>JAPCWY010000006.1:15292500-20292500 GCA_028455895.1 Rhodomyrtus tomentosa | reverse complement strand
CAGAGAGAACACCAGACAAGCAGCTGGTTTATCCACACACATGGACTGGTCGGAATTGCCATAAAACTGCACTGATCTTACGGATCAGTTCAAGCCAGTCAAAAACAGGACTGAACTGTAGATCAGTCCTGCTTTATGGACTGATCTCCATGGTCAATCCTCGGCCGACCCGTCCACGTTTCTAGATAAAATGGCTTTTTTGTTGGTTCTCTTTGGTATAAGTATCTTCATCATTTTTCTAGCTTTCAAAATCTAATATTTCTCTGAGCTTATAATATGTAATCAATGAAGCAACTGCTTTTATAAAAGGACTTCAATCTGTTCTCTTTGGGTTCGTCTTATATTCAAAATAGTGTCTAATACGGACATGATTGAAGAGGATCAGTGTGGACTTGGTGTTATTTCTGTACGACTCTCGACATCACAATGGGACAGGCAATCTAGCAATGATGATGCAGTGCGCCACACCCCATAGTTGTTGAGGCGACAATGCCACAAGGCGAGATAGAGGCCTCTAAAATGCCTAGGCAATTAAGCTTTCACTTAGTCGTCCGCAAGGTGATAAGGCGACAATGTAATTAAATTTTTAAATATATATGTATAATTATATATTTTACATTTGTACTTCAAAACTTACATTCATGATTCAACAGAGCAAATATAAGCACGAAAGATTATTAAAAATAAACGAACATCAAATATATTTAGGGCATATAATAATCATAAAATAAAGTAGGTAATCAAGATTAAGTAACTATAAGTTCAATAACTTCAAAATAGTCTAACATACTCTACTAAACAAATTTCAAATATAAAGAAATGTCTTAAACTTATAAAAGTGGTAACTCAAATAGTGTCATCAAGAATCACTTCAACTTCGTTTTTCTCTAATGTGTATTGAAGTTGCGCTAGAATTCTTGGGCCTCTCTTGTCCAAGGCGTCGCCTAGGCGTTGGGCTAGAATTCGTGGGCCTCTCTTGTCCAAAGCCTCGCCTAGGCGCCCAAGGCATCCACAAGGTGACGCCTAGACGACCAAGGCACCCGCCTTGGGGAGAACCGGCAAGGCGACGGGACACCTTGGGCATCCGAGTTTGCCTAGGCGTCGAGTTTGCCTAGGCGACGACGCCCTAGAGAAGTTAAGAGGACTGAGAGAAAGTTGGAGGAGATCAAGAGAAACCATCAAGCGCCATTATTCGCTCAACAAGCGAAGCATGAATTGGTGATGCTGAAAGGTCAACTGGACGCACTTCATTCCATGGTCCAACAATATCTAAATGGGATGAAAGGATGCTCGTTGAACTCACAGATATAGGTTGAATTTCTGAATTAAGTTTTGTGTTATATGTTCTAATAGGTTGGACTATGAACTTCACATAAGTTTGCACATATATCCTTAACCTGATTCATAATTATCTCTTGATTATTATTGGTTGCCCCCAGTTGACATTACAACCAAGTTTTGTAAAATGTAAACGGTTTATTCTATATCTTTAACCAAATCAGATGCATAATCTTTATTTCCTTTCATTTCTTAGTATCTTCGTTAGGTAAACTCAGAACAATCGATTAATTATGATCAATAACAAAATCCTTTCACTCTTTTCTAAACCGAAAAGCTTGCTGATCAATATTTGGCCAGACACCTCAAACACTCCTCTGTCTCCTGGTGAATCAATCTTGCAGAGTTCCTCCACAGGCAGCAGTCAATAAGTGCCATTAAGCAGCAGTCTACCACAGACTTCAATTCCTCCTTGTCCTCCTGGGATACCAATCTACTAGAGTTCTCCCACCATGAGCAATCAATAAGAGCAGCTAATTCGCGCATCAGATGTATCCTACATTCAACCCAATCAGTCAGTTTGTAACTTTTGGAAAAAGTGAATCAGAAGTCCTAAACCTTTTATACAGAAGGCAATCAAGTCCTAAAGTCTTCAATTGGTTTAATTAAGTCTCAAAGATCTTTTTCAAAAAGTACAATCAAGTCATTTCAATGGACAATACCTAAAATTGCCAGTTAAGTACATTTCAAGTGTCATAAGTTGTGTACGGCGCTCACTTTAGTGCTAAGTTTTGTAACTTCGATCACTTCAGTGCCAAAACTTTCAAATCGATCACTTTCATGTTAAGTTTTGTAATTTCGATCACTTAAGCGCCAACTTCTTTTAAAAACAATCATTTCAGTGCCAAGTCCAGCCACATTAGCTCAAATAAAAATAAAAAATACACATGTCGGATTTTCGACGGTCCATGCCAGGTTAAGTCGGAATTGGCACTAAAGTAATCGTTTTTTCAAAGAAGTTAGCACTTAAGTAATTGAAGTTACAAAAACTTAGCACCAAAGTGGTTGATTTGAAAGTTTTGGCACTAAAATTAGCGCCGTACACAACTTATGTCACTTAGGGTGTACTTAATCCCTAAAATTGCAATAAGCTGCTTTCTTATTTGGCAGGGGACAGAAAGCAGAAGGCTACTTTTTGATTTGGCAAGTCATGCGTGTCATCCAGTGACGACAAGGTAGATAACAGACGAAAGAAGATGTGATTACCTCTTCCATGCAAGTGTCAGTAGCCAACTAATGAATTTCAACTGACCGCACAGGATGGAGCATTATCGTTTTCCTCCTTCCTTCCAAAGAGGAAGCTGAGCAAGTCTAACTTCCCTTGAGAAGATGTTGGCCCTCATTTCTAGGAATAGATGGTCATGAGATCCTTGAGGAAGAGGAAGAGGATGAACAACACCGTCACTTTTCTCGTCGTCTCTGTTGACCCTGAATACTGAGTCATGGCCGAGGAGGATCCTGCAGGAAAATTGAATCGAGTGAACCACCGCAAAATCTACATATGGGTGTTTGTTCATCGATAAAGCAGAACGGTATAGCAACTAATGAAATAAAGTAGTCGAGAACCAAAGAGATTCGATGGCAAAGGACACCTATTTCGAACATTATGCACGTTCAAAATAAGTCTGGTTAAAGGAAAAGTGAGAATGGTCAAAGAGCTGAGTTAGAACTCAGAAAAGTTCTGAAATTTGCTCTTGTTTCATTTGGACAATTTATCTGTGAATAAGCAAGAGAACGACCTTAGAATTATCCATTGGCAATGAAATCATCCACAAGCCTGTCTACTCACAGCAAACTACCCATCATTAGATAATATGAACTCCTCACAGGAATAGTTGGGAATAAATGCATGTAATGTACCTCTAAAGGACAAGCAATTGCCCATAAACTGGCGCCAGTAATCCAACCAAACTTACTAGTTTAAGTTCACTACTAAATCTTTCTCAGAAGAACATGAATAAATCACAAAATAATTGCAATTAATATACCTCCTCAGGACAAGCATTTTCAAAAGTACCACTAACCAAAAACTCATTAGTATCACTGTAAACTCATGTCCAAAGCCTTACTTGGAAAAGGAGGAATACTTTGCTCATTCCTGAAGAAGTTCTGTGGATCAACTGCAGTCTTAACTTTCACCAATCTCTTGAAATTTCCAGCAAAGTACTTCACCCCATACACACTGCCTTCCTTGTAGTTATTTTCACCATTATCAGTTGTCCCGATGTCGAGGTCCCTATAGTTCAAAAAAGCCCTTCGTGGGTTTTTTGACACATGCGGAGTCATAAAATTGTAAAGCTCTCTTGCTTTAGCCAGATTACTCTGCTCCACTTCAATTCCATCTTCACTCCAACTGATTGAGTACTGTATTTTAAACAGATTCCCAGCTCGATGAGGAAATGGAGTGTCTGACGCAGGGATTTCCCACATTTTCCCTCCGTACGGATTGAACACGAATCCGACCTTTCCCAACTCAATCAACTTATCCCAAAGCAACTCCAGTTCCTCCATCGACAACGGTTCCTGCACATAATCCGATTTCCTCTTCAAGAAACTCACCGACTTAGGCATTCGGTCGAGCAGAGCTTCCACAGCCGTACCACTGTCGAAGTCCCCCCACCAAAGAACCGACTCAATCCAGCTCATCTGTGCACAATCCTCTTTCCTCAATCCCAACTCCGGAAACTCCTGATTAACCATTGAAACCAGCCTATCTGCATTTCCAAGAAACAGAGCCAAAACAGAGGCATTTACTGTTTTAGCTCCCTTTTGTCTCTCGGAACTAACCGGCTGAAGCAAAAGCCTCATGAACAAATCATTATCAGTCCTCGGTGCGATGTTCTGCCACTGATACACAAGCTCAGTCGCGTTTTCCTCAATCGTCCTCCCCACTCTGAAAACAGTAACCACTTTCGGAACAGGGACAATCTTCACCCTGTAACCCAATATCACTCCGAAACTCGCCCCACCTCCGCCTCTAATAGCCCAAAACAAATCCTCACCCATCGAGCTCCTATCAAGAATTCTACCCTCGACATCCACGATCTGCACATCGACCACGTTATCGCTCGCCAACCCGAATTTCCGCAACATGTTCCCATAACCACCACCACTCAAATGCCCACCAACGCCGACAGTTGGGCAAACCCCGGCATTAAACCCATAAAGCCCACTCTTTTCCCAAATCCTATAGTACAACTCCCCAAGCGTCGCTCCGGTTCCAACCCAAGCGGTCTCTTGTTTGACATCGACATCAATGGACCGAAAATTAAACATGTCGAGAATCAAGAAAGGGACATGGGAGACGTATGAGGTACCTTCGAAGTCGTGCCCGCCGCTCCGGATTCGGAGCTCCGTGCCGGTTCTACGGGCGCAGAGGACGGCGGACTGGACGTGGAATGGGTGGGAGGGGGTGAGGATGAGCTGTGGTTTCGGGGTTGAGGAGGTGTTGAAGCGGCGGTTGCGGATGAGAGATTGGAGGAGGGTCGGGAACGAGAAGTTGGTCGGGGAATGGAGGATTTGGGAGGGGTCTTGCTGCTGTTGAAGTGTCCGTGTGTGGTTGACGAGGCACTGGAGGAAGGTGTCGTAGAGTGAAGCGGAGGACGAGAGTGAGGATGAGACGAGGACGAAGAGGAGGAGGAGGAGAAGCAGAGGAGAGAGAGGAGTTGATGGCGATGATGGTGTCGCCATGGCTAACGTGGAAGGTGTCGGTGCGTCACCGACCCTTTTGTTCTTCCGAGCTTGGCATCACTTTCTTGTGGTCGAATGGTGTCGGGAACATATCTGGTCGGACCGTTCTAGACTTTTATTAGAACCTGATTTATTGGGAACCAATAATCCAAAACCCGATCGGTCGGTCTCGAGTCGATTCCTCGGTTGATTCACTGTAGCGCCACCGGCGAGACCACATTCTCAGGCGGGTTTTTCTCGAATTGGTTCCTCGATCAATCCACCCGCACGCCAGCGAGACGACGTCCCCATCCGGATTTTTCGAATGGAGGGAAATGTTACTTGGGAAATCTAAAAATCAAAGAAATTGAATTGCCTACAGGGCCATGTCGATGAGAGTTCATGAGTCGCTAAACAGCGGAGCAAGTCTCGTCGCATTTATTACAGAGTTCAGCTTACTGAATCAAAATGCTGATGAATTTACTCGGAAAGAGGGATCTTGCTTTAGTTGTGGAAGAAAGGCATCTACTCACTATTCTGGATTTGGCGAAGTAACCACCGCTAGAAACGCGCAGATCTCCATTTGTACATATATAAAAAATTTGTCTTGACCATCAATAATTGATACATTTGACAAATTTTATTGTCAAATTACTAATTTGTATGACATGTTGTATTTGATGAAGAGATATTTATCATCCGTTTGTCCCATATGTAACAACTCAAAATTTTTCGTAATAATAATTTAACTTAATAGATACTAACAAAGAGTAAATTTATTACAAATGTACCGGTTTAGAGGCTTTGTATAGTCAAATTCGTCACAAGTGTACCAATTTGAGGTTTGGGCTAAATTTGTCACAATTATACCAATTTGAGATTTTTCATGATATTAACATATTTACTAAACTTAAATAGCCAAAAATAAAGTTTCATTCTTTCCTAGTCACTCTCCATATGCATTCGATTATATTTCCTCGGCAACAAAGAAAATAAGTTGATGCTTAAGAAAAATGAATGAAGTCTTAAAATCTATTGTAATCGTCTCATCTAGACATGGCCACGATTCGGTTTCGGACCGATTCAAGCATTGGTTCGATTTTAATTTTTAAATTTAATAATAAATAATAAACTAAAAATTAAATTATACATTTAGGGGGAACCGACCCCAACTTGAACACACGAGTGCCTCCAAAAAACTTTCTTTACTAAACTAAATTTCATATTATTCGGCCAAGAAAAGAGACTTACTTCAATTTAGAGAAGCATCTCACTCATAATTCCTAGTAAATAATCAACATGAGATTCCTTGCTTAAGCCTTCGGGCTTCATCCTGACTCCTTAAAGGGAATTTTTATGTGTCTCTCTTTCTTACCAAATAATGTAGAACTTGTCCCTCATCTCCTTGTGGTTCATGACCAGCACAAAAGTATTACGTTAGCTAATAAGTAGAGGAAAAGGGGGCCAACATCCTATAAAATTGCGGCTCAAGCCATAGTTTTAATTAATTAAGAAAAAATTGAAAAAAAATCTGGGGAGCCATTCGTTGCAACGGCTCTTTTCCCAGTACTTTTTTTAAAGGCCAAATAGCCGTTGTGCCCAACAGGTAATTTGGCCGGTTCGCTTCAACTTTGCTTCAAGATCCTCTCTCTCGTTTTGAATGCGCTGGCCTTTACAATCCACGCCTTGTGGTCATTGTAAAGCAGAAGAGCAACTCCACGCTTGCTGACAAGTTCGTCTTAAAGAGCTAGTCCTCTCTGTTCCTCGAGAATTAGATGAGAAAGCTGGTGGGTGTTGACTTTGATAGTATCCATTGCCTCTACAAAGCCGATGGCAAAGGCATCAGTAGCTTTTTGAAGCTTTGGGGAAGGCATAAAAGAAGAATTGCTGGAACATATCTCTTGAAAAGAGTGTTTGCTTGGCTTTCCCTCTTCGAGCCAATTATCAGCTTCCCACAGCCAAGCTCCAAAAGATCAAGGAATTCTTTCCACTTGGCCTTAGCTACATGTGGGGAAACAGAAGAAAGCGATACTAGGAGGTCCAGAGGTCGATCTGTACTAGATTGCACAATCACTAGTTGAATGAGCCTCATCATCTCTAAATCAGCCCTCTTTTGCTCAAATGTCCACGTCAAGAGAAACAGCTGTCATGGACGAAGCTTCCTGAGGTGGCGAAGGGAGTACTGAAGGAGGTACTAATGGTAGGTTGATATATGAAGAGCCTTCAAGAAAAACCCTAGCAGGAATCAAAACCCTCTTTGATGCTGACAGAGTCTCATCAATAACTATGAAAGTAAATATACTTATTAGTTGACAACTAAGAAGCATTGAAAAGAGCAAAGCGGGGTTATAACTCACCAACAGGATGAGAAGATAATTTTTTTACTGATTCTTCTGATCCCGAAAGGAAGGGCTAGTGCCGATTCGTGATTGGTTTTCTCTGCAGCAGGAAGAACACTGGTGTGGGGTCTGAAGCAATCATCTTGATAGAAGAGGCCTTTGCGGGAGAAGAAACGACTGGTATTATCCTTGAACGAGCGGTCTTGATAGTGAGAGTTCCTGCACAGTTAAAAAGAACCGATCAGTATCAACAACCACTCTATAATCATGGGAAGAAAGATATTGAGAATTACTCTTGGTCATGAGAGGCTTGACCAAAGAACGAAGCAGAAGATTGGGAGACAGACTTCTTGGTGAGTCACCCTGGTTAAAGGGTTTCGAAATCTGAACATCCAACTTTTTGGATGTTTGTTTCTTGGTTGCTCTCTTTGAAGCTGGTAACTCTAGAAGCAAGAGCTTCCTTTTCTTGCCACCTACAGTAGTGGATAGTTAAATACCGAATGGAATTATACTGTAAAAGAAAAAGCAGAGTTACCTTTCGTAGGGTCTTTCTGTATGGAAGGAGGTGCTTCAATAGCCATGACCTTTTCAAGAGTTGAATGAGGAGCTATATCCTTCAGCTTTTGCAGGACGACTTCAAGAGATTCAAAGAAAACTTTTGAACCATGAAAATTTTGAAGTGAAGCACTTAGGACGAGGCTCTAACTCAGAGACACGGAATGTTTGGTATACATCCCGACTTTTCGAAGTTTTGCTTATTGCCAAATTTACAAATAACCTTGTGAAAAGAAGAAAATGAGAGTATAGAGTGTAGGAAAAGGAATTCCCTAAGAACTCAGATTATGTGTACTGAAGAAAGCCCCCTATGGACTCAAGCAAGTGCCACGAGCCTGGTACGAAAGGTTAAGTAATTTTCTTACCAATAAAGGTTTTGAAAAAGGTAAAAGTGACACCATTTTATTTATCAAAAGGGAAGGTAATGAAATCTTACTTATTTAGATATATGTAAATGATATTATATTTGGATCATCTAACGAAAATCTTTGCAATAATTTCTCTCAGATTATGTAAAATGAATTTGAGATGAGTATGATGGGAGAACTTACATTCTTCCTAGGATTAGAAGTCAAATAGACTGAACAAGGCACATTCATACATCAAGAGAAATATGCTCTTGAATTGGTGAAGAAATTTGGTTTGAAAAATTGCAAAAAAATTGAATCACCGATGTCTTCTTCATCCAAGCTAGACAAGGATGAATAGGGAAAACAGGTTGATCATAAGCTACATAGGAGCATGATCTGTTCACTATTATATCTTACTGCTTCTAGACCTGACATCATTTTTAGTGTGTATATGTGCTAGATTTCAATCAGATCATAGGAATCACAACTTACTACAGTCAAAAGAATCATCAAATACATAATAATTAATCCTAATCTAAGACTGTGGTATCCTAAGACATCAGATCTTATATTATATGGTTATTCAGATGTTGATCTTACAGGTTGTAAGATAGACAGAAAAAGTACTTCAGGCACATGCCAACTTCTAGGATCAATGATAGTGTCTTGTTTCTCAAAGAAGAAAAATATTGCGACACTATCAACTACAGAAGTTGAGTATGTTGCATTAGAAAGTTGTTGTGCTCAAATCCTATGGTGAAACAACAATTGAAGGACTTTGTTGTTCAAGCTCACAACATGAAAATCAAATGTGACAACACAAGTGCCATCAACCTCACAAAGAATCCAATTCTGCAGTCACAAGCTAAGCATCATTTTATTCATGGGCATGTGCATAATGGTGATGTTAGCATTCAATTTGTTGAATCAAAGCATCAATTAGCTGACATATTTACCAAGCCACTTGATAAGAACACATTTAAATATATTAAACAAGAATTAGATATTAGTAGTATAACTATTTGAGCTGTTATTTAGACAGGAAAAATTACTTCTGAGCATATTGTAACAATGGCTACAAGGAACCCAAAACTTAAAGCATCATCTGAATATGACATATTTTGAGTGGAAACGACAAAAGGTTTGATTGTTCAATTTTTTTTTTCCATATTTTTGGCAACAAAGTAAGGTATGCACCATCACAATCTCTCTATATATTATGCAACTATTGTGATTTTGTTGATTGTGCTGATTGTGCTAATTGCTTTGATTGAGTTAATTGAATATTTGCTTTCCAAAATTTTCCCATTTCCAAATATTCTTTTCAAGAAGGTCTCCAATTTTTTTGTTAAGAAGAACAAAATTTCACAACTCTGAACCATCATTTCCTTCAAAATCTACTAAAGAAGCACTCCGCTACTTTAACACTCAAATCCTCCCAAAAACAATTCCTCAACCTAATTCTCATAGAAACCCTAGTTTTTCTCTACCTTAATTATCTCGACCATCCTCAATGAACGACAATGGAGCCCAAGGTTCCACCAATGATGATAACTGTGACATTCTGATTTTTTCTGTCATTTCGAAACTTATTAATGAGAATGTATCTAACGATGTCTTTCAGCCGTATCTCGCTCGAATTTGATCAATCTCGAGTTAATTGACCAAAAGGGAAATGCTAACGTGAGACAAGGTACGTGGATCTGGGGAACTCAAATAGGAAATGACACTTTGATCAGAAGGAATGTCGATGGAATATTTAGAGTCATAAAAGACCGATCTAAGAACGATTAAGGAATGCATTGCTAGCGTTATACTATTGGAGCACGGGTGATGTCGCTTAATCAATATATAATTTGCAAAATTTTCCTAAATCGAACAGTTACGATCGAGACCGTCGGAGCTAGTAATAGACCCTCGCAATTACGTGACAACCAAAGTCGTCATAAATTGACGAGCCCTAAGTGTGATGCAAATCACAGAGTCGATACGCGTAACCTGTGCAAAAGCCGCTTGTCAGTTCGGGATAGGTTGGAATCACATTGGATAGAGAAATGATTCAGAAATGAGTCTCGAAATTAAAAAATGGAGAATCAAGAATTCCAACGTTATAATTGGATTGGTTGTCGTCTTATCGAAGACAATTGGAATTAGAAAAATAACATTCCGAACGTCAAGGGTAAAATTATCATTTTGCCCCTCAAGCCTTGGCCTTGCATTTATAATTAGATGAGGGCATTTTAGTTATTAACCACACCCCAAGGCTGCCGAAAATGAGAAGAAATAACGGCCATTGGATGAGCATTGATTAAACCTTGGACAAGTGTCAAAGGATTAGACAATGATGTGGATGAGGGCACTTTTAACCTACCTTTCAATATTGTTGACCCTTGAATATGTGTATACCTCACTCACTCTCTCTCCCCTCAGCCGAAACCCCCATCTTCTTCTGCCATTTTCTTCTTCTTCTTCTTCTTCCTTTCGGCCGAGAGCTATACCGTCGACCAGCAACTACCACAAGCTTCGCCGTCGTCGATCGCCCCTTCCGATGACTTCCAGCACCGAGCCGACCACCAGCTCTTTCCTCATCTTCTTGCCAACAACCTCCAAGTGGAATCAAGTCATTTGACCCACTGAGGAGTCCAGGCCAGCTATTCTCCCGGAAGTCAACGAAAACCGTCGCAGCTGGAGGTAAGCCACTGTTTAGACTCCATAGGATCCCGAAACCTTTGAATCTTTCGGTCAAATTTTGTGGACAACTAGAGGACTTGTTGACTGAGCTGTGGTAAAAAGTTTGGATGAATTTGATGGAGTTTTGATCCTAAATGGGTCTTGTGTTTGAAAGACAAAAACTGACTGATTTAGGACTTGGAGGAACCGGTGTTGTTCATGGACTTTTCGGCGTGACCTTGGCTTCAAACTTTCGGTAAGGCTCTCTAACATCTAGAACTAAGTATTAGCAAGTAGATTGATCGATAAATTGAGGATTAAGATTGGTTTATGGGCTGATTGGTGGGATTAAACACAGAAACTAATTGCCCTGTTTCGGATTTTGTTCAAATCGAGCCATAGGAGGCTGTTAGGAGTTTAATTGAGCTCCAAATTCATCTTTGAGAAGTATGAGGATGTTAATTGTTATGTCAATGAGGTGTATATTTAGTGAATTGACGAATTGGACGAGAAAATTGACGAATTGGATGAATTTCCTTAGGTTGCACAATTGACTCGTTCTTGGGCTAATTGGACTGAACCATTGAAGTGCTTAGAAGGAAAATTTTATTGAAATTAAGCTTGAGTGTGAATTAGATTGTTTCCTGGGAATGTATGGGGTGATTATCCATCGTTCATCCTTGAGAAATATGTATAGCTTGAGTGCTTGACAATGCTTGTGTCACGAATTTATTGTCACATTTGAATGTCGAATTTAATTGTCTCGCTTGCTATTAATGTGTTGCTCATTGCATGAGTTTGCAATTGATCATGTGTTATGAATTGAAATGAGCATTTGGTATGTCTGAGAAATTGTGACACCCTGAGGCGTTGAGACGCGGGGTAGTGTGGATGGATACCTTGAGGCACTGAGGCGCGGGGTTTGAGTTGAACTATACCCTGAGGCGTACGAGACACGGGGTTGAAATGGCCAATGTCCTGGTGCGTTGAAACGTGGGACGGAGTTTGAGAGGTGTCGACACAAGCCTAAATGAAATTGAAAACCTGATGCGTTTATGCGAGTTTGTCAATGTGATGGTCTGAGGCGTATTTACTCGGACCGAGCCTGTTCTAAACGCGGGCGTAAAAATGAGGAAGATTGGAAGGGTGGAAAGTATGATTTGGCATGGCAATGTGTGTTTGATTCCAATGATGTGATATGATGCCATGATTGCATGCTTGATACTTGTTTTATCCGCATATATTTAATGACTGTTGAATGTCTCATTTGATTGCATGTGCATTTGTCCTTGATTGCATTCGCTTGAGTTTACAATTAGCCTAACCTAGAATTAGGACCTACCTTACTGAGATGTAAATCTCACCCCGTTATGGGACTCCATTTTCAGATCCTAGGCCGTGATCATGCTGCCCATCATATTTGGTGATCCGAAAGAAATGTCAGTGTATTTTTAGGAGTTCTCGAACGGATAGGGAATCGTGTATGTTAGGAAATGTACCGTAGTCTAGGTCGACGAGTGTAGTAGCAATTGAAAGCCTCATAGGTACGAGGCTTGATTTAGAAAGGTATGGGATGTTACCACGGGACCATTAAAGCCCATCGAGGTACCCCGTGGGATGATCCCTAATAGGTGTCATCCCACTCGAGATTCGGTGAAGGTTGAGGGGTCAGTAACTGGCTCGAGGAATGTTCCTAAGAGGACCCCGACCCTAGAGGGCACTGACAAGGTCATCAATATCGAGGCTACCGAGGACGACCAGGTGGAGCTGTCAGCTGATGAGATGCTCGAGGACACTATGGAGGTTTGCTCTGAGACTCTATCGAAGTACAAGCCATCTGAGGATGCTGAGGAGACTGACGATTCTAGTAGCTCGACTTAGGAGTCTCTATTTTTCTGGTCTGATATTTTGATGGTGACCTCGATGCTTGTTTCTTTTGGGAGATTGATGATCGCCTTTTGTACTAGCCATGTCACCCCTACCGACCAGCATATTTAGCTTGCTCGTGCTCTTGTATGAACATGGATGGAGTTTATGTATTTATTTGTACTCTCGTTACCGAGATCCCTTTTTATTATTGTACGGATGAGTATGTATATTATCACTTCCGTGTGCGATCGATATGGTACATCTCTCGATCTATGTGAATTCTGGGACCTCGAGAGAGTTTATGCTTGCAGGGAGTCACGTGCACATGCCTGGGACGCGGGGCGTGACATCCTTGTTTACTTGGTATCAGAGTAAGGCCAGCTCGATCCAAAATTAATTAAGGATTAGAGTAATAAGAAGGATTAAGTTGGGATAAGTACGAGTAGCGAGACCTTAGGAAACTGGTTAGAATAAGGCACGATGTGACATTCTGATTTTCAATCAACTTCATACTCTGTAATGAGAAGTTTATTTATATCAAGCGATGTATTTCAGTTGTATTCCACTCAAATCTGATCAATTTGAGCGGACAGACCAAAGGGGAAAGGCTAACGCAAGACGAGATACGTGGACCTAGGCGACTCAAATAGGAAATGGCGCTTTAACCATAAGGATTGTCGAGGGGATATTTAGGATCGCAAAAAGGCCGATCTAAGAACGATTAAGGATTACCATGCGAGCGTCGTGCGGTTGGAGCGCGGGTGATGCCGCTTAACCAACGTACGATTTGCAAAGTTATCCTAAATCGGACTGTGACGATCGAGACAACAGGGACTAGCGATAAGCCCTCGTGATTACATGACAACTAAGGCCGCCATGAATTGACGAGCTCTAAACGTGACGAGAATCACGGGGTCGATACGCGTATAGTCTGCAGAAGCCGCCCGTCGGTTCGGAATAGGCTGGAATCACGTCTAGTAGAAGGAACGATCAGAATTGAGTCCTGAAAAGTTTGAAAATGGAAAATCAAGAATTCCAACGTCAATTGGATTGGTCGTCGCCCTATCGAAGAAGTCAGAAACGAGGAAAACGACATTCCGAACATCGGAGGTAAAAAGACCAAAATGCCCCTCAAGCTTAAGACTTTGTCTTTATAATTGAAGGAAGGGCAAAATGGACATTTCTCCTCCCCCAAGCTGCTGCAAATTGAAGAGCAATTGATGGCCATTGGATGCCCTTGAGAAGAACAATGGACAAGTGTCAAGCATCTAAGGATAGTAGATCATTTCACTAATTAATGCCAACCTACCAATCACCTCAATTAATTTAATTTTTTTTGGGATAATAAAAAGCTCTCTCTCTCTCCTCAAACCCCCCATTCAGCCATTTTTGTTCCCTCAAAGACCAGACCATGCTTCTTCTTCTTCTTCTTCTTCTCCAGTTTATGCTCCACCCGACCCCGCCGGACGCCGCCGTTCGGTCCGTACGACCGCCACCTCCGATCGTCCCCTGCTGCTGGTCGACTACCCATATGTAGCCCCACGTCTTGGCGACGTCCTTCAACTGGAATCAGTTCATTTGGAGCTCTGAGGAATTCGGGGCAAGCATTCTCCCACAGGTCGACGGAATCTGTTCCAGTTTGAGGTAGGTTCGGTTCTGAACCCTTTAGACAGCCGAAAACTTGGAATATTTGGCTCAAATTTTGGGGAGACCAAGTAGACATATATATGGTTCTGTGGTAAAAATTTGGGATTTATTTGATAAGTTTTTGACCATGAACAACCCTTGTACATTATGCCCAGAATCTGTCGGTATTCTGTGTGTGAGTGCTCCGGCGACTTCTGACGACTTTCCGGCAACCGCGCGACTTGAAACTCACGGTGAGACTTCCAAACTCTTAGGTAGACATTATAAGAGGTAGAATGGTGTATATTTGATGGATTTGAGATAGATTAAGGCCGGTTGGACCTGGCATGAACAGAACCGAATAGAACCGGTTCAATGCGGGGCCAAACCAGTTCTGTGGAGGGCTGAATAGGCTGGGATTATGTTGTAATTTGGTGTGTATGATGTGTTGTGATGATGAGGAGTATCTAATGGATGATTCGGATGGATGAATGGAGGGATTGAACTTGAAATTTGACAAAATCGATTGATTATCCTAGGTTGCGCGATGGATTGACCTTGGACTTGAGTTGGCCGAACCTTAGGAGGTGCAAGGAGGAGTAATTTGCGTTATTAAGCGGAGGTAAGGAATTTCCTAAACCGAGGCTAGGGGGATTGGACTCGATTGGGTAAGTCGAAGGCCGAACGGAACGATTTATAGGAAAATCCTCGCATGTAATAGCTTGATGCGCCCCTGGACATTATAGAATGATTGTTTGACCTAGTCTATGTGTGAATGGTCTGAGTACCTGAATACTATTTGAATTGAATTGCATGCCACGAAATTTATTAAACATATTATCATGCGCATTGGCCATTGGTTATGAAATTTGATTTTTAAAAATCAAGTTAATTGATATGATGTGGCATGAGACATGATTGTGACATTGCATGGCATGGCCCTGAGGCGTATGAGACGCGGGGCGGAGGTTAAGACCCTGATGCGACGAGGTCGCGGGGTGGATTATGAAAAGGTGGCGTCCTGATGCGACGGAGTCGCGGGGTTGAGATAGCCACAGTCCTGATGCGATATAATCGCGGGACGGAATACGAGCTCATGGACTTTGCCTGGAAATTGAACCGGGGCCTGATGCGTTTACGCGGGCCGAGCCTGATGCGATCTAATCGCGGGCTAGAGGATGAGGCAGACAGAGGTTGATTGGTGTGGTGAAGTGACAGGCCGAGCATATACGTGCAACTGTGTGTGACATGAGAATATAAATGCATGCCTGTCCTCTATGCATTATTGTTTATGGAATTATGACTGTCATGTCCGCGTGAGTTCATGAGTTGGATAGGTTGAGTGACTTGGCTGCCTAAGTGGACGGTCAACCTGACCTAGGGTTAGGTTTTTCTTATTGAGATGTGTATCTCACCCCTTTTGGGGTACTTTACAGATCCTAGGCAATAGCAATGTGGCCTATCAGATTCGGGGAACCGCAGGAGATGACGGCGTATTTCGATGAGTTCCCCGATAGGCAGGGTAATATATAAATAAGGAAATGTACGATAGTTTGGGTAGATGAGGGCGAACCTGACTGGAAGCCTCATCGGTTTGAGGCTTGGTTTAGACAGGACGGGGATAGGAAGGTCGGGCCGCTGAAGCCCCATGAGGTTCCAAAGGGTGTCATACCTCCTTGGTGTCAGACAATAACAGACTAGGAGTTTCCCGAGGGCTCATTGGTTGGTTCGAGGAACGGCCCGGAGCGGACGTCGACAATTGAGTTTCCCATGCCACCGCCAGAGGATGAGGTCATCATGGTGGAGCCGTCCGAGAGAGATCCATCCGAGCTGGACCAGGAGGCGACCGTGGAGGGAGACCGAGCTGAGCAGTCGCAGGAAGCGACCATGGAAGACTCTGTGGAGGTTCCATCAGAGACTTTCTCCGAGTACGAGCCGTCAGAGGAGAGCGAGGACACCGGAGATTCCAGCAGTTCTTCCTAGGCGACTTCGGATGATGACCTGACTTTTTGACTGGCGACCTGATCCCCTTTCCCTAGTGGATTTTGTGGACATCTTTTAACATGTTTACCCGTCGCCTTGGTGTATAGCGGTCTGTAGTGGATGTGACCAGTTGATGTTGATGTACGACCTTTTGATGCTATCCAGTCCTGCTTAGTCTTGGGATATATATATATATATTTATGTGGTACGGGGAGTTGTTGGGAAACGCTTTCGTGTGCTTAATGTAAATTATTTCATCTCTCGATCTTTCTTTATATATAAGTGGATCCTTGGGACCGCCGAGAGATTGTTGTGGTTTTGCTTGCAGGGATGATTGCGTGCTCGCGATAGGGCGCAGGGCGTGACATCCCCGCTTGTTTTGGTATCAGAGCAAGGTCAGCTCGATACGAAATTGGTTAAGGATTGGAGTAATAAGAAGGACTAGGTAGGACAAGGACGGATAGCTAGACCTTAGGAAACTGGTCAGGGTGAGGCAGGAGATGCCTAGTTGTGACTTGACACCTATGGATGGTTTTTTATCTTGGTAAGGTTTTGACAGAGCATAGAGGATTGAGTTCTCTGCTTAGGATTGAAGGTCGTTTCTAGACCTTGACCGGCTTGATGCTTGAAAGTGGTTAGTTTTAGTGAATCACTGGAATGAATGGATTTGAGCAACGGCCATGAGCCATTGGTTGGGACATTTCTGAAATTGATGTTGATGTGTGAAGTACTGTTGTTGTGTAATTGTTTTGTTAAGGAGTAGTTAGTAACCCTGGATTGGATGATTGAGTAAGTTGCTAACCTGTTACTGAACTTGTTATGGACCAGGTTCGTTAGTAAGTGACAGAGATAAGTAACCCATCCAGAAGACTTGGAAGACCAAGAGGCAGAGCCTCTAGCTCGAGGCCGCCCGCAGTTGAAAATCCAAAGGTGGATGGTCTACTGAGGGCAATGGAAGGACTTAGGGACATCATAGAGAGGCAGGCCCAGGATCGGGACTCTGCCATAGCCCAGGCAGTGGGAGCTGCCCTAGCAGCTGCGAATACCAACACTGGCAACGCTGGTGGAAGTGAAAGTCAGGGCGAGCCGAACCAGAGCAATGAAACGGTGAACCCTCAAGAGGAAATCATAGTGGCCAGGCAGATGGGCCAACTGGTGGAACAATTTATGAAGTTGAAGCCAACGCAGTTTGACGGGATTGGAGATCCCGAGCTAGCACCTAGATGGATAGAGAGGCTAGAAAAGACTTTCGGGGTACTAAGATGTACTGATGAGGAGAAGGTGTTGCTAGCCGTATATCAGCTAGAGGGTACGGCAAACGATTGGTGGGTTGCCACCAAGGATGGAGTCTTCCCTGAAGGTATGGCACTAAACTGGAACACTTTTAAGAGGGCGTTCAACGACAAGTACTTTTCAGAAACGGCCAGGGAAAGGAAACAGATCGAGTTCTTACAGCTGCGATAGAACCAACTATCGATAGATCAGTATCAAGCTGAGTTCTCGAGGCTTTCGAGGTATGCGCCTCAATCAGTGGAGGATCCTTTGGAGAAGGCACGGAGATTTAGGGATGGGTTGAGGCCCGAACTCCGCAGCCAGATAATAGCCTTGAATTTGAGGACCTACAGGGAGATATACGAGCGAGGTCAGATGATTGAGCGAGACTTGAGGGAAAGAAACATCGCAACTGGATCGCAGTTCCTGTCATTTAGAGACCATTGTCAAACGGGCAAGAGATCGATGGCAGGTAACAGACGTTTCGTGCCGCCTGCAAGGAGGAATATCGTGAAATCGCCAAACTCGACGAACTGGAGCTGCAGGCTATGTGGCAGAAGGCATGGGAATGGACCATGCCCTATGAGGACTGGAGCTTGTTTCAAGTGTAGTCAGCTGGGCCACCAAATGAGGACATGTCCAAACCAAACATCGGTCAGTCGACCACAAGGACCGAGGCCGCAAGCAGGACCGTCGACTGCAGCACCTCGGATAGAACCGAACAGACCACCAGCTCAGGGTAGAGTGTACGCTGTAGCACACAACGAGGCAGAAGATGCGCCTGGAGTGGTCACAGGTACGGTTTACTTATGCAACCAGACCGCTTATGCATTATTTAAACCGGGTGCCACGCATTCTTTTGTATCTGCACAGTTCGCTGAGTTAGTAGGCATGAGATTGGAACCATTAAGCATGGCATTGCATGTAGCCACCCCATTGAAGGATAATGTCTTGGTTTCACTAGGGTGTGCGGAATGTGAGATTATGGTTGGAGGAAGTAGGGAGAGTATCGACCTAGCTGTATTGCCTATGTTTGATTTTAACGTGATTATAGGAATGGATTGGCTGAGTAGGCAAGGAGCGGTAGTAGATTGTGGCAATAAAACGATTCGATTTTTCCCGAAAGATCGCCCTAGTTATGAATTGGTAGGAAGCCGAGGAGGAGTCTCAATTCCCTTGGTTTCATCTTTGGAAGTAACTAAGTTGATATCTGAAGGATGTCGGGCGTACTTAGTAGCCGTGATGGATACGACTATCGAGGAACCTAAGTTAGAAAACATTCCTGTGGTACGAGAGTTTCCGGATGTGTTTCCCCAAGAATTGCCGGGATTGCCACCGGAGCGGGAAATAGAGTTTGTGATTGAATTAGCTCCTGGAACGGAGCCAATTTCGAAAGCACCGTACAGAATGTCCCTGTCGGAATTAAAGGAGTTAAAGGTGCAAATGCAAGAGTTGCTGGACAAAGGATTCATCCGACCAAGTGCTTCGTCGTGGGGAGCACCAGTGCTGTTCGTAAAGAAGAAAGACGGATCCTTGCGACTATGCATTGATTACCGGCAACTGAATCAGGTGACAGTGAAGAACAAGTATCCGCTACCAAGGATTGATGATCTTTTTGATCAATTACAAGGAGCAGCAGTGTTCTCGAAGATTAACTTGAGGGCGGGGTATCACCAGCTAAGGATCAAGAAGGAAGACATACCGAAGACTGCATTCAGGACGAGGTATGGACATTACAAGTTTACGGTAATGCCGTTCGGATTGACTAACGCCCCAGCCGCATTTATGGATCTAATGCATCGAGTGTTCAAAGAGTTTCTGGACAGGTTCGTCACAGTTTTCATTGACGATATCTTAATCTACTCGAGGAGTGACGTAAAGCATGAAGAACATTTGAGAATCGTATTGAGGACCCTGAGGGAACATTCGCTGTATGCGAAGCTAAGTAAATGTGAATTTTGGCTAGACAGGGTAGCATTTCTGGGTCATATTGTGTCTGGTGAAGGGATTGCAGTGGACCCTGCAAAGATAGAGGCTGTAACCAATTGGCCGAGGCCTACTACGGTCACGGAGGTCAGAAGCTTCTTGGGACTAGCAGGATATTATAGGCGATTCGTGGAAAAGTTCTCATCCATAGCCGTCCCACTGACGCGGTTAATGAAGAAGGAAACGAAGTTCAAATGGACTGATAGGTGTGAACAGAGTTTTCAAGAGCTTAAACATAGATTGACGACCGCGCCAGTACTGACCATTCCGTCGGGACCGGGAGGATATGAGATCTACAACGATGCTTCGTTGAAAGGATTGGGTTGTGTATTGATGCAACACGGCCGGGTAGTAGCTTACGCATCCAGGCAGTTGAGGCCACATGAAATGAATTACCCGACCACGACTTGGAGTTGGCGGCGATTGTGTTTGCTTTGAAGATTTGGAGGCATTACCTTTGTGGCGAGAAGTTTCAGATATATACAGACCACCGGAGTTTGAAGTATTTATTTTCCCAGAAAGAGTTGAACCTAAGGCAGCGCAGGTGGATGGAGCTGTTGAAAGATTATGATTGTGAGATATTATATCATCATGGGAAAGCAAAAAGAGTGGCAGATGCATTAAGTCGAAAGTCGAGTATTGCATGCCTGCTGGTGAGAAGTTGGTCGACGATAGAGGATCTGAGAGATTCTGAATTTAGATTGGAGGTTAATCAGCTATCCAGTTTGATAGCGACTTTGAGGGTGGAACCTGAGGTCCAAGAAGGGATTAAGGCATTACAGTCTACGAACCCAGAGATTCAGAAAGTTATCGAAATGGAAGCGACAAAGAGGAAGCCAGAGTTTCAAGTGTCTGAGGATGGACTTTTGAGATTTCGAGGGCGATTATGTGTACCAAAGGATGAAGGACTCCGAGAAAGAATCTTGTTAGAGGCTCATAGGAGCAATTACAGTGTCCACCCTGGAAGTACAAAGATGTACCAGAACTTAAGACAACATTATTGGTGGAACGGAATGAAGGTAGACGTGGCAAGATATGTGGCTAAGTGTTTGACTTGCCAGCAAGTGAAAGCGCAGCATTGTAAGCCTGGAGGATTGTTGCAGCCGCTGGAGATTCCGGAATGGAAGTGGGAACACATAACTATGGATTTTGTGATGGGACTTCCGAGGAGCCAAAGAGGTCACGACTCAATCTGGGTAGTCGTGGATCGATTGACCAAGTCCGCCCATTTCATCCCTGTACGAAAGGACTTCGCCATGGATAAGTACGCAGAACTGTACATGAGGCATATAGTCAGATTACATGGAGTGCCAGTGACGATCACCTCAGATAGGGATCCGAAGTACACGGCAAATTTTTGGAAGAGTTTCCAAGGAGCAATGGGGACGCGACTACAATTCAGTACGGCGTGCCACCTACAGACCGATGGACAGTCAGAAAGGACCATCCAGACGCTCAAGGACATGTTGAGAGCGTGTCTCATAGATTTCAAAGGCGGATGGGAAGAGCAGTTACACCTGGTAGAGTTTGCGTACAATAACAGCTACCAGCAGAGTATACAGATGGCACCGTTTGAGGCACTCTATGGCAGAGCATGTAGGACACCAATATGCTGGGATGAAATAGGAGAAAGGAGTATCACAGGCCCCGAGTTAGTAGAGCAATCGGTGGAAGCAGTGAAAATCATTCGGGACAGGCTGAGGACGGCGCAGAGTCGCTAGAAGAGCTATGCAGACAAGCGGCGCAAGCCTTTAGAGTTTCAAGTGGGCGATCATGTCTTCCTCAAGGTGTCACCAATGAGAGGACTCTCGCGATTTGGAAGGAAAGGAAAGCTGAGCCCAAGATACGTAGGCCCTTTCGAGATTTTGGAGAGAATTGGGACCTGGCCTACTGGCTTGCGTTACCGCCAAGCCTATCCTAGGTACATAATGTATTCCATGTGTCGATGCTAAGAAAGTATGAGCTTGACCCGACACATGTGCTGGACTATGAAACCATAGAGGTGGTTGACAGAGTATCCTATATAGAGAAGCCGATAAGGATCGAGGACCGGAAGGAGCAGATCCTCAGGAATAAGAAGATTCCGCTGGTCAAAGTAATATGGGAGCACCACGGAACGGAAGGAGCCACGTCGGAGAATGAAGAGACGATGAGGCGACAGCACCCCCATTTATTTGAATTGTTAAGTGTAATGCAAATTTCGAGGACGAAATTTTTGTAAGGGGAGAAGAGTTGTGACATTCTAATTTTCAATCAACTTCAAACTCGGTAATGAGAAGTTTATTTATATCAAGCGATGTATTTCAATTGTATTCCACTCAAATCTGATCAATTTGAGCAGACTGACCAAAGGGGAAAGGCTAACGCAAGACGAGATACGTGGACCTAGGCGACTCGAATAGGAAATGACGCTTTGACCATAAGGATTGTCGAGGGGATATTTAGGACCGCAAAAAGGCCGATCTAAGAACGATTAAGGATTACCATGCGAGCGTCGTGCGGTTGGAGCACGGGTGATGCCGCTTAACCAACGTACGATTTGCAAAATTATCCTAAATCGGACTGTGACGATCGAGACCACAGGGACTAGCGATAAGCCTTCGCGATTATGTGACAACCAAGGCCGCCATGAATTGACGAGCTCTAAACGTGACGAGAATCACGGGGTCGATACGCGTATAGTCTGCAGAAGCCGCTCGTCGGTTCGGAATAGGCTGGAATCACGTCTGGTAGAAGGAACGATCAGAATTGAGTCTTGAAAAGTTTGAAAAAGGAAAATCAAGAATTCCAACGTCAATTGAATTGGCCGTCGCCCTATCGAAGAAGTCAGAAACGAGGAAAACGACGTTCCGAACATCGGAGGTAAAACGATCAAAATGCCCCTCAAGCTTAGGACTTTATCTTTATAATTGAAGGAAGGGAAAAATGGACATTTCTCCTCCCCCAAGCTGCTGCAAATTGAAGAGCAATTGATGGCCATTGGATGCCCTTGAGAAGAACAATGGACAAGTGTCAAGCATCCAAGGGTAGTAGATCATTTCACCAATTAATGCCCACCTACCAATCATCTCAATTAATTTAAATTTTTTTGGGATAATAAACAGCTCTCTCTCTCTTCTCAAACCCCCCATTCGACCATTTTTGTTCCCCTAAAGACCATACCAAGCTTCTTCTTCTTCTTCTTCTTCTCCAGTTTCTACTTCACCCGACCCCGCCGGACGCCGCCGTTCGGTCCATACGACCGCCACCTCCGACCGTCCCCTGCTACCAACCGACTACCCAGATGTAGCCCCACGTCTTGCCGACGTCCTCCAACTGTAATTAGGTCATTTGGAGCTCTGAGGAATTCGGGGCAAGCATTCTTCCACAGGTCGACGGAATCTGTTCCAGTTTGAGGTAGGTTCGGTTCTGAACCCTTTAGACAGCCGAAAACTTAGAATCTTTGGCTCAAATTTTGTAGAGATCAAGTAGACATATAGATGGTTCTGTGGTAAAAATTTGGGATTTATTTGATAAGTTTTTGACCATGAACAACCCTTGTACATTATGCCCAGAATCTGCCGATATTCTGTGTGTGAGTGCTCCGGCGACTTCCGACCACTTTCCGGCAACCGCGTGACTTGAAACTCACGGCGAGACTTTCAAACTCTTAGGTAGACATTATAAGAGGTAGAATGGTGTATATTTGATGGATTTGAGATAGATTAAGGCCGGTTGAACCCGGCATGAACAGAACCGAATGGAACCAGTTCAATGCTGGGCCAAACCAGTTCTATGGAGGGCTGAATAGGCTGGGATTGTGTTGTAATTTGGTGTGTATGATGTGTTGTGATAATGAGGAGTATCTAATGGAGGGATGAATGGAGGGATTGAACTTGAAATTTGACAAAATCGATTGATTATCCTAGGTTGCGCGACGGATTGACCTTGGACTTGAGTTGGCCGAACCTTATGAGGTGCAAGGAGGAGTAATTTGCGTTATTAAGAGGAGGTAAGGAATTTCCTAAACCGAGGCTAGGGGGATTGGACTCGATTGGGTAAGTCGAGGGCCGAACGGAACAATTTATGAGAAAATCCTCGCATGTAATAGCTTGATGCGCCCTTGGACATTATAGAATGATTGTTTGACCTAAGCCTATGTGTAAATGGTCTGAGTGCCTGAGTACTATTTGAATTGAATTGCATGCCACGAAATTTATTAAACATATTATCGTGCGCATTGGCCATTGGTTATGAAATTTGATTTTTAAAAATCAAGTTAATTGATATGATGTGGCATGAGACATGATTGTGACATTGCATGGCATGGCCTTGAGGCGTATGAGACGCGGGGCGGAGGTTGAGACCCTGATGCGACGAGGTCGCGGGGTGGATTATGAAAAGGTGGCGCCCTGATGCGACGGAGTCGCAGGGTTGAGATAGCCACAGTCATGATGCGATATAATCGCGGGACAGAATACGAGCTCATAGACTCTGCCTGGAAATTGAACCGGGGCCTGATGCGTTTACGCGGGCCGAACCTGATGCGATCTAATCGCGGGCTAGAGAATGAGGCAGACAGAGGTTGATTGGTGTGGTGAAGTGACAAGCCGAGCATATACGGGCAACTGTGTGTGACATGAGAATATAAATGCATGCCTGTCCTCTATGCATTATTGTTTATTGAATTATGACTGTCATGTCCGCGTGAGTTCATGAGTTGGATAGGTTGAGTGACTTGACTGCCTAAGTGGACGGTCAACCTGACCTAGGGTTAGATTTTTCTTACTGAGATGTGTATCTCACCCCTTTTGGGAAAATTCTACTTTACAGATCCTAGGCAATAGCAATGTGGCCTATCAGATTCGGGGACCCGCAGGAGATGACGGCGTATTACGATGAGTTCCCCGATAGGCAGGGTAATATATACATAAGAAAATGTACAGTAGTTTAGGTAGATGAGGGCGAACCTGACTGGAAGCCTCATCGGTTCGAGGCTTGGTTTAGACAGGACGAGGATAGGAAGCCTCAAAGTTTCATGGATAAGGGCACATACCACTAATGAAGGGGGAACCTAAAGAGAAGACCTTATGAGAAGCTCATAGGAAGGATCATGGCATCAAGTCAGAATAGCACGAGGATGTGCAAAGACCTACATTGGTACTAGTAATGAGAGGAATGAAAGCAAAGGAAATCAAAACATGTGGCTAGAAGTTGAAACTTGCCAACAAGGAAAGGCAAAATCGTTGTAAGTTGGTGGATTGGTTGGCCATTGGAGCATCTCGAATGGCAAGAATGAACTACTTATGATTTAATCATGAATTTGCCTAAGAGCCAAGAAGGCTATGACTCAGTTGAAAGAATCATAAGCCGACTAGAAACTGCATGTGCTTAATGGTGTGAAAAGGACATTTGAAATGAATAGTCCACAAGGGATATAGGCACTAAAGAATGTGGCCCCATAGTGAGTTGAAAATGAAAGCGACGGACGAAGATCTTAAGTCTGATACCATGTTTTGGAAGAGTCTGCAAGTTAAAAGATTACGAAGTGAAGTAGCCACATGGTATGCTTATTGCCTTCGGACCATTAAACAATCTGAAGAGAACAAGCTAAGGATGTCTTATGAACCGACGTTATCGAATCCAAGAAAGAATAAGAGAAACAGCTACTTTTGATAAAGTCCGCCTGAAGTGGCAGTGGCCAGTAGAGGATCAGATTTGCAATGTTTGAGACGAAGAATGGGAGGACTCACAAAACCTTATGTACTGGAACGGAATTGGTGAAAGGAAACAAGAAGAACTGGACAAGCTTAACCATTGAGATAGCCAACTAAGGATAGTCAAGGAAAGCTTAAGAATATCCAAAGGAAATAATGAACAAAAGACACGGATTTGGGAGTTCAAGGAGGAAAATCATGTGTACTTCAAAGTGTCACAAAGGGAGGACCCATTTCAGTCTGAAGGAAAGGAGAGTTGAACTTAGAATAACCACACTAAGGAAGTATGAGCCGGACCTGTCCTAATCATGAAGAGTTAAGTTATAAAGGTGGACAATGAAGCATCGTTAGTAGAAAGGCAAGTACGAATTGGGGACGAAAGGAAACGAATTTAGAAGGATGGAGATGCCTGTTGGTAAAGACGATTATGAAACATCGCGAGGAAGAAGAGAATTCTTTGGAAAGTGAGGAAGCGATAAGGCGTTATTACCCCCGTAAGGTTGGATAACTGGAATGCTGTAAATTTCGAGGATAAAATTTCTTTAAGGGAGAAGAGTTGTGACATTCCGAATTCTGACTATTTTTCGAGGCTATTGATTGGAAAGATATTGATCGGTGTATTTTAATTATATGTCGCTCAAAACTGGCTACTCTCGAGTCGACCGACGAAAAGGGTAAGGCTAACGCTGAGTTAGTACGTGGACCAGGGAGACTCGAATGAGAAATGATACTTTGACCATAATGATTGTCAATGGGATATTTTAGGCCAGCAAATATCAATCTAAGAGCGATCATGAAATGCCTTGCTACCGTTATATGATTGGGACGCAGGTGATTCCACCTAACCAACAAATAATTTGTGAGAATTTCCTAGATCGAACTCTGATGATCAGGACTACAGAAACTAGCGATAAACCATCGCAATCACATGACAATCAAAGTTGCCATGACTTAAGTAACCCTAAGGTCAATACGCGTAGCACCAGCAAGAGCTGCCCGTCAATTTAAGATAAACTAGAATTATAGTCGGCGAGAACTTAACATAAATATTGATCTCGAAATTGAGTATCAGACATTAATGGATTCCAAAATTTGAAATACTTAGACGTCGCCTCATCGAGGAAAATTAAGATTGGAAAAAGTGAAGCTTTGGACTGTAAGTGGGAATTTACCTTTTTGCCCCTCTAAGGACATACTTTCTTTTAAGACAAGCTAAGAGCAAAAAAGTCAATTTCCTCTATCCTATAGTGGCCAAATTTTTTAGGGTAAGGAGGTCATTTCGTCTCTAAGATTTTTATGAAGTAGAGGACAAATGTCTTAACTATAGATTAGGGTCTACGTTAGGCATTTGTGGCATGTCTAATCCTCCATCTACCATTCTTCTCTCTCTTTGTCTTGAGGATTAAGTAAGACACTCTCTCACTCTCTCTCCTCTAAGCTTCGGTAAGATCTCTCTCTCCTTTCTTACTCTCATTTTCTCTTTTTCCTTCAAACCCTCTCTCGCCCAGCTCGCCGCCCCGTCCCAACACCCTCCACTGTTCTGGTCATAACTTTGGCATTTGTCATCGGATGGAGACGAGCTATCCACTATTAGAAATATTATCCTCTTGTCGTTCTACAACACATTGTGAGCCTCATTTGGCCCAACCATTTGTCCCGTAGAGCTATTTGAAGGAGCAAAGGTCGGATCAATTAGATTTGAACCCGCAAGCTCCTAAGTGGGATTTCCGAGCTCTCTTTGCTCCAATCTTTGGTAAGGCACGCCTTGAACCTAGTTTGGACATTTGTCAACATGTGCTTAAGGTTTAGATGGATTGTTTATGGATTTTAATGGTTGAATCCTTGTGATTTCCAAGGGACAAAAACTGCCCCCACCAAACTGGTTTGGAACCGTGACTTTTCAAGGACTTTTTGAGGCATCGTTTGACTTAGATTCATCGGTAAGCCATCCTAAGACTCATATCTAATTATTGATTAGCTTGTGGATGAATTTGGTTTAGTTTAGAAGTGGTTTTATAGCTAAACCATAGTTCGAACCTCACATGGAAAGAATCTGCCCGCCGGTGTACCAATTTGAATCTGCAAGCTTTGTGAGGTCGTTTGATCAATTTTCGTCGCATGAATTCTTTCTAAGCCTTTCTAGGATCTTGCTTGACATGCTAGGATAGCATGTGGTTGAATTTGGGAGTGATTTAAGGGAGTTTAACGGCTAAAACTTTGTGGAATACCTAGGAATCGATTCTACTCAGTTTTGGAGGAAAACTTGCGCCGCTCATTTTGTGAACATCTCTAGCTTATATTGTCAGTAAGCTATTCCTAAACCTTTATTAGGTTGTTAGGTTACTAAGAGACGTTATTATTTAACGAAATTGATGATTTATGGACCAGTTTTGATTGAGGAATATTAGAACCAAATCTGCCCTGTTTTTTGAATGAGTTGCGCTCGAGTGATTCTTGGCATGAGGTTATGAAATCAAAGTCGATTTATGAAGTCCTAACTTGAGCATGAGAGATGGTTGAACCTTTGTCATGTATTGTGGAAGTTATGTTTGAATTGAGAGTGTTAGTGGCACGGATTATAAATTGATCCCCGAGATGGTTTGTGGAACCGAAATCTGAGGTTGATTTTGAATAAATGTCAAGTCTTGAATTGAAAGAGTCGTTAATCGATGCTCATGCTAAGTTGAAGTTTTGTGTATGATAACACAATTGTGTTGTGCTTTAAAAAGAGTTTTTATTGAAAGCACTTGATTTCTGAGAATTGTGGAATTGTGGAATTTGAATTGAGGCCATGAAGTTAATTTACTATTGACAAATGTTAAATTTCTTAAGGAAACTAGAATTGAAAGATGGTTTTGGAACAAAGAACTATTTTGCCTGAGTTTGTTTAACTGAAAACCCTGCCTAAGTACGAAGCCAAGCTTTTATCATGATTTTCTGACTGTGGAGTCATTTGAAAAAAAAAAGATTGGAATGCCACATTTGGTCAAAATTGTGCCTTGTTTTTGTGAATCATTATGTTGTACAAAGATTATCATATTTTTACTTGCCAAAACCTTTTTATTCCAAACTATTTGTTTTCAAAAGCGTCTGGAGGTACTAGCGACCTAGTTTAGGGTTAGGTCTACTTTACTAAGATTTTTATCTCACCTCATCGTGGGATCCCATTTTTAAGGTCCCTAATGATGAAGTCACGTGGATGCCAAAGAAGCACTTGATGTATTTTAGACCTGTAAGCTTGTTTGATCGTACCTTTTGTAAACTAATGCCTTACTTTGTTTTCGATCAAAGGTTTATGTTAAGTTTTAAAGTTCTCTTTTGTAATTAAGTATAGGGTTGTTCTCTCACTTTCGCATGCATGCCTCATTAAGGTCCATGAGATTTTGGCCATTAGATCCTAGATGACTATCTATTTTAACGACCGCTGAGGGATGCTCATTTGCCAGTCGGATTCAAGACATGACATCCCTATTTGGTTGGTATTAGAGCAAGGTCTACTCAATCCAATCTGGTCGAGACATGAAGTGATAAGGAGTAAGGACTTTAGAACGGTTAGATAGTGAGACTTTAGGGGGTCGTAAGGCACGAGTTGCATGGCATTTATAATGGCGCATGTGATTGGCATGATTAAGAGCTTCGTACTTAGTAGGGACGTCTTTTGAAAAAGAAATTGACGTTTATGTTTAGCCTGTTTGGAGAGATTGTGTGCTTGGCACTGAATGTTGTATTGGCTGATGTCCTCTATAATTGAGGGCTTGACCTACATTAAGACGACAAGTATCGTTTGGGTTAATGAGGGAGGTCGATACTTAATTCCCCAAAACTATGAGGCTTGGGCACTCCAAGATGAGGGCACTTTCGTTGGACCGCTACATGAAAGTGATCTACCCACTGATGCATTGTGGGTGGCTAATCCGCCCGAGATTGACTTCCCCAACAACCTATTGTGAGACCTGGATGTCGATTTCTCTGAGGCAGGACCTAGTTTAGCGCCACCAATCTGAGTTGAGGAGGTCTCTATTGCGAATGCTCGCATGGACACTAAGCTTAGCTCTGGTGATGCCAGATCGTCGACTGTTGCCTGAGAGTTCGACGTCTTATGTGCGTGCCTTTGTAGTCTGTTCCTTTTTTATCCGTACGACATTGAAGTTGTGCTAGGTGGGATCTCGAGGTAGTGAACCCCAACCCTGTAGTTGTATTTTCGACTGACTTTAATGATGTACTATTCTGAAGTCCTTCTTGAAATTAAGTGTAGGGTTGTTTTCTCGCTTTAGCACACATGCTTCATTTAGGTCTTTTGAGTTAAGTTCGTCGGATCCTGGATAATTCTTCAAATGTAACTGCCGACGAGGGATCCTAACGTGCCCGTCGAACTCGGGCCATGATAGTTTAAAAGACAAAGTGTTTCCTTTGAGTTTTGAGTAAGGACGACGATTCAGTTTGGGCTTTTGTCTTTAAGAAAGTTATAGAAAGCTTCTTCAAAGAATATTTAAGAAGATATAGGAAATTAATTTTAAAAAGTTTATATTCGATCAATCAATCACGGCAATCAGCACAGTCACAATATCTGCAGAATATTTAGAGAGATTGTGATAGTGCGTACCTTATTTGTTGCCAAAAATACGACTACTTATGCACCAAAATAAATGATCAAACATTTAAACGTTCCTACTCAGAAGATGTGACATTCTGATTTTTCCTATCATTTTCAGACTCATTAATGAGAAATGTATCTAGCGATATATTTCAGTCATATCTCGCTAGAATCTGGTCAATTTGAGTTGATTGACCAAATGGGAAAGGCTAACGCGAGACAAGGTACGTGAACCTAAGGAACTCGAATGGGAAATGGCGGTTTGACCATAAGAATTGTCAAGGGGACATTTAGAGCCATTAAAGGTCGATCTAAGAATGATTAAGGAATGCATTGCTAGTGTTATACAAATGGAGCACGGGCGATGCCGCTTAACCAATGTATAACTTGCAAAATCTTCCTAAATGGAACAGTAACGATCGAGACAGCCGGAACTAGTAAAAACCCTCACAATTACATGACCACCAAAGTCGCCATGAATTGACGAGCCCTAATTGTGATATGAATCACGGGGTTGATACGCGTAACGTCTGCAAAAGCCGCCTGTCAGTTCGGGATAGGCTGGAACCACGTCTGATAGAGAAGACGACCAGAAACGAGTCTTGAAAATTGAAATAGAGAATCAAGAATTCCAACATCATGGTTGGATTGGCCATCGCCTTATCGAAGAAAATTGAAATTAGAACAACGACGTTTCCGACGTCGGGGGTAAAATTACCATTTTACCCCTCAAGCCTTAGCCTTAGCCTTACTTATATAAATAAATGAGAGCATTTTGATCTTTAACCACCCTCAGAGCTGCCAAAAATGGAGATAAACCATGGCCATTGGATGAGCTTTGAAAGACACCATGGGCAAGTGTTAATGGATTAAGCCATGAGTTGATGTATGCACTTTTTACCTACCATTCAACTCAAGTTGACCAAGCCAATTGAGGTATAAACTCTCTCTCTCTCTCTCTCTCTCTCTCTCTCTCTCTCTCTCTCATGGCCGATCACCCCCTCCATTTGGCCGAAAACCTTCTTCTTCTTCTTCTCTTCCTATGCTGCCGATCAGTCTGTCGCCAACCGATTTCTGCTTCCATATTCGCTGCTGTCGACCACTACCTCCGGCGACTCCCAGCCACTGAGCCAACCACTCACTCCTTCCTCATCCTCTTGCCAATGTTCTCGAAGTGGAAACAAGCCATTTTCCCACCTAAGGAGCTCCGATCAACCGATCCCCCGAAAGTATACGGAAATCGTCGCAACCAGAGGTAAGCCACGTTTTTGGCCTATTAGGACCCCGAAACCTTGGATTTTTTCAATCAAATTTTGTGAACATCTAGGGAACTCATAGATTGAGCTGTGATAAAAATTTGGGATTAATTTGATGGAGTTTTGACCTCAAATGGGTCTTGTGTTTGAAGGGTCAGAACTGCCAGTTTGAAGGCTTGGGAAAAACCAGTGACATTCAAGGAGTTTCCGGCGTCACCTTGGCCCCAAATTTTCGGTGAGCTTCCCAAACCCTTAGAACTACATGTTAGCAAGTAGATTAGTGAATAAATTGATGATTTGAGGTAGTTTAAGGGCTGGTTAATTGAGGTATACACAGAACCGAAAATCGACCGGTTCGGTTCTGCGCATACCGATTCTTGGGAGCTGTTGGTGGTTGGAATAGAGTCTCAAATTCATTGTTGAGACATGCTAGGATGTTGATGCACATGTCAATAAGGTTTGTGTTCCATAGATTGGCGAATTGGGCAAGAAAAATTAACGGTTGAATGAAATTTCCTTAGGTTGCGCAGTGGACTTGATCTTGGACCGTTAGGATCGAATTGTTGAGGTGCTTGAGAAGAGGATTTTGTGGCATTAAGCTTGAGGTAAAGGGAATCCTAAACCTTTGATAGGAGGATTGACTCGATTGGGCAATTTATGCATGCACGAATCGATTTTAGGGGGTTTATAATGTAATGACCCATTGTGCGTTCTAGAATGGTATAAAGGACTTGAATGTGTGCAAATGCTTTTGCCTTGAGTTAACTACCATGTTTGAATGTCAATTGAATCGTCTTGCATGCCAAAGGTGTATTGTTTGTGCTTGAGTTTGCACTTGGCCTTGTGTGAATGAATTGAATTGAAATTATGGCATGTCTGAGACGTGAAAATACCCTGAGGCGTATGAGACGCGGGGTGGTATGATGAATGCCCTGAGGAGCTGAGGCCTGGGGTTGGAATTGAATGACATCCTGAGGTGTATGAGACGCGGGGTTGAGAAAGCCATAGTCCTGATCGTCGAAACGCGGGACTGAGTTGTGATGTGTCGACACAGGCTTAGAGTAACATTGAAACTTGATGCGTTTACACGGGTTTGTCAATGAGACGGTCTGATGCGTTTACGCGGACCGAGCCTGAGGCGTTCTAAACGCGGGCATGAAAGTGAGGCAGGCTGAAAGGGTGGAAGTGGTGATTCGGCATGGCGATGTATGCATAATCCTATTGATGTGTTATAATGCCATGACTGCATGCCTGACATTTGTGTGTTGTTATTAATGGTTGAATGCCTCATGTGCTTATTTGTATGAAGTGCTGGTGTTTGCATCTGCCTGAGTGGACTGTCAGCCTAACTTAGGGATAGGACCCACCTTACTGAGATGTATATCTCACCCCATTGTGGACCTTTTTTTTTACAGATCCTAGGCCTTCAAGATGTGGCCTATCAGGTTTGGCGACCCCAAAGAGATGTTGGTTTATTTTGATGAGTTCCCTGATGGACAGGGGACTATTAATGTTAGAAAATGTACAGTTGGTGGGTAGACGAGGGTGGTAGTAGCTGGAAACCTCATAGGTATGAGGCATGGTTCCGGAAGGTAGGAGATGTATCCACGAGGCCACTGAAGCCCACTGAGGTGCCTCAGGGAGTGATCCCTAGCTGGTGCCATCCCACCCGAGATTCCGTGGAGGCTGAGGGGGCAATCGCCGACTCGAGGAACAGTCCTGAAAGGACCCCGACCCTAGAGGACACTAAAGAGATCATAGTGGTCGAGGCTACAGAGGTGGACCTGGTGGAGCCGTCTGCTGACGAGACCATGGAGGACACTGTAGAGGTTTGCTCGGAGACCTTCTCAGAATACGAGCCCACTAAGGAGGCGGAGGAGACTAATGACTCCAGCAGCTCGACCTAGGAGCTTCTACTTTACTGGTCTGACATTTTGATGGTGACCTTGATGTCGTCCCTTTTTTAGAGTAGCTATGATCGTCTTTTGTACCAGCCCCGCCACCCCTATCGACTAACGTGTTTAGTTGTCATGCTCTTGTATGAACAGTTAGGAATCTATGTGTTTATGAATATTATCGCTACCCAAGTCCAACTTTATGTTTGTATGGAGAGTTTTAATGTCGGCGCTTTCTCTTGCTTGTCTTGTAATACATCTCTCGACTTGTATGTGAATCTTGGGATCACGAGAGACATCTTGATTGCTTGCAGGGAGTCGTGCGCTCATGCCCGAGTCGCGGGGCGTGACATCCCTGTTTGCTTGGTATCAGAGCATCGATCCAAAGTTGATTGAGGATTGGAGTAATAAGGAAGACTAAGTTGGGATATGGACGAGTAGCAAGACCTTAGGAAACGGGTTAGGATAAAACACAGGGTGCATGGCATATGACTTGGCACATATAATTGGCATTTGCCCTTGGCAGGGTTGTGGTAATGCATGAGGATTAAGTTCCTTGCTTAGTGTTGAAAGTCATTTCTGGATTTTAGCCTATTAAGTGAATGAGTATGGATTGTTTTAGTGAACCCTTGGAGGATTGACCCTGGGCTACTTGTTGAAATGTCTCTAGATTTTGTTGTATGGTGGACTGTTGTTTTATAACCGTTTTCGTTAAGACATAGTTGGTAGCTCTGGACTTGGATGAATGAGTGAGTACTAACTCCTTGATGAACTTGTGGTGGACCAAGCTCGGTAGAAGCGCATAAGAATGAGTAACCCATCTAGGAAACCTAGAAGGCCCAGAGGCAGAGCCTCTAGCTCGAGGCCGCCTGTAGTAGAAAATTCGAGGATGGATGGCGTACTAAGGGCGCTAGAGAGGATTGGCGATCTCATTGACAAGCAGACCCAAGATTAGGATGCTGCCATAACCCAAGCAGTAGGAGCTGCAATATCTGCCGTCAATGCCAAGTACGGCAACAACGGGGGCAATGGAAACCATGGTAACCATGACCAGGGTTACGAGGCAGTGAATGCCTAGGAAGAGATTGTCATGGCCAGACAGATGGGCCAACTGGTGGAACAATTCATCAAACTAAAGCCGACCCAGTTCGACGGGACTGGAACCCCGAACTAGCATCCACATAGATTGAGAAACTAGAGAAAGCCTTTGGAGTCCTGAAGTGCACGGACGAAGAAAAAGTGTTGTTGGCGGTGTTTCAGTTGGAAGGTACCGCAAACGATTGGTGGGTTGCCACCAAGAATGGAGTTTTCCTTGAAGGAACGGCCATGACCCGAAATGCCTTTACGACGGCATTCAATGATAAGTATTTCTCAGAGACGGCCAGGGTAAGGAAATAGGTGGAGTTTTTACAGCTATGTCAGAATCAGCTGACGGTGGACCAGTATAAGGTCGAGTTCTATAGACTGTCAAGATACGCACCTCGATTAGTAGAGGATCCCTTGGAGAAGGCGCAGAGATTTCGAGATGGATTGAGGCCTAAGCTTCGTAGTCAGATGATAGCCCCAAATCTGAGAACCTGTAAGGAAATTTATGAGCAGGGCCAGATGATCGAGAGGGATTTAAAGGAGAGAAATGCAGCATCTGGATCGCGATTTATGTCATGCCCCGAACCCGGTGAGCACGCGAGCATCCCACCAAGCCGTTTCTTATTGAAAGTTTCAGGATCCATCGACCAATGTCCTATACGCTGAAAGAAACATGCATGCGGAAGCGACGCCAACTCCAATCGACAAATAAAGCAACACCCGATGACTTAGGACACAAGGGCACACCTTTAATAAAGGTCAATCATACTTCATTTATTACAAATCTAAATCCTCAAGATATCTACTATTCAATTCTAAGGTCACAAAAGAGAAGTTTTTCCTCTAGTGACCTCGTCTCTGTGCCAATCCATGGCAAACCCGGTTTCCTTCATCAGGGACCTGAAAAATGTTGCCCACAATGGGGTGAGATTCACATCTTAGTAAGGTGGGTCCTAACCCTAGGTTAGGTCGACCGTCCACTCAGGTAGTCACATACCCCCATAATTCAAACTCATAAACATCTCAGTAAGTTCAAATATAGATAGCCACACACAAGTGACAGGCATGCAAATATGGTATCATAACACACTCAGATGTTCATGCACGACTTATCATGCCACCTCACCACAACCATCCTTTCCTTCCTGACTCATTCTCATGCCCGTGATTAGATCACATCAGGCTATTCTCATGCCCGCGATTAGATCGCATCAGGCTCTCCTCATACCCGCGATTCTCATGCCCACGATTAGATTGCATCAGGCTTGGTCCGCGTAAACGCATCAGACCGTCATTGACAACCCGCGTAAACGCATCAGGTTTCAATGATTCTCCAGGCTAGTACCGACACCTCATATCTCCGTCCCGCAATTAGATCGCATCAGGACCGTGGCCATCTTAACCCCGCGAATAGATTGCATCAGGACGCCACACAACATCAACTCTACCCCGCGATTACATCGCATCAGGGTATCCATCTCCCGCCCGACGTCTCATACGCCTCAGGGCCTCACCATGTTATGTTCATGCCATGCTTCTCAATTCAATTCACAGATAAAACAACAAGTACAACTCATGCACAATTTGAATACTCATGGCATGCAGGACAATCAATGACATTCGACATGACATATGATTTAAACACAAGCAATGTCGTACATAGACCTCCTATAACCACTTAGGACATAATAAGAGCTATCCCTTTGAAAGATTATCATAAATTGATCAAATTAATCCTCGACTCACCCAATTGATTCCAATCTTCCTATCCTAAGTTTAGGATTCCCTTACCTTGCGTTTGATATCATAATAATTCTCCTCTTGAGCCCTCACCAATTCGGTTCCAAGGATCCAACGTCGAACTCACCACGCAACCATGAGTTTGAGGTCGAATGGTCGCTGGAATCCCATTGAAAGTCGTCGGATCTCCAAGGTCAGTTTTCCGGCAGTTTTCTATCCAAGTTTACAAGACCCATTTAAGATCAAAACTTCATCAAATTAAGCCTAAATTTTTACCACAGATTGATATACATGTCTTCTAGATCTCCACAAAATTTGACCTCAAGATTTCAACATTTCGGCCTCCAAAAGGGTCAGAAATAGAACCTACCTCAGATTGGATCAGATTCTGTTGGCTCTCGGGAAAACACTTGGCCGGAGCTCCTTGGTGGTCCAAATGGCTCGCTTTCAGTTCGAGGAGGTCGGCAAGACGTAGAGCTAGGTTGGTATGGTTGGCCGGTAGTCAGGCGGTGGCTGGAGGGCAGTGTCATAGGCAGAGAACGGCGGTGGCTGGGCTGGTCATCGCGGCAGATCAGGAGGAAAAAGAAGAAGATGGTTTCGGTGATTGAGGAGGGGTTTATGGCCGATCAAGTGAGTGAGGAGAGAGAGTGGAAAAGACTATATACAAGGCTTGAGTCAATGGTTGAATGGTAGGTATGAAATAGTAGACATGACCACTCTTCAAGTCATCTCTTGACACTTGTCCCACTTGTCATTCCAACTTGATCCAATGGCCCAAATTCCTTCAAATTTTTTGTGGCCTTGGGGAAGTGGTAAAGACCAAAATGTCCTTCCTTATTTGCATGGGCAAGGCTTAAGCTTGAGGGGCAAAAGGCTAATTTTACCCCCCAACGTTCGGAACGTCGTTTTTCTCGCCCCAATAATCTTCGATAGAGCGATGGCCAATCCGAATATAACGTTTGAATTCTTGATTTTCTATTTTCAATTTTCAAGACTCGTTTCTGATTAATGAGTCCGAAAATGACTAGGAAATTAGAATATCACAACTCTTCTCCCCTTACAGAAATTTCGTCCTCGAAATTTACAACGTTCTAACCATCTCGTCCTCTGGGGTATTGATATCTCACCACATTCTCATTCTTCCGAATAATTCCTTTTTATGACTTGACGATCTTACTTGTCCTTTTCGACCTAAAGCCATCTTTTTGTAGGACTTGTCTCCTTCAGTCATCAATCTGATTTGCTACTCTCCTTTCTCCTCCGATACTCCTAACATCTATTAGTAGTTCATCTTCGAGCGTTCACATTATCTCTTTCATTTATCCCTCACCATTAATACTAGCCCTCGTCAGAATGCATTCTTTAATGTCCATGCCATTTGGCGTATCACTCCTTTCAAGCTTCATTTCACACCAATAGAGATTCAAGGGCTTTATCAACTTGCCCTCCATTAACCAAATCGAGTTATGGTCCCCTCGATTCCTTAAACAATTACATGATTACTTCCATAGTAATCCATTCTCGATTCCATCCGAAAATTCCCTTGGATCAAAGTGGTCCTTCAACTTTCGTGGTCAAGTTCTCCCCTTTCTCCCCTTTTATCGACACGTCTAGTGCTCGATTATATGATAGATAAATTTCAACTTTCAACCGTTATCATCGATAGTATATATATGTATCTTGGCACATCTTTGCGCTATCCCCAGGAACACCATAATTCTCCCTTCAAATTTCGATGAGGTCATCTCCTTAGGTTCCCATCAATACTGGACTCGTACTTCCGTCCCTAGGGTCTCGAGGGTTCCATCCATCCTTAATACTCTTCAAGTATCGGTGTTCAATCATGGCAATACCTCAATTCCCCTCTGGCCTTCAGGCTAGGTGTTTCCGGTGGCCGTCAATTAGTCATTGGACAAACTTCCAATTTAGAGGTTGAATCTCTTATTGCTCGAGGGGAGATCTGTCTCTCCATTGCCAATTACGCACCGCTCAATTCTCAATGATAAGTATCCGCCAAATAATTCACCCTTCCTCAGCAATAGGGGTATTGTCGTAATAACACTTGGGCAATCCCTTCGTTCCACGCAACTTTCCATCAATCCTCTTTAGGCAGTCAATGCACTCAGTCTCTTGTAGTTCGCATAACTTTGAGATTTTTCTTCATACAAGTAACGCTCTCATACCCACGAGGAGTTGCCTACATCAGCGTTGCCTCTTGTTCAATACCTCACTGGAAACTACAACTTTATTTTCTTGCGGTAGGTATAGCCTCAAAATCTTATTCTACGTAGACGTTATTTCCTAAATTTTGCCGCAAGGATATTTGTAAGCCCACTCCAATCATGCACTAGGCGTTCCCGCTCCTGTGTTCTTATTATCACAGCGCATTCGCACAGTCGACTTTCGTTAGTCATGTTACACCTCAAGTTTCTTCCCTGCATCACGTCATTATGGTTCTCTCGACCCCTTCTAATTCTAAATAGGAATGCCCTTATCAGCATAGTCGTCATCTTGACTCAAGTCCTCAAAATTTCTTTTCATGTTTATTCGCCCATTTAATGTTACATTTTTTTTCCTTCATCCATTTTACCAATGGAACAGCTCTTGTAGGGAATCTTCCCACGATCCGTCATACCATTCGTCAATTCCAAGAACTTTCAACTTCTAGCAACCCACATCAACTCTAGTCGATTTATCACTTGTTCCACTCCTCCAAGGCTCTACAGAGAATTCATTTCTCAGAGATTTCACGACCGAGAAATCCTACTTTATCAAATCCATAGCCCGTGCTCTTCACATTTAGCATATATCAAGCATCTCCTTAGAGTCCATAAGACACTCTCAAAAGTTGTTAATGTTTCTCATGGCTTTTTACATGAGTTCAACCATCATCTCTCAAGACGATAACGACCAACTCAATCATTCCTTGGGCACTTAGTTCGGCGTTTATCAACTTCCTTCCACCAGGTGTCGAATCCTCCCAACTATTCCTCGCACTTTTCACTTGAGAGCTCAGACCTTGGCTCTCTATCGTCACGGGTCTCATCTAGGACTACATAACATTTTATTTATTCTTGTCACTCTTTTCTCGAGAAGCATTAGTGCTTCAGCCTCTGAGTTCCATAACTCAATAAGGCGGGCTTATCCCAATTCCGTTCGTTCCACTGAACGTCAACATCATCCTGGAACTCAACATTGTCCACAAGACTGTCTCTCGGATTTCACTTCCAAGAGTCATTCAAGTTCTGCGTCCTCTTTCTCGGTACAGACACTCAACCATAATACTAAGACAATTTAGAGTTTTTCTTGCTCTTACAATAGGGTCTCTTACCTTAAGAAAGAAACTACACAACTCCGTGGCATTTTCTCACTTCAAATTCACCTTGTCCTTCCCATTCCTTAGGACGACAATCTTGGAGTCTGCACCGACGGCGATACCTTTACTCTAGGATTCAAATGCCTCCATGCTTTCACATTCTCATTCCCATAACTCAGTCACCTCAAGTGATAATATCTGTTCGTCCTTGGTCTCCACCAGTTCGCTTATCGAATGCTCAATTCGATTACCTCAAGTCACTTAACAAGTATTCTCCAAGTGCTCTTTTCGTTTACTAAATCATTCACTAAAATCACAACTAGTCGGGACTATCAAGCCTGTTCACTTTTCTTTTCGTCAACGGCCATTTCTTGGTCCAATCACCCTTTAAGAACAATGTCCTATTCTTTAGGGAACAGCAACTCATGATTTCATTTCTCATGGTTCCAATTCAATCAACCGCTCCTAGGAAATCATTAATTCCAAGCAAACCAGTATGCCGATTTTTCCTCGACCCCTTCTATAACAGAAAAGACGGACTACCCATTTTCCACCATGTGTCTTACACCTAGGTAATCAACCATTTCCCGTAGGCTCGTTCCATATTCATGGTGAACATCTCTTTGCTCGTAATCCATGAGCAGGAGTTCTCTTATTCATAAGCCTTTCAATCATTCTCCTCTTTTGTCGAGTCTCCTTACCATTCCTCAAATCAAGAATAACAACCAGCTACAAGGTTTTCAAGTTCCAATCTATTCAAGGATGTACTTATTTTATTCAAAGGTCATTGACCACTCTTAATATACTTAGGCAACCTTGAGAACTTTGTCTCACATTGGTCGATCATCCTCTGATCCTCACAAATCTATCAGGATCCCAACAACCTTTGCTTTCGAGCAATCTCGGAAGGATACTTTCCGTTGAACAACTCAACAGAGGTTGTGACATTCTGATTTTCAGTCAATTTCAAACTCATTAATGAGAAATGAATCTAGAGATGTATTTCAGTCATATCTCGCTGGAACCTGATCAATTCGAGTAGGCTAACCAAAAGAGAAAGGCTAACGCGAGACAAAGTACATAGACCTAGGAAATTTAGATAAGAAATGGCGCTTTCACCATAAGGATTGTCGAGAGGATATTTAGAGCCACAAAAGGCCGATCCAAGAACGATTAGGGAATGCCTTGCGAGTGTCATACGATTAGAGCACGAGTGATGCCACTTAACCAACGTATATTTTGCAAAATTTTCCTAAATCGGACAGTGAAGATCGTGACCAGAGGGACTAGTGATAGACCCTCAGAATTACATGACAACCAAAGCCGCCACAAATTGACGAGCCCTAAATGTGATAAGAATCACAGGGTCAATACGCGTAAAGTCCGCAAAACCATCCGTCGGTTCGAGATAGGCTGGAACCACATCTGATAAAGGAACCATCAGAAACGAGTCTTAAAAAGTTTGAAATGGAAAATCAAGAATTCCAACGTTATTCGGATTGGTTGTCACCCTATCGAAGAACTCTGGAACGAGAAAAATGATGTTCTGAACGTTGGGGGTAAAATTACCTTTTTGCCCCTTAAGCTTAAGACCTTGCCCAAGCAATTGAAGAAGGGTATTTTGGACATTAAACCCCTCAAGAGCTGCCAAAAAAGGTGATGGAATGAGGGCCATTGGATCATGCATGATTGACATTGAGGACAAGTGTCAATGGATGATGTAAAGAGTGGTCAAATCTACTATGTCAAACCTACCATTCAAAGCATTGACCAAGCCTTGTATATAACACATTTTCTCTCTCTCCTCACTTCATTTGGCTGGCCATACTCCCCCATCACCACCAAAAATCTTCATCTTCTTCTTCCTTGTTTCTACCGATCGCCGACCAGAACTGGAGCCGCCGTTCGCCACCCACGACGCCACTCTCCGGCCACCGTCTAACCATCGGTGGACCACATCAACTAAGCCCCATGTCTTGCCAACCTCCTCGAACAAGAATCATGCCATTTGAACCACCGAGGAGCTCTGGCCAAGGATTTTTCCGAAAGCTGACAGAAACAATTTCTGACCCTTTTGGAGTCTAAAATGTTGGATTTTTGAGGTTAAATTTTATGAAGATCTAGTAGACATGTATATGAATTTGTGGTAAAAAGTTGAGAGTGATTTGGAGAATTTTTTACCTCGAATCGGTCTTGCGAACTATGAACAGAATCTGCCGGAAAACTGACTTGAGGAATCTGGCAACTTTTGACGAGTTTCTAGCAACCATTCGACTTCAAACCCATGGTGAGCCTCAGGAACCCTTAGATAGACATGTTAAGAGGTAGGATGATGATTAAATGATGGATTTAGAGTTGGTTTAGGACTGATTGTGCCCGGTTTGCACAGAACCGAGGATAATCGGTTCGGTTTTGTGCAAGGTCGGGGCTGTAAGAGTTGTTGGTGTTGGGTTTTAAGTCTCAAATTGGTGATTAATACATGCTAGGATGATTAGGATTATGTTTGGAGACTTGTGATTCATGGATGGTTGAATTGGACTTGGAAATTGATGGAATTGATCGGATTTTATTAGGTTGCGCGGTGAGTTCAGTATTGGACAATTGGAGGTTGAACCTTGAGGACTCAAGAAAAGTATTTTGGTGTTATTAAGCGCAAGGTAATGGAATCCTAAACTTAGGATAGGAAGATTGGACTCAACTAGGCGAGTCGAGGATTGATTGGATTGATTTATGAGGATTTTCCAAAGGATAACTATGGGTATGTCCTAAGTGATGATAGAAGGGTTATGTATGTTATTGTTTATGCTTGAATTATCCGCCATGTATGTGCGTCACTTGATTGCTTTGCATGCCAAGAGTTCTTTGAATTGTGCCTGAATTGCACATGTTGTCATGTACGGAAACTAATTGAAAATCATGGCATGAGAATGATATGGTGAGGCCCTGAAGCGTATGAGACGCGGGGCTGAAGATGGATACCCTGATGCGACAAGATCGCGGGGTGGAGTTGATGTTGTGTGGTGCCCTGATGCGATGAAATTGCGGGGTTGAGATGGCCGCGGTCCTGATGCGAACTATTCGCAGGACAGAGGTGTGAGATGATGATATTGGCCTGGAGATTCATCGGAACCTGATGCGTTTACACGGGTTGCCGATGACGATCTGATGCATTTAAGCGGACCGAGCCTAATGCAAGCTAATCGCGGGCATGAGAAGAGTCTGATGAGATCTAATCGCGGGCATGAGAACTATCCCTTTGAAAGATTCTTATAAATCGATCAAATTAATCCTTGACTCACCTAATTGAGTCCAATCCTCTTATCATAAGTTTAGGATTCCCTTACGTTGCGTTTGATACCACAATAATTCTCCTCTTGAGCTCTCACCAATTCAGTTCCAAGGGTCCAACGTCAAACTCACCACACAACCGTGAGTTTGAGGTCAAATGGTCGCCGGAATCCTGTTAAAAGTCGCCGGATCTCCAAGGTCAGTTTTTCGGCAGTTTTCTGTCCAAGTTTACAAGACCCGTTTGAGTTCAAAACTTTATCAAATCAAGGCCAACTTTTTACCACAGATTGATATACATGTCTTCTAGATCTCCACAAACTTAAACCTCAAGATTCCAACATTTCGACCTCCAAAAGGGTCAGAAATAGAACCTACCACAGATTGGATCCGATTCTGTCGGCTCTCGAGAAAACACTTGGTCGGAGGTCTTCGGTGGTCCAAATGGCTCGCTTCCAGTTCGACGAGGTCGGCAAGACGTACAGCTAGGTTGGTATGGTCAGCCGGTGGTCAGGCGGTGGCCGGAGGGCGGTGTCGTGGGCGGCGAACGGCTGCGATTGGGCTGGTCGTCGGCGACAGATCAGGAGGAAAAAGAAAAAGATGGTTTTGGTGATTGAGGAGGGGTTTATGGCTAGTCAAGTGAGTGAGGAGGAAGAGTGGCAAAGACTATATACAAGGCTTGAGTCGATGGTTGAATGGTATATGAAATAGTGGACATGACCACTCTTCAAGCCATCTCTTGAACTTGTCCCATTTGTAATTCCAACTTGATCCAATGGCCCATATTCCTTCAAATTTTCGGTGGCCTTGGGGAAGGGGTAAAGACCAAAATGCCCTTCTTTATTTGCATGGGCAAGGCTTAAGCTTGAGGGGCAAAAGGGTAATTTTACCCCCAACGTTCGGAACATCATTTTTCTCTCCCCAATAATCTTCGATAGGCGATGGCCAACCAGTATATAACGTTGAAATTCTTGATTCTCCATTTTCAATTTTCAAGACTCGTTTTTTATTAATGAGTCTGAAAATGACTGGAAATTTAGAATGTCACAGTTTATTTCATTCCGAGACAACCGCCAGATGGGCAAGAGACCAATGGCTAGCAATAGGCGTTTTGTCCCCTCCCGTGAGGAAAAATATTGTGAAGCCGCCAAATCCCATGAACTAGAGCTGTCACCTCTGTGGCAGAAGACACGGAAACGGGCCATGCCCGACAAGGACTGGAGCCTGCTTTAAGTATGGTCAGATGGGCCACCAGATGAGAACTTGCCCGAACAAAGCTCCAGCGAATCGACCTCAAGGACAGCGACCACAGGCTAGACCGTCGACTATCACTCCCCAAACTGATCAGAATCGAACCCCAGCTCAGGGTAAAGTTTATGCAGTAGCCCGCAGAGAGGCAGAGGAAACGCCAAGCGTGGTCACGGTACGGTTTATTTGTGTGACCAAGCTACATATGCATTGTTTGATCCTGGCGCCACATGCTCATTTTTGTCTACTCGGTTTGCTGATTTGGTTGATATGAAGCTAAAACCGTTGAGTGTGAATCTACATGTTGCCACCCCATTGAAAGATAATATACTGGTTTCATTAGGCTGTGCTGACTATAAAATCGTGATTGGACGGAGTAAGGAGAGTATTGATTTAGCTGTACTGCCCATGTATGATTTTGATGTGATCATAGGGATGGATTGATTGGATAAACAGGAGGCAGTGGTAGATTGTGGTAGTAGGATAATTCGTTTCTATCCAGAAGGCCGCCCTAGCTTTGAATTCGTAGGAAGTCGAGGAAGAACCTCGATTCCTTTAGTCTCATCTCTTGAAGTGACAAAGTTGATGTCTGAAGGGTGTCAGGCATACTTAGTTGCAATTATGGACACGACTGCCGAGGAACCTAAACTAGAGAGTATCTTGGTAGTACGAGAGTTTCCTGACGTATTTCCCCAAGAGTTACCAAGGTTGCCACCAGAGCGAGAAATTGAATTTGTGATCGAGTTAGCTTTCGGAACGGAAGAAATCTTAAAGGCACCCTATAGGATGTCCCTATCAGAACTGAAGGAGTTAAAGGTGCAAATGCAAGAACTACTGGATAAAGGATTTATCCAACCGAGTGCTTCACCGTGGTGAGTGCTGTTGTTGTTTGTAAGGAAAAAGGATGGGTCCTTGCGTCTATGCATCGACTATAGGCAGTTGAACATGGTAATAGTGAAAAATAAGTATCCACTGTCGAGAATTGATGACCTATTTGACCAGTTGCAAGAAGCGGTGGTATTTTCTAAGATTGACCTGAGAACCGGGTATCACCAATTGAGCATCAAGAAGGAAGACATATCTAAGACTGCTTTTAGGATAAGGTATGGTCATTACGAATTCACAGTGATGCCTTTTGGACTGACCAATGCTCCAGCCGCCTTTATGGATTTGATGCATCGGGTGTTTAAGGAATTCCTAGATAGATTCACCATAGTCTTTATCGACGATATCCTAATTTACTCAAGGAGTGACGAAGAACATGAGGAGCACATGAGGATTGTCCTGCAAACCCTGAGGGAACACTCGCTCTACGCTAAGTTGAGCAAATGCAAGTTCTAGCTGAATAAGGTAGCATTTCTTGGTCACGTGATAGCTGGAGAAGGAATCGCGGTGGATCCTGTAAAGATCGAAGCGATAACAAATTGGCCTAGGCCTACTACGGTCACGGAAGTCAGAAGTTTCTTGGGATTAGCAGGATATTACAGACGTTTTGTGGAGAAGTTTTCATCAATAGCCATTCCATTGACGAGGTTGACAAAGAAAGAAGCGGGTTTGAATGGACAGACAAGTGTGAAAGGAGTTTCCAAGAGCTCAAACATCGGTTGACAATCGCACCGGTGTTGACGATTCCATTAGGACCGGGAGGCTATGAGATATATAGCAATGCTTCGCTAAAGGGACTAGGATGTGTGTTAATGCAGCATGGAGGAGTAGTAGCCTACGAGTCCTGACAGCTGAGACCACATGAAATGAACTATCCAACTCACGATCTGGAGTTAGTAGCGATCATTTTTGCTATGAAGATCTGGAGACATCATCTGTGTGGCGAGAAGTTCTAGATTTACACCAACCACCAGAACCTGATGTATCTATTTTCCCAGAAGGAACTGAATATGAGGCAGCGTTAGTGGATGGAGCTGCTTAAGGATTATGATTGTGATATATTGTATCACCCTGGGAAGGCAAACAAAGTCGCAGATGCACTTAGCCAGAAATCGAGCATCGTCTGTCTATTAGTAAAAGGTTGGTCGATGATTGAGGATTTGAGAGATTCCGAGTTCAGACTAGAAGTCTGCCAACTATCCAGTTTGATGGCTATATTGAAGGTAGAACCTGAGGTCCAGGAAGGGATAAAGACCTTACAGTCTACGGACCCAAAAATTCAGAAATCCTAGAGATGGATGCAACGAAGAGAAAACCGGAGTTTCAAGCGTCAGAGGACCGAATCTTGAAATTTCGAGGACGTCTATGAGTGCCAAAGGACGAAGAACTTAGAGAAAGGATTTTATCAAAGGCTCATAGGAGCAATTATAGTATCCACCTTGGAAGTACGAAGATGTATCAGAACCTCTGAGGCGCTGAGGCGCGGGGTTGGAATTGAATGGCATCCTGAGGCATATGAGACACGAGGTTGAGAAGGCCATAATCCTGATGCGTTGAAACGCGAGACGGAGTTTTGATGTGTCGACACAAGCCTGGAGTAATATTGAAAACCTGATGCATTTACGCGGGTTTATCAATGAGACGGTCTAATACATTTACGTGGACCGAGCTTGAGGCGTTCTAAACGCGGGGATGAAAGTGAGGCAAGATGGAAGGGTGGAAGTGGTGATTCAGCATGGTGATGTGTGCATGATCCTATTGATGTGTTATAATGTCATGACTGCATGCTCGACATTTGTGTGTTGTTATTGATGGTTGAATGCCTCATGTGTTTATTTGTATGAAATGCTGGTGCTTGCATTTGCCTGAGTGGAGTGTCAGCCTAATCTAGGGATAGGACCCACCTTACTGTTGTGGGACCACTTTCTTTACATATCCTAGGCCCTGAGGATGTGGCCCATCAGGTTTGGCGACCCCAAGGAGATGTCAATTTATTTTCATAAGTTCCTTGACGGGCAGGGGATTATTTATGTTAGAAAATGTACAATCGTATGGGTAAACGAGGGTGGTAGTAGCTAGAAACCTCATAGGTATGAGGCATAGTTCCGAAAGGTAGGGGATATATCCACGAGGCCACTGAAGCCCATTGAGGTGCTTCAGGGAGTGATCCCTAGCTGGTGCCATCTCACCCAGGATTCCATGGAGGTTGAAGGGGCAGTCGCCAGCTTGAGGAATGGTCTTGAGAGAACCCCGACCCTGGAGGACACTGAGGAGATCATAGTGGTCGAGGCTACAGAGGAGGACCTGGTGGAGCCGTATGCTGACAAGACCATGAGGACACTGTAGAGGTTTGCTCGGAGACCTTCTCAGAGTACGAGCCCACTAAGCAGACGGAAGAGACTGATGACTCCAGCAGCTCGACCTAGGAGCTTCTACTTTACTGGTCTGACATTTTGATGGTGACCTTGATGTCGTCCCTTTTTTAGAGTAGCTATGATCGTCTTTTGTACCAGCCTCGTTACCCCTATGGACTAGCATGTTTAGTTGTCATGCTCTTGTATGAACAGTTGGGAATCTATGTGTTTATGAATATTATCACTACCCAGGTCCCACTTTATATTTGTACGGAGGAGTTTTAATGTCGTCACTTCCGCTTGCTTGTCTTGTATTACATCTCTCGACTTGTATGTGAATCCTGGAACCACGAGAAATGTCTTGAGTTGCTTACAGAGAGTGTCGCGCTCGTGCCCAAGGCGTGGGGCGTGACAAAATATGTCATCTTCAGATTATGTTTTAAGTTCTGATTTCCTTGTAGTCATGTAACTTCTTCAAATTAAACTTTGGCATCCTTTGCTTCTTTCATATATTCCTTTATGCTCAAGAGCAAAATATTCATGTCTAAATAATAGCTCAAATAGGCATTATAGTAATACTTAATTCTTGTATAATATATTCAAATATATTCTTATCAAGTGGCTTGGTGAATATGTCAGCTAATTGATACTTTGAATCAACATATTGAATGTTAACATCACCATTATGCACATGATCACAAATAAAATTGTGCTTAATTTCAATATGCTTAGATCGTGAGTGCAGAATTGGACTCTTGGTTAGGTTGATGGCACTCGTGTTGTCACATGTGATTTTCACGTTATGAGCTTGAACACCAAAATCCTTCAGTTGTTGCTTCATCCATATAATGTGTGCACAACAACTTCCTAATGCAACATGTTCAGCTTCTGCAATTGATAGAATCATAGTGTTTTGTATCTTGGAGAACCAAGACACTACCATTGATCTCAGAAGTTAACATGCGCCTGAAGTCCTTTTTCTGTCTAGCAAGGTTAGCATCTGAATATCTAAGTAATAAAAAATCTGATGTCTTAGGATACCATAGTCCTAGATTAGGATGGTTCATATGTATTTGATAATTCTTTTCATTGCAGTAAAATGTGATTCCTTAAGATCTGATTGAAATCTATCACATATGCATATTATAAAAATGATGTCAGGTCAAAAAGTAATAATATATAGTAATGAAACGATCATGCTCCTGTATAGCTTATGATCAATCTATTTGCCATGTTCATCCTTGTTTAGCTTGGATGAAGAAGACACTGGTGATTCAGTTTTCTTGCAATTTTCCTGACCAAACTTCTTTGTTTGTTCAAAAGCATATTTCTCTTTATGTATGAAAGTGCCTTGATCAGTCTGATTGACTTGCAGGCCTAGGAAGAATGTAAGTTCTCTCATCATACTCATCTCAAATTTATTTTGCGTGATCTAAGGGAAATTCTTGTAAAGATTTTCATTAGATTATCCAAATATAATATCATCTACATATATTTGAATAAGTAAAATTTTGTTACCTTCCTTTTTGATAAATAAAGTTGTATTAACTTTACCTTTCTCAAACCTTTATTGGTAAAAAAAATTACTTAACCTTTCATACCCAGGCTTGTGGTGCTTATTTGAGTCCATAGAGAGCTTTTTGAAGTCTGTGTATTTGATCTGTTCTCTTTGGATCTTTAAATCCTAGGGGTTGTTCAATGTAGACTTCTTCCTTGATATATCCATTCAAGAATGCACTCTTGACATCCATTTGTTATAATTTGAATAATAACAAGCATAGGCGAGTAAAAGCCTTATAGATTCCAGTCTTGCTATCGGAGCATAAGTTTCATCATAGTCAATCTCTTCTTCTTGAGAGCAACCCTTTGCAACAAGTCTTGCCTTATTTTTGTTATCTTGCCTTTGTGATCCAGTTTATTTCTGAATACTTATTTGGTTCCAATAATAGGATAATCCTTTAGTCTTGGTACATGTTCCCAAACTTCATTGAGTTTGAATTGATGTAACTCTTGTTGCATAGATTCAATCCAGCTTTCATCTTTAAGGTCTTCTTCAATTCTTTTGGGTTCAAATTCAAAGACCAAAGCAAATGCGTTCATTGCATTTCTTAGTTTAGATCTGATTCTGATTCCTTTATCGACGTTTCTAATTACTTGATTTGTAGGATGACTGGATCTGTATTTTCAGCTTTTTTAAATTTTTTAAGCTCATTTTGACTTGACTCTTCATCATTTGAATCTTCAGAAGTTGCCACTAGTTGAATATTTTTCATATTCTAAGAAGACTCGGTTGCTTCAACTTCATATGAGCTTCTCATATAATTGATTCTGAACACTTGACATTTCACTTTCAGCAGTTATCCTCTGAGCGGTATATTCATCTTTGAATTTTACGTTCATGGATTCTTCAATCGTCTGAGAATTCTTGTTGAAGACTCCATGAGCTTTGTTTGATGTAGAATCTCCCAAGAATACTCCTTGGTCTAATCTTTCATCAAATTTACTTGGTCAATCGCTTCAGTTCTTAAGAATATAGCATTTACTACCAAATACATGAAATATAAAATATTCGATTTTTTTCTTTGTAAAGCTCATAGGGGGTTTTTTCAAATAGTGATCTAAGAAAGACACGATTTATAATATAACAAACAATAAAGACAGTTTTAGCCCAAAAATAGGATGGAGCTTTGCTGTAACATTATGATTTCTAATCAATTTCAGGCTCATTAATGAGAAGTGTATATTTAGAGATGTACTTCAGTCGTATTCCGCTTGAATCTAATCAATTCGAGTAGACTAACCAAAAGGGAAAGGCTAACGCGAGACGAGGTACGTGGACCTAGGGAACTCGAATAGGAAACGGCACTTTGGCCATAAGGATTGTCGAGGGAACTAGCAATAGACCTTCATAATTATACGACAACTAAAGATGCCACGAATTGACAAGCCCTAAAGTGATACGAATCACAGGGTCAATACGCGTAATGTCTGCAAAAGACGTCTGTCGGTTCGGGATAGGCTAGAACCACGTCTGGCAGAGAAAACCATCAGAAATGAGCCTTGAAAATTGAAAGTGGAGAATCAAGAATTTCAACATTACAATTGGATTGGCCATCGCCCTATCGGAGATAATTGGATTGAGAAAAATGACGTTCCGGACGTCGAGGGTAAAATTACCCTTTTGCCCCTCAAGCTTAAAACATTACCCATGCAAAGGAAGAAGGAAAAATTGGTCCACACACTCCCCTAGCTGCTGAAAAAGAAGAAGAAAGGATGGCCATTGGATTACGTTGGAAAAGCAAGAAGACAAGTGTCACAAGATCAAGGGGGTGTGGTCATATCCAACTATTCCACCTACCATTCAAGCCCATTTGACCAAGCCTTGAATATATAGTCTTCTCACTCTCTCTCCTCACTCATTTGGCCGGCCAAACCCTCCCTCAAACTCCCAAAACACCTCTTCTTCTTCCTCCTTGATTCTGCTGTCGCTGACCAGTTCTGAGGGCCCGTTCAGCCGCTTTGATAACCCCTTCCGGCCACCATTCAGCCACTGGTCGACCACACCGATGAAGCTCTACATCTTTCCGACGTCCTTGAATAAGAATTAAGTCATTTGGAGCACCGAGGAGCCACGGGCAAGAGATTTCCCGAGAGCCGATAGAATCGAAGCAAACTTGAGGTAAGTCCGATTTTTGACTCTTTTGATGACCGAATTCTTGGAGTTTTGAGGTCAAATTTGGTGGAGATCAAGTAGACATGTGTATGGATATGTAATAAAAATTGAGATTTAATTTGATGAATTTTCTACTATGAACCAGTCTTATGAATTTTGCCTAGAATCTGCCGGCAAGACTGACTTTGGAGAACCCGGCGATTTCACGGAGTTTCGGGCAACCAATCGATTCGAAACTCATGGTAAGCGTCCCAAACCCTTAGGTAGACATGTTAAGAGGTAGAATGAGGATTAGATGTTAGTTTTGAAGATGATTTAGGGCTGGTAGTTCACGGCATGCACAGAACCATGAGGAACCGGTTTGGTTATGTGCATGGCCGAACCTTGGAGGGCTGTTGGCATTGAATTGTGAGTCCCAAATTGATGTTTAAAACATGTTAAGATGTTGAGGATTTTGTTATGGAGGATTAGGATGCATGGAAGGTTGAATTGGACTTGGAAATTGACGGATTGATTGGATTTTATTAGGTTGTGCGACAAGTCCGGTCTTGGACATTGAGGGCCGAAATTTTGGAGGCTCAAGAGGAGTAAATTGTGTAATCAAACTCAAGGTAAGGGAAATCCTAACCTTATGCTAGGAAGGCCGGACTTGATTGGGTGAGTCGAGGCTTAATTGGATCAATCTATGAGAGTATTCCAAAAGGGTAGTCTTTGAAATGTCCTAAGTCGATAGAGGAAGTCATGTATGATATTTTTTGCATTTAAATCCCATGCCATATCGTCTGTCGATGATTGTCTTGCATGCCATGAAGTTTCAAATTTTGCATGAGATGCACTTGTTGTTTTATTTGTGAAATGAATTGTAAATCATGGCATGAGCATGACATGGGGAGGCCCTGAGGCGTATGAGACGCAGGGCGAGAGGTGGATACCCTGATGCGACGAGATCGCGGGGTGGAGTCGACATTGAGTGGCGCCCTAATGACACGAGATCGCGAGGTTGAGATGGCCACAGTCATGATGCGAATTATTTGCGGGACGAAAAGGCCCCGAGGCGTATGAGACGCGAGGCAGGAGATGTATACCCTGATGCGACGATATCGCAACGTGGAGTTGATGATGTGTGGTGCCCTGATGCGATGAGATCGCGGGGTTGAGATAGCCACGGTCCTGATGCGAACTATTCGCGGGACGGAGTTACGAGATGAGGATATTGGCTTGGAGATTTATCGGAACCTAATGCGTTTACGCGGGTTGCCAATGATGGTCTGATGCGTTTACGCGGACCGAGCCTGATGCGATTTAATCGCGGGCTGGAGATTGAGGCAGGCGGAGATTGTGTATGTTGTGAAGTGACAGGACTGGTGTACATGATCATTTGAGTGTGACATGAGGTTATCGTTACATACCTATCATCTGTATGTTGTTGTTTTATTGATCGGGCTTGATATGCCTATAGGATTATGAGTTTGAAATATCGGGATAGATGACTGTCTGAGTGGACGATCGGCCTAACCTAGGATTAGAACCCACTTTACTGAGATTTATATCTCACCCTAATGGGGGCTTATATTTTTCAGGTTCCAGGTGGAGAAAACACGAGCTGCCAAGGATTGGCATATGGAAGGGATAGTCGATCAACGGTGTTAAGAGAGTTACAAGTTATGAATGCACATTATGTGATATCGGGATTGTCCTTCTGCATTGATGGATTAGGAATCGAACCTTTATTGAGTTGGTTAATGTGAATCTGTTGTATCTGTCCTCAGTCATTGGGAGTTGATTTATTTATGATTGGAGTTGGCATCGCTTCCGCATGCGTGTTCCTTTCAGTGCTTAAAATATTGGTCGTTGGATTCTAGAGTTTTCAAAAAAGTACGGCTTGGTGGGATGTACGCGCGCTCGCCGGGTTCGGGGCGTGACATTTGCTTTCAATTAAAAGGGTTCGTACCATTTCTTGTAGAGATCTATTCTTTCTTTCAACAACTCCATTTTGTTGTGGAGTGTATGGAGATGAAAAGTTACGTTGAAAACCATTTTAATCACAAAACTTAGCAAAGTATTAATTTTCAAATTCCCTCCATGATCTGTTTTAATGCTTGAAATTGAATATCCCTTTTCATTTTGAACTTTCTTAGAGAATATTTCAAAATATGAAAATACATCATTTTTTTGTGTCAGAAAGAAAACCCATGTAAATCTAGTATAATCATCCACAATGACCAAACATTACTTTTTACCTCCAATGCTCTGAGTTCGAATAAGTCCAAAGACATCTATGTGTAATAGCTGCAGAGCACGATCAGTAGACATTTCATTTATAGTTTCGTAAGAATTTCTTACTTGTTTTCCAAGTGTACAAGCTTCACAATGCTTAGTCCTTTCAAATTTGGCATTTGGGAGTCTTCTCACTAGCTTCTTTTTAGAAAGCTTGGATAGTTGCTTGGGGCTTATGTGTCCCAACTTCCTATGCCAAAGTTCTGAATCGTTTTTGGCAAATATAAGACATTTCTCCTCCTCATACGATATATCCAGAAGGTACATGTTACCATGTCTTCGTCTAGTGAACAAAGATTCATTGTCTTGACTTGTACCTGATCACTTATTTTCTGCAAAAGAAACTTTATATCCAATATCACATAATTGACTGATACTAATAAGATTGAAATTCAAACCATTGACCAATGAAACATCATTGATATGAAGGTTGTCTTCTTCATGGTTCCTTTGTCAACAATTGTTCCTTTGTTGTTTCCTCCAAATGAGACATTTCCACCATTGAACATTTCAAGATTAATGAAATTTGTTGCATCTCTAGTCATGTGTCTGGAGCATCCACTATCAAGGTGCCATTTATTTTTCCTTTTCATTGGTACTTGTAATGATGAATGAAAATCAAGTTTTCTTTGGTACTCAAATCTGTTTGGGTTCTTTGGGGTTAGCAACATTTGTATATCTAAGAATATCACGAGTTAACCTTTCGATTTTGTAACAATAACTTTTAGAATATCTTGAATTACCACAGCTTGTACATACATAAGAAATCTGATCTTTCGACTTTGCAAAATGTTTTCCAAAAATGACTCTTATAAGAATTCTTAGAAGGTCTTCTCTTAAGTCTTTCCTTTACATTAGAAAAATGATTTTCCACATTCCTTTCTTCTTGAAAATCCATACCCGATTTGTTATAATGAGGAACTTGTATGGAAAGTATGCGCTATAAGGTTTTAGATCCAAATGAGAATTTCTTGTGAATATTAAGAGTTTCCTTTCTCAAAGAGACGTTTTCTTTTTCAAAAAGATATTTTTCCTTTTTCAAAGAATTCATTTCTTCCTTAAAAAGATTTCTTTCATTTTTCAAGGATTTATTTTATTTCTCGAGAATTTTAAATTCAGATTTCAAACGAACATTGTCATTAGACATGAAATCAGATTTTATGTTTAATTGAGAAAATTCCTTTTCAAGAAAACTAATTTTATCTTTTTGATAAACGTCTCTTTGTTTAAAAAATGGCTGCTTCCTTTTTCAGTTCAGAAAGCCTTTTGGGAGTAGCTTTATATTCGAAACATAACTCATCTATATAAGCAGACACCTCAGAAAAAATATTTGAATGAGTTACCTTGAGGTCATCATCTGAGTCTGCCATAAGATAGATGTTGGCATATTCCTCATCACTTTCACATTCAGTGTCACTCCAATTTTTTGCTTTCAAGGATTTTTTGGATTTTTCATCCCTGTCTTTCTTCTTTAACGGAGGACGATTTGATTTAATATGGCCTCTCTTCTTGCATTCCTCATTTTTTGTCTCAGATGATCGTTTCTGATCATATCATCTGAGGTCTTTCCTGTTTTTGAAGTTAGTGCCTTTCCTAACCATTCTTCTAAATCTTTTTACCATGAGTGCTAACTCATCATCATCTTCATTTTCTGAATCTGAAACATCAGAATTTGCGTTAGATTTTAAAGCAATGAATTTCTTACCTTTTGACGTAGTTTCATCATTGACTCTTTCTTCTTCATAGGATTGAAAAGGTCTAATAACCTCGTCCATAGACAAAGGTGATATTCTTTGAGTCCCTCGAATGGATGTTTTAACATTATCTCATTCCTTTGTGAGAGCTCGTAGCAGCTTGTTGACTCTCATCAGTCCAGAAACAGGTTGCCCATGGTATGTGAGACCATTCATTATTTCAGTGAATTGGTCAAATATTTATTTCACAGTTTCTCCAGGCTTTCATTTTAAATGCTTCATATTAGCCGAGAAGAAAATTGACTTTAGTCTCCTTGACTCTATCTGTTCCTTCATATGTAATGTAAAGCTTGTCTCGTATCTCTTTTAACGAGGAACAATCTGCAATACGTTTATATTTTGTAGGAAATGAAGCACTATAGAATGAATCTATGGCCTTTGCATGAAGAGCATCTCTCTTAACAATTTCAGCGGCCGATAGAGTGGCAATTGGCATTGAATTGTTATCCCCTAAATTTGATCCGCTTGTGACACTTGCAATCGGATTCACTCCTCATTGTACAACATCCCAAATCTAGGGATCTTGGCATCCAATATATGCCTTGAATTCGTTTTGCCAGTCGTTATACTCTTTCCCTTGAAAATATGGTGGTCTGTTGTTGCTTCCACCTTCGATCCATGCGGGAGAGAAATTGCTAGCCATAAAGATCGTTAGTTCAGAAGTAAAAATACTTCATAAAATATGAGCACCGTGCTCTGATACCAAATGTTGTGACTAGCGTTATCACACAGAGGGGGTGAATATGTGACTATAGTGTAATTTTCAAAGTTATACTGCGTAATTCAAATTGTACATGAGTTATTCTGACGTCTTAGATGATTAAAACATAGTATATCACTATGCGCGCTTCATATGCAGTTCAACTATCAGAAGATATATACTATAATCAGAGTAAGGGATAGAGAAAACTGCACATATGGTTTATAGTGGTTTGGCTTTGGTTGAGCCTACGTCCACTTCTACAACTGTTAGTCAATCAGCTGGATTCCACTAGTAAACTACTTGACATTACAACTTAGTGATCTCTTTGGAATGCAGGATCCCACATCTAACGCTCAACAATCTGATATACACCCCATCACAATTACAATGGATGGATCTGACAAATATAAAATTTAAAGTACTCTCAATCTAAGAATTATGAATACTTTTTCCTCTTAATGCTAATCTTATTTCCCTTCAGTCTTGAGATTGCTTTTACACTCCTCCGCCTCCAATCTAACCGTTGCAAGGCTTCCAAAAAAAGGTCTCTCTAAACCTTCTCTTTAGTCAATACAATTATCAAAATAAGATCTTGTAGCCATTGGGGTTGACAAAAGAAAGTATTCCCCGTTCAGATCAAATCGCTCATGCAATTATGATCCTTGATTTCCAAAAATGAATTCCTTCAATATGCAAGGTTTGCTCGTCTCCTAAGATCAGCGTCCTTAATTGATCTCTATTCTCGAGAATCTTTAAGAACGATCCAGCACGATTGTATTCGTTGTAATGTATCAATTTAATATATCCAGAAGTCCTCTTCAAGTTCTGATTACTACTTGTGAATAATCCTCTCAAAGCTTGAGCATCATTCCAACATCTAAGCTATTGCTGCTTAACGTCTGAGCTCCACACAACATCTGAGTTCCTGAAAAATCAACATCTGAGCTAAACCTTTTTGCCAGATTCAATCTTGTGCATCCCCGCACCAAATGACAATTACAAAACAAGCATTCAACGGCATCATCTCTGTCACGCCCCGTGCCCCGGGTACGTGCGCACGACTCCCTATAAGCACAAACTATCTCTCAAGGTCCCAGGATGCACGCATAGGTCAAGAGATATATCATCAATAAATAGCACGCGGAAGCGATAATATAAAACTCCTCCGTACAAATGTAAAATGGGACCTGGGTAATGATAATATTAATACACACATAGATTCCCAACTGTTCATATAAGGGCATAGTAAACCAGATCCGCTCGTCAGTAAGGGTGACAGGGTGAGTACAAAAGAGGTCCATCATCATCACCAAAAAGGAACGGGCATTAGGGTCACCGCCAAAATGTCAGACCAGTAAACTAGGAGCTCCTAAGTTGAGCTGCTAGAGTCATCAGTCTCCCCGGCCTCCTCAGTAAGCTCATACTTCAAGAAAGTCTCTAAGTAATTTTCCACCGTATCCTCGAGGGTCTCGTCCACGGACGGCTCCATCAGGTCATCCTCGGTAGCCTCGACCACTATGACCTCCTCCGTGTCCTCCAGGGTTGAGGTCCTCTCAAGACCGTTCCTCGAACCGGGGACTGACCCCTAAGCCTCCACTGAATCCCAAGTGTGATGGCACCAGCTAGGGATCACTCTAAGAGGCACCTCAGTGGGCTTCAGCGGCCCTATGGAAACATCTCCTACCTTTCTAAACCAGGCCTCATACCTATGAGGCTTCCAACTACTACCACCATCGTCTACCCAAACAACTGTACACTTTCTAACATAAATGGTCCCCTGCCCATCAGGGAACTCGTCAAAATAAATCGACATCTCCTTAGAGTCACCAAATCTAATAGGCCATATCTTCAAGGCCTAAGATCTGTAAAGAAGAGGGGGTCCCACAACGGGGTGAGATATACATCTCATTAAGGTGGATCCTAACCCTAGGTTAGGCTGACCGTCCATTCAGGCAAGTACAATCATAATCAATTCACACAAGATCATAAAGGCATTCAACTATCACAAGGTAACACATGGAAATCAAACATGCAATCCAAGCATCTCGTTATGTCACTAAATTCAGGCACACATAAACAAGCCATAGTACGCCTTCCACCTTTTTCTGCCTCCTCACTTCTATGCCCGCCTTTAGAACGCCTCAGACTCGGTCTGTGTAAACGCATCAGATCGTCTCATTAACAAACCCACGTAAACACATCAGGTTTTCAATCTCAATCCAGGCATGTGTCGACACATCACAACTTCGTCCCGCGTTTCAACGCATCAGGACTATGGCCTTCTCAACCCCACGTATCATACGCCTCAGGGTGCCACTCAATTCAAACCCTGCATCTCAGCGCCTCAGGGCATTCAGCCACACAACCCCGCGTCTCATACGCCTCAAGGTGTCACAACTCCTCAAGTAAGCCATAAATTCATTTAATGTATATCACACACAATCAAGTGCAACTCATGCACGAATAACACACTTATGGCATACGAAGCAATCAAGTTCAATACTCAAATGCGACAAATCGCTCAAGGCACATGCATGGTCAAGCATTTGAGTCATCTATATCCTCCTAGGACGTACAATAAACAATCACTTTAAAATCTTCCAAGAATTAAGCAAACTTGCATTCGACTCACCCAATTGAGTCTAATCCTCCTATCAAAGGCTTGGAATCCCTTTACCTCAAGCTTAATGCAACACAATCCTTGTGACATTCTGATTTCTAGTCAATTTCAGACTCATTAATGAGAAGTTCATATATATCAAACGATGTGTTTCAATCATATTTTGCTCAAATCTGATCAATTTGAGTAGGCTGACCAAAAGGGAAAGGCTAACGCGAGACGAGATACGTTGACCTAGGCGACTCGGATAGGAAATGGCGCTTTGACCATAAGGATTGTCGATGGGATATTTAGAACTACCAAGAGACCGATCTAAAAACGATTAAGGATTCCCTTGCGAGTGTCATACGATTGGAGCGCGGGTGATGACGCTTAACCAACGTATGATTTGCAAATTTTTCCTAAATCGAACAATGAAGATCGAGATCATAGGACTAGCGATAAACCCTCACAATTACATGACAATCAAAGTCGCCATAAATTGTTGAGCCCTAAACGTGATATGAATCACGGGGTTGATACACGTAATGTCTGCAAAAGCCGCCCGTCGGTTCGAGATAGGCTGGAACTATGTCTGATAGAGAAAACCATCAGAAACGAGTCTTGAAAGATTTGAAATGTAAAATCAAGAATTCCAACGTTATTCGGATTGGTCGTCGCCCTATCGAAGGATTCTGGAATGAGAAAAATGACATTCTGAATGTCGGGGGTAAAATTACCCTTTTACCCCTCAAGCCTAGAACCTTACCTATACAATTCAAGAAGGGAAATTTGGTCAATGAACCCTCCTCAAGGCTGCCGAAAATAAGAAGGAACAAGGGCCATTGGATCACTTTGGAAAAGACAAATGGCCAAGTGTCGAGAGATGGACAAAGCATGGTCATATCAACTTTTGGCCACCTAACATTCAAGCCCTTTGACCAAGCTTGGCATATAACCATTTTCACTCTCTCTCCACTCCATTTTTCCGGCCAAATCCTCTCCTAAACTCCCGAAACTTCCTTCTTCTTCTTGCCTTCATTCTGCCTGACGCCAACCAGAACCACCTGCGCCGTTCGGCCGTTCCGACAGCCATCTCCGGCCACCATTTAATATCTGGCCAATTACACCAATGAAGCCCTACGTCTTGCCGACATCTTCAAATAAGAATCAAGTCGTTTAGAGCACCGAGGAGCCCCGGCCAAGAGATTTCCCGAGAGCCGACAGAATCGAAGCAAACCTGAGGTAGGTCCGGTTCCTAGTCCTTTTGATGGTCGAAATCTTAGAATTTTGGAGCCAAATTTTGTGAAGATCTAGTAGAGACGTGTATGAATCTTTGATAAAAATTGGGGCTCAATTTGATTAAGTTTTGACCATGAACTGGCCTTGTAAACTTTGCACAGAATCTGCCGATAAACTGATTTCAACAGGAATCCGGCGGCCATTTGACTTCAAACTTTCGGTAAGCCTCCCAAATCCTTAGGTAGACATGTTAAGGAGTAGGATAACATTTAAATATTAGAATTGGAGTAGATTTAGGACCGGTTGGCCCCAATTTGCTTAGAACCGAGTAGAACCGGTTCGGTACCGGGCCAAACCGATTCTGTTGAGGGCTGAAGATGATTATATTGGGCTACAAATTGATATTTAAGATGTGATGAGATGATGAGGGTTAAGTTATGGATGATTGGGGTTAATGAATTGAGGAATTGGACATGAAAATTGACGAATCGGTTGAATATTCTAGGTTGCGCGGCAAATTGACCCTTGGATTTGGGTTGGCCAAAACCTTGGGAGCTTAAAAGGAAGAGTTTTGTATTGTCAAGCTTGAGGTAAGGGATTCCTAAACTTAGAATATGAAAATTGAACTCAATTGGGTGAGTCGAGGCTTGATTGGTTTGATTTGTGAGAAATTTTCAAAAGGGATAGTTTTTAAAATGTCCTAAGATGCTCTAGGATGAGTGGGTGTGACTTTGTTCATGCCTGAGTTGATTGTCATGTCTGTATATTATTTGACTTACCTTTCATGCCATGGGATATGCAAAATGCATTTGAATTTGCATTTGCCATTGAGTGTGTAATTGAATTGAAAATCAAGGCATAAGTTATGATTATGGCATAAGCATGACATGGCGAGTCCCTGAGGCGAATAAGATGCGGGGCAGGAGGTGGATACCCTGATGGACAAGATCACGGGGTGGAGTTGAAATGATATGGCACCCTGATGCAATGAAATCGCGGGGTTGAGATAGCCACGGTCCTGATGCGAATTATTCGCGGGACGGAGGTATAAGGTGACGAGATTTGCCTGAGATTCATCGAAACCTGATGCGTTTACTCGGGTTACCGATGACGGTCTGATGCGTTTACACGGACCGAGCCTGATGCGATTTGTCGCGGGCTAGAGATAGACAAGCATGGATTGGTGGATGTGGTGAAGTGGCAGGCTGAAAGTGCATGTGCATCTGAGTGTGGTATGAGATCTTCATTACATACCTGTCATTTATATGTTGTTGTTTTATTGAATTGTGGTTGATATGCCTGTGTGCATGAGTTTGGATCTGTTGTGGGGTATGACTACCTGAGTGGACTATCGACCTGACCTAGGGTTAGGATTTTTTTACCGAGATGAGTATCTCACCCCTTTTGGGGACCCTTATTTTTACAGATTCTAGGTCTTAGATATGTGGCCCATACGTTTTAGGGATCCTAAAGAGATGACAGCGTATTTTGACGAGTTTCCAGATAGGCAAGGGAACATATGTGTGAGAAAGTGCACAGTTATATGGGTAGATAAGGGTAAGCTAGATTAGAAGCCTCATAAATTTGAGGCGTGATTTAAGAAGGAAGGAGATGCATAGATTGAGTCACTGAAGCCCCATAAGGTGCCTCAGAGAGTCATACCCGATTAGTGCCAGACCGCAACAGAGCAGGAGCTGCTAGAGGGTCGGTAGTAGGGTCTGGAAACGGCCTAGAGAAGACCCCCGACCTTGGAGTTCACAGAGTAGGAGGAGGAAAAGGTCATAGTCCTGGAGGCGTCCGAGAGGGACCTTGTTGAGCCGTCGCTGGAGGTGACTATGGAGGATTCCATCGAGGTCCCGTCCGAGACATTCTTCGAGTATGAGCCGATCGACGACGCAGAGGATACGGAGGACTCCAGCAGCTCATCTTAGGAGTCTCCAATTGGTGGCCTGATCTTTTGATGACGACCCGATCCGGTTCCTGCTGGCTTAGTAGATGCTTCTTTTTTGTATGCTTGTCCTGTCACCCTTTTGTTTATTGGATTGTAGTAGTCAGTGTCTGTATGAATAGTATGCCATGATGTATGAATGCTATTAAGCTATCCAGGTCCCACTTATCTTATATATAGTACGGGGTTTATGCGAGTATCGCTTCCGCATGCACTATGTATTTATCATATCTCTCAATTTATGACCGTGGATCTTGGGACCGCAAGAGATTGTATAGTTTGCTTACAGAGATGTTCGCGTGCTCGTGCCCGAAGCGTGGGGCGTGACAATCCTTCTCCCAAGCACCTCAAGAGTTCGGTCCAAATAATCCAAGGACGACTCAACCGAGCAACCTAATGAAATTCATCCAATCGTCAATTTTTCTTACTCAATTCGCTTATCCATGGTACATAAACCTTATTGACATGTTCCTCAACATCCTAGTATGTTTCAATGATGAATTTAAGACCCAATTTCAATGCCAATGGCCCTCAACAAAACTGGCATGCACAGAACCGAATCGGGCATTTTCGGTTCTGTGTATACCCCAACTAATCAGCTCTTAAAATACCTCAAATCCTCAATTTAATCACTAATCTATTTTCTAACATGTAGTTCTAAGGGTTGGGGAGCCTTACCGAAAATATGGAGCCAAGGCGACGCCGAAAAGTCCTTGAATGGCGCCGGTCTTCCTAAGTCTTTCACCGGTCAGTTCTGGCCCTTCAAACACAAAACCCATTTGGGGTCAAAGCTCCATCAAATTAACCCAAACTTTTTACCATAGCTAAATCTATGTGTCCCCTAGATGTCCACAAAATTTGGTTGAAAAAGTCCTGGATTTCGGGATCCTAAAAGGCCTTAAACATGGCTTACCTCTAGTTGCGATGATTTCCGTCAACTTTCGGGGAATTGGCTGGCCGAAGCTCCTCACTAAGTCAAATGACTCGCTTCTACTTCGAGAACGTTGGCAAGAGTATGAGGAAGGAGTGGGTGGTCGGCTCGGCGGCTGGAAGTCACCGGAGGTGGTGGTTGACGGCAGCGAACGGGCGAACAGAATTCGATCGGGCGGTGAGCGGTTTCCAGGTGTGAAGAAGAAGAAGAAGAAAATGGCAGAGAGGAATGAGGGTGTTCGGTCATGTGAGTGAGAGAATGAGGGTTTATACCAATTTTAAGAGTCAAGGTGAGTTGAATGGTAGGTTAAAAGTGAACCTATCAACTCAAGGCTTAATATCTTGACACTTGTCCAATATGTCAATCAAAGCTCATCCAATGTCCATGGTTTCTTCAAATTTTCGGTAGTCTTGGGTGTGGTTTATGACTAAAATGCCCTCATCCAATAATATAGACGAGGTTAGGGCTTGAGGGGCAAAAGGGTAATTTTACCCTCAACGTCCGAAACGTCGTTTTCCTAACTCCAATTTTCTTCGATAAGATGACGGCCAATCCAATTATAATGTTGGGATTTTTGATTCTCTATTTTCAATTTTCAAGACTCGTTTCTTAATCATTTCTCTACCCAATGCGATTCCAATCTATCCCGAACTGACGGGCGTCTTTTGCAGACGTTACGCGTATAACCCTGTGACTCATATCACAATTAGGGCTCGTTAATTCATGGCGACTTTGGTTGTCATGTAATTGTGAGGGTCTATCACTAATTCCAATGGCCTCTATCGTTACTGTTCGATTTAGAAAAATTTTACAAATTATACGTTGGTTCAGCGGCATCACCCGCGCTCCAATCGTATAACGCTAGCAATGCATTCCTTAATCGTTCTTAGATCGGCCTTTTATGGCTCTAAATGTCCCCTCGACAATCCTTATGGTCAAAGCGTCATTTCCTATTCGAGTTCCCTAGGTCCACGTACCTTGTCTTGCATTAGCCTTTCCCTTTTGGTCAGTCAACTCGAGATTGATTAGACCCGAGCGAGATATGACTGAAATACATCGTTAGACACTTTCTCATTAATGAGTCTAAAAATGACAACGACAAGAAAAATCAGAATGTCATAATCTCAAAACTTAAGAGTACATAAATTGTTTTGTCAACTTCAAAATCATCTAAGAGTTTTTCTCAACAAAGGCTTGTGGCCTTTGCTTGATCTAGGGAGGACCACAACCCTAGCCCAGGCTAACAAACCCTCACCGACGGTCAACCAAGGTCGTCGGCCACTATACAAGACCCACATGACCCCAGTTGCCTTGTCGTACCATCGCAAAGTGCGGTAGTGCTCCATCCCATTTTTTAATGTTTATTTTATAAAATTTTAATTTAGATAATATTCATAATTAAATCTCAGATTTAGACTAAAACGATGTAGTTTGTTTCTTACCCTTCATATTTAGTTAAGTCATCATTTTTCATTAGTCAAGTTAGACGGAATTAGCGAAAGGATTTAATTGGATGTTAATTTTTAGAAATTGAATGCACTTTAAAAAAAATTAGCACTCAATTGCACTTTCATGACAAGATTTAAGACTTTTAATACACTCTTTTTTTTTTCAAACAAAATCATAAAAGCAAAATCAGTCGATTCAATCGATTTCAATGTACAATCTAATGGACTTTTCGCGCAAATAAGATTCGCATACTCTTAACTATTGTTAACTATTCATAAGGATTTTTAGCGGATTTTATCACTTACGACTAGAGCCGTCAATATGGGTCAATGACCCATTTTTTACCCATATTTCATCTAAATGGTTATATATAGGTTCTAAGATTTTAAAGGCTCAATAAAATGAATTTGAAAAATTTAAGTTGAATCAGATGGGTCATAAATGAATCACACACATAAACCATTTTTTACTCATATTGGACCCATTTTGAACCAATGAGAGCAACCCCACAAATTGCACATGGGCCAAGAGCCTTAAAAGGAAATGGCATTTTTATTTTTTATTTTCTATTTTTATAAGTTAATGAAAGGAATCAAAAAAGGAAAATATAATAAAAAATAAAACCTAGTGACCGTTGGTCGCCGCCAACATCCGTCGACACAGCCGGTTACCGATCGTCGGTCGCCGATTACCGTCGCTGCCACCAACAGTCGTGGCTGATTACCGGTCACCGCCGGCCGCCGGAGAAGAAATAAAATAAAAATATTCTTGATAATAGTTTTTTTAAATATTTTAATAAAATATTAAAAAATTGAAAAAATTAGAATTTTTTTTAAAAAGGAAATCATTTCACTTGATTAAAAAATAAAAAAATCATAAAAAAAAATTAATAAAAGGAAAAAAAATTCACATATTTTTTTATTGCATGATAGTATTTCAAAAATATTATTTTTATTTTATTTTTAATTATTAATCTGATGTGATGTTTTTATCTGATAACATATGCATGTAAATAGCATACAATAAATTAAATGAGTTATATAAGTATGATTTGATAATATGGGTTACAACGGGTCAAGTCGGGTATGGGTCATTAAATATGGATCAAAACGGGTTAGATGGGTCAATATGGGTCGAACCATATTCGACCCGTCCCAAACCCGACTTGACCCGATCCACCCATTTGGTGCATCTATTTACGACTTCATTTTAAGTATCACACCCGCCAATCAGAGCTTTATTTATGGAAAGCAAGTTCTCTCAATTAAGCTTGTAGCAAGGTTCTTCAATGATATAGTCTCGCTTAACGCTAAAAAATTTGACATTCTCTTTCTCAACTAATTAATCATCTTTCTTTCTATACACCACACTATCAAGTTATCAACAGAGCCACGAATCCGTACTCAGCTTAATCCCTCATGGATTTAGTCATCTAAACCGGCTAAATATCCAGATTACTTAGTCGCATTACCAAACTTGTAGGTCGTGTTTTGAACAAAAAACGTTTTGACTGCGCACTCCATTAGCAGTGTCAAAAGAGCAAAGCCACCATTTCATCGTTCTATTCAAAGATCCTTTCCTCATCCCACAATAAAAGGAAAAAGGACATCATAAGTGCGATCATTTTCATAAGACCACAATTTTTTATGTTGGATGGTTTTGATATTATTGGGTTCGAGCCCCCGCAAACGTCGGACATATAGTTCAAACACACCATCAGTCGCGCGTCGAACAAAAAAAAGAACTCACAGATAATCATCACTTTAATTGCGCTAGCAATCTTATAGAAACAATTCTCTGCTTGAGAGAAAAATTTATTCTTCTCACTTATACATATTGCACACACACCCTTAAGCAATCGTTGATGATTTGCTGATCGTGCGGACCGTGCACATGGTTAACAGTTGTGCGGACCGTGCACAATGCGCATGGTTGGCAACATTGGCCCATTGTAGGTTTAGGTCAATTATCTTAGGTCACTATCCGGCACTGTGATATGATCAGATAACCTTATCATTCAGGTAATCGAACAACATCGCGAGGTGTGAACCTGGACTTGCGAAACTCCATTGCCACCCAAAATATGATCATAAAAAACTGACGGATCTACGTATAATTATGCTATGAAAAAACACTAAGTTTTCGTTACCATGTATTGAGCTTTACATGCTTCAGCCTCACAGACCTGCTGAGGCCAAAAGGGACTCCGAAGTGGAACATCGACAGATCCTGCAACGAGGGTTCGACGAAAGGCTCCATCACCGGTGTTTGCTGCCCCTTACTCGAGCAAGATCGTGGATAGATTCGCTAAATTGGTGAGGGAAAGTTTTTCTATGAATTTTGGAGCCCTTGTTTGCCTTGAAACTCTGAAGCTACCTTATGGACGAAGAGAAGAAGACACTGAAATGAAGTACTTGTTAAAATCTGACAACTTGATTTTGATTAATTGTCTTCTAGGCTCAGATGATTGCACCCTCCTGCTGGCCCATTTATCTAATGTTCTTTTAGCCCATTGGAAAAAGAAGGAAGTAAATCGGGAGGCAAACTTAAGATCCAAAGCTACAAATTTTTGCCCTTCTATTCTATATTTAACCTTCTCGAAACCCATTCGAAATCTAGTATTCTAATTTTAAACCCATATTAACCTTATTTCGAATTTGAGGTGGTTAATATATAAAATATGTGATTGCGATCCATTTTGACAACACCATATAAGGCTGCACCTTGACTAGCAATGGCCCATATCTCTCTCTCTCTCTCTCTTACATTCTTTTTTTTTTCATGCCACGCTAGCCAATTGTCTAGTCGTCGTTAAGGTGGGTATAACCTATATTGGAATCGATATCTCTATTACCGCAGAAAGGACCAAGGAAACAAAGTAGGAGTTCATAGACCCAATCGACCGAAGAAAAATTTCAGCCATCTGATTAAATACTTTGTATCGGTCAAGATCAACATGAAGGTGGCTTGAAACTTATGTAAATACTCCAAGGGGGACATTGAAGAATCGGAGAGCTACTTGCCACATGTACCAAAATTTGGCGAGTAAAATGTAACTTTATATTTACTGTGAGATAGATTTGTCCTCCATAAGAGCGCGAATTAGTCACGTGACAAGCACATACAAGGAGTATACAAGGAGCTCCAACTGAAAAATGATGGTCAGGAGGGGCATTGATTTCGATTTCAAGACTTCAAGGGGGACGTTGCCAAAATTGAAAAGTCGAGGTGTAGTTTACAAACAAAGTTAAGATGTATTTTTAGGGTTCTGCTTGTTTTGATTGGATCCGGATGTTAGGGGTGACATAAAGGATCCAGGCCGTCCAATTCAAAAATGGATGGCCCGGATTGATCCACATGATCTTTTTTAAATTATGAAATTTCTCACCGAAAATTTTTCCTCCTTTTAAAAAGATGATGTTGATCAATCAGAGTCATTCATTTTGAATTGGACGGCTCAAATCCCATAATGTCATCCCTAATATTAGGGGTGGAGTGGTTTGGTCATTAACAAACCAGGTGGATGGCTCCCCTCAACATCATTATTAATAACTCTTTTGTTTTTTAATAGGACATGAGAATGGGTCAAAGTTGATTCTACTCGAAAATAACCTGGTTCAACCGTTTTCTCAATTGAACCTAATGGATATAGCATGAATAATCTTCACATCCTCAACTATTCGCCAACATTTTTGGCAAATTTTATCATTTACAACATAAGTTTTTCCGCACCACTCCAGTTAAACATAACTTCATTCATGTGAAGTAAGTACGCGGCATGTGTTTTCAAACCGTCAGACTTGGTGTATGTAGGTCACATGATGATTGGCATAGGAAAAGTGATCGCTTAACCTTTCCTTAGAAGGTTATGTTATGCTCTTGAAATCTGGGTCGTTCGTGTTATGAATGAACGATCCATATTATTATTATTATTATTATTATTATTATTATTATTATTAACAAATATATAAAATTCAAAAAATTACCTCCTAAAAATGAGAGATCTAATATGTCCGTTCAAAAAAGGATGACTTGGATCTCAAGGTGCTAACCTTCAAAGGAAATGTTAGGCGATTCGGATCCCATGCATGGCCCCAACTGACTCTATCTCTCTCTCTCCCTCCATTGTTTTAGTTTTTAGTGCCACGCCTTAGGCTATTCGGATCCCATGCATGGCCGCAATTGACTCTATCTCTCTCTCCCTCCATTGTTTTAGTTTTTAGTGCCACGCCATCCAAATTGTCTATCTAATTAGCACCGAGGATTGAGAAAACGAATTAGGAGTTTTTTTTTCCTATCCTATCCATAACTCTCTCTCTCTCTCTCTCTCGTCTTTTTACATGACGCGTAGTCGAACCCCATTATCTATCATGTTAGCATTTCCACCGTCACTCTCTCTAATCACTTGACTAACATGACCGCACTATCTATACAGGCAGAAATTTATCCAAAGACGTCATACATATGACCAAAGAAATATAAGTCACAGTTTATTCAGGCTAAGCAAAAGAATGGAAACTTCAATAGCACTATCTATACACACAACCCACCAATGATTGCAAACTTGAATCTGGCAGCAACAAAAAAAGAGCTTAAAAGACCACCTACATTTTGTTCTCTAACCTCACCGTAAAAATAACTCTCCCTCAAATTCCAAACCCAATATATGGCAAATCCTAATTGAAACCATAACATGTGACAAATCTCCACCTAAGTCTCTTTCAAACCTCAGAAGCTGGAGCACTTCTTGTTCTTGTACCGGTACAGAACCCTCTTCTTCTTGGCGGTAACGTTCTCGATGGTGAGCACGATCTTCCCGGGCTCGTTGTTCCGGAACGTGTTGCGGATCGGCCCCTCGCTGGGCGACATCTTCTTTGCCTTCTGAACAATGACTGTGTACGACCCCTCGTCGCTCGGCACAAACTCTTCCTTGTAGTTCACCTCCCAGCCCAGCACCGTGAGGTCCCAAAGCAGTGTGTTTCCAGTCTGTCACCACATCGGTCAAAACATATTAATGAACGGAGAAATAAGAAATTGTTCTTTTGCAGATTTGATTTGCTTTTGGTTTATAATTGTCGCCTTGCCATGTAAAACGGCAACAGGAAGTAGGAACGTGTAAAATCATTAGGACAAGAGGCGAAGGATTACCTCCACGATCGGTAGCACGACGGTTTCGGTCGATCCAGCCTTGACGGTGAGCTCCGACACAGAACCATCCTCGCTCGAGAACTCGAAATCCTTCTCCCTCTTGAATCCGCCGTACCCAACCGGTATCTCCTCAGCCGAGATGTACCTGGAGACAGAACACGGGTTGGATGTGATGATTTCGAGGTTGTAGGATTTAGGATCTTAGCTTCTTATTGGCAATTAAATTCCAGAAGTACTTACTTGAGCAAGGTTTTGGTGGCCTGGCCGGGGCGAGTGACGAGGAATTTGCTCTTGGTTCGTTGGGTTAAGAAAGGGGAGATGAGGGCATTGAGTGCATAGTACCAGAAAGGAACGTTTATGAATATCTGCCATCAAATGAAACACATCTCAACACGAATTCCAGATTAAAAAAGAGGCATATGAACAGGTGAAGATGGGGGGAAGGAAACTTACATTCCTTGCCACGAGCTCCGGATAATTGTCCTGCAAGAGGCCGATGGCGCGCTGGGTTGCGATCCGGAGCTCCTTCTTCCCCGGCCCCGGCGAGTTCTTCAGGTCGTTGATCTGGAGCAGCGAGGACACGCCGCCGGGCTTCAGGTCGAGCTTCTTGATGCCCTGCTCCATCAGCTGAAACCTCCACCTCAAGAACCGGCTGCGGTTATCCTCGGTCCCGAACGCCTTCTGGTAGAGCCCCTCGTCCCCGAACGCCCCGTAGACGTTGTAGCAAACGGGGTGCCCTTCGCGGTCGGTCCCGTCCAGGTACCCGGCCGTGCTCAATTCTGGATCGAAGACCTCGCCAAGGACCGAATCCACGCTGAACTCCTTCCTCCAGTGGAGGGTCTTCCTGAGCATCTCGAAGGCCTCGTTCACCTTGAACTCTCTGGCCCTCAAGAACTTCAGCAGGACCACATTGGTCTCCTCTGCACCTTTGCCCGGAAGGAGCGGGACTCCCCAGAGAGCGATATCTCTGTCCGCTTCGACGCATTTACCCTCTTCTTTCTTCTCCTCCTCCTGTTTCGCCTCCTCGCCGTCGCGGCCCACCTCCTTCTCGGCCTCCTCCTCAGGCTTTTCCTTCTCGGCATTATTCTCATTGCGGGGCGCTTCCTCCTCTTCCTTCTTGCTCTTCTTCTTCTTCTCCTCGGGCTTCTCGAAGAGAGCGTTCCCGAGGATGGCCTCCTCGAGCTTGGACCGGAGCTCGGTTAGGGCCTTCCTCTCGAACTCCTTGAGGTCGGAGAGGAAGTTGCTCTCCTCCCGGTAGGAAGAGCTCTTCTCCACGGCTTTGGGGTCGGCCTCCTCGTCCGGCACCCTCGCCTCGCCGGCTTGGCGGATCACCTCCTTGGTCTCTTCGACCAACTTCTTGGCCTCTTCCTGAGGGGCTGCAACATCATTGGCCATCTGGGTGGCAGCTACAGGCTCGACAGTCATGGCGGATAAATTCTTGAAACCGGAAATAAGTCAAAAAGTTTGTGACCAAAAAATTGAAGCTCAAATGGAAGAGAGGAGGAAATAGAAGAACAGTCGTCTTCTCTCTCCTCTGTCTTCTGTGTGGATAGGTGTTGGGATGCTGCTTGGATGCTGCTTGTCTGGAGAGTGGCAGTTATCGATATATAGAGGAAGCAAAGACAAGAATGGTGTAGACAAAGGAAGGGAAGAAGGGGAAAACCCTAGCAACGGTCACCTGCCTCTGCCTGGATCCACCTCACTTTCGTAGGAGCCGTTGGGCTTTGGGACAGCTCCTCTCTCTCTCTCTCTCTCTCTCTCTCATTTGCCAGCAAAAGCAAGCAAAGCGTGATAACAATCAATTGTGCGGGGCCCACATTGGACGTGCAATGACCTGTCTGCCCTTCTGCGATTGACTCGTGTTTACTGCAGTCAACAGCGTCGTTGGACGCGGGGGCAACCAAAATTTACTGTGGCAATAAATGGCGACTAATTTCCAATTTTACATGATAATGAATTTTTGCAATTGACTCCTGTTTACTAACAGTCGACAGCGTCGCGGACACGGAGCACCAAATTTACTGTCGCAGTAAATGGTTTTGGTGACTAATATCCAATTGACAAAATGAATTTTTATGTTTGTTCAGTAGTTTTTATTAGGACTATAAGTTTCACGCTTGCTTACTCTAGAATTTTTTTTTTTTTTGTTGGTTATTCTCAGCAATTTGTGTACTCTTTTTTACAAGTTTTATGTTATGAATTAGCTGTCTTGGAGAAAGAGTTATTTCTTTTTCCAAATCAAGTGCCTCGTTGTTTCGCTGGGAAAAAATGGCTACATAATTATTTTTCAAGAAAACAATCTCGAAGTTTACAAAACGTTGTATCAAATGTCATTCCTTTTTACTGATTTCTTGTTTTGTGTGAGTGCATGTTTTACTCATTTATTTTAAAGGTTTCATATCATATACTCCTTAATAGAGGTGTCAATATGGGTTGAAAACCCATATTCAATTAGATGGATCAAATATCGGTTAGTCAAGTTCTAATAAATGGCCAAATAAAAAAAGTTATAATAAATGGGTTATTAATGAGAATAATTTTTTATCCTAATAAACACAATTATAACCCATTTGGCTAGACAAATTCAACTCATTTGCAATTCACTTAGCTTGTAAAATTTATTATTTTTATATTTTTTATAAAGAAAATAAAAGTAAAATAAAAAATATAAAAATAAAAACTATACAAAGAAGTAGAATGCCACCGACCACTAAATTTTGGATGGAAAAAAGGAAAAGAAAATAGAATATAAAAAATTACAAATTTATAAAGAATTTCATTGTACATTGCATAATTTTTTTTAGTAATTTCTTATATTGTTTAAGTAATACGGATTGAATCAGGCATGAGTTAGGTTGGGTATGAATAGTTAAATTTATATTGCGTGAAAATGTGTCAAAATGATTAAACGAGTCAATATGAATCGGACCACTTTTTATCCAACCCAAATATGATCTGACCCATTCGTCTGACAACCCTGCCCATTATTCACCTAGGGGAGTATGTGGCATCATAATCCTTTTTTTTTTAATGAGTAAAGTTAGCAAATAGAATGACGGAGATGAAGTTGCATTGGAGGGAGGAGACCACTCGGATAACAAGATTAATTGAAATAGTGCTGAAGGCTTTTTACATTAAGGGAATACGTACATGTATTGTTGAAGTTGGTTTGGAAAAATATAAAATAGTGGCTTTTTTGTATCCCATGTAAAATAGAAGGGCAATTCACTTTATTAGTTAAATGACTAATATAGCCTTAGCAGTAAAGAATGGGTAAGTGGGCTACATCTCACCATGCCCGCGTGCAGATGAGCAATTTGGGCGCACTTAGAGATGGATGTACAGTTTTGTATATGAAGAGGTATGTCTGAATTATGTACAGTTTAGAAAATAAAAATTATTTTTGGATATATTCCTTTTGATTATGTATCTAATAATCTGGCTTAATACTCTGGTGTATACTTAAGGACCATTAGTAACGTTGTGGGATAAATAATTTCTTGAAAAGAGTATTACCACGCCTCGGAGTCTAATTCTTTTATTTATCTCATTCGGCCATATATTACCAACATATATGTGGGCAAACATTAATTGTACACATAGTGCTAGACGTGTTCACGGGTCGGGAACCGCAGGTTTCAGTTCTTGAAAATGGTGGAACAGAAACTGCCAGTTTCTAGGCCGATTCTGGTTTTTAAATTTAATTTCTAAAATAATAAATAATTATTATAAATAATAATAAAATTATATATTATAATAAATTTAAAGAGAAAAAATAGAAGTAATAAATTTAAACTTAATGAATTATCAACCGCTATTTCTCCAATATTCCGATTGCGGTTCGGTCAATGTGCCGGTCCTGGACTCGTTAGTTTTATTTAATAGCCAATTGCAGTATTATTGCCATTTGAAAAATTTTGAATGGCGGCCTGGGGTAATTGTTTTGTACTGCATTCAAGTAGCACACTGTTCTCATTGGAAAAGTAGCCACAGAGAGAGGAAGAGAGAGAGAGACAAGGAAAAAGACAACAGCAATCCTTTATCTCATTAAAGATAAATGCTCATCACCTTTAAGGCAATTTTAGATGGTCAGCTTTTCCTTAAACAAATTTAGAGAGACATTTTAACAAATTTTTACTTTTGAAAAAAAATATGGTATATTCTTCCTTGGATTGACCAAACTTGTAAGCGTCACCTCCCATGAAACAACCCAGTGGAGACTAATACTGACCTATGTAGCACCTACATTTCTCAAAGGTATGCGCGTTGATACTCGACACGCATCCGACACCGTCACATGTACGACACTTGTGGACACACCTCCGACACGTGTTGATCGCGTATCAGGATTTCGACATTCAGACAATGCATGGGACACTGGGCTGACACGCATGCCCAACGTGTCAAACAAGCGAAGTCAATTAAAAAAGAAAAATAACAACTTAATATTGCAGGTTGGACAATCTTTGCAAACTTTTTTTTCTAGCCATTTTTCTTGTTGCATTTCTTGAGTTTGTCAAATTGTTGACATAAGTGGAAGCTTGCCGTCTATGATTCAAATTAGTGCATATAACACCTATTTCGAATTTATTTATTTATTTATATTTAAAAACTAGGGCGCATTTGAGATTGTGTGGTTAGGCGCACTGGTACTAATTTCGATTCTCCAAATGAGCACCCGTGATTTAAGTGGAGGGTCATAGCAGTGGGTAAGCGTCCGGCAGCCGATCAACCTCACGCCGACCATCAACGTCATCCTCAACCTCTCCCATACAAGCTCCCGCCGACTGTTTGCTAATTGGAGACTCCAATTTGCCCGACCAGCCTTATTTCCAAAACCGGACAGATTTGGATGCAGTTGAGGGTAAGCCTTCGTTCAACCGCTCAAGGCTTCGTTTTGTCTCAAATTTTCGGTGAGGCCTTTTAGACTAATTGTACTTACGTTTGCTGAGTTAGGATAGCAAGTTTGGTTGAGCTTCGATGGAGTTTTGTAGTTGAAATGGAATGATCTTTGTTGAACAGAATCTATCCGCCGGTAGACTCGAGGAAAATGGGACTGTTTGCGGGCCTTTGGACATCGACTCTCTCCAAAATTCTCTATGAGACTAGTATAGACGTAAAACGACATGTTAGCAAGTTGAATTTATGGCAAATCAAGGTTTAGGATTGAATTATGGGTTGTTTATGGAGTTAAAAGGCAGAACCGATTTCTACCCTATTTCGGTTTGCATAAATCGGACCTTTAAAGACTGTTGAGGGCGTTGCTGAGCCTTAAATTTACCATTAGGATATACTAGAATGTTGATTGATGTGTTAATGAGATGTACAACCCGTGGAACGACGATTGGAATAGAAAATTGATTGACTGACGAACTTTGAATTAGGTTGCACGGCTGCCCTGTTTGGGACTAAAGGGGACCGAATCATTGGAGGAGTTTGGAGGGATTTTTTGCTGATCAAATTGGGAGGTAAGAAATTCTAAGCCTTCGTTAGGGCGATAGGCCGCTACTGGACTAGTTGGGATTAGTTTTGGTGAAATTTTGTAGAACTTTTGTATTGGTTGTTCGTTGTCGATTGAGGTAATCAAGTACGAGTTATGGGTGCTCCTTATTATGAGAAAATGTTATTCTCACGACTATGAGATTGCACATGTTCTTGACCAATGTATATGTTTCATGTTTGATATCGCCTTGTGAATGGTTAGTCATGTTATATCGCATATTATAGACTCATTGCTTGATGGATTAAATTGTACTCGATCATGAAGTCTTGAGGGGGAAGTGAAACTCGTAAGCCTAAAGGCTTTTGGCACCATGTGGCATCGGGACGCGGAGTGAAAATGAGTGATATCCTAAGGCGTCGAGACGTGAGATAAGTTCGTACATGTGTCGACATGGGCCTTGTATGGCATTGAAAACCTGAGGCGTATAACGCGGGTTGTGGATTGTCATGGTCTAAGGCGTTTTGACGAGGGCCAAGCTTGAGGCATATTGACGCGGGCGAAGATGACAAAATGAATCATGGTTCTAGTACGTTAAGTTGATCTTGTATCTTTGTGCATGCCTTGAATTGCGAGTTATATGTCGTCTTGATGGTATACCATGATAATTGTTTATCATATGTCTTTCTATGTTGCATTATGACGATTGCTTACCTATGCTATTCATTGACATACCATTGCTTATTATCTGAAGCTGTGTCTGGGTGTACTGTTGGTCTAGCCTAGGATTATGAATTAGCTTACTGAGATGTAAATCTCACTCCGTCGTGGGACATTCCTTTTTCAGACCCCAGGCCTTGAAGTATGTTTCCAACCAGACTAGGCAATCCCAAGGAGATGACCGTCTATTTTGACAAGTTTCTTAATGGTCAAGGTACTGTATACGTTAGCAAATGCACTATTGTTTGGGTCGATAAGGGAGGAAAGGATTGGAAGTCACATTGATTTGAGGCATAGTTTCGTAGAGTTGGTGAGAATAACACAGGTCCTTTGAAGCCCACGGAAGTAGCCTGAGGTATAATACCCAGTTGGTGTCGTCCCATTCGCGATGAGGTAGAAGTTGAGATATCCGTGATAGGATCACAGAATGTGCCAGAGAAAACCCCTACACTTGAGGAGGATATTGAGGTGATAGAGGTCTCTGCGTTAGAGGATGAGCTAGAGGACGCCATGAAGGACGATTCGGTGGAGGTGCATATTGAGACCTTTTCTGACTACGATCCAGCTGAGGACGAAGATCAAGCTAGTAGCTCATCTTAGAGGCTTCTATCTTTCTTAGGAGTATCTTTTGGGATTATTTTTGAGGGCTTGCTATCTTTTGGGGACTTAGGTAGCCGTTGGGGACTTAGGTAGCCTTTGTCTATTAGTAAGTTCCTGATCTTCCCTGACCCCTCTGAAGATTTTAGTTTGACCTGGGTCTTTTGTATAAACTCATGTTTATGTTATTTGTATATATATGTTTTTGTTATCCCAGGTTCCTTTTTTTTTTTATTTGTTCAAAGGTGTATGGTTAATTCATTTCCGCATATGTAGTATCCTGGGCCTTGAGCGGTTAGTCTGTGAGTGTTGCACACTTGCCTCAGAAGACGCGGGGCGTGACATCTTATACTTTAGTTCATCTGGACAAGAAAGTGGCGGTGGATTGATCTGAGGAGGCATGAATTAACCATAGTCAACCATATATTGTCATCTCCCACCATCTTCACCAAATGGTCCCACCGTTGAATCACCATCAAGGTATCTTTGGTAAAAGGAAAAATGGTTCTCAAAATATTCATTCGATGTCGTGCACATTGTAGGAAAGAAAAATGTCATCGCGGATTTCCTGTCCAGACCTAAGCAGCCAGTCTCTTCTATCAGTATGTATGTATGCAAGGAGTCCATGCTTGACACTTTCCATATTGTTGATATGAGAGAAAATTAGTGGAATAGCCACAAGTACCCCCCAGATCAATTTATAATGTGATATATAAATTTTTTAATTTGATGAATATAATCCCTGAATTTTAACTAAATTTGCAATATGATCTTTGAACTTTTAATTTGACCAATATGGACTACATTGAATAAATTAAAAGTTCATGGATTACAATATACACTGGGCTAAAGTTCAAAAACCGTACAAAAATCGCATTGCACATTAGGCCAAAGTATAGAGGCCGTTAGTATATCATTTTCCCAAAATAGAAATAAAAAGGAAAACTTATATGGGGTCTATGCACCCTTGGCATAAGAGAAGTCTCCCGTTAATTTTTATCGTTTTTTTGTTAGTTGTAAGGATAATTTTTTAAAGAAAAGATTTAAGAACAAAAATGATTTTTTTTTTTTTGGCATTAGAAACTGTCGCAATTAGTTGTAACGGACTCTTGTATGTCTTTCACAAATGGGAAACTTTACAAACTACATTTGAGATTTTTCGATGACTAATAATCGGTTTTTAGCAATACATTTTCTTCTGACTTTTGTTCTTTGTTTTTACAAAGTACACTCCTCACTAGTAGACCCTCGTGAATTAATTAAGGTATGTCCAGTGATTTTTTAAAATCATTATTAGTTAATGGAATGAAATAATGAGTTTATTTTAGTTGTCGTGTTAGCCCCGAGAAATAATTGACGTGCGCGCAAGTCTGCCCAAATGCCTCGGTCATAAAAAAAATAATAATAATAATGAGTTTCTGGCAAATTACCTAGATCATCGCCAATCAAACCATGTTCCCATCTGACGATATTTAATTGCCAACTATCATTGTCGGCAAACATAGTCGCCTATTGCTTGGTCTATATGTCCTAACAGTCAAAACCTTCATAAAAATCAATGAAAACATTTATCTGACAAAGACATTTTTACATGAAGAAAAAATACCCACATGTATTTAATAATAATATTGTAATGTAGTCAAGCCTTAATCGTGGTAACTCATGCATGTAAAATTTGATGATTGCCTCCGGTTCTTGGAATCCGCAGGTGTTTCAAATGGCAGCCTCGGTAATTGTTTTCTAACTACTCTAATTGAAAAAGTAAAGGGATTCCTCAGTTCGTTAAAGATAAAAAAGCACTATGGTCACTTTTTCCTTAAACAAATTTATTGAGCCATCTTAATTTCTACTTAAAAAGATAGAAATGGAATATTCTTGCTTCGTTCAACAAACTTGTAAGCATCACATCACATGAAACAAACCAATTAAGATTAACTAATGCTGACAGCTTAGAGACAAATCAGACAGCTTAGATAAGTCCACAACATCGAGTTGACCTAACAACAATTTTAAGCATATTATTATATTCCGATTAAAAAAAAGCATATTATTATACTTAAGGAGGAAAAAAAACACAAAAAGAAAAAGGTTAAAGTTAAAAGAGCAGGTGTCAAAGTGTCATCTCTCTTGTCTGCACGGAGTCTCTATCTGCAAGACTTTTACGAGAAAAATGTAGACCCAGGGCAACATAAATCCTGAATTGATCTTGCATCATCGATATTTGCTTTCTTGATGGAAGACGCGGTGGACGAAGCTTGAGTTTCAACATTGAATTATAAGACTTACATTGAGAATATTCTTTCGGGTTTCCGATTTGGTAGGTTCAATTGAAGCAATTTAATGTAAAATACAAACATGAATTGCCCTAGATAACGAGCCAACCTAATTTGCTAAACCAAAATATTCGTCCACTTAGAAGTCAAACCATGACGGAATCATTTCACATGCATCCTAATCTTTAATTAAAAGCCTTGGTCCTACTGTTGATTATAGATATCCGAAATTAAAGTAAACTACAATTTCTGCAACGAGGGGTTAAATTGCACACTTTCTACCATTACGAGGTAGCATTTAGAAATAGGGATAAAGGTTAAAAAGAGCGCTCCAATTTAGCTTTCCCAAAAGAAAGTGAAGATGGTTAAGATGTAATATCACCAAGACTTGATGATTTCTTCACTAGATTAGATATCCCATCTACAAAATCTGAAAATTGGCTGGCAAAGGGGCTTCAACTCTCAAGAATTTCTTTCTCGCCCAAGTAAAATTTCCTCTTATCCTACTGGCTATTCCATGTCCTTAATTGGAAAGTTTTTTCCGGGTGCACGTGATGGATACACCGGGCATTTGAATCGAACAGGGTGGCACCTTTCGGTTGGATGCATCTTCAATTTAATTTCTGCAAAATGATTTAAAAGGCCTTGGGTCGGCCAATCATTAAACGAGCTGGAGACAGCAAGTTCTTGGGCAATCTTCATTTAATTAAATATTTCGTGTTCAGTGTGTCACGAAGGCATCGGTACAACTCAGTCTTGATTGTGTATCATCGGTTGTTGGCATTGAACATCTGGACGGCGGAGGAATCATAGTACAACCGAGAGCCATGTGACACGGAGATTCACGTTGATGATAGCTATATGCGCTGGTCATACATTGATGGGTCCGCAAGAGTGAGCATTCAGAAAACAACAAGAATCAATGCCCACAACTTTACAAGTTCAACAACTCAGAGATTTAAGAAAGAAGAAAAGGCCCAGAGGAACCAAGTCATATTGAGAATAGAGGAGAGAAGAATAGGGAAACTACAAAAATACAAGACTTTAGACCGCTGTCGACTCACCTACCATACAAGCACGAGTGAAAGTATACGACGCTATTGTTGTTTCTTTGGTACAGCGTCAATATCGATGAATTCACCGGTTACCCTGGGAGAGACAAAAAGGGGAAGACAGAAGGATAAGAAAAACTACAACAAGATTGCAGTCATTTCGGATCATTAGATTCGTATGCTACCGACAATTAGAGCACAAACAATACAACCCATATGCTCTAGCCAGCTGGCTTGACTAATGAGCAGGGCGTGATCGACCTTTTAGACCAAGAACAGTACAAAAATCCTATGTTGATCATCACAGTTGAGCAAATAAAGTCAAGTCATAAGACGATTGTCTGCGTAGTCTGTTCAAGAAAGAGTAAAGCCATGGACTTGAACCAGGGACCTACAAATCCTCGGCGACCCAGTCATGCGTAAACCACCAATTTGCATACCCTCCCATAAATTTGGCGTAATTATTTGACATCTGACAATCCGCAATACTGAACATATCCGCATAGACACCAAAAACATTTATTGCGCCGATATTAGACAAGTTGTTCAACCATTTGCAACGACCGAAGCACCAGTGGCCACTTTGACCATCAGTCCTTTCCATTTTTCATACACCGGAAAACAGACTACAAGACGCTACAAAAGAGAAAATGGTTTACACTAACCTGTTGTAATTTAAAAAGGCATCGCCGATGGTCCCCGCAACCTTGTTCCTCACTTTCCGTACACAAACCTACAAGAATAAAAAGAATTAGAGACGGGTTTGCCAACATAAATGTCCCAATGCCGACAATCAATTAGTGCAGAAAGCATTTTTACCTGTACTTGATCAACAGGTCCAGCCTCTGGATCCCGATTTCGATGTATGACTATCCCATTGTCGGATTTGTTTATAAAATGCGCACTCCCACTAATATCGTAAAGGCTAGGCGGCTCACCAACCCAGTTGTGCAACTGTTTTGAAGAGTGAAATTAGAATTGAAAAAAAGACATAATTAACGATGCTGAGGCTAAAGAGACCAACCTGTCTCGGATGCGCTACGAACCACACATGGCAGGAATGATGCTGAGCAAAACGCCTGATCAACGTAAGCATCTGACTCACATACTCTGTTTCAGTCCTGCAATGGATCATACGATGACATCTAATTAATAAAATAACATAAATACTCTCAAATGGTATGTGGTAAAAGGATTTGACGGTATCCCCAAAGACTATAGCACTAAACACGGATGGAATGAAATGTTAACGTGCATAGAAATTGCTACTTTTACACAACGTAATCTTCGAAATTGGTGATTTTATGATGGATGGTTTTGCTTTGGCAGCACTACGTCACGGTCTTTTCAGTTCCTTTCCTTTGTGAGAGAGACACCGAGGAATACAGAGGTACGCAGCCAGCAATACACGACAGACCGTCAATAGCAGAATTGCAATATGGACATTTAGAGCAGTTGCATACAATAAATACATTTCAAATCAAAGTCATGAAACGCACTGGCTAGATGGACGCTGGTGGTCAAGCTCGTTGTAAGGATCAATTACCAGTCCCCGCACCCCATGTCTTAGAACCGCAGACTTGGCAAGATCAAGAACCCACTTTATACTTGGAAGTGAGTCATCCTCACACCTGTTCAATAGCCAGAACAGCCAAACATATTATTAACTTTACATTTCCAGGAAAAGTCTGCAGCATGAACACTTTATCAGGGTCCATCAATATCTATTTCAACTTAAGATTTGCTTAGTCAAATATCTAAACAATATAACTACTATTTGCAAGTGGTCTTTTAGACTATTCTGACTGAAAGTGCCCTCAGCTTGTCACAAATCAATAACTTGTGACATTGATTAAACAAACTCCTTACGTACCACAAATCATGACTAATTTTCCAGTATCTACATACATTAAAATTAGATATATCACGAGCATCCGTTGTCAAGCCCTAACAGTAACAAAGAGACTTTCTCATCCAGCTTACATTAGCCTGAAAATCGTGTCAATAATTCATGTCTCCTGACTCTTCTTAGACAACCATAGTCATCAATTCTCCATTCAATTTATTGGGCACAAACTATGCATACTTGACACAGCAAATCATCTGGCTTGTAACTTTCCAGAAGTTTGACTCGTAGCATATCGGAATAAGATTTTTCGTAAGAGCAAGTTCTCTCAAAGCTACTCTTTGATACCAAGCAGCAGAATTACATGTACGAGAAACTTCAGAGCAAGAACATATACGAGTAAATCCCAAGAATTTGTAAGCCTGCTTCACACTTCGAAAATATGTAGAATGTTAATAGAAATATTTTGTTCCCATAAGCCATAATCAAGAATTGTTGATGCTAGGATGCTATCTGTGTCCATCTCTCATCCATAGAAATATACTGCGAGATGACAAGGACATGGATGGAAAGATCAACCAACATGGGGAGCAGCATTTCCATTGTATTAGTTGGTGCCTCCTTGATACTAAAGAAATGACCGGTACATGCATGCCAACTTAACATGAAAGGATGATTACGTGGCAGCTAAGCCAGTGACAAGAAAATCTAGGAACTCAAGCAGTGGTTTATCTCTGGTACAAGCTGGATCTTTAAGTCCCTTTTTTCCCCCCTTTCATTTGAAAATTACAGATTCTCTATGGTGAACTGGAACCTATTAACATATGAAGAAAACCTACACCCAACGTCGAAAACAGCATCCTGCCAGCGAGGACTGCAAGTAGCACTGAGAACACTGAAATCTGGAAATGCTGAACTGCGGTAACACCAAAAGCAAATCAAAATTCATTTACCAAGCAAGGCAGACACAATTTCAATACCCACATAATATTCCTTAGGAAAAGAAATGGTTCAAATGCACCATTCTTATATACACCCCATAACCTGTGTTGCACCGACACGACACGACACGATACACCGATATGTGAATTCTAAAAAAGTAGCAAATTCCGACAAGTCAGGATACGTTATATATTATATGTATATATATATATATATATATATATATATATAAAATAATTTTTATGATTTCAATAATAATAATAATATCATGATAAAGAACATAATAAATCCATGTAAGGCTAAAGAGCAGCATTTCATTCCATCAACGTTTCAAATTCAAAAATTCAACTACATTTCCTTCCAAAAATCCATAAACTTGGAAGGAAATAAGACAAGCACTACATAATCCATATTCCACCAAAAATAAGTGGAAGGCAAACAAAAAATAACTCCATTTCAACATAAATAATAAGAAGTCATTCATCTACATTATCCGCTCCTTTTGACACAAAAGTAGACTCTATATCCCTTTCATTTTCCCTTAAATTTTTTGTAATTTTACAAGATTGCCCTTGGGACACGCGTGTCCCCCCCGTTGACTACATGTCGGAATCTCGGACACGCGTTGACCGCATGTCCGAGCGTGTCCGACGCATGTACGAGCGTGTCGGACACGGACACGTATCGGATACGCAAAACAAATCCGGGAGTGCATGTCCGTGTAACATAGCCCATAACACAGCACTGTTTTTTGAATGCACCGCAATATGCTAACACTTGATTTGTTGTGCATTACTTTACCACAAAAAAAAGGATTTGAGTTTCTTACCTTATGAGATAAAATGTATCACTCAACCATCGCTTCCCTCGCTCAAAGTCTTCAATAGCCATTCGTTCAGCAGGTTCTCCGTATCTGTAATTTCCAAAAGCTACCAATTACTTTACTAAATAGAGTTTGAGACGATTGACTTGAGACATACAATTTCCTACAGGACAATTAGTTACACAACCAAGACAGAATAAGGCAACAAAACTAACAGTCGAAAATATGAGGGGCGAGAAATGCTTATTTGCAAACAAAACGTAACTTGAACCCAATTATGACTAATGAAGATTTGAACCTTATAAAAAGTGAGAACCTACTATAGGTAAAACGGGGTCAGAAACAGAACCTACGGCACACGATCAGAAGAGCCCTAGCATCAAATCGACAGATACTATCATTTTAACAATCTAAATTATGGCCAGCATGGCTGATCAATCAAGGTGCTAATACTGTTGTAGATACTTATTTACGAGAAAACTATGACAATAGCAGGAACGCCTACGAAGGCTGCAGAGACTGTAGTGCCACTACATCCTCCAAGAACTCTTCCGGAGGCACTAAAATTTTCTATTTGTCATTGCCAAATGACTTTAATGTGGAAATGTGCTCAATCATCAGGCTACCAATATCATATTTTTTATCGAGTTTGTTGAAAATATGAACAACTACAAACCCTTATACAACCATATTTGTTCTAACTACCAACATTTTGTGAGATCGTTCTAACAATTTATGCTCTTAAAGAACTTCAGTGACTTTAATAGAGCATTGACAAAATGTTATGTGCATACAAATAATTAAAGGTGAAGCAATTGAGAGTTGCTTCTCAAAAAACAATCAGTCGATACTTTGGCAACTTCCACAACTGCATCATTTACATCTAATAAATAATATTACTTAATTGAGTAGCACCAGATATACCAGGATATAGGCTGAGTAATGGATCTTTCTCCAAAGGCATGGATAAAATTGGGGAGGTTGCAGCATGTAGGACCAAAATTCAAAAATAACGAATGAAAACAAAACACAATAAAAAAACAAGCAAACAAGGTTGCCCTTGTGTCGACGTCCTTCTAGTTAACCATCTTGATGTCAACTTCACAATCAAGAATAGGGCTACAATTTGGTCTACTAGGCCAAATCGAGATATCAAATTGAGGCAACAATCTATCAGAGTAAACAAGCTGCAATAGCAACTTAATCTACAGACAAAGTCGCCGTGGCACTTACAAGGACATAACTGCTAGACTAGTGTCACGGTCCAGAGGTTTTCAAGCTCTAAGGACCAAAACCACCCAAGGAGAACATACATCTCTCTTGAGTTCCATAGAATATTCCTAGGGGGGCAATATTGTAATTATACCATATTCTAGAGAGTTCCTTGTAATTTGATTGGTCGATAGGGAGGTGCACTCTCATTGGTAGATAGGGAGGTGCAATCTCCACCATTAGATCGAGAATTTGATCAATTGTTGTAATCGAGAGAGTCTTTGTATATACAAGGGTCCCCTCCTCTCTTACTTGTATTATCTCACAAGTTAATAGAATCTAGAGCTTCTCTCTCTAGAGTTTCTCCCTCTACGATTCTTGTGGGTGTTGATCAATTGTTGTAATCGAGAGTCTTTGTATATACAAGGGTCCCCTCCTCTCTTACTTGTATCATCTCACAAGTTAATAGAATCTAGAGCTTCTCTCTCTGAAGTTTCTCCCTCTACGATTCTTGTGGGTGTGTGGGAAAAGCTGGCTTGGGAATTTTTTCCTAAGGCCGCACGGTAAGGGAACGCTAGATCAATCAACCCATGACACTAGTCACTTTTCTGCCAGTACTCTCTCTCTCTCTATGGTGCGAATGCAGGAACAGACACACAGAAGCAGGCACAATGTAGGTCTATGGTTGATTTCACCATTTGAATTTCACTAATTGATGATTGGCAATGGATATCGAGAAAGGAAGAAGGACCTCCGTATGGTGTTTATTGATCTCGAGATATGATAAGGTTTCAAGAAAGGTGCTATGGTGGGTTCTTGAGAAGGAAAAAGTACCTTTAAAGTATGTAAAGTCAATCAAGAATATGAATGATGGTGTTATTACATGTGTGAAGTCTTGTAATGGCACATCAAGTTATTTTCCAATCACAGTAAGCTTACACTAAGGTTCTGCTTTGAGTCAATTATCTTTTTGCGCTGGTTATAGATGAGCTAACAAAAGATATCCAAGATGAGGTACGATATTGTGCTTGTTGATGGGATCAGGGCTGGGGTTAGCGCTAAATTAGAATTATGGAGAAGCACGTTAGAGTCTAAAGGATTTACGTTAAGTCAAAGTAAGACCAAATACTTGAAGTGTGAGTTTGACAAGGCAGGAAGATGAGATCAAGAAACTGTCAATATGCTCAGACAAGAGGTAGCCAAGAAAGATACTTTGAGATATCTGGGATCAATATTGCAAAAGGAGAGAGAGACTGATGAGGATGTAAGCTATGGAATCAGAGCAGGTTAGATGAAATGAGCAGTGCATCAGGATTTTTGTGTAATCGCAAAATTCCATTTAGGTTAAAAGGAAAATTTTATAGAATAGCAGTAAGGCATTCCATGCTATCCAGAGCTAAATGTTGGCCAGCACAGAGGCAACATGAACACATAAAATGAGAGTAGCAGAAATGAAGACGTTAAGGTAGATGTGCGGTCATGCAAGGATGGATAAGATAAGGAATTAAGATATTCCACGAAAAGTTGGATTAGAACCGTTGGCAGAAAAGATGAGAGAACATAGAATGAGATGGTTTAAGTATATTCTTCGAAGATCCTTAGATGCTCCAGTAAGAACAGAAGTTTGCTATCGATATCATAACAAGTAAAAAGGAAGAGGTCGACCAAAACTTACTTGAAGGAAAGTAGTAAAACAATATTTAATGGAGTGAAAAATAAATCGGCGTACGGTTTGTCTTAAGACGGAGTGAAGTAAAGCTATTAGTATTATGGAGAGGCAAAATTCTCATGTTCCTGGCCGTCCTTATATATACATATATATATTAATTATTTATTTATTTTTACATATTTATCTCTTTTTCCTCGGTCAGTCTTGCCTCTATTTTATGTATTCTTGGGGTTCATCGATCGCCGACCCCAACTAGTTTGAGATAAAGATGATGTTGATATTGATGATTGGTAGTAGATTTACATCATCTGCTAATCAATGATGACAATCCACAACTCATTCAGGAGAACTTTTAACCCATATGATATTTCAACCATGTATCCAGTGATATTCTGAACATGTCATAGCTATAACAGTTTCACCAGAATATGGTGACAAAAATAGACCTACTCTGTGGAGTGTTAGCTAGTACTCCTATTAGTTTCTTTCTGTATGACTAGATTGGTGAGACACAGAAAATACATGTTCTCGTGGGTAAATTGGTTTCTTATAGAGTGAACTCAAATTTCTAGAATTGTTGAGTTTTAAAGATGGATATGATAGGATTGAAGTGAGCTTAGGTTTCTGATGTACTAGTGCAACACAACCAGTGCAGCAAAAGCCACAGCAAAGCTGAATGGTCTCACACAGCTTATTTCATGTACTCACAAAGCAAACCATTTCTACATTGTCCAACTACAATGAAAAAGCAAGTTCCACCATGGTAGGCCATGTTACAGGCAGATGATAGACCATGAAAATAAAATGAACCCAGTGTGACAAGTATAGCCAGAATAATTCCTCAAAACTTACTTTGAATCAAAAAATGGCTTTTTGATGTGTTTCTCTAAAAGTTTCCTCGCGTGCTCACGAACCTACAGAACAGTAAAACTTATAGATATCAAGAGTACTGCATCAAATGGGCAGCTCGCAGAAAAAGAACCAGCATAAGTGCAACAAGAATCTTTTAAACATGAATATATAATGGATTAACGCAATGATGCTTCCTGAAGAACTATAACGTACAGTAGAAAATCTAAAATATACTCAGCCAAATTTGACAGATTAACAAGCAAATATCTAAGGACACACAAGCCTTCAAAGCAATGAGCTTTATCAAATTATCTCCAGTTATATCCAGAAACCTATGTGAGGCATGGTGCTTGGCTTAGTCACTCATTCTTGGGATCTGGAATATTTTGGATGAATTTGCCTTCTCAGACAGAGTAATGTCGAAAGAACAGTTGACAAGTATACATTCTTGAGCAAGATTGTCATAAAATCTTACCCTATTTTCCATTGAACAAAGCGCAAATTTCCAGCCAACACTCTCGTTTATATTGCATAAAAGAGCATCAATCCATTCGCTCTTCCCAGAATTAGGGACCCCCGTTACAATAGTCAACTCCCCAGGTACAACCTGACCAGAATAGAAAGGAAAGGAATCAGTCCGAACTGAAACAAAGTTCATCTGCACATCTTTTTAAGAGCATAACCAACGTTTCAAAAGAGTCTACATGAGATTGTTTCAGAATGTGAAAATAATGTGTAGCTTAAATTACTATAACAAAAGATACTGATCATAAGAGGTGCGGTTATGTGTCTTACTGAAACCCACCTCAAAGGAGCTGAGATTTTAATCAGCAGAAAGAAAGAAGGTTATCCATAACAAAGGAAATGTGATGCAAAGGTCAAAACAACAGGCTGTAACAGGACCAATTACAGAAAAGCTACGCAACTTTCATAGTGATGCATTCATCACTAAAGCAGAGGAAGAATATTTTAGTAGGGCACAAATTTACCGCTTCTGGTGAAACATAAACGAAAATGTATTCTAGTCGTACTGGAATACCACATGATGGATTTAGTAAATTAAATCAGCAGCATCTAAGTCAGATAGGCCAGCAGCAAGGACACTCTGATCACTTGTTATTTGTTTGGTTATCTACATTCTTTTTCTTTCGCCTACAACGGGTATGTTTGTTACATCCTCCTTTATCCCATATGGTCAACATTGGATGGGCCAAACGCAATGCACCATGGCTACCATTTGTGGTTTTATAAGATCAACTTTTATGATATCTGCAATATTTCCGCGGCTGGCAGTTTTGGAGACCTCATGAGGGATAATTGAGAAAGGACAAATGAAGCTGCTCTTGATGAGACAAGAACTAGGACCTCTTTGCAAAAAAAATTCTCACCAATCTAAGTGACACTATTTTGCAGCTATGCAGACATCTGCTGTTTAGCCATTATGTGAACCAGTCAAAGGATGGCCACTAATGTCCGAAAAAAAAAGGATGGCCACCAAAATAATCATTCAAGTCAAACCTTACAAAAGGATCCAGATTAATAAGGATGTCAACAGAAAGCATCAGAGCAATCTGTAGGTACACATGAGAACCAATAACTTTAAAAGACTAATCTCCACAGTTCTGCACTTAAATATAGGATTCTCTTTCTGTCTCTTTCCATATGGGCGGTGGTACAGAGTACTTCCATTGTTCGAATAAGAATCAAAAACAGAAAATGATTCCACTAATGATAACAAACCTAAAGGAATACCAACCAGATAAACTGCTAATGAAGATTACGCATTTAACAGAGGCAGAGAATTTGTGAAACTGACCTTCATAACCACCCAAAACGTGCAAGGAAATAAAAAACCAGGAAGGAGAGTGGAGAATATCAAATCCTAATACTTACATTGTACAAGTGATTCAAAGACTTCCACCCCGTCGGAACACCGAACTCATAACCTAAAGTCCGATGATAATAAGCATTTATTTCATCAAAAAAGTCTTTAAAGGTGAACAATCCACGTATTGGGTACAACTCTGCATTATCAATTACTTCCCGTAGAACACCTGATCCCACATACATAAGCACCTGCAAAAATAATAAATACTATCAGCTGGCAAATAATTCCTCAAAGAGAGAGTTTACAAGGTCAATAAGATTATACTTGTTGCATCTTAATACACGGATTTGAGGGCAAGATGGTGCAAATACAATATTACACAATTGTAACTAGAAGACCATGGTCTGAGTCGTGGAACCAGCCTATTGGCATAAAAAAGGAGGGGAAAGCTGCATAGATTAGAAGATCCTCCCCCAACTTTTGGATGTCGTGAAGCCTCACGTAAAAGGAACACCCTTTCAACAAAGCAACACGTTGCCATCATAATGGAAAAAGGGATGCATCCCCTTAACAGGGTTCCCAATAAGCTGGTTGTTGGTTGTACAAAAGTTAGTTACATAAAATATAGCTTTGTACAATGGAAAGTTAAAGCCCATTTAATTTGATCGTATGCTGTGTACACTATTGAGTCCTTTATTTGCTCAATTGACTTAACGCCCACTCTGATCAAAGTAAATGCCCTAAGAGATTTAGTTAGAAGATGACACATGTGATGTCAAATACGAAAGTCAAAATTATGATGTGCTCTGTCGAACAATAGATGTGCTCATCTCCCAACTAGGCCAGATATTGATGTATCCACCAAAGTTAGGGAGAGTGCTACAAAATAGACCGATATCAAATTATTGCCCTGACGTGCAAAAGAAAAAGGGACTAGGTAAAAACTGGAGACGGCAACTTTTCATTCTACCTTCTAGTTTATGCTCAATAACCTGGTGTTTGACCCCAAACAAGAAATGTCTTCTTTTCAGCTTTCTACTTTTGTGGAAATAATAGATAAGTTATGAATCAGCGACAGGATTGGGGAGCCACCCCCTCCCCCAAGAAAAAAGCAGGCTCTTTATTGGCTCGGTCACGTTTCTCCCCACATGGAAAATTAATATAAGTGACAACTGATTAGATTCAAATATTTTTGTCACCAACTTTGTGTGTGACTGCATATATATCTTGCCAAACAACCCCAATAAAATGGATGTAGCAGTGACTTGCTGAGTTGGTTGAATAAAAAATGCAAAGGAGGTTCAGCCCCAACTGGTGGAAAAAAACATATATATATATATATATATATATATATATATATATATATATATATATCTCTTTCTGAATATAAACGTATACCTCATTTGCATCCTTGAAGTATTCACTGTCGTTCTTCTTAGGCCATTTGACTCGCCAACATCTGTCATATGCAAGATAAGGGTTTAAGGGTATCTGTAACCCTTTATCAGCAGAAAAGGAGGACATAATTGGGTATTGCATAAACCTTTCTCTTCCCAGGCGGCGTGCAAGCTCTTCAGCCAAAGCTTGACCAGGCTTATCCCCATCAGTGGCAAGAATAATACGTGATGCCTGAGAAAAGATTTATGTGATTCAGTATAGTAAAGAACGTAACTTTACATGGCAAAGGTTAAACTAGAATGAGCTCATCACTACCAACCTCCTTAAGGTAGTCCTTGCAGTTCCACAAGTATTGATACTTAATGTCCTAGCTTTACAAATGCCAAAAGCATCAGTGAAGATTTTATCATACAAAAGTATAAGGAAACTGGCAGAAATAAATTTTTTAAAGAGAAGAAAGTTAACATATAGATGCTTTAGTTCTGTACGCTTTAATACCAAAATATGCCTTTCTTGCATGCATAAGAGTAGCTATGGGACAAGAAGCAACTGAAACAACAAGCCAATCTGACCAACACATGCATATATATGAGGAGCTCCAAATGTGATAGGCGTCTAGCCAAATATAAAAAAGAAAGCGACGGACATCATCAGGAGGAACAACGTAGTTTGTTAATTTGCAAAGACCTAGCACAAGGGTACTCAGGACAAACAACAAAGTTTGTCAATTTCGCGAGACCTCACAGAGAGAGTTCATAAATGTCCTGTGATAACATCAGAAAGAAAGGAAGAAACTCGTCACGATGAATTTTCAAAAAAACTTTCATAAAGCCAGCACTGTTCAGTGTGGATTAGTAATTTATTTACCAAAAACACTGACAATCATGAAGCCAAATTTAAATGTATGGGATTGCTCAAGCATCAAACAGTCAATCAAATGGCAAGATGAATGACTTGATTGACTGGCTGAGAACCAAGCCAAAGAATTTGATCGACAACCCTAACTAGGTATTATGACATAACTGTGCGAGCGACAGCCACAATCAGGCTTGTCCGACCCTGTTGAATAGCCAAGCATAAATTTTGGCGAGCCCGACTTAAGTCTTCCCAAAGGAGCCAATGACCTCATACAAGGGTACTAGGTCAGCAGGCAAAATATTCTTTCGCTTCCCATCACATTATTCTTTAGGAAATGCAATCTCTTGGCATTATGACTTAATTTGGCCACATGTTCATAGATATCTTAATTGGCTTCGACAAGTACAACATACAATTAGTTGGCCAAACAATTATATTTATTTCCTCCGGAGTTTCAGAGGCACAATTCAAACAGCCAGCCAAAAGGTAGTTTGAGCAGTTTCAAGATCATAAGCAGTATTTCTGGCCTGTGAAGGTTGCAGAGTTACCTTAGGATTCCTTTAATAATGAACAGACGGGCGAAAGACAAATGGAAAAGATTATCAGACTAATGAAATTACACTAAGTCGCAAGGGTTTCTATGAAAATAAGATGATTCCTTCATAAGGATGGAATTAAGATATTCTTTCAAGATCTTTAGTATAGTTTATTGCAGAAAAAGAAAATTAAAAGGCCCTGGATAGTTGAGAGAGGTTCCTTTCATTTCTTATGAGTGCCTACAGAACTTGTTCAGATCTGATAAAAAAATGATATGACTATGTTCAAGAAATTACGGTGCAAAAATATTGTACACAAAATTAATCAGTTCTACGCTCATGCAAAGTGAAGCCCCTTCTAGATCTCAAATCTTCAAAGTAAACACAGACCTGCCCTTCAGGTGGCAAATCTTTATCAGAAGCTGATGGAGGTGCACCATCAGGAACAGACACACAGTTACGGAAGCCAGCTTCTTCCATTGCAAGCTTGTCCATCTCACCCTCAACCTAGAAAATAAGTTTTTAGTGTCAATTTATCGTAGTTTTTAATGCAGGACGAATCTCACCCAACAGAATATTGTACATACAATGATGATCTCGCTTTTTCCTTTGATGTCATCCAGCCCGTAAAAGATTTTCTCTTTATTAGCTTCCTGAAACAAAAGATGAAAAGAACAGAACGATAGTTAATATGAAATCTTTTAGAACAAGATCTGTATTTAGAGAAACTGCAGGATTAAAAAAAAAATTGTTGGACAAACAGGATCAAATACTATCTATTCAGCAAGAAAAGATCGTCAGATGGTCAACAACTACTCTTCTTTTGTATTTTGGCTGATTGGCAAAAGCCGTAAAAAGCCTTCCGAGAACAGGAGGAGTCTTCTATTTTTGTAAATAGTGAAAATACATTTAAAATTTACATTTTTTGCTATAGAGGCTGATATGCTTTGATACACATTGCAAATGCATTGATAGACATTGTAGATGCTTTATCACGTAATTGAGCTCTTTTTAATTGCTTATTGCTCCTTTCCTACCTAGCTTTGCAATAAATTGGCGCCATATAGTCTTTTTGCATGCATATTCAGAAAAAAGAGGGAAAAAGGAAAAAAAATATCTCTATTCAGAATCTAAAGCAAGGAGTGGAAAATATTATTATGTCGATAGAGCTGGCACAGCTCTATACACGCGATTACCAAGGTTCTAGAAGGATGAAGGTCCCTTCGGACCATCTATGGAATTACAAAACTCAACCTGCCAAAATTTTTTCTTCACGTCCCGATACTTGCAACTGACAAGCTTTCCTTCACGCCGATAAGTAAATGCAATAACAATCTGCCAACAAGATTATTCAAACACGATCACGAGGAGAGAAAAAAGAAAGAAAAGAATGACCATTCTCTATTATCAAAACTCAAAATAAAGCAAAATTGTAAACAGAGTTGTTGGTCATATTATTCACCGGATGCCATCAGTAAAAGCTTCATGCTTACTCCTATCCTTGTCCAGAGAACGACAAATCATTTCAAGACAAATCTAGACTTTTAAGTTCAGCCTTCTGAAGATTAGTGTAAATAGAGTTATGCATTACAAGAATCTGAATTTCATAGACCAGAGCCCCAAGCAGTAAAAACTTAAGTAATCATCATACTACAAGCCTTAAAATTTGACATTTTCCAAAATAAGGAAAAAACCTGATTCTCGCATTTTTTCTGCATGACTGCATTTCTCCTCAATGTCTCGGCAGAGATCAGACGTTCCGCAAAGTATGCGACTAACTGCAAAAGGTAACATAAAACAAATCAATCGTGCAAGATAAGGCAACTAAGAAGCAATATTCCACAATGTAATCCAAAATGAGAGTAGATATCAAAAGGACACTTTTGACTCAAACAAGCATAATTTGGAAACTGCCTAATAGCACCAATCAGAAGTGAAAAGCATCCCCCATCAAGCTTATAACTTTGAATTCGTGATTTAAAGAAAGGTGCCAATAAAGATAACACCCTGAAGATGACAACCATTCTTTCAAATGAAACATCACAGTGACTGTTAAGCCCGCAAGAGACCACACAGGACAAGTGAGATGCTAAACAAGAAAACTCTCCCACTAATTTCCACGTTGTTTTCACAATTTTTGGTGAGACAAGTACTTCCACACAAAGCACCATCACGGTATTACTTTCCTCTTCAAAAAACAACTAGTGCCAATAAATGCCTCTATGTGTCAGGCATTGCAATAGCTGAGAAATTGTAAAGGAAGAGCACAAGGAGCAAAAGCCTCCAATGGATTAACCTCAACCAAGGAAACTACAAGATTCAAGTACAAAGAAAATCAAAGCAATTAGTCCAATTGGAAGGGAAGAAAAGGATGTGGACAAAATGGCAATTAGCCTCGCACTCACCTATCTGTTATATAAGCCAAAAATCTTAGATACAGATATTTACTACACTAAACCATCTGAAAATTGTGTGGCAGGATACCTTTCTGGCATTGACCTCCACAAGGCAGAAAGCAACAGTTTTGGAGTCCAAATTGCAATAGCATTAATGGGGAGGGAATCATAAGCATTTTCTGTTAGATCTAAAAGAAAACCTGCCACGATTCTCAGTCCTAAGACTTTGGAAGTTTAGATTGCAAAATAAAGGAAGAAATTTTCCCTTACATCTGGCATCGACATTTATGCACAGAATCAGTCAGCACAAAGGGCTAATAAGGGAAGACCAAGTGGACTTGAAATTGAAACTTCAGAGATAAGGGACTCAGAGAACATGACAACCTCATTGCAGAGTGGCTCCAACTCCAAACTCTCCTCTGTGATTTCCCTGATGCTCTTGACTTTGCTTGTTTGGTTAGAGGTTGTGTATGAAGACCTAGGTTTCGCGGCTGCCTGCAGCCAAAGGGTACAGTAGGCTAAAAGCTCTGGGTAGACACAACTTGGAACAACCAATAAAACAAGCATGTTTCTTACTCGTGTACTGCCTTTCCATCCACATGTTCCCCTGAAACATGTCCACACTGCAGAACCCCTATAGAATGAAAAGCATACAATTAATTTTACTCAATTGAATGAAACAGATATACCTAAACCAAAGCATCATCTACATACCCATCCGGGCTGATGTATATAGATAAGCTTCTTTCCATCGAACGACCCCCTTTGCACTAGTACAAAAGAGACAATTGTCCAAAAAGAAACAGAAATTAGTAGAGAGCACCCACTAAGTGGAATGACATGGAACGACCCCCTTTGCACTAGTGCAAAAGAGACAATTGTCCAAAAAGAAACAGAAATTAGCAGAGAGCACCCACTAAGTGGAATGACATGGTATACATAGACTAAGAGAGGAAGTAAAAGAAGTTTGTGAAGTTTAAAGTACTTACCATGGGACAAAGCAGGCTGTGGTACTGGCCCGGGAGACATGTTTGCATATCGATACCCAGTTCTTCCAGTCTTATTTTCAAAACCTTCAATGGAGTCTCTATCCCTCTCCCTACTGGCCCCTCTAATTGAACTGAGAGAGCAAAAAAATCACAGAGTATCATACACAAATTCAAGTACACTCTCTCCTTAATCCACCTAAACTCAGCCACGATCAAATGCAGAATTTAAATATATGTGTCCCAGATGAACTCACGCCAGCAACGAAAACAAAAACACCTAACCCAATGCCACTCACTCCAACACTCGAAGAATCTCCCACTAGCTGCAACATAAAACATTTCCCAACTAACAAACTAGAAGAACATCATTCTCGACCCAAACAGACTGCATCCATCGAAAATTAACAGTACCCGGTCTGGGAATACTCGAATGAGCCCTGTGCGGAACCCCATTAGCTTTGAGGGAAGAAGGGTTCATCCGGGAACCAGTCCTCGAATGGACGCGAGAGAAGTGGAGTCCATACGCTCCACGGAAGCGAACCCGAGACGAGGAAGAAGAAGAAGGAGGAGGAGGGACGGGTGGCAGAGGAAAAGGCCTGGCTCTCAGCAGCAAGTGCTTGCAGCCCATGAGAGCGACGACGTTGGAGGACAAGAGAGAGGCAACGTAGACTGGCCTGAGGGGAGAGTGAGGCAGAAGAAGGGGCATGTCGGTGCCGCTGTCGGAGAATTTTATGGTCGGTCGGTCTCCTTCTTCTCCGAGAAGGCGGTGGCGATGCTCATTTCGTTTCTTGCGGACGCGGAAGAAGAGGGGCCAGTGACCGGGAGTACAGAGCAGTGTAGGGGTTTAAGAGGGGGAAGACCACTTTCGGGTTTCTACTTTTCTCGGGTCTTGATTTGACCCGTATCCTGAAATCTTTTTCAACTTCTCACTTTTTTTTTCCTCATAATTTGATATTTAATACAATTATTATGGGTTGCGGCTAGACATGGCTATTTGAAATTATGGACCCAGCTCAATGGCCGGACCCATGGTTCCAAATCGCCATTTAAAAAATAATAATAATGATAATTTATAATGTTTTTTATTACACAAAAATAATATGTTTTTAAAATTTTATTACAATATATAATTTGATTAATGATTATAATTTATAATTAATAATTTATTTATTTTATTATTTTAAAAATAAAATTAAAAGTTTTGAACCGGGAACCGGCTCGGAACTACCGGTTTCCCCTTTTGGTGGAACCGGCCACGTCTAGTTGCGGCTCCTATTTAATTTCTATTTAGCGCAAACTACCAATAAGTTTTTAAATAAACAAATATAAAGTGCAAACTAAATACAAGTCTTACATAATTTTTGAAATCTACTCTTTTTTTTTTTTTTGGGGGGGGGGGGGGGAAGTACTAAACGGAGGTGACAAGCAATTTTTGGAAGACTTCTAAGTAGAGCTATTGACATTTCAATTTTTCGCCCCAAAGTCGTTATTCGGTATTTCTAAGAAATCAAAATCTATTTCCCACAAAGATAAAATAATTTCTCATTATGTATTGTATTTCGTGTTTCAGCATTCAAGTAGTATGTCATGAGGTAAGGTGAGTTTTTAGACAGTTTGATTATTATTCAAGCTTGAGGGGGGCATATTAGTCAATTTCTAATCTTGAGGATATATTGGTCATTCTACATTTCCCATAGTATTTTTGGTAATTTAAATATAATTTAAACGCACCGAGCTGATTATGGCGAGTCATGCCTTTGACTTGGCAATGTCCTATCCACAACCTTGGCCATGTCCTACCCAAAACAAGCTATGGTCAAGCCCTACTTTCTCTTCTCATATTTATTTGCTAAGTTACATACTAACTATTAGATATAATTAGAATAATTCTCTATGATATCTAACTAATAGGGGTCATCGGTTCTCACTCCGATCTAGTCCCACTCAAGAATTGCGAAAGGGTCGATTTCCAATTTATAAGACCAAAAATCGATCTGACCGATCCGGTCCATCCTGCTAAACTCAAGTGGGCGATGAAATCAAACTCTGATTTTATTTCTTTCTTTTTTATTTTTGGTTGTGAAAAAAATATAGATTTCTCAAACCTGCATAATGACTCGAGTTTGTGTCCTTATGCACCTACATGCTTATTCTTCATGCATGTGCCCATCATAAGGAATAAATCTTGTCATCAATTAAGACCTAGTTTTAGTCCAAAGTAATATCAAAACCCAAATTGCTAAATAATAAGTATAATGACAACACTAAACTCAAGAGGCGTGAGATGAGATTCATGGGCTTCTCAAAATTTTAAAAATAAGTTAAGTCTAGATGTATATTAATTTTTAAAAAAATAAAATTGACAGTTTGGTCTAGGCCTAAATCATGGAACCGGGAACCGAACAGCCCAATCAACGGTCCCATTTATTGGGATTGGAGATCGAACGGCCATTCTCAAGGACCGGACCAATCCGGCCAATCCGGGCCAGTCCTGGGTCGGTTCAGTTTACACACCCCTAGTGGGGGCTGCGGAGGTCTACCTATCATGCATAGTTTACACACCGCTACCAATTTGTCCGGCTAATCCTACCTCGAAATGCTCATGAAATCCCTAGAAATGTAGTGTCATTAGCATGTAACCAATTCCGGGCCATGCAAATGTCTCGATTTTTTTTTTCAAACATCATATTCCTAGGTTGCTCGCTATTTTATCTGACTGACCAGTAGGCTCTTCGTGCCTTTAACTCAATATTTCTTGGTCTAGCTAGCATTCAGCCCATGATTGGTCTGAACTAATGCCCTGGGCCCGCCCCTTGTGGTGCATTTGAAATAAGCAGACGAGTCAAACGGGTGGGTCGGGTCGAATATAATTTAATCCATATTGATCCGTCTGATCCATTTTGACTCATATTCAATGACCCATATCCCACTCGATTTGTTTTGACCTATATTACTAAATCATACTAGCATTCTAAGAAAACCTATATATCTCATTTAATCTATTTTAAGCTCAAATATATACATATATATATATAGTCAGATAAATATTTCACATCAATTTTAAAAAAGTGAATTAAACAATAAAAAATTTAATAAACAAAATACAAATGATATTACTAAAATACTTTAATGCAATTAAAAGTCAAGAGAATTGTTTCCTTATTTTTTTTTTGGAATTTTTTTAATTAAAAATAATTTATTGTTAATTTTTTTTATCTTCTTATAAGTATTTTTATTTTATTTTTTACTGCATTTTTATCTGGCGATGGTCGACGGTGTATTTTTATATTTTATTTTTTTTACTTCATTTCTCTATGGCGATGGTTGAGTGGAATGCGGCGAACAGCAGCGATGGTAGCGGTTGCAATCGATGGCGAAGGGCGGCAGATGGCAGTGATCAACAACGGTGGTCAACGGCGGCCAACGGCGGCGGCTGTCGGCAGGCAGTGATTGGCCAATAATTTTTCATATTTTTTATTATATTTGTGAAAACCTACGACTTGCGGACTAAGTTTTGCCGGTGCATGTCAAGTAGCACCTTGCCACTAACATTTATTGACAAATTTGTCATTTTTATTTCTTATTTTCAAGCCTACCCTTGCTCCAAAAATCCATCAACACGACTCTTGCCTATGATCCCCAAAAAAAAAAAAAAAAATCCTGGAGTTCTCTATCCTCCACCATCTCTCTCAACTTGTCATGTGAAAAACAAATTAGTAAGATGAATTATATGAAACACAGGAAGGGGAACCTGGCAATGAATTTTGTTAAAGCAAGTCACAATACTTGCTCATTCCTTGACAACGCAAAATTTACAAGAATATAATGTAACTGAACCGAAAAATGCCCTAAAAGCTACAGATTAAAAGTAAAATAACCGCAACATAAAAAAAGAAAACAAGAAAAAGGAGATCCCTAACTCAATGACTAAGGAAAGCAACAACTAAAATTCATTCTAGTGATTCTCTGGATTAGCTCTATGCTTCAATGTACCAGCCGTGGGTACACATGAGCTGATCCATCTCTTTGCCTATCCGATCCGTCGTCATTTCGGGGTCTTTGGTGACGGCTCGGATCAACTCATTGGTCGCCAAGCACTTCTCTTCCGCGTACAGCTTCTCTTGAATTTTTGGCGATTGGAGCAGAACTTGAAGCTGTCGCTTGCTATGCCGGGTTTCCTCGTTTTTCTGCAAATTATTGCAAATTATTCGGAATTATAAGAGTAGAACAACATTTTTGTTAACATTGAACCTAGATTTCAGAAAATCAAGACCGAAAAGATATGTGCAACATGAGAAGCACTTTCTGGTCATATATAAGGGCAAAAAGCACGTTATCTGTCCAGTTCAGTAAAGAAAAAGAGAAGCGATATTGCATACAAATTGCTTAGGAAGGATAAATTAAGCCAATCAACAAAAAAATGTAGCACCTGAATTGACTGGTTGAGCTCAAGAATTCCAATTTGCGCCTGCAAGTATTTCACATACTTGTACGCTGCTTGCAGCATTTCGGCCGTGTTCATCTTTCGGCCTCCCGGGACGAGCTTCCCTAGCTCGAGCGTCTTCTCGGTTATTTTCCTCCTCCTCTGCCGTGCCGCTAAGCTCTGCGTGGACAAGGTCGCCCCACCCACGCTAGGCTTCTTCACGCCAATCTCCATGCCACCATAGGACCCGCACCGATGCGGCTCTGGGGGAGGGGGCAGCATGAGCTGTGGCGGTGCGAGCTCCACCGGCGGCAGCTCGTTCACAATGTACCCATCGGCAGCCAAGCCACGGTAATCGAGGGGCTCTTGCTTCTGACGTTTCGCATATGGGCAGTACTCAAGCTCGTCGAAGGGGAAGATGTCGGGCGAGATGGAGACGAGGTTGTCAGGCGAAGAGGAGAAGTAAGGGACGAGGTAGTTTGGGTATGAACAGTCGCCGGAGCAGTAGTCGAGCAACGGGTCAATGCAGGAATCGGAAAAAGCTGAGCAGTTGTTGCCGCAGAGCCCCAGCAGCTCGTAGGAATCGAGCAGGGGCGGGAGGCCGGCGACGGGATTGAACGGGCGCTGCTGGAGAGAGGTCAGGTTGGAGCAGAAGCTCATAGCCATGTTGAAAAGAACCTGACCACGATAAGACATGGGGAAGTTTATCACTTGCTTGAAGTTGCAGTTGCACTTAACTATTTGTAAGTTGAAAGCGAAGGTAAAGAAGAAGGTAAGAGAGAGAGATACCTGAGAAGATTCTGTCTTTGCCATATCCACGAGGTTGTCTTTTGCTAGTTGAATCGAAGTAGACGTAAGACTGTGGTCGCTAACAAACCTCGTCACTCGTCAAATGTAACTTCTCCCTGCTTCAAGTGTTGGTAGTTATTAAAGGGCGGAGAGAGACGGGGAGGGGTGTGAGGCGGTTGAGATAATTTAGGAGGAAAATGAGGTGGGTTTTTTTTTTTTTTTAGGGTTTTTCTATTAATTTATTGCAATAACCGTCATCCGCCATTTATTATTTCGTTCCTGCCCTATTCCCCACGTTCGATTCAATGTTGATCTTTTCTTTCTTGTCTTTGTTTTATTTTTCTTTTTTCATTTGATTAATTTTTAATTTATTTCAACGATATCATTTATGACTTTTATCATGTTTTAAACTTTGATTATTCCAAGGATCTTAACTTTCCATTTTAACATTTTTTAAGACTTTTATTTTGATCGGAAACATTTTTCAAGACTTTAGAGGGTATATTTTGGGTACGTTTATAGTGTCATTTCATTCATTCTTAAGTCAAATTCAAAACACGCGGATATTTCTAAATGACTAAACGGATTACACACAGTTATCAATAGAATTTGCATTAATGTAGTGCTTAAAATTTTCTTTTTCGCATTGCCCAGAGCAAAAGACAGAAATAGTCATATTTATTTATTTATTTATAGACATTTTTTGTAGTCAGCGCACAAAAAGAAAAAAACTCTATATATCCATGTAGATGATTTTGAAAAACATTCTTCTAATAGTAATCGCTTCTATTGCCTAAAAAACGAACTAAAATAATATCATCATCAACGAAAATATTTAAATATAAATTATTATCGACGATGAATTTTTTCGTTAGTTAATTATTTCAATATTTTTTTTGCGAAACAAACAGAAATTTAGCAAACTTAATTATATCTATGGAATTACGGTAGCTAGAAACCAATCCTTGTTGTATACCACCGGTTTTACATAATGTAACAACTATATTTTCTACTTTCTATATTATGAAGTCAATAGTGAGTTTTATCTCACTTTCATCTTCTTCCCAAATTTACCTCGTATTCGTTTCGGGATTAAACAAATGGAATTCCCGATTGGATGATACATTGAAATGCCAAATAATTCTAAGAGAATGAGGTTTGAAGGGTCGATAATTACCATCTTGTATAAATCAAAGCAAAACCTCAAAGTATTTCACTTTTTGACTGTTTCACATTGCCCTTGCATCGAAACATATAAAAAGTAGAACCATCCACTGCTCCCACTTCGTTGGATAACCATTCAATTTACACATGTTTGATAACTATCTCCACTAAAAAAAAAGACAATTGCAAAAAGCTCTTCAAGTTTAGTGTTTTGTAGCAAGAATCATCATGAAATTGTAAAACCTTTCATTTGCATCCCCTCCAAATTAAAAATGCTACACCCATCTCTTTGCCAACACCCCACCGAAACCCCCCAAACCAAAACCCTCCTTCTCACTCAAGCACACACACGTAAACACACAGACACATACAACGAGAAAATCACAAAAAAAATTCTAAATTTATTGAAATCGTGTCAATTTAGTCTTTTACTTTTATAATTGAGTCGTAAAACTTTTTGCATTTTGCTAATTGAGTTCATCCGATTAATTTTGATCGGAAATTGATGACATGAACGTCGGTCATCCTATATGGCACTACCGACGTTAACGTCGAATTTTTATTATTATTGCCTTGCATTAATTTTCTATTTTTACTTAACACTTAGATCGGTAGGAGCCTGATGATGATGACCTCTGTCGACCACTAGGCAAGAGACTATGATTCCTCATCGGCTGTTGGTGACATTGCCCCGAGTGCCCTTCGCCATGAAGCAACTCGCTCTAGCTACCCACCCGCTATCCTCGCTCTCATGGAGCGAGAGCCATGGGATGATAAGCTCGCGTGAGCCCTTTGAGCTCCGAGATAGAGCTCACATCCAAGTCAGGTCAGCCCCACCTTGACCTGGATCAGATCCAAGGCAACGATGGCCGCCAGCCTCAAATTTAAGGGCGGGACGGTTGGGGGTAGCGAGAAGGGGGTCGGGGAGATGGCGGTCAACTAGTAACAAGTAGGAGAGATCATGTACTCATCAAATTCCCTCTAAAAAATATTCATATTCTTTCATTGATAATTAATCCAAGATCATGCAAGCGCGCCTTAACACAAGCGGCAATTTTAATCTCTTGAATTCCACAGGTGTAAAATGTGCAATTAATTAACTAAACATGTAATTAAATTGCAATAACCCCTTGCATAAGGACTAGTTCTATTTTTATCTTTTTTTATATATAGAATTCCAATATACATGCTTAATTATCATTCAGAATTTTGGACTCTCCATTCATGCGCATGCCCAATGAATAAAGCGTTAGATAATGAACTCATAAAGTCTAATCAAAATCAAAAAGAAAATCGGCCTATCATTAATCTAAAGTGGGTTTGTCTTCATGCCCAAACTACAAGTCAAAAATTTCCAATCATACTTCTCCTCCCGATCCATTTAGTTGCCTGAGAAAATATACGATAAGTTGCAAATCCTATCCAAATAATGACGTAAATAATCCCCGAAAAGAGAATGATCGGTGATGCAATAAAGGACCTAGGGTTTCGACTCGGTCTCCGCTTAACGTGGGGGGATAGTGCTGCCGGCGAGTTTAGCGATACATGGGACTTGGTCAAATTGTTTACGTAGCAAGTGTTACTTGCTCTTCACGGTGGATTCACGACACGTGCTCGTAAGAGATTAAAAAAATATTCTGGGATGAGGAATATTGGACACAGATTTTATATTAATTTGATCGCAAAAATTACCCAACCGATCTTTAATTTATTTTAGAATGTTAATTCAATTATAAACTTTTTAATTTTATTAATTTAATTCTAATTTTTTTTTCCTCTGGTTGGTCGCCAGGCCTTTCCTCGCCTAGCCACTGGTGAGGCTTGACCTCGCCCCTAGTTGGTAGCTGGCCATTGCCAAGGCTCAGTGATTGGCTATAAGAAGAAGTAAAAAAAAATAGAAAAAAAAAGAAAAAATTAAAATTAAAATTCAGAAAAATTATAAAAAATAAACATATAAATATTGTCTTTTGCCGGTTGAATTGAAGTAGACAACAAAACTCGTCAATTGTCTAACTGTAACTACTCTCTGGTTCAAGCATCAGAAGTTTTGGAAAGAGGGAGAGAGACAAAAATCAGAAAAAGAGAGAGGGGTGTGAGGCGGTTGAGATAATTTAGGCGGAAAATGAGGTGATTTTAGTTAAGAATCCAGGTGGAGTTAACTGCGGCAGCTTCAAAAGCGGGAACTTTCTGTTTAGGGTTCAATTTTTGTTTATTGCTAATTTATTTCGTTTATTGGCATATTCCCCACGTTCCATTCATTAAGCAGCTTGTTGCTAAAAGTATGCATTGTTTAGTGAGGAATTCGGTTTTTCCTTCAAAGCAAATGTTAGTTAAAAAGAATGTTGTGAAAAATTAGAAAAAAAAAACAGATATGTTCGACATGTGTGAAGTTTGATGGAAGAGAAATTTCTATTTGCAATATCATTTAAAAGTTTCCTTTTGCAATATCATTCGAGACACATTTTATATAGATAGTGATACTCCAAGATAACTCCCTATGTAACATTCCAAATTTTAGGGTATATTTAGGCACTACCACTGACGAGCCACAACTGGAGCCGCGGATTTCGAGAATAGAGCTAGTTCACTAACCATGGAAAGACCGCGTACGAACGAATCATGATCGATTCCAATGTTTGGATAGGCAATGTCTACAGGCAGCCATGCTTTAGTCTCGTTTGATTGAGACATCATATAGCGGTAGCTCTCGAGCGAGTATGAGACTTGATATGGATCAATCATGTTAGGCATGCGTCGATTGCGAATCAATCATGATATAATTGGCTCGTGAATCGATTGCATCATTACTCCGACACATAAATGAATTGATCTAGAATTCGCCTAAGGTAATCTACCATCGAAACCTCGTATCCAAATTCGTACACAGACTGATCTCCCTTGATTGTGCAATATGGTGTGTGGGATTACAAGCTACAGACTGATCACCCTCAGTTATGTTTCAATTAGATGCTCAATTTAGGAATGGGCGATTCTAACCTTAAATCGAGTCAAATATGAACATGCTCTTATCTATTGACGACAGGGCATTGTTGACACTTGATTTTCAATTAATCTTTTTCAGTTTATTTTTGAAAAATTCATAAAAAATTCACAAAAAAATTTAAAAAACTGTAAAATCAACTTTGATGGCCTTGCCCAAGCTCAAGGAATCATTTTTGACCAAAAAATAATTTTTCATATTTTTCACATTTTTTAGTATTTTTAGAAAATAGGAAAATATTTGAAAATTCAGGAAAAATAGCATTTGAGGTCACAAAAATATGAAAAAATAGTCAATATTTTTATTTTAATTCCCTGGTCCTCTTGACCTAATAACAAGTCTAAATTCAAGTTCAATTTTATTTGTTCCTTTGTTACACGTGTGATTAAATTTGGTAAAAAATATCAATTGAGTCTTTTAATTTGTAATTTTAGTATTTTTAGGGTCTTGGCATTTAATCTGATTGTTCTTAATTGCAATTTAGCCTAATTATTTGTACAAATTGCTCAATTGCATGAATTGGGTAAAATTATATACTTAATTGCAATTTAGTCCATGAGTTCGGGCATAATTGAAATTACTTTCAATTCAGGGGCTATCTTCACAAATTGAAATCACTGTCCTATATTTTTCATCATTTTGAATCGATTGGCATAGGTGATTTGGTCCAATTTGACCTTTTAAGCCGTCAATTGCGCAATTTTTTGAATTACAATTAAATGAAAATTTGGGGTTTTCATAGAAATTGGCTAGAACTTTTAGGTAAAAACACATTTTTAGATAAAATTCATATCCTAAGTTCAATTATGAGGTTTAATTGTGAAACTTTCCCATAAAATTTGATTAATTTTGCAAAAATCAAGTTAGAACCGGTTCTGACTGGTCAGACCATCCAGTCGACCAGTCAAACTGGTCTACTACAGTGCCGTCTTATTCCCCAAGCTCTCGTGTGAATGAACAGTTCTGGGGCTGATTTTAATCGTCAAATTGAAGAGCAATTTGCGAATAATTGGAAGGGAAATGGTAGGTGTTTTGTTCCTCTTGTCGTCCTCCGTCGATCAACACCGACGACACCACCTAACGTCGTCGGGATAGAGAGTAATCAACCAGTCAAGCTTGTGGTACCTGCAAAAGTCAATAGAAGCAAACTCAGATCAAGTTCGTCCAAATTCACACCAAATGGAGAACACCGGAGATCCTGATGGACATGAACGGAAACCCAACGGATTCCATCACCGTCCGATGACCAAATGACACAAGGGAGGCACGTGACAGGGACAAATGGGAGTTCTCCCGTTTGGCGCCAAAATTTCAAATAGATATAAAAGCTAATGGAGCTTTCTAGAATGGAGATTGGTTAATTCGATTTGAGAGAGTGAACGTAATTGAGAGAGAGGATGAATGAGAGGGAGAACTCGCTCTCCAACCTCCGTCATCGAGGCTTGAGTTTAATCCGCAAGTGATCTTCGGCAACGATTTAGGTCGAATCGAGCCGTGATTTCACACCTAGGAGATTCCCTAAGCTCCGTGGAGTCGATCACCCCGACTCAAGTTGCCTATAATTCCGAAAAACGGTACGTCAGCCTTCAAGCTCCATCTCTGACCTTTAATGGCGGATTTTCATTTCGATTTCAATCCTTGCAATTGATGTGTGCGAAACATCTCTAAGATGTCATTAAGCATGGTCCTGTATTTTGATTGCATTGAAATTGAGTCAAACCTCGCATTCGAACTCCGTTGCCATCGCTGATTCAGTCGAAACTTGTTTAGGTTATACTATACCTTAACAGGTCAATCTGACCTGTGGGTAAGTCTTCTGAAATCACTTAGAAACGATCATGCGAAGGAATTAGCTCGATATGTTCTCTATTGATTGATTAGCGTAGCCATGGCTGAACTGGTTATAGCTCGATTAATCTAGTTATCTTAGATAATCACGTTTGATTCTGAGATATGTTACTCGCAACGTCGAGACGAGTTGATTGGCACCGGTACTGGTCGATTCCGTCGAGATTTTACTATTGGATCGTTGCCAAAGGCTTTCGATCGTTCATTATAGATGAAGGATGTTCCGCAAATAAGACAATGACATGGCGATTGGAGTGGTCAACTTGCTGACGTGGCGCTGACGTGGCATGTCACGTGGTAGCCACTTCAGTTGGGTTGTTAGAGTCTGATATATTTCTGTTAGATGATCGGACAGTCTAGGTTGTGCCACGTATTGACTTGGTGACCTTTCGACTAGTTTTATAAATTATGTTAATAAAAATCAAAATTTTAAAAAAATAAAAAATAAATAGTTTGATCGAACGGTCGAGGATTAGCCGAGTTGTTCGATCTTGACCGTAGATCTAAGTAATCAAATTTAACGGCTAAGGGGTAGTCGATTTTTGATATGAGTAGTGGGTTTTAATAAGTCAATCCTAAGGTCATGGAGTAGCCACGTGGTTTAATAGGACCCGTCGAATTTAATCCGATTAACCGAAAAATAGAAAAACACAGAATGACGTTGTTTTGGAGGTTAAAGCCGCGTGGGTCCAAGTTTAGGCTGGGTTATTTGATTCGAGTGGGTCAGGTCGGCCGGGTCCGAATCATTTTTTAATAACAAATTTAAAAATAATTTTTATAAAAAATAAATAATGAAAAAATGAAAAAATTCTTGAAAACTCTAAAAAATGTTAGAAAATCCTAAAAAAATCCTAAAAAAATGTAGAAAAATTGTGAAAAATTCATAGCCATTCTAGAAACTCCCAAAAATTGAGGAATGACCATAGAAAACCGATCAATCCTATTTTTTGAGATTTCTTATCTATTCTTCTAGAAATTGACGATATTACCCTTTAGGGGTAAATCGTCACCGCTTTGTATATGAGATAGGTCGAGAATGTCAAGATAAGAATTATGATCAGTTAGGTGATAAATTCTTTTACTTGGGTTTTTGAATATCGTCTTTTTTTTTTTGAAAATGACGATTTTACCCTTCAAAGGGTAAATCATCTTTCTTATTCCGATTGAGCCATGAAAATTGGTTAAAATTAGGATTTGGGTTTGGTGGTCAACCAATCCTTATGCTTGAGATTTTCATTTCTTATCAGCTTCTGTAATGACGATTTTTCCCTTCAAAGGGTAAATCGCTTCTAAAATTTCAAAAAAATTCTGAAAATTCCTGAAAAATAGGAAATAGATTGGTTTGGTAACCAATCCTATTTCCACCACATTTTGACTCAATATTTCATCTGAAATGATAAATTTTCCCTTCTTGAGCAAATTATCCCAAAATTCTTCAAAATTATGATTTTGTCCCTTAAGGGTAAATCGCGTCGAGAACACTCTTGAACTTTAATTGACATTTCTCTAGGCTAATATGCCCTCACTAGGGATGCCATTTTGCGTTCATGTGATTTATCCACATGTTTTGGATCTTTGATTTGCACATCTATTTTTACTAATTGTGAGTGCTAGGGTAGTCACTTCTATCTACATGAACTCTTAGATTTAGGGTTCGCACCTCCCTCATTTGCATAAAGTCTCAAGTTAGATAAATCAGTCAACTTAGGTGCCGAAATGATAGCTGGCGTAACAAAGTCCCCGATCTCATTTCTCTGGTTTCCACATAATCGAATAGAATGCTCCCAACTATCCGATAGAGTTTTCAATTGTACCCTTCACGAAACGATTGGTGGCGACTCCTTAGCATGTAGACGTATCACATGTCATCAGATCGCACTAAAGGTCAACCACGTATACCTCTGTTGCAACTTGAGTAACGGGCTTTTGGAGAGACCCATGTCCGATCAGACAACGATCCATTAACCTGCCGGATCTTGAGGATCGAGATCGGGTTGCGACAAGCATGCCTAAGATGCCAGACTTCATGCCTGGCTGTGCCATCTATGGCACACGATCGTATCATGCATGACACACGGCCATGCCCAATGGTGTCTCTCCCAGCCACACCTCCACCATAGAATCGGTTGAGAGTCAACCATGCCTGGAAGCCCGAAGCTCGATCCGATCTTTGATACAAGTAACACATAGGAATTCCAATGAAATTACACAAATCTTCCTTTTAGCAACAAGTGGCAGCTAGGGTTTTCTATACTCCTTTGAAAAGTTGAAGTTTGAAAAGTCAAATATGAATTCCTAGGTAAATGATAAGAACAAAACATGAATCCCTAGATGATAAGATCAAAGCATAGACTCCTGGAAAGATGATAAGGCCTTTGATTAATCAAATATAATATAATATTAAGGAACATTATAGAATTATTAGCACATCAATAGAATGCCCAAATTGACATTAGCAATAATTCAGAATAATTGCAAAATTTACTCTCTTGGCATAAGATGACGCCAATTCACTTGATATTAGCTAAATTAAAATATATTTTAAGCATAGTTCATTAGGACCATTAGAAAACCCTAAACAACCCTTTATTATAGAACAATTGAGAAAATCCTAGAACGCCATCTCACTTAGGCATGTAACACAAGGAGATATGCTCTAGATGCTTCATTAAACAAATGTTCTTATATCCATAAATAAAAGCATTAAAAAACCTAGAACCATTAGAAAACCCTAGATACATTTAAAAATCCTAGTAGTTATATAATATAAATTTAGCATAATTGAGAGAACTCTAGAAAGGGACACCTCATTTAGGCGTGTGGCGCAAGAGAGAATGCTCTAGACTTTTCAATAAACAAGTGTCCATGTATTCATAAATATAGGGGTTATGTGACAATTAAATTACCATAACATGGCGCCACATATAAAGAGAAAAAGGACAAAGTTTGCTTGGAGAGTAAGTCAAGAGAATAGAAAAATTAGGAAATTTCAGCTATAAATAGACATGGAACCCTCTTGATTTCCCCTACCTCACGCCACTCTTCTCTCTCCCTCTATTCGTCCATTCGGCTACTCTCTTTTCCCTCTACTCTCACTAACTCCCTCAATTGAGCACTCAAAGCACATGTGCACTCTTGCCAAGTTCGGTGTTGGTTTCGGGTACAAGTACCCTTTTGTTGAAGGTCACCACTCAATACCGCCGGCCCTCATCTTGTATTACACGTTCTTGTCAACAAGATATGTAAGTAAATTTTCTAAACTTTTGCTAGGGTGAAGGCTAGTATCGATCTAAGAGTCTTGCATAGAAGATTCATAACTGTCATGCTTTTTTTCATGTCTTATCGTCTATGGCGGTAAGTTTATAGTACATGACATGATATGCCTCGTTCATGGGTGAATATATACATCTTGACTATGAAATTTGGTATGGGATGAATTGATTAGAATGACGGAAGCACATGTTCGAGTCATGTTCGGGTTGCCCTACTTGATGTCTTGGTATATCAAAAGTGCACGCCAAGATGCCTCGTCCGAGGATGGACAATTGGGCCTGCAAAAACTGCGAGACAAATATGACATGATGGAAAAGTTGCATGCTTACCGATGGTGATCTATATGGCCGAATGGTTTAATGTTAAGCTTATTGTCCTTGCTTGATTCTTATGTTTCACTATTGGCTAACTTCCTATCAATAGTTTAGAATTTTTACTTACTGAGATGTGTCCTCACTACGTATACTTTCAATCTTGTAGGTGTAACATCTAATCCGCCACTTCGCTTTGATCTTGTCATGTCAAATGAAATTACTCAAATGGATGTCGTAGACGTAGAATGAAATACTACTCTCCGCCGCTACCTTACTACCATCTATATGGATGGGAGGTTCAACCATTTGGTCCCTCATCATTATGTGGTGTGGCACATAGTCCTTGGAGAATGAGACCTCATTGGCTCGATTAGGAACTTCGATGGACCCTCGGGCTTCCATAATGGCGGACGACCGCATGACATGTAGGAGGGACCAAGAAGCCAACTTGTTGTTTGACTAAGGAGAAATGAATGCAAGGAGGGGCGAAATTTTGGTGTACACGCCACTAAAGGCGCTGGGAGTTCCCTTGCCCTATATGTAGGCTCGTATTATAAAAATAGAAGCATGTACTAATGAGGTGATGTGATTAGAATTGATGTTATATAAATGAAATGATATATGTTTGCTCATGTATTGTTATGAGTGTAGTTTGCTTAAATAAGTAATAGGAACCATTAATTGTTTAAGCACATATAATAATATGGCGGGACGAATTGAGCTCGACGCGCCTGGAACGTCAAAGGACCTCACCAGCCGATGCCTAGGCCTCATGGCCGAGACCGGTTTTGATTCCCAAATGTGCCACTTATGTACTAGTGTACTGTTAGGGCCAGGTTAGGGGCGTTACACCCAATGCCAAAAAAAATATATGTAGAAAAGGCATTACGCATCAGTCAAATATTTGTGGTTATATAGAAAATATTTTTGGTTATATAGATCGTATACAAGAAACATTATGAAAAATTTTATTCGGAGGAAATGAGCTAGTGTTATTAGAGGCAATCCTTGTTCAAAGTTCCACCATGTGTTCAGTTAATTCCACAATTACATGGGGCAATTAAAGCACCAATCATGTTGAAATGATCAATTGGAACTGAACGCATTTATTATTTAGTAAATAATTCGACATAGTTCAAATTATTAATATCATTGAACCAGATCACACCAACTAGTGAGTAATCCTCTATTAGCTACATGTTTGAGATAATATTTAATATGTAAAAAGTTTCCAAAAACACAAAAGCCATGGAATAATTCCTGAGATTGGCCCAGAGAGTGAAAAAGGAACGTTCTTGCATTGATGTGTACTGTAAGATTTCCAGTGTGTTTTCTTTTTTTATATAGAATCAGAAAATTCTGTAAAAGAAACTAGTATTTGGAGATTTTAAATAAATGAAATAGATAATAAGTTTTTGATAGACTTAAACGGTAAAAACGATTAAAAGAAAAGGGTTTATAGCACCCAAAACGAGCAAAGAAAATGATGGGATATTTCAATCCTTTTTTTGTCAAATAACGAATTTTAAATTAATCTAAGGTATTGAATTTGCATTTTCGTCTTAGTCAAAGTACTTGAATAGGAACTTCTCAGAAAGTAATTCTCTCACAAAGAATTTTGCGTGGCTTTGGAAAGTGGATTTTGGGTTGATGTCAGTTTTTTTTTTTAAATCAATATTTAGTTGAGAGAACATTAAAGATACGAAAATTTTTCTATTCAGATAACTCAACATGGGTCAATTAGAACAGAAAAGGATTACGCAGATTAATACAACAACAAAAGTTAATGCAGTGTACAGAAAGTTAACTTGTGTTTGTAAATTGTTAAAAAAGCACAAGTACATACCTTTGGAAGTTGGCTTTTGTTTAGTGTTTTTTTTTTTTGGTAAGGCTTTTATTTAGTGTTCTGTCCTTTTAAATTCAATGTATAGTTAAAAGAAATTGAACAAATTTTTTTAAAAAATAAACATCTCAACATGGGTCAATTCGAATGAAGAAAAACTGTTTCAAATAATGTCATGTATGACTTCATGTCATAATTATTACATGTTATAAACTTACTTGCCACTGCTACATATATATATATATATATATATTTTAAGAATGAAACTTTAATTATTCCAAGGATCTTAATTTTCAATTTTATCTAATCTCAAGAATTATGAAACATATCCACTCATGGGTAGCTCAGTTGGTTAGGGCGCACTTGAGATTGTGTGGTTGGACCCACTGGTTTCAGGTTCGATTCCCCAAATGAGTACCTGTGATTTAAGTGGGTTGCCATGGCGGTGGATTGCTGTGCTAGTCTCTCTCGATGAATAGTTGAAGTGCGCGCAAACTGGCCCGAACACCTTGATTATAAAAAAAATCGTGAAACATAATTTATTTTGACATTTTACTCTCCAAATTTTATAAGACTTTGGAGGGCATGTTTTGGGTACATTCGTATTTTATAGCTCAGTTGGTTAGGGCGTACTTGGGATTGTGTGGTTGGACGCATCGGTCTCAGGTTCGATTATCTAGATGAGCATCTGTGACTTAAGTGAGCGACCATGGCAGCGGGTTGCTGTGCTAGTATCTCCCGATGAATAGTCGATACACTTGTGATTTAAGTGGGCGACCATGGCGGTGGATTGCTGTGCTAGTCTCTCCCGATTAATAGTCGAGGTGTGCGCAAGCTGACCCGAACACCTTGATTATAAAAAAAAAATCATGAAACATGATTTGTTTTGACATTTTACTCTCCAAATTTTATAAGACTTTGGAGGGCATGTTTTGGGTACATTCGTACTTTATAGTGTCATTTCATGCATTGTTGAGTCAAATTTTAACATACGGACTTTTTTGAATGGGTAAACGGAGTGCAAAGTCATTCATAATTATTTGCATTAACGTAGTGCATAAAATTTGCCTTTTCGTCTTGTCCAAAAGAAAGGAGTTTTTTTTTTTTTAGTTTTAGACATTATTCATAGTCAGTGCAAAAATTCTTTTTAGTGATTTTTCACTGTCAGTGGACAAAATGCACAAAATGAAAAACTCTACATGCCTTCTTGGAATGTTAATTTTAGTTCAATCGTTTTTCAGTATGATGTTTAGTTAAGGGAATATCGATCAAATTAACTAGAATGGAAAAAAAAAAAGATTCATACAGTATCATTTATAACTTCATCTCAAGTTCGTTGGCATGTCTTAAAGTCTGCTTCCCACCCCAATCTATATTTTTGTTTTCCAATATTGAAATTTGAACAAATCTAAGACAATTGAATTTACATTTTCATCTTACCAAAGGACTTACATAAATAGTAAATTCTTCAATTTGAGACATTTCTATAGTAATAATTCTATAAAGAAACATCTACATGAATTTAAAACCATATGTCTAGGTTTGATTTTGATATTGATTTTTGCCCCATTCAAGGCTTAGTTAAGCGGATATTTCATAAAGAAACAACATAATTTGAAAAATGATTATTTGAGTCCACATGACAATTTTTTTTTTGAATAAGTCCATCTGGCGATTTTTTTATACACTGAAATTTCACAAATTAACCTAATTTTTTAAAAAGTTGAATTAAATTTAAAAAATAAGCTTAAAAAAGAAGAACCGTAACTTGTATTTCTTTTGTTATATTTATTTTTTTAGTTTTAGATTATTTAAAAATTTTTAATACTACGTTGGATTTTTTAAAATAATTTTTACCTTTTTTATTGCTGAATGGGATCCTCCTGCGAGCCACATAAATGTCAAGTCTGATTTTCGGCAAAACTCACTAGAGTTGGCACTCAAATAATCGTTTTACAAAAAAATTAGCACTTAAATGATTCAAAATAAAATACTGATATTAAAGTGAGCGCCATATACAAATATTGTCACTTTTAGTGTCCTTCTACCTTTAATTTCTCTCAACTAAACATTGATTTTAAAAAAACCAACAATTGAGACAAAATGCGCTTTCCAAAGCCATGTAAAGATATTTTTGATAGAATTGCTTTTTGAAAAATTCCTAGATATGTACTTTGAGTAAGATGAAAATGCAAATTCACTACCTTAGATTAATTAAATTTCATTATTTGACAGAAAAGGATTGCAATATATCATCATTTTCTTTGCTCGTTTTGGTGCTATAAACCTTTTCTTTTAGTAGTGTTCTCTCTCCGAAAAATTCTTTTAATCATTTTCCCCCTTAAAGCTGATCTACAGACTTGTTATGTATAGATTGTTGTAAAAGAATTATACGTAATATTTTCATTTATTTCATTTATCTAAAATATCCAAAAACTAGTTTCTTTTTCGGGAATTTCTAATACAATATAAAAGCACACTAAAATCTTGCAATACACATCAATGCAAGCAGGAGTTTTTTTGGAAACTTTTTAGATATTAAATATTATCTCAAACATGCAGCCAATGAAGGATTACTCACTAGTTGGTGTGATCTGGTTTAATGAGATAACTAATTTGAATTATGTAGCGTTATTTACTAAATAATCAATGTGTTCAGTTTCAATCGATCATTTCAACATGATTGATGCTTTAATTGCCCCATATAGTTGTGGAATTAGATAAACACATGGTGGAACCTCGAACAAGGATTGCCTCTAATAGCTCTGGCTCATTTCCACTGAATAAAATTTTGCATGATGTTTTTCTAGTATATTATTTATATAACCACAACTATTTGATTGACAGGAAATAGGCATGCAATGTGTGTTTTACGTTCTATTGTTTTTTCCTTTTTTTTTGGTCTTTTTGGGCAGAGGGAGTTCTCTTGTAATAGCACTATCTATATAAAATGTGTCTTAAATGATATTGCAAAAAGAAACATCTAAATGATAATGTCCGAAATGAAATTGCAAAAAGAATTTTCTTTTCCATTAAATTAGCCATGGTTGAGCTATCTGTTTTTTTCCCTAGTTTCTGACAACATCCTTTTTAACTAACATTTGCATTTGAAAAAAAAAAACGAACGAAATAAATAAATGGCGGGTGACGGTTATTGAAATAAATTAATAGAAAAACCCTAAAAAAACCACCCCATTTCCCCCCTCTTTAATAACTGCCAACTCTTGATGCTGGGAGAAGTTGCAGTCTGACAAGTGACGAGATTTGTTAGCGACTCAGAGTCTCAGGTCTACTTCTATTCAACAAGCAAAAGACAACCTCGTGGATATGGCAAAGACAGAATCTTCTCAGGTATCTCTCTCTCTTACCTTCTTCTGTACTTTCATTTTCAACTTACAAATAGTTAAGCGCAACTGCAACTTCAAGCAAGTGATAAACTTCCCCATGTCTTTTCGTGGTCAGGTTCTTTTCAACATGACTATGAGCTTCTGCTCCAACCTGACCTCTCTCCAGCAGCACCAGTTCAATCCCGTGGCCGGCCTCCCGCCCCTGCTCGATTCCTGCGAGCTGCTGGGGCTCTTCGGCAACGACTGCTCAGCCTTTTCCGATTCCTGCACTGACCCGTTGCTCGACTACTGCTCCGGCGACTGTTCATACCCCAACTACCTCGTCCCTTACTTCTCCTCTTCACCTGACAACCTCGTCTCCATCTCCCCCAACATCTTCCCCTTTGACGAGCTCGAGTACTGCCCGTATGCGAAACGTCAGAAGCAGGAGCCCCTCGATGCAGAGGAGGAAAATAAGCAAGAAGACCCTCCAGCTTGGGAAGCTCGTCCCGGGAGGTCGAAAGATGAACACCGCTGAAATGCTGCAAGCGGCGTACAAGTATGTGAAATACTTGCAGGCGCAAGTTGGAATTCTTGAGCTCAACTAGTCAATTCAGGTGCTACATTTTTTGTTGATTGGCTTAATTTATCCTTCCTAAGCAATTTTTATTGCATATTGCTTCTCTTTTTCTTTCCTGAACATGGACAGAAATTGTGCTTTTTTGCCTTTGCATATAACCAGAAAGTCTCCAGTTTTTATGTTACATATATCTTTTGGCTTTTGGTCTTGGCTTTATGAAAGCTAGGTGCAATGTTAACAAAAATGCTTTTCTACCCTTATAATTTCGCATAATTTGCAGAAAAACGAGGAAACCCAGCAGAGCAAGCGAGAGCTTCAAGTTCTGCTCCAATCACTGAAAATTCCAGAGAAGCTGTACGCGGAAGAGAAGTGCTTGGCAACGAACGAGTTGGTCCGAGCCGTCGCCAAAGACCCCGAAGTGATACAGACTCGATAAGCAAAGAGAGGGTTCAGCTCATGTGTACCCACGGCTGGTACATTGACCCATAGAACCAATCCAGAGCATCACTAGAATGAATTTATCTGTCGCTTTCTGTTGGAAATTTATGCCCATTAAGGGCTAAATTGGCTAATTATCTTAATTGCGACAATTGATTGTGTTTCCTATTCTAAGAGAAAGGGAGAGATGAGTTAGTCTCTTCAGCCATTAGACAGAACGTACGTCTTTCTTTTTTTCGTCAAAAGAAAACTCTCTCAAACAAACGCTCCATGAAAAACTCTCTCAACGGACGATCGATCGGCGGATTAGAATCATTTCTCATCTGCAACGGGGGCTCTTAGTCTATAGCTATCGAGGTATGTTCTTCTAAGGTTACAATCAGTGTTTCAAGTTTGATCTTAGCCATATAATTCAATTTATTCTGCTGTGTATGTGTGCGTATTGTATTCACGATCCGTTCCCCACACTTTCCATAGTCATTGAGTTATGGTCTTGTTCTCTCTCTCGCTTTATAATTTTGCGGTAATTTTACTTTTAATCTGTAGCTTTTCAGGGCATTTTTCGGTTTAGTTACATTCTTGTAAAATTTCTGTTGTCAAGGAATGAGCAAGTATTCTAACTTACTTTTCGGTGAAAACAATTACCGCAGTGGAAAGCAACTATGGTCTTTTTGTCTGTTTTTTTTTTTTGATAGATCAATCAAAACAGTTTCTTTGTAAGATTACTTCATCCGGCCTTTTTTTTTCTACCCCTATCCGATTAGATCCACTCATTTTTACTAGGGAGATAAATTTTCCCTTAATTACATGATTGAAATTTAAATTGACGGCCCCCAAATTTAATCATTTATTTTATTTTTTCAACTTTTATATGTTGACACCTACGTTTTGACTAAAATTTTCAGTCATTAATTTGTATAAAAAATCAAGAATTATCTTTAGTTCCTACCAAAAATAATTAATTCATCATTCATATTTAATTTTTGTTATCTATGCATTGCATTTTGCATTTAAGCCGGACTGAAGGTAGATGGACTGAATTCAAGGTTCTGAGCTTAATTGAATTATCTAAACCCATGAATACTAGCAGGGGCCGAAAATTGCATAAATAAAATTCTAAGGTGGAATATTGATTTATCTTGAAACTTGGTGAGCAATTAAGATAGATATTATCACAGAATATAAGAGATATTGAAAGATATCTCTTTAACAAACCTAGCTTTGCTCTATATAAAGACTGTCACGATTCACAAAGAGAGGGGTCCTGTTGTTCTCAAAGGTGGCCACTTTTATTGAATAGACGGCCACCATTGGGAGAGACCACACAAGAAGAACGACAGCACAAAAAATTCACAGGACACCTAAATTTTGATTTTTCATTAAATCATACATTTTGCACAAAATGAAAACTATCCTAAATTTTCATAAAAATTAATTTCTATTAGTCATGCATTATTTTGCATTTAAGACCAGAGGCAATTTTGACAGGCAACTGGACCAGGCTTAAGGTGGAGATTTTCAGCAAAATGGGATGAGGTTGTGCTGAAAATTATTAAACTATTTGGATCCATTTGAAGCCAATTTAATTCGCTCAAGTCCATTTAGTTTATGAAGTCTTTTAATTTAATGTCTATTATTCATAAAAGCCTAATTTGTGCCCGCGTGTTTTTACCAAGCCTACGATTATACACGTGAAGTACAGGGCTCGAGGAAGTCTGCATTTTTATCCAATTAAAAAATCCATAGAGTTAGGACGAACCGTAGATAAGGATGTTTTATTTTAAAAGGGATATTGAATATACGGCCAACGTGAGAGGCGTCAAGAGTCAGGACTACTCATGATAACTCTGGGAGATCTTCGTGGACGAAGCTACCACGCCGACGCGGTCCGAAGCTGGTCACTCATCAACGCAAGCGGCCCATGAGACTTGTGCCAAGCCGAGAACAGCCTGCAGATTGGCCCATGACGCTTACGTCAAGTAACGCCTATTTTTCTTTTGTTTTGCAGATCGTCCAAAATCCTCCGCCTGACGTCGCCCCATCCCATCGATCGCCGGTTTGCCTCGTTGCCCCTGGTTGTTTGCTCGATCTCGTAGTTGTTCCTTGCAAGACGAAGTTGTTGCCATCACCGGAGACAGACCTTGCATGAGGACAGAATTCTTCATTGAATATTTTTGCATGAAGGAGTTTTTCTTTCTGACCACTTTGAATTGTTTATTGCCTTCTCTTGATTGCCCATTAACTATGCAAATTGAACTCTGCTTGAAGGGGAATCGTACCCAGATGATCATTTTAGTGTCTAATGTTTGATCAATTACCAAATATTCTCTTTCACTCGTTATTTGTCTGTGGCTCCACTGTAGTTCAATATGTAGGGACCGAGATTGTCACGCTCCGAATCTGTCGAGCACACGTACATCCCACCAGGCCGTTGATATTCAATTATCTCTTAGGATCCCTCGGCCAATCATATAACAACATGACAAAGAAATAAGTTCGCGGAAGCCATAAAACTGCTCCATATAATTCCATAATGAGATGACTCAAGATAAATTGGTATACACTTTATATAAATAATAAAGTTAGTTACAAATCTAACTTCAACGACTTTTTCAAATGCCATCCCATGGCAAATCCAGGTTTCATTCACTTGGGACCTGAAAAAGTTAAATCCTAACTAGGGTGAGATATAAATATTAATAAGTGAAACCTAAATTTAGACCTGAACACTAGTCCCCCCAGGCCACACATAAATGCTATCGGATGCAAGCATCCTACAACTCAATATCACAAGGCATCAAACTGTCTGACATATCGACAAGCTAGGCATGAATCAGAATCACAGCCTACCATGTTCAATTTCAAGGTTCACGCTCATCGCACATAACACATGTAACCAATACATAATCCTCATGATTTTCACAACCACTAATCGCTTGGGCTTTCAGCCGCGATGTATTTCTCTAGCACTCTTGCCAATTGATGTCACTAGGGCCACAGATCAATCGATATCGTAATGAATTTTAGTCAACTGGTACCACTAGGGCCACAAGCCAATCGGTACTTCTGAGGCTCGTAGTCATTTAATACTACTGGGGCCATAGGCCAATCGGTATCTCTGGGGTTTAGAGCTAATTACCATTTTAGGAGCTCATAGCCGTTCGATACCGCTAGGGCCACAGGCCAATCGGTATCACTGGGACTCATAATCAATTGCTATCACTAGGGCCACAGGCTAATCGATATCATCAGGAGCATCAAGCCAATGCGATCTCCGGGGCCACAAGCCAATGATCGCGGGGCACTACAGCCCATTCATATAACAATGGCACTATAGTCGTTTATATAGCTTAGGCATTATAGCCATCTATATAGCATAAACACTATAACCAATTCAATAACAAGGCTCAATAGCCTTTTCTCGACACAAGGCTCTATAGCCATCTCATTTCACATATGGCACTATAGCTGTGATATTCTGATTTTTCTTGTCATTTCAAGACTCATTGATGACAATGTATCTAACGATATATTTTAGTCATATCTCGTCCGGATGTGATCAATCTCGAGTTAACTGACCAAAAGGGAAAGGCTAACGCGAGACAGGGTACGTGGACCTAGGGAATTCGAATATGAAATGGCGCTTTGACCAAAAGGATTGTCGAGGGGACATTTAGAGCCATAAAAGGCAGATATAAGAACGATTAAGGGATGCTTTGCTAGTGTTATACGATTGGAGCGCGGGTAATGCCGCTTAACCAACGTATAATTTGCAAAATTTTCCTAAATCGGACGGTGACAATCGAGACCGTCGGAACTAGTGATAGACCCTCATAATTACACGACATCCAAGGTCGCCATGATTTGACGAGCCCTAAATGTGATATGAATCACAAGATCGATACGCGTAATGTCTGCAAGAGCCGCCTGTCGGTTTGAAATAGGCTGTAACACGTCCGACAGAGAAAACAATTAGAAATGAGTCTTGAAAATTGAAAATGGTGAATCAAGAATTCCAACGTTATGTTCGAATTGGCCGTTACCCTATCGAAGATTATTGAAACCAGAAAAATGACGTTCCGGATGTCGGGGGTAAAATTATCATTTTGCCCCTCAAAGCTTTAGCCTTGCCAATGCAAATGAAGAAGGGCATTTTTGGTCTTAAACCCCACCTAAGGCTGCCGAAAATGTGGAAAAACCATGGCCATTGGATGCACTTTGAATGACACTTTGGACAAGTGTCAAGAGATGAAGCCTTGAGTTGATGTTTTTGCTTTTAATCTACCATTCAACCCTTGTTGACCAAGCCAATCGAGTTATAAACCCTCTCTCTCTCTCTCTCTCTCATGGCCGGCCATCTCCTCCATTTGGTTGAAAATCCTCTTCTTCCTCTTCTTCTCCTTCATCGCCGAGCTGTTGCCCTATACCGACTGCTTCACTAAACTGGCCATAACTTTTTCGTCCGATAGTCGATTGAGGTAAAACCACCGGCAATAGAAAGCTTATCGTCCTGCCATTCTAACAAGGTATTATGGATCCAAATCCACCCAGTCGTTTGTCCCATAGAGCCGTTTGAAAGAGCAAAGGTCAGGCGATCAATTTTGAATCCGAGAGCTCCCAGTTGACCAGTCCCGACCATTCCACCATTCTGGCCATATCTTTGTCTTCCGATATCGGATTGAGGTAAAACCACTTCCATCTGAAATATTATTGTCTTCTAGTTCTAGAAACATATTATATACTCAATTTGGCTCAGCCGTTTGTCCTGTAAGTTTGTTTGAGTAGGCAAAGGTCAGGCGAGGTCAGATTTTGATCGATTTTGGGGAAAGATCTATTCTGGGGTCTTACGGACTTCAAATTGCTCCAAATTTTCGGTGAGTTCTTCTACACATATAGTATTAAGGTTGGATGAGCTATGGTAAAAAGTTGGGATGAATTTGATGGAGTTTTGACCCCAAACGAGTCTTGTATTTTTTGGACAGAAACTGCCGGTTTAAGGACCTGAGGAAACCGGCGACTTCCAAAGGGTTTCCAGCGACGACTCGGCTCCAAATCTTTGGTGAGCCTCTTAGGCCCTTAGATATACATTTTAGCAAGTAGGTTAGTGATTAAATGGTGGATTTGAAATAGTTTTAGGGCTAGAAAACCTCGGTATGCACAGACCCGAAAATAGCCTGGTTCGGTTCTGTGCAAACCGATTCTGTGGAGGCTGTTATGGATTAGTTTTGAGTCTCAAATTCATCAATGAGACATGCTAGAATGTTGAGGATCGTGTTATTAAGGTTGGTGGTTCATGAATGGGTGAATTGAGCAAGAAAAATTGATGATTGGATGGATTTCCTTAGGTCGCGCGATTGAGTTGTCCTTGGACCGTATGGACCGAACTCTCGAGGTTCTTGGGAAGAGGATTGTGTTGCATTAAGCTTGAGGTAAGGGAATCCTAAACTTAGGATAGGAAGATTGAACTCAATTGGGTGAGTCGGGCGATAGTTTGATTGACTTGTGAGGGATTTCAAGATGATTGATACTCGTGTATGCTAGAAGAGTTAGATGATTCAATTGTTTGATTATGCTTGCGCCTTGAGTAAATTTCCACATTTGATTATGCATTTGAATCGCCTTGCATGCCATGGATGCATTGTCAATGCATGAGTTTCACTTGACTTGTGTGCATGAGTTGTGACGGTGGCATGGCGGGGGCGAGGTAAGACCCTGATGCGTATGAGACGCGGGGTGAGGTGTTGATACCCTGAGGCGCTGAGGCACGGGATTGGATTTGTGTGGCGCCCTGATGCAATCTAATCGCGGGGTTGAGATGGCCACAGTCCTGATGCGATCTAATCGCGGGATGGAGATATGAGGTGCCGATATTGGCATGGAGAATCATTGAAACCTGATGTGTTTACGCGGGTTGTCAATGATGGTCTGATGCGTTTACGCGGACCGAGCCTGATGCGATCTAATTGCGGGCATGATAATGAAGCAGGCAGGAAGAGATGGTTGTGGTGAAGTGGCCGTATGATGTGTGCATGATCATCTAAATGTGATATGATGTCATAATTGCATGCCTGTCATCTGTGTATGGTTATCGAAATTTGTATTGCCTTATATGTCTATGAGATTGAATGATTGGGGTATGTGATTGCTTGAGTGGACGGTCGGCCTAACCTAAGGTTAGGACCCACCTTACTGATATGTGAATCTCATCCCGTTGGGGATTAACATTTTCTTCAGGTTCCAGGCGATGGAGCATCAGTAAGTTCAATAATTGGCATTCGTGGGAGTAATAAGTGAATGATGACAAGATATTTTGTGAATTTAGGGATTGTATTCTATTTTGCGATTGTAAAATGGAACCACTACTATTTATCCCTAGTCATTTATTTTATTGTATGGAGTGGAGATGACTGAAGCTTCCGCTTAAAAATTGGATTATATGTATTATAGGCCGAAAGATCCTGGAAGACTTTCATAAAGGAACGTCTTGGAGGGATGTTCATGCACTCGCCGGGTTCGGGGCGTGATATTCCCGTTTGTTTGGTATCAGAGCAAAGTCAGCTCGATCCAATGTGATTGAGACTTGGAGTGATAAGGAGCGATGACTTGAGGACAATTAGGTAGTGAGACCTCGAGGGATAAATATGGATTGCTGAATCTTAAGGACTATAGGTTTGAATTTGTGTAGTATTCTAATGGTCCTAGTGCCGATTTAAGGGATGATCTTGAGTGATTTATGAATAAGGCTCATAAAGAAGTGAATAGAAATTGAGGAGCCATAAGCTTGGATTTGAGGTTGCTAGAGAATAAATTATGAATGAAGGGTCAATTGAAGTGTATGATTGTGATCTTGATTTGTCAATGACCCAACTTGAGGAGCACGAGTTATAAAGAGGCGACTGATATTAGTGAATTCAGGCTTGAATTGCATGATATCTTGATGGTTTAGCTATTAATTACTATTGTCAGCCTTGGATGAAATGAGGTGAGGTGTATACAAGGTATATTGAATTAAAGGCCAGTTGTGATCGAATGCTTTGGGATTTGATTTAGTTAGTGACTCCACTTGAGGTATATGGTTGAATATAGGCAATTGATCGGTGGAATTAGAACTCTTCAATGGATAGGAATTGATCTGAAGGCGATTTTGATATGACAAGTGGTGAGGAAGTCATGTCACGCATGTGTTTGTGGCATTAAAATGAAAGTCTAGGAAGGTGTGTGCATGAGCTTATCATTATTAGACTTAATAAACTGTCGCTTGATATGGGACAAGTTGATGGAATACATATAAACTGTAATGAAACATGGTATGAGACATGTGGAACGGGGCTTTCTCCGTAGATGTATGATTTGGGACAACCTACAATGGTCAGGTTTGATGAAGGCGGGGAGTGATCGCTGGGACAAAGAGGTTCGGACAAGAAGTGGCTTCTGGCAGGCTTCTAAGATGGCAAGAGGTAGGAATGACCCAAGTCATAACTTGAAAAGAGAAGTCTAGGTATCAAGTTGAGTCCAATTGTGGTTGAGAGTTGTATGACACAAGATTGATCCTCGAAGAAGATGTTCAAAAGTGGCATGACATGTGAAATGATGCTTATGATTGGCATAATTAAAAGTTTGTGCTTGGCGGTGGATGCCGTTTGAAAGGAAAAGTGATGTTTACGATTGGCCTGTTGGGCATATTTTGTAATCATGTGATTGGCTTGACCAAGTCTAACTGGGAGAGTAGACGACATGTGGGGTTTATACCCATTGAACTGATGCCTGTTGAGAATGAGAAAGCATGTCTTGTTTGAGACAGAGTGGTAGATGCCTTAGACTTATAGCATGATCGATTCATTCATTGAATTGCCGCCTTGAGTACTTGCTCGGTGTTAACCTAGTTGAGTTTTGGCCTAGTTGAGATTTGCCTAGTAATTGACTGAAGATTGAGAAGTTGCCTTGTTGAGTCTGGCCTATTGAATAGTCATTGATTGATGAGAATCTGGAATCTTTGGGTAATGGACAACTAGTTGAGAGTTGTTTGGGAACCACTGTATAATGAAAGATAATGAGATGAGCAGCCTAAGACTGCAAGACTTGAGTAGATGACATAAGTCTTGGATTCCTGGAGGGAATCATAGTGGTGCAAGTGACATGAGAATCTAATAAGATTGAAGGACCAAAGTATGGTCACTAGAGTAGCACTTGACTTGTGTATGTGAGATACGAAAAGATCCAAGAACTGAGATGGATTATGAGAATTGAGTAAAGATGAGTAACTAGAACGTGAAAACCAGCAAAGCGATTGACTCGAGTTTGTGAACCACAAGAGACCCAAGAGTTAAATGGGTCGTGAGAACCTTGAATAGAAATGAGAAATTTTTCTTATAAATTGAGGGTTTCGTGAGAAAACCTTAGAGATTTTAGGTGTACTAAAGAAAAAAGGTGACCTTGGTAGTTATTAGCCTTAAGAGGCTATTGAGGATTAATGAAGTGTCACCAAGGGAAGAGTTTTCCTTGAAGGCATGGTACATGTCTGAATCACCTTCGTTGAGATGTTCAATGGAAGTATCCTCCTAGGATTGCTTGATAGCAAAAGTTGTTGGATCCTAATAATCTTGTAAGGACCTGAGGAAGGTCGATTGATTTGAGACAGAGTTTTCAAGGTTCCCTAAAGGTATTAAAGGTGGTCGAGGACCCTTGAATAAGACAAGTAAATCCCTGAATGGATTGGAACGTGAAAGCCTTGTGGCTAGTGGTTATTCCTGACTTTGAGGAATGTTAATGAGATACAGTAAGAGAAGTGAATGATCTGGAAGGCATGTGAATAAGAGAAACTCATTCTCATGAAATACGAGCAAAGAAATGTTCATTATGAAACATAGAATCTGCCTTTAAGGAATGATCGTTACCTTGGAGTAAGGCTTATGGTGATGCATTTCTTGTTGATATGAGGAATATAAAAGAGACTGACGTGTCAGTCTGTCGGACCCTATTGATCGAAATGGGATCGATTAAGGATGAATCGAGACCACTAAAAGTGGTATTGTGTGTTACCGCCCCTAAAGAGTAGGGCGTCGTCCTTAAGGAGCAATTGGACCTTGAGATGGTCGTTGAGGGAAAGGAAAGTTAATAGACTTGATAGTCCTGATTGTTTGTAATTTTAATAAATGGTTGGGTAAGCGAAAAGAGAGCTTAGAGTACAATTACAAAGTGACTCGAGATCGTTGAATTGAGTATTCGATACGGGAATTTGTGAGACCGAGGAGGAACCCCGACTCCTTGGAATTTTGTCACTCGTGGAGACTAAGTCACTGAAAGAAGAGTGTTAGACAAGGTGAAATTTGAATCCTGGAGTGGAGTTACTACTGTTGGCGTAGACTTCAAGATTGACACCCTAAGGAATGGGAAGGACAAGGTGGACTCAAAGTAAAAGAATACCACAAAAGTGTATGGCTTTCTTCATAGGATAAGAGATCCGTATGTGGAAAAAAAATGCCAATTGCCTTGTGTTAAAATGAAACGTCTGGACTAACGAGAAGGACGCGGGCTTGAATGATTTTTTTTGAAAGTCAAGTCCGAGAAGCTGTCCTGTGAACAACATTGAATTTCAGGATGATGTCAATGTTCAGTTGAATGAACGAAGTTGAGATGAGGTCGCATTAGCTGGTTGTGAAACTAAGAGGTCAAGGCACTAATGCTCCCTAAGAAAAGAGTGACAAAAATGAACAGAATGTTGTGTAGTTCAAGTAGGGACTCATGAGAGTAGAGGGCCAAGGTTTGAGCTCTCAAGTGAAAAGTATGAAGAACAGTTTGAAGATTCGACATTTGGTAGAAAGAAATGGATAAAAGTGAAATTAAGTATCAAATGAATAATTTGATTGATTGTTACAGTCTTTAAAGACGATAAATAGACTCTTTTAAGGAGTTAGGAGAAATATGAATAACTTTCAGGAATATCCTACGGACTCTAAGGAGATGCTCGTTGTGTGCTGCTAATTGTGAAGAGCACGAGTTGTGGGCCTGATGAGATAAGATTCCTCAGTAGTGAAATTTTTGGGAAATGAAATCCCTGTGGAGTCCTTGAGGAATGGAATAAGTGATTAATCGACTAAGATCGATGTGAGTTGCGAAAATTAGAAGTTTCCTGAAATTAGTGAATTGTTATGGATGGATCGGGGAAAGATTTCCCACAAAAGCAGTTCCATGAATGAATGAATATGAAAATAGTTTTCGAGGACTTAAGTCAAGTTGATGACTACGCCGACAATAGTGTTCCAATTTGGAATTAAAAAGGGGTTGAGCGAATTATAATGACGTGACGCAGAAAGGAAATTTGAGGCTTAGCAAGGCAAACTGAAGTGGGCTATGAGAATACGTCGTGATAGTAAAGCTATATGAGTTGGAATGTCTAATGCATAGTTGGAGTTGGCTTGCAAATGTTTTGGGGACGAAATTGGAAAACACAACTCGTATAGAGAGGCTTCAAGTTTACAGAAACCATAAGAATTTGAGGTATGTGGTTGCCCAGAAAAATTGAATGAGGAACAACGTGTATGAAGGAGATTGCTTAAGGACTAAGGATGAAATATCCTTTATCGCGTAGAAAAGGGTGATTTAAGTAGCGGATGCATATAAGTGAAAATCGAGCATCGTGCATTTGGCAAATAAAGGATAGGCTTTGTCCAAGAAAACAAGAGATTCAACTCCTAAATTGAAAAGTTGCCAATTCACTAGTTTGATAACTACTTGAAGCATCAAGCTTGGAGTCAGAAAGGAATTGAGATGCTTCGATGAACAGACCCTGCCGTTTAAGGGGTTAGAGAAATGGATAGAACATGGAAGAAATTCAGATTTTCGGATACCTGGGAAAGAAACCTTGAAGTTGAGAGTAGCAACCTTAAAGCCCCATGGACAAGAGTATGAGTCCCATATTGAATGGGAACTTAAAGAATGACCTCATCGAAAATTCAAAGGGAGAACTAAGGTATCTATTGGGATGGCACAAAGGTATGTCAAGACTTGCATCAATGCTATCGATGAATGGACTGAAAGTAGGATTAGTCTAACATGAGGTCAAGCATTAGGCACGCTGACAAGAAAGGGGCATGACATTGAAGGTTGATGGATTACCACGATCGTTGAAATTTTAGGATGGAATCAAGAGTGAATTACTCCAAAGGTAATCATGAACTTGCTTAAGGAGTCGAGAAGGCTATGATTCAATTTCGATAATAGAGGACAAGTTGATAAAGCCCCTAAATTTCTAATGATACGAAAGTACGTTTGGAGGAAGTGATATGCCAAACGGTATTGGCACCAAAGAGTGCATTTTTGCGATGGTTTAGTAATGGCAGATAGGTAAAGATCTTGAGTTTAATACGACGTTTTGGAAGAGCTTTCCGTCAAGGAATTTGAAAAGGTGATTTGAATGCTCGCGGGTATATCACCGACAAATATTATGAATATCGAATGGGAACAAAGGAAGGTGAGCATAGATTGAGAACAAAAAGGGAAATGAGTGCTGAAGGATAAAAACTGTTATTGGTAAAGACATTATGGAAATGTCAAGTAATGAAAAGAGCTACTTTGTAAAGTGAGGAAGTGATGAGGCGTCAGTACCCTATAAAACTGGACAATTAGAAGGTTGTAAATTTCGAGGACGAAATTTTTGTAAAGGGGGAAGAGTTGAGACATTCTGATTTTTCCTGTCATTTCAAGACTCATTGATGACAATGTATCTAACGATATATTTCAGTCTTATCTCACTTGGATCTGATTAATCTCGAGTCAACTGACCAAAAAGGAAAGGCTAATGCGAGACAGGGTACATGGACCTAAGGAATTCGAATATGAAATGGCGCGTTGACCATAAGGATTGTCGAGAGGATATTTAGAGCCATAAAAGGCCGATCTAAGAACGATTAAGGGATGCTTTCCTAGTGTTATACGATTGAAGCGCGGGTGATGCCGTTTAACCAACGTATAATTTGAAAAATTTTCCTAAATCGGAAGGTGACGATCGAAACCGTCGGAACTATTGATAGACCCTTACAATTACATGACAACCAAGGTCGCCATGATTTGATAAGCCCTAAATGTGATATGAATCACAGGGTCGATACGCGTAACGTCTGCAAGAGCCGCCCGTCGGTTCGGAATAGGCTGGAACACGTCCGATAAAGCAAACAATCATAAATGAGTCTTGAAAATTGAAAATGATGAATCAAGAATTCCAACGTTATGTTCGGATTGGCCTTCGCCCTATCGAAGATTATTGGAACAAGAAAAACGACGTTGCGGACATTGGGGGTAAAATTACCATTTTGCCCCTCAAAGCTTTAGCCTTGCCAATGCAAATGAAGAAGGGCATTTTTGGTCTTAAACCCCACCTAAGGCTGCCGAAAATGTGGAAAAACCATGGCCATTGGATGCACTTTGAATGACACCATGGACAAGTGTCAAGAGATGAAGCCTTGAGTTGATGTTTTTGCTTTCAACCTACCATTCAACCCTTGTTGACCAAGCCAATCGAGTTATAAACCCTCTCTCTCTCTCTCATGGCCGGCCACCTCCTCCATTTGGCCGAAAATCCTCTTCTTCCTCTTCTTCTCCTTCATCGCCGAGCTACTGCCATGTACCGACTGCTTCACTAAATTGGCCATAACTTTTTCGTCCGATGGTCGATTGAGGTAAAACCACTGGCAATAGAAATATTATCATCCTTCCATTCTAACAAGGTATTATGGATTAAAATCCACCCAGCCGTTTGAAGGAGCAAAGGTTAGGTGATCAATTTTGAATCCGAGAGCTCCCAGCCGACCAGTCCCGACCATCCCACCATTCCTACCATATCTTTGTCGTCCGATATCGGATTGAGGTAAAATCATTTCCATTTGAAATATTATTTTCTTGTGGTTCTAGGGACATATTATAAGCTCAATTTGGCCCAACAGTTTGTCCTGTATATCTGTTTGAGTAGGCAAAGGTCAGGCGAGGTCAAATTTTGACCGGTTTTGGGGAAAGATCTGTTCCGGGGTCTTCTAGACTTCAAATTGCTCCAAATTTTCGGTGAATTCTTTTACACTTATAGTATTAAGGTTGGATGAGCTGTGGTAAAAATTTAAGATGAATTTGATGGATTTTTGACCCCAAATGTGTTTTGTATTTTTTGGACAGAAACTATCGATTTAAGGACTTGAGGAAACTGACGACTTCCAAAGGGTTTCCGACGACGACTCCACCCTAAATCTTCGGTGAGCCTCTTAGACCCTTAGGTATACAAGTTAGCAAGTAGGTTAGTGATTAAATGGTGGATTTAGAGTAGTTTTAGGGCTGAAAAACCTCGGTATGCACAGAACCAAAAATAGCCCGGTTTGGTTCTGTGCAAATCGGTTCTGTGGAGGCTATTATGGGTTGGTTTTGAGTCTCAAATTCATCAATGAGACATACTAGAGTGTTGAGGATCATGTTATTAAGGTTGGTGGTTCATGAATGGGTGAATTGAGCAAGAAAAATTAACGATTGGATGGATTTCCTTAGGTTGCGCGGTTGAGTTGTCCTTGGACCGTCTGGACCGAACTCTTGAGGTGCTTGGGAAGAGGATTTTGTTGCATTAAGCTTGAGGTAAGGAAATCCTAAACTTAGGATAGGAAAATTGAACTCAATTGGGCGAGTCGGGTGATAGTTTGATTGACTTGTGAGGGATTTCAAGATGATTGATACTCGTGTATGCTAGAAGAGTTTGATGATTCAATTGTTTGATTGTGCTTGTGCCCTGAGTAACATGCCAAATTGGATTGTGCATTTGAATCGCCTTGCATGCCATGATGCATTGTTAATGCATGAGTTGCACTTGACTTATGTGCATGAGTTGTGATGGTGGCATGGCGGAGGCGAGGTGAGGCCTTGATGCGTATGAGATGCGGGATGAGGTGTTGAAACCCTGAGGCGCAGGGTTGGAGTTGTGTGGCGCCCTGATGCGATCTAATCGCGGGGTTGAGATGGCCACGGTCTTGAGGTGATCTAATTGCGGGACGGAAATATGAGGTGTCGATATTGGCCGGGAGAATCATTGAAATCTGATGCGTTTACGAGGGTTGTCAATGACGGTCTGATGCGTTTACGCGGACCGAGCCTGATGCGATCTAATCGTGGGTATGTAAATGAGGCAGACATGAAGAGACGGTTTTGGTGAAGTGGCAAGACGAGGTGTGCATGATCATCTGAATGTGATATGATGCCATAATTGCATGCCTGTCATCTGTATGTGGTTATCGAAATTTGTATTGCCTTATATGTCTATGAGATTGAATGATTGGGGTATGTGACTGCCTGAGTGGACGGTCAGCCTAACCTAAGGTTAGGACCCACCTTGCTGAGATGTGAATCTCACCCCGTTAGGGATTAACATTTTCTTCAGGTTCCAGGCGATGGAGCATTAGTAAGTTCAACAATTGGCATTCGTGGGAGTAATAAGTGAATGAGTACAAGATATTTTGTGAATTTAGGGATTGTATTCTATTTTGCGATTGTAAAATGGAACCACTACTATTTGTCCCTAGTCATTTGTTTTATTGTATGGAGTGGAGATGACTGAAGCTTCCGCTTGTAAATTGGATTATATGTATTGTAGGCCGAAAGATCCTAGAAGACTTTCATAAAGGAAGGGTTGATGGGATGTTCGTGCGCTCGCCGGGTTCAGGGCGTGACAATAGCCATTTCTTATCACTAGGATTCTCTAGCCATTCTAAATCCGAATTAACAATCATAATATAATCACCACACGATAGCATCAAGCAATCTAAGCTGCAGGCTTCACCAATCAGTCAATTTATTCAATCAATCTATCTAGTAGTGTCCTAATATTCAAGTAAGGGTTTATGAAACACTGACCTTGATCGATTAGCAAAATTCCACGCCAAGTGATCCTTTTCAATTCCATAAGTACGCAACCAACCAAGGATCACTCGTCAACCTAGAAAGGTTCATTAATTTCGAATCAAAGCCATTAATCTTACTTTCCTTAAGCCAATCTCTCAATAACCATTCAATTGCCAACTCAAGACGCCTTATTGATCAATTGAATACATGACAACATTTCTGCAAACCCTCAATACCTTCGGTTCACGTAGTCATATACAAGGCCTAATATAACTCGAAGTTTTATGCATCAATTAGCCCTTAAATCCTTTCTAATTCCCAATCCACTTCACAAACTCCCCATTAACACCACACACAACATCCTATGAAGTCTTATTAGTCAATTTGAAGTCAAAATATCATTTAAATGGCCTTCACCAGGTTCGGCCAAAATAGGGTATGCCATAAAATAGAACCAGTTTTGGTTCAATCCGCATAAACAAGTCATAACTCAACTCTAGATTCCAATTCCTTAGGAATTTAACTTGCCAAGACATCATTCTACATGTCTAGGAATCTCATCGAGAGTTTTGAAGTGGAAAGACACCTCAAAGACCTTTGAACAGCTCGGTTCCTTCACAACCCTCACACGGTCATAATCTGTTCGCTTATCATCACCTCTATTCAGTCATGAAAACACCACAAATTCTTAATAAAATAATCATACCTGCTCATCCAACTCAATTACTAGATGTTATAAAGATCTCATCAAAAAATTGGAGCCATTTAGAGTTCGGAAGCCCTAAAAACTTTCCCTTTCAAAAATCGGATCAGATTCTGACCTTTGCCCACTCAAACAGACCTACGGGATAAACGGTTGAGTCAAATTAAGTTAATAATTCCTTCTTAGAGCGGTAAAACAATACAATTTAAGATAGAGGTGGTTTTACCTTGATCCGATGTCGGACGACAAAGTTATAACCGGAACAGTGAAGCAGATTTTCTTTGTTCGCGAGAAAATTGTTCGGCCAAGACACCAAAGGGAGAGGAAGAAGAAAAATGAAGAGGAAAAGTGAGGGAGAGAAGGTGCACGACTGAAGAGGGTGGGTATGAAGCTCTCACCCAAATAATTGAGCTTAAAATGATAAGATTGATTTAATGGACATTTAATGCATGAGGACTTCTTTGGTTGACACTTAGCAAGGCTTCTAGAAGACCTTGACTTCCTTTAACCTCATTCATACACAATTTTTGGCAGCTATCTAGGGGGATAATGGCCAAAATGACATCCGTTGGTTCTTAAGACAAGGCCAAAGGTCGAGGGGTAAAATGATTATATTGCACTTTTTGTCCGAAATTTCACTTTTCCAATATAAATCACCGTCGATGAGGCGACGTCTATTTCAATTCAAATGTTTGGATTCCTCAATGTCCAATACCTAAATCTCAAGGTCCAATTTTATGTTGTTCTATCGTCGACTATAATTCCAATTTAAATTAAACTGACGGACGGCTCTTGCAGGCGCTACGCGTATCGACCTTGGGATTTTTCTTAAGCTGTGGCAACTTTGATTGTCATGTAATTATGGGGGTTTATCATTCGTTCTGTCTATCATGATCATCAGAATCCGATTTAGAAAATTATTGCAAATTACACATTGGTTAGGCGAAATCACCCACGTCCCAACGTATAATGCTAGTAAAGCATTCCATGATCGTTTCTAGATCGATCTCTGCTGGTCCAAAATATTCCATCGACAATCCTTACGGTCAAAGTGCCATTTCTCATTCAAATTCTCCAGGTCCACGTACCCGATTCCGTGTCAGTCTTTCCCTTTTGGTCAGTTAACTCAAGAATGGCCAACTCCGAGCGAGTTACAACTTAAACACATTTATCGATATCCTTCCATTCAATTGCCTCGAGAGGGTCAAAATTCGGAATGTCACAATTCTTTCCCCCTCAAGAAATTTCATCCTCGAAATTTGTCACTTTCCAATTATCCAATCTCATGGGGTACCGATGTCTCATTTCATCCTCATTCTCCAAAATAGTTCTCCCCATTACTTGATGTTCCCACTTATCTTTTCTGACAAAAGTCATATTCCTCCAGGACTTTCTTCCCTCAGTCCTCAACCTGTACTTGCTTTTCTCTACTCTCTTTCGACATTCATGATATATATCGGTGATACACCTTCAAGCATTCGATACTTCCTTTCAATTTACCTATTAGCATGAGGATAATACGTGCATCACACTGCAACCCTGCATTCCTAGTTGGAAGATTTTTCCAAAACATCGCCTTAAATTCATTTTCTTTTCCTGCCACGATCATTACCAAATCATCACGAAAACGTACTCCTTGGTGCTTATACCATTTAGCATAATCTTCCAATTCAAACGTCCTTTCGTATCGTCAAGATGCACAAATTCTATTAGCTTATCCTTGACTGTCCAAATCGAACCATAGCCTTCTCGATTTCTCAGGCAAACTCATGATTGAGTCCTTAATAGCTCTTCCTCGATTACATTTGAGATTCTCCAACGACCAATTTAATCCACCAACTTGTAATGAATGCCTTCTCTTCAATCCCTTTAAAACAGTCAATATTTCCAACTCTTGCAGTTCACAAAGTTGCGAGGTCTTTCCTTACACAAGCAACGCTCCTGTATCCGTAAGTAATTTCATCCATTAGCGTTGCTTCTCATCAATTCCTCTCAGGAAACTACTACTCGATATCTTTTGGAGTAGATATAAACTTGAAATCTTCTTCCACCTAAACAATGTTTCCCAAACTTTGTCACGAGAACATTCGCAAACCAACTCTAATCATGCTCTAAGCATTCCAACTCATATGGCCTTATCATCACGCTGTATATGCAATGCCTACTTCCAGTTGTCTCGCTATGTCTCAAGTTTCATTCTGCGTCGTGTCATTATAGCCTTCATAAGCTTTTCAATTTCCAACTAGAAACACTATTAACAGTGTAGCCATCAACTTGACTTAAGTTTGGGAAAACTCTTTTCATGTTCATTCATCCATTCGTGTTACATCTCGTCCTTAGTCCATTTCATCAATGGGACAGCTTTGGTGGGGAAATCTACCCACGATCCGTCGGTAACAATTCACCAATCTCGGGGAATTTCAACTTCCAGCAGCTCATATCGACTCTAGTCGATTCATCACTTATTCCAATCCTCAAATGCTCCACAAGAATTTCATTTTCCAAAGATTTTACGACTGAGGAATCTTACTTCATCAGGTTCACAATTCGAGCTTTTCACATTTAGCACACAACATAAATTTCTTATTCTTCTCGTGACTTCGTAAATGAGTCTAATCATCGTCTCTTAAGACAGTAACAGTCCATCCAATTATCCCTCGATGTTCAATCAGACTTTTATTAACTTCTTTCTACCAGGTATCGAATCTTCCAAACAGTTCTTCATACTTTTCACTTGAGAGCTCAAACCTTGGCTCTCTTTTGTCACGGGTCTCCACTAGGACCACACAATATTTTGTTCATTTTTGTCACTCTTCCCTAAGGAAGCACTCTTATCTTAACCGCTGATTTTCATAACCAGTCAATGCAACTTTATCCCAATTCCGTTCGTTCCACTAAACGTCGACTTCATCCTGGAATTCAACATTGTCTACAAAATAGACTCTCGAACTTAATTTTCACGAATCATTCAAGTTCTGCGTCTTCTTTCTTAGTCTAGATACTCAGTCTCAATATCGAGACAATTAGTTTCCTCTTCTTTTCACACTAGGGTCCTTACCCTATGAAGGAAACTATACACTTTAGTGGTATTCTCTCACTTCGAATCCACCTTGTTCTTCTCATTTCATAGGACGTCAATTCTGAAGTCTATGTTAACAACGGTGTTTTATTCCAGAACGTAGATGCCACCATACTCGGCATTCTTCTTCCCATAATTCAGTCACCTCAAGTAACACTATCCCTTCGTCCTTAGTCTCCACCAATTCACATATCAAATACTCGATTCAACTACCTCAGATCACTCTATAATTACACTCTAAGCGCTCTTTTCGCTTACTCAACCATTCACTAGAATTGTGAACAGCCAGGACTGTCAAGTCCGTTCACTTTTCTTTTTATCAACGACCATCTCATGGTCCAATCGCCCTTTAAGAACGACACCCTCTCTTTAGGGGTGATAGCTCGTAACGCCACTTTTAGTGGTTCCATTTCAATCTCAATCATTCTCATTTTTAATCAATAATGTCAGACAACTGACATAACTCTTTCCTTAATTTTACCACAATGGAAGAAACGAATTGTCAATCCCTCATTGCAAGCCTTCCACCAAGATAATAGCCGTTTCTCGCAGGTGCGTTTCATTTTCCATAATGAACATCTCTTTGCTCGTAATCCATGAGCGTGAACTCTCTTATTCATAAGTCTTCTGATCATTCTCTTCTTTTACTGAGTCCAATTACCATTCCTCAACATCAGGAATAACGACCAGCCATAAGGCTTTCAAATTCCAATCCACTCAGGGATTTACTTATCTTATTCAAGGGTCTTTGACCACCTTTACCATATGCTTAAACGACCTTAAGAACTCTGTCTCACACTAGTCGATCGTCCTCGGATCCTTTTAAGATTATTAGGATCCAAACAACTTTTGCTCTCGAGCAATCCCAAAAGGATATTTTTCATCGAACAACTCAACGAGGGTAGTCCAAACAGACATCATGCCTTCGAAGAAACTATTCCTCTGGTGACCTTTCACAATTATCAACAGTCCCTTAAGGCTAAAACTGTCAGGTTCACTTTCTTTCCTCAGTGTACCTAAAGCTTCTAAGATTTTCTTACCAAGATCCCCAATCCAGAGGAAGACAATTTCAAATCTCATCCCTCCATCAAACTCAGCCAATCTCAACCTTATACATAGTTTTACAAGCTTTTCAAAATTCTCGTGGTTCTTCCCACACATTCAATCTAGAAAGGAGTAACTCAAAGTCATCTTTCTCATGGCTTCCATCTTTTAACTCATCAACACTAGCATCAGTCGTCCTAGAGACTTGGGTACAATGATAGCTCCTTCTCGAGTTTGTCGTCCTAGCGACTTTTCTCATTTCCGTTTAAAGTTCTCATGACCCTTTATCACACTTGGGTCTCACATGATTAACAAAATCGAGCCATACGCTCTTCCAGTACTCATTCTCCAATTGCTCATCTTTACTCAATTCTTGTGACATTATGATTTTCAGTCATTTTCAGACTCATTAATGAGAAGTATATCTAGCGATGTGTTTCAGTCATATCTCGATCAAATCTGATCAATTTGAGTAGGCTGACCAAAAGGGAAAGACTAACGCGAGACAAGGTACGTGGACCTAGGGAACTAGAATAGGAAATGACGCTTTGACCATAAGGATTGTCGAGGGGACATTTAGAACCACAAAAGATCGATCTAAGAATGATTAAGGAATGCCGTGCTAGGGTTATACGATTGGAGTGCGGGTGATGCCGCTTAACCAACGTATAATTTGCAAAATTTTCCTTGACAATCGAAACCATAGGGACTAGTAATATACCCTTACAATTACATGACAACCAAAGTCTTCATGAATTGACGAGCCCTAAATGTGATATGAATCACAGGATCGATACGCGTAAAGTCTACAAAAGTAGCCCATCGGTTCGGGATAGGCTGGAACCATGTCTAATGGAGAAAATAATCAAAAACGAGTCTTGAAAATTGAAAATAGAGAATCAAGAATTCCAACGTCATGTTTGGATTGGCCGTTGCCATGTCAAAAATATTGGATTGAGAAAAACGACGTTCCGGACGTCGGAGGTAAAATTACCATTTTGCCCCTCAAAGCTTTAACCTTGCTTATGCAATTGAAGAAGGGCATATTGGTCTTTCAACCACCCCAAGAGCCACCGAAAATTGGGAGAGATTGTGGCCATTGGATCACCATGATTGACACTTAGGACATGTGTTAATGGATTAACTAAAGAGTGGTCATGTCCACTTTTTGCCAACCACCATTCAACTCATTGACCTTGAAATTGAATATAGCCCTCTTCACTCTCCTCTTAGCCGGCCATGTACTCCCATTTTCACCGAGAACCACCATCTCCTTCTTTCTTTCTTTCTGCCGCTCACCGACCAGGTTCTGTGCCCCCGTTCGCTAGCTCCGACGACCACCTCCGGCCACCGCTTGGACTCCGGCCGACTACACCCTCCTAGCTCAGCCTCTTGTCTTCCTCGAAGTGGAAGCGCGTCGATTGACCCACCGAGGAGCTCCGGCCAGCCATTCTCCCGGAAGCTGACGGAAATCGATACAATCTGAGGTAGGCAGCGATTATGACCTCTTCGAACCTCGAAACGTTGGAGTCTTGTGATCAAATTTTGTAGAGTTCTAGGGGACTTGTAGAGTGATTTGTGGTAAAAATTTGAGGTCTATTTGATGAAATTTTGACCCCAAATGGGTCTTGTGATTGTTGGACAAAAACTGCCGATTTGCAGTTTTGAAGGAATCGGCGACTTTCGAAGGAATTACGGCGACGACATGAACTCAAATATTCGATGAGCCTCTTAGACCCTTAGATAGACATGTTAGCAAGTAGATTAGTGATTAAATGGTGGAATTGGAGTAGGTTAAGGGCTGGATATGCTCGGTTTACACAGAATCGAACATAGCCCGATTCGGTTCTGTGCAAACCGGTTCTGTAGAGGCCGTTGACCGTTGGTTTTGAGTCTTAAATTCATCAATGGTACATGCTAGGATGTTGAGAGATGTGTTAATGAGGTTGGAGACTCATGGATTGGTGAATTAGACAAGAGAAATTGACAATCGATTGGATTTTTCTAGGTTGCACGGTGGGTTTGTTCTTGGACCATTGGACCAAATTGTTGAGGGTTTAAGGAGAGGATTTTTGTGGCATCGAGCTTAAGGTAAGGGAAATTCTAAAACTATGATAGGAAGATTGGACTCAATTGGGCGAGTCAGGTGAAATTGAAATTGATTCTTGAGAGACTTAATGTGATTGATCTTTGTATGCGCTAAGAGAGTATAGATGACTCGAATGTTTGGTCATGCTTGTGCCTTGAGTAATTTTGTCACATTTGAATGTGCATTTAAATTGTCTTGCATGCCATGGATGCATTGTTATGCATGAATTGCACTTGGCCTTATGTGCATGATTGTGATTATGGCATGGCGGAGGTGAGGCAAAACCTTGATGCGTATGAGACGCGGGGTGGTGTGATGGATACCTTAAGGCGCTGAGGCGCGGGGTTTGGAGTTGTGTGGCACCTGATGCGTATGAGACGCGAGGTTGAGATGGCCACGGTCCTGATGCATTTACACGGGACGGAGATGTGACGTGTCGACACTGGCCTAGAGTATCATTGAAACCTGATGCATTTACGCGGGTTGTCAATGACGGTCTGATGCGTTTACACGGACCGAGCCTAATACGTTCTGAACGCGGGCATGAGAATGAGACAGGCATTAAGGGTGGAAGTGATGATGTGGCATGGCGAGGTGTGCATGATTATCTGAATGTGTTATGTTGCCATGACTGCATGCCTGACATTTGTGTGTTGTCTCGATAACTAAATGCCTCGCATGTTTATTTGTGTGAAATGCTAGTATTTATAAATGCCTGAGTGGATTGTCGGCCTAACCTAGGGTTAGGATCCAACTTACTGAGATGTGAATCTCACTTCATTGGGGACCCTTGTTTTTACAGATCCAAGGTCTTGACGATATGGCCTACACGTTTTGCAGACCCTAAGAAGATGACCGTTTATTTTGATGAGTTCCCTGATGGCTAGGGAACTATTTATGTAAGGAAGTGTACTGTGGTTTGTGTAGATGAGGGTAGTACTAGTTGAAAGTCTCACAGGTATGAGGCTTGGTTCCGAAAGGTCGGGGATGTGTCTACTAGGCCGCTGAAGCCCAATGAGGTGTTCCAGGGAGTAATCCCTGATTGGTGCCACCCCGCTCGGGACTTAAACCAGGCCGAGAGGTCAGTTGCCGGTCCGAGGAATGGACCGGAGAGGACCCCGACCTTAAAGGACACGGAGGAGTAGGTTATCGTGGTTGAGGCGATTTAGGATGATCTTGTGGAGTTATCTGCTGAGGAGACTATGGAGGATACCATAGAGGTTCGCTTTGAGACCTTTTCGGAGTACGAACCCACGGAGGACGCAGAGGAGACCGGGGACTCCAGCAGCTCGTCTTAGGGGTTCCCAACTTGTCCGTCGGTCTTTTGTTGGTGACCTTGACCCTGTTTAAGAGATGGTTGATGATGATATATCCCTTTTGTGTACTTACCCCGTCCCCCATGTTAGTAGATTTAGTAGCTCTGTATTTGTATAAATAGTTGGATATCATGTGTGACAGTATTTGCACTATCCGGGTCCCACTTCATATTTTGTACGGATGAGTTATTTCATTATTCCTTCCGCGTACTTATATATTATACGTCTCTCGACTTATGTGTGGATCTTGGGATTACGAGAGATATATGATTTGCTTGTAGGGAGTCGCGTGCTCGTGCCCGAGGCGCGGGGCGTGACAATTCTTATGATCCATCTCAATTCTTGGATCTTTCATACCATGTATACTCGACCCCAATGCTCTTCTACGACCATACTTTGGTCGTTCAACCTCATTAGGTTCTCATGTCACTTGAAGTACTGTGATTCCCTCCAGGAATCAAAGACTTAAGTCATCTAAGTCTAGCAATCTCAAGCTGCTCATCTCATCACATCATTATAAATCATCTAGCGGTTCCCAAGCAACTCTCAACTAGTTGTCTATTACCCAAGGATTCCAGATCCTCATCAGTCAATGACTATTCAATAGGCCAGCCTCAACAAGGCGATTTCTCAATTAACAGCCATCACTAAGCAAGCCTCAACTAGGCAACAATCAAGCAAGCACTCAAAGTGTCATTTCAATCGTTCATGCCATAGATCTAGAGGCACCTGCTACTCTAACACAATCATAACATACCTTCTCATTCACAACAGACATCAGTTCAAGAGGGTATAAACTCCCCATACGTCATTTAATCTCTCAGTTAGACCTTGGCCATAACAATCACACGATGCTCATCATAGAACACACCTCACAAGCCAATCACAAACGTCAATTTTCTTTTTCAAACAGCATTCACTGCCAGGCATGAAACTTTTACCCATGCCACTCACATACGTCATTTCACATGCCATGCCACTTTTAAACATTCACTTCAAGAATAAATCCCGTGCCATACATCTCTTAACCACAATTGAACTCAGCTTGATACCTAGACTTTTCCTTTCAAGTTATGACTTGGGTTATTCCTGCCTCTTGCCATCTTAGAAGCCTACCAGGAGCCGCTCCTTGTCGGGACCTTTCTATTCCGACGATCACTTCCCGCCCTTATCAACCTGGCCGTTGTAGGTTGTCCAAGTCATATATCTATAGAGAAAGCCCCGTTCCACATGTCCCATACCATGCTTCATGACGATTTATAGGTATCTCATCAACTTGTCCCATACCAAATGATAATTTATTAAGTCCAACAGCGATAAGTTCATGCATGCACCCTCATCAACTTTCATTTCATAGCCACAAACACATGCAACATGTTCGTTTTCACCACTTGTCATACCACAATTGTTTCCACATCAAGCCTCAATTATATATATATAAAAAAACCTCTAGTTTCACCAATAACCATCGCATCTCACAGATCAATTGCCTATATTCAACCATATACCTCAAGTCTAGCCACTATTCAAGTCAAATCCACATGCATTCGATCACAACTGATCTGTAATCCAAATATTCATTATCTACTTCCTTGTATACACCTCGTCTCATATCATCCAAGGTTAGTAATCGATAACTAAACCATCAATATACAATGCAATTCAAGCCTGAATCCGCTAATGCCAGTCGTCTCTTTATAACTCATACTCCTCAAGCTGGGTAATTGACAAACCACAATCAAAATCATACAATTGACATTTCATTCATAAGCTATTATCTAGCAACCTCAAATCCAGACTTATAACTCCTCAATCTCTACTCACTTCTTTGTGAGCCTTATTCATAAAATCACTTAAGACCATCGATTAAATCGACACTAGGACCATAATACCTCACAAGTTCAAGCCTATAATCCTCAAGATTTAACAATCCATGCTTAATCCTAAAGGTCTTACAATCTAATTGTCCCCAAGTCATCGCTCTTTGTCACTCCAAATCTCAATCACAATGGATTGAGCTAACCTTGCTCTGATACCACTTAAATGGGGATGTCACCCCGAACCCATCGAACGCACGTACATCCCACTAGGTCGTTGATCTTTAATTATCTCCCAGGATCCCATAACAACTTGACAAAGAAACAAGACCGCGGAAGCCATAAAACTGTTCCGTATAATTTCATAATGAGATGACTCAGGACAAATGGATATACACTTTACATAAATAATAAGGTTAATTACAAATCTAACTCCAATGACTTCTTCAAATGCCATCCCATGGCAAATCCGGATTTCCTTCGCTTGGGACCTGAAAAAGTTAAATCCTACTGGGTTGAGATATAAATCTCAATAAGTAAAACCTAAACCTAGACCTGAACACCAGTCTCCCCAGACCGCACACAAATGCTATCAGATGCAAGCATTCCGTAACTCAATATCACAAGGCATCAAACAGTCTGACATATCGACAAGATAGGCATGAATAAGAATCACGGCCTACCATGTTCAACCTTAGGGTTCACGCTCATCGCACATAACACATGTAACGAACACATAATCCTCATAATTTTCACAACCACTCATCGCCTAAGCTCTCAGTTGCAATGTATTTCTCTAGCACTTTTGTCAACTGATATCACTAGGGTTACATGCCAATCGATATCGTAATGACTTTTAGTCAACTGGTACCATTGGGGTCACAGGCCAATTGGTACTTCTGAGGCTCGTAGCCATTTAATACCACTGGGGCTACAGGCCAATCGGTATCACTAAGACTCACATAGTCAATTGATATCACTAGGGCCACAGGCCAATCGATATCATTAGGGGCATCAAGCTAATGCGATCTCCGGGGCCACATGCCAACGATTGCGAGGCACTACAGCCCATTCATATAACAACAACACTATAGCCGTTTATATAGCATAGGCATTTTAGCTATCTATATAGCATAAACACTATAATCAATTCAATAACAGGGCTCAATAGCCTTTTTTCGACATAGGCTTTACAACCATCTCATTTCACATAGGGCACTATAGCCATTTCTTATCACTGGAGCTCTCTAGCCATTCTAAATCCCAATTACCAATCATAATATAATCACCACACGATTGTATCTAGCAATCTAAGCCATAAGCTTCACCAATCAGTCAATTTATCCAATCAATCTATCCAGTAGTATCCTAATTTTCAAGTAAGGGTTTAGGAAATATTTACCTTGATCGATTAGCAAAATTCCACACCAAGCAATCCTTTTCAATTCCACAAGTAAGTAACCAACCGAGGATCACTCGTCAACCTAGAAAAGTTCATCAATTTAGGATCAAAGGCCATTGAATCTTACTTCTCTTAAGCCAATCCCTCAATAACCATTCAATGGCAACTCAAGACGTCTTATTGATCAATTGAATACAGGACAACATTTCCATGAACCCTCAATACCTTCGGTTTACATAGTCATATGCAAGGCTGAATATAACTCGAAGTTTTATGCATCAATTAGCCCTTAAATACTTCTAATTCCCAATTCACTTCATAAACTCCCCATTAACACCACACATAACATCTTATGAAGTTTTATGAGGCAATTTGAAGTCAAAATATCATTTAAATGGCCTCCACCAAGTTCGGCTAGAACAGGATATGCCACAAAACAGAACCGGTTTTGGTTCGATCCACATAAATAAGTCATAACTCAATTCTAAGTTCCAATTCCTTAGGAATTTAACTTGCCAAGACCTCATTCTACATGGCTAGGAATCTCACCTAGAGTTTTGAATCGGAACGACACCTCGAAGACCTTGAATTGCTCAGTTTCTTCACAACCTTCATGGTCAGAATCTGTCTGCTTATCATCACCTCTGTTCAGCCACAAAAACATCCTAAATTCTCAATAAAATAATCATACTTGCTCAGCAAACTCAAGTACTAAATGTTATGAAGACCTCATAGAATATTTGGAGCCATTTGGAGTCTGGAAGCCTCCAAAAATCGTCTCTCCCCAAAATCGGGTCAGATTCTGATCTTTGTCCACTCAAACAGATCTACGGGTTAAACGGCTGGGCCAAATTAAGCTCATAATACCTTCTTAGAACGGCAAGATGAGAAGCTTTAAGATGGCGGTGGTTTTACCTCGATCCGATATCGAAAAAAAAGTTATGACCGGAACAGTGAAGCATTTATTCTCTGTTCGTGAGAAAACTGTTCGGCGGAGATATCAAAGGGAGAGGAAGAAGAAAAATGAAGAGGAAAAGTGAGGGGGAGAAGGTGCACGACTGAAGAGGGTGGGTATGAAACTCTCACCCAAATAATTGAGCTTAAAATGATAAGATTGATTTAATAGGCATTTAATGCATGAGGCCTTCTTTGGTTGACACTTGGCAAGGCTTCTAGAAGATCTTGACTTCCTTTGACCTCATCCATACATAATTTTTGGCAGCCATCTAGGGGGTTAAATGGTTAAAATGACCTCCATTGGTTCTTAAGGCAAGGCCAAAGGTCGAGGGGCAAAATGATCATTTTACACTTTCTGTTCGAAACTTCACTTTTTCAATATAAATCACCCTCGATGAGGTGACGTCTATTTCAATTTAAATGTTTCAATTCCTCAATGTCCAATACCCAAATTTCGATGTCTAATTTCATGTCGATCTTTTATCGACTGTAATTCCTATTTATCTCAAACTGACGGGCGACTCTTGCGGGCGCTACGCGTATCAACCTTGGGATTTTTCTAAGGCCGTGGTGACTTTGGTTGTCATGTAATTGTGAAGGTTTATCGTTCGTTCCGTCGATCCTGATAATCAAAATTCGATTTAGGAAATTTTTGCAAATTATATATTGGTTAAGCGGAATCACCCGCGTCCCAACGTATAACGCTAGCAAGACATTCCATGATTGTTCCTAGATCGATCTCTACTGGCCCAGAATATTTCCTCGATAATCCTTATAGTTAAAGTGCCATTTCTCATTCAAATTCCCCCGATCCGCGTACCCAACTCCGCGTCAATCTTTCTCTTTTGGTCAGTTAACTCAAGAGTGGTCTACTCCGAGCGAGTTACAACTGAAATACATCGAATGATATTCTTCCATTCAATAGCCTCGAGAGGGTCGAAATTCAGAATGTCACAAAGACCGACGCCACATACAATTGATCCCATGTGTTTTGTAATTGATCTAGACCAATCCATGTGGATTTGGGGATCAAATTCAGGCAGTGGTCAAAAATGGGAAAATCCTATGAGGTCGTAATACTAAAAGTTAAAGGAGGAAGAGTCCTCAGAAAATCCTCATAGCCGAACCCGAGCAACCACGAATCCGCCAGTTCAAGGATCAAATGGATTTGATATTGGCTCAAATTTGGAAAGGTAATCTTTGAATAAGGTAAAATTTCTCATCTTGCCAGTTTGAAAGAGCATTGCATATCTTGAGCATTCGGTTGCATGATTTTGAATAATTGAGATATTTGGTTGCCTTGATTGGAAGATTTGCACGTTAAATTTAAAAAAAGAAAATTATGAATAAATCTTGCTATATATCCTATACTGTCTGATTTGAAAATATTGGTGATAATCTGGTCAATTAAAAAAAATATTTACTCAATATATCAAAATCTTTTCAAAAAAAATTGAATTTTTTTTAAAAAAATTCTCATGGCTCATCTTTAATTCCTTCTCATAAAGTCATGGGATAAAAGGGATATACCAAGATATAGTTTCTTAAAAATCACGTCTCATCATCTCATCTTTGAGATAGAATTTTAAAATCCTATATAATGAATTGCATTTCAATGGACAAAATATTTTGAATCCATTTCTTTTTAAAAGATGTAGACATAAGGTAAAAATATTTTCTTAAAAGATTTTGGGGCTTAATGCAAATTAAATCCAAATTTTAAGATAATGTTCAACCAATTCACTCTCATTTTCCATTAATTTTTAATTTTGAAAATACATAAAAAAGTTCATTATAGAAACCAAAAAATTGCACCTTTGAACTCTAAGTCAGAATTCAAAAATTGCCACATTGAACATTTTTCATGAAAATTGATACCGAAAGAGCATTAGTTGAAAAATTAATGTGACCACGTCCCGAACTTAAAAACTTGTAGAACTAATTTAGTTCTCCCATTAATTTACTAAGATTTCTAATCAACCTACCCGAAAATGATTAGTAAAAGATTAGTGGTTGCTCTAAAAAATTAAAAATCCTTTGCCAGATAGTCATTTGAATCATAAGTCACCGGTAGAATTGGGAGTTCAAACTAGACTAGATTAATAATTAATATGGTAGTCTATTAAATTAAAATTGGAAAGTCTCAAATTTTAGGTCGCGATAATAGGCGATCGCTTTGATCGATTGGCCTCGTATCGATGTCTGCTTATAATGCTGCCCCATTTGATGACGATGTCCTGTGACAAGTTCAACCCGCCTTGATTCCAATTATATCTTATTGAGCCTTTTGTTTTTGCAGGTCTTTGTTAGAGCTTTATCACGCATCGACTCTCGGGCTAGCAATATTCCTACCAAACCATCCTTAGGTAACGAGGATAACGCCCTGGGCACGTTATCGTCCTATTTATTTGATCTTTAATTACTCATGCGGAAACGTGCATCTCCCAAACATTAAACCAACAACAGGGATAGTTACAATAGACAGTCATATCAATTAAATCACGATAGCTTACAAAGTCAACCTTTTCTTTATCTATCTTTGTTTAGGCAATAAACACAAGCCCCTCTTCAGCTCCTTTTCCATAACTCCTTGACTATCAAATTCAGTTTAACACGATCTCCAGAACTACTCCAACAAGTCCATGTTCCCGCCCAGTTTTCCAAGCCATCATTTCGGACCTGAAATGGTTGCTCACGACTAGGTGAAATATAAGTCTCAATGAAATCAATGCTTAAGCTCAGTTAAGACGTTGATTCGTCTAGAATATCCTACCAAACACAGATGGCATATCATCGTAGAACAGATATCTCAGCTACATGCAAGTTACCTGCCAAGAAGGCACACATAATGTGATGCTTACACGACACGACAATCAGCCAGACCCAATTAAGGCAAAGCATCACATCAATATGTTCACGCAAGACACCACGTGAGTCCATTTATTAGGAATTAGGGGCATGTCAGTCTAGCATACTAGCCAGTTGATGCATAGCACACTAGCTAGTTGGTACTCTTTTGGCGATACCCGGCATCGTTCCTTACTTTCGATGACTGCATCCAGTAGTCCATGTGGTTTCGATGGACACGGCATAGAGCTACCCGGAATCCCTATCGGGCTTCCGTCCATTACAAGCTGCAACTAGCATCCAATCAAACTAATAACACAGAATGACGTGCATCCAACAAGTCATATTTTTTCGATTAACATGATACAATCTTGTCACGACCTTGGCAAGAATCTCATTGTCTCATCATATGACAATACATTACATTCAATAACCAATCAATCTTATCATCTTTAATTAAGGCCGAATGTTCATATAGACGTGCTCAAAGACTCGGGCCAAGGTCGTTTTCATGCTAAATCATGCGGTTTGATTACTCATAGGTCATATGAATGCACAATTCACGACCGAGCTTGCTCTTGACACAGACGATAAAACACGCAGAATCTCAACCATAACACATGACAACCAATCCACTCCACTCAATCAAGTAGTCAATTATACAATCTATTAACCAATTCAATTAATCAAACGATAATGATTAATCCCAATTTCGTTAAGTTATCGATCAATCGCTCCGTTCTGAACTATTGCTCGCTTGCGATCATACAAAGGCAATCAATTGCCCAATCAATCAGTTAATCTAATCTAGTAATCAATTAGTCACAGATGACCTACTAATTCAATTAGCTTAATCAATCACGACCATTTAGCTTGAACTCGATTTTTATATAAACCAACCACGATTTCACTACTTAAATGCCCTATCGGCTAATCGACTGATCCTAGGTGCAATTAATGCCCTAATCAAGGATTAGGGGTTAACATACAATCTAGCTAGCTCGAGCGGTCTCAACGAATGGCGACGACGATTCACGAGTTCGACAACTCCTCAACAGCTTGTGGCTAAACCTCGATCTACGAAGATTCCTCAAGGGTTCTCGGCTCTACCATGCTTCCCAGACCCAATGTCAATAGCTCATAGCTCGAGGGATGTCGCGACGGCGACGACGAAGGCTCATGGTGGCTGGAATGGCTCTGACCAGAATAGGGTAAGGGCTGGTGGATGTCGAGAACAGGGGAGGCAGTTGACGTTGAGGTTATTTGGTAAGGTTTCAGGTGACTCAAGGCTGGGGGAAGAGGTCGACCATAGCTACGGGAGTTGATGGGTGATCGGGGAGGGAGGGGGAGGGATTACGGTGATGGCGGAGGAAAACAGGGCGGTCGCGACCTCAGAACAGGAGAGGTCTGACCAACTAATTCAGGGCTTCTACTGGCGATGGCTGACCACCAATGGCCTTGGCTGATGACGAGGGTCAAGGGAGCTCACAGAGGGTGGTCGGCAAGTGGCATTGCTGGGCAGAGAGGGCCAGAACAAAGCCGAACAGATTCGAGCCCTAAATAGAGCACCGAACCGGGTCTCGGGCTTGTTGTCTTCCACGGCAATTCTATAGGGTGACGGGCGGCAAGAAGAGGTTGAGAGGGTTGTGGTGAGGGTGGAGGAAGATGACGCAACAACGGATGGCGGCCGAGAGCGGTCTCGAAGGTTGTCCGAGCTTAACCAGCCCATAAACGCCAAAATAGAGTAAGGAGGCTATCGGGTCTGTATAGAGGCTCTATGGCGGCGCACGATGGCGACGGGATGGCAGAGGGGCGGAGAAGGTCTGAGGTTGTGATTAGTGATGGTGGTCGCACAAACAACAACCAAGAGAGGAGGAGAGCGTCTCGGGTTTGGGTAGAGTAGAATAGGTAGGGCCCGCGAAGGTTGATCTAGCGGCTTCTGGACGGTGTGCGGTGGTCGGATAGAGGCAACGTGGTGGCGGGATAATGGTGACTGGAGGCGGTGGTGCTAGGAGGCGGCGTCGCAAACCAACGAAGGAGGAACTCTCGGCTTGGGGGAGGGGGTGTTCCACGACCATTAGAGGGAAGGGAGGGAGAGGTGCATGAGAGAGAGAGGAGGGAGAGTGAGTAGATGGATGACTTGACTAGTAGGTGAGAGATTTGATGAGAGTTAATTAGAGGTGGGGCCCATGAAATTTGAATTATTAGAGAGTATTTTGGTCACTCAATAAATTCAGACCGGAATGAAATTTGGTAAACCGAATGAAAGGTAATTTTGATATTTTTACAGGTTAGGTTTGATCAGGATTAAACTTAGGCCTGAGGATTTAAATCCTAAACTGCGGTGATGAAGATTTTCGAAACCTGGTCTATTCCAACGAAAACTTCAGAATTCATTCATTTATCATCACTTATGTTTTTACAATCTAAAATATTTAATAGACTAAAATTCAATTTAATTCCTTTTATTGAATTCATGCACTTTATGAGAATTGAATTTTCAAGGCGTGACAAGCTTGGTCAAACATTGCTACTGTTCTTGTCCGAGATCCCTACCATCAAGACACTTCCGTAGCCTTTTTTTTTTGGTCAAGTAAGGGATGGACATGTCATTCACTCTTTCTCAAACGCAGGCCTGATGATAGGGCACCGAAACATAACAAATCCCATAGAGTTTGGGGGGATTGGAGTCTAGACGAGCAACTTTCTCTAACCAATCTGCGGCCTGGTTCGCGATCGGCTACAATGGGCCACAGAAATATTCTTGAAAGCGCTGAGATAGACTTGGGACTCTCGGACTTGAGCTTCTATTTCCCAAGGGATAGCGTTGACTAAAATTTTGTTGTCTGACTCCAAGTACACCATATCTTCACTTCTAGATCTGCAAATTTTCAACGCCTCCAAGAGAGCTTCTGCCTTAGTTTGGATCGAAGACAAAGCTCTGATCCTTTTTGCAAATCTTTCCAGTAGCGCGCCTGAGGAGCATTGGAAAACACCAACTATTGAGCCGATGAGGCTTCCTGCAACGAAAGAGTCATCAATGTTGATTTTTATCGCTCCGTACCTCGGTGGATGCCATGTAGGTTTAGGGAAAGCTCAATCCTTTTCCAGATCTGGATTTTTTTGATTCCATCTACTATAGCTGCTAAGTAGTGCTTCTGTTGATTCAAGGAAGGCTTCAAGTCGGGGGTCTTTTCGCCAGAAGACCATGTCATTTCGAGCTTTTCACATAGCCCAGAGCGTCGCTGCAATCTCTTCAAAGGAGGGAGAGGTAACAAAGATGTCGATTTGAGTTTCAAGCCATCTATCCATCCTCGATCTTTCTGGATTTGCGACTTTTACATTAAGTTTTAGATGGTTCCATGCAGATTTCGTCCAAGGGCAGAAAAAAAAGGTATGTTCCGTGGTCTCTCCCTGATCTTTGCAAAAAGGATAGAGGTCGTCCTCGATAATCTTCCTCTTTCGCAGGTTCTCTCTTGAGGGGATGGCATTTTGGCAAAGTCTTCAGAGGAAGATTCTGATTTTTGGTGGAGGAGCCCGCACGTGCCATATTCAGTGCCAAAGTTTCCAGGAAGGTTTGTAAGATGTTGATGCCTGGTTGCTTGGTTGTCTGGTCTCCTTTTCACGAAGCACATTGTAGGCACTTTTAACCAAGAAGGTTCCCTTTTTTGTGACTGTCCACACTAGTTTATCCTTTGAGAGCTAAGAACTTAATGGGGTGGCCAGGATCTCGTTTACCAGTTGGTCATCGAATAAAACTCTTGAGTCTCGTTTCGTCCCATTTTAATTCCTCCTGAGAGATTACATCGGCCAACAGTAAAGGACAATGGTCCGAACCGATAACTGAAAAGGCGAAAACTTCAGCGCCCGGGAATTCAGCTCTCCATCCATTTTGACCTTTATGATTATAGTGATATGACTTTATATGGATGAACAGGTTTTGTCCTACTCTGTCTCATCTCTTTTATGTGGACGACTCGATCTTTTTCCTTGACGGTAGAGTGCTCGAATGTCAAAACCTTAATGATAATTCTAAACCATTATTGTTATGCATTAGGGTAGCCTATCAACCTTAATAAATCCGAAATGTTTTTTAGTGTGAACTGCGCTTTGGAGCCAAAACGAAACATGGCCTATGAATCGAGAGTTACTATGCTGGACACGAGAGGAAAATATTTAGGAACTTCTTCTGACTGGGGTACTTCAATGAAACAGATGTTTGGCTGGCTATTGGCTAGAGCAGGGGTAAGAACAGTACAAGTGCTATAACTTTTGTACAGAAATCACTTGAATTCCATAATTTTTTTTTCAATCATATGAGTACCAAAGCGGACCAAAAGTGATCACTTGAGTGCCACTTCGGGCTAAACGTCCTACGTGGACTTTCTACTTAATATTTTATTGTGACGTGAAAATTCATGTCAGACCCGTATTTCTTAAATTTAACTTAAGTGATCGCTTTTTCAAAATTAAGGAACCTAAGTGATTGCTTTTAAAAAATTAAAGAACCTAAGTAATTAATTTTCAAAAATTGAGGAACCTAAGGGGTCACTTTTAAAAAGATATGGTACTTAAGTGGCCACTTTGTGAAAGTTCAATCTGAAGCGCGCGTTGTTCTTAAAAGTGAATCTAAGTGATCGCTTTTCCAAAATTAAAGAACCTAAGTGACAACTTCAAAAAATTAAAGAAGCTAAGTGATCACTTTTCAAAATTAGAGTAACCTAAATGATCACTTTTAAAAAGATATAGTAATTAAGTGGCTACTTTGTGAAAGTTCAATCTGAAGAATGAGACGTCATTTCCTTTTTATTTGCTAATTCAGCTTCCGGCGAGTCCCGTGGGTTGATTTTATATTATTTTAGTGCCACGTCAAATTTTTTGGTGACCCAAATCGCCGATGGCACTCAAGTGATCTATTTTTAAAAGTTGTGGTACTTAGGTAATCGAAAAAATTTGTGGCATTCAAGTGATCTCCGTACAAAAATTATGACACTTATACTGTTCTTACCCCGCTAGAGTAAATATGAAGTTAGAGGAATGGAAGGAGAGATTAACTTCGAAAGAAGGGAATGAAGTTATGATAAAATTAGTTGTCCAAGCACTCCCGCAATATGCAATGTCTACCTTTAGAATTCCATTTTCGATCTGCAGAGCTATAGAAAAAAGGACAGCTTCTTTCTGGTGGAAAAATTGTGATGCTAAAGCGGGCCTCCACTGGAAAGGGTGAGATGTTCTTAAAATGAGAAAAGACGAATGGGGCATGGGTGAGCCATGTTAGGCAAACAGGCCTGGCGCTTAGCTCAGAACCAGAACTCTCTGTGGGGGTAGACTCCTGAAAGGCTTGTATTTCCCTACTAGCAAAGAAAGGATCCCGACCTTCTAGGGGATGGTAGAGTTTGTTGACTGTTAGAGAGAGTATTGCAGATAAGGTAAAGTGGTCTGCAGCTACGGGGGATGATATCTCTATATGAAAAGATAGGTGGCTGAATCGCGAAATTATAGGGGGTCCAGCTAATCAGTATGAGCCTACAAATCGAGCGTTTTTAACTCCTTTTCACCTTTTGCCGTTTATGGTATTTTGCAAGGAGTTACTTACTTGCTGAAGTGAAGGAAGCTCTAACAGCAGGGAATGGGCAAGATTTCCCAACACAGGTGTCCCCCCCAACTTAGAAGTCTTGACAAACTTGTTTGTACTTTCAGGCAGTTTTCTCTTACTCCTCTCTTCTTTGGAGGACTTGTTTTTGTCTTGCGGACTAGTATGAACTGCTTGGAGTATACTGTTTTGTTCCGAAATGATTGGGGTTTCAGGTACCCTTTCTTCATCCATACACTCCTCCAAAGGTAGATATCATAGAAAGATTTCCAAAAAGGGCTGTGCACACTGAATTCAGATTTCAGCCAATACCCATAGAGTAGATAGATTGTCATAATTTGAGAAAAACTCCTCGTCATAAGGAATTTCCGCGCATTTTTGGGCATAATGCCCCAGCTTGCCACAAGAGTAGCAGTATATTGGGAGCCTTTCATAGTGGAAGTTTAGCCAATGTTTCATGCCCTTAAAAGTGTAGATCATCCCGAACTCCATAGTGGCCGACAGCTTTAAACTTACTTTTGCTTTGCCTATAGACAAAGCTTTAGAGCCTGTGGCTTCCACTTTTACACTTCACCAACCTTTCTAGCTATACTCCTAAACACTTCTTCCTTCTTTCCCTCCACAAGCAATCCATGGATATGCATCCAAAAAGAGCAGGTGTCAAATTTGATGTATTGAGGCAGAATACCTGTAACCTATGCTTTCAGGACTAAAACATGGCGAAAGAAGGACCAAGGTCCAGCATCCATAATTCTGTTTTATTTCCTCTAAAGTAGGGAAAGTAAATTGGAACAACGCCAATTGTATTTGCTCGCATTTGTTTTTGATAACCGAGGTATCCGGACCAGCTTGCGCGTACCTCGACTATTCATTGGGAAAAATTAGCATAGCAACCCACCGCCATGGGCCCATACTTAAATCATGGATGCTCAGTTATGGAATCAAATCTGAGATCAGTGCGTCTAATCACATAATATCAAGTGTGTACCAATCAACCGAGCTACCCATGTATGGGTATTTGCTTGCATTTCACGCTCTCACATTTCCAAGCTTTCCTTATTGTTGACTGGAAGGCTTGGAAATTTACTTCCGGGCTGCTTTGTAATTTTCCAAAGGCAATACATTCACCTTTTTTTGCAAACTCTCCTCTATAATAAAGTCATCGACGACAACAATTTTACTTCTAGGCCACAAATGTCGTAGTCTTTTACTCAGAGCATCCATACGCCTATTGTGTAGGGATGAGCAAAAAAGACTGCTCGGACCGGCACCGATGATCTGATTCCCGATTTTAAAGGGATCCAGTCCAGTTTTCGATTTCTAAAATTGGAACTGATGACTGGGCGGTCCAGTTCTCGGTTCTAGGCCCAGGACCGGTCAGATCGGATCGATTTTTTTATATATATTTTTTGAAAAGTAAACCTAATGTTTACTTTTTTAGACATAGGTATGCTTCTCATATCTCTTTTCTTACCTCTTTTATTCATAGACCTCTTTTCTTGCTTTTCGAGTTCCTACTTCGTGAACCCACTTTTCGATTCTTGTGATGGACGTAATTGATAAATTTGAGATTTAAACTTGATCGAACCAAAACTAAACATTTACGATTTTTTTCGCAAACGTAAGTTCCTTGAAACCGCTCGTCCGGTTCGGTTCCCAATTTGGAGGGTGGTGATTGGTTCTATCCGCGTTTTCGAAAAATGAGAACCGGGACCATCCGTCCGATACTTGATTTTTGATGGGAAGCGGACCGAATCGGGAACCTCACACCTGCTATCGTGTTTACTTGTTTCCTCCATTTTTGTGTTGTCTGTAGCACAAAGCAGGAAAGAAAGAAAATACGGTGTTTGAGAGGGGACGCAGGAGGCTAGTGTGGTGAGGAGGGGTGGATTCGGAGTTGATCCTTGTTGGGTGGATATATGATGAAAGTCAATTTCAGTAGAGTTTTAGTCTCGCAGGATATACGAGATGGATAAGGGCGAGGAGAAGATCAAAGGCCTTGGTTTTTGTTTGGGGAAAGATTGGGATTTCATTGGAAAAAAACTAGGGTTTGATTTGAGGGAGGAAGAAAAACACTACCCAGTTGGGTGGAGAGGAACTCTGCACGAGAGGGGGACGAAAACAGGTATTCATCCCATGTTGATAGGCGGGGTTCGAGCAGTAAAAGAAGAGTATAAGATTGAAGAAACAAGTGAAAAGAGTTAGAACCAACTGAACGAGGTGGAAAACTACCGAACTCTAGTAGAGAGGATACCCTTTTAGCAGGGAAAGGGACAGGCGAGCATTATCATAACTTCCATCTTATTCCCTCTAACTTCCGTGGCCTTGTTCATTGGACCCAAATCGCACCAAATTCACGTTCTGGAGAATAAGAGAAAAAGAGGAAGAGGGATGAAGGACTTCAATTGAGAAGAAGGAAGAAGCCTGCTGTACCGAAGGGAGAGGCAGAAGCCAAAGTGAAAAAGACAAAAAGGGATGCCTTGATGACTCTTCAGTGCATGACATTGTCCAACAGGATCCCCAAGTTTGCCAGCGCACCCAAAGAGTTTCTGCAATTTTCACCCAAACCTCCTTTCTTGCACCAAACCGAACTTCTACTGGCGAAGTTTAATATGTTGGCAGTCCAAACAGCCGCCTTTCGTCTCTAAGGACGGGCTAGGATTGCCGTAATCGAAAACTAGAAATATAATAATAGATAAAAGAGTTCGACATACCTGATTTCGAATTCATGGAGTTTCGAACGGTGTTCTGACGATCTGATGCTCGAGGAGCTGTTCCCTTTTATTACTCTCGAGCCTGGCATCGATGAGTCTACATTTTCATATGGTATATAAAGTAATGAGGGTTAGAAAGGGAGCCCTAACCCTAACTTTATTTATAGAGTTTCAGCTGGGTCCTCTCATCGCGGGTCGAGCCGAACTCGACCAACACTAGCCAGACCCATATTTAGTCTATTAAGAATCATTATATCTCGCTTTTATTAGACCAATCTCGTAAATGATAAATTAATCCCGCAACACGATAATTACAATATTAATTAATGTAGCCCATATCAGGAAAACTCTTACATTCTCCTACTTGTACTATATTAATTGAAAGTGTACTGTAGTGCGCGCCTTTGTGCTGATCTACGAATTATTCTTAATGACAAATCCGATCCCATAGAATAGCAAACATCGAATCATGAAAGTAACTGCACGAACAAACATGTAGAGCCATCCATAGTCACGAGTGTTCTTAACTGTACCGATATGGATTCAGTATAGTAGTATGACAAATGAATAACATCTCATAAAATATATACTTTATATGTTATCACTTTGTCAGGCACCATTCTATCTCTTTATGTGTCATGAAACCTTATGTGCACCAAAGAATATTTTTATGGTTTCAAGAACCTCGATATGTCTTACCCTTATGGTTAACTGTACTTTATGTGCAACAAAATATATCCTTAAGGCTAGTAACCGAATGCCACCAGCCTTCACTCAAGGTTTGCACATATCTTGAGATTTTTAACTGATATATGTATTCAATTCAAATACTTTATTGCATGCAATAGAGCCGATACATATCAAGATATTACAAATTATAACAATCACAGATGTAAACTTTATTGAAGTAAAAGCCAAAAACAGCTCCCACTGAACAAGCGCATCCAATGATGCCGCTAAGCTCATCTCAATGGCATATCATTTTAAATACATAAGATGAAGACCTTAAGTCAGTGGGTCTATAACCATATCATCTGTGAAATTATGCTCCACTTTAATGTCAACATTCTTCATCTGGTTCCTTTATGGTCAAACAATTGACTGCTAGATATTTAGACCACTTAAGACATCTGCTGTTGTTGACAAACAACACTGGAGAGCTATCGTCATATCATAACTGTATAGGTGTATCCACAAAATCAAATATATTTAACTCTCCAATGAGGTTCCGAAGTTAAATAACCTGAATAGAAGCCTAAAAGCATGCTGCAAACTTTGCTTGAATGATAGAGGATAACACAGATTTATGTTTCTACTTTCATTATACTGCACCGTCTGCTAACATAAATATGTATCATATTATCAACTTCTTGTCATCCAGATAACTAGTAAGGTCTAAACTTGCTTGTGAATCTGTATGTAGCCTTTTGCCCCTTTAAATACTTTAGAACTTTCTTGGTAGCAATCTAGTGATTGTTTCATGGATTTCTATCTCAAGTTGTAAAAACAACATTTGGATTCTCTCAATATTCATATGAATAAGAGCACAACAATACAAAAATTGCCCAAAATAGAGCCTCCACGCACCTACATGCGCCACTAAAGCCCTCTGAGCGTGGAATTCATGCGTTGTACACGCTGATTTTGACTGATCTAATCAGGTACCGGCCTGACTGACGGTCCGACTGCTCGACCCAACCACTGATTGGTTCGATTGGTCAACAGTTGATGGCCCGAGCAGGTCGAGTTGACCCAGTCAACGGTTAATGGGTCGGGTCGGGTCGACCCGAATCAAAGGCGGCGTGCGATCACTTCATCGACACATGAAAACCACCCATAAGGCGGTGATCGCCATACGTGGTGCCACGTGTCGTTTTCTTGCAAGGCGTCGACACCCACTATTGTCATCTATGACGTCAACCCCCAAGGCGGTTCGCATGGCTAGCACGTGACAGCTCATGGCCCGACCCGTCACCGCGCCCGTGGTTTCCAGTCATGAGTGAGGGTACGTCCGACGAAGGCCAGCTATAGTTCGTCTTGCTCGTTTCGATGTGAGGAACCCGAATATATCATCAAATACAAGTTTCATCGTACAAAATTTGCAAGAAACAGGCACAAACATACGGCTTTAGTTTCAAAATACGGCAGCTTTGATACCAGCTGTTGGCCATCCAAACGTCTCCCTTCGTTGCCCCCGTAATTGAAAACTAGAAACACAACAATAGAAAAAAGAGTTTGGTGTACCTAATTTCGAATCCAAGGTGCCTCGAACGGTGTTTCGATGATATGAGGCTTGAGCTGCTCTCTTCTATTACCCTTGAGAAGCCTGGCGTCGATAAGGCAGCACTTCCATATGGCGTATGACGTATGAAGTGATGATGATTAGAATAGGCGCCCTAACCCTATTTATAGAGTTTCAACTAGGCCCTCTCATTATGGGCCGGGCTGAACTCGGCCCACACTAGATGGGCTCATATTTGGCCCATTAGGAATTATTATATCCTGCCTTTATTAAATTAACCCCGTAAATGATAAATTAATCCCGAAATACTGCAATTACAATCTTAATTAATACAGCCCACATCAGGACAACTTTTACATGATACGCCAACCATGTGGTCATTCCCTGCAGTGTGCCAACTTAACAGCTTCCTTCATTATGTCCTCTGCGATTTCCCTCAAGATTTCGCTGTTGAGAAAAGAGATTCGAGTCATGAACCAACAGCTCGACCAATTTTTGCTCTAGGCCGAGACGAAACCCAAAACCGACGATCTCTCTCTCTCGTGTTTGGATTATCTTTGCAAATACTTGAATTTGTCCGCATCAAGTTCATATACAGGGCACATGAAAGAAAGCAATTTTACATTGAAGTCTTAAATATAAATTAGAGAAGCTAATTGGTGGAAGACACTGTACACTGCCACATTTGGAGACCATGACGTCTCTGACTCGTCTTCTCTCTCAGATGCGATATCAACTAGCCGTCAAAGAATCACATAGTTATGAGGTTTATTGAGTAATATCGAGAACCACTGTACTTAGACCAGCCGGGCACGAGTTTCAAATTCGAGCCATCTGTGAGCTCCACACATGAATTTGGAAGTTTATCTCGAACCCATTCGAATTAGAGCATTATCTCACTTATATTTGTAATGGTACCTTTATTAATTTGAATTGTTAGAATATCGTTCTGTCTAGATTTGGGATATACTTTCCTAATTTGAATTGTTTGAACATTATTTTATCTTTTGCATGTCTCTAACATATCTTTCTTGCAGATAATTATTGCATATTTTTGAAAGATGTAAATCCTTGTTGATGTAATCCTTATTGATAGGATAATACTGAGTTATTTAACACAATATTATCCTATGTTTAAACTAGCCATATAATCTCTAATTTGCATTTTTATTTTTTGCATCTTAGCTTATCTATTTTCATGCTTATCTTGGTTGCTGATTAAATTTGCACATTAATAAACAATCATGCCCAAAATACATGCTCCTCATTATGCCTTGTCCCTAAAAAAAAATGTAAAATAAGGAACTAATCTAACTTCAATTTCAAAATACGATTGTTCCCAAACATTTAAATTATACATCAAATCCTTGATTTCGAGGAGCGGATTGATAATTTCAAATAAAATTTTAAGGTTTGCCCAATGTATGTAGGGAAGATATAATTTTATATTTAATTCACTTTTCGGCCTAAAGTAAGCGATGTTGTGAATTAAATCGAAATTTTCTAAACTAAAGGCGTATTATGGGAAAATTATTTATTTTTGTTCAAATTTTGTGGTTTTACCTTTCAATTAAATTTCCAAAAAAATCTCAAAAAAGATGACATCTTTCTCTAAGGTAAACCATGTTGAAGTTTATTTGCAAATCAAACAAGTAATTTGCCTTTTTCTAATCCCACATAAGATGAAAGGAAGAGTGTAAGTTACTTTATTAGATAAAAGGCTACTATGATATTTCAAAATAGAGAAAAGGACAATCGGTACACTTAGCACTTTGCACGCTTGCACGATCGCGGATAATTAGTGGCACAACAATCATTTTATATTTTATTTTTTGAAATTATGTGAAAAATAAACTATTTATCCGTAACAAAATATTGTGATTGTTCACATAGGAGTCACATCTATTTAATTAAATTTATTTTTGAATTTTAATAAATTATTTTATGCCAAAGAGTTGCAATTTTTCAGACAAGACAATTTTCGAAAAATGAAGAGTTGTTGTGACACCCCAAAACTTAGGGCCAATTCAAGCTTAGAGTTCGGACCAGTTATTTATAGTAGCCAAAGATCGAGATAGGCTACCAAAGAAAGAAATCGCCTTCGATATGGATGATGATTTAATATATTAATTGACTATGCTTATGATTGAGAGTCGACTGTGTGGAGCCCTTAAATCAAGCATGGGTTGATTGTAATCAATCTCATTTAACTGTAAAACGGCCATAGGATCACCCTGTAGTCCGCTAGGGAATTGATTCGTGGAATGATTTGCAAGTTAATATTGATTGAAACTCAAATTAGCCATGAGGAACGTCGATTCATATCAGAACCCTATATCAGCCATGCACTAGTTAAGGATCGATCACCCTAGACTGCGTGACGTGCTGGTCGAGGATTACGGATCGAGTCTTGCATCAAATTTAATCGGTTAAGAGAGGTGTACCCGATAGTGTTCGATTACACCATCGGTTTAGGAATGGGTGATTCCAACCCTAAACTGAGATAAATTGGGTGGCTCCTGATCCGATTGATAATGAGACACGATCTTGAGCTTACCAAGGTATAAGCACGGCTATGTCTCTTGATGTGCCTGGCTACGAGCCGGCTTGTTCAACAAGAGAAATTAGTTCGAGCTTTAGCTTGTTTTGGCGCCTAAAGAAGAGGATTCGCCTAGGTGCCCAGGTGAATTAAAATCGGCATTCTCAAATCCTATGGCAATTGTTTAGAAACTAGTTATTAGACAACCTTGTCCTTTTAAATAGAATGTCCAAATTTCCATTAATATTAGTTATGATTGGCATTTATAGAATAAGAAGGGAAGCCGAGGAACTCTCTCGGTTGGGGCGACACCAAGGGGTTCAAAGAATTACACATTAAATCTCTTTTTTTAAATGAAAAATGAAATAAAAGAAAGTAAGTATGATAGGCATGTAAGGTATATGGAAAAAGAGATGAGATTTTATAAATAAATATATGTCATCATTAGGGCCTAAATATTATAGGATCATAGGATAGCTAACTGGATTACTTAAGAATGAGATACGTGGCGCCATAATCTCATCAATTATTGATAGATAAAATAAAATTGTATGATTTTCTATGTGATTAGTTTAGGGAGCAAGAAATGACATCTAGAATATTCTCAATTATTAAATTGATTGGCTTAGAAACGACAAGTGAAAAGTAAATTAGACAAATCCGACTTGGAAATCAAGTCAAGTATATAAGATGAATTTGGCTTAAAAAACGAAAAAAGTAAGCTAGGATCTCAGAGTATCCTAGACTAGCTATGTGGCAATTTCAAAAGCATTCTCTAGAATATCTCATGTCAATTATTTAGAAAAAACAAAAGAATTTATGTTCATATAATTAATGAACTTAAATGAAGAACTAAAAGTAAAAAGAATGGGAAAATACCTCATGGTAGGCGTGACGTGTAACATCCCACTTCCAACAATTTCAAAGGAGTCAAGGTAGACAAAAAGAGGTTTGAGGGCTGAGCAAGGATGGGGAGACTCGTGTCAATAGTGTATTGACTAAAGAGGGTCGAGTATTATAAACATATCGTGCATGATTGGAAACATGAGGAAAGTGCATAAGACATCAAACTTACGTGATAGGAGCTAATGTGGTCAAGCAATTCGAGTTTGGCACCATCAGTTTAGCTAGATAATAAGATTTGAGGAACTAATTTGAAATTCTAATCAAGGTTGATAATGCACATTGTGTATGATTGTGAGTAGCACGATTCCCCATCTAGCTCAATTGGGCTAGTGTGCGTGATGTGTGATTGTGGGAGGAGGCTCAAGTATTGGCACCGAGCAACTAACCACCGGATTATTTCCCCTTTCCGCTCACATGTAAGAATGACCAATGATTGATATGGATTGTGCCAGTGGCATAAGGAACTAGACCAAAAACCAAGGAATTAAGGAAAATGTCATAAAAAGGATTTGACCACATGCATTTGGGGATTTAGGACTGGTGGTTTAGATTTAATAAGACTCTGACATGCACGGCTACAAGTGGAAGAAGTAGAGCAAATGACATATTAGCTAACACCAGTGCATGCAAGACAAGTGGTGGAAGAAATAGGTAACTAGAGAAGGTTTATGAAAAGTGGTGAGATAGTTAGACAAGTGGTGGGTGTGAGGAAACTAGAAAATGCGTGTTTAAGGGCTGATGGCAAGTGGCAAGGTTCTAAATACATGTTTAGTGGATGATGGATAGCTGGTTGTATCTTAAGAAACCCATGCATGCAAAAAGCCCACATGTCACTAAAAATATCTAATCTAACTTCCCTTCCCCACCATATAAATACTTGAACCAAGCTGTAAGAGAGGGTTTCTACTTTCATTTTAGTGGATCAACAATTGTAGGAGAGGGGATTCTCTGCTAACACTTCCTCCCGCTCGAGCGAATTCCTGCACTCACTTGAGGAGAAAATGCTTGTTCGACCTTGTCTGGAGGTCGAATTAAGCTCCGTTTTCTCCTATGCGACTGTAAGATCATGGGGAACATGAATCTGAGGTCTGATTATCGAGAAAGTAGATAATGTAGATTAGACTTGCTGTTTGTTTGGAGTGACGCGAGCTTCAATTTTGTTCGTATATAATCCTAGGCAAGTATAAATCTACCCTTACCAAAAATCTGCCCATTTGACTCTTATTCTTGTATGAATCATTAAAATTAAAAATGGTATGTAAGATAGCGTTTTATCTTGCATGAGCTAGGAATCAAATTTGATTTTGCCATACATTGCTTGAGTTGACATCTATGGGAATTGGGTGAGTTGACTTCACGAGCGGATCATCTTGGTTGTTTCCGATTTGGGTTGAACTTGAGCTGAACTATAGGAAAGAGTGGTTGGCCATAGGTCTTGGAGAATGAAATCTGATTGTTGTGGATGTAGTTAAGAGATTGACGCCAAGAGACACAAGTGATGGGTTCGTTTAAGCAAAGCATGAGCAAAGATGGAAGTGTGGAAAGGGTAGTTGGTTTGGGGGAACCTGTGGACCACGGAATTGTGAAGATTAGATGGGTTGTCATTAAAACCATTTTGAAGAGAGAGAGAGAGAGAGAGAGAGAGACTATTATATGCTAGATTTGGACAAGAACATGAGCTGAGGTTAGACAAGTGGGATGACGGGGTCTCTTAATATCTTATAAATCTTTGCTTTGAATTGACGATCATAGAGCAAGGAGGAAGGCCTCATGGGACTGGCGGTTCTAGATGAAAGGGGGCCTCGTAATTTGAGAAAGAGAGAAAGAGAAAGTTATCTTGCTACATTCTGTTTGGTGGCCTATAAAGTCCAATAAGCACAATTCTAATTAAATTCTTGTGCAATTCAGTTTCACCTTGCAAGAGGTGCTTAACACAGGATATGTTCACATATTGACTTTTCTTATTGATGTATCTGATGATTTTTGAATTGTGCTATCAATGAAAATGAAATCTAAAGAGGAGATAGACCGAGAGAGGCTTATACGTGGCATGCTGGTAGTGTGGTGTGTTAAGCATATAAGAATAAGATATTGTAACGGCTTCCATGCTCTACAATATGGTATTGTGGTGCGTGTAATGTGACACATGATGTACTGTTTATGTTGCTAAGAAACAAGTGCGAGGAGCTATATATTGAAGCATTTCCATCATATAATTGCACGACATGTCAGTGTGAGCTTTCTATTGTGTCGAAAGTGAATGTTGGATACCTTGAGCTGTGTGCAGCGATTTCTCTAGCCGATGTCGGTGGGGCCTCAGAGTAGAGGGACGCTTGAGCTGTATACTCATATTGATGTAGCAGTTGTCCTTAGAGCCTCGGAGTAGAGGATTATAAAGTTGGGTCAACTTTCGGTAGACGGTGTTGTGAATGGTGCACCGAGTAAGAATTGAAAGAGCGCAAAAACGCATATGTATGCTGAGTGTGGTGAAGTTATTGTTCTATAATATATGAATTGATACAGGCTTTTTTTTTTTTTGAAAGTAAGGGATGTATCGAATTGAAAGAGCGCAAAAACGTACAGATTTTTGCCGTACACCGCGAAACTATCGCCTATAGCGTAAGGGCAGCTCGGGTAACACCAAAGAATAAAAAGCCACGAAAAGTGGCAACTAAAACAGGAAAAGCTAGCATGCATAACCTTTACAAGGAGTTATACAAAAACCAAAAAGCCAACAAGGTGGCCAAATAGGAAAAAGGAGGTAAAACTTCCACACAACATCAATAAAAAATCCCTGTAGAGATACCCTAAACAGTTTGAAGTCTACGGTTTTTGAGATTGTCACTTACATGGCTAAAAGAGAGAGCCTCGTCCCTGACAACCTTCCAAAGATGCTCCTTGAGGGATGACAAGCTGAGTTGCCTATCGTTGAAGATAACATGGCTCATCTCCATCCAAATCATATAGCACAAGGCCCCAAAAGAGAATATAGCTATACATTGACAAAATGAGTGGCCACAAAAGTGTGTCATTGCCCACTAAAGTTTGTCCTGCCAAGACATGTTATACCAAGCCAGGTTGCATTTTGCCATGCCCCGAACCCGGCGAGCACGCGAATATCCCACTATGGCCGTTCATCTTCAATAGTCTCCAAGGATCCTTCGGCTCATAACTCAATAAATCCATCTCTTATGCTGAAGCGAGAAACAATTCTGCCCAATTAAAATAAGATGACTTCAGGGTGAAAGACGGTACTTCTCTCAGTACTCGCTAACTGGCAGCAAAGTCAAAGCAGACAATACAAAACTATCAATTTCATAAAGTTACAAAGGTTACATACGAATAAAACTTAATAACTAAGTCCTCCAAGAGACGTCTGCCAGTGTCACTTCATGGCACTCACATGATTCCATCACTGGGGGACCTGAAAAATGTTAATCCCCAACGGGATGGGATATAAATATCAGCAAGCTCACCCTAAACCTAGACTAGGCCATCAGTCCTCCCAGAGCATGCAATGAAGGAAAAATGAAAAAGCTCATCAAGGCATTAGCACATGACAATCAAACATCAAATGTCTCCAGATCATTGGCACAATAAGACTCACAGTCAGTTGTATCCCACCCTATGAGACCTAAGCTTCACGCACTAGCATAGAATAATTTCACCATTTCAACTCATCACAGTGATATCACAATAACTCATCATCAAGGTCATATAAACCACGATATATTTCAAGGGCACTATAGCCATGCAATCCTTAGGGTATCGTAGCCAATTCGATCGCTGGGGCAGCATAGCCAATTCCTTCATTGGGGCATCATAGCCAATTCGATTTCTGGGGCATCATAGTCAAGTCATATCATAAGGGACATTGCCATAGCCAATATACATAGAGCAAAGTATAATCCTGCACTTCATGGCAATTAATCAATTCATTAGTTCCCTTGCCATTTCAAGCATTAATTCAGCTCATTCACCACTCAAGGCCTAAATGTCATACGGGCACTCAAAGTCACACGCCAATCAAATACACACCTCAATAATTCAGCCATAAAAATTGCAATCTCACATCATAACAAATGCACATGGCTCAATCCACCACCATCCTATTCGGCCTTCATCAATTAGAGCACAACAAAATCACCAATTCATCAATTCATTAATCAAACTCATCCAGTAGTGTCATACCGTGATAATTAAGGTTTAAGGGTCACTAACTTTCAATCCAGCTATAAAATTACACCAAAAATCGTTCTCCAAGCTCGTTTCGTCCTTGACCGAAACAGGACAGTAATTCGATCCTAGCGAAAATTTACGATTTCATCAATAAAACTCTTCCAATCTCAATTCCACCAAGTAAACACCTTGCCAACACATCAATTAACATCCCTAGGTGACTTACCACAAGTTTCGAATTAAGGCAACACCCTCACGAACTCCTAAAGTGCTCGGTTTGCTTGGTCAGTGCAGGGGACAGAACCGGTCCTAATTCCATCACACCAAACAACCCTTAAATCCTACATAAACTTCGTTCTATCACACACTCACTTTCCCAATACATCAATCTATGTCTCTAAATTTTTTACCGAAGAGTTTAGAACAAGGTGACACCTCCACGAGTCTCAACGCGACTCAGTTTCGACTAGTTAGTAAAAGGGCATAATCTGTCCATGAAATATCAAGAGGTTTCATCCATTAAAACCCATCTCAACTCCCACAAATCCTCATTCTCAGCTTTTCAAACTCTTATACTATTAGTTGAGAGTGACTTACCGAAAATTTGGAGCCATTTGAAGCCTTGAAGTCGAAGAAAATTGGCTCTCTCTCAAATCGGGTCAGAATCTGACATCGTCCTAACCTTTACCCACTCAAATAGAGCTACGAGACAATCGGCTGGGCCAAATTGAGCTTATAATATGTCTTTAGACCACAAGAGAATAAGCTTTCAAATGGTAGTGATTTACCTCAATCCGATATCGGACGACAATGTTATGGTCGGAACAATGGACTGATTAGAGCAGAGCAGCCTGCTGGGCGACGAGCTTCTCTCGGCCAAGCAGAAAGAAGAAGAAAAAGGGAGAGAGAAGAGAGTCATGGCTAAGGCAATACTAGGGAAGTTTTCCACATAATAATTGGGGTCAAAGTGAGTTGAATATTAGGTTAAAAGTGACTAATTATTGCCCACAACCATTGAATGACACTTGCCTTCACCCAAATAATATCTAAGCTTGTATTGACTTCCTTTGACCACTTTGTCTTCTCATTTTCGGCAACCCTTGGAGAACCAAATGACGAAATTGTCCTTCATTAGTTATTAATGCAAGGACAAGGCTCAAGGGGCAAAATTATAATTTTGCACTTTTTGTCCGAAACTTCACTTTTCCAATTTTAAATTATCATCGGCGAGGCAACGTCCAATTCATTTCAAATGTTGAAATTCCTCATTGTCTAATACTCGATTCAAAGGTCTCATTTCATGTCGAGCTATCGTCGACTGTAATTCCAGTTTATCTCAAGCTGACGGATGACTCTTGCAGGTGCTACGCGTATTGACCTTAGGGTTTCTCAAGCTGTGGCGACTTTGGTTGTCATATGATTGTGAGGATTTATTGTCGTTCCTACGGTCCTGATCATCGGAATCCGATTTAGGAAATTCTTTCAAATTACACATTGGTTAAGCGAAATCACTCGTGTTCCAACGTATAATACTAGCAAGGCATCCCCTGATTGTTCCTAGGTCGATATCTACTGGTCCAAAATGTTTCCTCGACAATCCTTATGGTCAAAGTGCCATTTCTCATTCGAATTTCGCAAGTCCACGTACCCAACTCCGCGGTAGTCTTTCCATTTTGGTCAGTTAACTCGAGAGTGGCCACCTATGAGTGAGTCATAATTGAAACACACCGATCGATATCTTTCCATTCCATAGCATCGAGAAGGGTTGGAATTCGAAATGTCACAACTCTTCTCCCTTACAGAAATTTCGTTCTCGAAATTTGCCGTCTTCCAATTATCTAATCTCATGAGGTACTGACACCTCATAGCATCCTCATTCTCTAAACCAGTTTCTCCCATTACTTGACGTTCCCATTTGTCTTCTCTGACAAAAGTCATTCTCCTCCAAGACTTGCTTCCCTTTGTCCTCAGCTTACTCTTGCTTTTCTCTATTCTCTTTCGACATTATAACATTAGTCGGTGGAACACTTTCAAACATTCAGACATTCTTTTCACTTTGTCTATTGATCCGAGAAAATATGTACGTCATGCTAAAATCTCAATTTTCAAATTCTCAGTCGGAAAGCTTTTATAGGACGTCGTAGAAGACTCAAGATCCTTTTCTATCACGATCATTACTAATCCATCATGAAAACATACTATTTGGTGCTTCCACCATTTAGCGTGATCATCCAATGACCAATTAATCCATTAGCTTGTCACAATTATGCTTTCCTTCATTGGTACGTTTCCTTGTCTATGGAACTTTATGGTTTCCATCTTCAATTTCAATGTTTCTCCTCCAGATACTCGAAAGTTTAATTACTCTTATTCTCACCCCCTTAGGCAATTTTATCCACATTGCCTCTCATTCAATTCTCTTGGGCAAGTAAATATTTCATATTCTTATGGCCTTCATAAACTCGAAACCTTTCTTCACTCAAGTCGTGTTTCTCCAACTTTGTCGCAGGTACATTTGCAAGCCAACTCTAACCATGTATCAGGTGTCCCAACTTATATGACCTTACTATCACGACATATATGCAATGTCCACTTCATATTGCCTTGTTACGTCTCTAATTTCTTTCTGCGACACGTCATTATGATTCTCATGATCTTTTCACTTTCCAATGGAAACCAATATCAGCGCGGTCATTGATTGGGCTTAAATCCTTTGGGCTCCTTTTTATATTCGTTCATCCGTTCGCGCCACATCTCATTCTTAGTCTATTCCTTCAATGGGATAGCTCTTATGGGAAATCTTCCCATGACGTCTATAAGAATCATTATAATCCATCAGACTTATGAATCTTCAAGCCTTTGCAGCTCAAGTTGGCCTTGGTCAGTCCATCGCCACCTTCTACCTTTGAGGATTCACAGGGATTCCACTTCCCAAAACTACTTGGCCAAGGAATTTCACTTTATCGGGCCCACAGCTCGTGCTATTCAAACTTAGCATACAACGAGCGTTCTCTTAGAGTTCATAGGATGTTCCCAAAGGCTTATCATATTCCTCATGACTCCTTAAACGAGTCCAATCATTGTCTCTCAAGACGATAACAATCAATTCAATTATCCCCTGAGTATTCAATCCGACTATCATCAGTTTCTTGCCACCAGGTGTCGGATCCTTTAAACTGTCCTTCATACTTTTCACTTGAAAGATCCAAACTTGTCCCTCTGCTTTCAGGTGTCTCCACTTAGACAACATTTTGTTCATTTTTATCACTCTTTCCTCAAGAAACATTAATGCCTTAACCTTTTGGCTCTACAACTAGCTAATGCAACCTTATTCCAATTTCATCCATTCAACTGAATATCGACATGTCCTGAAATTCAACGTTGTCCACGGGATAGCTTCTCGGATTTGACCTTCAGAAATCATTCAAACTTGCGTCCTCCTCGTTAGTCCAGACGTTTCATTTTGACACCAAGACAATTAGCATTTTCTCTTCCTTCCATACTAGGGCCTCTTACTCTATGAAGGAAACCATACTCTTCAGTGGCTTTTTTTTTTACTTTGAATCCACCTTGTCTTTCTTATCCCATAGAATGTCAGTCTTGGAGTCCCGCCAACAGCGGTTCCCTTGCTTTCAGATTCTAATGCCACCACACTTTAACATTTTCTTTCCAATAGTTCAGTCACCTCAAGTGACAAGGTTCGTTCTTCATCGGTCTCCACAAAATCATATTTCAGATATTCAATTCGACTACATCAAGTCGCCTTGTGATTACAATCTAAGCATCCTTTTTGCTTATTCATCCGCTCATTAAAATCACAATTAACTAGGACCATCAAGTCCATTCACCTTTCTTTTCGTAAATGACCATCTCATGATCCAATCACCCCTTTAAGGACGACACCCTACTCTTTAGGGGTGATAACTCACAACGCCACTTCTAGTGGTTTCGATTCAATTCTAATCAATCTCATTTTGATCAACAATGTCAGACAACTGACATAACTCTTTCCTTAATTTTTTTTTCCATGATGGAAGAAACAAAACATCAATTTCTCATGACGAGCCTTACGCCAAGGTCATTGCCGTTTCTTACAGGCGCGTTCCATGTTCTATAATGAACATCTCTTTGCTGTAATCCATAAGCAGGAGTTCTCTTACTCATATTTCTTCCGTTCATTTTCTCCTTTCATTAAGATCCATTACGATCCCTCAAAATCAAGAATAACTACTAGCCATGAGACTTTCAAATTTCAATCCACTCAGGGACTTTACGTCTCATTCAAGGAGTCCTTGACCACCCTTAGTACACTTAGGCGACCTCCAGAATTCTGTCTCTCATTGGTTGATCATTCTCAGATTCTCACAAAATTATCAGAATTCAAGCAACCTTTGCTCTCGAGTAGCTTTAGAGTGGTACTTCCCATCAATCAACCCAATGAAGGCAATCTAATTAAGTATTATGCCTTTAAGGAAATTCTTCCTTTGGTAACTTTTCACCAATCGTCAACAGCTTCTTAAGGTTAATAACAGACAGGGTCACTTTCTTTCTTCAGCGTACCCAAAACCTCCAAGGTTTTCTCACAAAACCTTTAATTTATAAGAAGACAGTTTCAAATTCATTTTCTCCATTGAAACTTAGTCGACCTCAACCTCGTGATTCATCTCACAAGCTATTCAAAACTCTCGTGGTACTTTTTCATGTTTCTAGTTTAGAAATGAGTAGTCTCAGAATCGCATTTCTCGTGACTTTCATCACTTAACTCATCAGCGCTAGTGTCGGTCGTCTCAGCGACTTGGGTAACAATGACAGTTCCTTCTCGAGTCTGCCTACCCATCTATTTTTCTCTTTTCCATTCAAAGTTTTCATGATCCTTTCAACTCTTGGGTCTCGCACAATTAATGAAAATCGAGCCATACGCTCTTTCGGTACTCATACTCCAATTGTTCATCCTCACTCATTTCTCACAACTCCCTTAGTTGAAGAGTCCTCTCACATCTTGTATACTCGAGTCAAATGCTCTTCTAATGACCAGACTCTGGTCGTTCAACCTTATTAGGCTCTGTGAAATTTTGAATTTCCTGCCAATTTGAGGCGGTTGAATGTGAATGTACCTTTCGATATATTTCAGTTTTGTCTCGCTCAGATCTGATCAATCTTGAGTAAACTGACCAAAAGGGGAAATGCTAATGCATAACAAGGTACGTGGACCTAGGAAACTTGAAAAAAGAAATGACGCTTTGACCATAAGGATTATCGAGAGAAAATTTAGAGCCAATGAGGTCGATCAAATAACGATTAAAGAATACAATGCTAGCGTTATATGATTGGATCGCGGGTAAAGCTGCTTAACTAATGTATAATTTGCAAATTTTCCTAAGTTGAGCTATGACGATCGAAGCCGTTGGAACTAATGATGAACCCTCGCAATTACATGACAACCAAAACTGTTATAACTTGAGTTATCCTTAGTGTGATAAGAATCACAGAGTTGATACGCGTAATGTTTGTAAAAGCCGCCCGTTAGTTCGAAACAAACTGGAATTACGATCGACGGACAAATGATCATGAAATGAAAGCTCAAAATTGACAATTGAAAATGGAAAATTCCAATTCTGGATAGGAATTTGACATTGTCTAGCCAAATGGTAATTTCAAATTGAAAAAGTGAAGTTTGAACTGAAAGTGCAAAATTACCATTTTACCCCTCGACCATTTACCCTTGCCTTAAGAAATCATGAAGGACAAAATGGTCATTCCCTCACGCCCATATGGCTGCCAAAATTGCTAAATACAAGGGTCAAAGAATTGAGTCAAAATTGGAGATGTATTATTGGAGCTTGTCACATGTCAAGCAAGGACACCCTCGAGCATTAATGACCTTACCTAACCATGTCTTATCAATTTTAGGCCAATTATATATGTGAGACAAGTAGAATGAAGACCTCATCAGCTGTGCATACCATATCTCTCACGTTCATTACCTCTTCCTCCCTAGTTTGCCAAAACAGAAACTGTCCTAGAAAAATTGATTCTGTCCCTTCTGTTCGGTGAGCTCGATCAGGCCTTCCCGGTGGCCGTTTGAGGTGCTTCAACTTCCAGAGATAAGATCTATGTGTCCTTGACAAGCTCCAATTGTAATTTCTTCATTTGGATAATTAGTTTTAACGATATGAGTCCGAGACTAAAACTGGACGAAATTTGCACGAGCTGGGAGAAGGTCACATATGCCCTCTTAGAAATTCCAAATGAACTCAAACTTTTTAGGAGAGCTTCATAACATCAAGTACTATGTTCAGATGGTTTATGGCTGCATGTAGATGATATTACCTTGGGTTTTCATGGCTGAATATTAACTGTAAAATCTGGATAGATTTTGACCAAGAAGAGTTCGGGCTGTTTTGGCATTTTGGGGTGTCAACCGACTCCAAATCTTTTGGCGAGCCTTCTAAACTTGTAATTGAAGCTCTTGGAATGTTGTTTGTGCAAAGAGTGAGGCTTGAGATTGAAGAATGGCTCGATTGAGCGGTTAGAACCCAAAATCGATTCTGTTTAGATGATGAATACATGCTGGCCGGTTCTGTTTAAGGCCTAATTGAGGGATATTTGGACTTTAATTGACATATAATTTATTGTATGATGTCATGTGAAATGTTAATGGGAAGTGTGAGAAGTGGATTGAGGTATAAAGGTAATTTAGGGGCTAATTAGTGCATGAAACTTTGAGATGTATATTCTGCCCTTTAAATTGTAGCATGAACCGAGTAAATGGAGGATTAATGGAAGTGTTGTTGTGTATTCGACCAATTGATAAGGCATCCTAAGTTGCCGTTTGTTTGGTGGTCGAGAGAATGGTTTATCGAAAGTGAAAGTTGATTGTTTCTAATTCGAAATTGAGTGGATTTTGGCTCAAAATTGATAAACTTCCAAGGACGGCACGCGGTTTTTGTTTGGCTGTGATCTTGTGGATTGAGGAGACTCGTTTGGTGTGGATTTTTGTTGATTAATTACTGTAAGTGGTTCCTAAACCCTTACTAACCCTAGGGCGCTATTGAAAAGTTATTTGGTGTAATGCAATTGTGTGATAAAAGTATGATAATTGATAACATGTTATTGAATCGGCCGTGGGCCCTGGCGATGAGTAGTGATGATATCATGGATGTGGGCCCTGGCGATGCTTTGTTTGTGAGCCCTATGAAACTATATTGTGACTTGGAGCCTTGGCGATACATCGTGACCGTGGGCCCTAGCGACATGACGCGGCCGTGGGCCCTGACGATACATCACGGCCGTGGGCCCTAACATGACTAAATGTGATTTTAGGCTAATGTGTGAAGCTTGGATCCTATGGCATGTGGTGTGTTTGTTAATTATGTGTTTTGTCAATTGTTCTATGACAAATGATGCTGAATTGCCATATGTCATTGCTTATTGAATTCCCTGCATTCTTTGCATTTTGTTTTATTTGGTGGGACTAGTGGTTTAGTTAGGGTTGAGTTTCACTTGCTGAGACGTCGATCTCACCCCTTAGTGGGACAAACTTTTCAGACCTTAAACCCTAGCCATGCTGCCAATTCGCCTAGGTGATCCAAAGGAGATGATCGCTGATTTTGATGAGTTTTCCTATCGAAAGGGTATTACCTATATTAGGAAGCGCACAACAGTTTGGGTAGACGAAGGGAAGTCAGAGCTACAACCCCATCGCTTTGAAGCATGGTTTCTTCAGGTGGGAGACAATAGCTTGATGTGACCCCTGCTGCCAGAGGATGTTCCGTGGGAGGTGATTCCAACTTGGTGCCATCCGTCCCGACCGGGGATAGAAGTAGACAACCAAGCATTTGTGGGAGGTTCTAGAAATATACCTGAAGTACCGAAATCTCCTTTGTCCTCTGCTGAGTACATGAAATATGTAGAGATTTCTGCTGACGCTATTGAGGCCCCTGATGAAGAAGAAGAAGAAGAAGAAGAAGAAGAAGAAGAAGAGGAAGCCAAGGAAGACACCGAAGAGCTTTTAGAGAATGTGCCATCCGAGACTTTTTCAGATCACGACCCAGATGCTGAGGGTGACGATAGAAGAGATGATTCAAGCTGTTCTGATGACAAGTCTGAATGAAGGGGGTTAGGTGATCAAGGAATAATTTTGGTATTGGGTTTTGGGAGCGGTTTAGTAGTAGCCTTTGAACCCTAAGCCTTAGTTCCTTTTCTACCCAGGGTGTGCGGCTTTATAATTTTTGTTTTTTCCCTTCCGCTACTTGTAATGAATGTTTTTGCTATGTATAAATGGCGTGCTTTTGAATTTTTCCAAAACTCCCATTTTTTTTTTATTTTCTTTATATGGAGATTCTCACTCTCGTTTGTGCATTTCATATCATACTCGGCCGTGTGAGGTTCCTGGGTATATGATTGGCCTGAGGGGGATGTAATGGACTCTAAGGGGATGCGGGATGTTACATACCCATTTGAGTGTTATCAGAGCAGGTTAAGAGCAGGTTACCAAGAGTACAGTCGATTGAGGATTGGAGTAATTAGGCGTAAAGGAATTTGGAAGAGTTGAGGTAGTGAGACCCTAGGGGGGAGTCGTTAGAGTCAAGCATGAATGCATGGCATATGATTGGCGTATGTGATTGGTATCATGTTATGGCATGGTTGTTGTCATGTGATTGACATCTTGACATGGCATGGTTGTTGTGGAGTTATGAGGGGTCGAGCTCTGTACTGAGCATGATGTTGTGGATGTGGATTGAATGATTGAGTTATATCTCTGATTGTACCAAGTTGCAGATGAGTATGGACTTGAGGTATGGTTGATGTGCTCATAAGAATGCCTGAGTGATTGGCTGTTGTTATATGATTGCTACTTTGTTGAGTAGCGTAGAAGTAATGAGATATGAATATGTGAATTGGATCTCTAATTTCGTGATGGAATTATGGTGACTCAGGTGAGTCAAGTTGAACAAGTATGAGTAAGGAGCTTCGAGCTCTAGAGCTCCAGTGGCCGAGGATCCAAGAATGGAAAGAGTCTTAAGGGCCTTGGAACAGATTGGCGAGCTTATGGGAAAAGAAGCTCAAGATAGAGCGGTTGCTGCTCTTAGGCAAGCAGAAGATAGAGCTGAGATCATAGCTCAAGCTGCTAAAGCTGTGGTGGCAGCTGTGAATATGGCAAACGGAAATAATGCCCAGGGAGCTGAAGCTGGGAATGCTCAAGGGAAAGTCAATGCTAACAGACCAATGGGTCAGTTAGTCGAACATTTTATTAAACTGAAACCGACCCAGTTTGATGGTACTGGAGATCCTGAGTTGGCTTCAAGGTGGATTGAGAAGCTCGAAAAGAATTTTGAAGTGTTGAGATGTATAGATGAAGAGAAGGTGTTGCTAGCTGTGTATCAGCTAGAGGGAATTGCGCATGATTGGTGGAGTGCCTCGAAGGGAGAAGTATTTCCTGAAGGTACAGCTTTGACTTGGGCTGCCTTCACTGCTGCTTTTAATGACAAGTATTTTTCTGAGACGACACTTGAAAGGAAATGACTGGAATTTCAGCAGTTGCGACAGAATCAACTGACGGTGGATTAATATGAAGCTGAGTTTGCGAGATTGTCAAGGTATGCACCAAGGTCAATTGAGGATCCACTTGAGAAAGCGCAAACGGTTTCGAGATGGTTTGAGATCGAAGATTCGTAGTAGGATCATAACTGTGAATTTGAGAACGTATAGAGAGATTTATGAGAGGAGCCAAATGATTGAAAGAGATATCAAGGAAAGGGGCGTTGCTTCTGGATCACGATTTACTTCTTCGAGAGATAATCGGCAGTTGGGCAAGAGGTCGATGATAAGTAATAGACGTTTTGGTCCTCCTGTTCGAAGGAATATGTGAAACCTCCATTTTAGTCGAGTTTTAATTGTCATATCTGTGGGCGAAGGCATGGAAGTAGACCTTGCCCAAGGCAGTCAGGAGCATGTTATAGATGTGGTTAGTTGGGCCACCAGGCAAAAAATTGTCAAAGCCAAGCTCTAGTAAATAGAGTTTAAGGACAGAGACCACAGACTGGACAATTAGCTGTGGCTGTGCAGAACGACCAGAACTGACCACTTGCTCAGGGAAGAGTGTATGCTGTGGCACATAGAGAGACGGAAGAAGCACTTGGCGTGGTCACAGGTACGATATATTTACGTGATCAGGCTACTTATGCATTATTTGATCCTGAAGTGTCACGTTCCTTTATATCCGCTCAGTTTGCTGATCTAGTGGGAGTAGAGTTGAAATCATTGAATGTGCTATTGCATGTTTCTACACCATTAAAAGATAGTGTGCTAGTTTCTCTAGGCTGTGTGGATTGTCAAATAGTGATTGGTGGTAGCGAAGAAAGGATTGATTTGGCTGTGTTGCCAATGTATGATTTTGATGTGATTATTGGCATGGATTGGCTGATAAAGCAAAATGCTGTAGTGGATTGTGGTAATAGAGTAATTCAGTTTTACTCGAAAGGTCGCCCTAGTTTTGAATTTGCAGGAAGTCGAGGAGGAACCTCGATTCCTTTAGTTTCGTCGCTTGAAGCGACGAAGTTGTTGAATGAAGGATGGCAAACTTATTTGGCTGTTGCGGTAGACACAATGGCGGAGGAGCCAAAGCTGGATAGTATAGCCGTGGTACGTGAGTTTCCTGATGTCTTTCCTAAGGAATTGCCAAGATTACCACCTGAGAGAGAAATTGAGTTTGTGATAGAGTTAGCACCTGGAACAGAGCCAATCACAAAGGCACCGTATATGATGTCCTTGTCTGAGCTGAAAGAATTAAAAGTATAGATGCAGGAACTACTGGTTGAGGGATTCATTAGACCAAGCGCGTCGCCATAGGGAGCGCTGGTGCTGTTTGTGAGAAAGAAATATGGATCCTTGCGTTTGTGTATAGATTACTGACAGTTGAATCAAGTGACCATCAAGAACAAGTATCCCTTGCCAAGAATAGATGATTTGTTTGATCAGCTACAATGAGTATCTGTATTTTCTAAAATAGATTTGAGGACTGGCTATCACCAACTAAGGATTAAGAAGGAGGATATACTAAAGACTGCTTTTAGAATGAGATATGGGCATTACGAGTTTACAGTTATGCCTTTTGGTTTGACTAACACTCCTGCTGCATTCATGGATTTGATGTATCGAGTGTTTAAGGAGTACTCTGATAGGTTCGTCATTGTTTTTATAGACGAAATCCTAATTTATTCGAAGAGTAATGAAGAACATGAGGAACATCTGAGGGTAGTTGTATAGACCCCGAGGGAGCATTCTCTTTATGCCAAATTTAGTAAATGTGAATTTTGATTGAGTAAAGTAGCTTTCCTCGATCATGTGATTTCTGGAGAAGGAATTTCGGTAGATCTTTCAAAGATTGAGGTAGTGATGAAATGGCCTAGACCTACGACAGTTACTGAGATTAGAAGTTTTCTGGGATTAGTAGCTATTATAGACGATTTGTGGAGAAGTTTTCGTCTATAGCTACTCCATTGACGAGGCTAATGAAAAAGGACGTGAAGTTCGAGTGGACTGGTAAGTGTGAAAGCAGTTTCCAAGAACTTAAGCACCGATTGACAACCGCACCAGTATTAACCATTCTTTCTGGACGTAGAGGTTATGAAATATATAGCGATGCTTTGTTAAAAGGATTAAGGTGTGTGTTGATGCAACATGGAAAATTGGTTGCTTATGCCTCCCGACAACTGAGACCTCGTGAGATGAATTACCCGACGCATGATTTAGAGCTCGCTGCCATCATCTTGGCTCTAAAGATATGGAGGCACTATTTATGTGGAGAGAGATTTCAGATTTATACAGATCATAAAAGCTTGAAGTATCTATTTTTGCAGAAAGAATTGAATATGAGACAGCGTCGATGGATGGAATTACTCAAGGATTATGATTGTGAGATTCTGTATCATCTTGGAATGGCGAATAGAGTGGCGGATGCACTTAGTTAGAAATCAAGCATTGCGCTCTTTTTGGTTAAAGGATGGTCTTTGTTAGAGGAGTTGAGAGATTCTGAGTTTAAATTAGAAATTTGCCTACTGTTAAGTTTGGTGGCAACCTTGAGGATTGAGCCTGAGATTCAGGAAAGAGTAAATGCTTTGCAATCTATGGACCCAGAGATTCAAAAGATTCTCGAGATGGATGCAACAAAAAGGAAAGCTGAGTTTCAAGTGTCTAAAGATGGAGTTCTGAAATTTCGAAGACGTCTATGTGTACCTGGTGATGAAGAACTTAAAGAAAGGATTTTGTCAGAAGCTCATAGGAGCAATTACAATATTCACCCAGGTAGCACTAAGATGTATTAGAATATGTGGCAACACCACTGGTGGAACGGAATGAAAGTGGATGTAGCTAAGCATGTGGCGAAGTGTTTAACCTGTTAGCAAGTAAAAGCTCAATATTGCAAGCCTGGAGGATTGTTACAACCTCTAGAAATTCCTAAGTGGAAATGGGAACATGTGACAATGGATTTTGTGATGGGCTTTGCCAAGGAGTCAGAAAGGCCATGACTCAATATGGGTAATTGTGGATAGATTGACAAAGTCGACACGTTTCATACGTGTGCAAAAGGATTTTGCAATGGATAACTACGCAGAGTTGTATATGCATCAGATTGGAGTCCCAATTACGATTACGTCAGATCGAGATCCTAAGTTTATAACAAACTTTTGGAAGAGTCTTCAGAAGGCTTTGGGAACGAGATTGCAATTCTGTACGGTGTACCATCCACAGACAGACGGACAATCAGAGAGGACAATTCAAATGCTCGAGGATATGTTGCGAGCCTGCGTTATAGATTTTAAAGGTGGCCGGGAGGATCAACTGCATTTGGTGGAGTTTGCGTATAATAACAGTTACCAGCAAAGCATTAGTATGGTACCGTTCGAAGCACTTTACGGTCGAGCTTACAGAACAACTGTATGCTGGGATGAAGTTGGAGAAATGAGTATAACAGGCCCAGAATTAGTGGAACAGTCTAATGAGGCGATTAAAGTCATTAGAGAAAAGCTGCGAACAATACAAAGTCGACAGAAGAGTTATGTTGATAAAAGACGCAAACCATTGAAATTTCAAGTTGGTGACCAGTTTTCTTGAAGGTATCACCGATGTGTGGCTTATCTTGATTTGGGAAAAAAGAAAAACTGAGTTTGAGGTACGTAGGTCCTTTTGAAATATTAGAACGAATTGGAACTTTAGCCTACAGACTCGCTTTGCCGCCAAACTTATCGCAAGTACACAATGTATTTCATGTGTCGATGCTGAGGAGTATGAGCCAAATCTGACTCATGTCTTGGATTTTGAAATCATTGTGGTTGATGATAAGGTATTATATGTGGAAAAGCCTATCAGAATCAAGGATCGAAATGAGCAAGTCTTAAGGAATAAGACGATTTCATTAATCAAAGTGATTTGGGAGCATCACAAGACTGAAGGAGCAACGTGGGAAAGCGAAGAAGCTATGAGACGTCAATACCCCCATTTGTTTACTTAAGTTGGGTTTATTGTAAATTTCGAGGACGAAATTTCTGTAAGGGGGGAAGAATTGTGACATTCTGAATTTCCTGCCATTTTGAGGCTGTTGAACGTGAATGTACCTTTCGATGTATTTCAGTTTTATCTAGTTCAGATCTGATCAATTTTGAGTAAACTGACCAAAAGGGGAAAGGCTAACGCATAATAATGTATGTTGACCTATGAAACTTGAAAAAGAAAATGACGCTTTGACCATAAGGACTGTCGAGGGAACATTTAAAGCCAATGAGGCCGATCGGATAACAATTAAGTAATACAATGCTAGCATTATACGATAGGATCACGGGTGAAGCCGCTTAACCAATGTATAATTACAAATTTTCTTAAGTCGAGCTATGACGATCGAAGTTGTCGGAACTAGCTCATAATTACATGACAACCAAAGCTGTCATAACTTGAGTTATCCTCAGTGTGATGAGAATCACAGAGCCGATACGCGTAACGTTTGCAAAAGTCGCCCGTTAATTCGAAACAAACTGGAATTATGATCGACGGACGAATGATCATGCAATGGAAGCTCAAAATTGACAATTGAAAATAGAGAATTCCAATTCCGGATAGGAATTTGAAAATGTCTAGGTAATTTCGAATTGGAAAGCGAAGTTTGAACTGAAAGTGCAAAATTATCATTTTGCCCCTCGACCATTTACCCTTACCTTAAGAAATCATGAAGGACAAAATGGTCATTCCCTCACACCCATATGGTTGCCGAAATTGCTATATAGAAGGGTGAAAGGATTGAGTCGAAGTTGGAGATGTATTATTGGAGCTTGCCACATGTCAAGTAAGGAGATCCTGAAGCATTAATGACCTCACCTAACCATGTCTTATCAATTTTAGGCCAATTATATGTGTGAGACAAGTAGAATGAAGACCTCATCAGCTGTGTATACAATATTTCTCACGTTCATTGCCTCTTCCTCCCCATTTTGCCAAAATCGAAACCATCCCAGAAAAACTAATTTTGTCCCTTCTGTTGGGTGAGCTCGAGGAAGCCTTCTCGATGGCCGTTTGAGGTGCTTCTACTTCCAAAGGTAAGATCTATGTGTTCTTGACAAGCTCCAATTGGAATTTCTTCATTTGGGAAAGTAGTTTCATAGGTATGAGTCTGAGACTAGAATTGGACGAAATTTGCACGAGCTGGGAGAAGGTCACTGCATACCCTCTTAGAAATTCCAAATGACCTCAAAATTTTTGGGAGAGCTTAATAACATCTAGTAATATGTTCAGATGGTTTATGGCTGCAAGTAGATGATGTTAACTTCTATTTTCATGGCTGAACATTAACGGTAAAATCTGGACAGATTCTGACCAATAGGAGTTCGGGCTATTTCGGCGTCTTTGCGGTGTCAACCGACTCCAAATCTCATGGTGAGCCTTCTAAACTTGTAAATGAAGGTCTTGGAATGTTCTTTGTTCAAAGAGTGAGGCTTGAGATTGAAGTATGGCTCGATTGAGCGATTAGAACCCAAAACCGGTTCTGTTTAGATGATGTATACATGCTGGCCGGTTCTGTTTAAGGACTAATTGAGGGATATTTGGACTTCAATTGACATATAATTTATTTTATGATGTCATGTGAAGTGTCAATGGGAAGTGTGAGAAGTGGATTGAGGTTTAAAGGTGATTTAAGGGCTAATTGGTGCGTGGAACTTTGAGATGTATATTCTGCCCTTTAAATTGTAGCATGAGCTAAGTAAATGGAGGATTAATGGAGGTGTTGTCGTGTATTCTACCAATTGATAAGGCATCCTAAGTTGCCATTTTTTTGGTGGTCGATAGAATGGTTTATCGAAAGTGAAAGTCGATTGTTTCTAATTCGAAATTGAGTGGATTTTGACTCAAAATTGATGAACTTCCTAGGACGGCATGTGGTTCTCTTTTGGCTGTGATCTTGTGGATCTAGGAGACTTGTTTGGTGTCGATTTTTGCTGATTAATCACTATAAGTGGTTCCTAAACCCTTACTTGAACCCTAAGATGCTACTGGAATGTTGTTTGGTGTAGCGCGATTGTGTGATAAAAGCATGGTAATTAATAGCATGTTATTGAATCGGCCGGGGGTCTTGGCGATGATTGGTGATAACAACACGGCCGTGGGCCTTGGCGATGCTTTGGCTTTAAGCAGTATGAAACTATATTGCGGCTTGGAGCCTTGGCGATACATCGCGACCGTGGACCCTAGCGATACGACGTGGCCGTGGGCCTTGACGATACATCGCGGCCGTGGGCCCTGACAATGACTAAATTTGATTTTAGGCTAATGTGTGAAGCTTGGATCCTATGGCGTGTGGTGTGTTTGTTAATGATTTGATATGTTAATTGTTCTTTGACAAATGACACTGAATTGCCATATGCCATTGCTTGCTGAATTCCCTGCATTATCTGCATTTTGTTTTATTTGGTGGGATTAGTGGTTTAGTCAGGGTTGGGTTTCACTTGCTAAGACGTCGATCTCACCCCCTAGTGGGACAAACTTTTCAGACCCTAAACCCTAGCCATGCTGCCAATTCGACTGAACGATCCAAAGGATATCATCGCTGATTTTGATGAGTTTCCCTACTGGAAATGTATTACCTATATTAGGAAGCGCACGATAGTTTGGGTAGACGAAGGGAAGCCGAAACTGCAACCCCATCGCTTTGAAGCCTTGTTTCGTTAGGTAGGAGATAGCAGCTTGATGGGACCCCTGTTGTCAGAGGATGTTTCATGGGAGGTGATTCCAACTTGGTGCCATCCGTCCCGACCGGGCATAGAAGTGGACAACCCAGCATCTATGAGAGGTTCCAGAAATATACCTGAAGTACCGAAGTCTCCTTTGTCCTCTGCTGAGTACATGGACTGTGTAGAGATTTCTGCTGACCCTATCGAGGCCACTGACGAAGAAGAAGAAGAAGAAGAAGAAGAAGAAAAAGAAGAGGAGGAAGCCAAGGAAGACACCGAAAAGCCTTTAGAGAATGTACCATTTGAGGCTTTTTCGGATTACGACCCAAATGATGAGGGGGATGATGGAAGAGATGATTCAAGTCGTTCTGATGACAACTTTGAATGAAGAGGGTTAGGCAATCAGTCAGCAATTTTGGTGTTGTACTTTAAGAAAGGTTTAGTAGTAGCCTTTGAACCCTAAGTCTTAGTTCCTTTTCTACCCATGGTGTGCGGCTTTATAATTTGTCGTTTCCCTTTCACTGTTTGTAATGAATGTTTCTACTCTGTATAAATGGTGTGCTTTTGAATTTTTCCAAAACTCCCATTATTTTTTTATTTTTATTTTTTTGTACGGAGATGCCCACTTTCGTTTTTGCATTTCATATCATACTAGGCCGTGTGAGGTTCCTGGGTATATGATTGGCCTAAGACTGATGCAATGGACTCCAAGGGGATGCGGGGCGTTCAGGTTCTCATGGAGCTAGAATCACTACGATTCCTCCCAAGAATTAAGGCTTCATTCATTTACTTGAGTATAGCAGTCTCAGGCTGCTGGTCTCATCATTTATCACGAACAAACAACCATCCAATGGTGCTTAAGCAGCTTTCAACTAATTACTCATTATCCGAGGATTCCAAATCATCCTTAAGCAGCAATCACATAACAAGCCAGCCTCAGCGAGGCAACTTCTCAAACAACAGCTAATTAATAGGCAAGTGTCAATTAGGCCAACATCAAATAACCTCTTAAGGCATCACTTCAATAAGTCAATTACTCATGCTTTAAATATAAAAGGCATCTGCCACTCTATCACAAACACGACAAGCTTTCTCACTTTTGAAAGACACTAGTTCAATGGGGTATAAATTCCACACGTCGTCTAATCTCTCAGTTAGACCTTGGCCATAACAACCGCGTGATGCTAACTATAAAACACACCAAACAGGCCAATCACAATATCACTTTTCTTTTTCAAGCGGCATTCACTGTCAAGCACAAAGCTCTTAATCATGCCAATCACGGGCATCATTAAAAATGCCATATCACTTTCGAAAATTCACTTTGAGAATCAATCCCGTGTGATAAATCTCTTAACCACAATTGGACTCAACCTGATATCTAGACTTTCCCTTTCAATTTATGGCTTGGGTCATTCCTGCCTCACCACCATTTTAGAAACCTGCCAAGAGCCATTCCTTGTCCAGACCTCTTTGTCTTGGCGATCACTCCCCGCCCTCATCAGACTTGGTCGTTGCAGGTTGTCCCAAGTCATACATCTATGGAGAAAGCCTTGTTCCACACGTCCCACAACATGCTTCATTACGGTTTATAAGTATTCCATCAACTTGTCCTATACCAAGTGACAGTTTATTAAGCCCAATAATGATAAGCTCATGCATACACCCTCATCAATTTTCATTTCATAGCCACAAACCCATGCACAACATGGTTGTTCTCACTACATGTCATTCCACGATCGCCTTCAAATTAATTCTTATCCATCAAAGATTTCTAATTCCATCATTGACCATCACACCTCATAAATTAATTGCCTATGTTTAACCATATACCTCAATTCTAGTTGCTATTCAAGTCAAATCCATATGCATTCGATCACAACTGGCCTTTAATCCAAATATTCGTTGTCTGCTTCCTTGTACACATCTCATCTTATATCATCCAAGGTTATCAATCGCAATTGATAACTAAAACTATCGAGATATAACGCAATTCAAGCCTGAATCCACAAATACCAATCTCCTTTTTATAACTCATACTCCTCAAGTTGGGTCATTGACAAATCACAATCACAATCATATAATCTAATCGACCCTTCATTTATAAGCAATTCTTTACTAACCTCAAGCATAATTGCTACCTCAAAATCCATGCTTATGTTTCCTTAATTTCTGCTTACTTCCACTTAAACCTCAATCACATCACTCAAGATCATTCATTAAATTGACACTCGGACCATTAGAGTACCACATAAGTTTAAGTCTATAATCCTCAAGATTCAGTGATTAATGCCTAATCCTAAAGGTCTCACTATCTAATTGTCACCAAGTCATCACTCCTTATCACTCCAAACCTTAATCACATTGGATCGAGCTGACTTTACTCTAATACCAAACAAACGGGGATGTCACGCCCCGAACTCGGCGAGCATGCGAATATCCCACTTGGCCGTTCATCTTCAATAGTCTCGTAGGATCCTCCTGCCCATAACTCAATAAATCCATCTCTTATGTAGAAGCGAGAAACAACTCAATACAATTAAAATAAGATGACTTCAGCGTGAAAGATGGTACTTTACTCAGTGCTCGCCAATTGGCGGCAAAGTGAAAATAGACAATACAAAACTATCAATTTCTTAAGGTTACAAAGGTTACATCTGAATAAAACTTAATATCTAAGTCTTTGAAGAGACGTCTTCTAGTGTCATTTCATGGCACTCACATGATTCCATCACTAGGGACCTGAAAAATGTTAATCCCTAATGGGGTGAGATATAAATTTTAGTAAGTTCACCCTAAACCTAGACTAGGCCATCAGTCCTCCCAGAGCATACAATGAAGGAAAAAATGAAAAAACTCATTAAGGTGTTAACACATGGCAATCAAACATCAAATGTCTCAAGATCATTAGCACAATAAGACTCACAGTCAATCGTGTCGCACCCTATGAGACCCAAGCTTCACGCACTAGCATATAATAAATTCACCATTTCAACTCATCACAATGATATCACAATAACTCATCATCAAGGTCATATAAACCATGATGTATTTCAAGGGCACTATCGCCATGCAATCCCTAAGGCATTATAGCCAATATCATCTTTGGGGCATCATAACTAATTCGATCGCTGAGGTATCATAGCCAATTCGATCTCTGGGGCGTCATAGCCAATTCGATATCTGAGGAATCATAGCCAATTCAATCGCTGGGGCATCATAGCCAATTTGATCTCTGGGGTATCATAGCCAATTTAATTCACATAAGCTCAATAGCCAAGTCATATCACAAGGGACATTGCCATAGCCAACATTCATAGAGCAAAGCATAATCCCGCACTTCATGGCAGTTAATCAATTTATTAGTTCCCTTACCATTTCAAGCATTAATTCAGCTCATTCACAACTCAAGGCCTAAATGTCATACGGCCACTCAAAGTCATATGCCAATCAAATACACACCTCAATAATTTAGCTATAAAAAAATTGTAATCTCACATCATAACAAACGCACATGACTCAATCCACCACCATCCTATTCGGCCCTCATCAATTTAAACACAATAAAATCACCAATTTATCAATTGATTAATCAAACTCATCCAGTAATGTCCTAACGTCCTAATAAAGGTTCAAGGGCCATTTATTTTCAATCAAGCTAGCAAATTCCACCAAACATCCTTCTCCAAGCTCGGTTCTTCCTTGACCGAACGTCAGCAATTCGGTCCTAGGGAAAATCCACGATTCCATCAATAAAACTCTTCCAATCTCAATTCCACCAAGTAAACACCTTGCCAACACATCAATTAACATCCCTAGATGACTTACCATAAGTTTCGAACTAAGGCGACACCCCCATGAACTCCCAAAGTACTCGGTTTACTCGATCAGTGCAGGGGACAAAACTGGTCCTAATCCCATCACACCAAACAGCCCTTAAATCTTCCCTAAACTTCGTTCTCTCATACAATCACTTTGCCAATACGTCAACCTATATCTCTAAGTGTCTTACCGAAAATTTTAGAACAAGGTGGCACCTTCAAGAGTCTTAAAGCGACTCGGTTCCGACTGGCCAGTGAAAGGGCATAATCTGTCCATGAAAGATCAAGAGGTTTCATCCATTAAAACCCATATCAACTCTCAAAAATCCTCAATATCAGCTTTTCAAACTCTTAGAGTTGAGAGTGACTTATTGAAAATTTAGAGCCATTTGAAGCCTTGAAGTCGAATAAAATTGGCCCTCTCCCAAATCGGGTCAGAATATGACATTGTCCTGACCTTTGCCCACTCCAACAGTCCTACGGGACAAACGGTTAAGCCACATTAAGCTTATAATATGTCCATGAAATCACAAGATAATAATCTTTCAAATGGCAGTGATTTTACCTCAATTCGATATCGCAAAACAAAGTTCTGATCAGAATAGTGGACTAGTCGAAGCAGGGTAGCGAGCTTTTCTCGGCAAAGAAGAAAGAAGAAGAAAAATGAAGCGAAAGGGAGAGAGAAGAGAGTCACGGCTAAGCCAAAGCTAGGAAAGTCTTCCACACAATAATTGGGGTCAAAATACGTTGAATGTTAGGTTAAAAGTGACTAATTAATGCCCACCACCATTGGATGACACTTATCTTCACCCAAATAATATCTAAGCTTGCATTGACTTCCTTTGACCACTTTGTCTTCTCATTTTCGGCAGCCCTTAGAGAACCAAATGACCAAATTATCCTTCATTAGTTCTTAAGGCAAGGGCAAGGCTCTTGGGGCAAAATGGTAATTTTGCACTTTCTATCAGAAACTTTATTTTTTCAACTTTAAATTATCATCGATGAGGCGACGTCTAATTCATTTCAAATGTTGGAATTCCTCATTGTCTGATACCCGATTTAGAGGTCTCATTTCATGTTGAGCTCTTGTCGACTGTAATTCCAGTTTATCTCAAGCTGATGGGCGACTCTTGCAGGTGTACGCGTATCGACCTTAGCGTTTCTCAAGCAGTTGGGACTTTGGTTATCATGTGATTGTGAGGGTTATATCGTCGTTCCTGCGGTCCTGATCATCGAAATCTGATTTAGGAAATTCTCACAAATTACACATTGGTTATGTCACGCCCCGTGCCCCGAGCATGAGCGCACGACTCCTTGCAAGCAAACCATATAATCTCTCGCGGTCCCACGATCCACAATCTAAGCCGAGAGATATAACAAATATATCAAGCATGCGGAAACAGTAAATAAGCTACTCCTCCGTACAAACTATAAATTAAGTGGGACCTGGATAGCATAGAAACTATCGTACATAATAACCGATTGTGCTTACAAGTACAGCGCTACTAACATTCGATAGACAAGGGGGTGACGGGGTAAACATACAAAATAGGTCATCATTAAAATCCGACAGGAACAGGGTCGGGGTCGTCACCAAAGATAAGCTACCACTAGAGCCTCCTAGGATGAGCTGCTGGAATCATCGGTATCCTCGGCATCCTCCGTCGAGTCATACTCTAAGAACATCTCAGAGCGAACCTTAATAGTATCCTCCATGGTCTCCTCATGGGACGGCTCCGTGAGATCCTCCTTGGTGGCCTCCAGGACAATGACCTCATCCTCCTCCACAGAAAAATTCAGCGTCGGGGTCCTCTTCGGCCCGTTCCTAGAACCGTCTACCGATCCATCTGTCTGATCCTGATCCCTACCGGGGTGGCACCAATCAAGGATCACTCCCTATGGCACCTCATGGGGCTTCAGCGGCCCAATCGACTCGTCTCCAACTTTCCTAAACCACGCCTCATACCGATGAGGCTTTCAATCTGTGCTACCCTCGTCAACTCACACCACTATACACTCCCTCACATAAATGGTCCCCTGTTTGTTAGGGAACTCATCAAAATACGCGGTCATCTCTTTAGGGTCTCCAAAGCGAATAGGCCACATAGTCAAGGCCTAGAATCTGTACCAAAAGGGGTGAGATACACATCTCAGTAAAGGAGTCCTAACCTTAGGTCAGGTCGACCATCCACTCAGGCAGTCGCAACCCCAATCGTTCAAACTCACAGACATATCAAGCAAATGCAAGTACAAACAACAACACATAGATGGCATACACGCAAATATAGCATCATAACACACTCAAATGATATGCACACTCGCTTTGCCACATGACCACATCCACCACTTTCCGCCGGCCTCATTCTCATGCCTGCGATTAGATCGCATCAGGCTCGGTCCACGTAAACGCATCAGACCGTCATTGACAACCCGCATAAACGCATTAGGTTTCAATGATACTCCAGGCCATTGTCACCACCTTATATCTCCGTCCCGCGTAAACGCATTAGGACTTTGGCCATTTCACAACCCAACGATTAGATCGCATTCGGGCGCCACACCATTCCAATCCCGTGCCTCAGCGCCTCAGGGTATCATCCACCTCACCACGCGTCTCATACGCATCAAGGCCTCACCATGTCACACTCGTGCCATGATTTTCAATTCGTTTTCCATACATGATGACATGTGCAATTCAGGCACAATTCAAAGACTCATGGCATGCAAGGCAATCGAGTGACACACATACATGGTAGATAATTCAAGCACAAGCATTTACACACCTAAATCCCCTATAACAACTTAGGGTACATCAAGAACATTCACTATGGAATCTCTCACCAATCAACCAATTTATCGCTCGACTCATCCAATCGAGTCCAATCTTCCTATCCTAACTTTAGGATTCCCTTACCTTGGGTTTGATAACACAATTTTTCTCTTCTTGGTCCTCAAAGATTCGGCCTCCAAGGGTCCAAGACCAATCTCACCGTGCAACCTAGAATTTCCAATCAATTCGTCAATTCCTTTTGTGCAATTCCTCAATCCATGAACCATAAACCTCCATAACCTAATCCTCATCATCTTAGCATGCCTTAATCACCAATTTGAGGCTCAAAATCCATGGCATCAGCCTCCACAAGTTTGGCCTTGCACAGAACTGAACCGGTTCTTCTCGGTTCTATGGAAACCGAGCTTGTCCAGCCCTAAATAAACTCCCAATCCATCATTTAATCATTCTTCTACCTCTTAACATGTCTATCTAAAGGTCTAAGGGTCTCATCGAGAGTTTGAAGTTGAATCTTCGTCAGAAACCTGTCGGGAGTTGCCGGATCCTCCAAGGTCGGTACCGATAGTTTTCTGTGCAAGGTTTACAAAATCGATTCACGATAAAAAATTCATCAAATCATTCCCAAATTTTTACCACAGATTGATATACATGTCTTCTAGATCTCCACAAAATTTGACCTCAAAATTCCAACATTTCGGCCTTTTAAGGGGTCAGAAACAGAACCTACCTCAGATTGGGTCAGTTTTCGTCGGCTTCCGGGGAAATGCTTGGTTGGAGCTCCTTGGTGGCCCAAATGCCGTGCTTCCACTTCAAGGAGGTTGGAAAGATGTGGGGCTAGGTTGGTGTGGTCAGCCGGAGTCCAGGCGATGCCGGAGGGCTGCGTCGACGGCGACGAACGGTGGCTCCAAAAGCTGTCGCCGGCGAGCAAAAGAAAGAGAGAGGAAGAAGGTGTGTTCGGTGGTTCTTGGGGAATTATGGTCGACCAAGTGAGGTGAGGGGAGAGAGAAAAATGCTATATATCGAAGGCTCAAGTCAATGGTTGAATGGTAGGTGGTGTATAGTAGATTTAACTACTCTTTTGCCCATCCATTGACACTTGTCTCACATGTCAATCAAACTTGATCTAATGGCCCATATTCCTTCAGATTTTTGGTGGCCTTGGGGTGGTTTAAAAGACCAAAATACCCTTCCTTCATTGCATGAACAAGACTTAAGCTTGAGGGGCAAAATGGTAATTTCACCCCTGACGTTCGGAACGTCATTTTTCTCATTCCAATATTCTTCGATAGGGTGACGGCCAATCCGAATGTAACATTGAAATTCTTGATTCTCCATTTTCAATTTTCAAGACTCGTTTTTAATGGTTTTCTCTATTAGACGCGGTTCCAGCCTATCTCGAACCGTCGGGCGGCTTTTGCAGACGTTACGTGTATCGATCCTTTGATTCATATGACATTTAGGGCTCGTCAATTCGTGGCGGTTTTGGTTGTCATGTAATTATGAGGGTCTATCACTAGTCCCTTTGGTCTCGATCGTCACCGTCCGATTTAGGAAAATTTTGCAAATCATACGTTGGTTAAGCGGCATCACCCGAGCTCTAATTGTATGACACTCGCAAGGCGTTCCCTAATCGTTCTTAGATCGGCCTTTTTGTGGTTCTAAATATCCCATCGACAATCCTTATGGTCAAAGCACCATTTTCTATCCAAGTTACCTAGGTCTACGTACCTCGTCTCGTGTTAACCTTTCCCTTTCCATCAGCCTACTCGAATTGAACAAATTTGAGCGGGATACAACTGAAATACATCTCTAGATTTACTTCTCATTAATGAGTCTAAAATTGTCTAGAAATCAGAATGTCACAACTCTTCCCCTTTACAAAAATTTCGTTCCCGATATTTACATTACAATTAATTACTCAAATAAATGGGGGTGTTGTCGCCTCATCGTCTCTTCGTTCTCTCACGTGGCACCTTCAGTTCCACAGTGCTTCCATATTACCTTGACCTGTGAGATCTTCTTATTCCTGAGGATTTGTTCCTTTGGGTCCTCGATCCTTATCGGCCTCTCCACATAAGACACTCGGTTGTCCACTTCTATGACATTTTGATTTTCCAGTCATTTTCAGACTCATTAAAGAGAAGCCCATTAGAAATGAGTCTTGAAAATTGAGAATGAAAAATAAAGAATTCCAACATCATATTTGGATTGGTCGTCGCCCAATCGAAAAATATTGGAGCGAGAAAAACAGCGCTCCGAACGTCGGAGGTAAAATTACCTTTTTGCCCCTCAACTTTAGAACCTTGCCCATGCATTTGAAGAAGGACATTTTGGACATTAAACCCACCTTATTGCTACCGAAAAAGAAGATGAAGGATGGCCATTGGATCACATTGGAAAGACAAATGGACAAGTGTCACAAGATCCATTAAGGAGAAGTCATATCCAACTTTTTGCACCTACCATTCTTCCCTTTGACCATGAGAGTTGAATAAAGCCTTCTCACTCTCTCTCTCTCTCTTCATTTTCGAACATTCTTCCCCAAGAACAATTGAGAATGCCTCTTCATCTTCTTCTTCCCTCTACCTGCCGGCGACCTGTTCTGGTCTCTCTGTTCGCCGGCCATGACGACCACTTTTGGCCATCACTAGACCACTGGCCGACCACACCAACTTAGATCTACGTCTTGGCGACCTCCTCAAAGTGGAAACGAGAAATTTGGACCACCGAGGAGCCCCGGCCAAGCATTTTCCCGAGAGTCGACAGAATTTGTTCCAACCTGAGGTAGGTCTGATTTTTGACCCTTTTGAAGACCGAAATGATGGAGTTTTGAGGAAAAATTTTGTGGAGACCTACTAAACATGTATATGAATATGTGGTAAAAAGTTGGGCTTGATTTGATGAAGTTTTGACCTCGAATAGGTCTTGTGAACTTGGAACAGAAAACTGTCGGTACTGACCTAGGGAGATCCGGCGACGTTCAACGGGTTTCCAGCAACCAATCGACCTCAAACTCACAGTGAGCCTCAAGAACCCTTATGTAGACATGTTAAGAGGTAGGATGAGGGTTAAATAATGGATTTATGAGTAGGATTGAAGACTGATTGTGTTCGGTTTGCACGAAACCAAGGAGGGCCGGATCGATTTTGGGTAAAACTGAACCTGTTGGGGGCTGGTAATGGTGATCTTGAGTTCCAAATTGAAGCTTCAGACGTGTTTAGATGATGAGGGTTAAGTTATGGATGATTGGGATTCATGGATTGAGGAATTGGGTATGGAAAATTGACGGATTGATTGAATATTCTAGGTGCGTGGTGAACTAACCCTTGAATTGATTTGGCCGAGGCATCAAGGCTTGCAAGAAGGGATTATTGTGATATTAAACGCAAGGTAAGGGAATTTCTAATTTTATGCTAGGAAGATTGGACTCAATTGGGTGAGTCGAAGGTTGAATTGATCGAGTTATGAGAATTCGTCCAAGGGGATAGCTTTCATTATATCCTAAGGTGTTATAGGATGATTGCGTGTGACATTGCTTATGCCTGAGTCGTTTGCCATGTCTGGATATCATTTGATTTGCTTTGCATGCCGCAGGATTTACGATTTGCACTTGGATTTGCACTTGGCCTTGTGTGTGTAAATGAATTGAAAATCATGGCATGAATTATGATTGTGGCATGAGCATGACATGGCGAGGCCCTGAGGCATATGAGACGTGGGGCGAAAGGTGTATACCTTGATGCGACGAGATCGCGGGGTGGAGTGATGTAGTGTGGCGCCCCGGTGCGATGAAATCGTGGGGTTGAGATTGCCACGGTTCTAATGTGAACTATTAGCGAGATGGAGGTATGAGATAATGATATTGGCCTGGAGATTCATCGAAACCTGATGCGTTTACGTGGGTTGCCGATGACGGTCTGATGCGTTTACGCGGACCGAGCCTGATGCAATTTATCGCGGGCTGGAGATTGAGGTAGGCAGGAGGAGATGGTTGTGGTGAGATGGCGGGAGGAATTGTGCATTATTATCTGAGTGCAACATGTTGTCATAGTTGCATGCTTATCATATTATGTTTTTGTTTTATTAATTTGTGCTTGATATGCCTATGAGTGGAATTATTGGAGTGTACGACTTCCTGAGTGGACGGTTGACCTAACCTTGGGTTAGGACCCACCTTACTAAGATTTATATCTCACCTCAGTGGGGCTCAACTTTTCAGGATTCAAGTGACGGAAGCGCGGACTTGCCATGGAGTGGCATTTAAAGAGATAGTTCAGCTGTATTTAAGAGAATTACAGGACATGGATTTACATTTGTGATATTAAGAATTGTCCTTCTAATTGGTGGATTGGGAATTGAACGTATTTGAATTGGTTAATGAAATTTTGATGTATCTATCCTAAGTCATCGGGTGTCGATTTATTTGAAAGTTGATGTTGGCATCGCTTCCGCATGCATATTCCTTTGAGTGTATAGAATGTTGGTCGTTGAATCCTATAGCTTTCATAAGGAACGACTTGATGGGATGTACGCATGCTTGCCGGGTTCGGAGCGTGACATTCCCGTTCGATTTGGTATCAGAGCAAGGTCAGCTCGATCCAATGTGATTGAGACTCGAAGTGATAGTGAGTGATGACTTGAGGACAATTAGGTAGTGAGACCTTTAGGGATAAGTATGGATTGCTGAATCTTGAGGATTATAGGCTTGAACTTGTGAGGTATTCTAATGGTCCTAGTGCCGAATTAAGAGACGATCTTGAGTGATTTATGAATAAGGCTCACAAGGAAGTGAATAGAAATTAAGGAGTCATGAGCCTAGATTTGAGGTTGCTAGAGAATAAATTATGAATAAAGGGCCAATTGAGGTGTATGATTGTGATCTTGGTTTGTAAATAACCCAACTTGAGGAGCATGAGTTATAAAGAGACAGTTGGTATTGGTGGATTCAAGCTTGAATTGCGTGATATCTTGATGGTTTAGTTATCGATTACTATTGATAGTCTTGGATGATATGAGATGAGATGTATACAAGAGAGCGAATAAGGAATATATGATTAAAGACCAGTTGTGATCGAACGCTTGAGGATTCGACATAGTTAGCTACTTCACTTGAGGTGCATGGTTAAATATATGCAATTGATTTGCGAGATGTGATGGTCATTGGTGGAATTAGAACTTTTAAATGGATAGGAATTAATCTGAAAGCGATTTTGATATGACAAGTGGTGAGGACAATCATGTTGTGCTTGAGTTTGTGGCTTTGAAATGAAAGTTGATGAGGGTGCATGCATGAACTTATCGCTGTTGGACTTAAGAAACTGTCACTTGGTATGGGACAAGTTGATGGGATACCTATAAATTGTAATGAAACATGGTATGAGACATGTGGAACGGGGCTTTCTCCATAAATGTATAACTTGGGACAACTTGAACGGCCATGTCTGATGAGGGCGGGGAGTGATCGCCGGGACAGAGAGGTCCGGACAAGGAGCGGCTCCTGACAGGCTTCTAAGATGGCAAGAGGTAGGAATGACCCAAGTCATAACTTGAAAGGGGATGTCTATGTATCATATTGAATCCAATTGTGGATAAAAGATGTATGGCACAGGATTGATCCTCATCAAGAATGATCGAAAGTGGCATGACATGTGTAATGGCGCCTATGAGTGGCGTGGTTAAAAGCTTCGTGCTTGATAGTTGATGCCCTTTAAAAAGGAAAAGTGATGGTTGTGATGGGCCTGTTAGGCATGTTTGATGATTAGCCTCATGTGATTGGCTTGGCCAAGGTATGACTGAGAGGTTAGACGACATAGGAGGTTTATACTCGTTGAACCGAGGCATGTCAAAAATGAAATAGTATGTTGTAATTATGCTAGAGTGGCGGATGCCTCTAGGCTTAAAGTATGAGCTATTGACTCAGTGAATTGCTACCTTGAGTGCTTGATTGATAGTTGCCTAGTTAAGGCTAGCCTAGTGGTGGCTGTTAGTTGAGAAATAGCCTCGTTGAGGATGGCTTGAGGAATGATTGCTGATCAAGGACGATTTGGGATCCTCGAATAATTGGTAATTAATTGAGAATTGCCTAAGAACCATTAGAGGGTTGGTTAATGGCGAAAGATATGGAGATGAGTAGCATGAGACTGCTAGACTTGAGTATATGACTTAAGTTTTTGATTCTTGGAGGGAACATAGTGGTTCAAGTGACATGAGAATCTAATAAGGTTGAACGACCAAGGTATGGTCGTAGAAGAGCATTAGGCTAGAGTATGTAAGATATGGGAAAATCCAAGAACTAAGAAGAACCATGAGAATTGAGTAAAGATGTGCGATTGGAGTATGAGTACCAAAAGGAAAAATGGCTCGATCTGTTAATCGTACAAGACCCAAGAGTTGAATAGATTGTAGGAGCTTTAAATGGAAATGAGGAAATTTATCAATTAAACCAGCTTGAGGAGGAGCTGCCATGATTCTCTAAGTCACTGTGGTGATGAATGCTTGTGCTGACGAGTTAAGTCACGAGAAAGGTGACTCTGAGTTATTTCATTCACGAGAAAAGTGAATGTGCGGGAAGGACCATGAGAGTTTTGAAAAACTTGTAAAGCTGTGAATAAGGATGTGATTGACTGAGTTTGATGGAAGGATGAAAGTTGAAATTGGTTCCTCTGGATTGAGGACCTTGTTAAGGGAACCTTGGAAGTTTTGGGTACATTGAAGAAGGAGAGTGACCCTGACAATTACTAGCCCTAAGAGACTATAAATGATGAGTGAAAAGTCACTAGAGGAAGGATTTCCTCGAAGGCATGAGATCTGCCTAGACTACCTCTAGTGAGTTGTTCAATGGAAAGTATCATCCTAGGATTGCTTGAGAGCAATGGTTGTTTGGATTCTAATACTTTTGCAAGGATCATAGGAGGATCGACCAGTGTGGGACAAAGTTCTCAAGGTCGTTTAAGCATATGGCAAAGGTAGTCAAGAACCCTTGAATAAGATGAGTAAGTCCCTGAGTGGATTGAAACTTGAAAACCTTACGGCTGATTGTTATTCTTGATTTTGAGGAATGGTGATAGGACTCAGCAAAAGAGGAGAATGATCGAAAGACTTATGAATAATAGAACTCCTGCTCATAGATTACGAGCAGAGAGATGTTCATTATGGATATGGAGTGTGCCTATGGGAAATGGTTCATTACCTAGGCATAAGACACATGGTGGAAAATGAGTAGTCTGTCTTTTCTATTATGGAAGGGGTTAAGGAAGAATTGGCATGATGGTTTGCCCGGAGTTAACGATTCCATGGGATCGGTTGATTGAATTGGAACAATGAGAAATGAAATCATGAGTTGCTATTCCCTAAAAAATAGGGCATTGTTCTTAAAGGGCGATTGGACCATAAATTGGTCATTGACGAAAAGAAAAGTGAACGGACTTGATAGTCCTAACTGGTTGTGATTCTAGCAAATGATTTTGTAAATGAAAAGAATGCTTAGAGAATATTTGCAAAGTGATTTGAGGTAATCGAATTGACCATTCGACAAGTGAACTGGTGAAGACCCAAAGACGAACAAATATTGTCACTTGAGGTGACTGAGCAATGGGAAAGAGAATGTGAAAGCAGGGTGGCATTTGGAATCCTGGAGTAAAGGTATCGCCGTCGGCGCAAACTCAAAGGTTGTCATCCTATGGAATGGGAAGGACAAGATGAATTTAAAGGGAGAAAATGCCACGGAGTTATGTAGTTTCTTCCGTAGGGTAAGAGACCCTATTGTGATAGGAAGAAAAACTCTAAATTGTCTTAGTATTATTGAGCGTCTATACCGGGAAAGAGGATGCAGAACTTGAATGACTCTTGGAAGTGAAATCCGAGAGACAGTCTTATAGACAATGTTGAATTCCAGAATGATGTGACGTTTAGTGGAACAAATGAAATTGGGATAAGGTCGCCTTAGTGAGTATGGACTCAGAGTCTAAAGTGGTAATGCTTCTCTAGAGAAGAGTGACAAGAATAAAAAAATGTTGTGCGGTCCTAGAAGAGACCCGTGACGACAGAGAGCCAAGATCTGAACTCTCAAGTGAAAAGTGCGAGGAATAGTTGGGAAGATTCGACACCTGGTGGGAGGAAGTTGATAATCGCCGAACTAAGTGCCCAAGGAATGAGTTGGTTGTTACCATCTCGAGAGACGATGGTTGAACCTATGTACGGAGCCATAAGAAACATGAACAGTTTTTGAGAATGTCATATGGGCTCTAAAGAAATGTCTATTGCATATTAAATGTGAAGAGCACAAGTTATGGACCTAATGAAGTAAGATTCACGCATTGGAATAAGTGATAAATCCTTTGAGGATTGGAATAAGTGATGAATCGACTATAGTCGATGTGAATTGCGAGAAGTTGAGACTTACTAAGATCGATGAATTGCAATAAACAGACTGTGGAAAGATTCCTTACAAGAGCTACTCCATTGGTGAAATAGACTAAGGACGAGTCGTGACACGAATGGGTGAATGAACGTGAAAAGAGTTTTCGAGGACTTGAGTTAAGCTGATGACTACACTATTTATGACGATTCCGGTTGGAAATTGAAACGCATATAGAGGTCGCAATGACGCGAGATAGAATGAAACTTGAGGCATAACAAGGCGATTTGAAATGGATATTGCTTGTACGTTGTGACAATAATGCCATATGAATTGGCATGCTTAGAGCATGATTGGGATGGTTTGCGAATGTCCTCGTGATAAAGTTGGGAAATGTTGTTGAGTGAAAGAACGTTGCAAGGCTACACATACCATAAGAGTATAAGGTAGCAGTTTCCCGAGGGGAATTGAATAAGAGGCAACGTAGACGTATAGAATTGCTTGTGGATACGAGAGTGTTGCTTAGATGAAGAAAGGACCTCAAGAATTATGTGAACTATAAGAGATTGAGAGCATAGACTGCCTAAAGGGAATTGAAGGCGAGGCATGTGGAACAAAGAGATCACCCAAGTGTGATTATAGCGATATTCGTATCGCTAAGGAAGGGTGGATTGTTTGATGGATGCCTACCGTTGAGAATTAAACATGGTTTAATTGGCGATGAAGGGACAGATCTTCCCTAAAAAAATAAGAGATTCAACTCCTAAATTGAAAGTTCGCTTATGGACTAGCGTGATGACTACTAGAAACACCTAGCCTGAAGGCCAGAAGGAAATTGAGGTTTGCCATGATTAAACATCGATACCGGAGGGATTATAGGAATGGATGGAACCCTTAAGGCCTATGGACGGAAGTATGAGTTTAGTATTGAAGGGAAACTCAAGGAAATGACCTCATCGAGATTCAAAGGAGGAATTATGGTGTCCTTTGGGATGACACAAAGGTGTGCCAGACTCCCATCAATGCTATCGATGAATGGACTGAAAGTAGGATTAGTCTAACATGAGGTCAAGCATTAGGCATGCTGACAAGAAAGGGGGCATGACGTTGAAAGTTGATGGATTACCACGATCGTTGAAATTTTAGGACTGAATCGAGAGTGAATTACTCCGGAGGTAATCATGAACTTGTTTAAGGAGTTGAGAGGGCTATGATTCAGATTGGATAATAGATGACAAGTTGGTAAAGCCCTTGAATCATAAATGATACGAAAGGACATTCGGAGGAAGTGATACGCCAAACGGTATGGGCATCAAAGAGTGCATTTTTGAGATGGTTTAGTAATGGCGGATAGGTAAAGATCTTGAGTTTAATACGACGTTTTGGAAAAGCCTTCCGTCAAGGAATTTGAAAAGTAGAATTGCAGTATAATGTATATACCCTTTGACCATTAGATAAATCGAAAAGGTGATTTGAATGCTCGAGAGTATATCACCGACAAATGTTATGAATATCGATTGGGAACAAAGGAAGGTGAGCATAGATTGAGGACAAAAGGGGAAACGAGTGTTGAAGGATAAAAGTTGTTACTGGTAAAGACATTAAAGAGTGCATTTCGATGAGGGCTAGTGTTAATGGTTATGGACAAATGAAAGAGATAATGTGAACGCTCGATGATGAACTGCTGACAAATGTTATGAATACCAAAAGAGAATGGAGAGAAGCAAATTGGATTGAGAACTGAAGGAGACAAGTCCTAGGGAAGAGATGGTTTTGGGCTGGAAAGGACGAGTAAGATTGTCAAGTCGTGAAAGGAATTATCCGGAAGAGTGAGGATACGATGAGGAGCTGATGATCCAAAGGATCGGATGGTTAGAAGGTTGCAAATTTCGAGGAAGAAATTTCTTTAAGGGGGAAAGAGTTATGACATTTTGATTTTCCAGTCATTTTCAGACTCATTAAGGAGAAGCCCATCAGAAACGAGTCTTGAAAATTGAGAATAGAAAATCAAGAATTCCAACATCATATTCGGATTGGCCGTTGCTCTATCGAAAAATACTGAAGCGAGAAAAACAACGTTTCGAACGTCGGGGGTAAAATTACCTTTTTGCCCCTCAAGTTTAGAACCTTGCCCATGCATTTGAAGAAGGGCATTTTGGACATTAAACCCACCTTATTGCTACCGAAAAAAAAAAGATGAAGGATGGCCATTGGATCACATTGGAAATACAAATGGACAAGTGTCACAAGATCCATTAAGGAGAAGTCATATCTAACTTTTTGCACCTACCATTCTTCCGTTTGACCATGATAGTTGAATAAAGCCTTCTTACTCTCAATCTCTCTCTTCATTTTCGGCCATTCTTCCCCAAGAACCACTCTTCATCTTCTTCTTCCCTCTGCTCGCCGACGACCAGCTCTGGTCTCTCTGTTTGCCGGCCACGACGACCATTTTCGGCCATCACCTCACTGCCGGCTGACCACACCAACTTAGATCTACATCTTGCCGACCTGTTCGATATAGAAGCGAGGCATTTGGACCATCGAGGAGTTCCGGCCAAGCATTTTCCCGAGAGCCGACATAATTTGCTCCAATCTGAGGTAGGTCTAGTTTCTGACCCTTTTGAAGGCTGAAATGTTAGAGTTTTGAGGTCAAATTTTGTGGAGACCTAGTAGACATGTATATGAATCTATGGTAAAAAGTTGGGCTTGATTTGATGAAATTTTGACCTTGAATAGGTCTTGTGAACTTGGAACAGAAAACCACCGGTACTGACCTAGGGAAATCCGGTGACGTTCAACGGGTTTCTAGCAACCAATCGACCTCAAACTCACGGTAAGCTTCAAGAACCCTTAGATAGACATGTTAAGAGGTAGGATGAGGATTAAATGATGGATTTAGGAGTAGATTGAAGATCGATTGTGTTCGATTTACACGAAATCAAGGAGGGCCGGATCGATTTCGGGTAAAACCGAACCTGTTGGGGGCTGGTAATGGTGATCTTGAGTTCCAATTGCTGGTTAGGACGTGTTTAGATGATGAGGGTTAAGTTATAGATGATTGGGATTCATGGATTGAGGAATTGGGTATGGAAAATTGACAGATTGATTGAATATTCTAGGTGCGCGGTGAATTAACCATTGAATTGGTTTGGCCGAGACATCAAGGCTTGCAAGAAGGGATTATTGTGATATTAAACACAAAGTAAGGGAATTCCTAACCTTATGCTAGGAAGATTGGACTCAATTGGGTGAGTCAAGGGTTGAATTGATCGAGTTATAAGAAGTTATCCAGGGGGATAGCTTTCATTATATCCTAAGATGTTATTGGATGATTGTGTGTGACATTACTTATGCCTGAGTCGTTCGCCATGTCCAGATATCATTTGATTTGCTTTGCACGCCACGGGATTTACGATTTGCACTTGGATTTGTACTTGGCCTTGTGTGTGCAAATGAATTGAAAATCATGGCAGGAGTTATGATTGTGGCATGAGCATGACTGTGGCGTGAGCATGACATGGCGAGGCCTTAAGGCGTATGAGACGCGGGGTGAGAGGTGGATACCCTGATGCGACGAGATCGCGGGGTAGAGTTGATGTCGTGTGGCACCCTGATGCGATGAAATCGCGGGGTTGAGATGGCCACAGTCTTGATGCGAACTATTCGCGAGACGGAGGTATGAGATAATGATATTGGCCTGGAGATTCATCGGAACCTGATGCGTTTACGCGGGTTGCCAATGACGGTCTGATGCGTTTATGCGGACTGAGCCTGATGCGATTTATCGCGGACTGGAGATTAAGGCAGGCAGGAAGAGATGGTTGTGGTGAGATGGCGGGAGGAATTGTGCATTATCATCTGAGTGCGACTTGTTGTCATAGTTGCATGCCTGTCATATTATGTTTTTGTTTTATTGATTTGTGCTTGATATGCCTATGAGTGGAATTATTGGGGTGTACGATTACCTGAGTGGACGGTCGACCTAACCTAGGGTTAGGACCCACTTTACTGAGATTTATATATCACCCTAGTGAAGGCTCAAATTTTCAAGTTTCAAGCGACGGAAGCGCGGACTTGCCATGGAGTGGCATTTGAAGAGATAGTTGTTCAGCTGTATTTAAGAGAATTACAGGGCATAGATTTACATTTTGTGATTTTAGGAATTGTCCTTCTGATTGGTGGATTAGGAATTGAACCTATTTGAGTTGGTTAACGAAATTTTGATGTATTTGTCCTAAGTCATCGGGTGTTGATTTATTTGAAAGTTGATGTTGGCATCGCTTCCGCATGCATGTTGTCACGCCTTGAACCCGTCGAGCTCGCGAACATCCCTGCAAACAAACCATACAATCTCTCGCGTCCCAAGATTCAGACTTGCAAGTCGAGAGATAATATATAAACATAAGCATGCGGAAGTGATACTTAAATAATCCCCGTACAGAGTATTAGTTAAGTGGGACCTGAATAGCATAATAAATGTCATACATCATAACTAACAGTTCTTACAGCTCCGACTACTGCAATCTGCTAATAACCTGGGCGACGAGGTGGTACGTAAAAGAGTCCCTCATGACATCCAAAAGGACAGGATCGGGGCACCTCCAAAAATGTCGAGCTAATAAATTATATCTCCTAGGATGAGCTGCTGGAGTCCCCAGAATCCTCTGCGTCCTCGGTCGGCACATACTCAGATAACGTCTTGGACGGAACCTTGATGTAATCGTCCATGGTCTCCTCGCGCGATGGCTCCGCTAGGTCTTCCTCAGTCGCCTCCAAGACGATGACCTCGTCCTCCTTGATGGTGAAGTCTAGCGTCGGGGTCTTCTCCGACCCGTTGCTAGAGCCGACTACAGATCCTTTTGGTTGCTCCTGCTCCCTAGCAGTCTGACACCGAGCAGGGATAACGCCCTGGGGTATCTCGTGGGGCTTCAGCGGCCCGATCTGCTCATCCCCGACCCTCTTAAACCATGCCTTGAATCTATAAGGCTTCCAATTAGGGCTACCATCATCGACCCATACGACAGTGCACTTTCACACATAAATGTTCCCCTGACTATCAAGGAACTCATCAAAATATGCTGTCATTTCTTTGGGGTTCCCAAAACGTATAGGCCACATCTCTAAGGTCTAGGATCTGTAAAAATAAGGTCCCCAAAAGGGGTAAGATGCACATCTCAGTAAAAGAATCCTAACCCTAGGTCAGGTCAATAGTCCGCTCAGGCAGTCTTACACACCAATCATTCAAAATTCATAGACACATAGGAATACCAGGCACAAAACAATGAAACAATAGCATACAGATGACAAACATGCAATGATGACCTCACGTCATACTCATGATCATGCACACTCGTCCTGCCTCATCACCACATCCCCCAATTTTCGTCTGCCTCAATCTCTAGCCCTCGATCTCGTCGCATCGGCTCGATCCGCGTAAACGCATCAGATCGTCATCGGCAACCCGTGTAAACGCATCAGGTTTCGATGAATCTCTAGGCCAATCACATAATCTCATATCATCGTCCCACGAATAATTCGCATCAGGACCGTGGCCATTTCAACCCCGCGATCTTGTCGCATTAGGACGCCACACAACATCAACTCCACCCCACGATCTCGTCGCATCAGGGCATCCACCTCCCGCCCCGCGTCCCATACGTCTCAAGGTCTAGCCATGTCATGTTCATGCCGTGATTTTAAATTCAATTTCACAATTCAAACAACCGGTGCAACTCATGCACAATTCGAATACTCATGGCGTGCAAGGCAATCACATGACACATACATGGCGGATAATTTCAAGCATAAACAATAACATACATAACCTTTCTATAGCCACTCGGGGCATACCAAGAACTATCCCTTTGGAAAATCCCCATAAATCAATCAATTTCAACCCCCGACTCACCCAATTGAGTCCAATCTCCCTATCCTAAGTTTAGGAATTCCCTTACCTTGTGCTTAATATCACCAAATATTTCTTCTTGTGTCCTCAAGGTTCGGCGAAATCAATCCAAGGGTCAATTCACCGCGCAACCTAGCAATTCCAACCGATTCGTTAATTTTCCAAGTCCAAATCAACCATTCATGAATCACAATCCTCCATAGCACAATCCCCAACATCTTAACACATCTTAAACATCAATTTGAGTCCCATCACCATCTATTCTTGCACCTACCAGAATCGGTTTTGCAAAGAACCAAACCGGTTCATTTCGATTTTGTGCAAACCGTGCACTTTCAGCCCTATTTCTACTCCAATTCCAACATTTAAATACTATCCTACCTCTTAACATGTTTACCTAAGGGTTTGGGAGGCTCACTGAAGGTTTGAAGTCAAATGGCCGTCGGATTCCCGTTTGAACTCGCCGGATCGTCCAAGGTCAGTTTACCGACAGATTCTATGTAAAATTTACAAGGCCGGTTCATGGTCGAAACTTTATCAAATTGAGCCCCAATTTTTATCACAGATTTCTATATGTCTTCACTAGATCTCCACAAAATTTGACTCCAAAATTCCAAAATTTCGGCCATCAAAAGGACTAGGAACTAGAACTACCTCAGATTGGCTCTAATTCTGTCAGCTCTCGGGAGAATCCTTGGCCGGGGCTCCTCGATGTTCCAAATGACTCGTTTCTTGTTCAAGGATGTCGGCAAGATGTAAGGCTTCGTTGGTATTGTCAGCCGGCAGTTGGATGGAGGTTGGAGATGGTTGGTGACGACGCCGAACAAAGGGCTCAGTGGCGGTCAGCGATCGGCAAATTGGAGGAAGAAGAAGGAGGAAGTTTCGGTGGTCTCCTCAAGTGTGGCTGGCCAAATGGAGTAGAGAGAGGGAGAAAAAGGCTATATACAAAGCCTTGGTCAAAGGGTTGAATGTTAGGTGTGTGAAAAGTTGACATCACCGTACTTCCTAATCTTGTGACACTTAGCCAATTGTCTTCCCAAGATGATCCAATGGCCATCCTTTACCCTTGAATTCGGCAGCCTTGAGGTGGGGCAAGGACCAATTTGCCCTTCTTGAATTGTATAGGTAAGGTTCTAGGCTTGAGGGGCTAAACGGTCATTTTACCCCCGACGTTCAGAACATCGTTTTTCTTGTTTTAGAATTTTTCGATAGGGCGACGAACAATCCAAATAACGTTGGAATTCTTGATTTTTCATTTCAAATCTTTCAAGATTCGTTTATGATGGTTTTCTCTATCAGACGTAGTTCTAGCTTATCTCGAGCCGACGGGTAGCTTTTGCAGTCATTACGCGTATCGACCCTGTGATTCATATCTCGTTTAGAGCTCGTCAATTCGTGGCGGCTTTGATTATCATGTAATTGTGAGGGTTTATTGCTAGTCCCTATGGTCTCGATCGTCACAGTCTGATTCAGGAAAATTTTGCAAATCATACATTGGTTAAGCGGCATCATCTGTGCTCCAATTGTGTGACACTCGCAAGGCAATCCTTAATCGTTCTTGGATCGGCCTTTTTGTGGTTCTAAATATCCCCTCGACAATCTTTCTAGTCAAAGCGACATTTCTTATCTGAATTCCCTATGTCCACGTACCATGTCTTGCGTTAGCCTTTCCCTTTTGGTCAGTCTACTCGAATTGATCAAATTCGAGCGAGATATTACTAAAATACATCTCTAGATTCATTTCTCATTAATGAGTCTGAAATTGACTAGAAATCAGAATGTCACACATGTTCCTTTAAGCGTATAGAACGTTGGCCGTTGGATCCTGGAGCTTTCATAAGGAACGGCTTGGTGGGATGCTCGCGCGCTCGCTGGTTCGGGGCGTGACAACTTCTATGGTCTCATAATCCAGCACATGTGTAGGATCTGATTCATATTTCCATAGCATTGACACATGGAAAACATTATGCACCTGGGATAGATTAGGCGGCAAGGCAAGTCTGTAGGCCAAGGTTCCAATCCGCTCCAGTATCTCAAATGGGCCTACATACCTTGGGCTTAGCTTCCCCTTCTTTCCGAATCGCAATAGTCCTCTCATCGGCCATACCTTGAGGAAGACGTGATCGCCCACTTGAAACTTCAAGGGCTTGCACCGCTTATCCGCGTAGCTCTTCTAATGACTCTGTGCCGTCCTTAGTTTATCTCGAATTATCTTCACTGCTTTCACCGATTGCTCTTCCAGTTCTGGGCCTGCGATACTTCTTTTTCAAACCTCATCCCAACAAATAGGGGTTTTGCAAGCTCTTCCATAGAGTGTTTCGAATGGTGCTATCTGGATATTCTGCCGATAGCTATCATTATAAGTAAACTCTACCAAATGCAGCTGGTCTGTGGATATCCTCAAGGGTCTATATCATCCTTTACGACTGTCCGTTCGTCTGTGGATGGTACGCCGTATTAAACTGCAGTCGGATTCCCATAGCATCCTGCAAACTCTTCCAAAAATTTGCCTTGAATCTGGGATCTCCATCCGAGGTGATCGTTACAGGCATTCCGTGCAGCCTTACTATCCGTCTCATGTACAGCTCTGAATACCTATCCATAGCGAAGTCTTTTCACACCGGGATGAAATGTGTGGACTTGGTCAATCTGTCCACGACTGCCCAGATAGAGTCATGACCTCACTGGCTCCTTGGGAGTCCCATCACAAAATCCATAGTCACATGCTCCCACTTCCATTCGGGTATCTCCAGTGACTATAATAGTCCTCCAGGCTTACAATGCTGCGCTTTCACTTGTTGGCATGTCAAACACTTAGTCATATACCTTGCTACATCCACCTTCATCCCGTTCCACCAATAGTGCTGTCGTAAGTTCTGATACATTTTCGTACTTCCAGGGTGGATGCTATAATTGCTCTTGTGAGCCTCTGATAAAATCCTTTCCCTGAGTCCTTCATCCTTTGGCACGCCCAATCTTCCTCCGAACTTCAAAGTTCCATCCTCAGACACCTGAAACTCGAGCTTTCTCTTTGTCGCATCCATCTCAAGGATCTTCTGAATCTCTGGGTCCATAGACTGTAGGGCTTTTATTCCTTCTTGGATCTCAGGTTCCACCCTCAATGTAGTTATCAAGCTAGACAACTGACAGACTTCTAGTCTGAACTCAGAGTCTCTTAAATCTTCTATCATCGACCAACTTCTCACTAGCAGACATGCGATGCTTGACTTCCGACTCAGCTCATCTGCTACTCTGTTTGCTTTCCTAGGGTGATACATTATATTATAATCATAATCCTTCAATAGCTCCATCCACCTGCGCTGTCTCATATTCAACTCTTTCTGGGAAAATAGGTACTTTAAGCTCTGGTGGTCAGTATAAATCTAAAATTTTTCGCCACATAGGTAATGTCTCTAAATCTTCAAAGCAAATATAATCGCCGCTAACTTCAAGTCATGAGTTGGGTAGTTCATTTTTTGTGGCCTCAACTGTTTGGATGCGTAGGCTACTACTCTTCCATGCTGCATCAACACACAGCCCAATCCCTTCAGCGAAGCATCGCTGTATATCTCGTAACCTCCTGGTCCTGATGGAATTGTTAATACTGGTGCGGTTGTCAATCTATGCTTGAGTTCTTGGAAACTCCTCTCACATTTGTCCGTCCATCAGACATATGATGCTCGACTTCTGGCTAAGTGCATCTGCAACTCAGTTTGCTTTTCCAGGGTGATATAGTATCTTGCAATCATAGTCCTTGAGTAGCTCCATCCACCTACGCTGCCTCATATTCAGCTCTTTTTGGGAAAATAGGTACTTTCAGCTCTGGTGGTCCGTGTAAATTTGAAACTTTTCGCCACATAGGTAATGTCTCCAAATCTTCATAGCAAATATAATCGCCGCTAATTTCAGGTCATGAGTTGGGTAGTTCATTTCATGTGGCCTCAACTGTCTGAATGCGTAGACCACTACTCTTCCGTGCTGCATCAATGCACAACCCAATTCTTTCAGCGAGGCATCACTGTATATCTCGTAACCTCTCGGTCCTGATGGAATTGTCAGTACTAGTGCGGTTGTCAATCTATGTTTGAGTTCCTGGAAACTCTTCTCGCACTTGTCCGTCCATTCGAACCTTGTTTCCTTCTCGTTAACCGCGTCAATGGGATGGCTATAGATGAGAATTTCTCCACAAAACGCCTGTAGTATCCCGCCAGTCCCAAGAAACTTCTGACTTCAGTGACCGTAGTAGGTCTAGAACAATTGGTTATAGCCTCGATCTTCGCAGGATCCACTGCGATTCCTTCACTAAATACCACATGACCAAGAAATTCTACCATGTTTAGCCGGAACTCACATTTACTCAACTTTTCATAGAGCGCATGCTCCCTCAAAGTCTGTAGTACAATCCTTAGGTGCTCTTCATGTTCTGCACTACTCCTCAAGTAAATCAAGATATCGCCAATGAAGACTATGACGAATCTGTCCAGAAGGTTCTTTAATACTTTATGCATCAGGTCCATAAAAGCAGTTGGAGCATTGGTCAATCCAAACGGCATCACCGTAAACTCATAATGACCATACCTCGTCCTAAATGCAGTCTTTGGTATGTCTTCCTTCTTGATCCTCAGTTGATGATACTCAGTCCTCAAGTAAATCTTCGAAAATACTACCGCTCCTTGTAACTGATCGAACAAGTCGTCAATCCTCGACAATGGATATTTGTTCTTCACTGTCACTTGGTTCAGCTGCCGATAGTCAATGCATAGACGCAAAGACCCATCCTTCTTCCTTATAAATAACATCGGTGCTCCTCACGACGAAGCACTTCGTCGGATAAATCCCTTATTTAGCAGCTCTTGCATCTGCACCTTTAACTCCTTCAGTTCTGATAGGGATATCCTGTAAGGTGTTTTTGAGATCGGTTCTATCCCAGGGGCTAACTTGATTACAAATTCTATTTCCCGTTCTGGTGGTAACCCTGGCAACTCTTGGGGAAATACATCGAGAAATTTGCGCACTATCGGGATACTCTCTAACTTTGGCTCTTCGGTAGTCATGTCCATTATTGCTACTAAGTATGCTTGACACTCTTCAGACATCAACTTAGTCATTTCCAAAGATGAGACTAAGGGAATCGAGATTCCTCCTCTACTTCCCACCAATTCAAAGCTAGGGTGGCCTCTCGGATAAAACCGAATTATTTTACTACCACAGTCTACTATTACGCCCCGCTTACCCAACCAATCCATTCCTATGATTACATCAAAATCATACATGGGTAATATAGCTAGGTCAATACTCTCTTTACTCCCTCCAATCACGATCTCACAACCAGCACAGCCCAATGAAGCCAGTATATTATCCTTTAATGGAGTGGCAACATGTAGATTCATACTCAACGGTTTCAATTTCATACCCACTAATTCAGCAAATTAGGCAGACACAAACGAATGCGTGACACCAGGGTCAAACAATGCATATGCAGCTTGGTTGCACAAGTAAACCATACCTGTGACCACACCTGGTGCTTCCTCTGCCTCCCTGCAGGCTCCTGCATACACCCTTCCCTGTGCTAGTGGTCGATTCTGCTCGATCTGGGGAGTTGCTGTCGACGGTCGAGCTTGTGTCTTCTGTACCTGCGGTCGACTTGCTGGAGCTTGACTGGGGCACGTCCTCATCTGGTGGCCCAGCTGACCATACTTAAAACAAGCCCCGGTCCTTACTGGGCATGGCCCATTCCCATGCCTCCTGCCACAAAGGTGGCAGCTCCAGTTTGTGGGATTTGGCGGCTTCACGATACTTTTCCTTATGGGTGGCACAAAACGCCTATTGTCCGCCATCGGTCTCTTGCCTATCTGGCGATTATCTTTGAATGATGTAAATCGCGATCCAGTTGCGGTGTTCCTCTCTTTCAAGTCCCTTTCTATCATCTGGCCCCGCTCATATATCTCCTTATATGTCCTCAGATTTAGAGCGATCATCTGACTACGGAGCTAGGGCCTCAAACCATCCCTAAACCTTCTTGCTTTCTCTTGAGGGTCTTCTACAGATCGAGGTGCGTACCTCGACAGCCTCGAGAATTTAGCCTCGTACTAATCTATCGTCAGCTGGTTCTGACGTAACTGTAGGAATTCCACCTGTTTCCTTTCCCTGGTCGTCTCAGAGAAGTAGTTGTCATTGAACGTCGTCTTAAAGGCATCCCAGTTCATGGCTGTTCCTTCAGGGAAGACTTTGTCCTTAGTGGCAGCCCACCAATCATTCGCCGTACCCTCTAGCTGGTAAACTGCAAGTAGCACCTTCTCCTCATCTGTGCACCTCAGCACATCAAAAGCTTTTTCTAACTTCTCGATCCACCTAGGTGCTAACTCAAGATCTTCAGTTCCATCGAATTGAGTCGGCTTTAATTTTATAAACTGCTCCACTAGCTAGCCTATCAGTTTGGCCACGACGATTTTTTCTTGGGAATTCATAGCTTCATTGCCCTGGTCATGTTCATTATGACTTCCATTGCCACCATTGTCACCGTTGTTAGTGTTGACGGCGGCTATGGCAGCTCCTACTGCCTGGGCGATTGCAGCATCTCGGTCTTGGGTCTGCCTATCAATCAAGTCACCAATTCTTTCCAGTGCCCTAAGCACACCATCCATCCTTGGATCTTCTGCTACTAGCGGCCTCGAGCTAGAGGCTCCGCCTCTTGACCTTCCAGACCTTTTAGACGAGTTGATCATCCTTGCTTTTTCCTACAGAACCTGGTCCACCACAAGTCCAGTAAGGAGTTAGTAACTCACTCATTCACCCAAATCCAAAGCTACTAACTAACCCTTCATAGAAACAGTGACAATCTAACAGTACTCCACACCACAGACTCTAGAAACATTTCAACAAATAGCCCATGGCCATTTCTCAATTCCATTCACTTCAGTGATTCACTAAAACCAATCACTTTGATTCCTCAAACAAATCAAGGTCCAAAAATGACCTTCAGTTCTAAGCAGGGAACTCAACTCTCTCATGCCTTACCACAACCCTGCCAAGATCAAACACCGGCCATAAGTACTAGGTCACACACTATGCACCCCGTGCCTTATCTTAACCAGTCTCATAAGATCTCGCTATCCATCCAAGTCCTAACTTAATCCTCCTTGTTACTCCAGTTCTCAACCAACTTTGGTTCGAGCTGACCTTGCTTTGATACCAAGCAAACGGTGATGTTACGCCCTGCCCCCTGGGCACGAGCACGCGACTCCCTGCAAGTAAACCACATAATCTCTCACGGTCCCACGATCCGCAATCTAAGCCGAGAGATATAACAAATATATCAAGCATGCGGAAGCGGTAAATAAGCAACTCCTCCATACAAAATATAAATTAAATGGGACCTGAATAGCATAGAAATTGTCGTACATAATAAAAGACTACTTACAAGTACAGAGTTACTAACATTCGATAGACAAGGAGGTGACGAGGTAAACATACAAAATAGGTCATCATCAAAATCCGACAAGAACAGGGTCGGGGTCATCACCAAAGATCAAGCTACCACTCGAGCCTCCTAGGATGAGCTGCTGGAATCATCAATATCCTCGACATCCTCCGTCGGCTCATACTCTGAGAATGTCTTGGAGCGAACCTTAATAGTATCCTCCATGATCTCCTCATGGGACGGCTCCGCGAGATCCTCCTCGGTGGCGTCCAGGACAATGACCCCATCCTCCTTCACAGTAAAATCTAGCGTCAGAGTCCTCTCCAGCCCGATCCTAGAATCGACTACCGATCCCTCTACTTGATCCTGGTCCTATCGGGGTGGCACTAATCAGGGATCACTTCTTGGGACACCTCATAGGGCTTCAGCGACCCAATCGACTCGTTCCCAACTTTCCTAAACCACGCCTCATACCGATGAGACTTCCAGTTTGTGTTACCCTCGTCAACCCACACCACTATACACTTCCTCACATAAATGGTCCCCTGACTATCAGGGAACTCATCAAAATATGCGATCATCTCTTTAGGGTCTTCAAAGCGAATAGGCCACATAGTCAAGGCCCAGAATCTGTAAAAGAAGGGTCCCCAAAAGGGGTAAGATACACATCTTAATAAAAGAGTCCTAACCCTAGGTTAGGCCAATCGTCTACTCAGGCAGTCACAACCCCAATCATTCAAACTCACAGATATATCAAGCAAATGCAAGTACATACAACAACACATAGGAGGGATACATGCAAATATGGCATCATAACACACTCAGATGATATGCATACTCACTCTGCTACATCACCACATCCACCACTTTCCGCCGGCCTCATTCTCATGCCCGCGATTATATCGTATCAGGCTCGGTCCGTGTAAACGTATCAGACCGTCATTGACAACCCACGTAAACGCATCGAGTTTTAATGATACTCCAGGCCAATGTCACCACCTTATATCTTCGTCTCGCGTAAACGCATCAGAACTATGGCCTTTTCACAACCCCGTGATTAGATCGCATCAGGGCTCCACACTCTTCCAACCCCACGCCTCAATGCCTTAGGGTATCATCCACCTCACCCCGCATCCCATACATATTAGGGCCTCGTCATGTTACACTCATGCCAGGATTTTCAATTCATTTTCCATACATGACGACATGTGCAATTCAGGCATAATTCAAAGACTCATGGCATGCAAGGCAATTGAGTGTCACGCATACAAGGTAGATAATTCAAGCACAAGCATTTACACACCTTAATCCCCTATAACAACTTAGGATACACCAAGAACATTCACTATGGAATCCCTCACCAATCAACCATTTATCGCTCGACTCACCCAATCGAGTCCAATCTTCCTATCCTAAGTTTAGGATTCCCTTATCTTGGGTTTGATAACACAATTTTTCACTTCTTGGTCCTCAAAGATTCAGCCTCCAAGGGTCCAAGACTAATCTCACCGCGCAACCTAGAATTTCCAATCAATTTGTCAATTCCCTTTGTCCAATTCCTCAATCCATGAACCATAAGCCTCCATAACCTAATCCTCATCATCTTAACATTCCTTAATCGTCAATTTGAGGCTCATAATCTATGGCATTAGCCTCCACAAGTTCGGCCTTGCACAGAACCGAATCGATTCTTCTTGATTTTGTGCAAACCGAGCTTGTCCATCACTAAATCAACTCCCAATCCATCATTTAATCATTGTCCTACCTCTTAACATGTCTATCTAAGGGTCTCACTGAGAGTTTGAAGTCGAATCTTCACCGAAAATCGTTGGAGTTGCCGGATCATCCAAGGTCAGTACCAGCAGTTTTTTGTGCAAGGTTTACAAGACCGATTCGAGATTAAAACTTCATCAAATCATTCTCAACTTTTTACCACAGATTGATATACATGTCTTCTAGATCTAATTTGACCTCAAAATTCCAACATTTTGGCCTCTTAAGGGGTCAGAAACAGAACCTACCTCAGATTGGGTCAGTTTTCGTCGGCTTTAGGGTAAATGCTTAGCCGGAGCTCCTCGGTGGCCGAAACACCATGCTTTCACTTCGAGTAGGTTGGCAAGACGTGGGGCTAGGTTAGTGTGGTCGGCCAGAGTCTAGGCAGTGGTCAGAGGGCGGCGTTGATGGCAACGAACGACAGCTCCAGAAGCTGTCGCCGGCGAGCAGAAGAAAGGGAGAGGAAGAAGGAGTTTTCGATGGTTGTTGGGGAATTATGGCCGGCCAAGTGAGGTGAGGGGAGAGAGAAAAATGCTATATATCCAAGGTTCAAGTCAATGGTTGAATGGAAGGTGGTGTATAGTAGATTTGATTACTCTTTCGCCCATCCATTAACACTTGTTCCACATATCAATCAAACTTGATCCAATGGCCCATATTCCTTTAGATTTTTGGTGGCCTTGGGGTGGTTTAAAAGATCAAAATGACCTTCCTCCAATGCATGAACAAGACTTACGCTTGAGGGGCAAAATGGTAATTTCACCCGTGACGTTCGGAACGTCGTTTTTCTAATTTCAATATTCTTCAATAGGGCGACGGCCAATCCGAATGTAACGTTGGAATTCTTGATTCTCCATTTTCAATTTTCAAGACTCGTTTTTGACGATTTTCTCTATCAGACGTGGTTTCAGCCTATCCTGACCCGACGGGCGGCTTTTGCAGACGTTACGCGTATCAACCCTGTAATTCATATCACATTTAGAGCTCATCAATTCATGGCGGCTTTAGTTGTCATGTAATTGTGAGGGCCTATCACTAGTCTTTTTGGTCTCGATTGTTACTGTCCGATTTAGGAAAATTTTGCAATTCATACGTTGGTCAAGCGGCATCACCCGTGCTCCAATTGTAGGACACTCGCAAGGCATTCCCTAATCGTTCTTAGATCGGCCTTTTTATGGTTCTAAATATCCCCTCGACAATCCTTATGGTCAAAGCACCATTTCCTATCCAAGTTACCAAGGTCCACGTACCTCGTATCGCGTTAGCCTTTTCCTTTTGGTCAGCCTACTCGATATGATCAGATTCGAGCGGGATACGACTGAAATACATCTCTAGATTTACTTCTCATTAATAAGTCTGAAATTGACTAGAAATCAGAATATCACAGGTTAAGCGGAATCACCCGTGTCCCAACATATAACATTAGCAAGACATCCCCTGAACGTTCCTAGATCAATCTCTACTGGCCCAAAATGTCCCCTCAACAATCCTTATGGTCAAAATGTCATTTTTCGTTCAAATTCCCCAGGTCAACGTACCCGACTCTGCGGTAGTCTTTCCCTTTTGGTCAGTTAACTCGACAGTGGCCAACTTTAAGTGAGTCATAACTAAAACACACCGATCGATATCTTCCCATTCCATAGCCTTGAGAAGGGTTGAAATTCGGAACGTGCCACATTTGGACGACCAAAGCAATACAAGAGCATTTGTGACCCGACAACCAAAAATCAAATGATCAATAGAGTCAAGATGGAAAATACAAAATGCACAAGTAGCTTTCGCAATGCGATGGTAGGTAAGTAGGACAATCTAAGTTGGTAGTTTGTTAAGAGTTATAAGCCACAAAAAGAAGGAGTGTCGAGGAGTATGGTGATGATCCCAGATGAATGAGTGTCGATGGACTACCTATCCTCTAATGCGAAAATGCTCCCAAGTCAATGCTGAAAAGAAAGCTCCTGATTGGTGGCCTGACCAAAGCAACTTATCACAAATCTCATGAATGATGGACGGCATGGGATCAGACCAAGCTCCCATGATGATGTTCACCTTCAAGGAGAAGTGAGTTGTAGTTGGGAAGTCTCGAACCATTGCCATACGAGAAATGCCAGATCTATATATTCCAGAATCCGAAAATATTTTATAGAGAGGACATTGCGAGTGTTAGGAATCATATTATGAAGAAATATTTCCAACCCCAATCCGCCATTGAAAGAGTTGCTAAACTATCTTTTCTGAGGTCGAGGATCTTTTTCCAAGCCCAAGAGCAACAGCTTGGTCTTTTCGCCACCCAAAAGTTCTTGTTCTTGAGAAAGTTTGAATGAATCCATTTGCACCAAATGCACTCTTTATCTCCAAAAAGTAACTAGACATGTTTGTACATGATAGGCTTATTGCAATCTGAGAGCTAACAAATGCCAAGCCCCCATCCTCTTTTGTTAAGCATGTAATTATCCCATGTAACCTTGACACCACTCGTGCCCAACTCCGTACCTTTCTAGAGGAATTACTTGAGAACTTGCTCTATACAAAGAAGAACATATTTAGGCAGAATAAATACAAAAGACCAATAAACTTGAATGGCATGAAGAACTGTCTTGACCAACAAAATACGTCTCGCGAAAGAGAGGAAACGTTGTGAACCACGATCAAGCTCTAGCTAATATGGTTTGTGCCTAGTTAAGCATTAAAGTCAGATTTAGTGCTAACTTTTTCGGCTCTGTGAGTATTTGGCCTTGGGGTGTAAAAAAGGAGGATTGCTGTAATTTGTGGCTCTTTTATGTTTATGTTTCCTTTAGCTTCTAGACATCAGATTGTCTTATGCCTCTTCAATGTGTGTGTTTTCTTGTGACTTTCTATGGGTATTCGATTGATTGATTCCTTAGTAAGTTCTGATTGAATAAAAAGAAGTTGGTTTTTTTACCAAATGCCTTTCTACTTTGACAGTGATTTTACCAAACGAACTTCTCTACTAGATTGACTTCTAGAAGAGAAATTTAAAAATTGAAATGTTGTCATGCAGCACCTTAGTCGTTTAGCTAGATGCTCTAACTTGCCGAGCTGTGGTTAGTTTATCCCTATTTGGAAAATATTTTTTCAAATACATAAATAAGGATTGGGATCAAGTCCTGAAGATGGTGGCAAAGACAAAGCTAGTTGAATGTATCGATAGAAGTACTTGGGACGTTACATGACGTACGAGGTAGACACCAAAAATAATTTTATTTTTATTTTAGAAAAAGGTGACATCTAATAAAACTTGGGGAGCAAATCAAGGCTTCTAGAAATATGCCTTGTAAGCACCTCTAAAAGTGTAGTCTACTATAGAGTAATCATATGAGTAATAAATGCATGAGACCAAGCGAACAAATTTAAACAAATGAGGAGCAATGATTATATTGGGTGCCCAGAGTATAGAGGATACATAATCAAACCTAGGAATATAGCCTTAATGATAGCTAGGTGGAATGTTCAGATGTTTGACACATGGATTAAATAATTATTGCCTCAAATTAAAAAGAAAATGTGACAAGTTAGAAAATGAACATATGTTATGCTAGATCCTAAAGCCTTAGAACTTAGGTTGTCAATGTGACAAGCACTTGCAAGGCTTAGAGAGGATAATGAATAAGGAGGAAAATGACAAATTCAAGACACCTAATCATGTAATGATTAAATAACAAGAATGGTGGCATTATAAATAGCTCAAAGGTCACTTCATTTCCATTCTTTCCCTCAAATTTTTGGCCATTCTCTCTCCTCTCCCCCTGATGTGAATCGATGCGAAAACTGATCGTTCTACGAAGATTCAGGAGTTGCAAATTGCGAACCTTGACTCCCCAATTTAATCTGTGATTGGTAACTTTAGTATAAACGCAACCTGTTTACGAACTCATATCAAACAATCAATGTTGTGAACTCTATCAACAAGAGAATTTGCTTTCTTGCTCGATAAGTTGTATTCGACTGCCACAAAGAAACCTTGATAAGGTATATCCTTAAGAGAACTCAAAGAAGAGAAAAACCTCTTTATATTAAATTCAAAATCAATGTTATCTTTTTCGAAACTCTAAATGTAGCTTAAATATAGTGCTAACTCTAGGAAAGACAAAATTACAAAATATATCCTTAACTGACGAAAATTGCTAAAAATAAAGAAATACCTAAAAACCTATCTAAACGACTCTGAAGCAGTGAGTACTGATCAGCGGCCCGTTTTCAAGTGACCGACCAAATTCCCATTCGGAGTTTGTCAAATTTGAGTCCGTTTGGAGTTTGCCAAGCCAAATGTTATCGTTTGCGGCAAGAAGCCAAGATTCTTCAAGTCTCGATCCAAGATCGTCTCTACTCCAAAGATCACGAACTATAATGCCAACAACTTTTTTTAATTGCTTTGCCCTCGCTTGAGTGATCAAACCTGGTGGATAGGATAACGAGTCTCTGACACTTCCTCTCTATCTCACGCCAACTCTCTCTCTCTCTCTCTCTCTCTCTCACACACACATCTTTCGGCCACTCTGAGTCACTGCTTTCACCGCCACAAACCATCACCGTCGGACCACCATCGAGACCGCCATACTCACACGAGACAATCGACCATCTCTTTTTATTTCTTATGTTTATATAAGCAAGTGATATCTAATATTTATCTAAGACGTGAAACTTTTGCGATTCTAATGCTTGTTCAAAAAGTTATATGATTGTACGCTCTCTTTAATCTTGCTACTTGATAGTGAAACTCGATTAACATCACATGCCTCATTCACAAGGGTGAGAGGACCTTTAAATATGCACAATACAATATGAAAAGTAGAGATGCCATGCGAATGTGATATGGAACCAGAAATGGTTCATACATGTTATAGTTGCTTGCATTATTAATTGTGCATTTAGCTGGCTTCCTATGTTTGATTAGATATTCACTTATTGAAATAGTTGAATCCCACTCTTTAATGTTCCAGAATTGTAGGTAATGTTTAGTCCTCCTACCCCTCATTTTAGTATTATTACTTCCGTGAATTTTCTTGTGTTGATGTTACAGATATGGAACATGAAGTGACCCTTAGGCTCTACTTGACTATTGTTTACGTGGATGAGGGTGCCCAACTATGTACCTCACAAATATATTGCATGGTACCTTATTTCAAACGATATCCTCATAAGGCCATTTTCCAATTCCACAGTCCACCGAGCTTTTCGAATGGAGGATGGCCACATGTAGATTGAAACAACAACGTAAAGATGGAGTCTTTTGATGAGAAGGTGGTAATATGAAGAAGGATGGTGCGTACCCTAGGCAATTAGTTAGCTTGGAGCAAATTTTGAAGCCCAAGAGCAACTTCTAAGGCATTTTATTATCCCGAAGTAGAGAACCTAGATGAAGCCATGTATGTGAAAGCTTGTAATGCATATATGTGTTGTAAATTGACATAGTTTGATGTAAATGATATGAATAGATAAAGCAGATTAATATTGAATAGTGTTCCTTAAGGTTTTATAAATAATAAAAAAGGTTAGAATGTATCCGCTTCCGTATGCGATTCGTTGACAAGATCATAAATAATTAAAGGCCATGTATGAGGACGGTGTATTTGGGACACCATATATCCTCCCTCACCAACGTTACGAATTTATGATCCTCATATGGTCTCGGTTTATAAATGGCGTAAAGCCATAGTTCTCTTGGAGGGATTCAAGAGACCGAGAGCCTTAAAGATGCTTACGCCTCTTATCACAGGTATGAGGGTCGAGTTGGGGACGTCACAACGTGTTTAGAGTGGAGTTCATAATACCAGGAGTAATAAGGAAATATGGGGAAGCGGGTTAGATGATTAGGAAGGACACCTTATTATGCAATGTGTTGTTAGTTCTAATCCTTGTTGTTGTTGTTATTGTCTTGAGTTAATATTAGCTATATTAATAGCTGCGTAGAATATTTTTTGGTTAGTTTTCGACTATAGCACAAGATGAACTCTTGAGGAAGGCCGCCAAGATAGGATCCCCGATTGGATGGAATACTGCAAGCTTTGACTTAAATCGGTAACCTTGTAAGGCAGTGCTTCAGGAGATGCTTTGATGTCTGGAACTGACAACGAAAATGGAGGACATCGTATGGAAGGTTTAATTGAATTATTTCTGAAATTAAAGCCTTCCAAGTTTGCTGGTACTGGGAACCTAGAGAAAGCTCAGTTATGGATAGATGAGATTGAGAAAATATTGCGTTCTTAGAATGCTTAGAGCCTACCATGTAGCCTTGGCGGAATATCAACTATAGAGCTAATTATTGGTGGAAATCTATAAAGGGAACAGTTTTCCCTATTGGCGTTGAAGCAGCCTAGGGTGCTTTTTTGGGTAAAGACTTGGTATGCCTTTGTTAAGGCCTTTTATGAGAAATATTTGTCCGAAAGTGTACGTGATCGAAGAATGATGAAATTATTCAGCTACAATAAAGTAGCATGATAATAGAACAATACAAGGCAAAATTCGCAGAATTGTCTAGGTATACACCTCAATTAGTGGAGGAACCAGTAGCTAAAACTAAGTTGCTCCTGGAAGGATTGCAACCTAACATTTGAGATCAAGTAGTACTGTTAAATCTTCAGGATTAAAATGAGGTATATGTGTTGTAGCTAACGTTATCACTTATAAGGGGGTGAACATGTGATTATCGTGCAATTTTCAAGATGTAATGCAGAATTCAAATTGCATAAATGTTAAGCACATATCTCAGATGATCAAAATAGAATTTATCACTGCGTACGCTGAGCGTGCAGTTCAACTATCACAAGATATAAAACAAGAGATAGAGTAGACTACGCAAAAGGGTTTATAGAGGTTCAACTTTAGTTAAGCCTACATGAACTTTTTCGGCTATTAGCCAATCGGCTAGATTCCACTAGTAAACTACTTGAGGTTACAATTTAGTGATCTCCCTTGATATGCAAGACTTTACACCTAACGGCCAACACTCTTGTGTACACCTCCTCACAATTATAATGGATCGATAAAAAAGAATATAAAATTTGAAGTACTCTCGATCTAAGAAGTATGAACACTTTTTCTTCTTAACGTCAATCTATTTTTCTCTACAGTTTTGAGATGACTTTTATACTCCTCCGCATCCAATCTAACTATTGCAAGGCATCCAGAAGAGGTCTCTCCAAAACTTCTCGTTTGGACAAGAGATCTCTCCTAAATTGAGGTTACAATTTAGTGATCTCCCTTGATATGCAAGACTTTACACCTAACGGCCAACACTCTTGTGTACACCTCCTCACAATTATAATGGATCGATATAAAAGAATATAAAATTTGAAGTACTCTCGATCTAAGAAGTATGAACACTTTTTCTTCTTAACGTCAATCTATTTTTCTCTACAGTTTTGAGATGACTTTTATACTCCTCCGCATCCAATCTAACTATTGCAAGGCATCCAGAAGAGGTCTCTCCAAAACTTCTCGTTTGGACAAGACAATTACCAAAAGAAAATCTCGTAGTTGTTGAGGATTACCAAAGGAAAGTCTTATATGTTCTAATCGAATCCCCCATACAATTATGATGCTTGTTTTCATAAGTGAATTCCTTCAATAGGTAATTTTCATTCATCTCTTAAGATTTGCATCCTTGATTGATTTCGATCCTTGAGAATTTTTAAGAATGACCCAGCTTGATTGTGTTCGTTGTAATGTATCAATTAAGTACATCTCGAAGTTCTCTTCAAGTTCTAATTACTGCACGTGAATACTCCTCTCAGATCTTGAGTATCATTCCAATATCTGAAATATCCCTGCTCGACGTCTAAGCTCGACGCAACATCTGAGTCCCTCAGGAATAACATCTGAGCCAAATCTTTTTCCAAATTCAATCTGTGCATCCCCACACCAAAGGATAATATACAAAATAAGTATTTCATGATATTATCTCGAAACTTAAGAGTACTTGGATTGTTTTGTCCACTTCAAAATCATTTAGGGTTTTTCTCAACAATCTCCCCTTTTTTATGATGAAAAACTATCCACAAAAGTATCAAATATATGAAAAAAGAGGTGAGTAATAATAGTCTATGTGACATTCTGATTTCCAGTCAATTTTAGGCTCATTAATGAGAAGTGTATATCTAGAGATGTATTTCAGTCGTATTCTGCTCGACTTTGATCAATTCGAGAAGACTAACCAAAAGGGAAAAGCTAACGCGAGACGAGGTGCGTGGAACTAGGGAACTCGGATAGGAATGACCCTTTGGCGTAAGGATTATCAAGGGAACTAGCGATAGACACTCACAATTACATGACAACCAAAGCCGCCCCAAATTGATGAGTCTTAAACGTGATATGAATCACGGGGTTGATACGCATAATGTCTGCAAAAGCCGCCCGTCGGTTTGGGATGTTAGAGAAAACCATCAGAAACGAGTCATGAAAATTGAAAATGGAGAATCAAGAATTTCAACATTACAATTGGAGCTAGAAAAATGACGTTCCGAACGTCGGGGGTAAAATTACTCTTTTGCCCCTTAAGCCTAGAACCTTACCTATACAATTCAAGAAGGGCAAATTGGTCCTTGCCCCACCTCAAGGCTACCAAAATCCAAGAAGAAAGGATAGCCATTAGATCTCATTGGGAAGGCAAGGTGGACAAGTGTCAAGAGCTGGGGCAAGGAGTAGTCATTACAACTTTTGGCCAACTGCCATTCAAAGCAGTGACCAAGAACTTGTATATAAGCCTTCTCTCTTTCTCCTTAATCATTTTTGGTTGGTCATTTCACTCCTAGACCATAGAGCATTTCCCTTATTCTCTCTTCTCCGTCTGCCCGCCGGCGACAACTTCAGGCACTGCTGTTCGCCGCCCATATATGACCTCCTCCGGCCACCACCTGGATACCGACCAGCCATACCAACCTAGATCTATGTCTTGTCAAACTCCTTAAAGTGGAAGCACACCATTTGGAGCATCGAGGAGCTTCCGCCAAGCGTTTTCCACGGAGTTGACAGAAACTAACTCAACCTGAGGTATGTCCGGTTTCTGACCCTTTTGAAGGCTGAATTGTTGGAGTTTTGAGGTTAAATTTTGTAGAGACATAGTAGACATGTAAATGAATCTATGGTAAAAAGTTGAGAGTGATTCGAAGAAGTTTTGACCTCGAATAAGTCTTGTAATTCATGGATAGAATCTGTCGGATTCTGACTTTGGAGGAACCGGCGACGTTCGGTAAGTTTTCGGCAACCAATTGACTTCAAACTCACGGTGAACCTCCCAAACCCTTAGGTAGACATGTTAAGCAATAGGATGAGGGTTAAATGATGAATTTGGAGGAGATTTAGGTATGGACACATTCGATTTACATAGAATCGAACATAGCCCAGTTTGGTTTTGTGCAAACAGAATCTATGAGGGGGCTGATGATGGATGATTCGAGTCACAAATTAGTGATTAAGGCATGTTAAGATGATGAGGAATTATGTCACGAAGGGTAGTGATTCATGGGTGGTTGATTTGGACATGGAAATTGACGGATTGGTTGGATTTTATTAGGTTACGCTGTGAGCACGGTCTTGGACCATTGGGGGCCGAAACCTTAAGGGCTCCAGAAAAGAAATTGTGTTGTCAAATTCAAGGTAACAGAATTCCTAACCTTATGTTAAGAAGATTGGACTCTATTGGGTGAGTCAAGGTTTAATTTGATCGATTTAGGGGAATATTCCAAAGGGGTAACTTTTAAAATGCCCTAAGTGGTTATAGAAAGTCATGTGTGGTATTGGGAATTGAACGAGAGTCAACGCCGAAGGATGAAATTACTTGTGGATATGAGATCATTGCATGGATAAAGAAAAGACCTTGAAGTTATGTGAGCTATAAGACATTAAGAGCATGGACTGCCTAAAGGGAATTGAAGGCGAGGCATGTGGAACGAATAGATCACCCAAGTGTTGTTATAGCGATATTCATATCGCTAAGGAAGGGTGGATTGTTTGGTGGATGCTTACCATTGAGAATTAAACATGGTTTAATTGGCAATGGAGGGACATATCTTCCCTCAAGAAGTAAGAGATTCAACTCTTAAATTGGAAGTTCGCTAATGGACTAGCGTGATGGCCACTGGAAACACCTAGCCTGAAGGTCAGAAGGAAATTGAGGTGTGCCATGATTAAATATCGATACTGGAGGGATTATAGGAATGGATGAAACCCTGGAGGCCTATGGACAGAAGTACGAGTCTAGCATTTAAGGGAAACTTAAGGAGATGACCTCATTGAAATTCGAAGGGATAATTATGGTGTTTCTTGGGATGGCACAAAGATGTGACAAGATATAAACATATACTACTAGCGATAAGGATTAGAGAAGGAAATTAATCTACTGTATGGTCGAGCACTGGACATGTCAATAAAAGAGGAGAACATGACCACGAAAGTTGAAGGACCATTTTGATCTAAGGGAATTTTCGGATGGAGTCGAGAATGGATTGCTACGAAAGTAACCATGTAAATGTTCAGGGAGTTAAGAGGGCCATAACTCGATTTGATTAAAGGAGGGCAAATTGACAAAGTCCTTGAATCTCTATTGGCGTGAAATGAAGTTTGAAAGGAGTAATACACCGAAGGGTATGGACATTAAGAGTGCATTCTAGCGAGTGCTTGATAATAATGGTTATGGACAAATAAAAGAGATAAGGTGAACGCTCGAGGAAGAGCTGCTGGCAAATGATATGAATACCAAAAGAGAATAGAGAGAAGCCCATTGAATTGAGGACAGAAGGAGACAAGTCCCAGAGGAAAGATAGCTGGGTTGGAAAGGACGAGCAAGATCATCAAGCCATGGAAAGGATTATTCGGAAGAGCAGGAATGCGACGAGGCGCCAATACCCCAAATGATTAGATGGGTAGAAGGTTGCGAATTTCGAGGACGAAATTTCTTTAAGGGGGAAGAGTTGTGACATTTTGATTTCAAGTCAATTTCAAGCTCATTAATGACAAGTGTATATCTAGATATGTATTTCAGTCGTATTCCGCTCGAATCTGATCAATTCTAGTAGACTGACCAAAAGGGAAAGGCTAACGCGAGACGAGGTACATGAACCTAGGGAACTCAGATAGGAATGACGCTTTTGCCATAAGGATTGTCGAGGGAACTAGCGATAGACCCCCATAATTACATGACAACCAAAGCCGCCCTGAATTGACGAGCCCTAAACGTGATATGAATCACGGGGTCGATACACGTAATATCTGCAAAAGTCGCCCGTCGGTTCGGGATAGGCTGGAACCACGTCTGTTAGAGAAATCCATCAGAAACGAGTCTTGAAAATTGAAAATGGAGAATCAAGAATTCCAACATTACAATTAGATTGGCCATCGCCCTATCGAAGAATTTTGGAGCTAGAAAAATGACGTTCCGACCGTCGGGGGTAAAATTACCCTTTTGCTCCTCAAGCCTAGAACCTTACCTATACAATTCAAGAAGGGCAAATTGGTGCTTACCCCACCTTAAGGCTGCCGAAATCCAAGAAGAAAGGATAGCCATTAGATCTCTTTGGGAAGGCAAGGTAGACAAGTGTCAAGAAATGGGGAGTAGTCATTACAACTTTTGGCCAACTACCATTCAAAGCATCGACCAAGAGCTTGTATATAAGCCTTCTCTCTCTCTCTTCAATCATTTTTGGCAGGCCATTTCACCCCTAGACCATCGAGCATTCCCCTTATTCTCTCTTCTCCATCTACACGCCGGCGACAACTTCAGGCGCTGCTGTTCGCCGCCCACTATGACCTCCTCTGGCCACCACCTGGACGTCGGCCAGCCATACCAGGCTAGATTTATGACTTGCCGACCTCCTCGAAGTGGAAGCACACCATTTGGAGCACCGAGGAGCTCCGGCCAAGCGTTTTCCACGGAGTCGATGGAAACTGACTCAACCTGAGGTATGTTCGATTTCTGACCCTTTTGAAGGCTAAATTGTTGGAGTTCTGAAGTCAAATTTTGTGGAGACCTAGTAGACATGTGATGAATCTGTGGTAAAAAGTTGAGAGTGATTTGAAGAAGTTTTGACCTCGAATCGGTCTTGTAATTCATGGACAGAATCTGCCGAATTCTGACTTTGGAGGAACCGGCGACGTTCGGCGAGTTTCCGGCGACCAATTGACTTCAAACTCATGGTGAGCCTCCCAAACCCTTAGGTAGACATGTTAAGAGGTAGGATGAGGTTAAATGATGAATTTGGAGAAGATTTAGGCATGGACACATTCGGTTTACATAGAACCGAACATAGCCCGGTTCGGTTTTGTGCAAACCAAATCTGTGTATGGTGATGATGGATGATTCGAGTCACAAATTGGTGATTAAGGCATGTTAAGATGATGAGGAATTATGTCACGAAGGGTAGAGATTCATGGGTGGTTGATTTGGACATGGAAATTGACGGATTGGTTTGATTTTATTAGGTTACGCAGTGAGCACAGTTTTGGACCATTGGGGGCCGAAACCTTGAGGGCTCAAGAAGAGAAATTATGTTGTCAAATTCAAGGTAAGGGAATTCCTAACCTTATGCTAGGAAATTGGACTCTATTGGGTGAGTCAAGGTTTAATATGATCGATTTAGGGGAACATTCCAAAAAGGTAACTTTTAAAATGCCCTAAGTGGTTATAGAAAGTCATGTGTGATATTGCTTGTGTTTAAATCATAAGTCATGTCGAATGCCATTGATTGTCTTGCATGCCATGAATCTTGAATCGTGCATGAATTGCACATGATGTCATGTATGGAAACAATTTGAAAATCATGGCATGAGCATGACATGGCGAGGCCTTGAGGCGTGTGAGACGCAGGGCGAGAGATGGATACCCTGATGCGACGAGATCGCGGGGTGGAATTGATATTATGTGGCGCCCTGATGCGATGAAATCGCGGGGTTAAGATGGCCACGGTCCTGATGCGAATTACTCGCGGACGGAGAGGCCCTGAGGCGTTTGAAACGTGGGGCGGGAGATGTATAGCCTGATGCGACGAGATCACGGGGTGAAGTTGATGTCGTGTGGCGCCCTGATGCGACGAGATCGCGGGGTTGAGTTGGCCATGGTCTTGATGCGAACTATTCGCGGGACGGAGTTATGAGATGGTGATATTGGCCTGGAGATTCGTCGAAACCTGATGCGTTTACGCGGGTTGCCGATGACGGTCTGATGTATTTACGCCGATCGAGCCTAATGCGATTTAATTGCGGGCTAGAAATTGAAGCCGGTATAGATTGGTGGATGTGGTGAAGTGGCAGGCCGAGTGTGCATGATCGTCTAAGTGTGACGTGAAGTCATCATTGCATGCCTATCATCTGCATGTTGATGTTTTATAGATTTGTGCTTGATGCGCCTGTGTGATTATGATTGTTGATTTTCGGGATAGATGACTGCCTAAGTGGACGGTCGGCCGAACCTAGGGTTAGGATCCACCTTACTAAGATTTATATCTCACCCCAATGGGGGCTTAATTTTTCAGATTCCAAGCGAAGGAAGCGCGAACTTGTCAAGGATTGGCATTTCAAGGCATAATTGATCAACTGTACTAAAGAGGGTTGCAAGTTATGGATTTACATTTTGTGATATTAGAGATTGTCCTTCTGATTGGTAGATTATTGAATTGAACCTTTGGGAATGAATTAAGGAAATTTTGATGTATCTGTCCTAAGTCATCGGGTGTTGATTTATTGGTATGAATGGAGTTGGCATCACTTCTGTATGCATATTTTAAAAGAGCTGTAAGTTATTGGCTATTGGATCTTGGAGTTTTCAGAAAAGTACGGCTTGGTGAGATGTTCGCACGCTCGCCGAGTTCGGGGCGTGACAGTCTAGTTACTCTAGTAAAATCTTGATAAAGGTTAATTTTATCAATATGTCCTTTGTACCTTTAGCAAGAGTAAGTTTTAAATTTGAAAAGGTAATTTTGCAATACCATGAACGATCTCAAAACTCGTGGCATCTTTAGAATTTAAGCACGTATATAGATTCAGAGTGTTGTAATATCATGTGTTTCTATGTAATTTCAACAATTCTCAGTCACCTAAATGATAGTCTTGAGCAGCACAATAATTGAGAGCATAATACTTGTGATCTAGAGTTTATACTCAAATGCTCAGAATATTTTGTTTGAGTAAGTGCTCATAACTTATTGTCCTCTAATTAACTTGCTGAGATTATGAAAATTGTAGCACATTTGATTTAACTTGTTTGCAGTAAGAGATATTTGCATGTGTTCATATTTAAGAAACGCTCAAAATAAAGAACTTGTTCACCCATTCACCCGAAGAAAAGATTTTCAAATCATGTTTCTGCTGAGCATGGGAGTCTGTGTTCTCAATTTTTCAATCTGTCAACCTATGGATCTATGTATGCTTCTCCTTGTGCTTATCATGTTTGCACCTGTAGTGCATAGCATTTGCAGTAAAATAGCATAATACACACAATTTAACAATTGCTTAACTTCTCCCGTTTCAGATATATCATTTACAGTAGTACATCATGCGCATTAAGATATATATATATATATATATATATATATATAAAATATTCAGAGTACATTGTATCACTTTTGTAACTTCTTTCCCTTTTGGTCATCAACAAGAAAGCTCGATGCAAATGGCAGGGCATGGTTATGAATCAATTACTGATCATATCAATCATTAAGCGCACATAAGTAGTAGATAAAGTGTGGTATTGAGCAAACATTAATTTAATAACAATACAGTGCTAAGTAAAGTATTAATCCTCATGGTTAAACAATTATTCAATAACTGAAAATAGCTAAAAAATAATCATCAACATCCAGAATGATAATATTCGTATACAGATCCAAACAACAAAAGATTAAAACATTTGAAAAACACGAAAATCTTTTTAGTCTGTTGGATTTGTGGCTAGAATTAAAGTTGATGGGGGTGGATTTGTTTGGGCTTGATCTATCGGGAGTTGGACGAGGACAAACTTGGATAATTACCTAAGTTTCTAGTCCCTATCCTGCTTCAGATTGAGGATCCTATTGTCCACAAGGTCAAACTGAGATTCTGAAAATTTTTCAATGGCTATCTTCCTTTGTTCTATTTCAAATCGACTTTTGTAGTTAAGCCTTCAATATCTAAGTGCAGAGAGGCCAAAAAATCATTCAGTTTTTGGTCAATTTCTCTGTCTCTGCACCAATTCTCCAAGAACCTTTGTTCTGTTTAGCCCCTAAAAATCATCATCAGTCTGAGGAGTAACATTTGAGGATGCCTCCTGAGTCCTAGCACTTATCTCTGATGGTGTTATATCCATGTTGAGATTGTGCTCAGCTCTATCTTCTGAGCTTTCTGAATCTGAGTCAACTACTGCCACATAGTCTCTTTTTCTCTTCTTCTTTTCGTGGTCTGCTGACTCCTCATGCCCGTATTCTATTTGGTTTTTTTGGCAACTCAAGTGTTCAAAGTGCAAGGGCTCTGATGTTGTGGAAAGTACAACGGCCACTATATTTTTCTTTTTGTCTCTCAACAATCCTCCAACCAGACTGTATCCCATGCTGGTTAGCATTGATTTCCTAGCGCATTCTTGTTTTAACTGTAGAGATCTCAGTCTGAGAGATATGTTAATCTTCAGTTCTTGACATTTGTTGATCAAAGACCCATAGGGAAGTTTTCCTTTTCCCTTTCTTATTGATCTCAGCATATCGAGAGGAATAGAGAATGACTTTCTATTTAAGATAAGCGAAATGATTTTTCCTTCATATCTGGTGAGGGTCTGTGTAAGATTTTTGGGTCTAAGACAGTTTTAAATGATCTTATGAAGAACAATGCATATCATAGGAGATTGATTTGTATTGTTTGATACTTGTTTAAGTATATTCATTTCTAAGATAGGGATTGGAATGAAAATAAAGTGATTTGTTTTGAGAATCTTTGCGGCTTTTGTAATACTCATAGTGTAAGTTTTGTCAAATACAGAGGATTGCATGTTATCCCTATCAGGCATGCAAAAATTTGAGTAAAAATAGGCGGTTAACTCTTGGTAGCAGGGTGTCTACAGATTGCAGAGAGTTTGGAGTCCAGAATATGCAATTAGAGAGTTAATACGTGTACCAGCCTTATCAAAATACTTACATTCTACTGCTCTATTTGATAAAGTAGACATTGTCAGCATGTGCATGTAAGATACATGATGTTCTTTTGATCTGAACACTCATTCTTTATTATCTTGCTTAGTAAAAAATCACATTTCCATTTCTTCAAAGCAGTCATAGAGTTTTTCATCATCTTCACAGATATTTTCGTTTTCTCCAACAGAACTCATTCCAGCCATGACTACAATCTGCGAAGTCTTTCCAACTTTTATTTTTCCTTTTGCTGACGTTTTTAACATATTTTCTACTTCTTTGGCTAAGTCACTCGCAATTCTTTTTTACTCTTTAGTCAGAATGGCATCACAGCTTTTCAAATTAGTCTCATTCAGGAATCCATTCTGTCTGATTAGAGTTTTTATAGATTCCTCACTTTTCTCTTGAGACCTTATGCTACGAACAATGTGAGTGGCTTCTCTGGCTGGATGAATTCTCTTTTCATTTGTAGGAGTGCCCTTTTGAGGATTTACCTTGTTGGAGAGAGAATGAAGGATTTCCTACCTTCTTCTAATTTGTGCTACGATTCTTCCCTCTTGAGCAGAAGGGTGTTGGTTGGAAGAACTTGTTCCAATGTTTCCTTTGTTCCTTCTTCGCTTCTTGAGGCTTCGGGTGGATTAATTTCTGCCCTAGAACTGGGCGGATTCATCCTATTTGATCATTCAATAGAGTTTTTGTGGAATAATTATTATTGGAGTACATGATTTGAAGGATTTGAAAGATGAGTTTTTGATTTCTTGTGTTCGAAAGCAGGTGAGAAGTGATTTTTGCTTCGAAGAGAAGTGATTTTGAAGTGTCACGCCCCGTGCCCCGGGCACGAGCACGCGACTCCCTGCAAGCGCAAACTATCTTTCGGGGTCCCAGGATTCACATATAAGTCGAGAGATGTATCACTGAATGAGCATGTGGAAACGACGATGTAAAAACTCCTCCGTGCAAATATAAAATGGGATCTGAATAGCGAGAGTACTTGTAATACATAATATTTGAATATCCATACAAGGAATAGCTAACCAACTACACTGGTTAGTAGGGTGGCATGGCCAGCACAAAATGCAGTCATAAGTTTCGTAAAAAGGGATAGACCTCGAGAACACCATCAAAATATCAGACTAGTAAACCAGGAGCTCCTAAGTCGAGCTGCTGGAGTCATCAGTCTCCTCTGCCTCCTCAATAGGTTCATACTCCCAAAAAATCTCAAAGCAAATCTCCACCACATCCTCGAGTGTCTCGTCCGCGGATGGCTCCATCAGGTCATCTTCGGTAGCCTCGACCACTATGATATCCTTGGTGTCCTTCAGGGTCAGAGTCCTTTCAGGACCAATCCTCGAGCCAGCGACAGATCCCTCAACCTCTACTGAGTCTCGGATGGGATGGCACCAGCTAGGGATTACTCCCTAGGGCACCTCAGTGGGTTTCAGTGGCCTTGTGGAAACATCACCCACCTTTCTAAACCATGCCTCATACCTATGAGGCTTCCAGCTACTGCCACCCTTATCTACCCAAACAATTGTACATTTCCTAACATAAATAGTCCCCTGCCCATCAGGGAACTCATCAAAATAAACTGACATCTCCTTGGGGTCGCCAAACCTGATAGGTCACATCCTCAAGGTCTAGGATTTGTAAAGAAAAGGGGGTCCCACAACGGGGTGAGATATATATATCTCAGTTAGGTGTGTCCTAACCCTAGGTTAGGTAGACCGTCCACTCAGGCAAATGCAAATGCAAATGCTAATAATAAATACAAAACCGCATGAGCCATTCCACTATCACAAGTAACACGTAGATGTCAAGCATGCAATCAAGGCATCTTATCACATCATTATACTCAAGCACACATTTCAAGCTAGATTACACCTTCCACCCCTTTCCTGCCTCCTCACTTTCATGCCCGCATTTATAACGCCTGAGGCTCGGTCCGCGTAAACGCATCAGACCGTCTCATTGACAAACCCGCGTAAACGCTTCAGGTTTTCAATGTTACTCCAGGCCTGTGTCGACAAATCACAACTCCGTCCCGCGTTTCAATGCATCGGGACTGTGGTTTTCTTAACTCCGTGTCTCATACGCCTCAGGGTGCCATTCAATTCAAACCAAACACCTCAGGGCATACATCCACACAACCCCGCGTCTCATACGCCTCAGGGTGTCACAACTCCTCAGATAAGCCATAAGTTCATTTAATATATCACACACAATCAAGTGCAACTCATGCGCGAATAACACACTTATGGCATGCGAGGCAATCAATTGTGACATTCAAATGTGGCAATCAATTCAAAGCACAAGCATCGTCACACACACATTCAAGTCTTTTATATCTTTCTAGGACGCACATTGGGTCACTACATTATAAACTTCCACGAATTGATCATTTCACACACCAATCACCCAATCGAGTCCAATCCTCCTATCAAAGGTTTAGGATTCTCCTTACCTCAAGCTTAATGCGATACAAGTCTTCTCCCGAGCACCTCAAAGGTTCGATCCTAACGGTCCAAGATCAAGTCCACTGCTCAACCTAAGGAAATTCATCCAATCATTAACTTTTCTTGCTCAAATCACCACCCCACTAATTATACACCTTATGGGCTAATCAATTAACATTCTAACACTTCTCAACGATAAATTTGGAGCTCAATTGCAATCACCAACAGCCCCCACAAAACTGGTATGCACAGAGCCGAATCGGACGAATTTCGATTTTGTGTATACCTCAACTTACCAGCCCTTAAATCACCTAAAATCCTTAATTTAATCACTAATATACTTGCTAACATGTAGTTCTAAGTATTGGAAAGCCTCACCAAAAATTTGAGCTCGAGGCGACGTCAAATGGTCCACAAACGACGCCGGTTCCTCCAAGCTTACAGCCAATCAGCTCTGGCCCTTCAAACACAAGACTCATTTGGGGTCAAAACTCTATCAAATTAACCCAAAATTTTTACCATAGCTCCATCTATGTGTCCCCTAAATGTCCACAAAATTTGGTTGCCAACTCCAAGATTTCGGGGTTCTAAGGGGCCAACAACATGGCTTACCTCTGATTGTGACGATTACTGTCGACTTTTGGGAGATTGACCGGCCAGAGCTTCTCGGTGGGTCAAACGACTTACTTCCACTTCGAGAACGTCGGCAAGAGGTTAAGGAAGGAGTGGGTGGTCAGCTCAATGGCTGGGAATCGCCGGAGGTGGCGGTCGACGGCGGCAAACAGGAGAGCAGAAACATGTCGGCGGTGGAGCTCTCGGCAAGAAGAAGGAAGAAGAAGAAGAAGAAGAAATCTGCAATTGGAAGAGGTATTCGGCCATGAGGAGAGAGAGAGGGAGTTTATACTTCAATTGGCTTGGTCAACATGGGTTGAATGGTAGTTTAAAAGTGGAAACATCAACTCATGGCTTCATCCATTGACACTTGTCCAATGTGTCATTCAAAGCTCATCCAATGGCCCACAATTTCTTCAATTTTCAGCAGCTCTTGGGGGGTTTCAATGACCAAAATGCACTTGTCCAATTAATAGAGCAAGGCTAAGGCTTGAGGGGCAAAATGGTAATTTTATCCTCGACGCTTGGAATGTCGTTTTTCTGATTCCAATTCTCTTCGATAAGACGATGGCCAATCCAATTGTATCGTTGGAATTCTAGATTCTCCATTTTCAAATTTCAAGACTCGTTTCTAAATCATTCCTCTATCCAATGCGATTCCAGCCTATCTCGAACTGACGGACGACTTTTGCAGACGTTATGCGTATCGACCCTGTGATTCATATCATAATTAGGGTTCATCAATTCATGGCGACTTTGGTTGTCATGTAATTGTGAGGGTCTATCACTAGTTTCGATGGTCTCGATCGTCATTGTTCGATTTAGGAAAATTTTGCAAATTATACATTGGTTAAGCGGCATCACCCGCACTCCAATCGTATAACGCTAGCAATGCATTCCTTAGTCATTTTTAGGCCAACCTTTTATGGCTCTAAATATCCCCTCGACAATCCTTATGGTCAAAGCGCCATTTCCTATTCGAATTCCTTTGGTCAGTCAACTCAAATTGATCAGATTCAAGCGAGATATGATTGAAATACATCATTAGATACATTTCTCATTAATGAGTCTAAAAATGACAGAAAATTCAGAATGTCACATGAAATCGTGAAACGAGGTGACGGTCTATTTGGCTTTTGGAAAGGTCTTGTAACGGTTTGTATTCCAAGATATGACATTCTAAATTTTGACCCTTTCGAGGCTATGGAATGGAAGGTATCGATCGGTGTGTTTCAGTTGTAACTCGCTCGGAGTTGGCCACTCCTGAGTTAACTAATCAAAAGGGAAAGACTAGCGCGGAGTCGGGTACATGGACTAGAAAATTTCAATGAAAAATGGCATTTTGACCATAAGGATTGTCGATGGAATATTTTGGGCCATCAGAGATCGATCTAGGAACGATCAGAGAATGTCGTGCTAGCATTATACGTTGGGATGCGGGTGATTCCGCTTAACCAATATGTAATTTGCGAGAATTTCCTAAATCAAATTTTGATTATCAGGATCGCAGGAACTAGTAATAAACCCTCGCAATTGCATGACAATCAAACTCGCCACAACTTGAGAAAATCTCATGGTCGATATGCGTAGCGCCTACAAGAGTCGCCCATCAGTTTGAGATAAACTGGAATCACAGTCGGCGAGAGTTGACATGAAATTGGACCTTGAGATTTAGATATTGGACATTGAGGAATTCCAATATTTGAATTGAATTTGACGACGCCTCATTAAGGGTGATTTATATTGGAAAAGTGAAGTTTCCGATAGAAAGTGCAAAATGACCATTTTGCCTCTCGACCATTTGCCCTTACCTTGAGAAAAATAGAAAGACGAAATGGTCATTTTAGACCCTCTTTGTGGCTGTCAAAAATGTGTATGGATGAGGTTAAAGGAAGTCAATGGTGGACCATGGTCTTCTAGAAGCTTGGACATGTGTCAACCAAAGAAAGGCCAATCATTAACTGTCCATTAAGTCCATCATGTCCAAAATAAACCCTCAATTATTTGAAGGGAGCTTCATATCACCTATCTTTAGCCGTGCACCCTCTCCCTCCCCCTTTTCCTCTTCATTTTCTTCTTTTTTCTCTCGGTCGAGCGTTTTTCTCACGGACAGATAAAAATAGCTTCACTATTTCGGCCATAACTTTTTCGTCCGACCTCAAATTGAGGTAAAACTACCGCCATCTAAAAGCTTGTCATCTTTCCATTCTAACAAGATATTATGAGCTTAATTTGGCCCAGCTGTTTGTCCCGTATGTCTGTTTGAGTGGGCAAAGGTCAGAATTTTACTCAATTTTGGAGAGAATCCATTTTTAGGGGCTTTCGGACTTCAAATGGTTCTACATTTTCGGTGAGTTAATCTTAATTCATAGTATAAGAGTTCAGAAGGTTGAGATTGAGAATTTGTAGGAGTTGAGATGGGTTTTAATGGATGAAACTACTTTATCTTGCATAGAAAGTTTTTGACCGTTCGTGGACCGAGTGAAATCGAGGCTGTTCGCGGCCCTTCGAGGCATCAACTTACTCTAAAAATCTTGGTAAGCCTCTTATAGACGTGGTATGACATGTTAGCAAGTTAAATTCATGAGGAATTGTAACCTAAGATCAATTTACGGACCGGTTTGTGCGGACTAAACCTAAACCGGTTCTGTTTTGACGAAGGATTGATTGGGCCGAAAAGTCCCTTGGGGTGTCTCCATGTCCTTAAATAGTCATTAAGACATCTTAGGTTGTTATTTGATTGGCTATTGAGGTATTGGTGTGGTGAAATTGAAGTATGACTGAATTACGACATGAATTTAATGAAATTTCTTTAGGATTATCACTTCGCTGTGAGTTTGCTAAGTTAGAAGGATCGTTTGATTGGAAATTTGCTAGCTTGATCGAAAGGTAAGTATTTCCTAAACCCTTACTTGAATGCTAGGACACTACTAGATAAATTGATTAGATGAATTGATTGATTGGTGAAGCCTGTAGCTTAAATTTCTTGATGCAATTGTGTGATGATCATATTATGATTGGTAATTGAGATTTAAAATGGCTGGAGAGCCCCAATGGTAAGAAATGGCTATAATGTCCAATATGAAGGAAGTGGCTATAATGCCTTGTGAAAAGAAATGGCTATTGAGCCCTTGAGGTATACATTGCAGCCAGAGAATCTTGTGATGCAAGTGGCTATTGAGTCCTTGGGATATAGTTTGGCTTTTGAGCCATGGATTCATATGAATTGGTTGTGAATCCCCTGTTATTGAATTGACAATAGTGCCTATGTTATAAATTGATTATAATGTCTATCCTATATAGATGGTTATAATGCTTATGTTATAAAAAAGGCTATAGTGACGATGTTATATGAATGAGCTATAGTGCCTCAGTGATCGTTGTCTTGCAGCCCCGAAGATCGCATTGGGTTGGAGTCCTAATGATATCGATTGGACGGTTGCCCCAGTGATATCAATTGACTTGGTGCCCCAGTGATACGGATTGGCCTATGGCCCTGGTGGTATCAATTGGCTATGAACCCCTAAAATGGTAATTGGTCGGGAGCCCTAGAGGTATTGATTGGCCTGTGGCCCTGGTGGTACCAATTGGCTATGAGCCCTGATGATATTGGCCTATGGCCTCGGTGATATCAATTGGCCAGAGTGCCTAGAGAAGTACATTGCGGCTGAGAGCCCAGGCGATGAATATTTGTGATAACTCTGGGAGTTATGTGTAGGTGTTTACATGCCATGTGCCTAAGCTTGAACCCCTGAAGTTGAACATGGTTGGCTGTGATTCTATTCATGCATGGCTTATTGATATGCAGACTGATTGATGCCTTGAAACATTGAGTTGCTGAATGCTTGTATCTGGTAGCATTTGTGTGTGGTGTGGAGGAGTTGGTGTTCAGGTCTAGGTTTAGGTTTCACTTACTGAGATTTATATCTCACCCCGTCGTGGGATTAATATTTTTCAGGTCCTAGGTGAAGGAAACTCGAACTTGCCATAGGTTGGCATTTGAGGAAGTTGTTGGAGGAATCATAGTAAATTTGATGGAGATCTTAAGAACTTTATATTGTGTGGGGTTAGATTTGTAATCGACTTGGACAGTTATGAGAAGTGTATCTCTTTTTGTCCTCAGTCATCTTGTGTTGTTTTAATTGTATGGAGTTGTTTCTCGCTTCCGCATAAGAGGTGGACTTGCTGAATTTTAGGCCGAAGAATCCTGAGAGATTATTGAAGATGAACGACCTAGTGGGATGTTTGCGTGCTTGCTATGTTCGGGGGGTGACATCCCCGTTTAAGTGGTATCTGAGCAAAGTCAACTCAATCCAATGTGATTGAGGTTTGGAGTGATAAGAATGATGACTTGGGGACAATTAGCTAGTGAGACCTTTAGTATTAAGCATGGATTGCTGAATCTTAAGGATTATGGGATTGAACTTGTGAGGTATTTTAATGGTCCTAGTGTTGATTTAATGGATGATCTTGAGTGATTTTATGAATAAAGCTCACAAGGAAGTGGGTAGAGATTGAGAAGTCATAAGCCTGGATTTGAGCCTGCTAAAGAATAGCTCATAAATGAAGGGTCGATTGGTTTATATGATTGTGATTGTGGTTTGTCAATGACCTAACTTGAGAAGTATGAGTTATAAAGAGACGACTGGCATTAGTAGATTCAAGCTTGAATTGCGTTATATCTTGATGGTTTAGTTATTGATTGCTATTGACAACCTTAGATGATATGTGATGAGATGCATACAAGGGAGCAGATAAGAAATATTTGGATTAAAGGCCAGTTGTGATTGAATGCATATGGATTTGGCTTGAATAGCGACTAAACTTGGGTATATGGTTGAACATAGGCAATCGATCTATGAGATGTGACGGTTATTGGTGGAACCAGAGTTTTTCTATAATTAAGGCTTGATGTGGAAACGATTGTGGTATGACAAGTGGGGAGAACGAATATGCCATGCATGTGTTTGTGGCTATGAAACGAAAGTTGATGAGGGTGTATGCATGAATTTATCGCTGTTGGACTTAATAAACTATCGCTTGGTATGGAACAAGCTGATGGGATACCTATAAACTGTAATGAAGCATGTTGTGGGACATGTGGAACGGGTCTTTCTCCGTAAATGTATGACTAGGGACAACCTGCAACAACCAAATCTGATGAGGGCAGGGAGTGATTGCCGGGATAGAGAAGTCCGGACAAAGAGCGGCTCCTGGCATGCTTCTAAGTTGGCGGTAAGGCAGGAATGACCCAAGCCATAAATTGAAAGGGAAAGTCTAGGTATCAGGTTGAGTCCAATTGCGGTTAAGAGATATATGGTGCATGATTGACTCTTGAAGTGAACGTTTAAAAGTGGCATGACATGTGAAATGACGCCTGTGATTGGCACGATTAAAAGATTTGCGCTTGGCTGTGGATGCCGTTTGAAAGGGAAATTGATGTTTGTGGTTGGCCTATTGGACATGTTTTGTAGTTGGCATCATGTGATTGGCTTGGCCAATGTCTAACTGAGAGATTAGACGGTGTGTGGGGAGTTTATACCATGTTAAACTTATGCCCGTTGAGAATGAGAAAGCATGTCGTGATTGTGACAGAGTGGCAAATGCCTTATGCTTAAAATATGGGCGATTGACTTATAGAAGTAACGCCTTGAGTATTTGCTGGGTGTTGACCTAGTTGAGTTTTGGCCTAGTTAAAGCTTACCTAGTAATTCACTAATGATTGAGAAGTTGCCTCGTTGACGCTGGCTTGTTGTGTGGTTGCTGCTTAAGGATGATTTGGAATCCTTGAATAATGAGTAACTAGTTGAGAGTTGTTTGGGAACTACTAATGGTTGATGATAAAAGATAATGAGATGAGCAGACTGAGACTGCTAGACTTGAGTAAATGACTTACGTTTTTTATTCCTAGAGGGAATCATAGTGGTTCAAGAGACATGAGAACCTAATAAGGTTGAACGACCAAGGTACGGTCGCTAGCGAAGCACTTTGCTCAAATATATAAGATATGGGAAGATCATTGAGATGGACCATGAGAATTGAGTAAAGATGAGCGACTGGAGTATGGGTACTGGAAGAGAATATGGCTTAATTTGTTAATCGTGCGAGACCCAAATGTGATAAGGGATCGTGAGAACTTTAAACGAAAATGAGAAAAGTGGATGAATAGACAGACTCGAGAAGGAGCTGCCATTGTACCTAAGTCGTTGGGACGATTGATGCTAGTGCTGATGAGTTAAAAGATGAAAGTCACGAGAAATGTGACTCTGATTTATTCATTTCTAAAGTGAATGTGTGGGAAGAACCACGAGAGTTTTGAAAAGCTTGTGAAGCTATGTATAAATTTGAGATTGATTGAGTTTGGTGGAAGGATGGAATTTGAAACTGTCCTCTTTTAAATAGAGGGTTTTGTGAGATTTTCTTAGTGGTTTTGGGTACATCGAAGAAAGAAAGTGACCATGGCAATTACTAGCCTTAAAAGGCTATTGATAATTAGTGAAAGGTCACCAGAGGAAGGGTTTCCTCGAAGGCATGATATCTGCCTGGACTATCTCTATTGAGTTGTTCGACAAAAAGTATCCTCCTGGGATTGCTTAAGAGCAAAGGTTGCTTAGATCCTAATAATTTTGCAAGGATCTAAAGATGATCGACCAATGTGAGGTGGAGTCCTCCAGATTGTCTAAGTGTACTGAAAGTGGTCAGGGACCTTTGAATAAGATAAATAAATCCCTGAGTGAATTGGAACTTGAGAGCCTTATGGCTAGTCTTTATTCCTTATTCTAAGGGACTGTAATGGATCTTAGTGAATGGAAAAAATGAATGGAAGAAATATGAGTAAGAGAACTCCTGCTCATGGATTACGAGCAAAAAGATGTTCATTATGGAACATGAAATGCACTTGCGAGAAATGACTATTACCTTGGTGTAAGGCTCAAAATGAGAGATTGCTGTTTCGTTTCTTCCGTCACGGGGAACAATTAAGGAAAGAGTTATGTCAGTTGTCTAACATTGTTGATTAAAATAAGAATGATTGAGATTGAAACAGAACCACTAGAAGTGGCATTATGAGCTATCACCCCTAATGAGTAGGGTGTCATTCTTAAAAGGCGATTGGACTATGAGATGATCGTTGGTGAAAAGAAAGATGAATGGACTTGATGGTCCTGGCGATTTGTGATTCTAATGAATGGTTGAGCAAGTGAAAAGAGCACTTAGAGTGTAATTGGGGTAGTCAAATTGAGTATTCGATACATGAATTGGTGGAGACCAAAGATGAATGAATCTGTCACTTGCGGTGACTGAGTCACTGGAAGAAGAATGTCAGGCATGGTGACATTTGAATCCTGGAGTGAAAGTATCGTCGTTGGTGCAGACTCATGATTGACGTCCTATGAAATGGGAAGGACAAGGTGGATTCAAAGTAAAAGAATATTACTGAAGTGTATAGTTTCTTTCTTAGGGTAAAAGACCCTAGTGTGGGATGAAGAGAAAGTTCTAATCGTATCGATATTAAGATGGAGCGTCTAGACTGAGAAAGAAGACGCGGAACTTGAATGATTCATGAAAGCTAAGTCCGAGAAACTGTCCTACGGACAACGTCAAATTCCAGAGTAATGTCGACGTTTAATGGAATGGACAAAATTGGATTAAAGTCACATTGACTGATTATGGAAAATCAACAGTTAAGACAAGAGTGCTTCCTCAGGGAAGAATGACAAAAATGAACAAAATGCTACGGGGTCGAAGTGGAAACCCACGAGAGTAGAGAGCCAAGACATGAGCTTTCAAGTGAATGGTACGAAAGACAGTTTGAATGATCTGATACCTGGTGACAAGAAATTAATGATAGTCTGATTGAGTATCCAAGGGATAATTGGATCGACGGTTACCGTCTTGAGAGACGATGATTAAACTTGTTTAAGGAGTCGTTAGGGATATGATAAACCTTTGAGAGCATTTTATGAACCCTAAGAGAACACTCACCATATGCTAAGTTTGAATAGCACGAGTTGTGGACCCGATAAGGTGAAATTCCTTGGCTAGGTAGTTCTGGGAAGTGGAATCCTTGTGGATCCCCGAAAGTAGGAGATGACGATGGGCTAACTAAGGCCGACGCGAGCTATTGAGGCTTGAGACCTCCTAAGTTTGATGGATTAAAATGGTCTGCTATAGACGTCGTAGGAAGATTTTCCAGAGGAGCTATTCCATTAAGGGAATGGACTAAGGATGAGGTGTGGCATGAGTGGATGAATGAATATAAAAAGGAGTCCTAAGGACTTAAGCCTAGTTGGTGACCGTGCCGATGATTGTGACTTCATTGGAAAGTGAAGGATGGCAAAATTTACGATGGCATGACGGGAAAAGGGCATTTGATTGTAAATCAGTGCAACGTGGAAGGCTGTTGCTTGCACGTCACAGCCATGAACCTCATGAGTGGGAACACCCAATGCATGATTGGAATTGGAATACGACCGCTCTTGCGAAGGAGTTGGGAAAACACGACTCGCGAGAAGAAATGTTTTGAGTTTATACAAACTGTAAGAACTTGAAGTATAGGTTTCCTGAGAGGAATTGATTAGAAGCAACGTCGATGAATGAAATTACTTACGGATACGGGAGTGTTGCTCGTGTAAGGAAAGATCTCGCAACTGTGTGATTTGCAAGAGTTGGAAAGATTGACTGCTCCAAAGGGATTGAAGGGAAAACATAACCGCCGCAAGTTGGTGAATTAATTGGTCATTTGGGTGACCTTGAATTTAAATAGGGAAGAACTACTAAGAACTCAATCATGAGTTTGCTTGAGAAGTCGAAAAGGCTATGATTCGATTTGGACAATCGAGGGCAAGCTAATGGAATTTGTGTATTCTCAACAATATGAAATGACGTTTAAATTGAATGATTATGTCAAGTGGTAGAGGCATCAAGGAGTACATTTTCATGATGATTTGGTAAGGATCGTGATAGGAAAAGAACATGAATTTAAGGCGACGTTTTTGAAAAGCCTTCTGACTGGGAATCTCAAAAGCAGGGTTGCAGTGTGATACACGAATTATACTCGGACCGATAGGCAAATTGAAAGGAAGATTCGAATGCTCAAAGGTGTATCACCGACAAACATTAAGAGAATAGAGACAAGCAAATACAAGTTGAGGACTGAGGGAAGCAAGTCTTGGAGGAAGATGACTTTTGTCAGAGAAGACAAGTGGAAATGTGAAGTAATGGAAGGAACCATTTTGGAAAGTGAGGATGCGGTGAGGTGTCAGTGCCTCCATGGAAGTGCATAGTCAGAAAATGACAAATTTCGAGGACGAAATTTCTTTAAAGGGGAAGAGTTGTGACATTCTGAATTCCGACCCCTAAGGAAAGATTGACACGGAGTCGGTTACGTGGACATGGGGAATTTGAATGAGAAATGACACTTTGACCATAAAAATTGTCGAGGAAATATTTTGGGCCAGTAGAGATCGATCTAGGAACGATCAAGGAATGTCTTGTTAGCGTTATGCGTTGGGACGCGGGACTAATGTGTAATTTGTAAGAATTTTCTAAATCGAATTTCGATAATCAGGATCACATGAGCTAATGATAAACCCTCGCAATTACATGACAATCAAAGTCGCCACGGCTTGAGAAAATCCCAAGGTCAATACGCGTAGCGCCTACAAGAGTTGCCTGTTAGTTTGAGATAAATTGGAATCACAGTCGACAAAAGTTCTACATAAAATTAGACCTCGAGATTTGGATATTGGATATTGAGGAAATCCAAAATTGAATTGAATTTGACATCGCCTCATCGAGGGTGATTTATATTGAAAAAGTGAAATTTTGAATAGAAAGTGCAAAAATGACCATTTTGCCCCTCGAATATTTGCCATTGCTTTGAGAAAAATAGAAGGACGAAATGGTCATTTTAGACCCTCTTTGTGGCTGCCGAAAATATGTATGGATGAGGTCAAAGGAAGTCAATGGTGGACCATGGTCTTCTAGAAGCTTGGACATGTGTTAACCAAGGAGAGGCCAAGCATTAACTACCCATTAAATCCATCATATCCAAAATTAAACTATTAATTATTTGAGGGGAGCTTCATATCACCCATCTTTAGCCGTTCAACCTCTCCCTCTCTCTTTTCCTCTTCATTTTCTTCTTTTTTTCTCTCGGCCGAGCAGTTTTCTTGCGGACAGACAAAAACTACTTCACTATTCTGGCCATAACCTTTTCGTCCGACCTTGGATTAAGGTAAAACCACAATCATCTAAAAGCTTATCATCTTTCTTTTTCAACAAGGTATTATGAGCTTAATTTGGCCTAGTCGTTTGTCCCATAGGACTATGTGAGTAGGCAAAGGTCGGAATCTGACTCGATTTTAGAGAGAATCCATTTTTTGGAGCTTCCAAACTTCAAATGGCTCCAAATTTTCGGTGAGGTACTCTCAACTCATAGTATAAGAGTTTCACAAGTTGAGATTGAGGATTTGTAAGAGTTTATATGGGTTTTAATGGATGAAACTACTTTATCTTGCATGGACAGTTTCTGACCGTTGGTGGATCGAGTGAATCCGGGGCTATTCGCGGCCCTTCGAGGCATCGACTTACTCTAAAACTCTTGGTAAGCCTCTTACAGACGTGGTATGACATGTTAGCAAGTTAAATTCATGAGAAATTGGAACCTAAGATCGATTTATGGACCGATTTGTGCGGACTAAAACTAAACCGGTCCTGTTTTGACGAAGGATTGATTGGGCCAAATGTTTTGAGGGTCCCTTGGGGTGTCTCCATGTCCTTAAATAGTCGTTAAGACATCCTAGGTTGTTATTTGATTGGCTATTGAGGTATTGGTGTGGTGAAATTGAAGGATGACTCAATTACGACATGAATTAGATGGAATTTCTCTAGGATCATCACTTGGCCATGAGTTTTTTGAGCTAGAAGGATCGTTTGATTGGAAATTTGCTAGCTTGATCGAAAGGTAAGTATTTCCTAAACCCTTACCCGAATGCTAGAACACTATTCGATAGATTGATTGGATAAATTGATTTATTGGTGAAACCTGTGGCTTAAATTGCTTGATGCAATTGTGTGATGATTATATTATGATTGGTAATTGAAATTTAAAATGGTCGGAGAGCCCTAGTGGTAAGAAATGGCAATGGTGTCCTATATGAAGGAAGTGGCTATAGTTCCCTGTGAAAAGAAAAGGCTATTGAGCCATTGAGGTGTACATCGCGGCTAGAGAATCTTGTGATGTAAGTGGCTATTGAGCTCTGGATTCATATGAATTGGCTATGAAGCCCCTGTTATTGAATTGGCAATAGTGTCTATGTTATGAATTGGTTATAATGTTTATATTATATAAATGGTTATAATGCTTATGTTATATAAATAGCTATAGTGTCGATGTTATATGAATGAGTTATAGTGCCCCAACGATCGTTGGCTTGTAAACCTGAAGATCGGATTGGCTTGGAGCCTTGATGATATCGATTGAATTATGGCCCGGTGATATCAATTGGCTTGGTGCTCGTGTGATATCGATTGGCTTATGGTCCCTATTGTATTGATTGGCTGTGTACCCCTGAAATGGTAATTGGATATGAGCCCTAGAGGTACCGATTGGCCTGTGGCCCCGGTGGTACTAATTGGCTATGAGCCCTAATGATATCAATTGGCCTGTGGCCCGATGATATCAATTGGTCAAAGTGCTTAGAGAAATACATCGCGGCTGAGAGCTTAGGCAATGAATGTTTGTGATAACTCTGGAAGTTATGTGTGGGAGTTTACATGCCATGTGCTTTGAGCTTGAACCCCTAAAGTTGAACATGGTTGACTGTGATTCTTATTTATGCCTAGCTTGTTGAAATGTCAATGTGATTGATGCCTTGTAACACTGAATGCTTGCACCTGGTATCATTTGTGTGTTGTTTGGGGGGACTGGTGTTCAGGTCTAGGTTTAGGTTTCACTTATTAAGATTTATATCTCACCTCATCGTGGGATTAATATTTTTTAGGTCCCAAGCGAAGGAAACCCGAACTTGTCATAGGTTGGCATTTGAGGAAGTCGTTGGAGGAATCATAATGAATCTAATGGAGATCTTAAGAACTGTATATTGTGTGGGGCTAGATTTGTAATCGACTTGGATAGTAATGAGAAGTGTATCTCCTTTTGTCCTCAGTCATCTTGTGTTGTTTCAATTGTATGGAATTGTTTCTCGCTCCGCATAAGAGGTGGACTTGCTGAATTTTGGGCCAAAAAATCCTGGGAGATTATTGAAGATGAACGGCGTGGTGAGATGTTTGCGTGCTTGCCGGGTTTGGGGCGTGACACAAGAGTTGCAAGTTTTAAAACAAAATGATTCAAAGAAAGGAGTTGAAGTATTTTGGAAATTAGATGTTCAATCAAATCAATCAATTAAATCAAATCAATCAAGGCAATCAACACAATCACAATATTTATAGAATATTTAGAGAGATTGTGATGATGCGTACTTTATTTGTTGCCAAAAATATAACTACTTAAGCGCAAAAAAATTGAATGATCAAGCCTTTTGTCGTTTCCACTTAGAAGATGTCATCTTTAGATGATGCTTTAAGTTCTGAGTTCCTTGTAGTTATTGAGCTTCTCAGATAAAGCTTTGGCACTTCTTTGCTTCTTTTAGATGTTGCACGCTGAGATGTAAATATTCCTGTCTAAATAACAACTCAAACAGGCATAATAGTAATACTAAATTCTTGTCTGATATATTCAAATGTGTTCTTATCAAGTGGTTTGGTGAATATGTCGACTAATTGATGCTTTGAATCAACAAATTGAATGCTACCATCACAATTATGCACATGATCCCGAATTGAATGATGCTTAATTTTAATATGCTTAGCTCCTGCGTGCAGTATTGGATTCTTTGTAAGGTTGATGGTACTTGTGTTGTCACATTTGATTTTCACATCGTGAGCTTAAATATCGAAGTCCTTCAATTGTTACTTCATCCATAGGATTTGAGCACAACAACTTCTTGATGCAACATATTCAACTTCTACAGTTGATAGAGTTACAGTGTTTTGTTTCTTGGAGAACCAAGACACCAACATTGATCTCCCAAAAAAAAAACATTGATCTCAGAAGTTGGTATGTGCATGAAATACTTTTTCTTTCTATCTTATAGCATGCAAGATCAGCATCCGAATAGTTCCTTAGGGTATCACAACCCTAGACTATGATTAGTTCCTATGTATTTGATGATTCTTTTGGCTGCAGTAAGATGTGATTCCTTAGGATCTGATTGAAATCTTGCGCACACACACACACACACTAAAAATAATATCATGTCTAGAAGCAGTAAGGTATAGTAGTGAATCAATCATGCTCTTGTATAGCTTCTGATCAACCTTTTTGCCTTGTTTATCCTTGTCTAGCATGGATGAAGAAGACATTGGTGATCTGTTTTCTTGCAATTTTCCTAACCAAACTTCTTAACCAATTCAAAAGCATATTTCTCTTGTTCTATCAATGTGCCTTGCTCAGTCTGTTTGACTTGTAGTCCTAGGAAGAATGTAAGTTCTCCCATCATGCTCATCTCAAACTCATTCTGCATGATTTAAGAGAAACTCTCGCAGAAATTTTCGTTAGATGATCCAAATATAATATCATCTACATGAAAATGAATAAGTAACATTTTGTTACCTTTCCTTTTGATAAATAAAGTTGTTTCTATTTTAACTTTCTCAAAGCATTTGTCGGCAAGGAAATTAATTAACCTTTCAAACCAAGCTCATGATGCTTGCTTGAGTCCATAAAGAGCTTCCTTCAGTCCATACACATGATTAGAGCTCTTAGGGTCTTCAAAGCCTGGAAGTTGTTCAACATAGACTTTCCCTTTGATATAACCATTTAGAAATGCACTCTTGATATCCATTTGATATAGCTTGAAGTCGTTCATTCGGAAATGAATCCTCTAACATTGAGGATCCATGTCAGTTGACATTATCCCCCATCAGACCGTCCATTTCTTATCGGATGGTCAACAATCGATCCAGTCAAATTTTGAGAGGGGAAAAATATTTGACCGATTTTTTTTTATTGACGTGATCGGCTGTTTACCGTTCAATGGGAAATAGCCGACCCGATTGAGGGTTATGCCAAGTTCGTATTTCAATTATTATTGAGTGGCCAATGAAAGTAATGACGCTTGTTATGGCCATGCAACATGCAATGTGATGGTTTCTCCTTTCGATTGCGAATATTGTCTATTGTCGCTCTCCAATAATGTGGGGAATATTCGACCAAAAGAAAAATAGTTTGGGGAATATATGTTGGTTGAGCATTGGGGCTTGGATTTAGTTTAGATACAAAGGGGTATTAATGGGCCAGATCGCGCCGGCCCGAAATAAACAGTTCCTAACTCGACCCGAGCTCGAATAACATATGCCCTAACTTTTCGGGCAGAGTATGGCCAGGCCAGGTTGGTCGGATTCTTTTTTTGTTCTTTTTTTCACTTGACAAGCTCATTGAATGAAAGAATATTAAAAAAGAAAAACGAAAATAAATTAAATTAAAAAGCGTGGGTGTCAAAAAAGCAGAGCCACCCCAGCCCAAGCCTTACGTAGACAGTACCGAAGCTCGGCCCGCAAAAGCCCAAAAATTAGTGAATTTTCGAGCCGAACCGGATTTGGTTGGATCAGTTCGGACTTTTTTGACACCTATAACTGCAAAATTAGATATTGACATTATGTATTCAACGAATAGCCATGTTTACTTATTTGTAAAGAGCTTCAAGCTCTCCTTATACCGAACAATATATACTCACATGTGGACTGTTGTCTTTTCTTTGAAATAAATGAGCATTTATGTGCAATTTCTGAAAGATTGGTATCGGGCCAAGTAGTTATAATACCAAATATGGGAACTTTTTATTTTGTGAAGAGTGATGTGACGTGTCAGGCCGCCACCTACTTACATTCTTCTTTAATCTTTTATTACTTATATTTGTTGCATGCGGAAGATAAAAGAAAGCACCAACAGGCTATAACAACATAATCAACACAGGACGTGCGCCTAACGGTATTGCCTTTAATAGGTTTTCATCTGTGCTATTATAGTCACAATGATCAGCCCTACATCAAAGAAAAAGAAGAAAATTTGGGAGGCCACAAAAGGCATCACTTACTCCCCATCTATAATCACGTCACTGTTCAGCACCACTATAATAGCATGTCCGCCACTCTTCACTGCCATCTTTACTGGTTAGCTAATCTAAAAAGAAAGAGAAGAAACGTAAGTTAATACCGTCACATGATCGGCCTTAGCCATTCGATAATTTTAATGGAAATCTTCAAGGCATAAATCTAACTTTCATAATATTCGTTACCTTTTACACACATAAATTAATACTGTCAGATGTAGCACCTATATTTTGTATTATGGAGGCAATTAAGTGAAAGATATTAAATAAGATGATAAGAAATTTTGCAATTTTCAATCGGTCGCTCTCAATTTGTTCGACATCGCAATTTTTGTGCTACATTAATTTATGAAGAACAATGTTAAATATGTTTAAAATAGGGATAAGTACTCCGTGAGTACCATAACTTTTGTATAGCGTTCACTTGATTATCATAATTATTTTTCATTCACTTGAATGCTACATCAGAGCAAAATCATTCACTTGAGTGCTATTTCTGGCAAATCATCTTATGTGTACTTTTTATTATATATTTTTCAGTGACAAGTGAATTTTTTTCCCATTTTTTAATATTTTATGGATATTTTATTTTTATTTTTATTAATTAATATTTCTTTGGGAAAAAAAAAGCTTGAATTTGCCGGCCACAGTCGGCGAGGGTCACAATGAGGGCTCTTGTCGACCATGGCCAGAAAGGGTCACAATGATGGCCCTTGTCGACCACAACCAGTTAGCTCGGAAGCGAGGGCTGCTTTTGGCCAGAGGGACATGGGGCCACAGGAAAGGATGCGGAGGCCCCCATCAGATTTGGGTGAGGGCCCTTGTGGTCCTGCTGGCCATAGGCAAGGCTGTCGTGCACTTGCCCATGATCGACGAAGCCCTCTCGATCACTGTTGACGGCGCGACAGCCCTCATCAGGTCTGGACGAGGGCTGCCATGCCCATGGCCAGCGAGGCCTCAAGGGGCCCTCGCCTCAATTTGACGAGGGCCTTCGAGTGCGACGGCCATTGCCAAGGGCCGTCGTGGCCCCTCTAGCCAAGAGCGAGGCGGCCCTTTCCCCTGGGCTTGTTGATCGTGGCAGGCGAGTGCCCTCACAGTGACCCTCGCTAGCCAAGAGGGAGAAAAAAAAAAGAAAATTTTCAAAATGGCTAAAAAATAAATCAAAATCCACATGAACACTAAAAAAATTGAAAAATGTTGCTTCGGCGACACTACGTCAGACTTTCTAGCGCCCTCGTAGGATATCCGGCACGGGAATTGGCGATGGCACTTAAGTGATTATTTTTTTCAAATTTGAGTGAGCAAAAAAAAAAAGATATGGCACTCAGGTGAACATCGTACATAAGTTATGGTACTCCTATTGTATTTATCTGGTTAAAATTGATATATATTGATAGAAAAATTAAAGTAGTAAATACTATGTGAATATTTAAATGAGTCATTTCATATGCTAAGTTTATTGCAAACAATAATATATGCTTAACATTCTTCTACAAAAAGCCGAAAAGTTGCTCTTGCAGCATATAGAGAGACAGAGGTACAATAGGCTTTGTTTGGCACGAGAGTACAGGTAAAACCGACTGTTGAGACATGGTACTTCAAAACGATAAGGCAATTAACAATGATGCCGGCAGCTCAGTCGAAACCTTGTTCCCTATTATGATTATTCTTCCCGTTTTATGTGACAAAAATGCCGAATCTGCCCAATCCCTCGACATCTGCAACGCGATTTTTGAAAGTGATTATAAATTTTTTTATTGATGCAATTCAACAAATTGATATTTGTCATTGGAGTAGTCATCTTTTCATCTCAGACACTTACTCCCTACTTTGCAGACGCCCAAAATGGATTTATCATTGATTCATGGACTTCAAAATAGTGCTGCCCATAAGCTTGCAAATGGGCATTTCATCAGATAAGAAGTATTACTTCTCTTATAATTATTAATGTAGTATAATCTTCTTTGCTTTTGCTTTATCACATTCATGCAGGTACTGGCCTTTTTTGGGTAATATTCTCATTACTTTGTTGGAATGGAATGGTTTCTTTATAAAAATGAAACGATGAGAGATAAATGATAACAATGAAGAAGATGAGAAAGATATTCAAGCCTCTGTAAGCCTAATTAATCAAATGCATCTTGTGTTTTTGAAAATACTGAAAAATAGAAAATCAATCGTGCATGTATGTGGAGAACGCACGACACGAAAAAATTGTTGCAATTAGAAGTTTAATGGCTCAATTATTGTCAATGCAACTAACATACAATTATTGTCAGTGTAATCGACGTACAATAGTTACGTCCGTTACCCAACATCAAACCACGTTGGTTATGTCCGTTACACCTACATAAATCCACGTCCGTGTAAGAAACATAATAGAGGTGATTTAATGTTGCATAACGGATGTTTTCCTAGTTTATAAATATACATGTTTCCGTAGTTTAGAATTATAACTTACAACTTTAAAAAATCGAAGTTCATTCCTCTAGTTCTCTTGTAGTGATCCTCCAAGTATGCCGGTTTTGAGAAGTGTTCGACAGAGTTTTGTTCGTATAGTGTTGATACAAACAGGTTCGAGGTGTTGTATCTTGGGAGGCATAGTTCGTGAAGCTACTTAGCACCGTTTGTAGGAACTAATCGTTAAGGAGAAGCGATTAGTCGTACCTTACTTCTTATCTAATTCCTTTAGAGCTTATTGTCTAGCATTTTATTTTCTTTGTAATATTTATATGTAAAGATTAATATAGAATTATTGGCTTTGTTATTGTTATTGAATTTTTATTGCCATTTCTATCTTATTATTTTTATGATTACAACAAACAATATTATGCATTTCTCTCGATGGCTAACTTGTGCACTTTAGATTTCCAACAATCTTAAGGCGATTAGGGCATATACTTACTGTTTGTTTGGTATTATCAGAAAATCGTGATGATTGATAACAATCAAGTAGCAAGTGATATTTCATAGGTTTTTGGAAATGTTCCTATGGTCAATTCGATTGTGGCTAGTGGAGAGGTTCATACCTTGAGGCTGATGTTGAGGCAGCGAATGCTGCGAGCCTTCGGGCTACGACCACCTATGGTGGTTCAGGTATACATCAACAGTCTTTGCCTTCCTTGATGGTGCCATTTTCAGTAATACCGAATAAGAAACTGAAGAAAGTCAATAGGCTTTAAGCCGAAGGAACAGTTTTAGAAATTTCATGGGACATGTTTTCTTTGCAATCAGTCTAGCCATCAGGCTAAGGATTGCAATAAGGGCCTAAGCAAATGCAAAGACGGTGGTGCAGCCAAGCAACCAAATCTGGCAGAGCATGAAGATAATAAAAGACTGCATACGGTGATGGTGTTTGAGGTATTTATGGTGTCACGCCCTGAACCCGGCGGACACGCGAACATCGCTCGAGGGTTGTTCAAGTTTCAATGATACCCAAGACCCTTCGGCCAATAATTTAAAAATCCATACCGATGAAACAAGCATATGGAAGGGACAAGGCATCTTTATACTTAATAAATAATAATAATAAGATGACTTAGGACAAAAGGATATACTTCTCTTTTCAAGCTCCCGAGGGTAGGTACAATTCTAACTCCAACATAAAAAGCAATCCCTAAGGCTACAAAAGGTCAATATCCATTTCCTTTCAATGACTTCCTCGAATACCCATCCATGACAACTTCGGATTTCCATCGTTGGGGACCTGAAAAAAGGTTAATCCCATGACGGGGTGAGATATAAATCTCAGTAAGTTAAACCTAACCCTAAACTAGATTGTCGGTACCTTAGCCACCTTTGAAAACAAGTATTCTTAAATAAAAGGTCTTGGCATGATAAAAACATAACTCCATCAACGCATAGCATTTCACTAATTCAGAATCAACCCGATTCAGTCGTAAAATTTCACAAATAAAGCTAAACTTCGTGCTATGACAGGGCTTTCAATAGAAATCTCCACTTGAGGCATTCTCAAATTTCCCAAGATCACAACGAGGCATTTTCTTAGCATATCTCAATCAAATTCCAATCATCATTATCAGGTTGTCAAGCAACCGCGTCATAACGCTTCAGGCCATTTGGGCATTCACAGGATCATATAAGGTATTTCCACCAATCATTACTATCCAAGTCCGCATCATAACGCATCAGACTATTATAACATGTTTGGCAAAACCCGCGTCACAATACCTCAGGTCAATATATACATATTGCCAGGACCCGCGTAAGAACGCCTCAAGTTGTGTTCCTCAATCGCCCGAGTAACAACGCATTAGGCTAAGATACTACATGTTTAATAACGCATTAGGTTAGTCATCCTTACTTGCCAAGTACAATATCCCGCGTAACAACGCATTAGGATAATCCAAATCTCGCGTCATAACGCATCAGGGTACAATTTGCCTTTCATAGACACGCGTCAACACGCTTCAGGTCAAATCCCGCGTAATAACGCTTTAGGATTTACTCAAGCCCCGCATTTAACGCATCAAGGCATCACATGCACATGTACTCATAATGCAATAACTCACTGGCCAAATAAATTTCAATGCACGATAACAAGGAGGCAACCTCATAGTTCGGCCCCTACATTTCAAGTTACTAATCTTCACGTCACGTTCCATGGCCATGCATCACAAAGGCAAATCGAGTAATTCAATCAATCACTCCACATTGGCACAAGCAAGTCGCGGCCATACCACAAAAATTCAAGACTTGACACAAAATCATGGTTTCACAAATCATCTCGAGACTCAATCGGTAATTCAACCCGCTGAAAGTATTCAAACCAAATAGAAATCTCCACAAAGCATGTCAAAAGGTTCAAGTACCTTCCACGAATAAATTAAGATTCCTTAATCTAACCTCGATTCCACAGTTTTCATGTCACGAACCACTCAATTCAACTCATCAAAAACAGGGCAGATTCGGATTTGAGATCCCACAAGTAGAACTGATTCATAAATCCCCACTTTCCTCAAACAATAACGTCTCTTAACAACCTAACATCCTAATAGAAGATTAGGATCAACTTACCACATAATTTAAGCTAGCAAAGTCCCACAATTAGTCGCTTGAAGCCTTCGAACCAAGCTAACCAAAATAGGGCAGAACTGGTTCCTAGAAATTTCGCACAAACTGGCCATTAAACTTCATTCATACCTCATTCTAATCACCATATTCCATTCTAACATCTATATCTACATGTTAGGGGGTCCTACCAACAATTCCAAGGCAAGGCGACACTTCAATGAGCCTTCAAATGGCTCGGTTTGCTCGATCAGTGTAGGGCAGCGTGGTCCTAGAGGAAATCGCACAAAACTAGCCATCAAACTCTTCTAAACTTAATCATATCATGCAATCACCTCATCAACACATCGATTTATGTCCCTAAGGGTCACACCAGAAATTTTGGGGCAAAGAGACATAGGCAAGAGCCTCCAAATGGCTCAGTTCCACCCGAACAGCAGAGGGACAAAATCTATCCAATTTTCGTCTTACGAAAACCACTCACAATCAGTCCTTAAATCCCATAAAAATTCATCCTCCACCAGACAACACAATTCTGCATGTCTTAGCAAGGTTTGAGAGATGATCTTATCAAGATTGAAGTCAAAACAAGCCCAGAAATTCCATTTGAAGCTCAACGGGTCGGAACAGGGTCGAGTAGCGGCCTTTGCTCACTCAAACGGTTGGATGGATTTTTTCCCATAATACCTTGTTGGAACGGCAAGAGAAAGAGATTTTCAATGGTGGATGGCACGTCGCAATCCGATATCGGACGAAGAAGTTATGGCCGAAACGGTGGACATGGTCGAAACTGAGCGGGTTAGCCGAGCGAGCGAGCGAGAGAGAGAGAGAGAGAGAGAGTTTTGAGAGAAAATGGAAAGAGAGAGAGATGGCCGGCCAAAATGAGATAGGAGAGAGAGAAAGTGATCTTCTTTTACATTCCAAATGATCAACATGAAGAATGGTAGTTGGGATATGACTTCATTAATTGCTGATTGGATAACTCCCTTCCTATAAAGACACTTGGCATTTTCTTCTTAATATCTACAGACCAAATGACTCTTCTATCCTCATATTTTCGGCCACCTTCTTGGGAGTCTTAATTGACCATTTTATCCTTCAAATAATCTTAAGGTAAGGGCAAAAGGTTGAGGGCAAAACAGTAATTTGGCACTTTCCGTCCGAAATTTCGTTTCTCCTATTTTGGATGACCATTGACGAGGCGACGTTAAATTCTAATCCAATGTTAGAATTCTTCATTTTCACTATTCCAATTTTGAGATTCCATTTCATATATGAAGCCTCAATCATTTTCACGATTTCAATTTTGAGATTCCTTTTCATATCTCAAGCCTCGAGGGGACAGAAATTCGAGATGTCACAACTCTTTCCCCCTTAATGAAATTTCGTTCTCGAAATTTGCAACCTTCTAACCATCCAATCTTTTGGGATATCGACGTCTCATTGAATCCTCATTTTTCAGGATAATTCCTTTCATGACTTGACGTTCTTACTTGTACTTTCCGACCAAAGCCATCTTTCCCTAGGACTTGTCTCCTTCATCCTCAATCTGTATTTGCTTCTCTCCATTCTCTTTCGATATTCATAACATCTGTCAACAGTTCATCCTCGATCGTTCATATCATCTCTTCCATTTGTCCATTACCATTATTACTAAACCCTCGCCAAAATGCACTTTTTAATGTCCATACCATTTGGCGTATCAGTCCTTTAAAGGGCATGCATTTTTCTTGTCGGCATGTTTAATACTTGAGCTCATGTTCGACTTACCAAATTTTCATCCATTCCATCGATAATATCTATGCAAGTCTGGCACATCTTTGTGCCATCTGAAGGGATACCATAATTCTCCCTTCGAATTTCTGATGAAGTCGTATTGGACTCGTACTCTCGTCCATGAGACCTTAAGGTTTTTATCCTCAACTTTGAGGTTTCTTTCCCAATTATTCGAAAGTCTGAATTTTCTCTATGCTTTATTAATTTCCATAATCCTTTAGGTATCAGGGTCCATCCATCACAACCTCCCAGTTCCTTTCTGACCTTCAGGCTTAATGCTTCAAGTAGCCATCAAACTAATCAATCAACAAACTTTCAATTTAGAAGTGGAATCTCTTATATCTTGAGGTACGGTTTGTACTCTCTTCACCAATCGCACGATGCTCAATTTCCAATTATATTCATCCGCTACTTAATTCATCTTTCCTTAACGATATAAGATATCGCAATCATGACCAATTACGCAATATCTCCATTCAACGTGATCTCTCCTTTAGTTCCATTTGGGACAATCAATACTCTCAACTCTTATAGTCCACATAATTACAAGGTCCTTATTTTTTTTGCATGCAACGCTCCCATATCCATAAGTGATTCCACCCATCTACATTGCCTCTCATTCAATTCCTCTCGAAAATCTACTACTTTATATTCTTGTGGTATGTATAGACTTAAAACCTTCCTCCACGCCATTATTGTTTCCCAAACTTTATCACAAAGACATTTACAAGCCAATTCCAATTATGCACTAGGCGTTTCAACTCATATGGTCTTATTGCCACAGCGTATTCGCACAGCCCACTTCAGTTTGCCTTGCTACGCCTCAAATTTTCTTTCTGTGTTACGTCACTATGATCATCATAAGCTTTTTAATTCCAAACGGAAACACCATTGTCGATGTGGTTACTAACTTGACTTAAGTCCTTGAAAACTCTTTTCACGTTCATTCATTCATTTGTTCTACATCTCTTCCTTAGTCCATTTCATCAATGGAATAGCTCTCGTAGGGAATCTTCCCACGACGTCTATCACAATCCATCGATCCAGAACACTTCAATTTTCGGCAATTCACATCGACCTTAGTCAATTTATCACTTATTTCCTTTCTCAAGAGCTCCACAGGGATTTCATTCCCCAGAAACTTCACGACTTAGGAATCTTACCTCATCAAACTCACAGCTCGTGCTCTTCACATTTAGCATATAATGAGTGTTTTCCTTAGGGTCCATAGGATATTCTCGGAGGTTGTTCATGTTTCTCATGACTCTTTAAGTGAGTCGAACCTTCATTTCTTAAGACGGTAACAATCACTCCACTTATTCCTTAGATACTCAATTCGACTATTATCAACTTCTTTTCTACCAAGTGTACAACCATTTCAATTGTCCTTCGCACCATCTACTTGAGAGCTCATACCTTTACTCTTTACTCTCATGGGTCCCCACTTCGACCATGTATCATTTTGTTCATTTTTGTCACACTTTCCTCAAGGAACATTAGTGTCTTAACCTCTTGGTCCCATAATCAGCTCATGCGACCTCATCCTAATTTCATCCATTCAATTGAACATCGACATGTCCTGAAATTCAACGTTATCCACAGATAGTTTCTCGGACTTAACTTCCAAAAATCATTCAAACTTTACGTCTTCCTCGTAAGTCCAGACGTTCAGTTTTAACACCAAGACAATCAGAAGTTCCTCTTCCTTACTCGCGAGGGTCTCTTACCATACGAAGGAAGCTATACACTTTAGTGGCATTCTGTCACTTTGAATCCACCTTATCCTGCCTATTCCATAAGACGTCAGTCTTGTAACTTGCACCAACAGCAGTGTTTTTTCTCCAAGATTCAGATGCCATCCTACTTGCTATTCTTCTTCCCATGACTCGGTCACCTCAAGTGACAAAGTTTCAAAGGATTGAGGTTCTTTCTTAGTCCCCACAAATCCACACCTTGGATATTCAAACTAATCAAATCAAGCTAACTTTCTACTATAATTCAAGCAGCCCTTTTTTGCTTACTCGTCCATTCATTAAAACCGCAAGTAGCTCGGACTATCAAGTCCATTCGTTTTTCCTTTCATCAACGACCATCTCATGCTCCAATCATCCTTTAAGAATGATGCCCTACTCTTTAGGGGTGGTAACTCGCAATGCCACTTCTAGTGGTTCCGATTCATCCTCAATCAATCCCATTTTAATCAACTAGCCCAGACAACTGACATAACTCTTTCCTTAATTTTGTCCACGACGAAAGAAACAAAACATTAGTCTCTCATTACGAGCCTTATGTCGAGGTAATAACCACTCCTCGCAGCTACATTCTGTGCTCCATGAGTGATAATTCCCTTGCTTGTAATCCATAAGCGGAAATTCTCTTGTTTATTCCTCTTTCGATCATTAGCCTCTTTGACTAAAACCCATTTCAGTTCCTCAAATTTAGGAATAAAAAATAACCATAAGGTTTCAAACTCTAATCCACTCAAGGACTTACTTGTCTTATTCAAAGGTCCTCGACCATTTTTAATACACGTAGGGGACCTTGAGAACTCTATATCAAATCGATCATGCTTCCTCAGGTCCTCGCAAGGTTATCGGAGTTCAACCTACCTCTGTTCTCAAGCAAAGTCAGAAAGGTACCTCTTGTCAAACAATTCGACAAGTCAATCCAATTAGGTACTATCTTTTCGAGAAAACTCTTCCTTTGATAACTTTTCACCAATCAACGATAGCGTCTTAAGGCTAATAATTACCAGAGCCACTTCTTTTCTTCAGTAGACTTAATACTTCTGAGGTTCCTTTCCAAACTCTTGATCTAGAGAAAAGCAGTTTTGGGACCATCTTCTCCATCAAACCTTAGTCGATATCAACCTTATGATCCATTTCTCAAACTATTCAAAACTCTCGTGGTTCTTTCCACATTTTCAATTTAGAAATGAGTAGTCTCAGAGTCACTTTTCTCGTGACTTCCATAACTCAACTCATAGCATTAGCATCAATTACCTCAGTGACTTAGGCAACATGGCAGCCCCCTTTCGAGCCTGCCTACTTGTAAATTTTCTTATTTCCATTCATAGTTCTCATGACCATTTCAACTCTTGGGTCTTGTATAGTCCACAAGCTCAAGCCAAATGCTCTTCTAGCGACCTCACTCTGGTCATTCAACCTTATTATGTTCTCATGGCACTTGAACCATTATAATTCCCTTCAGGAATTAAAGACTTAAGTCATCTACTAGAGTTTAGCAGTCTTTGGCTACTCATCTCCTCATCTATCACGATCGATCAATCATCCAATGATTATTAGGCAGTCTCAACTAATTGCCCATCATCCAAGGATTCCAATTAATCCTTAATCAGCAACCACTTATCAAGCTAACCTCAACTAGGCAATCTCTCAATTAACAGCTAACTACTGGCAAATCTTAGCTTGGCAACTATCAGACAGGCATTCAAGGCATCCATTCAATGGATCAATCACGCATACCTCAAGTCTAATGGAATCTGCCACTCTATTACAAGCACAATAGGCCATCTCAATTTCAAAGCATTAGTCAAGCAACATTCAATAAGAAACTTGCTCAAACAGGCCAAACATATATGTCAATAGTTTCTCATTTTTAAACAACACTCATTGCCAAATATGAAGCTCTTAGCCATGCCAATTACATGCGTCATCACAAATGCCATGCAACTTTTGGAAATTCACTCTAAGGATCACTTCAGTGCATTACACCTCTTAACCAAAATTAGGCTCAACTCGATACCTAGACTTTCCCTTTCAATTTGTGGCTTGGGTCATTCCTGCCTCTTGCCATCTTAGAAGCCTGCCAGAAGCCGCTCTTTGTCCGGACTTCTTTGTCCCGGCGATCACTCCTCGCCCTCATCCGACCTGGCCATTGCAGGTTGTCCCAAGTCATACATCTACGCAGGAAGCCCCGTTCCACATGTCTTATAGCATGCTTCATTACGGTTTATAGGTATCCCATCAGTTTGTCCCATTCCAAGCGACGGTTTATTAAGTTCAATAGTGATAAGCTCATGCATACACCTTCCTCGGCTTTCATTTTAATGCCACAAACACATGCGCGTCCTGATTGTCCTCACCATTATCATATCACAATCATCTCCAGACCTATCCTTATCCATCGAAGATTTCTAATTCCATCAATGACCATCACTTCTAGTAGATTACTTGCCTACATTCAATCATATACCTCAAATTGGGTCATTGACAAGCCATAATCACAATCATACAATTCAACTGACCCTCGATCATAAGCAAATTCTTTATTAACCTCAAGCATAATTACTACCTCAAAATCTATGCTTTTGTCTCCTTAATTTTTGCTTGCTTCCACTTGAACCTCAATCACAACATCATTCAAGATCATCCACTAAAATCGACACTAGGACCATTAGAATACCACACAAGTTCAAGCCTATAATTTCTAAGATTCAGCAGTCCACGCTTAATTCTAAGGGTCTCACTATCTAATCGTCCTCAAGTCATCATTCTTTTTCACTCCAAGTCTCAATCAAATTGGATCGAGCTAACCTTACTATGATACCAAACAAACAAGTAGGTCACGCCCCGAACCCGGCGGGCACGTGAACATCCCTCGAGGGCCGTTCAAGTTTCAATGATACCCAAGATCCTTTAGCCACCAATTTAAAAGTCCATACCGATGATACAAGCATACGGAAGCGACAAGACATCTCCAATTAATAAAATTAATAATAAGATGACTTAGAACAAAATGATACACTTCTCTTTTCAAGCTCCCAAGGTTAGGTACAATTCTAACTCCAACATTAAAAATAGTCCCTAAGGTTACAAAATGTCAATATCCATTTTCTTTCAATGACTTCCTCGAATACCCATCCATGACAACTTCGGATTTCCATCATCAGGGACTTGAAAAAAGGTTAATTTCACGACGGGGTGAGATATAAATCTCAGTAAGTTAAACTTAACCCTAAACTAGGTTGTCAGTACCTCCAGACACCTTTGAAAACAAGTATTCTTAAGTAAAAGGCCTTGACATGATAAAAACATAACTCCATCAATGTATAGCATTTCACTAATTCAGAATCGACTCGATTCAGTCGTAAAATTTCACAAATAAAGCTGAATTTCGTGCTATGGTAGGGCTTTAAATAGAAATCTCCACTTGAGGCATTCTTAAATTTCTCAAGATCATAATGAGACATTTCCTTAGCATATCTCAATCAAATTCCAATCATCAATATCATGTTGTCAAGCACCCGCGTCATAACGCTTTAGGCCATTTAGGCATTCACTTGATCATATAAGGTATTTCCACCAATCATCACTATCCAAGCCTGCGTCATAACACTTCAGGCCATTTAGGCATTCACTTGATCATATAGCTATTTCCACCAATCATCACTATCCAAGCCAACGTCATAACGCATTAGGCTATTATAACATGTTTGGCAAGACCCGCGTCACAACGCATCAAGTCAACATATACATATTGCCAGGACCCGCATAAGAGCGCCTCAGGTTGTGTTCCTCAATCGCCCGCGTAACAACGCATCAGGCTAGGATACTACCTGCGTAATAACGCATCAGGTTAGTCATCCTTACTTGGCAAAGTACAATATCCTGCGTAAAAATGTATCAGGATAATCCAAACCCCGCATCATAACGCATCATGATATAATTTACCTTTCATAGACCCGCGCCACAATGCTTCAGGTTAAATCCCGCGTAATAACGCCTCAGGATTTACTCAAACCCCGCGTTTAATGCATCAAGGCATCACATGCACATGTACTCATAATGCAGTAACTCACTGGCCAAATGAATTTTAAGGCACGATAATAAGGAGGCAACCTCATAGTTCGGCCCCTACATTTCAAATTACTAATCTTTACATCACGTTCCATGGCCAAGCATCACAAAGGCAAATCAATCATTCCACATTAGCACAAGTAAGTCACGGCCATTTCACAACAATTCAAGGCTTGACACAAAATCATGATTTCACAAATCATCTCGAGACTCAATCGGTAATTCAACCCGCTCAAAGTATTCAAACCAATTAGAAATCTCCACAAAGCATGTTAAAAGGTTCAATTACCTTCCACGAATAAATTAAGATTCCTTAATCCAGCCTCAATTCCACAGTTTTCATGCCGTGAACCACTCAAGTTCAACTCATCAAAAACAAGGCAGATTCGGATTTGAGATCCCATAAGTAAAACCGGTTTATAAATCCCACTTTCCTCAAACAATAACGTCTCTTAATAACCTAACATCCTAATAGAAAGTTAGGATCAACTTACCGCAAAATTTAAGCTAGCAAAGTCCCACAATTAGTCGCTTGAAGCCTTCGAACCAAGCTGACCAAAACAGGGCAGAACTGGTTCCTAGAAATTTCGCACAAATCGGCCATGAAACTTCATCCATACCTCATTCTAATCACCATACTCCATGCTAACATCTATATCTAAATTTTAGGGGGTCTTACCAACAATTCCAAGGTAAGGCGACCCTTCAACGAGCCTCCAAATGGCTTGGTTTGCTCGATCAGTGTAGGGCATTGTAGTCCTAGAGGAAATCGCACAAAACTAGCCATTAAACTCTTCTAAACTCATTCATATCATGCAATCACCTCATCGACACATCGATTTTATGTCCCTAAGTGTCATACCGAAAATTTTGGGGTAAAGAGACACTTGCAAGAGCCTCCAAATAGCTCGGTTCCACTCGAATAGTAGAGGGACAAAATCTGTCCAATTTTCGTTCAACGAAAACCACTCACAATCAGTCCTTAAATCCCATAAAAATTCATCCTCCATCAGCAACCACAATTCTACATGTCTTAGCAAGGCTTGAGAGATGATCTTACCAAGATTGAAGCCAAAACAAGCCCAAAAATTCCATTTGAGGCTCATCGGGTCGGAACAGGGTCTAGCAGTGACCTTTCCTCACTCAAATGGCTGGGTGGATTTTTTTCCATAATACCTTGTTGGAACGGTAAGAGAAATAGATTTCTAATGGTAGATGGCACGCCTCAATCCGATATCGAACAAAGAAGTTATGGCCGAAAAGTGGACATGGTCGGAATTGAGCGGCTAAGTCGAGCGAGCAAGCGAGAGAGAGAAAGTTTTTAGAGATAATGGCAAGAGAGAGAGATGGCCGGCCAAAATGAGAGAGGAGAGAGAGAAAGTAATCTTCTTCTGCATTCCAAATGGTCAACATGAAGAATGGTAGTTGGGATATGACTTCATTAATTGCTAATTGGATAACTCCCTTCCTATAAAGACACTTGGCATTTTCTTCTTAATATCTCAAGACCAAATGACTCTTCTATCATCATATTTTCGGCCACCTTCTTGAGAGTCTTAATTGACCATTTTGTCCTTCAAATAATGTTAAGGCAAGGGCAAAAGGTTGAGGGCAAAACGGTAATTTGGCACTTTCCATCCGAAACTTCGTTTCTCCTATTTTGGATGACCATCGACGAGGCGACGTCAAATTCTAATCCAATATTAGAATTCTTCATTTTCATTATTCTAATTTTGAGATTCAATTTCATATCTCAAGCCTTGAGGGGATGGAAATTCGGAATGTCACATATGGTGTCAAACAATAATGATTGGTGGTTAGACACAGGTGTCACAAATCATATTTGTGTGGACAAACACCTGCTCTCGTCGTACGAGATGGCTGAGGAGCATGATAAGCTTTATAAGGCTAACTCTGCATCAAGAAAAAATTGTCGGGAGAGGAAAGGTGTTACTGAAGTTCACTTCCGTTAAGGATATTTCTTGTTAAATGTGCTGCATGGACCGGAGATCCGAAAGAATCTCATCGTTGGCCCCATACTTGTCAAGAAGGGCTTTGTCACGCCTTGTGCCTTGATCACAAGCGCGCGACACCCTGGAAGCACAAACTCTCTCGAAACGTCCCATGATTCACCTATATCGAGAGATGCATAATATCGATAGCATGCGGAAGCGATAATATACAAACTCATTCGTACAATAATAGAGGGGACCAGGGTAACGAGAACGCCAACAAACAAACATAATCTCCTAGCTGTTCATACAAGGCACTGGCAGACTAAAACTGTTGGTCGGTAGGAGTGACAGGGTCAGTACAAAAAAAGGGTCATCATCATCTCCAAAAGAAACTGGGCATCGAGACCATCATCAAAATACATCTGCCCAAACAACGAAAATCCCTAAGTCGAGCTACTAAAGTCGTCAGTCTCCTCAGCGTTCTCATTAGGCTCATACTCCGAGAAGGTCTCCGAGCGTACCTCTACTGTTTCCTCCATCGTCTTGTCTACTGATTGCTCCACCAGGTCATGCTCAGAGGCTTCGACCACTATAACCTCGTCGGTGTCCTCCAGGGTCGGAGTTCTCTTAGGAATGTTTCTCGAGCCGACTGTGACCCCTTAACTTCCATGAATCCCGAGCGGGATGACAACAGCTAGGGGTTACCCCACAGGGTACCTTAGTGGGCTTCAGCGGTCCCGTAGTCACTTTCCCTACTTTCCTAAACCAAGCCTCAAATCTATGAGGCCTCCACCTCTTCGCACCCTCGTCAATCCAGACTATTGCGCACTTCCTAACGAATACGGTTCCCTGTCCGTCAGGGAACTCCTCAAAATAAGCAGACATTTCCTTCGGGTCACCAAATCTGATAGGCCATAGTTTCACGGCCTAAGATCTGAAAATGGGGTCCCACAACGGGGTGAGATTTACATCTCAGTAAGACAGGTTCTAACCCTAGGTTAGGTTGACCGTACACTCAGGTAAACGCAATCACAACAAAAATTTCACAAGTAATCACATGAATCATTCAACTATCATTAAATAGCATACGGATGTCAAGCATAAAATTATGGCATCATATTACATCATTAGAATCAAGCACATATTACCATGCCAGATTTTACCTTCCACCCTTCCATGCCTCCATGTGAATCATGTTCGCGTTTAGAACGCCTCAGGCTTGGTTTGCGCAAATACGCCTTAAACCATCACATTGAAAAACCCGCGTGAACGCATCAGGTTTTCAACCTCACTCCAAGCCTGTGTCGACACATCTCAAATTCCGTCCCGCTTCTTAACGCATCAAGACATTGGCCATTTCAACCCCGCGTCTCATACGCCTCAGAGTATCATTCAATAGACCCTGCGCCTCAGGGTATCCATCCACACCACCCAGCGTCTCAACGCCTCAGGGTGTCACAAGTTCCTCAGACATGCCAAATACTTATTTCAATTCAGAATTCATGATCAAGTGCAAACTTATGCGACGAGCAACATATCTATGGCATGCGAGATAATTAAATTCAACGTTCAAATGTGACAATCAATTCATGACACAAGTATTGTCAAGCATTCAAGCCATCTACATCTCTCAACGACGCACACTAGAAAATCACACTTTAAACTTTCAAGAACCAATCTAATTTCACACTCAATTCACCCAATTGAGTCCAATCCTCCTAGCCAAGGTTTAGAAACTTCTTACCTTGTGCTAAAACCAACACAATTTTTCTTCCAAGCACTTCAATAGTTCGGTCATAATGGTCCAAGAACAATTCAATTGCGCAACCTAAGGAAATTCATCCAATCGTCAATTTTTCTTGCTCAAATCGTCAATTCACCAAACGTACACCTCATTGGTATATCAATTAACATCCTCATACTTCTCAACAATGAATTTGGAGCTCAATTAAACTCCTAACAGCCTCCTATGGCTTGGTTTGAACAGAACCGAAATAGGGCAATTTGGTTATGTGTTTAATCCCACTAATCAGCCCATAAACCATATTAATCCTCAATTTATCCACCAATCTACTTGCTAATACTTAGTTCTACATGTTAAAGAGCCTCACCGAAAGTTTGAAGCCAAGGCGACGTCGAAAAGTCCTCGAACGGCGCCGGTTCCTCCAAGTCCTCAACCGGTCAATTTTGTCCTTCAAACACAAGACCCATTCGAGGTCAAAACTCCATCAAATTCATCCAAAATTTTTACCATAGTTCAGTTTACAAGTTCTCTAGATGTCCACAAAATTTGGCCGAAAGATTCAAATGATTCGAGGTTCTACGAAGTCTAAACAATAGTTTACTTCCAGCTGTGACGGTTTCCATTAACTTCCGGAAGAATGGCTGGCCGGAGCTCCTCGGTAGGTCAAATGACTTGATTCCACTTGGAGGTTGTCGGCAAGAGGATGAGGAAGGAGATGGTGGTCGGCGGCTGGAAGTCACCGAGAGTGACGGTTGACTGCGGCAAAGCTAGCGGCAAAATTTGGTTGGCTGGAGCTCTCTCAGTCGAATGAAGAAGAAGGAAGAAGAAGAAGAAAATGGCTGAATGGAGGGGGTTTCAGCTGAGTGAGTGAGAGAGAGTGAGGTATATACAAATATGAGAGTTAACAAGGTTGTATGGTAGGTTAAAAATATCCTCATCAATATCAATGCCTAATCCTTTGACACTTGTCCATGTGTCAATCAATGTTTCATCCAATGGCTGCCAATTTCTCCAATTTTTGGCAGCTATAGTGGGGTATCAATGACCAAATTGCCTTTGTTCAATTATAAATGCAAGGCTAAGGCTTGATGGGTAAAATGATAATTTTACTCTCGACGTTCGGAACGTCGTTTTTCTGATTCCAAATTTCTTCGATAAGGTGACAGCCAATCTAATTATAATGTTGGAATTCTTGATTCTCTATTTTCTAATTTCGAGACTCGTTTCTAAACCAATCCTTTATCCCATGTGGTTCCAGCCTATCCTGAACTGACGGACGGCTTTTGCAGACGTTACACGTATCGACTCTATGATTTATATCACACTTAGGGCTCGTCAATTCGTGGCGACTCTAGTTGTCTTGTAATTGCGAGGGTCTATTACTAGTTTCGACGATCTTGATCGTCATCATTCGATTTAGAAAATTTTTGCAAATTATACATTGGTTGAGCGACATCACCCGTGCTCCAATCGTATAATGCTAGCAATGAATTCCTTAATTGTTCTTAAATCGGCTTTTCATGACTCTAAATGTTTATCCTTATGGTCAAAGTGCCTTTTCTCATTTGAGTTCCTTAGATCCACGTACCTTGTCTCGCGATAGCCTTTCCCCTTTGGTCAATTAACTCAAGATTGATCAAATCCGAGCGAGATACGACTGAAATACATCGTTAGATACATTTTCATCAATGAGTCTCGAAATTGCAGGAAAATCAGAATGTCACAACTCTTTCCCCTTACAAAAATTTCATCCTCAAAATTTACAACAAACCCACTTACTCAAATAGATGAGCGTATTGACGCCTCATCGTTTCCTCGCTTTCCCACGTAGCGCCTTTGGTTCCATGGTGCTCCCAAATAATTTTGACCAATGGAATCATCTTATTCCTTAGAATCTGCTCCTTTCGATCTTCGATCCTGATTGGCTTTTCTACATAGGATATTTTGTCATCCACTTCTATGACTTCGTAATCCAATACATGCGTCGGGTCCGGTTCATACTTCCGCAGCATTGACACATGGAAGACGTTGTGTACTTGAGACAAGTTAGGCGGCAAGGCAAGCCTGTAGGCTAAGGTCCCAATTCGTTCTAAAATCTCAAAAGGTTCTACATTCCTTGAACTCAGTTTTCCTTTTCTTCCAAATCGAGATAATCCCCTCATCGGCGACACCTTAAGGAAAACATGATCGCCTACTTGAAACTCCAAAGGCTTACGTTGTTTATCCGCGTAACTCTTCTAATGACTCTGTGTCATCTTCAGTCTATCCCGAATTATCTTTACCGCTTCCACCGATTGCTCTACCAACTCTGGGCCTGTAATACTTCTTTCTCCAACCTCATCCCAGCAAATCGGGGTTCTACAAACTCTTCCGTAAAGCGCTTCAAACGGTGCCATTCGAATACTTTGTTGATAGCTGTTATTATATACGAACTCTACCAAATGCAGCTGATCCTCCCATCCACCTTTGAAGTCTATCATACATGCTCGTAACATGTCATTGAGCGTCTGAATTGTCCTTTTCGATTGCCCGTTCATCTGTGGATGGTATGCCGTACTAAATTGTAGTCGAGTTCCCATGACATCATGGAGACTCTTCCAGAAGTTCGTTGTGAAATTGGGATCTCTGCTCGATGTGATCGTCACGGGTACTCCATGTAGCCTCACTATCTGTCGCATATAAAATTCGGCATATCTATCCATCGCGAAATCCTTTCGCACAGGAATGAAGTGTTCAGACTTGGTCAATCGATTCACGACTACCTGAATCGAATCGTGACCTCTCTAGCTCTTCGGTAGTCCCATGACAAAGTCCATGGTCACGTGTTCCCATTTCCATTCAGGAATTTCTAACGGCTGTAACAATCCACCAGGCTTATAGTGTTGTGCCTTCACCTGTTAACACGTCAAGTACTTTGCTACATATTTCGCTACATCCACCTTTATCCCGTTCCACCAGTAGTGCTAACGTAAGTTCTGATACATCTTCGTGCTACCTAGGTGGATACTATAATTGCTTCTATGAGTCTTTGATAAAATCCTTTCCCTAAGCTCTTTGTCCTTTGGTACGCATAAATGCCCTCGAAATTTCAAAGTTCCATCCTCTAACACTTGAAACTCTGACTTCCTTTTTGTCGCATCTATTTCGAGGATTTTCTGAATTTTTGGGTCTGTCGACTGCAAGGTTTTTATCCTTTCCTGGACCTCAGGTTCTACTCTCAATGTGGCTATCAAACTGGATAACTGACAGACTTCCAATCTGAATTCAAAATCCCTCAAATTCTCAAATAATGACCACCCTTTCACCAGTAGATAGGCAATACTCGATTTCCGACTAAGCGCATCTGCAACTCTATTTGCCTTCCCAGGGTGATATAATACGTCACAATCATAATCTTTAAGCAGCTCCATCCTTCGATGCTGCCTAATTTTCAATTCCTTCTTGAAAAATAGATACTTCAGGCTCTAGTGGTCAGTATAAGTATGAAAGTTCTCACCACACAAATAATGTCTCCAGATCTTCAAAGCAAAGATGATCTCTGCTAATTCCAAATCATGGGTCGGGTAGTTTATCTCATGCGGTCTTAGCTGTCGGGACACGTGGGCAACCACTCGTCCATGTTGCATTAACACACAGTCTAGTCCCTTTAGCGAAGCATTGCTATATATTTCATAGCCTCCAGGTCATGATGGGATCGTCAATACCGGTGCGGTCATTAACCGATGCTTGAGCTCTTGGAAACTCCTTTCACATTTATCCATCCACTCGAACTTCGTCTCTTTCTTAGTCAATCTCATCAGTGGAATGGCTATAGATGAAAACTTTTCCACAAAACGTCTGTAATATCCTGTCAATCCTAAGAAACTTCGGACTTCCGTAACCATAGTAGGTCTAGGCCAATCCATAACGGCTTCGATCTTCGCAGGATCTACTACAATTTCTTCTATAAAATACCACATGGCCAAGAAATGCCACTTTATTCAATCAGAACTCGCATTTGCTAAACTTAGCGTTAAGTGAGTACTCCCTCAAGGTCTGCAAAACAATCCTCAGATGCTCTTCGTGTTCTTCGTTACTCTTTGAGTAAATTAGGCTATCATCAATGAAGACTATGACAAATCTATCCAAAAATTCCTTGAACACCCGATGCATCAAGTCCATAAATACGACTAGAGCATTGGTCTGTCCAAAAGGCATCAAGATGAATTCGTAATGACCATACCTTGTCCTAAAAGCAGTCTTGGGTATGTCTTCCTTCTTAATTTTCAACTGATGATATCCGGTCCTCAAGTCAATCTTAGAGAACACCGCAGCTCCTTACAACTGATCAAATAAGTTATCAATTCTTGACAGTGGATACTTATTCTTTACAGTCACTTGATTCAACTCCTATAGTCGATGCATAAACGCAAAGATCCATCATTTCTCCTCACAAACAACACCGGTGCTCCCCACGATGAAGCACTCGGTCGAATAAATCATTTATCCAGTAATTCTTGTATTTGCATCTTTAACTCCTTTAATTCTGATAAGGACATTCTATAGGGTGCCTTCGAGATCGGCTCAGTCTTGTGAGCTAACTTAATCACGAATTCAATTTTTTACTCCGGTAGCAACCCTGGTAACTCTTGGGGAAAAACGTTGGGGAACTCATGCGCTACCGGAATACTTTCTTGTTTAGGCTCCTCAACAATCGTGTCCATAATTGCGATTAAGTATGCCTGACATCCTTCAATTATCAATTTTGTCGCTTCAAGAGATGAGACTAAAGGAATTGAGGTTCCTCCCCGACTTCCCACAAATTCAAAATTAGGGCGACCTTACGGATAGAAACGGATTATCTTACTACCACAATCAACTACTGCCCTTTGCTTACCCAACCAGTCCATTCCTATGATCACATCGAAGTCATACATGGGTAACACAACCAAGTCTGTACTCTCCTTACTACCGCCAATTACGTTTTTACAATCAACATAGCCCAACGACACCAGCACATTATCTTTCAATGGGATGGCAACATGCAGAATCACACTCAACGGTTTTAACTCCATATCAACCAAATCAGCAAACCGAGCAGACACAAACGAGTGTGATGCGTCAGGATCAAACAAAGCATACGCAGTTTGGTCACATAAATAAACCATACCTGTGACTATGCCTGTCGTTTCTTCTGCTTCCTTACGGGCCACGGCATAAACTCTCTCCTAAGCTGGAGGACAGTTCTGATCAACTAGAGGAGTGGTAGTTGACGATCCAGCCTATGGTCGTTGCCCTTAAGGTCTATTCATTGGGGCTTGGTTCAGGCAAGTCCTCATCTGATGGCCCATCTGACCACACTTGAAGCACACTTCAGTCCTTACCGGGCAAGGTCTGTTACCATACCTTTTGCTACAGAGGCGGTAACTCCAGTTCATTGAGTTCAGTGGCTTTACTATGTTCTTTCTTACTGGAGGAATGAAGCGTCTATTGCCAGCCATAGGTCTCTTACCAACCTGGCGATTGTCTCGGAACGAAACCGCGATCCAGATGCGGCATTCCTCTCCTTTAGGACCCTCTCAATCATTTGTGCTTGCTCATAGATTTTCTTGTAGATTCTCAAGTTCAAAGCTATCATTTGGCTACGAAGTTCAAGCCTCAGTCCATCCCGAAATCTCTGCGCCTTCTCCAGGGGATCCTCTATCGATTGAGGTGCATACCTCGACAACCTAGAGAACTCAGCTTCATACTGGTCCACCATCAGGTGATTCTGACGCAGCTGTAAAAGGTCCACTTGTTTCCTTTCTCGAGCGATCTTCGAGAAATACTTGTCATTGAATGCCAGAGTAAAATCATTCCAGGTCAAGGCCATTCCTTCTGAAAAGACTCCATTCTTGGTGGCAGCCCACCAATCATTTGCAGTCCCTTCTAGCTGGTACACCGTCAATAGTGCCTTTTCTTCGTTCGTGCACCTCAGCACTTCAAAGGCCTTTTCCAGTTTCTCGATCTATCTCGATGCTAGTTTAGGGTCTCCAGTCCCATCAAATGGGATAGGCTTCAGCTTGATAAATTGCTTAACCAATTGGCCCATCTATCTGGCCACAACGACTTCTTCCTAGGTATTCACTACCTCATTACCCTGGCCATGATCGCCGTTATTTCCATTGCCCCCATTATTGATGTTATTGGTGTTGACAACAACTATTGCGCCTCCCATTGCTTGGGCTATGATAGCATCCGTATCTTGGGTCTACCTGTCAATGAGGTCGCCAATCCTTTCGAGCACCCTCAGTACTCCGTCCATTCTCGGGTCTTCCGCCACAGGTAGCCTTGAACTAGAGGCTCCGCTCCTAGGTCTTCCAGGTCTTCTAGGCGGATTACTCATTCTTGTATGCTTTCACTAAGCCTGGACCACCACAATTTTATCAAGGAGTTAGTAATTCATTCATCCAACCAATTCTAGAGCTACCAAACTATGCCTTAACAGAATCATTCATAACACAACGACCTGCCACACAACTAATTCCAAAGACACTTCACTAAACAGTCCATGGCCATCATCTCATTCCGTCCACTTCAACGGTTCACCAAAACTAGCCATGCTCATTTACTCAACAGACCAATACCCAAATATGACTTTCAGCGCTAAGCACGAAACTTAATCCTCATAAGCCACTATAATCGTGTCACAATCAAATGTCAATCACATGCGCCAAGTCATATGCCATACACCTCATGTCTTATTCTAACAAGCTTCCTAAGGTCTCGCTACCCGTCCTGTCCCAACTTAATCCTCCTTATCACTCCAATCCTCAATCAATTTGAATCGAGCTGACCTTGCTCTGATACCAAGCAAATCGGGATGTCAGGCCCCGCGCCTCGATCACGAGCGTGCGACACCCTGCAAGCACAAACTCTCTCGAAACGTCCCAACATTCACCTATATCGAGATATGCATAATATCGATAACATGCGGAAGCAATAATATACAAACTCCTCCGTACAATAATAGAGGGGACTAGGGTAATGTGAATGCCAATAAATAAACATAATCTTCCAACTGTTCATACAAGGCATTGGCAGACTAAAGCCGCTGGTCGGTAGAAGGGATAGGGCCAGAACAAAAAAAAGGGTCATCATCATCTCCAAAAGAAACGGGGCATCGAGACCATCATAAAAATACATCAGCCTAGAAAATCAAAACTCCTAAGTCGAGCTGCTAGAGTCGTCAGTCTCCTCCACATCCTCAGTAGGCTCGTACTCCGAGAAGGTCGCCAAGCATACCTCTACTATGTCCTCCATCGTCATGTCTGCTGACTGCTCCACCAGTCCGTCCTCAGAGGCTTCGACCTCTATAACCTCGTCGATGGCCGCAGGGTCGCGGTCTTCTCAGGAATGTTTCTCAAGCCGGTTGCTAACCCCTCAACTTCCATGGAATCTCGAGTGGGATAACATCAGCTAGGGATTACCCCATAAGGCACCTCAGTAGGCTTCAGCGGTCCCGTAGTCACTTCCCCTACTTTCCTAAATCAAGCATCAAACCTATGAGGTTTCTAGCTCTTCACACTCTCGTCAACCCAGACTACTGTGCACTTCCTAACGTATATGGTTCCCTGTCCATTCGAGAACTCCTCAAAATAAGCAGACATTTCCTTCGGGTCACCAAATTCGATAGGCCACATTTTCACGGCCTAGGATCTGAAAATAGGTTCCCACAATGGGGTGAGATTTACATATCAATAAGACAGGTCTTAACCTTAGGGTAGGCTAACTGTACACTCAGGCGAGCGCAATCACAATAAAAATTTCACGAGTAATCACATGAGGCATTCAACTGTCATTAAATAACATACGGATGTCAAGCATGCAATCATGGTGTCACACCGCGCGCTCCGAGCACGAGCACGCGACTCCCTACAAGTACACCAAATAATCTCTCTTTGCCCCAAGATCCACAATCTAGCCGAAAGATATAATAAATATATCAAGCATGCGGAAGCAGTAATACAACAACTCTTCCGTACAATTATAAGTTAAGTAGGACCTAGATAGCATAAAAGTTATCGTACATAATAACCAACGGTTCATACAAGTACAGAACCACTAACATCCGATAAACAAGGGGGTGACGGGGTAAACATACAAAATGGGTCATCATCGAAATCCAATAGGAATAGGGTCGGGTCGTCACCAAAGATCAAACTACTACTAGAGCCACCTAAGATGAGCTGCTGGAATCATCGGAATCCTCGGCATCCTCCATCGGCTCATACTCTGAGACCGTCTCGGAGCAAACCTCAATGGTATCCTCCATGATCTCCTCATGGGGCGACTCCGCCAGATCCTCCTCGGTCGCCTCCAAGACAATGACCTCATCCTCCTCCAAGTGAAATCCAGCGTCGGGGTCCTCTTCGGCCCGTTCCTAGAACCGACTACCGATCCCTCTACCTAATCCCGGTCCCTACCGGGGTGGCACCAATCAGGGATCACTCCTTGAAGTACCTCATGGGGCTTCAGCGGCCCAATCAACTAGTCCCCAACCTTCCTAAACCATGCATCGTACCTATGAGGCGTCCAATCTATGCTACCCTCGTCTACCTACCCACTGTACACTTCCTCACGTAAATGGTCCCCTGATCGTCAGGGAACTCATCAAAATATGCAGTCATCTCTTTAGGGTCTCCAAAACGAATAGGCCACATAGTCAAGGCCAAGAATCTTTAAAAGAAGGGTCCCCAAAAGGGTGAGATACACATCTCAGTAAAAGAGTCGTAACCCTAGGTCAGGCTGACCGTCCACTCAGGCAGTCATCTATCCCAAAAATTCCAAACTCATAATCATACAGGCATATGCAAATAAAGATAACGACACGCAGATGACAAGTATGCAGCTATAACATCATGTCGCACTTAGATGATCATGCACATTTCGTCCTGCCACTTCACCACAGCCATCTCTTCCTGCCTGCCTCAATCTCATGCCTGCGATTAGATCGCATCAGGCTCGGTTCGCGTAAACGCATCAAACTGTCATTGACAACCCGCGTAAACGCATCAAGTTTCAATGATTCATCAAGCCAATATCATCTCCTCATATCTCCATCCTGCGATTAGATCGCATCAGGACCGTGGCCATCTCAACCCCGCGATTAGATCGCATCAGGGCGCCACATAATCTCAATTTGACCCCGCGATTAGATCACATCAGGGTATCTACCTCCACCCCCGTCTCATATGCCTCAGGGCTTTGCCATATCACACTCATGCCATGTTTTTCAATTCATTTTCACACTCAATGCCTAGTACAACCCAAGTACAATTCGTATATTCCATGGCATGCCAAGCAATAAAGTGACATTCAGACATGGCAAGCAATTCAAGCACAAGAAATTGCACACATAAACTCCCTATACAATCTTAGGACATTCCAAGAACAATCCTCTTGAAAACTCTCACAAATCATTCAATTTATCGTTTGACTCGCCCAATCGAGTCCAATCTTCCTATCCTAAGTTTAGGATTCCCTTACCTCGCGTTTGATACCACAATAATTCTCCTCTTGAGCCCTCACCAATTCGGTTCCAAGGGTCCAAAGTCGAACTCACCACGCAACCTAGAATTTTCAATCAATTCATCAATTTTCTTTGCCCAATTCCTCAATCCATGAACCACAATCATCCATAACATAACCCCCATCATCTTAACATGTCTTAATCACCAATTTGAGACTCAAATCATCCATCATCACCCCCCCTTCAAATTCGGTTTGAACAGAACCGAACCGGGCTATGTTCGGTTCTGTGTAAACCGAATGTATCCATGCCTAAATCTCTACCAAATCCATCATTTAAACACTATCCTACCTCTTAACATGTCTATCTAAGGGTCTAAGGGTCTCACCGAGGGTTTGAAGTTGAATTGTCGCCGAAATCTCTTCGGAAGTTGCCGGATTCTTCAAGTCAGTACAACGGCAATTTTTGTCCACAGTTCACAAGACCCATTTGAGGTCAAAATTTCATCAAATCAAACCCAAATTTTTACCACAGATAGATATACATGTCTCCTAGATCTTCACAAAATTTGACCTCAAGATTCCAACATTTCGGCCTCTAAAAGGGTCAAAAACCTCACCTACGTCAGATTGAGTCTAATTCTGTCGGCTTCCGGAAAAACTCTTGGCCGGAGCTCCTAGGTGATCCAAACGTCGTGCTTCCACTTCGAGGAGGTCGGCAAGACATAGGGCTAGGTTGGTATGGTCATCGTGCTGGTAGCTGGTCACCAAAGGTGGTTGTCGACTGCAGCGAACAAGGACTCCAGAAATTGTCACCGAGCGGCAGAATGAAGGAAGAAGAAGAAGAAGATTTTCGGTGCTTTTGAGGGGAAAATGGCTGGTCATGAGTGAGGAGAGAGAGTGAGATTTGCTATATACAACTCTCATGGTCAATGGGTTGAATGGTTGGTGTATAAAGTTGGACAAGACTACTCTTTAATTGATGTTGTGACACTTGTCCTCAATGTCAATCAACTTAATCCAATGGCCCATAATTCTCCTTGTGTTCGGCAGCCTTAGGAGGATTTAATGACCAAATTGGCCTTCTTCAAATGCATGGACAAGGCTTTAAGCTCGAGGGGCAAAAGGGTAATTTTATCCCCAACGTTCAGAACATCGATTTTTTTTTGTTCCAATAATCTTCGATAGGGCAACGGACAATCCGAATATAACGTTGGAATCCTTGATTCTCCATTTTCAATTTTCAAGACTCGTTTATGATGATTTTCTCTATCAAACTGGTTCCAGCCTATCCTGAACCGACAAGCGACTTTTGCAGACATTACGCGTACCGACCTCGTGATTCATATCACTTTTAGGGCTCGTCAATTCATGATGGTTCTGGTTGTCATGTGATTGTGATGGTCTATCACTAGTCCCTTTGGTCTCGATCGTCACTGTCCGATAAAGGAAAATTTTGCAAATCATACGTTGGTTAAGCGGTATCACCCGCGCTCCAAATCGTATGACACTCGCAAGGCATTCCTTAATCATTCTTAGATCGGCCTTTTTGTGGTTCTAAATATTTCCTCGATAATCCTTATGGTCAAAGCGTCATTTCTTATCCGAATTCCTTAGGTCCCCATACCTTGTCTCACGTTAGCCTTTCCCTTTTGGTCAGTCCACTCGAATTGATTAGATTCGAGGAAGATACGACCGAAATACATCTCTAGATTTACTTCTCATTAATGAGTCTGAAATTGACTGAAAATCAGAATGTCACAACTCTTCCCCTTTACAAAAATTTCGTCCACGAAATTTACATTACACTTAATTACTCAAATAAATGGGGGTGTTGTCGCCTCATCGTCTCTTCATTCTCCCACGTGGCACCTTCAGTTCCATGGTGCTCTCATACTACCTTGACTAGTGGAATCTTCTTATTCCTAAGGATTTGCTCCTTCCGATCCTCGATCCTTATCGGCTTCTCTACATAAGATACTCGGTCATCCACTTCTATGATCCAGCACATGTGTCGGATCTGGTACATACTTTCGCAGTATCGACATATGAAAAACGTTATGTACCTGGGATAGATTAGGCGGCAGGGCAAGCCTGTAGGCTAAGGTTCTAATCCATTCCAATATCTCAAATGGGCCTACATACCTAGGGCTCAACTTCCCCTTCTTTCCGAATCGCGATAGTCCTCTCATCGGCGATACCTTGAGGAAAACATAATCGCCCACTTGAAACTCCAAGGGCTTGCGCAGCTTATCTGCGTAGCTCTTCTGATGACTCTGTGCCGTCCTCAGTCTATCCCGAATTATCTTCACTGCTTCCACTGATTGCTCTACCAATTCTGGGTATGTGATACTTCTGTCTCCAACTTCATCCCAGCAAATCGGGGTTCTGCAAGCTCGTCCATAGAGTGCTTCAAATGGTGCCATTTGGATACTCTGCTGGTAGCTGTTATTATAAGTAAACTCTACCAAATGTAGCTGATCTTCCTATCCACCTTTAAAATCAATGACGCATGCACGCAACATGTCCTCAAGCGTCTGTATCATCCTTTCCAACTGTCTGTCTATCTGTGGATGGTACGCCGCACTAAACTGCAGTCGGGTTCCCATAGCATCTTGCAAACTCTTCCAAAAATTTGCCATGAATTTGGGATCTCTATCCGAGGTGATCGTCACAGGCACTCCATGCAGCCTCACTATCTATCTCATATACAGCTCTGCATACCTATCCATAGCGAAGTCCTTTCGCACCGAGATGAAATGTGCAGACTTGGTCAGTCTGTCCACGACTACCCATATAGAGTCGTGACCTCTCTGGCTCCTTAGGAGTCCCATCACAAAATCCATAGTTATATGCTCCTACTTCCATTCGGGTATCTCCAGTAGCTGTAATAGTCCTCCAGGCTTACAGTGCTACATTTTCACTTGTTGGCATGTCAAACACTTAACCACATACCTTGCTACGTCCACTTTCATCCCGTTCCACCAATAGTGTTGTCGCAAGTTCTGATACATTTTCGTACTTCCAGGGTAGATGCTATAATTGCTCCTGTAAGCCTCTAATAAAATCCTTTCTCTAAGTCCTTCGTCCTTTGGCACACACAATCATCCTCGGAACTTCAGAATTCCGTCCTCAGGCACCTAAAACTCGGGCTTTCTCTTGGTCGCATCCATCTCAAGGATCTTTTGAATCTCTGGGTCTATAGATTGTAGGGCCTTTATTCCTTCCTGGACCTCAGGTTCCACCCTCAACGTAGCTATCAAACTAGATAACTGATCGACTTCGAATCTGAACTCGAAGTCTCTCAAATCCTCAATCATCGACCAACCTTTCACCTGCAGACATGCGATGCTTGACTTCCGACTCAGCGCATCTACTACTCTATTTGCTTTCCCAAGGTGATATAGTATATCACAATCGTAATCTTTGAGTAGCTCCATCCACCAACGTTGTCTCATATTCAACTCTTTCTAGGAAAACAGATACTTTAAACTTTGGTGGTCGGTATAGATCTGAAAGTTCTCGCCACAGAGGTAATGTCTCTAAATCTTTAGAGCAAATATAATCGCGCTAACTCCAGGTCATGAGTTGGGTAGTTCATCTCATGTAGCCTCAACTGTCTGGATGCATAGGCCACTACTCTTCCGTGTTGCATCAATACACAACCTAACCCTTTCAGCGAAGCATCGTTGTATATCTCGTAACCTCTCGGTCCTGATGGAATTGTCAGCACTGGCGCGGTTATCAATCTATGTTTGAGTTCTCGGAAACTCCTCTCAAATTTGTCTGTCCATTCAAACCTTGTTTCCTTTTTCGTCAACCGCGTCAATGGGATCGCTATGGACAAGAATTTCTCCACAAAACGCCTGTAGTATCCTGCCAGTCTCAAGAAACTTCTGACTTCAGTGATCGTAGTAGGTCTAGGCCAATTTATTACAGTTTCGATCTTTGCAGGATCCATTGCGATTCTTTTACCAAACACCACATGACTAAGAAATGCTACCCTGTTCAGCCATAACTCACACTTACTCAACTTCGTATAGAGCGTATGCTCCCTCAGAGTCTGCAGTAACATCCTTAGGTACTCCTCATATTTTGCATCACTCCTCGAGTAAATCATGATGTCGTCAAAGAAGATTATGACAAATCTATCCATAAATTCCTTAAATACTTTATGCATCAGGTTCATAAAAGCAGCTGGAGCGTTGGTCAATCCAAACGGCATCACCGTAAACTCATAATGACCATACCTCGTTCTAAAAGCAATCTTAGGCATGTCTTCCTTCTTGATCCTCAGTTGGTGATACCCAGTTCTCAGGTTAATCTTTGAAAATACCGACGCTCCTTATAACTGATCAAAGAGATCGTCAATCCTCGGCAGTGGGCATTTGTTCTTCACCGTCACCTGGTTCAGCTACCGATAGTCAATGCATAAACGCAAAGACCCATCTTTCTTCCTTACGAATAGCACCGATGCTCCCCACAGTGAAGCACTAGGCCGGATAAATCCCTTATCCAACAGCTCTTGCATCTGCACCTTCAACTCCTTTAGTTCTGACAAGGACATCCTGTAAGGTGCTTTCGAGATTGGCTCCGTCCCAAGGGTTAACTCGATTATAAATTCTATTTCCCATTCCGGTGGTAATCCTAGCAACTCTTGGGGAAACACATCAGAAAATTCTCGCACTACCGGGATACTCCCCATCTATGGTTCTTTGGTAGTCGTATCCATTACTGCCACTAAGTATGCTTAACACCCTTCAGACATCAACTTAGTCACCTCGAGAGATGAGACTAAGGGAATCAAGATTCCTCCTCGACTTCCTAACAATTCAAAGTTAGGGCGGCCTCTCGGATAAAATCGAATTATTTTACTACCACAATCCACTACTGCCCCCTACTTACCCAACCAATCCATTCCTATGATTATATCAAAATCATACATGGGTAATACAGCTAAGTCAATACTCTCTTTACTCCCTCCAATCGCAATCTCACAACCAACACAGCCCATTGAAATCAATATATTATCCTTTAACGGAGTGGCAACATGCAGAATTATATTCAATGGTTTCAATTTCATCCCCACTAATTCAGCAAACTGTGCAGACAGGAATGAATGTGTGGCACCAAGGTCAAACAATGCGTATGCAGCTTGGTTGCACAAGTAAACCGTACCTGTGACCACGCCTAGCGCTTTCTCCGCCTCTCTACGAGCTACTGCATACACTCTTCCCTGTGCCGATCGTTGATTCTGCTCAATTTAGGGAGTTGCAGTAGACAGCCTAGCCTACGGTCTCTGCTTTTAAGGTCGATTGGTCGGAGCTTGACTCGGGCATGTCCTCATCTAGTGGCCTAGTTGACCACATTTAAAACAAGCTATTGTCCTTACCGGGCATGGCCCATTCCCATGCCTCTTGCCACAGAGGCGGTAGTTTCAGTTTGTGGGATTTGGCGGCTTTACAATACTTTTCCGCACAAGAGGCACAAAACGTTTGTTGCCCACCATCGGCCTCTTGCCCATCTGGCAATTATCTCTGAATGATGTGAACCGCGATTCAGTTGCGGTGTTTCTCTCTTTTAAGTCTCGTTCCATCATCTGGCTCCGTTCGTATATCTCCTTATAGGTCCTCAAATTCAGAGCAATCATCTGACTACGGAGGTCGAGCCTCAGACCATCCCTAAATTTTCTTGCTTTATCTTGGGGATCCTCTACAGATCGAGGTACGTACCTTGACAGCCTCGAGAACTCGACCTTGTATTGATCTATCATTAACTGGTTCTGGCGCAACTGCAGGAATTCCACCTGCTTCCTTTCCCTGGCCGTCTTAGAGAAGTACTTGTCATTGAACGTCGTCTTAAAGGTATCCCAGTTTAAGGTTATTCCTTCAGGGAAGACTTCATCCTTGGTGGCAGTTCACCAATTATTCGGTGTACCCTCCAACTGGTACATTGCTAGTAGCACCTTCTCCTCATCTGTGCACCTCAGCACCCCAAAAGCTTTCTCTAGCTTCTCGATCCACCTAGGTGCTAGCTCAGGATCTCTAGTTCTATCGAACTGAGTCGATTTCAACTTTATAAACTGCTCCACTAGCTAACCCATCTGTCTGGCCACGATGATCTCTTCTTGGGCATTCACAGCTTCATTGCCCTGGCCATGTTCATTCTGGCTTCCATTGCCACCATTGTTGCCGTTGTTGGCATTGACGGCGGCTATGGCAGCTCCTACTTTCTAGGCTATTGCAGCGTCCCAATCTTGGGTCTGCCTATCAATTAAGTCTCCAATTCTCTCCAGTGCCCTCAGCACGCCATCCATTCTTGGATCTTCTGCTACGGGCGGCCTAGAAGCTAGAGGCTTCGCCTCTTGACCTTTTAGACCTTCTGGACGGGTTGTTCATCTTTGTCTCTTTCCAATGAACCTGGTCCACCACAAGTTCAGCAAGGAGTTAGTAACTCACTCATTCACCCAAATCCAAAGCTACTAACTAACCCTTAAACAGAAACAGTGACAATTCAACAGTACTCCATAACACAGACTCCAGAAACATTTTAAAAAATAGCCCATGGCCATTTCTCAGTTCCATTCACTTTAGTGATTCACTAAAACTAATCACTTTCATTCCTCAAATAAACTAAGGTCCAGAAATGACCTTCACTCCTAAGTAGGGAATTAATCCTTATGCATTTCCACAACCTTGCCAAGATCAAACACCAACCCTAAGTACCAGGTCACACACTATGCACCCCATGCCTCATCTTAACCAGTTTCCTAAGGTCTCGCTATCTGTCCTTGTCCCATTTAATCTTCCTTATTACTCCAATCTTCAATCAACTTTGGTTCGAGCTGTCCTTGCTCTGATACCAAGCATGACGTGGATGTCACGCCCTGCGCCCCGAGCACGAGCACGCGACTCCCTGCAAGCACACCAAATAATCTCTCTTTGTCACAAGATCCACAATCTAACCGAGAGATATAATAAATATATCGAGCATGCAGAAGTGGTAATAAAACAACTCCTCCGTACAATTATAAGTTAAGTGGGACCTGGATAGCATAAAAGTTATCGTACATAAAAACCAACGGTTCATACAAGTACAAAACCACTAACATCCAATAAACAAGGGGGGTGACGGGGTAAACATACAAAATGGGTCATCATCAAAATCCGACAAAAATAGGGTCGGGGTCGTCACCAAAGATCAAATTACCACTAGAGCCTCCTAAGATGAGTTGTTGGAATCATCGGTATCCTCGGCATCATCCGTTGGTTCATACTCTAAGAACGTCTCAGAGCGAACCTCAATAGTATCCTCCATGATCTCCTCATGGGACAGCTTCGCCAGATCCTCCTCGGTCGCCTCTAAGACAATGACTTCATCCTCCTTCATAGTGAAATCCAGTGTCGGGGTCCTCTTCAGCCCGTTCCTAAAATCGACTACCGATCCCTCTGCCTGATCCTGGTCCCTACCGGGGTGGCACCAGTCAGGAATCACTCCTTGGGGCATCTCATGAGGCTTCAGCGGCACAATCAAGTCGACCCCAACCTTCCTAAATCACGCCTCGTACCTATGAGGCTTCCAATCTGTGCTACCCTCATCTACCCACACCATTATACACTTCCTCACATAAATGGTCCCCTGACCGTCAGAAAACTCATTAAAATATGCAGTCATCTCTTTAGGGTCTCCAAAATGAATAGGCCACATGGTCAAGGCCTAGAATCTGTAAAAAAATGGGTCCCCAAAAGGGGTGAGATACACATCTCAGTAAAAGAGTCTTAACCCTAGGTTAAGCTGACCGTACACTCCGGCAGTCATCTATCTCAAAAATTCCAAACTCATAATCATACATGCACATGCAAATAAAGATAACGCACGCAGATGACAGGCATGCAGCTATAACATCATTTCACACTCAAATGATCATGCACACCTCGTCCGGCTACTTCACCACAACCATCTATTCCTGCCTGCCTCAATCTCATGTCCGCGATTAGATCGCATCAGGCTCGGTCCGTGTAAACGCATCAGACCGTCATTTACAACCCGCGTAAACGCATCAGGTTTCAATAATTCACCAGGCCAATATCAACACCTCATATCCCCGTCCCGCGATTAGATTGCATCAGGACCGTGGCCATCCCAATCACGCGATTAGATCACATCAAGGTATCCACCTCGGCCCCAGCGTCTCATACGCCTTAGGGCTTCGCCATATCACACTCATGCCATGTTGTTCAATTCATTTTCACGCACAATGCCTAGTACAGCCCAAGTACAATTCGTATATTCCATGACATGCCAAGCAATCAAGTGACATTCAAACATGACAAGCAATTCAAGCACAAGCAATGGCACACATAAACCCCCTATACAATCTTAGGACATTCCAAGAGCAATCCTCTTGAAAACTCTCACAAATCATTCAATTTATCGCTTGACTCGCCCAATCGAGTCCAATCTTCCTATCCTAAGTTTAGGATTCCCTTACCTTGCATTTGATACCACAATAATTCTCCTCTTGAGCCCTCACCAATTCGGTTCTAAGGGTCCAAAGTCGAACTCACCACGCAACCTAGATTTCCAATCAATTCGTCAACTTTCTCCGCCCAATTCCTCAATTCATGAACCACAATCATCCATAACATAATCCTTATCATCGTAACATGTCTTAATCATCAATTTGAGACTCAAATCATCCATCATCAGCCCCCCCACAGATTCGGTTTGCACAGAACCGAACCGGGCAATGTTTGGCTCTGTGTAAACCGAATGTATCCATGCCTAAATCTCCACCAAATCCATCATTTAAACAGTATCCTACCTCTTAACGTGTCTATCTAAAGGTCTAAAGGTCTCACCGAGGGTTTGAAGTCAAATTGTCGCCGGAATCTCTTCGGAAGTTGCCGGATTCTTCAAGTCAGTACAACGGCAGTTTCTGTCCATAGTTCACAAGACCCATTTGAGATCAAAACTTCATCAAATGAAGCCTAACTTTTTACCAAAATTTGACCTCAAGATTCCAACATTTTGGCCTCCAAAATAGTCAGAAACCTCACCTACCTCAAATTGAATCCGACTCTGTCGGCTTCCAATAAAACTCTTGGCTGGAGCTCCTCGGTGGTCCAAACGCCGTGCTTACACTTCGAGGAGGTCGGCAAGACAGAGGGCTAGGTCGGTATGGTCGGCGCGCCGATAGTTGGTCACCGGAGGAGGTCGTCGCCGGCGGCGAACAGGGACTCCAGAAACTGTCGTCGAGGGACAAAATGAAGGAAGAAGAAGAAGAAGAAGGTTTTCGGTGCTTTAGAGGGGAAAATGGCCGGTCATGAGTGAGGAGAGAGAGTGAGATTTGCTATATACAACTCTCATGGTCAATGGGTTGAATGGTTGGTATATAAAGTTGGACAAGATTACTCTTTAATTGATCTTGTGACACTTGTCCTCAATGTCAATCAACTTGATCCAATGGCCCATAATTCTCCTTGTGTTCGGCAGCCTTGGGAGGATTTAATGATCAAATTACCCTTCTTCAAAAGCATGGACAAGGCTTTAAGCTCGAGGGACAAAAGGGTAATTTTACCCCCGATGTTCAGAACGTCATTTTTTTATTCCAATAATCTTCGATAGGGCAACGACCAATCCGAATATAACGTTGAAATCCTTGATTCTCCATTTTCAATTTTCAAGATTCGTTTCTGATGGTTTTCTCTATCAGACGTGGTTCCAACCTATCCCAAACCTACGGGCGACTTTTACAGACATTACGCATATCGACCCCATGATTCATATCACGTATAGGGCTCGTCAATTCGTGACGGCTTTGGTTGTTATGTAATTGTGATGGTCTATCACTAGTCTCTTTAGTCTCGATTGTCACTGTATGATAAAGGAAAATTTTGCAAATCATACGTTGATTAAGCGGCGTCACCCGCGCTCCTAATCGTATGACACTCGCAAGACATTCCTTAATCGTTCTTAGATCGGCCTTTTTATGGTTCTAAATATTCTCTCGACAATCCTTATGATCAAAGCACCATTTCTTATTCGAATTCCCTAGGTCCATGTATCTTGTCTTGCGTTAGCCATTACCTTTTGGTCAGTCTACTAGAATTGATCAGATTTGAGCAAGATACGATTAAATACATATCTAGATTTACTTCTCATTAATGAGTCTGAAATTGACTGGAAATTAGAATGTCAACATGGCATCATATTACATCATTAGAATCAAGCACATAATACCAAGCCAGATTACACCTTCCATCCTTCCATGCCTCCATTTGAGTCATGCCCTCATTTAGAACGCCTCAGGCTCGGTCCGCGTAAATACGCCTTAGACCATCGCATTGACAAACCCGCATAAACGCATCAGGTTTTCAATCTTATTCCAAGCCTGTGTCAACACATCTCAAATTTCATCCCGTGTCTCAACGCATCAGAACATTGGTCATTTCAACATCGCGTCTCGTACACCTTAGGATATCATTCAACACAGACCCCGTGCCTCAGCGCCTCAGGGTATCCATCCACACCACCCCGCGTCTCAACGCCTCAGGGTGTCACAAGTTCCTCAGACATGACAAATGCTCATGTCAATTCAGAATTCATGATCAAGTGCAAACTTATGCGACGAGCAACATATCTATGGCATGCGAGACAATTAAATTCAACGTTCAAATGTGACAATCAATTCATGGCACAAGCATTATCAAGCATTCAAGCCATCTACATCTCCCAACGACGCACACTAGATAATCACACTTTAAACTTTCAAGTACAAATCTAATTTCACACTCAATTCACCCAATCGAGTCCAATCCTCCTAGCCAAGGTTTAGAAACTTCTTACCTTGTGCAAAAACCAACACAATTCTTCTTCCAAGCACTTTAATGGTTCGGTCCTAATGGTCCAAGAACAATTTAACCGCGCAACCTAAGGAAATTCATTCAATCGTCAATTTTTCTTACTCAAATCGTCAATTCATCAAACATACACCTCATTGGCATATCAATTAACATCTTCATACTTCTCAACAATGAATTTGGAGCTCAATTAAACTCCTAACAGCCTCCTATGGCTCAGTTTGAATAAGGCAATTCTGTTCTGTGTTTAATCCCACCGATCATCCCAGACACCAATCTTAATCCTCAATTTATCCACCAATCTACTTGCTAATACTTAGTTCTAGATGTTAGAGAGTCTCACCGAAAGTTTGAAGCCAAGGTGACGCCGGAAAGTCCTCGAATGGCGCCGATTCCTCCAAGTCCTAAACCGGTCAGTTTTTTACCTTCAAACACAAGACCCATTCAGAGTCAAAAATCCATCAAATTCATCCAAACTTTTTATCACATTTCAATCTATAAGTTCTCTAGATATCCACAAAATTTGGCTGAAAGGTTCAAAGGATTTGGGGTCTTACGAAGTCTAAATAGCAACTTACCTCCAACTGCGATGGTTTCCGTCGACTTCCGAGAAAATGGCTAGCTGGAGCTCCTCGGTGGGTTAAATGACTTGATTCCACTTGGAGGTTGTCAGCAAGAGGATGAGGAAAGAGTTGATGGTCGGCTCGGTGGCTAGAAGTCATCGGGAGTGGTGGTTGACGGTGGCGAAATTGGCAGCAAAATCTAGTCAGTTGGAGCTCTCTCGGCCGAATGAAGAAGAAGGAAGAAGAAGAAGAAGAAAATGGCAGAATGGAGGGGGTTTTGGCTAAGGGAGTGAGAAAGAGTGAGGTATATACAAATTTGAGAGTCAACAAGGTTGAATGGTAGGTTAAAAGTGTCCTCATCAATATCAATACCTAATCCTTTGACACTTGTCCATGTGTCAATCAATGTTTCATCAATGGCTACCAATTTCTCTAATTTTTGACAGCTATAGTGGGGTATCAATGACCAAAATTCCCTTGTTCAATTATAAATGCAAGGCTAAGGCTTGAGGGACAAAATGGTAATTTTACCCTCGGCGTTCGGAACGTCGTTTTTCTGATTTTAAATTTCTTTGATAAGGCAACGGCCAATCTAATTATAATGTTGGAATTCTTAATTCTCCATTTTGTAATTTCGAGACTCGTTTCTGAACCAATCCTCTATCCCATGTAGTTCCAACCAATCCCGAACTGACGGGTGGCTTTTGCAGACGTTACGCGTATCAACTTTGTGATTTATATCACACTTAGGGCTCGTCAATTCATGGCGACTCTAGTTGTCATGTAATTACGAGGGTCTATTATTAGTTCCAACGGTCTCGATCGTCATCATTCGATTTAGGAAAATTTTACAAATTATACATTGGTTAAGCGGTATCACCCGCGCTCCAATCGTATAACACTAGCAATGCATTCCTTAATCGTTCTTAGATCGGCCTTTCATGGCCCTAAATGTCCCCTTAACAATCCTTATGGTCAAAGTGTTATTTCCTATTTGAGTTCCCTAGGTCCACGTACCTTGTCTCGCGGTAGTCTTTCCCTTTTGGTCAATTAACTCGAGATTGATCATACCCAAGCGAGACACAACTGAAATACATTATTAGATACATTTTCATTAATGAGTTTAGAAATTACATGAAAATCAGAATGTCACAGGCTTCAAAATTGTATTTGAATCCAACAAGTTTGTACTTTCTAAAGGATGAGTATATGTGGGGAAAGGGTACTTGAGTAATGACCTGTTCAAAGCTAATGTGGCAGTTACTGATGTAAACTCGAAATTCTTCTACCTAAAGACTATTAATAAGGGGAAGTCTTCAATTTACATGGTTGCATCTCCTTATCTATGGCATGGTAGATTAGGACATGTAAACTACGATACAATAAAAAAGATAGCAAACTTAAGGCTAATTCTAAAATTTGAGTTGAATACTCGTTACAAATGTGAGGGATTAAGTATACTATAAGTGCCAAAATTTGTGTACGGCGCTTACTTAAATGTCAAAACTTTCAAAACAATCACTTAAATGTCAATTGTTTTGAAAAACGATCAATTCAATGCCAAAACTTTCAAAATGATCATTTAAGTGTCAATTTTTTTTTAAATCGTTCACTTCAGTGCCAACACCTGCGAGTCACCTCAGCTCAAATATCAATAAAAAAAATAGGCCACATATGATTTTTGGCGAGTCATATCAGTTTAAATCAAAATTGGCACCGAAGTGATCGTTTTTAAAAAAAGTTGACACTTAAATAATCATTTTGAAAGTTTTTGCACTAAAATGAGCATCGTACACAAGTTTTGATACTTGTAGTGTACTTTAGCCCTAGTGTGAGACTTGTGATGAGGCTAAGTTTTCTAAGAAATCTTTCAAATCGGTTGAAAGAACGAGTAAACCTCTACAACTAATTCGTAACGATCTATGTGATTTAGAGTTCATAGAAAGTAGGGGTAGAAATAAGTACTTCATCACTGTTGTCGATGATTGTACTCAATTTTGATATGTTTATTTGTTAACTAACAAATATGAGGCTATGAGCATATTTATCAAGTATAAAAATGAGGTTGAGAACTATCTTGATAGGCGAATTAAAGTGCTTAGGTCTAACAGAGGAGGAGAACATGGTTCTTCCAATTTAAAGGAGTTGTGTGCTAGTTTGGGGATAATTCTTCAAACAACTGCACCTTATACTCCACAACAAAATAGAATTGTTGAAAGAAAGAATAGAACTCTAAAGGAGATGGTTAACACTTTGCTCTTAAGTTTTGATTTACCTTAAAACTTGTGAAAGGAGACAATAATAACTACGAACTATATTCTTAATAAAACACCCTACAGGAAAACGGGTAAGACTCCGTATGAATTATGGAATGAAGGCTACCTACCTACAATTATTTGAAAGTGTGGGGGTGCCGAGCCAAGGTGGTGATTTCTCCTCCTATACAAACTCCATTGGGACCTAAAACTATGGATTGCATATTCATCGGTTATGCCCAAAATAGCAGCCCATGAAGATTTTTGGTTCACAAATCTGAAAATATGAAAGTCCATGTTAATCTATCCTAGAATCAAGGGATGTTGAATTCTTTGAGGATATAAATCCTTTGAAAAGAAATCAGGGTGAACCTTCCCATAAAAGATTAAGAAATTCAGAATTTGAGATTGATGAAGTTGAGGCCGAGGAAGTCGAACTTCGAAGGAGCAAAAGGTCATGAATTGTAAAATCTTTCCTACTTGACTTTCTGACGTCTATGTTAGAATGTGAGCCTCAAACATTCAAGAGGCAATGTCATCTCCAGATACTCCTTTCTGGGAAGAAGCTATTGACAATAAAATTTATTCTATCCTAAATAATCATACTTGAGAATTGGTTGATCTTCCACTTGGAAATAAATCAAATGGATATAAATAGATATTCAAGAAGAAGCACAAAGCTGATGGTTCCATTTGTAAGTACAAAGCATAGCTTTTTGCCAAGGTTTAGACAAAAAGAGAGTCTGCACTACTTTGGTACTTATTCATCAGTAACAAGAGTAAAATTGGTTAGGATGTTAATTGCTATAGCTTCGGAATACAATTTGCAGGTACATCAGATGGATGTGAAATATGCATTCTTGAATAGTGATCTCGTTGAGGAGATTTAGAAGGATTTAGGGTCAAAGGACAATAGCACAAAGTGTGTAAACTTGTCAAATCATTGTATGGGCTTAAACAAACTCCTAAACAATGGCACGAGAAGTTTGATCATGTAATGATCCAAAATGGGTATAGAATCAATGCATGTGACAAATGCGTGTTCACCAAATGTACGTCCATTGGATGTGTACTTGTTTGTCTATATGTTGATGACTTGCTTATTTTTGGAGATAAGACTGAGGTTATCAAAATCAAGAATGTTCTCAAGAAAAACTTTGCGATGAAAGACTTAGGTGCTGCAGATGTTATACTCGGCATCAAAATTCTAAGGAATTCAGATGGCCTAAGTTTAACACAATCTCATTACAATGAAAAGGTAATTGCAATATTTAAAGGATTCAGCATTAAAAATGCGAAAAATTCTTTTCTACCTCACCTAAATTTAAGAAAGGATACTGGAAACAATATCAAACAGTTGGAATACTCTCAAGTGATCGGCAATATCATGTACATCATGAATTGGACTAGACCGAATATTGCATACTCAGTAAGAAAACTGAGTAGATATACCAGCAATCCAGGCCACAAGTGTTAGAATCCTTGGTTGAGAGTACTAGGATATCTAAAAAATACCAAAAGACTATATTCTACAAAATGGTCGATATCCAGCTGTGTTGGAAGGCTTTAGTGATGCCAACTAGATTTCTGATTCTGATGAATCGAAATCAACTAGCGGTTATGTGTTCATGCTAGGAGGTGCCATAGTATCATGAAAATCCTCAAAGCAAACTCTAATAGCGCACTCCACAATGGAATCAGAGTTTGTTGCTTTGGATAAAGTTGCTGAAGAAGCAAAGTGGCTTCGATAATTTTTAGAGGATGTCCCGTTATGGCCAAAACCTACACCTACAATATGTATTCGCTGTGACAATCAAACAGTTATTGCAAGGGCACATAATGTGATAAATAACGATAAGTCTACACACATTCATCGTAGGTATAATACCGTAAGGCAGTTGCCTCGAATGGAATAATTTCTTTAGACTTGTGAAGTTAAAGGAAAACATTGCAAATCCGTTGACAACAAGTTTGTCGAGAGAGCAAGTAAACTGCATATCGAGGGCAATGAGTTTAAAAGCCCTAACCCAATAAAGAACTTTCGTGGTGGAAACCTGACTTATGTGATTAGAGATCTCTTGGACTAGGTTTAATAGAACAATGCAAATTTAGAAAACTCTAGAGTGAGCACTGTCTCACATTCCTATGATGCAACGATGCTTCCTACAGCGTTTTAAGGTATGTTGTGCGTTTAATGATTCATGCAGCTTGGACTTTAACCTCCTAGTAAGATATGATAAGATACCTTTAATAGGAATGCACATATATGCCTGGAGCTAGCGGACTCTATGGAAATCTTTAAAGGCTGGATTTTCTAAAGCACGCATGAATCATGAGAGTTTCAGGGCCAAAAGAATGAACGCAACCAAGAACCAATCTTGATTCGGATATACTTTGTGTGGGGTCTATTGTTTGAGCTAACACCAACAACTAGTGGTTCAAGACCAAGTTCACCGCCTGGTTAATTATGTCCAATAGGCTTTCATTAAAGAAGGTTCAAAGCAAAAGCTACCTATCTTGATGCAGTGTATTTTCATAAGTACACTTGGAATTCCTCGAGTTTTAGTTCTATTGAGCCATTATGTGGGGGATTGTTGTAATTAATAATTTAATGGCTCAATTATTGTCATCGTAACTAATGTATAATTATAGTCAGTGTAACCAACGTACAATTATCGTCTGTGTAACCGACGTGGATTTATGTCGGTGTAACGGACGCAACCGACGTGGTTTAATATCACGTAGTAGATGTAACTAACGTGGATTTATTTCAGTGTGACAGACGTAACAGATGTGGTTTAATGTCGCAAAACAGATATTTTCACGGTCTATAAATAGACGTGTTCTGTGGTTTAGAATCATAACTTACAACTCTCACAACTCGAAGTCCATTCCTCTAGTTCTCTCATAGTGATCCTCCAAGTGTGCCAGTTTTGAGAAGTGTTTGACAGAGTCATGTTCTTATAGTGCTAATACAAATAGGTACGAGGAGTTGTATCTTGGGAGGCGTAGTTCGTGAAGATGCTTAGCATGGAACTAATCACCTTATAGAGATTCGGTTAGCCATACCTCACCTCTTATCTAATTCCTTTAGAGTTTAATGTCTAGCAATTTTATTTTCTTTGTAATCTTGATATATAAAGATTAATATAAAATTATTGATCTTGCTCTTGTTATTGATGTTTTATCGCCATTTTTGTGTTATTATTTTTCTGATTACAATAAACAGTGTTACGTATTTCCTCTAAAAGGCTAACGTGATGCTTCAGATTTCCAACAAAAGTAACTTTGAAATACTATTTCGTGATGGATAGATAACACGACAATTTATATAACTAGCTAATTCAAAGTGAGATACATACACACAACATGCTAAAAAGGACGAGATTCATAACACGCATGCAGTGACGATCGATCGATCGGTTTACATTGTGTCATCAATATCAATTGGTGTATCCAGTACATAGAACAAATTTTCACGAGGGAGAGCTAGCTACAAGAGAAAGAGAGTAGAGACGGAAGAGAAGATGAAAAGTGCTGGGTGTAGAGGCCCTACGGCCATAAGAAGAGACACCCAATTATTGATTTTCATATGGTTAAAGCTATATCAATCTAGAAAAGGCTGAAAATGCCAAAAAAAAAAAAAGGAAAAAGGAAGAGAGCGAATTTGCGATCTCTCCCATTAATTCTCAAGCCTGGTTTATGTCGGTGGTTTTATTTCGAGGTCCTATAAATAATTTGAAGAATAACGGCACTTGAAATAATTAGTCTATGATAAATGTTGTTATTTTTTATAATTATTTATACTTACATTTTTCACAAAAGATAAAAATAATTTTCAATTATTCATCTTCGCAAGTAATACAAGTTATTATTTTTTGGAAACTTTATTTCAATTTATTTATTTTTCGAGAATTGGTCTCCAAAGTCTGGCCTACTTTTTGACAAACAAAAAAAAAAAGGTCTGGTCTACTCAAACTGACATTCAACATCTGAAATTCAGATTTTCATTGACTCAATCATTGGCTTTTCATCATTCCGACTCTTTCCTTGGAAGTGTCCCTTGTCATGTTTGTGGTAATCTCTCCACTTTACCGCAACGTTGATTGGCCATCTCAAGAACTCATAACTATCATTTTGATAGTAATTTGCCGTGTAAATGCAACAAAGCGCGTTGAATGTGATGTACTTGTGGAGATGAAGGGAACTGCACCATATCAAGAAACTTAAAATGCCAATTTGGCGAGCCTGCCTTGATTTTCTTTTTTGGGTATATTTCCATCAATTATTTTCTCCAACCACATTATGATTGGTGCATTGCGAGAACTTGTCCAAAATATCATGTTGACGGTAATGTAACAAAGCGCATCAAATGTGATACACTTGGCCAGGATGAATAGAACTGCACTATAGGAAGAAACTTAAAATGCCAAGTTTGGCACGCCTGCCTTGATTTTCTTTTTGGGGCTATACTTCCATCAATTACTTTCTCCAACCACATTATGACTGGTGTATTGTGAGAACCTGTCCAATCTGTCATTTTGATAGTAATTTGCAGTGTAAATGTAACAAAGCACATCAAATGTGGGAAATAAATCGTCTAACATTTCTTTAGAAGGTTAGGCCCTAACCTTACAATTTGAGCCTTTTGTGTTATGAATGGATGTCTCAGATTATTATTAACAAAAAAAATATATAAAAAATTAAAAAAAAAAATTGCCCATAAAAATCGAAGATCCGGACCGTTCGTCCAAAAATAAAAGGCCCAGGTTGCGAGGTTAAGTGGATAATCTTCTGAGGGAAGGTTAGACGATTCAGATCCTCAAATGTGACGTAATTGGGAAAGATAAAGATAACTGCACTATAGTAAGAAACATTAAATGCCAACTTGGCAAGCTTGCCTTGATTTTCTTTTTCGACTATTCTTCCGTCAATTACTTTCTCCAACCACATTATGATTGGTGTATTGTGAGAACTTGTCCAAGTTGTCATTTTGATAGTAATTTGTCGTGTAAATGTAACAAAGCACACCAAATGTGAGAAAGAAATCGTCTAACCTTTCTTTAGAAGGTTAGCCCCTAATTTTACAATTTGGGCAATTCGTATTATGAATGTATGTCCCGGATTATAATTAATAAAAATATATAAAAAAAATTCAAAAAAACTGCCCCCTAAAATCAAAGATCTGGACCGTCCGTCCAAAAATGAACAGCCTAGATTACAAGGTTAGGTGCCTAACCTTCTGAGAGAAAGTTAGACGATCTAGATCCTCAAATGTGACATAATTGGAAAAGCTAAAGAGAACTGCACTATAGTAAGAAACATTAAATGCCAACTTGGCAAGCCTGCCTTGATTTTCTTTTTCGGCTATTCTTCCGTCAATTACTTTCTCCAACCACATTATGACTTGCGTATTGGGAGAACTTGTTCAACCTTCCATTTTGATAGAAATTTAACGCGTAAATGTAACAAAACGCATCAAATGAAACTATACGGGCATGATGACGAGAACTGCACTATAATAAGAGAAACTTAAAATGTCAACTTAGCAAGCCTGCCTTGATTTTCTTTTTTGGGCTATGTTTCCGTCAATTACCTTCTCCAACCACATTATGATGGATCCGGATCATCTAACCTTCCGTCAGAAGGTTAGGCACCTAACCTTACAATCTGAACCGTCCATTTTTGAACAAACGGCCCAGATCTCCGATTTTTATGGAGTAATTTTTTGAATTTTTTTATAAATTTTTATTAGTTATAATCTGGGACATCCATTCATAACACGAACGGCCCAAATTGCAAGGTTAGAGCCTAACCTTCTAAGGGAAGGTTAGACGATTTCTTTCCCATTATGATTGATGTATTGCAAGAACTTATCCAAACTATCATTTTGATAGTAATTTGTCGTGTAAACGTAACAAAGCACATCAAATGTGACGTGCTTGGTGTTAGACATGGCCAACTGAACCATGGGCCCAAAATCGGCCCGTTGAACGGGCCCACGATTTCGAACTGAATTGGAACTGGATTTTATTATATTATAATTTATAATAATTTATAAAATTAAAAGTTAGGAACCGGATTTTATTACATTATAATTTATAATAATTTATAAAATTACATTATAATAATAATTCAAATCCCATTCCTCTCCTCTCTCTCTCTTTTTCAAATTTTATTACAATGTACAATTTGATTATAATTTATAATTGTTAATTTATTAATTTTATTTCATTTTTTATTATTTTAAAAAATAAAATTAAAAATTCGAAACTGGAATTGGAACCGAGAATCGACCCTGAACTGCCGGCTCCGGATCGGAATCGAAACGGCATGTTAGAGTCAGAGAGAAATGACGACGGAGTGTTTATGGTGGCTCAACCTAAATTAGGGTTGTGTAAGATGTATTTATATGAGTGACTAATTACAACAATGGTATAAATAAACGCAATTACAAAAATACCCTATTATACATGTAATTAATGATTAATACTCCCCCTCAATCCAAAGTAGACGTAACAACTAAGATATTGAACCTTAATAGCACATGACGCAGACTAGATAACCCCCTTGTAAATATGTCTGTCACCTGATCCGCGGTAGGCACGTAGTGAACACGTAGATCAACGGAAGCAACCCGCTTTCGAACAAAGTGAAAATCCAACTCAATGTGTTTGGTGCGAGCATGAAATAAAGGATTGAGAGCAAGATATGTGGCAGAGATGTTGTCACAATAAGCAGTGAGAGGAGTAGAAGTGGGACTTAAAGCTCACGTAGTAAATGATGAATCTAAATGGTCTCAGAAACACAATGAGCGATAGCATGATACTCAGCCTCTGTACTAGAACGAGTTACAATGGGTTGCTTCTTACTACTCCACAAAACAAAATTGGTGCCTAGAAAAACACAAAAATATGATGTGGAACATCAAGTACCGGAGCACCCAACCCAGTCTACATCCATATAAGCTGTTAATGAAGTGGGAGAACACAACTCGATAAGTAATCCATGGGGTGGATGTGCCAGCTAAATACCGAAATATATGCTTGACAGCTTGCAATGAGGTAATCTAGGTCGATGCACAAATTGGTTAACCAAGTTCACAGCAAAACTAATATCAGGTCTAGTCATGGACACATATTGCAAAGCACTAACCATATGTCGATACAACGTTGGAGAAGCGAGAAGCTCACCATTATTAACAAATGAGAGAGTTTTCGATGCCAAGGGAGTAGATACAGGCTTTACCTTGACAAGGTCAAACTTGCGCAAAAGACTATCAATGTACTTAGCTTGAGATAAAAGTGTATCGTTAGATCAGTGATGAGCCTCAATGCCAAGAAAATAATGAAGTGGTCTGAGATCCTTCATAGCAAATTCTTGCGAAAGTCAAGTAATCAAGGACCGTAATAAATGAGAAGTATCATCAGTGATAAGGATGTCAACAACATGCAGCAGAAGATGTAGACAACCTCAAGAAGAAGCGTACACAAATAATGAGGGATCAACCTTACTTGCCATGAAACCCAATGCAATAAAAAAACTGCTGAAGCAAAGAAACCACGCATGTGGAGCTTACTTTAAATCATAAATTGCTTTTCGAATATGGCATACGTCATTGGGATATCTGCTATTAGAGAAATCGAGAGGTTGGCGCATGTAAACTTCCTCACAAAGGATACCGTGCAAGAAGGCATTTTAAACATCAAGTTGATGGACATCCCATCCTGATGAAATAGCAATAGAGGGAACAACCCAAATTGTAGCGGGTTTAACAACCAGGCTAAAAGTCTTGTCATAATCCAATCTTGCATGTTGCTTAAATTACTATGCAACTAGACAAGCTTTGAAGTGTTTATAGTTTCATTGGATTTTTTCTTAATCTTAAAAACCCATTTACAACAAACTATATTCTTAGAAGGGTCAGATGGTACAAGATCCCACGTGTGATTGGTGACCAAGGCATTAAATTCATCTGTCATGGCCGCTTTCCAATGTGGGTCAAGAATAGCCTTAGTATAGCAAGTCGGTGTCTCATCATGAAAAGAATTAGATAGATTAAAAATTCTTATTGGTTTAGAAATTCTAGATTTAGCATGAGTTTGCATAGGATAAGTGAGAAGAGACGATATAGAAGTGGAGGAGCTAGATAGAAATGTAGAGAGGATTTGTGAATATGATGTTGGAAGAATTTGATCAAAAGTCGAGTTAGGTTGGGACATAGTGAGTGGATTTGAAAGGAGAGGCAGTCGAAGTAAAAGAATTGGAATCAGATTTGATAGGTTGAGAGGTGGAGAAAGATATATTAAGAGGTTGGTTTAGATTAGTTGAGAGAGGCGGAGGAGGAGCTTGGTGCTCAAAGAAATTAGAAGGAAGAATTGATTGATTGAAGGAAATAATAAGTGAAGGAATTGAATTAGAATAATTATTTAATAAACTAAGAGTTGAAGGACTTTGTGAAAAGGGAAAATTCTTCTCATCAAAGCAAACATGATGACTGATAAAAATACGACCACTTGATCAATTAACGGAACGATAACCTTTGTGATTTGACACATACCTAAGAAATACACATGGCATAAAATAAGGCGCAAGTTTATGGAAGACACAATAAGGAAGAAAAGGATAACAAGCACAACCAAAAATTCGAAAGAATGAATAATCAAGCTGAAATCCAAATAGACAATGAAAAGGGGAAATATCAGATAAGACAAGAGTAAGAAGCCGATTAATAGTGCAAACAGCAGTGAGAAGAGCATCACTCCAATATGAAGGAGGCATATGAGCATAGATTAATAAGGTTCGACACATTTTGACTAATTATCTGATTTTGCGTTCTGATAGACCATTTTGAGATGAGGTGTTTAGACAAGAAAAGCGTTGAATAATATCATTTTCACATAAATATGTTTGGAACGAATTACTGGTATATTCACCTCCCCCATCAATTTGTAGAAATTTAATTTTTGCATTGCATATTTTTTTTATGAAACAACGGAAGCGATGAAAGTAGGCACTTTGAATTTATTTTTCATCAGAAAAATCCAAGTGAACCGAGAGTAGTCATCAACGAATAACACAAATACTTAATACCAAAATTGGATATAATGGGACTTGTCCATAAATTAGAATGAATTATAACTAACGGTAAAGCAGCACGACGATTAATAGACTTAAAAGGCAATTGATGAGATTTATCCACAAGGCAAGGCTCACATGATATCGACCTAAGCCTAGAATCGAAAACACAACTCAAAACTTATTTATTTGGATGACCAAGACGAGAGTGCCAGTGAGTGAGTGAAGCAGAAGAAGCCACGATAGTATGAGAGTGAGAGGACACCAAGGAATTGGAAATTGGATAAAGACCATGAGAAAAATCATCTTGGAGGAGAACTTTCCTGGTTTGTTGATCCTTCAAAGAAAAAGGATGAACAATTAAAATCAATAGTGCAATAATTTTTACATCAAAGTTGAGTGACTAAAAGAAGATCATGAGCAAGATTAGGGACATGATAGACATGTGATAATAGCAAAGATCGAGAATCAGTATGTAAATAAACTTTACCGACTTGCTTAATAGGCAATAAATTATCATCACCAATTGAAACTTTTGTCAAATCATAAAAGGGTCTAGGATTTAGGATTTTACCAATGTCACTAGTCATGTGTGCCGACGCTCCACTGTCAAGATACCACTTCAAATCAAAGGTCTCACCAACTGAGAGAGTTGATAAAGAGTTTGATAGATTAGTTGTAGTGAGGGCATGGTAAAATATTTGCCGATATTGTAGTGCAATGTGCCAAACTCCATTATAAATCTGACAAGAAATATGAGCCCTAGATCCAAGAATGTCTCCCTAGGTGAATGGAAGAACATAGGGTCGCGAATCACCATGAGGCCGATTGGAGGAAGGTGAGGACGGATCAACGTAGGGGACAGAGAATGACTGGAAATTAAATCGATCATTGGAAGTTTTCCAAGCCGGTTGATCATGGGAGAACCGTCCACCCTGTCCTCGACCAGATCTTCGGCCCCTAAAATTGCGTCCACCACGACTCCCTCGAAATGATGGATTAGGTGAAATGGAATGTCCACTCAAAGCATGATGAATATCAGATAAAGATAAGACATTCGATTTTCGGAGAAATCATTCTTAGATCATTAAAGAAAATAATAGTAGGACCATTGGTGACCCTCGTGACAAAAGGATCATACTCTAATGGAAGGCCATTGAGGGCTTGAATCATCAAATCCTTATCAGAGCGGAGCAATTGATTGCGATGAGAGAATCGGCAATTGACTTCAAATGCTAAAGATAATCGACATTGGCTATCGAGTTTCTTAATGGCGTTTTGAAAATCAAGCTTCAATCCAATTTCCTTGGCCGCACGTCGATCAGTAAAGCGTTGCCATAGAGAAAGCCAAATCTCCCGAAATGTCCGAAGATCATGAACTTCATAGAAAATCTCAAATTTTAAGGTTGAGTTAAGCAAACTGCGAACGCATTGATCCGTCTTGACCAAATTGAATAAGAAGGATTGGCGACTGCAATACCATTATGATCATTGAAAAACCACTGTGAATATGGAAAAGATCCATCCACATATCCCAGCAAATCGTTGTAGATTAACATTGATTCAAACTGAGATTTTATAAAAGTAATTATCCGTATCAAGGTTGATGGAGACGAGATTAGTGACTTGGGAAGAACAAGAGATGGCGAGACTGATTGCACGTTAGTAAATTGAGCAGCACCGGAGATTGAAGCAGTAGAGAAACGAGAAAAAGAAGCGAAGGTGGGCGGTATATTATTGAGAGGTGATGAGAAATTGAGTTTAGCAGAAAAAGAAGATGATGACCAGAGAGATGATAGAGAAGAAGAAAAATTCGTAGATGTATCGAATGTTGTTGAGGCAGCAATTCAAGCAAAGGAAGATTTGAGACAAAATTGTTGAAGAACGTGATGCGTTTTCCTGCTCTAATACCATGTTGATGTTTAGAGTCAGAGAGAAATAGCAACAAAGTGTTTATGGTGGCTCAACCCAAATTAGGGTTGTGTAAAATGTATTTATATTAGTAACTAATTACAACAAGAGTATAAATAAACACAATTATAGAAATACCCCAATATACATGTAATTACACATTAATACTCGGGGCAGGGTGAAGATAACAACACTAATTAAGAAACTTAAAATGCCAAGTTAGCAAGCCTGCCTTAATTTTCTTTTTTGGGCTATATTTTCGTCAATTCCTTTCTCCAACCACGTTATGACTGGTATATTGCGAGAACTTGCCCAAACTATCATTTTGATAGTAATTTATCGTGTAAATGTAACAAAGCGCATCAAATGTGATGTACTTCGGCAAGATGAAGAGAACTGTACTCTAGTAAGAAATTGAAGAATGCCAACTTGGCAAGCCTGCCTTGATTTTCTTTTTTGGGCTATACTTATGTCAATTACTTTCTCCAACCACATTATTGTTGGTCTATTGCAAGATCTTATTCAAACTTCTTAAAAGCCGATTGCACTTTTACTAATTCAGTCCTCATTGTTTAGTTTCATTAATCGAGTTCTAAAAGTTTTCATGTTTTACTAATTGAGTCAATCGGTAAATTTTGGTTGGAAATCGCAGATATGAAGTTCTTTTAATATTTTCATTTTTTTATTTTTACCCTTTTTTATTTTCTTCCATTTCCTTCTTTATTCATTTTCCTTTTTTTATTTATATTTTCTCTATTTCGTCTCAGTCAAGGGCCTCCCTCGCTGGCCCCTTGTGAGGGTCACCCACACCTGATCTAGTGAAGGGCTACCCTTGCCAGCAGGCCATTGACAAGGCCCATTGATGGGAAAATCTGAAAAAAAAAAAAAAAGGGAAAAGTAAAGGACTACGGTTTTTTAGTTTGATCTTTATGCTGATGACGCAGTTGATGCCCGCAACTTGTAATCTACGGATCAAGGACACGTCGTGACAAATTTCTTCCGATCAAGGGTGGATAAATTATAGTCCGATCATTATGATCACAAAGCATAACTAATTCATTCTCTAGAGGGGCCAAATTTAATACTACAAGTGATTCCTCAATTGACTCATTCACGTTTATGTCGCGTGTACTTTGCACGAGAAGTCGACCTAAATGTGTTTTTTTTAATTATCTACGTGTGTACTTACACCGGTCAATTTATGTGCACCTACTATGCTCTAATATATGGTCTAATGTAAGTTTGTTGCATTGCCTACGTTAGCCATACTTTTCAAGTAATTTGGAGTTCTGACGTTGACTCCTGCATGGATCATGGAGACTTCCATTGGAAATTCACATACGAAATCCATAATTGAAACTCACATCAAAATGTGTCAACCGGGCGTCGTTGCCACGTGCAGTATGCTTGGTTCCGTTCACTTCACTCCCGATGTTACTAGAGCCGGATGCTTCTGTGTGTTCAACCAAAACCCCAAGCTACGCATCTGCACTTGTAATTTTTGTTTTTCACTAATGGTTTCATCTGTCCGCATCGAACTTAGGTGAGCATACTTATGTTCTAAAAGTTTCAATTGTTTGAAAAAAAAAAAAAGACACCAAAAATATAAATGTTTTCATCATATACACTCATCCATGCGAAGGTTAGTACCCATAGAATGACTAAAATGTGGTGCACGTAAGCCGGACACAATGTACACACAATGCAAGATGGATGAGGAAACTTCACTACAAGATGTTCTGACCTCAAAAATTTTGAAGTTCCTTATTTGCCTTGTTATTGTATATTTTCAAGCTTAATCTTAGAACAAAGTCTAGACCTATGTGTGAGGGGCAGTGCTGAAAAATCTAAATATGAAACAACGTCTTCATTGACAGTTTAAACTCTTAAAACAGTTTGCAACTGTCCCACAATAAATTTCGACTAAATGCAAAAGCGAATAAAAGGGGACATGAGAGATCCAGAATTTGAACAGCTTTGTTTGATTTTTCTTTTTTTGGGGTCTGAACCTGGCAACTTGTTCTTGTAGAAGTCTATTTCTTTTTATTTTTATCTTTCTTGAGTCCTATAAGTTGTACATATTAGAAAATGGCGCAAAACATCTTCTTCTTCTTTTTTTAACATAGTAATGATTAGAAAGAAACTCTCTTTCTTGATAATGTCTTCAATTTGTGGACAATATTTGAGAAACATTGAGAGAGGCGATCAAATTAGAGTGCGCTCGCAAGTCCAAAGCTAAGATCATTACGTTTGATATCTCACAAGACCTTTGATGGTTCAATCATTTCCCCAAGCAAGTAGTGCCCCAAAAGGGAACGAAAGTCAAAAGACTATCGGATACTTTAGAGTTCTTATTGGCAATTGAAGAAACATCCGTGTCTAGCAGGAGTTATTCGACAAGTGCGCACATAACCTTATTTAAATGTTTTAAGTAGACATTGGTTGCTATAAGGAAACAAGTAGATCACAAACCAATTTCGATATTTCAAGCTACCCCCGCAAGATTTACGGCGATGTTCTTTACCCAAAACAAAGGGTAAAATTCACCAACCACTTTAGTTAACAGAATCTAACTTTTCCACTTCTTTCAAGAAAAGCACAGAAGTGCCAATGTGTCAATGTTAAGTGTGAGAGAATGTCAAACTCCAACGAGCACTTCCCGGTCTAGATTTTGAAACAATGACCAAACGTAAAAGGAACTATTTTCCTTTTGTTGTTGGGACAACACGGAGGACCGGAAGAGAATGGCCCACGTCGCGTACCTGGAAGTCCGGCGTTGTCTTTCCTGCTGGGGAGAAACTTCCAAAAGGTTGATGTGGGATCAGGCGATTGGGACAGAGAAATTGAATGTCATCGTCTAGTACCAATTGGGCCACAATGCGATCAATATGCGCGAATGTAAGACGTTGAAACCGAAACGAAATTCGTATTCAAAACTAAAGCTATGAACAGACCACTTTGACAGAGACACGAAAAATGGTGTAACATCTCCAAAGGTTGCTGGAGAATCACTCTCGGACGAAAATGATGTGACCCATACTGGCACATTTGTATGCAACATAAATCTAACGAGCTATATCTGACCTATAGTGCTAGAAACACTTCTATGTTTAATCTAATTTCAAAACAAAAACTTGTTTCTTACAAATTTCTATTTTTGTTCTTTCTTTTATTTTTTAAAGGAAATCGACGAATTTCCTTCTTCTTTCGCCGGTTAGCGACTAGTGACCGACGACCGACCACGCGATCAATCGGAATCAGCAGCAACAAGAAAACGACGGCCGGTGATCGGCGGAATTGCACGGGGGCTGTTATCACATCCCCTGCCCTTGTCCCGTAAAATGAAAACTAGCCAACACCACCACTTATCCCATCCAAGCCGAGGTGGGTTATTTCGCCTTCGTGAACCACTTACTCGATGGATGTTGGAAATTTTTCTTGTTATTGTTATCTTACTATAATAAAAGAATGGCATCATGACTGACCAAAAGTTCATAAACCTATTACGCTTTCACAAATTAAGTCCTAAACCTTTTAATTTTGTTAATTGCTCTTTAAACCTTTTCACGTTTTGTCATTAAGTCTATCCAGCTAATTTTGATCAAAAATTGATAACGTATACACTAGATGTCTTATGTGGCACCACCGATGTTAACATCGATAAATTTTACCAAATTTTATTATTATTATTATTATTATTAAAGTAAAACTATTATGAAAAATTGGGGCAGGTGAGGTTGATAGCTAACCATTGCCTGGTTTGAAAGAAGACGCAAAGATGTTAGGCTCACGATTAGATCCACGTGAGGGACATGACGTCTACGTTGACCACAAGCGAGGGCTTAGGCCTCTCGCATGTGGAAGGCGAGGGTCGCGAAGGCATTTGCTCAGGCCAGGCGAGCACGCTGGCCCTCTCCTATGGCCAGTGATGGTCATTTGCCTGCTAATCACTATTGTAAAAAAAATAAACAAACAAAAAATTAAAAATTAAAGATATGTATATAATATTACTAATATTTGTCAAAGTCTGTAGATGTTTGACCTAGTGTTTGAAATTGAACTTGTTTTATTCCACAAATATTTGTCAAAGTTCTCAAATAACCTATTCATCCCCCTCCCCCCTCTAGGCTGTATTGTTAGTCCCAACACCTTGATCATTGATTATATTGCTAATTATTGTGACATTGAAGTTGTTGTACAAAGGCTAGCTCGGCCGTGAGCTTGTTAGGACTGATGGAGAAATTTTGAGTCCGATTTGCTGAAACTGTTGACTTGAGTTTATTTATTCGGAGCTTATTTTGTCTAGGCGGTGCATTGTAAATTGCATCGAGCATGCTATGGCAATAATGTAAGTTATTTGATGTCCAACAAGTTGAAATGAGTTTCATAGCACGGCATGAACATGTCATTGCACTGCATTTGAGAAACAAATTGAAATGATGCTACCAATGATTTATGCCGATGAGCCCCGTGGAAGCCAGGATTAAAAATCACGTTGCCACCGGTATGTGAATTCGGAGAGGTCCCCTGCTGTGTGAATTCAAGGAAAACCTCAAAATGAGATGCCTATGGACATGGTGTTCCACCGGTTAGCAAATCGGAAGTGACCCACAAGGGCCGGTCGGCAAACCTATAGAGCAGTTAGATGGGTGTGGGCTGGAAATGCAATGACTGATGAATTCTCATGCATATGACGCAAAGTTATTCATCTCGCTGATAGAAAATCATGTAAATACTTCGCACCGAATCAATGCCGACTTGTTATGATTTTGATATGTCGAATTGTTGGTTAGTTAGGGTTTTTAGTCGTTGAGCGTCGGGTCACTTCTGTAGAATTGTGGCTTTTCAGATAGTTAAGAGCATGCCTCTGATTCTAGCAGTCCCTATGGTACAGTATGGAATGCCAATAGATCTTACTAGAACATGGGAGGAGTATGTCGATCCGGAATCTCCGGATGTCCAGTTTAGAAAGCTGTTGGCTCCCAAATGGATAGATGTAAGAGCAGAGTTGGATTTCGTCCCTTGTCATTTTATTTCATTTTTCGTAAGAGCCAATGATGGCAGTCCAGTGGGACCACTTCCTCTTTTGCAGGATAACGACGACGGAAATGGCGGTGGTGTGGAGTAGAAAAGCTAGATGGTGTTGATGGAAGGCCCAAGCATCTTTTAAGTTGTAATGAATCCCAACCTGTTTGTAATGGGTAATAAAGAACCCTAACATGCCCATACCCTTACTTACGAGCGGGCTTGTTTACTTATATTTTTATGGCCTAATACTCTGTGTTGATATCATTTTCCGCACGCGCCATGTATAATGAATAAGTAAAGAAGAATAAGGGTGCATGAATTCATTTCATTTCTCAATTTCTATTTCAGAAATAGTTTCTGAAACAGAAATTCGTTGGGTAACGCAATTTATTTTTCTATTTATAAAATAAAAAGTTATTTCAGAAATAGAATTGAAATATAAATAAGAAATAAAAAAATTGATTATTCGAGAAATAGAGACGACCGTTGCTAGTCGCCGCAGCCGCTGGTCACCGCAGCCGCCGGTCGTCAGCCACCGACCCCCGTCGCCGGCCCTCACCACCATAGGTCGCCGGAAATGCATTTTTTTATCAAAAACTCAACTAGAAACATAAATAGAAAAAACTATTTCTAACCAGAAATCAATTTATGAAATAGATTTTTTTCATCAAAAACTCAGTTAGAAACAGACATAGAAAAAACTATTTTTAACCAGAAATCAATTTATGAAACAGAAAGTTTGTCATGTGCGCCGTAACAGAGACTCGTCGCATACTAAGTATGGTAACGCCCTGGGAGATTGCATCATTCGCTCCTAGCACATTTGGTTGCCAAATTTTCGTGACCATCAACGTTTCGATGCTAAACACTTCACTCGTCTAATTAAATAAATAGCCCCAGGTATGTTAAAATAATCCGTGAAGTATAAGGAGCTCCCACTAATCGATGTGGGATCTCAGGCTTGGGATTTATATTGTTTTAAAAAGTAAAAAAGGAATTTGTCTTCTTCCGTGTAGGTCAATATCGGATCTCACACTTGGGCTTTATTTTGTTTTCCTCGCTTTTAGTCATCCTAGAAAGGTCTCCCACAATGATCTGTAGTGAAAATGGCACGGTGTCTTGTTTTACTTTTATACCATTTAGATTGTGTTTGGTTGCGTGGATACTCGAATAATATAAGATAATATATGATTAGAAATTCTTCAAATATCCTTTGTATGCTATGGTTGGTACAATCCAAGATAAGACTTAAAATATTTGAAAATCTCACTTGCCCAGTACAATCTCAAAGGATCTGGTGCACTCATTAAAGGATTCGAGTTCTTTGGTGGTGATGGCCATGTAACGTATAACTTCTCATTTTCACGGTCATTCCACGAGGCACTCTATTGGGTGGACGACGATGGTCAGAGGTGATGATGATTGCACAGTGGGAAGTGCCTATATCGGTTGTCGTTGAGGTGCATGGTGTCCAACGAAGCCAATTCATCGCTCTACCATTCCATTGTTAGATGAAAAATGTTAAGTTATTTTCAAAAAAACTTTTATCGATTTATCCTGCCCCTAACTCGGATTTTATGAATCTATATTTTATCTAACCGTTTTAGAGGATATCGCCAAACACTAGATATGATATGTTGTTATGTTGAGATGCACATGTAAATTGTGTTAGAGAAGTTTCACATTAGAGAATTAATGTGGTGTTGAGCAGTTAATATATTTAAGTTGGCCCATCACTCATTGACTTAAACTTTTAAGTGAAATTGGATCCAATTGGATATATTGACGGGCTCGAATTTGGTCTCCCTTTTGGCAATCTCCCCAGGTAAGAGTATCAGACTTCCACTACGCGCTTCCAAAAAATGGTATCAGAGCCGATGGTTGATTGATGGGCCTCCAATTTCTTCCGGTGGATATCTCAAGAAGGAATCTGGTGACCAACGCAATTTCTAGGCCGATGGACATTTTGGTGTGGTAACGTGGACCCGATGGGTGTTGATAGAGATTCAAGTTGAGATAAGTTGGTGCAGAAGTATATTCAGACTAAGGGAGAGCAAACCTAACACTGAAGCTCATACGTGAGTGGAAGATTATTAGGATGCACGTGTGATTTGTGTTAGAAAAATCTAACATTTGAGAATTAATATGATGTTAAGCATTTAATATATTTAAGCTAGCCAATAACTCATTGGCTTAAATTTTTTAGTGAAAGTGGGTCCAATTTGATATATTGACGGGTTTGGACTTGGCTTCCTCTTGGCGATCTCCCTAAGTGAAAGTATCGGACTTCCACTACGTGCTCCCAACATGTTATCTTATTCTTATTCAAATATGGATTACTAAACTCTGCTCTTAGAAAACAAAAGGTAAATATCCATGCTTATTCTCATTCCTAGAACCGAACCGTTTCTTGTTGGTCCAATTCCTTGATCCAAAATTTTGGAACAGGAAGCCATAGGGCTGATTTTCGGTGCTGGGCTGACGACTCGTCCACTCGAGAATAATTCAACTAAACATATTGCAGGTTAAGACTTGGGTTCCTTATCAGAGATCTCCTCAGGTAAAGGTCAAGTTTTCGTTGGACACTCCTAACCAATAAGCTTTCGAGTGAATATAGATCCAACTATATATGTTGACACAATTGGTGGTACATTCCCATATGCTGTCAGTCTTTGGTGAACATTTAAAAAAAAGAGGAACCTCATGACCAATGCAATTTTTCAAACATCTTTCATGATTTGGTCCTGCAAAAGAGACCTAGTGTAAAGGTGGACGTTGCGATGTAGCAAGATGGTCCCAATTATAGCCTTTTTGGTTTGGTTTGGAGAAAGAGACTAAGGTTTTGGAGTCTTCACAAGGCAACAAAGTGGATATACAATTTGGGACACATACATAAGGGAAAGATTGTTGAGATGCATGTGTGAGATGTGTTAAGAAAAAAAAAATGTCTCGCATTGAACAATTAATATGATGCGAAATAAGTAATACATATTACTTGATTAATAACTCATTGATCTAATTTTTTAGCATGGTTAGGTCCAACTAAATAGGACAATGTCTCACTAACCAAATCCACATTATCATTCGGATATATTTCATCAGGATTAGATTATGACTGTTACCGTAATTGCTTCTTGGATAAAAGAATTTCTAATCGTCCTGATTCAGCATTTCCAGTTAAGTAGCAAACTCAAAATCTTGAGAAACTGACCAATATGGTAATCCTTGTTAGCACCACTAAAAACCAATTAATTCAATGCCTTCGTTTTGAAGAACAAAAAAATAAAAAGATAAAGATAAAATTGACCCGACTATCAGCTAAACAGTAAACAAAACAAAATAATTTTCCATAACCAAAAAAAATTCTATACTAATGATAATTAACCATTCTTTGAGAACAAAGTCACAGGTTGATTATTGCAATGTGTGTGTGTATATACATATATTTATACGCCTTGCTCGATTGAATAAAAAACACTAGATGACTCGATGCCTGCACGAAAAGAATTTCCACGGACGGCCTCATATATTGAGGCCTAACTATATATCCACTCTTTCGATAAGCATCAAATCAACGATTAAAAAAAAACTGGGGGATTATTTTTTATAGAATGCATGTTTTTATAAATAAATTTAGTAAAACCATAATCACAACGTAATTGATCATCAACGTACAAATTAATATAAATAGGAACGGGCGAGAGACAAACTCGAATTTTTTTCTTTTTTCAAGATATTTCGGGATGCTTAGATGCTTAGATTATTAATGTTCTGGTATTTCTTTTTGGTCGAATTGTTCTCGTAGTTAATTCATGCTATAATATAATAAGGGCTCGCGACTGATAATACAAGGCGGTCTCGCGATTCAGCTTTCCTGCTTAAGCATCGAGCTGTGATTGTGAAAATGACGTTTGAGTGGATCTCACCTAATTGATTGATTAAAAAAACATTAAAGCATACAATACCAACCATGAAGGCAACATAGATGATTAATGTCGTGTAAGATTTTCTTCCAACGAGCCTTCAAACTAAATTTAGTCAATAATCACACATGGAACGTCATTGCCTCAATACAAAACTCGACCCTTGCCCACTTCGTATCTATAAAAGGCAAGCCAATGGGCTGCAAATTTCACAGCCAGCCAAAGTTGTGGTCTCAGCTTCACTTTTGAACTTCAATATATCCTCATACAAAACAGGGGTTACATTGAATTTCCAAAGTTTCGAACAGTCTGAGATATATGGGTGCCGTCGAGAAGATCCGCGAGAACCAGCGGGCCAAGGGGCCGGCGACTATCCTCGCCATTGGGACGGCAAACCCAGCGCACTGTGTGTACCAGGCCGAGTATCCTGACTACTACTTCCGCATGACCAAGAGCGAGCACATGACGGCCCTCAAGCAGAAGTTCATCCGCATATGTGAGCCACACTCTAGATTGCCCTAGCTACAGAATATGTTTTTAAGTTTGTTTCGCTTAATACACCCTTTAATAAAGTCTAACTATCCACAATTCTGGTTATTCTTTACTTAGTTCTCCTAGAAGACATCTTCCTCTTCGTATCTTATTTCTGGACAAATCGCATGAATTTGCAATTATTCTCAGCAATTTTAGAATGGTCGAAAGAAAAGGTTGTGGGATAGTAAATGTTACAACAAGAAATAAAAAACAGAACAAAGAAAAACTTCAATGCATGCATGTCAACGTTGTTCGTGGAAGGTAAAATCAATGTTCGGGAACGTCGCAGGTGACAAGTCAATGATCCACAAGCGCTACATGCACTTGAACCCCGATCTTATGGAGAAAAACCCCGAGATCTGCTCATATGACGCCCCTTCACTCAACCCACGACAAGACATAATCATCGCCACCATCCCGAAGCTCGGTGAGGAGGCGGCGTTGAAGGCCATCAAGGAGTGGGGCCAACCCAAGTCCAAGATCACCCACATCGTATTTTGCTCCACCTCCGGGGTAGACATGCCCGGCGCTGACTACCAACTCATGCGCCTTCTTGGTCTGAGCCCCTCCGTCAAGCGGGTCATGCTCTACCATCAGGGCTGCTTTGCTGGCGGCACTGTCCTCCGTGTCGCGAAGGACCTTGCCGAGAACAACGCCGGTGCCCGAGTCCTCGTCGTCTGCTCTGAGATCACTGTCACCACCTTCCGAGGTCCATCCGCTGAGAACATTGCCAATCTTGTGGGCCAGGCCATCTTTGGGGACGGCGCAGCCGCTCTCATCGTAGGGTCTGACCCAGAGATCCCTGCTGAGCGGCCCATATTCCAACTAGTGTGGACTGCGGAGACCGTTTTGCCAAACTCCGAGGGCGCCATCGAGGGCCAATTGCGGGACGTCGGCCTCACCTTCGGGTTATCCGACAGGGTTCCTCATTTGATCGCTAGCAACATCGAGAAGAGCTTGAACGAGGCGTTCGATTCACTTGGCATAAGTGATTGGAACTCCATATTTTGGGTGCCTCATCCGGGTGGCCCGGCCATACTCAACCAAATTGAGGCCAAGCTAGGGTTGAAAGAGGAGAGGCTCCGAGCTGTCAGGCACGTGCTCAGAGAGTATGGAAACATGTCGAGCGCGTGCGTCTCATTCATCCTGGATGAGATGCGGAGGAAGTCGGTGGAGGAAGGGCTTGCGACCACCGGCGAGGGATTGGAGTGGGGCGTCCTCTTTGGTTTTGGGCCCGGCCTCACAGTGGAGACGGTGGTGCTTCACAGCGTTCCAACGGTTACTCATGGTGAAATTAATTAATAATCCATATGATAAGACTCCATATACTTATATTCATGTGATGTTATTTCCGAAGACAATTTCGTCTTTGAAGCCATACATATCTAAATAATGGTTTGTGGGATTCATCTATGGGATTTCTTATTCATTAATGTTGTAATAATTAAGTTACTTTCTTAATAAGGTTGAGCGTTAATCAACCAGTTGTGAGACATTTTAAATTATGTATGCTCACCTTTCTTTCAATTTTATTTTTCCAACTTATGGACTTGTGTTTTAGTAGATAAACGTTCAAGGACATAATATGAACGGCCAGCGGGAAAAGAAAATATATCCAAGAGAAAGCACGAAATAAAAGTCTCACAGGGCTCACTGGCAAAATGTTGCACAAACAAGAGTTGGATGCGATATCTAAGTCGTGAACGATGCAAAATCCATGATCAATCAAGCTATAGCGGACATTATAATCATATGCGAATCAGTCAAATACTTTCGTTATTAATCAAACCCCCTAAGCAGCCATTTCTTGCGAGAAAGTGGTCGACTCCAACTACCCAACCAATTTGTTTTTTTTCATGAGTGTGGCTTGGTAAAGGTCCGAATTTCGAACTTTCTTTAAAACACAATGCTTCCACTAGTGGATTGGATTTTGTAGATGGACTGGAATTCAGGAATGATTTCAATAAATTTTCATGTTGACTCGATGATTGAACTGAGTTATAATCGCTTTGTTGAGCCTGTAATAAATGCTGCTACTCTCCTACAATCTTATGAATTTCAATAGAATTCCATAAGCGGCTTCATCTACCATTGATATAGTGATCAATGAAACCAATTTGCATATGTGATATTGCTGTGCAAATTATCACGTACTAACGGAACAAATGCAGCAAATAATGGATGAGATTATATCCACATGAGGAAATTATCTGAAAAGTATTAAACAAGTCAATTCAACCTTAAACTTTTCAATTTGATCAATTTAGTCCTAAATCTTTTGACAATTTGTCAATGTAATCTTCTAGCCAATTTGGACCAAAACATTGATGATGTGGGGGTCCATCTAACGTTAGCCATTTTACATGACACAGTCAGTACTGACATAGACAATTTTTGTATTTTTTAAAAAAATTCTTCTTTGGTCGCTAAGGTCGCTGGCTATAGGTTTGAGCCTCGATCCCTAGCAAAGCGACTCAATGCGAACATGGCAAGGGCAAGGGTGACGGTTACACAACCCTGGAAAGGTAAAGGCATGACACCTTTACCCATATTTATTGAGGGTCGTGATGCTCTCATCGAATCTGGACAAGGCCTAGCGAGGGCATCCTGACCCTTGGCCTATGGTTAGAAACCTTCATTAGTCTCAATAATGGCCAGCGACCTCCTTTGGTCTCGGTGACAGCTGAAGGGAAATAGGATGAAAAGAAAAAAGAAAAAAAGAAAAGAAAAAAAGGAAAATATTAGAAAAACTTTTGAAAAAAATGGCAAAACTGTCCACATCAACGTCAATCATCTTTGGCTGTGCCGATAGGACGGTTACCATTCAATTTCTAGCCAACATTAGTAGGAATGACTATATATATTGGTAGATTTAAGACTAAATTGTCCAAATTGAAAACTAAGACTGAATTACCTATTGGACAACAAGTTCAGGAGTTTTTGGACAAATGTCCTATTTCCATCTCTATGTAATTAAATCCACTCTTTTTCCATTTGATTGATGAAACCACCCTTAATGATTTCCATATTTGCTCAGTTTTCTCTTATGTTAGTAATTTCCTATGTTGAATTTCCATCAAATTTAAAACTGCAGGAGAACACCTCAAGTGTCAATATTTGTGTAAATCGCTCATTTCTGTGCAAATATTTTTTTTTGGGATCACGTGCTAAATCAAAGAAAAAATAATTACTTTACTATGAGAAATTTTGATGAGCTCACCAGAGTTAGCACTTAGATAATCGTTTTTTTAAAAAAAATTAACATTCAAGTGATCCAAAAACCGATCTCTTTAGTGCTAAATTGGAGAAAAAACGATCAGTTTAGTGCCAACGGCAAGAAATTCACTTTGTGGCGAATTGCTACTTGATTAATCTTAAAAAGAAAAGCAAATGAAGTGCCCTTTTGTATTTGTTGTATCGTTGAACCTTTTGATATTACAAATGAGACTTTAAATAGAGCATATAAGGAGTCATATATTTTATGTATTTGATATAATTCTCTAACTCCTGATATGAAATTTAATTGTCATTACTTTTAATTTAATTTGATCTTCTGAATTGTCCAAAATGGGAAATCTAATTGGGATTTTATTTTGGCAGATCATAGAAGAGGGCTTTTTTCCTTAAATTACATACACTATTCACTTTACATGAATATAAAAGAGAACTGCTAACAGAGAAAATAATAGTGAAATGCACAAAAAAAAAGTAAAAATAAATGAATATTTGACTGTGTTAAAAAGTAATTGACGTTCAAATTTTTTGCGATTCTATTCGATAATTAATTCATAAAGTTGCTCGATAGCGTGAGAAAGAACTAGGTTGCTTGGAAATTCTCTCTTGAACAAAGTGAATATTTAAAGAGGTAAAATCTAGAAAAAAGAAATGAAAACATAATGCTTGTACTATACGTGATAAGATCCAGTTTTAAGATCATAAGACCGCCAGTAAAAATTTCGAACCAAAAAAGGAAAAAAGAAAAAGTAAAAAAAGAAGACTAATGAATGAATTCGGGATCCACCACTTTAAATTTCAATTGGACGATCAAAGGTAAACTAAAGTTCAATTGACTTTGAAACTGATCACCATTTCGATATGGCACACCATAATCATGATAGCACAACTGCATATTACACGATTCATCCATGTCACCGTGTTTACTCAGATACGCAGATACATCATTTATGAAATCAAGCTCTTCGGAAGGACATGAGTCATGACGACGAAAATCCTTCTAGGTAAAATTCTTGCTACTAGATCAATTTTTAGAAAGCACAAGCACAGACTGACTGAAGTCACACCTCCACGGGAATAGCACAGAGAGGCGTTGCCTTCTGCAATGTGATCCCAAACTTCTCAGTCATGTCCATCTCTTCTTCATGCTCAAGCTTCCAATCAAATGAGCGCAGCAGAGAGGCCAAAATCAAGTGCACCATCCTATAGGCCAAGGGCATCCCGGGGCATATCCTCCGCCCGCTCCCGAACGGGATGAGCTCGAAATCCCGGCCCTTGAAGTCAATCTCGCGCCCCAGGAACCTCTCCGGCAAGAAGCTGTCCGGGTCGGGCCATATGCCTGGGTCCCGTCCCATGGCCCACACGTTGACCATCACCTGGGCTTGCCGGGGCAATAGGAACCCGCATATTTCCACGTCGCTCTCAGCCTTGTGTGGGATTAGGAGCGGGACCGGCGGGTGCAACCTTAGAGTCTCCTTCACTATGGCTTGTAAGTAGGGGAGCCTTGTGATGTCAGGCTCTTGGAGCGTTACTCCATCGCCGCCGGCAAATTGGTTGAGCTCTTCACGGGCTCGTGGAATCTTCTCCGGATTGTGCAGCAGCTCCGCCATCGCCCACTCCAGCGAGCTTGTGCTTGTGTCGACTCCCGCGACGAACAAATCCTGGAAAAAGAATTGTGCGAAAATATACAGAGCTTACTCTTCATAGTTCCAAATATAACCAATAATTACGAATACAGAGGAAAGAAACTATTGAAATAGGAGAACAAACAACTCAGATCAATTCGCATATCCCGAAATAATGTACCGACCAGAAGCAAGCTCTTAATTTCATGGCGACTCAATTCACCACTCTCCTTCAAATTAATCAGAGAATCGAGCACATCGCTGCCCGGTGAAGAGTCGATCAACGAGGCCCTCGCTCGAGTCCTTTCCTCAATCATCCCATCGAATATGCCAAGCAACTTGCTGAAGTAACCCGAGATCCTCCGGCGTGCCCCCTGGGGATCGAAAACCCTGAGAGCTGGGAAGAAATCCGACACGTTGGGCTTTCCGGTCTCCTCCATCACGCCCCACACGAGGTCCCTGAACTCCTGGGAGGAGCCCTCGTCATGGTGCGCCAAGTCGACAGAAAAGAGCGTGCTTGAGATCAAGTTGAGCACGGTGGTGAAGGCGGCCTTCCCAATGTCGACGCAATGGCCTCGCCGGCAGCTCTCATGGACGAAGCCGACGAGCTCGTCCACCTTCTTTCGACGGAGGAGCTGGCCTGCGTCCAGCTTGTGTGCCGAGAACATCTGGACGGTGCACACCTTCCTGAGCTGCTTCCACTTGTCTGAGGCGGGCAGCCACACGACAGACTTGGCATGGTGACCGCTCGCCTTGACGGTGTCAGGGATCTGCCGGCCGCACAAGACCTGGTCGTTCTTTTGGAGGGATTCCTTGGCAGCCTCCGGAGAGGAGATGACTATGGTTGTGATTGCCCCTAGCTTGATCATCATGACTGGGCCGTACAGCTTGGAGAGCTCGGCGAGCGCCTGATGGGGCTTGTCGCTGAGCTCGAGGATGTTCCCAATGATCGGGAGGGGGCGTGGGCCTGGCGGCAGCCGGTTGCCGCTGCAGCCTGAATTCCGGCTGGATGGTCCCCGGAGCAGATTGATGCTCCACCACAGCAGGCATAGCAACAGAAGGTAAGCTACATAGTACTCCATTTGGTGTTTGGTAATGCTCAATTGTTTGCTTAATTAATTTGGGAGGACATAATATTTATACTTTGAACTGATGTTGGGTTGGCCAAAAGTGATGGTATTAATCGTATGGCTGAAATTTCTACCAGAGGCTTAAGGTTCACACAAAGATTCAAAGCTGTTCCTCAAAACAAGACCTAGGAAAAAAGAAAGTGACTAACCTTTAGTAGACTGTTGTTAATAATTGTTTATACTAACTGTTAAATGTATTTGATAAGGGCAAAATTACCATAAAATTCATAAACCTATTACAATTGTGTTGAATCAGTCATAAACTTTTTTTTTACCAATTCAGTCCTAAATTTTTTTGCAACTGTATCATTTCAGTCCATCCGCCAAATTTTAGCTGGCCAGTTCTAACAAAGCCGCCGATCGACCATCTCCAATTCTAAATGTATTTGATAAGGGGAATATTTTAATTTTTTTTCAATTCTTTTTTTTTTCATTCCCTCTCTCCTTCTCTCCCCATCTCCGGCCGGTCGACATGGTTCGACGATCGGCCAAAGAGGCGGCCCGAGAGGCCTACCTGTCTGGTCCTCGCCCGGCAATGGCAAGGTCGACCCCCGCCACGGCCAAGTGAGGCTCAACCTTACAAGGCCGGATGTCCGGTCTTTGCCCGACGATGGCAAGGTCGACCTTCACCATGGCTAGGCGAGCGTCCACCTCGCCGACCCACATCTGGGCATGGGAGGTCGACCTCCACCCGTGGCAACAAGTCGGCCCTCTAGCGACCGGTTAGAAGTGGGGAGGGAAAAATTTTAAAAATTAAAAAAACAGATTAAAATATTTGATCGACAATCGTCCGGTGTTCATGTCAGCATTAGCTCGGCAAAATACGCTTAAATGACACAATTATAAAAAGTTTAGAATTGAGTAAGCAAAAAAAAAAAGTTTAGGATTAATTTGATACAATTGCAATAGATTTAAGATTTTTTTTTTATAATTTTTCACTTGATAAGTGATCGTACATATAATGATTATTTCGCCGAAATTTCTCACAACGATATATCTTCTATCGAAAATCGTTTTTCTGCTCCTAATTGAGGAGGAAAGGGTCTCTGGGTCCATTACGGACACGAAGTAGGACCGGCAAATGAACCACCAATTATGGCCACTTGCTAATGACGTGGCTAAAATATGGAGTCTTTGAAGAAAACTGGAAACTAGAGAGAGAGAGAGAGAAACTGCTTGAAAGCGATGATTCCACCCAACTACTGGCCAGGGGCTCCAACAAGCCACACCACCAACTAGGCATCCACCTCCGCCCCCATGGCTTTCGTTTTTGATCTGCCGTCCAACTGTCCCTTTTTTTTTTTTTTTACTTTTCTCTACCCCTTTGTAAACCGCATGAGTAAGAATCCCGCATTTACTATTCTAACGATCTCACCCTCGATCTTTTTATCAATAAAGTTGCATGTCAATTGACATCTCGACGCGTATGATGAGAAAGATAAAGGTGAGGCGAAACCTCGCTTCTCGCCGACTTCACCGCTGGCTATCGTAAGTCTCTATCTTGATAGTCGTGTCGTCGCCTTCTTTGTGTTTTTTAATGAGAATCGACCTGAACTGAGAAATATAAAGCTCAACGACCAGTCTAGAAAAGACATTGCAAAAGTATTTAAAAAAAAACAGTTGATGGACCTTCATGCGCATGTTAGGCTTTGCTAGTATAATAGTCTTTGAGTAACTATAAGAGTAATAATATATTGTGAGCCACAAATTTTTGAAGGAGTAAACCTCACAACAATTTTCAAGGATTTGTTATATTTTTTTTTGGCAAAATGGCATCTCAAGTTTCAATATTTATGTATGGTGCACATTTTGGTGTCAATATATTTTATTATTATTATTATTGAAGTACCAATTTTTTTTTGAAAAATGGTTATAAAAAATTTAATTTTTTGAAAAATAATTATTTTAGTAATAACTCTGGTGATGCGGACTGAATTTCTTGTCGTTAGCATTAAAGTGGTCGTTTTTTTCTCGGATTTAACTTTAAATTGATTTGTACCTTTTTAAAAATGATTATTTAATTATCAATTCCGATGAGGTCGCCGAAAATTATTGTTGCCGGTACTAAAGTAATTGTTTTTTTCCAATTGGTCACTTAAGTTATTTCAAATAAAATATTAGCAGCAAAGTGAGCGCTATATATAAATATTAACACTTGATGCGTCCTTATGTTTTTTTTGGGGGGGGGTCAAAACTTGGATATTAATCTCACAATGGATAGAGGATAAATCATGTAAGCGTTTGTTTCCTTTGAATTAGTTCTAACAATGTACGATTACGGAGCAAAATGTCAGAGTAAATAGTGAAGTTAGCGCAAATCTTTCTGTGGCCGAATATTTCATGGGACCCTAGGAAATATACTACTACTTTTGTAGTGAAGCTATATTCCAGTCAAAATAATTATCTATTTTTTAGTATTCCCATAAATAACTACAATCGAGCTGTGATTTCTCATCGAATAACATAAGCCGGTAACAAAATTAAATTAGTAGGTCCGATTTTTCCGTAAAGTCGTGGGATTCCAATTGATCTTTTACAATGATTAAGCTTTTCTTTCGTGTTAATTAGACCCTAGGAAGTTTCACGATTAAGCACGCATCGGCAGTTAATAAGAAAAACTAAGAAGTGCAGGTGAAGACCCACGCTTCAATCTCCAGCAGAAAAGGGACACGTCAACGACAGTAGATGAAATAACGCATAGCAAGAAAGAGGAAGCTTCACGAACTCCATGTTTGGAAATGACAAGAAGGAAGTGTCTTCCATGTTGAGTACCCATTGGTCATGAAGTCGTGCATGTAGTTTTCAGTGGCTACCTAAAATCAAGACTTGATTTGATTCCACTTGATTTGCACCCACGTAATTTCGATCTCCATCTCATCGTTTTCTCTACGAGAGCACGTCAGTAGATTGAGTTCACTGTTCGCCGGTAACAAAAAGTTGGTCATTTTTTGCACTTGTCCATGACTGAAATTGTATATAGCGAGAACATATAAATTAAAACAGGCTATCGAGAGCAACTAAACTGGATTTGAAATCAGCGGGTACTTATAGACGCTCACACTTGTATTCTTTCCTTTTCGCAATTGAAATGAAATTCAATAGAATTAGTTTTTTCTTCCCTTGGGAATGAGTTACAACCATGTGTTACTGCTTTTATACAGCCAATCTAGTAGATATCAATGTTCTCAAAAAGCATAATTTGACAAGTAGATAGAAACGTGACCGACGTGCATATCAATTTTTAAAGCGAGAGCCAACAGCACAATATAAAGCAGTTTAGTAAGTGAGGGAGTGGTTCATGGGAAATCACAAGTGAATGACAAGTGAGTGACAAGTGAATGGAATTAAGTACACTTCAAGTGTCATAAATTGAGTACGACGCTCACTTTAGTGTCAAAATTTTTAAATTGATCGCTTTAGTGCTAAGTCATTGTAAGTTCGATCACTTAAGTGACAACTTCTTTTTAAAACGATCACTTTAGTACCAACTTCGATAACAGCTGATGTGGCTCGTCGAAAATCCGACACGTGTATTTTTTATTATTATTTAAGCTGACGTGGTACTTCGAACTTGGCATTGAATTGATTAATTTTTTAAAAAAATTGGCACTTAAGTGATAGAAGTTACAAAAACTTAGCACTAAGTGATCAATTTGAAAATTTTAGCATTAAAGTGATCGAAGTTACAAAAACGATAGATTTCAAAGTTTTACAAAAACAATCGATTTGAAACTTTTGGCATTAAAGTGAGCGCCATACACAATTTATGACACTTGAGGTGTACTTAAACCTAAGTGAATGACATGAAAAGTAGTAGTAGGCATGGATTTTTTAATAAAGTCTCATTTTGCCATTCTTTTCTCCATTCAAATCAAGAGCATTTGTGGACAACCTTGCCCCTATATTTAGGCTAACTAAGGGGAGACCTAATGACCAACTTGTCCTCGACTAATCTTAGAGGTATGAGGGGATAAAAAGGTAGTTTATAATCCTCAGTTCAATTTTCGATTTTTCGATCACTTTGGGGCGAATCCTAATCATAATTGACCTTGATGAGGCGATGTCCAATTTATTAATATTGAAATCCTTAAATGTTCGACGTCTAATCTCGAAGTTCAATTCATGGTCAAAATCGATCAATTATAATTCCATTGTGTCTCAAATTAACGGGAAGCTTTTAGGAGTTACGCATATTGACCCGTGATTATTGCCACATTTAAGAGTTATTCGAACCATGGCGCCCTTAGTTGTCAGGTAATTGCGATGATCAATCACTAGTTTCGAAGACGCGATCGTCATAAATCGGTTTAGATTAATTTGTAAATTACACTATTGTCAAATGGAATCACCCGTGAGCCAACTGTATAACGTTAGGAAATCGTTCTAAGACCAATATTAGATCGGCCTTTAATGGCCCAAAATATTTTCTTGGCAATCTTTATCGTCAAGGTGCCAAACCATGATCGAGTTATTTGGTCTAGGTACTTAATTCCCAGTAAGCCTTTCACTTTTGGTTAGTCGTCTTAAGAGCGATAAAGTTTGAGCGAGATTTAAGTGAAATATATCGATAGATATTTCATTCATTCAGAATGTCACAGATTATGAAAAAGCTACTGAATTAGCTTCGACTATTTTAGTAATGTGAGAAAAATGGTTGGTTTATTATTTCAACATTCCTCTTGTTTATTTGGTTGGTATTGTTCTCGATCCACATACTAAATTAGATGGTTTATTAGATTATCTGAATTATTATTATTGTGCTTATATGCATGTAAGTAATATATATTTCAATTATACAAAATGAGGTTAAACACGCTATAATAACATTATATAATGAATTTTGTAGTAGATATGTTTTAAGTGATACTAAATCTTCCCAACCTACTGCCCCACCAAGCGATGTGGGTGGTTCACTTGGTAGAGGGGACAAAATATTGATGCTCATTAATAGGAAAAACTAGGGACAATAGGTACTATTTCCGAATTAGAAAATTATTTAACCATTGTTTTTGAGTTTAGTGATTCCGAACATAACACGGATTTCAAAATTCTAAAGCAATGGAAGAACCATTCCACTCAATTCTCAGTTCTCGCCCTCATCGCAAGACAAACATTAGCAACTCATTTTTCAACAGTTGCAGTTGAACAAGCATTTAGCACTGCAGGATTAATTTAGGATCTGGAAGTTGTGGTAGCTTAAGCTTGTGTCAATGATTGGACAAAGGCTAAATTTTGATAACAAGAGCTAGATCAAGAACACTAATTCTTTAGTGAGCATTGTGGAGAAACCACCGCCACGGGTATCACAACGGGTAGCGACGATTGATAATGAGGTAAGTTGGGGTTATCAAATGTAAAATAAGTACATGTGTTTTGATTCTTCTATCCCTAAGAAAATATGTGGGCGTTTAATGATAATTCATTAAGTTCAAGCCCATTCCTCCTCTTTTTTCCCCAAATTTTATTATAATGTACAATTTGATTTTAATATATAATTAATAATTAATAATTTATTATTTTTATTTCATTATTTATTTTTTTAAAATTAAGTTAAAAAAGGGAATGAAATCTCGCCCGCAACAATGAGGAATCGGCGGTTCCGGTTCCACTGGCCTGTAACAGCCGTTTCTGTCGAACCGGGCACATCTAACTAGGCCCACATAACGAGCACCAACACTAGTGTTCCAGGCCCAACCTTGATTGACTCGGTCATGGCAGCCGGTGTCTCGAGTGTATCTGTCAGGATGTCACACACGACCGAGACGGACCCGGACCAGTGTGCCAATGTCTAAAGCCCGCTCTCGATGGACCCGGGCCAAGGCTCGAGGAGCCGGCCCTGTTACTAAGGGCTTGGGAATAATTGTTAGGATTATCATGCCCAAAGGCAGTGTTTTTGGTCCAAGCGCTCATACTTAGCTATAGCTTGAATAAATTTCGACATTTTACAGGCGAAAACCGCTTCCTTAATCTAAGCTTCGGAAGGATAACAAGTTTTGTTGACTCATTTCTTTTAAGTAAGAAATATTTTTCTGAAAATATTTCTCAGAAATAAACGGAATATCCACCCTTTCGGTAACCACTAAATCCAAGATCAGAAGAAAAAGGCGTCTCGGCTTGGCTTTCCAATCAAACATTGAGCTTCGAGAACGTATTCCGTGGTGTAATAAATCAATCACGGTATTTTCGTGGCACGAATCCCTAGCCAATCTTCATGTTTGAATTACTCATCTTTTGGAGTGGTTTGCTTCTCACGCGGCAATGTCATGTGTTAAATAAAACACGACGTCAGCCGAACAAAAGGAAAAAAGAAAATAAGAGAGTCATGCACGAAGTGCCATCACTGAATGCAGATCTCGCGAATTTTCAAAACCAGACGGGTCTTTCTTGCTGTTTCTTTGGGAAATGACCAATCTGGCTAGGGTCCGTTTGCACCTAACGATAATTAAAGATCCTTGGAGAATTTGTTCAATTAACTCTAAACGTATTGTAGGGATACTAATTCAATCTTAACATGTCAATTTTTTCAATTTAGTTCTAAGTTTTTGCACAAGCTTCAAATGTACTCTTAGTCAATTTTTGTTGAAAATTGTGGATGTCACAGTGTGCCACGCAAGACAATCGAAGGGGCTGCTACATCAGCAATATCGGGCAAAAATTAAATGAATTGACTATAATTTGAAATTTTGCACAAATGTTTAGGACTAAAGTGGCAAAATTGAAAAGCTTAGGATTGTATATGTATCCATGAAGTCGGCTTAGAATTAGTTGGGTGATTTGCTGCAAAGATTCTCATAGCAGAAATATAGGTTCATAAAATTCGATTAATCACCTATTTGATCAATTGAAGAAAAACTAAGGCATTCAACACCGACGTGAACAGAATTTGAGTAATACGATGATTGTAGGTGGAACGTCACTCTCTTGTATCTATAAAAGGGAAGACCATCATGGGCAACAAAAATTCACACCCAGACTAGCTGGGGTCTGAGCTTCACTTTCAACTTCCATACATCCTCGACACGAATCAGGGGCTACATTCAAGTTCCAAAGTTTCAAACACAGTTCTGAGACATATGGGAGCCGTAGAGAAGATCCGCGAGAACCAGCGGGCCAAGGGGCCGGCGACTATCCTCGCCATTGGGACAGCAAACCCGGCCAACTGCATGTACCAGGCCGAGTACCCCGACTTCTACTTCCGCGTGACCAATAGCGAGCACATGACGGCCCTCAAGAAGAAGTTCATCCACATATGTGAGCCAATCTCTAGATTGCCCTAGCTACAAGCCGGCGCGCCTGCGCTTGCTCAACTGCATCATGGCTTCCATTTAAAGATTGATACTTTTGTTTTTTCTTCCTATAACAAAACCAAACTCATGCTTAGAAAAAGAGAAAGGGTTCTGCAGAAAAATGGAAAAGAAAAATAAAAAGAGTCAAAAGCTTGTTCGTGTTTTCATTCGTCTAATTTATTTTACATATTGAGACACACTCAAGTCAAGGCCGTCGAATAGTACATGTTAGCTAGTCAACAGTATCAACGGTATTTCACAGAAGTAAAATCAATATTTGGGAACGTCGCAGGTGACAAGTCAATGATCCACAAGGGCTACTTATACTTTACCGAGGAACTCTTCAAGAAAAACCCGAGATCTGCTCTTATGACGCCCCGTCACTCAACCCACGCCAGGACATAAGCATCGCCACTCTCCCGAAGCTCGGCGAGGAGGCGGCGCAGAAGTCCGTTAAGGAGTGGGGCCCACTCAATTCCAAGATCACCCACATCGTATTCTGCTCCACCTCCGGTGCTGACATGCCTGGCGCCGACTACCAGCTCACGTGCCTCCTTGGCCTCAGCCCCTCCGTCAAGCGCGTCATGCTCTACCACCTGGGCTCCTATGCAGGCGGAACCGTCCTCCGCGTGGCCAAGGATCTGGCTGAGAACAACGCTGGCGCCCGCGTCCTCGTTGTCTGCGCCGAGATCAATGTCACTTCCTTCCGAAGCCCATCCCTCGAGGACCTTCCCAACCTCGTGGGGCTGTCCATCTTTGGGGACGGCGCGGCGGCACTCATCATTGGGTCCGACCCAAAGATCCCTGCCGAGCAGCCCATATTCCAATTCGTGTGGACTGCGGAGACCATTTTGCCAAACTCCGAGGGCACCATTAAGAGCCAGGTGCGCGACTCTGGGCTCACCTTAGTCTTATCCGACAAGGTCCCTCTCCTGATCGCAAACAACATAGAGAAGAGCTTGAATGAGGCATTCGAATCGCTCGGCATAAGCGACTGGAACTCCATCTTTTGGGTGCCTCATCCTGGTGGCCCGGCAATATTCAACCAAATCGAGGCCAAGCTGAGCTTGAAAAAGGAAAGGCTCCGAGCTGGGAGGCACGTGCTTAGGGAGTATGGGAACTTGTCGAGCGCGTGTCTTGTTCATCCTCGATGAGATACGGAAAAAACCGTTGGAGGAAGGGCTCGCAACAACCGGCGAGGGGTTGGAATGGGGTGTCCTCTTCGGGTTCAGTCCCGGCCTGACGGTGGAGACGGTGGTGCTTCGCAGCGTGCCGACGGTGACCTGACCCAAGGATGAAATTGATTGATAATCTATGTGATATCACTTGACATTTAATGATATTATTATGATGTTACCGCATGTGGTTTTACAGTAATACGAAATTTGGAATTTGGAGTGATTGATACTTGAATAATCGTCTCTGGGATTTCTTAATTATTTTGGGCATTAATCAACCAGTTGTGAGAATCATACAGTTCGATATGCTCGTCTTTCTTTTAATTTTCTCGCACCATTGGACATGTGTGTTGGAATTCAAAAGGATATTATAAACTACTCGCACGAAAAGAAAATCGATCCAACGGATGGTTGACATCGACAAATAGTTCAAAAGGATATTATAAACCGTCACGCGAATGATCCATCAGATAACTATTTACATGATTTGTCGGTGCAATCTAGATTCACGAAGAATAGTTAAAATTTTCTTATGGAATGAAATTACAATTATACTCAAATCACTCAAATGCTCTCAATATTTTGTCAACTCCAATTATACATAATAGTTTTTTTATGCGAAAAATATCTGGAAATCATTGAGCAATATAATAAATTTAATAACAAGATTTTCATGACTTTAAACAATCCTAAATTCACTCCTGATGTAAATATGAACACGAGATCAATGCATAATTTGATTTCACGGCCAAGACTCCGTCGTTCACAGATGGATCGGCATTGGCCACACACAGCCTAAAAAGACAAAATCCCAATTTTAGGATGAGTTCATTTGTAAGCATTCAGTGGCTGACTTTTCTACAAGGAATATCATACAACACCTCTTCTCCAATAAATTAAGTAAAACGAGATCCACATCCATACTTATCAAGAGACTGGACTCGCACAACAACCGTTGTCACTATAAGTTCCATCTTGCTACAAACACGTGTCTGAGTAGATTATCACAGGATCACATGCTACCTTAGGAATTTCTAATTGTAACTTCACGTGGAGTGAACCATTAGCTGCATCCTAATCAATATTATCGCAATTACTCCTATCCAAAATTACTGTTGACATCTAAATTTTAATTTTATTTATTTATTTATTTCATAAAAATGAGAATTAAGTTTAGTTCTCGCCAAAAATAATTTTCATACATAACACATTTAATTTTTGCATTGCATTGGACTAGCAATGAAAATGGGACCAGAAACAGATTGAGCCAGAACTTAAGCAAAATCTGGCCAGGGCTAGATGACTAGGATGGCCGAAATTCACAAGGCTTTGGGGGCTTATCTTGGACTTAATTCAGCTCGTTAAATGTAATAATTAATTAAACCCAATCGAGCCCACATGTATGCTAAGCACAGTCAATGGGCTGGCTGATCCCATAGGGACTTAGTCGGGCAGATTTTTCTCGGAGACATTAACTTGCGATTAATCAAAAGTTGAGGGGCAATTCATTGTTACACACGGCCATGAAAGTGGAGTAGAGAACATTGCGAGGGAGAGAGATCAGTCACGATGTGCTAAATACAAACAAGAAGATCCGGTATTACAGTCCCTTCGAAGATCCCTCCATCTCCAAGCTTCACAAAAGGTCCCAAGAGATTTTGTTAGTTTTTGCAGATTCATTCCCTCAAGTGACTTTCCAGCTTGCACGAGAAGCATAAGACAAAGGAAGACACGGTGGTAAGGAAGGACAAACAGGAGGTTATGGGTTGATAAACCGCATTCCTTCCTCAAAGAATTCTCTTCCGCCTGTCCATCACCAAAACTTGCCTGCCGTCCACAACTTTTCGAGATCTACACATGTAGCTGTTTGGAGATTCAGCTTCACGTTGCAGTTGCCCTGTTGTTCCTCTGTGATATCACACTGTTACTTCCCTAAGGATATTGCTCCAATGAGGCCCAAGGTTATCTATCACTAGAATCCACTACTTTCATTTTTTTTTATCTTCCTTGTTGCAGGAGAAAGTAAAAGAATTAATAACTCGAGCCGTAAAAGTGAGCTTTTTGGAGGATAGTGGATTTTCGTTGTCTTCTGGTCCTTCTCCGGATTTGAGGAAACAGGGACGCGAAAGCTGCGATTTTCATTATAAAGGCACGTCATGAAGCCTGCATATCCAAGCTCACTGTTTGCCATTGTCTCAGTCCTCCACGAGAATCTGTCATCGCAATAAAGCAGACCCGACGGACCCGACGCCCACTGATCAAGCTGCGATGAACACCACCTCGAATGCTATCATTGATTAGTCATTGCTAACCAAATTCTGACGTTGATACATTCCGCTGTGTTCTCAATTTTGTAGGATCCGTGAAGCTTCAAGTTCACCACCGAAACTTATACACCTCCACCAATTGACAAGCAGAGTCTACACAATTTGAAGATTCCCGATCGATAGAGCACCCACATGAGTCCATTAGTATAAGCGTGTGCTTTTGTTTATTGCATGAAAGACCACATGTTCACTCTGACTTACAAAAAGTGCTAAAGTCAAAATAGTGAATTTGGAAATCAGGGTTCTAGGACTTTCTCATCACCTTGATCTCTCATCCGCACTTGGAGTTTTGCTTCATTTTTTTTTACAGAATTCATGCGAAGCCGAGAAAACCATCCCGACGAGCAAGACCGCAGATCCTCGTCGAGCTAGTTCAATCCAAATCCGGTCTTCCCCAAGTATTTTGCACATCAACGAAGATTTAGCACTACCGTGGTTGAGACCATCATCGGCAATCACAATTGATTGAGGCAAGTCCGGATGGCGTCCTCCTCTCCTTGAAGTTCATGGTCAAGAAAAGAACCATCAAAGTCTAGGTTAATTAAGCTTACGTTGTGAATTTGTCTTATTTTGGCTTTTGTCCTGATTTGCCAATAATTTTGTGGGTTCTGCAATTTTGTTTTCTACAAGAAAAATAATATTTGCCATACGGAAAATTATGAAGTGTGCTAACCACAGATTCTGGTCGGAGAAATCTTTCGTGCAATATTAAGCCACTCCAGTATGAGTTGTCGCCAATCTTGCCGCAAGTCTTCCCAGTTGGGCGGTCCCGATTGATACGGATAAGCATTGCGATCTACAAATGATGCATATAAAGTTGTGATCTATGTAATATTATTTACGTAATATTACGCTATCCTTATTTTTAGGCAATTTGTTAATTTTATTAGTATTTTTGAAATTTTGAAATTTGAAATTTTATAATTCTAGTAGGGTTAGGTTCATGGTTAACCTATATAATGTGTTTTATGATTTTTGAGGAGTAATATATTTTTTTGATATTGAATTCGTGATTTTCCTCTCAAAGCAAGATTTGCTCGTTTCTTTCGCTGGTGATGGTCTTCATAACGATGATCAGGAGACTGAAGCCCCAATCCTTGGGGACGAAGCACTGCAACATTTAGAGCAGCATTTAATGGAATGCATAGATTAACGAATTGATCTCGGACTTCATCGCATCGAGCAACGGTTTGAGGAATTGACAGATCGATTTGATGGTCTTGGCGTTGATGTGAACCGGAATCGGCGGAATGACAAAAGGCCAAGTGCAAGTCTTGCTCGCGGTGACCTTGTCAATAGGCATGTTCTTGTCCGCAGACAGAATAACCCTTTATATTCAAAGAGTTCAAAAGAAGAGAAGGAAGTAAAGTGTGTAGTGCGCAGAATGAAGTTAGTCCTAATGCATGAGGATGATTTGCAGCGCCATCAATTATTTCGAACCAGATGCACCATTCTGGGGAAGATTTTTGTTGTGGTCATTGATAGTGGAAGCATGAAGAACATTATCGGAAAGAATGCGGCGAAGAAGTGTCATGCCCGCACCCCGGGCACGGGCGCACAACTCCCTGCAAGTAAACTCTCGAGTCCTAGGAATCACATATTGAGAAATGCATAATATAATTAAGCATGAGGAAACGAATCATGTAAAATACTTCCATACAAATGCAATGGGAACTTGGGTAACGAGAACATCACATAAATGTATATATATAAGCATCCCATGAGTCCATACAAAAGTGTAGGTGATTCAATCCTGCTAATAGGTCGGGGTAGTGGGACTGAACCAAAATACATCTATATCAAAGTCCCAAAAGAAACTAACCGATGAGGTCACCAAAAGTGAACAAGTAAAAGCGGGAAATCACTAGGTCGTTGGAATCATCGATCTCCTCAGCATCCTCCATAGGCTCATAGTGGAAAAAGGTCTCAGAACGCACATCCACGGTGTCCTCTATCGTGTCGTCCTCCTGCTCGTCCCTTAAGGTGTCGATCTCAATCACCTCAACCGTGTCCTCCAAAGTAGGGGTCATCTCAAGTATGTTCCTCGAACCAGCTATAGACCCCTCAACCTCTACCGAGTCCTGAGTGGGATGACACCAACTAGGAATAACCCCACGAGGTACCTTTGTGGGCTTCAGCGGACCAATGGTAACTTCTCCTACTCTACGGAACCAAGCTTCGAAGATATGCGGTTTCCAATCTTTACCGCCCTCGTCGACCCTAACCACTACATATTTTCTAACATACACAGTCCCCCTTACCGTCCGGAAACTGATCAAAATATGTTGTCATCTTCTTGGGATCACCTAGTCGAGTCGGTAGCATCCTCAACGCTTAGGGTCTGAAAATATGGTCCTATGATGGGGTGAGATTCACATCTCAGTAAGATAGGTCATAACCCTAAGTCAGGCAGACAGTACACCCAGATGAAAGCAAACAATAAACAAGAATATGCATCTAGCAATATGACGCACTCATCAGTCAATATGCTACAAAGGTGCAAGTGTTTATCGATCTCATGGTTATAGCATCATATCATGATAGTCAGATCAGGCATGCAGATACTAAATCAAGGCACAGATTTCACCATTCGAAACTTTTTCATGAATCACGCCAGCGTTATAAACGTCTCAGGCTCGGTCCACGTATTATGCTTCAGGCCATCCAATTGACAAACCCGCGTAAACGCATCAGGTTTCAATTTTATTCTAGGCCTGTTTCAACACATATCAAATCTCATCCTAAGTCTCAACGCATCAGGACATTGGCCATTTCAACCTCGCGTCTTAACGCATCAGGGTACAATTCAACACAACCTCGCGTCTCAACGCCTCAGGGTATCATAAGTTCCCAAGCATGCCAAATATCATTTCAATTCAAACTTCATGATCAAGTACAGGCTCACACAACGAGCTAAGTATCTACGGCATGTAAGGTAATCAATTTCATCACTCACAAGAGGCAATCAAATCATGTCGTATTACATTTGACAAGCATTCAAGCATTCCTCAATCCACCAAGACGAACATGGGACAGCCATGCCGTAACTTGTAATAAATTAACTCAATTTACACCCAACTCATCTAGTCGAGTCCAATCTTCCTAGCAAAGATTTAGAAACCCCTTACCTTATGGTAAAATCAACAAAATCTCCTTCCAAGGTCCTCAAGTATTTAGCCCCAAGAGATCCAAAACAGTATAGCTTCATACCTAATAGAATTCCCTCCGTTTCGTCAATTTGACCTCGTTCAATCATCAAATCACTAAACATAAACTTATTGACATATCAATTGACATTCTATCACTCATCGACGAAGAATTTAGGGCTTGAAAATACCCCAAACAGGCCATACGTTCTCTGTTTGCACAGAATCGAAACAAGGCATTTTCGATTCTGTGTATACCTCCCTCAATCGGCCCATAAACTACCCTTAATCATCAATTTATCAATTAAACTACTTGCTAACATAAAGTTCTAGGTGTTGGGAGGCCTCACCAAAAATTTGAAATCAAGGCAACACCCAGAAGTCCACGAACGACGCCAAATCCTTCAAGTCCTTCACTGGTCAGATTTTGTTCACCGAAAATCAACGCCAAATCACCATCCAAACCCCATCAAATTCATCCAAAATTTTTACCACAGGTCAGCCAAACATAGTCCTACATGTCTACATACTACCATCGAAAATTTGAAGAGATTCGAGGTCTTATGGAGGCTGAACGAAGACTTAACCTCAGCTGCGACGGATTCTGCTGACTTGCAGGGAAATGGCTGAACGAAGCTCTTTCGATGATCAAACGCCATGCTTTGAGTTGGAGCTGATCGGTAAGAGGCTGAGGAAGGTGAGAGTGGTCGGCTCGATGGCTGGAAGTCGTCGGCGGTAGAGCTCGTGAACAGCGAAGACAACGGCAGAAGTTGGTCGGCGTAGCTGGTTCGACCGAAGAAGAAGAAGAGGAAAGGAAGAAGAAGATGCTGGCTATGGAGGGGTGTTCGGCTGGGGGAGAGAGAGAGTGTGTGTATACACCAATTTGAGAGTCAACGAAGAAAGAATGGTAGGTTAAAAGGTTAAGTCATTAATGCCAAAACCTCATTCTTTGACACTTGTCCATATGTCAATCAATTTTTCATCCAATGGCTTTTAAATCTTCAAATTTTCGGCAGCCTAGAGGGTGTGTCAAAGACCAAAATGTCCTTATCCATTTATTAAGGCAAGGTTAAAACTTGAGGGGCAAAATGATAATTTTATCCTCGATGTTCAGAGCGTCATTTTTCTAATTCAAAATTTTTTTCAATGAGACGACATCCAATCCAATTATAATGTTGGAATTCTTGATTTTTCATTTTCCAATTTCGAGACTCGTCTCTGAAGCATTTCTCTATCAAGTGGAATTTCAGACTATCCCGAACCGACGGGTGGCTTTTGCAGACGTTACGCGTATCGACTCTGTGATTCTCATTACACTTAGGGCTCGTCAGTTCATGGTGACTTTGGTTGTCATGTAATAGCGAGGGTCTATTATTAGGTTCGACGGTCTCGATCGTCATCGTTTGATTTAGGAAAATTTTGCAAATTATACATTGGTTTGTGGCATCACCCGCGTTCCAAATCGTATAACGCTAGCAATGCATTTTTTAATCGTTCTTAAATCGGCCTTTTATGGCTCTAAATGTCCCCTCGATAATCTTTATAGTCAAAGTGTCATTTCCTATTCGAGTTCCCTAGGTCCACGTACCTTGTCTCGCGTTAGCCTTTCCCTTTTGATCAGTTAACTCGAGATTGATCAGATCCGAGCGAGATATGACTAAAATACATCATTAGATACATTCTTAATAATAAGTCTTGAAATGACAAGTAAAATCAGAATGTCATAACTCTTCCCCCTTACAAAAATTTTATCCTCGAAATTTATAATAAACACAACTACTCAAACAAATAGAGGTATTGACGCCTCATCGTTTCCTCACTTTCCCACGTAGCGCCTTCGGTTCCATAGTGCTCCCAAATGACTTTGACCAATGGAATCGTCTTGTTTCTCAAAATTTGCTCTTTTCGATCTTCGATCCTGATTGGCTTTTCCACGTAGGATACTCTGTCATCTACCTCGATAACCTTATAATCCAGCAGGTGCGTCGGGTTTGGTTCATACTTCCTCAACATTGACACATTAAAGACGTTGTGCACTTGGGATAGATTAGGCGGTAAGGCGAGTCTGTAGGCCAACGTCCTAATATGTTCTAAAATCTCAAAAGGTCCTACGTACCTTGGACATAGTTTCCTTTTCTTTCCAAACCGGGATAATCCTTTCATCGGCAACACCTTAAGGAAAACATGATCACCTACTTGAAACTCTAGAGGTTTACGACGTTTATCTGCATAACTTTTCTGACAACTCTGTGCCGTCTTCAGTCTATCCCAGATTATCTTTACTGCTTCCACCGATTGCTCTACCTATTCTGGACCTGTAATACTTCTTTCTCCAACTTCGTCCCAGCAGATCGGGGTCCTGTAAGCCCTTCCGTAAAGTGCCCCAAAATATGCCATTCGAATACTCTGTTGATAACTGTTATTATATGTGAATTTCGCCAAATGCAACTGATCCTCCCATCTACCTTTGAAGTCTATAAGACATGCTCGTAACATATCCTCGAGCGTCTGAATTGTCCTCTCCGATTGTCTGTCCGTCTGCTGATGATATGCTGTACTAAACTGCAGTTGAGTTCCCATGGCATCCTGAAAACTCTTCCAGGAATTTTCCGTAAACTTAGGATCTCTGTCCGATGTAATCGTCACGAGTACTCCATGTAGTCTCACTATCTATCTCATATACAATTCGGCATACCTGTCCATCGCAAAATCCTTTTGCACTGGAATGAAATGTTCAAATTTGGTAAATCGGTCCACGACTACCCAAATAGAATCGTAACATCTCTGGTTCCTTGGTAATCCCATTACAAAATCCATCGTTACGTGCTCCCATTTCCATTCAGAAATTTCTAAGGGTTGTAGCAATCCACCAGGCTTATAGTGTTGTGCCTTCACCATTGGCACGTCAAGCACTTTGCTACATATTTCGCTACATCCACCTTCATCCCGTTCCACTAATAATATTTACATAAGTTCTGGACATTTTCATGCTACCTGGGTGGATACTATAATTGCTTCGTGAGCCTCTGATAAAATCCTTTCTCTGAGCTCTTCGTCATTTGGTACGCATAGACATCCTTAAAATTTCAAAATTACATCCTCTAACACTTGAAACTCTGATTTCCTTTTTTTCGCATCCATCTGTAGGATTTTCTAAATTTCCGGTTCCGTAGGCTGGAAGGCTTTTATCCTTTCTTGGATATCAGGTTTCATTCTCAGTGTGGCTATCAAACTGGATAGCTAACAAACTTCCAATCTAAATTCAAAATTCCTCAAATTTTCAAATAACGACCACCCTTTTACCAGTAGACAGACAATACTTGATTTCCGACTAAGCGTATCCACGACTCTGTTCACTTTTCTAGGGTGATATAATATATCGCAATCATAATCAATAAGCAGCTCCATCCATCGACGTTGTCTCATGTTCAATTCCTTCCGGGAAAAGAGATACTTCAGGCTATGGTGGTCCGTATAAATTTAGAATTTCTCGCCACACAAATAATGCCTCTAGATCTTCAGAGCAAAGATGATTGCAGCCAATTCCAAATCATGAGTCGGATAGTTCATCTCGTGCGATCTTAATTGTCGGAATGCGTAGGCAACCACTCTTCCATGCTGCATTAGTACGCAACCCAATCCCTTTAGCAAAGCATCGCTGTATATCTCATAGCCTCCAGGTCCTGATGGGTTCGTCAATACCGGTGCGGTCATCAATCGATGCTTAAGCTCTTGGAGCTCCTTCCACACTTGTCCATCCATTCGAACTTTGTTTCTTTCTTAGTCAATCTCGTCAATGGAATGCCTATGGATGAAAACTTCTCTACAAAGCGTCGATAATACCCCCTAATCCTAAGAAACTTCGAACTTCCGTGACCGTAGTAGGTCTAGGCCAATTCATAAATGCTTCGATCTTCACAGGATCCACCGCAATACCTTCTTCGGATACCAAATGGCCAAGAAATGCCACTTTATTCAGCCAAAACTCGCATTTGCTAAACTTGGCACACAACAAGTACTCTCTCAAGGTCTACAAGACAGTTTTCAGATGCTCTTCGTGTTCTTCGCTACCCTTTGAGTAGATTAAAATATCATTAATAAAGACTATCACAGACTTATCCAAGAATTCCTTAAATACTCGATGCATCAAATCCATAAATGCAGCTGGAGCATTAGTCAATCCAAAAAGCATAACAGTAAACTCATAATGACCGTATCTCATCTTAAAAGGTGTCTTCGGTATATCCTCCTTCTTAATCCTCAACTGATGATACCCGATCCTTAGGTCTATCTTAGAGAATACCGAAGCTCCTTGCAACTGATCAAATAAATCATCGATCCTCAATAGTGGGTGCTTATTCTTTACGGTCACTTGATTCAACTGTCTATAGTCGATGCATAAACGCAAGGACCCATCGTTTTTCTTCACAAACAACACCGGTACTCCCCACAGTGAAGCACTCGGTCGAATAAATCCTTTATCCAGTAATTCTTGCATTACACCTTTAATTCCTTCAGTTCCGATAAGGACATCCTATAGGGCGCCTTCGAGATTCGCTCTATTCCGGGAGCTACCTCGATCACAAATTTTATTTCTCTCTCTTGTGGAAACCCTGGTAATTATTGAGGGAAAACATCAGGAAACTCACGCACTGCCAGAATACTTTCTAGTTTAGGTTCCTCGACAGTCGTGTTCATAACTACAACTAAGTACGCTTGACATTCTCCAGTTATCAGCTTTGTCGCTTCAAGAGATGAGACTAAAGGAATCGAGGTTTCTCCTCGACTTCCCACAAACTCAAAATTTAGGCGGCCATCCGAATAAAAATAGATTATCTTACTACTACAATCAACTACTGTCCTTTGCTTACCCAACCAATCTATTCCTATGATCACATCAAAGTCATACATGGGCAACACAACCAACTTTATACTATCTTTACTACTGCCAATTATGATTATACAGTCAGCACAGCCCAACGAAACTAAAACATTATCCTTTAACGGGATAGCAACATGCAAAATCACACTCAGCGATTTCAACTCCACATCAATCAGATCAACAAATTGAGTAGACACAAACGAGTGTGATGCACCGGGATCAAACAAAACATTATGGCTTGGTCACATAAATAAACCGTACCTGTGACCACTCCCGACGCTTCTTCCGCTTCCCTGTGTGCCATAGCATAGACTTTACCATGTACTGAGGGTTGGTTTTGATCATTCTGTGGAGTGGCAGTTGACGATCTTGCCTGTGGTCGTTGCCCTTGAGGTCTAGCCATTGGAACTTGATTTTGGCAAGTTCTCATTTGATGGCCCTTTTGACCACATTTGAAGCACGCTCCGATCCTTGCCGGACAAGGTCCATTACCATATCTTCTGCCATAGAGGCGGCAACTCCAGTTCATTGAGTTCAACGGCTTCACTATGTTCTTTCTTACTAGAGGGGCGAAGCGTCTATTGCTAGCCATAGTTCTTTTGTCGGCCTGGTGGTTATCTCTGAATGAACAGAACCGCGATCCTGATGCGGCATTTCTCTCCTTTAGGTCCCTCTCGATCATTTGCCCCCGTTCATAGATTTCTTTATAAGTCCTCAGGTTTAGAGCTATCATCTGGTTATGAAGTTCAGACCTCAATCCATCCCAAAATCTCCGCGCCTTCTCCAGCTGATACTTTACTAATCTGGGCGTGTCACGCCCTGCGCTCTAGGCACGAGCTCGCGATTTCCTACAAGCATAAACTCTCTCTCGAGATCCCAGGATTCACATAGGTCGAGAGATGAACCATATCGATAGCAAGAGGAAACGATAATATACAGGCTCCTTCGTACAATAATAAAAAGGGACCGGGGTAGCGAGAGTACCAATAGACACATATACTCTCAAGGATTCATACAAGAGTACCGACAAACTAAACATGCTGATCAACAGAGGTGACAGGGCCAATACAAAAAAGGATCATCACATCAATCAAAAGAAACAAGCATCGAGGTCACCATCAAAACATCAGACCAGAATGACAGAGACTCCTAAGTCGAGCTACTAGAATCGTCAGTATCCTCAGATGGCTCGTACTTCGAAAGTGTCTTAGAGCAAACCTCCACGGTGTTCTCGAGTGTCTCGTCAGCTGACGCCTCCGCCTGGTCATCCACGGTAGCCTCGATCACGATGACCTCGTCGGTGTCCTCTAAGGTCGGGATCCTTTTGGGAACGTTGCTCGAGCCAGCTTTTGACACCTCAGCCTCCACCGAATCCCGAGCGAGATGATACTAATTAGGGATTACCCCGCAGAGTACCTCAGTGGGTTTCAATGGCCCTGTAGAAATATCCCCTACTTTTATAAACCAGACCTCGTACCTATGAGGCTTCCAACTGCTGCCACCCTCATCGACCCAAACTACGGCACATTTCCTAACATACACCGTCCCCTATCCGTCCAGGAACTCGTCAAAATACACCAACATCTCTTTTGATTCGCCAAACTTGATTGGCCACATTCTCACGATCTAAGATCTGAAAAATAGGGTCCCACAACGGGGTGAGATTTACATCTCAGTAAGGTAGGTCCTAACCTTAGGTTAGGCTGACCGTACACTCAGGCAAATACAATTAAGGGCAAGCGTACATGCAATCACATGAAACATTCAACGGTCATTATATAACATACGGATAAAGCGGGTGTCAAGCATGCAATCATGGCACCATACCAGATCATTGAAATCAAACAAACATTCCCATGCCAAATCACACTTTCCACCCTTCCAATCATCCTCATTTTCTCGCCCGCGTTTAAAACGCCTCATGCTTAGTTCGCGTATTACACCTCAAACCATCACATTGATAAACCCACGTAAACGGATTAGGTTTTCAATTTCACTCCAAGCCTGTGTCGACATATCTCAACTCCGTCCCGCGTTTCAACGCATTCAGACTATGGCCATCTCAACCCCGCGTTTTGTACTCCTTAGGGTATCATTCAACTCAAACCCCGCGCCTCAGCACTTCAGGATATCCATCCACACAACCCCGCGTCTCAACGCCTCAGGGTGTCACAATTTCTTAGACATGCCACATGCTCATTTCAATTCATAATACATGCTCAATTTCAAACTCATGCAACAAACAACACATTAATGGCATGCGAGGCAATTAAATTCGACATTCAAATGCGATAATTATTTCATGACACAAGCGTTGTCAAGCACGCAAGCCATTGATATCTTTCCAAGACGCACAATAGATAATCATCCCATAAACCTCCAAGGATCAATCTAATTTACACTCGATTTGCCCAATCGAGTCCAACCTTCCTATCCAAGGTTTAGAAACCCCTTACCTCAAGCTTAACTCAACAAAAATCTCTTCTCAAGCACTTCAAGGATTCGGTCCAATTAGCCCAAGAACAAGTCAATCGCGCAACATAAGCAAATTCATCCAATCGTCAATTTTTCTTGCTCAATTCGTCAATCCATGAGACATAAGCCTCATTGACATGTTCATCGACATCCTAGCATATCTCAATGATGAATTTGAGACTCAATTCCAACACCAACAGCCTCCCACAGATTCGGTATGCACAGAATCGAAACAGGACATTTTCGATTTTGTACATATGTCAACCAATCAGCCCTTAAACGAACTTAAATCCTCAATTTATCCACTAATCTACTTGTTAATATGTAGTTCTAGGGTTTGGGGAGCCTCACTGAAAATTTGAAGCAAAGGTGACGCCGGAAAGCCCTTGAACGGCGCCGGTTCCTCTTGTCCTCCTACGGTTAGTTTTCTTCCCTTCAAACACAAGACCCATTTGGGGTCAAAACTCCATCAAATTCACCCAAACTTTTTATCACAGCTCAGTCTATGTGTCCTCTAAATGTCCACAAAATTTAGCCAAAAAATTCGAAGGATTCGGGGTCCAACAGAGTCTAAATAATGGCTTACCTATAGCTACGACAGTTTTCGTCGACTTCCAGGAGAATGGCCGGCTGGAGGTCCTGAGATGGTCAAATGCCATGATTCCACTTGGAGAATGTCGGCAAGAAGATGAGGAAGGGGTTGGTGGTCAGCTCGGTGGCTGGAAGTCACCGGAGATGGCAGTCTACGGCGGCGAACAGGCGGTCAGCGGCTGGTCAGCTGGAGCTCCATGACGAAGAAGAAGAGATGAAGAAGAAGAAGAAAATCGGCAGATGGAGAGGGTTTTCGGCCAAGAGAGAGAGGGTGAGGTATATACTTCAATTTCAAGAGTCAACTTTGTTTGAATGGTAGGTTAAAAGTGGTCCTATCAACATCAAGGCTTAATCCTTTGACACTTGTCCATGTGTCAATCAATGCTTCATCCAATGGCTCTCAATTTATCAAATTTTCGATAGCCATAATGGGGATTCAATGACCAAAATGCCCTTGTCCAATTATAAATGCAAGGCTAAGGCTTGAGGGGCAAAATAATAATTTTACCCCCGACGTCCGGAACGTCGTTTTTTCTAATTCCAATTTTCTTCGATAAGGCAACGGCCAACCTAATTATAGTGTTGGAATTCTTGATTCTCCATTTTCTAATTTCGAGACTCGTTTCTGAATCATTTCTCTATCAAACATGATTCCAGCCTATCTCGAACTGACGGGCTGCTTTTGTAGACGTTACGCGTATCGACCCTGTGATTCATATCATAATTAGGGCTCGTCAATTCATTGCGACTTTGGTTGTCATGTAATTGTGAGGGTCTATCACTAGTTTCGACGGTCTCAATCGTCATTGTTCGATTTAGAAAAATTTTGCAAATTATACATTGGTTAAGCGACATCACCCGCGTTTCAATAGTATAACGCTAGCAATACATTTCATGATTGTTCTTAGATCGGCCTTTTTATGGTTCTAAGTGTCCCCTCGACAATCTTTATAGTCAAAGTGTCATTTCCTATTCGAGCTCCCTAGGTCCACGTACCTTGTCTCGCGTTTGACTTTCCCTTTTGATCAGTCAACTCGAGATTGATCAGATCCGAGCGAGATATGACTGAAATACATCGTTAGATACTTTCTCATTAATAAGTTCCGAAATGATAGGAAAATCAGAATGTCACAACTCTTCCCCCTTACAAAATTTCATCCTCGAAATTTACATTAAACCAGTTACTCAAACAAATGAGGGTACTGATGCCTCATCGTTTCCTCGCTTTTCCACGTAACGCCTTCGGTTCCATGGTGCTCCCAAATAACTTTGACCAATGGAATCGTTTTATTCCTCAGAATTTGCTCCTTTCGGTCTTCAATCCTAACTGGCTTCTCCACATATGATACTCTATCATCCACTTCTATAACCTTATAGTATAGCACATGCATCGGGTCCGGTTCGTACTTTCATAGCATGGACACATGGAAGATGTTGTGCACTTGGGATAGATTAGGCGGTAAGGCTAGTCTGTAGGCTACGGTCCCAATCCATTCCAGAATCTCAAATGGACCTACGTACCTTAGGCTTAGTTTTCCTTTCTTCCCAAATCAGGATAATCCCCCCATCGGCGACACCTTAAGGAAAACATGATCGCCTACTTGAAACTCCAAATGCTTACGCTGTTTATCCGCATAACTCTTCTGATGACTCTATGCCATCTTCAGTCTATCCCGAATTATCTTCATCTCTTCCACCGATTGCTCTACCAACTCTGGGCCTGTGATAATTTTTTCTCCAACCTCGTCCCAGCAAATCATTGTTCTATAAGCCCTTCTATAGAGTGCTTCAAACGGTGCCATTTGAATGCTCTACTGATAGCTGTTATTATATGCAAACTCTACCAAATGCAGCCGATCCTTCCATCCACCTTTGAAGTCTATTACGCACGCTCGCAACATATCCTCGAGCGTCTGAATCGTCCTCTCCGATTGTCCGTCCGTTTGTGAATGGTATGCCGTACTAAATTGTAGCCGAGTCCCCATGGTATCCTGAAGATTTTTTTAGAAGCTCGCTGTGAACTTGAGGTCTCTGTCTGATACGATCGTCTCGAGTACTCCATGTAGTCTCACTATCTACCTCAAGTACAATTCGGCATATCTGTCCATCGCGAAATCCTTTCGCATAGGGATGAAGTGTGTAGACTTGATCAATCGGTCTACGACTACCCAAATAGAATTATGGCCTCTCTGGCTCTTTGTTAGTCCCACCACAAAACCATTGTTACGTGCTCCCACTTCCATTTAGGAATTTATAATGGCTGTAATAATCCACCAGGCTTATAGTGTTGGGCTTTCACCTGCTGGCATGTCAAGCACTTTGCCATATACTTCGCTACATCCACTTTCATCCCGTTTCACCAATAATATTGAAGCAAGTTCTGATACATCTTTGTGCTTCCTGGGTAGATACTATAATTGCTCCTGTGAGCCTCTGATAAAATCCTTTCCCTGAGTTCTTCGTCCTTTGGCATGCATAGACGCCCTCGAAATTTCAGAATTCCATCCTCTAATATTTGGAACTCTGGTTTCCTTTTTGTCGCGTCCATTTCCAAGATTTTCTGAATTTCTAGGTCCGTATGCTGCAAGGCTTTTATCTTTTCCTGGATCTTAGGTTCTATTCTCAGCGTGACCATCAAACTGGATAACTGACAGACTTCAAATATGAACTCGAAATCCCTCAAGTTCTCGAATAACAACCACCCTTGCACCAGTAGACAGGCGATGCTCGATTTTCGGCTGAGCGCATCCTCGACTCGATTCGCTTTCCCAGGGTGAAATAGTATGTCGCAATCATAATCCTTAAGCAGCTCCATCTATCGACATTGCCTCATATTTAGTTCCTTCTGGAAAAATAGATACTTCAGGCTCTGGTGGTTAGTGTAAATCTAGAACTTCTCGCCACACAAATAATGCCTCAATTTTTTTAGAGCAAAGATGATCGCTGCTAATTCCAAATCGTGAGTCGGATAGTTCATCTCTTGCGGTCTCAATTGTCGGGACGCGTAGGCCACTACTTTTCCATGTTGCATTAGCACACAGCCTAGTCCCTTTAGCGAAGCATTGCTATATATCTCATAACCTCTAGGTCCTGTTGGAATCGTCAACACCGGTGCGGTTGTCAACCAATGCTTGAGCTCTTGGAAACTCCTTTCACACTTATCCGTCCATTCGAACTTCGTCTCTTTCTTAGTCAATCTCGTTAGTGGCATAGCTATGGATGAAAATTTCTCCACGAAACGTCTGTAATATCCTACCAATCCTAGAAAACTTCGGACTTCCGTGACCATAGTAGATCTAGGCCAATACGTTACAGCTTCAATCTTCGCAGGATCCACAACAATCCCTTCTCCAAATACCACATGGCCAAGAAATGGCACTTTACTCAACCAGAACTCGCATTTGCTAAACTTAGCGTAAAGCGAGTGTTCCTTCAGGGTATGTAAAACAATCCTCAAATGCTCTTCATGTTCTTCGTTACTTCTTGAGTAAATTAGGATATCGTCGATAAAAACTATGACAAATCTATCCAAGAATTCCTTGAACACCCGATGCATTAAGTCCATAAATGCGGCTGGAGCATTAGTCAATTCAAAAGGCATCACAGTGAATTCGCAATGACCATACCTTGTCCTAAAAGCGGTCTTAGGTATGTCTTTTTTCTTGATTCTCAACTGGTGATACCCGATTCTCAAATCAATCTTAGAAAATACCGCAACTCCTTGAAATTAATCAAATAAGTCATCAATCCTCGGCAGTGGGTATTTATTCTTCACAGTCACTTGATTTAGCTGTCTATAATCAATGCATGGACGCAAGGACCCATCTTTTTTCCTTACAACAACACCGGCGCTCCCCACGGTGAAGCACTCGATCGAATAAATCCTTTGTCCAGCAATTTTTTGCATCTGCACCTTTAGATCCTTTAGTTCTGATAGGGACATCCTATAGGGTGCCTTCGAGATTGGCTTCATTTCGAGAGCTAAGTCAATCATGAATTCTATCTCTTGCTCTGGTGGCAGTCCTGACAACTCTTGAGGAAATATGTTAGGAAACTCACGCACTATCGGGATGCTTTCTAGTTTAGGCTCTTCAGTAGTCATGTCCATAACTGCGACTAAGTACGCCTGACATCCTTCAGTCAACAACTTCGTCACTTCAAGGGACGAGACTAAAGGAACTGAGGTTCCTCCTCGACTTCCCACAAATTCGAAACTAGGGTGACTTTCTAGGTAGAAACGAATTATCCTACTATTACAATCCACTACCGCCTCCTATTTACCTAACAAGTCCATTCCTATGATCACATTGAAGTCATATATGGGCAACACCGCTAAATCTATGCTCTCCTTACTACCGCCAATTAAGATTCTACAATCCGTACAACCCAGTGAAACCAGCACGTTATCTTTCAACGGGGTGCAACATGCAAAATCACACTCAACGGTTATAACTGCATATCAACCAAATCAGCAAACCAAGCAGATACAAACGAGTGTATTGCGTCAGGATCCAATAAAGCATATGCAGCTTGGTCACACAAATAAACCGTACCTGTGACCACGCTTGGCATTTCTTCTACCTCCCTACGGGCTATTGCATAAACTCTTCCCTGAGCTGGGGGTCAGTTCTGATCAATTTGGGGAGTGGCAGCCGACGGTCCAGCTTGTGGTCGCTGCCCTTGAAGTCTATTTATTGGAGCTTGGTTCAGGCAAGTTCTCATCTAGTGGCCCATCTGACCACACTTGAAGCATGCTTCAGTTCTTGCCGGGCATGGTCCATTACCATGCCTTCTGCCACAGAGGCGACAGCTTCAATTTATGGGGTTTGGCGGCTTCACAATATTCTTCCTTATCGGAGGGACAAAGCGCCTATTGCCAGTCATTGGTCTCTTACCAATCTGGCGATTGTCTCTGAACGAATTAAACAACGATCTAGATGCGGTATTCCTCTCTTTCAGGTCCCTCTTAATCATTTGTCCCCGTTCATAGATTTCTTTGTAGGTCCTCAAGTTCAGGGCTATCATCTGGGTGCGAAGTTCAAGCCTCGGTCCATCTCGAAATCTCCCCGCATTCTCTAGGGGGATCCTCTACTGATCGGGGCGCGTACCTTGACAGCCTAGAGAATTTAGCCTCATATTGGTTTACGGTCAACTAAACCTGACGCAGCTGTAAGAACTCAACTTGCTTCCTTTCTCGGGCTGTCTCCGAGAAATACTTGTCATTGAATGCCGCAGTAAAGGCATTCCAAGTCAAAGCTATTCCTTTTGGAAAGACTCCATTCTTAATGGCAGCCCGCCAGTCATTTGCGCTCCCTTCTAGTTGGTACATCGTCAATAATACTTTCTCTTCGTCCGTGTACCTTAAGACTCCAAAGGCCTTCTCTAGTTTCTCGATCTATCTCGGTGTTAGTTTAGGGTCTCCAGTCCCATCGAACTGGGTTGGCTTCAACTTGATGAACTGCTCGACCAGTTGGCCCATTTGCCTAGCCACAATAATTTCTTCTTAGGCATTCACTACTTCATTGCCCCGGTTGTGATTGCCATTGTTCTCATTGCCTCCATTATTGCCGTTGTTAGCATTGATGGCAGCTATTGCGGCTTCTACCGCTTGGGTTATGGCAGCATCCCTATCCTAGGTCTGCCTATCGATGAGGTCGCCAATTCTTTCGAGCACCCTCAGTATTCCATCCAGTCTCGGGTCTTTTGCTGCCGGTGGCCTCGAACTAGAGGCTCCGCTCCTGGGCCTTTCAGGTCTTCTAGGTAGGTTACTCATCCTTTTATGCTTCTACTAAGCCTAGACCACCATAATTTCATCAACGAGTCAGTAACTCATTCTTCCAACCAAGTCTAGAGCTACCAAACTATGCCTTAAGAGAAACAGTCACAATACAACAACCTTTCGCACAATAAATTCCACAGACACTTCATTAAACAGTCCATGGCTATTACTCCATTTAGTCTACATTAACGGTTCACCAAATTTAGTCATGTTCATTTACTCAATAGGCCCAAAATCCAACATGACTTTCAGCGCTAAACATGGAACTTCATTCTTATAGATCACCACAACCCTGTCAAGACCAAATACCATTCACATGCGCCAAGTCATATGCCATGTGTAACATTCTGATTTCCAGTCAATTTCAGACTATGTAATGAGAAGTTTATATGTATCAAGTGATGTGTTTCAGTTGTATTCTGCTTAAATCTGATAAATTTGAGTAGACTAACTGAAGGAGAAAGGCTGACTCGAGACGAGGTACGTGGACCTAGGCTACTCGGATAGGAAATGATGCTTTGACCAAAAGGATTGTCGAGGGGATATTTAGAACCACCAAGAGATCGATCTAAGAACGATTAAGGATTTCCTTGCGAGTGTCGTACGATTGGAGCGCGGGTGATGCCACTTAACTAGCGTATGATTTGCAAAATTATCCTAAATCGAACAGTGACGATCGAGACCATATGGACTAGTGATAAACCCTCGCAATTACATGACAACCAAAGCCGCCATGAATTGACGAGCCCTAAAGGTGATATGAATCACGGGGTCGATACGCGTAATGTCTGCAAAAGCCGCCCGTCAATTCGAGATATATTGGAATCACGTCTGATAGAGAAAACTATCAGAAACGAGTTTTGAAAAGTTTGAAATGAAAATCAAGAATTCCAACGTTATTTGGATTGGTCGTCGGCCTATCGAAGAATTCTGGAACGATAAAAATGACGTTTTGAACGTCGGGGGGTAAAATGACCATTTTGCCCCTCAAGCTTACAAATTTATTCTTACAATGAAAGAAGGGAAAATTGATCCATACATCTCCCATGGCTACCGAAAAAAGAGGATTAAATGAGGGCCATTGAATCTTCTTTGAAAAAGACAATGCCAAGTATCACAAGATCAAGGGTTGTAGTCATACCAACTTTTTGGCTCACCTAACATTCAAATCACTGACCAAAATTTGGATATAACAAAATTTTCACTCTCCTCACCCCCATTCGGTCGAACCCCCCCTTAACAACTGAGCAACCATCTTCTTCTTCTTCCCTATTTCTGCTCGCCGCCCGACCAGGCCGGAGCTTCGTGTTCATCGGTAACGACCGCCCCTTTGGGCCACCATATAACCACTGGCCGACCACCCCAATGTATATTTACGTCTTACGACATCCTCGAATAAGAATCACGACATTTGGAGCACCGAAGAGTCTCGAGCAGAGATTTTCCCAAGAGCCGACAGATTAGGACTCAACCTGAGGTATGTCTAATTCTTAGCCCTTTAGCTGGTCGAAATCATGGAATCTTTGGCTTAAATTTTGTAGAGATCTAGTAGAGATGTGTAGGATTCTGTGGTAAAAATTAGGGCTTAATTTGATAAGGTTTTGACCATAAATCGGCCTTGTGAATTTTACCCAGAATCTGCTAGCGAACTGACCTTGGGCGATCTAGCAACTTCGGACGAGTTTTCAGGGACCAATCGACTCAAAACCCATGGTGAGCCTCCCAAATCCTTAGGTAGACATGTTAAGGATTAGGATAGCAATAAATGTTGGAATTGGAGTAGATTTAGGACTGGTTGGCCCCGGCTTGCATAGAACCGAATAGGACCGGTTCAGTGTCAGGCCAAACCGAATCTGCTGAGGGCTGTGGATGGTTATTTTGGGCTGCAAATTGATGTTTGAGATGTGATGAGATGATGAGGGTTGAGTTATGGGTGATTGGGATTGCTGGATTGAGGAATTGGGTACGAAAATTGACGGAATTGATTGAAATTCTAGGTTGCGCGGTGAATTAGTCTTGGATTAATTTGGCCGAGACCTTGAGGCAATCACAAGAAGTTATTTGTATCGCCAAGCTCAAAGGTAAGGGATTTCTAAACTTTGGCTAGGGGGATTGGACTCAATTGGGTAAGTCGAGGTTTGATTGAATTGATTCATGAGAAGCTTTCTAAGGGGATAGTATTCATTATATCCTAAGTTTTAAGGGATGTTTGTGTGTGACTTGATCTATGCATGAGTCATTTGCCATATCTGAGTATTATGTGACTTGCTTTGCATGCCATGAGAGTTCACATTGTGTATGAGTGGCACCTATCGTTGTATGTGAATTGAATTGAAATAACATGGCATGAGCATGACATGGTGAGGCCCTGAGGCGTATGAGATGTGGGGCGGGAGTTGATACCTTGATGTGACAAGATAGCGGGGTGAAACTAGTGTTGTGTGGCGCCCTGATGCGACGAAGTCACGTGGTTGAGATAGCCATGGTCCTGATGCGAACTATTCGCGGGACAGAGCATGAGATAATGAGATTTTCCTAGAGATTCATTGGGACCTGATGCTTTTACGTGGGTCATCGATGACGGTCTGATGCGTTTACGCGGGCTGAGCCTGAGACGACATGATCGTGGGCTAGAGATTGAGGCAGGCGGTGATTGGTGGATGTGAGAAGTGGCAGGCTGAGAGTGCATGTGCATCTAAGTGTGGTATGAGGTCTTCATTGTATGTCTATCGTTTGTATGCTGTTGTTTCATTGAATTGTGTCTGATATGTCTGTCTATTTATGAGTGTGAATTTGTTGAGAGATACGACTACGTAGACTATCGACTTGACCTAGGATTAGGTTTCTTTTACTGAGATGTGTATCTCACCCCTTTTGGGGAACCCTTCTTTTTACAGATCCTAAGCCTTAGATATGTGGCCTATACGTTTTGGGGACCCAAAAGAGATGACGACATATTTTAACGAGTTCCCGAATAGGCAGGAGAACATTTATGTGAGGAAATGTACTATTGTATGGGTTGACAAGGGTAAGCCAGAGTGGAAGCCTCATAAGTTCGAGGTGTGGTTTAAGAAGAAAGGGGATACACAGACTGGGCCATTGAAGCCCTACGAGGTACCTCAGGGTGTCATACCCGATTGGTGCCAGACTGCAGCAGAGCAGGAGTTACAAGAGGGGTCAGTAGTAAGGTCTAGGAGCGAACCAGATAGGACACCGACCTTGAAGTTCACCGAGCAGGAGGAGGAGGAGGAGGTCATAATCCTAGAGATGCCCGAGGGGGACCTTGCTGAACCGTCGCTGGAGGTGACCATAGAGGATTCCGTTGAGGTCTCGTCCTAGACATTTTTTGAGTATGAGCCGACCGAGGATGCAGAGGATACGGGGGACTCCAGTAGCTCCTCCTAGGAGTCTCTAGTTGGTAGCCTGATCTTTTGATGATGACCCGATCCGGTTCCTGCTGCCTTAGTAGATAGTCTTTTTGTATGCTTATCTTGTCGCCCCTGTTGTTAGCGGATTGTAGTGGTCGATGTCTGTATGAACAGTATGTCATGATGTATGAATGTTATATGCTATATAGGTCCCACTTATCTTATATATAGTATGGGGTTTATGCGAGTATCGCTTCCACATGCGTGAGGTATTTATTATATCTCTCGACTTCTATTGGTGAATCTTGGGACCGCCAAGAGATTGTTATTGGTTTGCTTGCAGGGATGTTCATGTGCTCGTGCCTGGAGCGCAGGGCTTGACATCTCCGCTTGTTTGGTATCAGAGCGAGGTCAGCTCGATTCGAAGTTGGTTGAGGACTGGAGTAATAAGGAGGATTAAGTTGGGACAAGGATGGGTAGCGAGACTTTAGGAGACTGGTTAGGGGAAGACATAAGGTGCCTAGCATGTGACTTGACACCTATGGAGGGCACTTGATCTTGACAAGGTTGTGGTAAGGAATGAGGATTAAGTTCTTTGTTTAAAGTTGAAAGTCATTTCTGGACCTTGACTTGCTTGATGAGTGAAAGTGATTGGTTGTAGTAAACCACAGGAGTGATGGAACTGAGAAATGGCCATTGGCTATTTGTTGCAATACTTCTGGAGTACTGTTGGATTGTTGTTGTTTCTGTTAAGGATTAGTTAGTGGCTCTGGATTTGGATGGTTGAGTAAGTTGCTAACTCATTGCTGAACTTGTGGTGGACCAGGTTCAGTAGAAAGAGACGAAGATGAGTAACCCATCCAGAATATCTGGAAGACCAAGAGGCGGAGCCTCTAGCTCGAGGCCACCCGTAGTGGAGGACCTAAGAGTGGACGGTCTACTGTGGGCAATGGAGGGGCTCAGAGACATTATAGATAGGCAGGTTTCAAGACCGAGACGCTGCCATAGCCTAGGCAGTAAGAACTGCCCTAGCAGCCGTCAATGCCAACATTGACAACATTGGCAGAAGTGGAAGTCAGGGCTAGCCGCACCAGAGCATGAAACGGTAAACCCACAAGAGGAAATCGTTATGGTCAAATAGATGGGCCAACTCGTGGAGTAGTTCATGAAACTAAAATCAATACAGCTTGACGGGATTGGAGATCCCGAGCTAGCGCCCAGGTGGATAGAGAAGCTGGAGAAGGCTTTTAGGGTACTGAAATATACGGACGAGGAGAAGGTATTGCTGGCCGTATACCAACTAGAGGGTACAGCAAATGATTGGTGGGCTGCCACTAAGGACGGAGTCTTCCCTGAAGGAGTGGCAATGAACTGGAATGCTTTTAAGACAGCCTTTAACGATAAGTATTTTTCTAAGACGGCCAGAGAAAGGAAGCAGGTGGAATTCCTGCGGCTACGCCAAAACCAGCTGATAATAGATCAGCACAAGGTCGAGTTCGCGAGGCTTTCGAGGTATGCGCCTAGATCTGTGTAGGACCCTCTAGAGAAAGCAAGGAGGTTTAGGGACGGTCTGAGACCCGAACTCCGTAGCCAAATGATCGCTCTGAACTTGAGGACTTACTAGGAAATAAATGAGCTAGGCCAAATGATTGAACGAGATTTGAGAGAAAGAAATGCTGCAACTGGATCGCGGTTTACGTCTTTCAAAGATAATCACCAGATGAGTAAGAGGTCGATAGCGAACAACAGACATTTTGTGCCTCCAGTACAAAAGAACATCGTGAAGTCGATAAATCTAGCGAACTGGAACTGCAGACTTTGCGGCAGGAGCCAAGTGAATGGGCCGTGCCCTGTGAGGATAGAAGCATGTTTCAAGTGTGGCCAACTGGGTCATCAGATGAGGGTGTGCCCAGACCAAGCTCCAGCAAGTCGACCGCAAGAACAGAGGCTGCAAGCGGGACCGTCGACTGCCACCCTTCAGATCGAGTAGAGCAGACCGCCGGCATAGGGTAGAATATATGTTGTAGCCCGCAGAGAGACGGAGGAAGCGCCAGGAGTGGTCACAGGTATGATTTACTTGTGCAACCAGACTACTTATACATTATTTGACCCTGGAGCCACGCACTCATTCGTATCTGCACTATTTGCTGAATTGGTGGGCATGAAATTAGAACCATTGAGCATAATTCTATGTGTTGCCACGCCGTTAAAGGATAGTATACTGGTCTCAATGGGTTATGCTGGTTGTGAGATTGTGATTGGGGGAAATAAAGAAAACATTGACCTAGCAGTACAACCCATGTTTAACTTTGACGTAATAATAGGAATGGATTGGTTGGGTAAATAGGGGGCAGTAGTAGACTGCGGTAGTAGAACATTCGGTTATATCCGAGAGGCCGCCCTAGCTTTGAATTGGTGGGAATTCGAGGAGGAATCTCGATTTCTTTAGTCTCATCTTTGGAAGTAACTAAGTTAGTGTCTGAAGGATGTCAGGCATACTTAGTGGCGGTAATGGACACGACTACCGAAGAGCCAAAGTTAGAGAATATCTCGGTAGTGCGTGAATTTCCTGATATATTTCCCCAAGAGTTGCCAAGATTACTATCAAAATGGGAAATAGAGTTTGTAATTGAGTTAGCCCCTGGAACGGAGCTGATATCGAAAGCACCGTATATGATGTCCCTGTTAGAATTAAAGGAGTTAAAGGTGTAGATGCAAGAGTTGCTAGATAAGGGATTCATCCAACCAAGTGATTCGTTGTGGAGAGCACCAGTGCTGTTTGTAAGAAAGAAGGATGGATCTTTGCGTCTATGCATTGACTACTGGCAGCTGAATCAGGTGACGGTGAAGAAAAAATATCCGCTGCCGAGGATCGATGATCTTTTTGATCAGCTGCAGGGAGCAACAGTATTTTCAAAGATCGATTTAAGGACTAAGTATCACCAGTTGAGGATCAACAAGGAAGACATACCTAAGACTGCCTTCAGGACGAGGTATGGTCATTATGAATCACGGTGATGCCATTTGGATTGACCAATGCTCCAGCTGCATTCATGGACCTGATGCATCGAGTGCTTAAGGAGTTTCTAGACAGATTCGTCATAGTCTTCATTGACGATATCTTAATTTACTCTAGGAGCGATGCAGAATATGAGGAGCACTTGAGAATTGTACTACAGACGTTAAGGAAGCATACACTCTATGCGAAGTCGAGTAAGTGTGAGTTTTGGCTAAACCGGGTAGCTTTTCTTGGTCACGTGGTGTCTGGAGAAGGGATTGCAGTGGATCCTGCAAAGATTGAAGCAGTAACCAATTGGCCTAGACCCACTACGGTCACTTAAGTCAGAAGTTTCTTGGGATTGGCAGGGTACTATAGGCATTTTGTGGAGAAATTTTCATCCATAGCCATCCCACTGACGCGGTTGACGAAGAAGGAAACAAGGTTTGAATGGACTGATAAATGTGAGAAGAGTTTCCAAGAGCTTAAGCACAAATTGACTACCGCGCCAGTGTTGACCATTCCATCAGGACTGGGAGGTTTTGAAATTTAACCGATGCTTCGCTGAAAGGATTAGGCTGTGTGTTGATGCAGCATGGTAAGGTAGTAGCCTATGCATTCAGACAGTTGAGGCCACGCGAGATGAATTACCCGACTCATGACTTGGAGTTAGCGGCGATAGTGCATGCCCTGAAGATTTAGAGACACTACATTTGTGGCGAGAAGTTTCAAAAATATACCGACCACCAAAGTTTGAAATACTTATTTTCCTAGAAAGAGTTGAACATGAGGCAGCGTAGGTGGATGGAGCTGCTCAAGGACTATGATTGTGAGACATTATATCACCTTGAAAAAGCCAACAGAGTAGCAGATTCACTAAGTCGGAAGTCAAGTATTGCATTCCTGCTAGTGAGAAGTTGGTCGATGATAGAGGACTTGAGAGATTCTGAATTCATATTAGAAGTTGATCAGTTATCTAGTCTGATAGCTACGCTGAGGGTGGACCCTGAGGTCTAAGAAGGGATACAGGCATTACAGTCTACGAACCTAGAGATTCAGAAAATTGTAGAGATGGATGCTACAAAGAGAAAATCGAAATTTCAAGTGTCTGAGGATGGAATTTTGAAGTTTCGAGGACGACTGTGTGTACCAAAGGATGATGAACTTAGGGAAAGAATTTTGTCAGGGGCTCATAGGAGCAACTATAGCATCCACCCTGGAAGTACAAAGATGTACCAGAATTTGCAACAGCATTATTGATGAAACGGAATGAAGGTAGACGTGGCAAGATACGTGGCTAAGTGTTTGACATGTCAGCAAGTGAAGGCACAACACTATAAGCCTAGAGGACTGTGCAGCCACCGGAGATTCCGGAATAGAAGTGGGAGCACATAACCATGGATTTCATGATGGGACTGCCGAGGAGCCAGCGAGGCTACGACTCGATATGGGTAGTCATGGACAGATTGACCAAGTCCGCCCACTTCATTCCCGTACGGAAGGACTTCGCTATGGATAAGTATGTAGAACTATACATGAGGCAGATAGTAAGGTTACATGGAGTGCCCGTGACGATCACCTCGGATAGGGATCCGAAATTCATCGTAAATTTTTGGAAGAGTCTGCAAGAGGCTATGGGAACTCGTCTGCAGTTCAATACAGCATACCAACCACAAACAGATGGACAGTCAGAAAGAACGATCTAGACGCTCGAGGTCATGTTGAGAGCGTGCGTCATTGATTTTAAAGGTGGATGGGAAGAACAGCTACACCTAATAGAATTTGCTTACAATAATAGCTACCAGCAGAGTATATAGATGGTACCGTTCGAAACACTCTATGGTAGAGCTTGCAGAACACCGATATGTTGGGATGAGGTCGGAGAAAGAAGTATCACGGGCCTCGAATTGGTAGAGCAATCGGTGGAAGCAGTGAAAATAATCCGGGATAGATTGAGGATGGCGCAGAGTCACCAGAAGAGCTATGCAGAGAAGCGGCGCAAACCCCTGGAGTTTCAAGTGGCGATTACGTCTTCCTCAAAGTGTCACCGATGAGAGGACTAACGCGATTTGGAAAGAAGGGGAAGCTGAGCTCAAGATATGTAGGTCCATTCGAGATACTAGAGAGGATTGGAACCTTAGCCTACAGGCTTGCCTTGCCGCCGAATTTATCCTAGGTGAATAATGTATTCCATGTGTCGATGCTGAGAAAGTATGAACCTAACCCGGCACATGTGCTAGATTACGAGGCCATAGAAGTGGACGACAGAGTGTCTTAGTGGAAAGGCCAATAAGGATCGAGGACTGAAAATAACAGACCTCAGGAATAAGAAGATTCCGCTGGTCAAAGTAGTATGGGAACACCACGGAACGGAAAGAGCCACATGGGAGAATGAATAGACGATAAGGCGACAACACCCCCATTTATTTGATTAATTGAGTGTAATGTAAATTTCGAGGAAGAAAATTTTGTAAAGGGGGAGGATTTGTGACATTTTGATTTCTAGTCAATTTCAAACTCTGTAATGAGAAGTTTATATATATCAAGCAATGTGTTTCAGTTTTTTTCCGCTCAAATCTGATTAATTCGAGTAGACTAACCGAAGGAGAAAGGCGGACGTGAGACGAGGTACGTGGACCTAGGCGACTCGGATAGGAAATGACGGTTTGACCATAAGGATTGTCGAGGGGATATTTAGAACCACCAAGAGGTCGATCTATGAACGATTAAGGATTTCCTTGCGAGTGTCATACGATTGAAGCGCGGGTGATGCCGCTTAACCAGCCTATGATTTGTAAAATTATCATAAATCGGACAGTGACGATCGAGACCATAGGGACTAGTGATAAACCCTCACTATTACACGACAACCAAAGCCGCCATGAATTGACGAGCCCTAAACGTGAAATGAATCACGGGGTCGATACGTGTAATGTCTGCAAAAGCCACCCGTCAATTCAGGATAGGTTGGAATCACGTCTGATAGAGAAAACTGTTAGAAGAGAGTCCTAAAAAGTTTGAAATGAAAAATCAAGAATTCTAATGTTATTTGGATTGACCGTCGCCCTATCGAAGAATTCTGGAACGAAAAAAACGACGTTTAGAACGTCAGAGGTAAAATGATCGTTTTGCCCCCCAAGCTTAGAACTTTACCCTTACAATGGAAGAAGGGAAAATTGGTCCATACATCTCCCATGGCTGCCGAAAAAAGAGGATTAAATGAGGGTCATTGGATCTTCTTTGGAAAAGACAATGCCAAGTATCACAAGATCAAGGGTTGTAGTCATATCAACTTTTTGGCTCACCTAACATTCAAACCATTGACCAAAATTTAGATATAACAAAATTCTCTCTCTCCTTTCTCTCTCCTCAACCTCATTTGGCCGAACCCCCCCTTCAACAACCGAGCAAGCCATCTTCTTCTTCTTCCCTATTTCTGCTCGTCGCCAGACTAGACCCGAGCTTCCTGTTCGCCGGTCACGACCGTCCCTTTCGGCCACCATCTGACCACCGGACAACTACTCCAGCGTAGATTTATGTCTTTTTGACATCCTCAAATAAGTATCACGGCATTTGGAGCACCGAGGAGTCCCAAGCAGAGATTCTCCCGAGAGTTGACAGATTAGAACTCAACCTGAGGTAGGTCTGATTCTTTGCCCTTTTGCTGGTCGAAATCTTAGAATCTTGGGCTCAAATTTTTTGAAGATCTAGTAGAGATATTTAGACTTTTGTGGTAAAATTTGGGGCTTAATTTGACCACGAACCGGCCTTATGAATTTTGCCTAGATTTACCAGCGAACAGACCTTGGGCGATCCGGCGACTTCGGACGAGTTTTCGGCGACCAACCTACTCGAAACCCACGGTGAGCCTCCCAAATCCTTAGGTAGACATGTTAAGGAGTAGGATGGCATTTAAATGTTGGAATTGGAGTACATTTAGAATCGGTTGGCCCCGGCTTGCACAGAATTGAATAGGACCGGTTCGATGCCAGGCCAAACCGAATCTGCTAAGGGCTATGGATGGTTATTTTGGGCTGCAAATTGATGTTTGATATGTGATGAGATGATGAGGGTTGAGTTATGTATGATTGGATTGATGGATTGAGGAATTGGGTACGAAAATTGACGGAATTGGTTGAAATTCTAGGTTGCGCGGTGAATTGGCCTTAGATTGATTTGGCCGAGACCTTGAGGAAATCAAAAGGAGTAATTTGTGTCGTCAAGCTCAAAGGTGAGGGATTCCTAAACTTTGACTATGGGGATTGGACTCAATTGAGTGAGTCGAGGTTTGATTGAATTGATTCATGAGAAACTTTCTACGGGGATAGTATTCATTATATCCTAAATTTTAAGGGATGTTTGTGTGGGACTTGATCTATGCATGAGTCGTTTGCCATGCCTAAGTATTATGTGACTTGCTTTGCATGCCATGAGAGTTCACATTGTGTATGAGTGGCACCTATCGTTGTATGTGAATTGAATTGAAATAACATGGCATGAACATGACATGGAGAGGCCCTAAGGCGTTATGAGACGCGGGACGGGAGTTGATACCCTGATGCGACAAGATCGTAGGGTGAAGCTATTGTTGTGTTGCGCCTTGATACGACGAAATCGTGGGGTTGAGATAGTCACGGTCCTGATATGAACTATTCGGGGGATAGAGCATGAGATAATGAGATTTGCCTGGAGATTCATCGGGACCTGATGGGTTTACGCGGGTCACCGATGACGGTCGGATGTGTTTACGCAGACCGAGCCTGAGGCGAATGATCGCGGGCTAGAGATTGAGGCAGGCGGTGATTGGTGGATGTGAGAAGTGGCAGGCTGAGAGTGCATGTGCATCTGAGTGTGGTATGAGGTCTTCATTGTATGTCCGTCGTTTGTATGTTGTTGTTTCATTGAATTGTGTCTGATATGCCTGTCTATTTATGAGTGTGAATTTGTTGAGAGATACGACTACTTGAGTAGACTATCGACCTGAGCTAGGATTAGGTTTCTTTTACTAAGATGTGTATCTCACCCCTTTTGAGGAACCCTTCTTTTTACAGATCCTAGCCTTAGATATATGGCCTATACGTTTTAGGGACCCAAAAGAGATGAAGGCATATTTTGACGAGTTCCCGACTAGGTAGGGGAACATTTATGTGAGGAAATGTACAATTGTATAGGTTGATGAGGGTAAGCCAGAGTGAAAGCCTCATAGGTTCGAGGCGTGGTTTAAGAAGGAAGGGGATACACTGACTGGGCCATTGAAGCCCCACGAGGTACCTTAGGGTGTCATACCCGATTGGTGGCAGACTACAGTAGAGCAGGAGTTACCAAAGGGGTCAGTAGTAGGGTCTAGGAATGGACTAAAGAGGACACCGACCTTGGAGGTCATCGAGCAGGAGGAGGAGGAGGAGGTCATAGTCCTAGAGGCGCCCAAAGGGGACATTGTTGAGCCGTCACTGGAGGTGACCATGGAGGATTCCGTCGGGGTTTCGTCCGAGACGTTTTCTGAGTATGAGCCGACTGAGGACGTAGAGGATATGAAGGACTCCAACAGCTCCTCCTAGGAGTCTCTAGTTAGTGGTCTGATCTTTTGATGATGACCCGACCCGGTTCCTACTGGCTTAGTAGATAGTCTTTTTATATGCTTACCCTGTCGCCCTTATTGTTAGCGGATTGTAGTGGTCGATGTCTGTATGAACAGTATGTCATGATGTATGAATGTTATATGCTATCCAGGTCCCACTTATCTTATATATAGTATGGGGTTTATGCGAGTATCGCTTCCGCATGCGTGAGATATTTATTATATCTCTCGACTTCTTTTGGTAAATCTTGGGACCACCGAGAGATTGTTATGGGTTTGCTTGCAGGGATGTTCGCGTGCTCGTGCCCGGAGCACGGGGCTTGACACCATGCATCTCGTGCCTTATTCTAGAAGTCTCTTAAGGTCTTGCTACCAGTCTTTGTCCCAACTTAATTCTCGTTATCACTCCAATCCTCAATCAATTTGGATCGAGCTGACCTTGCTCTAACACCAAGCAAACAGGGATGTCATGCCCCGCGCTCCGGGCACGAGCTCGCGACTCCCTGCAATAATAAACTCTCTCTCGAGGTCCCAAGATTTACATAGGTTGAGAGATGAACCATATCGACAGCAAGCGGAAGCGATAATAAACAGGTTCCTCCGTACAATAATAAAAAGGGACCGGGGTAGCGAGAGTACCAATAGACACATATACTCTCAAGGATTCATACAAGAGTACTAGCAAACTAAACATGCTAATCAACAGGGGTGACAGGGCCAATACAAAAAAGGATCATCACATCAATAGAAAGAAACAGGCATCGAGATCACCATCAAAACATCAGACCAGAAGGATAGAGACTCCTAAGTCGAGCTACTAGAGTCGTCAGTATCCTCAGTATCCTCAGATGGCTCGTACTCCGAGTGTGTCTCAAAGCAAACCTCCACGATGTCCTCGAATGTCTTGTCAGCTGACGGCTCCTCCTAGTCGTCCTCGGTAGCCTCAATCACGATGACCTCGTCGGTGTCCTCCAAGGTCGGGGTCCTCTCAACGTTCCTTGAGCCAGCTACTGACACCTCAGCCTCCATCGAATCCTGAGCGGGATGACACCAGTTAAGGATTACCCCGCAGGGTACCTCAGTGGGCTTCAATGACCTCGTAGAAACATCCCCTACTTTTCTAAACTAGGCCTTGTACCTATGAGGCTTTCAATTGCTGCGATCCTCATCGACTCAAACTACGGTACATTTCCTAACATACACCGTCCCCTGTCCGTCCGGGAACTTGTCAAAATAAACCGACATCTCTTTCTGGTCGCCAAACCTGATTGGCCACATTCTCACGGTCTAGGATCTGAAAAATAGGGACCCACAACGGGGTGAGATTTACATCTTAGTAAGGTAGGTCCTAACCTTAGGTTAGACTGACCGTATACTCAGGCAAATACAATCAAGGGTAAGCATACATGCAATCACATGAAACATTCAACAGTCATTATATAACATGCGGATAAAGCAGGTGTCAAGCATGCAATCATGGCACCATACCACATCACTGAAATCAAACACACATTGCCATGCCAAATCACACTTTTCACCCTTCCAGTCCTCTTCATTTTCACGCTTGCGTTTAAAATGCCTCAGGCTTGGTTTGCGTAATACGCCTTAGATTATCACATTAACTAACCCGCGTAAACACATCAGGTTTTCAATTTCACTCCAGGCCTATGTCGACACATCTCAACTCCGTCCCGCGTTTCAACGCATCAGGACTATGGCCATCTCAACCCCGAGTCTCGTAAGCCTCAGGGTATCGTTCAACTCAAACCCCGTGCCTCAGTGCCTCAGGGTATCCATACACACAACCCCGCGTCTCAATGCCTTAGGGTGTCACAATTTCTCGGACATGCCACATGCTCATTTCAATTCATAACACATGCTTAATTTCAAACTCATGCAATGAGCAACACATCAATGGCATGCGAGGCAATTAAATTCGACTTTCAAATGCGATAATTATTTCATGACACAAGCGTTGTCAAGCACTCAAGCCATTGATATCTCTCCAAGACGCACAATAGATAATCATCCCATAAACCTCCAAGAATCAATCTAATTCACACTCGATTTGCCTAATCGAGTCCAACCTTCCTATCCAAGGTTTAAAAACCCCTTATCTCAAGCTTAACTCAACAAAAATCTCTTCCCAAGCACTCCAAGGATTTGGTCCAATTAGCCCCAGAACAAGTCAATCGCGTAACCTAAGCAAATTCATCCAATCGTCAAATTTTCTTACTCAATTCGCCAATCCATGAGACATAAACCTCATTGACATGTTTATTGACGTCCTAGCACATCTCAATGATGAATTTGAGACTCAATTCCAACACCAATAGCCTCCCACATATTCGGTATGCATAGAACCAAAACAGGGCATTTTCGATTTTGTGCATATGTCAACCAAACTGCCCTTAAACTAACTTAAATCCTTAATTTATCCACTAATCTACTTGCTAATATGTAGTTCTAGGGTTTGGGGAGCCTCACTGAAAATTTTAAGCTAAGGCAACGCCGGAAAGTCCTTGAACGGCGCCGGTTCCTCTAAGTCCTCCGACGGTCAGTTTTCTGCCCTTCAAACACAAGACCCATTTGGGGTCAAAACTCTACCAAATTCACCTAAAATTTTTTCCACAGCTCATTCTATGTATCATCTAAATTTTCACAAAATTTGGCCAAAAATTTAGAAGGATTCGGGATTCTACGGAACCTAAACATTGGCTTACCTCCAGCTGCGACGCTTTTCGTTGACTTCTGGGAGAATGGCCGGCCGGAGGTCCTTAGGTGGTCATATGTCGTGGTTCTACTTGGAGAATGTCGACAAGAGGATGAGGAAGTGGCTAGTGGTCGGCTAGGTGGCTAGAAGTCACCGGAGACGGCAGTCGACGGTGGCGAACAGGCGGTCAGCGGCTGGTCCGCTGGACCTCCTTGGCAAAGAAGAAGAGAAGAAGAAGTAGAAGAAAATAGGCAGATGGAGGGGGGTTTCAACCAAGAGAGAGAGAGGGTGAGGTATATACTTCAATTTCAAGAGTCAACTATATTTGAATGGTAGGTTGGAAGTGGTCCTATCAACATCAAGGTTTAATCCTTTGACACTTGTCCATGTGTCAATCAATGCTTCATCCAATGGCTCTCAATTTATCAAATTTTCGATAGCTATAATGGGGCTTCAATGACCAAAATGCCCTTGTCCAATTATAAATGCAAGACTAAGGCTTGAGGGGCAAAATGATAATTTTATCCCCGACGTCCGGAACGTCGTTTTTAATAATTCTAATTTTCTTCGATAAGGCGACGGACAATCCAATTATAATGTTGGAATTCTTGATTCTCTATTTTCTAATTTCGAGACTCGTTTCTGAATCATTTATCTATCAGACGTAGTTCCAGCCTATCTCGAACTGACGGGCGGCTTTTGCACACGTTAAGTGTATCGACCCTGTGATTCATATCACTATTAGAGCTCGTTAATTTATGACGACTTTGGTTGTCATGTAATTGTAAGGGTCTATCACTAGTTTCGACGGTCTCGATCGTCACTGTTTGATTTAGAAAATTTTTAGAAATTATACATTGGTTAAGCGGCATCATCCGTGCTCCAATAGTATAACGCTAGCTTTACATTCCTTGATCGTTCTTAGATCGGCCTTTTTATGGCTCTAAATATCCCCTCGACAATCCTTATGGCCAAAGTGTCATTTCCTATTCGAGTTCCCTAGGTCCACGTACCTTGTCTCGCGTTAGCCTTTCCCTTTTAGTTAGTCAACTCGAGATTGATTAGATCCGTGCAAGATACGATTGAAATACATCGTTAGATATTTTCGCATTAATGAGTCCTGAAAATGACAGAAAAATCAGAATGTCACAGGGTGTATACCTCGACAATCTGGAGAACTAAACTTCATACTGATCTACTATCAAATGATTCTAACGCAGCTGCAAGAACTCTACTTGCTTCCTTTTTCGAGCTGTCTCGGAGAAGTATTTGTCATTGAATGCCATGGTAAAGGCATTCCAAGTTAAGGTTGTTCCTTCCAGAAAGACTCCATTCTTGGTAGCAGTCCAAGTTAAGGTTGTTCCTTCCAACTGGTATACCGCCAATAGTACTTTTTGTTCATCTATACATCTCAGTACTCCGAAAGCTTTGTCCAGTTTCTCGATCCACCTTGGCGCCAATTTCGGGTCTCTAGTTCCATCGAACTGGGTTGACTTCAGCTTAATGAACTGCTCGACCAGCTGGCCCATTTGCCTAGCCATAACCACTTCCCCCAGGGCATTATCTACCTCATTGCCTTGGTCAAGATCGCCATTATTTTTATTTTCTCCGTTATTGCCGTTGTTGGCGTTGACAGCAGTTATCGCGGCTCCCGTCGCTTGAGCTTTGGCAGCGTCCCTATCTTGGGTCTGCCGGTCAATGAAGTCGCCGATCCTTTCGAGTGCCCTCAGCACTCCGTCTATTCTCGGGTCTTCCACTACAGGTGGCCTCGAGCTAGAGGCTCCACTCTTGGGTCTTACAAGTCTTCTAGGCGGATTACTCATTCTTGAGTGCTCTCACTACACTTGGATCACTTTAATTTCGCCACAGGATTAGTAACTTACTCATATAATCAAGTCCATCGATACCAAACTAAGTCCCAAGAAAAACAGTCATAACATAACAACCTTCCATACAACTATTTTCAGAAGCACTTCATTAAACAACCCATGGCCTTTACCCAATTTTGTTCACTTCAACGATTCATCAAAACCAGTCATGCTCATTTACTCAACATGCCAAAATCCAGTAATGACTTTTAGCGCTAAAAATGGAGCTCAATCCTCATAAATCACTACAATCTTGTCAAGACCAAATGCCAATCACATGCGCCAAGTCATATGCTATGCATTTCGTGCCTATCTCTCACAAGTCTCCTAATGTCTCGCTACCCAATCTGTCTCAGCTTAGTCCTCCTTATTACTCTAATCCTCAATCAACTTGGATTGAGATGACCTTATTCTGATACCAAGCAATAAGGGATGATGTCACGCCCCGCACCCTGGGCACGGGCGTGTAACTCCCTGCGATCAAACTCTCAAGTCCCAAGAATCACATATCGAGAAATGCATCATAATATAATTAAGCATGTGGAAACATATCATGTAAAATACCTACGTACAAATGCAATGGAAACATGAGTAACGAGAACATCACATAAATGTATATATATAAGCATCACTTGAGTCTGTACAAAAGTGCAGGTGATCTAATCCTGCTAATAGGTCGAGGTAGTGGGAATGAACCAAAAGACATCTATATCAAAGTCCCAAAAGAAACTGACCGACGAGGTCATTAAAAGCAAACAAGTAAGACCCCTAGGTCGAATCGCTGGAATCGTCGATCTCCTCAGCATCCTTCATTGGGTCGTAGTCGGAAAAGGTCTTGGAACGCACATCCACGGTGACCTCCATCGTGTCGTACTCCTGCTCGTCCTCTGAGGTGTCGATCTCAATCACCACAATCGTGTCCTACAAAGTAGGGATCTTCTCAAGTATGTTCCTCGAGCCAGCTACAGACCTCTCAACCTCTACCGAGTCTTGAGTGGGATGACACCAACTAGGAATAACCCTCCGTGGCCTTCAGCGGACTAGTGGTAACTTCGCCTACTCTACAGAACCAAGCTTCGAACCCATGCGGTTTCCAATCTTTACCGCCCTCTTTGACCCAAACCACTGTACATTTTCTAACATATACAGTCCCTCTACCGTCCGAAAATTCATCAAAATATGATGTCATCTCCTTGGGATCACCTAGTCGAGTCGGCAGCATCCTCAAGGCTTAAGGTCTGAAAATATGATCTCACGACAGGGTGAGATTCATATCTCAGTAAGATAGGTCTTAACTTTAAGTTAGGCTAACAGTACACCCAGATGAAAGTAAACAATAAACAAGAATATGCACCCAGCAATATGACGCACTCATTAGTCAATATGCCACAAAGATGCAAGCGTTTATCGATCTCACGGTTATTGCATCATATCATGTCAAACAGATCAGGTGTGGAGATACTAAATGAAACCACAGATTTCAACCTTTGAAACTTTTCCATGAATCAAGCCCGCGTCATAAACGCATCAGGCTCGGTCCGCGTATTACGCTTCAGACCATACAATTGACAAACCCATGTAAACGCATCAGGTTTTCAATTTTATTCCATGTCTGTGTCGACACATATTAAATCTCGTCCCGCATCTCAACGCATTAGGACGTTGGCCATTTCAACCCCGCATCTTAACGCATCAGGGTACAATTCAACACAACCCCGTGTCTCAACGCCTCAGGGTATCACAAGTTCCCAAGCATGCCAGATATCATTTCAATTCAAACTTCATGATCAAGTACAGGATCACACAACGAGCCAAGCATCTACAGCATGCAAGGTAATCAATTTCATAACTCACAAGAGGCAATCAAATCATGTAGTATACATTTGACAAGCATTCAAGCAATCCTCAATCCACCAAGACGAACATGGGACTACCGCGTCGTAACTTGCAATAAATTAACTTAATTCACACCTAACTCATCTAGTCGAGTCCAATCTTCCTAGCAAATGTTTAGAAATCCCTTACCTTGTGCTAAAATCGACAAAATCTCCTTCCAAGGTTATCAAGTATTCTGTCCCAAGAGATCCAAAACAGGACAGCTTCATAACTAATAGAATTCCCTCCGTTTCGTCAAATTTTCTTCGTCCAATCATCAAATCACTAAGCATAAACCGTATTGACATATCAGTTGACATTCTATCATGCCTCGATGAAGAATTTAGGGCTTGATAATACCTCAAACAGCCCCGATGTTCTCGATTTGCACAGAACCAAAACAGGGCATTTTCAATTCTGTGCATACCTCCCTCAATTGGCCCATAAACTACCCTTAATCCCTAATATATCAACTAAACTACTTGCTAACATAATGTTCTAGGTGTTGGGAAGCCTCACCGAAAATTTAAAATCAAGGTGACACTCGGAAGTCCTCAAATGACGCCGAATTCTTCAAGTCCTTCACCGGTTAGATTCTTTTCACCAAAAATCAATGCCAAATCACCATCCAAACTCCATCAAATTTATCCAAAATTTTTACCACAGCTCAGTCAAACATAGTCCTACATGTCTACAAACTACCACCAAAAATTTGAAGTGATTTGAGGTCCTATAGAGGTTGAATGAAGACTTACCCTTAGTTGCGATGGATTCCGTTGACTCGAGGGGAAACGGATGAACGGAGCTCTTCCGGTGACCAAACGTGGTGCTTCAAGTTAGAGCTGGTCGACAAGAGGCTGAGGAAGGTGAGAGTGGTTGGCTCGATGGTTGGAAGTCACTGGGGGTGGCGCTCTTGAACAACGAAGACAGCGGCAGAAGCTAGTCGGCGTGGTTGGTTCGGCCGAAGAAGAAGAAGAGGGAAGGAAGAAGAAGAAGCTGGCTATGGAGGAGCGTTTGGTTAAGAGAGAGAGAGAGAGTGTCTGTGTATACCAATTTGAGAGTCAATCAAGGCAGAATGATAGGTTAAAAGGTTAAGCCATTAATGCCAAAGCCCCATCCCTTGACACTTGTACATATGTCAATCAATTTTTTATTCAATGGCTTTTAAATCTCCAAATTTTCGGCAGCCTAGAGGGTATGTCAAAGACCAAAATGCCTTCATCCATTTATTAAGGCAATGTTAAAACTTGAGGGGCAAAATGATAATTTCACCCTTGACGTTTGAAACGTCATTTTTCCAATTCAAATTTTCTTCGATGAGACGACGTCCAATCCAATTATAATGTTGGAATTCTTGATTTTTTATTTTTCAATTTCGAGACTCGTCTCTGATCCATTTCTCTGTCAAATGTAATTTCAGACTATCCCGAATCGACGGGTGGCTTTTGCAGACGTTACGTGTATCGACTCTGTGATTCTCATCATACTTAGGGCTCATCAGTTCATGGCGACTTTGGTTGTTATGTAATTGTGAGGGTCTATTACTAGTTTCGACGGCCTCGATCGTCATCGTTTGATTTAGGAAAATTTTACAAATTATACATTGGTTTAGCGGCATCACTCGCACTCCAATCGTATAACGCTAGCAATGCATTCCTTAATCATTCTTAAATCGGCCTTTTGTGCCTCTAAATATCCCCTCGACAATCTGTATGGCCAAGGTGTCATTTCTTATTCGAGTTCCCTAGGTCCACGTACCTCGTCTCGCATTAACCTTTCCCTTTTGGTCAGTTAACTCGAGATTGATCAGATCCGAGCGAGATATGACTGAAATACATCATTAGATACATTCTCATTAATAAGTCTCGAAATGACAGGGAAAATCAGAATGTCACAAGAAGCTAGGAATACCTACAAAGAAACATCCTAACCTTATACGTTAGGGTGGATTAAATCTGGAGTGGAAATCATTTAGGTAACCGAGTGATGCAAAATTCCATTCTCCATTGGTAAATATCACGATGAGCTGTATTGTGATGTGGTGCACATGGATGTATGTCACATGTTGTTTGGGAGGCCTTGGCAATTTGATGTAGATGCTCAGCATTCGAGAAGAAGCAATCAGTATACTCTCATGAAGGATGGAGTGAAGTATATATTGTTGCCCCTGAAGAATAAAGGAAAGCAGGCTGCGAAGCTATCCATGGCCACACCCACCATTGCTGATTCGCTGGATTGCAGGTACCCGAACGAGTTGAAGGATGACGTGGGATCGGTGAGGAGTGGCATCGATAAGAAGAATTCGGGAACAAATGCAAAGTCTGGAACTTCAGCATTTCCCGAGAAAATGCAAACGAGCAACCTTGTTGAACAGTTTATCACAAAGAATGCAACTTTGACAAATGAGAAAGAAGTCGATGTCCACCCAATCCGTGCCATGAAATTCTCCACCTCTCTAGTCGTGCGTGTTGCTGTTCAATGGAAGGTAGCTTCTGACCTTCTCAAGCTCATTGAAGGACTTAAGCAATTGGCCAAGTCGGATCCTATGGTGGCATGTAGCATTGAGGAGAACAGCGCAGATGTTTCTGATGAATCTGGATTGCTCCTGGATGATTCTAAGCTTTGGGATCCTGATTTCATCACCACCGCAAAGTTTGTCATGAGCCTACCGATTACGTCACTTGACCGTGGCAAAGCTCTTCAAGCGGGTTTTTCAACGGGAATTCTCCAGCTCATAGGAACTGATCATTGCGCTTTCAATTCTTCACAAAAAGCTCTAGGAATTGACGATTTTCGTAAAATCCCAAATGGCGTTAATGGTATTGAGGAGAGGATGCATCTTGTTTGGGACACAATGGAGGAATCTGGACGAACTTTCGTCTCTGATTATGTCCTGATAACGAGTACAGAGTGTGCTAGGATCTTCATCAAATACCCGAAAAAGGGAGTGATCTTTGTGGGGTCTAATGCGATCTTCATCAACTTTGCAAGTGAAAAGCTTCATCAACAATTCAATGGGTATGTTTTCAAGATGGAGCAGGAGGAGTATAGCAAAGAACAAATCAATTGGAGCTATATAAAATTTATAGGCAACCTAGATGATTTGGAGTACAAACACAATAAAGGTCGTAGCAGCGAAGGAAGGGTCACATGGGACAATGGGATCGAGTATGGGGATAGGAAGCTGATGTATTACTTGATTCGTTGGAGAGGCCGTCCTGGATGAAGCAAATTTTGTAAACTTGGAGATGAAATTGAATTTGAAGAGACTGAATAGAAGATGAACCAGATTTGAGGACGAATCTTTTTCCTAACAGAGGATAATGATACGGATAAGGATTGCGATCTATGAATGATGCATATAAAGTTACGATCTCTGTAATATTATCTACGTAATATTACGTTATCCTTATTTGTAAGCAATTTGTTAATTTTATTAGTATTTTTGTAATTTTAAATTTTGATATTTTATAATCCTAGTAGGGTTAGGTTTATGGTTAACACCTATAGAAGTTCTTTTATGATATTTGAGGAGACAAAATATATTTTTTTGATATTGAATTCGTGATTTTCCTCTCAAAGCAAGATTTGCTTGTTTTTTTCGCTGAATGCTACGTCACCGATCCACGATTCTATCTTGGATCGAATTTTGGAAAGTTCATCCGTAAATTGGGTAAATTTCTTATCTTGATTGATTTGAAATATTTGATTACCTATTTGAAATATTTCGTTATCTAACAAAATCTTTTTGAGTCGCAGGTAATCAATTAGGAAAATCTTTTCCTAATTCGTAACCGCACATATGGAATTAATTATATCTATAAGGCTTTAGATGGAATTAATGACATAGCGGGCATTTTGAATTTTAGGGTCGATCTATGAGGCTTTAGATCAAAACTTCGTTCGAAAGAAATTGCAAAATATTCAAGTTTGGTTACTTTCCATATTTGAGCTTATATGATTGGATCGTCATCTTTGCATATCTAATTAGTTGTCTTTCCATGTTTGAATTGATTGGATGTGATTCACTATCTTTTAGAATATATCTCGTCGTATGATGAAAATCTCGAAAATTCTAAGAGATATCAGTTGTCATGTTTATTTGAATTGCACGTCATGTAGATAAGTTGCATCTTTAAATTTGAAAATTACATCCTGATGCGTAAACTTATGCTAAATTACTCAATCTTTAAGAATTTAGGGGTTAGGGAAACTTAAATCCTAAAACATATAAAATAAAGATAACTTGGCATAGTTTCATTTAAGGCTGTAATTAAATCCAAAAATACAAACAAAAAAAAATCATTCTCATTTTGTTATTCATGCATTGCATTTAAAAATAGAAAATCCCAAAAAAGAATTTCTTCCACTAAACTTCGAACGCTCATCAGAGTTGCCAAATTGAATATTTTTCATGAAATTGGTACCGAAAGGGCATTAATTGAAAATTTAATGTAATCAATTCACAAATTTAAAATTTTTGTTTCGCAGAAATAAAATAATTTTATCCCGCTATTTTATTTAAGTTTCTAATCAACCTATCTAAAAATGATTAGTGGTGGCTCCTAAAAATTTAAAATCTTTTGAAAGATAATCGCTTGGACCATAAGTCACGATATGATAGAATTTGGGAGAATTCAAACTAGGCTAGTTAATTAAATTAATTAATTTAGTAATTCATTAACCTAAAATTGAAAACCTGATTTTTTAGGTCACGACAGCTTGAAGACTTCGTTGGGGAAATGCTTAAATTTTTTTAAAAAAATTTAGGGAGGACTTAGGCCAAGATTTTTCGTGAAAAATGCATTCAGTTTGGCAATCTTGATTTAATTATTATCTTTACGTGTTAAATAGTTTTGCAGAATGGGAGTTATATGGGGAGGAGTCTGTGGCTAACCCTTTGTTTTGCAGGCTTGGTGATTGTTTTTTAATTCTTGAACTATTGGAGTGGTGATTGATTTAAAATGTTGTGCATGTCTTTAGAATAATTGCACTACACCTCATCCACTTGTGATTGAACCCGGGTCACCCAATAGTTTTCGAATGGTATTTAAGTGGTTCTTTAACCTTGGCGGTAAGGCTTTGCTAAAGGTTATCCTACTTGGGTCTCGAAGTTCTTCTAAAAATGGCTCTAGAGTCGTTCTCACGCACGTGAGGCTATGATGCATGGGTGTTTCCCTTGTCGACCGAACCAAGCCGAAATGATTGGACTCGACTAGTCATGACTATGTATGTGAGGCGACAACTAGTCATGATGAATGTGCGCGAGGCTGCGACATGTCGTTCCGTCCCTCATTTTATTTTGCTAAGAACTAAAATTGAATCCACGACTCATGTGCATGTCTATGTGATTTTTCATTTCAAACATCCAAAGGCGGTACTCTCTTCAACCCTTTTTCTCCTACTTACTATTATTTTCAGGTCGGTCCATGACTGTTTTTAGGCGAACACTTTGCATGGTTTGATTTTTTAGAGTGTCTTCGGATCATTTTTGGACTTTAGTGTCTTGATGAAAAATATTCAGAATATCTTGAACTATCATCTATAAAATTTTGAGAATGATCCGTAGTTTTTTTCATTTATTGAATAATTTTCATTAAGGACGGTGCAAGCTGGAATTCCAGCATTTTTCTGGCACACATCTTGTTTTGCAGATTGCTACTCCTAAACGAGCTATAACCCCGAATCATGAAAAATGAAAGTTGTAGGTTGATGTTTCAACTAGTAGCCTGAAAAATTCTACACCTTAACTCACACTTGAAAGGGGTCCTTCGTTCATTTTACAAAGACCGGACGAAACAGATTTCTGAACAAAAATTTTCCAAAGATGCATTAAACTGTATTGATTGGTCCATTTTCAACCTTAGGACTGAACACAAAAGTTGTTTATCATTGTATCCTGTATTGGCTCGTAAAATTTGGTGATTTTTTTGTCAACGTATGAGTTAAGAATAACTTTATCGTAACGACCGACGAAACTGAAAAAACTATGGATCCTTCACACTCCCGTAATACTCGATCTGGAGCGAGGAGAATGATTGATCGAGCGAAGTTGCAGTCATTACAAATGAAAGAATCAATCAACTTCTAGAAGAGATGCATGTCAAGGGTGTTCAGATGAATAGGGTGATCAATGCAATGAAACGTACTATTCAACTTCTCAAGCATCAAGGTGAGATGATTCGATCCAACTTGACATATATTAGCAATCAACTTCCATGTGTTGAGCCTCTGTCAGTGATTGGAAGGGAGTTTACTCTGCTTCCCACAACAATATCCATCATATGGCCAATACTCCTAAAAAAGTGAGTAATTCAGCGAGAACAAACACCTCATCAGACTACGAGCTCCCAGAATTCCTGCTCGGGCAAATCTTGTGATTTTCACTATGGTAAAAGAAGTCACTCCCTCGAAGTATGCGTTATCCTGTGATTCCGAATGCAAGACATGGTTGGTGTTGGGGATCTTATGTTCCGCGCATGAAAATATTGTGGAGTTTACTAGTTGTCCCAAGCATACGATTGGAATACCCACTCCTGTTCAAAGATGAACCATCCTCATCTAGTCGTCATTTCTCTCGTGGTGTTAGCTGGAACACATGAGACGATTAGACCCTCCAGAAGCTAAGAGAATTCATCATTAGGGAAGTGGGCGTAGACCCAGATCAATACCATTCTTATGTTTCTAGTTAATTCAGGAGTAAGGGAGCAGATTCTTAACTCTAACCACTGATCAACCTAATAAAAATCCTTGGGACAATCCTCGATGACATGGCCCAATGGAGAATCATCCACGAAGTTCATATTTTTCCTTAGACAATTCAATCAATTTATACTCCCATCCATCAACCATTCAAGCTGGACCCATAACTTCGCCCTTGATCATTCCATGTCAGTTGAAGAAGGACGAAGCAAGACCAAAGCCACCCGATCTCAAAGAGAGTATCTCTTGCCCTCAACCCATCATTATTGGGAATGACTTTCTTGTTTCCTCTTGCAGGGGATAAGAGCAGAAACTAAGACCATAAGTCAGACTTCCAACTTGGGGCATATCTGTGGGCCAATTCCTGATTATACCGCTTGACAGAAAATGGGGCAAAATTAATAGTGAAACCCAACTTGAAATAAAGAAGTATGCTCTTCTTCGAACTACATGGTTCTTATAGTAACACCTTTTTCCCCTTGCAGGACCATTCATCAGCCATGACGGTCATCATAATTGAGTGGGAGTGATCAGAACATCTTGAATTCTCGATTGATTAATCTCACGCAATTCCCTTTATACTAGGGCAATCCACATTTTCTCATTCCTTGGGATTTCTAAATGGATTTGCATAGTTTATACATGTCCATATTTGATCTGCACTCATTTTTCTTATATGCCGGATGATCAAATCAGATTAAGGTTCATGAATTTCGTCTCATCATATTTTTGTCTGCATTATTAATTTCCACTGTGAGATAATTTCAATCAGGAAGTCTCTTTGATCCGAATTCAATTGATCATTTTGAATGAGGAATGTTAAGATGACGAAAGGCAAGCCATTTCCATACATATCCTATATTATATCCCTAGTGAGCAATATAAGAAGTTCTACGCTTACAAGGTAAAGGGTTATCTCACGAAAAATATGATGATCAAAATGATATGAGGTATTCATTTTATCTATCGAAACACTATATGATGATCAAAATGATATGGGGCAATTTCATAAATTCAAAAATGAGTGGAATTTTCTTGTTTTCACTTGCATCAATCTTTGAGTATATTCATTGCATTTGAATTCTATGTTAGCTCAAATTCCTTAAATATGACGAAGAGCATTTCATTTATATACCCATATATACTCATCCTTTGCTAAACCCAATTTGAGCGGCGAATTCATTTCTCAAAACCCAATTGGTGATCATCTTGAAAAGAGACTATTTCAAATTATCAGACGAATGAGCAAAGTTTCTTGGGGCAAGCTGAAATTTGGAAATTTGTCAGATGAGACACTTCCTTTTTTTTTTAAAAAAAAAGAGAGGTTGCTGTGCAAAAGGAATGAAAGAAAAAAAGAAAGAAAAATATTTCCATGCAAAACAAAATCATCAAAGTTGGCCATGCAAAAAAAGAAAAGAAAAGCTTGCCGTGCAAAAAGGGGCAAAAGTGTCCACTCTCATCAAAAATGAAAAATAAAGGAAAAGAGCTCTCTCAAAGAATCTTCGGAAGGAAGGGAGGTCTCACTTGAATTCATTTAAAGCATGTTCCACAAATAAAAATTATTTTGGGAGCACAAAGTGATAGAGGCGGATGATCACCAATTTGGTCATCATACACCCTTTGTTGAAAATAAGCCTTTCATTTCTAAGCCTACCTTGAGCCTACATTACAACCCTCACCAAAAGTCTCTTCAGATTATGGCACTTTATGACATTCTGATTTTCCTATCATTTTCAGACTCATTAATGAGAAATGTATCTAGCGATGTATTTCAGTCATATCTCGCTCAAATCTGATCAATTTGAGTCGACTGATCAAAGGGGAAAGGCTAACGCGAGACAAGGTACGTGGACCTAGGGAACTCTAGGAAATGACGCTTTGACCATAAGGATTGTCGAGAAGACATTTAGAGCCATAAAAGACCAATCTAGAAACGACTAAGAAATGCATTGCTAGCGTTATACGATTGGAGGGCGAGTGATGCCGCTTAACTAATGTATAATTTACAAATTTTCCTAAATCGAACAGTGGCGATCGAGACCTTTGAAACTAGTGATAGACCCTCGCAATTACATGACAACCAAAGTCGCCATGAATTGACAAGCCCTAATTGTGATATAAATCACAGGGTCGATACGTGTAACGTCTGTAAAAGCCGTCCTTCAGTTCGGGATAGGCCAGAATCGCATTGGATAGAGAAATGATTTAGAAACGATTCTTGAAATTTGAAATTGGAGAATCTAGAATTCCAACAATACAATTGGATTGGTCGTCGTCTGATCGAAGAGAATTGGAATTAGAAAAACGACGTTCCGAACGTCAGGAGTAAAATTACCATTTTTCCCCTCAAGCCTTAGCCTTACCTATATAATTGGACAAGGGAATTTTGGTCATTGAAACCTCCAAAGAGCTGCCGAAAATTGAAGAAATGGTAGGTCATTGGATGAGCTTTGAGTGACACATTGGACAAGTGTCAATGGATGAAGCCATGAGTTGATGCTTCCACTTTTAAACTACCATTCAACCCATGTTGACCAAGCCAAATGAAGTATAAACCCTCATTCCCTCTCTTGCTTGGCCGAACACCCTTCCATCTGCTCTGCATCTTCTTCATCTTCTTCTTCTTCACGCCTAGAAGCTGCTCCATAAGATCGGTTCTGCCGTCGCCATCGACCACCACTTCCGGCGATCCCCAGCGTCGAGCTGACCACCCACTCCTTCCTCAACCTCTTGTCGATATCCTCGAAGTGGAAATGAGTCGTTTGACCCACCGAGGAGCTCCGGTCGGCCAATCTCCCAAAAGTCGACGGAAATCGTCGCAACCAGAGATAAGCCACGTTTTTGGCCTCTTAGGACCCCGAAACCTTGGAGTTTTGCAATCAAATTTTGTGGACATTTAGGAGACACATAGATGGAGCTGTGGTAAAAATTTTGGGTTAATTTGATGGATTTTTCACCCCAAATGGGTCTTGTGTTTGAAGGGACAGAACTGACCGGCGTTAAGCTTGGAGGAACCGGCGCTGTTTGTGGACCATTTGACGTCACCTTCAGCTCAAATTTTTGGTGAGCCTCCCAAACCCTTAGATCTATATGTTAGCAAGTAGATTAATGATTAAATTGAGGATTTGAGGTGGTTTAAGGGCTGATAAGTTGAGGCATACACAGAACCAAAATTCGCCCGGTTCGGTTCTGTGCAAACCGATTCTGTGGGGGGCTGTTGGTGGTTGTAATTAAGCTCCAAATTCATCGTTGAGAAGTGTTAAAATGTTAATTGATAAGCCCATGAGGTGTATGATTAGTGGGGTGGTGATTTGAGCAAGAAAAGTTAATGATTGGATGAATTTCCTTAGGTTGAGTGGTGGACTTGATCTTGGACCGTTAGGACCGAACCTTTGAGGTGCTCAGAAGAATACTTGCGCCACATTAAGCTCGAGGTAAGGGGAATCCTAAACCTTTGATAGGAGGATTGGACTCGATTGGGCGATTGGTGGGTAAATTGGTCGATTCTTGAAAGTTTATAACGTGATAACCCAATGTGTCTTAGAATGGTATAGAGGACTTGAACGAGTGACAATGCTTGTTCTTGAGTTGATTACCATATTTGAATGTCAAATTTGATTGTTTTGCTTGCCATAAGTGTATGATTGTGCATGAGTTTGCACTTGGCATTATGTGCATGAGTTTGCACTTGGCATTATGTGCATGAATTGAATTGAACTTGTGGCATATATAAGATGTGGGAATACCCTGAGGTGTATGAGATGCTGGATTGAAATGGCCAATGTCCTGATGCGTTGAAACACGGGACGAAGTTGAGGTGTGTCGACACAGGCTTGGAATAATATTGAAAACTTGATGCGTTTACGCGGGTTTGTCAATGAGACGGTCTGATGCGTTTACATGGACTGAGCCTGGGCATTCTAAATGCAGGCATGAAAGTGAGGCAAGCGAGAGGGGTGGAAGTTGTGATTCGACATGACGAGGTGTGCATGATTCTATTGATGTGTTATGATGTCATGACTGCATGCCTGATATCTGTGTGTTATTATTGACAAAGGAATGCCTCATGAAATTTTTTATTTATTATTAGCGTTTGCATTTGCCTAAGTGGACTGTCTACCTAACCTAGGGTTAGGACCTACCTTACTGAGATGTATATCTCACCCCATTGTGGGACCCCATTTCTTTACAGATCCTAGGCCTTGAGCATGTGGCCAGTTAGGTTTAGGGATCCTAAGGAGATGCCTGTCTATTTTGAGGAGTTCCCTAACAGATAGGGGACCATTAACATTAGAAAGTGTACGGTCATCTGGGTAGACAAGGGTGGTAGTAGCTGAAAGCCTTATAGGTATGATGCATGGTTCAGAAAGGTAGGGGACGTTTCTACAGGACCGTTGAAGCCCACTGAGATACCTTGAGGCCGATCCCTAGTTGGTGCCATCCCGCTCGAGATTCAATGGAGGCCGAGGGATCGATTGCTGGTTCGATAATTGGTCCAAAGAGGACCCCGACTCTAGAGGACACAAACGAGGTGATAGTGGTCCAGGCTATCGAGGAGTACCTGGTGGAGCCGTCTACTGATGAAACCATGGAGGATACCGTGGAGGTTTGCTCGGAGACCTTCTCGGAGTATGAGCTTAGTAAGGAGTCTGAGGGGGAGACCAACGACTCCAGCAGCTCGACCTAGGAGTTTCTGCTTTGCTAGTTCGACAATTAGTTGGGTGACCTTGATGTCTGTCCCTTTTTTGAGAGTAGCTATGACCGTCTTTTGTACCTGCCCCGTCACCCCTACTGACTAGCGGATCTAGTTTACGATATTCTTATGTGAACAGTTGAGAACCTATGTATGTATTGATATTATCGTTACCCATGTCCCTTTTTATACTTGTACGGTGGAGTTATTATTTAGTCGCTTTCGCATGCTTTGTAATTGACATACCTCTCGACATGTATATGCATCCTGGGACCTCGAGATATAGTTTGTGCTTGCAGGGAGCGTGACATCCCCGTTTGCTTAGTATCAGAGCAAGGTTAGCTCGATCCAAGGTTGATTGAGGATTGGAGTAATAAGAAGGATTAAGTTGGGACCAGGACGGGTCACGAGACCTTAGGAGACTTACTAGAATAAGGCACGGGTTGCATGGCATATGACTTGGAGCATATGATTGGCATTTGGCCTTGACAGGATTACGACGATATAAGAGAATGAAGTTCCATGTTTAGCGTTGGAAGTCATTTTCGGGTTTTGACTTGTTAAGTGGAGGAGCATGGCTAGTTTTGGTGAACCGTTAGAGTAAACGAAATTGAGAAATAGCCGTGAATGGCTTATTGAAGTGCCTCTAGGATTACTATGTGAAAAACCGTTGTAATATAACTGTTTCTATTAAGACATTGTTAGTAGCTCTAGATTTGGTTGAATGAATGAGTTACTAACCCTTTGATGACATAGTGGTGGACCAGGCTCAGTAGAAGCACATAAGAATGAGTAATCAACCTAAGAGACTCGGAAGGGCCAGGAACGAAGCCTCTAGTTCGAGGCCACCTGTTGTAGAAGACCCGAGAATAGATGGAGTATTGAGGGCGCTCGAGAGGATTGGCGACCTCATCGACAAGCAGACCCAAAATAGGGATGCTGCCATAGCCTAAGCGGTAAGAGCCGCAAAAGTTGCCGTCAATGGCAACAACAACAACAACAAAGGCAGCGAAAATAATGGCGACCACGATTAGGGCAATGAGACAGCGAATGCCCAAGAAGAAGTTGTCGTAGCCAGACAAATGGGCCATCTGGTCGAGCAGTTCATCAAGCTGAAGCCAACCCAGTTCGACGGAACTGGAGACCCCGAGCTAGCACCTAAATGGATCGAGAAAGTAAAGAAAGTCTTTGGAGTCTTGAGGTGCACGGACGAAGAGAAAGTACTGTTGGTAGTATACCATCTGGAAGGTACCGCAAACGATTGGTGGGTTGCCACCAAGAATGGAGTTTTCTCAAAAAGGACGGCCTTGACCTGGAATGCTTTCACCACGACATTCAATGACAAATACTTTTCTGAGATGGCTAGGGAAAGAAAATAGGTGAAATTCTTGCAGTTGCGTCAGAATCAGTTGACAGTGGACCAATATGAGGCTGAGTTCTCTAGGTTATCGAGGTACACACCCCGATCGGTAGAAGATCCCTTGGAGAAGGCTCGGAGATTTCAGGACGATTTGAGGCCTGAGCTTCGCAGTTAGATGATAGCCCTAAATCTGAGAACCTATAAGGAAATTTATGAGCGAGGCCAGATGATCGAGAGGGATTTAAAGGAGAGGAATGCCGCATCTGGATCGCGGTTTACTTCATTTTGAGACAACCGCCAGATGGGCAAGAGACCAATGGCTGGTAATAGGGGTTTTGTCCCTCCCGTGAGGAAACACATACTGAAGCCACCGAACCCCATGAACTGGAGCTGTTGCCTCTGCGGCAGGAGGCATGGTAATGGACTATGCCCAACAAGAACTGGAGCCTGCTTTAAGAGTGGTCAGATAGGCCACTAGATGAAGACTTGCTCTAACCAAGCTCCAACAAATCGACTTCAAGGGTAGTGACCACAGGCTGGACCGTCGATTGCCACTCCCCAGATTGAGCAGAATCGACCCCCAGCTGGAGGAAGAGTTTATGCAGTAGCTCGCAGGAAGGCAAAAGAAACGCCAGACGTGGTCACAGGCACGGTTTATTTGTGTAACCAAGCTGCATATGCATTGTTTGATCCTGACGCCACACACTCATTCGTATCTACTTGGTTTGCTGATTTGGTTAATATGAAGTTAGAACCGTTGAGTGTGATTCTGCACGTGGCCACCCCGTTGAACAATAATATATTGGTTTCATTGGAAGCGAGTCGTTTGACCCACCGAGGAGCTCCGGCCGGCCAATCTCCCAAAAGTCGACGGAAATCGTCGCAACCAGAGGTAAGCCACGTTTTTTACCTCTTAGGACCCCGAAACCTTGGAGTTTTGCAACCAAATTTTGTGGATGTTTAGGGAACACATAGATGGAGCTGTGGTAAAAATTTTGGGTTAATTGGATGGAGTTTTGACCTCAAATGGGTCTTGTATTTGAAGGGCTAGAACTGGCCGGTAGTAAGTTTGGAGGAACCGGCGCCGTTCGTGGACCATTTGACGTCACCTTGAGCTCAAATTTTCAGTGAGCCTCCCAAACCCTTAGATCTACATGTTAGCAAGTATATTAGTGATTAAATTGAGGACTTGAGGTGGTTTAAGGGCTGGTAAGTTGAGACACACACAAAACTGAAATTCGTTCGGTTCAGTTCTGTGCAAATCGGTTCTGTGGGGGTGGTTGTAATTGAGCTCCAAATTCATCATTGAGAAGTGTTAAAATGTTAATTGATAAGCCCATGAGGTGTATGATTAGTGGGGTGGTGATTTGAGCAAGAAAAGTTAATGATTGGATGAATTTCCTTAGGTTGAACGGTAGACTTGAACTTGGACCGTTAGGACCGAACCTTTGAGGTGCTCGGAAGAAGAATTGCATCACATTAAGCTTGAGATAAGGGTAATCCTAAACCTTTGATAGGAGGATTAGACTCGATTGGGCGATTGGTGGGTGAATTGGTCGATTCTTAGAAGTTTATAACATGATGACCCAATGTGTGTCCTAGAATGGTATAGAGGACTTGAACAAGTGACAATACTTGTGCTTGAGTTGATTACCATATTTAAATGTCAAATTTGATTATTTTTCTTGCCATAAGTGTATTGATAGTGCATGAGTTTGCACTTGGCATTATGTGTATGAATTGAATTGAACTTATGACATATCTGAGATGTGCAAATACCTTGAGGCATATGAGACACAGGGTGGTGTGGATAAATGCCCTGAGGCGCGGGGTTCAAAATGAATGGCACCTTGAGGCGTATGAGATGCGGGGTTGAAATGGCCAATGTCTTGATGCGTTGAAACGTAGGACGGAGTTAAGGTGTGTCGACACAGGCCTGGAGTAACATTGAAAACCTGATGCGTTTACGCAAATTTGTCAATGAGACAGTCTGATGCATTTATGCGGACTGAGCCTAAGGCGTTCTAAACGCGGGTATGAAAGTGAGGCAGGCGAGAGGGGTGGAAGTTGTGATTCGACATGACGAGGCATGCATGATCCCATTGATGTGTGATGATGACATGACTACAAGCCTGATATTTGTGTGTTATTATTGATAAAGGAATGCCTCGTGAAATTTTGTATTTATTATTAGCGTTTGCGTTTGCTTGAGTGGACTGTCTGCCTAACCTAGGGTTAGGACCTACCTTACTGAGATGTATATCTCACCCCATTTCTTTACAAATCCCAAGCCTTAAGCATGTTGCCAGTCAAGTTTGGGGATCCTAAGGAGATGTCTATCTATTTTGAGGAGTTCCCTGACGGATAGGGGATCATTTACATTAGAAAGTGTATGATCATCTGGGTAGACGAGGGCGATAGTGGCTGAAAACCTCACAGGTACGAGGCATGGTTCAGAAAGGTAGGAGACATTTCTACAGGATCGTTGAAGCACACTGAGGTACATCGAGGGCCAATCCCTAGTTGGTGCCATCCCCCTCGGGATTCAGTGGAGGCCGAGGGATCGGTTGCTGGTTCGATGTTTGGTCTAGAGAGGACCCCGACCCTGGAGGACACAGACGAGGTGATAGTGGTCGAGGCTACCGAGGAGGACCTGGTGGATCCGTCTACTGATGAGACCATGGAAGATAATGTGAGGGTTTGCTCGGAGACCTTCTCGTAGTACGTGCCCAGTGAGAAGGCTGAGGGAGAGACCGACGACTCCAGCAGCTCGACCTATGAGTTTCTACTTTGCTAGTCCAGCAATTAGTTGGGTGACCTTGATGTTTGTCCCTTTTTTAAGAGCAGCTATGACTGTCTTTTGTACTTGCCCCGTCACCCCTACTAACTAGTGGATCTAGTTTACGATATTCTTGTGTGAACAGTTGAGAACCTATGTATGTATGGATATTATCGTTACCCATGTCCCTTTTTATACTTGTACGGAGGAGTTATTATTTAGTCGCTTCCGCATGCTTTCTAATTGACATACCTCTCGACATGTATGTACATCTTGGAACCTCAAGAGATAGTTTGTGCTTGTATGGAATCGCGTGCTCGTGCCCGGAGCGCGGGGTGTGACACACTTGAGTTAATATGTGGTTTCAAATGCTTATGAATGTCGCTCAAAGAAGTGCGAACAAGATCATTTTATCTCATTTCGCAAGGGTTTCTGACTTCTAAGCCAATGCAGCTGATGAAGATTTTATTTCATGGCCTAAAAGACTCATATAAGTCCCCTTTGAATAGCCCTTGATCGAGCCTGAATTATTGTCCTTGTAAAAGGCCTCATGGATTAGTCTGGTCATACTAATTGCGAGAATACCCAGACACTTGTCAGGCGTGATGATGACAGCTCTAGAGTTTCTCTTACCCGCATCAATGGTCGGGTCTGAACAACCTTTCTTATGAGAAATAGTAAAAAGTCCTTTCTGATTCAAATTCATCATTCAAGTTGATTAGAATTGTCAGAAAGGTCAGGCAGGCTTTCTTATTGACAAAATTCCCCAATTGAGCTTTATAATGCAAGCAAAAACTCGCAAAATTTTTTTGGCATATAACATTGCATTTGCAATAGTTTATGCATATCATCATATTTTTTAAGTGAATGGACAGGTATGATGCAGTTAGCCTAGCCATCATTCATTCATCACTCAAGAAATCCAGGTAAGTTTTCTAAACCTTTTAAAAAAAATTGACCGTGGTCGTACTTCTTCTGATGCCTTGTGCTGACAATTTTTCAAGCATCGCACAATTTTGTATTCATACTAATCCAATTCAGATGATACATTATCTCTTGCCTTGATACGATGAGACCTGCTTGAGAAGGTCGCGAGAGATTATTTTACTGACTCATGCTGACTCGTTAAGGAGGTCGTAGGAGACACTTTACCGACTCATGATGATCTATTGAGGAGGTCGCAAGAGACATTTTACCACCTCATGGTAACCCGCTGAGGAGGTCCCAAGAGGCATCTCTCATCTTGATACGATGAGACCTTCCAGAGAAGGTCGCGGGAAATCATTTTTACCCACTCATGGTGACCCGTTGAGGAGGTCCCCAAGAGACAAATGGCCAGTTCGAACCATAACTCAAGCACATTTTCAACCTTGCACGGATCTTGCGATGTCCCGCATGAAAGGGAAACCTTTGGTAACGGATAAGGCCCCCAAAACCTAAGATTCACATGTGATCTTGGATTGTTTTCTCGATTTCTTAATGTATGCACTCTTGTGATTTCGAAAAAAATAAATGACCAGCTCGAACCATAACTCGAGCACATTTTCAAACTCTATACAAAGCTTGTGTTGTTTTACATCAGAAGGAAACTTCTGGCAATAGATGGGTCCAGTACCTTAAAATCCTAGCAGCCACAAAGAAGTCTGGAGATCAAGGGAATCATCAGCATTACGAGGTATTTGATGAAACATGTATTTTCAAATGTGATACATGTGCATGTTTCTTTAATACGGTGAAAAGAGAAATTTTGGCACATGCTATTTATAGCACTTCATTTCATGCATCATTTCACTTGCATCAGAAAATGGGATCTAAACTCCCGCAAAAAAATTATCATTATTCACTTGCATTTGCAAAATTTAGGTTTCAATTTTAAGTCTTTGATCGAAACCTCTACGAGCTTCCACTCAAAGAGGGGCAGCTGTTGACACCTAAATTTTAATTTTATTTATTTCATAAAAATGAGAATTAAATTTATTTCTCGCCAAAAATAATTTTCATACATAACACATTTAATTTTTGCATTGCATTGGACTAGCAATGAAAAATGGACCAGAAACAGATTGAGCCTGAACTTAAGCAAAATCTGGCCAGGGCTAGATGATTAGGATGACCGAAATTCCCAAGGCTTTGGGGGCTTATCTTGGACTAAATTCAGCTCGTTAAATGTAATAATTAATTAAACCCAATCAAGCCCACATGTATGCTAAGCACGGTCAACGGGCTGGCTGATTCCATAGGGACTTAGTTGGGCAGATATTTCTCTGAGATATTAACTTGCGATTAATCAAAAGTTGAGGGGCAATTCATTGTTACACACGGCCATGAAAGTGGAGTAGAGAACATTGCGAGGGAGAGAGATCAGTCACGACGTGCTAAATACGAACAAGAAGATCCGGTATTGCAGTCCCTTCGGAGATCCCTCCATCTCCAAGCTTCACAAAAGGTCCCAAGAGATTTTGTTCGTTTTTGCAGGTTCATTCCCTCAAGTGACTTTCCAGCTTGCACGAAAAGCATAAGACAAAGGAAGACACGGTGGTAAGGAAGGACAAACAGGAGGTTATGGGTTGATAAACCGCATTCCTTCCTCAAGGAATTCTCTTCCGCCTGTCCATCACCAAAACTTGCCCGCTGTCCACAACTTTTCGAGATCTACACATGTAGCTGTTTGGAGATTCAACTTCACGTTGCAGTTGCCCTATTGTTCCTCTGTGATATCACACTGTTACTTCCCTAAGGATATTGCTCCAATGAGGCCCAAGGTTATCTATCACTAGATTCCACTACTTTCATTTTTTTTTTTTTTATCTTCCTTGTTGCCGGAGAAAGTAGAGGAATTAATAACTCGAGCCATAAACGTGAGCTTTTTGGAGGAAAGTTGTGATTTTCATTATAGAGGCAAGTCATGAAGCCTGCATATCCGAGCTCACTGTTTGCCATTGTCTCGGTCCTCCACGAGAATCCGTCATCGCAATAAAGCGGACCCGACGGACCCGACGCCCGCTGATCAAGCTGCGATGAACACCACCTCGAATTCTATCATTGATTTGTCGTTGCTTACCAAATTGTGATGTTGATGCATTCCGCTGTGTTCTCAATATTGTCGGATCCGTGAAGCTACGAGTTCACCACCGAAAGTATACACCTCCACCAATTGACAAGCAGAGTCTACACAATTTGAAGATTCCCGATCGACAGAGCACCCACATGAGTCCATTAGTAAAATCGTGTGCTTTTGTTTATTGCATGAAAGACCACATGTTCACTCTGACTTACAAAAAGTGCTAAAGTCAAAATAGTGAATTTGGAAATCAGGGTTCTGGGACTTTCTCATCACCTTGATCTCTCATCCGCACTAGGAGTATTGCTTCATTTTTTTTTCAACAGAATCCATGCGGAGCCGAGAAAACCATCCCGATGAGCAAGACCGCAGATCCTCGACGATCTAGTCCAATCCAAATCCGGTCTTCCCCAAGCATTTTGCACATCAACGAAGATTTAGCACTACCGTGGTTGAGACCATCATCGGCAACCACAATTGATTGATGCAAGTCCAGATGGCGTCCTCCTCTCCTTGAAGTTCATGGTCAAGAAAAGAACCATCAAAGTCTTGGTTAATTAAGATTACGTTGTGTCACGCTCCGCGCTCTAGGGCAAGAACTCCAAATCCACCTATACCGTTAAGCCCAAGATACGGTACCCATGTAACTACATGAGTTGTAATACGCATGCGGAAGTACAATTAACTAACGGCTCCATAACAAATAGATCAAGAACGACTTGGGACAACAATATATATATATATATATATATATATATATATATATATATATATATATATCCCTAACATAAAATAAAGGTTCACCTACACTCGGTCCAGGTAAAGTGATAGGGCAGCATATACATAAAAGATTGAAAGAAGACCGAGGACCCAAAACTCAAAAGACAACCCATGGTCTTCGAGAAAAATCCCACATCTACTGAAGACTTCTCAAAAGAAAACCCACAAAGCTTAAGACTACCAGATGGGGCTACTAGTCTCGTGTTCGTGATAAACTCGCGTTAAACGCCTCAGATTTCAAATGCCATAACAAGGCTCGTGTCGACACATAAAAAAGTTTATCACGCGTCTCGAAGCATCAGGATATCACTCACTGCAACCCCGCGTTCCGACGCATCAAGGTGTCAACAAGTCTCATTTCCCTCTCAAGACTTCATGATCGAGTACAGTTTATCGAACATATAATGAATTTCTAACAAGTGAGACATCAAGGCTACCCACTCAAGAGGTGATATCAAGCACATAACATATAATTCAGTCAAATACATACGCAACAGATTAGTCATGAGAATAACAACTTCTTATCACAAGAACACACATGACTTGCACCTCGATTATCTCGACCAACGATGAATAACCAATGCAATAAATCCACAAGCTCATCCAATTTAATCCCAACAACTCCAGTAGCATCCTAACGTCCTAACGAAGGCTTAGGAACTACTTGCCTTCCAATTTAATCAGCAAAAATCCCTCCACAAGCTCCTATAAGTATGCGGTTCCTTGGTCCAAAACAGGGCAGTCGTGCGACCTAAAGAAATTCATCAAATCGATCAATTTATCTCATCCAATCATCATTCCATGGAGTATACACCTCTCCAACACCTCGATCGACATTCTAATTTGTCTTAATGACGAATTTAAAAATTGACGACACCTCCCACAGCCCTTAAAGGGCTCAGTTCATCCAAATCGAAACAAGGCAGAATTCGGTTATGCCTCTACCTCATCAATCAATCCATAATTCAACTTTAAATCTTGATTTACCGCTAATTCAACTTGCTAACATGTCATATTATGCCTATAGATTTCTTACCAAGAATTTTATAGCGAGTCGACATCACAAAGAGCCGCGAACAGCCTCGATCCTACTCGGCCTACCGGCGGTAAGAACTGTCCCAGAAATGTTGTCACAAAACAGCCAAGGTTACTCTCAAAACTCTATCAAATTCATACTTTCAGCTCAGCCAACATAAGTACTATGAGTTTAGAGATCTCATTAAAAATTTAAAGCAATTCGAAGTCCCGAAGTGGCTTAATGAAGACTTTCCTCCACCTTGGTTAGAATCTATCCAATCTAGACCTTCGTCCACTCAAATCGAGCTACGAAAAGATCTACTGGGTCAAATTGAGCATATAATATGTCTTTCGAAAGATAAGATAATAATGTTTCGTTTGGAAGTGGTTTTACCTCAATCTGATATCGGACGACAGAGTTATAGCTGGAACAGTGGGACTGGTCGGGTCTGGTCGCGAGCTGGCCGGCAAGACAGAGAGAGGAAAAATGAAAGAAAGAAGGGAGAGACATGGAGTTTCGGCTGGTGCAATGGAGAATGAAGGCTTTCCTCAATTATTTGGCTTGGTCAACTAAGAGAATGGTAGGTTAAAAGTGAACATTAATTGCTAACCAATCAAATAATTCCACTTGTCTTCATCTTAATAATGCCACTTGTCTTCATCTAAACAATGTCTTGAGTCTCATTGACTTCCATTGATTAAGAAACCCTCTCATTTTTGGCAGCCCTAGGGGGATTCAAATGACCAAATTGTACTTCTTCATTTGATAAGACAAGGCCAATCCTTGAGGGGCAAAATGATAATTTTGCTCTCGTCGTTCGAAACGTCGTTTTTCCAATTTGAATTACCTTTGATGAGGCGACGTCTAACTCAATTAGAATGTTGGAATTCTTTATTTTCTATTTTTCAAATTTGAGATCCATCTTTGGTCACTTCTCTGTCAAATGTATATTTCAGATTATCCCGAACTAACGGGCAGCTTTTGCAGATGTTACGCATATCGACTCTGTGATTCTCATCACATTTAGGGCTCATCAGTTCATGGCTACTTTGGTTGTTATGTAATTACGAGGGTCTATTACTAGCTTTGACGGTCTCGATCGTCATTGTTCAATTTAGGAAAATTTTACAAATTATACATTGGTTAAGCGGCATCACCCGCGCTCCAATCGTATAACGCTAGCAATGTATTCTTTAATCGTTCTTAGATCGGCATTTAATGGTTCTAAATACTCCATCGACAATTCTTATGGTCAAAGTGCCCTTTCCTATTCGAGTTTCCTAGGTCCACATACCTTGTTTTGCGTTGGCCTTTCCCATTTTGGTCAATTAACTTGAGATTGATCAGATCCGAGCGAGATAAGACTGAAATACATTGATAGATATATTTTCATTGATAAGTCTTGAAATGATAAGGAAAACCAGAATGTCACAACTCTTCCCCCCTTACAAAAATTTCGTCTTCGAAATTTACAATAAACCCAACTATTCAAACAAATGGGGGTATTGAGACCTCATCGTTTCTTCGCTTTTCCACGCAGCGCCTTCAGTCCCATGGTGCTCCCAAATTACTTGACCAGTGAAATCATCTTATTTCTCAGAACTTGCTCTTTTCAATCTTCTTGCTCATATTTCCTTAGCATTGACACATGAAAGACATTATGTACTTGAGACAAGTTGGGTGATAAGGCAAGTCTATAGGCCAAGGTTCCAATCCGTTCCAAAATTTCAAAAGGACCTACGTACCTTGGATTCAGTTTTCCTTTCTTTCCAAATCGAGATAGTTCTCGCATCGCTGATACTTTAAGGAAAACATGATCACCAACTTGAAACTTCAAGGGCTTGCGTTGTTTGTCAGCATAACTTTTTTGGCAAATCTGTGTTGTCTTTAATCTTTCTCGAATTACCCTCACGGCCTCCACTGATTATTCTACCAACTCTGGGCCTGTAATGCTTCTCTCTCCAACTTCGTCTCAGCAAATCGGGGTTCTACAGGCTTTTCCATAAAGTGCTTCAAAAGGTGCCATTTGAATACTCTACTAAAAGCTGTTATTATACAAGAACTCTACCAAATGTAACTGGTCCTCCCATCTACCTTTAAAGCCTATGACACACGCTCGTAACATATCCTCAAGCTTCTAGATCGTTTTTTTCGATTGTCTGTCAGTTTTGTGGATGATACGCCATACTCAACTGCAATCTAGTTCCCAAAGCCTTCTGAAGACTTTTCCAAAAATTTATTGTAAACTTGGGATCTCGATCGAATGTAACCGTAACGGGTGCCCCATCCAGTCGGTACTATACGATGCATATATAGCTCGGCATACTTGTCCATTGCGAAGTCCTTTCGCATCGGAATAAAATGCGCAGACTCGGTCAATCTGTCCACAACTACCCAAATCGAATCATGACCTCTTTGGCTCTTTGGCAATCCCATCACGAAATCCATAGTCACATGCTCCTATTTCCATTCAGGAATTTCTAAGGGTTACAGCAATCCATCGGGCTTACAATGTTGTGCCTTTACCTGTAAACACGTCACACTAAAAGCCCTTTCAAGTTTCTCAATCCATCTCGGCGCCAGCTCAAGATTTCTAGTGCCATCAAATTAGGTTAATTTTAGTTTTATAAACTGCTCAACCAGCTAACCCATCTGTCTATTGGCATTAGCATTATCTTGGGCATTATCGGCTTCACCGCCCTAGATGTAATTTCCATTCGCCATATTCAAAACTGCCACTGCAGCTTCAGCAGCCTAAGCTATAATGTCAGCTCTATCTTCAGCATGTCGAAGAGCCGCAGCAGCTCTATCTTGAGCTTCCTTTCCCATTAGCTCTCCAATTTATTTCAAGGCCCTCAGGACTCCATACACTCTTGGATCCTCTACTGCTGGTGCTCTCGAGGTAGAAGCTCCACTTCTCGGCCTTTCAGGTTTATTGCTCAAACTTAGTCTACCTGAGTCACTATAATTCCACCACGGAATTAGAGACCTAAGTCGCTTACTCAAATCTAATGATTCTATGCTACTCAACAATGCAGCAATCACAACACATCAGTCATTCACTCAGGCATTCTCAAGAGCACATCAATCAAGGATGCGAACTCATACCTTAGGTCCAAACGCATCTGCAACTTAGTATAATCAGAGGTAATAACTTACTCTTCAAACCAGCATCCACAGCAATTCATTATACTAAGTGCGAAGATTGATCCCCATAGGTTCACTACAACCATGCCAATTCAAGATACCAATCACATGCGCCAATCATATGCCATGCATTCGTGCTTGACTCTAACGAATCCCCCTAGGGTCTCACTACCTCATCATCCAAATTCATTTACTCCTTATTACTCCAATCCTCAATTTGTTGGAATCAACCAAACCTTGCTCTGACACCACTTCAATAGGGATGTAATGCCCTGCATTCCTTAACCGCGCGTTACACCCACCAAGACCAGAAGTACCCAGGAACAACGTAAGGCCTACAAGTGAAATGAAACGCGCATGCGGAAGGAAAGACATCAAACCTAACAAATGAAAGAAACAAAAGGAAATTTGAAATGATAAAAAAGCACACACATATCTATATATAAACATATCACAACATTTGATTACATCCGACGGGAGGGGAAAAGATGTAAGGAAAGCTGCACACCCATATAAGATAAGGAACTAATGCGTGAGTCCAAAAGGTTACTACTTAGCCTTCCAAAAATCTAACATCAAAATTGTTCCTAATCCTAGTCCGCTAAACCACTGCACGCAACTACATTGAAGAACCACTTGACCCATCGCTTACTTCATCTTCATTATCTTTCGGGTTGTATTCAGAAAATGTCTCAAAAGGCGTCTCCTCAGAAACCTTTTCAATATCTTCTTCAATTTCCTCTTCGTTATCCTCTATCACATTGGCAGAGAGCTCGATGTAGTTCATGTACTCTTCAAAAGGGGAAGATTTTGACTCCTTGGGAATGTTCCTTGATCCTCACATAGATGCCGCATTCTCCACCTCAATCTCTGGATGGAACGGATGACACCAACTAGGTATTATCTCTATAGGAACGTCTTCAGGCAACAGGGGATCATCAGGTTATTACCGCTCAGATGATGAAACCATGAATCAAAATGGTGTGGTTGCAGTTCCATCTTTCTCTCGTCCACCCAGACCGTCGTTCGCTTCCTAACATATACAATCTCTTTCCTTGCGAGAAAATCGTCAAAAGAGGCAATCATCTCTTTCGAATCACCTAGTTGGATCGGCAACATGCTTACGGCTTGGGGTATGAAAATGTGTCTCACTACGGGTTGAGATTTACATCTCAGCAAGGTAAAACATAAGCCTAATCCTGAACACTAATCCCCTTAGACCACAAAATGACACCAAATGTAGAAAATCATCCATGCAATGGTACAAGACATTCATAAATTAGGCATTTCAACAAGTCAGGCATGAACAAGAGTCACAATCGAACATACTCAATCTCATGGGTTCAAGCTTCAAGCACATAGCAAAATAAACATAATTTTAATAGTCATCATAATGACACCACAATCACTCATCGCCTAGGCTCTCAAGTCGCGATGTACTTTTCCAGGGCACTTTGACCATTTGATATCATTGGGGCACTCTAGCCAATGGATATCACTGGGGCTTTCTCGTCAATCGATATCACTAGGGCATCTCTGGCCAATCGATATCACTGGGGCACTCTGGCCAACCGATATCGCTGTTATCATTCATAGTATAATCACAATATGATTGCATCAATCAATTCAAACCACAAACTTCACCAGTCAATCAATTCATTCAACCAATATATCTAGTAGTGTCCTAATGTTCAGGTAAAAGGTTTAAGTAATACTTACATGTAGATCAAGCTAGCAAATTTAATCCCAAATAATCCTCCCAGCAGAGTAAGCTCACGGTCAAGTGATGTTCTTAGAGAAATTCCATCAAAATCATGTCATAACCCATTCATTCTTTAATTTCATCACACCAATACTTCAGTAACTAGTCAAATAACAATCTAGGATGTCTTAATGACCATTTAAAGACATGGCAACACTCCAATGAAACCTCAAAGTGTTCGGTTCACACAGTCCTTTAATAGGGCAGAATCGATTCTGCCTTAGTCCATTCAAATTAGTCTATAAATCGATCTTAGATTCCAATTACTCATGAAATTAACTTGTCAAATCCTTATTCTACATGTCTAGGAACCTGATCGAGAGTTTCGGAGCAAGAACGCCCCTTTTGGTCTTCTGATCGGCCCGTTCCTTTCAGCGTGAGAACAATCAGAATTTGTCCTATAAAAGTCGTTGTATTTCAGTCATAAAAACACCTTCAATCCATAATAAAATTACCATATCTACTTGGCCAACTCAAGTACTAAGTGTTTTAGAGATCCCACAAAAAGTTTGGAGTTAAACAAAGTCTCTAAGAGGGTGAACAAAAGCTTTACTCCAGCTCGCTCCAAATCTATCTAGTTTTGGTCTCGAGGCTAGTCGGGAAAAACTACTCCACGAAACGACAAACTACCACTTGAAACTTGTAGAGGACAGGTCGAGCTAGCTTTTGGTGACTGGCGCACGGCGAGACGATGTCCGGAGGTGGTGGTTGACGGCAGCGAACGGGCGGCCAGAAGCTGGTTGGCTGGAGTGATTTTCGGTGAAGGAAAAGAAGAAGAAAATGAAAGGGAAGTAAGGGAGAGAGGTCACACGGCTGATGAAGGAGTGCAATGAGGCTTTCCATAAATAATTTAGGTGTTAGTTTGACAAGATTAATTTTGTGGGGCATTAAATGCATGGGCTCTTCTATGGATGACACTTGGCAAAGGCTCAATAATGCAATATTTGACTTTGACTCCCTTTGACCTCTTCTTAATAATTTTTGGTAGCCATAGTATAGAGTCTAAATGACCATTTTGCCCTTCTATTTTTCTCAAAGCAAGGTGGTCCACGTATCTTGCCATGACTTAACATTTCCCTTTTGGTCAGTCAACTCGAGATTGATCAGATCCAAGCAAGATAAAACTGAAATACATCGATAGATCTCTTCTCATTCAATAGCCTCAAAATGACAGGAATTTCATAATGTCATAGGCCCGGTGATTGAAGACTAATGTCCAATCCAGTCCATTTTTTGTGTATCCGATCTATGTGTCGGAGTTACTTTCTCTAAATATTGTCATTATAGATTTGGTCTACATGTGCACATCCTAGTTTAATATTTGGCATATTTACCTGATTGAGTGTTTATGATATTGTCTTTTGAAAAATTATCTGTTAATCGCTTTTCCTGAATGTTAGGTTAAGGATAAATAGGTAATTGCACGAAATGACAAAAAAATATTATTAATGATCATTTAGTACTAGTTAGATATCTGATAAGCTTAAAATGAGATGTAGAATGTGTGGTCCCTTACGGAATATTAACTGGTTAGGTACCGAAAGGGTGCTAATTATCTAGTTAGCGTAAACAAGTCCTCGAACTCAGAAGCTCCAGTTGCGTAGGAATCGAGATAACACTCCCGTGTCTCGATTGATTTCTAGCCGACCCCAATAGGCTAGTGGCGACTCTTAATAGCATTTTAGTTTGCTAATCAATAAAAAGAAATCCAACGTGATGCGAAGTAGGACTTGAGAGAGTCCACGCCATTGATCGATGGCAATACCTCTAAACCCGTCGGATCCCTCAAGGGAAGTTGAAGGTAGGTCGCGACAGCATTTGAATTGACAAAGAAGTTTGATCAGGAAAATTGCAAGAAAACTGAATCACCAATGCCGTTTTCATCCAAACTAGATAAGGATGAACAAGGCAAACAGGTTGACAGAAGCTATACAGGAGCATGATCGGTTCATTACTATATCTTACTGCTTCTAGACCTGATATCATTTTTAGTGTATGCATGTGTGCTAGATTTCAATCAGATCCTGAGGAATCACATCTCATTGCAGTTAAAAGAATCATCAAATACATAGGAAGATATCCTTATCTAGGACTACGGTAACTTAAGACTTCAGATCTTATATTCATGGATATTCATATGCTGACCTTGTAGGTTGTAAGATAGATAGAAAAAGTACTTCAGGTACATGTCAACTTCTAGGATCAATGCTAGTGTCTTGGTTTTCCAAGAAGCAAAATACTATGACTTTATCAACTGCAAAAGCTGAGTATGTTGCATTAGGAAGTTCTTGTGCACAATTCTATGGATGAAACAACAAATGAAGGACTTTGATGTTCAATCTCACAACATGAAAATCAAATGTGATAAAACAAGTGCCATCAACCTCACCAGGAATCCAATTCTGCACTCACGGGCTAAGCATATTGAAATTAAGCATCATTTTATTCGTGATCATGCGCATAATTGTGATGTTAACATTCAAAGCATCAATTAGCTGACATATTCACCAAGCCACTTGATAAGAACACGTTTGAATATACTAGATAATAATTAGTTATTACTATAATACATGTTTGAGCTATTATTTAGACATGAAGAATTTGCTTCTCAGTCAAACCAAGTGGAAAATCCATCAAACTCCTCAAGACTAAAAAGATTGTCATGACTATTCAAATGTTTTTAATATTTTTGGTGTTTGGATTTGTAATTGAATATTTATGATTCTGGATGATGATTCGTTGGATGATTGATTGTTTGATTGATTTCACTTTGTATGATAATTTCTCTCTGATAAATGATCTGAATGTTTTTATAAATGATTGAGATATTTGTGCTTTATTGGATGAATATTTAATTCAGGGGAGAAACACTCCATCTCCCTACTTTATCATTTGTGTTTGACCATGAAGGTCATTTGTTTCACTCTGTTGTGCCGCTGACAAAAAGGGGAAGAAGTTACAAAAGTATTTTATACTATGAATATATATATGCTAAACAGTAGAAGTGAATGAATCATACAAGCTGTGATTATATTGAGCTGTGAAAGCTATGCATTGTGAGTACAAACATGATATGCAATAGAAGAAGTACATACGGGTACACAGTATTGAAAATTTAAGAATCCAATCAATAACACAAGTTCCCGTGTTTAGCAGAAATGCAATCTAAAAAGAAATATCATTTCTTTCCTAAGTCGAATGGGTGAACAAGTTCCTTACTCTGAGCATTTCATTAATATGTATGTTTGATAACATTTTTTCCAAAATAGGTTGACTAAAGCGTGCTACAATAGCTATAATCTGAGCATGTGTTAAAACAAGTTCTGAACTTTGGTGTAGTAATTCTAAATTATAAGTATTATGCTCTCACTTATCACGCTACTCAAAATTATCATACAACTGATTAAGATCATATGAAATCAATTAGAATCACACGGCCATGCATCTTAAATGCTCTGAAGCTATACTTGTGCTTAAATTTAATACTTTTAGAGTAACCACAAGTTTTGAGATCATTCATGATATTACAATACCAACTTTGTAATTTCAGAATTTATTCTTGCTAAAGGTATAAAGGACAGATTGATAAATTCATTCTTTAGTAAGAGTCTATTAAGAGTAACTAAACTATAGTTGCTCACTTTTATTATTCAAACAATTGATACTTTTGTGGTAATTTTGTCATTATCAAAAAGGGGGAGATTGTTGAGAGAATCCCTATCTGATTTTGAAGTTGACAAAACAATTCAAGTATTCTTAAGTTTCAAGATAATGTTGTTGCATACTTGTTTTGCAGATTGTCCTTTGGTGAGGGGTGCACATGATTGAATCTGGCAAAAAGATTCAGCTCAAATGTGATTTTTGAGTGACTTAGATGTTGTGTCAAGCTCAAACGTTAAGTAGGGATAGCTTAGACGTTGGAATGATACTTAAACTTTAAGAGGAGTATTCACGAGCAGTAATCAAAACTTGGAAAGGACTTCTAGATGTACTTAATTGATACACTACAACGGATACAATCGAGCTGAATCGTTCTTAAAGATTCTCAGGAATAGAGATAAATTAAGGACACGGATCTTAGGAGATGAGCAGAACTTGCCTATTGAAGGAATTCATCTATGAAAACCTATGATCATAATTGTATGGGCGATTTAATCCAAACAATGAAGACTTTTCTTTGGCAATCTCCAATGACTATGAGATCTTCTTTTAGTAATTGTCTTGTTCAAACGGGAAGTTTTGGAGAGTCCTCTTATGAAAGCGTTACAATGGTTAGATTGGAGACGGATGAGTATAAAAGGATATCTCAAGGCTGAAGGGAAAACAAGATTGGCGTTAAGAGGGAAAAGTATTCATAATATTTAGATTGAGAGTACTTCAAATTTTATATTCTTCGTGATCCATACATTGTAATTGTGAAGAGATGTGCACAAGAGTATTAAATGTTAGATGTGGAATATTGCGTTTCAAGAAGATAACTAAGTTGTATCCTCTTAAGTAGCTTCCTAGTGGAATCCACTCGATTGGTAGATAACCAAAAAAGTGGATGTAGGCTTAACCAAATCTAAATCACTATAAACTCTCTGTGCAGTCTTTTCTATCCCTTACTCTAATTATATTACATATCTTGTGATAGTTTAACTGAACGCGAAGCGCTCATAGTGATATATTCTGTTTTGATCATCTGAGACATCAGATTAATGCCTGGGCAATTTGAATTTTTCTTTAAACTTTAAAAATTGCACTACAATCACCTATTCACCTCCTCTAGACGATAACGCTAGCCATAATAAGGTTGAGCTTCATCGTGGCGAGGCCCCACCGGCCTCAAGCAGCGACGACCAAGCCTCGTCAAGCCCTCGCTGGGTGAGGCCGATCGAGGCCTGCAGCTGTCGAGCCTCGCTAACCCTGGCGAGCCGTGGCGATGGTCGTCAAACGCCAACGAACCCCCTGGGACATCCTCCACCCCTCACCGGCCTTTGCCGGCAATGGTGAGGGCGGTGACAGTGAGGGATCACAACAGTCGCCGCTACCACAAAACGTTACCTCAAGTTTTTTTCATTTTTTATTTTTATTTTTTTAGGCTATTTTCTAGTTTAATTTTAATTTTTCTAAAAAAATAACTATTTTAATGTTGAAACGTTCACATGGCGTCCACGTGTGTTGATTTTAAAAAAATTGAGACGAAATATAAAACATAAAAAAATATCGTTTGTACCGTTTGGACGGAAATGGCACTAAAATAATCATTTTGGGCCGAAATTGGCACTTCGGTGATTATTTCCTCTCCGGTGTGACTCTGAAGTGATGCAACATTCTGAATTTCCTGCCATTTTGAGGCTGTTGAATGAGAATGTATCTTCGATGTATTTCAGTTTCATCTCGTTCAGATCTGATCAATCTTGGGTAAACTGACCAAAGTGGAAAGGCTAACGCATGACAAACTACATAGACCTAGGAAAATCGAAAAAGGAATGACGCTTTGACCATAAAGATTGTTGAGGAAATATTTAAAACCAATAAGGCCGATCAGATAACGATGAAGGAATACAATGCTAGCGTTATATTATTGGAACGCGGGTGATGCCGCTTAACCAAAGTATAATTGACAAATTTTACTTAAATCGAGCCATGACGATCGAAGCCGTCGGAACTAGCGATGAACCCTCATAGTTACATGACAACCAAAGCTATCATAACTTGAGTTTTCCTAAGTGCGATAAGAATCACAGAGTCAATACGTGTAACATCTGCAAAAGCCGACTGTTAGTTTGGGACAAACTGAAGTTACGATCGACGGATGATTAATCACGAAATGGAAGCTCAAAATTGGCAATTGAGAATAGAGAATTCCAATTCTAGTTCAGGATATGACATCATCCAGCTAATGGTAATTTTAAATTGAAAAAGTGAAGTTTTGGACTGAAAGTGCAAAATTATCATTTTGTCCCTCGACCATTTACCTCGCCTTAGGAATTTAAGAAGGACAAAATGGTCATCTCCCTCTCCACCATAGGATGCCAAAAATTGATGAACAAAGAGTCAAAGAAGAGTCAAAGTTTTGATTGTGTTATTAGATACATGCCATATGTCAACCATTGGGAGATCCAAGCATTTATTACCTTACCTAATTCTATCTTATCAAATTAACCCCAATTATTTATGTGAGACATCCATTTGAAATCTCATCAGCTGTGTATACCATCTCCACCAATTTCCTTTGCATTTTCCTCTTCAATTTCACTCTACCGAAGACTGCCCAGAAAGATCGATTTTGTGCCCTCATTCGATCCGCTCGTTGGTCACTTTTCGGCGCAACCTCGCCGAGCTCCGGCCACCAAGAGCAAGATCAACATGTCCCTGACACGTTCCAAGTGGTATTTTGACGTTTCATTGAGTGGTGTTTCCCCACCAGCCCTTAGACCAAACCTGGATGAAATCCGTGCAAGCTGAGGTAATGCCTCCATTCTCCCTCTTAGAGACTCCGATTGGCCTCAAATTTGTTAGGTGATCTTCATAACATCTAGTACATAGGTTGGATAATTTGTGATTGCAAGTTTGATGGTGTTAAAATAGGTTTTCATGGCTGAACATTGATGATGAAAATTGGATAGATTCTGATCGTATGGAATTCAAATTGTTCAGAGGTCTTTGGAGTGTCGTTCCACTTCAAATCTCTTGGCGAACTCTCTAAACCTATAAATTAAGGTCGTAGTACGTTTATTGTGTCAAGAATTAAGGCTTGGGATTGAAGTATGGCTTGATTGAGCAGTTTGAACTAGAAATGGATTATGTTTTATGGGTGAACCCTTGCTGGCCGGTTTTGTTGAGGGCTGATTAAGGAGTAATTCGATTCAAATTGACTCATAATGCCCTATAAGATGTTATGTGAGGTGTTAAAGAGGAGTTTATGAAGAGGATTGAGAGTTAGAAGTGAATTATGGGCAAATTGATGCATGAACCCCTAAGTTGTATCTTGTCTTGTGCATGATCATATGAAACCGAGCACATTGAGGGTTCGTGGGAGTGTTGATATGTGATCAATTGATTTATAAGGTGTCTTGAATTGCCTATTGTATGGCTAATGAGAAATTAGGCTATATGAAGTGAAAATTCAATGACTTTTGATTCAAGATTCGTGAACCTTTCTTGGTTGACGAAGGATTCTTAGAGATTTCATACTTGTGACATTGAGGAGAGTCACTTTGTATGACATTTTGCTAATTGATCAAGGTAAGTGTTTCTTAAACCTTTATCTAAAAGCTAAGACACTGCTGGATAATTTATTGAATGAATTGAATGGCTGGCAAAATTTATGACTTGAATTGTGTGTTATTGTCACGTCCCGCACCCTGAGCTCAAGCACGCGACTCCCTACAAGCAAACCAAGATATCTCTCGATGTCCCAGGATCCGCACATAAGTCGAGAGACGTGTTATATATAAACATGCGGAAGCAACTGTGACATTCTAATTTCCAGTCAATTTCAAACTCATTAATGAGAAGTATATCTAGTGATGTGTTTCAGTCAAATCTCGCTCAAATCTGATCAATTTGAGTAGACTGACCAAAACGGAAAGGCTAACACTAGACGATGTACGTGGACCTAGGGAATTCGAATAGGAAAAGACGCTTTGACTACAAGGATTGTCGAGGGGACATTTAGAACCACAAAAGGCCGATCTAAGAACAATTAAGGGACGCCTTACTAGCGTTATACGATTGGAGCACGGGTGATGCCGCTTAACCAACGTATAATTTGCAAAAATTTCCTAAGTCGGATAGTCACGATCAAGACCTTCGGAAATAGCAATAAACCCTCACAATTACATGACAACCAAAGTCGCCACGAATTGATGAGCCCTAAATGTGATATGAATCATAGGGTCGATACGCGTAAAGCCTGCAAAAACCACCCATCGGTTCGGGATAGGTTGGAACCACGTCTAATAGAGAAAACAATTAGAAACGAGTCTTGAAAATTAAAAATGGAGAATCAAGAATTCCAACGTCATATTTGGATTGGTCAACGCCTTATTGAAGAATATTGGAACGAGAAAAACGACGTTCCAGACGTCGGGGTAAAATTACCATTTTGCCCCTTAAAGCTTTACCCTTACTTGTCCAAATGAAGAAGGGCATTTTGGTCTTCTATACACCCCAAGATCCACCGAAATTTTAGAGAAATTGTGGCCATTGGATCACCTTTGAATGACACCAGGACATGTGTCAATGGATGGGCTAAAGAGTGGTCTTATCCACTATTACCCACCTACCATTCTTCCCTTTGACTTGAGGAATGAATATAACTCTTTTTCTCTCTCTCTCACCTCACATTGGTCGGCCATTCACCCCACCATCACCGAGAACTCCTTTCTTCTTTCTCTCTTCTCTGCCCCCTGACGACCAGCTTTTGCCTCGCCGTTCACCTGTTCCGACGAGCCCCTCCGGCCACCGCCTGGACTCTAGTCGACCACACCCACCTAGCTCCATCTCTTTCCGACCTCCTCCAAGTGGAAGCGCATCAATTGAGCCACTAAGGAGCTCCGGCCAATCATTCTCCTGGAAGCCGATGGAAACCGGCACAATCTGAGGTAGGCAGAGTTTATGACACTTTAGGACCTCGAAATGTTGGATTCTTGAGACCAAATTTTGTGGAAATCTAGGGGACATGTTTAGTGATCTGTGGTAAAAAGTTGAGCTCAATTTGATGGATTTTTAATCCCAAATGAGTCTTATGAACATTGGATAGAAACTGTCGGTTGCAATCTTGAAGAAACCGGTGAGACTTAAGGTGTTTCTGGCGACGACTCAACTTCAAACTTTCGGTGAGCCTCATAAACCCTTAGATGAACATGTTAGAAAGTAGGTTAGTGATTAAATGGTAGATTTGGAGTAAATTAAGGGCTGGTTATGTCCGGTTTACACAGAACCGAAAACAGCCGATTTGATTTTGTGCAAGACCAATTCTATGGAGCCTGTGGTTGTTGGTTTTGATTCTCAAATTGGTGATTGAGACATGCTAGACTGATGAGGATTGTGTTATGGAGGTTTGTGATTCATGGATGGGTGAATTGGACTAGGAAAATTGACAATAGGTTGGAATTTCCTAGGTTGCGCAGTGGGTTCGTTCTTGTACCTTTGAGGCCGAGCTATTGAGGGTTTGAAAGAGGATTTTGGTGGCATTAAACTCGAGGTAAGGGAATACCTAACCTTATGATAGGAAGATTTGACTCAATTGGGCGAGTCGAGTAGAATTGAGATTGTTTCTTAAGAAGCTTAGCGTGAATGGACCTTGTGTATTCTAAGAGAGTATAGTTGATCCTAATGTTTGCTTAGGCTTGTCTCTTGAGTAATTGGTCACGCTTGATTGTGTATTGAACCGTCTTGTATGCCACAGATGCATTGTTTATGCATGAGTTGCATTTGGCCTTATGTGTATGAATTGTGATTGTGGTATGGTGGAGACGAGGTGAGACCCTAAGGCGTATGAGACGTGAGGTGATGTGGTTGATACCCTGAGGCGCTGAAGTGCGAGGTTGGAGTCGTGTGGCGCCCTGATGCGTACGAGATGCGGGGTTAAGAAGGCCACGGTCCTGATGCGTTTAAACGCGGAATGGAGATGTGATTTATTGACACTGACTTGGAGTATCATTGAAACCTGATGCATTTATGTGGGTTGTGGATGACGGTCTGATGTGTTTATGCGAACCGAGCCTGATGCGATCTAATCGTTGGCATGAGAATGAGGCAGGCAGGAGAAGATGGTTATGGTGATGTGGCAGGACGAGTGGTGCATGATCTTTTGAATGTGATATGATGTCATAATTTCATGCCTGTCATCTGTGTGTGGCTATCCAAATTTGTATTGCCTTATATGTCTATGAGTTTGAATGATTGGGGTATGTGACTGCTTGAGTGGACGGTCGGCCTAACCTAAGGTTAGGACCCACCTTACTGAGATGTGAATCCCGTTGGGGACCCCTTCTTTTACAGATCTTAGGCCTTGACGATGTGGCCCATTCGTTTTGGAGACCCGAAGGAGATGTCCACTTATTTTGATGAGTTCCCTGACAGGTAGGGAACTATTTATTTAAAGAAGTGTACCGTGGTTTAGGTAGATGAGGGTAGTACGAGCTGGAAGTCTCATCGGTATGAGACCTGATTTAGAAAGGTCGGGGATGTGTCTACCGGGCCACTGAAGCCCAATGAGGTGCCCCAAGGAGTTGTTCCTAGCTGGTGCCACCCTACCCGAGACTTAGACCAGGCCGAAGGGTCTGCTGCCGATTCTAGGAATGGACCGGAGAGGACCCCGACCATAGAGAACACGGAGGAAGAGGTCATTGTGGTCGAGACGACCAAGGAGGATCTCATGGAGCCATCTACTGAGGAGACCGCTGAGGATACTATAGAGGTTCGCTCTGAGACCTTTTTGGAGTACGAGCCCACGAAGGACGCAGAGGACACCGAGGACTCCAACAACTCGTCTTAGGAACTCTTAGCTCATCAGTCGATCTTTTGGTGGCGATCTTGACTCTGTTTCTTGTTGTATGATGGTTATGGACTCTTTTGTGTACTTATCCCGTCGCCCCTCGTGCTAGCGGATTTAGTAGCTATGTACCTATACGAGCATTTGGATTTATGTATGATAGTATTGGTGCTATCCAAGTTCCACTTATATTTTGTACGGAGGAGTTATTTCATTATTACTTCCGCTTGCTTGGTATATATATCATGTCTCTCGACTTATGTGTGGATCTTGGGACCACGAGAGATTTTTGATTTGCTTGCAGGAAGTTTCATGCTCGTGCCCGAGGCGCGAGGCGCAACATCCCCGTTTGCTTGGTATCAGAGCAAGGTCAGCTCAATCCAAAGTTGGTTGAGGACTGGAGTAATATGGAGGATTAAGTTGAGACTTGGACTGATAGCAAGACCTTAGGAGACTGGTTAAGATGAGACATGGGACGCTTAACTTGTGACTTGGCACTTATGATTGGTTTTAGTTAACCGTTGGAGTGAACAGAATTGAGGAATGACCATGTGCTGCTTGTTGAGATGTCTATGGAAATTGTTGTGTGGAGATTGTTGTATTATGACTGGTTTTGTTAAGGTATAGTTAGTAGCTCTGGACTTGGATGATTGAGTGAGTTACTAACTTCTCTCTGAACTTGTGGTGGACTAGGTTCAGTAGAAGTAGATAAGGATGAGTAACCCGTCTAGAAGGTCTGAAGGTCAAGAGGCGGAGCCTCTAGATCGAGGCCACCTATCGTAGAAGAACCAAGGATGGATGCCGTGTTGAGGGCATTAGAGAGAATTTGTGACCTTATTGATAAGCAGACTCAGGAACGGGATGCTGCCATAGCCTAGGCGGTAGGAGTCGCCATAGCTGTCGTCAACACAAGCAACGGCAACGACGGTGGCAATGGAAGCCAGGGTGAACTTAACCAAGGCAATGAGGCGGTGAATGCCCAAGAGGAAATCGTCATGGCCAGACAGATGGGCCAGCTAGTCGAGCAGTTCATAAAGCTGAAGCCAATACAGTTTGACGGGACTGGAAACCCTGAACTAACACCCAGGTGGATCGAGAAGTTGGAAAAAGCCTTTGGAGTGCCGAGGTGCACAGACAAGGAGAATGTATTGCTAGCAGTGTACCAGTTGGAAGGTACGGCAAACAATTGGTGGGCTACCACTAAGAATAGAGTTTTCCTTGAAGGAACGGCCATGAATTGGGATGCCTTTAAGATGGCATTCAACGACAAATACTTCTCAGAGACAGCCAGGGAAAGGAAGCAGGTGGAATTCCTACAGTTGCGCCAGAATCAGCTGATAATAGACCAATATGAGGCTGAGTTCTCGAGGCTGTCGAGGTACGCACCTTGATCTGTAGAAGATCCTCAAGAGAAAGCAAGGAGATTTAGAGACGGTTTGAGGCCCGAACTCCACAGCTAAATGATTGCCCTAAATCTGAGAACTTATAAGGAGATATACAAACGGGGCCAGATGATTGAAAGGGACTTGAAAGAGAGGAATATCGCAACTGGATCGCCGTTTACCCCATTCAGAGACAACCGCCAGATGGGCAAGAGACTGATGGCGGGCAACAGGCATTTTGTTCCTCTTGTGAGGAAAAACATTGTGAAGTCGCCAAATCCCACAAACGGGAGCTGCCGCCTTTATGGCAGGAGGCATAGAAATAGGCCATGCTTGGTAAGGACCGGGGCTTGCTTTAAGTGTGGTCAGCTAGGCCACCAGACTAGGACTTGCCCAAATCAAGCTCCGACGAGTCGACCTCAAAGACAGCGTCCGCAAGCTGGATCGTTGATTGCCACTCCCTAGATAGAGCAGAACCGACCACCGGCCTAGGGAAAAGTATATGCAGTAGTCCGCAGAGAGGCAGAAGAAGCATCAGGCGTGGTCACAGGTACGGTTTACTTGTGCGACCAAGCTACATATGCATTGTTTGATCCTGGTGCCATGCATTCATTTGTGTCTGCTCAATTTTTTGATTTTGTGGGCATGAAGTTAAAACCTTTGAATATGATGCTGCATGTTGCCACTCCGTTAAAGGATAATATATTGGTTTCATTGGGCTATGTTGGTTGTGAAATCATGATTGGAGTAAGGAGAGTATTGACCTAGCTGTATTACACATGTATGATTTTGACGTGATCATAGGGATGGATTGGTTGGGTAAGCAGGGGGCAGTAGTAGATTGTGGTAATAGGACAATTCGCTTTTACCCGAAAGGCTGCCCTAGCTTTGAGTTGGTGGGAAGTCAAGAAGGAACCTCGATTCCCTTAGTCTCATCTCTGGAAGTGACCAAGTTGATGTTAGAAGGGTGTAAGGCGTACTTAGTTGCCGTAATGGACACAACTATCGAAGAGCCAAAACTAGAGAATATCCCGATAGTACGTGAATTTCCTGACGTCTTTCCCCAAGAGTTGCCAGGATTGCCACCGGAGCGAGAAATAGAATTCGTGATCGAGTTAGCTCTTGGAACGGAGCCGATCTCGAAGGCACCTTATAGAATGTCCCTGTCGGAACTGAAAGAGTTAAAGGTGCAGATGCAGGAACTACTAGATAAGGGATTTATCCAACCGAGCGCTTCATCGTGAGGAGCACTAGTGCTATTCGTAAGGAAGAATGATGGGTCTTTACGTCTATGCATTGACTATCGGCAGCTGAACCAGGTGATAGTGAAGAACAAGTACCCACTGTCGAGAATTGATGATCTGTTTGGTAAGTTGCAAGGAGCGACAGTATTTTCAAAGAATGACTTGAGGACAGGATATCACCAACTGAGGATCAAGAAGTAAGACATACCTAAGACTGCTTTTAGGACGAGGTATGGTCATTATGAGTTTACGGTGATGCCGTTTGGATTGACCAACGCTCTAGCTGCTTTTATGGACCTGATGCATCGAGTATTTAAGGAATTCCTGGATCGATTCGTCATAGTATTTATTGACGACGATATCTTGATTTACTTGAGGAGTGACGCGGAACATGAAGAGCACTTGAGGATTGTCCTGCAGACCCTAAGGGAGCATTTGCTTTATGCGAAGTTGAGTAAATGCGAGTTCTGGCTGAGCAGGGTAGCATTTTTTGATCATGTGGTGTCTGGAGAAGGGATTGCAGTAGATCCTGCAAAGATCGAAGCGGTAACAAATTGGCCTAGGCCCATTACAGTCACTGAGGTTAGAAGTTTCTTAGGAATGGCCGGATATTACAGACGTTTTGTGGAGAAATTCTCATCCTGAGCCATTCCATTGACGCGATTGACGAAGAAGGAAATAAGGTTTGAATGGACAGACAAATATGAAAGGAGTTTCCAAAAACTTAAACATCGGTTGACGACCGCACCGGTGTTGACGATTCCATCAGGACCAGGGTGCTATGAGATTTACAGCGATGCCTCGCTGAAAAGATTGGACTATGTGTTGATGCAGCACGGAAGAGTAGTGGCCTACTCATCTCGACAGTTGAGGCCACATGAGATGAACTACCCAACGCATGATCTGGAATTAGCAGCGATTATATTTGCTCTGAAGATTTGGAGGCATTACCTATGTAGCGAAAAGTTTCATATTTACACCGTCCACCAGAACTTAAAGTACCTATTTTTTCAAAAAGAGCTGAATATGAGGCAGCGTCGGTGGATGGAGCTGCTCGAGGACTATGATTGTGATATACGGTATCACCCTAGGAAGGCAAACAAAGTCGCAGATGCGCTGAGTCGGAAGTCAAGCATCGCACGTCTACTGGTGAGAAGTTGGTCGATGATAGAAGACTTGAGAGATTCTGAGTTCAGATTGAAAGTTTGCCAGTTGTCCAGCTTAATGGCTATATTGAGGGTGGAATTTGAGGTCCAGGAAGGAATAAAGACCTTACAGTCCACGGACCCCGAAATTTAGAAACTTTTAGAGCTGGACGCGATGAAAAGAAAGCCAGAATTTCAAGTGTCAGGAGACAGAATCCTGAAGTTCCAAGGACGATTGTGTGTACCAAAGGACGAAGGACGAAGGGAAAGGATTTTATCAGAGGCTCATAGGAGCAATTATAGTGTCCACCTTGGGAGTACGAAAATGTATCAAAATTTGCGACAACACTATTGGTGGAATGGGATGAAGATGGACATAGCAAAGTATGTGGCTAAGTGTTTGACATGCCAGCAAGTGAAAGCACGACACTATAAGCCTGGAGGACTATTACAGTCGCTAGAGATTTCGAAATGGAAGTGGGAGCATATAACTATGGATTTTGTGATGGGACTCCCGAGGAGCCAGAGAGGTCACGACTCTATATAGGTAGTCGTGGACAGATTGACCAAGTCCGCTCACTTCATTCCTGTTCGAAAGGATTTCGCAATAGATAGATATGCCGAGTTATACATGAGGCAGATAGTGAGGTTACATGGAGTGCCTGTAGCAATTACGTTCGATAGAGATCCCAAATTTACGGGAAACTTTTGCAAAAGCCTGCAAAATGCTATGGGAACTCGATTGCAGTTTAGTACAGCGTATCATCTACAGACGGAAGGACAGTCGGAGAGGACGATTCAAAGGCTTGAGGACATGTTGCGAGCATGCGTCATTGATTTCAAAGGTGGATGGGAAGAGCAGTTACATTTGGTGGAATTTGCGTATAATAATAGCTATCAACAGAGCATCCAAATGGCACCATTCAAAGCACTCTATGGTAGGGCCTGCAGAACCCCGATTTGCTAGGATGAGGTTGGAGAAAGAAGTACCACAGGCATAGAGTTGGTAGAGCAATCGGAAGAAGTAGTGAAATTAATTTGGAATAGACTAAAGACGGCACAGAGTCGTCAGAAGAGCTATGCGAATAAGCAGCTAAGCCTTTGGAATTTCAAGTGGGCGATCATGTCTTCCTCAAGATGTCACCAATGAGAGGAATATCACAATTTGAAAAGAATGGAAAACTGAGCCCAAGGTATGTAGGTCTATTTGAGATACTAGAGCGAATTGGAACATTGGCCTACAGGCTTACCATGCCGCCTAATCTATCCCAGGTGCATAATATTTTTCATGTGTCAATGGTGCGAAAGTATGAACCAGACTCGACACATGTGCTGGATTACGAAGCCATAGAAGTAGACGACCGGGTATCCTACGTGGAGAAGCCGATCTAGATTAGAGACAGAAAGGAACAAACTCTAAGGAATAAGACGATTCCACTAGTCAAAGTTGTGTGGGAGCACCATGGAACCGAAGGCGCCACGTGGGAAAACGAAGAGACGATAAGGCGACAATACCCCCATTTATTTGAGTAATTGAGTTTGACGTAAATTTTGGGGACGAAATCTTTGCAAGGGGGGAAGAGTTGTGACATTCTGATTTCCAGTGAATTTCAGACTCATTAATGAGAAGTATATCTAGTGGTGTGTTTCAGTCATATCTCGCTCAAATCTGATTAATTTGAGTAGACTGACCAAAGAGGAAAGGCTAATGCGAGACGAGGTACGTGGACCTAGGGAATTCGAATAGGAAATGGCGCTTTGACCATAAGGATTGTCGAGGGGACATTTAGAACCACAAAAGGCCGATCTAAGAACGATTAAGGGATGCCTTGCTAACGTTATACGATTGGAGCACGGGTGATGTCGCTTAACCAACGTATAACTTGCAAAATTTTCCTAAGTCGGAAAGTAACGATCGAGACCTTTCGGAAATAGCAATAGACCCTCACAATTACACGACAACATCCAAAGTCTCCACGAATTGATGAGCCCTAAATGTGATATGAATCACAGGGTCGATACACGTAAAGTCTACAAAAGCCACCAGTCGATTCGGGATAAACTGAAACCATGTTTGATAGAGAAAACAATCAGAAACAAGTCTTGACAATTAAAAGTGGAGAATCAAGAATTCTAACATCATGTTTGGATTGGCTATCGCCTTATCGAAGAATATTGTAACGAGAAAAACGACGTTCCGAACGTCGGGGTAAAATTACCATTTTGCCCCTCAAAGCTTTAGCCTTACTTATACAAATGAAGAAGGGCATTTTGGTCTTCTACACACCCCAAGAGCCATTGAAGTTTTGGAGAAATTGTGGCCATTGGATCACCCTTGAATGACACTAGGACATGTGTCAATGGATGGGCTAAATAGTGGTCTTGTCTACTATTACCCACCTACCATTCTTCCCTTTGACTTGAGGAATGAATATAACTCTTTTTCTCTCTCTCTCTCACCACACATTGGCCAGCCATTCACCCCACCATCACCGAGAACTCCCTTTCTTCTTTCTCTCTTCTTTGCCGCCCGACGACCAACTTCTGCCTCGTCGTTCGCCCGTTCCAACGAGCCCCTCTGGCCACCTACTGGACTTCAGTCGACCACCATCTAGCCCCACCTCTTTTCGACCTCCTCGAAGTGGAAGCGCGTCGATTGAGCCACCGAGGAGCTCCGGCCAACTATTCTCCCGGAAGTCGGCGGAAACTGGCACAATCTAAGGTAGGTAGAGTTTATGACCCTTTAGGACCTCAAAATGTTGGAGTCTTGTGACCAAATTTTGTGAAGATCTAGGGCACATGTTTAGTGATCTGTGGTAAAAATTTGAGCTCAATTTGATGAAGTTTTGACCCCAAATGGGTCTTGTGAACATTGGATAGAAACTGTTGATTGCAGTCTTGAAGAAACCAGTGAGACTCAAGGTGTTTCCGATGACGACTCGAATTCAAACTTTCGGTGAGCCTCACAAACCCTTAGATGAACATTTTGGCAAGTAGGTTAGTGATTAAATGATGGATTTGGGATAGATTAAGGGCTAGTTATGCCCGATTTACACAGAACCGAAAATAGCCAGTTCAATTCTATGCAAGACCAGTTCTGTGGAGGCTTTGGTTATTGGTTTTGAGTCTCAAATTGGTGATTGAGACATGCTAAGATGATGAGGATTGTGTTATGGAGGTTTGCGATTCATGGATGGGTGAATTGGACAAGGAAAATTGACAATTAGTAAGAATTTCCTAGGTTGCGCGGTGGGTTCGCTCTTGGACCTTTGAGGCCGAACTATTGAGGGCTTGAAAAGAGGATTTTTGTGGCATTAAACTCGAGATAAGGGAACTCCTAACCTTATGATAGGAAGATTGGACTCGATTGGGCGAGCCGAGTAGAATTGAGATTGTTTCTTGAGAAGCTTAGTGTGATTGGACCTTGTGTATGCTAAGAGAGTATAGTTGATCCTAATATTTGCTTAGGCTTGTGTGACATTCTGATTTTCAATCAAATTCAGACTCATTAATGAGAAGTAAATCCATAGATGTATTTCAGTCGTATCACGCTCGAATTTGATCAATTCGAGTAGCTGACCAAAAGGGAAAGGCTAACGCTGGACAAGGTACGTGGACCTAGAGAACTCGAATAGGAAATGGTGCTTTGACCATAAAGATTATCGAGGGGACATTTAGAACCATAAAAGGCCGATCTAAGAACGATTACGGAATGCCTTGCTAGTGTTATACTATTGGAGTGCGGGTGATGCTGCTTAACCAATGTATAATTTGCAAAATTTTCCTAAATCGGACAGTGACGATCGAGACCATAGGAACTAGTGATAGACCCTCATAATTACATGACAACCAAAGCCGCCACGAATTGACGAGCCCTAAATATGATATGAATCACAAGGTCAATATGTGTGAAGTCTGCAAAAGCCACCCGTCGGTTCGGGATAGGCTAGGACCATGTCCGATAGAGAAAACATTCAAAAGCGAGTCTTGAAAATTGAAAATGGAGAATCAAGAATTCCAACGTCATATTCGGATTGGTCGTCGTCCTATCGAAGAATACTGAAAAGAGAAAAACGACGTTCCGGACGTTATGGGTAAAATTACTATTTTGCCCCTCAAGCTTAAGCCTTGCCCATGAAAATAAAGAAGGGCATTTTGGTCTTTAACCTCCCCAAGGCTGCAGAAAAAGGAGGATGAATTGCCGCCATTGGATCAAGTTGTTATGATACTTAGGACAAGTGTCCAAAGATCAAGCTTGGAGTGGTCATGTCCACCTTTATCCACCTACCACTCAACCATTGACCTTGAGCCTTGTATATAATCTTTTTCTCTCTCTCTCCTCTCCCCTTGACCAGCCAAACACCCTCACCATCACTGAAACTTCATCTTCTTCCTCTTGCTCTCTCTGCCGTTGCCGACCAGTTCTGCCCTTGCAGTTCGTGGCCGTCGACGCCGCCTTCCGGCCACCACCTGGACTTCGACCGACCACCCACGCCTAACACCACCTCCTTCCGACCTCCTCGAAGTGGAAGCAAATCGATTGGACCACCGAGGTGCTCCGGCTAAGCATTTCCCCGGAAGCCGATGGAAATTGACCCAATCTGAGGTAGGTGACGTTTTTGACCCTTAAGGACCTCGAAATGTTGGATTCTTGAGACCAAATTTTGTGGAGATCTAGAGGAATTGTATATCTATCTGTGGTAAAAATTGAGCTTGATTTGATAAAGTTTTGACCCTAAATGGGTCTTGTAAACCTTAGACAGAAACTGTTGGTTTACCGACTTGGAGGATCCGATGACTTTCGAAGAGATTTCGGCGACAACGCAACTTCAAACTCTTGGTGAGACTCTTAGACCCTTAGATAGACACGTTAAGAAGTAGGTTAGTGATTAAATGATGGATTTGGTGGAGATTTAAGACTGGTAATGCTCGGTTTGCACAGAACCGAAAATGGCCAGTTCGATTCTGTGCAAGACTGAATCTGTGGAGGCTGATGGCTATGGGTTTTGAGTCTAAATTGGTGATTTAGATATGTTAGAATAATGAGGATGTGTTAGTGGAGGTTTGTGATTCATGGATGGGTAAATTGGACATAGAAATTGACAATTGATTGAAATTTCCTAGGTTGTGCGGTGAGATTGGCCTTGGACCATTGAGGGCCGAATCTTTGAGGGCTCAAGAAGAAAATTTTGTGGCATCAAACTCAAGGTAAGGGAATTCCTAACCTTACAATCGGAAGATCGGACTCGATTGGGTGAGTCGGGTGGAATTAGGATTGTTTCTTGAGAAGTTTAGCGTGATTGACCCATGTGTATGCTAAGAAAGTATAGGTTACCCTAATGTCTGCTTATGTTTGTCTCTTGGGTAATTGGTCACGCTTGATTATGCATTGAAACGTCTCCCATGTCATGGATGCATTGTTTATGCATGAGTTGCACTTGGCCTTGTGTGCATGATTTGTGATTGTGGCGTGGTGAAGGCGAGGCAAAACCCTGAGGCGTATGAGACGCGGGGTGATGTGGTGGATACCCTGAGGTGCGGAGTAGAGGTTGTGTGGCGCCCTGATGCGATATAATCGAGGGATTGAGATGGACACGGTCCTAGTGCGTTTATGCGGGACGAAGATATGAGGTGTCGACACTAGCTTGGAGTATCATTGAAACCTGATGCATTCACGCGGGTTGTCAATGATGTTCTGAAGCGTTTACGCGGACTGAGCCTGATGCGATCTAATTGCGGGCATGAGAATGAGGCAAAAAGGGGAAATGGTGGATGTGGTGATGCGGTAGGACGAGTTGTGCATATTCATCTGAGTGTGTTATGATGTCATCGCTACATACCTGCCATTTGTGTGTTGCCATTTATATTTGCATTTGCCTTATATGTCTGTGAGTTTGAATTGTTTGGGTATGTGATTGCCTAAGTGGACGGTCGGCCTAACCTAGGGTTAGGACCCACCTTACTGAGATGTGTATCTCACCCCGTTGGGGATCATTATTTTACAGATCCTAGGCCTTGACGATGTGGCCCATTCGTTTTGGAGACCCGAAGGAGATGTCCACTTATTTTGACGAGTTCCCTGACAGGCAAGAAACTATCTATGTAAGGAAATGCACTGTTGTCCGGGTAGACGAGGGTAGTACGAGCTGGAAGCCTTAATGGTAGAGGCCTGGTTTAGGAAAGTCAAGGATGTGTCGACTGGGCCGCTGAAGCCCCATGAGGTGCCCGAGGGAGTCGTCCCTAGTTGGTGTCACCCCACTTAGGACTTAGATCAGGCTGAGGGGTCGGTTGCCGGTTCTAGGATTAGACTGGAGAGGACCCCGACCATAGAGAACACGGAGGAGGAGGTCATTGTGGTCAAGACGACCGAGGAGGATCTCATGGAGCCATTTGCTGAGGAGACCGCTGAGGATAATATAGAGGTTCGCCCTGAGACCGGTTGGGAGTACAAGCCCACAGAGGACGTAGAGGACACCGAGGACTCCAGCAGCTCGTCTTAGGAGCTCCCAGTTTGTCAGTTGATCTTTTGATGACGACCCTGACCCTATTTCTCTTGGATTCTGCTGATGGATCATTTTGTGTACTTACCCCGTCGTCCTCTTGTTAGCGGATTTGGTAGTTACATTTCTGTATGAACGGTGGAATGTTAGTATGACAGTGTATTCACTTTACAGGTCCCATTTCATTATTTGTACGAAAAAGTTATTTCATTATCGCTTCCACATGCTTGGTATATATATCATGTCTCTCGGCTTAATTGTGGATCTTGGAACCACGAGAGATGTTTAGTTTGCTTGTAGGGAGTCATGTACTTGTGCTTGGGGCACGGTGCGTCACAGCTTGTCTCTTGAGTAATTAGTCACGCTTGATTGTGTATTAAACCATCTTGTATGCCATGGATGCATTGTTTATGCTTGAGTTGCACTTGGCCTTGTGTGCAAGAATTGTAATTGTGGTATTGCGGAGACGAGGCGATACCCTGAGGCGTGTGAGACGCGGGGTGATATGGTTGATACCCTGAGGCGCTGAAGCGCGGGGTTGGAGTCGTGTGGTGCCCTAATGCGTATGAGACGCGGGGTTGAGAAGGCCACGGTCCTGATGCGTTGAAACGCAGGACGGAGATGTGATTGTTGATATTGGCCTGAAGTATCATTGAAACCCAATGCGTTTACGCGGGTTGTCGATGACGGTCTGATGCGTTTACGCGGACCGAGCCTGATGCGATCTAATCGCGGGCATGAGAATGAGGCAGGCAGAAGAAGATGGTTGTGGTGATGTCGCAAGACGAGTCATGCATGATCATCCGAATGTGATATGATGCCATAATTGCATGCTTGTCATTTGTGTATGGTTATCTAAATTTGTATTGCCTTATATGTCTATGAGTTTGAATGATTGGGGTATGTAACTGCCTGAGTAGACAGTCGACCTAACCAAGGTTAGGACCCACCTTGTTGAGATGTGAATCACACCCTGTTAGGGACCCCTTCTTTTACAGATCCTAGGCCTTGAACATGTGGCCTATTCGTTCTGGAGACCCGAAAGAGATGTCCACTTATTTTGATGAGTTCCCTAACAGGCAGGGAACTATTTATGTAAGGAAGTGTACCGTGGTTTTGGTAGACGAGCGTAGTATGAGATGGAAGCCTCATCGGTATGAGGCCTGGTTTAGGAAGGTCAGGGATGTGTCTACCGGGCCGCTGAAGCCTAATGAGGTGCCCTAGGGAGTTGTTCCTAGCTGGTGCCACCCTATCCGAGACTTAGACCAGGCCGAGGGGTCTGTTGCCGGTTCTAGGAATGGACCGGAGAGGACCCCGACCATAGAGAACACGGAGGAGGAGGTCATTGTAGTTTAGGCGACCGAGGAGGATCTCATGGAGCCATCTGCTGAAGAGACCGCTGAGGATACTATAGAGGTTCGCTCTGATACCTTTTCAGAGTACGAGCCCACGGAGGACGCAGAGGACACTGAGGACTTCAACAGCTCGTCTTAGGAACTCCCAGCTAATCAGTCGGTCTTTTGGTGGCGATCCTGACTTTGTTTCTTGTTGTATGATGGTTATGGACTCTTTTGTGTACTTACCCCGTCGCCACTCGTGCTAGTGGATTTAGTAGCTATGTACCTGTACGAACATTTGGATTTATGTATGACAGTATTGGCGCTATCCAAGTCCCACTTATATTTTGTACGGAGGAGTTATTTCATTATTGCTTACGCTTGCTTGGTGTATATATCATGTCTCTCAACCTATGTGTGGATCTTGGGACGGTGAGATATTTTTGCTTTGCTTGCAGGGAGTCGCGTGCTCGTGCCCGGGACGCGGGGCGCGACAAAGTAAGACCTGGATAGCGAGAATACCATAATACATAATATCCGAAAGTTCATACAAGAGCATAGCAACTAGATCCACTAGAGAGGCGGGGTAATGCAAAGAGGTCCATCACCCATCAAACTAAACAGGCACCAGGGTCGCCATCACAAGTCATACTAGTATACCAAAAGCTCCTAAGACGAATGCTAGAGTCATCAGTCTCCTCTGCCTCTTTCGTGGGCATGTACTCCGAGAAGGTCTCCGAGCAAACTTCTACGGTGTCCTCCATGGTCTCGTCAGTAGACGGCTCCACCAGGTCATCCTCTGTAGCCCTGACCACTATGACCTCCTCAGTATTCTCTAAGGTCGGGGTCCTCTCAGGTCCGTTGCTAGAACCGGTAACTGACCCCTCAGCCTGCTCTAAATCCTGTGTAGGATAACACCAACTAGGGACGACTCCCTGGGCACCTCAGTGGGCTTCAGCAGCCTTGTAGAAACATCCCTAACCTTTCAAAACGAAGCCTCATACCTATGAGGCTTCCAGCTACTCTCACCCTCGTCTATCCATACTACTGTACACTTTCTAACATAAATTGTTCTCTGTCCATCAAGGAACTCATCAAAATAGACAGACATCTTTTTGGGGTCTCCAAATCTGACAGGCCACATCCTTAGGACCTAGAATTTATAAAAAGGGGGTCCCACAACGGGATGAGATTTACATCTCAGTAATGTGGACCTTAACCCTAGGTTAGGCCGACAATCCACTCAGACAGTCATAAATACTAGCATTTCACATAAATAAACATACGAGACATTCAATTATCGATACAACACACAAATGTCAAGCACGCAGTCATGGCATCATAACACATCTAGATGATCATGCACAAATCGCCATGCCACATCACCACTTCCACCTTTCAAACTGCCTCATTCTCATGCCCGCGTTTAGAACTCCTCAGGCTAGGTCCGCGTAAACGCATCAAACCATCATTGACAACCCGCGTAAACACATCGGGTTTCGATGTTACTCCAAGCCAGTGTCGACATATCACAACTCCGTCCCGCGTTTCAACGCATCAGGACTATGACCTTCTCAACCCCACGTCTCTTACGCATCAAGGTTCCATACAACTCCAACCCCGCGCCTCAGCGCCTCAGGGTATTCCTCACATCACCCCACATCTTATATGCCTCAGGGTACTACCATGTCTCAGCCATGCCAAAGTTTCAATTCAATTCACATACATAATGCAATGTACAACTCAAGCACAGATCATACACTTATGGCATGAAGACGATCAATTGACATTCGCACATGGTGGTCATTTCAAAACACAAACATTGACACACATTCAAATCCTATATAGAGTCCTAAGACGCGCAAAGAACAATTGCATTAAAAACCCTTCAAGGATCACCCAAAAATTCACCCGAATCGCACAATTGAGTCCAATCTTCCTATCATAGGTTTAGGGTTCCCTTACCTCAAGCTTAATTTCACAAAATCCTTCTTCCAAGCACCTCAAGAACTCGGTCCAAGCAACCCAAGAACAATTCAACCGTGCAACCTATTGAAATTTCATTCAACCGTCAATTTCTCTTGCTCAATCATCAATCCATGGACCACAAACCTTAATGACATGTCTCCCAACATCCTAGCATATCTCATTGATGAATTTGAGACTCAAATCCAACCATCAACAGCCCCCACAAAATTGACATGCACAGAACCGAACCGAGCTATTTTTGGTTCTGTGTATATCGCAATTATCTAGCCCTTAAACTACCTCAAATCCAATATTTATTCACTAACCTACTTGCTAACAAGTGGATCTAAGGGTTTGGGAAGCTCACCGAAGATTTGAGACCGAGTCGTCGCCGAAAACTCCTTGAATATCACCGGTTTCCCTTAGCCCTCAAATCGACAGTTCTGGCCCTTCAAACATAACATCCATTTGGGGTCAAAACTGCATCAAATTAATCCCAAATTTTTACCACAGATCACTCTATGAGTCCCCTAGATCTCCATAAAATTTGGTTGAAAAACTCCAAAGTTTTGGGGTCCTAAGAGGCTAGAAATGTAGCTTACCTCTGGTTGCGACGATTTCCGTCGACTCGCGGGAGATTAGCTGGCCGGAGCTCTTCGGTCGGCCAAACGACTTGCTTCTACTTCAAGGATATCAACAAGAGGTCGAGTGAGGTGTGGATGGTTGGCTCGGCAGCTAGAAGTCGTCGGAGAGGGTCGTCGAAGCGAGTAAACCGGAGGGACAGAAAGATGACGGGTGGCAGCAGTTCGACAAATGGAAGAAGAAGAACAAGAAGATGGCTCACGGTAAAAATGGAGAAGATGGCCGGCCAAGAGAGAGAGAGAAAAGGCTATATTCAACTTTCAAAAGTCAATGAGTTGAATGGTAATCAGGGAAAAGTGGAAATGTCCACTCTAGGGCTAATCCATTGACACATGTCTAATGTGTCAATCAAACCAATCCAATGCCCATGATCCTCTCTCATTTTCGGCAACCTTGGGGGTATATTAAAGACCAAAATTCCATCGTCCAATTATATAGGTAAGGCTAAGACTTGAGGGGTAAAATGGTAATTTTACCCTCGATGTTCGAAACGTCGTTTTTCTCTTTCCAATAGCCTTCGATATGACGATGGCCAACCCAATCATGACGTTGGAATTCTTGATTCTCCATTTTCAATTTTCAAGACTCGTTTCTGATCGTTTTCTCTATCAGACGTGGTTCCAGCCTATCCCGAACCGACGGGCAGCTTTTGCAGACATCACGCGTATCGACCCTGTTATTCATATCACATTTAGGGCTCGTCAATTAATGGCGACTTTGGTTATCATGTAATTGTGAGGGTCTATCACTAGTTCTGATGGTTTAGATCGTCACTGCTCGATTTAGGAAAATTTTGCAAATTATACATTGGTTAGGCGGCATCACCCGCGCACCAATCGTATAACGCTAGCAATGCATTCTTTAATCGTTCTTAGATCGGCCTTTTGTGGTTCTAAATGTCCTCTCAACAATCCTTATGGTCAAAACGTCATTTCCCATTTGAGTTCCCTAGGTCCACATACCTTGTCTCGCGTTAGCCTTTCCCTTTTGGTCAGTCTACTCAAATTGATCAGATTCGAGTAAGATATAACTGAAACACATCGCTAGATACACTTCTCATTAATGAGTCTGAAAATGACTAGGAAATCAGAATGTCACAACTCTTCCCTCCTTACAAAAATTTCGTCCTCGAAATTTACATCAACCTTAATTATTCAAACAAATGGGGGTGTTGTCACCTCATCGTTTCTTCATTTTTCCACGTGGCGCCTTCGGTTCCATGGTGCTCCCACACGACTTTGACCAATGGAATCGTCTTATTCCTGAAAATTTGCTCCTTTCGATCTTCGATCCTAATCAGTTTCTCCACGTAAGATACCCGATCATCCAATTCTATGACCTCTAGTTCAACACATGTAGCGGGTCTGGTTCATATTTCAGTAGCATTGACACGTAGAAGACATTATGCACTAGGGATAGATAAGGCGGTAAGGCAAGCCTGTAGACCAAGGTCCCAATCGGCTCCAGTATTTCAAATGGACCTACATACCTTGGGCTTAGTTTTCCCTTCTTTCCAAATCATGATAATCCCCTCATCGATGACACCTTAAGGAAAACATAGTCGCCTACTTGAAACTCCAAAGGCTTACGCTGTTTGTCCGCATAATTCTTCTGACAACTCTATGCCATCTTCAGTTTATCTCGAATTATCCTTACTGCTTCCACAGATTGCTCTACCAACTCTAGGCCTGTGATACTTCTTTCTCCGACCTCATCCTAGCAAATTGGAGTTCTACAAGCCCTTCCATAAAGTGCTTCAAATGGTGCGATTTAGATACTCTGCTGGTAGTTATTATTATATGCAAACTCCACCAAATGCGGCTGATCTTCCCATCCACCATTAAATTCTATGACGCACGCTCGCAACATGTCCTCAAGCGTCTAAATTGTCCTCTCCATCTATCCGTCCATCTGTGGATGGTACGCCGTGCTAAACTGGGTGGTTCCCATGGCTTTTTGAAGGCTTTTCCAAAAGTTCGCAATGAACTTGGGGTCTCCATCTGAGGTAATTGTCACGGGTACTCCATGCAGCCTCACTATCTGCCTCATGTACAACTCGGAGTATCTATCCATTGCGAAGTCCTTTCGCACCAGGATGAAGTGTGCGGACTTAGTTAATTTGTCCACGACTACCCATATAGAGTCGTGACCTCTCGGGCTCCTCGGGAGTCCCATCACAAAGTCCATCGTTATACGCTCCCATTTCCATTCTGGTATTTCCAGTGGCTGTAATAATCCTCCAGGCTTACAGTGTTGCGCTTTCACTTGCTGGCATGTCAAGCACTTTGCCATATACTTCGCTACATCCACCTTCATCCCGTTCCACCAGCAGTGCTGGCGCAGATTTTGATACATCTTCATACTTTCCAGGTGGATGCTATAATTGCTCCAGTGTGCCTCCGATAAAACTCCTTTCCCTGAGTCCTTCGTCCTTTGGCACGTATAGACGTCCTCGAAACCTCAAGATTTCATCCTCCAACACCTGGAACTCTGGTTTTCTCTTTGTCACGTCAATCTCCAGAATTTTCTGAATTTCTAGATCCATAAACTGTAAGGTCTTTATTCCTTTCTGGACCTCAGGTTCTACCTTCAATAAAGCCATCAAACTAGATAATTGGCAGACTTCTAGTCTGAACTCAGAATCTCTCAAATCCTCGATCATCAACCAACCTTTTACCAGCAGACAAGCAATGCTTAACTTCCGGCTAAGTGTATCTGCGACTCTGTTTGCCTTCCCAAGGTGATACAATATATCACAATCATAATCCTTAAGCAGCTCCATCCACCGACGCTGCCTCATATTCAATTCCTTCTGGGAAAACAAATACTTCAACCTTTGGTGGTCGGTGAAAATGTGGAACTTCTCGCCACACAGATAATGTCTCCAGATCTTCAGAGCAAAAATGATCGCTGCTAACTCCAGATCGTGAGTTGGATAGTTCGTTTCATGTGGTCTCAGCTGTCGGGATGCGTAGGCCACTACTCTTCCATGCTGCATTAACACACAACCTAGTTCTTTTAGCGAGGCATCGCTGTATATCTCATAGCCTCCTGGTCCTAATGGAATCGTCAACACCGGTACAGTCATCAACCGATGTTTGAGTTCTTGGAAACTCTTTTCACACTTATATGTCCGTTCAAACCTTGTTTCCTTCTTTGTCAACCTCGTCAATGGGATGGCTATGGATGAAAACTTCTCCACAAAACGTTTGTAATACCCTGCCAATCCCAAGAAACTTTTGACTTCCGTGACCGAAGTAGGCCTAGGCCAATTTGTTCCAACTTCGATCTTTGTAGGATCCATTGCGATTCCTTCTCCTGACACCACATAACCAAAAAATGCTACCTTATTCAGCCAGAACTCGTATTTACTCAACTTAACGTATAGTGAGTGTACTCTCAAGGTCTGCAAGACAATGCTCAGGTGCTCCTCGTGTTCTGCATCACCCCTTGAGTAAATCAAGATGTCGTCAATAAAGACTATGACGAATCTATCCAATAATTCCTTAAACACTCAATGCATCAAATCCATGAATGCGCTGGAGCATTGGTCAATCCAAATGGCATCACTGTGAAGACATAATGACCATACCTTGTCCTAAAAGTAGGCTTAGGTACGTCTTCCCTCTTAATCATCAACTGGTGATACTCAGTTCTCAAGTCAATCTTAGAGAATACCGCCGCTCCTTGTAACTGGTCAACTAGCTCGTCAATTCTCGGCAGTGGATACTTATTCTTCACTGTTACCTGGTTCAACTACCTATAGTCAATGCATAGACGCAAGGACCCATCCTTTTTCCTTACAAACAATATCGGCTCACCCCATGGCGAAGCACTGGGTCAGATAAACCCCTTATCCAATAATTCTTGCATCTGCACCTTTTGCTCCTTCAATTCTGATAGGGACATCCTATAAGGTGCATTCGAGATCTGCTCCGTCTCGGCAGCTAACTCGATCACGAATTCTATCTCTCGCTCCGGTGGCAATCCTGGCAACTCTTGAGAAAATATGTCAGGGAACTCATGCACTACCGGAATACTCTCTAATTTTGGTTCCTCGACAATCGTGTCCACCACTACAACTAAATACGCCTAACACCCTTCAGACATCAACTTTGTCACTTCAAGAGATGAGACTAAGGGAATCGAGATCCCTCCTCGACTTCCCACAAATTCAAAACTAGGGCAACCTTCCAGGTAGAAATGAATTATTCTACTACCACAATCTACCATTATCCCCTGTTTACCTAACCAGTCCATCCCTATGATCACATCAAAATCATACATGGGTAATACAACTAGATCAATACTCTCCTTACTCCCTCCAATCATAATTTCACAGTCAGCACAGCCCAATGAAACCAATATATTATCCTTTAACGGAGTGGTAACATACAGAATTATACTCAACGGTCATACCCACCAAATCAGCAAACTAAGCAGACAGAAATGAATGCGTGGCACTAGGGTCAAACAATGCATATGCAGCTTGGTCACAAAAGTAAACCGTACTTGTGACCACGCCTGGCGCTTCCTCCGCCTCTCTGCGGGATACTGCATATACCCTGCCCTAAACTGTGGGTCGATTCTGCTCGATCTAGGGAGTGGCAACAGATGGTCCAGCCTGTGGTCTTTGTCCTTGAGGTCAATTCGCCAAAGATTGGTTCGGGCACGTCCTCATTTGGTGGCCCATCTGACCACACTTAAACAGGCTCCAGTCCTTACCGGGCATGGCCCATTTCCATGCCTCCTGCCACAGAGACGACAGCTCCAGTTCGTGGGGTTCGGTGACTTCACTATGTTTTTCCTTACTGGAGGTACAAAACGCCTATTACCTGCCATCGGTCTCTTGCTCATCCGGTGGCTATCTCGGAATGAAGTAAATCGCAATCTAGATGCGGCATGCCTCTCCTTTAAATCCCTCTCGATCATCTAGCCCTGCTCATAAATTTCCTTATAGGTCCTCAAGTTCAGGGCTACTATCTGACTACGAAGTTCAGGCCTCAATCCGTCCCGAAATCTTCGTGCTTTCTCCTAGGGATCCTCTACACATCGAGGTGCGTACCTTGATAGTCTGGAGAACTCGGCCTCATACTGATCTACCGTCAGCTGATTCTGACATTGCTATAGAAATTTTACTTGCTTCCTTTCCCTGGCCATCTCCAAAAAGTATTTTTCGTTGAACGTCGTCTTAAAGGCATCCCAGATCATGGTCGTTGCTTTAGGGAAAACTCCATTCTTGGTGGCAGCCCACCAATCGTTCGTGGTTCCTTCTAGCTGGTACATCGCCAACAGTACTTTCTCTTCGTCTGTGCGCCTCAGCACTTTAAAGGATTTTTCCAACTTCTCAATCCACCTGGGTGCTAGCTTGGGGTCTCCAGTCCCATCGAACTCGGTCAGCTTCAGCTTTAAGAATTGCTCCACCAGTTGACCCATCTGTCTGGCCATGATAATCTCCTCCTTGGCATTCACTGCCTCATTACTCTGGCCATGTTCACCCTGGTTTCCATTGCTCCCATTGTTGCCGCTGTTGGCGTTGACGGCAGCTATGGCGGCTCCTACCGCCTGAGCTACGGCAGCATCCCGATCTTGGATCTGCTTGTCAATAAGGTCGCCAATCCTCTCTAGTGCCCTTAGTATGCTATCCATCCTTGGATAGCATGTCTAATGTGTCAATCAAACCAATCCAATGCCCATGATCCTCTCTCATTTTCGGCAACCTTGGGGGTATATTAAAGACCAAAATTCCATCGTCCAATTATATAGGTAAGGCTAAGACTTGAGGGGTAAAATGGTAATTTTACCCTCGATGTTCGAAACGTCGTTTTTCTCTTTCCAATAGCCTTCGATATGACGATGGCCAACCCAATCATGACGTTGGAATTCTTGATTCTCCATTTTCAATTTTCAAGACTCGTTTCTGATCGTTTTCTCTATCAGACGTGGTTCCAGCCTATCCCGAACCGACGGGCAGCTTTTGCAGACATCACGCGTATCGACCCTGTTATTCATATCACATTTAGGGCTCGTCAATTAATGGCGACTTTGGTTATCATGTAATTGTGAGGGTCTATCACTAGTTCTGATGGTTTAGATCGTCACTGCTCGATTTAGGAAAATTTTGCAAATTATACATTGGTTAGGCGGCATCACCCGCGCACCAATCGTATAACGCTAGCAATGCATTCTTTAATCGTTCTTAGATCGGCCTTTTGTGGTTCTAAATGTCCTCTCAACAATCCTTATGGTCAAAACGTCATTTCCCATTTGAGTTCCCTAGGTCCACATACCTTGTCTCGCGTTAGCCTTTCCCTTTTGGTCAGTCTACTCAAATTGATCAGATTCGAGTAAGATATAACTGAAACACATCGCTAGATACACTTCTCATTAATGAGTCTGAAAATGACTAGGAAATCAGAATGTCACAACTCTTCCCTCCTTACAAAAATTTCGTCCTCGAAATTTACATCAACCTTAATTATTCAAACAAATGGGGGTGTTGTCACCTCATCGTTTCTTCATTTTTCCACGTGGCGCCTTCGGTTCCATGGTGCTCCCACACGACTTTGACCAATGGAATCGTCTTATTCCTGAAAATTTGCTCCTTTCGATCTTCGATCCTAATCAGTTTCTCCACGTAAGATACCCGATCATCCAATTCTATGACCTCTAGTTCAACACATGTAGCGGGTCTGGTTCATATTTCAGTAGCATTGACACGTAGAAGACATTATGCACTAGGGATAGATAAGGCGGTAAGGCAAGCCTGTAGACCAAGGTCCCAATCGGCTCCAGTATTTCAAATGGACCTACATACCTTGGGCTTAGTTTTCCCTTCTTTCCAAATCATGATAATCCCCTCATCGATGACACCTTAAGGAAAACATAGTCGCCTACTTGAAACTCCAAAGGCTTACGCTGTTTGTCCGCATAATTCTTCTGACAACTCTATGCCATCTTCAGTTTATCTCGAATTATCCTTACTGCTTCCACAGATTGCTCTACCAACTCTAGGCCTGTGATACTTCTTTCTCCGACCTCATCCTAGCAAATTGGAGTTCTACAAGCCCTTCCATAAAGTGCTTCAAATGGTGCGATTTAGATACTCTGCTGGTAGTTATTATTATATGCAAACTCCACCAAATGCGGCTGATCTTCCCATCCACCATTAAATTCTATGACGCACGCTCGCAACATGTCCTCAAGCGTCTAAATTGTCCTCTCCATCTATCCGTCCATCTGTGGATGGTACGCCGTGCTAAACTGGGTGGTTCCCATGGCTTTTTGAAGGCTTTTCCAAAAGTTCGCAATGAACTTGGGGTCTCCATCTGAGGTAATTGTCACGGGTACTCCATGCAGCCTCACTATCTGCCTCATGTACAACTCGGAGTATCTATCCATTGCGAAGTCCTTTCGCACCAGGATGAAGTGTGCGGACTTAGTTAATTTGTCCACGACTACCCATATAGAGTCGTGACCTCTCGGGCTCCTCGGGAGTCCCATCACAAAGTCCATCGTTATACGCTCCCATTTCCATTCTGGTATTTCCAGTGGCTGTAATAATCCTCCAGGCTTACAGTGTTGCGCTTTCACTTGCTGGCATGTCAAGCACTTTGCCATATACTTCGCTACATCCACCTTCATCCCGTTCCACCAGCAGTGCTGGCGCAGATTTTGATACATCTTCATACTTTCCAGGTGGATGCTATAATTGCTCCAGTGTGCCTCCGATAAAACTCCTTTCCCTGAGTCCTTCGTCCTTTGGCACGTATAGACGTCCTCGAAACCTCAAGATTTCATCCTCCAACACCTGGAACTCTGGTTTTCTCTTTGTCACGTCAATCTCCAGAATTTTCTGAATTTCTAGATCCATAAACTGTAAGGTCTTTATTCCTTTCTGGACCTCAGGTTCTACCTTCAATAAAGCCATCAAACTAGATAATTGCTCCACCAGTTGACCCATCTGTCTGGCCATGATAATCTCCTCCTTGGCATTCACTGCCTCATTACTCTGGCCATGTTCACCCTGGTTTCCATTGCTCCCATTGTTGCCGCTGTTGGCGTTGACGGCAGCTATGGCGGCTCCTACCGCCTGAGCTACGGCAGCATCCCGATCTTGGATCTGCTTGTCAATAAGGTCGCCAATCCTCTCTAGTGCCCTTAGTATGCTATCCATCCTTGGATCTTCTGCTACAGGAGTCCTCAAGCTAGAGGCTCCGCCTCTGGGTCTTCTACTGAGCCTGATCCACCACAAGTTCATCAAGGAGTTAGTACTTACTCATTTATCCAAGTCCAGAGCTACCAACTATGCTTCAACAGAAACAGCGATAACACAACAGTCCTCCATACAACAAATTCCAAAGATATTTCAACAAGTAGCCCATGGCCATTCCTCAGTTCCGTTTACCCCAACGGTTCACTACAACAAGCCATACTCATTCACTTAACAGGCTAAAATCTAGAAATGACTTTCAACGCTAAGCAGGGAACTTAATCCTTATGCATTTCCACAACCCTGCCAAGGCTAAATGCCAACCATAAGTGCCAAGTCACATGATATGCATCCCATGTCTTATCCTAACCAATCTCTTAAGGTCTCGCTACCCGTCCTTGCCCAACTTAATCCTCCTTATTACTCCAGTCCTCAATTAACTTTGGATCGAGCTGACCTTGCTCTGAAACCAAGCAAACGGGGATGTCACGCCCGCACCCCGGGCCCGAGCACGCGACTCCCAACAAGCAAACCAAGATATTTCTCGATGTCCTAGGATTTGCACATAAGTCAAAAGACGTGTTATATATAAACACGCGGAAGCAACAATGTAATAACTCCTCCATACAAATATAAAGTGGGACCTGGATAGCAAGAATAACATAATACATAATATCTCAAAATTCATACAAGAGCATAGCAACTAGATCCATTAGGGAGACGAGGTAATACAAAGAGGTCCATCACCCATCAAACTAAACAGGCATTAGGGTCGCCGTCACAAGTCGGACTAGAATACCAGGAGCTCCTAAGACGAACTGCTGGAGTCATCAGTCTCCTCTGCCTCTTTCGTGGGCATGTACTCCGAGAAGATCTCCGAGCAAACCTCTACGGTGTCCTCCATGGTCTCATCAGCGGACGGCTCCACCAGGTCATCCTTTGTAGCCTCGATCACTATGACCTCCTCAGTATCCTCCAAGGTCGGGGTCCTCTCAGGTCCATTCCTCGAACTGGCAACTAACCCCTCAGCCTACTCTAAATCCCGGGTGGGATGACACCAACTAGACACAACTCCCTAAGGCATCTCGGTGGGCTTCAGCGGCCTTGTAAAAATATCCCCAACCTTTCAAAATCAGGCCTCATACTTATGAGGCTTTCAACTACTCCCACCCTCGTATACCCATATTACTGTACACTTCTAACATAAATAGTTCCTTGCCCATCAGGGAACTCATCAAAATAGATAGACATCTCTTTGGGGTCTCCAAATCTGATAGGCCATATCCTTAGGACCTAGGATCTATAAAAAGGGGGTCCCACAACGGGGTGAGATTTACTTCTCAGTAAGGTGGATCCTAACCCTAGGTTAGGCCGACAATCCACTCAGGCCGTCATAAATAATAGCATTTCACACAAATAAATAAACGAGGCATTCAATTATCAATACAACACACAAATGCCAAGCATGCAGTCATGGCATCATAACACATCCAGATGATCATGCACAAATCACTATGCCACATCGCCACTTCCACCCTTCAAACTGCCTCATTCTCATGCCCGCGTTTAGAACGCCTCAGGCTCGGTTCGTGTAAACGCATTAGACCGTTATTGACAACCCGTATAAACGCATCAAATTTCAATGTTACTCCAAGGCAGTGTCGACACATCACAACTCTGTCCCGCGTTTCAACGCATCAAGACTATGGCCTTCTCAACCCCGCGTCTCTTACGCATCAGGGTGCCATACAACTCCAATCCCGCGCCTCAGCGCCTCAGGATATTCCTCACACCACCCCGCGTCTCATACGCCTCAGGGTACTACCATGTCTCAACCATGCCAAAGTTTCAATTCAATTCACACACATAATGCAATGTGCAATTTAAGCACAAATCATACACTTATGGCATGCAAGACGATCAATTGACGTTCGCACATGGTAGTCATTTCAAAACACAAATATTAACACACATTCAAATCCTCTATACCGTGCTAAGACACGCAAAGAACTATCACGTTAAAAACCCTTCAAGGATCACCCAAAAATTCACCCGACTTGCCCAATTGAGTCCAATCTTCCTATCATAGGTTTAGGGTTCCCTTACCTCAAGCTTAATGTCACAAAATCCTTCTCGAAAGCACCTCAAGAGCTCGATCCAAGCAGCCCAAGAACAATTCAGCTGTGCAACCTATTGAAATTTAATTCAACCATCAATTTCTCTCACCCAATCATCAATCCATGGACCACAAACCTTAATGACATGTCTCCTAACATTCTAGCATGTCTCATTGATGAATTTGAGACTCAAATCCAACCAGCAATAGTCCCCACAAAATCGGCATGCACAGAACCGAACCGGGCTATTTTTGGTTCTGTGTATATCGCAATTATCCAGCCCTTAAACTACCTCAAATCCATCATTTATTCACTAACCTACTTGCTAACATATAGATCTATGGGTTTGGGAAGCTCATCGAAGATTTGAGGCCGAGTCGTCGCTGAAAACTCCTTGAATATCACCGGTTTCCCTTAGTCCTCAAACCAGCAGTTCTGGCCCTTCAAACACAAGACCCATTTGAGGTCAAAACTCCATCAAATTAATCCCAACTTTTTACAACAGATCAGTCTATGAGTCCCCTAAATCTCCACAAAATTTAGTTAAAAAACTCTAAAGTTTCGGGGTCCTAAGAGGCCAGAAATGTAGCTTACCTCTAGCTGCGATGATTTCCGTCGACTCGCGGGATATCGACTATTCGGAGCTCTTTGGTGGGTCAAACAACTTGCTTCTACTTTGAAGATGTTGGCAAGAGGTCAACCGAGGTGTGGATGGTCGGCTCGGCAGTAGCAGTCGCCGAAGAGAGTCGTCGGAGCGAGCAAATCGGAGGGATAGAAACCTGTCTGGTGGCAACAGTTCCGCAAAGGGAAAAAGAAGAAGAAGAAAAAGATGTCTCACAGTGAAAATGGAGAAGATGGCCGGCCAAGAGAGAGAGAGAGAAAAGGCTATATTCAACTTTCAAATATCAATGAGTTGAATGGTAGTTTGGGAAAGGTGGAAATGTCCACTCAAGGACTAATCCATTGACACATGTCCAATGTGTCAATCAAGCCAATCCAATGCCCATGATCCTATCTCATTTTCGGCAACCTTGGGGGTATATTAAAGACCAAAATTCCCTCGTCCAATTTTATAGTTAAGGTTAAGACATGAAGGGCAAAATGGTAATTTTACTTCCGACATCTGAAACGTTGTTTTTCTCTTTCCAATATCCTTCGATAAGGCTATGGACAATCCAATCATGACGTTGAAATTCTTGATTCTCCATTTTCAATTTTCAAGACTCATTTTTGATCGTTTTCTCTATCAGACGTGGTTCTAGCCTATCCTGAACCAACGAGCGGCTTTTGCAAACGTCACGCGTATCGACCCTGTGATTCATATCACATTTAGGGCTCGTCAATTCATGGCGACTTTGGTTTTCATGTAATTGCGAGGGTCTATCACTAGTTCCATTGGTCTCGATCGTCACTGTTCGATTTAGGAAAATTTTACAAATTATACGTTAGTTAGGCGGCATCACCCACACTCCAATCATATAGCTCTAGAAATGCATTCCTTAATTGTTCTTAGATCAGCCTTCTGTGGTTCTAAATGTCCCCTAGACAATCCTTATGGTCAAAGCGTCATTTCCCATTCAAGTTCCCTAAGTCCACGTACCTTGTCTCGCGTTAGCCTTTCCCATTTGGTCAGTCTACTCAAATTGATCAGATTCGAGTGAGATATGACTAAAACACATCGCTAGAAACACTTCTCTTTAATGAGTCTGAAAATGACTAGGAAATCAAAATGTCACAGTTATGGTGGCATTGTGAACCCAATGAGAAAGATATTGAGGATACCGATTGGCCTATGGCCCTAGTGGCATTGAATGGTGGTGAGCTCGAATAACGATGAGAATGCCGATTAGCCTATGGTCCTAGTGGCATCGTATGGCTGTGAGTCTTGAAAGTACTGATTATCTTGTGGCTCCAGTGGTACTAAGACATCGATTGGCCTGTGACACTAGTGATGTCAAATGGCATAAGTGTTAGAGGAGTAAGTGGGTGAATGAGAAGTTGTGGCAAGTATGTATCAAATTGCATGTTGTTTGTGAATTGAACTTGGGACCCTGAAGTTGAGTGTGGTTGATTATATTGCTTATCCATGTTCGACTATTGATATTTTTGTTGGTTGATGCCATACTTGAATCGTTGATGCCTTATGTCGTTGCATTAGTGATTATCTACATTTTGGTGGCATTCGTGTGTGTGGTCTGGGGGGATTAGTATTAAGGTATAGGTTTCACTTTCTGAGATGTCAATTTCACCCCGTAGCGGAACACTATTTTCAGACCCCAAGCCTTAGCTATGCTGCCAATCCGATTGGGCGATCCAAAGGAGATTACGGCCCTTCTTGATGAATTTCCCGCTAGGAAAGGTATTGTGTATGTAAGGAAGCGAACGATTTTCTGGGTAGACGAGGGTAAATTGAAGTTACAGCCCCACCATTTCGAAGCATGGTATCGTTGATTGGGAAACAACAGCTTGATGAGATCTCTACTACCAGAGGATGTTCCAACAGAGGTGGTTCTGAATTGGTGTCATCCGTCCCGCCTAGAGATCGAGGTGGAGAACCCAGCATCAGTGGGAGGTTCAAGGAACATACCTGAAGAGTCGAAGTCTCTACCGCCTTCAGAGGAATACATGAATTAACATTGAGATCTCTGCCGACGCAGTCGAGGCCATTGACGAAGACAACGAGGCAGATAATGAGGAGGAAACCGAGGAGGACACTGAAGAATCATCAGAGGAGGTACCATCTGAGACATTTGCTGAATACAACCTAGCCGATGAGGTGGACGATGGAAATGATGATTCAAGCGATTCTTCCAAGTAGCTCTATGAAGGGGTTTAGGTGAAATAGGATTTAGGAATAATTTTGATGTTAGATATTGGGAAAGGCTAAGTAGTAACCTTGAATTTAGACCTTAGTTCCTTTTCCTACCCAGGTGCACGGCTTTATTTTTTTGTCTTTTCCCTTCTATTGTTTTGTACTAGATAGTTGTGGGATGTATATATGGTGTGCTTTTAAATCATCCAATTTCCTTTTTATTTTTTTTGTACGGAGATGTTTATACCACCTTCTGCGTGCGCATTTCATATCATATTAGGCCGTGTGAGGTTCCTAAGTAATTACTGACCTAAGGTGGATGTGACGAGCTCCAAGGGACGCAGGACATTGCATCCCCGTTTGAGTGGTATCAGAGCAAGGTTCGCTTGGTTACAACAGATTGGGGATTGGAGTAATAAGGAGTAAAGGATTTTGGTGATGGGGTCGTGAGACCCGAGGGGGAGTCATTAGAGTCAAGCATTAATGCATGGCATATGATTGGCGCATGTGATTGGCATCTTCAACTAGCTTGGTTGTGGTAAATTCATGAAGCGTCAAGCTCTGCACTTAGCCTATTGTTGTGAATGTTGGTCTGATGAGTGAATTATTAACTCTGATTATGCTCAGTTGCAAATGAGTCTGAACTCGACATATGGATTCGTATCCCTGACTAATGTGCTCATGGGATTGTTTGAGTGACTGACTGTTGTTTTATAATTGTTGCCTTGTTGTGTAACATAGAATTATTAAGATTTGAGTAAGTGAATTAGGTATCTAATTCCGTGGTGAAATTATAGTGACTCAAGTAAGCTAAGTTGAGCAAGTATAAGCAATAGACCTAGAAGGCCAAGAAGTGGAGCTTCGAGCTCTAGAGCACCAGCGGCCGAGGATTAAAGAGTGGAAGGAGTCTTAAGAGCTTTGGAATAAATTGGAGAGCTAATGGGGAAGGAAGCTCAAGATAGAGTAGCTGCTGCTCTTAGACAAGCGAAGATAGAGCTAAAATTATAGCTTAGGCTGCTGAAGCTACGGTGGCAGCTGTGAATATGGTAAACGAAAATAATGCCTAGGGTGCTGAAGTTGGGAATTCTCAAGGTGATATTAACACCAATAAACTGATGGGTCAGTTGGTTGAGCAATTTATTAAACTAAAACCGACTCAGTTCGATGGTACTGGAGATCCTAAGTTAGCACCGAGATTGATTGAGAAACTCGAAAAAGCTTTTGGAGTACTGAAATGTACTGATGAGGAGAAAGTGTTGCTAGCTGTGTATCAACTAGAGGGAACGGCACACGATTGGTGGAGTCCCTCAAAGGAAAAAGTATTTCCTAAAGGTACAACTTTGACTTAGGTTGTCTTTACTGCTGTTTTCAACGAAAAGTACTTTTCTAAGATGGCACATGAGAGAAAACGAGTGAAATTTCAGCAATTGCGACAGAATCAGCTAACTGTGGACCAGTACAAAGCTGAGTTCGCAAGATTATCGAGGTATGCACCAAGGTTAGTTGAGGATCCTCTTGATAAAGCGTAAAGGTTTCGGGATAGTTTAAGACTAGAGATTCGTAGTAGGATAATAACTTTGAATTTGAAGACATACAGAGAGATTTATGAGAGGAGCCAAATGATCGAAAGGGATATTAGAGAAAGAGGCATCGCGTCTGGATCGCAGTTTACTCCTCTGAGAGATAATCGGCAGTTGGGAAAAAGGCCAATAGTGAACAACTGACGATTTGTTCCTCCGATTCGCAAAAATATCAGAAAGCCGATGAACCAGTTCAACTGGTATTGTCGTAATTGTGGAAGGAGGCATGGAAGTGATCCTTGCCCTACCAAGATAGGAGCATGTTATAGGTATGGTCAGTTGGGCCACCAGATGAAGAATTGTCCAAATCAAGCTCTAGGAAACCGCGCTCAAGGATAAAGACCACAGGCTGAAGAGCTTACCGTCGCCCCACAGAAAGAGCTGAATCGACCACCAGCCCAAGGAAGAGTATACGTTGTGGCACGTAGGGAGGTAGAGGAAGTGCCTAGCGTGGTCACAGGTATGATCTATTTATGTGATCAAACTGCCTATGTTTTATTTGATCCCGGGGCTTTGCATTCCTTTATATCTGCTCAGTTTGCTGATCTAGTGAGAGTAGAGTTGAAATCACTAAATGTGTTGTTGCATGTCGCCACACCATTGAAGGATAATGTGCTAGTTTCGCTAGGCTGTGCAGACTTTAAGATAGTGATTGGTGGTAGCGAAGAAAAGATAGATTTGGTTGTGCTACCTATGTATGAGTTTGATGTGATTATTGGCATGGATTGATTGGGGAAACAAAGGGATGTAGTTGATTGTGGTAACAAGATAATTTGTTTTTATCCGAAAGATCACCCTAGTTTTGAATTTGCAAGAAGTCGGGGAAGAACCTCGATTCCTTTAGTTTCGTCACTTGAGGCGACTAAGTTATTGAACGAAGGGTGTCAAGCTTATTTGGCTATTGCAGTTGACACAACGGTTGAGGAACCAAAGTTGGAAAGTATAGCGGTGGTACGTGAGTTTCCCGATGTCTTTCCTAAGGAATTGCCGGGAATACCGCCTGACAGAGAAATTGAGTTCGTGATTGAGTTGGCACCTGGAACGGAGCCAATCTCAAAGGCACCGTATAGAATGTCCTTATCTGAGTTGAAAAAGCTAAAGGTACAGATGCAGGAACTACTGGACAAGGGATTCATAAGATCGAGCGCATCGCCGTGGGGAGCACCGATACTGTTTGTAAGAAAGAAGGATGGATCTTTACGTTTATATATAGATTACAGACAACTGAACCAAGTAACTATCAAGAACAAGTATCCTTACCGAGGATAGATGATTTGTTTGATCAGCTGCAAGGAGCATCAGTATTTTCCAAAATAGATTTAAGGACTGGTTATCACCAGCTGAGGATTAAGAAGAAGGATATACCAAAAACTGCCTTCAGAACGAGATATGGGCATTACGAGTTTATGGTTATGCCTTTTGGTTTGACTAATGCCCCCGCTACATTCATGGATTTGATGCATCGAGTGTTTAAAAAGTACTTGGATCAGTTCGTCATTGTTTTTATAGACGACATCTTGATTTATTCAAAGAGCAGTCATGAGCATGAGGAACATTTGAGGGTAGTTCTGCAAACCTTGAGAGAGCATTCGCTTTACGCCAAGTTTAGTAAATACTAATTTTGGTTGAGTAAAGTAGCTTTTCTTGGTCATGTGATTTCTGGAGAAGGAATTTCTATGGATCCTTCAAAGATTGAGGCGGTGATGAAGTGGCCTAGACCCACGACTGTGACCGAGGTTAGAAGTTTTTTGAGATTGGCAAGTTACTACAGGCGATTCGTGGAGAAGTTTTCGTCTATAGCCACTCCATTAATGATGCTAACGAAGAAGGATGTGAAGTTCGATTGGACTGAAAAGTGTGAAAGAAGTTTCCAAGAACTTAAGCACCGATTGATGACCGCACCAGTGTTAACTATTCCTTCTGGACCTAGAGGTTATGAGACATATAGCGATGCTTCACTAAAAGGATTAGGGTGCGTGTTGATGCAACATGGAAAAGTGGTTGCTTATGCCTCACAACAATTGAGACCTCTTGAGATGAACTACCCGATGCATGATTTCAAATTAGCTGCTATCATCTTCGCTCTAAAGATCTGGAGACACCACTTATGTGGCAAAAGATTTCATATTTATATAGACCATCAGAGCTTGAAGTATCTCTTTTCGCAGAAAGAATTAAACAACAGATAGTGACGATGGATGGAGTTACTCAAGGACTATGATTGCGAAATTTTGTATCATCCTAGAAAGGCAAATAGAGTCGCGGATGCGCTTAGCCGGAAGTCAAGTATTGCGCTCTTATTGATTAAAGAATGGTTCTTGTTAGAGGAATTAAGGGATTTTGAGTTTAAATTGGAAGTTTGTCGATTGTCGAGTTTAGTGGCAACTTTGAGAGTTGAACCTGAAATTCAAGAAAGAATAAAGGCTTTGCAGTCTACGGATCCGGAGATTCAAAAGATTCTCGAGATGGACGCGACAAAAAGGAAATATGAGTTTCAAGTGTCATAAGATGGGATTCTGAAGTTTCGAGGACGTTTGTGTGTACCTGGTGATGAGGAACTCAAGGAAAAGATTTTGTTGGAAGCTCACAGGAGCAGCTATAGTGTTCATCCAAGTAGCACCAAGATGTATCTACGTCAACACTACTGATGGAATGGAATGAGGTGGATGTCACTAAGCATGTGGCAAAATGTTTGACTTGTCAGGAAGTAAAGGCTCAGCATTGTAAGCCCTGAGGATTATTGCAACCTCTAGAAATTCCTGAGTAGAAATGAGAACATGTGACGATGGATTTTGTGATGGGATTGCCAATGAGTCAGAAAGGTCATGACTCAATTTGGGTAATTGTGGACAGATTAACCTAGTCAGCACATTTCATACCCGTGTGAAAGGATTTTGCAATGGATAAGTACGCATAATTATATATGCATCATATTGTGCAGTTGCATGGAGTTTCAGTCACGATTACGTCGGATAGAGATCTCAAGTTTACAGCAAACTTTTGGAAGAGTTTTCAGGTGGCTTTGGGAACTAGATTGCAATTCAGTACGGCGTATCATCCACAGACTGATGGACAGTCAGAAAGGACGATTCAGACGCTCGAGGATATGTTGCGAGCCTGCGTCATAGATTTTAAAGGTGGATGGGAAGATCAACTACATTTAGTGGAGTTCGCGTACAATAATAGTTACCAGCAAAGCATCGGTATGGTATGGCACCGTTTGAAGCACTTTATGGTAGAGCTTGCAAAACGCCTGTATGTTGGGATGAAGTTGGAGAAAGGAGTATAACAGGCCCTGAATTAGCGGAACAGTCTATTGAGGAGATTAAAGTCATTAGAGAAAAGCTGAGAACGGCACTGAGTCGACAAAAGAGCTATGCTGATAAAAGACGTAAGCCATTGGAATTTCAGGTTGGCGATCATGTTTTCTTTAAGGTATCACTAATGCGTGGATTGTCTCGATTTAGGAAAAAGGGAAAACTGAGTTAGAGATATGCAGGTCCATTTGAAATTCTGGAGCGATTTGGGACTTTGACCTATAGACCCGCCCTACTGCCGAACTTGTTGCAGGTACACAATGTCTTTCATGTGTCCATGTTAAGAAAGTATGAGCCAGATCCGACTCATGTTCTGGATTTTGAAACCATTGAAATTGACGACAAGGTATCGTATGTGGAAAAACCTATCATAATTGATGATCGAAAGGAGCATCTCTTGAGGAATAAGACGATTCCATTAGTTAAAGTGATTTGGGAGCATTACGGGACTAAAGGAGCTATTTAGGAAAGCGAAGAAGCTACGAGATATCAACACCCCCATTTATTTGGATAGTTGGGTTTCTTGTAAATTTCGAGGGCGAAATTTCTGTAAGGGGGAAGAATTGTGACATTCTGAATTTCCTGCCATTTTGAGGCTATTGAATAAGAATGTATCTTCGAAGTTGCTCAGATCTGATCAATCTTAGGTAAACTGATCAAAGGAGAAAGGCTAACGCATTACAAGCTATGTAGACCTAGGAAACACGAAAAATGAAATGACGCTTTGACAATAAAGATTGTCGAGGGAACATTTAGAACCAATAAAGCCAATCAGATAATGATTAAGGAATACAATGCTAGCATTATATGATTGGAACGCAGATGATGTCGCTTAACCAACGTGTAATTGGCAAATTTTCCTTAAATCAAGCTATGACGATCGAAGTCGTCGGAACTAACGATGAACCATAACAGTTACATAACAACCAAAGCTGTCATAATTTAAGTTTTCCTAAGTATGATGAGAATCACAGAGTCGATACGCATAATGTCTGCAAAAGTTGCCCGTTAATTCGGGACAAATTGAAGTTACAATCGACGAACGATTAATCACAAAATGGAAGCTTGAAATTGACAATTGGGAATAGAGAATTCCAATTCTAGTTAAGGATTTGAAATCGTCTCGCTAACGGTAATTTCATATTGGAAAAGTGAAGTTTTGGAATGAAAATGCAAAATTACCATTTTGCCCCTCGACCATTTGCCTTGCTTTAAAAATTTAAGAAGGACGAAATGGTAATCTCCCTCTCCACCATAGGCTGCCAAAAATTGATGAACAAAGAGTCAAAGAAGTGTCAAAGTTTTGATTGTATTATTAGATACATGCCACATGTCAACCATTGGGAGATCCAAGCATTTATTACCTCACCTAATTTTATCTTGTCAAATTAACCCCAATTATTAATGTGAGATATCCATTTGAAGCCTCATCAGCCGTGTATACCATCCCCACCAATTTTCCTTGCATTTTCCTCTTTAATTTCACTCTATCGAAAACTGTCCAGAAAGACCAATTTTGTGCCCTCTGTTCAATCCGCTTGCCGGCCACTTTCTAGTGCCAACTCATCTAGCACTAGCCACCAGGAGCTAGATCAACATGTCCCTGACACGTTCCAAGTGGTAGCTTGACGTTTCGTTGAGTGGTTTTTCCCGACCAGCCCTTAGATCAAAACCGGACGAAATCTGCGCGAGCTAGGATAAGGCCTTCGTTCTCCCTCTTAAAGACTCCGATTGGCCTCAAATATTTTAGGAGATTTTCATAACATCTAGTGCTTAGGTTGGAAGGTCTGTGGTTGCAAGTTTTATGGTGTTAAAATAGGTTTTCAGGGCTAAACATCGATGATAAAAATTGGACAAATTCTGACCATGTGGAATCCAGATTGTTTAGAGGTCTTTGGAGTGTCGTTCCACTTCAAATCTCTTAGTGAGCTCTCTAAAACTATAAATTAAGGTCTTAGTACGTTTATTATGTGAAAAATTAAGGCTTGGGATTGAAGTATGGGTTGATTGAGCGGTTTGAACCGGAAATCGGTTTTGTTTTATGGGTGAACTCTTGCTGGCCGATTTTGTTGAGGGATGATTAAGGAGTAATTGGACTTCAAATTGACTCATAATGTCCTATAAGATGTTATGTGAGGTGTTAATGAGGAGTTTATGAAGAGGATTGAGAATTAGAAGTGAATTATGGGCAAATTGATGCATGACCCCTAAGTTGTATCTTGTCTTGTGTGTGATCATATGAACCAAACACATTGAGGGTTCGTGGGAGTGTTGATATGTGTTCAATTGATTAACAAGGTGTCTTGGATTGCTTATTGTATGGCTAATGAGAAATGGGGTTAAAGGAAGTGAGAATTCAATGACTTTTGATTCAAGATTGGTGAACCTTTCTAGGTTGACGAAGTATTCTTGGAGATTTCATACTTGTGACATTGAGGAGAGTCACTTTGTGTAACATTTTGCTAATTGATCAAGGTAAGTATTTCCTAAACTTTTATCTGAATGCTAGGACACTGCTGGACAATTTATTAAATGAATTGAATGGATTGAAAAATTTATGACTTGAATTGTGTATTATGGTGGCATTGTGAACCTAATGAGAAAGATATTGAGGATACCGATTGGCCTGTGGCTCTAGTGGTATCGAATGGTGGTGAGCTCGAACAATAATGAGAATGACGATTGGCCTGTAGCCCCTGTGGCATCGTATGGCCGTGAGCCTTAAAAGTACTGATTGGCCTATGGCCCCCAGTAGTACTAAGACATCAATTGGCATGTGGTCCCAATGATGTCAGATGGCATGAGTGCCAAAGGAATACGTGGGTGAATAAGAAAGTTGTGACAAGTATGTATTGAATTTCATGTTGTTTGTGCATTGAGCTTGGGACCCTGAGGTTGGGTGTGGTTGATTATATTGCTTATCCATGTTCAACTATTGATATTTTTGTTGGTTGATGCCATACTCGAATCGTTGATGCCTTATGCCATTGCATTAGTGATTATCTATATTTTGGTCACATTTTTGTGTGTGGTTTAGGGGGATTGGTATTGAGGTATAGGGTTAGGTTTCACTTTCTGATATGGCAATCTCACCCCGTAACAGGACACCATTTTCAGACCCCAAGCCTTAGCTATGCTGCCAATCCGATTGGGCAATCCAAAGGAGATGACCGCCCTTTTTGATGAATTTCCCGCTAGGAAGGGTTTTGTGTATGTAAAGAAGCACACGACTTTCTAGGTAGAAGAGGGTAAACTGGAGTTACAGCCCCACCACTTCGAAGCATGGTATCGTCGATTGGGAAACAGCAGCTTGATGGGACATCTACTACCAGAGGATGTTCCAACGGAGGTGGTTCTGAATTGGTATCATTCGTCCCGACCAGAGATCGAGATGGAGAACCCAGCATTAGTAAGAGGTTCAAGGAACATATATGAAGAGTCGATGTCTCCACCGCCTTTAGAGGAATACATGAATTACATTGAGATCTCTACAGACGCAGTTGAGGCCGCTGATGAGGACAACGAGGCAGATAATGAGAAGGAACCGAGGAGGACACTGAAGAATCATCAAAGGAGGTACCGTCTGAGACATTTTCTGAATACGACCCAGCCGACGAGGAGGATGATGGAAATCATGATTCAAGCGATTCTTTCGAGTAGCTCTATGTAGGGGTTTAAGTGAAATAGGAATTAGGAACAATTTTGATGTTAGATATTGGGAAAGGCTAAGTAGGAACGTTGAACTTAGACCTTAGTTCTTTTTCCTACCCAGGTGTGTGGCTTTATCTTTTTGTCTTTTCCCTTTTGTTGTTTTGTACTAGATAGTTGCAGGATGTATATATGGTGTGCTTTTAAATCATCCAATTTCCTTTTTATTTCTTTTGTGCAGAATGTTAGTATCATCTTCTGCGTGCGCATTTCATATCATACTAGGCCGTGTAAGGTTCCTGGGTAATTATTGGCCTGAGGTGGATGTGACGAGTTCCAAGGGACGCGAGGCGTTACAAGTGATCCAAAACAAAAATTTCACTCAAGTTATTTTCGTACACAAATATTAGCATTTCTACTATACTTCTACCCCTTTTTTTTATTCGAGGGCCAACAAGGATGGTTGGCCGACCCTTGTCGGCCATAACCGAGGGTTGGCTAAGCGAGGATGCTACAGCCCTTGTGGAGTCCGGGCGAGGTGGACTGACGAAGGCCGTGGCGCCCTCGCCTGGCCTAAGTCTAGCGAGGACATCACCAAATCGCGGCCCTCGCCAACCACATCAAGGGCCCGTGAACCTTGGGCTAGAGACTAATGAGGGCACCGTAGCCTTTGCCCAAAGCTGACCCTGCTTGAAGGTGTTAAAGTAGCTTATTGTCTCCATGAAGCAAATCAAGTGGGTGATTGAATCACTAAAGCTTATCATTAAAAAGCTCTCCTTTCAATACAAAAAAAAAATTAAGGATTTTGCCATGAAAATTTGCAACAAAACATTTTTGTCGCTAATTAGTTATGACTTGTTTATGCGGATTGAACCAAAACCGACTCGGTTATGTGGTATACCTTATTTTGGCCAAACCTAGTAGAGGCCATTTAAATGATATTTTGACATCAAAATGACTTATAAGACTTCATAGGACTTTATGTGAGGTGTTAATGGGGAGTATGTGAAGTGGATGGAGAGTTGGAAGTGATTTAAGGGCTATTTGGTGCGTGAAACTTCGAGTTACATTTTGCCCTATTAAGGGAACGTGTGAACCGAACGCTTAGGGGATTCTTTGGGGTGTCACTATGACTTTAAATTATCGTTAAGGCATCGTAGGTTATTGATTGACTAGTTATTGAAGCATTGGTGTAGTGAAATTGAAGATTAAATGTGTTATGACATGAATATGATGGATTTCTCTAGGAACGTCGTTTGGCCGTGAGCTTGCTAACCTAGGAGGGTTATTTGGATTGAATTTGCTAGCTCGATCGAAAGGTAAGTGTTTCCTAAACCCTTACTTGAATATTAGGACACTACTGGATAGAGTGATTGAGTATTTGATTGCTTGATTGAGTGTTGGATTTCATGACTTGAATGACATAGTATGACAATTGAACTATGATATGCCTTGATGACATATTTGGCTATTGAGCCCTTGATTATTTTATTGGTTGTGACGCCTGCGTGACTTATATGGCTATAGCGCCTATGATATTGAAGTGGCTATGATGCCCTGCTATTGAATTGACCATAGTGTCTATGTTATTGAGTTGATTATAGTGCTAATGATATATGAATGAGCTATAGTGCCCCAGCGATCGTTGGCTTGTAGCCTAGGAGATCACATTGGCTTAGAACCCTAATAATATCGATTGACCTATGGCCCCAGTGATATCATTTGACTATGAGTCCTAATGATACCGATTGGCTTGTGGCCCCAGTGGTATCGAGGGGCCCTGAAATGGTAATTGACTATGAACCCCAGAGATACCAACTGGCATGTGGCCCTAGTGGTATCGAGCGGTTATGAGCCCCTGAAATGGTAATTGGTTATGAACTCCAGATATATTGATTGGCCTATGGCTCTAGTGGTATAGATTGGCGGTGAGCCTAGAAGTACCGATTGGCCTATGGCCCTAGTTATACAAGTTAACTAAAAGGCATTACGATATTGATTGGCCTATGACCTCAATGATATTTGTTGGCAAGAGAGCCCGAGAAATGCATTGTGGCTGAGAGCCTGATGATAAGTAGTTATGAAAATTATGTTGAGTATGTGTATTGGTTTATGTGCTATGTGTTAGTAGCTTGAAACCCTGAGGATTAGGGTGGTTAGTTGTGATTTATATCCACACTTGGATTAATGATATGTCTAGCTATGGCCCTAGGTTTATGCATGACTTACCAAGACGCTTGATTTAGAAAGGCCTTGTGCCATTGCATTAGGGATTTTCTGCATCTGGTGTTAGTTATGTGATCTGGGACGACTGGTGTTCAGGTCTAGATTTAACTTTCACTTACTGAGATTTATATCTCACCCCAATGGGGGATTACCTTTTTCAGGTTCCAAGCGATGGAAATCAGAGCTTGACAATGATTGATATTCAAGAAAGTGAGTGTAGGAGATGGATTTGCATTTTGTGTCTTAAGAGATTTCATGTTACCTTAAAGTTAGAGTTGTATCCTCTGAACTTGTAATTGGTGATTATAAGAAAATGTACCCTATGTCCTAAGTCATCTCATTATGGAATTGCATGGAGCAGTTTTATGGCTTCCGTGATTTTGTTTCTTTTTTAGTTATGATACGATTGGCCGAGGGATCCTGGGAGATTATTGAAGATCAACGGTCTGGTGGGATGTACGTGAGCTCGACGGGTTCAGGGCATGACATCTCCGTTTAAGTGGTATCAGAGCAAGGTCGGCTCAATCCATTGTGATTGGGGTTTGGAGTGACAAGGAATGATGACTTGAGGACAATTAGGTAGTGAAACCTTTAGGATTAAGCATGGATTACTGAATCTTGAGGATTATAGGCTTGAACTTGTGAGGTATTCTAATGGTCCTGGTGTCGATTTAATGGATGATCTTGGGTGATTTTATGGATAAGGCTCACAAAGCAGTGAGTAGAGATTGAAGAGTCATAAGCTTGGATTTGAGGTTGCTAGAGAATAGCTTATGAATGAAGGGTCAATTGGAGTATATAATTGTGATCGTGGCTTATCGATGACCCAACTTGAGGAGTATGAGTTATGAAGAGATGATTGGTATTAGTGGATTCAAGTTAAATTGCATGATATCTTGATGACTTTTAGTTATCGATTACTAATGACAGCCTTGGATGATATGAGATGAGATGCGTACAAGGGAGCGGATAAGGAATATTTTGATTAAATGTCAATTGTGATCGAATGCATATGGATTTGACTTAAATAGCTGCTAGATTTGAGGTATATGGTTGAATATAGGCAATTAATCTACGAGATGTGACGGTTATTGGTGGAACCAGAGGTTTTTTATAATTGAGGCTTGATGTGAAAACGATTGTGGTATGACAAGTGGTGAGAACGAACATGTTATGCATGTGATTGTAGTTATGTAATGAAAGTTGATGAGGGTGCATGCTTGAACTTATCGATGTTGGACTTAATAAGCTGTTGCTTAGTATGAGACAAGTTGATGGGATACTTATAAACCGTCATAAAGCATGGTATGGGACGTGTGGAACGGGGCTTTCTCCGTAAATGTATGACTTGGGACAACCTGCAATGGCTAGGTCTAATGAGGGCGGAGAGTGATCATCGGAATAGAGAGGTCCGGACAAAGAGCTGCTCCTAGCAGACTTCTAAGATGGCAAGAGGTGGGAATAATTTGAAAGGGTAAGTCTAGGTATCAGGTTGAGTCTAACTATGGTTAAGAGATGTGTGGCACTAGATTGATTTCCAAGTGAATGTTTGAAAATGGCATGGCATGTGAAATGATGCTTGTGATTGGCATGATTAAGAGCTTTGTATTTGGCAGTGAATGCCGCTTGAAAAAGAAAATTGACGTTTGTAATTGACTTGTTAAGCATGTTTTATGATTGGCATAATGTGATTGTTATGGCCAAGGTCTAACTAAGAGATTAGACGACATGTGGGGCTTATACCCGTTGAACTGGTGCCTGTTAAGAATGAGATGGCCTGTTATAATTATGACAGAGTGGTAGATGCCTTATACTTATAGTATAAGCATTTGACTCATGAAAGTGATGCATTGAGTATTTGCTGGGTGTTGACCTAGTTGAGTTTTAGCCTAGTTGAGGCTTGCTTGGAAATTGGTTGTTAATTGAGAAATTGCCTTGTTAAGGCTGGCTTGTTCTGTGGTTACTGCTTAAGGATGACTTGGAATCCTTGAATAATGAGCAACTAGTTGAGAGTTGTTTGGGAACCACCAGATAGTTAATGGTGAAAGATAGTGATATGAATAGGCTGAGACTGCTAGACTTGAGTAGATGACTTAAGTCTTTGATTCTTGGAGAGAATCATAGTGGTTCAAGTAACATAAGAACATAATGGCATTGAACAACCACAGTATGGTCGTAGAAGAGCATTGGACTCGAGTATGTAAGATATAGGAAGATCCGAGAACTGAGATGGATCATGAGAATTGAGTAAATATGATCGACTGGAATATGAGTACTGGAAGAGAATAGGCTCGATTTGTAATCGTGCGAGACCCAAGTGTAATAAAGGTTCGTGAGAACTTTAAACGGAAATGAGAAAATTTATTGGGTAGGCAAGCTCGTGAGAAGTTGCCATGATTGCCTAAGTCACTGTGGTGACAGATGCTAGTGCTGATGAATTAAGTGATGGAAGTCACAAGAAAGGTGACTCTGAGTTATTTCATTCTAAAGTGAATGCGTAGGAAGAACCATGAGAGTTCGAATAGCTTGTGAGATGAATCATGAAGTTGAGGTCGATTGAGGTTCGACGGAGAAAATGAGTTTGAAACTACCTTCTTATAACTTGAGAATTTGTAAGAAAACCTTAGAGGTTTTTGGTACACTGAATAAAGAAAGTAACCCTAGTAGTTTTTAGCCTTAAGAGGCTATCAATAATTGTTGAAAGGTCACCAGAGGAAGGGTTTCCTCGAATGCATGATATCTGTCTAGACTACCTCTGTTGAGTTGTTCGACGGAAAGTATCCTTTTGGGATTGCTTGAGAGCAAAGGCTGTTTGAATTTTGACAATTTTGTAAGGATCAGAGGACGATCGACCAATGCAAGATGAAGTTCTCAAGGTCGCCTAAGTACATTAAGAGTGATCAAGGACCCTTTGAATGAGACGTGAAGTCCTTGAGTGGATTAAAGTTTGAAAGCCTTATGGCTAGTTGTTATTCCTGATTTTGAGGAATGGTAATGGGACTCAGTAAAAGAAGAGAATGATCGAAAGACTTATGAATAAGAGAACTCTCGTTCATGGATTATGAGCAAAGAGATGTTCATTATAGAACATGAAACGCACTTGCGAGAAACAGCTATTACCTTGGTGTAAGGCTCGCAATGAGGGATTGACAATTCGTTTCCTCCGCTGTGGTAAAATTAGGAAAAGAGTTATGTCAGTTGTCTAACATTGTTGATTAAAATGAAAATGATTGAGATTCCCTAAAGGTTAGGGTGTCGTTCTTAAAGGGGCGATTAGACCATGAGATGGTCATTGAGGAAAGAGAAAGCGAATGGACTTGATAGTCCTGGCTGTTCATAATTCTAGTGAATGGTTGAGTAAGCGAAAGGATCGCTTGGAGTGTAATTACAGAGTGATTTGAGATAGTCAAATCAAGTATTCGATACATGAATTGGTGGAAACCAAGGACGAACAGATATTGTCACCTGAGGTGACTAAATTATGGGAAGAAGAATGCCGAGTATGGTGGCATCTACATTCTGGAGTAAAACACCGCTGTTAACATAGACTCCAAGATTGACTTCCTATGAAATGGAAAGGACAAGGTGGATTCAAAGTAAAAGAATACCACTGAAGTGTATAGTTTCCTTCTTAGGATAAGAGACCTAAATGTGAAAGGAAAAGGAAACTAATTGTCTTGATATTAAGATGGAGCGTCTAGATTGAGAAAGAAGACGCAGAACTTGAATGATTCTTGGAAGTTAAGTTCGAGAGGTTGTCTTATGGACAACGTTGAATTCTAGGATAATGTCGACGTTCAGTGGAATAGATAGAATTGGGATAAAGTCACATTGACTAGTTATGGAAATCAGCGGTTAAGATAAGAGTGATTCCTCAAGGAAGAGTGACAAAAATGAACAAAATATTGTGTGGTCCTAGTGGAGACTCGTGGCAACAAAGAGCCAAGGTATGAGCTCTCAAGTGAAAAGTACGAGGAACAGTTTGGAAGATTCGACACCTGGTAGAAAAAAGTTGATAATAGTCAGATGGAACATCCGAGGAATAATTGGATGGACTGTTACCGTCTTGAGAGACAATGATTGGACTCATTTAAGGAGTCATGTGAAACATGAACAGCTTTTGAGAGAATTCTATGAACCCTAAGGAAATGTCTGTTGCATGCTAAATGTGAAGAGCGCAAGTAATGGACCTGATGAAATAAGATTCCTTAGTCATGAAATATCTAGGAAATGAAATTCCTGTGAAGACTTTGAGGATTGGAATGAGTGATTAATCGACTAGAGTCAATGTGAGTTGCGGGAAGTTGAAATTTCCTAGGATTGATGAATTGCAATAGACGGACCGTGGGAAGATTCCTCACAAGAGCTGTTCCATTGATGAAATGGACGAAGGACAAGATATAACACAAATGGATGAATGAACGTGAAAAGAGTTTTCGAGGACTTAAGTCAAGTTGATGACTACGCTGTTAATGGCGTTTCCGGTTGGAAATTGAAAAGCTTATGAAGGTCGTAATGACGCAATGCAGAATAAAACTTGAGGTATAACGAGGCAACCGAAAGTGGGCATTGTATGTACATCGTGGTAGTAAGGCCATATGAGTTGGAATGTTTAACGCATGATTGAAGTTGACTTGCATTTTTCCTTGCGATAAATTTCAAGAAACATTGTAGGCAGAAGAAGACTTCAAGTCAATATCTACTACGATAGAATAAGGTAGCAGTTTCCCAATAGGAATTGAACAAGAGGCAACGCTAATATGTGAAATTGCTTGTGGCTATAAGAACGTTGCTTGGATAAAGAAAGCCCTTAAAGTTATGTGAACTATAAGAGGTTGAGAGCATGACTGCTGAAAGGGAATTGGTGGAAAGCCACGTGGAATGAAGAGATCACCCAAATGTTGTTAAAGCGATATTCATATCGCTAAGGAAGCATAAATTATTTAATGGATGCTTATAATTGAACTTTAAGTATTGTGTAATTGGTGATGGAGGGATAGATCTTCCCTCTAAAAATAAGATATTCAACTCCTAAATTGGAAGTTCGCCATGTGGCTAGTTTGATGGCTACCTGAAATATCAAGCCTGAAGGTCAGAGAGATATTAAGATATTGCCATGATTGGATCCTAATATCTGAGGGGTATGGAAATGATTAAAACATGGAGAATTATAGTACTCTTTGGGATAGCACAAAGGTGTGCAAGATTGCCTTAATACTATCGATGATATGGATTGAAGGTTGAAGTAGTCTAACGTGTGGTCGAGCATTAGACATGCCGACAAGAGAAAGAGATGTGGCCACGAAAGTTGCTGGGTCACTATGGTCATAAGAGATTTTTGAGTGGAATCAAGAAGGCTATACCTTGATTTGGATAATAAAGGGCAAGTTGATAAAGCCTTTGAACCTGTGATGGTACGAGAAGACATTTGAAGGGGGTGATACATCAAATGGCATGAGTGCCAAAAAGCGTATTATTGCAATGGTTTGTTAAGCAACGGAGTCATTTTGAAAAATGAGAATGTAATGAGGCGTCTGTACCCCGTGAAATTGGATAATTGGAAAGTGGCAAATTTCGACGATGAAATTTCTGTAAGGGGGAAAAATTGTGACATTCTGAATTTTGACCCTCTCGAGACTATTGAATGGAAGGATATCGATCGGTGTATTTCAGTTGTAACTCACTCGGAGTTAGCCACTCTGGAATTAACTGATCAAAAGGGAAAGACCAATGCAGAGTCGGATATGTGGACCTTGGGAATTTAAATGAGAAATGGCACTTTGACCATAAGGATTGTCGAGGGAATATTCTAGGACAGTAGAGATTGATCTAGGAACGATCGTGGAATGTCTTGCTAGCATTATACGTTGAGACGCAGGTGATTCCGCTTGATCAATGTGTAATTTGCAAGAATTTTTTTAAATTGGATTCCGATGATTAGGATAGAAGGAACGAACGATAAACCCTTACAATTACATGACAACCAAAGTCGTCACGGCTTAAGAAAAATCCCAAGGTCAATACGCGTAGCGCCTGCGAAAGTCGCTCGTCAGTTTGAGATAAACTGGAATTACAGTCGACGAGAGTTCGATAAGAAATTAGACCTCGAGATTTGGGTATTGGACATTGAGGAATTCAAATATTGGAAGTGAAATGGACTTCACCTCATCGAGGGTAGTTTATATTGGAAAATTGAAATTTTTGACAAAAAGTGTCAAATGACCATTTTGCCCCTCAAGCCTTGGCCTTGCCTTAAAAAGTTTAGAAGGTCATTTTGGACATTTTAAACCCCAAGGGCTACCAAAAATTTGAGGTGTATATAGTCAAAGGAAGTCAAAGTCAATAGAGCAACCAATGGAAGTTTTTCAAGTGTCAACCAAAGAAGAGGCTAAGCATTAAATGCCCATTAATTACCATATTATCAAATTGACTAAAAATGCATTATTGAAGTGGAAACCCTCTCTCTCTCTTCATTTTTGGCTGGTCACCTCCTCCCACCATCTTCTTCTTCCTTCTTTTCCTCTCAGCCGAACTGATTCCTCGCGGACAGAGAGAAATTAGTTCATTGTTCCGGCCATAACTTTGTCGTCCGACATCGTATTGAGGTAAAACTACCGCCATCTTAAAGCTTATTGTATTTTGGTTATAGGGACATATTATAGTCTTGATTTGGCCAAGCCGTTTGTCCCGTAGGTCTGTTTGAGTATGCAAAGGTCAGAATCTGACCCGGTTTTGGAGAGGGACGGTTTTTGGGGGCTTCCAGACTCCAAATGGCTCCAAATTTTCAGTGAGATCTTCATAACATCTAGTACTTGAGTTGACTGAACAAGTGTGATTATTTTATTAGGAATTTATTATGTTTTCTTGGCTGAATAGAGGTGATGATAAGCGGACAGATTCTGACTGTGTGAGGGTTGTGAAGGAACCGAGATGTTCAAAGGTCTTCGAAGTGTCGTTCCTCTTCAAAACTCTCGGTGAAGTTCCTAAACATGTAGAATGAGGTCTTGGCAAGTTAAATTCCAAGGAAATTGGAACCTAGAGTTAAGTTATGACTTGTTTGTGCGGATTGAACCAAAATCGGTTTGGTTTTGTGGTATACCTTGTTCTGGCCAAACCTGGTGGAGGCCATTTAAATGATATTTTGATATCAAAATGAATAATAAGAATTCATAGGATGTTATGTGACGTGTTAATAGGGAGTATGTGAAGTGGATTGGAAGTTGGAAGTGATTTAAGGGCTATTTGGTGCATAAAACTCCGAGTTACATTTTGCCCTATTAAGGGGACGTGTGAACCGAACACTTAGGGGATTCTTTGGGGTGTCACTATGACTTTAAATGATTGTTAAGACATCCTAGGTTATTGATTGACTAGTTATTGAAGCATTGGTTTGATGAAATTGAAGATTGAATGTGTTATAACGTGAGTATGATGGAATTTCTCTAGGAACGTCGTTTGGCTGTGAGCTTGCTGACCTAGGAGGGTCGTTTGGATTGAATTTTCTAGCTCGATCGAAAGGTAAGTGTTTCCTAAACCCTTACTTGAACATTAGGACACTACTAGATACAGTGATTGAGTAATTTGATTGCTTGACTGAGTGCTGGATTCCATGACTTGAATGGCATAGTATGACAATTGAACTGTGATATGCTTTGATGGCATATTTGGCTATTGAGCCCTTGATTGGTTAATTGGTTGTGACGCCTACGTGACTTATATGGCTATAGCGCCTGTGATATTGAAGTGGCTATGAAGCCCTGTTATTGAATTGGCCATAGTTCTTATGTTATTGAGTTGATTATAGTGTCGATGGTATATGAATGGGCTATAGTGCCCCAGCGATCGTTGGCATGTAGCCTCGGAAATCACATTGGCTTGGTGCCCTAATGATATCGATTGGCCTGTCGCCCCAATGATATCAGTTGACTATGAGTCCCAATGATACCGATTGGCCTATGGCCCCAGTGGTATCAAGCGGCTATGAGCCCCTGAAATGGTAATTAGCTATGAACACTAGAGATACCGATTGGCCTGTGGCCCCAGTGCCCCAGTGGTATAAATTGGCGGTGAGCCCAGAAGTACCGATTGGTCTGTGGCCCTAATGGTACCAATTGACTAAAAGTCATCACAATATTGATTGACTTGTGGTCCTAGTGATATCAGTTTGCAAGAAAGCTAGAGAAATGCATTGCGGCTGAGAGCTTGATGATGAGTGGTTGTGAAAATTTTGATGAGTATGTGTATTGGTTTATGTACAATGTGTTAGAAGCTTGAAACCCTGAGGATTAGGGTGGTTAGTTGTGATTTCTATCCATACTTGGATAATTGATATGCCTAGCTATGGCCCTGGGTTTATGCCCGACTTATCAAGATGGCTGATTTAGGAAGCCCTTGTGCCATTGCGTTGAGGGTTTTTTGCATCTGGTGTTAGTTATGTGATCTGGGGGCACTAGTGTTCAGGTATAGGTTTAGATTTCACTTGTTGAGATTTATATCTCACCCCAGTGGGGGATTACCTTTTTCAGGTTCTAGGCAATGGAAATCAGAGCTTGCCAATGATCGATATTCAAGAAAGTGAGTGTAGGAGATGGATTTACATTTTGTGACTTAAGGGATTTCATGTTACCTTGAAGTTAGAGTTGTATCATCCGAACTTGTAATTGGTGATTATAAGAAGACGTATCCTATGTCCTGAGTCATCTCATTATGGAATTGTATAGCGTAGTTTTATGGCTTCCGTGATTTTGTTTCTTTTTTAGTTATGATATGATTGGCCGAGGGATTCCGGGAGATTATTGAAGATCAATGGCCTTGTGGGATGTACGCGAACTCGACAGGTTCGGGGCGTAACAGTCTATTACTAGCTCCAACGATCTCGATCATCATAGTTCGATTTAAAAAAATTTTACAAATTATATATTGGTTAAGCGGCATGACCCGTACTCCAATCGTATAAAGCTAGCAATAAATTCCTTAATTGTTCTTATATCGGCCTTTAGTAGTTCTAATTATTCTCTCGGCAATCCTTATGGTCAAAGTGTCATTTCCTATTCGAGTTCCCAAGGTCCACGTACCTTGCCTTGCACTAGCCTTCCCTTTTTGGTCAGTTAACACAAGATTGATCAAATCCGAGCGAGATAAGACTAGAATACATCGATAGATATATTCTCGTTGATAAATCTCAAAATGTTAGAAAAACCAGAATATCACAGCTGCCATGGACAGCTTCTCGCCCAACAACATCGTCTCCGAGCATGGGCTAAAGGCTGCCAACATCGTCTACAAGGGCCAGCTCGACAACGGCCGTTGGGTCGCTGTCAAGCGCTTCAACCGCCTCGCTTGGCCAGACATTCGCCAGTTCCTCTTGCATCCCCCTCGCTCCCTTCGAAGTCCTTCGTTGGTTTAAATGATCGGACCGAATCAAAGGGCTCTCTTTTGGAGGTATGTGGCGCAACGTATGTGCAGCTCCTACTTTGTGCCCAGCCAGGAGGGGCAGTTCTGCAAGGAATTTTTTTGAAGTTGCTTTTGTCGTTTTTCTTGTAGTGTAAACAAGAACGAAGTAGTACATGTATGCAAAAATTAAATCATTCAAGGGAAAGCCGGTTCCCTCATGCTTTGTACGTGCAAAAAAATTGAAGGAATCAAAGTCTGCGAGCCTGATTATTTAATGTTTCTCGCTAAAATACTATTCGTCGCTAAAATTTGTGAATTTTTTCTGAAATTTAGCGATGGATGGATACACGTTTTCGTCGCTTGAAGCTTTCTTTTCGTCATTAATTTCGTGGCCGGATTCGAAGTTAATACGAATTAGCGACAAAAATCCCACCATTTTTCGTCGCTAAATTAGCAACGAAAAAAGAAACTCGTCGTTAATTCAGCCTCGCAAATTTAGCGACAAACAATTATTTTCGTCGCTAATTTGCCACGAATTTAGCGACGAAACAAGTTCGTAGCTGATTTACGACGAACAGTTTTGCGATGAAAAAATGAACTCATTGCTAATTCATTGTCGCAAATTTAGCAACGAACAATTATTTTCGTTGCTAATTTGCCCCAAATTTAGCAACGAAACAAGTTTGAAGTTGATTTGCGATGAAAAATTTTGCAAAAAATTTTGCAACGAAAATATAAACTTGTCGCTGATTTGCGACGAACAATGTGTTCGTAGCTGATTTGCAACAAATATTTTTTTTTCGTTGCAAATTAGCAACGAACGTTTTTTTCGTCGCAAAATTCATGGCAAATTACAAACGAAAGGTGAGAATTTTCGTCGCTAAATTTGCGACGCCGAATCAGCGATGAATTTATTTTCGTCACAAAATTCGTCGTAAAACTCATTTAGCGACGAATTTCGCCGCTAATTTTGTTGCAAATTTCGTGGCTAAAATCTTGTTTTTTTTTTATAGAATTTCTAATTGGTTGTTAAAACTTCGATAGCCGTTATTGTGACATTCTGATTTCCAGTCGATTTCAGACTCATTAATGAGAAGTAAATCTGGAGACCTATTTCAGTCGTATCTCACTCAAATCTGATCAATTCGAGTAGGCTGACCGAAAGGAAAATGCTAACGCGAGACGAGGTACGTTGACCTAGGAAACTCGGATAAGAAATGGTGCTATGACCATAAGGATTGTCTAGAGGATATTTAGAACCACAAAAAGGCCGATCAAAGAATGATTAAGGAATGCCTTGCGAGTGTCATACGACTAAAGCGCGGGTGATGCCGCTTAGCCAACGTACAATTTGCAAATTTTTTCGAAATCAGACAATGACGATCGAGACCATAGGAACTAGTGATAGACCCTCACAATTACATGACAACCAAAGTCGCCACGAATTCACGAGCCCTAAACATGATATGAATCACGGGGTCGATACGCGTAATATCTGCAAAAGCAGCCCGTCGTTTCGGGATAGGCTAGAATCACGTCTAATAGAGAAAACCATCAGAAACGAGTCTTGAAAATTGAAAATGGATAATCAAGAATTCCAACGCTATATTAGGATTGGCCATCACCCTATTGAAGATTATTGGAACGAGAAAAATGACGTTCTGGACGTCGGGGGTAAAATTACCATTTTGTCCCCCAAGCTTAAGCCTTGCCCATTCAATGAAGGAAGGGCATTTTGGTCTTTGTCCCTCCCCCAAGGCTACCGAAAAAGCGGAGAAATGGTGGCCATTGGATCAAGCATCAATGACATGTGGGACAAGTGTCAAGAGATGAATTAAAGAGTGGTCAAGTCCACTATTCCCTACCTACCATTCCACTCTTTGACTTGAGCCATGGATATAATCTTTTTCTTTCTCTCCTCAACCCCTTGACCGGCCATAGCTCCCCCAAAACCCACGACCACAGCCTCTTCTTCTTCTTTCTTCTTCCTCCTGTTCTGCCGTCGCCCGACCAACCCTGCCACTCCCATTCGCCGCCATCGACGCCATCCTCTGGCCACCACCTGCTGGCGCGCCGACCACACCATCTTAGCTCAACGTCCTTCCAACCTCCTCAAACTGAAAGCAAGCCGTTTGGACCACCGAGGAGCTCCGGCCAAGCGTTTTCCCGGGAGTCGACGAAAACTGATCCAATCTGAGGTAGGTGATGTTTCTGACCCCTTAGGAGGCCGAAATGTTGGAAACTTGAGATCAAATTTTATGGAGGTCTAGGAGACATGTATATCAATCTGTGGTAAAAAGTTGAGAATGATTTGATGAAGTTTTGACCTCGGATGGGTCTTGTGAACCTTGGACAGAAAACTACCGGTTACTAACCTTGAAGATCCGGCAACTTTCGACGAGATTTCGACGACGAATCGACTTTAAACCCATGATGAGACCCTTAGACCCTTAGATAGACATGTTAAGAGGTAGGTTAGTGAGTAAATGATGGATTTGGCGGAGATTTAGGACCGGTTGTGCTCGGTTTACATAGAACCGAAAAGGACCAGTTCACTTCTATGCAAGACCAAATCTGTTGGGGTTGAGGGCTGATGATTTTGAGTCTCAAATTGGTGATTTATACATGCTAGAATGATGGGGACTATGTTATGGAGGTTTTTGGTTCATGGATTGAGGAATTGGACAAAGGAAATTAACGAATTGGTTGAAATTCCTAGGTTGCGCGGTGAGTTCGGCCTTGGACCCTTGAAGCCGAAAATTTTGGGGCCTCAAGAAGAGAAAATTGTGATATCAAATTCAAGGTAATGGAATCCTAAACTTAGGATAGGAAGATTGGACTCAATTGGGTGAGTCGGGCGATAGTTTCAATGATTTGTGAGGGATTTCAAGATGATTGATACTCGTGTATGCTAGAAGAGTTTAGATGATTCAATTGTTTGATTATGATTGTGCCCTGAGTAAATTGCCACATTTGATTGTGCATTTGAATCTCCTTGCATGCCATGGATGCATTGTTAATGCATGAGATGCACTTGACCTTGTGTGCATGAGTTGTGATTGTGGCATGGCGGAGGCGAGGTGAGACCCTGATGCGTATGAGACGCGAGGTGATGTGGATGATACCCTGAGGCACTGAAGCGCGAGGTAGAGGTTGTTTGGCGCCCTGATGCGATCTAATCGCGAGGATGAAATGGCCACGGTCCTGATGCAATCTAATCGCGGGACTGAGATATGAGGTGTCGATATCGGCTTGGAGAATCGTTGAAACCTAATGCGTTTACGTAGGTTGTCAATGACGTCTGATGTGTTTACGCGGACCAGGCCTAATGCGATCTAATCATAGGCATGAGAATGAGGCAGGCAGGAAGAGATGGTTGTGGTGAAGTGGCAGGACGAGATATGCATGATCATCTAAGTGTGATATGATGTCATAACTGCATGCCTGTCATCTGTGTGTCGTCATCTTTATTTGTATGTGCCTACGTGATTATAAGTTTGGAATTTTGGGGTAGATGACTGCCTAAGTAGACTGTCGGCCTGACCTAGGGTTAGGACTCTTTTAATGAGATGTGTATCTCACCCCTTTAGAGACCCTTCTTTTTACAGATCCTAGGCCTTAATGATGTAGCCTATTCAATTTGGAAACCCTAAGGAGATCACCGTATATTTTGATGAGTTCCCGGATGGACAGGGAACTATTTATGTAAGGAAGTGTATAGTGGTGTGGGTTGACGAGAGTAGACCGGACTGGAAGCCTCACAGGTACGAGTCTTGATTTAGGAAGGTCGAGGAAGAGTCGACTAGGTCGCTGAATCCCCATGAGGTGCCCTAGGGAGTGATCCCTGATTGGTACCACCCCACTAAGGACCAGGACCAGGCAGAGGGGTCTGTTGCTAGTTCTAGGAATGGACCGGAGAGGACCCCGACTTTGAAGTTCACTGAAGATGAGGTCATCGTGCTTAAGGCTACTATGGAAGACCTCACGGAGCCATCGGCTAAGGCAACCATGGAGGATACTATTGAGGTTCACTCAGAGACATTTTCAGAGTATGAGCCGACAGAGGATGCCAAGGATACCGAGGACTCCGGCAGCTCATCTTAGGAGTTCCAGTTTGTTGGCCTGATCTTTTGGTGGTGATCCCGACCGTGTTTCTTTTTGAATGCCGTTGATGGACTTTTGTGTACTTACCCTGTCACCCCTCTTGTTAGCAGAGTTAGTAGCAATGCATCTGTATGACCAGTGGGCTTCAAGTATGAACAGTCGGTTATTATGTACGACAGTATTTGTGCTATCCATGTCCCATTTAACTTATATTTTATATGGAGAAGTTATTTCATTGCCACTTCCGCATGCTTTGTGTGTGTATATATATATATATATATATTAATTACGTCTCTCATCTTAATTGTGGATCTTGGGATTACGAGAGATATTTGGTTTGCTTACAGGGAGTCGCGTACTCGTGCCCGGGGCGCGGGGCATAACATCCCATATCTGCTTGGTATCAGAGCAAGGTCAGCTCGATCCAAAAATAGTTGAGGACTAGAGTGATAAGGAGGATTAAGTTGGGACAAGAACGGATAGGGAGACCTTAGAAGACTGGTTAAGATAAGGCCTAGGGTGCATGGTGGGTGACCTGGTACTTAAGGTTTGTGTTTGATCTAGCCAAGGTTGTGGTGATGCATTAAGTTCCCTACTTAGAGTTGAAGGTCATTTTGGACCTTGACCTGCTTGATGAATGAGTGTGCTTGGTTTTAGTAAACCGTTGGAGTGAATGGAACTAAGAAATGGCCATGGACTATTTGCTGAAATGTTTCTGGAGTTTGTTGAATGGAGTACTGCAGTGTTGTAACTATTTCGGTTAAGAAGTAGTTAGTGGCTTTGGATTTGGATGAATGAGTGAGTTACTAACTCCTTGTTGAACTTGTGATGGACCAGGTTCAATAGAAAAAGCAAAGATGAGCAACCCGTCTAGAAAGTCTGGAAGGTCAAGAGGCGGAGCCTCTAGCTTGAGGCCGCCTGTAGCAGAAGATCCAAGAATGGATGGCGTGGTGAGGGCACTAGAGAGAATCGGTAACCTTATTGATAGGTAGACCCAAGTTCGGGATGCTGCCATAGCCCAGGCAGTAGGAGCTGCCATAGCCGCCGTCAACGCCAACAACGGCAATAATGGTGGCAATGGAAATCAAGACGAACATAGCCAGGGCAATGAGGCTGTGAATGCCCAAGAGGAAATCATCGTGGCCAGACAAATGGGCCAACTAGTGGAGCAGTTTATAAAGTTGAAACCGACTCAATTCAATGGAACTAGAGATCCTGAGTTAGCATCCAGGTGAATCGAGAAACTAGAGAAAGCTTTTGGGATGCTGAGGTGCACAGATAAGGAGAAAATGTTGCTAGCAGTGTACCAGCTGAAGGGTACAGTGAATGATTGATGGGTCGCCACCAAGGACGGAGTCTTTCCTAAAGGGATAGCCTTGAACCGGGATGCCTTTAAGACGACATTCAATGACAAGTACTTCTCTGAGACGGTCGGGGAAAGGAAGCAGGTGGAATTCCTACAGTTACGCCAGAACCAGTTGACGATAGATCAATATGAGGCCGAGTTCTCAAGGCTGTCGAGGTATGCACCTCAATCTGTAGAAGACCCTCAAGAGAAAGCAAGAAGATTTAGGGATGGTCTGAAGCCCGAGCTCCGTAGTTAGATGATCGCTCTAAACTAAGGACCTATAAGGAGATCTACGAACCGAGCTAGATGATAGAACCGGACTTGAAAGAGAGAAACATCGCAACTGGATCGCGGTTCACATCATTCAGAGATAACCGCTAGATGGGCAAGAGGTCGATGACGGGCAATAGGCATTTTATGCCTCCCATAAAGAAAAATATCTTGAAGCCGCCAAATCCCACAAATTGGAGCTACCATCTTAGTGGCAAGAGGCATGGGAATGGGCCATGCTCGGTAAGAACCGAGGCTTGTTTTAAGTGTGGTTAGCTAGGCCACCAGATGAGGACGTACCCGAGTCAAGCTCCGACAAATCAACCTCAAGGGCAGAGATCGCAGGCTGGGCCATCGATTGCAACTCCCCAGATCGAGCAGAATCGACCACTGGCATAGGGAAAGGTATATGCAGTAGCCCGTAGGGGGGCAGAGAAAGCACTAGGTGTGGTCACTGGTATGGCTTACTTGTGCAACCAAACTGCATACGCATTGTTTGACCCTGGTGCCACGTTTTCATTTGTGTATGCACAGTTTGCTGATTTGGTGGGTATGAAATTGAAACCGTTGAATATAATCCTGCATGTTGCCACTCCATTAAAGGATAATATATTGGTTTCGTTGGGCTGTGCTGGTTGTGAGATTATGATTGGAGGGAGTAAAGAGAGTATTGACCTAGCTGTATTACCCATGTATGATTTTGACATAATCATAGGAATGGATTGGTTGGGTAAGTAGGGCAGTAGTAAACTGTGGTAGTAAGATAATTCGATTTTATCCGAGAGGCCGCCCTAGCTTTGAATTGGTGGGAAGTCGAGGAGGAATCTCGATTTCCTTAGTCTCATCTCTGGAGATGACTAAGTTGATGTCTGAAGGGTGTCAGGCATACTTAGTGGTAGTAATGGACACGAGTACCGAAGAGCCAAAGTTAGAGAGTATCCCGGTAGTGCGTGAATTTCCTTATGTGTTTCCCCAAGAGTTGCCAGGGTTATCACCAGAACGGGAAATAGAATTTGTAATCGAGTTGGCCCCTAGAATAGAACCGATCTCGAAAGCACGTTACAGGATGTCCCTGTCAGAACTGAAGGAGTTAAAGGTGCAGATGCAAGAGCTGCTAGATAAGCGATTTATCTGACCGAGTGCTTCGCCATGGGGAGCGCCAATGCTATTCATAAGGAAGAAGGATGGGTCTATGCGTTTATGCATTGACTATCGGCAGCTGAACCAAGTAACGGTGAAGAACAAATACCCACTACCGAGGATTGATGATCTATTTGATCAGTTGCAAGGAGTGGCAGTATTTTCAAAGATTGACTTGAGAACTGGGTATCACCAACTGAGGATCAAGAAGGAAGACATACCTAAGACTGCTTTTAGGACGAGGTATGGTCATTATGAGTTTACGGTGATGCCGTTTGGTTTGACCAACGCTTCAGCTGCCTTTTTCGATCTGATGCATCGAGTATTTAAGGAATTCCTGGACAGATTCGTCATCGTCTTTATTGACGACATCTTGATTTACTCGAGGAGTGATACAGAACACGATGAGCACTTGAGAATTGTTCTGCAGACTTTGAAAGAACACTCGCTCTACGCGAAGTTAAGTAAATGTGAGTTATGGCTGAATAGAGTAGCATTTCTTGGTCATGTGGTATCTAGTGAAGAAATCGCAGTGGATCCTGCGAAGATCAAGGCTGTAACGAATTAGTCTAGACTTACTATAGTCACTGAAGTCAGAAGTTTCTTGGGACTGGCGAGATACTACAGGCGTTTTGTGGAGAAATTCTCATCCATAGCCATCCCATTGACGTGGTTAACGAAGAAGTAAACAAGTTTTGAATGGACAGACAAATGTGAGAGGAGTTTCCAAGAACTCAAACATAGATTGACAATCGCGCCAGTGCTGACAATTTCATCAGGACCGGGAGGTTACGAGATATACAGCGATGCCTCACTAAAAAGGATTGGGGTGTGTATTGATGCAGCACGAAAGAGTAGTGGCCTACGCATCCAGACAGTTGAGGCCACATGAAATGAACTAACCAACTCATGACCTGGAGCTAGCGGCGATTATATTTGCTTTGAAGATTTGGAGACATTACCTATGTGGCGAAAAATTTCAAATTTATACCGACCACCAGAGCTTAAAATATCTATTTTCCCAAAAGGAGCTGAATATAAAGCAACGTAGGTGGATGGAGCTGCTCAAGGACTATGATTGTGATATACTATATCACTTGGGAAAGCAAACAGAGTAGCAGATGCGCTGAGTCGGAAGTCAAGCATCGCATGTCTGATGGTGAAAGGTTGGTCGATGATTGAGGATTTGAGAGACTCCGAGTTCAGATTAGAAGTCGATCAATTGTTCAGTTTGATAGCTACGTTGATGGTGGAACCTGAGGTCCAAGAAGGAATAAAGGCCCTACAGTCTATGGACCCAGAGATTCAGAAGATCCTTGAGATGGATGCGACACAAAGAAAACCGAAATTTTAGGTGTCAGAGGATGGAATTTTAAAGTTTCGAGGACAATTGTGCATGCCAAAGGATGAAGGACTCAGGGAAGGATTTTATCAGAGACTCACAGGAGCAACTATAATATCACCCTAGAAGTACGAAAATGTATCAGAACTTACGACAGCACTATTGGTGAAACGGGATGAAGGTGGACGTAGCAAGGTATGTGGTTAAGTGTTTGACGTGCCAGCAAGTGAAAGCGCAGCACTTTAAGCCTGGAGGACTATTACAGCCGCTGGAGATTCCGGAATGAAAGTGGGAGCATATAACTATGGATTTTGGAATGTGACTCCCAAAGAGCCAGCGAGGTCACGACTCTATATGGGTAGTCATGGACAGATTGACCAAGTCCGCACATTTCATCCCGGTGCGAAAGGACTTCGCTATGGATAGGTATGCAGAGCTGTACATGAGACAGATAGTGAGGCCGCACGAAGTGCTTGTGACGATTACCTCGGATAGAGATCCCAAATTCATAGTAAATTTTTGGAAGAGTCTACAAGATGCTATGGGAACCCAACTACAATTTAGTACGGCGTACCATCCACAGATAGATGGACAGTCAGAAAGGACGATACAGACGCTTGAAGACATGCTGCGAGCATGCGTCATAGATTTTAAAGGTGGATGGGAAGACTAGCTGCATTTGGTAGAGTTTGCTTATAATAATAGCTACCAGCAGAGTATCCAAATGGCACTATTCGAAGCACTCTATGGAAGAGCCTGCAGAACCCCAATTTGCTGGGATGAGGTTGGAGAAAGAAGTATCACAGGCCCAGAATTGATAGAACAATCGGTGAAAGTAATGAAGATAATTCGGGATAGACTGAGGATGGCACAGAGTCGTTAGAAGAGCTACGCAGATAAGCGGCGCAAACCCTTGGAGTTTCAAGTGAGCGATCATGTCTTCCCCAAGGTGTTACAGATGAGACGATTATCGCGTTTTGGAAGAAAGGAGAAGCTGAGCCCAAGGTATGTAGGCTCATTTGAGATACTGGAGCGGATTGAAACATTGGCCTACAGGCTTGCCTTACTGCCTAATCTATCCCAGGTGCATAATGTATTCCACGTGTCGATGCTGCGAAAGTATGAACCAGATCCAACACATGTGTTGGACTACGAAGCCATAGAAGTGGACAACCGAGTGTCTTACGTGGAGAGGCCAATAAGGATCGAGGACCGAAAGGAGCAAATCCCCAGGAATAAGAAGATTCCACTAGTCAAAGTAGTGTGGGAGCACCATGGAATGGAAGGTGCCACGTGGAAGAACGAAGAGACAATGAGGCGACAACACCCCCATTTATTTGACTAATTAAGTTTGATGTAAATTTCAGGGACGAAATTTTTGTAAAGGGGGAAGATTTGTGACATTCTAATTTACAGTCGATTTCAGACTCATTAATGAGAAGTAAAGCTGGAGACGTATTTCAGTCATATCTCGCTCGAATCTGATCAATTCGAGTAGGCTGACCAAAAGGGAAAGGCTAACGCGAGACGAGGCACGTGGACCTAGGAAACTCGGATAAGAAATGGCGCTTTGACCATAAAAATTATCGAGGGGATATTTAGAACCACAAAAAGGCCGATCTAAGAACGATTAAGGAATGCCTTGCGAGTGTCATACGACTAGAGCGTAGGTGATGCCGCGTAACCAACGTATGATTTGCAAAATTTTCTTAAATCGGACAGTAACGATCGAGACCATAGGGACTAGTGATAGACCCTCACAATTACATGATAACCAAAGTCACCACGAATTCACGAGCCCTAAACGTGATATGAATCATGAGGTCGATACGAGTAATGTCTGCAAAAGCTGTCCGTCGATTCGGGATAGGCTAGAACCACATCTGATAGAGAAAATCAATAAAAACGAGTCTTGAAAATTGAAAATGGAGAATCAAGAATTTCAATATTATATTAGGATTGGCCGTCGCCCTATCGAAGATTATTGAAACGAGAAAAACAACGTTCTGGACGTCGGGGGTAAAATTACCATTTTGCCCCCCAAGCTTAAACCTTGCCCATGCAATGAAGCAAGGGCATTTTGGTCTTTTTTCCTCCCCCAAGGCTGCTGAAAAAGTGGAGAAATGGTAGCCAGTTGATGAAGCATGAATGACATATGGGACAAGTGTCAAGAGATGGATTAAAGAGTGGTCAAGTCCAATATTCCCTACCTACCATTCCACTCTTTGACTTGAGCCTTGGATATAAACTTTTTCTCTCTCTCCTCACCCCTTAACCGGCCATAGCTCCCCCAAAACCCACGACCACAGCCTCTTCTTCTTCTTTCTTCTTCCTCCTGTTCTGTCATCGCCCGACCAGCCTTGTTGCTCACGTTCGCCGTCATCAACGCCATCCTTTGGCCACTACCTGCCGACGCGCCAACCACACCCTCTTAGCTCAACGTCTTGCCGACCTCCTCGAACTGGAAGCAAGCCATTTGGACCACTGACGAGCTCCGGCCATGTGTTTTCCCGAGAGTCGACGAAAACTGATCCAATCTGAGGTAAGTGATGTTTCTAACCCCTTAGGAGGCCGAAATGTTGGAATCTTGAGGTCAAATTTTGTGGAAGTCTAGGAAACATGTATATGAATCTGTGGTAAAAATTTAAGAATGATTTGATGAAGTTTTGACCTCGGATGGGTCTTATGAAACCTTGGACAGAAAACTGCCGGTTACTGACCTTGAAGATCCGGCAACTTCCAACGGGATTTCGGCGACGACTCGACTTCAAACCCACGATGAGACTCTTAGACCCTTAGATAGATATGTTAAGAGGTAAGTTAGTGAGTAAATGATGGATTTGGCAGAGATTTAGGACCGGTTGTGCTCGGTTTGCACAGAACCGAAAAGTACCGGTTCGATTTTGTGCAAGATCGAATCTGTTGGGGTTGAGGACTGATGATTTTGAGTCTCAAATTGGTGATTTAGACATGCTAGGATGATGGGGACTATGTTATGGAGGTTTTTGGTTCATGAATTGAGGAATTGGACAAAGGAAATTGACGAATTGATTGAAATTCCTAGGTTGCGCGATGAGTTCGGCCTTGGACCCTTGAAGCCGAAAATTTTGGGGCCTCAAAAAGAGAAAATTGTGATATCAAATTCAAGGTAAGGGAATCCTAAACTTAGGATAGGAAGATTGGACTCAATTGGGTGAGTCGGGCGATAGTTTAATTGATTTGTGAGGGATTTCAATATGATTGATACTCGTGTATGCTAGAAGAGTTTAGATGATTCAATTGTTTAATTATGCTTGTGCCCTGAGTAAATTGCCACATTTGATTGTGCATTTGAATCACCTTGCATGCCATGGATGCATTGTTAATGCATGAGATGCACTTGACCTTGTATGCATGAGTTGTGATTGTGGCATGGCGGAGGCGAGGTGAGACCTTAATGCATATGAGACGCGAGGTGATGTGGTTGATACCCTAAGGCGCTAAGGCGCGGGGTAGAGGTTGTTTGGCGCCCTGATGTGATCTAATTGTAGCGTTGAGATGGCCACGGTCCAGATGCGATTTAATAACAGGACGGAGATATGAGGTACCGATATTGGCCTGGAGAATCGTTGAAATCTGATGAGTTTATGCGGGTTGTCAATGGTGGTCTGATGCGTTTATGCAGATCGAGCCTGATGCGATCTAATCGCGGGCATGAGAATGAGGCAGGCAGGAAGAGATGGTTGTGGTGAAGTGGCAGGACGAGGTGTGCATGATCATCTGAGTGTGAAATGATGTCATAGCTGCATGCTTGTCATCTGTGTGTCGTCATCTTTATTTGTATGTGCCTGTGTGATTATGAGTTTGGAATTTTAGGGTAGATGACTGCCTGAGTGGACGGTCGGCCTGACCTAGGGTTAGGACTCTTTTACTGAGATGTGTATCTCACCCCTTTGGGGACCCTTCTTTTTACAAATCCTAGGCCTTAATGATGTGGCCTATTCAATTTGGAGACCCTAAGGAGATGATCGTATATTTTGATAGTTCCCGGATGGGCAGGGAATTATATATGTAAGTAAGTGTACAGTGGTGTGGGTTGACGAGGGTAGTCCGGACTGAAAGCCTCACAGGTACGAGGCTTGATTTAGGATCGGGGACAAGTCAACTAGGCCGCTGAAGCCCCATGAGGTGCCCTAGGGAGTGATCCTTAATTGGTGCCACCCCACCAAGGACTAGGACCAGGTAGAGGGGTCTGTTGCCAGTTCTAGGAACGGACCGGAAAGGACCCCGACTTTGAAGTTCACTGAGGATGAGGTCATCATGCTTGAGGCTACTAAGGAGGACCTCGCAGAGCCATCGGCTGAGGCGATCATAGAGGATACTATTGAGGTTCGCTTAGAGACATTTTCAGAGTATGAGCCAATGGAGGATGCCAAGGATACCGAGGACTCCAGCAGCTCATCTTAGGAGTTCCAGTTTGTTGGCCTGATCTTTTGGTGGTGATCCCGACCGTGTTTCTTTTTGAATGACGTTGATGGACTTTTATGTACTTACCCTGTCACCCCTCTTGTTAGCAGAGTTAGTAGCTATGAGTCTGTATGACCAGTGGGCTTTAAGTATGAACAGTCAGTTATTATGTACGACAGTATTTATTCTATCCAGGTCCCACTTAACTTATATTTTGTACGAAGGAGTTATTTCATTGCCGCTTCCGCATGCTTTGTGTGTGTGTGTGTGTGTGTGTGTGTGTGTGTGTGTGTGTGTATATATTACGTCTCTCGTGTTAATTGTGGATCTTGGGACCACGAGAGATATTTGGCTTGCTTGCAAGGAGTTATGTGCTCGTGCCCGGGGCGCGGAGTGTAACAGTTATGGATTTATTATGTTCGGAAGTCAATCAATTATGTGGCAATGGTATTTTCAACCGACAAAAAAAATTTATATTCGGGCTCAAATTCAAGAATAATTTTACAACAAATATTTGAGAATAACTAAAACTGATTGATTTTTTTGTTTGACCAGTTAAGAGGGAATGTCAAAGTCAAATAGTAGTGTCCATAATAGGTAAGTCAAAAGTTACATTAACTTCGTGATCTCAAACATTATTTAAGTTGGTTTTTGGCATTTAATGATGATTTTTTTTTCTGGTGCATTTAATGATGATTACAACAATATGATGGTTGACTAAGGAGTAATGATAATTCCGCAGTTATAACGAATTTTTTTCCATACAGTAGATCCTGCCGGAACATTTTTCCTTTTTTGGGCAACAATTATTTTTTCCAATTTCTTTATGTACATTTTTTCCATTTTTTACTCTATAAGGGTCAATTAAAAAAAATTGATTCGATTGATTCTGAAAACGGTGACTCTTGTTGTATTAAGAAATACCAAAGTAATAGGAACAATCTAAACAAGATGGGCTTCTCGACTACGAGAATGCGGGAAGAAGCACCTGGCCTTATTCGCCGGTGGTCTTACAACTACCGCGGTAAAAAATTTAACAAATTGATGTTATTTTTGAACCATGCATGAATCGATGTTTGGAAGAAATAACGAGTCATCGGTTTAAATTTAAAATAGCCTGGAGTAAAACTTTCCATGATACTTGTAAGGTGGTCCATGAGCTTTCAATTACTTGGGTTTCTTTGTCCAATGCCTCTGGGTTATAAAAAAAGAATCTGACTGTGGTTCATTTCAATAAGGCATTTTATATTTACTTTTGATTCTATAACTCAGTTCATCGCATACCCCATATCCAGCACAATTCCAAAACATGAGCATGGACCGAGAATTTTTCATGAAATGTGCCCTATCTACTGCTGAACTTCTAAAAGATTATGATGGTTAAGTACAAAATAGACATTAGCAACAAGGGAAAATCCAAGTTCGTCCAATGATTAAGGAGCATTGTTTGAGCGCTTGGATTTTGCGCACATCGTTTGACTGTCCTTTTTCCTTTCTAAAAGTTTTGTCGATTTTATTGGAGTTTGCGGCCGACCATCTGCTGCTCTCTGGGCCATCCTCGAATGCCCGGCAGTGAGGTTGGAATGCTAGCAACGGGAAAAGACGTGTTGGAATTAGCATTTACAGCTATTTCCTATGGATATAGCTTTTCTTAGTAAAGCCTTCATGAAGGACACAATGATTACAAAGTACACAATTACTCAAGCTCTAATTCAAAAAGTCTCACGGCGATTGACTAATGCTCAATCTTATTTAGAAATTACACAATGAATACAAAGTTACTAAATAAGAAAAATCTCATAGAGACTACTATTATTGAGGTATCAACCTCTCCAAACCTCAAACATTTTTTCCTGCTAATAAAATAGCATGCAATAACATCATAACCATTAACCATAACACATATCATATAGGTGATTGCTCAATTTCATTCACGGGTTACTGTTGGCACACTGTGAAGCACCACCGTCTCCACGGTGAGGCCCGGCCCAAACCCGAAAAGGACACCCCACTCCAACCCCTCGCCAGTGGTCGCGAGTCCTTCCTCCTGCGACTTCCTCCGCATCTCATCAAGGACGAAAAAGACACAAGCGCTCGACATGTTCCCATACTCTCTAAGCACATGCCTCACGGCTCGGAGCCTCTCCTCTTTCAATCCTAGCTTGGCCTCGATTTGGTTAAGTATGGCTGGGCCACCCGGATGAGGCACCCAAAAGATGGAGTTCCAATCACTTATGCCGAGAGAATCGAACGCCTCTTTTAAGCTCTTCTCTATGTTGTTCGCAATCAACAGGGGGACCCTGTCGAATAAGACTAAGGTGAGCCCTACGTCTCGCACTTGGCTCTCGATGCTGCCCTCGGAGTTTGGCAAAACGGTCTCCGCAGTCCACACGAGTTGGAATATGGGCCGCTCGGCTGGGATCTCTGGGTCGGACCCTATCACGAGTGCGGCCGCGCCATCCCCAAAGATGGCCTGGCCTACAAGGTTAGCATGGTTCTCAGCGGACGGGCCTCGGAAGGAAGTGACAGTGATCTCAGAGCACACGACGAGCACGCGTGCGCTGGCGTTGTTCTCGGCAAGGTCCTTGGCGATACGGAGGACGGTGCCACCGGCGAAGCAACCCTGGTGGTAAAGCATGACACGCTTGACAGAGGGACTGAGGCCGAGGAGGCGCATGAGCTGGTAGTCGGCGCCGGGCATGTCGGCACCGGAGGTGGAGCAGAATATGATGTGGGTGATCTTGGACTTGGGCTGGCCCCACTCCTCGATGGCCTTCAACGCCGCCTCCTCGCCGAGCTTTGGGATGGTGGCGGTGCTTATGTCCTGGCGTGGGTTGAGTGAAGGGGCGTCATACGAGCAGATTTCGGGGTTTTTCTCCATGAGCTCCTCGGTCAAGTGCATGTAGCGCTTGTGGATCATTGACTTGTCACCTGCGACGTCTTCGAATATTGATTTTGTTTTCCCACAAAAGCGTTGTCATGTATGATCTTTCTCTCTATCAATGAAGACAGATGGAGGTCGTGACCCCGGTGAGTGGTGGTCCATAGGGCTAGAAATATCAAATCTGATGTTGAAACCTCAGGCAGAGAGACGGAGGCAATGGAGGGGTGGCGGTGATGGAAGAGCTGCGATAGGCGACTCTCGGGGAAGGAGAGAGAAGGATGGACATGAAAATTGAAGAGGCGGGCCAAAGGGAAGAAAAAGAGAGGATCATATAAAAAAAAATTGATAAGCATGAATGAACCGTCTAAAGTACACATAAGTACACATATATGTGATGATATATAGATATATTAAAGAGCTAAGGTCTAATTACAGTTCAGTGATGTTATATTTGACTGTAGAATATCCCAATCTGTATAAAGACATGAATTTTGGGTTACATGCATAGACTCTTTTCTCTTTTTGTTAGAACCTTTTTTTCTCTATGAAAACTGTCCACGATTTGTCAATTAATAAGTGTTTTATGCAAAACACGCAATGATGGTGTGTAGATCTATCGTAAAAACTTACTAACAATACTATCAGACTGTCAGAAAATCATTTCATGTTCTCTTTCTAACATATGAATGAGTTTGGTTTCGGCAACGGGAGAAGCAAGAAAGATAACTAAGCATTGAAATAGAAGCTACAATTTTTTGTGGCTAAGGCAAACTAGAGCGTGGCTCACATATGCGGATGAACTTCTGCTTGAGGGCTGTCATATGCTCGCACTTGGTCACTCGGAAGTAGAAGTCGGGGAACTCATCCTGGTACACGCAGTTCGCCGGGTTTGCCGTCCCAATGGCGAGTATGGTCGCCGGCCCCTTGGCCCGCTGGTTCTCGCGGATCTTCTCGAGGGCACCCATCTATCTCAGAGACCTGTGGTTGGAACTTTGGAACTTCAAAGTAACCCGTGATTTGTGTCGAGGCTATATCGAAGTTCAAAGTAAAGCTGAGACTCCGACTAGTATTGTCTGGGAATTTTTGGAGCCCATTTGTCTTTGCTTTTATAGATAAAGATGGCAGGCACGAGCTTGGTTTCACACGACGACATTCTATGTACCGTATGCATCTATTTCTCTTTAAGTAAAAAACAATGTGTGATTGACTTGTACAAAACTTGTCTTTCTGCTTCGGGGATCTTTAATCAACTGCTGCAGAAGTAATTGGCTTTTAGCGGAATGATTGCCGACAAGGATTAGATTGGTCATTTAAAGAAACAGGAGTTGATATTAGTGTGATAATTTTGATACGGCGTTCATTTGAGTGTTGAATTTTTTTTTTCGCACACTTAAATGCCATATCGGAGTGAAATAGATCATTTGAGTGGCATTTCCAGCGAACCATCAACCTACATGGATTTTTTAATTAATTTTTATTTTGATGTGAAATTTTTAAAAATAAAAAACTTGCCACACGAGTTGTTGTTGTTATGACTTTTTTAAAAATTTTGCTCATTATTTTCCTTTATGTCTTTGTTTTTTTTTAGGCCAACAAGGGTCACGGCAACCCTCGACAGTTGCAGTGGACTTACCCAAGGCCGACGGGGCCACAAAAGGCAATGAGCGAGGGCTTCACAGCCCACTGGCTTAGGGCGACGCGGCCCTCGCTAGATTTGGGCAAGGCCTCCTTGCCAGCAATCGAGGCCCGAGGTGGGCGGTGCGAAGCCCCTCGCTCAAGCAGAGCGATTCATTTGCAGTCGTCAAGGTTGCGGGTGCCCCTCGTCGACATAGAAAAAGAAAAGAAAAATTAAAACTAAAATTTTAAAAAATATAAAAAAATTATCCACATCAGATTTTTGGCATACACATTAGATTCCGACAAGGTAAATTAACGATAATCGATTTTTTAAATTTGTGAGATTTTAGTGAGTGAAAAAAAAAAATTATAACTTTAAAGTGAATATGAGAAATGAGCCAAAAGAAAGGGCAAAGTACCGGAGACGGATCCCCAATCAAGATGCAAGGGTGCTCCTGTTAATCAGGGCCGTCCGACTAATCACGGACGGTCTTAATTTGATGGTGAAAAAGGCAAAAAAAAAAAAAAAAGGTCCCAGCCATAATTTTGAAAGATTTGGGCGTCCGTTATCGGAAGATTGCATATTGGCAGGAGATCCGGATCAACGATTGGTCTGCTCTGCTCTCTCCCCCTCTCTTTGTTAATAATGGCTTGTGACTTGCTTTTTGCAAGTGGTTGTGTCATCCTGTATCCTCTTAAAATAACAAACTAGCCGAGGTCCGTCAGCGCCAGGTCTCCATCTTGCGGGGCCCCCATCACTCAATAAACGCTGAGCTGGTCTCCGCTTGTGTTGTGTCCCCTTCACCCAATAAAGGCTGAGCAGGGAGGAGGATTCCAAAAAAAAAAACAAAGCGCGATCTTTGTGTAGCTTCGTAGGCGCAACTCGGACATCAATTTAGTAACAACAATATAAAATTGAAACACGCACAAATACTCACAAAATAACTTACAGAAGACACGAAAATGATTATAAATTAGTTACACAGCTTTTGAGGTGCGCATGAAAATCATTCATGTCGAGAAATAGTTTCTTGAAATATAAATAATTTTTTTTATTTCTGAATGAATTTTTGAGGAAAAAACTGTGTTTAATAATAACATAAAATTTCTGATCATATAATAAAAATTTGTTTAACAACAGTTGAAAATTTTTATTTTTGAAAAATGCGGCGGCGGTCGGGAGCGACGTCGGGCAACAACGTGCGATCGACGGGGTTGGTCATATACAGAGATTTTTATTTCTATTTCTATTTATTAGAGAATTAACTTTTTTTTGTTTCTCATTTTTTCTTCAAATCTATTTTTATTTTTCAAAATTGTTCTATAAATAGTTTCTTAAAATTGCATTACCAAACGAATTTCTATTCCAAACCTATTCCAAAAATAAATTTTTGTTCTAAAAATTATTTATGGATAGTTTTTATGCGCACCCTTGATCTACCTATTAAAAGACTCATAAACACATTTAACATTCTAAGGATATAGCTACTAAAAACATGAAGTCGCGATGTATTTACAAAAACATCGAAATACGAACGGACTTCTAATTGTGGCTCTTAAAAGAAATGCTATATTAAATATCAGTTGTGAGAGATGAATGGACATCAATTCTAGAGTACAACTGAAAATTGTGAATCTATGTAAAAATTTCCGGTTGAATTTGACAACTCCTTCACATCATCGGCATGCAAATTGCATTCCTAGTAGAATTTTTGGTATCAAACGAATTTCCATAATCTCAATGTACTTTCTTACGGGACAAAACATTTGGCTATGTTATATGGTTATAAAATGAAGAGTAGATCCTTGAAATAGAGGCGTTATCGTGCCAGCCACAATTTATTCAACATCGATACTCTTCAGGAGGCTCCTTATAGTGTTTGACACATTTCGGACACCAGATAAGTGTATGATACGCTCAGACACGCGATTAACGTTTGTTGAATTTTCAGTATGTGATCAACTCTTCCGACGCACCAATGACACGAGTGTTGGAGATATAAGCGGGTTTCACAAGCCTTACTTTCATAGGAGATATAAGCGAGCTTTTTTCCAAGTTAGAATTTTTTTAAAAAAAATTATCGAAATAGAATTAAAAAAAAAAATTACCTAATTGGGTGCCGCTTGACGATGGGCTTGCCGAGCGGCACCCATTCAGCAGTCCAGCTACCGAGTGGGCCTAGACCCAGTCAGCTCAACTGCCGAGCGGGCCCAAGAGCCCCATTATTTTATTTTTTTAAAAAAATTATTTTTTTCTTTTTTAATTATTGATGATTATAATATTTATTTTTATTTATAATCATTTATCTTTTGAAACTTATTTTTTTAACATAATCATCAATCATTACTTAAAAAATTAAGTAATTAACTTACATCTTAATTATGTTTTTCATATTTCTTACTAATCTCAATTGGAGTATACTAATTTTAGGAAGAAAAACAAAGGAGAGACATGGAACAAATTAGAAATGGAACCCACGACCACCAAAGCACTTTGCCCACATGACAACCAACGGGTAAACAGTAGATTTAACAATATTGTTCGCAATTTAATTAATATATACTCACATTAAAAGATGAGATATTATTTTGAACATGAAAAACTGCCTAGAACTTCATTTCACTACAAAAGGCATGATATAATGAGTATGGCATGGAAAGATTGAAAGAGGAAAAGGAGGGTTCGTTCGAGATCAAGAATTGGCATCGGAAGGAGAAAATACAAAATTGATAAGGAAAATGGCATTTTTCGGAGAAAAGCCCAGCCAAACCGCAGTTTGCCATTGGATTCATCTCGAAAAGTTACGTGAAACCAAAAAAAAAAAAAATCTTTGAAAACGGATACCCGAGTGATGAGATATGTCATTTTAAAGTTTTTTCCTTTCTCTACTCGTTTTCACTTTTTTGTTGCGGTTTTATATCCATGCGGTTTTAAGCTATTTTTCTATAGTTTTTCATCAATCTATTAGAGCGGTTTTCAACATATTACTGCAGTTTTCAACATATTCTTGTGGCTACAGCACTTTACCCTTTGTTGTCAATTTTTAAAGCAATGATTGATAATTATGTTAAAAAAAGTTTCAAAAGATAAATAATCATAATAAAATAAATATTATAACTATCGATAATTAAAAAATTTAAAATTTAAAATAAAATAAAATAATGAGGCTCCTGGCCCGCTCGACAGTCGAACTGCCGAGCGGCCCACGATCCAGGCCCACTTGACAACCCCACTGCCGAGTGGGTGCCGCTTGGTAGGATAATTTTTTTTTAAATTCTATTTCTGTAAATTTTTTTCTTAAAATTCTAATTTGCGAAAAAGCTCGATGTAAGCTTGGGAAATCTCCTAGGTAACCAATGTACGACAATTTCTTTCCTTGTGTTTCATCTTTAGGAAAAAGTTATAAAAAAAGCCATAAAATGTGTTTACTTTGATACATTTACTCAAAACTATTTTTTTATAACACATGAAACTTTGACCATGTACTAGTGTCACACAGCTACCCAAACTTTTACTTGCGCCACCTAAATTCAAAATTTGTGGGCATGTGATACATTTACCCTATGGGGAAATAAGGAAAACGGAAAGGAGAGAAAAAATGAAAACAAAAAGAAAAAAAAAGTTAATAAAAATTCTAAAAATATACATTTTTTTTTAAGTTCCACATTAGCATCCATTGTCACATAGGACGATGGCATCCATATGAGCATTTTCTGGCATAAATTGGACGAATGGACTCAGTTTGTACAAATATGAAAATGTTTATGGCTTTTTTGGTACCAATACCATTGTTCTCTCTTTCTCTACACACAATCTAAAATTAGGAGCTTTTGGTATGTGAGGGTCATTTTGACAATCAATTTCCATTGTGAGAGCTAGGGCAAAATTAAAATAAGGGTAATGTATATGCTAAATTGTGTCTGAACCACTGAAAATGGTAGGTTCCACGTAAGTCTCACCAAATCTCACGGTTCATGGGATAATTACTCGTGAGCTTAGAGAAATGCAATTATCATGTACATTGTGCGATTACTTGCGCAAATGCAGCGCTGGTAGAACAAGTCAATGTGTGATCATCCTCTGGAAAAAGATCCATGCATTTTCGCTCGACATGACACATACCATTTTGTAAGAAGAGTTTATGGGCATTCCAATGACATTTTTTCGTGTGCTTTACTTTTGATCAAACCCTGTGTAGTCCATGCCTTTTCGAGATGTTAATAAGTTGCACAGAACAGAGGTGAGGTGTCACACACATTGTCGCTCTTCACAAGTGCATGTATTTTCCTCTTCATGTTTCCCCTCTTTCGACTTCTTCGTGCATCGCAGAATCGTGAAAACCCTCAATGTGGGGGCCTCTCTCTTAGAGGTGCGTATGATAACACTTTTAAAAAAATATTTTGAAGTAAAAATCTATTTGATAAAATAACTTTCGAAAAACAAAACTATTTTGTGAAAAATTTTACTTCTGAAAGAAATTTTCAGTTATCAAGTGAATTTTTACTTCTGAAATTTTTTTCCCCAATTTGAGAAGTTAAAAAAAAAAAAGCTACTTCTTAACTCAACAAGTACTTTCAATAAATAAAAATAAAAATTACTTCTCACCTCACCTTCGTTTATTACACACTCATCATCTTTTAATTACACTTCTCTTGCCTGACCATGCCTTCGTTGCTACCAACCACCGCCGCCTAGCACTGTCGACCACTACCAATCGTTGCCACTCCTCGCTCGTTGCTACCCGCCGCCCACTATCGCCCACAACCGCCCCCCACTAGCCGTTGTCGCTCCCTAAACTTTGCCGGCAACCCGCTGACCATTGTCCCCCTGTCGACTGCCACCACCCACTGCCCCCTCAACCAGTTCCTGCCACTACCACCAACCAGCGCCTTCAATCTCCGCCAGCTGCCGTCAACTACTACCCGGCTCCGACCTTTGTCGGCCACCGCCCCCCGCAGTCTCTCGCCGACCATCGCCTCCTGACGCCAACCGCTGCCACCGCCAAGTCATCATCTCCAGCCACCGAAGTAAAAAAATAAATTATATTTTTAATAATAAAAATTAATTTTAAAGAAATTTTAAAATTTTAAAAATGAAGTAGAAATTTTTCGATCACCAACAATATTTCTTCGTAGAAGTTTTTTGTTAATAATGTTGACCAAATGAATTTCTCTAGTCAGAAATCAACTTTTGGAAAATAAGTAGAAAAATCAAATTCTACTTCTAAGTAGAAGTAAAAAAATCAACTTTTGCCCAGAAATTTGATTTCTGAAACAGAATTATTGTCATGCGCCCTTATTTTGCTTTTCTCTATGGCCCCTCGTATTGTGTATTTCTAGTTATGAACCTAATGTTGCCGACCTCTTGTTAACGAGGAATAAGGGCAAAATTCTTTTTAATCCATATGGGCTTAAGCTTGACTCTTTATGGGCTCATTGAAATTAAGCTCAAAGCCTTATAACGAACTCTCACTCTCTCATGAGCTAAACCCAACTCAATTAATGCTCAGAATTCACGTTTTCTTGTCATGTTCGGCAGCGTGTTGTGCAATGGGCTTTCCCGAATTTGTCTCCATTGTCTCAGTCCAGATAAATTAACTCAAAACCTTTCACTAGTCTTTCCGTCGCTGATCCAATTAAATACAGTGTATGAGTTTATCTACGCAATAAAATGCATAACGTTCCTAAACGATATGCCATTGGAATAGTTTTTTTTTTAAATTTTAGGAGCCGGGGTCGGTCCCCAATTTTCTATGCAATAAATGATTGAAATTTAGGTCTCAACAATAATGTAAATGTAATGCTAAAAGTGAAGAGTCAGAGCCCAGATAAGTTGTATCTTACTGAACGGGTGCAGCAGGATTTGAACTTAATTAAATCAGCTGGACAAACTCGGTACCAAAAAAAAAAAACACTCCTAATATGCAAAGGCAATTTAATTAAAAAAATTATTAGGGTTCGAGATCAATTTCTAATTTTCCTATGTATTAAATAGGCCAACAAACTCACCCATGAGCAGCGCAGTTGATTAGAACGTATTTGGAATTGTGTGGTTAGGCGCAGAACACCTGTGATTGAAGCGTGGGGTTTAGAGGTGGGTTGCTGTGCTAGTCTCTCTCGAGGAATAATCGAGGTGCGCGCAAACTGGCCCGAACACCTTGCTTATATATATATAAAAAAAAAAACTAGCAAAACTTAGGTAACAACGTTTATGCTCATCATTTATTGAGTTGTGGGGTCATAGTATCTCTTGAGGAATAGTCGAGATGCGCGCAAGTGGGCCCGAACACCTTAGTTATCAAAAAAAAAAAAAAAAAGGAAGGGGAGGAGAAAAACTTAGGTAACAACGTTTATGCTCTGCATTTATTGAGCAAGGAGGAGGTCGTCATCATAGGATGACACCAGGTTGAGACAAGGCCAAAAGGAAAAACAAGTCACAAACTAAGATTAGGAAAGACACATTAATCATTGTTCTTGGAGGGTCCCTTGGTCCTACAATTTTCGTCGTTGAGTCTGGAAGGGAAGGGAATCACACTCTTTCTCTTTGGCACGTTGTTAGATTTGTGGAGTAAAAGTTATGACCGGGCGCAGTATAAGTGTAGGAAACATTCAATAATCTGAGCGTTTGTAATCGCGTAATTGTCCGTTTGAATAGTGAATTATTTAAAATCTCTTCCCGTGGATGTAGGTTAACACGTTTGAACTCAACCACGTAAATTTTTAATTGATTATTGTTCCTCATTTTATTTTTCCTGAAAATTTGATTTTCCTGTATCTCGATCTAATTGCAAAGAACCGGTCCAGTTTTCAGCCACTACCGGTCTCGTTATGCATCTTGGAGGAATTGTTGTCGTATTCAGTTCATTCAATAATATTAAGGCCTCGTCACGGATAAAAAGCCCTCTTGCCGGACTCAATCTCTTTAAATTACCAATCTGGTCCTTGTCAGCATCATTCCACTAAATCACAATTAATTAGATGCTTCTGCATTAAGTAATTAAAGATTCTCGGAGCAGAAAGACAGGTTTATACAATTCAATTACACACCTATTTTGATTTATCAAAGAGAAATTCATGCGTACAATTCATGGAACGTCGTTGTCTCAAACCAAACTTGTGCTTGCGGACTTTTATCTATAAAAAGCGAGACAAAATGGGCTGCAAAAATTCACAGGCATACTGATTCTGGTCTCAGCTTCACTTTGAACTTCAATATAGCCTTGACACAAATCACGGGTTACATTGAAGATCCAAAGTTCCAAGCACAGATGTGAGATAGATGGATGCCATCGAGACGATCCGTGAGAACCAGAGGGCCAAGGGGCCAGCGACCATCCTAGCCATTGGGACGGCGAACCCGGCGAACTGCATGAACCAGGACGAATACCCCGACTACTACTTCCGCGTAACCAAGAGCTTGAGCAGAAGTTCATCCGCATATGTGAGATACGCTCTGGCTTGCCCTAGCTACAGAACATTGCGGCTCCCATTTCAATGCTAGCGATTTTCCTTGCTTCTCCGTTTACAGGAACCAAACTCATTATGTTAGACAAAGAAGTAGGGTTCCACCAAAAAGAGAAAAGAGGTTATGTGTCTAATTTCAAAATTCATATCATACGGAGATTGGGATTCTCTGCAGTCGAATATAACTGCAATAACTGAATGTAATTAGCCCTTTAATATATCTATACATCAGCACATAGATATGTCATTATGTGCTTAGACAGCTCAGCCTCGACCTCTGTCTTCATTGATAGAGAAAAGAGTTTGTGCTTGGATATCTTGGAGTAAGTTCCCGAAAAGGCGGAGGCAATTTAATCATTTTGGTGAAGACACAGTTATACTCAACTGGAGATATCTTTATCATAACTTCACTGTTATTAAGAAAAACTCCAACGCATGCACGACGACGTTACTCTAGGAAAGTAGAATCAATATTGAAAAACGTTGCAGGTGACAAGTCAATGATCCACAAGCGCTAGATGCACTTGACCGAGGAGCTTCTCAAGAAGACCCGAGATCTGCTCGTATGCCACTTCACTCAACCCTCGCCAGGACATAAGCACCGCCACCATCCCGAAGCTCGGCGAGGAGGCGGCGTTGAAGGCCATCAAGGAGTGGGGCCAGCCCAAGTCCAAGATCACCCACATCGTATTCTGCTCCACCTCTGCTGCCGATATGCCTGGCGCCGACTTCCAGCTCATGCACCTCCTTTGCTTAAGCCCCTCTGTCAAGCGTGTCACGCTCCACCATCAGGGCTGCTCTGCCGGGGGCACCGTCCTTCGTATGGCCAGGGACCTTGCTGAGAACAACGCCGGTGCACGCGTCCTCATAGTCTGCTCAGAGATCACTGTCGCTTCCTTCCGAGGCCCGTCCGTTGAGGACCATGCCAAACTTGTGGGCCAGGCTCTCTTTGGGGATGGCGCGGCCGCACTCATCATAGGGTCCGACCCGGAGATCCCCGCCGAGCGGCCCATATTCCAACTCGTGTGGACTGCAGAGGCCGTTTTGCCAAACTCTGAGGGCACCCTCGAGAGCCAAGTGAGAGATGAAGGGCTCACCTTAGTCTTATCCGACAGAGTTCCCCGATTGATCGCAAACAACATCGAAAAGAGCTTGAAAGAGGCATTCGATTCTCTCGGCATAAGTGACTGGAACTCCATCTTTTGGGTACCTCATCTGGGTGGCCCGGCCATACTCAACCAAATTAAAGCCAAGCTAGGGTTGAAAAAGGGGCGGCTCCGAGCTGGAAGGCACGTGCTTAGAGAGTATGGGAACATGTAGAGCGCGTGCGTCTTTTTCGCCCTTGATGAGATGCGGAGGAATTCCTTGGACGAAAGACTCGCGACCACTGGCGAGGGGTTGGAGTGGGGCGTCCTTTTCGGGTTTGGGGCTGGCCTCACGGTGGAGACGGTAAGTGCTTCGCAGCATGCCAACGGTGACCCACGAATGAAAAAAATCAACAATCTATATGATATAACCATACATACTGACATGATTATGACGTTTTTGCATGTTATTTTGTTGATAGGGAGAAAGTTTGGTGTTTGGAGGGATTGATACCTAAATAATAGTCTATGGGATTTGTTGGGAAATTACACTCATTAAGGGCAAATATTTATTATTACCTTTATTGTGATTATTGATTGCGATAAATAAGGGTATGCTTTGTTTCCTATCGAAGAGAGAGATAAGATAATGGGTCGAATTCCATAAAAAACCTCAAAACTTTAGGTTTAGTCTCAAATCTACCCCAAAGTTCTTTTTGTCTCGTAAAAAAGCCTATACTTTTACTCTAGTCCCAAGTCTACCCTAATTAGTCTTCCGTTAAAAATCACCGTTAAGTCTTGTGACGTGGCAATTCCATATCACCACAAAATCCATGTCGTTCCTTGCTCTGATTATAGGGAAGTTAGGGGTCGCGCCTCTTCTTCAATTGGAGAACGTAGTCGCTCCCCGTTTTCTCGAAGCAAAGAAGCTACACCAAAGCCAGCAATCGCTCCCTTCATCGCTTCCCTCGACGAAACAAAGTCAGGAGAAAAGCCAGAGCTTCTCCGCCGCCATGGGAGTTAGGGCTTGTCGCATCTTTTTTATTTACCAATTTGCTTTCGGTTCTACTTCTTGATACTTGATTTTCTTTTGAAGTGCAAGGTATTATTGGTGGTATTTCTTTTTTTTTATCAATACTCATGGAAGAATGACGTCTTTTTAGCAAACACTTCTTTTAGATGTTTGCTTTCTTTTTGAAGTGAGTCAATTTATCTGGAAGAAAAGCTGGGAAACAAATTCGATAAACGATGCTGAAGACAAGATATATGCTATATAGCCTCTTATTGGATGAAGTGAGGAGCAGGAAAAATACCAAGATTTTCTGTATATTCTCTATTAGGAGGGGTCTCGAATTTTATTATCAATAGCTGGAACTAATAGCACTGCGGAATGAGGTCTCTTTTTTTTAATGTGTTATGCCTTGGACTTGTGCAATGTTGGTATTTTTCATTCGTAATTTAACCTCTCCACAAATTCACAGGGCAATCTTTAAATTTGAGATGCTAACTATTTGATCATGTTGATTATGTTTTCCATATTTCCCGATTGTTGGTCGACGTTCGTTCTTTTATTTTCTTGTGAATTCAACGTTGGCTCGTCCATGCTCGTGCAGGGCTTGGATATCTATCGCACACATTATCACTCGATTTTTTGGTAAGGAATTCTCCTTTCTTAAAGAGTAGCACTGGTTGTTTTTTGATTGATAGGATTTTTTGAGTACCACACAACTCCATTGTTCTTATGCTTGTGGTGCAAATTGCTAGTACACTTCCTGAAATATTATTGTGGCATTCCGAATTTTCGACTCCTCGAGGCTTGAGATATGAAATGGAATCTCAAAATTGAAAAATGAAAAATAAATATTCCAACGTTCTAATCGAATTAGACGTCGGCTCATCGAAGGTAAATTGAATTGAAAAAACGACGTTTCGGACGGCAAGAGCAAAATTACCATTTTGCTCATCAAGGATTGGCCTTGTCTTAACAATTGAAGAAGGGCAATTTAATCAATTCTAATATCGTAGTGGCTGCTGAAAATATAAAGACATTGTTTAGATGAAGACAAGTGGCATAATGGAGATGGAGACAAGTGGTATTATGTGATTGGTTAGCATTTAATGCAAGCTTTTAACCTACCATTTAAGGAAGTTGACCAAGTGAGATCAAGCCTAATCCCTTCTTCTTCTTCCTCATTTTCGTGAACCACCTTTCCCCTCTCTTCCTCTCATTTTTTTCTCTTTCTTTCTCCTTCACCGGAGCTGCTGCTGCCCGACCAGACCCGAGCCGTCCCACTATTCCGGCCATAACTCCGTCGTTCGATACCGGATCGAGGAAAAACCACCGCCAAATGAAAGCTTATTGTCTTATCTTTCCATATACATATTATAAGCTCAATTTGACCCAGTAGATCTTCCCGTAGCTCGATTTGAGTGGACAAAGGTCCAGACAGGGCATATTCTGACCAAATTGGGGAAAAGTCTTCGTTTAGCCACTTCGAGATTTCAAATTGCTTTAAATTTTTTGTGAGGGCTTCTTAACTCATAGAATTTATGTGGACCGAGTTGAAATTATGAGTTTGGTTGAGTTTAGAGGCGTAACCATGGACATCTTATGGTGACTTTCCAAACCAGTTTCTGACCGCCGGTGGACATAGGAGAAACGGGGCTATTTGCGGCTTTTTCTAGCATCGGCTCACTCCAAAACTCTCGGTGAGACCCCTATAGACGTAATACAACATGTTAGCAAGTTGATTTTATGGTAAATCAATATTTAGAGTTGAATTATGAACTGATTAAGGAGGTAGAGGGCAGAATCGAATTCTATCCTATTTCGGTTTGGATGAACCGAGCCCTTTGAGGGCTGTGGGAGGTTTCACCATGCTTTAAATTCATCGTTAAGATATACAAAAATGTTAATTGAGATGTTAATGAGGTGTATGCTCCGTGAATTGTTGATTGGCATAGAAAAATTGATCGTTTGACGAACATTAGATTAGGTCGCATGGCTGTCCTGTTTTGGGATCAAGGGAACCGAATCTTTGGAGGAGTCTTGGAGGAAATTTTACGAATTAAATTAAAAAGTAAGTGACTCCTAAATCTTTGCTAAGAAGTTAGGATACTACTGGATGCATTTGGATGATATATTGATGAATTTGGAAGTCTATTGCATTGATTGTTCAAGATCGACTGAGATAATGGAGGAGTGAGTCGTGTGTACTCCTGATGATGAGAAATTATAACTCTCATGGCTAAATTGTTGTTGTGTGCATTCGATTGACATGGATGCTGGTATGGCTATGTGATATTTGGCCTTGAATGGCAACTGTTGAGAAATACGAATGAGTTGGCAAGAAAACAAATCGTTAGATTGACTGTCTTGCTGTGTACTTGATATCACCTTGTGGGCGTTTGACCTTGACGTTTTGCATGATAATGATTCATTACTTGGCTGATAAAAATTGTACTCGATTATGAAGTTCCTTAAGAAGGGAGTTTGATTTGTGAGCCTAAAAGCTTGTGGCACCTTGATGCGTTGAGACGTGAGGTTGTGATGGTTAGTACCCTGATGCGTTGAGACGCGGGATTGTGATGGCTAGTACCCTGATGCGTTGAGACGCGAGGTTGTGATGGCTAATGTCTTGATGCTTTGAGACGCGGGACGAGATTGATTATGTGTCGACACAGGCCGGGAATGGCATTGAAAACCTGATGCGTTTAACGTGAGTTTGTCAATTTGATGGACTGAGGCGTAATGACGTGGACTGAGACTGAAGTGTATTGATGTGGGCATAGCTATTGAAAAGAGAATTGATATCTTGATGCGTCAGAATGCGGAATAGTCTTGATACGTGTCGACACAAGTATCGAAATGGCTTTTGGAACCTGATGAGTCAGAATGCGGGTTGCCAATCGAGACCTTAATTAGCCTGATGCGTATTGACGCAGGCTTGGCCATTGAGATTAAATTTGTGATTAGCCTGATGCGTATTGATGCGGGCTTGGCCATTGGAATTGAAAGTTGTGATGAAATTGAGGACGCACCTTGGCTTATGAATTTAATGTTGTGGTAGTATGAAGCTTGGTTGTGATGATATGATTGTCTTTGAATCGTGATTGCATTATGCCAGACGTATCAAGGTGCCTCGATGTTTTATTGTCATGTGTTGTTTTATCGATGAATCATTGTCTATTATTTTGTTGCATAATTTGGGAGGACTAATGACCTGGTCTAGGTTTAGGGTGAACTTGTTGAGATTTATATCTCACCCCGTAGTGGGATTAACTTTTTAGGTCCTAGGCGATGGAAATCTGAACTTGCCAATGATCGGTATTTGAAGAAGTAATTATAGGAAATAGATTTACACTTTTGTGACTTTAGGGATTTCATGTCACCTTGAAGTTAGAGTTGTATCCTCAAAATCTATAGTCGGCGTTTATAAGAAGACGTACCCTATGTCTTGAGTCATCTTAAGTTTGAATTTGTGATATTTTGATTTTCCGTCATTTCAAGGCTCATTAATGAGAAGGTATCTAACAATATATTTCAGTTGTATCTCGCTCGGATCTGATCAATCTCGAGTTAATTGATCAAAAGGAAAAGGCTAACGCGAGACAAGGTACGTGACCTAGGGAACTCAAATAAGAAATGTCACTTTGACCATAAGGATTGTCGAGGGGACATTTAGAGCCATGAAAGGCTAATTTAAGAACGATATGCATTGCTAGCGTTATACAATTGGAGCGCGGGTGATGCCGTTTAACCAATGTATAATTTGCAAAATTTTCCTAAATCGAACCGTAACGATCGAGACCGTCGGAACTAGTGATAGACCATCACAATTACAATGACAACCAAAGTCGCCATGAATTGACGAGCCCTAAGTGTGATATAAATCACAGAGTCGATACGCATAACGTCTGCAAAAGTCATCCATCAGTTCAGGATAGGTTGGAATCACATTGGATAGAGAAAAGTTTCAGAAACGAGTCTCGAAATTAGAAAATAGAGAATCAAGAATTCAAACATTATAATTGTATTGGTCATCGCCTTATCGAAGAAATTTGGAATAAAAAAAACGACGTTCCGGACGTCGAGGATAAAATTACCATTTTGCCCTTCAAGCCTTAGTCTTGCTTTTATAATTGAAAAAGGGCATTTTGTTCATTGATACCCCATTATAGCTGTCGAAAATTGGAGAAATTGATGGCCATTGGATGAAACATTGATTGATACATGAACAAGTGTCAAAGGATTAGGCATTGATATTGATGGGGACACTTTTAACCTACCATTCAACCTTGTTAACTCACAAATTTGTATATACCTCACTCTCTCTTACTCCCTCAGCCGAAACCCCCTCCATTCTACCATTTTCTTCGTCTTCTTCCTTCTTCCTCATTCGGTCGAGAGAGCTCCTACCTGACCAACCACTGCTCGCAGGATCGCCATCATTGAGCGCCACCTCCGGCCACCATCTGAGCTCGAACCGACCACCAACACCTTCCTCATCCTCTTTCCGACAACCTCCAAGTGGAATCAAGTCATTTGACCCACCGAGGAGCTCCGGCCAGCCATTCTCCCGGAAGTCGACGGAAACCGTCGTTGCTGGAGATAAGCAGCTGTTTAGACTCCGTAGGACCCCGAAACCTTTGAATCTTTTGGGTAATTTTTGTGGACATCTAGAGGACTTGTTGACTGAGTTGTGGTAAAAAGTTTGGATGAATTTGATAGAGTTCTGACCCCGAATGAGTCATGTGTTTGAAGGATAAAAACTGACCGATTAAGGACTTGGAGTAATCGGTGTCGTTCGAGGACTTTTCGGTGCCGCCTTGACTTCAAATTTTTGGTGAGGCTCCCAACTCCTAGAACTACATGTTAGCAAGTAAATTAGTGAATAAATTGAGAATTTAAGTTATTTTAAGGGTTGGTTAGTTAAGATATGCACAGAATCGAAATGCCCTGTTTCGGTTCTGTGCATACCGAATCTGTGGGGGGGGCTGTTAGGAGTTTAATTGAGCTCCAAATTCATCATTGAGAAGTATGAGGATGTTAATTGATATGCCAATGAGGTGTATGTTTAGTGAATTGACGATTTGAGCAAAAAAAAATTGACGATTGGACGAATTTCCTTAGGTTACGCGGTTGAATTGTTCTTGGACCATTAGGACCGAACCATTGAAGTGCTTGGAAGAAGATTTGTGTTGATTTTAGCACAAGGTAAAAAGTTTCTAAACCTTGGCTAGGAGGATTGGACTCGATTGGGTGAATTGAGTGTGAATTAGATTGGTTCTTGGAAGTTTAAGGTGTGATTGTCCATTGTGCGTCGTTGAGAGATATAGATGGCTTGAATGCTTGACAATGCTTGTGCCATGAATTGATTATTACGTTTGAACTGAATTTAATTGTCTCGCATGCCATAGATATGTTGCTCGTCGCATGAGTTTGCACTTGATCATGAATTCTGAATTGAAATGAGCATTTGGCATGTCTGAGGAACTTGTAATACCCTGAGGCGTTGAGACGCGGGGTGGTATGGATAGATACCCTAAAGCGCTGAGGCGCGGGGTTTGTGTTGAATGATACCCTAAGGCGTACGAGACGTGGGGTTGAAATAGCCAATGTCCTGATACATTGAGACGCGGGACGGAATTTGAGATGTGTTGACATAAGCTTGGAATGAGATTGAAAACCTGATGCGTTTACGCGAGTTTGTCAATGAGATGGTCTGAGGCGTATTTACGTGGATCGAGCCTGAGGCGTTCTAAACGCGGGCGTCAATGGAGGCATGGAAGGGTGGAATGTGTGATATGGCTTGATAATATGTACTTAGTTTCACTAATGTGACACGATGCCATGATTGCATGCTTGACACTTGTTTGTATCTGTTTGTTATTTAATGACTGTGAAATGCCTAATGTGATTGCTTGTGCATTGTTGTTTGTGATTGTACTCACCTGAGTGTACGGTCAACCTAACCTAGGGTTAGGACCAGCCTTACTGAGATGTAAATCTCACCCCATTGTATGACCCTCATTTTCAGATCTTAGACCGTGAATATATGGCATATCAAATTTGGTGACTCGAAGGAAATGTCTGCTTATTTTGAGGAATTCCCGGACGGACAGGAAATCGTATACGTCAGGAAGTCCACGGAAGTCTGGATTGACGAGAGCGCAAAGAGCTGAAAGCTTCATAGATTCGAGGCTTGGTTTAGAAAAGTAGGGAAAGTGACTACGGGACTGCTGAAGCTCACTGAGATACCTCGTGGGATAATACCTAGCTGGTGTCATTCCGCTCGGGATTCCATGGAAGTTGAGGGGTCAGCAGCCGGCTCGAGAAACATCACTGAGAGGACCCCAACCTTGGAGGACACCGACGAGGTTATAAAGGTTGAAACCTCCTAGGACGACCTGGTGGAGCAGTCAGCAGACACGACGATGGAAGACACAATAGAGGTACGCTCGGAGACCTTCTCGGAGTATGAGCCTACCGAAGACACTAAGGAGACTGACGACTCTAGCAGCTCGACTTAGGAATTTCCGTTTGCTAGGCTGATATATTTTGGTGATAATCTTGATGCCCCGTTTCTTTTGAAGATGATGATGACCCTCTTTTGTATTGATCCTGTTGCCCCTACCGACCAGCTGATTTAGTCTGCCAGTGTTTTTTTTGTATGAACAGGATGAGAGGTTATGTGTATTTATTGACGTTCTCGTTACCCTGGTCCCCTCTATTATTATACGGAGTAGTTTGTTTATTATCGCTTCCGCATGCCATCGATATTATGCATCTCTCGATATAGGTGAATCATGGGACGTTTCGAGAGAGTTTGTGCTTGTAGGGTGCCACGCGCTCGTGATCGAAGAGCGGGGCGTCACAGAATTATTTGGAGAAGTTTCATCGCTTCCGTATGTTTGTATCATTTAGAAGTTTTAAATTGTTGGCCGACGAATCCTGGGTACCATCGAGACAAAACGGCCCTGGTGGGATTTTGCGTGCCTGACGGGTTCGGGACGTGATAATTATTAACATAGAAAGGCCAATTTTGTGCTTCCATTGTGAGTAAACTTCCTGTTCGTCTAGATATTGAATCCTCCATTACTATACTCTATTGATTTTTTTTAATTAGTTGCTCGATAGGAAGTTTGGTTCTCCGATGCATAAGTTTGATGTGCTTATCTGTACATGATTGTTTGATTGACTTGTCAAGTGCAATCCTACCTCACTTCATGATGAACTCTACTGAAAAAATTAGATTGGGTGAGAATCCGCACATAATGGTTTGCGAAAGAGGAACTATGTTTCGTTATAGTAAGTGATTGCGTTTATCATGCATTGTTTTTTTGTTTTTTCTATTCTTGTTACATGTATTGATTCTGGTTAGAAACTTCATGTTTGGGGCTTGCCGTCGTTGTTTCCTTGATCTCTATTAGTTGTTTGATTATTGTGGTAGTCAATTGTTCCCAAGATGTGAATTGTGTTGTCTATGGCTCCCTTCAATAGATGTGATGTGTGCGACATTGAACTTGCAGGTGGACCATCGGTTTGCTAGCAAGTTTTGCTCATATTGCTCATCCAAAATTGGAGTGTCACTAAGTTAAATCAGAAGCAATGGTGAGTCAATTCAATTGTTAACTTTTTATGTTTGCAGTTATTTTTAGTTATCATTTTATGACTGTGTTTTTTAACAGAATGAAAGTAACAGAGATTATAGCTCATTGGACTGGAATGATAAAGAACCAAATATATCAGATGATGAAGAGTTGGTAACAAGGGAGACCATGAGAGAATTTGAAGAAGCAAGAATGGAAGAGGAGGAGGCTGGTCGAGATTTAGTTGTAGGTTCCACTGATGTTGTTTTATATGAAGATGTGGCAACTGATGAAGATACAAATTCTGATAATGAATCTCTAAGTGGACCTGATATTGACGATTTCGAAGAAACCAATGGCATGTCAGACCTAATGGTCAATAGGTATGATCTTATATGTGACCATAACAAGGAAATGTTTAGTGTAGGCATGAGATTTGAATCTCATGAACAATTCAGGAATGTTGTGAAAAGGTATGCTGTGATTAATGGATTTAACATTTTCTGGGAAAAAAAGTGAATATAAAAGAATGGAAGTAAGCTGTGTAGAAGGATGTGATTGGAGGTTGTATGGCAGTGGGATTCAGAATGAGAAAAATTTTGTTATAAAGAGAGTTGGATTTCCCCATACCTGCAATAGAAGTCTAAAAAATAGGCAAGCTACTGCTACATGACTTGCTCAAGAGTACATGCCCAAGATTAGAGCCAGACCGACTTACTCAGTAACAGAAATGCAGGCAGATGCAAGAGAAAGGTTTGCCCTGACACTTAACAAGAAAAAATGTTACAGAGCTATATGGAAAGCTCTTAGTGATATAAGAGACAATATAGAGGAGCAATATGATATGTTGAGATCTTATTTGGCGGAGCTTAAGAGAGTTAGCAAGGAGGGAACATTTGACATAGGAGTCAACCCAATAACCAAAGTATTTGAGAGATTTTATGTGGGTTTTAATGAGTTGAAAATGGGTTTTTTAGCATGTTGTAGGCGTGACATTGGCTTAGATGGGTGCTTTCTTAAGACTGGATTGAATGATATGTTGTTGTGTGCTGTAGGGCGAGATGGAAACAATCAAATGTTTCCTATAGCTTGGGCAGTTGTGGAAGTTGAGTCTGAAGCATCTTGGACTTGGTTTCTCACCATGTTATTCACTGGCCTAAGTGTAGGCACAGGCGAGGGTTGAACTTTTATTAGTGATCAACAAAAGGTGATATATGATCTTTTTTTTAATTTGATGTTAAACTAATTATTGGTATGATTTGTTTATTTTCTATCGGCTTATTTTTTGGTTGCAGGGATTAATGAATGCAGTTCCATGCTTATCCCCCCAAGCAGAGCATCGAAATTGCGCATGACACATATATGCTAATTGGAAAAAATTGTACAAAGGGGACGCTCTTAAGAATCTCTTCTGGAGTGCTGTAAGGTGTACATTTCAAGCTGAATTTGACCTGGCCATGGCAGATTTGAAGGAGAACTACCCTAAAGGTTATGAAGACTTTATGAGGCAAGGCCCTGAGCACTTCTGTAGGTCTTTCATCAAGACAGGTACCAAATGTGATGCAGTTGATAATAACTTAAGTGAAACCTTCAACGGATAACTTTGCATACCAAGAGCAAAACCCATACTTGAGATGCTTGAAGGAATAAGAACTATGTTAATGGATAGGATGGCGGAGAGGAGTTAGCTAATGATGGATCGAATAAACCCAATTTGCCCAAGGATTAGAATGAAGTTGGAGATGAATAAACTGGAGGGCAGGAATTGTATTGCTAGAGTGGCAATGGGGAATAAATTTGAGGTTCAAGTATTTGAAAAGAGATTTGTGGTTGACTTGGTTGGGAAGACATGTGCTTGTAGAGAATGGGATTTATCCGGAATACCATGTAAACATGCAATATGTTGCATTAGTTTCATGAAATTCGATATTAATGATTACGTTGATGGCTGCTTCAAGAAAGATGCTTATGAGAGATGTTATCGATTTTTCCTCCCAGCCATGAATGGACAACAAATGTGGCCCAAAGTCAGTGGTGAGCCAATCAAACCCCCACCTTACAGAAGGAAAAGGGGGAGAGAGAAAACAAACAGAAGTAAGGACAAGGATGAGCGAACTAGTGATGGTAAGAAATTGAAGAAAGTTGGAGTCCAAATGCGATGTTCAAATTGCCTTCAGTATGGGCATAACAAAAAAAAACATGTGAGAATGCTACAACACCTAGGCCACCCAAAGTAAGCTTTATTTGACAATTATGTGACTTTTTAATGATAAATTTTCTTGTGGGATATCATGACCGTTAACGTTGGTGCTTTTTTTTTTCCCACACGTAGGCAAAAAGAGGAAGACCAAGGAAAGATATTGGTACACAAGATAGTGCACAGGCCACTGGACCATCTAAGAGGGACTCTGCTATAGTCAGGAAGGAGAGAGCACAGGTTAGTATTTTTTAGCCTTGATATATGTTCATAACACTTGTGCATATTGTGATTAATATTGTATGCTCATTTTGTATCTTCAGGCTCGACAAAGATATGGACTTTTCGTTTCTGAAACTGGGAATTCATATTTAAGGGTATTATCTTTGTTTAATGTTTCATATGTTTACCGAAAGGGAAAAAAAATTCACATGTCAATTTTTTTTTTTACTACAGATGCCTGGCAGTGATAGAGTTACTAACATCGGTGGTCCATCCTTCTCCAACAGACAAGCAAGAGCGAGCCAATCTTCAATTGATATTTCAGAACCTCCATGTACTCAACGACTAGAAACTGATGGTGGATTGTGAAATTGTGGACCAGGAAATGCTAGTGGATGTCCAGTGCCAAATGTTAGATGAAGATTCTTGTTGTAGATTGAAGATTGCTAGCTTAATTTGTTTTTTTTTTTTTAAATGGATTTGGTTGTCTATGTCTATTTGGTCTGGGGATTTGGTGATTTCCAGTTCAATTTCTATACTTCGAGTTTATGTTCAGCATTTTGTAATGATCTTACTGAAGATAAGAAGCAACTTTTTGCACCTTGTATTACTGCTTTTCGATAGAAAACTAATGATTTCTAGATGGGCAAAATATTGTGAATATACACTCTATGTGATTTTTTTTGCAGTAGTCTCATATATGGTGTGGAATTTTGGAGAAACTATGTGAAGACTACTGCTAAAGTACGTTTCAAAAGACAAAACAAAAAGGGAAAATCGTTGCGAGCTCTTCTGATCAGATCATTAGTTTGTTGTTGAGAAAGAGGCTTTATGCACTACCTTTTAAAATATTTGTCATATGATACGGGTTAGCCGAGAAGGGAGATTGTTGTTCATTTGGCAAATCAAATAATGGGTACAAAACGTAGTTGTTTAACAGACATGCAACCTACTTTTGACTTGCGTACTTTGTGTTTGGTCTTTCGCCCTGTGCCTATTGTGGCGCTGAACTTCGTTGAAGGTAGTTGGTTGAACTATTTGTGGTAAAACTACTGATAAAAAAGAAGCTAATACGATAACTTTTGTATTTGTATTTCAAGATCAAAGAATTGCAACACTAATAGGTCTTTCACTAAACAAATAAATCAAGGAGAGAAAATGGAAAATTTAAAAAAAAAATAGCTATAAGATGCTCTGCATCATCTAAAACATAATTTTATTTCAGTCAACTCCTACAAAAGGATGCCATGGATGTGAAAATGCTTTTTGAAAGCACCAACATCAATAATTCATATCATACCAACATAAGTTGGCTCTGACTCTGACTCTGACTCTGGCTTGGGCACCTTTGCTCCTTTTCCTTCTCTTTCAAGACCTTTAATGTGTTCTCTTCGAGTGCTAGTGCTCGATTGAAAATTCATTAGCTTCTTTCTTCATCCTTCAGTAAACCACATAAAAAAAAAAATGGATTCCTATTCTTATTAGCATCTGCCAGGAGATAGCTTCTTCTCCTTGTGCTTGTCTTGTCTTAGTGTAGGAGTGTAATTTTTCATGTAGCGCATTGACCAAATAAGTGACGACACTCATTTAGGAAAGACAAATGTAAGTTTAACTTAAAAATTTATAATATTGAACTGCATTGAAATTTTTAGATCCTACGTGCCTCAAAAGAAAGATCTCATGCCTGCTTATATAAGTCTGAAACCTGCTTATATGAGTTTGATATCAGTTTCAAAAGCCTTCGTGATTATCAAATGCGATGAATTAAATATACAATATCTGTATCGCAGAACCTAATGACACACAAATGCTGAAAGTTGAATAATATCTGCAACTCTTCCCATTGCTTCACAGTTGAAAAAATAAAGGAAAAGGAAAGATAATTGATATTGATGCACAGAAAATTTCTCTATGATCAACTTTCGTGCAGTATTTAGACAAACAACAATGCTGCCACATGCTAATCACGAAGAGACAAGAAGAGACAACAACAATACTAGCAATTCGCACCACAAGCATAAGAACAACGGAGCTGTGTGGTACTCGAAAAATCCAACCAATCAAAAAACAACCAGTGCTCCTCTTTAATAAAGGAGAATTCCTTAACAAAAAATCGATCGGTAATGTGTGCGATAGATATCCAAGCCCAGCACGAGCATGAACGAGCCACGGTTGAATTCACAAGAAAACAAAAGAACGAACGTCAACCAACAATCGGGAAACATGGAAAACACAATCAACATGATCAAATAGTTAGCATCTCAAATTTAAAGATTGCCCTGTGAATTTTTGGAGAGGTTAAATTACGAATGAAAAGTGCGAACATTGCACAAGTCCAAGGCATAACACATTAAAAAAAAGAGACCTCGTTCCGCAGTGCTATTAGTTCCAGCTGTTAATAATAAAATTCGAGACCCCTCCTAATAGAGAATATACTGAAAAATCTAGGTATTTTTCCTGCTCCTCACTTCATCCAATAAGAGGTTATATAGAATATATCTTGTTTTCAGCATCGTTTAACGAATTTGTTTCCCAGCTTTTTTTCTAGATAAATTGACTCACTTCAAAAAGAAAGCAAACATCTAAAAGAAGTGCTTGCTAAAAAGACGTTATTCTTCCAAGAGTATTGACAAAAAAAGACATACCACCATTAATACCTCGCACTTCAAAAGAAAATCAAGTGTCAAGAAGTAGAATCGGAAGCAGATTGGCAAATCAAAAAGATACGACAAGCCGTAACTCCCATGGCTGCGAAGAAGCTCTGGCTTTTCTCCTGGCTTTGTTTCATCGAGGGAAGCGATGAAGGGAGCGATCGCTAGCTTTGGTGTGTCTTCTTTGCTTCGAGAAAACGGGGAGCGACTATGTTCTCCAATTGAAGAAGAGGCGCGACCCCTAACTTCCCTATATTTAGAGCTAGGAACGACGTGGATTTTGTGGTGATGTGGAATTTCCACGTCACAAGACTTAATGGTGATTTTTAACGGAAGACTAATTAGGGTAAACTTGGGACTAGAGTAAAAGTACATGATTTTTTATGAGACAAAAAGAACTTTAGGGTAGATTTGAGACTAAACCTAAAGTTTGAGGTTTTTTATGGAATTCCGCCTAAGATAATGTAAGAACGTACGTTCGTCCCTTCCATTTATTGACAAAAACTCTCTAAAAAAACCCACTAGAAAACTCCCTCAAACAACGATCGATCGGCGGATGCGGATCATTTCTCATCTGCAATGGAAGCTCTTAATTTGCGTCTATCGAGGTATGTTCGTTCTACGTGATATATATCATCGACAAATTATTCAAGTTTGATTTAGGGCATGTAATTCAGTTTAATCCTATTGAATATATAAATATTAAGATACGTCTTCTTCTAATAATTTAAACTTTTAGAGAGTTGGCAAGTGATTTCATCAAATCTTAACATGGTATCAGAACTAGTGTTCCTTTCCGCATATGTAGGCCCACCCCCATTAGTCAATTTTCACATGCCGTTTGTAATCCAGCTTGCACGTGAGAGGGAGGTTGAAGTTGTTGTTGTTGTCTCACATTGTTTGTGAATGAATTTTGTATGCTCTTTATATTCATGTGATCTTTCTCTACCTAATAGTTTAATCTTTTAGCGCAGTTGACAATGATCCCACCAAATCATACATAGTATGAGAGTAGGAGGTTTGAGTTCAAATCTTTCCAGACCCTTATTTACCTCCTCAATGAATATGTTCAGGCTTAGAGACTAAGTGCGAGGAGGAGTGTTGAATATATAAATATTAAACTATGCAATCTTCTAATAACCTAAACTTTTAGAGCATTTGATAAGTGGTGTACATGTACATATTGTATTTGGATCCATTCCCTTCAGGATTATTATCATTATTATTATTATTATTATTAATAAAAAAGTTGCAATCATTATGTCCTTTCTAAATAAAATTAAGCAACGGTCTACCAATCGTGAGAATTTTTGAATTAAAACTTACGGGGAAAATTGTCAAAAAAACCCTAAACCCATTGCACTTTTGCCAATTCAGTCATAAAAATTTTAATTTTGTCAATTCAATTCTCAATCTTTTGAATTTATGCAAATTCAATCCCAAACCTTTTTTTTGTGTCGATTCAGTCCGAAACCTATTGTATTTATGTCAATTCAGTCTTTCCGGCTAATTTTGGTTGGTTGGCGCTGACATGGATGCCAAGTGGCGTGACAGAACAATTTTAAGTATTATTTTTTGTTTTTTATTTTTCAATTTTTTTCATTTTACTATTCATCTTCTTCATCCTTGCGTTTGTTTGTTTGTTTGTTTTTTTTTACTGTTCAACTTTCTTCTTCGCTGGAGTCGAAGGCCAGCAAGACTAGCGTTTCTGCTGCTGCCGCTGTCGCTGGATGAAGCCGCCGCCACGAGGCCGAGCCACCCAAGGCTAGGCGAGGCTCGAAATCGAGTCAAATTTGGGCAAGATTTTGTTTGATTTAGGCTTAGATTTCATTGGGAGGGAGGGAATTTCAGTGAATCTTGGACCTTGATTCTATCTGCTTGCAAGGAGGGTGGGCATTTCTCTCAGGCACTCTCGAGATGAGAATAATCGGCAAGAACCGTTTTCTCGGGCCTTTCTTGATTGCGCTTGGGCGGTGGCTCGTCCTGGTCAACTTGGCATGCAACACCAGGTCGTTGACCGCGATCTCATCTCCATAGTGTTCGGCTTCGTCTCCAGCTTAGACCATTCCTGGCTTCACTCCGGCCCCAACTCCACCTACTCCTTGCCCATCGATGAAATCCACCTCCAAACAAAATCTTGCCCAGATATGGTTCGAGCGAGCCACCCCCAGATTTGGCTCGAGCGAGCCTTGCTCAGCCATGGGGTACTTCGACCTCGTCGTGCCGGCTTCGTCCTGTAGAAGCTGTGGCTACGCCAATGTTCGCTAGCCTTGGACTCCGGGGAAGAAGGCAGATGAACAGTAAAAACAAAAGAAAAAAAATGCAAGGACGCAGAAGATGAACAGTAAGATGAAAATTTGAAAAATAAAAATAAAAATAAAAAAAATAATACTTAAAATTGCCGCGTCAGCACCGACCGGTCAAAATTGATCGGAAGGACTGAATTGACATAAATGCAATAGGTTTTAGACTGAATTAGCATAAAAAAAATTTAGGACTGAATTGACATAAATTCAAAATGTTTATAACTGAATTAGCAAAATTAAAAGGTTTAGCACTGAATTGACAAAAGTACAATAAATTTAGGAATTTTTTGACAATTTTTCCAAAACTTGCGGCTCAACCTTCACGAGGCTTACTAAGCTAAACTATATCCACGCCAAAAGATAGGAAATAGCTGTACATATGAGTTCTAACATATATCTATTGGGATATGGATCTTGTTATTGGGATAGCTTTGAGGAAGTTATTCCAAACACACACACACTCTCTTTCCCTCTCTCATGGCAACATCTCGCAGTTTGAATGAAGGATAGAAAGTGTGAAGAGAAAAAAAAAAAAAAAATCCTAGTACTAGTAGTGGCTTAACTATAATAAATTATAGGCAATCGTCTGAGTGGTCACAGCGGAAAATCAAAAAATGTGTACCTAACCCAAGCACGCAAACAATGTTCCTTCACCATTAATCGAACTTCATAGAGTTTGACTTTCCCCTATTGCTAATATCTAAATTTTTACTAAAGAAAACTAATATTTTCAGAAGTTCAACGTTAAGATAGGGTAGATTTCATGAATACTTGTCAGTTCATGCTTGTGTTTTGATATTGTGCTGGAGATCCAGCTTTTTCATAAGCAATATGCAATTGAACTCAGTTATAGCATTATATATATATATATATATATAAAAGCCCATGACATTGGTTTAGTCCAGGCAGGCATTTGGTTGTATCCGATGACCCCCCCCCCCCCCCCCAAAAAAAAATAAAATAAAATAAACTAAAATAAAATAAAAACAACAACAACAACAACACCAATTTGTTAATTGTTTATTGACCCTTAGCGAAAAGAATAAGAAAAACGATGTATAGTTTCTTGTACAATCCTTTAAAAAAAAAAAAAACATATTATACACAACGGAGTTGGGAAAGATAATTATGGAAGGAGTGACTTTTGTTGCCCAAGAAAAATATTCCAGCAGGATATGACGTTTGAAAAAGCTGTTGTCCTTGTGGAAATATCATTTTCTTTTGTCAACCGTCATATATATTTTTAATAATCATTAAACGCAAAAAAAAACAACTTAAATAATATATGAGCTTAGGGGGTAAATGTTAGTTTTAAGTATTTAACTTATATCTAATAGACACTCAAACTTTTCCTTTGTCATTTCCTCTTAACTTGTCAAACCCACCCCCCCCCCCCCCAAAAAAAAAAAAAAACTTAATTACTTTCATTTATTCTGAATTATTTGTTTTAAAATTACATCTAGAATCACATTGAGCAAAGACTCTTGGTCATGAAATCAGATTGTGTAACAAGTTCATGTACATGAATTATATCTAAACGGGGAATCCAAACCTAGATTTAAAATATTTCTCTATGAGATTAAAAAGTTCTTTTGATAGGAATTAATGAGAGAAAGGGTTGAAAAATATTGAGAACTGTTAAGTGACTCGAGTATTGTTGTAATTTTTTATTTAGGGCCCATACGCTCCCCTAAAACCATATGTCCTCTCCACGCAATGCAACGTGAGGCTCGCGTTCACCTGTCAATCAAATTGCCTGAAGAATCCAATTCTCACCAAACTCAATTAATGGCCTTGGGTGATTTGGGCCTATGGCCTAAAAGCTTTTTTTTTTTTTTATATAGACCTGTTCGCGATTCAACAGAGAATACTAAACTTTGCACGTGAAATTGACCGGGCCTAGGTGGGCCAAGGGCTAAAGGCTTACCTAAGTCCACCATTTGCCCAACAGGTAAATGTAGCTTAATCTGGCCTCAACCGATGTAGCGGACCGTCGATCAAAGGATCAGGTCTAACCTGTCCCCTCCTCTCAGCTTCGCAATTCTACCCACAACCCAGCACGGGCCTTAGAGCGCAGCCGGCGAGATAGGAAAATTACCAGAAGGGAAGGTGCGAGTGAGACCCCAAGGAGATATATAGTCATTATTAGGGGTGAGTACATCGGTCTACCTAAATAGAGAATCACCCGGATCAGATCTGTTATTCGATTCTCAATTCTCAATTCTAGATGGGTCCAGTCGATTCTTAATATTAGAACCGGTGATCTCGCGGTCCGGTTCCCGGTTCCAAGGATAGAGGACTGGATCGTATCGCCCGAATCGAACCGGTTGAATTTTTCTTTAAAAAAAAAGGTAAACGTGATGCAGCCATTGAAATTGGTGGTGATGATTTTGTGCATGCTATGATTGTTGTTGTTGAATCTGTCATCCTTTGACAAAAAAAGAAAATCTATCATCCAACAGTCAATTCCCAAGGTGTACTCCTTACTTTCCAAGAATTTGAACTCCCCCCTCTTCCCCTTCCTTTTTCCCCTGCCACAACTCGTCTTTGGCGAAACCCTCACTTTGAGTTGTGTGACCATGGGGAGGTCTTGCCACGGCTTTTGCTTCATTAATAGGCTCGCGGTTCGACTTTGATCGTTATGGACTGTACCAAGATCGAGTATTAGATAGGCAGACCTCATTTTAATAGTCAGCCCACGAGCTTTGGCAATGTTGTTGAAGAATCAATTTCGCTTTGCTTTTTCAGCTTTTCTTAAAATAGCTTCCGCTAGTTCAAGAGTTTCCTGAGCTTCTTGTGGATCAATATCGCTACAATTTTCCTCGTCATTTACTAAAATAGTGATTGGGCTGGTGGACCACCTCTTTCTCTTTCACATTTTGACGTGTTATTGATTCTTTGAAATCAATCAGGAATCGGACTGGACTGATGATCCGGTCAAGTTCCCGGTTCCTAAGATGACCTGTTCGATCTGTGGTTTCGAAAATGAAAATCAGAACCACCAGCCCGTTTTTTGATTCTTAAGGACAATTGGATCTGATCAAAAACTGATCATCCCTAGTTCTTGTGGCTCTCGAATGCATAATTCCTGTAAATATGGACAAAACTCAACTTATTGACACTCCAATCCAAGTATTGAAAGGCTATACTAAATGGATTTTAGTGGTTAATCCTGTTAATAAGATTGTATCGTTTGAAATAATTAGTTAATAAAATATGAATTTTACTATGAAAATATATTTTCATTAATTTATTTTGATAATTGGTATATGCAATCATTTTTAAAAGAAATTATTATTTTAATTAATCATTTTTTTTTGTGAAATAAAGGGCGGCCAAGTTTCACTTTTTCCTCGCGGTGCAATTTGATTTGGAGTTGAAACGACAATGGTACTGTTCTCCCCCTCCTTGTATCACGGGAAGAGGATCTCTTGTCAAACCGCAAAGGGGTAGGGATGCCCTGTCAATCACGGTCGTCCGTTCAATTAATGAACGGACGGCCGTGATTTGATCGATTTTTTTTTTTAAAGGGGCCGTAATTTGGAGAAATCGAGCGGTCCGGATGGCAGGGCGCCCCTGCCCGGATTTAACACGTGCAGGGGATCTGAATCGCACCCGGAATAGAATCTATCACCGAACAGCAAAACAGTCTCTCTTCCATTGGAACGTTGTCAGGATGGTCGGGACTGTTTATTTTTCATGCCTCTTCATCATGAGAAATCTGCCGTGAGCCAAAGCCAAGAACATGGAAATGTCCACAGCTTCAGAATAATGCAACTTCAGAGCACTGGCGACGCCCATCTCCTAAGCCTCCTGCGATCCTGCATCGACCATAAATCCTACTCGACTGGCACGCTCCTCCATGCCCGCATCCTCCGCCTCGGCCTCCTCAACGCCACCTTCCTCTGCAACCGCCTCGTCGAGTTGTACTCCGCATGCAGCAAGACGAGGCATGCTCGCTTAGTGTTCGACAGCACGCCCCATAAAGACATTTACACATGGAATGCGATTCTGGGTGCTTATTGCAAGGTTGGAGAATTGCAATCCGCGCGCCAACTGTTCGACGCAATGCCCGATAGAAACCACTTCTCATGGAACAACGTGATTAGCTCCTTAGTCAGAAATGGGTTCGAACAGGAGGCCGTGGACGTTTATCGTTCGATGATATGCGAAGGTTTTGTGCCTACTCGTTTCACTTTCGCCAGTGTGTTCCGCGCCTGTAGTGCTTTGTCAGATGTAGAGGTTGGCAGGAGGTGCCATGGGCTTGCTTTAAAGATCGGTCTTGAGAAGAATATTTATGTTGGTAATGCTTTATTGTGTATGTACGCTAAGTCTGGGCTCATTGAAGATGCCATCTGGGCTTTTAGAGATTTGCCTGATCCCAACGAGGTTTCTTTTACGGCGATAATGCATGGCCTAGCGCAAGCTGATAGGGTTCCAGAGGCCATTGAGATGTTTAGATTGATGTGCAGAAAGGGAATACGTATTGATTCCATCGCCCTATCAAGTGTTTTGGGTGTTTGTTCTAGTGGGGAACATGATGAATCTGTCCTAGATAGTTGTGGTGGTGGGCCTTCGTGCATACTTCAGGGCCAGCAAGTGCATTCTCTCATGATTAAACTTGGCTATGGGAATGATATCCACTTGAGCAACGCAATAATTCATATGTATGCAAAGAATGGGGACATGGATAGCGCTGAGCTGATGTTTGGTAATATGTCAGGGGTTAGTGTAGTTACTTGGAACCTGATGATTGCTGGGTATGGTGACAAATACGAAAGTGACAAGGCCATAAAACATATGCAGAGAATGCAGTGTTGCGGTTTTGAACCAAATGAAGTCACCTTTATAAATGTGCTTGTGGCATGTGTAAAATCTGGGAATGTTAAAATGGGGAGTCAAATTTTTGATAAGATGTCGTTTCCCACAGTAAGTTCCTGGAATGCCATGCTGTCTGGGTATTTTCAGAGTGGGAACAACATTGAGGTGATAAAGCTCTTTCGAAAGATGCAATTTCTTGGTGTGAGACCTGATCGAACATCTTTAGCTATTATTCTTAGCTCATGTGCAGCGCTTGAGGTTTTGGAGTTTGGGAGACAGGTGCATGCAGCCTCCCTGAAGGCTGCCGGTGATGCAGATGTATATGTTGCTAGCGGACTCATAACCGTGTACTCAAATTGTGGAAAGATAGAGCTAGCAAAGCTCATATTGCGTAAAACAACCAAATTAGATAGTGTTTGCTGGAATTCAATGATGGCGGGCCTTGTGTTTAATTCCCTGGACATAGAAGCTGCTGTATGCTTTAAGCAGATGCGGCAAATGGAGATGCTTCCTACCGAATCTTCTTATGCTACCATGTTGAGCTGTTGTGCAAAATTTTCTTCTGCGTTTTATGGGAGGCAGGTGCATGCTCAAATAGCTAAAGATGGATATACAAATGACGTATGCGTAGGAAGTGCTCTTCTTCATATGTATTGTAAACATGGTGATGTAGAGGATGCTCGGAGGTTATTTGATATGATGCCCTTTAAAAACACTGTTACATGGAATGAGATGGTACATGGATATGCACAGAATGGCCTTGGACATAAAGCTGTTTGCCTCTATGAAAATATGATTGATTTGGGCGTGAAAGTAGACAGCATTACCTTCGTTGCTGTTTTAACTGCCTGTAGTCATGGTGGGCTTGTTGATGCTGGAATCAGTATATTCAATTCGATGTGGCAAGATCATGGTGTGGAACCTCTTTTGGATCATTGTGTATGCATAGTCAACTGTTTGGGACGAGCCGGGCGCTTCAATGAAGTGGAAGTGCTCATAGATAAGATGCCATATAGAAATGATCCACTTTTGTGGGAGGTTCTACTTAGTTCTTGTAGGGTCCATGCTAATGTGAGTTTAGCCAAAAAAGCAGCTGGAGAACTTCTCCGTCTGGACCCACAAAATTCAGCACCTTATTTGCTTCTTGCCAACATCTACTCTTCATTGGGAAGGTGGGATGAAGCAAGGGCAGTGAGAAACCAAATGAATGATAACCAGATTGTTAAAGATCCAGGCTACAGTTGGATTGATATTAAGCATGAGACACAAGCCTTCCTCTAGAATAATTGTAAGATGGTTGAAGACAAAATTGAATCATGGAAACCTTTCAAAAACAGAATAAGGTGAAGCAGGTCTTGGGCGACTATTGTTTTCCAAAGATTTGGCTGGCAAGAGGCGAAGAAGCATGAGATGATTTGATCAGATGCAGTCTCGCAGACATCTGGAGGAGAATTGCACTGATCTGTATTTAAGCGACGGAGTCTCAAACAGGTTTAGATCAGATGCAGTCTTGCAGCCATGCGGGGGTGAATTGAACTGATCATATACTAAGTAACTGGATATCCTGCCGAAAAGGGAATCATCACCTTATCCAGAATGACCTTATGGAATACCAGAAGGCACGTGGAAGTATTAAGCATGAGACACAAACCTTCCTCTAGTGTAATTGTAAGATGGTCGAAGACAAAATTGAAACATGGTAGCCTGTCATAAACAGAATTAGGTGAAGCAGTTCTTGGGCAACTATTGTTTTCCAAAGATTTGGCTTGCGAGAGGCCAAGAAGCTTGAGATGATTCGATCAGATACAGTCTTGCACACACCTTGTGGAGAATTGCACTGATCTCTATTTAAGCAACTGAGTCTCAAACAGGTTTTGATGAGACGCAGTCTTGCAGCCATGCAAGGGCGAATTGTGCTGATCTATATTCTAAGTAACTGCGTGTCCTCCCGAAAAGGGAATTATCATCTTATCCAGAATGACCTCATGGAAAACCAAAAGGCGCGTCAAGGTATACGGATATGCTCTGTTGACATTGACAGACAACTTATCTTTCTTTCTGTCATTTTGACGGCTTAGTTACTACAGAAGCAAGTCATAGTTTGTGCTATAATTTCATGCTTTTGTCAATTTGCTTTTTAATTATTGCTGTTTAGTTTTACTCGTGATAGCTGAAAACTCAAGCATATTAGCTCAAAAACAATTTCAGCTTGGTGTGAAGGAAAGCTTTATGAATAAAGCTGTAGCAGGACCTAGATCTGGCCATCTCAGTCTGAAACTCGGAAGAGAAATGGTTTTTCAAATAGTGGGAGAGTTTTTTAAATTCTGAGATTGGAGGGATGCAACCTTGTGGCACAGCTGCACAAGAAATGTTACTCACCTTGTTGCCCATGGACGAATGAAGTGAAAAATATCTCTGGTGGGGTGTTACGGACTCAAGACCTTAAAATCGAGTCCTTGAATTGGGGGCTCATGTCATAAAGGCTTCCTACAGGTACCCCTCGTCAAATTCTCTTTGCTTTCACTCCCTATAGATCTTGTAGTAGTAATTACTGTCTCTAGAATGTGCCCTCCTTATGGTCTTCACTGTGATAGTTGTAATATTACCATACAAATCTTTCTCTGATTGGATGTGGTTTCTTTTGCTTAAAGTCTGGCTCAGGAAAGCTACTTCCGTGCAACCTTGATGCCATAGAGTATGTATCATCTGAAGCAATCTGTTGTGATGATCTTAAGCTTCAAAATTTGTGGGAATATAACAAAAAAAAGGGGGGGCTTTTTGTGGGTGTCTCTGCAGGAATTAGATAGTGCCCACCAACTTTCATCTTGAAGAAATGGTTTATTTATTGCACTCACAATGATATGCCTTTCCCCTATTTTGAGAACTTGTGACCTGAACAAGACAAGTCTGACCCTTTCTGAAATTGCCAGCCGTGTGCTCCAGCACCAAAGTTTACACAGGTCTAATCAACTCAGAAGATCTAGCTTAATTGGTACTCTATTGATTCGACTACCTGACATTCATGTGCTGTAACTGGGAAGTAATGATGAAACTTATGAGGGGCATTTTAGAGTCTTATGAGAAAATCTATAGTAAGTAGTTGGCCCATAATGCTTCCCTTCATTTGCTTGCTGCCTTCTAGCTCAGAATGCTTATCCTCTATCAACTTCAGTTATCACATTTGGTGCCTCCCGGCGGTTCTTCTGTATACCTTTTCCCCAGACTTTAGAGCTAGTTGATAGGCCATTTTCCACATAAACCTCGACCTAAAGCCTTTCAGTAGTGTCCTTAGAATCTAAACCTTTTGAAGCGCCAGTAGTAGCTATGGGTAGGAAGGAAAAGATGCTGTCAGGTTTCAATGGTTTAAAGTTGAGTGCCAGCATCCCAGAAAATCCAAAATTTGACTGTAATCTTGATGAATATATCATGAAGGGATTACCATTAACAAGATAGTAATAACTAGGCTTAGTGAGGTAAAGATGAGTTCCGTTTAGATGGGAAATGTGATGGGAAACATTAATTTGAGACGTTTGAACATGCAAAAGGACGACTCTGCATGCTTCCATGGTTGTAGCCGCTAGCCAGTCCTAGAGCTCTTTAGATACATGTATACTTACTCCTCTTAAGTCTCCTTCTCCAACTGTCCAATCTAGTCTTCCATGAAGTATTAGAAGTTCATCAAGTTCTTCACTGAACTTGAAGAAAGCTTGCACTTACCTTTTGTAGCTTTCTGAAAATTTTAGTAGGTACTTATGCTGGACTTGACTCATTTTTGCCTTTCCTACGAACGTTGCAGGACAAACGGGCCGTGGCTCACTTCAAGAACTAGGAAGAGTTGCAGTGCTGGATGCTTGAAGACGATCTTGATCCATATTTAAGAATGATGGAGACCATAATGTCCAGTTGGTATTCTGCAAAAAATTTAGGATCTTTATTTGGTGGAAAAAATTGGTGGACACGGACATGCCACACAAAAATTACTCATCTTCAACTCTACTTCTAATTTCTACCATAAGATGTGTAAAGCTCATCTCTGCTAAATTCTTCCATTCTATTTGAAACCATGACTCATGGAAGGGAGCCCTTTTGCTTCATCTACAGAACGTTTCCCTTGAGAATACGCCATTATAAGATATTACTCTCTCCAAAATAATGACTCTATGTTTGGTCACCGCAAAGCTCCTCCTCATACCAAAACCACATGAATGATGGCTTTGCTGTAAACTGATTTCGAAAATAAATTACGAGAGGGTTCAATGGCATTTAATGGACTCGTCGATATGTTTGCAGGTTAGAGGGAGGCGAAAGCAGGAATTTCGCCATGCCTCATATTTTAGCCAGCACAGCAGAATTGCTTGAGGTCAAAATATATCAAATCGATGTGCATTAGCAGTACTTGCACAAAAGTAGAAACTTCTGAGTTTCGGCTTAGTTTGCAAGTGAAAATAGATTATGGAGATGAAGGACCACCCTTATGGCCTGTTTGGAAACACCACAGATACTCTCATTCTTGTGCTTTTATTCCCAGGAGCAGAAAAAAGGCACAAATCTGCTTGGTAATTTTTCTCTTTGTGGAAATAAACTTGGAACATAAACAAAAAGAAAAATAATGGTTGTTTCTTTGTTCTCGGGAATAATTTCAAGTAACAAGCTCACTCAAGGAGAAACAATGTCATTTTAAGAAAATAAGTTTAGTGTAACTTAATAACTCTGCCTATGTAGTTTACATAGCCTGTCCCAAATCAGAGTAAAGAAGAATGGTTGTATAAGGCGTAGCGAACCGATTATAAAAAGGAATTATTTTTATTAGATGAACCCTTATGATATTTCGTTGGAGTGTACCCTTCTTAAAGACGCGTTGCATCGGCAATTAGGTGTAGCGAAAAATGAGCAAGGGTCCTTACATCAAGATAGATGGGTGCGAGGAGTAAGGAAGCTAGCCTTGGGCCATCATTCCCAGAGTGATGTGCCACATCATGCCTGGATGTGGTGATAAGCGAGTAAGGGTAAGGGTTCTTACACTTTCGTGGGCCAGTATGGGGGACAAGAAAGGCCTAGGTGGTAAGGATTCGTTTAGGGAGTTGGAACGTAGGAACCTTAATGGGTAAGTTGAGTGAGTTGGCAGATACTTTTGCTAGAATGAGAGTGAATATTGCGTACCTGTAAGAGACCAAATGGGTAGGAGAGAAGGCTAAGGAAGTGGAAGGCACCGATTTTAAGCTATCGTACACAAGCACAAAAAAGAATACAAATAGAGTTGAGATTCTGATCGATAAAATTTTCAAGGATAGAGTTGTTGATGTTAAAAGAATAAGAGATATAATTATTTTAGTTAAGTTAGTTTTGGGTGATTTGATTTTGAATATACTTAGTGTGTATGCCCTCAAGTTGGACTACCAGCATCCGATAAGAGTAAATTTTGAGAAGATTTGAAAGAGATTTTAAAGGGGGATATCACATGAGGAGAAATTTTTTATAGGAGGAGATTTAAATGGACACGTTGGCTAGAGTAATGGAGGTTTTGACAGAGTTCATGAAGGTTTTAGACATGGGACTAGAAATGAGGCCGACGAAAACATCTTGAGTGTAACATTAGCTTATTATTTGATGCTGGCGAATACCTTCTTTAGGCAAAAAGAATCACATCTGATCACTTTTTTCAATGGTTAAAATTGTAGCAAGATTGATTTCGTCATTGCTAGAAGAGAGGATAGAGTGTCGTATGTAAATTGTAAAGCATACCTTGGAGAATGTGTAGCTACGCAATATAAGTTTGTGGTTTTAGAGTTTCGATATAACAAAGTACATATAATACAAAGAAATGCTTAATACCTCAAAGTAAGATGGTAAAAGTTACATGAGGAGAAGCAAACATAATTTAACGCAAGATTGCTACAAGAAGGTCCATGGTGACTGAAGGGCGAAATAAATATGATGTGTAGAGAGATGTCTAATTGCATCCAGAGAGTGGGAAGGTGGGTGTTAGGGAAAAGTAGAGAGAACATATATTAAACAAAGGAAACTTGGTGGTGGAATGAAGAGGTACAAGAGATAATTAAATAGACGTAGGAGTGTTTCAGATATTTACATAAATATCATAATGAAGAGAATTTACAAAAGTTTAGATTGGTGAGAAAAAATGCTAATAAAGCTGTGCGAGAGGTTAGAGGAAAGGTTTTCACCGATACATAGACAATAAAAGTAAAAACCTGACATATGTTAGATATATCAAGGATGAAAATCAAACACATTTGATAAGAGATAAAGAGGTTAAAGGAAGATGGATGAGCTATTTTAACAGACTTTTTAATGGAGAGAGCAATAGAAGTAAGGTGGATTTGAAAGATGCTTTTGATGATTTAAATAAAATGTTTGTGCGTAGAGTTAAAATGAGAGAAGTTAAGGAGTCATTAAAGAAAATGAAGACTAGTAAAGTCTTAGGATCTGATGATGTCCCTATTGAAATGTGAAGATGCTTAGGGAATGTCGTAAAAACTTGGTTGACTAGCCTTTTTAACAAGATCTTTCAAACGAATAAGATGCCTGATGAATGGATGGAGAGTATACTTATGCCTATCTACAAGATTAAGGGCATATCCAGAATTGCTTCAACTATAGAGGCATTAAGCTTGTGAGCCATATAATGAAGTTGTAGGAGAGAGTTATTGAGTATCGTTTGAGAATGGAGACTATGATTTCTGTTAATCAATTTGGATTTATGTTAGGAAGATTTATCATGTAAGCTATTTTCTTGATACGGTAATTGATTGAGATATATCAAGAATCGAAGGACCTTCATATGATATTTATTGATCTCGAGAATGCGTATAATAGAGTTTCAAGAAAGGTTCTGTAGTGGGTCCTAGAGAAAAAAAATACCTTCAAAATACATAGAGGTAATCAAGGATATGTATGACAGTATTACTACTTATGTGAAGGCTTGTAATGACATAACAAATTATTTTCCAATCACAGTAGACTTACACCAAGTTTTTATTTTGGGTCCTTATCTTTTTACCTTGGTTATGGATAAGTTAACAAAAAATATCCAAAATGAGGTGTTGTGATGTATGCTCTTTGCAGATGATGTTGTGCTTATTGATGAGATTAGAGTTGGGGGTTAGCGCTAACTAGAATTATGGAGAAGAATGTTGGAGGCTAAAAGATTTATGTTAAGTCGAAATAAGGTTGAATACTTGAAGTATGAGCTTGACACGAGAGGAGGAGGAGATCAAGAAACTGTCAAATGCTTGGACAGGAGGTACCCAAGAAAGATACTTTTAGATATCCGGGATCAATATTGTAAAATGAGAGAGAGATCGATGAGCAAGTAAGCCATAAAATTTGAGCAAATTGGATGAAATGGCGTAGTGCATTAGGATTTTTGTGTGATTGCAAAATTTCTCTTATGTTGAAAGGAAAATTTTATAGAATAGTAGTAAGACCTGCTATACTATACGGAACTGAATGTTAGCCAATATAGAGGCAATATGAGTATAAAATGAGAGTAGCGAAAATGAGAATGTCAAGGTGGATGTGTGGTTATACAAAAATGGATAAGATAAGGAATAAAGATATTCGATGAAAAGTTAGGGTAGAATCGATGACAGAAAATATGAGAGAACATAAATCGAGATGGTTTGGACATATTTTTCGAAGTCCCCTAAATGCTCTGGTAACAATAGAAGTTTTCTATCAAGAGCATAATACGAAAAGAGGAATATATTGATCGAAACTTTATTAGGAGAAGTAGTAAAACAAGATTTAATGGAGTAGAAGATAAATTGGCGTACTGTTTGTATTAGGACGGAATGGAGGAATGCTATTAATATTGTAAATGGACAAAAGTTTCATATTTCGGATTGTCCTTTTTAGTCCTTTTTCACACACATATATATCTTTATTTATTTATTTTTACGTATTTATTTATTTTTCCTCGATCGATCTTGCTTTTATTTTATGATTCTTTGGGATTTATCAACCGCCGACCCTAACTAGTTTGAGATAAAAGTATTATTGATGTTGATGTTGAAGTTCGATGTAATTTAATGCTCATCTCTACAACCATGAGCCCAACACTGGTCCCTACCACCACCGTCGGTCACTAATCGCAATCACCACTGTCGCCGTCGGTCGCCAATCACCAATGCCGTCAATCTCCACTAGCCTCCACCCCCACCGATCTCCACCACCGCCCATCACTGCCGCCTATCTCTACCCTTCCAATTGCCACCACTGTGTGGCCAATCACTGTCGTTGGCCTCTACGACTGCTCGTTGTTGATTGCTGCTGCTTGTCTCCAATGTCATCGATTGTCGTTGGTCTCCACCATCGCCAATCGTCGCTGCTGCCATTGTGGCTGTCGTCGCCAATTGCCTCCTTCATCGATCTGCACATCGTCGATTGCCAATCACCGTTGGTCGCTATCAATCTCCACCATCGCCCATCGCCACCACCGCCACCACTACTGCCATTCATCGCCGCAATCGGTCTCCACCATTGCCAATTGCAACAAATGCCCCCGACTACTGATTGCCTTAACCAGTCGCTGATTGCTGCCGGTTTCCACCACTTCTTGTCCCCGCCATCGATCTCCAACAACGCCAATCGTCACCACCATCGCCGGTCTCCATCGCCGGCTCCACCACTGTCAATCGCCACCAATGCCACTGGTCGCCGGTCCTCGCCTCCACTCACATTTTTATTATTAAATAAAAATATTGGAAATGCAAAATTTTAGGGTGTACTAAACACATTTTTATTCTTTGTTTAATTCGAGAATAGAAACATTGCGTAGTTACCAAAGATGTTCTTTTGCTCAGAAACCGTTCGCGGGAAGAGAATCAAAAACATTATGTCTACTCAGAAACTGTTCCCAAAAACGGAATTGCTACCAAACATGTCCTTAATGCTATAAAAAAATGCATGAATATCATGATGGAAGCAAATCATTTACATATCAGTAACTTTTGATTAAATAAATAGATGATAATGTTATAGAGGTTAAAGGCATAACAAATTGGTATATTCTTTGATAGTGAGTATAAAATCAATTGATTAGCTAGAAATTAACTCACTTTTGATGTTTTGGTCAGACCCATCGGTTTTGCTGGATTCGGTGAGCTGTATGGAGATGATGCAGTGATCATAGATACAAGATAGAGACCAGAGAACATAAAATCGATCGGCCTGTGATGGGTCGGACACGGTAGTCTGGTCTTGATTGTTGAAATCAGAGAGGTCGACTGGTTTTACCCGAATCAATTATGAAGCATTATGGCATAAACCCGGGCAGATAAATAAGCAAATTACTACGCCAAACGCTATCCCTTCCGGATGAATTCAATGTTCCCGATTCCGAGGCTCAGCTAATCAACTTAACAAGCTGCTAGCAGCATATAATTATCAGCATCTTGGATGAATGTGATCTAAAATGCCACATTTCTATATCGTTGCTCATGCGAGTTTAACTGGCTAGCCTGAAGCATTTCTATGCCAATGATCTTGCAGTAGTGTCAAACTTCATCTTGCCTGTGAATTACTCAATGAAACAAATGAAACAGAACAAAGGGAACATGGAACGCTTAACTTGGTGCACAAAGGGGAAAGGAAAGGTTTGTTTATCTGTACTGGTCTGAACTTCTAACAACCTTAAGCATATCGACAGGCCCTCTCATTTGACAGACGATCGCCGTACCAATGCAACAGCGAACAACTCCCTATTCGATGTTTTGGGCATTTGTGCCCCGCTTCTCCCCCACGGGTTGAATCCTTCAAATCTAAGAAGATTTTATCTTTTATCATAAGACCAATTAGAATGTCTAGAAAGAAATAAGACACGCCTCTCTAAATGAACTTAGAATTTATTTCGGTTGCTCATTTTGCCGGGATTAAGCCCGAATGCATCTGGCCACTCCTGGAGCATACCTTATTCCTGAGTCGAAAAGTTCCTTACTGCATCTGCTCTCATTGTCAACATATTAAGTCACATAGTTAACTCGAATGAAGATCCCTGTTGACACCAAATAAATAAGAGTATCGAATAGGCTTCAAGATCATTAAACCCTGATTCAGCCTTGTGTCGGTAAAATAAAGAATAACTTACCGAGAACCGGCAAGCTAGTCGCAGAACGCTAGGAGCTATGAGGACCCGATATTCGAGAAGTGAGCAGTGAGACTGCATGTTATCAAAGTTCGGTAAGGAGTCAGGAATTGATAAATTTTCGAAAGCTACGAAAAGCCAATGGAGAATGGTCACGGACATGAGAGGTAATAGATCAACCAAGCTAGTCACGTTAGCGGGAAGTTATGAGACAAGAACGAAAGTAATGGGCATGAATAGATCATGGGAAGTAATTCACGGGCCTCAAAACTAAGATCATGGAAGCAATTGAAGATCGGTTTTGGCGGACAAATGCCATGAAGAACATGGGTAAAAAGGAGTGGTTATTGACAGCGCCAGATTTCAAGATTTGAAAATGGTAATCGCCTAAGCAATTACAAGGCGCAGGGAATACAAATACTCAGAAGAAAGAGGAGGAAAAGGCCAACCCAACAACACACAAAGACATCAAATTTCCTTTGCAATTTAGCTTTTTTCGTACTTTCAGTGTCCCACACCTTTTTTTTTTGGTCAAACTTGCACCTTTAGTTTCTGCAAATCAGTTTCATTCTAAGTCATTTACAGCTTTCCTTACAGCTTTGCTAGGAGTATTGTAACTTAACTTGGCCCCTTTGTTGATCTCAAACCCACTGTCAATCCATACATCTTCATCCATATCTATATCTTCTTTGTATGATTTGTTCTTCGCCATAAATATTTCTTTGACGATTGAGCCACAGAACCTTCTTGATAAAAATCGAATAATGAATTTCAATGAAAGATTTTCCTTGTTGCAAAACAAGCGAACATCTTTTTGGCACGCCCGGTGGGATTCTTTGTGGTGAGATTTAAAGAAATGGCAAGAATAAGAAACCAACCAGAAGGAGCACAAGTTGACAATGTCAACAACCCAGACAATGGTGCACGATCAGAGCACTCGATAGCCAATCAGGATGAAGAAATAGCCCATCGCAATGCCGATGTTCCACGACAATTAACTGAGGAACAAAGTCGTGTGTTAGCACCTAATGCAACATTAGTAGCCATGATGAAGATGATGTTTGAGGAATAGCAAAACGATCTCACTAACCACATGGTGAAGCATGTTTCAGATGTGATAAAGCCCATGATGATCAACGCCATAAACAAGGTGATATCTTGTCCAAGTATTTCCTCTCAAGTTCCACCCTTTCATTCAAATTCTCTGGGCACTATGCCATTTCTTCTAATGTCGGGACATCCCAATGTTATGCATAATGGTAGTGGTGGTCTGAGTTTGCAACCTCATATGAGAATCATTTGAAGGCCAGAGAATCCAACACCAACAAATCTAGTGAATGGATTGAGCGGTTATAATTTCCCTCAGACTGCTCCAGCTGAAGTTAATGCAGTTAATCATTCTCTTCCCATTCCACAACAAGTGCTGAGCATACCACCTCTACTGAATGTGCCAAATGTTGAACCTATGAGGTCTCTACAACCCAACCTTATCCACACATGGTGGAGAATCCCTTATTTAGGCCGCCATCACCACCCATTAACTTCAATGCTGAGCATCAAGCGATGAACAGATCTCAGCAAGTCAATCTTAAGAGGCAGGATCCCCGAATGAGCCAATAAAATGTGAGTCTATGGAACCCAGACAGAGTGGCTAAGCTGGTGATGTAGCAATTGGGGTTCGAAAGAAGGGCTCTCAGACCTGTATATAGAAAACCATATCTCGATTGAGTAGACACTATCCCATATTGAGGGGCTTCAAAATGCCAGATTTTGTCGTGTTCACATGAAAATAAGATTAGTCAACTGTGGAGCATGTGATTCATTTCCTAGCACAATGTGGCGTGGCTGGAGCTAATGAGTATTTGAGGTTGAGGCTATTCCTGTTGTCGTTATCAAAGACATCATTCATCTGGTATACTAACTTACCTACGATCTCCATCCACATGTGCGCTGAGATAGAAAGACAATTCCATTCTCAATTCTATCGATCGGTACCCGAAGTGACCATAGCCGATTGGTAATGATGTACTAGTACAACACATAGATTGTAGATCATTTTGTCGCTCATTTCAAGAGATCCAAAAACAGGTGTTTGACTTCCCTCACGAAGAAAGAGTTTACTGATTTGGCTTTTAACGGGCTAAAGTTTAATCTCAGAGTAAGGTTTAAAGGACAAGCCTTTGATGACTTATTTCAGTTAACTGCCCGAGTGTCCAAGTATAAACATTTGTTGAAGGAGAAGGACAAGATGCCGACGAAGGAAAATTGGCAAACAATAACTCTTGCTGAAAGTACCGAAATTGGTGATACTACCGAGGAAGAGAACGAGATAGAAGTGGCAACCATGGTGCTAGGAAGCCATATCTGTGTCTGGCTCTCAAGCTAGCTAGAGTGAGAGATGTGTCTAAGTTTAAAATAAAAGAGACAAATAATTATTCATCTGACATCTTTAAACTAGATGAAATATTTGACTTGTTGTTAGCAAATGCGATGATCAAATTAGCTAAGAGCCAAGTGATTCCTTCCAAAGAAGAGCTAGCTAGTAAAAGGTATTGCAAATGGCGTCTTTCTATGACTCATGATACAATGAATTGCATTGTCTTTAAAAGACGATTCAAGAGGCAATTCGCCAAGGTAAGATTAAGTTTGCAGGAGACCAACACAAAGCTCCGATGGAAGTGGACACAGACCCTTTCCCAAAGATGATCAGTATGGTTAATGTTCATGAGTCATTGAGATATGACGACAAGAGATTGTGTGCTTGATGTCAACAAGAATTGAGGAATTAGAATTGAAAAGTTCACAGGTTTTATTTTATGAGAGGCACTAGAGGAAGGTATAGATCAGGGCCGTTCGTTCGAAAAGATGGTAGACTACAAATAAAATCGGAGATAGTATCCAGTAGATATCCTTCTTTGCAGTCAAGAAGGGAAGAAGTCCAACCAAAGTAACCGATACAAGTGTCGGTGAAAAAAAATACTAGTGAGCTGACTAATAGGAATGAAGCTTATCTTGATCATCCAAGACAAGGTTTTCCCGACCGGGATATCAAATGCCATGTTCTTAAAAAAGATGAGAATCTATGTAAGCTCGAAAAAGAAGAAGAGTTTATGGCAAAGGTATCAAGAAGGGGATCCTAAAGCAGGCTTACTAGGGGAACCAAGTGAAAAATTTGAATATGTGTTGTACTATGGAGACATGTGTGACTATCCACCTCTGTCATTGCCGATTGAACCAATTAGTTGGGGAGATGAGTTTGATGATCCATCATTAAATTTGGCCTCACAAAAGAAGAAGACTGTTAAGGTTTCATACGATCCCCCTAAGGATAAGTGGTTGGTAGCTAGGCTGTCTAGTTAAGTATTTTACCAAACTATGAAGAGACATTTTCAACGAATGATAAGTAGACAAGGGAATTTTGGAAATGGCTGACTGAAGGTATGGCGTTACAAGCCTCAACATCCAAACCAATTGATAGGAAAAACTATTGGACTTGGAGACGAAACCCTTGTGAGAAAGAACCCGTCAAAATGGAAAGAGCCTCTACAATTGGTTCGAGAAGTTATGCTCATTTTGAATCGACAAAAGGGTAGAAGGTTCGAGATATGTCTCAAATGATCAAATTTGGGTAGTTCACTATGGATCTCAGTTTGAAACTTCGAGGAAAACCAAATCAAAGAAACTTGAGGTCTCCACCTGAGGATGGTGAAAGTAACTGAGCAGGTCAATCCAAGATGTCAAAGGAATATTGCTCCATAATGAGGCTCAATATGGTCCATTCAAAGCTTCCACTAGAATATGGAGCATGTTTGAAAACGGAACAAGATCCAGAACACATCTCAGAGAAAGTGGTGGCGATGGCTGAGTTCCAATTCCTTGACGAGAAAGCCATCAAGTTTGAGAAAGTATGATCAGATAAAGCTAGGCATTTGAGATCCTTGGTTATTTCAAATAGGGGAATTGACCATCTTGTTAGCAAGATACTTTGTAGACGCAGGAGCAATCCCGAATCTGATGTCTTGTAAATACTTCAAGAAGTTAGGAAGGGATAATGAAGATATAATCTCATCAAACGCGCAATTGTCTGATTTTCTTGGAGAAGTTATCGAGATCAAGGAGGCAATTGTGTTTGATCTAACTATAGGATCCAAAACATCAAAGGCTACATTTTTTGTGATAGAGTCACATGGGTCATACAACTTGCAACTTGGAAGAGATTGGATACACTCCAATCAATGTGTGCTTTCAATACTTCACCAGGTATTAGCATTTTGGAATGGTGATAATGTGGAATATGTTGAAGCAGATTCGAGACCTGCTTCAATAAGTTGGACTAAAATACATCAAGAACAGCGAGATTGTCAATGTGGAAAGCACACTATGAAACCACCAAGGACAGATTCACAATGCTTTTCATATTGCCTCTTTGAGGATAGTAAGAGTGAGTGGATCCCCAAGTCTAGCTTGGCAATCAAAGAGCTATACCGTCTTCATGGAAAACGAGTCATTATTGCAAGAAGTTTGTGAAAAGTACTTCACATATTTGGCAGAGATGGCTCAGCAAATTGTCAAAGCTTCAGGCTGCATTGAAGAATGAGAGAAATCACCAATTAAAGAAAATGACAAATCAATAGAAGCTCAAGACCCATCATTGGAAGTTGATATTGGGGAACCTAGCTATCATCGACCAGAATATGTAAGTACTTTCTTGCAATGGGGCAGGAAAGATGACCTGATCAATTTGATCAAAAGGTATAAGGATTGCTTTGTGTGGGATTATCATGAGATGCTAGGTTTGTCAAGAGATGTTATTAAACATCGCCTTCCAATCAAGAAGGGATTTCGCCCACACAAACAGCTAGCGAGAAGATTTGCCCTAGATGTAGTTGATAATATCAAAGAAAAGATAGAAAGACAGTTGAAGACAAAGTTCATCAAGATCACTAGGTATGCAGAGTGGCTTTCGAACATTATTCTAGTGAAAAAGAAAAATGGAAAGCTGCGAGTTTGTATTGACTTTAGGGATCTCAATAACGCCACTTCTAAGGATGAATATCAGATGCCGATGATGGATATGATAATATATTTAGCATCAAGAAACGAAATGATGTCCTTGATTGATGGTCATTCAAGTTATAACCAGATTTTCATTGCCGATGAAGATGTCCCGAAGACAACATTTAGATGTCCTAGGGCAATTGAGACCTTCTAATGGATAGTCAAGCCTTTTGGATTGAAAAATGCAGGAGCAACATACCAACGGATGATGAATTTAATTTTTCATGATATGATCTGTAAGTTCCTAGATGTTTACATTGATGATGTGGTGGTCAAGTCAACTCAGGGAGATCATTTGTATTACCTTGAGTGAGCTTTTATTAGGATGAGGAAGTACAAGTTGAAGATGAACCCAAGTAAGTGTGCCTTTGGAGTGCAAGTAAGAAACTTTTTGGGATTCCTAGTTAATCAAAGAGAGATTGAGGTTGATAAGAACATGGCAAAGGCTATCATAGAACTTCCACATCCTACATCAAAGAAGTAGATTTAGATGATGCTCAAAAAAATTAATTTCCTTAGGAGATTTATTGCCAATTTATATGAGAAAATAGAATTGATGACATAGTTCCTGCGGCTTAAGAACTATAACGAATTCATATGAGGAGAGAAACAAGTGGCGTTTGATTCAATCAAGATATATTTGACAAACCCTCATGTTTTGGTGCCGCCAAAAGTCGGCAAGGCATTGAAATTGTGTTTGTCTGCTACCATTATGACTATCTGGAGTATGCTGGTGCAAGAAAATGAAGATGTTTTGGTGCCGCCAAAAGTCGGCAAAGCATTGAAATTGTGTTTGTCCACTACCATTATGACTATCGAGAGTATGTTGGTGCAAGAAAATGAAGATGGAAAGGAACAAGCGGTATATTATCTGAGTAGAACATTGACTGATACTGAAAAATGATATACCGCAATTGAAAAATTATGCTTATCTTTGTACTTTTCTTGTATGAACTTAAGACATTATTTATAATAGCCTATTATAAAAGGACGTATTTCTAAATGAGCGTTTATTTTGTCTGAGTATGATTTGCTATTACTAATAAAAGCAATCAAGGGTCAGGCCGTTGCCGACTTTCTTACTGAGTATCCATATTGGCAAATGAAAGAAAATGAACAAAATCTTAGTCAAGTAGTAACATGGACCATGTATTTCGATGGGTCTTGTGTTAATAACGTGGCTGGAGCACGAGTGGTAATTATTTTCACAATGGGAGAGTACATAAGGTGCGTTTGCAGGTTAGATTTTCATTGCTTTGACAATCAAACCAAATATGAGGCCTTCATAATAGACTTAGGAATATCGATTGAATTAAAGGTTCAATTTGTCTAAATACTTGGTGATTCACAGTTGGTGGTTAAACAATTAAAATAGGAATATCAATGCCCGAATGAAAATTTGATTGAGTATTATTGTTTAGCCAATGAGCAATTGGGCCAGTTCAAAGATTACGACATAGACCATGTTGAAAGAAAAATAAATTATGAAGCCAATGATTTAGCACAAATGGCTTCAGGTCATAAAATATCAAAAGAATTGGCGAGCATTGCAACCACCATCACACTATCGATACCTTTTATTGAATAAAGAAAGATACCGATAGCCGTTAGTGAAGTAGTTCGAGAAGATTGGAGACAACCTATCGTGGATTACTTGAAGAATCCTGATTCAAAGGATCAAAAGCTAAGAAGATAAGCTCAGAAGCACGTGATATCGGGGAAGGAATAATACCGAAGATTGTCAGATGGATTGTTATTATGATGCCTTGATTGAGATAATGCAAAATTGGTCATGGCAGAAGCACATGAAGGCATCTGTGGAGCTCATTAAGTTGGAATTAAGATGAGATGGCTATTGAAGAGGTATGGTTACTTTTGGCCAACCATGATATAAGATTGTATTGATTATGCCAAAGTGTGTCATTCATGCCAAAGGCATGGTCCATTACAACATGTGCCTGCTGTAGAGCTCCATTCCATTATAAAACCTTGGCCATTCAAAGGATGGGCAATGAACATAATGGGCAAGATTTATCCATCTTCTTCTCACAAATGTAGTTTTATTCTTCTAGCCACGGATTACTTTACAAAGTGGGTAGAGGCAATTCCATAGAAGATTATCAATCGAAGGACAATGATTAAGTTTATCGAAGAGAATATCATCCATCATTTTGGCCTCCCTGAGTCAATCACTGCATATTAAAGGACATTCTTCATTGGAAATGAGGTTATGGAGTTTGCCCGATCAAGATGAATTAAAATGATGCATTCTACACCATATTATCCACAGATAAATGGATAGGCTGAAGCTACTAACAAGGTAGTGATAGGTCTAACCAAGAAGCACTTGGACGAGAACCCAAGGCAACAGGACGCGTTATTGTCAATAGTATTATGGGCATACCGCACAAAGGAAGAGTACTAGTGTTAGCCCTTAAATGCTTACGTATGGACAAGAAGTTGTGTTATCGATGGAGATAACGTCACAATCATTAAGAGTGCAGTTGCATTTTGAAATTTTGTCTGAAGAATGCAAGGATTGGATGCATATCAATCTGGATGACCTAGATGAGTTTTGTACAACTGCTTTAGATCGATTGATCACACAAAGAAAAGGGTGGCTCAAGTGTTTAATAAGAAGGTTAAGATAAAGCAATTTGCCATAGGTGATTTAGTGTGGAAAGCAATCCTGTTGTTCAATTATCAAGACAGAGAATTCGGTAAATGGTCGTCAAATTGGGAAGGACTTTACTTAATTACCGAAGCATTTAGTAGGAATCCATACTGGTTGATGGATATTAATAGGAAAGAACTGCCACGCTCTATTAATGGGAGATTCTTGAAGAAATATATCCATTAGTCTTGGAAACACAAGGGAATTAAATTTATTACAAGAAGTAAAATTACATTTCGATCTTAAATACAAAAGCCATCAAGTCTTTGATGAGCTTAGCGTTCATTGCTACAAGATTAGAGTGTAACTCAAGATCATGCTGGAGCTCAGATTGCTGATCTTTTAGAATCACTAGATGACGTGGGTAAACTTGAAGAATTTCAGATGCTACCCTAACATCTTGAGCCCTTTGTGTTGCGACCCTCTCGCGGTTTCGTGGGGCGAGGGGGTTAATGGGTCGTCCCGTCTGATCGGACTTGAGCCTCTCTCAAGGCCCGTTACCCAAGTCGCAACGGCGGTATACGTGGTTGACCTTCAATGTGGTTTGGTGACATGTGATACGTGTGCATGTCAAGGAGTCACCACTAATCGTTTTGTGGAGGGTACGATTGAAAATCCTATCGAATAGTTGGGAGCATTCTATTTAATTCTGCGAAAATCAGAGAAATGGGATCGGGGACTTTGTTACGCTAACTGTCAGAGTTGACACACTTTCGGTCTTAATTTGAATGATTTGTCTAACCTAAGATTTCATGCAAATAAGTGGGGTGCGAATCCTAAATCTTAGAGTTCATGCATATATTAGTGACTATCTTAACAAACACAATCAATAAAATAAGTGCGCAAATCAAGGATCCAATACGTGCGGATAAATCACATGAATATAATGTGACATCCCTAGTAAGGCCCTATTAGTCTAGAGAAATGTCAATCAAGGCTTAGGAGTATTTTTGATATGATTTGCCATTAAGGGGCAAAATTGTAATTTTGAAGAATTTTGGGACAACTTGCCCTAAAAGGGAGAATCTATCAATTTAAATGAAATATGGAGCCAAAATATTATGGAAATAGGATTGGTCACCAAACTAATTGACCAATCCTATTTTCTATTTTTCGGGAATTTTCAGAATTATTTTTGAAATTTTAGAAGCAATTTACTCTTTGAGGGGTAAAATCGACATTTTAGAAAGTGATAAGAAGTAAAAATCCCAAACAGAAAGATTGGTCGACCACCGTACCCAAATCTTAATTTTGAGTAATTTTCACGGCACGATCGGAATAAGAAATATGATTTACCCTTTTGAGGGGTAAAATCGTCATTTCTCGAAAAAAGGACGAGATTCGAAAACCCAAGCATAAAATTGGTCACCTGACTGAACCTAATTTTTATCTTAGCATTCTTGACCTATCTCATATACTAAGTTGAGGCAGTTTACCCCTAAAGGGTAATATCGTCAATTTTCAAAAGAACATATAAGAAATACCATAAGGCACCCTTATTGTCCTAGCAAAGAGTGGATCCTTCAGTCTGAGATTCCTCATCTCCCGAATATGACGGTGATCTCATGTCTTCAGGTATATACGGCTCCACTCCAAGCACATTCGACACAATATATTCAGGTACATAAGGCTCGACAAAATTGCGTCTGGTCGCCTCAAAGCGTCGGATGTATTCTATAGAAGCCCTATGAATATTCATCTCATGAGTCATATCGTCTGGCCATTCTATGTCTTCAGTTTGAGAGTCTTTTAAAGAGCATATGATGAATTTCACCTTGGCTTCGAATTGCTTCTTCTTTTCACCTATGAGATCTCTCTTGGCAAGTCAAAAGAGAAAGTATTTAGTCGTGGTGATGAAGGGATCTCTTGCAATGCTCCAAACTGTCGGACAATCCTTCTCGGATAATATGCGGTGGCGCCTGTGAATCCTAACAAGGGGACTAGGTCTTCGCCATTACATGCGAGTCTAACTTTACCGAGTGTTGGTAATCTAAGTCGCCATCAAAGTTGCTCTGGCTTTAGAGTTTTAAGAAATTCCTTCTATTCTTTAAAGTTGAACTTAGGAATATGTGTATGAGTTTTGATGAAAGTTCTAAGAGAATGGGCATCGGAGCTAATCTCAGTGAAACCCATACGGATATGAAATTGCTTTATTTGAGATGTGAACCATAGGTACAGGAGACCACTAGAGGCTCTAAAATTTATTTTCTTGCTTTTCCAAAACAGTGGAGGGAGTGGAAGGTTTCAGTGAGGATGAGGTTCAAGTAATCCCACTCATAACAGACTTGTTTGACCACTACAGCCATAATAGGGTCAAAAGTTATAAATGAGATCGAAAATATGACAAAACTAAAGAATGTCCAGACAAAAGCTCTACCAGATTGAGTTCCTTTGCTAGCAGGGAGGTTGGAGAACCTATCTAGAAAAAAAGATAAGGAAACTCGTCCAAAATTTCTTTGGTGTCTGCTTTGATTTCATTGAGGTTTTTATCCAAGAATTCAGCTAGTTGACTTAAAAGCTCAAACCTTATAGGGGTTGGACTAACAAGTGAGTAAACTCAATTCTAATAGCGGCGCTATATTCTTCAAGGGTAGGGGTAATCTCTAATCCTTCCACGTAGAATGTCGCGGTGGTAGGATCCCAATAGAGCTCTTTGGCTTGGATAAAGGCAGGTGGACATTCAATCTTCAGTAGGTCTAACAGATATCTTAGCCGCGATCTGGCATACTTCTGACTAGTTTCACCCATGCTACCCCACCAGGTTTGGAGTTCAACTCGAGGGACCTTGAACACTTGAATGTCATTCTTTCCCATTAAGTCTAAAATATGCAAATGATTTTGAAAAATCAATCGCCAAAGATTACTTTAAACATGTGATTATGCTAATGTCATGAAATATGCATGAACTGGTTTAATTGCATATTTCAGTTAATGAAATGGAAATTAGAGTCTTTCTCGGGTGTGAAAAATCTGACTCAAGGTTTAATTTGAATTTCAAAGAAGTGAATTATGCAATTAGTTAGAATTATCTTAGTGACTAAAGAAAATAACAATGTCACATTCCATTGGTCAAAACATCAACTGTGAACACAACAGATGAAATTACTTATTACAAAAAGGATATGTTATGATAGAGAGATTGAGAGGGGCCCCGAGAGGGGGGGAAACACCAATCAAATTTATTTTAAGACAAGAAAGCCATAAAAGGCCAATGAAATGTATGATCTAAGCTATCCCTTCCCCAAATCTAATCTTCTTCGGGGTGATGGTCCATCAAGGTTTCGTCCTTGATTGCATCTTTATCTTGCCCCTGTTCAGAATACGGCTCAGTAATTAGGACTTCTTCCCTAGTTGAGCACCCTTTAGGTTGTGAAGAATAATCTTCAGTATGTTAGTTGAGATGCTTTAGCTCTTCCGGCCATTCTCTGGTCCATGGTATAATAACTTCAGGGGTTTTCTTGGGTTTTATCTTTTTGAGCATGATGCGCCTTGGTTTTCATCTTGGTTGCAGGGCGTCTTTTCTTCCCCCAAAGAGAGATCACCGATTGGTTGTTCCTGGCTTGACATCAGCTTTTTGGCGGGCATATGCTTCTCTAACTAAGCCGTTGCGATACTGCCTTTTCATCTCTAGATAGTGCTTGAGCATCTCGTTCGTTTGCGGCTTAAACCTAAGGTTATCGACCTAGTAACTAGTTTGGCAATCTTCGGCATATCCTAGCTTACGTCTAGTCAGCTCTCGGCCATGCATAAACTAGTAAAATGCAACCTTTTGTTAGGTCCAAGACAAGTGACTTTCCTTAAATATTCGTAGGTCACTAACTCCATCGAACTTCTAGGGAACAACGACATCCTATCCCTTATCATTGTTATTTCACTCAGTCACTAGAATGATTTCAGAATGTATGCAATGTATGTAGATGTAAATGATATGCAGTACATGAACATACTATGAAATAAGGAGTAAGGAAATACATCAAAAGTAAATGACTTACCAACCAAAACCTCAGGTGTCACGCCCCGCGCCCTCGAGCAGAAACGTACAACTCCCTTCCATATACTCTTGAGGCCTAGGACTCACTTATCGAGAGATGCATAATATAAGCAAGCATACGGAAACAAAATATGACTATCGCCTTTGTACATAAATCGATGGGAATCTGGATAAAGAGAACCTGATATATAAATATATATATACACACACACACACACACCTCAACATGAGTTGTTACAATAGTGTAGGTGAACTAAGCCTGCTGACGGATCGGGACTTAACCAAAAGACAACTAGTTTCAAGTCCCCAAAAGATTACAGACCAATGAGATTATCATCAAAAGACTACTAAGCAAAGTCAGGAAACATCTAGGTCGAATCGTTAGAGCCGTCAGTCTCATCCGTATTCTCCTTTGGCTCGTAATCCGAGAAGGTCTCAGAGCACACATCTACTATGTCATCCATTGTGTCATCCTCCAGCTCGTCCTCCGAGGCATCGATCTCTATCACCTCCTCAGTGTCCTCCAAGGTAGGGGCCTTCTCAAGTATGTTCCTCGATCCAGCTATGGACACCTCTACCTCTACTGAATCGCAAGTACGGTGACACCAACTAGGCATGACTCCTCGAGGTACCTCCGTGGACTTCAACGGACTGGTAGTAACCTTACTTACCCTACGGAACCAGGCCTCGAACCTATGTGGTTTACAGTTCTTACCCCCTCGTCAACCCACATAACTGTACACTTTCTCACATAAACAGTATCCCGACCGTCAGGAAACTCATCAAAATAGATGGTCATTTCCTTTGGATCGCCTAAACGTGTCGGTAGCATCTTCAAGGTTTAGGGTCTGAAAAAGTAAGGTCCCGCGATGGGGTGAGATTTACATCTCAGTAAGATAAGTCCTAACTCTAGGTCAGGCCGACAGTACACCTAGATGAATGCAGACAATGAGCAAGAACACACTCAACAATATAAAGCAATCGTCAGTCATAACATGCCATATAAAAATAAATGGTTGATAATCGTACAAGCATATCAACATATCTTATAATTCAAGTCAGGCATGTGAACACAAGATTAAGTCGTGCATCCCATCCTCCAGAGTTGTCCACACTTCTCGCCCGCGTCAAAACGCCTTAGGCTCGGTCCACGTCATTACGCTTCAGACCATCATAAACACAAACCCGCGTTAAAAGCATCAAGTTTTCATTGCCTTTTAAGGCTTGTGTCGACACATATAATTTCTCGTCCCGCGTCTCAACGCATCAGGACATTAACCATCACAATCCCGAGTTTCAACGCATTAGGGTTTTAGCTATCACAACCCTGCGTCTCAACGCATCAGGGTATCAAAGTTCTCAAGCATGCCCAATTCCTCTCTATTTCAAGATTTCATGATCGAGTACAAGCCCATGTATTGAGCTCATAGTTTATGGCATGCGAGGCAATCAAATTCACCACTCATAAAATGGCATTTGAGACATGGCATATGCATTTAACAAACATACTAGCATTCACCAACCCATAATGACAAACATTAAACAACCATACAAGAAATTCACAAAAATTCATCCAATTCGACACCCAATCATCCAATCGAGGCCTGTCCTCCTAACCAAGATTTATGGACTCCTTACCTTAGGCTTAATTTTAGCAAAATCTCATCCCTAACACACCAATGATTCAGCCTTGAGGGACCAAAACAAGACAGCCGTAATACATAGGGAAATCTAATCAATTTTTCTCGCCCAATCGTCGAACCATGGAGCATAAACACTAATAACATCTTAATAAACATCCTAGGATATCATAATGACAATTTCAAGGCATGGTCACCACCCCAATAGCCCCTAAGAATCCGATTGGCACAAACTGAAATAGAGCAATTTCAGTTCTGTTTCGTACCCAACAAATCAGTCCATAATCCATCATTAAGCCTCAAATTATCACTCAAATCACTTGCTAACATATAGTCCTATGTGTTATAGAGCCTCACCGAGAAATTTGTGGTGAGGCGACGTCGGAGAGTCCAAGATTAAAGCTGTTTCCTTCAAGTCCACCGCTGGTACGTTTCTGTCCTTAAAACACAACACCATTTCATCATCAAATCTCCATCAAATTCATCCAAAATTTTTACCTCAGCTCAGTAAACAAGTGTCCTATATGTCTAAAAAATCTGGCCGAAATTTTGAAGCAAATCGAGGTCTTATGGAGGTCGAACGAAGACTACCCTCTGCTATGTTGAAATCCGTCGGATTCCGGGGAAATGGCTAGCCGGAGCTCCACCAGTGACCAAATGTCGAGCTTCCACTTGGAGATTGTCGACAAGAGGTAGGGCTAAGGGTTGGTTGTCTGCGCAAGGTCTGGTGATCACCGGAGAGGGTCGTCAACGACGGCAAAGGAGGCGGGCAGAATAGATCGGCTGAGGAGCTCTCGATTTGAAGAAGAAAGTGAAGAACAAAGAAGAAAAATGGTAGCTTGGAGGGAGTATTCAGCTGAGGAAGAAGATGAATGAGATATACACCAAAATTTGATAGTCAAACAAGGGGAATGGTAGGTAAAAAGTTAAGCATTTAATGCCAAGTCACCATCTTTTGACACTTGTTTTGTTGTCAATAATCAAACTCATCCAATGGCCAATAATAATCCTCATTTTCAGTAGCCTTGGGGGTCAATGACCAAAATGTCTCTCTTCATTTATTAAGACAAAACCAAATCTTGAGGGGCAAAATGGCAATTTTGTCCTTGTTATTCGAAACGTCGTTTTTTTCCAATTCAAATTTCCTTTGATGAGGGGATGTCCAATTCTATTAAAATGTTGGAATTCTTTATTTTCTATTTCCAAATTTCGAGGCTTGTCTCTGGGTCATTTCTCTGTCAAATGTAATTTCAGTCTATCCCAAACTAACGGACGGCTTTTGCAGACGTTACGCGTATCGACTCTGTGATTCTCATCACACTTAGGGCTCGTCAGTTCATGGCGACTTTGAATGTCATTTAATTGCAAGGTCTATTATTAGTTCCGACGGTCTCGATCGTCATCGTTCGATTTAGGAAAATTTTGCAAATTATACACTGGTTAAGCGGCATCACCCACACTCCAATCGTATAATGTTAGCAATGCATTCCTTAATCGTTCTTTGATCAGCCTTTAATGGTTCTAAATACTCTCTCGGCAATTCTTATGGTCAAAGTACCATTTCCTATTTGAGTTCCCTAGGTCCACGTACCTTGTCTTGCGTTAGCCTTCTCTTTTTAGTCAGTTAACTCGAGATTGATCATATCCGAACGAGATAAGACCAAAATATATCGTTAGATACGTTCTTATTGATAAGTCTCGAAATGACAGGAAAATTAGAATGTCACAACTTTCCCGTTACAAAAATTTCGTCATCGAAATTTACAATAAACCCAGCTACTCAAACAAATGAGGGTATTGACATCTCATCGTTTCCTCGCTTTCCCACGTAGCGCCTTCGGTTCCATGGTGCTCCCAAATTACTTTGACTAGTGGTATCGTCTTGTTCCTCAGAACTTGTTCTTTTCGATCATCAATCTTGACTGGCTTTTCCATGTAGGACACTCTGTCGTCAAATTCGATAGTATCATAATCCAGCACGTGCGTCGGGTTCGGCTCGTACTTCCTCAGCATTGACACATGGAAGACGTTGTGTACTTGAGATAGACTAGGCGGTAAGGCAAGCTTGTTTGCCAAAGTCCCAATCCGTTTCAAAATCTCAAAAGGACCTACGTACTTTGGATTCAGTTTTCCTTTCTTTCCAAACCGAGACAGTTCTTGCATCGATGAAACTTTAAGAAAAAATATGATCACCTACTAGAAACTCCAGAAGTTTACATCGTTTGTCAGCATAACTTTTCTGACGACTATGTGCCGTCTTTAGTCTATCTCGTATTATTTTCACGGCTTCTACCGATTGCTCTACAAACTCCAGCTTGTAATACTTCTTTCTTCAACTTTGTCCCAGCAAATCAGGGTCCTGTAGGCTCTTCCATACAGCGCTTCAAAAGGTGCCATTTGAATGCTTTGCTGATAACTGTTGTTATACGCGAACTCCACCAAATGTAGCTGATCCTCCCATCCACCTTTGAATCTATGACACACACTCGTAACATATCTTCAAGCGTTTGGATCGTTCTCTCTGATCGTTCGTCCGTTTGTGGATGATACGCTGTACTGAACTGTAGTCGAGTGCCCATAGCATCTTAAAGGCTCTTCCAGAAGTTCACCGTGAACTTAGGATCTTGGTTTGACATAATCGTTACAGGTACCGTATGCAGCCGTATTATGTGACGCATATACAGCTTGGCATACTTATCCATCGCAAAGTCCTTTTGCACCAGAATGAAATGTGCAAACTTGGTCAGTCTGTCCATGACTACCCAAATAGAATCGTGACCTCTCTGGCTCCTTGGCAATCCCATCAGATAATCTATCATCACGTGTTCCCATTTCCATTCAGGAATCTCCAAGGGTTGTAATAATCCACCGGGCTTATAATGTTGTGCCTTTACCTGCTGACATGTCAAGCACTTTGCTATATATTTAGCCACGTCTACTTTCATCTCATTCCACCAGTAATGTTGATGCAGGTTCTGGTACATTTTTGTAATACCTAGGTGGATACTGTAATTGCTTCTGTAAGCCTCAGATAGGATCTTTTCCCTAAGCTCTTCGTCCCTAAGCACGCATAACGCCCTCGAAATTTCAAAACTCCGTCCTCTAGCACTTGGAACTCTGGTTTCCTTTTTGTTGCGTCCATTTCGATGATCTTCTAAATTTCTAGGTCCGTAGGTTGCAGGGCTTTTATCCTTGTTGGATCTCAGGCTCTATTCTCAAGGTCGCTACCAAACTGGACAGTTGGCAAACTTCCAACTTGAATTCAAAATCCCTTAATTCTTCGAGTAACGACCATCCTTTAACCAACAGGCAAGCAATGCTTGATTTCCGACTGAGTGCCTCCACGACTCTATTCGCTTTTCCAGGATGATACAAGATGTCGCAGTCGTTATCCTTAAGTAGCTCCATCCATTGGCATTGCCTCATATTTAATTCCTTCTGAGAAAAGAGATACTTCAGACTCTAGTGATCTGTATAAATCTGAAACTTTTCGCTACACAAAGAATGCCTCTAGATCTTCAAGGCGAAGATGATTGCAGCCAATTTCAAGTCTTGAGTTAGATAATTCATCTCGTGCGACCTCAACTGTCGCGACGCATAGCCAACCACCCTTCCATATTGCATCAGTAGACAACCCAGTCCCTTTAGTGAAGCATCGCTATATATCTCATAGCCTCCAGGTCCTGATGGGATTGTCAATATTGGTGCGGTCGTCAACCGTGGCTTAAGCTTTTGAAAGCTTATCTCACACTTATTCGTTCACTCAAACTTAGTTTACTTCTTAGTCAACCTCGTCAATGGAATGGCTATGGATGAAAACTTCTCCACAAAGTACCCTGCCAATCCTAGAAAACTTCAGCCTTCTATGACCACAGTAGGTCTAGGCCAATTCATAACGGCTTCAATCTTTGCAGGGTCTACAAAAATTCCTTTTTCAGATACCACATGACCAAGAAATGCTACATTATTCAGTTAGAACTCGCATTTGCTAAACTTAGCATAAAGCGAGTACTCCCTCAAAGTCTACAGAATAATCCTCAAATTCATTCCATGCTCTTCGTTACTAATTGAGTAAATTAGGATATTGTCAATAAAGATTATAACAAATCTATCCAAGAATTCCTTGAACACCCGATGCATTAAATCCATAAATGCGGCTGGAGTAGTGGTGTGACATTTTAATTTTCAAGCAATTTCAGACTCATTAATGAGAAGTTTATATATATCAAACGATGTGTTTCAGTCATATTTTGCTCAAATCTAATCAATTTGAGTAGGCTGACCAAAAGGGAAAGGCTAACATGAGACGAGGTACGTGGACCTAGGCGACTCGGATAGAAAATGACGCTTTGACCATAAAGATTGTCGAGGGGATATTTAGAACCACCAAGAGACCGATCTAAAAATGATTAAGGATTGCCTTGCAAGTGTCATACGATTGGAGCGCGGGTGATGCCGCTTAACCAACGTATGATTTTCAAAATTTTTCTAAGTCGGATCGTGACGATCGAGATCAAAGGGACTAGTGACAAACCTTCATAATTACGTGACAACCAAAGCCACCATGAATTGATGAGCCATAAATGTGATGAGAATCACAGGGTCGATACGCGTAATATTTGCAAAAGCCGCCCGTCGGTTTGGAATAAGCTAGAACCACGTTCGATAGAGGAAATCATCGAAAACTTGTCTCGAAAAATTTGAAATGAAAAATCAAGAATTCCAACGTTATTCGGATTGACCGTCGCCCTATCGAAGAGTTCTGAAGCGAGAAAAACGACATTCTGAACGTCGGGGGTAAAATTACCCTTTTGCCCCTCAAGCTTAGAACCTTACTCAAGCATTTGAAGAAGGGAATTTCGGACAGTAAACCCCCTCAAGCCTGTCAAAATTCAAGAAGAGATGAGGGCCATTAGATCACCTTGAATGACTTGAGGGACAAGTGTCAATGGATGCCTTAAAGAGAAGCCATGTCCAACTTTTTCAAACCTAAAACCATCTCCTCTTCTCCTTTTCAATTGACTGGCCATTGAACCCCAAGACCACCGAAAACTATCTCCTCCTTTCCTCTTCAATCTGTCGCCCGACGACCAGATCTGCCGTCTTTGTTCGGTGCCTTCGACGCTCATTTTCGGCCACCATCTAACCGCCGCCGACTACAATAACAAATCCCTACGTCTTACCGACATCCTCGAACAAGAATCGAGCTATTTAGAGCACCGAGGAGTCCCGACCAAGGATTTTCCCGAGAGCCGACAAAATAGAACTCAACCTGAGGTAGGTCCTATTTCTAACCCTTTTGAAGGCCGAATTGTTGAATTTTTTAGGCCAAATTTGGTGGAGTTCAAGTAGACATGTGTATGAATCTATGATAAAAATTGAGGTTCAATTTGATGAATTTTTTACCATGAACCGGTCTTGTAAATTATGTACAGAATCTGTCGAGAAAATTGGCTTGAGGAACTGGCGACATTCAACGGGATTCCGGCGACCATTTAACTTCAAACTCATGGTGAGCCTCTCAAACCCTTAGATAGACATGTTAAGAGGTAGTATGATGATTGAATGATGGATTTAAGAGTAGATTGAAGACTGGGTGTGTTCGGTTTGCACAGAACCGAGGAAGACCGGTTTGGTTCTAGGCAAATCGAATCCGTTGGGCTGATGATGGTTGAATTTTGAGACTTAAATTGACGATTAAGACATGTTAAGATGATGGGAGTTGGGTTATGGATGATTATGGTTCATGGATTGAGGAATTGGGTATGGAAATTTGACGAATCGATTGAATATTCTAGGTTGCGCGATGAATTAACCCTTGGATTGGTTTGGCCGAGAACTTGAGGCAATCGCAAGGAGAAATTTGTGTTATCAAGTCAAAGGTAAGGGGATTCTAAACTTAGGATAGGGAGATTGAACTTGATTGGGTGAGTCGAGGTTGAAATTGATCGATTTATGAAGATTTTCCAAAGAAAAAGTTCTTGGCATGCCTTAAGTGGCTATAGGAGGGTTATGTATATTATTGTTTATGCTTGAATTATCCGCTATGTATGCGTGTCACTTGATTGCCTTAAATGCCATGAGTATTCGAATTGTGCATGAGTTGCGCTTGTTGTTTGATCCGTGAAATTGAATTAAAATCATGGCATGAGCACGACATGGCGGGGCCTTGATGCGACGAGATCGCGGGGTGGAGTTGATGTTGTGTGGCGCCCTAATGCGACGAGATCGCGGGGTCGAGATGGCCACGGTCCTGATGCGAACTATTCGCGGGACGGAAGTATGAGATAATGATATTGGCCTGGAGATTCATCAGAACCTGATGTGTTTACCCAGATTGCCGATGACGGTCTGATGCGTTTATATGGACCGAGCCTGATGCGATCTAATTACGGGCTAGAGATTGCGGCAGGTGGAGATTGGTGGATGTGGTGAAGTGGTAGGGCGAGTGTGCATGATCATCTGAGTGTGACATGAGATCATCATTGCATGCCTATCATCTGTATGTTGTTGTTTCATTGATTTGTGCCTGATATATTTGTGTGATTATGAGTTTGGAACGATTGAGGTGTACGACTACCTAAATGGACTGTCGACCTGACCTAGGGTTAGGATTCTTTTACTGAGATGTATATCTCACCCCTTTGTAGACCATTATTTTTACAGATCCTAGGCCTTAGATGTGTGGCCCATTCATTTTGGAGATCCCAAGGGAATGACGGCGTATTTTGATGAGTTCCTGGATAGTCAGGGGAACATCTGTGTGAGAAAGTGTACTGTCGTTTGGGTTAATGAGGGTAGCCCGAACTGGAAGCCGCATAAGTTCAAGGCTTGGTTTAGAAAGGTTGGGGATGCACAGATTGGGTCGCTGAAGCCCCATGAGGTACCCCAGGGAGTGATACCCGACTAGTGCCAGACCACGAGAGAGTAGGAGCAGCCAAAGGGATCTATGGTTGGATCTAGGAATGGGCCGGATAAGACCCCGACTCTAGACTTCACCGAGGACGAGGTGATCGTCGTCGAGGCGACCGAGAAGGATCTTGTCGAGCTGTCGTGTGAGGAGACCATGGAGGATTCCATCAAGGTTCCGTCCGAGACGTTCTCCGAGTATGAGCCGAACGAGGACGTAGAGGATATCTGAGACTCCAGCAGCTCACCCTAGGCGATGCAATTTCTTGGCTCGATCTTATGATGGCGACCCCCGACCATTGCCGTTTTGGATGTCGGTGATGGTCATACTTTTTGATGTGCTTATCCCGTCGCCCTTGCCTAGCGATTTGTAGTAGTTAGAGGTTGTATGAACAATGCATTATGATATATGACAGTTATCACGCTATCCAGGTCCCACTTAACTTATATTTTGTAAGAGGATTATTTAAGTACCGCTTTCGCATGCTAGGCGTATATATGTATTATCTCTCGACCTGTTCATGGATCTTGGAACCACGAGAGATGTGTTGTTTGCTTGCAGGTATGTTCACGTGCTCGACGGGTTCGGGGTTTGACATCCCCATTGGTATCAGAGCAAGGTCAGCTCGATCCAAAGTTGGTTGAGGACTGGAGTAATAAGGAGGGTTAAGTTGGGACAAGGACGGATAGCGAGACCTTAGGAGACTAGTTAAGATAAGGCATGGGGTGTATAGTGGGTGACCTGGTACTTAGGGTTGGCGTTTGATCTTGGCAGGGTTGTGGAAATGCGTAAGGATTAAGTTCCCTGCTTAGGATTGAAGGTCATTTATGGACCTTGGTTTGTTTGAGGAATGAAAGTCATTGGTTTCGTGAATCACTGAAGTGAATGGAACTGAGAAATGGCCATGACCTATTTGTTGAAATGTTTCTGGAGTCTGTGGTATGGAGTACTGTTGGATTGTAACTGTTTTTGTTAAGGATTAGTTAGTAGCTCTGGGTTTGGATGATTGAGTAAGTTACTAACTTATTGCTGAACTTGTGGTGGATCAGGTTCAGTAGAAAGAGGCAAGGATGAGCAACCCATCTAGAAGGGCTGGTAGCTCCAGAGGCGGAGCCTCTAGCTCGAGGCTGCCTGTCGCTGAAGATACAAGGATGGATGGTGTGCTAAGAGCACTGGAAAGAATCGGCAATATGATTGATAGGTAGGTTCAGGATCGAGACGCTGCCATCGCCCAGGCAGTGGGAGATGCCATAGCCATCGTCAATGCCAACAACGGTAACAATGGCCGGAATGGAAGTCAGGGTGAGCCAAATCAGAGTAACGAAGCTATAAACACCCAAGACGATATCGTTGTAGCCAGACAGATGGGCCAGCTAGTTGAGCAATTTATTAAGCTGAAATTGACACAGTTTGACTGGATTGGAGATCCTGAGCTAGCACCCAGATGGATCGAGAAGCTAGAGAAGGCCTTCGGAGTACTGAGGTGTACGAATGAGGAGAAGGTATTGCTAGCTGTGTACCAGCTGGAGGGTACCGCGAATGATTGGTGGGCTGCCACCAAGAATGACATCTTCCCTGAAGGAACGGCCATGAACAGGGATGTTTTCAAGATGGCGTTCAACGACAAGTACTTTTCTGAGACGGTCAGGGAAAGGAAACGGGTGGAGTTTCTGCAGTTACGCCAGAACCAGATGACAATAGATCAATACGAGGTCGAATTTGCGAGGCTTTCGAGGTATGCACCACGATCTGTGGAGGACCCTTTGGGAAAGCAAGGAGGTTTAGAGATGGTTTGAGGCCCGACCTTCGTAGCCAAATGATTGCGCAGAATTTGAGAACTTACAAGGAGATCTACGAGCGGGGCTAGATGATAGAGCGGGACTTGAAAGAAAGAAACGCCGCAATTGGATCGTGATTCCCATCATTCAGAGATAATTGCCAGATGGGCAAGAAGCCAATGATGGGTAATAGGCGCTTTGTGCCTCCAGTGAGAAAGAATATCGCGAAGCCGTCGAATCTTGCAAATTGGAACTGCAGACTTTGTGGCAGGAGGCATGGAAATGGACCGTGCCCAGTGAGGACTGGGGCTTGCTTTAAATGTGGTCAACTAGGCCATCAGATGAGGGTGTGTCCAAATCAAGCTCCGGCAAGTCGACCGCAAGGATAGAGGCTACAAGCAGGACCGTCGACTGCAACGCCTCAGATTGAGCAGAGTAGACCTTTGGCATAGGGTAGAGTGTATGTAGTAGCCCGCAGAGAAGAGGAGGAAACACCAGGAGTGGTCACAGGTACGGTTTACTTGTGCAATCGAGCTGCATACGCATTATTTGACCCTGGTGCCACGCATTCATTCATGTCTGCATAATTTGTTGAATTAGTGGGTATGAACTTGGAACCGTTGAGTATAATTCTGCATGTTGCCACTCCCTTAAAGGATTACATAATAGTTTCATTAGGCTGTGCTGGCTGTGAGATTGTGATTGAGGGAAGTAAAGAGAGTATCGACCTAGCCGTATTACCCATGTTTGATTTTGACGTAATAATAGGAATGGATTGGTTGGGTAGCAGGGGCAATAGTAGATCGTGGTACTAGAACAATCCGATTTTATCCGAGAGGCCGCCCTAGCTTAAGTTGGTGGGAAGTCAAGGAGGAATCTCGATTCCCTTAGTTTCGTCCCTTGAAATGACTAAGTTAATATTTGAAGGATGTCAGGCATACTTAGTGGCAGTAATGGACACGACTATCGAAGAGCCAAAGTTAGAGAATATTCCAGTAGTGCATGAATTTCCTGATGTGTTTCCCCAGGAGTTGCCAGGATTACCACCAGAGCGGGAAATAGAGTTTGTAATTGAGCTAGCGCTAGGAACGGAGTCAATTTCGAAAGCACCTTACAGGATGTCCCTGTAAGAATTGAAAGAGTTACAAGTGCAAATACAGGAACTATTGAACAAAGGGTTTATTCGACCTAGTGCTTCACCGTGGGGAGCATCGGTGTTATTCGTAAGAAAGAAGGATGGGTCTTTGCGATTATGCATTGACTATCGGCAGCTGAACCAAGTGACAGTGAAGAACAAGTATCTGTTGTTGAGGATTGCTGATCTTTTTGATCAGTTGCAAGGAGTAGCAATGTTTTTAAAGATTGACTTGAGAACTGGGTATCATTAGCTGAGGATCAAGAAGGAAGACATACCTAAGACTGCTTTCAGGACGAGGTATGGTCATTATGAATTTACGGTGATGCCGTTTGGATTGACTAACGCTCCAGCTGCTTTTATGGACCTGATGCATCGAGTATTTAAGGAGTTTATGGACATATTCGTCATAGTCTTCATTGACGACATCTTAATTTACTCGAGGAACGAAGCAGAACATAACGAACACTTGAGGATTGTATTACAGACGCTGAGGGAGAATACGCTTTACGCGAAGCTGAGTAAGTGTGAGTTTTAATTGAACAGAGTAGCTTTTCTGGGTCATATGGTGTCTGGAGAAGGGATTGCAGTGGATCCTGCAAAGATTGAAGCAGTAACTAATTGGCCTAGGCCTACTACAGTCATGGAGGTCAGAAGTTTCTTGAGATTAGCAGGATACTACAGACGTTTTGTAGAGAAATTCTCTTCCGTAGCCATCCCACTGATGTGGTTGACGAAGAAGGAAATGAGGTTTGAGTGGACAGATAAATATGAGTAGAGTTTCTAAGAGCTTAAGCATAGATTGATGACCGCACCAGTGCTGACCATTCCGTCGGGACCAGGAGGTTATGAAATATATAGTGATACTTCGCTGAAAGGATTGGGCTGTGTATTGATGCAGCACGGAAGAGTAGTAGCCTCCGCGTCCAAACAATTGAGGCCACACGAGATGAATTACCCAACTCATGACCTAGAGTTAGTGACAATTGTATTTGCCTTGAAAATTTGGAGACACTACCTTTGTGGCGAGAAGTTTCAGATATATACCGACCACTAGAGCTTAAAGTACCTGTTTTCCCAAAAGAAGCTGAATATGAGGTAGCGTAGGTGGATGGAGCTGCTGAAGGATTACGATTGTGATATCCTATATCACCTTGGGAAAGCAAACAGAGTAGCAGAGGCGCTGAGTCGGAAGTCAAGCATCGCATGTCTGCTAGTGAGGAGTTGGTCGATGATAAAAGATTTGAGAGACTCCGAGTTCAGATTAGAAGTCGATCAGTTGTCCAGTCTGATAGCTACGCTGAGGGTGGAACCTGAGGTCCAAGAAGGGATAAAGGCATGACAGTCTACGGACCCGGAGATTCAGAAGATTGTAGAGATGGATGCGACGAAGAGAAAACCAGAATTTTAGGTGTCTGAGGAAGGAATCCTGAAGTTCCGAGGATGATTGTATGTGCCAAAGGATGAAGGACTCAGGGAACGAATTTTATCAGAGGCTTATAGGAGCAACTATAGTATCCACCCTGGAAGTACAAAGATGTACCAGAATTTGCGACAACATTATTGGTGGAACGGGATGAAGGTGGACGTAGCGAAGCATGTGGCTAAGTGTTTGACATGCCAGCAGGTAAAAACACAACACTGTAATCCTGGAGGACTGTTATAGCCACTGGAGATTCTGGAATGGAAGTGGGAGCACATAACTATGGATTTCGTGATGGGACTCCTAAGGAGCCAAAGAGGTCACGACTCTATTTGGGCAGTCATGGACAGATTGATCAAGTCCGCCCACTTCATTCCTGTGCGAAAGGACTTCTCTATGGATAGGTATGTAGAGCTGTACATAAGGCAAATAGTGAGGTTGCACGGAGTGCTAGTGACGATCACCTCGGATAGGGATATAAAGTTCACAGTAAATTTCTGGAAAAGTCTACAAGAAGCCATGAGAACTCGATTGCAATTTAGTACAGCCTACCATCCACAGACGGACGGACAGTCGGAAAGGACGATACAGACGCTTGAGGATATGCTACGAGCATGCGTCAATGATTTTAAAGGTGGATGGGAAGAGTAGTTACACCTGGTAGAGTTTGCTTACAATAATAGTTACTAGCAGAGTATCTAGATGGCACCATTCGAGGCACTTTATGGACGAGCCTGCAGAACCCCGATTTGCTGGGATAAAGCTAGAGAAAGAAGTATCACAGGCCCAGAATTGGTAGAGCAATCGGTGGAAGCAGTAAAGATAATTCGGGATAGACTGAGGACGGTATAGAGTCGTCAGAAGAGCTACGCAGATAAACGACGCAAGCCCTTGGAATTTCAAGTGGGCGATCACGTCTTCCTCAAGGTGTTACCAATGAGAGGACTATCGCGTTTTGGAACGAAGGGGAAGCTGAACCCAAGGTGTGTAGGCCCATTCGAGATATTGGAGCGGATTGGAACCTTGGCCTACCGGCTTGCTTTGCCACCTAATCTATCCTAGGTGCATAATGTGTTTCATGTATCGATGCTACGAAAGTATGAACCAAACCCGATACATGTGCTGGACTACAAGTCTATAGAAGTGGATGATAGAGTGTCGTACGTGGAGAATTCAATAAGGATCGAAGACCAGAAGGAGCAAATTCTAAGAAATAAGAAGATTCCACTGGTCAAGGTAATATGGGAGCACCATGGAACTAAAGGTGCCACGTGGGAGAATGAAGAGACAATGAGGCGACAGCACCCCCAATTATTTGAGTAATTAAGTGTAATGTAAATTTCGGGGACGAAATTATTGTAAGGGGAGAAGAGTTGTGACATTCTAACTTCCAGACAATTTCAGACTCATTAATGAGAAGTTAATATATATCAAACTATGTGTTTCAGTCATATTTCGCTCAAATCTAATCAATTTAAGTAGGCTAACCAAAAGGGAAAGGCTAACGCGAGACGAGGTACGTGGACCTAGGCGACTCGAATAGGAAATGGCGCTTTAACCATAAGGATTGTCGAGGGGATATTTATAACCACCAAGAGGCCGATCTAAGAACGATTAAGGATTGCCTTGCGAGTGTCATACGATTGGAGCGTAGGTGATGCCTCTTAACCAACGTATGATTTGCAAAATTTTCCTAAGTCGGACCGTGACGATTGAGACCAAAGAGACTAGTGATAAATCCTCACAGTTACATGACAAATAAAGCCATCATGAATTGACGAGCCCTAAATGTGATGAGAATCACAGAGTCGATACGTGTAATGTTTGCAAAAGCCGCCCGTCGGTTTGGGATAGACTGGAGCCACGTTCGATAGAGAAAATCATCAGAAACGAGTCTCGAAAAATTTAAAATGGAAAATCAAGAATTCCAACATTATTTGGATTGGTCATCGCCCAATCGAAGAGTTCTGAAGCGAGAAAAATGACGTTCTAAATGTCGGGGGTAAAATTACCCTTTTGTTTTACCCATCAAGCTTAGAACCTTACCTAAGCATTTGAAGAAGAGCATTTTGGAAATTAAACCCCTTCAAGTCTGCCGAAATTCAAGAAGAGATGAGGGACATTGGATCACCTTGAATGACTTGAGGGACAAGTGTCAATGGAAAACTTAAAGAGAAGTCATGTCCAACTTTTTCAAGCCTAACATTCAAACCATTGACCAAGCCTTGGATATATAGCAATTTCATTCTCTCTCCTCTTCAATTGACTGGCCATTGAACCCCAAGACCACCGAAAACCATCTCCTTCTTTCCTCTTCAATCTGTCGCCCGACGACTAGATCTGCCGTCTCTATTCGGTGCCGTCGACGCTCATTTTTGGCCACCATCTGACTGTCGACTGATCACACCAACGAAGCTCTACGTCTTGCCGACATTCTTGAATAAGAATCGAGCCATTTGGAGCATCGAGGAGTCCCGACCAAGAATTTTCCCGAGAGCCGACAGAATAGAACTTAACCTGAGGTAGGTCCGGTTTCTAACCCTTTTGAAGGCCGAATTGTTGGAGTTTTGAGGCAAAATTTGGTGAAGATCAAGTAGACATGTATATGAATCTGTGATAAAAATTGAGGTTCAATTTGATAAAGTTTTGACCATGAACCGGTCTTGTAAATAATGGACAGAATTTGCCGGGAAAACTGACTTGAGGAACTGGCAGCATTCAACGGGATTCCGGTGACCATTTGACTTCAAACTGAAGGTGAGCCTCTCAAAACCTTAGGTAGGATGATGATTGGATGATGGATTTAGGAGTAGATTGAAGACCGGTTGTGTTCGGTTTACACGGAACCGAGAAGGACTGGTTCGGTTCTGGGTGAACCGAATCCGTTGGGCTGATGATGGTTGAATTTTGAGACTCAAATTGATGATTAAGATAAGTTAAGATGATGGGAGTTGGGTTATGGATGATTATGGTTCATAGAATGAGGAATTGGGTATGGAAATTTGACGAATCGGTTGAATATTCTAGGTTGCGCGGTGAATTGACTCTTGGATTGGTTTGGTCGAGACCTTGAGGCAATCGCAAGGAGAAATTTATGTTATCAAGTCAAAGGTAAGGGGATTCTAAACTTAGGATAGGGAGATTGGATTTGATTGGGTGAGTCGAGGTTGAAATTGATCGATTTTTGAAGATTTTCCAAAGGGATAGTTCTTGGTATGCCCTAAGTGGCTATAGGAGGGTTATGTATGTTATTGTTTATGCTTGAATTATCCGCCATGTATGTGTGTCACTTGAATGCCTTGCATGCCATGAGTATTCGAACTGTGCATGAGTTGCATTTGTTGTTTGATTTGTGAAATTGAATTGAAATCATGGCATCAGCATGATATGGCGAGGCCCTGATGCGACGAGAACGCGAGGTTGAGATGATCACGGTCCTGATGCGAACTATTCGCAGGACGAAAGTATGAGATAATGATATTGGCCTGGAGATTCATCGAAACTTGATGCGTTTACGAGGGTTGCCGATGACTGTCTGATGCATTTACGAGGACCGAGGCTGATGCGATCTAATCGCGGGCTAGAGATTGAGGCAGGCGGAGATTGGTGGATGTGGTGAAGTGGCAGGACGGGTGTGCATGATCATCTAAGTGTGACATGAGGTCATCATTGCATGTCTGTCATGTGTATGTTGTTGTTTCATTGATTTGTGCCTGATATACCTGTGTGATTATGAGTTTGGAACGATTGGGGTGTACGACTACCTGAGTAGACGGTCAACCTGACCTAGGGTTAGAATTCTTTTACTGAGATGTGTATCTCACCCCTTTAGGGACCCTTATTTTTACAGATCCTAGACCTTAGATATGTGGCCTATTCGTTTTGGGGATCCTAAGGAAATGACGGCGTATTTTGATGAGTTCTCGGATAGTTAGAGGAACATCTATGTGAAGAAGTGGACTGTCGTTTGGGTTGACGAGGGTAGCCCGGACTGGAAACCTCATAGGTTCGAGACTTGGTTTAGAAAGGTTGGGGATCCACATATTGGGCCGCTGAAGCCTTGTGAGGTACCCCAGTGAGTGATACCCGACTAGTGCCAGACCGGGAGAGAGCAGGAGCAGCAGAGAGATCTGTGGTTGGATCTAGGAATGGGTCGGAGAAGACCCCGACTCTAGACTTCACCGAGGATGAGGTGATTGTCGTGGAGGCGACCGAGGAGGATCTTGCCGAGCCGTCGCGTGAAGAGACCATGGAGGATTCCACCAATGTTCCATCCGAGACGTTCTCCGAATATGAGCCGACTGAGGACGCAGAGGATATCGGGGACTCCAGCAGTTCATCCTAGAAGATGTAGTTTGTTAGCTCGATCTTATGATGGCGACCCTTGACCATTGCCGTTTTGGATGTCGATGATGGTCATACTTTTTTATGTGCTTACCCCGTCGCCCTTGCCTAGCGGTTTGTAGTAGTTGGAGTTTGTATGAACAATGCGTTATGATATATGACAGTTATCATGCTATCCAGGTCCCACTTAACTTATATTTTGTAAGGGGATTATTTAAGTACCGCTTCCGCATGCTGACGTATATATGTATTATCTCTCGACCTGTTTGTGAATCTTGGGACCACGAGAGATGTGTTGTCTGCTTGCAGGGATGTTCACGTGCTTGACGGGTTCAGGGCTTAACAATTGGTCAGTCCAAAAGGTATAACGATGAACTCATAGTGACCATACCTTATTCTAAAAGCTGTCTTTGGTATGTCCTCTTTCTTAATTTTCAATTGATGATACCTGGTCTTTAGGTCTATCTTAGAAAATACTGAAACTCCTTGCAGTTGATCGAATAAATCATCAATCATCGGCAGTGGATATTTATTATTTACAGTTACTTGATTCAATTACCTGTAATCAATGCATAAGCGCAAGGATCCGTCCTTTTTCTTCACAAACACTAGCGCTCCCCACAGTGATGCACTCGGTCGAATGAATCATTTATCTAACAATTCTTGCATTTGCACCTTTAACTCATTCAATTCCGACAAGGACATCCGATAGGGTGCCTTCGAGATTGGCTCTGTTCTAAGGGCTAGCTCAATCACAAATTCAATTTCTCGCTCCGGTGGCAATCTTGTCAATTCTTGGAGAAAGATATCAAAAAATTCACGCACTACCGAAATATTTTCTAATTAGGTTCCACGGCAGTCATATCCATAACTGCGATAAGTAAGCTTGACATCCTTCGGTCATCAGCTTTGTCGCCTCAAGCGATGAGACTAAAGGAATCGAGGTTCCTCCTCGACTTCCTATAAATTCAAAATTAGGGCGGCCATCCGGATAAAAACAAATTACTTTGCTACCACAATCGACCACTGCTCTTTACTTATCCAATCAATCCATTCCTATGATCACATCAAAATCATACATGGGCAACACAGCCAAATCTATACTCTCTTTGCTACCACCGATTATTATCTTACAGTCCGCACAGCCTAATGAAACCAACACATTATCCTTCAACGGGGTAGCAACATGCAATATCACACTCAACGGTTTCAACTTCATATTGACTAAATCAGCAAATTGAGCGGACACAAAAGAATGCGAAGCGCTAGGATCAAATAACTCATAAGCAGCTTGGTCGCACAAATAAATCATACCTGTGACCACGCTTAGTGCTTCTTCTGCTTCTCTGCATGCCACATCATAAACTCTTCCTTAAGCTGGGAGTTGATTTTGATCGTTCTGGGGAACTGTAGTTGATGGCTCTGCTTGTGGTCATTGCCCTTGAGGTCTAGTCACTGGACCTTGATTGGGGCAAGTTCTCATTTGATGGCCCATCTGACCGTACTTGAAGCACGCTCCGGTTCTAGCTGGACAGGATCTATTACCATACCTCTTGCCACAAAGGCGGCAGTTCCATTTTGCTTGATGCGGCGGCTTCCCTATTTTCTTCCTTACTGGAGGGACAAAGCATCGGTTGCCAGCCATAGGTCTTTTACCAGTCCGGCGATTATCTCGGAATGAGCTGAACCGCGATCCAGATGCGGCCGTCCTCTTCTTCATATCCCTTTCGATCATCTATCCTCGTTCATATATTTCCTTGTAAGTTCTCAAGTTCAAAGCCACCATCTAACTACGAAGCTCGGGCCTCAACCAATCCCAAAACCTCCGCGCCTTTTCTAGCAGATTCTCCACTGATCTAGGTGCGTACCTGGATAATCTAGCAAACTCGGCTTCGTATTGATTTACTGTCAGATGATTCTGATGCAACTGTAGGAATTCCACCTGCTTCCTCTCGCGCACCATCTCAGAAAAATACTTGTCATTGAATGCTGTAGTAAAAGCATTTCACGTTAAGGTGGTTCCTTCTGGAAAAACCCCATTCTTGGTGGCACTCCACCAGTCATTAGCAGTCCTTTCTAGTTGATATACCGTTAGTAGTACCTTTTCCTCGCCCATGCTTCTCAAGACTCCAAAAGCTTTCTCAAGCTTCTCTATCCACCTTGGTGCCAATTTAGGGCCTCCAGTTCCGTCGAATTGGGTTGGCTTCAGTTTAATAAACAGCTCGACCAGTTGGCCCATTTGTCTAGCCACAACACCTTCTTCCTACACGTTACCTACTTCATTACCCTGGTCATTATCACCATTGTTCCCATTACCTCCGTTGTTGCCGTTATTTGCATTGACGACAGCTATAACAGGTCCTACGGCTTGAGTTATGGCAGCATCCCTATCCTTGGTGTGTCTGTTAATGAGATCGCCAATTCTTTCTGGGGCTCTCAGCACTCCATCCATCCTTGGGTCTTCCGCCACGGGTGGTCTTGAGCTAGAAGCTCCACTCCTAGGTCTTCCAGGTCTTATAGGCGGATTGCTCATCTTGTCCACCGTAACTACACCTGGACCACTATAATTTCACCACGGAATTAGAGACTTACTCATCGAGTCGAGTCCAACGGTACTAAATCATACCCTAAAAGCATCAGTCACAACAAAATAGTCTTCTACATAGTCCTTTCTAAGGATACTTCAATCAGAGAGTCACAACTACAGTTCAATTCCATTCACTTTAGAGATTCACCATAACCAGCTATACTCATTCACTTGACAAGTCGAAATTCAGGAATGACTCCTAGCGCTAAATACAGAGCTTGACCTTCGCAAACTACACAATCATGCTAATGTCATATGTTAACCACATGCGCCAATTTATAGTTCATCCATTTCGTACCTAGCTCTAACGAGTCTCCTAAGGTTTCGCCATCCAGTCAATCCCAACTCATTTCTCCTTATTACTCCAATCCTCAAACAACTTGGATCGAGTAGACCTTGCTCTGATACCAAACAAGCAGGGATATCACGCCCCGAGCCCTCGAGCACAAACGCGCAACTCCCTTCCCTATACTCTCGAGGCCCAGGACTCAGTTTTCGAGAGATGCATAATGTAAGCAACCATGCTGAAACAAAATATGACTATCGCCTCTTTACATAAATTGATGGGAGCCTGGATAACGAGAACATGATATATATATATATATATATATATATATATATATATATATACACACGTACACATCAACATGAGTTCTTACAAAAGTGCAGGTGAACTAAACCTGCTGACGGATCGAGGCAATCGGGACTTAACCAAAAGACAACTAGTCTCAAGTCCCCAAAAGATTAAAGACCAACGAGGTTATCATCAAAAGACTACTAAGTAAAGTCAGGAAACCCCTAGGTGGAATCGCTAGAGTCGTCAGTCTCATCCGCATGCTCCTCTGGCTCGTAATCCAAGAAGGTCTTAGAGTGCACATCCACTGTGTCATCCATCGTGTCATCCTCCAGCTCGTCTTCCGAGGCATCGATCTCTATCACCTCCTCAGTGTTCTCCAGGATAGGGGTCTTCTCAGGTATGTTTCTCGATCTAGTTACGGACACCTCTACCTCTACTGAATCCCAAGTAGGGTGACACCAACTAGGTATTACTCCTCGAGATACCTCCGTGGACTTCAACGGACCGGTAGTAACCTCACCTACCCTACGGAACCAGGCCTCGAACATGTGGTTTCCAGTCCTTACCCCCTCGTCAACCCACATAACTGTACACTTTCTCACATAAACAGTACCCTAACCGTCAAGAAACTCATCAAAATAGGCGGTCATTTCTTTCGGATTGCCTAAACGTGTCGGTAGCATCTTCAAGGTTTAGGGTCTGAAAAAGTAAGGTCACACGATGGGGTGGGATTTACATCTCAGCAAGATAAGTCTTAACTCTATGTCAGGCTAACAACACACCTAGATGAATACAAACAATGAGCAAGAACACAGTCAACAACATAAGGCAATCGTTAATCGTAACATGCCATATAAAAACAAATGGTTGATAATCGTACAAGCATATCAACATATCTTATAATTCAAGTCAGGCATGTGAACACAAGATTAAGTCGTGCATCCCATCCTCTAGAGTTGTCTCACAATTCTCGTCCGCGTCAAAACTCCTAAGGCTTGGTCCACATCATTACGCTTCAGACCATCATAAACACAAATCCGCGTTAAACGCATCAGGTTTTCATTGTCTTTCAAGGCCTGTGTCGACACATATAATTTCTCGTCCCGCATCTCAACGCATCAGGACATTAATCATCACAATCCCGCGTTTCAACGCATCAAGATATTAGCCATCACAACCCCGCGTTTCAACGCATCAAGTTATTAGCCATCACAACCCCGCGTCTCAACGCATCAGGGTAACAAAGTTCTCAAGTATGCCCAATTCCTCTCCATTTCAAGACTTCATAATCGAGTATAAGCCCATGCATTGAGCTCAGAGTTTATGGCATGCGAGATAATCAAATTCATCACTCATAAAATGGCATTTGAGACAAGGCATATGCATTTAACAAACATGCTAGCATTCACCAACCCATAATGACAAACATTGAACAACCATACAAGAAATTCACGAAAATTCATTTAATTCGACACCCAATCATCTAGTCGAGGCCTGTCCTCCTAGCTAAGGTTTAAGAACTCCTTACCGTAGGCTTAATTTTAGTAAAATCTCCTCCCTATCACACCAAGGATTTGGCCTTGAGGGTCCAAAACATGACAACCGTATAAACTAGGGAAATCCAATCAATTTCATCAATTTTTCTCGCCCAATCGTCGAACCACAAAGCATAAACCCTAATAACATCCTAATAAATATCCTAGGATATCATAACGATAATTTCAAGGCACGGTCACCACCTTAATAGCCCATAAGAATCCGATTGGCGCAAACCAAAACAGAGCAGTTTTGGTTCTGTTTCGTACCCGACTAATCAGCCCATAATCCATCATTAAGTCTCAATCTATTATTCAAATCACTTGCTAACATATAGTCCTATGTGTTATAGAGCCTCACCGAGAAATTTGTGGTGAGGCAACATCAAAAAGTCCAAGATTAAAGATGTTTCCTTCAAGTCCACCGCCTGTCAGTTTTTGTCCTCCAAACACAACACCATTTCATCATCAAATCTCCATTAAATTCATCCAAAATTTTTACCTCAGCTCAGTATACAAGTGTTATATGTCTATAAAATTTGGCCGTGGGTTTGAAGCAAATCGTGGCTCTATAGAGGTCTAACGAAGACTTACCCTTTGTTGCGACGAAATCCGTTGGCTTTCGGGGAAATGGCTGGCGGAGCTCCACTGGTGACCAAATGCTGAGCTTCTACTTAGAGATGGTCGGCAAGAGGTAGGGCTAGGGGCTGGTGATCGGCGTGAGTCTAGTGATCGCCGGACGTCGACGGCGACGAAGGAGGCGGGCAGAATCGGTCGGTTGAGGTGCTCTCGATTTGAAGAATAAAGTGAAGAACGAAGAAGAAAAATGGTAGCTTGGAGGGGGTATTCGGCTGAGGAAGAAGATGAAGGAGATATACACCAAAATTTGATAGTCAAACAAGAGGAATGGTAGGTAAAAAGTTAAGCATTTAATGCCAAGTTACCATCTTTTGACACTTATCTTGTTGTCAATAATCAAACTCATCCAATGGGCAATAATAATCCTCATTTTCAGTAGCCTTGGGGGGTCAATGACCAAAATGCACCTCTTCATTTATTAAGACAAAGCCAAACCTTAAGGGGCAAAATGGTAATTTTGTCATTGTCGTCCGAAACGTTGTTTTTTTTCAATTCAAATTCTCTTCGATGATGCGATGTCCAATTCTATTAAAATTTTGAAATTCTTTGTTTTTCATTTCCAAATTCAAAGCTCGTCTCTGGGTCATTTTTTCTGTCAAATGTAATTTCAGACTATCCCGAACTAATGGACGGCTTTTGCAGACGTTATGCGTATCAACTCTGTGATTCTCATCACATTTAGGGCTCGTCAGTTCATAGAGACTTTTGTTGTCATGTAATTGCGAGGGTCTATTACTAGTTCCGACGGTTTCGATCGTCATCGTTTGATTTAGGGAATTTTTACAAATTATACATTGGTTAAGCGGCATCACCCACGCTTTAATCGTATAATGCAAGCAATGCATTCATTAATCGTTCTTAGATCGGTTTTTAATTGCTCTAAATACTCCCTCAGCAATTCTTATGGTTAAAGTGACATTCCTATTTGAGTCCCCTAGGTCTACGTATCTTATCTTTCGTTAGCCTTCCTCTTTTGGTCAGTTAACTCGAGATTGATCAGATCCAAGCGAGATAATACTGAAATACATCGTTAGATACGTTATCATTGATAAGTCTCGAAATGATAGGGAAAACCAAAATGTCACGTCAGGGAACATGAAATTTTCCCTTGTAACAGTGGGTGGTTTTAGGTATACCAACCTTCCACAGACATGCGCATGAGACAAGTAAGAATATACTCTAAAAATAAAATCAAGTGACGAACCTATGGCTCAGGCTCCCATGATCCAAATATGGCAGATTTCTTCCCAAGAGTATCTACCCAAGAGGGCTAGATATCACCAATTTGGATCGTGAGAGGGAATGAACACGAAAGTCTTAAGTGTCGTTAAACACGAGATCCTTTCACATCCTTTCCCTATATAAGGTAACCTAGAGGTGGTTTGCAGTCGGGGTTTAACCGTCAATGTGTGAGATGTGTTGTGATCATCACAATGCAATATCATGCACAACAATTTATATCAAACACCGCTTCAATATATGTATAAAAATAAACATACAATCCTAACTCCAATCTGCAGGAAAGATGTCAACAAACACTTAACCCCTTATTTCTCCAATTTGCAAAAAATATCTAACACAATAGTTAGGACACATACCTTACCTTCGAGAGCATCTGCAGAAAACAAGATTAGATAAACCAATCAACTTTTTAATCGGCTCAAATCCTCCAAAATTCCTAACTAGAGATTCTGGATTCGGTCCCTAGTGGAGTCGCCAGTCTATCGCGACCCTCTCGTTGTTTCGTGGGGCGAGGGGTTAATGGGTTGTCCCGTCTGATCGGACGCGGGCTTTGTTCGCAACGACGGTATACGTGGTCAACCTTCGATGTGGTCTGGTAACGCGCGATATGTGTGCATGCCAAGGAGTCATCACCAATCGTTTCGTAAAGGGTACGATTAAAAATTCTATCGAATAGTTGGGAACATTCTACTCAATTATGCGAAAACTAAAGATATGTGATCGGGGATTTTGTTACGTCAATTGTCAGAGTTGACGCCCTTTCGGTACCTAAATTGAATGATTTGTCTAACCTAAGATTTCATGCAAATGAGTGGAGTGCGAACCCTAAATCTAAGAATTCATGCAGATAGGAGTGATTATCCTAACAAACGCAATCAATAAAATAAGTGCGCAAATTTAGGATTCAATACGTGTGGATAAATCACATGAATACAACGTAGCATCCCTAGTAAGGCCCTATTAGCTTAGAGAAATGTCAATCAAGACCTAAGAGTATTTTTGACATGATTTGTTATTGAGGGGCAAAATCGTAATTTTGAAAAATTTTGGGACAACTTACCCTAAAAGGACGAATCTATCAATTCAAATGAAATATGGAGCCAAAATATTTTGGAAATAGGATTGGTTACCAAACCACTCAATTTCCTATTTTTTGGAAATTTCCAGAATTATTTCTGAAATTTTAGAAGCAATTTACCCTTTGAGGGGTAAAATCGTTGTTTCAGATAGTGATGAGAAGTGAAAATCCCAAACAGAAGGATTGGTCAACCACCAGACCGAAATAATAATTTTGAGCAATTTTCACTGCTCAATCGGAATAAGAAAGACAATTTACCCTTTTAAGGGGTAAAATCGTCATTTTTTTAAAAAAAAAGGGCGAGATTCAAAAATTCAAGCATAAAAATTGATCACCTGACTGACCCTAATTTTTATCTTGGCATTCTCGATCTATCTTACATACCAAGCTGAAGCGATTTACCCCTAAAGGGTAACATTGTCAATTTTTAGAAGAACGGATAAGAAATCCTAAAATAGGATTGACTAGTTGTCTATGGTTATTCCTCAATTTTTGGAAATCTCTGGAGTGTCTAGGAAATTTTCACAATTTTCCTACATTTTTTTGGGATTTTCAAACATTTTTTAGAATTTTCTAGAATTTTTTCGATTTTATTTTTATTTTTTAAATCATTTTTATTTTTATATTAAAAAAATAATTCGGACTGGGTTGACCCGACCCACTTGGATCGAAACTCAGCCCAGACCCGGACCCGCGAGACCAACCGCACCGAAACAACGTCGTTATGTATTTTTCAATTTTCGATTTATTCGAATTTAATCCGATAGCTCCTATTGAACCACGTAGCTATTCCATGGTCTCAGGATCATTTGACTGAAACCTACAGCTCAGATCAAAAGCCTACAATTCTTCTATTGTTAGATTTGATTACTCAAACCTACGGCTATAATTAAAAGCCAAGGCTCGATTAGTACCATTCATCCTCACTAACCCAAACGACGTCGGTTGACCATTAGTGTAAACGACACCATTTCAACCTATTTTGATTTTTTGATTTTAACACCATTTCAATTATTCCTAATTTCTAATCGGATGGCCACCAAAAATAGGACTTAATTAATCTAGACCATCCGATCAAAACTAACTCAGCCTAATAGACTAATGGTCGAGCTGACTCGACATCAACGTGGACCAATCACGTGCAGGCACCTAGACCTTTGACTTGTTCACTCGCCACGTAATCATCTTCAACCTCTTGACGCACACTACGAAAATGGATGGTCGAGGTTTTTCCACTGTTGATCGGCAACCAAACCTTGACCAATCGACTCGTCTACATCTCGCCTACAGCATATCGTAACATCATACAATTTCCCATACAGAATCAAGAATAATGAAGTTTACACAATATACGGACATGACAGTTCAATTGCACAGTTCAAAGAACGTCAGGCCAATTGCTTCACCGATCATCTTCAATTGAAGTTCAGAAGACTTACCTACGGGTCCAATGTTTAGGTTAGCTTGAGCTAGGGAAGTTTCGACAGAGTCGATAATGGTGGGAGGAGTTTCAAGGCTCAGACGCAGGGTGTTATGCAAAATTGACAAAATAACAAGGTACGAGCAAGCTCATTAATGTTCAGGAAGTAAAATGCACAAAAGAAATGCAAGAATGATCGAGTGCAAGGCAAGTCGCCATTGATGTACGGTGAAAAGTTTAAAGCTGCAACTCACTTATTCTCGTGGTTTCCAGTGGCACGTCCGGCAGCGATTACATCCTCAGAACTTGGGTGACCTCCTGACGACCTTTATAAGCTTTGGTTTAGCCTAAAAAGGCCCAATCGGTGCTTTGCAAGTTCGAGCTCAAGCCTTTAACAATGGCGATGGAAAGCGAGTTCTCCCTCTTTCTCCCTCCTCTCTCTCAATTCTGTTCACCTCTCTCAACTAAAATGAACCAATCCCCTTCTCTGGAGAGCCTCCAAAGGCTATATTCACTTTCAAAATTTTGGCACCACTTGGGGGTGTCTAACTGACCCCAAATCGCATGTGAGGCCACGTGCTTTTAGGTCTAATCGGCGTCGGGGATGATGGGCATTCCGTCCTACTCCGTTTGATTCTATGGCAAGTTCAATCTCACGCGAATTTGGCACGAATTTGAGCAGTGTTTGAAAATGTTGACTTTTGTAGGTCCCACAAGGTTGATCAGCCAATGCACTCTACTCCAGCGACGTCAAGTGGTGCCGCTAGTGTCAATCGACAGGAAAGGGCACGGGTGATAATGTGCCCACCATTACTTGTCCGATTATCCGTGAATTGGTCTTTAATTTAAGGATCAAAATCGCCCTGGGGATTATTCATCTACGCGGAAGCTCAAGGAAGAAGACAACACTGTAGCATACAGGTTCAAACGATCAGACCGAGTGGTCAGACCGATCAGAACCGATCCTGACTTGATTTTCAAAATTAATCACAATTTGATGGGGAATTTTTGCAATTAAATCTCAGAATCGAACTTAGGACACGAATATTATCTAAAAATGTGACTTTTCTCAAAAGTTCATGTCAATTTCTACAAAAGCCCCAAATTTATGCTTAATTAGAATTCAAAAAATTATGAAATTGAAGGCTCAAATGATCAAATTGAATCAAATCACCTATGCCAATCGACTTAGAATGATAAAAAACATTGGGTAGTGGCTTTAATTGATAAATGTAGCCCTTGAATTGAAATTAATTTTAATTATATCCAAATTCAAGGAATAAATTGCAATAAAGTATGCAATTTTGCTCAATTTATGTAATTGAGCAATTGGTGCAAATAATTGGGCTAAATTACAATGAAGGACAATTAGATAGAATGTCAAAACCCTAAAAATGCCACAATTGCAAATTAAAAGACTCAATTGATATTTTTTACCAATTTCAATTATACTGTAACAAAGGAACACATAAAATTGAACTTGAATTTGGACTTTTTATGAGGTCAAGAATATAAGAGAATAAAAATAAAGATATTGACTGTTTTTTTATATTTTTGTGACCTCGAATACTATTTTTCTTGAATTTTGGAGTATTTTCCTATTTTCTAAAAATACTAAAAAATGTGAAAAATATGAAAAATTATTTTTTGGTCAAAAATGATTCCTTAAGCCTGGCCAAGGCCACCAAAGTTGGTTTTGCAATTTTTTTTTATACTTTTTATGGATTTTTTTAATGAATTTTTCAAAAATAAACTGAAAAAGGCTAATACAAAAATCGGATGTCAACACTTTGATGATGCCGACTTGATGAGATTTCAACCAAGGACTTAACATTAGTAGCAAGGGATGGTACACTTGTGACAGCAGTTCATATAGTCGCCTCCACAAGGAACAATCATCATTGGGCACTTGGCTAAAAGAAGAATGTCCTCTTGTTTGAAGCCAAAGAGGAAAACGAGATGAAGAACACGAAGCGAAGACATAGTAAGCAAATTAGAGGTGAATCAGAAGGTTGGGCATATAGAATGGTTGATTTATTGCCAGAATTAATGAAGATAGGAGACATAACGGGGCATCGCGCTTGAGTTTTTCTCAAAAAAGGTGGAATGAAGTCATGCATAAAAGAGGTCAGTTATTAATTGCACCATTAAGGTATATCGTGACTAAGAGATCCAATATTAGGAGCTAGTCCTTACATGTTAACACATGGGCAAGAAAGTGTATTCTTGCTTGAAGTCACGACGCAATCATTAAGGGCAAAATTGCGAGGCCACTTGGTGTTGGAACAATACGATGAAAGGATCAATGAATTAAAAAAAAAAACCGAGCCTTTGCATTGAGGAACTAGACACTTGAAAATAAAAGATGCAATGAAATTATGAAGATTAAAACGTTTCGACATGATAAAAGTTTGTAAAGGGTCGTCGAATTGGGAAGGATGCATTCCAAGGAAAAGAGGCTGATGGACAGAGGTTGCAGCGGCCAATCAATAAGAAAGGATACAATTCTATCCATCTATGTGAAGAGCTACAAGAGATGGTAGAAAAATCACTACATATTTTCTCTCTCTATCACTCTATCTCTCTCTCTCCCCCTCTCTGCTTCTCTCTTCCTTCTCTTTTCATTTTGTTGCTTTCCTTGGTTTAATCTCACTTCGGCTCAAGGTGCTCCTTGAAGAAAACGACAAAATGACGTAGCCAATCCTCCAATTTGGTGTTTTCCTCTCTAGAACCATACTTGGCTTAGGCCAACTCGTCCACTGAGGCCTCCACAATGTCCTGTTCATACTCTAGTCAATGGAGGTGTGCCATTTGGAGTTGAACATGGACATTGATAATGTCGAGCATAGCTTTCGGGGCTTCGACGTTTGCTTCAACAGAAACCAAGGATCGGGTCTCACAACTTTCAGCTAGCTCGTGTTCCTATCTCTCTGAACCTATTAGAAACTTCTTCATGTGTTGTTGGCTGATTTTCAGGTAGCTGGAGACAATGTCCCAAAGTTGGCGGACGCTGGAGTGTGAAGCATAAAGGGCCTCTTGAACATTGCAGAGTTCCTTGTATGTTGCTTCTCCATTTTCGATTTCTTCAATCTTGCACCACAATTCATGCTCAGTGAGATCATGCCTAGAGATTGTCTCCATGTTTTGACGAAATCTTTCAAGCCCATAGTCAAAGATGGTGACGAATTCATCATGGTCCGCTTGAAATGGATGATCGACAGGGAGGTTTGGTGGTGTATCACATTGAAGCAAGGTGGACAGTTTCTTAAGAGCCTTAGGCTTCACCACTAGCATGATGAAGGTATAACCAAGGAGGGAGATGATCTCTTTCTAGAGAGCGATGAACTTGCGGTTAAGAGGAGAAGATGGTGAAGAAGGCATCGTCATGGTTAAAGGAGAATATACTTGCAAATTCAAGGCTAAAGTATTAAGGTGAGAACCATTTTGGTGCAAGTTGTGCTATTTATAAACAGAGATCAGGAGCAGTTCACACATGATGCTAATTTTTGGCATTTAAAAGTATTAAAATTCTTTTATTTCTTTTGAAAGGGGGCATTTATTGACGCCAAATAAATAAGAGTACCGAATAGGCTTCAAGATCATTAAACCCTGATTCGGCCTTGTGTTGGTAAAATGAAGAATAACTTATTAAGAATCGGCAAGTTGGTTGTGGAATTGGGGACTGCGAGAACCCGATATTCGGGAAGTAGGCAGTGAAACTGCATGTTACCGAAGTTCGGTAAGTAGTTAGGAATCGGTAAATTCCCAAAAACTACAAACAGTCAATGGAGAATGGTCATAGACATGAGAGGCCATGGATCAACCAAGCTAGTCACGTCAGCGAGAAGTTATGAGACAATAGCAAAAGTAATGGACACAAATGGATTATGTGAAGTTATTCAAGCGGTTCAAAACTAAATTGTGGGAGCAATTGAAAATCAGTTTTGGTGGACAAATTTCATGGAGAACATGGGTGAAAAGGAGTGGTTATTGAAAGCGCTAGATTTCAAGATTTGAAACTGGTAACCATCTGAGCAGTTGCAAGGCGCATGTGATACAAATCTTAGAAGAAAGAGGAGGAAAAGACCAACCCAACAACACACACATAAAGACATCAAATTTCCTTTGCAATTTAGCTTCCTTCGTACTTTCAGTTTCTTGCACCTTTAGTTTTTGCAAATCAGTTTCATTCCAAGTCATTTACAGCTTTCCTTATAGCTTTTCTAAGAGTATTACAGCTTAACTTGGATCCTTTGTTGATCTCAAACCCACTGCCAATCCATACATCTTTCTCCATATTCATATCTTCTCTATGTGATTTGTTCTTATCCATACATATTTCTTTAAGAATTAAGCCATAGAATCTTCTTAATAAAAATCGAATAGCGAATTTCGGTGAAAGATCTTCTTTGTTGAAAAACAAGCGAACAAACCCTTTTTTTTGTTTTACGTTCATAAGGATATGCATGGAGTCGGATACTTTGTCGATGCCGCTGGGGACTGCTATTTCCCCTCACTTTGAGATTCGAGAGCGCCATACTCGACATCCCGCAGCACACTTCTGCGGAATATTTTTTCATTTCATATGCTTCGACTTCAAATTATCACCAAGACAAAAATTTCTTCCTGACCAAGTTGTAATTAGCTCAATGCTTGAAAGATGTTTTTTTTAAGACGATCGAATGCCAAGATTACATGGATTATGGAAGAATTCTAACAGCTTGTTGCATTGTGTTGTTTATCGTTTTAAGCAATTATTTGAGAATTGTGTGTGACTTTTTATCTTCACATGCTTATTAACAATATTTGCTTTACCTTAGGCTTATAGCCCGTTACAAATTGAGGCGGTGATGTAGTGGTTATACTGGGGATGCTGGTGGAATTGCATGGTAGAGAGGAGGAGGAGGAGGATAAGAGTTAAGACCTGATGATTTCATCGCCAGCCTATTACATCGGATGAGGCCAAATCAGGCTAGGTTGGGATAAAGGGCAAAATGGATGGGCTTGGGTAAGCCATTCCTTGCTAGGGCCCAAGGTGAGAATTGGGTTCTTTTAAGGTGTTTATTTGACAGGTTACTCAAATTTCACATTGCATTACTTGGAGATAGGATACGGGTCTAAGGTGAGGGGTATAGGTCCATTCTTTCAAGGCTAGCAACCTTTGCTTTCATGCATCTCCACCAAACTCACTTCATCTATAGTCCGAGGTGTACCAGGTACTGATTACATAAGATAAGTTACTAATAAGCATTTGAACCCTTAAAAGTTGGTTTGATAAGGGATTCGTCCAGATCGACCTCCTTGGCGCGCTGAGAATAAGAGGAGTTTGAAAGTGACAGCCATTTCAGCTTACCTACACATTGCTTGTGTGAAGCCAGGTGAAGATAGAATGTGAGGAGAACTGAACAAAGCCTTGAAGGGTCCCATTATTCCCTCGGAACCTCATGGGCTCTCCAGGGAAAAACATCATGTTTACCTCACATGGGCACTTTCGTGTATCGGCCTACTCCGATACGGATTGGGGAGAATAATTGTGTATGTAGTTCATATCGGTGCAAAATATATTAATTTTGATTGTACATGCCAAATAATTAAGATGCAAAGTCGGGCGAGCCGTGTCTGTGTGACGTTAGGATTTTCTCTCTGTAATTTGTGCTTTATCGTGTGATGTGAAGGATTTCGGGGTGCAACATTGTTAATCCTAATCGTGGTGCCACCTTCTCCGTCTTATGCATCCAATCTAATGAATCTTCGACTCCTCCTTGCACCATGTCAATATTTACCTTTTGTTTCTTCTGATTTAGGGACCCAAGACAAAAGACATACAATAATTCTGGCAGAAGTATATTTCAAGTGCCAATATTTATATATAACGCTCACTTTGACATTAATATTTTTTTTTTAGATCACTTAAGTGCCAATTTTTTTTTACAACAATTATTTAAGTGCTAACTCTGATGAGGTCATCGAAATTTCTTGTTGACACTAAAGTAATCGTTTTTACTCCAATTTGATACTAAAACGATCATTTGGATTATTTAAGTGACAATTTTTTAAACGATTATTTAAGTGCTAACTCCGATGAGGTCGTCGGAATTTCTCATCATTGGTACTAAAGTGGTCATTTTTTCTTCAATTTGGCACTTAATGTGATCTCAAGAAATATTAGCACTAAAGTGAGTGTCGCACACAAATACTGATACTTAGAATGTCTATTTGCTCGATAATTCTAGTTCGGAGTGAACATATACTAAGATTTATGAAATTAACGCCGAAGAATCCATCCGAGGAAATGGAGGGAAACGTGGGGACGGGGCGAGGACGCCTGCGTTGACCTGTTTTTGTTACTTCCGTCATCCGTCTGGCTGTTGAACTCATCCATACTAGGGATTGACAATGCCCAGCTTTCGCGGGTATGACATTTTCCTCGGGACTATTCTACGAGATTTTAGCCTCAAGACGATCAACCATTCCTAGAAAAAATTATCAAAAAATTACTAAATATATTATAATTATGCTAATTCAATCTTAAACTTTTTTTTCCAGTAAAGTCCTAAACCAAAACCATTTGCAATTGTGCTAATTCAGTTTACTTTGCCAACCGATATTAATTTGAATAATTTTTAATATCTTTTAATTTTTTTTAATTTTTTTCCCTCCATATTACTATGGCTAGCGAGCTCCGACAAGGGGTGTCGAGCTAACCGGCTATTGGGCAAGGGCCAGAAAGCCCTTGCCGACCAATGGCGAGGGCTTCGTAGTCCTTGGCTAGCCTCATCAGGCATCGCCCAGGCTACACGAGGCCATGGTGGCTACAGGCGAGGGTAGTCTCGTCATGGCCTCGCCCAAATTGACCTCTATCTTTGCGAAACCTTATATGTACTTTACCTCCGGTGTTACTTGACCTCTAACTTCATGAAACCCTAGTGAGTCGCTGCCATGGGTGAGGCCAACTTCGTTAGGGCCTCGACAGCCGCGGATGAGATTGCGCTAACCTAAATCTATGCGAGGGGGCCTTACTTGTGGCAGCCACAGTAATATGAAGGGAAAAAAATTATTAAAAATTTATCCTTGTTAACACCGACCGGAAAAATGTACTAAATTGATACAATTGCAAAAGGCATAAAGTTGAACTGACAAAAAAAAAATATTTAAAACTGAATTGACACAATTACAATAGATTTAAGACTTTTTTTTTGTGTGGTAATTTTTCCTCCATTCTCATGATAACTTCAAAACCACTAGGTTGACACTAATAATTCAGTGTACAAAGTCGTTGAAATATGCATATTGACAAAATGTTGACTTGACATGCACAAGATAAATTAGTTTTGTAATATATAACTTCAACTCACCGTCAATGAATTATCCGCGTCGGAAAAGTCACCGACCGAAAGAAGATGACACGATAAGAATTGTTGTTTCCACCTAGAGTTTTACGAACGATTGATTTTCAAAACAACAATCATAGCGAACAATCAATCTTGAAAAAAAAAAATGTTTTCTTATTGGTTACTTAACAAGTGTCCTGATGACTCACTTAATAACCAAACTCCTTAAACTTATCTCTATACTACACTTATATCTGTGGATATCTGTCTTATCTATAGTGCATAGGACAAATGAAGATACTAGTTCAAAAGCAGGCGATGGATAATGTAAGTTCCTTTCTCAACTTGGAATCTACTCAAAGCACCATGGGATCTCCAAAACGATCCCCCCAAATAAAGGCCGAAAAGTTTATTTATTTATTTATTATCGTTCTGATAAAGTAATTATAAGCTATCATTTGAAGCAAATTGGAGGACCACCATGCTTTTTGCGCAGAGTCCAATGCCTAATTGTTATCCTAACCCCAGATCTCAAATCACTAGTTAATCTATCCTCATGGTAATGGCGGTTCCCAACGTGTCTTTCATCTTCTCAATGAGAACCAATTTCATATTTCCCAATTCCCATAATCATACATAGGATTGGAGTTCCCAGGCAGGAGCTTCCTTAGTTGATACAACATTACAATTCGGATCATGACAAGTAGGGGCAATTTGAGGGTTGGTGGGAATAAATAAATCTTTTTAATTCGTAAAAAAAAAAACCCCTTTTTTAATTATTATAGAAAAAAAAAATCATAAAGGACCACACTTGTTATTCTCTCTTCAATTCCTCTTCAGAATAAGAGGGCACCATCCAATGGATCAGCATAAGTTGCGGTAGATTTATGTGCTGCTTCATCCCCGTGGCCAATCAAAGCCAGCTCGTGCAAATCATTTGATTCTTCTGTGCTCCCTCATTAATGCCTTTTCATCAAGTCTAGCTGTTCTTCCCATGTTGGAGGAAAAAATTGCAGAGGTACACACCATGTTCATTAAAAATATATTATTTACATGATAGCGAATCACGCGGCATTTGGAGCTCAAAGAATAGATAGATTAAGAAGAGAAATAAAGATTTGGCCGATGATGACTGTCCGCGGTTCGATTATGCTTATTATGTGCCCTCAGCGGTTAATACATCTTTTCACAAGTAACCAAATATGCTTTAAAAACGTAACATTCCACACTATATGCAAAAACTGAAGTTGTTCAATATCAGAATATCTCGAAATGGAACCTTTTTTCGTTTTTCTTTTTCTTTATTTTTTTTTTTATTTTCCAAAGCGTCTAAATAATCTCTCTTTTTCTTTACTTAAGGCGATAGGACCCAATGGCCATGGCCATCATTTGGTTGGGCTTAGACAGTGCATTTAGCCCAATTAAAGGACCTAACCAAGGGGCAATTAATTTTTGGAGCAGGACTCTGTCGTTTTTGGCTTCATTTCAAATTAAACATGAATATATGCTTGTGTATCTTGAAAAACGAAAATATTTCAGTAATTTCGCATTAGTACGCCATTATGGTGTAATGGGCACATTACAATAATTTCTTTGAACCATCTTCTAGCCGTGAGATTTTGTTAAATTACATAATTGGGAAGGCAAATAGGAATTTGAAAATTTTAAACTTATAATCTCCTGCTCGAATACTATGCGAGATTTTAAGAGGCCATTACCAAATGTTCTAAAAGTTTAAGCTGCAAAATAAAGATGCGATTTAATAGTTAATATACTAAGCACTAACTGAGGAGGCTATAATCTTTTGCGATGAACCAATCTCATAACTCTAGGGGGATAGCTCGAATATAAGATCACAGAGCACAATACACGTCACATTATGCATTTCAGGCACACTTTGAACATGCGTCTACCATAACGAAGTTTGTCTCTCTTCCCATTATGTTTTTCTCATGAAATCATAAAAAAAGTCCTAAATTTATTTAACGTGTGCCAAAATCTTTTAATTTTGTCATTTTTTTTTTGTCTAAGTCAATTTTTTTTAGTAAGGATTAATTTTGCTAATTTAATCCTATACATTTTGAAAATTTGCCAACTTAGTCTTTCCGGCCAATTGTAATAAGAAATCGCTAACATTGAGATTAATTATCTTATGTGACACGATTGGCGCTAGCGTGAATATTTTCAGCCCTCAGCCGCTTTTCAGATTACGTTTTACTCTGTGGGCATTTGTGCATATATGTTCCGTGCAGACCTTTGTGAGTTGCGGGTCATGTCTATCCGCTTCTGCCGAGCCAATTTTCGATGAGGTGTAACCAAACAAAAGATAATGTGATATTTTATGCATTAGATCAGGCTCATTCAACTAAACGCAACGTAAGGATTAGAATGAGCCAGAATATAATCATCCGGAGCCTGGACCTTTACTTTGACTTTCAGCTTGATGTAAAGCAGATAGATGAACATGATTAAACTATACAAAACATGATGTGCTCAAGGACAAAATCAAACCGGTGGCAAGCGGATCTGGGACTTCCATGTAAGATCGAATCCAACGACCGCAATGGGCGTGACCGGCGGCGATGCTGGTGGACGGCTCTCGTCGGGAGAAGTAAGATGCCTGGCCAAGTGTCCCGCGTGCAAACCAACACCCTTGTGTCATCGGAACAGACTGGGGGGTCATCTTTTCATCAATATAACATTGATTATTATTGCAATCTTTATTTTATAAAACAAATTTTATTTGGATTTAATCCCAATTAATTGTTTAATGTCCGGGCATTCGTCAGCAGGCATGTTCGCGAGACCCTATTAAGTCATGGTTTTAAATAATTTTTATAATTTTTTATTCTCTGTGGGGATTATTAAAATGGTGATGATTTAATGAATTAGTCATTGATTTTGAAGTATCCTAAAGAATGCGCCTGCTTCACATGGGACGGATTCTTCTCAAGAGAGGACAAAATTATGCCTGTATAGTATTTTGCTGGGAGAGAATCCCAGTTCATTTTGTTCTCTTGCGATGAGTGTGTTGGCTCCATCTTCTTCTTCTTCTTTATCATTTATTTTTTGTTCTCCATTTTGATTTTTTTTTTCTTTTGGGCATTTTTGATAAGGTGCGTTGGCTCTTGTCACGCAGGAACGTGGGGCAAGTGTTGTCTGAAGGAAGGTCAATCAATCAGTTCAGGATTAAACTTTTGGGGGTTCGTTTTTTTTTTTTTAATATTTTGGATGGTCCATCCAAAATCTCAGTGATTTGAATTTAAAAAAAGAGAACCCATTAAAGAACTGGGAGCATAGGAATCGGTCATTAAAGAAGGCGTACAGGGAAAGATAGACAAACAATCAAGACCATGTAGTGACCAACTTGATGTGTTACTTAAATTGAGCTCCCTTTGTAACCAAAAGGAGAGAATGAAATTTCTTTGCTAAGTGTATATAGGGGAGGAACTACCGTACAAAAGAAGTGTTCGATCCTCCGGTTGCGCCCCAATTCTGTGGCATAAATTTGAGTTGTGTACCAAGCGTAGGGATCGCCTTGATTCACTAAATTAGCATCTAATGGTGCAATGGTGATGAACTCGTTCAAGATGACCGATGGTTATGACTCAACCTAAATTATCGATGTGGGTGTGGACTTTTTATGGTAACATCCATCCTTCACAACCTTTTTACTTATCCAAATATAGGGTGGCCTTTGAAGCGGCTTCTTTTCGACCCTTTGATTTGACTTAGGTTCTTGGCAGTAGCTATCTTTTATGGCTGATCATGAGATGTATCAGTTTTAGCTTGGTCATTCCGGCCTTTCTCCTAACAAATAATTTCTGTAATCATGTATCAAGTAATTGGCACGAAAATGTCGAGCTACATACTTTAAACTTCCACCATTTTATAAGTTTACAAGTGAGGGTGAGTGGTAAAAGCTAAACCATAAAATTTCACCTTCTTAATCATCTCAGAATTTAAGTTTTTGAATTCCTTCTTTATACATCGAGATATAAAAAGAAAATACTTTTAGCGACGGATATTCAAATTACATTCTACAAAATTTTCTTAATCTCATTAACTTGCAGATGAAGAGGAATGTTATATGAGATGAGAGAAGGGGACAATGTTGCAGGAGAAGGATTCTCGTCGCTATCTAGGGATTGTCATCTCTCGTTATTTTTATCCGGAGGGTGGAGGTGGCACATTCTAACGGAAAAAATACCAAAAAAAAAAATTTTTCAATTTGATCAATTTAGACTTAAACCATTTTGCATTGCTACTAATTTAGTCATCCAATCAATATAGACTGGAAGCCGCTGACGTGGACGCGGTCGTCCTACATAGTGTCGTTGACGCTGAGTTGGACTTTTTTTTAATAATTATTTAATGATTTATTTTGTTTTTATTTTTATTTTATTTTATTTCCTTTAATGACCCTCTCTTAGGCAAAACCAGCCCTCGTTGGCCATGGCCCTGCCACCAACAAAAGGAAAAGGGGAAGAAAAAAATTAAGACAAAAATAAAAATAGAATTTTAAAAAAAGTTAAAAATTATAGAAATTTATTCACGTCAACGCTAGCGATGCCATGTAGGACAACCGATATCAATTATTTGATATTAATTCAGTCATAAATATTTTAATTTGATCAATTTAGACCTAAACCATTTTACATTGCTACCAATTTAGTCTATCTAATCAATATAGACTGGAAGCCGTTGACATGGACGCCGGTCGTTCTACATAGTATTGTCGACGCTGAGTTGGAATTTTTTATAATTATTTAATGATTTCTTTGATTTTTTATTTTTTATTTTATTTTATTTCCTTTAATGACCCTCGCCTAGACAAGACCAGCCCTCGTTGGCCATGGCCCTACCACCCACAAAAAGAAAAGGGGAAGAAAAAAATAAAGACAAAAATAACAATAGTATTAAAAAATAGTTAAAAATTATAGAAAAATATACACATCAACGCTAGCGTTGCCATATAGGACAATCGATATCCACATCAACGGTTTTCAGCCTAAATAGCTTGGATAGACTGAATTGGTTAAAAAGATTTAAAATTAAATTGATCAAATTGAAATATTTATGACTCAATTGGAACTAATTCAATATGCTTATGACTTTTTTGATTATTTTCCCCACTTTAACACCTAAACTAAGAGAGAGAAGAGAAAGAAAGAGAGCCAATTTAGTTTGTTTTGTCCTATATATATATATATATATATATACACTTTCTTTTCAGAAAGTCTAAGACCATTACGTTTTGTAATATTGAAGAAATGATTCACATGTTTGAAATGTGAATCAACATTAGGGGAGTATATCAAAACATCATCGATATACACAATTATAAATTCAGAATATGGATTGAAGATATCATTCATGATTCTTTGGAATTCTGAAGGAGCATTTTTTAAAACAAAAGCCATCGCATTCCATTCATATTGATCAAAAGGAACGCTTATAGGTATAATTTTACCTATTTTGACTACCAGCAAGCTTGGTACAATGTTTTCTATCGTCAAAATCCAAATCGTAGCCATACATTTAATCAAGAAAAAATTGATACGAAAAAGTAAATCTCCATGGAGCTGTTTTGCTTTTTATTTAAACAAAAATGCAGAAATTGAACGTGGAGTCCCTCGTTTAGTAGTTAATTATAAACCATTAAATAAAGTTTTGAAGTGGATTCGATATCCAATACCTAACAAAAAAGATCTTTTGAAATGGTGGGATGGATTTTCATACTAGGATAAATGCTCAGTTGAAACCGTCCACAATTGGATCCAGCAACGTAAAGTCAAAGATTTAAACAAAGTTTCTGACGTGGCATCGGATGCGGCATCAAAGACATCCTTTCTCCACGACAAGTCAATGGCAATTGCAAAATTGGTTAATGTGAAAAATGAAAAAGAATTTTATGATATGATGAAACAAGCAATCTTGGAGCATGAAGAATCATTGTAGGGATCATTTTCTCAACACAGTGACTTAGAGGAAGAAGATGAATACAGCCCCAATATCTTCGGTCATGACTCCGACTAATGTTTTCATTGTATCATTCAATAGTCAATTGTAACAAATACAATTGTGTATGCAATCGTATCTATATTGTACAAGGTATGACACTGTACACTGCGCACCTCACTGTACACTGTAGCGATCTTTTAAGGGATTCACTGAAGCAACACTGAATTTTCAGTCTTTAAAAGCAGAGCGTCCTCAACGGTAAGGGGGGCTATCTCGACTTCAAACCCACAAGTTCTCTCTCTCTCTCTCTCTCTCTCTCTCTCTCTCTCTCTCTCTCTCTCTCTCTCTCTCTCTCTCTCTCTCTCTCTCTCTCTCTCTCTCTCTCAGCTCACCTTCTCCTCCAAAGCTCTCCCTCCTATCCAAAGGAAACCTTCGCCGGAGAACCAAAAGTCGTCGATCCTTCAAAGTAAGAAGTAACCCATTGTCTCCCCGGACCTAGATCCGTAAGTCAAGATCTGTTCCCTTTGATCTTAGTTGAGATAATTATCCCACCAACCTTTCAAAGTACCAGAAAAACCTGCAACGATCATATAAGCTACTTGATGATCTGTTGTATCAGGAAGAGTCTTATAAGCAGTTACACACATTACCATTTGACTTAAAATTTGCAAGAAATTCTGCTCGAAAATGCCATCTATATTCCACTCATAAATGGCATCTGCAGAATACTTGTTTTGGACTTTATTAAATGATTCTTCGAAAAAAAATATCAGGAAGAGTGGCTCTAGAATAATATAGTTTCTGAGGTTCTTTCCATGATAGGCGATTGACTTCGGATATATCAATTTTCTCAAGAACTGATATTTGATTGTCAGGTTTGGGAGTATTGATAACCAGAGGTTTATTGACATTAGGAGTATTCAGGATTGGTTGCTTAGTAACCTTTTCTTTTAGAAGCTTTCGATTTTTTGCTTGAAGGGCATCTTGAAATTCTTTACTAAAAGACTTTGGCATTTCAAAGTTTTTAAACAATGGTGTTTGTAAAGTCTTAGAAGGACTAGACATGGAATGAGCAATTGAAGGTTTTCCAATGGCATATTCAATTCTATCCAATTAGACACCTATGGAATGGAGATGTTGATTTGAAAAATTATTTTGTTCAATTATTTTTTAAATTCATTATTCTCATTTTCAGAAGGAGTTTTAGAAGGAGCGGCTAAAATTTTCTTTTCACGAAATGTTATTTTATTTTTTCTTAAAGGAGGTTGAGACGACTCAATTATTTGGTCATCATCTAATTTCCAGTTAAAATTTTTTTCTACATTATAAATTTTTCTTTTTTCTAGAAAGTAATTTTCAAACCATTCAAAGAAAAACATGTGTTCTCCAATTTCATTCAGAAATTCATAAAATTATTCTTTAATTTGTTTAGCATAATTTTTGAAATTGTCAAAAAACCATTTTCTCTTTTCACAATTTTCTTCAGAATTAAATTCTTTATTTAAAAGCTTTCTATCGGAAACAAATTCTAGTATTTTGTCAGAATCAGAAACATTTTCTATAGAATCTAACAATACCTGTTCTTCTTTAGTTAAGACACTTATTTCATGTTTAAATTCAGAATTTGTTTCAGAAGAAAAATCAGATGACGATTCTATTTCATTAATTTGAAGACTGCGTTCTATCGATTCTTCATCTGTTGAAGGGCAAATAGAACTTTTTGAATCACTTTTAACCATTAATTGGTTTAATTGATTCAGTATGTCTTCATCTGAAACAAGCTCATTGAATATTTTATTTAATTTGCAAAAACATCTTGTATGTCCTTTTCTCCCACAATTGTAGCAGACAAATTTGCTAAAATCTTTTTTCTCTTTTGTCTCTTCAGATCTTTTGAAACTTTTCTTTTTGAAGAACTTTCTCCCGAGTTTCGGGACTTGGGATTTATAAAACTTTTTCTTTCTTTTAAAAATTTTTTCTTTTGGACAAGAGCCAGATCATTTCTTAGATGTTAGGAAGGAGTGGGAAGGGTCGTATTGTCGACAGAAATCTCCTAATCTTCTTCGAGTAAGACTTTTCTCTTTTTTAAGCTGTTTTTGTAACTTAATGTTATTACACATTTGAGTTTCAACTTTATAGACATAGGATATCAATTCACCGTAGGATAGTGAATCGAAAGGAATACTTTCACCAAATTGTTCACGAATCTTATCGCGAACTTGGTTCCCTATAATTAGAGGAAGACCAGCGAGAAACTTTTCTTTCCAAAAGTGTTGATTACAATCTGGACGAAGTAATACTCTTTTTAGGAATACATTTTTGTACTCTCGGAATTCTCCAAGAGAACGACGTTGGAAAGAAGATCTTGATTGTGATCACTGATCACAAATGGATCTCCAATGAAGTGTTGGGACATGGAATATAATAGAATTGGAAGATTTCAAAAGTCAAGTATGATCAGATATACACTGAATCAAAATTCAAAAAACTTTTTAAGTCTAATGACTATGTCATCACCACAGAGGAACGAGACATTCCTCTGTCATCGTCTTATTGCTTAATACCTCTTTTAAGCAAAGAATCTTTAAAGAAACATGCTCAAAAGTATAATTATCTCCATTTTGGTGTAGTCCAAGTCGGTATTAAACCTTTGATTAAAGAAGGTTTAAATACGTCCATCCTTTTGGTCTTAAGAGATGCAAGACTCTTAAGATATGAAGATTCTCTTCTTGCAACAATCGAAACAAGTCTTTGTAATGGTCCATTTCATTTTGATTGTTATCCTAATTTTTCAATAAGTTTGAAAGATAAAAATATAATGAAATCTCTCGTTTTGCAGATCAAAACTCATAATTATAGTATAGATGAATGATCAATTCCAATATCCCTCATCTATAAGGTCCACTATAAAGTTATGAGTTCTGCATTTGATGTTCATTCTTTGAATGACACACCAAAAGGTCAAACCTTATTATTGCAGACTGATATATCTCGTTCAAATTCTATTGTTCCAAAGTCCATAAGTTGGAATGATATTGTCCATATATATATATATATATATATATATATATATGTAAGAGAGTTCAGCAAGCAAACTAGGAGCCATGAAAAGTAGTGTAATCCTGAGACCATTGGACTATCCTTTAAGGCGAAAGTACGTTGACAAAAACTTAAATGTTCGTCGAGTTCGATAATGCAGTGCAATTATGTCAGTATCCTAAATGAATTTTGTGTTATCAATCGTGTTTTGTATACCCAACTAAATCCTTTTAGTCACTACAGTCCCTCGTCATAGTCGAGATTGAATGTCTTATGGTGGGTTATCTTCATCAAACTTACTGTGGTTGGCCTCGGCCCCAAAAGGAACTTCCCAAGATACAACCTTCTTTGTTCTTTTATTTCTCCCCTTTTTGGGTGCTGGGCCAACTACAATGAGTGGGAGTCCTTCAAAGATGCAATTTTGAGGTTGAGGTAATGCAAAAGGCTTTCCAGAACACAACCTAGTAAAGTGCATCGGGTGAATCAAAGTGTCACGTCTAGTGTGAATTATAAAGTTAACTTGCTTATAGCTGAAGTCCGCGGTTCTTAAGATTAGCCCGTTCGGAGCCAAAGTAACGAGCTCTATAAGATTTTGGCTCGTCTCTTCTTGCCTGAGTAAGATTTCATCAATGAGCCTCCTTACACCCATACTTTTTTTCCTTCATTGTCGCTTTGCTTACCAAATTAGGAAAAAAAAACATGGAGTCTATTTGATTTTGATAAAGATTGACCGGAATCGAAAGTAAAGGTTTGGACGGATCCACTAAATGCCATCTTACATGCTAGTTAATACTACACTTGTCAGCTAAAGTATAGTTTATCCAAATTTGATAGTCATGATTAATACAATGAGTTCTTGTTTTCATCTGCAGTGGAAGTTTGTGGCCTGGAGAGGACAAAACCATCCATGTTTTAAAAAAAGCAACAGAGAGAGAGAGAGAGAGAGAGAGAGAGAGAGAGAGAGAGATTCTTAAAACGTCTCATCAAAGACAAACAACAGATCGTGATTCTGTGAATGATCATTGGATCATTGAAAAACCTCAATCCTTTCTTTTATCATTGAAATTCTGTGGACGCCAAACAAAGTTCTAAGTCCATAAAATGCATAATTACAAAAGTATTAATATTCACAAAAAAAAACTCAAATTGATATATTTATGACAAATCTATTTCAAATTAATTACTTAATCACCAAAAATCTCAACATGATACTACCACAAAAACTCCCAACACGTGACAAATTTATTAAATATTTGTTTCCATTAAATTGGATTGTCACAATGAAAAAACTTCAACCAATAAACTTGTAACAAACAGAAGGTAAACATCTCAAATCGGAAATCTGGCGGTAAAATTTTAATGAAAATTAACGAATGATAAATCTATCACAAGTACACCAGTTTAGTATTTTTCATGATATTAACTCAATTACAGAATCAAGAGGGACTAAAAACACAAAGACAACACACATACGCATTCGTATACATGTACATCATCCCAACTGCGGAGAGAGAGCGAAAGATATTCAACAAGAAATGAGATCATTACATTGAAAAGGTCAACCGGGGGCTCATAAAGAAATCTCAAGCCTGGACCATATGTAAAGGCTAAGCATTTGACCAATAGCTGTTTCTTCAACCTTTCACGCTTACAAAAAGACGAGCCCTAAAGCCCTTTAAAAATATATAAAAGAACGAACTACTTTTACTCCTGATGGCTCTAACTCTTTCCTCTCTACAAGGAAAAGAATGAAGATAATCTACTTTTGCCGCTTAATTAATTGTAATCCTTAAAGCCAAATTAGTATATCTTGGCCCAACACACAAAAAAAAGAATAGCCAGTTTTAGGAATGCATCTTGTAAAGGATGTGATTAGGACGCTTATTAATTAAGTTATAAAACATAATCTTCATAAGGGCATCGAGCTGGATGAAGAATTGCTCCTAAGTAAATCCTCAGCAAGGGATCATAGGTTCGAACTCAAATCTTGCAGTTTGCGAAGCACAATCTGTGACCTCTAATACATAGTTGGTCTGATGGGGGAGATGCAACGTATGATTTGATGGATTCCAAAGTCGAATATTTCACGACAGGTTACGAAGTTAACACCAAGGGAATGCTATGATTTTCTTCATTTAAAATGGTTATGATCAAAGTCAAGTACATGAAGAAGTGTCGTTGGGAAGTCCTTCAATTCTTCTTACAAAATTGTAAGTGACGTATCTAACAAGTTCAAAAGGTTCACACATTGACTTCATCTACAAGGATTTGATGTTCTCGATAGCGTAATCTATACATGGAAATTGCTTCGATTTGGTGTTCTCGATAGCATAACCTTTTCATGGAAATTGCAATTTCCAAGCTAACGAGCAACTCATCAGATTTGGGGAGATCCACATGGAACCTACCATCTTCAGTGGTTCACATTCAATATGCGTTATACATATATTATTGAAACGACTCTCACATACGACAAACGCATAATTATAGATTCTGTGTAAGCTAGAGAAGGAGATAATAATGCAGGGTAATTTCCCCTCTCAATTGCCTTGACATTGTATTTACATGATGTATCATCCTATACTAATACAACTTGAAATGCTAACTATATCATACCATAATTTAGTCAGTGAATGCACTCATTGTAGAAAAATTCGCAAGTCCACCGACATTTGTGTCCAATGCACAATTCAAATAGATGGGCATCACGCGAGATACAAATGATGATTGTTATACACTGAACTTATATATACCCGAAGCACTCGATTATGGCACCTCATCATACAATATCGAACTGCATAAAATAAACTAAAGTTGCATTAAAATAGAGTGAAGTTGTACCACTTGGACAAGTTACCAAGAGCATAACGATTATCTTATAAGCACATAAAACCAGTCTTTTCCAGAGTTTTTAAAGCTATTTAGAGACCACAAAATGCCGCTAGGGAACTGTCTAGAGTCGTTCACAGTTCTTGCTTTTGCAATCATTATGACTTCAATCACCTCAAGGGTATTCTATTAAAATTTGCACCTCCACAAATTTTGTGACAATCGTCAAAAGCGGTTGCCCTTGCAATTAGTGGGAGGAAAAAAAAAAGTGGATTCTTTTCAAACAATTGACTGGCATGGTCTTCACTTTATGTCCACTGGATCATGTGTGAAAAATACTTCAACAACTATTTGCATCGGATTCTTATTGAAAAAAAAGAACATTCGTTACATGATTTATTCTTTTAGACACTCCAAGTTAAAATTAATTTACCTAATCTTAACTAAGGGTTGCACTATTTTCATATCTTTTTGTTTAGAACACACCATTGTCATAATATACCTTTCAATCGTTAGATTTCGATGATAAAATTTATAACTAATAGTAGCCCCCTCTCTTAGAATAAAAATTTCTCTCATCATCTCTCTCCTTCATACTCCATATTCACAGTAAGACTTCAAAATCAACTGGTTAATACCTGCATATCCTTTTGAATTGGTGAAAATAAAAGAAGTCTTTATTTTAAGTGAAAATAAATCGAAGAATATCTTTCCCTTTTACGATCACGAATTCATTAATTTGTTGAAAATGGAGTTGTTAATTTGATTTGTTATAAGATCCTTCATTTTTTTCTTGTTTAAGTTTTAAATGATTTTGATGGAAGTGCAAACCTAATTATAAAATATGCTTGTTGATGGAAAATAAATGAGAACATAATTCACGAGCAATATTAAAAGTTTCTTCATGATTGAACAACATAAAAACTTCGGTGTTTTTTTTTGGTAAAGAAATAAAAACTTCGGTCTTGACCCTCTTTTTTTTTTGGGTAAAGTAAGATCTATAGTGAATAAAGCGCTAGTCACAAACAAAACCTTCGCCGCACACCACCAAAGTGTCGCCTAAGATGTAAGGGCAACTCGGGTTGGGAAAGCAACAAAATAAAAAAGCCAAATAACGTGGTAGCTACACAAACTCAGAAATGAACCTGTGACAACCTATATAAAGAGCTATCCAAAAACACAAGGCCAAGCAAAGTGGTCGAATAGTAGTAGCGAGGGAAACCGAACCTTCCACAAGTATCAATCAAAGATCGCTAAGGAATTTCCCCAAGAAGCTTGCATCCTTCGGTTTTGAGGGTTATCATCAACATGGCTAAAAAAGAGAGTCTTATCTTTGACAAGCTTCTGAAGAAGCTCCTTGAGAGATGTCATGTTGAGTTGTTTATTGTGGAAAAGGCTGTGGTTCCATTCCATCCACATCATGTAATAAAGAGCACCAAAAGAGAATCTAGCTATTCTTTGATGGAAGGAATGACCTCGAATGTGGCACATCACCCACTGAAGATCATCTTGCCATGAAGTGTTATGCCAAGCTAAGTTGCATTTAGCTGACCAGAATAAAGCAAGAGAATTTGTGAAACGACACCCAAAAAATAGATGAATGATAGAGTCAAGCCAACAACAACAAAAAGCACAAGCACCTTCTGCAATACGATGATAGGTAAGAAGGATTATCTGAGTAGGTAACTTATTGAGTGAGATAAGCCACAATAGAAGGAATGTCGGGAAGCAAGGTGGCGGTCCCAGATAAATGAGTGCCATCGGACTACTTGAACTCTATGCCGAAAATACTTCCAAGCCGAGGTAGAAGAAAAGATGCCAGAAGGGTGGCCAAGCCAAATTAAAGTGTCACTAATCTCAAGGGTGAGGGACGGCATGGGATGAAACCGGGCTCCCATGACAGTGTTCACCCTTGAGGGGAAGTGAGCTGTAGATAAAACGTCCCGAACGGTTATCGTCCGACATATATCAAACCTGTATATATCCAAGTCAAAAAAAGTTTGTATAAGGACCCTTTTGGATGCCAAGAATCAAACAAGAAGGATATATTGCCACCTCCCACCGGTCAGCAGAATAGCTTTTCACTATCTCGTCTGAGGTCGAGAATTGTTTTCCAGGACCAAGTGGATATAGTCGGTTTCTTCGCAACCCAAAAGTTCTTATTCTTCAGAAAGTTCGTGTGAATCCACTTGCATCATATAGACTCTTTATCCGTGAAGAGTAACCATATATGTTTGAGCATGGTCACCTTGTTGCAGTCGAAGAGTCATTGAATGCCAAGACCCCCTTCCTCCTTTGGTAAGCACGTGTTGTCCCACGGCACCTTAGCTCCACTAGCACCTAGCTCAGGGCCTTTCCAAAGGAATTGCCTGAGAATTTGCTCAATACGAAGAATAATAGACTTAGAAAGGGTAAACATACAAGGCCAAAAAACTTGGATAGCGTGGAGAACTGTCTTGACCAGCAAAAGACGTCCCGCAAAGGATAGGAATCATTGGGACCAAGAATAAACCCTAGATGTGATTGCATTAACCAAGGAGGTACAATCCACTTTTCTAAGGCGACCATATACAATGGGAACTCCAAGATACGTAAATAGTAAAACACGTTCCTGGAAACCAAGAACCGAAAGAAGTTGTTGTTTGAGAAGAGTCGAACACCTTGAGCAAAAAAATTCACTATTACTCATATTTGGTCTAAGTCCAGACCAATCATAAAACTTGTCCAATCCCAACTTGAGAAGTGTAACTGAGGTAGGATTAGCTTAAAAAAAAATGAGAACATCATCCGCAAAAAATAGATGGGACAACAGTGTTCCTTTGAATCTCTAATAAAACTTGAAACCATGCTGTCGAGTTTGGAAATTAATAATTCCCATAAAGATTCCCATAACAAGAGTGAATAAATAGGCCGACATTGGATCACCTTGCCAGAGTCCTCTTCCACTCGAGAAGAACTCGTAAAGTTCCCCATTGATAGACGGAGAATTTTAGGGATGTAACACAAGTCATAATGAGATTAGTGAAACTTACAGGAAATCCAAAAGGTAGCTAAACCATGTGTAGGAAGTCCCACTCCATCGTGTCATAGGGTTTTCTGAAGTCAACCTTAATAGAACATTTTGGTAAGTGCGGGCCATGATGAAAACCGCTGAATAGTTCCTGAGCCAGAAGGATGTTGTCGCTAATCTAACGGCCTTTAACAAAGGCATTTTGTGGCGGGCTGATAATAGATGAGAGAACATCACAAATTCTATCAGCCAGGATCTTGGTAATGCATTTGTAAATTGTATTACAGCAAGCGATGGGCCTGAAATTGCTCATAGAGCTAGCATTAGGGATCTTAGGAACTAAAGAAATGATGGTGGTATTGATATATTAAAGGAATCCTGAATCACCAAAATCACCGACTGGCCAACAATCTCCCAAGTAGCCTTAAAGAATTCTACATTGAACACGTCAGGCCCCAGGGCTTTAACAGTAGATAGGGAAAAAATGGTGCTCTGAATCTCATGCACTGAGATATGACGAGATAAAGAGGATATTTGGTCGTTGTCTAAAGGATGCTCTATTACTGACCTGATATCCTCCAAAGCTGGTCGAGACATCAAGTTGAAAGAGGACAACATCTCTTAAAAAAAGAGAGACAATATGGGCTTGAACTTGAGTTGGCTCGGTCATTACGGTACCTAAGCTATCCGTCATTGATAGAATCCTATTGCGGAGTTGTCTTTTGTTTACATAATGATGGAAGTACTTAGTGTTCAAGTCTCATTCTTTCAGCCATTGCACATGGGGCTCTGCTTAAAGAAGGTCTCCTCCTGTAGCTGAAGGGTGGAAAAAAGTTGATGACGATCCTTCTCAATAATAGCAGCCCCTGTTTAAAAGAATCAAGCTGAAGTGCGGCTTGAGCAGAATCCAAAGCCTCTCTTGCCTCGTTAGTCCGTGCCGAGATATTAGAAAAGGACTCCTTATTGAGTTGCTTTAGTCGTCCTTTAAGAAATCTGAGTTTTGTGCATACTTGAAATATTAGAATGCCACAAATGTTAGTTTCCCAAACCTGATTTACCAGTGGTAAGAAAGCCTGACTAGTAGTCCAGAAGTTGAAAAACTTGAAAGGCCTTCTGGAGTTCGGAGGGGCTGAAATGCGAATATTCATAAGACTATGATATGAAACTCCCGAGGGCAGAAAAGAGGCTTTTGAGTAGGAGAAATCAAGGCTCTAATGGGTGGTGATGAGCATCCTATCAATCTTCCTCTGTTTGTGAGACTCTTCGGAAGAAGTGGACTAAGTGAAACGGTAACCTGGGTGTCGAAGGCCATCTAAACCAGCATCAATTATACACTAACCAAATTCGTCATAAGAAGGAAGCCAAGTGTTAGAGCTCCCAATTCTATCCGACGGGTCACGGATAGTATCGAAGTCACCTGCTAATAGCCAAGGGCAGTCCACTAACATCTCACTACGGTGAATAATATCAGCCCAAAGAAGACGCCGAATAACAAAAGTGTGTTCTGTATAGATAGCTGAAAACCGACATATGACATTCTGAATTCCGACTCTATCTCAAAGCTTATTAATGAATAAATGTTTATCAGTGTATTTTAGTAAACCTCACTCAGAATTGATCGCTCTTGAATCGATTAACTGAAGGAGAATGGCTAACTATGATTTAGGTACGTAGACTAAAGAACTTGACCATGGACCGGTACTTTAACCATAAGGATTGTCAAGGAATTATCTTATGCCAATAAAGGCCGATCTAAGAATGGTTCTAAAACGATTTGCTACCGTCGTGCAATTGATTCACGGGTGATTCCGTATGACCATAGCATGATTTGCGAATTAACCTAACAGATCCCTAACGATCGTGACCTTTGGAACTAGCGATAAACCCTAGCAATTACATGACAACCAAAGTCATCATGACTCAAATAACTATTAAATGTGACATTAGTCGCGGGTCGATACGCGTAACTCCTAAGAGCCGTCCGTTAGTCTGAGATGCGCTGGAATGACAAACAACTGAATTTGACCATGAATTGAACTTCAAGATTGGAAGCCAAATATTCGAGGATTCCAATATTAATAAATTAGACGTCGCTTCATCGAAAGTCATTAAGATTATGGCTTGTCCCTTATAAATTAGGGAAGTGAAATTTACACATTTACCTGTAGGATTCTATTAGTTCCTTTATATTAAGTCAAGGACAGGATAATCTTTTACCCGTCCCCCACTTTGGCCGAAAATTTACAAGGGCTTGTTGGTCTTTTGTTATTTTGAATTATTTGGAAAAGACAAGAGCATTAAAACTCTTGGTAGGGGCCCCTTTTCTTTAAACAAGATCCACTTTTTCCTCGCCAATAAAGCCTATCCTATTGTGAATAGGTAGAGGTCCCCTTTACTAGAATTTTGGGAGATAACTCAAGACAGTCTTCACTCTTCCTCCTCTCATTCTATTCAGCCAACTCCACTCACTCACTCTCTCATTTTTTTCATTTCCTCTCAAATCCTCTCCCTTCCTGTCACGCCACCACCATCGACGACATCCTCCTTCGTCATTCGCCACCACCGATCAGCCTTAGACCGAAGGACTCTAAAGGGACGTTCTTTAGGGTTCTCTTGGTGGATTCAAGGTAAGTGGCTCCTAGGGCCTGAGCTTAAGTGTTATTTAGTTGGTGATAGAACTTTAGAGTGATTTTTGGAGGAAATCCATGGCTGACTTGAAGTGTTCTTGTTTGGACCAAACCGACTCCTCATTAGACCAGATTTGAACTCGGACTTCGTCGCCTCTTTCATTGATTTCACTTGGCTTGTTCACTTGGTCATTTGGCTCTAACTTTTCCCTAGGACATTAAGTTACTAAGATGTAATTTTAGAACTCTAGATGGTGAATTGTGAACCGGTTATGATTGGTTTATAGTATGGATCGAATCTAACTTGTAGAAGCCGAACCGTGCTTGCATGGTTTTGGGGCGTAAACGTGAAATCCATAGATGAGTAGTGATTGTATATGTTCGGTTTGGTGTGTCTTCTAAATGACCGAATAGGAGGCTGAGGTTATCTTTGGTTAAAGACTTTAGTAAGATGAAATAATTGACTAATTGTTTATAGGTGCCGAAATGAATTTGTAAGGCTTAACAAAGTATCGATTGATTGAATTGACTAATTGAACCCCTTAATGTATGTTCGGCTATGGTTGGGATGATGTGGTAAATGACTTGATTGATGATAAAATTATATGATGTATTCGGCCTTGTATTGAATCCTAGCTGAGACTTGTGATCTCGTGACCTTCCACGGGGCCATTCGCCATGACTTGTTTAGGCGACATAATGTACTACTTGCTGAATCGAGGTTCCAAAGCTTTCGGTCTTGATTAGTTATTAACTCATCGATTGATTAAAAAGGGTTAGTTGTGCTTATTGCATTTGGCCGTGATTGATTTTGGGAATAAAGGCTAGTTATTTCATTTATTCGAGTTGTACTTGATCATGAAATATTAAAAGCGCATCGTTTGGCTAAGTGACGTTATGTGATTCCATGACATTAATGATGAGGCAAAAAGGCTGACGTGTATTCCCGAATGATGAAGTATGAAATTGGTTGTAGCTAGCCTTGATTGATGGAATTATGAGTTTATGCACATACGGTACCTTGACGTGTTAGACGCATGGTTTAAACTTATCCTGAGGCGTTAGACGTGGGACTTGACTTGAGGCATGCTAACGTGAGTCTTAAAATGGAATTAGAAACCTAAGGAATACTAACACGGTTTCATTAATTAATTAAGCCTGAGGCGTCAATATGCGGGCCTAGCCATTTGCATTGGAACCATAATAAGTATAATACCGCCCTTATGCTATGATTTATAAGTGCCAAAATACGAAGTCTAGCCTTGAATCGAGTTTTGATATAAAGATTTATGCTTTAATTTGTCATAGTGTATCATTGCCCTATAACTCAATTGGTTGGTCGTTGCATGCTCTAAAAGTGTCTGGAGGTACTAATGACCTAGTTTAGGGTTAGGGTTAGCTTATTGAGATTTTTTCTCACCCCATCGTGGGCTCAACTTTTTCAGACCTCAAATCCTAGTCATGCCACTGAAACGTTTTGGGGAGCCAATGGATATTCAAAAGTCGGTGACCGAGTACCCCATAGGCCTAGATAAGGCCTACATTAGAAAGGGGAGTATAGTATAGGTCGACGAAGGAGATGTTGATTGAGAGTTGCATTATTTTGAGGTATGGTTCTATCGGGATGGCGATGTGACATACAGACCCTTGAGGAGTTTCGATGTACCTCGGAGAGTGATTTCTAGATGGTGCAGTGCTACACCCCCTGATGGCGAGGTATCCCATCCAGAAGCCAAACCCGAGAGCAGTTAGCTGAAGCCCTCGGAACCAACTGAGATGTAGAAGTTGTGGAGCCCTCTGATGTTGAGGAAGTACTTGCAGAACCAACTGAGTTTGAGTTGGAGCAAGAGCTACATGAAGAGTTTAACGCCGAGTTGGAATCTTAGACTGAGCCAAAGATGAGTGTAGATGAGTTAGATGCGCCTGCAGATACAGAATCTGATCCGGAGGAAGAAGTTCCCTTGGACCTGGGGTCAAATGCTTATGCGGTGTACGACTTTGTGGCTGGCGAAGACTACTCAGCTGATGGCGAGCCCTACCTTTAGGTATAGCTGTGGTGCCTAACTTTTGGGACATCTTTTATAACAGGAGTGGTGTGACTGGATTAGATGCATCCTTTTGACTAAGTCCCTTGCCCTCCTTTGAACCCTATTTTGTATCCCTGCTTTTGACCAAGTTGTAAAATTAGATTTCTAACAAGTTTTGTATAAGTGTTTTTATCATCCCAAGTCATCTTTGTATTGCATTGTATGGAGTGTGTTTATTGTTTCTGCATGTGCATATGAATTCATTAGCCTATCGCTTGCAACTCGATCTTGGGATAGTACGAAGGAGAAGGCAACTGCAAGATGTTAGCGCGCTCAAGAGGATATGCGGGGCGTGACATCTCCGTTTAAGTGGTATCAAAGTAAGGCCAGCTTGATCCAATTTGATTGAGGACTGGAGAAATAAGGAGTGGTGACTTTGAGGATAACTGTGTAGGGAGACATTAGGAATCCTCTAGAGTTAGACACGAAATGCATGTCATGTGAATTGGCGCCTGTGATTGGCATATCGGATTGGCATCACCTTGGGTGATTATGAGGTTATAGGGCTTCGTACTTGACACTAGGTGTTGTTTGATGAATATTTGATTGATGAGTGAATGGCTTATGGTGATTTATTGAATATGAAATTCCTGATGGTTGCTTGATAATTGAGTGCTTAACGGTGATTACCACCTTGATGCGTAGCATAGAATTGTTAGACTTAAGTAAATGACTTAGGTCTTTGATTCCTAAATGGAATTATAGTGATTCAGGTGTCCTAAGTCTTGAAAGAATGAGCAATCAGAATAGGGGAACGAAGGGAGCTTCTAGCTCGAGGCCACAAATAGTGGAAGATCCTAGAGTCGATGGAGTCCTCAAAGTCTTGGAGGAAATTGGAAAACTAATGGGCAAACAGGTTCAAGAGAGAGCTGCTGCTGTCGGCCAAGCTGCTGAGGCTGCCGTTGCTGCTGCCAATCTGGCAAATGGGAACAATGGAAACAATGACAACAACGGGAATAACGATTAGGGTCATGAAGTCGGTGACGTGCAAGGAAATGACAATGTGAACCGCTAGATAGGCCAACTTGTAGAGCAGTTCATAAAGCTGAAATTGGCTCAGTTTGATGGCACCGGAGACCTAGAAATGGTGCCTCGATGGACAGAGAAACTCGAGAAGGTTTTTGGAGTTTTAAGATGCACGGAAGAGGAGAAAGTTCTCCTGGCGGTCTACCAACTAGAGGGTACCGCCAACGATTGGTGAAATTCCACCAAAGAAAGAGTTTTTCCAGAAGGCACCGCTCTCATTTGGGTCGCCTTTGCTGAAGCATTTAATGACAAATACTTCTCGGAGACTGCTCAGGGAATGAAACTAGTAGAGTTCCAACAGTTTCACCAGAATCAGCTGACAGTCGATCAATACGAAGTTGAGTTTGCTAGGTTGTCAAAATACGCGTCGAGGCTGGTTGAAAATCCATTAGATAAGGCGTGAAGGTTCCGAGATAGGCTGAGGCCGGACCTTCGTAGCCAGATAATGTCCATGAATTTGAGGACCTATAGAGAGATATATGAGCGGAGTCAAATGATCGAAAGAGATATGAAAGAAAGAGATGCCACTTTTGGATCATTATTTACTCCTGCTAGAGACAACCGCCAGTTTGGCAAGAGGCCAATGGCGAATAACCGTCGCTTTATCCCTCCCATCAGAAACAACGTTAGTAAGCCTATCCACCAATTATACTAGAATTGTCACTTATGTGGAAAGCGACATGGGAATGGACTTTGCCCAAGCAAGACTGTCACATGTTTCAAGTGTGGCCAGCTAGGTCATAAGATGAGAAATTGCCCGAACCAAGCTCAGAATCACAACTTCAAGGGCCTCGACCACAGGCAGGATCGCTGGCTACAACCCCACAGAACAATCTGAATAGGCTGCTTGCTCAAGGACGAGTATAGGTAGTCGCGCGTAAGGAGGGGAAGAGAGCTCCTGGCATGGTCATAGGTATAGTTACTTGTGATCATGCTGCCTATGCCTCTGGAGCCTCGCATTCATTCGTATCTGCTCAGTTTGCTGTTGTGGTTGGAATTAAATTAAAACCGCTGGATGTGATATTGCATGTTACTATCCCATTAAAGGATAAAGTGTTAGTCTCGCTAGGTTGTGTGGACTCTCAGATAGTTATTGGCGGTAGTGAAAAGCGGATAGACTTGGTTGTATTGCCTATGTTTGATTTTGATGTCATTATTGGAATGGATTGGTTGGGTAAGCATAAAGCTGTAGTTGATTGTGGTAGCAGAGTGATCCATTTCCACCCGATTGATTATCCTAGATTCGAGTTTGTGGGAAGTCGAGGAGGAACCTTGATCCCCTTGATTTCATTGCTTGAAGTAACTAAGCTATTGGATGAGGGATGTCAAGCTTATCCAGCTACCGTAGTCGATCTGACAATCGAGGAACCAAAGTTGGAAGACATAGCTATGGTGCGAGACTTTCCTAATGTCTTTCATTAAGAATTGCCAGGATTGCCACCAAAAAGAGAAATAGAGTTCGCGATTGAGTTAGCCCCTGGGACGAAACTAATCTCGAAGGCACCCTATAGGATGTCCTTGTTCATGATTAGGTTAGTTCCAGGCTTGCTGCTCGATCCAGGGATAGTACGAAGGAGAAGGCAACCGCAGGATGTTAGCACGCTCAAGAGGATACGCGGGGCGTGACACAACATATCTTATTGGAAGCCAGCAAAAGTAGATGACCATGAATAGCTTGGGACAAAGCGGAGGACATCACAAAGTTTATGAGCATTGGATTCCATTTGATCCATATCCTACCCCGATAATAATGCTCATAATTTGCAATCCACTTCCAACTCAGTACTAAGGTAGCAGAGATAGCAGCAAAACGTGACAAGAGAACCTTTGTCTCAAGAATACCAATGCAACAAAGTTTATTGACCTTGACAAGGTTTCTAATCTCCACTTGCTTAAGAGGATTCATCAGTCCTCGTATATTCCACACACCAAAAAACATCACAAAAGTAGTAGAGGGAAAAATTATCACTTTCTGTGGCGGTACGACCTCCTTTTCATGGAGGTCTTATTTTTCTTCTTGTTAGAACTAAGGCTACTATCCGATGTAGTAGTGCCCTGTTGCTGCTTTACCAAGGGAGGTGGGTCTATGTTGATTTGCTTGTTAACCTTGGACATTGCCCCTTGGGAGGCAACTATCTATAGTTTAGTAATGTGCAAAGGAGGGGAATCCACTTCGTCGTCACTATCAACATTAATTTCTTCAACCTCCTCCTCGTTTGATCCAAGGAATCAACCAAAGCAACTTAGGAATCCATTCTTGACTCGGGAAAAGAAGATTGGCCAGCATCTCCTTGAGGGCAAGATGCCTTCTGGTGAACTTCCTCAGTGATTGGCAGCACAATAGAAACTCCTATAACAGGAGTATCGCTAGGAGCAACAGGTGGAGGTGTGACATCCTATTTCCTACCATCGACTTGTCATTCATCAGTAGCTAGTTGTGAGGGCCGTGGGGTTCCAAAAACGGCAGGGTCAATGGAGGGGAAAACTGGAGGCTCCATAGCTGTAGAAAGGCAACAATGTCCAAAAACACCACATTTATTGCATATAGCAGGCTTCCACTCAAAGTCAACCTTAATTGAATGAGAGGACCCCTTAATAACACCTCCATAGAGTTGCGAAGAGGCTGATTGGCAATGATCTCAATACATACGTGAGCTTATGAAATCATCTTCACACTCTCCATTTGTTGGTCAACATAAATGGGCTTGCCGACGGCACTAGCTATGGTACTTATGCCTAGGGATGACCAAAGGGAGTATGGAATATTCCTAAGTTTGATCCATACTAGAATTGATTTATGCTGATCCTTTTTAAGCTCAAGGAGCGAATGCTACTGTTTGAGGAACATAGGTACCCGATATACAGATATTGGCCCAGTCTCTAATATCTTCTTGTGGAAATCACCATCCGGTATGTGAAAGAAGTAAAAATCTTCGTCATTTGCCATTACTTTGGCTAAATTTGTGCTCCATAGATGTTTAGCAACCATTTCAGTGAACTTGATAGGTTTTTTCTTCCCGACAAAATAACCTACAATGCACTATTTCTCTTTCGGGTTCGAGGCCTCCAAAATTTCATCCAAAATTTGCGCTATCACTCTATCAGCATCAACAGCAGCATGAGGTATATACGTGAGAGCATAAACTTTATTGGCCGCCTTGGCAACAGCTGCCCAAAATCGCTATCCTTGCTGTTGGGACAGCACAAACAGGAGCTGGACCAGCATCAAGGACCGGTTGAGCAGAGGCATTCCGGGGTCGGGGTGGTATGGACGCAGCCTTGCTTTGAATTCTACTCCTTCCTCTGTTGTGAAAAGACAAAGGGGTCGGGGCTTGGCTTTTGAAGTGCTTGCAGTATTCTACTTCGCATCTGTTTTCCTTCTTGAAGTGGCTGTAGTAGGTACCAATTCGGGCAGTTGCTGTGATTCGAAAATCACTTCCTTTGGGATGTTGGGAAGACATGTGAAGCTCAAAGGGGTTGGTCGTGGCTAAGCGGCACCCAGTTGCCGGAAGTTCCCTACTCGATTTTGGGAACGGGCAGCCATGGGTTTCCCTTATGGTAGAACGACCATGGAGGGCAAGAAAGGCTCACCCAAGAAGTCCTAACAGTGAGAAGGTCGACAAGGGGGGGGGGGGGGAATCAAACACCGGGAGGATCGAGCAAAACCAACGGTGGAATCGGAAGAAATCGCCGTGCATTAAAGCTGTGAGCAGTACAGGGTCGGGGAAAGAGAAGAGAGGATTTGCGTTTGGTCGATCTTGATCTTTTAACTTTCGTTTTCGTTTTTTCCAATGATAGAAAAAGTACGTGGTTCCCAAGTGGGCGGCATTTCCTGAATACTAGAAGGATTTTATAATATGATCACATAATTTTTTATTACTAGTTTGGATTTGTGCCCATGAACACCTACTGCTATATAAGTACTCTTTTTCGTTTGTAATTGAGTGATGTAACGAGATGTGCGAAATGCTAATTATAGTGAAATCTTCTACTAGATGTAGCCCTAGTTTAAAGGTGAACCACGATAAAAATCTTATCTCTCAATTTTCTCTTTTTCATTACGTTTTATTTCATTGTGATTGTACGCTAAATTTTAACATGTTTAATAAAATTGAAGCTTAATTTCGTGGGTTAAAATAAGAAGATTTGTTTTGGCCAGTGGCAATAGTGCCGCCCCATTAATTTGTTCCACACACATTTCACACCATAAAATAGCAATGATGCATCGGCCGAAGAAGTCAACCCATATTACTATGAATAGAGAGCTTCACTTTATTTTTCTTGTCATTTCCCAGTTGGAAGGTGTGATAATTACTATTTAATGGAGTGAGTATGACATAATATGCATTCCCAGATAATTTCTATCTCATTCTTCAGATTTTGTTTGTTTGATTTGCGGCTAATGGTCACTCCAAAATGACTGGACTTATGTTTATGCCATACATTAGGGTTCACCAACTTCTAAAAAATATTACTAATCAAATAGTGGAAGAGTGAGAAAATCAATTTGAAGTCATGAGGATTTTGAGTGCACATCATAAGATTCCAATGCATTTACTGAATCATGTCTCATCCATTTTAATAATTTGTTCTAAGTATATGTTGGCCAATTTCCTAACATTTTAAGTTTTTGAAAATAAAAATGATTCCTCGGACATTGGATCGGAGCATAGATAAAGGGCTCAAACTGTGGCACTCCTCAATTTTCTCATGTTAATTACTCATGTTACTCTATTCGATTTTTCCTGTTCAATCGTTATCTTTCTAATTTAGTTTCATCTAAAACCGGACTTGCAGGCATAACGACCAACTTACATGCTAGGAAGAGCGTTAAGTAATCAAATTGATATAAATACACCGCGATCCGTTTTTTAACAATTTAAAGTTTTGAAAAATTTATTTTCTAATATGATATCATAGCAGAAGTCAAGAGTTCAAATTTCGATACTCCTATCTCTAACTTGTTGCTTGTGGCAATCTCACAATAATTGGCTCATGCAAAGTTTTAGCTATGTTCGTTTCATGATATTTGAGCCGAGTCGTGCACGCCTAAAGGATCGCTTGCATACGAGAAAGAATGTTAAGTATTTACCCACTCGCTTAAATGCGTGATTATATTGTGATTTATGCACGTGTAGTTTTCCTCCTATTAATATTTTAGATTTCGGGACAAATGTTTTGTCTAAAATAACAAATAGTCTGCACAAGAAAGAAAACTATATTTATCTTCCCTTGTGAACGTGTATCTGGCCGCTCTAAGTGCAAAACAAGTTTTCTTGTTCTAACACATTGGGAAAATACCAAATGATTAACTCTCGCATGTCACATAGTGGCTCACCTTGTAAAAGGTGCGAGATTCTTGTGTCCATGTATCACCAAAGATTAGCTTTCCTCAACACAAATTAAAGAAAAACCTTAGCAAAGGACTTAATTGATGTCAAGCGACCATCCTTAATCCGAGGGCAGAACTCTCATCAACGTAAGATCACTTGTCAGCAAGTACGGTTCAAATGAAGGTTCTTACAAAAAAGGCCCCAAAAAAGGAAGCATCAGCGCAAAGAAAATCCCAAGGGGGTGGGGCAGGGAAAAAAACCCAACAAGCTAAACACAGTTTGAGCGATGCGATTTAGCTAGTAGCCATTCTGCCACCTGATTTGCACTTCTGCTACAGTGGCTCACCGAAATATTTTGATGATGGGCTTCACGTATATAGACTTCTGACTCCCAACGCGGGTCAACCTCTCTTGAACTAAGGAGATACTAGATTCCACTATAACTATGTTTTTCGTGTCTTTATCTTTTATCAACGGATTTTGATCAACAATCATAGCTTTTGCTTGAGTTAAAAACTTTTCAGGCTCTATTTGCCTCCATAATTAAATGTGTTAATCCTCAACACTAAGTAAAAATATCACCCTAAGCGTGAGAGAAAATGATTGAGTAATTAAATATTAAATATTATTTTCATTTAATAGTTTAAATGTTTAAAATAATCGACCGCAAAAACTCATTTCATAAACACCACGAAAATGTTATAGTACAATGAAAAGCTTTTGATAAGCCTAGGCAGGCTAGAAACTAGGATAGCTCTTTCTTTTCTTTTTTTTCCTTCTTCTTTTTTGCAGTTGAACAGTCAAAATTCTAAATCACTTCACAAGAAAGGAACATGCCGAGTAGAAACGAAACGTTTCCGAGAAATGCGGCTAGTTGCCGCCTCTTTACTTTCTTATCACTTCATTTCGTATAATGGAGTTCCACTTTCTCTATGGAGGGCCTTTCTAGCAAAAACCCTTTTCAGCATTTGAAATAAACTTCTCTTTTTGTCGAAATTGAAATAAACTTTAATTAACGATAGTTAAAAAAAAATGTGAAATAACGGCCGAGAGGCCACATCACTCGCTGTACAAAAAAAGACAGCAAAAAATAACCCAAAATAAATAATACTTATATAGTACGATTTCAGTGTCTCTCAAGATCCTCCAATGCATAACATACCCTCTTTTGGGTATGAGCCTAGAGGTCTGGCTATTTAGAGGTTTAGGACACACTCTACCAGTATCTTAAGCTGTTCAAATTTAGATATTTGGCGTAAGCGATGATCTTGACCAAGAGCGATGTGCACATAGTTGGTGTGATTCGAACAGAATAAAAACTTCATCTAAATCTTGATTTTAGAAAATTGCTAGACGATGATTTTGAAAGACTGCTAAATATGACATCATGGGTGTCTGAGATTTATAAGTTCATAAAGTGACCTGCTAGGATTCAATTCGTGCGTACATATTTGGCACTTATTTAACCATTTGATTATAATAGGTGTGGGATTGTTGGCGGTGCTCTTATTTTTCTATGTACTTCAGGTATTTGATTATTCTCTCCATTTTGCGTATGAAGGCCAGCTGCTTCGTGGGAAAAGTCAGCGACCCTCTCTCCTCTCTCTCTCTCCCTCTCAAAAACCGTTCTTTCTTTGTTTCTTCTTGAGAACACCATCAGGTTCAACCTTCAAAAACTGTCTGCTCTTTTGCTTCCTGATGACCAAAACCTCCACATCTCTCTCTCGCCAGCGTCTCAGTGGTTTTGTTTTGTTTTTTGTTTTCTTTTGTCGAAGACATCACAATAGCTTGATCAAGCATCCAAATAACCAACCTATGTGCATGTGTCTCTTTTGCTTGTGTTTGGTACACAAAGGTTGTTCTTTTTTCTTTTCTTGGTTTGGCCAAACTAGCTGGGGTCAAATGAAATTATTCCCCTCTTACCTGTGTCTCTTGCATTAAGAATCATGTGCAGCTTGTCCCAGCAAGATCAAGTCATGGAAAACTACCACCAAGGCGATCTCACAGACATCGTCCGAGCCGGCGGTGCCGGCATGGTCAGCGAGCCCACTGTGGCGACCAGCACCTGGCAGTTCCCCTCCACGGATAACCCCGAGAGCTTCTTGTCTGCAATGGACAAGAGCAACAACCCGCATAGCTTCGGGGATCCCTTCTCCACCGTGCGAGATCCATTCTTCCATGATATAAACATGCCGAATTCGGGCTTCTTGAAGACGGCAGAGATGGTTAGCCCAAGCTTCGAGGGTGCAGCCGATTTTAGCAGTAGCAGCGGTGTCATGTATGCAGCGCCACCAATCGAAGATGACTTGAAAAGGCCTTGCAATATCTTCACGCGGATGCTTCAAATCACTCCCAATAAGCTCCCAATTTCACCGTGCGACTCTCCAGCTATTGCTGCTTCGCCTCCGGGAATAAAAAACCCAGGCATCGTTCCTAGTGACATGATTAGCCTGAGCGGCTCGAAAGGTTGCTTGGTTGATAACTCGGTGATGCAGATCTCGTCACCGCGAAACCCGGGCATCAAGAGAAGGTGAGATGAGATTATTATATACAATCTTGGGCAGTACGTAGGCTCCAATCAACTAAACGGATAATTAAAAAGAAGACTTCGAAATCTGCGTTTAGTTAGTTTGCAGTGGTATGGATACTTTTTTTAAGTTTTGTTTTAGCATCATTTATTGGCATTTTTACACCATAACGTTACAACCCTCTGTGTGATGAACAAAACTTGCTTATACTTAGGAACTTGAACTTTCTATGAACATTAATGTCCAGATCTAAAATGAAGCTCTCAGCAGATCAAATGTTTAAAAGGATTACCATGAAGGGTTTAAATTAACTTAGAAGGTGTTTAAGTAGGTTATCTATAACTTAGCATTTGAATAATATATTTTTCTTGGAATTAGGGTTGAATACAAAGATTTGAGCAAAGTGACTACACATATCATAATATACGCTGCCTTCAGTTTTTAAGAGTGATGTCCAACATATGTCTTGAAAATTTTTAAAAGCTGGTAATTTTTGCTTTGTTGACACATGAGTTTCTCTTCTTTGTTGATTAACGCTGTTCTTTTTCGACCTTTGAATTGTAAAGACTGATTTGTTCATGTATACTACATGTGTCCAGGAAGAGCCAAGCAAAGAAGGTGGTGTGCATACCAGCCCCAGCAGCAGCGAACAGCCGGGCGGGTGGTGAAGTGGTTCCCTCAGATCTGTGGGCATGGAGGAAGTACGGCCAAAAACCTATCAAAGGTTCTCCTTATCCGAGGCAAGTTTGTTAATTCACATTGCATTTGCTGATGAAGATGTCCCGGCCACGATAATTGTGATGGTCGAATTCAAGATCGTCCTCTTTGTTGTTTCCGCTTTTCTCTTCATCTTTTCGCAAAGGTTATTGGATTGAAACAGCTTTTATCGGTTTACATAGATTTACGAATGGATCTATCAAATGAATTATATTAGGTAGACTGAGGTCCCTTATATTCGAATGCAGTTTGTCTTGTAAACATAGGATTAGTTAAATGGAGATCATCAGCAGTTTTTGCTTTTAAATGACACATCCAAACGGAATCAATTCAGTGAACTTGAACTACTGGCTAGATCAATTGTAAAATTTTTCCATTTAACTATATTGGTTTTGTCTTTTGGCAATTTTTGTGGATCCAGGGGTTACTATAGATGCAGCAGCTCCAAGGGGTGCTCGGCACGTAAACAAGTTGAGCGAAGCCGGACTGATTCCAACATGTTGGTCATCACCTACACTTCCGAACACAACCACCCATGGCCGACTCAAAGAAATGCTCTTGCCGGCTCGACGAGGTCATCTCAACCATCGAAGAACAACAATGTGACTTCCAAGAACTCCCCAAACTCCCAAACCCAAAAGCACATCAACCCCAAGGAAGAGCAGAAGGAGAACATTAACGACAGCACTGTCCCCATGGAACTCCCCGGCGAACCGGCAGCAGGGGCCACCTCTGGAGCATCTATCAAGGAGGAGAATGAAGATAAGATGGACAGGCGATTGGAATTCGACGATGAGGAATTTGGCGATGGCCTAGGCCATGGGTACAGGCCGTCGATGCTCAACATCAACCAAACCGATGACTTCTTCGCGGACCTAGGGGAGCTAGAGGCAGGCCCTTTGGATATCTTGTTCAGCCAAGGGTTCTCAGGAGATGATGGGCATGAGAAAGGGGACAAGGCCTTGGACCCTTTCAGTCTACTTGATTGGTCAGATAACAGCAACAACACCAACACTTCATTCAACAATGTGAAGAAGGGTTTATAACAAGGCCACGACTAAAAAAAAGAAGAAAAGAGGAGCTTTATAGCAGTTGTGGGTGTAACATATCTCTCAATTCTTGGGGTTTTGGTCTTGTTATAAACCCTTTTTGTGTCAAATTACAATGGAATTTCAATGTGAACGGAATTTCTTTTTTCTTTCTGTATTATACGCTTTTTGTTTCTTCCTAGTTCTAGTTATTTACCGGAACTTGAGATGTCAGCTGGAGATTAGGAGAAAACAGATGAAAAGGAGAGAATGCTGGGTGATTGGGAGCAGATGAAGAGCCCAAAGAGGAGACCCCACACTCTCTTTTGGAATATTGCGGGTGTGTATGTGGATGGGACAGAAAGCGGAGGAACAGAAGGTTTGAACAGTAAAAACAAGTACATCCATCCACTGACATGACTGGGGATAGTGATTTGAGAGAGGGAAGGAGAGGGGGAGAGAGAGAGATGGGACTCACTTTCTCAGTCACTCACCCTGTTCTTTCTTTCAATTCAATCTTTCAAAGTGGGAAAAATAATTCAAGGACCCCCATCTTCCTCTTCCTCTCTTCCTCCTTCATCGTCATCTCTAAAATGAAAAAAGAAGAAAAAAATCAAGGAATACTCCGCACTCCAATCAGCTTTTGATATACGAGATAAAATTGATGCAATTTAAAAATTTAAAATTATATACACAATTAAAAGGTTTAAAAATAAATTAATCACTGAAAAATATATTTATGACTTTTTAAATAATTATATTTTCTTCATCACGTGATTAATATATAAAATGAAAAAAGAGAGAGAGAGAGGAATACTCTACACATGAATGAGCTTTTGGTATAGACTACAAAACTGTATATATTGGAATGGAACATGTATAATATTTTATGCAATGACTTGACTGTTTCCTTCCTTTCAAGTCTTCTCTGGGGATGTGTAGCTTGTAAAAGAAAATTGGAGGTGCTTCGGGTTCCCCCCCCCCCCCCCCCCGGGGCCTTTTTGTTTTGCTTTTCTTTTATCGGGTTTATGTGCCTTAAATATGAGTGATTTAATTCATCAAATGAGAAAATTTACTGTTTAATATAGCATTTCTTGGGAAAATGTATATTTCACTATTCTTTTGGCCCTCTCCGACCATAATTGCACGTGATGAAGGATTTTCACCTGTTTAATGCAGATCTAGTTGTCTTATTTGCATGCATGTGTACTAGATATCCTGGAGAGGGTATCTCATTAACAATTTCATGATGCTAAATAAGTAAATATTCTGAGATCATAGTTAATAATAAAATATTTCTTATTGTCAGTAATATATAAACTTAACCTTAGTGTCAGAAGTCATTCATTATTTGAATATAGCGCGCGCACAGTTAATATTTGCTTGAATTCGCACATGAATAATTTATGCCACATACATAAGGAAAGTCCGTAGGAAGAGAAGTTACTTTCTTTCTGTTGGTTGTGCCGTTATCTTATTTGTTCCTGCTAATTTGTAGCATTAATGTTGCTGATGGGACATGTGGCTGTCATTGTATTTTTTTACCCATCTACAGAAAAATTCTTAACCTAATCCTAATTAGTTTTCTCTCCCTTCCCTTTGAGTCGGGTGTTGCAAGGCCGGGATAAGCCAACCGGTCCCATGGAATGAGAGAGAGAGAGGAACTTTGGTGGCCGAGTTAGTGGCGTAACGCTACAAAAAAACATAGCTTTTGTCACCAAATATTTGCGACGGAAATTTTTCGTTGCAAATTTGCGATAGACTTTGCAATGAAAAATAATTTCGTGGCAAATTGTGACGAACTTAGGGACAAAAAAAATTTCATTGCTAATTTACGACGACACTAATAATTCGTCGCAAATTTAGCGACGAACTATTTCGTCGCAAATTTACAGATAAAATCGCATGTATTTACAATGAAAATAAACTTTCGTCGCAAATTTTGCCACGGAATAGTATTCGTGGCCAAATTTGCAATGAAAAACCAATTTCGTGGCAACTGTGGCGACGGAAAACCATTTTGTCGCAAAAACTCAGTGCGCTGAGAATTCAAACAAATAAAAGTTAGCAACGAAAATACAATTTCGTTGCACATTTTGCAACGAAAACGTAATTTCATGGCGACGTTTTCCACGGAAAACATTTCGTTGCAATAATCGCAATGCCCTGAGAATTAAAATAAATAAATATTTGCAACAAACAAAATTTTTCGTTGCAATATTTCCAACGAAATAGTTTTCGTTGCAAATTTAGCAACGAAAACATACTTTCGTGGCAATATTTGTGACGAAGTTTTTTTCGTTGTATATTTTAGCAACGAAAACATCGTTGCGTTGCAAAAATGCGCGACGAAAAATGATGTAGTTGCAACACAATTTTTGCCACGAAAAGTGTGTTTCGTTGCTAAATTTGCAACGATTTATTTTTCGTGGCAAATTTTGCAACTAAAACGAATTTTCGTTGCAGATGTTACGACGAAAAATGATTTCGTCACAACTCATGCAGTATTCCATCGCAAAATTGTGCGACGAAAATGTTGATTCGTTGCAAAATTTGCAACAAATATGTTTTTGTTGCAAATTAGCAACGAAAACCACTTTCGCGGCAAATGTGCCACGAAAATCATCTTCGTCGCAAATAATAAAATAATAAATTTTTGCAAAGAAAAGAGTATTTCGTTGTAACTTTGCCATGAATTAAATTCGTGGCTAAGCACCATCGACACTTTTTCGTTGCTAGGGTCTGTTTTTTGTCGCGATTGTCGTTGCAAATTTGCAACGATGTTCTTTTGTCGCCAATTCCGTGGTTGATTAAGTTTCCCCCTTTAAAAAGTCGTGACCTTTTCTATGTGTTGCACTATTGTATCTCCCTCTCCGCAGTCCGCACTCTTGTCTTTCGGCTGCTCTCTTCATTTTGCCTCCTGTCTTCTCCCTTCTCCATTTTTATTTGTGTCTTATGGTAATGTTAGAATAAATTATTGTTTATTTCATCATTTTCTCCCATCAAATGCCATAAGTTTCATGAATCTTAAGTAATTTTTGTTTTTCTTATTTTAGGCACATGTCCATTTGGAGATTTCGCAATTCAAGTGAATCTTGCGATTTTCATCAAATAGATCACTTTCTCGCACAAAATATTCAGTTTAATACTTCAGTAAGCCTCATTGACATTGTAACTTTTTTTTAATTGTTGAAGTAAAGTAGATCTTATAAGTCAAGGTGTTTGTATTTGTCACGCCCTGCACTCCGGGCACGGGCGCGCGACTCCCCACAAGCAAACTCCGAACTCTCGAGTCCCAATAATCATATAGCGAGAGATGCATAATGTAATGAGCATGCAAAAGCAACATAATAAAACTTCTTCGTGTAATAACAAAGGGAACCTGGGTAATGAGAACTTCACATAAATGTATACATATAAACATCCCATGGGTCCATACAAAAGTGCAGGTGATCCAATCCTGCAAATGGCCTAGGCAACAGGACTAAATCAAAAGATAGCTAAAATAAGTCCCCAAAAGAAACAGACCGATGATGTCATCAAAAATAGCCAAGTAAAAGCAGGAAACCCCTAGGTCAAACCACTGGAATCTTCAGTCTCCTCCACGTCCTCAGTAGACTAGTAGTTCAAGAAAGTCTCGGATCGCATATCCACAATATCCTCCATCGTAGTATCCTTCGGCTCGTCCTCTGAAGTGTCGATCTCGATCACCTCAATTGTCTCCTCCAAAGTAGGGGTCTTCTCGGGTATGTTCCTCGAGCTAGCTACAGACCCCTCAACCTCCACTGAATCCCGAGTGGGATAACACCAGCTAGGAATAACTCTATGAGGTACCTCCGTGGCCTTCAATGGACCTGTGGTAACCTTTCCTACTCTACGGAACCAAGCTTTGAACCTATGCGGTTTCCAATCTTTACGGCCATCGTCGACCCAAATCACCGTACATTTCCTAACATACATAATTCCCTTACCGTCTAGGAACTCATCAAAATATGTTGTCATCTCCTTGGGGTCCCCTAATCGATTTGGCAACATCTTCAAGGCTTAGGGTATGAAAAGGTGGTCCCACGACGGGGTGAGATTGACATCTCAGTAAGACAAGCCCTAACCTTAGGTCAGGCTGACAGTACACTTAGATGAATGCAAGAATGAATAAGAGTATGCACTCAACAATACAAGACACTCATCAGTCAAATATGCCACAATGATGCAAACGATTATCAATCACACAACATGGCACTATAACTTATCGATCGAGTCAGGCACATAGTATAAATTCAAGCCACACGTTCCATCATTCCAAACTTCCTTCTAAATCACGCTCACGTTTAGAATGCCTCAAGCTCGGTCCGCGTTTTTTCGCCTCAGACCATCCTATTGATAAACCCTCGTAAACCCATCAGGTTTTCAATTTCATTCTAGGCTTGTATCGACACATATCAAGTCTCGTCCCGTGCCTCAACGTATCAGGACATTAGCCGTTTCAACCCCGCGTCTCAACGCATCAGGGTACAATTCAACACAACCTTGCGTCTCAACGCCTCAGGGAATCACGAGTTTCTCAAACATGCCAACATTCATTTCAATTCTAGACTTCATGATCAAGTACAAGCTCATGTAACGAGCTAAATTTCTACGGTACGTGAGACATTCAAATTCCTCATTCAAAAGTGGCAATCAACTCATGGCATATGCATCTAGCAAGTATTCAAGCAATCACCAATCCACAAAGGCAAACATTGGACAAACGCACAATAATCTCATGGAAATCCACCAAATTCACCTCCAATTCACCCAATCGTGTCCAATCTTCCTATCCAAGATTTAAAAACCCCTTGCCTTGTGCTAAAATCAACAAATTTCCCTTTCTAAGCACCTCAAGTAATCGGCTCCAAGGGTTCCAAAACAAGACAGCTATGTACCTAATGGACTTTCATCCGTTTCGTCAATATTTCTTCATCCAATTATCGAACCATAAAAAATAAGCCTTAATAACGCATCCATCGACATTCTAGTACATATCAAAGAAGAATTTAGAGCTCAATTCCCCCATGAACAGCCCCCAAATTTTTGGTATGCACAGAACCGAAACAGGGCATTTTCGGTTCTGTGCATATCTCACTCAATCAGCCCACAATTCAATTGAAATCTTTAATTTATCAACTAATCTACTTGCTAACAGCTAGTTCTATAAGTTGGGAAGCCTCACCGAAAATATAAAGTCAAGGTGACGCCGAATGGTCCACGAACGGCGCCGATTCTTCAAAGTCCTCTACTGGGCAGATTCTGTCCTTCAATCACAACACCCATTTGGGGTCAATTCTCCATCACATTCAGCCTAATGTTTCACCACAACTTAGTTTATGAATGCCCTAGATTTCTACAAAATTTGACGGGAAGTTTGAGACAAAACAAGGTCCTATGGAGCTCAAAAGATGGCTTACCTCCAGCTGCAACGGATTTCGTCGACTCTCGAGAGAACGGCTGGCCGGAGCTCCTCAGTGGGTCAAACGCCGAATTACCACTTGGAGGTGGTTTGCTTGGTGGCTGGAGGTCACCGGAGGTGGTGCTCGAGCGGCGCGAAGTGGCGATGGCGGTTCGGTTGGGCGTGGAGTTTTCGGCAAGAAGAAAAGGAAGAAGAAGAGAAGATGAAGATGGTTATGGCGAAGATAATTTTCGGCTGAGCACAATGAAGGATGTATACACCCATTTTTGGTGGTTAAAGGGGAGGAATGATAGGTTAAAAGTAGCTTAATAAATGCCAATTGAGCATCCTTTGACACTTGTCCACTAGTCAATCAATAGCTCATCCAATGGCTTTATTTTTTCAAAAATTCAGCAGCCTTGAGGTGTATCAAAGACCAAGATACCCTTATTCTAATTATAGACGCAAGGCCAATACTTGAGAGGCTAAATGATAATTTCACTCTCGACGTCTGGAACGTCGTTTTTCTAATTCCAATTTTCTTCGATGAGGCAACGTCCAATCTCATTATAATGTTGGAATCCTTGATTCTCCATTTTCTAATTTCGAGACTCGTCTCTAAATCGTTTCTCTATTAGATGTGATTTCAGCCTATCCCGAACTGACGGGCGGCTTTTGCAGACGTTACGCGTATCGATTCTATGATTCATATCATACTGAGGGCTCATCAGTTCATGGCGACTTTGGTTGTCATGTAATTACGAGGGTCTATTACTAGTTCCGACGGTCTCGATCGTCATTGTTCGATTTAGGAAAATTTTTGCAAATTATACATTGGTTAAGCGGCATCACCCGCGTTCCAATCGTATTACACTAGCAATGAATTCCTTAATCGTCCTTAGACCGGCCTTTTATAGCTCTAAATGTCCCATCGACAATCTTTATGGTAAAAGTGTCATTTTCTATTTAAGTTCCCTAGGTCCACGTACCTTGTTACGCGTTGGCTTTTCCCTTTTGGTCAGTTAAGTCGAGATTGATCAGATCCGAGTGAGACACGATGGAAATACATCGCTAGATATATTCTCATTAATAATTCTCGAAATGACTGGAAAAATCAAAATGTCACAACTGTTTCCCCCTTACAAAAAATTTCATTCTCGAAATTTACAATAAACCCAGCTACTCAAACAAATGGGGGTATTAATGCCTCATCGTTTCCTCGCTTTCTCACGTAACGCCTTTGATTCCATGGTGCTCCCAAACGACTTTGATCAATGGAATCGTCTTATTCCTTAGAATATGCTCCTTTCGATCTTCGATCCCGACTGGCTTTTTTACGTTGGATACTCTGTCATCCACTTCGATAACCTCGTAATCTAGTACATGCGTTGGGTCCGGCTCGTACTTTCGTAGCATTGACACATGGAAGACGTTGTGTACTTGGGACAAGTTAGGTGGCAAGGCACGCGGGCCAATGTCCCAATCTGCTCCAAAATTTCAAATGGACCTACGTATCTTGGGCTCAGTTTTCCTTTCTTTCCAAATCGAGATAATCCTCTCATCGGTGATACCTTAAGAAAAATATGATCACCTACATGAAACTCCAGAGGTTTATGTCACGCCCCGCGCCCCGGACACGAGCACGGGACTCCCTGCAAGCAAACCACATAATCTCTCGCGGTCCCAAGATCCACAATCTAAGCCGAGAGATATAACAAATGTATCAAGCATGCGAAAGCGGCAATGAGATAACTCCTCCGTAAAAAATATAAGTTAAGTGGGACTTAGATAGCTTAAAACTGTCGTACATAACATTCATTTGTTCATACCAGTACATAACCACTAAATTCGATAAGCAAGGGGGTGACGGGGTGAGCATACAAAATGGGCTATCCCCAAAAATCCGACAGGAATAGGGTCGGGGTTATCACCAAAGATCAAGCCACAAACTAAAATCTCCTAGGAAGAGCCGCTGGAGTCATCGGTGTCCTCGGCATCCTCCGTCGGCTCATACTCTGAGAACGTCTCGGAGCGAACCTCATTAGTATCCTCCATGGTCTCTTCTTGCGATGGCTCTACGAGATCCTCCTCGGTCGCCTCCAGGACAATGACCTCCTCCTCCTCAGTGAACTCTAGCGTCGGGGTCCTCTCCGACCCGTTCCTAGAACCGACTACCGATCCCTTGGCCTGCTCTTAGTCCCTATCGGGGTGGCACCAATCAGGGATCACTCCCTAGGGTAACTCATGGGGCTTCAAAGACCCAGTTGACTCGCCCTCAACTTTCCTAAATCACGCCTTATACCTATGAGGCTTCCAGTCTGTACTACCCTCGTCAACCCACACCACTGTACACTTTCTCACGTATATAGTCCCTTGATCATTAGGGAACTCATCAAAATACGCGTTCATCTCCTTAGGGTCTCCAAAGCGAATAGGCCACATAGTCAAGGCCTAGGATCTGTAAAAGAAGGGTCCCCAAAAGGGGCGAAATACACATCTCAGTAAAAAAGTCCTAATTCTAGGTCAAGCCGACCGCCTACTCAGGCAGTCGAAACCCCAATCATTCAAACACATAGACATATTAAGAAAATGCAAGTACAAACAACATCACATAGGTGGCAAACACGCAATTATGACATCTTAACACACTCAGATGATATGTACACTCGCTCTACCACATCACCACATCCATCACTTCCTGCTGGCCTCATTCTCATGTCCGCGATTAGATTGCATCAGACTCGGTCCGCGTAAACGCATTAGACCGTCATTGACAACCCGCGTAAACGCATCAGGATTTAATGATACTCTAGGCCAATGTCACCACCTTATATCTCCGTCCCGCGTAAACGCATTAGGACCGTGGCCTTTTCACAACCCCATGATTAGATCGCATTAGGGCGCCACACCATTCCAACCCCACGCCACAGGGTATCATTACCTCACCCCCCGTCTCATACGCATCAGGCCTCGCCATGTCACACTCATGTCATGATTTTCAATTCATTTTCCATACATGACGACATGTGCAATTCAAGCATAATTCAAGGACTCATGGCATACAAGGCAATCAAGTGACGCATACACAAGGTAGATAATTCAAGCACAAGCATTTACACATCTTAATCCACTATAACAACTTAGGGTATACCAAGAACATTCACCATGGGATCTCTCACCAATCAACCAATTTATCGCTCGACTTACCCAATCGAGTCCAATCTTCCTATCCTAAGTTTAGAATTCCCTTACCTTGAATTTGATATCACAAATTTCTCCTCTTGAGCCCCCATAAATTTCGGCTTCAAGGGTCCAAGGTCAAACTCACCGCACAACCTAATAAAATCTAACAAATCTGTCAATTTTTCATGTCCAATTCCTCAATCCATGAACCACAAACCTCCATAACATAATCTTCATCATCTTAGCATGTTCTAATCACTAATTTGAGGTTCAAAACCAACCATCATCAGCCCCCACAGATTCAGTTTGCATAGATTCAAACCGGGCTATGTTCAGTTCTGTGTAAACCGAGTATATCCAGCCCTAATTCTCCACCAAATCTACCATTTAAGTACTATCCTACCTCTTAACATGTCTATCTAAGGGTCTAAGGGTCTCACCATGAGTTGGAAGTCGAATCGTCGCCGAAATCCCGTCAAGAGTCGCCAGATCCTCCAAGGTCAGTAATTGGCAGATTCTGTCCTACATTCACAAGACCCATTTAAAGTCAAAACTTCATCAAATCATTCCCAACTTTTTACCACAAATTGATATACATGTCTCTTAGAAATCCACAAAATTTGACCTCAAAATTTCAACATTTCGGCTTCCTAAGGCAGAAACTTCACCTACCTCATATTAGATCAGTTTTCGTCAACTCCCGGAAAAACGCTTGACCGGAGCTCCTCGGTGGTCCAAACGTCGTGCTTCCAGTTCAAGGAGGTTGGCAAGACGTGGGACTCGGCTTAGGTGGTTGGCCGATGTCCAGGTGGTGGTCGAAGGATGGCGTCGGAATGGCCGAATGGGAGTGGCAGGGCTGGTCGTCGGCGAGCAGAACATGAGGAAGAAGAAGAAGAAGTGTTCGATGGTTGAGGGGTGTTATGGCCGGCCAAGTAAGGTGAGGAGAGAGAAGAAAAGCATATATCTAAGGCTCATGGTCAATGGTTGAATGGTAGGTATGGAATAGTGGATTTGACTACTCTTTTGCCCATCCATTGACACATGTCCTAGTGTCAATCAAACTTGATCCAACGGCTACAATTCATTCACCTTTTTTGGCAGCCTTGGGGGAGAGATAAAGACCAAAATGCCCTTCCTTCATTGCATGGGCAAGGCTTAAGCTTGAGGGGTAAAATGGTAATTTTATCCCCGACGTCCAGAACGTCATTTTTCTCGTTCCAATAATCTTCGATAGGGCGACTACCAATCCAAATATAACTTTGGAATTCTTGATTCTCCATTTTCAATTTTTAAGACTCGTTTCTGATGGTTTTCTCTATCAGACGTGGTTCCAACCTATCCCGAACCGACGGACGGCTTTTGCAGACATTACGCGTATCGACCCTGTGATTCATATCACGTTTAGGGCTCGTCAATTTGTGGCGACTTTGGTTGTCGTATAATTTTGAGGGTCTATCACTAGTCCCTATGATCTCGATCGTCACTGTCCAATTTAGAAAAATTTTGCAAATCGTACGTTGGTTAAGTGGCATCACCCGCGCTCCAATCGTATGACACTCGCAAGGCATCCCTTAATCATTCTTAGATCGGCCTTTTTGTGGTTCTAAATATCCCCTTGACAATCCTTATGGTCAAAGGGCCATTTCTTATCCGAGTTACCTAGGTCCACGTACCTCGTCTCGCGTTAGCCTTTCCAATTTGGTTAGCCTACTCGAATTAATCAGATTCGAGCGGGATACAACTGAAATACGTCTCCAGATTTACTTCTCATTAATGAGTCTCAAATTGACTGGAAATCAGAATGTCACAACTCTTCCCCCCTTACAAAAATTTCATCCTCGAAATTTACATTACACTTAATTACTCAAATAAATGGGGTGTTGTCGCCTCATCGTCTCTTCATTCTCCCACGTGACACCTTCAGTTTTATGGTGCTCCCATACTATCTTGACTAGTGGAATCTTCTTTTTCCTGAGGATTTGCTCCTTCTAGTCCTCGATCCTTATCGGCCTCTCCATGTAAGACACTCGGTCGTCCACTTCTATGGTCTCATAATCCAGCACATGTGTCGGGTCTGGTTCATACTTTCGCAGCATCGACACATGGAATACATTATGCACCTGGGATAGATTAGGCGGTAAGGCAATTCTGTAGGCTAAGGTTCCTATCCGCTCCAGTATCTCAAATGGGCCTATGTACCTTGGGTTTAGCTTCCACTTCTTTCCAAATCACAATAGTCTTCTCATCGATGACACCTTGAGGAAGACGTGATTGCCCACTTGAAATTTCAAGGGCTTGCGCCATTTATTTGCTTAGCTCTGTGCTGTCCTCAATCAATCCCGAATCATCTTCACTGCTTCCACCGATTGCTCTACCAATTCTGGGCCTGTGATACTTCTTTCTTCAACCACATCCCAGCAAATTGGGGTTCTGCAGGCTCTTCCATAGAGTGCTTCGAATGGTGCCATCTGGATACTCTGTTGGTAGCTATTACTATAAGCAAACTCTACCAGATGCAGCTGGTCTTCCCATCCACCTTTAAAATTAATGACGCATGCTCGAAGCATATCCTCAAGCGTCTGTATCGTCCTTTCCGACTACCCGTCCATCTGTGGATGGTAGGCTATGCTAAACTGCAGTCGGGCTCCCATAGCTTCTTGCAGACTCTTCCAAAAATTTGCCGTGAATTTAGGATCTCTATCCAAGGTAATCGTTATAGGCACTCCGTGCAGCCTCACTATTTATCTCATGTACAGGTCTGCATACCTATCCATAACGAAGTCCTTTTGCATCGGGATGAAATGTGCGGACTTGGTCAATTTGTCCATGACTACCCATATAGAGTCGTGACCTTACTGGCTCCTTGGGAGCCCCATTACAAAATCCATAGTTATATGCTCCCATTTCCATTCCGAAATTTTCAGTAGCTGTAATATCCCTCCAAGTTTACAGTGTTGCGCTTTCACTTGCTGGCACGTCAAATACTTAGCCACATACCTTGCTACGTCCACCTTCATCCCGTTCCACCAATAGTGCTGTCGTTAGTTCTGATGCATCTTCGTACTTCCAAGGTGGATACTATAATTGCTCCTATGAACCTCTAACAAGATCATTTCCCTAAGTCCTTCATTATTTGGTATGCATAATCGCCCTTGGAGCTTCAGGATTTCGTTCTCTGACACCTGAAATTCTGGTTTTCTCTTTGTCGCATCCATCTCAAGGATCTTCTGAATCTCTAGGTCCATAGACTGTAGGGCCTTTATTTCTTCTTGGACCTCAGGTTCTACCCTCAACGTAGCTATCAAACTGGACAACTGATCAACTTCTAGTCTAAACTCGGAGTCTCTCAAATCCTCAATCATCGACCAACCTCTCACCAGCAGACATGCGATGCCTGACTTTTGACTCAGCACATCTGCTACTCTGTTTGCTTTCCTAAGGTGATACAATATATTACAATCATAATCCTTCAACAGCTCCATCCACCTACGCTGTGTCATATTCAGCTTTTTCTAGGAAAACAAGTACTTTAAGCTCTGGTGGTCAGTATAAATTTGAAACTTTTCACCATATAGGTAATGTCTCCAAATCTTCAGATCAAATATAATCGCCGCTAACTCCAGGTCATGAGTTGGGTAGTTCATTTTATGTTGCCTCAACTGTCTGGACGCGTATGCTACTACTCTTCCATGCTGCATCAATACACAGCCTAATCCTTTCAGCGAAGTATCGTTGTATATCTCGTAATTCCTTGGTCCTGATGGAATTGTCAGCATTGGCATGGTCGTCAATCTATGTTTAAGCTCTTGGAAACTCCTCTCACACTTGTCAGTCCATTCAAATCTTGTTTCCTTCTTCATCAACTGCATCAATGGGATGGCTATGGATGAGAATTTCTCCACAAAATGCTTGTAGTATCCTGCCAGACCCAAGAAACTTCTGACTTCAATGATCATAGTAGGCCTAGGCCAATTTGTTACAGCCTCGATCTTTGCAGGATCCACTGCAATTCCTTCGCTAGATACTACATGACTAAGAAATGTTACTCTGCTCAGCTAGAACTCGCATTTACTCAACTTCGCATAGAGCGCATGTTCCCTCAGAGTCTGCAGTACAATCCTCAAGTGCTCCTCGTGTTCTGCATTACTCCTCGAGTAAATCAAGATGTCGTCAGCAAAAACTATGGCGAATCTATCCAGGAATTCCTTAAATACTTGATGCATCAGGTCCATGAATGTAGCTGGAGCGTTGGTCAATCCAAACGGCATCACCGTAAACTCATAATGACCATACCTTATCCTGAAAGCAGTCTTAGGTATGTCTTCCTTCTTGATCCTCAGCTGGTGATATCCCGTTCTCAGGTCAATCTTCGAAAATATCGCCGCTCCTTGCAACTGATCAAATAGATCATCAATCCTCGGCGGTGGGTATTTGTTCTTCACCGTTACCTGGTTCAGCTACTGATAGTCAATGCATAAATGCAAATACCCATCCTTCTTCCTTACGAATAGCACTAGTGCGCCCCATGGCGAAGCACTTGGTCGGATAAATCTCTTATCTAGAAGCTCTTGCATCTGCACTTTTAACTCCTTTAGTTCTGATAGGAACATCCTATAAGGTGCTTTCAAGATCGGTTCTATCCAAGGGGCTAACTCGATTACAAATTCTATTTCCCGTTTTGGTGGTAACCCTGACAATTCTTGGGGAAACACATCAGGAAATTCACGCACTACCGGGATACTCTCTAACTTTGGCTCTTCGGTAGTCGTGTCCATTATTGCCATTAAGTATGCCTAACACCCTTCAGACATCAACTTTGTCATTTCGAGGGATGAGACTAAGGGAATCGAGACTCCTCCTTGACTTCCTACCAGTTCAAAGCTAGGACGGCCTCTCGGATAAAATCAGATTATCCTACTATCACAATTCCTACTTACCCAACTAATCCATTCCTATGATTACGTCAAAATCGTACATGGGCAATACAGCTAGGTCAATACTCTCTTTACTCCCTCCAATCACAATGTCACAACCAGCACAGCCCAACGAAACCAATATATTATCCTTTAACGGAGTGACAACATGCAAAATTATATTCAACGGGTCCAATTTCATTCCCACCAAATCAGCAAACCGTGTAGACACGAATGAATGCGTGACACTAGGGTTAAATATTGCATATGTAGCTTGATTGCACAAGTAAACTGTACCTATGACCACACCTGGTGCTTCTTTCGCCTCTCTGCGGGCTACTGCATATACCCTTCCCTGTGCCGGTGGTCGATTCTGCTCGATCTGGGGAGTAGCCGTCGACGGCCCAGCCTGCGGTCGTTGTCCTTGAGGTCGATTTGTCGGAGCTTGATTTGGGCACGTCCTCATCTGGTGGCCCAACTGACCACACTTGAAACAAACTCCAGTCCTTACCAGGCATGGCCCATTCTCATGCCTTTTGCCATCAAGGTGGTGGCTCCAATTAGTGGGATTCGACGGCTTCACGATACTTTTCCTTACGGGAGGCATGGAACTCCTATTGCCCGCCATCGGTCTCTTGCCTATCTGGCGGTTATTTCTGAATGGTGTAAACCACGATCTAGTAGAGGTGTTCCTCTCCTTCAAGTCCCTTTCTATCATCTAGCCCTGTTCGTATATCTCCTTATAAGTCCTCAGATTTAGGGCAATCATCTGGCTACGGAGCTCAGGCCTCAGACCATCCCTAAATCTTCTTGCTTTCTCTTGAGGGTCTTCTACAGATCGAGGTGCATACCTTGACAGCCTCAAGAACTCGGCCTTGTACTGATCTATCGTCAGCTGGTTCTGACGTAGCTGCAGGAATTCCATCTACTTCCTTTCCCTAGCCGTCTCAGAAAAATACTTGTCATTGAACGTCGTCTTAAAGGCATCCCAGTTCATGGATGTCCCTTCAAGGAAGACTCCGTCCTTGGTGGTGGCCCACCAATCATTCGCTGTACCTTTCAGCTGGTACGCTGCTAGCAACACCTTCTCCTCGTCGGTGCACCTCAGCACCCCAAAAGTTTTCTCTAGTTTCTCGATCTATCTGGGTGCTAGCTCCGATTTCCAGTTCCATCAAATTGGGCCGGCTTCAGCTTTATGAACTGCTCTACTAGTTGGCCCATCTGTCTGGCCATGACGATTTCTTCTTGGGCATTTACAGCTTCATTTCCCTAGCCATGTTCATTCTGGCTTCCATTGCCACCATTGTTACCATTGTTGGCATTGACGGCTGCTATGGCAGCTCTTACTGCCTGGTCGATTGCAGCATCCTGGTCCTAGGTCTATCTATCAATCAAGTCACCAATTCTTTCCAGTGCCCTCAATACACCATCCATCCTTGGATCTTCTGCTACGGGCGGCCTCGAGCTAGAGGCTCTGCCTCTTGACCTTCCAGACCTTCTAGATGGGTTGCTCATCCTTACTTCCTTCTATTGAACTTGGCCCACCACAAGTTCAGCAAGGAGTTAATAACTCACTCAATCGTCCAAATCCAGAGCTACTAACTAATCCTTAACAGAAACAGTTCCACTACAACAGTCCTTTCACACAATAACTTCCACAGACATTTCAAAAAGGCCAAGGTCCAGAAATGACCTTCAACTTTAAGCAGGGAACTTAATCCTCATGCTTTACCACGACCTTGCTAAGATCAAACACCAGCCTAGTACCAGGTCACACACTATGCACCTCATGCCTTATCTTAACCAGTCTCCTAAGGTCTTGCTATCCGTCTAAGTCCCAACTTAATCATCTTTATTACTCCAGTCCTCAACCAACTTTGGATCGAGCTGACCTTGCTCTGATACCAAATCGGATAGAGATGTCACGTCCCGCGCCTTGGGCACGAGCATGCGACTCCTTGCAAGCAAACCACATAATCTCTCGCGGTCCCAAGACCCACAATCTAAGCCGAGAGATATAACAAATGTATCAAGCATGCGGAAGCGGCAATGAGATAACTCCTCCGTACAAAATATAAGTTAAGTGGGACCTGGATAGCTTAAAAGTGTCGTACATAACATTCATTTGTTCATACCAGTACATAACCACTAAATCCGATAAGCAAGGGGGTGACGGGGTGAACATACAAAATGGACTATCTCCATAAATTCGACAAGAACAGGGTCGGGGTCGTCACCAAAGATCAAGCCACAAACTAGAATCTCCTAAGAAGAGCGGTTGGAGTCATCGGTGTCCTCGGCATCCTCCGTTGGCTCATATTCTGAGAACGTCTCAGAGCAAACCTCATTAGTATCCTCCATGGTCTCTTCCTACGATGGCTCTGCGAGATCCTCCTCGGTCGCCTCCAAGACAATGACCTCCTCCTCCTCAGTGAACTCCAACGTCGGGGTCCTCTCTGGCCCATTCCTAGAACCGACTACCGATCCCTCAACCTGCTCCTAGTCCCTACCAGGGTGGCACCAATCAGGGATCATTCTCTGGTGCACCTCATGGGGCTTTAACGGCCCAGTCGACTCGTCCCCAACTTTCCTAAACCACGCCTCATACCTATGAGGCTTTCAGTCTGTACTACGCTCGTCAACCCACACCACTGTATACTTTCTCATGTCTATAGTCCCCTGACCGTCAGGGAACTCATCAAAATATGCAGTTATCTCCTTGGGGTCTCTAAAGCGAACAGTCCACATAGTCAAGGCCTATGATCTATAAAAGAAGGGTCCCCAAAAGAGGTGAGATACACATATCAGTAAAAGAGTCGTAACCCCAGGTCTGGCCGACCATCCACTCAGGCAGTCGCAACCCCAATCATTCAAACTCACCGACATATCAAGAAAATGCAAGTACAGACAACAACACATAGGTGGCAAACACGCAATTATGGCATCATAACACGCTAAGATGATATGCACACTTGCATTGCCACATCACTACATCCACCTCTTTCCGCTGGCCTTATTCTCATGCCCGCGATTAGATCGCATCAAGCTCAGTCCGCGTAAACGTATCAAACCGTCATTGACAACTCGCATAAACGCATCAGGTTTCAAAGATACTCCAGGCCAATGTCACCACCTTATATCTACATCCCGCGTAAATGCATCAGGACCGTGGCCTTTTCACAACCCCGCGATTAGATCGCATCAGGGCGCCACACCATTCCAACCACACGCCTCAGCGCCTCAAGGTATCATCCACCTCACCCCGCGTCTCATATGCATCAGGGCCTCGCCATGTCACACTCATGCCATGATTTTCAATTCGTTTTCCATACATGACGACATGCACAATTCAAGCACAATTCAAGGACTCATGGCATGCAAGGCAATCAAGTGATGCACACACAGGGCAAATAATTCAAGCACAAGCATTTACACATCTTAATCCCCTATAACAACTTAGGGTACACCTGAACATTCACCATGGAATCTCTCACCAATCAACCAATTTATCGCTCAACTCACCCAATCGAGTCCAATCTTTCTATCCTAAGTTTAGAATTCCCTTACCTTGAATTTGATATCACAAATTTCTCCTCTTGAGCCCCCACAAATTTCGGCTTCAAGGGTCCAAGGTCGAACTCTCCGCGCAACCTAATAAAATCTAACCAATCCGTCAATTTTCCATGTCCAATTTCCCAATCCATGAACCACAAACCTCCATAACATAATCTTCATCATCTTAGCATATTCTAATCACCATTTTGAGGTTCAAAACCAACCATCATCAGCCCCCACAAATTCAGTTTGCACAAAACCAAACCGGGCTATGTTTGGTTATGTGTAAACTAAGTATATCCAGCCCTAATTCTCCACCAAATCCATCATTTAAGCACTATCCTACCTCTGAACATGTCTATCCAAGGGTCTCACCATGAGTTGGAAGTCGAATCGTCCCCGGAATCCCATCAAGAGTCACCGGATCCCCCAAGGTCAATAACCGGCAGATTCTGTCCTACATTCACAAGACCCATTTGAAATCAAAACTTCATCAATTCATTCCCAACTTTTTACCACAGATTGATATACATGTCTCCTAGACCTCCACAAAATTTGACCTCAAAATTCCAACATTTGGGCCTCCTAAGTGGCAGAAACTTCACCTACCTCAGATTGGATCAGTTTTCGTCGACTCTCGGGAAAACACTTGGCCGAAGCTCCTCGGTGTTCCAAACACCGTGCTTTCAGTTCAAGGAGGTCAGCAAGACATGGGGTTAGGCTCAAGTGGTTGGCTGGTGTCCGGGCGGTGGCCGGAGGGTGGTGTTAGAATGGCCGAATGAGAGCGGCAAGCTAGTCGTCGGCGAGCAGAACAAAAGGAAGAAGAACAAGAAGTGTTCGGTGGTTGAGGGGTGTTATGACCGGCCAAGTGAGGTGAGGAGAGAGAGAAAAAGATTATATCTAAGGCTCATGGTCAATGGTTGAATGGTAGGTATGGAATAGTGGATTTGACTACTCTTTTGCCCATCCATTTACGCATGTCCTAATGTCAATCAAACTTGATCCAATGGCTACAATTCATTCACCTTTTTTGGCAGCCTTGGGGGAGAGATAAAGACCAAAATACCCTTCCTTCATTACATAGGCAAGGCTTAAGCTTGAGGGGCAAAATGGTAATTTTACCCTCGACGTACTGAAAGTCGTTTTTCTCGTCCCAATAGGACGTCGTTTTTCTCGTTCCAATAATCTTCGATAGGGCGACAGCCAATCTGAATATAAAGTTGGAATTCTTCATTCTCCATTTTCAATTTTCAAGACTCGTTTCTGATGATTTTCTCTATCAGACGTGGTTCCAACCTATCCCGAACTGACGGGCGGCTTTCGCAGACATTACGCATATCGACCCTATGATTCATATCACGTTTAGGGCTCATCAATTTGTGGCGACTTTGGTTGTCATGTAATTGTGAGGATCTATCACTAGTCCCTATGGTCTCGATTGTCACTGTTCGATTTAGGAAAATTTTGCAAATTGTAGTTGGTTAAGCGGTATCACCCGTGCTGCAATTGTATGACACTCGCAAGGCATCCCTTAATCGTTCTTAGATCGGCCTTTTTGTGGTTTTAAATTTTTCCTCGACAATCCTTATGGTCAAAGCGCCATTTCTTATCTGAGTTATCAAGGTCCATGTACCTCGTCTCGAGTTAGCCTTTTCCTTTTAGTCAGCCTACTCGAATTGATCAGATTCGAGCGGGATACGACTGAAATACGTCTCCAGATTTACTTCTCATTAATGAGTCTGAAATTGACTATGTGTGGTCTTCAGTCTATCTCGAATTATTTTCACAGCCTCTATTGATTGCTCTATCAACTCTAGGCCAGTAATGCTTCTTTCTCTAACTTCATCCTAGTAAACAGGCGTCTTACAAGCCCTTCCATAGAGTGCCTCAAAAGGTGCCATTTGAATACTTTGCTGGTAGCTGTTATTATATGCGAATTCCACCAAATGCAGTTGATTCTCCCATCCACCTTCGAAGTCTATCACACACGCTCATAACATATCCTCAAGCATCTAAATCGTCCTCTCCGATTGTCCATCTATTTGCGGATGGTATGCCGTACTAAATTGTAGTCAAGTTCCCATGGCATCTTGAATACTCTTCCAAAATTTCGCTGTGAACTTGGTATTTTTGTCCGGAGTGCTCCATATAGTCTCACTATCTGCCGTATATACAATTGGCATACCTATCCATCGCAAAATCCTTTCGCATAGGAATAAAATGTGTAGACTTGGTTAACCAGTCCTTGACTACCCAAATAGAATCGTGGCCTCTCTAGCTCCTTGATAGTCCCATTAAAAAATCCATCGTTACGTGCTCCCATTATCATTGAAGAATCTCTAAGGGTTGTAGCAATCCACCAGGCTTACAATGTTGTGCCTTCACTTGCTGGCATGTCAAGCACTTTGCTACATATTTTGCTACATCCACCTTTATCCTGTTCCACCAATAGTGCCGATGTAAGTTCTAGTATATTTTCGTGCTACTTGGGTGGATACTATAATTGCTTCTGTGAGCCTCTGATAAAATCTTTTTTCTAAGTTTTTCGTCCTTTGGTACGTATAGACGCCCTCAAAATTTCAAAATTCAATCCTCTAACACTTGAAATTATGGCTTCCTTTTTGTCGCATCCATTTCGAGGATCTTCTGAATTTCCGGGTCCGTTGGTTGCAAGACTCTTATCCTTTCTTAGATCTCGGGCTCTATTCTCAATGTGTCTACCAAACTGGATAGCTGACGGGCTTCCAATCTGAATTCAGAATCTCTCAAATTTTCAAGTAACGACCACCCTTTTACCAGTAGACAAACAATACTTGATTTCCGACTGAGCGCATCCGCAACTCGATTCGCTTTCCCAAGATGATATAATATGTTGCTATCATAATCCTTAAGCAGTTTCATCCATCGACGTTGCCTTATGTTCAGTTCCTTTTGAGAGAATAAATACTTCACGCTTTGGTGATCTGTATAAATCTGAAACTTCTCATCACACAAATAATGCCTCCAAATCTTCAGAGCAAAGATGATCGCTGCCAATTCCAAATCATGAGTCGAATAATTTACCTTGTGCGGTCTCAGTTGTCGGGACGCGTAGGCAATCACTCTTCCATGCTACAATAGCACACAGCCCAGTCTCTTTAGCGAAGCATCGCTATATATTTCATAGCCTCTAGGTCCTGATGGAATCGTCAATACTGGTGCGGTTGTTAACCGATGCTTGAGCTCTTGGAAACTCCTTTCACACTTATCCGTCCATTCGAACTTCGTTTCTTTCTTAGTCGATCTCGTCAGTGGAATGACTATAGATGAAAACTTCTCCACGAAACGTCTGTAATACCCCACCAATCCTAAGAAACTTTGAACTTCTGGGACCGTAATAGGCCTAGGCCAATTCATAAAGACTTCGATTTTCGCAGAATCCACCTCAATTCCTCCTCCAGATACCACATGGCCAATAAATGCCACTTTATTCAGCCAGAACTTGCATTTGCTAAACTTAGCATAAAGCGAGTGCTCCCTCAAGGTCTGCAAGACAATCCTCAGATGCTCTTCGTGTTCTTCGTTACTCTTTGAGTAAATCAGGATATCGTCAATAAAGACTATAACAAATCTATCTAAGAATTCCTTGAACAACCGATGCATCAAGTCCATAAATGTAGTTGGAGCATTGGTTAGTCCAAAATGCATCACAGTGAATTCGTAGTGACCATACCTTATCTTAAAAGCGGTCTTAGGTATGGCTTCCTTCTTAATTCTCAACTGATGATATCCGGTTCTCAGGTCTATCTTAGAGAATACCGAAGCTCCTTGCAACTGATCAAATAGTCATCAATTCTCGGTAGTGGGTACTTATTCTTTACAGTTACTTGATTCAATTGTCTGTAGTCAAGGCATAAACGCAATGACTCATCCTTTTTCCTCACAAACAACACCGGCACTCCCTACGATGAAGGACTCGATCGAATAAATCCTTTATCCAGTAATTCTTGCATTTGTACCTTTAACTCCTTCAGTTCTCATAGGGACATTCTATAGGGTGCCTTCAAGATCGGCTCAGTTTCGAGAGCTAACTCAATCACGAATTCTATTCCTCGCTCTAGGAAAAAATGTTAGGAAACTCACGCACTACCGAAATACTTTCTAGTTTAGGTTCCTCGGTAGTCGTGTCAATAACTGCGACTAAATACTCCTGACATCCTCCAGTTATTAGTTTTGTCGCTTCAAGAGACGAGACTAAAGGAATCGAAGTTCCTCCTCGGCTTCCCACAAACTCGAAATTTAGGTGGCCATTCGGATAAAAACGGATTATCTTACTACCATAATCAACTACTGCCCTTTGCTTACCCAACCAATCAATTCCTATGATCACATCAAAGTCATATATGGGCAACACAGCCAAGTCCATACTTTCTTTACTACTGTCAATTACGATTTTATAATCAGCACAGCCCATCGAAACTAATACATTATCCTTCAATGGGGTAGCAACATGCAGAATCACACTCAACGGGTTCAACTCCATATCAACCAAATCAGCAAAGCGAGCAGACACAAACGAGTGTGATGTGCCAGGATCAAACAAAGCATAGACAGCTCGGCCACACAAATAAATCGTACCTGTAACCACGCTAGACGCTTCTTCTGCTTCCCTGTGTGCCATATCATAGACCCTTCTCTAAGCTGGGGGTCGATTCTGGTTAATCTAGGGAGTGGCAGTTGACGGTCCTGCTTGTGGTCGTTGCCCTTGAGCTCTATTCGCTGAGGCTTGGTTCGGGCAAGTCCTCATCTGATGGCCTATCTAACCACATTTGAAGCACGCTCCAGTCCTTGCTGGACAAGGTCCGTTACCATGCCTTCTGCCACAGTTCATTGGATTCGACGGCTTCACTATGTTCTTTCTTACTAAAGGGACGAAGGGTCTGTTACCAGTGATAGGTCTTTTGCTAGCCTGGCGGTTATCTCTAAATGAACTGAACCACGATCCAGATGCGGCATTCCTCTCCTTCAGGTCCTCTCGATCATCTATCCCCGTTCATATTGTCACGCCCCAAACCCGGCGAGCATGCGAACATCCCACTAAGCCGTACCTTTGTTAAAACTCCAGGATCCGATGGCTAATATTCTAAGCACTAAAAGAAACATACATGCGGAAGTGATGCCAACTCCAATCATATAAATATAACAACACCCGAAGATTTAGGACACAAGGGTACATCGAAGGACCTTAACCAATCACTAAAAGATCAATTCCTAGTTCACCAATCAGAGTTACAATTACAACATCAAAAAGGCAAATCCATTATAAATACAATTGGTCAACTATCTCTTCAAATGCCAATCCTTGGCAAGCTCGTGCTTCCTTCGCCTAGAACCTGAAAAATTAAGCCCCCACAGGGGTGAGATATAAATCTCAGTAAAGTGGGTCCTAACCCTAGGTTAGGCCGACCGTCCACTCAGGCGGTTATCTATCTCGAAATTCTAAACTCACAGTCAAACAGGTGCATACAAATACAGATAGTGACACACAGAAGATGGGACATGCAACTATGACACCATGTCACACTCAAATGATTATGCACACCTCATCTCTCCACTTCACCACAACCACCTCTGCCTGCCTGCCTCATTCTCCAGCCCGCGATTAAATCGCCTCAGGCTCGGTCCGAGTAAACGCATCAGACCGTCATCGGCAACTCGCGTAAACGCATAAGGTTCCAATGAATCTTCAGGCCAATATTATCATCTTACAACTCCGTCCCGCAAATAGTTTGCATCAGGATTGTGGCCATCACAACCCTGCGATTTCATCTCATCAATGCGCCACACAATATCAACTCCACCCCGCGATCTCGTCGCATCAGGGTATCTATCTCCCGCCCTGCGTCTCATACGTCACATGGCCTCGCCATGTCGTGCTCATGCCATGATTCACTATTCAATGCACAAACAAAACAACAAGTGCATCTTATGCACAATTTGAAAATTCATGGCATGTAAGACAATCAACGTGACACACAATTTAAACACAACAATATCACACATGACGTTCTATAACCACTTAGGGCATTTTAAAAGCTACCCCTTTGGAGTGTCCTCCTAAATCGATCAAATTAATCCTTGACTCACCCAATTGAGTCCAATCTTCCTAGCATAAGGTTAGGAATTCTCTTACCTTGCGTTTGATACCATAATTTTCTCCTCTTGGGTCCTCAAAGTTTCGGCCCTCAATGATCCAAGATCGAACTCATCGCGCAACCTAATAAAATCCAACCAATCCGTCAATTTCCATGTCTAAATCAACCGCTCACGAATCACAACCCTCCATGACATAATTCTCATCATCTTAACATGCCTTAATCCCCAATTTGTGATTCAAATCATCCATTATCAGCCCCCAACAGATTCAGTTTGGCCCGGCACAGAACCGCCCTTCTCGGTTCCGTGCAAGCCGGGCACAATCGGTCCTAAATCTACTCTAAATCCAACATTTAATCCTCATCCTATCTCTTAACATGTGTACCTAAGGGTTTGGGAGGCTCACTGTGAGTTTGAAGTCAATTGGTCGCCGGAATCCCGTTGAGCGTTGCCGGTTCTTCCCAAGTCAGAATTCGGCAGTTTCTGTGCAAGGTTTACAAGACCGGTTCATGGTAAAAAATTCATCAAATTGAGCCCCAATTTTTATCACAGATTTCTACACATGTCTACTAGGTCTTCACAAAGTTTGACCTCAAAAATCCAACAATTCGGCCTTCAAAATGGTCATAAATCAGACCTACCTCAGGTTGGGTCAGTTTCCGTCGACTTCCAGAAAAACGCTCGGCCGGAGCTCCTCGGTGATCCAAATGGCATGCTTCCACTTCGAGGAGGTTGGCAAGACATAGATCTAGGTTGGTATGGCTGGCTAGCTATCGAATAGTGACCAGAAGTGGCTGTCGAAAAGGCCGAACAACGGTTGGTCGGCAGAAACAAAGGAGGAAGAATAAGATGTTGCTCGGTAGTTCTTGGGAGAGCTAGTAGCCAAATGAGGTATGGAGAGAGAGAGAGAGAGAGAGAGAGAGAGAGAGAGAGATATACTCAAGTCCATGGTCAAAAGGTAGACATGACTTCTCTTTTGCCCATCCATTGACACATGTCCATTAGTCATTCCAATAAGATCCAATGGCCATACTTTCTTCTTGATTTTCGGCAACTTATGCGGAGGGTTTATTGTCTAAAATGCCCTTCTTCAATTGCAAGGGCAAAGTTCTAAGCTTGAGAGGCAAAACGGTCATTTTACCCCCGACGTTCAGAACGTCGTTTTTCTCGTTCCAAAATTCTTCGATAGGGCGACGGCCAATCTAATTGAAATGTTGAAATTCTTGATTTTCCATTTTCAATCTTTCAAGACTCATTTATGATAGTTTTCTCTATCAAACGTGGTTCCAGCCTATCCCGAACCGATGGGTGGCTTTTGCAGACTTTACGCGTATCGACCCCGTGATTCATATCATGTTTAGGGCTCATCAATTCGGAGCGGCTTTGGTTGTCATGTAATTGTGAGGGTCTATCGCTAGTTCTCTCGGCAATCCTTATGGCCAAAGCGCCGTTTCCTATCCGAGTTCCCTAGGTCCACGTACCTCGTCTCGCGTTAGCCTTTCCCTTTTGGTCAGCCTACTCAAATTGATCACATTCGAGCAGAATACGACTGAAATACATCTCTAGATATACACTTCTCATTAATGAGCCTGAAATTGACTAGAAATCAGAATGTCACAACTCTTTCCCCTTAAAGAAAGTTCGTCCTCGAAATTCACAACTTTCTAGCCATCCAATCCTTTGGGGTATTAGCGCCTCGTCGTATTCCCACTCTTTCGGATATTCCTTTCCATGGCTTGACGATTTTGCTCGTCCTTTCCAACCCAACTATCTTTCCTCTGGGACTTGTCTCCTTCAGTCCTCAATCTAATGGACTTTCTCTCTATTCTCTTTTGGTATTCATATCATTTGCCAGCAGCTCTTCCTCGCGCGTTCATCTTATCTCTTTCATTTGTCCCTAACCATTATTATCACTACCCATCCAATCCTTTAGGGTATTGGCCCCTCGTCGCATTCCCACTCTTCCGGATATTCCTTTCCATGGCTTGACGATCTTGCTCGTCCTTTCCAACCCAACTATCTTTCTTCTGGGACTTGTCTCCTTCAGTCATCAATCCAATAGACTTCTCTCCATTCTCTTTTGGTATTCATATCATTTGCCAGCAGCTCTTTCTCGAGCATTCACTTTATCTCTTTCATTTGTCCATAACCATTATTATCAAGCCCTCGTCAGAATGCACTCTTAATGTCTATACCCTTCGGTGTATTACTCCTTTCAAGCTTCTTTTCTCGCTAACAGAGATATAAGGGCTTTATCAATTTGCCCTCCATTAATCAAATCGAGTTGTGGCCCTCTCGACTCCTCAGACATTTACATGCTTACTTCCGTAGCAATCCATTCTCGACTCCATCCGAAAATTCCCTTAAATCAAAGTGGTCCTTCAACTTTCATCGTCATGTCCTTCCCTTCCATCGACATGTCTAGTGCTCGACTACAAGATAGACAAATTTCAATCTTCAACCTTATCACCGATATATATATATATATATATATATATATATATATATGCATCTTGGCACATCTTTGTGCCATCCCCAGAAAACACCATAATTCTCCCTTTGAATTTCAATGAGGTCATCTCCTTAAGTTTCTCTTCAATGCTGGACTCGCAATTCCGTCCATGGACCTCAAGGGTTCCTTTTATTCCTATAATTCCTCTAGGATCGATGTTTAATCATGGCACACCTCAATTTCCTTCTGGCCTTTAGGCTAGGTGTTTCCAGTGGCCATCACGCTAGTCCATTAGCGAACTTTCAATTTAAGAGTTGAATCTCTTATTTCTTAAGGGAAGATCTGTCCCTCCATTGCTAATTAAACCATGTTTAATTCTCAACGGTAAGCATCCATCAAACAATCCGCCCTTCCTTAGCGATACGAATATCGCTATAACAACACTTGGGTGATCTCTTTGTTCCACATACCTCCCCTTCAATTCCTTTTAGGTAGTCCATGCTCTTAATCTCTTATAGTTCACATAACTTCGATATCTTTTCTTTATCCATACAACGCTCTCATATCGACAAGCAATTTCATCCTTTGGCGTTGCCTCTCGTTCAATTCCTCTCAGAAAACTACTACTCGATATCCTTGGAGTAGATATAAACTTGAAATCTTCTTCCACCCAAGTAAGATTTTTCCAAATCTTGTTGCGAGAATATTCGCAAACCAATTCCAATCATGCTCTAAGCATGCCAATTCATATGTCATTATTGTCACGACGTACAAGCATCATTTAATTCAAATCGCCTTGTTATGCCTCAAGTTCCGTTCTGCGTCGTGTCATTACGGCTTTCATAAGCGTTTCAATTTTCCACCTGGAATCGTCATAAATGGCGTAGTCATCAACTTAACTCGAGTCTTCGAAAACTGTTTTCACGTTCATTCACCCATTCGTGTCACAACCCGTCCTTAGTCCATTTCACCAATGGAGCGACTTTTGTAGGGAATCTTCCCACGGTCCGTCTATTGCAATTCATCAATCTCAGTAAACCTCAACTTCTTGCAACCCATATTGACTATAGTCAATTCATCACTCATTCTAGTCCTTAAAGGATTTATCACTTATTCCAATGAGTGAATCCTACTTCATCAGGTCCATAACTTGCGCTCTTCACACTTAGCATGCAATAGACATTTCCTCAGAACCCATATGACACTCTCAAAGACTGTTCATGTTTCTCATGGCTCCTTACATGAGTTCAACCATCGTCTCTTGAGATGATAACAATCCACTCAATCATTCCTTGGGCACTTAGTCCGGCGATTATCAACTTCCTTCCACTAGGTGTTGAATCTTCCAAACTATTTCTCGCACTTCTCTTTTGAGAGCTCAGACTTCGGCTCTCTGTCATCACGGGTCTCCTTTAGGACCGTGCGACATTTTATTTATTCTTGTCACTCTTCTCTCGAGAAGTATTATTGCTTTAGCCTCTGAGTTCCATACTCACTAAGGCGACCTTATCCCAATTCTGTTCATTCCATTGAACGTCAACATCATCCTGGAATTCAATATTGTCTACAAGACTGTCTCTCGGATCTCACTTCCAGGAATCATTCAGGTTCTGCGTCCTCCTTCTCGGTATATACGCTCAATCATAATACTAAGACAATTTAGAATTTTTCTTCCTTTTATAATAGGATCTCTTACCCTAAGGAAGTAACTACACAACTCCGTGGCATTTTCTCACTTCAAATTCACCTAGTCCTTTTCATTTCATAGGACGACAACCTTGGAGTTTGTGCCGGCAGCGATACCTTTACTCCAGGGTTCAGATGCCACCATGTTTTCATATTCTCTTTCCCATAACTTAGTCACCTCAAGTGACAATATCGGTTCGTCTTTAGGTCTCCACCAGTTCACTTGTCGAATGGTCACTTCGATTACCTCAAATCACTTTGCAAGTATTCTCTAAGCGCTCTTTTCATTTACTACACCATTCATTAGAATCATAACTAGTCAGGACTACCAAGTCCGTTCACTTTTCTTTTCGTGAATGATCAATTCATGGTCCAATCACCCTTTAAGAACAATGCCCTATTCTTTAGGGAATAGCAACTCATGATTTCATTCCTCAGGGTTCCAATTCAATCAATCGATCCTAGGAAATCATTAACTTCAAGCAATCCAGCATGCCGATTCTTCTTCGACCTCATTCATAACAGAAATAACTTGCTACTTACTTTCCACTATGTGTCTTACGCCCAGGTAATCAACCATTTCCCGTAGGCACGTTCCATATTCATAATGAACATTTCTTTGCTCGTAATCCATGAGCAGGAGTTCTCTTATTCATAAATCTCTCGATCATTCTCCTCTTTTGCTGAGTCCTTTCACCATTCCTCAAAATCAGGAATAACATCCAGCCATAAGGTTTTCAAGTTCCAATCCACTCAGGGATTTACTTATCTTATTCAAGGGTTTTTGACCACCTTTACCATATGCTTAAATAACCTCGAGAACTCTGTCTCATACCGGTCGACCATCCTATTATCCTTGCAAAAGTATTATAATCCAAGCAACCCTTGCTCTCAAGCAATCTCAGGATGATACTTTTAATTGAACAACTCAACAGAGGTAGTCTAGGCAGATCCTATGCCTTCGAGGAAATCCCTCCTCTAGTGACCTTTCACCAATCCTCAATAGCCTCTTAGGGCTAATACTGTCGGGGTCACTTTCTTTTTTCAGTGTGCCCAAAATCTCTACGATTTTTTTTTATCAAGATCCTCAATCCAGAGAAGGCAATTTCAACTTTCATCCTTCCATCAAACTCAATCAATCTCATTCTTATTCATAGCTTCGCAAGTTTTTCAAAGTTTTCATGGTTCTTCCCATACATTCACTTTCCTCGTGAATGAAATAGCTCAAAGTCACCTTTCTCGTGACTTCTATCACTTAACTCGTCAGCACAAGCATTTACCACCACAATGACTTAGAGAATCATGCCAGCTCATTCTCGAGCTTGCTTAACCAATAAATTTTCTCATTTTCATTTAAAATTCTCACGACCCATTCAACTCTTGGGTCCTGTACAATTAACAGATCGAGCCATATCCTCTTTTGGTATTCATATTCCAATCGTCCATCTTTACTCAATTCTCATGATCCTTATCAGTCCTCGGATCTTCCATATCATGTATACTTGAGCCCAAAGTTCTTCTACGGCCATAATGTCATCGTTCGACGTCCTTTGGTTCTCATGTCACTTGGACCACTATGATTCCCTCCAGGAATCAAAACTCAAGTCATCTACTCAAGTCTATCATTTTCAGGCTGCTCACCTCACTATCTTTCACCATCAACCAACCCTCTAATGGTTCTTGGGCAATTCTCAATTAATCGCCAATTATTCGAGGATCCCAAATCCTCCTTGGTCAGCAATCATTCCTCAAGCCAGTTTCAATGGGGCAACTTCTCAACTAACGACCACTGCAAGGCTAGCCTCAACTAGGCAACTATTAATCAAGCACTCAAGACAGCAATTCACTAGGTCAAAAGCTCATACTCTAGGCCTAAAGGCATCCACCACTCTAGCATAGTCACAACAGACTATCTCATCTCAACATGCCTTGGTTCAACGGGTATAAACCCCTTACGTCATCTAACCTCCTAGTCATACCTTGGCCAAGTTAATCACATGAGACTAATCATCAAACATGCCTAACAGGCCCATCACAACCATCGCTTTTCTTTTTCCAAAGGCATCCACTTTCAAGCACGACCCCTTTAACCATGCTACTCATAGGTGCCATTACACAGGTCATGCCACTTTCAATCATCCTTGATGAGAATAAATCCGTGCTACACGTCCTTTATCCACGATTGGACTCAACCTGATACCTAGACTTTCCCTTTCAAGTTATGACTTGGGTCATTCCCGCCTCTTGCCTTGTTAGAAGCCTGTCAGGAGCCGCTCCTTGTCTAGACCTCTCTGTCCCAGCAATCACTCCCCGCACTCATCAGACCTGGCCGTTGCAGGTTGTCCTAAGTCATACATCTACGGAGAAAGCCCCACTCCACATGTCCCATACCATGTTTCATTACAGTTTACAAGTATTCCATCAACTTGTCCCCCATCAAGTGACGGTTTATTAAGTCCAACAGCAATAAGTCACTACATGCACCCTCATCAACTTTTGTTTCAAGTAATAAAATAAGCACAGCATGATCGTCCTCATCACTTGTCCTGTCAAAACCGCCTTCAGATCAATTCATATTCATTCAAGAGTTTTGATTCCACCAATGACCGTCATATCTCACAGATCACTTGCCTATATTCCATTATATATCTCAAGTCCAGTCAACATTCAAATCAAATCCCTACGCATCTGATCACAAATGATTTTCAATTCATATACTCCTTGTATTTATCACAACTCATATCATCCAACGTTGTCAATAACAATCGATAACTAAAACCATCAAGATATCACGTAGTTCAAGCCTGAATCCACCAATACTAGTTGTCTCTTTATAACTCGTACTTCTCGAGTTGAGGTCATTGATAAACCAAGATCAAAATCATGCACTTCAATTGACCCCCTCATTCACAAGCAATTCTCTAATATCCTCAAGCACACTTGCTACCTCAAAATCCAGGCTTATCACTCTCTAATCCCAGCTTGCTTCCACTTAAACTTTAATCACCGCATAACTCAAGGTCAACCATTAAAGTCAACTCTAGGACAATTAAAGTGCACACAAGTTCAAGCCTACCATCCTCGAGACTTAATAATCCATGCCTAGTCCTATAGGCCTCAATATCTAATTGTCCTCAAGTCATCGCTCCTTATCATTTCAAGTCTCAATCACATTGGATCGAGCTGACTTTGCTCTGATACCAAACAAGTGGGGATGTCAAGCCTCGAACCCGGTGAGCGCGCGAACATCCCACCTAGCCATACCTTTCTTAAAACTCCAAGATCCAACGGCCAATATTCTAAGCACTGAAAGAAACACGCATGCAGAAGCGATGCCAATGCCAATCATATAAATACAACAACACCCAATGACTTAGGACACAAGGGTACATTAATTACCTTAACCAATTACTAAAATATCAATTCCTAGTTCACCAATCAGAAGTACAATCCCAACATAAAAAAGGCAAATCCATTCTAAATATAATTGGTCAACTATCTCTTCAAATACCAATCCTTGGCAAGCTCGTACTTCCTTCACATCGAACCTGAAAAATTAAGCCCCCACTGAGGTGAGATATAAATCTCAGTAAGGTGGGTCCTAACCCTAGGTTAGGCCGGCCGTCCACTCAGGTGGTCATCTATCCCGAAATTCCAAACTCACAGTCAAACAGGTGCATACAAATACAGATAGTGACACACAGAAGATGGACATGCGATTATGACACCATGCCACACTCAAATGATTATGCACACCTTATCCCGCCACTTCACCACAATCACCTCTACCTGCCTGCCTCATTCTCCAGCCAGCGATTAAATCGCCTCAGGCTCGGTCCGCGTAAACGCATTAAACCGTCATCGGCAACCTGCGTAAATGCATCAGGTTTCGATGAATCCCCAGGCCAATATCATCATCTCATAACTCCGTCCCGTGAATAGTTCGCATCGGGACCGTGGCTATCTCAACGCCGCGATCTCGTCGCATCAGGGCGCCACACATCATCAACTCCACCCCCGATCTCGTCACATCAGGGTATACATCTCCTGCCCCGCGTCTCATACGCCTCAAGGCCTCTCCATCCTGTGAATAATTCGCATCAGGACCATGGCCATCTCAACCCCACAATTTCATCGCATCTGGGTGCCACACAATATCAACTCCACACTGCGATCTCGTCGCATCAGGGTATCCATCTCTCGCCCCGCGTCTCATACGCCTCAGGGCCTCGTCATGTCGTGCTCATACCATGATTCACTATTCAATGCACAAACAAAACAGCAAGTGCATCTCATGCACAATTTGAAAATCCATGGCATGTAAGACAATCAACGACATTCGACATGGCACACAATTTAAACACAACAATATCACCCATGACTTTCTATAACCACTTAGGGCATTTTTAAAGCTACCCCTTTGGAATATCCTCCTAAATCGATCAAATTAAACCTTGACTCACCCAATCGAGTCCAATCTTCCTAGCATAAGGTTAGGAATTCCCTTACCTTGCGTGTGATACCATAATTTCCTCCTCTTGGGTCCTTAAAGTTTCGGCCCCCAATGATCCAAGACCGAACTCATCGCGCAACCTAATAAAATCCAACCAATCCGTCAATTTCCATGTCTAAATCAGCCGCTCACGAATCACAACCCTCCATGACATAATCTTCATCATCTTAACATGCCTTAATCCCTAATTTGTGATTCAAATCATCCATTATCAGCCCCCAACAGATTCGATTTGACCCGGCATAGAATCGACCCTTCTTCCGTGCAAGCTGGGCACAACCGGTCCTAAATCTATTCGAAATCCAATATTTAATCCTCATCCTACCTCTTAACATGTCTACCTATGGGTTTGGGAGGCTCACCATGAGTTTGAAGTCCATTGGTCACCGTAATCCCGTTGAACGTCGCCGGTTCTTCCCAAGTTAGAATCCGGTAGTTTCTATGCAAGGTTTACAAGACCGATTCATGGTTAAAACTTCATCAAATTTAGCCCTAATTTTTATCAAAGATTCCTACACATGTCTACTAGGTCTCTACAAAATTTAACCTCAAAATTCCAACAATTCGGCCTTCAAAAGGGTCAGAAATCAGACCTACCTCAGGTTGGGTCAGTTTCTATCGACTCTAGGGAAAACGCTTGGCCGGAGCTCCTCGGTGCTCCAAATGACGTGCTTCCACTTCGAGGAGGTCGAGAAAACATAGATTTAGGTTGGTATGGCTAACCGACAATCGGATGGTGGCCGAAAGTGGCTGTCAGAACGGCCGAACAAGGCGGCAGGGGCTGGTCGGCTTCAACAGCAACAAAGGAGGAAGAAGAAGATGTTGCTCTGTAGTTCTTGGGGGAGCTAGTGGCTGAATGAGGTGAGGAGAGAGAGAGAGAGAGAGAAAGATATATACTCAAGTCTATGGCCAAAGCTTGAATGGTAGGTGGCCAAAAGGTGGACATGATTTCTCTTTTGCCCATCCATTGACACATGTCTATTAGTCATTCTAATGAGATCCAATGTCCATCCTTTCTTCTTGATTTTCGGCAACTTATGGGTTAGGTTTATTGTCTAAAATTCCCTTCTTCAATTGCAAGGGTAAAGTTCTAAGCTTGAGGGGCAAAATAGTCATTTTACCCCCGACGTTCAGAACGTCGTTTTTCTCGTTCTAAAATTCTTCGATAGGGCGACGACCAATCTAATTGAAATGTTAGAATTCTTGATTTTCTATTTTCAATCTTTCAAGACTCGTTTCTGATAGTTTTCTCTATCAGACGTGGTTCCAGCCTATCTCAAATTAACGGGCGGTTTTTGCAGACTTTATGCGTATCGACCCCGTGATTCATATCACGTTTTGGGCTCGTCAATTCGGAATGGCTTTGGTTGTCATGTAATTGTGAGGGTCTATCGCTAGCTCCCTCGACAATCCTTATGGCCAAAGTGATGTTTCCTATCCGAGTTCCCTGGATCCAAGTACCTCGTTTCGCGTTAGCCTTTCTCTTTTGGTCAATATACTCGAATTGATCAGATTCGAGCGGAATACGACTGAAATACATCTCTAGATATACACTTCTTATTAATGAGACTGAAATTGACTGGAAATTAAAATGTTACACATATTCTTTATAAGTCCTCAGGTTTAGAGTTATCATCTAGTTACGAAGTTCAGGCCTCAGTCTATCTCGAGCTCTCTACGCCTTCTCTAAGGGATCCTCTACTTATTGAGGCGTATACCTCGACTGTCTAGAAAACTCCGCTTCGTATTGGTCCACTGTCAGGTGATTCTGACGTAATTATAAGAACTCTACTTGCTTCCTTTCTCGAGCGGCCTCAGAGAAATACTTGTCATTAAATGCCGTAGCTAAGGCATTCCAGGTCAAGGCTATTCCTTCCGGGAAATCTCCATTCTTGGTGGTAGTCCACCAATCATTTGCCGTACATTCAAGTTGGTATACCGCCAGTAGTACCTTTTCCTCGTCCGTGCATCTCAGAACTCCAAAGGCCTTCTTAAGTTTTTCTATCCGCCTTGGCGCCAATTTAGGGTCTTCAGTCCCATCGAACTGGGTTGGCTTTAGCTTAATAAATTGTTCGACTAGTTAGCCCATCTGCCTGGCCACAACAACTTCCTCCTGGGCATTTCCTACTTCATTGCCCTGGTCGTGGTCACCGTTGTTTCCGTTGCCTCCATTATTTCAGTTATTGGCGTTGAAGGCAGCTATTGCGGCTTCCACCGCTTGAGCTATGGCAGCATCCCTATCTTGGGTTTGCAGGTCAATGAGGTCGCCGATCCTCTCTAATGCCCTCATCACTCCGTCCATTTGTAGGTCTTCCGCCACAGGTGGCCTCGAACTAGAGGCTCTACCTCTAGGTCTTCTGAGCGGATTACTCATTCTGGTATACTTTTACTACGCCTGGACCACCATAATTCCACCATGAAATTAGTGACTTATTCATCTAATCAAGTCCAATGATACTAAACTAGGTCTGAAAGAAGCAGTCATAACATAGCAACCTCCCACACAACTTTTTCCAGAGGCACTTCAATAAACAGTCTGTGGCCATTCCTCAATTCCGTCCACTTCAACGGTTTACCAAAACTAGCCATGCTCATTTACTCAAAATATCAAAATCTAAAAATGACTTTCTACGCTAAACATGGAACTTAATCCTCATAAATCACCACAATCTTATCAAGACCAACTGTCAATCACATGCGCCAAGTCATATGTCATGCATTTAGTGCCTAACTCTAATGAGTCTCCTAAGGTTTCGCTACCCAATCAGTCCCAACTCATCCATCCTTATTACTCCAATTCTCAATCAATTTGGATCGAGCTGAGCTTGTTCTGATACCAAGCAAGACGGCCTGTCACTCCCCACACTTCGGACATAGGCATGAGACTCCGCACAAGCAAACTCCGAACTCTCGAGTCCCATGAATCACATAGCGAGAGATGAATAATGTAATGAGCATGCGGAAGCGACATAATAAAACTTCTCCGTACAATAACAAAAGGAACCTGGGTAATGAGAACTTCACATAAATATATACATATAAACATCCCATGGGTTTGTACAAAAGTGTAGGTGATCCAATCCAGCAAATGGCCTGGGCAACGAGACTAAATCAAAAGATAGCTAAAACAAGTCCCCAAAAGAAACAGACCGACAAGGTCAACAAAAATAGCCAAATAAAAGCAAGAAACCCCTAGATCGAACCACTAGAATCCTCATCTCCTCCACGTCCTCAGTAGGCTCGTAGTCTGAGAAAGTCTCGGATCACACATCCACAGTATCCTCCATCGTAGTATCCTCCAGCTCGTCCTCTAAAAGGTCGATTTCGATCACCTCAACTGTTTCCTCCAAAGTAGGGGTCTTCTCAGGTATTTTCCTCTAGCTAGTTATAAACCCCTCGACCTCTACCGAATATCGAGTGTGATAACACCAACTAGGAATAACTCTGCGAGGTACCTCCGTGGCCTTCAATGGACCTGTGGTAACCTCGCATACTCTACGGAACCAAGCTTCGAGCCTATGCGGTTTCCAATCTTTATGGCCATCGTCGACCCAAATCACTGTACATTCCTAACATACATAATCCCCCTACCGTCTGGGAACTCATCAAAATATGTTGTCATCTCCTTGGGGTCCCCTAGTCGAGTCTGCAACATCCTCAAGGCTTAGGATCTGAAAAGGTGGTCCCACGACGAGGTAAGATTGACATCTCAGTAAGAGAAACCCTAACCATAAGTTAGGCTGACAGTACTTCCAGATGAATGCAAGAATGAACAAGAGTACGCACTCAGCAATACAAGGCACTCATCAGTCAAATATGCTACAATGATGCAAACGATTATCAATCACACAACATGGCACTATAACTTATCGATCGAGTCAGGCGCATGGTACAAATTCAAGCCACATGTTCCATCATTCCAAACTTCCTTCTGAATCACGCTCGTGTTTAAAACGCCTCAGGCTCGATTCGCATAATTACGCCTCAGACCATCCAATTGACAAACCCACGTAAACCCATCGGGTTTTCAATTTCATTCTAGGCATGTGTCGTCACATATCAAGTCTCGTTCTGCGTCTCAATGCTTCAGTACATTGGCCGTTTCAACTCCGTGTCTCAATGTATTAAGGTACAATTCAACATAACCTCGCGTCTCAATGCCTCAGGGTATCATGAGTTTCTCAAACATGCTAACATTCATTTCAATTCTAGACTTCATGATCAAGTACAAGCTCATGCAATGAGCTAAATTTCTACAGCACGCGAGACAGTCAAATTCCTCATTTAAAAGTGGCAATCAACTCATGGCATATGCATCTAGCAAGTATTCAAGCAATCACCAATCCACAAAGGCAAACATTGGACAAACGCACAATAATCTAATGGAAATCCACTAAATTCACCTCCAATTCACCCAGCCGAGTCCAATCTTTCTAGCCAAGGTTTAGAAACCCCTTACCATGTGCTAAAATCAATAAATTTTCCTTTCCAAGAACCTCAAGTAATCGGCTCCAAGGGTTCCAAAACAAGGCAGCTTTGTACCTAATGGAATTCCATCCGTTTCGTCAATATTTCTTCGTCCAATTATCAGACCATCAAGAATAAGCCTTAATAATGCATCCATCGACATTATAGTACGCATCAATGAAGAATTTAGAGCTCAATTCCCCCATGAACAACCCCTAAATTTTCAGTATGCACAGAATCGAAATAGAGCATTTTTGGTTATGTGTATATCTCACTCAATCAACCCATAATTCAATTTAAATCCCCAATTTATCCACTAATCTACTTGCTAACACCTAGTTCTATAAGTTGGGAAGTCTCATAGAAAATTTGAAGTCAAGGCAACGCTGAATGGTCCACGAACGGTGCCGGTTCTTCAAAGTCCTCTACCGGGCAGATTCTGTCCTTCAATCATAGCACCCATTTGGGGTTAATTCTCCATCAAATTCAGCACAATGTTCCACAACAACTCAGTATATGAATGCCCTAGATGTCTACAAAATTTGGTCGGAAGTTTAGACAAAACGAGGTCCTATGGAGCTCAAAATGTGGCTTACCTCCAGTTGTGACAGATTTCGTCGACTCACGAGAGAACAGCTGGCCGGAGATCCTCAGTGGGTCAAACATCGAACTACCACTTGGAGGTGGTCGGCAAGAGGATGAAGAAGGTGAGAGTGGTCTGCTCAATGGCTGGAGGTCGCCGGAGGTGGTGCTCGAGTGGCGCGAAGTGGCGGTGGCGGTACGGTCAAGCGTGGAGTCTTCGGCAAGAAGAAAAGGAAGAAGAAGAGAAGATGAAGATGGTTGTGGTGATGATGATTTTCGGCTGAGCACAAGAAGGGTGTATACACCCATTTTTGGTGGTCAAAGGGGAGGAATGGTAGGTTAAAAGTAGTTTAATAAATGCCAATTGAACATCCTTTGACACTTGACCAGTAGTCAATCAATAGCTCATCCAATGGCTATTATTTTCCCAAATTTTCGGCAGCCTTGAGGTGTATCAAAGACCAAAATACCGTTATTCCAATTATAGACGCAAGGCCAAGACTTGAGCGACAAAATGATAAATTCACTCTCAATGTCCGGAATGTCGTTTTTCTAATTCAAATTTTTTTCGATGAGGCAACGTCCAATCCTATTATAATGTTGGAATCTTTGATTTTCTATTTTCTAATTTCGAGACTCGTCTCTAAATCGTTTCTCTGTCAGATGTGATTTCAACCTATCTCGAACTGACGGATGTCTTTTGCGGACGTTACGCGTATCGACTCTGTGATTCATATCACTCTTAGGGTTCGTTGGTTCATGGCGACTTTGGTTGTCATGTAATTGCGAGGGTCTATTACTATATCCGACGGTCTCGATCGTCATCGTTCGATTTAGGAAAATTTTTGCAAATTATACATTGGTTAAGCGGCATCACCTGCGCTCCAATCGTATAACGCTAGCAATGAATTCCTTAATCATCCTTAGACCGGCCTTTTATGGCTCTAAATGTCCCCTCGACAATCCTTATGATCAAAGTGCCATTTCCTATTCGAGTTCCCTAGGCCTACGTACCTTGTCTCGCGTTGGCCTTTCCCTTTTGGTTACTGCACTCGAGATTGATCAGATCCGAGCGAATACGACTGAAATACATTGCTAGATATATTCTCATTAACAAGTCTCGAAATGACTAGAAAAATCAGAATGTCACAGTATTATAACGTTAAATTAGCGATAATATTTGTAATTTTTTCCGCAAAAACGTTAAAAAAGGGGGCGGACTTGCAGTGAATACCGGTAGAAATTTTCAGTGAATTAGCAACGAAAAGTACATGTTCGTCGCAAATTTAGCTTTAAAATTGGATTTCATCGCAAATTTTTGCAAAGAAAATATTATTTTATTGCATATTTTACCACAAATTAAATTTCATGGCAAACATAGCAACGAAAACACAAGTTCATGGCAAAGTTTACGACGAAAAAAAATTTCGTCGCAACATTTGCAACGTAATGGAGAATTTCGTCACACCATTTGCGACGAATTTGTTTTAGTTGAAAATTTAGCAACGATAAATTGATTTCGTGGTAAATTTTGCAACGAAAAATATTTTGGTTGCAACTAATGTAGTACCCTAATAATTAAAATAAATAATTTTTTCCAACAAAAAGAATAATGTCGTTGCAAAATTTACAATGAATTTGTTTTCATTGCAAATTTAGTAGTGAAAAATAAATGTTCGTGGCACATTTGTCACAGAAAACATCTTCGTCGCAACCAATTCAGTGCCCTAAGAATTTAAATATATAAATATTTGCAACGGAAACAATATTTTGTCGCAAATTTGCCACGAAATTTTAGTTTTTGTTGCAAAAGTCGTGGTAATTTTTGTGGTAAATTTTCTTTTAAATTTTGCTATTTGTATTTTACCGCAAATTTACTGGTTGATTGTCTTTTAATTTTTAGAATTTTTTTGATTTTAATTAAGAATATTAAATAGTGGATATGGTATTTTGATATTTTAATATTTTTTAAATTTTGGTACAGACATAAAGCAAGGAGAGAGGGCTTGGATGTATAATTGGAACTTACCTGGCCGTCGAGAATTGACCGATGAGTTTCGTATTGGGTTGGAATAGTTTTTGCACTTTGCTAGTGGTAAAATTGAGTTGATGGATGGAAAAAAGTTAAGATGTACGTGTAAAAAGTGAAATAATAATAAATTTCTCGCATGTGACAAAGTTAGAGAACATCTTTGTAAATTTGGGTTCACTCCGAACTATTATAATTGGACTTGCCATGGTGAACAATTTATATATGATGAAGGATATGGAACAAGCACATAAATTTTAGTTGGGGAGGAATGTAGTCATTATAATTAATTATTGGGATGGACTGGTTAAGTAAGCAAAGGACTGTAGTTGATTGTGGTAACAAGGTAATTCGTTTCTATCCGAATGATCACCCTAGATTTGAGTTCGTGGGAAGTCGAGGAGGAACCTCAATTCCTTTAGTTTCGTCACTTAAGGCGGCAAAGCTGTTAGATGAATGGTGTCAAGCCTATCTACCTACAGTAGTGGATATGACATTTGAGGAATCAAAGTTGGAAAATATAGTTGTGGTACGTGAATTTCCCGATGTCTTTCCCCTAGAATTGCCAGAATTACCACCAAAGAGGGAAATCGAGTTTGTGATTGAGTTAGCCCCTAGAACAAAACCAATAACTAAAACACCTTATAGAATGTTCTTGTCGAATTGAAAGAGTTAAAGGTTTAGGTGCAAGAGTTGCTATACAAAGAATTCATTCAACCGAGCGTGTCACCATGGGGAGCGCTGGTGTTGTTTGTAAGGAAGAAGGATGGGCCTTTGACCTATGCATCGACTACAGGCAATTAAACTAGGTGACTATAAAAAATAAGTACCCGTTGCCTAGGATTGACGATCTATTTGATCAGCTACAGGGAGCCTCAGTATTTTCCAAGATAGACCTGAGAGCAGATTATCACTAGTTGAGGATTAAGAAAGAGGATATACCGAAAATGGCTTTTAGAACGGGGTATGGGCATTATAAGTTCACAGTCATGCCTTTTGGTTTGACTAATGCTCTAGCCGCTTTCATGAATTTAATGCATCAAGTATTCAAGAAATATCTGGACCGGTTTGTTATTGTTTTCATTGATGACATCTTGGTTTACTCGAAGAGTCCAAAGGAGCATGAACAACACCTAAGAGTGCTTCTACAGACGCTGAAAAAGCACTCGCTCTATTCTAAGTTCAGTATATGTGAGTTCTGGCTCAGTTAGGTTGCATTCCTTGGACTTGTAATTTCTGAAAAAGGAATTTCAGTGGATCCTACTAAGGTTGAAGCAGTCACGAATTGGCCTAGACCGATATCAGTAACGGAAGTTCAAAGTTTTCTTATATTAACAAGATACAACAGAAGGTTTATGGAGAAGCTCTCTTCGATCATCATTCCTCTGACCAGATTGACTAAGAAAGATACGCAGTTTGAATGGACAAACAAGTGTGAATGGAGCTTTCAAGAGCTTAAGCGTCAATTGACAACCGCTTCGATGTTAATGATCCCTTTTGGATCTGGAGGCTATGAGATTTATAATAAAGCTTCGCTAAAGGGATTAGGATGTGTGTTAATGCAGTATGGACAAGTCATTGTTTATGTGTCACGATAATTGAGACCTTACGAGATGAACTATCCGACTCATGACTTGGAATTAGCAGCAATCATCTTCGCGTTAAAGATTTTGAGGCATTATCTGTGTGGAGAAAAGTTCCAGATCCATAAAGATCACAAGAGTCTGAAGTGTTTATTTTCCCAAAAGGAATTGAATATGAGGCAACACCGATGAATGGAATTACTTAAAGATTATGACTTGACATCTTGTGCCATCATGAAAAGGCAAATAGAGTTGCGGATGCACTTAGTCGAAAAATAGGCATTGTGCAGTTGATGGTTAAAGAATGGGTGTAACAAAGTCCCCGATCCTGTTTCTCTAATTTTCACAGAATTGAATAGAATGCTCCCAACTATTCGATAGGGTTTCTGATCGTACTCTCCGCAGAACGATTGGTGGCGACTCTTTGGCACACACATATATCACTTGTCACCAGACCACATTGAAGGTAAATCACATATACCGTCATTGCAACTTGGGTAACGGGCCTTGGGAGAGGCTCGTGTTCGACCAGACGTCGGACGACCTACTAACCCCCTCCACTCATTCGGGGAGAGGGTCGCGACAGACTGGCGACTCTGCTGGGGACTTATTCCAAATCAGAATATCTGGTTAAGAATTTTAGAGGATTTGAGTCGATTAAAAAGTTGATTGGCTTATGTAACCCTATTTTCTGCAGATGCTTTCAAAAGTGAGGTAACCATTATGTTAGATGTTTTTGCAGATTGGAGAAATAAGGGGTGGAGTATCTTGTTGACATCTTTCCTGCAGGTTGGTGTTGGGATTGTATGTTTTTTTTTTGCATATACTGAAGCGGTGTTTGATACGAACTAATGTGCATGACCTTACATTGTGATGATCACGACACATCTCACACACTAACTGTGACATTCTGATTTCTCAGTCATTTTCAGACTCATTAATGAGAAGTATATCTAGCGATGTGCTTCGGTCATATCTTGCTTGAATCTGATCAATTTGAGTAGAATGACCAAAAGGGAAAGGCTAATGGGAGACAAGGTACGTAGACCTAGGGAACTCGAATAGAAAGTGGCGCTTTGATCATAAGGATTGTCGAGGGGATATTTAAAACCACAAAAGGCTGATCTAACAACGATTAAGGAATGTTTTGCTAGCGTTATATGATTGGAGCGTGGGTGATGCCACTTAACCAAGGTAAAATTTACAAAATTTTTCTAAATCGGACATAGACAATCGAGACCATAGGAACTAGTGATAGACCCTCACAATTACATGACAACCAAAGTCTCCATGAATTGACGAGCCCTAAATGTGATACGAATCACAGGGTCGATATGTGTAACGTCTCTAAAAGACGCCCGTCGATTTGGGATAGGCTGGAACCACGTCTGATAGAGAAAACGATCAGAAACGAGTCTTGAAAATTGAAAATGGAGAATCAAGAATTCAAACGTCATGTTTGGATTGGCCGTCGCTCTGTGGAAGATTATTGAAACGAGAAAAATGACTTTCCGGACGTTAGGGGTAAAATTGTCATTTTGCCGCTAAAGCTTTAGCCTTGCTTATGCAATTGAAGGAGTACATTTTGGTCTTTATTTTCGCCAAGAGCCACCGAAAATTTGGAGAGATTATGGCCATTGGATGAAGCTTGATTGACACTTAGGACATGTGTCAATAGATTAGCTAAAGAGTGGTCATGTCCACTTTTTTACAACTACCATTCAACTCTTTGACTCTTGAGGTTGAATATAGCTCTCTCTTCTCTCTCCTTGGTCGGCCATTCACACCATTTGACTGAGAGCCTCTCTTCTTCTTTCTCTTCCTTCTACCACCCGTTGACAGCTTCTGAGCCTCCCGTTCGCCTGCTTCGACAACCACTTCTAATGACTTTCAGCCAGCAAGCCGACTATCCCCTCCTAGCTTAACCTCTTGCGGACATCCTCGAATTGGAAGCGTGTCAATTGACCCACCGAAGAGCTCCGGCCAGCCTTTGTCTCGAAAGCCGACGGAAACCGTTGCAGCTGGAGGTAAGTTGCTGTTAGGACTCCGTAGGACCTCTTAACGTTTGAATTTTTTGGTCAAAATTTTGTGGAGATCTATGGGACTCATAGAGTGATCTGTGGTAAAAGGTTGAGGTCAATTTGATGGAGTTTTGACCCCAAATGGGTCTTGTATTTGATGGACAAAAACTGCCAGTTTAAGGACTTGAGGAAACCGACAACTTCCAAAAGGTTTCCGGTGACGACTCGGCCCCAAATCTTCGGTGAGCTTCCCAAACCCTTAGATTTACATGTTACCAAGTAGTTTAGTGATTAAATGGTGGATTTAGAGTAGTTTTAGGGTTGGAAAATCTTGGTATGCACAAAATCGAAAATAGCCTGGTTCGGTTCTATGCAAACCGATTCTGTGGAGGCTGTTATTGGTTGGTTTTGGGTCTCAAATTCATCAATGGGATAGGCTAGGATGTTAAGGATCATGTTAGTAAGGTTGGTGGCTTATGGATGGGTGAATTGGATAAGAGAAATTGACAATTGGTTAGAATTTCCTAGGTTACGTGGTGGGTTTGTTCTTGGACCATTGAGACCGAATTGTTGAGTGCTTGAGGAGAGGATTTTGTGGCATCAAGCTTGAGGTAAAAGAATCCTAAAACTATGATAAGAAGATTGGACTCAATTGGGCGAGTCGGGTGAAATTTAGATCGATTCTTGAGAGGCTAAACAAGATTGATCTTCGTGTATACTAAAAGAGTATAGATGACTTGAATGTTTGATTATGCTTGTATCTTGAGTAATTGGTCACATTTGAATGTTTATTGGAATGTCTTGCATGCCATGGATATATGAATTGTGCTTGAGTTGCACCTGGCTTTATGTGTGTGGTTTGAATGAGAAACATGGCATGAGTGTGACATGGTGAGACCTTGATGCGTATGAGACGCAAGGTGGTGTGATGGATACCCTGAGGCACTAAGGCGCATGGTTGGAATTGTATGGCGCCTTGATACGTATGAGACGCGGGGTTGAGATGGCCATAGTCTTGATGCGTTGAAAAGCGGGACGGAGTTGTGATGTGTCGACACTGGCCTAGAGTACATTGAAACATGATGTGTTTACGCGGGTTGTCAATTACGGTCTAATGCGTTTACGCGGACCGAGCCTAATGCGTTCTAAACATAGGCATGAGAATGAGGCAGGCAAGAAAAGGTGGATGTGGTGATGTGGCAAGGCGAGTTGCGCATGATCATCTGAATGTGTTGTGGTGCCATGATTGCCTGCCTAACATCTGCATGAGTATTGTTATTTGAATGTCTTATATGTCTATCTACATGATATGTTGATATTGATGACTGCCTGAGTGGATGGTCGGCCTAACTTAGGGTTAGGACCCACCATACTGAGATATGAATCTCACCCCGTTGGGGACCCCCTTTTTACAGATCCTAGGCCTTGAAGATGTAGCCTATCCGTTTTGGTGACCCCAAAGAGATGAAGTTATATTTTGAGGAGTTCCCTGACAAGCGGGGAACTATTTATGTCAGAAAGTGTACTGTGGTTTGGGTAGACGATGGTAGTACTAGTTGGAAGCCTTATAGGTATGAGGCCTGGTTCAGAAAGGCTGGGAATGTGTCTACTGGGCTGCTGAAGCCCAATGAGGTGCCCTAGGGAGTGATCCCTAGTTGGTATCACCTCGCCCGGGACTTAGACCAAGCTGAGGGGTTGGTTGCCGGCTCGAGGAATGTACCGGAGAGGACCCCGTCCTTAGAGGACATAGTGGAAGAGGTCATAGTGGTCGAGGCGACTGAGGAGGATCTCGTGGAGCCATTTACTGAGGAGACCATGGAGGATAGCATAGAGGTTCGTTCTGAGACCTTTTCGGAGTACGAGCCCACAGAGTATGCAGAAGAGACCGTTGACTCCAGCAGCTCGCCTTAGGAGCTCCCAGCTTTCCAGTTTGATTTTCGACAGCAATCTTGACCCTGTCTCTTGTCATATGTTGATGATGGATCCTTTTATGTACTTGTCCCTTGTTTTAGAGGATTTAGTGGTCATGTGTCTGTGCGAACTTTTGGATATTATGTATGACAGTATTTGCGCTATCCAGGTCCCATTCTATTTTGTATGGAGGAGTTTTATTATCGTCGCTTCCGTGCTATGTATATTATACGTCTCTCGACTTATGTGTGGATCTTGGGATCACGAGAGATATTTGGTTTACTTGTAGGGAGTCGCGTGCTCGTGCCCGAGGCGCGAGGCGTAACATCCCCGTTTGATTTGGTATTAGAGTAAGGTCAGGTCGATCCAAAGTTGATTGAGGACTGGAGTAATAAGGAAGATTAAGTTGGAACAAGGACGGGTAGCAAGATCTTAGGAGATTAGCTAGGATAAGACATAGGATGCATAACATGTGACCTGGCACTAATGTTTGGACTTTGGCCTGTTAAATGAATGAGTATAGTTGGTTCTAGTGAACCGTTGGAGTAAACGGAACTGAGGAATGACCATGGACTACTTGCTGAAATGTTTCTGGAATTTGTTGTGTGGAGGACTGTTGTGTTATGACTGTTTCTGTTAAGGAGTAGTTAGTAGCTCTGAATTTGGATGAATGAGTGAGTACTAACTTCTTGGTGATCTTGTGGGACCAGGCTCAATAGAAGTATATAAGGATGAGCAATCGACTTAGGAGATCTGGAAGGCCCAAGGGCAGAGCTTCTAGCTCAAGGTCGCCTGTAGTAGAGGACCCAAGGATGGATGGTGTGCTGAGGGGGCGTTAGAGAGTATTGGCGACCTCATTGACAAGCAGACCCAAGATCGGGATGCTACCATAGCCCAAGCAGTAGAAGCTGTCATAGCTGCCGTCAACGCCAATAACGGCAACAACAGTGGCAATGGAAACCATGGTGAACTTAACTAGGGCAATGAGGTAGTGAATGCCTAGGAGCCCGGAGCTCCCGGCATCACCCTCACCCGTGTCATATCAACTTTGACTCTTGATGTGGCGGTGGGAATGGCTCATGTGGAGGTCACCTACATTGCCATTTTCCTCAACATCGATGGCCATAGGAAAGGACCAATTCCTCACTAGTTCTTTGACGCGGATGATGGAGGGGAGGATGGCGTTGCAGGAACCGGAGATGGAGTAGCTGGTGGCAATGATGGAGAAGGAGCTGCGGATGGAGGTTCGGTCGCGGCCATATAGGAAGGGTCGATGCTCTGAGTGGTTGGTCAGGTTTTGGTGAGGTTCGCCAGACTGGTCTAGAAACATGCGGCATTTTGATGGAACTGTAAATAACAAGAGTTAAGAATTTCTAATCTATATGTGATCGGGTTGTAAGCGGAACATGCGCTGCAAGTTGGTGTTTATGTTACTTTAATGTAAATAGGCTCTGTGAACTTGTTGGGGTGCTAGTCAATGAAGTCGATGAACTAACTCTACTGTGTGAATCCACTAGTCTGCTCCAATTAGCCTTTCGAGTAATACAATATTGACCAGAGATTGAAAAGGGTGCACATATGCATTCAGAAGAGGAATAAATCAAGAGCAAAGGGAGCTCGGCACCAAAGTTGATTAATGTTTGTGAAATATAAGCAAGAGTGTAGCTCGGTTCTAACTTGTTCCAGAGTAACTAAAATAATGGGACGAGCTATTTCTAGAGGTCTTCATTTCAATGTTAATAGGAAAGGTCTAGTGGGGTGTAAGTGCCGATACTTGAGGTTGAGGACATATGGTTTTGTCTAAATTGCTAAAGTTTATTTTTATTTTGTTTTTGGATTTCTCGTTCCTATAGGTACCAAGAGATTGGAATATAGTCATTGGTCATGTTAATAAATAAGATGTCCTAAGTTGAACTTCAAGCTCCAGGTCGTTATGTTATGCGGCGGACGTGGATATGCTTTTAGGGGTGTCCGGAAGGCATAGTCTGAGCGAATCACTAACTGAGCCATGTATACGTACCGGTTGTCATTAATCCTCCTCATCTCCTTAAGTACTGAATATGAATATATATATATATATATATATATATATATATATCGGGGTATAAGAGAGAGTAATAATCATAATTAAAACATGACGTAAAACGTACCTGGAATCTAATTCTAAAGAAAACAATCGGAGTAGGCTAGTGGGGGTGCTATAGTCTTGAGTTGGTATCAAAGCTCTAGGTTGATCGGAGTGATAAGGAGCACTTGTCTAAGAACTAAAGTACAATGTTCATTTTAAATTTCTGAATGCATGTATTTGTTTGGTTTTGATAGATGGGATGGGCAGCTCATTTATTGTAGGCCATTAGTGGGATATTAGCTACTCGTTGGATATAAGTGACATACTAGTTATGTCACTAAATATTTTCTGAAGTCATTGGGCGTCATCGATTATAAACTGTTGCGTTAAAAATAATGAAGTTGAAAATATAAAAAGGATACTATGTGACTGCGCAACAATTGCAAAATGCCGGGAGGAGCTGCATCACCTTAATGGGCCTCGCCACCAACACCGGATCTAAGGATTGACAGAATCATAGAGGTGTTGGCCAATATGGGGGAAATACTTGAGAGACAAACTCCGCAGCAGGGGAACGTCGGATGCAAGAGCTGGCAGAACATTTTTTGAAATTAAAGCCAAGGAAGTTTAATGGCATGGGAACTCCAAAGATGTTGAAAACTAGATAGACGAGATGAAGGAGTTGTTTGGCTTACTGGGTTGTACGTGGTAACAAAAACCCATAAGTAATTTTGAAGTTGACAAAACAATCCAAATACTCTTAAGTTTCGAGATAATGCCATGGAACACTTGTTTTGCAGATTATGCTTTCATGCAGAGATGCACAAGATTGAATCTATCAAAAAAGTTTTGCTTAGATGGGATTTCTGTGGGACTCAGTGGTTGGTCCGAGCTCAGACGTTGAGTGGGGATAGCTCAGACGTTGGAATGACGCTCAAGCTCTGAGTGGAGTATTCACGTGCAATAATGAAAACTTGAAAAGGACTTCGAAATGTACTTAATTGATACATTACAACGGATACAATCGAGCTGGATCATTCTTGAGGATTCTCGAGGATAGATATCAATCAAGGATGCGAAATCAAGAAAACACACATGACTTTCCAAATGAGTGAAATCATCTATGGAAATCCAGGATCATAATTGTATGGGCGATTTGATCTGATAGGAGAAGGCTTTCTTTTGACGATCCCCAACGGCTACGAGATCTTCTTTTGGTGTTTGTCTTGTCCAAACGGGAAGTTTTGAAGAGACCTCTTCTGGAAACCTTGCAACGGTTAGATTGGAGGCGGGGGAGTATAAAAGACATCTCAAGGTCGAAGGGACAAAAGATCGACGTGAAGAGGGAAAAGTCTTTACAATTCTTAGATCGATAGTACTTCATTTCATATACACTTCTTGATTCATCCATTGTAATTGTGAGGAGTTGTACACAAGAGTGTTGAACGCTAAGTGGGGTATCTTGCATGTCAAGGAGATCACTAAGCTGTAACCCCTCGAGCAGTTTACTAGTGGAATCAAGCCGATTGACTGATATCCGAAGAAGTGGATGTAGGCTTAATCAAAGCCGAACCACTATAAACCCTATGTGCAGTTTTCTCTATCCCTACTCTGATCATATCATATATCCTGTGATAGTAGAACTGCACATGAACTGTCTATAGCAATATACTGTGTTGCCATCATTCGAGACGTTATATAAATGCATGTGCAATTTGTATTCCGCGAAAAATATTTAAATTGCACTATAATCACCTATTCACCCCCTTGGGTGATAAGGCTAGCCACAATAATTGGTATCAGAGCATGGTGCTTGTATTTTGTGAAGTGTTTTTACTTCCGAACTAATGATCTTTATGGCCAGCAATTTCTCTCCCATGTGGATCGAAGGTGAAAGTAACAACAGACCACCATAGTTTGAAGGGAAAGAGTACGGTGATTGGCAAAATAAATTTAAAGCATATATCAGATGCCAAGATCCTCATATATGGGATGTTGTACAACGAGGAATGAATCCAATTGCAAATGCCACGACCATATCAAATGTAAGGGATAACAATCCTATGCCGACTACCACTCTGTCAACTACTGAGATTGCCAAGAGAGATGCTCTTGATGCAAAGGATATTTATTTATTTTATAGTGCTTTGTCTCCTACTGATTATAAACGTATTGCAGATTGGTCCTCATCAAAAGAAATTTGGGACACACTCTACATTACATATGAAGGAACAGACAGAGTCAAGGAAACCAAAGTCAATTTTCTTCTTGGCCAATATGAAGCATTCAAAATGAAGCATGGAGAAACTGTGAAACAAATGTTTGACAGATTCACTGAAATAGTGAATGGTCTTACATATCATGGGCAGCCTGTTTCTGAACCAATGAGAGTCAACAGGATACTGAGAGCTCTCACACAAGAATGGGACAATTTCAAAACCTCCATTCGAAAGACTCGGAGGATATCTCCCTTATCTATAGATGAACGTATTGGAACTCTTCAATCCTATGAGGAAGAAAGAATGAATGAAGAGGCTACATCAAAATTTAAGAAGTTAATTGCTTTAAAATTTAATGTTGATTCTGATGTGTCAGACTTAGAAGATGAATATGATGAGAAGTTAGCACTCATGGTCAAAAGATTTAGAAGAATAGCTAAGAAAAGCAGGAACTTCAAAGACAGATTAGATCTTAGACGATATGATTAGAAACGATCATCTGAGACCAAAAGTTAAGATCAAGATGTCATCTGCTATGAATGCAAAAAAAGAGTTCACATTAAACCAAATTACCCTCTATTAAATAAGAAAGGCAGTGATGAAAAATCCAAGAAAGCCTTGAAAGTAGAGACTTGGAGCGACACTGAACGTGAAAGCAATGAAGAATATGCGAACATATGTCTCTTGACAGACTCAGATGATGACCTCGAGATAACTTATTCAAATATTCCTCTTGAGATATCAGATTATATAGATGAACTATGTTCAGAATACAAAGTTACTCTTAAAAGATAATCTGAATTGAAAAAGGAAGTAGCTATTGTTAAACGGAAAGATCTTTCTCAAAAAGATAAGATTAGTTTTCTTGAAAAAGAATTTTTTCAATTAAACGAGAAATCTGATTGTACGTCTAATGAGAATATTCGTTTGAAATCAGAATTGGAAAATCTTGAGAAAGAAACTAAATCTTTAAAAAAGGAAAGAAATCTTTTTGACATAGAGAGGAATTCTTTGAAAAAGGAAAGGGATCTCTTTGAAAAAGAAAATATATCTTTAAGAAAAGAAATCTTGAATATTCACAAAAAATTCTCTGCTCCAAAACATTACAACACATACTTTCTGTACAAGTTCTGTATCATAATAAATCAGGTTTGGATTTTCAAAAGGAAAGTACTATGAAAAATTGCTTTCTTTCTGTTAGGAAAGAATCAAGAAAAGATCTCCTAAGAAATTAGTTTGTAAAATTCAAAGATCAAGAATTGTTTGTATGTTCAAATTGTGGTAATCCAAGGAACTCCAGGAGTTATTGTTCCAATAATAGTAAAAGATCAATTTGAGACATTCTTAGATATATAAATCTTGCTAACCCTGAAGGACCCAAATAGATATGGGCACCAAAGAAAACTTGAGTGTCGTTGATCATTGCTGATACCAATGAAAAGGAAAAATAAATAGTACCTCGATAGTGGGTACCCTAGACACATGATTGGAGATGCAATAAAATTCATCAATATTGAGATGCTTGATGGTGGAAACGTTTCCTTTGGAGGAAATAACAAGGGCACAATTATTAGCAAAGGAACCGTGAAGATTGAAAATCTTAATATCAATGATGTTTCATTAGTTAAGGGTTTGAATTTCAATGTTATCAGTATTAGCCAATTATGCGATATTGGATATAAAGTTTATTTTGCAGAAAATAAATTCTCGGGTACAAGTCAAGATAATGAATTTTCGTTCATTGAATGAAGGCATGGCAATATGTATCTTCTGGATACATCATGTGAGGAAGAAAAATGTCTTCTATATGTGAAAGACGATCCAAAACTTTGGCACAAAAAGCTGGGGCACAAAAGCATCAAGCAAATATCAAAGTTCTCCATAAAGAAGCCAGTGAGAGGACTCCCATAAACCAAATTTGAAAGGACTAAGCATTGTGAAGCTTTCACACTTGGAAAGCAAGTAAGAAATTTTTACAAATCTATAAATGGGGTGTCTGCTGATTGTGCTCTGTAGCAATTACATATAGATGTTTTCGGACCTACTAGCATTTAGAGTATTGGAGGTAAAAAGTACTATTTAATTATCATGGATGTTTATACCAGATTTACTTGGGTTTCCTTTATTGCACATAAAAGTGTTGCATTTTCACATTTTGAAATATTTTCGAAGAAAGTTCAAAATGAAAAAGGTTATTCTATTTCAAGCATCAAAACAGATCATGGAGGAGAATTTGAAGACCAGTACTTTACTAATTTTTATGATCAAAATGGTTTTCAACACAATTTCTCATCTCCATACACTCCACAACAAAATAGAGTTGTTGAAAGAAAGAATATATCTTTACAAGAAATGGCACGAACTCTTTTAATTGAAAGCAAAGGTCCATCCTATTTTTGGGCAGAAGCTGTCTCCATTACTTGCTATATTATAAATCGTGTTTTTCTTAGACCATTACTTGAGAAAACCCCCTGTGAGCTTTACAAAGGAAATAACTCAAACATTTCATATTTTCATATTTTTGGTTGCAAATGCTATATTCTTAAAAACTCAAGTTATCGGCCTAGTAAGTTTGATAAAAGATCAGACGAAGGAGTATTTTTGGGTTATTCTACTTCAAGCAAAGCCTATCGAGCCTTCAACAAGAATTCTCAGACAGTTGAAGAATCCATAAACATGAAATTCGAAAATGAGTACACTACTCAGAAAATTACTCTTGATAGCGAAGTGTCAGATGATCAGAACCAATCATCTGAGAAGTAGAACTCATCATCTAAGGCTAAGGAAGCTACTGAATCTTCTGAGAACATGGAAAATTCTCAAACAACTACGACTTATGAAGATCCAAATGCTAAAGAATTAGTTGAGAATGAGCTTGAAAAGTCAAAGAAGAACTGAAAATACAAATCCAGTCATCCTACGGATCAAGTTATTGGGAACATTGATGAAGGAATCAAAATCAGATCTACACTGAGAAGTGCAATAAATGCATTTGCTCTGGTTTCTGAGTTTGAACCCAAAAGAATTGAAGAAGCTCTTAAAGATGAAAGCTGGATTGAAGCTATGCAACAAGAGTTGCACCAATTCAAACTCAATAAAGTATGGAAATTGGTACCAAGACCAAAGGATCATCCTGTTATCGGAACCATATGGGTATTCAGAGACAAAGTGGATGATAAAGGTAAGGTAACCAAAAACAAGGCAAGACTTGTTGCTAAGGGCTGCTCTTAATAAGAGGGAATCGACTATGATGAAACTTATGCCCTAGTATCTATCAGACTCCTACTCGCCTAAGCTTGCTATCACGACTTCAAACTATATCAAATGGATGTCAAAAGTGCATTCCTGAATGGACATATCAAAGAAGAAGTCTATGTTGATCAGCCTCCAGGTTTTGAAGATCCAAAATGTCCAGATCATGTATTCAAACTTCAAAAAGCACTTTGTGGACTCAAGCAAGCTCCATGAGCATGGTATGAAAGGTTAAGGAATTTCCTTACCAACTAAGGTTTTAAGTTAGACATGAAAAGTACTTCAAAAACAAGTCAACTTTTGTGAACAATGCTGGTGGCTTGGTTATCCGAAAAACAAAACACCGTAGCTCTATCGATTGTAGAAGCTGAGTATGTTGCCTTGGGTAGTTGTTCTGCATAAATCCTATGGATGAAGCAACAACTGAAGGACTTTCGTGTTTAATCTCATAATGTCGAAATCAAATGTGACAACACCAGTGTAATCAATGTCACGACCCGAACTCGGCGAGTGCTTGAACATCCCACCGATCGTCTTATTTTGATGTCACCCAGGATCCTCCAGCCAATCACAATATTCTTGAAAATGAAACAAGGTCACGGAAGCAATAAAACAACTCCGTACAAATTACAACGAGATGACTCGGGATAAATGGGTATACTTCTCTTATTAATAAAATTCTCCTAAGAAGTTATCGCAGTCAAGTACCCAAAATTCAATTTCTAAATCCTCAAAATCCAGATACAATCCCTAAGGCACAAACACATAAAACCATTCATTGTATTACTTCATCGAGAGCTCATCCTCATCTTGCCTATATTTCCATCTTCAAGGACTTGAAAAAAAATGTTAATCCCCAACGATGTGAGATATATATATCTCAACAAGTGAACCCTAAACCTAGATCTGACCGCCAGTCCCCTCAGACTATACAAACAACAATAAGCAGAAGTTCAGCCAAACAATATCACATGGCATATAAACTACCACACATAGACTTTAGGGACATCACAATCATTCATCGCCTGGGCTTTCAGCCACAATATACTTCTTTGGCACTCTGGTCAATTGATATCACCGGGGCCACAGGCCAATCGATATCATCAGGACTTTTAGTCCATTGGTACTACTGGGGCCACAAGCCGATCGGTACCTCAGGGGCTCACAGCCATTCGATACCATCGGAGCCACATGCCAATCTGTATCATTGGGGCACTAAGCCAATTGATATCACTAGGGCCATGGCCAATCGATATCATCAAGGCTCCAAGCCAATGCGATCTCCTGGGTCACAGGCCAATTGATCGCTGGGTCACTACAATCCATACATATAACATCGGCATTATAGTCGTTTATTAAGTATAGGCATTATAGCCAAATCACTAACAGGAGCTTCATAGCCAATTCACATAAATCTAGGGCTCAATAGCCGAACTATATTACCAAGCTCAATAGCCACTTTCATCACATAATCACCACTCAAGGTGAAATACCATACGGCCATGCAAGCATCCATGTCATTCAAGTACGCAAGTCATCAATTCAAGCATGAAAAATCACAATTTCACCCCAGGCAAGCATGTATGGCTCGGTTCACTCGCATTCCATGCGACCACTAACAATTCAAATACTTTAGGTGCACAATTTCATCAGTTCACCATCCAAACTCATCCAGTAGTATCCTAACGTTCGAGTAAAGGTTTAGGGGACACTTACCTCTTCAAGCAAGCTAGCAAATTCAATCCAAATGACCCTCCTAGTTCAACAAGCTCATGGCCACAGTAGGGGTCACGCGCCACCCTAAGAAAAATTACATTTCCAAATAAAAAATGAACCACTTCTCAAGCCCACTTTGCCAATACCTCAATAACAGATCAATTGGCAACTCATGATGTATTAATATCCATTTAAAGACATGGCGTCATCTCCACAAACCCCCAAAATATTCGGTTTAAACAATCCTTTAACAGTGCAGAATATAACTTGAGTTTCGTACACAATTCAGCGTTAAATCACCTCTAATCTCTAATCCAATTTGCATACTTCTCAATAACATCTCATATAATATCTCATGGTGTCTCACTAATCATTTCAAAGCCAAAACACCCATTGTTTAACCCCCAATAGGTTCGGTTCTAATGGAGTACCAACAAGGCAGAATCGGTTTTGACCTAACCTGCACAAATCAATCCATAAATCAATTCTAAACTTCAATCCATCACAAAACCAACTTGTTATAACCTTAATCTACATGTTTAGGAAACTCGCCGAAGATTTGGAAGTGAAGTAACACCCCAAAGACTTTCGATCAACCTGGTTCCACTTGGTGTACATGTGGTCAGATTCTGCTTTAGAAAAATCGTCTCAAATCAACCATGAAAGCCCATCAAAAATCAACTAAATTTGCAACCACAACTTAGCCAACTTTAATGCTATGAGTGTAGAAGACCTCACTAAAGATTTGGAGTCATTTGAAGTCCGGAAACCCCCAAAACAGGTCTTTCCCCAAAACCGATCAAAATCTGACTCGTCTTGACCTTTGCCCACTCAAACAGACCTATGGGACAAACGGCTGCGCCAAAGAAAGCTTATAATCTATCTCTAGAACCACAAGACAATAAACTTTAAGATGGCAGTAGTTTTACCTTAATTCGATATCGGACGACAAAGTTATGATCGAAGGAATGGAGATGGTCGGGACTGGTCAAGGTGGGTTGTTCGGTCGAGAAAGAGAAGAAGAAGAAAATTGAAGAGGAAGAAGAGAGAGAAAAGGTCATGGTTGGCATGGGTATATAATGAGGCATTGCACACAAATAATAGAGCTTAACCTTGACAAGATTGACCTTATGGGCATTAAATGCATGAGGCCTTCAATGGATGACACTTGGCAAGCCTTAATAATTCAATCCAAGAGTTTTGACTTCCTTTGACCTTATATGCATCAATTTTCGACAGTCATGAGGGTTATAAATGACCAAAATGACCTGCATTAGTTCTTAAGGCAAGGCCAAACGTCGAGAGCCAAAATGATCATTTTACACTTTCAGTCCGAAATTTCATTTTTTCAATTTAAATCACCCTTGATGAGGCGAAATCCATTTCAATTCAAATGTTGGAATTCCTAAATGTCCAATACCCAAATCTCGAGGTTCAATTTCATGTCGAACTCTCGTCGACTGTAATTTCAATTTATCTCAAACTAACAGGCGACTATTGCAGGTGCTACGTGTATCGGCCTTGAGATTTTCTCAAGCTGTGGCGACTTTGATTGTCATGTAATTGCGAGGGTTTATCACTAGCTCCTGCTATCCTGATCATCGAAATCCGATTTAGGAAATTCTCGCAAATTACACAGTGGTTAAGTGGAATCACCCGCGTCTCAACGTATAATGCTAGCAAGACATTCCATGATCGCTCCTAGATCGTTCTCTGCTGGCCTAAAATATTCCCTCGACAATCATTATAATCAAAGTGTCATTTCTCATTCAAATTCCCCAAGTCCATGTACCAGACTTTGCGTCAATCTTTCCTTATTGGTCAGATAACTCAAGAGTGGCCAACTCCGAGCGAGTTACAACTGAAACACATCGAATGATATCTTTCCATTCAATAGCCTCGAGAGGGTCAGAATTCGGAATGTCACAATTCTTCCTTCCTTAAAGAAATTTCGTTCTCGAAATTTGCAATTTCTCGATTATCACTTCCGCGGGGGCATTGACACCTCGTGGCATCCTCACTTTCCACATTGGTTCCTCCTATTACTTGACACTCCCATTTGTCCTTTCTGACAAAAGTCTTCCTACTCCAAGGCTTATTTCCCTCCGTCCTTAACCTATACTTATTTTTCTCTATCTTCTTTCGACATTATAACATTAGTCGGTGGTACACTTTCGAGCATTCAAACTTTCTTTTCGATTTGTCTATTGATCCGAGGAAATATGTACGTCATAATGTAACCCCGATTTTCAAATTCCTTGTCATAAGGCTTTTTCCAGAACGCCGCAATAGATTCAAGATCGTTTTCTATCACGATCATTAACCAACCGTCATGAAATCGCACTTCTTAAGTGCTTGTATCAATTGGCATAATCATCCTATTGAAACGTCATGTTGTACTGTCGGGAATGCACAAGTTCCATTAGCTTAATCTCGATTGTTCAAATCGAACTATAGTCTTCTCCACTTCTCTGGCAAACTCATGATTGAGTCCTTAATAGCTTTTCCTCAATTATAGTCGAGATCCTCCAAGGACCAATTTAATCCACCAACTTGCAATGGTTATGCTTTCCCTTTGCTCCCTTTGAAGCAGTCAATATTTCCAACTCTTGCAGTTCACACAGTTGCGAGGTCTTTCCTTACACGAGCAACGCTCCCGTATCCGTAAGTAATTTCATCCCTCAATGTTCTTCTCATCAATTCCTCTCGGGAAACTACTACTGGATATTTTTGGGGTAGATATAGACTTAAAATCTTATTCCACACAAACAATGTTTCTCAAACTTTGTCGCGAGGACATTTGCAAACCAACTCCAGCCATGCTCTGAGCATTCCAACTCATATGGCCTTATCATCACGATGTATATGTAATGCCTACTTCCGGTTGCCTCGTTATGCCTCAAGCTTCATTCTGTGTCACGTCATTACGATCTTCATAAACTTTTCAATTTCCAACCGAAAATGTTATTAATAGCGTAGTCATCAACTTGACTCAAGTCATCGAAAACTCTTTTCACGTTTAGTTATTCATTCACACTATATCTCACCCTTAGTTCATTTCATCAATGGAATAGTACTCGTGGGGAATCTTCCCACGATTCGTCTATAATAATCCATCAATTTCAGGAAACTTCTAATTTCTGCAACTCACATCGACCTTAGTCGATTCGCCACGTATTCCAATCCTCAAAAGCTCTATAGGAAGTTCATTTCTTAGAGATTTCACGATTGAGAAATCTTACCTCATCAGGTCTATAGCTTGTGTTTTTCACATTCAACATATAACGAGCATCTCCTTGAAGTCCATAGGATACTCTCAAAGATTATTCATGTTTATCTTGACTCCTTAAATGAGTCTCATCATCGTCTCTCAAGACAGTAACAACTAATCCAATTATTCATTGGATACTCAATCCGATTATTATCAACTTTTTTCTACCAGGTGTCAAATCTTTCGAACTATTCCTCATACTTTTCACTTGAAAGCTCAAACCTTAGCCCTCTGTTGCCACGGGTCTCCACTAGGACCACGCAATATTTTATTCATTTTTGTCACTCTTCCCTGAGGAAGCACTCTTATCTTAATCATTGGTTTCCATAACTAGTCAATGAGACTTTATCTCAATTTCGTCTGTTCCACTGAACGTCGATATTATCCTGGAATTCAACATTGTCACAGGACAAACTCTCGGACTTAACTCCCCAGAAATTATCCCAGTTGTACATCCTCTTTCTCATTCCAAACGCTCAATCTTAATATCAAGACAATTAGGATTTTCTATTCCTTCCACACTAGGGTCACTTACCCTGTGAAGGAACTATACATTTCCGTGGCATTATTTTACTTCGAATCCACCTCATTCTTCCCATTCCATAGAACGTCAATCTTGGAGTCTGCGTCAACGGCGATACTTTCGTTCCAGTATTCAAATGTCCGCACGCCTAACATTATTCTTCCAGTGACTCAGTCACCGCAAGAAACAAGATTCGTTCCTCTTTGATCTCCACCAATTCATGTATTGAATACTCAATTCGAGTACCTCATGTCACTTTACAATTACACTCTAAGCTCTCTTTTCGCTCACTCAACCATTCACTAGAATTACGAGTAGCCTAGACTATCAAGTGCATTCACTTTCCATTCCCTCAACGATCATCTTATGGTCCAATCGCCCTTTAAGAATAACACCCTACTCTTTAGGGGTGATAGCTCGTAACGCCACTTCTAGTGATTCTATTTCAATCTCAATCATTCTCATTTTAATCAACAATGTCAGACAATTGACATGACTCTTTCCTTAATTTTACCACAACGAAAGAAACAAATTGTTAATCCCTCATTGGGAGCCTTATGCCAAGGTAATAGCCGTTTCTCGCAAATGCGTTTCATGTTCCATAATGAACACTCTTTGCTCGTAATCCATGAGTAGTAGTTTTCTTATTCATAAGTCTTTTGACCATTCTCTTCTTTTACTGAGTCCCATTACCATTCCTCAAAATTAGGAATAACAGCCAGTCATAAGGCTTTCAAATTCCAATCCACTCAGGGATTTACTTATCTTATTCAAGGGTCCTTGACCACTCTTAATGTACTTAGGCAACCTTGAGAACTATATCTTACATTGGTCGATCACCCTCTGATCCTTACAAAATTATCAGGATCCAAACAACCTTTGCTCTCGATCTATCCCAGAAGGATACTTTCCGTCGAACAACTCAATAGAGGTATCCAAGCAGATATCATGTCTTCGAGGAAACCCTTCCTCTAGTGACTTTTCACCAATTATCAATAGCCTCTTAAGGCTAGTAACTGCCAGGATCACTTTTTTTCCTGAGTGTACCCAAAACCTCTATGGTTTCCTTACCAAGATCCCCAATCTAGATGGAAACAATTTCAAATCTCATCCCTTCCTCAAACTTAGTCAATCTCAACCTTATTCATAACTTCACAAGCTTTTCAAAACTCTCATGGTTCCTCCCACACATTCAATTTAGAAAGGAGTAACTCATAGTCACCTTTCTCGTGACTTCCATCATTTAACTCATCGGTACAAGCATCTGTCGTCACAATGACTTAGGCAACAATGGCAGCTCCTCTTCGAACTTGCCTACCTAACAAATTTTCTCATTTCCATTTAAAGTTTTCATGATCCATCATTACACTTGGGTCTCACACGATTAACAAAATCAAGCCATATTCTCTTCCATGACTCATACTCTAGTCACTCATCTTTACTCAATTCTGATGATCCATTTCAGTCTTGGATCTTCCATACCATGTACTCTCGAGCCCAATGCTCTTCTACGACCATACTTTGGTCGTTCCACCTTATTAGATTCTTATGTCACTTGAACCACTATGATTCCCTCTAGAAATCAAAGACTTAAGTCATCTACTCAAGTCTAGCAGTCTCAAGCTGCTCATCTCACTATCTTTCACCATTAATCATCCACTAGTTCCCAAACAATTCTAAACTAGTTGCTCATTATTCAAGGATTCCAAGTCATCCTTAAGCGGCAACCACACAACAAGCCAGCCTCAACAAGGCAATTTCTCAATTAACAATCAATTTTCAAGCAAGCCTTAACTATGCTAAAACTCGACTAGGTCAACACCCAACAAATACTTAAGACGTTACTTATATAAGTCAATTGCTTATACTTTAAGCATATCTGCCACTTTGTCACAAACATAATAGGCTTTCTCATTCTCAATAGGCATCAGTTCAACGGGGTATAAACTTCCCACACACCGTCTAATCTCTCAGTTAGACCTTGGCCAAGCCAATCACATGATGCCAATCATAAGACACCTCTAACAGGCCAACCACAACATCAGTTTTCTTTTTCAAAGGGCATCAACTGCCAAGCACAAAGCTCTTAATCATGCCAATCACAGGCGTCATTGCAAATGTCATGCCACTTTCGATCATTCTCTTCGAGAATCAATCACATGCCACACATCTCTTAACCACAATTGGACTCAACCCGATACCTAGACTTTCCATTTCAAGTTATGACTTGGGTCATTCCTGCCTCACTGCCATCTTAGAAGTCTGCCAGAAGCCGCTTGTGACATTCTGAATTTTCGACCATTTCGAGATGTATGAATGAGAAGATATCTATCGATGCATTTTAGTTTTATCTCGCTCGGACCTGATCAATTCGAGTTAACGGACTAGAAAGGGAAAGGTTAATGTATGACAAGTATGTTGACCTAGGAATTCGAATAAGGAATGACACTTTGACCATAAGGATTATCAAGAGAATATTTAGAACCAATAAGGGTTGATCTACGAACGATTAAGAAATTTATGGCTGGCGTTATATGATTGGAGCGCGGGTGATTCCGCTTAATCGACATATGATTTGCAAACCTTTCCTAAATCGAATTCTCACAATCGTGACCATCGAAGCTAGCGATAAACCCTCGCAATTACGTGATAACCAAAGTCGCTGTGACCTGAGTCATCCTAAGTGTGATGAGAATCACTGAGTCGATATGCGTGAACGTCTACCAAAAGTCGCCCGTCGATTTTAGATAAGCTGGAATTAAGATTGACGGAAAACAGATCGTGAATTAGATCTCGAAATTGGATATTGGATAAAGAAGAATTCCAACAATTCAAAAGGTATTAGAGTTGCCTCATCGAGAGTAATAAAAATCGAGAAAAGTGAAATTTAGACTGAAGGTGTAAATTATTGTTTTGCCCTCAAGGACATTCTTTCTCTTTAGAACAAGCAAGGGCATTATAGTCATTTGCTCTCTCCCTATAGTGGCCGAAAATTTGAGGGCATATTAGTCAATTTAGTCCAAGATTTTTATGTGGATGGGACAAGTGTCATCATTTGGGAGCCTTATCCACTTAGACTAGATTAGATGCCTAATTGCATTAAATGGTTTGTCAAATCCTCACCTACCATTCTCTCTCTCTCACCTTGACTAGGAGACAAAGGAAGAAGCAAGAAGACATACTTTTTGGTCAGCCAATTCTTCTCACTCCCTCTCAAATCTCATGTTTCCCTCTTTCACTCTTCCTCTTGCTCGCTGGACAGATTCTGTCCTCGCCGTTCGTCTGCCATGACGCTGGCTTCCGGCCACCATTCGACCCAACTCCGACCACCACAACACTCCTTGATGTCTTGCCTACAACCTCCAAGTGACCGTTCGTTGATTCGTTACTCCGTTTGACCCGTGGAGCCGCCGGAGTCCGAAGAGGTCAGAATCGGGTCCATTCTTGCCATGAGCTTCTTTAGGCCGGTTTAAAGGGCTTGTCTTGCTTCCAAATTAAGGTGAGACCTTCTTGAGCCATAGTATTAAGGTTCAGTGGTTTGAGTGTGAAGTTTGATTGAGGTTTGAATGGATTTTGGTGGTTGAATGTCCATGAACTTCTCTTGGACAAAATCTGTCCTCTTCGACGGGTCTGGGAACCGAACACCTTTGAAGGCCGTAGAAGAGTCGCCTTGCCCCAAAATTTATTGGTAAGATACCCTAAGACATAATTTTACATGTTGGTAAAGGATTGGTGAGTTATATTGAAATTTTGATGGCCGGTTTGCATGGTATTTCCTAGGAACAGAATCTGTCTTGTGCCGGACAGATTAGGAACCGAGGATTGTTGCGGTTCTTGGAGGAGTTTGTTGGCTAAATTATCTCGGTAAGAAGACTTCTAATCCTTAGTTAGGATGTTGGCTTACTATAGGATGGATTTTTGGTGGAATTGAAAGGGTTTAAAGAGTAGTTTTGGTGTCAAAAACGTGAGAGACTCGAAAACTGCCAAATCCCATTTTCTGCGCAAACCGATTTTAAAACGGCCCGTTCTAAGTCATCTGATATCCAAATTGAGCCCCATTTTCTCTCACATGTCCGTAAGATCTTGAAGTTTAAGACCATGAAATTTTTTTCCTCAAAAATTGAGTAGAAAAATTTTAGTTTTCATGAGACTGAACCTGGTCGCGAGTGGGCAGATTGTGAATTGAGGTTTTTATGACTTGTCTTTGATTGAATACCATGTTTTCATGCTTAGGGAGCAATGAATCAAAGCTGTGAATACTTGGTGATGTTATGCCGTGTGTGAATTTGGGCATGTGATAATTATTGGGGATTCAATTGAGGGATTTAATGCTAGTTTGTGCAATGGATGTCGAGTGTTGTTTGGTCTGATGACGTGCATATGCATGATAAGCGAATGACTTGCTTGGATTTGTGATCCTGATGTGCTTGAACGATGTGCCTTGAATGACGATGAGATGAATCTGTTTGTGGATATGGAAATGGAACTAATGAGACGGATCACAAATAATGTTACTTTGGCCAATTCATTGCGTCGCGGGTGTTTGATCCCGATTGACTTGACGAGGTCGTGCGGCTAGAGAGTCCTACCTTGATCGATTCATCTTGAAGGCTGTTAGAATCGAGAGTCAGGTAGTGACAGAATCATCTCTAGGTCCGGACGCGGGAGTCTTATAGTCGACCGAATCATATCGATGGCGCGAAGTGTCGAGAGTCGCTATAGAGACCGAATCATCTCACGGCCTAAGGAGGGCGGCCCTTGATGGGCAAAATGAAGATAAAAGACTAAAACATGATCTTGATGTGTTTTCGAATCTATGTGATTGAAATGCTTGAATTGGCTAGCATGCTTGGAATGCGTAAAGTGCATGCCCGTGTGGCTTGAGAATTTCAAATTTGAAAGGGAAAGTGTGAAGAACATGATCCTGTTTGCCTGATATGCCTGAGTTGTCTTGTTATGTCAATTGCTTGAACGTCATGTATGAAAAGTATTTTCCAAAACTTGCATATTTTCAAACGAGATTGGAGGTACCAATAGTCTAGCTTAGGGTTAGGGTTAACTTACTGAGATTGTTATCTCACCCCGTCGTGGGACTAATATTTTTAGATATCAGACAATGGAAACCCGAGCTTGCCATGGATGGGCATACGATGAAGGTACTTGAGAAATTGCATATTAACCCTTTGAAACCTTAGGGATTGCTTATTGAATTTGAGGATTTAGAATTGTAACCTTTGAAGTATGATTGACTGTACTGAGAGGTATACCCTTTTGTCCTAGATCATCTTGTATTTTTATTGCATGGGATATTTTCTCACTTCCGCATGCGTTTATTATTTTGAAGTTTTATGTTATTGGCCGCTGATCCTAGGAGATATTCTAAAGTCAATGGCCAGATAGGTGTTCACGAGCTCGTAGGGTTCGGGACATGACACCGCTCATTGTCCGGACCTCTCTGTCCCTGCAATCACTTCTTGCCTTAATCAGATTTGGTCGTTGTAGGTTGTCCCAAGTCATACATCTACGGAGAAAGCCTCGTTCCACATGTCTCATACCATGCTTCATTACGGTTTATAGGTATTCCATCAATTTGTTCCATACCAAGTGACAGTTTATTAAGTCCAACAGCGATAAGTTCATGCATGCGCCCTCATCAGCTTTTGTTTTAATGCCACAAACACATGCACGACATCTTTGTTCTCACTACTCGTCATACAATGATCGCTTTCATATCAATTCTTATCCATCGAAAATTTCTAATTCCATCAATGACTATCACATCTCATAGCTTAATTGCTTATGTTCAAATATATAACCCAAGTTTAGTCGCTATTCAAGCCAAACCCATATGCACTCGATCACCATTGACTTTTAATCAAAATATTCCTTGTCTACTTCCTTGCATTCACCTCGTCTGATACCATCCAAGGTTACTATTAGCAATCAATAACCAAACCATCAGGATACAACACAATTCAAGTATGAATCCGCTAATACCAGTTGTCTCTTTATAACTGATACTTCTTAAGTTGGGTCATTGACAAACCACGATCACAATCATATACCCTAATTGGCCCTTCATTCATAAGCAATTCTCTAGCAATCCCAAATCCAGGCTTATGACTACTCAATCTCTACTCATTTCCTTGTGAGTCTTATTCATAAAATCACTCAAGGTCATCCATTGACTAGACACTAGGACCATTAGAATACCTCACAAGTTCAAGCCTATAATCTCAAGATTCAGCAATCCATGATTAATCCTAAGGTCTCCCTAATTGTCCTCAAGTCATCACTCCTTATCACTCCAAATCTCAATCATATTGGATCGAGCTGGCCTTGCTTTGATATCACCTAAATGGGGATGTCACGCCCCGAACCCGACAAGCGCCCCAACATCCGACCCAGCCATCTTGTTTCGATGTCACCTAGGATCCTCCGGCCAATCACAATATTCTTGAAATGAAACAAGGTCACCAAGGCAATAAAATAGCTCCGTACAAATTACAATGAGATGACTCAGGACAAAGGGGTATACTTTTCTTATTAATAAAATTCTCATCAGAAGTTATCGCAATCAAGTACCAATAATTCAATTTTCTAAATCCTCAAAATCCGGATACAATCCCTAAGGCCACAAACACATAAAACAATTCATTCTATTACTTCATCGAAAGCTCATCCTCATCTTGCATGTATTTCCATCTTCAAGGACCTGGAAAAAAAATGTTAATCCCCAACGGGGTGAGATATGTGTATATATATATATATATCTCAGCAAATAAACCCAAAACCTAGACTTGACCGTCAGTCCCCCTATACTACACAACTAGCAAAAAACAAAAGTTCAGCCAGACAATATCACATGGCATATAAACTAGCACACATAGGCTTCAGGGTCATTGCAATCATTCATCGCTTCGGCTCTCAGCAACGATGTACTTCTCTGGCACTCTGGCCAATTAATATTACCGGGACCACAGGCCAATCAATATCTTCAGGACTTTTAGTCCATTGGTTCTACTGAACCCACAGACCAATCGGTACCTCTAAGGCTCACGGTCATTCGATACCATCGGGACCACAGGTCAATTAGTATCACTAGGGCACTAAGCCAATTGATATCAATGGGGCCAGGCAATCGATATCATCAGGGCTCCAAGCCAATGCGATCTCCGGGGCCAAAGGCCAATTGATCGCTAGGACACTATAGTTCATTCATATAGCATCAGTATTATAGCCATTTATATAGCATAGGCATTATAGCCAAATCACTAGCAAGGGCTTCATAGCCAATTCACATAAATCTAGGGCTCAATAGCCGAACTATATTATCAAGCTCAATAGCCACTTTCATCACACAATCGCCACTTAAGGTGAAATACCACACGACCATGCAAGCATCCATGTCATTCAAGGACGTAAGTCATCAATTCAAGCATGAAAAATCACAATTTCACCCCCAAGCAAGCATGTATGGTTCGGTTCACACGCATTTCATGAGACCACTAACAATTCAAACACCTTAGGTGCACAATTTCATCAATGCACCACCCAAAACTCATCCAGTAATATCCTAACGTTCGAGTAAAGGTTTAAGAGACACTTACCTCTTCAAGCAAGCTAGCAAATTCAATCCAAATGAGCCTCCTAGGTCAGCAATCTCGCGGCCACAGTAGGGGTTACGCGCCGTCCTAGGAAAAATTACATTTCCAAATAAAAAATCAACCATTTCTCAACCCCACTTTGCCAATACCTCAATAACATATCAATTGGCAACCCATGACGTCTTAATATCCATTTAAAGACACGGCGTCATCTCCACGAACCCCCAAAATATTCGGTTTAAATAATCCTTTAACAGTGCAGAATATAACTTGAGTTTCGTGCACAATTCAGCCGTTAAATCACCTAAATCTCCAATCCAATTCGCATACTCCTCAATAACATCTCATATAATATCTCATGGTGTCTCACTAATCATTTTAAAGTCAAAACACCCATTACTTAACCCCCAACAAGTTTGGTTCTAACGGAGTACCAATAAGGCATAAACGGTTTTGACCTAACCCGCATAAATCAGTCCATAAATCAATTCCAAACTTTAATCCATCACAAAACCAACTTGCTATAACCTTAATATACATGTTTAGGAAGCTCACTGAAGATTTGGAATCGAAATAACACCACAAGGACTTCAGATCAGCCCGGTTCCACTAGGTGTACATACGGTCAGATTTTACCTTAGAAAAATCATCTCAAATCAACCATGGAAACCCATCAAAATTCAACTAAATTTGCAACCACTGCTCAGCCAATTTTAATACTATGAGTGTAAAAGACCTCACCGAACATTTGGAGCCATTTGAAGTTCGGAAGCCCCCAAAAGTGGTCTTTCCCCAAAACCGGTCAGAATCTGACCTCTTCCTGACCTTTGCCCACTCAAACAGACCTACGGGACAAACGAATAGGCCAAATCAAGCTTATAATATATCTCTAGAGCCACAAGAAAATAAGCTTTCAGATGGAGGTAGTTTTACCTCAATTCGATATTGGACGACAAAGTTATAGTCGAAGGAATAGAGGTGGTCGGGACTTATTGGGCTGGGCTGTTCTGCCAAGAAAGAGAAGAAGAAGAAAATTGAAGAGGAAGAAGAGAGAGAGAAGGTCACGGCTGGCATGGGTATATAATGAGGCATTTCGTACAAATAATAGAATTTAACCTTGACAAGATTGATCTTATGGGCATTAAATGCATGAGGCCTTCAATGGATGACACTTGGCAAGCCTTAATAATTCAATCCAAGAGCTTTGACTTCCTTTAACCTCATATACATCAATTTTCGGTAGCCATGAGGGTTATAAAATGACCAAAATAATCTCTATTACTTCTTAAGGCAAGGCCAAAGATCGAGGGGCAAAATGGTTATTTTACACTTTCCGTCTGAAATTTCATTTTTTCAATATAAATCACCCTCGATGAGGCGACGTCCATTTCAATTCAAATGTTGGAATTCCTAAATGTACAATACCTAAATCTCGAAGTCCAATTTATCTTAAACTAACGGGCAATTTTTGCAGGCACTACATCTATCGACCTTGAGATTTTCTCAAGCCGTTGCGACTTTGATTGTCATGTAATTGCGATGGTTTATCGCTAGCTCCTGTGATCCTGATCATTGAAATCCGATTTAGGAAATTCTCGCAAATTACACAGTGATTAAATGGAATCACCCTCGTCCTAACGTATAATGCTAGCAAGACATTCCATGATCGTTCCTAGATTGTTCTCTGCCAACCCGAAATATTTTCTCGTCAATCCTTATGGTCAAAGTGTCATTTCTCATTCAAATTCCCCAGGCCCACGTACCCGACTCCGCATTAGTCTTTCCCTTTTAGTCAAATAACTCAAGAGTGGCCAACTCCGAACGAGTTGCAACTGAAACACGTCAATCGATATCTTTCCATTCAATAGCCTCAAGAGGGTCTGAATTCGAAATGTCGCAATAAATCTCACCAAGAATCCAATCTTGTACTCACGAGCTAATCATATTAAAATTAAGCATCATTTTATTCGTGATCATGTGCAAAATGATTGTGACATTCTGATTTTTCCTGTTACTTCGAGACTCATTAATGAGAATGTATCTAACGATGTATTTCAATCGTATCTCGCTCGGATCAAATCAATCTCGAGTTGACTGACCAAAAGGGAAAGGTTAACGTGAGGTAAGATACGTGGGCCTAGGAAACTCGAATAGGAAATGACACTTTGACCATAAGGATTGTCGAGGGGACATTTAGAGCCATCAAAAGGCCGATCTAAGAACGATTAAGAAATGTATTGCTAGCGTTATATGATTGGAGCGCGGATGATGCCGCTTAACCAATATTTATAATTTGCAAAATTTTCCTAAATCGAACAGTGATGATCGAGACTGTCGGAGCTAGTGATAGACCCCTCACAATTACATGATAACCAAAGTTAGCATGAATTGGCGAGCCCTAATTGTGATATGCATCACAGGATCGATATACGTAACGTCTGCAAAAGCCGCCCGTCAGTTCGGGATAGGCTGGAATCGCATTGGATAGAGAAATGATTCAGAAACAAGTCTTAAAATTCGAAAAATGGAGAATCAAGAATTCCAACACTACAATTGGATTGGTCGTCACCTTATCGAAGAAAATTAGAGTTAGAAAAACGACTTCCAGACGTCAACGGTGAAATTACCATTTTGCCCCTCAAGCCTTAACTTTGCCTTAGTAATTGGACAAGGGCATTTTGGTCATTGAAGCCTTTTATAGCTACCGAAAATTGGAAGAATTGAGAGCCATTGGATGAAGCATTGATTGACATAATGGACAAGTGCTAAGAGATTAAGCCATGATGTAATAGAGTCACCTTTTAACCTACCATTCAACCAGTTGACTCTTGAAAATTTGGATAAACCCCTCCCTCTCTCCCTATTGACCGAACACCCGCCAAGCTTGCCGGTTTTCTTCTTCTTCTTCTTCCCTTCTTCTTCATCGAGTAGCTCCAGGCCAACCGGTTCTGTTCGCCAGCTTCCCCGCGTCAACCGCCACTTCCGGTGACTCCTAGCTGCCGAGCCGACCACCTGTTGCTTCATCATCCTCTTGTCAATGTTCTCCAAGTAGAAGCAAGTCGTTTGACTCAGTGAGGAGCTCCAGCTGGCCATTCTCCCAAAAGTCGACGGAAACCGTCGCAGCTGGAGGTAAGCCACGGTTTAGGCCTCATAGAATCCCGGAATCTTTGATTTTTTTGACCAAATTTTGTGGACATCTAAGGGACACATAGAATGAGCTATGGTAAAACTTTTTGGTGAATTTGATAGAGTTTTGACCCCAAATGAGTCTTGTGTTTGAAGGGCCAAAACTGACCGGTAGCAGACCCGGAGGAACGGCGCCATTCAAGGACTTTCCGGCGTCGCCTTAGCTTCAAATTTTCAGTGAGGCTCCCCAACCCTTAGAACTACATGTTATCAAGTATATTAGTGATTAAATTGAGGATTTAAGTTGGTTTAAGGGCTAAATAGTTGGGGTATACATAGAACCAAAAATGCCCTGTTTCGGTTCTGTGCATACCGGTCGGTTGGGGACTATTGGTGTTGGAATTTGATCTCAAATTCATCATTGAGACATGCAAGGATGTTAATGAACATGTCAATAAGGTCTATGTCCTGTGGATTGGCGAATTGAGCAAGAAAAATTGACGATTTGATGAATTTCTTTAGGTTGCGCGGTTGAGTTGTTCTTGGACTATTTGGATCAAACCCTTGGAGTGCTTGGGAAGAGATTTTTGTTGAATTAAGCTTGAGGTAAGGGGATTTTAATCCTTTGATAGGAGGAATGAACTCGATTGGGTGATTTGTGTGCGAATTGATCGGTTCTTGGAAGTCATAATGTGGTTGCTCAATGTACGTCCTAGAAAGATATAGAGGACTTGAATGTTTAACATTGCTTGTGCTATGAATTGATTGTCGCATTTGAATGTCAAATTTAATTGTCTCATATGCCATGGATGTGTCGTTCGTCACGTGAGTTGCATTCAAACGTGTTCTATGAAATGAAATGAAGTTGTGTCACACCCCGCGTCCTGGGAACGAACACGCGACTCCCTGCAAGCACAATATATCTCTCGATGTCCTAAGATCCACACAAGAGTCGAGAGACGTGATATAAACAAAGCACGCGGAAGCGACAATGCAATGACTTCTTCGTACAAATATAAAGTGGGACTTGGATAGCGAGAATACTACAATACCTAATATCTGAAAGATCATACATTAGCATAGCAACTAGGTTCGCTAGACAAGGGGTGTCGGGGTAAGTACACAAAGGGATCCATCCTCGACATCCGACAAAAAATAGGGTCAGGATCGCCATCAAAAGATCAATTAGCAAGCTGGGAGCTCCTAAGACGAGTTGCTGGAGTCATCAGTCTCCCCTGCCTCCTCCGTGGGCACGTACTCCGACAAGATCTCCGAGCGAACCTTTACGGTATCTTTCATCGTCTCCTCAGCAGACGACTCCACTAGGTCATCCTCTATAGCCTTGACCACTATGATCTCTTCCTCAGTATCCTCCAAGGTTGGGGTCCTCTCAGGTCTATTCCTCGAACCAGCAACTGACCCCTTAGCTTGTTCTAAATCTCGAGTGGGATGACACCAACTAGAGACGACTCTCTGGGGTATCTCAATGGGCTTCAGCGGCCCTGTAGATACGTCCCCAACCTTCCGAAACCAAGCGTCATACCTATGAGGCTTTCAGCTAGTACTACCCTTGTCTACCCACACTACTATAAATTTTCTAACATAAACAGTCCCCTGCCCGTCAGGTAACTCATCAAAATATACCGACATTTCCTTGAGGTCTCTAAATCTAATAGGCCATATCTTTAGGATCTAGGATCTGTAAAAAGGGGGTCCCACAACGAAGTGAGATTTACATCTCAGTAAAGGGGGTCTTAATCCTAGGTTAGGCCGACAGTCCACTCAGGCAGTCATAAAAACCAACATCCCATACAAATAAACATGCGAGGCATTCAATTATCGATACAACACATAAATGTCAGGCATGCAGTCATGGCATCATTACACATCTGGATGATCATGCACAAATTGCCATGCCACATCGCCACATTCACCCTTCCAGCCTGCCTCATTCTCATGCTCGCATTTAGAATGCCTCAGGCTTGGTCCACGCAAATGCATCAAACCATCATTAATAAACCCGCGTAAACGCATCAGGTTTTCAATGCTACTCCAAACCAGTGTCGACACATCACAACTCTGTCTCACGTTTCAACTCATCAGGACTATGGCATTTTCAACCCCGCATCTCATACACATCAGGGTGCCATAAAACTCCAATCCCGCGCCTCAGCGCCTCAGGGTATTCCTCACACCACCCCGCGTCTCATATGTCTTAGGTTATTCACCATTGCTCAGCCATGCCAAAGTTTCAATTCAATTCGCTTCGCACACATAATTTAATGTGCAACTCAAGCACAAATCATACACTTATGGCATGCAAGACGATCATTTGACATTCAAACATGGTAGTCAACAAGGGTTAAATGGTAGTTGGAAAGGTGAATATATCCACGCATGGTCTAATCTAGTGACACTAGTCCAAGGTGTCATTCAAACTCATCCAATGGCCAAGATCTTCTCTCATTTTTGGCAGCCTTGGGGGTGAATTAAAGACCAAAATGCCCTTGTCAATTTATATAAGTAAGGCTAAGGCTTGAGGGGTAAAATGGTAATTTTACCCTCAACGTCCGGAACGTCGCTTTTTCTCATTCAAATATTCTTCGATAAGGCGACGTTGGAATTCTTGATTCTCCATTTTCAATTTTTCAAGACTCGTTTCTAATCGTTTTTTCTATCAAACGGGTTCTAGCCTATCCCGAACCGACGAGCGGCTTTTGTAGACGTTACGCGCATCGACCCTGTGATTCATATCGCATTTAGGGCTTGTAAATTCATGGCGACTTTGGTTGTCATGTAATTGCGAGGGTCTATCACTAGTTTCGATGGTCTCAATCGTCACCATTCGATTTAGGAAAATTTTGCAAATTATACGTTGGTTAAGCGATATCACCCGCGCTCCAATCGTATAACGTTAACAATGAATTCCTTAATCATTCTTAGATCAGCCTTTTGTGGTTCTAAATGTCCCATCGACAATCCTTATGGTCAAAGCGTCATTTCCTATTCGAGTTCCCTAGGTCCACGTACCTTGTCTCGCGTTAGCCTTTCCCTTTTGGTCAGTCAACTCACATTGATCAGATTTGAGCAAGATATGACTAAAACACATCGCTAGATCATTTCTCATTAATGAGTCTGAAAATGACAGGAAAATCAGAATGTCACAACTCTTCACCCCTTACAAAAATTTCGTCCCCAAAATTTACATTAAACTTAATTACTCATACAAATAGGGGTGTTGGCGCCTTATCGTCTCCTCGTTTTCCCACGTGGCGCCTTCGGTCTATGGTGCTCACACACAACTTTGACCAATGGAATCGTCTTATTCCTTAAAGTTTGCTCCTTTCAATCTTCGATCCTAATCAACTTTTCCACGTAGGATACCCGGTCGTCTACTTCTATAACCTCATAATCCAGCACATGTGTCGAGTCTAGTTCGTATTTCCACAGCATTGACACGTGGAAGACATTATGTACTTGGATAGATTAGGCGGCAGGGCAAGCCTGTAAGCCAAGGTCCTAATCCGCTCCAGTATTTCAAATGGACCTACGTACCTTGGGCTCAGTTTTCCCTTCCTTTCAAATCGCGATAATCCCCTTATCGATGACACTTTGAGGAAAACATGATCGCCTACTTGAAACTCTAAAGGCTTACGCCACTTATCCGCATAACTCTTCTAACGACTATGTGCCGTCCTCAATCTATCTTGAATTATTTTCACTGTTTCCACCGATTGCTCTACCAACTCTAGGCCCGTGATACTCCTTTCTCCAACCTCATCCCAGCAAATCGGGGTTCTGCAAGCCCTTCCATAAAGTGCTTCAAATGGTGCCATTTGGATGCTTTGCTGGTAGCTATTATTATACGTAAACTCCACCAAATGCAGCTGATCTTCCCATCCACTATTAAAATCTATGACGCACGCTCGCAACACGTCCTCAAGCGTCTGAATCGTCCTCTCCGATTGTCTGTCCGTTTGTAGATGGTACGCCATGCTAAATTGCAGTCGGGTTCCCATGGCATCTTGAAAACTTTTCCAAAAGTTCGCTGTGAACTTAGGATCTCTATCCGAGGTAATTGGCACAGGCACTCCATGTAGCATCACTATCTGCCTCATGTACAACTTGGCGTATCTATCCATTGCGAAATCCTTTCGCACTGGGATGAAGTGTGTGGATTTAGTTAATCTGTCCACGACTATCCATATAGAGTCTTGACCTCTCTAGCTCCTCGGGAGTCCCATCACAAAATCCATGGTTACGTGCTCCCATTTCCATTTCGAAATTTCTAGTGGCTGTAATAATCCTCTAGCCTTACAGTGTTGCGCTTTTACTTGTTAGCATGTCAAGCACTTTGCCACATACTTTGCTACATCTACTTTCATCCCGTTCCACCAGTAGTTCTGGCGTAGGTTCTGGTACATTTTCGTACTTCCCGGGTGGATGCTACAATTGCTTCTGTGAGCCTCTGTCAAAATCCTTTCCCTGAGTTCTTCATCCTTTGGCACGCATAGACGTCCTCGGAATTTCAAGATCCCGTCCTCTGACACTTGAAGCTCCGATTTTCTCTTCGTAGATTGTAAGGTCTTTATTCCTTCCTGAACCTCAGGTTCTACCCTTAATGTAGCCATCAAACTGGACAACTGGCAAACTTACAGTCTGAACTCAGAATCTCTCAAATCCTCGATCATCGACCAACCTTTTACTAATAGATAAGCGGTGCTCGACTTCCGACTCAGTGCATCTGCGACTTTGTTTGTCTTCCCAGGGTGATACAATATATCACAATCATAATCCTTGAGCAGCTCCATCCACCGACGCTGCCTCATATTCAGCTCTTTTTGGGAGAAAAGATACTTTAAGCTATGGTGGTCGGTATAAATCTGGAACTTCTCGCCGCACAGATAATGTCTCCAGATCTTCAGAGCAAAAATGGTCGCTGCTAACTCCAAATCATGAGTTGGATAGTTCATTTCAAGTGGTCTCAGCTGTCGAGATGCGTAGGCCACTACTCTTCCATGCTGCATTAATACACAGCCCAGTCCTTTCAGCGAGGCATCACTGTATATCTCATAGCCCCCTAGTCCTGATGGAATCGTCAACATCGTGCAGTCGTCAACCGATGTTTGAGTTCTTGGAAACTCTTTTCGCACTTATCTGTCCATTCAAACCTTGTTTCTTTCTTTGTCAGCCTTGTCAATGGGATGGCTATAGATGAAAATTTCTCCACAAAACATCATTAATACCCTACCAATCCCAAAAAACTTTTGACTTCCGTGACCATAACGGGCCTAAGCCAATTTGTTACAACTTCGATCTTCGCAGGATCCATTGTGATTCCTTCCCCAGATACCACGTGACCAAGAAATGCTACCTTATTCAACCAGAAGTCGCATTTGCTCAACTTCACATAGAGCGAGTGTTCCCTAAAGTCTGCAAGACAATCCTCAGGTGATCCTCATGTTTTGCGTCACTCCTCGAGTAAATCAGGATATCTTCAATAAAAACTATGACGAATCTATCCAGGAATTCCTTAAATACTCGATGCATCAAGTCCATGAATGCGGATGGAGCATTGGTCAATCCAAAAGGCATCACGGTGAATTCATAATGACCATACCTTGTCCTAAAAGTAGTCTTAGGTATGTCTTCCTTCTTAATCCTCAATTGGTGAAACCCGGTCCTCAAGTCAATCTTAGAGAATACCGCCGCTCCTTGCAACTGATCAAATAGGTCATTAATTCTCGGCAGTGGGTACTTATTCTTCACAGTTACTTGGTTCAACTACCTATAATCGATACATAGACGCAAGGACCCATCCTTTTTCCTTACGAACAATACCGGCGCTCCCCATGGTGAAGCACTCGGTTGGATAAATCCCTTATCCAGCAGTTCCTGCATCTACACCTTTAACTCTTTCAATTCTGACAAGGACATCCTATAAGGTGCCTTCGAGATCTGCTCCGTTCCGGGAGCTAACTTGATCACAAATTCTATCTCTCGCTCTGGTGGTAACCTTAGCAACTCTTGGGGAAAAACGTTAGGGAACTCACGCACTGTCGGAATACTCTCTAGTTTTGGCTCATCGGCAGTCGCATCCATCATCGCGACTAAGTACGCTCGACACCCTTCAGACATGAACTTTGTCACTTCAAGAGATGAGACCAAGGGAAACGAGATCCCTTCTCGACTTCCCACTAATTCAAAGCTAGGGCGGCCTTCCGGGTAGAAACGAATTATCTTACTACCACAATCTACTGTTGTTCCCTGCTCACTCAACCAATCCATCCCTATAATCACATCAAAATCATACATGGGTAATATAGCTAGATCGATACTCTCCTTACTCCCTCCAATCACAATTTCACAGTCAATACAGCCCAATGAAACCAGTATATTATCCTTTAACGGAGTGACAACATGCAGAATTATACTCAACGGTTTTAACGTCATACCCACCAAATCAGCAAACTGAGCAGACACAAATGAATGCGTGGCACCAAGGTCAAACAATGTATATGCAGCTTGGTCACACAAGTAAACCATACCTGTGACCAAGCCTAGTGCTTCCTCCGCCTCTCTGCGGGCTACTGCATATACTCTTCCTTGAGCTGGGGGTCGACTTTGCTCGATCTGGGGAGTGACAGTCGACGGTCTAGCTTGTGGTCTCTATCCTTGAGGTCGACTCGTCAAAGCTTAATTCGGGCAAGTCCTCATCTGGTGGCCCATCTGACCACACTTAAAGCAAGCTCCAATCCTTACTGGGCATGGCCTATTTTCATGCCTTCTACCACAGAGACGACAGCTCTAATTCATAGGATTTGGTGGCTTCACAATGTTTTTCCTCACAGGAGGCAGGAAACGCCTATTGCCCGCCATTGGTCTCTTGTCCATCTGCCGGTTGTCTCGGAATAGGGTAAATCGCGATGCAGATGCGGCATTCCTCTCATTCAAGTCCCTTTCAATCATCTGGCCTCGCTCATGTATTTCCTTATAAGTCCTCAGGTTTAGGGCTATTATTTGACTACGGAGCTCAGGCCTTAATCCGTGCTGAAATCTCCGTGCTTTCTCTTGGGGATCCTTTGCAGATCGAGGCGCGTACCTTGATTGTTTGGAGAACTCAGCCTCATACTGGTCCACCGTCAGCTGGTTCCGATGCAACTGTAAGAATTCCACCTATTTCCTTTCCCTGGCCGTCTCCGAGAAGTATTTATCATTGAACGTCGTCTTAAAGGCATCCTAGGTCATGGTCGTTCCCTCTAGGAAAACTCCATTCTTGGTGGCAGCCATCAATCGTTTGCAGTACCCTCCAGCTGGTACACTGCCACAATACTTTTTCCTCATCTGTGCACCTCAACACTCTAAAAACTTTTTCCAGCTTCTCAATCCACCTGGGTGCTAGCTCGAGATTTTCAGTCCCGTTGAACTGGGTCGGCTTCAATTTTATGAATTGCTCAACTTCCTCCTAGACATTCGTTGTTTCATTGCCCTGGCCATGTTCGTCCTGATTTCCATTGCCCCCGTTGTTACCATTGTTAGCGTTGACGGCAGTTATGGCGGCTCCTACAGCTTGGGCTATGGCGGCATCCCGATCTTGGGTCTGCCTGTCAATGAGGTCGCCAATCCTCTCTAGCGCCCTCAGCACGCCATCCACCCTCAGATCTTCTGCTACAGGTGGTCTCGAACTAGAGGCTCCGCTTATGGGCCTTTCGAATCTCCTAGGTGGATTGCTCATCCTTATACTCTTCTACTGAGCCTGGTCCATCACAAGTTCATCAAGGAGTTAGTAACTCGCTCATTCATCCAAGTCCAAAGTTACTAACTATTCCTTAATAGAAGTAGTTATAACACAACATGTCCATACAACAAATTTCCAGAGACATTTCAACAAGTGATCCATGGCCATTCCTTAGTTCCGTTTACTCCAATGGTTCACTAAAACCAACCGTACTCATTCATTTAACAAGTCAAAGTCCAGAAATGACTTTCAACATTAAGCAGGGAACTTAATCCTCATGCCTTACCACAACCCTGCCAAGGCCAAATGCCAATCATAAGTGTCAAGTCACATGCTATGCATCCCATGTCTTATCCTAACCAGTCTCCTAAGGTCTCGCCACCCGTGCTTGTCCCAACTTAATCCTCCTTATTTCTCCAGTCCTCAATCAACTTTGGATCGAGCAAACCTTGCTCTGATACTAAGCAAACGAGGATGTCACGCCCCGCATCCCGGGCATGAGCACGTGACTCCTTGCAAGCACAAAATATCTCGCGATGTCCTGGGATCCACACAAGAGTCGAGAGACGTGGTATAAACAAAGCACGTGGAAGCGATAATGCAATGACTTCTCCGTACAAATATATAGTGGGACTTGGATAGCGAGAATACTACAATACATAATATCTGAAAGTTCATACATGAGCATGGCAACTAGATCCGCTAGACAAGGGGTGTCGAGGTAAGTACACAAAAGGATCCATCCTCGACATCCAACAAGAAACAGGGTCAGGATCGTCGTCAAAAGATCAACTAGCAAGCCGGGAGCTCCTAAGACGAGCTGTTGGAGTCATCAGTCTCTCCTGCCTTCTCCGTGGGCACGTACTCCGAGAAGGTCTCCGAGCGAACCACTACGATATTCTCCATGGTCTCCTGAGTAGACGGATCCACCAAGTCATCCTCTATAACCTTGACCACTATGACATCTTCCTCAGTATCCTCCAAGGTCGGAGTCCTCTCAGGTCCGTTCCTCGAACCGACAACTGACCCATCAGCCTGTTCTAAATCCCGGGTGGGACGACACCAACTAGGGATGACTCCCTAAGGCATCTCATTGGGCTTCAGCGGCCTTGTAGATACATCCCCAACCTTCCAGAACCAGACCTCATACCTATGAAGCTTCCAGCTGGTACTACCCTCGTCTACCCACACTACTTTACATTTTCTAACATAAACAGTTACATGCCCGTCAGGGAACTCTTCAAAATAGATCGACATTTCCTTGGGGTCTCCAAATCTGATAGGCCACATCTTCAGGATCTAAGATCTGTAGAAAGGGGCTCCCACAATGGGGTGAGATTTACATCTCAGTAAAAAGGGTCCTAACTCTAGGTTAGGCCGACAGTCCACTCAGACAGCCATAAAAACTAGCATTTCATACAAATAAACATTCGAGGCATTCAATTATCGATACAACACACAAATGTCACGCATGGAGTCATGGCATCATAACACATCCGAATGATCATGCACAAATCGTCATGCCACATCACCACATTCACCCTTCCAGCCTACCTCATTCTCATGCCTATGTTTAGAACGCCTCAGGCTTGGTCCGTGTAAATGCATCAGACCGTCATTGACAAACCTGTGTAAACGCATCAGGTCTTCAATGCTACTCCAAGCCAGTGTCAACACATCACAACTCTGTCCCGCGTTTCAACGCATCAGGACCATGGCCTTCTCAACGTCTCATATGCATCAAGGTGCCATACAACTCTAATCCCGCGCCACAGCGCCTCAGGATATTCCTTACACCACCCCGCCTCTCATACGCCTTAGGGTATTCACCATGTCTCCACCATGCCAAAGTTTCAATTCAATTCGCACATATAATGCAATGTGCATCAAGCACAAATCATACACTTATGGCATGCAAGACGATCATTTGACATTCACACATGGTAGTCATTTCAAAGCACAAGCATTGATTCACATTCAAATCCTCTATACCGTCCTAAGACGCACAAAAACCAATCACATTAAAAACTTCTCAAAAATCAAACGAAATATCACCCGACTCACCCAATTAAGTCCAACCTTCCTATCATAGGTTTATGATTCCCTTACCTCAAGCTTAATACCACAAATTCTCCTCCCAAGAGTCTCAATAATTCGGTCCAAGCAGCCCAAAATCAAATCCACCGTGCAACCTATGAAAATCCATCAAATCGTCAATTTTCTCTTGTCCAATCACCCATCCATGGATCACAAACCTCATTAACACATTCCTCAACATCCTAGCATGTCTCATTGATAAATTTGAGACTCAAATCCAACCAATAACAGCCCCCACAAAATCGGTTTGCACAGAACCGAACCGGGTGATTTTCGGTTCGGTGTAAACCTCAAATAACTAGCCCTTAAACTACCTCAAATCCTCCATTTATTCACTAACTTACTTGTTAACATGTAGATCTAAGGGTTTGGGAAGCTCACCGAAGATTTAAAGTCAAGCCATCGCCGAAAACTCTTTGAAAGTCACCGGTTTCCCCAAGTCTGCAAACCAGCAATTCTGGTCGTTCAAACACAAGACCTTATTTGGGGTCAAAACTCCATCAAATTAACCCCAAATTTTTACCACAGCTCACTATACGAGTCCCCTAGATGTCCATAAAATTTAGTTGAAAAAATCTAATATTTTGGGGTCCTAAGAGGCCAAAATGTGACTTACCTTTGGTTGCGACGATTTCCGTCGACTTCTGGGAGATTGGCTGCTCGGAGCTCTTCGGTGGGTCAATCAACTCGCTTCCACTTTGAGGATGTCGGCAAGAGGTCAAGCTAGGGGTGAGTGGTCAACTTGGCAGCTAGAAGTCGCCGGAGGTGGCCGTCGAAGCGAGCGAACTTGAGGGACAGAACCGGTTGATGGGCAAAATAAGAAAAGGAAGAAGAAGATGAAGTTCTTGGTTTGGTGGGTTGATAGTCGGCCAAGTGAGGGGTGAGAGAGAGAGAGAGAGAAAAAGCTGTATACTTGTCTCACAAGTCAACAAGGTTGAATGATAGTTGGAAAAGTGGATATGTCCACTCATGGCCTAAACTAGTGACACTTGTCCAAGGTGTCATTCAAACTCATCCAATGGCCAAGATCTTCTCTCATTTTCAGCAGCATTAGGGGTGAATTAAAGACCAAAATGCCCTCGTCCAATTATATAAGTAAGGTTAGAGCTTGAGGGGGCAAAATGGTAATTTTACCCCCAACGTCCGGAACGCCATTTTTCTCATTCCAATATTCTTCAATAAGGGGATGGCCAACCCAATCATGACGTTGAAATTCTTGATTCTCCATTTTTAATTTTTCAAGACTCGTTTCTGATCGATTTTTCTATCATATGTGGTTTCATCCTATCCCGAACCAACGAGCGGCTTTTACAGACGTTACGCGTATTGACCCTGTAATTCATATCATATTTAGGGCTCATCAATTCATGGCGACTTTGGCTGTCATGTAATTGCGAGGGTCTATAACTAGTTCCGATGGTCTCGATCGTCACCATTCAATTTAGAAAAATTTTGTAAATTATACGTTATTTAAGCGGTATCACCCACACTCCAATCATATAACGCTAGCAATACATTCCTTAATCGTTCTTAGATCGGCCTTTTATGGTTCTAAATGTCCCCTCGACAATCCTTATGGTCAAAGCGTCATTTCCTATTCGAGTTCCCTAGGTCCACGTACATTGTCTCACGTTAGCTTTTCCCTTTTGGTCAATCAACTCAAATTGATCAGATTTGAGCGAGTATGACTAAAACACATCGCTAGATACCCTTCTCATTAATGAGTCTGAAAATGACAAGGAAATCAGAATGTCACATGTGGCATGTCTGAGAAGTTGTGACACCCTGAGGCGTATGAGATGTGGGGTTGTGTGGATGAATGCCCTAAAGCGCTGAGGTGCGGGGTTTGAATTGAATGGCATCCTGAGATATACGAGATGCGGGGTTGAGAAGGCCATAGTCCTTATGCATTAAAACGCGGGACGGAGTTGTGATGTGTCAACACAGGCCTGGAATGAGATTGAAAACCTGATGTGTTTACGCGGGTTTGTCAATGAGACGGTCTGATGCGTTTACGTGGACCGAGCCTGAGGCATTCTAAACGCGGGCATGAGAGTGAGGAGGAGGAAAGGATGGCAGGTGCAATCTGGTTTGATAATGTGTGCTTGATCTTAATGATGTAATAAGATGTCTTGATTGCATGCTTGACATCTGTGTGTTATTTCATGATAGTTGAATGCCTCATGTGATTTTGTATAAATTATGTGTGATTAGATTTGTCCAAGTGGACAATCAGTCTAATCTAAGGCTAGGACCCACCTTACTGAGATGTATGTCTCACCCTGTTGTGGGACCCCATTTTTCATATCCTAGGCCTTGAGGAAGTGGCCAATCAGATTTGGTGACCCAAAGGAGATGTCAGTGTATTTTGAAGAATTTATGGATGGACAAAAAACTATATATGTTAGGAAGTGCACAGTCGTTGGGTAGATGAGGGTGACAGTAGCTGGAAGCCACACAGGTACAAAGCATGGTTTAGGAAGATAGGGGACGTTTTTACAAGGCCACTGAAGCCCACTGAGGTACCCGTGGGTTGATACCCAGTTGGTGCCATCCTGCTCAGGATTTAGTAGAGGCTAAGGGGTCTGTCGCTGGCTCAAGGATTGATCCTGAGAGGACCCCGACCCTAGAGGACACCGATAAGGTTATAGTGATCGAGGCTACCGAGGACGATCTGTTGGAGCCATCAGGTGGCAAGACGATGGAGGACACCGTGGAGGTTTGCTTGGAGACCTTTTCGGAGTACGAGCCCACCGAGGAGGAGGTTGAGTAGGAGACTGACGACTCTAGTAGCTCGACTTAAGAGTCTCTGTTTTACTAGTATGATATTTTGATGGTATTCTCGAAACCTGCTTCTTTTGGTAGATTGATGCCTGTCTTTTGTGTTAGCCTTGCCACCCTATTGACCAGCATGTTTAGTTTGTCATGCCATGTATGGATATTCGGATATTTATGTATTATCGATACCCTTGTTATCCAAGTCCCATTTTATATTTGTATGGAGGAGTTTTTATATGGTCGCTTCCGCGTACTTTCTATATGATGTATCTCTCGACTTACATGTGAATCCTGAGACCTCGAGAGTAGAGTTTGTGCTCACAGGGAGTCGCGAACTCGTGCCCGGGGCGCGGGGCGTGACGATGGTGATATTACATTCAATTTGTTGATTCGAAGTATCAATTAGTTGACATATTCACCAAGCCACTTGATAAGAATACATTTGAATATATCATACAAGAATTAGGTATTACCATGATGTCTGTTTGAGATGTTATTTAGACAGGAAGATTTTGCTTCTAAACTTAAAACAATATATGGAAGAAGCAAAGGATGCCAAGGCTACATCTGAAGAAGTTCTATGAGTACAAGGAACTCATAACTTAAAGCATTATCTAAAGATGGCATCTTCTAAGTGGAGAACGATTAAAGATTTGATCTTTCAAATTTTTGGCGCGTAAGTAGTTATATTTATGGCAACAAATAAGGCATGTACCATCACAATCTTTCCAAATATTCTGAAAATATTGTGATTGTGTTGATTGTGCTGATTGCCGTGATAGCTTTAATTGATTGTTTAATTGATTTAAATTGATTGATTAAATATAAGCTTTCCAAAAAGGTAATTTTTCGTACCTTTTAAATAAGACGTTTCTTATTTTCAAAAGGCAAACCTAAACTGAATCTTTGTCCATCCTCAAAACCAAAAGAAACCACTCTGTCTATCAAACACTCTCCGACTTTTCCCAAGTAGCACTTTTACGATTCTTTCACAAAAACCCTAAGACCTCTCAATCAAAATCCTTCAACTATCTAACCACAATGGAAGACAAGGCTTCTTCTGCAAAGAAAACCTCATCAACCAGCTCTCTTCGATCTGATCAATTTGGATCGCGTGAACCCAAGGTCGCAAGTGATGTTCCTACCTCTTATTATCTCACTGATTCACCCAAAATGTCTGAGAAGGAGAAAAGGAGGAAAGAAGCCAAAAATCTTGTAGCAGGAATAACGATTCAACGATCTCCTGAAATCGTTGAAAAACGAAAAAAGAGGCTACAGGATCACGTCATAAAAGCGGTAACTCAAACTCCTAAAGAGAGAGATAATCTGCCTGTTGATAAGAGAATACATTTAGCTAGAGCTACATCTACTTTGATTAAGGCTATGAGACAATAGGAACGATCTCCACATGATATTATTGAGTTTATATGTGATCATGGGTTTCTAGATGAAGGAGAAGTGCAGATATTTAGTGAGATGTTGACCCAATTAGAGATTTGGCAAGCTACAAAAAGTGGTAAAAGATGAAATATCTGAGAAGGGAAAGGAAAAGCCGGTGAACCTTCTGTTGCAATCACTAAAGAGAATGTTGAGGAAGAAACTTCTGTCACTGATCATTTAAGGGAAGATGATGATAAAGCAATGTATGCTTATTTTCAGCCTGTAGTGATGAAATTTCTGGCTGGTGAAGGGAGTGTAGATAAGCTGTTTAGGACAGCAAAGCATAAGAAATGCAATGAGACATTGCTTGCTTGAGGTGTAATGGTTAATAGACCCATTGAGTCTGATTTCTTCGAGAGGAACAACTTACAAATTCTTTATCCTCTCATGAATCTAAACCTACATTCATTTTGCTCATTAAACTCTCAATGCTATCCTGAATTGACCGCATACTTTTACTCCAATTTCACCATGATTGATAGAGATGCAATTCAATTCTCCTTTCGTGAGCAGAACATTAATCTGAGTGATGCAGCCTTTGCAGACATTCTTTAGTCTGAGCTGTTTACTTTCACAAAAATTCCTATTTCTGATGATGATGTCTACAAGGGGCTATATGGAAATCCCAATCTGTCCAAAGCACACAAACCTCATGTCGAACATCATCTTTTTCCATTACGAACCATCATTCTACATAAGGTGGTCATCAACTGCCTCGGGCCAAAAGGGTCCTCCAAAACTGATATTTCCAAATACGATGCGAAACTCATTTGGGCCATTCTGAATGGCAAACCTTTCTCTTTTCCACATTTAATATTTCTACACATGAGTAGAGTTGTGAAAAGGAACAAGGGCCTGCGCCATATGGTTCTCTGATTACCAGAATTTTTTAGTATCAAAATCTTCGAAAACATTACCATTGGAATGGTATGAAAAGGGACATTGCTAAGTGTGTCGCCAAATGTCTCACCTGCCAGCAAGTTAAAGCTCAAAATCGAAACTCGACAGGGTTATTAAAACCTTTAGAAATTCGAGAATGGAAATAGGAGCCTATTACGATGGATTTTGTACAAGGGTTACAAAGGACATCCAGTGGACATGATTTAGTGTGGGTTATTGTGGATATACTCACTAAGTCTGCTCATTTCCAAGCAGTTCGAAAAGACTACTCCTTTGAAAGGCTTGCCAACATATACACGAAGCATGTTAATTGGCTACATGGCATGCCAGTGACGATAACGCCAGATCGAGACCTGGGATTTACGATAAGATTCTGGAAAATTCTGCAAGAAGCTATGGGAATAAAGATGCAGTTTAGTACGGCTTCCATCCTCAGACTAACGGGCAAATGGAAAGAACAATACAAATTCTTGAAGATATGTTATGAGTGTGTATCTTGGATTTCAAGGGCAATTGGGATGAGAAATTACATCTGGTAGAGTTTGTTTATAATAATGGTTATTAGCGAAGCATTGGCATGGCTCCATTTGAAGTTCTGTATGGAAGACCATGTCGAACCCCAATTTGCTCAGATGAAGTGGGTGAACATAGTGTCATGGGTCCAGAACTAGTTCAAATGACTACGGAAACAATACAAGTGGTACATGATCGGCTGAAGACCGCTCAAAGTTGATAGAAGAGCTATGCAGATATACGTCGACGGCCCTTCGATTTTGAAGTAGGAGAATATGTCTTCTTAAAGGTATCACGTATAAAAGGGATATCAAGATTTGGAAAGAAGGGTAAATTGAGTGCTAGATTTGTAGGACCATTTGAGATATTAGAAAGGATTGGAGAAACAACAAATAGATTGGCACTACCACCGCAGCTGTCACATGTTCATGACGTATTCCATGTGTCAATGCTAAGAAAATTTCAGCCAGATCCATCGCATGTAATAGCATATGACACAGTGAACGTAGATGAACATATATAATGTGAGGAGAAACCAATAAGAGTTAGCTAGAAAGGAACAAGTTCTAAGGAATAAAGTCATTCCTATAGTTAAAGTACTGCGACAACATCATGATACTAAGGAAGCTACCTGGGAAAGCGAGGAACTTATGAAGCAACAGTAGCCAGAATTATTCCAGAATGCGATGCCAGCCTAAATTGCGAGGACGCAATTCTTAAGGAGGGAGGAATTGTAGCATTCTGAGAAACCAGTTTCCGTAATGATAATTTTGATGTAAATAAATTATAAATGAGATAGAGGTTGTCTTATAATTAAATAATCTATGTGAAAACCCTAGCTTGACACAGTAATCTTCAGAGTACTTGTGCCAAGAATTCAAGAGCCCTTGGTTAAATGTGAAGATCATTTTGGATATGTATAAAAGGAAGTCGCCCTAAGAGGATGCCATGGATCACCTTTAGATAAAATGTGTAGAAATCGCATGTGCTTTGAATAATTGAATTGCTGCAGTCTACGTCAGGAAATTGTGGTTGGGCCTAGAAAACGGCAACACCACGTATATAATGATACGATAATTCATGTTGTTCGGCGATGAACATGGTCCGAAATTTTAGGCCAATCATGCCTAAAATACTCAAATGAAATGATGGACCCCGACCGATGGACATCGTGTAACATTAGAAATTATAGTTGTTTTAAAGAAAAATAAAAGGAAGATGGGACGATTATTCTTGAAGGCGGCCATTGTCCACAAAATCAACAAGAGGGGGAAGTCATGCATGAATGTCGTGCATGCGGAAATAGTCGTAGAAAAGAGGGCTATTAAAAAACACTTGGAGTGGTAACTTGATTGACAACTTCAAAACTGCAATCATGAGGATTATGGGGAATGAAACATAATCATGTGAGGGACAATCTATGCTCTCTCCGCTGGACAGGAAATAAAATAGGAGAAGAGGTCTCATTGTCTCAGTGCAAGATTTGGGGGAGAGATAGAAAGAGAAACGAAATTAGTGAAGAGCCATCCAGCACATTCCAAGCTATTTTTGTCGATAACAACAAACGCAAATCGCCGTTATTCTTTTTCTCTTTGCTGGTACACAGGCGACTAAACCTTATCCTCCTGCCCTTCTTCTTCCCATTATGTTGCGTTAATAGTTTGGAATATGGGATGTATGGGTGTAGTTTTAAATTTCTACGTTTTCTTGTGGTGAGTATGTGTACGTGATTGTGCATGCATTTAAATCATGACAAGAAGAGAGGAATTGCGGAAAAGGTACCATGAGAAGAGATCGGTAGTGAATGAGTATGGAATTGTTGTCAATGACGAGCGGAGGAAAAGAATATGCTTGAGGAATATCATAACAAAGCGTATGCGTCTGGGTTGGTTTTAAATTCTATGGTTTCGTTTTGATTGTGATTAATTTGGGCATGAGACATTATTCCATGACATGCATATGGTGGGGGGGGGGGGGGTGAGGCCACGAAAAATGAAAGGAAGAGATGTGATAGTTTTCCTAGCGGTAGTCGGGACGCCTTAGTTGTGGCAGTAAGAGGACCGCTATTAAGTACGCGAAGCCTCGTAGTGAGGATAACGTGGGCATAGAAGTTTGCCACGGGTTCGGTAAGGAACCAAGGTTATAATTGGACAACAGGAATTCGTTGTATCGCATAATATCTCAAATGCTACTTACGGATTCAGGGCATGCTCGTGAGAGATAATGTGCACTGGGAGAGTATGATATCTTGCATGATTAAATCCACGCATTTTGATAAACAATCTGTGTTGAATTCCCGAATGCCAATATTTATGAATTATTGCATGTCCATGTGAAATATGTGAATTTATTAGGATGTTGAGTCGAACGAGTGTTTGAGCATGAGATTTACTCGCTAACAATGCTAACTGGTGGAGAAGGAGCTGCGGATAGAGGTTCGGGCACGACCATGTAGGAGGGGTCGATGTTCGAGTGGTTTGTGGTCAAGTTTTGGTGAAATCCGCAAGACAGGTCTAGGAACGTACGACATTTTGATGGAACTCTAAATAACAAGAGTTAAGAACTTCTAATTTCTATGATGCTCGGATTTTAAGCAGAAAATGCGCTGCAAGTTAGTGTTTATGTTACTTTAATGTAAATAGGCTCTGTGAACTCTTTGGGGTGCTAGTCAATGAAGTCCATGAACTAATTCTACTATGAATTCACTAGTCTGCTCCAATTAGCCTTCCGAATAGTACAATATTGACCAGAGATTGAAAAGGGTGCACGTATGCATTCAGAAGAGGAATAAATCAAGAATAAAGGGAGCTCGGCACCAACGTTTATTAATGTTTGTGAAATATAAGCAAGAGTGTGACTCGGTTCTAACTTGTTCTGGAGCAAATAAAATAATGGGACGAGCTATTTCAAGAGGTCTTCGGTTCAATGTTAATAGAAAAGGTCTGATGGGGTGTAAGTGCCAATACATGGGGTTGAGGATATGGGGTTTTCTCTAAATCGCGGAAGTTTAATTTTTTGGATTTCCCGTTCCTATAGGTAGCAAGAGATTGGTATATAGTAATAGATTATGTTATTAAATAAGATGTTCTCAGTTGAACTTGAACCTCCAGGTCCTTATGTTATGCGGCGGACATGGATATGCTTTTAGGGGTGTCCGGAAGGCACATAGTCTGAGCGAATCACTATTTGAGCCATGTATACGTACCGGTTGTCATTAATCCTTCCCATCTCCTCATGTCTCGATACATACATACATACATATATTACAGACCAAACCACGAACTTTGGAGGCTGCTTAAGGGCTGATCATACTTGGATTGGGTAGTAAGTTGTCTCTAAATCCTAGCTTGGTATGTTAGGAGTTTTGTGGTTGAAGTTTGGAGTGAATTGAATGGAGTTTGATGAGTGATTCTTGCGCAAACTCTCTAGGGATCAAATCCGTCCTTTACCAGTCAGCTTGGTATCGCGACCTTGCATTGCTCTTTTCGTGGAACTTCTTGGCATAATCCCATGGTAAGTTGTCCTTAAATCTTTTGTAGGACATTAGGCTACTAATAGGCCAAGAAAAATGAGGATTTGATATTGCTCATGGGCTGATTTCACGAAGACGAGTAGGAACCGAATCTGTGGTTGTTTGGCTCCTCTAATAATAACTCGTTCTTGGTTAAAATTCATGTTGTGGTGTTTGATTTAGGCCATACCAAGGCTGAGCACGTGTGAATTTGGTCGTACATTAGAATTTACTTGTGGTGGAACCAATTGATTGAATCGATTGATTTGAGTCCTTAATGTTTCAGCCTTGCCTAGCAAGTTATGAATTGAATAACCAAAGAGATAATTACGCCATCGTATGTTCGGCCGTGAGAAGAGTCATGGACTACATCGACTAAATGTCTTGTTTGTTTTCATTAAACTTGATAATGAAGTCAAGAAATGAATGTGAGGACTAGTCGGAGGAGGTGGCTTATTCGTACTTGTATGGCCGTGATGCATGATTTGAATTGCAAAACTTGTGCCAGTGTCACACCCCGCGCCCTCGAGCGTGAACACGCGACTCCCTACCCTGTACTCTCGAGTCCCAAGGATTACTTATCGAGAGATGCATAACGTAGACGAGCATGCGGAAATGAAAAATAACGACTCCCCGTACAAACGTCGATGGAAACTTGGATAACGAGAACATAATATATATACATATAACATCATGAGTTCATACAAAAGTGCAAGTGAGCTTATGACATTCTAATTTCCAGTCAATTTCAGACTCATTAATGAGAAGTTTATATATATCAAGCGATGTGTTTCAATCACATTTCGCTCAAATCTGATCAATTTGAGTAGGCTAACCAAAAAGGGAAATGCTAACACGGGACGAGGTACATGGACCTAGGCGACTCGGATAGGAAATGGTGCTTTGACCACAAGGATTGTCGAGGGGATATTTAGAACCACCAAGAGGCCGAATCTAAGAACGATTAAGGATTGCCTTGCAAGTGTCATACGAATGGAGCGTGGGTGATGCCGCTTAACCAACGTATATTTACAAAATTTTCCTAAATCGGACCGTGACGATCGAGACCATAGGACTAGCGATAAACCCTCATAATTACATGACAACCAAAGCCGCCATGAATTGACGAGCCCTAAACGCGATATGAATCACGGGGTCAATACGCGTAATGTCTGCAAAAGCCGCCCGTTGGTTCGGGATAGGTTGGAACCACGTCTGATAGAGAAAACCATCAGAAACGAGTCTTGAAAGATTTGAAATGGAAAATCAAGAATTCCAACGTTATTCGGATTGGCCGTCGCCCTATCAAAGGATTCTGGAACGAGAAAAACGACGTTCTGAACTTCGAGGGTAAAATTACCCTTTTGCCCCTCAAGCTTAGAACCTTGCCCAAGCAATTGAAGAAGGGCATTTTGGACATCAAACACCCTCAAGGCTGCCGAAATTCAAGAGTGAAGGAGAGCCATTGGATCACCTTGGGAAGATAATGAGACAAGTGTCAATGGATGGTGCAAAGTGTGGTCATGTCTAACTTTTTCAAACCTACCATTCAACCATTGATCAAGGCTTTGAATATATAGTCTTCTCACTCTCTCTCCTCACTCATTTGGCCAGCCAAACCCCCTCAAGCCACCGAAAATCCTCTCTTCTTCCTCCTTCAATCTGCCGATCGCCGACAAGAACCGAGCCTCCTGTTCGCCACCCACGACGCCTATTTTTGGCCACCATCTGACCGTCGGCCGACCACACCAACGAAGTCCTACATCTTGCTGACATTTTCGAACAAGAATCGAGCCATTTGGAGCACTGAGGAGTCCCAAGCAAGCTTTTTCCCAAGAGCCGACAGAATCGAGCTCAACCAGAGGTAGGTTCGGTTTCAAACCATTTTAAAGGCCGTATTGTTGGATTTTTTAGGCCAAATTTGGTGGAGATCAAATAGACATGTGTATGAATCTGTGATAAAAATTTACGTTCAGTTTGATGAAGTTTTGACCATGAACAGGTCTTGTGAACTTGGACAGAAAACTGCCGAATTCTGACCTTGGACAATCCAGCGACGTTTGACGAGTTTCCGGCAACCAATCGATTTCAAATCTTTGGTGAGACCCCTAAACCCTTAGATACACATGTTAAGGGGTAGGATGATGATTAAATGATAGATTTAGGAGTAGACTGAGGACCGGTTAAGTTCGGTTTGCACGGAACCGAGAAGGACCAGTTTAGTTCCGGGCAAACCAAATCTGTTGGGCTAATGATGGTTGAGTTTTGATTCTCGAACGGATGATTTAAGTATTTTTAGATGATGAAGGTTAGGGTATGGATGATTGGGGTTCATGGATTGAGGATTTAGATAAGGAAATTGATGAAATTGATTGAAATTCTAGGTTGTGCGGAGAATTGGGCCTTGGACCCTTGGAGCCAAAAGTTGTGGGCGGGTTCAAGAAGAAATTTGTGTAATCAAATGCAAGGTAAGGGAATTCTAAACTTAGGATAGGGAGATTGGACTCAGTTGGGTGAGTCAAGGTTTAGTTTGATTGATTTATCGGGATTTTCCAAAGGAATAGTTCTTGCTATGCCCTGAGTGGCTATAGAAGGATTATGTATGTTTTTGTTTAGGCTTGAATCTTCGCCATGTATGTGTGTCATTTGATTGCCTTGCATGCCATGAGTTTTCAAACCGTGCATGACTTGCACCTGTTGTTTGATTTGTGAAATTGAATTAAAATCATGACATGAGCATGATATGGCGAGGCTCTGAGGCATATGAGACGCGGGATGGGAGGTGAATACCCTGATGCGACGAGATCGCGGGGTTGAGATGGACACGGTCTTGATGCGAACAATTCGTGTGACGGAGGTATGAGATGATGGTATTGGCCTGGAGATTCATCGAAACTTGATACGTTTACGCAGATTGCCGATGACGGTCTGATACGTTTACGCGAACCGAGCCTGATGCAAATTATCGCGGGCTGGAGTTTGAGGCAAGCAGGAAGAGGTGGTTGTGGTAAGATGGCAGGATGGATGGTGCATTATCATCTGAGTGTGACATGAGGTCATCATTGCATGCATGTCATATGTATGTTTTCGTTTTATTGAATTGTGCCTGATATGCTTGTGCTTATGAGGTTGGAATTATTGAGGGGTACAACTACCTGAGTGGACTATCGACCTAACCTAGGTGGGATTCTTTTACTGAGATGTGTATCTCACCCCTTATTGGGACCCTTATTTTTACAAATCCTTAGAGATGTGGCCTATACGTTTTAGGGGACACCAAAGAAATGACGGCGTATTTTGATGAGTTCCCGAATAGTCAGGGAAACATTTATGTGAGAAAATGCACTGTCGTATGGATCGACGAGGGTAGCCCTGATTGGAAGCCTCATAGGTTCGAGGCATGGTTTAAGAGAGCTAGGGACGAGCAGATCGGGCCACTGAAGCCTCACGAGATACCCCAGGGAGTTATCCCTGCTTGGTGCCAAACTGCTAGGGAGCAGGAGTTGCCAGAGAGGTCTGTAGTCAGCTCTAGGAACGGGCCGGAGAAGACCCCGACGCTGGACTTCACCGTCGAGAAGGACGAGGTCATAGTCTTGGAGGCAACCAAGGAGGACCTAGCGGAGCCGTCGCGCGAGGAGACCATGGAGGATTCCATCGAGGTTCCGTCCGAGACGCCCTCCGAGTATGAGCTGACCGAGGATGCAGAGGATTCCGGGGACTCCAGCAGCTCATCCTAAGAGATATAGTTTATTGGCTCGATCTTTTAGAGGCGACTTAATCCTATCCTTTTGGATGTCATGAGGGACTCTTTTGCGTACTACCTCGTCGCCCAGTTTATTAGCGAAATGTAGTAGTCGGAATTGTATGAATTGTTAGTGATGATATATGACAATTATTATGCTATCCAGGTCCCACTTAACTAATATTTTGTACGAGTTTATTTAAGTATTGCTCCGCATGCTTATGTTTATATATTATCACTCGACTCATAAGTCTGGATCTTGGGACCGCTAGAGATTGTATGGTTTGTTTGCAGGGATATTCGCGAGCTCGACGGGTTCGGGGCATAATATCCCCGCCTAAGTTGTATCAGAGCAAAGTCAACTCGATCCAAAGTTGGTTGAGGACTGGAGTAATAAGAAGGATTAAGTTGGGACAAGGACGGATAGTGAAACCTTAGAAGACTGGTTAAGATAAGGCGTGGGGTGAATAGTATGTGGCATGGTACTTAGGGTTGGTGTTTTATCTTCGCAGGGTTATGGAGATGCTTAAGGATCAAGTTCTTTACTTAGGATTGAAAGTCATTTATGGACCTTGGTTTGTTTGAGAAAGGAAAGTGATTGATTTTAGTGAATCACTGAAGTGAATAGAAATGAGGAATAGCCATGAGCTATTTGTTGGAATGCCTATAGAAGTTATTCTACGAAAGGACTGTTAGGTTGTAACTATTTTTGTTAAAGAGTAGTTAGTAGCTCTAGATTTGAATGATTGAGCAAGTTGTTAACCCTTTGCTGACCTTGTGATGGACCAGGTTCAACAGAAAGAAGCAAAGATGAGCAACCCATCTAGAATGGTTGGAAGACCAAGAGGCGGAGCCTCTAGCTCGAGGCCGCCTGTCGCTGAAGATCCAAGGATGGATGGTGTGTTGAGGGCGCTGGAAAGAATTGGCGACATAATCGATAAACAGGCTCAAGACCGAGACGCTGCCATCGCCCAGGCAGTAGGAGTTGCCATAGCAGCCGTCAATGCCAACAATGGGAATAATGGTGGCAACGGAAGCCAGAATGAATAAGGCCAAGGCAATGAGACTGTGAATGCCCAAGAAGAGATCGTCGTGGCCAAACAAATAGGCCAGCCGGTGGAACAGTTCATAAAGCTGAAGTCGACTCAATTCAATGGGACTGGAGATCTCGAACTAGCACCCAGATGGATAGAAAAGTTAGAGAAGACTTTTGGTGTGCTGAGATGCACCGATGAGGAAAAGGTACTGCTAACTGTGTACCAACTAGAGGGTACAGCGAATGACTGGTGGGCTGCCACTAAGGATGGCGTTTTCCCTAAAGGAACGGCCATGAATTGGGGTGTTTTTAAGACGGCCTTCAATGATAAGTAATTTTCTAAAACGGCCAGGAAAAGGAAGCAGGTGGAATTCCTACAGTTATGCCAGAACCAGATGACAATAGATCAGTACGAGGCCGAATTCACGAGACTTTTGAGGTATGCACCTCGATCTGTGGAGGACCCTCTGGAGAAAGCAAGAAGGTTTAGAGATGGTCTGAGGCCCGAGCTTCGTATCCAGATGATTGCGCTGAATTTGAGGACGTACAAGAAAATCTACGAGCGGGGCCAGATGATAGAGCGAGACTTGAAAGAAAGAAATGCCGCAACTGGGTCGCGGTTCCCATCATTCAGAGATAACCGCCAGATGGGCAAGAGGCCAATGACGGGTAATAGACGCTTTGTGCCTCTAGTGCGGAAGAATATCGTGAAGCCGTCGAATGCTGCAAACTGAAATTGATGACTTTGTGGCAGGAGGCATGGAAATGGACCGTGCCCGGTAAGGACTAGGGCTTGCTTCAAATGTGGCCAACTAGGCCATCAGATGAGGATGTGTCCAAATCAAGCTCCGGCAAGTCGACCGCAAGAACAGAGGCCACAAGTGGGACCGTCGACTGCATCGCCTCAGATTGAGCAAAGCAGACCACCGGCACAGGGTAGAGTGTATGCAGTAGCCCGCAGAGAAGCGAAGGAAGCACCAGGAGTGGTCACGGGTACGGTCTACTTGTGCAATCAAGCTGCATACGCATTATTTGACCCTGGTGCCACGCATTCATTCGTGTCTGCACAGTTTGCTGATTTGGTGGGCATAAACTTGAGAACGTTGAATGTAATTTTGCATGTTGCCACTCCCTTAAAGGATAACATAATAGTTTCATTGGGCTGTGCTGGTTGTGAGATTGTGATTGGAGGGAGTAAAGAGAGCATTGACTTGGCTATATTACCTATGTTTGATTTTGACGTAATAATAGGAATGGATTGGTTGGGTAAGCAGGGGGTAGTAGTAGACTGTGGTAGTGAAATAATCCGGTTTTATCCGAGAGGCTGCCCTAGCTTTGAATTGGTGGGAAGTTGAGGAGGAATCTCGATTCCCTTAATATCATCCCTTGAAGTGATTAAGTTGATGTCTGAAGGATGTCAGGCATACTTAGTGGCAGTATTGGATACAACTATCGAATAACCAAAGTTAGAGAATATCCCGGCAGTGCGTGAATTTCCTGATGTATTTCCCCAAGAGTTGCTAGGATTACCACCAGAGCAGGAAATAGAGTTTATAATTGAGTTAGCCCCTGGAACGGATCCAATCTCGAAGGCACCTTACAGGATGTCCTTGTCAGAACTGAAAGAGTTAAAGGTGCAGATACATGAACTATGGGACAAAGGATTTATCCGACCTAGTGCTTCATCGTGAGGAGCACCGGTGTTATTTGTAAGGAAGAAAGATGAGTCTTTGCGATTATGCAATGACTATCAGCAGCTGAACCAAGTGACAGTGAAGAATAAGTATCCGCTGCCGAGGATTGATGATATGTTTGATCAGTTGCAAGGAGCAACAGTGTTTTCAAAGATTGACTTGAGTACTAGGTATCACCAGCTGAGGATCAAGAAGGAAGATATACCTAAGACTGCTTTTAGGACGAGGTATGGTCATTATGAGTTTACGGTGATGCCGTTTAGATTGACCAATGCTCCAGCTGCATTCATGGACCTAATGCATAGAGTGTTTAAATAGTTTCTGGACAGATTCATCATAATCTTTATTGACGATATCTTGATTTACTCGAAGAGCGAAGTAGAACATGAAGAGCACCTAAGAATTATATTGAGGACTCTGAGGGAGCATACGCTCTATGCGAAGCTGAGTAAGTGTGAGTTTTGGCTGAACAAAGTAGCATTTCTTGATCATGTGGTGTCTGGTGAAGGAATCGCAGTGGATCCTGCGAAGATCGAGGCTGTAACAAATTAGCCTAGACCTACCACGGTCACGGAGGTCAAAAGTTTCTTAGGACTGGCAGGATACTATAGACATTTTGTGGAGAAATTCTCATTCATAGCCATCCCATTAACACGATTGACGAAGAAGGAAACAAGGTTTGAATGGACGAACAAATGCGAAAAAAGTTTCCAAGAGCTTAAGCATAGATTAACAACTGCACCAGCGCTGACCATTCCATCAGGACCAGGGGATTACGAGATTTACAGCGATGCTTCGCTGAAAAGATTAGGTTGTGTATTGATGCAGCACGGCAGGGTAGTAGCCTACGCATCCAAACAGTTGAGACCACATGAGATGAATTACCTGACACATGACCTAGAGTTAGCGGCGATTGTATTTGCCCTGAAAATTTAGAGACACTACCTCTATGGCGAGAAGTTTCAGATATATACCGACCACCAGAGCTTAAGGTACTTGTTTTTCCAAAAGGAGCTGAACATGAGGTAGCGTAGGTGGATGGAGCTGCTCAAGGACTATGATTGTGAGATATTATATCACCCTGGGAAAGCAAACAGAGTAGCAGATGCACTGAGTCGGAAGTCAAGCATCGCATGTCTGCTGGTGAAGGTTGATCGATGATTGAGCATTTGAGAGACTTCGAGTTCAGATTAGAAGTCGATCGGTTGTCCAGCTTGATAGCTATGCTGAGGTCCAAGAAGGAATAAAGAAACTATAGTCTACGGACTCGGAGATTCAGAAGATTGTAGAGATGGATGCGACGAAGAGAAAACCAGAATTTCAGGTGTCTAAGGACGGAATTATGAAGTTTAGAGGACGATTGTGTGCACCAAAGGATGAAGGACTCAGGGAAAGGATCCTGTCAGAGGCTCATAGGAGCAGTTATAGCATTCACCCTAGAAGTACAAAAATGTACCAGAACCTGCAACAACACTATTGGTGGAATGGAATGAAGGTGGACGTAGCAAGGTATGTGGCTAAGTGTTTAACATGCCAGCAAGTGCAAGCGCGGCACTGTAAGCTTGGAGGACTATTGCAGCCACTGGAGATTCCGGAATGGAAGTGGGAGCACATAACTATGGATTTTGTGATAGGACTCCCAAAGAGCCAGCGAGGTCACGACTCTATATGAATAGTCGTGAACAAATTAACCAAGTCCGCCCACTTCATTCCTGTGCGAAAGGACTTCGCTATGGATAAGTATGCAGAGTTGTAAATGAGGCAAATAGTGAGGTTACACGGAGTGCCAGTGACGATCACCTCGGATCGGGATCTGAAGTTCACGGCAAACTTTTGGAAAAGTTTGCAAGAAGTCATGGGAACCTGACTGCAGTTCAGTACGGCATACCATCCAAAGACAGATGGACAGTCAGAAAGGACAATTTAGACGCTCGAGGACATGTTGAGAGCGTACGTCATTGATTTCAAGGGTGGATGGAAAGACCAATTACACCTGGTAGAGTTCGCTTATAATAATAGCGACCAGCAGAGTATCCAGATGGCACCATTCGAGGAACTTTATGGACGAGCCTGCAGAATCTCGATTTGCTAGGATGAAGTTGGAGAAAGGAGTATCACAGGCCCAGAATTAGCAGAGCAATCGGTGGAAGCAGTGAAGATAATTCAGGATATACTGAGGACGGCACAGAGTTGTTAGAAGAGTTACGCAAATAAGCAACGCAAGCCCTTGGCATTTCAAGTGGGTGATCACGTCTTCCTCAAGGTATCGCCGATGAGAGCATTATCACGATTTGGAAAGAAAGGGAAGCTGAGCCCAAGATATGTAGGCGCATTCAAGATACTGGAGAGGATTAGAACCTTGGTCTACAGGCTTGCCCTGCCGCCTAATCTATCCCAGGTGCATAACGTATTCTATGTGTCAATGCTGCGAAAGCATGAAGCAGATTCGACACATGTGTGGATTACGAGACCATAGAAGTGGACAACAGAGTGTCGTACGTGGAGAAGCCAATAAGAATCGAAGACCGGAAGGAGCAAATCCTTAACAATAAGAAGATTCTACTGGTCAAGGTAATATGGTAGCACCATAGAACTGAAGGTGCCACGTGGGAGAATGAAGAGATGATGAGGCGACAGCACTCCCATTTATTTGAGTGATTGAGTAGAATGTAAATTTCGAGGAGGCAATTTTTGTAAGAGGGGAAGAGTTGTGATATTCTGATTTCCAGTCAATTTCAGACTCATTAATGAGAAGTTTATATATATCAAGCGATGTGTTTCGATCATATTTCGCTCAAATTTGATCAATTTTAGTAGGCTAACCAAAAAGGGAAAGGCTAACGCGAGACGAGGTACGTGGACCTAGGTGACTCGGATAGGAAATGACGCTTTGACCATAAGAATTGTCGAGGGGATATTTAGAACCACCAAGAGGCCGATCTAAGAATGATTAAGGATTGCTTTGCAAGTGTCATACGATTGGAGCGCGGGTGATGCTGCTTAACCAACGTATGATTTGCAAAATTTTCCTAAATCGGACCGTGATGATCAAGACCATAGGGACTAGCGATAAACCCTCACAATTACATGACAACCTAAGCTGTCATGAATTGACCAGCCCTAAACGTGATATAAATCACGGGGTCGATACGCGTAATGTCTGCAAAAACCGCTCGTTAGTTCGGGATAGGCTAGAACCACGTCTGATAGAGAAAACCATCAGAAACGAGTCTTGAGAGACTTGAAATGAAAAATCAAGAATTCCAACATTATTCGCATTCGTCGTCATCCTATCAAAGGATTCTGGATCCAGAAAAACGACGTTCTGAACTTCGAGGGTAAAATTACCCTTTTGCCCCTCAAGCTTAGAACCTTACCCAAGCAATTGAAGAAGGGCATTTTGAACATTAAACCCCCTCAAAGACTGCCAAAATTCAAGAGTGAATGAGAGCCATTGGATCACCTTGGGAAGACAATGGGACAAGTGTCAATGGATGGTGCAAATTGTGGTCATGTCCAACTTTTTCAAACCTACCATTCAGTCATTGACCAAGGATTTGAATATATAGTCTTCTCACTCTCTCTCCTCACTCATTTGGCCAGCCAAACCCCTTCAAGCCACTGAAAATCCTCTCTTCTTCCTCCTTCAATCTGTCGATCGCCGACAAGAACCGAGCCTCCTGTTCGCCGCCCATGACGCCTATTTTCGGCCACCATCTGACCGTCGGCCGACCACACCAACGAAGTCCTACATCAACGACCAAAACCGAGCCTCCTGCTCGCCGCCCACGACGCTGCTTTCTGGCCACCATCTGACAACCGGCCAACCACACAAATAAAGCCCTATGTCTTGTCGACATCCTTGAATAAGAATCGAGCCATTTGGAGCATCGAGGAGTCCCGAGCAAGCTTTTTCCCAAGAGCCGACAGAATCAAGCTCAACCAGAGATAGGTCCGATTTCTAACCCTTTTGAAGGCCGAATTGCTGGATTTTTTAGGCCAAATTTGGTGGAGATCAAGTAGACATGTGCATGAATCTGTGATAAAAATTGGGGTTCAATTTGATGAAGTTTTGACCATGGACCGGTCTTGTGAACTTGGACAAAAAATTGTCGGATTCTGACCTTAGACAATCCGACGACGTTTGACTAGTTTCCGGTAACCAATCAACTTCAAATCTTTGGTGAGACCCCTAAACCCTTAAATAAACATGTTAAGGGATAGGATGATGATTAAATGATGAATCTAGAAGTAGATTGAGGACCGATTAAGTTCGGTTTGCACGGAATCGAGCAGGATCGGCTCGGTTCCGAGCAAACCAAATCTGTTGGACTGATGATGGTTGAGTTTTGAGTCCCAAACGGATGATTTAAGTATGTTTAGATGATGAAGGTTAGGGCATGGATGATTGGGGTTCATGGATTGAGGATTTGGATAAGGAAATTGATAAAATTGGTTAAAATTCTAGGTTGCGCGGAGAATTGAGCCTTGGACCCTTGGAGCCGAAAGTCGTGGGGGGATTCAAGAAGAAATTTGTGTAATCAAACGTAAGGTAAAGGAATTCTAAACTTAGGATAGGGAGATTGGATTCAATTGAGTGAATCGAGATTTAGTTTGATCAATTTAGGGGGATTTTCCAAAGAGATAGTTCTTGGTATGCCCTGAGTGGCTATAGAAGGATTATGTATGCTATTATTTAGGCTTGAATCGTCCGCCATGTATGTGTGTCATTTGATTGCCTTGCATGCCATGAGTTTTCGAACCGTACATGACTTGCAACTTTTTTTTGGTTTGTGAAATTGAATTAAAATCATGACATGTGCATGACATGGTGAGGCCTTAAGGCGTATGAGACGTGGGGCAAGAGATGGATACCCTGATGCAACAAGATCGCAGGGTGGAGTTGATGTTGTGTGGCGCACAGATGCGACGAGATCGTGAGGTTGAGATGGCCACGGTCCTGATGCGAACTATTCGCGGGACGGAGGTATGGGAAGACGATATTGGCCTAGAGATTCATCAAAACCTGACACGTTTATGCGGGTTACCGATGACCGTATGATGCGTTTACGTGGATCGAGCCTGATGCGAATTATTGCGGGTTGTAGTTTGAGGCAGGCAAGAAGAGGTGGTTATGGTGAGATGGCAGGATGGATGGTTCATTATCATCTGAGTGTGACATGAGGTCATCATTACATGCATGTCATCTGTATGTTGTCATTTTATTGATTTATGCCTGATATGCTTGTGTGTTTATGAATTTGGAATTATTGAGGGGTACGACTACCTGAGTGGACTATCGACCTGATCTAGGGTTAGGATTCTTTTACTGAGATGTGGGGACCCTTATTTTTACAGATACTAGGCCTTAGAGATGTGGCCAATACGTTTTGGGGGACCTCAAAGAAATGACGGCGTATTTTGATGAGTTCCTAGATAATCAGGGGAACATTTATGTGAGAAAATGCACTGTCTTATGGGTCGACGATAGTAGCCCTGATTGGAAGCCTCATAGGTTCAAGGCATGGTTTAAGAGAGATGGAGACGAGCAGATCGGGCTACTAAAGCCTCACGAGATACCTTAGGGAGTTATCCCTGCTTGGTGTCAGACTGCTGGGGAGCAGGAGTTGCTAGAGGGATCTGTGGTCGGCTCTAGGAACGGGCCGGAGAAGACCCCGATGCTGGACTTCACCGTCGAGGAGGACGAGGTCATAGTCTTGGAGGCGACCAAGGAGGACCTGGCGAAGCCGTCGCCCGAGGATACCATGTAGGATTCCATTGAGGTTCTGTCCGAGACGCTCTCCGAGTATGAGCCAACCGAGGACGCAGAGGATTCCGGGACCTCCAGCAGCTCATCCTAAGAGATATAGTTTATTGGCTCGATCTTTTAGAGGTGACCCAATCCTGTCCTTTTGGATGTCATGAGGGATTCTATTCGTACTACCTCGTCGCCTAGTTTATTAGCGGATTGTAGTAGTCGGAGTTGTATGAATTGTTAGTGATGATGTATGACAATTATTATGCTATCCAGGTTCCACTTAACTAATATTTTGTACTGGTTTATTTAAGTATTGCTTTCACATGCTTATGTTTATATATTATCTCTCGACTCGTAAGTTTGGATCTTGGGACCGCGAGAGATTGTATGGTTTGTTTGCAGGGAAGTTCGCGAACTCGACGGGTTCGGGGCGTGACAGAGCTAGTCTTGCTAACAGGTCAGGGCAACGGGACTTAATTAAAAGACCGTTTATATCTAGTCCCCGAAACAAAACAAACCGACGAGGTCATCATCAAAAAACTACAAAGTAAGTCAGGAAAGCCCTAGGTCGAACCGCTAGAATCGTCAGTCTCATTTGCATCCTCATCAGGCTCGTAGTCCAAAAATGTCTCGGAGCGCACATCCACAGTGTCATCTTTCGTAGTATCCTCCAGCTCATCCTCTGAGGCGTCGATCACTATCACCTCCTTAGTGTCTTCCAAGGTTGAGGTCTTCTCAAGTACGTTCCTCGAGCCCGCCATAGACACCTCTACCTCCATAAAATCCCGAGTGGGATGACACTAGTTAGGAATGACTCCTTGAGGCACCTCAATAGACTTCAACGGACCAGTGGTGACATCACCTACCCTACGGAACCAGGCCTCAAACTTATGTGGTTTCCAGTCCTTACCACCCTCGTCGATCCAGACCACTGTATACTTTCTCACATAGACTGTATCCTGACCGGAACTCATCAAAATAGGCAGTCATTTCTTTCGGATCGCCTAAATGAGTCGGTAGCATCTTCAAGCTTAGGTTCTGAAAAGTAAGGTCCCACGACGAGGTAAGATTGACATCTTTGTAAGATAAGTCCTAACCCTAGGTCAGGCTGACAGTACATCCAGATGAACACAAATAATGAACAAGAACACGCACTCAACAATATGAGGCACTCATCAGTCATAAAATGCCATACGGATATAAACGATTGACAGTCAGGCATGAAATACAAATCAATCCATGCATTCCACCCTTCAGAATTTTCTCATGATTCACGTCCGCGTTAAAACGCCTCAAACTCGGTCCGCGTCATTACGCCTCAGACCATCAAATTGACAAACCAGCGTTAAACGCATCAGGTTTTCAATGCCATTTTAGGCCTGTGTCGACACATAATCATTCCCGTCCCGCGTCTCAACGCATCAGGACATTAACCACCGCAACCCTGTGTCTGAACGTATCAGGGTACTAGCTGTCACAACCCCGCGTCTCAACGCATCAGGGTATTAAGATTCTCAAGCATGCCCAATTCCTTCCCATTTCAAGACCTCTTGATCAAGTACAAGCCCATGCATTGAGCTAACAGTTTACGGCATGCAAGGCAATCAAACTCATCATTCATAAAAATGACATTCAATGCAAGGCATATGCATTTAGCAAGCATACTCACACTCACCAATCCACAATGATAGATAATGAACAACCAGACAATAATCTCACAAAAATTCACCCAATTCACAAGCAAATCATCCAGTCGAGGCCTATCCTCCTAGCCAAGAAACTCCTTACCTTAGACTTATCTCAATAAAAATCCCCTCCCAAATACTCCAAGGATTCGGCTTAAGGTTCCAAAAATAGGGCAGCCTCGTGCCCTAAGAGAATTCAACTAATTTCATCAATTTCGCTCGTCCAATAGTGGAACCACTAAGCATAAACCTTAATAACATATCAATTGATGTCCTAATATGCCTCAACGATGAAAGTAGAACTTGGCGACACCATAAACAGCCTCTAAACATTCGATTTGCGCAATACCGAAACGGGGCAATTTCGGTTCTGCCATGTACTCCACTAATCTGCCCATAAATCAATCTTAAACCTCAATTTATCACCTAAACTACTTGCTAACATATAGTGCTATGTGTCTAAGGGTCTCACCGAAAATGTTGTGGTGAGTCGACGCCCGAAGGTCCCAAAACAGTGTCGATTTCCCTCGATCCAGTGCTGGTTAGTTTCTGTCCACGGTTTCGTCATCAAAACTCCATCGAATTCGATCAAACTTTTTACCTCAGCTCAGTATACAAGTGCCCTATATGTCTACAAAATTTGGCTAGAAGTTTGAAGCAAATCGAGGTACTATGGAGGTCAAACGAAGGCTTACCTCCTGCTGCGACAAAATCCATCCACTTTAGGAAGATTGGCTGGCCGGAGCTCCTCAGATGGCCAAATGTCGAACTACCACTTGGAGGTGGTCGGCAAGAGGTGGGGCTACGAGCTAGTGGTCGGCGCCAGGGCTGGTGATTGCCGGAGGTGGCGCTCGACGGTGGCGATGGAGCTGCAGTGGGCTGGTCGTGCAGGTCTAGTTCTCAGCTGAGTGAAGAGAAGAAGAAAGGAAGAAGAAGATGGCAGATTGGAGGGGGTTCGGCTGGGGGAAAGGAGAGAGAGAGCTATACACCAAATGGCTTGGTCAACATGTAAGAATGGTAGGTTAAAAGTTGGATAATTAATGTTAATTCGTCATCCATTGACACTTGTCCTCTAGTCAATCATCAAGCTCATCCAATGGCCAATATTTCTCCAAATTTTTGGCAACCTTAGGGTAGGGTCAATGACCAAAATGCCCTCATTTATTTATGAAGACAAGGCTAAACCTTGAGGGGCAAAATGGTAATTTCACCCTCGTCGTCCAGAATGCCATTTTTCTAATTCAAATTTCGTTCAATGAGGCGATGTCCAATCCAATTATAATTTTGGAATTCTTGATTTTCTATTTTTCAATTTTGAGACTCGTCTCTGAGTCATTTCTCTATCAAATGTAATTTCATATTATCTCGAACTAACGGGCGGCTTTTGCAAACGTTACGCGTATGGACTATGTGATTCTCATCACACTTAGGGCTCATCAGCTCATGGCGACTTTGGCTGTCATGTAATTGCGAGAGTCTATTACTAGCTCTGACGGCCTCGATCGTGATCGTTCGATTTAGGAAAATGTTGCAAATTATATATTGGTTAAGCAGCATCACCCACCCTCCAATCGTATAACGCTAGCAATGCATTCCTTAATCGTTCTTTGATCTGTCTTTAATGGTTCTAAATACTCTCTTGGCAATCCTTATGGTCAAAGTGTCATTTCATATTTGAGATTGATCATATCCGAGCGAGATAAGACTGAAATACATCATTAGATACATTCTCATTGATAAGTCTCGAAATGACAGGAAAAATTAGAATGTCACAGCTAGTATAATCATGATAGAGTTGACGTAATTGACTGAATCATCTTGGATGTGCGATTGAATATCAAGAGTCGACGTAATTGACTAAATCATCTCAAATGTGCGATTGAATATCGAGAGTCGACATAATCGACTAAATCATCTCAAACGTGGGATTAGATAACGAGCGTCGTTATAATTGACTGAATAATCTCGAGTAAGCAAATGGCATCGAGAGTCATTATAATTGACTGAATCATCTCGCATTGATGGGACATTGAGGATCACTGTGGTTAATGGAAACACTCCTCTTGAACAACTGTTTGATTGAGTGCCTTAAGTACGAAACTTTGTATAGATTGAGTAATTGAAGGTTTGAATTGTGACATTATGTAGTGCCGATATGCCATGAGTTGTTTTAATGTATTGAATGCCATGTGTTTCTTTTGATTAAATATTTCATGTTTTAAATGTGTCCGTAGCAGCTTAAACAGATAATGAAATGCGCATGTGGAAGCGGAAACGAAACTCTGTAATCATCCAAAACAAGATAACTCATGATGGATAGAAAACAATACATAACGTAATACAATATCAGTCTTACTTACAAAGTACAAAGTCTAATAACGGGGTCAATGGATAAGACGTTCATATCAAGCAAAAGAGGACAACTAGCTAGGGTACTACTCCTCTATGCTAAGAGGGATGGGTGTCACAGCTACACCTAAGTATCGACCCCGCATCATCAGACCATGCCTTAATCTCCTCGGGATCAAACTAAGAATCCTCTGGGACGTCCGCCTCATTGTCTATCTTTAGGTCGGTCCCTGATTGTACTTCTGGTTTGGACTCGAGTGGCTCCTCCGGATTAGCCTCCTCATGCATCTCCAGCTTAGGCTCAGTCTTGGAGGTTTGTATAGGATCATCCTCGGCATCAGAAGTCTCCACGACCTCGCTATCCTCAACGAGGTTCAGGGACTTCGGCTCCGGATTTTCATCATCAGCTTCGCTCTCAAGGTCAATCACCACGCCGTTAAGGGGTAGGCATTCTGTGGATTTTACTCATCGACTACATCCCACGGTACATCAAAACTCCTCAATGGTCCAAACTCGACGTCTCCATCTACCAAGAGACAAAAGTAAGGGGCCTCTAGTGGTCGCCTCCCTCATCAACCCAAATTTTACTATGTTTCCTAATGTAGACTTTGTTCTCGTTGATCGAGTGCTCGGATATCGTAGTATCGATGTCCATAAGCTCTCCAAAACGTCTCTGTGGTCCATCTATGATCAACATCGGGGGTCTGAAAAGGGTAAGCTCACGATGGGGTGAGAATAAATCTTAGCAAGTCATTCCTAAACCTAGACTAGACCGGTAGTACCTCCGAATAATTTCTAAACATGCAATTCTAGCCAAAGGAAAAATATGCTAAGACAGGCATTACGCATCTACTCAGCACAATTGTACTTCAAGTCCTCACCATTTAAGTCATGAATTCTCGAATCTAACAATTAAGCCTCGTACTCGAGGTATGATACTATTCACAAGTACATATGCCACCTTACCCAATTCATATCTCAATTCTCAATATGAAGGCCCGCATAACAACGCCTCAGGCTAACAAGACTACAAGACCCGCGTAGTAATGCCTCAAGTCAATATTACCGCATAATATGCATCAGGATGAATTCAACCGCGCGTAATAACGTCTCAGGGCGATATGTGTGCCTATATATATATATATATATATATATATATATATATCTTGGTCAATTCATTAGCCAACCAAGTTGAAACACACAATCGACGTTAAATATTCGTAACTCAGCCTTTAAACTCCAAACTAATTAATCGAATCATTTCCCATCATCCATGGCCGAATGCACTAGATGCCATTCATCAATTTAGTCAAATCAGGTTCACGAGTTTAATCTAAGGCCGAATATACATGAAACAACGACCAATTCATTTGATCGATTCACAAAATTTAAACCATGAATGGACAAGCAAAATCATCCAATTAAAATATCCAATTTAGTCATAGACCAAGCTCGTATAATCTGGCCCTTCGGGCCATCACTAAACAAGATCAAGTCATTTAATCGCATAGCTAATTTCAAGTGCATCATAACTACTCCTTTATCACCTATTCGAGCCAACTAACTTAGGATAACATCATTCTCGTATTCGACCCTCACTAATTCGTCTAGGACCGAATAGGAAAACGACAAATTAGAAATGATTTCTTCAGTAGAAGCTCAAGATAAATCATCATAAGTTATTTATTCCAAGTCAGATTCCACTCTCACATGTATCACTCCAAAACCAGCCCATAAACCCATAAAAATCCAACTTTAATCCATTCCTCAGTAGACTAAAGGCTTAGGTAAAGTTTAAGAGTAACTTACCAAGTGTTTCAAGCAAGAAATCTAGCCAAGGTGGGCAGCAAGGTCACGGTTCAATTGGGACAGCGGCTGGTTCGATTTCAAGAAGGAAGAAAACACTAAAGTCAGCCATCAAACTCCATTACATCTGCCCTTAACTTCACTCGCCACATTTCTAACATACTTAACTAGGTTTAAGGGGTATCTTACCTTTTGATATGAGCAACATATGCCTAAATCAGCCCCTAGAACTCACGGCCAGGTTAGGTGGTTGGCGTCGACTCTCAGATCCTACGGGGACAGACGGCTCTAGGTGGAGGAGGAGGACATGATGGTGGTGGTTTGGTTGGTGTTGGACTTTAAAGATGGCGGTTCACGGCTCAAGATGGCGTCAGCTGAAGCAAGAAGAAGAAGAGGAAAAACCCATAGAGAGGAAGAGTAAGAGAGTTCAACCAAATGGATTAAGAGAGAGACTGTGACATTCTAAATTCCGACCCATTTCGAAGCTTGTGAATGAATAAATTTCTATCGATGTGTTTCAGTTAGTCTCACTCGAATTTGATCACTCTCGAGTTAACCAACTAGAGGGGACAGGCTAACTAGGATATAAGTACGTGGACTAAAGAACTCGATCATGGCTTGATACTTTGACCATAAGGATTGCCGAAGGAATATTTTGAACCATTATAGGCCAATCTAAGAATGAGTATGGAATGAAATGCTAGCGTTATATAATTGGATCGCGGGTGATTTCGTTTGACCATAGTATAATTTGCAAACTTTCCTAAATCGATTTCTGACTATCGCGTCCTTTAAAAATAGTGATTGACCCTCGCAATTACATGACAATCAAAGTTGTCATGGTTTGAATAACTCTTAAACGTGACATTAATCATGGGTAGATACGAGAGAAGTCGCCCGTTAGTTTCAGATACATTGAAATTTCAATTGATTGAGATTAGCCATTAATTGAACTTCGAACTTGGGCATCGGACTTTTAAGCATCACAATATGGATATTTTGGACACCGCTTCATCAAACTCAATTAAGTTTTCGGTTCTTCCCAAAGTGATTAAGAAAGTGAAATTGGACGGGATTAGAAAGTATCCCTTTTTTGCCCATGGATTAAAGCTCATTCATCTTGTTAGAATAAGGGTATTTTGGTAATTTATTTTATTCTCTATGGTGACTGTATATGTGAGGGTGAGATGGTCATTTGACTAGAGTGAATTGACAAAGTTGCCCCTCTTGATATCTTGTGCAAGAAGACAAGAGTTTGAATTATTTGGATAAGGCCCTCTAGACAACTCTCTTTAAAACCCTCAACCACGTAGTCTACCTTGTACTAGCCTAGATCTATGACAATCCATCAAGTCTCGCTCTCTTTCTTGGCTTTTGGAAGTGCTTTGAACCTTGGATAGAGCTCTTGGATCATCATTCCACTAACTCACCTCACTCCCTTATCTTGGTCGACTCTTTGTTTTTCCCTCAAGCTCACCGTCGGCCATCTCTCCCTCTCCCTCTCAATTTTCTCTTCTTTGACAGGAGCTACCCCTTATCGACGCCACCACACACCACCATTGTGAACCACCTTCCTTCGTAAGACCCCGGGAACCCTTGAACCTTCTGCCATCGTCCAAGGGCCGCGAGAGGTCGTGCAAACAGCTTACTACCATGATTGAATCCGTGAGTTTAATATGGGCTGTTCTTGAAGTTTCTCAAGTTGGTTTAAGGTGAGAGACTCTCTAAACCTAGTTTATTTTGTTAGAGCATTGATGGTTGAGGTTTAGTGAAAATTCGATTGAGTTTAATGCTTGGTTTTGCATGATCTTCTTGGACAGAACCAGCTTGCTCTTCTTTGATCAAACAGTGAATCTTGGGGCTATTTAAGGGATGAACTTGCTTGGAACAAGTGATAAGTTATCTCTTAAACCTAACTTTTTATGTTAGGAGTTTAGAGGTTGAAGTTTGATGTGAATTTAGAGAGTTTAATGGTTGGTTCTGCATGCAATTTCAAGGAACCGAATCTGTCCCTATATTTCTAGCTTGGACTGTGACTCTTGAGGCCATCCTTGAGGACCTTGCTAGCTTGAATCTTGTGATAAGTTGCTCTTAAACCTCATCTAGGGTGGTAGGCTACTAATAGACATGATTAGTAGTGAATTTGAAGGAGATTAAAGGTGGTTTAAGGGTTGTGTTTACTGAAGATCAAATATGTCATTTGAAGACCAGTTATACCTAGAGTGTTCTTGAATAAAAACATTACATTGCCTTGGTTAATCTCGTGAGTCTAAAGCTCATCATAGGTGATTAGAGGACATTGAGCATGAATTTAAGCTATTTTATGGACTTAATGGTCGAAATTGCTTTGAGGGATTTTAGAGCCGATTGATTAACACATCTTATTATGTTCGGCAATGGCTTGTATTGTGATTTGAATGACTGAATTGATTGTTCGTCCTATGAGTATGTTTGGCCTTGCCTTGACTTAGTGAGATTAATCGATCGAATTGGTTGTTTGCTAATGAATATTCGGCCTTAAGAGAATAAGAAGCATGTCATTCCCCGTGTCCGTACAGGACCGATAACATCAAACCGCAGCCGTTTACTTCTTAAGTGCCCAGGATCGAACGGCGAACAATATACAAGCGGAATGAAATGCACATACGGAAGTGATAAATAAACTCCAGGCAAAAAAATATAACAAGATGACTTAGGATGAACACAACACATAACATATTATCAAGTCAGTTTAAACCACAAAACTAAAATAGAAATACAACATAACTAGGTTCAAGAGAGAGGCGATACATGATATCAAAAGGGGGTACATTAACCCAAAGCTAACTCCTCTAACCTAAGAAGGTATCCAAAAGATAAGTGTCACAGCTGCACCTAAACATCGGCCTCACTCTCGCCAGTCAACAATCTTGGCTCCACGAAATTAGGATCAATGTCCACAGAGGTACACATCTGACTCTCCAGCATAAGATCAATCTCTAGGTGTGACATTCCGAATTTTCGCCCCCTCGAGACTTGAGATATGAAATGAAATCTCAAAATTGAAATGGTAAAAATGAAGAATTCTAACATCGGGTTAGAATTTGACGCCACCTCACCGATGATCATCCAAAATAGGAAAAACGAAGTTTCGGACGGAAAGTGTCGAATTACCGTTTTTCCCTCAACCTTTTTCTCTTGGCTTAAGATTATTTGAAGGACAAAATGGTTAATTAGGACTCCCAAGAAGGTGGCCAAAAATATGAGGATAGAAGAGTCATTTGGCCTTGAGATATTAAGACGAAAATCCCAAGTGTCTTTATAGGAAGGGAGTTATCCAATTAACAATTAATGAAGTCATATCCCAACTATCATTCTTCATGTTGACCATTTGGAATGTTGAAGAAGATCACTTTCTCTCTCTCCTCTCTCATTTTGGCCGGCCATCTCTCTCTCTTGTCATTTTCTCTCAAAACTCTCTCTCTCTCTCTCTCTCTCTCTCTCTCTCTCTCGCTCGCTCGCTCGGCTTACCCGCTCAGTTCCGATCATGTCCATTGTTTACGCTATAACTTCTTTGTTCGACATCGGATTGAGGCGTACCACCCACCATTAGAAAGCTCTTTCTCTTGCCATTCCAACAAGGTATTATGGTCAAAAATTCACTCAGCCTTTTGTCCTGTAGAGCCATTTGAGTGAGCAAAAGTCGGTACCCGACCCTGTTCAATTCGAGAAGCTTCAAATGGAATTTCCAGGCTTGTTTTGGCTTCAATCTTGGTAAGACCACCTTTCAAGCCTTGTTAAGAAATATATAATTATGTTTGTGGGTTGGAGGATGGATTATTGATGGGTTTTGATGGCTGAATGTACATGGTTTCTCAAGAATAGAATCTGTCTACCGCTGATCACGATGGAACCGCGGCACTTTGGGGTCCATCAAGGCGTCGTTTAGCTTAGATATCTTCAGTAAGCTATCTTAGGACTCATATCTAAGTGTTGATTAGCTTGTGGATGAATTTGGTTTAGTTTAAAAGTAATTTTATAGCTAAACCATGGTTCGAACCACACATGGATAGAATTTACCCGCCGGTGTGCCAGCTTGAATCCGCGAGCTTTGTGAGGTCCTTTGACCAATTTTCGTGGCATGAATTCTTTGTAAGCCTTTCTAGGATCTTGTTTGACATGCTAGGATAGCATGTGGTTGAATTTAGGAGTAATTTAAGGGAGTTTAACAGCTGAAACTTTGTGGAATACCTAGGAACTAATTCTGGACAGATTTGGAACAAGGACTTACGACGCTTATTTCATGGACTTCTCTAGCTAACATTGTCAGTAAGTTGATTCTAACCCTTCCTTAGGATGTTAGGTTTCTAATAGGTGATTTATGATTGGTTTGATAGTGCTTAAGGAACTGTTCTGGTGTGAGAATCACTTAAGACTCGAGAGCCGTATAATGTAAATTCAACGCGCACTGATTTTGAAATGATCCGTTATTGGCCGTCCAGTGTCCAAATTGAGCCTCATTTTCTCCCACGTGTCCAGAAGACCTTGAGGGATAAGATTATGAAACAGATTGCTCAATTGGTCAGTAAAAAAATATCAGTTTTCTTGTGAATGGAGCTGGTCGTGGAGGTCAAGAATGGACAACTTCGGTGATTTGTAGTTTTGATGACTTGTCTTGATTGAATGTCTCTTTAACGTGTTTAGAAAGTGTCATGTTGATGCTGTGATTTTTCAGCGATGATATGCCGTGTGTAAAATTGAGCATGTGTTGATTAATTGGTTCAATTAAGGGTTTCAATGCTCAGTTTTGCACTTGATGTCGCTTGAGGCTTAACGTAATGTCATGCATATGCATGATGGTCGAATGATGTGCCTGAAATGAGAAACTGCATGTGATTGAACCCTATGCCTTGGTTTGGCAATGAAGTGTTTGAGTTCCCTGAATTGTTTTCAAAGAAAAATTGAGGCCAAAGAACAACTTGCTTGATTGATTTCCCTTGATTGAGGAATTGATACCATACCCTTGGATAGGCTCGCCCATGAGCGATCTTTGGAGTAAATGGCTAGTTGTTTATTTAATCGAGTTGTACTCGATCATGAAGTGATGAAATGAGAAGAAAGGGCTAAGTTGCGATATGTGCCTTTATTTATTTGGCCAATGATTGATTGATTCGTGAATACATATTCATATGATGCCTTGATGCATTAAACACAGGGCATGAGTAAATCCCGATGCATTATTAGGCGAGTAGTATCCTAGCCTGATGCATTATTATGCGGGCGATTGAGAAACACGACCTAAGACGTTTTAATACGGGTCTTGGCAATAAGTATGTGTTGACCTGAGGCTTTTTTGACGCGGGACTTGCCAAGAATGTTATAGTAGTCTGATGGTGTTATGCGGGCAATTGAGAAGCACAACCTGATGTGTTATGATGCAGGTTCTATTTAGTACCTTAAAATAGCCTGATGCGTTATGGCGCGAGCTTGGATGTCAATATGGTTGATAGAAATACCTCATGTGAACAAATGATTGAATGAATGGTCTGAAGTGTTATTACGCGGGCCTTACTATTTGGAAATTGAGATATATGATGGGAAGTTCCTAATGACTTGAAAAGGGCCTCGAGTATATGTTTTTGGTTGAGAACCCTGCCATAGTACGAGGTTTAGTTTTACTTGTAAAATTTTATGACTGAATCGAGTCGGTTTTGAATTAGTGGAATGCCATGTGTTGATGGAGTTATGTTGTTTATCACGCCAATGCCTTTTATTCATAAATACTTTTTTTAAAGGTGTTTGGAGGTACTGACAACCTAGTTTAGGGTTAGGTTTAGCTTACAGAGATTTATATCTCACCCCGTCCTGGGATTAACATTTTCAGGTCCAGACGATGGAAACCTGAGTTTGCCATGGGTTGGCATTCGAAGAAGCCATTGGAGGGAATGAAGTTTTACCCAAGCATTTGTCGTAGTTACATGTGTGGCCTTATATGATTGTATTTGTAAATCGAAACCCTACACTTTATATGGAGTATTTGTTTTTGTGTTGTATCATCCTGAAGTCATCTTTTATGAAAATAGCGAAGGAGTTGGTTTCTTTGCTTCCGCTTGCACATTTCATTTCTGTGGATTTATAAGTTGCAGGCCGAAGAATCATGGGTATTAATGAAAATAACAATGCCCTGGCGGGATGTTGGCGTGCCCATCGGGTTCGGGGCGTGACACTAGGTCTATCTACGGATCGGTATCAAAGGGTAATGCCAAGACTACAATTGCCTCAGGTCTCGGTAACTCCAGCTCGCGCTCTATTTAAGTAAGTCCCACATGGGAATCAGCTACTGCGCTATCAGGACAGATGTCTCAAGTAAACTCATAGTTTCTAGCACCTCGTCAAGTATGACGCACTCCCTAAACGGACCGAAATATGTGTCCCCATCTCGGTAGATCCGCATTAAAAAGGTAAGAGCCTTCCTGGAATCGCCTCCCTCATATACCCAAACCGTGCTAGCCTTCCTACAGTATGCCTGGTCCCTATCGACTAATACTCAGTGGTTACTATCTCAAGGTCCGTCAGTATCCCAAAAAGTGGTGGCATGGTGATCAGGGTCAAGGATTAAGGTCTGAAAAGTTGGTCCCACAATAGAGAGAGATTATATCTCAACAAGTTAACTCTAAACCTAAACTAGGCCAATAGTACCTCCAGACACATTTAAAGAATAGAATTTAATCAAAAGAAACACATGGCATTCGATACCTTAGAACAAAGTCATGTCATATGGCACTACACAATTTCACCATTCAAAAGTTCAATTACTCAATGAAGACTAAGCTTCGTACTTAGGCACTCGATAATTCATAACTTATAGCATAGTCTGATACTCATTGTGGTTCCAAATTTCAATGGCTAGACTAGCGTATTAACGCCTCAGGCTTAAGGAATTATTGTACCCGCGTTAGTACGCCTCAAGTCAATCCCGCGTCTAATGCCTCAGGATATAATTAAACCTTGCGTTTAACGCATCAAGGTATAATGTTCTCGCATGCTCATAACTCAATCAATCGAGGCCAATTGGTATAAATCGCATAATTTTTTCAATCCAAAAATAAATCGGCCTTTAAGCCTCAATTTTTCCCAAGATCGGATTATAAGCCACAACTTAGCCGTTTCCTCATTTTTAAGTACTTCATGATCAAATATAACATAAAATGAGCAAGACAACTAACCATTTATCCCATAATCACTCATGGCCAAACATACAATGAGCATGGCAATAATTCGATCGTCGATTTAACAATTAGCAAGTCATGGACGAATGACATTAAGGTCAAATCGGATTTTAACACAACGTATCACATTGACTAGCCATGACTGAACCTACATAATCCTCAACACAATTCACATATTCAATCCTCAATTTCACTACAAGGCCGAGTACCTACAGGGTTCAATCAATATCTTCGACGCTTTAATCAAGCAACTTAGGTAACGAACACCATACTAAGTGATTATTTAACCAATTAGTCTCTAGACATGCTTATGGACCACAATCAACCATTTAGCCCTCAAGAATCATACTAGGTCAAACACTAACTCACAAACCAATCAATAATAAGCCGACGAATATTAATCCCAAATGGACATATTCGGGTTCCATGAGTTTCATGCCAATTCGGCACATATAAGTCATCAAATCCGTCTCTAATTCAATCTATTAGTAACCTAGAGTCCTAACAAAGGTTTAGGGACAACTTATCCTCGATTCAAGCTAGCAAGATCCACAAAACGCTCCTTATAGCCCACGGCCAAGGCTGGAAATGCGAGTATCAGCTTGGTTCCTTAAAGTTTCACCCAAAACATCCATTAAAAATCATCCTTGAGACCAACCATTTTCTTCACAATAAGCTAGACCAAGTTATAGAGGTAGCTCACCTATCAAATGGGTTAGACAACTTGAGAAAGAAAATCTCCAAAATCAGTCCCTCAAGCCTCACGGTTCGGTCGGTCGGCGGTGTAAGGGCAGTAGGCGGCTCGGCAGTGGTTCGGCAGGAGTGTGGCGTCGGTTGTCAACGATGGTGGTCGACCAAGGGAAGTTCGAGAGAGAGAGAGAGAGAGAGAGAGAGAGATGCGATGTCGGTGGTGGCCAGCACGTCGGCGAGCGAACGACGGAGGAGGGGCGGCCAAGAGAGAATAAGAGAGATTAAGAGAGTTTGGGTGAGATAGAGTGTGGAAGAGGAAGATAAGTGTTGAGCTCTTCAAAGCTTGTCTAAAGCTTCCTCAAGAAGCTAGCATGCAAGTGGGAGACAAGAATGACTAGATGATGGATAAGTTTAACTAATAGAAAAGGTGATGGATAGACATTTGTAAATGACTAGATGGTTCCACACAATCTTGGCCTTTACTCCCTTATCTATAACCTTATCTTGTCTTATTATCCATGAATTCAAGACAATCCTTTGGACAATAATGACCTCTAATTAATAACTAGAGGAAAGAGCAATAATCAAGGGTAAAAAGGTAATTCTCACTTTACAACCCAAAATTTCACTTTTTCAATTCATATGAGGCGAACCATAATCTTAATTGCTCTTGATGAGGAGACGTCCAATTTATTTATATTGGAATATTTGAATGTCCAACATCTAGTCTCAAAGTCCAATTCATGGCCAAACTCAGTCAATTAGCATTCCAATTTATCTCAAACCAACGGAGCGACTCTTAGGAGATACGCATATCTTCCCGTGATTAATATCACGTTTAAGAGTTATTCAAGCCATAGCGACCTTTGTTGTCACCTAATTACAATGGTCAATCTCTAGTTCTAAAGGGCGCAATCGTCAAGAATCGATTTAGGTTAATTTACGAATTACACTATGATCAAATGGAATAACCCGGAACCAATTGCATAACTCTAGCAAATCATTTTAATGTCATTCTTAGATCGGCCTTTAATGTCCTAAAATATTTTCTCGACAATCCTTATGGTCAATATCGATCTATGGTCGAGTTCCTTAGTCTACGTACTTAATTCCTATATAGTCATTCCCCTTTGGTTAGTCAACTCAAGAGAGATCAATTATGAGTTAGATTCAACTAAAATACATCGATAGACATTCATTCATTCATAAGCTTCGAGTTAGGATCGGAATTCAGAATGTCACAACTCTTTCCCTTTACAAAAATTTCGTTTTCGAAATTTACAATAAACTTAATTATTCAAACAAATGGGGGTGCTGGTACCTCTTGCTTCCTCGCTTTCCCAGGTAGCACCTTTAGTTCCATGGTGATCCTAAATCACCTTCACTAGTGGAATCGTCTTGTTCCTCAAGACTTGTAATTTCCTATTCTCAATCCTAATTGGCCTTTCTACGTATGATACTCTATCATCCACTACGATGACTTCATAGTCCAATAAATGAGTCAAGTCTGGTTCATAATTCCAAGTGATCTCCCACTTGGAATTCTAAACGCCTACGTCGCTTGTCGGCATAGCTTTTCTAGTGGCTCTATGTTGTCTTTAGTCTTTCCCTGATAACCTTCATTGCTTCTACTAACTGTTCTACCAACTCTGGACCTGTTATACTCATTTCACCAACCTCATCCCAGCATACCAGAGTCCTGCAAGTTCTGCCATACAAGGCTTCGAACGGTGCCATTCTGTTGCTCTGTTGGTAACTGTTATTATAGGCGAACTCTACTAAATGCAACTGCTCTTTCCAGCCTCCTTTAAAGTCTATCACGCAGGCTCGCACCATATCTTCGAGCGTCTGAATTGTCCTCTCAGACTGTCCATCCATCTGAGGATGATAAACAGTACTATACTGCAGTTTTGTCTTCATAGCCTCTTGTAGGCTTTTCCAAAATGAAGCGGTGAACTTGGGATCCCTATCTGACGTAATCGTCATTGGAACTCCATGGAGACGAATTATATATAACCTATATACAATTCGACATGCCTATCTATGGAAAAGTTCTTCCTTACACCAGGAAATGTGCAGACTTAGTCAATCTGTCGATGATCACCCAAATCAAATCATGACATCTCTGACTTCTAGGTAAACCCATCATGAAGTCCACAGTGATGTGTTCCCATTTCCACTCAGAGATTTTCAAAGGTTGTAACATACCTCTAGGCTTACAATGTTGCACTCACTTGCTGGCACGTCAAGCACTTAGCCACATGATTAACCACATCCACTTTCATTCCATTCCACTAGTAATGTTAGCACAAGTTCAGGTACATCTTTGCGGTACCCAGATGAATACTATAGTTGCTCCTACAAGCTTCCGAGCAGATCATTTCCCTTAGCTCTCATCGTTGGGTACATAGAGAAGTCCACAAAATTTCAAGATTCCAACATCAGACACTTGAAAGTTAGGTTTTCTCTTCGCCGCTTCCATCTTGAGGATCTTTTGGATGTCGGGGTCCGTAGATTGCAAAGCCTTAGTTTTTTCTTGAATCTTAGGTTCGATTCTCAATGTAACCAATAGACTAGACAGTTGGCAAATTTCAAACTTGAACTTTGAATCCCTCATTCCTTCCAATAGAGTCCACTCTTTAATCATCAGATGCGTCATGCTCGATTTCCTATAAGTGCATCCGCAACCTTATTTGCCTTCTTAGGATGTCGCAGTCACAATCCTTAAGTAACTCCATCGATCGACATTACTTCATGTTCAATTCCTTTTGGGAAAACAAATACTTCAAACTTTGATAGTCTGTATAAATCTGAAATCTTTTGCCACATAAGTAATGCCGTCAAATCTTCAACTCGAAGATAATAGCTGCTAATTCCAAATCATGCGTTGGGTAGTTCATATCATGAAGTCTTAATTATCGCAAAGCATAAGCAACAACTCTTCTGTATTGCATCAGAATGCATCCTAATCCCTTTAGAGACGTGTCACTATAAATCTCATGACCTCTGGGATGAGAAGAAATCGTCAATACCGATGCAGGTATCAATTAGTGCTTAAGTTCCTGAAAACTCATTTCCCACTTATCTGTCCATTCAAATCGCATATCCTTCTTAGTCAACCTTGTCAAAGGAGTAGCTACTGAGGAAAACTTCTCCACGAACCTCCTGTAATAACCCGCCAATCCTATAAACCTTCGAATTTAGGTAACTGATGTCGCTCTTGTCCAATTAGTAACTACCTCAATTTTGCAAGATCTACTGAGATTCCATTCCCATAAATTACATGTCCAAGAAATATCACTTCATTAACCCAGAACTCACACTTACTGAGCTTGGCATAAAGCAAGTGTTCTCTTAGCGTCCGTAGAATCACGCTTAAATGTTACTCATGTTCCTTAGAGTTCCTCGAATAAATCAAGATATCATCTATAAAGACGATGACGAACTAATCCAGATACTCTCTATTCATCAAGTCCATGAAAGCGGCTGGGATATTAGTTATTCCAAACGACATGACTGTAAACTTGTAATGTCCATATCTTGTTCGAAAAGTCATCTTCGGTATATCCTCATTCTTAATCCTCAGTTGGTGATAACCCATCCTCAATTCTATCTTGGAGAATACCGACGCTCCTTGTAGTTGATCGAACAAGTCGTCTATTCTTAACAGCGGGTACTTGTTCTTAATGGTCAGTTTGTTCAACTATCTATAATCAATGCACAAACGTAAAGATCCATCTTTTTTCCTCATGAACAACACTGGCGCTCTCCACGGCAACACATTCGAATGAATGAATCCCTTGTCCAATAATTACTGCATCTGGACCTTCAAATCTCTCAATTCTAATAAGAACATTCTGCAGGACGCCTTCGATATTGGCTTTGTTCCAAGAGCTAATTCGATCACGAACTTTATCTCCCTTTCGGGTGGCAATCCCCACAATTCTTGAGGAAAGATATCGGAAAAGTCGCGTACCACGGCTATATCTTCCAACTTCGATTCCTCGATTGTCGAGTCAACCACTGCAGCTTGGTATGCTTAACATCCTTCATCTGGTAACTTAGTCACTTCTAGTGACGAAATCAAAAGAATCAAGGTTCCACCTCGACTTCCTACAAACTCAAATCTAGGGTGATCAACTAGGTGGAAATGGATCCCCTGCTACCACAATCCACGACTGCCTTATGCTTACCCAACCAATCCATCCCAATAATGAAATCAAAGTCATACAAAGCCAGCACAGCCAAGTCTATACGCTCCTCACTACCACCAACGACTATCTTACAGTCTGAACACCCTAGTAAGACTAACACCTTATCCTTTAATGGGGTGGCAACTTGCAATATCATATCCAGCAATTTCAATTCAATATTAACCGATTCAGCAAATTGTTCATAAACGAATGAATGCAATGATCCAGGATTAAACAAAGCATAGGCGGCATGATCATATAAAGTAACAGTACCTGTGACCATGCCAGGCGCATTCTTTGCCTCCTTACGTGCCACAGTATAAACTCTTCCTTAAGCTGGCAGCCTATTTAGGTTATTCTGTGGAGTAGCTCCGGCTGGCGGTTCGGTCTGAGGTCATTGCCATTAAAACCTGAGGTCCTGGGGCTTGGTTAGGGAAGCTCCTCATCTAATGGCCCAGATAACCACACTTAAAATACATGTTCATTTGGCTGGGCAAGGCCCATTTCCACGCCTCTTCCCACACAGATGGCAGTTCAAATTAGACTGGTGAGCCAGTTTTTCAATATTCTTTCTGGCAAAAGGAACAAAATACCTGTTGTTCGTCATCGGCCTCTTGCCAAACTGGCAATTGTCCCTAACAAGAGCAACTCGTGATCCGAAAGCGGCAGCCCTTTCTTTCGTGTCTCTCTCACTCATCTAGCCCCGTTCGTATATCTCATTATAAGTCTTTAAGTTCAGCGCTATCATCTGGCTACAAAGGTCTAGTCTCAGCTCATCTCAAAACCTTCGTGCACTATTCACTAGATTCTCAACCATTCTCGGTGCATACTTTGACAGCCTTGCAAACTTAGCTTCATATTAAGGATTTGTTAGTTGATTATGGCGAAGCTAATGGAATTCTACCAGCTTTCGTTCCTGAGCAATCTCCGAGAAGTGCTTGCCATGAAACGCCTCAGTAAAGGGGTCCAATTGTGGGTGGTGCCCTTGGCAAAAACTCCTCTTATGGTGGCCTTCCACCAATCATTAACGGTACCCTCAAGCTGGTAAACCACGAGGGTTACCTTCCCCTCTTCAGTGCACCTTGAGACCTCAAAGGATTTTTCTAGCTTCTCGATCTATCGAGGTGCAGTCTCCGGATCTCCGGTACCATCAAATTAGGCTGGCTTCAATTTCATGAGTTGCTCAACCAATTGGCCCATTTGGCGATTCTCATTCCCATTCCCACCTCCATTGCCATTTCCACTTCCATTCCCATTATTCTCATTCCCTATATTAGCAGCAGCTACCGCAGCCTCAGCAGCTTGGGCAACAGTGGTAACTTGATCTTGAGCTTGTCTGCCCATCAAATTTCCTATTTCCTCCAAGGTTCTTATGACCTCCATTGACTCTAGGATCTTCCACCACTTGCGATCTTGAGCGAGATGCTCCCTTTATTCCCTTAGTCAGGTTGCTCATCCTCGTTATTCACTCACAGTTCCTAAACTACCATAATTCCATCTAGGAATTAGAGACCTAAGCCATCTACTTAAGTCTAGCATTTCTATGCTATACATCAAGGTGGAAATCACAAGCAGCACAATCAACTATCAAGCAACAACCAGAAGCACCATAATCAAGTGTTCAAAATCATACATCAAGTCCAGACACATCTGCAACTTAGTATAACCACAATCAACTATCCATTAACCAATCAGATCCAAACAGCACTCAGTGCTAAGTACGAAACTCTATAGTCTTATAATCACCCAAGGTGATGACAATCTAATATGCCAATCACAAGCGACAATTCATATGACATGCGTATCGTGCCTAACTCTAGCGATTCCTTAAGGTCTCGCTGCCCAGTAATCCCAAAGTCATCGCTCGTCATTACTCCAGGTCTCAACCAACTTGGATCGAGCTGATCTTGCTCTGATACCACTTCAACGAGGATGTCACGCCTCGTGTCTTTACAGGACTGATAACATATCGCCACGGCTGTTTACTTCTTAAGTCCCCAAGATTGAATGGCAAACTATATACAAGAGGAATGAAATGCACATGCTGAAGCGATAAATAAACTCTAGACAGCGAGTATAACAAGATGACTTAGTACGAACACAACACATAACATATTATCAAGTCATTTTACACCACAAAACTAAAATAGAAATACAACATAACTGGGTTCAGAAGGTAGGCGACACATGATTTAAAAAGGGGGTACACTAACCCAAGGCTAACTTCTCTAACCTAAAAGGGTATCCAAAAGATAAGTGTCACAGCTACACCTAAACGTCGGTCTCACTCTCGCCAATCAACAATCTCAACTCTACGGAATCACGATCAGCATCCATAGGGGTACTCTCCTGAATCTCTAGTTCGGGATCAGTCTCTTAGTCTATCCATGGATCGATATCAAAGGGTAACGCCAGGATTACAACCGCCTCAGATCTCAGTAACTCCAGCTCCGGCTCTATCTCAGCAAGTCCTATGTCAGAATCAGCTACTACGCCACCGAGATAGATGTCTTCAGTAAGACGCAGTTTCTAGCACCTCGTCTGGTATGATGCACTCCCTAAATGAACCAAAACATTTATCTCCATCTCGATAGGTCCATGCCAAAAAGGTAAGAGGCCTCCAAGAATCGCCTCCCTCATATACCTAAACCATACTAGCCTTCCTACAGTACGCCTGGTCCCTGCCTACTAAATACACGGTGGTCACTCTCTCAAGGTCCATCGGCATCCCAAAAAGTGGTGGCATGGTGATTAGGGTCAAGGCTTAGGTTCTGAAAAGTTGGTCCCACGATGGGGTGAAATTATATCTTAGCAAATTAGCCCTAAACCAAAACTTGGCCAATAGTACATCAAGACACATTTAAACCATAAAGAATTTAATCAAAAGAAACACATGGCATTCGATACCTTAGAACAAAGTCATGGCATAGGGCACTACACAATTTCATCATTCAAGGGTTCAATTACTCAATCAAGACTATGTTTCGTACTTAGGCACTCGATAATTCATAATTTATAGGATAGTATGGTTCTCATTGTGGTTCCAAATTTCAATGGCTAGGCTCGCATATTGACGCCTCAAGCTTAAGGAATTATTGTACCCGCATTAGCACGTCTCAAGTTACAATGCCATTATAGGACCCGTGTTAGTATACCTCAAGTCAATCCCGCGTCTAACGCCTCAAGATATAATTAAACCTCGCATTTAACACCTCAAGGTATAATGTTCTCACATGCTCATAACTCAATTAATCGAGACCAATTGCTATAAATCACACATTTCCTCAATCCAAAAACACCAATCGGCCTTTATGCCTCAATTATTCCCAAGATTGGATTATAAGCCACAACTTAGCCGTTTCCTCACTTTTTAATACTTCATGATCAAGTATAACATGAAAAGAGCAAGACAACTACCCATTTATCCCACAATCACTCATGGTCGAATATACATTGAGCATGGCAATCATTCGATCATCGATTTAACAATTAGCAAGTCATGGCTGAATGACATTAAGGTACGTATCACATTGACTAGCCATGGTCGAACCTACATAATCCTCGACACCATTCACATACTCAATCCTCAATTTCACTATAAGGCCAAGTACCTATGGGGTTCAATCAACATCTTCAACACTTTAATCAAGCAACTCAAGTAACGAACACCATACTAAGTGATTATTGAAACAATTAGTCTTTAGACATACTTATGGACCACACTCAACCATTCGGCCCTCCAAAATCACACTAGGCCAAACACTAATCTCACAAACCAATCAAGAATAAGCCGACGAACATTAATCCCAATGAATAGATTTAGGTTTCATGAGTTTCACGCCAATTCAGCGCAAAAAAGTCATCAAATCCGTCTCTAATTCAATCTATTAGTAACCTAGAGTCCTAATAGAGGTTGAGGGATAAAGTCCTAATAGAGGTTTAGGGACAATTTACCCTCGAGTCAAGCTAGCAATGTCCACGAAATAGCCCACAGCCAAGGCTGAAATGCAAGGATCGGCCCGATTCATTGAAGTTTCACCCAAACCATCCATTAAAAACCATCTTTAAGACCAACCAATTTTTTCACAATAAGCCAGATAAAGTTCTGGAGGTAGCTCACTTCTCAAATGGGTTAGACAACTTGAGAAAGAAAATCCCCAAAATTAGTCCCTCAAGCCTCACGATTCGGTCAGTCGATGGTGAAAGGGCGGTGGGCAGCTCGGTGATGGTTTGGCGGGAGTCCGACGTCGGTTGTCCAAGGTGGTGGTCGGCCAAGGGAACTTCGATCGAGAGAAAGAGGGAGATGCAGTGTCGGTAGTAGCCGGCACGGCGGCGAGCGGACAACGAAGGAGGGGCGATCAAGAGAGGAAGAGAGAGATTGAGAGAGTTTGGGTGAGATAGAGAGTGGAAGAGGAAGATGGGTGTTGAGCTCTTCAAAGTTGTTCTACAGCTTCCCCAGGAAGCTATCATGCAAGTGGGGGACAAGAATAAATAGGTGATGGACAAGTTTGACTAATAGAACAGGTGATGGATGGACACTAGTGAATGACTAGATGGTCCCACACAATCTTGACTTTTGCTCCCTTATCCATAAACTTATCTTGTCTTCTTATCCATGAATTCAAGACAATCCTTTGGACAATAATGGCCTCTAATTAATAACTAGAGAAAAGAGCAATTATCAAGGGTAAAAAGGTAATTTTCAATTCAGAATTTAAAATTTCATTTTTCTAATTTATATGGGGCAAACCATAATCTTAATTGCTCTCGATGAGGCGACGTCCAATTTATTTATATTGGAATCCTTAAATTTCGGCATCCAGTCTCAAAGTCCGATTCATGGCGAAAATTAGTCAATTGGCATTGCAGTTTATCTCAAACTAACAAGCGGCTCTTTGGAGTTATGCATATCGATCCATGATTAACATCACGTTTAAGAGTTATTCAAGTCATGGCGACCTTGGTTATCACGTAATTGCAAGGGTCAATCGCTAGTTCTGAAGGACGCGATCGTCAGGAATCGGTTTAGGCTAATTTGCAAATTACACTAAGGTCAGACGAAATCACCCGTGAACTAATTGTATAACGCTAGCAAATCGTTCTAATACCATTCTTAGATCGGCCTTTAATGGCACAAAATATTTCCTTGACAATCCTTATGGTCGAGGTACCAATCCATGATCAAGTTCTTTAATCCACATACTTAAATCCTAGTTAGACATTCCCCTTTAGTTAGTCAACTTAAGAGAGATCAATTATGAGTGAGATTTAATTGAAATACATCGATAGGTATTCATTCATTTATAAGCTTCGAGATAGGATCAAAATTCAAAATGTCATAACGCTAATTGGCTAAATGGCTAATTGATTTCTCGCCCTTGATATGCTTGGCTAATTGATATGGAAAATGCATGAAATTCAAGTCAATCGATGAGTTGAAATGTAGAAGCCAAACCAAAAGTTGCCTCTTTGTGATTGAGTATTTGAATTTATTGGTCAATCGATAGATGAGAAATACATTGAGTATAAAATCACATATTAATCTAAATGAGGTTAAAGCACGATCCGAGAGCCGTTAATACCGGGGTCCTAGCAAATATATTACATCATGGGCATCATGACGAGGGCATTTACCAAGTGCGGGTACGACCCGAGAGCCGTTATTGCGGGAGGTCCGGCATATGAATTATTCGACCTGTGCATTATGACGAAGGTCCTACCTAGTACGATGTGATTATAATTCATAGTCTGGGCGCCATGACGAGGGCTAGTTATCAAGAATTGATGTATGTACTTGGTGGTAATACCTCAGATAGGCTTGTGATTGATGAATTGCCTGAAGTACGAAGCTGGACCTTAAAAACTGCAAAACATGACTTAAATGGTGAACTTCTGAATTATGATTGCATTATGTCTGTGCCATTCGTCCGGTTATCCAATTGTCTCTGTTGCGTGAAATTACATATTTTAGGAATTTTCTTGAGGTACTACTGGCCTAGTCTCGGCTTAGGAATAACTTGCTGAAATATATTATCACCTTGTCATAGGATAATATTTTCAGGTTCCAAATGACAGAAGTCTCGTGATTGCCATGAATTTAACTTCCGAAGATGCCCTTTTGAAGTAGAGAAACCCTTAACCTTATCTAACTATATTCCTTTTTGTAGTCTTAGGGAGCCGCTTTCATATTTGGGGTTGTAAATGCCTATATAGCTCTATAGGGTTAAACTTCATCTACCTTTATTTTATTAAAGGAAGTTGCATTTTGGAAAGGGCAAGTTGTAACTTTTTGATGTGTAATTGACGCTTATAAGAAATGTATGAAGTAAGTCTTAAATCTCTCTTTTCCATCCTGAGTCATTATATTAGGAAAAAAATTTTGTACAGGAGATTGTTCATCGCTTCTGTTTGTACATTTCATATCCCGCTTAAGTCGTTCGCCATTGATCTTGGGAACTACTGAAGTAAGCGACTGTGACAGGATAATATCGATTCTAAAGAGTTTGGGGCGTGACATCGCTTTGTAAATGGTATCAGAGCAAAGTCAACTCGATCTAAGTTGGCTAAGACCTAGAGTAATAAGGAACGATGACTTTAGGATGATTAGATAGTGAGACCTTGGGTGGTTATAAGAGTTTAGCACGTTCTCCATGTCATATGAATTAGCCCTTGTGATTGTCACATTTGATTGGCATCACCTTGGGTGATTAAAGTTCTTAAAGCTTCATGCTTGGCATTGAATGATGCTTGACTGAGGCTTAATCAAGGTGTTAATTAGCATGCTGCATTTATGCTAAGTTGCAAATGCATCGAAACTTGAGGTATGAATGAGAATCCCTTGATGTGGTACCTTTGATTGCTTGCTTGGAAATTGATTGCTAGTTGTAAATGATGTTGTAATAAGTAGCTTAGAACTGCTAGACTTAAGTAGAAGACTTAGGTTTCTAATTCCTTGATGGAATTATAGTGATTCAAGTGTAGTCAAACCTAGTAAGGATGAGCAATGGGGGTATGGGTACCAAGGGAGCATCTAGCTCAAAACCGCAAATGGTGGAAGACCCTAGAGTCGATAGGCTCATAAGAGCCTTAAAGGAAATTGACAACTTGATGGGTAGACAGGCTCAAGAGTGGACTGATGTTGTTGCCCAAGCCGTAGGAGCTGTCGTTGTTGCCCTTAACGGAGTGAATGCCAATCTTGGGAATGGCAATAGAGGTGGAAATGGAAATGACAATCGTTTGATGGGCCAACTTGTGGAGCAATTTTTTAAGTTGAAGCCAAACAAGCTCGATGGGAAAGGAGATATTGAGACTGCTCTTCGCTGGATAGAAAAGCTGGAGAAGGCTTTTGAAGTCTTAGGGTGCACCAAAGTGGAAAAGGTGACTCTAGCAATCTACCAACTTGAAGGTATCGCCAATGATTGGTGGAAGGCAACTTGGGAAGAAGTCTTCCATGAAGGTACGGTGCCCAATTGGACCGTCTTTGCTAATACGTTTACGAGTAAGTACTTCTCAGAGACCGCTCAAGGACAAAAGCTGGTCGAATTTCAACAATTAGGCCAGAATCATATGACAATCGACTAGTACGAAGCAGAATTTGCGAGGCTTTCTAAGTATGCCCCAAGGGTGGTTGAAAATCCTTTAGACAAGGTAGGGAGATTCCGAGAAAGATGAGGCCGGAACTTCGCAGTTAGTTGATAATGTTGAATTTGAGGAATTATAACAAACTATATGAACAGGGTCAAATAATTGAAAGAGACATGAAAGAAAGGACAACCACTTTTGGATCGCGATTTACGCCTAATAAGTATAATCGCCATTTTGGCAAAAAAACCTATGGCTGGGAATAGGTGTTTCGTCCCTCCTACCAGGAAGGATATTGGTAAGCTGACATACCAGTCTAACTGAAATTGCCACCTCTATGCTCTGAAGCACGGAAATAGACCCTGCCCAAGTCAAATAGGAGCATGCTTTAAGTGTGACATGCTTGGCCACCATGCGAGGCATTGTGGGAGACAAATTGCAGGACCTCAGTTTTAGACACAACGACCCCAACCAGGACCCCAAGTTAGAGCTGCCCTGCAAAACAATCAGAATAGGTCGCCAGCGCAATGACGAGTTTATGTTGTGGCATGCAGGAGGCTGAGAATGCGCCTAGCATGATCACAAGTACGATTTCTTTATGTGGTCATGCTGCCTATATCTTTTTTGATCCTGAAGCATCGCATTCATTTGTTTGTGTCTAAGCAATTTGCTATATTGGCTGGGATGGAATTAAAATCGTTGGAAGCCATATTGCATGTTGCTACCCTATTAAAGGATAAAGTATTGGTTTCCTTAGGATGCTGAACAGTAAGATAGTAATTGGTGATAGAGAGGAATCGATTGATTTGACAGTTTTGACTATGTATGATTTTGATGTTATTATTGGGATGGATTGATTGGGTAAACAAAGAGTTGTCTTGGATTATGGTAGTAAGGTGATCTAATTCCATCCGATTGGTCACCCTAGAGTTGAGTTTGTAGGGAGTCGAGGGGGAATATCGATCTCTTTGATCTCGTCAATTGAAGTGACTAAGTTACTAGACGAAGGGCGCCAAGCTTACCTAGCTGTCGTAGTTGATCCGATGATCGAGGAGTTGAGACTAGAGGATATAGCTACGGTGCACAACTTTCCTGATGTCTTTTCTCGAGAATTGTCGGGATTGCCATCTACAAGAGAAGTGGAGTTTGTGATTGAGTTAGCCTCTAGGACCGAGCCAATCTCGAAAGCGCCCTATAAGATGTCCTTATCGGAGTTGAAGGAACTAAAAGTTCAAATGCAAGAGCTACCGGATAAAGGATATATCCATCATATCGCGTCGCTGTGGAGAGCGCTAGTGTTGTTCGTAAGGAAAAAGACAGGTCTTTGCGTTTGTATATTAACTATAGATAGCTAGACCGAGTGACCATTAAGAATAAGTACCTGTTGGCGAGGATCGATGACTTGTTTGATCAACTGCAAGGAGCGTCAGTGTTTTCCAAGATAGACCTAAGAATGGGTTACCATCAATTGAGAATTAATAAGGAGGATATACTTTTCGAACAAGATATGGGCATTCTGAGTTTACAGTCATGCCATTTGGGTTGATTAACATCCTAGTCACTTTTATGGATTTGATGCATCGGGTATTCAAGGAATACCTGGATCAGTTCGTCATCGTGTTCATAGAGGATATTTTGATATGCTCAAGGAGCTCTGAGGAACATGAGCAGCATCTAAGTATAGTCTTACGAACCTTAAGGGAGTACTCTCTTTACGCTAAGTTCAGTAAGTGTGAGTTTGAGCTTAATAAAGTAGCATTCCTTGGACATGTGATTTCTGGAATGGAATCTCAGTGGATTATGCAAAGATTGAGGTAGTTACCAATTAGCCAAGACCAACATCAGTGACCGAGGTCCAAAGTTTCCTAGGACTGGCAGGCTATTACAAAAGATTCCTGGAGAAATTTTCCTCGATAGCTACTCTATTGACAAGGTTAACTAAGAACGGTCCACGGTTTGAATGGATGGATAAGTGCGAGAGGAATTTTCAGGAGCTAAAGCACTGATTGACAACTGCACCGGTATTGACAATTCCTTTTGACCCTGAAGGTTATTAGATCTACAGTAACGCATTGCTAAAAGATTAGGATGTGTTTTAATGCCGCATGAAAGAGTTGTTGCATATGCATCGCAATAGTTAAGGCTTCATGAATTGACTTACCCAATGCACGATTTAGAACTGTCCGCGATCATCTTCGCGTTGAAGATTTGGAGGCATTATTTATGTGGAGAAAAGTTTCAGATTTATACAAACCATCAGAACTTGAAGTACCTATTTTCCCAAATGGAGTTAAAGATGAGGCAACATCGATAGATGGAGTTGTTCAAGGATTATGATTGTGATATCCTATATCACCTTGAGAAGGTAAATAAGGTAGCTGATGCGCTAAGTCGAAAATTGAGCATAGCGCTTTTGATGGTTAAAGAATGGACTTTGCTTAAAGGAATACAATGCTCAAAGTTTAGGTTGGAAGTATGTCACTATTCTAGCCAGTTAGCTATGCTGAGAATTGAACCTGAGATTGAAGAAAGGATTAAGGCCTTGCAATCTACAGACCCTAACATCCAAAAGACCTTGGAGATGGATGTAGCAAAAAGGAAACCTAACTTTCAAGTATCCGAGGATGGAATCTTGAAGTTTCGTGAACGACTGACTGTGTGTACCCAGTGATGAAGAGCTAAAGGAAAAGATATTGTCGGAAACTCATCGAAGTTACTACAGTATTCATCCAAGTAGCATAAAGACGCATTAGAATTTACGTCAGCACTACTGATGGAATGGGATAAAAGTGGACATGACTAAGCATTTGGCTAAGTGTTTGACGTGCCAACAAGTGAAGGCGCAGCATTATAAGCCTAGTGGTATGCTACAACCATTAGAAATCCCTAAATAGAAATGGGAACATATCACTATGAATTTTGTCATGGGATTGCCTAGGAGTTGGAGGGGTCACAACTTGATTTGGATAATCGTAGATAGGCTGACTAAATTTGCACATTTTCTGGTTGTGCGAAAGGATTTCGTAATGAATAGGAGGCTATGGGGACAAAGTTACAATACAGCACCGCTTATCACCCTAGACAGATGGACAGTCTGAAAGGATAATTCAAACTCTCGAGGATATGTTGAGAGCGTGTGTTATAGATTTTAAAGGAGGTTGGGAAGAGCAGTTGCAGGTCAAATTTGCCTACAACAGTTACTAGCAGAGCATCAGAATGGCACCAATCGAAGCATTGTATGGCAAATCTTGTAGAACTCCAGTATGCTGGGATGAAGTTGGTGAAAGGAGTATAACGGGTCCAAAATTAGTTGAGCAGTCAGTCGAGGCCATGAAGGTAATCAAAGAAAGAATTAAGACAGTGCAGAGTCATCAAAAGAGTTACGCGGATAAGCGACGCAGGCCTTTGGAATGTCAAGTGGGAGATCACGTCTTCCTCAAGGTTTCATCAATGCGAGGTTTATCTTGATTTGGAAAGAAAGAAAAGTTAAGACCGAGGTACGTAGGTCCTTTTGAGATACTGGAACGAATTGGAACTTTGGCCTATCGCCTCGCCTTGCCGCCAAGCTTGTTGCAGGTCCATAACGTTTTTCATATATCGATGCTAAGGAAGTATGAACCAAACTCGACTCACTTACTGGACTATGAAGTCATAGAGGTAGATAACAAGGTGTCGTATGTAGAAAGGACAGTTCAAATCGAGGACAGAAAGGAGCAAGTCCTAAGGAACAAAATGATATCGTTGGTTAAGGTGATTTGGGAGCACTATGCAACTGAATGAGCCACCTGAGAAAGCAAGGAAGTGATGATGCATCAACACTCCTATTTATTTGAGTAGCTAGGTTGATTTTAAATTTCAAGAACAAAATTTTTGTAAGTATGGAAGAGTTGTTGTGACATTCTGATTTCCAATCAATTTCAGACTCATTAATGAGAAGTAAATCTAGAGATGTATTTCAGTCGCATTCCGCTCGAATCTGATCAATTCGAGTAGGCTGACCAAAAGGGAAAGACTAACGTGAGACGAGGTACGTAGACCTAGGAAACTCGGATAGGTATGATTAATGGATACTTTTCTATCATGATTCTATTTAGACTAGGAAATTCCATTTCCATAAGAATTCAATTCAAAAATTCCTTTCGAGTTTTCGATCTCTCAACCTCGGAGATTGATGGCGCTTTGACCATAAGGATTTTCGAGGGAAAATTTAAAATCACAAAAAGGCCGATCTAAGAACAATTAAGGAATGCCTTGCGAGTGTCTTACGATTGAAGCGCAGGTGATGCCGCCAAACCAATGTATGATTTGTAAAATTTTTCTAAATCGGACGGTGACGATCGAGACCAAAGGGACTAGTGATAGACCCTCACAATTACATGACAACCAAAGTCGCCATGAATTGACGAGCCCTAAATGTGATATGAATCACAGGGTCGATACGCATAATGTCTATAAAAGCCGTCCGTCGGTTCGGGATAGGCTGAAACCACGTCTGATAGAGAAAACCATCAGAAACGAGTCTTGAAAATTAAAAATGGAGAATCAAGAATTCCAACGTTATGTTCAGATTGGCCGTCGCCCTATCAAAGAATATTGGAACTAGAAAAACAGCGTTCCAAACGTCGGGGGTGAAATTACCATTTTGCCCCCCAAGCTTAAGCCTTGCCCATGCATTAAAAGAAGGGCATTTTGGTCTTTATCCCTACCCCATAGCTGCCCAAAAAATGGATGAATATTGGCCATTGGATCACCTTTGAATGACACTAGAGACAAGTGTCACAAGATCAAGCTTGGAGTAGTCATGTCCACATTTATACACCTATCATTCAACCCCTTTGACCATGGGCCTTGTATGTAGCATTTTCCTCTCTCCCTCTCCTCTCACATGACCAGCCATAGAACCCCCAACCCACCAAAACCTCTTCTTCCTCTTCTTCATTCTACTCGCCGGCAACCAGCCCTGCCGCTCCCGTTCGGCCATTCCAATGCCCTCCTCTGGCCACTACCTAGACTCCAGCCAATTACACCAACCTAGCCCCACGTCTTGCCGACCTCCTCGAACTAGAAGCAAGCCATTTGGACCACCGAGGAGCTCCGACCAAGCATTTTCCCGGAAGCCGACGAAAACTAACCCAATATGAGGTAGGTTCTGTTTCTAACCCCTTAGGAGGCCGAAATGTTGGAATTTTGAGTTCAAATTTTGTGGAGATCTAGAACACATGTATATAATCTGTGGTAAATAGTTGAGAATGATTTGATGAAGTTTTGACCTCGAATCAGTCTTGTAAACCTTGCATAGAAAACTACCGGTATTGACCTTGGAGGATTCGGCAACTCCCAATGTGTTTTCGGCGACGATTCGACTTTAAACTCACAATGAGACCCTTAGGCCCTTAGATAGACATGTTAAGAGATAGGATAATGATTAAATAATGGATTAGGAGTTGATTTAGGGCTGGACAAGCTCGATTTACACAGAACCGAGAAGAACCGGTTCGATTTTGTGCAAGGTCGAACCTATGGAGGCTGATAGTCATTGGTTTTAAGCCTCAAATTGGTGATTTAGAAATGTTAAGATGATGAGGATGAGGTTATAGAGGTTTATGGTTCATGGATTAAGGAATTGGATATGGAAATTGACGGATTAATTGGATTTTATTAGGTTGCACGGTGAGTTCGTTCTTGGACCATTGGGGACCGAACCTTTGAGGACTCAAGAAGGGAAATTGTGTTATCAAATTTAAGGTAAGGGAATCCTAAACTTAGGATAGGAAGTTGGACTCGATTGGGCGAGTCGGACGAGATTGAGATGATTTCTTGAGGAGCTTAGTGTGATTGGTCTTAGTGAATGTCAAGAGGGTATAAATGATTCGAATAATTACGTATGCATGTCTCTTGAGTATTTGGTCACATTTGTATGTGTATTGCCTCGTTTCGCATGCCATGGATGTCTTGTTTATGCATGAGATGTGCTTGACCGTGGGTGCATGAATTGTGGTTGTGGCATGGCAAAGACGAGGTGAGATCCTGAGGCGTATGAGACACGGGGTGGAGAAAAGCCTGATGCGATCTAATCGCGGGCATGAGGAAGGTTTGATGCGATCTAATCGCAGACATGAGATTAGCATGATGCGATCTAATCGCGGGCATGAGAATGAGACGGGCAGGATGAGATGGTTGTGGTGAAGTGGCAAGATGAGGTGTGCATGAGCATTTGAGTGTGATATAATGTCATAGCTGCATGTCTATCATCCATGTGTCGTCATTTTATTTATATGTGCCTGCGTGTTTATGAGTTTAGAAATTGGGGTAGAAGACTGCCTGAATGGACGGTCGGCCTAACCTAGAGTTAGGATTCTTTTACTGAGATGTGTATCTCACCCCTTTTGAGAACCCTTCTTTTATAGATTCTAGGCCTTGACTATGTGGCCTATTCGCTTTGGAGACCCTAAGGAGATGACCGTGTATTTTAATGAGTTCCCTAACGATCGGAGGACTATATACGTGAGAAAGTGTACAGTGGTGTGGGTTAACGAAGGTAATACGGATTGGAAGCCTCATAGGTATGAGGCGTGGTTTAGGAAAGTTGGGGACAAGTCAACTAGGCCGCTGAAGCCCCATGAGGTGCCCCAGGAAGTGATCCCTAATTGGTGCCACCCCGGTAGGGATCAAGATCAGGTAGAGGGATTGGTAGTCGGTTCTAGGAACGCGCCAGAGAGGACCCCAACGCTGGATTTTTCTGTGGATGAGGATGAGGTCATTATCCTGAAGGCGACCGAGGAGGATCTCGCGGAGCCGTCCCATGAGGAGACCATGAAGAATACTATTGAGGTTCACTCCGAGACGTTCTCAGAGTATGAGCCGACAGAGGATGCTGAAGATACCGATGATTCCAGCAGCTCATCCTAGAAGGCTCATTGGTAGTTTGATTTTCGGGGACGACCCCGACCCTGTTCCTGTCGAATTTTGATGATGACCCATTTTGTATGTTTACCTCGTCATCTCCTTGTTTATCGGATGTCAGTGGTTCTGTACTTATATGAACCGTTGGTTATTATGTACGACAACTTCTATACTATCCAAGTCTCACTTAACTTATATTTGTACGGAGGAGTTGTTTTATTACCGCTTCCGCATGCTTGATATATTTGTTATATCTCTCAGCTTAGATTGTGGATCTTGGGACCACGAGAGATTATGTGGTGTGCTTGTAGGGAGTCGCGTGCTCGTGTCCAGGACGCGAGGCGTGACAGTTGTGACATTCTAAATTTCGATTCATTCCAAAGCTTATGAATGAATGAATGTCTATCGATGTGTTTCAGTTAGATCTCGCTCAGATTTGATCACTCTCGAGTTAACTAACCAAAGGGAAAAGGCTGACTAGAATTTAAGTACATTGACTAAATAACTCAACCATGAATTGGCAATTCGACCATAAAAATATTCAAGCAAATATTTTGAACCATTATAGGCCGATCTAAGAATGATTATGGAATGAATTGCTAGTGTTATACAATTGAATTGCGGGTGATTCCGTTTGACCATAGTATAATTTGCGAACTTTCCTAAATCGATTTTTGACGATCGTGTCCTTTGGAACTAGTTATTGACCCTCGAAATTACATGACAACCAAAGTCACCATGTCTCAAATAACTCTTAAACATGACATTAATCATAGGCGGATACGCATAACTCCCAAAAGCTACTCATTAGTTTGAGATACATTGAAATTTCAATTGATTGAGATTGGCCATTAATTGGACTTCGAACTAGGGCATCGGACTTTTAAGGATCACAATATGAATATTTTGGACGTCGCCTCATCAAATTCAATTAAGTTTACGGTTCGTCCCAAAGCGATTAAGAAAGTGAAATTGGATGGGAATTAGAAAGTATCCTTTTTTATCCTTAGATTAAAGCTCATTCCTCAAGTTAAGTTAAGGGTATTTTAGTCATTTGCATTATTCCCTACGTTGACCGAATATGTGATGGTGCGATGGTCATTTGACTAAAGTGAATTGACAAAATTGCCCCTCTTGATATCGTGTGCAAGAAGACAAGAGTTTGAATAATTTGAGTAGGGGCCCTCTAGACAAATCTCCTTAAAACTCTCAATCACCTAGTCTACATTGTCCTAGCCTAGATTTATGACAACCCATCAAGTTTCACTCTCTTTCTTGGCTTTTGGAAGAGCTTTGAGTAGATGGAGCTCTTGGATCATCATTCCACTCACTCACCCCACTCTCTTCTCTTGGCCGACTCTCCATTTTTCCCTCAAGCTCACCGTCGGCCATCTGTCCCTTTCCCTCTCGGTTCGCTCTTCTTTGGCCAGAGCTACCCCTCACCGATGCCACCACACACTACCACCATGAACCACCTTCCTCCGTGAGACACCGGGAACACTTGAACCATCCGTCGTCATCAAAGAGGCTGCAAGAGGCCGCGTGAATAGCTTACTACCCTAACTGAAACCATGAGCTTAAGAGAGGCTATTCTTAGAGTTTCTCAAGTTGGTCCAAGGTAAGAAACTCGCTAAACCCAGTTTATTGTGTTAGAGCTTTGATGGTTGAGGTTTAGTGAAGATTCAATGGAGTTTAATGGTTGGATTTGGATGATTTTCTTGGACCGAACCAACTTGCCCTTCTCTGACCAAATCGTGAATCTTGGGGATGTTTAAGGGAAGAATTTGCTTGTAACAAGTGATAAGTTATCTCTAAGACCTAGCTTATTATGTTAGGAGTTTAGTGGTTGAAGTTTGATACGAATTTAAAGAGCTTAATGGCTGGTTTTGCGTGCAATTGCAAGGAACTGAATCTGTCCCTGCATTTCTAGCTTGGACCGTGACTCTTCAAGCCATCCTTGAAGACCTTGCTATCTTGAATCTTGTGGTAAGTTGCTCTTAAACCTTACCTAAGGTGGTAGGCTACTAATAGACATGATTAGTAGTGAATTTGAAGGAGATTAAAGGTGGTTTAAGGACTATGTTTATTGAAGACCGAATGTGCCATTTGAAGATCAGTTGTTCCTAGGGTGTTCTTAAACCAAAAATTATGTTGCCTTGGTTAATCTCGTGAGTCTAAAGCTGGTCATAGGTGACTAGAGGACATTAAGCATGAACTTAAGCTATTTTGTGGACTTAATGATCGGAATTGCCATGAGGGATTTTCGAGTCGATTGATTAGCACATCTTATTATATTCGAACATGGCTTGTATTATGATTTGAATGATTGAATTGATTGCTCGTCCTATGTGCATGTTCGACCCTGCCTTGACTTAGTGAAATTGATCGATCGAATTGGTTGTTTTTGCTCATGAATATTCCGTCTTGAAAGAATAAGGCGCTGGCTAAATGGCTAATCGATTTCTCGCCCTTGATATGTTTGGCCAATTGATATGGAAAATGCATGAAATTGAAGTCAATGGATGAGTTGAAATGTAAAGGTCGAACCAAGAGTTGCCTCTTTGTGATTGAGTACTTGAATTTATTGGCCAATCGATAGATGAGATATATATTGAGTATAAAATCACATATTAACCTAAATGAGGTTAAAGAACGACTCGAGAGCCGTTAATGCAAAGGGTCCTGGCAAATATATTACAGCCTGGACATTATAACGAGGGCATTTGCCAAGTGCGAGTACGACCCAAAAGCCGTTATTACGGGGGATCCGAGTAGATGAAATTATTCGACTTGGGCGTTACGACAAGGGTCCTGCGTAATACGATGCAATTATAATTCATATCCTTGGCGTTATGACGAGGGCTAATTATCGAGAATTGATGTATATACTTGATGGAAATACCTCAGATGGGCTTGTGATTGATGAATTGCCTGAAGTACGAAGCTCGACCTTAAAAACTGCAAAACATGACTTAAATGGTGAACTTCTTAATTGTGATTGCAATGTGTCTGTGCCATTCGTCTAGTTAGCCAATTGTCCCTATTGCGTGGAATTGCATGTTTTAGGAATTGTCTGGAGGTACTATTGGCCTAGTCTAGGCTTAGAAATAACTTACTGAGATATATTCTCACCCCATCATGGGATAACATTTTCAGGTCCCGAACGACAAAAATCTCATTATTGCCTTGAATTTAACTTTCGAAATGCCCTCTTGAAGTAGATGAACCATTAACCTTATCTGATTGTATTTTAGGGAGCTGCTTTCATATTTGGGGTTGTAAACGAATGTATAGGTCTATAGGATTAAACTTCATATACCTTTATTTTATTAAAGAAAGTTGTATTTTGGAAATGGCAAGTTGTAACTTTTTGATGTGTAACTACGCTTATAAGAAATGTATGAAGTAAGTTTTAAACCTCTCTTTTCCATCCTGAGTCATTGTATTTAGAAGAAAATTTTGCAAAGGAGATTGTTCACCACTTCCGCGTGTGCATTTCATATCGCACTTAAGTCGTTCGTCGTTGATCCTAGGAACTACTGAAGTAAACGGTCGTGGCAGGATGTTATCGATCCTGAAGGTTTGGGGCATGACAGAGACTAAGAGTGTTCCACCGATTCAAATGGCAAAGAGAGAGAGAGAGGGAGTGGCTCAAGGGTCATTCCATGGTGAATGACAAATTGAGTGATGGAATGACTAGTTGTTGGTTTGAATAGTGATAGTTGGTAGTGGGGTTTGACATGGGCCCACAAAATCTCTCTCTTGTCTCTTATAAATCAAGAATCCCACGGACTATCTTGCCTTCAATAATTTCGGCAGCTATGGGGTATGAAATGACCAAAATGCCCTTAAGCTAATCTAGAGGAATGAGCTTAATCCAAGGGTAAAATGGTAATTTTGAATTTTCATTCCAAACTTCACTTTTCTAGTCACTTTGGGATGAGCCGTAGAATTAAACGACCTTGATAAGGCGGCGTCCAAAATGTTAATGTTGAAATCCTCAAATGTCCGACGTCCAATTTCGAAGTCCAATTCGTGGTCAATATCGATCAACCGCGATTTCAGTGTATCTCAAATTAACGGGTGGCTTTTAGGAGTTACGCGTATCGACCCGTGATTAACGTCACGTTTAAGAGTTACTCAAATTATGGCAACTTTGGTTGTCATGTAATTGTGAGAGTCAATCACAATTCCAAAGGACGCGATCGCAAGAATTTATTTAGGTTAATTTACAAATTATACAATGGTCAAGCAGAATCACCTATGATCCAATTGTATAATCCTAGCAAGTCGTTCTAAAATCAATCCTAGATTGGCCTATAACGGTTCAAAATATTCCCTCGATAATTCTTATGGTCAAAGTGTCAGTCCATGATCGAGTTATTTGGTCCATGTACTTAAGTCCTGGTTAGCCATTCTCCTTTAGTTAGTAGTCTCAAGAACGATCAAGTCTGAGTGAGATTCAATTGAAATACATCATTGAGACATTTCATTCATTTTATAACTTCGATAGAATGGGCGAATTTGAGAATGTTACATGGCGTGTCTTATTTTATTACTATCATAAGACACGTGACAATTATGTGGCATCCACCATGTGTCACATAAAAAAATTTAAAAGTAGAAAATGATAAAACCAAATTAGATTTAAAAAGAGCTAAAATTGCAACAATAATCCATGAGTAGCTGAGTTGGTTATGGCGTATTTGGGATTATGTGATTAGGCGACCGGTCCCTAGTTCGATTCCCCAACTGAACACCTATGATTTAAGTGATGAGTCATAGTGATGGGTTGCTATGCTAAATAGTCGAGGTGCACACAAGCTGGCTTGGACACGTCAATTATTAAAAAAAAAAACTCACACAAATTAATTGGCCAAGCCCTAGCCAATGGCCGTGGCACAACCATGGGAAGGGCTGAAGGAATTCACCTAGGCCTTCCCGAAGTCCAACACCATCGCTGGCCCCCGATACGGGCCGATTGGCATAAATCTATGGCTAGGCATGACCCTTGCCCTCGATTTGAGCTATGGTCACCAGCCCTCACGTAGGGTAGGTGACCCTTGGTGAGAGTCAACGTCCCTAGCTTAGATCTAGGGTTTAGGCAACCCCAAATCTATGCCAATAGGCCCTCAGAGAGGGGTGACTAAGCCTCACCTATGGCCAACAAGGTCATTGGGCTTTGGGAAGACCAAAGCGACCTACGGCCCTTCCTGGGTGAGTTGTTTTTCTATTTTTTGGCTTGAGCTTTTCTTTTCTTTTTTTCAACTTTTAGCTTTCTATTTTAATCTAATTAAGTTAGTATTTGTTATTTTTAATATTTTTCTAATATGGCACTTGGCTTACAATAGATATAGAATAAGACAAGTCAGCATTTTTCATCAACTTAGTTGGACGAAATTAAGGGAAAGACTTGATTGAACCAATTTAACAAGTTTTAGGATTTGATTAAACCTTTTGAAAGTTTTAAGAATACTAATGCTTCTGTCCCTCATGAAGTATCTTCATCTAATATCGTCCTCTAGAGCCCGCCGAATCAAAATTTTAATTATGTGTATCTGCGTGAAATCTTTGGTGACTAGTCGTCATCAATCTTTGTCCTCATTTCTTGCAGTCTAAAAATCATCACCGTGGATCAAGTTTAGGAACTAAAATTCTCTCAGTATAAAGTATAAGAACCAATTTAACGCAAAAAACTTGGCCCATGGGAACCTAAATATTTGGTCGCCCGTGTCTTTCTTTTGTCGCTTTAACCTACAGCAAGGAGAATATTTTGTCGCAGTAGGTTTGTCGCCATAGACGAAGGCGTCGAAGTTCATGAAAGGAGGTATCATTACTTGTCGCTACCTAAGTCGCCTTTGATCATAGAAAATTCATGAATCCCGGTTACGACTTTGGTGACTAACATGCATTGCACATATAAGATATTCATACTTTAACTTTGGCAACCCACACACTAGATCCTTGGAAGATAAATTAGCGATCATATTCGATCAACATTTCTATTCATGGCTCGTTCTTATGAACACCTCAATCATCAAGTGAAATCACATCTTTAGTCAATGAATGAAAAAAATTAAAACTCGATCTTAGTCTTTTTTCCATGTCATCCTCCAAGCAAAAGCACAAGGCTTGACAAAAGCCTTCGCTTTCACATCTATAATACTTCGCTCAAAAGCTAAGAGAGAGATTTAGAGAGAGAAAGAGCTCACGCGGTTCCGCAGTTTGCACCGAAACTTGCAAAACGAGGAAGAGAGAGAGAGCATCTCGTAGCCTTCGGCCTTTCTAAGGTAACAAAACTTGGCGATTTCATGGGAAATTACTTTCTGTTTTAAGTGGCTCACGTATTTGAATTAGGCAACAAAGTTCAAAGACTCTCATAAATTTTACTGCATCAAATACACAGACTGATAGACAATATTCCATATCGTCCTTGTCGTTGAAGAACAAAAGACATCATACCATACCTCATCTTTATCAGCATGTCCAGGCTTCTATCGTTCTGAACATCCTCTGAACGTATTTGTGTCTCTTCACGCTAATTCCACTCGGATGTATATACTCGGGCTGCCGCTGAAGATGCAGGCATATGATTAAACATAATTGAAAAAGAATTCAATGAGAACAATTAACATTGTACTTACACATAAATGATTGTAAGGGTGTTTAAATTATTAGTACACCAGCATATTGTGCATTTCTGACTATAGCACATTCATTGAAATAATTCATCACAAAACTTGAATACTTAACCCAACTGGGTGGAAACCAATCTGGGTTCGCCTTAAAAGATAGAAACCCTAGGGCCCTCGCACGTGGTTTGCATATTAACAGTGATATCAAAATAATCATAGAGTCTACATATTAAGAGCAATCGGTGATCAGCCGCGCCAGAGCGCATTCGCAGCCGGCTGTCATTAGGTCAACAATAGCCCTCGACAAGGTCGGTTAGACCTGGTCAAGACCGTGACCAGGGGAGATGGTCAAGACATGAACTTGTCTATTTGAGAAAAATACAATCATCTGACCTTTTTGGCCACTGGCCGTTTTGCATTTTTTTCCCCACCTCCGTAATGGTTTTCCACCTACTTTAGGAATACATGGTGGGAAAATAGTGACCTTAGGTTTTGTCAAATCTGTCCACATCAAAATGAATTCTTTCCCCATGCCATTCCAAAATGAAGTCACTTCAAGTGGAGGAAATGTAACAGTCTAGAATCAAATCAAATGGGTGTTTTTCCCTCGTTGTGATTGATGGGCAAGAGTCATTATTTATAGGGAGGAAGCACCAAGGCGCACACACAATCTTGGGCTTATGGGTGTGACTGTTGTAAAATGATTCTGACAAGAAAGGATGAGTTGATCGATGGAACAGATAAAGGTCCATCACTATTTTGCCCTCTTTAGGGTTTGATGCTTCACATCACTCCTTCTTTCTTTCTTTTGTTTTTCCCCTTTAATCATTTTTATCATAAACACACCTAAGAATCACGCACATGAAAGATCACTCCATCTCATGTCACCCGCACAAGGCCGGTCAAATTCTAATCATGAAAAGCAATCTTTCATCCCATCATTTCCGGAGGTTCATTGCTTGTGGAAGACACCAAGAGAGCCGAAAGCTTTTTCCACTGGACGGAAAGCTAAGCATACTGGGAAGATGAAGATATGGGTGGCATACTAATCTAGTATTGATACCAAGAATCTATGGGTGTTTAACTGTCTTTTTCACAAGCTGTCAATTGCCATTGTTGAAATTAGAGTGTTAGGATACTGCTTGTAATTTTTGTTACTTGTTTGTTTACGAAATAGAAGTCCAATAAACAAACGCAACATTGAAATGAAGAAAACTCCAAAGCCAACCAGATATATAGTCTACTTCCTTTTCTTTGAAAAAAAAAAAAAGGGTAAAATTGGAAAGAATAAGGGGGGAAAAAAGAGAAGTTGTATAGTATTTTGACTAACGTCCAAGACTCCAAGCTATCTTCCATTCAAGTAAAAGACATTTATCTTTTTAGAAAACACCAGGGAGTTCCAAACTTTTATTTCAATACCATGGAGAAGAAATAGACATAAAAAAGACGAAATTACTGATATGACATTTTGAAAATCATGTATCCTTTGATTAATTATTGTTTTAATTTGAATATTAATTTAAAGAAATGTATACTTACTCTTTTCTTGTGCTTTTGAGCTCGACCAAACCATCATTTAACAAAGGGAAAAGTGTCAAAAAAGTTTTAAACCGATTGCATCAGTGTCAATTAAGTCTTAAATTTTTTTATGTTAATCCAGTCCTAAACATTTTACATTGATGCCATTTAAATCATAAACCTCGCATTGGTGTCAATTCAGTCCTAAACCTTTTTGCATTAGTGTCAATTCAGTCCTACATATTTTTTATTTATGCCATCTCAGTTTACCCAGCAAATTTTTTTATAAAATCACTTACGTGGATACCAATTTTCCTTCGTGGCATGGTTGGTGCTAACTTAAACATTTTTTCACAATATTCTAATATTTTAAATTATTTTTTAAACACTTTTCGATATATTTTTAAAAATTATTTAAAACATAAATATATATACTTAGAAAATGTTCACATTAGCGCCAACTGTGTCACGTAAGAAAATTGACATCCATGCCATCGATTTTTGATCAAAATTGGCCTAGTTGACTCAATTGACACAAATATAAAAGATTTAGGATTAAATTGACGTTAATGCAAAAGTTTTAGGACTAAGTTGGCACCAATAAAAAGGTTTAGGACTGAAATGGCATCAATATAAAAGTTTTATGACTGAATTGACATTATTGTCATAGGTTTATGACTTTTTTTCACATTTTTCCCTTTAATAGAAAAGACACAAATAATTTGGAATCTGTTGCATAAGAACTGGTGATTTAACGTTTCCATGAACCGTTTGCATGTAGAAATATAACATGAGGAAAAAAGATAGAGATATAGAAAAAGGAAAGCACTTACTTTTTTAACCAATGGAAGCCTTTCACCTTCAACTAGAGAAATAGTTAACATTTTCAACACTTTGTTTTGCTTTTTGATAGTCAAATATCTGATCCTAGTAAATCTCCAATGAATGTAAAAAATATTTGCGATTGTATATATAGATTTTATTCAGAAATATCTACACAAAGAAAAAGATTGAACATTTCTAAAAAATAGGCTGCTTTTTTAAAATTCAGCATCTAAGTTATAGAAAGAAATTTATATACCATGATTCACATATTTTGGTAATAGTCTCGTAATAACCAAGCAAAATATTCATGTTGATTTCTTTCACTTTAGCGATCCCTTCATAGGAACTTCAAGCGTATCCCAAATTTCCTTTGCTCAATAAGCTTTTATCAAAATGAGTATCGGATAAACTAGGGGTGTGTAAACTAGACCGGACAGACCCAAGCCGAATCGGGACCGGCCGGGTTGGTCTGGTCCTTGAGATGGGCGATCCGGTCTCCGGTCCCAATAAGTGGGATCGGTGACTGAGACCGAACCAGCCCGACCCGGACCGGATCGCCTATAATTTATAATTATTTATATATACAAATATATGCAATTATAAAAAATAAAAATACTTGAAAATAAAACAGAACAATAATTTTTTTAAAAAAAAAATTAACTACCTCAAAATGCAGGAGATACTTCAACCTACCTCATACTTTATTATTCTTGAAAAATTATTTCAAAAACAAGAAAATTTTACTTCCATAATCAATTCATCAAACTTAAAATGATGTAGGAGATTATAGTGAGCGGTTCAGTCTTCGGTCCCAATAAGTGGGATCGGTGACTAGGCGATTCGGTCCTCGGTTCCATATATTGGGCCCGATTCGAACCGGACCGCCTATAATTTATAATTATTTATATATATAAATATATACAATTAGAAAAAATAAAAATACTTGAAAACAAAATAGAACAATAATTTAAAAAAAAAAATACCTACCTCAAAATGCAGGAGATACTTCAACCTCTCCTGTCCTTTATTATTCTTGAAAAATTATTTCAAAAACAATAAAACTTTACTTCCATAATCAATTCATCGAACTTAAAATTGTGTAGGAGATTATAGTTGACAGTTCTACTGAACCGGGACTAGGATCAAACTGGACCGCCGATCTCGGTCCGGTCCGGTCCGTGGTCCCAAAAATATGGAGACCGAGACTACTAATCTGGTCCAGTCCCCGATTTCATGCCGGAACTACTGGTCCAATTCCCGGTTCCATGACAGGATCGAATCGGCCCGGACCATGCCTACCCCTAGGATAAACCACAATGCAAACACAAGAAAACAAAATGTATATGTCTCTTGAGTTTAGAGTGAGTCGTCTCATTTCGTGTTCTCAATTTGGGATTGCAAACACTGAGAATTCTAATTCGAATCAAAATGTGCACAAAGACGAATCGTATCGTGTCCTCGGTTTGGGATGGCAAGTACCCTTGGGAGACAGGCATTTGAATCAAATCTACAAGCGATAAATATGCTCATGCAATCGAATTAATCACACGATTGTAAGTACAGTCCACTTTTGCACCTTGCACATACCAGGAACAGCTACTGGTTTCGGTTAAACGTCCAGGGATCAAATGACACATTCAACCAAAGTTATCTCAATTTTTTCTCTAGAAAATTTTCAGCCAAGATTCTTGTTGTCAGCTCTAATATATGTTTTTATGAGCGGAGTATCCTGCGGTATTTAGCTGAGAATAATATATCCTTATATGGTCCATTTTGAAACTTCAAGTACAAAGAAGTAATCCTCTTAAAATTTAGACGTTTCCTCTTTCCAATTTTCAGCTGAATTCCTTTCCCTTTCTTTCCTGTTTTGGCCAAATTCACGTTGTCCATCGTGTCTAGCTGAACATCTCTTGCTCCTTGTCTTATGTTATTTTCTTTTTTAATTTACAACGACACGTGGATTGTACGTGTGGACTTCGGTTAAGCCAAAGGGAAGAGAGAGTCTAGCCGAATTCCTTGGGAGGGGCCGAAACATGGGTTGTTTGGGCTTAATGTTGAAAGTGAGGTTTAGGGCCTAAAATTCAAAAGCCGAATCGCATATTAGGCCAATTCAAAAAGAATACTTGATCTCACATAAGTTCAAATACTTGAATGACGAAATCTATTTCTAAATGACTCTGTTGGTGGATTTGTATTGTATGTTGTTGATGACTCTGTTGGTGAACTATTAGATTTCATTCACTGTGGATGAGCTTATAGACATTATTTCATTCATTAATAAATTTTACTTTGACAAAACTTTCTTCTTATCTAGTGAGCTTGCAACTAACTCGTCAATATCAACCAAGAGTTCGTCATTTTTTTTGCTGTCAACTTTAAAAAAAATAAAAATAAAAATAAAAAGATCTCGTTCGTCATTTTGGATAAAACCGTCCTACATACACGTAAAAGAAGATATCATATCTAATCATAAAAGTAGGAACCAATTACTTCCAAATTCTCCACTAATCTATCTGTAAAAGCAAAAAGAATAAACTCACAATCTAATTACACAAATATAAGGTAGTGCTACTAAATCATAACAACTCATCCAATTAGTTATCCCGTCCAAAAATCGGGGTATCACACCCGGTACTTTTAGCAATGAAAGAAGTCCTTTGAACCTTCGAAGCATAAACTTTTTGCTTAAATTATATTTGTAAGCGTAGATTAAGTAAGGTTGTGCTTGTAATCGGCTTGGCATGGGAAGGCAATATTGTTCTTATGAGGTTATCGAAAAACTGTGAGTTCCCAATTGCGGTCGACTTTGCAATCAAAATGGTAGCTGAATATATCCAGCCGATACAAGTGGCGTGTCTAAAACAAGTGGAATAAGCCAGGTTCTGCTGAGCTAGATAGAGAGCCGAAAAATATCTCCATGAAAACAGAAAAGCTCGACTTGGCAATGCGTCGCTAATGTCATAACACAGCCCTTATAGCGTTTGGCACTAGGGTGAACACCATTGAGTGGCAAGATGAATTTATTTTGCTATGGGCTACCTCAGGAAAAGAGGCTCTGATACCAAGTTAATATTTCACACATGAGCCTATTTATAGGATTTATTGAATAGCTATTTAAGCTAATAACATCAATCAAGGATATACAGTATCAAATGAGATATATGCATAATCCTGAAAACATACATAACCAAGTAAATATCTAATATAGTTAACACTACTATTTCTGTGGAAAAATGCAACGTATATAGCTTTGAGTCATAGAGATGACATGGAATGGAAGATCACGATTTGAACCAATTGAATCTCTTTAGTATTCTAAATGTACATATTTATATATTATTCATAATTATATTACCTAAATCTACTCCTACAGTTATGATAAGTACAACTGAAAGATTGAATAAAACAACTTATTGGGATAAGGATGCCGTGATGGCATATGATCGTGCCAAGTGTTGGACTGTTACGCCCATTTAAGGGCATAAATCATGGCAATATTTATTCTTGCTTTTATTCCAACAATTATGCAAATAACAAAGGATATAATTATTTTCCTAATTGGTTCTATTAGGACGTTTTTGGTAACTCCTCCGTATGCCTTTGAGAATGTACGTCATTCTGTGATTTTTTTCAAGATCGCTAAGAAACGCTTGCTCTAACTCTCTCTCTCCCTCTCTCCCTCTCAAGTTCGAGGCTCTCTGTGGGAATTTATGATGAATGATCGGTGAATTAAGGTTCCTCCACCTCTACAATCGGAGCTTCTAATATGTGGTTATCAAGGTAAGTCTATTCCATATGATTTACCTTCACGATCAGTGATTTAAGCAAATCTGGGGCTTGTATTGTGTTGTATTCTGATGCATATTTGTATGTATAAAATCGGGATCCATTCTCTTGATTGGTATCAGAGCAATGTGTTGCTTGTTTTCTGATCTATGTTCATCGTTTTGGGTAGCTTATGCCATGTTAAGTGTATTGTTGTTAAGAGATCTCGTGTCTTTTGGTATGAATAGTAATGTACAGCATGTTTTATGGCTTTTTTTTTAACTCGTTTAGTAAATTTGAAATCAAAATACATGGTTAGAACCTACATGTCAATACGAGTTTTTTGAGTGGTCGGCCGTCACAAAAGAATGTCGGAAGTTGCCGCACGAGGCACACGCGCCTCAACGGGTTTGGGTTCGGATTCCCCAAATCAGTAAAGAAATGGTGATTTTTATGGTACTTTCGCTCAATAAAAATGGAATGTAAATATACCATTTGATCGTATCATAGGGTACTTTCGCTCAATAAAAATAGAATGTAAATATACCATTTGATCGTATCATCGTGACAAGTTTTTTTATGGATGGACGGGCGCCGGAGAAGGCTGGACGTTGGCTCACACACCGACACACGCCGACGTGGTCACAGCCGTCATGATCTATACGCCACGTGCGTTGCATGTGCGGGATGACCCATATGGCTGACATCACGCTGACATCAGCCACGAGCGATGCACATGAGTGCCACTTTTTGTGGTGACGTCGAGCTGACATCAGCAGATCGGGCCAGACCTGACTCGTGACGTATGGACCAGGTTGGCCCATTTTTGTTTTAAAAAAATTACTGGTCCTTTTTTATAAATTCCGACCCATCCCACATGCGAAACGAACCTAGATCCTACCCGAGACCCGATCCGATTGACCTGCCAAAGTTGACCTTTGACTGTTGACCCACCTACGTTGATTTTGATCGTTGACCCAAAAAAGGGGTAGTCAAATTAAAGAGGCTTGTTTTATACCTTGTTTTTGCCTATTGTTGTTATGATATATTCATAATATTTACATGATTATTGGATTTTCGTAATCCATTTTTGTTCCGCATTCATTGCGAGAACAATGTTATCGGTAAGACGAAGCAAAAACACCCCAGAGGCCAAAGGACAATGAGGGAAGACAAGCTCTACAAGAGAAGATTACAACATTGGGTCATTATCGATGGGATAATAAATGCGACATTATGACCCATGTAAAAAAGGTCAACAAAATAATTCAAGAGATCATTTGGTGTGCACATAAAATAACCTCATAAGATGCTTTTTATGCACTGAGGAACTCCATGCCTGAGGATTGGCATGCTACAATCAAAAGTACATAGCTCGATTATACAACTTACCATATGTTTGTGCTACATTTCTTGAACAAGGTCATAAGAACTGGAGCGACGAAAACGTCGTCACTTGGGATGAATGAGTCTTGGCGCAGACAAAATGCGCCTTGGCGTAGAGCCAAGGATCCTGAGAGGTTTTCTCCAAAGGAGTTGGTTTGGGCCCCGATTTGATTAGTAATCCTCCGCAAGACCTTAAGGATTCTCTCCCTTGTACTAAGCAAGTTACCTATGTTAATGTTCGAATTAAAGCTAGGGGGATCACACGTTATTATATTTAGTTTATGTTCTAAGGAGACTTTATATGGCCTTGCTTTCTTTAGATTGATGTTTTGTCCCACTATCTATGAGTTCTAGTTTTAAAGAACTTTTTACTCGTGTTTTGTTTTGAGGTTGTTTTGACAATTTATGGATATTGTTGGTTATGAACCTTTATGAGTTGGGAGTTCTAAAGTGTTTTAGTGACTTTTTATTAAAGAACTCAATTTTATAATTATATTAATGATAATTTCAAGCGAGGATCCTTAGACGATGATCGGAAATTTAGTGAACTTTTGACTCTAAGTCCTTATGTGAAATTGTATATTAGTATAATTAGTTAGTGTAAAAGTTTCCACAAACATTAGACAATAATAATTCGTGCAAAATGTCTAAATTATCTCGTATTTAGATACTATGTCAACAGCTTCCAAGAACATCGTGGCTGAGCTCACTAAGGGCGAGAAATTAAACGGTGAAAATTACGAGATTTGGAATATGAAATTTAGCATGTGTTGGAAGATCTAGAGGCACTAGAAGCTCTTAACTTGGTTATGAGTGAGCTAGAGGATTGAACCACTGCACAACATAAAAGGGATAAGGCAGCCTTTGCTGCTTGGAAGAAAAAGAACTCAACTGCTCGCATTACGTTGCTGAGCAGCATGGATAACAATGTAATGCGAGAGTTCAGGTCGCATGAGAATGCAAAAGATATGTAGGATGCATTAAAGACTAGATTTGGACAGATTTTGGTCACCAAGCTGAGGCAGCTGACAATCAGATTCGGCAAATATAAAATGCCACATAGGCATAATATGAAGCAGCATTTGAGAAAAATGTCCAACATGAATAGTGAACTGAAGGATGCAGGTCACACATTATCAACTAAGCAACAAGTGCAAACGGTAATCCACTCTTTGCCCCATAGTTGGGAACACATGAAAGTCAACCTGACCCATAACGAAAATGAAAAGATTTTCTGGGATGCTGTGCGCTACCTAGAGCTAGAAGAGGACCACTTTCTGGTGACTAAAATACAATCTGATGTGTATTTTGCTGGCTTTGGCTCATATGGAGCTTCAGGCTCTAAACGCAAGTATCCTGGCAGGTTCATGAAGAGGGTAGGTAAAGGAAAGGAACCATCTGGTAAGAAATCAAAGTTTGACAAGCATGGCAAAGGGAAACGTCCCTCTAAAAGAAAATTTCAAGGGCGAAATGTTATAATTGTGGCAAGAAGGGTCACTTCGCTCGCGACTGTGAGGTAAAAACCCTTAATCCACTTAAAAGTGTTAGTTATGTATCAAGTTTTATATTTCTAACTGAATCTCATCCTTTGTGGATTGTAGATTCAGGCGCCACAGACCATGTAGCTAGAGAAAGAAATACTTTTGTGAAATTTCGACGAATTCCACGTGAAGCGAAATGGATCTATGTGGGGAATAACTCCAAAGTGGACGTCAAAGGAATTGATATCTGCCAATTTATCATGCATAGTGGTCACACTTTGTTCCTACACGATGTCCTATATGCTCCATAGATTCATCGGAATCTTGTCTCTACGTCGATTTTAGTCAAACTTTTTTTTTTATGAATTTGCATAACAATGGTGTAGATTTGTCGTTGAGTACAACTTTTCATGGTTCCGGTAATTTTGTTGATGGCTTCATTGTGTTGAATGTTGAAAGCACTCATGTGAATGTTTGTTATTCCCTAATTACATCTTCTCATTCTAGCAATAAAAATGTAAATCTGTGGCATGCTAGGCTTGATCATATTGGATAACAACGTATGAATGGATTAGCCAAAGATGGCTTATTGCGCAATATTGAGAAAGTTGAATTGCCCATCTATGAGCATTGCCTAGAGAAAAAAACAACTCGAAAGTCATTTGGAAAAAGGAACAAGTGCTGAATTTTTATTACAATTAATTCACACTGACGTATGTGGCCTAATGAATGTAAGAGCAAGGTGCGGGGCAATATACTTCATCACTTTCATAGATGATTACACTCGATTAGATTCATCGAAATCTTGTCTCAACGTTGATTTAACATAAATCTGAAACATTGAGTTACTTTAGAAAATATATTACCTTAGTGAAAAACCAATTGGATAAGAAAATAAAAGCTTTGAGATCTAATCGAGGTCGAGAATACTTATCTGATGAGTTCAAAATTTTATGTGATGAAAAGATAATAGAAAGGCAATTGTCTATCCCATATATTCCGCAGCAAAATAGTGTTGCAGAGAGAAAGAACAAAACCCTAATGGAAATTGTTAGGTGTACGATGGCACGGGCTAATTAGCCTATCACCTTTTGGGGTGATACTATGTTAAATGCCGTTTATATACTTAATCGTGTGCCTTCAAAACCAGCCTCTTTCACTCTATATGAGTTGTGGACAGATTGAAAACCTGAATTAAGCTTTCTTAAACCTTGGGGTTGTGCTTCCTATACTCATGAATCCACCCATAAATATGGAAAATTGGGACCAAGAGGCAAAAAGAGTATCTTCATAAGATGCTCGGAATACTCAAAAGGGTATGTGTTTATATGCAAACAAGAAAACAGAAGTGTAATTGAATTTGAATCTCGAGACATCACATTCTTAGAAAATGAGTTTCTGAAAAGGGCGAAATAGGTGATGATTATTCTCTATTTGAAACTTTGGATAAAGATTATAAGACAATTGGATATAATGATCCAAGTGGGAGCAATGTGATGAATAGAGAGTTGTGTACAAACCTATCTTAATTGCCACCACTTGATGAAGAAGCGCCATTATGTGGTCCGAATGGGAACGTAATGGAGGAAGATGTACCCCCAGTACCCCTGATACAATCTTCTCCACATCAAGCAAGTCGCAAAAGTATTCCCCGTCGACGCTTTGAAGGGGAAGCATCATGATTGCTCCACTAAAAGAGACTTTATTTCGTTCAACTTGGGTAAAGCCTTTAGCGACTAGACGAGCTTTATTTCGTTCAACACTGCCATCAGATTATAGTTTAATTTTATAGATCCACTTAGAGCCCATGGCCTTCTTGCCAGGTGGAAGTGGTACAAGGGATCATTTATGATTCTAAAAAAGAGCCTTGATCTCAGCCTGCATGGCCTCTTGCCATTTCTGATGTCGCATTGTCTCATTGAAAGTGGATGGCTTATTGATAGTAGACAAAGCAGTAAGAAATGCCAATGGTATTGTTTTAAAATGAGTATATCGGGAAAAAAAAATAGACATGAGGTAAGAAATACTTGAACCACTATTTTTGGTCAAACTTAGCATTTGAGTAAGCGAACAACAATAATCCTCGAGGTATCGGAGAGGTTGACATATATGTTGGAACCACGCCCAGTGACCCTCATTTTGACAGCAACAGCTGTAACATTTGCTTCTGCTTTTCGAGCCTCAAAATATGGAAAAGAAATGGAGCGCAATCGCGATATATCAGAAAGGATCTATCACTTTGGACATGTCCTAGGCACTCATGATTCCAATCATGAGCTCTTGCAGCCTGCTTTTGATGTTCTACCTGTTTTCTTCTGTTTCCCCGATTGCTCACAGCCCTTACTGATGGAGCGTCCGTTTCATCACTTTTCTTCTGTCGTTCTCCCAATGTGAAGTCCCAGGTTGGTTTGGCTGACCCGTTTGTGTCGCGGTGCTGTTCAAAGTCGTTTGCAGGGGGCTTTTGTTAATGGTATGTACTGATACTGTTGCTGCTTGTCTTGTTTCGGGGCACTGGATTTGAACAACTTTCTGGGACTTTCTATTTGTGTTGCATTTATGGGCCATGTGCGCCTACCAATAACTAGATTTGGGCCAAGCTGTCTATTTGTGTACAAAATTTTCGGGTCGAAAAAAAACATCTTCCTAAAAGTTATTTTTTGCAAAACGAACGGAGTGTAAAAATGAATAGGTAGCAGTGCCTTCACATACACACATAAAGACCTCTCACAGAAAAAGTGGTATCAATTTCCAAGCGCTAAGCTTAGAGTTTCTAGTCTTGCACAGGCCGATGGCTTGGGTGTAGGGTCGAGGCGTTTCTCCTGCATCACAGCTAAATCTAGGTTCCTAACCGACCTCGAAATAGGTTAGTGACTAGTCCTAAACAAACGTACACCTTAAATTGCCAAGTTGCGACGCAGGCCAGATATGAGAGACTCTGAATGAAGTATGTGCCTCGCTTCTCTATGAGGGACAAGTGCTATCTCCTCCCCGTCGACCTCCTCGGATCCGATTCAAGAGGGTCGAGAAACCTCTCACGTGGAATCAGGCATTCTCTCTCTCTCTCTCTCTCTCTCTCTCTCTCTCTCTCTCTCTCATATGCACGAGTTACATTGCCAACGGCTGGATCGTCGTCCGGGCTGCGATCGTGATTTGGGTTGGGCCGTCGTGGAGCCCATGACTTAGGAATGCTGTATTGCCCCTTCTTACTTGCATGTCCAAAAGCATCTATGTTGTCCCAGCACGAGAGTGATTTCCGAACCCTGTCCTCGCCTCTCGTCCTTCCTCCAAACATACATAGCTTGGAAGATTTTGAGAAAGAAGCATGCGGTTCCGCCCCTCGATTTTCGTAACCGAAGAGGTTGAATGAGCGCCGACACATAAAATATTATCGAAGATTTCGTAAAATAGTACGCAGTTGACATGGAGTTTTGATCAATGTTCGACCTGCGAGTTACATGGTTCAATCGGACGGCGAATGAGGAAATTTCAACGGGTTAAACATTGATCAAACTTATTTAATACCCAAACCAGGTCTTAGGCCCTACGACCATATCTAGAGATATCTAAATTAAACTTTCCAGATCTCTTATTTATTGCCTACCTACTCAATATTCACACACTAAAGACTCGTGATTTTCAAAGTATTTTTTTTTATCAAATGCTATTTGCATTTCTCCAAAGCCTCTTAGGTTAAAAGTATTTGCATTTCCCCAAATTCCATTTACAAAGCCGAACCAAACCCACCCTTAATCCCTTTCTAATCTAAAATTTTGGATTCTGGATTTTGCAATTTCACTTGGAAAGGTTTCGTGCCTTATTTTATACATGCCACTGCCGTACAAACTTTGGCCCTTGGGAGATTAATTCAAGCATTTTGTGGAGCCATTTTGGAAGATTAATTCAAGCATTGCGTGGAGCTATAAAGTTCGTGGACGACCTAAGCAAGAATATTATGAGTAACCCCCTCATGCGATAATCAGGTGTGTAGAAGCTTCATAACCTGTTTTATTATTTTAAAAAGGAAAAAGCCACAAAATACTTCAAACTATGTTTCGTATGACACATTTAACTTGAACTTTCTTTTGTGACATCAAAAACCTTAAAACTATGTATATTGCGACACATTTATTCTAAATTTTTTCTCGTTGCAGAAAAATCCCCATTTTGTATTGACATGACACATTTACCCTCCTCAGTCGAGGTGTCATCTGATGACTCTTCTGCTAAAACAACATCGCTTTTATTTCACTTAAGTCATATGGGCCGTCAACTCCATTTGTCCTTCCGGCATCCATGTAGTAGATTTTTAAATGAATTTATTGATGAAACTTTGACACAGGGTGAATATGTCACGCATGTATAAGTTTGAGATTTTTTCTGTCGCATAAATTTTTTTAAAAGTAACTGTGCTACGGTGGGTGTTATTTGGGCTCTTTTTTTGGCTTTTTTCAATTTTTTAAATCGTGAAACGTTTCTAAATTTATTCTATTGGGTGATTCATCATTCCCGGCTTCTTTAGGTCACATATGATCTGAAGTTAATTAACCTGATAGTGCCATATTGATGCCAGAAAATGAAGAAGAAACTATAAAACTCACACCATATTTTGATGTACGTAGACATTAATGCAACTCACTTATGTTTCGAGGATGAGAAAAATCTATGGAAAAATGGCAATATATTACTATATATCTTTCTTTAATCAACCACTTGGGGTTTGCCCTAGTGGCCACTCTTTTCACTTGAAAAGGGAGAGGTGGGGGTTCTAATCCCCACCGAGTTGAAGTGGTGATGCGTAAGGAGAGAGTAGAGTTTCACAATCTGCGCACCCACATAATACACAAGATGACTTATAAAATAGAATAAATTAGGAACCATACACCAAAAAAAAAAAAATCTTTCTCTAATCCATATATCTCAATCGTATAACACTCAAGCGCGGCCTTACATTCAGGATGATGAGAAGTAGAGTAGTAAATTCGTAAAGGTAGCACAATCGATCGGGGTCAGAGGAATTCTAGTTCAACAATTGGAGGAATTGGGGGCAACTCATTCAAATTTCATAAATTGCATGCAAGCTATTCCAGGTCGAGACCACCTACGCGTGTCACAGATTTAGACGTGAAATGTTCTTAGGGTTTGCAGGGAGTTTTATGCATAAACTCGCAGGTAGCCAAGTCTCTAGCCTCATGCCCTTGATTTAAACGGAAAAAAATAATAATAAGAAGAGCAAGAGCTACCAAAAACCCAAAATAGGCCCCTGTTACATATTTATCCCCAAATTTTTTTTTCTTGTGACACAAAAAAAAATCTCAATTTTTTGCGTGTGTGGTACATTTCCTTCAATAAGTACAGTTAAAAATCTGTCTACACAGATGCCAAAAATCAAATGGTGTTGACATTGCATTCACGTGGTGAAATAAAGCGATATTGTTTAGGCTGATAAATCATCCGATGAAACCTTAACAAATGGTAAATGTGTCACATGGGTATAATTTAAATTGTTCATGTCGCAAGAATAAATAAAAAGTAAATTTATCATAGTGGGCATAATTTAAATTTTTTTATGTCACAAAAAAAAAACAAAGGTAAATTTGTCGCAATGTTTTTGGTGGTGTTCTCCCGAAAAAAGAATGTGGAGCTGAAGAGTACGCCATGGATCGATTTCACCTTCCTACCTAGGCAGGCTCCTCATTAGAGACCTAGCTAATAATTTCAGCGAATACACAGCCATCATAGTCTTGCTTCGATTACATGTGAGGTTTTCATACTAGTATCAAATGTGTGATCATCATGGCTATCTGGTTTTGCAAAAGCTTTTACTAAGTGGTCTTTGATATTTATGAAATGACATACTTAATGGAGAATGTCCATTTTTTGTTATTTTTTTTGTTTTGTAGATAAATTATGGAGACTGTCTTAAGACTCTTAACTAACTAGTAAAGGTGATGGCACTTTCAATGTCTAAATGGAAGTACACAGCAAATTAGTTAGGGTTAAGTGTGACATCGTCCAGACAACAACGTGAAAATTAGTTTCATATCTTAACACTTCAAGCATGCGAAAGTTGAAATGATGACCAAATCCTTAAGCACCAAAAATTGTCTAAAAAGTTCTATACTTGTTACACTTTAGTCAATTTAATCATAAAACCTTTTAATTTTGCCAATTAAGTCCTAAATATTTTCATATTTAGTCAATTGAGTTTATTTAGCCAATTTTAGCCGGAATCGTTGGCATGGACGCCACTAGTGCCATGTAGGACGGTCAATGCCGACATGGATAATTTTTTGTAATTTTTTAAAAGCTTTATTTTTTTTTCTCTTTCTTGTTCTTTCTTTATTTTCCTTTTATAAGCGACCCTTCCCGGACTTGGAAGAAAAAATATAAAAATATAAAAATGCTTAAAAAATTACACAAAATTCTATATGTCATCGTTGGCCGTACAACGTAGAACGGCCAACATTCATATCAGTGATTTATGGTTCAAATTCGCTGAATAGACTCATTGGCAAAACGAGATTATGCATGCCATGTATGTAGTTGCCTTATGCTCTGATTACCTTCATTGTCATCTCCTCGATATAATATATATGTGTGTGTGATGCTTCCCTCTTTTATTCTCCAAGCAAAAATCTCGAATTCGTCAAATAATTTTTCTGTCAAAACAACGTCACTTTTATTTCACTTAATCCATGAGGGCAATCAACTTCATTTTTCTTTTTGACGTCCATATATATCGATATTTAATGAATTTATTGATGAAACTTTGACAAAGGGAGAACATGTCACGCGTGTATAAGTTTGAGATTTTCTGTATCGCATAAAAAAATTTAGAATAGCTGTGTCACGGTAAGTATAATTTGGGTTCTTTTGTGGCTTTTTCAATTTTTTAAACCATGAAACGTTTCTTAATTTATTCCATTGGGTGATTCATTATTCCCGGCTTCTTTTAGGTCATATACGTTGTGAAATTAACTAACTTGATAGTGTGATATCTGTGCCAGAAAATGAAGAAGACACTATAAATCTCACAGCATATTTTGATGTACTTAGATTCCCTCTAAGTTGGGATGGGGACGCGTAACGAGAGAGCAGGGTTTTATAATCTGAGCACACACATAATACACTAGGTGGTTTATAAAATAGAATAGATTAGGAACCAGACCCTAAAAAAATTCTTCCTTTAAGTCATATATCTCAATCGTATAACACTCAAAGCAGCGCATTACAGATGATGAGAATGTGGAGTAGTAAACACGCAAGTCTACTGCAATCGATCAGGGATCAGAGGAATTCAAGTTCTGTTGAAAATCTGTCACGAATGCCAAAAAGCAAATGGTGTTGACATGTCATCCATGTGATTTAAGTGAAATAAAATGATGTTGTTTCGGCTGTAAAATTATTCGATGAAACCTTAACAGATGATAAATATATCACATGATTTTAATTTAAGTTGTTCATATCACAAGAATATCTAAGGTAAATATATCATAGATGTAAAAAAAAAACAAATTAAGGTAAATTTTGTTGGAGTTGGCAAATACTTCGGGGACCCTTATTTCTCATATCGGATACGCCTATGTGAGCTTAGAAGAACTAAATTATGAACTAACGATATGTGACCCTACGCATGAAATGACGGGAATCCCGTTGTCCGGTTAACGGGCGGGCTCCCCGATGGGTAGTCGGTTGCCCCACTCGCCGGTGAGCGTGCAGCGGCCCCAAAACAACATCGGTATCAAAGGAATTCTAGTAGGCCTAGGTTTTGGGCCCATTTAAGTTGTATATATTGTGCTCGTATGAGAAATTATTGTGACGAGTGGCTGTGGCATAAATGTAAACATTATAGGAAAATCCCTTTGAGGGTCGTAGCCCTATTCTAAAATCAATTTGGGTAAATTCGGATGTTATCCATTTTTCTATTTTCTGTGTAATTGTTTTGATTCAGTTTAGGATACAAACCCTTTAAATTTGTCACGATGTTTTTGGTGACGTTCTCCCAGAAAAAAGAATGCAGAGCTGGAAAATACCCCATGCATGGATCGAGTTCACCTTACTACCTAAGGAGGCTCCTCATTAGAGATCTAGGGAAGCTAATAATTTCAGCGAATACACGCCATCATAGGCTTGCTTCAATGACATGTGAGATTTTCATACTACTATCAAATGTGTGATCATCATGGCTATCTGTTTTTGCAAAATCTTTTACTAAGTGGTCTTTGATATTTATGAAATGACATACTTGGAGAATGTCCATTTTTTGTTATGTTTTTGTTTTGTAGATAAATAATAGAGACTGTGTAACTGCAAACTAGTAAAGGTGATGGCACTTTCAATGTTTAAAGGGCAGTACACAGCAAATTAATTAGGGTTAAGCGTGACATCGTCCAGCCAATGACGTCAAAATTAGTTTCATATCTTAAAACTTCACGCATGCGAAAGTTGAAAGGATGATCAAATCCTTAAGTGAGGAAAATTGTATAAAAATTTTAAATTTATTGCAATTTGGCTAATTCAATCATAAAACCTTTTAATTTTATCAATTAAGCCCTAAAGATTTTCGTGCTTAGTCAATTGAGTTTATTTGGCCAATTTTAACCAGAATCATTGATATGGATGCCAATAGTGCCATGCAAAACAATCAATGATGACATGGATAATTTTTTGTACATCAACAACACCTTTATCCCAAACTAGTTGAGTCGGCGATCGATAAACTCTAAAGAATCATAAAAATAAAAGCAGAATCAAGGGAGGGAGAAGAGATAAATGTGTAAAAATAAATAAGTATATATATATATATATATATATATCTATCTATACACTATCCCTCCACAACACTAATAACATTTCTTCACTCCGTCCTAAGACAAACCGTACGCCAATCTATTTCACACTCCATTAAATCTTATTTTACTGCTTTCCCCCAAGTAAGTTTCGGCCGGCTTCTTGCTTTCTTCATGTTATGCTCTCGATAGCAAACATCTGTTCATACCGGTGTGTCTAAGGGCTTTCGAAGGATATGTCCAAACCATCTCAATCTATGCTCTCTCATCTTTTCCGCCACTGGTTATATTCCAACTTTTCGTCGAATCTCTTCATTCATTATATTATACATTATTGTATGGCCACACATCCACCTTAACATCCTCATTTCCGCTACTCCCATTTTATACTCGTGTTTCCTTTGTGCTGGCCAACATTCAGCTCCGTATAACATGGCAGGTCTGACTGCTGTTTTATAAAATTTTCCTTTTAACCTAAGAGGAATTTTGCGATCACATAAAAATCCCGATGCACTGCGTCATTTCATCCAACCTGCTATAATTCTATGGCTTACATCCTCATCAATCTCTCTCTCATTTTACAATATTGATCCCAAATATCTAAATATTTCTTTCTTGGGTACCTCCTATCCGAGCATATTTACGGCTTCTTAATCCTCTCTTCCTGCCGTGTCAAACTCACACTTCAAGTATTCCGTCTTATTTCGACTTAGCTTAAATCCTTTAGACTCTAACGTGCTTCTCCATATTTCTAACTTAGCGTTAACTCCAACCTTAATCTCATCAATAAGCATGATATCGTATGCAAATAACATACATCACAGCGTCTCATCTTGAATATCTTTTGTTAACTCATCCATAACCAGGGCAAAAAGGTAAGAGCTCAAAGCATAACTTTGGTGTAAGCCTTCTGTGATTGAAAAATAACTTGATGTGCCATTATAAGTCTTCACACATGTAGTAGCACCGTTATATATGTCCTTAATTGCCTCGACATACTTTGAAGGTACTTTTTTCTTTTCAAGAATCCACCACAAAATCTTTATTGGAATCCTATCATATGCCTTCTCGAGATTAATAAACACCATATGGAAGTTCTTCTTTCTTTCTCGATATCTCTCCATCAACTATCGTATTAAGAAAATATCTTCCATGGTAGATCTTCCTAGCATAAATCCAAATTGATTGACAGAAACTTTGGTCTCTATTCTCAAACGATGCTCAATAACTCTCTCCCACAACTTCATTGTATGGCTCATAAGCTTGATGCCTCTATAGTTAAAACAATTCTTGATATCCCCCTTGTTCTTATATATAGGCACAAGTATACTCTTCCTCCATTCATCAGGCATCTTATTAGTATAGAGGATCTTGTTAAAAAGACTAGTCAACAACTTATTGCTACATCCCCTAAGCATCTCCACACTTCAATAGGAATACCATCGGGTCCCAAGACTTTACTAATCTTCATCTTTTTTAATTCCTCCCTAATTTTCCGTGCTTTAACTCTACGCACAAACATTCAATTTGAATCATCAGAAGTATATTCCAAATCCACCTCACATCTATCGCTTTCCCCATTAAAAAGTTTGTTAAAATAACTCATCTATCTGCCATTGACGTCTTCATCTCTTATCAAGAGTATTTGATTTTCATCATTAATACATTTAACCTGCGTCCAATCTTTACTTTTCTTGTCTCTTGACTTTGCAAGTCTATAGATGCTTTTTTCTCCTTCTTTGCTCTCAAGTTTGTTGTACATATTGGTGAAAACCTTGCCTCTGGGCTCTCGTACAACTTTCTTGGTACTTTTTCTCTTCAATCTAAACTTTTGCAAATTCTCTTCATTAAGATATTTATGTAGGCATCTGAAACACTCCTTCTTCTGCTTAATTGCCTTCTGCACCTCTTCATTCCACCACCAGGTTTCCTTTGTTTGATGTTCATTCCCTCTATTTTCCCCTAACGCCCATTTTGCCACTGTCTGGATGTAGTTAGACATCTCCTTCTACATCATATTTACTTCGTCCTTTAGTCGCCACGGTCATTCCTATAGCATTCTTTCCTTGAATTTTATTTGTTTCTCCTCATGTAACTTCCACCATCTTACTCTGGGGTGCTGCGCACTTCTCTTCATCTTTTGTATTTTGTTGATAATTTTTTGTAATTTGTTAAAAATTTTAATATTTTTTCTCTTCCTTGTTCTTTCTTTATTTTCCATTTCTTTTCTAAGCAACCCTTGCCGAAATTAGAAGAAAAAAAAATATAAAAATATTTTAAAAATTACAAAAAATTATATACGTCATCGTTGGCCGTGCCGCGTAGAACAGCCAATGTCCATGTCAATGATTTCTGGATAAATTGGCTAAATAAACTCAGTTGGCAAAACGTGAAAAGGTATTAAGATTCAATTGGCGTAATTGAAGAGTTTAAGATTGAATTAATCAAAGTGCAATAGTTGTAGGACTTTTTGGACAATTATCCATTAAGCGAACCAAACGAAATAAATTAAGTTATCATATGCCAGTAGTTATTTTGATCTTGTTACGATCAGAAGGTCGAACTATGAATAGGCGAAAAAAAAACTTCCTCCTCAAAATAAATGTTGCAAATTTGTGAGCAAGGCCCACCTCTTCAAAAGAGCCAAGAGCAGCCCCGGCGCACACTAAACTTTTTATCGAGGACTAATGAGAGGGCGTCATCGATTGAAATCCAGGTGAAAGTGAGTTTAATGATGGCAGAATCAGCTGCTTTTTCGCGACAACATGTGAAGAAGCCCAACGACTATATTATAAAAGAAACGGAAGGGGTCTTGCTCTTGCAGCAGTGGATGATACCATAATGACAAAAGTCCCACCCACTTTTGACGAGCAATTAGAATGAAAAAAAGTGATTACGAGACCGTAGTGGTGTCCTAATCCATATTGCAATCTCCCTTTTTTAGGTAGAAGGGTTCTAATGCACGTATGCTGACGGCCTTCGGAGCAGTATCTTATATCGTGGTATGAGTGCGATTAGCCTTCAATAATGAAATTTGATGTGACTCAGTCAAATTTCGTTCATTTGTCATCGAGGTAAAATTGCGGTTAGATAAGTGTGTGAAGTGAAAATCAGCTAGCTAGGTGCCTGGTTCGATTCGTTTCAACATTTAGATATGGCTATAGTTTTTTTTTTTTTTGGTAAGGTAGATATGGCTATAGTTTCTATGAACTTTATTCAACAATTGACTACGTTTTGTCGTCAATGTTTTAAATGGAATATTTCATTAGTTTTTTGGAAACATTTCGACATTTTCCCAATTAAACTGATTTTACTGATAGCAAAATGTTAGGTTGATTTTATTTACCAATGGTGTGTTAGGATTGGACTCGCAATCATAATGATATAAAGCGTAAAAGCGAAAAATAGAAATCTAGATACGAGATTTTATCTTGATTCACCTTAAACTAGAATTACGTCCAGCAAATAATTTCACTATAATGAGTGCATCGCATCTCTCTGTTACATCTCTCAAATATAAAAGAAAGAAATAATATATAACAATATTTATTCATGAACTCAAACCCAAACTATTAATGAAAAAAATACATGCTCAAACTAGAAAGCCCTTTCGTATCCAGAAGGCGTCGTCCCCTTAAAAGCTCCACTGGAGTAGCTCTCTCGAACCCCCTTCTACTCACTTTATCTAACAAAAGGCTATTGGATTAAATGATAAAGACACTATTGAGAGGAGAAAAAAGGAAGAGAGATTCGGTGCTTTCCTATCGATGGGGAGTATGAACCACACCTTAATATATTATTTACTCCAAAAAAGTGAACAATTTGTTGACAAAAAAAAAAAATCGACTATTAGTCCTGCGAGTTTGCATTGCGTCTATTCCCCCTTATTCTCATTCGTGGCTTTCATTGTACAATTTTAATTTATAAGATGACCAAACTGGCTTTAGGTAGACTGATTGTCGGTGGGATTGAACTTATCCACAGTGTATGATAATCAATCAATTAAAACAAAAAGTGAAATTCCAAATGGCAAACTGCTGCTTTAAACAAAAGCTTTAGAGCAGAAGGCCTAACTTAAGTGGGGAATAAAATCCACTTACATACCATATTTTTAAAGCCAATCTGTCTTCTGACCGGCCAAAAAAAAAGAAGGAAAAAAGACAATTTATCTTTGTACTGTCATCAATTCGATCACATGTGTGCACTGGCCGACCTAGAGAGAGCGAGAATGGCCGATGCACCGCCGTCCCACCCGACCTGGTTTCTCGCGGACAGAAGACATAAAATAATTATCACCAAAACCACACACAACCGCAAGACCGCCTCGTAATTGCAGTATGAGTTTTTTGCCTGCTGACAAAAAGAAAGGGAAAATTGGAACGTTAGAGACAAATGGACAAAAAAAAAGGGAGCACGAGAGAAAAGGCCAAAATCAAGGAGAGGACTAGGCATGCATGCACCCATCATTTTCATGCCAATTAACCCCCACCCCAATCATTTGTTCCCATTCAATCCAACACTGTTCATGATAACCCTATTCTCGCAAAAAAAAAAAAAGTCGAAAACCTAGTGCATTAGTAGCAATTTAATCTCAAACTATTTAGTTGGAACAATGTAGTTCATCTAGCCGAATTTTAGTTGGAAATCACTTGCATGAACCCTAGTCATTCTAAGTGATATGATAGAGACTGATGTGAACAAATGTTATAATTTTTCATAGTTTCTAAATTTTTTTTAAAAATTTTATTATGTGTATTTTTACAACTCTGGCTGACGGGGTCACCGTCTAACTATCGTTGACCACAAGCAACGACATTGTGGGCTAGGATTTGGGCGAGACCTCGACGCCCTCCCCTGTGGCTGGCGAAGGCAGCGAGGATCACTAGCCCTCACCTATGGCTGACGATGGTCACGTAGTGACCAAGTTGGCCAAAGTCGTAAAGAAAAGGAAAAGAAAAATATTAAAATTTCAAAAATAAATTTAAAAATTCATAGCATTTGTGCACATTAGCGCCCGTCATGCCACATAGGATGGCCGTTGTCTACATCAGTGATTATTGACATAAATGATCCAATTGAGATGTTTAGAATTGAATCGTTATCAATATAATATGTTTAATTTTTTGGCAACCCCCTTTTCTTTCTTTCTTTCTTTTTTATCGTTTTTGTATCCATTTAATAAGTGTTTTCGATTTATTTTATAGAGAATCCTCCTGCTCCAAATTTTCTAAAAAGTTAATGTTGCAGTAGTAAAGATTGATAGACAAAATAACTTTTTACAAAATTATACAGTAGATATTAATTAGATGTTAAATGGAGAGGCGGATACTATTTCCAGATCCTATAGCTATGTCACCTTGCACCCTTCAGGTACACCATAAGGGTGCAGCCTGCAAATCCACTTTTGAGTCAATATTTGTAACATTGTCATTGAAAACCTACAACACACCTCTATCTCTATCTCTCAGACCTCTCCGCTTGGTTCTCTGTCATCCGATCACCACCAGCAGAGCAACCGGTCGTAATCATCACACTCGAGTCGATGAATACCATCGAGTCGTCTCCGGCCATCACCGATGCTAGTGCCGACCCATTGCCTTCTTTTCCTTGAATAAACACTACTATTTACAACTTGTCACCTCTTAAACTAATTTCAGTGTTCGGGCCATATTTTCTGTTAACTTTGTTTTAAGGAAACTCCCCAAATCACATTTTTGGATTCGTGAAATACAAACATGGACATCATCAACAATCAATTTTTGGTTAAGTTTGCATATGAGTGATGCTCCTAACTTGTAATCCAATAATTAGAGACATTGTTGGAGGCCACTAATTGTAAATGCCTACGAGATAACTCACTTTCCTAAACGGGCATGATTTTTTTGGTAGAACCTTTTTGGGGGAACATTCCACTTCGAGTGACGTTGGGAAAAGATTATTTTCAAGAGGCGACTTATTAGTGCTTCTTAAAGTTCCTTCTGTCGTGAATTCTACATTAGAAGTTCCTTTTAATCTCGGCTAGTTCAAAACACAATTCCCTTCCTTTTCCTGGATTTCCATGTAAGAACACCGGCAGAAAACGGTGTAAGAAAATATAAGAGCTTCGTTGTTCAGAAGAAGAGGGAAAATGGTGGGAGAAGAAAGTGAAGGGAAATTATTTTGCCCAAATTATTTCTCAATAGATGAGATAAAATAAAAATACAGAAACGAGGAAATCAGCATAGAAATATCTTCTAACGAGTAATAAAAAGCAAGCAACATTAATATTTCCGTCGCTCGAAATTGACCAAATTAATGGAAGTGCATAATTATAGTTTCTAGATGATTTTTTTGAATTTGGTTGCACTTATTGAAAATCTAAGATTCAGATTTCACTTTTTATTTTTTAAAAATTTTATGACTAATAATGCACTCATCTCAATTTTGTAACTTTTAGTACAATTACAATTTTCCACTACTTCCCTATTATAATTCTTCGAAATATTTTTGGTACGACAATCAAACAATAATATGTGCACAAGAATTGAAGGTAATAATAGGACCAATTCTTTGCCTCAAGAATAATTGTGACAATGAATTTTCTTGATTAAGACGTGGAATGTAATTAAAAGAGTAGTGTTAGACTCTAGATATGTTTTAGCGGTTCTGACATTGATTTTCCTAAGACTTGGTGGAATAGAAGACGACAAGGTCAGGAATAAAACAAAGACAACGTTCGATTCTCATCTACTTTTCTTCCAGCAAAAAGAAGAAACGGTTATATTATACAATTTGTTCAATGGAGAAGAGCTTTTGCAGATTCTCTACACTCTCTCCACTCTTGCTTATTAATACTCTCCCTGCGCACTCCTCTCTCTTTCCCTTCCGGAAAGCTAAAGAAGAAAGATGGGTCTTTCTCTTTCTCACCCAGAAAAAAGAAGCCCTTCTTCGTCTGCTTTATGACTCTCGCTCCTCACCAACGGAGGAGGGCTCAATGTGAAGCTGCGCTTTCTCTCACCAGCTGTCTTCACATTCTAGGCTAGGTTGTCAGCTTTCCTGGGTTCTCTTGACTTTTCAACGTCTGTTTCTTCTCGTGGGCGTTGTGGAGAAATCTTGGGAAGTCAAAATGGAGGCAATGTGAACTCTTTAGCTCGGGGTTTTTTTTTTGGGTAACTAGGAGTTGGGTTTTTCTTTTTGCTTCTTGTTTTTGCCCCATTTGTGCAATACACAGGGATGGAGAGCACTTCTTGGCTCTTGTTGATGTTGGTCTCTATGGGGATGGTTGTGTGCACTTGGTGCCAGAATAGTAGCTCGGAAGCAATCGCAGCTGTTTACATTGTGACCCTTAAACAATCTCCTGGTGTCTATGACTATGGAGTGCTAAAGAAGGAGACGAATGTGTTCAGGCATGGAGGTTCGGGGAAATCCAACAGAATGGACAAAGCAAGGTACTTTCTTTCTTCTCTTGAAGATGCAGGCTGTGAGTGGATTCTGTTTATTCCCTTGCAGAATGGGCGAGACCAAACTGGGAGTTGGTTTATTTACTTCCTTTTCTTTGGTAATAGCTACTGCAAGGTTTGAATTGCAATTTTAGAAAGTCGATTTTTGCTTCGTGAGGTAAATTTTTTACCTTTGAGAGTTTGTTGTCTGTTTATTTAGTATAGCAACTACCACATGAGGGTCCATTCATTTCTATTTTTGTGCAGTGCCTATGACTTTTTTTTTTTACGTTAATATGGCTGCCATCTTCAGAAGTTCCTTTCTTGATTTGCAGTTTAAAGAACTGTTCATTTAGGATTTACTGGGGACTTTAATTGGTCGAGTGTGCAATGACAGGAACTTATCTATTGAAGCTTCATTTTTCAACCTTCGATATGTTTTCTGAGCTTCCTACTCTAAATTTAGGGACAGGAATACTTCTCGTTCTGGTGGGAGCTCTGGTTCTTATATTGCTCGAGTTCATGATTCATTATTGAGGAGGGCACTGAAGGGAGAGAAATATCTGAAAATTTACAGCTATCACTACTTAATGAATGGATTTGCGGTGCTTGTCACTCCCCAACAGGTACATCAGTACTCAACACTGTCTGTTTCCTTGTAATAGTTTTCATCCGTGTTTGGTTGCCAATTATAACTGCATACCGGATCCACGGAGGAAAATATTTTGGCTGTCCAGACCGTGTGATCCATGATTATGGAAAAAAATTATGCATGTCCTGTGTTGCTTGTAATTAAAGTTTTGTTGCTGAGTGGATGTATAAATAGTCTTGAGAATCTCACTTTAGTCTGGTAATATTAATTTAAGGCTGACAAACTTTCCCGGAGAAGAGAGGTGGCAAACGTAGTTTTGGATTTTTCAGTTAGAGCAGCAACAACTCATACTCCACAATTTCTTGGTCTACCGAATGGAGCGTGGGCACAACGTGGCGGATACGACTCAGCTGGAGAAGGAGTTGTGATTAGTTTCATTGATACTGGCATTGATCCGACACACCCCAGCTTCGCCGATGATATGTCTGACCGTCCATATCCAGTCCCTGCCCATTACTCGGGAATTTGTGAGGTCACCCCAGATTTTCCATCCGGATCTTGCAATAGGAAGCTTGTCGGGGCCCGGCATTTTGCTGCATCTGCCATAACCAGAGGAATTTTTAATGCATCACAGGACTATGCATCGCCATTTGATGGAGATGGTCATGGGACGTGAGTGTTTCATGAGACTTCTCTCATCTTGTACGCTTGTGCTCCACGTCATTTATTTTTTTTTCGTCGTCTTGTGCGTGAATTAAACTCCTAAAGCATATCTCTTGCTCAATCTGAAACTAGAATCATGGTAACTTTGCTGTTGCACAAGCTGAGAAGAGGGAGTTAAAATATGTGACTGGGGAAAGCAAACGGGAGTTTGTGATCAGTTTGCCATTTGAGTTGCTTTGATCAGCTAGGATTTCCCCTATTTTATCTTCTCTATATCGAGATGATAATTGTGGTGATGTGTCACTGTTTGTCTTTCATTCTTCATGACTAGGGCCTGGGACTTGAAGTGACTAGAGGAGAAAAACTGGTTTCTGCTTCAGTATCTGTCCTTATCACCACATCTGGAATTCACTTGTCATTGACATATATTATCGGTCTTATTCTTCTATTCAATTTTTGTTAAGCACATAAAAGCTAAAACCTTGTTTTCTTTTTGTATAAAAAAGAATAGGCCATTATTTTCTCCTTTTGTTATGGTTGAACTTTTGAGAGTGGAAACACGTAAAGCTTTGTAAGCTGGCAAGATAGGCTTAGTAATATGCGAAAGTTAAAAAAATCTCACTTCATGGGCATGTATAATTTGTTTTCATATTGTTGGTAGCGAAGTTAGAACAACTGTCGTCTGGTTACAAGCTACCTCATTGTCAATTAGATAGAGGGCTTAATAGGCAATTGATGGATTGAATAGTGGAATTACAGGCACACGGCTTCAGTTGCAGCAGGAAACCATGGAATTCCAGTTATTGTTTCTGGTCATCACTTTGGGAATGCAAGTGGAATGGCTCCTCGTTCACAGTAATTTATCTGAATCAAAGCTCTCCATGTTCTTATGATGATTGTTTCTTTTCTTTTATTAACAGTGATTGGTTATGTACTGTTACATGAAAACTGCTTCTGTTTGCCTGCTTTTTCAAAAACTGAGTGATTACTTTGTTATGTTAAAGATAACATGGATACCAATTTCATTTTTCAGCATCGCTGTTTACAAGTCATTGTATAAGAGCTTTGGAGGCTTTGCTGCGGATGTCGTTGCTGCAATTGACCAGGTTTGTGCCCACATGATTTGACTGACCAGGTTCTCTTGCTTAGCTAATCTATGCGTAGACAGTTTAAGACTTTAGAGACCCTCAACACTCTCATGTGCTGCTAGTAGATAGAATTTCTCTGTCTTGCTATTTTATGGATTGCTTTCAGATTATACTTGGACATGAAAATTATTCTCTCTGCAAAACCGAGTTTCTTGTTCTGGTTCTTTTGCAGTGGCTGTTCATTGGCTGTTTTATCTAAAGATACTTGTGTTTTTTGACTTCTTTTTAGTCATACCAGAAAGGCATTGTGCTCATTACTGTTATGATTGCTATGCTGTTTCCTCTTGGCACCCTTGTTTTTCCTTTTCTATGTGGAAAATATCCAATGCAAGATAGATACTCGTAATAAGCGGCAATCTTCCCTAATAGGAAATTAAATGAGCTTTTCAGAGGGAGCATAGCCTTAGACAAAATGTCAAACATTATTCAGGCTCTCTTTATACTACAAATGAACTAGGCATATCTCAATATAGTTTTTTCTGCCTGTGAACTGGTGCTGTACCAGACTGTGATACATACAATAATTATTCAGTGCACTTCTTGTTATTCTCTGGTTGTTTGAGGAAATTATATATGATGATTCTACACAGAGAGCTCTTAGGTTTGGTATTTCTACAACTTTGTGTAGCACCAGTTTCTATTTGTAGAGATGTATAATTACCCTTGGCTCATGTTCTTTAATCAACACTGAAGAGAAATTGAAAAAGAACTATTTGGTCATTGTGAAAAATATGTCTCCGTGTAATCATTTTTAACTGATTTCTCTTGTTTCTTTTTGTGATGGATGCATTTACAGGCTGCTCAGGATGGCGTTGACATAATAAGCTTATCAATCACTCCTAATAGGCGTCCTCCTGGAATTGCAACGTTCTTCAATCCCATTGACATGGCTCTGTTGTCAGCAGTAAAAGCTGGCATTTTTGTTGTGCAAGCTGCTGGAAATACTGGGCCTGCACCAAAAAGCATATCTTCCTTCAGTCCATGGATCTTCACTGTTGGTTCTGCTGCTCATGACCGAGTGTACCATAACTCCATAGTTCTTGGAAACAACCAATCAATTGCTGGAGTTGGCCTTGCGCGTAAGCTATCTCCTTGAGCTGATGTTTATTCTCCTTTTTTGGTTTTAGTGGTATTTTTGGTACTTATATTTTGCAACGCAATTCTCTCAAATAACACAAAAACACCAAGTTGTCTAGTTTAGCTTGTGCTTTTGGTTCCCAAACTGGACTCAAGTTTGTATTGCTTCAGGACTCTTAAGGTTCTATGTTCAGATTACTTGCCTCTTATTAAAATCTAGATCAAGATTGATGTAAATTGAGATTGCATGGTTTTCAGATTGATAGTCTGTGAATGTCTTTTCATTTGTCCATCAAAATAAACAGCTGAATCTGATGTCCTTTTGGAGATATGTTGATTCTCATGGATAGGGGTTGTTCTCTGTCCAACCTAAAAACGGAAAAGATTGGATCATTGGATATACAATAAGCAGCTTACTATATTTGTGTTCGCTAATTCATAAAACCAGGAGCTTATTCTATGATAAGAACCAATAGAAAGTAGGCAAAAGGAAATTTGGGATCACACTTCTCACTAGTCTTGCAGAATCAGATTTGTTGATAACTACTCGTCCCCATTATTGCAGTACACTAGGTTCTGGTAGTGTGCTATTTTATGTGGATACACATGCTTGGTGGTTGTTGTTTGTGGAGAAGCACATTTCACCCCTTAATCCACACAAAATTACTAACACAGATGTTCTCTTTACACCTGTCAAGCTGCAAATAAACATCTTATTATTCTTTTTCCACACACAAAATTACTAACACAGATGTTCTCTTTACACCTGTCAAGCTGCAAATAAACATCTTATTATTCTTTTTCAGCGGGAACCGATAAAGATACGATGTACAGGCTAGTCTCAGCACTCGATGCTCTGAACAATGACACTACAATTTCCAAAGACATGTACGTGGGTGAATGTCAGGACTCCACAAACTTTGAGCCAGACCTTGTCCAAGGGAACCTTTTGATATGCAGCTACTCCATCCGGTTTGTGCTCGGACTCTCCACCATCAAACAGGCCTTAGAGACAGCCAATAACCTCAGTGCAGCTGGTATCGTGTTTTACATGGATCCTTTTGTGATTGGGTTTCAGCTTAATCCAACTCCAATGAAGATCCCTGGCATTATCATTCCATCACCAGATGATTCCAAGGTACAGTCAATGCCTTTAACAGAGTCTTGTTGCTGTTAGCTGGCTGCTGATTCAAGCACGAGTGCCGTAGACCTGTTTTTGCTGTATAGTGATCTTTCTTGTTTGTTTGACAGATACTGCTTCAATACTACAATTCTTCCGTGGAGAGGGATGGACAGACAAAAAAGGTTGTTACATTCGGAGCCACTGCTAGCATCTTGGGCGGGCTGAAAGCCAATTACAGCTTTTCTGCTCCAAAAGTCATGTACTACTCAGCCCGAGGACCTGATCCAGAAGACAGTTCTCTCACTGACGCAGATATATTGAAGCCAAACTTGGTTGCCCCAGGTAATTTCATATGGGCTGCTTGGAGCTCCGTTGGCACTGATTCTATGGAATTTGAAGGTATGACCATCGTAACATATACAGCAATTTATGTTGATTCATTCGACGAGTGCAATGGGTTTCTATTTTAATCCATTACTGCGTGAAAAGATATTCTCATAGAGCATAGGTATTTGCAAGACATTTAAATAGTCATATAGGTAGCTTGATTTTCTTTTTCTTGTGCATGTATTGATTGATTACCCAGTGACCATGGCAAGATTTCTTCTCTCCAGTGCCAAATGCAATGGCATTGCACAATCTGTTTTCCCTGGTTCTGTTCTTAGCTCATACGCCGCCTCCTAAAGTAGATTCAATGACTCAGGTGAAAACTTTGCGATGATGTCTGGGACAAGCATGGCCGCTCCTCATATTGCTGGGCTGGCGGCACTGATTAAGCAAAATTTCCCAAGTTTTAGTCCTTCTGCCATTGCATCTGCACTTTCTACAACGGCTTCTTTATATGACAAGTCCGGGGGACCGATAATGGCTCAGCGCGCTTATGCCAACCCAGATGAAAATCAGTCCCCAGCAACACCTTTTGACATGGGCAGCGGTTTTGTGAATGCAACGGCTGCTTTGAATCCGGGACTCATTCTTGACTCAAGTAAGTTACTCTGCCTTCTACACTCTTTTGTTTGAAACATCCTCTACCCAATAAGATGCAAACACCAAATATATTGATAAAATTAGGAGTTCCTGTTTTTTCTGCTTTTTATAATGGTAGCATCCCGAGTCGTGGATGTCCTTTACATTGACCCATGAAGAAGAATGTGTCTAAGTCTGTTATTTGCCTTTATTTATTGCAACTAACTATAATTTTGTCTTGCCAATGAATCCAAATGACTCATGGGTTGGCATAACCAGTACATGGTCAGTTTTAGCTAGCCAAGAAGGATTGAGGTTGGACTTACCAATTCCAAAACTTTTATCAATTGCACATATACTTAATGTTGTGAAAAATCGATAACTACCAATTAGTTTGTTATTTGACAAATTTATTCTGGCAGATGGATGTCCTCAGGGACAGTAATCAAATGTTTATTGGCAGTCAACAGTTAATGTACGAGAAAAAGTCCTCGAAGAATAAAGTACATCTTTATAAATTTCTCACGTGAACAAATTTCTCTGACTACTGAAAACATGGCTTTCATGAACAAGCAACTGTTTTACAGTCAGAATACGGAAACATTGTGCTTGATTTGAATATCGTTTCCTTGTTTGGTTAGGAACCAAACAATGTTCTTCGTGCTATGACATATTCTCGAGTTACTTTTACCTCAAGAATAAAAACTTGCTTGTCATTCTACGTAAATGGTTGACATCATGAAAAATTGTCAACACTGCCTATGTAAAATCTCACGATAAATCGATTTTAATAGGTCCAACTCATCAATTTGTTGGCCCAGTATTGAAGAAAGACCATAGTGTGAAGGAGCTTCAATGCAAACTACATACCCAAAAATTCTGTCTTTTCCTCTGAAAAAACATGGCATCAACTTAAATTTTCAATTAATGAAGAGCCCTCACCAGAATTTTCAAGCTTTGCATGTGGTAGGTACCACAGTTCTCACTAATTGACAAGTAGCATATTATGGACTGTTACATCATCTTTCTTTTGCATGTTCCTTGTTCTGTTCGATGCCTGCTTTTGTTGGGGGGACTGAGATGAGCCCTGCCTGATGCTGTTCTTGTAGGTTATGATGATTACATGTCCTTTCTCTGTGGCATCAACGGTTCGGCTTCGACTGTTTGGAACTACACTGGCCAGAGTTGTTGGGCTTACAACAACACGGTTAGTGGCCCTGACCTGAACTTGCCCTCTATCACAATCGCGACGCTCAACAGCTCTAGGACGGTTCGACGGACAGTCATCAATATCGCAGGAAACGAGACTTACAGTGTCGGTTGGAGCGCCCCTTATGGGGTCTCCATGAAGGTGGCTCCAACTCGCTTCGCCATTGCCAATGGCCAGAAACAGGTACTGAGTGTCTTCTTCAACTCGACGATCAACAGTTCATCGGCGACCTTTGGGAGAATTGGGCTGTTCGGAAGTCAAGGCCACGTTGCAAACATACCATTGTCGGTCATTGTAAAGATCTCTTGTAACTCTACTAACAGCTGAGCGTAGAGTTGATTTTTTCTTTTCCCCCTTTCGTCTATTTTATCTGTACCTTTTGCGATTCTGGGTTTTGATTTTTTGCTCCTCCGATTTGTTCGGCGTGGAGATTTGTATGTGGCAAGATCTGTAACGTAGGTCGAATGTTTGTTCATAGTCATGTAAATGCTAAGTGTTCACGGGCACTGCTTCCCTTCAATGCTTTTCTTTGATGTTCATTGCCTACATATGAGAAAAAAGGGGAAAGGTCTTATATGCCACGTGGACGGTAGCCAGTTTCATTAGCTGGCTGCCACGTGTACAAATGGCCCACATTTCAGATTTTTCAAATGCTCCATCTTCTCGGTTACCCCTTTCCTCTTCCTGCGTTACCTTCTTCTCGTATGAGGGCGGCCCGAAGAAGCACCGAAAGATCCCGCGAGACGACATCTAGGTAGGCATGGCCGCGGGCCTGTTTGGGCCCGGTCAAATCTGCAATCGGCCTGTTGATCGGGTCTGCATTCCAAATCAAAACCGGCCACAGTTACGATTCTTCGAATATTGAATCGGAAAACATCCGGTCGGGACCAAAAAAATAAAATACAAAATTTTTAAAATGGGGAAAGAGCCAGCAATGGTCACTCCTCTCCCCCTCTTTTTTTTTTTTTTTCCTTTCTTTATTAATTTCTAATTTCTAAGTTTCTAACCATTATAAATACTCCTTCCATCTTTCATTTTTTACTCACAATTTCTCTCAAATTCACTTAATTCTTAATCAAATTCTTTCAATCAACTCAATTGTCTCAATTCGCTTTTCGCTCAATTCTCTCAAAATATGACAAGTGAAAGTAGAACTAGTGACAAAGGCAAGAGCAAGATGGGGGAATTTGATTATCCTCTCGATTCCTGTAATTATGCAGATTGGGAAACCAATGTTGATGATGAAATCAACATTATTTCCTATATGGAGCACGTCCAAACGCAAGAAAGTCTCCATCCTCCTACTGGTATCAAAGCAATGCTAACAATAAAAGGAGTCAGAGCAGGATTTTACATCCAACATATGGAACCACTTCACGAAGACAAAAACATTTGATTTAGGTCCAAAAAGATATTATGTAATTTGTAGACATTGTGGGATAACATACAAATATACAGGTGAAGCCGGCTATGGAATATTTAAACGCCATCTTAAGACAAAGCATCCAACCCAAGTGAGAATTAACACCAGGCAATAATAAATTTTTGGGTATGCCAATCCTAACATTCCTCCTTTATTTCGTTATAAATAAAAAAATATTTTAAAAGAAGAATTAGGTAATTTTATTTTCGTTGAACATTTATCATTTAGTTTTGGTAAAAGATTTGATTTTAATCAGTTTATACAAAATGCATGTACTCCACAAGCAAAACGTGTTACTAGAAATACATTTAAATGCATAGTTAAAGATATTTATTAAAAAGGAAAAAATATTTACAATTTTTTTTTATGAATTTTAATGGACGTGCGCATATAACCATCAATATTGGAGTGATTATTGGCAAGTTCATTCTTATATGGGTATTGCGTTTAGAGTTTTTGATGATAGGCATATGGAAAATAATACTTATAGATTAATTAGGTAAATTTTAGAAGAATATCATTTGCTCAATAAAAAATTTTCAATTAATTTTGATAATGTCATAGCAAATATCGCTTCAATTGCTGAATTAGAAAATATTTGTAAACCCGTTTTTGATGGATAATTTTTTCATGTTAGATGTGTGTGTCATGTTTTAAATTTAAATATACAGGATGGTTTAAAAACTCTTGATATTTTTCTCGACCCAATAAAAATAGCAATTCAATTTTTATGGAAACATTCCCAAAAAATGAAAAATGGATAAAATTTTGTAAAATTAATGGAAAAAGACCAAAAATATTTTCAAGAGATGTTCCAAATCGTTGCAGTTTTACTTACGAATTGATTAATTAATATTTTACATATTAAGATTTATTATGTTAATTTATTTCGAATAATATAACTCAAATTAATTTATACTCACAGAAGTGGAATATTTGCAAAATTTTTTAGATATTTTAAAAATTTTTAATGATGCAACTTATACATTGTCTGGTGTTTATTATACTACTACGCATTTATTTTTAATAGAGTGTATTAATATTTTTGAAGTTTTTCAAGAAAATGAAAATGATGATAAATTACATGACAATATTATAGCAATGCGAACAAAATGGGTACATCATTATAGCGAAACTCCTATTATTTATTTAGTTGCTTGTGTTTTTTATCCACATTGCAAATTAGATAATTTAGGTGATTATTTGAATATGTATTATAAATATTTACATTTAATTGATAAGGTAAATATTAGAACTATACAAATAATGGTTAAAAACACAATGATAGAATTATATAATGAATTTTGTAGTAAATATAATCTAGGTGATAGTGGATCCTCTCAACTTAGTAACATACAAAGCGGAAACATGCGTAAAATTAGTAGAGGGTATCAACTTCTGTTGCATAGAAAGAAAGAAAAGAAAAAGGAGCAATAGTAAATATTTTTGAAATAGATTTCACAATATTGGATTGGTGGAAGAGGCATTCAACCCAATACCCAATTCTTGCTCTCATTGTAAAATAAATCTTAACAACCTTTGTTTGACAATTGTGGTAAAATGAGCATTTAACGTTGGACACAATATTTTGGATGAACGACATTCAAGATTGGTTCAAGGTTGAGCCAATGAGTACACAAAGGCTCAATATAGATAACAAAAAATAGATCTCAATACAATAAAAATATCATGATGTGTCATTTTTTTGGGTGAATTGACGCATTTTAGCAAGTCTTAAGAGATCAATTTGCAAGTTGTAAATATGATATGTTATGGATCTCACGTTGTTTATGTTGGGGCTATATAGTCGATGATTATGTCTCGCATAATCTGAAACTAACTAAACGAATTAGCGCCAAGTGAGTTGCGATTATATTTGGTATTTTGCCCTTTCACTTTGACTATCACTTCTTATGGTAGTGAGTCTAGTGACATATGATGCAACGGACAAATCAAAAGTGAGATGCATGCCTGATATCAAGTAGGATGACAATTGGTTGATTACACTACGCTATCACTACCTTCTTCTATGGGTTAGGAAAAGTACAAGTTCTAAAGAAAGGGTAAATATAAGCATCTAATTACAAGTATGCTGTGGGAAGAGAGACTAAGACAATGGGGCATACAAATTATAATTGGATCAAACAATCGTCAAAGCATAATGCATAGATTGTAAACTCTGTAACACCTGGATTTCATTGTAAAGATAAGTTCTATCTTTTTTTTTTCCGATAATTTCTTTCGTGGCAATTGATAATTAGTATGATATTTGATGATAGTCAATCTTCTATTTGAATCCAAAATAACAAACCATTCCTAGTAAATCATTATGCATTTTCACATTTCTCTGCGAATCAAATGAAATTTGTTACATAAAATATATTGCTTCGATGGATGCGATCAATTTTAGAAAGATTTTTCCTGTCTTTCAAAATTTCAAAGAAAAAAATTTGAATTGGTCGAACAACACGCAAATAGAGGTAACTCCACGTGGTTTCGAAACTGTTTGTTTATATCTTTCGCTAATTTTACTAATAAAAAAGATTGATGAATGAAGATTATACCGCAAGAGAGTAAAAGAAAGAGGAGAGAAAAGAGCTTGAGAATTTTTTTTATATACTTGTTGGGCATGTTAGTCAATTTAACTTTTTTTTTTAAGAATTCACGTATCGGCGCATCGTGCCGTGTCGGATCTCGTATCGGTGTAACATAGGTGCCATCTAAGCCCTTTTCAATGCCACTCGAGAAGAATTACATAGGTAACCACCTCATATTTTTCAAGTTCGATTCATATTTCTAGTAACATGCATGTGTCAGTTTCATAAAAATGACGAATAGTTTCATCAAACAATAATTAGAGAAATTGTTAGGCGTGCCAAATACCGCATGTTCACGATGGCCTTAAAACTCACACTGAAGCACCGACGTACCATACTCTCGAGTCCGCTCAATCAAATAAAAGAAAATTACGAAAAGAATTATAGGTGAATATATTTGTGGATATTTGGCTGAATTCCATTAAAAAAAAAAACCTCAATTTTAGGTCTACACCCAAATCCAATCTTCTTCTTCTTTTTGCCATATAAGAAATTTCGAACTTTCAATGAAGTCCCAAATCTACCAATTTATTAAATTTCCAAAGACTCACTCATTCCACAATAACAGGTCTATCATAGCATCAAAGCACATTCGACGGCCGATGATCGAATCTTACATTAATGATGAGCACATGCCGAGATTTTTGTTTCCCCCACCAGTAATTATGACTTTGTCATAAGTTGATACCCTCCTAGGTTTGACATCCCTTGCTCCATCACTGTATAGAGATAACAACAATCTCAATAGGTTGAACGAGCATAGAAATGACAAATCTATTTATAAATCAGGAGAGAAGAGCATTCAAATCTAAATTTAACTCTAGATTTAGATTGAAAAAAAAAAGGCCTACAGGAAAAATGTCAGTTGATCACAAAATTACTTTTAGATAAGCAAACTGCTAAAGCAGTAGAGACATCGCGCTCGACTAAATAAAGCAAGCACAGAGCCGAGAGTGAGCTAGCAGATTCGGAATAGCAGATTCTTTTGGGGCATTCACACTTCAAAGTTCTGAGCTCGCCAAGCAAAACTCTCCACGCGAAGAAAATCAACAGGATCCGCGAAAACTATGTAGAAATCGAAAAAGAAGAAGATATAAATAGATGGAAGAGAGGGAAAAAGAGGAGAATGGGAAGGGGGAGAGATTTGGGAAGTTGCTACATAAGAAGCGGTGACGGTGGTTTTGGGAGAAATGAAACCCTAGGGGATAGGGAAGGGACGTGTTAGCTAAAAACTTTATTGCAAGCCAATTTAGTTTTAATTTTTAATAATATTTTAATATTTTTATTTTTGATTTATTTTTTCTTTCTTTCTCTTCTTCTTACTCCTTCTCAAGCTCGCCACCAAGCCCAATAACTAGCCACCAACGAGGGCAAGCCTTGCCAAATTTCGACGAGGTTGACATGTCCAACAAAGGTGAGGTCCGCGCCTTGCAATGGCCTAGCGAGGCTCGTTCTCACTGGTGGCTAGGGAAGGCAAGCTTTGCCAGACCTATTCTCTAGCCAATTTTCTCATTTAATTTATTTGACATGAATTAATATAAATAAAAAATATTTAGGACTGAATTGGTATAATTATAATAATTTTAGGAATTTTTTATAATTTTTTCTGCATTTGATTTATTCGACATGAGATCATCGTGGGTGTGGGCTAAAATTACATGAAACGATGACGTTTTTGCTTTGCGAAAGTGGTCTTTGCTTGGTCGAGTGGACCAAATTCCCCAAGATCTTCAAAAAAATATCACAAAGGATTTTAATACAATAAGGAAATAATTTACGTCCAGAGAAAAAGAAACATCTTCATTCTCGAATTGCAAGGTTAGGACCTAACATTTTAAGGAAAGTTTAGACGAGCTCTTTCCCATCATCCTCAACCAGCAGAGACTCCTCTCCCTCCACCTCTTGCCATGTGCCGGTGCCGATGCCGCAACCGTCGTAATGGGCGTTGAGCAGACCCCCCGGGCCCGGCAACTCGCTTTGATTGCAAAGTAACGTCTATTCCCGTCGATAAGTCAAAAACGTCCGTTCGACGTATCTAAAGGATGAAAGAAATGAAGACGTCTCTCGAACGCTACCTATGAGCAACGAAAATTAATCTTAGTTACATCTAGCTCACGAGAGCTCGACACAAGGGCACCGTTAGATGAGGTCGGGCCCCACATGAAATCGGTTGAATCCGACGGTGAATGTGAGGTGGACCCGGAAGTTGCTAAGGATGCGCATCGGTGGTCGCCGGGTAGGAAAGAGAAGTCGGCAAAGAAGAGTAGAAATCACACGTGAGTGGGCGAAGGAGGCAACGAGAGGAGGATCCAGATCGTTTAAATTTCTCTCAGAAAGTTAGACATCCAACTTTGCAATTCATGCGGTTCATTTTTGGACGGATGGCTCAGATTTTTTATTTTTAAGAAGTAATTTTTTGAACTTTTTAAATATTTTTTTATTGATTATAATCTGGGTCATTCATTCATAATACGGACGGCCTGAATTGCAAGATTAGAGCCTAAAGTTCTGGAAAATGTTAGACGATATATTTCCCACTAAAGGATTGTTGGGGCAAGTGGCCGACAAGAGAATTGAATCAATTTTCCATAATCGTCGTAATGAAAAAATGAATAAGAAAGAGTGGACGAGAGTGATCAAAGTTAGGCGGAGCTCTGTTTTCTCGAGTCGATCTTTTTTCTTTTTTCTTTTTAAATGGCAAAACTGCGAATTTCATTAATTCAAAGTAAGTTTGTGAACATCACAAATTAAAATATCCAACATAGGTTTAGGAGGAAAAGACAACCAATTAGTGGGGAGTTCTTTTTTTTTTTTTGGATGTGCCTTCGCCATCCAATCTGCTATCTTATTTGCCTCCGTTGGACAATGGGTAATCTGCACAAGAAAATTATATTATGCGCAAGAAAATTCGGGTCGGGTTCCATAAATTCGAGATCTCATTAAAAATCATCTTGCTTTTTCTTTTCGTGTGTGTAGGGGTGAAGTTCCGTTATTGTCGGCAGGTTCGATCTTTAAAGCGCGCTTGTTTCGTGAGAAACGAAATAATTTGATAAATATCTTAACAAAAATGATCGACTTGTGCACTTATAAAGAATGGATGCACGAAAAATATTTTGTACATAAATATATTTAGATATAAATTGCTATTGATAATAAAAATATTTTTAAGCAATATAAGTTTCATAAGAATGTCTTGTATTTTTCTTGAAATTTACGAGTCAAAGAAAAGTTTCGCGGCCTCACATTTTTTTTTTTGGTCGAACAATGGGCGAATTATTTCATAAATCTTGTCCGAGACCCGTCGTGTTGGATCTCAAGAAAAAAAAGCATCGGGCTTTCACATGATTTCTTCTTCTACGCTGTTACCTACTTGCTACGTAGAATAGACACCACGTGATGTTCACTATTCAGTATGCTACTAAAAATTTAATGCACGGTTGATCTTTCATTGTTTCGAAAAGATAGAGCCTTGAAATTCATAAAATAATAATAATAAATAAATTGAAATTCCAGAGTTTTATCCTTAAAGATGAATATATGAAAATTAGGGATTGACCCCATTCGGAAGTCACCTTTTCTAATTAAATCTATACATAAAAAAATACAATAGTTTTAGCACATAATTTTTATGTTTGATAAGAATGTCGAGATCATCCTCATCAAAAGTTCCGTAACATATGATCTATAATGTATAATCATATGATTGTCGGTCATGTGAGACGTTACAGAAACTCGAAATATTAACGGACGTGTTACAATTATTCAAAAATTTTTTTTTTTGAAAATCCGTATCGCCAACTCAAGGACAACATAAAAATGACATTTAAGTCGGTTTCGCTCGCCAATCACATCCAATACGGACCGTCACGAGGTTTTTCCTTAAGCGAGCGCGGGCACGAGTTTCCTCTCCGCCTCCGAAGATGGAGCAAAACCAAAAGTGGCGAAATAGAAATGGAGGTGACGTGCACGTGAGAAGCACGTGAGTGACCTACCAAAACTATGTTTCTTGTCGTCTTCGCTTTGCTCCCCCTCCGAGGATCTGACTGTTGGGATGCCAACGGAAGAAGATAAGATGCGCTGAGTCCGCAGTGGCGGGCGAGCGAATGAAAGCTGGAGCTCGCCCCACATTCTCTCTCTCATGCTCATGACTCAGCACCTTCGTCGTGCCCTTCTCCTGATTCCCACCAACAAGTTATGGGGAACGACAGAGACCGCCATGGCCACCGCCCCCGCTGTCTCCTCTCTCTGTTCCCGTTGATCTTGTGCCTGCTGTCGTGCCCGTCTGAGGTCGCTGCGTCCGGGGGTGGAGGCGGGGGAACGCCCGCTGTCGTTGGTTACGGATACACGGTCCGGTCCGCCGCCGTCAACCCGTCGGGAACGACGTTGACTGCCGAGCTCCGTCTCATCAACGGGACCTCCGTATACGGGCCTGACGTCGAGAATCTCCGCCTCGTTGCCAGGTATTCTAGGACAATCCCTTCTATCCTTTCCTTTTCCCTTTTCTGAAACTCAGTTCTTGAAATCAGCTCGGTCAATTTGATTTTGGTGAAGAAAATAAAGAAGCAGTCTAAACCCATTGGCAATGCAGAACCTGGTAGTAGCTCTCTTAAGTTTGACCGTTTGGTGAGCGGCCTTTTATGTGGGAGAAAAGGGGAAAAAAAAAATTATCCGTCCATGGAGTATTTGTAGAAAGAGTAGAAACGGCGGGCTCAAGATGTGATCGTCGGATCAGTCGGGGCTCAAGATGTTTTTAAAAAAAAAAAAATACTAACATGAAGATATTGGTAGAAGAAAAAAGAAACAGTGGAGAGCAATTTTGGCTTACGTCATCACGGTCTCCTTCCAGCTTCCAAGCGGGCGGTCGCCTTCGAGTCCGAATCACAGACGCCAACAACCTCCGATGGGAAGTCCCCGCCAACATCATCCCTCGCCGATCTCCCTCCTATCCCCATCGCTCTCTCCCCGAACAAACCCTAGCTCCGTCGCTGTCCCTCTCCCGCTCCCACAGCTGCTTCTCCGTCGCCTCCTCCGACCTCGTCTTCTTACTCCGCAACACCACCCCCTTCTCCTTCTCCGTCTCCCGCCGCTCCTCCGGCGACGTCCTCTTCGACACCTCCCCGTCCGACCCCGCCGCCTTCCTCGTCTTCAAGGACCAGTACCTCCAGCTCTCCTCCTCCCTCCCTCCCGGCCGCTCCTCCATCTATGGGATCGGAGAGCACACGAAGCCGTCTCTCCGGCTCCAACCCAACCAAACCCTAACTCTGTGGAATGCCGACATCGCCTGCGCGAACCTCGATCTCAACCTGTACGGGTCGCATCCGTTTTACATGGACGTCAGGTCGTCCGTGGGCCGCGGCGGCGGAGGAGTTGGGGCGGGCACGAGTCACGGCGTTCTGTTGCTGAACAGCAATGGTATGGACGTGGTGTACACTGGTGATAGGATCACTTACAAGGTAATTGGTGGGGTGTTGGATTTGTATTTCTTCCCCGGGCCGTCGCCGGAGGCGGTCATGGAGCAGTACACCGCGCTCATCGGCCGGCCCACCCCAATGCCGTACTGGTCCTTTGGTACGCCGGTTTCATGAGTTCCTTTCAGTTTTTGCTGTTGTCATTTTAATGAATTCAATTCCACTGTTGACTTGCTTTATGAGTTTATTCTCTCATGGAGACGACGCTGGTCAACAATCTTCACTGATTAAACAACAGATAGTCTCAATAGGGAAGAAATCTTACAGGCATTGCATGTTAGTTTACTTTGAAAACCACCGCTTCCCGACTCCTGCTAATCCTACCACAATACTCACTGATGTTCAAGAAAAGTAGTTGCCTTCCTCGTGTATTGCTAGGTGTAGATCGATTTTAATGTCCGATTCATGGTATGGTTTCTTCTGCACCTTTTGCTTGACAAGTCTGGAATGATGAAGCATCTTTAATTTGCTTCTAGGATTTCACCAATGCCGCTATGGTTACAAGAATGTTGCAGACTTAGAGAGCGTGGTAGCTGGTTATGCAAAAGCTAATATACCACTGGAAGTTATGTGGACCGACATCGATTACATGGATGCATACAAGGACTTCACTCTTGACCCTATCAATTTTCCAGTGGAAAAGATGAAAGAATTCGTCAACAGCATTCACAAGAGCGGTCAGAAATATGTTCTGATACTTGATCCAGGTATGTTAGTAGGGAAATGCTTGTAGTTGAAACTTGTTGGTTTTGTGATTTCTTTCAGATCACCATCGTAATACTTCTTTCTTTTTAATTGGGTGATGTTTGACAGGCATTAGTGTGAACGAGACATACGGAGCCTACATCAGGGGGATGCAAGCTGACATCTTCATCAAACGTGAGGGAGTCCCATACTTAGGCGTTGTTTGGCCGGGGCCGGTGTACTTCCCAGACTTCCTTCACCCATCTAGTGAGAGTTATTGGGGTGGTGAGATACAGAGGTTTCACGATGTTCTTCCCTTTGATGGCCTATGGCTTGACATGAATGAGTTGGCCAACTTCATAACTTCTCCGCCTCTTCCTTCAACTCTTGACAACCCCCCCTACAAAATCAACAATTCGGGAGTTCACCGGCTGATCAACAATAATACAACTCCTGCGACGTCATATCATTTCGGCAATATTTCAGATTACAATGCTCATAATCTCTATGGACTCTTGGAAGCCAGAGCAACAAACAAGGCCTTAGTCAATGTCACTGGTAAAAGGCCATTCATTCTTTCGAGATCAACTTTCGTGAGCTCTGGCAAGCATACTGCACACTGGACTGGAGACAATGCCGCCACATGGGATGACTTGGCTTACTCAATTCCTGCAATTTTAAACTTTGGGTTGTTTGGAATTCCAATGGTAGGAGCTGATATATGCGGTTTCTCTCGGAACACAACCGAAGAGCTCTGCAACCGATGGATCCAGGTAAAATCTTTTGCGCCATTTCCTAATGTACGCAAACTGAAGACTTCTGCAATCTAGTAGCTTTAAGCTTTTTCTTCATTTATACTCAGAGATGGGGGTTGATCAATTTTCTTTTGAAGACAGAAACTATACAAATGTTCTGTAGGGTGAGGGTGAATTTGGGTATCTTTTGTGGATATGTAATTCATGTTTTGATGAACATATCTCAATCTTCTAAGGGTGGCTAGATTGTGAGGTATAGACTGGGCAGAGGTGTAAATCATGTTTTTCTATGGTACATTTTTAAGGACTTATTTTAGAGCTTTTACTGATGCAGCTGGGGGCGTTTTATCCCTTTGCAAGAGACCACTCTGAGAAGTATACTATTCGTCAAGAGCTCTATCTCTGGGAATCGGTTGCCGCATCTGCCAGGAAGGTGCTCGGGCTTCGTTATCGTCTGCTCCCATACCTGTATACCTTGATGTATGAGGCAACTAGAAAGGGGATGCCCATTGCCAGGCCCCTGTTTTTCTCATTCCCTGAGGATGCAATGACTTACAATATCAATTCCCAGTTCTTGATTGGTAAGGGTGTGATGGTGACTCCTGTACTAAAATCGGGTGCCCAAACTGTGGATACTTATTTTCCAAGTGGAAATTGGTTTGATCTCTTCAATTACTCAAACTCAGTGAGTACGGCTTCAGGGAAGAATGTGATGCTCCATGTGCCGCCTGATCATCCTCATCTGCATGTAAGGGCAGGTAATATATTGGCCATGCAAGGAGAGGCCATGACTACGAAAGCAGCTCGGAGAACGCCATTCGAGCTCTTAGTCGTGGTCGATGGGAATGGGAATAGCTCAGGACAAGTGTTCCTGGATGACGGAGAAGAAGTCGAAATGGGAGGGGAAGAAAATAAGTGGACTCTGGTGAGATTTTATAGTGGGAAAACAGAGAATGGTGTTATTGTCGGATCAGAAGTTGTTAATGGGGAATTTGCTTTGATTGAGAAGTGGGTAATTGATAAGGTGACAATTCTAGGATTGAGAAAAGGAACTGGGATGACGAAACTGAGAGGGCATGAGATACACATTGAAGTAGAAGCAGAGTCCGAGTCCGGACAGAGAACAGTGAAAACAGTGGGAAAAGCAAGCGATGGTGGAGAGTTTGTGATTCTTGAAGTCTCAAGATTGTCACTTCCGCTGGGAAAGGCCTTCAAGTTGGAAGTGAAGTTGCCCCAATCCTGAGTCTAAGACAAAACACTATCAGAAGAAACCGGTCAGCGTGTAATAAAAGAACAAAAGCATGTCAGTGTGTTTCCAAAAGGAAAAGGCACACCACACCAGTATCTGGCCACTTCCTTTCCATCACTGGCTCTTTCTTTTCCCCATTCTAGTGGGAGTGTGCAGCTTCTGAACTGCTTAAGATCCCTAAGATAGAATTTCTTTTCTTTTCTTAAAAGAAAAGAACGTCTGGGGAAAAAAAAACTGGGTATTATTAGAAAACGACGAAGTGATTTTTTTTGTCGCAACAGGGCTGATTTAATTGTATGAATGGAACGGTTCATGTAGTTTTGGGGAGCTCACTCGTGATTCTATACTACCTACTAGGGCTATCTCCATTCCTCAACACAATCTAAGCCCATCCATCGAATTTTCGTTTGAGTCGGTAACGACACAGTGGCCCAAATTAGTCAACTGGCGCTAGTGCCACTCTGTTTGTGTAGTACATTTGTTTTCCTTAAAACAGTCATATTTCCACTCCAGAGTAGAACCATATGAATTTGTACAAGTCTTTGGAATTAATATTAGTTGTAACAGCCTTTCGAATTCACCCGACATGCAAGAGTTTAGACTGACGCTACTAACAGTCTCCCCCACAACGTAAAACGTGTCCCAACAATCAATGTGATGTTGGCGTGTGCAAGTTACTAAAATAGGAAGGATTTCTTTAAGTAGTTGAAAACATTTTGCCGGCTAGATTTTTTTTCTTTTTTCGGACTAGATTAGAGAGGTCATAAATGCTATCAACGTTTTCCTAGAGGTAATCCTTATTTCTACATGAATCTGAATTGAAAATGTCAATGCTATTGGTGCTAAGAGAGTAGTTACAATCTGCGGAATCAACATGCCCAGAAAGGCTGTCGGATGGGTAGGAGCTGCAGGATACATTCCATGTTTTAGAACTGCGAAACTGATGAGTACTAGGTTTGGGATCATCTTCACTTTGCACACCAGATTCTACCCTTTTATATATGTGTGTTAATCTTCTTGTATTTCAATTTTCGAATGGAAAATGTTTTCTTCACAGTCTGACTATAGTGTCAGTTATTTATGACCGTATATCTACCCACCATCACTGCATACTTTGCAAAAAGTACTCATTAATTGAAAAACTGCGGGGTCAAAAATAATGACAGTACTATCAGACTGTCAGGGTAGCAGCTCCCTTTTTGAATATATCTCGAGATTTTGTTACCATTAAACATGAGCATGTGCTTTGTTATGTAATGCACTTTGTATCAAACGATGAAATGTTAACAATTATGTCACACCCCGTGTCCTTAAGTCGAGCGTGCTAACTTCCCAACAATGCCGAACTACCAAAAATGGTTCCCAAGATCCACGGCTTGCGAACCTAAGCGTGTTGTGAAATGCACAGATGGAAGCGGAAAATAAACTTCATACAAACATGCATACAAGATGACTCAGAATCGATAAAAAAAAACACTATATATATATATATATATATATATATATATATAACAAGTACAGAAACTTGTAACCGGGTCGAGGGAAAGAACGGATACAACCATCAAAAGAGGACAATTATCTAGGGTACGTCGCCTCTATCCTAAGAGGGAATGCAAAAAGTGGGTGCCACAACTATCTCTAAGCATCAGTTTCATCGTCATTGGTCTCCTCCTCCAGCTCCTCAGTAGCAGGATCGTACTCTGCGGAAGCATCTAACTCGCTATCCTCCTTTGGATTAGACTCCTCCGGGACCTCCTCATCCATATCCTCCATCATCTCCGACTCGGCCTCAAGAGCCATCTCTACATTAAGCTTCGCCTCAAGGAGCGACATAAGGCTAGTCTCGGCATCTGAAGGCTCCACAACTTTGCCATCAGCAACGGGATTCTGGGATTTCGGTTTCGACTCGTCGCCCTCGGGTCCAGGAATAGAGTTAGTGACCTCACCATCAAGGGCAACAGGATCATACCACTTAGGGACTATGTCATTCGGTAAATCAAAACCCTGCAGCGTTCCAAAAGTAGTGTCTCTGTCTCGGTAGAACTACGCCTCATAAATATGAGACTTTCAATGATTGCCTTCCTCATCGACCCAAACAATACTACCTTTCCTAATATAGGCTTTGTTCTCGCCTACTGGGTACTCTGTGACCAACGTATCAATGTCCATGGGTACCCAAAATGATTCGGCGGCATGGTAATCAAAATCAAGGTTTAGGGTCTGAAAAAGGTAAGCCTACGATGGGGTGAAAATAAATTTCAGCAAGTCATTCCTAAGCCTAAACTGGCCCAATAATACTTTCAAATGATTCCTAAGCATGCAGTTCAAATTAAGGTTCACAGAAATTCAACGGCATGCTTCATAATTAGGCAATTCATAACTAATATACTTATACAGAAAATTCCTCAACTCATATTTTAATTCTCAATGCCGAGGCCCGCGTCATAACGCATCAGGCAATTTGGCGAGACTCGCGCAACGAAGCCTCAGGTCGAAATCCCGTGTTTAACGTATCAGGATATACTCGAATCCTGCGTAATCACGCCTCAAGATAACCAGTGACCATATTTACATAATGTCAATCAATCCATTTACCGCCTATGAAATCAAGATCAAGCACGAACAACCGACATAAAGGCACATTTACACCATGGTACATAGTTACATGAAATTCGATATACACATTCCAAATCAGAAATTACCATTTGGCCATCTCAATCCAATTTGACTATCCAACTCATCATTCACATTCAGAGGGTCAATGATCAATCAACACAATTCACGAATCCTACTTAAGCAATTCGGTCTCTATGATACTATACGCACAAAATCATGTCATGGAATCATTTCATCAATCCAAGATGCATTATTAATCCACTATAAATTGCAATATCAAACCAATACAGCCTAGCACAACCTCATAACACACTCGGCCTTCTCGAATCCTATTAAAACCGAACTCTAATGGCCTCAACCGTCCATGAACATATCAATCCATGTATAAAAATAACCACCACAACTCCACCACCTCCGGTCAGATTCGACTGTGGCATGCACACCTCAACTCAGCCCACAAAACTCATCGCAATCCCATAATAATCCATTCATTAGTAGCCTAGAGTCCTGGCGAGATTTAGTGACGCCTTACCACAAGATTACGCCAAAGAAATCCACGAAATGAGTGGCACAAGACGAGGTTCAAGGCTAGAACGGTAGTGGATAGATTCGGCTCCTAGGAAGTTTATGCAAGAATCATCCATTAAACTCCATCAAAATCACTCGAAACTTCAACCATTGTCTTGCAAACATACTAAGCTAGGATTTAGAGATATTACCACTTTGAACAAGCAAGACCAGCACTTAAACAGCCCTTAAGATCACGGTTTGGTCAAGGAAGGACAAGCTCGTTCGGTCCAAGAAGATCAAGCAAAGTCACCCATTAAACTCCATCAAATTCACACTTAATCTCAACTATCAATCTCTTAACATGCCAAGCTAAGGTTGAGAGATGACTTATCAAGAATAACTAAAAGCAAACTCTCCAAGTCAGCTATACAAGTCACGGTTTGGTCAGAAAATCGGTGGCTTGCTCTGTGGACAATGAACGGCTCTTGGGTGGCTCACGGTCACCGGTGGCTCTCAGCACTCAACGGCGATGACGGACGATCTAGAGGAGAGAAGGAGGGGCATGAGTGTGGTCGGCCAAGGGAAACGAAACAAGAGGGTAGAGAGGGAGCAAAGGTCACGGCTGAACAAATGAAGGAGAGAGGGAGTGAGCTTCAAGTGTTATCCAAGAAGAAGAGTGGTCTAGTGGGGTGGTTAAAGAGATAGTGAATAGACTTGATTGAGGTGAATAATAGATTGAATAGTGATAGTGATTGGGGGAATTTCCAAGATGGTTAATCTTGTCAACCTCTCATGTCACTCAAAAGTCGAGAAATTTGGGACCATTCTACCCCCATAATTTTGGCCACTTAGGGGACAATTCAAAGACCATAACGCCCTTCTAATAGTCTAGAGGAATGAGCTTAATCTAAGGGTAAAAGGGTAATTTTTACTTTCCAGTCTAAACTTCAATTCTCTAGTCTTTTCAAACTGAATAGTAGAATAAAGATGCTCCTGATAAGGCGACTTCCAAATTGTTATTGTTAGTTCGACGTCCAATTTCGAAGTCCAATTCATGGTCAATATCGATCGATTATGACTTCAGTGTATCTCAAACTAACGGATGACTTTTAAGAGTTACGCGTATCAACCCGTGATTAATGTTACGTTTAAGAGTTACTTAAGCCATGGCGACGTTGGTTGTCATTTAATTGTGAGAGTTAATCACTAGTTTCAAAGGACGCGATCATTAGGAATTGACTTAGGTTAATTTGTAAATTATACGATGGTCAAGCGAAATCACCCGCGATTTAATTATATAATGCTAGCAAGTTGTTCTCAAATCAATCCTAGATCGGCCTATAATGGTTCAAAATATTCTTCCGACAATCCTTATGGTTAAAGTGTTAGTCTATGGTCGAGTTCTTTGTTCCATGTACTTAAGTTCTATTTAGCCATTCCCCTTCAGTTAGTTGCCTCAAGAGCAATCAAATCTGAGTGAGATTTAGCTAAAATATTATTTCATTCATTTCATAACTTTGACAAAAGGGTCGAATTTCAGAATGTCACAACTCTTCCCCCTTATAGAAATTTCGTACTTGAGATTTAAAATAAGCCCAACTATTCAAATAAATGGGGGTGCTGACACTTCATCACTTCTTCACTTTCTCGGGTGGCTCCTTCTGTTTCATGGTGCTTCCAAATCACCTTGTCTAGCGAAATCGTCTTGTTCCTCAGTACTTGTTCCTTCCTGTCCTCAATTCGAACTGGTCTTTCCATATAGAACACCCTATTGTCTACATCAATGACTTTATAATCCAACACTTGAGTCGGGTCCGGTTCATACTTCCTCAACATAGACACATGAAAGACATTGTGTACTCGCGACAAATTCGATGGCTAGATGAGACGATAGGCTAAAGTCCCAATTTGTTTCAATATCTCAAAATGCCCTACGTACATTGGGTTTAGCTTTCCTTTCTTTGCAAATTGAGATAATCCTCGCATTAGCGATACCTTAAGGAAGATATGATCTCCCACTTGAAACTCTAAAGATCTACGTCGCTTGTCCGCATAACTCTTTTGGCGACTCTGAGCCATCTTCAGCCTTTCTCTGATAACCTTTACTGCCTCAATTGTCTGGTCAACCAACTCTGGACCTGTTATACTTCTTTTGCCAATCTCGTCCCAACACGCTAGAGTTCTGCATGCTCTGCCATACAATGCTTCGAATGGTGCCATTCAGATACTTTGCTGATAACTGTTATTGTAGGCAAATTCCACCGAATGTAGATGCTCTTCCTATTCGTCTTAAAGTCCATCACGTAAGCTCGCAGCATGTCCTCGAGCGTTTGAATCATCCTTTCAAACTATCTGTCTGTTTGAGGGTGATAGGCCGTGCTATATTGTAGCTTTGTTCACATAGCTTCCTAAAGACTTTTCCAAAAAGTTGCAGTAAACTTAGGATCCCTATTCAGACTGTTCGTCCGTTTGAGGGTGATGACCTGTGCTATATTGTAGCTTTGTTCACATAGCCTCCTGAAGACTTTTTTCAAAAAGTTGTAGTAAACTTAGGGTCTCTATCCGACATAATCGTCACTGGAACTCCATGAAGATGAACGATTCGGCGCATATATAGCTCGACATATCTATCCATTGAGAAATACTTTCACACAGCCAAAAAATGCACAGACTTGGTCAGTCTATTCACGATCACCCAAATCGAGTTATAACCTCTCTGACTCCTCGGCAAACCCATGACAAAGTCCATAGTGATGTGTTCCTGTTTCCATTCGAGAAACTCCAGCGGTTGAAGTATACCACCAAGCTTACAATGATGCACCTTTACTTGTTGGCATGTCAAGCACTTAGCCACGTGCTTAGCTACATCTAACTTCATCCCATTCCACCATTAGTGTTGACGTAAGTTTTGGTACATTTTTGTGCTATTTGGGTGGATATTATAGTTACTCCGTTGAGCTTCTAACAAAATCTTTTCCCTTAACTCCTCATCACTGGGTACACACAATCGTCCTCGAAACTTCAAGATTCCATCCTCGGATACTTGAAAATCAGGTTTTCTTTTCGCTACATCTATTTTCAGGATCTTTTGGATGTCAGGGTCCGCAAATTGCAAGGCCTTAACTCTTTCTTGAATCTTAGGCTCAATTCTCAACGCAGCCAATAAGCTTGACAGGTGGCATACTTCAAACTTAAACTCTGAATCTCGTATTCCTTCAAGTAGAGTCCATTCCTTAACCATCAAATGCGTGATGCTTGATTTTCGACTAAGTGCATCCGCTGCCTTATTTGCTTTCCCAGGGTGATACAGGATGTCGCAGTCATAGTCCTTAAGTAACACCACCCATTGACGTTGCCTCATGTTCAGGTCCTTTTGAGAAAACAAATACTTCAAATTCTGGTGGTCCGAGTAAATCTGAAACCTCTATCCACACAGATAATGCCTTCAAATCTTCAATGCAAAGATGATCGCTATGATCGTGCATTAGGTAGTTCATCTCATGAGATCTTAACTGTCATGATACATATGCAACAACTCTTCCATACTACATTAGTATGCATCCCAATCCCTTTAGCAACACGTCACTGTAGATCTCGTAACCTCCAGGACCAGAAGATATCGTTAGTACTGGCGCGGTTGTCAATCTATCCTTAAGCTCCTGAAAGTTCCTTTCACACCTATCCATCCATTCAAACTTCATTTCCTTGTTTGTTAACCTTTTCAAATGAGTAGCTATTGAGGAAAACTTCTCTACGAATCTTCTGTAATAACCCATCAATCCTAGAAAACTTCGACCCTTGGTAACTGATGTCGGTTTTGGCCAATTCGTAACTGCTTCAATCTTTGAGGGATCCACTGAGATCCCATTCTCAAAGATCGCATGCCCAAGGAATGCTACCTTATTGAGCCAGAACTCGCACTTACTAAACTTAGCATAAAGCGAGTGTTCCCTTAAGGTCTGTAGAACGGCACTTAGATGCTGCTCATGCTCTTCTAGGCTCCTTGAATAAATTAGGATATCATCGATGAATACGATAACGAACTGATCCAGAAATTCTTAAACACTCGGTGCATCAAATCCATAAAGGCAGCTAGGGCGTTAATCAATCCAAACTGCGTGACTGTAAACTCGTAATGTCTATACCTCATTCGAAAAGCCGTCTTCGGTATATTCTCCTTCTTAATCCTTAATTAATGGTAGCTCATCCTTAAGTCAATCTTGAAAAACATTTACGCTCCTTACAACTAGTCAAACTAGTTGTCTATCCTTGGCAATAGGTACTTGTTCTTAATGGTCACCTGATTCAACTGCTGATAGTCAATGTACAAACATCACTGGCGCTCCCTATGATGATGCACTAGGACAAGTGAATCCTTTATACAGCAACTCTTGCATTTGAATCTTCAATTCCTTCAGCTCCGATAAAGACATCCCATAAGGTGCCTTCGAAATCGGCTCCGTTCAAGGGGTTAACTCAATTATAAACTCTACTTCTCTTTCAGGTGTCAATCTCGGCAATTCTTGAGGAAAGACATCGGGATAATCGCGCACCACAGCTATATCCTCTAACTTCGGTTCTTCAATAGTCGGATCAACTACGGTAGCCAGATAAGCTTGGCATCCTTCGTCCAATAGCTTAGTCACTTCAAGCGACAAGATCAAAGGGATCGAGGTTCCTCCTCGACTTCTCGTAAACTCAAATCTAGGGCGACCAATCGGATAGAAATAGATCGCCCTACCACCATACCAACCAATCCATCCCAATTATAACATCAAAGTCATACATAGCTAAGACTGCCAAATCTATCAGTTCCTCCATACCACCAATAACTACTTTACAGTCTGAGCATCCTAATGAAACTAGCGCTTTATCCTTAATGGGGTGGTAACATGCAATATCACTCATAACGGTTTCGATTCAATTCCAGCCAACTCCACAAATTGCTCAAATACAAATGAATGCGATGCTCCAGGATCAAACAGGGCATAGACAGCATGATCATATAAAGAGATTGTACCTGTGACCACGCCAGGTGCATTCTTCGCCTCCTTTAGCGCCACATCATACACTTTTCCTTTAGCTCATGGTCGGTTCTGATTACCCTATGAGGAAGCTTCAACTTGCGATCTTGTCTAGGGCTGCGACGGTTGATACTGGGGTCCTGCAGTTTGGTTCGAGCAATTCCTCATATGATGAACCTGCTGGTCACACTTGAAGCATGCGTCCGTCCTACTCAAGCAAGGTCCATTTTCGTGCCTCCTACCACATTGGCGACAATTCCAATTGGACTGGTAAGCTGGTTTTTCGATATTCATCTTGACAGAAGGAACAATACGCCTATTATTCGCCATTGGCCTTTTGCCAAACTGGCGATTGTCCCTTGCAGCAGCAAACCGCCATCCAGAAGCGGCAGCTCTTTAATTCATGTCTCGTTCAACCATATAGCCTCTTTCATACATCTCATTGTAGTCCATCAGATTTAGAAGTATCGGCTGGCTGCGGAGTTTAGGCCTCAATCTATCCTTGAGCCTCTATGCCATGTCCAGTGGGTTCTCCACCATCTTTGGTGCATACCTAGACAATCTTGTGAATTCTGCCTCATACTAATCAATCATCATATGGTTATGACGAAGCTGTTGAAACTCTACTAACTTCTGTTCTTGAGCGGTCTCAAAAAAGTACTTACCATTAAATGCCTCAGCAAAGGCAATCCAGTTAGGGGCAGTGCCTTCAGAAAAAAATCCTCCTTTGGTGGCCTTGCAACAGTCATTAGCGTTACCTTCAAGCTGATAAACTACTCGGGTCACGTTTTCCTCCTTGGTACACCTTAAGACTTCAAAAGTATTTTTCAGCTTCTCTATCCAGCGAGGGGTAGTTTCAAGATCTCCTTTTCCATCAAATTAAGCTGGTCTATTCCATAAGTTGTCCCATCAAACGATTCGCATTTCTATTCCCACCTCCTTTGCCATTTCCATTTGCTCTGGCAACAGCTGCCTCAACGGTTTAGGCAACAGTGGCAGCTCATTCCTGAGTCTATTTGCCCATCAAAGTCACAATTTCTTCCAAGGCTCTAATGGCCTCATTGATCCTTGGGTCCTTCATAGCTCGCGCTCTCGAGCTAGATACTCATCAGGCACCCCAACCCCGATTGCTCATCCTCGCTAAGTCTTATGGTACCTGAACCACTATAATTACATCTAGGAATCTAAACCAGTTACTCAAGTCTAGTAGTTCTAAGCTACTCGCCGTAACAATTACTACACATAATAGTCATTTACTAAGCCATTCTCAACCAAACAATCATTAGGTAAATACTGAAGACACCAATTCAATGAGATACTTGCTCATACCTTAAGTCCTACTGCATCTGCAGCTTAGCACAATCACAATTTGCTATCTAGCACCTCAGATATACATCAGCAAAACAACATCTAGTGTCCAACACGAAACACTTCAAGCATGTCAATTACAAGCGCTAATTCATATGATATGCATAAAGCTTCGAAACTTAGCGAATTCCTAAGGTCTTTCTATATCTAACCATCTTAGGGTCATCACTCTTTATTACTTCAGTCCTCAAACAGCTTGGATCGACCTGACCTCGCAGTGATACCACTTAAACGGGGATGTCATGCCCCATGTCCTTAAGTCAGTGTGCTAACATCCCAACAATGCCGAACTACAAAAAATGGTTCCCAAGATCCACAGCTTGCGAACTTAAGCGCGTCGGAAAACAAACTTCGTAAAAACATGCATGCAAGATGAATTAGGATCGATAAAAAACACAATACACACACACACAAAACTAGTCTTACAATAATAACAAGTACATAAACTAGTAACCGAGTCAAGGGAAAGAGCGGGCATAACTATCAAAAGAGGGCAACTACCTAAGTACATCTCCCCTATCCTAAGGGGGAATGCAAAAATTTAGTGCCATAACTATCTCTAAGCATTAGCTTCACTGTCATCGACCTCCTCCACCAGCCCGTCAGCAGCAGGATCGTACTCCGCTGAAGCGTCTGACTCGCTAGCCATCTCTAGATCAGACTCCTTCGGGACCTCCTCATCGATCTCCTCCACATCTTCGGTTCGGCCTCAACAGCCATCTCTACATCAAGTGTGACTTCTGATTTCCAATCAATTTTAGACTCATTAATGAGAAGTAAATCTAGAGATGTATTTCAGTCGCATCTCACTCGAATCTGATCAATTTGAGTAGGCTGACCAAAAGGGAAAGGCTAACACAAGACGAGATACGTGGACCTAGAAAACTCGGATAAGAAATGGTGCTTTGACCAAAAGAATTGTTGAGGGGATATTTAGAACCATAAAAAGGCCGATCTAAGAACGATTAAAGGATGCATTTGCTAGCGTTATACGATTGGAGCGCGGGTGATGCCACTTGACCAATGTATAATTTGCAAAAATTTTCCTAAATCGAATAGTGACGATCGAGGCCATTGGGACTAGTGATGAACCCTCACAATTACATGACAATCAAAGTCGCCATAAATTGACGAGCTCTAAATATGATATGAAGCACAAGGTCGATACGCGTAACGTCTACAAAAGCCGTCCGTCAGTTCGGGATAGGCTGGAACCACGTTCGATAGAGAAAACAATCAGAAAAGAGTCTTGAAAATTGAAAATGATGAATCAAGAATTCCAACGTTATGTTCGGATTGGCCGTCACCCTATCGAAGATTATTGAAACGAGAAAAATGACGTTCCGAACGTCAAGGGTAAAATTACCATTTTGCCCCTTAAAGCTTTAGCCTTGCCTATGCAAATGAAGAAGGGCATTTTGGTCTCTTAATCCCCCCAAGGCTGCCGAAAAAGGAGAAGGAATTGTGGCCATTGTATTGAGTTGATTGACACTTAGGACAAGTGTCCAAAGATGGGCTAAAGAGTGGTCATGTCCACTATTCACCACCTACCATTCAACCATTGACTTTTGGGATTGGATATAGACTCTTTTCTCTCTCTCTCTCTCTCCTCACTTTGTCCGGCCATTCACCCCACCATCACCGAAACTCCTTCTTCTTCCTTCTTCCTCTTTTTGCCACTGGCGACAGTTTCTGGGCTTCCTATTTGCTGCCGTCGATTGTACTCTCTGACGACCACCAAAGCCTAGCCCCACCTCTTGCTGACCTTCTCGAAGTGGAAGCACGTCGATTGGACCACCGAGGAGCTCCGGCCAAGCATTTACCCGGAAGCCGACGAAAATTGACCCAATCTGAGGTAGGTGACATTTTGACCCTTAAGGACCTTGAAATGTTGGAGTCTTAAGGCCAAATTTTGTGGAGATCTAGGGAACTTGTATATTAATCTGTGGTAAAAAGTTGAGCTTGATTTGATGAAGTTTTGACCCCAAATGGGTCTTGTAAACCTTGGACAGAATCTATCGGTTTACTACCTTGAAGGATCCGGCGACTTTTGAAGAGATTCCGACGACGATGCAACCTCAAACTCTCGGTGAGGCTCTTGGACCCTTAGATAAACATGTTAACAAATAGGTTAGTGATTAAATGATGGATTTGGAGTAGACTAAGGACTGGATATGCTCAGTTTGCACATCACCGAAAATAGCCGATTTTGTTCTGTGCAAGACCGAATCTGTGGAGGCTGAGGGTGGTTTATTTTGAATCTCAAATTGGTGATTAAGATATGCTAGGATAATGAGGATTGTGTTATGGAGGTTTGTGATTCGTGGATTGGTGAATTGGACATAGGAAATTGACAATTAATTGGAATTTCCTAGGTTGTGCGGTGAGATTGGTCTTGGACTATTGGGGCCGAATCTTTGAGGTCTCAAGAAGAGGATTTTTGTGGCTTCAAACTCAAGGTAAGGGAATCCTAAACTTAGGATAGGAAGATCGGACTTAGGATTTTTGTGGCTTCAAACTCAAGGGTGAGTCGAGCGATAAATTGATTGATTGGTGAGAGATTCCAAGATGAATGTTCTTGTTGCATCTTAAGTTGTTATAGGGGATTTATGCGTGCTAATGCTTGTGTTTAAATTGTTTGCCATGTTTAAGTGTCATTTGATTGCCTTATATGCCATGAGTACATGAATTGTGCCTGAACTACAACTGTTGTTATTTATGTGAAATGAATTGAAAATCATGGCATGAGTGCGACATGGCGAGGCCCTGATGCGTATGAGACGTGGGGTGGTGGAATGAGTACCTTGAGGCGCTGAGGCGTGGGGTAGAAGTTGTGTGGCGCCCTGATGCATATTATATGCGAGGTTCAGATGGCCACGGTCCTGATGCGTTTACGTAGGACGAAGAAATGAGATGTCGACACTAGCTTGGAGTATCATTGAAACCTGATGCGTTTACGCGGATTGTCAATGACGGTCTGATGCGTTTACGCGGACCGAGCCTGATGCAATCTAATCGCGGGCATGAGAATGAGGTAGGCGGGAAATGGTGGATGTGGTGATGTGGCAGGACGAGTGTGCATATCATCTGAGTGCATTATGATGTTATAACTGTGTGCCTTCCATTCGTGTGTTGTTATCTATGTTTGCATTTGCCTCGTATATCTATGAGTTTGAATGATTGGGGTATGTGACTGCCTGAGTGGAAGGTCGGCCTAACCTAAGGTTAGGACACACCTTACTGAGATGTGAATCTCACCTTCTTTTACAGATCCTAGGCCTTGACGATGTGGCCCATTCGTTTTGGAGATCCGAAGGAGATGTCCACTTATTTTGATGAGTTCCCTGACGGGCACGGAACTATTTATGTAAGTAGGTGTACTGTGGTTTGGGTAGACGAGGGTAGTATGAGCTGGAAGCCTCATTGGTATGAGGCCTGGTTTAGGAATGTCGGGGATGTGTTTGCCGGGCCGCTGAAGCCCAATGAGATGCCCTAGAGAGTTGTTCCTAGTTGGTGCCACCCTACCCAAGACTTAGACCAGGTTGAGGGGTCTGTTGCCGGGTCAAGGAATGGACCGGAGAGGACCCTGACCATAGAGAACACGGAGGAGGAGGTCATTGTGGTCGAGACTACCGAGAAAGATCTCATGGAGCCATCTCTTGAAGAGACCACTGAGGATACTATCGAGGTTTGCTCTGAGACCTTTTCGGAGTACGAGCCCACGGAGGACGGAAAGGACACCGAGTACTCCAGTAGCTGGTCTTAGGATCTTTTGGTGGTGATCCTGACCCTATCTCTTGATGTATGATGTCGATGGACTCTTTTTGTGTACTTATCCCGTCGCCCTATGTGTTAGCGGTTCTAGTAGTTATGCGTCTGTATGAACAGTTGGGTTTTATGTATGATAGTATTTGCGCTATCCAGGTCCTACTTATATTTTTTACGGTGGAGTTATTTCCTTATCGCTTCCACATGCTTGGTATGTATATCATGTCTCTCGACTTATTGGTGGATCTTGGGACCGCGAGAGATATTTGGTTTGCTTGTAGGGAGTCGCGTGCTCGTGCCGGAGCCTGGGGCGTGACATCCCCGTTCGCTTAGTATCAGAGCAAAGTCAGCTCGATCCAAAGTTGATTGAGGATTGGAGTAATAAGGGGGATTAAGTTGGGACTTGGATGGATAACGAGACCTTAGGAGACTGGTTAGGATGAGACATGTGGTGCATAGCATGTGACCTGGTGCTTAAGGTTGGTGTTTGACCTTGGCAGGGTTGTGGTAATGCATGAGGATTAAGTTCCCTGCTTAACGTTGAAGGTCATTTTTGGATTTTGGCCTGATAAGTGAATAAGTATGGCCTGATAAGTGAATGGGTGTGGCCTGTTTTAGTGAACCGTTGGAGTGAACGGAATTGAGGAATGACCATGAGTTACTTGTTGAAATGTCTGTGGAAGTTATTGTGTGAAAGGACATTGTAGTGTAACTGATTCTATTAAGGATTAGTTAGTAGCTCTGGATTTGGATGAATGAGTGAGTTACTAACTCCTTGCTGAACATGTAGTGGACCAGGTTCAGTAGAAGGAGATAAGGATTAGCAACCCATCTAGGAGATCTGGAAGATCCAGAGGCGGAGCCTTTAGCTCGAGGCCGCCTGTAGCGGATGATCCAAGAATGGATGGCGTGCTGAGGGTGCTAGAGAGAATTGGTAACTTGATTGATAGGCAGACCCACGATCGGGATGCTGCCATAGCCCAGGCAGTAGGAGCTGCCATAGCTGTCGTCAATGCCAACAACGGCAACAACTGTGGCAATGGAAGCCAGGGTGAACTTAACCAAGGCAATGAGGCGGTGAATGCCCAAGAGGAAATTGTCGTAGCTAGACAGAGGGGCCAGCTAGTCGAGCAGTTCATAAAGCTGAAGCCAACACAGTTTGACGGGACTAGAGATCCCGAACTAGCACCCAGGTGGATCGAAAAGTTGGAAAAAGCCTTTGGAGTGCTGAGATGCATGGATGAAGAGAAGGTATTGTTAGCAATGTACCAGCTGGAGGGTATGGCAAATGATTGGTGGGCTGCCACCAAGAATGAAGTTTTCCCTAAAGGAACGACCATGAATTGGGATGCCTTTAAGACGGCATTCAACGACAAGTACTTCCCAGAGACGGCTAGGGAAATGAAGCAGGTGGAATTCCTACAGTTGCGCCAGAATCAGCTGATAGTAGACCAATATGAGGCCGAGTTCTCCAGATTATCGAGGTACGCACCTCGATCTGTAGAGGATCCTCAGGAGAAAGCAAGGAGATTTAGGGACGGATTGAGGCCTGAGCTTCGTAGTCAGATGATTGCCCTAAATCTGAGGACCTATAAGGAGATCTACGAGCGAGGCCAGATGATAGAAAGGGACTTGAAAGAGAGGAACACTGCAACTGGATCGCGGTTTACACCATTCAAAGATAATCGCCAGATGGACAAGAGACCGATGGCGGGCAACAGGCGTTTTGTGCCTTCCGTAAGGAAAAATATTATGAAATCGTTGAATCCCACTAACTGGAGCTGCCGCTTTTGTGGCAAGAGGCATGGAAATGGGCCATGCCTGGTAAGGACTGGGGCTTGTTTTAAGTGTGGTCAACTGGGCCACCAGATGAGGGCGTGCCCAAACCAAGCTTCGACAAATCAACCTCAAGGATAGAGATCGCAGGCTGGACCATCGACTGCTACTCCCTAGATTGAGCAAAATTGACCACCAACATAGGGAAGGGCGTATGCAGTAGCCCGCAGAGAGGCGGAGGAAGCACCAGGCGTGGTCATAGGTACGGTTTACTTGTGCAATCAAGCTACATATGCATTGTTCGACCCTGGTGCCACGCATTCATTTGTGTATGCACAGTTTGCTGATTTGGTGGGTATGAGGTTGAAACCGTTGAATATAATTCTGCATGTTGTCACTCCGTTAAAGGATAATATATTGGTTTCATTGGGCTGTAGGGTTGTGAAATTGTGATTGGAGGGAGTAAGGAGAGTATTGACCTAGCTGTATTGCCCATGTATGATTTTGACGTAATCATATGAATGGATTGGTTGGGTAGGCAGGGGGCAGTAGTGGATTGTGGTAGTATGATAATCCGATTTTATTCGAGAGGCCGCCCTAGCTTTGAATTGGTGGGAAGTCGAGGAGGAGTCTCGATTCCCTTAGTCTCATCCCTCGAAGTGACAAAGTTGATGTCTGAAGGGTGTCAGGCATACTTAGTGGCAGTAATGGACACGACTACCGAAGATCTAAAGTTAGAGAGTATCCCGGTAGTACGTGAATTTCCTGATGTCTTTCCCTAGGAGTTGCCGGGATTGCCACCGGAGCAAGAGATAGAATTTGTGATCGAGTTAGCTCCTGGAACGGAACCGATCTCGAAGGCACCTTATAGGATGTCCCTGTCGGAACTGAAAGAGTTAAAGGTGCAGATACAGGAACTGCTACACAAGAGATTTATCCGACCGAGTGCTTCACCGTGGGGAGCACTGGTGCTATTCGTAAGGAAAAAGGATGGGTCTTTGCGTCTATGCATCGACTATCGACAGCTGAACCAGGTGACAGTGAAGAACAAGTACCCACTATCGAGAATTAACGATCTATTTGATCAATTGTAAGGAGCGGAGGTATTTTCGAAGATTGACTTGAGAACAGGGTATCACCGGTTGAGGATCAAGAAGGAAGACATACCTAAGACTGCCTTTAGGACGAGGTATGGTCATTATGAGTTTACGGTGATGCCGTTTGGTTTGACCAACGCTCCAGCTGCATTCATGGACCTGATGCATCAAATATTTAAGGAATTCCTGGATAGATTTGTCATAATCTTTATTGACGACATCTTGATTTACTCGAGGAGTGATGCAGAACACGAGGAGCACTTGAGGATTGTTTTGCAGACTTTGAGGGAACACTCGCTCTACGCGAAGTTGAGTAAATGTGAGTTCTGGTTGAGCAGGGTAGCGTTTCTTGGTCATGTGGTATATGGTGAAGGAATCGCAGTGGATCCTATGAAGATCGAGGCTGTAACCAATTGGCCTAGACCTACTACGGTCACTGAAGTCAGAAGTTTCTTGAGACTAGCAAGATACTACAGGCGTTTTGTGGAGAAATTCTCATCCATAGGCATCCCATTGACGCGGTTGACGAAGAAGGAAACGAGATTTGAATGGACTGACAAATGTAAGATGAGTTTCCAAGAGCTTAAGCATAGATTGACAACCGCACCAGTGCTAACAATTCCATCAGGACCAGGAGGTTAAGAGATATACAACAATGCCTCGCTAAAAGGACTGGGGTGTGTGTTGATGCAGCACGGAAGAGTAGTGGCCTACGCATCTCGATAGTTGAGGCCATAAGAAATGAACTACCCAACTCATGACCTGGAGTTAGCGGCGATTACATTTGCTCTGAAGATTTGGAGACATTACCTATGTGGCGAGAAGTTTCAGATTTACACCGACCACTAGAGCTTAAAGTACCTGTTTTCCTAAAAAGAGCTGAATATGAGGTAGCATCGGTGGATGGAGCTACTCAAGGACTATGATTGTGATATATTGTATCACCCTGGGAAAGCAAATAGAGTAGCAAATGCGCTGAGTCGGAAGTCAAGCATTGCATGTCTGCTGGTGAGAAGTTGGTCGATGATAGAAGACTTGAGAGATTCTGAGTTCAGATTGGAAGTCTGCCAATTGTCCAGCTTAATGGCTGCATTGAGGGTGGAACCTGAGGTCCAGGGAGTAATAAAGACCTTACAGTCTACGGACCTAGAGATTCAGAAAATCCTCGAGATGGATGCGACAAAGAGAAAATCGAAATTTCAAGTGTCGGAGGACGAAATTTTGAAGTTCCGAGGACGATTGTGCGTGCCAAAGGATGAAGGACTCGGGGAAAGGATTTTATCAGAGGCTCACAGGAGCAATTATAACATCCATCCTGGAAGTACGAAAATGTATCAGAACTTGCGATAACACTATTGGTGGAAGGGATGAAGGTGGACGTAGCAAAGTATGTGACTAAGTGTTTGACATGCCAGCAAGTAAAAGGGCAGCACTGTAAGCTTGGAGGATTATTACAGCCACTGGAGATACCCGAATGGAAGTGGGAGCATATAATTATGGATTTCGTGATGGGACTCCCAAGGAGCTAGAGAGGCCACGACGCTATATGGGTAGTCGTGGACAGATTGATCAAGTCCGCCCAGTTCATTCCTGTGTGAAAAGATTTCGCAATGGATAGATACGCCGAGTTATAGATGAGGCAGATTGTGAGACTACATAGAGTACCTGTGACGATTACCTCGGATAGAGATCTCAAATTCACGGCGAACTTTTGGAAGAGTTTTTAAGAAGCCATGGGAACTCGATTGCAGTTTAGTACGGCGTATCATCCACAGACGGACGGACAGTCGGAAAGGATGATTCAGACGTTTGAGGACATGCTGCGAGCATGTGTCATAGATTTTAAAGGTGGATGGGAAGACCAGTTACATTTGGTAGAGTTTGCTTATAATAATTGCTACCAACAGAGTATCCAGATGGCACCATTTGAAGCACTCTATGGAAGGGCCTACAGAACCCCGATTTGCTCGGATGAGGTTGGAGAAAGGAGTATCACAATCCCAGAATTGGTAGAGCAATCAGTGAAAGCAGTGAAAATAATTTGGGATAGACTGAGGATGGCACAGAGGCATCAAAAGAGCTATGCTGATAAGCGACGTAAGCCCTTGGAGTTTTAAGTGGGTGATCACGTCTTTCTCAAAGTGTCACCGATGAGAGGGTTATCGCGTTTTGGAAGAAAGGAGAAGCTGAGCCCAAGGTATGTGGCCTATTTGAGATACTGGAGCGAATTGGAACCTTGGCCTACAGGCTTGCCTTGCCGCCTAATCTATCCCAAGTGCATAATGTCTTCCACGTGTCGATGCTGCGAAAGTATGAACCATACCTGACACATGTGCTAGACTATGAAGTCATAGAAGTTGACGATCGGGTGTCTTACGTGGAGAAACCGATAAGGATCGAAGATCGGAAGGAACAAATTCTTAGGAATAAGACGATCCCATTGGTCAAGGTGGTGTGGGAGCATCATGGAACTGAAGGTGCTACGTAGGAAAACGAAGAGACGATGAGGCGACAACGCCCCCATTTATTTGAGTAATCGAGTTTGATGTAAATTTCGGGGACAAAATTTTTGTAAAGGGGAAGTGTTGTGATATTCTGATTTCTAGTCAGTTTCAGACTCATTAATGAGAAGTAAATCTAGAGATGTATTTCAGTCACATCTCGAATATGATCAATTCGAGTTGGCCGACCAAAAAGGAAAGGCTAACGCAAGACGAGGTACGTGAACCCAGGAAACTCAGATAAGAAATGACGCTTTGACCATAAGGATTGTCGAGGGAATATTTAGAACCATAAAAAGGCCGATCTAAGAACGATTAAGGAAGACATTTGCTAGCGTTATACGATTGGAGCGCGGGTGATACCGCTTAATCAATGTATAATTTGCAAAAAAATTTCTAAATCGAACAGTGACGATCGAGGCCATTGGGACTAGTGATAGACCCTCACAATTACATGACAATCAAAGTCGCCATAAATTGACGAGCCCTAAATGTGATATGAATCATAAGGTCGATACGCGTAACGTTTGCAAAAGCCGCCCGTCGGTTCGGGATAAGCTGGAACCATGTTCGATAGAGAAAACAATCAGAAATGAGTCTTGAAAATTGAAAATGATGATCAAGAATTCCAACGTTATGTTCGGATTGGTCGTCGCCCTATCGAAGATTATTGAAACGAGAAAAACAACGTTCCGAACGTCGAACGTAAAATTATCATCTTGCCCCTCAAAGCTTTAGCCTTGCCTATGCAAATGAAGAAGGGCATTTTGGTCTCTTAATCCCCTCAAGGCTTTCGAAAAAGGAGAATGAATTATGGCCATTGGATTGAGTTGATTGACACTTAGGACAAGTGTCCAAAGATGGGCTAAAGAGTGGTCATGTCAACTATTCAACCATTAACTTTTGGGATTGGATATAGACTCTTTTCTCTCTCTCTCTCTCTCCTCACTTTGGTAGGCCATTCACCCCACCATCACCGAAACTCCTTCTTCCTTCTTCCTCTTTCTGCCACCGGCGACAGTTTCTGGGCTTCTTGTTCGCTGCCGTCGACGCCACTCTTCGGTGACCACCAATCGACGAGCTAACACCGAAACCTAGCCCCACCTCTTGTAAACCTCCTCGAAGTGGAAGCACATCGATTGGACCACCGAGGAGCTCCGGCCAAGCATTTCCCCGGAAGCCGACGGAAACTGACCAAATCTGAGGTAGGTGACGTTTTTTACCCTTAAGGACCTTGAAATGTTGGAGTCTTGAGACCAAATTTTGTGAAAATCTAGGGGACTTGTATATCAATCTGTGGTAAAAAGTTGAGCTTGATTTGATGAATTTTTGACCCCAAATGGGTCTTGTGAACCTTGGACAGAATATACCGGTTTACTGCCTTGAAGGATCCGGCGACTTTCGAAGAGATTCCGACGGCGACGTGACCTCAAACTCTCGGTGAGGCTCTTGGACCCTTAGATAGACATGTTAACAAGTAGGTCAGTGATTAAATGATGGATTTGGAGTCGACTAAAGACTAGACATGCTTGGTTTGCATAGAATAAAAAATAACCGGTTCGGTTCTGTGGAAGACCGAATCTGTGGAGGCTGAGGGTGGTTGATTTTGAATCTCAAATTGGTGATTCAGACATGCTAGGATGATGAGGATTGTGTTATGGAGGTTTGTGATTCGTGGATTGGTGAATTGGACATAGGAAATTAACAATTGGTTGGAATTTCCTAGGTTGTGCGGTGAGATTGGTCTTGGACCATTGGGGCTGAATCTTTGAGGGCTCAAGAAGAGGATTTTTGTGGCATCAAACTCAAGGTAAGGAAATCCTAAACTTAGGATAGGAAGATCGGACTCAATTGGGTGAGTCGAGCGATAAATTGATTGATTAGTGAGAGATTCCAAGATGAATGTTCTTGGTGCATCCTAAGTTGTTATAGAGGATTTATGCGTGCTAATGCTTGTGCTTAAATTATTTGCCATGTTTAAGTGTCACTTGATTGCCTTACATGCCATAAGTATATGAATTGTGCCTGAACTGCACCTGTTGTTATTTATGTGAAATGAATTGAAAATTATGGCATGAATGCGACACGGCAAGACCCTGATACGTATGAGACGCGGGGTGGTGGAATGAGTACCCTGAGGCGCTGAGGCGTAGGGTAAAAGTTGTGTGGCGCCTTGATGCGTATGAGACGCAGGGTTGAGATGGCCACGGTTCTGATGCGTTTACGCGAGATGGAGATATGAGGTGTCGACACTAGCTTGGAGTATCATTGAAACCTGATGCGTTTACGCGGGTTATCAATGACGATCTGATACGTTTACGCGGACTGAGCCTAATGCGATCTAATCGCAGGCATGAGAATAAGGCAGGCGGGAAATGGTGAATGTGGTGATGTGGCGGGACGAGTGTGCAAATCATCTGAGTGCATTATAATGCTATAATTGTGTGCCTGCCATCCGTGTGTTGTTATCTATGCTTGCATTTACCTCGTATATCTATGAATTTGAATGATTGGGGTATGTGACTGCCTGAGTGGACGGTCGGCCTAACCTAAGGTTAGGACCCACCTTACTGAGATGTGAATCTCACCCCGTTGGGGACCCCTTCTTTTACAGATCCTAGGCCTTGACGATGTGGTCCATTCGTTTTGGAGACCCGAAGGAAATGTCCACTTATTTTGATGAGTTTCCTGACGGGCAGGGAACTATTTATGTAAGGAAGTGTACTGTGGTTTGAGTAGACGAGGGTAGTACGAGTTGGAAACCTCATCGGTATGAGGCCTGGTTTAGGAAGGTCGAGGACCTGTCTACCGGGCCGCTGAAGCCCAATGAGGTGCCCTAGAGAGTTGTTCCTAGCTGGTGCCACCCTACCCGAGACTTAGACCAGGCTAAGGGGTCTGTTGCCGGGTCAAGGAATGGACTGAAGAAGACGCCAACCATAGAGAACACGGAAGAAGGGGTCATTGTGGTCGAGGCGACCGAGGAGGATCTCATGGAGCCATCTCCTGAGGAGACCGTCGAGGATACTATAGAGGTTCGCTCTGAGACCTTTTCGGAGTACGAGCCCACGGAGGACAGAGAGGACACCGAGGACTCTAGCAGCTCGTCCTAGGAACTCCCAGCATATCAGTAGATCTTTTGGTGGTGATCCCGACCTTGTCTCTTGATGTATGATGTCGATGGACTCTTTTTGTGTACTTACCCCATCGCCCCATGTGTTAGTGGTTCTAATAGTTATGCGTCTGTATGAACAGTTGGGTTTTATGTATGACAGTATTTGCGCTATCCAGGTCCCACTTATATTTTGTACGGGGGAGTTATTTCCTTATCGCTTCCGTATGCTTGGTATGTATATCATGTCTCTCAACTTATTGGTGGATCTTGGAACCGCGAGAGATATTTGGTTTGCTTGTAGGGAGTCGCGTGCTCATGCCGGAGAGCGGGCCGTGACATCAAGCTTCGCCTCGGGGAGCGGCATAAGGTCAGTCTCGGCATCTGAGGGCTCCATAACTTCACCATCAACAATGAGATTCTAGGACTTCGGTTCCGGCTCGTCCGCCTCGGGTCCAGGAATAACGTCAGTTACCTCGCCATTTGGGACAGCAGTATCATACCACCAGGGACTAGGTCATTCGGTAAATCAAAACCTTGCAGTGGTTCAAAATTTTGTTTCTCCGTCTCGGAAGAACCACGCCTCATAAATATTAGGCTTCCATTGATTGCCTTGCTCATCGACCCAAACTATGCTACATTTCCTAATATAGGCTTTGTCGCCTACTGGGTACTCCATGACCAACATGTCAATGTCCATGAGTACCCTAGAAAGCTTCGACGGCATGGTAGTCAAAGTTAAGGTTGAAAAAGATAAGCCCACAATAGGGCGAGAATAAATCTCAGCAAGTCATTCATAAGCCTAGGCTGGCCAATAGTATCTCCGAATGATTCCTAAGAATGCAGTTCAAATCAAGGTTCACAGAAATTCAAAGGCATGCTTCATAATTAGGCAATTCACAACTAACATACTTATACAGAAAATTCCTCAACTCATATTTCAATTCTTAGTGCCAAGACCCGCGTCATAACGCATCAAGCTAATACAATTTGGCGAGATCAGCGTAACAACGCGCGGGTCAAAATCATGCGTTTAACGCATCAGGATGAACTCGAATTCCGCGTAATCACACCTCAGGATAACCAGTGACCACATTTGCATAATGTCAATCAATCAATTGACCGCCTATGAAATCAAGATCAAGCACAAACAACAGTTATAAAGACACATTTACACCATAGTACATAGTGACATGAAATTCAATATACACATTTCAAATCGGAAATTACCATTCGGCTGTCTCAATCCAATTTGACTATTGAACTCATCATTCACATTCCGAGGGTCAATGATTAATCAACATAATTCACGAATCTAATTTAAACAATTCGGTCTCTATGATATTATAAGCACAAAATCATATCATGGAATCATTTCATCAATCCAAGACGCATTATCAATTCACTAGAAATTGTAATATCAAACAAGTGCAACCTAGCACAACCTCAAAACACACTTAGCCTTCTCCAGTCCTATTAGAGCCGAACTCAAATGGTCTCAACCGTCCATGAACACATCAATCCATGCATAAAAATAAGCACCACAACTCCGCCACTTCCGATCAGATTTGGTTATGGCACTCACACCTCAACTCAGCCCACAAAACTCATCACAATCTCATACTAATCCATTCATTAGTAGCCTAGCGTCCTAGCAAGGTTTAGGGACGATTGACCCCAAGATTACGCCAAAGAAATCCACGAAACGAGCAGCACAAAACACAGTTCAAGGCTGTAATAGTAGTGGACAAATTCAGCTCATAGGAAGTTCATGCAAGAATCATCCATTAAACTCCATCAAAATCACTCTAAACTTCAACAATTAACTTCCTAACATACTAAGCTAGGATTTAGAGATATCTCATCTCTTTGGACAAGCAAGACCAGCCCTTAAGCAGCTCCCCCCCTCACGATTTGGTCAAGAAAGGACAAGCTGGTTCGGTCCAAGAAGGTCATGCAAAGTTACCCATTAAGCTCTATCAAATTCTCACTTAATCTCAACCATCAATCTCTTAACATGTCAAGCTAAGGTCGAGAGACGACTTACCAAAAATAATTCAAAGCAAACTCTCCAACTTTGCCCATACAAGTCACGGTTTGGTAAGAAAATCGGTGGCTTGCTATGTGGACAACGGACTACTCTTGGGTGGCTCATGGTCACCAGTGGCTCTTGGCACTCGACGGCGACAGAAAGCCTAGAAGAGAGATGTGGTCGGCCAAGGGAAATGAAATAAGAGGGTAGAGAGGGAGCAAGGGTCACGGACAAACAAACGAAGGAGAGAGGGAGTGAGCCTCAAGTGTTATCAAGAAGAATGGTTTAGGGGGTACATGACACTTGATGGACTTGATTGAGGTGAATAGTGATGTGACTATTAATAGTGATTGGAGGAATTTCCAAGATGGTCATTCTTGTCAATCTCTCATGTCACTCAAAAGTCCAGAGAAATTTGGGACCATTCCACCCCCATAATTGCGGCCGCTTAGAGGATAACTAAAAGACCATAACGCCCTTTAGAGGATTAAGTTTAATCCAAGGGTAAAAAGGTAATTTCTACTTTCCAATCTAAACTTCAATTCTCTAGTCGTTTCAAAACAAACCGTAGAATAAACATGCTCCTGATGAGGCGACTTTCAAATTGTTACTATTGGAATTCTTGAATGTCTGATGTACAATTTCGAAGTCCAATTCATGGTCAATATCGATCGATTGCGACTTCAGTGTATCTCAAACTAACGGGCGATTTTTAAGAGTTACGTGTATCGACCCGTGATTAATGTCACGTTTAAGAGTTACTCAAACCATGGCGACGTTGATTGTCATGTAATTATGAGGGTCAATCACTAGTTTCAAAGGATGCGTTCATCAGGAATTGAGTTAGGTTAATTTGCAAATTATATGATAGTCAAGCGAAATCACCCGCGATCTAATTATATAATGCTAGCTAGTCGTTCTCAAATCAATCCTAGATCGGCCTATAATGATCCAAAATATTCTCCTAACAATTATTATGGTCAAAGTGTCAATCCTTAGTCGAGTTTTTTGATCAATGTACTTTATTCCTATTTAGCCATTGCCCTTCAGTTAGTTGTCTCAAAAGCGATCAAGTCTGAGTGAGATTTAATTGAAATACATCAATGAGACATTTCATTCATTTCATAACTTCGACAAAATGGTCGGATTTCAGAATGACACAAACTAGAATTATGGGAACTTTTATTTATTTATTTATTTTTAAAAAAGTTGAAAGATATGCTACAAATTTGTGTAATCGACAAATTCCAAGTTCCATTGTAGTTGTATGTGAAGGGTTTCAATATTGCTAAAACACAACATAGTATATTTACAAAACGAATCCCTATATAGGATCCATGTGTATATTGAAATCGAAAAAGAAGTTCAATATGTAACTTTCGTTAGATTGGAGATAAATCGACAATCGGCTGTGTTTGGATCAGCGTCCAAGTGTTGCGTCTCTACCGATATCAACACACACGAACTGAAATCTCTAACAATCCAAGTGCTAACTTCAAGACCTTCGAGTTCCTTCTGCTTGTTAGCCTTTTATCTTTGAGACTCTCTCAAGGATCTAAGAGTGTAGAATGATTTTGTATCTTTTCTCCTTGCGATTGAGATTATATCAATATATGAGGTGCTTCTCAGGTTTTCCACGCATAACCCGTCGTGACCCAGATCTCGAGATCCTTTCGAGATCATGGTGGGTTAATGGGCCGTCCCCTTTGGTAGGATGCGGACCTCTCTTAAGACTCGTTACCCAATTCGCAATGGCGGCATACGTAGTCGACCTTCGGTATAGTCTGGTGACATGTGATACGTGTACATGTCAAGGAGTCGCTACCAATCGTTTCGTGAAAGGTATGATTGGAAACCCTATTGAATAGTTGGGAGCATTCTATTCAATTTTGCGAAAACTAGAGAAATGGGATTCAGGACTTTATTACATCAACTATCAAAGTTGATGCCCTTTCGACACCTAAGTTTGAATGATTTGTCTAACCTAAGATTTTATGCGGATGAGTGAGGTGCGAACCTAAAACTAGAAGGTCATGCAAATAGGAATGACTATCTTAGCAACGCTGTCATTAAAATGAGCGCGCAAATCAAGGATCCAATATGTACGAATAAATCACATGAACACAACGTGCGATCTCTAATAAGATCCTACTACCCTAGAGAAATGTCAATCAAGGCTTAAAAATATTTTTGACATGATTTGACCTTGAGGGGCAAAATCATATTTTGAAGAATTTTGGGACAATTTGCCCAAGAAGGGTAAATTTTCCATTTCAGAGGAAATATGAAGTCAAAAGATGGTGAAAATAGGTTTGGTCACCAAACCAATCCATTTCCTATTTTTCGGGAATTTTTAGAATTTTTCTAGAATTTTAGAAGCGACGTTACCCTTTGAGGGATAAGATCATCATTTTTAGAAAAAAGACGAGATTCGAAAACCCAAGCGTAAGAATTGGTCACCTAGCCAACTCTAGTTCCTACCTTGGCATTCTCAACCTATCTCTCTCATATACCAAGCAGGGGCGATTTACCCTTAAAGGGTAATATCGTCAATCTTTAGGAGAACATATAAGAAATCTCAAAATAGGATCGACCAGCTTTCTATGGTCAATCCATAATTTTTGAAAATTTCTGGAGTGTCTAGGAATTCTTCACAATTTTCCTACATTTTTTGGGATTTTCTAGAATTTTCTAACATTTTTTTAGAATTTTCTAGGATTTTTTTAAATTTTTTATTTAAAAATGATTTTTATGATTTTTTATTAAAAAATGATTCGGACCGGGTAGACCCGACCCACTCGGGCCGGAACCCGGCCTAGAACCAGACCCACGCGACCCCCGCACCAAAACGACGTCGTTCCTTATTTTTCATTTTTCGGTTTATTCGAATTTAATCCGACGGTTCCTATTGAACCACGAGACTATTCCACAACCCTTGGATCAGCTGACTAAGGCCTACGGCCCAGATCAAGAGTAGACTACTCCTCGGCCGTCAAATCTGATTACCTAAATTTACGGACACGATCGAACGACTTGGCTAATCCTTAACAGTCCGATCAGCTGATTTATTTTTTATTTTGAAAAATTTATTTTTCATTAATTCGAAAATTTGAAATTGATCTGACGGACGCCAAGCCAACACGTGGCATTACTTAAACCGTTGGATCGCCTAATAGACTAACTTCTGACTCCAACGGCTTAGATGACTAGGCAGATACATGGACCTATCATGAGACGACACGTAAGATGCTAACTCTTTGACCAGTCAAGTCGGTTTTGTCTTCAACCTCTCGACCCCGGCATAATGGACGGTCGAGACTTCTTCGACGCCGATCGATGATCAAACCTAGACCAATTGACCTAAAACTAAAGCCATTCGACTCGTCTACTCATCTAGTTTCACATATATCAGAATCAAAGCATTTCATCCATAGAATCAAACATAGGCAAGCTCGAATCAAGTCGGCTATAGAGACTCTATACATGCAATTCATGGCATATCAAGCAAATTCACTGACAGAGAAGGTTATACTAGGGTTCAGAATACTTACCTCGAGCTCCGATTGAGCTCGCATGGCCTAGATTTGGCTAGGCGACATTGAACAGTGTTCGGCAATGGAGGTTGAGTTTGGATACTCAATTCGAAGTGTTCAAGCAAAATCAATGCAAAATGAAGATGTGATGATCGTCATCGATGCTTTAAGGGTAAAACACCCACTCTAACTCGAAGAATTATGATCGGAATCGAATTCCGCTATTAAAGCACAGTAAGAAAACTCAAAAGTTGAACTCACCTTTTTCGGGATTATAGACGGCCTGACCGATAGCGATCGACTCTTGCTACTTCAAACGTGCTTCTGATGACCTTTGGTGGCTTCGGTTTGGCCGGAGATGGCCTAACTAGTGCCTTGAATTCGAGCTCAAATTCTCAACGGCGGGGACTAGAGAATGAGTTCTCTCCCACTCTTCCTCTCTCTCTCTCTCTCTCTCTCTCTCTCTCTCTCTCTCTCTCTCTCTCTCTCTCTCTCTCTATTTAGTTTTCTTCCTTTAACCGAATGAACTGACCTCCCTTCAAGAATTAGTCCCCAAAGGTTATATATAATTTTCAGTTTTGGCGCTGAACGGGGAACGTGCATTCTATCCCTCTCACGTGCCTCCCATGCGCCATTTGGTCACTGGACAGTGACAGAGTCTGTTGGGTTTCCGTCCAGTCCCGTTAGGCCCTCCTTCGAGCTTTATTTGATGCGAATTTGAGGTGCATTTGGTATGAGTTGACTTTTACAGGTACTGCGACTTTGACCGGTTGATTACGCTCTGTTCCAACGACGTCAGGTGGTGTCACCGGTGTTGATCGACGGGGGACGACACGAGGAACAAAACGCCTACCATTTTCCTTCCAATTATTTGCGAATTGCTCTTCAATTTAATGATCAAAATCAACCCAGGAACTGTTCATTTGTGTTGAAGCTCAGAGAAGAAGACGACACTGTTCAAACCGGTTCGACCGGCTCGACCAGTCAGAACCAGTCTAGCTTGTTTCTTTTCAAATTAATCATAAATTGATAGAGAATTTTTGAAATTAAACCTCAAAATCGAACTTATGACATGAATATTATCTAAAAATGTGATTTTGCCCAAAAGTTCATGTCAATTTCTATAAAAGCCCCAAATTTGTCCTTAATTGCAATTCGAAAAATTATGAAATTAAAGGCTCAAATAGTCAAATTGGACCAAACCACTCATGCCAATCGACTCAGAATGATGAAAAACATTGGGTAGTGGCTTCAATTAGTAAATGTAGCCCTTGAATTGAAAGTAATTTCAATTATACCCAAATTCAAGGACTAAATTGTAATAAAGTATGCAATTTTGCCCAATTCATGCAATTGAGTAATTTGTACAAATAATTGGGCTAAATTGCAATGAAGAACAATTAGATTGAATGTCAAGACCCTAAAAATGCCGAAATTACAAATTAAAAGACTTAATCGACATTTTTTTACCAAATTCAATCATACGTGTAACAAAGGAACACATAATATTGAACCTGAGTTTAGACTTTTTATGAGATCAAGAATACAAAGGAATTAAAATAAAAATATTGACTATTTTTTCATATTTTTTTGACCTCAAATGCTATTTTTCTTGAATTTTTGGATATTTTCCTATTTTCTAAAAATACCAAAAAATGTGAAAAATATAAAAAATTATTTTTTGGTCAAAAATGGTTCATTGGGCTTGGCCAAGGCTACCAAAGTTGATTTTGTAATTTTTTGACTTTTTATGGATATGTTTTTATGATTTTCAAAATAATACTAAAAAAGACTAGTCAAAAATCAGGTGTCAATAGTTACCTCTCTTTGAGAGGAATCTTGCGAGAGGTTTCACTCAAAAATAGGTGACACCTGAGTCTAGACTGACTCGACTGGGGAAAAGAAAAATGAATCTTGACATTTAATCTTTCTTGTCCTACTGATGAACGTTCAGTTCATTCTGTCTTTACTGATGTAAGAGATAGAGATGGAGTAGAGATGCTTACCTGTTACTCACCTGCCTGATGCTCGCACGGCATATGCACTATATGGCAGATTCAAGTAAATACGTAGAGAATTCGTCTCTTGAGCATCCTAGGGCAGTTAAGTTCTAGCCCGTATAGTAGACCAAACCATAATGAGATTCATATCTGATAGGAACCTAAGGATGACACACCCGTTCTTTAGGGATTGTTAGAAGTTTCGATCTGTATAGAGGATCGGCCCTTGAATAGGACTCCTTTCTATCAGGAACCTAAAGGTGACGCACCCGTTCTTTAGGATTTGTCGGAGACTACGCTTCCCATTCACCAGGAACCTAAAGATGACACACCTGTTCTTTAGGATTTGTCAGATACTAGGCTTCCCATCCATCAAAAATCTAAAGGTGATGCACCCGTTCTTTAGGGTTTGTCGAAGACTAGACTGATCCTACACCTTGAGGAATCAACGACGACCTATACACATGAGGTATACCTAACTCTTAGATTTACCAAATGGGCTATTCTGGGGTTTAGGGGTTACCTAAAACCTTACAGAAATCTGGTTCTGAAGATTGTCTTCTCGACGTGCAAGGCACCATTTTGGAATTTGGGGACTCCAAGTATCCTACAGAAAGTTCAAACCTGCAAAAACTTTTGTTAACAAGATTCTTTTGGGATTTAGGGATTACCTAAAATCACATAGGAAGACGACTCTATAGATTGTCCTTTTGACATGTAAGGTGATATTCTGGGATTTGGGGACTCCAGTATCCTGTAGAAAGCTCACACCTGCACTCTCACGTGAAGACAACTCTAATGCTCTTCATTATTGAGCAAGGTATCCTTCTTTGACCTGGAGCTGCCATGAGTCTTATAGAAGTTTAAACCTGAGAGTTCATTTCTCATCGAAAAGATATCAGTAATCTCAAGGCAATGACAGTTATAATGCAAGCAAAGCTTTACTTTGACCTATGTGGTTATGCAAACGACTTATGATGCTGGAGGTTATCCAAGACATTCTAAACCTGCAAAGATGATCAGAAATCCTTGTAAGGAAAATTCTGGATCAAACAATTTGAAGTTTCCAACAAAGTTTATTTAAGCATTCTATTGGAATGTCTTCGTCAAAGAGAGCTTCTCACCGATTTTTCGACTTTAGTTTTTTACGAAGAAAGCACTCAAATTTCCTAATAACCTGCACCTGGGTTTTCGGAGCCATTCGCAAGGCATACAATTCGATCGAACAGGGGATTTTTGCGGGATCATAATGTTGGGCTTGGATACGATTTCCAAGGGTGACTCACTCTTTGAGTCAGGTCTTTTGAATGAAAGTTTTCTTCATCTGCTCCAGGTTCACAAATCAAGAACCCTGCAAAATGAGAAAGAAATAATTTTGCTTGTACCTCTTCGAGCTAAGGTATACATTAACCTAGGTATCTTAGTCAGAAAAGACTGTGAAAGATTGTAATGCTGATAGAATTGAGGACCGAAAAATGCTTGTTTTTGGCACGGAATCGCGAAGGGTTTGACATTGGTGATCATTGCCGATCGGTCTTCTGTTTTGTCTCTGGTTGATGACTCTTTGAAGAATATTTTCGGTCTTCTTGAGAACGAGTCTAATCTTCGAAAGGACTTATTTATCTTTTAACAGTTGGCTATGATTCCATTCGAGGGGTAGCCTTTCGCTGCACAATTTCTGAGGATTCTTCTTTACTTCAGAACTTGTTGGGGGTTGAGGCATCCAATAATCACTTAGCGTTCCCCGAAATCAGTCTTACAGCTTTTCAGCATTATAGTGAGGATCAATCCCGCTCTTGTCGGGCTTTTTGTCTCTTCTTTTTTTTTAATGCATAGAGATTCGGCTCTTTCTCTTTTTCGGTCTTGCCTTTTCCTTTTCTTTTTCTAGGAACTAGGATTTTTTATGATCATGCAAGGTATGTGACTTGAGTCTCTAACTGTTTGAACATTTTACTTTGAAAGTCTTATATAGCTCATACTTCTTAAACTTTTCTGTCTAGGAGTGTCTTTACCACCTTCATCTTGGTACTGTGCAATGACCACCAATGGGGGTACATGAAACGAATATGTAAGCTCAAATTGGTTATGCAATGAGTATAAGTGCATAAGATAGAGAAATGACCGCCTCTTCGTCATCCTATGGCGCCTGGATCAATGCATGTCAACACACGAAGATTGATGTTAATCTAAGTAAAAAGATTTCTAACCATTTACCTTTCCAAGCTACTGGATTGCTTTCACACAACCCTATGTAAGGTGGCTCTTGACAGGGTTAAGAAATGAAGACCACCGCTCAAAGGGTTTATCAATGATTACCCGTAGTGTTTATAGAGAAGAATGAATGCCTCCGTCATCCCAATCCATGTAATCAATGCGAATAGCCCTTACATCCCCTGGTCTAGACTTTTCTATTCTTACACTCATCTCGTCTCTCTGGTGTGTATAGAACGTGTTTGGATTAATTTTGCCTCTTATCTGAAAAAACATTCTAAACAATTCTATTTTGGAAAAATCATTTCGTTTTTCTTCAGACATTTCGCCCCACAGGGGATTTAATGATGTATCATGCATGCTTCAGTCATGTCTGGATAACCTTTAACCCTAACATATGTGCAACAAGTGTTAGAGATTCATCTTTTGAAAGCATGGTTCGTTCCTACGTTCGACCAAATGCATATCCATCTTTGACTTCTTCCCTCTTATAGGAAAGTGAGAAATTTTACAGTGTTTCTCTTTTGTTGTCTTCTGTCTTCATCGAACATTCCTGTATGAAGAGAATGGAAACTCCAGTGAGTGAAAGATATTTTAACGCTTGATGGAACAGATACATATCACCTGGTTCTACATGTCAGGGACCGTTCCGTTCTTGGTTCCATTTAAACAAGTTTGATTCTGAGTTCATTTCTTGGAATCCTGCGAAATACAACACATGACATGTATGTATGGATGCATGATATACTTATGTAATGACCGCTATGGCGACTCAGATTGTTTCTAAGAAAGTTAAGTGATCATCATCTGATGTCAAGGATAATATTTCTTCACAGCATCTAAATTTACAAGATATCCCAATTTTTCTCCTTCGAAATTTACAAGAATTAATGCCCCTCCCATGAGAAATTTCTTGACAATACAAGGGCCATCATAGTTGAGGGTAAACTTGCCTCCTGGATGAGCAGCATTTGGCAGAGTCTTCTTCACCACCAGGTCATCCACCTCGAAACTTCTAGGTTTAACCTTTCGGTTAAATGACTTGGCCACTCTGTTCTGGTAACTCTGGTTATGACAGATTGCTCGAAGAAGTTTTTCGTCTATCAGATGTGTATGATCCACTCTGCTTCAGAGAGTTTAACTTCTCACAATATTCTCAAAGATGAAACCTCAATCTCTACAGGCAGAACAGCTTCCATCCCATATACCATAGCATAAGGAGTTGCCCCTTGTAGAGGTCCTAATTGAAGTTCGATGTGTCATTAAGGCAAAAGGTAGCCTATCATGCCAATCCCTGTAATTTTCGGCAATCTTAGCCAAAGTCTTTTTGATGTTTTGCCGCTTCCGCTGCTCCATTCATTTGTGAGCTGTAAAGGGAAGAATTAAGATATCGAACACCAAACTGATCCAGCGGATCATCGACAATCTTGTTATTTAAGTTGGACCCATTATCTATGACGATCGCTCGTGGGGTACCATATCAAGAAATTATTTCTCTTCTGATAAAACCAGCCACATTCCTTGCAGTGACATTTGTGTAAGAACTGGTCTCTATCCACTTCGTGAAGTAATCAATTGCAACTAGAATGAAACGGTGATCATTCGAAGCTGCTGGATTGATAGGCTCTATCATGTCTATTTCCCACATAGAAAAGGCCAAGTTTCAGACATCTGATAAAGTTTGCTCGAGGGTGCATTAATTTTATCGCCGTATATTTGGCATTGGTGGCATGACCTGACATGTTGAGTACAGTCTGACTCAACGGCCATCCAATAATAACCAAGCTGCATGATCTTTCTAGCGATGAGATGGCCATTCATATGTAGCCCGCATATACCTTCATGTATTTCCCTCATGAGAGTATTTGCTTCTTTAGCATCTATGCACCTTAACAGAGTGGAGTCAAATGACCTTTTTCTATAAAGTTTGTCCACTAAGGAAGAATTTGCTAGCCACCTTGGCTATATATCTTCGGTCTGCTGCTTGACATCCTTAAGGAAACTCTCTCTTTAAGAGATAATTCTTGATATCATGGTACAACGGCTCTCCGTCAAATTCTTCTTCGACCATTATACAATAAGCCGATTTTCTGATTTTGTCTATCCTTAGTGGCTCTACTTCTAATCTATCAGTTATATGCAGCATGGAGGCCAGTATGGCCAACGCGTCTGCGAACTGGTTCTACGCTCTTGGCATGTATTCAAATGACACTTCTTCGAATTAAGTGTAAACTCTTCCAAGTACTCATGATAAGGGATAAGTTTTGCGTCCTTTGTTTTCCACTTTCCCAATGTTTGAAAAATAATGAGCATAGAATTTCCATAAACCCGCAGCTTAGGTACCTCTATGGAGATGGACAATTGTAGGCCTAGAATGCAAGCTTCATATTTTGAAATATTGTTGATGCAACGAAAAGTCAGTTTTGTTATAATAGGATAATATTGACCATCAAGGGATATTAGCACTGCTCCTGTGCCAGCTCCCGATAGATTAACGACACCATCAAAATACATGACCCACTTGTCTTCTATCAGATTCAAAACTTGATATTCTACTTTTGTATGTACAGAAGACGTGCTATTTTGAGCATTCTCTGCCAACATATCAGCTGTGGCTCTCCCCTTCACAGACTTTTGTGGAGAGCTCTCGATATCAAATTCAGACAACATCACTTGTCATTTTATCAATTTCCATATCAAGGCGGGCTTCTCCAAGAGATATTTGATGGGATCATTTTCTGTCACCAAATGAATATGGTGGTGTAAGGTATATTGTCTCAATTTGCGAAACACCCACACTGTTGCTACACAAGCCCTCTCAACAGGCACATAATTTGTTTCAGACGAAGTGAATTTCTTACTGAAATAGTAAATGGCTATTTCCTTACCATCCACAGGACTTGTTTGAGCAAGTAAGGCTCCCAAAAACTCTTGATGTATAGTCAAATACAAGGTCAAGGGGTGACTTGGGATGAGTGGCACAAGTACTGGTGGAGTAACTAGATAAGTATTGATCTTTTGAAAGGGCTGATTGCATTCTGTATCCCAAGTCACTTTCGCACCCTTTTTGAGTAGTTTGAAAATCGGTTTGGCCACATCTAATAATTGATTGATGAATATGGTGATGTAGTATAGTCTCCCTAAAAGACTTTTTACTTCTTTCACCATTGAGGGAGTTGCTAGGTCACAAATAACTTGAATTTTCGAAGGGTCAATTTCAATGCCCCTGCTATTAACCATGAATCAGAGAAGTTTCTCAGATTTTGCCCCGAACACACATTTGTTAGGGTTCAGCCTTAACTCGTATTTTCAAAGTCGCTCAAATAGCTTCCTTAGCACTTGAATGTGATCTTGTCCTTTCTTGGACTTGACGATCATGTCATCGACATATACCTCGATCTCCTTATTGATCATGTCATGAAATAGGGTGATTATTGCCTTCTGATAAGTTACCCCAACATTTTTTAGTTCAAAGGGCATAACCTTATAACAAAAATTTCCCTAAGGGGTGATAAATGTAATTTTCAACTTGTCCTCCTGTTTCATGAGGATCTGGTTATATCCGGAGATTCCATCCATGAATGAGAATAATTCGTACCATGCCATGCTATCCACCAGCACATCGATGTGGGGAAGTGAAAAATCATCCTTTAGGCTTGCTCTATTCAAGTTTCGATAATCCACACAGATCCGGACTATGCCATCTTTTTTCATGACGGGGACTATGTTTGCAATCCAATCTGAATAAGGGATCGATTCAATAAAACCCACTCTAAGAAGTTTCATCACTTCTTCTTTAATTTTGTCTTCTCACTCAATTTTCATCCGTCTGATGCCTAGTCTCGCTGGTTTAACATTGGGATCTGTGGGAAACGCATGTTCCATAATTCTTGGATCCAAACCCGGCATATCAGCATATGACCATGCAAAGATATCCTGATATTCTTTAATTAATTATGTAAATCTGAGCCTTTCAACTCGGGATAGATGTCCATCAATCTTGACTTCTTTGACATCTACAACCTTACCCAAGTTAATGACTATTGGCTCTTCTGAAGTGGGAGGTGTTGAATTTTTGAAAGCACACCAATCTCTACTGATAACTATGTAACCCTTATTTGTGTCTTCCTCAATATCGCAAGAGTAATTATCTTGGTGATTCGATTCGCACAATGACCTAGTATGCATGTTTGAGATAATATGCCTGAAATGTCATGAGAATGGTTAGTCTCTATTTCATATGAAAATGCGATACATGTGTGTGAAAATTTTTTTCAAAAGAAATTTCAAAATAAGTGCAGGCATAAATGGAACTAGTCATCATATCCTTGGACATTCTTGTTCCTCAAAAATCTCTTGAAAATCAGGAACCATATGGCAAATCAGGCCTCAAGCTTCCCATATGGAAGGCTGGTATCATCATTGGGCTGATTTGTAGTCTCATATGTCCTTAATAACACTTGTGCATTTTATTGAATGTAAAAATGGACCGCATTACAGGCTATGCTGTTGGACCAACGGTCGAACATCCAAAGGCGTTTCTTACGCTTACTTCCAACAACAAAAACGAAAAGTGCAAAGAAATGCAGGAATTTAAGTGCAGTATTAAAAGCAAGGGAGATGTTTCTTTACTCAGAAGTATCGGCTTCCTCATCAAGCCACTCTATAATGACGTTCATAGAGTCATTATCCAGAAAAGGGTTTGCTAGATCTGGTTCCGCTGACGGAGTTATCCCTTCTTCTGACAGCCACTTAGAGTCTTTGCTGAAGTACTCGTTCAAAGGGCTGCTGAACATCTTAGACTTACCTTTCCAGGCTGGAGAACCAATGAAGGAATTCTTCTGGTTATTCTGGCGTCTATGGCGTCCACAGCTCTTGCCTCGACCTCGGCCTGCTGTCTTTGAGGTGAAATCACCAATAAGAGTGCTCAGATATCCCAAGCCTGTCTTGTGCTCGTTAGATTTTAATTGTAGAGGAGCGTTGATTCCTTGACTATGCTTGCCAAGACCTTTTCCTAGGTTGAACCCATATGCTAATAGCATTTTAGTTGGTAAAAGGTTAGCTTCGAAGATAAACGAGGTCTTCAGTTTTGCCTCTACAGGAGTGTAGATCACTGTCACCAGCTCCAAGGAATGATAGCTAGCTTCTTGCTTAACTTCTGGCTCAATGTAGGGGATAGCGCTATTCTGATACGCAAGGAGATCAACTTTCCCATGGAAGGTAACTACTTTCCCATCAATCACGAATCGCACTTTCTGATGTAGACTTGAAGGCACGGCTCCAGCGATGTGGATCCATGGTCTTCCTAATAGGAATCCAAATGCGCTTGGCAAATCCATTACTTGGAAGTTTATGAAGAATTTGGTTGGGCCAATGAGCACATCCAATTCAATTTCGCCTATCACTGTTTTCATCATCCCATCAAAGGCTCTAACAACTGCCTTGGAGGTTCGAATCATTTCTTCTTTGATGCCCAAGCTTCTCAATGTAGCCAATGGGCAGATGTTAAAAGTAGATCCATTATCGACTAGCACGTGTGTTACTCTCTTTCCATCATAGTTTGCAATGATGTATACGGCCTTGTTGTGCCCTCTTCCTTCCATAGGGAAATCTTCATCTGAGAAGCTCAATTGATCCTTAAGAAGAATTGCCCCCACAAAGTCTCCCAAATTTATGCCATTGATGGTTTCGGGGACATGTACTTCATTTAGTACCTTTAGCAGCTCATCCTTATGTTTTTCTAAATTGATGAACAAATCCAACAAAGATATTTGGGCTGGCATTTTTCTTAACTGCTCTATCAACTCAAATTCGTTGGTTTTGACGATAGATAGGAGTTTTTTCGCATCTTCTTTTGAGACCTCCTTCTTTTCAGATTCGCCTTCCCTTAGGGTGTAAAATCGTCCGGACCTCATCACAACATTTACTTCTCCCATTCCATAGTTCCAATGAACTGTCTTAGAATCATAAATTTCTACCGGCGGGACTTGTACGGTTACTGTCGTCAGATGGGATGCCTCTGGTTTAGATTCATCATCAGTTTCATCTCTTGGTAGGTGAATTACGACAGGTTTAACTAGACAATCATCTTCTTGGCTCAGGCTGTCAAGCTCATCCAGTTTGATCATAGCAGCTTCAATCATTGCCATAGTATCGCTAAAGCCTTCTGAGAAGTTTTCGTATTTCGAATAGTGGCATTTATCAGCATTACTTGACTCAGCTGACATTGCAAACTTCAAGTGTCTTTTTACTTTCTCGAATAGTTTAGTCAAGCTTTGCCACTGGGCTATTAACTTGTCCATCCTGACGCATTACTCGGTGTCAACTTTGTCATTTGTCGTCTGAGGATAACCGCACGTTGTCATTCGAAATGACACATCTTCCATTTCCCTTGAGAGATCATTTACTTGTTCTTCTATGTGCAGGAAATGTCCCGATATCACCTGGTTGAGTGACGATTCAAGTTCTTCTATAAAAGGTTCTATCACATCCCCCTAGACTTTTGGTTGAACAAGATCATCCATACATCCCCGTCCATCAGGAATGATATCTTTCATTTTTTGAAAGAAACTGGGAGGAGCGAAGTACTTCACTTTAAAATTGTACCCACCAGAATTCTCACCTAGATTATCTATAACCTCGCCTCTCTCCAGTGCTTTGGTTACAAATCTGCGATCGGCCAAACTTTGCTTGGTAGCTTTCAGTTCGTCTTCGTCAAGCTCTTCTTCTGGTTAGGCAATCAGTTCTATGTCGCCTACCAGACTTTTATGTGAGACATTCCACTTATTTCCTCGCTCGATTTCAACCATAAACTGGTTTCATTCTAGGTTCACTGAAACCTTAATTCCTTCAAACTCTTCATCAGCCACGCTCGACATTATCCCAAGGCTCATCATTTTGACAATACATAACTTCTTTCTCTCAGCCGACACTTCTCCCTCTTTTAGATATGACGAGGCGATCGCCAGAATATTGGTCAACTTGGGTATATTCACCTTCAGCTTAAGATAGTTTCCTTCTTCATCAACAAATATCGCACCAATTGCTTGGTGATTAGGGAGTGGATTCTCTTGTACATTTGGAGCCACATCATCGAATTTCAAAATTTAAGTATCAATGAGAGCTTGAACCTTTAACTTGAGGATGTAGCAATTATCTACATTGTGTCATCTTTCACCCATATGATAGGTGCAAGTTCGGCTTTCATCAAAACCAGGATATTTTGTCGGATTCGCTCTGGGAGGTTCCTTTGCCACCAAGTGTTGCTCTAATAACATCGGGAGCAACTTGGATAATGATTTGGGAAGTTGAGAAAAGTGCTTCGGAGGTTGCCTCTTCCTAGGCTCTTGCCCTTTAGACATCGACCACAATAATCCTTCTTTAACCTGATTAGAATTAGCGAACACCTTGGATTTATGAAAATTCGGTACAAAGGTTATGTCAACTCCAGCCTCTCTTTCTTTTCTCGAGGGATATTGCTTTCTCGTCGAAGTTTCCTGTGGCCTTCTTTCTCTCAAAGCCCACTCTAATCTCTCGGCCACCTTTATCAAATGTGTAAAGGTTTGGCATCTTGAGGTGTTTAATCTGTCGAAGTATTCGTACGGAAGTACCTTCAAGAACAGGTCAATCAAGTCATCTTCCGTGATCGACGGTTTCACTTGAGTGGCCAAAGCGCGCCATCTCTGGGCATACATTCTAATTATTTCTCCTCTTCATTTTACAGTTCGTAACAGCTCTTCCCTTGTCGGGGTCGTAGCTGTGTTAAACTTACACTGCCAAAGGAAATCTTCAGCAAGATCTTCCCATCTGTCGTAGTCATCAAGATCTAACTCAATAAACCAAGCCAAAGCGGTGCCAGCCAAACTCTCTTGGAACATATTCATCAGTAGAGGAATATAGCCGGAATAGTATGCCATCTTATGCAGATAGTATTTGAGGTGAGCACGTGGACATCTTGTCCCATTGTACTTTCTTACAAAGTCTGGTTCTTTGTAATCATGAGGAGTCTCCACTTTGGCGAAAGGAGATATCTTGTCAAAACAAGCTAACTCATAGCCTTGACTGCTCAAACACTCCTCAATTTTGGCTATCCTCTTAGTCTCGGCTTCAGTTTTCACAGACTGTTTTCCATTCTCCTCCTTCTTGAGGTTAATGACAACATGGGGCATCTTCGGTTATGGCTGGACATTCGACGTATGAGTGTCCTCCATGATCGGTTGGGCACCTTCAGCTGTCCCTTTATCGGTCGTATTGGGTACTAAGGATTGACCTGAGTCGTTCAGGTTAGGTACTGATGTTTACCTAGCTTGGGAGGCTTCCTACATTACTTTAATTTAAGCCATCATGGTAGTCATAGTAATCATCTGGATCTCCAACATGCCCACTCGTGGAGTCAACTCCTATTGTTCCATTCTCGTCTTAAGTCGAGTACGGAAATGATGTCTTGGTAATTTCGTAATTAGAGAGTACCTGTTTATTTGAAATAACAAGTAAGTATCTCTTTAGGACAGATAAAGAAAGTACTAGATTCTTTCAATTGCATGTTTTCTATTGATGAATAAGAAAGAGGATTACTTTGTGAGCCCTAGTCTCACGTGAGCAATTCTTTCATTCATTTTCCAAAGGATTCATGAAAGTGAAAGATGCGCAATCTTTGACGATAGTTTTTTGACGCGTCGACAAAACATACTTATGCTCATACACATGTGCCAAAAGTAACATTTAATAAAAATGAGTATCCAAATGCTAAGAAAATATCATAATGTTCACACGTTTTACACTTGATAGAATAGTCTATCTAAGTCTAGGGCACTTGAGGTCTAAGGCATCCTCATCGTCCCAACAAAGATCGGATCCTTCAGTATGAGATTCATCATCTCCCGAATATGATGGTGATCCCATATCTTCAGGTATATACGACTCCACTCCAAGCACGTACAGCACAATGTATTCAAGTACATAAGGCTCGACAAAGTTACTTATTTCGTCTCAAAGCGTCAGATGTATTCTATAGAAGTCCTATGAATATTCATCTCATGAGTCATATCATCCGGCCATTATACGCAGATGAATTCCACTTTGGCTTCAAATTGCTTCTTCTTTTTTCCTGTGAAGGTCTCTCTTGGCAAGTCAAACGAGAAGACATCCGGTCGTAGTGATGAAGGGATGTCTTGCAATGCTCCAAACTGTCGAATAACCCTCCTTGGATAAGACGCGATGATGCCTGTGAATCATAACAAAGGGACTGGATCTTCGCCATTACACGCGAGTCTGATTTACCGAGTGTTGATAATCTAAGCCGCCACTAGAGTTGTTCTAGTTTCAGAGTTCTAAAAAATTCCTTCCTTTATTTAAAGTTGAACGTAGGAATACGTGTATGAGTTTTGATAAAGATTCTGAGAGGATGAGCATCGAAACTAATCTCAGTGAAACCCATGCGAATTTGAAATTGTTTGATATGAGATGTGAACCATAGGTATAGGAGACCACTAGAGGCTTTAAAGATTCCCTTCTTGCTTTTTTCTAAAACGATTTAAGAAGAGGAAGGTTTCAGCAAGAATAAGGTTCAAATAATCTCACTCATAGCAGATTTGTTCGACCACTACAGCCATGATAGGATCAAAAGTAATAGACAAGATTGGGAATAGAACAAAGCTAAAGAATGTCAAAACAAAAACTCTACTAGATTTAGTTTCTTTGCCAGCAAGAAGGTTGTCAAACCTATCTATAAGAAAAGATAGGGAAACTCATCCTGAATTACTTTTGATGTCTGCTTTGATTTCGTTAAGGTTTGTATCTAGGAATTTAGCTAGCTGACTTAAAGGCTCAAACCCTATAGGAGGTTGGACTAACAAGTGAGTAAATTTAACTCCAATGGCGGCACTATATTCTTCAAGGGTAGGGGTAACCTCTAATCCTTCCATGCAAAACGTCACGGTGGTCGGTTCCTAATAGAGTGCCATGACTTGGATAAAGGCAGGTGGGCATTCACTCTTCAGCAGATCCAATAGATATCCTAGCCGTGATCTGGTGTACTTCGGCTAGCTTCACCCATGTTGTCCCACCAGGCTAGATTGAACACTTGGATGTCATTCTTCCCCATCTAGTCTAAAATATGCAAATGATTTTGAAAAATTAATCACCAAAGATTACTTAAAAAATATTATTATGCTAATGTCATGAAATACGCATAGACTGATTTGATTGCACATTTCAGTTAATGAAATGGAAATTAGGGTCTTTCTCAAGTATGAAAAACCTAACTCAATGTCTAATTTGAATTTCAAACAAGTGAATTATGCAATTAGTTAAAATCATCTTAGTGACTAAAAGCAATAACAATGTCACATCCCATTGGTCAAAACATCAACTGTGAGCATAGTGAAGTAATTCATTATTACAAAGAGGATACGCTATGAAAGAGAGATAGAGAGGGACCTCAACGGGGGAAGATACCAATCAAATTTATTCTAAAACAAGAAAGCCATAAAAGACCAATGAAATGTGGGATCTAAACTATGCCTCCCCAAGATCTAATCTTCTTTGGGATGACGGCTCATCAAGGTTTCCTTCTTGAGCGCATCTTTGTCTTGCCCCTCTTCAGGACACGGCTTGGTAATCAGGACTTCTTTCTTAGTTAAGTGTCCTTCAGATTGTGAATAATAATCTTCAGCGGGTCGGTTGAGATGTTTTAATTCCTCTGGCCACTCTTTGGTCCACGATATAATGACTTCAGAGGTCTTCTTGAATTTTATCTTTTTTAGTATGATGCGCATTGGCTTCGTCTTGGTTGCAGGGTGTCTTTTCTTTCCCCAAAAAGAGATCATTGGTTGATTTTCCCTAGCTTGACGTTCAGCTTTTCGGCGGGCATAGGCTTCTCTAGCTAAGCTGTTGCGGTACTGCCTTCTCACCTCTAGATAGTGCTTGAACATCTCATCTACCTGCCGCTTAAACCTAAGGTTATTGATATAATAACTAGTCTGGCAATCTTCGGCATATCTTAGTTTACGTCCAGTCAGCTCTCAACCATGTACAAATCTAGTAAAATGCAACCTTGTGTTCGGCTCAGGACGAGTGATTTTCCTTAGATATTCGAAGGTTACCAACTCTGTCGAACTTCTAGGAAACAACGACATCCTATCCCCTATCATCGTTATTCCAATCGGTAACTTGAATTATTTCAGAATGTATGCAATGCATATAAATGTGAATAATATGCAACACATGAACATACCATAAGACCGAGAGTAAGGAAATATATTTAAAAGTAAATGTCTTACCAACCAAAATCCGGGGAACATCCAATATTTCCTTATAACAATGGGTGATTTTAGGCATACTAACCTTACACAGACATGCGCATGAGATAAGTGGGAATATACTCTAAAAATAAAATTAGGTGTTGAACCTATGGCTCAAGCTCTCACGATCCAAATATGGCAGATTCCTCCTCAAGCGTACCCACCCAAAAGGACTAGATATCACCAATTTGGATTATGAGCAGGAACGAACATGAAAGTCTCAAGTACCATCAAACACATGATTCTTTTGTATCATTTCCCTATCTAAGGTAACCCAAAGGTGATAGTAGTCGGGGTTTGACCGCCAGTGTGTGAGATATGTCGTGATCATCATAATGCAAGGTCATGCACAACAATTTGTATCAAACACTGCTTCAATTTATACGTAAAAATATGCATGCAATCTCAACTCCAATCTGTAGGAAAGATGTCGACAAACACTCTACCACATATTTCTCCAATTTGTAAAAACGTTTAACACAATGATTAGGGTACGTACCTTACCTTTGAGAGCATCTGTAGAAAAAAGGGATAGATAAACCAATCAGCTTTTTAATCGGCTCAAGTCCTCTAAAATTTCTAACCAGAGATTCTGGTTTGGAATAAGTCCCCAGCGGAGTCGGCAGTCTGTCGCGACTCGAATCTCGAAATCCTTTCAAGATCATGGCGGGTTAATGGCTCGTCCCCTCTAGTCGGACGTGGGCCTTTCTTAAGGCCCGTTACCAAAGTCGCAATGACAGTATACGTGGTCGACCTTCGGTATGGTCTGGTGACATGTGATACTTGTAAATGCCAAGGAGTCGTCACCAATCGTTTCGTGGAGGGTACGATTGGAAATCCTATTGAATAGTTGGGAGCATTCTATTCAATTCTGCGGAAACAAGATAAAAGGGATCGGGGACTTTGTTACGCCAACTATCAGAGTTGACGCCCTTTCGGCACCTAAGTTTGAATGATTTGTCTAACCTAAGATTTCATACAAATGAGTGAGGTGTGAACCCTAAAACTAGGAGTTTCATGTAGATAGGAATGACTATCCTAGCAACCGCATTCAATAAAATGAGTGCGCAAATCAAGAATCCAATACGTGCGGATAAATCATATGAACACAACGTGGCATCCCCAATAAGGCCCTATTAGCCTAGAGAAATGTTAATCAAGGCTTAAGAATATTTTTGACATGACTTGCCCTTGAGGGGCAAAATCGTAATTTTGAAGAATTTTGGGACAATTTACCCAAGAAAGGAAAATTTATCATTTTAGATGAAATATGAAGCCAAAAGATGGTGAAAATAGGTTTGGTCACCAAACCAATCCATTTTCTATTTTTTGAAAATTTTCATAATTTTTTGAAAATTTTAGAAGCGACTTTACCCTTTGAGAGGTAAAATCGTCATTTTCAGAAAAAAGACGAGATTCAAGAACCCAAGCATAAGAATTGGTTGTCTAGCCAACCCTAGTTCTTACCTTGGCATTCTCAATCTATATCATTTACCAAGCAAAGGCGATTTACCCCTAAAGGGTGATATCGTCAATCTTCAGGAGAATAGATAAGAAATCTCAAAAATAGGATCGGCCAGTTCTCTATGCTCAATCCTTAATTTTTAAGAATTTCTAGAGTGTCTACAAATTCTCCACAATTTTCCTACATTTTTTCGGGATTTTCTAACATTTTTTTGGAATTTTCTAGGGGTTTTTTTATTTTTTATTTTAAAATGATTTTTATGATTTTTTAATAAAAAATTATTCAGACCGGGTTGACCCGACCCACTTGGGCCGGAACCCCGCCCAGACCCAGGCCCGCGCGACCCCCGCACTGAAACGACGTCGTTCCATATTTTTCATTTTTCGATTTATTCGGATTTAATTTGACGGTTCCTATTGAACCACGTGGCTATTCCACGACCCTTGGATCAGCTGACTAAGGTCTATGGCCCAGATCAAGAGTAGACTACTCCTCAACCGTCAGATCTGATTACCTAAAATTTACGAACACGATCGAACGACTTGGCTAATCCTCGATCGTCCGATCAGTTGATTTATTTTTTATTTCGAAAAATTAATTTTTCATTAATTCAAAAATTTAAAATTGATTGAACGGACGCCAAGCCAACATGTGGCATTACCTAAACCGTCGAATCGCCTAACAGACTAACTTCTGACTCCAACGGCTCAGCTAACTAGGCAGACACATGACCTATCACGAGACGACACGTAAGATGCTGACTCTTTGACCAGCCACGTCAGCTCTGTTTTCGACCTCTCGACCCCGGCGGAATGGACGGCCGAGACTTCTTCGGCGTCGATCGACGACCAAACCTAGACCAATTGACCTAAAACTAAAGCCATTCGACTCGTTTACTCCTTTAGTTTCACATATATCAAAATCAAAGTATTTCATCCATAGAATCAAACATAGGCAAGCTCAAATCAGGTCGCCATGCGATTCAAGGCATATCAAGCAAATTCACTCATAGAGAAAGTTATACTAGGGTTCACAACACTTACCTCGAGCTCCGATTGAGCTCGCAGGGCCTAGGTTTGGTTAGGCGACATTGAACAGTGTTCGGCAATGAAGGTTGAGTTTGGAGACTCGATTCGAAGTATTCAAGCAAAATCAATGCAAAATAAAGATGCAATGATGGTCACCGATGCTTTAAGAATAAAACGCCCACTCTAACTCGAAGAATTATGATCGGAATCGAGTTTCGTCATTAAAGCACAGTGAGAAAACTTAGAAGTTGAACTCGCCTTTTTCAGGATTATAGGAGGCCTGACCGGTAGCGATCGGCTCCTGCTACTTCAAGGGTGCTTCTGATGACCTTTGGTGACTTCGGTTTGGCCGGAGATGGCCAAACCAGTGCCTTGAATTCGAACCTCAAATTCTCAACGGCGGGGGGCGGAGAATGAGTTCTCTCCCACTCTCTCTCTCTCTCTCTCTCTCGATTATGTTTTCTTCCTTCAACCGATGAACTGACCTTTCTTCAAGAATCAGACCCCAAAGGTTATATACAAATTTCAGTTTTGGTGCCGAACGGGGAACGTGCATTTTATCCTTCTCACTGCCTCCCATGCGCCATTTGGTCACCGGACGGTGACGGAATCTGTTGGATTTCCGTCCAATCTCGTTAGGTCCTCCGTCGACCTTTATTTGATGCGAATTTGAGGTGCATTTGGTATGAGTTGACTTTTACAGGTACCGCAACTTTGGCCGGTTGATTACTTTCTGTTCCGGCAACGTCAGGTGGTGTCGCCGGTATTGATCGACGGGGGACGACGCGAGGAACAAAACGCCTACCATTTCCCTTCCAATTATTCACGAATTGCTCTTCAATTTGACGATCAAAATCAACCCAAGAACTGTTCATTTGTGCAAAAACTCAGGGAAGAAGACAACACTATTCAGACCGGTTCGACCGGCTCGACCGATCAGAACCGGTCTGACTTGATTTTTTTCAAATTAATCATAAATAGATGGGGAATTTTTTCAATGAAACCTCATAATCAAACTTAGGACATGAATATTATCTAAAAATGTGATTTTGCCCAAAAATTTATGTCAATTTCTATAAAAGCCTCAAATTTATCCTTAATGCAATTCGGAAAATTGTGAAATTGAAGGCTCAAACAGACAAATTGGACCAAACCACCTATGCCAATCAACTCAGAATGATGAAAAATATTGCGTATTAGCTTCAATTGATAAATCTAGCCCTTGAATTGAAAGTAATTTCAATTATACCCAAATTCAAGAACTAAATTGCAATAAATTATGCAATTCTGCCCAATTTATGCAATTGAGCAATTTGTGCAAATAATTGGGCTATATTGTAATGAAGGATAATTAGATTGAATGTCAAGACCCTAAAAATGCCAAAATTGTAAATTAAAAGACTTAATTGACATTTTTTTAAACCAAATTCAATCATACGTGTAACAAAAGAACACATAAAATTGAACTTGAATTTAGACGTTTTATGAGGTCAAGAGTACAAGGAAATTAAAATAAAAATATTGACTATTTTTTCATTTTTTTGTGACCTCAAATGCTATTTTTCTTGAATTTTTAGATATTTTCCTATTTTCTAAAAATACCAAAAAATATGAAAAATACAAAAAAAATCATTTTTTTATCAAAATGGTTCCTTGGGCTTGGCCAAGGTCACCAAAGTTAATTTTGTAATTTTTTTGACTTTTTATGAATTTTTTTATGATTTTTCAAAATAAGACTGAAAAAGACTGGTAAAAAATCAGGTGTCAACATAACCCACGCTCTCTTGATAGTTGGATATATAGCCTCAATATTTCGCGAAAGAAAAGGAGCAGCACTGGGCAATTTGGCGAATCTTCAGCTTTAGGCGGTTTGGCAAATCTTTTCCAAATCCTTTAATCGTTGCCTCATAACGCCCGTCAAACCATTCACCTCTTATAACGCTCACCATACAACCTTATGCACTTGAGTATATATTTAGAACAGGAGAATAAATTAAACTTTACTTCTTAAATAGATCAAGACGCAGAGAAAATGAACTCAGTTCACTATTATGTGCAACGTTGTAGGTTCACTAAACATTAACAGTGTGTTCGAAACTCTTTTGGCCCTTAAGTTATAAGCAATCTCTGTTGGAAACGGATCTCACTTCTATTCGTACAAATACGCCGCGGAAACAATACAAACCCTATATTTGCTTGAATCACTAATCATAAAGTAAATCACGTGGAACGGACTTACTTTGATAGCTACAAATTAAAGCCCCGATTGCAAAAGTGGAGAAACCAATATCCTCCAACCGTTCGTCGTCAATTCCCATAGGGGTTCTTCGAACGTGATAGAAAGAGTTATTTCGGGAGAGTTTCTTAGTGACAGACAAAAGTTACGGAACGACATGCGTTCTCAAGAGGATATAACATAGTTTCCATAACCTTCCTCACAGACTTTAATAGGTAATTCAATATGTCTTAAATTACCTTAATAATTAGCATTAATGGCAATAATTGATATGGCCCATTATTGCCCTTAATTGGGCGTAATGTCCAACATCCCTCACTCGCTCGCGAAGGGCTAAATCTCTTTATTGCTCTTCTCACTGCAATGTTCATATGGGCAAATAATCTGAACAACCAGCATACTTTGAGAGCTCATTGTCATACATCTGTTGGGAGCATATGATAGCTCAAAACACAAACATGATCCCATGTGGATTATTGTATGCAGTACCCTAGATCGATTTTATATATATATATATATATATATATATATATATATATATATATATATATATATATATATATCGTTTAAGTATGATATATTATATTCACAATTATGATCATTGTTGACACCTGATTTTCGATTAGTATTTTTCAGTTTATTTTTGAAAAATTCATGAAAAATTCATAAAATATTAAAAAATTGCAAAATCCACTTTGGTTGCCTTGGCCAAGCTCAAGGAACTATTTTTGACCAAAAAATAATTTTTCATATTTTTCACATTTTTTAGTATGTTTAGAAAATAGGAAAATACTCAAAACTTCAAGAAAAATAGCATTTGATGTCACAAAAATATAGAAAAATAGTCAATATTTTTATTTTAATTCCTTTGTCTTCTTGACCTCATAAAAAGTTCAAATTCAAATTCAATTTTATGTGTTTCTTTGTTACATATATGATTGAATTTGGTAAAAAAAATGTCAATTGAGCCTTTTAATTTCTAATTTTGGCATTTTTAGGGTCTTGACATTCAATCTAATTGTCCTTCATTACAATTTAACCCAATTATTTTCACAAATTGCTCAATTGTATGAATTGAGCAAAATTGCATACTTTATTGCAATTTAATCCTTGAATTTTGGTATAATTGAAATTACTTTCAATTCAAGGGTTACATTTATCAATTGAAGCCAATGTCCAATGTATTTCATCATTTTGAGTCAATCGGCATAGGTAGTTTGGTCCAATTTAACCGTTTGAACCTTCAATTTCGCAATTTTCCAAATTGCAATTAAGGACAAATTTAGGACTTTTATAGAAATTGACATAAACTTTTGGGAAAAATCACATTTTTGGATAATAATCATGTCCTAAGTTCGATTTCGAGGTTTAATTTTCAAAAATTCCCCACGAATTAGGGTTAATTTTGAAAAATCAAGTCAGAACCGGTTCTGACCGGTCAGATAGCCCGGTCGAACCATTTTGCTACAGTGTCATCTTCTTCCCTGAGCTTCTGCGCAGGTGAACAATCCTCAGGGCGATTTTGATCCTCAAATTGAAGACCCATTCTCGGATAATCGAACAAGCACTGGTGGGCGTATTGTCGTCTGTGCCCTTCCCTATCGATTGACACCGGCGGCACCACTCGACGTCGCCGGAGGAGAGAGCAATCGGCCGACCAACCTCACGGACCTGCGAAAGTCAATATTTCTCAAACTTGGCTCAAATCCGTGTCAAATTCGCACTAAATGGGACTCGCCGGAGCTCCTAACAGAGATTAAACGATTTCCCAACCGATTCCGTCGCCGTCGGCATGCCATTTGGCACGTGACAGCACGTGAATCCAAGTTGGTGAGCCTCCACCGATTAAGCGGGAAATCGAAATTGGTACATAGCCTTTAAGGGGGCTTTCGAGAGAAGGGGTTGGTTCATTCAGTTGCTAGAGGTGAACAGAATCGAAAGAGAGAGAAAAAACGAGAGAGAGCTCGTTCTCTGACTCCCGTCTTCGAGAACTTGAGCTCGACTGCAAGGCGCTGGTTAGGCCGTCTCCGGCCAAACAGAAGCCAAAGAAGAATGTTGGAAGCTTGCCTGAAGCTCCAGGAAGCAATCGTAGTTGGCCGCGACGCTTGAAACCGCGAGAACAGGTGAGTTAGAACTTTGAGCTTCTAATTGAGCATCAATGACGACTCACCCGTCTTACGTTTATTATTGCATTTAGTGTGTGCGTTTTGTTCCTTGGACATCACTAACCATCATCGTATCTTCATTTTGCATCGATTTTGCTTTAAAACTTCGAATCGAGTCTCCAAACCTCTCGCCATAAATCAAGAACTGTTCAATTTTGTCGACCCAAATATACGCCATGCGAGCTCAATCGGAGCTCGAGGTAAGTGTTTTGAACCCTTTTCCGAGCTACTCTGTGTTTGAATTGTCTCGATTTTGTGTAGTTTGCATGATTAAGGCCCCATGGCCGTACTCGGCGTTCTACATGCTGCACGTGACTCAGTGGATGAAATACCTTGATTCTTAACTATGTCAAACTACAGATTATTCGCGAGTCGATTGGCGCCGGTCTCGTGCAATTTCGTAAAAGTTTCACCGTTGGATCGTCGCCGAAGATTCATAGCCGTCCATTTAGTTGTAGTCACGAGATTGAAGACGAAGCTGATGTGTCTGGTCAGAGAGTCAGCGGTCCTAGGTGACAATCTATCATTGGTCTATGTAGATGTCGAGTCAGTTCGACCGTTAGTCTGTTAAGCTGAGTTAGTTTTGATCGAATGGCTTAAATTAATCGAGTACTATTTTTAGTGGCCGTCTGATTAGAAATTAGGAATATCCGAAAATGTTTTAAAATCGAAAATCATAATAAACCAAAACAGTGTCGTTTAGGTTAAGGGTCAAGCGGCATCTTTAGGTTAGTGAGGATAGACGGACTAGATCAAGTCTTGGATTTTAATCGCGACCGAAGATTTAAGTAATCAGATCAGACGGTCGAACAGTAGTGGGCTTTTGATCTGAGCCGTAGGTCTTGGTCAGCTAATCCAAAGGCCGAGGAATAGCCATGTGGTTCAATAGGGACCGTTGGATTAAATCCAAATAATAGAAAAACAAGAAAATGCAAATCGATGTCGTTTTTGGGCATGGGTTGCGCGGGTCCGGGTCTGGCCTGGGTTCCGACCTGAGTGAGTCGGTCAACCCGGTCCATATCTTTTTTAATAAAAAATTTCAGAAATTTTTTAAAAATAAATAAATAAATAATCAAAAAATCCTAGAAAAGTTTAAAAAAAATGTTAGAAAATCCTAAAAAATTCCAAAAAAATGTATGAAAATTGCGAAAAATTCTTAGGCATTCTAGAAATTTCAAAAAATTGAGGATTGACCACAAACAACTAGTCAATCCTATTTTTAGGATTTCTTATCTGTTCATCTGAAAATTGACGATATTACCCTTTAGGGGTAAATCGCCTATGCCTTGTATATGAGCTAGGTCAATAATGCCGAGATAAGAATTAGGGTCAGTTAGGCGACCAATTCCTATACTCAGGTTTTCGAATCTCATCCTTTTTCTAAGAATGACGATTTTGCCCCTCAAAGAGTAAATCGTCTTCCTTATTCCGATCGAGCCGTGAAAACTGCTCAAAATTAGGATCTGGGTCGGGAGGTCGATCAATCCTTCTATTTGGGGTTTTCACTTCTCATCACCTTCTGAAATGACGATTTTACCCCTCAAAGAGTAAATCACTTCTAAAATTCCAGAAAAATTCTGAAAATTTCCGAAAAATAAGAAATAGATGGTTTTGGTCACCAATTCTATTTCCATCATCTTTTGACTTCGTATCTCATTTGAGATGACAAATTTTTCATTTTAGGGTAAATTATCCCAAAACTCTTCAAAATTACGATTTTGCCCCTCAAGGGCAAATCATGTCAAAAACACTCCTGAGCCTTGATTGATCTTTCTCTAGGCTAATAGGGTCTTACTAGGGATGTCACGTTGCTTTCATATGATTTATCCGCATGTTTTGGATCCTTAATTTGCTCATTCATTTTATTGATTATGAGTGCTAGGGTAGTCATTCCTATTTACATGAACTCCTAGTTGTAGGGTTCACACCTCACTCATCTACATGAAATCTTAGGTTAGACAAATCATTCAACTTAGGTGTCGAAAGGGCGTCAACTCTAACAGTTGACGTAACAAAATCCCCGATCACATTTCTCTGGTTTTCGCAAAATTGAATAGAATGCTCCCAACTAGTCGATGGGGTTTCCAATCCTATCATCCACAGAACGATTGGTGGCGACTCTTTGGCATGCACACATATTACATGTCACCAGACCGCATCGAAGGTCGACCATCTATATTGCCATTGCGACTAGGGTAACGAGCTTTGGAAGAGGCTCGCGTCCGACCAAAAGGGACGACCCATTAACCAGCCCAAAGATCTCGGAAGCGAATCCGACAAGATATTGGCGGGTCGCGACAATCACACTAGATAATCATAACTGACCGGTCTGTGAATATAATCTATAATATGACTTTAAACTCTAAATCAATCTTCCTCCTCCATTAGACCTCTCAATTTCAATTCAGCTCGCTTTTTTAAAAATGTCCCTTTAGATCGAATCAAGTTTATGACCATAGGCAACACCCTAAGATTGCAAACACTAAATAGAAACCTCAAGAATAATGAGAAGTCGTGAGGACACTAAAAATGAGGAATCCATATGCTCAAAAGTCTCACATGGCTTAAAAGTTGAGATCTGCACTTTGCCTACTCTCATAGGTCAACTCTTGCATACGTAATATGAAGTACGTATTACGATATTTTCTCCTTTCCCATGGAGGGTATGTCTTTTTATTTAATACCATACAGATGATAAATTAGACGCACTTAGTGTCTAATTTGAGGTCACGTAACTACTCCAGCCAAGAGTATCCATCAGAACTCTCATATAGCAATAAAACATATTAAGTGAAATACATGGGTTGTTTCACTTTCGGACGTTGTAAACAATAAGTTCGTATCGTAACATTTTGTTAAGGCGACATCAATATTTAAGCTCGAGCTCTCAATTATCACCTAGATAATGAGCTTAAATTTCGTCTCATTACGCAGTAATGGAGGCGATTTACCCATGTGAGTGGGCTAATCTCTTATCTGTTCGACATACATTTTCAACATAAAGCACCAAGCTTTGTAATCCATAAAAAATACTTATAGACGATAATTTCAAACTTTATTGAATGTGAACGTTCAAGGAAACACAATACTCAATATATTACATTATACGTTGTCCAAGAGATTTTACATGACTATGAAAAACATCTCTAGGAATTGGCTTCGTCATTGGATCTGCTAACATTCTATGCGTAGATATATACTGCATGTTCACATCCTTTCGTGCAACTACATCTTTAACATAGTTATACTTAATGTCTATATGTTTGGTCTTACAATGGAACTTAAAATCTTTGGTGTAGGTTATTGCTACTTGATTATCACAGTATACCAAAACTGGATTTAAAACATCATTACAAACACCTAGATGATCCAAAAATCTCCTAAGCCAGACACCTTCTTGTGATGTTGCTGACAAAACCATGAATTCGTCTTCCATGGTAGATAGCGCTATACAATTCTACTTCTTACTACTCCAAAATATGGCGTCATTATTCAGTAAGAACACGTTTCCAGAGGTAGACTTTCTCTCATCTAAATCTCCTCACCAATCAGCATATGTATATCCTTCAAGGTGCTGATCAGTTCCTTGAAAACTCAGCATGTAGTCAGCAGTAGCTTTTAGATACCTCAGAATTCTCTTAACAACAACCCAATGTTTGACCTGAATTGGATTGGTATCTACTTACCATTCCAACTGCATAACAAATATCAGGTCTCGTACACATCATAGCGTACATTAAGCTTCCAACGGCACTTGCATAAGAAACGTTCTTCATACGTTCTTGCTCTTGTGGAGTCTTAAGACACATTCTACGGCTCATGCCTTCACCTTTTGCAATAGGAGTATCAATGGGTTTACAATCTTGCATATGAAATCGTTCAAGGACCTTATCAATGTATGTCTTTTGCGGAAAAGACAATAACCTTGTCGAACGATCTCTCGAAATCTTAACTCCGTAACTTCACCCATACCTTTCATCTCAAAATTAAAAGATAGTCAATTTTTGACTGTCTTGATAAACTTCATATTGCTTCCGGCAATTAATATATCATCAATATATAATGGTATAATTACAAAATAACCTTTGGATCTCTTGATATATACGCAATTATCTTCATCAATCATGTTAAAATCATATGCTACTATAGCATTATGGAAGCGTCTATTCCATTGCCTTGAAGACTGTTTAAGGCCATATATCGATCTCAGAAGTCAACATACTTTTTGTTCTTGGCCTTCTTTGACAAACCCAATAGGTTGTTCCATGTAAATTTCTTCTTCTAATTCTCCATTGAGAAAAGCAGTCTTTATATCTATTTAATGTAATTCAAGATCCAAACTAGCCACTATTGCCAGAATAAGGCGAATTGAGATAAATCTCACCACAGGGGAGAAGGTATCTTCAGAATCAATGCCTTCTTGTTGTTTATACCCATTCGTTACAAGATTAGCCTTATATCTCTCAATTGAGCCATCAGCCTTGCGCTTTATTTTGAAAACTCATTTATTCCCAATGACTCTATGTCCTTCCGGAAGATCTACTAGTTTTCAAACTTGATTTGATCTCATCGACTCCATCTCTTCTTCCATTGCTTTCATCCATTTTTCCTTATCAGGGCATGAGAGAGCCTCATTTACATTCCTAGCTCATCTTCTTCTAGTGGAGCGATCATGAAAGCCTCATCTTCAATTTCAAAGCGTCAACGGGGAATGCTTTTGTGACTTGTTCGTTGTGGAAGAGATTTTATCAAGGGTATAAGAGGTACATCTTCCCGTACATCTTCCTCTATTACACTCCCACTCGGATCAAATAATGATACTTCTTCATCAAGTGGTGACAATTGAGATAGGTTTGTACTCAACTTCCCACTCCTTACATTGCTCCCACTTGGATCATATATCCAACTGTCTCATTATCTTTATCCAAGGTTTCAAATAGGGAATAATCATCACCTATTTCACCCTTTTTCGGAAACTCATTCCCTAAGAATGTAACGTCTCGAGATTCAAATTCAATCACACTTTCGCTTTCTTGGTCGCCTATGAACACATACTCTTTGGAGTGTTCCGAGTACCTTATGAAGATACTCTTTTTACCTCTTGGTCCCAATTTTTCATATTTAGGGGTGAACTCATGAGTATAGGCAGCACAACCCCAAGGCTTAAGAAAGCTCAATTTAGGTTTTCGACCTATCCACAACTCATATGGAGTGGAAGATATTGATTTTGAAGGCACACGATTAAATATATAAACGGCAATTAACAAAGCATCACCCCAAAAGGTGATAGGCAAATTGACTTGTGCCATCATAAATCTAATCATTTCCGTTATGGTTCTATTTCTTTACTCTACAACACCATTTTGCTGCAAAGTATATGGGATAGACAATTGCCTTTCTATTCCCTTTTCATCACATAAGTTCATGAACTCATCAGATAAATATTCTCGACCACGATTAAATCTCAATGCTTTTATTTTCTTATCTAACTGATTTTCTACTAAGGTCATATATTTTCTAAAGCAACTCAATGCTTTAGATTTATGAGAAATCAAGTTGACATATCCGAATCGAGAGAAATCATCTATGAAAGTGATGAAATATACAGCCTCGTGCCTTACTCTTACATTCATTGGGCCACATACGTCAGTATGAATTAATTGCAAAGAAAATTTAGCTCTTGTTCCTTTTCCAAATGGCTTTTGAGTTAATATCCCCATTAGGCTATGCTCGCAGGTGGGCAATTCTACTTTCTCAACCTTACCTAATAAGCCTTATTTGGCTAACCTATTCATGTGTTGCTGGTCAATATGACCAAGTCTAGCAGGCCAGATATTTACATCATTCTCAATAGAACTAGAGGATGTAAATAGGGAATGGCAAACATTCATATTGCTGCTTTCAACATCCAATACAATAAAGCCATCCACAAAATTACCGAATCATAGAAAGTTGTATCCAACAACAAATCCACACCATTGTCATGAAAATTCATAGAAAAATCAAGTTTGACTAAAACCAACACAGAGACAAGATTCCGATAAATTTCTGGAGCATATATGACATCATGTAGGAATAATGTGCGACCACCACGTATGATAAGTTGGCAGGTGCCAATTCCTTTAACTTCTACTCTGGAGTTATTCCCCACATAAATCCACTTTGCTCCATGTGGAATTCGCCAAAGTTCCACAAAGGTATTTCTATCTCGTGCTATATGGTTTGTGGTGCCTGAATCTACAGTCCACAAAGGATGAAATTCAGTTAGAAATATAGAGCTTGATACACAACCATCACTTTTAAATGTAGTCAAGGTTTCTACCTTCTTCGACTCGCCTCAGTCGCGAGCGAAGTGACCCTTCTTGCCACAATTATAACATTTCACCCTTGAAATGTTTCTTTTAAAGGGGGGGCATTTCCCTTTGTCATTCTTGTTAAACTTTGGTTTCTTGCCAGATGGTTCAGCTCCTTTACCTGCCCTCTTCATGAAACTGCCAGGATACTTGCGTTTGGAGTCTGAAGCTCCATGCGAACTAGAGCCAGCAAAATACACATCAGATTGTATTTTAGTTGCTAGAAAGCGATCCTCCTCTAGCTCTAGATGGCGCACAGCATCTTCAGGTTGACTTTCATGTGCTCCCAGCAATGGGACAAAAAGGGAATCACTGCCTGCACTTGTTGTCCAGTAGATAATATGTGACCTACATCCTTCAACTCATTCATTAATCATGTTCGACATTTTTTTCAAATGCTGCTTCATATTATACCCATGTGGCATTTTATGCATGTCGAATTTGATTGTAAGTTGGCTCGTTTGGTGACCGAAGTCTGCCCAAATCTGGTCTTTAATGCATCCCTCATATCTTTTGCAGTCTTATGCAGCCTAAACTCTCGCATATCGTTATCCATGCTACTCAACAACGTAATGCGACAGTAGAGTTCTTTTTCTTTCAAGCAACGAAGACTTCCTTATCCCTTATGTATTGTGCAGTAGTGTCATCCTTTGGCTCAATCATGACCTGGTTAAGAGCTTCCAGTGCCTCTAGCTCTTCTAGCACATACTAAATTTTCAAATTCTAGATCTCGTAATTATCATCGTTCAATTTCTCGCTCTTATTGAGCTCAGCAACGATGTTCTTGGAAGCTGATGTCATTGTATCTGAATATGAGGTAATTTAGACATTATACACGAAATATTATCGTCTAATACGTATGGATACTTTTTACACTAACTAATTATACTAATACATGACTTCACATAAGGACTTAGAGTTGAAAGTTCACGTAGTTCCCAATCATCATCTATGGATCCTCACTTGAAATCATCATTAATATAATTATTTAGGTAAAATTGAGTTATATAATCAAAAGTTACTAAAACTTTAGAGAACTCCCCACTCATAACATATAATACTACTAAAACATTATATTTATTCAATACCATAAAAGGTTCACCACAAACAAAGTCCATAAATAGTCAAAACACCCTCAAAAATCAAAACATGAGTAAAAAAGTTTTCAATAAAACAAGACTCATAGAAAGAGGGCCAAAACGTCAATCGCTCCTCCAGTAGCGCTTCTTAATACCAAGAAAAGATCACATATTCATAAAAGCCAGGCAAATCCTGAACCGTATGAGCTGCCTCATAAAAGCTCTTGGGCTGCCCTTCCCCGTGCGCCACAGCGCATTATGCCTCATCTATGACCCATTCAAAACCAGAGTTGAAGTTCTTTAAATCCCCCTACTCATGTACTCACACAAGAAACGACTTCCGAGCCTCCTGTAAGTATCGGGATTGGCTTCCCACAAGCAATCAATGACCCCTTGCCACTCAGCGGGTAGAGTGGTCCTTAGAGCGACCACTCGCATGCATTTATTCATTTTATGTCTTCTAAGGATGACATCCTCTATCTTTTCGTTGACCTTGATAATATGCTTCATTATGTCAACCTGACCGTTCCAACGGTATAGTGCTAACTCATTCCGAAGGCACAAGACTTCTTCATCAAGCTTTGCTTCTTCTGGAGAGATGTCTCTTCGAGATAGGTATACCCAAGGCCTTTTGTTTTTCCCGCAACGAATGCAAAAAAAATTGAACTAATCAGAATCCTTGATATATAATATGGTAACGCAAATATACCATAAACTTTGATACGAACATATCAATATCAAAATGCATCCCAAGTAGACATCATACATCCTAGAATGAATCATGACAAAATTCTATTTTTTTTTGTCAACGGTCAACGATCAAAGGTCGGCGAGTCAAAGGTCGGTGGGTCAACCAAATTGGGTCGCTGGTCGAATCCGATGACCAGGTCGCACTTGGGCTGGGCCAAATAATTTTAAAAAAAAAATTGTCCAGTTATATAAACAAACATTTTAAAAAAAAATGGGCCGATTGGCCCATGCGACGTGGATCGGGCTAGGCTCGATCCGCTGACGTCACCCCGACGTCACCCACAAAGGGTGACTCTCGTGTGCGTCGAACGTGGCTGACATCAGCATGACATTAGCCACGCGGGCCGAGCCGCTCGCCCACATGCAACGCACGTGGCACGTGGGTTGCAATGGCCGCGACCCTGCCGACGAGTGGTGGCGCGTGAGCTGCCGTCCGGCCACGTCTGGCGACCGTATACCTATCAAAATGCTTGTCTTGTCGATATGAGTCCAATGCTACATTCACTTTCCATTTTCAACGAGCTTAAGGACTCGAAAATGCCCCGTATCTTCACTACTCCGGGAACCCGAACCCATTGGGGCGAGTGCGGTGCGTGCGTCTTCATTCAGCATCGTCTCGCGGCGGCTGACCACTCAAAATACTATTATCGACTTGTACGCTCGAATCATATAAATAGATTTCACTTTTACAGAACGAGTTTTTCATAAAAACGCCTTAAAACATGATGTACGCTATTGTTCATACCGTCAAAATACGCTATTCGTTCAACAGTACTCTAAACATGGCATTGGCTAACCCAAAACAATGAATTCAGATCAGGAAACAAGCAACATGATGCTCTGATACCAATGTTGGAAACGGATCCCAATTCTATACGTACAAATATGTTGCGGAATATAAAACAATATAAGCCCTAGACCGCTTGAATCACTGATCATATAGTAAATCACGTGGAACAAACTTACTTTGATAGCCACACATTAAAGCCTCAATTGCATAAGTGGAGAAACCGATATCCTCCAACCGTTCATCATCGATTTCCACAGAGTTCTTCGAACGTGAGAGAAAGAGCTATTTCGGGAGAGTTTCTTAGTGACAGACAAAATCACGGAATGACGTACGTTCTTAATAGGGTATAGCATAGTTTCCATAACCATCTTCAATAGGTAGTTCAATATGTCTTAAATTACCTTAATATTTAGCATTAATGGCAAGAATTGATATTGCCTATTATTGCCCTTAATTGCCCTTGATTGGGCGTAACGTCCAATAAAGACATTATGACTGCCCAAGTATAATGAAGATCGGTTTTCCGATACAACTTAAATCACAGCTAATATTAGAGTATTAACCTTGATTGGTTCCTAGGGTAGACCACTAATAGTATGAACCAATAGGTTAGGTTCTAGATTTGAAAAATTTGGAGTCGGTGCATTTGGGGTAGGCTCCAAGGAAGAGCAAGTATTGCGAATCAACGCACACCTAATTATTGAGAAAATTATCTAAAAAGTTATAAACCTATTGCACTTTCACCAATTACATAAATCTTTTAGTTGTATTCAATTTAGTTATAGACATTTTCACGTTTTGCCAATTGAATCTATCCTGTCAAAATTGACCGGAAATCATTGACGTGAACGCCAACCGTCTTGTGTGGAAAGGTCAGCGCTAACGTGGATAATTTTTATTAATATTGTAATTTTTTTCGTACTCTTTAGTTATTTTTTCTTTTTTAACTGTAGTCGTCAATGTAGGAAATTCCCTTATCATGGAGGTCAAGCAGAAGATGATGGGCTTCGATGACTTATCTTTGCCCCATTACAATAGAGAGTCAAATAGGTTCATGGGACAGGGCAGCAAAAGTCAAGATAACGCGGGTCTTGATTATTCAAATATGAATAAAGGCAAATATAACCGCAAGAGAATGACTTCCATTTGTCAGCGGTTGCTGCTTGCCAGGAGTGATCGATTCCCGGTCTGATCTAGTTCCTTTCAAAAATCGGGAACCAAATCAGTGGTTTCTGTTCTCAATTTTTCGGAACCGCGGACCGTTGGTCCGCTCCGGTTCGATTCGGTTCCCGGGCGATTCCAATAAATTATACACATTTCAATAATGAACTGAATTTGAGCAACCACTTGTTATAAGTAAGTACGTAGACGATGATTTTCAATAATGAACTGAATTTGAGCAGCTTTTTAGTTTTCATAATTTTAATGGAACCATCATTGAGGCCGGCATACGAATCATGATTTATGTTTGCATCTAATGTGTATAACTCATCTACTCTCATATGTTAATGCTATTGCTTGGAATTCTAGTGGCTCACTTTCAATATGTGGATCAGATGATACTCGGGTATGACTAAATTCGATTTTTGAATTTATTTGAGCATGTGATATTACTGAGAATTTGTGAATGTTACAGGTGGTGTATTGAGGCAGTAGAAGTAAAGATGTAATTAGTGTTAACAGATTAATATTTGGGAGTGAATATGGATTTTCATCTGTGAATGGAAAGATGCTGTTGGTTCGGGTTGTGTCTTAAATGATCACTTAATATGGATTTTCATCTATGAATTATACACATTTCAGTGATGAACAGAATCGGTCTTAATTTGTTTAGGGATAATTTAAAAAAAAAATCAACTAGTCCCGTCCCGGTTCGGTCCTAATTTTATGCCCTTAGAACCGAGAACCGAACCGCCGTCCCTAAAACCGGAAATCGGACCGCCGGTCCGGATGGTCCAATTTGTTTACCCCTACTACTTGCCCTACCATTTAAATTGGATAACCAAATCAAACATCATATGATATCTTTTTTAGACCACTAAATAATAAATAATTAGACCACAAAAGAAGATTCCCCAAATTTATGCAATGAGAAATGAATGCTAAACGAGATACAACAAAACTAGCAAGAAAACTAAATCAAGCTTACTAGTGGCATGACCAATCGAATTTTTCCATCCGATTGCGATGGGCAAATCTCACTTCGTAAATTTTGTGTGTAAATTTTGTGTGTGACGACTCATCATGTTAGATCATAAGGTCAAAAAAGCATTAAGCATCCACGTGATTTCTCTTCCGCGCTATTACGAACTTGTGATGTAAAATAAATCACATGAAAATTCCGTAACCTATTTGAAAATTCCATGTCATGGAGATCTATGAAGTAACTCGAAAGTCCAGAGTTCATCCTCCAGTCAATTTTTTGTTATTAAATCGTGATTAAAGAAGCACAATTACTTTTTCCACATGATAATCCTTACCTGTAGTAAATCTTTTGCCTAAATCTTGATCACGAGAATTTTCATAATGCATGACTTAAAATGTAGGATTATGTACACGTTATGTGTGACGTTGCAAAACTCGAAATATCATAGTGAACTTTGATTATCACAAGGGGTGGGTGGGGGGGACTAAGAAGCAAACTAAATATTCAGAAATCGTCCTTTTGCGGACCACATAAAAAGTGACATTTACGTCAAATTCGCTCAATGATCACACTCGCACCTCTCCCGATTCCCATGCGATATGCGAAGACTCAAATAAGCGTCGGCATGAGTTTCCTTTGAAAGCTACAAGCGCGTCAGGAGTGTGTGAGCTGGCCGCGAAATTTTGAATTTTCCAATCTTGCGGGCCCCAATTTACCCCAAGGGCGTGTGAAGACCGCTGCAGTGGGCGTATGAAATCCAAGCTCGTCCCACATTTTCTTTCTCTCTCTCTCTCTCTCTCTCTCAACCTTCTCCGTTTTCTTCTTCAGATCCCCCGACCAAACATATGCGGAGAAGCAGAGAACATCGTCGTCTTCTGTCTCTCTTTCCACTGATCTTGGCCCTGTTGTCGTGGCCATCCCATGCCGACGGAGAAGGCGGGAGAGTGGGCATCATCGGGTATGGATACGCGGTCGGGTCCGCGGCTGTTGACCCATCGGGAACGACGTTGACCGCCGAGCTCCGCCTCATCAACAGGACCTCCGTCTACGGGCCTGACGTCGAGAATCTCCGCCTAGTTGCCAGGTCAGAGCAGCAAAAAAATTAAAAAAATTAAAAAAAGTAGGTTGTTTAGTGATTAGCTTCTTCGCGAGAAGCATTATCCTTCTCCTGTTGACCAATTTAATCACAATTTCTTGGAAACCTTACACTTAAATTGTCAAGTGATCACTGGACAAGTAGAGGCTAAGTTAAGATCAAAGGTTATGCCAATAAGAGCGGACGCCGGAAGGTAGATCGGTATAATTTTGTACCCAACTTGACTAAGTTCTGACGAACTTATATAGGTAGGTTTTCAATAAGTTCAACGAGATCAAGATGAATTGCTTAATTAAAACTTCGCTCTTATTTTAGCAATGTTTCGTATTTTTGCTAGTTTTAATTTTTACAATAAACAATATATCCAAAAAAAAAGTTAACATTTGAAATCATTCTATTACTTCGACAATATATATATATATATATATATATATATTATTGTATCGCATAATACACAATGAAAATACATAGTGAGAAAATACGCAAAAAGTGCAAAATATTGCGATATTCGAATTTTTCAAAGAAGGTTGTTGCTGGAGAGAAAATAATCAAATTTCGATAGTGAAATATGTGCGAGATTATATTAAAATGTTTGTAGAAGGAAAAAAAAACCAATTGAGAATTCTTGCAGTAGAGTATAGTGTAATTTACCCCTGCGAAAAATAGCTAATTTTGGCTTACGTCAGCATGGTCTCGTTCCAGCTTCCAAGCAAACGGACGTCTTCGAGTCCGAATCTCAGACGCCGACCACCCCCGATGGGAAGTCCCCGACGACCTCATCCCTCGCCGATCTCCCTCCCCTCCCCAACAAACCCTAACTCCGCCGCCGTCCCTATCCGCCCCCTCCTCCGACCTAGTCTTTGTCCTCCGCAACGCCACCCCCTTCTCCTTCTCCGTCTCCCGCCGCTCCTCCGGCGACGTCCTCTTCGATACCTCCTCGCCCGACCCCTCCGCCTTCCTGGTCTTCAAAGACCAGTACCTCCAGCTCTCCTCGTCCCTGCCTCCCGGCCGCTCCTCCCTCTATGGGATCGGAGAGCACACGAAGCCGTCGCTCCGGCTCCAACCCAACCAAACCCTAACTCTGTGGAACTCCGACATTGGTAGCGTGAACCTCGATGTCAACCTGTACGGATCGCATCCCTTTTACATGGACGTCAGGTCGTCCGTGGGCCGCGGCGGCGGAGGAGATGGGGCGGGCACGAGCCACGGCGTTCTGTTGCTGAACAGCAATGGCATGGACGTGGTGTACACTGGCGATAGGATCACTTACAAGGTGATCGGTGGGGTGTTGGATTTGTATTTCTTCCCTGGGCCGTCGCCGGAGGCTGTCATGGAGCAGTACACCGAGCTCATTGGCCGGCCGACCCCAATGCCATACTGGTCCTTTGGTATGCTGGTTTTGATGATTTCTTTCAATTGTTGTTGCTATTATTTTGATGAATCTGATTCCACTATTGTTCTTCGATTTCTGTAGCGTATTTGGCAATCACTGTGCGATTTCGAGCATAATTATGTGGTGGTAGTATTTAATATAGTGAGGAGGGAATTGAAGATTTTGAGTTTATTGCCCTTGACTTGCTTTATGAGTTTATTCTCTCGTGGAGATGACACTTGTCCGATTGTGCATGTTATGCTCAATAGGGAACAAATCTTAAAGGAATGCTCACTGATGTTCAAGAAACATAGTCGCTTTCCCGACATATTGCTAAGTGTAGATCAATTGAAAAGTTTGATTCACGGTAGATAGCTTCTTCTGCACATTTTACAAGTTTAAATTGTAGTCCTACTGTTAAAGTATCTTTGATTTACTTTAGGATTTCATCAATGCCGGTGGGGTTACAAGAATGTTTCAGACTTAGAGGGCGTGGTAGCTGGTTATGCAAAAGCTAATATACCACTGGAAGTTATGTGGACTGACATTGATTACATGGATGCATATAAGGACTTTACTCTTGATCCTATCAATTTTCCAGTGGACAAAATGAAAGAATTTGTCAGCACCATTCACAAGAACGGTCAAAAATACGTCCTGATACTTGATCCAGGTATGCTAGTGCAGAAGGGGTGTGGTTGAAACTTGCTCTTCTAATTTCTTTCGAACTGCCATCATAATGTCTCTTTCCTTTTCTTTTGAATGGATGGTCTTTCACAGGTATTAGCGTGAATGAGACATATGGGACCTACGTCAGGGGGATGCAAGACGACGTCTTCATCAAACGTGAAGGAGTGCCGTACTTGGGTGTTGTTTGGCCGGGGCCGGTGTACTTCCCGGACTTCCTTCACCCATCTAGTGAGAGTTATTGGGGTGGTGAGATCAAGAGGTTTCACGACGTTCTTCCTTTTGATGGCCTATGGCTCGACATGAACGAGTTGTCCAACTTCAATACTTCTCCACCTCTTCCTTCCACTCTTGACAATCCTCCCTACAAAATCAACAATGCAGGAAATAATCGGCCAATCAACAACTTAACTATTCCTGCAACGTCATATCATTTTGGTAATATTTCAGATTACAATGCTCATAACATCTATGGACTCTTAGAAGCCAGAGCAACAAACAAGGCCTTAGCCAATGTTACTGGTAAAAGGCCATTCATTCTCTCAAGATCAACTTTTCTAAGCTCTGGCAAGCACACTGCACACTGGACTGGAGACAATGCCGCCACATGGGATGACTTGGCATACTCAATTCCTGCAATTCTAAATTTTGGGCTCTTTGGAATTCCAATGGTAGGAGCTGATATATGCGGTTTCTCTCAGGACACAACCGAAGAGCTTTGCAATCGATGGATTCAGGTAATTATCTTTCATACGTTTTCTTAATTTAGATTAACCAAACTGCTCTGCAACCGAGTAGCTTTAAGCCTTTCTTGACTTGTAATTTATGTTATGCTGGATGTGTGTTAATCTTTATGGGTGAATAATATCAAGTAGAGACTGAATACAGGTGTAAATTATGTTTTTCTATCACCCACATTTATGAACTTATTTAGAGCTTTTACTGATGCAGCTAGGGGCCTTTTATCCCTTTGCAAGAGACCACTCTGCAAAGGATACTATTCGTCAAGAGCTCTATCTATGGGATTCTGTCGCTGCATCTGCCAGGAAGGTGCTCAGGCTTCGTTATCGCTTGCTCCCTTACTTGTATACCTTGATGTATGAGGCATATAGGAAGGGGATACCCATTGCCCGGCCCCTATTTTTCTCATTCCCAGAGGATAAGTTGACTTACGATATCAATTCCCAGTTCTTAATTGGTAAGGGTGTGATGGTGACTCCTGTACTAAAGTCTGGTGCCAGTACAGTGGATGCTTATTTCCCTAGCGGAAATTGGTTTGATCTCTTCAATTACTCAAATTCAGTAAGTACAGCTTCAGGAATGAATGTGATGCTCAATGTGCCGCTTGATCATCCTCATGTGCATATAAGGGAGGGTAATATATTGGCCATGCAAGGAGAGGCCATGACTACGGAAGCAGGTAGGAGAACGCCATTCGAGCTCTTAGTTGTGGTCGATGGGAATGGGAATAGCTCCGGACAATTGTTCTTGGATGATGGAGAGGACATCGAAATGGGACGGGAGGGAAACGAGTGGAGTCTGGTGAGGTTTTATTGTGAGAAAACAGGGAATGATATTGTTGTCAGATCAGAAGTTGGTCACGGGGAATTTGCTCTGATTGAGAAGTGGGCAATTGACAAGGTGACCATTTTAGGATTGAGAAAAGGAACTAGGATGACGAGACTGAGAGGGCACGAGTTGCACAGTAATGTAGAAACAAAGTCCGGACAGAGACCAGTGAAAACAGTGGGAAAATCGAGTGATAGTGGAGAGTTTTTGATCATTGAAGTCTCAGCATTGTCACTTCTACTGGGAAAGGAATTCAGTTTGGAAGTGAAATTGAGCCAATCTTAAGATACAACACTATCTGAAGAAACCGATCAGAGTGTAATAAAGAACATGTCTCCAACTAGCTTGTGTGTTCCCAAAAGGACACCAGCATCAAGCCACTCTCTTTCCTTTCCCCATTCTAATAGGAGCGTCTAGCTTCTGATGTGCTTAAGATCCCTTTGTTTTCTTTTTTTTAATACGTACCCACTTATGCACATTCTGAAAAGAAGAGAATTGACCACACACACACACAAAAAGAGAGAAGAAATTGGGGCAATTTTCCAAATTAAATTTAAAAAAATTGCTAAAAAGCATTAAAAAAGAATAAATACCAAATTAGGTGCTGCTCGGCAAAATGGACTGCCGAGCATCACCCAATCGCCTTTATTGGGCCCCACTTGCGGCCCATTTGCCGAGCAGGACCGACATTTAATTTGTTTTTTTTTATTTCTTATGTTTTCGAAAAAAAATCAGAAAGGAAATAAAAAATTTATAGATGGAACACGCTGAGAATAGAATTCACGACTACTAAATCACCTCACTCAAATGACAATTAACAAGGGAAATAGCACAATTAACAACATCATTTGTAGATTAATTAATCTATATTCATTAAAAGACGTGATATTGATTTGGGCACGAAAAACTACATAAACCCCTTTTCCACTACAAAAGACATGATATAATGAATCCGGCATGGAAAGATCAAAGAAAAATTAGGGAAATAACGGTTCATTCGAGATTGAGACGTGGTATCGGAGGGAAAAAAATGCAAAATTGGCAAGGAAAACGGCTTTTTTTGCAAATGATGTGGTTAATTGTGCTGTTTGCCCCGTTGGTTGTCGTTTGGATGAAGTGCTTTAGTGGTTACCAGCATGTTTCATCTCTAAATTTTTTATTTTTTCAAAAAAATATGAAATAAAAAAAAATTAAATGTCGGCCCCGCTTGGCGGCCCATTTGTAGATTGGCGCCGCCCGGCGTCCTGCTCGGCAAATGGGCCGCCTACTGGGCCCAACAGAGGCAATTAAGTGCCGCTCGGTGGCCCATTTGCCGAGCGGCACCTAATTTGGTATTTATTCTTTTTTTAATACTTTTTTGGTAATTTTTTTTAAAAAAATTAATTTGGAAAACTGCCAAAGAGATTGGCTATTCTTAGAAAACCATGTGGTGATATTTTGCTCAGTTCTCCAAATTTACAAGAGTAGACTAATTTGAGTTGCATAGGATTAATAACATGTAGCATACACTCACTGTGTTTTCTTCAGACCATTCTCATTATGATTAGGGTTTAGGTGCATGGCTTAAGGTAGACATCATTTTGAAGATGATGCTGATCAAAGGTTCCTTGAAGGTTTTAAGAGACATGAGAGTGACTATCGAAACTAATGTACATGCATTTTCTAGTTAATGTTTTATTTATTAAGGATCTAATTCGAAAGGGAAAAATAATATATGTGATCCCTGAACTTTTGATTTGTTCAATTTGATCCTCAAACTTTATGTGCAATCTCTGAACTTTTGATTTGTTCAATTTGGTCTCTAAACTTTTGGCTTATATTCAATCTTGTCTTTGAACTTGAATTAATATAAAGACATCATTGACTATTTTGATATAACCTGAGAACTAAATTGAATACACACAAAAAATGCAAGTACTATATTACACATACTTAAAATTTATGGATGACATTATACGATGGACAAAAATTCGAGGACTACGTTAAACAAATAAGTAAATCATATTGTATATTAAGTTAAAGTTAAAAATTATTTGTGTGATTTTCTCAATTTAGAATTACAAGAAAAGTCACATCTAGGATTTCTTGTATCGCATGTCTTTTCGGTTGCATATTGCTATCTCATTCAGGAGTATAGATTATGAAACCGAGATAAATAAATCATGTAAGTCATCTCAAAATCTTCTTAACTTTTCACCCTCGTTTCTTTTCCTTTTTTCTATTCCTCAGCCGCGGTCGGGAGCGGATTCATAGCGAAGGGCATATCCTTCGAGAACTACGCCGGTTCAAGCAACCACCAGGCCGTCTTCTGAAGCGGACACACTCTACATCTGCTACCTTCGCCGGTTCTACGGCGAGTGCAACATCTACAGTACAATTGACTTCATCTTCGGGAAAACGGCAGTGATTTTTCAGAACTGCAACTTGTACGTGCGCAAGCCGAACGAGAACCAGAAGAACATATTCTCAGCGTAGGGGAGGGAGGACCCCAACCAGAACACAGGGATCTTGATCGCGGCCGCGGCGGATCTGTTCCCCGTAAAGTCCTCGTTCCAAACCTACCTGGGCCGCCCGTGGAAGGACAACTCCAGGACAGCCTACGTGCTGTCAAACATCGAAGACATGGTAGACCCTACCGGGTGGTTGGAGTGGGACGGGACGTTCGCGCTAAGCACGTTGTACTACGGGAAGTACAAGAACCGGGGGCTGCGTTCGAGCACGAGGGCGAGTTGTGGAGTCATTACCAATGCTACATAGGCCCGTTAGTTCGGGTGCATTTGATAATTTTTCTATTTCTGAAAATAGAAATATTTTTTTTTATTTATGTTATTGGCTATAATTTTTGAAAATAAAAACGCATTTGGTAAATCATAAAGAAAAACACTTTTCTCGCCAAAAGAGAGGATCAACGGCGGCGGCAACGGCCAGCAAGCGGCGGTGACTGGCGACCGGCGGTCATCGATCGATGGCGACCGATGGCGATGGCTGACAACCGATCGGCTATCGGGTGGTGGCCATGGTAGTGGCGCAACAGCGGTTGACGGTGGTGGTGACTTGCATGAAAGTGTTCCAAAATTCAGAGTGTTTCTCGAAGCACTTTTGAAATATTTTTTTACCATACGCGTTTTTGTTTCAACAGAAACAATTTTCAAAGTGTTACCAAATGCACCCTTCACCGCCGCACCCTTTATACAAAGGAAATGACTGGTTCAATGGCGTGGGCATTCCTTATTATCCCGGTTTAAGTTGAGAGGCATTGTGACTCTTAGGCACACCCACGCGTCAATTTGATTTTTTCATAATCTGCTCTCGCAAGGTATGCAGATAAGGAAATGTGTAGAGATGCTCTGCCCGACAGATAATTTCTTATGTGTTAATCCTAACAGTCGACTTGAAATTCAATAAAAGGTCAGATTCACGGGCTTAGCTCAGGCCGACCCGAGTTTGGCCCAGTCCCATTCTGTTCAGGCCGAACTGAGGCACAAGGCTCAATAAGTTTGGCCCGGTCCAATCCCGGTCAGACCAGCCCCCGTTCCTTTGTGTATTCTTTTGTGGCCAGTAGTAGAAACTTCAAAAAAAAAAAAAAAGATTTAGAAGCAAACCGTTATATGACGGAATTTTTTTCCCCCATGTTATTCTCTAAGGATGCCCGTATATACAAAATCCTATAGGTTAATCAAGCATAAAAAATGATTTTGAGGCTCATCGTGTTAGTAAATATGAAGTTAAATCGTAAGGGTCGATTCTGTCATTTCGAAATTTGATCGTATACAGCAATTATTCTGATCATCGGGCAACTCATTTCCTCACTAATATGTCGTTATTGATTCCGTGTAACATCTTGGGAGGTCATGATCTGGTTCTTAGTCATCCAGTAGTGTATTATGAGTTGTACTGAAACTTATCTAAGCTTGTTTACCTTGATAAGAAAACTTAGCCCAGCTATTTTTCTTTCCGGTCACGCTGCTTCAATGAGACTTACAATCCGGCATGAATATATAAATATTGATAATCATATAAAGAGGCGTGATGTCCAAGCAACTGAGATATACAAATCAGTAATATTCATGAATTTCGGATAGCCGCACGCCCTGAGGAGAGCCATTAGAAAAAAAGGGTACATGTAGTTTAAGGGAGTTAAATTTTTATCCTACACTTTGATTATAATTCCAAAACTTGTGCTATCTTCCAATACAATTTAAGTCCCTTCATTTTTCGTTCGAGCCCGCATTGTCTACTGACACAAGGCTTGGTTATTTTGATTACATAATATTCTTTGTGTGCAAGTGTTCGGAATAAATATTAACTACTTCACCGAAATAATTGGAACGATTTTTGGAAGCCATCCGGAAAATTTGTTCAAAACTTTAAATCTATTGCGCTTTTGTCGATTCAATCCTAAACCTTTTAATTTTTTCAATTGAATCATAAAAAAATTCACGTTTTGCTAATTGAGTCCATCCGGCTAATTTTGATAAGAAATCGTTCATGTGAATGTGGATCGTCCTACGTGAGACAGTCAGCTGGGCTTTGACGTGGACAATTTTACTACTTTTTTTGTTTTTCAAATTATTTATTTGTTTTTTTTTCATTTTTTTTTCATTTTTTTTTACGGTGGTCGGCCACCAGCAGAGTCCACTGCCGTCGAAGATCGGCCTTGCCTAGGCAAGGGCCTTCTTGCCACTGGTGAGGCCAACCATTGTCCAAGCAAGATGGCATTGCCGGGTGTCGCCTAGGTAAAGGCGAGAGCCACCATTGCCTATGATGGTTATCAATAGTCATCAACCTTGGACTCGAGGCCGACTATGGTTGCTGCCTTAGATTTGGTCCATATCGTAGTTGACCAACCTGTATAGGAAAAGATCGAGCCTCGTCTTCAATGGTCGCTACCAAGGGAGATCTTTGAACTTCGTGACGGAGCTTCCATGGTTGTGAACTCTATCGCAACGCTAGCCGAGCTCGCGCGAACCTCCCATGGCTATGAACCCCATAAGAAAGAGTGGGTCATCGACTTGAGGAGCTCGAAAAACAAGGCCCTCGCCAAGTGAGGCCAACCCTCACCCAAGTGAGGCCGGCGAATATGCCGGTGGCCAGGAAAAAACAAAGGGAGAAAAGAGAAAATAAAAAATAATTCTAAATTATTGAAAATTATTCACATTAGGGTCAATCGTTTCACGTAGGATGTCCGGCATCCACGACAGCGATTTTCAGAAAAAATTGATCGAGTGGACTTAATTGGCAAAACAGGAAAATATTTAAAAAAAAATTGACAAAAGTAAAATGTTTTACCGAATTAGCAAAATTACAATAAGTTTAATATTTTTTAACACTTAGATTCTAATAGCCTCACCCACAACATAAACGTGTCGTAACTCGTAACGACCAATGAGTTGCTGGCTTGGGCATACTACTCGAATGGGTAGAATTCCCATAAATAGTTGATAACATTTTGCCGGTTAGATTAGTGAGGTCATAAATACTGCTAAAGTGTTTTTTTCAGAGCTAATCCTATGTCCCCTTTCGCCAGCCCCGTCCACCAGCCGCCCGCGTTGGTCGCCTGCCGCTCTCCTGTTCCCCGATTGCCAGCCGTCGATCACAATATGCCGTTAGTCATCGCTCGCCATCCGACGACCGCCGATCGCCTGTCTCGCATCCCCATTGCCGATCACCGTTTTCCATCTGTCGTCGCCATTTGCCATCCACCGACCACCGATCTTCATTCGCTCGTTGCCGGTCTCTGACCCCCAGTTGCCGATCGCTTCACTCCCATCCTAGCTCATCGTTTTCCATACGCCGTTGTTGACCATCGATATCCGATCTCTTCAATTGCCATTCACTTGTTGATCACCATCTACCATCCACCGCTCTTCGGTCCATCGGTTACCCAACCGCAGAAATTTTATGTAGTCGTGAAATGAATTTTTATTTTATGATAAAAAAATTTATGTCGTTATCAAATTGTGTATCTCTACTCATAAAATTGTCTCAAGTCAGGAAAAAAAAAATATTTATTTCTTGCCATAAATAAAGCTCTAAAAGAGAATGGCTGTTAATTTGGCTATTAAGTGTCAACTCTTATGTGCTTGGCCGCAAAAGTGACACTATATTTTTGTATTAATATTTGAAGTTGATGTGGCTCATCGCAGGTTCAGCCAGCCAGCAATAAAAAAAAAATAAAAAAGTTGAAAAATAAAAAAAATTGAATCATACAATTTTATTAGTTTAAAAAATAAAAAAGCTAAAAAGTTCACAAAAAAAAATGACATGTGTACTAGAGGTCCAAAAATCTATTATGAAAGTGCAATTGAGTTCTACAATTTATAAATACATTCAAGTCCTAAAACTTGTCAAATTGTTGCAATTGAGTCCCTTCTTTTAACTCGATTAATTTAGACCAATATGTTTTTTTTAAATATTTTTCTCTCCTACAAGGTAATGATGTGGCTAAGATCATGTTCTTTTTGTTCAAATTCAATTTTTGATACAATTTAAATTAAAAAAAATTTACAAATTAGCTAATTAAAAAAAACAGCGCTGGAAATTATGCGGCGGGGCCATGCAAGCCCTTGCCACCTGACTCTCCAAACAACACCCCCCTCCCCACGCCCGGTCTTGTTAATTTTTTAAGATTATTTTAAAATTTATTTTAAATAAAATTTGTATTTAAAAATTTAGTTTCTAGCTTATTGTTAAATATAAATTTAATTTATTTTAATTTTTTAAAAGTTTAGAAGTTCACGTGGACTTTTTTTTTATATAGAAATGTGCCACTTTATATTAAAAATCTACTTATAAATACCGCGTATAATTTTGGCCGAAATATATCGCTACAGGCACTTAAATGATTGTTTTTTTTTATTAGACACTTAAGTGATCCAACAAAATTTTTTGGCACTAAATAGAGCGTCGTACATAACACTTCTAATATTCTTCACCCAATTTTTTCTTATTCAGATATGAGAAATTGTGGGAGTAAGATTTAACTTTGTATTTTTACTTTTTAAAAACACTAGATACAAACATGCGCTTTATTACGTTATGCACTAGTGTTTTTGTTTTACTATAGCTTTTTGTATCGAATATTGATGTGTCAACAAGTAGAATTCTGGGAACTTTTATTTAATTTTTTTAAAAAAAAGTTAATACAACGAAAACCCTAAAATGTCACACTTGTGACAAATACCCTAAACTAATATATTTGTGATAGATTTACCACAAGCTAGTTTTTTTACTGCAAAAAAATTTAACTGGCACACTTGTGACAAAGTTGTCCTCTTTATCCTTTGTTAATTTTCGTATACCCCTCAAGTTACTGAGTTGCATGACACATGGCAGTTGACGGGTGTACCGATTTGATTTTTACCCTCTTTTTGTCACAGTTGTATCAATTTGGGGTTTTCGTGATATTAACTCAATTAACGAAAACTAACGGAGATTAAATTTATCATAGATTATCAATTTGGGGAAATGTGTCAAAAAATTTCTAAATCTATTGCGTTAGTGCTAATTTAGTCCTAAACTTTTTTTGGTGTCAATTTAGTCATCAACCTTTTATTGGTGTCAATTCAGTCCTAAAACTTTTGCATTAATGCCAATTTACTCTTAAATATTTTACATTTATGTCAGTTGAGTCAATTTGGTCAATTTTGGTCGAACATTATTGACACAGAAGTCAATTTTCCTACATAGTACGATTGGCAATAACGTGGATATTTTTTTAATATTTTAATATTTTTAAATTTAAAAAAACCAAAAAAATGCTTTAAAAATATTTAAATTTATAGAATAATATTAAAAAATACCCAAGTCGGCGTTTGCCATGCCACATACACAATCGATGTCCACATCAGTGATTTTCGATGAAAATTGATCAGATTAACTCAATTGGCATAAAAATAAAAAATTTAAGACTAAATTGGCACTAATGCAAGGAATTTAGAACTGAATTAGCATCAATAAAAGGTTTAGAACTTAATTAGTATCAATGCAAAAGGTTTAAGACTAAATTGATTTTAAAAAAAAAGATTTAGGACTAAATTGGTATTAATGCAATAGATTTAGTACTTTTTTGACACTTCTCCCATCAATTTGAGGTTTTTGATGGTTAAGAGATTAGTTTGAGATAAATTTGTCACAAATGAATTAATTTGAGATTTTTCTAGCATTAACCCTTTAAGAAAAAGGTGAAAGATATTTTGGAATCAATTTAATCAACAAATTCCAGGTTCCAAAATAGTTGTATAATCCTATAGGCTACGTTCTAGGTTTAAAAAATTTGGAGGTTGTGCATGTCGGGTAGGCTCCAAGGAAGAGCGAGTACTCTTGCCTACACGATATCGGCACGTGCCTAATTATTACATACAAATAAATTAAATTTTAAGCACACTAAAAAGTTTGAGAATCGCCAACTAATTGTGGATTTTGACTTGGCAATTTTAGAAGTTCCAATTGGAAATGTGAGGAAAGGAATCAAGTTTATGTCGAAAAATTAAATGGGAATTAGCTTTTACTAAAACAAAGTATGGGGACTAATATTTGGTCATTCCTGTAAGCACAGGTAGGGGTGACTAGTTTGCGGCGTTAAAATTGGGAACCAAGACTTTGGAATCGAGCCCATCACTTCCTCTTCGCCATTCTCGCTTTCCTTTTCCATTGTATCCTGCACAATCTCCTTCACAGCCATAAAAATCGCATCTTTCAACAAAATATTCCACTTGTGCCCTTTTGCTAATTGGCTCTCACCTCACCTTCTTACGTCTTAATCAGACACTAGCAAAAGGTTCATCGTTGAAAATGAGAAGACGGTAGAAATTATATTCTCACCCGAAGGTCGAGGGTCGAGGATCAACGCTTCCGTTTTCTAGTAGAACCAAAACAACAACGACTAACAAGAAGGGAAGTGGAGAGAGAGATATGACTAAGGTTTGCTCCAAGTGCTGGAGATCTCGGTGGCAACGCGGTAGCTAGAGCTAGCAATATGGGTCAAAAACCCATATTTGACCCATATTTGTATAAAATGAGTCAAATATTGGTCATTAACTTATAAAGTGTTCACTAAAAATGGATCAATAATGGGTCACACTTAAATCCATATTGACCCATTTTCGATCAATATTAAACCCATTTTCGACTCGTAAATACAACATCCTTCCACTAGTTATAAATGGTCCCGAGACTAGGGCTAGGGTCGGCGATCGAGGTTGGGATCAGGACCAAACCAGGGCTCGGGAAGGGCGACCGAGGCCGGGAACGGGACCAATGCCGGGGCCTGAGCCAAGTCCGGGGCCAGGACCTGAGCCGGGTCCCGGGCCTTGGGGCAGGGGTTGGGGACAAGGCCGGGTCTCGGGACCGGGACGGCAATCGGGGCCAGGACCGTAACCCACGCCGAGGATGGGGCCGGGACCCGGATCGGGCACCAGGATCGGGACTCAGGGTGGGTGCTGGGGCCGGGTCTCAGGGCCGAGGCCCGGGGTTAGGGTCGGAGCCGGGGCCTGATCCCAGAACCGGGCCGAGGTTGGATCTCCCGAGGCCAAGGCAGGGTCTCGAGACAGGGTCCCGAGACTCGGGTCGGGCACTAGGACCGGGAGCCGAGGAGGGTGCCGGAGCCGGGGCCGGGTCTCGAGGCCGATGCCGGGGACATGATAGGGACGAGGCCGGGTCCCGAGATCGGGACAGCAAACGGGGCCGGGACCATGACCGATGCCGTGGATGGGGCCGAGACCCGAGTCAGGCACAGGGACCATGACTCTAGGTGGGTGCCAGGGCCAGGTCCCGGGGCTAAGGCTGGGGCAGAAGCCGGGGCCTGGTCTCGAGACCGGGGCTGGGATCGAGACCGGGCTCGAGGCCGGGGTCGGGTCTCTCAGGGCGAGGGCCGAGTCTCGAGATAGGGTCCCGGGACCGGGGTTGGGCACTAGGACCGGGATCGGGGAAGGTAACGGACCTGGGTCCCGGGGCCGAGACCGGGCCAAGGCCGGGTCCCGGGATCGGGGCCGAGGCTAGGGCCGAGTCTCCTAGGGCGAGCACCGAGATCGAGACTTGGGGCGGTCATCGAGGCCTAGCGGGCCCCTGGTCCCGGCCCCGACACCGGGTCTCTAGGCCGAGTCCCGTGACCGGGGCCTGGACCGTGGCTGGGGGCCAAGTCCCGAGACGGGGGCAGGGTCCCGAGACCTGGACGAGGGCCGAGGCCGATTCTAGAGGCGGGGGCCGGCACCGGTGTCGGGGTCGAGTCCCGAGGTCAGTCGGGTCCGGGGCTGAGTCCCTGGTCGGGGACTGAGGCCGAGGCCAGGTCCCGAGGCTAGGGCTAGGGTCCTGGCCGTGACCGGGGCCGGGACTCGGGTCGGGCACTGAGGCCAGGACTCAGGGAGGGTGCAGGGGTTGGGTGCCGGGACCGGGGCCAGGGCAGAGACTTGGGACAGGGGACCAAGGACGGGGCCGGTGCCGGGGATCAAGGACGGGGCCGAGGCAGGGGCCAAGGACAAGGCCAATACAGGGACCGGGGCCGGGACTAAGACTGATAAGTATTTTAGTAATGTTATTTTCTTAAAATATTATTGTGTTTTGATCATATGGGTCAAAACGGGTCGGGTATTGATCAGTCACGGGTTGGGTCGAGTATGAGTCATTAAATATGTCAGATGAGTCAATATGGGTCAGATCATATTCGACCCGACCCAGACCCAACTCACCCATTTACCACCTCTAGCGGTAGCATAGACAACGCCCCTATAGAAACTAGGCAAAGGTGGTGAAGCAGATGAGAGTGAGAGCGAAGCATCTGGGAGAAGCCGTCAACATACTTGCTCAGCTAGTCGCCCTCGGACTTGAACAGCTATGCCTTGTCCCGCACAGAGCGAAATCGGATGCAACAGCTCCCCAATTCACTTCTCTGGAATAGCCACTCTCGGCGCTCGCAATGGCAATTCAGTGCTGTTACTGGGACTAATAACATATTCAAGCCATTCTGCGGAGGATGTTTGTCTCTTTGCATGGTTGTGGTCATTCTCATGTTCTAGGGTAAGATAACGTCTCAACCCAGACAGGTTGAACCAAGGTAGAATCAGTGGGGTTGGAGTTGGGAACCAAACCGGTACTTGGCCAGTTCTAGGTCCTCAAAACCGAGAACCAAACCAATTCTCTCTGGAACCAGCCTTGAAACGATCCGTTGAGGCCGGTCGGTCAGTTTCTCAAGTTGAATTTAACTCAATGTCTCCCTCTCAGGACTAAAAATTTTATTTACTTAGAGGCTTGTATACATAAGTGCCACATGTCAGCAGCCGGTACAGCAATATTCGATAAGTTTTGAACAGATTTGATGGAAGGACTTACACTGTCACCGAAGAATAGTGATAAGACTAATGTTGTACTCCAAGAATAAGGATCAAAAGTGAATCCCCCAAAATTATTGCAAACTGAATGTATCAATATCGTCATATAGTCAATGAAAGCCTTGAGTACCAAGGCAGCTGGACATTCACTCAAAGAACACATTGACATTGCTATAACAAGTGAGATAGCATTTAATGGTTCAAAGAATGGAGCACGAGTAACATTTCAAGTTCATATGCATCAAATGAGTCGCCCATCAACGCTTTTAGCATAAGCAGTTATTAGCAGATATAAAGTATACACATTAACTTATTCTGGGACGTAGGAGTGACAAAATTATCATTCATGATTTCGAATCGAGCAGTACAGATAGTGATACAATATCAAGAAATTTCTATGGACCTGGAGAGGAAAAATTCTACATGATATTACCGGTTCTGTCGCCCTATAGTCTAAAAGAGAAACCTCTATATGTTTACAAATTCCAATTTCATAAAAGATATCACCTCCTAGTAGCCATAAGGATCATATTCTCAGTCCAGTTGCTAAAAAATTTGCCAACAAATCTCCACCGCCGCAATGCATTAATAATTCAGATGGAGCAACATATAACGGACACCTGCAAGTCATAAAAAACAATAGCATAAAATTTCAATAGGCCGATATTCGTCACTGCTAAAGTATGATGAACTGTAAAGAGATGAAAGCAATGAATGCTTTGAGGTGCTGCTTTTGAATGGGAAAAATGAACAGGTCCGTCATATTAGAGAGATATCTTTCTTATGTATAATAATTCATTCCATCAGGGAAATCGCTCATTTGCAGGAACACAATATAAAAATGTCATAGTTCCTCACTTTGTAATTCACTTGTATGCACTCGAGTTAAGGAAAGAAAACTCAATTACTGACACAGCAGTCAGTCAGACCCTACTTTCATGAACCAAATGACTGACATTCATATGTATTTTACTAGAGAAGAGAACATAAAATTTATGACTCAATCCAATGCTAGGTTTAGCTAGAATCTATCTGGGAACATCACAAGCTCCATCAAGCCATGTAGACAAGACTACTTGAGGAGTAATAGCAACAATTTAGACATTCGTGCTTGACAGGCAAATTTGCAACTCTGTTACACTCAAGTTAAGGAAAGAAAACTCAATTACTGACACAGCAGTCAGTCAGACCCTACTTTCATGAACCAAATGACTGACATTCTTATGTATTTTACTAAGAGAAGAGAACATAAAATCTATGACTCAATCCAATGCTAGGTTTAGCTAGAATCTTTCTGGGAACATCACAAGCTCCATCAAGCAATGTAGACAAGACTACTTGAGGAGTAATAGCAACAATTTAGACATTCATGCTTGACAGGCAAATTTGTAACTCTGTTATAGAAGGTAAACTGATGTAAAACCCATATTGTTATCCAAACACCCATTAAATGGATCGTTAGTTATCGATCCCTCACTTGGTTTGGCTACAGTTTCAGTTCAGTTGAAGATTATCTGACTCGACAAGTTAGATTGAACGGCTACAGAAGTTGCATAAGTTCACCTTTACCCACCCGTCAAAGCACAAGAACAAGTTGCATATAAGAAAAAGAAGGCATTCACTGTTGTTGAACCATCATCCCAGGTTCAAAATTCGTTTACTTCCATCTCGTGAAGTAGATGGATTCAAGTAAATCTTAAGGGTCCAACAATTACAATACCAAGACATCATTGCCATGCTAGGCTCCTTGAAGTTTGCAATGCTACCAAGATTTAAGGGAAAGGTGAGTGAGCTCTAAAACCAAGGCTTAAGGCAACCACCGTGCCTCTCTATATGTGTCCGAACCTATCAAGGGGAACTGTCAATTATTATTGATGTCATTCGGTACAAGCAATATGTAGCAACCATAAAATGGCATCCAGTAGCTGATGTTCCAAGATGTCAACTACTGGAAAATGCTCAGAACCTCAAACGAAAAAGTATTTTGTTAGATGATTTCGAATGTACAAATAAGGGAACAGAGCTAGCTCACCTGTTACCTCATCACCAAAGGAAGGAAAGAATGCCTCGTCTCCAAAATGCTCCTCAAATATGGCCGGCCTTAAATTCCGGAAAAGAAGAAAAAAGACAATCACTGTACATCTCACCCAGTTTCAGTTGCAAAATTTTGAGCCAAGAACTCATCAAGTCTCCCCCAGTTAGGAGTGGTAGATTCACTCAAGTCACCAGTAGGCAATGATCGAATGCATCCCAGGATGTGTTGTGTATCCCGCCAAAGCCTGTTGTTTGAAAATAGAGAAACAATCAGCACCAGTTTGTCCATGAGATACAGAAAAATAAAATTATTCACTACAAACAAACAGGAACTAGATGTAAATAACATATCAAACTTGACTAAGAAGCCATTACCTCTTCTTTGCATCCGGAGAGCTTACTTCTGAACTTTTTAATGCGTTGTAAAATGCTTCCGATATTTGTGAATGGAAAATAGAGACCACTTGCCTGTAGCAAGATGCAAAAAATCAAGTAGTTTAATACATTATATGAACTTTCTCAATTTCTAATACTACAAAATGGGAACAATGGACCCCAAAAGAAAAGTGCAATCCCCAAAAGAAGACATCGGGGTAACGGGGCTAATTTCATTATTTTGTTGAATGGGTTAATGATGAAAGAATAGCTACTTATATACAGCTCTAGAAAGTTAATCAATGTGCCTGCCACTCCAAGATTCCAACATTGTCAACCTAACAATCCAGACATGGCAGAATATGACTCCAGATAACTTCATGTTACAGCCCATAGGTCAACTATTGTTCTAATGTGTTCCATCAAACTCTAGTTAGGAGAATAGAGGAATAGTTTAGAGCTTGGACAAAGAGCCTGCAAGGAAGAATATCACAGTGCATGATTTTAACTACATTCAAGATAATAAATGGGAGAGGTTGAAGGAAACAACTTCATCATGAATAAACCTTCCCAACATTCGAGACTAGTGAATATTATTCACAGGAAGCATAGAAGTGTGACAGCAATCTTTTGACATATTCTTAACTAGACTGGTCTCCATTATTTCCTAGGATCCAAGAGGACACAATTCCATCATGCTATCTAACATGCAAAACTAAACCTCAAGTGTAAGCGCACGGTATGTTGAGCTAATACTAACTGAAGTACTTTGTACTGATTAGTCATAGCACATTGGTAATTCTGGGTTTTGAGAGAATCAGGAGCTAATAGGGCAACAAAGGAGTAAAGAAAAAGCTGGAACAATAAAAAGTAACAAAAGAATTTCAAGGGGTAATGTTCAACCTCATTTAGAGAATTAAGATATAATAAAGCACAAGACGAAAGATAATGGCTTGCATTATCATCCACATTAAGCAAAACAGTGTGTAAACTGCTTGCCTCTTCTGGTGCATTTGGAAGGAACAAAATAAGAGAACATTCTAAGGATCCGAATCTTCTATTGATTCCCTTTTTTTAAGAATTTGTGGACTTGATGTTATATATATTTTTTTAATTACTGCTTGTCTTGTTTCTTTGGGGTTCATGGACCGCCGACCCCAACTAGTTTGGGATAAAGGTGTTGTTGATGTTGATGTTGTGGTCTTGTCATTCACTTTTTCCCCTATTCTTGTACTCGAACACTTTTCTAAATTAGCACATTATTCAATCATACAAGAAAATTTGCAAAAAAAAAAAAATAAACAGGTGAGATAAACACAAGTACACTGATAGTTCTGAAAAGTCGAAACTTTACCTGAAAATTGCTTGAACATCGGGTTCATGCAAAGTTCGAGTCAAGACTCGTTGAAGAAAGCCAACTTCCTGTAAATTAGTTGAATCTCAGTTAGTTAGACCAACAGTCTATTTAATTGTGACAAATCATGAAATGAGCACTATTGCTTGGAAAAAGAGAGCCAACTAATGCACACTTCTCAAATGAAACCATTCATCTAGGTAAGTTTGATAAATGAGAGGCCAATCTGGAAACGAATCTGAAAGAAAGATCCAAACGGAAATGAGTTGGACAAATAAGGACTCGCGTGACAAAGTATCAATCAAATAATAGAACCATAGCTTTTTCATCCAACAAGACTGGACCCCATTATTTCCTAGGATCCAAGAGGACACAATTCCATCATACTACCTAAGATACAAAACTAAAACTCAAGATTTAGGGCAAAGTATGGGGTACGCAATCACTCAGACGTGCTTTGGGTCGAGAAATTAAGCAAAAGACAGAACCCACTTATCCCGGAATCTTCTCATTAAGTCCTTTTGTTCAGAAACTCATTGGAGGCAATATTCTTAACTCAGATGACAAAAAAAAGAGGCAGGATACCAGAATAATAGACTAGTGATGAAAATATCATAATAGCAAAAAGTTCTTGTTGAAGTATGTCCCACATCGGTTGACAATAGGTCCTAAATGCTCTTTATATGCATGTGGTCTCCTTCCACATATTAGCTTAAGTTTTTTGGATAGACTTTCTAACATGGTATTAGAGCAAGGTTATCCTTTTTGCGAATGTGTGGGGTATGCAATCACTCAGAAACTAAGCAAAAGACAGAACCCACTTATCCTGGAATCTTCTCATTAAGTCCTTTTTCGTTCAGAAACTCATTGGAGGCAATATTCTTAACTCAGATGATCAAAAAAAGAGGCAGGATACCAGAATAATAGACTAGTGATGATAATATCATAATAGCAAAAAGTTCTTGTTGAAGTATGTCCCACATCAGTTGACAATAGGTCCTAAATGCTCTTTATATGCATGTGGTCTCCTTCCACATATTAGCTTAAGTTTTTTGGATAGACTTTCTAACATGGTATCAAAGCAAGGTTACCCTTTTTGAGAATGTGTGTGGTCAAAATTCCAAGTGAATGTGCAGTCAAAAATTCCACGTGTCGCTCATACTCTGGCTTGCACGTGAGGGGGTGTTGAAGTATGTCCCACATCGGCCGTCAATGGGTCTTAAATGCTCTTTATATTCATGTGGTCCACCTCCACCTATTAGCGTAAGTTTTTGGATTGAACTTTCTAATAGTTCAGCAAAAAGACAATTATTTCAATCGAAAATCGTTATCCAGATTTTACGAAGTCAAAGAAACGCTAGAGCTTTTTTTGACAAGATCAGATGAATATATTTATTGCCAATATAGATGGCAGTACTCCATAACTTCTGGTGCCATGACACATGCATTAAAATGAACCTTTTCTGGTTACTACACATTTTCAAAGCATATCCCCTCTGATAATTTGGCTCAGAACCATCGTCTAAATCTCAAACTGATAACTTAACTTGCTTGAAACCTGGATAAAAACAATTAAAGCCACAAGATCACAAGACACGAAAGTTCTTTGAACTATATGCAGAAAAACCAAAAACATTGCATGCTTAGTCTCAATTGCAAAATCTTTTTTGTCCTGCCAATAAAATCCAACAACCAACATCATGCAAACACTTATTAAAAGTTTAACATGTCAGGATACAAAATCATAGTGGTGATCCAACAGTTATATCCCACAATAAAAGAAGTTCAAGGGTAACGACTTTTAATTCTTAAATATTATGCTTAATGCATGAAATTGTTAAAACAGATGCATTCTTAGATCTAATTCACCAGTTTAACACCACATAACCAAGTAAAGACACGACCCAGCTTCGGAAGCTTCTCAAAGTAGATGGGGGTTCACCAAAAGTACAAATACCCAAATCAATTGTCAAACTACACTTGTCCTTCAATAAGAAGGTCAAGAACACATGCAACTTGGTGAAATAATATGCATCAGGAGTTGCAGTAAAAACGGTGCCTCGTGCAAAAGGCACCCACAGTGCAATGCGTCAGGATTGGTTTTATAGTTCTCATACATGAAAGAGGTTCAGCATCATCCACATCCTTTTTCCAATTTTTTTGGTCAGAACATCCTTTTTCCAATTCAAATTGCGACATTTTGCAACATACAGAATACAACAGTGCGAGTCGAATCAAAAAGCATGTTCAAAAAAAAAAAATGTAAGAAGACAATCACAATATCTCAGGAATGAAACTCACTTTCGTAAGGGATCGTGCAAACTGACTCGGCTGAGCATCAGTATCATCAACTTTATTCCAACTCTGGAACATATTTTGCAACCCACGCAAATGGACCAATAGCCTTTCTCTCATTATCTGAACCAGCTTGGAATGAATTTCATCTTGATGAACCTTATAGTCCTGAAAGAAAAGATATAAAGGGTCAACTAATTTAACAAAGTCCACTGGTGCTTTAACCAAGATAAAACAGAAACAGGATTAACGCACATTTGTACAATCTTCTAGCACCATAAAAGAAAACCAAATAGATCAACTAGGAATATCCACCATTTCTCAAAATAAACACCTAATTAAACAGGAATTGACATCAAGCATGCATTCCTCATCTCATAAAGAAAACTTAAGTGCTCACCTAGAAAAGGCAATCGTCTAATCATCATTGCTGTGGATTCAAATTTAAATTATAGGCAGGCTATTCATCCTTTTGATTAGCAACGGATATACAGAGTAAGAGAGTTCTCTAAACTAAGGACTACAAAGATTATTCACAATCCTGCATCCTCCTGTTCCTCAGAAAAGATAAGGCATTTGAAACTCAATCTCGTGGTTAAACCAGATAGTAATAATAAGAATTCAAATATTTAAGACTCATATACACTGATAACAGGAAGGAATAATCCTTATCTCTTTCATCTGCCATGAAACCACGAAAAACCATAAAAGAAAACTGATTACTTAAGAGTTCATAAAAATCTCACGTAAGTTTAACTCTTCTAAAACTGAATTAATCCTCCAAATTGATTTGCATGAATGGCAATATATTATAAAACCAACAACATTAATGTGAAATATGTCACCATCACCATTGCAAAAGGTAGAAGATATTCTATTCACCTGTGCCACTCGATCCATCTCTAACAACAACAATGCCTTCCGAGTTTCAGGTACTTTCATGAAGAGAATACGCCTGATTTCTTCGTTACACAGACCAATATGAGCATATGAGTACATACGTCATTGTCTCATGCCAACAAAATGTAAATATCACGTCAAAAAGAGATACTTGTGAAAACATTAGAGAGAGAGAGGGAGATGAAAGATGCTAGGTTCTGTGTTTAGGCACTCACCCCGTCAAAATCATGGTCCTAGCACATAAAACGATATAAAATATCATATTATGCACGTGCAAGGACGTAAAAAATTATGTCACAGTTAGTTAGCACAAAACAAATAAATACAAATTGCCAAGAGTTATGCCCCCAAACATTTGCAGTGATTTATATTTGAATTACTAAAGACTGATTGTTCCAAAAAGTCCATGAGAAGCTTAAAATTGGCCTAAAATTCTAACTGTAGAAAACAAGCTAAGACTATTGATCTTTCTTCTGTTTCATGAATCAACTGTGCTTTAAGAAACTGCATTTATCTAATTGACAATTCTAACCAAAACGCTAGGTGTATCCCACTTCCTTGCAACAGTCTTTGAAGTCTCAAATAATTCTTAGATAATCAACCCACATATGAAATAAAAATTCTTGAAGACCACAATAATGTACAGAATAAAAGAGGAAGAAATATAAACATCACAACATCAAATTATAGAAGCTTCACCAATTATGTATTCCCTATGAAAGCAGGAACAAGCCTCACATAAGCATTTTTCAGGCAACTGTTTCCCCACAGAGATAACGGAGGCAGAGTGCACGACAAAGAAGCAGGGTAATGGAAAAGATAACATAACATCAGTAATGTGCAATGACATGGAAGATAGTGCTGCAACATTACTTTAAGAACACAACTTGTTTATGCAGTGGCAGTAGATTTGTTATCCCTCACCAGGAATAATGGCATGTATGAAGCTGATGACTTGACTCGCCAAGGCCAAGTGCTTGGAAGTTATAGACTTCAACCCTGACACCTGCAGGATCACATACACAACAGACTAGAAAATAAGATTGCAAAGTTTATTTCCCTCTGAAAATAATAAGTAGGTCATGGAACCTGCAAGCAAAAGCTGTACATGTCACATGAAGATGAACAAATCAGGACCCAAAAAACCAAAGTGAGCTAAGGCAAAAGGTCACATTCATGCTGCTCATAGGAGATTAGAGGCAAGCACATCTGATGTGAGAGGACCAGCCCATGGGAACTGACGAAAAAAAGACAAGATATCTTTTAGGGATAAACTTGAAAATTAAAAATGATAACCTATCTAATTTTTACTTTGATTTTATGAATTATATCATTGTTACCTTTCTTGCATTTGATAGATGTCTCTGTAAATGTTAACTCTGTTCATAGTTGTGCAGACTAAAGTAATAAATAGAACTAAAAATCTCTTCACTAATTCCTAACTTTTCGCTTTTTGAACTCTTTTTCTTCTTCCACTTTAATACTATTTGTGCTGCTTGTTCAAACTAGTTCCGACAGCTTTTTTCACTTGCCACCTAAGGAGTGTTCCTGGAGCCTCAATTGCCTAGGTAAGAATACCAGCAATTGCTAACTTTTATCTTAATAACACAAAGAGGATAAAGTTTCCCAGACATCAATAAATTTACAAATGCGTAAGATGAAAAAGAATCAGCAAATCCAGCTAAGTGACTTGTGACATTTGCCTTGCCTGAGAACAGAATGAAAAATGCTTCTTTAATCTTCAAACAGCTTCGGTAGTGTAGAAGCTGCTGAAAGAATGATTATCATGAAGAGGTATTGAAGAGAAGATTCTGATTGAAACGCTTGTTATCTTCTGTTTGACTGAGTGGTGAGACAGGCAGACTGAGTGGTGAGACAATCTAGAGTCTTTCAGCGAGCAAAGAGACAATTATGACAGGACTTGTCCAAAGATGTGTTTCTTGTTCAAAACATTACAAATGAAGATCCTCATAAGACCATTAATGCAACCCAAACAAAAAATTGGTCAAACAGACCAAAAGTAACACCTATTTAAGAATTTGTATCTGCATGGCGTTAGGTATTGATACCTGCATGGCATGAGCCCCAAGAACAAGCTGACATGTCCTCGTGTTGAAATGCTTTAGTATCTCAACAACACGAAGGACCACTTCCGAAGAAAGCATCGGCAGATAGTTATTCATATCAATATACTCCGACAACATCTTCACCAATATTAAGCCACTGTGCATAAAAAAAGTAGCGTCAATGCTTGGTTGTAAAGACATAAAACGCAGGATCTTTCATGACTATAACAAAACCTGTTCTTATTTTCTTATACCAGTTATGAATCCAGATTACTTGACATAAAGGTCACAAGCATAAGCAAACAAAATCTGAGACATTGCACACTGAAGAAAAATGTTGCAGTAGAAAAATTAAAAAAGCAATTGGAAAAGCATAAGAAAGTCACTGACCAATTCACCATGTGATAACCAACACCTCTGTACATTAGAGATTGAGAACTAGATTTTCCACGTTCCTTAAAGGTGCTGTTATTGATATGAGAAGATACACTGTTGTCTGCTTTCTTCTTCTCAGAATTACTTATTAGGCGAGAAGATATTCCTCGGTCGGAATTTTCTGAAGAAACACTTGCAATATCCCCCCCAGCTCGAGTTTCCTGTTGTGTCAATGGTAATCCAGTAGCTGCCTCATTTGAAACATCATTTCCAGCATCCACGCTGACTTCAGAAACATCTATGCTCTCTGTATATAACGAATCAGTGCAAAATAGTGCATTTATTATTGCCTGGAATTCATCAGGTACGTCAACTTCCACCCACGTTTCTTGGTCAAGCACTGCTTTAATTTTTGCCATCTGCAACAGCACTTATAAGTGAATATTTACTCCAGAGAAAAAGAACAAGACAGAATGCAGAGGTTTTAAGAGAGATCGTGATAATATAATAATACTAACTCGGGATTCGTGCTGAAAATCGACAAAGGACTTAGCCTGTGATTGTAGTGTGCCCCTGATGCTATATCCCAATCTTCCACCAATCTGTTGAGGCATACACAAGATACAGCATAATAAGAAAAAGCAACAACAACATAATAACAATGTATAATACCATCAAGCAGTTCACCAAAGACTATGGGAAGAGTATATGCACCTTCTCTGTAGCAGATATAAATTCCTGCGTTAAGCTGTGTATGCTCAGAAATTCCTGCAATCTTAATCTCGGATGAAGAAGTGCACGCACCCCAAGGAGCTTCGCCCATCTCGCATGAGCAGCATCACAAGCAGCAAATATAGCTTCTGCATTTTCTCGCAACACATCAGCTCTGTCAACATCAACAAACAAAAACCATTAATCTTTCCTACACAACAGACAAGCAGGAAATGTTTCAAAGCTTTCATTTGTTTCAGCAGTAATAAGGTTTCTTACAATTTACTAACAACAAATGAGCACTATAAAAGTCAAGGAAAGAGAAGACCGAACAAAGATTTATCTTCTTTTCTATAGTGATAAGGAAGACGCTTAGATACCACAAATTTTTTTCATCTAGAGAGTAGATCTCAATTGAAATATATTCTCTATAAATAGTCCAAACCCAATTGAATATAGCAGATAATAGCAGGGCCCAAGGATCAATGTGTACCTATTATCTAGGAATACCAGGACATATATATGGTGTCATGACTCCTTCATGTACCCATGAAATTGTCACTTGAAAATGAAGTTCTTTCACATATCTCAACAGGAGCCCCAGGAGAGAGAGAGTACAACTCTGTGTTAGATAGAAGGGCGCAGAGCTTCCAATCTCTCCTCTATGTCTCTCTTTTCTCTCGCTCTCCATGAGTTATTTCTTTTAATCTTGGAATTACACAGGATAAGGATGACGACAAAAACTAAGATTGACAGATATATTTGGTCCTTCTAAACTGCAATTCCTGAAAAACAATCACTTCCACCATTCTACATAACAAGAGAAAGTATTATGCCGCACCAGATAGCAAACGAACATGATACAAAGAACGTCTATACAGGGAAGTCAAGACATGATAAGACCCTCAAATCCCCCTCCTTTTCCCAAAAACCAGTAATGTCTCTTCTAAGATGAATGACTCATGGTCCAGGTAATCTAAGGAAAAAATTTACTCTTAGAGGCCTCAAAGTACAATTATCAACACATAAATGATCAACATACACATACTCGAAATCTGGAAAAAGGAATTAAATGAAGCCGTAGACAGATTTCACATGCTAACAGAATCTAGCTGGAGCTTGAAAGTTAACACCAACCATTTACTCATGGCCATGGCAACTTACCGCGAGGTCAAAACCCTTGCAAGACACGCTTGAGGAAGGCAATGAAAACTAAGAAACCATTTGGTTAGGAAAAGTCCTTCACTTTTCATTTTTAATTTGTACCCTTCCGAAGCTCGTTTAAACCATTTTCAATTGAAAAATTGTTTTCTTATATTTTTTGGGTGTTGATGACTGTCAAATGCCACTTAAGCTCAAGAGAAAGTTCTATAGGACAGTAGTGAGGCCAGCAATTGCTTTATGTACAGAGCGTTAGGTGGTTAAGCACCAGCATGTGCACAAAATGAGTGCAGCAGAAATGAGCATGTTTTGTTTGACATGCGGGCACACAAGTGGTTGTTGCTCCAACTGAGGATAGGATGAGAGAAGACCGTCTCAGTTGGTTTACCCACATCGAACGAAGGCCTTCAGATGCCCCGATTAGGCGTTGTGAACAAGGACTGTAAACATTAAACAAAAAGGGCTAGGGGAGGGCCAAGGATACAGGGAAAGAATAAGGAAAGATATGGAACATCTAGAGCTCTCAGAGGATCTAACAAAGGACCAAGCACAATGGCATAAGCAACTTCGCAAACAACTTCACATAGCCAACCACGTTTACCGAGATATGGCTTGGCGGTGGTTGTTATAATTTTAGTCAACAAACAAGTCCTCCATGAAACTTTAGTTTTCTTTTTCTTCCATGTTTGAGATATTGAAAACAGCAACTTCTTTTCTTATAGTGTTTTGGAAAGCTAATTCTTATTAATTTTCCTACAAACAAGCAAATGAGGGAGGCTGCCAATTATTTCTCCTGAACCAATTTTTGTTTTCTGAGAAGATGAATGCACAAAACTAGCATCCAACAACCAATTGAACCATGATTGTTCAAATAGGTCAAACTAGTTCAATCTTAAAAAGGTTAATAAAGATTAATATAGTTCATAAACTTCAACTAACCCAACCCAATAATCTCAAGCTACTTCTACAGATGCAAAAATTGTGAAGTGAACAACAAGAAGTCTGGTTCAAGCTAGGGCAACAACTTTACGATGATGAAGCAGAAGACAAGTTAAAAGTTACCTGAAGCTTTTCGACACTGCAGATGGACTTACACATTCGTTGGCCTTTCCTTGAAAAGCAGGAAGCTTGGCAGTGCCATTTCTCTCAGCTACATATGGCAGAATGGAACCAATCTGACCATCAATATCCTGCGCAGTTTCTGCAGCTGCTGCGCCAAGAGCTATTGCTACAGCAACAGAATTTGCAGCATAGTGATCATCAAGATTGCACAAAATCCATTCAATAGCTTTTTTAACTTCTGCAGCTCGCACTAAATGTACCTGCAATCACTAAAAGATGCAAAATCACATTACAATATACCTAAAGAGTGGGTGATCTAAAGCACAAAATCCATCATCAAGTCACAAATTAGACATGAACAACACCAAAACATAAACAAGTACATGCGCATTTGTGTGTATTGGCATGTGTGCGCGAGCGCGCGCGCGTGAGAGAGAGAGAGAGAGAAGAGTCTCCATGGATATGATGCTGGAAACAGACCGATATTATATTAACCTTCAATTGAATTAGCAAAAGCAACGTCTTCTTGCATAATATGACTTCCAAACATTCATGATGTGGATGTGAATGAGTCCCTCGGTCTATTAGTGAACTATCTGTCCTGTGACGTGAAAAATGTTCCACTCATAAAATTCTTGTTATTGGTTCGACTCATATTCCCAAAAAAGTGAATCCCGCTATAATAGCTTTGAATAAAATAAATACATGCGTTAAAATATGAAGGCTTCTTAATCAACGACAAAAGCACTTCTTCACCCTTTCACTGAGTTTGACTGGTTAAGTGTTAAGCTGGTATGCGTTTAAATTAGTAACTGAAGCACATTTACATATAATACATATGATCTTCCTATCTACAAGAACTTGAACTCCCACTGAATTTCTTTAATATCTCAGTTAAACTTCGTAATGTCTCGACATGTTAAGTTTGAGACACAATTGTCCGACAAACTAAAGTAGAGAGTTGCCTTGCCTCCAAGGAATATTTTTGTAAAATCTAGCTATAAAAAAATGGCGTAGTTAGAGAAAAGGATTGTGGAATATACTTTAGTAAAATTTAGTTCACATTACCCGTACTATGCTGAAAATAGCCCCTAGAAGTTGGACAAAGCATTCCGATGACAGGCTCCTCAACTTGCTTGCGAGAGATGAACCTCCACCTAAGTTTATTAACTTATCAGAGGATATATCAATGAAATAACACATGACAAAGAAATGAATATATTAACTAGCTTAACCAGAAATTTCCTCCAAGTCAATAATTGCTACTTTGAGAGAATAATTGAGACAAACTTCGCGAACCCAAAAATAGCCACTACAGTAATTTTTAGGAGTAGACAAATATGCACCCAAAATATGAAGAAAGCAATCTATATCTACTGTAAATCTGTCATACCACAAAGCTAGATATAGTATGAAAAAGGTAACTGGTTAAACCATAGTAAGTGCGAATTTGGAAATTCTGGTAAGGAAAAACAAGTGATTAGTATTCACCTTATTAAGGAGAATCTAAACATTTCTTAGGTAGGATCTTACCTTCTCCATCATTTGTCCGCTCTCCTGGTGTGAAATCCAACTCAGCAGGTCTAGCAACAAGAACTGGAAGAAGCTCTGCTACAGTGGTCTTAATTGCAGTTTTCATGTCAGCAGTAAGCATATCACGATATATCCTCAAAATGGAAGGAAGCTTAGCCTGAAAGGGATCATCTTACCGTAAAATACCTATAGAAGTCTTTCCACATGTAACTTTTTGACTTGCACTATCATTTTATCATTTTAGACAAGATAGATGGAACTATGACAGAACATAACCTGTAGACAACTAATAAAGAAGTCCTGGAATTCAAAACCACCTGCTCGCTTTCGTAGCTTTTTCTTCATTAAGTTGCATGACCTGTTGATAGGACTAACTAGAGCCTAAATCCCAATATGAAACTAAGGAGAAGAATAATTAGCCTTATTTTGAGTTTACCCTATTTCAAGTATAAAAATCCACAATTTTGAAGAGCCTGTATAAACTTCTCTCCTCTCTACCCTAATATATGACAATCATCACTGCCTACCACCATTTGTAACTCTTACTGCCACTTACCCTATTTCAATAATATAGACCATATTCTTTTACTGATTGGTAAATTCTGAGAAGACACAGATTAAATGCATGAACTCAAATGGAAAAAAGCACGCTGCAGCTCAAGTTTCAATTACAACAAAGAAGATAAGATTGTTAACACAGAAACTTCGTACACCAAAGAACAATCAACAATTCCTCCTTTACCGCAACACCTTAAATGAACTCTGGATGAACAAGATTTCACTAATCTATAAGAAAGAGTCGATGAAATCACAATAGAGGCCCACAAAACTATTTAAATGCCCCATGTGAAGAAAATCTTATGAGTGAAATATTTCCCTGTCTGAAAAAGTAGATGGTGCATCAAATTAAGAAAAATGGAAAAGCAAGCATGACTTACTGTTCTGAGCAATCCAATTACAGTAGGTAGAAGACGATCTCGCAAGTTTAAAGTCTCTTCCTCATCGAATTTAACCTGTCAACCACAAGTCAAGAAAACTTTCACATCGAAGCCACTAACAAACTTTAAAACCAAACAATACCTCCCAATAAATAAAAATTGCAAAAGTACAAACCAATTGTGTTGTAGGAAGCAGTTAATGAAAAAATGCACCCATAAGGAAAACAATAATTGATCATCAAGTCGACAAAAACGAACTTCCTCTCCGCTTTTCACTTGTCAAATTGGTCCAGCAATTACAGAAGCTGATCTATGTTGCCCGGACTTGGGTGTTGCATGTGTGGGTGTAGATTTCATTGTCTGTCCTGCCTTCCGAGAAAATCTTAGACTCGAGTGCTCGTCCAAAAAGGATCCAGAAAATAGACATTTTTGGGGGCATGCCATCATATGTGTGTGTGATCTAAGATGCAATGTTTTAGTAAAGTAACATCTCAATTTTGAATTGGGCTGACCAGTTTCACCAGAAAGTCATATAATCCTGCTTTTTAATGTGCGTTAAATTTGGAGTAGCCACTCGATACTTGTTACACTTTCTACGTAAAAACAGGTCTCGATATCTGAAGAACTGTATGAGTTCTGAAGTCCCCTTATTATATTTATAGATATAGGACACAGACAATTACACAAATATGCCACTATACAAGAACGACAAGGTAACCCGATACCACTATCTACAACATAGACCCTTAATCCTTCAACCACAGACTTCAAACAAAGCACACACTTAGTGAAATTTTCAAGTACTGGTCAACAGGTAGCTGGTATTGGTTCATTTAAGCCCAAAGTTTCTCAAAGCAGATGACCCAACATCCTGATCATTTTATGCGAAAAATCCTAGTTTTAGAACCCAGCCCATATCTTAAGATTTAAAACCGAGCCTCATTTCACAAGTATGCAAGTGAAATGAAGCCATTCATGAGAGTTTAGAGTCACACGACACCAAGAATGGTAAGATGTAGCTTCCACGCCATACTTGTCCATTGACAGTCAATATAAAAAAGGTAATTTATGTCAGCGTGTACCAAAGGAAAGGGCTCATTATCATTGACAAAACAAACCTAAAGCAAATAATGAGTGATACTATGCATGGTACTTGCTAGCAGAACGACTTACAGAGAGAAGCTTACCTCATCTTCTGGCCCATTCGCAGAAATGGAAGCCCTTGCTTTTACTTTTGACAAAATAATTACATCCATGTCTCCAACATCATGGACAGAAGTGCGCATAAACTCTGCTGAAAGAATGCTACAAGGGCGAAGTCCACAAGTTACTGAGGATGCACAATGCTGCATTTATTCCCGGCATGATACAACTAGTACTTTTGCACTTAGATAAATGTCACGCACATCATGACGCCAACCAGTGTGAGTGAGATACTGGAAAAGCACGGTCAGCACGGTCATAGCTCATGTGCTCATTAAATGTCACACAATCAAAAAACACGTAGCATTCATCTTCTTTCCAAGTAAACTGGCATTTTACAAATTCTTTCAATACATCTAAAGGATAATCCTAAAAGGAACTAGAATAGCGACCCAGCTGAGACATGCACGAATCTCAACATCTCAAACTCAGGCATAAGCTTTTCAAGTTGACCAACAACCACATGAAAATGAAAGACATCAACCCAAGATGAAAAAGAAAAGGCATCCACCCCTGATAGTGCGGAAGTAAAGTTGAGGCATTCAATGAAGGGCGCCATCAAATACCAGAAAAAGGTCTCAGATTTACACAGTAGGATTAACCATGCATTGACTACGTGTAAGTTCTGAGAAAACACAATGAGCAGAAGCAAGTTCAAACAGCGAATGATATCATAGAACAGAGCCAAACATGAAAGAGACTAATATATCATGAAAAGTGCATCATGCCTCTAGCTAAAAGGTCTGAAAAGAGATATGTTAGGTGTTGCTAGGGCAAGAGATTTTTTTAGCATATACATTATCAGCTAAAGACATCTACATTAAGTAACTAATTGATATGGAAAAATTTAGTACTTGATCGTGAGAATCTTTTAAGTGATTCAAGCAAAGAGATAGCACTAGCCACGCAAAAGAAATATACGTGACATAGAGACAATCACAAAATAAAGGAATAATTAGTCATATGGAAATAGAGCAGAACATCTGCATCTTACATTTGTACAAAGATGGATGCTCATATGGGAAGCATGCAATATGAATGTCCTTAAACTACCCGGCATAGGACTAATTCGTCCCTCACAATATTTTTTTCCATGGCCTTTTTCATTGAAATATATTTTAGGCAAATTGTGGATAAGCAATGCACCATGTTGTATGTCAAATTCACACATAGATGATTATATGTTTACATTCACACAATAATGTGTGAGTACGTGTGAAGCTACCAAGCATAAACAGAATCAAAGCCTCCAAAGTAGAAGCTAAAGTGGCAATTATACTTCACAAGCCAAAATAATAATTACTTGGCAATGGGTAAGACAGCCTTACAGGATGGAGGGCAAACTACAAAGCTTTAAGAAGAAGACTCCAGTTAATCATTCATATACCTGTTTATGGAATCTATTGAAGCTGCTACATGGTCCCGAAGATGACGGAAGCAATGTAGACCAGTAAGTTCATCCCCTTCCTGGTAAACATTTGTACCAAATAGAAGCAGAAAACAATTAGCAAAGTTAAGAGTCTGTTTTCAACCACAAAGAAAAAAAAAGGCTAAGAGTCTGGTGTAGTTTGATTAGAAGCACTCCTTGAGGTTTTAACCAGGGTCACCACCAACAGACATATGAGCAGTAGAAAACATCTCAAAAGCCAAAGATGAACAAGATAAATTTAAAAAGCCATTATTTTGGCACAATGCAGTTTAACAAACTGAAAAAAGCAATCTAGCCCTATATATCTGATAGATTTCCTTTCTTTTGCTGGACAGTAGGTTGGAATAAAATTCCTACTATTGAGAATCTCAGAGAAAGCAATTAATTCTCACGGATTCCTTTTGTATGGGTAAGCATCCAGGTGAATCTACTGACCATCTCTTTCTTCCTCGTGCTCAAGCTTTGGACCATATCTTTAGCACGACTAAGGTGGTATTGGTCAAGCCAAGACATGCTATCAAACTTTATAGCTGTTGGGATGCCTCAACAGGGGACTTAATTTCTAGAAAGGCACGGAGCATTGCACCACTTTTTCTCTTGTGATCAGGAAAGAATGCACCAAATCATTGTTTGACGGTTCAAAATCTTCAGGTGTTCCACCATTGTTATTTGGCTTTGATATTGTTTTTTCTGGTTCCGTACAGTCTTGTAAAGTTTTCCAGTTGCTTGTTTGATTTTCTGTCTTTATCCTTGTCCAATTATGATGTACAGAAACTTTTATATATTGATAAAATCCCTTTTTATCTACCCCCAAAAAAATAACTGAGAACAGAGCACAACAGAACACAAAACATGCTTCTATATTCTATGCACCATTAGAAAACCAGGGATGTCACACGTTCTTCAATTAGAGACCTCTAAAAAGCAACAATATGCTTTAGGGGGAAATGAAATTGTCTAAGGATAAGGAAAATATATGGACAAGGAGACTGCAAGCATCAAAATTCACTGGCATTCAGCATCACTGATGCTTAAGGCCAGCCAATACAGTGGATATTAAAATCCAGTGATATATATAATTCACTTTACCAAGATTAGTGAACTTACCTATCTCCCCAACCATATATGTTCTCATACTTGCAAAAGTTTTATATCATTAAATCCATTTTTCTCTGTAATATTATCTTTGGCTGTCGTTCTAAGTTTTTAATTGCTTCCAACTTCCACTTACGACATCTCCTCCAAAATTTGAAAATAAAAAATATTATCTAAGTGTCAAGATATTATGAAACAAGAACCTATGAATCTATGTGTCAGTATTTGAATATCTTGAAAGGTTGCAAGTGTGAAGAGTTATTAAAAGTTAAATGGTGAGTTTAGCAAAATTTACAGAGTCAAAACTCGAAATAGAAGTCACTCCAAACAAGCACTTAGTATTATTAGAATTACTGAATCAAATATTAGTTTGGCAATTGCACCGTTCTCCAAACTCAAGTCCACAGAATAAGAAGCCATACATCATTTCCTCTTGTTACTATATTCGTCGTCGGCATAAACCATTTCATAAGGCAGTTTGACCGCAGTGGTTATGATTGAGAATGTTGAGCTGCAGACTTAGAATATGGAGCAAGACGGTTTTAACCAATTTGCAGTTTCATGGGCTATCAGTCGCGCCTACATTGTCCATTGTTTTTCTGGGAACAATCAAAATATTTAACAGGCCATTCAATCCAAACTAATACAAGGGAAAGTTGCATCCACATGAGAAAAGGCTTATGGTCAGTTTGTCAGCATTGGTAAGAGTGGGAATCTACTCGCTCAGCCACAAATAGAAAGGATATGCGAGAAGTTTGGATTGACATAAAATGTCTAATAGCATGTTTTGTCTTGAGTGACAGAAGAAAAATGTTGACAAGGCAAAGATTGGTCAATGATGATTTGTTACGGAAATTGAACCACAAATATGCACATAGGATTTGCCAATCCAGTTAGGTCTGGAAAGCCATCACAAATGCATTAACAACACTAACTACAGTTTTAACTGGAGCAAAGTGACCAAAGTATGGTAACAGAGTGCAAGACAGTAGCAACACAACCGTCATATCCCTCAAACAATTATTCACAACGTTCTCCCTAAATGCACAATATAGGACAAAGTGGTACAACTTGAACCTTTCGTAAGGTCTTTGATGTGGTTTTTTGCCCTCAGCTTTTGGCTTTTTCTATTATTTAGAGTTTGAAATCAAGGCGTTTATTCAATGTTAACCAAATAATGAATCTAAAATAAACACAGATTATCCATAATTTCAGGAACTGCTATAATTTCTACTGTTTGCAGAAAAAATTTGCAGGGCTTTTGGCTTGGCTTTGCCTTCTTCACTTTTTTATAACTAACTGGGCCTTGCATAAGAAAGCCAAACCAGAAACTAACTACTCAGAAGACCTATCACAGGTTTGACCAACTCATCATCTTAAAACGTTCCATAAACCAGAACGAGAAAACAAGACACTTTAACCTTGTTCAGCAGTTGCTCTGGCCAAGTGCACTGTCATTTATGCGCATAATGCTGTGTGCATGACCTTATACCTGATGATGATGGCTTCGCACACTAAACTAAATTCTGTCGACAGAGTACAGCCACTGTTAGACCTTATTGTCCACTTGAATTCTACCTACTGATCAGTTGCATGGGTTGGCACCCCTGTGTTGACATCAAAAAAATACCTGATGTTCAAATGCCTCACTAGAAATCAAACTGAAGAGTGCAAAACACCTTTCCATTTGGTGTATGGTCACTTCATGGATATCTAAAGGATTATGAGTGAAATAAACTGATTCCATTTCATTCTACGAGAGTTCTCATCATAGCAAGTTTCATCATATTCAGTCTAAAGCTGACAACAATGCAGACGGCACTAATACCTATTAGATACAATCATCAGCTAAACTGGTCAACCCGTCAAAGCAATTCTCGCTGTACCACCATTTCAATCAGCAGAAATGCCAAGTACAGTCGAGGCTTAGGTGCCAGAAGCTAGCTAGCTTAACAAGATTTATCATCAAATCATCACCCAACTCTTACGACAAAGAAGGTCCTTATACAATATTCCAGCATTAATTTTATAGATGAAGGCAAATCCAACGACATTATGGAAAGACGTTCTGCAAATAAACTACCCTGTCCCAACCCTATCTAATTTTTGCTTTAGATTATTCTTTCAATTCTCTCAGCTTTTTCAGACTAGGTTCTGTATAAGCAACTAAACAAAGCCTAGATAAAGACTTATTCCATTGAAAAGACTGATACGTACCAGCAATTGCCGTAAATCATCAATGACATCCAAAGCACCAGCGCAATCTGAGGATGCAACCAGCTGATCGACAGGAATACAAAAATTAAATAATTTTCTTGATAGGGAAGTAGGAAGTATCACAGTGAGCCATAAGACCACCAAAAGTCGAAGAACAGAACACAAATACATGAAGGAACCGCACCAACTCGAGAGCCGAAACCGCTTGATTGACTGACAATATAAGCCTCAATTTTTGCTGGAGACGCAATAAGTTCCCTCTGGTGGCATTCAGTTCCTGAATCTGCCGGGCTGAATCCACCAAATCCCCGTCCAGAAGCCTAATCGTCTCCTTCAACTCCCTGATCCTGCCACACCCGCGCAGGATCTTCACGTTCAAGTCCTGCAGCTGCCCCTGCGCTTCGAAGAACGAGTTGGACCGCAGCGAAATCTCCTTCACCAAATGCAGCTCCACCACATCCAAGTAGTGCGACAGCTTCTCCTGGAGCACCGAGTTCTCCGCGATGCTCGAGAAGGGGCAGGCCGCGCGGAACGTCGCGCCCTCCTCGAGCGCAAAGTCCTCCTTGAAGTAGAGCGCGGGGACCTCCCTGAGGCACGCGACGAGGGCGTCGCCCTGGCCTCCGGCGACCTCCGACGCGTCAGCGCCGGTGCCGCCCTGGAGATCGCGCTCCCGGGAGGAGTGTTCCCGGATGTCCTCGAAGCGGTGGAAGGGCTCGGAGATGGAGGAGAGGTAGGGGCGGAAGTCGGATCGGGAGAGATCGGAGGAGGGGCGGGAGGCGAGGGGGGCGAAGTCGGGGACGGCGATGGAGGTAGAGGAGGACCACCAGCCGACCCAGGAGGGATCGGCGGGCCTGGCGAGGGCGGCATCGGAGAGGGATCTGGAGGAGGGGGAGAAGGAGGAGGAGGGGGTCCGGGGGAAGTCGGAGGACGGCGACCTTCCCGACGACGGGGAAGGCTGAGAATCCATGGGAGCGGAGAAAGAGAGACAGAGAGAGGCTAATGGAGAAGAAGCAGCAGCAGCATGAAGTTGCTGTCAGAATGACGGAGGAGAAGTGGATCTGGACTTGGTGTGGCTAGTGGAGGGAGAAGAAGCAGAAAGACGATGCAGACCGGTGGTGAACTGGAAATTCTTTCTTTTGGTGTCCAGTTTAACGATTTTTTATTTTCTAGTTTTATTGTTATATACATATAAATAATTTGCAATAATTGCTATTTAATCACTTTTATTTCTTTCATTTCGAGCCTTGTAATCTTTGAATTGAAGCAATTTCATCCTTGTAGTCGATTCTGCTTTGTAAAATTATGTTGGCATCTGACAACACAGTCGTACGCGGGAGGTAAGAATCATGAATAGTTTATTTCTAAATCAAACGAAAAAGTTATTTGGAAAATACATTGTAAACCAGGCAAAAATTCAAGGATCATCCATGATATTATTTCTTAGTATAAATTTGGCTAGGTTGTTGTCACATACAGCAATGTGCAAGAAAACAGAAAAATTTCAAATAAAGATCTGAAGTATATTTTATTTCAATTAAGGACATAAAATGACTTCATTACTTGAAAGATGTGACTGATCAAGGGTATTCTCATCTTTTTATTTTTTTAATTTTTTAATTTTTTTGATTATTTGTGTTATTTTCTTTTTCTTTTCCTCTTCCCTCTTACTTCCCTCCCCAAGTCTGAGCCTTCCCCTGTCCAAGCCATCGCCCGACGCCACCCTTGGCAAATCTAGTGAGGATCGTCCTTGCCCTATCCAACCTAGATGAAGGCCATTGACGGTGGTCAAAGATAGAGGTGAACGGTTTTCGGTCCGATCTGGTTCCCTTCAAGAATCGAGAATTGGTCCAATGGTCCCGGTTATCATTTTTCGGAGCCATGTACCGAATCGACCACCCCGACAATCGAAAATCGGACCGAGCCATCAATTCGTTCCTGTTCCGGTTCCAATTCGATTACAAGGAACCAAAAACGCAATCAAATTATATTTAAGAATATGACGGAAACATCTTCCTAGTACAACCAACTGTGAGAAAATATTTGAGAAAAATTTTGAGAATATGATGTAAACATCTTCCGCTTGAGTTTCATTCAAACAATTGAAAATTCAATGACTTTTCATGTCTATTTTTTTTCGTCACCCATTAACTCTACCGTAATTCTAGAAGGTATTACTCCATCTCATTTTGAAACAATCAAATATATAACAAGTATGTGAAACAGTAAAATTATATCATAATTAGACTCATTGTCCATCTAATTTATAATTGCTTCTTTTTACTCTGAAAAGTCATTGCATTCCATTGTTGTAGATTAGGGGCCAGCACTTTATATGGTGTCCACTTTGATAGATTTTTTTGTGCTTGAAAATTCGACCGATTCAGTCCGATTTTATGACCCTAGAATCGAGAACCGGACCGCTCGATCACCGGTTCCAATTTTAGGAACTGGACCGGATACCTTTAGAATTGAAAACCAAACCATCGATTCGGTTTGGACGGTCTGATTTGTTCACCCCTAGTCAAAGAGGTATACACCAACATTGAATCTGCCACGACACTCAAACTTTGGCTAATGCTGCTCCCCCTTCGCCACCTCCACTTAAGGCTCGTGCTGTCATCCTTCATCAACTTTGCCAAGAAAGGCTTCAATGATAGTTTCTTCTTCTTCTTCGAAGAGGAATGGCCGAAGAGGGAGTTCAAGAAGCTTGCAAGCCGTCCTCGAGCAAGCGTCCAGGCGAGGGCCACCCTTATCGAATCTAGCAGGGAAAGCCCTCGCCCATGTCGGGGTTGTCAAGGCCAAGCATCAGGCAAGAGCAGCCCAACACCTAAGGCCGGCGATGGCCGAGGGTGAGGAGAAAAAAATAGGGAAAAAAAAGTAAATGAGGTAAATACCTTTCGATTAAATCCTTATTTGAAATAAGGTCCAATTCACTTCAAACCTTTATTAGGAATTTTTCCCAAAAAAACCGGTGAAACCGATATCACTGGGTAGGTCCCAAATGGGTATCACACTAATGCGCATGGTACTCTACATCACGCTTAGATATATAGATATTGAAAAAGGAGGGATGTATAAATTCTTTTATGATTTAAATGTGCGAAAGAGTGGGTGCAAGTACTTGTGTAAATATTTTTTATAATTATGTCTTATGATGACACTACCACTAAACATCAACGTCTACCTTATCATGAATGCACTTGCCTTTATATGTGAATAATGACGGGGTTAATATTCCAATTGTGGCATTTTCTATTTGATAAGAACAGTGTAGGGAAATTATGGTGCACACTAAAACCTATTGTAATGCCTCGCCTATCTTCGAGATCGCATCCTTACGGGAGCAGGAAGAGTGATTTCGTGATTGGGAAGGAGTTAGAGCAAGTTTTCAGAAAACTCGGAGTTTTTTTTTTTTCCCCGAATAAGAGACGGAATCGCCACCGGTCATTTTTAAAAAATTTAGGCTGATTGAACACCCTAAGGTGCATATATGTAAGCGTTGCTTATTTGTGAAAACTAGAGAAATTCACTGTCTTGCTTCAGTTTTTACCACATTTCTCAATTATGGCCAATTGATCTAATTATTCCCTAAAATTGTTGATGGGATGTTGGTGCTTCCGGGGGACATAATCTGGGCAATTCCTTCGTTATTTTACGCCTTGACGTCACTCCATGATTGAAAATACGCAATTGACCGATAAAAACATGCAGGAGCCCCAATCCGTGACTTGCCATGCATATACGATTTCTCTATTCAAACGGATGTATTTTTGTCCTTTCCAGCCATACTTAACAATTTCTTTTGAAACCCTAATATACTCCTTAGAAAAAAAAAAAGGGTCTAATTTTTTAAATTTTTTTTGGAAAATCTTGACTGCAGATACTAGTAACTTAGAGAAAACATGAAACTCCAAGGTAAAATCGTTTTTTTTTCCTTGTATTTTTCGGTGGGTAACTTAGGGATTACAATGACCTATTTGTGAAATGAAATGCCTTATTTTGAGTTATAAGTAAGGGTGTCAAAAAAATCCCACGCTATCCCAAAAATTCATCTAATTTTCGGACAGTTTCAAGTCAGGCTTTATTATTTGAGGACTGGTCGGCCGGCTTGGTTTCGGTTTTTTTTTTTTCCACCCAGGTTTTCTTTTAATTTATTTTTATTTTTATTTTTATTTTTATTCTTTGGCTTGTCAAGTGATTTTAATTAAAAAAAAAAGAAAAAACAAGGAAAAAAAGAAATTGACCCGACTTGAAGAGTTGGGGCATATATAATTCGAGCTCGGGCCGAGCTACGTACAGTTCAATTTTAGGCCAGGCTAAGACTCGGCCCGTTGACATCCCTAGTCATAACTGTGATGACAATTTTTTTTAATAAATGTAGCCTAACTTTAGCATTGTAACGACATCAGTATTAAATGGTGGTTTAAAATTTCAAGCCTGAACCTCGGACTAATCCTTCACACACACACACACAAAGAAAGAAAGAAAGAGAGATCCAGCTAATAACTTAGATTTGAAACGATGCAACTGAATCGGAGAGTTTTGGGGATGATTTGCCTCGGCTGAAATGAGCAAATGAATGCGCCATTAGTTGGAAAGATTCACAAAGAAAGAGATGTGTTATGCACCTCACTCAGGGAATGACGCATTAGACGTGGCAAAAATGAATCTGGGGAACATTTTAATTTATAGGGTTAATACAACGAAAAACCCTAAACTGATACACATGTGATAATTTTTATCTTAAGTTATTTTTTTGATTACGAAAAATCTAAAATCAGTACATCTATGATAAATTTACCTCAAACTATTTTTTTGACCACCAAAAACCTCAGTCTGCTATGTCTGTGATAAATTTATCCTAAACTAATTATTTTTACCATGAAAAATCCTAAAGTGGTATGCTTGCGATAAATTTACTATCCGTTAAATTGGATTAATAACACAAAAAATCTCAAATTGATACAATGTGACAAACATAGGATAAATACCCAAAACCGATACATTCGTGAACTAACACATGTCATCCAAATTAGTAATTTGATGGTTAAATTTAATAAAAACTAACGGAGGATAAATTTATTACAAGTGTACCGATTTATGGTATATTTATCATAAACATACTAGTTTAGGATTTTTCAAGGTAAAAAAATAATTTGGGATAAATTTGGCACAAATGTATCAATTTGAGATTTTTTTATGATATTAACCCTAATTTATATACAATGATATATGTCATAAATGAGTTGTTTTAAGTTATAAAAATAAGTTCAAGTTGGTCATGAATTAATTACCTAACGAGTTTAAGTGGATCATTAAACATGTCATTTTTTAATTTCATGATTGTTTTTTCTTTTTTTTCTCCTACGAAACCCAGTGTGACCATCGCTACCATCGGGGGAGGGGCCTTGCTAACAAGGGGCAAGGGTAGCGGCCCTCACCATGATGACTTCCAGGCGAGTGTCGGGAGCCTTGCCTCCTGTTAGTGAGTTCGCGCCGGACTTAGAAGAAAAAAGAGAGGAAAACAACAAATAGAATACAAAAATCTAGATTTTTTTGTTGAAAAATTATAAAATTTTGTCCACACTATTGCATGGAGATGGTTCAAAAAAGGTATAAACAAGACAATTTGGGCCGACCCATTTTCGACCCGACTAACTTGTTTGACGGATCAATGATGCATGACACGAGGAGAAATATTGTGAAGGGGCTTAAAACGGCTGGACAAGGCTTTGATAGGTGCAGAGCTGGACTCGAAAAGCCCGTTCACTTGTTGAATATGCTTAGGGACGGCCCTGGTCTGCATGGCCACTCGCAACGCTGCCCCCCTCGAACTTTAGCACCGTTGCACCACAGTCCTGCAGATTGCCCACGTGAAAGGGTCGTTTTGTGCCGTGGAAAATGGATGATTTTTGAAAATGTATTTTAAAAAATAATTCCTTATATCTCTCGAAATAATTGTCAATGAAACATGCTTTCAATATAAAAAATTAATTTATATGTAAATATTTTTTAAATGATAAAAATATATTTTAATTCGTTGTTGATACTATCCTGAGAGGGGATTTTCTTCTTCCTCTTCTGAGCGAACAAATGAAACTATTCGAATGGTTCATGTTATTTTATGGCGCTATGTCCACAACATCTCCATAATAGAAGTTTCTAACGTGATGCAATTTTTTGGAACTTAGATATTTGATGTGAATCAACTAGATTCGATTGAATTTCGCCAAAGTTTCACTTGTGTTGTGCAAGCGATGATGAAAGGTCTGCCTTGGCAAATATGATATAACTTTGAATAAGAAGAAAGTTACAAGTGGATAAGATCTTTATCTTTTGTTATGCGACAAATTTTTTGCTTTGAACTTACGCTTTAATTTCCTGCATCTTTACTTTCATGTTGGTGTTAATATACATTCTTGCTCGAGATGTGGAAAAGTACAAAGAAAAAAATTGCATGTGCCAATTGAGTTATAAACCTTTTAAATAGTAGTCAATGTAGTCCATTCGGCCAACACCCTAACCTGTGTGGCTGGCAAGTGCCCTTGCCTAGACTAGGCGAGGGTCGTGGCCTAGAGTTGCAAAATGCAAAGTAAAGAAAGATAAGATAATACAAAATGCAAAAGAAAAAGTTCAAAAGTTGCATAACTTATCCATGTCAGTGCCGGTCGTGTTATGTGGGATGATTGGTGTCCATGTAAGCAATTTTCGATGAAAATTAACTGGATAAATAACGTTGGCAAATTATCAAAAGATTTAGGGCTTAAGTGATGCAAATTAATAAGGTTTAAATTTTTTTTGGTACTTTTTCTGTAACATCCCACTTTTAATAGTTCTTGAACACTTAAAAAAAAAAATCGAAATGGGTTTGAAATCTAACATACGACGAGGGGGCTTCGCACGTTGATGGAAAAGAGTGGAGACATGGTTGGCACTCTGCGTGCGGCCACTTTTTTGGGGCTTTTCCCGCTCGAGAAGCCGCTAACTTTGAGATCTAGAATTCAAGTTTGGGCACCTTTTCTCGAAGCAAGGATTTCTTTTCTCGAAAATGCAGGATTTAGAGAGGAAGATTCATGGGAAGAACATGATCAATAGCGGCCACAAAATCCATCAGCCAAAATTACAAGGTTCCCAGAAACCAGCGCGCCTCATTTTGAAGAGGCCCTCATGCTATGCTTCTCAGAGCTTGGTGATCCAAACTCGAAGGCGGCGACAAGAGGCAACGACACAAGGCATCTTCGACGAATCATCTATATGGATCGAACGACTCGGCTCCACGAATCTTCGTGCTAAGAACCGGTGACTGTCCAAACAGTTCGCAGTTTTGGGACCTCGAAGGGAAGCAATGATGCCGAAACCGAATGTAATACTGAGAATCTAGCAAATAAAGAAAACTAATTCCGAGAAAGGAAGGTGAATGAAGGCAAGAGCGAGCACGGAACACCCAACTGAACTTATGAGGAGGAAGAAGACCATGACAGATCAATCAAATTCTTGGATATGTGTAGTTCATGTGGTGTGAGGAGGAAGGCGTGTTATGTCCTGAAAGACCTGCAGCCTCTTCCTCCCCGGTTGTCCTACTTTCTTAGCGGGCACGGCATCAGAAATCCGGTTGTTTGCTTGAAGAGAGCCATCATCCGCCTTCTTGGACTCTAATAGAATGACCGAGTCTAGTTCCTGTTTCTGGATCTGATTGAAGTTCAAAGAGCGTCGAACTGCTGAGCGGCCCGAGGTCCTTGATGAAATATCCACCGTCTGCGACTTAGAACCACGTTCTAGATTGGAAAATGTCAAAGTCCTGCTTAAATTCTCGGTCAGAGTCCACCGTTCATGGGATGAAGATTGACATGCAATGTTGATATCTAGATTCTCATCATTGAACCCCTCTTCATCTTCGTGATTCGCACTGTGAGTGCTCCTTGTCGGAGTTCGGAAAGGAGAAGATTTCCGAGGAGAGTTGTCCCACAGGAACACAGGAGGATAGGTCAGATCTTGATCATCTTCCTCAGCCATGTCGGCCCAACTCTTCTTATGCTTGTCTACGCAGGAACCATTCCCTGCAACAGCTAGTTCATCTATTACATGAGAATCCGCCACGATTATTGCCGAAAAGCAATTAATTTATAGCATTTAACTTACCACTAGAATCTTTGATGTCGTTGGTGGAAGTTTTGACCAATTTGGCAGGATCTCCCTTGCTGGATGCATCAATGGCTATTCTGTGAATCATATTTTCATCATAATTCTTCGGCTTGGCTATTGCCACAGAACAATTTCCGACGATTTCTGTCTCTCCGGTTGAAGTAGCCTTTGACTTGGATTCTGGTTCTCTACATGAAGCCAGGGAAGCATATAAGCTCCGACATGCATGCCTCCTTGATTCCCCGGGAGAAAATTTGATGTTTCGCTTAGCAGAAGCCGGTGAAGCATATAAAATCTTGCTCGAGGAACTCCAACCCCCCTTACTTGTCTGAAGACAGTTTTCCTTGGCATGGAGATTTCCCGGGGAGACATATCTCAGTGGAGTTTCAAAGTGGGAAACTTCTCTCCAGTTATCACTGAATATGGTTTCTGAAGATGGCCGAGCTTCGCCCCGGGATAGGATGGCGTTTCTCTCATTTAAGATCCATGTTTCTTCTCGATGTCCACTTGCAATGGTTGTTGAGGCGAGTGACCGAGCTCCATGATTGATAACTCGTTCAGTAAAGCAAGTGCTCTCCCCTGAATTTTTACACTCGAGTGATGTAAAGGGTCTTCGGATCTCCTTATGGTCGCCTTTATGCTGCCTAATTGACGGTAATTCGATGTCATTCAGCATCTGAAGGGCGCGATCGAAAGATTTAGCATAGGAGTCGTCCATGTCCCGAACGCTGCATGAACCTCTGACTGCATCCAGTACTGCTTTTGCTTCGGCTATTTTGTTCATGTGCATCAAACAGATAGCCAAGTTGCACTGTTTATTCTTATCTGGCTCCAGAGACAAGGCTTCCCTGAAATCAAATGCATACACTGAACATGAAAAAGAACAATACTTTTGTAAGAACGAAACGTTTAATAATAAAGATGCCGTCTCATCAAGAGTGTACCTGTAAAGTCCTTCGGCGATCTCATAATTGCTTAGCTGCAAGTGAGCCCAGGCCAAGTTCCCTAGTATCCTGCATAAGGTTGTAACAAGCGGGCATCGTAAATGGACCAATGACGAAACAAAAGAGAGAAAAAGAAAAGTTTCGCTGCTCAAGAAGACCTTGATCTCTCTTGATCCCTTGTCACTTGGATTTTCTTCCCTTGTGATCTTGCCATCTTTGTTCGGCTCGCGCTGAACCCCTTCCCTTCTTCAATGAGCCGCAGTTTGTGCTGAAGCATTTCGATCTCTTCTTCGATCCGTCCAGACCTCTACATAATGCACATACCAAATGTACAAATGCGTAAATTGCCATTAAAACCAGATTGACATCCCTTCATGTATTGAATAAAAGCTGAGAAACTAACCAACATATCCTAAGAGTATTACTATGTTTTGATCCGAAAAAGAGCCATAGTTTCGCCTCAGAAAGAGAATCCACATCGTCGAAAAACAAAGTAAGGCGATTCACACAAGAAATTAATAAAACTACTCGTGCAGTATATCAGCGACATTACCTTGTAGAGCTCGATCAGCACGTTGTCGAGAGATTCCTGAGAATCGAAGGGGCAGAGATGGCGGAAAGACTTGATGGCTTCAATCGCCTCGTCTGACCGATTCAGCTGTTTCATCACGATTGCCATGTCCTTCAGCGCACTGTCGACTCTATCCCCAGCGTTTATAGCAGCCCAGAACAGAGAGATCGCCTTACTCGGATCCTTGTCTATTAACTGAAATTGACAATCAGAAAATCGATTCGATCGCAACCCATGAAAGACAAAATCTAACTCATACAAGATCCCTCCCATCTTTCCACTCTCAAAGAGGGACAACCGCAACGCATTATAAAGCTCGTTCCGAAGAGACTCGGTCACACAACTACATGAACGCCCTTGTGCGCGAAAAGAGGGACATATAAACCCTATATTTACTTAAATCTACTCGACTTGCACCGACCTGATCGATGATTACAAGATTGCTGAACGAAATATACTGATTGATCGGAACCAAAAACACACCAATTTTACTAATAACTACATCCGCAACACCTTTTGATCGCAAAGAACCAACTATCTTGAAACAGCAACGAAAGGACAGATTTGAAAAGGGCGTCCACAGAACACAGTAAAAGGAACTTGATCTGGATGATCACGCCAAATTCAAGATCAGGACAATCAGTGAAATCAAGATAACGAATGCCCACCTATTCAATTGAAACAGAACGACGAGAATTTGAGAAAAGGAAGTAGAGCTGGGGTTCTCACTTGGACTCTCTTGGCCTTTACGTAGGGAGAGTCGCCGGGAGGCACTTTGTGAACGATGTGGAAGAGATCCGGCGAGGACCGCTTCCTCTCCGATGTTGGCACCGTCATCATCGCCGGAGAAAATGGCGGCCGGGCCGCTCGCTTCGGCGGCTGCGGCGTAAAGTAGCTCCTCGTCGGGAAATTCTCCCTGTTGCCCCACATGATCGGGGAATTTGCACGGCGAACGCTCGGCTCTCTCTCGCTATCTTTTTTATCACCCACCGGGCCACCACCAGCGCGCTGCGCGAGACAGGATCAAGATTCCTCCTCTAAGGAAAGAAAGGGAGTGTAAAAGAAGAGCGAGGATTGTGCAGAGGAATCGAAATGAATCTGAACGGAAAAGACGACCGAGGCGTTTTTATAACTATTACTAGCCGTTACGGGGCGGGACCTAATCGCACGTGCGAGCTTCGCTCGTGTGAATGGATCCGATGCCCAGTAAAATTCGAGAATAATGATGAATATTTAGAAATTTTTAACGTACTTAACTTTTTCATACTTCTAAACTTTTCAATGACATCTTTTAGGAATCGTGCAATGATGGCATGCAAATTAAGTGAAAATTGCACTATTAGATTCACCGAATCAAATAAAAGCTGAGTAGTTAAAATATATGGACTATAATATAATGTTGAACAGTCAAAATCTATGGACTTGAATGTAATGGAAGACATAAAGTTGTGATTTCATTAGGCCAAATGCATTCATTAAAACTCGTGGATAATTATTTGCTCTTATTTGTCCTTAGTTATTTTAGATTAATGTTTTGCTAGTACAAAAATAATAGAAAGAAATCCGCAACTCAATAATACAATAATTAGTTGGCCATCTGTCAAATAAACTATATATATATTTTTTGTTTTGGAAAAGTGGGACCCCAATTTCGTCTCATATGGGAAAAAAAGAGATAGAAATAAGAAGAACTAAAAAGGAAGGAAAAAATGTAAAAAATAAACTCACATCAATAGTTGTGCTTCACATTTGACCTCTTATTTGAAAGGGACATGTGTAGCTTTGTCTATTACCAAAATTAAAATCAAGTACAAGAAGACGATAGATATAATCTTAAATCAAGAATGAAACCCATAATCTTTTGCTTATATTCAGTTTTTTTTTTGTGGGTAAAGTGCTTATGCTCAGTTGTTAGTCCTCTGTTTCTTAGGTGAACATGATTAAATGTGATTATTCTCATTTAATCTTTCTGAGAAGAGATGATGCACGAGCTCCAAATATGTAACTTCTGTCTTTAAGACAGTGTGATGGAGGAAAAAGTAGCTAGGTTCATTTGTAAGCATTGCTTTTTGACCAGTACAATCAGAGGCATCCGTGACCCCAATGTATATTGTTGCAAAATCAGCATTTCATTGACACATAAAAAAGTAGCTAGTTTCATTTGTAAGCGTTGCTTTGACTAGTAGAATTAGAGGCATCAATGACACCGATGTACCACCAATTACATCGCTTACTTGCGTAGGTAGTGAGATATCCTCACGCATCTTACTTTTTTTTCTAGTCAACCCCAATAAGTTAGTGGCAACTCCTCTTATAGAATTCTCATAAGATTAATCGAATTAAAATAAAAATCCCCAAAGTCACGCAAGGTAAGGGTTTGGGAGGACTCGCATCAATTGAGCATCATTCACCCTCAACTTGACATTACCTCTAAATCCGTTCTTTTCTACCAGCGCTAGGAGGTTCGCGACATATTTTATGAACCCTTTTAAATGAATTCAGATACACTTAAAGTAAAAGAACTCCACATGTAAAAAAAGAAAAACACAAACAAACAAACAAACTCGTGTTGTTGTTGTTGTTTTTTTTTTTTCACTCCATTGGTTTCAAGACTCCTACAACCTTAAATTGAACACATTATAAGTGAATGATTCTTTCCAGCTCAAATGGCGAACCATTTTCACATGGTATGTGCAAAAAAAGCCACTATATAACACACATTACCCAAACGAACATAGGAAATATTTAATAAAAAGTCAGACGGCTCCTTCCTTCAACAGTTGCTAATTGAGGCAACAATAATAGTAACAAATCCCATTACTCTCAAATCTCTCTTTTTTGTTTTTGCTCTCCGTGATTTTGTGTTTCCTCCCTCTGCGATTTATCTTATTCATGAACACCCTCATGCATGCATAGGAATCAAGCAATCAAATCATCATTAACTTGCGAGTTGATTTTGCTAAATCTATGAGAGATTGCTTTTGTTTTCTATTTCTATGATTTATATATTCCCCGTTAGATACGTAAGGTTCTCTCAAACGTATTCCTTCATGGACCAATCAAACACACCCCTTCGTGAGCATATTATTACATTCCCAATTTAGCAACTATTTGTGTATATATCGTTTACACAATTTAGATAGGAGAACCGGGAATAAGTAACACATGAAAAGATAAGATTTGTTTGTTAGGTTTTGTGTGTTCTACGTGGAGTGGCCTTAGGTATTTATAGGCATCCTTTGGTAAATGTCGAACGGTTACTGCCGTGGGCTCTATTCCAAACATGTTCCTTTCGATAACCCTTGCGGATAATGCTTCTGGCGGTTTCTTGATACTTCGTGTCTTTTTCTCTTCACTTTTTGGAGATTCCTGTCAATTTCCGTAATTGCCTTGATCATGTCTTTTTCCGCGCGCCTTTTCTCTAAGCTTTTGAGGAAAATACCGCCAAACTTACTCTTACATGTGGCATTTATGCGGCTGATCTTCACCTGGCTTTTGTGCACTTGCCCATAGCTAGCCATAGACTTTTCTCGTGCATGTCACATGGCCTATAGGGTAACTTTTGGTGTCAACACCATCTAATTGCCATTCTTGTATAAATTAATCACAAGCATGTGCACATTGCTAAGCATGATCTGTTCTCTAAGGTGCAGCATTGAGAAAGATTTGTTCGGTCAAAACATTGCCGCAACGAATACACAATTGTAGTTGAGACACTCGGCTTTTTTAAAAGCAAAACTTAAAATCCCCATTTCCTCGACTCTTTTCGGTAAAAAAAAAAAAAAAGTAGTTAAGACCACCTACATGGAACACACACAACAAAACCTATGTGGCCTGTGGTGATTATCGCTATTGCCAGATGTATTGCTGCCATCGTTGGTGGCAGCAGAACTGATAACCGCCGGCAAACAACGCGCTAGGCAGTGAGAGGTCGTGCTTGTCGCAAGGATCAATCTTAGAGTCGATGTCTGCAATCATGGGCCTTGTCCATGTCGCTCTAAGCTTTTGTGACACACCATAATGTCAAGAGCGACACGTGTCCTTTCTCATCGTATCTCTTTTTCTTATTGTTCTTTTAATTGCACGCGGAAGCACGGCAAAATATTCACTCCATACCATACAAGAAATTTAACGAATTTCAATTAATGTGCTTATGCATCATTTATTTATATTAAACATCAATTTACAACATTATTACATGTGACATCCTGAATATTTCTACCACACCTTATATTGTGTATAAATTCGTAGGCAATATTTGTCACACATGAGAATTTAAGTTGGGCTATATGTGTAGTTTAGCCGATACACGAAATATATTTCCGGGTCTATAATTCTCGAGAAATATGCTTTGATTGTTCGATATTCGTGTTAAGCAAATAGTATTAATATAACAATACTGTTTTATAAAATTGGAAGATACTTAAAATTCGATTGTCAATAGTAAATGTGAGTAAACTGCCTCAAACATAAAAACACTAAGTTGGTAGAAGCACAAAAAACTGAGCCTTTAGAAGCAGGTCAGAAGCATGACATAAACAGATCAGAAGCAGGTCAGAAGCAGCTCATACGCAAGTTAGAAGCACCTTCAGAAGCATTGAATCTGAACCCCGTCAGAAGCACTAAATCTGAACTTGTCAGAAGTAGTGAGTCTGAACCCGTCAGAAGCACCTTCAAAAGCACTGAATCTGAACCCGCCAGAAGTAGCGAATCTGAACCCATTAGAAGCACCTTCAGAAGCAGTGAATCTGAACCCGTTAGAAGCAGTGAATCTGTACCCGTCAGAAGGAGTGAATCTGAACCCGTCAGAAGCACCTTCAGAAGCACTGAATCTAAACCTGTCAGAAGTAGTGAATCTGAACCCGTCAGAAGTACCGAGACCTGTGTACGACACAGTTTCCTTAAAAATAGATTTGTCCCCTCCAGTACGTGCTATGAGGTTCGTGAACGTCTGTCTTCCAGGATACAATGGTTAAGCAGCGATAGAGGCAATCACAGCACTCCAAAGCTTTCGGCGAACTTGAACTCAACGTGAACGCTAGTGAAAAACAATGCAGATGCAGACGATTGAAAAGAGGAAGAGGAGTTTTTCTTTGCGGCTGTAGGTTTTTCCGATCTATCAAACAGAATGGGAATCCACCTATTCATAGGCTCAGTGGGGCATTGCGGAAATAATGAATAACGGCTAAATAACTCTGCCGTTTAGAGCCGTTATATATTTAATTTTGTAACATTAGAATTAAAATAGTCGTTACTTAGTTAATATATTGTAACGGCTTGAGTTGGGAAAAATTAATACAAAAGGCAAAAATGGGCTTGTCGCGAGGCCCACTTTCCAGTCTTGCATTTGCGTACGTAGGTCGTGCGCTTGCGTCCAAGTTTCAACTTGTCGGGCCTCCATTAGAGTCTGGGATTTGCACCCCCTGCGCGTGCGCAAGGCATAATACTTGTATCATAATAGTTACCACTCAAGGAAGTGTAACCACATAAAAAACACTTCAAGGACTTCCTTCTTTTTAATGTGGGACTAGTGCTTTGTCAATTTCCACTTCCAACTGGTGTTCTTTGAGAAATAATTTCTCATTCACTCACCTATCAAAATACATCATATTTTCCAACAATCCCCAAATGAATGAAAATTATTTTGGTTTTGACTCTGTGATAGTGTTCAACAAATGAAACCTGCATAGGATAGGTAGGTGTCAACCTTTGAACCTTCCATTGTGAAAGTATATTTAATTTGCCAGCTGTCCGGTAGACATGATATCCTTGAACTGTCCTGCTTTCTTAGTAAATGACCCATACACTTCACACAGGATTCATCGAAACATTTGTTCAATTATCATGAGTATGTTCGTTTTGGCTATGAATATTATCCTGGTTCTGCGATAATTTCTAAAGAATTTAGCCCTCAATAATTCTCATTTGAAGCGACCCCACTTCTCTCTCATATAGGTGATTACTTAATCTTGAGTAATTGGTTTACTCCACTTAAGAATCATTAAAGCAAAATTTGCTATCCTTTTCCTGATAAACTCCCACAATAATTGGGAATATCAAATCATCGATATTTTATAGGACTGGTTTGAGGGATAGACTCCCACAGTGATATCACCAAGTTCATATAATTAGGTTGTCCCTTTGAACCTAGATTTTGGGATCTCCAGTCAGCTAGGTTGGGTTTTCCTTTATATTAACTTTCTTATAATGGGCTGCAGTCCCATTCCTATTGTTGATTTTTCACGTAACTCTCTATTTAACCCTTTGGTTAGCGGATTCGCAATATTATTCTTTGACTTTACATAGTCAATAGAGATAATTCCAGTTGAGAGTAGTTGTCTAATAGTATTATGTCTACGACGTATATGTCTAGACTTACCATGATACATGTTACTCTATGCTCTTCCAATCGCTGATTGACTATCACGATGTATACAGATTGGTGGCACATATTTTTCCCATTTTGGAATATCCTCTAAGAAATGGCGTAGCCATTCAGCCTCTTCACCATATTTATCCAAAGTTATAAACTCAGATTCCATTGTGGATCTAGCTATAACAGTTTGTTTAAAGGATTCCCAAGATCTAGCAGCACCTGCCAGTGTGAATATATATCCACTAGTAGATTTTGAGTCTTTTATGTGACATTCTGATTTTCCCTGTCATTTCAAGGCTCTTTAATGAGAAAGTATCTAACGATATATTTCAGTCGTATCCCGCTCGGATCTGATCAATCTCGAGTTGACTGACCAAGACGGAAGGGCTAACGCGAGACTAGGTACATGGACCTAGGAAACTCGAATAGGAAATAGCGCTTTGACCATAAGGATTGTCAAGGGGACATTTAGAGCCATAAAAAGGCCGATCTAAGAACGATTAAGGAATACATTGTTAGCGTTATATGATTGGAGCGCGGGTGATGCCGTTTAAACCAATATATAATTTGCAAAATTTTCCTAAATCGAACAGTGACGATCGAGACCGTCGGAACTAGTGATAGACCCTCACAATTACATGACAACCAAAGTCTCCATGAATAGACGAACCCTAATTGTGATATGAATCACAGGGTCGATACGCGTAACGTCTGCAAAAGTCGCCCGTCAGTTCGGGATAGGCTGGAATCACATTGGATAGAGAAATAATTTATAAACAAGTCTTGAAATTCGAAAATGGAGAATCAAGAGTTTCAACATTGCGATTGGATTGGTCGTCGCCTTATCGAAGAAAATTGGGACTAGAAAAATGACGTTCCGGACGTCGGGGGTAAAATTACCATTTTGCCCCTCAAGCCCTAACCTTATATATATAATTGGATGAGGGCATTTTGGTCATTAATCACACCCCAAGGCTGCAGAAAATTTGAAGAATTGAGAGCCATTGGATGAGCATTGATTGACACAATGGACAAGTGTCAAGAGATCAAGCTTTGATGTTGATAGAACCACTTTTAACCTATCATTTAACAAGTTGACCAAGCCAATGAAGTATAAACCTCTCTCTCTCTCTCTCCCTCTCTCGGCCGAACACCCCTTCATTTTGCCGGTTTTCTTCTTCTTCTTCTTTTTCCCTTCTCCTTGCCGAGAAGCCTACCGCTTGACCGGATTTTGCTCGCTCGTTCGCCGCCGTCGACCACCACTTTCGGCCACTTCCAACTACCGAGCCGACTACCTGCTGCTTCCTCATCCTCTTGCCGACGTTCTTTAAGTGGAAGTAAGCCGTTTGACCACCTGAGGAGCTCCGGCCGACCAATCTCCCGAAAGTCGACGGAAATCGTCGCAACTAGAGGTAAGCCACGGTTTAGGCCTCATATGACTCCAAAATCTTTGAGTTTTTCGACCAAATTTTGTGGACATCTAGGGGACACATAGACTGAGCTGTGGTAAAAAATTTGGAGGAATTTGATGGAGTTTTGACATCAAATGGGCCTTGTGTTTGAAGGGCCAGAACTGACCGGTAGCAGACCCGGAGGAATCGGCGCTGTTCAAGGACTTTCCGGCATCGCCTTGGCTCCAAATTTTTGGTGAGACTTCCCAACCCGTAGAACTACATGTTGGCAAGTAGATTAATGAATAAATTGTGAGTTTAAATTAGTTTAAGGGCTGTTAAGTTGGGATATGCACAAAATCGGGTAAACCCTATTTCGATTCTGTGCATACCGGTTCCATGGGAGGCTGTTGGTGTTGAGATTGAGCTCCAAATTCTTCATTGAGAAGTGTGAGGATGTTAATTGATAGGTCCATGAGGTGTATAGTTAGTGGGGTGAAGTTTTGAGCAAGAAAAATTGATGATTGGATGGATTTCCTTAGGTTGTGCGGTAGACTTGATCTTGGATCATTAGAACCGAACCCTTGAGATGCTTGGAAGAGGAATTGTATTGCATTAACCTTGAGGTAAGGGGATTCTAAACCTTTGATAGGAGGATTGGACTCGATTGGGTATTTGTATGCAAATTGATCGATTCTTGGAGGTTCATAATATGATTGTCCAATGTACGTCCTAGAAAGATATAGAGGACTTTAATGTTTGACAATGCTTGTGCTATGATTTGATTGTCACATTTGTATGTCAAATGTAATTATCTCGCATGCCATGTATGTGTCGTTCGTCGCATGAGTTGCATTCGAACGTGTGTTTTGAAATGAAATGAACTTATGGCATGTCTGAATAGTTATGACACCTTGAGACGTATGAGATGCGGGGTTGTGTGGATGAATGCCCCGAGGCGCTGAGGCGCGGGGTTTGAATTAAATGGCACCCTAAGGCGTACGAGACGCGATGTTGAGAAGGCCATAGTCCTGATGCGTTGAAATGCGGAATGGAGTTGAGATGTGTCGACATAGGCCTGGAATGAGATTGAAAACCTGATGCGTTTACATGGGTTTGTCAATGAGACGGTCTGATGCATTTATGCGGACCGAGCCTGAGGCGTTTTAAATACGGGCATGAAAGTGAGGAGGCAGGAAAGGGGTGGAAGGTGTAATCTAGCTTAATAATGTGTGCTCGAGCTTAATGACGTAATAAGATGCCTTGATTGCATGCTTGACATCTATATGTTATTTCGTGGTAGTTTAATGCCTCACGTGATTTTGTATAAATTATCTGTGATTGTATTTACCTGAGTGGACGGTTAGCCTAACCTAGGGTTATGACTCACCTTACTGAGATGTATGTCTCACCCGATTGTGGGACCCCATTTTTTAGATCCTAGGCCTTGAGGATGTGGCCAATTAGGTTTGGTGACCCCAAGGAGATGTCTGTATATTTTGAGGAGTTTCCTGACGGACAGGGAACCGTTTATGTTAGGAAGTGTATAGTCGTTTGGGTAGATGAGGGTGGTAGTAGTTGGAAGCCTCACAGTTACGAGGCATGGTTCAGGAAGATAGGAGACGTTTCCACAGGGCCACTGAAGCCCACTGAGGTACCCCGTGGGTTGATACCCAGTTGATGCCATCCCACTTGGGATTCAGTGGAGGCCGATGGATCAGTCGCTGGTTCGAGGAATGGCCCTGAGAAGACCTCGACTCTGGAGGACACCGATGATGTCATAGTGATCGAGGCTACCGATGATGATTTGGTGGAGCCATCAGCTGGCGAGACGATGGAGGATACCGTGGAGGTTTGCTCGGAGACCTTCTCGGAGTACGAGTCCACTGAGGAGGTTGAGGAGGAGACTGATGACTCCAGTAGCTCGACCTAAGAGTGTCTGCTTTTCTGGTATGATATTTTGATGATGTTCTCGATACCTGCTTCTTTTGGAAGACTGATGCCTGTCTTTTGTGTTAGCCTTGCCACCCTACCGACCAGTATGTTTAGTTTGTTGTACCTTGTATGGGTAATCGAAAGTTAACATATTATTGGTATCCTCGTTACCCAGGTCCCATTTTATATTTGTATGGAGGAGTTTTCTTTTTATATCATTGCTTCCGCATGCTTGTTATATGATATATCTCTCGTCCTATAGATGAATCCTAGGACCTCGAGAGATAGTTCGTGCTTGCAGGGAGTCGCGTGCTCGTGCCCGGGACGCGGGGCGTGACATTTTATATCAGATATCCAGTTCGCATCAATATATCATTCTAGAACAGATGTATACCTAGTATAGTGCAGGCCATGATTCTGAGTATACTGTAGGTACCTGAATACTCTTACTATTGCTTTTCAATGGTCAACATTCAAATTGCTTGTATATATAATCAATCTACAAACCGTATAGGCAATATCTGGTATAGTACAGCTCATTGAGTACATTAGACTCCCAATAATTCTAGAGTACTCTACTTGAGAAATACCATCTCCTCTATTCTTGGATAGATGGAGACTATTGTCTAATGGTGTTCTAGCAATACCAGAATCATTCATATTGAGTTTTTCAAGAATCTTGTTCACATAGTGTGACTGATTTAAAATTAAACCTTTGGACATTCTTGTGATTTTAATTCCTAAAATCACATCAGCAAGTCCCGTATCTTTCATATCAAATCTTGAATTCAACATATTCTTGGTAGATTTGACTATTCTGTCACACTACCAACAATGAGTATGTCATCCACAACCAGATATAGAATGACGTATCCATTCTCTATCTCTTTAATGTATACACATTTGTCACATTCATTGATTTTAAAACCATTGGTAATCATTGCATTGTCAAACTTTTCATGCTACTGCTTTGGCGCTTGTTTTAGTCCATACAATGATTTTACCAATTTACATACTTTCCTTTCTTATCCTGGAACTATAAAACCTTCAGGTTGTTCCATATAGATTTCTTTATCCAAATCACCATTTAGGAAAGCTGTTTTTACATCCATTTGATGTATTTCAAGATTTCGCAATGCTGCAATTGCAAGTATCATCCTAATGGAGTTTATTCTTGTCACAGGAGAATAAGTGTCAAAATAATCTAAGCCTTCTCGTTGTCCGTATCCTTTGATTACAAGTCTGGCTTTATACTTATCAATAGAGCCATCTTCTTTCATCTTCCTTTTAAAGATCCATTTGGACCCTAAAGATTTACAACCATGAGGAAGATCCACTAACTCCCAAGTATGATTCTGCAGAATAAAATTAACTTCACTTTTTATTGCCTCCTTCCATAGATGTCCCTCAGAAGAATTCATAGCTTTTGTATAATTCAGTGGTTCTTTTTCTAACAAATAAGTTAGAAAATCATTTCCAAATGATTTTTCCACTGTCGCTCTTTTGCTGCATCTCAGTTCATGATCTGAATCATGACTTTCATCATTCACAATTTCATTCGTTCGTTTGGACGAACTTGATCCATCATTAGATTTATAAGGAAATACATTTTCAAAGAATGAAGCATTCCTTGATTCCATGATCATATTCTTGTGTATATCTGGAATTTTAGATTCATGCACAATAAATCGATATGCATTACTGTTATGTGCATAGCCTATAAAGATATAATTAACCGTTTTAGGACCTATATTAGTTTTCTTTGGTGTTGGAACAATTACTTTTGCAAGACACCCCCACACACGCAAGTATTTGTAGGATGGTTTCCTACCTTTCCATAACTCATAAGGGGTTTTATCCTCTTTCTTTCGAGGTACCTTATTTAAAAGATAATTGCATGACAAAATAGCTTCACCCCACATATTTTAAGGTATGCCTGAACTTAGTAACATCGCATTCATCATTTCTTTCAATGTGTGATTTTTATGTTCAACAACACCATTTGATTGAGGCGAATAGGGCGTAGTTACTTCATGTATAATTGCGTGTTGAGCACAGAATTCACCAAATGGTACTTCATACTCACCGCCTCTATCACTTCTTAATCTTTTGATTTTCTTATCAAGTTGATTTTCAACTTCATTCTTATAGAGAACAAATTTCTCTAAGGCTTCATCTTTGTTTTTAAGTAAATACACATAGCAGTATTTGGCGCTATCATCGATAAAGGTAATAAAATATTTATTATCACCTCTTGTTTGTATGAATTTCAAATCACAAACATCACCATGAATCGATTCAAGGGGTATGGTGCTTCTATCAATTGATTGAAACGATGATTTTGTTAATTTCGTCTCAACACAAATTCCACATTTGTGTTTTGAATCAATTTGGAATGAGGGTATATGTTCCAAGTTAATTAATCTGCGCAATGTATCATAAGTAACATTTCCGAGTCCACCATGCCATAAATTTGAACACTCAAGCAAATAAAAGGAAGATTTATTATCTTTATTGATAATTGTCATGACATTGAGTTTAAAAAGCCCATCAGATACATATCCCCTCCCCACATACATTCTAGATTTAGACAAAATAGCTTTATTTGACTCGAACACCATGCGAAATTCATGCTTGTTCAACAGAGATCCAGAGACCAAGTTCTTTCGAATTTCTGGCACATATAAGACATTGTTCAGAGTCAGCTCTTTCTAAGAAGTCATCTTCATAAGTAATTTCCCTTGGCCTTCAACAGCAGAAGAGGCAGAGTTTCTCATGAACACTTTCTCCCCATTGATTGACTCGAAAGTTGTGAATAGGTTCTCATTGGAGCATACGTGCCTAGTTGCCCTAGTGTCAATTCACCATTCCTTCGGATTGAACCCAACTAAGTTCACTTCAGATACCATTGCAGAGAGGTTTATATTTGACACGTCTTTTGTCACGTCATTCACCATATTTGTCTCAAAATTCTTCCTCTTTGGAAATCTGCAATCTACAGTTCTATTGCCTAACCCGCCACAGTTGAAGCATTTTCCTTGAAACTTGTTCTTGGAAACTTCTCCTTTTGGTCCCAACTTTGGCTTGGTGACCTTTTTGTTCTTGTGGCCATGCTTGTGCTCCACAACATTTGCCTTAGCTGTAGTAGGATTGAACCATTTGCATTTAGAGCTTCTGTTGTCTTCTTTGATTCGAAGTCTAACAATCAACTCCTCCAAGTTCATTTTCTTTCGCTTGTGCTTGAGGTAGTTCTTGAAATCCTTCCACCCAGGAGGTAGCTTCTCAATAATCGAAGCTACTTGGAAGGTTTCACTCAAGTTCATTCCTTCAGCTTGAATCTCATGCAGGATCACCTGAATTTCTTGCATTTGACTGATCACAGCCTTAGAATCCACCATCTTATAATCAAGGAATCGACCGACAATAAATTTCTTTGCTCCGACATCCTCTGTTTTATATTTCCGGTCTAAGGATTCCCATAACTCTTTTGCCGTCATTATTGCACAATAAACATTGTACAATGAGTCATGTAATCCATTCATGACATAATTCCTACATAGGAAGTTAGAATGTTTCCAAGCCTCAACCGCATTGAAGGCTTGCTTATCCGTTTCTCCATCGGATATCTTAGGAGGCTTCTCAGTCAAGAATCTAGCAAGATTCAAAGTTGTTAAATAAAACAATATCTTTTACTGCCACCTTTTAAAATTCGATCCGTTGAACTTTTCAGGTTTCTCACCATGGTGGAAAGAAGTCGCAGCAGAAGCAGAGAATGATCCAGGCTGTTGGACAGCAGAGGCAGACTTTTTGGTGGTGTCATCAGCATCCACATCAACAACTTCTTTTCCAGTAGCTATTCAAATTGTAAATATCGAATCCAAAGCGAATCTGTTTTAAGAATGTTGGGCAAACAATGTTAATATAACAATATTGTTTTATAAAATTGAAAGATACTTAAAATTCGAATGTCAATAGTAAATGTGAGCAAACTGCCTCAAACATAAAAACACTAAGTTGGCAGAAGCACAAAAAAACTGAGCCTTTAGAAGCAGGTCAGGAGCAGGATAGAAACAGGTCAGAAGCAGCTTAAACACAGGTCAAAAGCAGTTTAGAAGCACCTTCAGAAGCACTGAATATGAACCCGTCGTAAGCAGTAAGTCTGAACCCATCAGAAACACCTTCAGAAGCATAGAATCTGAACTCGTCAGAAGCACTGAATCTGAACCCGTTAGAAGCAGTGAATCTGTACCCGTCAGAAGGAGTGAACTTGTACCCGTTAGAAGCAGTAAATCTGAACCCGTCAGAAGGAGTGAATCTGAACCAGTTAGAAGTACTGAGGCCTGTATACGACACAGTTTCCTTAAAACAGATTCGTCCCTTTCAGTATGTGCTCTGAGGTTTTGTGAACGTTTGTCTCTCAAGATACAACGGTTAAGCAACAATAAAGGCAACCACAACACTCCAAAGCTTTCAGCGAACTTGAACTCAATGTGAATGTTATCGAAAAACAATGCAGATGCAGACGATTGAAAAAAAGAATAGGAGTTTTTCTTTGAGGCTGTAGGTTTTTCCGATCTATCAAACAGAATGAGAATCCATCTATTTATAGGCTCAGTGGGGCATTGCGAAAATAATGAATAACGGCTAAATAACTCTGCTGTTTATAGCCGTTATATATTTAATTCTGTAACCGTAGAATTAAAATAGCCGTTACTTAGTTAATACATTATAACAGCTTGAGTTGGGAAAAATTAATACAGAAGGCAAAAATGGGCTTGTCACGAGGCCCACTTTTTGTTCCTGCATTCGCGTACGCAGGTCGTGCGCTCGCGCCCAAGTTTCAACTTGTCGGGCCTCCATCGGGGTCTGGGATTTGCACCCCCCTGGGCGTGCGCGAAGCATAGTACTTGTATCATAATAGTTACTACTCAAGAGAGTATAACCACATATAAAGCATTTCAAAGCCTTCTTTCTTTCCAATGTATGACTATTGTTTTGTCAATTCCCACTTCCAACTCAATGGGTGTTCATTGAGAAATAATTTCTCATTCACTCACCCATCAAAATACATCATATTTTCCAACAATTCGTTCCGTATCAATTTTGTGGAATGGTGACGAAATACAATAAATTATTAATAGAGATAGATACACTTCAAGTTTATGTATTGAATAAGTAGTAGATTTTAAATTTACTACTATATATTTTTCGAACGTACCTATATTTGAAACTGACACTAATTTCTTGTTTACGTAGTGATTGTTCTTTTGCTAATAAGTGAATAGTCCATCCCTTAGCTTTCCGATGAAGCTCAGGAGAGATGAGGTCATGTATTGCCTCAGCAAATTTGGCTTTAGTCCATAAATGCACCTAACGATTCATCCCAAAACTTGGCCGACGGAGAACCATAGCCGCATACATTTATCAAAATATCTCCTCTTGCAGCAAATGAAATGAAGCCACGTACCCTCCGTTTAAACCTAAGGGCCAATTGAATTAATCCCATTGGGCCACATGCCCTTATAATCATTATTTTAACTCAAGGCAGTTAATTCTTTTAACCATGATTGAGTTACCTTTATTCTTCACTTACCGAATGGCCAAGAAGCTCTTTCTATAAAAGGTGATAAGGTTCCCCCTAATTCACCGCACTTAACAACTTTCACTCGCTCTCCCCACTCTTTCGCTTTTAATTCTTTTAATACAATGAAGTTCCCACGATTGTGTAATTAAAAGTTTATATCGTCGTTCGATTTCGAACGAGGTATATTATTGGTTCTTATTACCTTTTATTAAATAGTTTTTGTCCTTTTCGAAATAAAACATATGTTGAATTTCGATTTTGTTTGATTTGAAGGAACTAAAACTTCGATTTGTGGCTCTAGTTCTCTTCAGGGCAAGTGAAAACTCTAAGCGCTAAGTTAGAATGATCTATTTAGTACTCTTGACGTGTTTATTTGTTATTTAGTTGAGTATGGTAATAAGTGTGCATAAGACTAAAACTTCATGCGAAGTCCTTCCTCTGTTGAGATAATTCGATCGGTGTTACCTTATAAATGAGAAGTTTGATGGTTATTCTGTGAAATTAGTAAAATGATTAAAAGGTAATAAAAATAATAACATATAGATGATATGGAGACTACTGAAGAATGGCGAAGTTACCGAATTTCTATATAAAAATTATTGAATTTTTAAAACATATGTATTTTTTTTTAATAATTTAAGTTACCGATAGTTTCTTTATGAAAGTTACCGAACTCAAGCTTATAGCCAGAGTGATGGAATGATGATACAGTGGACCTGTTACCGACGGGTCACTTTGTTGACTGAATCATAGTGATAATCCAACTTAATAATACTATGACAATAAATTTGGGTGAAAAATTACTAAGGCAATGGAATTGACCGAATGGTTGCTGTTCATAATACCCTAATGTTTATAATGATATAATGTTTTTAATAAAGGAGGTGAAAAGGTTCCCGAATGCAGGTTCCTCAGTAGGGATTAATGACTGCATCCTTGGTGTGCCGAACTTCTAGTCCCGATTATTTTAGCCTTATGATAAAGTAATAAAATAAAATACAGTTTAAGTTGCTGATTTCATGCAGGTATTAATTGTTTTGGGTGTTACTGATCTTGTATTCTGGTGTTGCCGAACAGGGAGTTTCAGATTAAATAATATAATATTAATTTTTATATAAAAAAGATCCGATTCCAAGAAGGAATGAGTTGTAGCTTTTGACGTACTCACTCTTATGGTGTTGCTGAAGTGAAGAAGGAAAATGCATACATATAACAAAGTGATGCATGAACATACTTGTGCACGATTTTTGAAGAACAATTTGTGAAGATGTTGAATTCAAGCCTTTTATGAGCACGTCTTTGCATGATAATTATGTAAAAGATTAAGTTCCGTCGACTACTAGAGGTGGCAACGATGCTGCGGAGTTACGATGCCTCGTGTGTCAGGAAGCTTCGAGGAGTGTTTCGGGATGCCGCGGAGTTGTGATGCCCCCTATGTCGGGATGTCCGGTGAGTGGATGTTGCGGGATGCCACAGAGTTGCAAGGCCCCGTGTGTCGGAAAGCCCCGTGAATTTGGGGATGAAAGTAAAGATGATTATGCATGTTCATATGTATACATTGATGCATGATGATGACACATTAACTGATACTGGTGCATTATGATATAATATAACATTGGCCTATATCGTATGTGCGATATATGATACGTCATTATCGAAGAAAAGCATACGTATGTGCATGCATTTATATATTTTACTTTGAATGCTTGTGATCGTGAGTTCCAAGTTGAGTGGTAAGGAGATCACTTATCATATATTTAGAGATTTCATTTACTCGGCCTCCACTCATCCCATTATTTTATAGACATGTAGGATAGACTATCGATCGCCTCTCTTTGGAGCCGTACTGCATGTAGAATATATTTATGAAGATTTTTTTTTTTGTTCTCGAACAAGTTATAGTGTAGGCTAAGTGTACCTCTTATGTGTGGATCGACATTGGACTTGCGGAATAGATTCCTCACCTCTATGTTGTCGGGTATTTTAACATCGAGGGCGAGTTGGGAGGACAGATTAGAGATTTTCATGGTCCTCCAGGGTTCGGAGATGATGGCTGTCACGCCCCAATCTCCGGGCCTGCAACAACTCTATCGAATTACCTAGGTTATAAAAGGACGACGTCCCAGGCACGTCATCGACCCATTATTTTATGCATTTATTAATATTCTTATTAACGCTAACGGAACGTTTTACTTTATTATAATATACCAATTAACGGGAATAGTAAAGTAGGTAAAATAAAAACAAGAACCATTAGCGGCAACACAATATATATAAAATCATAGATACTTCTTAACCCTCGGGAGTTAGTAACATCAACATGCCCGCTCTTTAAGGCCACTCCACTGTACCATAACAAAAGATAAGGGGTCTATAGGGTTAACTCATAAATATCATATGGTGGGGCCAACATTACCAGGTAACTATAGTCACTCTCAAAATATCACTAAGGTCCCATCAAAAGATAAAAGCTCGACGGAGTCTTGGGTCAGTCTCCTGTATCCATGTCACTCTTCGGGTCTATAACCTCTCCGTCAGGGGTGTCCAGGTCTATAACATCGAAAGGCTGAGTTGGGGCCGTAGAGGGTGGCCTGTCAAAACCATGGACTGGCCCATATAAATTGGCGCCCTCTTGAAAGAACTAGACCTGATATACATGCGGTACCAAGAAATCTCGTCCCTCTTGTACCCAAAGTGTAATGACATGAAGCTCCCAGATGAAGTCTACCCGGGAACATGAACATAAGAAATGTCATATGAATATTCTACAGGGACCTCGAACCTCACCGGATAGAAGTACAACATCATGGACCTGAAAAATATTTAACAACCACGGGTGAGATATAAATTCTCTGTGAGTCTAAAGCCTAAGTCTGAGTAGGATAGTAACTCGCCCAATGCATCTTAAACATGCAAAATTACGACATGCAAATTATCAAAAGGATTATCATATGTCATGCATAATAAATTACAACCCCATGTAGTCTTTACCCTACGTTGGCCATACAAAAACTAATTAATATAACATATAGTCAATGCATTCAGCCAAGTCGTATAACCATAACATCAATCACAAATTGCATACGTGTGCACCATAACGACTGTTCTCGGTCTAGCAAAACCATGCTATTTCAGAAGAATCGGACTTTGTCCCTTTCCTTTGGCGACGGCTACCGACAAGCTATGTGGCTCCAAGTACCCTCGGTATGGACTTACAGTCGAGCATTCTTGTAAGGAGCTTTGGCCCTTAACTTGTCGCGACCGGCATCCAGTAAGCCACGTGGTTCCAAGTTCCCTCAGCATGAACTTACCAAGCTCGATCCTTGTACCCAGGGATCGGCTTCGTCTTCATGTACCTGAGAAGACTGTAACCATTATGTGATCATATAGGCACAACAGTCAAACAGTCAAATTATTTTATTTTTATTTAATCTAATGCATTCACAATTAGTCGTGCTAAAATATAGGCTTGAGGCCGTTTCATGGTCAAAATTGATTTCTCATGCGATCACACATATATAACTTATATAATCAATCATCTCAATTCCACACAGATCATGCATCACCCCAATCATCAGAAAATCACATTAATCACATAAAACTAATCATTATATAATAAGACGATACTTACAAAATAATCATATGATAAATAACTAGTAATCCATTATTTATTCAGGCAGTATTATTTTTTCCGGCTTGTCGATATAAATTAATTTTCCAAGAATGCTTATTAAATCAGATTTTCGATAAACAATTCAATTATAACTAATTGCGCCCGACACCAATTAATTTAGATTATTAGCCGAGATAAATTTAATTATTCTAATCCTTCACCGCAGTCAAAATCATATTCAGAGTTTAGGGGTTAAACTCACTACTACTTGCAACTGTCTTCGCATCGGCGTGAAGCGATTCTATTTGAAATTTGCGGTGACTTCGAACTACGGACGCCAGGTACATGTGGGGTTTCACATCGGGTCGGCTGAGAAGCTTTGAAGGTTGACAAATTAGGTTATCAGTGGCGCCCCAAAACCTGTGCCGAAGCTGGAAAGAGTCAGGTGACGTCGGTCAGTAAATGTATCTCAAACTCTTGTTCTCAACAGAGAACACGTTCAACATTTGCACAAACTAAGTGTGAGTCGTCGGTTTGATGCCCAGTGGCAAAACAAAAAGATAACTGTTCGGTTTTGGGGCTTACGAAGGCTGTGGAGCACGCGGTGGACTGAGAAAGATCGGAACAGTAGCGGTGGCATCAAACCAGCTACCAAAACGTCAGAAAGAGGCTGAACACTAGCTGGGCGGCTACCAGTAGCATGAGTTTCAGGCGAGAACAACGCCGAATAGGGGCTGGACGGGTCGGGTGGTTTTACGGTCTGGCTATAAGCACGAGCAAGCGCGGAAAGGTTGTCGGTCCAGCGGCGGCGTGACTGAGGGCGGCCGAACGAACGCCAAGGAGTTGTCTCACGACCGAACAGTGGCTGGGGTCGGCTCCGGAACTGCACGAGACGCGGAGGAAGCGAAATAGGGCGTCGGGTGGTGGTTGAGGACGTCGCTAGGGGCCAGGCACGGCGGCTGAACGACGCAGCAACGGGTCGCGACGCGGTTGAGCAGAGGCGACGGCACCGAACAGCCAGAACAGAGGCCAAACGGTTCGAACGAAAACTCAGGACAGGGAAACAGGAGGTAGTGATGATGCATGTGAGAGTTAATGGTGGTTTTGGGAGCGTCAGAAGTGGGGAGAGATCGTCGGGATGAGAGGATGTCGCCGGGGAGCAGCAGCGTAGAGTTGGGCACGGTGGCGAGAGCTGCGTTGGCCCTCGGTTCAGCGTGGTCCCGCGGTCGGGTCTCGCTTCAGCCACGCAGGAGCTTCAGGCGGGGTGCGGTGGTGACGGGGTTGAACTGGGCAGCGGCTGATGGTGGGTGGCGACGAGACGAGGTGGAGATATGGTGTTTGGGGCTGAGCAGGCGGCCGAAGGAGTGAAGTGCGGAAGCTAAAAAAAAGAGAGGCGATGAAGAAGAAGAGGAAACAGAGGGGACAGTCGTCCATCCACGTACAGTGAGACGTACCGAGGAAGACGTGCCCAGGTGAGAGAGAGAGAGTGAAGAAAAAATAAATAAATCACGTGGGTCTGCACAAATATCCCTAAGGTCTTCTAGTGACATAGGTGTCTTCGTGAAAGGGAGCAAAAATCAAATTGAATGGGGGCCCACAAATCCTTTCAAGAACTCCTCCCAATCATTTGACTGAAGGGCTTTCGAGGGAAAGCAAAGTACATTCGGTTCTTGCAACCGAACCGGAAAGAGGGAGGGCCCACCCTCTAATTACCATCCCTCATTATCTTAATTGAAAGAGAGAAAGGGCAATATTCGGTTGAAGATGGGTGAAAAAGCGGGACCCATTATTCCTCTAAACGTCTACTTCAGCTTTTGGCGGAGTTTTTCTGGATAGAACCCCCGGCAGAAATTCAGGCCCTTAAATGAATTGTCTTTTGTAAATAAAGCGATCAAAGATAAAAGCGTAATTTCATGTACGAACATCGAACGGTATTTGGCTTGATTGATTGAGGGTAAAATTAGAATTTCCGCATTTAGAGTTCGTTAGAATTAAAATTACACGAGACGAGTCTCGATCTTACGAGTCAAAATTTGACGATTCAAACTTGACTTTTTCTAATAAATATTGTGGAATGGTCAATCGTCGATGTTTAAATCTTCTAAAGCCAAAGTTCACTTTCACATTGGAATTTTTATTTTCCTTAAAATAGGATAAATTTTAGGACGTCACAATCCTCCCCTCCTTAGGAAATTTCGTCATCGAAATTAAAATACCGTTACACTTCATTTTCCTCAAAAGAAAAGGATACAATTCCTTCATAATTTCCTCTTGTTCCCATGTTGCACCTTCAGTACCACGATGTTGCCATACCACCTTGACTAACGGGATTGTCTTCCTCCGAAGTACTTGTTCTTTCTTATCTATAATCTTCATTGGACGCTCTGTACAAGATACCCATTCATCCCCTTCAATTTCTTCGAAACTTTGCACGTGAGCTGGATCAAGTTCATATTTTCTCAGCATTGATGCGTGGAAAACATCACGAACTTGAGCAAACCTCGGTGGTAACGCAAGATGATACGCCAAATTTTTGATCCTCTCTAAAATTTCAAATGGTCCCACATATCTTAGACTTAGCTGACACTTCTTACCAAATCGAGATGTTCCATGCATTGGCGATACCTTTAGAAATAGGTGATCTCCCACCTGAAATTCTGAAGGTCTTTGCCTTTTGTCCGCATAACTTTTCTGGCAACTTTGAGCTGTTTTGAATCTTTCTAATGACCTTGATTGCTTTCAGTGATTGTTGTACCAATTCCGGACCAGTGATGCTTCTTTCACCAACTTCATCCTAGCACATTGGTGTCCTGCAAGATCTACCATACAGTGCTTCAATAGGCGCCATCTTAATGCTCTGTTGAAAACTATTATTGTAGGCGAACTCGACCAAGTGAAGTTATTCCTCCCAGTTGCCTTTAAAATCCAACACACAGGCTCTCAACATGTCATCGAGGGTCTGAATCGTCCTTTCAGACTGACCATTTGTCTGTGGGTGATAAGCTGTATTGAATTGCAACTTCGTTTCGAAAGCGGTTTGCAAACTTTTCCAAAATGTGGCAGTAAACTTGGGATCACGATTGGACGCGGTACTCCATGTAGGCCATACAATATGACGTACATACAGGTTAACATGCCTTTCCAGAGTAAAATCCTTCTGAACAGCTATAAAATGTGCAGACTTAGTTAGTCTGTCTACAACAACCCAAATGGAATCGTTGCCTCTTTGACTTCTTGGCAATCCCATCACAAAGTCCTTCGTAATGTGCTCCTACTTCGATTCTGGAATCTCTAGTGGCTGTAGTAATCCGGTAGGTTTACAATACCGCGCCTTCACTTGTTGACAAGTTAGGCATTTCGCGACATGTTTGGCTATGTCAGCCTTCATATCGTTCCACAAGAAATGTTGCTTCAAATTTTGGTACATCTTTGTGCTACCAGGATGAATACTGTAGCTACTCAGATGTGCTCCTGACAAAATTTCCTCCCTCAAATTTTCGTCGGCAGGCACACAAAGGGGTCCTTGAAACTTTATTATTCCATCCTCAGCTACTTGGAAGTCAGTCCTTCTGTTAGCTGAACCCTCTTGAATGATCTTTTGTATAGCAGGATCTGTTCACTACAAGGCCTTAACTCTCGCTTGCACTTCTGGTTCAATTCTTAATGCAGCTATGAGAGTTGATGTAACATTCTGATTTCCAGTCAATTTCAGACTCATTAATGAGAAGTATATCTAGTGATGTACCTCAGTCGTATCTCGCTCAAATCTGATCAATTTGAGTAGATTGACCAAAAGGGAAAGGCTAACACGAGACGAGGTACGTAGACCTAGGGAATTCAAATAGGAAATGACACTTTGACCATAAGGATTGTCAAGGGGACATTTAGAACCATAAAAGGCCGATCTAAGGATGATTAAAGGATGCATTGCTAGTGTTATACGATTGGAGCGCGGGTGATGTCGCTTAACCAACGTATAATTTGCAAACTTATCCGAAATCGGACAGTGACGACCGAGACCATAGGAACTAGTGATAGACCCTCACAATTACATGACAATCAAAGTCGTCACGAATTGACAAGCCCTAAATGTGATATGAATCACAGGGTTGATACGCGTAAAGTCTGCAAAAGCTGCCCGTCGGTTCGGGATAGGCTGGAACACGTCTGACAGAGAAAATAATCAGAAACGAGTCTTGAAAATTGAAAATGGAGAATAAAAAATTCCAACATCATGTTTAGATTGGCCATCACCATGTCGAAGGTTATTGGATTGAGAAAAACGCCATTCCGGATGTCGAGGGTGAAATTACCACTTTGCCTCTCAAAGATTTAGCCTTGCTTATGCAAATGAAGAAGGGAATTTTGGTCTTTCAACCACCCCAAGGCTGCCAAAAAAGTGGAGAGAGCATGGCCATTGGATCACCCTTGATGGATACTTAGGACAAGTGTCAACGGATGAGCTAAAGAGTGGTCTTGTCCACTATTACCCACCTACCATTCAACTCCCTTGACTTGAGGATTGAATATAGCCTCTTCTCTCTCTCTCACCTCCTATTTGGTCGGCTATGCCCCCCACCTTCGCCGAAACTCTCTTCTTCTTCTTCTTCTCTTCTCTGCTACCGCCCGACCGAACTTGCACTGCCCGTTCGGCCACTCCGACGATCCCCTCCGGCCATCGTCTGGACTTCCGTCAACCACACCCTCCTAGCTTAGCCTCTTGCCGAACTCCTCGAAGTGGAAGCACGTCGATTGAGCCACCGAGGAGCTTCGGCCAACCATTCTCCCGAAAGCCGATGGAAATCGGCACAATCTGAGGTGGGCGATGTTTCTGACCCTTTAGGATCTCGAAATGTTGGATTGTTGCGCCCAAATTTTATGGAGATCTAGGGGACTCGTTTAGTGATCTGTGGTAAAAAGTTGAGCTTAATTTGATGGAGTTTTTACCCCAAATGGGTCTTGTGAATGTTGGACAGAAACTGCCGGTTTGCTGTCTTGAAGGAGCCGGAGACTTTCGAAGGGGTTCTGGTGACGACACGACCTTAAACATTTGGTGAGACTCTTAGACCCTTAGATAGACATGTTAGCAAGTAGGCTAGTGATTAAATGGTGAAATTGGAGTAGATTAAGGGCATGATATGCTCGGTTTACATAGAACCGAACATAGTCCGGTTTGGTTCTGTGTAAACCGAATCTATGGGGGCTGATGATTGTTGATTTTGAGTCTCAAATTGGTGATTGAGACATGCTAGGATGATGAGGATCGTGTTATGGAGGTTTGTGGTTCGTGGATTGATGAATTGGACAAGGGAAATTGACAATTGGTTGAAAAATTCCTAGGTTGCGCGGTGAGTTTGGCCTTGGACCATTGAAACCGAATTGTTGAGGGCTCAAGGAGAGGATTTTGTGACATCAAACTCGAGGTAAGAGAATTCCTAAGCTTATGTAGGAAGATTGGACTCGATTGGGCGAGTCGGGTAGAATTGAGATTGTTTCTTGAGAAGCTTAGCGTGATTGGTCCTTGTGTATGCTAAGAGAGTATAGGTGATCCTAATGTTGGCTTATGTTTGTCTCTTGAGTAACTGGTCACGTTTGATTGTGTATTGAATCGTCTTGCATGCCATGGATGCATTGTTTATGCATGAGTTGCACTTGGCCTCATGTGCATAATTTGTGATTGTGGCATGTCGGAGACGAGGCGAGATCCTGAGGCGTATGAGACGCGGGGTGATGTGGTTGATACCCTAAGGCGCTGAGGCGCGGGGTTGGAGTTGTGTGACGCCCTGATGCGCACGAGACGCGGGGTTGAGATGGCCACAGTCCTGATGAGTTTACGTGGGACGGAGATATGAGGTGTCGACACTGGCCTGAAGTATTATTGAAACCTGATGCGTTTACGCAGGTTGTCAATGACGGTCTGATGCGTTTACGCGGATCGAGCCTGATATGATCTAATCGCGGGCATGAGAATGAGGCAGACAGGAAAAGATGATTGTGGTGATTTGGCAAGATGAGTCATGCATGATCATCTGAGTGTGTTATGATGCCACAATTGCATGCCTGTCACTCGAGTGTGGTTATCTATATTTGCATTGCCTTATATGTCTATGAGTTCGAATTATTGAGATATGTAACTGCCTGAGTGGACGGTCGGCCTAACCTAGGTGTAGAACTCTTTTACTGAGATGTGAATCTCACTCCGTTGGGGACCCTTTCTTTTTACCGATCTAGGACTTGACGGTGTGGCCTATACGTTTTGGAGACCCCAAAGAGATGTCTACTTATTTTGATGAGTTCCTTGATGGGCAGGGAACTATTTATGTCAGGAAGTGTACTGTTGTCTGGGTAGACGAGGGTAGTACTAGTTGGAAGCCTCACAGGTATGAGGCTTGGTTCAGGAAAGTCGAGGACGTGTATACTGGGCCGCTGAAGCCCAATGAGGTGCCCTAGGGAGTTGTCCCTAGTTGGTGCCACCCCACCCGAGATTTAGACCAGGCTGAGGGATCTGTTGTCGGTTCGAAGAATGGACCGGAGAGGACCCCGATCATAGAGAACACGGAGGATGAGGTCATTGTGGTCGAGGCGACCGAGGAGGATCTCATGGAGCCATCTGCTGAGGAGACCGCTGAGGATACTATAGAGATTCGCTTTGAGACCTTTTCGGAGTGCGAGCCCACGGAGGACCCGGAGGAGACCGAGGACTCCAGCAGCTCGTCTTAGGAGCTCCCAACTTGTTAGTCGATCTTTTGGTGGCGATCTTAACCCTGTCTCTTGTTGTATGATGGCGATGGACTCTTTTGTGTACTTACCCCGTCACCCCACTTGCTAGCGGATTTAGTAGCTATGCGTCTGTATGAACAGTTGGATTTCATGTATGACAGTATTTGCGCTATCCAGGTCCCACTTTATAATTTGTATGGGAGAGTTATTTCATTATCGTTTCTGCATGCTTAGTGTATATATATGTATATATATATATATATATATATATATATATATATATATATATATATATATATATATACCATGTCTCTCGACGAAATTGTAGATCTTGGGACCGCGAGAGATATTTGGTTTGCTTGTAGGGAGTTGCGTGCTCGTGCCCAGGGCGCGGGGCTTAGCATCCCCGTCCGATTTGGTATCAGAGCAAGGTCAGCTCGATCCAAAGTTGGTTGAGGATTGGAGTAATAAGGAGGATTAAGTTGGTACTTGGACGATTAGCGAGACCTTAGGAGACTGGTTAAGATAAGACATGGGGTGCATAGCAGTGACTTGGCACTTAAGGTTGGCATTTGACCTTAGCAGGGTTGTGGTAAGGGATGAGGATTTAGTTCCCTGCTTGGTGTTGGAAGTCATTTCTGGACTTTGGCCTGTTCAATGAATGAGCATAGTTGGTTTTAGTGAACTATTGAAGTGAACGGAACTGAGGAATGACCATGAGCTATTGGTTGAAATGTTTGTAGAAGTTATTGTGAAAAAGGGGCTGTTGCGTTGTGGCTGTTTCTGTTAAAGTATAAATGGTAGCCTTGGACTTGGATGATTGAGGGAGTTACTAACTCCTTGCTGAACTTGTGGTGGACCAGGTTCAGTAGAAGGAGATAAGGATGAGCAACCCGTCTAGAAGGTCTGTAAGGTCAAGAGGCGGAGCCTCTAGCTCGAGGCCACCTGTCGCAGAAGATCCGAGGATGGATGGCGTGCTGAGAGCACTGGAGAGAATTGGTGAACTTATTGATAGGCAGATCTAGGATCGGGATGCTGCAATAGCCCAAGTAGTAGGAGCCGCCATAGCTGCAGTCAACGCCAATAACGGCAACAACGGTGGCAACGGAAGCCAGGGTGAACTTAACCAGGGCAATGAGGCAGTGAATGCCCAAGAGGAAATTGTCGTGGCTAGACAAATGTGCCAGCTAGTAAAACAATTCATAAAGCTGAAGCCGACGCAGTTCGACGGGACTGGAGATCCCGAGCTAGCACCCAGGTGGATTGAGAAGCTGGAAAAAGCCTTTGGAGTGTTGAGGTGCACGGACGACGAGAAGGTGCTGCTAGCAGTGTACCAGCTGAAGGGTACGGCAAATGATTGGTGGGCTGCCACCAAGAATGGAGTTTTCCCTAAAGGAACGGCCATGAATTGGGATGCCTTTAAGATGGCGTTCAATGATAAGTACTTCTTGGAGACGACCAGGGAAAGGAAGCAGGTAGAATTTCTACAGCTACGTCTGAACCAGCTGACGGTGGATTAGTATGAGGTCGAGTTCTCTAGACTATCGAGGTACGCACCTCGATCTGTAGAAGATCCCCAGGAGAAAGCACGGAGATTTCGGGATGGACTGAGACCTGAGCTCCGCAGTCAGATGATTGCCCTAAATCTGAGGACTTATAAGGAGATCTATGAGCGGGGTTAGATGATTGAAAGGGACTTGAAAGAGAGGAATACCGCAACTGGATCGCGGTTTACCCCGTTTAGAGACAACCGTCAGATGGGCAAGAGACGATGGCGAGCAATAGGCGCTTCGTGCCTCCAGTAAGGAAAAATATTGTGAAGCCGCCAAATCTCATAAATTGGAGCTGTCGCCTTTGTAGTAGGAGGCATGGAAATGGGCTATGCCTAGTAAGGACTGGAGCTTGTTTTAAGTGTGGTTAGCTAGGCCACCAGATGAGGACGTGCCCAAATCAAGATCCGACAAGTCGACCTCAAGGACAGAGACCGCAAGCTGGACCGTCGACTGCCACCCCTCAGATCGAGCAGAATCGACCACCGGCCCAAGGAAGGGTATATGCAGTAGCCCGCAGAGAGGCGGAGGAAGCACCAGGCGTAGTCATAGGTACGGTTTACTTGTGCGACCAAGTTGCATATGCATTGTTTGATCCTGGTGCTACGCATTTATTTGTGTCTGCTCAGTTGGCTGAATTGGTGGGTATGAAGTTAGAACCGTTGAGTATAATTCTACATGTTGCCACTCCGTTAAAGGATATATACTGGTTTCGTTGGGCTGTGCTGATTGTGAAATTGTGATTGGGGGGAGTAAAGAGAGTATTGATCTAGCTGTACTGCCCATGTACGATTTTGAAGTGATCATAGGGATGGATTGGTTGGGTAAATAAGGGGCAGTAGTAGACTGTGGTAGTAAAATAATCCGATTTTATCCGAGAGGCCACCCTAGCTTTGAATTGGTGAAAAGTCGAGGAGGAATCTCGATTCCTTTAGTTTCATCTTTAGAAGTGACCAAAGTTGATATCAGAAGGGTGTCAGGCATACTTAGTTGCAGTGATGGACACGACTACCGAAGAGCCAAAACTAGAGAATATTTCGGTAGTGCGTGAGTACCCTGACATATTTCCCCAAGAGTTGCCAGGACTGCCACCGGAGCGAGAAATAGAATTCGTGATCGAGTTAGCTCCCGAAACGGAGTCGATCTCGAAGACACCTTATAAGATGTCCCTATCTAAATTGAATGAGTTAAAGGTGCAGATGCAGGAACTACTGGATAAAGGATTTATCCGACCGAGGCTTCACCGTGGGGAGCGCCGGTGCTATTTGTAAGGAAGAAGGATGAGTCTCTACGTCTATGTATTGACTATCGACAGCTGAACCAAGTAACAATGAAGAATAAGTACCCACTGTCGAGGATTGATGATTTGTTTGATCAGTTACAAGGAGCGACGATTTTCTCAAAGATTGACTTGAGAACAGGGTATCACCAGTTGAGGATCAAGAAGGAAAACATACCTAAGACTGCTTTTAGGACGAGGTATGGTCATTATGAGTTTAAGGTGATGCCGTTTGGATTGACCAATGCTCCAGCTGCATTCATGGACTTGATGCATTGAGTATTTAAGGAATTCCTGGATAGATTCGTCATAATCTTTATTGACGATATCTTGATTTATTCGAGGAGTGACGCAAAGCATGAGGAGCACCTGAGGATTGTCTTGCAGACCTTGAGGGAACGCTCGCTATAAATTGAACAAATGCGAGTTCTCACTGAATAGGGTAGCATTTCTTGGTCATGTGGTGTCAAGAGAAGGAATCGCAGTGGACCATACGAAGATCGAAGCGGTAACAAATTGGCCTAGGCCTACTACGGTCACTGAAATAAGAAGTTTGTTGGGATTGACAGGGTATTATAGACGATTTGTGGAGAAGTTTTCATCCATAGCCATCCCATTGACAAGACTGACAAAGAAGGAAACAAGATTTGAATGGACAGACAAGTGTGAAAGGAGTTTCCAAGAACTCAAGCATTGGTTGACGACCGCATCGGTGTTAACAATTCCATCAGGACCAGGGGGCTATGAGACATACAGCGATGCCTCGCTGGAAGGATTGGGCTGTGTATTAATACAGCATGGAAGAGTTGTGGCCTACGCATCCCGACAGTTGAGGCCACATGAAATGAACTACCCAACGCATGATCTAGAATTAGCAGCGATCATATTTGCTCTGAAGATCTGGAGATACTATCTGTGTGGCAAGAAGTTTTAGATTTATACCGACCACCAGAGCTTAAAGTATCTGTTTTCCTAAAAAGAGCTGAATATGAGGTAGCGTAGGTGGATGGAGCTGCTTAAGGACTATCATTGTGATATACTGTATCACCCTGGGAAGGCAAACAAAGTAGCAGATGTACTGAGTCGGAAGTCGAGCATCGCCTGTCTACTGGTAAGAAGTTGGTCGATGATCGAGGACTTGAGAGATTCTGAGTTCAGACTAGAAGTCTGCTAGTTGTCCAGTTTGATGGCTACATTGAGGGTAGAGCCTGAGGTCCAGAAAGGAATAAAGACCTTATGGTCTATGGACCTAGAGATTCAGAAAATTCTGGAGATGGGAGCGACAAAGAGGAAACCAGAATTTCAGGTATCAGAGGACGGAGTTTTGAAGTTCCGAAGACGACCGTGCGTGCCAAAAGATGAAGGGCTCTGGGAAAGGATTTTGTTAGAGGCTCATAGGAGCAATTATAGTATCTACCCTGGAAATACGAAAATGTATCAGAACTTACGACAGCACTATTAGTGGAACGGAATGAAAGTGGATGTGGCGAAATATGTGGCTAAGTGTTTGACATGCCAGTAGTTGAAAGCACAGCACTATAAGCCTGGAGGACTACTACAGCCACTGAAAATTTCTAAATGGAAGTGGGAGCATATAACTATGAATTTTGTGATGGGACTCCCGAGGAGCCAGAGAGGTCACGACTCTATATGGGTAGTCGTGGACAGATTGCCAAGTCCGCCCACTTCATTCCTGTGCGAAAGGATTTCGCAATGGATAGATATGCTGAGTTATACATGAGACAGATAGTGAGGTTACATGGAGTGCCTATAACAATTATGTCTGATAGAGATCCCATATTTACGGCAAACTTTTGGAAAAGCCTGCAAGATGCTATGGGAACCCGACTGCAGTTTAGCACTACGTACCATCCACAGACAGACGAACAGTCAGAAAGGACGATTCAGACGCTTGAGGATATGCTGCGAGCATGCGTCATAGATTTTAAAGGTGGATGGGAGGATCAGCTACATTTGGTGGAATTTGCGTACAATAATAGCTACCAGCAGAGTATCCAGATGGCACCATTTGAAGCACTCTATGGAAGGACCTGCAGAACCCCGATTTGCTGGGATGAGGTTGGAGAAAGAAGTATCACAGGCTCAGAGTTGGTAGAATAATCAGTGGAAGTAGTGAAATTAATTCGGGATAGACTGAAGACGGCACAGAGTCGTTAGAAGAGTTATGCAGAAAAACGGCGTAAGCCTTTGGAATTTCAAGTAGGCGACCATGTCTTCCTCAAGGTGTCGTCGATGAGAGGATTGTCGCGATTTGGAAAGAAGAGAAAATTGAGCTCAAGGTATGTAGGCCCATTCGAGATACTGGAGCGGATTGGAACCTTGGCCTACAGGCTTGCCTTGCCGCCTAATTTATCCTAGGTGCATAATGTCTTCCATGTGTCAATGCTACGAAAATATGAACCAGATCCGACACTTGTATTGGATTATGAGGTCATAGAAGTAGACGACCAGGTATTCTACGTGGAGAAGCCGATCATGATCGAAGATCGGAAGGAGCAAACTCTAAGGAATAAGACGATTCCATTGGTCAAAGTCGTATGGGAGCACCGTGGAACTGAAGGTGCCACGTGGGAAAACGAAGAGACGATGAGGCGATAACACCCCCATTTATTTGAGTAATTAAGTTTGATGTAAATTTCGGGGACGAATTTTTGTAAGGAGGGAAGAGTTGTGACATTCTGATTTCTAGTCAATTTCAAACTCATTAATGGAAGTTTATCCAGTGATGTATCTCAGTCGTTTCTCGCTCAAATCTAATCAATTTGAGTAGACTGACCAAAAGGGAAAGGCTAACGCGAGACGAGATACGTGGACCTAGGGAATTCGAATAGGAAATGACGTTTTGACCATAAGTATTGTCGAATGGACATTTAGAACCATAAAAGGTCGATCTAAGGACGATTAAGGGATGCATTGCTAGTGTTATACGATTGGAGCGCGGGTGATGCCGCTTAACCAATGTATAATTTGCAAACTTTTCTAAATCGGACAGTGACGATCGAGACTATAGGAACTAATGATAGACCCTCACAATTACACGACAATCAAAGTCGCCACGAATTGACAAGCCCTAAATGTGATATGAATCACAGGGTCGATATGTGTAAAGTTTGCAAAAGCCGCCCGTCGGTTCGGGATAGGCTGGAACACGTCCGACAGAGAAAACAATCAGAAACGAGTCTTGAAAATTGAAAATGGAGAATCAAGAATTCCAACATCATGTTTAGATTGGCCGTCGCCATGTCGAATGTTATTGGATAGAGAAAAACGACGTTCCGGATGTCGAGGGTGAAATTACCATTTTTCCCCTTAAAGCTTCAGCCTTGCTTATGCAAATAAAGATGGGCATTTTGGTCTTTCAAACACCCCAAGGTTGCCGAAAAAGTGGAGAGAGCATGGCCATTGGATCACCCTTGATGGACACTTAGGACAAGTGTCCAATGATGAGCTCAAGAGTGGTCTTATCCACTATTACCCACCTACCATTCAACTCCCTTGACTTGAGGATTGAATATAGCCTCTCCTCTCTCTCTTTCACCTCCCATTTGGCCAGCTATACCCCCCACCATCACCGAAACTCTCTTTTTCTTCTTCCTCTCTTCTCTGCTATCGCCCGATTGAACCTGCGCCGCCTGTTCGGCCGCTCCGATGACCCCCTTCGGCCGCCGTTTGGACTTCGGCCAACCACGCCCTCCTAACTTAGCCTCTTGCCGAACTCCTCGAAGTGGAATGTGACATTCTGATTTCCAGTTAATTTCAGGCTCATTAATGAGAAGTGTATATCTAGAGATGTATTTCTGTCGTATTCCACCCGAATCTGATTAATTAGAGTAGACTGACCAAAAGGGAAAGGTTAACGCTAGACGAGGTACGTGGACCTAGGGAACTCAGATAGGAAACGACGCTTTGGCCATAAGGATTGTCGAGGGAACTAGCGATAGACCTTCACAATTACATGACAATCAAAGCCGCCATGAATTGATGAGCCCTAAACGTGATATGAATCACGAGGTCGATATGCGTAATGTCTGCAAGAGCCACCCGTCAGTTCGGGATAGGCTGGAACCACGTCTGGCAGAGAAAATCATAAAAAATGAGCCTTGAAAATTGAAAATGGAGAATCAAGAATTCTAACATTACAATTGGATTGGCCGTCGCCCTATCGGAGATAATTGGATTGAGAAAAACGATGTTCCGGACGTCGGGGGTAAAATGACCGTTTTGCCCTCAAGCTTAGAACCTTGCCCAAGCAATTGAAGAAGAGCAATTCTGACATTTAACCCCTCAAGGTTGTCAAAAATACAAGGGGGAATGTGGACCGTTGGATCTTCTTTGGAAAAGACAATGCCAAGTGTCACAAGGTGGACAAAGGATGGTCGTATCCAACTTTTTGCACCTACCATTCAAGCCCCTTTGACCAAGACTTGTATATAACATATTTTCTCTCTCCTTAACTCATTTTTGGCCGGCCATAGCACCCCAAGACTCAAGCTACTCTCTCTTTTTCTTTCTTCTTGATTCTGCCGTCGCCGACCAGTTTTGGGGGGTTTTGTTCGTTCGTTTCGGCGATCACTTTCGGCCACCATTCGGCCACCGGCCAACCACCTTTACGTCTTGCCGACGTCCTCAAGTAAGAATCAGGTCGATTGGAGCACCAAGGAGTCCCGAGCAGAGATTCTCCCGAGAGCCGACGGAATCTGCTCCAGCCTGAAGTAGGTAACGTTTTTGACCCTTTTGGAGGCCGAAATGTTGGATTTTTGAGGTCAAATTTTGTGGGGACCTAGTATACATGTAGATGAATCTGTGATAAAAAGTTGAGAATAATTTGAGGAAGTTTTGACCTTGAAATGGCCTTGTAAATCTTGAACAGAAAACTGCCGGATTCTGACCTTGGGTGAACTAGCGACTTTCAACGGAATTCCGGCGACCAATTGGCCTCAAACTCACGGTGAGCCTCACGAACCCTTAGATAGACATGTTAAGAGGTAGGATAAAGGTTAGATGTTGGATTTGGAGTTGAGTTAGGGCTGGTAGCTCACGGCATGCATAGAACCATGAGGAACTGGTTTGGTTCTGTGCATGGCTGAACCTTGGAGGGCTATTGACGTTGGATTGTGAGTCCCAAATTGATGATTAAGGTATGTTAAGAGGATGAGGGTTATGCTATGATAGTTTATGATTCATGGATTGAGAATTTGGACAAGATAATTGATGAAATTGGTTGGATTTTATTAGGTTGCGCGGTGAATTGGCCATTGGATTGATTTGGCCGAAACTTTGAGGACCCAAGAGGAGGAAATTGTGATATCGAAATTAAGATAAGGGAATTTCTAACCTTATGCTAGGAAGATTGGATTCGATTGGGCGAGTCGAGAGACAAATTGAGTGATTTATGAGAATATTTCAAAAAGGATAGCTCTTATTGTGTCCTAAGTGGCTATAGGAGATCTATGTGTGATGTTGCTTGCGTTTAAATCACACGCCATGTCGAGTATCATTGATTGTCCTGCATGCTATGAATACTTAAAACGTGCATGAGTCGCACCTGTGATTTTATCTATGCATTGAATTGAGAAGCATGGCACGAGCATGACATGGCGGGCCCTGAGGCGTACGAGACGCGGGGCAGGAGATGGATACCATGATGCGACGAGATCGCGGGGTGGAGTTGATACTGTGTGGCGCCCTAATGCGACGAGGTCGCGGGGTTGAGATAGCCACGGTCCTGATGCGAACTATTCACTGGACAAAGAGGCCCTGAGGCGTATGAGACGCGGGGTAGGAGATGTCTACCTTGATACGACGAGATCGCGGGGTGAAGTTGATGATGTGTGGCACCTTGATGCGATGAGATCGCGAGGTTGAGATAGCCACGGTCCTGATGCAAACTATTCGCGGGACGGAGTTATGAGATGAGGATATTGGCCTAGAGATTTATCGGAACCTGATGCATTTACGCGGGTTGCCGATGATGGTCTGATGCGTTTACGCGGACTGAGCCTGATGCGACGAGATCGCGGGCTGGAGATTGAGGCAGTCAGAGATTGTGTATGTTGTGAAGTGACAGGACTGGTATACATGATCATTTGACTATGACATGAGGTCATCGTTGTACGCCTGTCATCTGCATGTTGCTATTTTATTGATTGGGCTTGATATGCCTGTATGATTATGAGTTTGAAATATCTGGATAGATGACTGCCTGAGTGGACGGTCGGCCTAACTTAGGGTTAGCACCCACCTTACTGAGATTTATATCTCACCGTAGTGGGGGCTTACATTTTTCAAGTTCCAGGCGAAGGAAGCACAAGCTTGCCAAGGATTGGCATTTGAAGAGATAGTTGACCAATTATATTTAGAATGGATTTGCCTTTTGTGATATTGGGATTGTACTTCTGGTTGAAAGATTAGGAATTGAACTAATGGAAGGAGTTGGTTAATGAGATTTTGATGTATTTGTCCTAAGTCATCGGATGTTGTTGTATTTATATGATTGGAGTTGGCATCGCTTTTGCGTGCATATTTTGTAAAGTGGTGTAAGTTATTGACCATTGAATCCTGGAGCTTCATAAAGGAACGGCTTGGTGGGATGTACGCGTGCTTGCTGGGTTGGGGGCGTGACATCCCCGTTTGTTTGGTATTAGAGCAAGGTCAGTTCGATCTAATGTGATTGAGACTTGGAGTAATAAGGAGCGATGACTTGGGGACAATTAGATATTGAGGCCTATAGGACTAGGCATGGATTGTTGAGTCTCGAGGATGGTAGGCTTGAACTTGTGTATACTTTAATGGTCCTAGAGTTGACTATGAGGGATGATCTCGAGTTATGTGGTGATTAAAGTTTAAGTGGAAGCAAGTTGGGATTGGAGAGTCATAAGCATGGATTTTGAGGTAGTAATTATGCTCGAGGATAGTAGAGATTACTTGTGAATGAAGGGTCAATTGAGGTGTATGATTGTGATCTTGATTTTTCAATGACCCCAACTCGAGGAGTACGAGTTATAAAGAGACGGCTAGTATTGGCGGATTCAGGCTTGAACTACGTGATATCTTGATGGTTTTAGTTATCAATTGTTATTGACAACGTTGGATGATAAGAGTTGGGATAAATACAAAGAGTGTATGAATTGAAGATCAGATGTGATCGGATGCATAGAGATTTGATTTGAATGCCGACTGGACGTGAGATATATAATGAAATGTAGGCAATTGACCTAAAGGCAGCTTTGACAGGACAAGTGTCACGCCCCGCGCCTCCAGCACGAGCACGCAATCATCCCTGCAAGCAAACAACAACAATCTCTCGGCGGTCCCAAGGATCCACATATATATATATATATAAAGAAAGGTCCAGAGATAAGATAATTTATATCAAGCAAACGGAAGCAGTCCCCAACAACTCCCCGTACAATATATATATATATATATATATATATATATATATATATACATATGCCAAGACTAAGCAGGATCTGGATAGCATCATAAAGTCATACATCGTCAATTACTAGTCAACAACTACTACAAACCGCTATACATTAAGGCGACGGGGTAAGCATGCCAAAAAGGCATCCACAAAAATCTGTTAGGGATGGGGTCAGGTCGCCAGTCAAAAGGTCAGATCGCCGTCTGGAGTCGCCTAAGAAGAACTGCTGGAATCTCTAGTGTCCTGAGTTTCCTCTGACGGCTCGTACTCAGAGAAAGTCTCCGACGGGACCTCCACAGAGTCCTCCATAGTCGCCTCTTGCGACGGCTCGGCTCGGTCTACATCCATGGTCGCCTCTTGGTCCGGCTCGGCTAGGTCCCCATTAGACAGCTCCACCACGATGACCTCCTCCTCCGGCGGCGGTATAGAATACTCCACTGTAGGTGTCCGCTCCGGACCGTTCCTCGACCCAACCACTGATCCCTCGGGAAACTCCTGGTCCGAGATCATTTGACACCAGGGAGGTATGACACCCTCCGGAACCTCATGGGGCTTTAGCGGCCCCACCTTCCTGTCCCCGTCCCTCCTAAACCATGCCTCAAACCTGTGAGGCTACCAGTTTGGTTTGCCCTCATCTACCCATACTACTGTACATTTCCTTACATAGATATTTCCCTGCCTATTGGGGAACTCATCGTAAAAAGCCGTCATCTCTTGCGGGTTCCCAAATCTGATAGGCCACATCGCTATTGCCTAGGATCTGTAAAGTAAGGTTTCCCCAAAAGGGGTGAGATACACATCTCAGTAAGAAAAAACTAACCCTAGGTCAGGTTGACTGTCCACTCAGGCAGTCGCGTCACTCAACAGGTATCAACTCATGATCACACGCAAGTATACCAATCATAAATCGATAAACAACAATACACATAAGACAAGCATGCATTTATATTCTCATGTCACACACGAATGAACGTGAATACTCGGCCTGTCACTTTACCGCATCTATCAACCTCTGTCTGCCTCATTCTCTAGCCCGCGATTAGATCGCATCAGGCTCGGCCCGCGTAAACGCATCAAACCGTCATCGGTGACCAGCGTAAACGCATCAGGTCCCGTCTCATCTCCAGGCAGGGTTTATGAGCTCATATTTTGTTCCGCGATTAAATCGCATCAGGACTGTGGCTATCTCAACCCCGTGACTTCGTCGTATCAGGGCGCCACCTAATCATAATTTATCCTGCGACCTCGTTGCATTAGGGTCTCAATCTTTAGCCCCGCGTCTCACATGCCTCAGGGCCTCGCCATGTCATGCCACACTCATAATTCATGCCATGAATCTCTATCATTTACACACACAATGTCAATTGCATTTCAAGTATAATTCACAATTTCATGGCATGCAAAGCAAATAAATTGTTATCCAAACATGACATGCAATTCCAATGCAAGTCAAGGCACACATGAGCTCCTTAATTACTCCTAACACATGCTAAGACTCATTACTTCAAAAATATGCCCATTAATCGATCAATTTCATACTCGACTTACCCAATCGAGTCCAATCCTCCTAGCATTGGCTTAGGAAATTCTTTACCTTCTCTTAGCAACACGAATTACTCCTTTGTGAGCCTCCTAGGATTCGACCAACCTAAGTCCAAAGCCGATTTGTTGCGCAACCTAGGATAATCAATCGATTTGTCAAAATTTCAAGTCCAATTCCTCAATTCATCCATCCAAATCACCTATAACATACTCCTCATCATCTCTTCACATTATACACACCAAATTGCATCACAAATCCAGCATGTCCAGCCACCCACAGGATCAGTTTAGCCCGGCATTGAACCGGTTCCATTCGGTTCTGTTCATGCCGGGTCCAGCCGGTCCTAATCTACCTCAAATCCATCAATTATACACCATTCTACCTCTTATAATGTCTACCTAAGAGTTTGGAAGTCTCACCATGAGTTTCAAGCCGTGTGGTTGCCGGAAAGTCGCCGAAGGTCGCCGGTCTTCCAGGGTCCAGAATTTCGGCAGTTTCTGGGCAAAATATACATGGGTGGTTCATGATAAAAAAAACTTATCAAATCAAGCTCAAATTTTTACCACAGAATCATCTATGTGTCTACTTGATCTCCACCAAATTCGAGCTCTAGATTCCAAGTTTTCGGCTGTGAAAAGGGTTTAGAACAGAACCTACCTCAAACTGGAGCAGAATCTGTCGGCCTGCGGGAGAATGCTTGCCTTGAATTCCACAGTGCTCCAAATAACCTGATTCCTATTGGAGGACGTCGGCAAGATGTGGAGCTACGTCTAGGTGGTCGGCTGGTGGTAGCTGGTGGTCAAAATTGGCGATCGTATAGGTCAAACGGCGGTGCCGGGGCTAGTCGGGTGAGAACAGAATTGGAGAAGAAGAAGGAGGAGGTTGCTCGGCTCTTTGGGGTGAGGTTCTGCTGAATGGGGGATTTGAGGAGAGAGAGAATTGTTATATCTCAAATTTGGTCAAATGAGTTGATTGGTAGGTGGCATTAAATTTTGAGATGACCTTGGCTCTTGGATTTGTGACACTTGTCCATTGTTCTTATCAAGGGGATCCAATGGCCATCTCTTGCCCTTGAATTTTTGGCAGCTTGGAGGGGGGGAGAATGTCCATTTTCCCCTTCCTTCAATTATAGAAACAAAATTCTAGGCTTGAGGGGTAAAACAGTCATTTTACCCCCGACGTTCAGAACGTCATTTTTCTCGTTTTTGACTTCTTCGATAGGGCAACGACCAATCCAATTGACGTTGGAATTCTTGATTTTCCATTTCAAACTTTTTCAGGACTCGTTTCTGATCGTTTCTTCTATCAGATGTGATTCCAGCCTATCCCGGACTGACGGGCGGCTTTTGCAGACATTACGCGTACCGACCCTGTGATTCATATCACGTTTAGGGCTTGTCAATTCATGGCAGCTTTGGTTGTCATGTAATTGTGAGGGTTTATCACTAGTCCCTATAGTCTCGATCGTTACAGTCTGATTTAGGATAATTTTGCAAATCGTACGCTGGTTAAGCGGCATCACCCGCGCTCCAATCGTACGACGCTCGCATGGTAATCCTTGATCGTTCTTAGATCGACCCTTTTTGGTGGTTCTAAATATCCCCTCTACAATCCTTATGGTCAAAGCACCATTTCTTATCCGAGTCGCCTAGGTCCACGTACCTCATTTTTCTTTAGCCTTTCCCCTTTGGTCAGTCTACTCAAATTGATCTGACTTGAGTGGAATACAACTGAGATACATCGCTTGATATATATAAACTTCTCATTACAGAATCTAAAGTTGATTAGAAATCAGAATGTCACAAGTCTTCCCCCTTACAAAAATTTCGTCCTCGAAATTTACATTACATTCGACTACTCAAATAAATGGTGGTGCTATTCCCTCATCGTCTCTTCGTTCTCCCACGTAGCTTCTTCCGTTCTGTGGTGCTGCCATATTACTTTGACTAGTGGGATCTTCTTATTCCCGAGGATTTGCTCCTTTCGATCCTCGATCCTTATTGGCTTCTCTACATAAGACACTCTGTCGTCCACCTCTATGGCTTCATAGTCTAGCACATGCGTCGGATCAGGCTCATACTTTCTTAGCATCGACACATGGAATACGTTATGTACCTATGATAGATTTGGTGGCAAGGCAAGCCGGTAGGCCAAGGTTCCAATTCTTTCCAATATCTCAAAAGGGCTTACATATCTTGGGCTCAGCTTTCCTTTCCTTTCGAATTGCGAGAGTCCTCTCATTGGCGACACCTTGAGGAAGACGTGATTGCCCACTTGAAACTCCAAAGGCTTGCGCCGCTTGTCTGCATAGCTCTTCTGGCGACTCTGTACCGTTCTTAGTCTATCCTGGATCACCTTCACTGCTTCCACCGATTGCTCTACCAATTCGGGGCCTGTGATGCTCCTTTCTCCTACCTCGTCCCAGCATATCGGTGTTCTGCAGGCTCTGCCATAGAGTGCCTCAAACGGTGCCATCTGTATACTCTGTTGGTTGCTATTGTTGTACGCGAACTCCACCAGGTGTAACTGCTCTTCCCATTAGCCTTTGAAATCTATCACGCACGCTCTCAACATGTCCTCGAACGTCTCGATCATCCTTTCTGACTATCCATCTGTCTGGGGATGATACGCCGTACTAAATTGCAGTCGGGTTCCCATGGCCTCTTGCAGGCTCTTCTAGAAATTCGTCGTGAATTTCAGATCCCTATCCGAGGTGATCGTTACCGGCACTCCGTGTAGTCTTACTATCTACCTCATGTACAACTCTGTGTACTTATCAATGGCGAAGTCCTTTCGTACAGGAATGAAGTGGGCGGACTTGGTCAATCGGTCCACGACTATCTATATCGAGTCATGACCTCTCTAACTCCTCCGAAGTCCCATTACAAAATCCATGGTTATATGCTCCCACTTCCATTCCGGAATTTCCAATGACTGCAGCAATCCTCCAGGCTTACAGTGCTGCACTTTCACTTGCTGGCAAGTCAAACACTTAGCCACGTATCTTGCCACATCTACATTCATTCCGTTCCACCAATAATGCTGTCGCAAATTCTGGTACATCTTTGTACTTCCAGGGTGGACACTATAGTTGCTCCTATGAGCCTCTGACAAAATCCTTTCCCGGAATCCTTCATCTTTTGGTACACATAACCTTCCTCGAAATTTCAAGAGTCCGTTCTCAGACACTTGGAGTTCTGGCTTCCTCTTCGTTGCATCCATCTCGATAATTTTCTGAATCTCTGGGTCTGTAGATTGTGACGCCTTTATCTCATCTTGGACCTCAGGTTCCACCCTCAGAGTCGCTATCAAACTGGATAGCTGATCGACCTCTAGCCTGAATTCAGAATCTCTCAAGTCCTCTATTGTCGACCAACTTTTCACCAGCAGGCATGCAATACTTGACTTCCGACTTAATGCATCTGCTACTCTGTTTGCTTTCTCAGGGTGATATAGTATCTCACAATCATAATCTTTCAATAGCTCCATCCATCTGCGCTGTCTCAAATTCAGCTCTTTCTAGGAAAATAAGTATTTCAGACTCTGGTGGTCTGTATACATCCGAAACTTCTCGCCACAAAGATAATGCCTCCAAATCTTCAAGGCAAACGCAATTACCGCTAACTCTAAGTCGTGGGTCGGGTAATTCATTTCGTGCGTCCTCAGTTGTCTGGATGCATAAGCTACTACCCTGCCGTGCTGCATCAATACACAACCCAGTCCTTTCAGCGAAGCGTCGCTATAAATCTCATAGCCTCCCGGTCCCGACGGAATGGTCAGCACTGGTGCGGTCGTCAGTCTATGTTTAAGCTCTTGGAAACTTTGCTCCCATTTATCGGTCCATTCGAACTTCGTTTCCTTCTTCGTCAACTGCGTCAGTGGGACGGCTATGGATGAGAACTTTTTCACGAATCGCCTATAATATCCTGCCAGTCCCAAGAAGCTCCTGACCTTCGTGACCATAGTAGGCCTCGGCCAATTGGTTACAACCTCTATCTTTGTAGGATCCACTGCAATTCCTTCACTTGACATAACATGGCCCAGAAATGCTACCCTGTTCAGCCAAAACTGACATTTGCTTAGCTTCGCATACAGTGAATGTTCCCTCAGGGTCCTCAATACAATTCTCAAATGTTCTTCATGCTCCACGTCGCTCCTCGAATAAATTAAGATATCGTCGATAAAAACTATGACAAATCTGTCCAAAAACTCTCTGAATACTCGGTGCATCAAATCCATAACAGCAGCTGGCGTGTTCGTCAATCCAAACGGCATCACCATAAACTCGGAATGACCATACCTCGTTCTGAATGCAGTCTTCGATATGTCTTCCTTCTTGATCCTCAGCTGGTGATGCCTCGTCCTCTAGTCAATCTTCGAGAACACTGCTGCTCCTTGCAGTTGATCGAATAGATCATCAATCCTCGGCAGCAGATACTTGTTCTTCATTGTCACTTGGTTCAGCTGTCGATAATCAATGCATAGTCGCAGAGATCCATCCTTTTTCCTCACAAACAGCACTGGTGCTCCACATGGCGAAGCACTTGGTCGGATGAATCCCTTATCCAGTAACTCTTGCATTTGCACCTTTAACTCCTTTAATTCAGACAGGGACATCCTATACGGTGCTTTCGATATCGACTCTGTCCCAAGAGCTAATTCAATCACAAACTCTATCTCCCATTTCGATGGCAATCCTGGCAATTCCTAGGGCAACACATCCGGGAACTCATGCACCACAGGAATATTCTCCAACTTGGGTTCCTCGATAGTCGTATCCATTACGGCTACTAAGTATGCCCGACATCCTTCAGACATCAACTTAGTTACTTCTAAAGACGAAACCAAGGGAATCGAGATTCCTCCTCGACTTCCCACCAACTAAAAACTAGGGCGGTCTTTCGGATAAAATCGAATTGTCTTATTGCCACAGTCTACTACTGCCCCCTGTTTATTTAGCCAATCCATTCCTATAATCACGTCAAAATTAAACATAGGTAATATGGCTAAGTCGATGCTTTCCTTACTTCCTCCAACCACCATCTCACACCCAGCACATCCTAATGAAACCAAGACATTATCCTTCAATGGGGTGGCAACGTGCAATATCATGCTTAATGGTTTCAATCTCATGCCTACTAACTCAGCAAATTGTGCAGATATGAAAGAATGCGTGGCACCTGAGTCAAACAATGCATAAGCGGTTTGGTTGCACAAGTAAACTGTACCCGTGACTACTCCGGGCGCATCCTCCGCCTCGCTGCGAGCTACAACGTATTTTCTGCCCTGCGCCTGTGGTCTATTCTATTCAATCCGAGGTACGGCAGTTGATGGTCCTGCTTGCGGCCTCGGTCTTTGTGGTCGACTGGCCGGTGCCTGGTTTGGACACTTCCTCATCTGGTGGCCCAGCTGACCACACTTGAAATAGGCTCCTGTCCTTACTGGGCATGGCCCATTCCCATGTCTTCTGCCACACAGCCTATAGCTCCAGTTTGCCGGGTTTGGTGGTTTTGCTATATTCCTCCTTGCAGGCGGCATGAAACGTCTGTTACCTACCATCGGCCTCTTACCCATTTGGCGATGGTCTTTGAACAATGAGAATCGCGATCCAATTGCGGTATTTCTTTCCCTCAGATCTCGCTCAATCATCTAGCCTCGCTTGTATATCTCCCTATATGTCCTCAAATTCAAGGCTATCATCTGGCTGCGGAGTTCGAGCCTTAGACCATCCCTGAATCTTCGTGCCTTCTCCAAAGGATCCTCCACAGATCGAGGGGCATACCTTGAGAGCCTCGAGAACTCAGCTTCATATTGAGCTATCTTCAGCTGGTTTTGACGCAGTTGCAGGAACTCAATCTGCTTCCTTTCCCTGGCCATTTCTGAAAAATACTTATCGTTGAACGCCCTTTTAAAAGTGTTCTAGTTCAGGGCCATACCTTTAGGAAAGACTCTGCCCTTGGTGGTAGCCCACTAGTCATTTGCCGTACCTTCTAGCTGATACACAGCTAGCAGCACCTTTTCATCATCTGTACATCTTAGCACTCCGAAAGCCTTCTCTAACTTCTCTATCCATCGGGGTGCTAGCTCGGGATCTCCAATCCCGTCAAACTGTGTCGGCTTCAGCTTTATGAACTGTTCTACCAGTTGGCCCATCTGTCTGGCCATAACGATTTCCTCTTGAGAATTTACCGTTTCATTACTCTAGTTCAGCTCTCATTGACTCCTATTACCCCCAGTGTTGCCTTGGTTGGCATTGACGGCTGCTAGGGCAGCTCCTACTACCTGAGCTGTGGCAGCGTCTCGATCCTGGGCCTGTCGATCGATCATATCACCAATCCTTTCTAATGCCCTGAGTATACCATCCATCCTTGGGTCTTCAGCTACGGGCGGCCTTGAACTAGAAGCTCCGCCTTTGGTCCTTCCAGATCTCCTGGACGGGTTACTCATCTCTGTCATTTACTAATGAACCTGGTCCATCACAAGTTCAGCAACAGGTCAGTAACTTACTCAACCGTTCAATCCAGAGTTACTAACTACTCCTTAACAAAACAGTCACACAACAACAGTTCTCCACACGTCAACATCAATTCCAAAAATGTTTCAACCAATGGCTCAAGGCCATTACTCAATTCCGTCCACCTTAGTGATCCACTAAAACCACTCACTTTCAAGCATCAAGCTAACCAAGGTCCAGAAATGGCCTTCAATCCTAAGCAGAGAACTTAAATCTCTATGTCCTGTCACCACCTTACCAGATCAAACACCATCCATAGGTGTCAAGTCACAACTAGGCATCCCAAGCCTTACCCTGACTAGTCTTCTAAGGTCTAACTATCCGCCCTTGGCCCACTTAATCCTCCTTATTACTCCATTTCTTAACCAACTTTATATCGACCTGACCTTGCTCTGATACCAAAACAAGTAGGGATGTCACGCCCTGCGCCTCCATCACGAGCACGCAATCATTCCTACAAGCAAACAACAACAATCTCTTGGCGGTCCCAAGGATCCACCTATATATATATATAAAGAAAGGTCGAGAGATAAGATAATTTATATCAAGCAAACGGAAGCAGTCCCCAACAACTCCCCGTACAATATATATAAACATATGCCAAGACTAATAGGATCTAGATAACATCATAAAGTCATACATCGTCAACTACTGGTCAACAACTACTCAAACCGCTATACATCAAGGCGACGGGGTAAGCATGCAAAAAAGGTATCCACAAAAATCTGTCAGGGATGGGGTCAGGTTGCCAGTCAAAAGGTTAGATTGCCGTCTAGAGTCGCTTAGGAAGAACTGCTGGAATCTCCGGTGTCCTGAGTCTCCTCCGATGACTCGTACTCAGAGAAAGTCTCCGACAAGACCTCCATAAAGTCCTCCATAGTCGCCTCTTGCGACGGCTCGGCTTGGTCTCCATCCATGATTGCCTCCTGGTCTGGCTCGGCTAGGTCCCCATCAGACAGCTCCACCACGATAAACTCGTCCTCCGGCGGTGGTATAAAATACTCCACTGTCGACGTCCGCTCCGGGCCGTTGCTCGACCCAACCACTGATCCCTCGAAAAACTCCTGGTCCGAGATCGTTTGACACCAGAGAGGTATGACACCTTCGGAACCTCATGGGGCTTCAGCGGCCTGACTTTCCTATCCCCGTCCCTCCTAAACCATGCCTCAAACCTGTGAGGCTTCCAATCTAGTTTGCCCTCATCTACCCATACTACTGTACATTTCCTTACATAGATATTCCCCTGCCTATCGGGGAACTCATTGTAAAAAGCTATCATCTCCTGCGGGTCCTCGAATCTGATAGGCCACATTGCTACTGCCTAGGATCTGTAAAGTAAGGTTTCCCTAAAAGGGGTGAGATACACATCTCAGTAAGAAAAACCTAACCCTAGGTCAGGTTGACTGTCCACTCAGGCAGTCGCGTCACTTAACAGGTTTCAACTCATGATCACACGCAGGTATAAAAATCATAAATCAATAAACAATAATACACATAAGACAAGCATGCATTTATATTCTCATGTCACACACGAATGCACGTGAATACTCGGCCTATCACTTTACCACATCTATCAACCTCTGCTTGCCTCATTCTCTAGCCCACGATTAGATCGCATCAGACTCGGCCCGCGTAAACGTATCAGACCATCATCGGTGACCCGCGTAAACGCATCAGGTCCCATCTCATCTCCAGGTAGGGTTTATGAGCTCATATTTTGTCCTGCGATTAAATCGCATCAGGACTGTGGCTATCTCAACCCCGCGACTTCGTCGCATCAGGGCGCCACCTAATCAAAATTCACCCTGCGATCTCGTCGCATCAGGGTCTCAACCTTTCGCCCCGCGTCTCACATGCCTCAGGGCCTCGCCATGTCATGCCACACTCATAATTCATGCCATGAATCTCTATCATTTACACACACAATGTCAATTGCATTTCAAGGATAATTCACAATTTCATGGCATGCAAAGCAAATAAATTGTTATCCAAACATGACATGCAATTCCAATGCAAGTCAAGGCACACATGAACTCCTTAATTACTCCTAAGACATGCTAAAACTCATTACTTCAGAAATATGCCCATTAATCGATCAATTTTATACTCGACTTACCCAATCGAGTCCAATCCCCCTAGCCTTGGTTTAGGAAATTACTTACCTTCGTTTAGCAACATGAATTACTCCTCTTTGAGCCTCCTAGGATTCAGCCAACCCAAGTCCAAAGCCGATTTGTCGCGCAACCTAGGATAATCAATCGATTTGTCAAAATTCTAAGTCCAATTCCTCAATTCATCCATCCAAATCACATATAACATACTCCTTATCATCTCTTCACATCATACACACCAAATTGCATCACAAATTCAGCATGTCCAGCCACCCACAGAATCGGTTTGGCCCGGCATTGAACCGGTTCCATTCGGTTTTGTTTATGCCGGGTCTAACCGGTCCAAATCTACCTCAAATCCATCAATTATACACCATTCTACCTCTTATAATGTCTACCTAAGAGTTTGGAAGTCTCACCGTGAGTTTCAAGCCGCGTGGTTGCCGAAAAGTCGCCGAAGGTCGCCGGTCGTCTAAGGTCCAGAATTTCGACGGTTTCTAAGAGAAATATACATGGGTGGTTCATGGTCAAAAAAACTTATCAAATCAAGTTTAAATTTTTACCACAGAATCATCTATGTGTCTACTTGATCTCCACCAAATTTGAGCTCTAGATTCCAAGTTTTCGGCTGTGAAATGGGTTCAGAACCGAACCTACCTCAAACTAGAGCAGAATCTATCGGCCTGTGGGAGAATGCTTGCCCTGAATTTCACAGTGCTCCAAATGACCTGATTTCTATTGAAGCACGTCAGCAAGACGTGGAGCTATATCTAGGTGGTCGGCCGGCGGCAGCTGGTAGTTGGAGGTGGCGATCGTGTAGGCCAAACGGCGGTGCCGGGTCTAGTCGGGCGAGAACAGAATTGGAGAAGAAGAAGGAGGGGGTTGCTCGACTCTTTGGGGTGAGGTTCTGCCGAATGGGGGGTTTGAGGAGAGAGAGAATTGTTATATCTCAAATTTGGTCAAATGAGTTGATTGATAGGTGGCATTAAATTGTGAGATGACTTTGGCCCTTGGATTTGTGACACTTGTCCATTGTTCTTATCAAGGGGATCCAATGGCTATCTCTTGCCCTTGAATTTTTGGCAGCTTGGAGGGGGGGGGGGAGAATGTCCATTTTCCCCTTCCTTCAATTATAGAAACAAAATTCTAGGCTTGAGGGGTAAAACGGTCATTTTACCCCCGACGTTCAGAACGTCATTTTTCTCATTTCTGATTTCTTCGATATGGCGACGGCCAATCCAATTGATGTTGGAATTCTTGATTTTCCATTTCAAACTTTTTTAGGATTCGTTTCTGATCGTTTCTTCTATCAGATGTGATTCCAGCCTATCCCGAACTGACGGACGGCTTTTGCAGACATTACGCGTATCGACCCCGTGATTCATATCACGTTTAGGGCTCGCCAATTCATGGCAGCTTTGGTTGTCATGTAATTGTGGGGGTTTATCACTAGTTCCTATAGTCTCGATCGTCACAGTCCGATTTAGGATAATTTTTCAAATCGTATGCTGGTTAAGCGGCATCACCCGCGCTCCAATCGTCGACGCTCGTTTGATAATTCTTGATCGTTCTTAGATCGGCTCTTTTTGGTGGTTCTAAATATCCCCTCGACAATCCTTATGGTCAAAGCGCCATTTCTTATCCAAGTCGCCTAGGTCTACGTACCTCGTCTTGCTTTAGCCTTTCTCCTTTGGTCAGTCTACTCAAATTGATCAGATTTGAGCGGAATACAGCTGAGATACATCGCTTGATATATATAAACTTCTCATTACAGATTCTGAAGTTGATTGAAAATCAGAATGTCACAACAAGTGATGAGGATGGTCACGCGGTGCTTGAGTTGTGGTTATGAAATGTAGGTTGATGAGGGTGCATGCAGTGACTTATCGCTGTTAGACTTAATAAACTGTCGCTTGGTATGAGACAAGTTGATGGGATACCTATAAACTGTAATGAAACATGGTATGGGGGATGTGGAACGGGGCTTTCTCCGTAGATGTATGACTTGGGACAACCTGCAACGGCCAGGTCTGATGAGGATGGGGAGTGATCGCTGGGACAGAGAGGTCCGGACAAGGAGTGGCTCCTGGCAGGTTTCTAAGATGGCAAGAGGCGGGAATGACCCAAGTCATAACTTGAAAGGGGAAGCTTAGGTATTAAGTTGAGTCCAATTATGGATAAGGGATGTGCGGCATGGATTGATCCTCATCAAGGATGATCGAAAGTAGCATGACATGTGTAATGATGCCTGTGATTGGCATGGTTAAAAGCTTCGTGCTTGACAGTGGATGCCTTTTGAAAAAGAAAAGTGATAGTTGTGATGGGCCTGTTAGGCATGTTTGATGATTAGCCTCATGTGATTGGCTTGGCCAAGGTATGACTGGGAAGTTAGATGACATAAGGGGTTTACACCCGTGGAACTAAGGCATGTTGAGATGAGATAGTTTGTTGTGACTATGCTAGAGTGGCGGATGCCTTTAGGCCTAGAGTATGAGCTTTTGACCTAGTGAATCACTGTCTTGAGTGCTTGATTGATAGTTGCCTAGTTGAGGCTAGCCTAGTAATAGCTGTCAGTTGAGAAGTTGCCTCGTTGAGGCTGGCTTGAGGAAGGATTGCTGATCAAGGATGATTTGAGATCCTTGAATAATTGACAATTAATTGTAAATTGCTCAAGAACCATTAGACGGTTGGTTGATGGTGAAAGATATTGAGATGAACAGCCTGAGATTGATGGACTTGAGTGGATGACTTGAGTCTTGGATTCCTGGAGGGAATCATAGTGGTTCAATTGACATGAGAACCTGATAAGACTGAAGGACCAAGGTATGGTCGTTAGGGTAGCACTTGGCTTGCGTATGTGAGATACGAAAAGATCCAAGGACTAAGATGGATCATGAGAACTGAGTAAAGATGAGTAATCAAAACGCGAAAACTAGTAGAGCAATTGACTCGAATTTGTGAACCACGTGGGGCCCAAGAGTTGAGTGGGTCGCGAGAACCTTGAATAGAAATGAGAAATTTCTATGGGTAGGTGAGCTAAAAAGGGGTTGCTATTGTTACCCAAGTCGCTGAGACAACTAGTATTGAGGAGTCAAGTGATAGAAGTCACGAAGAAGGTGACTCTGAGAAAGTCTTTTCGAAATTGGATGTGTAGATAGGACCACGAGAGCTTGGAAAAGCTTGTAAGATTATGTATAAGGCTAAAATTGATTAAGTCAGGTCGAGAGATGAGATTCGAAATTATCTCCCTCTAGATTGAGGTTTTGTGAGAAAACTTCAGAGATTTTGGGTGCACTAAAGAAGGAAAGTGACCCTGGCAGTACTAGCCCTATGAGGCTATTGAGGATTAGTGAAAGGTCACTAGAGGAAGGATTCCCTCGGAGGCATGAGATCTGCCTAGCCAACTTCTGTTGAGTTGTTCGATGGGAAGTATCGTCATGGGATTGCTTGAGAGCAAGGGTTGTTTGGATCCTAATACTTTTGCAAGGATCATAAGGTGGTCAACCAATGTGAGACAGAGTTCTCAAGGTCGCGTAAGCATATGGTAAAAGTGGTCCAAGACCCTTGAATAAGATAAGTAAGTCCCTGAGTAGATTGGAACTTGAGAACCACATGACTGGTTATTATTCTGGATTTTGAGGAATGGTGATGGGACTCAACAAAAGAGGAGAATGATCGAGAGACTTACGCATAAAGGGAACTCTTGCTCATGGAATACGAGCAAAGAGATGTTCATCATGAGTATAGAACGTGCCTATGAGAAATGGTTGATTACCTGGGCGTAAGACACATAGTGGAAAGTGAGTAGTAATTTTTTTCCTATTATGGATGAGGTCGAGGAAGAATCAGCATACCAATTTGCCTGGAGTTAATGATTTCCTAGGATCGGTTTATTGAATTGAAACCATGAGGAATGAAATCATGAGTTGCTATTCCCTAAAGAATGGAGCATTGTTCTTAAAGGGCGATTGGACCATGGATTGGTCATTGACGAAAAGAAAAGTGAATAGACTTGATAGCTTTGATTGTTTGTGATTTCAATGAATGGTTGGGTAAGCGAAAAGAGCGCTTAGAGTGTAGATACAAAGTGATTCGAGAACGTAGAATTGAGTATTCGACATGGGGATTTGTGAGACCCAAGGACAGACAGATATTGCCACTTGAGATGACGGAGTTATAGGAAAGAGAATGTGAAGGCATGGTGGCATTTGAATCCTGGAGTAAGGGTATCGCCGTCGGCGCAGACTCCAAGGTTGCTGTCCTATGAAATGGAAAGGACCAGGTGAATTTGAAATGAGAGAATGTCACGAAAATGTATAGTTTCCTTCATAGGGTAAGGGACGTTATTGTGTAAGAAAGAGGAACTTCTGATTATCTGGGTGTTTAGGATGGAGCGTCTGGACTGAAGAAGATGCAAAACTTGAATGATTCCTGGAAGTGAAATCCGAGAGACAGTTTTATAGACAATGTTGAATTCCAGGATGTTGTTGACGTTCAGTGGAACGAATGGAATTGGGATAAGGTCGCCTTAGTGAGTATGGAACTCAGAGGCTAAAGCACTAATGCTTCTTGAGAGAATAGTGACAAGAATAAGAAAAATGTCGCGCGGTCCTATAGGAGACCTGTGATAATAGAGAGCTAAGGTCTGAGCTTTCAAGTGAGAAGTGCGAGGAATAGTTGGAAGATTCGACACTTGGTAGAAAGAAGTGGATAATAGTCGAACTAAGTGCCCAAGGAATGGTTGAATTGGTCGTTACCGTCTTAATAGACGTTGGTTGAGCTCATGTAAGGAGCCATGAGAAACATGAATAGTTTTTGAGAGCGTCATATGGGCTCTAAGGAAATGTCTATCGCATGTTAAATGTGAAGAGCGCAAGTTGTGGGTCTGATGAAGTAAGATTCACGCATTGGAATAGGTGATAAATCCTTTGAGAATTAAAATAAGTGATGAATCGACTATAGTCGATGTGAGTTGCAAGAAGTTGAGATTTATTAAGATCAATGAACTGCGATAGACGAACCGTGGAAAGACTCCCTACAAGGGCTACTCCATTGGTGAAATGGACTAAGGACGAGTCGTGACACGAATGGGTGAATGAACGTGAAAAGAGTTTTCGAGGGCTCGAATTAAGCTGATGGCTACGCTATTTGTGACGATTCCGGTTGGAAAATTGAAACGCTTATGAAGGTCGTAATGACACGACACAGAATGGGACTTGAGACATAATAAGGCGATTTGAATTGGATGCTGCTTGTGCGTCGTGACAATAATGCCATACGAATTGACATGCTTAGAGCATGATTGGAATTGGTTTGCGAATATTCTCGCAACAAGGTTTGGAAAAAAAATCTTACTTGTGTGGAAGAAGATTTCAAGTTTATATCTACTCCAAAAGATATCAAGTAGTAGATTTCTAAGAGGAATTGAACAAGAGGCAACACAGATGTGTAGAATTGCTTGTGGATATGAGGGCGTTGCTTAGATAAAGAAAAGACCTCGAATTATGTGAACTATAAGAGATTGAGAACATGGACTGTCTAAAAGGGAATTGAAGGCGAGGCATGTGGAACAAAGAGATCATCCAAGTGTTGTTATAGCGATATTCGTATCGCTAAGGAAGAGTGAATTGTTTAACGGACGCTTACAAATTGAGAGTTGAGCATTGAGAAATGGGCAATGGAGGGACATATCTTCCCTCAAGAAATAAGAGATTCAACTCTTAAATTGGAAGTTCGCTAATGGACTAGCGTGATGGCCACTAGAAACACTTAGCCTGAGGGCCAGAAGGAAATTGAGGTGTGCCATGATTAAATCTCGATACTGGAGGGATTAAAGGAATGAAAGGGACCCTTGAGGTCTATAGACGGAAGTACGAGTACAGCATTGAAGAGAAACTTAAGGAGATGACCTCATTGAAATTCAAAGGGAGAATTATGGTGTTTCCTGGGAATGGCACAAAGATGTGCTAAGATGCATATATATATATATATATATATATATATATATATATATCGGTGATAAGGTTGAAAGTTGAAATTTATCTATCTTGTAGTCGAGCACTAGACGTATCGATAGAAGGGAAGGACATAACGACGAAAGCTAAAGGACCACTTTGATCCAAGGAAAATTTCGGATGGAGTCGAGAATGGATTGCTATAGAAGTAACCATGTGAATGTTTATGGAGTAATGGGGCCATAACTCGATTTGATTAATGGAGAGAAAATTGATAAAGCCCTTGAATCTTTGTTAGCGAGAAAGGAAGCTTGAAAGGAGTAATACGCCGAAGGGTATGGATATTAAGAGTGCATTCTGGCGAGGGCTTGATAAAATGAATATGGACAAATGAAAGAGATAAGGTGAACGCTCGAGGAAGAGCTGCTGGCAAATGATATGAATACCAAAATAGAATGGAGAGAAACCCATTAGATTGAGGACTGAAGGAGACAAGTCCCAGAGGAAAGATTGTTGGGTTGGAAAGGATGAGCAAGATCGTCAGGTCATAAAAAGGATTATCCAGAAGAGTGAGGGTGCGACAATGCGTCAATACCCCAAAGGATTGGAAGGGTGGAAGGATTGCAAATTTTGAGGACGAAATTCCTTTAAGGGAGGAAGAGTTGTGACATTATGATTTCCAGTCAATTTCAGGCTCATTAATGAGAAGTGTATATCTAGAGATGTATTTCAGTCGTATTCCGCTCGAATATGATCAATTCGAGTAGACTGACCAAAAAGGAAAGGCTAACGCGAGACGAGGTACGTGGACCCAAGGAACTCGGATAGGAAATGACGCTTTGTCCATAAGGATTGTCGAGGGAACTAGCGATAGACCTTCACAATTACAAGACAACCAAAGCCGCCACGAATTGACGAGCCCTAAACGTGATATGAATCACGAGGTCGATACGTGTAATGTCTGCAAGAGCCACCCGTTGGTTTGGAATAGGCTGGAACCACGTCTGGCAGAGAAAACCATCATAAATGAGCCATGAAAATTGAAAATGGAGAATCAAGAATTCCAACATTACAATTGGATTGGCCGTCGCCCTATCGGAGATAATTGGATTGAGAAAAACGACGCTCCGGACGTCAAGGGTAAAATGACCATTTTGCCCTCAAGCTTAGAACCTTGCCCAAGCAATTGAAGAAGGGAAATTTGACCATTTAACCCCTCAAGGCTGTCGAAAATATAAGGGGGAATGTGGACCATTGGATCTTCTTTGGAAAAGACAATGCCAAGTGTCACAAGATGGACAAGGGATGGCCATATCCAACTTTTTCCACCTACCATTCAAGCCCCTTTGACTAAGCCTTGTATGTAACACATTTTCTCTCTCCTTACCTCATTTTTGGCCGGCCATAGCACCCCAAGACTCACGCCAGTCTCTCTTCTTCTTCCTTCTTGATTCTGCCGTCGTTGACCAGTTCTGGGGGTTCTATTCGATCGTTTCGACGATCACTTTCGGCCACCATTTGGCCACCGACCGACCACACCGATGAAGTTTTACATCTTGTCGACGTCCTCGAACAAGAATCAGGTCGATTGGAGCACCGAGGAGTCCCGAGCAGAGATTCTCCCAAGAGCCAATGGAATCTGCTCCAGCCTGAGGTAGGTAACGTTTTTGACCCTTTTAGAGGCCGAAATGTTGGATTTTTCAGGTCAAATTTTGTGGAGACCTAGTAGACATGTAGATGAATCTGTGGTAAAAAGTTGAGAGTGATTGAGGAAGTTTTGACCTCGAAATGGCCTTGCAAATCTTGAACAGAAAATTGCCGGATTCTGACCTTGGGTAAATCGGCGACTTTTAACGGAATTCCGGTGACCAATCGACTCAAAACTCACGATGAGCCTCACAAACCCTTAGATAGACATGTTAAGAGGTAGGATAAGGGTTAGATGTTGGATTTGGAGTTGAATTAGGGCTGGTAGCTCACGGCATGCACAGAACCGTAAGGAATCGATTTGGTTCTGTGCATGGCTGAACCTTGGAGGGCTGTTGACGTTGGATTGTGAGTCCCAAATTGATGATTAAGGCATGTTAAGAGGATGATGGTTATGCTATGGTAGTTTATGATTTATGGATTGAGAATTTGGACAAGATAATTGATGAAATTGGTTGGATTTTATCAGGTTGTGCGGTGAATTGGCCCTTGGATTGATTTGGCCAAAACTTTGAGGACCCAAGAGGAGGAAATTGTGATATCGAAATCAAGGTAAGGGAATTCCTAACCTTATGCTAGGAAGATTGGACTCGATTGGGCGAGTCGAGAGTCAAATTGAGTGATTCATGAGAATATTCCAAAAAGGATAGCTCTTATTGTGTCCTAAGTGGCTATAGGAGATCTATGTGTGATGTTGCTTGCGTTTAAATCATACGCCATGTCGAGTATCATTGATTGTCCTGCATGCTATGAATACTTAAAACGTGCATGAGTCGCACCTGTGGTTTTATTTGTGCATTGAATTGAGAAGCATAGCACGAGCATGACATGGCGAGGCCCTGAGGCGTATGAGACGCGGGGTGGGAGATAGATACCCTGATACGACGAGATCGCGGGGTGGAGTTGATACTGTGTGGCGCCCTGATTCGACGAGGTCGCGGGGTTGAGATAACCACGGTCCTGATGCGAACTATTCGCGGGACGGAGAGGCCCTGAGGCGTATGAGACGCGGGGCAGGAGATGTATACCCTGATGCGACGAGATCGAGGGGTGAAGTTAATGATGTGTGGCGCCCTGATGCGACGAGATCGCGGGGTTGAGATAGCCACTATCTTGATACGAACTATTTGCGGGACGAAATTATGAGATAAGGATATTGGCCTAGAAATTTATCGGAACTTGATGCGTTTACGCGGGTTGCCATGACGGTTTGATGCATTTACACTGACCGAGCCTGATGCGATGAGATCGCGAGCTGGAGATTGAGGTAGGTAGAGATTGTGTATGTTGTGAAGTGGCAAGACTGGTGTACATGATCATTTGAGTGTGTTGTACACCTGTCATCTGCATGTTGCTATTTTATTGATTGGGCTTGATATGCCTGTATGATTACGAGTTTGAAATATCTGGATAGATGACTGCCTGAGTGGATGGTCGACCTAACCTAGGGTTAGGACCCACCTTACTGAGATTTATATCTCACCCTAGTGGGCGCTTACATTTTTCAGGTTCCAAGCGAAGGAAGCCCGAGTTTGCCAAGGATTGACATTTGAAGAGATAGTTAACCAATTATATTTAGAATGGATTTGCCTTTTGTGATATTGGGATTGTACTTCTGGTTGAAAGATTAGGAATTGAACTAATGGAAGGAGTTGGTTAATGAGATTTTGATGTATCTGTCTCAAGTCATCGGATGTTGTTGTATTTATATGATTGGAGTTGGCATCGCTTTCGCGTGCATATTTTGTAAAGAGTTGAAAGTTATTGGCCGTTGGATCCTGGAGCTTCATAAAGGAACGACTTGGTGGGATGTACGCGTGCTCGCCGGGTTCGGGGCGTGACATAGAAGCACGTCGATTAAGCCACCGAAGAGCTCCGGCCAACCTTTCTCCCGGAAGCCGACGGAAACCGGCACAATATGAGGTAGGCGATGTTTCTAACCCTTTAGGACCTCGAAATGTTGGAGTCTTGCGCCCAAATTTTGTGGAGATCTAGGGGACTCGTTTAGTGACCTGTGGTAAAAAGTTGAGCTTAATTTGATGGAGTTTTGACCCCAAATGGGTCTTGTGAATGTTGGACAGAAACTGCCGGTTTGCAGTCTTGAAGGAGCCGGCGACTTTCGAAGGAATTCCGGCGATGACACGACCTTAAACCTTTGGTGAGACTCTTAGACTCTTAGATAGACATGTTAGCAAGTAGATTAGTGGTTAAATGGTGAAATTAGAGTAGATTAAGGGCTGGATATGCTTGGTTTACACAAAACCAAACATAACTCGGTTTGGTTCTGTGCAAACCGAATCTGTGGGGGCTAATGATTGTTGATTTTGAGTTTCAAATTGATGATTGAGACATGCTAGGATGATGATGATCGTGTTATGGAGGTTTGTGGTTCTTGGATTGGTGAATTGGACAAGAAAAATTGACAATTGGTTGGAAAATTCCTAGGTTGCGCAGTGAGTTTGGCCTTGGATCATTGAAACTGAATTGTTGATGGCTCAAGGAGAGGATTTTGTGACATCAAACTCGAGGTAAGGGAATTCCTAACCTTATGATAGGAAGATTGGACTCGATTGGGCGAGTCAGGTGGAATTGAGATTGTTTCTTGAGAAGCTTAGCGTGATTGGTCCTTGTGTATGCTAAGAGAGTATAGGTGATCCTAATGTTGGCTTATGTTTGTCTCTTGAATAATTGGTTACGTTTGATTGTGTATTGAATCGTCTTGCATGCCATGGATGCATTATTTATGCATGAGTTGCACTTGGCCTCGTGTGCATAATTTGTGATTGTGGCATGTCAAAGACGAGGCGAGACCCTGAGACGTTTGAGACGTGGGGTGATGTGGTCGATACCCTGAGGCGCTGAGGCGTGGGGTTGGAGTTGTGTGGCACCCTAATGCATACGAGACGCGGGGTTGAGATGGCCACGGTCCTGATGCGTTTACGCGGGATGGAGATATAAGGTGTTGACATTGGCCTGAAGTATCATTGAAACCTGATGCGTTTATGCGGGTTGTCAATGACGGTCTGATGCGTTTACGCAGACCGAGCCTGATGCGATCTAATCGCGGGCATGAGAATGAGGTAGGCAGGAAAAGATGGTTGTGGTGATGTGGCAGGATGAGTCGTGTATGATCATCTGAATGTGATATGATCCATAATTATATGCCTGTCATCTGTGTGTGGTTATCTATATTTGAATTGATTGATATGTCTATGAGTGAAACTATTGGGGTATATGATTGCCTGAGTGGATGGTCGACCTAACCTAGGGTTAGGACCCGCCTTACTGAGATTACATCTCACCCTAGTGGGGGCTTAACTTTTCAGGTTCCTCGCGACGGAAGTGCAGCTTGCCATGGATTGGCACAGAGATGAGGTTACTAGAGGAAAAATGAAGACTTCTCTTTTGTGACCTTAGAATTGAGTAGTACTGATATCGAGGATTTATATTTGTAACAACGAAAAGTATATTTGACCTTTATTAAAGGTGTACCCTTGTTTCCTAAGTCATCGGGTGTTGCAGTATTTGTAAATAGGAGTTGGCATCGCTTTCGCATGTATGTTTCTTTCAGCGCAAAGGACATTGGCTATTGGAAACTAGAGTTTTCTCAAAGGATGCTCACGTGCTCGTCGGGTTCGGGGCGTGACATCCCCGTCCGATTGGTATCAGAGCCAGATCAGCTCGATCCAATGTGATTGAGATTTTGAGTGATAAGGAGCGATGACTTGAGGACAATTAGGTAGTGAGACCTTTAGGGATAAGCATGGACTGCTGAATCTTGAGGATTATATGTTTGAATTTGTGTAGTATTCTAATGGTCCTAGTGCCGATTTAAGAGATGATCTTGAGTGATTTATGAATGAGGCCCACAAGGAAGTGAATAGAAATTGAGGAGTCATAAGCCTGGATTTGAGGTTGCTAGAGAATAAATTATGAATGAAGGGTCAATTGAAGTGTATGATTGTGATCTTGAACCCAACTTGAGGAGCACGAGTTATAAAGAGGCCACTGATATTAGTGGATTCAGGCTTGAATTGCGTGATATTTTGATGATTTAACTATCAATTACCATTGACAGTCTTGGATGATATGAGATGAGATGCATGCAAGGGAGCAGATAAGGAATATATGATTAAAGGCTAGTTGTGATCGAATGCTTATGGATTTGATTTAGTTAACGACTCTACTTGAGGTGCATGGTTAAATATAGGCACTTGATCTGTGAGATGTGATGGTCATTGGTGGAATTAGAACTCTTAAATGGATAGGAATTGATCTAAAGGCGATTTTGATATGACAAGTGGTGAGGGCAGTCATGCTGTGCTTGAGTTTGTAGCTTTGAAACAAAAGTTGATAAGGGTGCATGCATGAACTTATCGCTGTTGGACTTAATAAACTATCGCTTGGTATGGGACAAGTTGATGGGATACCTATAAACTGTAATGAAACATGGTATGGGACATGTGGTACGGGGCTTTCTCCGTAGATGTATGACTTGGGACAACCTGCAACGGCCATGTCTGATGAGGGCGGGGAGTGATCCCTGAGACAGAGAGGTTCGGACAAGGAGCGACTCCTGACAGGCTTCTAAGATGGCAAGAGGTAGGAATGACCCAAGTCATAACTTGAAAGAGGAAGTCTAGGTATCAAGTTGAGTCTAATTATGGATAAGAGATGTATGGGACGGGATTGATCCTCATCAAGAATGATCGAAAGTGGCATGACATATGTAATGGAGCCTATGAGTGGCGTGGTTAAAAGCTTCGTGCTTGACAATGGATGCCATTTGAAAAGGAAAAGTGATGGTTGTGATGGGCCTGTTAGGCATGTTTGATGATTAGCCTCATGTGATTGGCTTGGTTAAGGTATGACCGAGAGGTTAGACGATGTAGGGGGTTTATACCCGTTGAATTGAGGCATGTCGAGAATGAAATAGTTTGTTGTAATTATGCTAGAGTGGCGGATGCCTCTAGGCTTAAAGTTTGAGCTATTGACTTAGTGAATTGCTACCTTGAGTGCTTGTTTGATAGTTGCCTAGTTAAGGCTAGCCTAGTAGTGGCCGTTAGTTGAGAAGTTGCCTCGTTGAGGCTGGCTTGAGGAATGATTGCTGATCAATGACGATTTGGGATCCTCGAATAATTGGCAATTAATTGAGAATTGCCTAAGAACCATTAGAGGGTTAGTTAATGGCGAAAGATATGGAGATGAGCAGCTTGAGACTGCTAGACTTGAGTATATGACTTAAGTTTTTGATTCATGGAGGGAATCATAGTGGTTCAAGTGACATGAGAACCTAATAAGGTTGAACGACCATGGTATGGTCGTAGAAGAACATTGGGCTCGAGTATGTAAGATATGAGAAAATTCAAGAACTAAGAAGGATCATGAGAATTGAGTAAAGATGGGTGATTGGAGTATGAGTACCAAAAGGGAATATGGCTCGATCTGTTAATCGTACAAGACCCAAGAGCTGAATGGGTCGTAAGAGCTTTAAATGGAAACGAGGAAATTTATCGGGTAAGCCAGCTTGAGGAGGAGCTGCCATGATTCTCTAAGTCACTGTGGTGATGAATGCTTATGCTGACGAGTTAAGTGATAGAAGTCACGAGAAAGGTCACTCTGAGTCATTTCATTCACGAGAAAAGTGAATGTGTGGGAAGGACCATGAGAGTTTTGAAAAAACTTGTAAAGCTGTGAATAAGAATGAGATTGACTGAGTTTGATGGAAGGATGAAAGTTGAAACTGCCTCCTCTGGATTAAGGACCTTGATAAGGGAATCTTGGAAGTTTTGGGTACACTGAAGAAGGAGAGTGACCCTGACAATTACTAACCCTAAGAGACTATCGATGATGAGTAAAAGGTCACTAGAGGAAGGATTTCCTCGAAGGCATGAGATCTGCCTAGACTACCTTTGTTGAGTTGTTCTATGGAAAGTATTATCTTGGGATTGCTTGAGAGCAAGGGTTGTTTGGATTCTATTACTTTTGCAAGGATCATAGGATGATCGACCAGTGTGAGACAGAGTTCTCAAGATCGTTTAAGCATATGGAAAAGATAGTCAAGAACCCTTGAATAAGATGAGTAAGTCCCTGAGTGGATTGGAACTTGAAAACCTTATGGCTGGTTGTTATTCTTGATTTTAAGGAATGGTGATAGGACTCAGTAAAAGAGGAGAATGATCGAAAGACTTATGAATAAGAGAACTCCTGCTCATGGATTATGAGCAGAGAGATGTTCATTATGGATATGGAGTATGCCTACGGGAAATGGTTGATTACCTGGGCGTAAGACACATGGTGGAAAATGAATAGTCCGTCTTTTTTGTTATGGAAGGGGTCGAGGAAGAATCGGCATGCTGGTTTGCCTGTAGTTAATGATTCCCTAGGATTGGTTGATTGAATTGGAATCATGAGAAATGAAATCATGAGTTGCTATTCCCTAAAGAATAGGGCATTGTTCTTAAAGGGCGATGGGACCATGAATTGGTCATTGACGAAAAGAAAAGTGAACGGACTTGATAGTCCTGACTGGTTGTGATTCTAGTGATTGATTTAGTAAATGAAAATAGCACTTAGAGATTATTTGCAAAGTGATTTGAGGTAATCGAATTGACCATTGACAAGTGAACTGGTGAAGACCCAAGGACGAACAGATATTGTCACTTGAGGTGACTGAGTAATGGAAAAGAGAATGTGAAAGTAGGGTGGCATTTGGAATCTTGGAGTAAAGGTATCGCTGTTAGCGCAGACTCAAAGGTTGCCGTCCTATGGAATGAGAATGACAAGGTGCATTTGAAGTGAGAAAATGCCACGGAGTTATGTAGTTTCTTCCGTAGAGTAAGACACCCTATTGTGATAGGAAGAAAAACTCTAAATTGTCTTGGTATTATTGAGCGTCTGTACTGAGAAAGAGGACGCAGAGCTTGAATGACTCCTATAAGTGAAATCCGAGAGACAGTCTTGTAGACGATGTTGAATTCCAGGATGATGTGACGTTCAGTGGAACGAATAGAATTAGGATAAGGTCGCCTTAGTGAGTATGGAACTCAGAGGCTAAAGCATTAATGCTTCTCGAGAGAAGAGTAACAAGAATAAATAAAATGTCGTGCGGTCCTAGAGAAGACCCGTGATGACAAAGAGCTAATGCTTGAGCTCTCAAGTGAAAAGTGGGAAGAATAGTTGGGAAGATTCGACACCTGGTGGGAGGAAGTTGATAATCGCCGAACTAAGTGCCCAAGGAATGATTGAGTTGGTCGTTACCATCGCACGAGACGATGGTTGAACCCATGTATGGAGCCATGAGAAACATGAACAGTTTTTGAGAATGTCATATGGGCTCCAAGGAAATGTCTACTGCATGTTAAATGTGAAGGGCGCAAGTTGTGGACCTGATGAAGTAAGATTCACGTATTGAAATAAGTGATAAATCCTTTGAGGATTGGAATAAGTGTTGAATCGACTATAGTCGATGTGAGTTGCGAGAAGTTGAGATTTACTGAGATCAATGAATTGCAATAGACGGACCATGGAAAGATTCCTTACAAGAGCTGCTCCATTGGTGAAATGGACTAAGGACGAGTCGTGACACGAATAGGTAAATGAACGTGAAAAGAGTTTTCGAGGACTCAAGTTAAGCTGATAACTACGCTATTTATGACGATTCCGGTTGGAAATTGAAACGCATATGGGGGTCGCAATGACGCGAGACAGAATGAAACTTGAGGCATAACAAGGCGATTTGAAATGGATATTACTTGTACGTCGTGACAATAATGCCATATGAATTGGCATGCTTAGAGTATGATTGGGATGGTTTGTGAGTGTCCTCGTGATAAAGTTGAAAAATGTTGTTGAGTGAAAGAACGTTGCAAGGCTACACCTACCACAAGAGTATAGGGTAGCAGTTTCTCGAGGGAAATTGAATAAGAGGCAACGTAGACGTATAGAATTGCTTGTGGATACGAGAGTGTTGTTTAGATGAAGAAAGTACCTCGAGAATTATGTGACCTATAAGAGATTGAGAGCATGGACTACCTAAAGGGAATTAAAGGTGAGGCATGTGGAACAAAGAGATCACCCAAGTGTTATTATAGTGATGTCCGTATAGCAAAGGAAGGGTGGATTGTTTGATGGATGCCTACCGTTGAGAATTAAATATGATTTAATTGGCGATGAATGGACAGATCTTCTCTAAAAAAATAAGAGATTCAACTCCTAAATTGGAAGTTCGCTTATGGACTAGCGTGATGACTACTGGAAACACCTAGCCTGAAGGCCAGAAGGAAATTGAGGTGTGCCATGATTAAACACCGATATTGGAGAGATTATAGGAATGGATGGAACCCTTGAGGCTTATGGACGGAAGTACGGGTCCAGTATTGAAGGGTAACTCAAGGAGATGACCTCATGAAGATTCAAAGGAGGAATTATGGTGTCCTTTGGAATGGCACAAAGGTGTGCCAGACTCGCATCAATGCTATCAATGAATGGACTGAAAGTAGGATTAGTCTAACATGAGGTCAAGCATTAGGCATGTTGACAAGAAATGGGGCATGACGTTGGAAGTTGATGGATTACCACGATAGTTGAAATTTTAGGACTGAATCGAGAGTGAATTACTCCGGAGGTAATCATGAACTTGTTTAAGGAGTCAAGAGGGCTATGATTCAACTTGGATAATAGAGGACAAGTTGGTAAAGCCCCTGAATCATAAATGGTACGAAAGGACATTCAGAGGAAGTGATACGTCAAACGGTATGGGCATCAAAAAGTGCATTTTTGCAACGGCTTAGTAATGGCGGATAGGTAAAGATCTTGAGTTTAATACGACGTTTTGGAAAAGCCTTCCCTCAAGGAATTTGAAAAGCAGGATTGCAGTATAATGTATATACCCTCGGACCATTAGATAAATTGAAAAGGCAATTCGAATGCTTGAGAGTATATCACCGACAAATATTATGAATATCGATTGGGAACAAAGGAAGGTGAGCATAGATTGAGGACAAAAAGGGAAACGAGCGCTGAAGGATAAAAACTGTTGCTGGTAAAGACATTAAGGAGTGCATCCCGACGAGAGCTAGTGTTAATGGTTATGGACAAATGAAAGAGATAATGTGAACGCTCGATGATGAACTGCCGACAAATGTTATGAATACCAAAAGAGAATAGAGAGAAGCAAATTAGATTGAGAACTGAAGGAAACAAGTCCTAGGGAAGAGATGATTTTGGGCTAGAAAGGACGACTAAGATCGTCAAGTCGTGAAAGTAATTATCCGGAAGAGTGAGGATGCGATGAGGAGCCGATGCTCCAAAGGATCGGATGGTTAGAAGGTTGCAAATTTCGAGAGCGAAATTTCTTTAAGGGTGGAAGAGTAGTGACATTCTGATTTTTCAGTCATTTTCAAACTCATTAAGGAGAAGTCCATCAGAAACGAGTCTTGAAAATTGAGAATGGAAAATCAAGAATTCCAACATCATATTCGGATTGGCCGCCGCCCTATCGAAAATTATTGGAGCGAGAAAAACGAAGTTCCGAACGTCGGGGGTAAAATTATCTTTTTGCCCCTCAAATTTAAAACCTTGCCCATGCATTTGAAGAAGGGCATTTTGGACATTAAACTCATCTTATTGCTGCCGAAAAAGAAGATGAAGGATGGCCATTGGATCACATTGGAAAGACAAATGGACAAGTGTCACAAGATCAATTAAAGAGAAGTCATATCCAACTTTTTGCACCTACCATTCTTCCCTTTGACCATGAGAGTTGAATAAAGTCTTCTCACTCTCTCTCTCTCTCCATTTTCGGCCATTCTTCCCCAAGAACCACCGAGAACCCCCCTTCATCTTCTTCTTCCCTCTGCCCACAGGCGACCAGCTCTGGTCTCTCTGTTCGCTAGCCATGACGACCACTTTCGGCCATCACCTGATTGCCAGCTGACCATACCAACTTAGATCTACATCTTGCCGACCTCCTCGAAGTGGAACCGAGGCATTTGGACCACCGAAGAGCTTTGGCCAAACATTTTCCCGAAAGCCGACAAAATATGCTGCAACTTGAGATAGGTCCGGTTTCTGATCCTTTTGAAGGCCAAAATGTTGGATTTTTGAGATCAAATTTTGTGGAGACTTAGTAAACATGTATATGGATCTGTGGTAAAAATTTGGGCTTGATTTGATGAAGTTTTGACCTCGAATCGATCTTGTGAACTCGGAACAAAAAACTGCTGGTACTGACCTAGGGAGATCCGGCGACGTTCAACGGGTTTCCGGCAACCAATCGACCTCAAACTCACGATGAGCCTCAAGAACCCTTAGATGGACATGTTAAGAGGTAGGATGATGATTAAATGATGGATTTAGAGTTAGTTTAGGGTTGATTGTGCCCAGTTTGCACAGAATCGGGAAGAACCGTTTCGGTTCTGTGCAAGGCCGGGGCTGTGGGGGCTATTGGCATTGGATTTTGAGTCTCAAATTGGTGAATAAAACATGTTAAGATGTTGAGGATTATGCTATGGAGGATTAGAATTCATGGATGATTGAATTGGACTTGGAAATTGATGGAATTGGTTGAAATTCCTAGATTGCGCGGCGAGTTCGACCTTGAACCCTAAGAGGCCGAAACTTTGAGGATCCAAGAAGTGAATTTAGTGATATCAAGCGTAAGGTAAGGGAATTCCTAACCTTATGCTAGGAAGATTGGACTTAATTGAGTGAGTCGGTAAAAGATTCAATTAGTCCTTGAGTAATTCCAAGGTAGTTGGTTATGGTATGTGTTCTTGAATGATTTGGAGGATTTGAAGGCTTGTTAATGCTTGAATTTAAATCATATGCCATGTCGAATATCATTGATCATCCTGCATGCCATGAAAATTCAAATTGTGCATGAGTTGCACCTGTTGTTTTATCTGTGAGTGGAATTCAGAAGCATGGCTTGAACATGACATGGCAAGGCCCTGAGGCGTATGAGACGCGGGGCGGGAGGTGGATACCCTAATGCGATGTAACCGCGGGGTTGAGTTGAGGTTGTGTGGCGCCCTGATGCGAACTAATCGCGGGGTTGAATTGGCCACGATTCTGATGCGAACTATTCACGAGACAGAGGAATGAGGTGGTGATATTGGCTTGGAGAATCATTGAAACTTGATGCGTTTACGCGGGTTGCCAATCGTGCCCTGATGTGATCTAATCGCGGGGTTATGATGGCCACGATCCTGATGCGAACTATTTGCGGGACGGAGGAATGAGGTGATGATATTGGCTTGGAGAATCATTGGAACCTGATGCGTTTACGCGGGTTGTCAGTGGTGCCCTGATGCGATCTAGTCGCGAGGTTATGATGGCCACGCTCTTGATGCGAACTACTCGCGGGACGGAGGAATGAGGTGATGATATTGGCTTGGAGAATCATTGGAACTTGATGCGTTTACGCGGGTTGTCAATGACGGTCTGATGCATTTACGCAGACCGAGCCTGATGCGATCTAATCGCGGGCATGAGAATGAGGCAAGGGGGAAAGGGTGATCGTGTATGAACCTCTGAGTGTTTTACGATACCATATTTGCATGCCTGTCACCTGTCTATGGTTATCTATATTTGAATTGACTGATATGTCTATGAGTTGAACTATTGGGGTATATGACTGCCTGAGTGGACGGTCGGCCTAACCTAGGGTTAGGACCCAACTAACTGAGATTATATCTCACCTCAGTGGGGCCTTAATTTTTCAGGTTCCTGGCGACGGAAGTGCAGACATGCCATGGATTGGCACAGAGGCGAGGTTACTAGAGGAAAAATAAAGACTTTTTTTTGTGACCTTAGAATTGAATAGTACTGATATTGAGGATTTAGATTTGTAATAAAGAAAAGTATATTTGACCTTTATTAAAGGTTTACCGTTGTGTCGTAAGTCATTGGATGTTGTTGTATTTGTAAATAGGAGTTGGCATCGCTTCTGCATGTATGTTTCTTTCAATGCAAAGGACATTGGATGTTGGATCCTAAAGCTTTCTCAAGGGAACAGCTTGGTGGGATGCTCGTGTGCTCGCCGGGTTCGGGGCGTGACACATTCCCACGTGGCTGTCTTCCTTGCTGCGAAGGTGCTGGAGGTCATCCTTGCCTTTGAGGGCAATTTTTCACTTGATGGCCTATCTGGCCACAACCAAAACAGGCTCCATTCCTGAAGGGACACGGGGCAGTTTCGTGCCTTCGGTTACAGAATCTGCATACTCCACCGTTTCTAAAAGCTGGTTTCCTCACGGCATTCCCCCGATTAGGCGGAATGGTCGATCTTCCTCCCGACATAGGTCCCTTACCAAACCTGCGATTATTCCTGTTAGCGAGCATAAATCGTGATCCAGATGCAGAAGCTCTTTCCGACTGGTCTCGCTCTACCATATGAGCTCTCTCATTGTAATCCTTTAGATTAAACGGTATCATCACACTTCTTATCTTAGGCTTCAGTCTATCTCTGAACCTCCTTGCCCTATCCTCCGGGTCCTTTACCATCCTTGAAGCATATTTAGACAGTTCAACAAACTTAGCCTCATATTGGTCCACCATCAGCTGATTTGGGCGTAGGCGCAGGAATTTAACCATCTTCTGCTCCCTCGCGGTGTCAGAGAATTACTTGTCATTAAATGATTCCACGAAAGCATTCCATGTCAGGTTCGTTCCTTCGGGAAAGATTCTGTCCTTAGAGACTCTCCACCATGCACTTGCATTTTTCTACAGCTGATAAACGACCAAAGTGGCCTTGTCCTCTTCGGAACAACTCAACAGGGCGAATGCTTTTTTCAGTTCCTCGATCTATGAGGTGGCAGTCTTTAGGTTTCCATCTCTAGAGAAATTCGGTGGCTTGAGATCCAGGAATTGTTTCACTATCTCATGTACCGACTGACCACCATTATCGTTCCCATTCCTACCTAGAGGGTCTTTAGGTGGAGCGACAGTAGCGGCGGCGGCAGCAGCTGCGGTGGCTGCGGCAGCAGCTTGTTGGTTCTTTGCTTGTTGTCGAACGATATTTCCCAAAGCCTCCAGCGCTCGCAAGATTCCATCCACTATGGGATCTTCCTAAACTGCACCCCCTCTAGGAGCTCTGGCATTACGGTTGCTTATCTTATAGGCAGATTATTCAGTCCTTCTTATCCTAAATCAATACATAAGGAGGACTAAGGCATAAAGCCTTAAAACTTAATATAGCAAACACATGCACAAAGCTCTTGTCCTACCACTATCCCAAAAAGCCCCCATCGCTTCTTATTACTTCATACCTTGACCTGATAGCTCAGGCTAACCTTGCTTTGATACCATCTTGGGCGGGGTTGTCATGCCTCGATCCCCTAACCCGCAATAACCCTACCGAATCGTCTCAAGTCATAAAAGGACGACATCATAGGCACTTCATTGACCCATTATTTTATGCATTTATTAATATTCTTATTAACGCTAGCGGAATGTTTTACTTCATTCTAATATACCAATTAACAGGAATAGTAAAGTAAGTAAACTAAAAATAAAAATCATTAGTAGCAACACAATATATATATATATATATATATATGTATGTATATATATAATCATAGATACTTCTTAACCCTCGGGAGTTAGTAACATCAACATGCCCGCTCTCTAGGGCCACTCCACAGGACCATAAAAAAATTAAGGGGTCTCTAGGGTTAACTTATATCTATCATATGGTGGAGCCAACATCAACAGGTAACTATAGTCACTCTCAAAATATCACTAAGGTCCCATCAAAAGGTAAAAGCTCGGCGGAGTCCTAGGTCAGTCTCTTGTATCCATGTCACTCTCTGGGTCTATAACCTCTCCTTCAGGGGTGTCTAGGTCCATAGCAAGCCTGAGTCGAGGCCAAAGACGGTGGCCTGCCAAAACCTTGGACTAGACCATACAAATTGGCTCCCTCTCGAAAGAACTAGGCTCGGTATACATGCGGTACTAGGAAACCTCGTCCCTCCTATACCCAAAGTGTAGTGACATGGAGCTCCTAGATGAAGTCTGACCCGAGAACAGGAACATAAGAAATGTCATATGAATACTCTACAGGGACCCCGAACCTCACCGGATAGAAGTACAGTATCATGGACTTGAAAAATATTTAACAACCATGGGTGAGATATAAATTCTTCGTGACTTTAAAGCCTAAGTCCAAGTAGGATAGTAAGTCGCCCAAGGCATCCAAAACATGAAAAATTACAACATACAAATTCTTATCAAAAGGATTATCATATGTCATGCATAATAAATTACAACCCCACGCAGTCTTTAACCCACGTTGGCCGTACAAAAGCTAATTAATATAACATATAGTCAATGCATGCAGCCAAGTCATATAACCATAACATCAATCACAAATTACATACGTGTGCACTAACGACCGTTCTTGGTCTAGCAAAACCATGCTATTCCGGCAGAACCGGACTTCGTCCCTTTCCTTTGGCAACTTCTATTGACAAGCCATGTGGTTCCAAGTATCCTCGGCATGGACTAACAGTCGGGCATTCCTGTAAGGAGGTTCGTTCCGCAACTTGCCGCGACTGGCATCTAGTAAGCCATGTAGTTCCGAATACCCTCGGCATGAACTCACCAAGCTTGATCCTTGTACCCGGAGATCGGTTTTGTCTTCATGTACCCGAGAAGACGGTAAACATTATATGATCATACAGGCACGACAGTCAAACAGCCAAATTATTTTATTTTTATTTAATCCAATGCGTTCGTAAGCAATCGTGCTAAAATATAGGCTCAAGGCCGTTTCATGCTCAAATTGATTTATCATGCGATCACGCATATATAACTTGTCACCCATTAGATTTTTCATTCATCACGAAATAGTCAATCATCTCAATTCCACACAAATCATGCATCACCACAATCATCAGAAAATCACATTAATTACTTAATACTAATTATTATATAATAAGACGATACTTACAAAATAATCATATTATAAATAACTAGTAATTTATTATTTATTCAGGTGGCATTATTTTGTCCGGCTTGTCGATATAAATTAATTTTCCAAGAATGCTTATTAAATCAGATTTTTGATAAATAATTCAATTATAAATAATCACGCCTGACACCAATTAATTTTGATTATTAGTCGCGAAAAATTTAATTATTCTAATCCCCGAATACAGTCAAAATCCTAGTCAGAATTTAGGGGTTAAACTCACTACACCTTGCAATTGTCGTCGCGTCGGCGTGAGGTGATTCTATTTCAAATTTGCGGTGACTTCGGACCACGGACGTCAGGTACATGTGGGGTTTCACATCGGGTCGGCTGAGAAGCTTCGAAGATTGACAAATTAGGCTATCAGTGGTGCCCCAAAGCCTGTACTATGATATTATGAAATTCCAGTCATTTTGAGGCCATTGAATAAGAATATATCTATTGATGCATTTCAGTTCTATCTCGCTCGGATCTGATCAATCTCGAGTTGACTGACTAAAAGGAAAAGGCTAACGCATGGCAAGATACATGAACTTAGGAAACTCGAAAAAGGAAATGATGCTTTGACCATAAGGATTGTCGAGGGAACATTTAGAGCCAATAAAGGCTGATCGAATAATGATTAAGGAATCCATTGCTAGGTTTTAAGATTAGAGCACGGGTGATGCCGTTTAACCAATGTATAATTTGCAAATTTTCCTAAATCGAGTTATGACGATCGACACTGTCGGAACTAGTGATGAATCCTCGCAATTACATGACAATCAAAACTGTTGTAACTTGACTCATCCTAAGTGTGATGAGAATCACAGAGTTGATACGCGTAACGTTTGCAAAAGCCATCCGTTAGTTCGAGACAAAGTGAAGATATGATCGACAGATGTTTGATCACGAAATGGAAGCTCAAAATTGACAAATGGAAATGGAGAATTAAAACATTAGACAAGGAATTGACGTTGTCTCCCAATGGTAATTTAGAATTGGAAAAGTGAAGTTTCGGACGAAAAGTGCAAAATTACCTTTTTGCCCCTCGACCATTTGCCATTGCCTTAAGATTTTTAGAAGAACAAATTGGTCATTTTAGACCCCTTATGTGGCTGTCGAAAATTTATATGGATAGGGTCAAAGGAGGTCAAAGCAAGAGTTAATAATAATTGAGATGTGCCAAGTGTCATCCATAGAAGGCTTCATGCATTAAATGCCCACAAAATCAATCTTGTCAAAATTATCACATCAATTATTTGGGAGAAAACCTCTTTATACTCCACCATCAGCCATGCACTCCCTCTCCCTCATTTCTCTTTCAATTTCTTCTTCTTTTCTTCTCACCCGAAACCACCCAGCCTGGACAGATTTTGAGCGAGCTGGGGTAAGGCTTCCATTTACCCTTTTAGAGACTTTGATTAACTCCAAACTTTTTGTGAGATCTCTATAACACCTAGTACTTGTGTTAGCTGAGCAGAGATTATAATTTTATTGAGGATTTAGGGTGTTTTTATGGTTGGTGATTTTACCGAGCAGATTCTACCCGCTTGAGGATCGTGGGGAAATGAGTGGTTCGAAGGCCTTGTGATATTGTTTCTCTTCAAAACTCTCGGTGAGGTTCCGAGACATGTAAAATAAGATATTAGCAAGTTTATTTTGTGATAAATCGGAACTTAGGATGGAATTATTGGCTGACTTGGGCGAACTAAAGGGGAATCGATTATGTTTTGTTAAGGGCTTGATTGGACCGAACATTTTGAGGGTCCATTGAAGTGTCGCCATGTCTTTAAATGGACGTTAGGACATCCTCGGTTGTTATATGATTAGTTATTGAGGTATTGGTGTGGTGGAATTGAAGAATGAATGAGTTATGACATGAATTTGAAGGAATTTCTCTAGGATCATCACTTGGCTGTGAGTCTGTTGAGCTAGAAGGATCGTTCGATTGGAAATTTGCTAGCTTGATCGAAGGGTAAGTGTTCCTTAAACCCTTACTTGAACATTATGACACTACTAGATAAATTATTTGAACGAATTGATTGTTTGATGAAGTCTATGGCTTGAATTGCTTGATACGATTGGATGATGTTTATATTGTGATATCGATTGGCTATGAGCCCCAATGATATCTATTAGCTATGAGTTCCGGTGATATCCATTGGCCAGAGTGCCCCAGAGAAGTACATCGCGGCCTGAGAGCCTAGGCGATGAATGACTGTGATGACTTTTAAAGTTATGTGTGCTTATTTATATGCTATGTGCTGAAGCTTAAACCCATGAGGTTAAGTATGCCTGACTGTGACCTGGGTTTATGCCTATCTTGTTGAGATGCTTAATTTTCGAATGTCTTGTGCCAATGCATTGTTAATTTTCTGTATTTGGTATCATTTGTGTGATCTGGAGGGACTGATGTTCAGGTGTAGGTTTAGTTTTCACTTGTTGAGATATAAATCTCACCCTGTAGTGCGACATCTTTTCAGACCCCAAGCCGTAAGCATGTTGTCGATCTGATTAGGCGATCCGAAAGAGATGATCGTCTCTTTTGACGAGTTTCCCGCAAGGAAAGGGATTGTATATATTAGGAAGCATACGACCGTTTGGGTGGACAGGGGAAAGATGAACTTGCAACCCCACCGCTTTGAAGCGTAGTTTTGTCGTTTGGGAAATAGTAACTTGATGGGTCCTCTATTGCCTGAAGATGTTCCTATAGAGATAGTACCTAATTGGTGTCATTCATCCCGTTCGGAGATCGAGGTGGAGAATTTGGCGTCTTTGGGAGGATCAAGAAATATTCCGAAGGAGTCAAAGTTTCCCCCTACTGAAAAGTACATGAACTATATCGAACTCTCTACCGACGTGATAGAGGATACCGAGGAGAATCTGAAAAGGATACTGAAGAGATTTCTGAGGAGGTACCTTCTGAAACATTTTCTGAATACAACTCAGAAGACGACGAAGATGATGGAAGTGATGGGTCGAGTGGTTCTTCAGAGTAGTTGGGTGTAATGATTTAGCAGATTAGGATTAGGAACAATTTTGATGTTAGATTTGGGGAAGGCTAAGTAGTAACCTTCTAGACTTAGGCCTTAATTCCTTGTCTCACCTAAGTGCGCGGCTTTCCCTACACCTTTTTCCCTTTCTGTCGGTTGTAACCGAATGTTTATGTTATGTATATATGTGTGCACTTTTAAATCATTCCAAATTTCCTTTTGTTTCTTTTATTTGCCAGGGTTGTTGTCTTTCATTCCGCATGCGTGTTTCATTTCATTTTAGGCCGTGAATTGTTGATGGGTAATTAAGGTTATTATTGGACTATGGTGAATGTGACAAGCTCAAGGGATACGAGGCGTTACATCCCCGCCAAGTTGGAGAGAGGTCAGGTGACTTCGATCAGTAAATATGGGCATCTCAAACTCCTGTTCTCAACATAGAACACGTTCAACATTTGCACAAACTAAGTGTGAGTTATCTGTTTGATGTCCAGTGGCAAAACAAAAAGATAACTATTATGTTTTGGGGCTTACGAAGGCTGTGGAGCACGCAATGGACTGAGGATGCTCGGAACAGTAGCAGTGGCGTCAAACCAGCAACCAAAACGTCAGAAAGAGGCTGAACACTAGCTGGGCGGCTACCGGTAGCGTGAGTTTCAGGCGAGAACAACGTCGAATAGGAGCTGGACGGGTCGGGTGGTTTTACGATCTGGCTATAAGCACGAGTTGGCGCGGAAAGGTCGTCAGTCCGGCGGAGGTGTGACTGAGGGCGGCCGAACGAACACCAGGTAGTTGTCTCACGATCGAACAATGGCTGGGGTCGGCTCCAGAACTGCACGAGATGCGGAGGAAGCGGAACAGGGCGTCAGGTGGTGGCTGAGGACATCGTTGAGGGCCGGGCACGGCGGCTGAACGACGCGGCAATGTGCCGCGACGCGGTTGAGCAGAGGCGACGTCACTGAACAACCCATAACAGAGGCCAAACAGTTCGGACGAAAACTCAGGACAAGGAAATAGGAGGTGGTGATTATGCGCACGAGAGTTAATGGTGGTTTCGGGAGCGTCAGACATAGTCGGAAGTGGTGAGAGATCGTCGGGATAAGAGGATGTCGCCGGGGAGTAGCAGTGTCGGGTTGGGCACGGCGGCGTGAGCCGCGTTGGCCCTCGGTTCAGCGTGCTCTCACAGTCGGGTCGCACGTCAGCCACGCAGGAGCTTCAGACGGGGTGTGGTGGCGACGGGGTTGAGCTGGGCAGCGGCTAATGGTGGGTGGCGACGAGACGAGGTGGAGATATGGTATTTGGGGCTGAGCAGGCGACTGAAGGGGTGAAGTGCGAAAGCTAAAAAGAAGAGACGTGATGAAGAAGAAGAGGAAACAGAGGGGACAACCGTCCATACACATACAGTGCGGCCTAGAGAGGAAGACGTGATGTGAGAGAGAGAAAAAAAAGAATAAATCACGTGGGTTTGCACAAATATCCCTGAGGTTTTCTAGTGCATGGAATAGAGGTGTCTACGTGAAAGTGAGCAAAAATCAAATTGAATGGGGCCCACAAATCCTTTTAAGGACTCCTCCCCCACCATTCGGCTGAAGGGCTTTGAGGGAAAGCAAAGGACATTCGGTTCTTGCAACCGAATCGAAAAGAGAGAGGGCCCACCCTCTATTCACCATCCCTCGTTATCTTAACTGAAAGGGAGAAAGGGGAATATTCGGTTGAAGATGGGAGAAAAAGTGGGACCCATTATTCCTCTAAATGTCTACTTCAGCTTTTGGCGGAGACTTTCTAGATAGAATCCATGGACGGAAATTCAGGCCGTTAAATGAATTGTCTTTTGTAAATACATCGATCAAGGATAAAAGCGTAATTGCATGGATGTACATCGAACGGTCATTTGGCTTGATTGATTGAGGGTAAAATTAGAATTTTCGCATTTAGAGTTTGCTACAATTTAAATTACACGCGACTGAATCTCGATCTTATGAGTCAAAATTTGACGATTCAAACTTGACTTTTTCTGACAAATATTGCGAAATGGCCAATCGTCAATGTTTAAATCTTCCAAAGCCAAACTTTACTTTCCACGCTGGAATTTATATTTTCCTCGAAATAGTACAAATTTCAGGACGTCATAATAGCTTATCAAATGATGAATTCGTTGATCTGTAGTTATTGATTGACGTTTCCACAAGTGGATTTTGGATATGGAGAAGTAAAATAGAAGAGATAGGTGATCCTACCCCTTGTACCAGGTTAATGATATATTTGTATTATGTGATGTACTAACTGCGTTTGTAAAATATAAATAACTATCTTGTACATTCGGTAAACTAGTGGTACATAATGAATGATGCATATATATATATATATAGCGAACTCATGCGGTCTATTCGATGATGATGATGCGAAAATTTCTTTATATTTCCGCATGCGAATAATAAATGTATAATATAAATAGCACGTGTAGTGCGTGACGTTCTGGGGTATCACAGCTTGTTTTGGTATCAGGCAGGTTTACCCTTGGAGTGATGAGGTGCGCTTAGGAACTAGAATAATAATGTAGATCCCGCGTATAAAACACTAAATGCATGTGCTTGTTTTGATTATGTGATGGAAGTGATATTTGTTACTTATTTGATAGATACTAAGTCAGATGATAACTGTAGTCTTTATAAGGAAAATGAGCTCGAGTGGGAATTCAGAGACGGATCATCAGATGGAAGGAATTCTCTTGACTCTTGCAAATGTTGGAACTTTGATGGAAAGGCAGGCACTTCAGCAAGTTATCTCTAATTCAGAGAATGGTGAACGCCATTTGCAAGGTCTGATTGAACAATTCTTGAAGTTGGAACCAACTAGGTTTACTGGATTAGGGAATCCTGAAGAAGCAGAATCATGGATCGATGGAATGGAGAAGATTTTTGCTTTATTGGGCTGCAATGATATTGATAAGGTTGCTCTTACTGAGTTCCAACTTCAAGGAAATGCCAGTCACTGGTGGAGGGCATCTAAAGAAACAATATTCTCAGTTGTCAAGACATTTTTCAGAAAGTATTCCTCGGGTTGTGTTCGAGACAAAAAGGTAATGGAATTCATGCAGCTGAAGCAAAATGGTCTAATGATGGACCAGTATGAAGCAAAATCTGCGAAGTTGTCAAGGTTTGCTCCAAAGTTGGTGGAAGACAAGGAGGACAAAGCTATGAGGTTTCAGGATGGTCTAATACCAGATATAAGGAGCAGATTGATGCCTTTAAACTAGAATGATTATAATGTAGCTACATGAGCGTGCTCAACTTGTGAAGAAAGATCTGGCTGAAGTAGAAGGAACAATGACTTTTCAAGCAAAGCCTAATCATCAAAGCTTTCGATCTAACTTTCATTGTGATAAGAGGCCAATGCATCTGCAAAAGCTATCATTTGTTCCAAATAAAAGGAACAATATTGGAGGATTTGGATTTGCACGAGACAATTAACAAGGAGTATGAGTGCAGTATGAAAATAATGTTTGTCGCACTTGCGAAAAACAACATGGTAATGCGTTGCGGTTAGCCGGGACCAGAGCTTACTTTGGATGTGGACAACGAGGCCATATCATAAGAGAATGTCCAATGATGGCGCAACGACATCAAATGAGACAACTGCAACAGCAGCAGCAATAACAACAAAATCAAGTCCCATAGCAAGGGAATTTCCAAAGGCCGCCAGTTTAACGTCAAGTTTATGCTATCACGCAAGAAGAAGCTGAGGCTTCAAAGACCATAATAGCATGTATCATCTCAGTCTGTGACAATACTGCTTATGCATTGTTTTTTATGAGTGCAACGCAATCATTTATATCTGCACAATTCGTACAACTGATTGGTGTAAAACCTAGATCGTTTGAAGTATCTCTTACTGTTTCCACGCCGCTAAAGGACACGATTTTGTCCACTCTAATATGTAAGGATTGTAAAGTCTTTATAGGTGGACAAAAGTAAATGGCAGATTTATTCATACTATCTATGTACGACTTTGACGTCATCCTAGGAATGGATAGGCTTCATAAGCAAGAAGCCAATGTGGATTGTTATTGAAAGATAATCCTGTTTAACCCTCTATAACCCTAGTTTTGAATTCTTCGAAAATGTGTCAGACCCTTCAATGTCACTTATTTCTACACTCGAGGCAAATCGTCTTGTTAATGATGGTTGCAAAGGTCACTTAGTAAGTGTAGTAGACCAGTCGAAGGAAGAGACAAAGTTTGAAGAAATTCCTGTAGTACGAGAATTTCCTGATGTCTTTCCAGAAGAATTATGGGGGTTGCCATCGGAGCGTGATATTAGTTTGTAATTGAATTAGCTCCTGCAACGAAACCTATTTTCAAAGCTCTCTATAGGATGTCATTAACGGAGTTAAAGGCGCAACTGCATGAATTACTTGATAAAGGTTTTATCCGACTAAGTGCATCACCTTGGGGTGGTGCCCATTATTATTTGTGAAGAAGAAAGATGGATCGTTAAGCCTTTATGTCGAATACAAGCAATTAAACTAAGTGACGATCAAGAATAAGTACTTGTTACCTAGGATTAATGATTTATTTGAGCAATTTCAAGGAGTATCAGTATTCTCTCAGATCGATTTAAGATCGGGGTATCACCAATTGCGGATCAAGAAGGAAGATATCCTTAAAAAGGCTTTTTGAACTCGACATGGTCACATGAGTTATTAGTCATTCCTTTTGATTTGACTAACACACCACCCGCTTTCATGGACCTGATAAATAGGGTGTTTAAGCCATTTGTGATAGTATTAATTGATGACATTCTAATGTAATTGAAAAGCTCATATACACATGGGCAGCATTTAAAACTCGTACTTCAAACGCTTCGAGAGTACAAATTGTATGCTAAGTTTAGCAAATGCGAGTTTTGATGGGATCGTGTGGTATTCTTAGGTCATGTGGTGATAGGTAAAAGAATATCCGTTGATGCTGTAAAGGTTGAGTCAGTCATAAATTGGTCGAGACCAATGACGGTAACAGAAATTCGAAGTTTCTTAGGATTAGCCGAGTATTAACGAAGATTCGTGAAAGAATTTGTATGCCTTGCTGCTCCATTGACTTGCTCGACAAGAAAAGATGTGAAGTTTGAATGATCAAATAAATGTGAGTGGAGTTTCTAAGAATTAAAAGGAAGGTTGATTACGACACCAATTTTGACAATACTGTTAGGATCTTGAGGTTTTATAATTTATAGTGACGCATCTCATAAGGGACTTGGTTGCCTCTTGATGCAACATGGAAGGGTTGTTGCATATGTTTCAAGGCAGTTAAAGTCGTATGAGTTGAGTTATTCAACCCATGATCTAAGATTGCTACAATAGTGTTTGCTTTAAAAATATGGGAGTATTATTTATATGAAGAGAAATTTGAAATTTATACGGATCATAAGAGTTTGAAATATTTGTTTTCCCAAAAGCATTGAATATGAGACAAAGATGTTGGATGGAATATTGAAAGACTACGATTGTGAGATTTTGTATTATCCAGGAAAGACGAACAAAGTCATGGATGCTCTCGGTCTAAAGTCTACTCAAATGGTTGTGCATATGATGTTTAAGGAGTGGATGTTACTTGAGAAGGCTCGAGATTTCGAGTTCACGTTTGACATAAGTAGCCTTTCAAATGTACTAGCTACTCTTAGAATTGAACAGGAGATTGTGCAAAGAATCAAGGCTCTACAGCAAACGAACTTAGAAATTTTAAAAACCTGAGAAAAGATGTTAAAAGGTAAAAGGCCTAATTTTTAGGTGTCGAAATATGGAATTCTAAGATTCCATGGGTATCTTTGCCTACCCAATGACGTCAAATTACGAAATGAAATCTTGTCAGAAGCCCATCGAAGTAATTATAGTATTCATCCAGAAAATACGAAGATGTATCAAAATCTCCGATAACATTATTGGTGGAATGACATGAAGGTTGACATAGCTTGATTTGTCTTGAGATGTTTAACTTGTCAACAAGTGAAAGCTCGACATTGCAAACTAGGTGGAGTGTTGAAACCGTTGGGAATACCTGAATAGGAGTGAGAGCATGTAGCGAGGATTTTGTTCAAGGTTCACCAAGAGGTCATGATTCCATCTGAGTGATAATGGATCGTTTGACTACATTTGCTCACTTCTTGGCAATTCGAATAGATTATACATTAGAAAGGTATGCAGAATTATATGTTCAACAAATAGTTCGATTGCATAGAGTACTTATAACCATCACGTCAGATGGAGACCCAAGATTCACTGTAAATTTTTGGCGACGTCTTCAAGCTGCATTAGGAAGTAAGCTTCAATATAGTACTTCTTTCCATCAATTCCGAAAGAACCATATAGACGTTAAAAGATATGTTGGCAAGTATGCGTAATCGACTTCAAAGGTAGCTGTGATGACCATTTGTATTTGGTGGAGTCCGCGTATAACAATAATTTTCAACAAAACATTGGCATTGCTCCTTTTGAAGCAATGTATGCAAGATCTTGCAGAATAACTATTTGTTGGAACGAAGTAAGAGAAAGAAAACTGACAGGACCAGAGTTAGTTCAAATCACATAGGACGTGGTGAAAGTGATTCGTGGTTGACCTAGAACTGCACAAAGTCAACAGAAGAGTTACATCGATAAACATCGAAAGCCATTGGAGTTTAACATTGGTGATCATGTATTCCTTTAAGGTGTCACCAATGAAAGGCGTATTGCGATTCGAAAAGTAAGGCAAATTAAGTCCAAGATTTATTGGACCTTTTGAAATTCTCGAGAAAATTGGAGATTTAGTGTATAGGTTAGCACTACCGCCGAGACTTTTCAATATGCAAAATATTTTTCATATATCTGTATTGAGGAAGTACGAACTAGATCCTTCACATGTATTGGATTTTGAGACGATCGAAGTGGACGAAAGGATAATCTACATAGAGAAGCTGGTACAAATTTTGGACCAAAAGGAACAAGTCCATAGGAACAAAAGGTATTTTGGCAACATCACGACATGAAAGTAGCAACGTAGGAAAGTGATAACGACATGAGGCACAAGTATCCATAACTTTTTGAGTAAGCAGGTAATTTTAAATTTCAACAACGAAATCTCTTAAGAGATGAAGAGTTGTGACAACCACAAAAATTGTACCATACCTTATGTTGTGTAGAAATTCGTAGGCAATATTTATCACACATGAGAATTTAAGTTGGGCTAAATGTGTGTTTAGCGAATAAACGAAACATATTTCCGTGTCAATAATTCTCAAGAAATATGTTTTGATTGCTCAATATTCATTTTGTATCAATTTTATATAATGGTGACGAAATACGATTGATTGTTAATAGAGATCGATACACTCCGAGTTTGTGTATTAAATAAGTAGTAAATTTTAAGTTTACTAAAATATATATGACTATTTGCGTTCGGTAAAATTTGCAAAACGTTTTGACAGACTTGAAATATTTTTTGAACGTACCCATATTTGAAACGTACACCAATTTGTTGTTCACTTAGTTATTGTTCTTTTTGCTAATCGGTGAATAGCCATCCCCTAGCTTGCCGATGAAGCTAAGGAGAGATGAGGTCATGTAATGCGTCAACAAATTTGGCTTTAGTCCATAAATCTCAGTGAATCAATGCCTGAGCTGGGCTAGGACATTGATCTACCCAGAATATCCTAACAACAGTCACGTCATCACAAGATAGATACCTCAGTCACATGCAACTTACTAGTCAGGAAGCCACGCATAATGTGATACAGACATGACATGATAGTTAATCAATCCAATCAAGGCAAAACATCACATCAACTTACATACAGAGGACACCACATGAAGTCCATTTATTAAGAAATAGGGCTTATTGGCCCAACACACTAGTCATTTGGTGCCTAGTACACTTAATCAATTGGTACTCTTTTGGCAGAGCCAAGCTATGTCACGCCCCGAACCCGTCGAGCACGCGAACATCCCTGCAAACAAACCATACAATCTCTCGCGTTCCCAAGATCCAGACTTACAAGTCGAGAGATGATATATAAACATAGGCATGCAGAAGCGGTACTTAAATAATTCCCGCACCATATATAAGTTAAGTGGGACTTGGATAGCACAATAACTGTCATACATCATAACTAATAGTTTATACAACACCGAATACTACAATCTGCTAATAAGCTGGGCGACGAGGTAGTTCGCAAAAAGAGTCCCTCATGACATCCAAAAAGGACAGGACCAAGTCGCCTCCAAAAGAGTCAAACCAATAAACTATATCTCCTAGGATGAGCTGCTGGAGTCCCCGGAATCCTCTACGTCCTCGGTCGGCTCATACTTGGAGAACGTCTTGGACGGAACCTCGACAGAATCCTCCATGGTTTCCTCGCGCAACGGCTCCGCCAGGTTCTCCTCGGTCACCTCCAAGACTATGACCTTGTCCTCCTCGACAGTGAAGTCCAGCGTCGGGATCTTCTCCGGCCCGTTTTTAGAGCCGACTACAGACCCCTCTGACAACTCCTATTCCCCAACAGTCTGGCACTAAGCAGGGATAACTCCCTAGGGTATCTCGTGAGGCTTTAGTGGCCCAATCTGCTCGTCCCCAGGTCTCTTAAGCCATGCCTCGAACCTATGAGGCTTCCAATCTGGGCTACCCTCGTCGACCCATACGACAGTACACTTTCTCAACTATATGTTCCCCTGACTATCTGGGAACTCATCAAAATACGCCATCATTTCTTTGGGGTTCCCAAAACATATAGGCCATATCTCTAATGCCTAGGATCTGTAAAAAATAAGGGTCCCCAAAAGGGGTGAGATACACATCTCAGTAAAAGAACCCTAACTCTAGGTCAGGTCGATAGTCCGCTCAGGCAATCATACCCCTTGATAATTCCAAACTAATGAATACGCAGGCATTTCAGGCACAAATCAATAAAACAACAACATACAGATGACAGACATGCAATGATGACCTCATGTCACACTCAGATGATTATACACACCCGTCCTGCCGCTTCACCACAATCACCAATCTCCGCCTACCTCAATCTCTAGCTCGCGATCTCATCACATCAGGCTTAGTTCGAGTAAACACATCAAACCGTCATCGGCAATCCGCGTAAACGCATCAGGTTTCGATGAAGCTCCAGGCCAATCTTATCATCCCACACCTCCGTCTCACGAATAGTTCACATCAGGATCGTGGCCATCTCATCCTCGCGATCTTATCGTATCAGGGCGCCACACAACATCAACTCCACCCCGCGATCTTGTCACATCAAGGTATCCACCTCCCGCCCTGCGTCTCATACGCATCAAGGTCTCGCCATGTCATGCTCATGCCATGACATCTCAATTCAATTCACATACAAATAGTGGATGCAACTCATGCACAATTTGAATACTCATGGCATGCAAAGCAAATCAAATGATACCCAGACATGGCAAACGACTTAGGCATAGATAATGTCACACACAATCTTCCTATAACATCTTAGGATATAAGGAGAACTATCCCCCTGGACAAATCCTCATAACTCAATCAAACTAAACCTCGACTCACCCAATTGAGTCCAATCTCCCTATCCTAGGTTTACAATTCTCTTACCTTGTGTTTAATATCACAATAATTCCTTCTTGCAAGCCTTGAAGTCTCGGCCAAACCAACTCAAGAGTTAATTCGCCGTGCACCTAGAATATTCAGCGAATCCGTCAATTTTTCATATCCAATTCCTCAATCCATTAACCCCAATCATCCATAACATAACTCTTATCATCTCATCATGTCTTAAAAATCAATTTACAACTCAAAATCGCCATCCTCAACCCTTAACAGTTTCAATTTTACACAGAACCGAACCGGTTCATTTTGGTTCTATGCAAACCGTGCACTTCCAGCCCTATTTCTACTCCAAATCCAACATTTAATCCTCATCCTACCTCTTAACATGTTTATCTAAGGGTTTAGGGGTCTCATCAAAAGTTTGAAGTCGATTGGTCCTCGGAAACTCGTCGAACGTCGCCGGATTCCTCAAGTCAGTTTTCCCGACAATTTCTGTGCAAAGTTTACAAGGCCGGTTCATGGTCAAAATTTCATCAAATTGAGCCCCAATTTTTATCACAGATTGCTACACTTCTCTAATAGATCTTCACAAAATTTGACTCCAAAATTCTAAGATTTCGGCCTTCAAAATGACTAGGAATCGGACCTACCTCAAATTGAGTTCTATTCTGTCGGCTCTCGGGAAAATGCTTGCTCGGGACTCCTCGGTGCTCCAAATGGCTTGATTCTTGTTCGAGGATGTCGGCAAGACGTGGATCTACGCTGGTGTGGTTGGCTGGCTATCAGATGATGGCTGGAGATGGTCGTCGAAACGGCCGAACAGGAGGCTCGGCTTTGATCGACGGCGAGTAAAACTGGAGGAAGAAGAAGGAGTGTTCGGTGGCTTATGGGGAGTGAATGGCCGAATGAGTGAGGTGATGAGAGAGAAAAGACTATATATTCAAGGCCTTGGTCAATGGTTGAATGGTAGGTTTGAAAAAGTTGACTTGACTACCCTTTAAAGCATCAATTGACACTTGTCTCTCAAGTCAATCATGCATGATCCAATGACCCATAATCCTTCTTGATTTTTGGCAGCCTTGAGGGGTTTAATGTCCAAATTGCCCTTCTTCAATTGCTTGGGCAAGGTTCTGAGCTTGAGGGGCAAAAGGGTAATTTTACCCCCGACGTTCAGAACGTCATTTTCCTCGTTCCAGAATTCTTCGATAGGGCAACTGCCAATCTAAATAATGTTGGAATTCTTGATTTTCCATTTCAAATCTTTCAAGATTCGTTTCTGATGATTTCCTCTAGCAGACGTGGTTGCAGCCTATCTCGAATGGACGAACGGCTTTTGCAGATATTACGCGTATCGACCCCGTGATTCATATTACGTTTAAGGCTCATCAATTCATGGCGGCTTTGATTGTCATGTAATTGTGAGGGTTTATCGCTAGTCCCTATGGTCTCGATCTTCACTGTCCGATTTAGGAAAAATTTGCAAATCATACATTGGTTAAGCGGCATCACCCGTGCTCTAATCGTATGACACTCGAAGGCAATCCTTAATCGTTCTTAGATCGACCTCTTGGTGGTTCTAAATTTCCCCTCGACAATCCTTATGGTCAAAGTGCCATTTCCTATCCGAGTCGCCTAGGTCCACGTACCCCGTCTCGCGTTAGCCTTTCCCTTTTGGTTAGCCTAACCAAATTGATCAGATTTGAGCGAAATATGACTGAAACACATCGTTTGATATATATAAACTTCTCATTCATGAGTCTGAAATTGATTGGAAATCAGAATGTCATAGCTCTTCCCCCCTTACAAAAATTTCGTCCCCGAATTTACATTACACTTAGTCACTCAAATAGATGGGGGTGCTGTCGCCTCATCATCTCTTCATTCTCCCATGTGGCACCTTCCATTCCATGGTGCTCCCATACTACCTTGACTAGTGGGATCTTCTTATTCCTAAGGATTTGCTCCTTCCGGTCTTCGATCCTTATCGGCTTCTCTACATATGACCCTCGGTCGTCCACTTCCATGGCTTCGTAATCCAACACATGTGTCGGGTCTGGTTCATACTTTCGCAACATCGACACATGGAACACATTATGCACCTGGGATAGATTGGGCGATAGAGCAAGCCTATAGGCCAAGGTTCCAATCCTCTCCAATATCTCGAATGAGCCTACATACCTTGGGCTCAGCTTCCCCTTCTTTCCGAATCGCGATAGTCCCCTCATAGGCGACACCTTGAGGAAGACATGATAACCCACTTGAAACTCCAAGGGTTTGCGTCGCTTATCTGCGTAGCTCTTTTGACGACTCTATGCCGTCCTCAGTCTATCCCGAATTATCTTCACTGCTTCCACCGATTGCTCTACCAGTTCTGGGCCTGTGATACTCCTTTCTCCAACTTCATCCCAACAAATCGAGGTTCTACAGGCTCGTTCATAAAGTACCTCGAATGGTGCCATCCGGATACTTTGCTGGTAGCTATTATTATAGGCGAACTCTACCAGGTGTAACTGCTCTTCCCATCCACCCTTGAAATCAATGACGCATGCTCTCAACATGTCCTCGAGCGTCTGAATTGTCCTTTCTGACTGTCCGTCCATTTGTGGGTGGTACGCCGTACTAAACTGTAATCGAGTCCCCATGGCTTCTTGCAGACTTTTCCAAAAGTTTGCCATGAACATCGGATCTCGATTGGACGTAATCGTCACTAGCACTCCGTGCAACCTCACTATCTGTCTCATGTACAGCTCCGCATACCGATCCATAACGAAATCCTTTCGCACAGGAATGAAGTGGGCTGACTTGGTCAATCTATCCACGACTACCCAAATAGAGTCGTGACCTCGCTGACTCCTTGGGAGTCCCATCACAAAATCCATGGTTATGTGCTCCCACTTCTATTCGGGTATTTCCAAGGGCTATAATAGTCCTCCAAGCCTACAGTGCTGTGTTTTCACTTGCTGGCACGTCAAACATTTAGCCACGTATTTTGCTACTTCCACTTTCATTCTGTTCCACCAATAATGTTGTCGCAAATTCTAGTACATCTTTGTACTTCCAGGGTGGACACTATAGTTGCTCCTATGAGCCTTTGACAAGATCCTTTCTCCGAGTCCTTCATCGTTTGGTACGTATAGTCGTCCTCTAAACTTCAGAATTCCATCCTCAAGCACCTGAAACTCGGGTTTCCTCTTCGTCACGTCCATCTCAAGGATCTTTTGAATCTTTGGGTCCGTAGATTGTAAGGCCTTTGTTCTTTCTGGACCTCAAGTTCCACCCTCAGCGTAGCTATCAAGCTAGACAATTGATCGACTTATAATCTGAACTCGAAGTCTCTCAAATCCTCAATCATCGACCAACCTTTCACCAGTAGGCATGCAATGCTCGACTTCCGACTCAGAGCATCTGCTACTCTGTTTGCTTTCCTAGGGTGATATAATATCTCACAATCATAGTCCTTGAGCAGCTCCATCCACCTACGCTGCCTCATGTTAAGCTCCTTCTAGGAAAACAGGTACCTTAAGTTCTGGTGGTCGGTATATATCTGAAACTTCTCGTCACAAAGGTAGTGTCTCCAAATTTTCAGGGCAAATACAATCGCCACTAACTCCAGGTCATGTGTCGAGTAATTCATCTCATGTGGCCTCAACTGTCTGGATGCATAGGCTACTATTCTGCCTTGCTGAGAATTTCTCTACAAATCGCCTATAGTATCCTGCCAGTCCTAGGAAAGTTCTGACCTCCGTGACTGTAGTAGGCCTCGGCCAATTGGTTACTGCTTCAATCTTTGCAAGATCTACTGCAATCCCTTCTCCAAACACCACATGACCCAGAAAAGCTATCTTGTTTAGCCAAAACTCGCACTACTCAGCTTCGCATAGAGCGTATGCTCCTTCAACGTCGGTAGCACAATTCTCAAGTGCTCCTCATGTTCTGCTTCGCTCCTCGAGTAAATCAAGATGTCGTCAATGAAGACTATAATGAATCTGTCCAGGAACTCCTTAAATACTCGATGCATCAGGTCCATGAATGCAGCTGGAGCATTAGTCAATCCGAACGGCGTCATCGTAAACTCATAATGACCATACCTTGTCTTGAAAGCAGTCTTAGGTATGTCTCCTTCTTAATCCTCAGCTGGTGATACCCAGTCCTCAAGTCAATCTTTGAAAATACTGTGCTCCTTGCAACTGATAAAAAAGTTCATCAATTCTCGGCATCAGATACTTGTTCTTCACTATCACTTGGTTCAGCTGCCGATAGTCAATACATAGTCGCAAAGACCCATCCTTCTTCCTTACGAATAACACCGGGGTTCTCCACAGTGAAGCACTTAGTCGGATAAATCCCTTATCCAACAGCTCTTGCATCTGCACCTTTAACTCTTTTAACTCTGATAGGGACATCCTGTAAGGTGCTTCGAAATCGGCTCCATTCCAGGGACTAACTCAATTACAAACTCTATTTCCCGTTCCGGTGGTAACCCTGGCAACTCTTGGGAAAACACATCAGAAAATTCACGCACTACTAGGATATTCTCTAACTTTGGCTTTTCGGTAGTCGTGTCCATTTCTGTCACTAAGTATGCCTGACACCCTTCGGTCATCAACTTTGTTACTTCCAAAGATGAGACTAAGGGAATCGAGGTTCCTCCTCGACTTCCCACCAATTCAAAGCTAGGGCGGCCTCTTGGATAAAACTAGATTGTTCTATTACCACAGTCTACTACTGCCCCCTGCTTACCCAATCAATCCATTCATATTATTACGTCAAAGTCATGCATAGGTAATACAACCAAGTCAATGCTCTCTTTATTCCCTCCAATCACAATCTCACAACCAGCACAGCCTAATGAAACTATTATGTTATCCTTTAAGGGAGTGGCAACATGCAGAGTTTACTCAAGGGTTCCAATTTCATACCCACTAATTCAGCAAATTGCGCAGGCACAAACGAATGCGTGGCACCAGGGTCAAACAATGCATATGCAGCTTGTTTGCACAAGTAGCCCGTACCTGTGACCATTCCTGGTGCTTCCTCCGTCTTTCTACAGGCTACTGCATATACTTTGCCCTATGCCGGTAGTCTACTTTGCTCAATCTGAGGCGTTGCAGTGGACGATCCCGCTTGTAGCCTCTGTCCTTGCGGTCGACTCGTCGGAGCTTGATTCAGACACACCCTCATCTGGTGGCTCAGCTGACTACATCTGAAACATGCTCCCGTCCTCACTAGGCACGGCCCATTTCCATGCCTCCAGCCACAAAGTCTATAGCTCCAGTTCGCGGGATTTGGCGGCTTCGCGATGTTCTTTCGTACTGGAGGCACAAAACGTTTGTTGTTCGCCATCGACCTCTTGCCCATCTGGCGAGTATCTCTGAAAGACGTAAACCGTGATCTAGTTGCGGCGTTTCTTTCTCTCAAGTCCTGCTCTATCATCTGGCCCCGCTCGTAGATCTCCTTGTAAGTCCTCAAATTCAGCGCAATCATTTAGCTACAAAGCTCGGGCCTCAGACCATCTCTAAACCTTCTTGCTTTCTCCAGAGGGTCCTCCACAGATTGAGGTACATACCTCGAAAGCCTCGCGAATTTAGCCTCGTACTGATCTATTGTCAGTTGGTTCTAGAGCAACCGCAGGAACTCCACCTTCTTCCTTTCCCTGGCTGTCTCAGAAAAATACTTATCATTAAAGGCCGTCTTAAAAACTTCCCAATTCATGGCCGTTCCTTCGGGGAAGACGCCATCCTTGGTGGCAGCCTACTAGTCATTCGCTGTACCCTCCAGCTGGTACACAGTTAACAATACCTTCTCTTCATCTGTACACCTCAATTCTCTGAAGGCTTTCTCTAGTTTCTCGATCCATCTGGGCGCTAGCTCAGGATCTCCAATCCCGTCAAACTGTGTCGGTTTCAGCTTCATAAGCTGCTCTACTAGCTGGTCCATCTGTCTGGCCACGACGATCTCTTCTTGGGCATTCACAGTCTCGGTGCCCTGGTCAGGCTCATTCTGACTTCCATTACCACCATTGTGGACATTGTTGGCATTGACGGCGGCTATGGCAGCTCCTACTGCTTGGGTGATGGCAGCGTTCCGATCCTGGGCCTGTCTATTGATCATGTCGCCGATTCTTTCCAGTGCTCTTAGAACACCATCCATCCTTGGATCTTCAGCGACAGGTGGCCTCGAGTTAGAGGCTCCGCCTCTTGGTCTTCCAACCCTTCTAGGTGGGTTACTCATCCCTGTCTCTTTCCACTGAACCTGATTCATCACAAGTTCAGCAAGAAGTTAGTAACTTACTCAATCATCCAAGTCTAGAGCTACTAACTAACCCTTAACAGAAATAGTTATGCTACAACAATACTCCGTGCATTAACTCCAGAAACATTTCAACCAATAGCTTATGACCATTTCTCAGTTCCATTCACTTCAGTGATTCGCTAAAACCAATCGCTTTCATTCCTCAAACAAACCAAGGTCCAGAAATGACCTTTAATCCGAAGCAAAGAACTTGATTCTTAAGCATTTCCACAACCCTACCAGAGTCCATTGTCAACCTTAAGTACTAGGTCACAAGCTATACACCCCATGCCTTATCTTAACCAGTCCCCTAAGGTCTTGCTATCCGTCCTTGTCCCAGCTTAACCTCCTTATTACTCCAGTCCTTAACCAACTTTGGTTCGAGCTGACCTTGCTTTAATACCACTTAAGCGGGGATGTCACGCCCCGAACCCGTCGAGCATGCGAACATCCATGCAAACAAATCATACAATCTCTCGCGTTCCCAAGATCCAGACTTACAAGTCGAGAGAAAATATATAAACATAGGCATGCAGAAGCGGTACTTAAATAATGCCCTTACCATATATAAGTTAAGTGGGACCTAGATAGCCTAATAACTGTCATACATCATAACTAACAGTTCATACAACACTGAATACTACAATCCGCTAATAAACTGGGCGACGAGGTAGTTCGCAAAAAGAGTCCCTCATGACATCCAAAAAGGATAGGACCAGGTCACCTCCAAAAGAGTTAAGCCAATAAACTATATCTTCTAAGATGAGCTGCTGGAGTCCCCGGAATACTCTGCGTCCTCGGTCGGCTCACACTTGGAGAACGTCTCAGACGGAACCTCGACGGAATCCTCCATGGTCTCCTAACGCGACGGCTCCTCCAGGTCCTCCTTGGTCGCCTCCAAGACTATGACCTTGTCCTCCTCGACGGTGAAGTCCAGTGTCGGGGTCTTCTCCGGCCCGTTCCTAGAGCCGACTATAAACCCCTCTGGCAAATCTTGTTCTCCAACTGTTTGGCACCAAGCAGGGATAACTCCCTGGGGTATCTCGTGAGGCTTCAGTGGCCCAATATGCTCGTCCCCAGCACTCTTAAATCATGCCTCGAACCTATGAGGCTTTCAATCAGGGCTACCCTCGTCGACCCATACAACAGTGCACTTTCTCGCATATATGTTCCCCTAACTATTTGGGAACTCATCAAATTACGTCGTCATTTCTTTGGGGTCCCCAAAACATATAGGCCACATCTCTAAGGCCAAAGATCTGTAAAAAATAAGGGTCCCCAAAAGGGGTGAGATACACATCTCAGTAAAAGAACCATAACCCTAGGTCAAGTCGATAGTCCGCTTAGGTAGTATACCCCTTGATAATTCCAAACTCATGAACACGTAGGCATTTCAGGCATAAATCAATAAAACAACAACATACAGATGACAGTCAGGCAATGATGACCTCATGTCACATTGAGATGATTATGCACACCCGTCTTGCCACTTCAACACAATCACCAATCTCTGTCTGCCTCAATTTCTAGCCCGCGATCTCATCGTATCAGGCTCGGTCCGCAAAACACATCAGACCGTCATCGGCAACTCGTGTAAACGCATCAGGTTCCGATGAATCTCCAGGCCAATCTTATCATTTCACACCTCCGTCCCGCGAATAGTTCGCATTAGGACCATGGCCATCTCAACCCAGCGATCTTGTCGCATCAGGGCGCCGCACAACATCAACTCCACCCCTCGATCTCGCCGCATCAGGGTATCCACCTCCCGCCCCGCGTCTCATACGCCTCAAGGCCTCACCATGTCATGCTCATGCCATGAAATCTCAATTCAATTCACATACAAACAGTGGGTGCAACTCAAGCACAATTTGAATACTCATGGCATGCAAAACAAATAAAATGATACCCAGACATGGCAAACGACTCAGGCATAGATAATGTCAAACACAATCTTCCTATAACATCTTAGGATATAAGGAGAACTATCCCCTTGGACAAATCCTCATAACTCAATCAAACTAAACCTCGACTCACGCAATTGAGTCCAATCTCCCTATCCTAGGTTTACAATTTCCTTACCTTGTGTTTAATATCACAATAATTCCTTCTTGCAAGCCTTGAAGTCTCGGCCAAACCAACTCAAGGGTTAATTCGCCGCGCACCTAGAATATTCAACGAATCCGTCAATTTCCCATATCCAATTCCTCAATCCATTAATCCCAATCATCCATAACATAACTCTCATCATCTCATCATGTCTTAAACATCAATTTGCAACTCAAAATCACCATCCTTAGCCCTCAACAGATTCGGTTTTGCACAAAATAGAACCAGTTCATTTCGGTTCTGTGCAAACTGTGCACTTCCAGCCCTATTTCTACTCCAAATTCAACATTTAATCCTCATCCTACCTCTTAACATATTTATCTAAGGGTTTAGGGGTCTCACCAAAAGTTTGAAGTCGATTGGTCGCAAGAAACTTGTCGAACGTCGCCGTATTCCTCAAGTTAGTTTTCCCAGCAGTTTCTATGCAAAGTTTACAAGGTTGGTTCATGTCAAAACTTCATCAAATTGAGCCCCAATTTTTATCATAGATTCCTACACGTCTCTACTAGATCTCCACAAAATTTGACTCCAAAATTCTAAGATTTCGGCCTTCAAAAGGACTAGGAACCGGACCTACCTCAGATTGAGTTATATTCTGTCGACTCTCGGGAAAATGCTTGCTCGGGACTCCTCGGTGCTCCAAATGGCTTGATTCTTGTTCGAGGATGTCGGCAAGACGTGGATCTACGCTAGTGTAGTCAGCCGACTTTCAGATGGTTGCCGGAGATGGCCGTCAAAACTGCCGAACAGGAGGCTCGGTTTTAGTCGGCGACGAGCAAAACTAGAGGAAGAAGAAGGAGTGTTCAGTGGCTTATGGGGAGTGAATTGCCAAATGAGTAAGGTGAGGAGAGAGAAAAAACTATATATTCATGGCCTTGGTCAATGGTTGAATGGTAGGTTTGAAAAAGTTGACTTGACTACCCTTTAAAGCATCAATTGACACTTGTCCCTCAAGTCAATCATGCATGATCCAATGGCCCATAATCCTTCTTGATTTTCGGCAGCCTTGAGGGGTTTAATGTCCAAATTTCCCTTCTTTAATTGCTTGGGCAAGGTTCTAAGCTTGAGAGGCAAAAGGGTAATTTTACTCATGATGTTCAGAACGTCATTTTTCTCGTTCCAGAATTCTTCGATAGGGCGACGACCAATCCGAATAACGTTGAAATTCTTGATTTTCCATTTCAAATCTTTCAAGACTCGTTTATGATGGTTTCCTCTAGCAGACGTGGTTCCAGCCTATCTCGAACCGACGGGCGGCTTTTGCAGACATTACGCGTATTGACCCCGTGATTCATATCACGTTTAGGGCTCGTCAATTCATGACTGCTTTGGTTATCATGTAATTATGAGGGTTTATTGCTAGTCCCTATGGTCTCAATCTTTACTGTCCGATTTAGGAAAAAATTGCAAATTATACGTTGGTTAATAGGCATCACCCGCACTCCAATTGTATGACCCTCGCAAGGCAATCCTTAATCGTTCTTAGATCGGCCTCTTGGTGGTTCTAAATATCCCCTCGACAATCCTTATGGTTAAAGTGTCATTTCCTATCCGAGTCGCCTAGGTCCACGTACCTCGTCTCGCGTTAGCCTTTCCCTTTTGGTCAGCCTATCCAAATTGATCAGATTTGAGCGAAATATGACTGAAACACATCGTTTGATATATATAAACTTCCCATTCATGAGTCTGAAATTAACTGGAAATCAGAATGTCACAAGTTACGCCCTTCACTTTCGATGATGGCTACTACTAGACTAGTGTACTTCTGATCATCATGGCACGGCCTAATAGACATTTCTGTAAGGAGCGTCAGTTTATCACAAGCTGTGACCAATATCCAATCAACCTAACATCATAGATTGACGTGCATCCAACAAGTCGTATTCCTCCGATAGTCATGGCACAATCTTGTTAGGGATTTCATCATATCATCATATGACTACACATCACATCCGACAACTAATCTATTTTATCATCTTTAATTAAAGGTGGATGCTCATACAAATGTGCTCAAAGACTTGGCCCGAGGTTGTTTTCATGCTAAATCATGCAGTTTGATTCTACACAGGTCATATGAATGTAAAATCCCATAACCAGACGTGCGTCTAACACGGATGATGAAACACACGTAACCTCAACCATATCACATAACAATCAATCCACTGTACTCAATCAAGCAGTCAAACACCCAATCGATTAGGCAATCCAATTAATCAAATGACAATGATTAATTTTAATTTTATTAAATTATCGATCGATCGATCGCTCGCTTTTGAACTATGCTCACTTTTGAACTATTGCTCCCTCGCGATTAAGCAACCGCAATCAATTGCCCAATCAATCAATCCAATCTAGCAATCAATTAGCCTTTCTATCAATCCCTTAATAATCTTACCTCGAATCTTAGTGCCTCCATATGACAACCCTCTCGAGGTTGCTCTCTCGAGAGCTAATGGGCCAGCCCATCTAGTTGGGGGCGAGCCACTTCCAAGGCTCGTTGCTCAAGTCACAACGGAGGTATAAGTAGCCAACCTTCAGAGTAGTCTAGTGACATGTGGTACGTGTGCATACCAAAGAGTCGCCACCAATCATTTTGTGGAGAGTACAATTGAAAACCCTATAGGATAGTTGGGAGCTTTTATTTGATCTACGAAAATCATAGAAATGGGTTCAGGAACTTAGTTACGCAAACTATCAGAATTGACACCATTTCGGTACCTAAGTTAAATTAATTTTCTAACCTAAGATTTCATGCATATGGGTGGGGTACGGACCCTAAAAATTTAAGAGTTCATACAGATGGGAATGACTACCCTAGCAATCACATTAATTAATAAAGTGCGCAAATCAGGGAATCAAGACATGTAGATAAAACACATCAAATCAACATGTCATTCCTAGTAAGACCCTATTGGCCTTGAATCCCATGAGTGACTTAGACTTGATTTGCCTGTGAGGGGAAAAATCGTGATTTCAAGAAAATTTAGGGGTGATTTTCCAAAAGGGCAAAAACGTCACTTAGGAAGAAATCTAAAGTAAAAAAGACGTCGAAAATAGGTTTGGCCACCAACTCCATCACCTGTTTTGACAATTTTTTGAGATTTTAGAAGATAATTTATCCTTTGAGGGGTAAAATCATCATTTTCTAAAAGAGAATGAGATGTGAAAATCTCAGATAGAAGGATTGATCATCCATCTAATCCAAAACCTAATTCTGAGCATTTTTCATAAATCATTGGAATATTGAAGACGATCTACCCTTTGGGAGGTAAAATCGCCATTTCAAAAAAAAGATGAGATAAGAAAACCCAAACAGAAGAGTTGGTCACCTAATGGACCATAACCCTAATTTTGGCCTTTTCAAACAATCTCAAATATAAGGCAGGGGTGATTTACCTCTAAAGGGTATAATCGTCAATTCATGATAGAACATATAAGAAATCCCAAAAATTGGATTGGCTAGTTGAATGTGGCTTAATCTTAATTTATATTTTGAAAATCTCTAGGAATTTCTTAAATTTATTTTTGAATTTCCTCCCTTTTTAGAATTTTTTTAGGAATTATGTTATATTTTAATGAATTTTTGATTTTTTTTATTACTTAAAAGGAAAAGACCGCGAACGGCTGAGGGCTTCCTGGCGACAATCAACGGTAAGGTCTTCTCTAATTTGGACTATCCAGGTACCATTAGAATCATCTCGACGTCAGCTATCACGTATACAAAAATCAGCTTGCGGTGAACACAATACGGAAGAGGCACGAACATGTTCCGCCGTGGTGACGAACGAACGTGTTTTACACGATATCAACTCTAACCAAAGCTATAACTAGCATTCATTGGATCTAGTGGTACTTACCTTGTCACCCAATTGCTTTGAATGACGTTGAAAATTAGCTCACAAGATCATGATATTTTCGGAGGGGTTTGGGAGAGGGGGAACTCGATGTATTCATGAGTTGAAAATGCAAATAAGTATATGTGACATTCTGATTTCCAGTCAATTTCAGACTCATTAATGAGAAGTATATCTAGTGATGTATTTCAATCGTATCTCGCTCAAATCTGATCAATTTGAGTAGAACGACCAAAAGGGAAAAGTTAACGCTAGACGAGGTACGTAGACCTAGGGAATTCGAATAGGAAATGGCGCTTTGACCATAAGGATTGTCGATGGGACATTTAGAACCATAAAAGGCCGATCTAAGAACGATTAATGAATACCTTGCTAGTGTTATACGATTGGAGCGCGGGTGATGTCGTTTAACCTATGTATAATTTACAAAATTTTCCTAAATCAGACAGTGATGATCGAGACCATAGGAATTAGTGATAGACACTTAAAATTACATGACAACCAAAGCCGCCATGAATTGACGAGCCCTAAATGTGATATGAATCACAGGATTGATACGCGTAAAGTTTGCAAAAGCCACCCGTCGGTTCGAGATAAGTTGGAATCACATTTGATAGAGAAAACAATCAGAAACGAGTCTTGAAATTGAAAATGGAGAATCAAGAATTCCAACGTCATGTTTGGATTGGTCGTCGCCATGTCGAAGATTATTGGATTGAGAAAAACAGCGTTCCGGACGTCGGGGGTGAAATTACCATTTTTGCCTCTCAAAGCTTTAGCCTTGCCTATGCAAATGAAGAAAGGCATTTTAGTCTTTCAACCATCCCAAGGCTGCCAAAAAATAGAAGAAATTCTGGCCATTGGATTGAGTTTGATTGACATTTAGGACAAATGTCCACAGATGAGCTAAAGAGTGGCCTTGTCCACTATTGACCACCTACCATTCAACCATTGACCTTTGAGATTGAATATAGTCTCTTCTCTCTCTCTCCTCTCATCTTGATCGGCCATAACACCCCCCAACTCATGACAACATCTTTTTCTTCTTCCTCTCTTCTCTGCCGTCACCGACCAGCTCCTGCCGCCCCATTCACTGCCGCCAACGAGCCCCTCCGACGACCACCAGCCGGCGAGCCAACCACTGACACTTAGGTTAGCCTCTTGCCGACCTCCTCGAAGTGGAAGTGCGTCGATTGGACCACCGAGGAGCTCTGGTCAACCATTTCCCCGAAAGCCGACGGAAATTAATTCAATCTGAGGTAGGCCGAGTTTCTGACCCTTAAGGATCTCGAAATGTTGGAGTTTTGCTGCCAAATTTTGTGGAGATCTAGGGGACTTGTATATCAATCTATGGTAAAAAGTTGAGCTTGATTTGATGAAGTTTTGACCCTAAATGGGTTTTGTGAATGTTGGACAAAAAGTGCCGGTTTACTGTCTTGGAGGAGCCGGCGACTTTCGAAGAGATTTCGGCGACGACGCAACCTCAAACTTTCGGTGAGACTCTTAGACCCTTAGATAGACATGTTAACAAGTACGTTCGTGATTAAATGATGGATTTGGAGTAGATTAAGGGCTGGACATACTCAATTTGCATAGAACAGAAAATAGCCGGTTCGGTTTTATACAAGACCAAATCTGTGGGGGCTAAAGGTTGTTGGTTTTGAGTGTCAAATTGGTGATTGAGGCATGCTAAGATAGTGAGGATTGTGTTATGGAGGTTTGTGATGCATGGATGGGTGAATTGGACAAAGAAAATTGACAATTGGTTGGAAATTCCTAGGTTGTGCAGTGAGTTTGGCCTTGGACCATTGAAACCGAAAATGTGAGGGCTCAAGAGGAGGATTTTTGTGGCATCAAACTTGAGGTAAGGTAATCCTAAACTTATGATAGGAAGATTGGACTCAATTGGGTGAGTCAGGCGATAATTTGATTGATTTGTGAGAAATTCCAAGATGAATGGTCTTGGTACGTCCTAAGATGGTATAGGGGATTAATGTGTGCTAATGCTTGTACTTGAATTACCTGCCATGTCGAGTGTCACTTTGATTGTCTTGCATGCCATGGCTGTATGATTGTACTTGAGTTGCACATTGCATTTTGAATGTGAAATGAATTGATAATCATGGCATGAGTGTGACATGGTGAAATCCTGATGAGTATGAGACGCAGGGTGGTGGAAATGAGTACCCTAAGGCGCTGAGGCGCGGTGTTGGAGTAGTGTGACGCCCTGATGCTTACGAGACGCGAGGTTGAGATGACCACGGTCCTGATGTGTTTCCGCGGGACGGAGATATGAGGTGTTGACACTGGCTTGAAATATCATTGAAATCTGATGCGTTTACGCGGGTTGTCAATGACGATTTGATGCGTTTACGCAGACTGAGCCTGATGCGATCTAATCGTGGGCATGAGAATGAGGCAGGCATGAGGAGATGATTACGGTGATGTGGCAAGATGAGTTGTGCATGATCATCTGAGTGTGTTATGATGCCATAATTGTATGCCTGCCATCCGTGTGTTGTTATTTATTTTTGCATTGCCTCATATGTTTATGAGTTTGAATTATTGGGGTATGTGACTGCCTGAGTAGACGGTCGGCCTAACCTAAGGTTAGGACCCACCTTACTGAGATGTGAATCTCACCTCGTTGGAGACCCCTATTTTTTTTAGATCCTCGGTCTTGATGATGTGGCCCATTCGTTTTGGAGATCGGAAGGAGATGTCCACTTATTTTGACGAGTTCCCTGACGGGTAGGAAACTATTTATGTAAGGAACTGTATCGTGATTTGGGTAGACGAGGGTAGTACGAGCTGGAAGCCTCATCGGTATGAGGCCTGGTTTAGGAAAGTGGGAGGTGTGTCTACCAGGCCGCTGAAGCCCAATGAGGTACCCCAGGGAGTTGTCCCTAGTTGGTGCCACCCCACCCGAGACTTAGACTAGGCCGAGGGGTCCGTTGTCGGTTCGAGAAATGGACCGGAGAGGACCCTGACCATAAAGAACACGGAGGAAGAGTTAATTGTGATCGAGGCGACTGAGGAGGATCTCGTCGAGCCATCTGCTGAGGAGACTATGGAGGACACCATCGAGGTTCGTTCATAGACCTTCTAAAAGTACGAGCCCACGGAGGACGCAGAGGAGACCGAGGACTCCAGCTGCTCGTCTTAGGAGCCCCTAGTCTGTCAATTTTATCTTTTGATGGCAACCCTGATCCTGCGAAATGTTGGATTTTTATTAATGGATCATTTTTTTGTGTACTTACCTCGTCGCCCCTCGTGTTAGCGAATTTAGTAGCTATGTACCTGTATGAACATTTGGATTTACGTATGATAGTATTGGCGCTATCCAGGTCCCTCTTATATTTTGTACAGATGAGTTATTTCATTATTGCTTCCGCGTACTTGGTATAAATTATGTCTCTCGACTTATTTGTGGATCTCGGGACTACGAGATATATAATTTGCTTGCAGGGAGTCGCTTGCTCGTGCCCGGGGCGCGAAGCGTGACAGTATATAGCCGAGGTCAATGACGATCTTGGACCAGTTTAATATAAAGATTGACAAGAGTGATATTTGCGATCAACGGTTGACTTCAAGAGCTTGATTACGGCTTGGCGATTTCGGCAATGAGGGACGATGTGCCTGGATTCCTGTTGATTGCTCAACTGAGATAAAGCTTTTAAGGTTGTCAGCATGGCTTGGGGTTACGAGAATGAACCTCTCCATTTCGCCTCTCCCTTACTCCACGAACAGACTCTCCCTTCTATATTTTATCAATGGTCCTGTATTATATTTGTGATTGGCCTCTCCACTTGTTGGGAATTCCTCTTGCTAATGCTCCATGAGTAAGCTTTCTTTTTCTTTTCAACCACTCACACCCTCATCTCAGTGCTCTTTGTTTGCTTTTTAAGTGGCGCCGCACCTTGAGCTCTTTGCTCTTAAGCTTTATCTTCTTGTCTGCCACCAACCGAAGAGTTCCCCATTCTTTTTTATCATCTAACTTCACTTTTTGATCATGCACCCATGCTCTTCTCTTTGTAAATGGCTGATAGTAGAAGATAGTGCTGAGTGGAGGATTAGGTTTGGGAGGTTTCGTGGTGGAGGCAGTTGGGTGCAGTAGTGCAACCAATTCGATGGAATATCTTGTCTCCAGTGTAGCGATTTGTCTAGTGTTTGCTCGTTCATTTAAGTTCAATTCTCCGCCACTTATCCAAATCAATATGCAAATGCAATGCATGAATAAGAAATTGAATATGTTATGCGTGAACATTAATTATTTTTTGTGAGAACTGAGACTAATTTTCATTTTTATGCAATGACAATTGACAGAAAGGAACAGTCTCAACACTCCACAAGCTACACGGACTAATACTTTTGATATGTCCTATAATAACTAGCATTCCTTAATTGACACTTCTCGCAATCTTAATCGTATCCTGGGTTATCGCCAATATTCGCACATCTACCTGGCAATCCATTTCCAATAAATGAGTCGCCTTAAGCAACGAAGTCACCACAGTCAAGATTTCTCCTTGATTACTCAAACCTAAAACTATCCCCATTTAGCAGCTAAATGGAATTGTCTTACGACAGCAATCCATTATGGCCCTTTGCTTCATCAACCAATCCATGCCTACGATCATATCAAAATTGAACATCTCTAATCAGATCTATCTTGATTTAGTGACCATCTACAACCAGGACAGCCTATTGCGACTACCACATTATCCTTCAAAGGCGTTGACACTTTAAAAGCAGCATCTAATGGCACCAAGTTCAACTCAAACAAATTAACAAACTAGTTTGCAACACACGAATGTGTGGCACTAGATCAAACAAAGCATAAGCTACTTGGTTATGCAAGAGGACTGTACTTGTAATGGTCGGCGAATCCTTCGCCGCTTCCTAGGTGACAGCAAATACCCTTTCTTGCGCTTGAAGTCAGTTCTAAATGTTTTGTAGCGTGTTCACTCCAAATTGTCCTCCATGTTGCGGTGACGGCTGCCCACCTTACTACCCGTGCAGGCAATCCTTTACCCGATGTCTCGCTAGCCACATCCAAAGCAAGCTCTGCTGCTGAATGGGCACTGAGTAGACTATGTCTCTTCGGCGGCACGTGTCATCTTGACCATGCATAGGCTTGTTGATCACCTCTCTTCAATTTGATGAAATGTGGTGCCTCTCACTGAACATTGGTCTTTTTCCCCACCAAATGTCCTTCCTGCTCCAAAGTATGAATCGCGATCCAGATGCGGCAGCCCTCTCAGCCAGATTATGTTCTACCATCTATGCTCTCTCGTAGAGGTCATTATAATCCTTTAGATTGCAACACACTATGTATCTCGGGCTTTAGCACGTTATTAAACCTTCTTGCCTTATCCTTAGCTTCCACTACCATCATCGGGGTGTACTTGGAGATCTCAACAAACTTGGCCTCATACTAATCTATAGTCAGCTAATTTTGGCGCAGACGAAGGAACTCAACCATCTTCTGTTCTCCCACAGCATTCGAGAAGTACTTGCCATTAAAAACTTCCATGAAGGTATCCCACGCCAGGACCATGTACTCGGGGAAGACTCTGCCCTTGGAGGCTCCCCACCATGAACTTACATTCCCCTGCAACTGATACACAACAAGGATGACCCTTTCTTCGTCAGTACACTTCATCAGTACAAACGCTTCTCTAGTTCCTCGATCCATGAAGTAGCAATTTCGAGAGCTCCGCTCCCATTGAATTTGGGCGGCTTCATCTTAAAGAGCTGCTCCACTAACCTCTATGCATAGCGCCCTTCATTCTCATCCCTAGCAGGCAGGTTCACAAGTAGAGTTTCAGCATAGCGGCTGTAGCGACATTCTGATTCTTAACTTGCCGTCCCATGAGATCCCTGATAGCTCCAAGCGCTTGCATGACTTCAACCATTATCGGCTCCTACCTGGCTGGCTCAACCACACAAGGTGCTCTTCCTTCCTCCAAAATTTCCTTAATCAGCCTGACAAGTCTTGATTGGGGTGCTCGGGATGCTCTTCTGCTATGTCTGCTCATTATGCAGATATGATACGGAGTCCTACTTACCCCATAGCAAAACGCGATCAAAAGGTAGCTCAACAACTTACGGCATATATAACATTCACATGTACAACACTCAAAATCCTACTAACTATCCAATTTTTCATAGCTCCTTACTACTCCAGGCCAATGACCAGATGATCAGTTTGACCTTACTCTAATACCACCTTGGGCGAGGATGTCACGCCCAGACTCTCGAGCCCACGTCTTCCCTAACAAATTACCCTTAGGTTACGAAGGATAATGTCCCATGTACACTAGCGACCTAAATTGATACGCATGTGGAAACGTGAACTCTTCCCAAGCTCAAATCAAGAGAGATAGTAAAGCACTAAAGGAATACATTCAACTTAGCAAATGACAATTCATTTCCCTCAACAAATGTAGAGGATTTTTAACCTTACAGAGTTACGGCTGACATACAACCACATACTTCGAAGAGTCTCTTTAAGACCTCAAAAGGAATACACGGTCGGGGAAAGTTTTTTTTTTTTTTTTGGGTAAGGTACGTTTGTATTGACTTTCCAAAATAACTAGATACATGTATACACGGTCGGGTAAAGTTAGAGGCTTATATACTCCCAAAAAAATAACACCACGCCCTTGTTATGACATTCTGAATTTCCTGCCATTTTGAGGCTATTGAATGTGAATGTACCTTACGATACATTTCAATTTTGTCTCACTCAGATCTGATCAATATTGAGTAAGCTGACCAAAAGGGAAAGGCTAACACAAAACAAGATACCTGGATCTAGGAAACTCGAAATAGGAAATGATGCTTTGACCATAAGGATTGTCGAGGGAACATTTATAACCGACGAGGATGATCAAATAACGATTAAGGAATATAATGCTAGCGTTATACGATTGGATCGCGGGTGAAGCCGCTTAACCAATGAATAAGTTGTAAAATTTTCTAAATCGAACTATGACGATAAAAGCCGTCGAAACTAGCGATGAACCCTCTCAATTACATGATAATCAAAGTTGTCATAACTTGAGTTATCCTCAGTGTGATGAGAATCACATAGTCAATACGCATAATGTTTGCAAAAGCCGCCCATTAGTTCGCAACAAACTGGAATTACGATTGACGGACGAATAATCATAACATGGAAGCTCAGAATTGGCAATTGAAAAAAGAGAATTCCAATTCTGGATAGGAATTTGACGACATCTCGCCAAATGATAATTTCAAATTGGAAAAGCGAAGTTTGGACTGAAAGTACAAAATTACCATTTTGCGCCTCGACATTTAACTTGCCTTAAAAAATCATGAAGGACAAAATGGTCATTTCTTCTCCTCCATGGCTGGTGAAAATTCACATATATAGGGTCGAAGAATGGGTCAAAGTCTTAGGTGGTATTATTGGAGCTTGCCACACGTCACTTATTGAGGGTGTTTGGTATTAATGACCTTCACTAACCCATGTCTAATCAAATTATCCTTAATAATATGTATGAGACAAGTATATTGAAGTCTCTTCTGCTGTGTATATCATCTCCCTCACTTTCATTGCATTTTTCTCCTCAAACTCACCTCACCTAAAACTGCCAAGGAAGACAGATTCTGTCCATTCTGTTCGGTCCGATCGAGTGGCCCTTCCTAGCGGCCATTTGAGGTGCTCCAATCACCAGAAGGTAGATAGACGTGTCCTTGACACAATTCAAGTGGTAGATTGAAGTTTCGTTGGACGGATTTTTCGAACCAGCCCTTACACCAAAATCGGACGAAATCCGTGCGAACTGAGGTAAGGTCATCGTTCTACCTCTTAAAGAATTCGATTGACCTCAAATTTTTAGGAGAGCTTCATAACATCTAGTAATATGTTCAAATGGTCTATGGCTGCAAGTAGATGGTGTTAAATTAAATTTTTATGGCTGATCATGAGTGGTACAAAAATGGACAGATTTTGACCTTGTGGAGATCGGGCTATTCCGAAGTCTTTGGAGGTGTCAATCTACTTCAAATCTCGCGGTGAGCTTTCTAAACATGTAAATGAAGGTCTTGGTATATTATTTGTGCAAAGAGTTGGTCTTGGAATTGAGTTATGACTCGATTGAACGGTTGGAAACCAGAACAGATTTTGTTTTGAGGATGTAGTCATGCTGGCCGGTTCTATTTAAGAGCTAATTGGGGAATATTTATACGTCAATTGACGTATAACGTCTTGTATGATATCATGTGAAGTGTCAATGGGAAGTGTGAGAAGTAGATTGACGTTTAAAGGTGATTTAAGGGCTAATTGATGCATGGAACTTTGAGATATATATTCTGCTCTTTTAAATTGTAGCATGAATCGAGTATATAGAAGATTAATGGAGGTGTTGCTGTGCATCCGACCAATTGATAAGGCATCCTGAGTTGCCATTTGTTTGGGGATCGAGAGAATAGTCTAACGAAAGTGAAATTCGATTGTTTCTAATTCGAAATAGAATAGATTTTGACTCAAAATTGATGAACTTCCTAGGACGGCATGTGGTTCTCGTTTGGTTGTGATCTTGTAGATCGATGAGACTCGTTTGGTGTGGATTTTTGTTGATTAATCTCTGTAAGTGGTTTCGAAACCCTTACTTGAACCCTAGGACGCTACTGGATAGTTATCTTGTGTAGCATGATTGTACGATAAAAGCATGGTGATTGATAGTGTGATATTGAATTGGTTGTGAGCCCTATCCTTGATATTGAATTGGCTGAGATGCCTTGGTAGTGAATTGGTCGTGGGCCCTGGTGATGACATTACGGCCGTGGGCCCTGGCGATGATTTGGCTTAAAACCCTATGATATTAATATCGCGGATTGGAGCCCTGGCAATACATCGCGCCCGTGGGCCCTGGCAATGATTAAATGGTTTATCACATTGAAGGTAGTATGTTTGGCTTAGGCTAATGTGTGAAGCTTGGGTCTTATAGCATGTGGTGTGTTCGTTAATGATTTGATATGCTAATTATTCTGTGATAAATGATGTTGACTTGTCATATGCCATCGCTTGTTGAATTCCCTGCATTATCTACATTTGGTTTTGTCTAATGGAACTTGTGGTTTAGTTTAGGTTGGGTTTCACTTTTTGAGATGTCGATCTCACCTCTTAGTGGGACAATCTTTTCAGACCCCAAACCCTAGCCATGTTGCCAATCCGCCTGGGCAATCCAAAAGAGATGACTGCCCTTTTTGATGAGTTTCCGTACTGAAAGGGTATTACGTATGTTGGGAAGCGCACGACTGTCTGGGTGGACGAATGAAAACTGGAACTTCAACCACACCGTTTTGAAGCCTGATTTCGTCAAGTGGGAGACAACAGCTTGATGGGACAGTTGCTGACGGAGGATGTTCCATGGGAAGTAATTCCAACTTGGTGCCATCCATCCTGACCGGGCATTGAAGTGGACAACCCAGCGTCTGTCGGAGGTTTAAGAAATATACCTGAAGTGCCGAAATCTCCACTGTCCTCTTTGAAGTATATGAACTATGTTGACATTTCTGCTGACGCGATCGAAGCCACTGACGAAGAAGACGAAGCAGAAGCTGAAGATGAGGAGGAAACGAAGGAAGACATTGAAGAGCCTTCAGAGGACGTTTCATCCGAGACTTTTTCAGACTACAACATAGACGCTGAGGGGGACGATGGAAGCGACGATTCAAGCTGTTCTGATGAGAAATCTGAATGAAGGGGATCAAGGAACAATTTTGGTGTTATGCTTTAGGAAAGGTTTAGTAGTAGTCTTTGAACCCTAAGCCTTAGTTCCTTTTCTACCCGGGCTTGTGGCTTTATGTTTTTGTATTTCCCTTCCGATGTTTGTAATGAATGTTTTTGCTATGTCTAACTGGTGTTCTTTCGAATTCTTCCAAAACTCTCATATTCTTTATATTTCTTAGTGTACGGAGATGTGTCTCGTCTTCTGCATGTGCATTTCATATCATACTTGACCGTGTGAGGTTCTTGGGTAGTGTTTGGCCTGAGGCGGATGTAATAAGCTCCAGGGGACGTGGGGCGTTACATTCCCGTTTGAGTGGTATCAGAGCAGGTTGAGAGCGGGTTACCAAGAGTACAGTTGATGGAGGATTGGAGTAATAAGGAGTAAACGAATTTGGATGAGTTAGGGTTGTGAGACCCTAGGGGGAATCATTAGAGTCAAGCATGAATGCATGGCATATGAATAGCGCGTGTGATTGGCATCTTGACATGGCATGGTTGTCGAGGACCTGTGAGGGGTCGAGCTCTATATTTAACATGTTGTTGTGGATGTGGATTGAATGAGTGAGTTATACCTCTGATTGTACCAAGTTGCAGATGAGTCTGGACTTGAGGTATGGTTAATGTGCTCATATAAATGCCTGAGTGATTGGCTGTTGTTATATGGCTGCTACATGTTGAGTAGCGTAGCAGTATTGAGATATGAGTAAGTGAATTAGATTTCTAATTCCGTGGTGGAATTATGGTGACTCGAGTGAGTCAAGTTGAGCAAATATGAGTAATCGACCTGGAAGGTCGAGAAGCGGAGCTTCGACCTCCAGAGCTCTAATGGCTAAAGATCAAAGAATGGAAGGAATCCTGAGGGTCTTGGAATAGATTGGAGAGCTTATGGGAAAAGAAGCTCAAGATAGAGCTGCTGCTGCTCTTAGGCAAGAGAAAGATAGAGCTGAGATCATAGCTCAGGCTGCTGAAGCTGCTGTAGCAGCTGTGAATGTGATAAATGGCAATAATGCCTAGGATGTTGAAGTTGGGAATGCACAAGGCCATATCAATGCCAATAGACCAATGGGTCAGTTGGTCGAGCAATTTATTAAACTGAAGCCGACCCAGTTTGATGGTATTGGAGATCTTGAGTTGGCTCCAAGGTGGATTGAGAAACTCGAAAAGTTTTTTGAAGTGTTGAGATGCACAGATGAAGAGAAAGCGTTGCTAGCTGTGTATCAGCTAGAGGGAACTGCGCATGATTGGTGGAGTGCCTTGAAAGGAGGAGTATTTCCTAAAGGTACAGCTTTGACTTAAGCTACCTTCAATGCCTCTTTTAATGACAAGTATTTTTCTGAGATGGCACGTGAAAGGAAGCGACTAGAGTTTCAGCAGTTGCGACAGAATCAGCTGACTGTGGATCGGTATGAAGCTGATTTCGCAAGATTGTCAAGGTATGCCCTAAGATCAGTTGATGACCCACTTGAGAAAGTGCAAAGGTTTGGAGATGGTTTGAGACTAGAAATTCGCAGTAGGATCATAACTGTGAACTTGAGAACGTATCGAGAGATCTATGAGAGAAACCAAATGATCGAGATGGATATTAAGGAAAGAGGCGTTGCTTTTGGATCACGATTCACTCCTTCGAGAGATAATCGCAATTGGGCAAGAGGCTGATGAAGAGTAATAGACGTTTTGTTCCTCCTATTCGAAGGAATATTGCGAAACCCTCGTTTCAATCAAGTTGGAATTATCGTATCTGTGGGCGAAGGCATGGAAGTGGATCTTGCCCAAGGCAGTCGAGAGCATGTTATAAATGTGGTCGGCTGGGCCACCAGATGAAAAATTATCCAAGTCAAGCTCCAGTAAATCGAGCACAAGGACAATGACCACAAGTAACACCACCGACTGTGATTCCACAGAATAAGCAGAATCGTCCACTAGCCCAAGGGAGAGCGTATGTTGTGGCACGTGAGAGGAGGAGGAAGCGCCTGGCGTGGTCACAGGTATAATTTATTTGTGCGATCAAGTTGCCTATGCCTTATTTGATCCTGGTGCTTCGCATTCCTTTATATCTGCTCAGTTTACTGATCTAGTGGGAGTAGAGTTGAAACCATTGAATGTACTACTGCATGTTGCTACACTATTAAAAGACAATGTGCTAGTTTCGCTAGGCTGTATGGATTGTAAAATAGTGATTAGTAATAGCGAGGAAAGGATAGATTTGACTATATTGCCTATGTATGATTTTGATGTGATTATTGGCATGGATTGGTTGGTGAAGCAAATGGCTGTAGTTGATTGTGGTAATAGGATAATTCGATTTTACCCAGAAGGTCGCCCTATTTTTGAATTTGCAGGAAGTCGAGGAGGAATCTCGATTCCTTTTGTTTCGTCGTTTGAAGTGACCAAGCTATTGAGCAAAGAATGTTAAACTTATTTGGCTGTTGCAGTAGACACAAGGCGGAGGAGCCAAAGCTGGATAGTATAGCCGTGGACGTGAGTTTCCGGATGTCTTTCCTAAGGAATTGCCAGGATTACCACTTGAGAGAGAGATTGAGTTTGTGATAGAGTTGGCACCTAGAACGGAGCCAATCTCAAAAGCACCGTATAGGATGTCTTTGTCTGAGCTGAAAGAATTAAAAGTACGGATGCATGAACTACTGAATAAGGGATTCATTAGAACGAGCACATCGCCATGGGGAGCACCGGTGCTGTTTATAAGAAAGAAGGATGGATCCTTGCGATTGTGTATAGATTACATATAGTTGAATCAAGTGCCATTAAGAACAAGTATCCTTTATCGATGATAGATGATTTGTTTGATCAGCTGCAAGGAGCGTCTGTATTTTCTAAAATATACTTGAAGACTGGTTATCACCAGTTGAAGATTAAGAAGGAGGATATACCAAAAACTGCTTTCAGAACGAGATATGGGCATTATGAGTTTACAGTTATGCCTTTTCATTTGACTAATGCCCCTGCCGCATTCATGGATTTGATGCATCAAGTGTTTAAGGAGTACTTGGATTGGTTTGTCATTGTTTTTGTAGACGACATCTTGATTTATTCAAGGAGTAAGGGAGAACATGAGGAACATCTGAGAGTAGTTTTGTAGACCCTAAGGGAGCATTCACTTTACGCTAAGTTTAGTAAATGCGAATTTTGGTTGAATAAAATAGCTTTCCTTGGTCATGTGATTTCTGGAGAAGGAATTTTAGTAGATCCTTCAAAGATTGAGGCAGTGATGAAATGACCTAGCCCTACGACAGTTACCGAGATTAGAAGTTTTCTGGGATTATCAGGTTATTATAGGCGATTCGTGGAGAAGTTTTCATCTATAGCTACTTCGTTGACGAGGCTAACGAAGAAGGATGTGAAGTTCGAATGGACTAATAAGCGCGAAAGCAGTTTTCAAGAACTTAAGCACCGATTGACAACTACACCAGTACTAATCATTCCTTCTAGACCTGGAGTTTATGAGATATATAGCGATGCTTCGCTAAAAGGATTAGGGTGCGTGTTGATGCAACATGGAAAAGTAGTTGCATATGCCTCACGACAGTTGAGACCTTATGAGATGAATTATCCGACTCATGATTTAGAGTTAGCTACCATCATTTTCGCTCTAAAGATATGGAGGCACTACTTATGTGGCGAAAGATTTCAAATTTATACTAATCATCAAAGTTTGAAGTACTTGTTTTCGTAGAAAGAATTGAATATGATACAGTGTCGATGGATGGAATTACTTAAGGACTATGATTGCGAGATTCTGTATCATCTTGGAAAAGCGAATAGAGTCGCGAATGCACTTAGCTGGAAGTTAAGCATTGTGCTCTTATTGGTTAAGAGATGGTCTTTGTTAGAGGAGTTGAGAGATTATGAGTTTAAATTGGAAGTTTACCAATTGTCAAGTTTGATGGCAACCCTAAGAATTGAGCCTGAAATCCAATAAAAAGTAAAGGGTTTGCCGTCTACGGACCCAAAGATTCAAAAGATTCTGGAGATGGACATAACAAAAAGGAAACCTGAGTTCCAAGTGTCGAAGGATGGAATTCTGAAGTTTCGAGGACGGTTGTGTGTACAAGGCGGTGAGGAACTCAAAGAAAGGATTTTATCGGAAGCTCATAGGAATAACTACAGTATTCATCCAAGTAGCACCGAGATGTACCAGAATTTGCGGCAACACTACTGGTGGAACGAGATGAAGGTGGATGTAGCTAAGCATGTGGCGAGGTGTTTAACCTGTCAACAAGTGAAGGCTTAATATTGTAAGTCTAGAGGATTGCTACAACCTCTAGAAATTCTTGAGTGGAAATGGGAATATGTGACGATGAATTTTGTGATGGGGTTACCGAGGAGTCAGAAAGGCCATGACTCAGTTTGGGTAATCGTGTATAGATTGACAAAGTCAGCACATTTCATACCCGTACGAAAGGATTTTGCAATGGATAAGTACGTAGAGTTGTATATGCGTCAGATTGTACGATTGCATGGAGTCCTAGTTACGATCACGTCGGATCGAGATCCCAAGTTTACAGCAAACTTTTGGAAGAGTCTTTAGGAAGCTTTAGGAACGAGATTGCAATTCAGCACGGCGTACCATCCACAGACTGATGGACAGTCAAAGAGGACAATTCAAACGCTTGAGGATATGTTGCGAGCCTGCGTGATAGATTTTAAAGGTGGCTGGGAAGACCAACTGCATTTGGTGGAGTTTGCGTATAATAACAATTATCAACAAAGCATTGGTATGACACCGTTTGAAACACTTTATGGTCGAGCTTGCAAAATGCATGTATGCTGGGATGAAGTTGGAGAAAGGAGTATAACAAGCCTAGAATTAGTGGAACGGTCTGTTGATGCAATTAAAGTCATTAGAGAAAGGCTGAGAACGGCACAAAGTCGACAGAAGAGCTACGCTGATAAAAGAAGCAAACCATTGGAATTTCAAGTTGGCGACCATGTTTTTCTGAAGGTATCACCAATGTGTGAATTGTCTTGATTTGGGAAAAAGGGAAAGCTGAGTTCGAGGTACGTAGGTCCTTTTAAAATTCTGGAGTGAATTGAAACTTTGGTCTACAGACTTGCTTTGCCGCCAAACTTATCGCAAGTACACAATGTATTTCATGTGTCAATGCTGAGAAAGTATGAGCTAGACTCGAGTCACGTTTTGGATTTTAAAACCATCGAGGTTAATGACAAGGTGTCATATATGGAAAAGCCTATCAGAATCGAGGATCGAAAGGAGCAAGTCTTGAGGAATAAGACTATTTCATTAGTCAAAGCGATTTGGGAGCATCACGGGACTGAAGGAGCAACATGGGAAAGCGAATAAGCTATGAGACGTCAATACCCCTATTTGTTTACTTAAGTTGGGTTTACTGTAAATTTCGAGGACGAAATTTCTGTAAGGGGAGAAGAATTGTGACATTCTGAATTTTCTACCATTTTGAGACTGTTGAATGTGAATGTACCTTATAATGTATTTTAGTTTTGTCTCGCTCAGATCTGATCAATCTTGAGTAAATTGACCAAAAGGGAAAGGCTAACGCATAACAAGGTACGTGGACGTAGGAAACTCCAAATAAGAAATGATGCTTTGACCATAAGGATTGTCGAGGGAACATTTAGAACCAATGAGGCCGATCAGATAACAATTAAGGAATACAACGCTAGCGTTATACGATTGGATTGCAGGTGAAGCCATTTAATCAATGTATAAATTGCAAATTTTCCTAAATAGAACTATGACAATCAAAGCTGTTGGAACTAGCGATGAACCCTTTCAATTACATACAACCAAAGCTGTGATAACTTGAGTTATCCTCAGTGTGATGAGAATCACAGAGTTGATACGCGTAATATTTGCAAAAGCCGCTCGTTAGTTCGAAACAAACTAGAATTATGATCGACAGACGAATGATCATGAAATGAAAGCTCAGAATTGGCAATTGAAAATAGAGAATTCCAATTATGGATAGGAATTTGATGACGTCTTGCCAAATGATAATTTTGAATTGGAAAAGTGAAGTTTGGACTGAAAGTGCAAAATTACCATTTTACCCCTTGACCATTTGCCTTGCCTTAATAAATCATGAAGGACAAAATATCATTTCTTCTCCTCCATGGCTGCTGAAATTCACATATATGGGGTCAAATAATGGGTCAAAGTCTTAGGTGATATTATTGGAGCTTGCCACATGTCACTCATTGAGGGTGTTTGACATTAATAACCATCACCAACCCATGTCTAATCAAATTAACCTCAATAATATGTATGAGACAAGTATATTGAAGTCTCTTCAGCTTTGTATATCATCTCCCTCACGTTCATTGCATTTTTCTCCTCAAACTCACCTCACCAAAAACTGCCAATGAAGACAGATTTTGTCCATTCTGTTCGGTCCGGTCGAACGGCCCTTCCGGTGGCCATTTGAGGCTCTCCAACCACCAGAAGGTAGATAGACGTGTCCTTGACACATTCCAAGTGGTAGATCGAAGTTTCTTTGGACGGTTTTTCTGAACCAGCCCTTAGACCAAAATCAGACGAAATCCGCGCAAGCTGATGTAAGGTCATCGTTCTACCTCTTAAAGACTCCGATTGACCTCAAATTTTTTAGGAGAGCTTCATAACATATAGTACTATGTTCAGATGGTCTATGACTGCAAGTAGATGGTGCTAAATTAAATTTTTATGGCTGATCATGAGTGGTACAAAAATGGACAGATTCTGACCTTGCAATGATCGAGCTATGCCAAAGTCTTTGAGGGTGTCAATCGACTTCGAATCTCATGGTGATACTTCTAAACATGTAAATGAAGGTCTTGGTATGTTATTTGTGCAAAGAGTTGGTATTGGAACTGAGTTATGACTCGATTGAACGGTTGGAAACCAAACTCGATTTTGTTTTGAGGATGTATTCATGCTAGCCGGTTCTGTTTAAGGACTAATTGAGGAATATTTGTACGTCAATTGATGTATTACGTCTTGTATGGTATCATGTGAAGTGTCAATGGGAAGTGTGAAATGTAGATTGAAGTTTAAAGGTGATTTAAGGGCTAATTGGTCCATGGAACTTTGAGATATATATTCTGCCCTTTTAAATTGTAGTATGAACAGAGTATATGGAAGATTAATGGAGGTGTTGCCGTATATTCGATCAATTGATAAGGCATCCTGAGTTGCCATTTGTTTGGGGATCGAGAGAATGGTCTAACGAAAGTGAAATTCGATTGTTTCTAATCCGACATTGAATGGATTTTGACTCAAAATTGATGAACTTCCTAGGACAGCGCATGGTTCTTGTTTGGCTATAATCTTGTGGATCGAGGAGACTCGTTTGGTGTGGATTTTTGTTGATTATCTCTTTAAGTGGTTCCTAAACCCTTACTTGAATCCTAAAACGCTACTGAATAGTTGTCTTGTGTAGCCTGATTGTGCGTTAAAAGCATGGTGATTGATAGTGTGATATTGAATTGGCTTTGAGCCCTGTTATTGATATTGAATTGGCTGAGATGCCCTGGTAGTGAATTGGCTGTGGCCTTGATGATGACATCGCGGTCGTCGGCCTTAGCGATGATTAATGATGACATCGCGGCCGTGGGCCCTAGCGATGATTTGGCTTGGAGCCCTATGACATTAATATCGCAGCTTTGAGCCCTAGCAATACATCGCGGCCATGGGCCCTGGCGATGATTAAATGGTTTATCACATTAAAGGCAGTATGTTTGGCTTAGGCTAATGTGTGAAGCTTGAGTCTTATAACATGTGGTGTGTTCGTTAATGATTTGATATGCCAATTATTCTGTGATAAATGATGTTGACTTGCTATATGCCATCGTTTGTTGAATTCCCTGCATTATCTGCATTTGGTTTTGTTTGGTGGGACTAGTGGTTTTGTTTAGGTTGGGTTTCAATTTTTGAGATGTCGATCTCACCCCTTAGTGGGACAATCTTTTCAGACCCCAAACCCTAACCATGTTGCCAATCTGCCTGGGCGATCCAAAAGAGATGACTGCCCTTTTTGATGAGTTTCCGTACTGCAAGGGTATTACATATGTTAGGAAGCGCGCGACTGTCTAAGTGGACGAAGGAAAACTAGAACTTCAACCCTACCGTTTTGAAGCCTAGTTTCTTCAAGTGGGAGACAGCAGCTTGATGGGACCCTTGCTGACGGAGGATGTTCTATGGGAAGTGATTCCAACTTGGTGCCATCTGTCCCGAACGGGTATTAAAGTGGACAACCCAGCGTCTGTGGCAGGTTCAAGAAATATACCTGAAGTGTCAAAGTCTCCATTATTCTCTTCAGAATATATGAACTATGTTGAGATTTTTGCTGACGCGATCGAAGCCACTGACGAAGAAGACGAAGCAGAAGTTGAAGATGAGGAGGAAACCGAGGATGACATTGAAGAGCCTTCAAAGGAAGTTCCATCCGAGTCCTTTTCAAACTACAACCCAAAAGTTGAGGGGGACAATGGAAGAGACGATTCAAGTTGTTCTGATGAGAATTCTAAATGAAGGGGGGTTAGGTGATCAAGGAACAATTTTGGTGTTGGCTTTAGGAAAGGTTTAGCAGTAGCCTTTGAACCCTAAGCTTTAGTGCCTTTTCTACCCAGGCGTGTAGCTTTATGTTTTTGTTTTTCCCTTCCAATGTTTGTAATGAATGTTTCTGCTATGTATAACTGGTGTGCTTTCGAATTCTTCCAAAACTCGCACGTTCTTTATATTTCTTTGTGTACGGCGATGTGTCTCATCTTCCGCATGTGCATTTCATATCATGCTAGGCCGTGTGAGGTTCCTGGGTAGTGTTTGGCCTGAGGCGGATGTAATGAGCTCCAGGGAATGCGGGGCGTCACACTCCTCCAAGCATCCACAAGGCTTCATAAGAACTGTAGCGCACCTACGATCTAGAACTATGACCAGAAGAGGGCTCTGACTTCATATCAGACTCGGGATCTACCACCTCCCTATCAGGAGTATCTAAGTCCATTGAGTCCCAGGCAGGAGTATGAAGACTAGGTTATACGACCCATCAAACCCACAGAGCAGGCCGTAGAACTCATCCCCGTTATGAAGATACCAGGCCTTGAAGCGATACGTCACCAAGTGTGGCGTCTCTTCATCAACCTAAAACGTCATAACGTGCTGTTCCCAAACATGCTTCGTGCTTGCGATCGAATGAGACGTAACAACTGGTCAGTGGGAACACTAAATCGGATTGGTCGCTCCATCACTTCGACCTTGCAATGATCGAGCTATTCCAAAGTCTTTGAGGGTGTCAATCGACTTCGAATCTCATGGTGATACTTCTAAACATGTAAATGAAGGTCTTGGTATGTTATTTGTGCAAAGAGTTGGTATTGGAACTGAGTTATGACTCGATTGAACGGTTGGAAACCAAACTCGATTTTGTTTTGAGGATGTATTCATGCTAGCCGGTTCTGTTTAGGGACTAATTGAGGAATATTTGTACGTCAATTGATGTATTACGTCTTGTATGGTATCATGTGAAGTGTCAATGGGAAGTGTGAAATGTAGATTGAAGTTTAAAGGTGATTTAAGGGCTAATTGGTCCATGGAACTTTGAGATATATATTCTGCCCTTTTAAATTGTAGTATGAACCGAGTATATGGAAGATTAATGGAGGTGTTGCCGTATATTCGATCAATTGATAAGGCATCCTGAGTTGCCATTTGTTTGGGGATCGAGAGAATGGTCTAACGAAAGTGAAATTCGATTGTTTCTAATCCGAAATTGAATGGATTTTGACTCAAAATTGATGAACTTCCTAGGACAGCGCATGGTTCTTGTTTGGCTATAATCTTGTGGATCGAGGAGACTCGTTTGGTGTGGATTTTTGTTGATTATCTCTTTAAGTGGTTCCTAAACCCTTACTTGAATCCTAAAACGCTACTGAATAGTTGTCTTGTGTAGCGTGATTGTGCGTTAAAAGCATGGTGATTGATAGTGTGATATTGAATTGGCTTTGAGCCCTGTTATTGATATTGAATTGGCTGAGATGCCCTGGTAGTGAATTGGCTGTGGCCTTGATGATGACATCGCGGTCGTCGGCCTTAGCGATGATTAATGATGACATCGCGGCCGTGGGCCCTGGCGATGATTTGGCTTGGACCCCTATGACATTAATATCGCAGCTTTGAGCCCTAGCAATACATCGCGGCCGTGGGCCCTGGCGATGATTAAATGGTTTATCACATTAAAGGCAGTATGTTTGGCTTAGGCTAATGTGTGAAGCTTGAGTCTTATAACATGTGGTGTGTTCGTTAATGATTTGATATGCCAATTATTCTGTGATAAATGATGTTGACTTGCTATATGTCATCGTTTGTTGAATTCCCTGCATTATCTGCATTTGGTTTTGTTTGATGGGACTAGTGGTTTTGTTTAGGTTGGGTTTCAATTTTTGAGATGTCGATCTCACCCCTTAGTGGGACAATCTTTTCAGACCCCAAACCCTAACCATGTTGCCAATCTGCCTGGGCGATCCAAAAGAGATGACTGCCCTTTTTGATGAGTTTCCATACTGGAAGGGTATTACATATGTTAGGAAGCGCGCGACTGTCTAAGTGGACGAAGGAAAACTAGAACTTCAACCCTACCGTTTTGAAGCCTAGTTTCTTCAAGTGGGAGACAGCAGCTTGATGGGACCCTTGCTGACGGAGGATGTTCTATGGGAAGTGATTCCAACTTGGTGCCATCTGTCCCGAACGGGTATTAAAGTGGACAACCCAGCGTCTGTGGCAGGTTCAAGAAATATACCTGAAGTGTCAAAGTCTCCATTATTCTCTTCAGAATATATGAACTATGTTGAGATTTTTGCTGACGCGATCGAAGCCACTGACGAAGAAGACGAAGCAGAAGTTGAAGATGAGGAGGAAACCGAGGATGACATTGAAGAGCCTTCAAAGGAAGTTCCATCCGAGTCCTTTTCAAACTACAACCCAAAAGTTGAGGGGGACAATGGAAGAGACGATTCAAGTTGTTCTGATGAGAATTCTAAATGAAGGGGGGTTAGGTGATCAAGGAACAATTTTGGTGTTGGCTTTAGGAAAGGTTTAGCAGTAGCCTTTGAACCCTAAGCTTTAGTGCCTTTTCTACCCAGGCGTGCAGCTTTATGTTTTTGTTTTTCCCTTCTGATGTTTGTAATGAATGTTTCTGCTATGTATAACTGGTGTGCTTTCGAATTCTTCCAAAACTCGCACGTTCTTTATATTTCTTTGTGTACGGCGATGTGTCTCATCTTCCGCATGTGCATTTCATATCATGCTAGGCCGTGTGAGGTTCCTGGGTAGTGTTTGGCCTGAGGCGGATGTAATGAGCTCCAGGGAATGCGGGGCGTCACACTCCTCCAAGCATCCACAAGGCTTCATAAGAACTGTAGCGCACCTACGATCTAGAACTATGACCAGAAGAGGGCTCTGACTTCATATCAGACTCGGGATCTACCACCTCCCTATCAGGAGTATCTAAGTCCATTGAGTCCCAGGCAGGAGTATGAAGACTAGGTTATACGACCCATCAAACCCACAGAGCAGGCCGTAGAACTCATCCCCGTTATGAAGATACCAAGCCTTGAAGCGATACGTCACCAAGTGTGGCGTCTCTTCATCAACCTAAAACGTCATAACGTGCTGTTCCCAAACATGCTTCGTGCCTGCGATCGAATGAGACGTAACAACTGGTCAGTGGGAACACTAAATCGGATTGGTCGCTCCATCACTTCGACCTTGCAATGATCGAGCTATTCCAAAGTCTTTGAGGGTGTCAATCGACTTCGAATCTCATGGTGATACTTCTAAACATGTAAATGAAGGTCTTGGTATGTTATTTGTGCAAAGAGTTGGTATTGGAACTGAGTTATGACTCGATTGAACGGTTGGAAACCAAACTCGATTTTGTTTTGAGGATGTATTCATGCTAGCCGGTTCTGTTTAAGGACTAATTGAGGAATATTTGTACGTCAATTGATGTATTACGTCTTGTATGGTATCATGTGAAGTGTCAATGGGAAGTGTGAAATGTAGATTGAAGTTTAAAGGTGATTTAAGGGCTAATTGGTCCATGGAACTTTGAGATATATATTCTGCCCTTTTAAATTGTAGTATGAACCGAGTATATGGAAGATTAATGGAGGTGTTGCCGTATATTCGATCAATTGATAAGGCATCCTGAGTTGCCATTTGTTTGGGGATCGAGAGAATGGTCTAACGAAAGTGAAATTCGATTGTTTCTAATCCGAAATTGAATGGATTTTGACTCAAAATTGATGAACTTCCTAGGACAGCGCATGGTTCTTGTTTGGCTATAATCTTGTGGATCGAGGAGACTCGTTTGGTGTGGATTTTTGTTGATTATCTCTTTAAGTGGTTCCTAAACCCTTACTTGAATCCTAAAACGCTACTGAATAGTTGTCTTGTGTAGCGTGATTGTGCGTTAAAAGCATGGTGATTGATAGTGTGATATTGAATTGGCTTTGAGCCCTGTTATTGATATTGAATTGGCTGAGATGCCCTGGTAGTGAATTGGCTGTGGCCTTAATGATGACATCGCGGTCGTCGGCCTTAGCGATGATTAATGATGACATCGCGGCCGTGGGCCCTGGCGATGATTTGGCTTGGACCCCTATGACATTAATATCGCAGCTTTGAGCCCTAGCAATACATCGCGGCCGTGGGCCCTGGCGATGATTAAATGGTTTATCACATTAAAGGCAGTATGTTTGGCTTAGGCTAATGTGTGAAGCTTGAGTCTTATAACATGTGGTGTGTTCGTTAATGATTTGATATGCCAATTATTCTGTGATAAATGATGTTGACTTGCTATATGTCATCGTTTGTTGAATTCCCTGCATTATCTGCATTTGGTTTTGTTTGGTGGGACTAGTGGTTTTGTTTAGGTTGGGTTTCAATTTTTGAGATGTCGATCTCACCCCTTAGTGGGACAATCTTTTCAGACCCCAAACCCTAACCATGTTGCCAATCTGCCTGGGCGATCCAAAAGAGATGACTGCCCTTTTTGATGAGTTTCCGTACTGGAAGGGTATTACATATGTTAGGAAGCGCGCGACTGTTTAAGTGGACGAAGGAAAACTAGAACTTCAACCCTACCGTTTTGAAGCCTAGTTTCTTCAAGTGGGAGACAGCAGCTTGATGGGACCCTTGCTGACGGAGGATGTTCTATGGGAAGTGATTCCAACTTGGTGCCATCTGTCCCGAACGGGTATTAAAGTGGACAACCCAGCGTCTGTGGCAGGTTCAAGAAATATACCTGAAGTGTCAAAGTCTCCATTATTCTCTTCAGAATATATGAACTATGTTGAGATTTTTGCTGACGCGATCGAAGCCACTGACGAAGAAGACGAAGCAGAAGTTGAAGATGAGGAGGAAACCGAGGATGACATTGAAGAGCCTTCAAAGGAAGTTCCATCCGAGTCCTTTTCAAACTACAACCCAAAAGTTGAGGGGGACAATGGAAGAGACGATTCAAGTTGTTCTGATGAGAATTCTAAATGAAGGGGGGTTAGGTGATCAAGGAACAATTTTGGTGTTGGCTTTAGGAAAGGTTTAGCAGTAGCCTTTGAACCCTAAGCTTTAGTGCCTTTTCTACCCAGGCGTGCAGCTTTATGTTTTTGTTGTTCCCTTCTGATGTTTGTAATGAATGTTTCTGCTATGTATAACTGGTGTGCTTTCGAATTCTTCCAAAACTCGCACGTTCTTTATATTTCTTTGTGTACGGCGATGTGTCTCATCTTCCGCATGTGCATTTCATATCATGCTAGGCCGTGTGAGGTTCCTGGGTAGTGTTTGGCCTGAGGCGGATGTAATGAGCTCCAGGGAATGCGGGGCGTCACACTCCTCCAAGCATCCACAAGGCTTCATAAGAACTGTAGCGCACCTACGATCTAGAACTATGACCAGAAGAGGGCTCTGACTTCATATCAGACTCGGGATCTACCACCTCCCTATCAGGAGTATCTAAGTCCATTGAGTCCCAGGCAGGAGTATGAAGACTAGGTTATACGACCCATCAAACCCACAGAGCAGGCCGTAGAACTCATCCCCGTTATGAAGATACCAAGCCTTGAAGCGATACGTCACCAAGTGTGGCGTCTCTTCATCAACCTAAAACGTCATAACGTGCTGTTCCCAAACATGCTTCGTGCCTGCGATCGAATGAGACGTAACAACTGGTCAGTGGGAACACTAAATCGGATTGGTCGCTCCATCACTTCGACCTTGCAATGATCGAGCTATTCCAAAGTCTTTGAGGGTGTCAATCGACTTCGAATCTCATGGTGATACTTCTAAACATGTAAATGAAGGTCTTGGTATGTTATTTGTGCAAAGAGTTGGTATTGGAACTGAGTTATGACTCGATTGAACGGTTGGAAACCAAACTCGATTTTGTTTTGAGGATGTATTCATGCTAGCCGGTTCTGTTTAAGGACTAATTGAGGAATATTTGTACGTCAATTGATGTATTACGTCTTGTATGGTATCATGTGAAGTGTCAATGGGAAGTGTGAAATGTAGATTGAAGTTTAAAGGTGATTTAAGGGCTAATTGGTCCATGGAACTTTGAGATATATATTCTGCCCTTTTAAATTGTAGTATGAACCGAGTATATGGAAGATTAATGGAGGTGTTGCCGTATATTCGATCAATTGATAAGGCATCCTGAGTTGCCATTTGTTTGGGGATCGAGAGAATGGTCTAACGAAAGTGAAATTCGATTGTTTCTAATCCGAAATTGAATGGATTTTGACTCAAAATTGATGAACTTCCTAGGACAGCGCATGGTTCTTGTTTGGCTATAATCTTGTGGATCGAGGAGACTCGTTTGGTGTGGATTTTTGTTGATTATCTCTTTAAGTGGTTCCTAAACCCTTACTTGAATCCTAAAACGCTACTGAATAGTTGTCTTGTGTAGCGTGATTGTGCGTTAAAAGCATGGTGATTGATAGTGTGATATTGAATTGGCTTTGAGCCCTGTTATTGATATTGAATTGGCTGAGATGCCCTGGTAGTGAATTGGCTGTGGCCTTGATGATGACATCGCGGTCGTCGGCCTTAGCGATGATTAATGATGACATCACGGCCGTGGGCCCTGGCGATGATTTGGCTTGGACCCCTATGACATTAATATCGCAGCTTTGAGCCCTAGCAATACATCGCGGCCGTGGGCCCTGGCGATGATTAAATGGTTTATCACATTAAAGGCAGTATGTTTGGCTTAGGCTAATGTGTGAAGCTTGAGTCTTATAACATGTGGTGTGTTCGTTAATGATTTGATATGCCAATTATTCTGTGATAAATGATGTTGACTTGCTATATGTCATCGTTTGTTGAATTCCCTGCATTATCTGCATTTGGTTTTGTTTGGTGGGACTAGTGGTTTTGTTTAGGTTGGGTTTCAATTTTTGAGATGTCGATCTCACCCCTTAGTGGGACAATCTTTTCAGACCCCAAACCCTAACCATGTTGCCAATCTGCCTGGGCGATCCAAAAGAGATGACTGCCCTTTTTGATGAGTTTCCGTACTGGAAGGGTATTACATATGTTAGGAAGCGCGCGACTGTCTAAGTGGACGAAGGAAAACTAGAACTTCAACCCTACCGTTTTGAAGCCTAGTTTCTTCAAGTGGGAGACAGCAGCTTGATGGGACCCTTGCTGATGGAGGATGTTCTATGGGAAGTGATTCCAACTTGGTGCCATCTGTCCCGAACGGGTATTAAAGTGGACAACCCAGCGTCTGTGGCAGGTTCAAGAAATATACCTGAAGTGTCAAAGTCTCCATTATTCTCTTCAGAATATATGAACTATGTTGAGATTTTTGCTGACGCGATCGAAGCCACTGACGAAGAAGACGAAGCAGAAGTTGAAGATGAGGAGGAAACCGAGGATGACATTGAAGAGCCTTCAAAGGAAGTTCCATCCGAGTCCTTTTCAAACTACAACCCAAAAGTTGAGGGGGACAATGGAAGAGACGATTCAAGTTGTTCTGATGAGAATTCTAAATGAAGGGGGGTTAGGTGATCAAGGAACAATTTTGGTGTTGGCTTTAGGAAAGGTTTAGCAGTAGCCTTTGAACCCTAAGCTTTAGTGCCTTTTCTACCCAGGCGTGCAGCTTTATGTTTTTGTTTTTCCCTTCTGATGTTTGTAATGAATGTTTCTGCTATGTATAACTAGTGTGCTTTCGAATTCTTCCAAAACTCGCACGTTCTTTATATTTCTTTGTGTACGGCGATGTGTCTCATCTTCCGCATGTGCATTTCATATCATGCTAGGCCGTGTGAGGTTCCTGGGTAGTGTTTGGCCTGAGGCGGATGTAATGAGCTCCAGGGAATGCGGGGCGTCACACTCCTCCAAGCATCCACAAGGCTTCATAAGAACTGTAGCGCACCTACGATCTAGAACTATGACCAGAAGAGGGCTCTGACTTCATATCAGACTCGGGATCTACCACCTCCCTATCAGGAGTATCTAAGTCCATTGAGTCCCAGGCAGGAGTATGAAGACTAGGTTATACGACCCATCAAACCCACAGAGCAGGCCGTAGAACTCATCCCCGTTATGAAGATACCAGGCCTTGAAGCGATACGTCACCAAGTGTGGCGTCTCTTCATCAACCTAAAACGTCATAACGTGCTGCTCCCAAACATGCTTCGTGCCTGCGATCGAATGAGACGTAACAACTGGTCAGTGGGAACACTAAATCGGATTGGTCGCTCCATCACTTCGAACCTTAAAATGGTAACTCACGATGTGATGAGATATAAATCTCAGTGAATCAACGCCTAAGCCCGGCTAGGATGTTGATTCATCTAGAATATCCTAACAAGTAGTCACATCATCACAAGATAGATATATCAACCAAATGTAATTTACTCGCCAGGAAGTCACATATAATGCAATGCAAACAAGACACGACAGTCAATCAACCCAATCAAGGCAAAACATCGCATTAGCTTGCACACAGAGGACACGACACGAAGTCCATTTGTGGCAATCTGGATTCTGACCCTCCTCAAGGCTATTTACGTGAAATGGGATCTTGAAATTGCAAAATGGACAATGAGGAATTCCAACAATTGAAAGAGATTTAACATTGCCTCATCAAGGGCAATTTATATTTAAAAAATGAAATGTTGGACGGAAAGTGTGAAATTACCATTTTGCTCCTGGAAGATTACTCTTGCCTTAAGAATGAACCAAGGGCATTTTGATCTTTTCTTAATCCCCTCATGTTGGTCAAAAATCTAGGGACACAAGGGTCAATTGGCTTCAAGATATTCATTGACTAAGGACAAGTGTCATTACAAGAGCAAACCTATCTACTTAGTATTTAATTCAAGTCTTGTCCTCAACCACCATTCAAACTTTGACTAAATTAGGATTAAGACAGGTCTCTCTCTTTCTCTCCTCTTTCCATTTGCTCGGACGAACCCCCCCACTCTCTCTCCTTCATTTTTCTTCTTCCTTCTTCTCGCCATGAAGCTCTCTCGCAATTAGACTAAAATCGCTCCACTGTTTCGACCATAACTCCGTCGTTCGATGTCAGATTAAGGTAAAACTATCGGCATTTGAAAGCTTATTGTCTTATGGTTCTAGAAACATATTATAAGCTTGATTTAGCCCATCCTTTTTTCCGTAGGTCCGTTTGAAGAGGCAAAGGTTAGGACGGGTCAAATTCTGACCCATTTGAGAGAAGGTCTTCGTTTGCCCACTTTAAGAGCTTTATTGGCTTCAAACTTTCGGTGAGACCTTCTAAACTTATCGTACTAGAGTTGACTGAACTAGGGTTATAAGTTTATTTGAGTTTGGAATAGTTTTCATGGTTGAATTGAAGTGATTTTTTTAGAACAAAATATGATCTCCTGAAGATAGAGTGGAACCGGGCTGATCGGAAGTCCTTAGGGTGTTATTTCGCTTCGAAATCTTCGATGAGCTTACTAGACATGTAGAATAATATTTTGGCAATTGATTTTATAATGAATTGAAGTTTAGAGGTAGATTAGTGGGCTGTTAGGCGCAATTCAGTGAGAACCAGTTTTGCCCTATGTAGAGACTGAATGGACCGAATACTTTGAGTCTTAGGGAAGGTGTCGTCTTGCTATTAAATTGTCGTTGAGGCACCTTAGGAAGTTAATTGATGTGTTATTGAAGTATTGGCGCAATGAAATTGAGAAATGATTGAACTTCAATGTAGTTTTTCCTAGGCGCACCACGCGTAACTCTGTTTGGTCGTAAGCTTGCTGAGTTAGGTGACTCATTTGGATTGGAATTTGCTAGTGTAATCAAAGAGTAAGTGACCCTTAAACCTTTACTAGGACACTACTAGATGAGTTTGGTTGATGAATTGGTGAATTGGCAAAATTATTGTGTTCAATCCAATGGAGGCCGAATGTGTTCGGTGTAGATTGAACTTGTGTGGTTGTTTCGATGTGAAATTTCAATTTTATCTCTAAAATATTGATGTGTGCATTTGATTGGCATGTGACTTCGAGTAGCCGTATGATATTTAGGTCTTGAGTGGTGAATGTGCTAAATTGATGCTTGTGATATGAATTGGCTTGGTGCCCTTGAAGGATGAATCGGCTTGGTGCCTTTGATTAATGAGAAATGGCTAGTGAGCCCTTGAAATGTGAAAATGACTAGTGAGCCCTTGATTAATGAGAAATTAGCTAGTGAGCCCTTATGCATTGAATATGGCTAGTGAGCCCTTGATTGATGAGAAATTGGCTAGTGAGCCCTCACGCATCGAAATTGGCTAGTGAGCTCTCATGCATCGAAATTGGCTATTGAACCCTTGGTGACGAGAGATTGTGATGCCGTTGAGATATATTCTGAATTTATGAGTTTATTTTTGTGCTAGTGCATCGAGTTTGGTCTCATGGTGTTATGCATGCTTGACTATGATTTTTGCTCATGCCAATTATGTTAAAGTGTTTTGATGATTGAATGATATGTATTATTTGTCTCGGTGAAATCTCGTCTATGGTTTTAATGCATTATCTGGGAGGACTAACGGCTTGGTCTAGGTTTAGGGCTAGCTTACTGAGATTTATATCTCACCCCGTTGGGGATTAACATTTTTCAGGTCCTAGGCGATGGAACACAAAATTTGCCAATGATTGGTATTCGAGGAAGTAGATGGTCGAATGAACCTAAAACCTTCTGTGGACTTAGGAATTGTATTTGGTTTTGTGGATTGAAATTGAACCATTGGTATTTGACCGATGTAACAATGGAATTGTATGATATAGATATGTGAACTGTACCCTTTTTTCGTCCTAAGCCATTTGTTTTTATTTATGATTGGAGTTGTTTCTCACTTCCGCGTATATATGGATTTTTTATGTTGTGGGCCGAAGGATCCTGGGAGATTATCGATAAAATGAAATGGCCTGGTGGGATGTTTGTGTGCTTGTATGGTTTGGGGCGTGACACCATTTATTAGGAAATAGGGCTTGTCATTCCGGCACACTAGTCAATTGATGGCTAATACACTTAATCAGTTGGTACTCTTTTGGCAAAGCCAAGCTACGTCCCTTACTTCCGGCGATGGCTACTACTAGGCTAGTGTACTTCTGATCATCACAGCACGGCCTAGCAGGCATTCTTGTAAGGAGCGTCAGTCCGTCACAAGCTGCGATCGGCATCCAATCAATCTGGCATTGCAGATTGACGTGCATCCAACAAGTCATATTCCTTCGATCATCACGGTATAATCTTATTAGGGATTTCATCATCTCATCATATGACTACACATCACATCCGACAACTAATATGTTTTATCATATTTGATTAAAGCGGGATGATCATACAGACATGCTTAAAGATTCGACCCAAGACCATTTTCATGCTAAATCATGCAATTTGATTCCAAATAGGTCATATGAATGTACAATCTCACAACTAGACATGTGTCTGATACGGATGATGAAACACACAGGACCTCAACCATAACATATAACAATCAATCAACTTTACTCAATCACACAATCAAACACCTGATCGATTAGGCAATCTAATTAATCAAATGATAATTAATCCCAATTTCATTAAATTATCGATCAATCGTTCAGTTTTGAACTATTGCTCGCTCACGATCAAGCAAAGACAATCAATTCCATCTAGCAACCAATTAGCCATAGTCAATCTAACCTAATCTGATTAACTTAATCAGTCGCGGCCATTTATCCTAAGCTTAGTTTCTATTTGAACCGATCGTGATTTCACTACTTAAATACCCTAACGATTAATCGACTAATCCTAAGTGTAATTAGTACCCTAACCAAGGATTAGGGGTCAACGCACTATTCGAATAGCTCAGGCAGTCACCGCGACAATGACACGGGCGGCCACGGTCCTCGGTGATCTTACCACCCAACTTGATTCTTCGGCCTCTCGAGCTCCAAAACTTGTCCAAAGGGTTTTCAAGAGGCAGCGACCCTTGGGGACAATGACACATGACTTGAGGATAGCAGCTTGTGCTCTATGGCGATCAGAATAGCCATAGCCAACGGCGGTCCCGAGAAGAACACAATAGGGAATGGTGCCGGAGGTAGGGGACAATCGGTGTTTAGGGCTATTTGAGGGGTTTTAAGGCAATGCGAGGTTGGGGGGAGTAGTTAAACTCGGCCGGCGAGCTGTCGAGGAGGCTGAGGAAGGTGTTCACGGTGGTGGAGGGCAGCCGGAGCTGGCCCAACAGCTGCGAAGAGCAGCTCGGGCAGAACAAGGAATCACTAACGCCAGAATAGGGAAGGCAGATTTCTGGGGTTCTTGGGGCTACTAGGGTGAAGCAGTGGCTCTGAAGCGACTTGGGGTGGTGGTGCTCGACTAAGGATAGCCTATGGTTACAATGATGGTGGCTGAAGGTGGCGTGAGATGGCAAAACAACAACTCGGAGTGAAACAAAAGAGCTCGGTCAAAAAAAGAGGACAGTAGTTCGCGGGGCTGTTCCACGGCCCTACGACGGCTTGCGACTGACGAAAGGGGCCTAGTAGTCGGAGGGAGTTGATGAGGTGGTGGGTGGTGATCGGGAGTGGTCGGAGTGGCTGTTGTAGCTCGGACAGCCCAAGACACCGAAATAGGGCAAAAGAGGTTCAAGGCCCGATTTGGGCTCTACGGCAGCGAGTGGCAGTTTGAGCGGAGGCGAAGGGACGAAGAAGGCCTGAGATAGTGGTTAAAGGTGGTGTCGTGCAAGAAAAAAGGAGGAAAGAGGAGTAGCTTCATGTATGGGGTTTTCCATGGTGAACAGGACAGAGGGAGAGGGTGTAGACATGAGGAAGAGAGAGAAGGAGGAAAGCAAGAGACAGAGATAGAGATGGGTTGACTTGACTTAGTGGGTGGGGATTTGATTGGTTGTGAAAGATGGGGGGCTCACCAGTCAATTCACAATTCAAAATTTTGGCTTCTAGTGAATGATTGAGGGGCAAAAGAGTCATTTGATAATTCAAGACTGAATGGGCATTTGGCATACTGGATGGAGGATAATTTGATCTTTTCACAGGCTGGGCTCGGTCAAGGTTGGGCTTGAGCACGATGATTTAAATCTTAAATCGCAATTATTAGAGTTTTCGAAACCTAATCTAATATGATCGACGGTTGGGAATCATCCAAAAATCGTCCCTTAAATCCTTGCGATCCAAAATATTTTACCGACTGAAATTCAATATTAATCCTTTTTATTGAATTTAGGCACTTCACAAGAGTCGAATTTTGCAGGGTCTCACAAATACCACAAACAATTTCAAACTAATAGACATGTGACAAATTTGCCCAAACTAATTTTTTAACCACAAAGGCTCGCAAGCTAATACACATATGATAAATTTATCTCAAACTAATTTTTTACAATAAAAACTTAAACTAGTACATATGTAACAAATCTATCTTCCGTTAATTTTCGTAAAATTGGGTTGGTATCACAAAAAATTCGAAACTAAGATACCTATGATAAACAAAGCATAAAAATCCCCAATTAGTATACACGTCACTACCACATGTCATCTAACTCAGCAATTAGACAGTAAATTTAATGAAAAATTAACAAGCTTAAATTTGTCACCATTGTACTATTTTATGATTTTTTATGGTCAAAAAATTAATTGGAAGTTAATTTATCATAAGTATACCAGTTTAAATCTTTTTTTGGTTAAAAAATTATTTTAGGATAAATTTGTCACAAGTGTATTAGTTTAGATCTTTTCGTGGTATAGTTTGTTGACCACCAAAAACTCCAAACAAATACTCCCAAGCTAGTACACATATGATAAATTTACTCTTCATTATTTTTTTGTTAAATTTCACCATCACATTTATGGATAATACATAACAGTTGACGGGTATTCCAGCTTGATATTTTTATTCTTACCCTCCATTCGTCACAGATATGCCAATTTGGAGTTTTTCATGATATTAACCGTGTTTGACAAAAAAATAATGCAGGATAAATTTATCACAAACGTACCATGGTGAGGTTTTTTATGGTTAAAAAATTAGTTTGAGGTAATTTGTTATATGTGTATTAATTTGAAATTTTTTGTGGTGTTAACCCTTGTATTAGTGAGTTGTTCAATTATTTTATTATTATTTTCTAGTATCATACCATTATACAAAAATAACTAAGGATAAATAAGAGAAAGAATTTATTTACAAGTTTTAATGAATTTACTTGGTTTAATTATATCTTTTTATTTTCCATTAGCTTATAGTTCATATATTTTAACTGCACAACTTTCATTTAGTTAGGTAAATCTAATAATGCAACAAAATTTTGTGCCATCAATGCATGATTTTCTAAGATATCATCAAAAAATTTAAAAACATGACCAAGTTAAGTACGTTAAAAAATTCTAAATATTCACTATTATTCTGTAAATTCAAAGAGAATGCTCCCTATGATATTATTATACGGAAGATTATCTTTGCCTTGATTTTTTTTTGGGGGCTCAAATATCTTTGCCTTGATTACAAGGAATATTAGCTGTTGATGAGAAGAAGAAAAAGAAAGTAAGCAATATTTACAAATCCAGAGTAGGACCCACGAGAGATAATGCATTAGAAACCAAAAATGAGGTGGAAAAAGTGTGAGGCAAAAAAAAAAGAGCCTAAAAAAACCGATTTTTTTCGATAAATTCATTTTGCTTTTCATTTGGGGACAATTCTTAATTTCATTATCGTTAAAGGTAACTCGCTAGCCTCTTCCGAACATGAAATTTTTGTTGGGGTGACCGCACTTTTTATTGCACAAAGTGTCGCTAATGGTACTATAATTTCCCCAAATCATCCCATTAATTATTGACTTGTGAGAGAATTTGATGGCGTAGTAGACTCCCGGTACAAGTGACGCTGGCGCCTATCCAAAGGTGATTGTGTCAGATTTTAACTTCCAACAAGTGAAAATCCCATACACTTTACCCAACCAAACTCGCAAATTGTTATGATAGTTATAATTTTTCAGTTCAAGCAAGGAAGGCGAGATGCGATGTCTCTTTTCAGCCCCTTGTGAGGATCTCTAGCACGAAAGGGCCTCTCTCTTGCTGACCATATGGATTTTGATGATCGTATAAATAAAGCTCACTAATAATTTTTTTTAATACATGTTCAAATTAGGCTGAGTTTGAAGAAATATTGAGATATGAAGGTTTTTGGGGTCACTCGTGGAAATATCGCGAAAGGTGATTTGAGCGACACTTTTGAAATGCCACCAGAGGTCCTGGAGAGGCGACTGACCAACCCATGACGGTTGGGGCGGGTGCCTGATGTTGGGAAATTTCGTCAAAAATGGGATGAACAATGAAATCAGACTTTGAGGCGCGTAATCACTCTCTTTAAAAATTTATTCTCCCCACAACATTGTTAATGGTGTCACGTCCCGAACCCGACGAGCGAGCGAACATCCCATCAAGCCGTATTTTTCTGAATGAAAGCTCCAATTCAATGAAAGGAACACTCATGCGGAAGCGATGCCAACTCCAATCATATAAATACAACAACACTCGATGACTTAGGACATAAAGGTACATCAAATTACTTTAACCGATTACTAAAAGATCAATTCCTATTTCACCAATCAGAAGTACAATCCCAACATCAAAATGGCAAATCCATTCTAAATACAATTGGTCAACTATCTCTTCAAATGCCAATCCTTGGCAAACTCGTGCTTCCTTCGCCTGGAACCTGAAAAATGTAAGCCCCTATTGGGGTGAGATATAAATCTCAGTAAGGTGGGTCCTAACCCTAGGTTAGGCCGACCGTTCACTCAGGCAGTCACCTATCACGAAATCCCACACTCATAATCATACTTGCGCATCAAGCACGAACCAATAAAACAATAGCATGCAGATGACAGACATGCAACGATGACCTCATGTCAAATTCAGACACACATGCATACTTGGACTGTCACTTCACCATATCCACCAACCTCTACTGCCTCAATTTCTAGCCCGCGATTAATCACATCAGGCTCGGTCCGCATAAACGCATCAAGTTTCGATGAATCTCAGGCAAATCTCATTATCTCTTACCTCCGTCCCGCGAATAGTTCGCATCAGGACCGTAGCTATCTCAACCACGTAATCTCGTCGCATCAGGGGGCCACACATCATCAACTCCACCCCGCGATCTCGTCGCATCAGGGTATTCATCTCCTGCTCCACGTCTCATACGCCTCAAGCCTCTCCATGTCATGCCCATGCCATGATTTACAATTCATTTCACAAATAAAACAACAATTGCATCTCATGCACAATTTGAAACTTCATGGCATGCAATACAATCATCGACAGACGACATGGCATGGGATTTAAATGCAAACAATATCACACATGTCTTCCTCTATCCACTTAGGACATTTCAAAGACTACCCTTTGGAATACTCTCATAGATTGATCCAATTAAGCCTCGACTCACCCAATCGAATCCGGCCTTCCTAGCATAAGGTTAGGAATTTCCTTACCTTTGATTTGGCAACACAAATCTCCCCTTGCAATAGCCTCAAAGTCTCGGCCCCTTAGGGTTCGAGGTCGAACGCGGCGCGCAACCTAGAATTTCAACGAATTTCATCAATTTTCAAGTCCAATTCCTCAATTCATTAACCCCAATCATCCATAACATATCCCTCAACGTCTCACCATATCTTAAACACTAATTTAGAACTCAAAATCACTAATCCAAGCCTCCAACAGATTCGGTTTGCCAGGAACCGAATCGGTCCTCCTCAGTTCCATGCAAACCGAACACTACCGATCTTCAATTTACTCCTAAATCCATCATTCAATCATAACCCTACCTCTTAACATGTCTATCTAGGGGTTTGAGAGGCTCACCGTGAGTTTGAAGTCGATTGATCGCTGGAAACTCGTTGAACGTCGCCGGTTCTTCCCAAGTCAGAATCCGGCAGTTTGTGTGCAAGATTTACAAGGCCGGTTTATGGTCAAAACTTTATCAAATTGAGCCCCAATCTTTACCACAGATTTCTACACGTCTCTACTAGATCTCCACAAAAATTTAGCTCCAAAATTCCCAGATTTCAACCATCAAAAGGACTAGGAACAGGACCTACCTCAGGTTTGCTCCTTTTTGTCAGCTCTCGGGAAATCTCTTGCCCGGGGCTCCTCAGTGCTCCAAACGACTTGATTCTTGTTCGAGGATGTCGGCAAGACGTAAAGCTTCATCGGTGTGGTTAGCTGGTGGCCAAATTGTGGCCGGAAGTGGTCGCCAAAATGGCTGAACAAAACCTCAGAACTGGTCGGCGGTTGGCAGGTTGAAGGGAAGAAGAAGAGAGGATTTTCGATGGTCTAAGGGGGTATGGTCAGCCAAAAATGATTAAGGAGAGAGAGAGAGAGAGAGAGAGAGAGAGAGAGAGAGAGCTTATATTCAATCCTTGGGTCAAAGGGGAAGAATGGTAGGTGGCCAAAAGGTGATATGACCATGCTTGCCCATCTTGTGACATTTGGCATTGTCTTTTTCAAAGGAGATCCAATAGCTCTCTTTTATTCTTCTTTTTCGGCGGCCATGAGAGGGTGTAATGTCCATTATGCCCTTTTTCAATTGCAAGGACAAAGTTATAAGCTCGAGGGGCAAAACGGTCATTTTACCCCCGACGTTCAGAAGGTCATTTTTCTCTCTCCTGAATTCATCGATAGGGCGACAGCCATTCCAATTGTAATGTTGAAATTCTTGATTCTCCATTTTCAATTTTCAAGGCTCATTTCTGATTATTTTCTCTGCTAGACGTGGTTCCAACCTATCCCGAACCGACGGACGACTTTTGTTGACATTACGCGTATTGACCTCGTGATTTATATCACGTTTAGGGCTCGTCAATTCGTGGCGGTTTTGGTTGTCATGTAATTGTGAAGGTCTATCGCTAGTTTCTTCAACAATCCTTATGGCCAAAGCATGGTTTCCTATCCGAGTTCCCTAGGTCCACATACCCGTCTCGCGTTAACCTTTCTCTTTTGGTCAGTCTACTCGAATTGATCAGATTCGAGCGGAATACGACTGAAATACATCTCTAGATATACACTTCTCATTAATGAGCCTGAAATTGATTGGAAATCAGAATGTCATAACTCTTCCCCCTTTAATGAAATTTCGTCCTCGAAATTCACAACCTTCTACTCATCCAATCCTTTGGGGTATTGGTGCCTCGTCGCATCCTCACTCTTCTGGATATTCCTTTCCATGGCTTGACGATCTTACTCGTCCTTTCCAACCCAAAGCTATCTTTCATCTAGAACTTGTCTCCTTCAGTCCTCAATCCAATGGGTTTCTTTCCATTCTCTTTTGGTATTCATATCATTTGCCAGCAGCTCTTCCTCGAGCGTTCACCTTATCTCTTTCATTTGTCCATATTCATTTTATCAAGCCGTTGCCAGAATGCACTCTTAATGTCCATACCCTTAGGCGTATTACTCCTTTCAAGCTTCCTTTCTCGCTAATAGAAATTCAAGGGCTTTATCAATTTGCCCTCCATTAATCAAATCAAGTTATGACCCTCAACTCCTTGAACATTTATATGGCTACTTCCGTAGTAATCCTTTCTCGACTCCATTCGAAATTTCCTTGAATCAAAGTGGTCCTTCAACTTTCGCCGTCATGTCTTTCCCTTCTATTGACACGTCCAGTGCTCGGCTACAAGATAGACAAATTTTAACTCTCAACCTTTTCACCTATATATATATATATATATATGCATCTTGGCATATCTTTGTGCCATCCTAGGAAAAACCATAATTCTCCCTTTGAATTTCAATGAGGTCATCTCCTTAAGTTTTCCTTCAATGCTGGCCTCGTACTTCCGTCCATGGGCCTCAAGGGTTCCATCCATTCCTATAATCCCTCCAGCATCGGTGTTTAATCATGGCACACCTCAATTTCCTTCTGGTCTTCTGGTCAGGAGTTTCCAATGGCCATCACACTAGTCCATTAGCAAACTTCCAATTTAAGAGTTGAATCTCTTACTTCTTGAGGGAAGATCTGTCCCTCTATTGCCAATTAAACCATGTTTAATTCTCATCGATAAGCATCCATCAAACAATCCACCCTTCCTTAGTGATACGAATATCGCTATAACAACACTTGGGTGATCTTTTCGTTCCACATGCTTCGCCTTCAATTCCTTTAAGCAATCCATACCCTCAATCTCTTTTAGTTCTCATAACTTCAAGACCCTTCCTTTCACAAGCAACGCTTCTATATCCACAAGCAATTTCATCCTTCGGCGTTGCCTCTCGTTCAATTCTTCTCAGAAAACTACTACTCGATATCTTCAGAGTAGATATAAACTTGAAATCTTCTTCCACCCAAGTAAGATTTTTTCCAAACCTTGTTGCGAGAATATTCTCAAACCCATTCCAATCATGCTCTAAGCATGTCAATTCGTATGACATTATTGTCACAACGTACAAGCAGCATCCAATTCAAATCGCCTTGTTATGCGTCAAGTTCCATTCTGCGTCGTGTCATTACGACCTTCATAAGCGTTTCAATTTTCCAACCGGGATCGTCATAAATGGCGTAGTCATCAGCTTAACTCGAGTCTTCGAAAACTCTTTTCACGTTCATTCACCTATTCGTGTTACGACTCGTCCTTAATCCATTTCACCAATGGAGCAGCTCTTGTAGGGAATCTTTCCACGATCCGTCTATTGCAGTTCATCGATCTTAGTAAATCTCAACTTCTCGCAACTCACATCGACTATAGTCGATTCATCACTTATTCCAATCCTCAAAGGATTTATCACTTATTTCAGTGCGTGAATCTTACTTCATCAGGCCTACAACTTGCGCTCTTCATATTTAACATGCAATAGACATTTCCTTAGAGCACATATGACGCTCTCAAAAACCATTCATGTTTCTCATGGTTCCTTACATGAATTCAACGATCGCCTCTTAATACGGTAACGACCAATTCAACCGTTCCTTGGGCACTTAGCTCGACGATTATCAACTTCCTTCCGCCAGATGTCGAATCTTCCAAACTTTTTCTCGTACTTCTCACTTGAGCTTAGACCTTGGCTCTCTATCGTCACCGGTCTCTTTTAGGACCGCACGATATTTTGTTTATTCTTGTCATTTTTCTTCTCGAGAAGCATTAGTGTTAGCCTCTGAGTTTCATACTCGCTAAGGCAACCTTATCCCAATTTCGTTCGTTCCACTGAACGTCGACATCATCCTGGAATTTAACATTGTCTACCAGACTGTCTCTCCGATTTTGTTTCCAGGAATCATTCAAGTTCTGCGTCTTCTTTCCCAGTACAGATGCTCAATCAAAATACTAAGACAATTTAGAGTTTTTCTTCCTTTTTACAATAGGGTCTCTTACCCTAAGGAAGAAATTACACAACCCCGTGGTATTTTCTCACTTCAAATTCACCTTGTCTTTCCCATTCCATAGGACGACAACCTTGGAGTTTGCACCAACGGCTATACCTTTACTTCAGGACTCAAATGCCACCATGCTTTCACATTCTCTTTCCCATAACTCAGTCACCTCCAGTGACAATATCTGTTCGTCCTTGGGTCTTCACCAATTGACTTGTCGAATGCTCAATTCGATCACCTCAAATCACCTTGCAAGTATTCTCTAAGCGCTCTTTTCATTTACTACATCATCCACTGGAATCATAACCAGTCAGGACTATCAATTCCGTTCACTTTTTCTTTTGTCAATGACCAATTCATGGTCCAATCGCCCTTTAAGAGCAATGCCCTATTATTTATGGAATAGCAACTCATGATTTCATTTCTCATGGTTCCAATTTAATCAACCGATCCTAGGAAAATCATTAACTTCAGGCAATCCAGCATGTCGATTCTTCTTCGATCTCATTCATAACAGAAAAGACTTACTACTTACTTCCCACCATGTGTCTTATGCCCAGGTAATCAACCATTTCCCGTAGACACGCTCCATATTCATAATGAACATCTCTTTGCTCGTAACCCATGAGTAGGAGGTCTCTTATTCATAAGTATCTCAATCATTCTCATCTTTTGCTGAGTCCCATCATCATTCCTCAAAATCAGGAGTAACAATCAGTCACATGGTTCTCAAGTTCCAATCCACTTAGGGACTTACTCATCTTATTCAAGGGTCTTTGACCACCTTTACCATATGCCTAAGCGACCTTAAGAATTTTGTCTCATACTAGCCGATCATCCTATGAACCTTGCAAAAGTATTAAGATCCAAACATTCCTTGCTCTCAAGCAACCCCAGGATGATACCTTCCATCGAACAACTCAACAGAGGTAGTCTGGGTAGATCTCATGCCTTCGAGGAAAATCCTTCCTCTAGTGACCTTTCACCAATCCTCAATAGCCTCTTAGGGTTAGTACTGCCAGGGTCACTTTCTTTCTTCATTGTGCCCAAAACCTTTAAGGTTTTCTCATTAAGGTCCTCAATCCAGAGGGAGACAATTTCAACTTTCATTCTTCCATCAAACTCAGTCATTCTCATTCTTATTCACAACTTCACAAGCTTTTCAGAACTCTCATGGTTCTTCCCATACATTCACTTTTCTCGTGAATGAAATAACTCAGAGTCACCTTTCTTGTGACCTTTATTGCCTTGACTCATCAGCATTAGCATTTATCACCACAGTGACTTAGAGAATCATGGTAGCTTCTCTTCGAGCTTGCTTAACCAACCGTTTCCTCATTTTCGTTCATAGTTCCTACGACCCATTCAGCTCTTGGGTTTCGTACGATTAATAGACCAAGCCATATCCTCTTTTGATACTCATACTCCAATCGCCTATCTTTATTCAATTCTCATGATCCATCTTAGTCTTTGGATCCTTTCGTATCTCGCATACACAAGCCAAGTGCTACTCTAGCGACCATACCTTGGTCCTTTAGTCTTATTAGGTTCTCATGTCACTTGAATTATTATGATTCCCTCCAGGAATCCAAGACTCAAGTCACCTACTCAAGTCTATCAGTCTCAGGTTGCTCACCTCCATATCTTTCACCATCAACCAACCCTCTAATGGTTCTTGGGCAATTCTCAATTAATCGCCATTTATTCGAGGATCCCAAATCATCCTTGGTCAGTAATCGTTCCTCAAGCCAACCTCAACGAGGCAACTTCTCAACTGACGGCCACTACTAGGCTAGCCTCAACTGGCCAACTACCAATCAAGCGCTCTAGACAGCGGTTCACTACATCAAAAGCTCATATTTTAGGCATAAAGGTATCCGCCACTCTATCATAGTCACAACATACTATCTCATCTTAACCTGTCTCGGTTCAACGGGTATAAACCCCTTACGTCATCTAACCTCCCAGTCATACCTTGGCCAAGCCAATCACATGAGGTTAATAATCAAACATGCCTAACAGGCCCATCATAACCATCACTTTCTTTTTCAAAAGGCATCCACTATCAAGCACAAAACTTTTAACCATGCCAATCACAGGCATCGTTACACATGTCATGCCACTTTCAATCATCCTTGATGAGGATCAATTCGTGCCGCACATCCCTTATCCACAATTGGACTCAACCTGATACCTAAGCTTCCCCTTTCAAGTTATGACTTGGGCCATTCCTACCTCTTGCCATCTTAGAAGCCTGCTAGGAGCCGCTCCTTGTCCGGACCTTTCTGTCCCGGCGATCACTCCCTGCCCTCATCAGACCTGGCCGTTGCAGGTTGTCCCAAGTCATGCATCTACGGAGAAAGCCCCGTTCCACATGTCTCATACATGTTTCATTACAGCTTATAAGTATCCCATCAACTTGTCCCATATCAAGCGACGGTTTATTAAGTCCAACAACGATAAGTTACTGCATGCACCCTCATCAACTTTCAATTCAAGCCATAAACATAAGCACAACATGACCGTCCTCATCACTTGAACTGTCAAAACTACCTTCAGATCAATTCCTATCCATTCGAGAGTCCTAATTCCCCCAATGACCGTCATACCTCACAGATCACCTGTCTATATTCCATTATATATCTCATGTCCAGTCAACATTTAAATCAAATTCCTATGCATCAGATCACATCTAATCTTCAATTCAGATACTTGTATTTATCTCAACTCATATCATCCAACGTTGTCAATAACAATCGATAAATAAAACCATCAAGATATCACGTAGTTCAAGCCTGAATCCACCAATATCAACTGTCTCTTTATAACTCGTACTCCTCGAGTTGGGGTTATTGACAAATCAAGATCACAATCATGCACCTCAATTGACCTTTCATTCATAAGCAATTCCCTATTTTCCTCAAGCACAATTACTATCTCAAAATCCATGCTTATGACTCTCGAATCCCAGCTTGCTTCCACTTAAACTTTAATCACCACATAACTCAGGATCATTCATTAAAGTCAACTCTAGGACCATTAAAGTGTACACAAGTTCAAGCATACAATCCTCAAGATTCAATGATCCTTGCTTAGTCGTATAGGCCTCAATATCTAATTGTCCCCGAGTCATCACACCTTATCACTCCAAACCTCAATCACATTACATCGAGCTGACCTTGATCTGATACCAAATCGAACGGGGATATCACGCCCCGAACCCGGCGAGCGAGCAAACATCCCACCAAGCCGTACTTTTCTGAATGAAAGCTCCAAGATCCAACGTTCAAAGTTTCAATTTAATGAAAGGAACACGCATGCGAAAGCGATGCCAACTCTAATCATATAAATACAACAACACCCGATGACTTAGGACACAAGGATACATCAAATTACCTTCACCGATTACTAAAAGGTCAATTCCTATTTCACCAATTAGAAGTACAATCCCAACATCAAAAGGGAAAATACATTCTAAATACAATTGGTCAACTATCTCTTCAAATGCCAATCCTTTGCAAGCTCGTGCTTCCTTCGCTTGGAACCTGAAAAATGTAAGCCCCCACTAGGGCGAGATATAAATCTCAGTAAGGTGTGTCCTAACCCTAGGTTAGGCCGACCGTCCACTCAAGCAGTCACCTATCACGAAATCCCACACTCATAATCATACTAGCGCATCAACCACGAACCAATAAAACAACAGCATATAGATGGCAGGCATGCAACGATGACCTTACATCAAACTCAGACGCATATGCACACTCGGACTGTCACTTCACCATATCCACCAACCTCCACCTGCCTCAATCTCTAGCTCCCAATTAATCACATCAGGCTCGGTTCACGTAACGCATCGGACCGTCATCGGTAACACGTGTAAACGAATCAGGTTTCGATGAATCTCAGGTAAATCTCATTATCTCGTACCTCCGTCCCGCGAATAGTTCGCATCAGGACCGTGGCTATCTCAACCCCGCGATCTTGTCACATCAGGACGCCACACATCATCAACTCCACCCCGCGATCTCGTCGCATCAGGGTATTCATCTCCTACCCCGCGTCTCATACGCTTCAGGGCCTCTCCGTCCCGTGAATAATTCACATCAGAACTATGGCTATCTCAACCCCGCGATCTCGTCGCATCAGGGTGCCACACATCATCAACTCCACTCCGCTATCTCGTCGCATTAGGGTATTCATCTCCTGCCCCGCGTCTCATACGCCTCAGGGCCTCTCCACGTCATGCTCATGCCATGATTTACAATTCATTTCACAGATAAAACGACAAGTGCATCTCATGCACAATTTGAAACTTCATGGCATGCAAGACAATCATCAACAGGCGACATGGCATGGGATTTAAATGCAAACAATATCACACATGTCTTCCTCTATCCATTTAGGACATTCAAAAACTACCCTTTTGGAATACTCTCGTAGATTGATCCAATTAAGCCTCGACTCACCCAATCGAGTTCGGACTTCCTAGCATAAGGTTAGGAATTTCCTTACCTTTGATTTGGCAACACAAATCTCCCCTTGCAATGGCCTCAAAGTCTCAGCCCCTTAGGGTTCTAGGTCGAACGCGGTGCGCAACCTAGAATTTCAACGAATTCCGTCAATTTCCAAGTCTAATTCCTTAATTCATTAACCCCAATCATCCATAACATATCCCTCAACGTCCCATCATATCTTAAACACCAATTTGGAACTAAAAATCACCAATCCCAGCCTCCAACAGATTCGGTTTGCCCGGAACCGAACCGGTCTTCGGTTCCACGCAAACCGAACACTACCGGCCTTCAATCTACTCCTAAATCCATCATTCAATCATAAACCTACCTCTTAACATGTCTATCTAGGGGTTTGAGAGGCTCACCGTGAGTTTGAAGTCGATTGATTGCCGGAAACTCGTCGAGCGTCGCCGGTTCTTCCCAAGTCAGACTTCGACAGTTTCTGTGCAAGATTTACAAGGCCGGTTCATGGTCAAAACTTAATCAAATTGAGTCTCAATTTTTACCATAAATTTCTACACATCTCTACTAGATCTCCACAAAATTTGGCTCCAAAATTCCCAGATTTCAACCATCAAAAAGACTAGGAACCGGACCTACCTCTGGTTTGCTTCGATTCTGTCGACTCTCGGGAAATCTCTTGTCTGAGGCTCCTCGGTGCTCTAAATGACTTGATTCTTATTCGAGGATGTCGGCAAGACGTAAAGCTTTGTCGGTGTGGTCAGCCGGTGGCCGAATGGTGGCCGGAAGTGGTCGCCGGAATGGCCGAACAGAACCCCTCAGAATTGGTCGGTGGTCTAAGGGGGTATGGCCGACCAAAAATGATTGAGGAGAGAGAGAGAGAGAGCTTATATTCAATCCTTGGGTCAAAGGGGAAGAATGGTAGGTGGCCAAAAGGTGATATGACCATGCTTGCCCATCTTGTGACACTTACCATTGTCTTTTCCAAAGGAGATCCAATGGCTCTCTTTTATATTCTTCTTTTTCGGCAGCCAAGGGAGGGTGCAATGTCCATTATGCCCTTTTTCAATTGCAAGGGCAAAGTTCTAAGCTCGAGGGGCAAAACAGTCATTTTATCCCGACGTTCAGAACGTCATTTTTCTCGCATCGAAATTCATCGATAGGGCGATGGCCATTCCAATTGTAATGTTGAAATTCTTGATTCTCTATTTTCAATTGTCAAGGCTCATTTTTTATGGTTTTCTCTACCTAACGTGGTTCCAGCCTATCCTAGACCGATGGACAGATTTTGCAGATATTACGCGTATCGACTCCATGATTCATATCACATTTAGGGCTCGTTAATTCGTGACGACTTTGGTTGTCATGTAATTGTGACGGTCTATCGCTAGTTCCCTCAACAATCCTTATGGCCAAAGCGCCGTTTTCTATCCTAGTTCCTGGGTCCACGTACCTCATCTCTCGTTAGCCTTTCCCTTTTGGTCAGTTTACTCGAATTGATCAGATTCGAGCGGAATACAACTGAAATACATATCTAGATATACACTTCTCATTAATGAGCCTGAAATTGACTGGAAATCAGAATGTCACAAATGGTTTCCGGCAAATTTTCTCCAGGATACAACAAAGTCTCAGTGAGAATAACAGATAGCAATTCTAATATTTCTCCATGACCTATCTAGGAAACAATTGGAAACAAAAGCTATATTTTTCTTGCGTTCAAAGAACGAAAATTGAGAGAAGTGAAGATGATTATGAAAATGAACCGAACACTTGAATATATAATAAGAACTAACATACCTTTTCGCGTCCGAAAAGTATTTAATTCTCATGCAACTCTTCATGTCCAAACAGTTTATTCAATCATACATTTTAATGTATGAATCGATAGTTATTTTCGAAGAGACACAAACATTCGAAAGCTTATAAAAGTTCCTTAGAAAATAACTGAAAATTGAATAGACACAACCTTTCAAAGGTTATCGGAATCCTTTGTAAACAGTCGCACTGTTTCACTAGAAAATGATGGTAATTGTTGATTTGTGCCAAATTTAGTCCACGTGCACACTCACATCTTTTCGATATGGGACAAGGCACCTTTTAGTTTGTTTTTATAAACAAACCACTAACAATCCCTCGCTTTGTTTGTGAAAATAAAATTACAAAACAAAAATTTTTATAAAAATTACAGCCAGCATTTGCATGAAATTAATATACATATATAAAGGTCTCTTTCGAGATAAACCTTTATTTAGTGCAAGTATCTCAAAACTCAATCAAAATTGCAAGTAACTTGGCTTTAAACTTGTTACTGTATGTAATAGAATCGGACATACCGCACATATACTAATCTCTTCTTTCAGCGAGAAGTTCATATTTACTCGGCACTATTATGACCTTGTGTTTATACCTGTTTCATAAGCTCTCTAGAAAGCAATCTAACTTTCGTAAGAAACGGCACCACTTCTAAGCCCATATAGGCGAAGTATTTTCACGTGTTTTTGTTACTAATGAACATGCTGCTAAGACGTATTATACTTCATTAAGAGTATAACTTAGCCTCTAAATCGTAACAGATGATACTGGCTTCTCACGTCCGGGCTAATGTCAGTATCAAACAATCACTTTCAGTAACTTGTTTTTACCCATTAAACCTTATAACTGGTGATGTGCTAGTATTAAGTCGGGTTACCATTATTGGTGATTTTAAGCAAAGAGTTTCAGTCTTATTTCTTTTAAGATCACTTTTACCATCTCTCTTGGTAAAACCTTTATAAAGAGATCAGCCAGATTTTTACTTGACCTCACCTAGACAATCGTTATGGTACCATCTTTAATCAATTGCCTCACGCACTTATGCCTTAGGCTAATAAATCTTGATATTTCATTATAAGTGTCACTCTGATATCTTGTCAAAGTAGCCTGATTATCATAATGAACAAAATAGAAGGCATAGGACTAGGCAATAATTTAATGTATAACAGTAAATTTCTAATCCACTCAGCCTCTTTTTCAATTGCTGCTAAAGTAATGAATTCTGATTCTATCATTGAGTAAGTTATGCATGTTTGTTTTTTGCTCTCCCAAGATATAACACATCCACCTAATTTCTTGTAATCCAACTAGCATCAGTGTATCCTTCTAATACAGCTAGATAATTATTATAGAGCAATTACAAATCTTTTAGTTCTCTTAACTAAAATTTTGTGACTACATTACAATGTTCTATATTTGGATTACTACCATATTTACTCAACTTACACACGAAAAATGTAATATCAAGTCTAGTATAATGCATCGCATACATTAAAGACCCTATAGCACTCACATATTTAAATTGTGCTATTATTTTACCAGAATCATAATTTAATTTCATACATGAATCAAATGGAGTATTCATTTCTCTAAAGTCAAGATGTTTAAATTTATTTAACATCTTTTCAATATAATCACTTTAAGTCAAAGAATAACCCCCACTATGTGTTTAATATTTAAGATGTATCTACTTCACCGAAATCTTTCGTTTTCAATACGAAAGTTAGATACTTTTTAGTCTTGATTGCAACCATTATATTGGTTCAAACAACAAGCATACTATCGCAAACTAAAATACCATAATTTTTTTAATTATCTCTGCATACCCACTCCTCGATGAGGAAGAATCTGAAGTGATTCTGGATTTGGTCCACATGTTCATAAATATGCACTAGATGTTAAGTTTTGACCAAAGTCTACAGTAACTTTTATGAAAATATTTTTTTTTTATATTACAGACTCGCAATGGCTATTTTCCCGCAAAATAGTAATTTCACTTTTGTTTAGTTTAATATGGTGCACGAGTGAAACACATGAACATGGGAAATTGAGCATCAAACTTGAAATTTGCAAGTGAAGATTCTAGCAAGCACCAAATTGCTTAGCAAATCAATGTACCGACACGAAGCTAACCCACTCATCATATTTCAATTTTTGCACCTTAAATCTCACTTCTCGACATAGAGGACACTCTAAATTAGAAATCAACATCCGCACAAGGTTCGTACTTATCCAGTCTCATTTTATACTATGAGAACGATGTAGATAAGAGACGTTACATTGAACAGTTTATAGGAACCACAAATATTGGACCTAGCTATGGACCAAAGAATATTTTTTAAATCCAAAACCATTGCTAGAACTGTCACGCCCCAAATCCACTGCAAAGGCCATGACACGGCTGTCCTTTCTCAAAAGGACGCAGCCTTCACAAAGCCAAACTCAGCCTGCTAACAAATGTGTACATTCATATATATATTGGATAAAAAGGTCTATCGGTACACTATCAGAGTTTTCTATAAACACAAAAAAAAAAGATCCATAAATCCAACTAACAAAAGAGCTAACTAAAAAGCCCAACATAACTCTTTAGACTTCATAGTAAAAATTCCCTACCTAAAAATCCTCCAACTAGCGTAACTCTCACGTCTTATTGACGATTCGTTGAACTTGAAAGACAAGGGAAATGGAAGGGGTGAGTTAACACGGCTTAGTGAGTAATACATTTCTTCTAAGCAGATCGAATAATCACTATGCACATTTAATATCAAAATATAACTCATTTAAATCAAACTCATCACATAACAGATCTTTATAGTCAAACGAGTTATATAAAACCTTAGCGTAATAAGTTCTTAACAAAAATACTTGTTTCAAATCACGAACTCAAGCAAAATATATCAATGGTCTAATCCATTGATCAATCTCGTCAAAACACAAGTCAATGGTCTATCCATTGACTAATCTCATCACAAACACATATTAGTGGTCTATCCACTAACCAATCTCATGCTCAAGAGTCTAACCATGGTCACGTATAACGCCCGTGACAAAAGGTGACCAAGATTCCCCCTTGGCAAGGTCTCCAACTATAATGTCGGTGGCTCGGCCCACAAGGATATCCTAACTAGTATGTGCATATCCACAAACCCCTCAACCGGGTTCACAGCCATCTTGAGCACCACAAAATTCAATAACAACATCCTCCTCAAAATCAATTTCACACCAACAACACATAATGAATAGAAACCATATCAACTAGACAAAACAACAGTAAATGTTCGATCCTGATTTTATGTACCAAAAATGTTATTTCTCCAGTTATAACAACATATAGTACTATATCTTTTAAGATATGCATTTTGCAAACACAAAGAAGAAATAATATCACTCACTCAGTAACGTCAGAAGTAAACTAGAAAGTTTACTCGGATCGACACGTCCGAAACCCTATCAAAAGTATGAAAAAAACGGATCAAAAACTGAGTAATAAGCTACCCTAAAACATGACTCAACTGAATAAGGCCTATTTGTCACTAAGACGATACCTAGCACCAATAAAACACTCGCTCATAGCAAAAACATAAGTTTTTCGCAATGCGCAACTAGCGCGATAAACTTCAACGGGCCATAACTCCCTCATCCAAACTTCGATTTAAACAATCTTATAGTCCAAAAAAAGCTCTTTTAATGTACAATAAGAACCTTAACATGGTTTGTCCAAAATCCATTCGAAAATTGGCAAAAATGGGCAAATAAGTTCTAGTCGCGTACTGTTCATCGCGCGAACCGGATTTGAAAATCTTATTCCGAGTAAACCGTAACTTCAAATCAAAATTCGTCAAATCCTATGGCTTCATAACACCCTAAAGTTTCATTTCCATATAAAAATCCAGGTAAATGATCAGGAAATCAAACCCGACGACTCATATTCCACCAAATTTCAAAATTCAGCCCTAACTCCTAAAATCACTTCGATTGGAGGAAAGTAGAGGCGCGAGCACTTACCGGTAGTTGTTAATCGATGTGGGAATAGCTTGGTAGGGTAACGAGAAAACCCCCCTCTCTTCTCTTCTTTCTCTCTCTCCTTTCTATTATTTCTTCTTTCTTCTTCATCATCATCATCATCTTCTTCTTCTATTCTGTTCTTATGGTCATGGGATGTGACATTTTGATTTTTTCCTGTCATTTCAAGACTCATTAATGAGAAAGTATCTAACGATGTATCTCAGTCGTATCTCGCTCGGATCTGATCAATCTCGAGTTGATTGACTAAGAGAGAAAGGCTAACGCGAGACAAGGTACGTGGACCTAGGGAATTCGAATAGGAAATGGCGTTTTGACCATAAGGATTGTTGAGGGGACATTTAGAGCCATAAAAGGCCGATCTAAGAACGATTAAGGAATGCATTGCTAGCGTTATACGATTGGAGCGCGGGTGATGCCGCTCAACCAAAGTACAATTTGCAAAATTCTCCTAAATCGAGCGATGACGATCGAGACGGTCAGAACTAGTAATAAACCCTCGCAATTACATGACAACCAAAGTCGCCATAAATTGACGAGCCCCAATTGTGATATGAATCACATGGTCGATACGAGTAATGTTTGCAAAAGCCGCCCGTCAGTTCGAGATAGCTTGGAACCACGTCTGATAGAGAAATGATTCAGAAACAAGTCTCGAAATTAGAAAATGAAGAATCAAGAATCCCAACATTATAATTGGATTGGCCGTCGCCTTATCGAAGAAAATTAAGAGTAGAAAAACGACGTTCCGAACGTCGGGGGTAAAATTACCATTTTGCCCTTCAAGCCGTAATCTTGCCTATATAATTAGATGAGGGCATTTTGGTCGTTAACCACACCCCAAGGCTGCTGAAATTGAAGAAAATGAGAGTCATTGGATGAGCAATTGATTGACACATGGACAAGTGTCAAAGGATTAAGCTATGATGTGATGAAGTCACCTTTTAACCTACCGTTCAACTAAGTTGACTCCTGAAATTGGGGTATACCTCACTCTCTCTTTCACTTGGCCGAACACCCCCTCTATTACCGATCTTCTTCTTCTTCTTCTTCTTATTCTTCTTATTATTCTTCTTCTTCTTCCTCTGCTGCCGAGAAGCTCCACCGCCCGACTAGGTTTTGCCTCTATCGTTCGCCGCCATCGACCGCCGCCTCCGACCACCACCTGGACTCTAGCCGACCACCAGCCCCTTCCTCATCCTCTTATCAACGTTTTCCAAGTGGAATTACGACATTTGACACACTGAGGACCTCCGGCCAGCCGTTCTCCCGGAAGCCGACGAAAACTGTCGCAACTGGAGGGAAGCTACTGTTTAGACCCCGTAGGACCTCGAATCCTTCGAATTTTTTAACCAAATGTTGTGTACCTCTAGAGGACACATAGACTGAGCTGTGGTAAAAAGTTTGGAGGAATTTGATGGAGTTTTGACCCTAAATAGGTCTTGTGTTTGAAGGGAAAAAACTAACCGGTTGAATACTCGGAGGAACCGGCGCCGTTCAAGGACTTTACGGTGTTGCCTTGGCTCCAAATTTTCGGTGAGGCTCCCCAACCCTTAGACTTACATGTTAGCAAGTAGATTAGCGGATAAATTGAGGATTTAAGATAGTTTAAGGGCTGATTAATTGGGATATGCACAAAATCGAAAATACCCTGTTTCGGTTCTATGCATACCGATTCTGTGGAAGGCTATTGGTGATGGAAATGGGTTCTAAATTCATTGTTGAGACGTATTTGAGGTTCATGTTTCATGGATTGATGAATTGAGCAAAGAAAATTGACGATTGGAGGAATTTCCTTAGGTTACGCGGCTGAGTTGTTCTTGAGCTATTTGTACCGAATCCTTGGAGTGCTTGGGAAGAGATTTTTGTTGATTTTAGCACAAGGTAAGGGGATTCTAAACCTTTGATAGGAGGATTGGACTCGATTGGGGGAATTGTGTGCGAATTGATCGATTCTTGGAGGTTCATAATTCAATTGTCCAATGTATGTCCTAGAAAGATATAGAGGACTTGATTGTTTGACAATACTTGTGCCATAAATTGATTATCGCATTTGTATGTCAAATTTAATTGTCTCGCATGCCATGGATGTGACGTTCGTCGCATGAGTTTGCATTCGAACGTGAGCTATGAGATGAAATGAACTTGTGGCATGTCTGAGACACCCTGATACGTTGAGACGCGGGGTTGTGTAACTGGATACCCTGAAGTGCTGAGGCACGGGGTTTAAATTGAATGGCACCCTGAGGCGTACGAGACGCGGGGTTGAGAAGGCCATGGTCCTGATGCATTGAAACGTGGGACGAGAGTTGAGATGTGTCGATACAGGCCCGGAATGAGATTGAAAACATGATCTGTTTACGCGGGTTTGTCAATGAGATGGTCTAATACGTTTACGCGGACCGAGCCTGAGACATTCTAAACGCGGGCATAAAAGTGAGGTAGATTGGAAGGGTAGAAGGTGAATGGGCATGGCAACGCGTACTTAATTCTAATTATGTGAAATGATGCCATGACTGCATGCTTGACATTCGTATATTGTTTATTAACAGTTGAATGCCTCATATGATTATTTGTACAAATTATTTGTGATTGCAATTGCTTGAATGTACGGTCAACCTAACGTAGGGCTAGGATCTACCTTACTAGGATGTAAATCTCACTCCGTTGTGGGACCCATTTTTTTTTTTCAGATCCTAGGCCTTAACAATGTGGCCAATCAAGTTTGGTGACCCGAAGAAGATGTTAGTATATTTTGAGGAGTTCCTTGACGAACAGGGGACTGTTTATATTAGGAAGTGCACGGTCGTCTGGGTAGATGAGGGTGGCAGTAGCTGGAAGCCTCATAGGTACAAGGCCTGGTTCAGAAAGATAGTTGACGTTTCTACGGGGCTACTAAAGCCCACTGAGGTACCCCGTGGGGTGATCCCTAGTTGGTTCCACTCCGCTCGGGATTCAGTGGAGGCCGTGGGGTCAGTCGTTGGCTCGAGGAATGGTCGTGAGAGGACCCCGACCCTGGAGAACACCGATGAGGTTATAGTGATCGAGGCCACAGAGAACGACCAAGTAGAGCGTCAGCAGACAAAACACTTGAGAACACGGTGGAGGTCTGCTCTGAGACTCTCTCGGAGTACGAGCCTATTGAGGAGGCGGAGGAGACTAACGACTCCAGTAGCTTGACTTAAGAGTCTCTGATTTACTAATCTAATATTTTGATGGTGTTCTCGATACTTGTTTCTTGTGGAAGACTGATGACCGTCTTTTGTATTAGCCTTGCCACTCTACTGACCAGCCTATTTAGTTTGTCGTGCCTTGTATGTATATTCGGAAGTTTATGTATTATTGGTACCCTCGTTACCCAGGTCTCATTTTATAATTGTACGGAGGAGTTTGTATATCATCGCTTCCGCGTGCTTTCTATATGGTACATCTCTCGACCTATGTGAATCCTAAGACCACGAGAGAGAGTTTGTGCTTGCAAGGAGTCGTGCGCTCGTGCCCGGGGTGCGGAGTGTAACATGGGAGCTGAAGAAAAGAAAGAAGAAAGATGTAGGGGTTTGGGCTTGGGCTTAAATAATTCATTTAGGATAAATATTACAATCTACCCTTTTAAAAAAATTTCGTCCTCGAAATTTGAATAACTGAGCTTACCTCAACTTTCAATTACATGAGGATACTTGCGTCTCGCCTCCTCCTTGAGTTCCCACGTAACCTCTCTTTCAGGTGATTATGCCACTGGATCTTAACATAGGGAATAGTTCGTCATCGTAACACTTGCTCTTTCCAATCAACTATTCGAATAGGCTGCTCCTCGTAAGTCAAATTTTCCCTTATTCTCAAAAGACTGAAGTCCAGTACATGATCATGATTCGGCACATATTTTGGCACGCCCCGAACCCGTCGAGCACGCAAACATCCCACCGGGCCGTACTTTTCAATTATTCCCAGGATCCATCGGCCAACGTTCATTGCGCTTACAGTAACTCACGTGCGAAAGCGATTCCTTCTTCAATCATATAAATACATCACAACCGATGATTTAGGACAGATGCCTCAAAATCAATAAACAACTATATACAGAGGTTCAACTCCTAACTTGCCAATCAGGTGTACAACTCTATTATCACAAAGACAAATCTCATTCTATGTGTCATTGGTCACTAACTCTTCAAGGCCAATCCTTGGCAAGCCCGTGCTTCCTCCGCCTTTAACCTGTAAAAATTAAGCCCCCACTAGGGTGAGATTTAAATCTCAGTAATGTGGGTCCTAACCCTAGGTTAGGCCGACCGTCCACTCAGGCAGTCATATATCCAATCAAATTAGGCTTTGGCTCACACAAGCATATAGGGCACCAGTCAATAATCTCAACATATGGATGACAGGCAAACATCGATAACCTCAAGTCACACTCAAGTAATAATACCCATGCACTCTCAGCCTACCACATCTCATATTCACTAACCTCAACCTGTCTAAATATCTAGCTCACGATCTTGTCACCTCAGGCTCGGCAACCCCCGTAAACGCATCAGGTTCCGATAAATTTCATGGCCAATAACATTATCCTAACCTCTGCCTACCTCATTCTCTAGCCCGCGAACTAGTCGCCTCAGCCTCGGCCAGCGTAAACGCATCAGACCGTCATCGGTGTCCCGCGTAAACGCATCAGGTCTCGGTTTATCTCCAGGCAAGGTTTATGAGCTCATACTTAACCCCACGAACTCGTCGCATCAAGGTATGTATATATCCGCCCCGCGTCTCATACGCTTTAGGGCCTCTTCATCTCATGATTAGATTGCATCAGGACCTTGGCCATCTCAACCCTATGAACTCGTCGCATCAAGGCGCCACCTAATCACAATTCACTTCACGACCTCGTCGCATCGGGGTCTCAACCATCCACCATGCGTCTCACACACCTCAGGGCTTCACCATGTAATACTCATGCCATGACTCACCATTCGATTCGCCAATAAACTCATGTGCAACCAATGCACAATTTGACTATTCTGGGCATACAAAACAATCAAAGATGCACATACATGGTGAATAATTCAAATACCAGCAATGGCACATATAAACCCTATATAATTCTAGGGCATTCCAAGCAAAATCCTCTTAACCATTCTCATGATCATTCAAATTATCTCTTGACTCACCCAATCGAGTTCAGACGTCCTAGCATAAGGTTAGAAATTCCCTTACTTTTGATTTGGCAACCCAAGTTGCTCCTCATGACCCTCAAGGTCTCGGCCAACCATGGTTCAAGGCCAATCCACCGCACAACCTAATAAAATTCAACCAATTTGTCAATTCTCAAGTCCAATTCCTCAATTCATTAACCCCTATCATCCATAACATATCCCTCAACATCTCATCATATCATAATCATCAATTTGCAGCTCAAAATTACCAATCTCAGCCTCCCACAAATTCGATTTGTACAAAACCGAACCGATCCTTCTTGGTTCGGTATAAACCAAGCACTACCAACCCTTAATCCAACTCTTAATCCACCATTTAATCATGAATCTACCTCTTAACATGTCCATTTAGAGATTTGAGAGGCTCACCGTGAGTTTGAGCTTGATTGGTTGCCAGAAACCCTTTTACATCACCGGATTCTCCCTTGGTCAGTACCGGCAGTTTTCTGGGCAGAATGTACAAGGCCATTTCGAGGTCAAAACTTCATCAAATAAATCCCCAATTTTTACCACAGGTTCTTACACATGTCTACTGAGTCTCCACCAAATTTGATCTTTAAACTCTAAAAATTCGACCTTCAAATAGACTGAGGAACAGACCTACCTCAGGTTGGCTCCAGTTCTGTTGGCCTGTGGGAGAATGCTTGCTCCGAATTCCACAGAGCTTCAAATGACTTGATTCAAGTTGGAGGACGTCGGCAAGAGGTGGACCTATACTATGGTGGTCGACTGGTGGTAGCTGGTGGCCAGAAGTGGCCCTCGTGGGCACCGAACAGAGGCCCCAGAACTGATCTCTAGTTCCTCCAAGTCAGTTTCTAGGCAAAATGTACAAGGTCGGTTCGAGGTCAAAAACTTATCAAATTAAGCCCAACTTTTTACCATAGATTCTACATGTCTCAACTTGATCTCCACAAAATTTGAGCTAAGGATTCCAACATTTCGACCACCAAAGAGACTGAGAACCGAACCTACCTCAGATTGGAGCAGTTTTCGTCGACTCTCGGGAGAATCTTCGTTCCGGACTCCTCGATGCTCCAAATGCTCCAATTCTTATTGGAGAATGTCCGCAAGACATAGATATTTGTTTGGGTGGCTGACCGGCATCCAGGGGTGGCCAAAAGTGGCCATGGTGGCCGATAAAGTGGAGGTCCAGAAGCTGTCTGGCGAACAGCAGAATGGAGAAGGAAGGAAACAAAGTTGCTCGGTTCTTTGGGGGTGATTTCTGCCGAAAATGGAGTGAGGAGAGAGAGGAAAGAGAGAGCTTGTTATCCCAAAAAAATTGATCAAATGAGTTGATTGGTAGGTGGCATTAAATGATGAATTGATCTCCACCCTTGGATTTGTGACACTTGTCCATTGTTCTTATCAAAGGGATCCAATGGCCATCTCTTGCCCTTGAATTTTCGGCAGCTTGGGGATGAAAATGTCCATTTTGCCCTTCCTCAATTATAAAGACAAAATTCCAAGCTTGAAGGGCAAAATGGTCATTTTACCCCGACGTTCAGAACGTCGTTTTTCTCGTTCCGAAAACCTTCGATAGGGCGACGGCCAATCCAAATAATATTGAAATTATTGATTTTCCATTTAAAATCTTTCAAGGCTCGTTCCTATTGGTTTTCTCTATCAGACGTGGTTCCAGCCTATCTCGAACCGACGGGCGGCTTTCGCAGACATTACGCATATCGACCCTGTGATTCATATCACGTTTAGGGCTCGTCAATTTGTGGCAGCTTTGGTTGTCATGTAATTGTGAGGATCTATCACTAGCTCCTAAGGTCTCGATCTTTACCGTCCTATTTAGGAAAATTTTGCAAATCATACGTTGGTTAAGCGGCACCACCCGCGCTCCAATCGTATGATACTCGTAAGGCATCTCTATATCGTTCTTGGATCGGCCTTTTTGTGGCTCTAAATATACCCTCAACAATTCTTATGGTCAAAGCGTCATTTCCTATCCAAGTTTCCCAAGTCCACGTACCTCGTCTCGCGTTAGCCTTTCCCTTTTGGTCAGTCTACTCAAATTGATCAGATTCAAGCAGAATATGACTGAAATACATTTCTAGATACACACTTCTCATTTTTGAGCCTGAAATCGACTGGAAATCAAAATGTCACAACTCTTCCCCCTTAAAGAAATTTCGTCCTCGAAATTTGCAATCTTCTACTCATCCATCCAATCCTTTGGGGTTGTAGGGGCCTCGTCACATCCTCACTTTTTCGGACAACCTTTTCATGGCTTGGCGATCTTGCTCGTCCTTTCTAACTCAAAATTATCCTTCTCTAGGATTTGTCCCATTTTGCCTTTAATTTGATTTGCTTTCCTCCATTCTCTTTTGGCATTCACATCATTGGCTAGCAGCTCTTCCTCGAGCGTTCACCTTATCTCTTACATTCGTCCATAGCCGTTATCACCATACCCTCGCCAGAATGCGCTCTTTAATATCCATATCATTCAGCATCTCACTCCTTCCGAACTTCCGTTCACGCCAACAAAGATTTCAGGACTTTATCAATTTGTCCTCCATCAGTCAAATCGAGTTGTAGTCCTTTCGACTCCTTAAACATTCACATGATTACTTCCGCAGCAATCCATTCTCGATTTCATTCGACAATCCCTTTGGATCGAAATAATCCTTCAACTTTCATCGACACGTCTAGTGCTCGACTGCAAGATAGACAAACTTCAACTTTCAACCTTATCACCAATATATGTATGTGCATCTTGGCACATCTTTGTGCTACCCCAGGAAATACCATAATTCTCCTTTCGAATTTTAATGGGGTCACCTCCTTAAGTTTCTTTTCAATACTGGACTCGTACTTCCATCCATGTCTTCCAGGGTTCCATCCATTCCTATAATCCGTCCAGTATCGAGGTTCGATCATGGTAACCCCTTAATTCCTTCTCGCCTGCAGGCTAGGTGTTTCTAGTAGGCAATACACTTAGTCCTTTAGCGAACTCCCAATTTAGGAGTTAATCTTGTATTCCTTGAGGGAAGATCTGTCCCTCCATTGCTCATTTCTCAATGTTCAACTCTTACTTATAAACATCTATTTAATAGTTCACCCTTCCTTAGCGATATGAACATCGCTATAATAACACTTGGGCGGTCACTTCGTTCCGCGCGCCTTTTTACCAATTCCCTTCAGACATCTCATGCTCTCAACATCTTGTAAATGCCATACTTTCAAGGCCTTTCCTTTATCTAAGCAACGCTCTCATCTCCACCAGCAATTCTACACATCTGTGTTGCCTCTTGTTCAATTCCTCTCAAGAAACTGCTACTTTATACTCTGGTGGTAGGTATAGCCTTGAAACATTCTTCCACTCGAATAACATTCCCCAGCTTCTTCGCGAGGACACTCGGAACCCATTCTAATCACACCTTAAACATTCCAACTCTTATGGCCTTACCATCACGATGTACAAGCAACATCCATTTCAAATCGCCTTGTTATATCTTCAAGTTTCATTCTGCGTCGTGTCACTACAACCTTCATAAGCTTTCCAGTTTTCGACACGAAATGCCATTAACCGCATAGCCATCAGCTAAACTTAAGTCTTCAACAATTCTTTTTAACATTCACCCATCCCTTCGTGTTACGACTCATCATTAATCCATTTCACCAATGGAACAACTCTTGTAGGGAATCTTTCAATGGTCCGTCTATTGCCACTCATCAATCCCGTGAAGCTTGCACTTTTCGCAACTCACATCGACTATAGTCGATTCATTACTTATTCCAATCCTCAAAAGATTTATCACTTATTCCAATGCGTGAATCGTACTTCATTAGGTTCACGACTTACGCTTTTCACACTTTGCATGCAATAGACATTTCCTCAGAGCCCACATGATACCTTCATAACTGTTCACGTTTTTCATGGCTCCTTACATGAATTCAACCATCGCCTTTTAAGACGGTAACGATCAATTCAACCATTCCTTGAGCCCTTAGTTCAGCGATTATCATCTTCCTTCCACTAAGCGTCGAATCTTTCAACTATTCCTCGTGCTTCTCGCTTGAGAGCTCAGACTTTAGCTCTCTGTCATCACAGATCCCCTCTAGGACCGCACAACATCTTACTTATTCTTGTCACTCTCCTCTTGAGAAGCATTAGTGCTTTAGCCTCTAAGTTCCATACTCACTAAGGCGACCTTATCCAATTCCGTTTGTTTCACTGAACGTCGACATCATCTTGGAATTCAACATTGTCTTTAAAAACAGCCTCTCTGATTTCACTTCCAGGAGTCACTCAAGTCCTGCGTTTTCTTTCCCGATTCAGGCGCTCAATCATCATACTAAGATAATTTAGAGCCTTTCTTCCTTTTACAATAGGGTCTCTTACCCTAAGGAAGAAACTACACAATTCCGTGGCATTTCCTCGCTTCCAATTCACCTTGTCATTCTCATTCCATAGGACTGCAACTTTGGAGTCTGTGCCAACGGTGATACCTTTACTCCAGAACTCAAATGCCACCATGCTTTCACATTTTCTTTTCCATAACTCAGTCACCTCCAGTGACAATATCTATTCGTCTATGAGTCTTCACCGGTTCACTTGTCGAATGGTCAATTCGATTAACTCAAATCACTTTACAAGTGATCTTCAAGTGTTCCTTTCGCTTACTACATCATTCACTGGAATCATAACCAGTTAGGGCTATCAAGTTCGTTCATTTTTCCTTTCGTCAGTGACCATTTCATGGCCCAATCGCCTTTTCATATCAATGCCCTATTTCTTAGGGAATAGCAACTCATGATTTCAATTCAATCAACAGATCCCAAGAAATCATTAACTTCAGGCAATCTAGCACGTCGATTCTTCTTTGACCTTATTCACAACAGAAAAGACCTACTACTCGATTTCCACTATGTGCCTTCACCTAGGTAATCAACCATTTCCCATAGGCACGCTCCATACTCATAATGGATATCTCTTTGCTCGTAATCCACGAGCAAGAGTTCTCTTACTCATAAATCTTTTGATCATTCTCTTCCTTCACTGAGTCTTGTCACCAGTCCTCAAAATTAGGAATAAGAATCGGTCATATGGTTTTCAAGTCCCAATCCACTCAGGGACTTACTTATCTTGTTCAAGGATGCTTGACCACCCTTACCATATGTCTAGGCGACCTTGAGAACTCTGTCTCATACTGATCGTTCATCCTACGATCCTTGCAACTGTATCAGGATCCAAACAATCCTTTGCTCTCAAGTAATCCCAGGATGGTACTTTCCATCAATCAATTCAACAGAAATTGTCTAGGCAAATCTCATGCCTCCGAGGAAATCTTTCCTCTAGTGACCTTTCACCAATCCTCAGTAGTCTCTTAGGGCTAGTACTGCCAGGGTCACTTTCTTTCTTTAGTGCACCCAAGGCCCCTGAGGTTTCCTCACAAAACCCTCAATCTAGAGGAAGACAATTTCAACTTTCATTCTTCCATCAAACTTAGTCATTCTCATTCTTATTCACAGTTTCACAAGTTTCTCAACATTCTCATGGTTCTTCCCACACATTCACTTTTCTCGTGAATGAAATACTCTGAGTCACCTTTCTCGTGACTTATATCACTTAACTCGTCAATACAAGCATTTATCACCACAGTGATTTAGACAATCATGGCAACTCCTCTCCGAGCTTGCTCAATCCACAATTTTCTCATTTCCATTTAAAGTTCCCACGACCCATTAAGCTCTTGGGTCTTGTACGATCAACCGATCGAGCCATATTCTCTTTTAGTACTCGTTACTCAAATCGCCCATAGTTGCTCAATTTCATGATCCATCTCAATTCTTGGATCTTATCATACCACGTATCCTCGAGCCTAGCGCTCTTCTACGACTACACCTCGGTCGTTCAACTTCATTAAGTTCTCATGATCCACCTTAGTCTTTGGGTCTTTTCGTGTCTCACATACGTAGGTCAGGTGCTACACTAGCGACCATAACTTGGTCCCTCAGTTTTATCAAGTTCTCATGTCACTGGAACCACTATGATCCCCTTCAGGAATCCAAGACTGAAGTCGTCTACTCAAGTCTATCAATCTCAAACTGTTCACCTCATCATTCATCACTATCATCCATCAGTGGTTCCCAAACAACTCTATAATGGCACACGAGAAACTCTCAACTAATTGCTAAATATCAAAGGATCTCAAATCACCCTTGATCTGTAATCCTTCCTCAAACCAGTCTCAACGAGGCAATTTCCTCAACTGACGGCCTTAATTAGACTAGCCTCAACTAGGCAACTATCAATCAAGCACTCAAGACGGCAACTCATTGAGTTAATAGCTCATACTCTAGGTTTAAAGGCATCCGCCACCCTAGTATAGTCACAACAGACTATCTCACCTCAACAGGCCTCGGTTCCATGGGTATAAACCCATACGCCGTCTAACCTCTCAGTCATATCTTGGCCAAGCCAATCACACGAGGCTAATCATCAAACATGCCTAACAGGCTCATCACAACTATCAATTTTCCTTTCCAAGGGCATTCACCGCCAAGCACGAAGCTTTCAACCATGCCTCTCATAGGCATCATTACACAGGTCATGCCACTTTCAATCATTCTTAATGAGAATCAATCCTGTGCCATACATCCCTTATTCACAATTGGACTCAACCTAATACCTTGGTTTTCCCTTTCAAGTTATGACTTAGATCATTCCTGCCTCTGCCATCTTAGAAGCCTGCCAGGAGCCGCTCCTTATCCGGACCTCTCTGTCCCGGCGATCACTCCCCGCCCTCATCAGGCTTGACCGATGCAGGTTGTCCCAAGCCATACATCTACGAAGAAAGCCCCGTTTCACATGTCTCATACCATGTTTCATCATAGTTTATAGGTATCCCATCAACTTGTCCCACACCAAGCGACGATTTATCAAGTCCAACAGCGATAAGTCATTGCATGCACCCTCATTGACCTTCATTTCAAAACCACAAACTCAAGCACAGCATGACCGTCATATCTCACAGATCAATTGTCCATATTCTATTGCACATCTCAAGTCCAGTCAACATTCAAGTTAACTCCTTATGCAGCTGATCACCACTGATCTTCGATTCAGGTACTCCTCGTTTTCATCTAAACTCATATCATCCAACGTTGCCAATAACAATCGATAACTAAAACCATCAAAATCTCATGCAATACAAGCCTGAATCTACTAATATCAGTTGTCTCTTTATAATTCATACTCCTCAAGTTGGGTCATAGACAAATCAAGATTGCAATTACACACCTCAATTAACCCTTCATTCATAAGCAATTTCCTATTATCCTCAAGCATAATTACCACCTCAAAGTCCATGCTTTTAACTCTCTAAATCCCAGTTTGCTTCCACTTCAACCTTAATCACCTCATAACTCAAGGTCACCCATTAAAGTCAATTCTAGGACCTTTCAAGTGTACACAAATTCAAGCCTACGTCCTCGAGACTCGCAATCCAAGCCTAGTCCTATAGACCTTAATATCTAACTGTCCTCAAGTCATCGCTCCTTATCACTCCAAATCTCAATCACCTTGGATTGAGCTGACCTTGTTCTAATACCAAATCGAACGGGGATGTCACGCCCCGAACCCGTCAAGCACACGAACATCCCACCGGGCTGTACTTTTCATTTATTCCCAAGATCCATTGGCCAACGTTCATTGTGCTTACAGTAACTCACGAGCGGAAGTGATGCCTTCTTCAATCATATAAATACACCACACCCGATGACTTAAGACAGATACCTCAAAATCAATAAACAACAACATACAGAAGTTCAACTCCTAACCTGCCAATCAGGTGTACAACTCTATTATCACAAAGACAAATCTCATTCTATGTGTCATTGGTCACTATCTCTTCAAGGCCAATCCTTGGCATGCCCGTGCTTCCTCCGCCTGTAACCTGTAAAAATTAAGCCCCCACTGGGGTGAGATATAAATCTCAGTAAGGTGGGTCCTAACCCTAGCTTAGGCCGATCGTCCACTTAGGCAGTCATATATCCAATCAAATTAGGCTCTGGCTCACACAGGCATATAAGGCACCGGTCAATAATCTCAACATATGGATGACAGGCAAACATCGATAACCTCAAGTCACACTCAAGTAATAATACCCATGCACTCTTAGCCTACCACATCTCATATTCACTGACCTCAACCTATCTAAATCTCTAGCCCGTGATCTTGTCGCCTCAGGCTCGGCAACCCACGTAAACGCATCAGGTTCCGATATATTTCATGGCCAATAACATTTCCTAACCTCTGCCTGCCTCATTCTCTAACCCACGAACTAGTCGCCTTAGGCTCGGCTAGCGTAAACGCATCAAACCGTCATCGGTGACCCGTGTAAACGCATCAGGTCCCGGTTCATCTCCAGGCAAGGTTTGTATAGATTCGGTTTGTACAAATCCGAACCGATCCTTCTTGGTTCAGTATAAACCGAGCACTACCAACCCTTAATCCAACTCCTAATCCACGATTTAATCATTAATCTACCTCTTAACATGTCCATTTAGAGATTTGAGAGGCTCACCGTGAGTTTAAGCTTGATTGGTTGCCAGAAACCCTTTTACATCGCCGGATTCTCCATTGGTCAGTACCGGCAGTTTTCTAGGCAGAATGTACAAGGCCATTTCGAGGTCAAATCTTCATCAAATAAATCCCTAATTTTACCACAGGTTTCTACACATGTCTACTGAGTCTCCACCAAATTTGAGCTTTAAAATCCAAAAATTTGACCTTTAAATGGACTGAGGAACAGACCTACCTCAGGTCGGCTCCAATTCTGTTGGCCTGTGGGAGAATGCTTGCTCCGAATTGCACAGAGCTTCTAATGACTTGATTCAAGTTGGAGGACGTCGGCAAGAGGTGGACCTATGCTATAGTGGTCGATCGATGGCAACTGGTGGCCGAAAGTAGCCCTCGTGGGCACCGAACAAAGGCTTCAGAACTAATCGTTGGTTCCTCTAAGTCAGTTTCTGGGTGAAATGTACAAGGTCGGTTCATGATCAAAAACTTATCAAATTGAGCCCAACTTTTTACCACAGATTCGTACATGTTTTAAATTGATCTCCACAAAATTTAAGCTAAGGATTCCAATATTTGGACCACCAAAGGACTGAGAACGGAACCTACCTCAGATTGGAGCAGTTTTCGTCGACTCTCGGGAGAATCTTCGCTTCGGACTCCTCGGTGCTCCAAATGCTCTGATTCTGGTTGGAGAATGTCGGAAAGACATAGATCTTTATTTGGTTGGCTGGCCGGCATCCAAGGGTGGCCAAAAGTGGCTGTGGTGGCCGGCGAAGTGAAAGTCCAGAAGCTGTCCGGCAAACAGCAGAATGGAGAAGGAAGGAAATGTAGTTGCTCGGTTCTTTGTGGGTGATTTCTGTCGAAAATGGAGTGAGGAGAGAGAGGAAAGAGAGAGCTTGTTATCCCAAAAAAAATTGGTCAAATGAGTTGATTGGTAGGTGGCATTAAATGATGAATTGATCTCCACTCTTGGATTTGTGACACTTATCCATTGTTCTTATCAAGGGGATCCAATGGCCATCTCTTGCCCTTGAATTTTCGGCAGCTTGGGGGGGAGATTGTCCATTTTTTCCTTCCTCAATTATAAAGACAAAGTTCCAAGCTTGAGGGGTAAAACAGTCATTTTACCCCCGTTGTTCAGAACGTCGTTTTTCTCATTCCGGAAACTTTCAATAGGGCGACGGCCAATCCAAATAATGTTGAAATTCTTGATTTTCCATTTAAAATCTTTCAAGGCTTGTTCCTGAAAGTTTTCTCTATCAAACGTGGTTCCAGCCTATCCCGAACCGACAGTCAGCTTTCGCAGACATTACGCGTATCGACCCCATGATTCATATCACGTTTAGGGCTCGTCAATTTGTGGCGGCTTTGGTTGTCATGTAATTGTGAGGGTCTATCACTAGCTCCTAAGGTCTCGATCTTCACCGTCCGATTTAGGAAAATTTTGCAAATCATACGTTGGTTAAGTGGCACTCGCAAGGCATCCCTAAATCATTCTTGGATCGGCCTTTTTGTGGCTCTAAATATCCCCTCGACAATTCTTATGGTCAAAACGCCATTTCATATCCGAGTTTCCCAGGTTCATGTACCTCGTCTCGCGTTAGCCTTTCCCTTTTGGTTAGTCTACTCGAATTGATCAGATTCGAGCAAAATACGACTGAAATACATCTCTAGATACACACTTCTCATTTCTGAGCCTAAAATCGACTGAAAATCAGAATGTCACATATTTCCTCAATAAAAATACATAAAACACATTATGCACCCCTAAACTCAAGGCCAGCTAGTGGCAAAGCAAGTTTATAAGCGACATCGCCAATCTTCTCCAATATCAAGAATGGTCCCACATATCTTTGACTCAACTTTCCACGAGTGCCAAATCTCATGATACCCTTCATAGGTGACACCTTTAGGAATACATGATCTCCCACATTAAACTCTACATTGCGCCTTTTGAGATCTGCATAACTTTTCTGGCAGCTTTGATCAACTTTTAGATGCTCTCAATTCAGCCTAACTTTCTCCTCTGACTGTTGTATGAACTCAGGGCCAGTTAGTCTTTTCTCGCCAACATCATCCCAACAAATAGGACTTCTGCATTTTTGACCATATAAGGCTTCAAAAGGAGACATATTTATATTGGAATAGTAACTGTTATTATAAGAAAACTCTGCCAAATGTAGATGTTCCTCCCACGAACCTCCAAAGTCAATAACGCATGATCTCAACATATCTTCTAGTGTCTTGATCGTTCTCTCTGACTGCCCATCTGTTTGTAGATGAAAAGCCATACTGAAGTTAAGTTTCGTACTCAATGCCCCTTGTAAGCGCTTTCAAAAGTTAGACACAAACCGATGATCCCTATCAGAAACAATGCTCACTGGAACTCCATGTAGTTTAACTATCTTATTCGTGTACCGCTTCACCATGTCTTCCACTAAAAGGCTGAATCGATATGACAGGAAGTGTGCGGACTTAGTCAATCGATCGACGATAACCCATATAGCGTTTTTACCACTAGGAGTCCTCGGTAAGCCGACAATGAAGTCCATGGCAATATGTTCCCATTTCTATTTAGGTATCTCGAGTGGATGTAACTGTCCACCTGGTTTCCGATGTTCAATCTTCACTTACTGACAAATGAGGCATTGATCGACAAACTTCACAATATCTTTCTTCATGTTGATCCACCAGAAATTTCCTTTCAAATCTCCATACATCTTAGTGCTTCCTGGATGAAGCGAGTATCTAGTAGTGTAAGCCTCCTACAATATCTCCTTTTTCAAGTCTGCATTATCGGGAACACATAGCCGAGCACAGAACCTCAATGATCCATCCACATGGATACTAAAATATGGTTGTCTTCCAGCTTCTATGCCTTCTCTAATCTTCCTCAACTGAGGATCATCATTCTGCTTAGCCTTGATCCTACCAATCAGCGTTGGCTGCACTTGAAGATTAGCTAACCGAGCACCTAGCTAATGCACCAACACCTCCAATTCCAGTTTCCTCATATCCTCGAGTATAGGCTGCTGAGAAATGAGCAATACTGCCATGTTTCCCAAAGATTTACGACTCAAGGCACTGCTACTACATTTTCCTTCCCTAGATGATAGTTGATAGACAAGTCATAGTCCTTCAAGAGTTCTAGCCATCTTCTCTGCCTCATATTCAATTCTTTCTGAGTAAAAATGTACTTCAAACTTTTATGGTCAGTGAAAACTTCACATTTCTCATCATACAAGTTGTGTTGCCATATCTTCAAAGCAAATACAACCAATGCTAACTCCAGGTCATGGGTAAGATAATTCTTCTCATGTACTTTCAACTGTCTCGAGGCATAAGGCACAACCTTACCATCCTACATAAGAACACAACCTAGACCTTCCTTGGACGTGTCACAAAAGATAGTGAAGCCATCAATTTTTGAAGGTAAGGTTAATATGGGAGCTGTCACTAACCGCCTCTTCAATTCTTGAAAATTGTGCTCACACTGATCTGATCACACAAACTTAACACCTTTTTAAGTCAGACGAGTAAGTGGACTAGCAATTTTGAATAACCCCTCCACAAATCGCCTGTAATAACCTGCTAACCCAAGAAAACTTCTTACTTATGTAACATTGGTAGGACAATTTCACCGAACGACTGCTTCAACTTTCTTTGGGTCAACAGAAATACCATCCTTAGAGATGACATGGCAGCATCTAACTTCTTCTCACGTAAAGTTTGTAACACCAGTCTCAAGTGTTGTTCATGTTCTTCTAAACTCTTTGAATACATCAAAATATCATCAATGAACACCACAATGACTCTATCAAGATTTTGCCTGAATACTTAGTTCATCAAGTCCATAAAAGCAGCATGAGCATTCGTTAGTCCAAAAGGCACGACAAGAAACTCATAATGCCCATACCTTATTTTGAAAGCAGTCTTCGGCGCAACATCTGCTTCTATCTTCAACTGATGATAACCAGAACGAAGGACAATCTTTGAAAATACCTGAGCACCTTGGAGTTGATCAAATAAGTCATCGATCCGAGGGCAAGGGATATTTATTCTTGATTGTCACCTTATTAAGTTCTCTATAGTCTATGCAAAGCCGCATGCTACCATCCTTCTTCTTCACAAATAGAACAGGAGCTCCCCAAGGTGAGACACTAGGTCTAATGAAACATTTATCTAAAAGTTCATGTAGCTGTTTCTTCAACTCTTTTAATTCATCAGGTGCCATTCGACAAGATGCTTTAGAGATAGGTGTTGTCCCAGGCAATAGCTTAATGGAAAATTCAATCTCTCTATCAGGAGGTAAACCAGTTAAGTCATCAGGAAACACATCCGGGAATTCTCTAACTGTCTGAATATTTTTCAGCTTTCCAACTTCCTTACTGGTGTCTTTTACACAAGCAAATAACCACAACAACCCTTCCTTAGAAGCTTCCTCGCTTGCATAGCTGAAATTAGCCTCGGAAAAGTGCATTTACAACTTCCTGAAAAAGAAAACCTGGCTGATTCGGAAGTCGAAAGACAACTTTCTTCAAATAACAATCAACAGTAGCATGATATGTTGATAGCCAATACATCCCGAGAATAATATGAAAATCTCGTATATCTAACAACATCAAGTCTCCAGGCATTTTCACATTATTAATCTGGAGCTTACATCTCTTGAGTACACAATTAACAATTAAGAAGTCACCGATAGGAGTATCAACTCGTAATTCATAATCAATAAGATCAGGCAGCACATCAAGTTTCTTTGCAAATTCCGTAGAAATAAAGGAATGCGTAGCACCAAAGTCGAATAATCCATAAGCACATCGCGAGGCAAGTGAAATAATACCTGCAACAACGGTGTTAGAAGCTGCGGCATCATCTTCGGTCATAGTAAAAACTTTCCCTATCATATTCCGCTTTTGCTAACTATCTTGAGGCCTACCAGCTGAAATGCCCGTCTTCCTCATAGAACAAGTACTTACTATATGTCTAGGTTAGCCACAAACAAAACATAACTTGCTATTTGTACGTGTACTTTTCTAAGTGGAACAATCACGTGGCATGTGTCCGTTTTTCTGCAAATAAAGAATCCTCCTGTCTTGCGGTGACAAAGGCCTCCATGATGTTTCCGACATGTAGCGCAAGGTCCTTGAATAACCTGACTCTTTCTCTTTCCATGATTATTGATGGTTCTTTGCCTGGTGTTACCACTTGCTCGTTTTTCTTGAAAATGTGTGAACTTTGGCCTCTTATGCAATGAAGCACCCTGTGTACCGTTGATAGAAAGCTCTTGTTCAATCTTGATTGCTCGTTCAAGCACATCTTTATAAGTGGGCAATGACAAAGACACAAGTGTAAAACGAATCTCGGGCCGAAGCCCTCTCACGAAGTGCTCAACCTTCTCCCATTCATCGGCTACCAGGCGTCCCATAAATCTTCTCATCTGATTGAAGCGGCCTGCAAACTCCATAACAATCGAGTCACCTTGTGATTTGTGTAGAAAATCATGCTTCATCTGCGCCTGAAAAGATTGCGAGAATAATTAGGCATTGAAGGTCTCCTTGAAATCTTTCCAAGGAATAATAGTATCTTCGTTTCCAAAAGCTGATCTCATTTCCTCCCACCAGTATTCGGCTCCACCTTCTAGATAATGCGTATCAAAGTTGACCTTTTTCTCCTCGAGAACCTCTTCTACTATGAAAATCCCTTCTATCTTTTTAATCCATCGTTCAACCGCAAGAGGATCCATTTTTCCATCATAGGTGGGTGGTTTCGTCTTTCTAAATTGGGAGAAAGTGTAGCCTCCATCACCATTAGGTTCAACAGCTCTAACTACATTATCTTGGGTGTCTTGCTGCTGGCTCTCTCCTCTTAATTCCAGAGATTCTGCTCTTGCATCCACTTCTCCTCTTGAAGGCCGGCCCCTAGAACTTTGAGGAACATCCCTGGAATCAAAGGTAATAGCTCTCTTGGTCTTACTCCTCTTGCGATAGTTAGCAAGCAACTCTAAATCTAAACTCATGGTTACCTGGATCCAAGAATGAAATCAGCTATATCTTAGTAGGTTAACACATTAAAATCTATCACTCTATTTCACAACGTCCCATAACTACCTATAAAGATCATAACCTATGCTCTGATACCAATAAATGTCACGCTCCAAATCTACTGCAAAGGCCACGACACGGCCGTCCTTTCTCAAAAGGATGCAGCCTTCACAAAGCCAAACTCAACCTGCTAACAAATGTGTACAACCATATATATATATATATATATTCGATAAAAAGGTTTCTCGGTACACTGTCAAAGCTTTCTATAAACATAAAAAAAGATCCATATACCTAACTAACAAAAGAGCTAACTAAAAAGCTCAACGTAACTCTTCAAACTTCATAGCAAAAATCCCCTACCCAAAAATCCTCCAACTAGCGCAACTCTCACGTCTTACTGGCGATTCGCTAAACCTGAAAGACAAGGGAAATGGAAGGGGTGAGCTAACATGGCTTAGTGAGTAATACATTTCTTCTAAGCAGATCAAACAATCACTATGCACATTTAATATCAAAATATAACTCATTTAAATCAAACTCAGAACATAACAGATCTTTACAATGATACGAGTTATATAAAACCTTAGCGTAATAAGTTATTAACAAAAATACTTGTTTCAAACTGCGAACTCAAGCAAAATATATCAATGGTCTAATACATTAACCAATCTCGTCAGAACACAAGCCAATGGTCTATCCATTGACTAATCTCATCACAAACACATGTCAGTGGTCTACCCACTGATCAATCTCATGTTCAAGAGTCTAACCATGGTCACGTATAATGCCCATGACAAAAGGCGACCAAGATTCCCCCTTGGCAATGTCTCCACCACAATACTGATGGCTCGGCCTACAAGGATGTCCTAACTAGTATGTGCATACCCACAAACCCCTCAACCGGGTTCACAGCCATCTTGAGCACCACAAAATCCAATAACATCCTCCTCAGAATCAACTTCACACCAACAACGCATAATGAATAGAAACCATATCAACTAGACAAAACAGTAATAAATGTCCGATCCTGGTTTTATGCACCAAAAATGTTATTTTCTCCAGTCATAATAACATATAGTACTATATCTTTTCAAATATGTATTTTGCAAACACAAAGAAGAAATAGTATCACTCACCTGATAACGTTAGAAGCAAACTAGAAAATTTACTCTGATCAACACGTCTGAAACCATATCAAAAGTATGAAAAAATGGATCAAAAATTGAGTAATAAGCTACCCTAAAACATGACTCAACTGAATAAGGCCTATGTATCACTAAGAGGACACCTACGCATCGATAAAACACTCGCTCATAGCAAAAACTCAAGTTTTCCGCTATGCACAACTAGCGCGATAAACTTCAACAGGCCATAACTTCCTCATCCAAACTTCGATTTAAACGATATTATAGTTCAAAGAAAGCTCTTTTAACGTATAATAAGAACCTCAACAGGCCTTGTCCAAAATTCATTCGAAAATTGGCAAAAATGGGCAAAATCAATTCTAGTTGCGTGCTGTTCGTCGCGCGTACCAAATTTGAAAATCTTATTCCGGGTAAACCGTAACTTCAAATCAAGATCCATCGAATCTTACGGCTTCATAACACCTTATTTCCAAGTAAAAATCCGGGTAAACGACCAAGAAATCAGACTTGACGACTCATATTCCATCAAATTCTGAAATTCAACCCTAACTCTGAAAATCACTTCGATCAGAGGTAAGTAGAGGCGCGAGTATTTACCGGCAGTTGCTAATTGATGTAGGAATAGCTTGGCAAGGTAATGAGAAAACCCCCTCTCTTCTTTTCTTTCCCTCTCTCCTTTCCCTTCTTTCTTCTTTCTTCTTCTTCTTTCTTCTTCTTCTTCTATTCTGTTCTTGTGGTCGTGAGAGCTGAAGAAAAGAAAGAAGAAAGTGTGGGAGTTTGAGCTTGGGCTTAAATAATTCCTTTGGGCCAAATATTACAAGAACGACAGTAACATTCAAAATAATTCATAAAATACTCAGATTCCCAGTTATTCACACAAGCAATGTTAACACAACTCAACATTATGTTACGCTCAAAGCAAGAGAGAGAAAAAAGAAGTAGCCTTCCAAAATTTGGCATTAATTTTTTTTTCATAATCATATGGACAAAGTGACCCACTGTTTTAGCCTGTCCATAAACATCAAATCCTACAATCATGGAATCCCAAAGATTCACGTCGTGCTTTTCCATCCTTTTGAAAATGTGCTCAGCTATGATATTCTGATTTCCAGTCAATTTCAGACTCATTAATGAGAAATGAATCTAGAGATGTATTTCAGTAATATCTCACTCGAATCTGATTAATTCGAGTAGATTGACCAAAGGGGAAAGGCTAACGCGAGACATGGTACGTGGACATAGGGAACTCGGATAGGAAATGGCGCTTTGACCATAAGGATTGTTGGGGAGATATTTAGAACCACCAAGAGGCCGATCTAAGAACGATTAAGGGATGCCTTGCGAGTGTCATACGATTGGAGCACGGGTGATGCCGCTTAACCAATGTATGATTTGCAAAGTTTTCCTAAATCGGACAGTAAAGATCGTGACCGAAGGGACTAGTGATAAACCCTCACAATTACATGACAACCAAAGCCTCCATGAATTGACGAACCCTAAACGTGATATGAATCACGGGGTCGATACGCGTAAAGTCCGCAAAAGCCGCCCGTCGGTTCGAGATAAGCTGGAACCACGTCTGATAGAGGAAATCATCGAAAATGATTCTTGAAAGATTTGAAATGGAGAACCAATAATTCCAACATTATTCGGATTGGTCGTTGCCTTATCAAAGGATTCTGAAATGAGAAAAACGACGTTCTGAACGTCGGGAGTAAAATAACCATTTTGCCCCTCAAGTTTAAACCTTGCCCATGCATTTGAAGAATGCTATTTTGGACATTAAACCCACCCTATAAATACCAAAAAAGATGATGGAATGAGGACCATTGGATCACCTTGAATGACTTGAAGAACAAGTGTCAATGGATGCCTTAAAGAGTAGTCAAGTCAACTATGCCAAACCTACCATTCAAAGCATTGACTCAAGCCTTGAATGTATAGTCTTCTCACTCTTTCTCCTCACTCATTTGGCCGGCCACACCCTACAAACCCACCGAAAACCTCTTCTTCCTCTCTTCCTCACTCTGCGTAGGCGACCGGTTCTAGTCTCTCAGTTCGGCCGTTTTGACGCCACTTTTCGACCACCGTTTGATCGCCGGCCGACCACACCAACGAAGCCCTATGTCTTGCCGACCTTCACGAAAAAAGAATTGAGTCATTTGGAGCACCGAGGAGTCCCGACCAAGCATTTTCCCGAGAGTTGACAAAATCGAGCTCAACCTGAGGTAGGTCCGGTTTCTGACTCTTTTGAAGGCCGAAATGTTGGATTTTTGAGGTTAAATTTTGTGGAGACCTAGTAAACATGTATATGAATCTGTGGTAAAATTTTAGGCTTGATTTGATGACATTTTGACTTCGAATCGGTCTTGTGAACTTGAAACAGAAAACTGCCGGTACTAGCCTAGGAAGATCCGGCGACGTTCAACGGGTTTCCGGCAACCAATCGACCTCAAACTCACGAAGAACCTCAAGAACCCTTAGATAGACATGTTAAGAGGTAGGATAGTGAGTAGATGAAGGATTTGATGAAGATTTAGGGCTAGAAGTGCACGGTTTGCCCAGAACCGAAATGAACCGGTTCTGTTCTGTGCAAAATCGATTCTAGTGGGAGCAAGAACAGATGGTTATGGGACTCAAATTGATGTTTAAAACATGTTAAGATGATGGGAATTATGCTATGGAGGATTGTGATTCATGAATGGTTGAATTGGACTTGGAAAATTGACGAATCGGTTGAAATTCCTAGGTTGCGCGGTGAATTAAGCCTTGGACCCTTGGAGCAGAAAGTTGTGGGGGAATTGAAGGAGAAGTTTCTGTAATCAAACGCGAGGCAAGGGAATTCTAAGCTTAGGATAGGAAGATTGGACTCAATTGGGTGAGTCGATGATATTTTGATCGATTTACGAGGATTTTCCAAAGGATAACTATTGGTATGTCCTAAGTGATGATAGAAGGGTTATGTATGTTATTGGTTATGCTTGAATTATCCGCCACGTGTGTGTGTGTCACTTGCTTGCCTTGCATACCATGAGTATTTTGAATTGTGCCTGAATTACACATGTCGTTTCGTATGGAAATCAATTTGAAAATCATGGCATGAGCATGACACGGCGAGGCCTTGAGGCGTATGAGACGCCGGGCGGGAGGTGGATACCCTGATGGGACAAGATCGCGGGGTAAAGTTGATGTTGTGTGGCACCCTAAAGTGATGAAATCGTGTGGTTGAGATGGCCACGGTCCTGATGCGAATTATTCGGGGGACGGAGATATGAGATAATGGTATTGGCTTGGAAATTTATCGAAACCTGATGCGTTTACGCGGGTTGCCGATGACGGTCTGATGCGTTTACGCGGACCGAGCCTGATGCGACGAGATCGCGGGCTGGAGATTGAGGTAGGCAGGAAGAGGTGGTTGTGGTGAGATAGCGGATGAGGTGTGCACTATCATTTGAGTGTGACATGTTGTCATAGTTGCATGCCTGTCATCTATATGTCGTCGTTTTATTGATTTATGCTTGATATGCCTATGAGTGGAATTACTGGGGATAGACGACTACTTGAACGGACGGTCGACCTAACCTAGGGTTAGGATTCTTTTACTGAGATGTGTATCTCACCCCTTTTGGGGAATCCTTATTTTTACAGATCCTAGGCCTTAGCTATGTAGCCGATTCGTTTTATGGTTCCCAAGGAAATGACGGCGTATTTTGATGAGTTCCTAGATAGACAGGGGAACGTTTATGTGAGAAAGTGTACAGTTGTATGGATTGACGAGGGTAGCCCTGATTGGAAGCCTCATAGGTTCGAGGCATGGTTTAAGAGAGCTGGGGACGAGCAGATCGGGCCACTGAAGCCTCACGAGATACCCCAGGGAGTTATCCCTGCTTGGTGCCAGACTGCTGGGGAGCAGGATTTGGCAGAGGGGTCTGTAGTTGGCTCCAGAAACGAGCCAGAGAAGACCCTGACGCTGGACTTTACCATCGAGGAGGACGAGGTCATAGTCTTGGAGGCGACCGAGGAGGACCTGGCGGAGCCGTCACATGAAACGACCGTTGAGGATTCGATCAAGGTTCCATCCGAGACCTTCTCTGAGTACGAACTGACGGAGGATGCCGAGGACACCGAGGATTCCAGCAATTCGTCTTAGGAGTCTTAGTTCGTTGGCCCAAGTTAGATGGCGACCCCGACCATGGCTGTTTTGGATGTCGAGGATGGTCATTTTGATGTGCTTACCCCATCGCCCTTTTCTAGCGGTTTGTAGTAGTCGATATTAGTGCGAACCGTATATTATGATGTATGACAATTATTATGCTATCCAAGTCCCACTTAACTTATATTTTGAACGGGGATTATTTAAGTATCGCTTCCGCATGCTTATGTTTATATATTATCTCTCGACTTGTTCATGGATCTTGGGACCACGAGAGATGTGTTGTTTGCTTGTAGGGATGTTTGCGAGCTCGACGGGTTCGGGGCGTGACATCCTCGCTTTGCTTGGTATCAGAGCAAGGTCAGCTCGATCCAAAGTTGGTTGAGAACTGGAGTAATAAGGAGAATTAAGTGGGACAAGGACAGATAGCGAGACCTTAGGAGGCTGGTTAAGATAAGGCATAGGGCATATAGTGTGTGACCTGGTACTTAGAATTGGTGTTTGACCTTGACATGATCGTAGAAATGCATAAAGGTCAAGTTCCCTACTTCGGATTGAAGGTCATTTCTGGACCTTAGATTGTTTGAGGAATGAAAGCGATTGGTTCTAGTGAACCACTGAAATGAATGGTACTGAGAATAGCCATGGGCTATTTATTGAAATGTTTCTGGAGTTTCTGGTATGGAAGATTGTTGTATTGGAACTGTTTCTGTTAAGGATTAGTTAGTAGCTCTGGATTTGAATGATTGAGCAAGTTACTAACTCCTTGCTGAACTTATGGTAGATCAAATTTAGTAGAAAGAGACCAAGATGAGTAACCCATCTAGAAGGGATGGAAGACCAAGAGGCGAAGCCTCTAGCTCGAGACCGCCTATCGCTGAAGATCCAAGGATGGATGGTGTGCTTAGGGCAGTAGAAAGGATTGGCGACATAATCAATAGGCAGGCCCAGGATCGGGACGCTGCTATCGTACAGGCAGTAGGAGCTGCCATGGCAACCGTCAATGCCAACCATGGCAACAATGGTCGAAGTGGACGTCAGGGTGAACCGAACCAGAGTAACGAAGCTGTAAACACCCAAGAAGAGATTATCGTGGCCAGGCAGATGAGCAAGCTAGTTGAGCAGTTTATGAAGCCGAAACCGACACAGTTTGACAGGATTGGAGATCCTGAGCTAGCGCCCAGATGGATCGAGAAGCTAGAGAAAGCCTTCGGAGTACTGAGGCGTACGGATGAAAAGAAGGTATTGTTAGCTGTCTACCAATTGGAGGGTACGACGAATGGCTGGTGGGCTGCCACCAAGGATGGCGTCTTCCCTGAAGGAACGGCCATGAATTGGGAAGTTTTTAAGACGGCCTTCAATGATAAGTATTTTTCTGAGACGGCCAGGGAAAGGAAATAGGTGGAGTTCCTATAGTTACGCCAGGACCAGATGACAATAGATCAGTACGAGACCGAATTCGCGAGGATTTCGAGGCATGCACCTCGATCTGTAGAGGACCTTTCGGAGAAAGCAAGAAGGTTTAGAGATGGTCTAAGGCCCGAGCTCCGTAGTCAGATAATCGCTCTGAATTTGAGGACTTATAAGGAGATCTATGAGTAGGGCCAGATGATAGAGCGGGACTTGAAAGAAAGAAATGCCGTAACTGGATCGCGATTCCCATCATTCAGAAATAACCGCCAAATGGGCAAGAGGCCAATGAGGTGTAATAGGTGCTTTGTGCCTCCAGTGCGGAAGAATATCGTGAAGCCGCCGAATCCTGCGAACTGAAACTACCGCCTTTGTGGCAGGAGGCATGGAAATAGGCCATACATAGTAAGGATGGGAACTTATTTCAAGTGCGATCAACTGGGCCATCAGATGATGGTGTGTCCAAACCAAGCTCCAGCAAGTCGACCACAAGGACAGAGGCCACAAGCGGGATCGTCGACTGCCACGCCTCAAATTAAGCAGAACCGACCACCGGCGCAGGGCAGAGTATATGCAGTAGCCCGCAGAGAGGCGGAGGAAGCACCATAAGTGGTAACAGGTACGATCTACTTGTGCAACCAAACTGCATATGCATTGTTTGACCCTAGTGCCACGTATTCATTTGTGTCTGCACAATCCGCTGAATTAGTGGGTATGAAATTGGAACCGTTGACTATAATTTTGCATGTTGCCACTCCCTTAAAGGATAACATAATGATTTCAATGGGTTGTGCTGGTTGTGAGATTGTGATTGGGGGAAGTAAAGAGAGTATCGACCTAGCTGTATTACCCATGTTTGATTTTGATGTAATAATAGGAATGGATCGGTTGGGTAAGCAGGGGGCGGTAGTGTACTGTGGTAATAAAGTAATTCGGCTTTAATCGAGAGGCCGCCCTAGCTTTGAATTGGTGGAAAGTCGAGGAGGAATCTCGATTCCCTTAGTCTCATCTTTGAAAGTAACTAAATTGATGACCAAAGGGTGTCAAGCATACTTAGTGGCAGTAATGGACACGACTACTGAAGAGCCAAAGTTAGAGAATATCCCGGTAGTACATGAATTTCCTGATGTGTTTCCCCAAGAGTTGTTAAGGTTACCACCGGAACGGGAGGTAGAATTTGTAAACGAGTTAGCCCCTAGAACGGAGCCGATCTCGAAAGCACCTTACAGGATGTCCCTATTAGAATTAAAGGAGTTAAAGGTACAAATGCAAGAGTTGTCGAATAAAGGATTTATCCGACCAAGTGCTTCACCATGGGGAGCGCCAGTGCTGTTTGTAAGGAAGAAGGATGGGTCTTCGCGGTTATGCATCGACTATCGGCAGTTGAACCAAGTGACAGTGAAGAACAAGTACCCACTGCCAAGAATTGACGATCTGTTTGATCAGTTGCAAGGAGCGGCAGTATTTTCAAAGATTGACTTGAGGACCGGATATCACCAGTTGAGGATCAAGAAGGAAGACATACCTAAGACTGCTTCCAGGCCGAGATATGGTCATTATGAATTCACGGTGATGTCGTTTGGATTGACTAACGCTCCAGCTGCATTCATGGACCTGATACATCGAGTATTTAAGGAGTTCCTGGACAGATTTGTCATAGTCTTCATTGACAACATCTTGATTTACTCGAGGAGCGAAGCAGAACATGAGGAGCACTTGAGAATTGTGCTACAAATGTTTAGGGAGCATACGCTCTATACGAAGTTGAGTAAGTGCGAGTTTTGGCTAAATAGGGTAGTTTTTCTAGGTCATGTGGTGTCTGGAGAAGAAATTGCAGTGGATCCTGCAAAGATTGAAGCAAAAACCAATTGGCCGAGGCCTAATACAATCACGGAGGTCAGAAGTTTCTTGGGACTGGCAGGATACTATAGGCGATTTGTAGAGAAATTTTCATCCATAGCCATTCCATTGACGCGGTTAACGAAGAAGGAAATGATGTTTGAATGGATTGACAAATGTGAGCAGAGTTTCCAAGAACTTAAGCATAGATTGACAACCACACAAGTGCTGACCATTCCGTCGGGACCAAGAGGTTATGAAAAATACAACGATGCTTCGCTAAAAGGACTGGGCTGTGTATTGATGCAGCATGGAAGAGTATAGCCTACGCGTCCAGACGATTGAGGCCACATGAGATGAATTACCCGACTCATGAACTGGAGTTAGCGGCAATTATATTCATTTTGAAAATTTGGAGACATTACTTATGTGGCGAGAAGTTTCAGATCTATACCAACCACCATAGCTTAAAGTATCTGTTTTCCCATAAAGAGCTGAGTATGAGGCAGCATAGGCAGATGGAGTTGCCGAAGGATAATGATTGTGATATCCTATATCACCTTGAGAAGGCAAATAGAGTAGCAGATGCGCTGAGTCGGAAGTCAAGCATCGCATGTTTGCTAGTGAGGAGTTGGTCGATGATAAAAGATTTGAGAGACTCCAAGTTCAAATTAGAAGTCGATCAGTTGTCCTATCTGATAGCTACATTGAGGGTGGAACCTGAGGTCCAAGAAGGGATAAAGGCATTACAATCTACGGACCCGAAGATTTAGAAAATTGTAGAGATGGATGCAACTAAGAGAAAGCCAAAATTTCACGTGTCTGAGGACGGAGTCCTAAAGTTTCGAGGACGATTATGCGTGCCAAAAGACGAAGGACTCAGAGAAAGGATTTTGTCAGAGGCTAATGGAGCAATTATAGCATTCACCCTGAAAGTACAAAAATGTACCAGAGCCTGCGACAACACTATTGGTGCAACGGAATGAAGATGAACGTAGCAAAATATGTGGCTAAGTGTTTGACATGCCAGCAAGTGAAAGCACTGGAGGACTATTACAGCCACTGGAGATTCCAGAATGGAAATGGGAGCATATAACCATGGATTTTGTGATAGGACTCCCAAGGAGCCAGCGAGGTCACGACTCTTTATGGGTAGTCGTGGACAGACTGACCAAGTCCGCACATTTCATCCCGGTGCGAAAGGACTTCGCTATGGATAGGTATGCGAAACTGTACATGAGACAGATAGTGAGGTTGCGCGGAGTGCCAGTGATGATTACGTCCGATCGAGATCCTAAGTTCATGGCGAATTTTTGGAAAAGTCTACAAGAAGCCACGGGAACTCGATTGCAGTTTAGTACAGTCTACCATCCACAGACGGACGGACAGTCGGAAAGGACAATATAGACGCTTGAGGATATGCTACGAGCATGCGTCATTGATATTAAAGGTCGATGGGAAGATCAGCTACGTCTGGTAGAGTTCGCCTAAAATAACAGCTACCAGCGGAGCATCCAAATGGCACCATTCAAGGCACTTTAAGGACAAACCTGCAGAACCCCAATTTGTTGGGATGAGATTTGAGAAAGAAGTATCACAGGCCCAGAATTAGTAGAGTAATCGGTGGAAGCAGTGAAGATAATTCGGGATAGACTGAGGACGGTACAGAGTCGTCAGAAGAGCTATGCGAATAAGCGGCGCAAGCCCTTGGAGTTTCAAGTGGGCGATCACGTCTTCCTCAAGGTGTTACCAATGAGAGGATTATCACGATTTGGAAAGAAAAGGAAGTTGAGCCCAAGATATGTAGGCCCATTTGAGATATTGGAGCGGATTGAAACCTTGGCCTACAAGCTTGCCTTACCGCCTAATCTATCCCAAGTGTACAATGTATTCCATGTGTCGATGTTGCGAAAGTATGAACCGAATCCAATACATGGTTTGGATTATGAAGCCATAGAAGTGTACGACAGGGTGTCTTACGTGGAGAAGCCGATAAGGATTTAAGATCGGAAGAAGCAAATCCTTAGGAATAAGAAGATTCCACTGGTCAAGGTAGTGTGGGAGCATCATGGAACTGAAGGCGCCACATGGGAGAATGAAGAGACGATCAGGCGACAGCACCCCTATTTATTTGAATAATTAAGTGTAATGTAAATTTCGAGGACTAAATTTTTGTAAGGGGGGAATAGTTATGACATTCTAATTCCTAGTCAATTTCAGACTCATTAATGAGAAATGAATCTAGAGATGTATTTCAGTAATATCTCGTTCGAATCTGATCAATTGAGTAGACTGACCAAAGGGGAAAGGCTAACGCGAGAAATGGTACGTGGACCTAGGGAATTCGGATAGGAAATGGCGCTTTGACCATAAGAATTGTCGGGGGGATATTAGAACCACCAAGAGGCCGATCTAAGAACGATTAAGAGATGCCGTGCGAGTGTCATACGATTGGAGCGCGATTGATGCCGCTTAACCAACGTATGATTTGTAAATTTTTCCTAAATCAGGCAATGAAGATCGTGATCGAAGGGACTAGTGATAAACCCTCACAATTACATGACAGCCAAAGCCGCCATGAATTGACGAGACCTAAACGTGATATGAATCACGGGGTCAATACGTATAAAGTCCGCAAAAATCGCTAGTCGGTTCGAGATAAGCTGGAACCACTTCTGATATAGGAAATCATCAAAAATGAGTCTTGAAAAGTTTGAAATGGAGAATCAAGAATTCCAACGTTATTCGGATTGGCCGTCGCCCTATCAAAGGATTCTGAAAAGAGAAAAACGACGTTCTGAACGTCGGGGTAAAATTACCCTTTGGCCCCTCAAGTTTAAACCTTGCCCATGAATTTGAAGAAGGCCATTTTGGACAGTAAACCCTCCCTCTAGCTGCCAAAAAAGATGATGGAATGTGGGCCATTGGATCACCTTGAATGACTTGAAGGATAAGTGTCAATGGATGCCTTAAAGAGTAGTCAAGTCAACTATGCCAAACCTACCATTCAAAGCATTGACTCAAGCCTTTAATATATAGTCTTCTCACTCTCTCTTCTCACTCATTTGGCCTGGCACACCCCACAAACCCACCGAAAACCTCTCTTCTTCCTCTCTTCCTCACTCTACGCCGGAGACCGGTTCAGGTCTCTCTATTCGGCCGTTCCGACGCCACATGTCGACCATAGTTTGACCTCCGATCGACCACGCCAACACAACTCTACGTCTTGCCGACCTCCTCGAATAGGAATCGACTCATTTGGAGCATCGAGAAGACCCGACCAAGCAATTTCCCGAGAGCCAACAGAATCGAGCTCAAACTGAGGTAGGTCCGATTTCTGACTCTTTTGAAGGCCGAAATGTTGAAATGTTGAGGTCAAGTTTTGTGGAGACCTAGTAGACATATATATGAATATGTGGTAAAAAAGTTGGGCTTGATTTGATGAATTTTTGACCTCAAATCGATCTTGTGAACTTGGAACAGAAAACTACCAGTACTAACCTAGGGAGATCCGGCGACGTTCAACGGGTTTCCAACAACCAATCGACCTCAAACTCACGGTGAACCTCAAGAACCTATAGATAGACATGTTAAGAGGTAGGATAGTGAGTATATGAAGGATTTGAAGAAGATTTAGGGCTGGAAGTGCACGGTTTGCACAGAACGGAAGTGCACGGTTTGCACAGAACCAAAATGAACCGATTCTGTTCTGTGCAAAATCGGTTCTGGTGGGAGCAATAACAGATGGTTGTAGGACTCAAATTGATGTTTAAAACATGTTAAGATGATGGGGATTGTGCTATAGAGGATTGTGATTCATGAATGGTTCAATTGAACTTGGAAAATTGACGAATCAGTTGAAATTCCTAGGTTGCTCGGTGAATTGAGCCTTGGACCCTTGGAGACGAAAGTTGTGGGGGGATTGAAGGAGAAGTTTGTGTAATCAAATGCAAGGTAAGGAAATTCTAAGCTTAGGATAGGAAGATTGGACTCAATTGGGTGAGTCGATGATATTTGGATCGATTTACGAGGATTTTCCAAAGGATAACTATTGGTATGTCCTAAGTGATGATAGAAGGGTTATGTATGTTATTGTTTATGCTTGAATTATCCGCCATGTGTGTGTGTGTTACTTGCTTGCCCCGCATGTCATGAATACTTTGAATTATGCCTGAATTGCACATGTCGTTTCGCAAGGAAATCAATTCGAAAATCATGGCATGAGCATGACATGGCGAGGCCTTGAGGCGTATGAGACGCGGGGCGGGAGGTGGATACCCTAAATCGACGAGATCGCGGGGTGGAGTTGACGTTGTGTGGCGCCCTAATGTGATGAAATCGCAGGGTTGAGATGGCCACGGTCGTAATGTGATTTATTCGCGAGACGGAGATATGAGATGATGATTTTGGCCTGGAGATTCATCAGAACCAGATGTGTTTACGCGGGTTGCCAATGACGGTCTGATGCGTTTACGCGGACCGAACCTGATGCGACGAGATCGCGGGCTGGAGATTGAGGCAGGCAGGAAGAGGTGGTTGTGATGAGATGGCGGATGAGGTGTGCATTATCATCTGAGTGTGACATGTCGTCATAGTTGCATGCCCGTCATCTGTATGTTGTCGTTTTATTGATTTATGCTTGATATGCCTGTGACTGGAATTATTGGGAATAGACGACTACCTGAACGGATGGTCGACCTAACCTAAGGTTAGGATTCTTTTACTGAGATATGTATCTCACCCCTTTTGGGGAACCTTTATTTTTACAGATCTTAGGCCATAGTTATGTGGCCGATTCGTTTTGGGGATCCTAAGGAAATGACGGCGTATTTTGATGAGTTCCCGAATAGTCAGGGGAACGTTTATGTGAGAAAGTGTACTGTTTTATGGGTCGACGAGGGTAGCCCTCATTAGAAGCCTCATAGGTTCGAGGCATGGTGTAAGAGAGCTGGGGACGAGCAAATCGGGCCACTGAAGCATCACGAGATACCCCAAGGAGTTATCCCTGCTTGGTGCCAGACTGCTGGGGAGTAAGAGTTTCTAGAGGGGTCTGTAGTTGGCTCTAGGAATGGGCTAGAGAAGACCTCGACGCTGGACTTTACCGTCGAGGGGGACGAGGTCATAATCTTGGAGGCAACCGAGGAGGACCTGGCGGAGCCGTCACATGAAGCGACCATGGAGGATTCGATCAAGGTTCCATCTGAGACCTTCTCCGAGTACGACCCGACGGAGGATGCGGAGGACACCAAGAATTCCAGCCGTTCATCTTAGGAGTCTTAGTTCGTTGGCTCGAGTTTGATGGCAACCTCGACCATGGCTGTTTTGGATGTCGAGGATGGTCATTTCGATGTGCTTACCCCGTCACCCTTTTCTAGATGTTTGTAGTAGTTGGTATTAGTGCGAACCGTATATTACGATGTAAGACAATTATTATGCTATCCAGGTCCCATTTAACGTATATTTTGTACGGGGATTATTTAAGTATCGCTTCCGCATACTTATGTTTATATATTATCTCTCGACTTGTTCGTGAATCTTGGGACCGCGAGATATGTGTTGTTTGCTTGCAGGGATGTTTACGAGCCTGACGGGTTCGGGGCGTGACATCCTCGCTTTGCTTGGTATCAGAGCAAGTTCAGCTCGATCCAAAGTTGGTTGAAGACTGGAGTAATAAGGAGAATCAAGTGGGACAAGGACAGATAGCGAGACCTTAGGAGGCTGGTTAAGATATGGCATAGGGTATATAGTGTGTGACATGGTACTAAGGATTAGTGTTTGACCTTGACATGGTCATGGAAATGCATAAGGGGTCAAGTTCCCTACTTAGGATTAAAGGTCATTTCTGGACCTTGGATTGTTTGAGGAATGAAAGCGATTGGTTCTAGTGAACCACTGAAGTGAATGGAACTGAGAATAGCCATGGGCTATTTATTGAAATGTTTCTGGAGTTTATGGTATGGAAGATTGTTGTATTGGAACTATTTTTGTTAAGGATTAGTTAGTAACTCTAGATTTGAATGATTGAGCAAGTTACTAACTCCTCGCTGAACTTGTGGTGGATCAAGTTTAGTAGAAAGAGACGAAGATGAGAAACCCATCTAGAAGGGCTGGAAGACCAAGAGGTGGAGCCTCTAGCTCGAGACCGCCTATCCCGAAGATCCAAGGATGGATGGTGTGCTTAGGGCACTGGAAAGGATTGGCGACATGATCGATCGGCAGGCCCAGGATCGGGACGCTGCTATCGCCCAGGCAGTAGGAGCTGTCACAGCAGCCGTCAATGCCAACCATGGCAACAATGGTAAAAGTGGAAGTCAGGGTGAACCGAACCAGAGTAACGAAGCTGTAAACACCCAAGACGAGATTGTCGTGGCCAGGCAGATGGGCCAGCTAGTTGAGCAACTTATGAAGCTGAAACCGACACAGTTTGACAAGATTGGAGATCCTGAGCTAGCGAGAAGCTAGAGAAAGCCTTCGGAGTACTGAGGTGTACGGATAAAGAGAAGGTATTCTTAGTTGTGTACCAGCTGGAGGGTATGGCGAATGACTGGTGGGTTGCCACCAAGGATGGCGTCTTCCCTGAAGGAACGGCCATGAACTGGGAAGTTTTTAAGACGGCCTTCAATGATAAGTATTTTTCTGAGATGGTCAGGGAAAGGAAACAGGTGGAGTTCCCGCACTTATGCCAGAACCAGATGACAATAGATCAGTATGAGGCCAAATTCGCGAGGCTTTCGAGGTATGCACCTCGATCTGTGGAGGACCTTCTGGAAAAAGCAAGAAGGTTTAGAGATGGTCTAAGGCCCGAGCTCCGTAGTCAGATAATTGCTCTGAATTTGAGGACTTACAAGGAGATCTATGAGTAGGGCCAGATGATAGAGCGAGACTTGAAAGAAAGGAACGCCGCAACTGGATCACGATTCCCATCATTCAGAGACAACCGCCAGATAGGCAAGAGGCCAATGAGGGGTAATAGGTGCTTTGTGCCTCCAGTGCGTAAGAATATCGTGAAACCGCCGAATCTTGCAAATTGGATCTGCCGCCTTTGTGGCAGGAGGCACGAAAATGGGCCATGCCTAGTAAGAATGGGAGCTTGTTTCAAGTGCGGTCAACTGGGCCATCAGATGAGGGTGTGTCCAAACCAAGCTCCGGCAAGTCGACCACAAAGACAGAGGCCACAAGCGGGATCGTCGACTTCCACGCCTCAGATTAAGCAGAACCAACCACCGGCGCAGGGCAGAGTATATGCAGTAGCCCGCAGAGAGGCGGAGGAAGCACCAGGAGTGGTCACAGGTACGGTATACTTGTGCAACCAAACTATATATGCATTGTTTGACCCTGGTGCCACGCATTCGTTTGTGTCTGCACAATTTGCTGAATTAGTGGGTATGAAATTGGAACCGTTGAGTATAATTATGCATGTTGCCAAGGATAACATAATGGTTTCAATGGTTGTGTTGGTTGTGAGATTGTGATTAGGGAAAGTAAAGAGAGTATCGACCTAGCTGTATTACCCATGCTTGATTTTGATGTAATAATAGGAATGGATTTGTTGGGTAAGCAAGGGGCGGTAGTGTACTGTGGTAGTAAAGTAATTCGGCTTTATTCGAGAGGCCGCCCTAGCTTTGAATTGGTGGGAAGTCGAGGAGGAATCTCGATTCCCTTAGTCTCATCTTTGGAAGTAACTAAGTTGATGACCGAAGGGTGTCAGGCATACTTAGTGGCAGTAAAGGACACGACTACCGAAGAGCCAAAGTTAGAGAATATCCCGGTAGTATGTGAATTTTCTAATATGTTTCCCTAAGATTTGTTAGGGTTACCACCGGAACGGGAGATAGAATTTGTAATCGAGTTAGCCCCTAGAACGAAACCGATCTCGAAAGCACCTTTCAAGATGTCCCTGTCAGAATTAAAGGAGTTAAAGGTGTAGATGCAAGAGCTGTTGATAAAGGATTTATCTGACTAAGTGCTTCACGGTGAGGAGCGCCAGTGTTGTTTGTAAGGAAGAAGGCTGGGTCTTTGCGGTTATGCATCGACTATCAGTAGTTGAACCAAGTGACAGTCAAGAACAAATACCCAAAGCCAAGAATTGACAATCTGTTTGATCAGTTGCAAGGAGCGGCAGTATTTTCAAAGATTGACTAGAGGACTGGATATCACCATCTGAGGATCAAGAAGGAAGACATACCTAAGACTGCTTTCAGGACGAGGTATGGTCATTATGAATTCACGGTGATGCTGTTTGGATTGACTAACACTCCAACTACATTCATGGACCTGATGCATCGTGTATTTAAGGAGTTCCTGGACAGATTCATTATAGTCTTCATTGACGACATCTTGATTTACTCGAGAAGCGAAGCAGAACATGAGGAGCACTTGAGAATTGTGCTACCGACGTTGAAGGAGCATACGCTCTATGCGAAGCTGAGTAGTGCGAGTTTTGGCTAAACAGGATAGCTTTTCTGGGTCATGTGGTGCTTGGAGAAGGGATTGCAGTAGATCTTGCAAAGATTGAAGCAGTAACCAATTGGCCGAGGCCTACTATAGTCACGGAGGTCAGAACTTTCCTAGGACTGGCAGGATACTATAGGCGATTTGTAGAGAAATTATCATCCATAGCCATTCCACTAACGCGGTTGACGAAGAAGGAAACGAGGTTTGAATGGACAGACAAATGTGAGAGGAGTTTCCAAGAACTTAAGCATAGATTGACAACCGCACCAGTGCTGACCATTCATTCGGGACCAGGAGGTTATGAAATATACAACGATACTTCGTTGAAAGGACTGAGCTGTGTGTTGATGCAGTACGGAAGAGTAGTATCAACGCATCCAGACAGTTGAGGCCACATGAGATGAATTACCCGACTAATGACCTGGAGTTAGCGGCAATTATATTTGCTTTGAAAATTTGGAGACATTACCTATGTGGCGAGAAGTTTCAGATCTATACCGACCACCAAAGCTTAAAGTATCCGTTTTTCCAAAAATAGTTGAATATGAGGCAGCGTAGGTGGATGGAGATGCTGAAGGATTATGATTGTGATATCCTATATCACCCTGAGAAAGCAAACAGAGTAGCAGATGTGCTGAGTTAGAAATCAAGCATCGCATGTCTGCTAGTGAGAAGTTGGTTGATGATAAAAGATTTGAGAGACTCCGAGTTCAGATTAGAAGTCGATCAGTTGTCCAGTCTGATAGCTACATTGAGGGTGGAACCTGAGGTCCAAGAAGGGATAAAGGCATTACAGTCTACAACCCGGAGATTCAGAAAATTGTAGAGATGGATGCGACTAAGAGAAAGCTAGAATTTCAAGTGTCTGAGGACGGAGTCCTAAAGTTTCGAGGACGATTATGTGTGCCAAAAGATGAAGGACTCAGGGAAAGTATTTTGTAAGAGGCTCATAGGAGCAATTATAGCATTCACCCTAGAAGTACAAAAATGTACCAGTACCTGCGACAACACTATTGATGGAATAGAATGAAGGTGGACGTAGCAAAATATGTGGCTAAGTGTTTGACATGCCAGCAAGTGAAAGCGCAGCACTGTAAGCTTGGAGGACTATTACAGCCACTGGAGATTTCGAAATGGAAATGGGAGCATATAATCATGGATTTTATGATGGGACTCCCAAGGAGCTAGTGAGGTCACGACTCTATATGGGTAGTCGTGGACAGACTGACCAAGTCCGCACATTTCATCCCGGTGCAAAAGGACTTCGCTATGGATCGGTATGCGGAACTGTACATGAGACAAATAGTGAGGTTGCATGGAGTGTCAGTGACGATTACGTCCGATCGAGATCCTAAGTTCACGGTGAACTTTGGGAAAAGTCCGCAAGAAGCCATGGGAACTCCAGTGGCTGAATGGTTGAATTGATTCATGAATGGTTGAATTGAACTTGAAAAATTGACGAATCGGTTGAAATTCCTAGGTTACGCAGTGAATTGAGCCTTGGACCCTTGGAGTCAAAAGTTGTAGGGGAATTGAAGGAGTAGTTTGTGTAATCAAACGCAAGGTAAAGGAATTCTAAGCTTAGGATAGGAAGATTAGACTCAATTGGGTGAGTCGAGGATAGAAGGGTTATGTATGTTATTGTTTATGCTTGAATTATTTGCCATGTGTGTGTGTCACTTGCTTCCTTGCATGCCATGAGTTCTTTGAATTGTGCCTGAATTGCACATGTCATTTCGTATGAAAATCAATTTGAAAATTATGGCATAAGAATGACATGGCGAGGCCTTGAGGCGTATGAGATGCGGGGCAAGAGGTGGATACCCTGATGCAACGAGATCGCGGGGTGGAGTTGATGTTGTGTGGCGCCCTGATGCGATGAAATCGCGAGGTTGAGATAGCCACGGTTCTGATGCAAATTATTCACGGGACGGAGATATGAGATGATGATATTGGCCTAGACATTCATCGGAACTTGATGCGTTTACCCAGGTTGCCGATGACGGTCTGATACCTTTACGTGGACCGAGCGTTATGCGACGAGAACGCGGGCTAGAGATTGAGGCAGGCAGGAAGAGGTGGTTGTGGTGAGATGGCAGATGAGGTGTGCATTATCATCTAAATGTGACATGTTGTCATAGTTGTATGCTTGTCATCTGTATGTTGTCGTTTTATTGATTTGTGCTTGATATGCCTGTGAGTGGAATTATTGGGGATAGACGACTACCTGAACGGACGGTCGACCTAACCTAGGATTAGGATTCTTTTACTGAGATGTGTATCTCACCCCTTTTAGGGAACCTTTATTTTTACAGATCTTAGGCCTTAGCTATGTAGCCGATTCGTTTTGGGGATCCCAAGGAAATGACAACGAATTTTGATGAGTTCCCAGATAGTCAAGGGAATGTCTATGTAAGAAAGTGTACTGTTTTATGGGTCGACGAGGGTAGCCCTGATTGAAAGCCTCAAAGGTTCGAGGCATGGTTTAAGAGAGCTGGGGACGAGCAGATCGAGCCACTGAAGAAGCCTCACGAGATACCCTAGGGAGTTATCCCTACTTGGTGCCAGACTGCTAGGGAGTCGGAGTTGCTAGAGGGGTCTTTAGTTGACTCTAGGAACAGGCCGGAGAAGACCCCGACGCTGGACTTTACCGTCGAGGAGGACTAGGTCATAGTCTTGGAGGCGACCGAGGAGGACCTGGTAGAGCCGTCACATGAAGCGACCATGGAGGATTCGATCAAGGTTCCATCCGAAACCTTCTCCGAGTACGAGCCGACAGAGGATGTCGAGGACACCGAGGATTCCAACAGTTCGACTTAGGAGTCTTAGTTCGTTGGCCCGAGTTTGATGGCGACCCCGACCATAGCTGTTTTAAATGTCGAGGATGGTAATTTTGATGTGCTTACCCCGTCGCCCTTTTCTAGCGGTTTGTAGTAGTTGGTATTAGTGCGAACCGTATATTATGATGTAGGACAATTATTATGCTATCCAGGTCCCACTTAACTTATATTTTGTATGGGGATTATTTAAGTATCGCTTCCGCATGCTTATGTTTATATATTATCTCTTAACTTGTTCGTGGATCTTGGGACCGCGAGAAATGTGTTGTTTGCTTGCTGGGATGTTTGCGAGCCCGACGGGTTCGGGGCATGACATCCCCGCTTTACTTGGTATCAGAGCATGGTTAGCTCGATCCAAAGTTGGTTGAGAATCGGAGTAATAAGGAGAATTAAGTAGGACAAGGACGGAAAGCGAGACCTTAGGAGGCTGGTTAAAATAAGGCATAAGGTATATAGTGTGTGACCTGGTACTAAGGATTGGTGTTTGACCTTGACATGGTCGTGGAAATGCATAAGGGGGTCAAGTTCCCTGCTTAGGATTAAAGGTCATTTCTAGACCTTGGATTGTTTGAGGAATGAAAGCGATTGGTTCTAGTGAACCACTGAAGTGAATGGAACTGAGAATAGCCATGGGCTATTTATTGAAATGTTTATGGAGTTTATGGTATGGAAGATTGTTGTATTGGAACTGTTTCTGTTAAGGATTAGTTAGTAGCTCTAGATTTGAATGATTGAGCAAGTTACTAACTTCTTGTTGAACTTGTGGTGGATCAAGTTTAGTAGAAAGAGACGAAGATGAGAAACCCATCTAGAAGAGCTGGAAGATCAAGAGGCGAAGCCTCTAGCTCGAGACCGCCTGTCGCTGAAGATCCAAGGATGGATGGTGTGTTTAGGGCACTGGAAAGGATTAGCGACATAATCGATAGGCAGGCCCAAGATCGGGACGCTGCTATCGCCCATGTAGTAGGAGCTGTCACAGCAGCCGTCAATGCCAACCATGGCAACAATGGTGGAAGTGGAAGTCAGGGTGAACCGAACCAGAGTAACGAAGCTGTAAACACCCAAGACGAGATTGTCGTGGCCAGGCAGATGGGCCAGCTAGTTGAGCAGTTTATGAAGCTGAAACCGACATAGTTTGACGGGATTGGAGATCCTGAGCTAGCGCCTAGATGGATCGAGAAGCTAGAGAAAGCGTTCGGAGTACTAAGGTGTTCGGACGAAGAGAAGGTATTATTAGCTGTGTACCAGCTGGAGGGTATGGCGAATGACTGGTGGGCTGCCACCAAGGATGGCGTCTTCCCTAAAGGAACGGCCATGAACTGGGAAGTTTTTAAGACGACCTTCAATGATAAGTATTTTCTGAGATGGCCAGGGAAAGGAAACAGGTGAAGTTCCTGCGGTTACGCCAGAACCAGATGACAATAGATCAGTACGAGGCCGAATTCACGAGACTTTCGAGGTATGCGCCTCGATCTGTGGAGGACCTTCTGGAGAAAGCAAGAAGGTTTAGAGATGATCTGAGGCCCGAGCTCCGTAGTCAGATAATCGCTCTGAATTTGAGGACTTACGAAGAGATCTTTGAGCGGGGCCAGATGATAGAGCGAGACTTGAAAGAAAGAAACGCCGCAACTGGATCGCGACTCCCATCATTCAGAGATAACTGCCAGATGGGCAAGAGGTCAATGAGGGGTAATAGGGGCTTTGTGCCTCCAGTGCGGAAGAATATCGTGAAACCGTCGAGTCCTGCAAGCTGAAACTGCCGCCTTTGTGGCAGGAGGCATGGAAATTGGCCATGCCTAGTAAGGATGGGAGCTTGTTTCAAGTGCGGTCAACTAGGCCATCAGATGAGGGTGTATCCAAACCAAGCTCTGGCAAGTCAACCACAAGCACAGAGGCCACAAGCGGGATCGTCGACTGCCACGCCTCAGATTAAGCAAAACCGACCACCGGCGCAGGGCAAAGTATATGCAGTAGCCCTCGGAGAGGCGGAGTAAGCACCAGAAGTGGTCACAGGTACGGTCTACTCGTGCAACCAAACTACATATGCATTGTTTGACCCTGGTACCACGCATTCGTTTGTGTCTGCACAATTTGCTGAATTAGTGGGTATGAAATTGGAACCGTTGAGTATAATTCTGCATGTTGTCACTCCCTTAAAGGATAACATAATGGTTTCAATGGGTTGTGCTGGTTGTGAGATTGTGATTGGGGGAAGTAAAGAGGGTATCGACCTAGCTGTATTACCCATGTTTGATTTTGATGTAATAATAGGAATGGATTGGTTAGGTAAGCAGAGGGCAGCAGTGTACTGTGGTAGTAAAGTAATTCGATTTTATCCGAGAGGCCGCCCTAGCTTTGAATTGGTGGGAAGTCGAGGAGGAATCTCGATTCCCTTAGTCTCATCTTTGGAAGTAACTAAGTTGATGACCAAAGGGTGTCAAGCATACTTAGTGACAGTAATGGACACGACTACCGGAACGAGAGGTAGAATTTGTATTCGAGTTAGCCCCTGAAACGGAGCCGATCTCGAAAGCACCTTACAAGATGTCCTTGTCAGAATTAAAGGAGTTAAAGATGCAGATGCAAGAGCTGTTGGATAAAGAATTTATTCGACTAAGTGCTTCATCGTGGGGAGCGCCAGTGCTGTTTGTAAGGAAGAAGGATGGGTCTTTGCGATTATGCATCGACTATCGGCAGCTAAATTAAGTGACAGTGAAGAACAAGTACCCACTGCCAAGAATTGACGATCTGTTTGATCAATTGCAAGGAGCGACAGTATTTTCAAAGATTGACTAGAGGACTGGATATCACCAGCTGAGGATCAAGAAGGAAGACATACCTAAGACTGCTTTCAGGACGAGGTATGGTCATTATGAATTTACGGTGATGCCGTTTGGATTGACTAACGCTCCAGCTGGATTCATGGACCTGATGCATCAAGTATTTAAGGAGTTCCTGGACAGATTCGTCATAGTCTTCTTTGACGACATCTTGATTTACTCGAGGAGCGAAGTAGAACATGAGGAGCACTTGAGAATTGTGCTACAGACGTTGAAGGAGCATACGTTCTATGCAAAGCTAAGTAAGTGCGAGTTTTGGCTAAACGGGATAGCTTTTCTAGGTCATGTGTTGTCTGGAGAAGGGATTGCAGTAGATCTTGCAAAGATTGAAGCAGTAACCAATTGGCCGAGGCCTACTACAGTCACGGAGGTCAGAAATTTCATGGGACTGGCAGGATACTATAGGCAATTTGTGGAGAAATTCTCATCCATAGCCATTCCACTGAAGCGGTTGACAAAGAAGAAAACAAGGTTTGAATGGACTGACAAATGTGAGAAGAGTTTTCAAAAACTTAAGCATAGATTGACAATCGCACCAGTGCTGACCATTCCGTCGGGACCAGAAGGTTATGAACTATACAGCGATGCTTCGCTGAAAGGACTAGGTTGTGTGTTGATGAAGCACGGAAGAGTAGTAGCCTACGCGTGCAGACAGTTGAGGCCACATGAGATGAATTGCCCAACTCATGACCTGGAGTTAGCGGCAATTATATTCATTTTGAAAATTTGGAGACATTACCTATGTGGCGAGAAGTTTCAAATCTATACCGACCACCAAAGCTTAAAGTATCTGTTTCCCCAGAAAGAGCTGAAGATGAGGCAACGTAGGTGGATGGAGCTGCTGAAGTATTATGATTGTGATATCTTATATCACCCTGGGAAAGCAAATAGAGTAGCAGATGCGCTGAGTTGGAAGTCAAGCATCGCATGTCTGTTAGTGAGAAGTTGGTCGATGATAAAAGATTTGAGAGACTCCGAGTTCAGATTAGAAGTCGATCAGTTGTCCAGTCTGATAGCTACATTGAGGGTGGAACCTGAGGTCCAAGAAGGGATAAAGGCATTACAGTCTACGGACCCGGAGATTTAGAAAATTGTAGAGATGGATGCGACTAAGAGAAAACCAGAATTTCAGGTGTCTGAGGACGGAGTCCTAAAGTTTTGTGGACGATTATGCGCTCCAAAAGATGAAGGACTCAGAGAAAGGATTTTGTCAGAGGCTCATAGGAGCAATTATAGCATTCACCCTAAAAGTACAAAAATGTACCAGAACCTGCGACAACACTATTGGTGGAATGGAATGAAGGTGGACGTAGCAAAATATGTGGCTAAGTATTTGACATGGCAACAAGTGAAAGCGCAGCACTGTAAGCTTAGAGGACTATTACAGCCACTAGAGATTCCGGAATGGAAATGGGAGCATATAACCATGGATTTTGTGATGGGACTCCCAAGAAGCCAACGAGGCACGACTCTATATGGGTAGTTGTGGACAGACTGACCAAGTCCGCACATTTCATCCCGGTGCGAAAGGACTTCGCTATGGATAGGTATGTGGAACTGTACATGAGACAGATAGTGAGGTTGCACGGAGTGCCAGTGACGATTACGTCAGATCGAGATCCTAAGTTCAGGGCGAACTTTTGAAAAAGTCTGCAAGAAGCCGTGGGAACTCGATTACAGTTTAGTACAACCTACCATCCATAGACGGATGGACAGTTGGAAAGGACAATACAGACACTTGATGATATGTTGCGAGCGTGCGTCATTGATTTTAAAGGTGGATAGGAAGATCAACTACATCTGGTAGAGTTCGCCTATAATAACAGCTACCAGCAGAGTATCCAGATGGCACCATTCGAGGCACTTTATGGACGAGCCTACAGAATCCCGATTTGCTTGGATGGGGTTGGCGAAAGAAATATCACAAGCCAGAATTAGTAAAGTAATCGGTGGAAGCAGTGAAGATAATTCGGGATAGACTAAGGACGGCACAGAGTCATCAGAAGAGCTATGCAGATAAGCGGCGCAAGCCCTTGGAGTTTCAAGTGAGCGATCACGTTTTCCTCAAGATGTCACCAATGAGAGGATTATCACGATTTGGAAAGAAAGGGAAGCTGAGCCCAAGATATGTAGGCCCATTTGAGATATTAGAGCGGATTGAAACATTGGTCTACAGGCTTGCCTTACCTCCTAATCTATTCCAAGTGCACATTGTATTCCATGTGTCAATGCTGTAAAAGTATGAACCGAATCCGACACATGTTTTAGATTATGAAGCCATAGAAGTGGACGATGGGGTGTCTTACGTGGAGAAACCGATAAGGATCGAAGATCGGAAGGAGCAAATCCTCAGGAATAAGAAGATTGTACTGGTCAAGGTAGTGTCGGAGCATCATGGAACTGAAGGCGCCACATGAGAGAATGAAGAGACGATGAGGCGACAGCAGCCCCTTTTATTTGAATAATTAAGTGTAATATAAATTTCGAGAACGAAATTTTTGTAAGGGGGGAAGAGTTGTGACATTCTGATTTCCAGTCCATTTCAGACTCATTAATAAGAAATGAATCTAGAGATGTATTTCAGTAATATCTCGCTCGAATCTGATAAATTCGAGTAGACTGACCAAAGGGGAAAGACTAACGCGAGACATGATATGTGGACCTAGGGAATTCGGATAGGAAATGGCGCTTTGACCATAAAGATTATCGGGGGGATATTTAGAACCATCAAGAGGCCGATCTAAGAACGATTAAGGGATGCCTTGCGAGTGTCGTACGATTGGAGCGCGGGTGATGCCGCTTAACCAACGTATAATTTGCAAATTTTTCCTAAATCGGACAGTGAAGATCGTGACCGAAGGGACTAGTGATCAACCCCCACAATTACATGACAACCAAAGCCGCCGTGAATTAACGAGCCCTAAACGTTATATGAATCACGGGGTCGATACGCGTAAAGTCCGCAAAAGCCGTGTGTCGGTTCGAGATAAGCTGGAACCACGTCTGATAGAGAAAATCATCAGAAACGAGTCTCGAAAAGTTTGAAATTAAGAATCAAGAATTCCAATGTTTTTCGGATTGATCGTCGCCCTATCAAAGGATTCTGAAACGAGAAAAACGACGTTTTGAACGTCGGTGGTAAAATTACCATTTTGCCCCTCAAGTTTAAACCTTGCCCATGCATTTGAAGAAAGGCATTTTGGACATTAAACCCTCCCCCTAGCTGCCTTTAAAAAGATGATAGAATGAGGGCTATTAGATCACCTTGAATGACATGAAGGATAAGTGTCAATGGATACCTTAAAGAGTAGTCAAGTCAACTATGCCAAACCTACCATTCAAAGTATTGACTCAAGCCTTGAATATATAGTATTCTCACAATCTCCTCACTCATTTGGCCAGCCACACCCCACAAACCCACCAAAAACCTCTCTTCTTCCTCTCTTCCTCACTCTACGCCGGCGACCAGTTCCTGTCTCTCTATACGGCCATTCCGACGCCACTTTTCAGCCACCGTCTGATCGCCGGCCGTTTACACCAACGAAGCCTTACGTCTTGCCGACCTCCTCGAATAAGAATCGAGTCATTTGGAGCATCGAGGAGGCCCGACCAAGCATTTTCCCAAGAGCCGATAGAATCGAGCTCAACCTGAGGTAGGTCCTGTTTCTGACTCTTTTGAAGGCCGAAATGTTGAAATGTTGAGGTCAAATTTTGTAGAGACCTAGTAGACATATATATGAATTTGTGGTAAAAAGTTGGGCTTGATTTGATGAATTTTTGACCTCGAATCGTCTTGTGAACTTGGAACAGAAAATTGCCGGTACTAACCTAGGGAGATCCGGCGACATTCAACGGGTTTCCAACAACCAATCGGCCTCAAACTCACGATGAGCCTCAAGAACCCATAGATGACATGTTAAGAGGTAGGATAGTGAGTATATGAAAGATTTGATGAAGATTTAGGGCTGAAAGTGCACGGTTTGCACAGAACCGAAATGAACCGATTCGGTTCGGTTAAAAACCGGTTTTGGTGGGAGCAAAAACAGATGGTTATGTGACTCAAATTGATGTTTAAAACATGTTAAGATGATGGGGATTGTGCTATGAAGGATTGTGATTCATGAATGGTTGAATTGAACTTGGAAAATTGATGAATCGATTGAAATTCCTAGGTTGCGCGGTGAATTGAGCCTTGGACCCTTGAAGCCGAAAGTTGTGGGGGAATTGAAGGACAAGTTTGTGTAATCAAACGCAAGGTAAGGGAATTCTAAGCTTAGGATAGGAAGATTGGACTCAATTGGGTGAATCGAGGATTGATTGGATCGATTTACGAGGATTTTCCATAGGATAACTATTGGTATGTCCTAAGTGATGATAGAAGGGTTATGTATGTTATTGTTTATGCTTGAATTATCCGCCATGTGTGTGTGTCACTTGCTTCCTTGCATGCCATGAGTTTTTTGAATTGTGCCTAAATTGCACATGTCGTTTCGTATGGAAATCAATTTGAAAATAATGGCATAAGCATGACATGGCGAGGCCCTAAGGCATATGAGACGCGGGGCAGGAGGTGGATACCCTGATGCGACGAGATCGCGGGGTGGAGTTGATGTTGTGTGGTGCCCTGATGCAATAAAATCGCGGGATTGAGATGGCCACGGTCCTGATGCGAATTATTCGCGGGACGGAGATATGAGATGATGATATTGGCCTGGAGATTCATCGAAACATGATGCGTTTACGGAGGTTGCCAATGACGGTCTGATGCATTTACGCGGACCGAACCTGATACAACGAGATCGCGGGCTAGAGATTGAGGCAGGCAGGAAGAGGTGGTTGTGGTGAGATGGCGAATGAGGAGTGTATTATCATCTAAGTGTGACATGTTGTCATAGTTGCAAGCATGTCATATGTATGTTGTCGTTTTATTGATTTATGCTTGATATGCCTGTGAGTGGAATTATTGGGGATAGACGACTACCTGAACGGACGGTCGACCTAACCTAGGGTTAGGATTCTTTTATTGAGATGTGTATATCACCCCTTTTGGGGAACCCTTATTTTTACAGATCCTAAGCCTTAGCTATGCGGCCAATTCATTTTGGGGATCCCAAGGAAATGACGGCATATTTTGATGAGTTTCCGAATAGTTAGGGTAACGTTTATGTGAGAAGTATACAGTTGTATGGGTCGACGAAGGTAGCCCTGATTGGAAGCCTCATAGGTTCGAGGTATGGTTTAAGAGAGCTGGGGACGAGCAGATCGGGCCACTGAAGCCTCACAAGATACCCTAGGGAGTTATCCTTGCTTGGTGCCAGACTGCTGGGGAGCAGGAGTTGCCAAAGGGGTCTGTAGTTGGCTCTAGGAACGGACCGAAGAAGACCCCAATGCTAAACTTTACTGTCAAGGAGGACGAGGTCATAGTTTTGGAGGCGACCAAGGAAGACCTGGCAGAGCCTTCACATGAAGAGACCATGGAGGATTCGATCAAGGTTCCATCCGAGACCTTCTCCGAGTACGAGCCGACGGAGGATGCCGAGGACACCGAGGATTCCAGCAGTTCGTCTTAGGAGTCTTAGTTCGTTGGCCAGAGTTTGATGGTGACCTCGACCATCGCTGTTTTGGATGTCGAGGATGGTCATTTTGATGTGTTTACTCCGTCGCCTTTTTCTAGCGATTTGTAGTAGTCGATATTAGTGCGAACCGTATATTATGATGTATGACAATTATTATGCTATCCAGGTCCCACTTAACTTATATTTTGTACGGGGATTATTTAAGTATCGCTTCCGCATGCTTATGTTTATATATTATCTCTTAACTTGTTCGTGGATCTTGGGACCGTGAGAGATGTGTTGTTTGTTTGCAAGGATGTTTGCGAGCCCGACGGGTTCGGGGCGTCACATCAGCCATCCCCAATAATTATGCCCCGCCAGCACAAGCACTCAACGTGATCTGCATGGTGTATCCATTGAATGCGAACAAGTTCTGCATCTCATGGAACAATTCGATCACAGCATTGAACTCACCAAATCGAACCAACCCATTGATTAGGCATTTCCCGAAACTGCACCCCTCGAGCATTTTTTTTTCGAGCACCTTCTTCATGTCCCCAAGATGCCGCACGCACAAATTCAATTTTGAAGAGGCTTCGACTTGCTCCCTTCGTTCATATGATTTTTGCCTTATGGAATTTGACTCGTCATCTGAAGCTCCGCAACAACATTGTGACAGCGTGCCAACACTTAATCATAGTCTGGATCTATTGTTTCGGAGAATAAATCCTTAAAATTGTTGGGAAATTTCGTCGGAAATGGGATGAACAATGGAATCGGACTTTGAGACGTGTAATCACTCTCTTTAAGGATTTATTCGTCCCACAACATTGCTAATGGTTTCCGACAAATTTCCTCCAGGATACAACAAAATCTCGGTGAGAATAGCAGATAGCAATTCTAATATTTCTCCAGGATCTCTCTAGGAAACAATTGAAAACAAAGGCTGTATTTCTCTTGCTTCAAAGTACGAAAATTGAAAGAAGAAGTGAAGATGATTCTAAAAATGAACAGAACACTTGAATACATAATAAGAACGAACACACCCTTTCACGTCCGAAAAATAGTTAATTCTCATGCAACTTTTCGTGTCCAAACAGTTTATTCAATCATACCTTTTTATATATGAATCGGTAGTAATTTTCGAAGAGACACAAACATTCGAAAGTTAATAAAAATGTCTTAGAAAATAACTAATGATTGAATAGACGTAACCTTTTAAAGGTTATCAGAATCCTTCGTAAACAGTCGCACTGTTTCACTAGAAAATAATGGTAATTGTTGATTTGCGCCAAATTTAGTCCACGCGCGCACTCACATCTTTGCGATGTGGAACAAGACACCTCTTAGTTTGTTTTTACAAACAATCACCAACACTTGAAAATTGCAACGGTTAAAGAAGTGTATCTAACAATCATTATAGCCTGGATCTAATATGAATAAATCCTCTAGGGTCTTGGAGGGTGACTTTAAGCATGCAACTCTACTAGTAAAAGGATTGGGGGAGTGAGAACGCTAGTATCATAGGAGTGAGAAAACAGAGTTAGAGATAGAACATGCATAGGACATAGGTGAGAAATACGGGCCAGTGTGCATTGTAGAACTTTTTTAGGCTTAAAATCAAGCTTGCAAGTGGGGAATTGTGCTCGGAAATCAAGCAACATTCTGATAATTTTCGGATAAAATGAGTGATTTTGGGAAAACTTCCGAATAGAGCTGGCCGGCCAAACCAGTATAAATCGATTCGAACAAACTTTACAATCTTTACCCTTTTTAATTTTTGCATATCATATGGTATGACTCCTAGTTTTGGCATCCCTTCGTTTTGGGATAATGACATAAATGGTCCCTAAACTTTGGTAGAATGTGTAATGTAGTCCATAAACTTTTAATTTATTCAATCTGGTCCTTGCACTTTTGTTTAATGTTTAATATGATCCCTGAACTTTTAGTTTGTTCAGTGTGATCCTTAGACTTTTGCTACATATTCAATATAGTCCCTAAACTATAGAGAAATGTTTAATATAGTCCTTTTATTAATTTAAGATCAAGGATAATAATGAACATTTTCGTATGATCTAGGGATTAAATTGAACATGTACTAAAAGCTCGGGACTAAATTGAACAAGTCAAAATTTTAGGGACCACATTACATATTCTGCCAAAGTTCATTGACTATATTAAACAAATTAAAAATTCTGAGATCATATTACATATTTTGTCAAAATTTAAAGACTATTTATTTCATTTTTTCCTTTGATTTTGTAGGATAACTTTGCTGGCCCGGGAGGGTTGTTGATGCCTCGGCGCTGAGTTTGGAATGCAAGGTCTCACAAGTGATTAATGATGTTTTGACTGGTGTAGGCCCTCCCAGATCAGAAGATATTTTGGCTGTTCATAATAACTTTTTCCCATTTTAGAAACCTATTTTCTTTTCTTTTTTCCCCTTTTTTTCTGGGCCTGAGGCATTCCTCATTGTAGCAAAAAGGACGCTACGAATTTGGCGTTGGAAATTCTAGTGTATTAGCATAGGAAAATGAATTATCTTTTCAATGGCCTAAAACTCGTTAATGGGATAAGCAGTTAAAAAAGCAACTAAATTTCCGACCACATAAAAAAAAAAAAAAAAACGCAGCAAACTAATTTGTATCATTAGCCTTAATAATTAGGGGTGTCAAAAAAGCATGCGCTGGACTGAAATTTTACTTAATTTTCGGACCATTTAGATCCGGGCTTGGTACTCGAGCCGAGCTGCTCCGATTTTTTTAACACCCATTTTTTTATATTTTATTTTATTTTATTTTATTTTATTATTTTTTATACTCTTTCATTCGATAAGTTTGTCAATTAATTTTGATTTCAAAAAAAGAAAAAAAAAATCTGACTCGACCGCGCCCGTTGACACCCCTACTTAATATGCGACGTTGGGAGCAGGGCGCTACTTCTGCGTGAACATGCTTGGAAGGGTGTCATTCCGTTTGGATAGAATGATCTGAGAAAGAAGATAAGGAATTCGGTTATTAGGGAAAAGGAAATGATAAATCAACTGACTCGTGATGTTTCCTAAGAATAGTTAAAAGAGAAGAGAAATCAAGGACATCGGTTTTTCCATCCCGATCACTCCGTTTTGAAGTGATTCATGGTAGACCATTTTTACCTTCTCTTTCTCCCTTCAAAGCAAATGAATTGTGGTGACAAAATAGGTTCCCGATCCATATTTTCGCGCACATTTGCCGGAATGAGCTTGAAATGGTTCGCTCCCATTTTGTGAATGGGCCAAATTGGATCGTTATAGAAAATAAATAACAACTAAAAAATAGATCTAAGGCTACGTTTGGCAGTAGAATAAAAATTGAGATAGGATAAAATTTATCCCATCTTATATTTAGTATCTATCTAAGACATGATAAAGTGAGATATAAGGAGAGTACAAGCCTAAATAAGATTATCCCATGAGGGAAGGTGTGATAGAGCTGTATATGAATTCTTTTATTCATGGTGCAAAAATTATTTTTCTAGATAACAAACTTCTTAAATTATAAAATTAAAATAATAATTATATTTACATTATACTTGAATTCTAATGTAAAAAAAACTCAAAATAACAAAAATAATATTTGTTTTTACTTGTTGGTTTTTAATTTATATATTAATTTCTTTCTACTTCATACATACATATATACATATACAAATATCTACATACATTACTTATTTTAAATACAATAGTATAGTTTATTTCTTAATAAAAAAATATTAAGAAATGGTGGAAGGGAATAAAAATAATGATAAAAAAGATTTAAAATAAAAAATGAAGCAAAAGAACCCAGATTTTAAGTGTAGATATTCAAACTTGAAAATGGTCTGTCTAATTCTCAAAGAACGAGGGGTAATAAATTTCTATTAAAAAAAAAAAGCATCCCCATCTCCTTCTCATTTGTATTTTTGAAGAATGTTGAAGTTTTACGACTCTTTTATTGATTTTTAACTTACGACAAAACTCTATAAAAATGACGAGAGAGTCGAAACTAATTCTTCTTCTTAGCTTTCTGGTTTACGTTAAAAGTCTATGAAAGCACAACGAGAGTCAAACCTCATTTTCCTTCGTAGTTTTGTGATTCATGTTGAAATTTAACGAAAGTAGCGAGATAGACAAAACTTTTCATAATCGCCAATGTGAATGATTATATTTTCTCTCTCGTACTAGATTCGATAGTGAACTCTAAGAGATTCTTATACTGTTTAAAAATTTTTAGATTCATTTACATCAATATTTAGTAAATACTGAACAATGAACAATATAAGATATGAACATATGCGGTTTTATTACTACGATTCACCAAACAATGGATAAGATATGCCAAAGTCTTTGGATTTCATATCCTATTATATACAGTCTTAATCTCACTAGAAATCTAGATGATCAAACGTAGCCTAAATGGATTTGGGATCTATCTTTTTAATGCATATGATCAAAAGTTTGAGATGGTGGCAAAGTGGATAAAATATAGCTAGTTTTTCTGTTATCTAAAAAAAAAAATTAGCTAGCTCTTTTTGTCTTTTCTTTTTTTGGGTTGGGTTGGGTTGTGGGGGGGGGGGGGGGGGGGGTGGGGGGGGAGCAACTCTTTTTACGGAACGCCACTTTACCTTCTTTTGGAAAAGCAAAGTTGTTGTGGCTGTGGGTGGGCACCATAAGCAAGAAAATTGACCCCAAAAAGAAAAAGAAATTTGACCCAAAAAAAAAAAGAAAAAAAAAAGAAAACATGTTCGACCAAAAAAAAAATAGAAAACATGCCGAAATATAGAGAAAATGAGTTGATACGTCGGTTTGAATTGATCCATTTTCGATTCACTCATTCTCGACCAGACATATTCATCTAACATGACTATACTAATGTTCGGATCACCGTTGTTTTTTCTCTTCCATTCTCTTTCAATCCCTCCAATCAAGCATCTGATACACTTCTGAATCAATCCTTATATATATATAATAGAACCATTGATGACGAATCTCATTTCCATTTGATTCCTCATTAGCATTTTCGTCTGGACTTATCGAGCAATTAAGTCACTTCCCATCTTGACCCTAGCTTATTGATAATCTCAGTTGGATCCCCCAACTGGCAATCTAATTAGAGCTCTAAACTCGTTTTCTGAATTATCAATGTGTCCTAACCCTTCCATATTTGAGTCGTCCCCCTCAAATAAATCGACTTATTGCTTTCTTCCTAAATTAATTATAAAATCTTTAATTTTTCCTAACGAAACCCCTTGACACGTAAGACTGAGGGACAACGTCGACACTTCATGACAAATCAAGGAGTCGCTTCTTCAAAGAGGTCACCACCTTGGACGAGTAGCTTCCTCTAAGAGTAAGAGGTGACCGCCTCGATATGGTTAGGCGTGACCATGGCTATTACTCCTTTTTCTTAAATACGATAATTCTTTTTACTAATATATATTATAGACGGGGTCGTATGTATCCACCTCTCCTAGTCTTATAGATAAGATACAAGAAATTTTCATCGTGCTTTTACGTGATGTGATGTTATTTTATCCAACTAACTAATTCAAGCAACTAAATACAGCCTTAATAGTTCTTTTTTTTTTGTCAGATAGAAAAATTAAATATAGCTAATACCACAAAAATCATAAACAGACACATCCGTGCCACATTTACCTAAAACTAAATTTCGTCTCAGAAGCCCTCAAACCGGTACACTCATACCACATTTACTTCAATCTAATTTTTGTGTCATAAAAAACCCAGAGTCAATATATTTGTGAGGCCACCCTTGCCATATTCATCCTAGATTGTGGTAAAATTTTTGGGTTAAATGTGGCATGGATGTACCAATTTAGGGTAAATGTGGCACATATTTACCATGTTTTTATTTTTAGAAAATCGCTGTGACCCGAATAACAAAATTAACTTGACATTTTTGTTTCCGGTTTGATTGTGGACTAATCCTAAATACCTAAGCCAAAAAAAAAACAAAAAAGAAAATTCAACAAAGGGGAACACTAAACATTTTTCTCTTCGGGAACATTAGAATGAATTAAACCGAATTTTCTTGATCAAAGTAAAATCTTGTGCAAATTAACGATATCACATTTAACACCTAGTAATCAAATTTTAGGGTTAAGTATACTACAAATGGCAAAACTTATGTACGATGCTCATTTTAGTGCCAAAACTTTCAAAATAATCACTGAAGCATCAATTTTTTTAAAAGATCACTTTAGTACCAAAACTTTCAATACGATTACTTAAGTGTCAAATTTTTGAAAAATACTTACTTCTATGCCAATTTCGATGAGCACATCAGCTCAAATATTATAAAATAAATAGGCTACGTTGGATTTTCGGTGAGCCATGTCAGCTTAAATCGAAGTTGGCATTGAAGTGAGTGTTTTTTTTTTTAAAAAACACTTAAGTGGTCGTCTTAAAAAAAAAGTTGATACTTAAGTAATAGTTTATTCGATTTCCCAGATGAGCATATGTTATTTAAATAGGGGGGCCATGGCAGTGGGTTGTTGTGCTAGTCTCCACCCGATGATAATCGAGGTACGCGCAAGCTGGTTCGGGCACCTTAGTTATAAAAAAAAGTAATCGTTTATTCGATAAAAAAAAGAAAGTAATCGTTTTGAAAGTTTTGGCACTAGAATGAGTGTCTTATACAAATTCCAGCACTTGTAGTGTATTTTAGCCCAAATTGTAATGATTCCCAAAATAAATGTATGAAATCCGACAAAGGGTGCTTGTGCGAGAGGCCAAGAGAGTCGCGATAGAGGAGAGAAAAACGCGAATTCAATCGTTGATCAGGATCCGAATTGTCTAACCTTTTCTCAGAAGGTTAGGCGCCTAATCTTACCTCATAAGGTTAGGCACCTAACCTTGCAATCCGGGCCGTCCATTTTTGAACGGACGGCCCAGATCTCCGATTTTTAGGAGGTAATTTTTTGAATTTTTTAAATATATTTTTGTTAGTTATAATCTGGGACATACATTCATAATAAGAATGGCTCGAATTGCAAAATTAAGGTTTACTCTTCTAAGGAAATGTTAGACGATCTCTTTTCCGTTGATCATGCCTTGGGGAGCCTTGAAGTCGGAGTGGTCGTCGGCACGTAGATTGTAGTGGTGAGAGTTGCGATCTTGATGATCGAAGGCTCGAAGGGGTGGGCATGCGTGAAGGTTGAGAATGTCTAGAAAGACAAAGGAGAAAAAGGTGAAGAAGAAAGACGAAGAAAGTAAAAATCCTAGGGCAACGTGTGTGTCTGTGTTTGTTTTTGTTTTTTGTTTTATAAGTATGTAAGTTTGTCTAATTCCAATTTACATGCATTTGTAAATACTAGTCGATTTTAATTAGGAAAAAATTACCAAAAAAATCCAAAACATTGTGTCAATTTCATCCTAAAATTTTTTTAATCAATTCAGCTCTAAACATTTTGCATTTGTACCAATATGGTCAGTTTGGTTGATCGGCGCTGATGTAAATAATTTTTAATAGCAATTCAATGTTTTTAAAAAAATTTCATTATTTTTTAATAGCTTTTGCCCTATCTTTTTTTTTTTCTGTATTTTTTGGTTAGGGACAACATGCAAGCGAAGGCTCACGACCCTAGCCCAGTGGTTGTTAAGGGCTCGTAGCCCTCGCTCAAATCTGGCAAGGGCTCGTAGGCCCTCGCACATTAGTCGGCGGAGGTCTTTGGCGGTGTCTTGCCAACCTTAACTAAAAAGAAATAAAAAAGAAAAAAATGATGGGGAAAAATTTATCACAAATATAGAAGATAGTTCAAAAATATTAAAAATTTATTAAAATTATCCACGTTAGCACCGACTTGCCAAATAGATTGAATTGACATTGATGCAAAATGTTTAGGAGTTAGGAATAAATTGGCACAATTGCAATATGTTTAAGACTTTTTAAATAATTTTCTCTTATAATTAGGGTGTACATTCTTCTTGCCTAATTTTGATAAGGCTTATCAATTATTGAAATTCATAAAAATTATTCTTTTTAACAATTAAATAATAAGCTTGACTGAAGGATCATTTTCTTTAAATATCAAACTTTTGTCTAAATCCATATATATATATATATATATATATATATATATATATATATATATTTCAAGCAGTGTTATCTACCATTTTCCTCTCACAAGGGCTATTGTTCTTCCACATCATTCTTTTCTTGTTTCATTAGCCTAACAACATCCAATAGTAAAGTTCAATTGAAGGATTCAAGTTTCGAGTGTGTCTGTTTCAAGAAAAGTGATTTTCTGGAATTCGTTTTCTGGAAACTATTTTCTCGAAAAATGATTTATTTTCCTTTGTTTGGTAATATGTTACTGAAAATATTTTTTTGTGCTTGGTTCTCATTTGAAAAATAATTTCAATCTCATCAATGAGACAGTCATTGATACTGAGGAGAGGTAGATGGTCGAGAGAGCTAACGTGAACTAACCCGTCGGTCTTGGCCTTGGTCGCAATCGTCGGCCTCGTCCCCCATCCTTGGTCCCCGTTGTCGGCCTCGACCGCGGCCCGATCCCTGTCCCCAGCCCGATCCCGGTCCTAGTCCCGATCGCTGGTACTCGGCCCCCGGCCTCGGTTGCCCGTCCTAGGCTCCGATTCCCATCCCTTAGTCCTGGTCCCGATCTCGGTCCTCGGCCCCCGTCCCGATCCCCGATCTAGTCTCGGTCCCCGTCCTTGGCCTCGGCCTCAATCCCAATCCCCAGCCCTAGTCCCTGTCCTCGGCACTAGCCTCAGCCTCGGCCTCTTGCCTCGGTCCCGATCCCCAGCCCCTTGCCTCGGTCCAAATCCTCATCCTCGGTCCTTGGTACCCAAGCTTGGGCCCGGCCCCGATTTCGCTTCTCAGTCCCTGGCCCCGTTCTCGGTCCTCGGCCCAAGTCCTAGTCTCCGGCCCTAATCCCGGCCCAGGTCTAGGTCCCGGTCCTCGGCCTAGCCTTGGTTGCCGGTCCTCGGCCTCGGTCCCTGGCCCTAGTCTTGATCCTAAGCCCCAACACCGCTCCCAACCCCTGCCCTGGTCCCGATCCTGATCTTCGACCTTGACTCCAGCCCCAACCCCAGTCCTAATCCCAATCCTCGACCCTGGTCATCGGTACCCAGCCCTCGGCCTAGGTCGTTGGTCCCTAGCCCCGACCCCGGCTCCGGCTCCGGTCCTGGTCGCAGGCCTTGGCCTCTATCCCTGATCGCCGGCCTTGACCCCGACCTCGCTCATCGGCCCCGGCCTCGGCCTCAGCCTCGGGATCAGTCCCAGTCCCAGTCCCGTTTTCAAAGAAAGTAAGAGACTCAAATTTGAGAAAGTGTTTTCATCTTTTTATTTTTGAGAATTCACTTTCCTATTTTAATGAATAAAATTTTTATTGACTGGAAAATACTTTTCGTTGACTGGAAAATAATTTTCGTTGACCAAACCATTTTTCGGGAACCAAACGAACGAAAGTCTAAAAGGCAATTTCCCTGAAAATACTTTCCTCAAAACAAACACACCCTTCATTTAAGTTTGTACTTTTTGCCTAAAACTCTTCTTCATTTGGATTAGCACTAATTATTAATTTATTTTCTCATAAAAAAATATTTTTTCCACACGATTTGTTTTCCTCGTTACATTTGTTCATTCATTCAAATGAATAGTTAGTTTAAGTAACTGATTCAATAATCCCTTTCTTTGAGCGTACCTTTCTTTTTGTGGGTGTCTAATTCAAATGTTGAATGCAGTCCCCGAATCTCTACTTGATTTCAAGTGCGGTTTTCATCCATAAAGATTGTTTTTTTTTTCCACATAACAAGTTCCGGAATTTTTTGTTTTTGTTTTTGTTTTTGCACCCTTACATTCTACTTCAACTTTCATGTTTGTTTGTTTGTTTGCTTTTTTTTTTTTAAGTTTTATATGCATTATTTCCTCGTTTTTTTGTGCATTAGTGAAATAACTATATATTCAATGCAGCCGAGGGTAGCATTCGGCTTGACCGATTTCTTGGAGCAAAATTTTATCTAATGCGCATGTGTTGTTAATTTTTTGACGTGGAGTGGATTAATTGAATTCCATAATAATTGTACTTGCGCCAAATTATGTTGTCATCTGATACTAATTTGCTATCTTTCGATTTATTTATGTATATTCGAACTTATCAAGAAAGAGGACAAGGATTTAGCAACAAGAAAAGTTGTTTATCAGCGGCACCCATTATCTAAATCATCAATTTTAAACAAGTGATGTCTCCAAAATTTTCAAAAATGTCTTATGTAACTTAATATTTTTGTTCATAAGTTTAAAAAATAGTAGTACTTGATACGTACTTCTCATGTCGTAATTGCAAATATTTTTCTGACAACACCGGTAAACATACGAAATTTTTCCATATTCATTATTTTCAATTTTTTTCTGGTCAGATGAATTCCATTTTTTGAGATAAATTCCATTGAAAAAGAAAAAAAAAAGATAAATTCCATTGAAAAGAAAAGATAAATTCCATTAGCTGTGCAAAAAAAAGAAAGTTAAAGCCCCGCGTCGTGTGGGGACCACGATGTTCTTCTTCTTTTCAGAAAAACCCTCAGCCGGAAGGTGTTTGCCACCACGCGCTTCTTCAGCGTTGGAGATACACGAATCTCCTCAATGAACTTCCCCCTATTAAATTTAAAATCTTAAAAAAAAAGTACAAATAAAAAAAAAAATGTAAAAAAGGGGCACTTCCTTCCCTCATCTGAACTCTCGACATTCACGGTCGCGGTCACGGCGACGCCGCTAGCGAGCAGCCAATAGCGAACTCTCGTTTGCTTTTGTCTCTCGGTACCGATTCTCCCTCGGCCGCTTGCCCGCCGCGGACCGATTCGATAACCTCCAACCTCCGGCGAAGTCTCTCTATGCGCATTCCTCCGTAATCGCAAAGGTAGAAATGATTCTCTCTCTCTCTCTCTCTCTTGCGCGCGCGCGCTCGCTCGCTCTCCTCACTCGGCAGTCAGCACCTTCCCCTGCAGATTTTTCTTCCACGCCTTTTCTCGAACCGATACGCCTTTAGGTTTCTCCACCGCTCATGAACTTGAGCGCATGTGCTATTTGCGGTTCGGAATGGTTCATTGCGACGGTTCACGAATGGGCTTGACATTGTCGGAGACAATCGATTGCTTTCTCTGCAATTTTCTTCCCTTTTCAAGAATCGATTTTTATGTTCGTTTGTCTGAATATATTAGCGGAGGAGAGTAGTCGGACTTGATGTTGGCGCTTGACCGTGGTGTGAGTCGTTTCTCTGCAAATATCATCTTGTGCGAATCGCTTATAGTTCACCGCCTTCCGACCGCAGGATTTCATGCATGGGAAGCTCAAGAGCTGCAACTCCGGAGGGGAAGAAGACAACGGTCACACCAAAAGCTGTTATATACCAGAAATATGGAAGCAGGGCTTCGTATGAAGTGGAGGAAGTTCAGGAGTTTGTTCAAAATGGGTGTCCTGGACTGTACATCCCACAAAAGAGCCCTTGTCTCTATCGCTGCCGGCTGAACCTTCCTGAGCTTTCCATTCTCTCTGGAACTTTCAGGAAAAAGAAGGATGCTGAGCAAGCTGCTGCCGAGATGGCTCTTCAGAAGGTTGTCCATTTCGCACTATTATTTCTTATTTGATAACATTGTCTGCAATTGCCTCGTGCTACTTTACCCTGTGGACAATGTTTACTGTGAAGTGATTTTAAGTGTGGTCAAGCTTTAAAAAGTTCGTCTTATCATCGTGTATTGCTAACTGCATTATCCATTTGTCTAATCTCATTGAGATTAAATTGGAATTCTTGTTTCTCTTGTTCTGCATGATCGCTTTAAGAATACATTTGGATTGTGTGTGTGTTTTTTTTTTGGTAAAGAGAATATGTGTGGATTGTTTTTTTTTTTTTTTTTTTGGGTAAGATACGTGTAAATATGTGTGGATTGTTCATATCAAGGAAAGCCAATGTTAGCTTTTTCATGGCATGTCATTTCTATCTTGGTTTGGTGTTGTTTCTGGCAGGATGTAAAGTGTGCTAGCTTTTATCCCTTGGTTTCCCTCCATCAGCAATTCCTGTTGTAAATAGCTGTTCTCTGAACTAGATATGCATGTTGAGTGTAGTCTCTCTATGCTTTTTATCTAGTTACGGAATTCCGTTGAAATGCTCTTTGAAACTGGATGTCATTACCACTCCTGCATCTGGTTTTACAATGGAGATCAATGTGGATGCTTTTAAAAGTACCCTCTGTTTTGTACTATTTTGTCTAGAAATATATAATCAGAAGCAGCATTACAAAGTACAATATGGTCTCTTTTAGGAATGATCCTGGCACAAACCTTTGGGTTTTCTGTTCATTATAATGGAATACGAATGATGGTGTAAAGATGTGATTTTCTGGGAATCCAGAGACAGAGTAAAGGCCTCCTCATTGCATCTGACTAAGTTAATCATCATTCTCAGGTTGTCAATATCCAGCCGTTAAGCATATTTATGAAACAGAGGAGCTTGAATCACTCAGATGTGAAATTATAACTAGACTTTGCCCTGATCCTAATTAGGAGAGAGATCTTTACTTTGGAACATTAGCTGAAACAGTTGATTAGTGGCCGACCAACAATTTAGGTGCCATCTGCCAAATTAGTTTGTCTTGTGGAATTTATGCACCATCATCTGACTAGTTGTCTAAGGGTGATCAATAAAGTTTGCTTTGTCTTACAAAGTTGAGTTGACTGTAGCATGGGCATTGGAAATGAGTTTGCCAATTATGTTGTTGTCTGGGTAGTAGTGGAGGGTCCTACATAAATATTTGAGAGCCCTGGTTTTGGGTGAAGTTTTCATATAAGTGTGATGAGGAAGTTCTAATTTTCCTTCCTCTTTGTATTATGCCTTCTGTTCGAGATATACTGCTATTGAAATTAGTCTCTTCTTTTGTGAATTTATTTCTAATTAATTTGTGCCTTGTTCTGCAGCTGGGTATTCATCCATTAACGCACAATCCCAATGTACATGATGCAGGGGAAGATTTAGTTTCTCGGGTTGCGTATTTATTCTCAAATGAGGTTTGTAACCTTCCAGCATTCATTAGTGCCTCAAATAAGCTAATTAGAAGATGGCAATATGTCATTGCATCATTGCTGCATTGAAAACATGTTGTTTGGAATAGCTTTTGTACGTGAATTGTCTATTTAATCCCTTTGCCGCTTTTATATTATCTGAAGATTCTTGGATTGTTGTTGCTGATCATTGGCAATCATTCGAGCTTGGAGCTGTGATTTTAGTTGCATGATGAATTTTATTGCAGTATCCTTAATGAGCTGTTTTTAACCAGGAAAAGGAGAACAATTTTCCTTCTAGGTTAATCATGTTAGGAATGGTGGGTCAGGGGAATCATCCTAAATCAACTGGTAGTATGCATGTTATAGTGCCACAATTTTGTTGGGCTGTGGAACCTTTTTGCTCATTCTTGGCACCAAGTACATTCTTTTGACAACCTGTTCATTATGATACAGTTCATTGCATCCCAACATCCGCTGAGTAGTCACTTTAGAGCTTCTTTAAGCCGGGAAGGTGATCTCTATGGTTCAGTTCCTGTTTCTGTGATTGCCGTCTATGATGGGAAGATCAGTACTTTATGTAAACTAATGGATCCTAAGGTGGAGTCAAATCCCTGTTTGGTAATCTCCTTTGTTCTGCGAGCTGCTGCAACGTTACCTACCCTGATTACTGCTACTGAAGGACAGCTTTGGATTCGGAGGCAAAATCCGTACCCTCCTGAGGTTATAGAGCCATTGTTAGTCGAACAATCTTCCACTCTTGGCAGTGTATGTGTTCAGGCCTTATTAATTCCAAGTTCATTGAATGAGGATGTTGAGTCTATAACTTTAAATGTTCCCTCGTCCGCGTACTACCTGGATGTCATTGCACAAAAGCTTGGTCTACTTGATGCTTCTAAGATCCTAGTCTCACGGTAAGTGCAATCTCCTTATTCCTCACTCCCACTATGCCCCACTTAAAAAAAAAGGAAGGAAAGAAGGAGAGGGGGTTGTTTCTTGAAATATCATGTCATTTGATAATTCTTAATGTGCTGAAGTTGTATATTTTCTGGTGGACAGTCCTATAGGAAAAGCTTCTTCCGAGACGAGATTGTATTTTGTTGCTTCTGACTTGCATTTTGTGGCGTCATCATCAGATCTGAATGGAAAGAAACCTGATATTTTTGAAGGCTCTATGAATACTAGGGCTAGTTATTTAGCTGATCAAGAGGTATATGGTGGTGCAATTCTGGCATCAATTGGATATACATGGAAGTCCAAAGACCTTTTTCACGAAGATGTATCCTTGAAGTTATATTACAGGTACTTCAGACAAGCAAAGTTTTCTTTGCCGGAAACAAATTTAGCACAGTTTTAGTTTAAATGCTCAAATAGCTTAGGAAGTATTTTCTCACTTTTGCTAAGGCAAATAGCTTCCAGAGTAATGTGAAGCTTGCATCATTCATTCTTTGCAACTCCTGAATGCTTATGCAATCCATTTCGTAACTGCTTGTGCAGAATGCTCATTTATAAGACACCAAGTGGACCTTACAAGTTGTCTAGAGAGTCAACAATTGCTGCAGAGTTGCCAGTTGTTTTCACAATAAAAAGTAACTGGAGGGGTGCTTTCCCAAGGGAAATTCTCTGTACATTCTGTCGTCAGCATCGATTGTCTGAACCTGTCTTCACTATTTCAAGATATCCTGTAAAAGCACTGTCTGACTCATCTGGATCACAAAAGAAGCTGAAAGTTACAGAATCAACAGAGGACACAGGGCACACAAATGAAAATGCTGCTAATCATGGTGACGATGAAACTGTGGAATCAGCGAGCCACTTCAGATGTGAAGTAGAAGTACTGTCAAAGCTACAGGATCTGTTATTGCAGTGTTCTCCCAAAGATTTTTACAGGAAGGAGACTGATTGCATCCAGAATGCTTCTCTGAAAGTTCTTTCCTGGTTGAGTTCATATTTTCAGGATTTTAATATGCCATCGGGGAAGCTTAATTCATTAACTGATGCACTAGACATAGAGGTTAAACCCCAAAATTTACTGAGGGAATTTAAGTTCTCCTCCACCATGTACCTCAACCAGCAAAGAACAATTAAAGCCAACAATTGCGTTGATGGTCCACAAGCCACAGGAGAACATGAACATTATCTGCTAAGGATAGAAGGGCCAGAATCGGGCATCTGTCCATCTAATGGGTCCTTGGTATGCATATGTTATTCTGCATGTCTGGTAACAGAAGTTGGGCATACAAAGGAACTGATTGAAAGTTCTCATGAATTTGAATTTGAGATGGGGGCCAGAGCAGTTAATCCTCATGTTGAAACGGCTGTGGCTCAGATGTCTGTTGGCCAGTCTGCATTTATCTTGGTAGATTTGCCCTCCCAAGAGCTGGTTTTGGCTGCTGCTCATGATTCCGCAAGGGCGCTTTCATTAATTAACTCAAGTCGGTTGCTCTTCCTTTTATCTACTGAATACAGCCTGGTTGAATTGTAGTCATGTCACTTGACATGATACTTTTTCTTTTCCTCATCATGGTTCATGATTGCTTCGTTGGACCAAGAACCACATTTTTAAGATATGTTGCACTTAGTTAATTAACATTTGAATTTCAAGAAAATCTGCTGATTTATTCTTGTATTTTTTGGTTTCTAAGCAGCTGTTTGACATAAGATCTTGAACTTCATTCTGTTGCAGTTTTGTCCACTCCTTTCTGCTTTTCATACGATAATGATTGGGTCTCGCGGTCATCCAATGTTCTTGATGTTGCAGATATGTGCAGCTTGGAGTACTGCATGGTCTTATTGGATTCTTGTATGCTAATGATTGGGTCTTACATTTTGTGCATTGTTCTTGATGTTACAGATATGTGCGGCTTGGAATACTGCATCACCTTATTGAAGGTAACAGAGCCTCTGGAGGACAGGATGGAGCAGGCCCTTTTTAGCCCTCCTCTTTCAAAGCAACGGGTTGATTATGCTGTGGAACACATCAAGAAATCTGGTGCAACTACTTTGGTACCTGTTCAATTCACATTGTCTCAGCACAAAACTGTCTAGTTTTGGAATGATAAAGTAGATATTTAGCTCCTCAGCTTGCTTTTGCAGGTTGATTTTGGTTGTGGCTCCGGAAGTTTGCTGGAATCCCTGTTGGACTATCCAACCTCACTGAGACAGATTGTTGGCGTTGACCTCTCACTCAAGAGTCTTAGTCGTGCAGCAAAGGTTTCTTCTTTTTTCTTTTGTAACTTAAAAGCAAATTTCTTTTTGACTTCTCTTACAAAGCCAGTTGTTTAAGTCTGAGAGGGATTTGTGAATACCTACTTCCATTCACAATCCACTAGCTAGTTAAATAAAATAAAACTGTGCGGAATCTAGTCTATTCCGGATGGTAGTGAACCAATTTTCGTGTAATGAATTTAGAATCACTTGCTAAATATCATGATGGATTTCCTTTATCTAATTATTAACATGATGACAGGGTTAGGTAGATTTGCACTCGTGACTATGAGATACAGAAACTTAGAATTTCGTGTGCTCATCTACTCATATAGAGGAAGAGTACCTTCTTCACGTCTTTCGTAAATTTCAAAAGCATATGAAGACTAATCTGAATGGGTATTTAACCAACAATAAATAACTGGGCCTTTTCTTCTCTATGTATGGTAAGCTATGCAGACCTTTCATATTGTTGCCTTTTGCATTTCTAAGTACTCGAGAGTCTAAATTTTTCCTGAAGCATTTGTTCATGCATTTTTAGGTGATGTTGTGGCTAGTGGTCATCTAGATCTTCATCATAAAGCCTCTCTTTTCACTTAGGGCTGCTGATGTGCAATTGTGCATTGTTTCATGTGTAACAGGAGAAAATTCTTAGTGTAGCAACATGGATTCAAGTGGTTTCAGATATGCTAATGATCAGATTCATGGTTAATTTGAAACAGGATTCGATGACTTTTCTTTTGAATTTTCTAATTCCAAAAAGTTGTGCAATTTGATGATTACACAACTTAAATTGATCTTTCTACTGAAGATTTGTATGATTATTGTTTTCCTTTTCTTTTATACTTGAATTAGACCTGTCATAACTACAACAAAAATCTGACCACTCAATTTTTTTTATGCAAATATTCCTCTGTAATTGCTGACCAGGGCTGAGGGTAATGCTAAATTAGAATTATGGAGAGGTCTAAAAGATTTACGTTAAGTCGAAGTAAGACAAAATATTTGAAGTGTGAGTTCGACAAGGCAGGAAGAGGGGATCAAGAAGCCATAAATATGCTCGGACAGAAGGTACCCAAGAAAGATACTTTTAGATATTTGGGATCAATATTGCAAAAGGAGGGAGAGATTGAAGAGGATGTAAGTCATAGAATCAGAGTAGGTTGGATGAAATGACGCATTACCTTAGGATTTTTGTGTGATTGCAAAATTCCTCTTAGGTTAAAAGGAAAATTTTATAGAGTAGCAGAAGACCTGCCATGCTATAGGGAGCTGAATGTTGGCCAGCACAGAGGAAACATGAACATAAAATGAGAGTAGTGAAAATGAGGATGTTAAGGTGGATGTGTGGTCATACAAGGATGGATAAGAAAAGAAATGAAGATATTTGATGAAAAGTTAGAGTAGAACCAGTGGCAGAAAAGATGAGAGAACATAGATTGAGATGGTTTGGGCATATTTTCTGAAGCCCTTAGATGCCTCGGTACGAACAGAAGTTTGCTATCGAGAGCATAACACGAAGAAAGAAAGAGGTTGGTTGAAACTTATTTGGGAGAAAGTAAAACAAGATTTAAGAGAGTGAGAAATAGATTGGCGTACGGTTTGTCTTAGGACGGAGTGGAAGAAGACTATTAGTATTGTGGAGGGGTAGTGTATATATATATCTTTGTTTATTTATTTTTAAATATTTTTCTCTTTTCTCTCCATTGATTTTGCTTTATTTTTATGAGTTTTTGGGGTTCATTGACCGCCGACCCTAACTAGTTTGGGATAATGGTGTTGTTAATGTTGATATTGATTCCTTTGTAATTGCTAGCAAGAAGTGACAATATTGGAACATTCACGATGCACAAAATTACAATGCTGGTATTGCTGCTGTGTGCTGTTATTTGATTTTTGGCAAGCGATCCTCCCAAATGACTATAATCTTTGAGGTTGCGCCTAACTGATTTGCTTTTCTTAACACTTGCAACACCTTTCAACTGAAACATTTTTTTTTTTTAGGTAAAGAACCTTTCAACTGAAATATTTCCTCTCATTTTTCGGAACTTTTTACATCCTTTTGTTTTTCATACTAATTTGGCCAGCATAGGAGAATTTTGCAGTTCTACTTGTCAGTTAACCATACCGGATGGCACTTGTTTGATCTCTTGTTGATCACTCGTCTTTTGAAGGGCTTTTCTTTTCCATTATTGTAGTTATTGCACTCGAAGTTAAGCAAAAGTTTAGATGCTGACATGCCATGCCAAGGCATCCAATCTGCAACACTTTATGATGGTTCAATCATTGTCTTTGACTCTCGTATGTGTGGTTTTGACATTGGCACTTGCCTGGAGGTATGAACTAATTCTTTGCTCTCCTTGTAAATAATGTCGAGTCCAATTGTTTTTCTGCTATTCTGTCCATAACCATGATAGTCTTTGCTGTTGCATTCCCTATTTTGAGTTCAATATTTTCTACATTCATTTGCTTTCTCTGCATTTTACATCTTTCCTGTTTCTGATGTTGCAAAGTAATGCGATAGTCAATGTATGATGGAGATATGACTTTATGATGTTTAATTTCCTCATTCCGAAGACAAATGCTGTTTTCCACTAACTAATTGAAGTTGAATGCGAGGAGATGAGATATGAGGAGAAAGAGAGAGAATTCAACTGAAAAAGCTCCTTGTAAAGATGCATATTCTTTTCATTTGCATGCACCGGTTTGGGGAGATAACCATTTTGACTCTGTCCCCCAAAACGTATCTTAGTCAGATATCGATCTTACAGAAGTTTTTCTTTAACTTAATCTGCGTCCTACATTTGTTCTAGAAGCTAGATGCATATCTTCATCTCATCTCTTCCATTCATATCCAAAGTTCTTACATCTTGATCTTTCATTTTTCTTCTAAAATTGTGCAGATATGACACTCTCTGCTTCTTGTTCTCTTCCTTTTGTAGAACTTCTACTATTTTTTCATTAGTGCCTTTTCTTACGTTAAACGTTTATGTAATTGGTTTTTGTCTTTGACTGGAAACTTAAAGCTGGCATTGGTGTTTCTGTGCCATAATTATTTTAGTTGAATGAGGAGTATCAAACAGATCAAGTGAGGGCTGTTAATGACTTTGATGGTATGAACATGTTTATCAATTGTTTCAAATCTTTCAACGCTAGCATAAACTGCTTATTGAATAGGTTACATGATGCGATATCTGAAAAATGTGTAGTTAATTAATCTGACGAGTTTTCATGACTACGTGACTCACCTGTGTAATGCAACATGTGAGTTCTTATCTTTACGTTGTTTTTCTTTGAAAAAAGAGGATATACCTACATGTCTATAAGTTCTTGTAGTGCACACATATCATGTTATACACATTTAACCTGTAAAAGAGTAAATGATCCCAATGAGAAATAAACAGAGGTTAGAATTTTCCACGTTTAGATGTTTGCAAGCTTGCTGAGGCAATTGTATAACTTGTGTATTATGAAGTGAGGACGATTAGACCCAGTGAATACATGATTTACTACACTTTATCACTGTGTCACTAGATGGATCCTCTAACTCCCAGTCCTAGAAGCCCAGTATTTCGAGGTCTGCCTTCGCGATTCAAGTTTTCTGCCTAGTTATTATTGTTCATATTACTATTAACTGACCATGGTGAACTCAAGGTCCAGAAGTACTTAAATCCAATCCTTCGTCACCTCTGAAAGTTGCTTGCCCTCAGGTAATCGAGCCATACTTAAAAGGGTCTTGACTGCACCCGCCAGAAGCTGAAGCTGTGTCTTGAATATAGTAGTTTGATGGGTTTTAGGAATGAGTTGGTACTTGCAAGTACTTACGAAAAATTGTGGCCTGCCGATATTTGGTACATTTTAGATTCTGTCATCTGTTGCTTAACTTTCAGTTGGTTGATTTATGTTTCATTGTCGTTCATTATCTGCAATGTCTTGAGTCTGTTGAAAGTTCACGTACAACACATGTCAACATTGAAGATTCGGGTGCAATTGCTCTTCGGACAGTTGCATGCTAGTACATGCAGAGAGAAACATGTTTTTGCTCTGTAGGAGCTTCAGTTGCTTGATGTAATTATTATCTGCAACTTGCATTGAAATACTTCAGGTGATCGAGCACATGGAGGAAGATCAGGCATCTTCATTTGGAGACCTCGTGCTGAGCTCATTTCGTCCCAGTGTTCTGATTGTGTCCACACCAAACTATGAATACAATGTCATACTCCAGAAATCTGACCTACCAAGCCAAGAGGAGGCACCGGACGGGAAAGGGCAGACAGAGTCTTGTAGATTCCGCAACCATGATCACAAGTTTGAGTGGACCAGAGAGCAGTTTGGCTCATGGGCGAGGAACTTGGCCTCGAGGCACAGCTACAGTGTCGAGTTTAGCGGGGTCGGTGGTTCTGCTGACCATGAACCTGGGTTTGCTTCACAGATTGCTCTTTTCAAAAGATTGCCGCAGCAAGACGAGCATTTGGAGGACGTGGAATCTGTTCATCTTTACAATACTATTTGGGAATGGAGTAACTGCGAGACATCCAAATCTTTTGATTGATGGGTTCGTAGATTGTGTACAGATTTTGATTGGACCGAACGAGGCCTCAGATAGAATGGACAGAGAACTCCTGAGGGAAACTATTGGATATAGGCGGCATAGATTTTGTTTTCGGGGTATGATGAGTCAGGTTATAGAATTGTACATGGTTGATGGTTCAAAAGAGCACCGTTACAATACTCATTAAGGAAGAAAAGAGCGAAGGAATCGGAAGATTCTAATTTCTGATTCTGGTTCTTCTTTCATCAGCGATAGCGGAGTCGCGCTTCATGTTATAGAGCACGGACAAACCATGGATTCATTGGTACTCTTTAAATAGGACAGGCACGGGCACATTCAAACTGGTCAGACGGCATTTTCCTGAGATCAGTCTTTTTAGGTTGTTTTTGTTTTTATTTTTTCATTTTTCTTTTTGATGAGCTGCTCTGGTATGCTGGGTGTGGAGTGGCAGGGGCAAGAGGGGTGATTATACGTGCATATTACAGGAACTATAGGGATCAACAATTTCTCGACTGTCCTTACCAAAAAAAAAAAAAACAATTTCTCGACTGAGATTCGTTTACGTAGGCCTCTCGACAGTCTTTGTGAGCGACACGCGAATGCTGGTAACTTTTCTTCGCTTATGGAGTGCAAATTTCTCCTTCGACGGCCAAACAGTGGTTAAAAAGGAGAATTTAGTGAAATCGCTCATCAGCCCGTGATTCATTTACAAATTATTCAAGCAGGCACATAGACGTGAGTTACTCGCACAAGCATAGGACGAGAAGTGTTCTTTTCTCGCTACTGTGGTCGGATTCGATCAGCCAACAGTGCAGATTCGAGGAAAAGAGGAGGGATTTTCCAAGTTTCTAGGAAGAGCAGGGTGAAAACTGCGGCAATTGGTAGGCGCAGTTGGAAACAAGTCTTCAGAATAGGCACGCAAATTGCTCAGAACTGTCATAGGCACAAAGTATATTTTGCAAGGAAGTGTTTCTTTAGCTACATCAAAAGTTTCGTTAGGCTGTCGATTCAAGCTTTACTTCCCTTGCATTGATAACCAAGAAGCATTCAAACGACAAAAGGCACTGAATCAGATATGAAGTGATGATGAAAGATAAAATGTAGAAGCCTAGATGCTGTGCGAAAACTCACTGGTTTTCTTACGACTGGAACCCCCCTCAGGATTTTTAGAACAATTATGAGCCTTACAGGTACCCCGAAATTGAATGAAACCAATGGAAATGAATTGGGAAGAACATATAAAAGAACGTAAAATACGCGGTCTGTACCGCTTGCTAGCCGTGTACCGTGTGTTCTCCCCCCGAGACCTCATAATATGTCAGGCTGATGACGTCCCACTCTTTATTCGTCTCTTACTGCAGGTTCGCCGTTTCCTCGGCTAATTGCCGAATCCGGGTCCATAAACAGAGGGTTTTGCCTCTCCTCCGCTCCTCCCCCTTGGCGATCTTTCAAACTCTCGACAGTGAGGGATGAACTTTCTTCGTCATTCGCTCGAGACCAAGCCTCGTGGATTTGCAAGACGTACTCCAAGTGCCACAGAACCTCTCCCATGGTCGGTCGGCTCCTCCCCTCGTCAGCAAGACACTTCTCTGCTATCTCCCCAAACTTCTTCATCGACTCTGGCGAATACTGTCCCCTGAGACGCGGATCGATGATGGTTTCGAGCGATCTCTGCCGCTGCCATCGCAAAGCCCATTCTGCAAGATTTATCTGATCCTTCGGTAAGCTTGGATTTATGACAGCCCGAGCACAGACGACTTCGAATAGCACCACGCCGAAAGAGTAGACATCGGACTTTTGTGTCAATTGCTGCCGCCGGAAGTATTCAGGATCAAGATATCCGAAGCTCCCTTTCACTGCAGTGCTGACATGGGTATGTTCCAGGGCAGGACCTGTTTTTGACAATCCGAAATCAGACATCTTCGCCACCAAGTTTTCATCGAGTAGAATGTTAGTTGTCTTGACATCCCTATGGATTATTCCTCGGTCAGCTCCAGTATGAAGGTAATGCAGTCCTCGTGCAGCTCCTATGCAGACCTCCAGTCGCTGCCTCCAACTTAATGGCGGAAGATCACTGCCAAAGAGATGGCTTCTCAGAGTTCCATTGGCCATATACTCGTACACCAAGATCATCTCGCTCTGTTCTTCGCAGAACCCTATCATGGATACCAGATGCCTATGCCTCAGCTTTGAAAGCATCTCGATCTCCGTCTCGAATTCGGTGAGGCCTTGCTGAGACTGAGGATGGGCACGCTTAATGGCAGCAAGGGTGCCATCTTCAATTTCGCCTCTGTACACCTTTCCAAAGCCCCCTACTCCGATGACCATTTTCTCATCGAAATTCTTCGTGGCTGCTCTAATTTCTGCTACCGTGAATCGCTTCCCCATTCTCGTCGAGGCAACAGACCCATTCTGGTTCTTGGTTCTTGCCTCTTCCTTGGCATTAGTGGTTGCATTCAACATGGCCCCATGAAGGAAGAGCGGCCGCCACCCAGGAGCATCATTTTTACTTCCGATCTCACTTCTCTGTCTTTTCCTCAGAAGGAAGACAATGGTAACTACTAATGCAAGGATCAGTACAAAGCCTATAGCAGCTCCAATTCCAACCAAGAGAATACGAGCTTTCGAATTGTTTGTCGTGTTTTCAGCTGAATTGAATGCACCTACGTAGGCAAGATTTCCATTTCGGCTCAGCTTATATATCTCCAGGCCATTTAAGAGAGCATCGGTTCCAGATGCACCGGTGGCCGTGTCAGGTCCGAGCTGAATCCACAATGTGTTGACTCTCGACGATACTGCATCCAAATAGTCCTGGTGATAGGCTTTGTTCTTCCCTCCAGCTCGGGCGTAGATATCGAAGTTATCGGCCGCGGTCCTGTTGTTCACGTAGATTCTGAAGTTTCTCTGGTTGGGCTGTCCAAAGAGCAGCTCGCAGAAATGCAACCGGATAAGGTAGTCGAACCCCGGATCCACCGCGAGTTTCCACGACATATTGAATCTCTTCTCAAGAACCTGGGTGTTGGACATAGTTCTTGCCGTTTCATACACGAGAAGCGGAGCTGCGGACGAGTCGTTCGAAGAAGCATAAGTGATATTGGAAATGTTTTTCATTTGAGAGCCGGCATCGACATTGGTCATGTAGCTAGTATCAACCTCCCATGTCCTCCAGAGATCCGGATCTTGACTAGGTTTGATCTGAGACCCCCCAACGTTCAACCTGTACATTGTTTCCATACCCCGTCCGCTCAGATTCAGACTCACACTATTCCCTCCAACTTTAGTGATCGCACCCGCAAATAGGTCATCCTCTGAAGCCACCAATTCTAGTCCATTTACAAACCCAAATGACCCTTTTGATGGAAGAAACACGAAGACGAGCTCGGCCAAACTGATGGAGAGGAAAAACTCTTTGATCAAATAGGACGAACCATTGCTTTCTGAACTCAGCAAGCCCCCATTCCTGGTTGCGATATCACCCGAAACACTGTATTGTGACAGCAACTCCAAACCGTTCGCCGCAACGCTGAACTCAGATTCGTTCGCATTATATCGATCAAAGGCGAATGGGCAAAAATGAAGCCGAACAAAATAGTCCCCTTGAACTCCTTGAAAAGTATAGTTCAATCCACCTGTGAAAATACGGGCAGATCCGTAGACCGGACCTAAAGAAGTATTCCTGCTCAGCGCTGCAGTGTTGTCCGCCGCCGCAGCCGAACTAAGGGTAAGATTATCGTTACCGGCCAAGTCACCAACCCATCTCCTGCCATCCACATCGACACTAGAATTTGTGCCACAATTTATCAGAACAGTCTTCAACTGGGCTTCCCCAGTTCCAACCATTGAACAGAAGGACGTTACATATAGCAAGACCAAAGTTGCTAACTTTCCCATCTGCATTCCCTCAAAAATACACTAGCAACAAATCTCTCAAATCCAACAAAACCGAACGGAGTGACCCAACAACGATGATGTTCAGCAGCACAAGAGAGATTCACAAAACTCCAGTGATTAAGAAAATTTCAAAATACTCTACATACCCAGGATGACGATTCTTATCAAAAGGCCTCACTTTGAAGAGAAGTCTGTCATCAAAGCTCAAACGGGCATTGGTCCGCATTCCATCTCTTGACTCCAACCTCTCTGGCCCAACATTGTGGGAAAGATGAGAGACACCCGCCTGCAACTTTTCCTTCTGGGGTGACTGAACTTCTCTTCGAATGGGCAGACCGAAATCGCCCCACAGATCTGAACTTTTACAGAGCCAGCAGCAAAAGGGGAAAAGGGAAGATGGAGAAGAATGATATGAATAAAGACTATCGATGTGGAGGAGAAAGCTGAGAGCTTTAGCTAAGTACAGGAGACTGCCATGGAGAGAGGTGGATAATTATCTTGGAAAAGGACAGCAAGAAGGACAACGCTTTCGGTGGAACACAGAAGGCCGAAGGTCTCGGAATGGCAAAATGATGGAGAAGCTGATCCCAAGAATTTCTCTCGCTTTGGTACGAAGCTGCTTCCCAACTCCCGAGATTAAAGAGAAAAGAAAAAGAACGCAGCATCAAATTTACTTCCTTGCAATCAATGCGCACTCGGTCACTACTGTTATGTAACTTCTAAGACACCTGGCATTTACAGCTCTGTGTTTTCCTTTTCCCCATTTGAAAATGCTCCTGACTAAAGATTTGAATATAAATAAATAATACATATATATATATATATATATATGTGGGCGCGCGATAAATAAAAAAGAAGAATTTCTGTATATCAATATTTCTGAAATCGCCGATTACATTTTTTTTTTGCTCTCGATCGCGCCTTCTAAAGTCTCTTGATCCCGAAACTTTTGAATCCTCATTGCTTTGCCATTGGTCGAACGGCGAGAACCATCCTTTTTCAAAATTTATTAAATAGTTTCTTGCATGTTAACTGCTCATGGGAAAAGGTTTCATTATTTTCTGCCAATGGATATTACATTATGCGCAGAAATATAGAAATAGGCATTACTATAATCAATTGATGGAGAACCTTTGTTGTTTGTTGAGCTGCCAGCTTGTGCTGGCTGATGGGCCTCCATTATTGTTGGCTGCGTAGGTGGGTCACATGCTCATGTCTGGAGGTTGATAAGCAGGGTCCGGACAGTGCAATTATTTGGTCTCAAATTACGAAACTGCCCTTGCCTTCATTTTCACCCAATAATTGAAAAAGCTCAATTTTGTCTTCTTCTTCCTCCGTACCTTAAGAATTAGAGACAAAAATAAACAATAAATAAATCTTTGTGCCGGTGAATTGGGTCCTTTGGAGATTGTTGTTCTTGCAAGCACCCCATGTGGATTTCCTTCCAAATAATGCCATGATTTCTTGGCCTCGTGTCTCGCAATGGATGATTTTCTTGTTTCCTTGTCCTCGATATGTTTGGTGGGTTCAAGACGGTTGTCCTAAATTAATTGATTGGATGGAAGTTCTGTGTATTTGGAATGTTCACTTGGTGGATGGAATGAATGATATTATTGTGAAATAATGATCTTGCAATTCAAATTTGGCGTGAGAACAAAGTTACGAAAGAAATTAATGAGAAAAGGATAAAGATTATCAAAAAAATTACATCGTTCAATTCAAGTGTTGGTACTTTGCTCCACTGAAAGAGCTAATTACAAAGAAATCTATTACGAATATGAAGAATTATATAGTTAAAATCCCTCAATCGCTTAAGTGTTTCTTAATCTTAAATTGCACTCAACGCAAACCCATCAGTAATCTTATACTTCTCTTGTTTGCTCCGGTGTGTACTAACCGAGTGGAATTTCAATTTTTTTTTATTACCTTTAATGACTGGCCAACTCAAATTAGGGATCCATCTCCAACTTGAAAAATAGTACAGTGATTTCTTATTGTCCAAAAACATCAAAACATAAGCCATATATTGATTTGGATTTCTACTTAGATCGGATTTTTTTTTCAAGGACTCAAACTCGAGACATACTCTTAACAGATTATAAAGTGGGCATATGCGATGCCTAAATCCTTACAAGTATTGTCAAAGGTGACGAAACTTCCATGAGTCTAATTGTGAATTACTTACGAAAGCTCTTCGGTAACACTTCATGAATCCGAAAAAATATTCTATACAAATTTTAAGTGTTGAATAATATGGAATTATTGGCGAAACGACGGGATTTTCGCATACTAATCACTTGTTCCGCCATTAGCATTCACAGCTTGAAACTATCTAATTATCATTCTTGCATATCGATTCTCTCCGCTTTAGGAAAGTTGGGATTTTTTTTTTCTTTTGGGGTTTGAAGGAAAGTTGGAGTTTAGGAGGTAGGAATAGGTCTATTGCTGCTTCACAAAGTAACCTAAGTGCATTTTTGAATCAAGGATTAACTTGGGGGATTTTTTATTATTTAAGATTATATATCAGATATTATATTTAGCTTGGCTTAAGAATAATACTTTTTAAAATTTGCACAGTAATATAAATGAAGTGATTGCAAATAGGAGTGTGTACGGTCGGGATCGATCCGGTCCAGACATGAAACCGGGAACCAGACTAGTAGCTCCGGTCCCCATATTTTCCGGATCAGGGACCGGGACCGGATAGAACCCGAACCGGCTGTCTAGTCCGGTCCCGGTCCTAGCCCAGTAGGATCGCAGTGCTTGCTTTTAAATTTCTTCCTCTGATGATTGGTTACTTCTCCTTGTCCGTCCTGGTTGGTTTCTTATCAACTGATATACCTGAAGCAATTTGTTTGAGATTTGGATGCGTGGTTCTCTCTGTGTCTCCTTTTTTCTTTTCTTTTCCTTTCCTTTTGGCCTTTGGAGTGATTTTCTACCAATCGTATTGATTACATGCTGAGAAAACAAGTTTCTTGAGGTTTAAGTTTGCTAGGTCGCATCCCTGGATGTTGCATTTTTTTTTTTTTTTGTCACATGGACTTTTTTGCCAATACTTTGTGGTTTGCATCTCTTTAATTTCTTCAGTTGCACGTCATTTCCTTTGAGTTCTTCTATCTATCGAGCTGTGCGGGAATGCATTACTGATTTTAGGTTTACAAACAATGTCCTGAGGTGTGGTTACGCAAATTAGGAGGGGCAAAGCCTGTTGTGAGTGAAAATGCGACTGGCATCATGCTAAACGATCTGGTGCTCAGTCAGCGCGGCAAGGAGAAAGGTCGTTATTGTGTGCCACTACCTTTACCACCTTATTTCCAAGGTGTCTCTTACTGCAAAGGAATTGCAATTGGCAGGTTCAGGGAATTGAAAGAAGAAGAAAAGAAGAAAGGACTCAGAGGCGGCATGAGACTGAGATTGATGGGGATTCTTTCTGGGAACATAAATTAGGTTAACTAGATAAGATAATTTTTTTAAAAAAAATTATTGTTCTGTTATGTTTTTAAATAACAGACCAACCCGGCCGGTCCCGGTCCGGTCCGGGCTGGTTCAGTCCAGTTTGCACACTCCTAATTGCAAACAACAAAGGATTGATGTAAATTGGGCTTGGGCCTAGCCCGCAAACAATTGCCCTTTATTCTGAATAGTTTTGTTCTAATGGGCCTTTTTTTGTCAACTTCTCATGGGCCTTTGACGCTTAGCGTAATTGGTAAAGAAGAGCTCTCCGATTCTATCTTTCTTGGGATCTTTCTAAACACCCGACTAATCCGCACAAAGTTTTACGGTTTTTGTCTTGCAAATTAGAGGTGTCAAATACGTGGGTCGCGTCAAATATGGTCAAATCCATATTGACCCATTTAATCCGTTTTGACATATTTTCATATAGTACAAACTTTATGACTCATAACAGACTCAACCTGCATATTTTAAGTACTTATATGTTTAATCAAATCATGAAATATTATTTCATAAAATTTAAAAAAGTAAAAATTGTTTGGCTGACTACCCACCGCTGCCACCTTAGCCCACCCGCCGCCGCCCTTGTAGCTCACCCACCTGCCGCCACCGTGGCTCCCCCACGCCGGTGCTCGCCTGCCTGCCGATGCAACCGTGGCCCACCCATTGCCGCCGCCCACTTCGCAGGGTTGTACTCCTTGTGGTGGGCCGTGAGCTTGGAGATGAGGCCTCGAGCTCCTATGAGCTCCTGCTCGGTAATAGAGGCCTCCCTAGACGTGCTATGCTGCTGCTGAGAGTAGTCCTCGAGCTGGCATACCTACTTCTCGAGGTAGTCCGTGAGCTTTTCATTGAGCAAGATGAAGAAGAAGAACAAGAGTGAGATAGAGGTTCTTGAAGCAGATTTAACGGAGCATGGTGATTTTGAGGGGAGAGAGAGATAGATGGACGGAGGAGAAGGGGGAGGGAAGAACAGATGAGGGGTGGATGGGGGCGCCACAAGGAGAGAGGGAGTGGTGAGTTTGGGAAGTTCGTGGCCTTTGTGTATAGCCTACGCGCAATGTTGGGGGGTGGCGCTGTTGGCCGAGCGGGCGGCGACGGTGGGATGCGGGTGGGTGGCAGTGGAGCGAGGGGGCAAGCAGGCGGGCAGCGACGGCGAGTGGAGGGCGGGCGGCGGTGGACAATGGAGGTAGGTGACTACGACCTGCGGGCAATGGATGGCGTTTACAAGTTAATAAAAGTTGTCTTGCGAAGTTATAAGTCATGGGTCGAAAATGAGTGAGTTAGAACCCATATTTGAATAAGTTTTATAGGGTTAAATCCATATTTGATCCAAATGAATAAAAATGATTTAAAAAGTGGGTCAAAGACCTATATTGACACCTTTATGCAATACTAAGACTCCATTTATTTAATAAAAAATGAATGATTTGAAAAATATTTTTTCTGGTAATAATCGCTAGTATCACGTACAAAAATAAATGAATGAAAACTATTTTCTCAAAAAAGAATTTAGACTTAAATTACTATTGATAATGAAAATATTTTTCATTGACTAATTATTTTAAGCGACATGAGAAATTTTTCTTAGGAAAATATTTTTAAATCATTTATTTTTCCTGAAAAAACGAAACTTAAATACTGAATCCGTCATAGGATTTGCCACCAATAATTTCTTAGTTCGATTGATAACTTTACAATTTCTCGGTATTATGCGAAGCCAAGCAATTGCCTAGAGGTCAAGTGGCCTGCGAAAGCTAAAAGTTTAAGACAGGAGTTTCCTATATATATATATATATATATATATATATATATATATATATATATATATATAAAATCAAAACGCGATTTTTTAGTCCACGTGTGATTTCATTATATTTCAAAACATTAATTTTTTTTTGTTTTCATTTGATTTTACCATTAGTTCATTTCATTTGATTTTGGAAAGGTTACTGTTACTGAAATATTCCGAGTTTAGGTCTTGAGACTCATGTCCCGGCAAAAGATCATTATCCTATTATCTAAGCTTCATAGAATTAGACAAAGGGCGGGGCTATTTTCACTCTCATTTTAGCTAAAATACTCATTTTTTCTTGTTAACTTGATGAAATATCCTCTTCTTTCTTCCCAGTTTATTATTTTGTTATCATGTTAATCCAAAAACTGTTTTTTTTTTGTCTCTATGATCAATTTTACTATACAAATGTTTCATTACACCCATCACTATATCAATTTCCCATATCTCATTATCATTTTGCCTAGAGAATGTTGGCGATTTTTATTTATGGTTTCATATTTTCATTCACAATAAATTTCTATTTATGATAGCTTATGAATACAAATTAATTACCTTTTCTCAAATAGTGTGAGTAAAATTGTATTTCAAAGCCGAAAATTAAAATTTGATTTAATTATCTAGCCGATCTTGATAAAAAAATCGAAAAGAAAAATTGACCAAAATGTGGAGAAGGTCAAATAATTTTATATTCAAGATCATATCTAAATATTAACAAAGGATAAACGTATAAAGGTAAAAACATGAAACTCCTTTTGTTCAACTCCTGCTATGAATAAAGTAATTAATATTGGTTACAAATTCAATCTCAAAGCAAGTGGATCAAAACTCTAAAATATGCTTAAACCTTTCCCCAAAAAAATTGATGTGAGTTTGAAAATACAAAATATATAATAAATTTCCAACCCATCTTACAATTCATATTCCCCAATTCTAAAATTTTATCTCTCCCACTTCACATCTCCGAACACACTCTTATTATAGAGAGAGAGTGTGAAAAGCTGAAAAGAAAGTACAAATAAGCGATATTTAACTTCATTATCCTACAAATTTATTACCTGCATGGTCAAAATCTACTAAATAATCATATTAAATTCTAATTTTCAACTTTTGGACTTAATTTTTCCTCAAACTATTTCATAAAAAACAGGTAGTTAAAGGCTTATTTGATAACGTTTATGTTCCTCTATTTCTATTTCTCGGAACAAAAAAGAAACAAAAACATGTTTAGTGATATGAATGATTCTAATTTTGATTCTGCTCCCAGAAATACTTTTAGATAAAAATAAGAAAAAAAATTATTTCAAGAACTTTTTTTTTCTAAAAAAAAAAGAATACATTTAAGAATAAAAAAGGCAATGATAATCTTCTTTCACTTAAATCAAGGGCCCAACAAGGCGTGGGCTAGTCAGCTAGAGCTGGTTCAAATATTTTTTAAATAAAAATGTTCATAAATTAATAAAAAATAAAAAATCATTAAAAATTCAAAAAATGAAAAATTCATAAAAATATAAAAATTGGAAAAAATAAAAATTCCAAAAATTCCAAAAAAATCTAAAAAATTTAGGAGATGGATCATTTCAAATGGCCAATCAACCTTCCTTAAATGATTAATGGCGGATCCAAAAAATTTAAAAATATATTTTGTAAAATAATTATTTGAACCATAAGTCACGATTTTGTAGGACTTGGGAGAGTTCAAGCTAGGTGAGTTAATTTAAATAATTAATATGGTAATCCATTAACTTAAAATTGAAAATCTGGTTTTTAGGTTGTGACAACATATAAGGCGGTCCTTACCAAAACAAAAAAAAAACATATAAGGCTGTTCTCTTTACCATGCAAGGGCAAATTCAGTTTCGCATCAAACTGTGCTATTTTGCCCAACTTAGTGAACAATAGCTAATCTAGTGGTAAGTTAGGATTCTATTTGCCTTAAGTTGAAGCATGAAGAAAATGAAGGCTAAATCGACACAAAATGAAGCTCGGTTCCTCTTACATGCTTCGGCGCCGAGAGGAAAGAGAAGAGGGAGAGAGAGCTTCTTGAGGGTTCCACCAAAAACAATGGGAGAGAAGATAGAAAATTAAGCTTATATAGTGGGGTGGGAGGTTAATACAGTGCGCCACTTGGCTTTCGTGCACTCAAAGGAGTGGTCACTTGTCCAATTACACTTGACACTTGTCCCACATATATAATTCTACTTGTCCTTCGGTCCATTTGCATAATTCTCACTAGTTGTTCTAATTTTCCTAATAATTAACTCTATGCGACCAAAAATAAATATAAGGTGCTCTTGTCCTTCCGTCAATAATTCTTCGCGCCATCAACTAAAGTCCCCACTTAACCTATTCTGCTTGTTAAATCACTTTGGCAGAAATTCAGGTTGTTGCATCAACAACTCTCTAAAGGACTTCTTTGGCACACAAAATCGATTTCACTTAAAGAGAAAACCATCATGGATCGAATAAATGTCTTGAACTCCATGTTTTACGGCTGTCGATGATGGGTGAGAAATCAGGGTCATCAACATGGAGTTCTTTCATCGATTGAAAGCTAAGAATTCTGTAATCCAAAAGAGAAAGCATTGATTATCTTCTTCATAAAGCATCAGCCACAAAATTAATTTTTCCAGGTTTATACTTTGAGACAAAGGAAAAAGATCGAAGGAACTCTGCCCATTTTGCATGTTTCGAATTAAGTTTTTGGTAGCCGCTTACATGCTTCAAAGCCTCATGATTAGAGTGGAGAACACATTGCTTTGGCATCAAATAATGAATCCAATAATCGAGAGCCCTCACAATCGCATGAAACTCCTTATCGTAGGTAGAATAATTCTTCCTTGATTCTGTGAGCTTTTCACTGAAATATTTAGAGGTTTTGGGCTTAGTGATGAAAGCTTCAATTTCAACTCCACTAGCATTGCATTTGACCTCAAACAGCTTATCGAAATCAGAAGGAAAAAGATAGGAGACTCACAAAACTTTTGTTTTATTATTTCAAAGAATTGTGGGCGGCCTTATTCCATTCCAAGATTTCCTTCTTCATGCATTCCGTAATAGAGCCATGATCGTGCCGAAATTCTTCACAAACCATCGATAGAATGTTGCAAGTCTGTGGAAATTGTTAACAAAGAGAGATTTCGAGGAAGAACGTATTCCTTTGATTTTATGTATATCTTCTTCATATATTTTACAATGACACACACAGAGAGAAAGAAAATAATCCTAAAAGGCATACCCTTTAACCTAGCTAATTATTAATTAATACATATATTTTACAGCTCATTCCCACGTTTTCTCTCAAATTGATGCATAGATATCGTGAATGCACAACTTGTCAAGTGTGCTGTGGAAGACTCTACTTGATATAACCTTTGTCAAAATATCTGCCAACTAGTTTTCATATCACACAAACGGAAATCGAATTACTTTGGAGTCCAAGTTTTGTATGATAAAATGACGGTCCACTTCAACATGTTTGGTACAGTCATGTTGAACTAGATTGTGAGAGATGTCAATTGCTGTTTTGTTATCACAAAACAACTTTATCTCAACTCTAGGAGCGAACCTAATCTTAGACATTAACTTCTTAAGCCAAATGAGCTCACATAACCCTTTGGTCATCCCTCTAAATTCGGCCTGTGCCTTAGATAATGTCACCACCTTCTGCTTCTTGCTTCTCCAAGTAACTAAGTTTCCTCCCATGAAGGTGAAGTATCTTGATGTTGATCTCCTGTAAAAAAACACTCCCAGCCGAGTCTGCATTAGTAAACCCTTCGATCTCAATATGACCTTTTTTTTAAGAATTTCAAACTCCGCCCTGGAGAGGTATTCGAGTAGCGAAGTATACACAACACTGCATTCATAGAATCTTCACTCCGGGCATGCATGAATTAGATAACAATACTCACTGCATATGCAATGTTAGGACGGGTATGCGACAGATAAATTAGTTTTTCAACTAACCTTTGATACATTTTTTTATTTTTTGGCACTTGATCTGAATACTCTCCAAGCCCACCCTTGTATGTTTGTAGTCCAATATGCCTATCTCTGCCAATAGGTCTAGCACATACTTTCTTTGTAAGAGAAATATTGTCCCTGCTAATCTCGCTACCTCAATACCTAGGCAGCATTTCAGCTTCCCAAGGTTTTCATCTCAAACTCCTCAGAGAGCTTCTTTTGGAGTTTAAATATTTCTGACAAATTATCTCCAGTGATAATCAACCAAAAGCAACTTCAAATGTTGATTGAAAAATTGAATTTCCTGCGACATTTTTATAGCTAACATGTCAGGAAAAATTGAGGTGTTCTCCCCATTGCTTAAACTCAAGAATGAACAAAAGTTCATATGGGAAGAAAAGCATTAGATGGCCTTTGATCGATTGAAAGAGTATCTGATCAAGCCACTGATTTAATTGCCACCGAAAGCAGAAAGGCTGCTAAAATTATAATTGTCTGTGACTGATACCACGGTCGGGAGTATGCTGGCCCAAGAAAATGATGAAGGCAAAGAACAAGCTATGTACTACTTGAGCCAAATGCTGAACGGTGCCGAGACAAGATATATTCCCATCGAAAAGCTATGTCCATTGTTGTATCATCTCTGTACGAAATTACTGCATTATATGCTATCAACAACTATGCATGTAATTTGCAAAAAAGATGTAATTAAGCACATGTTATCCAAGCCGAGTATAAAAGGTCGGATAACAAAATGGGCATTCACTTTAATAGAGATCAATTTGATTTACGTGTTGCTTGAAGTAGTAAAAGGGCAGACAATATCTGACTTTATTACCGAATACCCATTGGGTCTTTAAGCAAAAGAAGATGAAAATTATTTCTGTATTGCACCTTGAATATTATACTATAGCATCCGGGTCGTCAGATGCTAGGATTATGATTATATCGCTCTACCAATAAAAAACTAAGCTCATGTTCAAGTTTGATTTTGGATGCTCGAATAATCAAGTTGAGTATGAAGCTTTAATTGTGGGGTTGAATATTTTGATTGACATGAAGGTCAAATCGGTCAAAATTAAAGGCGATTCTCAGCTGGCAATAAGACAACTCAATGAAAAATACCAATGTCTTAATGAGAATATTGTATTGCACTACAATTTACCCAAGAAGCTGCTATTGAACTTTGTCGAATATGAGTTGATCCACGTCAAGAGAAGTGAAAACACGGAAGCCAATGAGTTAGCTCAAATGGCATCCGGATGCAAAATATCGAAAGAATTGATAGATCATATTATTACCTAGATGAGAATCTTGACTTTGATAGATACTCAGGTAATGATGGTTCAGGACGGGGCATCCGAAAGCTCGAGCCAAGTACTTGATCAGCATGATTGGAGAACTCCCTTGATAAGCTATTTGAGGAGTCCATGCCCTTGTAGCAAGGATTTTTATCTCTGTATTGCGCCTTGAATATTATACTTTAGCATCCGGGTCGTCAGATGCTGGGATTATGATTATATCGCTCTACCAATAAAAAAACTAAGCTCATGTTCAAGTTTGATTTTGGCTGCTCGAATAATCAAGCTGAGTATGAAGCTTTAATTGTGGGGTTGAATATTTTGATCGACGTGAAGGTCAAATCGATCAAAATTAAGGGCAATTCTTAGCTGTCAATAAGACTACTCAATGGGAAGTACCAATGTCTTAATGAGAATATCGTATTGCATTACAATTTGCCCAAGAAGCTGCTGTCGAACTTTGTAAAATATGAGCTGATCCACGTCAAGAGAAGTGAAAACGTAGAAGCCAATGAGTTAGCTCAAATGGCATCTAGGTACAAAATATCGAAAGAATTGGTAGATCATATTATTACCTAGACAAGAATCTTGCCTTTGATAGACACTCAGGTAATGATGGTTCAGGATAGGGTAGTCGAAAGCTCGAGCCAATTAGCCGATCAACATGATTGGAGAACTCCTTTGATAAGCTATTTAAGGAGTCCATGCCCTGGTAGCAAGGATTTTAAGAGAGAAGCCATGAAGTATCTCTTGATCGACGATGAACTGTATTGTAAGACAGTTGATGGAGTACCATTAAAATGCTTGGGACAAAAATAAGCCGTGCTAGTGATAACAAAAGTCCATGAAGGGATTTGCGGGGCACATCAAGCTGGCCTGAAGACGAAATGGTTACTAAGGAGACATGGGTATTTCTGGCCAACGATCACCAAGGATTTCATTAATAATGCTAAAGGATGCCGATCATGCCAGAAACACGGACCAATCTAGCATGTACCTGCCGCATTGATGAATCCAATTGTCAAGCCCTGGCCTTTTCGAGTATGGACGATGGATATAATAGGGAAAATTTATCCACCCTCATCGAAGAAACATAGTTTCATCCCGGTGGCCACAGACTATTTGACAAAATGGGTTGAGGCGGCTTCATATAAGAATGTAACTCAGAAAACTGTAAAAGAGTTCATCGAGTAATGGATCATTCACCGATTCGGAATCCCAAAGAATATAACAGCCGACCAGTGGACAGTATTCACAAGGCAAGAAACATTGAACTTTACAAAATCAAGAAGAATCAAGATGATCCATTCAACGCCTTACTACACCCAAGCAAATGATCAGGCCAAAGCTTCCAACAAGGTAATTATTGATTTGATTAAAAAGCACTTGGAAGATAATCCAAGAGAATGAGATTTGTTACTCTCAACAGTGTTATGGACTTATTGAATATCTAAAAGCATTGGAGTCAGCCCTTACATGTTGACATATGGACAAGAAGCTATGCTGTAGCATGACAAAGGAATAATATGACGAAATGATGTATGCAAACATTGATGAACTGGGAGAAAATCGAGCTTTGGCACTGAAAAAGTTAATGGCTAAAAAACAGAGTCGTGGAAGCTTATAATAAACATGTGAAAGCCAAACATTTTGACATCGGTGACTTGGTGTGGAAGACTATCCTAACTACAAGTCTGAACAATGAAAAATTTGGCAAGTGGTCATCGAAATAGGATGGGTCGTACCAGATTACCAACATCCTTATTGGTAACGTGTACCGAATCAAGGAAATCTATGGAAAGGAACTACATAGATCTATTAGTGGAAAATACTTAAAGAGGTTTTATCAATCCATTTGGGAAATACGAGCAGTTGCGAAAGAACTAGGGGCATGGAATGAAGAAAATTCATTCATTCAAGACAACACTTCAAATACACCTCCACTTTATTTCTCTTTCTTTCTCTCCTTCTTTCTCTTGTTCCCTTTTTCTCCTGCTCGGCCGAACCCACCTTCACTCCTAATTAAGGTGTTCCCTGAAACGGACGATGAAGTGGCGTATACGATCCTTCAACTTGATATTTTCCTCTACAGCACGACACTTAGCTTGAGCCAATTCATCCATCAAAGTCTCCAGATCGTCCTGCTCATGTTCGAGCTATCGAAGTTACGCCACCTGGATGTCCACGTGACCACCAATGGTGTCTAGTATCCCTTTTAGGGTCTCGGTGTTAGCTTCAGCAGAAGCAACGGATCGGACCTCACAACCCTCGGCCAGCTCGTGTTCTTCTTGCCTCTCAAAGTCCTTTAGAAGCCCCCTTAGATGTCGCCTGGACGTTGCAAAGCTCCATGTATGACACCTTTGCATTCTCAACCTCCTCGATTTTGCACCACAACTCATGTTCAGTCAGGTCGTGTTTAGAGATGGCTTCTGAGTTTTGGAGGAACTTCTCAAGCCCATATTCAAATGTGGTCACAAACTCATCATAGTCCACTTGAAAATGGCGATCGACAAAGAGGTTTTTGGGTGCTATATGTGGAAGCAGAGAAACCAACTTCTTAAGGGCTTTGGGACGCACCAACAACGTAGCATAGGTGTAAGTCAGGTATGAGATAATCTCTTTCCACATTGCTGTAAACTTATGGTTGTAGGCAGAAGAAGATGACGAAGAAGAGGAGGGCTATATGGTTGCAAGAGAATTGATTTGAAGGAGGCAGAATTCGCACATGAAGAACCACTCGATGTGAGTAGTGCTATTTATAAGTAAAGATCCGGAGTGGTTAACCCACGATTCCCTCTAACTGGCCACGACCTTTTGATAACCAATACAGTTAAGTTGGTGAGGGAATACCGAGTTACGAGGAAATCAAGAAAGTCATGGGAAGTGGGAAAATACAGGATGTGGACAGTGGTTTCCCTCGATGATTGTCACTATCATCAAAGTGTCGAGACTGTTTGAATCTAAGGATAGGGCCTGAAATGATGTTTATCATTAAATGACGCGAGGGAAAGACGATATTTTGAAATCATACCATGATGAGCTATGCGGATTCGATGTCAGGACCAAAAGGACGCTCATCAAGAATAAACAGAGGAAAGTACAGCTATATAAAAGGCGGACTACATGGAAAATAGTGAGTTACAACGCGTGTTGCTCCACACTCAAGAGAAAACCATGAGGCTGCATATCACTAATGCAATTGGCATCAATAATTGCCTCCTTTTGGTATTGAGCCTTTAACAGTTCAAGGTGCAGAGATTCAGAGACTGCCTCCTGTTCCTTAATCCTATTTAGGTGAGTCGATAAGGTTTGTAAAGAGGTGCGTTTGTCTTTCTTCAAGGCATCGAAGGTGTCACGTTGACAAGATAGTGTCTCATCAGCAGAAAGAACATTGTCTTCCAGCTTGCTGATTACTTCCAGATCTTGTTGTTTTGCCCTATATGATTTCAGAGTAAAACTAAACGAGAGAAAGAGCTCGCTAATGGCAAGTTCAAGAGCTCAACATTGAATAGGATAAGGCAGATGAGCCAAGAAAGCAAGGAGAAACTTGGTCTCATTCTTGGCAGCAACATCATTACATATGACATCATATCCTTCTTTTAACAAGTCGTGCAAGCAGGACCATTTGGAGCCAGTAAGATGATAGTTGTCATAAAGTGCGTTTGAAGGACCGATTGAGGCGTTGATAAAATTAGACTAAACAATCCATGAATGGCTAGAAAACCGTTACATCCATCCGAGGCAAGCGAGTCATCTGCATCAATTTATAAGTCACTAAAGGCTCCGTTTGGGCGCAATCAACAAGAATGAAAGGTAATATGCTTTCATCGATCGATAGCTCAAAATTAACTATTGATGTAAAGAGTAGACCCTGCCTCTTAAAGGGTAAGATAAACCCAGTGGGATTCATTGGACCTTCAAAAGAACGTCATACACATTGCCAGGAAAAAGAGAAAGACGATAGTCATTCCTCCACCCGTCGAAGAGTAAAGAATTGCATGGATAACCTGGGCAATTGATGAAAAAGAGGCATTCGAGGACAACATGCGCAATCTTGATATGGAAAACCATGTCTGTCTTCACTTTTCGGTTGCTAGAGAAAGGAAAATTCATCGAATATACTACTAGCGCTAGAACACCCTGGGTAAGTCCAAACTGGCGAGCACAGGATTGTAGACTTAAAAACCCGACGAGAATTTGTCGCTACTGGATAGATTCAGAGCTAAATCAGACGGAATCAAGATGCTCATCCAAAATAGGTGCGTGTCATGACTCTCATTCAGTGGGCTATAAGTACTTTCATCGATAGGTAGCCTGCAAAATTCGAAATTTCTTAGGCATAGCAGCATGGTGAGAAAGCCGTCGAAGGTGGTGAGGCCATCATGAAGGTGACGAAACGCTCGATTGAACATTTTGAGATCAAGGCCATTCCTGACGGTCGCTCCATTCATCCTTGCCATCGAAATAGTCACGCCCTCATGAAACAGCTAGGGGAAGTAGATTCGCAGCCATCCATGTTAGACCTACAATGGACCAAAGAAAGGGTCTGTATGTCTCCTAGCCAAAGAAGTTTGTGCGTGGGTAGCAAGGGCCATTCGACCTAATCCAATATTAATACCGCAAGCCATTGCACATGCCATGTCAAGCAATTCGGAAGACACTCATAATGTGGGTAGGTAAAAGATGTATCGACAGACCCAGCATAAAAGGCAATCTGCTTTTCTAGGGAAATGAATCTTGAAGTTTTGGCATAATAATCCATGAATTCATCGTAAGATATATTTAGATGGTGAGGCATATTGGGCAAAGATTGGTTATCCATTAGCTCATTATTATATTCAACAAAAGGAGAAATACCGGTCAACGACCATATGTCGAAAAGAGTAATAGTGGCTGAACCGGTAGGAAGGAAGAAGCAATTTGACAAGGGTGACCAGAACCAACACAAAATACTACCATACTTAGAAGGATTGATGAACATACCACAAAGGGCTAGTGATTTATCAATTCTAGCTTGCTCCCATATGCCAGATAAATTTTCTCGCACACGTCTATATTAGCTAAAAAATCATCTATCGAGAGAAAGATAAGAGGAGAAGTGATGGTAACAAGCCAAACAAGTAGAAGCGCATATGGTTGATTGCTCGATTGCTAAAGTTTTTTCACAATGACGAGGGAATCATTCTGCTGATGTTGAGAGAGGAGGTAAACATTTAAGATATGGACCTAAAAAGATGTGACCATTCTCAGATTGGTGGTCCATGAAGGATAACGACACTTCTCCCTTGTTGACGTAAACATTCGGTTGATGTGGTGTTCGGTAAAAGTCAGGGATATCACTGGAGAATTGAGCACATTGGTGACTGGAAGTTTTGCGTCATATATAGCATGTCAAGAAAGGGTGTAGCTGCCAATAAGTTTCTTGCTATGAAGAATCTTGCAGGCATGTGGATCGACTTCATTACTTTAAATAAGTTCAAGCTCTGTTTGAACTTGATGGATGTCTATGATGGTTGAGCACTCGTTGGGACATTGGGAGAGCAGCATGGATGATGAGGTACTATGTCTTGGCTTCAAACATCGAGTCAAGTTGGAGATTGTTGAGTCACATCTCGAGTTTGAATAGTATTTGAAACGTGATCCATATAATTGGATTTTGATCTTATCAAAATCGGTATTATCTTTTATTCAAGACTGTTTCGTGGCTTTGGAAATAAAAGAGGCTGATATCTCTAGGGCACAAGAAATATGATACGGTTAAAAGAAGTATCCACATTGGACTGCATAAAGAAATACAAGAAAGGCAATAACTGTTGCGGTTAAACAAAACGAAAAAGGTCCCTATGTCTTATGTATTATATTCTATCAACATATTTGCTTGTGGGTCCAAAAGGGTTAGGCCTGATGGAAGAGAAAATAAAAGTGGCATTCGGTGCTTTTATCTTATATGGGTCTCTAACGCAGCCACACAAGTGAAGGAGACTCTGCGGGGATTTTTTTTCCTCAATAGAGAAGAATCGCACGAAGGGGAAAGGAAACCGAGAAAGAGCGATTCTTGAAGCCGCACGAAGACGAAGAAAAGAGCGTCAGGGGTTATTTGTTCAACCATTTTCGAGAGCAAACAACATGAGTACGTTTATCTTTGTGAGTTTTTTTGAGTGAGAGTTCTGTGAGAGATTGTGAGATTAATTTTGGGTTTGCATTGGGCTTAATCTATGTGCGGGAAATACTCGAGTGCGTGAGCGATTGTAAATCTGACTCTTTGATTATAGTGGATTATATTGATGGCTCTCCCCGTGGACGTAGGTACCGATATTCGGACCGAACCACGTAAATATCTGGTGTACTTTATTGTTTATCGTAATTTCTCTAGTAATTTTGTCTTAACTTAATTGCAAGATCCGTTGGCGTTTCCGTGTTTTTTTATCTCAACAGAGCGTAGAACCTAAAGTATGTATCATTCTTATGATCTAAATATTGCAATTCCTCAATGTGTCTAGCTATGAAACCTCTTAGTGCATCTCTATTCAATGATTCTATGGTGAAGTACTCAATTGCTTAACATGCAAGTGTTGAATTCATTAAAATATCAATAAATTTGCCATAGCAAAGTCTTCACAACAAAATTGTCCATAGAAGATATATGCTGCACTAATTAAGAAAATGACACATGATTAAGACTCTTCAGTTGAAATAGTTAAGAATGATCAAGTAGTGATAAGCGCATCTAGAAATTAGTGCAAAAGACATGAACAAGTAGGTTCAAAGAAGAATATGCACAGTTTTGGGAATATGATGCTCGAAACCCATGAGTAGAGTTTATTTAGAGAGGCCACTATCTCAGTTCGGGACAAAATTTGAATGGATATAACTGATTGGATGCACACGGAAAGGGCTTCTGGGTTGGTTGTAGAAGGGTGATGGGGGTGAAATGTGTGTTCTTTTCGAAGGGTTTATACAGAAGAGAGTTGTCGGCTGCCGCTTAGAGAAGATGGAAATAACTTTCCGCTAGCCTGGATTGTTGTGTAGGTGGAGAACAGCAAAAACTACCATGGTTTGGTTTCCTAAAAATCTAGTGACTGACATTAAAATAACCGACAGGGTAATGCCACTTTCAACTGTCGTATTTCTAATATCAACCGCATATGTTGCTTATAATATTTATTGGTTTGAATTATTGTAGGGATTTGTTCTTGTATAAGCAGAGTTGTTTCCCTATGCCCGTGACGCACATACATATAAACAAGCCGGGCAAAGGGGGTAAACTGCAAAAAACAATTTTGGGCTCATTGCAAAGAACACTAATGTAACATTTGGGCTTAGAACAAAAAAATTTAAAAAGAAAGCTCAAGCCCACGTTTGCAATAGCCACACGTGAGCCCACCTTTAAATTTTCCTTCACCAAATGGAAAGCGAAGCTCATTCGTGAGCAAATCCGAGGGAAAAATAGAAGAGAGAGAGAGAGAGCTTTGAGCGTACACGCTTCTCTCGAAAAGGCAGATTAACTCTGTTTTGCAGGGCCAGTAAGATTCAGCTTTTAGTTGAGGCATTACGCAAAGTCCCAGCAAATTAATCACATTAGAAAAGTTACACGAAGAATAACTAGTTGAGGCTTATTTGGTAACAAAGCAATAACTAGCTTATATTGCCCGATATAACAATACATTCTATTGACCTTCAATTACTGTAGACCGAGAAATTTCCTCTCCTCACATAGTTTTTATTTGGGTATCCAATAGGCCAAACCAGAAACAACAACTCAAGCTTCTCTTGATAGCAATTTTTTTTTTCTTTTTTTTTTTTCATCCTTGAAACTTCATTCTTTCAATTGCTGGCCAAAAATTCTAGAACCTTCATTTTTGCTTGCATTGAGTTGGTACCCGATTGTTAACATAGGTGGAGATTGATGTCGTCCTTTTCAATATTTTCCTCCGTTGATATGAAAGTTTTGCATCTAACCATCTAAAATATTTCCATTTCGAGCCTTTTTATACTTGGCACATCCATGAAACCTTCTTCCTCGAATCAACAACATTGTCCAGGGTGTTCCTTCTTGAACTTTTGAGCCCACAATAGCAGTATTCTTCGCCTTGGCTTAGCACAAACTTAAGCTGCTTGTTCCATTCTTGCTTTCCATTGCAAACTTCAGCTCTTAGTTGTGCCCCCAAAATGTCTCGGTATGTATTAGGGTCTGAAGAAGAGGGAGGAATTGAGCTGATTTGTCTCTTTTTCTCTTAAATTTGGGATAAACATGTATAGCAACGCGGTTATAGCCTCATATAGGGCATTTCTGCTGAATTATTGTCATGTTGAAATTTTTAATAAGCCACGTGGGATGACAAAAATGTTAAAAATTTATCATATCAGATTTGGGGCATCCTGATACAGTAACGGCACCTAAGTGACCCAGTTTCAATCAAAGTGACAATAAAATGATTGAACGAAAATTTATGACATAAAGTGAGTATCGCGCATTTCATGCTGTATTTTTTCCCTTTATTTCTTCTATATATTTTTGAGTTAATATCACGAAAAATCTTAAACTGGTACACCCATGCCACCAAAAATACTAAATTGATACATTTGTGATAAATTTACCCTAACTTTTTTCTTACCACCAAAAATCCTAAACTAACACAACTATAATAAATTTACCCTAAATTAATCTTTTTTACCACAAAAAATCTCAAACTAGTAAACATGTGACAAATTTACTATCTATTAATTTATGTTAAATTGAGTTAATACCATAAAAAATTCTAAACTGATACACTTGTAACAAATGGAGGGTCGTATACTCATAATAATTGTCACGTGTCATCACACTCATCAATTTGACAGTAAAATTTAACGAAAACTAATGGAATGTAAATTTATCACAACTATATCTGTTTAAGATAAATTCATCATAAGTGTGTTAGTTGATGTATAAAAAATAGTTTAAAGTAAATTTACTGTGTGTATCGATTTAAAATTTTTAGTGGTGTTAACCTCCCTCTATATTTATATATATTTTTTTGTTACTATCAACAAGGAAAATAATCCAAATAATTCTCAAACGTCCCGGGCTCGGGAAAATTCTGAGGCATCGAGAAAATTCGTAGGTCGCGGCCGAGACTGATTTCTTCTCTCTCCCTCTTGTCTTCTTCTCCATCGCATCCTTCGCTCACCTCCACACAACGCCATCACCAGACCCCACTCCCCTCTCTCAGCCAATTTCGCTGCACCACACAAACCCACCACCAGCGTCAACCTCCGCCACATCACCGGAATTCACGCGTCGGTCCACCCTGCCGCCGTCTCAGTATCCCGCCTTGGGCGGTCCGGGCTCAGCTTCCTTGCCGCTTCGTCGATCTTCGTCCGTCGTCGATCCTGGGTCCGGCTTCCGCGTCGCCGATTCCGATCCGAGTGGCCGGAGCTCGCTGGCCGTTTCTTCTGTCAGGACCAAACTCTGCCGCTCTCGCAGAGCCGCTGCTGCTGCTGCTGCTGGTCCTCGCCAGTCTGCTTTGACTTTTTGTCGCGAGGGGTTGTCCGGAGCCGTCGCTGAGTTCCTGCACCAAAATTGCCGATACTTTACTTAATTGTCGTTGAGTGGGCGTTGCTGTTTGCCCCCGTCACCTCACAGAGAGCTTTTAAGCTTTTCGTGGCGATCAGGTAAGGTGCGGCTCGGGTTTTAATCGTTTTCTAGAATTAGACTACGGAGTGATTGATCTTTACATTGGGCGTGTACCTCTTTGATCGCAGTTTCAATCACGTGACCAATGCATGCTTGCTTCAATTGAAATTGATCAAATTTAGTTGCTGTTTGGAGTTGACGGGATTATTCTTGATTAAGATTACGGAACTTTTGATGAGGAGAGAAACTGATGTCTCTCTGGTGCTAGCTCACCAATTAAGGTTAGGAGGCTGATGGTGGGTAATCAAAAACTGAGTGGCGAATCTCGTCATAAGGTGATGTTAGACTGATGGTGGGTGTTCTCTGTTTGGATTTAGTTTTGCCTACTTGATGATTACGGGTAATTTTTCAGCTTAGTTATGTTCGGTCTTGTCAGTAGTTGATACGGTCAATGTGTACCTGTTTGAGTCCAAATTTGAGTTGAATATTTTGTTGTTCATTCTAGAGCTTCCGTGAATTCTGCATTTTGGTAGGTTATGGTAGTCATTTTTGGTAATTGCATTAGCTTTTGTCAATGACTTTGGTCATCTAGAATTGCATAAACAAGATTTCATTAAAAGTTCTCCTTAAAGATAGTGATACCCGTAACAAGTGTTGGCTTAATGTGGCATAACCTGTATACAATATCTGATTCACAGAGTTAAAGCTTTCTGTGGTCTACTTGTCTCCTAACCGGTCTAGAATAGGTCAGTGCTACTCTAGCATGAAAATGAGTTAATCCAAAAAGTGCGAGAAACCAATTTCCGTTTAATAGAGCTTGGGAGAGTCATGTTGAAGGATAGGCACCACGTGGCAAGAGGATTATTCGCACCCGCTAGCAATCTGTTAAATCCCTTATGGGGTTTGATTTGAGATGGTTTTGACAATATGAATCATATTGTTAAAGAATATGTTGAGGCCTTCGAGTGCAAGCAAGATAGTCTGTAAGTCCAAATGAATGCTTTCTTGGTACATCCTGTTGCTGTAAGGCAGCATGTTTTTTTAGGGTTCTTTCCTATCATGCTGATATTTTCTTTTTCTTTTTCGCTTTCTTTTTGGATAAATATAAAATTTTCTTTTTGGGGCACGTTTCGACAAGAAATTGGTATATATATATATATATATATATATATATATATATTCTCAAGTGAGTACGATGTGGTTATGATGTGTGGAGACTGTTGTCAGTGAGGCTGGAATTTCCGTGCAATTGCTGTTTTTTTTTTTTTTTGCCATTGACTGATTTGCAACGAGCTTCTACATTTATAATTATGATGGATCAATAATCACGTAAGTTGTTTTGCTTGTTGATTGAGTTGCATAATTTATCTTATGTCCATGTCATGCCTGCAGACATCAGGTTTGGGAACTTACTTGGATCATTCCTGATGACTTCCTCTGTGCATGACATCTCAGGTACATTCAAAAATATGTATATGTCATTTTGGTGTTTTTGATATTCTTCTTTGGAGATTAAGTGTTGGTTTCTGCTAAATGATTCCTGGTGTTGTCTGTTTGCTTTTGATGTGGATTTTCTGATGCTCATACAATAAATTGTTGGTGTTGGTAGATTTCTCTGTCTCATACTATCAATTGACCGATCTCTTTGACTCATCGGTGCCTGAGTTGGTTACGGAGTCATTATGAGTGCTTAAATTCCTTTTTTTATGTTTTAAAGAAAGGGACCTTTCATCAGATGAGTTCTTGCTATTTATCCCTTTTTTTAAGATACTTACGTTTTATCCCTCTACCATCCTATGCATACTCTAGGTTATAAGTTGAGGCAATGCCGGTGGGGTGACCTGACAACAAAGAGGGAGTTGCTATGAATGTCTGTGAGAACAATGATGTATTTGCTATGACCTAACTCATGGCATATTGTTCTTTCAGTCACCTTGGTATTTCAATTAATGCCTTTGTTAAAAAAAGAACTTTTTTTTTTTAATGTGGTAAGGAGGTACACCTTAGGTTGGTAAACTTCTGGTTCACGGAGTGTCTCGATAAGCTTGTGAACCATTTAAGATGCAAGCCAAGGCCCACAGGGGATGGTCCCAATATGGAATGATTTGTACATGGTGGTATGGGCAATGAGATTCATGTTCTTATTCGCACTCTAAAGTTAATTCCGTAGATACTAAGCCAACCCCAGGGGTTTTAAGGACAAAACCTTCCTTTAGTAAACCCCATTTTATTGGGCGCTTTTGCTTTTGTATTGGGATTTTTGAAATGGTTCTTGATGGATCGCTCACCTACATGCCTTGAACTACTTGGATTGAATCTGGTTAATATTGATGTTTCTTGAGGAATTGTTTGTGTTGGTGCCGACAGCTATGGCCAAAAAATCTTCTTTGCGATATACCCCTAGTTTTTTCATCTGTGCTTATTAGCATTAGATTTTTTTTACATCTTGTATACTTATTTGCAAACCCCAACTGGTTTGGGATAAAGGTGATATTGATATTAATGTTTTTTTTTTTTGGTAAGGTGTTGATATTAATGTTGTTGTATACTTATTTGACTTTTTTGGATCCTCAATACAAAAAACACGTTACAGAAAATGGGGAAGCTGATGAACAGCAAAAACATTCAGAACAGCATGAGTCCTCCCCTGCAACTGGAGTGCCTCATCCTGGTGCCACTTTGCCCAATGTCCAATATGCAACACCTCCACAACTAGGAGCTGGACATGCCATGGTATTATGTTCATGTTGCCTCTATAATGTCAATTAATGTGCACGTTGCTATTTTTTTTTCCTAGTGTTATCTTGTTGAGGAATGAATCGGAGCTTTGATCTTCCATTTTTCTTCTTCTTCCAAGGTTTGTGTTGCCTTAGGTAAATGATGGAAGAAACAAAGACCTACCAAATCTTACAAATGAAATATAGTGCAATGGTCTCAACTGCATGGGATGTGAACCACTAATTGCTATAAACCCAGGGTTGGCAGTTTTTTTTATTGGATAATGAGATTGTGTGATGTCATACAAACATAAGTTGCCTTTTTGCCCCGGGGGACGCATCTAGTCTAGTTGTCCAGATTTACTTTTCTTTGGTTTGATGAATCACATGATTTCGCACGGGAAGCTGTTTACTTTTGTCTTTTACTGGTTGCTTCTTATGCCACTGAGTTTGCTGTTCTTTCGATGGACATTGCTTTTTGGTAGCAATCGTTAAAGGCTTGAATAATATAACAGAATGAGTAATTTGATTGATGACTCAAATATAAAAATTACAAAATTAAGTGCTGGGTTTTGTCTTAACGCGATTGATGACTGAAATATAGCAGAATGAGTAATTTCATTTTTATAACCATAGAGATGTAGTTATTGCGGCGTTGGATCATTATATGTGTATTAAAAAGAAAAATACTCTAGCCGATTGAAATTTACTCTGACATGTACCAAATGACTCTTTTTTTGCAAGCGTTTTTGCTCAAGCAGAAAGATGTTTTAGATAAACTGTGTTGAATGGCTAATGAAGTTCTTGCGGGTGATTATGGTTAAATGGCTCAGGTACAAGGGATTTATGGAATGGTTAATCATCAACATCCATTGATTTGTAGAGTTGTCATTTCTTGAGACAATTTTGATATGTCTGTAAATTTTGCCTTGAAGCTCTTGGGCAAATCATCAAGTAGCTAGTAACTTGTTTACAACGTAATTTAGCTGATGACTGATCTGTGAATTCAGCTAAATCATTCTAAATTGCTTCTATGATCACTGTATGCAAAAAGAATCGAATATCAATCCTCTGCACTGGAGAACTCTAGCTCTACCCTTAATAGCTCTCTCTGTAGTGGACGAAAAGGGGTGAAGGGCATGATTATCAGAGCCCTGACTTAGTTTTCCCACAATTATGGGTGGGCAAGCCATTGGTTTGCCAATGATTGTCCTTTCCTTCACTGGTATCATGATTAAAGTTGAATTTGCCATCTTGGCTCCCTGTTATGTTTGATAATTTTTGGGTGAAATTTCTCCCTCTCCCTCTCCCTGTGGACAAGTCAGAGGGTGATCTCTCCCTTCAAATTGTTTTCAAATGGGTGACTGTGTCCCCGTTATTAACATTTACTACCTATATTGATATTTCATGTTATTTGGGGTTGATTCGAGAATGGTTCTTATTGTCTACTTTCTTTAGCAAACTGCATTTATCATGGTCTGGTACTGCTAGATATTAGAAGGCTTAGGAGTAGTTTTCACTTGTGGACTTTTTATGTGAGACCAATCTCCATTTTTGGCTATTTGCAGACGCCACCTGCTTACCCATATCCAGACCCTTATTATCGAAGCATCTTTGCTCCCTATGATGCGCAGCCGTACCCACAGCAGCCCTATGGTGCACAGCCTATGGTATGATGCTTTTGAATATCAAATTGCTGGAATCACTTCTTTATTGTATGAAGTAGCATGTTCTGTGATGTGAAGACCTTTGATTTCTCATGCATTTGAACATTTCTAACATCCGAAAATTGTTTGCATAGGTCCATCTGCAATTAATGGGAATTCAACAAGCTGGAGTGCCTTTGCCATCAGATGCAGTTGAGGAACCTGTATTTGTCAATGCAAAACAATATCACGGCATCTTGCGGCGTCGACAGTCTCGTGCAAAAGCTGAGTTAGAGAACAAAGCTCTCAAATCTCGCAAGGTATGTTGAAATTCAGGTATTAAGCTCGGAATGATAGGACGACAGATATGAAAGGGTTAAAATATCAAATACTGAAGGAACGAGTGCACACAATTTCTAACTTAGGTATGTGAAGAAGAATCTACAAGATATTGTGTAAGTAGATAGATTGTGATTACTCATTTTGATCTTACATGTTTTTTTTTTCTTGTGTTGTTTTCTTGTCTTGTGAGAAAGAACAAATTCATGTAAGAAATTCCATCATTGTTCGATAAGACATGTGCCTGAGTTGCTGCAACTCAAGGCTTTGTTGGTGTTCTCGTAAGTGTATGACATTAGGACTTTAGGCTTACATAAAAGCCTATGATTAATCAGAAGTTAGATATTGATTGGTTCTTATTATATTTCTTTAGAAAGTGCAGAAATTGCCGAAGGAAAGAGTTTTATTTGAGAATGTTGGAATATATATTTAATATATAAATATTAAACCACGCCTTCTTCTAATAGCTTAGGCTTTTAGAGTAGTCGGTTGTGGTCCCACAAAATCTCACATGGTATCAGAGCAAGAGGTCCTGAGTTCAAATCTTTTCAGGTCCCTATTTGTCTCCCCAATGAATTTATCCATGCTTAGTATTAGGCAAAAGACCAGATTAAGCGTGAGGGGGAGTGTTGGAATATATATTTAATATATAAATATTAAACCACGACTTCTTCTAACAGCATAAGGTTTTAGAGCAGTCGGTTGTGGACCCACAAAATCTCACAGAGAAGAGGATGACAATTTTTTTCCAGACCATTTTGTAAGCTCCCCAGCAGATTAATACGGGAAGGAAAAACTTATTTCTACCCTCTGCTGGGTGTGGACAAAAACTGATTCCATGTCTTGGAGACTGGATTATCGATTATTTTCGGAGTTCTAAGTCATAGAAGGTGTTATTGGATCCTTTGTCATGATAGTTTAATGTCTTGGACTACTTGCAACATCCTCCAAATTCGTGTCTAGTTGCTTGCGTTTAGCATTGCTTTATACTGGTGTGAGATACATAGGAACGCAACTTGGTCAATCCCCCTTTTTTGGGCTCCGTCCAACCACGTGATTTATTGAAACCTCCCTCACCCACACCCCCCCCCCCCCCCCCCCCCCCACCCAAAAAAAAAAAAAAAACCATATGTTTGACTAGTAGGGATGCCTCTCACCAGGATGAGAACTCATTTTGTCTCGATGGTCATACAAAAATATATTGGCATTGTTGGTTAGAGAATTGCAACATGGAATTTCAATGAGATCACTCTGTTAGGATTTGTAAGGGTGGTTGGATCTTTAACTCTTCACGATTGCTTTATCTCACCCATATACTGTTGATCAAATGATACTATTCCTTGGAAATTTGCGTATATCTTGCCTCTCTGTTGCTGTGTAACTTCAAGTCTTAAAAGTAACTAGGTTTAGAGTGATTCAGTCTAGCTTGAATATGAAACTTAAAGGACATCGTGCTGAGTGAATTTTATCATCTTGCGCATACAAAAGTCAGGATTCGCGATGGCCATCGAGCCACTTTATTTCATTTGATTACTGGTGTTTATCCTAAAGCATTGTTGAGCTGATTATTCTCAAGTTATAAAGTACTTTATCCTGTGGCATTTTCTCAATATAGCAACTCCATCTTGAGTGCTCAGTCATCTTATAATGTGCTATTTTCACTGTTCAAGCATCTTTCTCTTGCGTCACACTTTGTGTATTGCTACAAATTCACTATGTGATTTTCCATGTTCTCTTCTGTGTCTCTGACCTCTCATGTGTAATAAACTTTGCAGCCATACTTGCATGAATCTCGACATTTGCATGCATTGAGAAGAGCTAGAGGATGTGGGGGGCGGTTCCTGAACTCAAAGAAGAACGAAAATCAGCAGAGCGAGGTTTCTTCTACTGACAAATCACAGGCAAACATCAATCTCAACTCTGATAAAAGCGATCGCTCATCCTGAGATGTAACTTCCTGATCTCTGCAAAGTAATCTCTTTTGTGCATGGATCTCGCCTGTTCTTCAATAGATTTCCCATACCTAGCCTAGCCTCACTAATTACCCTGCTCTTCTGCTTGTAGGTCAGTCTCTCTAGTTGGTAGTGTGAATTTGCTTGTAGTTCTAAGAGATACCTGCTGCATAGATGGTAGTTTTGAGTAGGTCTTCAAGCTGTTATTGTTCGTACCTCTTATGGCATCAAGTGCTAGATGTTCTATTTGGCCATTGGGCTTGAATATGTGGCCAGTTTGAGTTCAGAGAAAGAGAGTCGGGTTGTTCTTGTTAAAATATGATGCTCCGGCGGTGTATCCTAGAATATGTTGGTGGTGTCATTTGCCCTTGTATAAATTTATTGTCAAGAGAATGGGACAATAAGCTAAAATGGTACCGAGCAGTGCTCATGGCTTTGGTTGCACTTTGCAAAATGTTACCTTTACAGGAGGGGTGAATATCAATGTTTATTCTGGCCTTTTCCCAGAGGGATATGCATGTCTTTGAGAAGAGGATGTAGTTAGTCCCCTGTTATTGATTTACGAGTTTTAATTTCGACGTGACATTGGTTTGTTAATATAGCTTGTAGGTGTCAAGGTTACACTTTCATGGCCAAGCACCTTTGGTGCCATATCACTTTATTCCGATGCAATTTTCTTCTGTGTAGTCAACGACTGCTCTCGCTCGTAGTATTTCCAATCTCTGTCGATTTTGCAAGTATTTTCCTTACAAAATGAGGGAGGCTAATGTGAAAATCAAGACTACTAAAGACTTTCGTGATAGCAGCATTCCAGCAAGCGTTAGAAGTCAAAATTATTGAAGGTAATAGCGATTGCGATTCTAGAGCTGCGGGCTCCAATCTCCTTAAAACTTTACGTACTCAGTAAAGTTAGCCTACGATCATGAATTCAATTGCACTATTAGAAGACGTGGTGTTCATCACAACCTATTGCAGACTGAAAATGTGCATTGTCGAAACTCAGGCAAGCTTAATAAGCAGACAATAATTGGATTCTCGGTCTAAAACCAAGACGACATTACAAACAACAGAGGTTCTTGGTGAAATAACAAAACCTGAGGTTGATTGCAAGAACAATGCGAAAAGAAGATTTGACCGTGACGAGGATTGGTGTATGATATTCATAAAAAACAAACCTTAGCTCTAATATTATGTTAGGAAGTGAGAAAAAATATAATAGAATAATTGATTTATCATTAGGCTTGCTCTGATATTATGTTAGGAAACCTTAGCTCTAATATTATGTTAGGAAGTGAGAAAAATCTAATAGAATACTTGATTTATCATTAGGCACAAAATCAATATACCGGGAATGGTATAAACTTAACTACATATAATAAAAGGGGAAAACCCTAGCCTTGTATGCAATGTATCTAACATTTTGGTCTAAACCCAAGACAAAATTACAAAAAATAGAGGTTCTTGGTGTCTTAATATCCATTCAGGTTCATATGATGTGGCAACTTGGCTCGAGTCCACATTTGGCGTGTTTGTATACATCATCACGTTTGTGCGTTCTTTTGAGGCAATTCCCAAAAGAACAAATATATGTATCCGATAATTATCATGTGTGCGGGACAAAGGGAATGGGAAAATGTCGCACCGAGTGGGCATTAATTGGGAAGTCCCTAACTACTCATTGATATAACTGAGGACGTGTATTTGGAGGTCCTCCATAGCACAGAACAACCAAATAGTGTCTATCTATGTTGGGGAAATGCTCTGAAAAAAACACGTAAAAAAAGAAAGAAAATGACAATTATTGAAATAAAAGTTATTAAAAGGAGTGCACGAAGGAAAATGTTATCCGCTTTTCAACACTGAGCGGCGAAAAATATTTTTCACTTCAATTTTAAGTTTTAGCCTAATACTGAAAAATAATATTTTCTTTTCTGAAAAGTGATGTCTTAAAAAATATTATCCAAAAATATCGTCTTCTTCCTTTCTTTCTTTTTTGCGATATGTACGGAGCCTTAGTTGGCCTTCTGACATGATAACATAATACCAATAGTGGACGTTAATTGAATTAAAAAAGACTTACATAAATTGTATACCAAAAATAATTTTACTTGCAACTTTTGACAATAGTTTTGTCACCTCACGAAATCTCAAGTGAGATTTTCATCTTAAAGGCTGTGTTCGGTCATCCAGATTTCTAATTAGGATATGACTGGATATGACAGAATATGAAATCTATAGATTTTGTCACATCCTATGCATTGTTTGGTGAATCGCAGTAATAAATAAAACCGAATATGTTCATATTATATATTGTTCATTGTTTGGTATTTACAACATATCAATATAAATGGATTTGAAATTTATAAACGGGGACTATAAGAATCTTTTATAATTTACCGTCAAATCGAGAAAGAGAGAGAAAATATAATCATTCACATTTACAATTATAAAAAGTTTTGCCTCTCTCACTAATTTTGTTAAACTTCAACATGAATCATAAAACTACGAATGATAAGGAGTTTTGAATTTATTTCTGCTTTCATAGACTTTTGATATAAATTAAAAAGCTACGAAGAAGAATAAGTTTCGACTCTCTTGCCATTTTCGTAGAGTTTTGTCATGAAGTAAAAATTTACAAAAGAGTCATGAAACTTCAACATAATACAAAGAAGGAGATGAAGATGTTTTTAAATTTTTTTTAGAAATTTCATTACCCCTCATTTTTCGAGAATTAGAAAGATCAATTTTAAGTTTGAATATGTTCACTTAAAATCCTGGTTCTTTTACTTATTTTTTAAAATTAAAATTTACTTTATCAATATTTTTATTCCCTTCCATCATTTCTTAATAAATTTTTAATTAAGTAATAAAATATACTATTGTACTTAAAATAAGTAATGTATATAGATAATAGGTGTGCGCACATGTGTGTGTGTATGTATGCATGTATGTATGTACATAAACTGTATAATATAAAGTCAAAATAGAATAAATAAAAATGAAAATTTTTATTATATTGAGTTTTTAAAAATAAAATTTAAATATAATAATTATTTTAATTTTTATAATTTAAGAGGTTTGTTATCCAGAAAAATAATTTTATACCATAAAAAGAAGAAATCTTATCCACCTTTTCCAATGGAATAATTTTATCCAAGTTATGTCCTTTTATATCTCACTTTATCATGGTCTGTGAAGGTACTAAATACAGGATGTAACAAATTTTGTTTGATCTTGATTTTTATCTTGTCTACTAAATGTAACCAAAGGGTTTCGGAAAAATTTCAAATAAGGGCATAAAGTGCTCTTTTTTTTTTCCAAATAAATGCTTAAAGTGAACCTTATTCCAATCAGCTCAAATTATTCAAAGAAGGGCTTGATCAAATGGCATTTTTGTCCCTTAATTTTTTGAATTATTTTTTATTTTTTCCTTTTTTATTTTTATTTTTTCTCGATTCTTGTCCCCTCTCCTTCTCAGGCAAACTTTGCTTGCTCGGGTGAGGGATGCTCTTGCCCGATGCCAGTGGGGGCACCCTCGCACTCACCTGACACCACCCTGGGCGAGGGTAGCCCAACATCGACCTAGGTGAGGGCTCGCCTGAGGGCGAGATGGCCTGAGGAGGGGAGGAGAGAAAAAAAAAGAAAAAGAAAAAAGAAAAAAGCAAAATATTCAAAAAATAAAGGATAAAATGCCTTTTGGTTAGGCCCTTCTTTGAAACATTTTAAGCGCTTTAGTTTTTATTTAAAATAAGATTTACTTTAGATCTTTATTTGAGGAAATCTATGCACTTCATGTGTTTTTTTCTTTTTCTTTTTTTAATTTCAAGAGTTTAGAAATTCAATTCTCAAATTTTATCCGTGGTAAATGAAAGAGAACTGCTAGAAGTCATTGGAAAGGGATCATCGGCCCTTTTCCAAGAAAGGTAGGTCCTGTTCTTGAAATCTGGATCGTTCGTGTTATGAATAGACGATTCGGATCATTACTAAAAAAATAAAAATAAAAATAAAAAATCTAAAAACTGTCCCTAAAAAAGGAGATATGGGTTGTACATTTAAAAATGGACGATCCGAATTCTAAGGGCAGGCGCATGCACTTCTGAAAATAAAGTCGGGCGATCTGGATCTTCCTGTTGCAAAAGTTGTGATATAAACAGATTTCCTCTCAGTAGTTCGGTGGCTTCACCAAGCCGGAAGATAGCCTTTGGTTAGTGAGCCCGGTTATCATGGACTGCAGAGCACTGGTGGACCTCGTCGGACATGTCACTGTGACTGACTGTCCTTGCTCCGACCCAGCTTTTAAAGCCCTCCTCAGAACCTTTGGTCTTTGTCATGTTTGGTTTGTAGAGACCCTAATGTCATCCTTAATTATTATGAATGAAAGTAGTAGGTTTTTTCGTTAAAAAAAAAAGAAAAGAAAAAAGAAAAAGAACTCGTTAGTTTGGATTTGGAACATCAGTTCCTCCTTCCTCTTTCCTTCTTCCGAGGAAAAACCATTCGATTCCTCAAACCAACGCAGTCTCTCTCTCTCTCCCCCACATCTGCGAATCGTACTGCTTTCCCATTCCTTCTTTCTTTTTTCTGCGATCAACTTCGGTAATTTCGGAGAGGAGCTGGTCCAATCGCCATAAAGCGGGATCGGCTGTTATCCTCCCGAATTTCCGCTGGTCGGAAAATTCTCTGTGCAGATTAAATGGCCGCAGTAACTCAGAGTGTGATGTGAAGAAGCTGAGTTGCGCTCGCTCGGACAGCAATTGGGTTCAAGGTAAGGATTCTGGGAAGGGGGGGGTGGAATTGAGCTTAGTATTATGAGTAGTGCACTGAAAGTTGTCGATATTGAATCTCATAATTTGCTCATCAGTCGATGCTTTTTTCTGGGTGATTTTATTTCTGCGAGTCAGCAGGTCAACCGATTGTATTTGCCTGATTCAGACAACTGAAGTACCTTGGTCTTGTAATTGATAGTGATATTTGGTCATGATGGTTCTAATTGGACGTTCACCCAGGTAAAAGGTTAGATTTATAGTGGCTTATGGCGTTTTAGATGATTGAAGCTAGTAGCGCTTGATGTGGTCGCTGATGATTTTGGCTCTTTTTTCTCCTTTAAGCGGCTTCTTCAGAAGTTGGGGAAGTCACTAGCATTGCCCTGGGATAATTAGCATTGCAGGCTTCCTTATGACTCTACTAGGGAAACAGGATGTGTCATTTCATAATACTCTCTTTATGCGTTTGCTATGTCTGGATTTACTTTCTAGGTTTTGTATTCAGGTCCTGCCTTTCATGTAAATGTTAACGAGTCATCTCCCACATTGCTGGACCCACCTAAATAGATTATAGTCCAATAATCTAAAAGGCTGTATGTGAGGGGAAGGCTTAGCTCGTTTCCTCTTTCACCTTGTGTTACCATTTTGAACCTTTACTGATTTTCTGTACCAATATATATGCTGATGAAGGGTTGACAGCTCTCTTGTGCATCTGCTGATAGAATTCTGTGTGAACTTGTATAGCATGGACTATCTAAAGATTGAAATTTATCTCAAATGCTTAATCAATCTTGGGATTTTTTTGGGTTCCTGCAATCTAACACCTTTAATCATAGCTGTTCACACTCGTGGTTCCAACTCACTAAGGTCCAAGATGTCTTTATTCGACTCCTATGTACCCATCCCACCTTACCTGTCAAATATAGTGTTGTATTGCTGAGTTTGATGATTTGGGCTTTAATAAAACTACAATACATGAAAGAAGTTCTTTGATTGTGGTTCTCTCATATCCTGAGCTGTATGGGCTGGTTATTCATGTCTAGTTTCTGTTTCTTTCTCGAAATTGAGAAATTGTAAGCAGTTCCATGTTACATACCCTTTATTTGAAGTTTTCTCAATGTGTAGAAGTTTTTACACTCTATCGTCAATGGAAGAATCAGAGAAAGAATCAATAAAAATGGCATCAGTGGAGGTTTCTCAAGAGTTCAAGACCCTCGTTAATGCAGAGGATGTTGATTCCCTCAAGCAAATACAGCACCTCATGTACTCTCTCTCTCTCTCTCTCTCTGTGGGATCTTGTAGTTTCTTCTGTGGAGTTGTCACACTGCATTTTATTCTTAGTCAGAATTGGGACTATGAAATTGGATTGAATTCTGGAAAGTGATGCCTAGTGGAATATTAGGAATTAGGAAATTTACCACACAACTAACTCAGCCAAGGAGTAAGAATGGGTCAATGTCAACAAAAAACAAATAAATATGGGGAACACACGGAGGTCCAACTGTTGGGTTTTCCTAAAACATAATTTCGTTTGCAGTAAAGGTAGAGCTTCTTTTTATTTTAATCAGTGAAAGAGGAAGTTATGTCTGCACTTGTGTTCTTCAAGTATGATCTATCTGTATAGGTGAATCCTTTCATTTGGTAAATGTCCTGCATTTCTCCCTAACATATGTCTCATCATATTCTCATCTATCAATAAGAAAGCTACCTCAGGTTCGTTCAAATTTCCATTTGTCTTTATTCCCAGTCATAGATGCATAGGGACAAAGGAGAATAAGTCCAATGAAGTGAAACTTTACACATTTGATGTGGTTTTCTTCTTCTATGATTATTTCCATCTACTTTTCACATGGTAGAAGAACTTGATGATATTTACAGAATAGCATCAACAACTTCTACTTTTTTCAAAATAATCATACATGTTATACACTCAATATATGAAAAATGCCTTGTCTTTTCCATTGGGAAAGCTTCTGATTTGATTCCAATATTTAGCTTTTTATGATTCTTTGGGGTTCATCGACCGCCGACCTCAACTAGTTTGGGATAAAGGTGTTGTTGATGTTGATGTTGATGTTGAATTATCTAACTCTTAGGAAGCTAGGATGACAATTCAACATAAGATGGTCGTGGAAAAATAAGTTAATGTACTATCTAACTCATAGGAACTGCTCAACTCCTTGGATTGGATGGTCAAAATTAGATGATTGGTTCATTTGAGTTTTTGTTTATATGATTTAATGCCGTGTTTTGGGTTATTTTTGTTCATACATGGGATTGTTAATGCTGGGTCAACTATGAATAACATGCACTTTGACTATCGTCCGAATGCCTGATAGAATGACCGTTTAGCTTTAGATATGTTTTTAAGTTCTAGGAGCCTAATTTTATAAACGAATTGAGTAATTAAAAAAAAGAATCGAGCTAGAGTGGAAAAGGAGAAGCAGATGAAATGGGAAGAGATGTAGACATTCTCTTCTTGAGGATCTAGTTCACTGTAAAGAATGCTAAACCTGTTGGAAGTGGACTCGAACTTTATGTTGTTCTGTCCAGTTACACAACAGGTTGTGTGAGATTTCTGCACTCCCCTGTTTCTCTATCCATTGATAGTTAAAAAATTAAGGTCTGTCTATGTTTTGCTTAATCAATTTAGATTAATCATATTTCTATGGACGTGCAAAATAAGTACATATGCTACTGTTTTCCTCCCTGTGGATGTCTGGAGGCATGATTGTCCCCTTTTAATCTTTGAATGGCTTTTTCGTTCCTTTAGATGGATTGCTTACGTATGGTGTAATTCTTACCATTTCATCTTTGGACTGCCAGGTTACTGATTGTTACATTATCTTCTTTTGATGGTTTTTTCCTGTTATATGGTTCAAATTGCAGTTTGGGAAGGCTACAGGACAGCAATGCAGTGCTCTCACATTTTAATGAGTATTCTGAGAATTGCTTTAACGAGGTATCAGGTGATTTCTCCAAAAATACCCGTCTCTTGAGGTCCATGAAGTCGGACCTTGACTACATCTTTCAGAAACTAAGGTACGCTATTATTATCTTTGGTTGCATTCTTATCGTCGCGATGTGCTGGCTAATTATTGATTGTCTTGATTTTTTGAGCTATAAGTTATGCTGCACTCTAAAATTTCTTTGACAGTGAATTCATAATATGTCATCGGAGAGTATCATCACTTCTCAGGGACGTTTCAATTGCATGTAAACACCTGTTCCTTTTTAAGTTAATTGAGGCTATGTACTGGAAAGTCTCCAAAACAAAAAAGCACCATAAGGTGATTAGTCATTTGGTTGTCGTCTTCCTCATCGTGATTACTATAGTGTCTGTGTTATATTTGCTCAGTTGTTTGACTTTGCCGTCGATAAATTCTGTAAAGAATGCAGACTTCATCAGACTGTGTGGGAATATCTTCTAGAAATTGCTGTGTCCTTTAAATGAATTGCTAGGTTATGGTCAAGATACTCCGGTCTAACTTCCTATTGACACTGGAACTAAAGCTTAAAACTTTCTACTTTAGTGTCATTTAAGTTTATCAACACAAACATACATGCTTGGATGGGAAGAGCTAACCATGCCTAGGCGTTCTGAATTTTCTGCCTTCTCATTTCTCAATGAAGCACCAGTTCACATGTCTGTCTGCGCTTCCATAGTGAAGGAAAGCATTGGTAGAGTTGATGGTTGAAATTAAGGCTTGGTTTTTACCGGGTAATGAAAGGGTTTTTTTGTTTTGGGATCGAATATCTGCTGATAATGTGGGAGATTGACGAAATGTGTTGTCCGTGCTTAATGTTCAAAGAAGTGATTGATGACCTAAAAAGCATCTGCGAGCTGAGATATGTCTTGTTTACAGTACAATACTAAATTAGAAACTCTCAAAGAAAAAATTAAACTTGGAAAGGAATTAAAGTTCACGTTGCGTGATAGTCTGATACACATGTGGTCGTGTTGATATCTAAGTCATACTCCACTTTTATCAAGTTCGTGAATCTTTTTAGCTGTTATTACTCTCTCTTAGGTGATGTTGATTGAAGGGAGTGGAATGGAATGGGATGAGGCTAGATTAAAGATCATTATTCTGCACGTCAATGAACTGATAGAGTTGTCTGTTCTTTTTGTAACGCCAGGAGTATGAAGGCAAAGCTTCTGGCCACATATCCCGATGCATTTTCCGACGACTCTAAAGGGGGAATAGTTGATCGTAGACCAGACCTCGAGCTATCGCAGTAATTACGTTTATCTCATGGAACAAGTGAAGAAGAAAAGTGGCAGAAAAACTTACTGATGCTTTGATTGTCTTTCAAGTCTATGTATCTATGTCTTTTCTTCCTTTTTTTCGGGTGCTCTTCTACAGGTGAATTACTATGGCAAGATCTGTGTGAGAGCATCCTGTTTGTTAGTGGTCTCTTCATGAAAACTGCTAACTCAGAGACAAAATGCCATTGTGGCTGCTTCATCAATGTTATATGGAATGGTTACCAGTGGCTTCATGGTTCTTTGCCATTCGACTGGATTTCCCGTAAGTCCGGGTCACAAGCTTCCAATCAAGCTATTATGACAACGGGCAATGATTTCATGCACAAGATCTTTAAAACTTTCTCAAATGGTGTCATAAAACATCTGACCTATGTTACAAAACTGTGGAATGTTGATGTGGTGTAATTTTTGGAATTAACCATATTACATGGTTGGAAAATAAGTTCCACAGGTCAACAAAAAATATCATCGCATGACAATGACGACCAGAAGAAGGCATCAAATTCAAATTTTGATCCCTCTTTCAGAAAAAACTAACCCGTCCTGGCAAATTCTTTTGCGACCACAATAGCATTTTTTGGATCAGCAAAAATATTGGACTCCACTGTTTTAGTCTACGTTTCGTCCTCTTTCTTGGAGAAGAGTTAAGAATAATCAACTTCCAAACATCAGACGGAAAATGAAATAATCAGGAACAATTAACCGAGAATTTTTCAACCGGAAGGTTTCCTATATAAACCTCATATGCTTTTACGAGATTTGTTTAACCCCTAGTTAAGAAATTTTAGGACTGCACATGCACTGAGTCTTGACAAATAGGAAAGGAGAACATGGAGGCGTCGAAGCTGAATGGGGAAGAGCAAGTGCAAAGAGCGTTTGGTTACGCTGCGAGGGACTCTTTAGGAGTCCTTTCTCCGTTCTCTTTCACCAGAAGGTCTGCATCTATTCTCACTTCTGTTTTTTCCTTTTTTTTTTCTTTTTTATTTTTAAGTTTAGGATACGAGCATGGAGACCTAACCATCATAGATGTTCCACCTCGTAGGGCCAATGGAGAGCATGACATTACTGTGAAGATTCTATGCTGTGGAATTGCCATTCCGACCTTCACATCATCAAGAACGAACACGGGATTTCAAGCTACCCTATTGTTCCTGGGTACGTTTATAGCCATGAAATTGTAGTAGTGGTGACTCAGGCTGGTTGCAAAGTGAACAAATTCAAAGTTGGAGACAAAGTAGGCGTTGGTTGCCTAATTGGCTCATGTGGAGAATGTGACAATTGCCATGGAGGGTTGGAGAACTACTGCCCCAAAACGGTCTACACGTACACGATCTTCGAATCCGAGGGCGACACCAAACGCTACGGCGGGTACTCTGACATCCTCGTTGTGGATGAGCACTTTGCGGTTCGTATTCCCGATGCCATTTCGCTCTCCGGCTATGCTCTGCTGCTCTGCGCCGGGATCACGGTTTACAGCCCAATCAGGCATTTCGGTTTGGACCGCCCCGGGAATCGTATTGGGGTCGTGGGCCTAGGAGGGCTGGGGCATCTGGCGGTGAAGTTTGGGAAGGCGTTCGGCGCCGAGGTTGCCGTCATAAGCACCTCGGAGAGCAAGAGGCAGGAAGCGATTGAGAAATTGAAGGCTGACTCGTTCATAGTAAGCCATGAGTTGAAGCAAATGCGGGCTGCTGTGTGCACAATGGATGGGATTATTGACACGGTATCGGCAACACATCCATCGAAGCCGTTGTTGGTTGTTGGATCTCCTGAGAACAGATGGGAAGCTGATTGTGTCGAGCGCGCCTGATCTGGAGACACCCGCTCAAGTGCCACTCTTTCCATTATTCGGTAATTTAGAACTTTGATCCATCTTATGTAAATAGATTCCCAATGCTCTAACCAAAATTTCCCCGGATAACCGAAAAATTTGAAAATGCAGGGAGGAAATCTTTGGTGGGAAGTATGTGCGGGGGAATCAAGGAGACGCAAGAAATGATGGATTTCGCTGCGGAAGACGATATAACGTCGAGCGTGGAGGTCATTGCGGTGGATTACGTGAATGAAGTCATGGACCGTCTTGCCAGAGGAGATGTTCGGTATCGATTTGTCATCGGCATAGCCAATACGCTCACCAATTTCTGATTCGTGTCCATGTTGCCACAATGTTATTCTTTGGTGTGATGTAGCGGGATACATTATAGGACTGCCATCCTTCTTAATTTATATTTTGTAAGCTGAAAACCATATATAACTTAAAATTTTAATTGTCCGATTTAGCTTTCATGATCATGGTTCATTTATCAATGTTTTTGTTCTCAACGTTATCGATACGTGTCCCTCTCCCTCCTCTCCCTACACCCCCCCCTCTCTCTCTCTCCATACACACACACACATATGTATATATATATATAATTTTTGGAAATTATAGGAAAAACAATTGCAATTTGAACGAGCATTCTTGTCGTTGGGAAAAAGAACAACGTCAATAGACATGTGAAACGCATTCAATGCATGGTTTTACAAGACTATGTGGCCAAATATACGAGAGTCAACCATCGGACATAATTAAAAATTGTAATAACCAAGATATAATTAGTTCAATTTCAGGAAAGTAACCACCTTTTTATTGCATTAAACTACTCTATTTGCCAGCTCGAACTTTCAACTACTTAACACTACCAAAGCAGAAATGATTCTCTTGTCATTTTCATCAATAAATATTTCAAAAACCCGTTCTAACAAGTTTTTGATATGATGCCAAACGTGATTCTGCCATTCACTCTTCCCAAAAATTATCTAAATCAATCTCCTTACCCAAACACCAATTTAAGTGAGGCTAATGATATTTCCACACCCTTTAGTAACTTTTTCCACTACTCTTACAAAAGTTTGTTCCGTATAAGTTATACAATGCGGTGAAAGAAAAATTTCAAGATCTTAGATAGAGGAAATAGTTGATAGCATGGCGAGGATATCATTACCAATTAACGAATCAAATCCGTTTTTCCATAGCAAACACGTAATCCCCCTAAGCATCTTTTAAAGTATGTGAACAACCGTTGTCCCATGAATCAGTGCTTCCGTAATCGAACATGTCAGAACAGTTGGAGCCTCTTTAATCTCCATAAACGATAGCCTCTCAAGCAATTCACTATTACTCACCTTTATTACATGGAGTTTCTCTAGATGTTCAAGCATATCATTTAATCCATACTTCTTCAGCCGAGTTATCTCAAGAATTTGAAATGAAGAAAGAGTAGCCAAATTAACGGGAGGAAATGTGACATCTCCAATCATGAGTGTCACTCTCTAGATTAGATAACCCCTCAATTTACTCTTTCTTTGGAGCTCCTTGTCCGAATTCTCATGACATAGGAGTGCCATATGGAAAACTATCAAAAAAGTCATAAACCTATTATAATTGTGTCAATTTAGTTTTAAATATCTTTTGTGACTGATTCAGCCCTAAAATTTTGGTAATTGTGCTAATTCAGTCCATCCGGTGAATTTGCACTGGCTGGTGCTGACGTGAAAGTCAGCCGGCCGAAGACCTTATATTTTAATAATTTTTTGAGTTTTTAAAAATATTTTTGTTTTTATTTCCTTTTTCTCTTCCTTTTCCCCCTTGTCCTTGCCCTTGCCCTTCCCCTTCCCCTTCCCTGTTATGTTCTACGTCCAACTAGTGGCTGCTGGTTATTGGACCTCAGTGACTGGCCATAGAACGACTAGCGAGCTCTCGCTGGCCTTGCCATGGCCGGGCGAGTCCCTACCTTGTCGTGACTAGACGGGGCTCCTCGCCAATACAGATCTGGTGATGACGAGATCTAAATTTGGGCTGACAAGTTTTTGGTGGAGGACGACGGGTGCGAATAAGATGATTGTGGGAGAGACATTCAACAAAGAAGGAGCGACGATTGTTGGAGAGACATGCAACAATCATGCCCTCTTTTTTTTTTTTTTTTTTTTTTTTTTTTTTTGGGGTGGGGGTGGGGGTGGGGTGAAGAACAATGCCCTCTTCTTTACAGGTATGGCCACAAAGGAGGAGTAACACAACAATGGAATATCATGAGACTCGACATTTACATCAAAGCCGCATTCATTAGATCCCCATTTTCGTCGGCCCAAATCTGGACCTTGCCATTACCGGGCGAGGCCGGCCAAGACCTTGCTAGATCTAGGCTGGCAAGGCTTGGCCTCGTTCAGCCATGGTGAGGCCGGCGAGAGTCACCAGTCGTTCTCTAGTCGGTCATCGAGGTTTACTGATCGGCAGCTGCTTGCTGGATGTAGAACAGAAAAGGGAAGAAGAGGGGAAGGGCAGGGAAAAAAATGAAAAAGAGAAAAAAAAAGAAAAATGTTTAAAAAACTCAAAAAAAATTATAAAATATTAAGTCGCAGTTGGCGTCCACGTTAGCGCCGGCCGGCCAAATTAGCTGGATTGATTGAATTGACATAATTACAAAAGGTTTATGACTGAATTGTCCAAAAGAAAAGATTCAGCACTGAACTGACATAATTACAATAGATTTAGGATTTTTTTGATAATTTTTCTGAGTGCCATCCTATATATGAAGATAAACCAAGTTAGTTAGATATGAGATCATGGGCTATGCACAATAAATAGAAATTTGTGTACTTCATTAGCTTCTTCGTGGAGTTTTGTGGTTTGAAGTCGGGAATTACTTCTAGACCGATCTAGGCCGAACTGCGAGATGAAACACGATGAGGTTTAAGTTAGGGTTTACACATGTGGCATCGAACAATAGAGAATGATTTTAAAAAGGAAATATTCAAAATCATTTTTTAAACAAAAGAGAAATTTGTGTACTTTCAGATCAAGGTAGGATCATTTAAGTTGGACTCTGTTTTCATGTCTCTGCCTTGAATATGTGGAGTAAGCTAATTTAGATTAATCCATCGATTACATTATTTTTTACCTACAATTGCAAAAGGGGCAGAGTGCATTTTGAAAATGCAAGGGTGTCCGAGTATTTTTCCAAATTGAGGGATGTCCAGATAATTTAATATTGATTCTAATGGCAAAATATCAGGTGAAGTCAAGAAAAATTGGGGACTACCCTAAATCGCAAAATATGCATAGTTTTAAGTTCCCATGGGATAGTTTAATTTTCTGCATATGTGCATTTGCATTTTAATCGTGCTGCGTCACCGTGTTTGTTGGGAATTTACGTCCACTAACAGCTGATTACCTTAATTCGATAATCGATTGCAATTAATTAGTTTATTTTCTATTCTAAAAGAAAAAGAGAGAGAAGATACGTTTTCTCTCCTCCATAACTTAGTCGTTATTTTGCAACTATCTCTAGAAACTCTCTAAAAAGAAACACTCTAGAAATCTCTTTCGGTGGACGATCGATCTCGGATCTGGATTGTCATCTCACTTGCAATGGGGGCTCTTAATCTGTGGCTATCGAGGTATGTTCGTTTTACGTGATATACCTTTACGATTAGTAATTCAAGTTTGATCTAGGGCGTGTAATTTAAGTTTGATCTAGGGCATGTAATTTAGTTTAATCTACTGTGTATATGTACGTATTGTATTGAGATTCGTACCCTTCATTGGTATCAAAGCATGTGTTTTTGTTTCTTGATTGTTTGTTTTTTATTGACGAATTTTTTATTGAGAAAAACTGCTTTTCATCATTACTATTCACGGCCTATTCGTAATTTTGGTGCGATAAAAATGTATTTTGAACACATGGTTGGAACAGGCTTGGCAAGACGAGATTTTGGGTGGTCACCCGTTGAGAGGTGACACCGTGAGTGGCCGCACGCTAGCCATGCATCGCCATGGGATTGGGTTCCCGATGCAGCGGCAAATTGATGGTTTTTTGTGAAATTTTGTCCAACGAAAATTGGATTTGAATATACCATTAGGTTCATATCATTAATACGAACATTTTGAGGGGTGGCTTGTCACCGGAGAAGACCAGAAGGAGCCGCACGCGCCGGCGGGGTGCGGTGCGCGTGGGCTTCACATGCCACACGTGTGCGGCATGTGCTCCATGGCCAAACATGTCTTATATCCTATTTATCCTATACTTAAACCGATTTAAACCCCGTTCTAGAACCGATTTAATTCTATCCTAGATCCAGTTCAGGATATTCCAAATCCGGTTCGGTTCAGATTCGATCCAGTCCAGGACCCGACCCATTGACCTGGTCAATCGTTGACTGTTGGCCGTTGACTGGTCAAATTGAAGTTTCAAAAATTACATTTTTGTCCCCAAACTTTCGAAAAATTGCATTTTGGTCCTCCATCTTTCTAAATTGTAATTTTTTTTGGTAAGGTCTTTCTAAATTGTAATTTGGTCCTCAAACTTTTTGAAAATTGCAATTTAATCCTCAAAATTTTTGGAAATTGTGATTCGGTCCTCAAGATTTTGAGAAATTACATTTTGACCCCATTGACCAAGTGTTGACTAGTCAAAGCAGAAAATTTGACCGAATCATATGGATGCATATGAGCTTCATTAGAGACGTGTGAGGTATCGTTGCATTCGTCTCAAAATTGTCTTCAATTTGATATATTATTTGGATATGTTGGACAGATTTAAAATTATGAAAATGCATATGAAAGTCCATGATACAAGTATCATAGGGCGTTTTCAAGAATTGATTGATGGCATATATCCTGCATTCTCAATATGATTTGATGTGTAAAAAATATATGTTAGTTTAAATCATGTTATGCCATGTTATGATTACAAAATATAAAGATCATTATCTAATTTATGATTTTTATTCGAATGGAGAGTTCTATAAAGTTTTAGTAACTTAAGTGAACTCGATTTTACAAAAATAATTATGTTAATGATAATTTCAAGCGATGATTCTTGTGACGCTCTAGAAATTCAACTCTGGCAAAATAACTGAAATCAATTCAAGAAATTGATATCGAATTCCAGTTGATGGAAAATTTTGGATCGCAAGGACTGAAGAGACGATAATCGGACGAATTCTGAAGTTTTAGTCGGTCTAGATTAGATTTCGAAATTCTTAGTCGTCGAGAATTATGATTTCAATCCTCGCGCTCGAGCCTAATCCCAACCGAGCCTAGCATGTGAAATTATCAAAATACCCTTTTATTCGGCGTCCAAAAATTCAATCCAGTGCCAATTCGCGAAATTACCAAAATGCTCTCAATTTTTGCACTATAGGATAAAATTGCCTTAAAAGTCCTATGTGGGCCCCACACTTACTCTCTCTCTCCTGCCTCTCTCCCTCTCTCGTGCACTCCCTCCCTCCCTGTCTGTTCTCTCTCTCTCTCTCTTTCTCTCTCTCTCTCTCTCTCTCTCGCTCGTGGAACGCCCCCCCGACCGACCGACTACTCCTCCTCCCCTTATCTCCTTCCTCCAGCGACTTTCGCCGCTGCTACCACAACCACCACCGCCGCGACCCTCAGCCCTCCCTTGCTGTCACTCCCGACCCCTCCGCCGCTGTCAATAGCCGCCGAACGACCGAGAAAGCACCGCGAACATCAGCCCATGTTTTCGGCCCTGCTGACCATGGGCTTTGTCGCCTCCTCCGGTCGTTTCCGGCCGCCATCGTCGCCACCCACCACCCCACCGACATTCTCTTGCCTTCTCTCGACATTCTCGACCCAACATCGCCGCCGATTACCCACCGGAGCCGCCGTAATCAGCCATGAAATCGCTGGTGCCCTATTTTGGGGATCGGTCGAATTTCTCTTCGATCCGGCCTGACCGGCAGTCGCCGTCCCTCACCGCCACAGCCGAAGAACCCCCAAGACCTCCATCCATCTTTCTTGAGCTTGTGGCCATCGGCCGCAACGTGTGGTGGCCGAGAATCGACCCGAACTACCTCCCCTGTCTTCGGCGCTCTAAACCCAGCTCGGCCGGTTCTATTGGTCGTCGATCCGCCACCTCTGGCTGCCCTTCGCCGCGGCCACCACCCCCGATCGACACCCACCCGACCCCCTGGTCCTTCCACAGTATACTCCGAGCCGTCTGCCAATCACCGAACCGGCCGCCACAGCCCAAGCCGCCCTTGCCCTGCCCTGCCAGACGAGAGCCCTATCCAGGCCGGTTCGTGCGGGTCGTGGCCCGTATCAGCCTAGGCTGAGTGGCTGAGAATTCGGGCCGAGTGGTCGGGTCCGTAGGCCATTTGTCCGAGAAGTTGGCCTATGATTCGCTCTTGCTGTTCGCCGTTGTTGTCTGCACCGTCGCCGTTGGGACCACCCGAGCTGACTCAATTTGTGAGTTGATCCTAATCCTTGTTTATGGTGCTAATTGCGCATAGGATTAGTCATTTAGGTGATTAAGGAAAATTTAAGTACACGATCGGTGTCGGTTTCGATAGAAATTGTGATTAAGTTAAATGACCGATCGATTAGGTTAGTCGGTTAATTATATTATCTGTGGCTAATTGTGATTAGTTGCAATTGATTGATTGATTGATTGTGTTCGATCGCGAGCGAGCAATAGGCTAGAGATGAGCGAGCATCGATGACTTAAATCGATTACTTTGCTTAATAAAGTATTATTGTACGAATCGAGCTTTTTGTAACCTAATCGATTTTGACTGCTCGTGATTGCTTGATGGCCTTGTTGATTTGATCACTTCACTGAATTGCCTGTTTGATTATCTTTTTGTCCACTAGGTAATTGGCTGTCTGTTTGGGGTTTAATAGCCCTTTTTATGATTGTAGTGTCTAATGTTAGGCAACATATACATATGGCCATGTGGGAAGTCAAAAGACGTGTTTTAGCATGAAAATGGCCTTTGGCCAATCTTTTACATGCGTGAGTGAGCATCCGGCTTTAACCGAAGATAATGAAATAGGTTGATTACTGGATGTGTTTTGTGTGGTCATATAAAGGAACGATGATGCTTTTCCTAGCAAGTTCGTACTGTACCAATTGTATCGAACCACACGACTTGCCAGAAGCCCGATAATTCCCGCCCCGTATGGTATGTACGGTTTTAAGGAATTATCGGATGCTGGTCGCAGCTTGTGATGGATCGATGCCCCGTTTAGGGATGCCTACTTGCTGGTGCTATGCCAAGCGTACCGGAGACACCTCTTGCAGTAGCCGTTGTTGAGAGAAAAGGGACGTAGCCCGGTCATGCCGGTAGAATGCTCGATTGCACCAAGATGCTGGATTGTGTTATTTATGGGAGTCGAATCAAGCCTTCTTTCGCGTAGATCCTTTCATGTGCCGTGGGCACGATCATCGTTAATAAATGGACTTGTGTGATATACTGTGCGTACTTGTAGATGAGATGCTTATTTAGATGATCGACTAATTAACTATGAGTCGAGTCAAGCATTGCTTTATGTGTGGCCGAGTCTGACAAGTATGCATGTGGATTATTTTTATATAGTAACTGTCTTTGGGTGTTATTTGTGATGATCTATTATTGTGAGACTTCCGTTAGGATGTCCGGGTGAATCAGTTTCCTAACCAAGCTTAGGCTTGATTCACTGAGATTTATTCTCACCTCGTCGTGGGATAATATTTTCAGGTCCCAAGTGACGAAGCCTTGTGGACGTCGAGGATTGGCTTTTGGATTAGTCATCTGAATATTTGTACGGAAGTAGTGTTGATAAGGTTAAGATTTATTTGTGGTGTTTGAGTCATACTATTCTATTCATGTTTGTTTTTATTGTCAGGGAGGTGACACGTTTCTGCATGCTTAAGTAAGTGATAGGTTGACAGTGTATTTGTGACGCTATCTCTATGACCTCTTGGCGATAAGGCGAGGGATGTCGCGGGCTCGAGAGTCGGGGCGTGACATCCCCGCCCAAGGTGGTATCAGAGTAAGGTTAGCCCGATCCATCTAGTCATTCGCTTGGAGTGATAAGGAGCACTGGTATTCGGAATAGTTAGTAGGATTGTAAGCTTTTGCATGTGCTTGTTATATTTATTTCTTTCGATTGATTGTTAGTGATCTCATTACACGTTGCTTGGAGTGGACAGGACTCCGTAAGTTACTTGTATAATGAGCAACGGTAATGAGAGGGTGCCTAGTGGAAGGATAGCTCAAGAAGATCCTAGAGCGGAAGGGATTATGCAGGCGTTGAAAATTTTGAAAGTGGTAGTTGGACAGCAAGTGAGTAGTCAAGTTAATGATAGCACCGTTTTGAGTGAAGACTTGTTGACTGGAAACGAGAAAAGTGTGCAGTCGATATTTGAGTTGATAGAGAAATTTTTTAACCTCAAGCCACCGAAGTTCAAAGAATTAAGAGATCCAGAGGCTGCAATCTTGTGGATTAAGGAAATCGAGAAGGTATTCGCCGTGCTAGGATATTCCGAAAAAAACAAGGTGAAACTGGCTGTTTACCAACTTCAAGGTGACGTTAATGCGTGAAAAATCTTTCTTGAAGGTATGGTCCTGGTATGGGATGCCTTCGTTGAAGCCTTCTATGGCAAGTACTTTCTGGACTGTAGGCGAGAGAAAAAGATGGCTGAATTCTTGCAGCTTCAACAAGACCAAATGGCAGTAAAACAATATGAGGCGAAATTTATTGAGCTGTTAGAGTTTGCACCCTGGACGGTTGGAGATCCTATGAATAGGATGAAAAGATTTCGTGAGGGATTGAAGCCCAAGATCAAGGATCAACTGGTGCCGTTGAACCTTAAGAGTTATAGTGAATTGTATAAAAGGACCCAATCTGTGGAGAGGAGCATGACTGATAGAGCAATTGCATCTGGATCGTGACTTGTGCCTTCTTCTGGAGATAACCGTTGGATAGAGAAGAGGCCGATGTATGCCAACATGTATCACATCCCGTCTAATCGGAGGAGTACAATCAGGAAGCCGATATTCCGCCAAAGTGAGAAGTGTCGCTTGTGTCGCCTAAGGCATGGGTCAGGTCCCTGCCCGTATAAAGGTGGAAAATGCTTTAAATGTTATCAACCGGGACACCAAGTGAAGGATTGCCTATTAAGACAGAAAATTGCACAAGCATCGTTGTCGCAAGAAGGACAAACTCGAGGAGATGTTCAGCAGAATACCTAGGATTGACTCTACTGGGAGTATGGTGACTTTTGAGTTAAGATGCTTTTGTACAGATTAACAATAGCTAGTCGAGCTTGAAAAGACCTCTTTATGGTTTGTAATAAGACAATTAATATTTTGTACATTGTATAAGTTTGAAGTGTTGTTTTGCTTGGATTGTCTTAGCCGTTGTTTTCTTGGATCCTAATTACTAATTAGATGAATATCCACGAAAGAGTGAGCGTGAATTGCGAAAGTAATCTCTGCGATGTAATGAACTCCCAAAGAGTCAGAAAGTATGAATTGATAAGGATCAATGTGAAGGCAGGTAAAGTGTGCCGAAGAGCGATGAAAATCTTTCTCTACATGTGGTTAAAGTGGGACTTAAAAGTGAAAATACGATTGTGAGTGCCATGTGTCATTTCGGGTGATTGACAGAAGATTGTGGATGAATCGAGATATCATGGGTAAGTAAGACTTATGTGCTTTGCAGAATTGGTGAAAGTTAATTTTATCTCCGAATCTTAATTGAAGAAGACCTTGCAGTATACCAAAGTCAGTATAGGAATGACTTGAGGCCGTATGGCTCAGTTGACTAGTAACCTAATAAGGTCATGGTGAAGTATACACTGTTTGAAGATTATAGTTAATGAAGCCTTAGACATGTGCATGAAATAAGGACGGTGAAGACGAACAAGGAAAGTTCGTAATGGCAATCTAAGGATAGGTGACATGGTAGGATCGCCAATTGGATGCATAGGCTATCGAGACTAGAGATACCCTTGAATAAGATTAAGATTGCGAGATGTGACAATTAAGGAAGGTTAGTTAACAGAGTGACACAGGGAAGCATAGTAAGACCACATAATTTCTTGGAATAATGATCATAAAGGCCTTGTTTTAGATAAAGCAGAAAACTGATCGGGATTTACGACAGTAGTTTCAATGTTAATTCGGATAGCTCGTGAGGACATCAAGATTTGAGGTAAGGCTACTAGAAGATTAATAGGCGTGGTTGAGCAAATGACGAAGATTTTGGTGTATCAATAAGTCAAAGAGCAACATTGCAAGCCTAAGTGGACCGCTGCCGTCGTTGGAGATTCTAAGGTAAAGGTGGGAAAAGATTACAATGGATTGGTGATGAAACTTCTAAGAAGACAAGGGATAAATAACTCAGTTTGGAATATAGTAAGCAAATTGACAATACATGTTCAAGATATAACAGTGTGAAGAAATTCAACTTGGTATGAGTGTGATGCTCCACAACCCAAGGCCGATTCAAGTTTAAGACTCGAACTATTCGCAAACGATGACTAAGGGTCGAGGAAGCTACTAAGAGTTAGAGGTTGCCCTCGACGTGGATAATGGCCCGATTTGCCAGTCGGTTATTGATTAAGGGTCGATTGTGTGGCGATCTTAAATCAAGCATAGATCGAATTGGGTTGGTCTCGCTCAACTGTAAGTCAACCATAGGATTACCCTAAAGTCGACCAGGGATTGATTCGTGGCATGATTTGCGAGATGGCATTGATCGATATTTAGGATGGCCATGGACCCAGTGAGAAATGACTTGTACTAGAATCTCGTACCAGCCACACACTAGTCAAGGATTAGCTACTTTGGATTTTTTGATGTGTTGCTGGAGGACTACGGGTCGAGTTGAACTAATCCTGCATCAATTTGAATTGGTAATGAGAGGTGATCTCGATAGTGTTCGATTGTACCATCGGTCTAAGAATGGGTGATTCCAACCCTAAACCTGAATATTTGAGGTGTCCTCAACTCGTCAGTCGGTTGTGAGCAGACCCTGTTCGATAGAATGAACGGTCCGATCCTCAATTGGATTTGGCGTATGAGTTTATGATTCTTCAGATGCTTCAAGAGTTGATAAGTGAGATTCTAAATCTCAAAGCGTTAAAGAAGAAGCGATTATTAGTAGACCTTCTCCATGTAAGCAGAATGCCCAAATTGCCATTAGTGTTAACCGTGGTTGACATCTATGGAACAGGAGGAAATGGCAGCGTTAAACTCTGCTCGTTGAAATTTAAGAAATGGCTAGTCTATTCGTGGGAATCGATAATTACTACTGTTACTAGGATAACCAACAGTTGTTTGGGACAGCAAGATTGGACAGACACAGTTGAGTTGAATCCCTATAGTCGGATGATTCACCCTGTTGAAACGAATTGTGGATATGGAATTGTGTCAGATTAGTAGTTAAGGATTGTAAGTTAGAATCCGACTTAGATCTGATAGTCGCTTTATGATTTTGACGCACAGAGTGGAGAATAGGAATGACTTGGAGCGAATCTAGTATGAATTTTGGGAAACGAAACTGCAATTCAGTATGGCTTATTAACCGCAAATGGAAAGTCAATCTAAAAGGATAATTCAGAGTCTAGTGAACCTGTTGGAGGCATGCGTTTTGGATTTCAAGATAATCGAGAGGAATAATTACACCTGATGGAGTTTGTTTAAATAACAGTTCTAGTATGGTACTAAGATGATGCTTTTCGAGACATGATATGGTAGAATATGCAAAACACTAGTCTGTTGGAATGAAAATGGTGAGATGAAGATCATGAGTCTGTTAGTAGAACAGTCGCTAGAGGCAATCAAGGTTATTAAAGACAGATTGAGAACAGTTCAGAGTTGTTAGGAAAGTTACGTCATTCAGGAACGAAGACCAATAGAATTTCAAGTGGGTAATTATGTTTGTAGAAAGTGACGCTTGTTGGAAGGACAACACGTTTTGGCAAGAAAAGAAAGTTAAGCCAAGGTATGTTGAACCTTACGAGATTTTTGGAAAGAATTGAAAAATTGGATGTATTGTCTTGTGTTACCTCCAAGAACTTATCCAAGTTTATTACGTCTTCCATGTGTTGATATTAAGGAAGTGCGAGCCGAACCCTGCTCATGTGCTGTGTTGAGTTATGAGAAGATTGAACTGGATGAGCGAGAATCGTATCTAGGAAGTCTAGTCAGGATCCGTTGTTGGGAGACAACAAGTTTCCAGGAGCAAGAATTTTCCCTTTGGTCAAGGTAGTTTGGTAACACCGTGGTCTTAAAGGAACTATTTGAGAAAATTGTGGGGACTAGATATCGTTATTTGTTTGAAGGGTTGCAATAGTACTTTAATTTCAAAGACGAAATTTCCTAAGTGGGGGAGAGTTGTGACGCCCTGGAAATTCACCTCTGGCAAGGTAACTGAAATCAATTTAAGAAATTGATATCGAATTCCAGTCGATGGAAAATTTTGGATCGCAAGGACTGAAGAGACGATAATTGGACGAATTCTGAAGTTTTAGTCGGTTTAGATTATGTTTCGAAATTCTTAGTCGTCGAGAATTAGGATTTCAATTCTCGTGCTTGAGCTTAATCCCGATCGAGCCTAGCTTGTGAAATTACCAAAATACCCTTTTGTTTAGCATCCGAAAATTCAATCCAGTCCTAGTTTGTGAAATTACCAAAATGCCCTCAATTTTTGCACTATAGGACAAAATTGCCTCAAAAGTCCTATGTGGGCCCTACACCCAATCTCTCTCTCCTGCCCCTCTCCCTCTCACGTGCACTCCCTCTCTTCTTATCTGTTCTCCTCTCTCTCTCTCTCTCTCTCTCTCTCTCGCTTGCTCGTGGAACGCCTATCTCGACCGACTACTCCTACTCCTCTTATCTCCTTCCTCCGGCAACTTTCGCCCCCGCCACCACTGACCACCACCGCCGCGACCCTCGGCCCTCCCTTGCTGTCTCCCCCGACCCCTCTGCCGCCGTCCACAGCTGCCTGAAGATCGAGAAACCACCGCGAAAATCAGCCTCTACTTTCGGCCTTGCTGACCTTGGGCTTCGCCGCTTCCTTCGGCCGTTTCCAGCCGCCACCGGCACCGCCGCCGCCTACCACCCCTCCTACATTCCCCTGCCCCCCCTTGACATTCTTGACCCAACCTCGTTGCCGATTACCCACTGGAGCTGCCGTAATTAGTCGCGAAACCGCCGGTGCCCTATTTTGGGGACCGGTCGGATTTTTCTTTAATCCGGCTGGACCGGCCATCACCGTTCCTCACCGCCACCGCCGAAGAACCCCCAAGACCTCTCTCCATCTTTCCTGAGTTTGTGGCCGCCGCGCGTGGTGGCCGAAAAATTGGCCCAAATTGCCTTCTCTGTCCTCGGCGCTCCAAACCCAGCTCGGCCGGTTCTGTTGGCCGCCGATCCGCCACCTCTAGCCTCCCTCCGCCATGGCCACCACCCCCGATCGACACCCCCCGACCCCCTGGCCCTTCCACCATCCACCTCCGAGACGGCCGCCGTCCTCCGGTTGCTGAACCGGCCGCTACAGCCCAAGTCGCCCCTGCCCTGCCCTGCCGGTCGAGAGCCCTATCTGGGCCGGTTTGCGAGGGTCATGGCCTGTATCAGCCTGGGTCAGGTGGCAGAGAATCTCGGCTGAGTGGCTGGGTCCGTGGGCCATTTGGCCGAGAAGTTTGGATCGTGGGCCGAGAGTTTTGGGCTGTTGTCTGAGAAGTTGGCCTATGATCCGCCGTTGCCGTTCACCGTCGTTGCTTGTGCCGTTGCCGTTCACCGTCGTTGCTTGTGCCGTCGCCGTTGGGACCACCCGAGCTGACTCAATTTGTGAGTAGATCCTAATCCTTGGTTAGGGTGCTAATTGCGCCTAGGATTAGTCGTTTAGGTGATTAAAGAAAATTTAAGTACACGATCGGGGCCGGTTTCGATATAAATTGTGATTAAGTTAAATGGCCGTTCGATTAGGTTAATCGATTAAATATATTGTCTGTGGTTAATTGTGATTAGTTGCAATTTATTGATTGATTAATTGTGTTCGATCATGAGCGAGTAATAGGCTAGAGACGAGCGAGCGATCGACGTCTTAAATCGATTAATTTGGTTAATAAAGTATTATTGTACGAATCGAGCTTTTTGTGACCTAATCGATTTTGACTGCTCATGATTGCTTGGTAGCCTTGTTGATTTTATCGCGTCATTGAACTGCCCGTTTGACTGTCTTTTTATCCATAGGGTTATTGACTCTCTATTTGGGGTTTGTAGCCCCTTTTATGATTGTAGTGTTTAATATTAGATTGCATATGCATATGGTCGTGTGCGAAGTTAAAAGACATGTTTTAGCATGAAAATGACCTTTAGTCCATCTTTTATATGCGTGAGTGAGCATCCGGCTTTAACCGAAGATAATGAAATGGGTTGATCGCTGGATGTGTTCTGTGTGGTCATATGAGGGAACGATGATTCTTTTCCTGGCAAGTTTGTTCTGTACTAATTGTATAGAACCACACGACTTGCCAGAAGCCCGATAATTCGTGCCCCGTATGGTATGCATGGTTTTAAGGAATTATCGGATGTCGATTGCAGCTTGTGATGGACCGATGCCCCATTTAGGGATGCCTACTTACTGGTGTCGTGCCAGGCGCAACGGAGACACCTCTTGTAGTATCTGTTGCCGAGAGAAAAGGGACGTAGCTCGGTCATGCAGGTAGAACGCTCGATTGCACTAAGGTGCTAGATCGCGTTATTTGTGGGAGTCGAATCACGCCTTCTTTCGCGTAGATCCTCTCATGTGCCGTGCACACGATCATCGCTATTAAATGGACTTGTGTGACGTCTTGTGTGTACTTGTGGATGAGATGCTTATTTGGATGATCGACTAATTGACTGTGAGTAGAGTCAAGCATTACTTTATGTGTGGCTGAGTTTGACAAGTATGCATGTGGATTGTTTTTATATAGTAACTGTCTTTGGGTGTTATTTGTGGTGATCTGTTATTGTGAGACTTCCATTAGGATATCTGGGTGAATCAGTTTCCTAACCGAGCTTAGGCTTGATTCACTGAGATTTATTCTCATCTCGTCGTGGGATTATATTTTCAGGTCCCAAGTGACGAAGTCTCGTGGACGTTGAGGATTGGCTTTTAGATTAGTCATCTGAAGTAAGATGAGAAGTTAGTCTTACTTAACTTAGTACACTTGCTAAGGTCTTGTCTAGTTTTCTCAAATTATGGGGATGTATTTGTACGGAAGTAGTGTCGATAGGATTAAGATTTATTTGTGGTGTTTGACTTCTGCTATTCTATTCCTGTTTGTTTTTATTGTCAGGGAGTTGACACGTTTCCACATGCTTAAGTAAGTGATAGGTCGATAGTGTGCCTGGGACATTATCTATCACGTCCCGCGCCTCGGGCACGAGCACGCGACTCCCTGTAAGCTAACCAAGATATCTCTCGTGGTCCTAGGATTTACATACCGGTTGAGAGATGTATGACATAACAGGCATGCGGAAGCGACGACATTAAAAACTCCTCCGTACAAATAAAAAGTGGGACCTGGATAGCGAGAATACTATAATACATAATATCCAAATGTTCATATAGGTACATAGCAAACTAGATCCGCTAGTTAGTGGGGAGACGGGGTAAGTACAAAAAAAATCATCACCAAGACAATCAGGCATCAGGGTTGCCGTCAAAAAATCAAACTAGTAAGCCTAGAGCTCCTAAGACGGGCTGCTAGAGTCATCAATCTCCCTTGCCTCCTCCGTGGGCTCGTACTCTAAGAAGGTCTCCGAGCAAACCTCTACTGTGTCCTCCATGGTCTCGTCGGCAGACGGCTCCACCAGATTATCCTTAGTAACGTCGACCACTATGACTTCCTTAGTGTATTCCAAGGTCGGGGTCCTCTCAAGTCCGTTCCTCGAACAGGCGACTAACCCCTCAGTCTCTACTGAATCTCGGGTGGGATGGGACCAGCTAAGGAACACTCCCTGCGGCACCTCAGTGGGTTTCAGCGGCCCAATGGATATATCCCCTACCTTCCGGAACCGAGCCTCATACCTATGAGGCTTCTAGCTACTACCACCCTCGTCTACCCATACTACTGTACATTTCCGAACATAAATAGTCACATGCCCGTTAGGAAACTCATCAAAATAGACAGACATCTCCTTGGGGTCGCCAAATCTGATAGGCCACATCTTTAGGACCTAGGATCTGTAAAAAGGGGGTCTCACAATGGGGTGAGATATACATCTCAGCAAGGTGGATCCTAACCTTAGGTTAGGCTGACAATCCACTTGGCAGTCATAAACACTAGCATTTCATGCAAATAAACATATGAGGCATTCAATTATCGATAACAACACACAGATATCAGGCATACAGTCATGGCATCATAACACATTAACATGGTCATGCACACATCGCCATGTCACATCACCACTTCCACCCTTCCAACCTGTCTCAATCTCATGCCCGCGTTTAGAACACCTCAGGTTCAGTTCGCGTAATCGCATGAGACCGTCTCATTAACAAATCCGCGTAAATGCATCAGGTTTTCAATTTTACTACAGGCCTGTGTCGACACATCATAACTCCGTCTCGCGTTTCAACGCGTCAGGACTATGACCTTCTCAACCCCGCGTCTCATATGCCTCAAGGTACCATTCACTCTAAACCCCGCGCCTCAACGCCTCAGGGAATTAATCATGCAATCCAGCGTCTCATGCGCCCCATGGTATTACCACGTCTCAAACATGCCATAAACTCAATTCAATTCATACATACAAGGCCAAGTGCAAACTCATTCACAAACAATACACCCATGGCATGTAAGACGATTCAATTGACATTCAAACATGGTAGTCAATACAAGGTACAAGCATTGGCACACATTCAAGTCCTCTATACCATTCTAGGATGAACAATGAACAATCACATTAAAGTCTCTCAAGAATCAATCAAAATTTCACCCGACTCGCCCAATTCAGTCTAATCTTTCTATCATAGGTTTAGGATTCCCTTACCTCAAACTTAATGCCATAAAATCCTTCTCCCAAGAGCCTCAAGAATTCGGTCCAAGCAACCCAAGGACAACTCAACCGTGTAACCTATTGCAATCCATCCAATCGTTAATTTCCTTACTCAATTGCCCAATCCATGGAACATAAACCTTATTGACATGTTCCTCAACCTCCTAGCATGTCTCAATGATGAATTTGAGACTCAATTTCAACCACCAACAGCCTCCACAGAACCGGTATGCACAGAACCAAATCGGGCAATTTTTGGTTCTGTGTATACCTCAATTAACCAGCCCTTAAACAAGCTCAAATCCTCAATTTATTCACTAATCTACTTGCTAACATGTAACTCTAAGGGTTTGAGAAGCTCACTGAAACTTTGGGGCCAAGCCGTCGTCGGAAACTCCTTGAATGTCACAGGTTCCCCCAAGCCTTCAAACTAGCAGTTTTGACCCTTCAAACACAAGACCCATTTGGGGACAATACTCCATCAAATTAACCCAAAATTTTTATCATAGCTCAATCTATGAGTCCCCTAGATGTCCACAAAATTTGGTTGAAAAACTCCAAAGTTTCGGGTCCTAAGAGGTCAAAAACGTGGTTTACCTCTGGTTGCTACGATTTCCGTCGACTTTCAGGAGATCGACTGGTCGGAGTTCCTCGCTGAGTCAAATGACTCACTTCCACTTCGAAGACGTCGGTAAGAGGTCAACCAAGGAGTGGGTGATCGGTTCGGCAGTTGGGAGTCGTCGGAGGTAGCCGTCGTTTGCAGCGAACAAGGAGACAGAAACCGGTCGGGCGGTGAGAGTTTGGCAGCATAAAAAGAAGAAGAAGAAGAAGAAGAAGAAGAAGAAGAAGAAGAAGAAGAAGAAGAAGAAGAAGCTCTCGGCAATGGAGGGGTGATGGTCGGCCAAGTGACGGGAGAGAGAGAGAGAAAGAGAAAGAGAGGTATATGCACACTTCACAAGTCAACTTGTTGAATGGTAGGTAAAAAGGTAGATATGTCCACTCAAAGCTTAATCCATTGACACTTGTCCAAGGTGTCATTTAAGTTCATCTAATGGCTCTCCTTCCTCCACATTTTCGGCAGCTACGAGAGTGAGTTAATGACCAAAATGCCCCTCATCCAATTATATAGGCAAGGCTAAGGCTTGAGGGGCAAAATGGTAATTTTACCACCGAAGTCCGGAATGTCATTTTTCTAATTTCAATTTTCTTCGATAAAGCGATGACCAATCCAATCATGATGTTGGAATTCTTGATTCTCTATTTTTAAATTTCAAGACTCGTTTCTGATCGTTTTCTCTATTAGACGTGGTTCCAGCCTATCTCGAACCGATGGGCGGCTTTTGCAGATGTTACACGTATTGACCTTGTGATTCATATCATGTTTAGGGTTCGTCAATTCATGAGACTTTGGTTGTCATGTAATTGTGAGGGTCTATCACTAGTTTCGATGGTCTCGATCGTCACTATTCGATTTAAGAAAATTTTGCAAATTATACATTGGTTGAGCGGTATCACCCGCTCTCCAATCATATAACGCTAGCAAGATATTTCTTAATCATTCTTAGATCAGCCTTTTATGGCTCTAAATGTCCCCTCAACAATCCTTATGGTGAAAGCGTCGTTTCTTATTCGAGCTCCCTAAGTCTACGTACTTTATCTTGCGTTAGCCTTTCCCCTTTGGTTAGTCAACTCAAATTGATTAGTTCGAGCAAGATATGACTGAAATACGTCGCTAGATACATTTCTCATTAATGAGTCTGCAAATGACAGGGAAATCAGAATGTCACACTATCTCTATGACCTCTTGGAGATAAGGTGAGGAATGTCGCGGGCTTGAGAGTCGGGGTGTGACAATTTTCTTACGATGATTGGGAACATAGCGAAATTTCGACTTTGAGACCTTATATGAAATTATTTATTAATATAATTAGTTAGTGTAAAATAGATGTGTAAATGTTAGGCATCAATGGTTTGTGAATGCATGTCTATAGAACTTCGCATTAAGAAACAACGGTTATGCTCTTAGCGAAACAAAGGAGAAATTGGATGGTGAAAATTATGAAAACTGGAATATGGAAATCTAGTTTGTACTATGAAGAGCAAGAAGCATTTGAAACTCTTAATCTAGTTATGAAAGAACCTGAAGATGAAAATACTATACCGCCGACATTTGTTGCATGGAAAATGACGAACTCTATTACTTGCATTATGTTGTCGAGTAGTATGAAAAATGGTTTTATGCATGATTTCATGCATTTATGAAAATGCCAAAGTCAAGTGGAGAACATTAAAGCTAAATTTGGTTAGACATTGGTTGCCAAATTGAGACAGATCACTATAAATTTTGATACTTATATGATGTCTCGTGGACAGAATATGAAACGATTTTTGTAACGTGTCAAACATGATAAGTGAACTGTAAGATGCATGCCATTTTTGACTGATGAGCAGCAAGTGCAAGCATTAATCCGTTTTATACTTCATAGCTACGTGCATATGAAAGTCCACTTTATCCACAATAAAAAGTAAAGGCTTTTAAGGATGCTATGCGGCGTCTTGAAGTAGAATGTTGGTTTTAGCTAAAATGGAGCTTCGTGCTCTATACCTAAGCTTGAAGGTGGGTTCAAAAAGTGAAAAAGGTTAAAGGAATATCTTGAAGTTTAACCGACATTGGAAAGGAAAATCCCCTTTTTAAAAAAATCTCAAAGGTGAAATGTTTTAAATGTGGCAATAAATATCACTTTGCTCATGACTGTGGTGAACCAAATAAATTTTAAAAAAAGGGGCTTTGTGCTTTTGAGAGTGTTACTTGTAACTGAATCTTAACTTTTGTGGATTTATAGACTTATCGGCCATAGACCATGTAACGAAAGATAGAAATGCCTTCGTGGAATTTCAACGAGTTCGACAAAGAGTGAACTGGATATATGTGAAAAATAATTCCTGAGTGAAAGTTAAAGGGATTGGCACTTGCCAATTGAATATGCACAGTGGTCGCACCCTATTTTTACATATTTTGTTATATACTCTGAAAACTTGATGGAATTTAGCTTCCGTGTTAGTTGTGGTTCAATTTGATTTCATGTTAAACTTTCATAACGGTAGTGATGACTTGTCGTTAGGAAGAAGTTATTATGATTCTAGATGGTTTCATTGTGCTGATGGTTGAGTACAATAATGTGAATATTAGTTATTCACTATTTTTCATCATTTGTGATTATATGACTATGTGGCATGCTAGGCTGGATCACATTGACCCAATGACAAATATTTAGATAAGCTCTAGAGGGCTTATAGGGCAATATTGAAAAAGTCGAGTTGCCTATTTATGAGTATTGCCTAGCGAGACAGATAATGAGCAAACCATTTAGAAAATAAACAAGAGCTGAGTTTCCTTTGAAATTGATCCATTCAGACGTATGTGGTTCAATGAATGTGAGAATAAGGCATGGACTGTTTATTTCATCACATTTATAGATAATTATACTCGATTCAAATAAGGCATAAGTTGCTTTGAGAAAAACTTCGAGCTTTTAGAAACCTTTTTAAAATTTTGAACAAAAAATCCAATTGAGGTTAAGAAAATATATATGACCAGTTCAGATGTTTATGTGATTAAAAAAAAAGAATAGAAAGACAATTTACTATTCCAAAGATTTTTCAATAGAATGGAGTCGTAGAGAGGAGAAATAGATCTCAATGAAATGGTTAGGTCTATGATGGCATATGCTAATTTGCTCATCACCTTTTGGGGTGAAGTTTTGTTGATTGTTTTCTAGATATTTAATAGTGTGCCTTCTAAATCAGTTACTTCCACTCTATATGAGTTTTGGACAAGTCGAAATGAGATTTGAGTTTTCTCAGACCTTGATGTGCTTCCTATACATACGGTTTCTCCCACTGGTATAGGAAATTAGGCCCTGGAGTCATAAAAGAGTATCTTGATGAGATACTAAGAGCACTCGAAATAGAATGTGCTACAGTTGAGCAAGAAAGTGGGAAATGTAACTGAAATGAATAATGTGATGTCACATTCTTAGTGAATGAATTTCTAACAAGGGCGAGATAGGTGGAAACTATCATCTATTTGAAATCTTGGATAATGATAATAACTTTACTGGGCATACATCCAAGTGGGAGCAACGTGAGAAGTGAGGAATTTATTTCGAACCAATCTCAATTGCAACCATTTAATATGAAGGAGATGTCGTTGTTGTCTAATCCGAGTGGGAGTATACTGGAGAATGATGTACTAAGTGTATGATCTTCAATACAGTGAATAAGTCGCCAAGTGGGAGAGTAATGGAGCTTGATGTACTAAGCGTACAATCCTCAATTTAGCGAATAAGTCGCAAAAACGTTCTTCGTCGATTTGTCGACGTTTAGATACTAAAGGGAAACCTTTCTTAGTCGCTCCACAAGAAGAGGATGAGCCAATGAATGTAAATGAGGTCCTAATTTGCCATGATAAAGAAAAATAGATACAAGTAATGGAAAATGAGATTGAGTCAATGAGATCAAATCAAGTTTGGGAACTAGTTGATTTTTTGAATGGATATAAAGCCATTGGGAGCAAGTGTGTTCTTAAATTAAAGCGTAAAACTAATGGCTTGATTGAAAGATATAATGCTCGTCTTATGGTATTTCGTCCCAGTCCGGTCCGCGGTCCCGAAAATATGGGGATCGAGACTACTGGTTCGATCCCCGGTTCCATGCTAGGATCGGACCGGCCCAAACCATGCATAATCCTAGGATTAGCATTAGGCTTTTAGTACTTGATCAAATGCTAATAGATTTTTTTCCCAAAACTAACCTCATCAATTCCCTATATTTTTATTTTGCCCCAGATTTATCTTCTTCTTCGATTCGACAAAGGGTAATTTTTTAATTAAAAGTTTAAAAAATGCATTCAAAGCTCCTTTGAAATGTTGTTTTTACCAAACACTATTCAACCCAAAGCTCATTTTCAAATGGTATTTTTCAAACGCAATCAGTATTTTTTGAAACCCCTTTAGGTTGAAGTCATTTGCATTTCTCCAAAGCTCATTTCAAATGCTAAACCAAACCCACCCAAAGAGTATGTCCAAGTGCTTGTTTTTATTCGGTAAATTGGAAAACAATACATTAACTCTGATTTTTTTTATACCAAAACTAAACATTGCATGCTAATACAAAAAAAATTGTCATCTCCTGGAAATATATGTTATAATTTATGATTTAGATGATTTAAAATTAATTCAATGTTTAAAATTACACTTACCCACGCATGGCCGAGTTGGTTAAGAGATGTGGGGGTCCGGCTGGTGGTTGTCGTGCTAGTCCCCCGAGGAATAGTCGAGGTGCGTGCAAGCGAGTCCGGACACCTCGGTTATAAAAAAAAAATTACGTTCATTAGCTACACCAAGCATATTAAGATAATCAATAAGCCTTTTAACATATTATACTCATAAAATCTTGAAAAAGAAATTATCTTTTAGAATTTTCGAATATTATACAAAGATTTAAATCTTAAAAGATCAAACAAAGAGGTAAATATGTCTTGCCAGCCACGAAAAGAATATATTCACTTAAGAATGTAAAAAGAATCAATAAGAATTATGAAGCAGTTTGTTGAAAGGGATAATTAGATAGGAGTAATCTCACACTGAAAAGGTAACTTACTCCGCAAAAGTTATCTTTTCCCACATAAGAAAGGACCCTCTTGTGTTTTGAGGAGTAAATTCATCAAAAGAAAGTTGCATGACAGAAAAATTGGCCATTCAGTCATGGCAAATTGGGACTGGTAACCGTAGAAGACTTCTTAGCTTTCGGAATGGTGTGCACCTCATGGCGGTCCGCCGCCATCAAGGAGACGTACAACGCAAAGTCGAAAGCCCCATGGCTCATGGCTTACCTGTTCAACCGAAGACCTGAATTCTTCGACCCCTCTAGAGGGAGAATTTACCGAGTCGAGTTGCCATGTACTCAAGCCCAGACCTTGCCAATACCAGGATGGACACTCGTGTTAAACAGGCGCCACGAGTACCGTATCTTCAATCCGCTATCACGCATCAGCATCGAGCCGCCCTCCTTGGAGAAGCTTCGCCCCATGTCGCGTCTCGGTGTGAGGCAACCAGCAAAATGGGAGTGGGACTGGTCCCTGAACGTTAAAATTAAAAGGATCGCCTTGTCCTCGAGCCCTTCTTCGTCCAAGCGCAACATAGTCATGATCTCTTTTACCTGGAATCTTGCAACAAGAGGATTCGCCTTCCACAGATCAGGAGAAGATGTGTCGAAGCTCTCGTACCTAGTCCGCGGATTGATTTCTATGATGGGCTATCCGCGGCCTTGGACACGGAAGGTCTGACTCTCACCGAGAGAGAGGGCCGCATGGAATCACGGCTAGTTCTAGGACAGAGTTTTATAGGCTGCTTGTATCTCGTAGAATGTTTGGGCTCATTGCTGGTGGTTTGGATGATACGGAACTTAGGGGTTAGATTTCGAGTTTTCAAAGTGGATCTGAAGAAGGGAACTCAGAAAGAGATCAAGTGATTGGAGAGCGCATCTCTCTTCTTGAATGAGGACGCTTCCTCTTCCTTCTCTGTGGTGTCCAATGCCGAGTCTCGGCTTCGCGGAATCAAGCCAAATCACATCTATTTCACAGATGACGACTGGAAGAAGAAGAGTTACAGCATGGATAACGGAAGGGTGTGGACATGCGACGATGCAACCAGTCACCTTTGTGCGGCCCACTGGTTCCAACCTGGTTTTTAAATTTCTTTAATGTTGAATTCTTTTTCTCTTCCTCAATGTAAAGAATTTAAAGTCAAACTAGGGCAAGATGATCGTACAAAATCTTTTAATGAAAGCTATAGATTGAATCGAATTCGATTGGAAATATACTTAAATATGAGCTTATTGTTTGGCTTCTTCTTCTTCTCTCTTTTTTTTTTCCCTTTTTTTTTTTGCGAAAAATGAAGAGTTGGTTGAATAAAAAATGCAAAGGAGGTACATGCCCAAGGATAAAGATGTACAAGTAACATTTATTTTAAAATGTACCATCTGTGTTCGAGACGGTATCCATAAGGAATTAATGGTCTTTTCTAGATATATCAATCGAAAGAATCGACAACACGCCTGTCAATTGGAATTCAAGAATAACAGACGTTTCATGCCGCCCGCAAGGAAGAAAATAGTGAAACCGCCAAACCCGGTGAACTGAAGCTGCAGATTGTGTGGTAGAAGGCATGGGAATGGGCCATGCCCAGGAGAGGAGCCTATTTTAAGTGTGGTCAACTGGGCCACCAGATGATGATGTGTCCAAACCAAGCACCGGCAAGTCAATCGCAATGACAGAGGCCGCAAGCGGGACCCTCGACTACTGCACCTTAGATCGAATAGAGCAGACCACTGGCACAGAGTAGGGTATATGCTGTGGCCCGTAACAAGGCGGAAGATGCGCCAGGAGTGGTCACAGGTACGGTCTACTTGTGCAACTAGACTGCTTATGCATTGTTTGACCCTGGTGCCACACATTCTTTTGTGTCTGCACAGTTTGTTGAATTAGTAGGCATGAAATTGGAACCGTTGAGCACGATCTTACATGTTACCACACCCTTAAAGGATAACACAATAGTTTCGTTGGGCTGTGCTGGTTGCGAGATAGTGATTAGGAAAAATAAAGAAAGTATCGACTTAGCAGTACTGCCCATGTTTGACTTTGACGTAATAATAGGAATGGATTGGTTGGGTAAGTAGGGGGCTGTAGTAGACTGTGGTAGCAGAACAATACGGTTTTATCCGAGAGGCCGCCCTAGCTTTGAATTGGTGTGAAGTCGAGGAGGAATCTCGATTCCCTTAGTTTCATCCTTGAAAGTGACCAAGTTTATGTCTGAAGGATGTCAGGCATACTTAGTAGCAGTAATGGATACAACTGCCGAGGAACCAAAGTTAGAGAATATTCTGGTAGTGCGTGAGTTTCCGAATGTGTTTTCCCAGGAGTTGCCAGGGTTACCACTAGAACGGGAAGTAGAGTTTGTAATTGAATTAGCCCTTGGGATGGAGCCGATATCGAAAGCACCTTACAGGATGTCCCTATCAAAATTAAATGAGTTAAAGGTGCAGATGCAAGAGTTGTTTGACAAAGAATTCATCCGACCAAGTGCTTCGCCGTGGGGAGCATCAGTGCTGTTTGTTAGGAAGAAAGATGGATCTTTGCGGCTATACATTGACAATCGGCAGCTGAACCAAGTGACAGTGAAGAACAAGTATCCGCTGCCGAGCATTGATGACCTATTCGATCAGTTACAAGGAGCAACAGTATTTTCGAAGATTGACTTGAGGACTGAGTATCACCAGTTGAGGATAAAGAAGGAAGACATACCGAAGACTGCCTTCAGGACGAGGTATGGTCATTACGATTTTACGATGATGCCATTTGGATTGATTAACGCCCCAGCTGCATTTATGGACCTAATGCGTCGAGTATTTAAGGAGTTTCTGGATAGATTCGTCATAGTTTTCATTGATGATATCTTGATTTACTCGAGGAGCGATGCAGAACATGAGGAGCATTTAAGAATCGTACTGAGGACCCTGAGGGAACATTCACTGTATGCGAAGTTAAGCAAGTGTGAATTTTGGTTGAACGAGGTAGCATTTCTGGGTCATATTGTGTCTGGTGAAGGGATTGCAATGGACCCTGCAAAGATAGAGGCTGTAACCAATTGGCCGAGGCCTACTACGGTCACGGAAGTTAGAAGCTTCTTGGGATTGGCAGGATAATATAGGCGATTTGTGGAGAAATTCTCAGCCATAGCCATCCCACTGACGCAGTTAACAAAGAAGGAAACGGAGTTTGAATGGACTGATAGATGTGAACAAAGTTTTCAAGAGCTTAAGTATAGATTGACGACCGCGCCAGTGCTGACCATTTCATAGGGACCGGGAGGATATGAGATTTATAGCGATGCTTCGCCGAAAGGATTGGGCTGTGTATTGATGCAGCATGGAAGGGTAGTAGCCTATGCATCCAGGTAGTTGAAGCCACACGAGATGAATTACCCGACCTACGACTTAGAGTTAGCGGCAATTGTATTTGCTTTGAAGATTTGGAGGCACTACCTTTGTGGCAAGAAGTTTCAGATACATACAGACCACTAGAGCTTGAAATACTTGTTTTCTCAGAAGGAGCTGAATATGAGACAACGTAGGTGGATGGAGATGCTCAAGGATTATGACTGTGAGATATTGTATCATCTTGGGAAAGCAAACAGAGTAGCAGATGCGTTAAGTCGAAAGTCAAGTATTGCATGCCTGCTAGTGAGAAATTGGTTGACGATAGAGGATTTGAGAGGTCCTAAATTCAGATTAGAGGTCGATTAGTTATCCTGTCTAACAGCGACTCTGAGGGTGGAACCTGAGGTCCAAGAAGGGATTAAAGCATTACAGTCTACGGACTCGAAGATTCAAAAAATTGTCGAGATGGATGCAACGAAAAGGAAGTCAGAATTCCAAGTGTCTGAGGAGGACATTTATGTGTACCAAAGGATGAAAGGCTCCGAGAAAGAATTTTGTCAAAGGCTCATAGGAGCAACTATAGTGTCCACCCTGAAAGTACAAAAATGTACCAGAATTTGCGATAGCATTATTGGTGAAACAGAATGAAGGTAGATGTGGCAAGATACGTGGCTAAGTGTTTGACTTGCCAACAGGTGAAAGCGCAGCACTGTAAACCTAGAGGACTGCTGCAGCTCCTGGAGATCCCGAAATGGAACTGGGAGCACATAACCATGGATTTCGTAATGGGACTGCGGAGGAGCCAGATAGGTCACGACTCAATATGGGTAGTCATGGACCGGCTGACCAAGTCCGCCCACTTCATTCCTGTACGAAAGGACTTCTCCATGGATAAGTACGCAAAGCTGTACATGAGACAGATAGTAAGCTTACATGGAGTGCCGGTGACGATCACCTCGGATAGGGATTTGAAATTCATGACGAATTTTTGGAAGAGCCTGCAAGAGGTCATGGGGACCCGACTGCAATTCAGTACGGCATACCATCCCCAGACAGATGGACAGTCAGAAAGGACGATCTAGACGCTCGAGGACATGTTGAGAGCGTGCGTCATAGATTTCAAAGGCGGATGTGAAAAGCAGTTATACCTGGTAGAGTTTGCGTACAATAATAGCTATCAATAGAGTATATAGATGGCACCGTTTGAGGCACTCTATGGCAGAGCCTGCAGAATATCGATATGTTGGGACGATGTAGGAGAAAGAAGTATCACAGGCCTGGAATTGGTAGAGCAATCGATGGAAGCAGTGAAAGAAATCTAGGATCGACTGAGGACAGCGCAGAGCCGCCAGAAGAGCTATGCAGATAAGCGGCGCAAACCCTTGGAGTTTCAAGTGGGCGATCACGTCTTCCTCAAGGTGTCACCAATGAGAGGACTTTCGCGTTTCGAAAGGAAAGGGAAGCTGAGCCCAAGATATGTAGGCCCTTTTGAGATATTGGAGAGAATTGAAACTTTGGCCTATCGGCTTCGCTATCGCCAAATCTATCCCAAGTACATAACGTATTCCATGTGCCGATGCTAAGAAAGTACGAACCTGACTCGACATGTGTACTGGATTACGAGACCATAGAAGTGGACGACAGAGTGTCTTATATGGAAAGGCCAATAAGGATCGAGGACCGGAAAGAGCAGATCCTCAGGAATAAGAAGATCCCACTAGTCAAGGTAGTATGGGAGCACCAGGGACGGAAGGAGCAACGTGGGAGAATGAAGAGACGATGAGGCGACTGCACCCCCATTTATTTAAGTAATTGAGTATAATGTAAATTTCGAGGATGAAATTTTTGTAAGGGGGGAAGAGTTGTGACATTCTGATTTCCAATCGACTTTAGACTCTGTAATGAAAAGTTTATGTATATCAAGCGATGTATTTCAGTGGTATTCCGCTCAAATCTGATCAATTTGAGTAGACTGACCAAAGGGGAAAGACTAACGCTAGACGGGGTACGTGGACCTAGGCCACTCGGATAGGAAATGACGCTTTGACCATAAGGATTGTCGAGGGGATATTTAGAATCACCAAATGGTCGATCTAAGAACGATTAAGGATTACCATGCGAGCGTTGTACGATTGGAGCGCGGGTGATGTCGCTTAACCAACGTACGATTTGCAAAATTATCCTAAATCGGACAGTGACGATCGAGACCATAGGGACTAGTGATAACCTTCATAATTACATTACAACCAAAGCCGCCATGAATTGACGAGCCCTAAACGTGATGAGAATCACGGGATTGATACGCATAATGTCTGCAAAAGCCGCCTGTCAGTTTGGGATAGGCTAGAATCACGTCTGATAGAGAAAACTATTAGAAACGAGTCCTGAAAAGTTTGAAATGGAAAATCAAGAATTTCAATGTCATTTGGATTGGCCGTCGCCCTATCGAATAATCCTGGAACGAGAAGAACGACGTTCGGAACGTCGGGGATAAAATGACCGTTTTGCCCCTCGAGCTTAGAACTTTGTCTTTATAATTAAAAAAGGGAAAATTGGACATTATGCCCTCCCTTGAGCTGCCAAAAATGAAGACAAGAAAATGGCCATTGGATCTCCATTGGGAAGACAACTTGCCAAGTGTCAATAGATGGTGAAGCATGGTCATATCATCTTTTCCACACCTACCATTCAACTCTCTTTGACCAAATTTTGGATATAAACAAACTCTTTCTCTCTTCTCTCTCTCCACAACAACATTCGGCCAGCTACACCCCCCACCATCACCGAAACCCTCCTCTTCTTCTTCATCCAATCTGCTCGCCGCTCGACCACCACCACACCGCCTATTCGCTGGCCACGATCGGCCCTTTCGGCCATCATCTGCCGCCGACCGATCATCACAGCGAAGATCCACGTCTTGCCGACGTCCTTCAATAAGAATCAGGCTATTTGGAGCACTGTGGAGTTCTGGGCAAGCAATCTCCCGAGAGCTGACAGATTATGAACCAACCAGAGGTAGGTTTGGTTCTTAGTCCCTTTGATGGTCGAAACCTTTGAGTCTTGAGCTCAAATTTTGTGGAGGCTCAGTAGGCACATATAGCATTATGTGGTAAAAGTTGGGGATTTATTTGATAAGTTTTTAACCACGAACCGGCCTTGTATATATTGGACAGAATCTACCGGTATTCTGACCCTAGGCGTTTCGACAAGTTTCAACGAGTTTTCGGTGATCAACCGACTCTAAACAACCGGTAAGCCTCCCAAACCCTTAGGTAGACATTATAAGAGGTAGGATAGTGTATAATTGATTGATTTGGAGTAGATTAAGACCGGTTGGACTCGGCATGAACAGAATCGAATGGAACCGGTTCAATGCCGGGCCAAACTGAATCTGTTAAGGGTTTTAGGTGATGGTTTGAGCTACAAGTTTAATGATTGTGATGTGACGAAGTGTTGAGAATTGAGTTATGGATGATTTGGGTTGATGAATTGAGAAATTAGACTTGGAAATTGACGGATCGATTGAATGTTCTAGGTTGCGCGACAAATTGACCCTTGGATTTAGGGTTGGCCGAAACTTTGGAGCTTAAAGAGGAGTAATTGGTGTTGTCAAGCTAAGGTAAGAGAATTCCTAAACCAAGGCTAGGAGGATTGAACTCGATTGGGTAAGTCGAGGGTCGATTGGAATGGTTTATGAGAAATTGTCAAATGTGGTAGTTTTGATATGTCCTAAGACGTTATGGAATAATTGTGTGACATTGCCTATGCCTGAGTTGTTTGTCATGTTTGTATGCCATTTGAATTGATTTGCATGCCACGAAAGTTATGAAATGCATATGAATGGGCATTTGCTATTGAGTGTGCAACTGAATCGAAAGTTAAGGCATTAATTATGATTGTGGCATGTACATGGCATGGCGAGGCCTTGAGGCATGTGAGACGCTGGGCGGGAGGTTGAGACCCAGATGCGACGAGTTCGCGGGATGAAGTATGTTAGGTGACGCCCTGATGCGACGAAGTCACGGGGTTGAGATAGCCACGGTCCTGATGCGAATTATTCGCGTTACAAAGTATGAGTTAATGAGTATATCCCGGAGACTCATCAAGGCTTGATGCGTTTACGTGGGTCACCGATGATGGTCTGATGCATTTACGCGAACCGAGCCTGAGGCGACTAGTTTGCGGGTTAGAGATTGAGGCAGGCAGAGGTTGGTGGAGGTGGTGAAGTAACAGGCTGAGAGTGCATGTGTACCTGAATGTGACACGAGATCATAACTGTATGCCTGTCTTCTGTATGTTGTTGTTTCTTAATTGTGATTGACATGCATGTATATTTATTGAGTTTGGATCTATTGAGGGATGCGATTATTTGAGTGGACTTTCAACCTGACCTAGGGTTAGGTTTTTCTTACTAAAATGTGCATCTCACCCCTTTTGGGGAACCTTTACTTTACAGATCCTAGGTTATAGCTATGTGCCCAATTCGTTTTGGGGACCCAAAGGAGATGACGATGTACTATGATGAGTTTCCGGATAGACAGGGGAATGTATATGTGAGGAAGTGTACCGTCGTCTGGGTGGACGAGGGTAAGCCTGAGTGGAAGACTTATAGGTTTGAGGCGTGGTTCAAGAAGGAGGGGGACACATAGACTGGGCCACTAAAGCCCCACGAGGTACCTCTAAGTGTCATATCCGATTGGTGCCAGACTGTAGCGGAGCAGGAGTTGCCCTAGGGGTCGGTAGTAGGTTCTAGGAATGAACCAGAGTGGACACCGACCTTGGAGTTTACCGAGGAGCAGGAGTAGGAGGAGGTCATAGTTTTGGAGGCATTCGAGGGTGACCTTGCTGAGCCGTCGCAGGAGGCGACTATGGAGGATTCGGTAGAGGTTCTGTCCGAGACATTTTTCGAGTATGAGCCGACTGAAGATGCGGAGGAGACGAATGATTCTAGTAGCTCATCCTGATGACGACCTGACCTGGTTTCTGCTGGCTTAGTGGATGTTCCTTTTTGGTTTGCTTACCCTGTCACCCCACCTAGTTAGTGGATTGTAGTAGCTGTTGTCTGTATGAACAGTACGTTTGGTGTATGACATGTATGATGCTATCCTGGGTCCTACTTAATCTATATATATATATATATATATTGTACGGGGATTTATTAGAGTATCACTTCCCTATGCGTGATGTAATTATTATATCTCTCGATTCCCATTGGTGGATCTTGGGACCGCCGAGAGATTATTGTTGGTTTGCTTGCAGGGATGCTTGCGTGCTCGTGCCCGGGGTGTGAGGCGTGACATGGCGCATTGCACTCATTTGTGTTTGCTCAATTTGCTGATTTGGTCGATATGGAGTTGAAATAGTTGGGTGCGATACTGCATGTTGCTATCTCGTTGAAGGATAATGTGTTGGTTTCATTGAGCTGTGTTGACTGTAAAATAGTCATTAGTAGTAATAAAGAGAGTATAGACTTGGTTGTGTTGCCCATGTATGATTTCGATGTGATTATAAGAATGGATTGGGTGGGTAAGCAAAGGGCAATAGTTGATTGTGGTAGTAGGATAATCCGTTTTTATCTGGATGGTCGCCCTAAGTTTGAATTTGTAGGAAGTCGAGGAGGAACCTCGATTCCTTTAGTCTCATCGTTGGAAGCAACAAAGCTGATGACTGAAGGATTCGTCCCCCGGCCGGCACGCGGCGACCCGTTCTCGCCGCAAGAGCAACTCGAGCAGTCCACAGACAGCTGACGGGTTCAGGATTGAGACCCCCGTGCCCAGTCCTCAGAGCCAATCCTTTTCCCGAAGTTACGGATCATTTTGCCGACTTCCCTTGCCTACATTGTTCCATCGACCAGAGGCTGTTCACCTTGGAGACCTGATGTGGTTATGAGTACGACCGGGCCTAGACGACACTCGATCCTTCAGATTTTCAAGGGCCGCTGGGGGTGCACTGGACACCACGCGACGTGCGGTGCTCTTCCAGCCGCTGGACACTACTTTATGCTGAACCGTTTCCAAGGTGGACAGGCTGTTAAACAAAAAAGATAACTCTTCCTAAGACCCCAGCCGAGGTCTCCGAACTTCTTAACATTATTGTCAGCTGCCACGTCCCGGTTCAGGGATTTTAACCCAATTCCCTTTCAAAGCTCGCGCACGAGGCGCTATCAGATGGGCTTCCCCCGTCTCTTAGGATCGACTAACCCATGTACAAGTGCTGTTCACATGGAACCTTTCCCCTCTTCGGTCTTCAAAGTTCTCATTTTAATATTTGCTACTACCACCAAGATCTGCACCGATGGTCGCTCCGCCCGAGTTCACGCCCTAGGTTTTGCAGCGACTGCCGCGCCCTCCTACTCATCAGGGCCTAGCACTTGCCTTGACGGCTGAGTATAGGTCGCGTGCTTCAGCGCCATCCATTTTCGGGGCTAGTTGATTCGGCAAGTGAGTTGTTATACACTCCTTAGCGGATTTCGACTTCCATGATCACCATCTTACTGTCTTAATCGACCAACACCCTTCGTGGGTTCTAGGTTAGCGCGTAGTTAGGCACCGTAACTCGACTTCCGGTTCATCTCGCATCACCAGTTCTGCTTACCAAAAATGGCCTACTTGGAGCTCTCGATTCCATGGCGTGGCTCAACAAAGCAGCCACGCCGTCCTACCTATTTAAAGTTTGAGAATAGGTCGAGGGCATTGCGCCCCCGATGCCTCTAATCATTGGCTTTACTCGATAGAACTCGTTCTTGAGCTCCAGCTATCCTGAGGGAAACTTCGGAGGGAATCAGCTACTAGACGGTTCGATTAGTCTTTCGCCCCTATACTCAAGTTAGACGAATGATTTGCACGTCAGTATTGCTGCGGGCCTCCACTAGAGTTTCCTCTGGCTTCGCCTCGCTCAAGCATAGTTCACCATCTTTCGGGTCCCGACAGGCATGCTCTCACTCGAACAATTCTCAGAAGATCAAGGTCGGTCAGTGGTGCACCCACAAGGGATCCCATCAGTCAGCTTCCTTACGCCTTATGGGTTTGCCAGCCATTGACTCGCACACATGTCAGACTCCTTGGTCCGTGTTTCAAGAAGGGCCGAATGGGGAGCCTACTAGCCGATGCTTGGAGCACGTAAATGTCGAGGCATGCCAGAGGCGCGTGCTGATTTCCACAATCGTAGTGGTGACGTTTCCATGGACGTATCAAAGGCCTGGGCTTGGGCCGCCACTGCAATCCGGATCGATCCATGCCTCGAGCTGATCAACAGACCGGCTCATCATCGTTCCACATCCAACCGAGGTCAAGCTTACTTAGTCGCGGTTATGGATACGACCACCGTGGAACCCAAACTAGAAAATATTCCGATAGTGCGTGAGTTTCTAGATATTTTTCCCCAAGAATTGCCAAGATTGCCATCGGACAGAGAAATTGAATTTGTGATTGAGTTAGCTCCCGAGACAGAGCCAATCTCGAAGGCACCCTATAAGATGTCCTCATCGAAACTAAATGAATTAAAGGTGCAAATGCAAAAATTGCTAGATAAATGATTTATTCGACAAAGTGCTTCACCGTGGGGAGCGCCCGTATTGTTTGTGAGGAAAAAGAATGGATCATTGCGTTTATGCATTGACTATAGACAGTTGAATCAGGTAACGATAAAGAATAAATACCCACTGCCAAGGATTGATGATATGTTCGATCAATTGCAAGGAGCTTCGGTATTTTCTAAGATAGACCTAAAGACCGGGTATCATCAGTTGAGAATTAAGGAGGAGGATATACCGAAAATAGCTTTTAGAATGAGATATGGTCATTATGAGTTTACTGTTATGCCTTTTGGACTAACCAATGCTCCAGCTGCATTTATGGATTTAATGTATCGAGTATTCAAGGAATTATTGGATAGGTTCGTTATCGTCTTTATCGATGATATTTTGATCTACTTAAAGAGTAACGAAGAACATAAAAGGCATTTGAGGATTATCTTGCAAACTTTGAGAGAGCACTCGCTTTATGCTAAGTTTAGAAATGCGAGTTTTGGCTGAATAAAGTAGCATTTCTTGGTCATGTGGTATTTGGAGAATGAATTGCTATGGATCTTGCGAAGATTGAAGCCGTTATAAATTGGCCTAGACCGACTACGGTTACGGAAGTCCGAAGATTTCTAGGATTGGCGGGGTATTATCGACGCTTTGTGGAAAGTTTACATCTATAGCCATTCCATGGACGATGTTGACTAAGAAGGAAACTAAGTTTGAATGGACAGATAAGTGTGAAAAGAGTTTTCAAGAGCTTAAGCATCAATTGACGACAGCACCAGTATTGACGATCCCATCAGGACCTGGAGGCTATGAGATATATAGCCGCACTTCGCTAAAAGAACTAGGTTGTGTACTAATGCAACATGGAAGAGTGGTTGCCTACGCGTCGATTATTGTAAATTTCGATGACGAAATTTTTGTAAGGGGAAGAGTTGTGACATTCTTATTTTTTCTATCATTTCGAGATTTATCAATGAGAATGTATCTAACGATGTATTTCGATTGTATCTCGCTTGGATCTGATCAATCTCGAGTTAACTAACCAAAAAGAAAAGGCTAACGCGAGACAAGGTACATGGACTTAGGGGACTCAAATAGGAAATGACACTTTGACCACAAGGATTGCCGAGGGAGTATTTAGAACCACTAAAGGCCGATCTAAGAACGATTAAGGAAACATTGCTAGCGTTATACGATTGGAGTGCGGGTGATGTCGCTTAACCAATGTATAATTTGCAAAATTTTTCTAAATCGAACGATGACGATCAAGACCATCGGAACTAATAATAGACCTTCACAATTACATGACAACCAATGTCCCCATAAATTAACGAGCTCGAAGTGTGATGATAATCATAGAGTCGATACGCGTAATGTCTGCAAAAGCTGTCCGTTAGTTCAGGATAGTATGGAATTACATTCGACGGAGAAATAGCCCAGAGACGAGTCTCGAAATTGGAAAATGGAAAATCAAGAATTTCAACATTATAATTGGATTGGACGTTGCCTCATCGAAGAATATTTGAATTGAAAAAACGGCGTTCCGAACGACGATGATGAAATTACCGTTTTGCCCCTTAAGTCTTGGCATTGTCTTAATAAATGGATGAAGGCATTTTGGTCATTGACCATACCCCTTGTCTACCGAAAATTAAGAGAAGTAATGGCCATTGGATCATCAAAATGATTACTATGAAGACATGCGTCAATAGATGGAGGTTTAGCATTAGTTGATCAACTTTTTACCTACCATTCTACCTTGTTGACTCTCCAAATTGGTGTACAACCCCTTCATCCTCCTTGCTCAGCCGAATGCCTCACCTCTAGAGCCAATTTTCTTCCTCTTCTCCCTCTTTTCTTCTCAACCAAATCAGCCACTGCCCTATCGAACTGCCACCGCCACTTCGCTGCCATCGAGCGCCACCACCGGCGATCACCAGCCCTCGCCGACCACCAGCTCCATGCTGAGTCTCTTTCCAACCACCTCCAAATGGTAGTTCGGCATTTGGCCACCTGAGGAGTTTCGACCAGCCAATCTGTCGAAAGTCGACGTATTTCGTCGCAGCAGGAGGTAAGCCTTCATTTGACCTTCATAGGACCTCGATTCGTTTCAAATTTTCGGTGGTAATTTGCATACATGTAGGACTATGATTGAATAAGCTAAGACATTAATTTGATGGAGTTTGGAAGGATATTTATGGTTGTTGTGACATTTTGATTTCCAGTCAATTTCAGACTCATTAATGAGGAGTTTATATATATATATCAAACGATGCTTTTCGGTCATATTTCGCTCAAATCTGATCAATTTGAGTAGGCTAACCAAAAGGAAAAGGCTAACGTGAGACAAGGTACGTGGACCTAGGCGACTCGGATAGGAAATGGCGCTTTCACCATAAAGATTATCGAGGGGGTATTTAGAACCACCAATAGGCCGATCTAAGAACGATTAAGGATTTCATTGCAAGTGTCATACGATTGGAGAGGGTGATGTCGTTTAACCAACGTATGATTTGCAAAATTTTTCTAAATCGGACAGTGACGATCGAGACCATAGGTACGAGCGATAAACCCTCAAAATTACATGACAACCAAAGCCGCCATGAATTGATGAGCCCTAAACATGATATGAATCAAGGGTCGAAACGCGTAATGTCTGCAAAAGCCGTTTGTCGGTTCGGGATAGGTTGGAACCACGTCTGATAGAGAAAACTATTAGAAACGAGTCTTGAAAAATTTAAAATGGAAAATCAAGAATTTCAACGTTATTCGGATTGGCCGTCGCCCTATCAAAGGATTCTGGAAAGAGAAAAACGACGTTCTGAACGTCGGGGGTAAAATTACCCTTTTGCCTCACAAGCTTAGAACCTTGTCCAAGCATTTGAAGAAGGGAAATTTGGACATTAAACCCCCTCAAGGATGCCGAAATTCAAGAAGGGATTAGGGCCATTGGATCACCTTGAATGACTTGAAAGACAAGTGTCAATGCATGCCTTAAAGAGTAGTCAAATCTACTATGCCAAACCTACCATTCAAAGCATTGACCAAGCCTTGTATATAGCCAATTTTCTCTATCCTCACCTCACTCATTCGGCCATTCACTCCCCCAAAAGCCACCGAACACATCCTCTTCTTCCTCCTTCAATCTGCCCTACGCCGACCAGAACTGAGCTCGCCGTTCGCCGCCCACGATGCCACTTTTCGACCACCGTCCGATCGCCGGTTAACCACAATAACGTAGATTTACGTCTTGCCGACCTTCTCGAACAAGAATTGAGCCATTTGGAGCACCGATGAGTCACGACCAAGGATTTTCCCGAGAGCCGACAAAATCGAGCTCAACCTGAGGTAGGTCCGATTTCTAACTCTTTTGAAGGACGAGTTGTTGGATTTTTGAGGCCAAATTTGGTGGAGATCAAGTAGACATGTGTATGAATCTGTGATAAAAATTGGGATTCAATTTGATGAAGTTTTAACCATGAATCGATCTCGTGAACTTGGAATAGAAAACTGCCGGTACTAACTTAGGGAGATCCGGCAACGTTCGACGAGTTTCCGATGACCAATCGACCTCAAACTCATGGTGAGCCTCACAAACCTTTACATAGATATGTTAAGAGGTAGAATTAGGATTAAATATTGGATTTGGAGTAGATATAGGGCTGGTTATGCCCGATTTGCACAGAACCGGAAAGAACCAGTTCGATTCTATGCAAGGCCAGGGTTGTGGGGGCTGTTGGTGTTGGATTTTAAGTTTAAAGTTGATGATTTAGGTATATTAAGATGTTGAGGATTGTGTTATGGAGGATTATGGTTCATGGATTGAGGAATTGGGCAAAGAAAATTGACGGATTGGTGGAATATGCTAGCTTGCGCGGTGAATTCACCATTGGATTGATTTAGCAGGGACTTGAGGCACTTGCAAGGAGGAATTTGTGTAATCAAACGTAAGGTAAGGGAATTCTAAGCTTAGGATAGGGAGATTGGACTCAATTGAGTGAGTCGGAGGTTGAATTGATTGGTTTATGATGATTTACCAACGGGATAGTTCTTTTTATATCCTAAGTGGTTATAGGAAGGATTGTGTGTGTTATTATGTGTATTTAAATTATTCGCCATGTGTGTGTGTCACTTGATTGCCTTGCATGCCATGAGTTCTTTAAATTGTGCTTGAATTGCACATGTCATCTCGTATGGAAAACAAATTTGAAAATCATGGCATGAGCATGACATGGCAAGGCCCTGAGGCGTATGAGACGCGGGGCGGGAGATGGATACCCTGATGCGACGAGATCGCGGGTGGAGTTGATATTGTGTGGCGCCCTGATGCGATGAAATCGCGGGGTTGAGATGGTCACGGTCCTGATGCGAATTATTCGCGAGACGAACGTATGAGATGATGATATTGGCCTGGAGATTCATCGAAACCTGATGCGTTTACGTGGGTTGCCAATGACGGTCTAATGCGTTTACGTGGATTGTGCCTAATGTGATCCAATCACGGGCTAGAGGTCATCATTGCATGATCATCTGAGTGTGAGGAAATGCACGGTTGTATGGGTTGACGAGGGTAGCCCTGACTGGAAGCCTCATAAGTTCGAGACGTGGTTTAAGAGAGTCGGGGACGAGTAGATTGGGCCGCTGACGCCCCACGAGATACCCCAAGGTGTTATCCCTGCTTGGTGTCAGACTACTAGGGAGCAGAAGTTACCAAAGGGCTCCGTAGTTGGTTCTAGGAGCGGACCAGAGAAGACCCTGACGCTGGACTTCATAGTAGAGGAGGATGAGGTCATCATCCTGGAGGTGACTGAGGAGGACCGTGCGGAGCCGTCTCATGAGGCGACCATGGAGGATTCTATCGAGGTCCCATTCGAGACCTTCTCTAAGTACGAGTCGACGGAGGATGCCGAGGATACCGAGGATTCTAGCAGTTCATCTTAGGATCCTAGTTCGTTGACCTGAGCTTTTTGGGGGTGATTCGACCCTGTCCTTTTGGAGTTCACGAGGGACTCTTTTTGTGTACTACCCTGTTGCCCAGTTTGTTAGCGTATTGTAGTAGCTGGCATTTGTACAAACGTTATGTTATGATGTATGACAGTTATTATGCTATCTAGGTCCCACTTAATTTTTATTTTGTACGGGGATTTATTTGAGTACCGCTTCCGCATGCTTGACTATTTTATATCTCTCGAATCAATCGTGGATCTTGGGACCACGAGAGATGTGTTGTTTGCTGATAGGGATGCTCACGTGCTCGAAGGGTTCTTGGCATGACATCCCCGTCCGATTTTGTATCAGAGCAAGGTCAGCTCGATCCAAAGTTGGTTGAGGATTGGAGTAATAAGGAAGATTAATTTGGGACTAGGATGGATAGCAAGACCTTATGAGACCGGATAAGATAAGGCATGGGGTGTATAGTGTGTGACCTAGTACTTATGACTGGTGTTTGATCTTGGTAGGATGGTGGCAAGGCATAAGGATTAAGTTTTCTGCTTAGGATTGAAGGTCATTTCTGGACCTTGGTTTGTTTGAGGAATGAAAGTAATTGATTTTAGTGAATCACTGAAGTGAATGGAATTGAGAAATGGCCATGGGCTATTGGTTGAATGTTTCTGGAGTTTGTGGTATAGAGTACCGTTGGATTGTAACTATTTCCGTTAAGGGTTAGTTAGTAGCTCTAGATTTGAATGATTGAGTAAGTTACTAACTCTTTGCTGAACTTGTGGTGGACCACGTTTAGTAGAAAGAAGCAAGAATGAGCAACCCATCTAGAAGGGCTGGAAGGCCAAGAAGCGGAGCCTTTAGCTTGAGGCCGCCTGTTGCTGAAGATCCAAGGATGGATGGCGTTTTGAGGGAGTTGGAAAGGATTGGCGACATGATTGATCGGCAGGCTTAGGATCGGGACGCTGCCATCGCCCAGGGAGTAGGAGCTGCTATAGCCACCGTCAACGCCAACAACAGCAATAATGGTGATAATGGAAGCCAGAACGAACAAGGCCAGGGTAACGAGACAGTGAATGCCAAGAGAAAATCATTGTGGCCAGACAGATGAGCCAACTGGTGGAGCAGTTTATAAAACTAAAGCCGACACAATTTGACAGGACTAGAGATCCCGAGCTAGCACCCAGATGGATAGAAAAGTTAGAGAAGGCTTTTGGTGTGCTGAGATGCACCGATGAGGAGAAGGTAGTACTAGCCGTGTATCAACTGGAGGGTACATCGAATGACTGGTGGGCTGCCACCAAGAATGGGGTTTTCCCTAAAAGAGTAGCTATGAATTGGGAAACCTTGAAGATGACCTTCAATGATAAATATTTCTCTAAGACAACCAGGGAAAGGAAGTAGGTAGAATTCCTGCAGTTACGTCAGAACCAGTTGACGATAGACCAATATGAGGCTGAGTTCTCGAGACTGTCGAGGTATGCATCACAATCGGTGGAGGACCCTCAGGAGAAAGCGAAGAGATTTAGGGATGGTCTGAGGCCCGAGCTTCGTAGCCAGATGATTGCACTGAATTTGAGGACCTACAAGGAGATCTACGAGCGGGGCCAGATGATTGAAAGAGACTTGAAGGAGAGAAACGCCGCAACTGGATCGTGGTTACGTCTTTCAGAGATAATCGCCAGATGGGCAAGAGGCCGATGGCAAACAATAGGCGCTTTGTGCCTCCAGTGCGGAAGAATATCATGAAGCCACCGAACCATGCGAACTGAAATTGCAGACTTTGTGGCAGGAAGCATGGAAATGGGCCATGCTCAGTAAGGACAGGAGCTTGTTTCAAGTGTGGTCAACTGGGCCATCAAAGGAGGGTGTGTCCAAATCAAACTCCGGCAAGTCGACCGCAAGGATAGAGGCCACAAGTGGGACCGTCAACTGCAACGCCTCAGATTGAGCAGACCAGACCACTGGCACAGGGTAGAGTGTATGCAATAGCCCGTAGAGAGGCGAGGAAGCGCTAGGAGTGGTCATAGATACTGTTTACTTGTGCAACCAAGCTGCATACGCATTTTTTTATCCTGGTGCCACGCATTCATTCGTGTTTGCACATTTTGCTGAATTAGTTGGCGTAAAATTAGAACCGTTGAGCATGATTCTGCATGTTGCCACTCCCTTGAAGGATAACATAATAGTTTCATTGGGCTGTGCTAGTTGCAAGATTGTGATTGGAGGGAGTAAAGAGAGCATTGACTTGGATGTATTACCTATGTATGACTTTGACGTAATAATAGGAATAGATTGGTTGGGTAAACAGGGGGCAGTAGTAGATTGTGGTAGTAGAACAATCCGGTTTTATCCCAGAGGACGCCCTAGCTTTGAATTGGTGGTAAGTCGAGGAGGAATCCTGATTCCCTTAATATCATCTCTGGAAGTAACTAAGTTGATGTCTGAAGGGTGCCAGGCATACTTAGTTGTAGTAATGGACACGACTACCGAAGAGCCAAAGTTAGAGAATATCCCGGTAGTACGTGAATTTCTTGATGTATTTCCCCAAGAGTTGCCAAGATTACCACTAGAGTGGGAAATAGAGTTTGTGATTGAGTTAGCCCCTAGAACAGAGCCGATTTTGAAAGCACCTTACAGGATGTCCCTGTTAGAGCTGAAAGAGTTAAAGGTGCAGACGCAAGAGCTGCTGGATAAAGGATTTATCCGACCTAGTGCTTCGCCGTGAGGAGCACCAGTGCTGTTTGTAAGGAAGAAGGATGGGTCTTTGAGTTTATGCATTGACTATCGGCAACTGAACCAAGTGACAGTGAAGAACAAGTATCCGATGCCGAGGATTGATGATCTTTTTGATCAGTTGCAAGGAGCGGCAGTATTTTCGAAGATTGACCTGAGAACTGGGTATCACCAGCTGAGGATAAAAAAGGAAGACATACCTAAGACTACTTTCAGGATGAGGTATGGTCATTATGAATTCACGGTGATGCCGTTTGGTTTGGCTAATGCTCCAACTGCTTTTATGGACTTGATGCATCGAGTATTTAAGGAATTTCTGGGCAGATTCGTCATAGTCTTCATTGACGACATCTTGATCTACTCGAGGAGCGATGCAAAACACGAGAAGCACTTAAGGGTTGTATTACAGACTCTGAAGGAGCATACGCTCTATGCGAAGTTGGGTAAGTGTGAGTTTTGGCTGAACATGGTAGCATTCCTCGATCATGTGGTATCTGGTGAAAGAATCGCAGTGGATCCTGCAAAGATTGAAGCAGTAGCTAATTGGTCGAGTCCTACTACAGTCACGAAGGTTAGAAGTTTCTTGGGATTGGCAGGATACTATAGGCGTTTTGTGAAGAAATTCTCATCCATAGTCATCCCATTGACGCGGTTGACAAAGAAGGAAACGAGGTTTGAATGGACTGACAAGTGTGAGCGGAGTTTCCAAGAGCTTAAACACAGATTGACGACCGCGCCAGTGCTGACAATTCCATCAGGACTAGGAGGTTACGAGATTTACAGTGATGCTTCGCTGAAAGGATTAGGCTGTGTGTTGATGCAGCACGGTAGAGTAGTAGCTACGCATCCAGACAGTTGATACCACATGAGATGAACTACCCAACTTATGACTTGGAGTTAGCGGCGATTATATTCTTTTTGAAAATTTGGAGACAATACCTTTGTGGCGAGAAGTTTCAGATCTATACCGACCACCAAAGTTTGAAGTATTTGTTTTTCTAGAAAGAGCTGAATATGAGGCAGCGCAGGTGGAAGGAACTGCTGAAGGATTATGATTGTGATATTCTATATCACCCTGGGAAAGCAAACATAGTAGCAGACGTGCTAAGTCGGAAGTCAAGTATCGCATGTCTGCTAGTGAGGAGTTGGTCGATGATAAAAGATTTGAGAGACTCCGAGTTCAGATTAGAAGTCGATCAGTTGTCCAGTCTGATAGCTACGTTGAGGGTGCAACCTGAGGTCCAAGAAGGGATAAAGACATTACAGTCTACGGATCCGGAGATTCAAAAAATTGTATGGATGGATGCAACGAAGAGAAAGCCGGAATTTCAAGTGTCGGAGGACGAAATTTTGAAGCTCCAAGAATGATTGTGTGTACTAAAGGATGAAGGACTCAAGGAAAGAATTTTATCAAAGGCTCATAGGAGCAACTATAGCATCCACCTTGAAAGTACAAAGATGTACTAGAATTTACGACAACATTATTGGTGGAACGGAGTAAAGGTGGAAGTAGCAAAGTATGTGGCTAAGTGTTTGACGTGCCAGCAAGTGAAAGCGCAACACTATAAGCTTGGAGGACTACTACAGCTACTGGAGATTTCGGAATGGAAGTGAGAACATGTGACTATAGATTTCATGATGGGACTCCCAAGAAGCCAGAGAGGTCACGAATCTATTTAGGTAGTCGTGGGCAGATTGACCAAGTCCACCCATTCATTCCTGTGCGAAAGGATTTCTCTATGGATAGTTATGCAGAGCTATACATGAGGCAGATAGTGAGGTTGCACGGAGTACCAATGACGATCACTTCGGATAGAGATCCTAAGTTCATAGTAAACTTTTGGAAAAGTCTGCAAGAAGCCATGGGAACCCGACTGCAGTTTAGTACGGCGTACCATCCACAGACAGATGGACAGTTGGAAAGAACGATACAGATGCTCGAGGACATGTTGAGAGCGTGCGTCATTGATTTCAAAGGTGGATGGAAAAAGCAGTGACATTTGGTAGAGTTTGCATATAACAACAGCTACCAGCAGAGTATCCAGATGGCACCATTTGAAACACTTTATGGACGAGGCTGCATTTGCTAGGATGAGGTTGGAGAAAGGAGTATCACAGACCCATAATTGGTAGAGCAATCGGTGGAAGCAGTGAAGATAATTCGGGATAGACTGAAGACGGCACAGAGTCGCTAGAAGAGTTACGCAGATAAGCGGCGCAAGCCCTTGGAATTTCAAGTGGACGATCACGTCTTCCTCAAAGTATCGCCGATGAGAGGACTATCGCGATTCGGAAAGAAGGGGAAGCTGAGCCCAAGGTATGTATGCCTATTCGGGATATTAGAGCGAATTGGAACCTTAGCCTATAGGTTTGCCCTGCCGCCAAATCTATCCCAGGTGCATAATGTGTTCCATGTGTTGATGCTGTGAAAGTATGAACTAGACTCGACACATGTACTGGAACACATGTACTGGACTATGAAACCATAAAAGTGGACGACCGAGTATCCTATGTGGAGAGGCCAATAAGAATCGAAGACCGAAAGAAGCAAATCCTCAGGAACAAGAAGATTCCACTAGTCAAGGGAGTATAGGAGCACCATGGAACGGAAGGTGATAAATGGGAAAATGAAGAGACGATAAGGCGACAGCACCCCCATTTGTTTGAATAATTAAGTGTAATGTAAATTTCGATGACGAAATTTTTGTAAGGGGGGAAGAGTTGTGATATTCTGATTTTCAATCAATTTCAGACTCATTAATGAGGAGTTTATATGCATCAAACAATGTGTTTCAATCATATTTCACTCAAATCTAATCAATTTGAGTAGGCTGACCAAAAGGAAAAGGCTAACGCGAGACGAGGTACATGGACCTAGGCGACTCGGATAGGAAATGACACTTTGACCATAAGGATTGTCGAGGGGATATTTAGAACCACCAAGAGGCCAATCTAAGAACGATTAAGGATTTCCTTGCAAGTGTCATACGATTGGAGAGGGTGATGCCGTTTACCCAACGTATGATTTGGAAAATTTTCCTAAATCGGGTAATGACGATCGAGACCATAGGGACTAGCAATAAACCCTCACAATTACATGACAACCAAAGCTGTCATGAATTGACGAGCCCTAAACATGATATGAATCACGAGGTCGATACGCGTAATGTCTGCAAAAGCTGCCCGTTGGTCTGGGATAGGCTGGAACTACGTCTGATAGAGAAAACCATCAGAAACGAGTCTTGAAAAATTTAAAATGGAAAATCAAGAATTTCAACGTTATTCGGATTGGCCGTCGCCTTATCAAAGAATTCTGGAACGAGAAAAACGACATTTTGAATGTCAGGGGTAAAATTACCCTTTTGCCCCCAAGCTTAGAACCTTGCCCAAGCATTTGAAGAAGGGCAATTTGGACATTAAACCTCCTCAAGGCTGCCAAAATTCAAGAAGGGATGAGGGCCATTGGATCACCTTGAATGACTTGAAATACAAGTGTCAATGGATGCTTTAAAGAGTAGTCAAATCTACTATGCCAAACCTACCATTTGAAGCATTGACCAAGTTTTGTATATAGCCAATTTTCTCTCTCCTCACCTCACTCATTCGGCCATTCACTCCCCCAAAAGCCACCGAACACATCCTCTTCTTCCTCCTTCAATCTGCCCGACGCCGACCAGAACTGAGCTCGCTGTTCGCCGCCCACGATGCCACTTTTCGGGCACCGTCTGACCGCCGGCCAACCACACCAATGTAGATTTATGTCTAGCTAACCTCCTCGAACAAGAATCGATCCATTTGGAGCACCAAAGAGTCCCGACCAAGGATTTTCTCGAGAGCCGATAGAATCGAGCTCAACCTGAGGTAGTTCTGATTTCTAACCCTTTTGAAGTCGAGTTGTTAGAGTTTTGAGGCCAAATTTGGTGGAGATCAAGTAGACATGTGTATGAATTTGTGATAAATATTGGGGTTCAATTTGATGAAGTTTTGACCATGAACCGTCTTGTGAACTTGGAACAGAAAACTGCCGGTACTGACTTAGGGAGATCCGACGACGTTCGACGAGTTTCTGGCGACCAATTGATCTCAAACTCATGGTGAGCCTCACAAACCCTTATACAGACGTGTTAAGAGGTAGAATGAGGATTAAATATTAGATTTGAAGTAGATATAGTGTTGGTTGTGCCCGGTTTGCACAGAACCGGGAAGAACCGGTTCGGTTTTGTGCAAGGCCGAGGCTGTGGGGGCTGTTGGCGTTGGATTTTGAGGTTAAATTTGATGATTTAGGTATATTAAGATGTTGAGGATTGTGTTATGGAGGATTATGATTCATGGATTGAGGAATTGGGCAAAGAAAATTGACGGATTGGTTGAATATGCTAGGTTGCGCGGTGAATTGACCCTGGGATTGATTTTGCCGAGACTTGAGGCATTTGCAAGGAGGAATTTGTGTAATCAAACGCAAGGTAAGGGAATCCTAAGCTTATGATAGGGAGATTGGACTCAATTGGGTGAGTCGGAGGTTGAATTGATTGGTTTATGATGATTTACCAAAGAGATAGTTCTTGTTATATCCTAAGTGGTAATAGGAAGGATTGTGTGTGCTATTATGTGTATTTAAATCATTCGCCATGTATGTGTATCACTTGATTGCCTTGCATGCCATGAATTCTTTGCATTGTGCTTGAATTGCACATGTCATTTCGTATGTAAAACAAATTTGAAAATCATGGCATGAGCATGACATGGTGAGGCCCTGAGGTGTATGATACGTGGGGCATGAGATGGATACTCTGATGTGACGAGAACGCGGGGTGGAGTTGATGTTGTATGGCGCCCTGATGCGATGAAATTACGGGGTTGAGATGGCCACGGTCCTAATGCGAATTATTCGCGGAACGGAGGTATGAGATGATAACATTAGCTTGGAGATTCATCAGAACCTGATGCATTTACGCGGGTTGCCGATGACGGTCTGATGTGTTTACGCGGACCAAGCCTGATGCGTTCCAATCGCAGGCTAGAGATTGAGGTAGGCGGAGGTTGGTGGATGTGGTGAAGTGGTAGGACGGGTGTGCATGATCATCTGAGTGTGACAAGAGGTCATCATTGCATGCCTGTCATCTGTATGTTGTTATTTTATTGATTTGTGCCTAATATGCCTGTGTATTTATAAGAATGAAATTATTGGGGTGTACGACTACTTGAGTGTACGATCGACCTAACCTAGGGTTAGGATTCTTTTACTGAGATGAGTATCTCACCCCTTTGGGGACTCTTATTTTTACAGATCCTAGGCCTTAGTATGTGGCCTATGCGTTTTGAGGACCCTAAGGAGATGACGGCGTATTTTGATGAGTTCCCGGATAGTCAGGGGAACATTTGTGTGAGGAAATGCACAGTTGTATGGGTTGACAAGGGTAGCCCTGACTGGAAGCATCATAGGTTCGAGGCATGGTTTAAGAGGGTCAGGGATGAGCAAATTGGGCCGCTGAACCCCCACGAGATACCCCAGGGTGTTATCCCTGTTTGGTGTCAGACTGCTGGGGAGCAAAAGTTACCAAAGGGGTCCGTAGTTGGTTCTAGGAACGGACCAAAGAAGACCCCGACGCTGGACTTCATAGTGGAGGAGGATGAGGTCATCGTCCTGGAGGCGACTAAGGAGGACCGTGCGGAGCCGTCTCATGAGGCGACCATGGAGGATTCTATCGAGGTCCCATTCGAGACCTTCTCCGAGTACGAGTCGACAGAGGATGCCGAGGATACCGAGGATTCCAGTAATTCATCTTAGGACCCCAGTTCGTTGACCTGAGCTTTTTGGGGGTGATTCGACCCTGTCCTTTTGGAGTTCATGAGGGACTCTTTTTATATACTTGCCCGTCGCCCAGTTTGTTAGCGGATTGTAGTAACCGGCATTTGTACGAACTTTATGTTATGATGTATGACAGTTATTATGCCATCTAGGTCCCACTTAACTTTTATTTTGTATGGGGATTTATTTGAGTACCGCTTTCGCATGCTTGACTATTTTATATCTCTCGAATCAATCGTGGATCTTGGGACCACGAGAGATGTGTTGTTTGCTGACAGGGATGCTCCCGTGCTCGAAGGGTTTGGGGCGTGACAGTTGTTTTGTGATGATTTTCGATGGAGCAGAATTTGACCGGCGAAGACCGAAGGAAATTGAACCTGTTTTGGGACTTCCGGGAGTCGCCGTTTCACAAAATATTCGGTACAACCCTTAGACACATAGAACTATACGTTAGCAAGCAGTTTAGGTGATAAATTGAGGTTTAAGATTGATTTATGGACTAATTGGTGGAGTTGAGCACATAACCGAAAATATCCTGTTTCAGTTCTATGCAAACCGAGACCTTATGGGCTGTTAAGGGTGTCGTCGAGCTCTAATTTCGTCGTTGAGGCATACTAGGACATCAATTGATATGTTATTAAGGTTTATGCTTTGTGGTTTGAAGATTGGACGAGAAAAATTGATGAATGTGGTTGAATTTCCTTAGGTTATACACTGCCCTATTTTGGACCATAAAGGCCGAACTCTTGAAGTGCTTGGAAAAGATATTTTTGTGGAATTAAGTTTAAGGTAAGGAGTCTCTAAACCTTGGCTAGAAGGATAGGCCTCGACTAGATGAATTGGTTGTGAATTGAGTGAATTTTCATGAGTTATTGTGTGATTGTTCGATGTTCATCATTGTGAGTTGATGAATGCTTGAATATTTGCTAAATGCTTATGCCCTGTGCTGATTGCCACATTTGAGTGATGAATTTGATTGCATCGCATGCCGTAGATATTTAGCTGAATGCATAGGCTTGTATTCAATCATGAATTCTTGAGTTGGAAAGAAATGTGGTATGCTTGAGAATTCCAATACCCTGATGCGTTGAGACACGTGACGAGATTGATTATGTGTCAACACAGGCTGAATGGCATTGAAAACCTGATGCGTTTAACATGGGTTTGTCAATTTGATGGTCTTAGATGTAATGACACGGACCGAGCCTGATGCTTATTAACGAGAGCGTGAATCATGAGAAAATTCTGAAGGGTGGAATGTATGACTTGATTTTGTGTTCCATGGCTGACTTGAATGATAAGTTATGTTGACATGATGGCTTGATTGTCAATCGCTTTTATCCGTATGGCATGTTATGACTGATGAATGCCTCATATTGTTGATTGCGTGTTCTTGTTCATTATTTACATTCATCTGGGTGTACCGTTAGTCTGACTTAAGGTTAAGACTTATCTTACTGAGATGTGAATCTCATCCCATCGTGGGACCTTACTTTACAGACCCTAACTCTTGAAGATGTTACCACGCGTCTAGGCGATCCAAAGGAAATGACCGCCTATTTTGATAAGTTCTCTAACGGTCAGGGTACTATCTATGTGAGAAAGTGTACAGTGGTCTGGGTTGATGATGGTGGTAAAGACTGGAAATCGCACAGGTTCGAAACCTGATTTCGTAGGGTATGTGAGGTTACTACCGGTCCACTAAAGTCCACGAAGGTGCCTCGTAGAGCCATTCCTAGTTAGTGTCATCCACTCAGGATTTAGTGAAGGTAGAGGTGTTCGTTGCTAGTTTAAGGAATATGCCTGATAAGACCCCAGCCTTGGAGGACACCGATGAGGTGATTGTGATCGATGTCTCAAAGGACGAGCTAGAGGACGATACGATGTATGACACTGTGGATGTACACTCCGAGACCATTTCGGACTACGAGCCTGATAAGGATGCAGATGAGACTGACGATTCTAGCGGTTCGACCTAGGGGTTTCTGCTTTTACTTGGCTGTTTTTTGATGACCTCATCAGTCTATTTCCTTTTGGGGATTTAAAACTTATTGTCTTTTGATTGAGTCCCGATCACTCCGATCTGTCAGCAGGTTTAGTGAACTGTGCTTTTGTAAGAACTTATGTGATGTTTATAATTGTCATGTTCTCGCTATCCAGGTCCCATTTGGTTTATGTACAGAGAAGTGTATGTTTTCTTTTTCACATGCTTCATTATATTTTGCATCTCTCAATAAGTGAATCCCGGGACTCGAGAGTTTCGTGAAGGGAGTCGCACACTCGTGTTTTTGAGGGCGCGGGGCGTGACAGTAAGTCTAGGCATATATGTCCTAGACACAATACCATTAGGCAACTACTCTCAACTAAAATTATCTCTGTTGACTACGTAAAGTCAAAAGATAATATTGCGGATCCACTAACTAAAGGGTTAAATAGAGAGTTAGTTGGAAAATTGATAATAGGAACGAGACTGCAGCCCATTACTAGAAAGTTTGTGTAATGAAAAACCTAACCTAGCTGACTAGAGATCTCAAGATATAGGTTCAAAAGTGATAATCTAAGTATACAAACTTAAGATATCACTGTGGGGGTCTATCCCTCAAACCATTCACGCAAAAGAAACGGTGATTTGATGTCCCCCACATATGTGGAGAAAAACCAATTACTGTGGGGTTTATTAGGAAAATGATAGCAATTTTTCTTTTAAGGAATCTTAAATGGAGTAAACCAATTACTCAAAATTAAGTAATCACATATATGAGAGAGAAGTGTGGCCGCTTCAAAGGAGAATTATTGAGGACCGAATTCTTTAGAAACTCTCGCAGAACCAGGATGATGTTCATGGCCAAAACGAATATACTCATGAGAACTGGATAAATATTTAGATGATTCCTGTGTATGTGTCATTTACTAAGAAAGTAAGACGGTTCAAAGACATCATGTCTACTGGACAACTGGTAAATTAAATATACTTTCACAAGAGAAGGTTCAAAGAGTGACACATACCTATTGTATGCAGGTTTCATTTATTGAACACTATCACAGAGTCAAAACCAAAGCAATTTTCATTCATGTGGGGGATTGCTAGAAAATATGGATATTTTGATGGGTGATGAATGAGAAATTGTTGCTCATTTAACACCCTTAAACTGTTACGAATTATTCTTTGTAGCAGCTATTGAATTAATTTAATAACAGTAAGTTAATGGCATTAAATTTGACTGTTACAAAATTATTACTGTAATGGCAGAATCACTGGTAGAGTCATTATTACAATAACGATAGAACAACTGGCAAAGCCATTATTATTGAACAACAAAACTAATGGCAGAGCTATTAATACTGTAACGGCAGAGCCATTACCATTGTAATGGTAGAGCCACCGTTATTTTGTTATAAAAATTAATCAGACATTATTAATTTTGAAATAGCCCACTTACCCTATAAATAGATGGCTTTCCATTTTATTTGAAAGGGGAGAAAGAGAGGAGAAAGAGAAGACACAAAGAACGAAAAGAAAACCTCTTCTCCATCTCTTTAAATTTTCTGCATTTGCATTGTTTTCGATAGTGTTTATGTTTTGTTCAAGTTCGCCAAAAGCTTTGAAGTGCCGTGCTTGTCTATATCACTGCCAACCGTTGTATTCTGAGAGACAGACGTTCACAAAACCTCAAAGCACATACGAGAGGAGACGAATCTGTTTTAAAGAAACTATGCCAAGCACATGCCTTGATATTTGTGTCAATTTCATTTCCTTTCAATATCATTGTGTTTCTGCCAATTCAGTGTTGTACTTTTGTCGATTCAGTGTTGTGGTTCCGCTAATTCAGTGTTTCTGGTTCTGTCAATTTAACATTTGTGACTCTCCCAATTGAATATATTTCTGATCCAACAATCTTAAAACAAGAAGATTGCGAAGCCAAAGTTGGGATTGAAGGGAGAAATTTTCAAGAACAAGTTTCAAGAAAAAAATGCTTTAAATGTGGCTTAATGGATCATAGATTTGTGGATTGTAAATTTCCAAAGAAGAAGATTTATGAGATATATATGGTGAATGACATAACCCGAGACGTGTCGGATATAAATTCTCTGTCATTTCAATGTTCATGCCTCTGCTAATTTAGATATGTCATTGTATGTATTATATTTTTCTAACATGACCGATCTTAAAAGTTTAGATTATGCATAATTTACATTTTAGGTGCGATTATCAGCAAAACTAAGCGAGAACTAATTAACACATAAGAATTCGCGGTTTGTAACCATGTTCCACCCATATAAGTGGAAAAAGTAATAAGAAGTGCAGAGTAAACTTTATTTAGCGATGAAGAATAGAGAACAATGTCTCTTCATCATAAACTTGCCTAATATAGGTTCAGTGAGCTTGAAAGGGCTACCTATCATGCTGAACTCCTAACCGGACTCCTCCGTGATTGAATTAAATTAAAAGATAGTGAAGGACCGACATTATCTAATTATAAGAGAATAATAACCATTTGGAGAGTCCATATAACACCATCCTTGTTAATGTTTTTAATCATTTAATACTTCATGATCATTGGGGGTGGGGGGAGGGCCAACAAAAAAAAAGGTCCAAAATTTATTGCAATTTTACCAATTCAATTCTAAACATTTTACATTTGTACTAATTCAATCCATTTAGCTGGCCCGCACTGACGTGACATTATAAGTGTTGACGTAGAAAATTTTTAATAATATTTTCTTTTCTTTCTAATTTTTTTCCCCTCCCCTACGACTTGCAAGGATCGCCGGAGCTTGTCGGCCATTATGCGAGGGCGTTGAAGCCCTATCTGGCCACTAATGATGGCTTGGTGGCCCTCACCCAAATATGGGCATGGACAAACTCATTAGGGCCACCACAAAGGCAGGCATGGCCTCGCCTCCTGTAGGCGAGGCCACCTTCGCCGTGGCCAACGATGCCCTAGCGAGGCTAGCCTCACTCAATGGACGACAAAGTATAGCGACCCTCACTGGTCACAAGGGAGGAAGGGGGAAAATGAGAAGGAGAAAATTTAAAAAAAAATTAGAAATTTTTTGCCACGTTAATGCTGGCTAGTTATATGGATTGAATTGGCACAAATGTAATAGGTTTATGATTTTTTTTGGTAATTTTTTCAATCATTGAGTGTCTTGTTCACTACATGGCATTTGTTTATTAAAACTCAGCCTAATTTCTCTGCTTAGTTCGGTCATACGCTGCATGTTAAGACATGATTTCGCATATTCGCATCTTCACTATAGACGTGTTCAAATAATATAATTTTTCATGGATAATTGTTTTAGTGCCCTCCATCGACACAAAGATTGAATGATTGTTTAACCACTATACTTACACTTTTACAAAGCCTATGTTTTTGTTGGCTTAGCCTGCGTTGCGTGATTACACATGTCAAGTTTTCATGGCATCTTTGTTTGATTTGGGTTTCTGCATTCTATAAGAACTTCAGATAACGCCATGTAATAGATTATCAATGGCTGTAAATAATGCCATCTAATAGGTTATCAACGGTTGTAAAGAGAGGGATTCAAATATAAATAAGATGCTGATCCATCATTTCAATAATCCAAGAATTGAGAAATATTAATATTCTTAAGAGCTTCTCTCTCTAAACCCGTTATAAAGAAAGGCAATGCATGGTTCTAACTGCCTACGATTTGCCATCTCAAGTATCAAACCGTCATACTATGATGCAGAGGAATGTATAATTGGAAAAGCTTTCCAAAGGATATACTATAATTGATATGTATGATGCAAAGGAAGAGATAATTGGAAAAGCTTTCCAAAGGATATACTATAATTGATATGTCGAATTATGAAGATAAATTAGGGTGTACATTCTTTATATAGATGGGACTCATTAGGAAAATAAAGATAACATTAAACGAGATATTTAGAATCTAATCTAATCAGAATTCAAATCAAATATTGCGTTAGATATATCGTAAAGTTGCTAAAATTGAAAAACTGCCCGAAAATCTATCTAAACTACTTCGAAATGCGAAAATACGACATTAGTCACGACAAAGCGGTGAGTATTGATCAGATGCCCGTCTTCATGCCACTGACCAAATTTGAGTGCAGTTTGAGATCGTCCGCTAATTAATGGTGAAATCGCCTGATTTCTAGTGATCACGTTTTTTCAAAAAAAAATTATGTGCCAACTATTCTACACCATTCTCCTCCTCTTCATAAGAACTTATACTCCAACGATTATCAAGATAAAGAGAAGTATGTGAAGATTAATTCAAATAGGTCTGCCACATTGAAGGTTGGAGAGATGGCGATCACCAAGACAACAACATAGGCATTGTCATTGATCTTCTTTGCAATTCGGCAAGGGACAACTTTCGTGTGCTTCGCCTTATTATATATACCGATAGGAAATCGTTCTTTGCGAAGGTAGACCATGACTTTAACACCCCCAGTAAATATCTTAAGACAACGATGCTTATCTATGATAGCTTTGTAGCTAACAGTGGAAGCATCCAGCCGTTGCTTTACACCCTCTTGTATCCCCTGCAACTTTATTGCCAAATTTTCGGCCGCAACATTACATCGGTCCCACTGTTTTGGCTCGTCATTACAGAGTCACCGAATGCTATCTTCCACATTATAGTTGATGAACTCAGTTTGACCGTCAGTCTTGAATGGAAGGAGCTGCTATACTGTAAATCCGTCCCAAATAAATGCCAAAAAGTCCTCCAAAAATGGCTAAGGAAATTTGTGTCCCGATCGGAGGTGATTGTCTTGGGTACACTATGGAGGCAGACTATTTCATGAAATAATAAGCTCGCCACATGTAAAGCATCAGACGTCTTTTTATAAAGAATGAAGTATGTCATCTTTGTAAACTTGTCTACCACCACAAAAACAAAATCCCTACCACGTTGGGTTCTAGGAAGATCCAATACAAAATCCATTGAAATATTGACCCATGGACTAGAAGGAATAGGTAGTAGAGTGCAAAGACCAGTGTTTTGAGAGTGGCTCTTGACATCATGATAATTTAGCAATCATTAACAAATCGCCCAACGTCCTGCTTCAGTTGAGGCCAATAGTACCACTCTTCAACCAACGCAACAGTTTTGCCTTGTCCCAGGTATCCACCGAGGGTGCCACCATAGAGTTCTCGAATGAGTTGTTCCTGCAAAGAGCTATGGGGAATACACAATCTATTACCAAAGAACAAGAACTTGTTTTGAATGATCATATCCCCATGAGAACCTATCGCAGAACACTTCTCCCAAATATCATGAAAATCGTCATCCTCAGTATAAAGAGAACAAAGATGATCAAAGCCTAAAACGTCGATCTGCATGGTCACTAGTGTCTCAACATGACGACTAAGTGCATCCGTAACTTTGTTTAAGTAGCCTGTGTAAGCTGCGATTTTAATTTATATCCAGTGACTCAAGATTTACAGATATAGATACACAAATCATTAATCTATAGAGTTAAAGAATTAACATACATTGTTTCGGATCCATCGTTCTTGATGCGAAATTGCGACAATTCGATGCTCATGAGCTTCTCCTCTATGAACCCTCTTTATTACTGGCTTCAATGAGACGGCCCCTCACTATCGCTTCAGATGACTCTAGATGTGAGGTTATGTGGATATTAGGGTTTAGAGGAGGGACTTGAGCTTTATTTATAAAGAACGAAACATATCCCTTCATTAAAAATTAGGTTTATCTTGGCCTATTCTATCCACCCACATATCCGACTAGAATTAGGAAACTGTATATATCTTTCTTTATTTGACCAATTAATATCTACAATAACAATTAATAAAGCCCATAATGAATATTAAATATATTATAACATTGTCCCACTTGGGCTAAATTAATTGAAATTGTACTTTATATGCACATTTTTATATTGGTCTAGAAATATTTCCCAACAGTCAATCTAATCCCATAAAGTCTTAAGCACCAGACCATGCCAGTAACTGTATTAGAAGACACTGAGCGATCCATGATCACGAATACTCTTAACTTTACTGATATGGATTTGATATGGTAGTATAGAAAACGGATAACATCTCAAATAATGGAGGCCCATTATATGTTATCCTCATTGTCAATCATCATTCTCTCACTTTATGTGTCACGAAACTGGACGTGTCACGAGATAACATATTTACTGTTCGAACGAACCAACATATGTCTTACCTTTATAGTTAACTATACTTTACGTGTAATAAGACATGCTTTTGGCTAAAATAAATACCACACCATCACTCAAGGTTTACACGATGCTTTAAGATTTTCAACTGATATATGTATTCAACATCACCTTAATCATAAAATGCTTTATTGCATGCAATGGAATTGATACATACCTAGATGTTACAAAATGCAACAAACACAGATGTAAACTTTATTAAAGCAAATAATGAACACAGCTCCCACTGAACAACATCTCATGATGCTTACTCAGCCCATCAATTAACATATCATATCAGCATCCCACGATGCTTTTATGTCTATGACATGTCATCCAAATGTGTATGGGAAAAGGCCTTTAGTATTGAGCCTGCAGTTACATTATCTGTGTAATAATATTATTTGTGTAATAAGCTCTATTGTAGTGTCACCATTTTTACCTGTTACCTTTATGAGCAAAAACTTGACCGCCAGATGCTCAGACCCCTTATGACATCTACTATTGTTGATGAACAATATTGCAGAGTTATTGTCACAATACAACTGTATGGATCTATTCACAAAATTAAATACGGTTAACTCTTTAATGAGATTCTGAAGCCAAATAACCTGAATAACAGCTGAAAAGCATACTACAAACTCCTCTTTCTTGATTGAGGATTACATAGATTTATGTTTACGCTTTTCTATAATACTGCAGTTCTCTTTAGGCATATAAATGTCTGCAGTTGTCATGCCCTGCTCCCAAGGCACGGGCACGAGCACGCGACTCCCTACAAGCAAACCTAATATCTCTCGTGGTCCCAAGATCTACACATAAGTCGAGAGACATATAATATACAAAGCACGCGGAAGCAATAATGAAATAACTCCTCCATACAAAATATGAAGTGGGACCCGGATAGCGCAAATACGGTCATACATGATATCCAAATGTTCATACAGATACAGAGCTACTAAATCCACTAACATGGGGGACAGGGTAAGTACACAATAGGGATACATCATCAACAACCAACTCTTAAACAAGGTCAAGGCCGCCCTCAAAAGACCGACTAACAAGCTGAGAACTCCTAAGACGAGTTGCTAGAGTCCTCGGTCTCCTCTGCGTCCTCCGTGGGCTCGTACTCCGAAAAGGTCTCAGAGCGAACCTCTATGGTATCCTCCATAGTCTCCTCAGCAGATGGCTCCACGAGATCCTCCTCAGTCGCCTCGACCATGATAACCTCCTCCTCCGTGTCCTCTAAGGTCGGGATCCTCTCCGGTCCATTCCTCGAATAGGCAACTGACCCCTCAGCCTGGTCTAAGTCCCGGGCGGGGTGGCACCAATTATGGATTACTCCTTAGGGCATCTCATTGGGCTTTAGCGGCCCAGTAGACACATTCCCGACCTTTCAGAACTAGGCCTCATACTTGTGAGGCTTCCAACTTGTACTACCCTCGTCAACCCAAATCACAGTATACTTCCTTACATAAATAGTTCCCTGGCCATCAAGGAACTTATCAAAATAAACGGTCATCTCCTTGGGGTCTTCAAAACGTATAGGCCACATCGTCAAGACCTAGGATCTGTAAAAACAAGGGTCCCCAATGAGGTGAGATTCATATCTCAGTAAGGTGGGTCCTAACCCTAGGTTAGGCCGACCGTCCACTTAAGCAATCATAAAAACCAGCATTTCATACAAATAACATACGAGGCAATCAGTTTTCGAGATAACACACAGATGTCAGGCATGCAGTCATGGCATCATAACACATTCAGATAATCATGCACACCTCGCCATGCAACATCACCACTTTCACCCTTCACGCCTGCCTCATTCTCAAGCTTGCGTTTAGAACGCATCAGGTTCGGTCCACGTAAACACATCAGACCGTTATTGACAACCCGTGTAACCACATCAGGTTTCAATGTACTCCAAGTCAGTGTCAACACGTCACATCTCTGTCCCGCGTAAACGCATCAGGACCGTGGCCATCTCAACCCCGCGTCTCATACGTATTAGGGTGCCGCACAACTCCAACCCCGTGCCTCAGAGCCTCAGGGTAACCATCACACCACCCCGCGTCTCATACGTATTAGGGTCTCGCCTCGTCTCCGTCATGCCATAATCACAAATCATGCACACAAGGCCGAGTGCAACTCATGCATAAACAATGCATCCATGGCATGCAAGACGATTCAATCAACGTGCAAATAAGGTGGCCAATTCTAAGTACGAATATTAGCACACATGCAATCCTCTATACTGTCCTAAGACGCACAAGGAACAATCTCATAAAAGCCTTTCAAGAATCACCCAAAATCTCGACTCGCCCAATCAAGTCCAATCTTCCTATCTTAGGTTTAGGGTTCTTTTACCTTAAGCTCGATGCCACAAAAATCCTCTCCTTAAGCCCTCAACAATTTGGTCTTAATGATCCAAGAACAAACCCACCGTGCAACCTAGGAAAATCCAGCCAATTGTCAATTTCTCTTGTCCAATTCACCCATCCATGAACCACCAACCTTAATAACACATTCCTCAACATCCTAACATGTCTCATTGATGAATTTGAGATTCAAAACCAACAACCAATAGCCTCCACAGAATCGTTTTACACATACCCGAACCGGGCTATGTTCGATTCTGTATAAACCGAGCATATCCAACCCTTAACCTACTCTAATTCCAACATTTAATCACTAACCTACTTGCTAACATGTCTCTCTAAGGGTCTAAGAGTCTCATTGAAGATTTGAGACTGTGTTGTCGCCGGAATTCCTTCGAAAGTCGCTGGTTCCTTCAAGATTGCAAACTAGCAGTTTCTGTCCAACAATCACAAGACCCATTTGGGGTCAAAACTTCATCAAATTGACCTCAACATTTTACCACAAATCACTCTACAAGTCCCCTAGACCTCCAAAAAATTTGGTCGTAAGACTCCAACGTTTCGAGGTTCTAAGAAGTTAGAATTGCTGCCTACCTCAGATTGTGTCGATTTCTGTCGGCTTTCGGGAGAATGGCTGGCCGGAGCTCTTCGGTGGGTCAATCAATGTGCTTTCACTTTGAGGATGTCGGCAAGAGGCCGAGCTAGGCGTGGGTGGTTGACTCGCCAGCCAAAGGTCGCCGAAAGTGGTCGTCGGAGCGGGCGAACGGGGAGGGCAGAAGCTGGTTGGGCAGCAGCAGGCAGAGAGAAGGAAAAAGATGAAGCTCTCGGTGATTTAGGGGATGTATAGCCGGCCAAGAGGAAAGAGAAGAGGGCTATATTCAATCCTCAAAGTCAAAGGTTGAATGGTAGTTGGCAAAAAGTAGACATAACCACTCTTTAGCTAATCTAGTGACACTTGTCCTAAGTGTCAATCAAGGTGATCCAATGGCCATAATCTCTTCAAATTTTCGATGGCTCTTGGGGTGATTGAAAGACCAAAATGCCCTCCTTCAATTGCGTAAGCAAGGTTAAAGCTTTGAGGGACAAAATGGTAATTTTACCCCCGACGTCCGGAATGTTGTTTTTCTCAATCCAATATTCTTCGACATGGTGACGGCCAATCCAAACATGATGGTGGAATTCTTGATTCTTCATTTTCAATTTTCAAGACTCGTTTCTAATTGTTTTCTCTATCAGACATGGTTCCAACCTATCCCGAACCGACAGGCGACTTTTACAGACTTTACGCGTATCGACCTTGTGATTCATATCACAATTTGGGCTCGTCAATTCGTGGCGATTTTGGTTGTCATGTAATTGTGAGGGTCTATCACTAGTTCCTATGATTTCAATCGTCATTGTCTGATTTAGGAAAATTTTACAAATTATAGTTGGTTAAGCGGCATCACCTGCGCTCCAATCGTATAACGCTAACAAGGCATTCCTTAATCGTTCTTAAATCGGCCTTTTGTGGTTCTAAATATCCCCTCGACAATCCTTATGGTCAAAGTATCATTTCCTATTTGAATTTCCTAGATCCACCTACCTCATCTCGCGTTAGCTTTGCCCTTTTGGTTAGTCTACTCAAATTGATCAGATTCGAGCGAGATATTACTGAAACACATCGCTAGATATACTTCTCATTAATGAGTCTGAAAATGATTGGAAAATCAGAATGTCACAGCAGTTGTCAACTTCACATCATCCTGATAGCTAACAAAGCCCGAATTCGAATGCCTTACTAGCTGCAGGTCCTGAATATGTGTAAATTAACATATAGTCTTTTGTTCTCTTTAAGTACATCAAAACTTTCTTAGCAATAATCCAATGATTACGTTAAGGAATTAACTAATGTCTGCTTAGAAGTCTCGTTGCAAAGACAACATCTGACTTAGTGCAAGCGTGAGCATACATAATGCTTTTAAGTGTACTTTGATATGGTACATTCTTTATTTGAGTTCTCTTAATAACTTTATGAAGACACTATGACAGATTCAGTCTATTGCCCTTAATGGCAGGAGCAACTCCTGACTAGCAACACTTTATACCGAAAACAATCAATGTGTATCCTCTAGAAATAACCCAACATATGGCGTGAACGATCCATACGGATCTCAATGCCTAAGACAAAATATTCCTTATTAAGATCAATCACGTCAAAATGCTTTAACAATATCTAGTCCACCTTATGCGGTAATTCAAGAAAACCACTTTCAAGCAAATTATCGTCTATATAAGACATGAGGAAAATAAATTCCTCCCACTGATCTTGTAGTATATACTAATTTACTTCATTCTTGATAGAACAGAATATAACAATAATACTATGAAACTTCAAGCAACAATTGGCTAAAAGCTTACTTAAACTCATAAACAGACCTTTCAGTCTAGAATACCCATGAATATGTTTAAACTTTATTCCATGGCATTATATGGGATTCCTCTTTCTTTATGCACAAGTTTATCTGAATCATCTTGTGACATTTTGATTTTCCTGTCATTTCAAGACTCATTAATGAGAAAGTATCTGACGATGTATTTCAGTCGTATCTCGCTCGAATATGATCAATCTTGAGTTAACTGACCAAGAGGGAAGGTATGTGGACCTAGGGAATTCGAATAGGAAATGGCGATTTGACCATAAGGATTGTCGAGGGGACATTTAGAGCCATAAAAAGGCCGATCTAAGAACGATTAAGGAATGCATTGCTAGTGTTATATGATTGGAGCGTGGGTGATGCCGCTTAAACCAATATATAATTTACAAAATTTTTCTAAATCGAACAGTAACGATCGAGACTGTCGGAACTAGTGATAGACTCTCACAATTACATGACAACCAAAATCACCATGAATTGACGAGCCCAAATTGTGATATGAATCACAGGGTCGATACGCGTAACATCTGCAAAAGCCGTCCGTCAGTTCGGGATAGGTTGGAATCGTATTGGATAGAGAAATGATTCAGAAACAAGTCATGAAATTTGAAAATGGAGAATCAAGAATTTCAACAATATAATTGGATTGGTCATCGTCTTATCGAAGAAAATTGGGATTAGAAAAATGATGTTCCGAACGTCGGGGGTAAAATTACCATTTTAATTTTACCCCTCAAGCCCTAAACTTACCTATATAATTAGACAAGGACATTTTGGTCATTAAAGCCCTTTATAGATGCCGAAAATTTGAAGAATTGAGAGCCATTGGATGAGCATTGATTGACACAATGGACAAGTGTCAAAAGATTAAGCTTTGATGTTGATTGAGTCACTTTTAACCTACCATTCAATAAGTTGACCCTTGGAATTGAAGTATAAACATCTCTCTCTCTCCTCTTGGCCGAACACACCCCTTCATTTGTCGGTTTCTTCTTCTTCTTCTTCCCTTCTTCTTTGCCGAGAAGCCCGCCGCCCGACCGAATTCTGCTTGCCCGTTCGCCGCCGTCGACTGCCACTTCCTGCGACTCCCAGCCATCGATCTAACCACCTGCAGCTTCTTCATCCTCTTGTCGACATTCTCCAAGTAGAATCACTGCATTTGACTTAGTGAGGAGCTCCGGTCGGCCAATCTCCCGAAAGTCGACGAAAACCGTCGCAGCTGGAGGTAAGCCACGGTTTAGGCCTCATAGGACCCCAAAATCTTTGAGTTTTTCGATCAATTTTGTGGACATCTAAGAGAAACATAGAATGAGCTATGGTAAAAAATTTGGAGAAATTTGATGGAGTTTTGGCCCTAAATGGGTCTTGTGTTTGAAGGACCAGAACTGACCGATAGCAAATCCGGAGGAACCGGCGCCATTCAAGGACTTTTCGGCATCGGCTTGGCTCCAAATTTTCGGTGTGACTCTCCAAACCGTAGAACTACATGTTAGCAAGTAGATTAATAAATAAATTGAGGGTTTAAGTTAGTTTAAGAGCTATTAAGTTGGGATATGCACAGAACCGGGTGAATCCTGTTTCGGTTCTGTGCATACCGGTTCTGTGAGAGGCTGTTGGTGTTGAGATTGAGCTCCAATTTCTTCGTTGAGAAGTGTGAGGATGTTAATTGATAGGTCTATAAGGTATATAGATAGTGGGGTGAAGATTTGAGTTATGGTTAGTGGGGTGAAGATTTGAGCAAGAAAAATTGATGATTAGATTAATTTCCTTAGGTTGTGCGGCAGACTCGATCTTGGACCATTAGAATCGAACCCTTGAGGTGCTTGGAAGAAGAATTGTATTGCATTAAGCTTGAGGTAAGGGGATTCTAAACCTTTGATAGGAGGATTGGACTCGATTGGGTAATTTGTATGCGAATTGATCGATTCTTGGAGGTTCATAATATGATTGTCCAATGTACGTCCTAGAAAGATATAGAGGACTTGAATGTTTGGCAATGCTTGTGCTATGATTTGATTGTCACTTTTGTATGTCAAATGTAATTGTATCGCATGCCATGGATGTTTCGTTAGTCGCATGAGTTGCATTCGAACATGTGCTATGAAATGAAATGAACTTACGGCATGTCTGAGAAGTAGTGACACCCTGAGGCGTATGAGACGCGGGGTTATGTGGATAAATGCCCTGAGGCGCTAAGGCGCGGGGTTTGAATTGAATGGCACCCTAAGGCGTATGAGACGCGGGGTTAAGAAGGCCATAGTCTTGAGGCGTTGAAACGCAGGACGGAGTTGAGATGTGTCAACACAGGCCTGGATGAGATTGAAAACCTTATGCGTTTATGCGGGTTTGTCAATGAGACGGTCTAATGCGTTTACGCGAACCGAGCCTGAAGCGTTCTAAACGCGGATATGAAAGTAAGGAGGTAGGAAAGGGGTGAAAGGTGTAATCTGGCTTGATAACGTGTGCTTGAGCTTAATGATGTAATAAAATGCCTTGATTGCATATTTGATATCCGTGTGTTATTTCATGATAGTTTAATGCCTCATGTGAATTTGTATAAATTATTTGTGATTATATCTGCCTGAGTGGACGGTCAGCCTAACCTAGAGATAGGACCCACCTTACTGAGATGTGTGTCTCACCCTGTTGTAGGATCCCATTTTTTTTTCAGATCTTAGGCCTTGAGGATGTGGCCAATCAAATTTGGTGACCAAAAGGAGATGTCTGTATATTTTGAGTAGCTATTTGACGGACAGGGACCGTTTATGTTTGGAAGTGTACAGTCGTCTGGGTAGACGAGGGTGGTAGTAGCTGGAAGTCTCACAGGTACGAGGCATGGTTCAGGAAGATATTGGACGTTTCTACAAGGCCGCTGAAGCCCATTGAAATACCCCGTGGGGTGATACCCAGTTAGTGCCATCCCACTCGGGATTTAGTGGAGGCCGAGGGATCAGTCGCTGGCTCGAGGAATGGCCCTAAGAAGACCTCGACTTTGGAGGCCACCAACGAGGTCGTAGTGATCGAGGCTACCGAGGACGATCTGGTGGAGCCATCAGCTGACAAGACGATGGAGTACACCGTGGAGGTTTGCTCGGAGACCTTCTCGGAGTACGAGCCCAATGAGGAGGCTGAGGAGGATACTGATGATTCTAGTAGCTCGACCTAGGAGTCTCTGATTTTCTAGTCAGATATTTTGATGGTATTCCCAACACCTGCTTCTTTTGGAAGACTGATGCTTGTCTTTTGTGTTAGCCTTGCCATCCTACCGACCAGTATGTTTAGTTTGTCGTGCCTTGTATGGGTAATCGAAAGTTTATGTATTATTTGTACTCTCGTTACCCAGGTCCCATTTTATATTTGTACAAATGAGTTTTTATATCATTGCTTTCGTGTGCTTTCTATATGATATATATCTCGACATATATGTGAATCCTGGGACCTCGAGAGATAGTTTGTGCTTGTAGGGAGTCGCGCGCTCGTGCCTAGGGCGTAGGGCGTGACATATCTGCTGCAAAAACTTTGGGTTACATAAAAGAAACTTTCAAATTAAGATCTGCAATCAAAATGATGTGTTGACATCTGTATGGTAAAGCTCCTTATTATAATAAACTATTAATACCTTAATCAATCTGAAAATTTTTATGAGAGACTGAAAAAAAAACTTATTTTAAGTTTGTTCGTTCTTTATGTGTGAAACATTTCGATACCAGTCTGTCCTTAAACTTCTCAAATAAAACACTGATCAAAATATGATTTGATAGAGTAAATAAAAACTTTCATATGAAGTCCCTTTAAGTTTTACACACCTAATTGTAGCAGATGGACTTGTGACCTTAAGGCATGCTAATAAGCTTTCAAACACCGCATGTTTCATAGTTTGTACCTTATCTACCATGCACTCAACCACAATTCTAATTATGAACAAGAAATATCAACTGTATAAATTACTAGATCAATTATGTAGTCGATTTTGTAGTCATGCTCTTCTGGATAGACTATTTAGTGTGACTTGGTAGAACTGATCATCTTTGCCTAATAAATCCATTAAGAGAAGCTATTTTAACTTTTATTCTATGCTTGTGGGGACTGATAAACTTCATCAAGTATTTTCTTAATAACAAGAACCTGAATCCCAACAGAATCAAACCGTAACTTAGGCTACTCCATAATCATCTATGTTGGCAGAAAAATGACACGGTGGTCTCTACCACACCATTACCTTTAATAATTTGTGAGCAAATACCCTTATTCGGTTATATCAAGCTCCAACAATTTAGCCATATGTAATTCCACAATGCTTGTTTCTCTTTTGGGATGATAAATCAATACCCCTTGAATGATCTGTGTAAGATACAGAGTAAAACCGAGTGATTCTAGAGTCCAACTTATCTAATGTTGGATTATGTAACTTTATTTCTTCATTAACACCTCAAACCTTTATATGGGTCAAACTAAATTAACGTCCAGTCCATCATTCAAAAGGTCAACGAAATAGTTTTGGTAGAAACATAATGGGTTACTTTCAAATTTCACTTCATAGAGAATCATACAAGCTGGTTTCACAAATCATACTCTTCATCATATTCATAGGGTGTAATTTTGCTTTTCGGCCACACCTTTTTGTTCAAGGCTACATGGCATAAAGCCGTAATCCTAGAATCCTCTTAAGTATTTGGTAAATGACTCTTTAAGCTATCCAACATCACCATGTCAACCTTGATACTCACCATCGCCGTCAAAACTAACAACCTTCTATGATTTTTCCCGACTGTTTCTTGACTTCAATTCGAAATTCCCTAAACTTGTCAAGAAATCCAAACTTTTCCTTAATCAAGAACATATAACTATATAGGGAATAATCTTTGATAAATGTGATGAAATAAAAATTTCTACACATTATTGTCATATAGGATCAACTTATTCCAGTATGAATGATCTCCAATAGATCATAATTATCGACTAAGTTTCATTCTTTATCTTAGTTATCTAACCTATACAACCTACGCATGTGTCTATATCACTTTTCTGAGTGGGCAAAATGTTTGACTTTATTAGTCTTTCCACTCTTTCTTTCGAAATGTGATCAAGAAGTTTATTCCGCAATGCGTATGATTGTACCTTAGCCAGAGATCCTTTTGAAACAACATTTTCAATTGCATAAGTAACGTATAATTCAGTGGGAGATAAATATAATTCGCACAATCCATTAGATATAGTGTAGTACCCAGCTTTATTTTAATTAAAAGAAATAGTAATTGTTTTATTTGAAATCTCAAAAGAGTAACTACATATGTCCAAATTTGATACGAAAAATAAATTATGTCTTTAAGGAGTGCACATGAAATATTTTTCTTTTTTTGGGTAAGGATGAAATATGTTTCTTTTTCTTTTTTTCTTTTTTTTTTTTTGATAACCCAGGGAACCCCCGCACGGCCGACAGCCGGGAAGTAAACCCTGGGGGCGACACGTGCTAGCCACCACACACGTGCCACCGGTTAAGTCACCCTGCGACGCCCGGGATTCGAACACTCAACCTTTTGCGAGAGGAAGAGTGCGCGCTCCAGCAGCGCCACCCAGGCGGGTGGTATGAAATATGTTTCTTAATGTCACATAAAAACCAGAATCCGGAATTACATTCCCATTAATTCAACGTCAACTTTATAATTGTTTCCATAATGAACTTGATTCAACCTGATTTGATATCTTTCAATTTGTGAATTTCATATGGTAAATGCAACATAATATGTCGCACTGCCATCTAGCCATCACAAACCAGATGAAACTTTAAATAGAATAAATTCACAAACTAATATCAAAGAATCATTACTTTATGCTCATACTTAGATAACCAAGAATTTGTATTAATTGTAATCTTTCTTTATATGATCGTTCTTCTTATAAAAGAAGTAGAGATCACCATCCTTCTCAAGGATGTTTTTTATGGATCTAAATCATCAGAATGACCGGTGGTTAACTATAATATTTTATGAGTATGATTTCAGAACCGCTTAATATGCAATTTCACTAACTTTAAGTTGTAATCTTTAATCTTAATAGAACCATTACACTTGGTGTTAAGGAGTCATTGCAGATATGTATCACTCTTAATAATAAACGAGATATAATTTCAAACCTTCCAAGGTTTTCTTTATTTATTTAACAGTATAGTTAATTGGCAAAAACGCATTTCAAGTGTTCCTTAATGGATCGCTTTATATCAAATAAGCGAATTCAATTTCTCTTTACCCAATAAGCACATGGTTCTTTTGAAAGTTATCACTAATGAAAGTGAGATCTACGGGGCATTTCTTGACAAGAGCAATATAAATATTTGTCAATCTTTCGTAAACAGAAAATTCTCATTTAGTTCTCAAAATTTGAACCCATATGAATCTCAATTCTCAATTTTAACAGAATCATCATTCATAAAAGCAGCGATTGGAAAGACAATTAATGTTTTCAATTAGCATAATGTGAAATTTCCTTTTTGAGAGATACATATATCATCATATAATCACCTTTGGGCAAAAACATGGCATGCAGTTGTATACTCCCTATATTACAGCAGTCATGAGAATTTATTTCAATCTTCATTAATCACTACTTTTGGGTATATGACAGCACTAAAACTAATCAATCCTCAATAATATGATGTACTGTTGCAACCCTCTTCGAGCCGTCCCGGTTTCGAGGGCTAATTGGTCGTTCCGTCTGGTCGGATGTGGGCCTTTCCCAAGGCTTGTTACCCAAGTCACAGCGGCGGTATACGTGGTCAACCTTCGATGTGATCTGGCGACATGTGATAAGTGTACATGCTAAGGAGTCGCCACCAATCATTTTGTGAAGGGTACGATTGGAAACCCTATCGAATAGTTGAGAGCATTCTATTCAACTCTGCGAAAACTAGATAAACGGGATCGGAAACTTTATTACGTCAACTGTCAGAGTTGACGTACTTTCGGCACCTAAGTCGAATGATTTATCTAACTTAAGATTTAATGCAGATGAGGGAGGTGCGAACCCTAAAACAAGGAGCTCATGCAAATAGGAGTGACTACCCTAACAATCACAGTAAATAAATTGAGTACACAAATTAATGATCCAAAATATGCGGATAAATCACATGAAAGCAACGTGACCTCCTTAATAAAGCCCTATTAGCCTAGAGAAATGTCAATCAAGGCTTAGGAGTGTTTTTGACATGATTTGCTCTTGAGGAGCAAAATAGTAATTTTGAAGATTTTTTGAACAATTTGCTCAAGAAGGGAAAATTCATCATTTCAGATGAAATATGGATTCAAAAGTTGGTGAAAATAGGATTGGTAACCAAACCAATCCATTTCTTATTTTTCAGAAATTTTCAGAATTTTTCTGAAATTTTTGAAGCGATTTACTTTTTGAGGGGTAAAATCGTCATTTTCAGAAAGTGATGAGAAGTGAAAATCTCAAACAGAAGGATTGATCGACCACCAGACCCAAATCCTAATTTTGAGTAGTTTCCACGACTCGATTGGAATAGGAAACGAATTACCCTTAGAAGGGTAGAATCGACATTTCAGAAAAGGGGACGAGATTCGAAAACTCAAGCATAAAAATTGGTCGCCTAACGAACGCTAATTTTTATCTTGGCGTTGTCATCCTATCTCATATACCAAGGAGAGGCGATTTATCTCTAAAGGGTAATATCGTCGATTCTCAGAAGAACAAATAAGTTATCCTAAAAATAGGATCGACCAGTTGTCTGTGGTCAATCCTCAAATTGTGGGAATTTCTAGAATGTCTAGGAATTTTTTATAATTTCCACATTTTTCTAGAATTTTCTAGATTTTTCTTATTTAATATTAGAAAATTATTTTTTGATTTTTTATTAAAAAAGTGATTCGGACCGGGTTGGAACCCGGCCCAGACTTGGACGCGCGAGACCCAACGCTCCAAAACGACGTCGTTCCAAACTTTTAAATTTTCGATTTATTCGGATTTAATCCGACGGCTCCTAATGAACCACGTGGCTACTCCACGGCCATTGGATTGGCTTATTAAAACGTACGACTCATATCAAAAGCCGACTATCTCTCAGCCGTCAGATTTGATTACTTAAATCTACGGCCAAGATCGAATGACTCAGCTAATCCTCGACGGTTCGATCAGACTATTATTTTTTTATTTTTGAAAATTCGATTTTTATTAACAGAATTTATAAAAACTGATCGAACGATCATTAAGCCAACACGTGGCACAACCTAAACCATTAGATCAACTAACAGATTCAAACTGAATTATAAGGGCTCAGCTAACGTGGCATGCCACATCAGTGTCACGTCATCACTTTTGACCGATTGATCGCCACGTCATCATCTTCTTCCTCGAGCATTCTTCTTCTGCGATGAACGGCCAGGAGACTCCGGCGATGATTTGACGATGAAATCTCGACGGAATCAAGCAGGACCAACGCCAATAGACTCGTCTCAACGTTTCGCATCACATATATCAGAATTAACGCATTTCATCCACAAAATCAAAGGCAAGCAAGCTTGAACCAGTTCAGGTATAGCTACTCCAATCATGCGATTCATGGCATCTCAAGTCAATTCATCAACACATAAGCACCATAGGAGGTTCAGAACACTTATTTCGAGCTCTGATTGAGCTCGCGCGACCTATATTTGACTAGGCGATATTGAACAATGTTCGGCAATGGAGGTAGAGTTTGGAGACTCAATTCGAGATATTCAAGCAAAGTCAATGCAAAATGAAGATGCGATGATGGTCAGTGATGCTTGGGGAACAAAACGCCCACATAAAATCGAAGAACAATGGTCGGATACCAAATCCATCATTGATACACGGTAAGAGAGTTTCAAGACTGAACTCATCTTTTCTGGGGTTATAAGCGGTTTGGCTAGTGGCGATCGACTCCTGGAACTTCAGGCAAGCTGCTGACGTTCTTCTTTGGCTTCGGTTTGGCCGGAGACGGCCTTACCAATGCCTTGCAGTTGAACTCGAATTCTCGACGGTGGGAGCCGGAGAATGAGCTCTCTCTCGCTTTCTCACTTTCTCTCTCTCTCTCTCTTGATTCTGTTAATCCTCGGGAACAGAATGAACCGATCCCCCTTTCTAGAAAGCCTCCAATGGCTATATACCACTTTCAAATTTTTGCCACGAACAGGAGAGGTTAACTGACTTGAAATGGCACGTAATCGTACGTGCCCTTTGGTCCAAACGGTGCCGGAGACGGTGGGCAATTCCGTTAAGTAGGAATGGTTCCCCGGCGTGCACGAATGGACGTCAGATGTGGTCATTCTGTGAAAGTTGACTTTCACGGCGACCGCGACATTGACCGGTTGATTTCGCCTTCCTCCGGCGACCATTGGTAGCGATTCCGATCTCAATCGACGGGAAATGGCCAGAAGAATTAAATGCCCACCAGTGTGTTTTCAATTGCAGTCGGTTGACCGATCAATTTTCCCATCGATATTGGGCTTTGTACTATTCATCTGCACAGACTCTTGGGAAAGAAGATGGCATTGTAGCGGACCGGTTCAAATGGTCAGAATCGGTCTGACTCTATTTTTGCAAAATTAACCAAATTTTGTGAGAAATTTTCATAATTAGACCTCAGAATCAAACTTAAGACATGAATATTATCCAAAAATGTGATTTCACCAAAAAGTTCATGTCAATTTCTATAAAAGCCCCAAATTTATCCTTAATTGCAAATCGAAAAATTATGAAATTGAAGACTCAAATGATCAAATTGGACTAAACCACCTATGCCAATCGATTCAGAATGGTGAAATACATTGGGCAGTGGCTTCAATTGGTAAATGTAGCCATTGAATTGAAAGTAATTTCAATTATGCTCAAATTCAAGGACTAAGTTGCAATAAAGTATGCAATTTTGCCCAATTCATGCAATTGAGTAATTTATGTAAATAATTGGGCTAAATTGCAATGAATGACAATTATATTGAATGTCAAGACCCTAAAAACGCCAAAATTGTAAATTAAAAGACTCAATTGACTTTTTTTAACCAAATTCAATCATAAGTGTAACAAAGGAACAGATAAAATTGAACTTGAATTTAAACTTTTTATGAAGTAAAAAATACAAGGGAATTAAAAGAAAAATATTGACTATTTTTTAATATTTTTGTGACATCAAATGCTATTTTTCTTGAATTTTCATTTTTTTATTTTTAAAAAATACTAAAAAATATGAAAAAAATAAGGAAATTTACTTTTTGTTTAAAAAAATGATTCCTTAGGCTTGGCCAAGGCTACCAAAGTTGATTTTATAATTTTTTGACTTTTTATGGATTTTTGAAGAATTTTTCAAAAATGAACTGAAAAAAGACTAATAAAAAATCAGGTGTCAATAGCTACCCCTCTTTGAGAGGAATCTCGTGCGAGGTTTAACTCAAAGACAAGTGACACCTGAGTATAAGCTGTCTCGACTGGGAAAAGAAAGAAAAACGAATCTTGATATTCAACCCTTCTTATTCTACAGGTGAATGTTCTGTTCGTCCTGTCTATGCTAATGTAAGAGAGAGAGAGCGAGAGAGAGAGAGAGAGAGTAGAGATAATCACCTGTTACCCACCTTCTTGGTGCTCGCATGGCATGCGTGGTATATAGAGGATTCAAGTAAATACCTAGGGACTCGTCTCTTGAGCATCCTAGGGTGGTTAAGTTCTAGCCTGTATGGTAGACCAAACCAGAATGGGATTCCTATTTGACAGGAACCAATGGATGACGCACTCATTCTTTAGGGATTGTTAAAGGTTTTGATCCTTATGGTGGATCAGACCATGAATAGGACTCCTTTCTATCATGAACCCATGGATGACGCACCATGTTCTTTAGGGTTTGTTAGAGACTAGGCTTCCTATCCACTAGGAACCTAAATATGACGCACCCGTTCTTTAGGGTTTGTAGGAGACTAGACTTCCTATACACCATGACCAAAAGATGACGCACCCGTTTTTTAGGATTTGTCGGATACTAGGCTTTCTATCCATGAGGAACCTAAATGTCACGCATTCGTTCTTTAAGGTTTGTCGGATACTAGACTTCCTATTCACTAGGAACCTAAAGGTGACGCACCCGTTATTTAGGGTTTGTCGGATACTAGGCTTCCTATCCACCAAAAACCTAAAGGTGACGCACCTGTTCTTTAGGGTTAGTCAGAGACTAGGCCGACCCTACACCTTGAGAAATCAACGAGCGTCTATACAAATGAGATATACCTAACTCTTAGGTTTTACCAACGGGGCTATTCTGGGGTTTAGGGGTTACCTAAAACCTTACAGAAAGCTAGTTCTAAAGATTGTGTTCTCAACGTGCAAGGCGCCATTCTAGGATTTGGGGACTCCAAGTATCCTGCAGAAAACTCAAACTTACAAGCACTTTCATTAACAAGATTTTTCTGAGATTTAAGGGTTACCTAAAATCTTTCATAAAATAATCTCAAAGATTGTCCTTTCGACAAATGAAGTGCCATTATGGGATTTGGGGGTTCAAGGATCCTGAAGAAAGCTCAAACCTGAAATCTCACATAAAAGACGACTCTAATGCTCTTTCTTGTTGAGCAAGGTATTCTTTTTTAACCCGGGCTGCCATGAGTCTCATAGAAGTTTCAACCCGAGAGTTCATTCCTCATCAAAGATATCAGTTATCTTTAAGGCAATGGCAGTTATAATGCAGGCAAAGTTTTACTTTAACCTATGCAATTATGCAAAATGACTTATGATGCTGGAGGTTCTCCAGGACATCTTAAAGCATACGGAAGTGATCGGAAATCCTTGTAAGGAAAATCCTGGATCAAACAATTTAAAGTTTCCAATAAAGCTCACTTTTAAGCACTCTATTGGAATGTCTTCGTCAAAGAGGGTTTCTCACCGATTCTTCAACTTTGGTCTTTTACGAAGAGAGCACTCGAATTTCCTAATAACCTGCACTTGGGTTTTCGGGGCTATTCACAACGCATACACTCCGATTAATCGGGAGGCCTCTACGGGACCATAATGTTGGGATTGGACACAATTTCAAAGGGGGACTCACTCTCTAAGTCAGGCCTTTTGAATAAAAGTTTTTTCCATGGGACATTCTGAATTTCTTGCCATTTTGAGGCTGTTGAATGTGAATGTATCATTCGATGTATTTCACTTTTGTATTTCAATTTTGTCTCGCTCATGTCTAATCAATCTTGAGTAAACTGACCAAAAGGGAAATGCTAACGCATAACAAGGTCCGTGGACCTAGGAAACTCAAAAAAGAAAATGACGCTTTGACCATAAGGATTATCAAGAGAACATTTAGAGCCAGTAAGGCCGATCAGATAACGATTAAGGAATACAACGCTAACGTTATAAGATTGGATCCCGGGTAATGCCACTTAACCAATGTATAATTTACAAATTTTTCTTAATCGAGCCATGACGAATGAAGCCATCGGAAGTAACAATGATCCTTCACAATTACATGACAACCAAAGCTGTCATAACTTGATTTTTCCTAAGTGTGATGAAATCATAAAGTCGATACGCGTAACGTTTGTAAAAGCCGCCCGTTGGCTTGAGACAAACTGGAATTACGATCGACGAACGAATCATCATGAAATGGAGGCTCAAAATTGCCAATTGGAAATAGAGAATTCCAAATATGGATAGAAATTTGACAACATTTCGCTAAATGGTAATTTCGAATTGGAAAAAATGAAGTTTGGACTGAAAGTGCAAAATTACCATTTTGCACCTCGATCATTTGTCTTGCCTTAAGAATGCAAACAGGAAAATGGTCATTTTTCCCTACAATATATGGCTGGCGAAAATTGATACACATGGGATCAAAGTTTGAGTTGTATTATTGGTTATATGCCACATGTCAAGCAATGGAGACTTCAAGCATTAATTACCACCACCAAACCTAGTCATGTCAAATTAATCTCAATTATATGTGTGAGACAACCTACCAAAGCCATCTTTAGCCGGGTATACCATCTACCTTATTTCCCTTGCAATTTCCTCTCCTTTTACACCATCACCGAAAACTGCCCAGAACGACAATTTCTGCTCTACCTGTTCGTCATCTTGCCGGCCCCTTTTCGATGTCCCCTGCTCGTACTCTGACCACTAGGAGCAAGTTTGATGTGTCCTTGACACGTTCCAAGTGATATTTTGAGGTTTCGTTGAACAGTTTTTCCCGATCAGCCCTTAGACTAAAACTGAACAGAAATCGCGTAAACTAAGGTAAGGTCTTTGTTCTACCTCATAGAGACTCCGATTGACTTAAAAGTTTTTAGGAGACCTCTATAGCATCTAGTACTAAGGTTTGATGATCTGTGGCTGCAAGTTGGATGGTGTTAAAATAGGTTTTTATGGCTGAACATTGATGGTGAAATATGGACAGATTCTGGCCTTGAGGAAGCTAGGTTGTTTCGAGGTCCTTGGAGTGTGGTTTCTCTTCAAATCTCTTGGTGAGCCTTCTAAACTCGTAAATGGAGATCTTGGTACATTATTTGTGTAAAGAGTTAGGCTTGGGATTGAATTATAGCTAGATTAAACGGTTAGAACCCAAAATCGGTTCTGTTTTGAGGATGACTACATGCTGGCCGATTCTATTTAGGGGTTGAATGAAGGGCATTTGAACTTCAAATGGGCTTATAACACCATATTTGATGTATTGTGAAGTTTTCGTGGGAAGTGTGAGAAGTAAATTGAGGTTTAGAAATGAGTTATGGTCAAAATTGACGCTTAAACCTCGAAATTGAGTTTAGTCTTGTGTGTGGCCGTGTGAGCCGAGCCCATTGAGGATTTGTGGGAGTGTTATTATGCATTCGTTTGCTTAATAAGATGGCATAAATTGCCCGTAGTATACCTAAGGAAGGATTGGGTTAATAGAGGTGAGCATTCCATGGTTTTTAATTGAAGATTGGTAAATATTTTTAGGTTGATGAAGGATTCGTGGAAATTCGATACTTGCGATCTTGAGGAGAGTCAAATTATGTGACACTGTGCTAATTGATTAGGTAAGTGTTTCCTAAACTCTTATCTGAATGCTAGGTGTGACATTCTAATTTTCAGTCAATTTCAGACTCATTAATGAGAAGTTTGTATATGTCAAGCGATGTGTTTCAGCTGTATTCCTCTTAAATCTGATCAATTTGAGTAAGCTGACCAAAGGAGAAAGGCCAACGCGAGACGAGGTACGTGGACCTAGACAACTCGAATAGAAAATAGCGCTTTGACCATAAGGATTGTAGATGGGATATTTAGAACCATCAACAGGCCGATCTAAGAAGGATTAAGGATTACTTTGCGAGCGTCGTACGATTTGAGCGCGAGTGATGCCGCTTAACCAACGTACAAGTTGCAAAATCTTCCTAAACCGGATTGTGACGATTGAGACCCTAGGGACTAGTGATAAACCCTCACAATTACATGACAATCAAAGCCGCCACGAATTGACGAGCTCTAAACATGATAAGAATCATGGATCGATACGCGTAATGTCTGCAAAAGCCACCCGTCAGTTCAGGATAGGCTGGAATCACGTCTAATAGAGAAAACTATCAAAAACGAGTCTTGAAAAGTTTGAAATGGAAAATCAAGAATTTCGACGTTATTTGGATATAACAAAAATTCTCTCTCCTAAATTTCAAACCTTTTTCGGCTAACTTTCAAACCATTGACTAAGCCTTGGGATATAACAAAAATTCTCTCTCCTCTCTCTCTCCTCACCTCTCATTTGGCTAGACCATCCTCATGAACCACTGAGCATCTCCTTCTTCTTTTTTCTTCTTCTGCTCGTCGCTTGACCGCCACTGGACCTCCTGTTCGCCAGCCACGACTCTACCCTCCGGCCACCATCCGACCGTCAGCCAACCACTTGAGCTAAGCCCTACGTCCTACCGACATCCTCAAATAAGAATCACGGCATTTGGAGCACCGAGGAGTCCCGTGCAAGCATTTTACCAAGAGCCGACAGAATAGGACTCAACCTAAGGTAGGTCCGGTTCCTAGTCCTTTTGATGGTCGAAATCTTGGAATTTTGTGCTCAAATTTTGTGGAGATCTAGTAGAGATGTGTAGAAATATATGGTAAAAATTGAGGCTCAATTTGATAAAGTTTTGACCATGAACAGACCTTGTAAATGTTGGACAGAATTTGCCCGAAAGACTGACCCAGATGATCCAGTGACTTTGGGCGAGTTTCCGAGGACCAACCAACTCGAAACTCACGGTGAACCTTCCAAATACTTAGGTAGACATGTTAAGAGGTAGAATAACATTTAAATGTTGGATTTGGGGTAAGATAAGGATCGATTGTGCCCGATTTGCACAGAATCGTGAGGGACCGGCCCGATTCTGTGCAAGACCGGGAAAAACTGAATTTGTTGGAGGCTGAGATGGGTGATTTTGAGTTTCAAATTGATGTTTAAGATATGATGAGATGTTGAGGGATATGTTATGAATGATTGGGGTTAATGAATTGAGGAGTTGGACTTGGAAAATGACGAATCGATTGAATATTCTAAGTTGCACGGCAAATTGACCCTTGGATTTGGGTTGGCCGAAACCTTGGGAGCTCAAAAGGAAGAGTTTTGTGTTGTCAAACTCGAGGTAATGGATTCCTAAGCTTAGGATAGGGAGATTGGACTCATTGGGTGAGTCGAGCATTGATTGGATTGATTTGTGAGAAATTGTCAAATGGGATGGTCTTTGTATGTCCTAAGAAGTTATTGGATGATTTTGTGTGACATTGTCTATGCTTGAGTTGTCTGCCATGTCTGAGTATCAATTGACTTGCTTGCATGCCATGAGTGTTCAAATCGTGCGTGAGTTGCACCTGTTGCTTGTATATGAGTTGAATTGAGATATCCTGGCATAAACATGAAATGGCGAGGCCCTGAGACGTATGAGACGCGGGGTGGGAGGTGGATACCCTGATGCGACGAGATCGCGGGGTGAAATTAATGTTGTGTGGCGCCCTGATGCGACGAGATCGCAGGGTTGAAATAGCCATGGTCTTGATGCGAATTATTTGCGGGACGGAGTATGAGATATTGATATTGGCCTGGAGATTCGTCATAACCTGATACGTTTACGCTGGTTAACAACGACGATCTAATGCGTTTACGCGGACCGAGCCTGAGGCGACTTGATCGCGTGTTAGAGATTGAGGCAGGCGGTGATTGGTAGATGTGAGAAGTGACAGGCTGAGAGTGCATGTGCATCTGAGTGTGGTATGAGGTATTCATTATATGCATGTTGTTTGTATGTTGTTGTTTCACTGAATTGAGTATGATATGCCTGTATGTTTAAGAGTGTGATTTTGTTGAAAGGTACGACTACCTGAGTGGACTATTGACCTAACCTAGGGTTAGGATTCTTTTACTGAGATGAGTATCTCACCCCTTTTGGGGAACCCTTTACTTTACAGATCCTAGGTCGTAGCTATGTGGCCTATACATTTTGGGGACCCTAAAGAGATGACAACGTATTTTGACGAGTTCCCGGATAGGCAGGCGAACATATATGTGAGAAAGTGCACAGTTGTATGGGTGGATGAGGGTAAGCCAGATTGAAAGCCTCATAAATTCGACGTGTAGTTTAAGAAGGAAGGGGATGCACAGATTAGGCCACTGAAGCCCCATGAGGTGCCTCAGCGAGTCATACCTGATTGGTGCCAGACCGTAGCAGAGCAGGAGCTACCGAAGGGGTCAGTAGTAGGGTCTAGGAACGGGCCAGAGAAGACCCTGACCTTGGAGTTCATAGAGTAGCAGGAGGAGGAGGTCATAGTTTTGGAGGCATCTAAGGGGACCTTGCTGAGCCGTCGCTGGAGGTGACTATGGAGGATTCCGTCGAGGTCTCGTCCGAGACGTTCTCTGAGTATGAACCGACCAAAGACGCAGAGGATACAGAAGACTCCAGCAGCTCATCCTAGGAGTCTCCAGTTGGTGGCCTGATCTTTTGATGATGACTTGACCCGGTTCCTGTCGACTTAGTAGATGGTCTTTTTTGTATGCTTACCCTGTCACCCTTTTGCCTAGCAGTTGCAGTAGTTGGTATTTGTATGAGTAGCACGTTATAATGTATGACAGATATCATGCTATCCAGGTCCCACTTAACATATATATTGTACGGGGTTTTATGTGAGTATCGTTTTCTCATACACTATGTATTTATTATAGCTCTCGATTTATGATCGTGGATCTTGGGACGACGAGAGGTCGTCATTGGTTTGCTTGCGGGGATGTTCGCATGCTCGTGCCCGGGGCGTGGGACGTGACATCCCCGTCTTGTTTGGTATCAGAGCAAGGTTAGTTCGAATCAAAGTTGGTTGAAGACTGGAGTAATAAGGAGGTTAAGTTGAGACAAGGGCGAATAGCAAGACCTTAGGGGACTGGTTATGATAAGGCATGGGGTGTATAGCTTGTGACCTATAACTTAAGGCTTGCAATGGACTCTAGTAAGGTTGTGGAAATGCTTAAGGATCAAGTTCTCGTCTTAGGATTGAAGGTCATTTCTGAAACTTGACCTGCTTGATGAATAAAAGTGATTGGTTTTAGTGACTCATTGGAGTGGATGGAGATGAGAAATAGCCATGGGCTATTAATTGAAATGTTTCTGGAATTGATGTATGGGGTATCGATGTAGTATAACTGTTTCAGTCAAGGAGTAATTAGTAGCCTTGGATTGGATGAATGAGTAGTTACTAACTCATTACTGAACTTGTGGTGGACCAGGTTCAGTAGAAAGAGGCGAAGATGAGCAACCCATCCAGAAGATCTGGAAGACCGAAAGGCGGAGCCTCTAGCTCGAGATCGCTCGTAGCGGAGGATTCAAGAATGGACGGTCTGCTGAGGGCAATGGAAGGGCTTAGAGACATTATAGATAGGCATGCCCAGGACCGGGACGCTACCATAGCCCAGGCAGTAGGAGCTGCCCTAGTAGTCGTTAATGCCAATATTGGCAACACTGGTGGAAGTGAAAGTCAGGGCGAGCCGAACCAGAGCAATGAAATTGTAAACCCTCACGAGGAAATCGTCGTGGCCAAACAAATGGGCCAGCTAGTTGAGCAGTTTATGAAATTGAAGCTAACACAGTTTGACCGGATTGGAGATCTCGAGTTAGTGCCCAAGTGGATAGAGAAGCTAGAGAAGGCTTTTGGGGTGCTGAGATGCACAGACGAGGACAAAGTATTGCTGGTTGTGTACCAACTGGAGGGTACAACAAATGACTAGTGAGCAGCCGCCAAAGATGGAGTCTTCCCTAAAGGAGTGGCCATGAACTGAAATGCTTTCAAGACGGCCTTTAACGATAATTATTTTTTTGAAACGGCCAGGGAAAAGAAGCAGGTAGAGTTCCTGCAACTACATCAGAACCAACTAACAATAGATCAGTACGAGGCCGAGTTCGCGAGGCTTTCGAGGTATGCACCTCGATTTGTGGAGGACCCTCTGGAGAAAGCAAGGAGGTTTAGGGATGGCCTGAGGCCCGAGTTTCACAGCCAGATGATCGCTTTGAACTTGAGGACCTACCAGGAGATATATGAGCGGGGCCAGATGATAGAACGGGACTTGAGAGAAAGAAACACCACATCTGGGCCACAGTTTCCATCAGTTAGATATAATCGCCAGATGGGCAAGAGGCCGATGGCAAACAACAGACGTTTTGTACCTCCAGTACGAAAAAATATCGCGAAGCCACCAAATCCTGCAAACTAGAGTTGCAAACTTCGTGGCAAAAGGCATGGAAATAGGCCACGCCCAGTAAGGACAAGAGCATGTTTCAAATGTGGTCAGTTGGGCCACCAGATGAGGGTGTGTCCGAATCAAGCTCTGACAAGTCGACCGCAAGGATAGAGGTCACAAGCTGGGCCATCGACTACAACGCCCCAGATTTAGCAGAGCAGACCGCCGGCACAGGGTAGAGTATATGCTGTAGCCCATAGGGAGGCGATGGAAGCACCAGGGGTGATCACAGGTATGGTCTACTTGTGCAACCAAACTTCTTATGCATTGTTTGATCCGGGTACCATGGATTCATTCGTGTCTGCACAGTTTGCTGAATTAGTGGGTATGAAATTTGAACCATTGAGCATAATTCTGCATGTTGCCATGCCGTTAAAAGATAGTATATTGGTTTCATTGTGCTGTGTTGGTTGTGAGATTATGATTGGGGGAAATAAAGAGAGTATCAACTTAGTCGTATTGCCTATGTTTGATTTTGACGTAATCATAGGAATGGATTGGTTGGGTAAGCAGGGGGCAGTAGTAGACTGTGGTAGTAGAACAATTCGATTTTATCTGAGAGGTCGCTTAACTTTGAATTGGTGGGAAGTCGAGGAGAAGACTTGATTCCCATAATCTCATCTCTAGAAGTAACTAAGTTGATGTCTGAAGGGTGTCAAGCATACTTAGTGGCAGTAATGGATACGACTGCCGAAGAACCAAAGTTAGAGAATATCCCGGTAGTGCGTGAATTTCCTGATGTGTTTACCCAAGAGCTGTCAGGACTGCCATCGGAATGGGAAGTGGAATTTATAATTGAGTTATCCCCTAGGACATCACCAATTTCGAAAGCACCTTACAAGATGTCCCTATCGGAATTGAAGGAGTTGAAGGTGCAAATGCAAGAGCTCCTAGACAAAGGATTCATTCGACCTGGTGCTTCGCCATGGGGAGCACCAGTGCTATTTGTAAGGAAGAAGGACGGGTCTATGCAATTATGCATTGGCTACCGGCAGCTGAACCAAGTAACCGTGAAGAACAAGTACCCGCTGCCAAGGATCGATGATTTGTTTGATCAGCTGCAGGGAGCAGCAGTATTTTTGAAGATTGACTTGAGGACTGGGTATCACCAGCTAAGGATCAAGAAGGAAGACGTACCTAAGACTGCTTTCAGAACGAGGTATAGTCATTATGAGTTTACGGTGATGCCGTTTGGACTGACTAATGCTCCGGCTGCATTCATGGACCTAATGCATCGAATATTTAAGGAGTTTCTAGACAGATTCGTTACAGTCTTTATTGACGACATATTGATTTACTCGAGTAGCAATGTAGAACATGAGGAGCAACTAAGAATTGTTTTACAGACTTTGAGAGAACATGCGCTATATGCGAAGTTGAGTAAGTGTGAGTTTTAGCTGAACAGGGTGGCTTTTCTAGGTCATGTGGTGTTTGGCGAAGGGATTGCAGTGGACCCTGCAAAGATAGAGGTTGTAACCAATTGACCGAGGCATATTACGGTCTCGAAGGTTAGAAGTTTCTTAGGACTGGCGGGATATTAGAGGTGATTTATGGAAAGATTCTCATCCATAGCCATCCCACTGACGCGGTTGATGAAGAAGGAAACAAGATTTGAATGGACTGATAAATGTGAGAAGAGTTTCTAATAGCTTAAGCACAAATTGACTACCGCGCCAGTGTTGACCATTCCATCAAGACCGGGAGGTTATGAAATTTACAGCGATGCTTCACTGAAGAGATTAGCCTGTGTGTTGATGCAACACGATAGGGTAGTAGTCTATGCATCCAGGCAGTTGAGGCCACACGAGATAAATTGCCCGACTCATGACTTGGAGTTAGCGACGATTGTATTTGCCCTAAAAATTTGGAGACACTACCTTTGTGGCGAGAAGTTTCAAATACATACCGACCACCAGAGCTTAAGGTACCTGTTTTCCCAGAAGGAGTTGAACATGAGGCAGCGCAGGTGGATGGAGCTGCTTAAGGACTATGATTGTGAGATATTATATCATCTTGGGAAAGCGAACAGAGTGGCAGACGCGCTGAGTCGAAAGTCGAGTATCGCATGTCTGCTAGTGAGGAGTTGGTCGATGATAGAAGATTTGAGGGACTCCGAGTTCAGATTAGAAGTCGATCAGTTATCCAGTCTGATAGCTACGCTAAGGGTGGAACTTGAGGTCCAAGAAGGGATAAAGACATTACAGTCTACGGACCCGGACATTCAGAAAATTGTCGAGGTGGATGCTACAAAGAGGAAACCAGAATTCTAGGTGTCTGAGGACGAAATTTTGAGGTTTCGAGGACGATTGTGTATACCAAAGGATGACGAACTCAGGGAAAGAATCTTGTCAGAGGCTCACAAGAGCAACTATAGTGTCCATCTTGGAAGTACAAATATGTACCAGAACTTGCGACAACACTATTGGTGGAACGGAATGAAGATAGACATGGCAAGATACGTGGCTAAGTGCTTAACATGCCAGCAAGTGAAAGCATAGCACTGTAAGCCTGGAGGACTGTTGCAGCCACTGGAGATCCCGAAATGGAAGTGAGAGCACATAACTATGGATTTTGTAATGGGACTTCCGAGGAGCCAAAGAGGTCACGACTTGATATGGGTAATCGTGGACAGATTGACCAAGTCTGCCCACTTCATTCCTGTGCGGAAGGACTTCGATATGGATAAGTACGCAGAGCTGTATATGAGATAAATAGTAAGATTACACGGAGTGCCAGTGACGATCACCTCAGATAGGGATCTGAAATTCACGGGAAATTTTTGGAAGAGCCGGCAAGAAGCTATGGGGACCCGATTGCAGTTCAGCACGGCGTACCACCCACAGACAAATGGGCAGTCGAAAAGGACGATACAGAACCTGGAGGATATGCTGAGAGCATACATTATTGATTTCAAAGGTGGGTGGGAAGAGCAGTTACACCTGGTAGAGTTTGCTTACAACAATAGCTACCAACAAAGTATACAGATGGCACCGTTTGAAGCACTCTATGGCAAAGCCTGTAGAACACCGATATGCTGGGACGATGTAGGAGAAAGAAGTATCACTGGCTCGGAATTGGTAGAGCAATTGGTGGAGGCAATAAAGATCATTCGGGATAGACTAAGGACGGCGCAGAGTCGCCAGAAGAGCTATGCAGATAAGCGGCGCAAACCCTTAGAGTTCCAAGTGGGCAATCACATCTTCCTCAAGGTATCGCCGATGAGAGGACTATCGCGATTCGGAAGGAAGGGGAAGTTGAGCCCAAGATATGTAGGCCCATTAGAGATATTGGAGAGAATTGGAACCTTGACCTACAGGCTTGCCCTGCCGCCAAATCTATCCCAGGTGCATAATGTATTCCATGTGTTGATGCTGCGGAAGTATGAACCTAACCCGACACATGTACTGGATTACGAGGCCATAGAAGTGGACGACAGAGTGTCTTACGTGGAGAGGCCAATAAGGATAGAAGACCAGAAGGAGCAAATTCTCAGGAATAAGAAGATCCCACTGGTCAAAGTAGTATGGGAGCACCACGGAACTGAAGGAGCCACGTGGGAGAATGAAGAGACGATGAGGCGACAGCGCCCTCATCTATTTTAGTAATTAAGAGTAATTAAATTTAGGGGACGAAATTTTTGTAAGGGAGGAAGAGTTGTGACATTCTGATTTCCAGTCAATTTCAAACTCATTAATGAAAAGTTTGTATATGTCAAGCGATGTGTTTTAATTGTATTTCGCTCAAATCTGATCAATTTGAGTAGGCTGACCAAAGGGGAAAGGCTAACGCGAGACGAGGTACGTGGACCTAGACCACTCGGATAGGAAATGGCGCTTTGACCATAAGGATTGTCGAGGAGATATTTAGAACTACCAAGAGCCCGATCTAAGAAGGATTAAGGATTACCATGCGAGCGTCGTACGATTGGAGCGCGGGTGATGCCGCTTAACCAACGTACGATTGCAAAATTTTCTTAAATCGGACTATGATGATCGAGACCCTAGGGACTAATGATAAACCCTCGCAATTACATGAGAACCAAAGCCGCCATGAATTTATGAGCCCTAAACATGATGAGAATCACAGGGTCGATACGCGTGATGTATGCAAAAGCCGCCCGTCAGTTTGGGATAGGCTGGAATCACGTCTGATAGAGAAAACTATCATAAACGAGTCCTGAAAAGTTTGAAATGAAAAATCAAGAATTCCAACGTTATTTGGATTGATCGTCGCCCTATCGAAGAATTCTGGAACGAGAGAAACGACGTTCTGAACGTCGGGGATAAAATTACTCTATTGCCCCTCAAGCCTATAACCTTACCTATACAATTCAAGAAGGGCAAAATGGTCCATACACCCTCCCATGGCTGCCGAATTCAAGGGTGAAAGATGACCATTGAATCATCTTGGAAAAGGCAAATGCCAAGTGTTACAAGATCATGAGGTATAGTCATGTCAACCTTTTCCTCGCCTAACTTTCAAACCATTGACCAAGCCTTGGGATGTAACAAAAATTCTCTCTCCTCTCTCTCTCTCCTCACCTCTCATTTGGCCAGACCACCCTCAAGAACCACCGAGCATCCCCTTCTTCTTTCTCCTTCTTCTGCTCGCCGCCCGACCGCCGCTGGACCTCCTGTTCGCCGGCCACAACGCCACCCTCCGGCCACCATCCGATTGCCGGCCAACCACCTGAGCTAAGCCCTACGTCCTTCCGACATCCTCGAACAACAATCACGGTATTTGGAGCACCGAGAAGTCCCGAGCAAGCATTTTCCCGAGAGCCGACAAAATAGGACTCAACCTAAGGTAGGTCCGGTTCCTAGTGCTTTTGATGGTCGAAATCTTGGAATTTTGAGCCCAAATTTTGTGGAGATCTAGTAGAGACGTGTAGAAATCTGTGGTAAATGTTGAAGCTCAATTTGATAAAGTTTTGATCATGAACCGGCCTTGTAAAGGTTGGACAGAATCAGCCCGGAAGATTGAACCGAACGATCCAGCGACTTTGGGTGAGTTCCCAGCGACCAACCAACTCGAAACTCACGGTAAGCCTCTTAAACACTTAGGTAGACATGTTAAGAGGAAGAATAGCATTTAAATGTTGGATTTGGGGTAAGATTAGGATCGGTTGTGCCCGATTTGCATAAAATCGTGAGGGACCGACTCGGTTCTGTGCAAGATCAGGCAAAACTGAATCTGTTGGAGGCTTAGATTGGTGATTTTGAGTTTCAAATTGATGTTTAAGATATGATGAGATGTTGAGGGATATGTTATGGATGATTGGGGTTAATGAATTGAGGAGTTAGACTTGGAAATTGACAAATCGATTGAATATTCTAGGTTGTGCAGCCTTGGATTTGGGTTGGCCGAAACCTTGAGAGCTCAAAAGGAAGAGTTTTGTGTTGTCAAGCTTGAGGTAAGGGATTCCTAAGCTTAGGATAGGGAGATTGGACTCAATTGAGTGAGTCGAGGATTGATTGAATTGATTTGTGAGAAATTGTCAAAAGGGATGGTCTTTGATATGTCCTAAGAAGTTATTGGATGATTGTGTGTGACATTGTCTATGCCATGAGTTGTCTTCCATGTCTGAGTATCAATTGACTTGCTTGCATGCCATGAGTGTTCAAATCGTGCGTGAGTTGCACCCGTTGCTTGTATATGAGTTGAATTGAGATATCATGGCATAAGCACGACATAGCGAGGCCCTGAGGTGTATGAGACGCGGGGCGGGAGGTGGATATCCTGATGCGACGAGATCGCTGGGTGAAGTTAATGTTGTGTGGCGCCCTGATGCGACGAGATCGCGAGGTTGAGATAGCCACAGTCCCGATGCGAATTATTCGTGGGACGGAGCATGAGATATTGATATTGGCCTGGAGATTCATCAGAACCTGATGCGTTTACACGGGTTGTCAACGACGATCTGATGCGTTTACGCGGACCAAGCTTGAGGCGACTTGATCGCGGGCTAGAGATTGAGGCAGGCGATGATTGGTGGATATGAGAAGTGGCAGGCTGAGAGTGCATGTGCATCTAAGTGTGGTATGAGGTCTTCATTGTATGCCTGTTATTTGTATGTTGTTATTTTACCGAATTGAGTCTGATATGCCAGTCTGTTTATGAGTGTGATTTTGTTGAAAGGTACCACTACCTGAGTGGACTATTAACCTGACCTAGGGTTAGGATTCTTTTAGCGAGATGAATATCTCACCCCTTTTAGGGAACCCTTTACTTCATAGATCCTAGGTCGTAGCTATGTGGCCCATACGTTTTGGGGACCCTAAAGAGATGATAGCGTATTTTGACGAGTTCCCGGATAAGCAAGGGAACATATATGTGAGAAAGTGCACAATTTTATGGGTAGATGAGGGTAAGCCAGATTGGAAGCCTTATAGATTCGAGGCGTGGTTTAAGAAGGAATGGGATACACAAATTGAGCCACTGAAGCCCCATGAGGTGCCTTAGGGAGTCATACCCGATTGGTGCCAGACAGCAGCAGAGCAGGAGCTGCCGAAGGAGTCAGTAGTAGGGTCTAGGAATGAGCCAAAGAAGACCCTGACCTTGGAGTCCACAGAGCAAGAGGAGGAGGAGGTCATAGTTTTGGAGGCGTCCGAGGAGGAACTTGCTGAGCCGTCGCTGGAGGTGACCATGGAGGAATTCGTCGAGGTCCCGTCCGAGACATTCTCCGAGTATGAGCCGACCGAAGACGTAGAGGATACGGAGGACTCCAGCAGCTCATCCTAGGAGTCTCTAGTTGGTGGCCTGATCTTTTGATGATGACCTGACCCGGTTCCTACTGACTTAGTAGATGGCCCTTTTTGTATGCTTACCCTGTCACCCTTTTGCCTAGCAGTTGTAGTAGTCGGTATTGGTATGAGTAGCACATTATAATGTATGACTAATATCATGCTATCCAGGTCCCACTTAACATATATATTGTACGGGATTTTATGTGAGTATCGCTTTCGCATGCACTATGTATTTATTATACCTCTCGATTTATGATCGTGGATCTTGGGACAACGAGAGGTCGTCATTGGTTTGCTTGCGGGGATGTTCGCGTGCTCGTGCCTGGGGTGCGGGACATAACACTCTGATACTACTAGACGAGTTATTAAATGAAATGAATGACTGGTGAATTTTATGAATTAAATTGTAAATATTGTGATGGCCTTGTGAATCCAATGAGGAAATGTGGATGATACTGATTGGTTTATGACCCCGGTGGTATTGGAGGGTGATGAATTTGAATGAGAATGGAATGCCGATTGGTTTGTAACCCTGGTGGCATTGAATGGTTGTAAGCTTGGAGAGTACCGATTGGCCTATGGCCCCAGTTGTACGTGGACATCATTTGGCCTGTGGCCCCGGTGATGTCAGGTGGCAAAAGTGCCAGAGGAGTATATGGGTGGATGAGAAAGTGAAAGCAGTGGTGTGTCGAGTGTATGTGCTTATATATTGGGACCCTGGAGTTGAGCATGATTATTTGTACTGATTATCCATGACTGATAATTGATATTGATGTCGTGTGATGCCTTGTGCCATTGCATTGTTTGTTATTTTATATTTTGAGTGGCATTTGTGTGTGGTCTAGTAGTACTGATATTGAGGTATAGGGTTAGGTTTCACTTTCTGATATGTCAATCTCACCTCGTAGTGAGATAAACTTTTCAAACCTCAAGCCTTAGCCATGCTGCCAATCCGCTTGGGCGATCCAAAGGAGATGACTGCCCTCTTTGATGAGTTCCCTACTCGGAAGGGTATCACATATGTCAAGAAGTGCACAACTGTCTGGGTAGATGAAGGAAAGCTGAAACTACAACCTCACCATTTTGAGGCATGGTTTCTTCAAGTGGGAGACAGTAGCTTGATGGAACCTCTGCTGCCTGAGGATGTTCCATGAGAAGTAATTCCAACCCGGTCCTATCCGTCCCGACCGGACATTGAAGTGGATAACCCAGCATCCGTGGGAGGTTCAAGGAACATACCTGAAGTGCCGAAGTCTCTGTTGTCTTCTGTGGAGGACATGAATTATATAGAGATTTCTGCTGAGGCGATCGAGGCTACTGACGAAGACGATGCAGCAGAAGCTGAAGAAGAAGAGGAAATCGAGGAAGACACCGAGAATCTTCAAAAGATGTACAATTCGAGACTTTTTCTGATTACAATCCAGATGATGAGAGGGACAATGGAAAGGACAACTCGAGCGGTTCTTTTGAGAAGTTCAGTTAAAAAGGTTAGGTGATTAAGGAACCATTTTGGTGTTAGGCTCTAGAAAAGGTATAGTAGTAACCTTTGAATCCTAGGCCTTAGTTCATTTTCCTATCAAGGTGTGCGGCTTTATATTTTTGTCTTTCCCCTTTCGATGTATGTACTGGATGTTTCTGGAATGCATAAATAGATGTGCTTTTGAATTTTTCCAAAACTCTCCTTTTCTTTTTATCTTTAATGTACGGCGATGTATTTCGTCTTCCGTGTGTGCACTTCATATCATACTAGGCCGTGTGAGGTTCCTAGGTAATTATTGGCCTGAGGTAGATGTAATGAGCTTCAAGAGACGTAGGACATTACATCCCCATTTGAAATGGTATCAGAGTAGGTTACCGAGATTACAGTCGATTGAGGATTTGAGTAATAAGAAGTAAACGAATTTGGATGGGTTGGGGTAGTGAGACCCTAGGGGGAGTCGTTAGAATCAAGCATGAATGCGTGGCATATGAGTGGCGCATGTAATTGGCATCTTGACATGGCATGGTTTTGGTGAACCTGTGAAGAGTCATGCTCCGCATTTAGCGTGTTGTTGTGGATGTGAATTGAATAAGTGAGTTATACCTATGATTTCACTAAGTTGCAGATGAGTTTTGGCTTGAGGTATGGATTTGTATTCTTGGTTCATATGCAAATGAGAATGCTTGAGTGATTAGCTGTTGTTTTATGATTTCTGCTTTGTTGAGTAGCATAGAAGTATTGGGATGTGAGTAAGTGAATTAGATCTCTGATTCCGTGGTGGAATTATGATGATTCAGGTAAGTTAAGTTGAATAAGTATGAGTAATAGACATGGAAGGCCGAGAAACGGAGCTTCGAGCTCTAGAGCTCCAGTAGCCGAGGATCCAAGAATGGAAGGAGTCTTGAGGGTCTTAGAACAGATTGGTGAACTGATGGGAAAGAAAGCTCAAGATAGAGCTGCTACCGCTCTTAGACAAGCAGAAGATAGAGCAAAGATTATAGCTTAGGCTATTGAAGTTACAATAGTAGCTGTGAATATGGTAAATGGAAATAATGCCTAGGGTGTTGAAACTGGGAATGCTCAAGGGGATGTTAATGCCAATAGACCAATGGGTCAGTTGGTCGAGCAATTTATTAAACTGAAATCGACTTAGTTTGATGGTACCGAAGATCCTGAGTTAGCTCCAAGGTGGATTGAAAAACTCGAAAAGGCTTTTGAAGTGCTGAGATACACTAATGAAGAGAAAGTCACTATGTATCAGCTAGAGGGAACTGCGCATGATTGGTGGAACGCCTCGAAGGGAGGAGTATTTTCAGAAGGTAAGGCTTTGATTTGGCCTACTTTCACTACCGCTTTCAATGACAAGTATTTTTCTGAGACGGCATGTGAGCGAAAACGACTGGAATTTCAGCAGTTGCGACAGAATCAGTTGAATGTGGATCGGTATGAAGCTGAGTTTGCAAGATTGTCAAGGTATACACCAAGGTCAGTGGAGGATCCGCTTGAGAAAGCGCAAAGGTTTCGAGATGGTCTGAAACCAAAAATTCGTAGTAGAATAATAGCTGTGAACTTGAGAACGAATCGGGAGATCTATGAGAGGAGCCAAATGATTGAAAGAGATATCAAGGAAAGAGGCGTTGCCTCTAGATCACGATTTACTCCTTTGAGGGATGATCGGCAATTGGAAAAAAGACCGATGTTGAATAACAAATGATTCGTTCCTCCGATATGAAAAAATATCGAAAAGGCGACGAACCAATTCAACTGGTATTGTCGTATTTGCGAAAGAAGGCATGGAAATGGTCTTTGCCCTACCAAGATAGGGGCATTTTATTGATGTGGTTAGACGGGCCACCAGATGAAGAATTGTAATAATCAAGCTTCGGGACCCAGAGCACTAGGACATAGACCACAAGTAGGACCACCGGATGTGGTTCCACAAAATGAACAAAATCGACCGCCAACTCAAGGAAAGGTTTAAGCTGTGGCACGTAGAGAGGCGGAGGAAGTGCCTGGTGTAGTCACAAGTGCGATTTATTTGTGCGACCAAGTTACCTATGTCTTGTTTGATCCTAGCGCTTCGCATTCTTTTATATCTATTCAATTCGCTGATCTAGTGAGAGTAGAGTTGAAACCATTGAATATGTTACTACATGTTACTATACCATTAAAGGATAATGTGCTAGTCTCACTTGGTTATGTGAATTGTAAGATAGTGATTGGTGGTAGTGAAGAAATGATAGATTTGGCTATGCTACCTATGTATGATTTCGATGTGATAATTGGCATGGATTGGTTGGGGAAATAAAGGGCTGTAGTTGATTGTAATGATAGGGTAATTCGGCTTTGCCCGGAAAGTCGCCCTAGTTTTGAATTTGCAAGAAGTCGGGGAGGAACCTTAATTTCTTTGGTTTCGTCGCTTGAGGCGACTAAGTTGTTGAGCGAAGGGTGTCAAGCCTATTTGGCTGTTGCAGTTGACACAATAGTGGAGGAGCCGAAATTAAATAGTATAGTGGTGGTATGTGAGTTTCCTGATGTATTTCCTGAGAAATTACCAAGATTACCATCTGAGAGAGATTGAGTTTGTGATTGAATTGGCACCTGGAATGGAGCCAATCTCAAAGGCACCATATAGGATGTCCTTGTCTGAGCTGGAAAAATTAAAAGTGCATATGCAAAAACTACTAAATAACGGATTCATTAGACCGAGCGTATCGCCATGGGGAGCGACGGTGCTGTTTGTAAGAAAGAAGGACAGATCCTTGCGATTGTGTATAGATTACAGACAACTGAATGAAGTAACCATCAAGAACAAACTCCCTTTGTTGGGGATAAATGATTTATTTGATCAGCTACAAGGAGCATCTGTGTTTTCTAAAATAGACTTGAGAACTGATTATCACCAATTGAGGATTAAAAAGGAGGATATACCAAAGACTGCTTTCAGAATGAGATATGGGTATTATAAGTTTACGATTTTGCCTTTTGGTTTGACTAATGCCCCTGATGCATCCATGGATTTGATGCATCGAGTGTTTAAGGAGTAATTAGATCGGTTCATCATTGTTTGTATAGACGATATTTTGATTCATTCGAAGAGTAATGAAGAACATGAGGAACATATGAAGGTAGTTCTACAAACCCTGAGGGAGCATTTGCTTTACGCCAAGTTTAGTAAATGTGATTTTTGATTGAGTAAAGTGGCTTTCATTGGTCATGAGAATTCTGGAGAAGGAATCTCAATAGATCATTCAAAGATTGAGGCAGTGATGAAATGGCCTAAACCTATGACGGTTACCGAGATCAGAAGTTTCCTGGGATTAGCAGGTTATTATAGGCGATTCATGGAGAAGTTTTCGTCTATAGCTACTTTGTTAACGAGGCTAACAAAGAAGGACGTGAAGTTCGAATGGACTGATAAGTGTGAAAGCAGTTTCCAAGAACTTAAGCACCGATTGACGACCACACCAGTACTAACTATTCCTTCTGGACTTTGAGGTTTTGAAATATAGAGCGATGCTTCGCTAAAAGGATTAGGATGCGTATTGATGCAACATAGAAAAGTGATTGCTTATGCCTCACGACAATTGAGACCACATGAAATGAATTATCCGACGCATGATTTGGAGTTAGCTGACATCATCTTCGCTCTAAAGATTTGGAGGCACTACTTATGTGGCGAAAGATTTCAGATTTATACCGATCATCAGAGTTTGAAGTACCTATTTTCGCAGAAAGAATTGAATATGAGACAGCGTCGATAGATGAAATTACTCAAAGACTATGATTACGAGATTTTGTATCATCCTGGAAAGGCAAATAGAATTGCGAATGTACTTAGCTGGAAATCAAGTATTGCGCTCTAATTGGTTAAAGGATGGTCCTTGCTAGAAAAATTAGGAGATTCTGAGTTTAAATTGGAAGTTTGCCTACTATTAAGTTTGGTGGCAACCTTGAGGATTGAACTTGAAATTCAAGAAAGAGTAAAGGCCTTACAGTCTACAGATCCAGAGATTCAAAAGATTCTCGAGATGGATGCGATGAAAAGAAAACCTAAATTCCAAGTGTCAGAAGACGAAGTTCTAAAGTTTCAAGAACGTTGATGTATACCTGGTGATGAGGACCTTAAAGAAAGGATTTTATCGAAAGCTCACATGAGCAATTATAGTATTCATCTAGGAAGCACTAAGATGTATCAGAATCTACGTCAACACTACTAGTGGAACGGAATGAAGGTGGATGTAACTAAGCATGTGACAAAGTGTTTGACCTGTCAACAAGTGAAGGCTTAACATTGCAAACCAAGAGGAAACCTCTAGAAATTCCTGAATGAAAATGGGAACATGTGATGATGGATTTTGTGATGGGATTGCCAAGGAGTCAGAAGGGTCATGACTCAATTTGGGTAATCGTGGATAGATTAACCAAGTCGGCACACTTCATACCTGTGTCAAAGGATTTCACAATGAAAAGGTACGCAGAATTATATATGCAACAGATTGTACGATTACATGGCATACTAGTTACAATCACATCAGATCGAGATCCCAAATTTACAGCAATCGTTTGGAAGAGTCTGTAGGAGCTTTGGGAACTAGATTGAAATTCAGTACGTCGTACCATCCACAGAATGATGGATAGTAAAAAAGGACGATACAAATGCTTGAGGATATGTTACGAGCGTGTGTGATAGATTTTAAAGGTGGCTGGGAGGATTAACTACCTTTGGTGGAGTTTGCACATAATAACAGTTACCAGCAAAGTATTGGTATGCACCGTTCGAAGCACTTCATGGTCGAGCTTGCAGAACGCTTGTATATTGGGATGAAGTTGGAGAAAGAAGTATTACAGGCCCTCAATTAGTGGAACAATATGTTGAGGCGATTAAAGTCATTAGAGAGAGGCTGAGAACGGCACAAAGTCGACAGAAGAGCTACGCTGATAAAGATGCAAACCATTGGAATTTCAAGTTGGCGATCATGTTTTCTTGAAGGTATCACCAATGCGTGGATTGTCTTGATTTGGGAAAAAAGGAAAATTGAGTCCGAGGTACGTAGGTCCTTTTGAAATTATGGAGCGAATTGGAACTTTGGCATATAAACTTGCCTTGCCGCCGAACTTATCGCAAGTGCACAATGTATTTCATGTGTCAATGCTGAAGAAATACGAGCCAGATCCGACTCATGTTTTGGATTTTGAAACCATCGGGATTGACGACAAGGTGTTATACGTAGAAAAGCCTATCAGAATTGAGGACCAAAAGGAGCAAGCCTTAAGAAATAAAACGATTCCGTTAGTCAAGGTAATTTGGGAACATCACGGGACTAAAGAAGCAACGTGGGAAAGCGAAAAAGCTATGAGACATCGATACCCCCATTTATTTACTTAAGTTGGGTTTATTGTAAATTTCGAGGAGGAAATTTCTATAAGGGGGAAGAATTGTGACAGTTTGAATTTTCTGCCATTTTGAGGCTGTTGAATGTGAATGTACCTTTCGATGTATTTCAGTTTTATCTCGCTCAGATCTGATCAATCTTGAGTAAATTGACCAAAAGGGAAAGGTTAACACATAACAAGGTACGTGGACCTAGGAAACTCAAAAAAAATGACGCTTTGATCATAAGGAATTTCAAGGAAACATTTAGAGCCAGTAAGGCCGATTAGATAACAATTAAGGAATACAATGCTAGCGTTATACGATTGGATCGCGGGTGATGCCGCTTAATCAATGTATAATTTGCAAATTTTCCTAAATCAAACCATGACAATCGAAGCCGTCGAAACTAGCAATGAACATTCGCAATTACATGACAACCAAAGCTGTCATAACTTGAGTTTTCCTAAGTGTGATGAGAATCACAGAGTCAATACGCGTAACGTTTGTAAAACCCACCTGTTAGTTCGAGACAAACTGGAATTACGATTGACGAATGAATGATCATGAAATGGAAGCTCAAAATTGGCAATTGAAAATAGAAAATTCCAATTATGGATAGAAATTTGACGATGTTTCGTTAAATGGTAATTTCGAATTAGAAAAAAATGAAGTTTGGATTGAAAGTGCAAAATTACCATTTTACCTCTCGACTATTTATCTTGTCTTAAGAATGCAAGAAGAAAAAAATGGTCATTTTTCCCTACACTATATGGCTGCCGAAAATTGATACACATGGGGTCAAAGATGAGTCAAAGCTTGAGTTGTATTATTGGTTATATGCCACATGTCAAGCAATGGAGACTTCAAGCATTAATTACCACCACCAAACCTAGTCATGTCAAATTAACCTCAATTATGTGTGTGAGACAACCTACCAAAGCCATCTTCATCCGTGTATACCATCTACCATCTTTCCCTTGCAATTTCCTCTCTATTTACATCATCACCGAAAACTGCCTAGAAAGAAAGTTTTTGCCCTGCTTGTTCGTTCATCTCGCCGGCACCTTTTTCAACGTCGCCTGGCCGTGCTCCAACCATTAGGAGCAAGCTTGATGTGTCCTTAACACGTTCCAAGTGGTATTTCGAGGTTTCGTTGAGCGGTTTTTCCCGACTAGCCCTTAGACCAAAACCAGACAGAAATCGCGCGAACTAAGGTAAGGTCTTCATTTTACCTCTTAGAGACTCCAATTGGCTCCAAATTTTTTAGGAGACCTGTATAACATCTAGTACTAAGGTCTGATGGTCTGTGGCTACAAGTTGGATGGTGTTAAAATAGGTTTTTATTGCTGAACATTGATGGTGAAATATGGACAGATTCTGGCCTTGAGGAAGCCAGGCTATTCTGAGGCCCTTAGAGTGTGGTTTCGTTTCAAATCTCTTGGTGAGCCTTCTAAATTCGTAAATGGAGATCTTAGTACGTTAGTTGTGTAACGAGTTAAGCTTGGGATTGAAGTATGGCTAGATTAAACGGTTGGAACCCAAAATCGATTTTATTTTGAGGATGACTACATGCTGGCCGGTTCTGTTTAGGGACTAAATGAGGGGCATTTGAACTTCAAATGGACTTATAATACCCTATTTGATGTATTGTGAAGTGTCGATGAGAAGTGTGAGAAGTGGACTGAGGTTTAGAAATGAGTTAAGGTAAAAAATTGACGCTTAAACCTCGAAATTGAGTTTGGTCTTATGTGTGGCTGCGTGAGCCGAGCCCATTGAGGATTTGTAGGAGTGTTATTATGCATTCGTTTGCTTAATAAGGTGGCACGAATTGCCCGTAGTATACCTAAGGAAGGATTGGGTTAATGGAGGCGAGCATTCCATGATTTTTAATTGAAGATTGCTAAATCTTTTTAGGTCCGCGAAGGATTCATGGGGTTTCTATACTTGTGGTCTTAAGGAGAGTCACATTGTGTGACACTATGCTAATTGATCAGATAAGTGTTTCCTAAACCTTTATCTGGATTCTAGGACACTGCTAGACGAGTCATTAAATGAAATGAATGACTGGTGAATTTTATGAATTAAATTGTGAGTATTGTGATGGCCTTGTGAATCCAATGAGGAAATGTGGATGATGCTAATTGGTATGTGACCCCGGTGGTATCGGAGGGTGATGAATTTGAATGAGAATGGGAATGTCGATTGGTATGTGACCCCGTGGCATTGAATAGCTATAAGTCTGGAGAGTATCGATTGGCCTAAAGCCCCAGTGGTACATGGACATCATTTGGCCTATGGCCCCGGTGATGTCAGGTGACAGGAGTGCCAGAGGAGTATGTGGGTGGATAAGAAAGTGGAGGTAGTAGTGTGTCGAGTATATTTGTTTGTATATTTAGACCTTAGTGTTGAGCATGATTGTTTGTACCGATTATCCATGCCTAATAATTGATATTGCTGTCGTGTGACGCCTTGTGCCATTGCATTGCTTGTTATTTAGTATTTTGAGTGACATTTGTGTGTGGTCTGGTAGTACTGGTATTGAAGTATATGGTTAGGTTTCACTTTCTGAGATGTCGATCTCACCCCGTAGTGGGACAAACTTTTCAGATCCCAAGCCTTAACCATGCTGTCAATCCGCCTAGGCAATCCAAAGGAGATGACCGCCCTTTTTGATGAGTTCCCTATTCGGAAGGGTATCACATATGTCAGGAAGCGCACAACTATCTAGGTAAATGAAGGAAAGTTGGAACTTCAACCCCACCATTTTGAGGCATGGTTTCGTCAAGTGAGAGACAATAGCTTGATAGGACCTCTGCTGCCTGAGGATGTTCCACGGGAAGTAATTCCAACCTGGTGTCATCTGTCCCGATCGGACATTGTACTTGATGTTTTTGGAATGTGTAAATGGGTGTGCTTTTGAATTTTTTCAAAACTCCTCTTTTCTTTTTATCTTTAATGTACGACAATGTATCTCATCTTCCGTGTGTACACTTCATATCATACTAGGCCGTGTGAAGTTCTTGGGTAATTATTGGCCTGAGGTTGATATAATGAGTCCAAGAAACGTGGGGCGCTACACTTCATCTGCTCCGGGTTTACAAGTCAAGAATATTGCAAAATGAGAAAGAAATAATCTTGCTTATACCTCTTCGAGTTAAGATACACATTAACCTAGACGTTTTAGTCAAAAAAAACTACAAAAGGTTGTAATGTCGGTAGGATTGGGGACCGAAAAGGCTTGTTTTTGGCCCTGAATAGCGAAGGGTTTGACATTGGTGATCATTGCTGATCAATCTTTTGTTCTGTCTTTGGTCGACGACTTTTTGAAGAACATCTTTAGTCTTCTTGAGAACAGGTCTAATCTTTGAAAGATTTTCTGTATCTTTTGGCATTTGGCTATGATTTCATTCGAATGGTAGCCTTTTGCTGCACAGTTTCTAAGGATTCTTCTTTACTTCAGAAGTTGTTGGGGGTGGAAGCATCCAGTAACCCCTTAGTGTCCCAAAATCAGTCTTACGACTTTCGGCATTTCAATGAGCGTCAGCCCTGTTCTTGTCGGGCTTTTTGTTTCTTTTTAAAGCATAGAGATTCGGCTTTTTCTCTTTTTGATCCCGCCTTTTTCCTTTTCTTTATCTAGGAACTAGGACTTTTGATGATCGTGTAAAGTGTATGACTTGGTTCTCATCCTGTCTGAACATTTTGCTTTGGTAGTCTCATGTAGCTCCTATTTCTTGAACTTCTCTATCTGCGAGTGTCTTGCCACCTTCATCTTGGCACTATGCAATGATCAATAATGAGGATACATGAAATGAATTTGTAGGCTCAAATTGGCTATGCAATGGGTATAAGTGTACAGGATAGAGAAATGAACGTCTCTTTGTCATCCTATGGCGCCTGGATCAATGTATTTCAACACACGAAGATTGATATTAGTCCAAGCAAAAAGATTTCTAACCATATACCTCTCCAAGCTGCTAGACTGCTTCTATATGCCCCCGATGTGGGGTGGCTCTTGACAGGGTTAACAAATGAAGACCACCGCTCAAAAGGTTTATCAATGATCACCTGTTGTGTTTATGGAGAAGAATGAATGTCTCTATCATCTCAATCCATGTAATCGATGCGAATAGCCCTTACATCCCTAGGTTCAGGCTTTTCTATCCTTACACTCCTCTCATCTTTCTGGTGTGTATAGAACGTGTTTGAATTAGGCTTGCCTCTTATCTGAAGAAACAGTAATGCTAGATAGCCTAAACAACTCTATTTTAGAAAAATCATTTGTTTTTCTTCAGACATTTCACCTTACAGAGAATTAATGACACATCATGCATGCTTCGGCCATGTCTGGATAACCTCTAACCTTAATATGTATGCAACAAGTGTTAGAAGCTTATCTTTTGAAAGCATGGTTCATTCCTAAGTTTGATCATATGCATGTTCATCTTCGACTTTTTTCTTTCTTACAAGAAAGTGAGAAATTTTACGGTATTTATCCATTGCTGCTTTCCACATTCGTTGACATCCCTGTATAAAGAGAACAAAAATTCTAGTGAGTGAAAGATATTTTAAAGTTTAATGAAACAAATACGTATCACCTGGTTCTATGTGTTATGGACTATTCTGTTCTTGGTTCCGTCGAAACGGGTTTGATTCTAAATCCATTCCTCGAAATCCTGCAAAACAAAACACATGCCGTATATGCATGGATGCATGATATGTCTATGCAATGACTGCTAAAGTGACTCGAATCATTTCGGAGAAAGTCAAGTGATCATCATCTAATTTCATTTCAAGGATAATACTTCTTCATAGCATCTGAGTTTACAGGATATCCCAATTCTTCTCCTTCAGAATTTACAAGAATTAATGGTCCTCCCACAATGACTTTCTTGACAACATAAGGGACTTCATAGTTCGGGGTAAACTTGTCTCCTGGGTGAGCAGCGTTTGGCAAAGTCTTCCTTATCACCAGGTCATCCACCTCGAAACTTCTGGTTTTAACTTTCCAGTTAAATGACTTGGCCACCCTCTTCTGGTAGCTTTGGTCGTGACAAATTGCTCTAAGACACTATCGTCTATTAGATTTAGCCGTTCATATCTGTATTTGATCTACTCTACCTTAGAGAGTTTAACTTCTGACAATATTCTTAAAGATAGAACCTTAACCTCTACAAGCAAGACAGCTTCCATCTCGTATACCAGAGCATAAGGAGTTGCCCTAGTAGAAGTCCTGATCGAAGTCTGATACGCCATCAAGGCAAAGGGTAGCCTCTCATGCCAATCCATGTAATTCTCGGCAGTCTTAGCTAAGATCTTCTTGATGTTCTTGTTTGCCGCTTCTACTGCTCCGTTCATTTACGGGCGGTAAGGGGAAGAATTAAGATGTCGAATGCCAAAGTGATCTAGTAGATCATCGATAATCTTGTTGTTTAAGTTTGACCCATAATCTGTGATGATCGCCCGAGGGGTACCATATCGAGAGATTATATCCCTCTTAATAAACCTTACCACACTCCTCGCAGTGACATTTGTGTAAGAGCTGGCCTCTATTCAATTTGTGAAGTAATCAATTGCAACTAGAATGAAACGGTGACCATTTGAAGTTGCTGGATTGATAGACCATATCATGTCTATTCCCCACATAGAGAAATGCCAAACTTCAGACATCTGATGTAGTTCGTTCAAGGGTGCATTAATCTTACCGTTATATACTTGGCATTGGTGGCATGACCTGACATGTTGACTACAGTCTGATTCAATGGTTATCCAATAATAACCAAGCCGCATAATATTCCTAGCGAGGAGATGGTCATTCATGTGTGGCTCACATATACCTTCATGGATTTCTCTCATGAGAGTGTTTGCTTTTTTAGCATCTACGCACCTTAACACAGTGGAATCAAATTACCTTTTGTACGAGGTTTGTCCACTAAGGAAGAATTTACTAGTCATCTTGGCCATATATCTTCGGTCTCCTGCTTGACATCCATCAGGAAATTCTCTCTTCAAGAGATAATTCTTGATATCATGGTACCATGGCTCTCCATCAAATTCTTCTTCGACCAGCATAAATAAGGTGGTTTTCTGATTACCCCAATCCTTAGTGGCTCTATTTCTAATCCATCACTTATCTGTAGCATGGAGGCCAGTGTGGCCAGCGCATCTGCGAATTGGTTCTACGCTCTTGGCATGTATTCAAATGACAATTCTTCGAATTTAAGCATCAACTCTTCCAGGTACTAATGATAAGGGATGAGCTTTGTGTCCTTTGATTTCCACTCTCCCTATGTTTGAAAGATGATAAGTATAGAATCTCCATAAACCTACAGCTTAGATATTTCCATAGAAATGGCCAACTGTAGGCCTAGAATACATGTTTTGTATTTTAAAATATTGTTGGTGTAAAGGAAAGTCAGTTTTGCTACACCAGGATAATGTTGACCATCAGGGGATATTAGCACTGCCCTTGTGTCAGCTCCCGACAGATTAACGGCACCATCAAAATACATAACCCATTTGTCTTCTGTCAGGTTCAAAACTTAATCTTCTACCTTTGTCTGTCCAGAAGAATTATGATTTTGGGCGCTCTCTGCCAACATATCAGCCATGACTCTTCCCTTCACAGACTTTTGTGGAGTGCATTTGATATCAAATTCAAACAACAACACTTGCCATTTTGCCAATTTCCCTATCAAGGCGAGTTTCTCCAAGAGATATTTGATAGGGTCATTTTCTGTCACCAGATGAATGTGGTGGTGTAGGGTATACTGTCTCAATATACAAAGTACCCACACTACTGCTACGCTAGCTCTCTCAACATGCGCTTAATTTGCTTTAGATGAGGTGAATTTCTTACTCAAGTAGTAGATAGCTCTTTCTTTACCATCCATAGGGCTTGTTTGAGCAAGTAAGGCTCTCAAAAACTTTTTATGTATAGTCAGATATAAGGTCAAGGAGTGACTTGGGATCGGTGGAACAAGTACCGGTGGAGTAGCTAAGTAAATTTTGATCTTTTAGAACGCCTGACTGTATTCTGTATCCCAAGTCACTTTCGCGCCCTTCTTGAGCTGTTTGAAGATTGGTTTAGCCACATCTAATAATTGATTGATGAATCTGGTGATGTAGTTTAATCTCTCTAGAAGACTTCTTACTTCTATCACTGTTGAGGGAGTTGCTATGTCACAAATAGCTTGAATTTTTTAAGAGTCAATTTAAATGCCCTTGCTATTGACCATAAATCCGAGAAGTTTCCCAAATTTCACCCCGAACACACATTTATTAGGGTCCAACCTCAACTTATATTTTCGGAGTCGCTCAAATAATTTCCTTAACACTTGAACGTGGTCTTGTCCTTCCTTGAACTTGGCGATCATGTCATCAACATATACTTCAATCTCCTTATGGATCATGTCATGAAATAGGATGACCATCGCCTTCTGATAAGTTACCCCAGCATTCCTTAGTTCAAAGGGCATCACTTTATAACATAAATTTCCCCAAGGGGTGGTAAATGCAGTTTTCGGCTTATCCTCCTACTTCATGAGGATCTGATTATATCCGGAAAATCCGTCCATGAATGAAAATAATTCGTACCATGCTGTACTATCCACCAGCACATTGATGTGAGAAAGTGAGAAATCATCCTTTGGGCTTGCTCTATTCGAGTCCCGATAAACCATACAGATTCGGACTTTGCCATCTTTCTTCATAATATGGACTATGTTTGCATCCAATTTGAGTAAGGGATAGCTTCAATAAAGCACACTCTAAGAAGTTTCATTACTTCTTCTTTAATTCTGTCTTCTAACTCAACATTCATTCGTTGGCTATCTTACCTTACAGGTTTAACACTGGAATTTGTGGGTAATGCATATTTCACGATTCTTGGATCCAAACCCGGCATATCAGCGTACGACCATGCAAAAATATCGTGATACTCTTTAAGTAATTCAGTAAATCAGAGCCTTTCAGCTCGAGACAGATGTCCACCAATCTTGACTTCTTCTTTGACATCTGCGGCACTACCCAAATTAATGACTATTGGCTCTTCTGAAGTAGGAGGTGTCGAATTTTCGAAAGCACTCCAATCTCTATGGATAGCTGCGTAACCCTCCTCTGCATCTTCCTCAATATCGCAAGAGTAACCATCTTGGCAATTTGGCTCGCACAATGACCTAGTATGCATGTTTGAGATGATATGCCTAAAATGTCATGAGAATGATTTATCTCTACTTCATGTAGAAATACGATGCATGAGTGTGAAAAATCTTTTCAAAAGAGATTTCAAAATAAGTGCAGGCATAAAGGGAACTAGTCCTCACATCCTCAGACATCCTTGTTCCTCAAAAATCTTTTGAAAATCAGGAATCACATGAAAAATCAAGCATCAAGCTTCCCATATGGAAGGCTAGTATCATTATTGGGCTGATTTGTAATCCCATATGCCCTTAACAAAACTTGTGCATTTTATTGAATATAAAAATGGACCGCATTACAAACTATGTTGTTTAGACCTACGATCGGAGATCCAAAGGCGTTTCCCTACCTCACTTCAAACAACAAAGATGAAAAGTGCGAAGAACTGTAGAAATTTAAATGTAGTATTGAAAGCAAGAGAGAGGTTTCTTTACTCAGAAGTATCGGCTTCTTTATCAAGCCACTCTATAATGACGTTCACAAAGTCATCACCCAGAAAAGCGTTTGCTAGAAATGGTTTCGTTGACAGAGTTACCCTTCTTTTAATAGCCACTTAGAGTCTTTGTTGAAATACTCATTTAAATGATTGTAGAACATCTTAGATTTGTCTTTCAAGGCTAAAGAATCAATGAAGGAATCCTTTTGATTTCTTGGCGTCCATGGCGTCCACGGCTCTTGCCTCGGCCTCAACCTACTGTCTTGGAGGTGAAATCAACAATATGAGTGTTATGATACCCCAAGCCTATCTTATGCTCATTGGATTTTAATTGTAGAGGAGCGTTGATTCCTTGGCCATGCTTGCCAAGACCTTCTCCTAGGTCGAACCCATATGCTAGCAACATCTTTGCTGGTAAAAGGTTAGTTTCAGAGATGAAAGAAACCTTTAGTTTCGCCCCCACAGGAATGTGGATTACTACCACCGGCTCCAAGGAATGATAACTAGCTTCTTGCTTAACTTCAAGTTCAATGTATGGGATATCGCTATTTTGATATGCAAGGAGGTCAACTTCCCCATGGACAGTAACTACTTTCCCATCAATCACGAATCGCACTTTCTGATGTAGACTTGAAGGTACGGCTCCAACGATGTGAATCCACGGTCTCCCTAACAAGAATCCATATGCGCTTAGCAGATCCATCACCTGAAAGTTTATGGAGAATTTAGTTGGGCCAATGAGCACATCCAAATTGATCTCGTCTACCATTATTTTCCTCATCCCATCAAAGACTCTAATAGCCGCTTTGGAAGTTCAAATCATTTTCTCTTTGATGCCCAAGCTCTCAATGTAGCTAATGGACAGTATTAAAAGCTGATCCGTTGTCAATTAGCACGTGTGCCACTTTCCTTCCATTACAATGGGCAGTGATGTATAAGACTTTGTTATGCCATCTTCCCTCCATAGGGAAATCTTCGTCTGAGAAGCTCAATTGATCCTTAAGAAAGATTGGCCCCACAAAATCTCCCAATTGAACGTCGTTGATGGTTTCGGGGACATGCACTTTATTAAGCACATTTAGCAGCGCATCCTTATGTTTTTTTGAATTGATGAACAAATCCGGCAAAGATATCTAAGCTAGCATTTTTCTTAACTGCTCTATCACCTCAAATTCACTGGTCTTGACGATGGATAGGAATTTTTCTGTATCTTCCTTTGACACCTACTTCTTCTTAGATTCACCTTCCCCTTGAGGGTAAAATCGTCCGGACCTCATCACGGCATCTACTTCTTCCATTCCATAATCCCAATGAGCTGCCTTCGAATCGAAGATTTCTATTGGTGGGACTTGTATGGTTACCGTTGTCAGGTGAGATATCTTTGGCTCAGATTCATCATCGGACTCATCTCTTGGTAGGTGAATTACCACAAGTTTCACCAAACAATCCTCTTCTTGGCTTAGGTTGTCAAGCTCATTTAGTTTAATCACCATAGTCGTAGCAGTTTCAGTCATCGCCACTGTGTCGCTCAAGTCTTCAGGGGAGTTTTTGTATCTTGACTAGTGGTAACTGTCAGCATCACTTGACTCAACTAACATCGCAACTTTCAATTGTCTTTTTATTATTTCGAATAGTTAAGTCAGGTTTTGCCACTAGGCTATTAATTTGTCCATCCTGACATATTTCTCGGTATCAAGCTCTTCACCTATCGTCTGGGGACGACCGCCCGTTGTCAGTTGAAATGACACCTCCTCCATCTCTTGAGAGAGATCATTCGCTTGTTCTTCTATACATAAGAAATGTTCTGATATCACTTGATTGAGTGATGATTCAGGTTCTTCTGTAAAAGGCTCTATCACCGCCTCCTAGACTTCGGGTTGAACATGATCATCTATACCTTCCTACCCATCGGGAATAATATCCTCTATCTTTTGGAAGAAACTAGGAGGAGCAGAGTACTTTACTTTGAAGTTATATCCACCAAAATCCCCGCCCAGATTGTCTACAATTTCACTTTTTTCTAGTGCTTCAACTACGAATCTACGATCGGCCAGGCTTCGCTTAGCAGCCTTTAGTTCGTCTTAGTCTAGCTCTTCTTCTGGTTCGGTAATCAGCTCTATGTCGCCTACCAGACTTTCATGTGGGACATTTCACATATTTCCTTGCTTGGTTTCAATCATAAATTGGTTCCATTCTAAGTTCACCGGGGCTTTAATTCCTTCAAATTCTTCATCAACGACGCTTGACATTATCCCCAAACTCATCATTTTAGCAATACATAACTTCTTTTTTCAGCCGATACTTCTCCCTATTTTGGATATGATGAGACAATTGCCAGAATGTTAGTTAGTCTAGGTACATTCACCTTCAGCTCAAGGTGGTTTCCTTCTTCATCATCAAATATTGCACCATTTGCTTAGTGGTCAAGGAGTGGATTCTCTTGCACGTTGGGAGCTACATCATTGAATTTCAAAATTTAATTGTCAATGAGAGCTTGAACCTTCAGCTTAAAGATGTAGCAATTATCGACATTGTGTCCTCTTTCACCCATATGATAGGTGCAAGTCTGGCTTTCATCAAAACTAGGATATTTCGTCGGATTCGCTTTAGGAGGTTCCTTTGCCACCAAGTGTTGCTCTAATAACATTAGGAGTAACTTATATAACGACCTTGGAAGTTTAGAGAATTACTTTGGGGGCTGCCTCTTCCTAGGCTCTTGTCCTTTAGACATTGGCCATGACAATCCCCCTCTTGCTTGATTAGAATTAGCGAACACCTTGGGTTTATTGGAATTCGGCACAAAGGCTATATCAACCCCTAGCCTCTCTTTCTTTCCTCGGGGGTATTGCTTTCTTGTTGAAGTTTCATGCGGCATTCTTTCTCTCAAAGCTTATTCCAATCTCTCGGCCACCTTTATCAAGTGTGTAAAAGTTTGACATCCTAAAATATTCAATCTGTCAAAATACTCATAGGGAAGTGCTTTCAAGAACAGGTCAATTAAGTCATCTTCCAAGATTGGTGGTTTCACTTGAGTTGCCAAGGCACGCCATCTCTAGGCATATGTTCTGATTGTTTTGCTTCTTACTTTCACTGTTTGCAACAGATCTTCCCTTGTCGGTGCCGTAGCCGTGTTAACTTATATTTCCTGAAGAAATCTTCATCAAGATCCTCCCATCTGTCGTAATCATCCGGGTCTAACTCCATAAATCAAACTAAAGCAGCACCAGCCAGACTTTCTTGGAACATAATCATTAGAAGTGAAATATAATCAAAATAGTGCACCATCTTGCGTAGATAGTATTTGAGATGAGCACGTGGACAGCCTATTTTCTCATGAAATCGAGTTCTTAATAGTCCGGAGGAGTCTCTACTTTGGCGAACGGAGATATCTTGTCAAAACGGGCTAACTCTTAGCCTTGACTGCTCAAGCACTCTTCAATCTTGGCTATTCTCTTAACCTCAGCTTCAGTTTTCCCAGCCTACTTTCCTTTCTCTTCTTTCTCGAGGTTGATGACAACAAGAGGCATCTTTGATTTTGGCTTGACATTTGACGCACGAATGTTCTCTACGACATGTTGGGCACCTTCAGTTGTCCCTTTGTCAATTGCATCAAGTATTGAAGATTGACCTGAGTCATTCGGGTCAGGTATCGCCGTTTATCTGGCTTGGGAGGCTTCCAACATGGCCTTAATTTCAACCATCGTGGTAGTCATGGTGGTCATCTAGGTCTCTAACATGTCCACTCGTGGAGTCAATTCCTGTTGTTCCATTCCCATCTTAAGTAGAGTACGGAAATGATGTCTTGGTAATTCCGTAATTAAAGAATACCTGTTTATTTGAAAATAACAAGTAAGCATATCTTTAGGTTAAATACAACAAGTATAAGATTCCTTCAATTGCATATTTTCTATTGATGGATGAGAAAAAGGACTACCTTGCGAGCCTTAGTCTTGCATGAGCAGTTCTTTCAATCATTTGCCAAGAGAATTCATGAAATTAAAGGAAGCGCAATTTTCGGCGATAGTTTTGATGCATCGACAAAACATGCTTATACTCATACATATATGTTAAAAGAAACATTTAATACAAATGAGTATCCAAATGTCAAGAAAACATCATAATGTTCACACGTTTTACACTTGATAAAATAATATATCCAAATCTAAGGCGCTTAGGGTTTAAGGCACCCTTCTCGTCCTAGCAAAGATCAAATCCCTCATTCTAGGAATCCTCGTCTCCTGAATATGGCGGTGATCCCATTTCTTCAGGTATATACAGCTCCACTCCAGGCACGTACGACATAATGTATTCGGGTAGATAAGGTTTGACGAAGCTGCGTTTGATAGCCTCAAAGCGTCGGATGTATTCTGTAAAAGCTCTGTGAGTATTCACCTCGAGAATCATATTATCTGGCCATTCCACGTCTTTCGTCCGGGAGTCTTTCAAAGAGCGTATGATGGACTCCACCTTAGCTTCAAATTGCTTTTTCTTCTCTCTTGTAAGGATCTCTCTTGGCAAGTCAAACGAGTAGACATCTGGTCGTGGCGATGAAGGAACCTCTTGCAATGCCTCATATTGTCATATGACCCTCCTTAGATAATATGCGGTGGCGCCTGTGAATCCTAACAAGGGGGCTGGATCTTCGCCCCATTGCATGCAAGTCTGACTTTACCCAATGTTGGTAATTTAAGCCGCCATTGGAGTTGTTATAACTTTAGAATTTTAAGAAATTCCTTTCATTCTTTAAAGTTGAATTTAGGAACGCATGTATGGGTTTTGGCGAAAGTTCTAAGAGGATGGGCATCGGAGCTAATCTCAGCGAAACCCATACGGATATGAAATTATTTTACATGGGATGTGAACCACAGGTACAGGAGACCACTAGAGGCTCTAAAAATCTCTTTCTTGCTTTTCCCAAAACAGTTGAGGGAAATGAAGGTTTCAACGACAATAAAGTTCGAGTAATCCCACCCATAACAGACTTGTTTGACTACTACAATCATGATAGGGTCAAATGTTACTAACGAGAACAGAAATAGGGTAAAACTAAAGAATACCAAGACAAAAACTCTACCAGACTTAGTTCCTTTGCTAGCAGGGAGGTTGGGAAACTTTCAGAAGAAAGGATAGGAAAACTCGCTCAGAATTACTTTTGGCGTCTATTTTAATTTCGTTGAGGTTTGTATCTAGGAATTTAGCTAGTTGACTTAAAGGCTCAAACCATATAGGAGGTTGGACTAACAAGTGAGTAAACTCAACTCCAATTGCGGCGCTATATTCCTCAAGGGTAGGGGTAACCTCTAATCCTTCCATGCAGAACGTTGCGGTGGTTGGATCCCAATAAAGTGCCATGTCTTGAATAAAGGTATGTAGACATTCGATCTTCAACAGGTCCAGCAGATATCCTAGCCGCGATCTGGCATACTTCTGGCTGGCTTCACCGAGCTATCCCACCAGGCTAGAAGCTTAGCTCGAGGGGTTTTGAACACTTGGATGTCATTTTTTCCCATCAAGTCTAAAATATGCAAATGATTTTGAAAAATCAATCGCCAAAGATTACTTTAAACATGTGATCATGCTAATGTCATGAATATGCATGACCTGGTTTAATTGCATATTTCATTAATGAAATGGAAATTAGAGTCTTTCTCAAGTACAAAAGACCTGACTCAAGGTCTAATTTAAATTTCAGAGAAATTAATTATGCAATTAGTCAGAATAATCTTAGTGACTAAAGGAAATAACGATGTCACATTCTATTTGTCAAAACATCAATTGTGAACATAACAGATGAAATTCCTTATTACAAAAAGGATATGCTATGATAGAGAGATCGAAAGGGATCTCGAGAGGGAAAAAATACCAGTCAGGTTTATTCTAAAACAAGAAAGCCATAAAAGGCCAATGAAATATGGGATCTAAATTATCATCTCCAAGATCTAATCTTCTTTGGGGTAATGGTCCATCAGGGTTTCCTCCTTAATTGCATCTTTATCTTGTCCCTTTTCAGGATGCGGCTCGGCAATCAAAATTTATCCCCTAGTTGAGCGTTCCTCATAATGTGAAGGATAGTCCTCAGTAGGTTGATTGAGATGCTTTACCTCTTTCGGCCATTCTCTGATCCATGGTACAATGACTTCATGGATCTTCTTGGATTTTATCTTTTTTAGAATGATGCGTCTTGGCTTTGTCTTGGTTGTAGGGCGCCTTTTCTTTCCTTAAAGAGAGATCACCAGTTGGTTCTCCTTGGCTTGACGTTCCTCTTTTTAGCGAGCGTATGCTTCTCTAGCTAAGCTATTGCGATACTGTCTTTTCATCTCTAAATAGTGTTTGAACATCTCGTCCGCCTGCTGCTTAAACCTAAGGTTATCGACATAGTAACTAGTATGGCAGTCTTCAGCATATCCCAGCTTACACCCAATTAGCTCTCGGCCATGTACAAACCTACTAAAATGCAACCTTGTGTTCTGTCCAAGATGAGTGACTTTCCTTAAATACTCAAAAGTCACCAATTCCATCGAACTGCTAAGGAACAGCAACATCCTATCCTTTATCATCGCTATTTCAATCAGTCACTAGAGTGATTTCACAATGTATGCAATACATGTAGATATGAATGATATGCAATACATGAACATACTACAAAGTAGGGAGTAAGGAAATATATTAAAAGTAAATGCCTTACGAACCAAAATCTCAGGGAACATGAAATATTTCCTTGTAACAATAGGTGGTTTTAGGTATACCAACCTTCCACAGATATGCGCATGAGACAAGTGAGAATATATGCTAGAAATAAAATCATGTGAGGAACCTATGGCTCAGGCTCCCACGATCCAAATATGGCAGATTCCTCCCCAAGGGTGCCCACCCAAGAGGGCTAAATATCATCAATTTGGATCATGAGCAAGAACGAACACGAAAGTTTCAAGTGCTATAACACGAGATCATTTCGTATCATTTCCCTATCTAAGGTAACCTAAAGGTGGTTGCAGTCGGGGTTTGATCGCCAGTGTATGAGATGCTTCGTGATCATCATGATGCAAGGTCATGTATAGCAGTTTGTATCAAACGCCGCTTTAATATACGCATTAAAATAAACATATAATCTCAACTCCAACTATAGGAAAGATGTCAACAAACATTCCACCCCTTATTTCTCCATTCTGCAAAAACATCTAACACTATAGTTGGGATACGTACCTCACCTTCGAGAGCATTTGCAGAAAACAGGGTTAGATAAACCAATCAATATTTTAATCGGCTCAAGTCCTCTAAAATTCCTAACCAAAGATTCTGGTTTGGAATAAGTCCCTAATGGAGTCGCCAGTCTATCGCGACCCTCTTCAAGCGGTCTCGATTTCTAGGGCTAATGTGTCGTCCCGTCTGGTCGGACGCGGGCCTCTCCCAAGGCTCGTTATCCAAGTCGTAACGGCGGTATACGTGGTCGACCTTCGATGCGGTCTAGTGATATGTGATACGTGTACATGCCAAGGAGTCACCACCAATCGTTTTGTGGAGGGTACGATTGGAAACCCTATCGAATAGTCGGGAGCATTCTATTCATTTCTGCGAAAACTAGAGAAACAAGATCGGGGACTTTGTTTCGCTAACTGTTAGAGTTGACGCCCTTTCGGCACCTAAGTCGAATGATTTATCTAACCTAAGATTTTATGTAGATGAATGTGATGCGAACCCAAAAACAAAGAGCTCATGCAAATGGGAGTAACTACCTTAACAACCACTGTCAATAAAGTAAGTGCGCAAATTAAGGATCCAAAACATGCGGATAAATCACATGAAAGCAACGTGGCATCTCTAATAAGGCCCTATTAGCTTAGAAAAATATCAATCAAGGCTCAGGAGTGTTTTTGACATGATTTGCCCGTGAGGAGCAAAATAGTAATTTTGAAGATTTTTGGAACAATTTTCCCAACAAGGAAAAGTTCGTCATTTTTGATGAAATATGGATTCAAAAGATTGTGGAAATATGATTGGTCACCAAACCAATCTATTTCCTATTTTTTGGAAATTTTTAGAATTTTTTTTTTGAAATTTTTGGAGCAGTTTACCCTTTAAGGGATAAAATCATCATTTTCAAAAAGTGATGAGAAGTGAAAATCTGAAATAGAATGATTGATTGGCCACCAAACCCAAATCCTAATTTTGAACAATTTCAACGGCTCGATTGGAATAGGAAAGACGATTTACCCTTAGAAGGCTAGAATCGTCATTTCAAAAAAATGGACGAGATTCGAAAACTCAAGCATAAGAATTGGTCGCATAATCGACCATAATTCTTATCTTGGCATTATCATCTTATCTCATATACCAAGCAAATGCGATTTACCTCTAAGGGTAATATCGTCGATTCTTAGAAGAACAGATAAGAAATTTCAAAAATAGGATCGACTAGTTGTCTGTGGTCAATCCTCAATTTTAGGAAATTTCTAGAATGTCTAGGAATTTTTCATAATTTTCTCACATTTTTTTAGAATTTTCTAGGATTTTCTAACATTTTTTAGAATTTTCTAGGATTTTTCTTTTTTTATTAAAATTTATTTTTTGATTTATTTATTAAAAAAGTAATTCGGATCGGGTCGACCCGACCCACTTGGGTCAGAACCTAGCCTAGACCCGGACCCGCTAGACCCAACGCTCCAAACGATGCCGCTCCAAACTTTTAAATTTTCGGTTTATTCGAATTTAATCCGACGGCTCCTAATGAACCACGTGGCTACTCCACCGCCACTGGATTGGCTTACTAAAACCTACGGCTCAGATCAAAAGCAGACTATCTCTTAGCCGTCAGATCTAATTACCTAAATTTACAGCCAAGATCGAACGACTCGGATAATCCTTGACCGTTCGATCAAACTATTATTTTTTTATTTTTGAAAATTTGATTTTTATTAACATAATTTATAAAAACCGATCGAACGGTCACTAAGCCAACACGTGGCGCAACTTAAACCGTTAGATCAACTAACATATTCAAACCAAATTACAACGGCTCAGCTGACGTAATTGCCACGTGGCATGCCACGTCAGCGCCACATCGTCACTTTTGACCAATTGACAGCCACGTCATCATATTCTCCCTCGAACATTCTTCTTCTACGATGAACAGCCAGGAGACTCCGGCGATGATCTGATGGTGAAATCTCGACGTAATCGAGCAAGACCAACACCAATCAACTCGTCTCAACGTTTTGCATCACATATCTCAGAATTAACGCATTTTATCCACAAAATCAAACGCAGCAAGCTTGAACCAGTTCGGGTATAACTACTCCAATCATGTGATTCATGGCATCTCGGGTCAATTCATCAACACAGAAGCACTATAAGAGGTTCAAAACACTTACCTCGAACTCCGATTAAGCTCGCACGACCTAGATTTGGCTAGGCGACATTAAATAGTGTTCGGCAATGGAGGTCGAGTTTGGAAACTCAATTCGAGATATTCAAGCAAAGTCGATGCAAAATTAAGATGCGATGATGGTCAATGATACTTGGGGAACAAAACGCCCACATAAAATCGAAAAACAATGGTCGGATACCAAATCCGCTATTGATACACAGTAAGAGAGCTTCAAGACTGAACTCATCTTTTCTAGGGTTATAAACGGTCTGGCTAGTGGTGATCGACTCATAGAGCTTCAGGCAAGCTGCTGACGTTTTTCTTTGGCTTTGGTTTAGCCGGAGACAGCCTAAGTAGTGCCTTGCAGTCGAGCTCAAATTCTCGACAGTAGGAGCTAGAGAATGATCTCTCTCTCTCTCTCTCTCTCTCTCTCTCTATTCTGTTAATCCTTAAGAACAGAATGAATCGATCCGCCTTTCCAAAAAGCCTCCAATGGCTATATATCACTTTTGGATTTTTGCCCCGAATGGAGGGAGACTAACTGACTTGAAATGGCACATGATCATGCATGCCCTTTGGTCTAAAAGGTGCCAGAGACGATGGGCAATTCCGTCAAGTTGGTAGCGATTTTGGTCTCAATCGATGGGAAATGGCTTGAAGAATCAAACGCCCACTAGTGTGTCTTCAATTGCAGTTGGTTGAGCGATCAATTTCCCCATCGAAATTTGACTTTATACTATTCATCTGCACATGCTCTTGGGGAAGAAGATAACACTGTAGCGGATTGGCTTAACAGGTCAGAACCGGTTCGACTCTATTTTTGTAGAATTAACCAAATTTTGTGGGAAATTTTCACAATTAGACCTTAGAATCGAACTTAGGACATGAATATTATCCAAAAAAGTGATTTTGTCCAAAATTTCATGTCAATTTCTATAAAAGTCCCAAATTTGTCCTCAATTGCAATTCGAGAAATTGTGAAATTGAAGGCTCAAATGATCAAATTGGACTAAACCACCTATGCCAATCGATTCAGAATGGTGAAATGCATTGAGCAGTGACTTCAATTGGTAAATGTAGCCTTGAATTGAAAGTAATTTCAATTATACCCAAATTCAAGGACTAGCTTGCAATAAAGTATGCAATTTTGCCCAACTCATGCAATTGAGCAATTTGTGCAAATAATTAGGCTAAATTGCAATGAAGGACAATATATTGAATGTCAAGACCCTAAAAATGCAGAAATTACAATTTAAAAGACTCAATTTACATTTTTTAACCAAATTCAATCATACGTGTAACAAAGGAACACATGAAATTGAACTTGAATTTGGACTTTTTATGAGGTCAAAAATACAAGGGAATTAAAAGAATAATATTGACTATTTTTTTCATTTTTTTGTGACCTCAAATGCTGTTTTTCTTGAATTTTCATCTATTTTTTTATTTTTTGAAAATACTAAAAAATACGAAAAAAAATAAGAAAAATTAATTTTTTGTTCAAAAATGATTCCTTAGGCTTAGGCAAGGCTACCAAAGTTGATTTTACAATTTTTTTGACTTTTTATGGATTTTTTAAGAATTTTTCAAAAATAAACTGAAAAAAGACTAATAAAAAATCAAATGTCAACATGTACATGTAACCTTCCATGCAAAAATACGTAATTATCTCCTTTGGGAGTATAACTACTCATTACAACAAGAGACATCTCAATATTTTGTAAATTGTTCTTTATTAAACTCAAATAAGTGTGCCGCTTTAGCGATCACAACCCAATTGAATTTACCTGAAGTTGAGATATAACTTTATATTTCACATTTACCTTATGCATGTAATTTCAGAAATTAGGGGCAATCATCCGCATAATTACACGCCGCTAATTTTCATTGATACATACAACAATACACAAACCATAAACCTGTATTGACAAATCATACTCCACATATCTGTATGTGGTACTTACATATGAGCTCGCACCTGTATTTCATGAAGCCATATAGAAATATCTAAAAATACCCCACAAAATGCATGTATTTGGGGGTTTCGTATGTATTTTCCAACCATAGATGCATCAAATATGTAAACTAAATATATCATCTTGTAGAGCACGAGTATACGAGCATGTCGGTACCTCGAATTCTCCAATCGAAGCTTACATGCGTCCTCACGCACCACCCAAGTTCTCGGCGCATGAGAACCACACGTAAACACGTGCCTTGCAAATGTTCTGATCCTCAACCGGGTTTCGAAATTGGTTCGATTGGTCTAACCAGTCCGACCTCTACCCCTGGACCGACTCACGAACCGAGTCGAGGCAATCTGGTCGAACTGATCAACGATCGATCCAACCGAACGGTTCGAGTCAACGGTCAACTTAATCGGGTCGGGTCAACAGAATCAAGTCAAGTCGTCTTTTTCTGGACTGAGACGCCGTCATCCCCGCACGTGCACCCTCAAGGTCAACGTGTGGCTTGCTTGCTAGTGCATGGCCGCTATGCGCCAGATGGGTGGCCGCTCATGGTCGAGTGTGGCAGCGCACCCATCATCCTCTGGTAGTAGTCTTTATACGGTTTTTTCATCTCGTCGAGCCCTTTTCGAATATATAATTTTCTTTGAATTTCAGGAAAAATAAAATTTCGAAAATACACCAAAAACGCTATTCGCGACCTAATATGCACAGGTTTTGATACTACATGTAAGCTGCTATTTTAATCCATATGCAGCGACCAAAATTCACAGATATAGATATACGAATTACTAATCCATAGAGTTAAAGAATTAGCGCATCTTGTTTCGGATCCATCGTTCTTGATGCGGAATTGCGACTATCCGATGTTCAAGAGCTTCTCTTCTATGAACCCTATTTATTACTGACTTCAATGAGACGCCCCCTCACTATCGCTTTAGACGAATATAGATATGAGATTATGTGGATATTAGTATTTAGAGGAGGGACGTGAGCTTTATTTATAGAGAATGAAACATATCTCATCATTAAAAATTAGGTTTATCTCGACCCATAGTATTCGGCCCCATATCTGACTAGAATAAGGAAACTATATATATCTTTCTTTATTAAACCAATTAATATCTACAATAACAATTAATAAAGCTCACAATGAATATTAAATATATTCTAACAACCCGCCTTATGACGAAGAACAAAGTTGAATTGCTCCAAAAAGGAGACCCAATGCGCATGTATTCGATTTAGATACTTCTGATTCCTGATGTACTTGAGTGCCTGATGATCAGTGTTAAGAACAAACTCATGCTGATAAAGGTAAGGCTGCCAATATTTAATTGCTTGTACTACATCATAGTACTCCTACTCATACGTAGATCATTGCCTGCAAACATTATTAAGTTTCTCGCTTAATTAGACAATAGGTTTACCTTCTTGAGAAAGAACAGCGCCAACCCCTACACTAGAGGCATCACAATCCAATTCAAATACTTTTTCAAAATCATGAAGCATCAATACTGGCGCTGTGAAGAGCTTCTCTTTAATGAGATTTAAGTTGGCTTTGGCTTTATCACCTCCAATGGAATTTCCCTTTCTTCAGCACTTAGTGATCGAGGCTATAATAGTACTAGAATTTCGGATGAAACGTCAATAGAACGTTGCGAGGCCATGGAAGCTATGAGCCTCGCCAACGGTCTAGGGAACTGGCTAGTTGCAGATGGCAATGATCTTTTTTGTATCAACTTGAAAGCCTTATGCTCCAATAGTATACCCCAAGAAGAAGAGTCGATCTGTCATGAAGCTGCATTTCTTCAGATTGATGTATAATTGGTTTGTTTGCAAGACTGACAAGAAGTCCCTTAGATGCTCCATTTGCTGCTAATCATCCTGAATATATATGAGGATGTTATCAAAGAAAATCACTACAAACTTGCCAATAAAAGATTAAGAACTTGAGTCATCAAACACATGAAGGTGCTAAGCGCGTTAGTGAGTTCAAACAGCATGACAATCCATTTGTACCAACCTTTACTTGTTTTAAAAATTGTCTTCTATTCAAAACCCAGGCAAATGTGAACTTGGTGATATTCGTTACGTAGGTCAATCTTTGTAAAGGCCATTTACCTAGTAAGTCGGACAAGCATATTATCAAATCGTGGGATGGGAAATCTATATGTGATAGTAATCCGATTAATTACGCAGCTATCAATGCACATATGCATACTCTTGTCTTTCTTCGGAGTGAAGAGTGCAGGGACTGCACAAGTGCTCTTGCTCTCGCATAAGAAGCCCTTTCGGAGGAGCTCTTTCACTCGTTCTTATAAAATTTGATTCTCCTCTGGATTCATCTAGTAGGGTCGTAGATTAGGAAGACTTACATCTGGAAGAAAGTCAATCTCATGTTAGATATCCCTCAAAGGAGGTAATCCGGGTAAATCTTCTGGCACAATCGCTGAATGCTTTCAACATGGATTTGAGAGCTTCCGAAATGTGAATAACATTTTGTTGATCACCCTCCTTCATAATCACATATATTCCTTCAAATTTACGGGCATTTAGCATAACGCCCACACCTTGCTTCTTGGGGATCTAGGGAATATTACCTTTTGGCTTCAAGGTAATTTTTGTCTTTTTTCCACATAAAAGAGTAAGTATTTTCCCAAGCTTGATGGATGATATCAACATCATATTGCCACGGCTGTCCTAGCAAGACATGGCATGCATCTCTCTTCACAACATCACAAGTAATAGCATCGTGATATGATTTCCCAATCGAAATAAGTAAATGACGTAATTGAGTTATCTTGAGTTACCTTGAGTTACCATGAGTTACACTCCTTTACAAATCCATCCGATTGTATATTTTTCTTTACTTTTTCCACATTAAAGAAAAAGTATTTTCCCAGGCCTGATGATGATATCAACATCATATTGCCATGGCTGTCCTAGCAAGACATGGCATGCATCTATCTCCACAACATCACAAGGAAGACATGGCATGCATCTATATCCACAACATCACAAGTAATAGCATCATGATATGATTTCACACTTGAAATAGGTAAATGGCGTAATTGAGTTACATTGAGTTACGCTCCTTTACGAATCCACTTGATTGTATAAGGATGCGGCTCTGTCTTCAGTTGTAAATATCAAGATCAAGGAGATTCGCCATGTTGTAAAGGCGATGATGACTTTGATTTTGTTGAATTTGTCTGCAAAAGATGTTTGATCCCAGAAAGTATTCAAAATGCACTTATGAGGAAAAATTCAGATATCATGCTCCATCACCATCTTCAATCCCCAGGGGACCCTCCCCCGAAGCTCCTCCTTATGGTTTACTTTTATATCGTCAGTGCTCTCCTCAAATCTATCGAATGTGCAAAAGAAGGAAGAGAAAACCTCTCTTCTTCACCAAATTTGTCGTGTATGTAATTAATCTATTTTAATATTATTAGACAAATATAATATATATTCAAATGGCAAAGGACAGGAGTGCAATATATACAATTGGGAGAGGCAGAAACACTAAATGGCTTAGGCATGAGATGCAAAAATGGCAAAGGCATTTATGTGTAATATATCTCGAGCAATGTCATTCACCATATATGTCTCATAATTCTTCTTCTTTGAAAATCTGCGATCCTCAGATCTATGACCCATCTTGCCATAGTTGAAGTATTTTCCTTGCAACTTGTTCTTTTATACTCCTCCTTTTGGTCTCAACTTTAGCTTGGCAATCTTCTTGTTCTGTTTTAAGATTGTTGGCAAAATAGTCTTAAACATCGACTCTATTTTAAGATCGTAGAAGGAATTCAAAAGGGTATTAGCATAAATGCTATGAACAGAACGACAATAATTTTGAAAGGAAATAGAATTGCTATAACAGAATCACAATTACAACAGAACTGCAATTAGAACATAACCATAATTATATAGCATCGATACAAATGACACCAAGGCATGTGTTTAACACAGTTCCCTTTAAATAGATTCGTCCCCTCCCATATGTGCTTTGAGGTTTCTTGAATGTCTGTTTCACATGATACAACGGTTGACAGTAATAGAGGCAAGCACAGCACTCCAAAATTTTTAGCGAACTTGAATAAACTTAAACACTATATAAGAAAACAATGCAAATTCAAAGTTAAAATAGAGAGAGAGAGAGAGAGAGAGAGAGAGAGAAGTTTCCTAAGAGCTTTCTCGCTCGTAGCTTATTCTCCTTCCTACTTTTCCTTCTTCTGAAAATAGAACGGGTGGCTACCTATTTATAAGGTAAGTAAGGGTATTTGGAAAATAATAACGGCTAATTAACTCTGTCGTTGTAGTATTAATTTTGTAAGAGTAAAATAACGGTAGCTCTGTCATTACAGTAGTAATGGCTCTGATGTTACTACTTTAGTAATGGCTCTGCCGTTACAGTATTAATGGTTTTTTCGTCACAGTATTAATTCTTTAATAGTAGAATTTAATGTCATTAACATGCTGTTACTAAATTAATTCAATAGCTATTATAATTTCTCATTCACTCACTCATCAAAATATCTATATTTTCCAACAACTTCATCCCAGACAAACCATCCTCTAGCCTTGCTACTATTCGGTCCATTTATCACTTGATTCGGCACGAAATGATGAACTTGGCTTCAGGTGTGCCGAATGGCCTATAGCATGTGTCGAACGGGACTCATTCGCATGTTGAATCTACTGCTTGGATTATAATCCTGCGGCCATTGTAGTGAGAATCAGCATGCTGATCATGCTTAATTTGGCATGAAATGAAGTGAAAATATAGGGGATGCTCGGTTGGGTGTGGTGGATTTTGCATTAGGAGTTTTCTAGTCTGTATATCTTATCTGGCTGTTGAATTGCCCAGGCGTGGACGTGTGTTTATGACCCGAAGTAAAGGATATTTTTTTGTTGGGAACTAAATCGATGCGGGTTTGGAATTTGCTAGAATCGAGGGCCGATGGATAGTGCACGTGGACTAATTATGGTGGAGGTTGGGGGCTGCGTGGGAAATCTGTTTTGGTAATATATTGCCGATGCATTGACGAGCTTCAATGGATGATAAGTTAGTCGTAGTCATTTTGGGCTTATCTCTTGGGGTGACTAGTGTTGTGCACCCTAATAATTATTGTTGGTTGCATTATATGCAATTGAGTGATAAATAGATAGGTTAGTTGTTCGGTTAGATGACTTACTTAGTCTATGCTCACCCCTTGTGGATTTCCTTTTTTCAGATCTTAGCCATGCTGATTACCCTCTCGACTCCTTTTTTCACTCGTTACGGTACTCCCTTGAGTTTTTCGACCAATTTCATTTGGGAGGAGCATGACGTAGCGATTTCCCTGAGGTCCGCTTCCTCGAGAACATCGCCATGCTTTTGATCGATATACGGCCGGCTACGGAGCTTATACACCATAGGTTCGTGTCTATTCATGCGTGGCTCTCGGGCCAGTTGTTCGGACTCTTTCTTACTCTGCTCCAGAGCCGACGGGAGTGATAGTAGAGATGGTACCCTGGAGTAGAGGATATTAGAGGACCAGATGTACATGTAGGTCTTTTGATGATGGGGTGCCATATATGGCAGCTACTTTTTGGGTGTTGGCCGTGAGATGGTAGAGATGGTGGGGGATACAGCTCGATTCTTGGATAAGTAAAATGATGGATGAGCATCCTATTAATATTCGAGTCCCTCTCTTTACAACCGTTGATACCCTATTAGATGACATTATTTACAACCGTTAATAACCTATAACATGGCGTTATTTGAAGTTCTTATATAATGCAAAAACCCAAATCAAACAAAGATGCTCCGAAAACTTGACATGTGTCATCACCCAAGATACAATAAGCCAACAAAAACATAGGCTTTGCAAAAGCGCAAGTATAGCATTAAAGAATCATTCAATCTAAGTGTCACTAGTGAGACCTAGAACAATTATTCACGAAAAATTCTAATTATTTGAACACGTCTATAGTCATGATGTGAATATGCGAAATCATGTCCTAATAGTTATTCGTTCCATTTAATTACTTGAAATTCACTGCCCCAACAAATCAAACAACATTTTTCAAACAATTAAGTATGAGCTTTTTTAATCAAGTCAACGGAACATCGGATAGAAAAGTTATGTTGGATGCAATTTTGGATTAAAATTCAGATTAGTGCACTAGAAATCCTAAATTTTATATAATTATATGATTGAGTTCTAAAACTTTTTAAAAGTGCAATTAAGTCCTAAAAATTTTCAAATTATTGCAATCAAGTTATTCTGTTAACTCTGTCCAACTTAGCTAATAAAAAATGCTGACACAGCTTTCTTATTATTTTTCTTTCCTACGTGGCGGTAAGTTGATTAAAGATGACAAAAGACTAAAAAAAACGTGATTTTCATCCAATCTTCTTTTTCAATAATTTTTTTTACTTGAATTACATTACAAAAAAAAAAAAAAACTCGTGAGGGCCCTCACTGCTGCCTCCTTATCATCATCAGGAAGGCCAGGACCCAAGGGTAGGTGGCAGGATGGTCGTCAAACCATCGATTTGTCGTTGCATCGTTGACTGCAACAATCAGGCTAGCCTTATGCACACACTATAAGACCATCTCACCTCTTTTCCGTCCATAATCTTCCCCATTCCCATCAATTTTTCATTAGAATTAAGTTTTAGAATTCAATTATACTTTCGTAACAAGTTTTAAAATTTTTAATACATTTATCTCTTAAAAATATACATGAATTTCATTTATCAACATCTATTTAATTAGATAATTTGAAATATTTGGCCTAATGAGATTTAGAGCTTTCTAATCATCTAAGCTAGGTAAAGTCAATTCAAGTAGTTGGATTTTCTTTGATGAATATATCATGTGGTCATTTATTTGGTTTGATTCTAAAAAATTTACTATCCTAACTCTTTTCTTTTTTGAAAATCAAACCACATTCTTAGAACAATCGAGTCTCGAGCTTTCTGTTCATGCAAAAATCGAGTTGATAGATCTTTAGACAAGAAAATTACGCTCATCCTATCAAAATAAATTACAAACTCTTATCAACAAAAGTATATTTTTAGTGCCAAAAATTGTGTACGGATATCACTTTAGTGCCAGCTTTAAAAAAAAATAATCACTTTTAGTGCCAACTTCTTTAAAAAAAAGATCACTTTTAGTGCTGGAGCTGACATGGATCGTCGAAAATCCGACACGTGTTATTTTTATTATTTTTAAGCTGATATGGCACATCAGAGTTAGCACTAAAAGTGATCATTTTCAAAAGAAGTTAGCACTAAAAATTACCTTTTTTAAAAAACATTGGCACTGAAGTTGTCCGTTTGAAACTTTTGGCACTAAAGTGATTTCCATACACAACTTTTTGCACTAAAATTGTACCTACGCCAACTATTATCTCAACCTACATTTAGTTAACGGGTCATACAAAGTCACTTTAAAGTCAAATTATAGGTCATAATTAGTTTTTAAAAATAAAGCAAAAAAAAATGTCTGTTAAAATGGATCCGCTACTTTCAATTAAGGTCTCCTTCCCTCCTCTCTTTGCTGTCTCTCTGTTTCGTTTCACCGCCCCCCATCACTTACTTTGGGCGTTGTCTTCTCCTATCTGGGGTCATTTATATCAAAATCGAACAATGTGAAGCGATCTTAAATTGTTCTCCGGTTTTTAGGTAATTTTGATGAATGTATCTCTCAAATTCCCAAATTCAAATAGAAATCGTGGTAAAAGCAGAGAAAAACGGAAGTTCAAATTAGAGCAAATTCGGCAATGTGTCCAATGAACCGAGCAAAAGGCAATGCTCACCGGAATATTCTGAACCTAGGACTCGAGACCGGCGTCGAACCCCGGCCGAGGGAGCGACCACTGAAATGGTCCTTCTCGGTCACAATGGAGGGCTTCCAGTTCTCGGTCACAATGGAGACCTCCAGTTCTTGGGCTGCGAGCCCTTGATCTATTTCACAGACTTGCTGAACTTCTTGTAACGCCCATTACAAAACTAGGCGTCTCGTGGGAAGAAGGGTAAAAAAACAAATTCTAAACTTATTACATTAGTGTGAATTACATCCTAAACCTTTTATTGATCTCAATTCAGTCATAAACTTTTTACTTTTGTGCCAATTCAGTTCTAGATTTTTTATATTTACGCCAATTAAATTGATCCAGTCAATTTTGATTGAAAATCACTAAAATGGACGTTGATTCTCTTATATGGCACGATTACCACTGACTTGGACATTTATAATATTTTAAATAATGTTTTAATCATTTTTTGGCTTTTCTAAAAAAATATTTTCAAAAAATTTAAAATATCAAAAAATATTTAAAAAATAACTACGTTAGCGACAGCAGTACCACGTAATATAATTGATGTTCACACTAGTTATTTACAATCAAAATTGACTGAATTGACTCAATCGGCATAAATATAAAGAATTTATGATTAAATTGACACTAATGCAAAATATTTAGAACTGAATTAGACCAATGCAAAAGGTCTATGACAAATTGGTACCAATGCAAAAGATTTAGGACTAAATTGACACAAAAAAAAAATTAGGGCTGAATTGGCACTAATACAATAGATTTAGAATAATTGAGAAAGACGCAAGCTGGCCTGAACACCTCGACTACAAAAAAAAAATATAATAGATTTATGACTTCTTTGACACTTTTTCCGCGTTCGTGTGGCATGCTTCACAGGACTCGTATCGCACTTCAATCGTGGCATTTTGCTTAGGATTTGGGGGCCAAGGATTCTCTACCTTCATGGTAGAGAATCCGGATCCGGAATCGGGGGAGCTACTTCGCTTGCAAAAGCTTGTGAGTTCACGGTGGAGTTTTGGGTTGTTCTTGGCAACGGTGTTTTGGTTGTGGGTTTGTTTCTCGGATGTGAAAAGATCGCTATGGCCATGGTCTTGAAAGCAGAATGGGAAATTTTGCTGCCCTCATCCACTAATAAATGTGATAGTCGTTTCTCGTATCCTATAATTGACTAACAGCTGTACGTCGGCCAGCGTGCCGGCCAATACTTGGAAGCAAATCGATTACCAAGATCGAACGAAGAAGAGGGCATTATTAGTTACTTGGACAAGATCCACCACCATTCGCCTCATTGTCATCTTTATGCCTTGCTTCATTTCAATCCCCGACTCACTGACTCGATGAGTCGGTCCATGGAGCCGCTCGCAACAATTTAAGAAAGAATTTTTTTCCAGATCGAGTATGGTCACTGAATTTATATTGCAAAAAAAAAAATCAAAATAGGTTAGACGGATCAATTTGTGTCGTTTTCAACCCGACTCACCTATTTGATGGTTATACCATTTAATATATTTGAAATCCTTAACATTGAGATACTTCTAATCATCTAAATTTTTGACGAAAAGAGTATGGTGGTGTTTATTTGGTCCGATTTCCACAAGTTCGCGATCCTTACAGGCTTTAGTTTTAGATCAAACTAAATTTTTTGTACAATTGGGTGATGGATTTTTCATGGATGTGGAAATCGAATTAATGAGACGTAAGATGAAGTCTTATGGCAGATCACACTTTGGCCAAACTTATGCTTCCTAAACGTGTGCACACTATTCGCAAGTGGGTTGCCACAAACGCTTTCCCCGCTTGCAGTGATAGTGTGAATTTTGCAAATACCACGGTAAGTTTCGTGCCTGAAGATGTCAGTATGTATCATTAACTTCAAGACAGTCAAGATCCTTAGAGTGCTTTTTCTTTCTTGCAGTGTGCATTTGTCTGTAGGTTTATGCAATGCGGTGAAAAAATAAGGGGAACAATCAAATCACTCATTTTTCATAAAATAAATATCGACGTGTCTAATACAATTAAAAAGTTCAAAGGCATATTCTCAAAGGTGACATAATATTTAACGGTTGTTCTAACACCAGATTGAAAAGATTATTAAAATATGAGTTGACATGAATTTAATTAATGGTTGGTTGTATAATTTCCTTCGATATTATTCTCCTAATTTACATGACTGATACAATTTCAGATATGCGCTTCTCTCTAACGAATAAACGAATTTCGAAAGGCGATATTTTTTTTGTGTATGTACAAAATCTGTTCGATTACTTGAAATTCACAATCTCGATTTTTTTAAAACAAAAAATCGGACGATATTTTCGGAACAATCGGTTCATGAGCGTTATGTAGTTAAAAAAATCGAGTCGATGGGACATCCAAGAGAAAAGTCATGATGTATCCAATTTTGGCCAAATTTGGGTTTAAAAAATTACATGAATATCAATTAGATAATTTGAAATGTTCGATTCGATAAGATCTAGAGCTTTCTAATCATTTGGATTACCTCTATCTGTCAAAAGGGGCTGGTTGTTAATGATAAATTGATATATCATGGCACTTCATTTAGTTGGATTCTTGGAAATCCGTGATCCTAACTCTCTCTTCTTCTTCTTCTTTCAAAATCGAGTTATATTTTTAGAACAATGGATGGGGTCTCGAGACGTATTTTTAACCATAAATATATCATATGAACAATAGAACAGAAGATTACAAAGCAAGAGTACCGTATCCAGATCAATGCAGAATGGCATGTCTACGGCCTTCAGTAAGCTAAACTTGACATAGCAAGAATTAGCTAGATTCGAGAAATTTATCAACATTTTCACCATACTATTTCCGCTTTGGCAATTTCTTTCCACCTTCACCAAACGCGTTCCATCTCATTTTTTGTTTCTCATGTGCAGAACTTCACAGAAAGATGGATATAAGTACACACTCTCTTTCCAATTGAGTAGTGCAGTTCACACGTTAACAAGAAGATCATCCCCACAGCCATCGCTGAAACCGCAAAGAGCCTCGAAATTATACACGAAGTAGAGGGAGTTCGAAAGTAAATAGGGATCCGCATGGATTGCGTAAGAGATAACTAAAAAACGATCGTATAGGCGGTTGCACAGGCAAAAGGGATGCCATAATACCTGAGCTTGATGAAGCTAAAATGAGAAAAACCGACAAAGGAGGAGTTAATGGAGGTATTGTCGACTTTATATGTAGTTATAGTTACATTGTTGCTTTAATGTCCGGCCTAGCAGTGAAAGTTATTTGCTTGTCATAAAAAGCAAAGGAAAAAAAAAACGAGTAATGGAAAAAAATTAGTAATCGAAGGACTTGGGCCTTTTATGGCGAGTTTCGCGTAATAAAATTATAATATAGCCATTGGAATTTCCATATCGTGGAATGCTAATTACTCTCTTTCTCTCATTTTGATTTTATTGATTAGTCATCCATCTATGGATTGCTGAGAGTCAATTTTGAGTTAACTTCTGGGGATCAAAAGACACCATAAGAACTTCACATATTCTAAGGAAATAGTAAAGATTGAAGTGCACTGCACATGATAAACAATATATATTCGCAATTTAGTTAGTTTCGTGGTGCACGTCGCCTGTTCATTTTGAAGTAACCTGATTAATGATCAAATTCAAAGAATACTACCTAAATATACTTTTATTAATAATTGTTGCAAAAATCTTCTTCTTAGACATAAATGTTAAGGGTATGAATCTATACTGATGTAAAATGCGAAGCATGTTATGCGCAAAACTCCAACAAATATGTTTAAGGTCAGAAACTTGAAAAATAGTTCACAAAAAAGAAGAGCAGAAGGACACTTCAAGTGCGAAAATTTGTGTATGGCGCTCACTTTGGTGCCAAAATTTTTCATTGGCTCACTTAAATGTCAAACAGGAGAAAAAATGATTATTTAAGTGCCAACGGCGAGGGATTCTAGGTAAAAAAAAACATCGCATTTATGTTTAAAATATTTTAGTGCCATGTTAATTATAATTGAAAAATAAGTCAACTGGCATTAAAAAAAAACAGTCCACTTGGCAATTTTAATTAAAAAAAGTCAATGAAGCAATTTTATTAAAAGTTCAGTCTTAAACTTAAAAAAAAAAAAAAACAATTCCCGTAGTTGCCAAGAATTTTCTTTTAATTATTTTTTCTTTTTTCTTTTTCAGTTTTCTATTTTTTAACTTTTGTATTTTTTTTCTAGTGCTGACTGGGATGGTCTGAGGAGTCACTTAAGATTTATGACAAAGTTAATCAGAGTTGGCACTCAAATGATTATTTTTTTTAATTGACATTTAAGTGATTTTAAAAAACATTGATACCAAAAGTGAGCGCCATACACAAATTTTAGCATTGGCCAAAAAGAAGATAGGCAATAAAATCTGAATCAAAGCTGGAAACTTTTTTTTTGGGGGGGGGGGGGGGGGGTCGGAAAAGCTTACTACGGTCGGCTTGACGCTCATTTTAGACTAGATTTCCATGTTACCTTGGTGCAATAATCGTTGATTTCACACTGCCGAGTTCTAATGAATCATGCACTTAGGATTTTTCATATGCAATCGAATCGAATATCCCATGACCTCTAAATTCCTCAGTGATCTTAAATGTGAAATAACGAAGATTTAGAATGGAGAGTTTTTAGAGAAGATGGTGCACTTCACTCACGCAAAAGCAGGTCAAACTAGCCGTTGTACTCATCGTTGAGCGAACCTCTGCGGCCTACGAGAACGTAATCGGCTCACTCGGAGCGGCTTAGCACATCGTCTCCTCCCTCGGGTAGAGGGAGTTAAAAAACGAAAGCTCTCACTTCGGCACCGTTCCTTCGCCGCTGCACCTCTTCTCTGTGGATTCCGTTCCACTACAACAAAATCTGGCTGTTTTCTCCTCTTATTAAACGATAGAAATTATTCCGCGCTTCATAATTTGTCATCTGACTTTGCCTTTGGTTTGTATTGCGCAAGTGACATATTCAAGTATCATCAAAGATTTTTATCCTATCTCAGATTGTGCCAAACATGTGATGAGACTTTTACAATTCGGAGGATATTTTTATAGGATCATAATCCGACCTTATCCGATTCTATCTAAATCCAAATCCGAACGGCAGTCGTGAAGATTTGTGTGTAAAGATAACGAAAATAATTGAACAAAAGCCACAGGGATTTTATAAATTTCCAAAGAAGCAATTGGCATCTCTATTGTATAGGTTCATATAAACATACCCTTTTTTTATTTGATTAAGATGCATGATTCGATGAATAAAGCGTGTCTTTTTTAAAAAAAGAGACATGGTTTTACATTAATGAACGCCCCAGTTCATTCACAAATATAGGTTTTGATTTAACGTCGCAGATCTTCTAGTGAATTTTGAATCACGGTGTAGATAAAATTGCAGTCAGGTGGGGTTTGTATTCAAGAAATATAGACACGGACATTTAAGTAATCCCTACGATGCCTTCCTCATTACTACAAGCCTAGCATATCAATAGGAAAGTTGTTCATAAAGTCACAAACTTTTGCAATTTTACCGATTCGATTCTAAAATTGCTGACATGGACGCTGGCGGTCTTATGTGACATGGGCCGTCACAAACGTAGATAACTTTTAGTAATATTTTAGCATTTTTTCAATTATTTATTTATTTATATATTTTCCTTCTTTAACTTTTTTTCTTTGTTTCTTATTTTCCTTTTTCTTTTTTCCATATTCCCTTTTCCCCCCAACCGGCTACGGCCGGGCCTCGTCAATGGCCGACGGAAGTCGCCGGCTGTTGCCTGGGCTAGGGCTAGTGAGGGCTGCCACCGCTGGATTGATTGATGCTTTACTTATTTGAGGACATAAGGTGAACATGCACGCATGATTTGAAGTGCACATTTCTAACATGAACTAAAGATTGCTAAGGGAAAAATAGACGAGGAAGAAAATACTGGGGAAGAAGAAACCAAAGGAAAATTTTTGCCTCGCGCAAGAGGGTTTGAGATAATTCCTTCTTTGTAGAGTTAGGCCGTTGACATCTCGTCCAAAGCATCACCGGGGCATTCCTTTCCATTCTTTATAATCGCCATCCAATTCGATACCGGATCTTTGGAATACCTAAATCGAGCAAATTCTGCACAGCCTCTTTAATTTCGATAGATCAGATCGTGCAACCTTTTTTATGGTCGAAATTTTAGTTTTTTTTTTGTGAATCTTTTTTTTTTGCTCGGATTTTTTGTGAAACTTAAAGGGAGAGGAATATCACGGCTAATTGTACAAGGTTAAAAGGCCAACAAGGCATATTCTTTTCCGCCGCGGCAGAGGCCGATGATTGTGCCGACAATGAACCTAATGTCGCCCCCTCTCTCTCTCTCTCTTTTTGCCGAACCTAATTTTTTTTTTTATCTAAACCTAATTTCTTGTTTTTTTTTTTTTTGGTCGGAAACCTAATTTCTTGTTTAAATGGAAGGTTTTTGGACGTCACGCTACTTCATCGAAATACCACTAATTGCGTTCCATTTCGAGAGTATTTTGATAGATAACTTGTCCTTCTCCAACTACCAATTTTTTAGCCGTTACTTACCACAAACAAGAATCGTCATTTAAAATGGACGACACTCTAGCTAACCACCGTAAATGAATGACAAATTAATGAACAGGCATGCCACAACAGGCATGGGACCTTGCTGGTAAAGAGATTAGAGAATGGAAACGCTAGTATTATAGATACGAGATTCAACTCCAGAGAAAATAAAGTTAGAAATATGACATACAAAAACAAAGACAAACACAAAATCAGTCATCTTCGGGATTAAATAAAATCATTATCACTCACCAAATCTTACATGCAAGAAAAAAGGTAAAAGCAAAAAAAAAATTAAAAATATATATAATAATAATATAGGTAAACAGTGAAAATATGTCTCTCCTTTTTTTTTAATTTTTCTTCACGAATTTTGGCAGACCTATATAAATCATAAATCCCCTCGGCCCTCTCTTCTATTTACATAGCGATGCAATAAAAAGCGAGAAAAAATTGAAAAAGCGAAAGAAAAATTGCAAAAGAGAAAGCAAGCAATAGTAAAACCGGTTACTTTGGAATATCATTTTTCATGTTGACTTGTTGACTGAGGTTCTGGTCGGGCCCTTTCCCTCCTGAACAGGAAGAGGAACAGAAAAGCCGAAGCCCCCAACACAACCGCCCCGGCGGCCCCACATGCGATGCTCGCCACCAGCAGCACGTCCCTCACGCGATCTCTCCCTCCTCCACCGCCTCCACCGCTGCTGCCGTGATGCGGCCCCCAGGAGACGCTCGATTCCATCGGCCTCGTCAATGAGGTGTCCACGGGCGGAGCGTAGGATGAGGACGGTGGCGGTGATGCCCATGACGATGTCCCGAAGAAGGACATCATGTCCGGCGACGGGTTCGTTCCCGCGGGCGGCGAGCTCTGGTACTCCAGGCCGTGATCCGCTGGCCGGAGCTCCCTTGCTGTTGACGGTCCGAAGGCTGTCCAGAGTAGGAAGAGAATAACGGTAAACACGGTGGCTATGGATTCTCTTGAACCCACCATCCCTCTCTTTCTCTCTCTCTGAATTATGTGCCGAAGACATCCAAGTTCGGCGATGAAGCTAGAGCTACTGGGGTGCACTCTGTGACAAAGCAGTGAAGACTGAAGAGACAAAGATTATAAATCGCTGTCCGAAGCGTTGAAATTCTGACTTCACTTAAAACGATGACGTGTCGGGGGTAACTCTCTTTCTTTCTTTTTTCTTTTGTTTTTTCTTTTATGTGCTAAGGGTAAATTGGCTTAACGAAGTTTGGCTTACAAGTGTCATAACTCACGTCTGTGTGAAGAACAAATCAGCTAGGTTAGAAGCGTACCGGTTCAATTTCAGGTTCCACCCTAAAAATAGTCAAGAACATCTCTCAATTTTGGAAATGAGAATTGGACCGATCTCGTGTGAACCAGCTAGAAATCATCCGGGCAATGTCCAATCCCAATGGCTCTTGAATTGAAATTGCTCACCCTAAAGCTCACTTGTTTGCCTATGAATTTGTAGACGAATTCACACATGGACCACAATCATTGGTTGTATCCGCATTCACAACCCAATTTATATTTCTTACAGAATAATTTATGACAGGTATGGAATCATTTTCCTTAACAAAGATCGATAAGACTTGATCGCAATTCATATGACTGCCTTAGATTGATTCTTCGCAAGATTAAGAAACTCGCGAGTCTCAAAAATCAGACAAGGGGAAAAAAAGTTTTAATACATAGTTCACCCTGGGATTGGACGAATCAATCTATGAAGCTATATTAGCTAAAGGCGTGCGCGTGACTCGCTGTCCGGTTGAACTACAAGGGAAAAGTTAAGGGGTCGCCGATGTCTCCTTTGTCCTTTTCGCAACGTGAAAACACGTGGGTTTCGCCCGTTGCGCGGAGATGAACCCGTGAGGCCTTGAGAGCAACAGTGAAAAGCTTGCTCCCCCCATTCGTCAAATTTCGAATATTTTTCTAGTAAAAAATAATCATATTCTATGTGGACTTTTCTAGTCAGATTTTCTGGTGAATCTTGAAAGTTAACTTCGGGCCATCGGCACATGGCACAATCTCTTCATCCAATGAATGAGACCAGTCATCCAATGAATGAGACCAGTGATCAGGCGTCCAGTCCTCGATTCTATGGTGCACAGGACCGGAATCGGACTGCTAGACTGAACCGCCCATATATGTATTGTTGTCACAAAATTTTTCTCAATTGAGCCCGCTTAAACTTCTCAAGGCTCGGCCCAAGAGGTTGAGGCCCAAGAGGGTTGTGATTGCAGGAAAATCATTTTATCGAACATTAGTAGTTCGTTAAAAAGAAGAGCTCCGTGCAGGTTTTGGATAAATAGTGTCAAATGCAAGATATATTTATTGATAAGAGCGTGTCTTTCGACAGCTTTGTACAAAATTTGGATAACACCTATGAGACGAAATTTGATGAAACTTGTCGAATTACTTCGACAAAACTATAAAACTAGGTAAAACACCGGAATTGAATCGACGGCGCTGACCCCTAGTATAGGACATGATGTCGTAATTTAATCAACGAAACCGAACGGGCGAAAATATAGGACACAATATCAGAATTTAATCGACGGTACTGGACAGGTGAAGTAGTGAACTAGTGCAATACTGGAATTTAATCGACGACACTGAACTAGGTGAGCAAATGTCGAAGTTGAATCGACGACACATAACTTTAGATATGAAACACGTCGGAATTAAATCGACGACGGGAATCTAAAATTACAGTTAGACTAAGAGCTAATTGATAAGATAAAAAATTGTTTGTTGTGTGTTGTTGGGGGGGGGGGGAGGGGGGGCTTTGCTATTAGATACTTGTTGGTATTTATAGACGTGACTTGTTAACCGTCAATCATCTGCTGCCTTGGGCTCCAAGAGTGTTCTCTTTGATAACTAAGCTTGCTCTGGAAACCGTCGAAGCAGCTGCTGTCTTGGGTTCCAAGTACGCTCTCTTTCGATGACAATTGTCGCCTTAGTCTTTTAAGCATGTTTTCTTTCGATGACCTTCATGGATAAGGTTTTAAACAATTTCCGCGCCTTTTGCTATGTTTAATGGGATTGGCGCCTAATTATGTAATTGTCATGATCGTGTCTTCTTTTGTGCGCCCTTTTTCCTTTGGCTTTTGAGCTAAATACCACCAAAATCACCTTCTACACGTGGCAAATATGTAGTTTATCCTTTATCTTGCTTGCATACATCTGACCGTACTGATCGCTTTTTCTCAATACGAGCATCACGTGACCCCTTAGGATAATTTTTAGGTGTTAACAAATGCCCCTTTGAAAGACATAAATCAAAGTTTATGTCTTTTAAATGACGTCTCTAGATTTGAAAGCTGCTGCCAACAGGGGATCTGGTGTGATCATTCCAATTTTTTCTTGACGCATCAATTTATATTCTTTTAGTACCCCTTCGGATAAAAAGCTCTCTTCCATCATTTTCTCTGTTGCCTTAAACCCTAAACCTCTGGTCCTCCATTTTCGTCCCTTTCCATGGCGTTTTCATCTTCTTCTTCTGACCCAAAACAAATGATTGGTCGTTTTGACAGGCTAAAGTACGAAAGTAAAGATGACTGCTTTTTTGAATTGCTGAATACTTCCAAAGAGTATTTCGAGTTTATCCTGGGACCCAGTCTTCAATCCTATTTGTATGTCCCGGCATCTCTTCAAAGCTGTTTCCCACTGCGTCGGAGCGAAAAACTTCATATTCAAGCCTCTTTTATGCGAGACATTTGGTTGCTTCCATCCCAGCGATCCCGGAGTTTTCTGTCGCTTGATGAGACGTTTCTGGCCTGGTTTCGTCGACTCAAATCCGACTCACTGACTACGGTTGCTTGGCTAACAGCCCATATAGGACAGCCCTTAAGGTTAGTTTGTTGTCCCATGATCTAAATAGGATTTACTCGGCTCCATCATAAGCTTTTGGTCCTCATCAACTAACTGCTTCTTTTTTCCGTGGGGTTTCATGTCGGTCACTCTTATAGATATTTTAACTATTGCCGGTCTGGCTTCTCATGGCACGTCTGCCATAAACATAGAAAATTTAGAGGATTGCTCCACTCCTCATGCTTCTCTTGCCTATTGAAAGTTTCTTAGTCTCCATTGTAAGACTTCCGACAACGTCTCTCTCACCAAGTGGACAACCTTCATTCTTTATTGGCTGTCGAAATACATTTTCTTTAGCCCAACCGTAAAGGTGTCTTGGGACTATCTTGTCCTTACGTCCAATCTTGCAAGAGAGAGAGATTTTTATCTGGGTCCTTTGGCTTTGGTTGTTCTTTATAGGAGCGTCACCCATGCCTCTCGATCGATGATGGCATACACAAAGGATAGTGCGTTGTTTGGTCCTTCTGGATCCTTCAGGCCTGGATAGCATTGTATTTCCCTTCTCTGTTTGTGGAAATTCCAAATCTCCAACAGAAAAGTGGACCTTTGGGTATTGGCATCAGATTGCTCATCGCAGCTTCGTTGGAGGTTCCTTCTAATGTTCTGCCTTTGACTTTCTATCTTTAGCAAATCGTATCATGGGACCCCGATAAGGTTGACATGTTCCATTTTGTTAGGCTGAGTTCAACTTTCTTCTTAACTTGAAAACGCATGAGCCTTTCAGTTTTCGTGACTTCTTAATTTCTATTCTTTCCCATAAGGATCTTCCTGTTAGGCTATGCCTCGAAGGTAGATTCTATCCAAAGTTTGAGCTTTCTTTACTCACCGCAATACTGTGCTCGGCAATTCGGCCTTCGACAAGCCTTCCCATGCATATTCCTTACCTTATGGATTTTCCATTGATGGATAAGAAAGCGTATAAACTCGATGATGATGATTCTTTTGCCTGCTGCGCCTGAGTAATTGCTTTAATACATCAACGTTTCTCCAAGAATATCATTGGGCCTCTTCGGCTTGATCCTAGGGTTACTTCGGAGTATACTACCTGGTGGCTATCTTTCAGCCTTGAGACTCCTTACGAAGCAACCATATCTTTACTTTTGAATAAAGATAAGATCAAATCTGTCGTATTGAATTCGAAAGGTATAGATCCAAAAGGGAAAAGGAAGGCTTGCCAATAAGATATCCTCGAGCATCTAATATTTCCAGCAAGTTGGAAAGATTATTCACTTTTTTAATTCTAATTGCTTATTAGAGCTCCGAGTACTTACTTATTCATGTTTGTCAGATGATGAGCTGAATGATGGAGATGACGAACCCATTATCTCCCTTCATCGGAAAAAACGCCTCACGCCTTCGATCATTCTCTCTAATGTTGACGCATCTTCAACCATTCCTCCTAAAAACCCTCCGTTAACTATTGCTCGAGCTGGTGGAGAGCTCGATGTTAATGCTCTTGTCAAGCTGCCAGCTCCCATTGAGCTATCTGGAACTCCCCATCTACTAGGGTGCCAGAACCGAACCGCGAACCGCACTAAGAACAGAATTGAAGCGAACCGAACTAAATTTTTTTATATTTTCAGTTTAGTTCAGTTTTAAATTCGGTTAGTTAAAAAACCACAAGTTTATTATCAGTTCAATTTTAATTGGTTCAGTTCAGTTCAATAATCGGACCGAACTATTTATATATAATCTTATTTAACATTTACTTACGCCGCACGGTTCACGGGTTCAGTTCCTCTTCTCAAACAATTTGAGAGCGCGAACCCTAAATTGCTTTCTCCGTCTCTCGCTCGGGCAATCTTCTCGCAACATCATCTCGATTTCGTCCAAGATTCTTGCATCTCTCTCCACTTCGTCCATTTCATGGGGAATCTCCAGCTTCTTACTGTCTTCCTGGGTCTCCGAAGCTACTATTGTCCGCCAATTTCTGATGTTGAGGGATTCTCGGCTTCGACCATCTCGGTTCTCAGCGATTTTCTAGGGTTTTAGCCTTTTAGCAGCGCCTGATTACGCGTCACCGAAGTGAGGTGTGCCTGATCGAGAAGTATGTCGAGTTTGAGACTGCTGGTATCGATCTCTTCAAGGGCGAGCACACAGCCCCTGAGTTCCTCAAGCTCCAGGCCTGCCCATGTTCTTGAAAGACTTCTGGGCTGTTGCAATCCTTCGTCTCTCACCTCAAATACGTGAAAGACGAAATTTCAAAAGGTGGGTATTCGATCTCTTCGCCCACCCGCCAAAGATCTCTTCTGGTTCACCAAATCCACCTTCAAGAGGTGATGGTTCTATTCTTACTTTTGCCTTCCCACTGGTTTGTTGCAAATTACTTAGTAGTTTCAGTTCAGTTGTTTTTTGTGTTCTAAATTTTGATTTGTTTTAGAGCTTTGTAAGGCACTCATGGCTGGAGAAAAGGAAATTGATCGGTGCGTGATTTGTTCAGTATACACATTTAAATATGCGTATTCGCTCAGCCCGGTTGGTGCTCAGTTGACCTTAGTTTAGTAAGCTTTGGAATTTCTCTTTTCCTGAATAGCTTGAGATGCGTACTTGTGATATGCGTACTTGTGATATGCCCTTAAATGTCAAGAAGTTGGTAAGAGAGAGAGAGAGAGAGAGAGAGAAAAAATGAGAGGCGTGGAACAGATCATAGATTGAAATCCCATTGACTGATTTGTTTAACCAGGTTTTGGGCTTAGCATATTCCAATTCTTGCGTTATGCCAGAGGAACATTAAGGGGTGAAAGGAAAGGAGAGACAAAGTGCAAAACTAGTAAACCAATCGATCATTCACAAACCTCGACAGAGTATATGTTGGCTTGACCAGCAGTGTCCTTCTTAACATATCTGGTCCAACCTTTCCTCTTTGGAGGAAAAGTGTCGACTACTTTGGTCTTGTCTCCTGCTAAACATTCCATGCTCACTTTCCCTACCTGTTCATTTCCATCTTTTTGTCAATTTACTGATGCAAGCTATTCAATTTTCTTATTGCTTGTGGAAAAGTTTGCATGTATGTTTAGCATTTTACTGTTTTGTAGTTTCATCTTATGTGAATAAGCTAACAATATTTTCATGTGACCTTTTACTTGTTTTATTGATAGATGGATTCAATGAATCAAAATGTTGGCACGGATAAAAGGGGATCAACGAGATCCGATGTGTGGGTTCACTTTAAAGAGATAGACCATAGCCAAGGTAAAACAGAATGTTTATATTGTGAGTCTCTTATTGGTTTTAAGCATGGGACAACTGTGATGCGTACTCATTTAAGTAGATGTAAGCAATATCCTTATGGGAAGGTGGAGGAAAGATAAAAAGATGCATCGGATCAGCTTGTTGGGTTAGGCAATTCATCTGGTCCATGGAAATTCGACCAAGTTCTAAGTCGAAAAGACCTAGCCGCCATGTTCATTATTGTTGAATTGCCTATGAAGTTTGTAGAAAATGAGGCATTTCGAAAATTTGTGTGGGGAATCCAACCGAACTTTTTAATCCCCTTAAGAAACACCTTGAGGCAAGCTTGTTTTGACTTATTCTTGGAGGAGAGAAACAAATTAAAAAAATATTTTTCTGATACATCTCCAAGAGTATGTCTTACAACTGACACATGGACCTCGTGTCAAAACTTGAGTTATATGTGTCTCACCGCACATTTTGTAGACACTGAATGGAAGTTGAAAAAAAGAATTTTGAATTTTTGTCAAATTCCGGGACATTCAGGTGAGATTATAGGAAAAACGGTGGAGAAATGTTTGATTGGTTGGGGGATTAAAAATATTTTTTCTATCACTGTGGATAATGCAAGCTCTAATGACTTGGGAGTTCAATACTTGAAGAAGAGGCTCATCCACTGGAACTCTCTTCTATTGAATGGTGAGTTACTTCACATGAGATGTTATGCACATATATTGAGCTTGATTGTGAGAGAGGGGTTAAAAGAAATGGATGATTCAATTGTTAGAATACGTTCAGCTGTGCGTTATGTGAGGTCCTCTCCATCGAGTTTGCAATGGTTTAAGAAGTGCATTGAGTTAGAAAATATCGATTCTAAGAGTCTTGTATGTTTGGATGTGGAGACTCGTTGGAACTCAACATATTTGATGTTGGAAGCAGCTTTAAAGTTTGAAAAGGCTTTTATCTCATTAGAGATTGAGGATCGCAAATTTGTGGAAGAGCTTTCTAAGACGAGAGGAGGGATCGGATTGCCTACTAGTGTCGATGGGAATATGCCTGTGGAATTCTTCCTTTCTTGAAGATGTTCTATGACATGACTTTACAAGTGTCAGGTACTTTTTATGTCACTAGTAATTGTTTCGTGAAAGATGTTTATGGGATTCTTATGATTGAAAGATATTGTGTGAATGAGAATGAGGATAAGAGTTTGTGGGAAATGACCAAGAAAATGAAGATCAAATTTAACAAGTATATTGGCAATATGAACAACATCAATCTATCTTTGTTCATTGCTTGCATACTTGACCCTTGACATAATTGGGAGTATGTGAAATGGTTGATTAATCATTTTTATGGAAGAAAGCGGACAGATACTTTAATAGAGAGAGTAACAACATCTCTAAGTTCTTGTTTGAGCAATATCGCACCCGTGTATGTCCTCAAAGTAACTTGAGGTCGAAGGGTACAAGAGCAGCGAGTGTGGCAAAGTCTCCGGTGGTTGGTGCAGATATTTTGACTGAAGAGTATCTTAGCGTGACAGGACAACAATATTTCGAAGAAAAATCTGAATTACATAAGTATTTGGAAGAAGATCGTGAACGTTATAGTCCTGACCTTGATATCTTGACTTGGTGGAAAGTCAATTTTTTTGAGATATCCTATCCTCTCTTCCGTTGCTCGAGATATTTTGGCCATGCCCGTCTCAACTGTGGCATCAGAGTCTGCATTCAGCACATGAGGTCGTGTACTTGACGTGTTTTGTAGCTCTTTGACCCCAAGCATGGTGGAGGCTCTCGTATGTACTCAAGATTGGTTACGATCCGCACCAATTTCAGTTTCAATCGAGGAGGACTTAGCAGAACTCGAAAATTTTGAGTCAGGTGAGAAATTACTGTATAATTTTTGTACCCTTCAATATTTCAATAGATACTATAATTCTCATTTTCATTGTGAATTCAATGCAGATTTGTGAACTACGACCATGGAGCTTAACTCAATATTGATTTCTCTTGATGATTGACAAACTTGGAGGTTGGTACGTTTAACCATTTTCTTTATTGATTCAATCTTGAGTTTTCATATTTTTATTTGATTTATTATGTGATGATTCATTGTTGTCTCCTATTATAATCATAGTTCTTAAGCATGCAATGATTTGTTGTATGTGGATGCAGTATTTGGTGAAGTTTCCTAACTTAAAACTATGATGCTTCTCTAGTTTCTGTTGATTCTTCTAGTGATGAGGAGCAGTCATAGATTTAAATAGCGAAAAGAGACAAGAAGATTGAAGCCCAAGACCTGCAGTTTGAAAGCCATCTACTAGCATTTTGAACAGAAAATCTTCCGTGTCCTGATGCATTTGCTTACCATATAGAATTTTGATTGAATCTCTGCCTCTATTAATGTCCTCCTTTGTTTGTTTATGCTGTTAGTGTATTGAATTTCTAGCAATGTTATATCCCTCTTCTGAAAAACAAGGAATAGCCTTCTCCTTACACTTTATGCTGTTAGTGTAATAATGTCATTTGGGGAATTTTGACATTGGAAATGTTGGTTTGTGATGCTTTGGAACAAGAAAGGAGGAAAAAAAGAAGAGGAGGAAGAAGTTAGAGCTTTCTTTCTTTGTTGCTGATTTCAAATTCTTTTTACAAGTGCTTGAATTGCAGATGAGGAAAGTTTTGGGAGAGAGTATTGCTTGCGAGAATTGAGGGTTTTGGTGATGCTTGGTTCAGTCTTTTTTTTTTTTTTATAGAATGCTTCCTTGTTTATTGTCACCTGATTGTAGTTGCTTGTAGCTCTCTGATTGTGTCTTGTTGGGCGGCTATGAGATTCTTACATGAAACTGGTATAAACATGTTATGAATAAGTGGAGATGGTGATGCTTTTTTGTGGTTACTCTCTCTCTCTCTCTCTCTCTCTCTCTCTATGTTGTTGGTGGTGATGATGATGATGAACTGGTGACAGGGGAAGCTATGCAGAGTGCTTTGCTGTTTGTGGACGCTTTGTTGTTTTTATGTCGTCCTTCCAGCCGTTTTGGGGCAGTCATTCTGCTTTGGTCATCTTACTCAAAGTAACGGTTTGCTGTGGTACGTGAAGCTGCAAAGAGAGAGAGAGCTTCGAATGCGCTGTTCAGGCTGCTTTGATGGACGTATTGGTCTATCGGCCCTTTTTTTTTTCGCTCCGTCTCTGTAAGCCGCCACATTATTTTGATATGTCATTCTAGATTATTGATGGGACTGTGCTTCATGACGGGTCCATTGCTCAGATGAAAACAGGGGAAGGAGAAACCACAAGTAGTTTGATGGTACTCTGTAGTCGTAGAAAAGGATGAGTTGATATGGCATGCCCTTCAGCTTAACTTGTGTTATTCAAATACATTAAACTGGATTTTTCAGAAAGGCTACTCATATGCAATGAAAAAGAAAATGTTGCGACTCGGCAATCAATTAATAACTATGAGTTATTCACTTGGATTTCAATAGCAAAGGTGCCAAAAAAAACAAAAAACCAAATTGAAAACCGAATCGAACCGAATCGAACTGAGTTTTTTAGTTTGGTTCAGTTCGGTTCAGGACAATTTCGGTTCGGTTCAAGTGTATTTTTTAATGGTTCGGTTCAGTTCGATTTTTTTAAAAATCGAACTGAACTGAACCGTTGACACCTCTACCATCTACCATCTTTGGTAGTTCGTGATATGCTTTTGCTGGCGCTTGCTCCATGCTCGATAGATTTATCCAGTCTCATTCCAGTAATCGAAAAGCCATGTGAAGTACTTCCTTCTCCAGCATTCGTTTCTACTCAGTCATCGATTGATGCCAATCTTTCCCTTGTTGAGGCTGAGGTAGCTCTGACACCGTTGGGAGATGTCTAGATTTATTTAGTGGGGCTTATTCGTGGTGAACGTCAACAGGGCATTGTTTCTTCTAAAGAGGCTTTGGACCAACTGAAGCTCAACCTGTAGTGCTCCTTGGATTTGCTCTTTTTTGGGGTTTCTTCCTTTATCGACAATCCTCTAGCCATTGAACGCATCAAATCCGCAACAACAAAACTGGCCAAGGAAGAATTTTCTACTTTGCTTCCTTCGAATGTGGCTCGACTCTTGAAGCATTTCTTGGATAACTTCTCAACTGGCTTCTCCCATTATGGAGAGTGCTGGGACTGGGTAGTTACCCTGACTAGCTTTGTAGATTACTTTTTTAGTGTTGAGACTCAAGCAGCGGAATAATTGGTGGGCTAGGAGCGGCAATCCCTTCAGGAAGATGCTAAGGAGGTAACCGAATTGAACGAGAAGGAGCAAGCCCTTGAGGAGCAAAGATTGGCAATAGAGAGTGAGATAGAGGATACACGCCTTCGTCGATTCGCAGTGCTTTCTTGCCGATCGATGATCGAAGATCATTTGGCGAAGTCTCTTTCTTCTCTGGAGGAGAGGAAGCGACAAGACCTTATTAGAATATCTCAGGAAGAGACCCACCAGTGTAAGGTTAGGAGTGAATCCATAGCTCGCAACAAAAGATTCGACTCCCTCTTATACAAACTCTTTTCAGATATCAAGGATTCCTTGTATCCTCAAAGATCTTAATGAAATTGTGCTGGGCATTTTTTGTTCTTTTTCGCTCCAAAATTTTCACCATCACCCCACGTTCGCGCAATAATCTGATGCGGTTACTTTGTCAATCTCTATATAAACATGGGAGCCGCATAGTGTTCTCAATTCCTCATGGCGAATCAATCCTTCGTTAGTCCCCAAGCGCCCCCCTGATTGTCGCGTCTTGATAACCTTCTCAGTTATGAAGATAAAGGAGATGTTTCCCTTTCCTTCATGGATCACCAATCTAGAAACAACTATGTTGGTCTAGAGCCTCAGATCAACCGATTGCCTCCTCCTCTGATGTTAGCAGAATGTTTCCCCCGTCATCATGAGGAAATCCTTCTCGTTGGGCGATCGTTTATCTGTGCTTCTGATTGACTAACTCATAATCATTGGTTTGTCTCTTATCCATCCTTTGACAGGCAATTCTTTTGCCGATACTAGTGGCTGGAAAAGACTTTCTCTTCTGTATAGGAAAGAGCTCGGATAGACAAGTTACTAACCTTTTGCAACATTTCCATCGATCCTTTGGAATATGGTTTGGTTGGCAGCATATGCTGTTTCTGGTCACCCTCGTCACACTGCTTCTTCTTTCCCACTAGCCTTGTGTCTATCACCCTCCTTGACGTTTGGTTCTTAACTAGTCTTTCTACTTTCGTCAAATGTGACGCCGCACATATAGATGGTCAATTTCGACCTGACGCTTTCCATTACGTCAATTCTCCATACGATGTGTTTATGGGCTACCATAGTAATCCCACAGGTACTCCTTCGATGAAAGAGCATGTTGCTTTCCTCTTGTGTTGGCTCTGTCACTACGTCTTCTCCCCTCCATCTCTTTGAGTGTCCTCGGAGTTCCTGGACATTGCTTGTGCACTGGCGTGTGGTGTTAATGTGGGGCTATGTCGGATGTTTCTTGAGTCGTTGTATCATGGTCTGATTGATGCACAGTGCTCCTTGATGGGTGCTCATTCGTCTCTTTTTTCTGGCCTATTGTGGTTTTTACATTGCTAGATTCGAAATTATTTTCCTCAATTGTTCCACGAAGATGTTTCTTTGGTAGCGTGACCCTCCATGAATAACTCAGGATTGAGATATTTAATTGTACGCTTCGACAAGTGCCAGGCAACTCTACTATTTTCGATAATTTTCTCTCTGTTCTGCTCTTTCTTGTCGAATTCGACTTTTTCAAGCTGCCTGTTGAAGATATCTTCTTCAGTTCTTTGAGCAAAACTCCCGACGTATGTTTATTCTGGGTGAGTGTTCTGACTCCGTCAAATATCGCTTTGAACCTGTCAAATGGAGGTGAATTCTCCTTTGGGCTCAAGGTCTACAATCCTCACTATTGTGCTCGTCAATTCAAGCTTACCTAAAGCATCCGAATGCCGATGGTATCTTCGATGAACTATCCATTTTCTTTGGACCGATCGGTGAGTTTTGATCTGTCCTACTATATGAAGATCACCCAAATTATTCATAGCCGCTTCACCTTTATCAATTTTGCGAGTCATCCGTGCAGTCTAGTATCCTTCAACAAGTGATGGGCTGACTATCAATCTTCCCTTTTTCCGGACGATGTCGACGGCATTTTGTCAAGGATTCACCATCTTCCATTAAGCTTACTACTCCCTTACAAGAAATTCGCTGCATTGTCCGTGTCGAATATTATCATTGAACCATCGCCTGATGAAGGTACCTATGTATCATTATCTTGTTAGCGGTGTTTAAATATATTTTGACTAATTCCTTTTGCAACGCAATTGACTCTCTAGCCTCAGATGGTCGTACCGAGGGCGTTTTTAATACCTCGTTGGTGGTCTCTACCAACCTTATTCGTGGCTCAATTGGTCCGTCGAACATGTTCAATGAGAATTACTGCCTTGTCTACGTCAAATGGTTGCGGCTTCATGATCTTTTGAAGGAAGGATAAGCCGCCATCTATGTCGATCCAACCGCTGAAGACGAAATCAAAGCGCTTCTTGCTTTCCTGGCTCATTTGCCTTACTCGGTCCAATGTCGTGTTCTTGAACCAACTACGAGCTCTTCCTAACTTTTAGTTCAATTCTGAGGGCATTTCGGGTAAGGCAAGATGAACTGAAAATAATTGCTAAGTTGGAAGAAGACACCCTTCTTGTTGATGAGAGGCTTGTCCGTCAACGTCAAATTCTGGATATGCTGAACAATGATAGGCATACTCTCTTGCAGACTTTATCCGTCCAATTGAAAGTCGTGAAGAAATAGAAGGCGTCCGGTGAATCACTGTTCCTTGAGCTACTGAGGGCTCAACACCAAAAGGAGGTCATTAATGATGCCGATTGTAATAGTGAGATACAGTTCCAAAGTTTCGTTTTAAGTATCCGACAACATGCGCTGTAATTTCCTTTCATGGCCATCACCTTTATCTTCCCCTAATTAATTTCTGTCATCGTATGTTCATGATGAGAGTTCTCTTTTTCTTTCAAGTATTTAATGTCAGACGCTGCTTCAGATTATCCCCTAGGCTTCGTATAGTTGTGATGTGTCCGAGCCCGCGAACATCTCATCAGGCCGTTTACATTACAATAGTCTCCCAGAATCTTTCGACTCACAACTCATATAATCCATGAACACATGGAAGCGACGAGCATCTCTATTCATCAGTACAAATGAAATGACTTAGGACGGAACATGAGTACGCTTATCGAATCCATTTAATACACCTTAGAAGTTACAGCTGTCAAATACCAAAGGTTCAATTATAAATCCACAAAATAAAGCACAATCCCTAATACCACAAAAGGCCCCACCCATTCTCCTTCAAAGTTGTCTTCAAACTCAGTCCATGGCAAGCTCGAGTTTCCATTAACTAAGACCTGAAAAATATTAATCCCACGATGGGGTGAGATTTACATCTCAGCAAGTGAAACCTAAACCTAAACCTGAACACTGGTCCCCCCAGATCACACAAATAACACAAGATGCAGAAAAATAACAATGCACTGGCACAAGGCATTCATAAATCAAACATCTCAATAAGATAGGCATAAACCAAGGTCGCAGTCAGACATACACAACCTCATGGATTCAAGCTTCAAGCACTTAGCATATAAATAAGCACATATAACTTAAAAAGCCATCACAGTCATTCATTGTCGGGGCTTTCAGGCCGCAATATACTTCTCTGGGCACTCTGGCCAATCGATATCATCGGGGCTCATAGCCAATTGATATCATCGGGGCTCATAGCCAATCGGTATCACTAGGCTTCATAGTCAATCGATATCACAATATAAACATCATCCAACCGCATTAAGCAATTCAAGCCATAGGCTTCACCAAACAATCAATTCATTCAACCAATCTATCTAGTAATGTCCTAATGTTCAAGTAAGGGTTTAGGAAGCGCTTACCCTTCGATCAAGCTAGAAAATTTCCAATCAAACAATCATTCTAGCTCAGCAGACTCACGTCCAAGTGATGATCCTAGAGAAATTCCATCAAATTCATGTCATAACCCACTCATTCTTCAATTTCACCATACTAATACGTCAATAACTAATCAAGTAACAACCTAGGATGTCCTATCGGCCATTAAAGACATGGCAATACTCTAATGGACCCTCAAAATATTCGGTCCAATCAATCCTCCAACAAAACAGAACTGGTTTCGGTTTAGTCCGTTCAAATCGGTCCATAAATCAATCTTAGGTTCTAATTCTTCATGAAATTAACTTGTCAAGACCTTATTCTACATTTCTAGGAACCTCATCGAGAGTTTTGAAGCGAAACAATACCATAAAGCCTTCTAACCACTCGGTTTTCCCACGGTCCTCTATCGAGCAGAATCTATCCATGAAAGATTAAAATGTTTCATCCATTATAACCCATCTCAACTCCCACAAATCCTTAATTTCAGCTTTCCAAACTCTTATACTATGAGTTGAGAGTGACTCACCGAATATTTGGAGCCATTTAAAGTCTTGAAGCTTAAAAAATGGACCCTATCTAAAATCGGGTCAAAATCTGACCTTGCTTGACCTTTACTCACTCCAACAAATCTACGGAACAAACGGTTGGGCCAAATTGAGCTTATAATATGTCCCTAGAACCATAAGATAATACAATTTCAGATGACCATAGTTTTATCTCAATCCGATATCGTACGACAAAGTTATGCCCGGAACAGTGAAGCAGTTGGACAAGATGACGGGCTGGTCGGCTAGAGAGAAAAGAAAACGAAGAAGAAAATAGAGAGAGTGAAGAGAGAGAGGGATGGTCGGCTAAGAAGGAAGGAGAGAGAGTCTTCCATACCAATAATTTACTTGGTCAAAGGTAAGATTGGTAGGTGAGAGTAATTAATGTTTAATCTCTCAAATGGTAACACTTGTCTTCCTTCAAAGAGTGACACTTGTCACTTAGCAAAATATCTAAGCTTGCATTGACTTCCTTTGACCACTTTGTCTTCTCATTTTCGACAGCCATGAGGGGTTTAAATGACCAAATTATAATTATAAACTTTTTAAGGCAAGGGCAAGGGTGGAGGGGCAAAATGATCATTTTGCACTTTCTGTCCGAAACTTCACTTTTCCAATTCAAATTACCCTAAATGAGGTGACGTCCATTTTAATTCAAATGTTGGAATTCCTAAATGTCCAATACCCAAATCTCGAGGTCTAATTTCATGTCGAGCCCTCGTCGACTGTAAATTCCAATTTATATCAAACTGACGGGCGGCTCTTGCTGGCGCTATGCGTATCGACCTTAGGGTTTCTTAAACTGTGACGACTTTTGTTGTCATGTAATTGCGTGGGTTTATTGCTAGCTCATGTGATCTTGATTATCGAAATTCGATTTAGAAAATTCTCGCAATTACACGTTTGTAAGCGGAATCACCCTCGTCCCAACGTATAACACTAGCAATGCATTCCACGATCATTTTTAGATCGATCTTTGCTGGCCCAAAATATTCTATCGAGAATCCTTATGGTCAAAGTGTCATTTTTCATTCAAATTTCCCCGGTCCACGTACTCTGACTAAGCATTAGTCTTTCCCTTTTGGTCAGTTAACTTGGGAATGGCTAACTCCGAGTGAGTTACAACTGAAACACACCGATCAATACCTTCCATTCCATAGCCTCGAGAAGGTCGAAATTTGGAATGTCACAACTCTTTCCCCCTTAAAGAAATTTCGTCCTCGAAATTTGCAATCTTCTTAATTATCCAATCTTACGGGGTACAGACACCTTATTGTTTTCTCATTCTTCAAAATAACTTCGTTTCTTATTAAACCATCGCAATAATACGCTTTTTGGCACTAATACCATTTGACGTATCACTCCCTTCAAATGTTCTCTCGTACCTTCAGAGATTCAAGGGCTTTATCAACTTGACTTTATTGTTCCAATCGAGTTATATCCTTCTTGATTTCACTCGAAAATCTCAAATGATCATGGTGATCCATCAACTTTCGTGGCCACGTCTCTTTCTCTTGTCGGCATGTCTAATGCTCGACCACACATTAGACTAATTCAATCTTCAATCCATATCATCGATAGTATTAAGGCAATCTTGGCACACCTTTGCGCCATCCCAAGGAACACCTTCATTCTCCATTCAAATTTTCGATAAGTTCATTTCTTTAAGTTCCTCTCAATATTGAACTCATACGTTTGTCCATGGGACTTCAAGATTTCTATCCTCAACTTCGAGGTTTCTTTCCCAAGTGCTCAGAAGTCTAGATTGCCTCCGTACTCTATTCATTCCTACAACCCCTTAGATATAAGAGTCCGATCATGGCAATATCTCAATTCCTTTATGACCTTTAGGCTTGATGTTTCAGGTAGCCATCAAACTAGCCATATAACGAACTTCCAATTTAGAAGTTGAATCTCTTATTTCTCGAGGGAAGATCTGTTCCTCCATCACCAATTACACAATGCTCAATTTTCAATTATAAGTATCCGCTAAATAATTCACAATTCGTTAGTGATATGGATATCGCAATAATAACACTTGGGTAATCTCTTCGTTCCATTTGACTTTTTATCAATTCCCTTTAGGCAGTCAATGCTCTCAACCTCTACAGTTCACATAACTTCGAGGTCTTTCTTTATACAAGTAACGCTCTCATATTCACAAGTAATTTCATACATCAGCGTTGCCTCTTGTTTAATTTCCCTCGGGAAACTACTACCTTATTCTCTTATGGTAGTTATTGACTTGAAATCTTCTTCTACCCACAACATTTCCTGAACTTTGTCGCAAGGAGAAATGCAAACCAACCCCAATCATACATTAGGCGTTCCAACTCAGGTGGTCTTATTATCACGGCGCATTCGCACAGCCTGCTTCAGTTTGCCTTGCTACGCCTCAAATTTTTCTTTCGACGATATGTCGTTATCATTCTCATGATCTCTCCACTTTCCAACAGAAACACCAATATCGGCGCGGTCATTGACTGGGCCTAAGTCCTTGAAGCTCCTTTCATACTCATTCATTAGCTTACGATGCGTTTCGTCCTCAGTCAATCTCTCAACATCGAAATAACTATCGCGGGGAACCCTCCCCACGCATCATCCACAATAATCCATCAAACTTAGAAACCCCAAGCAACAGTAGCTCGCATAGGTTTTAGTCGATCACCCTCATTTTTTACCTTTGAGGGATCCACAGGGATTCCATTTCCCATAAGCTACATGACCAAGAAATTCACCTTATCAAGCCCAAAGCTCGCGTCCTTCACACTTAGTATATGTCGACCGTTTTCTTAGGGTCCGTGAGACAATTCTCAAAGCATTCATACCATTACAACTCCTTAAACGAGTCTAATCATTGTCTCTAAAGACGATAACAAACAATCCAATTACTCCTTGAGTACTCAATCTGACTGTTATCCGCTTCGTTACTACCAGGTGTTGAATTGTTTAAACTATACTTCGTACTATCCACTTGAGAGCTCATATCTTGACTCTCTGCTCTCATGGGTCTTCACTTCGACCCTGTAATATTTTGTTCATTTTTGTCACTTTTCCCTGAGGAAGCACTCTTGTCTTAACTACTGGTTTCCATAATCAATCAATGTGACTTTATTCAAATGAATCCATTCCTCCGAACGTCGACATTTTTCTAGAATTCAACTTTGTCGACAGGACAGTTTCTCGGACTTAACTTCCAAGAATCATTCAAAGTTTGCATGTTCCTTGTTAGTCTAAATGCTTCACCTTAATATCAAGGCAATTAGAATATTCTCTTCTTTCCACGTTAGGGTCTCTTACCTATGAAGAAAATTATACACTTCAGTGACATTCTTTTATTTCGAACCTGCTTTGTCCTTCCTATTCCATTGGACGTCAATTTTGAAGTTTATGTCTACAGCGGTACCTTCCCCCAGGATTTAAATGTCCCCATGTCTGACATTCTTCTTCCAGTGGCTTAGTCACCTCGAGTGACAAAATGTGTTCGTCCTTGGTATCCACCAATTCACCTGTTGAATACTCAATTCGATTACCTCAAATTACTCTGCAATTACGCTCTAAGCGCTCTTTTCCCTTATTCAACCATTCATTAGGATTACGAATAGCTAGGACTATCAAGTCTATTCACTTTCCCTTCCTTCAATGACCATCTCATGGTCCCATCGCCCTTTAAGAATGACACCCTACTCGTTAGAGGTGATAACTCGCAATGTCATTTCTTGAGATTCCGATTCAACTTCAATCAATCTCATTTCAATCACAAAGTCTGACAATTGACATAAATCTTTCCGTAGTTTTCCCACACGGAAGCAACAAAATGTCAATCCCCCATTGCGAGCCTTATGTCAAGGTAATAGCCGTTTTTCGTAGGCACATTCCATATTCCATAATGAACATCTCTTTGCTCGTAATCCATGGGTAGGAGTTCTCTTATTCATAAGTTTTTCGATCATTCTCTTCTTTTATTGAGTCCCATTACCATTCCTCAAAATCAGGAATAACAACTAGCCATAAGGCTTTCAAATTTTCAATCCACTCAGGGACTCCACGTCTCATTCAAATGGTCCTTGACCACTTTCAGTACACTTAGACGACTTTGAGGACTCTGCCTTATATTGGTCAATCATTTTTAGATCCTTGCAAGACTATTAGGATCCAACAACCCTTGCTCTCAAGCAATCTTAGGAAAGTACTTCCATTAAACAACTCAATGAAGGCGATCCTGATAGATATCACGCCTTCAAGGAAAACTCTTCCTTCGGTGACATTTCACCAATCATCAACGGCCTCTTAAGGCTAAAAATTGCCAGGGTCACTTTCATTTTTCAGTTTACCCAAAACTTCTAAGGTTTTCCCACAAAACTCTCAATTTATAAGTAGGTAGTTTCAAACTCATTTTCTCTATCGAACCTTACTTGACCTCAACCTCGTGATCCATCTCACAAGCTATTTGAACTCTCGTGGTTCTTTTCCACATTTCCACTTTGAAAATGAGTACTATCAGAATCACCTTTCTTGTGACTCTCATCACTTTAACTCATCGATACTAGCATATGTCACCACAATGACTTATGCAATCATGGCAGCTCTTCATCGAGCCTGCCTACCCAACAAATTTTCTCATTTCCATTAAAGTTCCCACGACCCATTCATCTTTTGGGTCTCACGTGATTTACAAAATCGAGCCATACGCTCTTGTCATACTCATATTACAATTGTTCTTTTACTCAATTCTCATGATCCTTCTCAATTCTCGGATCTTCCATATCATGTATACTCTAGCCCAATGCTCTTCTACGGCCATACTTTGATCGATCAATGTCATTAGGTTCTCATGTCACTTGAACCACTATGATTCCCTCTAAGAATCAAAGACTTAAGTCATCTACTCAAGTCTAGCAGTCTCAGGCTGCTCACCTCATTATCTTCACTATCAACCATCTAGTGATTCTCAAACAACTCTCAACTAGTTGCTCATTATTCAAGGATTCCAAATCATCCTTAAGCAGCCACTCAACAAGCCAATTTCAGTGAGGCAACTTCTCAATTAACAACGCCATTACTAGGCAAACCTCAGCTAGGCCAAACTCAACTAGGTTAACACCAAACAAATACTCGAAGTGCCAATTCAATCGTTCATGCCATAAATCCAGAGGCATCTACCATTCTAGCATAATCACAACAAACTATCTCAATCTCAACAGGCATTAGTTCAATGGGTATAAATCCCACATATCGTCTAATCTTTCAGTTAGACCTTGGCCAAGCCAATCATATAATGCCAACTATAAAACATGTCCAACAGGCCAATCATAAACAAACGGCATTCACTACCAAGAACGAAACTTTTAACCATGCCAATCATAGGCGTCATTACACATGCCATGTCACTTTCGAACATTCACTTTGAGAATCACTCCCGTGTCATATATCTCTTAATCACAATCAGACTCGACCCGATACCTAGATTTTCGCTTTCAAGTTATGACTAGGATCATTCCTGCCTCTTCACATCTTAGAAGCCTATCAAGAGTCGCTCTTTGTTCGTACCTCTCTGTACCGGCGATCACTCCCCGCCCTCGTCAGACCTGATTGTTGCAGGTTGTCCCAAGTTATACATTTATGGAGAAAACCTCATTCCATACGCCCCACAACATGCTTCATTGCGGATTGTAGATATCCCATTAACTTGTCCCATACCAAACGACAGTTTATTAAGTCCAATAATGATAAGCTCATACATACACCTTCCTCGACTTTCATTTTAATGCCACAAACACATGCCCGTCCTGATTTTCCTCGCCATTCGTCATACCACAATCATCTCCAGATCTATTCTTTTACATCGAAGATTTCTAATTCCGTCAATGACCACCACATCTCATAGATTAATCGCCTATGTTCAACCATATACCTCAAGTCTAGTCGCTATCCAAGCCAAATCCATATGCATTCAATCACAACTGGCTTTTAATCAAAATATTCCTTGTCCGCTTCCTTGTATACATCTTGTCTCATACCATCCAAGGCTGTTAATAGCAATCGATAACTAAACCATCAAGATATAACACAATTCAAGCCTGAATCCGCTAATGCCGGTCGTCTCTTTATAACTCATACTTCTCAATTTGGGTCATTGACAAACCACGATCACAATCATATACTCTAATTGGCCCTTCGTTCATAAGCAATTCTCTAGTAACCCCAAGTACATTTACAACCTCAAAACTAATTCTTACAACTCTTCAATTTTTTGCTTCTTTCCTTGTGAGCCTCAATCATAGCATCACCCAATATCGTCAATCAAAATCAAAGCTAGAACCATTAGTATACAACACAAGTTCAAGCCTATAATCCTCAAGATTCAGTGATCAATGCTTAATCTTAAAGGTCTCACTATCTAATTGTTCCCAAGTCATCATTCCTTATTACTCCAAACTTCAATCACATTGGATCGAGTAGACCTTGCTCTGATACCACTTAAACGAGGATATCACATTCCGAACCCTACGAGCCCGCGAACATCCCACCAGGCTGTTTACATTACAATAGTCTCCCAGGATCTTTCGGCCCACAACTCATATAATCCATGAACACACAGAAGCGACGAGCATCTCCATTCATCAATACAAATGAAATGACTTAGGATGGAGCATGAGTACGCTTATCGAATCCATTTAATACACCTCATAAGTTACAGCTGTCAAATACCAAAGTTCAATTCTAAATCCACAAAACAAAGTACAATTCCTAAGGCCACAAAAGGCCCCACCTATTCTCTTTCAAAGTTGTCTTCAAACTCAGTCCATGGCAAGCTCGGGTTTCTATTAACTGAGACCTGAAAAATATTAGTCCCACGATGGGGTGAGATTTACATCTTAGCTAGTGAAACCTAAACCTAAACCTAAACCTGAACACCAGTCCCCCCAGACCACACAAATAACACCAGATGCAGAAAAATAATAATGCACTGGCATAAGGCATTTGTAAATCAAGCATCTTAGTAAGATAGGCAAAAACCAAGGTCGCAGTCAAACATACTCAATCTCATGGGTTCAAGCTTCAAGCACTTAGCATATAAATAAGCACACATAACTTAAAAAGTCATCACAGTCATTCATCGCCTGGACTCTCAGACCGCAATGTACTTCTTTGGGCATTCTGGCCAATCGATATCACTAGGGCTCATGGTCAATCAATATTACAATATAAACATCATCCAAACGCATCAAGTAATTCAAGCCATAGGCTTCACCAAACAATCAATTCATTCAACCAATCTATCCAGTAGTGTTCTAATATTCAAGTAAGGGTTTAGGGATCACTTAACCTTCGATCAAACTAGCAAATTTTCAATCAAAGGATCTTTCTAGCTCAACAGACTCACGGTCAAGTGATGATCCTAGAGAAATTCCATCAAATTCATGTCATAACCCACTCATTCTTCAATTCCACCACACTAATACCTCAATAACTAATCAAGTAACAACCTTGGATGTCCTATCGGCCATTGAAAGACATGGCGACACTCCAATGAGCCCTCAAAATATTCGGTCCAATCAATCCTTTAACAAAATAGAACCGATTTCGTTTTAGTCCTTTCAAATCGGTTCATAAATCGATCTTAGGTTTCAATTCCTCATGAAATTAACTTTTCAAGACCTTATTCTACTTTTCTCGGAACCTCATCGAGAGTTTTGAAGCGAAACAACACTACAAACCCTTCGAACCACTCGGTTTCCCCACTGCCCTTTAGCGGACAGAATCTGTCCATGAAAGATAAAAAAGTTTCATCCATTAAAACCCATCTCAACTCCCACAAATCCTCAATCTCAGCTTTCCAAACTATTATACTATGAGATGAGAGTGACTCACTGAAAATTTGGAGTCATTTGAAGTCTTGAAACCTCAAAAAATGGACCCTCTCTAAAATCGAGTCAAAATTTGACCTCACCTGACGTTTGCCCACTCAAACGGACCAACGGGACAGACGGTTGGGCCCAATTGAGCTTATAATATATCCCTAGAACCACAAGGCAATAAATTTTCAGATGACGATGGTTTACCTCAATCCAAAGTCGGACGACAAAGTTATAGTCGAAACAGTGAAGTAGTCGGACAGGGTGTCGGGCTGGTCGACGAGAGAAAGAAGAGGAAGAAGAAGAAAATGGAGAGAGTGAAGAAAGAGAGCGATGGTTGGCCAAGAAGGAAGGAGAGAGAGTATTCTACATTAATAATTCACTTGGTAAAGATAAGATTCGTAGGTTAGAGTAATTAATGCTTAATCTCTCAAATGGCGACACTTGTTTCTCCTCAAAGCGTGACACTTGTCATTTAACAAAATATCCAATCTTGCATTGACTTCCTTTGACCACTTTGTTTCTCATTTTCGACAACCATGAGGGGTCTAAATGACCAAATTGTCATTCTAAACTTCTTAAGGCAAAGGCAAGGGTCGAGGGGCAAAATGGTCATTTTACATTTTCCGTCCGAAACTTCACTTTTCCAATTCAAATTTCCCTTGATGAGGCAACATCCATTTTAATTCAAATGTTGAAATTCCTAAATATCCAATACCCAAACCTCGAGGTCCAATTTTATGTACTTTTCATCCGAAACTTCACTTTTTCAATTCAAATTTCCCTTGATGAGGCGACATCCATTTTAATTAAAATGTTGAAATTTCTAAATGTCCAATACCCAAATCTCGAGGTCCAATTTCATGTCGAGCCCTCGTCGACCGTAAATTCAGTTTATCTCAAACTGACGGGCGACTATTATAGGCACTACTTGTATCGACCTTAGGGTTTCTTAAGCTGTGACGCCTTTGGTTGTCATGTAATTACGAGGGTTTATCGTTAGCTCCTATGATCCTGATTGTCGAAATTTGATTTAGAAAATTCTCGTAAATTACACATTGGTTAAGCGAAATCACCCACGTCCCAATGTATAATACTAGCAAGGTATTCCACGATCGTTCCTAGATCGATCTCTGCTGACTCAAAATATTCTATCGACAATTCTTATGGTCAAAGTGCCATTTCTCATTCAAATTCACCCGGTCCACGTACCCGACTCCACGTTAGTCTTTCCCTTTTGATCAGTTAACTCAGAAGTGATCAACTCTGAGCGAGTTACAACCGAAACACATCGATTGATCCATTCCATTCCATAGCATTGAGAGGGTCGAAATTCAGAATATCATGCGATGTTTCAATAAAGACCAAAAATTAAGATATGACCACCCATGTGTCTATATTAACTGTACCTTCCCATTTTCTATGATACACTCGTCTGCCTCGTAACTTGGCCTCTCTCCACTATCTCAACTGCTCTTGTTACTGAAAGGTCGTGGCTGAATACTTTGCATCGTGGATAGAACCATTCCTGGGGCTTTATCTATAAATAGTACTGCCTTTGCTAAGTGGAGGGTCATCCGAAATGCCTTCCTCCTTCAAATACTTGAGCAGATTTTCACCTTCTACCACCATGAAGCCCACTTCATCCGCTTCTTCTTCCCAGTCTTCACCCTGGAGTTCTCCTCTCTCTGGAAGGTGGTTATCTCCTTCCTATGCTATATGTACATCGTGCTGGTGACACATCCAAAAGCCCTTGAAAAGTTGAACGGCCCCTTTCGGGAGGATTTTGACGAGTTCTCCACCACTTTTGCTTATAGGGTTGACAAGTTTCGGCAAAACCTGGTAGCCATCTCCAGTCACGATCTCACTGATCATGAAATGTGGTGCAAGACTGAGGAGATCGAGAACGGAGATGAGTTGTATAAGGAGCTTTGTACTACTCGGGAGGTTGCCTTCTCCGCTTTCACCAGTATCTTCCAACTCCGAGGTGACATTTTTGGTCGATTAGCTGGAAGCCGGCGGCACCTGTCGAAAACTTTGCGAGATGCTGAGAGGCAGGAGTATGAGCTAGTTGAAGCCTGTGAGGTCCGCTCCTTGGCTTCTGTTGACGGTCATGTCAAGGCTGTGAGGGTGATTCTAAACACCCTAGATGATCAAGTGTAGGCCCAGATCGAGCATCTCAACAAGCTAGAGCGAATGCGAGACGACTTGGAGACTTCCCTGGACGAGCTAGCCAAGGCTAAGCATTGTTCTAAGGAGGAGAACATGAAGCTAGAGGATCGTCTCCACCACTTCATCACATGCTTTCGAGAGCACCTCAAGTAGAAGTGAGGACGGACTAGGCAGGACTAGAGTGGAGAAGAAAGAAGGAGAAGAAAGAAGAGATGAGAGAGAGAGAGAAAGAGAGAAGGAAAGGGAGAGAGAGAGAGAGAGAGAGAGAGAGAGAAAGGAACATGTACCGGTCTCCTTTTCCCTTTGAATGAATTTTCATTTTTCTTTCTCCTTGCTCGCTTGCTCTTCTATACTTTCTTGCATTTTCTACATCGATGGGTAAAATTTCTTCAAATATTTTCCATTAATTGCTCGTGAAAGCTCCCTTCCATCAATTTCCATTATTTTGTACGCATTCCCTAGGAGGACATCGGCTATCAAATACGGTCCTTCCCATTTCGACGACCATTTATCGAACCTCTCGTTGTCAAGACTTGTGTGGATGATAGTTTTCCAAACCAAATCACCCACGTCCAAATGATTGACTTTTACATGTTTGTTGTAAGTTTTGGCGACCCTTTGTTTCCGAGCGATCAATCTCTCAAGTGCCAAGGCTTAATTTTCTCCTAACTCGTCAAGGTTTGCATACATCGTTTCATCATATTATTCCTTTGACATGGTGCCATGAAGCTTTACTCTTAATGACTACACAGTGATTTCGAGCGGGAGGACGACCTCTTGTCCATATGTTAGCATGTATAGACTGACGCTGGTACTTGATCTTTTCGATGTTCAACAGGCCTATAAGACTATTGATAGCAGCGCATCTGTGACATTCTGCTTTCCAATCAATTTCAAACTCTGTAATGAGAAGTTTATATGTATCAAGCGATGTATTTCAATTGTATTCCGTTCAAATCCGATCAATTTGAGTAGATTGACCAAAGGGGAAAGACTGATGCAAGACGAGGTACGTGGACCTAGGTGACTCGGATAAGAAATGGCGCTTTGACCATAAGGATTGTTGAGGGGATATTTAGAACCACCAAGAGGCTGATCTAAGAACGATTGAGGATTACCTTGCAAATGTCGTACGATTGGAGCGCGGGTGATGCCGCTTAACCAACGTATGATTTGCAATTTTTCCTAAATCGAACGATGAAGATCGCGACCATAGGGACTAGCGATAAACTCTCACAATTTCATGATAACCAAAGCCACCATGAATTGACGAGCTCTAAACGTGATATGAATCACGGGGTTGATATACGTAATGTCTGCAAAAGGCGCTCGTCAGTTCAGGATAGACTGGAATCACGTCTGATAGAGAAAATTATCATAAACGAGTCCTGAAAAGTTTGAAATAGAAAATCAAGAATTTCAATTTTATTTGGATTGGCCGTCGCCCTATCGAAGGATTTTGGAACAGGAAAAACGACGTTATGAACGTCCGGGGTAAAATGATCGTTTTGCCCCTCGAGCTTAAAACTTTGCCCTTACAATTGAAGAAGGGCATAATGGACATTGTACCCTCCCATGGCTGCCGAAAAAGAAGAATAAAAGAGAGCCATTGGATCTCCTTTGGAAAAGACAATGCCAAATGTCACAAGATGGGCAAGTGTGGTCATTTCACGCTTTTGGCCACCTACCATTCAAACTCCATTAACCAAAATTTGAATATAGCCCATCCTCTCTCTCTCCTCTCATTCGGCCAGACCATCACCCTCAAACCACTGAAACCCTCCTCTTCTTCTTCTTCTTCTGTTTTGCTCGCCGCCTAACAGCCACCGAGCAGCCCGTTCGCTGCCCACGCCTTTCGGCCACCAACCGACCACCATCCGACCACACCGATGAAGCTTTACATCTTGCCGATGTCCTCGAATAAGAATCATGTCCATTGGAGCACCGAGGAGTCTCGAGCAAGGATTTTCCCGAGAGTCGACAGATTAGGACTCAATCTGAGGTAGGTCTGGTTCTTAGCCCTTTTGATGGTCGAAATCTTAGAATTTTGGGCTCAAATTTTGTGGAGATCTTGTAGAGATGTGTAGGATTCTGTGGTAAAAATTGGAGCTTGATTTGATAATATTTTGACCATGGACCGACCTTGTACATTTTGCCCAGAATCTGCCGGTAATCCGACCTTGAGCGTTCCGACGAGTTTCAACGGGAATTCAATGGCCATTTGACTCGAAACTCATGGTGAGCCTCTCAAACCCTTAGGTAGACATTCTAAGAGGTAGGATAGTGTATAAATATTAGATTTGGAGTAGATTAGGACCGGTTGGACCTGGCTAGCACAGAACTGAGTGGGACTGATTCGACGCTGGGCCAAATCGATTCTGTTGAGGGCTGTGGATGATGATTTTGAGCTATAATTTGATGTTTAAGATGTGATGAGGTGTTGAGGGTTAAGTTATGGAAGATTGGGAATGATGGATTGAGGAATTGGGTGCGGAAATTTGATGAATTGGTTGAAATTCTAGGTTACGTGACAAGTTCGGGTGTGGACACTAGTTGACCGAGACCTAGGGGATCCAAGAAGGAGAAATTTGTGTTGTCAAGCTAAGATAAGGGATTTCCTAAACCTAGGCTAGGGGGATTGGACTCAATTGGGTGAGTCGACGTTAAATTGAATTGACTCATGAGGAAATTTCAATAGGGATAGCTTATATTATGTCCTAAGATGTTATAGGACGAATGTATGTGACATTGTCTATGCATGAGACGTTTGTCATGTCTAAGTATTATGTGACTTGCTTTGTATGCCACGAGAGTTCACATTGTGTATGAATGGCACCTATCGTTGTATGTGAATTGAATTGAAATAACATGGCATGAACATGACATGGTGAGGCCCTGAGGCGTATGAGATGCGGGACGGGAGTTAATACCCTGATAAGACTAGATCGCAGGGTGAAGTTATTGTTGTGTGGCGCTCTGATGCGACAAGATCGTGGGGTTGAGATAGCCACTGTCTTGATGCGAACTATTCGCGGGACGTAGTATGAGTGAATGAGCTTTTCCTGGAGATTCATTGGGACCTGAGGCGTTTACGCGGGTCACCGATGACGGTCCGATGCGTTTACTCGGACCAAGCTTGAGGCGACTAGTTCGCGGGTTAGAGATTGAAGCAGGTGGAGATTGATAGATGTGGCGAAGGCACAGGCTGAGAGTGCATGTGCATCTAAGTGTGGCATGTCGTCATATTTGCATGTTTGTCTTCTGTATGCTGTTGTTTATTGATTCGCGCCTTATATGCCTGTCTGTTTCGGAGTTTGAAATTAATGAGGGGTACGACTACCTGAGTGGACTGTCAACCTGACCTAGGGTTAGGTTTTTCTTACTGAGATGTGTATCTCACCCCTTTTGGGGAACCCTTCTTTTACAGATCCTAGGCCCTAGGTATGTGGCCTATACGCTTTGGGAACCTAAAAGAGATGACAGCTTATTTTGACGAGTTCCCGAATCAACAGGGGAACATGTATGTGAGGAAATGCACCGTTGTTTGGGTGGATGAGGGTAAGCCAGAGTGGAAGCCTCACAGGTTTGAGGCGTGGTTTAAGAAAGTAGGAGACAGCAGATAGGGCCGCTGAAGCCCCACGAGGTACTTCAGGGTGTCATATCCGATTGGTGCCAGACTGCAGCAGAGCAGGAGTTGCTTGAAGGGTCAGTAGTAGGGTCTAGGAATGGGCTAGAGCAGACCTTGACCTTGGGGTCCACATAGCGGCACGAGGAGGAGGTCATAGTCCTAGAGGCATTCGAGGGGGACCTTGCTGAGCAGTCGCAGGAGGCGACTATGGAAGACTCCATGGAGGTCCCGTCTGAGACCTTCTTTGAGTACGAGCCAAAGGAGGAGACTGAGGACACAGGAGATTCTAGCAGTTCTTCCTAGGCGACTCCAGTTGGTGACTCGATCTTTTGACTGGCGACCTGACCCCACTCCTGATGGATTTTGTGGATGTTTCATTTTGACATGCTTACCTTGTTGCCCTGTTGTTTAGCGAATCCTAGTAGTTGGTATCTGTTTGAACAGTATGATATGATGTATGAATGTTATTGAGCTATCCGGGTCCCACTTAATCTTTATGTATTGTACGGGGATTTATGTTAGTAATGTTTCCGCATGCGTGATGTATTTATTATGTCTCTCGAGAACTTGTGATGGATCTTAGGACCGCCGAGAGATTATTGTTAGTTTACTTGCAGGGATGTTCGCGTGTCTCGACGGGGTCGGGGCGTGACAGCATCCCACTCTCTCGGGTTGTCTTCCAAGTGTTTCTTTATCAGGCCAATAATAATTTTATTTGAAGCTTCGGCTTGACCATTAGCTTGGGCATAATAGGGCGTTGAATGGATCATCTTAATCCCTCTTGACTTAACAAAATCCATTATTTCACGCTCTATGAAGATTGTTCCATAATCAGCAGTTATAGTTTCTGGAATTTCGAATCCATGAATGATTCGTTATTCGATGAATTCCTTAAAAACTTTCCGCGTCACATTCTTGTAAGAAGCCGCGTGACATTATGAATTTCCGATCATTTCGAGATGTATGAATGAGAAGATAACCATCGATGTGTTTCAGTTTTATCTCGCTTGGACTTGATCAATTCGAGTTAACTAACTAGAAAGGGGAAGGCTAACGCATGACAAATACGTGGACCAAGGAACTTGAACAAGGAAACAACACTTTGACCATAAGGATCGTCGAGGGAATATTTAGAGCTAATAAGGGCCAATCTAGGAACGATTAAGGAATTCATTGGAAGTATTATACGATTGGAGCGCAAGTGATTCCTTTAACCGACGTATGATTTGCAAATCTTTCATAAATCGAATTCTTACGATTGCGATCGCCGAAGTTAGTAATAAACCCTCGCAATTACATGACAACCAAATTCGTCGTGATTTGAGTCATTCTAAGTGTCATGAGAATCACTAAGTCGATACGCGTGAATGTTTGAAAAAGCCGCCTGCCGATTTGAGATAGGCTAGAATTACAATTAACGAAAAACAAACCATGAATTAGATCTCGAGATTGGATATCGGACAATGAAAAATTCCAACAATCAAAAGAAATTGGATGTCGCCTCGTCGAGGGTAATAAAAATTTGAAAAAGTGAAATTTAAATTGGAAGTGGGATCTCGGACCTATGAATGGGGTATTCCCGAAACTCACAAAGAAAAAAGGAAGTGAGTTAGACAAAAAAAGAAAAAACCTAGACAAAAAGAGAAGTAACTTGGGAAAAAAGAAACGAAGTGACTTAGACAAATCTTTTTTGTCGATAAGCTCAGACCAATCAAACGAATATTGATGAATACGTAATCAATCGAAGACTACTTGAAAACCGCTCTTCTGCTTAGAAACGAAATGTTTCAAATGTTCTTGGAAATTCTTGCTCCCATTGGACCATTTGTATCTATATGCATTAGGATCCCGATTGACGGATCTCTCGGTTCTATTAATAAAAATAAAAGGATCGAACCATTTCTTCTGACTCTTTTTCAATTTCGATAAATGTTGGTTGATCGAATATTTCATTATAGTTCTATGATTCAAAGTATCATTTCCTATTTGATCCCTTTGAATTCAATATTCGAAGTTGCGATCGGATCTATTCATTAAAAAGGATCTATCAAAGATCGGGTTTTTGAGAAATTGAAGTGCCTCATGAATTGATATTTGCCTCGAGTTTTAAATTTGTCTTGTGAGTTGAAAATGGACCGGGAAGGGCGTGAAAGTTTTCTGGAAGTTTCGATATTGGGGATTTTGATGAAATTGAGAGTTGCCTCATGATTTTGAGACGGCGTCGAGTGCTTGCTTTTGATTGAAAACCCTGCCACTGTACGAAGTTCAGATTTTGCGATGATTTATGACTGAGTCGAGTCGAGTCGATTTGAAGTACTGAAATGTCAGGTTTTGACAAGTACCATGTTTTACCATGCCAAAGATTTTATCCAAAAATACCCGTTTTTAAAAAGTGTCTCGAGGTACTGGCAGTCTAGTTTAGGTTAGGTTTGACTTACTGAGATTACATATCTCACCCCATCGTGGGACAACATTTTTTCAGGTTCCAAACAAAGGAAACCGAGTTTGTCATGGATTGGCATTTGAAGAAGTCATTGGAGGAAAATGAAGATTACTCTTTTGTGACCTTAGGGTTGTAAAATGATAAATTTGGAGATTTAGAGTTGTAACCTCTAAAATATGATTGATCTTTATGAATGGTGTACCCTTTTATCCTAAGTCATCCCGCGCTGCTTTAATTGTAATGGAGTTGGCCTCGCTTTCGTATGCATGCTTCATATAGAGTTTTATGTTATTAGCCGTTGGATCTTGGGAGTTCATTAGAGGTAACGACAGTGTAAGATGCTCGCGTGCCCGCCGGGCTCGGGGTTTGACATCCCCATTTAAGTGGAATTAGAGCAAGGTCAGTTCGATCCAATTTGATTAAGACTTGCAGTGATAAAAAGTGATGACTTGAGGACAAGTAGATAATGAGACCCTTAGGATTAAGTATTGATCGTTGAATCTCGAGGATTATAGGCTTGAACTTGTGTTGTGCTTTAATAGTTATATTATCGATTTTAATCGATGATCTTGGGTAATGATGTGATTGAGGTTCACAAGGAAGCTAGCAGAAATTGAGGAGCCATAAGTATGGATTTGAGGTTGTGAATGTGCTTGAGGTTAATAGAGAATTGCCTAAGAACTGAGAGTCATTTGGATTTCACGATCGTGATTATGACTTTGAGGTATATGGTTAATCCTAGGCAATTGATCTGTGAGATGGTCATTTGTGGAACGAGAAATCTCTTGTTGATAAGAATTGATTTGGAAGTGAATGTTATATGACGAGTATTGAGGACGATCATACAGTGCATGTGTTTATGGCATTGAAATGAAAATTGAGGAAGGTGAATGCATGAACTTATCATTATCAGACTTAATAAATCGTCGCTTGGTATAGGACAAGCTGACGGGATACCTTCAAGCCGCAATGAAGCATGTTATGAGACGTATGGAACGAGATTCTCTTCATAGATGTATGTCTTGGGACAACCTGCAAAGACCAGGTTTGATGAGGGCGAGGAGTGTACGCCGGGACAGAGAGTTTCGGACAAGAAGCGGCTCCTGGCAGGCTTCTAAGATAGCAAGGAGGCATGAATGACCCAAGTCATAAATTGAAAAAGAGAGTCTAGGTATTGGGTTAAGTTTAATTTTGGTTAAGAGATGTATTGCATTGAAGTGACCCTCAAGGTGAATTTTCAAAATTGCATGGCATTTGTAATTGCGTATGTTATTGGCATGGTTAGGGGCTTCGTACATGGCAGCAGGTGTCGTTTGAAAAAAGAAACTGATGTGTGTGTTTGGCTTGTATGGCGAGTTTTGGCAATGAATGTCGCTTGACTGATATCTTGTGAAGTGGAGATAGCCTATTGAGTGATTGCTAAGTCACAGATACGTCTGGACTTAAGGTGTAAGCACTTGACCCAATGAATTGTGACTCGAGAGTTTGCCTAGTAGATGACTATTAGTTGCGGAATTGCCTAGTAGAGGCTAGCTTGATACATGAATATTGATGAATGATGATTTGAAATCCTTGGATAATTGGCGATTGATTAAGGGTTTGCTTAGAACCACTGGATGGTTGATTGCTTGTGATAGATGATAAGATGAGCAGTTTGAAACTGCTAGACCTATATGAATGAATTAGGTCTTTAATTCTTGAAGGCAATTGTAGTGACTCGTATGTCACGAGTACCTAGTAAGATTGAACGATCAAAGTATGGCCACTAAAGGAGCATTTGGCTCGAGTATACAAGATACGATAAGATTCAAGAGTTGAAAGGAATCATGAGAATCGAGTAAAGATGAACAACTAGAATATGAACGCTAGAAGATCATTTGGCTCAAGTTTGAAAAGTGTGCCAGACCCAAGAGTTAAAGGGGTCGTGAGAACTCAAATGGCAATAGAAATCTAAAAGGTGTAACCAGACTCAAGAAGGAGCTGTCATTGTTGCCTAAGTCACTAAGGTGACTGATGCTAGTGCTGATGAAATTAAGTGATGGAAGTCACGAGAAAGGTGGCTATGAGATTACTCGTTTCTAATTGAAAATGTGAAGAAGAACCATGAAAGTCTTGAATAGCTTGTGAAATGGATCTGAAGATCGACTGAGGTTCGATGGGGAAGATGATCCTGAAACTGGTTTTCTCTAGATTGAGAATTTGGAAGGAAATCTTAGAGGTTTTTGGTACACCGAAGAAAGAAAGTGACCCTGGCAGTTACTAGCCTTAATAGACTATTGTTGAGTGGTGAAAGGTCACCAAAGGAAGAGTTTCCTTGAAGGCATGGTGTCTAATAAAATTGCCCTGTCGAATTGAACGACGAGAGGTACCTTTCTGAAACCGCTTGAGAACAAAGGTTGTTTGAACTTTAATAGCCTTGCAAAGATTTGAAGGTGATCGATCAATGCGAGGCAGAGTTCTCGAGGTCGTCTAAGTGTACTAATAGTGATGAATGACCCTTTGAACTAGGTGTGAAGTCCCTGAGTGGGTTAGAATTTGAAAGTCTTAGGGCTAGTTGTTATTCCTGATTCTGAGGGACTGTAGTGGATCTTAATGAAAGGAAAAAAAAATAAACGGAAGAAATATGAGTAAGAGAACTCATGCTCATGGATTACGAGCAAAGAGATGTTCATTATGGAACCTGGAACGTGCCTGCAAGAAACAGTTATGACCTTAGCGTAAGGCTCGTAATGAGAAATTGATGTTTCGTTTCTGCTGTCACGGGGAAAAATTAAGGAAATAGTTATATCAGTTGTTTGGCATTGTCGATCAAAATGAGATTGATTAAAATTGAATCGAAACCACTAGAAGTGGCGTTGTGAGTTATCACCCCTAAAGAGTAGGGTGTCGTCTTTAAAGGGGCGATTGGACCATGAGATGACCGTTTCCGAAAAGAACTGTGAATGGACTTGACGGTCCTAGTTACTTGCGATTTTAATGAATGGATGAATAAGCAAAATGATACTTAGATTGTAATCGCAAGGTGACTTGAGGTAGTCGAATTGAATATCTGAAATAAGAATTTGTGGAGACCGAAGAAGAACGAACATTATTACTTATGGTGACTAAACTATTGGAAGAAGAATGTTAAAGTGTGGTGGCATTAGAATGTATCTTGGCATTGAGGTTGAATGTCTGGATTAAGGATGAAGACGCAGAGCTTGAACGATTTCTGAGAATTAAGTCTGAGAGACTTGACTTGTGGACAATGTAGGATTCTGAGATGATGTTGACTTTCAGTCGAATGGTCTAAATTGGGACAAAGTTACATTGGTTGGTTGTGAAATCCAGCGGTTAAGCCACTGATGCTTTTTGAGAAAGGAGTGACAAAAATGAACAAAATGATGTATGGTCTACTTGGAGACCCCTGAAAGTAGAGACCCAAGGAGTAAGCTCTCAAGTGGATGGTGCGAAGGACTATTTGAACGATTCGACATTTGATAGCAAAGAGGCTGATAATGGTTGAATTAAATAGTAATCGGATTGGTTGTTACCATATTTAGAGACGATGATCGGATTCATTCAAGAAGTTTTAAGGATTTAAGTCAAGTTGGTGATCACGACGACAATGGCGTTCTTGTTTGGAATTGGAAGAATCATGAGAACGTAATGACGTATCGTAGAAAAGAGGTATGAAGTGTAACAAGGCAATGTGAAGTGGGCATTGAGTGTACATCGTGATAGTAAGACCTTACGAGTTGGAGTGCCAGATGCATGATTGGAGTGGCTAGCAAATGTCCTTGTGATAAAGCTTGAGAAACATTGTGTGAAGAAAGGTTGTAAGTTTACACAGACCGTTAGAACTTGAAGTATATGACTGCCTAAGAGAGATGAGCGAGAAGCAACATAGATGAATGAAATTGCTTAAGGACTAAGAATAAGATAATCGACATCGCTGTGAGAAGGCGAATAAGAGTAGTGGAAGTATGTGATCGAAATTGAGCATCGCGCAGTTGGCAAATAAAGGATGGACTTTGCTTAAAGAAATAAGAGATTCAACTTTTACATTGGAAGTTTGCCAATTGACTGGTACAATGACTGCCACAAGTATTGGACTTGAGGGTCAGGAAGGGAGTAAGGTATGATAGCTTATGAACACTAATGTCTAAGGGATAGTACGAATGAAAGTAATAGGGAGAAAATCCAAACACCCGAGCAACTGGAGAAGGAATGCTGAAATTGAGGGTGGAAACCTTAAAGTTCAAAGAGAGGAAACGTGCCCACAAATGGAAGGGAAGTTTGAGGAGAGGATTTTATGAGAAGTGCATAAGAAGAACCATGGCGCCTAGTGGAATGACACGAAGGAGTGTGAAGACTTACATTGGTGCTAGGAATGGATGGAATGGAAGCGAAAGAAATCAAGCATGTGACTGGAAGTTGAAACGGGCCAATGAAGAAAAGCATAACCATTGTAAGTTGGTGGAATTGGAGAATCTCGAATGGATCAAAGACGAACTACTAAGGACTCAATCATGAATTTGCCTTAGAAGTCGAGAAGGCTATGATTTAATTTAGACAATTGAGGTTAAGCTAATGGCACTTTTGCGTCCCCAACGATACGAAAAGAGCTACTTGGGAAAATGAAGATGCGATGAGGCATCAATACCCCATAAGATTGGATAATTTGGAAGGTTGCAAATTTCGAGGACGAAATTTCCTTAAGGGGGAAGAGTTGTGACATTCTGAATTTCGACCTCGCTCGAGGCTATTGAATGAAAGTATATTGATCGATCTATTCTAGTTATAATTCACTCGGAGTTGGCCACTTTCGAGTTAACTAACCAAAAGGGAAAGACTAACGTGGAGTCAGGTACGTGGACTTGGGGAATTTGATTGAGAAATGTTACTTTGACCATAAGGATTATCGAGGGGATATTTTGGGCTAACAGATATCGATCTAGGAACGATCATGAGAAGCTTTGCTAGCGTTATACGATTGGAATGCGGGTGATTTCGCTTAACCAATATACAATTTGCGAAAATTTCCTAAATCGAATTTCGATAATTAGGACCGCAAGAACTAGTGATAAACATGTCAATCAAAGTAGCCACAACTTGAGAAATCCTAAGGTCGATATGCGCAGCGCCTGCAAGGGACATCCGTCAGTTTGGGATAAACTGGAATTACAGTCGACGATAACTCGACATGAATTAGACCTCGGAAGTGGGTATTGGACAATGAGGAATTACAAAATTTGAAAAGAATTGGACGCCGCCTCATCAAGGGTAATTAAGATCATGACCCGCCTCATAAGATTGGAAAAGTGAGATTTTGGACCGTAAAGTGGAAATGACCCTTTTGCCCCGGAGATTTCTCGTGTTTTTAAGAATGAGTAAGGGCAAAGTAGTCATTTACCCTCCCCCTCTAAATGGCCAAAAATTTAAGGGCAATATAGTCATTTTCCCCTCAGATATTTTGGAGATAAAGATAAGGCCATAAATACTATAGTCTAATCTCACTTATCTAGCCTAAGCCCTAGCCTAAACCCATCACCTCAAGTCTAATCCTCTCTCTCTCCTCTTTGACTTACTAAGGAAGCCATATCTTCCTTTTTCTTTCATTTTGGCCGAATGCCTCAAGAGAAAACACTCTCTCACTTTCAAACTCTCCCTCTCGCTCAACTCGCTCAAAACCAATTCCAACCCCTCCATTTTTTTGGCCATAACTTCTTTGTCCGTTATCATATTGAGACGATCCACCCACCAATAGAAAGCTCTTTCTCTTGCCGTTCCAACAAGGTATTAAACGCTAAATTCCACCCATCCGTTTGTCCTATAGGTTCGTTTGAGTGAGCAAAGGTCGCTGCCCAACCCTGTATCGACTCGAGGAGCTTCATCTTGGAATTTCGGACTTGTTTTGGCTTCATTCTTGGTAAGACCACCTCTTAAACTTAGTCAAGACATATATCATTGTGTTCATGAGCTTAAGGTTTGATTTTAATGGGATTTTGATGGTTAAATCCCTAAGAATTTCAAGGAGAGAATCTGATCATTGCCGACCGGCTGGGGAACCACGACTTCTTGAGGATCATTAAGGCTTTGTTTTGCTTGGAAATCGCTGGTAAACCATCTTAAGGTGTAGTATTATGTGTTAACAAGATGTGTGTGGGCTAGAACGGAGTTTAGAAGAATTTTTAATGGTTTATTTCTTGTGGACTCACCGAGGACAGAATCTGTCCACCGCCGACCGGTTTGGAATCGAGACACATTTGAGATCCGTCGAGGCGTTGCTTAACTTGGAAATCATGGGTAGGCCTCCTTAGAACATAATATTACATGTTGAAAAGAATTATGTGAGTTGGATTGGAATTTCATGGCCGGTTATGTATGGTTTTCTCTAGGACAGAAAACTGTCCCGTGCTAGTTGGTGTTTGTAACCGAGAATAGTGGCTGCAAATTATGGGATTTCACTTGCTTGGTTTGTGGTTAGTCGACTTACAATCCATTGTTAGGGTGTTAAGTTATCAATAAATCAATTGTGATTGAATTGGAAGTGTTTGAAGAGCTAATTTTGAGGTGAAACACGTTAGAGACCAAGAGCCCTGTAAATCTATTCCTAGCGCACACTGATTTTAAAATGGATTGTTCTATGTTGTCTAGTATCCAAATTGAGCTTTGTTTTCTCTCACACGTCCGTAAGACCATGAGGGACAAGATTCTGAAAGTATATTTCTCAAAAGGTTGGAACAATAATGTCAGTTTATTCGGTAGTGAATCTGGTCGTGGAGGCCAAAATGGATAGCTTGGTGCCGCGACGATGCGTCAATCGTTTTATGAAATTGCTTGGCCTAAGCTCGAGGTATGTTATGGCTAAACCTCTATTAGGATGTTAGGTTACTACAGGACGGAGTTTTGACATGGATAGAATGAATATATGGACTGATTTTGTGAGAGGTGCGAGAAAAATCCAAATCTATCCTGATGTGAGAATTAGTGTTGCTTGGCTTGTTTTGTTTGAAAATCGTGTGATTGAGGAGTCTCGTTTGACGTGAACATGCATTTTAAATGACCAATTGAATCTCGAGTTGAAAAGCAAGTTTGAATATGTGAAATGGCTGTGTCCTGCTTGTGCTATTGTGAGCATCGAAAAGTGAAAACTTGAACTGAAATCTCTCGAGTAGGTGATGAATTGTTTGATTCTCTGAGTTGTCCTGGAATGAAGGGTTTTGAGGCACGAACTGGTTTCTTTAAATGAAAATTGAGACGTGACTTTGTTTTCGAATGAAAACCGAGGCTTTTTATAACTAGTTTTATAAATAAATGGCGTGTGGGATCGCTGATAGAAATTATATGTGCACTAATGTGTGGGATTGTGGGATCGCTGAGAAAAATTATAAGTGCACTGGCATATGGAATTGCCGAGAAATTATATGTTGGCCAACGTATAGGGAGGGAGTTACTCCCATTTGACCAGACGATGTCGTGTGGCTAGAGAGTCCCATACTGACACGATTTATGTCGATTGAAAATGGGCGTCGAGAGTCATATGGTGATCGAATAATCTCTAGGTCCGGACGCGAGAGTCTTATATGGACCGACAGGTCATATGGAGACCAAATCATCTCACAGCCCTAAAGTGGGGGCCTAGGATGGGCGAATATGGAAAGAACTATTTTTTGAAATATCAAAGATCGGGGTTTTGAGAAATCGAAATGCCTCTTGAATCGAGATTTGCCTCAAGTTTTAAATTTTCCTCATGAGTTGAAAATGGCCTAGGAAGGGCGTGAAAGAAAAGGATATGTTTTTTGGAAGTTTTGATAAAGGGGGTTTTGATGAAATTGAGAGTTGCCTCATGATTTTGAGATGGCGTCGAGTGCTTGCTTTTGATTGAAAACCCTGTCACTGTACGAAGCTCAAATTTTGCGATGATTTATGACTGAGTCCAGTCGATTTGAAGTACCAAAATGTCAGGTTTTGACAAGTACCCAGTTTTACCATGCCAAAGATTTTATCTCGAAATACCCATTTTTTAAAAATATCTGGAGGTACTGGCAGCCTAGTTAGGGTTAGGTTTAACTTACTGAGATTATATATCTCACCCCATCGTAGGACAACATTTTTTTAGGTCCCAGACGAAGGAAACCGAGTTTGCCATGGATTGGCATTTGAAAAAGTCATTGGAGGAAAATGAAGATTACTCTTTTGTGACCTTAGGGTTGTAAAATGATAAATTTGGAGATTTAGAGTTGTAACCTCCAAAGTATGATTGACCTTTATGAATGGTGTACCCTTTTATCCTAAGTCATCCCGTGTTGCTTTAATTGTAATGGAGTTGGCCTCGCTTTCACATGCATGCTTCATATATAGTTTTATGTTATTGGTTGTTGGATCCTGGGAGTTTATTAAAGGTAACGGCGGTGTGGGATGCTCGCGTGCCCGCCGAGCTCGGGGCGTGACAGCTACTTCCGGCCACCATCCGACCTTACGCTGATCACCGTGATGACTCTCAATCTCTCCTCTACAACCTCCAACTGACCGATCCGCCATTCGTTGCGCCGTTTGACCGGTGGAGTCGTCGAAACCGGCGTAGGTCAGAATTGGAGGAAACCTGACCGTGAGCTCTCTTAGACCGGTTTAGAAGGCTTGCCTTGCTCCCAAATCGTGCTAAGACCTTCTTAAGACATAGTATTAGAGTTTGGTAACTTGAGATTGAAGCTTGATCAAAGATTAGATAGGTTTTGATGGTGAAACTTGGATGATTCTCTTAGGGACAGATTCTGTTTTGCCGACTGGTTTAGGAACCATGGGCTTTTGAAGATCGTCAAGGCGTCATTTTTCTCCGAAACTTTCGGTAAGCCACTATAAGATATAGGACTATGTGCTGGCTTGAAGTATGTAAGTTGAATTGGAGTTTTGATGGCTGGTTTGGTGTGTTTCCCTCAAGTAACAAAACCTGCCCTGCACCGGTCAGATTAGGATCCGAAAGTTGTTGCGATTCTTGGAGGAGTTTCCCTCAAAGGGCTGTTTTGGTGTAAAACACGTGAGGGACCCGAGAGCTATGCAAATCTGATGTCCAAATTGAGCCTTGTTTTCACCCTCATGTCCGTAAGATCTTGAAGGATGAGACTTTGGAATTTGTTTTTTCAAAAAGTCAATGAAAAAATGTCAGTTTTCTTGAGAAGGAACCTGGTCGTGGATGGCCAGTTCTATGAATTGGGGTCATTGATGACTTTCTTGATTGAATGTCCCTTTAACATGCCTAGGGAGTGTCGAGTTAATGTTGTGATTGTTTGGTGATGAAATTCTATGTGTGGAAATGAGCATGTGTTGATTAATCAGGTTCTATAATGCTTGGTTGTGCAATTGGTATCGAATGATGCTTAGTGTGATGATGTGCATGTGCATGATAATCGAATGACTGTCGCGACCCGATCACGGGTCCCTCGAGGATCCCGTGCGGGTTAATGGGTCGTCCGATGTCTGGTGGGACGCGGGCCTCTCCCAAGACCTGTTACCCAAGTCGCAATGGTGGAATACGAGATCCACATTCGGTGTGGTCTGGTGACATGTGATGCGTGTATATGCCAAGAAGTCGCCACCGATCGTTTTACGGGGGCACGATTGGAAGCCTTATTGAACAGTTGGGAGCATTCTATTCAATTTTACGATAACTAGAGAAATGGGATCGGGAACTTTGTTACGCTAACCGTCAGAGTTGATGCCCTTTCGACATCTAAGTGGAATGATTTATCTAACCTTAAGATTTCATGCAGATGAATAGGGTATGAACCCTAAGTCTAGAAGTTCATGTAGATGAGAATGATTATCTTAGCAAACATAATCAATAAAATGAGTATGCAAATCAAGGATTCAAAACATGCGGATAAATCACATGAATGCAAGATGGCATCCCTAGTAAGGATCTACTAGGCTCGGTAATATTTTCGACACAATTCACTATTGAGGGGTAAAATCGTAATTTTGAAGAGTTTTGGAATAATTTATCCTAAAGGGGTGAATTCATTATTTCAGAAGAAATATGGAGTCGAAAGATGATGAAAATAGGATTGGTCACCAAACCAATCCATTTCCTATTTTTCGAAAATTTCTAGAATTTTTTAAAAACGATTTACCCTTTGAGGGATAGAATTGTCATTTTAGAAAGTAATAAGAAGTGAAAATTTCAAGCAAAAGGATTGGTCAACCACCAGACCCAAATCCTAATTTTGAGTAATTTTCGCAACTCAATCGAAGTAAGAAAAACGATTTACCCTTTGAGGGGTAAAATCGTCATTTTCAGAAAAAGGACAAGATTCCAAAACCCAAGTATAAGAATTTATCGCCTAACTGACCCTAAATCTTACCTTGGCACTCTCGACTTATCACACATACCAAGCATTGGCCATTTACCCCTAAAGGGTAATACCATCAATTTCCCGAAGAAAAGATAATAAATCTCAAAAATAGGATGACCAATTGTCTGTGGTCAATCCCTAATTTTTAGAAATTTCTGGAATGTCTGGGAATTGTTCACTATTTTTTTACATTTTTTGGGGGATTTTTTTAGGATTTTCTAACTTTTTTTAGAATTTTCTAGAATTCTTTTCGATTTTTTTATTATTTTAAAACCATTTTTGAATTTTTTTATTAAAAATTGGTTCAGACCGGGTTGACTCGGCCCACTCTAGTCAGAACTCGGCCTAGACCCGGACCCGCACGACCCACTGCACCGAAACGACGCCGTTTTGCTTTTTCTATTTTTTTTTTTTATTTTTTAAACTTAATCTGACGATTTCTATTGAACCACGTGGCTACTTCACGGCCTCAGGATCAGTTGATTAAACCTACGGCTCAAATCAAAAGCCGACTACTCCTCGACTGTTAGATCTGATTACTTAAACCTACAACCACGATTAAAAGCTAAGACTCGATCTGGATCGTCCGTTCTCACTAACCTAAACGACGCCACTCGACCACTAATCTAAACGACACCATTTCAACCTGTTCTGATTTTCTAATTTTAAAATCATTTTCGAATATTCCTAATTACTAATCAGACGGTCATTAAAAATATGACTCAATCAACCACAACCGTCGAATCAAAACTGACTTAGCCCAACAAACTAACGGTCGAGCTGACTCGATATCCACGTGGACTAACCATACTCTGCCACCTAAGCTGCTGACTTGTTGACTTGCCACGTCAGCTTCGTCTTCAACCTCCCGATTCTAACTAAGCGAACGATCGAGACATCTCCGGCGCCGATGAAAGACCAAACTTATACCGATTAACACGAAACTGGTGCCATTCGACTTGTATTAACCTCTAGTTTAACATATCTGAGAATTACAGCATTTCATCCATTGAATCATGTGCAACATGCAAAATGCCAAGTACGGCTATGGAAGTTCAATCAAGCAACATAGAGCATATCGAGCCAATTCCTCCATACAATCGCATCTATATGAGTTCAGAATACTTACTTACATGTTCGATTAACTTGATTTAGGCTACTTGAACTAGGGAAGGTTCGGCAGGGTTGGCAATGGCGACGCGGTTCAAAAGCAAGGTTCGACTCGATTTCAATGTAATCAAAGCATAAAGCAGTGCTTAGTGATGTCATAGACACAAAATGCACAAATCAATCGAAAGAATTGAGGCGGGGAAAGGACTTCGCCATTGAAGGGCAGAGTCAAGCTTGGAGGATCGACTTGCCTTTTTCCGAGATTACAGGCCGCGTGAACTGGTGCAATCGATCCCACGGAGCTCAGGCAACCTTCTTAACGTGGAATGGTGGCTCGATTCAGCTTGAATCATCACTGAAGATCAGTTGCAGGTCAAACTCATACTGTCGATGGCAGGGGCCAAAGAGTGAGTTCTCTCTCTTGATATCTCTCTCTCAATTCTGTTCACTCGTCAAAACAAAATGAACCGATCTCCACTTTCTAGAAAGCCTATTCAGGCTATATACCCTTTTGGTGCCGAACGGGAATCGTCAATTTGTCCCACTCACGTGCCTGCCATGTGCCATTTTGTCACCGAACGATGACGAAATTCATTGGGTTTCCGTCCATGTCCGTCAGGTCTCCGACGTTCTCCATTTGGTGTGAATTTGGATGAATTTGATATGATTTTTCTTCTGTTGACTTCTGCAGGTACCGTAACCTTGACCGGTCGATTACTCTTTGTCCTGGTGACGTCAAGTGGTGTCTCTAGTGTTGATCAACGGGGGACGACGTGTAACGTGTCGCATCCCTTGGAGCTCATTACATCCATCTCAGGCCAATAATTATCCAGGAACCTCGCACGACCTAGTATGATATGAAGTGTACACATGGAAGACGAGATACATCGTCGTACAATAGAGATAAAAAGAAAAAAGGGCGTTTTGGAAGAATTCAAAAGCACACCCATTTGTACATTCCCGAAACATCCGGTATATACAACGGAAGAAAAAAGACAAAAATATAAAGCCGCACACCTGGGTAGAAAAAGGAACTAAGGCCTAGGGTTCAAAGGTTACTACTATACCTTTCCTAGAGGCTAACACCAAAATGGTTCCTTATTTACCTAACACCTTTAACTAGACTTCTCAGAAGAACAACTTGAGTCGTCCTTTCCATCGTCCCCCTCATCATCTGGATTGTAATCAGAAAAAGTCTCGGATGGTACAACCTCTGAAGATTCTTTAGTGTCTTCCTTGGTTTCCTCCTCTTCTTCAGCTTCTGCTTCGTCGTCTTCGTCAGTGGCCTCGATCGCATCAGCAGAAATCTCTATATAATTCATGTACTCCGCAGAAGATAGTGGAGACTTCGGCACTTCAGTTATGGTCCTTGAACCTTCCATGTATGCTGGGTTATCTACTTCAATTTCCGGTCGAGACGGATGGTACCAGGTTGGAATTACTTCCCATGGAACATCCTCAGGCAACAGAGGTCCCATCAACCTATTGTCTCCCACTTGATGAAACCATGCCTCAAAATGGTGGGGTTGTAGTTCTAGCTTTCCTTCATCTACCTAGACAGTTGTACGCTTCCTGACATAAACGATACCCTTCCAAGCAAGGAACTCATAAAAAAGAGCGGTCATCTCCTTTGGATCACCTGGGCAGATCGGCAGCATGGTTAAGGCTTAGGGCCTGAAAAGGGAGTCCCACTAAATGGTGAGATCGACAGTTGTGACATTCTGAATTCCTGTCATTTCGAGACCTTTGACTGTAAGATATCTATTGAAATATTTCAGTTATGTCTCGTTCGGATTTGATCAATCTCGAGTCAATTAACTAAAGGGGAAAGGCTAACGCGCGATGAGGTACCTGGACCTAGGAAACTCGATTAGAAAACGATACTTTGACCATAAGGATCGTCAAGGGAACATTTAGAACCGAGGCAGATCTAAAAACGATTAAGGAAGTTATTACTAGTATTGTGCGATTGGGACGCGGGTGATATCGCTTAACCAAAGTATAATTTGTGAAATTTTCATAAATTGAATTGTGACGATCATTGTCGTCAGGACTAGCGATAGACCCTTGCGATTACATGACTATCAAAGTTACCGTAGTTTGAGTTATCCTAAGTGTGATGAGAATCACAGAGTCGATACGCGTAACGTCCGCAAGAGCCACCCGTTAATTCGAGACAAATTGAAATTCGATCGACGGAAAATCGATCGTAAGATAGGATCTCGAAATTTGAAAATAGAAATGAGGGATTCTAACATTTGATATGGATTGGACGCTGCCTTATCGAGAGTGAAAAATATCATGAAAATGAAATTTCGGACGAAAGGTGTGAAAAGACCAGTTTGTCCTTGGAGAGTTAACCTTGCCTAATTAGTTTGAAAAGGGCATTTTAGTCATCTGACATTTTCTTCTTCCTTAAGTAGGCTGTCAAAAATCTAAGGGGCAAGAGGGTAAATGGAGCTTTGATATTATTGACTCTAGGACAAGTGTCATAACGTGGGTAATGGTCATTAATTTTTTACTCACTCTAACCCTTCTAGAAACTTAACCAAAGATGATTAGGACTCCATCATCTGCTGCTCCCTCAAAATTTCATGGACCATCATCTTCTTTCCCTTCCATTTGTGCATTTTTCTCCAAGAACAGAAAACTGCTCCTACCAACTAGCTTCTGCCACCCAGTTCGGACCGCTCGAGTGCCTCCTCCGGTAACCTTTTGGTCAGCCGCCAACTACCACAGGTTAGTTTAAGATGTCCTTGACAAGTTCCAATTGGTTTATTTTTGAAGGTCTAGTTAATTTATGAAAATTTTTGGAAGAAAACTGGACAGATTCTGAGCTAACTAAGAGTATCTTAGAGACTTCGAATGGCTCCAAAAGTTTTATGTAAGTTACATAACATGTTATAATTGAAGTCACTGAGTTAGGGTTACTAATTTAGTTGAGTTTTGAATGAGTTTTGATGGTTTGATTGAAGTTGATTTTCCGGATAGATTCTGACCGCCGGTGAACTGAAAAGAGTTGATCTGTTTAGAGGCCTTAGGAGTGCTAATTAACTTTGAAAATTTCCACGGGGATCTATAACATGTTGATTAAGGTTTCTCCAAGTGAAATTGATGAAAAAAATTGGAGTTTAAGGGTGATGTGTGAACTGTTAGAGTAAGAAGGAGCAGAATCGATTTTGCTCTGTTTCAATTCTAAGCACACCAATTCTGTTGGGGGTTGTTCTTGGCGTTATCATGCTCTAAATTTGGTGTTAAGGCATAATAGAGTGTTGTTTAGGGAGTTATTAAGGTTTATGATGGGTGGAATTGAAATTAGAAAATAGTAATTGATTGAAACAACGAATTGTCGCTGAAGTACCTTGCTGCCCTATTTTTGCACAACGGTGTTTAAGGTTGAAGCCGGCCTTGACAAAGGATTTTCAATGGAAATTTGCTAATTGAAACAAAGATAATCGACCCCTAAACCTATATTAGAACATTGGGACGCAACTGGATGGTTTTATTGCATAATCGATGAGATGACGATTTTGTTATGCTTGGTTGAGTGGAAATTGAATGGAATTGTTGAGGAATGAGTCATGAGTACTCGCTTGCTACTAAAATAGTAGTTCCTTTGACTGAATTGGTGATATGCTTGTTAGCATGGCTTGCTTGATTATGTGGCTATAGGTTACTCGACTCTTGAGTTACTTTTTGTGAAAAAATACGATCATTTTGACAAGCGAATGGTTTGTGATCGACTTTATGAAATTCATATGATGAGAATAGCAAATGGTTTGTGATCGACTTTATGAAATTCATATGATGAGAATGTGATTAAATGATTGTTGAGACATTTCTTAACTTGAGATATTTGCTGAGGCCTATGGTATCCTAAGGCGTCTTAACGCGGGATTTTATCGTGAGTATGCCCTAAAGCGTCTTAACGCGGGGTTGTGGTTTGAATGGTATCCTGAGGCGTCTTAACGGGGGATAAGAATTTGTTTATGCTGACATGAATTTGGAAACAAACTGTTAAACCTGACGCGTCTTAATGTGGGTTTATTTGTTATGATAGTCTATTGAGTTGTGGATTGAGAATTGAATTTATTATTAATTCCTATGGTGTTGTTATGGTTCTTGGCTAGTACAAAAGTTTAGGTTACTTTCTTTATATATGGTCTTAGATTTCATTTTCTTCGCAAGTCGTACGATGTGATGCTTTCGTATAATCGATATATTTCTTTATGCCACTGGTTGTTTGTTGTTGTTATGATTGTACTGTCTAGTAGGACTGATGGTCTAATTTTGGATTAGGCTAGCTTGCTGAGACGTAAGTCTCACCTCGTCGTGGGATCCTTTTATTTTTCAGATCCCAAGCTTTGATTATGCTGCCCACGCGTCTAGGAGATCCTAAGGAAATGACGGTTTATTTTGATGAATTTCCCGATGGCCGAGGTACGGTCTATGTTAGAAAGAGTACCGTAGTTTGGGTCGACAAGAGAGGAGAGTACTGGAAACCGCACCGTTTTGAGGCTTGGTTCAGGAGAACTGGAGCAGTTACCACTAGTTCGTTGAAAACGCAAGAGATTCCTAAAGGTGTTGTACCATCTTGGTGTCATCTGACTCGAGATGAGATCGAGGTAGAGGGTTCAGTGGTAGGTTCGCGGAATATTCCAGAGGAACCTCGAGCTCAAGAAGAAGGCATTGAAGTAATTGAGATTTCGGACTCTAGATGAAGACAGTAGTACCACTTAGAGAGCTTGATGTCTTAGGACCGCTTGCGTGGTTGTTCCTTTTTGTGGGAGCTCTTAGCCTTGTAGTTAAAATGAGTTTAGTGGTTTCTTTTTTATCGACCCTACTCCTCCGTAACCTTAGTCTTTTGTTTGTTAGACGACTTCGATTGTCTTGTACAAATTTATCTTTCGAGTTTATGTAAATATCTTTTATTATCCCGTGTCTTATTCTTTATTTTATTTTGTACGGAGGTGTAACTATCTTCTTTTCTCCTTCCGCATGCGTGTCTCACTTCATTTAGGCCATTAGAATGGTATCCTGGGTTGAGTTTATGGCCTTAGTGGATGTGACGCATTTTAGATAGAAAGGTGGGACATGACATCGACATCTCAGAAAGTAAATCCTAATCCTATACCTCAACGCCAGTCCCCCCAGACCACACACATATATGCCATCAAAATGCAGGCAATCAATCATTCAATGGCACAAGGCATCGAAGAATCGCATACATCAACCACCAAAGCATGGATAAGAATACATTTAACCACATATAACCTCAAGGTTCAAGCTCGATGTATGTACAACGTTTAAATCAATACACAATAGTCACAACTATTATAAACTCTCACTGCCTCAGCTTTCAGTCACAATATATTTCTCTGGCACCTCTACTATCTGACATCACCGGGGTCACAAGTTAATCGATGTCCACGTACCATTGGGGCCACAAGTCAATCGGTACTCTCAATGCTTATATCCATTCAATGCCATCTAGGGCTATAGGCCAATCGGCATTCTCATTCTGTTTCAAATTCACCACTCTCCGATACCACCGGGGCCACAGGCCAATCGGTATTCTTCACATTTTCCTCATTGAATTCATAATGCCATCACAACACGCACAATTCAATAACTCATCCAGTAGTGTTCTAGTATTAAGGTAAAGGTTTAGGAATCACTTACCTTGATTAATAAGCACAACATCACCCAATGTGACTATCATCAATGCCACAAGTATGAACTCTCCATGAATTCCTTGTCAACCTAGAAAGATTTACCAATCTTAAATCAAAACCATGGAATGCTCACTTCCACTAGCCCAATCTTTCCCTAGCCATGCCATTGGCAATTCAACACACCTTTTCTAACAATTAAACACACGACAATGCTCACTTCGAATTCTTAATGTCCTCGGTTCACATGGTCATATCCATAACAAGTCACAGCCTAGAGATTCATGCATCAATTTTGCCACAAATCACTTCTAAATCTCAATCCACCTCTCACATTTCCCATTGACACCTCACATTATATCATACAAGACATTATAAGTCAATTGAAGTCCAAATATTCCTCAATCAACCCCCAAACAGAACCGACCAGCATGTATTCATCCTCAAAACAGAACCAATTTTTGGGTTTCAACCGCTTAATTGAGCCATACTTTCATCCCAAGCCTAACTATTTACACAAATAACATATCAAGTCCTTCATTTACATGTTTAGAAGGCTCACCAAGAGATTTGAACCGAAACCACACTCCAAGGACCTTGGAATAGCCCAACTTCCTCAAGGTCAGAATCTATCCAGTTTTGATCATCAATGTTCAACCATGAAAACCTACTTTAAAATCATCAAACTTGCAACCACAGACCATCCAACCTTAATACTAGATGCTATGAAGCTCTCCTAAAATATTTGAGGCCAATCGGAGTCTCTAAGAGGTAGAACGAAGACCTTACCTCAGCTCGCGCGATTTCTATCCGGTTTTGGTCTAAGGGCTGGTCGGGAAAAATCGTTAAACGAAACCTCGATCTACCACTTGAAACTTGTCAAGGACACATCAAGCTTGCTCCTAGTGGTCGGAGCACGGCCAGGCGGCGCCGGAAGATGGGGCTTGTCATGCCCCAAACCCGTCAAACACGCGAACATCCCTGCAAGCAAACAACACATCTCTCGTGGTCCCAAGATCCATAATCACAGTCGAGAGATAATATATATATATAGCATACGGAAGCGGTACTCAAATAAATCTCCATACAAAATTAAAAGTTAAGTGGGACTTGGATAGCATAACAACTGTCATACATCATAACGTACAGTTCGTACACAAAAAGAGTCTCTCATGACATCCAAAAGGACAGAGTCGGATCGCCCCCAAAAAGCTCAGGTCAATGAACTGGGGTCCTAAGAAGAACTGCTGGAATCCTCAGTATCCTCGACATCCTCCGTCGGCTCGTACTTGGAGAAGGTCTCGGATGGGACCTCGATAGAATCCTCCATAGTCGCCTCATGAGACGGCTCCGCAAGGTCCTCCTTAGTCGCCTCCAGGATGATGACCTCATCCTCCTCCACGGTGAAGTCCAGCGTCGGGGACTTTTCTGGCCCGTTCCTAGAACTAATTACGGACCCCTCTGGCAACTCCTCCCTAGGGTATCTCGTGGGGCTTCAGCGGCCCACTCAATTCGTCCCCGACCCTCTTAAACCATGTCTCAAATCTATGAGGCTTCCAGTCAGGGCTACCTTCGTCAACCCATACAATCGTGCATTTCCTCACATAAATGTTCCCCTGACTATCTGGGAACTCATCAAAATATGCCATCATCTCCTTGGGGTCCCCAAAACGTATAGGCCACATATCTATGGCCTAGAATCTGTAAAAATAAGGGTCCTCAAAGGGGTGAGATGCTCATATCAGTAAAATAATCCTAACCCTAGGTCAGGTCGACCGTCCACTCAAGTAGTCGTACACCCCAATAATTCCAATCACAAGCATATTAAGCACAAGTCAATAAAACAACAACATACAGATGATAGGCATGCAACTATGACAACATGTCACATTCAGATGATAATGCACCATTCATCCTGCCATCTCACCATAACCACCTCTTCCTACCTGCCTCAAACTCCAGCCCGCGATAATTCGCATCAGGCTTGGTCCGTGTAAACGCATCAGACCGTCATCAGCAACCCGCGTAAACGCATTAGGTTCCGATAAATCTCCAGGCCAATATCGTCATCTCATACCTCCGTCCCGCGAATAGTTCGCATCAGGACCGTGGCTATCTCAACCCCGTGATTAGAACGCATCAAGGCGCCACGCAACATCAACTCCACCCCGCGATCTCGTCGCATCAGGGTGTCCATCTTTTACCCCGCGACTCATACGCCTCAGGATCTCGCCATGTTATGCTCATGCCATGATTTTCAAATTTGTTTTCCATACGAGACGGCATGTGCAATTCATGCACAATTCAAAGAACTGATGGCAAACAAGAGAATCAAGTGACACACATACATGGCGAATGATTTAAATACACATAATAGCACACACAATCCTTCCTATAACCACTTAAGATATAACAAGAGCTATCCCTTTGGTAAATCATCATAAACCAATCAATTCAACCTCCGAATCACCCAATTGAGTCCAATCTCCCTATCCTAAGCTTAGAATTCCCTTACCTTTGACTTGATAACAAAAATTTCTCCTTGCGATTGTCTCAAGGTCTCGGCCAAACCAATCCAAGGGTCAATTCACCGCGCAACCTAGAATTTCAATCAATTTCATCAATTTCTTTGTCCAAATTCTCAATCCATGAACCATAAATTACCATAGCATAATCCTCATCCTCTTAAAATGTCTTAATCATCAATTTGAGACTCAAAATCCAACGCCGTCAGCCGTCTAAGGTTCGGCCATGCATAGAACCAAACTGATTCCTCTCGATTTTGTGCATGCCATGAGTTACCAGTCCTAATTCAGCTCTAAATCCATCATTTAATCCCCATCCTAGTTCTTGTCTATCTGAGGGTTTGTAAGGTTCACCATGAGTTTGAGGTCGATTGGTTGCCGAAAACTCGTTGAACGTCGCCGGATCTCCCTAAGTCAGTATCGGTAATTTTCTGTTCAAAGTTCACAAGACCGGTTCATGGTCAAAATTTCATCAAATTGAACTCCAATTTTTATCACAGATTCATACACATGTCTACTTGATCTCCACCAAATTTGGCCTCAAAACACAACATTTCAGTCTTCAAAAGGGTTAGAAACCGAACCTACCTTAGGTTGAGCTCGATTCTGTCGACTCTCGGGAAAATCCTTGGTCGGGACTCCTCGGTTCTCCAAATGGCTCGATTCTTGTTCGAGGATGTCGGCAAGACGGTGGCTGGAGAGTGGCGTCATGGGCGGCGAAGGGAGGTAGCAGAAGCTGTCCGGCGAGCAGAACAGGATGAAGGAGAAGAAGGAAGTTTCGGGAGTTTGAGGGGGAGCTATGGCCAAATGAGTGAGGTGAGAGGAGAGAGAATTTGCTATATACAAACTTGGTCAAAGGGGGGTTGAATGTTAGGTAGAAAAAGTTGGACATGACCACACCTCTTGATCTTGTGACACTTGTCTTCTTATCATTCAAACTCAATCCAATGGCCAATAATCCGTCTTGAATTTCGGAAGCCTTGAGGGGGTTTAAAGACCAAATTGCCGTTCTTCAAATGCATGGCAAGGTTCTAAGCTTGAGGGGCAAAAAGGGTAATTTTACCCCCGACGTTCAGAACGTCGTTTTTCTAGCTCCAGAACTCTTCGATAAGGCGACGGTCAATCCGAATGTGATGTTGGAATTCTTGATTCTCCATTTTCAATTTTCAAGAATCGTTTCTGACGGTTTTCTTTATCAGACATGGTTCCAGCCTATCTCAAATCGACGGGCGGCTTTTGCAGACCTTACGCATATCGACCCCGTGATTCATATCACGTTTAGGGCTCGTCAATTCGTGGCGGCTTTGGTTGTCATGTAATTGTGAGGGTTTATCACTAGTCCTTATGGTCTCGATCGTCATGGTCTGATTTAGGAAAATTTTGCAAATCATACGTTGGTTAAGCGACATCACCCGCGCTCCAATCGTATGACACTCGCAAGGCAATCCTTAATCGTTCTTAGATCGGCTTCTTAGTGGTTCTAAATATCTCCTCGACAATCCTTATGGTCAAAGCGCCATTTCCTATTCGAGTCGCCTAGGTCCACGTACCTTGTCTTGCGTTAGCCTTTCCTTTTTGGTCGGCCTACTCAAATCGATCAGATTTAAGCGAAATATGACTTAAACACATCGCTTGATATATATAAACTTCTCATTAATGAGCCTGAAATTGACTGAAAATCAGAATGTCACAACTTTTGCCCCCTTACAAAAATTTCATCCTCGAAATTTACATTGCACTCAATTACTCAAATAACCGGAGGTGTCGTTGCCTCATCGTCTCTTCGTTTTCTCATGTGGCACCTTCAATTCCATGGTGCTCCCATACTACCTTGACCAGTGGAATTTTCTCATTCCTAAGGATTTGTTCTTTCCGGTCTTCGATCCTTATTGGCTTTTCCACGTAAGATACTCGGTCGTCCACTTCTATAGCCTCGTAATCCAGCACATGTGTCGGGTCTGGTTCATACTTTCGTAGCATTGACACATGAAACACATTATGCACCTGGGATAGATTGGGCGGCAAAGCAAGCAAGTAGGTCAAGGTTCCAATCCGTTCTAATATCTCGAACAGGCCTACATACCTTAGGCTCAGCTTCCCCTTCTTTTCGAATCGCGATAGTCCTCTCATTGACGACACCTTGAGGGAGACATGATCGCCCACTTGAAATTCCAAAGGCTTGCGTCGTTTATCTGCGTAGCTCTTCTGATGACTCTATGCCGTCCTCAGTCTATCCCGAATTATCTTTACTGCTTCTACCGATGGCTCTACCAATTCTGGGCTTGTGATACTTCTTTCTTCAACTTCATCCCAGCAAATCGGGATTCTGCAGGCTCTACCATAGAGTGCTTCAAATGGTGCCATCTGTATGCTCTGCTGGTAACTATTATTGTAGGCAAACTCTACCAGGTGTAACTGCTCTTCCCATCCACCTTTAAAATCAATGACGCATGCTCGCAGCATATCCTCCAGCGTCTATATCATTCTTTCCGACTGTCCGTCCGTCTGTGGATGGTATGCCGTACTAAACTGCAGCCGGGTCCCCATAGCTTCTTGCAAACTCTTCCAAAAATTTACTGTGAACTTCGGATCCCTATTCAAAGTGATCATCACTAGCACTCCGTGCAACCTCACTATCTGCCTCATGTACAACTCTGCATACCTATCCATAGCGAAGTCCTATCGCACAGGAATGAAGTGGGCGGACTTGGTCAATCTGCCCACGACTACCCAAATAGAGTCGTGACCTCTCTGGCTCCTTGGGAGTCCCATCACGAAATCTATAGTCACATGCTCCCACTTTCATTCTGGAATCTCCAGTGGCCCTAATAGTCCTCCAGGCTTACAGTGTTGTGCTTTCATTTACTGTCACGTTAAACACTTAGCCACATGCTTTGCTACGTCCACCTTCATTCCGTTCCACCAATAATGCTGTCGCAAATTCTGGTATATCTTTGTACTTCTAGGGTGGACACTATATTGCTCCTATAAGCCTCTGATAAAATTCTTTCCTTGAGTCCTTCATCCTTTGGTACACACAATCGTTCTCGAAACTTCAAAATTCCATCCTCAGACACCTGAAATTCCGGCTTTCTCTTCGTCGCATTCATTTCTACAATTTTTTGAATCTCCGGGTCCGTAGACTGTAATGCCTTTATTCCTTCTTGGACCAGGTTCTACCCTCGGCGTAGCTATCAAACTGGACAATTGATCGACTTCTAATCTGAACTCGGAGTCTCTCAAATCTCTTATTATCGTCCAACTCCTCACTAGCAGACATGCGATGCTTAACTTCCGACTTAGCGCATCTGCTACTCTGTTTGCTTTCCCAAGGTGATATAGGATATCGCAATCGTAATCCTTCAATAGTTCCATCCACCTACGCTGTCTCATATTCAGCTCTTTCTGGAAAAACATATATTTTGAACTTTGGTGGTCGGTATAGATCTGAAACTTCTTTCCCACATAGGTAATGTCTCCAAATTTTCAAAGCGAATATAATCGCCACTAACTCCAAGTCATGAGTCGAGTAGTTCATCTCATGTGGCCTCAACTATTTGGATGCGTAGGCCACTACCTTTCCATACTGCATCAACACATAGTCCAATCCTTTCAGCGAAGCATCGTTATAAATCTCGTAATCTCCCGGTCCTAATGGAATTATCAGTACTGGTGCGGTTGTCAACCTATTTTTAAGCTCTTGGAAACTCCTCTCACACTTGTCAGTCCATTCAAACTTTGTTTCCTTCTTCGTCAACCCGGTCAATGGAATGGCTATGGATGAGAATTTCTCCACAAAACGCCTATAGTATCCTGCCAGTCCCAAGAAACTTTTGACTTCAGTGACCATAGTGGGTCTAGGCCAATTCGTTACAGCTTCGATCTTCGCAAGATCCACTGCGATTCCTTCACCAGACACCACATGACCAAGAAATGCTACCCTGTTCAGCCAGAACTCACATTTACTCAACTTTGCATAAAGTGAATGTTCTTTCAAAATCTACAGGACCATCCTTAGGTGCTTCTCGTGTTCTGCATCACTCCTCGAGTAAATCAAGATATCGTCAATGAAGACTATGACGAATCTGTCCAAAAACTCCTTAAACACTCGATGCATCAGGTCTATGAATGCAGCTGGAGCGTTAGTCAATCCAAATGGCATCATCGTAAACTCATAATGATCATACCTCGTCCTAAAAGCAGTCTTAGGTATGTCTTCCTTCTTGATCCTCAGCTGGTGATACCCAGTTCTCAACTCAATCTTTGAAAACACTGTTGCTCCTTGTAACTGATCGAACAAATCGTCAATACTCGGCAGCGGGTACTTGTTCTTCACTGTCACTTGGTTCAGCTGCTGATAGTCAATCCATAATCGCAAAGACCCATCCTTCTTCCTTACAAACAGCACCGGTGCTCCCCATGGTGAAGCACTATGTCGGATAAATCCCTTGCCTAGCAACTCTTGCATGTGCACCTTTAACTCCTTCAGTTCTGACAGGGGCATCCTGTAAAGTGCTTTCGAAATCGACTCCGTTCGAGGGGCTAACTCAATTACAAACTCTATTTCCCGCTCTGGTGGTAATCTTGGCAACTCTTGGGAAAATACATCAGGAAACTCATGTACCACCGAGATATTCTCTAACTTTGGCTCTTCGGTAGTCCTGTCCATTACTGCCACCCAGCACCCTTCAGACATCATCTTGGTCACCTCCAATGATGAGACTAAGGGGATCAAGATTCCTCCTCGACTTTCCACCAACTTAAAGCTAGGGCGTCCTCTTGGATAAAATCGGATTATTTTACTACCACAGTCTACTACTGCAATTCAGGCACAATTCAAAGAACTCATGGCATGCAAGACAATCAAATGACACACACACCTGGCGAATGATTTAAATACACATAATAGCATACTTAATCCTTCCTATAACCACTTAGGATATAACAAGAGCTATCACTTTGGTAAATCATCATAAACCAATCAATTCAACCTCCGACTCACCCAATTGAGTCCAATCTCCCTATCCTAAGCTTAGAATTTCCTTACCTTTGACTTGATAACACAAATTTCTCCTTGCGATTGCCTCAAGGTCTCGGCCAAACCAATCCAAGGGTCAATTCATCGCGTAACCTAGAATTTCAACCAATTTCATCAATTTTCTTGTCCAAATTCTTAATCCATGAACCATAAACTACCATAACATAATCCTCATCCTCTTAACATGTCTAAATCATCAATTTGAGACTCAAAATCCAACGCCAACAGCCCTCCAAGGTTCGGCCATGCACATAACCAAACCGGTTCGTCTCGATTTTGTGCATGCCGTGAACTACCAATCCTAATTCAGCTCCAAATCCATCATTTAATCCTCATCCTACCTCTTAACATATCTAACTGAGGGTTTGTGAGGTTCACCGTGAGTTTGAGGTTGATTGGTCACCGAAAACTCGTCGAACGTCGCCGGATCTCCCTAAGTTAGTACCGACAGTTTTCTGTTCCAAGTTCACAAGACCGGTTCATGGTCAAAACTTTATCAAATTGAACCCCAATTTTTATCACAGATTCATACACATGTCTACTTGATCTCCACCAAATTTGGCATCAAAAATATAATATTTCGGCCTTCAAAAGGGTTAGAAATGGAATCTACCTAAAGTTGAGCTCGATTCTGTCGGCTCTCGAGAAAATCCTTGGTCGGGACTCCTCGGTGCTCCAAATGGCTCGATTCTTGTTCGAGGATGTCGGTAAGACGTAGGGATTCGTTGGTGTGATCAGCCGATGGTCAGACGATGGCCGGAGAGTGGTGTCGTGGGTGGCGAAGGGAGGCGGCAAAAGCTGTCTGGAGAGCAAACCAGGAGGAAGGAGAAGAAGGAAGTTTCGGGAGTTTGAAGGGGAGTTATGGCCGAATGAGTGAGGTAAGAGGAGAGAGAATTTGCTATATACAAACTTGGTCAAAGGGGGGTTCAATGTTAGGTAGAAAAAGTTGGACATGACCACACCTCTTGATCTTGTGACACTTGTTTTCTTGTCATTCAAACTTAATTCAATGACCAATAATCCTTCTTGAATTTCGAAATCCTCGAGGGGGTTTAAAGACCAAATTGCCCTTCTTCAAATGCATGGCAAGGTTCTAAGCTTGAGGAGCAAAAAGGGTAATTTTACCCCCGACGTTCATAACGTCGTTTTTCTCCCTCCAGAACTCTTCGATAGGGCGACGGCCAATCCGAATGTGATGTTGGAATTCTTGATTCTCCATTTTCAATTTTCAAGACTTGTTTCTGATGGTTTCTCTATCAGACATGGTTCCAGCCTATCCCGAACCGACGGGCGACTTTTGCAGACCTTATGCGTATCGACCCCGTGATTCATATCACATTTAGGGCTCGTCAATTCATGGCGGCTTTGGTTGTCATGTAATTGTGAGGGTTTATCACTAGTCCCTATGGTCTCGATTGTCACAGTCCGATTTAGAAAAATTTTGCAAATCATACATTGGTTAAGCGGCATCACCCGCGCTCTAATCGTATGAAACTCGTAAGGCAATCCTTAATCGTTCTTAGATCGGCCTCTTGGTGGTTTTAAATATCCCCTCGACAATCCTTATGGTCAAATCGCCATTTCCTATCCAAGTCGCCTAGTTTCACGTACCTCGTCTCGCGTTAGCCTTTCCCTTTTGGTCTGCCTACTCAAATTGATTAGATTTGAGAGAAATATGACTGAAACACATCACTTGATATATATAAACTTCTCATTAATGAGCCTGAAATTGACTGAAAATCAGAATGTCACAGGGCTCGAGTAGACTAGTTTTTGGTTGAGGTATAATTGGAGAGCAAATGCATGGGGAAAGAAGGAGGAGGTATACACTGCTAAAGATGGCTTTGGTAAGTTGTCTCACACACATTATTGGCTTGAAATTGATTAGACTTGATTAGGTGAGGTAATAAATGCTTAGGAGCTTCCTTGGTTGACATGTGACACTCACCAATAATACAACTTAAGGCTTTGACTCACACTTTAACTCCTTATGTATCAATTTTCGATAGCCAAGGATGGAGAGGGAATGACCATTTTGTCATTCTTGCATTCTTAAGGTAAAGCAAATAGTCGAGGGGCAAAATGGTAATTTTACACTTTCAGTCCAAACTTCACTTTTCCAATTCGAAATTACCATTTAAGGATATGTCATCAAATTCTTATCCATAATTAGAATTTTTTATTTCCAATTGCCACTTTTGAGCTTCTATTTTATGATCATTCGTTCGTCGATCGTAACTCCAGTTTGTGTCGAACTAACGGGCGGCTTTTGCAAATGTTATGCATATCGACTCTGTGATTCTCATCACATTGAGGAAAACTCAAGGTATGATAGCTCTGGTTGTCATGTAATCGCGATGGTTCATCGCTAGTTACAACAGCTTTGATCGTCATGGTTCGATTTAAGAAAATTTACAAATTATATATTGGTTAAGCGGCATCACCCGCAATCCAATCGTATAACGCTAGATTTATGTTCCTTAATCGTTATTTAATCAGCTTTATTGGCTCTAAATATTCTCTCGACAATCCTTATGGTGAAAACGTCATTTCCTCTTTCGAGTTTTCTAGCTCCACGTACCTTGTTATGCGTTAGTCTATCCCTTTTGGTCAGTTTACTCCAGATTGATCAGATTTGAGCGAGATAAAACTGAAATACATCGAAGGTACATTCTAATTCAATAGCCTAAATATGGCAGGAAATTTAGAATGTCACACGACGAGAGGAACAAAACACCTACCATTTCCCTTCCAATTATTCGCGAATTGATCTTCAATTTGACGATCATAATCAGCCTAGGAATTATTCATTCATGCGAGAGTTTGGGGAAGAAGATGATACTGTAGCGGACCGGTTTGACTGGTCTGATCAGGCGATCTAACCGGTCAGAACTGGTTCTGACCTGATTTTTCCAAAATTAGTCACAATTTTGTGGGAATTTTCACACTAAAACCTCATAATCAAACTTAGGATATGGATATTATCTAAAAATATATTTTTGCCCAAAGGTTCATGTCAATTTCTACAAAAGCCTCAAATTTGTCCTTAATTGTAATTCAGAAAATTGTGAAATTAAGGGCTTAAATGGTCAAATTGGACCAAACCACCCATGCCAATCGACTCAGAATGATGAAAAGCATTTGGTAGTGGCTTCAATTGGTAAAGGTAGCCCTTGAATTGAAAGTAATTTCAATTATGCCTAAATTCAAGGACTAAATTGCAATTAAGTATGTAATTTTGTCCAATCCATGCAATGGAATAATTTTTGCAAATAATTGGGCTAAATTGCAATGAAGAACAATTAGATTGAATGTCAAGACCCTAAAAATACCAAAAATGTAAATTAAAAGACTAAATTAATATTTTTTTTACCAAATTTAATGATACATGTAACAAAAGAACACATAAAATTGAACTTGAATTCGGACATTTTATGAGGTCAAGAATATAAGGGAATTAAAATAAAAATATTGACTATTTTTTCATATTTTTGCAACCTCAAATGTTATTTTTCCTGAACTTTCGAGTATTTTTCTATTTTCTAAAAATACAAAAAAAATGTGAAAAAAATAAAAAAATATTTTTTTGGTCAAAAATGGTTTCTTAGGCTTGGCTAATGCCACCAAAGTTGATTTTGTAGTTTTTTAATTTTTTTATGAATTTTTATGAATTTTTCAAAAGTAAACTAAAAAAAACTAATCGAAAATCAGGCGTCAACAATGACATGCTTGAATTTGTGAACCTGATGTGCTTGAATGATGTGTCTTGGATGGTGATGGGATGAGGTTATTTTGGCTAATGGATTGTGCCGCGGGTGTTTGATCCCATTAACCTGACGAGGTCTTGCGGCTAGAGAATCCTATCTTGATCGAATCATTTGAAGGTTGTAAGAATCGAGAGTCAGGTAGAGACCGAATCATCTCTAGATCCGGATGCGAGGGTCCTATAGTCGACCGAATAATCTCGTTGGCGTGGAGTGTCGAGAGTCGCTATAGAGACCAAATCATCCCGCAGCGAGAGTCATGATGATCGAATCATCTCGATAAGACGTCGAGAGTCATATGATTGACCGAATCATCTCACGGTCTAAGCAAGGCGATCTTTGATGGGCGTAAAGAAGATAAAAGACTGAAATATGATTTTTGATGTGTTTTTGAGTCTGTATGCTTGAAATTCTTAAATTGACCGGAATGTTTGGAGTACATGGAATGATTGAAATGCCTGTATAGTTTGTGGAGTTCGGATTGGAAAGTGAATGTGTGAATGATATGAATCTGATTGCCTGAAACGTATGATTTGCCTTGTTATGTCAATTGCTTGAATGTCATGTATGAAAAGCATTTTCTCAAAACTTGCATGTTTTTCAAACGTGCCTGGAGGTACCAATAGTCTAGCTTAGGATTAGGGTTGACTTACTAAGATTATTATCTCATTCGTCGTGGGACCAACATTTCAGACCCAAAGACCTGAAGTCGCCCCGAAGAGGGTGAAGAAGAAGAAGGAGGAAGATGAAGGCACATATAGACTAGTAGGATTTTTAAGTGTCTTTCTTTTATGGTCCTATAGTGTCCATCCCCGAACCCTATCACATCCATTGCCCATCCTCGAAACAACCATGGCTTCATAATAGGATTCATCAGGGCAATAGGAGCATGTTAAATTTGGTCAAGTTTTTGGCATGACTGACAGCCTTTGGCATAATCGATGCATTCTTTTGTGATTGTTGGCCAAAAGTATCCATGTCGTCTTAGCAACCATTTCGTCTTCAAGCCGACCTGGTGTGCTCCACAAATTCCTACATAAACTTCTGTCATTGCAAGCATCGCTTCTTCTTACCCTAAGCACTTTAGGAGTAGCCCATCGACTGTCTTTCGATACAGAGAAGATACTTCAAGGCTTGCCTTTTAAATTCTTTATTTCAAGGGCCCGAACTTTTCAATAACTCACCAACGGGCTTCTCCAATGTTGATCTAAAGTTGGATTTGAATTCTCTGCTATATTTTGCGGAACCATCATTACCCGAGCTTCCATCGAAGGTAAAACCTTTGTTTGAGTGATAATGTGACTTGCCAACTCTTATCTTATACCCGGACGCTGTCACACCCCGAACTCGGCGAGCACGTGAACATCCCGCCCAGCCGTTCCTTTGATATTTTACTCCAGGATCCAACGGCCAACGTTAAATGCGCTTACGGTAACATACGTGCGGAAACGATGCCCTCTCCGATCGTATAAATAAAACACACCCAATGACTTAGGACAGATACCTTAAATTCAACAATCAATTCATAAAAGATCAAATCCTAATTCGCCAATCAGAAACATAAGCCCCAATATAATAAGGCAAATCCATTCTAAAAACAAATGGGCCAGCTAACACTTCAAATGTCGCTCCTTGGCAAGCTCGTGTTACCTCCACCTGGGACTTGAAAAATGAAGCCCACACTGGGGTGAGATATAAATCTCAGTAAGGTGGACCCTAACCCTAGGTTAGGCCGACCGTTCACTCAAGTAGTCATATATCCAATAAATCCAAACTCAGGCTCATACGGGCATATAGGGCACTAGTCAATAAAACACAACATATAGATGACAGGCAAGTATCGATGACCTCAGGTCACACTCAGATACTAATGCACCTACGCTATCAGCCTACCACTTCTCATATCCATTAATCTCAGCCTGTCTCAATCCCTAGCCTGCGATCATGTCGTCTCAGGCTCGGTCCGCGTAATGCCCCAGACCGTCGTCGGCAACCCGCGTAAATGCATCAGGACTCCGACAAATCTCCTGGCCAATATTAATATTTCATGCTCCGTCCTGTGAATAATTTGCATCAGGACCATGGTCATTTCAACCCCGCGATCTCGTCGCATCAGGGCGCCATTCAACCATAACTTCACCCCGCGATCTTGTCGCATCAGGGTATTAACTTTTGCCCCGCGTCTCGTACGCCTCAGGGCCTCTTCGTCCCGCGAATATCATCGCATCAGGACCGTGGCTATCTCAACCCCGCGATCACATTACATCAAGGCGCCACATCACATCACCCCGCGAACTCATCGCATCAAGATATGTATATCTCCTGCCCCGCGTCTCATACGCTTAAGGGTCTCTTCGTCCCGCGATTAGATCGCATCAGGACTGTAGCTAACTTAACCCCGCGATCTAGTCGCGTTAGGGCACCACACATTACCAATTCCACCCCGCGATCTCATTGCATCAGGGTATACATTTTTCTGTCTCACGTCTCATACGCTTCAGGGCCTTGCCATTACGTACTCATGCCATGACTCATCAATCCAATTCTCATACAAACTAAATGTGCAGTTCATGCACAGTTTGATTATTCGTGGCATGCGAAACAATCGATGATACGCATACATGGCGGACAATTCAAATATATACAACATCACACATGAACCTCCTTTAACCATTTAGAACACATTAATAACTATCTCATTGGAACACTCTCATAACTTGATCAAATTATCTTTCGACTCACCCAATCGAGTCCAATCGTCTTAACATAGGGTAAGGAATCCCCTTACCTTTGATTCGTCAACATAATTTACTCCTTTTGAGCCCCAAAGTTTCGGCCCTCAATGTCCAAGACCAGACTTGTCGCGCAACCTAGTAAAATCCAATCAATTCATTAATTCCCTAGTCCAATTCAACCATCCATGCATCCTAATCCTCAATAGCACAATGCTCAACATCTTGACATGTTCTAATCACCAATTTGAGACTCGAATCATCCATCATCAGCCCCTCACAGATTCGGTTTGCACAAAACCAAACCGATCCTTCTTGATTCGGTGCAAATCGAACACATTCAGACCTTAATCAACTCCTAAATCTATCATTTAATCAACATTCTACCCCTTAACATGTTTATCTAGGGGTTTGGGAGGCTCACTGTGAGTTTTGAGTCGATTGGTCGTCGGAAACTCGCCCATTCCTCCAAGTCAGTTTTTCGGCAGTTTTCTAGACAAAATTCACAAGACCATTTAGAGGTCAAAACTTCATCAAATCAAGCCCAAATTTTTACCACAGATTCCTACACGTCTCATCTTGATCTCCACAAAATTTGAGCCAAAGATTCAAAGATTTCGGCCCGCTAAAGGGCTAAAAACTGGACCTACCTCAGTTTGAGTCCTAATCTGTCGGCTTTTGGGAGAATCTCTGTTTCGGACTTCTCGGTGCTCCAATCGACCTGATTCTTATTCAAGGACGTTGGCAAGATGTGTATCTACATTGGCATGGCTGGACGAGGTCCAGGGGTGGTCGGAAATGACCGTTGTGGCCAGCGAATAGGGCGCCCAGAAGCTGTTCGACAAACAACAGATTGAAGAGGAAGAAGGAGTGGCTATCGTGGGTTATGGGGAAGAGAATGGCCAGTCAAAATGGTGAGGAGAGAGAGAAAGTAGGCTTATATACAAGGCCTTGGGTCAATGGAAGAATGGTAGGTTTGAATGGTAGGTGGAATGATTACACTTCTCCATCTCTTGACACATGTCCACTTGTCAATCAATCTTTGATCCAATGGCCCTCATTTGCCCAAATTTTCGGCAGCTATGGGGAGGGTTAAGAGTCCATTATGCCCTTCTTCAATTGCAAGGGCAAAGTCCTAAGCTTGAGGGGCAAAACGGTCATTTTACCCCTGACGTTCAGAACGTCGTTTTTCTCATTCTTGAAATCTTCGATAGGACGACGGCCAATCCAAATAATGTTGGAATTCTTGATCTCCTATTTTCAATCTTTCAAGGCTCGTTTCTGATAGTTTTATCTATCAGACGTGATTCCAGCTTATCCCTGAACCGACGGGCGGCTTTTGCAGACATTACGTGTATCGACCCCGTGATTCTCATCACGTTTAGGGCTCGTCAATTCGTGGCGGCTTTGGTTGTCATGTAATTGTGAGGGTCTATTGCTAGTTTCCTCAACAATCTTTATGGCCGAAGCATCATTTCCAATCCAAGTTCCCTAGGTCCACGTACCGCGTCTCGCGTTAGCCTTTTTCCTTTGGTCAGTGTGCTCGAATTGATCTGGTTCGAGCGAAATATGACTTAAATACATCTATAGATACACACTTCTCGTCGATGAGCCTAAAATTAACTGGAAATCAGAATGTCACAGACGCCATTTGGACCAACTTGTTGGCTTTCGAGTTTTCATTTTTTTGACAAGAACCAAGTCATATTTGGCAAAATTTGATAACAATCTTTTTGCCAATTCATAGTGTGATATAATGTTCTCACTCAAACATTGGTATTCACCTTTGAGCTATTTTATCACTAGTTGAGAATCTTCTTTAATCCTGACCGATTGTATTTTCATGTCGATCAAGATGTTCAACCTAACAATCAAAGCTTCATATTCGGCTTGATTATTTGAACAATTGACGTAAAGCCTGAACACGAGCTTCGTTTTTTTGTTGATGGGGAGACACGATCATAATCCCGGCATCCGATGACCCTGATGTTACTAACTCATCAAAATAAAGTATCCAAGGGGCAATACGAAAAAAATTTTCATTGTCTTCTATTTTTAGTCCCGTTGGATATTCAGTAATAAAGTCAGACATTGATTGCCCTTTGACTGCTTTGAGCGGCACGTACATCAAATTGATCTTTGTCAAAGTAAATGCTCATTTTGCAATCTAGCCTCTTATAATTGGCCCGGATAACATGTATTTTATTACATCTATTTTTGAAATTACATGTACCATAGACGATAGCATATAATGATGTAACTTCATATAGACATGATATAAAGAGAGACATAGCTTCTCGATGGGTGTATATCTTGTTACGGCGCCATTGAGCATCCTGCTTAAGTAGTATACGGCCTGTTCTTTTCCTTCGTCATTCTCTTGGGCCAGCATACTTCCGATCGTGATATCGATTAAGGACAAGTACAAATTCAATGGTCTACCTATTTTTGGTGGCATCAAAATCGGTGGCTTGATCAAATAATTTTTTAGCTGATTGAAAGCTGACTAGCGTCTTGTTCCTATACAAATTCATGCTCACCCTTTAACTTGAGCAAGGGAGAAAATACCTCAATTTTCGCTGACAAGTTAGCCATGAAACGTCGTAGAAAATTCAGTTTTCCAATCAACATCTGGAGCTGCTTTTTATTAGCTGGGGGACTGTAATTCTAAGACAGCCTTGACTTTGTTCTTATCTACTTTAATTCCTCTCTGATGAACTAGGAAGCCTAGGAAATTATCAGCATTTATCCCGAAAGCGCACTTCAATGGATTCATTTTTAGCTTAAATTTGCGCATTCCAACAAGAGCTTGCTCAAGACGGTCTAGATGATTTACTTGGCCCGTCTTGACTATCGCGTCATCGATATAGACCTCCACGAATTCTCTGATCATGTCGTGGAAGATGAAATTCATCGCTCTTTGGTTGGTGGCTCCGGCATTCTTTAACCCAAATTGCATGACGACCCACTCGAAAGTCCTAATGTACCCGGGGCACCTGAAAGCTGTTTTGTGGCCATCTTCTGCTGCTATAAAGATTTGATTGTATCCTGAGTGTCCATCCATAAGAGACATAATTTCGTTGATGGCCGTCGAATCGATCAGTATATCTACCAAGGGCATCTGGTACTCGCCCTTTGGTGTAGCGACATTTAGGTCGCAGAAGTCAATGCAAACCCTAAATTTGCCATTCTTCTTTTTAATTGGGACGATGTTCGACAACCATACGACGTACCCAGCTGTTATGATGAATCCTGCGGATAGAAGCCATTCGATTTCTTCTTTGACTTTGAGGATCACCTCAGGCGCGAACCTTCTAGATGGCTGTTGGTGCAGTCGAAATTCCTTCTTGATTGGCAATCGATGTTTAACTATGCCCCTTGCCAAACTCGCCATCTCATGATAGTTCCAGGCGAAGCAATCTTTGTATTCCTTGAGCAAGTCTATCAGTTGCGACATATATGTTTGATCAAGCAATTTACTCACGTATGCTGGTTGTGGGTAGGCCTCACTTCCAAAGTTTACTTCTTCTAGTTTATCTTGAACCTGAATCACCTTGTCATCCTCCCTAATTGGGGATTTCTCGAAATCCAAAATCCCATCAACCATTTCTTCTATTTGCTCGACTTGCTCGGCCTTCTAGACCTCATATCTCTTAACGAGGTTTTGTGACAATTGCCGATACTACATTAGCAAATTCTTCGAGCTAAACCGCCGATTCCTTTATAGGGACCTACTTGGTATTTTCCTTGTCGAAATGGTAGAAAGCAATATCCCTTGAGTCAACGTCAGAAGGTTTTGAGACACGCAGGTAATCATCTGACATAAATTGGTCTCGCCCTGATATTCGAGTCCACATGTACGCATGTTTAAGGATTTGCTTTCACATACTCTACCTTATCCCCATTCCAGAATGCCAGCATTTGATGTAATGTTGATGGGACACACCAGTTCTCGTGTATCCAGTCCCTTCCATGTAGTAAATTGTATGACCCATCGGCATCTACTACACAGAAAAATGTTCTTGATGTCTTGGATCCCACAATCAGATTTGCAACATATATCCCTCTCACTTCGGTGATCTCACCGGTAAAATCCTATAGCTAAATGTTTGACAGGATAATCTCATCATCAGTCCTGCCTATCTTCTTGAAGAACCTATATGGGGTGAGAATTAGTGTCGAACCACCATCTATCAAGACTTTCATCACCGGTCGCCCATTTATCTTGGCATTAATGCTGACAATCTCAAGTGATTTGAGGTCTCTTCAATGGGTTTTTTGAATTCCATAGTTTCTTTGTTGAAACAGAACTGAGCACCCTCTTTTTCCTACTCTGTATCTTGGCTATCATAGTCGTCCAAAATCGTTGGAATTCTTTAGACAATGTAACCTGAATCATGCAAGAGCTCAAGGGTGAAACCGACCTGCTTACACGAGTTCTGAATCGTGGCTCCTGCTTTGGTAATTTCAAGGATTTAGATCGCTTAAGTTCCTGCTCCTGAGCTGTGTAGACACCAAATTTTTTTACTAGTATTTTTTAGTCTTATTTTGAAAAATTATTTAAAAAATCCATAAAAAGTTAAAAATTTTCAAAATCAACTTTGGCAACCTTGGCTAAGCCTAAGGAACCATTTTTGAACAAAAAATAATTTTTCTTATTTTTCTTATTTTTTGTATTTTCGAAAAATAGGAAAATAGATTAAAAAATGAACAAAAATAGCATTCGATGTCGCAAAAATATGGAAAAGTGTTCTATATTTTTATTTTGATTTTCTTGTCATCTTGACCTCATCAAAAGTTGAAATTCAAGTTTTGTGTATTTCTTTGTAACGCATAGGATTGAATTTGTCAAAAAAATATGTTTTGAGTATTTTAATTTGTAATTTTGGCATTTTAAAAGTCTTGACATTCAATCTAATTGCCCAGCATTGCAATTTAGTCCAATTGTTCACCAAAATTGCACAATTGGGCGAATTGGGCAAAATTGCATACTTTTATTGCAATTTAGTCCTCGGATTTGGAAAATATGAAATTACTTTTAATTTAGGGGCTATCATGAATGAACGAACACTGATCCATAGGTTTTTAACCTCCTTGAATCTATTGATGGGGTTAATTGGACTCGATTAGGTCATTTAAGGCATTAATTGAGTAGATTTCATATTTGGGTCAAGCTAAAGATTTGAGGCTTTTGCGTAAATTAAAGCCAATTCAGGACCATTTTACCTTTTTAGATGAATTCCATGTCATAAAACCTGATTTTAAGGTCAATTGCATGATTTTTGGACATTTGGACGCTCAATTTGAAGAAATTTACCGAACTGGATCAATTGGGACGGGTTGACCCTACCCAGTCAACCCATTAACCGAAGACCAACAACAACCAGAAGGATTTCTTGTTCTTCCTTCAATTCTCACCCACGTGAAAGTAAGGAAAAAAATGGAACCTCAAATTGACACCCATGCACACAAAAGAGCCCGAAGACGTTCGCCGAATTGAACTCAAAGCCGGCGTGCCAAAATGCACGTGTCTCCATCACATGATTGGAGCTCGACAAGTTCGTTCCCAGCGTCGTTCATTTATAGAAAAGGAGGATTGAGATTTGTTGAATAGGGGGAAGCTGGTCTTTGGTTTTGGGGGAGGTTGGAGTCAGTTCAAAGGCCACACAACAACCAGGGATGAAAGAAATAGAAAGAGAGAGGAGGCGATAGAGAGAGAGAGCCCGACTTCACAAAAAAAAACTGTCAAGCGGTCTTCTGATCATCCTGAGCAAAACCGAAGTTGGCAATCGTCATCGTCGACTTCCTTGTGCCCCGGAGAAACTGCCAAGCCCGTTCGATTGGCCTTTGATCTTGAAAAATGGTGAGGTCCTCCTTCGAGCTTCCTCTCGACCTCTGATAGCATCTTGAGCCTCGTTAGTTCATTTTGTGAACTATTAGTCTAGAATCACTCCTCGTGCACCACTGATCATTTCCATATCTTGTTTTTGCATTTTCATCGTACAAAACCTTGCGTCGGCCTCCACCTATCCGCGACTGAACATGAGCTCGAGAGCTTACCTCAAGTTACGTCGACACTCCCTGACACCCAGGTAAGTCTCTTCGATCTCCTGTGATTCTTCTTAACTTGTTTGATAGGCTAGATCGTGCTAGAAATGGCTAGGATGGATCCTTGCCGGAGGCTAGCTTCGACACAAATAGGAGATCTAGGCTAGTGTTATTCTACTGCATTAAGGCTTTGGTATGTTGTAGAGGAAGTCGTGAGGGTTCGAATAGCGTTGGAATCAAGCCGATCGAAGGTCAAACGACTGAGAAATCTCCTTCCGACGAGGCGTCACCAAGAGAGCGCCGACGCCAGTCGTCTTCCCCGATGAGTCGTTGACTGCTAAACGATGGTAAACATGGTCAACACTTACGTGGCACTTACGTGGCAACCACGTGGCAGCCACGTCAACACGGTTGTTATAACTGAATAAAAACAAACTTGATCCGACAGTGGAGAATGTGACACATGTCGAGATCTTGCTTTTAGGAAATAAAATTAATTTTCTGATGAGAAATAAAAGAAAAAAGTAACCGGACGGCTATAATTCATTTGGACACTTCAATCTGGACCATCGATTTCTAGTGTCAGATCAGGTCGTTCATAAGCAAACACGTGGCACAATCGAGGCCTTTGGTTCGAATTAGGCAGGAATTTGAAATATCAGCGGGAGAAGATTGATACGGCGCCATTTTGGGGTCAGACCCGTGCAGGTCGGGTCGATCGTCCGTGAGTCATGGGTTGGGTCACCCGACCTGGTCCGAATAATTTATTTTTCTAATAAAAATTTAAAATTGATTTTAAAAATAAAAAATAAGAAAAATTCTAGAAAATTCTAAAAAATGTTAGAAAATCCTAGAAAATCCCAAACAATTGTAGAAAAATTGTGAAAAATTCCTAGACATTCCAAAAATTTCCAAAAATTGAGGAATGACCACAAACAACTGGTCAATCCTATTTTTGGGATTTCTTACCCGTTCTTTCAGAAATTGATGATATTACCATTTAGGGATAAATCACCTTTGACTTGTATATGAGATAGGTCGAGAATGTTAAGGTAAGAATTAGGGTCAACCATGTGACCGATTATTATGCTTGGGTTTTCGAATCTTGCCCCTCTTTCTGAAATGACGATTTTACCCCTCAAAGGACAAATCGTCTTTCTTATTCCAATTGAGCCGTGAAAATTGCTCAAAATTAAGATTTAGGTCTGGTGGTCGACCAATCCTTTCATTTGACATTTTCACTTCTCATCACATTTTGAAATGACGGTTTTACCCCTCAAAGGGTAAATCGCTTCTAAAATTCCAGAAAAACTCTGAAAATTTTCGAAAAAAATAGGAAATTGATGGTTTTGGTCACCAATCCTATTTTCATCATCTTTTGACTACACATTTCATTTGCAATGATAAATTTGCCCTTCTTGGATAAATTATCCCGAAACTCTTCAAAATTACGATTTTGCCCCTCGAAGGGAAAATCATGTCGAAAACACTCGTCAGCCTTGATTGACATTTCTCTAGGCTAATAGAGCCTTACTAGGGATACCACGTTGCGTTCATGTAATTTATTCGCACGTATTGGATCCTTGATTTGAGCACTCATTTTATTGATTGTGTTTACGAGAATAGTCATTTCTATCTGCATGAACTCCTAGATTTAGGGTACGTACCTCACTCATCTGTATGGAATCCTAAGTTTAGATAAATCGTTCGACTTAGGTGCCGAAAGGGCGTCAACTTTGACAGTTGGTGTAACAAAGTCCCTAATCCTAATTTTCTGGTTATCGTAGAATCGAATAGAATGCTGCCAACTGTTCGATAGGGTTTTCGATCGTGCCCTCCACGATCGGTGGCGACTCCTTGACATGTACACACATCACATGTCATCGAACCACACTGAAGGTCAATCACGTATGTTGCCGTTGCAACTTGGGTAACGGGCCTTAAGAGAGGTCCGCGTCCTACCAGATGTGACAGCCCATTAAACTCTCGGAATCCCATCGCCTTAGGGGAAGACGATTTTCAAGGGTAGCGATAGACTGGCGACTCCACTAAGGATCGAACCCAAAATCTCTGGTGAGGAATTTTAAAGGACTTGAGCCGATTAAAAAGTTGATTGGTTTATCTAGGTGAGACACATGTCCTAACCATTGTGTTAAAGGTTTTTGCAGATTGAAGAAATAAGGGGTGGAGTTTGTTGACATCTTTCCTGCAGGTTGAAGCTTGGAATGTATGTTTATTTTATGCATATATTGAAGTGGTATTTGTTACAAAATGTTATGCATGACCTTGCATTGTGATAATCACAACACATCGCACACACTGGCGGTCAAACCCCGATTGCAAACCACTTTTAGGTTCCCTTAGATAGGGAAATGGTACAAAAGCATCTCGTGTTTGATGGTACTTGAGACTTTCGTGTTCATTCACGCTCACAATCCAAATTGGTGATATCTAGCCCTCTTATGTGGGTACTCTTGGGGAGAAATCTTCCATATTTGGATCTCGGGAGCTTGAGCATAGGTTCCTCACTTGATTTTAATTTTAGAGTATATTCTCACTTGTCTCATGCACATGTCTGTGAAAGGTTGGTATACCTAAAACCAAACATTGTTACAAGAAAATATTTCATGTTCCCTAATGTTTTGATTGGTAAGGCAGTTAATTTTAATGTATTTCCTTACTCCATGTTTCATAGTATGTTCATGTATTGCGTATTATTCACATCTACATGCACTGCATACATTTTAAAATCACCCAAATGACTAATTGAAATAACGATGACAGGAGATAGGATGTCACTATTACATAGAAATTTGACGAAGCTAGTGACCTTCGAATATATAAGGAAAGTCACTCGTCTTGGACCAAACACAAGGTTGCATTTTACTAGATTTGTGCATGGTTGAGAATTGGTTGGGCGTAAGTTGGGATATGTCGAAGATTGCCAGACTAGTTATTAGGTCGATAACCTTAGGTTTAAGCGGCAGGCAGACGAGATGCTCAAGCACTATCTAGAGATGGAAATGCAATATCGCAATAACTTAGCTAGAGAAGCGTATACCCGTCGAAAAGCTGAACGTCAAGCCAGTGAGAATCAACGGATGATCTCTCTTTGGGGTAAGAAAAGACGACCTACAACCAAGACAAAGCCAAGGCGCATCATACTCAAAAAGACAAAACCCAAGAAAACCCCTGAAATCATTATACCATGACTAGAGATTAGCCGGAAGAGCTAAAGTATCTCAACCAACCTACTGAAGATTATTTTTCACAACCTGAAGGGCGTTCAACTAGGGAACAAGTCCTGATCACTGAGCGGTATCCTGAAGAGGGGCAAGACAAAAATGCAATCAAGGAAACCCACCCATCACCTCGAAGAAAATTAGATCTTGAGGAGGGATAGGTTAGATCCCACATTTCATTGGCCTTTTATGGCTTTCTTGTCTTAAAATAAATATGATTGGTTTCTTCCCCCTCTCGAGACCCCTCTCTCTCTCGCTATCACAGCGTATCCTTTTTGTGATAAGTAATTTCTTCTGCTATGCCCGCAGTTGATGTTTTGACCAATGAAATGTGACACTATTATTTTTTTTAGTCACTAAGATGATTCTGACTAATTGCATAATTCACTTGTTTGAAATTCAAATTAGACCTTGAGTCAGGCCTTTCGTAACTGAAAGAGATTCTAATTTCCATTTCATTGACTGGAATATGCAATTAAACCAGTTCATGCATATTTCATGACATTAGCATAATCACATGTTTAAAGTAATCTTTGGCGATTAATTTTTCAAAATCATTTGTATATTTTAGACTTGATGGGAAAGAATGACATCTAAGTGTTCAAGGTCCCTCGAGCTAAGCTCTTAGACTAGTGGGGCAGTATGGGTGAAGTTAGTCAGAAGTACGCCAGATCGCGGCTAGGATATCTGTTGGATCTGTTAAAGATTGAATGTCCACTTGTCAATCCAACCAATGACACTCTACTCGGAACCCACCACCGCGACGTTCTGCATGCAAGGATTGGAGGTTACCCCTACCCTTGAAGAATAAAGCATTGCCATTGGGGTTGAGTTTAATCACATGTTAGTCTAACCTCCTATAGGGTTTGAACCTTTGAGTCAACTAGCTGAATTCCTGAATACAAAACTCAACGAAATCAAAGTAGGCGCCTAAAGTAGTTTTGGGCGAGTTTCCCTATCTTTTCTTCTTGATAGGTTTCCCAGCCTCCTTGTTAGCAAAGGAACTAAATCTAGTAGAGCTTTTGTCTTGCCATTCTTTAGCTTTGTCTTATTTTTTATCTCGTCTGTAACTTTTGACCCATATTATGGTTGTAGTGGTTAAACAAGTCTGTTACGGGTGGGATTACTCGAACCTTATCCTCGCTGAAACCTTCCTCTCCCTCAACCGTTTTGGAAAAAGCAAGAAATGAATTTTTAGAGCCTCTAGTGGTCTCCTATACCTATGGTTCACATCCCATATAAAGCAATTTCATATCCGTATGGGTTTCACTGAGATTAGCTCTGATGCCCATCCTCTTAGAACTTTCATCAAAACTCATACACGCATTCCTAAGTTCAACTTTAAAGAATGAAATGAATTTCTTAAAACTTTAAAATCGAAACAACTCCGATGGGGGCTTATATTGCCAACATTGGGTAAAGTCAAACTCGCATGTAATGGCGAAGACCTAATCCCCTTGTTAGGATTCACAGGCATCACCGCATATTATCCAAGGAGGATTATCTGACAGTTTGGAGCGTTGCAAGAGATTCCTTCATCACCACGATCAGGTGTTTTCTCATTTGATCTGCTAAGAGAGACCCTCACAGGGAAGAAAAAGGAGCAATTCGAAGCTAAGGTTGAATTCATTATACATTCTTTGAAAGGCTCCCAAACTAAAGACGTAGAATGGCCAGATGATATGACTCACGAGATGAATGCTCATAGGGCCTCTACAGAATACATTCGATACTTTGAGGCGATCAGACGCAGCTTTGTCGAGCCTTATATACCTAAATACATCGTGTCATACGTGCCTAGAGTGGAGCCGTATATACCTGAAGACATGGGATCACCGTCATATTCAGGAGATGATGAATCTCAAACTGAAGGATCCGATCTCTGCTGAGACGATGAGGGTGCCTTAGACCCTAAGTGCCCTAGGCTTAGATAAGACTATTCTGTCAAGTGTAAAATGTGTGAACATTATTATATTTTCTTAGTATTCGGATACTCATTTGTATTAAAATGTTATTTCTAGCACATGTGTATGAGCATAAGCATGTTTTGTCGACGCATCAAAACCTATCGTCAAAGATTGCGCTTTCTTTAATTTCATGAATTCTCTTGGCAAATGATTGAAAGAATTACTCACATGAGACTAGGGCTCACAAGGTAGTCATTTTTCTCATTCATCAATAGAAAGCATGCAATTAAAGGAATCCAGTACTTTACTTATTTGTCATAAAGAGATGCTTACTTGTTATTTTTAAATAAACAGGTACTCTCTAATCATGAAATTACCAAGACATCATTTCTGTACTTGACTTAAAACGAGAATGGAACAACAGGAGTTGACTCCACGAGTGGGCATGTTGGAGACCTAGATGACTACCATGATGACTAAAATCAAGGCAATGTTAGAAGCCTCCCAAGCCAGGCAAACAGCAGTACCTAACCTGAACAACTCAGAATAGATTGTGGAACCATCCGAGGGGTTTCTATGAGTCCTCAAAATGGGATGATATCGTACCAATAGGAGGCATAGAAGAAGAACTGAAGGTACCCAAAATTTCGTAGAGGACAATCGTGCGTCAAATGTCTGGTCACAACCAAAGATACCTCCTATTGTCACTAACCTCAAGAAGGAGGAGAAAGGAAAACAGGCTGCGAAAACTGAAGCCGAGGTTAAGAGAATAGCCAAAATAGAGGAGTGCTTGAGTAGTTAGGGCTATAAGCTAGCCCATTTTGACAAGATCTCTCATTTCGTCAAAGTAGAGACTCCTCCGGATTACAAAGAACCAAACTTTGTGAGAAAGTACAATGGGACAGGCTGTCCACGTACTCACCTCAACTATCTGCGTAAAATGGCACACTATTCTGACTACATTCCTCTACTGATGAATACATTTCAAGAGAGTTTGGCGAGCTCTCCTTTGGCTTGGTTTATTGAGTTAGACCTTGATAATTACGATGGATGGGAGGATCTTGCTGAAGATTTCCTCAGCCAGTATAAGTTTAATACGACTACGGCCCCGACAAGGGAAGATTTGTTATAAACCGTGAAAGAAAGAAGCGAAATAGTCAGAACATACGCCCAGAGATGGCGTGTTTTGGCAACTCAAGTGAAACCGCCAATCCCAAAAGATGATTTGATTGACCTGTTCCTAAAGGCACTTCCATATGAGTACTTCGATAGATTAAACACCTCAGGATGCCAAACTTTTACACACTTTGTAAAGATGGCTGAAAGATTGGAGTGGGCTTTGAGAGAAAGAATGCCATAGGAAACTTCGACGAAAAAGCAATATCCCCCGAGAAAAGAAAGAAAGGCTGGAGCTGACATAGCATTTGTATCGGATTCCTATAAACCCAAGGTGTTCGCTAATTCTAATCAGGATAAAGGAGGATCATCGTGGTCAATGTCTAAAGGGCAAGAGCCTAGGAAGAGACAGCCTCAGAAGCAATTTTCTCAACTTCTCATATCGTTATCCAAGTTGCTCCTGATGTCATTAAAGCAACACTTGGTGGCAAAGGAACCTCCCAAAGCGAATCCGACGAAATATCCTGATTTTGATGAAAGCCGGACTTGCACCTACCATATGAGTTGTGACATGCTGATTTCCCAATCATTTTCAGACTCATGAATGAGGAGTGTATCTAACGATGTGTTTCAGTCATATCTCGCTCGAATCTGATCAATTTGAGTAGATTGACCAAAAAGGAAAAGGCTAATGAGAGACAAGGTACATGCACCTAGAGAACTCGAATAGGAAATGGCGCTTTGACCAAAAGGATTGTCGATGGGACATTTAGAGCCATAAAAGGCCGATCTAAGAATGATTAAGGGATGCTTTGCTAGTGTTATACGATTGGAACGCGGGTGATGCCGCTTAACCAACGTATAATTTGTAAAATTTTCCTAAATCAGACGATGATGATCGAGACCGTCGGAACTAGTGATAGACCCTCACAATTACATGAAAACCAAAGTTGCCATGAATTGTAGAGCCCTAATAGTCATATGAATCATAGGGTCGATACGCGTAATGTCTGCAAAAGCCGTTCGTCAGTTCGGGATAGGCTGGAACCACATCCGATAGAGAAAATGATCAGAAACGAGTCTTAAAAATTGCAAATGGAGAATCAAGAATTCCAACATTTTATTTGGATTGTCCATTGCCTAATCAAAGAAAATTAGAATTAGAAAAATGACGTTCCGGACGTTATGGTAAAATTACCATTTTGCCCCTCAAGCCTTAGCCTTGCTTATGCAATTGAAGGACGGCATTTTGGACTTTAAACCACCCTTAAGGCCACTGAAAATGAGAGTGAATCATGGCCATTGGATGAGCTTGAATGACACATTAGACATGTATCAATGGATTAGCCTTTGAGTGGACATATCCACTTTTCCCGACTACCATTCAACCCTTTGACTAGTGAAGACTTGCATATAGCTCTCTCTCTCTCTCTCTCTCACCCCTCATTTGGCCGACCATCAACCCACCAACGCCATCTTCTTCTTCCTCTTCTTCTCCTTCATCGTCGAGTTGCTGCCCTGTACCGACTGCTTCACTAAACTAGCCATAACTTTTTCATCTGATGGTCGATTGAGGTAAAAATACTGGCAATAGAAAGCTTATCATCTCGCCGTTCCAACAAGGTAGTATAGATGCAAGTCACCCAGCCGTTTGTCCCGTAGAGCCATTTGAAGGAGCAAAGGTCAGGCTAGTCAGTTTTGAATTCGAGAGCTCTCAGCCGACCAGTCCGACCATCCCACTATTCCGGTCATATCTTCTTCGTTCGATACTGGATCGAGGTAAAACCATCGTCAAATGAAAGCTTATTGTCTTATCTTTCTATAGACATATTATAAGCTCAATTTTACTATGTAGATCTTCTCGTAGCTCGATTTGAGTGGACAAAGGTCAGGCGAGGTCAGATTCTAACCGGTTTTGGAAAAAGACTTGTTTCGGGGTCTTTCAGACTTCAAATTGCTTCAAATTTTTGGTGAGGCCTTCTACTTATAGCATTAAAGTTGGATGAGTTGTGGTAAAAATTTAGGATGAATTTGATGGAGTTTTGACCCCAAATGGGTCTTGTGTTTGAAGGGCTAGAACTGCATGTTTGCAGACTTGGGGAAACCGGCGACTTTCAAAGAGTTTCCGGCGACGGCTTGGCTTCAAACCTTCGATGAGCTTCCCAAACCCTTAGATCTACATGTTAACAAGTAGGTTAGTGAATAAATAGAGTATTTGAGGTAGTTTAAGGGCTGGTTATTTGAGGTTTACACAGAACCGAAAATCACTCGATTCAGTTCTGTGCAAACCGGCCCTGTGGAGGCTATTGGTTGTTGGGCTTGAGTCTCAAATTCTTCATTGAGACATGCTAGGATGTTAATTGAAAGGTCCATGAGGTGTATGTTAATTGGGGTGATGATTTGAGTAATAAAGTTTGACGATTGGTTGGATTTCAATAGGTTGAGCGGTGGAGATATCCTTGGGTTACTTGGACTGAATTGTGGAGGTGCGTGAGAAGAGAATTTTGTGATATTGAGCTTGAGGTAAGGGAACCCTAAACCTATGATAGGAAGACTAGACTTAATTGGGTGAGTCGAGTGATATTATGATTGATTTTGAGAGACTTCAATGAGATTATTCTTTGTGTGCATCCTAGAATGATATAGAAGGCTTGAATGCGTACTAATGCTTGTGCTTGAATTGTCTACCATGTCTGAGTGTAGATTTGATTGTCTTGCGTGCTATGAGTATATAAATTGTGCTTGAGTTACACATGGTATTATGTGTGTGATTTGAATGGGAATCATGGCATAAGTGTGACATGGTGAGGCCTTGATGTGTATGAGACGTGGGGTGGTGTGATGGATACCCTGAGGCGTTGAGGTACGGGGTTGGAGTTGTATGGCACCCTGATGCGTATGAGACGCTGGGTTAAGAAGGCTATAGTCTTTATACGTTGAAACGCGGGACGGAGTTGAGATGTGTCCACACTGGCCTAAAGTAGCATTGAAAACCTGATGCGTTTACGCAGGTTTGTCAATGACGGTCTGATGCGTTTACGCGAACCGAGCTTGAGGCGTTATAAACACGGGCATGAGATTGAGGTAAGCTGGAAGGGTGGAAGTGATGATGTGGCATGGCAATTTGTGCATGATTATTTGGATGTGTTATGATGCCATGACTGCATGCCTGACATCTGTGTGTTGTTATCTATAATTGAATTGCCTCGTATGTCTATTTGTATGAATTGTTGGGGTTTGTGACTATCTGAGTGGACAGTCGGCCTAACCTAGGGTTATGACCTACCTTACTGAGATTAATATCTCACCCTGTTAAGGATTAACATTTTCTTCAGGTTCTAAGCGATGGAGCATCAGTAAGTACAACGATTGGCATTCGTGGGAGTAAATAGTGAATGAGTACAAGATATTCTGTGCACTTAGGGATTGTATTTCATTTTGCGATTGTAAAATGGAACCACTACTATTTGTCCTTAGTCATTTGTTTTATTGAATGGAGTGGAGATGACTGAAGCTACCACTTGTAATTGGATTATTTGTATTATGGACCGAAAGATCCTGGAAGACTTTCATAAAGGAACGGCCTGGTGGGATGTTCACGCGCTTGTCGGGTTCAGAGCATGACATCCTCGTTTGTTTGGTATCAAAGCGAGATCAGCTCAATCCAGTGTGATTGAGACTTGGAGTGATAAGGAGCGATGACTTGAGGACAATTAGATCATGAGACCTTGAGGGATAAGCATGGATTGCTGAATCTTGAGGACTATAGGCTTGAACTTGTGTAGTATTCTAATGGTCCTAGTGCCGATTTAAAGGATGATCTTGGGCGATATTATGAATAAGGCTCACAAGGAAGTGAATAAAAATTGAGGAGTCATAAGCTTGGATTTGAGGTTGCTAGAGAATAACTTATGAATGAAGGGTCAATTGAAGTGTATGATTGTGATCTTGGTTTGTCAATGACCCAACTTGAGGAGTATGAATTATAAAGAGACAGCTGGTATTGGTGGATTCAGGCTTGAATTGCGTGATATCTTGATGGTTTAGTTATCAATTACTATTGACGGTCTTGGATGATATGAGATGAGATGCATACAAGGAAGCGGATAAGGAATATATGATTAAAGGCCAGTCGTGATCGAATGCTTATGGATTTGATTTAGTTAGCGACTCCACTTGAGGTGCATGGTTGAGTATAGGTAATTGATCTGTGAGATGTGACGGTCATTGGTGGAATTTAAACTCTTAAATGGATAGGAATTGATCTGAAGGCGATTTTGACATGACAAGTGGTGAGGACAGTCATGTTGTGCACGTGTTTGTGGTTATGAAATGCAAGTTGATGAGCATGCATGCATGAACTTATCGCTGTTGGACTTAATAAATTGTTACTTGGTATGGGACAAGTTGATGGGATACCTATAAACTGTAATGAAACATGGTATGGGACATGTAGAATGGGGTTTTCCACGTAGATATATGACTTGGGACAACTTACAACGATCAGGTCTGATGAGGGTGGGGAGTGATCGCCGGGACAGAGAGGTCCGGACAAAGAGCGGCTCTTGACAGGCTTCTAAGATCAAGGAGGCAGGAACGACCCAGACCATAAATTGAAAGAGAAAGTCTAGGTATCAGGTTGAGTCGGGTTGTGATTAAGTGAGGTATGGCACGAGAGTGGTTCTTAAGGAGAATGTTCGAAAGTGGCATGGCATGTGAAATGACACCGTGATTAGCATGTTTAAAAGCTTCGTGCTTGGTAATGGATGCCGTTTGAAAAGAAAACTGATATTGTGATTGGCTTAGTTGGCATGTTTTGTAATTTGCATCATGTGATTGTTATGGCCAAGGTTTAACTGAGAGATTCGACAACGTGAGGAGTTTATACTCCATTGATTTGATGCTTGTTGAGATTAAGATAACATGTTGTGATTATGCTAGAGTAGCAGATGCCTCTGGATTATGGCACTTTGAGTACTTTTGGGGTTGACCTAATTGAGGCTTGCCTAGTAATGGTTGTTAATTGAGAAATCGCATCGTTGAGGCTTGTTTAATGCATGGTTGCTGCTTAAGGATGATTTGAAACCCCTAGATAATAAGCAACTAGTTGAGAGTTGTTCGGGAACCACTGAATGGGTGATTAGTAGTAATGAAAGATAATGAGATTAGCAGCCTAAGACTGCAAGACTTGAGTAGATGACATAATTCTTGGATTCCTGGAGGGAATCATAGTGGTTCAAGTGACATGAGAATCTTATAAGATTGAAGGACCAAAGTATGGTCGCTAGAGTAGCACTTGGCTTGTGTATGCGAGATACGAAAAGATCCAAGAACTGAGACGGATCATGAGAATTGAGTAAAAATGAGTAACCAGAACGTGAAAACCAGCAGAGCGACTAACTCGAGTTTGTGAACTGCATGGGACCCAGGAGTTGAATGGGTCGTAAGAACCTTGAATAGAAATGAGAAATTTTTATGGGTAGACGAGCTAGAAAAGGGGATGCCGTTGTTACCCAAGTCGCTGAGACGACTAGTGCTGAGGAGTTAAGTGATAGAAGTCACAAGAAAGTTAACCCTGAGACTACTCATTTCCAAAGTGGAAACGTGGATGGGAAACCATAAGAGTTTTGAAAAGCTTATGAAGCTACGTTTACAGTTGAGATTGACTGAGTTTGATGAAGGGATGGAATTTGAAACCGCCATCTTATGAATTGAGGGTTTCGTGAGAAAACCTTAGAGGTTTTGGGTACACTAAGGAAAGAAAGTGACCCTAGCAAACTGTAGCCTTAAAAGGCTGTTGATAATTGGTGACAAGTCACCAGAAGAAGGGTTTCCTCGAAGGCATGATGTTTGCCTAGACTGCCTTTATCGAATTGTTTAATGGAAGTGTTTTCCCTGGATTACTTGAGAACAAAGGTTGTTTGGATCCTGATACTTTTGCAAGAATCAGAGGACGATCGACCAATGTGAGACAGAGTTCTCAAGGTTGTTTAAGCATATAGTAAAGGTGGTCAGGGACCCTTGAATAAGATAAGTAAATCTCTAAGTGGATTGGAGTTTGAAAGCCTTATGGCTAGTTGTTCTTCCTGATTTTGAGGAATGATAATGGGACTCAGTAAAAGAAGAGAACTCCTGCTCATGGATTACGAGTAAAGAGATGTTCATTTTGGAACATGAAACGTACTTGCAAGAGATGGTTGTTACCTTGTCGCCAGTCTCGTAATGAGATACTGACATGTCGTTCCTTCCGTCGTTGAAAAAGTTGAGGAAAGAAATCTGTCAGCTGTCTGACATTGATGATTTTATGAGATTGATTGAGCATTAATCTAGACCACTATAAGTGGTATTGTGTGTTATCGCTCCTAAGGGTAGGGCGTCACTCTTAAAGGACGATTGGACCATGAGATGGTCGTTGATGAAAAGAAAAATGAAAAGACTGGATAGTCCTGGCTGTTCGTAATTCTAGTGAATGATTGAGGAGCGCTTAGAGAGTAATTGTAGAGTAAATTGAGGTAACCTAATCAAGTATTCGATACGTGAATTGGTGGAAATCAAGGACGAACAGATATTGTCACTTGAGGTGACTGAATTATGGGAAGAAGAATGTCGAGTATGGTGGCATCTAAGTTCTGGAGTAAAACAATGCCGTTGGAATGGACTCCAAAATCGACGTCCTATGGAATAGGAAGGACATGGTGGATTTGAAATAAGAGAATGCCACTGAAATGTATATCTCCCTTCACATGGTAAGAGACCCTAGTGTGGAAGAAAGAGAAAATCCTAACTGTCTCGATATTAAGATAGAGCGTCTAGATTGAGAAAGACGACGCAGAACTTGAATGAATGGTGTAAGGGAAGTTAAGTTCGAGAGGCTGTCTTGTAGGCGACGTTGAATTCCAGGATAATGTCAACGTTCAGTGGAATGAATGAAATTAGGATAAGGTCTCATTAACTGGTTGTGAAATCCAGAGGCTAAGGCACTAATGCTTCTTGAGGAAAGAGTGACAAAAATGAACAAAATATTGTGTGGTCCTAGTGGAGGCCAGTGACAAAGAGAGCCAAGGTCTGAACTCTCAAGTGAAAAGTGAGAGGAATAGTTGGAAGATTCGACACTTGGTAGAAAGAAGTTGATAATAGTCGAATTAAATGCCCAAGGAATGATTGAGTTGGTTGTTACCACCTTGAGAGACGAGGATTGGACTCATTTAAGGAGTCATAAGAAACATAAACAGCTTTTGAAAGTGTCCTACGGACTCTAAGGAGATGCTTGTTATATGTTGAATGTGAAGAGCACAGGCCATGGATATGATAAGGTAGGATTTCTCGGTCGTGAAATCTCTGAGAAATGAAATCTCTGTAGAGCCTTGAAGGAGTGAAATGAGTGATAAATCGACCAGAGTCAATGTGAGTGGCTAGAAGTTGAAAGTTCCTGGAATGGATGAATTGCAATAGACGGACCATGGAAAGATTCCCCACAAGAGTTGTTCCATTGGTAAAATGGATTAAGGACAAGATGTAACGCGAATGGATGAATGAACGTAAAAGAGTTTTCGAGGACTCGAGTTAAGCTAATGACTGCGCTGTTTATGACAATTCCAGTTGGAAATTGGAACGCATATGAGGGTCGCAATGACGCGACGAGAATGAAACTTGAGGCATAACAAGGCAACCAGAAGTGGGCTTTGCATATACATCGTGATGATAAGGCCACAGGAGTTGGAATGCTTAGAGCATGATTGGAGTGGTTTGCAAGTGCCCTCGTGATAAAGTTGGGAAATGTTGTTTGAGTGAAAGAACGTTTCAAGGCTATACCTACCACAAGAGTATAAGGTAGCAGTTTCCCGAAGGGAATTGAATAAGAAGTAACGCTGATACATGAAACTGCTTGTGAATATGAGAACATAACATGTTTAAAGAAAGATCTTGAAGTTATGTGAACTAAAAGAGGCTGAGAGTATGGACTACCTAAAGGGAATTGAAGGCGAGGCATGTGAAACAAAGAGATCACCCAAGTGTTGTTATAGCAATGTTCATATCGCTAAGGAAGGGTGAATTGTTTAGCGGATGCTTACAATTAAGAATTGAGCATTGTTTAATTGGCAATAGAGAGATAGATATTCCCTCGAGCAATAAGAGATTCAACCTCTAAATTGGAAGTTTGTCGAATGACTGATTGACGGCCATCAGAAACATCTAGCCTGAAGGTCAGAGGGGAATTGAGATATTGCCATGATCGAACATCGATACTTGAAGGGTATTAAGAATGGATGGAACCCTTGAGACCCTAGGAACGAAAGTACGAGTCCAGTATTGAGGGGAACTTAAGGAGATGACCTCATCAAAATTCGAATGGAGAATTATGGTGTTCCTTGGGATGGCATAAAGATGTGTCAAGATATATATATATATATATATATATATATATATATATATATATATATATATATATATATACTATCGGTGATAAGAATTGGAAGTTGAAATTAATCTATCATATGGTCGAGCACTAGACATGTCGATAGAAGAGAAGGACATGACCACGAAAATTGAAGGATCACTTTGATCCAAGGGGATTTTCGGATGGAATCGAGAACGGATTACTACAGAAGTAGTCATGTAATTGTTTAAGGAATTGAGGGGACCATAACTCGATTTGGTTAATGGAGGGCAAGTTGATAAAGCCCATGAATCTCTGTTGGTGTGAAAGGAAGTTTGAAGGAAGTGATACAGTGAATTGTACGGACATTAAAGAATGCATTCTGACGAGGGCCTAGTAATAATGGTGATGGACAAATAAAGAAATAATGTGAACGCTCGAGGAAGAACTGCTAACGGATGTTAGGAATATCGAAGGAGAATGGAGAGAAGCAATTCAAATTGAGGACTGAAGGAGACAAGTCTTAGGGAAAGATGGCTTTGGTCGGAAAGAACAAGTAAGATCGTCAAGTCATGAAAGGAATTATTCGGAAGAACGAGGATGCGATGAGACGCCAATACCCCAAAGGACTGGATGGTTAGAAGGTTGTAAATTTCGAAAATGAAATTTCTGTAAGGGGGGAAGAGTTGTGACATGCTGATTTCCCAGTCATTTTCAAACTCATTAATGAGGAGTGTATCTAGTGATGTGTTTCAGTCATATCTCACTCGAATCTCATCAATTTGAGTAGACTGACCAAAAAGGGAAAGGCTAACGCGAGACAAGGTACGTGCACCTAGGGAACTCGAATAGGAAATGGCGCTTTGACCATAAGGATTGTCGAGGAAATATTTAGAGCCATAAAAGGCCGATCTAAGAACGATTAAGGGATGCTTTGCCAGTGTTATACGATTGGAGCGCGGGTGATGCCACTTAACCAACGTATAATTTGTAAAATTTTCCTAAATCGGACGGTGACGATCGAGACCGTCGGAACTAGTGATAGACCCTCACAATTACATGACAACCAAAGTCGCCATGAATTATAGAGCCCTAATCGTGATATGAATCACAAGATCGATACGCGTAACGTTTGCAAAAATCGTCCGTCAGTTCGGGATAGGCTGGAACCACGTTTGATAGAGAAAATGATCATAAATGAGTCTTGAAAATCGAAAATAAAGAATCAAGAATTCCAACATTTTATTTGGATTGGTCATCGCCTTATCGAAGAAAATTGGAATTAGAAAAACGATGTTCCAGACGTCAGGGGTAAAATTATCATTTTACCCCTCAAGCCTTAGCCTTACTTATGCAATAAGGACGGCATTTTGGACTTTAAACCACCCCTAAGGCCACCGAAAATGAGAGTGAATCATGGTCATTGGATGAGCTTGAATGACACATTGAACATGTGTTAATGGATTAGCCTTTGAGTGGACATATTCACTTTTCTCAACTACCATTCAACCCTTTGACTTGTGAAGACTTGTATATAGCTCTCTCTCTCTCTCTCGCCCCTCATTTGGCCGACAATCAACCCACCAACGCCATCTTCTTCTTCCTCTTCTTCTCCTTCATCGCCGAGCTACTGCCCTGTACCGACTGCTTCACTAAACTGGCCATAACTTTTTCATCCGGTGGTCGATTGAGGTAAAAATACTGGAAATAGAAAGCTTATCGTCTCGTCGTTCCAACAAGGTATTATGGGTCCAAATCCACCCAGCCGTTTGTCCCGTAGAGCCGTTTAAAGGAGCAAAAGTCAGGCTGGTCAGTTTTGAATCCGAGAGCTCTTAGCCGACCAGTCTGACCGTCCCACTATTCCGGCCATATTTTCTTCGTCCGATACCGAATCGAGGTAAAACCACCTTCAAATGAAATATTATTGTCTTATCTTTCCATAGACATATTATAAGCTCAATTTTACTCATTAGATCTTCTCATAGCTCGATTTGAGTGGACAAAGGTCAGACGAGGTCAAATTCTGACCAGTTTTGGGGAAAAACCTGTTTCGGGGTCTTTCGGACTTCAAATTGCTTCAAATTTTTGGTGAGGCCTTCTATACTTATAGTATTAAATTTGAATGAGTTTTGGTAAAAATTTGGGATGAATTTAATGGAGTTTTGACCCCAAATGGGTATTATGTTTGAAGGGTCAGAACTGCCGGTTTGCAGACTTGGGGAAACCGGCGACTTTCAAAGAGTTTCCGGCGACGGCTTGGCTTCAAATCTTCGGTGAGCTTCCCAAAACCTTAGATCTACATGTTAACAAGTAGGTTAGTGAATAAACAGATGATTTAAGGTAGTTTAAGGGCTGGTTATTTGAGGTTTACACAGAACTGAAAATCACCTGGTTCGGTTCTGTCAAACCGGTTCTGTGGAGGCTGTTAGTTGTTGGGTTTGAGTCTCAAATTCTTCATTGAGACATGCTAGGATGTTAATTGAAAGGTCCATGAGGTGTATGTTAAGTGGGGTGATGATTTGAGTAATAAAGTTTAACGATTGGTTGGATTTCAATAGGCTGAGCGGTTGAGATATCCTTGGGCTGCTTGGACTGAATTGTGGAGGTGCGTGAGAAGAGGATTTTGTGATATTAAGCTTGAGGTAAGGAAACTCTAAACCTATGATAGGAAGATTGGACTTAATTGGGTGAGTCGAGTGATATTATAATTGATTTTGGGAGACTTCAATGAGATTATTCTTTGTGTGCATCATAGAATGATATAGAAGGCCTGAATGCGTACTAATGCTTGTGCTTGATAGAAGGTCTGAGTGTAGATTTGATTGTCTTGCATGCCATGAGTATATGAATTATGCTTGAATTGCACATCGTATTATGTGTGTGATTTGAATGGGAATCCTGGCATAAGTGTGACATGGTGAGACCTTGATGCGTACGAGACGCGGGGTGGTGTGATGGATACCCTGAGGCGCTGAGGCGCGGGGTTGGAGTTGTATGGGGCCCTGATACGTATGAGACGCGGGGTTGAGAAGGTCATAGTCCTGATGCGTTGAAATACGGGACGGAGTTGAGATGTGTCAACACTGGCCTGGAGTAGCATTGAAAACCTGATGCGTTTACGCGGGTTTATCAATGATGGTCTAATGCGTTTACGCGGACCGAGCCTGAGGCGTTATAAACGCGGGCATGAGATTGAGGCAAGCTGGAAGGGTGTAAGTAATGATGTGGTATGGCAGTTTGTACATGATCATCTGGATGTGTTATGATGTCATGACTGCATGTCTGACATCTGTGTATTGTTATCTATAATTGAATTGCCTCGTATGTCTATTTGTATAAATTTTAGGGTTTGTGACTACCTGGGTGGACAGTCAGCCTAACCTAGGGTTATAACCTACCTCACTGAGATTTATATCTCACCCTGTTGGGGATTAACATTTTCTTCAAGTTCCAAGCAATGGAGCATCAGTAAGTTCAACAATTGGCATTCGTGGAAGTAAATAGTGAATGAGTACAAGATATTCTGCGAACTTAGGGATTGTATTCCATTTTGTGATTGTAAAATGGAACCACTACTATTGTCCCTAGTCATTTGTTTTATTGAATGGAGTGGAGATGACTAAAGCTTCCCCTTGTAATTGGATCATTTGTATTGTGGGCCGAAAGATCTTGGAAGACTTTCATGAAGGAACGGCCTGGTGGGATGTTCGTGCGCTCGCCGGGTTCGGAGCGTGACATGAGTGAAAAAGGACACAATGTAGATAATTGCTATATCCTAAAACTGAAGGCTCAAGCTCTCATTGACAATCAAATTTTGACATTCGATGATGTGGCTCCAAACGTGCAAGAGAATCCACTCCCTGATCACCAAGCAGTTGGTGCAATATTTACTAATGAAGAAGGAAACCACCTTGAGCTGAAGGTAAATATACACAAGCTGACCAACATTCTGGCGATCGCCTCATCATATCCAAAAGAGGGAGAAGTGTCGGCTGAGAGAAAGAAGTTATGTATTGCCAAAATGATGAACCTGTGGATAATGTCAAGCATTGCTGATAAAGAGTTTGAAGGAATTAAGGCCTCGGTGAACTTAGAATAGAACCAGTTTGTGGTTGAAACCGAGCAAGGAAATATGTGGAATGTCCCACATGAAAGTCTGGTAGGCGACGTAAAGCTGATTACCGAATCAGAAGAAGAGCTTGACGAAGACGAGCAAAAAGCTACCAAGCGAAGTCTAGCTGATCGCAGATTTGTAACCGAAACACTAGAGAGGGGTGAAATTGTAGATAATCTGGGCAAGGATTCTGGTGGATATAACTTCAAAGTGAAATACTTTGCTCCTTCCAGTTTCTTCCAAAGAATAGAGGATATCATATCCGATGGGTGGAGAGGTATGGATGATCCTGTTCAACTAAAGGTTCGGGAGGATGTGATAGAACCTTTTACAAAAGAATTTGAATCATCACTCAACTAGGTGGTATCGAAACATTTCTTACGCATCAAAGAGCGAGTAGATGATCTCTCAAAGGAAATGGAAGATGTGTCATTTCGATTGACAACAGGTGGTCACCCTCATATGACAAATAACAAGCTCGACATCGAGCAATACGTCGGGATGGATAAGTTAATAACCCAGTGGCAAAGCTTGACTGAACTATTCGAGGAAGTAAGAAGACACTTGAAGTTTGCAATGTCGGTTGAGTCAAGTGATGCTAATAAACACCACTATTCGGGATTCAAAAAATTTTCAAAAGGCTTTGGCGATATTGTGGCAATGATTACAACTGGTATGACTATATTAATCAAATTGGATGAGCTTGATAGCCTAAGCCAAGAAGATGATTGTCCAGTTAAACCTGTTGTGATTCGCCTACCAAGAGATGAAACTGATGATGAATCTAAACCCGAGGCATCCTGCTTGACAACAGTAACCAAAAGTCCCACCAGTAGAAAGCTATGACTCTAGGGCAGTTCATTGAAACTATGAAACGGGAGAAGTAGATGCCGTGATGAGGTCCAGATGATTTTACGCCCCAAGGGAAGGTAAATCTGGAAAGAAGGAGGTGTCAAAATAAGATGCAAAAAAACTCATATCCATCATTAAAACCAGCGAATTTGAGTTAATAGAGCAGTTAAGGAAAATGCCAACCCAAATATCTCTGTTAGATTTGTTCATCAACTCAGAAAAACATAAAGATGCGCTACTAAAGGTGCTAAATGAAGTGCATGTCCCCGAAACCGTCAATGACATACAGTTGGGACACTTTGTGGGGGCAATCCTTCTTAAGGATCAAATAAAGATTTCCCCATAGAGGGAAGAGGGCACAACAAGGCCTTATACATCACTGCACAATGTAATGGAAAGAGAGTAGCACACGTGCTGATCAATAACAGATCTATTTTTAACATCTGCCCATTGGCTACATTGAGAAGCTTGGGCATCAAAGAAGTGATTCGAACTTCCAAGGCGGCTGTTAGAGCCTTTGATGGGATGAGAAAAATAGTGGTAGATGATATCGAGCTGGATGTGGTCATTGGCCCAACCAAATTCTCCACAAACTTCCAAGTAATGGATTTGCCAAGCGCATTTGGATTCCTGTTAAGGAGGCCATGGATCCACATCGCTAAAGTCGTGCCTTCAAGCTACAACAGAAAGTGTGATTCGTGATTGATGGGAAAGTAGTTACCGTCCATGGAGAAGTTGATCTCTTTGCGTATCAGAATAGCACTATCTCCTACATTGAGCCAAAAGTTAAGCAAGAAGCTAGCTACCATTCCCAAAAGTTGATGGCAACAATCTACACTCTTGTGGGGGGGAAATTGAAGGCCTCTTTTGTCTTTGAAGTTAACCTTTTACCGGCTAAAATGTGCTAGCATATGGGTTCAACCTAGGAGGAGGCCTTGGCAAGCATGGTCAAGGAATCAATGCTCCTCTACAATTAAAATCCAACGAGCAAAAGAAAGGCTTGGGATACAGAGCACTCGTATTGGTGTTTCATCTCTAAGGCAGCAGGTCGAGGCCAAAGTAAGACCCATGGACGCCAGAAAAACCAGAAGGATTCCTTCATTGGTTCTCCAGCCTAGAAAGGTAAGTATAAGATGTTCAGCAACCCTTTGAACGAGTACTTCATTAAAGACTCTAAATGGCTGTCAGAAGAAGGGACAACTCTGTCAACGGAACCAGATCTAGCAAACCCTTTTCTGGTAATGACTCTGTGAACGTCATCATAGAGTGGCTTGATGAGAAAGCCACTACTTTTGAGTAAAGAAACATCTCCCTTGCTTTTAATACTGCACTTAAATTCCAACATTTCTTTGCACTCTTCATTTTTTTTATTTGAAGTAGAGGTAGGAAAACGCCTTTGGATCTTCGACCATTGGTCCAAATAGCATAACTTGTAATACAGTCCATTTTTGCATTCAATAAAACACACAAGTTTTATTAAGGACATATGGGACTACAAATTAGTCCAATGATGATACTAGCCTTCTATATGGAAAGCTCGAGGCCTGATTTGCCTTATGATTCCTGATTTTCAAGAGATTTTCGAGGAATAAGGAAGTCCAAGGATACGAGGACTAGTTCCATTTATGCCTGCACTTATTTTTGAAATCTCTTTTGAAAAGATTTTTCACACTTATGCATCGCATTTTCATATGAAATAGAGACTAACCATTCTCATGATATTTCAGGCATATTATCTCAAACATACATACTAGGTTATTGTGCGAACCGAACCACCAAGATAATTACTCCTGCGATATTAAGGAAGACGCAGATGAGGGTTACGCAGCTTTCCATAGATATTGGAGTGCCTTCAAAAATTCAATACCTCCCACTTCAGAAGAGCCACTAGTCATTAACTTAGGTAATGCCGCAGATGTCAAAAAAGTCAAGATTGGTGGACATCTATCCCGAGCTGAAAGGCTCAAATTTACAAAATTGCTTAAAGAATATCAGGATATCTTTGCATGGTCATACACCGATATGTCGGCTTTGGATTCAAGAATTGTGGAACATGCATTACCCACAGATCCCAGTGTTAAACCAGTGAGACAAGGCAGCAGACGGATAAAAGATCTGTTAGAAGACAGAGTTAAAGAAGAAATGATGAAACTTCTTAGAGTGGGCTTTATTGAAGCTATCCCTTACTCAGATTGGATTGCAAACATAGTCCCAGTGATGAAAAAAGATGGCAAAGTCCGAATCTGTGTAGATTATCGGGACTTGAATAGAACAAGCCCAAAGGATGATTTTCCACTTCCCCATATCGATGTGCTGGTAGATAGTACAGCATGGTACGAATTATTCTCATTCATGGACGGATTTTTCGAATATAACCAAATTCTCATGAAATAGGAGGACAAGCCGAAAACTATATTTACCACTCCTTGGGAAAATCTCTGTTATAAAGTAATGCCCTTTGGACTAAAGAATGCTGGGGTAACTTATCAGAAGGCAATGGTCACCCTATTTCATGACATAATCCACAAGGAGATTGAGGTATATGTCGATGATACGATCGCCAAGTCCAAAAAAGGACAAGATCACATTCAAGTGTTAAAGAAGCTATTTGAGCAACTCCGAAAATACAAGTTGAGGCTAAACCATAACAAATGTGTGTTCGAGGCAAAATCTGGAAAAATTCTCGGATTCATGGTCAGTAGCGAGCGCATTAAAATTGACCCTTCGAAAATTCAAGTTATTAGTGACCTAGCGACTCCGTCGACGGTGAAGGAAGTAAGAATTCTTCTAGGGAGATTAAACTACATCACCAGATTCATCAACCAATTATCAGATGTGGCTAAACCGATTTTCAAACTGCTCAAGAAGAGCGCGAAAATGGCTTAGGATGCAGAATGCAGCTAGGCCTTCCAAAAGATCAAAACTTACTTAGCCACTCCGCTAATACTTGTGCCACCGATCCCAGGTTACCTCTGGACCTTGTATTTGACTATACATCAAGAATCTCTAGAATCTCTAGAGCGTAGAACCAGTTCGCAGACGCGTTGGTCACGCTGGCCTCAACGTTGCAAATAACTGATGGATTAGAAGTGCAACCACTAAGGATCGGCATAATCAGAAAAACGGGTTATTGTATGATGGTCGAATTTGAATTTGACGGAGAGCCATGCTACCACGATATTAAGAACTATCTCTTGAAGAAAGAGTTTCCTGAAGGATGTCAAGCAGGAGACCGAAAATATATAGCCAAGGTGGCTAGTAAATTCTTCCTCAATATACAAACTTTGTACAAAAGGTCATTTGACTCCACTCTGTTAAGGTGTGTAGATGCTAAAGAAGCAAATACTCTCATGCGGGAAATCCATGAAGGTATGTGCGGACCACACGTGAATGGCCATCTCCTCGATAGGAAGATCATGCGGCTTGGTTATTATTGGATGACCATTGAATCAGACTGTAATCAACATGTTAGGTCATGCCACTAGTGCCAAGTATATGGCGAAAAGATTAATGCGCCCCCAAACGAACTTCATCAGATGTCTGAGGCTTGGTCTTTTTCTATGTGGGGAATAGACATGATAGGGTCTATCAATCCAGCAGCTTCGAATGGTCATCGCTTCATTCTAGTTGCAATTAATTACTTCATGAAGTGGATAGAGGCCAATTCTTACACGAATGTCACTGCAAGGAGTGTGGCGAGATTTATCAAGAGAGATATAATTTCTCGATATGGTACCCCACGAGCGATCATCACAGACAACGGGTCCAATTTAAACAACAAGATTGTCAATGATCTGCTGGATCACTTTGATGTTCGATATATTAATTCTTCCCCTTATCGCCCACAAATGAATGGAGCAGTAGAAGCGGCAAATAAGAATATCAAGAAAATTTTGGCTAAGACTCCTGAGAATTACAAAGATTGGCATGAAAGGCTACCCTTTGCCCTAATGAGATATCAAACTTCAATCAGAACCTCTATAGAGGCAACTCCTTATGCTATGGTATACGGGATGGAAGCCGTCCTGCCTGTAGAGATTGAGGTTCCATCTTTGATAATATTGTCAGAAGTTGAACTCTCTGAAGTAGAGTGGATCATACACAGATATGAACAGCTAAATTTGATAGACGAAAAGCGTCTTAAAGCAATCTATCATGGTCAAAGTTACCAGAAGAGGGTGGCCAAGTCATTTAACCGAAAAGTTAAACCCAGAAGTTTCGAGGTGAATGACTTGGTGGTAAAGAAGACTCTGCATAATGTTGCTCATTCGGGAGGCAAGTTTACCCCCAATTACGAAGCCCCTATGTTGTCAAGAAAGTCCTCATGGGAGGGGCATCAATTCTTGTAAATTCTAAAAGAGAAGAATTAGGATATCTTGTAAATTCAGATGCTGTGAAGAAGTATTATCCTTGAAATGAAATCAGATAATGATCACTTGACTTTCTCCAAAACAATCTGAGTCGCCATAACGATCATTACATAAGCATATCATGCATCATACATACATGGCATGTTTTATGTTTTGCAGGATTCCAAGGAACGAACTCAGAATCAAACTTGTTCAAATGGAACCAAGAACGGAACGGTCCCTGACACATAGAACCAGGTGAAATGTATCTGCTCCATCAAGCGTTAAAATATCTTGCACTCATTAGAGTCTCTATTCTCTTCATACAGGAATGCCCGATGAAAACAGAAGATAGCAACGGAGAAATACCGTAAAATTTCTCACTTTCTTGTAAGAGAGAAAAGGCCAAAGATGAACATGCATGTGATCAAACTTATGAATGAACCGTGCTTTCAAAAGATAAATTTTTAACACTTGTTGCACACATGTTAAGATTAGAGGTTATCCAGACATGGCTAAAAGATACACGGTGTATCATTAAATCCCTATGGAACGAAATGTATGGAGAAAAAACGAAATGATTTTTTTAAAACGAAGTTGTTTAAGCTATCTAGCATGAATGTTTCCTCAGATAAGAGGCAAGCCTAATCCAAACACGTCCTATACACACCAGAGAGATGAGATGAGTGTAAGGATAGAAAAACCTGAACCTAGGGATGTAAGGGCTATTCACACCGATTACATGGATTGGGATGATGGAGACATTCATTCTTCTCCATAAACACTACAGGTAACCATTGATAAACCCTTTGAACGGTGAACTTCATTTCCTAACCTTGTCAAGAGCTACCCCACATTGGGGTCTTAAAGAAGTAGTCCAATAGCATGTAAAGGTAAATGGTTAGAAATATTTTTATTCAAACTAACATCAATCTTCATGTGTTGATATGCATTGATACAAGCACCATAGGATGACGAAGAGACGTTCATTTCCCTATCCTATGCACTTATACCTATTGCATAGCTAATTTGAGCCTACATGTTCGTTTCATGTACCCCCATTGGTGATCATTGCACAGTACCAAGGCAAAGGTGGCAAAGACACTCTCAGACAAAGAAGTTCAAGAAGGAGGAGCTACATGAGACTTTCAAAGTAAAATGTTCAAATAGGATGAGACTCAAGTCACATATCTTGCATGATCATCAACAATCCTAGTTCCTAGAAAAGGAAAAAGCGGGATCAAAAAATAGAAAAAGTCAAATATCTATGCATTAAAAAGAAACAAAAAGCCCGAAAAGAACAGAGTTGATGCTCATTGAAATGCTGGAAAGTCGTAAGACTAATTTTGAGACACCAAGAAATTACTGGATACTTCCAACCCCAACAAGTTCTGAAGTAAAGAAGAATCCTCATAAATTGTGCAGCGAAAGGCTACCCCTCGAATGGAATCATAGCCAACTGCCAAAAGATAAACACGGTCTTTCAAAGATTAGGCCCATTCTCAAAGAAGACTAAAGATGTCCTTCAAAGAGTCATCAATGAGAGACGAAACAGAAGATTGATCAGCAATAATCACCAATGTCAAACCTTTCGCGATTCCAAGTCAAAAACAAGCCTCTTTCGATCCTTAATCCTACCAGTTTTACAACCCTTCGCGGTCTTTTTCGACTAAGACGCCTAGGTCAATGTGTACCTTAGCTCGAAGAGGTCCGAGCAAGATTATTTCTTTCTCATTTTGCAGGGTTCTTAACTTGTAAACCCAGAGCAGATGAAGAAAATTTTCATTCAAAAGACCTAACTTAGAGACTGAATCACCCGTGGAAACCGTGTCCAAGCCCAACATTTTGGTCCCATAAAGACCTCCCGATTAATCAAAGTGTATGCACTGCGAATAGCCCCGAAAACCCAGGTACCGGTTATTAGGAAATTCGAGTGCTTTTTTTATAAAAGACCAAAGTTAAAGAATCGGTGAGAAACCCTCTTTGGCGAAGACATTCCAATAGAATGCTTATGTCACGCCCCAAACCTGTCAGGCACACAAAATCTTACCAGGACCTTCTTGTTTTGGTGGTACCCAAGATCCGTCGGCCAACAATTTAACTTCTAAATGATACGAACATACGGAAGCGATAAAACTTCTCCATTCAGTTCAAACTCAAGATGACTCGGGACATAGGGTACATCTTCTTATAAACGCCGACTACAGGTCAAAGGATACAATACTAACTTCAAGGTAACATGAAATCCTTAAAGTTACAAAAGTGTAAATTCATTTCCTATAATTACTTCTTCAAATACCAATCATTGGCAAGCTTAGATTTCCATCGCCTGGGACCTGAAAAAGTTAATCCCACAATAGGGTGAGATATAAATCTCAGTAAGGTAGGTCCTAAGCCTAGGTTAGGTTGACCGTCCACTCAGGCAAATGCAATCACAAACAATTTGTACAAGTAATTAATGAGGCATTCAACTGTCAATAAACAACATATGGATGTCAAGCATGTAGTCATGGCATCATTTCACATCATTAGGATCAAACACACGTTACCATGTCAAATCACAACTTCCACCCTTCCAATCTGTCTCACTTTCATGCCCGCGTTTAGAACGCCTCAAGCTCGGTCCGCGTAAACGCATCAGATAGTCTCATTGACAAACCCATGTAAACGCATCAGGTTTTCAATTTCACTCCAGGCCTGTGTCGACACACCTCAACTCCGTCCCGTGTTTCAACGCATCAGGACATTGGCCATTTCAACCTCGCGTCTCATACGCCTCAGAGTGTCATTCAATTCAAACCCCGCACCTCAGCGCCTCAGAGCATTCATCCACACAACCCCGCGTCTCATACGCCTCAGGGTGCCATTCAGTTCAAACCTCGCACCTCAGCACCTCAGGGTATCCAGTCACACAACCCCGCGTCTCAACACATCAGGGTATCACAACTTCTCAGACATGCCAAATGCTCATTTCAGTTCATAGCATGCAATCAATTGCAAACTTGAGCAATGAGCAACACATTAATGGCATACGAGACAATTAAATTCGGCATTCAAATGTGACAATCAATCAAGGCACGAGCATTGTCATAGATTCAAGTCCTCTATGTCTTTCTAGGACGTACATTGGATAATCACGGTATAATCTCTCAAGAACCAATCAAATTCATACCCAATCGAGTCCAATCCTCCTATTAAAGGTTTAGAATCCCCTTACTTTATGCTATAGCCAACAAAATTTCCTTCCCAAGCACTCCAATGGTTCGGCCCTAAGGGTCCAAGGATGATTCAACCGCGCAACCTAAGGAAATTCCATCCAATCGTTAATTTCCTTTACTCAAATCATCACTTCATTAAACATACACCTCATGGACCTATCAATTAACATCCTCACACTTCTTCACGATGAATTTGGAGTTCAACCTCAACACCAATAGCCACCCACACCACCGATATGCTCAGAACCGAAATAGGGCATATCCGGTTCTATGCATACCCCAACTTAACAGCCTTTAACTAGATTAAATCCTCAATTTATCCACTAATATACTTGCTAACAAGTAGTTCGAAGGGTTGGGGAGCCTCACCGAAAATTTAGAGTCAAGGCGACGCCGGAAAGTTCTTGAATGGCGTCGGTTCCTTCGGGTCCTACAACGGTCAGCTTTTGCCCTTCAAACCAAGACACATTTAGGGTCAAAACTCCATCAAATTCCTTCAAAATTTTCACCACAACTCATCCAACTTTAATACTATAAGTATAGAAGACCTCACCGAAAATTTGAAGCAATTTGAAGTCTTGAAGTGGCCAAAAGAAGACATTCCCCCAACTCGGTCAGAACTTGCCTTGTCTGGATCTTTGTCGACTCAAATCGAGCTACGGGAAGATCTACTGGGTCAATTTGAGCTTATAATATGTCTATGGAAAAATAAGACAATAAGATTTCATTCGAAAGTGGTTTTACCTTGATCTGATATCGAACGAAGAAGATATGGCCGGAATAGTGGGACGATCGGGACCGGTCGGTTGGGAGCTCTCGGATTCAAAACTGACCAGTCTGACCTTTGCTCCTTCAAACGGCTCTACGAGACAAACGGCTGCGGATTTGGACCCATAATACCTTGTTGGAACAGCAAGACGATAAGCTTTCCAATGGTAAAGAAGTTATGGCCGGAACAGTGAAGCAGTCGGGACAGAGTGACGGGCTGGTTGGCAAGAGAGAGAAAAGGAAGAAGAATAAAACTGGCAATGGAGGGGTGTTCGGCCAAGATGAGAGAGAGAGAGATTTATACTTCAATGGGCTTGGTCAACTTGAGTTAAATGGTAGGTTAAAAGTATTTACAACAACTCATAGCCTAATCATTTGACACTTGTCCTCATGTCAATCAAGACTCATCCAATGGCTCTCATTTTTCTTGATTTTTGGCAGCCTATAGGGTATTGTGATTGACCAAAATGCCTTTATCCAATTATAAAGGCAAGGTTAAGGCTTGAGAGGCAAAATGGTAATTTTGCCCTCGACGTTCGGAACGTCGTTTTTTTCTGATTCCAATCTTCTTTGATGAGGTGACATCCAATCCAATTATAACATTGGAATCTTCATTTTTCATTTTCCAATTTTGAGATTTCATTTCATATCTCAGGCCTCGAGGGGTCGGAAATTCGGAATGTCACAGCTTAAATAAGCTTTGTTGGAAATTTCAAATTGTTTGATCCAGGATTTTCCTTACAAGGATTTCTAATCACCTCTACATGCTTTAAGATGTCTTGGATAACCTCCAGCATCATAAATCATTTTGCATAACCGCATAGGTCAAAGTAAAGCTTTGTCTGCATTATAATTGTCATTGCCTCGAGATAACTGGTTTCTTTTTTATGAGGAATGGACTCTCAATTTAAACTTCTATAAGACTCATGGTACCCCAGGTCCAAGAATGGCACCTTTCTCTGAGAAGAAGAGTTTATACGACTAAGCTTCTGATTGATTCCTAGACTCGTGGTAACCCCAGATCCCAAAAGGACGCATTTCTCTAAAAAGAAGAGTTTATATGACTAAGCTCAAATCCCAGAATGCTATCTTTCTTGGTTTAAACTTCTGCAAGACTCGTGGTAACCTTAGATCCCAGAAGGACGCCTTTCTCTTAAAAGAAGAGTTTATATGACTAAGCTTCTGACGGATTCCTAATAACTCCATATCCCAGAATGCTATATTTCTTGATTTAAACATCTGCAGGACTCGTGGTACCCCCAGATCTCATAAGGTTGTCTTTCTCTGTAAAGAAGAATTTATATGCCTAAACTTCTGCCGGATTACTGGTAACCCCAAATCCCAAAATGCTATCTTTCTTGGTTTAAACTTCTGCAAGACTCATGGTGGCCCCAGGTCAAAGAAGGATACCTCGCTCGGCAATGAAGAGCTTTCTAGTTTATTTTTGTGCAGGATCCATGGTAACCCCATAACTCAGGAAAATACATTCTAATGAAAAGTTTTGCAGATTTGAGCTTTCTATAGAATATTTGGAGTCCCCAGATCTCAAGATGTCACCACCCATGTCAAAAGGATAGTTTTCATATTCTATTTTCTATGAGATTTTAGGTAACTCCTATATCCCAAAAGAATCTCCTTAACAAAAGTTTTGCAGGTTTGAGCTTTCTGCAGAATATCTGGAGTCCTCAGATCTCAGAATCTCACCTCCCATGTCGAAAAGACAATTTTCAAATTCAGCTTTCTACGAGATTTCAAGTAATCCCTAAATCCCATAAGAATCTTGTTAGCAAAAGTTTTTGTAGGTTTGAGCTTTTTATATAATATCTGGAGTCCCCAGATCTCAGGATGTCACCGCACATGTCAGAAGGACAATCCAAGGTTTAACTTTCTACGAGATTTCAGGTAACCCTTAAATCCCAGAAGAATCTCGTTAAAAAAAATTACAGGTTTGAGCTTTCTGCAAAATACATGGAATCCCCAAATCCCAAAATAGCACCTTGCACGTCAAGAAAACAACCTTTGGATTCAGTTTTATGCAAGATTTCAAGTAACCCCTAAATCCCAGAAGAATCCCTGTGGTAACCTGAGAATTAGGTATACCTTCCCTATAGATACATGGCAAGTCTTCGAAGGTAAAACGAACCATCCCCTTAAGTGAAGCCTTCCAATAGGTGAGCCTTTTTCGCAGACTGATCCACTGACGAATCAAATTCATGATAAGTCTTCATCAAGCAAGACGAACCATTCTCTTAGGTAAGCCTTCCACTAGGTGAACCCCTTTCCTGGACTAATCGACTAACGGATCGAATTCATGGCAAGTCTCAAAGGTAAGACAAACCATTCCCTTAGGTACGCCTTTTTGTTTGGCAAACTTTTCTCCCGGACTGATCCATTGATGGATCGAATTCATGGCGACTCTTCAAGGGTGAGACGAACCATTTCCCCAGGTAAGTCTTTTGGAAGTCAAGCCTATGACAAACTCCAAAGAACATGTGCGTTACCTTTAGATTCCCGGTGGATAGAAAGCCTAGTCTCCTACAAACCCTAAAGAACGAGCGTGTCATCCATAGGTTCCTGACAAAAAGGAGTCCTATTCATGGTCTGATCCACCATACGGATCGAAATTTTTGACAATCCCTAAAGAACGGGTGTATCATCCTTAGGTTCGTGTCAAATAGGAATCTCATTCTAGTTTGGCCTGCCATACGGGTTAGAGCTTAACCGCCCTAGGATTCTCAAAGATATGAGCCCCTAGGTATTCACTTAAATCTACCATACATCGTGCATGCCACATTAGCATCAAGCAGGTGAGTAACAGGTTAGTATCTCTACTCCATCACTCTCTCTTACATCAGCTAAAATAGAATGAGCAAAGCGTTCATCAGTAGGACAAGAAAGATTGAATGTTAGGATTTATTTTTCTTTTCCCCAATCGAGTCATTCTAGACTTAGGTGTCACCTGTCTCTGAGTGAAATCTCTCATGAGATTACTCTCAAAGAGGAGCAACTGTTGACACTTGATTTTTTACCAGCCTTTTTCAATCTTATTTTGAAAAATCATAAAAAAATCCATAAAAAGTTGAAAATTTTCAAAATCAACTTTGGTAGCCTTAGCCAAGCCTAATGAACCATTTTTGAACAAAAAATAATTTTCCTTATTTTTTTTATTTTTTAGTATTTTTGAAAAATAGGAAAATAGATGAAAAATGATCAAAAATAGCATCCAAGGTTGCAAAATATGGAAAAGTGTTCTATATTTATCTTTTGATTTTCTTGTCATCTTGACCTCATCAAAAGTCGAAATTCAAGTTTAATTTTGTATATTTCTTTGTAACGCACAGGATTGAATTTGTCAAAAAAATATGTTTTGAGTATTTTAATTTACAATTTTGAAATTTTAAGAGTCTTGACATTCAATCTAATTATCCAGCATCGCAATTTAGTCCAATTGTTCACCAAAATTGCCCAATTACGCGAATTGGGCAAAATTACATACTTTTATTATAGTTTAGTCCCCGAATTTGGAAAAGATGAAATTACTTTTAATCCGGGGGCTATCATGACTGAACGAACACCGTCACATAGGTTTTTAACCTCTCTGAATCCATTGATGGGGTTAATTGGACTCGATTTGGCCATTTAGGGCATTAATTGAGTAGATTTCATATTCGGGTCAAGCTAAAGATTTTGGGTTTTTGCGCAAATTAAAATCAATTCAGCCCCATTTTATCTTTCTTAGATGAATTCCATATCATAAAACCTGATTTTAAGGTCAATTGCATGATTTTTGGATAATTGGACGCCCAATTTGAAGAAATTTACCGAACTGGGTCAACTGGGACCAGTTGACCCGACCCAATCAACCCATTGACTGAATACCAACAACAACCAGAAGGATTTCTGGTTCTTCTTTCAGTTCTCACGCATGAGAAAGCAAGGAAAAAAATGGAACCTCAAATTGACACACCCATGCGCACAAAATAGCCCGAAGACGTTCGTCGAATTGAACTCGACATCGACGTGCCAAAATGCACGTTTCTCCGGCACGTGATGGGAGCTCGACAAGTTCGTTCCCAACGCCGTTCAGGTATAGAAAAGGAGGATTGAGATCTGTTGAATAGGGGGGAAGCTAGTCCTCGATTCTGGGGGAGGTTGGAGTCAGTTCAGAGGCTACACAACAACTAGGGATAAAAGAAATAGAAAGAGAGAGGAGACGATAGAGAGAGAGAGAGAGAGAGACAGTCAACAATCGAAGCTCGACTTCACAAAAAAAAACTGTCGAGCTTTCGTCTAATCATCTTGAGCAAAACCGAAGTTGGCAATCATCATCGTCGACTTCCTTGAGCTTCGGAGAAGTTGCCAAGCCCGTTCAATCGACCTCTGATCTCGAAAAATGGTGAGGTCCTCTTCGAGCTTCCTCTCGGCCTCTAATGGCATCTTGAGCCTCATTAGTTCATTTTGTGAACTATTAGTCTAGAATCACTCCTTGTGCACCACTGATCATTTCCATATCTTGTTTTTGCATTTTCATCGCACAAAACCTTACGTCGGCCTCCACCTATCCACGGCTAAACATGAGCTCGAGAGCTTACCTCAAGTTACGTCGACCTTCCCTGACGCCCAGGTAAGTCTCTTCGATCTCCTGTGATTCTGCTTAACTTGTTTGAAAGTCTAGATCGCGCTAGAAACGGCTAGGACGAATCCTCACCAGAGACTAGCTTCGACACAAATAGGAGATCTAGGCTAGTGATATTCTGCTGCATTAAGTCTTTGGAATGTTGTAGAGCAAGTTGTGAGGGTTCGAATGGTGTTGGAATCAGGCCAATCGGAGGTCAGATGACCGAGAAATTTCCTTCCGACGAGGCGCTGGCATGAGAACGCTGGCGCCGGTCGTTTTCCCTGATGAGTCATTGATTGGTCAATGGTGGTTGACCTAGTCAACGCCTAAGTGGCGCTTACATGGCAGCCATGTCAGCGCGGTTGTTATCACCGAACGGTGGAGAATGTGCCACGTGTCAAGATCTCGCTTTTTCAGAAATAAAAATAATTTTCTGATGAAAATAAAAAAGTGATCGAACGGCCGTAATTCCATCAGACATTTTAATCTGGGGCGTCGATTTCTAGTGTTAGATTAGGCTATTCATAAGCTGACACGTGGCGCAATCGAGGCCTTTGGTTTGAATAAGGCGGGAATTCGAAATTTCAGAGAGAGAAGATTAACACGGCGCCGTTTTGGGATCAAACCCGTGCGAGTCGGGTCGGCTGTCCGTGAGTCGTGGGCCAGATCACCCGACCCTGTCCAATAATTTCTTTTTCTACTAAAAAATTCAAAAATGATTTTAAAAATAAAAAAACTCAGAAAAATTCTAGAAAATTCTAAAAAATGTTAGAAAATCCTAGAAAATCTCAAAAAAATTATAGGAAATTTGTGAAAAATTCCTAAACATTCCAGAAATTTTCAAAAATTTAGGAATGACCACAAACAACTGGTCAATCCTATTTTTGAAATTTCTCACCCATTCTTTCGAAAAATGACGATATTACCCTTTAGGGGTAAATCGCCTCTGCCTTGTATATGAGATAGGTCGAGAATGCCAAGGTAAGAATTAGGGTCTGCCAGGTGATCAATTTTTATTCTTGGGTTTTCGAACCTCGTCCTCTTTCTAAAATGACGATTTTACCCCTCAAAGGGTAAATCTTCTTTCTTATTTCAATCGAGCCGTGAAAATTGATCAAAATTAGGATTTGGGTCTGCTGGTCGACCAATCTTTCTATTTGAGATTTTCATTTCTCATCACTTTTTGAAATGACGGTTTTACCCCTCAAAGGGTAAATCGCTTCTAAAATTTCACAAAAATTCTGAAAATTCTCGAAAAATAGGAAATGGATGGTTTTGGTCACAAATCCTATTTTCATCATCTTTTGACTCCACATTTCATCCGCAATGACAAATTTTCCCTTCTTGGGAAAATTATCCGAAACTCTTTAAATTTACTATTTTACCCCTCAAGGGCAAAATTATGTCGAAAACACTCACGAGCCTTGATTGACATTTCTCTAGACTAATAAGGCCTTACTAGGGATGCCACGTTGCGTTCATGTGATTTATCCGCACATATTGGATTCTTGATTTGCGCACTCATTTTATTGATTGTGTTTGCAAGGATAGTCACTCCTATCTGTATGAACTCCTAGATTTAGGGTTTGCAACTCACTCATCTGTATGGAATCCTATGGTTAGATAAATCATTTGACTTAGGTGCGGAAAGGGAGTCAACTTTGACGGTTGGCGTAACAAAGTCTTCGATCCTATTTCTCTAGTTATCGCAGAATCAAATAGAATGTTCCCAACTGTTCGATAGGGTTTTTTATCATGCCCTCCGCAAAACAATTAGTGGTAACTCCTTGGCATTACACGCATCACATGTCACCAAACCACACCGAAGGTCGATCACGTATTCTGCCATTGCGACTTGGGTAACGGGCCTTGGGAGAGGCCCGCGCCTGACTAGACGGGACGGGCCATTAACCCCGAGAATCCCATCACTTTAGGGAAAGACGATTTTTTGTGGGTCGCGACAAGCTGGTTGTAGCTCTTCTGGTTTGCATCTCCAGACTAAATTTCTGGTTTTCCAAAACTTTGGACGTTCCCTCGCCGGTCTGGATGTAGACGCGTTGCTTTGTTGTTGTATCATATAGCTCCTCCTTTTCCTCTGTGACATTCTTTTTCTGGTACGAGTCATAATCTCTTCTTTCCTTTGAGCTTCTATGATATCATACCATGATTATTTTAATGGATCACTAAGGATCTTCATTCATAGTACGTTGGTGAGGTATTTTGACTGGAGTGTAGCGACTTTGACGTATGTTGCCATTAAATTCCTCTCGCCTCGAGTAGGAGACTCTTTCTTGAGTGCGAGCTGGTGGCAGACCGTAGCTCACATAGTAATCGAACTTCCCACTGAGTTCCCCTAGTGTACTAATTGTAGAGTCTCCTTCTTCGTACCTCTGTTTGAATGACTTGTAAGTAGTTTTCTGGGGAATGATCGGTAAACTTGATTTTTCCTTGTCGAATTGCTTCCTTTATGTTCTTTATGAGAACCAAACAATCCGACGTATTATGACTCTATCAATGGGGCCACTTACAGTATTTCTTACCAGCCAACTCCTCTTTGGATGGTATTTGTTGTCTTTTCATTAGCCTGATTTGTCCATCAGCCAATAACATGTCGAAAATCTCCTTTATATTATTTGCATCAAATGAATAGTGTGCGGGTTCTTTAGCTTTGGCCATAATGGTTGATTTTTTCTTCATCCTTGGTAGCCTCAGTGCTTGACAGGTATATGGTTTGTCTATGATCGGCTAGGCTACAGCAACTTCAACTTAATCTGTGTGCTCCTCATCGAACTCGTGAATTTCGACAGTATTCACCTCTCCTTTTAGAGTGTGTCTTTTGTCTTTCTCCTTAAGTAAGCTTTCATGCTTAACTGTCATGCTAGACAACTCAAATAAGTCAGTACATAAGTGACCTACCATCCTATCCCGGGTTTTGAACTGCAACCCGTTAAAAGCGAATTCGGCAAACGTCTTCTTAGGCAAGGGAACCAAACACTTGTTCCTAGCTCGCTTGAACCTTGTAATGAACTAGTCAACCGTCTCATTATACACCTACTTCATTATTGACAAGTCGACTATGGACAGAGTTAATACAGCTCGCTGAAATTTTCCATGAAAAAGGCATTCCATTTGTTCCCACGTTAGCACCGAATTTGGTGATAAAGCAGTATGACAAGTGAAAGCTATTCTAGATAAAGAAAGTGGGACTAGCCTAAGTTCCAATGGTCAGCATTCGCGTCTCCACATAACACCAGGAAACGAGTGACATGGTCATAGGTGGATTGATTATCTTCACCAGTGAATAGTGTAAACTCGGTTATCTTGAATCCTTTCGGATACAGGATTGTATCTATCCAATCAGGGTATGGCTTCCAATATACATTAACCATGTATCTTGCCATGGGGCCAATATATTCTGCTTAGAACCTGGCTGATTTTGGTATACTATTTGGTGTGGCAGCTAATATCCTAGTTGTGGCATACACCGGCTGCTGTCCTAGATATGTTGGTTGCGCAACAGGTTGAACCACCTGGGGCATAGGTTGGTTACCTTGTGGCTGTAATATTTGATTTGCTTGCGGTTGTCCTGGTTGCATGAACTGTTGATGGACCAAGGGTTGAAAAAGTTGATCCCATCCCGGTTCTGGGGAAGTTGATCCTACCCCCTGGCCTGCCACTGCCCCCTAAGGGGAATTGGCATTGTTCTTTCATTTTCGACAACTATAAGTATAGGCTGTTCATTCATTGGTATAGGGTTCACCTGAGTGGCAGTCACATACTGGGTTGTATGCACATTGTGCTGATTGTGATGGCCTGAGAACATACTTGGATCTTGAGGATTTGGCACATTTGCTTGTGGAACTTCTCCTTTTTGCAGTATCCTAATAGGTAAGATTGGTTGTGCAGTCTGACCAAGAGACCACGTGCTTGTCATCAACAGCAATGCACTTGTTGAGGGTACAGATGAGTCCCTTATCTGTGGCTGCTGCCAACTTGGGGATGCTCCATGTTGTCCTGACGCACATTTGTGATAAGTATTGATGATCAATGGCCTAACGACTTCAGTCGTATGCTGGACCATATGATTAGCAAACTCGTTTTGGGCTTCCTCAATCATACGCTTTATCGAAGATAGCATAACTGCCATTACTTCAAGGTTTCGTGTTGGTTCTTCAGCATGCCACCGCTGAACCTCGCCATTTTCTACTTGTGGCGGATCTTAGACCCTCCGAATCGTTGAAGATTTTGCTCATTGTACTTCCTCCATGAGTTCGTGTCCGTCTAAGTTGTTATGACTTCTTGTACGTGGCATAGCATTCTCTCGAACCTGACACCTTAGTCCCACTAGACGTGCCAAAAAAGGGTTGTTGTCGCAAATTTTTTCCTCAATTGGGCCTGCTTAATCTTCTCAGAGCTCAGCCCAAGAGGTTGAAGCCCAAAAGGGTTATCGATGTAGGAAAATCCTTTTATCGAACGTTAGTAGTTTGTTAAGAAGAAGGCTCCGTGCAGGTTTTGGATAGAGAGTGTCAAATGCGAGATATCTTTATTGATAAGAGCATGTCTTTTGACAGCTTTGTACAAGATTTCGACAAGGCCTATGGAGACGAAATTCGATGAAACTTGTCGAATTGCTTCGATGAAATTATAAACCTAGGTACAACACTGGAATTGAATCAACAGCGATGCCCCCTACTGTAGGATACGATGCCAGAATTTAATCGATGACACTGGATGGGTGGAAATGTAGGACACAGCACCAAAATTTAATCGACGGTACTAGACGGGTGAAATAGTGAACTAGTGCAATGTCAAAATTTAATCGATGGTACTGAACTGGGCAAGCAAATGTCAGAGTTGAATCGGCAACACCTAACTCTAAATATGAAACACGTCGGAATCGAATAGACGACGAGAATCTGAAATTACAGCTAGACTAAAAGCTAATTGATAAAATAAAGACTTGTTTGTTGTGTGTTGTTGTGGGGCTTTGTTGTTGGATACTTGTTGGTATTTATAAGCGTGACATGTTAACCATTGATCATTTGCTGCCTTGGGCTCCAAGAGTGTTCTCTTCGATGACTAAGCTTGCTCTGGTAACTGTCGAAGCAGCTTCTGTCTTGGGCTCCAAGTACGCTTTCTTTCGATGACAGCTATCGTCTCAGTCTTTTAAGCATGTTTTCTTTCGATGACCTTCATGGATAAGGTTTTAAACAATTTCCGTGCCTTTCGCTATGTTTGATAGGATTGCCGCCTAACTTTATAACCGCCCTGATCGTGTCTTCTTTTGCGCGCCCTTTTTCCTTTGGCTTTTGAGGTAAATATCGCCAAAATTACCCTCTACACATGGCAGATCTGTAGTTTATCCTTTATCTTGCTCGCATACATCTGACCGTAGTTGATCGCTTTTTCTCCATGCGAGTATCACGTGACCCCCTAGGATAATTTTTAGGTGTTAACATATATACATATACATACATATACACAATTAGAAAAAAGAACTAGAAATTTTTGATTTGAAACAAAATCGAACAATGTCAAAAAAAAGGAATTAATTAATCTAATATGTAATTTCCCTAGAATCCTCACAATACTCACCTCTGACTCCACTCTTCTCGGTCTCCATCATTTAGTTGGAGGATTGCAAGTAAAATCATGACACAATCTTGATATTCTTTCCTGTTCTCATCTCTGATAATGTCCACTACACATGTTCCATTATGTAAATCTAGTGAACTTTATGCCAGTTAGCTTTTCTCTCCTATACTCTTTTTATCTCTTGTGAATGATTGAGGTTTGTGTTCTCCACGGTCATAACGACTCGTGAAAAATGGCTTTTTTTTTTATTTCTTGTATCGAGCTAACTACGATGTATTACGTAGATTTACTTCAATCTTTTCATCTTTCTTTATTGTGTCAGCGCGGTTACTTTACCTTCAAGATCCTTCATGTTCTTCCTTTTAGAGGCCTAACTTCTAAAGCACTTACGTGATGCCATTTCTCATAACAAGATGTTAATTCAACGTATTTTTTTATTCAATCATGGGCATAGATTGTAAATTAGCATGCAATCGAAGCATATTGTATTTCAAGGATTAGATTTTTATAAGCAGTTGATATTAATGGTCCCATTAGGCCAAGGAGGCCGGACCGGACTTCTAGTGTTGGTTCGATCCGGTCCCTAAAATTTTAGGATCAGGACTACTAGTCTGGTCCTCAGTTCCATATATGGATCAGAGTGGCCCATACCATGTGCACCCCTAGTGAATATTGACAAAATCATTGAATATATATAAGAGCGAAAAGAACACAACTTTTCATGCTATTCCAAAAAGAACATAGTTCTGCCTGTTTAAAAAACTGTAAATTCGAACGCAACTATTCGTATCCAAAAAATTGATAAATTCGGACACACCTCTTCAAATGTTGTAAGAGCCTCTAACAATCATTAGGCGGAAATAAAAATTTAAAATTAAAAATAAAATAATAATCGTAACTTCTTTATAAAGAGTTACTCCATTAAATGTGCCTAATTATTATGCGAACCCGCACAAGAGTATTGTAATTTAGCCCATGATTTTCATTTGAAAGACTAGAAAAGCCTTACATTTATATATTGGCCCATAAACTTACTTCTAGTGTATGTGAGACAAGGTACCTTTTGTTTGTTTTACAAACAAACCATTAACAATCCCACTTTGTTTGTAAAATAAAATTATAATCTCCTACTTAAAGTATAAATCAAGATTTAACCAAAATTTCAATAAGATTAATATACCAAATAAAGATGTTTTTTGAGTTAAACCTTTATTTGGTGCGAGTATCTCAAAATTCTATTAAAGTTAAAAGTAGTTGTAATTAAACAATAGAGTCAGATAGACTGCATATATACTAACATCTTGTTTTAACAAGAAGTTCTATAATTGACTCAATACTATTATGGCATTGTGCTTGTTCCCGATTCATAAGCTCTACAGAAAGTAACGTTAACTTTCATAAGAAGTGGCACAACTTCTACATCCATATAAGTAAAGTATCTACTGCATGTTTCTTCTAGAGTTGAACAAATTGAACCGCCCGAACTAGGACCGCCCAGATCGGACTTAGACTGGCAGTCCAATTCCCGGCTATAGAGGGAGTGGTCCGGTTCTCGATTCTAAGGTTCTATAGGATCGAACTTGTAACATTTTGAAATTCGACCCTTTTCGAAGTTGTGAAGCGAACAAAATAACTCGTTGGTGCATTTCAGTTATATCTCACTCAAAGTTTGTCACTCTTGAGAAGACTAACCAATGGGGAATACTAAATAGAAAATGGGTGCGTAGACCTAAGAACTAGACCATGAATCGACACTTTGGCCATAAGGATAAGGATTGTTGAGGAATATTTAGAACCATCAAATGCCGATCTAAGAATGATTACGGAATGAATTGCTACAATTATACAATTGGATTGTAGATGATTCCGTTTAACCATAGTATAATTTGCGAACTTTCCTAAATAAAATTTTGATGATCGCATCCCTCGGTATTAATGATTTTTCTCACAATTACATGACAACCAAAGGTCGCTATGCGTCGAGTAAATGTGAATGTGACATAAATCGCAGGTCGATACGCGTAACTCCTAAAGAGCCGCCCGTTAGTTTGAGATATACTGAAATTGCAATCGATCGAGAATGACTACAAATTGGACCTCGAAGTTGGACAACGGATATTCAAGGATTCCAACATTAATATTTTACTCATCAAGGTCGATTAAGTTTACGGCTCGCTCCAAAGTGATAGGAAAAGTGACGATTTGGATTGGAATTGAAAACCACCCTTTTACCCTTGAGTTATGCTCAATCATCTAGTTTAATTAGAAGAGAGTTTTGGTCTTTTAAATCCTCTTTAGTGGTTGAAAATTGAAGAGCAAGATGGTCACTTGCTTGAGAAAACTAGACTATCCTTCTTACATTTCTAGAGCCAAAATTTAAATTATTGATGGGTCCCCCTCTAGCCACATCTCACACACCAAGTCACACCAAGTCACATCCCTTGAATCCATCAACCACTCTCATCAACTCACTCTCTCTCTCTTATTTTTGAATGAAGCCTTGGAAACTCTTTTCTCTCTCTCCCTCATTTCTTCGACCATTGGCGAATCTCTCTTCGTCTCCCTCTCTCATCGACTCTTTCTCTCTCTCTCTCTCTCTCTCTCTCTCTCTCTCTTCTTGGCCGACTATCGTCGAACGCCACCATCACCTCCACGCTAACACTGGTGTCGTGAGCACGAGAGAGAGGTCGAGCAAACCGTTGGCACACCTAAATTGAATCGCGAGTTTTATGAGCTATTTTGAGGAGTTTCCTCACTTGGTTTGAGGTAAGTGACCTCTCAAACTTCGTTTAGTATGGCAAAAAACTAATGGTTACCTCTAGTTTGGATTTAGACAAGTTTAGAAGTTCATTTATGGTTGATCTTGAAGAAACCGTACGAGCTCAAACCTGTTCAAATCTAGTGGCGAGAGTTTACCAACTTTCCGTCGACTTTGTAAGCTTGAAACTCTTGGTAAGTTGCCCATTAGTCTAAGACCTTAGGTTACTAATGGACGCTTTAGATGTGAATTTGGACGAGTTTAAGGGGTTGATTTGGGGCTGTTCATGTTGGAGACCAAGAATGAAATTTGTGGCTAGTTGGGTTGGTTGTTCCTTAGATCAGAATCATTGCTTGATGGCTTGTTTTGTGTTGTTTACATTCGGTCTTTGGTGTTTAAGAGAGAGCCAAAATGAATTTGAGATGTCTTGACATGGCTTGATTAAATCAAGTACTTTCAATGCTTGAATGTGAACTTGATTTGAATATGAGACTTGAACGATTTGATTGTGTTCTTGTTTGGTCATGGGAGGCCGAATTGCTTAAACATGTATGTAAGTGAACTAAGTGTCATTAATCGATGGAGTCGTGGGCCTAAAGTAAAGAACTAATGGCTAATTGTAGTAGTAATGCTTGAGCATGAACTTGAAGTACTTTATTGACTTAATGAGTTGAGTCGCCTTAAATGGTCATGGAGCGGAGGCTTGTGCAAGAATTGAATGAGATTGAGTTAAGTATCGATAATAATGGCCAATGGATGGATTGAGAAAGAGGCCGAATGTTTAGCATGCCCAGGCCATGAATGTTATCGTTGATGGAATTGACTTGTTTGTGTATTAGGCCTTGAAGTGCCTCACAAATTGATCTGTATTAAATTACTTGAATTGTCATTTTAATGCTTGGCCGTGATGCATGACTGATTTTGGAACTTGTGCTAGCACAATTATGACTTACCTTGAATTCATTGCATGAGTAAATGGAATCGAGAATCGATATAATCGATAGAATTATGTCGAATGAGCAAATGGTAACGAGAATCGATATACTCGATGGAATCATCTCGTATGAGTAATGATTGATTAAATTCCTAGAGTACAAAACTTGACCTTAAATTGTGATTCATGACTTAATTTGGGAACTCCTGAAATTGTGATTGCAATATGTCCTTGCTATTTGTCTGGTTTAACGAATGGTTCCATTTGATTAGAATTGCATGACGAGGAACAATCTGGAGAATGACTTTGAAAGATAAAGTACATGATAAGGAATGATCCGAGGGAAGGCCTTGATGGATAGATTCGCTTGATAGGAATCAATTTGAAGAATGGCCTTGATGACTAGAATTGCGTGATAAGAAATGATCTGGTGATTGATTTGGAATGTGAGCACTGCATGCTTGGGATTTTGTAGAGGTACTATTAGCCTAGTCTAGGATTATGAGTTTAATTACTGAGATTTATTTTCACCACGTCATGGGATAACATTTTCAGGCCCTGAATGATAGAATCCTGAAAATGTCGAGGTTTGGCTGTTGGAAGAACCCTTTTGAAGTAGATAAATGTTTAGTTTTACCTGGCTGTTGTAACATTTAAAGTTGAACTCATGTTTATAAGAAATGTACGAAGTTAAGTTCAAAATCTCTTTTCCATCATGAGCCATTGTATTTATTTATTTATTTAGAAGTGGAGTTTAGTTCTAGCTTCCGCATGTGCTAATCATCTTAAGCTTAAGTTCGTTGCCGTTGGATCCTGGAAAATGTTCAAAGCATTGGCTGTCGAGGGATGATCGCTCACTCGTAAAGTTCAACGCGTGACAGGACCGATCTAATTTTTATTTTTATTTTTATTTTTTATTTTAAGTTCGTCAATCTATAAATTATGTCAATAATCTATAATTAAAGCATGACGACAATTCATAACTCCATATTAATGGGGACATCAAACACACATTTGGTGCAAGTGTTTTAAGGTGGTTCATTCAAATCATCCCACTTTTGTCAGGAATTTTCTATGATTGGGAGCATGATTCTATCTACTCCTTTTTTCTTATTTCTCTATAATACTAAGTAGTATAAACTTTATGTGCCAAATGTTATTGCTTAGCTTTTGGGATATTCCTTGTAAGATCATCCTCTCATATCCCATGTAATGCCACTGGGCTCTCTAATTTGCTCTATCTTTGTTGAAATGTCGTCGGTATGAGAATCCTCACCATTGAGCATCTCATAGTTTTGTTTCACCCATTGAAGGTAATCTGAATGTAGGGGTACACGTAGCAGAAGAAGTGCTACCTGTACTTGGCGTAGGTCCGACTGGGACTTCTATGCACGAATCAACAGGGCCTGAAAGTGCAGGCACTTGTTGTTCAGCTATCCAGATTTTGGGAGGAAAAGTGTCGAAAAAGTCATAAACTTATTGCATTAGTTTCAATTTAGTCATAAACCTTTTTTTGTAAGAATTTAGTCCTAAACCTTTTATTTGTGTCAATTCAATTCTAAACATTTTACAATGGTGCCAATTTGGCTCTAAATATTGTGCATTTATGTCAATTGAGTCAATTCGATCAATTTTGATCGAAAATTATTGGCGCGAACATCAATTGTCCTACGTGGCACGGCTTGAACTAATGTTGATATTTTTTAAATACTTTTTTGATATTTTAAATAATTTTTAACAATATTTTAAAAAATGAAAAAATGCTTAAAAATTATTTAAAATTACAAAATAATATTAAAAAATATCTAAGTCAGCATTTGTTATGCCACGTAGGATAGCCGATGTCCAAGTTAGCTATTTTCGATCAAAACTAGTCGAAGTAACTCAATTAGCATAAATACAAAAGATTTAGGACTGAATTGGCACCAATGCAAAAAGTTTAGGACTTAATTAACATTGATAAAAGGTTTAGGACTTGATTGACACCAATGAAAAAAGTTTATACTGAATTGGCACAAAAAAAAAGTTTAGGACCAAATCGACACTAGTACAATAAGTTTAAGACTTTTTTTGACACTTCTCCCAATGTTGGGAGCTTTGCATTGAATGTGTATAATAACTTGGAATCACCCAAAAGCCGGACCAATGGGAGGAAGGGTCAGGTTCAGGTCATGTCATAAATGGTCCAACCTAAATAACTCATTTATCTGTTTATAAACCATTTATTGTAAAGCAATTTTTTCTATAAATACCGGACCCAACCCATACCTAACCTGACTCACATTGTTAATAAACTTTCACATCTATCCCAATGTAAGAAAACTTGTTTCATATGTTTTTTTTTAATTATTGCTAAAACACTTCCATGGAATAGAAATCTAGTGGATAACTTTTTATTTTTAGAAAAATTTATTTGTTTATTATTCATTCGCATTCTCTCCTTTTCCTTTTTTATAATTTTATTTTATTTTACTTTCTTCTTTTTTTTCTTTTTTCTTTTTTCTTATGAAGTTCGACATGGTCGCCTGTCAGGCGAGGGTCAATGGACTTTGTCAAAAAAAAAAGAAAAAAAAAGGAAAGACAGACATCGAAAAATAAAATAAAAATTGTAAAGAAATATATATAATTATGTTAAGAGTTGGGTCTCTTAAATGGGTTAGGTCCAATTGATAGTGAAAGGGTAGATGTTTTTCACATGGGCTGTCTTAAGTGGGTTTTAAATGGGCACGCTTATAACCCACTTACTTTGATCTCTTTATTTTGTAGACACATTATAGACACATTATGCCGGACCTAAATTTGTTATGACTCATTTAAATGCTTGTAACCTACTAAATTAATTTTTAGATTTATTTTGACAGGTCTAGTAATTGAACAGGCAATGCCGAGGATGCATCCATAATGCACGGGTATAATTGATGTCATCGCCATTGACGCTGCTTTCTCATAGACATTTCCGTCAGAAAACAATATGGTGTGACCACGCCCGAATGTAGATGTTACCTTATAATAGAAAACGACATAAGTTTCAAGAGATGGTCTTTCGAGTGAAGATGAAGTTTTCCAACTATTTCCGACAAACTAACCAAGCAGAAGATGCTTGACAATCGCGTCGCCGGCCACCAAAGTGGTGCTGGACCCACAGCAAGAATGTTGTCGCCGAGCATCCCTGAGCCGTAGGCCCGAGTAGTTGAATTAAACGAGTAATGGAGGGAAAGCTATCGAGGACACGGCACCGACGGCGGCACTAATCATGTAACTACCGGGTCGGACCTAACTTCGATCATGAACCTTATTCTGTAAGTCGAAAAGCCTTCGTCGGCTTATGCATCGGTGTGCCGACCCGGGATTCATAAGCCCGAGCTTCTTGACCCGCCTTTCTTCTCTAGGGATGTCCAATGTGCGAATCAACGTAGAGGATTCCTAGCAAACTAGTATACAAAAAGAAACCCAACATCTCCAAAGCAGTTGCACGCGAGATTAAATCTACAAAGACAGCCTAAACTTATTCCAAAATCGCCCAAATTAAGACTCTTAAATCCAGTGGAATCAGTTGATCAATTAATACCGAAGTAGAGAGTCTTTCCAGACGCTTCCGACGTGAACACAAGAGCAGAGGATCGCAGCTGGAGAGGGACAATCTGCCGTGCTATCGGCGGCGGCCTATGTGAACGCGCCGAACCAGAAGCTATGGGAAAGAGGCTCACATGAAGCTCGGTCAAAGATAAATCAAGAAAGAGAGGAGCGAACGCTCAATACACCTGAGAAATTTTGATCACATGTATGTATGATTAAGACTTATCATCACATAGCAATCTTGTCTGAAACATGGATTTCGGAGAAGTGAAAGGGGAACAACCGGAGAGAGAAGACCAAATGAGTTGGCGAAAGATAAAAAAGGAGATTGAAATGATGATAATTCAGATAGCATCGCCGGATCTGTGGACAGAACTTGAAGATAAAATGTCAAGTGGTTAAAAGTATTGATAAATGAACAAATCACAAAAGCTAGTGCCAGCAGTCGTAGTAATAAAGAGGATGCAAAGGCTTACCTATAAAGATTAAATTTATCAATCTGGCACTAAATATACTTAAACTTGATTATAAGATAAAAATTAGCTGATACAAACAACAAATTACAAAGGAACGCTCACGAGAAAACTCTCTATGTTGGATCTTGGAAGTTCATCCCTCTTCCTCCATCCTCTGTTCTTCCTTTTGTGGTGGAAAGAGCCTATAACATCTAAATTCTCAAAGACATGAGAGTTTAGCTCTTTCTTCTTCTTCTTTCATTTAATTCTTCGATCGAAATACAAGAGAGAAACATCTCAGTTCTTAAGTCCGACTGTTATCCGTTGATAAATGAGTTGAAGTCCTCATATTGGAGTTCACGGGAAGTAGATCCTCTTATTATTGGAAGGCGTGAGATTTTTTTTTTTTTTTTGGTTCTTTTGTCTATCCTATCTCTAACTCTCATATTTCTGACTTTTCATTTTACATAGCACGGGAGTCAAATCCTGCACCTACAATACTAGTATCCCCACTTCCCCAATCCCTTTATTAGCAAGTTCGCATGCGTATTAGCTAGGGCATGAGCCATTGACCTGATTTTTTAATATCAAGATAGCTTGTTGTGGTAAAGAAGCAAATACAATAGCGGACGAGGTTGCTAAAAGAAATAAGAAAAGTCTCCCTAAAAATTGATGGACCCAACTACCCGCGAGCTCTATGAACTTACTTTGTTCGGACACCTATTTTACAAATGCCAATCCAATCCTTCAAATTCACTAATATAATCTTAAAACATTTATGCAAAATTTCAATGAAGTGCTTTTGATCAATTGCCTATGAAAATCGCTGCGTGACGACCCACGTTAGCACGTCACATAAGACCGCCGATGTTAGCTATTACAGTTGTTAGCAATTTCCGCCGGTAGTGGGCCTTCATAAAAAAAATATCATACAGGAATTCAGGACTATGTCGGCAAAATTTAAATTTTTATGACTGAATTAGCAACTAAGTTTATGACTAATTCAGTTATTATCCCAATAGTCATATGTTACTAGCATAGGGAAGGAATGTGTTAAAATTATGTCTTGAATTTGCACTCGTGAACAAAATCGATTGTGATATTATCTGTTATTTGCGGACGTCCAAATATTTCAAGTTGGAGATGGATATCTTGTTTTGTTTCGATATCAAATCGGCGTAAAAATGAAGTCAGACCAAGTAAATACATCAGGGAAGCAATCGGTCATGGAATTAAAAGGAAAAATAACAAAACGGGAAAAGTCCAAATCTGGACTTGGATTCACCGAATATTGGCTGTGCATGGATATCCTATTCCATGTCAAAGTTGGTTTTGACTTTAACCTAATCTTCTAGAGATATTGCTCCATATATAAATGCGCGTCAGACGAAAGAGGAGAGCGAGGGTGTTCTTGTTGTTCGTGAAGCGAAGCGTCGTCCGCAAATTGCATCCCCGGAAGAACCGCAAGTGTTTATAGTCAATAGAAAATCTTATTGTTAGATTTGCGATTACTTTGTGAGATTGATAAATTATTTTGCAAGGAATTAGGACTAAATATTATATACAGTATTGATTGTAATTGAGGTTGAGAACACTGAGAGTGTTTGAGCGAATCGAGTGTGATTTGTAATTTTCGTGTGTTGCTTAATTTATAATAAAATTCGTTGTTGTTCTCTCGTAGACGTAGGTCTCTACTATCGAACCACGAGCATGTGGTGTTCGATTTATTTTCTCATTTTGTCTATTTAGTGTTCGATCGCTTGTTTCGCATAACAATTAGTATCAGAGCTAAGCTAGCTAAGAAGAAAAAGTGAAAATCAACAAATTTGAGGGAAATGACTTTAGTTTCTGGAATATGCAAATAGAGGACTATCTATATCAGATGAAGTTGCATGTGCCCCTGTTTGGAGAGAAATCAAAAACGATGAAGCAAACTGATTGGGAATTGTTGGATGAACGAGCAACAGGTGTTATTCGGTTGACGTTGGCTCGTAATGTCGTGCTTAATATCGTCAAGAAGAAGACCACTACAGGTTTGATGAAAGCCCCGTCGGATATGTACGAGAAGCCATCTGCGATCAACAAGGTACATTTGATGCGACATCTGTTTAATTTGAAGACGAACGAAGGTGCATCAGTTGCTAATCATATCAATAAATTCAAAGTAATCGTTAGTCAATTAAGTTCAGTTGATATTGACTTTGAATATGAGGTACGTGCTTTGATTCTATTATACTCATTGCCTAATATGGGAATACTACTATTAATGATGTTAGTAATTACTCTGAGTCGACAAGTTTGACGTTTGATGGGATTCGAAATTTAATTCCGAGTAAAAACATCCATAGAAAAGAATTTAGCAAATCTGTATATACTTCTTTAATAGGTGAAAATAGAGGAAGAACCAAAGCTCGTGTTAGCAGAAGTAGTATGAACTCGAATAGAGCAGTCAGTCTAGGACTGGTGGTGATGTCTGTTGAAGCTGTGGCAAGACAGACATTTTAGAAAGAATTACTTTAAGCTTAAAAATGAAACGGGTAAGGGAATCAGAGTTGAATTTACGGATGATATTGCAGATATAGATGAAAATTCTAATGGTGTCAATAGTGTATTGTTTGTCATTGAGAATTCGCCATTTGACGGATGGATTATGGACTTTGGTTATTCTTTTCATGCTACACCAAATAAGAATTGTTTGCTACTTGTTAGTGCACAGATAGTAGTAAAATGTAGTTGAAAAACAATGTTGAATGCGTTGTTATAGGTGTTGGTGATGCTAAAATCAGAATTTATGACGACATCGTGAAGACATTGACTGGAGCTAGTCATATTTCGGAGTTGAAGAAAAATATGATTTCATTGAGTGCCCTTGATTCAGCTGGGTGTTGGTATTATTCATAATGTGAAATTCTGAAGATTGCTTGAGGTACCCTAGTGATAATGAAAGGAATCAAGCATGGTAGGCTGTATGTGAAACAATGACAAAGTTCGCTGCAAAGACGTCAAATGCATTTATTTGCTAGTCAGAATTGTGGCATATGCGTTTGGGGCATATTAGTGAGAGAAGTATGAAGGTTCTAAGATAAAGAAATTTACTATGTGGTTATGTCATTAATGAACTAAATGTATGCATGTGCTGTGATTTAGATCAACCGCAAAAAGTGCAGTTTAGTGCGAATGTCAGAGAAACCACGAAAATTACAGAATTACTTCACTTAGATGTTCGTAGGTTGTCGAGGTTTCCTTCAAAGAAGAGTACCAAATTTATGTTTATAGTTGTTGATGACTACTCGAGGAATGTTTGTGTTTAGACACAAGTTTGATGCTATTGTCAAGATTAGGCAGTTGAGAGCTTTGATTGAAAAGGAGACTGATAAAAGGATCAAGCAGGAGTAGAGTGACAAAAGCATAGAGTTTTTCTCGAAGCTATTAAATGAATTACGCATGAAAGAAGGCATAGTGAGACACCGCACTAGTGCCACCAATGAACCACATGTTGTGAATTGATGAGCAAAACATTACTAGAAACGGCCTATAAAATGCTCTCTAATGTTGGTATGGCTAGGAGATTCTTGACGGATGCGCTTAGTACAGCGAGCTATCTAGTGAATAGATCATCATCGATTGCGATTAGATGTCGAACTCCCGAAGACGTGTATTCAGGTAACGTTGCTGATTGTTCTTGGAATATTTGATTGTCTATATTATATTCGAGTTAGTTATGGTAAGCTCGATGGAAGCGTAAGAAAGCACATGTTCCTATGCACAAGGTAAACTTGGTTATCGGTTGTGATGCCCAAAATTAAATTCACCTGTTATCAACATAGAAGTTACATTTGATGACTCTCCAATACTTCTGGTTATGAGTGATTATAGCAGTGTTAATATAGATCTGTACGGTATTTAGCTTGAGGTGTAGTTGTAACTAGAAATTCCTAAGGTAGTAGGTACTAGTGCGGTAATCAACACAGATGTTGCTTGTAGCGAGGTGGAGCATGTATAGTCAACGGTTGCTGTAATGACTAATATTGACAATGTACGTATTTGATCTCCTGACATATATTGATGCAACGGTGATTTTGCTTTATTTGTGGTTAAAGAGCTTGTGTCAGAAAGTCCTTATGTATCAGTTAAAGGGGCATGTGTAGTTAGTATTCTAATGAGGTACATGATTATAGCGAAGTTTAAGAATGGCTTAGACTTGAAAGACGTCACTGGTGATTGAGCATAGTAGGGCTGTTGGGAGAGTAGTAGCGATGGAGTTCAAATTCTAGCAAAGCAATTATCATTTATTGTTAAAATTATGTCTCGAATTTGAGTCCGCCAACAAAACCGAATGTGAATAATCCAAATATTTGTGGACGTCTGAATATTTCAATTCGGAGATGAATATATTGTTTTGTTTCAATATCAAATCGGCGTGAAAAAGACGTCAGACCAAGTAAATACAGCAGGGAAGAAAAAAAAAACAAAAGGGGAAATGTCCAAATCTGGACTTGGATTTGGCTCAAAAGTCGAGGTAAGTGGAAATTATTAAAATTATGTCTACTATTTGAGCTCGCGAACAAAATTAGAAGTGATACTATCTGTATTTATGGACATCCGAATATTTCAACTAAGAGATGGATATCTTGTTTTGTTTCGATATCAAATCAGCGTAAAAAAAAAAAAAAACGTCAGACCAAGTAGGAAAAAAAAAAGACAAAAGGGGAAAAGTCCAAATCTGGTGTTGGATTCACCGAATATTGGTTGTGCATGGATATCCTATTCCATGCCTAAGTTTTAACTTTCGCCTAATCTTCTTGAGATATTGCTCGGATGCCTCAGACAAAAGAGGAGAGCCAGGGTGTTATTGTTGTTCGTGAAACAAAACCCATCCGCAAATTGCATTTATTGAAGAAAAATTTGTAATTTCTTTGTGAGTTTGAAAGATTATTTCACGAGAAATTTAAGGCTAAATACTATATGTGTGTTTGATTAATTGAGTGCATATTTTGTCTATTTAATGTTCAATTGATTGTTTCGCGTAATAAAATAGAATAGTCATTTTTTTTGTCCTTCAAAATCTTTCAAATGGCCGCCCGAACGGCAATAAGTTAGTAACAAACCCGAGCTCGCGCCAATCGAATCCCATTGGACCCTCCGGTGAAACGAAAAGTCAACGAAGTGGCAACTCCCGTAAATTACGGCTTGACTGGGGGTCAATGCACTTTCCCCATCTCTCTCCCGCTCACGGCTCACCAAAAAATCTTCCCCTGTTTTCTCGCTGTAAGAAACCTAAAAAAAAAAAAGCAAATCAAAGCACAATCCTGTCGAAATCACTGGAGCGGACGAAGACCTCCGAAACTTTTCGCTCATGGCGGCCCCTCCACGCAGGCCAATTCGCCCGTGAGCTCGCCTCTGTCCTCAATCCCGGGGCTCCGTGGTTCTCTGTAGCTTTGCTTTGTCGTCTCATTTGGAGGGTCAATTGGAGGTCGGAGCTCAGGTTCTTGAATTTGACTGCTGCCTCTGCGTTAATTGAGCTACAATGTGATTGGAAACTCGAGTTTTGGGTTGGGTCGAGTAGGACTTGTGTGCAACTGTGCATGTGGTTGCGTTGTGGTTGAAGAAGTGAAGCAATGTGCTGTTGACGTGAAATGATGGCTCTGTTCTTGGTTTTTCTTTGAGGGGCCGACATATTTGGTCAGATTGTGAAACTTTGGTTATCTCCCATTTTCTGGGGCTTGGTTAAGTAGCGTAATTGATAATCAGCTAAAAGCAGTTTTGAGGAGTGTTGTCTTTTGTTTACTGTGGTCTCTCTTCCTGTCTCTCACGCTTGTCGGTTCTTTACTTTCCATTTTCGTTTCTTATCTGTTTCACTGATGGATGCCTTGTCCTGTTTTTTTATCTTTGTTTTCCTTTTATCTGCAGGGTTAGTTGGAGAGAAAGATTTCACTATTTACTTTAATCTATGGAGGAGCACTGTAATTTGGAGAGCTTCAGAGTTACCGACAATGGTGTCGTCTCATGCAGTGATAGGCCATTGAATCATGTGAGTAATGGCAGAGAGAGCGAAAATCTAGATGTGGAACTTTTGGCTGATTTGGAATCTTATTTGCAAGATATCGATGATAGACTTACCATTTCGAGAATGGTGAGTGACTCTGTCATCAAGGGCATGGTGAGTGCAGTGGAGCAAGAGGCTGAGGAGAAGATTGGTGAAAAACAGTTGGAGATAGCTGGACTGAAGGAAACGCTACATGCATATCGTATCGTGGAGGCCGGGGATGAGCTCTCGCATATTCCATTGTCACTGTTGAATGAGGGGAATACCCAACAGGACTCATTTTTAGTCATCTCAAACCTTCGTAACCATGTTGGGAAATCGGATTTTCTGAGGAGCGTTATAAGTGAAGTGAAAGAGCAGCTGGCAAAACTCAAAAAAGAGGTAAACAATGTTAAAGGTGGAAATCGTTGTAGGAGGATGAATTCAGGTGATGAGTTGGTAGGGTTGGGTAGTATTTTGCTGGAGGAGGTGTCTGAAAGATTGATTGGTGTGGACAGTACGTTTGATGGTCTCCAGAGTACACTAGATTCTTTCTTCAGCCAGCTGAAGGATATGGTTCACATTCGTGAGATGCAGCGGGAATGGGAATTAACAGCAGAAATTGAGGCCATTGTTGCAAACGAATACATTAGGGGCCTTCATAGTGAGTTTGAGAGGAAGCTTTGGGATCTTTACGGTTACTCTCGCAGCTGTAAAAACCTCAGTTCCCTAAAGAAGGTGAAAGAAATTACTGCTCTACGTGAGGAACTGGTTGTGCTTTCTAATCTGTTGTCCGGTACTGATAATGGGCAGCTAGTTTCTCAAGTGTCCTTGGAGGATGGTGAAGAATGTTTGATCAATAAAAAATCTGATAACTTGAATCGGAAACTGTCAGGTAACCATTTGTCATCAGCTTCTCCCTGGGAGAGTAGTGGCAAGCATGATGAGCTGATAATTGCCATGCCAGAGAATTTGGATCCAGCACAACTAAAACATATGCAAAGAGATGAACTGATAAGTTATTTCAAGAGTGAGATGACCAAAATGAAAAGATACTATGAGTCCAAGGTACAGGAAATCACTGAAGAGGTTTTTAGTCTCAAGCGAGAATACTTTAAGGAAAGAGGATCTCCATTGACGGTCAGAAAAGACAAGGAATTTGAAGGATTGAAGAGAAAAATCCCTGAGGTGATCTTGAAGTTAGATGACATTCTGGTGGAAAGTAACATCGTACCTCAATCGAATGGTGATGTTGGCAGTTTAGGCACTATGAGGGAGAGATTGGAAGATCTTCTGACTGAGAATCACTGGCTAAGAGGCGTTCTTTCTGATAAGAAAAAAGAGGTGAAGTGTCTTCTCTCACAAATTTCTGAAGATGCAAAGCAAATCTCTTCTCATTCTTCTGCTGAGGCAAAACTGTTGGAAATGATTAGGAATCTCACGTGTAAACAGGAAGATGCTCAAGTTGAAGCTTCCATTTCTGAAGAGGTATACAATTGTATTATCAAGGAGATGATGGCACACGTGGACCATATTTCTGGCAATTTGTATAATCGGAAAAGTATCAGGGAAGATGTTCATGAAATTGCTCATGTTGCTGATTGTTCATGCCAATCTGAATTTGAGAAATTGAATATGGATTCTGTTATTTTGCAAGGGTTGGATGGAGTGATATTTGCAGAAGTTTTGAAGGATGCTAAGGAGAAATTATGTCACTTGAATGATTCGTATGTTAATGAAATGAAGCTTCGAGTTTCACTTGAATTGGAAGCAATGGAAAGAGAAAGATCATTGGTATTGAAAATTTCGGAGAATGAAAAGCTAAAGCAGGAGATGACACGGTTAACAGTGTTGGTGGGAGAAAAGGAGCAATTAGCTCAGGGAACAGCTAGTAAATTGTCTATACAGATGAAACAATGCGAATTAATTTCTCAAGAGCTTGACCAATTGAGAGCCGAATCAAGTAGACAGCAAACCCTAATTGCAGAGATGAATGAAAAATCAGAACTTATGAAAGGTAACCTTGCTCAAAGACTTGAGCAAATCAAAACATATGAAATGGAGTTGAACAATCTGAATGAGAAGTTAAATTTAGCAGTCAGAGAGTTGAGTAAAGCTAATGAAGAGAGAGCTATACTCCAGGAAAAATGGAGAGAGAAGGAGAATGGTTTAATGCTGCTTAGAGTTAAAGAAAGAGAGAATTTGGAACTGCTTGAGTCAACGACTGGAACTATCCATGAATTGCTGAAGAAAGTAGCCGACTTGGAACAGAGTATATCAGAAGATATTCAGAGGAAAAACATGAGGTGCACACTAAAATCCCTCTTCTTTGTAGTTTTCCTTTATGACACATGCAGTTCTTTAAGAAGCTGCTATAGAGGACTTCATGTGATTTATCTTGTTTCTTAGCAAGATTGAAGCATTCAGTGCATTTTCTAGATTATTTCTAGTAGTGTAGAATAGGTATTCTTTATCACCCAACGTTATGTTATATGTGCTTGACTTGTAGGGTTTGCATTATTTACAAAATGTTTAGGAGAGAAATTGAATAAGTTTGAATGGAGATTCTTTCTCTGGCTTTTGGTAGACAAAGGGATCGGACAGTCTAGTTGATGATTGGCTGCTGATTTAATGTCTTTTAGAGCATGGGCACTATTGGCGTTGCTATATTGGACTAGGCTCTGATGGTTTGATTGGAAGTTAAGCTAGCACATTTATTGTCAGTATCGCCCATCAAGTTTGAGTTTGGACTGACCAGCACTTGCTACTCAAGGGTTGATGAGCTATTTCCCACTATGGCTTAGGTTGTACTTATCAGCTGATTTATTATTTGTTTATAGCCTTTTCAAGGTAGTTTGAATCACTGTTATAGATTGCTACCATCAATTGTGTTTGTGGATCTTAAATACCCGTGGTCACGTCCACCACAACCACCATTCCTTTCATCTTCCAATTGTTGTTGAGTAATCCTTTAGTGAATCACACAAAGGACTGGTTATCTTCATTTAATGTGAGTCATCTTTGGCAAAAGCTTTTCCCAAGGGATTCTTCTCTTGTAGATGAATATCATGAAAAAGTTGAACTTTGGTGGAAGTGTCTCATCTGGTATAGAAATGAAAAGCCGAGCAACATCACTTCTAAAATATTCATCTCAGATTCAAAATTGGAACTAGACATTAGGGAAACAATCTCGGTCGGTTAATTAGTTGTCTTATTGTGTCATGCATGATTGCTAATAGGGCCTCGCCGCATACCATGTAATGTCTGCAATTCCCCACCCAGTTACTATACCTACTACCTATGTGGCTTTTAACAAGTGTCCTAATGCCTTTATGCCTAAATCAATGTATATCTAAATTCTCTTTTGGAGAGCCATTTTCCTTGAATGTGGATTCAGCTTTCTATTTAAATTCTTGGATTTTAAGAAATTACACGATTTACCATTTGCATTGAGGAAAGCATAGAGCTTTCTTCGGCAGGCACTACGCATGGGGTCGACACCCCATAAGAACGTTAATTGACTATTAATAGATCTGAAGATCAAGTAGCATGCTTTGGAACATAAAGATTACCAGATAGATTCTTTGCCACATCCTCCAGCACTAGTTCAGGATGCACTTTATATCTGCAAAAGTGAAAGCTACATCTCTTTTTGTCCTGCATTTTATCTGCTTTTCCTTTGGCTTTTAGATGAGCTGCATTTGGCTAAGACAATAGACTGACCAAGCTGCTGTGCTGGACAAGTTATTTGGCGGAACTGTTTTAAACAGCTTTTAATGTCGTGGACTTTTATAAGAGGACACCACATTGTCTTCAATTGAAATAACCCATTTTTTTCGAGATCCCAGTGTTGTTGATGTTCGCAATGGGAGATTCCCTGGGAACTTGTTCCATTGCCATACACAGCAGGCGAAATATCTCTGCAGTTTGGTGGAGAAGATGGGAACTACCGATAATTTATGGGGTGGTTGCAGGCTAATAGTGGTAATGGATACGCAGTTAATGGGCTTCCTGAAGAAATGCTAATCTCAGGTCTGTGACCCATTGAAAAATAGTGCAAGGGAAGAAGATGTTTGTCAGATTCATTAATTTGAAAATTGTTATAAATGTGTTTGTCCATCTTCATTCTGAAATATATACGTTCATAGACTTCATTTTGAAGGAAAAAATGATATTAGTTAAAGACTAATTCACTCAATGGTTATTTTGGCCAAACCAAGTGCTGCCTCCAATTGAAATTTTCGTTGCAGCTCCCTTGTCAATGACTTCAGTTGGGGGAGAAAAAGTTCAAAAGTGTGAAAAACATTGTTAAGGTGAGTAAGGAGACACAAAGAGAATAATATTTTTGTGTGAAGCCTCTGTTGACCTAATGTTTTTGGCAGGAACCTAGAGAAACTAGTATCAGATCAAGATAGGAAGAAGTGTGTGTGTGAGAAAGTGACCAGAAGGGCATATTTTGGGGGTATTTTCGTTGATTATGTTGCTGCGCCGTTAGCCATTTAAGGTGGAAATCAGAGTTTCCTTTGGTATTTCTGTAGTATTGTTTAATGAATTCTCTTGAAGATTGAAGGTTGCATTTACCTGTGGACCATCTCTATCAGGGTCAGAGATTGAGAATTTGGATACCTAGTGCTGATGGACAACATTAGAAATCATTGTTCTTATGATTTTTAAGTCCTTGAGAAATGCTATGAGGTCATTGGAATGTAATGTCCTCTAGCAAAGCTGCCTTCTGAACACAACCATTAGTCTTCTAGGTTGAAATCATGCCGGCACACATGCATGGACTATTCAGCATTCTAATAAATTGCCAAGTGCAGCAACTCAGCATTATCTCTGCATTCCAGACAGCGATGCCTTCTCACCCATGAACCCTGGCGTCCCTGTCAATGAAATGTGCTTATTCTAACTTCAATGCTCACCCCTTGTTGCGACTTATTATGGATGCAACAATTTTCCATTTGCAGATGTCTGTAATCTTCCTTTTTTATCACTTGAGCATGCAATTGTGGTAGCTCTTGCCGACTGTTTAGCTAGGGAAACTATGGGGTTTCTCTTAATTTCCTTGATAATAAATTTGTTAAATACTTGGTCAAAGTGGGTCTAGTTCACTATTTTCTTTACTGGTACGGCTTGTTTAATGCATAACATTGGTGACGGATGGTGTCCTGATCAGCAAGTTTTGTGGTAACTGTGGACTAAAGTTGTTTGTGTGGCTTTTCTCTCTAGGTTGGGTACTGTTGGGTCCCAACTTAGTTCCCTTAAGCAGAAGGCTGTTGCACTTAGAAGAATGGGATCTATTTACGAGCAGAGACTTGAAAGAAGATGTTCAGACCTCCAAAAGGCTGAAGCTGAGGTAAACGAATCACAAAGCTAGTAGTTTCAGTAAGCAAGACTTACCATATGCATTTTACTTGATATGCTAGTCATTTTATGTTACGCGGAAGATCGGGTTTAGTTGCATGTCTTGAGAACAGGTTAGTTGGTGCATTTAAGTCTAGAGGAGCTCATCAAGTATATGTTTTGGTTGTGCGTTTTCGGGGGATTCTTTTTTATTTTCCACTTATATTGGAAATCTTGTCTTACATTTTCTTTGTTTCCCAATATTTTCTATCTTGACATAGCTCTTTAATCGTGGCTGAAATTTTGAAAATAAAGTAAGTGTGAAAAAATCATGGCAATATCTCTGGTGGTGTTTGGGTGCCTGTCTTGCAACAGGTTTTTGGTTATATATATGATTATTAATTAATTTGGACACTATTGGGCTCTCTTCTTCATTGTTAAATTTCCGTGGATAAATCTCTTTCTTGCGCGGGCTTCAGTGCTCTGGGGCTTTTTTCCTCATACGCACTTTTGGAGTTGAAGACTAGAATTATTACTGAGATTTAGCTGGGTGCAAATTTAATGGTGGAACATCTATTGCATTTTATAGACACAAGTGGAGAAAGTTAAAAGAGTTATTAAATCTGCAGGTCGATCTCCTAGGAGACCAGGTGGATACACTTTTGAATCTCCTGGAGAAAGTGTATATTGGTTTGGATCACTACTCTCCAATCTTGCACCATTATCCTGGAGTAAGTTGCTTTTGCCGTTTGGTCATGGCTGTGTATGTTTTAAATTTCAGATTAAAAAATAATAATAATAATAATAAGTGAGATTATATTACGTATTTGATATTATCCGGTGCGTATGACTGATAAAAAACTTGTGGGACATTATTACTGACTATGTTGCTAAGAGGAATCATCAGACATTTACATCTGTCGTATTTTCCTTTTGTGATAAATCTGATGTTACATAGGACTGGAATGTCAATGGCTCTGCATATGCATCTAGTGCAAGACATCTGCAGAACTGAAGATGCTACCTTCCAAGTCTAAGCTCAATGTCCTTGTCCTGGGAGTTTTATTTATCCTTGAATGCTCCTTGTTGGGGCAAAGGTGCTGCGGGAGTTTGAGCAGTTTTAGGGGCTTGTGGAGGGGGGCCTAGTAGGGTTGGTGGGGGGATTCTCTTGGCCTGGAGGAACCCGAAGTAGTCTATGGGCAGGACGTGATGCTCTATAGGCATTATTGTGCCTTGCCTTGTAACAAGCTTAGGGTCTAATTACTTATTCATCTACTTTTCCTAATATAAGCTACCGTAAAAGGCTTTTGAGCCAATGTCCTCTGAAAGACAAAGCCATAAAAACCTTCCAATATGGGCCCAACCCTCCCGTTCGCTAGTCATCCTTCTCGAAAAAAAAAATAAAAATAAAAAAACGAAAAAGGAAAGTTGATTTGATTGTGCTGCTGTCTGCTTTCCAGTGAAAAGATTTTCTTTTTCTCTTCTCTGCTTTTAGGTTATGGGTAGCATTGTTCGACCTTTGATTTCGGACTTGGGAGGCATTTTGTAAGTGAATTTGTGGGCGTGCGAACTATTAAAAAAAATGCTCAGAAACATAATTTGTCCATCGTCCAGGCAGTATAAAGATTGTATTGACCTGCCACCTGACATAAAATTCTGATGGATTTTCTAATCCTTCACTGGCTGGCTCTCCCTTTCTTCTTGCAGATTATGGAGGTCCTGAAGCTTGTTAGAAGAGAGTTGACTGGGGAGTCATTAAAATTAACTGGACGGACTGTCAGATAAGTCGATGCTTCAAACAGAAGCTCAGACTGATAAAACACTTAAGGTATGCATTTATAGCTATATTAGACCTTATTAATTCAAATCCGGACACTGAGCCGTCTACAAGATACCAAAAAGTTCCATTACAGCTGTTCTCTTGGATCTGAAGAGTAGTTTACACGTATGTATGGTTGAGTTTGTCCATTATGTAGTGAATATATTGTTTGCAGATCCCATGGTCTGGTCTCCTACAGCAACCGCATCTTTTATCATTGTAGCAGTTGTGCAGCACCTCCAGTCAACAACTCGTGGCGTGCTGCAGGGATGGATCTTTTCTGTTGATAGTACGCCTTTTTTAAATGATTATAGGGAAGATTAGGATGTCATAGGACAAATAGCTTCTGAAGGAACAAGGCGAAATGTAGATGTCTAGCATAGACCCGAGTAAATTTAAGGAAGAAACTAGGAAGATGCCAGCCGATTTTTGTTGTACAAACGGGATGCATTTTTTGGGTTGTCGGGTAGTGTTCTTTGCCCACGGAGCCAAATCTTCAGCTCCATCTTGTCTTTTTCTCTTTCTTTTTCTTTTTCTTTTTCTTTTTTCTTCCTTACACTAGCTTATGCAAAGTCTTCGCCTTTTCTTTTCCTGATGCTGTGAACGAGATCTTGGATTAGATATAGCTCCTGCGATTTGATGGATTTTGCTTCTGGTAAATTACTTGGGGAAAATTTCAAGTTGCGCTATCAATTTGCATTTCAACTTCAAAATAGACAATTTCCATCCTGAGATTTCACACTACATTTCAAATTACATCCGCAGTTTATCCATATTGTAGTAATGAATTCCCATATCGAAAATTACCCCAATCTCTCCACCTATCCACACAGAGAGAAAATAGTAATAAACCCTCGACGCACAACATATGCTTTTTTTTACCTGGTTAATGAGTTTCCTTATTCTCAACCCAAATAAAGGAAAAGTGATATGCTCGGCGATTCCATGTCGCTCCGGCAGCATTGAATCTGAATGCAACATCAGATTCTGACGAGCAATGTACCAAAATTTCAGTGCAGTCGTGTCCCGTAGGATGCACGGCTTTCATGTCAGCGATTTTCGGCTAATTTTGGTCGAGTAGACTCAATTGGCAAAAAATAAAAAGATTTATGACTTAATTGGCAAACTTAAATAAGTTTATAACTTTTTAGAATAATTTTCTCCTTAACAACATATAAAAGCAATGTCAAGAATATTACTAAAAATAGGCCAACAGATCTAAAACATTCTCACCCACTAGTTTTAGCTGCAATCCTTCCCGAACTCCATAAAGTGACATCCCAAACTTCATGTCTTCTTCATCCTCCTCCCATTGTGGCGTCTCCACTCCAAAACTACAATTTTTTAGGGGCATATTGACTATACATATCCCGTGTCTTTTAACCACTTTAAATGAGTCCCTCCCTTCCCATCCTCTTATCATTGATGTCCTTAGATCCGAACTTCTGTTGGGATTCAAAGTCCCGTATGGGCGAAACATAAAAATGTAATAAGCATAAACGCAGCGGAAACAAAAACAAAAAACCGTACACGTATCCATGGATTTCCAGAGGCGTCATCTCGTGCATTTCAATTGAAAATCAAATCATTACAGAATACCTCTTGAAGCGTGTTTTGAAATGACTTGGTTCAGATGTTCTTCAAGTCTCACAAGTGTCGAACCTCTAGTTCAGACACGCCATCAATCGCATGACGAATGGAAAGACAAAACTCGCAGACAATCACCACATTGGATTGTGCTAACAATCTCATCGACACAGTTCTTCGCTTTCAATTTTTGGTCAATCTTCAACAAGCCCACACAATGCACACCACTGTTAAAGAGAACAATTCTCCTCGTACACTAAAGCTACGTGCGAGCCCGTATTTTTAGTCAAGATAGGATTGGATAGGCTATGATATGAAATCTAGGGATTTTGCCATATCATATCCTGTGTTTGGTGAATCGCGGTAATAGAGCCGGATATGTTCATATCATATCATATTGATTATTTGGTATTAACAATATATCGACGTAAAATGAATTTGAAACAGCACAAGCAAAAATATAAGAATCTATTATAATTCATTGTTGAATCTAGTAAAAGAAAAAAAAATAAACATTCAATTTTTGCTGAAAATTTTTTATTTTCTCGCGACATTCGATAAATCTCAACATGAAACACAAAGTTATGGAGGAGAAGGAGGTTTGACTCTCATTCTGTGCTCCGACCATCAAGCACAGAGGAGAATCAACGAATCACCAATATGCGCTTGTGAACCACAACCATCCATCACACAAGTCAACACTGTGCCTCAGGTTTGAGAATTACATACACAAGACCAAAGCATGAACGATTTAGACATTGACCACGCTCGAAACTTCTATGTTGCTAATCGTTCAATGTGTGTTACCTTTAGTGAACTTGTAGGGAACAAGTACTTATATTCTAACTCGGATATCAAATATCCAATGATTTGTGACTCGGCATTCCCTCAAGTATCCAATACTTAATGACGAAGTTATGAACACACCGGACTCAACAGGATTATTAATATTCACTCAAATATCCATCGACCGAGAACATCATAAAGATTTGGTCTAATTGTGTACTTTCACAAATATCCTTAACAACTTAAGAATATGGTCATTCGCAACTGATCTTATAGAATCATTCATCTAAATAATTTGGACAAATGAATGAACAAGTCTTTGCCATTGCATATATGCAAATTGAAACCACAACTAAAATCTCTAACATGTAATCATTACTTGCTTGATTTAGGGCACACAACCGACAGTTCTTAGATCCGAACTTCTCCATTTGGTTTTTCACAAGAGATCACAACTTCATCTAGCCACGGGAAGAAGTATTCATTTTCCATGTTAACTTGTTCAATAGGATCTTGACTTGAGTTTGAGCCCATGGTTAGGTGGGACACAACCCAAATTCTATCCGAATCAGAGCAGAAAATGAGACGACCCGTCGTCGTCAGTTTTCCGTTTTAAAGGTTATCCTCTAGTTTGGAGACCTTTCTATAGGCCTTCTACATTCCGTATATAAGGACGGCGTGATGTTCTAGTTGCTTCGAAAACCACAGAAATCACCACTCGCGGGCCCTGTGGTGAGGCTAGAGCTCGCCAGGATCAGGGCCACTGGCCTTGGGCTCGCCCAAGATCACCGGGACGCCGAGACTCGAGCTCACCTGTAGCCAATTGTTGGGACCAGCTGAAACCAGAAAAAAAAATAAAAAAAATAAAAAAGGATAAAAAAATTAGTAATTAAAAATTTTGAATTTGAAAGACAAAAATGAAAAAAAAAATATTGAAAAAAGCGCATGAAGAGTTCGATTTTCCATCCAAATGATAGAAAATATTTTCTGAATCTTTTTCATATTTCAACCAAACACCAGAATATCGGGAAAAAACATTACAAAAAATATTTTCCGAAACTTATCATTTTCTATGAAACAAATGGAGCCTTGGTGGCTGTACAATTGCCAAGGGAAGAGAGACAACTATACCTTTCCCAATCACAATAGGGTAAATTCCAAAATATTTCGGGGCATGTCCGTATGGGCTTAAGAATAGTGAAATTTCATATATTTTCAAGCTAAGAGAAAAAAATCCAAATGCATTCACAATTAGAATTAGAATAATTTACTAAATAAAAAGTAAAAATATATCTTAATAAAGATGTAGGCTTAGCTTTTCTCTAGCATCAACATGGACTTGGAGATGTTCCCTACGATAAAGAAAGGAAAAGCCGAGGCCCAAATAAAAAGACGAGGAGAACGGAAAGCAACATCTTCAACATCAGATGCCGTTCGTGTTCGACCCAACATCAGATGCCCGCTTTTTGTGAAAGATGCCACCATTTGTGTTCTTGCTCTTTTGCTGGGTACACGTTCCTCGTGAATATTTTCTCCCAAGCATTGCCGCGAAACTGAAAATGAGAGAGTAGATGTGCGTTCTCGATCCAATCAAAGACGAGAGCCGTCTATGCCGGAACGGAGGGATTCCGGCGGAATTACTTCCTTGTGACTAGATCTCAACAAGTTACGGTAAAACCCGACACTTCTCAAACCTTCCCAATCCTTTATGGAGTAGTTTCGTCATGGTTGGAATGTCCCGGGAAATTATCAAGAAAGCCCCTTGACTTTAGACCGAAAATTGAAGAGTAATCTCTTGCATATCTCAGGATCATTCTCATAATCGCTTTCACTTATCACTTGTCGGGAGTAGTCTCGAAATAATAAGGATTTAGGAAGTGTCGTTTGAATTTGGACAAAATTTAGGACAAGTCGCTGCAATTTAAATCTTCAATAAACTCAAACGGTTGTCAAATTGGTCAGCCAATTCAATGACTGGCTCACCCGTGATTAATTTAGAGGATTTAACACCAAAGCAAAAGATGCATTGCCATTGAAACCGATCGAACATAAAAGTGTAAATCTAGTTCATCTTAAAAACCTGCTGTTATTGTTCGAAAATATTAGTCACGCTTCTTTAGGGAAGTACGAGGAAGTCTCAATACACACATTGGTTCTTGAATCATCTGGCTAAATGTTAAGCATTTCAATCGACCAAAGAACCCCGGGTCTAAATCCAAATCATTTAAATACTGATGCAGTCAGTTTAAGGTACAAATCATTCCAAATTGGAATTCAAATTGCGAAAAATTCGACTTATAAGGGAAAAGGGAAAAAATTGGGAATTTTTAGTGTACAAATGAATGAATCTGTTCTCCTGCTGCCGATCAAGGAAACAGATAAGCTTCCAAAGAATCTGGATTCCAACACTCGGTTCTCCCGTGAAGAGAGAAAAGCAAAAAGGGCAACTAGAAGATAATAAGCTGTAAATATACAAAAGGCTGAACAAACGCATCAGTACTTTAATTCAATGAGAATTCAATTTTTATACCAAACGTATTTCTATTTTAACAATATTTTTACCAAAATCCATTAGAAACTTTTGGTGAAGTACTACAGAACATATCATATATAAATTCAATCCTCTCACCGCTAAAGGAAGCAAGACGAACCAATTCCCAGAGACCGATTGCTTTATAATCTCATTTCCAGAAAGACCAATCTTCATAATTTTTGTCATTCAAAACCTCAATCCTGAAAAGGAGAAATTAACTTTGAACTAACTCTATGCACTCCATTGAGCATTGTTGAGATAAGATATGAGTGTAACCAAGTCATCCACCTCTTTCCAAGGAAAGTACATCAGCCTATAGTCGTGGAAGGAAAATACATCCTGGGTCAACCTCGCCGAGAGTTTCCCATCAAAGCCAGCCTCCCCACATTAACGACGAGATGTGGGCATCGCGCATCACAACCAATCACATGTCGCCATTAGCACAACCGGTTTACACGGATAACCATGCAAATCGACAGAATCAAACACTTAAACCAGCAAAGGTAATACATCTAAGTCCGCGACGAGGCACACCTTGCCAGTTCCAAAGGCCGTCGCTGCCGTGACTAAACCTTCTCCTTCCGAAGTTTTCCAACCACAATTACCGTAGGGGCCCATCGGCACATAATTGTCGACGACCGGAGGTCATTCGACCAATGCTGAAATTTAAGGGACACGGAAGAAACGCGGTGACCAACATCACGCGACTCGCACGTGCTGCACTGCAGCATAAGACAAGTAGGTAGTCATACATAGATGTTTTAAAGAAAGATGATTAAGCATGCGTCGCAAGTGCAAGTTAGTCTTGTAAAGACGTTCGAGATCGGTTGCGAAGTACATGTCCCGAGTACAATAAGTTCATCAAAGATTTCTTGTCCTGCATTCCTAATGCACGCGGACCACAGGGAGAATATATATATATTTTTCCTTCTTTTGATGATTTGATTAAAAAAAAAAAAAAGAGATGGGCTTGGCCCTATCTGTAGTTTTCAGAATTCTTGTGAGGAGTCATGATTGAATGATGCACGGTTTCAAAACTTGAAATTGAAGCAGAGACTAGATAGAGAGCGGTGGGAATTCTGATCCTTGGGGGCCCTCATTGGTTAAACGACCGATGATTGGGATTTGGCTCCTAGTTGTTTACGTGAACGCTGTACGGATTTCGACACTTTTGAGGTCCTACTATTGATTAATCGAAGGATGGGAGAGGTCCTAATCGATGGTTAAATCATTGACCAAGTTAGGAATAATTGGAAGCGGTGGTTAAATCATTGGTCGCCAGATCGTCGTTTAACCATACGGCCGATGTACCAGACAGGTTCGATCCTCAAACCATTTTTCCAGGTAAATAAGCAAGAGATGCTCGTATCGTTTTTGAACCGTGATTCAAATGCATGGAAGACCACCAAGGCGCAATTCAATCGACATGGCAAACCTTCGAAATGGCTCTCTATCAGCGTGCAAGCAGCAGTCTCTCGAGATGAAGAGATTCCCGAGGTCATGCGGACCTGTCAAAGTGCGCACGCTGTGGTCCTCGAAATTTCGAAATTCGAAGAGCCGCCTGGCTACGCGATGTTCATCGATCAAAATGGTCATGATGGACATGGTGTACCGTAAGGGAGGCTCGGCATTGAAAATCGACGAAAGGGTGACTTAATGTTGTCGTCCTTGAAATATTGAAATTCGAAGGACTGCCTTGCTTGTGGCAGGCGGGGGCGAGCTCGGACTTGCTGGCTCTCGTCTCTCGCCAGTTGATTTGTCACATATTCTTTGATAAAACCAAAAAATCCATAATTACAGCAGAAGAGACAGAAAACTACTTTGTTCTTCTACTCAATAAAAGCACAAACCAAATCCAATCCAATCAATTCTTGTTGGATATTTCAATAATTTTGAAATATTATTTTACACTGATTTTAGATAATTTATGATGGTAATGAGTAGCCATCAACATTTCGAATGATCGGTTTTCTAATGGTCATATAAAGGTTACTTTTCTAACTATTTACTAATGATATTGTAACGATTTGTAACGGTTTTGTTAACGGATATTTCCTAATGGCTATTTGCTAACGGCTCTATTTTAGTTATATATACATATATATTGAATTTCAAGAAATAATCTTTTGTGAACTTTAGTATTCTACAAGAGAGTTTTTCCCTTCCTTCATCTTTTTCACAGGGTTGTACATATAACGTTGTTCCTATTCCTTCTAATACTCAATGCGGAGTATAAAAGAAGGTCTGTTGTATCTTGAAAGGATAGCTGCTGGAAACCTTACATACCAAGTTTCGTACTTCAAGGGGCGGAATTATCCTTAAGGGCAATACTTGTACGCCTTAGACATTTATTCTTATTTTCTCATCTTTTCCAACATATTTCCTACAATTGTTAATTTTATATATTATCTAACATTAGTTCCAACAATCTTAAGGATAATTTCCTTATGGATTTCATCGCTACTGCCACTGCTATTGGAATTGAACGAGAATTCGGAGACGGTGGAGGAACAAGTTTTATATGTACGTGAGCAGTTGTCGTGGGACATGACCGAGCATTAACACCAAAGAGTTTTGATTGTTTCGGTAAGGTTAGTGAACGCCAGGTAAAATTGTTCTTTGACAATTCGATACCTATGTTTTTCCGAGAGAAAGTTGGACATTTGTAAATGTTTACTTTTTCAAGTTCGTCATTGTATTTTTATTGTAAGCATGCATATAGAACTGGTAATTAGGGCACACAATGACTTTTTATTTTTAATCCATGAATTCACTAGTCTATGTTTGATTTTTGAACGCTTGTAGTAATTTTCATGTGTTGGAGAAGAAAGCTAGGTTCAACATTATTAATTGGTAAGGCACGTGGAGACTGATATTTGTTGGGTTTCTTTACGTGTAATTTTGAGCACTTGAGCTCTGTTGTGGGTAAAATACTCCAGAAGACGGATATGCGAAAGCTCACTTGGCCTACTTGGGTGTAAATGAGGTTTCTGCATGCTGTGGCTTTTTATCTTAGAAGAAAATGGACAATTCACTCAAGGAAGTGTTTTAATTCTCATGGACTGTTGAGGCACTCCAATTGCCTGGCATGAGATATGTCGGAAAGTTTATCTGTCATTTTTATTGCTTTCTAATTTTTTTTGAAGGATTTGGAAGAAAATAATATTATTTTGCGAGATAGGATCATAAGAAGTAATCGTGGCCTAATGCTCACTCAACAGCATTACATGGAGAGGCTATTTAAAAAAAAAAATATCGGCACTTTGGTATCACAAGAGTGAGTACTCCTTATGATTCTAATTCTCAATTGGTGAAAATATAGAAGGCAATGTGGCTCAATCTGAGTACGCTCAGATTATTGGGAGTTTGATGCATTTGATGAATTATATTTGACATGCTATAGCATATGTTGCATGAGACTGAGTAGATACACAAAATCCCAATGATGAGCTTTGGATTGCCTTGAGCAGAGTAATGAAATTTTTTAGAGGAGCTATAAACTATGGTATCCTATACAGTGGTTATGTATTTATCTTTGTGGAGGTATCAAAACTTGGAAATTAGCCAAGAATGTGTAGGGGGATGAAAATCATGCTAACCATAAGTCAACTTGGTTGAAGTAGATGATCTTATGACATAATTATTGCAGTCGTCTTCCATGCCAATATTATGGCAATGTAAATGAGTGGTAGACTCAAATGTTACCATGCATATATGAGAAAACAACCTCCCATGCTATTATAGGAGAAGAAAGATAAAAATATATTTATCTTGGTGATTCGAGAACTACTTAAGTTCTTGAAATTGACACTTTACTTGTCTAAAGCATTGTGATTGCCAAACGGCAATAATGTAATTTTATATGTAAAAAGAGACACTTTCAATTAAGACATGATGTGGTAAAGCAATAACTTAAAGATGGAATTGCGTCCATCAATTATGTAAAGTCAGAAATGATTTTGGCCAATCCTCTGACCATGCATCGAGAGAATGTGACAAGTTAATTAAGGAAAATCAACGGTGATGCTAACCCAACCTATGTGATTAGCGACCCCATGAAGTAGGTTCATATGGGTGATAACAAATCACTTGTTGATCTAGTTATGCACTATTAAGATTTATGTCCCTCTTAAGGTGAGAATGATGTAAGCCTGCAAGGGCGATAAGGTTGAGCTAAGCTCTTGATGAATTCCATAGTCATTACTAGTGATGTATTAAGCTGTAGAATATACTTGATGGAATCACCTATACAAGTATGAAGTGAGGCTGCTCCTATGAGAATTTTTGGCAATAATCTCCAAAGCACTTATGAATAAATCCAGCACGCGCATGGCCTATTAGCGCAAAACCGCGTTGAACAACAAATCTCATGAGAGTGTAATGTGATTTGTGAAAATTATGATTCACAAAAAGTTAATGTTGGCTCATAGAAGTTTCAAACTTCACTAATGATTTCGTAAATTATATTTCATTCTTTCTAGGGTTGATTCATATCCCAATCAACACCAATTTCAATGCATTACGCTCTAATGATCCAGCATTATTTTATTTTTTCTTTCAAAACTTTTTGAAATATGTGGGGAATTGTTGGATATTTCAATAGTTTTGAAATATCATTTTACAATGATTTTGGATAAATTATGATGTTAATGAGTAGCCATAAATATTTCCAACAGTCAGTTTTTTATTGGTTGTATAACGGTTACTTTTCTAACTATTTACTAATGGTATTGTAATGGTTTGTAACAGTTTAGTTAACAACTATTTGCTAACGGCTATTTGCTAACGGCTCTATTTTCGTTATATATATGTATATATAATATTGAATTTCAAGAAACAATCTTCCATGAACTTTAGTTTTCTACAAGAGAGTTTTTCCCTTCCGTCATCTTTTTCGCTAGGTTATACACATAACGTTATTCCTATTACTTTTAATACTCAGTGCGGAGTATAGAAGGAGGTCTGTTGCATCTTGAGAGGATAGCTGCTAGAACCTTTGCGCACCGAGTTTCATACTCCGAGGGGCCGAATTATCCTTAAGGACGGTGCTTGCACGTTTCAAACATTTGTTCTTATTTTTCTTGTCTTTTCCAACATATTTCCTACCATTGTTATTTTTATATGTTATCTAATATTTTTCCAACAATTCTTAGCAAAGTGGCCGGTCGCCACAGGCACGGTAGCCCAATGGTAATATGTCTCCATGACGAGATTTTGCAAGAGGTCTCCGATTAGAATCAATCTAGGAAATTTCATCCACAAGGACACATGGATGCACGCTGGCCTTGGGCGAGCCCAATATCGTTAGGATCGGCCAAGCCTCGAGGTTGTTTGCGATCGGTCGCTGGGCACTCGGCAATTGGCAAAATCAGAAGGGAAAAAAATAAAATAAAAAAGATAAAGATAAAAATTAAAAAAACTTTGAATTTTTTTAAATAAATACAAAAAGCAAAAACAAAAAAGCAAAAAATTATTAAAATGAGTCTGTGGAGGAAAATCCTATCTGATTTTTCATATCAAACGAAGGAAAATATCTTTCTTTGTGTTTTTCATGTCTTGGATGCTTGCCGTTTCTTGCGACATTTGCTGTTTCGTGCCGTGACCTTTTGCTCTCTCACTTTTTTGGTCCTAAATTTTTCTTAACGAATTTGGACAATTTGCATTGGATTATAAAACCTAAATGACATCAAGTGAGTTTTAATTAAAAAAGGAGAATATGTTGTTCCAAGGATGTTGACACAGAAAGTTGTCTTGGACATTGTCTTCCGAATCTTGCCCCAGCATGAGGATGATGCAGGACTGGACAGTGAAACTTCTATTCGTCCTCGAGAAGTTCTGTGTGATCGATTAGTTTCCAAACTTCGGCGATCTTCAAAACAACTTTACGGCTCCCTGCACTGGCGAGGGGCGTGACCATCGATCTGGTAAAAAGACAAAAGGATGCAACCACTCCCGCGGTAAACGCACCGAATACCTATTGGTAAAGATGTGTGAGCTGACCTTGGCTTAGGCAATGGTTAAAAATTTGTTCAGGCCCTTCCTCGTCTCGACGACTGTCACGTAGCTTCAACCGTCGTTTCTGATGTCGGGCATGACTAGACAACGGAAGGAACTCGCAAAAGGGAACAGTCGCCGGAGAGCCGCTTTTCAAGTTCGATGGGCGACGCTATTCGAAATCGATCCCCGTTTAGGGCGATCATTTTCAGTTCCATTTGTTGAAGATTTTTGTGTTTCCACGGAAAGCACCTCGAATTTTTTGTTGCCTTTCAAAGAGCGAATGCTGCCAGGCCCATTTTTTCATTGTCCTCTTCTTTTCAATCTTCTTTCTTTTTCCTTATGCGCGAGATGTGGGGGACCATGCGACCAAGGAGCACTTAAAGCAAACCGCACAAGCATTGGACAATGAAGAAAACCAAAGCACGGTGCGAGCAAGCGAATGAGACGAAATTAGGTACAACGTCAACATCGTTCCCATTTTTCTGTCTGGTGAACTAAGCAACTTGCATGCTGGTGGTATGGATTGTAAAGAAGATCGTAGCGTGTATGTTTGATCGAAAGTATTTCCCGGTGGAATGGAATTGATTCGATTTCTCCCTCAACATCGAGCAAAACTCGTTGAAATTCTCAATGATTTTCTTTCTTCCATCTATCAGAAAATCCGCACGAGTGGGGTGAGTTCGACAGACATCGTTGTCCAATGTCCCTGGCTTGAGACTATGAAGATCGAGTCGGATAAACCAAGTCAAAAGTCAATCCGCTCAAACTTTCTCGGATCCTCTAAATACATTATTTTTCAGAGCGGTGTCAATCGTGACGGGCATTTCCATCAAAACCCATATTTTGGCCCGTCCTCACCCTTGACCCTTGATTTGAGAGTGTAATGGTGCCGCTGGTTAGGCTTTACGATGTTTATTTGGGGGGTTTGGGTTTGCAAATTAGCTTGTTTCTGCTGGAGGGGTACGATGCTCCAAATGGCCGCCGCCAATGGACTTACCGCGATAGTCTAAATGTGATGTTCGCGGTGGCAATTGATTCTGCCAGTGTGACAACGCCTAATTTTGCGGTGGTCATGAGGGCTCTGAACATAAAATGACTCCTGAATTTTATGTCAATTTGCAATGTAGTCTTTGAATTTGAGCAAAATGTGCAATGTGATCACTAAGATTTTTCAATTAATTTGATGCGATGCATGAATTTTTTATATATATTCAAATGAATAGGTCCAATGTATTCCTAACGTCATTGATAAAATTGAAAATTTTTATATAATTCAAGAACTCGAAAAAAACTACAATCCGGAGATTAAATTGAGCATATAACAAAAATTCAAAGATCACGTTACATGTTAGACTAAAGTTCGGACCATTTATTCACGTTACATGTTACATTTATGTCATTTTGTTAGGTATAAATGAGGTCAAAGGACGTCGGCCGCCGATCAACCTCATGCGTCGCGGTCGTGCAGTCATTCAAACAGTGATTTCAAACGCCAAAAAAAACTTTGCCCTCCACAACCACAACGGTTTTCCGCTACTTCATTTTCGCGGATTTTTTCAATTAAAAATAATAATTATTTTATTATATTTTTATTTCGAAATTCTCTTATCTACTGACACATTAGCCTCTTTTTTTTTTTTAAAATAGAAAAAGGCATAAAAAAGAAAAAGAAAAACCAATTTCTTAAACCTCACTCCACTGTACTTTAAACTCGTCTTCTCCATCACTCCTCCGCCCCCCCCACCCGGCTCTCTCTCTCTCTCTCTCTCTCTACTTCTTCGCTTTTCTGTCTGGTGCGAAGCTGCGAAGAATCTCTCACTCGCCTTTTGCTGCTCTCGACTACTTAGTGGAAACCGTGGTAAGGCCGCCCCACGCTTTCGCCTCTCCTTCGCTAGATCTGACCGCATTGCTTTCTCCTCTCTCCGCCGCGGTCCCACGCTGCATTTCGAGCTCCTGTCGGTGCAATCGTCACTTCGGATCTCGCGGTCTATGGTCCGCGTTGCTGGTTTGTCCTAGGGCTTTCCAGTCGTCTCTGACGGTGCTCTGGATTGGATCTTGTAGGTTGTCCGGTGGCTGGTCGAAGGGGCTGCATTTCGAGCTAGATCCGGGCGTGATGGGTCCTCTGCGAGAGGCGGAGTTGCGGTCCCCGGAGGTTTAGTACGGCCATATTGTAAGTTCACGGAACTCTGTCGTTTGGTTTGGTTGTTCGTTTTCTTGTCGAATGATGCTTGAAACCGGGAATGTGGTTTCAGCTGAACTACTTTGAGTGGTAGCTTTGACTATTGGGTCAGGGAAATATCAAATTGAGTATCTTGTGCATTAGGATATTGGAACATGACCCATCTGATATTTAGTTAAGGAGATGTGATGGGTTACTTGTTTCATAAGTTTAGCTTCCTTCAAGATCAATCAATTTCTACTTCTACTGAGTAGGGGAGTCATTCACATTGTTTGTTGGTTGTCTTGGATTGGTTCAGCCCCTTACTTCATTTAACTGCTTTGTGCTGAGCCGAAATGGATGATCCAGAAGGAGAATTTAGTGAGCATGCAGTGGAAAACTCTGCAAGTTCAGAGAAACAGTTGTCTCTTACGCCGGGTGATACTCCAAAATCTGTCGCGAGAAGTGTGAAAGCTATTTCTGTGGAAACTGCAGGGTTCGCAAGACCCACTGTGTCTAGTAGAAAGAAGATGGACCCAAGAAGTGTGTCAGATTCAAATTCCGGCACAGTCAAATCAGCTGGTACTCCCTTAGGGAAGACTGTAAATTCAGTTCCTCCGACAAGAAGAAACAGCACGGGAGGTTTGGCCCAAAAAACAACTCCCCTGAGGAGCAATGTCGGAACAGCTGGAGGCAAGAAGGCTGTATCTCCTTCAGCTCCAGAAGCGGTGAGGCGATCTCTCCCAGAACTTAGGAGGACCTCATTGCCCTCTGTAGTGAATAAACCCACTACCAGCAGAGCAAGTGTTTCAGAGACCAAGATTGCGGTTATGGAATCACTGGGTGGACGGGGTTCAAGAACAACAACAGGCGCTGAAGGAACAAAGCAGGGAACCACGAAACAGTCTGCAGTCAAGGGAGCGGTGCCAGCTTCATCACCTTCTGTAAGAAGAGTGGGTTCTACTTCTGTGGATAGTGTGGGCAGTGGTGGGACCAGGAAAACAGTTTCAAAGGTTTCGTCCTCATTTGCCCGAACACCTTCTAGCTCTAGTGGACTTAAAACGGGTTCCTTGTCCAAATCTATAGATAGGAGTTCTAGTTTATCTGCCCGACGAAGAGCGACGACACCAGATAGTAAGGATTCAAAGTTCATGATGCTCCCTCAAGTGGAGCTTAAAGCTAGCGATGATGTGGTAAGATTTTTGCTTTATGATGCTCATGGAGTGCCACACAATTGCTTGAGTTTTCATGCTGCATTGGATATTCATGAACTTATAATTTTGGAGGTCATGTTGACAATTTTTAGGAGCTTTGAGTAGCAAATTTTTGTTCATCAATGTGTTGCTTGTTTGGCTGCATAGCGTTTTACATTTTATTGTCCTTTGAATGGTTTAGGCCAAAGAAAAGACTGTTACATTACATTTCAAACATATGTTTTCATCATGTGCAGGTACATTCATTTGAAGTTGTTCTGACTGGTGTCATTTATTCATTCGTAAAAACTTTTTGTAGCTTTTAGCTTTTGCATTTGTCAACTCATAACATATATGGCACACTTGGTTGCAGTAATTACTAGCCACTACAGCCCTAGTGCTTAGTAGAGTGTTCATTTGAGGTAATATTTATAGCACTTCAATCCCTATTACAACCAAAGCAAGTCCTGCTATAGGACCCTTATATTGTAGTTGTTATGTGTCTGGTATGGTTTAATATGAACAAGATTTTTTAATGATATTGTTCTATTTTAGCAGTATATTATGGTGTATTCTAATTCATCATAACTGGATAAAATACAGATATATCTTATTCAGAATTCCGTAATATGGTAATAAACAACATTAATACTTACTTAATTACTTAAAATTGTTGAAAGAAAGGATAATTTCATTCATACTTTTAGAAGAGCAAGAGATACAATATATAGAGAGAATAGATAGTTCTCAATCCTATGACAATAAATAAATAAACTGGGCCCAACTAATTAGGCCCACTAACACTAACACTAACAATAAACATAAAGAGGTATAAAGAGGCTTCAACACTTCCCCTCAAGTTGGAGCATAGATGTGGGACATGTCCAACTTGCAAAGAATAGTATGAAATGTGCGCCCGTTCAAGCTTTTGGTGAAGATATCTGCAAGCTTATCCTTAGAGACAACGAAGGATAAGTTGATGAGATTGTTGTCCAATTTTTCCTTTATAAAACGACGATTGCTCTCCATGTGCTTGGTGCGATCACGTAGTATTGGATTATGAGCAATGTCTACAGCATACTTGCTGTCACAATAAAGTTGCATTGGTTGTGGAACAACAACTCCGAGATCAGTGAGAAGGGTCTTTAGCCAAAGTAACTCACAAACTCCTTGAGCCATAGCATGAAATTTTGCCTCGGTACTTGAGCGGGAAACCACAGTTTGCTTTTTACTGCGCCACGTGACCAGGTTATCTCCAACAAGAATACAATAATCGGAAGTAGATCGTCGATCATCCAAAGATCCAACCCAATCAGCATCCGTATAAGACTCCACAGAAAGATGACCATTAGGTGCAAATAAGATCCCTTTCCTTGGAGCAGATTTCAAATAACGAAGAATCCTGTGAACTGTTTCAAGATGCAAGGAGTATGGATCATGAATGTATTGACTCACCAAACTCACCGCATACGCTATATCAGGTTGAGTATGGGAGAGATAAATTAGTCGACCCACCAATCGTTGGTAACTTCCTTTATCAATGGGCTTTCCTTCTTTAGACCGCAAGTGGCCATTAGCCTCAAGAGGAGTTTCAGCCGGCTTGCATCCGAGCATTCCAACTTCAGCCAAAAGATACATAATATACTTCAATTGTGAAAGGAATACCCCTTTTTCAGACCCAGCGACTTCGAAACCTAGAAAATACCAAAGACCTCCTAGGTCTTTAATTTCAAATTCTCTCCCCAGATATTGTTTAAGACGAGAAATTTCGACCGTATCATTCCCGGTCACTACAATGTCATCAACATATACGATAAGAACAATAACTTGAGTACCTGATCGTTTGATGAATAAGGTATGATCAGCATTACTTTGAGTAAAACCAAAGCCAATCATAGCCTTTTGAAATCGACCAAGTCAGGCTCTAGGAGACTGTTTTAAGCCATATAATGCCTTTTGAGTTTGCTCACATGACCTTTTGTCCCCGGGCTAGAAAAGCCTGGAGGAATGTCTATATACACTTTTTCCTCAAGTTTTTCGTGAAGAAATGCATTCTTCACATCGAGCTATTGTAAGTCCCATCCACGATTGACAGCACATGAGATAAGAACTCTAATACGGTTCATCTTGGCAACCGGTGCGAATGTCTCAGTGTAATCAAGGCCATAGGTTTGGGTGTAACCCTTGGCCACCAAGCGAGCTTTGTAGCGGTCAATAGTGCAATCAGCCTTCTGTTTGACAACAAGCACCCACTTGCATCCAACGGTACTTTCATCTTGGGGAAGTTGAATTAACTCCCAAGTATCATTTTTCTGAAGAGCTTTCATCTCTTCTAACATAGCTTCCTTCCATTTTTTGTTAGTTATGGCCTCTTGCCATGTTCTGGGGACAGCTGTAGACAATAGAGACAAAGAAAAAGCACGGTAGGATGAAGACAATCGATCATATGACACAGCATTGGATATTGGATGCTGTGTGCATGAACGTTTGACTTTTCTAAGTGCAATCGGTAATTCATCATTTGTATCATCATTAGCAATAATCAGAGGGGAGATGTCATTATCCGGAACTGTGGCTGTAGTACTGGCGGGAGGAGATTTATCAAAGAGTAGAGTAGTGATAGAGGGGGCTTTACAAACATTCTGTCGAGTAAACACAATCGGGTATCGAAACTGTTTCTGAATCGGTGGATCCTCTGCTAAATTTTCTGCATTCACATAATCAAGATTTTTAGTACTTGTCGAGTCTTTAGTACTTGCCGCCAAATCTGTTGTAACTGCTGGTACGGCTGTTTTCTCGGTATTGGCAGCAGCTACAGGGTCAGATTTTTTACTAGAAATGTCCTGAATTAACTCTCCCTGTAATGGTATCACATTCACACTAGAGGACACATCTTCACCATGAGTAGGCTCCCCTGAAGAGGTGTCCGCGGGTAAAATTGCTGAGACTTAGGAAAGATAACATCCATGGAAACAAAATAGGGTCTAGTGGAGGGGCAATAGCACTTGTAGCGCTTTTGTGTGGGAGAATAGCCTAAAAAAATACACTTGAAATTGCGAGGGGCAAGCTTACTAGCTGGGTGAGTAATACGTACAAAACATTCACACCCAAACAACTTCGGAGGGACCAAAAACTTATGAGAACCAGTAAAGGCCTCAATGGGAGAGCGATATTGGAGAATTCGTGATGGTAGGCGATTGATCAAATAAGCCGCACTCAGAATAGCATCACTCTAATATTGAGCTGAAACATTCATGGCAAACATAAGGGATTGAGCCACCTGCAAGAGATGGCGATTCTTGCGTTCTGCCACACCATTTTGTGCAGGAATATTAACACAACTCGTTTGATGGAGAATACCACGGTCATGTAAAAACGCTTGAAAATCTGACCTGGTATACTCCGTTCGATTGTCACTTCGAAGAATATGAAGCTTGTCATCAAACTATGTTCGAACCATGGCCAGAAACTGTTGAAAGCATTGGAAAACATCACTTTTCTGTTGCAATAAATAAACCCAAGTATTGTGGGTACTCAAATCAATAAATGTCACAATCCAATGGTGGCCCGAAATGGAGGAAACACGGGCAGGAACCCAAACATCCGAATGCACAGAAGCAAAGGGTGCATCTCTTTTATTATTAATAGGAGAATGAGTAACTCAAGTTTATTTTGCTAGAATACAAGAATCGCAAAAGAAATCTTGACCACTACATTTATCAACTAAATCTGGACAGATCTTTATTAAGGTTCCAAGCGGTGGATGTCCCAAACGGCGATGGCAAACATGTAGCTCAGGTAAGGCAGCTAAGGAAGTTGAAGCGACGAGATGAGTTGATGGTGGAAAATCGAACACATATATGCTCCCCTCTATTCTACCACGACCAATCTCCCGACCCGTTGCCAAGTCTTGCACGACACAATAAGATGGAAAGAAAAACACTTGGCACTTCAGATCACGAGTCAAGGAACCAACTGATAGGAGATTAGCGTAAACTGTAGAAACATGTAAAACGGATGATAGAGTAATATCACTGGTAATAGACACCGAGCCCTGACCAACTATAGGGGCTAAGGAACCATCAGCAACATTAATACAATTATGCTTAAGGGCATGGGAATAATCAGTAAAGAGTGTAATATCACCAGTCATATGATGCGTGGCACCTGAATCAAGGATCCACGGCTGAGAAGATTTACCCAAACCTTTGAAAAAGCTGCCTGATTTTGCGAAATTAGAGGCCAAAGTGCCAGAGGCCAATGATGTAGAGGTGCTAGGGCTGTCTACGTTGCATGCTAAGAGAAGGCACAGACTAGTCAAGTCGGCAGCAGATAAAGAGTCCGACAGAGCTGCTGGTGGCTGACCTGGAGCTTCACTCAAGTGTACCTTAGGCCCGGTGTGACCCCTTCCGCGACCTCGGCTAGCATTTAAAGGACGCCCGTGAAGTTTATAGCAAGTTTCACGGGTATAACGTTCTTTTCCACAATAATCACACTTGACAATCGGTCTGTCATTGTCAAAACGACTGCGAGATTCACTTCCCATAGATGTATAAAGGACAGAGCGCTCTAGGACAACGGGCTGATGCATCGCGTTTCAACGCTTTTCCTCTAGATGGACCAGAGCATAGGATTGTTCCAAGGTCGGAAACGGCACCCGACACAAGATCTGGACCCTAATCCGATCATACTCCATATTAAGGCCAGCCAAGAACTCGAAAGCACGAAATTTGTCCACCCTTTTTATAAAGGCAGCAGCCTCAAGGGGGTTTGAAGGATGAAAATCATCATAAAAATCCTGTTCATGCCATAAACTACGTAACTCAGAATAATATTGAGATAAGGACAACTCCCTTTGCTTGGTTTCATGAATTTTCTGTTGGAGTCCATATATTTGTGCATCATTCCCCACTTGAGAATAAGTATTTCGAGCAGCCTCCCAAATCTTTGCTGCTGTATCTAAAAATAAGTAGCCACGGGCGATAGTGTCAATCATTGAATTGACAAGGTAAGTCATAACCAAGGCATTCTCGGAGATCCACTTGCGTATAACATCATCTCCGGTAGTAGGTTGCACGCTCTTTCCAGTGAGATGACCGGTAAGACCACGTGAAACAATGATGAGCTAACAAGAGCGTGACCAAATCAGGTAGTTAGGGCCATCTGACCTGATGGGATTTGTCGGAAAAGAGGGATAAACTCTAGGAGCACTATGGCTCAATTCCGTAGGACAGTCCGAAGCTTTAGTTTCTGATATGGTCTCGGATGATAAGTTGTATCGAAGAACAAGATTTCGATCATATAACATATGATTCGTACAACATCATGGCTAGTCGGCAGCAAGGAGCCTCTCGGAAAGTGCCGGACAAGGCATGGACGCCGCCGCTGGCATTGGGAGGGAGAAGAAGTTGCCGACAGCTATAACAGAGAGGAGGAGCTACCGACGGGTATCAAAGGTTGCTGGAGATGAAGGAGATTCTAGGGTTTGGGAGGTATGATCGCGGATTGCTGGGAAGAAGACCGAGAGATGAAGGAAGAAGGCAGATTTGAAAGGGCAGGGGTGAGAGGAAGATGGCGGTTGGCAGATTTGAGAGAAGGGACGCTAGTTTACGGAACCTAGCTCTGATACCATGTTGAAAGAAAGTATAATTTCATTCATACTTTTAGAAGAGCAAAAGATACAATATATATAGAGAAGAGAGAGTTCTCAATCTTATGACAATAAATAAATAAACTAGGCCCATCTAATTAGGCCCACTAAGACCAACAATAAACATAAAGAGGTATAAAGAGGCTTCAACAAAAACAATAAACATGACTATAATTTTTTGATATGATTATTATATGCAAGTAAAGTTATTATGCTAGATAGTGAAGGCCTGTTTTTTATACATCAACATTGTCACGACGCTAGTTTGAGAACCTGCATTAAGTGGGAAAGAGAGAAAGAGAAAAGGAGAAGAAAACGAGAGGAGAAGAGAGGAAGGAAATGATCGTAAAGCCAAAAAGACGGCTCTGAAATTCTGCGTCTTGTTTTCCTATACCTACTGCTATATATTACTTAACTTGTGCAATGACCATAATGCCCTTTGTATGTAAAAAGAATAAAACCTAGCCGAAACTAAAGTAACATTAACACTTCCCTTCAAGCTGGAGCATATAGATCACTCATGCCCAGCTTGCTACAACCACTGACAAAGGCAGGACGAAACAATGCTTTAGTGAACATATCAGCAAACTGATCTTTAGAAGCAATGTAAGGAGTAGCAACCAACTTCTGCTTCACAGCATCATGAACAAAGTGATAGTCAACTTCTATATGTTTGGTTCGCTCATGAAATACAGGATTCCTATCAATATATATAGCTGCTTGATTATCACACATCATATCAATGGGTTGATTAATAGAAAATCCAAGCTGCTGGAGAAGGGATTTCAACCACAATAATTCAGCAACGGTATGTGCCATGGCACGATATTCAGCCTCCGCACTAGATCTGGCAATGGTAGTCTGCTTCTTACTTCGCCAAGTAATCAAATTACCACCAAGAAAAGTGCAATACCTAGTCGTAGACCGCCGATCACACGCTGACCTAGACCAATGAGCATCAGAATAGCCAACCAGAGTAGAACAGCCATTCGGTTTATAAATAAGTCCCTTACCAGGAGAGCCTTTAAGGTTTCGCAGAATGCGACAGATAGCATCCCAATAAGCTTTCTTGGGTGATTCCATAAATTGACTCACGACACCAACAGAAAAGGAAATGTAGGAATGTGTAACGGTAAGATAAATTAATTTCCCAACTAAACGCCGATATTGATGCTTATCTTCAATGTAATCTCCATCATCAACTCCAAACTTCAGGTTTGGATCCATAGGAGTGTCTACTGGCTTAGATGCTAGTGTACCAGTTTCAGACAAAAGATCAAGAACATACTTTCGCTGAGATAAATTTATTCCTTTCCTGCTTCGTAAAACTTCAATACCCAGAAAATACCTAAGAACTTTCAAGTTTTTAATCTGAAACTGCTGCTGAAGAAACGATTTGACCTCAGAAATGCCAATCACGTCATTGCCAGAGATAATTATGTCATGTAAATATACAACAAGAATGACCACCCCCGATTCCTTCTTGCGAACAAAAACAGAATGATCAGAATAACATTGATGGAAACCACATTTGGAAATCACTGAACTGAATTTCTCAAACCATGCTCTTGGAGATTGTTTCAACCCATAAATAGCCTTATGCAGTCGGCATACTTTACTATGATTCCCCCCTTGAGCAACATACCCAGGAGGTTGCTCCATATATGCTTCCTTCGACAAATCACCAAAAAGAAAAGCATTCTTCACATCCAGTTAATATAATGGCCAATCAAAATTCACAGCAAGAGATACAATAACACGAACAGGATTGAGACGTGCCACAGGAGAGAGTCTCAAAATAGTCCACCCCGTAATTTTGAGTAAAACCTTTAACAATAATCCGGGCCTTAAGACGCTCAATTGAGCCATCCGGGTTCTACTTGATAGTGTACACCCACCTACATTTCGCCACATCTTTTCCAAGAGGAAGATTATCTAAAGACCACGTCTATCGGGACACTAGAGCTTCCATTTCCATATCCATAGCTCTCTTTCACTCAAGGTGAGACAAAGCCTAGGCGGTAGAGGTAGGAATTGTGTGAGTATGTAATGATAGAGCGAAGTCGTGTAATGGAGAAAGAAGATGTGAGAGAGACACATAATGCTCAATAGGGTAAGCAAAAGAGGATTTTTGTGTACAAGAACGAGTACCTTTGCGAAGGGCAATTGGAATATCGTCTGGACTAGGAGACAAGGATAGAGATTGAGCAGAGGGCATGGAAGAACTGGAGACTGGTGGTGTCGTAGATTTCGTTCGCCCGTGATACACCTGCAAGGGAGGAGATACAGGAGGACTAATAGAGTCTAAGGGGATAAATTGCGGGATAGGAGGATCAACTACAATGTCAGTTGGAAGCTGTTTACCCTCAGTAGAATAGTGTGGTGTGCCCTCAAAGAAAGTGACATCAACATTGACATATTGTGTATAAGTCATAGGATCATAACATTGATATCCTTTTTGACTCCGTGAATACCCAAGAAAAACACATTTGGTGGCACGGGGGGATAGTTTATCAGCAGTTGGGCGTAAGTTATGGACAAAACAAACATACCCAAAGACGCGAGGAGTAAGAGAGAAAAATGGTTTGTTAGGGAACACAACACTAATCGGTGACTGATTATTGTGGACAGTAGAAGGCATACGATTTATTAGATAACATGCGGTAAGGATAGCATCACTCCAAAAGGATTTGGGGACCTGCATATACAACAAGCGTGAACGAACAACTTCTAGAAGATGATGGTTCTTTCTCTCGGCCACACCATTCTGCTGAGGGGTGTAAGTACAACTTGTTTGATGTATAATGCCAAGATTAGAACAAAACGAAGAAAGTGATTTTTGTGAGTATTCGAGAGCATTATTAGTTCGAAAAATTTTGAGGGATGTATTAAATTGATTAGTGACCTCACGATGAAATAATGGAAAAATAGATAAAATCTCAGAACGGTCATGAAGCATATAGAGCCATGTTAAATGAGAATAATCATCCACAAAAGTAACAAAGTACTTAAAACCATTTCTACTAGCAATACGAGTAGGTCCCCAATTATCCGAATGAACCAGTTCAAGAAAAGTAGATGCACGAGAATCACTACAAGTAGGAAAAGAACTACGATGATGTTTCCCAAGTTCGCAGGCCTCACACTCAAGAGTAGAAACTGATTTACACTCAGAAATTATTTGTTGTGACCTAAATAAAGATAAATATCCAAAACGAGAATGCCATAATAGGGGACTAGTAGAACTATCAGCTAAGGCATTGACATCAGCAGTATAGACACCATCCGGATAGTAAAATGCATCACGTTCGTGCCCTCCACCAATTGTCTTCTTTTTCTGAAGGTCCTGAAATATGCAATAAGAGGGGTAAAATGTAACACAACATCCAAGAGCTTTAGTGAACTGACTAACAGACAACAAATTCAAGGGAAGTTGGGGAACATGTAAAACAGAGAATAGGGATAACGAAAGTGCAACTGAAATAGTCCCTCATCCAATTACCTGGGTAGAGGAACCGTTAGCTAAAATAACGTGAGATAAGGGACTAGAGTTATGGTGGGAAGAAAATAGTTCTTGCTTACCCGTCATGTGACTAGAAGCTCCCAAGTCAATGACCCAAGTGCTAGGAGATAATGTAGACAAGAGAGCCATGTTATTTGTTCGTGCAAGAGCTGGAGTAGATGAGGAATTGGAAGCCTCTAGTTACTGGACACGCTTGAGAAGTTGTGTAACTAGGTCATCCCGAGCCGCAGACTCAAAAGAACTGCCCCCAGTTGGAATAGATGCAGTCATGTCACTATTAGACACATTTCTAGCACTTATTTTAGCCACAACATTTCTAGTACCTAATCGTTGAGCCCACTCAGGCTTGTCATGCTTGGCCCAACATGTGTAAAAAATATGACCAGATTTGCCACAATATGTACACTGACGACTGTCGTGATCAAAATTTTGTCCACTACGTTCACCACCACGGCCATGACCACGGCCTCCCCCTGAACCACGGCCTCTATAAGAAAATCCACCGCGACCACGACTACCACTACTAGCCCTAAGTGCTGAATTGTCTTTAGATGATGTAGAAGATAGAGGGACAACGCGCTGAATCCGACAAAAAGCTTCATTCATAGAAGGAACTTTCTCTCCAGCAAGGAGCTGGCTTTTCACAGGCTGCAAGTCAGCATTCAACCTAGATAGAAACTTGACCACTTGAAATTCAGCTCTGTGTCTATAGCCTCTCAAGATCTGTAGTGACGGGTTGATAAAGATTCAGTTCTTCCCACATATCTTTCAAAGCACTGTAATACTCTCCAAGAGAGTTGTCCCCCTGTTTAAAATTAAAGATCTTCTCGTATAGTTCATAAACTCTTGACATGTTTTTTGTCTTGTGAGTAGCTCTCCATAAGGTCATCCCCACACGCCTTTGGCAGTTGTGTGGAACGTCACATTAGCAGCAATAGATGGTTCCATGCTATTCCATAACCACACCAAAAGTGTGTCATTCTCTCTCATCCAAGCACCGTACTCTTTAGCTTTAGCATCAGGGGGGTCATTCATAAGATAATCGAGTTTACCTTTCGCATTAATGTAAACTTGGACAGCTTGAGCCTATAACAAGTAATTAGAGGCCCTATTTAGTTTAATAGTGGTAATCTGAACATTAACACTATCTGTAGGAGGTTTACTGGTACTCATGGCGATAATCTCGAGATAAATATATCTCTACCACGAATCAAGAAGATGGAAACTTCAGCGCAAGAAGCAAAACAGGCCTTTGCTATGTATAATCAATGCCAACAATCATGTATTTTGATGAAAATTATACCATACCAATTGGCTATAATCAACGAAATAATCTGATCCTTGAATCCACTGATTAGTAAGTATTATAATCCACAGTCGCAAACAGATCCATAGCCGCAAAGAGAGCCTGATGGATTTGATTTCTCCTGGTCGTATATGAACCGAGATCGGGTGAGGAAATTGATAAAAATTGCAGCTTTAGGTGGCTGCGCACTAGAGAAAGAGAAACGGTATTAGGGGACTCTCAAACTAGCAATATGATCAAGGAATCGGGTAATCAGATTTGCTTTGATACCTTGTCACGACGCTAGTTTGAGAACCTGCAGTAAGTGGGAAAGAGAGAGAAAATGAGAAGAAAACGAGAGGAGAAGAAGAGAGGAAGGAAACGATTGTAAACCCAAAAAGACGGCTCTGAAATTCTGCGTCTTGTTTTCCTATACCTACTGCAATAAATTACTTAACTTGGGCAATGACCATAATGCCCTATGTAAGTAAAAAGAATAAAACCTAGCAGAAACTAAAGTAACATTAACAAACATTAACAACATCAACATCACCTTTTTCCCATACTAGTAAAAAAAAAAAAAAACGATTACTATCGGGCACCAAGGGGGTGGCAAACCCATATACAAATAGAGCTTGGAACCAAAAGAGCTCAATCACTAGACAAATCATCTACAATGTCCATTAAAGCATTTATATCTAGACACAACTTTCCACTGAACCAAAAGTTTAAGACTTTCAACCAATTTTCAATAATTGCGGAAACGGGTGTCTCTTCTTCGATGAAAACTCTTATTCTCCTGCAAGAAAACAGCAAGAGTGACTGAATAAATTCTCCTTGTTTTAGCACGAGGCAAGGAAGACCTTGCCAAGCCCATATTTCTTGTTCATTAGATCCTCCAATAAACCAAGATAGCGCGGTGCACCATAAGTGGTCACGTAGATCAATCTTGTCCACGGACAGTGGAGGAGGAGACTTCTTATGGTCTTTGCCTCTCTTGGCAAAAAGAGCATCTGTTGACAATCGCAATCCCTCTTTTTTGCAAATTGTCTAAGGCTAGAGTATGTTCCCAAATGAAAAATAAAACTCTAGTTAGCACTCTCGCTTTACAAATAGCACTCGAAGGAAAAGCCTCCTTGCCACCAACAAGAGAGTAAAGGCCCTTTTTTGATATTTTTATCTCTACTTATTTGCTATTACAGTGTCAAACCAACAAAAATAGCGATATTCCAGTACTTAAGCCAATCACATAATAGCTATTATGGGATTAACTCTGATGTACATTATATTCATAGCCAGGGTGAGAAAATTATGATATTATCTTTTGTCTTCCCAAGCTGCTAGTAGCACGTGGCATGGTCATCTTGGAGCTTGATGTTATTTATCATGATAGCTTCATTTAATTTCACTTTTTATTCTGGTAAAATGCCTCCTGTCAATTTCATGCATCTTGCAAGTCCACACTTTTGTGAGCTTCCTTATAGGCATGTGCTTGGGCGATTCTGATTTGGCTGATGTTATGAAAATTGAACTCATTTGATTAATAATTCTTATGTCTTAATGATTCAAACGTGTCTGGATTGACTTTTACTTTTTACTTTTTGCTTGATCAAAATGTCGAGGCTTACACACTTTGTATTTTTTTAATGCATAATACTTGATTCTTTGACAACATATGAATGTTGACATGGTAAATAACGCACAATCTTGAATGACTTTTCTGAGATCTAGATAAAATTTTAAAATTTGGCGGGTTAATAAAAAAAAAAGCACTTCGCTTTTGACTAATGGCAAACAAACAGGGCCCTTAATGGATCTTAATTGGAGCGGATGTTATGAAAACTTTCCTTCTTAGCATATGTTTATGTGTTTATTTCTTTTTCCCCGAGGAAAACTGATCAAAATGTGAGGTCAGTGAGAACAGCACAACTCTTAACAAACATGGGCATTGAATGTATTGAAACCAAAGACAGACGCTTGATTATCACATACAAGGGTTATGGAATTTGGAATGCATTGATGGTGTGGGGCAAACCTCCTGAACCCTCACGTAAGAGTCATCTATGCTTGGAAATTAGCCCTTGTTGTGAAAAAAAGGGAGAAAAATTTGAAGGATGCATATTGCGTGCATGGGTGGGGATTAGTCTAGCTGAAAGGTTGATAACCTGTGTCGTCAAAATAAAGAAAGAAAAGCGGAGAAACTAATGTGTTTGCAACAGAGTTGGTATTTGGTTCCTCAACCAAAATTAGATTATGCTCGAGTATGTTATCTTTGTTTTTATTTTAGTATCAGGGTGCAGTAAATTTGATAGATTAAACCCCTTGTTGCAACCCCCATCCAACCCCAACCCCCCTCCCCCCCCCCCCCCCCCCCCCCCCCCCCCCAAAAAAAAAAAAGCCAATCCTTACACACGCCCAACCCCAAACTGAGAATGACCTGATATATTTCCACTGAATTGACCATGCTATATTGTTTTTGTCTATGAGTTATCATCTATGTAACGCCCTCTCTTTTCCTCTCTTTTCCTTTTAGAGATTGGACCTAAGGGGTCACAGAGTGCGTACTCTCAGTGCTGGTGGCCTGAACTTGACGGCAAATTTAGAGGTAAATGATTTTCCTTCACTTGAGCTTTTTGGATGCTATTAGTCACCGTTTAGGTGTTCATTAAAGAACTCATTATCCTTCTGACTTGGCTTCTCCTAGTGGTGACTTCAGGACGGCTTTGAGCTTGTGGTTGATAAATTGTAAAGCAACTGCACAATGTTGTTGTCAATAATTTTCTGATGCGATCCTGGTTACTGTATACCTCAATTGGAACTAAAATGTTTTAATCTAGCAAATAGAGAGCTTTGAAGTATGATTTTGGTTGTGTTGGTAAAATGACATGCAACATCCAAGGAATGGAGGGTGGTGGTGTAAAATGAATGAAGTTAAACTTATATGAACTTGAGTTTGAGTTGGAGGGTAATGTAATCAAAACTTTTCACTCTAGTTTGATTTGTCAGGTTGGTCGTGGTTTTTGGACACACAACAAGATATCACATTATAAATAAATCATGGTTCCATTCCCAAGATATTCTTGGCCGAACCAAATTAAGCTTACATCTGCTCTCCATGTAAATCCATAAAATTTTAGCTCATCCCTGATAAACAAATTATGACTGTTTACATAATCAACTTCATCTACATATCCTTTCATAAACACGTCCTTAAAACTTGTCCTTGTGGCTGGAGCATATATATTAACTAAACTCAGCTTGTTACAAATGAAATTTACACGAGGTTAATTAAGAAATTAGCAAGTTCATGAAGGCTTGTGCAATTTCCCCAAGAGCCAGCTCTATAATAAAGTGGAATCAATTTTTTTTGTGTAGACTACTGAATTGGGAGTGTTGTGTTGTGCAGCCTAATAATGATCACACATTGTTTATATAGACACCGTCTGTTTGAATCCTGACTTCTTCGACAATGTCATTTTCGAATGGATAGCATGTAGTGAAAGCCACAGGTTTTTATTTTGGTTTCGCACTCCACATCAAATGGTTGATGATATATTATTACGGTGGATGCTATATTATGGTAAATGATCCAATTTTAAAGCTTTATCTATTAGGTGGAGGAAATGAAATGCACAAAAGCCCAGAATAAGTTCCCTTAAACCGTCTGTTGAAAGAAAGGATAATTTCATTCATACTTTAAGAAAAGCAAAAGATACAATATATAGAGAAGAGATATTTCTCAACCCTATGACAATAAATAAATAAACGAGGCCCAACTAATTAGGCCCACTAACTCTAACAATAAACATAAAGAGGTATAAAGAGGCTTAAACACTCCCCCTCAAGTTGGAGCATAGATGTCAGACATGCCCAACTTGCAAAGAATGGTATGAAACGTGCGCCCGTTCAAGCCTTTGGTGAAGACATCTGCAAGCTGATTCTTAGAGGCAACGAAGGATAAGTTGATGAGATTGTTGTCCAATTTTTCCTTTATAAAATGACGATCGATCTCCACGTGCTTGGTGCGATCATGTTGTACTGGATTATGAGCAATGCCTATAGCAGACTTACTGTCAAAATAAAGTTGCATTGGTTGTGGAACAACTCCGAGATTAGTGAGAAGGGTCTTTAGCCAAAGTAACTCACAAACTCCTTGAGCCATAGCACGAAATTTTGCTTCGGCACTTGAGCGGGAAACCATGGCTTGCTTTTTATTGCGCCACGTGACTAGGTTACCTCCAACAAGAATACAATAACCGGAAGTAGATCGTCGATCATCCAAAGATCCAGCCCAATCAGCATCTGTATAAGACTCCACAGAAAGATGACCATTGGGTGCAAATAAAATCCCTTTCCCTAAAGCAGATTTCAAATAACGAAGAATCCTGTGAACTGCTTCAAGATGCGAGGAGTATGGATCATGCATGTATCGACTCACCAAACTCATCGCATATGCTATATTAGGTTGAGTATGGGAGAGATAAATTAATCGACCCACCAATCGTTGGTAACTTCCTTTATCAACGGGCTTTCCTTCTTTAGATCGCAAGTGGCCATTGGCCTCAAGAGGAGTTTCAGCCGGCTTGCATCTGAGCATTCCAATTTTAGCCAAAAGATCCAGAATATACTTCACTTGTGAGAGGAATATCCCTTTTTCAGACCCAGCGACTTCGAAACCTAGAAAATACCGAAGACCTCCTAGGTCTTTAATTTCAAATTCTCTCCCCAGATATTGTTTAATACGAGAAATTTCGACTGTGTCATTCCCGGTCACTACAATGTCATCAACATATACGATAAGAACAATAACTTGAGTACCTGATCGTTTGATGAATAAGGTTTGATCAGCATTACTTTGAGTAAAACCAAAGCCAATCATAGCCTTTTGAAATCGACCAAACCAGGCTCTAGGGGACTGTTTTAAGCCATATATAATGCCTTTTGAGTTTGCTCACATGACCTTTTGTCCCCGGGCTAGAAAAGCCTGGAGGAATGTCTATATACACTTTTTCCTCAAGTTTCCCGTGCAGAAATGCGTTCTTCACATCTAGCTATTGTAAGTCCCATCCACGATTGACAACACATGAGATAAGAACTCTAATACGGTTCATCTTGGCAATCGGTGCAAATGTCTCAGTGTAATCAAGGCCATAGGTTTGGGTGTAACCCTTGGCCACCAAGCGAGCTTTGTAGCGGTCAATAGTGCAATCGGCCTTCTGTTTGACAACAAACACCCACTTGCATCCAACGGTACTTTTATCTTGGGGAAGTTGAATTAACTCCCAAGTATCATTTTTCTGAGAAGCTTTCATCTCTTCTAACATAGCTTCCTTCCATTTTTTGTTAGCTAGGGCCTTTTGCCTTGTTTTGGGGACAGCTGTAGACAATAGTGATAAAGAAAAAACACGGTAGGATGAAGACAATCCATCATATGACACAGCATTGGATATGAGATGCTGTGTACATGAATGTTTGCTTTTTTTAAGTGCAATCGGTAATTAATCATTTGTATCATCACTAGTAATAATCATAGGGGAGATGTCATTATCCGAACCTGTGGCTGTAGTACTGGCGGGAGGAGATTTGTCAAAGGGTAGAGTAATGATAGAGGGGGCTTTACGAACATTCTGTCGAGTAAACACATTCGGGTACTGAAACTGTTCCTGAATCGGTGGATCCTCTGCTAAATTTTTTGCATTGACAGAATCAAGATTTTCAGTACTTGTCGAGTCTTCAGTACTTGCCGCCAAATTTGTTGTAATTGCTGGTGGGGCTGTTTTTTCGGTATTGGCAGCAGCTGTAGGGTCAGATTTTTTATCAGAAATGTCCTGAATTAACTCCCCTTGTAAAGGTATCACATCCCCACTAGATTACACATCTTCACCATGAGTAGGCTCCCCCTGAAGAGGTGTCCGTGGGTAAAATGGCTGAGACTCACGAAAGGTAACATCCATGGAAACAAAATAGTGCCTAGTGGTGGGGCAATAGCACTTGTAGCCCTTTTGTGAGGGAGAATAGCCCAAAAAAATACACTTGAATCTGTGAGGGGCAAGCTTACGAGCTGGGTGAGTAATACGTACAAAACATTCACACCCAAGCACCTTCGGAGGGATAAAAAACTTATGAGAACCAGTAAGGGCCTCAATGGGATAGCGATATTGGAGAATCCGTGATGGTAGGCGATTGATCAAATAAGCCGCACTCTATATAGCATCACTCCAATATTGAGCTTGAACATTCATGGTAAACAAAAGGGAACGAGCCACCTCCAAGAGATGGCGATTCTTGCGTTCTGCCACACCATTTTATGCAGGAGTATTAACACAGCTCGTTGGATGGAGAATACCACTGTCATGTAAAAACGCTTGAAAATTTGACCTGGTATACTCCGTTCCATTGTCACTTCGAAGAAGACGAAGCTTGCCATCCAACTGTGTTTGAACCATTGCCAGAGAACCTGCTGAAAGCATTGGAAAACATCATTGTTTTGTTGCAATAAATAAACTCAAGTAGTGCGGGTACAACAATTAATAAATGTCACAAACCAATGGTGAGCCGAAATGGAGGAAACACGGGCAGGACCCCAAAAATCCGAATGCACAAGGGCGAAGGGTGCATCACTTTTATTATAATTGGAGAATAAGTAACTCGAGTTTTTTTTGCTAGAACACAAGAATCGCAAAAGAAATCTTGACCACTACTTTTATCAAATAAATCTGGACAAATCTTTAATAAGGTTCCGGGCGATGGATGTCTCAAACTGCGATGCCAAACATGTAGCTCAGATAAGGCAGCTGAGGAAGTTGAAGCGACGAGATGAGTTGATGGTGGAAAATCGAACACATATATGCTCCCCTCTATTCTACCACGACCAATCTCCCGACCCGTTGCCAAGTCTTGCACGACACAATAAGATGGAAAGAAAAACACTTGGCACTTCAGATCACGAGTCAGGGAACCAACTGATAGGAGATTAGCGTAAACTGTAGAAACATGTAAAACGGATGATAGAGTAATATCACTGGTAATAGACACCGAGCCCTGACCAACTATAGGGGCTAAGGATCCATTAGCAACAATAATACAATTATGCTTAGGGGCATGAGAATAATCAGCAATAAGTGTAATATCACCGGTCATATGATGCGTGGCGCCCGATTCAAGGATCCACGGCTAAGAAGATTTACACAAATCACCGAAAAAGCTACCTGACTGTGCAAAATTAGAGGCCAAAGTGCCAGAGGCCGATGATGTAGAGGTGCCAGGGCTGTTTACATTGCGTGCTAACAGAAGACGCAGACTAGTCAACTCGGCAGCAGATAAAGATTCCGACGGAGCTGTTGGTGGCTGACCTGGAGCTTCACTCAAGTGTACCTGAGGCCCGTTACGACTCCTTCCGCGACCTCGGCCTGCATTTGAAGGACGCCTGTGAAGTTTATAGCAAGTTTCGGGGGTGACGTTTTGTTCCGCAATAATCACCCTTCGCAACCGGTTTGTCATTGCCAAAACCACCGCGAGATTCACTTCCCACAGATGTATATAGGACAAAGCGCTCTAGGACAACGGGCTGATGCATTGCGCTTCGACGCTTTTCCTCTATATGGACCATGGCATAGGATTGTTCCAAGGTCGGAAAAGGCACCCGACACAAGATCTGGGTCCTAATCCGATCATACTCCATATTAAGGCCAGCCAAGAACTCGAAAACACGAAATTTGTCCACCCTTTTTTTAAAGGCAACAGCATCAAGGGGGTTTGAAGGATGAAAATCATCATAAAAATCCAGTTCATGCCATAAACTGCGTGACTCAAAATAATATTGAGATAAGGACAGCTCCCTTTGCTAGGTTTCATGAATTTTCTGTTGGAGTTCATAGACTTGAGCATTATTCCTCACTTGAGAATAAGTATTTCGAGCAGCCTCCCAAATCTTTGCTGCTGTATATAAAAATAAGTAGCTACGGGCGATATTGTCAGTCATTGAATTGACAAGGTAAGCCGTAGCCAAGGCATTCTCGGAGATCCACTTGCGTATAACATCATCTCCGGTAATAGGTTGCACGCTCTCTCCAGTAAGATGGCCGGTAAGACCACATGATACAATGGTGAGTTAACAAGAGCAAGACCAAATCAGGTCGTTGGAGCCATCTAACCCGATGGGATTTGTCGAAAAAGAGGGATAAACACGAGAAGCACTATGGCTCAATTCCCTAGGAGTGTCCGAAGCTTTAGTCTCTGACATGGTCTCGGTTGATAAGTTGTATGGAAGAACAAGATTTAAATCATATAATGTATGATTCGTACAACATCATGGCTTGTTGACAGCAAGGAGGCTTTCGGAAAGTGCCGGACAAGGCATGGAGGCGGCCGATAGCATTGGAGGGAGAAGAAGTTGCCGACAGCTACAACAGAGAGAAAAGTAGCTGTCGACAGGTGTTAGAGGTTGTTGGAGATGAAGGAGATGCTTTTGTTTGGTAGGGAAGATTGCGGATTGCTGGGAAGAAGGCCAAGAGATGAAGGAAGAAGGCAGATTTGTAAGGGCGAGGGCGAGAGGAAGAGGGCGGCTGGCAGATTTTAGAGAAGGGACGTTAGGTTACGGAACCTAGCTCTGATACCATGTTGAAAGAAAGGATAATTTCATTCGTACTTTTAGAAGAGCAAGAGATACAATATATATAGAGAGGAGAGAGTTCTCAACCCTACCACAATAAATAAATAAACTAGGCGTAACTAATTAGACCCACTAACACTAACAATAAACATAAAGAGGTATAAAGAGGCTTCAACACAGTCCATGTGATCATCATGTGCAACTTTGATGAAGAGCAGGAAATAAGATAAATAATAAGTGCTTGTAAAATTTGTGTGTGGGGGGGGGGGGGGTATGATGGCTGTTAAACTTAGGCCTATTGTCACGTTATGTTCAAAACACATGGCTCGTATCTCATGCCAAAGTGAGACAAGAAAAAGATTTGAGGCTGAATCATTGTTTTCTGTGCAGCTAATTTTTTATTTGTTAAGGACCTAAGCATGTCCTTAAACTTCTTCGTCTGAAGTTTGAGACGTAAATTTGATTTCCCGAGAAGAAAGAAAGAAAAACATTTTCTCTCAACTTGAGGGGGGAGACGGTGCGGAAGGCAAACTCCACGTCATCTTCGGATGACTACTGCCAGATAAGCTTGTATAATAGGGACCTGTGCCTGGGGTGAGTCATCGGAGTTTGGGCTCTTGCGTTGCTCGCCTGTGCGAAGCACAATGCTTGTTGACCAGCTACTTATCTATTTGTTGTAAATTACATCACAGTATGCTATTGTACACTGAATATTCACTTATACTAATCGCTAGATGCTTCCCCTTCTCACTTCGACCGCATCTTTCCTCTCTTTGGCAGTACATTCCTATATTAATCAGACGAAGTTTGTATGATCATGATTGGGCAGTTATGACATTATGTGTTATTCTGCCATTGTCTGATGAACTTTGGGTAACTAGCTTGTTCAATGTTTGGATCTCATTTTCTATACGTGATCTTTTGATGTCCCTTTGAATTTTAATTTCGGATCGCACATCTCTTGAATAGGTGGTGTATCCTATTCATCCATAACTTTTTGTGTCCTCAAAATCGACTTTTATTTATTTATCTATTTATTGAAGGTTGAACAGAATTTTATCAACATTTGCTTCTTGTTGTTTTTTCTTGAGATTTCAATAGAAAGATTTCCAGTTTGTAGATAAATGCAAGTTCTAGCATTAGAAAGATGTTTTACTTCTTTTGCTGCACAACTTACAATCTTCTTTTGCAGTTTGTTTACCTCAGGGACAATCTTTTATCCACACTTGAAGGGGTTGAGATACTCAGCCGCGTCAAGGTCTGTCATCGTGCTTCAAGCTACTGATTCTGTTCAACAATATTAACAATCTTTAACAGTTGGAGCAAATTGTCTCCTCATTTTTACTATGGTTGGTTGCATTCTTGCAAATGGGCCTTTATGCGAGTTAATCAACAAATACTAAGCATTTTATGTTTGCTTTCCAGGTTCTTGATTTGAGTTTCAATGATTTTAAAGGGCCTGGCTTTGAACCGCTCGGAAATTGCAAGGCCTTACAGGCATGTTTTTCAGTATTTAATTTCCTGGTTGCTCTGGAGGTTAAGTCCTTGGTCATGATAGAGATGTAATCTGTGCAGCAACTTTATTTGGCTGGAAATCAAATCACTTCACTAGCAAGTCTTCCGCAGTTCCCTAATTTAGAGGTAATTCATTGGAACATTACTTTATCTTGTGATAAATGGTTGCAATTGTCTTCTTTTAATTTTGCTGATGTTTGAACTAATGTCTACTTATTTGTGTTTCTATCTTCCTGTAGTTTCTCTCTGTTGCTCAAAATAAGCTGAAGTCTTTGGCAATGGCAAGTCAACCACGCCTACAGGTAGGTACAATATTACGTGATTGTAATAGCACCAACCTATTCCTTCTTGAGCGGCTCATCGTGGATTATTTCTTATATATCTTTCTTGCAGGTTTTAGCTGCTAGCAAGAACAAAATTTCCACTCTAAAGGGTTTCCCACATTTGCCCGTACTTGAGGTGGGTTGGCAATCGGCATACTCATATCCTCATTTTTTTCTCTGCTCTATAAAAAGTACAAGTCTATCCATATTTTTCTGCGGCAGCTGTATGTTTCATGGTCTGAATCAAGAAGCCAACAGGTTTCATACTTTTTTAGCTATGTAACAGTTAGATACAAACCTCACTAGCTACTTAAACAACTCTAGTCCCTAATTTTTTTTTTTAAAGCTCCAGTCCCTAATTGTTACACATCCTGTTTTCTTCAAAATACCAGTCTTATCACTTCAGTTTAAATGGCCAGATTCTTCAGCATCCTTTTAAGTCTCTTTTTTTGATTGTCTTGAGTAGTTGCTACACTTCACGATTTCATTGTTTTTGGCAATAGAATTCATAATATGCATGAGGAATGTACAGGTTTCGAGTATGAAGTACCTCCCTTTCCAACTGAACAGTTGATCGAAATCTATACTAAAAAAATTTCTTCTTTCCTTTCTAAAATTACTACTTGTGAATAGGGAACTTTTTAAAGCAAGAAAACGGATATGCGTTAGCCCAGGAGCTTAGGGAAAGGTTGCAATGTGTTATGGAGTTGAACTAGTGACCCTTGTTTGGATGGGTATTCACCCCAAAGTGAGGTGGGCAAGGTAGAATGTCTTAGGATAGTCGATAATGGATTTGGTTGTAGCTCCTTCTCTTTCTGTTCAGAGTAGCGATTCGGTGGTTTGTGACATCTTAAAAATCCTTGTTTGTGGAACGGAAGACTGGGAAACTTACCTTACGCCCAATCCCAAAGGGGGTTGACTAAGATCGCTTCTTCCTGCAGGCCAACTCTAACTAATCCACTGCTGACCAGACCAGTAGCTGTAATTTCATTTTAATATTCGGTTATGGACACTGTTTAGTGTAGTGTAGTGTATGCTGAGAGGGTTATGGATCAACTTCTAAAAAGCTTCTAAAAGCTTTGAGATAATGTGTATATTTTAGCAGAAATATGTCTTGAGTCTGTCTCTTTGAACTCCAACAGTGAATCCAAGGAACATAATTATAACTGGGCAGGTTTGCTTTTAATTTTGTTGTTTCTCTCTTGATGTAGCATCTACGAGTAGAGGAGAATCCCATACTTAAAATGCCTCATCTGGAAGCCGCTTCAATCTTACTTGTCGGTCCTACTCTGAAAAAGTTCAATGACAGAGGTAACTGCAGTTTTCGTTGTCTAAGATAAGAAGTTTTATATCCGGATGACATTAATGTGAGAGCTACTTTGTTTATATTTAAATAAATGCAATTAAGGCTTCTTTTATAGTCAGTTAAGTATAAGATATAGTGGAGATACTGGTGAAGGGATTTTGGTGGTTTTGCAACAGGGTACTCAACCTAAGCACTCAAACTTGCACAATTTTCTATCATTTAGGGTAGATTCTTTGCATTAAATTTTCATTCAGCTCCGTCATTTTATTGTTTGCCGGGATCAACTAGCCAATGCTTTAGGTACTGAATTTCTTTCTTTTCTTGTTGGACTGATTTATACCATTTGGCAATAGATCTTTCACGTGAGGAGGTTGCACTTGCAAAGCGTTATCCCAAAGTCACAGCTTTGTGCATCAGAGATGGATGGGAGTTCTGTCGCCCAGATCATGCTGCTGGTATGGCTTCTTGATGCCACACTTTTTGAAGGTCTTATGCTGAAAATGTTAGTTGAATTGATTATTGTAAACACATGTTGGCTTTGCATTGAGCTTTTATGTAGAAAGTAACTCCTCCCAATGTGTTTGGATCGCTCTCTAAGCATAGATAATAAGGTAGTTAAGTGCACGCATGTCTTCACTTACAAGTTACACCAATAAAATCCATATGATATTCATTCTTCAGTACCATCTTTTCCAACCATGCTTTGATACTAGTGAACCTGGTGAATGGCTTTGCAAGATGGACGCAATTATCCATCTAAAGTACATATTTTCCATGGATGGCACTTGTATGTTTCTTTACATATTCTTGCTTCGGGGTGGATGACATTTTGGTTCACAACTGGAGATGTTTCTGTATATTAAATATGAGATCCGGCGAATAGGTTCCTTCTCCCTCTCTCTCTCTTTCTAAGTTGTTGTAAGACATTAAGAGAATGTCAACTAGTATACTGAAATAAATTTCCATATCTATTATTATTGATAAAAGAGTAAGTAATTTATTTCTGAGGTAAGAAATAGTACTTATAGGCTTAGAGTCAAGCCTAGATAATTGCACATATACCCCCCCAACTTGCTAATACTCTAAAGTGATAAACACACTCCCCTTCAAGTTGGAGCGTACATGTAAGAAAGTCTTAACTTAATACAAATATATGAAACTCGTCTACGTCGAAAAGGCTTTGTGAAAATGTCTGCTAGTTGCTCTTCAGAACGCATGTGCACCAACTGTATGTCTCCGCAATCCACCTTTTCCCAAACAAAATAACAATCCACCTCTATGTGCTTCGTTCGCTCGTGAAACACTGGATTGTTAGCAATATGAATCGCAGTTGATTATCACAACAGAGAGTAGATGATCTAGTCATAGGCAATCCAATCTCAACTAACAACATACGAACCCATTGAAGTTAACCTGTAACATTAGCCATAGCACGATACTCGGCCTCTGCACTAGATCGAGAAATCACAAGCTGTTTCTTACTTTTCCACGATACAAGATTACCACCAAGGAAGACAGTTTCCCGAAGTAGATCGACGATCCATAGGGCAACCGGTCCAATTTGCATTAGGATATCCTGTCACCTTCGAAGACTCAGGAGTAGAATAACCGGCTATACGAAGATGACCCTGATTATGGAACACAAGCCCATGACCCGGAGCTCCCTTCAAATATCGAAAAATTTGTAGAGCGACTTGCCAATGAGTAGTACGAGGAGAGCTCATAAATTGACTCACCACACTAACAACATATGAAATATCCGGACGAGTAATGGTAAGATAATTCTACTTGCCTACCAACTGACGATATTTCTCTGGGTCATGAAGTTCTCTATGTTCATTATCAAGTTTCACTCCAGAGTCCACAGGTGTGTCACCAGGCTTAGCATCATGGAAGCCAACTTCCTTAAGAATGTCAAGAGTATACTTTCGCTGGGAGAGAGCAATACTACCATTGGCCTAGGCAATCTCGATGCTAAGAAAATATCGAAGGTGGCCTAAGTCTTTAGTGTTAAACTCCTGTACAAATTGCTTGAGTCGTATACCTTCAACATTGCTTCCCGTGACAATAATATCATCAACATGGACAACAATAACACACTTTTTCGAAGATGACATACTAAATACTGAGTTATCCACACTGCACCAATGCATCTCAAAAGTAATAACTGCATTACTGAAGCGGCCAAACCAAGCACGAGGAGATTGCTTAAGCCCATAAAGAGCTTTTCGCAATCGGCTTGTTGCTTCATATAGACTTCCTCATGAAGATCACTATGAAAGGATGCATTCTTAACATCAAGCTGATGAAGAGTCCACTGAGATCGAGCAGCCAAGGAAATAATAATGCGAACAGAAGGAATTTTGGCCATCGGAGAGTCTCATCATAGTCAATATCGTAGTGAAAGATTTTGTGGGATCATTTGCCAACTGTTTTTAAAGTTTAAGTTGTTAGAAGAAGGCGTGGTTTAATATTTATATATTCCAACGCTCCCCCTCACGTTTAGGCTGGTTTTTTTCCTAGTACTAAGTGTGGACAAATTGATTGGGGGAGGTAAATAGGGACCTGTAAAGATTTGAATTCAGGACCTCCTACTTTGATACCATGTGAGGTTTCATGGGACCATACCAACTGCTCCAAAAGCTTAAGCTACCAGAAGAAGGCGTGGTTTAATATTTATATATTTCAACACGTAGGTTTTTGTATAGCCCTTGGTCACAAGATGCGCTTTTAAGCGCTTAACTGAACCATCTAGATGTTGTTTGACAACAAAGACCTAGCGACAACACTAATTGTTTATTAGCTGGTAATGGAACCGGCTCCCAACTTTTATTATGATGTAATACAGCCATCTCCTCCTCCATAGCACGAGTCCAAACTGGATGGGCCAAAGCCTCCTGCACACTATTTGGCACAGGCAGACGCAAGGGATGACACAGAGACATTTGAGGGCTTAAATTATGATAAGAAACAAAATGAGAAAGAGGATACCGAGATCGAGTATGGTGAGCAACAGAGGAACTGACAGGAGACGGTGGAAGAGGATCGGAAGCCTAGACTAGAGGTGGTGGTTGTGGGACGCTCGCTGGTGGAGAGGTACGGCCTCAATCAGGTCGAGGACCACGTGTGTAAACTTGAAGAGGAATTGGTGCTGGAGATCCTGGATCTGGCGAAGCATCATTAGAAGGTACGGGTAGTGGCTCCGATTGAGACATAGGTGCGGATGGTGGGAGAAGATCCATGGTAAATGGTGCCTGAGAACGAACATCACCAAAAAATGCTTGATCCTTAAAGAAAGTCACATCAGCAGAAATATGCTCCCGACGACGAGTGGAACTATAACAAACATACCCTTTTTGAGCACGTGAGTAACCCACAAATATACATTTTTCAGCACGAGGTGATAACTTGTCCAACTCAGGTGACAAAGAATGAACAAAGACGACACATCCAAAGATACGAGGACGATTAGACCATAATGGACTATCATGATGAACAAGAGTATAAGGAATAGCTCCTTGCAACACGGAGGATGGAAGACGATTAATAAGATGGCATGCTGTAAGAAGAGCATAGCTCCAGAACGACTTAGGCATATGAGTATCAAAAAGTAAGCAACGTGCAACATCCAACAAATGACGGTTTTTACGTTCAACAACTGCATTTTGTTATGGAGTGTGAGCACAAGAGCTCTAATGTAAAATACTATGAGACTCGAGAAATGGAATGAAAGTAGAAGAAGAAATATACGCACGAGCATTGTCTATACGCAAAAACTTAACAGAATAATTATATTGTGTACGAACTTCATTATAAAACTGGTGGAAAGTATGAAAAACTTCAGTACGATCTTTTATTAAATATAATCAAGTTGTACGAGTACAATCATTGATGAAAGTGACAAAATAACGAAGACCAAATGAAAAATCTCGATTAGGACCTACACATCGGAGTGAACTAATTCAAATGGTTGTGAAGCACGACTCGAAACTTGAGGGGCAAAGGACACGATGGTGTTTGCCCAACTGACATGTTTCACAATTAAACTGAAGACTTGAGCTAGACATAAAAGGAAGTCGTCGGAGTACGTCTGCTGATGCGTGACTAAGGCGACCATGTAACCGATATGAATCATCCACAGTTTTATTCTGATCTGTGGCAACAGCAACAATATTCTCAGGATTCAGGTGTACAATTCACCAACCTCACGCCCACCACCTATTCGGTGTCTAGTCTTCCGATCCTGAAGAATACACGAAGACGTAGAAAAGATAATATCGCAGTCAAGATCACGAGTAGTAGAACTGAGAGTTAATAGCTTGTGAGGGAAGTGTTGAATATGGTAAACAAATGGTAAAGAGACAGAGGAACTAAAAATTACACAACCTATACACTTTGGATTGAGAACCATTTGCTAAGGTAACTGACGTAGAAGGAACAAATGAGGTGGATTTGAGAAGACGAGAGTCACCAGTCATATAATGAGTGGCATCTGAATAAATAATCCAAGAATGAGAAGCAGCTGTATTGGACTGTAGACAAGTTGGATCATTATGATGTGCTAAAGTGGCAGTAGGACCACAGACGACACCACCCGTATTTTGTCGTGCTTTGATCAGCTCATCATATTCTGCACGAGTCAAGTTTACTATAGCTTGTTCAGAAGAGAATCCGGGAGAAGGAGTCCAAGGCTCAGTATCAATGGAGGCATGTAGAACCCGTAGCTCAGGATAGAAGTCATAACAATAATTAATAATATGCCCAGAAAGTTGACAATGTGTACAGAAACGGCTACCCCAACCACCACCTCGAGCTCCTCTAGAAACATTATTACTACCACTATGAGCACCACCTCGGTTTTGAATACCACGACCACGACCATTGTAGGAATTGTCAGAATTCCATTGTCCACGATCGTTAATACGACCGCGAATTCCTGGTCCTCCACGAGCCACCATCGCACTACTGTCTGACATTGCTTAAGTTTTGGGAATGAAAGTGTAACGAGCAGCCCGAGAATACACTTCTTCAATGGAACGGAGGGTGCTCTGAGAGGTAATCTGTTGACGAAGAGCACTATGATCTGGACCAAGGCTAAGGTGAAACATCATGGTTATCATGTCTGCTTCTCGTTGCTGCATCTGAGTAACTGTGGTAACAGGTGAAAAATAAGACTTAGGCACTGATACAAAGATGCAAAACAAGCATAATATTTTGCCAAACTGGCATCACCAATTTTAGCTTCAAACAAAGCCTCCCACATATCACACTCTACTCATATTATTCTGTCTAGAATATAGTATAGCGCACTTGGTCCACACTTGACAGGCTGTCGCACAATCCATGAAAAGATGACGAGCAGATTCAGCCATGCTTCCGCATAACAATATACGCAAAGTAGCATCAACAAACGTCCATTCTTCCAGACTAGCTGCATCTTCAGGTGGTTCTTCTTCAAGCTATCTAAATTGATGATTAGCGTAAATAAAGGTTAAAAAAGCCATGGACCAAGAAGGGTAATTAATACCATCCAACTTGACTAAGGTATTATGCAAACATGTCATACTGCTATACGGACCAAAAGAGCCTGAACTCGAAGGAGCACTAGGGGGAACTAACCCTGAAGCAATAGACGGAGATCTTGATGAATCAGTGGACATCTTCACAAACCACAATGAAAAAGAAGCAAATTTAACTTACAAACCAATTCCGAACTTTTAATAACCACACATGTCACTCCACAGTAATTCAGCCACGCTAAAGTTAGCAGCGACATTAATTCAATCGCTCCAAATTTGAAACACCACCTCCGTTTAGCCCCACATCACAACAAATCAGTAATACACCACCTACTAACGGCCAATCATAACAAAAAATCACTATTCAGCTCCATAATCCAACAACCATAATCAGCAACACCCATTCATAGCAACAATTAATACCACAAATCGCTGCACAAACTCATGAAACACCCAAACATCACTTCATTAGACAAATATCACTTCTACACAACTTTCAGCATCAGAAGCTCCCCTGATAACACTAGATGAGCTCCATCGGCGTTATTCTTGGGCTAGTAGGAGCTGGGCGACCATAGATTGAGGTCGCCGGAGGTCGACCGACGCTGGATGACCCTTGGATGGAGGTCGTCAGAGTCTTGGCTAAGGCTGGATCGACGGTTTCCTACCCTGGCGACACTGGGCTGAGTTCGCCGGGCCTAGGGCAGGCTGGATCTGGGGTCGCCGGCCTTGGGCGACGTCGGAGGGAGATCGCCGGCCCTAGGCGACGCTGGACGAAGGTCGCTGGTGAGATCTACAGTAGGTTGTCGGTTGTGGTGGCTAGGGTTTGGTAAGGGAAAGCGTCAATTTTAGGGATTAGGTTTTAATTTTAGAGCTCTGATACCATATTATTGATAAAAGAGTATGGAATTTATTTCTGAGGTAGGAAAGAGTACTTATAGGCTTAGAGTTAAGCCTAGATAATTACACATAAACCCCCAACTTGTTGATACTCTAAAGTAATAAACCCAACACCTATTAACTATGCTTGTTGCACTCTGTAATTATTATTGTTGCAGACTAAACTACCTGCAGATTAGGCTTGTCAATCATGGATCTGTTAGGGATGTTCTTTTATGGAGTCTCTGTTGTTATTATTGTGCGCCTAGTGAGCTTGGCAACAGCAAAATCAATTCAATTTCCTTGTAGCCTCTCCAGTCACTCCCTGCCACACAAAATAAAAAGATATTTGTGCAAGATAAATGGAAATGTCTTTGCTTTGAACCCCATAACACATTGTGTGCAAATGTTGGATAGCCCTTCTGATTGGCATCTGTCAAATTTCCGTTGATGAAATTATCCATGTACCCTCTCCACTTGCATGATGATAGAGAATTTTGATTCTTTAGCCTTTTTTTTTTATGATTCTTTTGCCTTGACAAAGGCTGTTTTCCGACTTTAGTTTCTCTCAAATTGTGGAATCCAAATTTTGTCATATGCTATTTTCCTAGTAAAGACAATGGCTTTGTTCTCCTCAAATGCTAACTTCTTCTCTCTAATGGACCTTATCCTTGGGAATGGCTGTGAAAGGATGCGATTCCCTTCCTTCCTATAAGAGGATGAATCATCAGTGTTGATTAATTTTGCATAAATTTCCCTTCATTGTGATGTCAAGGTGGAACAGGACAAATAAGTTGTTTCTAAATTTTTATTGCTAGTGCATATTGTTCGATACAGTATATTGATTTTCTCAGTTTAGTGTAACCTTCAATTCTTGATGAATTGTATTTTCCCATGAGCAGATTCAACATTTCAGTTTCTGTTGGAACAATGGAAGGATCGGTTTCCTCCAGGCTACCTGCTCAAAGAAGCCTCTGTTGATCGACCATTTGAAGAAGATGTTTGCCGCTGCCACTTCACCTTTGTTCAAGACAGCACTCTGACTGTTGACCAGAAGTTAGAATTGAAATATCAGTGGTTTGTTGGAGAGAGAACTCCATCGAATTTTACCATGATTCCTGATGCTACTGAGGAGGTGTTATTTTTATTAAGCTTCTTAATGCTGGCTGATGGTATTCTCATTCTTTCCTTTTTAAGCTCTTTCTATGACTGGTCAGGTTTATTGGCCAAAGAAAGAGGACATTGGTCGAATACTGAAAGTGGAGTGCACTCCTGTGTTGGGGGAAACTGAATATCCTCCTATTTTTGCCATATCATCACCAGTCTCACCAGGTAAAGTATAACATTTATTTGGAACATTTTGGGAAAGTATCTTTATAGAAAGGTTCCCCAACTAGTTTGGGGTAAAGGTGTTGTTGATGTTGATGTTGATCTTCACAGAAAGGCAATATTAATTGATTGAAATATTGATCAGTTTTTTATTGATCTGTTGACATGCCTAATCTGCAGATATTATCATCTCGTGTGCAATTGATCAATTTTAAGGCGGAAACCAAATTATTGTTTCACTCAGTTTTTTTTTTTTTTTAAATTTCGGAAACCAAATGAAATATTGATCAATTGCATTTGGGACCTCTTTTTCTATTTCCTTTTCCTGCCAGGATATTCATGAAAGAATTGAGGTATCTTCCAATGGCTTGATTTTCATTTGTTACAGTGAATATTCGAAGTTAACTGCGTAGCTTTCGGCGAAGTGTTGTTAGCATGACTCGACCTCTTTCTATTATCTCATACAGCTTCTTCGGGACATAAATTTTGCTGTGTTAAGTCAGGACATACATTTCCTCCTAATGTCTACAACTATTCTATTTTCTGTTTCCATTCTGCTTGGAACATTGATGGCCACTTTCATCTGTTTTCCTTCAATGAGGAACTGAGTCCTGTCTTACCTGGGAAATGGAGAATGTTCGGCTACTCGGGAATGACATTCATTTAATATATCTAGCATGTTAAGGCTCTTCCTTCCTCATTTTGTCCTTTCAATAGGATGTAAAATCCCGAAGGTTGTTGACCTTGAAGTGCATGGTGAGCTGGTGGAAGGAAATGTATTAAGGGGCCATGCAAAGGTTGCTTGGTGTGGTGGAATCCCGGGAAAAGGTGTTACCAGGTGAGTTTACTTGAGTGTCCGCAGGATTTGTTGTGCGTGCGTGCCTGCTTGATAGTGTCTGAAGAAATTGAAAGACGTTTAATTTTTCAGCTGGTTAAGAAGAAAGTGGAACAGCAGTCCGACAGTAATACCTGGGGCAGAGGAGGAGGAGTATCAGTTGACGCTGGATGACATTGATACAAGTCTGGTTTTTATGTACACACCTGTAACAGAGGAAGGTGCCAAAGGAGAACCTCAGTATAAGTACACTGACTTCATCAAAGCAGGTGGAATGATAGTAGTTGTTTGCGTAAAACTTATAAGTTCTGGTCTTATGACTTGTTTTTGTCATAAGACATTGCCGTTCTTTATTTAATTTACATTTTTGACAGGGATGCTTTGTTTGTTTAATTTTGATTTTTATGCTGAATCTGCACGTTTTTGTGGCATCTTAAAGGATGAGGATGCCACATTAAGGAAATTTCTTGTTGAGGGATTGAGCATTTTGAGCGATCAATTAAACCTACGCGCAAGTCACGTCCATCAATGATATTTCTCCTTTTTAGTCCTATTTTGATGTTCTTTCGTTGACAAGCGATAGAGTGCAGCAAAAGCAGTTACTTCTCCAAACAAATTACGTATAGATTAAAAGTATTGATTAAGGAGGAAATTATCATTTTCGATCATTTCTAGCGGTATTGCTAAAAATAAGAGGAAGTGTTGTTTCAGTAACTCGGTAGTTTTTGGTTTTAAAAATGGAGCATCCTTCCTTGAAAATCGGTCTTTAGCAGTCATGGACCTGATTATGTTGTTCTCGTCAATCAACTGCATATTCCTAATTTTTCACCTGTTTTAAATGCTCCTTTTCTTAGATCTTACTTCCCCCACTGAAAAGGAAAAGCTCTATGCTTTTCGAAAAACCTACAGCAGTGAAACACTGTCCAACTTGGTTGAGTTGAAAATTCCCTTTTCATTTTACAACTGGATAAATTGTCCTGATAGCATTTGCATGAAGGATACAAAGCTCTTCTTGTATTCTCGTGAATCTCTTTGAGTGGTGGATTTTATTCCCTTTTTTTCCTCCTTTATTTCCTTAGGCACCAGATAATTTGCAGTGACATGTAATAAGGGCTATTTTGCTTCTCTCTATTCACCAGTGATGGTTTTGCCTTTTTCTTGCTCTTTTATTGACTCTCTGCCCTTGAAGTTCTTAGTTTAGTTTTCCATTAGTCACAATATCTCTTCCGGTTCTTCTGTTGGTCTTTGTACTTTCATGTGTGCGTATAGAAATCTTTGCGATGTGTGGCAATGATCCCAGTACTTGCTTCTAGCAGCTCCTCCATCAGTGAATAATGTTCAAATCATTGGAGAGGTTGTTGAAGGGAATACAATAAAGGGAGTTGGAGACTACTTTGGAGGACGTGAGGGTCCGAGTATGTTTGATTGGCTTCGTGAGAACATTGACAATGGGTTAGTATAACCATTCCGTTCGTGCATGTATTCCCTTTCCGCTAGACAGATTTCTGAATTTGCTACACATTCTTTTAATCATCTCTTTGCGAGATTGTAGGTTAAATCTGTTTCTTGTTGTGTTTTTAGCATTTCATTTTTATTTTATTTTCATCTTTTTCTACATATGTTTTCTTAGTAGTAGCATTAAAGTCCTTGCATTGTTATCAAATTACCAAACATGATTATAAAAAAGATTGTGCTGTAGTCTATTTCCTTGGAAATTTTAGTCACTACTCGGCAAATTTTAAGGTTTGTTATTGGCAGTACGCAAAATATTGTGTAAGGACATACATATGCTCATACTTGTTTCTTTTGTTGAAATTAAGCTAGACCACTGACAATATGTTCAATAAATTAAGGTCATAGGAGGAGTTGTGATTAATAATTAAATGCTATAATGACTCCCCTTGATGCACAATTAGGATTTGGCTTGAGACTAAAGTGTAAAAGTGACTACTGATGGGGAGACAGAAGAGAGTTGTAGAGATTCCAACACCTGAATTTGGGCCATGCCAATATATCTTAAAGCTTAGGTTGATGGAAGCATGGTTTACAACACTTCTTCACATAAACCTATAGTCAGAATATTCTTTTTATGGTTACAGCTTCCCAACATTGTGAAGAGGGATGAGAAAATCAATGCGTAACCAAACCTAAACATTATGGCACCAAAAGCTATGTTAAAAGTTTGAAGTTAGTCTAACTATGCTGTCATTGTGCATGCTACATGATTCCAGAAATGACTGACACAATCTTTTTCATTTGCACTTTTTTCCCAGAGATTTTGTGTTGGTGTCCAAAGGAACATCAGAGTACACATTGACCAAGGATGATGTTGGGCGAAGACTAGCTTTTGTCTATTTTCCCATAAATTTTGAGGGTGAGTCCACTTGCCACTGAAGTGAATAATTGTTATGGTCTTTTCTCATTTTGTATCTTATTATTTCTTCTTTGCCTGACAAAGCAGTTGCTAATTTTCAGGACTAGAAGGGGAATCGGTTTCTGTGTTGTCCCCTAGAGTAAAACGAGGTAACTTTGATTCACTCTAATTTTTAAGAGAAACATTGTTGTATGTTCTTTCTCCCAAAATGACGTTTTTGTTTTAGTCATACAATCTGTCATGGTACATCTGATAAGGCTGTTGACAATGTTGCCCAGTGAATCCTGGCCCTGCTGCCGAGACCTAGCTATATCATGATTACTGTTATTGGTATTTCACAAAACGTATTTTTCTTCCATATGGAGAACAACATATATAATAAACCTACAAACACACAAAGACTATTTTACCCTTTATAACACTCTCCCTCAAGCTGGAGCATGGATATTAAGCATGCCCAGCTTGTTACAAATATACTCAACCCTACTACTCCTTAGAGATTTGGTGAAAATATCAGCAAGTTGCTCACCAGTCCTAATGTAACTATTAAAGATAATCTTAGCTTGAAGCTTCTCACGGACAAGATGACAATCAACTTCAATATGCTTAGTACGCTTATGGAATACTGGATTAGAGGCAATATGGATAGCTGCTTGATTATCGCACCACAACTCCATTCGTGCAGGATCTTTGAATCTGAGTTCAACTAATAACTGGCGCATCCAAATTAACTCACAAGTAGCTTGAGCCATAGCTCTGTATTCTGATTCTGCACTTGATCTAGCCACAACACTTTGCTTCTTACTTCTCCAAGATACTAGGTTTCCTCCCACAAATGTACAATAACCTGATGCAGATCTTCTATCCATAGGAGATCCTGCCCAATCGGCATCTGAGAAGGCTTCCACTCTTCTACGACCGTGATCCCTATAAACAAGAACACGACCTGGGGCTTTCTTCAAGTATCTCAGAATTCTGATTACAGCATCCCAATGTGAGGTACGAGGAGAACACATAAACTGACTCACTGAAAAGGAAATATCAGGTCGAGTGATAGTTAAATAATTTAGCTTTCCAACAAGTCTTCGATATCTTTCTGGATCATCTAACAGTTCACCATCATTTGCCATCAATTTCACACCACCTTCCATTGGTGCATCCAATGGTTTAGCTCCTAGCATACCTGTCTCAGTAAGTAAATCCAGAACATACTTCCGTTGAGAGATATGAATATCTTTCTTTGCTTGTGTCACTTCAATACTCAAGAAATATTTAAGATATCTCAAATCTTTTGTATGAAACTGTTGTTGTAGATACAGTTTCAGCTCCTTGATACCTGCAGAATCATCTCCAGTTATGACAATATCATCCACATATACTATGAGAAATATCGGACCAGCTCTAGAAACCCGGTAAGACATCGAATGATCTCCAGTGCATCGATAAAGTCCAAACTGGAGTATCGCCTCAGAAAACTTCCTAAACCACGCCTTGGGAGACTTTTTCAAACCATACAAAGATTTTTTTAAGCGACACACAACATTACTAGATTCCCCATGAGCAACAAAACCAGTTGGTTGCTATACGTAGACCTCTTCCTGTAACTCTCCATGAAGAAAGGAATTTTTAACATCGAGCTGAAACATAGGCCAACCGACAGAGGCTGCCAAAGAAAGTAAAAGACGAATAGAAGTCATCTTAGTCACAAGAGAAAATGTATCACCATAATCAACTTCATATACTTGTGCATACCCTTTAGCAACCAATCTAGCTTTGAGACGAGCTAGGGAACCATCAGGATTAACCTTAACGGTAAACACCCACTTACTTCCAATGGACGTCTTCTCTGCAGGTAAAGGAACCATATCCCAAGTTTGGTTTTGGTCCAGTGCCAGTAATTCCTCTTCCATAGCTTTCTTCTAGCCTGGACTAGATAAATGCTTCAGCAACAGTGGTAGGAATAGGATGTGTATCAATGGTCATTAGACGAGCCTGACAAGAGGTAGATAGACCAGAATAGGAGACAAACTGGACAATAGGGTGTTTCGTATAACTACGAATTCCTTTGCGATGGGCAATAGGAATATCAAGATCAATATGAGAATGATGTACCTCAGGTTCCGAAAATGAAGAAGACGAGATAGGTTGGGATACGTCTGCAAGGGGCTCCACATGCTGACGAGGTCGTCTACTGTAAACATGCTGAATAGGTGGATGAGGAGGCGGAGATTCCGAAGTGGATGAAGATTCCATAATAACATATGTCAAGGAATCATCATCCACTGTAGGAGGCACCATTGGAATATCATCGATAAACATTTTGGGTGCGAGAATACCCCACAAAACTGCATTTAAGAGATCGAGGATCAAGTTTAGAAAGTCCTGGACGATGATCTCGAATAAAACAGACACAACCGAATATGCGAGGTGGCAAATGAAATAAGGGATTAGAAGGAAAAAGAAGAGAGTGAGGAATCACATCCTAAGAACAGAGGATGGCATGTGATTGATAAGATAACACGTAGTCAAAACTGCGTCAGCCCAAAAGGATTTATCTGTCTTCATTTCAAACATCGAACATCGAGTCACTTCTAACAAATGACTTTTCTTTCTTTCAGCGACACCATTTTGTTGTGATGTATCCGAACAAGAGGATTGATGAAGAATGCCCCGTTGAATCATAAAATCAGAGAATGCCTTAGAAAAATACTCTTTTGCATTATCACTTCGAAGAATACAAAAGGTAGTAGAAAACTAAGTTTGTACTTCGTTAATAAATGAACAAAAAATATAAAATAACTCGGAACAACTTTTCATTAGATATAATCAAGTGACTCTTGAATAGTCATCTACAAAAGTAACAAAGTACTTAAAACCCAACTTAGAAGTGACAGGACATGGACCCCAAACATCAGAATGAACTAGAGCAAAAGGCTGAGAAGCCTGTTTATTGGCTCTTTGACTATAACTAATACGGTGCAGTTTTCCAAACTGACACGACTCACACTCAATACGAGATAACGAATGAAAACGTGAATCTAACTTCTTCAAATTTCCTAAGGAGGGATGTCCCAAGCGACAATGAACTTGATGTGGTGAGACTACTGAACAAGCGGCATTGGTAATATCTTCATCCACATAGAGCCCCCTTGACAAACGTCCTCTACCAATCGTCTTTGTCATCTTCAAATCCTGAAAAACACCGGAATCATGATGAAAGGTTACAGAATAATTATATTTTTTGGTAAGGCGACCGACAGACAAAAGGTTAAACGGAAAATTTGGAAGGTACATAACAGAAGATAAAGACAAGGAGGACGTTAAAGGGATTGAGCCTATGCCTTTTATTATGGATATGGAGCCGTCAGCTAACGTGACATTAGACACAGACTCGTGAAAGGTGGAAAATATACCTGAAGATCCAGTCATGTGATCAGTCGCTCCTGAATCAATGATCCAAGAGCGAGAGGTAGATGAGAGACGCTGTTGCATTACCTGTCTGAGCGAAGGTAGTTGTAGAGGAGGAAACTGGCTGAGATATCTGGAACTAATTATACCTAGCAAGTTCTTCTTCGGACATTCTGATCAATGTTCCTCCTTCAGAGGAATTAGTAGAGACAACAGACTCCGTTGCATTAGCCACATTCGCAGCAGCAACAGGCTGGGAGGGCCGTCCATGAAGTTTATAACAAAAATGTTGGATATGTCCAAGCATCCCACATTAGTGGCTGGTTCGTGCAGGTGATGTATTATTACCTATATCACCAGAGGTATTACTGTATGACTGCGATTGGCCTCTTGTAAATCCACGACCACTAGTATCATTACTAAAGCCACGACCACTACGACCAACACTATGACCTCGACCACCACCGCGGTTCCCGTGCACGGCCAATGCAGAGCTATCACCTGTGGAGGATGTATCTCTAGATGATTCACGTGAAACTCTCGAGACCCGAGAAAAGGTCTCAGTCAATGAGGCCATAGTGTCTCCTCCAAGAACTTGTGATCGAACTGCTTCAAACTTTGGTCCTTGTGCTCCCAAAAAACCCATAACGGCTAACTGTTCTCGCTGCTCCTGCATCTTCTTAACATCAACAGTAATTGGCAAAAGAAGAAGATTAAGTTCCTCGTACATTTTTTTAAAATTAGCAAAAAACTGATTAAGAGGCCGACCTTTTCTGTCAGCTCTAAAGAACTCCTGGGAAACCTCATAGATCCTTGATAGATTGTTTTCTCCAGAATAGAGAACATTCAAATAATCCCATAACTCTTTAACCGTAGTGACATGTGTAACCACCGCAACCACATGAGATTCCATACAATTCCACATTTGTCCGAGTATTCTGGCATCCATAGTATTCCATTTAGTATCATTATCGGTTCGTTCACTTGTCAAATGGTGTTGTTGTTCTCTCCCCGTTAATGCTACCGTTACAATCCTCTGCCAATGCTGAAAGTTGGTGACCCTAGCTAATTTCTCCTCTGTCAAACGACTAGAAGGTGCAGTTACGACCTCAGCAACAACTCCTTTGTTCTTATCTGCCATAATCAGACACTTCTACTAGACTTACACCACACTACTGATCACCAACTCAATACTTCCCTTTCAACCTCTCACACAAAAGACAGTTCTGCAATCAAATCATCCACCAACAACATTCAACACAATCAACTAGATTCAACCCAATCAACCAGACAACATTCAACCCACAAAACTCTTCAACCATGATCAGTCTCCAAACTTCATAAACTTAAGGAAAATTTCTCAATTCTCGGTACATCATATTCACAGAGTCATTACTCTTGGTAAAGGACACTTCAAACAGCAACGTCGGGCTTGGATGTCGCCTTTCAGGGATTTGCCAGGCCTGTAACAAGGTTGCCGGAGCTGGGTCACGTCAGGCGACGCTTGGCAGGGGGTCGTCGGGCCTCGGCGAAGTTAGGCAAAGGGTCGCTAGGCCTCGGCGACTTCGGGCGACGCCTGGTAGGGGGTCGCCGGGCCTCAGCGACGTCGGGCGACGCCTGACAGGGGGTCGCCGGACCTGGATCTAGGTTCGCCGGGTCTCCGGTGAGTTGACGGCGGTCGAGGATGGATGGTCGATGGAGGTTAGCTATTTAGGTTTAGGATTAGGAAGCTCTAATACCATGTTATTGGTATTTCATAAAACATATTTTTCTTCAATATGGAGAACGACATATATAATAAACCCACAAACCCACAAAGACTATTTTACCCTTTATAACAATTACATTTGTTTGCTTCCAAGAGTTACCAACTATGTGTCCTTGTAACAATGCACCCTCAATCCTGGACTAATCTTTGCGAACAGTGCACCGTCTATGATTCTGATAGCGTAACAGATGGCATTATGTGGTTGGACTTTAACAATAACTATTCCTTTTCCGGTTTATGAAGAAAATAAACAGATCTTGTACCATATTGTGGCTCATAGTTATTCTAGGACTCATGGATCCAAGAAGAACAACTAGATGCAATTGGCAGGAATGAGTTTAAGGGTCTGTACATCCATAGATGCATCTGCATATATGCTGCACTCAATAGGTGCCAAAAAATGAAGTCTTATATGTCTTCCGTCAGGCAGCCAACAGTGATTCTCTTTCCTTGCATAGGTCAGCAAGTTTTGCCCACCACCCGTTAGGAAGTTTTCCTCTGGAAATATTGAGCCAATTCCAATAGGGTGTTTTAAGGTGCCCCCCTCTTTTAGTGAAGTGTCTGGGACTTTTTCAATCTCGTCACATTAGCGGACATGAGCTTCTAAGTATTGTCTTTGTAGCTGGTCGATGTCCGTGTATAACTTTTTTGAAACAACCTTCTTTCTTGACCCCCATGCTAATATTTTCTCAGTGGAGCTAACATTGTTCTGCACTGTCAGCTTCCTTCATTTCTAATGCTTCTATCTTGACTAAATTTCAGCTCCCCCCAAAGTGGCACAAGTTAAAATAATTGGTGATTTGCGAGAGAATAGTAAGATTACAGTTACTGGCTATGTTACTGGGGGAACTGAAGCCTCCAGTAGAGTGCAATGGTTCAAAACAAGTTCTCCAATTTTGGATGGAGAAAATGGTCTAGAAGCAATGAGTGCTTCAAAAATTGCCAAGGTAAATTGTACTTTGTTTGGAGAGATCGTATATATGATGAATTTGGACGTGTTCATACATCTTTTTGGTCAGTTATTCAATGAAAATTCCTACTTTGGCTTTTCCTGTTTCTAGGCACTCCGCATACCTTTGGGGGCCGTTGGATATCACATAGTTGCAAAATACATTCCCATGACTCCAGATGGTGAATCTGGTCAACCAGCTTATGTTGTGTCTGAAAGAGCTGTCGAGAGTAAGTTATATGTCTAAGAAGACATTATACAAGAATAGTTTGTTGGCTTATTTCAGTTCTTTTTTGTTTTCCTTAAAGGATGAATATCTGGCTTCGGTAGTTATTGTTCTTCTGGTTGTATTTGATCTCATGGTGCTGCATCTATTGCTGAGCACTTCAACTTTAAATTTGTTTGTGGGGGACGGAAGTGCCTTTAATTGTCTCAAACCTATTTTATGGTTCATTATCATCTATTCCACAGCCAGCATGCCTTAATACACAAGTCTTTCAGCTATCAAATTGATTGTTCTTAGACAATCTGCACAACTGTGTTTTTTCCTGGTAGTATTTACCAGGTTTTCTCTGAGATCTTCTGAATTCTAGTGCCACATGAGTTGGTGCATACAAAGTTTACGTATTCTTTTATGGATAATGAAAAAGAATTTACAATGAGGCAACAAGGAGGTTGCTTTGTTGAAAAGCTAAATGCTAACTTCTTGTTGATTTACCTCGCCTTCTTTTTAAATGTCAGATGACATTACGTAGTCTGCTTCAAAATTGGATATATTGGTTATGTTGTCTTGTTAGAGTTTCCTTTTCAACTCTTCAGCAACTTGACTCTACCAACATGCCTGATTATTGGTATATTTACTACAGCTCTTCCTCCTAGCTTGAATTTTCTGTCTATCACTGGTGATTATATGGAAGGTGGACTACTGACAGCATCATATGGTTATATTGGGGGCCATGAAGGAAAAAGTATCTACAAGTGGTATCTTCATGAGGTAAATCTTATCTTGCTTGTGGGTGTATTCAACTTCTGTGTTTATCGAAGTTCCGTATCCAATATGGTAGGCTGATTTCTCCCAGCGTCTGTGTTTTCTAGAATTATAACGTTCAATTGAAATGTGTAATATCCATTGCAAAAGCCATCTGTGAAAAGAGGGTAAATTATTTTATGCATGACAGTCATTTGACCAACGTTAAATTGTGAGTGGTCAATGGGAAGCCAATCATCTATAAACCGGGTGATATGGGTGAACCACTTGAATATGCAATATTTCGTGAATCCTAGAATGGCTTGACCCTGACAACACTAGACCTATCATAGTACAATAAACTAATCAACAGATGGTTGTCTGACCATGAGGTCAAAATTACAAACTGCTAGCTATTTATCAGCTGACAAAGTATATCCCTAAAGTGCCTCTTGAGTGTGAGCTTTTCCAAGGAATGAAACTATGTTGGAAACTCCAATCTGGCTGATGCAATGATTAATAACTCAAAGCCTTTTTGTGATTTTTAGGACGGTAAAAAGATAGGTGGCTTTGGGGACAATTCCATCCTGATAGTTTAAGTCTCCAATTTCAAGTCTTCCTGCCATATATTTGAGAGGTGTCATTGAAGTTTAAACAGAAGGAATGCCTTTCGCTATTGTGATGTGGAGAAATATTTAGTCGCTATATATATATATGTTCATTTTGCTGTTTGAGGCTTCATGATTTCATGATAAGGTAGTTGAACATGAAATTGGAAATTGCTAATATCAGGAAATTTGCCTTTTCCTGAATGGAATTTAGGGAGACAATGCATAATTCAATGATATAGTACATCTTCTTCCCCTTTAGTACGTGTATTAACAAATGCTGCTTGGGGCTAACATGTGCCTGCCAATCTGCAGACAGAGTCTGACTCTGGTGCTTTAGTAGTTGAGGTCCTAGGGCTTCTTCAATATTGCATATCGAAATTTGCAATTGGCAAGTTTATTTCCTTCCAATGTACACCAGTGCGTGATGATGGTATCATTGGTGAACCAACAACTTGCATGGGACAGGAACGCATACGTCCAGGTAGGTTGTTATCTCTATTCACGGAAAATCGTCTCAATGTATATGGACCAAATGGTACCGGCCCCATCGACAGAACAAGTTAGAAATTATGTAAACAGCATAATACATAAATGGCGGTGATTTGAAATGAGAAGCAGTACCCCAAATAAAGCAATCTATTCCTGTGCCAATAGAAATTGTCTTGTGTCTGGGTTCTTTTCCATGCGAAGTTGGTTTTATGTCCACCTACTTCTCAAAGACAGTGCATAATTCTTTCAATTGTGCATTCTTAATGTTTCTATGTCTAGCAAAAGCAATATTTGACTAGCAACACAACCTTAGTCACCCGATATTTGCATAAGGTATGCAGCATCTTTCTGCTCAGGATAGATAAAGTTAAGAGTCCTATCTATTTTATTAACCTTAATGTTCTTATGTTATCAAAATGCAAAATATGACCAGCAACAGAATCCTTCATGACCCAGTACTTGCACTCCTACTAATGCTCTAAGACAGACGGAGCGATTATCAATTTCACGTGCTTAAATTTTCAGTGGTATCCCATTGCAATATTTGACCTGGGACAGAATACTTCATCATCCAATGTTTGCACATCGGATGCCGCACCTGTTTTTTGTCTAACCCTTTAAAGGGCAGGAAGAGTTATTTATCCAGCTCTGCTACTTCCTTCCAAAAATCAGCAGACTAGTCCGTTTTGATCACCTTCAAAACTTCACAGATTCCTTCACCTGGTATCCTCCCGCTTTAACAAACAAAGTGCTTTTAAGAAATGTGAAATTACCGATTTCTTTCCATGGAGAACTACTTTAAATAGGCAGAGGATTTACGGGGCGTGATATATGAACAGATGTAAGACTTTTAATGTAATGTCATAGTGGTGTCTCTTGAAAATGAATATGTAAGAGCTTGTTTGCCTCAACCTTTTCTAAGCATTTATGAATTGCCCTCCATTTTTTTTTAACATGAAAAGAAATATTTTGGTAGATATAAAAATATGTTTTTGTCTTGTTCTCTTTATGCTCATCCAAATTCAATGCAGCATTCATCATTTACCCTTTGAATTTAGTGACTTATACAGATGAATTTAAGGAGGTGTTGTTATTTGTTATTGTGAATGCTGCTTTGCCATGCAGGAAGTCCCAAATTGCTTTCTTTACGAATTGTGGGCGATGCAGTTGAAGAAAATCTGTTAAGTGTTGATAAGAGATATTGGGGTGGCGAAGAAGGAGACTCCATATTTAGATGGTTCCGGGTACTTTTGATAAATAAAATGCTATTAACTTTGTTGCCTAGTCAATATACTATCATCTCTTTTTTTTTTTTTTTGTTATTAATGCACGATCCCTTGTATAGAGCTTTTTATTCTTGTTATGTAACAGATGTAAAATTAATGCAGACAAACTCAGATGGCACACAGTATGAAATTAGAGGTGCATCTTCTGCATCATACATGCCCTCATTTGATGACATTGGTTGCTTTGTCTCTGTTTCCTGTGAGCCAGTCAGAGCTGACTGGGCTAGAGGGCCAATTGTTCTTTCTGAACAAATTGGCCCAGTTGCACCGGGTTAGTTGAGTTCTTACATTCTATATTCTTGAATTAGTCTAAGCCTTGTGAGATACTTTTCGCCAGATTGGTGTCTGGGTGATGATTTTCTAATATTTTATGATGGGATTATTCTTCCAATAGACCAAGGTTTTTATTGGAGTTAACGTTAATCTTGTGTTAATGTTTTGATGCAGGTCCCCCAACTTGTCATTCTCTAGAGTTCGTTGGATCTTTAATAGAAGGACAACACTTAAGCATTGCAGTTTCCTATAGTGGAGGGTATGATGCATGTGAATTTGTCAGTAATTTCATGTGACTTCCGAAAAGTGTTTATTTTTGGGAGCTTGTGGAAGATTTAATATAGGACCGAGTACAATGGCATGATAGAATGCACTTAGTGAACCATATTTAGTGGGATATGCTGGATTGTTGTTGTTGTAGTTATTTAACAGAATCATTTTTTCTTTCAGGGAGAGAGGTCACTGCATATTTGAATGGTTCAGGTTGAGAGGTAGTGGTGCTAAGGAGAAGTTAAGCACTGAAGGTGAGTTTTATTTTTGCAGTGCGCGCTATCCATGCTGCCCTTTGAAATTATGTAGTGAGTTATTCTTTTACTTTTGACAGATTTCCTTGATTTGACACTGGCGGATGTGGGTACTTGCATTGAACTTGTTTACACTCCTGTACGGATTGATGGAATGAAAGGCAACCCGTGTTGCTTGCTGTCTGATATTGTTGGGCCGGGTGAGCATTACTGTTTGTTCATTGCTTCAGATAATTGAATAATAATTTCCCACTGAGGAACGCCTGTCAGAGACATAAGTAATTGAGTGTCTCCCATGTATTGCTTGTTGGCATTTTGGTGCGACAGCGGATCCTGTTGGGATGGAGCTTCTAATTCCTGATTGCTGTGAGAATGAGGAAGTAGTCCCGAAAAAATCCTATTTTGGTGGCATGCAAGGTCTTGGGGAGTATATCTGGTTCCGGGTCAAGGACAAGTTGCATGAGCCTGAACTATTGGATATTGTTAATATTCATGAAGGTGTTATTGAATGTGGTAGAGCCTTGTAAGTTCGAAGACTCAGCAATCTGTGATTAATGTTGTGCTTCCAGGATTTCATTTTGTAGAGTAGGTATTGATGATAGATCTACTCCTGTGCAGAACCTACACTCCATCAATTGCAGATGTAGGCGAATATTTGGCCCTTTACTGGCTTCCTACTCGCGCAGACGGGAAATGTGGAAATCCCTTAGTTGGAATTTCCAGCTCTCCTGTTTCCCCTGGTAGGATATCATCCAGTATTATTTTAGAAACATAGTCTTATATATGCTAAGTGATGCAAAGTGATGGTCTCAACCCCCTGCAGCATTTCATTTTCCTTTTTTCTTATTTTCACTTGTCCGATGTTCTTACGACAAATTTGGACTTATAATTAAATTGCAAATTCTTTTCTTTTATTTTGCATAAGCATATGATATACTGTTTTGCAAGCATTATTGGAAATAGAAACAGTCCAGCTGTACTGACACTTTTGAGAGGCAATGTACAATAAAGCTCCCCTCTTGGTAGACAATGTTTATTTTGTCAGTTTGATGGGACATCCCTTCTGAACATCTTCTTGCAAATTGTTATGCCAGCTTTGCCCGTGGTGTCTAATGTTTGCATAAAGAAATTGTCTTCGAGCATTTATTCTGGAGAAGGAGAATATTTTGGTGGACATGAGGGGTTGAGTCTCTACAATTGGTATCGAGAAAATGCTGAGGGAACTATCAACCTCATAAATGGCGCAAATTCTAAAACCTATGAAGTGTCAGATTCAGATTACAATTGCCGTTTATTATTTGGGTAAGTTTTTTGCTGACACCTGTTTTGCTAACTTGCTTTTACAATGTATACTTTAGCAAGTTATACTTTTTACCTGAAACTTAAAAAATAAGCACTCGACCAAATTTCTCAATCCTTGGTAGTGAGCCAAACAAAAGGGTTACCATAAAATTTGTGGAAGCTCGAGTTATTAGATGAAAGCGTGTTTTAATAATTAAATATGATATCATCCACCTCACTTGTAGGCAGGATTTGAATTCAGGACCTCATGCTTTTAATGCAATGCAATATTTTGCCGGACCATTTCCAATTTAAAAGCTTAGAATATTAAAAACGTGGCTTAATATTTAATGTGGTGTACATTGCAAGTTCTATGCTTTATCGGATAGTCGGATGGTTTTTGTACTTCTGAATTGTAAAATTTTGAACAAAATCTTCTCCTATATAATTTTATTTTGCGAGCGTCTTACAAAGATAAAGTATCCCGTGAGTCTTGGGGAAATCTTAGTTGTGCATGAAAACTGTGGAAAAAACTGTCCGTTACTTGATCTTTTGCACTGTTGAGAGAAAAAACTGAACTGAATGCTTGGTTAGGTCAATGTGACCCCAAGCTATCTATTTATAATAAAGCTGTGGAAAGTAGAGAAGAGAACGTACAAATTCTTATTGATAAACTCAATATATATACAAAATAAACCCTACATAACCAAAAGACCATTATACCTTTTTATATCTCTAACACTCCCCCTCAAGCTGGAGCATAAATATCAATCATGCCCAGCTTGTTACAAATATATCCCATCCTCCCATTACCTAAAGGTTTAGTAAAAATATCTGCAAGTTGTTCACCAGTCCTAACATAAGTAGGAAGAATCATTCCATTCTGGAGCTTCTCTCGAATAAAGTGGCAGTTGACCTCGATGTGTTTTGTTCTTTCATGAAACACAGGATTAGAAGCTATATGTATTGCTGCCTTGTTATCACACCATAAAATCATAGGAGCTGAAGCTTTAAAGCTTAATTCAGTCAGAAGCTGCTGAACCCACGTTAATTCACATGTCACTTGTGCCATAGCTCTATATTCTGACTCAGTGCTGGAACGGGCAACAACACTCTGTTTCTTGCTCTTCCACGACACTAGATTTCCTCCAACTAAAGTACAATAGCCAGTGGTTGATCTTCTATCATCTGGAGACACTAGATTTCCTCCAACTAAAGTACAATAGCCAGTAGTTGATCTTCTATCATCTGGAGACCCTGCCCAATTTGCATTAGAGCATCTTTCGACTTTACTGTGACCATGATTTTGATAAACAATTCCTTTCCCTGGAGCCTTCTTCAAGTATCTCAAAATTCGAATAACTGCATCTCAATGAGATGTACGAGGGGAAGATAGAAACTGACTTACCACACTAACTGGAAAGGCAATATCTGATCGAGTAACTGTCAGATAATTCAGTTTACCTACCAGTCTTCTATAACTCTCAAGATTATCTAAAATTTCTCCTGCATCAGCTACCAATTTAACTCCTTGTTCCATAGGTGAATCAAGAGGCCTTGATCCCAACATACCTGTCTCTGTGAGCAAATCTAGGACATACTTCCGCTGTGACAATACAATACCTTTCTTTAACTGTGCCACCTCAATTCCTAGGAAATACTTCAACTTTCTTAAGTCCTTGGTCTGAAATTGTTGCTTGAGGTAGATTTTTAATTCATCTATACCAGTCGAGCCATCTCCTGTAATGATAATATCATCAACATATACAATCAAGAAAATCTTGCCTCTTCCCGAATGTTTATGAAAGCAAGAATGATCACTTTCGCATCTAGACATTCCAAATGAAAGTAAAACTTAAGAAAATCTTCCAAACCATGCTCGTGGAGATTGCTTCAAGCCATACAATGATTTCTTTAACTTACAAACCAATCCACCATACTCCCCCTGAGCAACAAATCCGGGAGGTTGCTCTACATATACCTCCTCATCAAGAGTATCATGCAAGAAAGCATTCTTTACATCAAGCTGAAACAAAGACCAGTTATATGTGGCAGCAAGAGAGATCAAAATACGAACAGATGTGAGTTTAGCAACGGGAGAAAAGTATCCAGATAATCAACCCATAAACCTGAGCATATCCTTTCGCAATAAGTCTTGCTTTCAGGCGAGCAAGAGAACCATCGGGATTAACCTTCACAGTATACACCCAACGACAACCAATAGCTGTTTTGCCTGATGGAAGAGGCACCAAGTCCCAAGTTTCATTAACCTCTAATGCCTCCAATTCTTCTTCCATAGCTGACCTCCAACTACAAAGCCTCAGCTACTGACATGGGGACGGGATATTGATCAACAGTGGATAGAAAGAATTGAAAAGAGGAAGAAACAGAAGTGTATGAGACAAAGTTTGCAATTGAGTGTTGAGTGTAAGCACGTGTACCTTTACGGTGAGCAAGAGGAAGATCAAGATCAGCTATTACCTGAGGATTAACTTAAGGTAGATCTGGAGGTGAAGATGACGTAGTAGTGACGGGAGCATTGGGGGGATCAGTGGCTACTCGAGGACGCCGTGTATAAACTTTGAGAAGAGGAGATTCTTGTGTAGATAGTGGTGAAACAATTGAAGTAGGTGACTGAATAATAGTCACATATAAATCTTCATCCATCTCAGAAATAGTGAGTGGAACTTCATGATAAGAAGTAGAATCAAAGAATGAAGCATCAGTAGTTATAAAGTATTTTCTCAAGGTTGGGGAATAGCAACAATAGCCTTTCTGAGTACGAGAATAGCCCAAAAACATACATTTAATGGATCGGGGATCAAGTTTTGATATTCCAGGTCGATTATCACGAACAAAGCAGACACAACCAAAGGTACGAGGTGGTAAGGCAAACAAAGGCTGATTGGGAAACAAAGTGGAGAAAGGAATACTTCCTCGTAAAATAGAAGAAGGCATACGATTAATAAGATAGCATGCAGTAAGAACAACATCAGCTCAAAAGGTTTTAGGAACCTTCATCTCAAATAACATGAACCTGGTGACTTCTAATAAATGTTTATTCTTTCTTTCAGCTACACCATTTTGTTGAGGTGTATAAGAACAAAAAGATTCATGAATCATACCATGTTAAGTCATAAAGTCAGAAAAGGGTGCATAAAAGTACTCTTTAGCGTTATCAGAACGCAAAATTTTGACATGCACACCAAACTGGGTATAAATTTCAGAAATGAAGCCTCGAAATATAGAAAATAATTCCGAACGACTTTTCATTAAATATAACCAAGTAACTCAAGAATAATCATCAACGAAAGTAACAAAGTATCTAAAACCCAAATTAGAAACCAAACGACAAGGACCCCATATATCTGAATGAACTAATGAGAAAGGAGACTCTGCTCTTTTATTGACTCGAGGCGGGTAACTGACACGATGCAATTTGCCAAGTTGGCATGATTCACACTCTAAAGTAGAAAGAGACTGAAAACTAGAGGTGATTGCTTTAAACCATAAAGTGCGCGTTTCAGCTTGCATACTTTGCCTTGAGTTTTGTCACAAGAAAAATCTGGAGCAATCTCCATATACACCTCTTCATCTAACTCCCCATGAAGAAAGGCATTCTTCACATCTAGCTGTTGAAGATCCCATCTTTAATTAACAGCACACGAAAGTAGTACTCGAACAGTATTCAACTTGGCAACAGGAGCAAAGGTTTCTTGATGGTCAATCCTAAAAATCTGAGTAAATCCCTTTGCCACTAAACGAGCTTTATATCTGTCCACAGTACCATCCATCTTTTGTTTGACTACAAGCATCCATTTACATCCTATCGATTGTTTCCCAAGAGGAAGAACAACAAGATCCCACGTGTCATTTTTCTTCAAAGCATACATCTCCTCCACCCTTGCTGCCTTCCACTTCTCATTTGGAAAAGCTTCTCGCCAATTTTGCGGAATAGAAACAGAGGATAGAGAAGACACAAAAGTACGAGTAAATCTCTTTGCCATTAATCGTGCTTTATATCTATCCACAGTACCATCCATCTTTTGTTTGACTACAAACACCCACTTACATCCTTCCACTTGTTTCCCAGGAGGAAGAACAACAATATCTCATGTGTCATTTTTCTTGAAAGCATACATCTCCTCCCCCATTGCTGCCTTCCACTTCTCATTTGCAAAAGCTTCCCGCCAATTTTGCAGAATAGAAACAAAAGATGGAGAAGACACAAAAGTATGATAAGAGCTAGACAAAGAGTCATATGAGACAAACTGGGATATAGGGTGTTGTGTACAAGTTTTAGTACCCTTTCGAAGTGCAATAGGAAGATCAGAAGAAAAAACCGTACCAGTAGTAAAATCCGGATACGGAAATGATGATTGAACAGGCAATGTATCAGCGATCTCAATCTGCTTGTTGATAGTGGGCTCTCTACGACGATATGTCTTCATTGTCTTGCTTCTATCGACAGTTTTCCTAACAGGAGTACGAGTAGACTCCCCCTAAAGTGGTTGCTTTGTTGTCTCCCCTTGTGGTATTGTATTATCCTCTTCTTTTGTTGCATTATTCTCCTCTGGGGAAGGGTAGAACCTGTGTTCTCTCCTTGAGAAGGAGGAGAACACTCTTGGGAAGGTAGAGAATCATCAGAGACTATTGGAGAAATATGGTAAGTAATATCCAAAGTGGGGAACACCTCTATACTAGGACACTCCCCCCGAAGAGATGGAGCCGAATAATAGGAATTAGACTTGTGAAAAACCACATCCATAGATACAATGGTCCGCCTAGAAGGAGGATGATAACACTTATAACCCTTTTGAGTAGGTGAAGATCCAAGAAAAATGCAGCGGAGACCACGAGGTTCCAACTTACTCTTTGAGGTGGTGTTACGAGCATAACAAACACAACCAAAATTTTTTTGGTTAAGAATAAAGGTCGATGATCCTTGCAAAGCATCAATAGGTGTGCGAAAATCAAGAATTCTTGTAGGCATACGATTTATTAAATAGGCAGCGGTTAAGATAGCATCACTCCAATACTGAGCTGGGACATGACGGGCAAACATAAGAAACCTAGCGACCTCTAACAAATGTCGGTTCTTCTTTCGGCAACACCATTTTGTGCAGGGGTATCAACATAACTGGTCTGATGAATTATGCCATGATTAGAGAGATACTGTTGAAACTAACTCTCAATGTATTCAGTGCTACTGTCACTGCGAAGAATTTTCGAAGTGGCATTGAGCCTGAGTTTGGACCATTTTGTGAAAATTTTGAAAACAATGAAAAACATCACTCGTGTTTCAACAAATAAACCCATGTTGTACAAGAATGACAATCGATAAAAGTGACAAACCATCGATGACCGGAAATAGAAGTATGCCGAGAAGGACCCCACGCGCCAGTGTGAATCACATAAAAAATGGAAACGACTTTTATTATTTGAAGATGAATATGTTGAACGAGTTTGTTTAGCCAAAACACAGGCTTCACAAAAAAAAATCATTTTTATTACAAGTTGAAACGAGACTAGGAAAAACTTTTTCTAAAGTTCCTAAAGGGGGATGACCTAATATGCAATGCCACTGATGAAGATCTGTCAATGCTGAATTAACTTGATGACGCGTAGAAGACAAAGTTGAAGTAGAAACCCCACTACCCTCGAGCATATAAGGACCACCATCCAATCTACCATGTCCAATCTCTTTCTCCGTTACCAGATCCTGGAAAACACAATAAGAAGGAAAAAAGGTTACTTTACAGTTTAAGTCTCGAGTCAGATTACTGATAGAAAGGAGATTAGTAGAGAATGATAGAATATGTAAAACAAAAGATAATGGAAGAGTAGGAGAGCAATTGATAGACCCTTTTCCAGCAATGGAATAGAGGGTTCCATCAGCTACGCGAACTTTGTCTCTACTGGAAGTAGGGGTATATTGCTGAAAGAGATTAGAAGAACCTGTCATGCGATCTGTAGCCCTTGTATCAATGATCCAGGGGTTGGAAACAACAGAGGTATTAAACCCCCCAAAGAAGATACCTGAAGTGGCTTGGTTTGAAGCAAAAGTAGAAGATGAATTAGCAACCGTGGGGGAGGTAGCAACAGTAGAAGCTTTCAATGGACTTTGAAATGCCTGACGTTCTTCCTAGGATAAATCGATATTAGTAGTAGGTGCAGCAGGAATAATTTCAGTATGGTTTGCCATGTTTTTTCCCATCTTTTGTGCCCTTTTTGCCTCAAAATCTGTAGGTTTAGTGTGATACGGCCTATGACAGTGTTCACACTTCACAACCTCCTTAGAGGTATCAGACCGAAAGGACGAGCTAGATTTGGCAATATTGCTAGCATTGATTTGTAAAGCAGATCGATCAACAGTAGAGGGATGAAACATTGCTGTCCTACGGCTTTCTTCAGAGTGAACTAGGGCATGAGATTGTTCCAGAGTAGGGAATGGAGATCGGCTAAGGACTTGAACTCGTATCTGATCATATTCAACGTTTAATCTTGCCAAGAAATCATGAACTCTGATCTTGTCCACATGCCTCTTGTAGGCAGCAACGTCCACATCATTGGTTGGGTGATAATCGATATAATGATCTAGCTCCTGCCACAAACTCCGAAGCTCAGCATAATATTGGGATATAGTCATCTCCTTCTGAGTGGTGTCATGAACCCTTTTTCGAAGTTCATACACTTGAGCATCATTCCCAGCTTGACCATAAGTATCCCTTGGAGCTAACCAAATCTGTGCCGCAGTATCAAGAAGCAAATATCCTTTTGCAATACGTGACTGCATCGAGTTAAGCAAAAAAGACATTATCAAAGAGTCATTCGAGATCCACTTTTCCTGAGTAGTACTTGATGTAGCCGGCCTCGCAGAAGTGTCGTTGATATGTCCTAGAAGCCCTTGGCCTATGATGGTCAAGAATGTCGATCAAGACCATATCAAATAATTTATGCCGTCAAGCTTCACAAGGATTGCAGCAAAATTAATATAATCTATACGGCCATCTCCTGTAGGCCCAGAGTTCACTGTTGATTCCTCAGACATTCTATCTCAAAAATCAACTCGGAAAAAGCCCAAAAAATTGAGTAGAATTCCTCTGGTAGTTGGCTGAAGTTGTCCTCCAAAAAGCAACCAAATCATATCTAAAGGAAGGCAGAAATCGATTTTTCTAGGGTTTTGAAAACCCTAAAAAGAAATCCGTTGATTCTGATTTTTTCCCAAAGAATCTGAAAAAATAAATATGGTGGTCCACGAATTGCAGTTCTTTGGTCTTCACACGCGAGAGGAAAGGCCAGCGGCAAGACAGAAACAATCTCAAACAAGAAGATCCAAAAAATCGCAGAAGAGGTTGAACCACCTATCGCAAACTATAAAGAAGCTTTAATTTATCTCATAGAGGTGAGATTTAGGGCCGACACTAGATTCGAAGAATCATTTCATTAGTGTCGCCCTATGTTGTGAAAGAGAGCAAAGAAGAAGGTGAGGAGGAACTGCGGCGAGAGAGAGAGAGAGAGAGAGAAGAATGATTGGGGTAGAAGAAATTAGGGTTAGGGTTTCAGTTTAGCCTTGGCTCTGATACCATGTTGAAAGAAAAAACTTAACTAAATGCTTGGTTAGGTCAATGTGACCCCAAGCTATCTATATATAATAAAGCCAAAAAGCCAAAAATTACAATATTGCTCTTATTGCTACTATTCATAAAATAATAAAGAAAATAGACAAATAAGCCCTCATCGGCCAAATACTCTCAACATGCACATAATTCAGTCTAGTGATGCTCTGCCTAAATGCAGACACTGCTGTTCTTGAGTCTCAGAAAGTGACATTTGCTTTTGTCTCTCATATATGACTTTGAAGTTATTGGTCTTTCCCCATTGTTATGTTTTGAGGCAGCTTAATAACTTGTGTTAAAAGTCCAACCCAAAAGCTTAAGCTATTAGGTGGAGGAAGTTCACATGAAAATAAAGAGCATACAACACTCATTTACAAGCGATATGGGACAACAACAACTTTCAACACCCCATCTCACGTGCACGCAATCTGCACGTGGAAATTAATTAAAGGAGGTGGGCACACATACGCGGAAAGGAATAACATTGGCTCTAATACCATGTTGGAAAGTCCAACCCAAAAGCTTAAGCTATTCGGTGGAGGGAGACTACATGAATATAAAGAGAATACAGCATTCATTCACAACCGATGTGGGACAAACAACAACAACTTTCAACAACTTGAAAATGTTCATTTATTAATAATCAATCTTTTGCCTTGCCTCCAAGTGCAACTGAAATGCCTACATAATGGAAGTTGTTAGGGAGATAGCTTTATTCATTCAGTTAAGTCAAATTGTTGTTTCATGACTCCACCAAAAATTGAGAAACATCTGTGTCGCAGTTTAACCAACAGTTTAACTCATTTTATTATTTCCTCTGATTAATGATTGTTGCTTGCCAAGGGTTAATTTTAACTAGAACTATCAACTGCACAGGTTAGGCTTGTGATTATCATAATTTCTACTGGTTTATATAAGGGACAATTTTCTTTTGTGATAAGCTAATCCAAGCAGTATATAGTGCTATGCTTGTGGATTTATTAATTTGTCTGTTTCTTGATCTTCAAATTGTGTCCTGACAGATATATGCCAGTTCGTTCTGATTCTGTTGTTGGGGAACTCAGATTGTCTGAACCAACAGACATTATCTTCCCTGGTGAGCCATTCCACTTGCATCTAGATTGGCCAATGAGAAGACCCTTAGTTTTTTCATTTATATAAAAAAAAGGAGAAGAAGAACCGCTAGTTATGTATTACAGAAGCATTCGCCTGTGAAGTGCTTTTTATTTCGAGAATTCTGTCCATCAAAAGCAGTTTATCTCATTGCAATTCAAAGTTCTATTGGCTTGGTAATGGATGGGCATTCAACATTGGACCGGAAGATATTCATCTTGATAGTGAAATCTGAGCAAAGGAGCATAGTTTTTATAAGAATCAGAGGCCTTGATGTAACTGAGTACCAGGTCATATAAAAGTACATTGCAATGACGTACTTAAGATTGTCTGGTAAAACCTGCAGAGTGGATTATTAGTTGTCTGTGGAAGGGTAAAGAGAGCACGGAGTATAATTTCTCTGAATGTAGGATGACGTCAGGTAGTTGAATCGCTCATAAAACTGAATTTGTGTAAGCATGACATGAATATGTTATATTATAATTTCATAGACATCTGATTTTTGGAAGTGCTAAATCTTGATCATTATGCTGGGTTCATTGGTGTTGAAATTAGTTGAAACAATGAGAGCTGAATTGCAACTGCAACAACAATAACTAAGCCTTGCCTGGAAACAGTGATACTTTAACTAGTTTATTCAAATCTAAATTTGTTAATCATTTATGTCAGAGGATCTGAAAGTAGAGATGCTTGCTCTAACTGGAAAGGCTATAGAACGTGATGTACTCACTGCTATCGAAGTGATTCCAGAAAATGAAACCCAACAACATTTATGGAGCACATACAAGAAGGATGTCAAATATCAATGGTATTTGCTCTCTTTGCTCTCCCAAATTTACTTATCTAGTGCTATTAGTTAAGATTCCATAGTAGTTTAGACAGTGTTATCCTGTCATGTTTATTGAAATGTCTCAATAATCGTTTACGTCCCACAAATTGGAACTTCCATAAGAGAGAATGTAATTCCTTCTGGAGAGGAATTCTTCTATACGAAGTAGATTCAGAGGAATTTGGATTCTCTAGTGGTATATGATTAATATAAAGAGCCGTACCAATCCAAACTTTTTAATCAAACAAAACAGGACTCTTATGAAAAGAAAGTTTTAGTTTGAAGTTCTAATTGGTAAAGTGAAATCCAGTTTAAAATTTATTCGTCGCTTTGCATTATTCCAAGTGGTGAGTTCTCATGGATGCACAGAATCCTCTCCAAGTTACTAATATTTGTATGATTGAGTTAGGGTAATCGTATATTATTTACTTATTCAAGTTTTCTGTAGGTTCTGCTCATTGGCAGGAGATCGAGACTCTTTTGAACCATTAACTTCACAGTTGCCCTGCTCCTACAAGGTTCGATTTGAGGATATTGGTCGATGCCTCAGATGTGAATGCATAATAACTGATATATTTGGAAGATCAACTGAACCAGTGTATGCTGAGACTGCTCCTGTTCTACCAGGTACCTCACGTTTCCACCAAAGTAACTGTACTGAGATTGTGGAGATTTTCAATGCATGTGCGTGTGGGATTTGTGGGAGGGAGGGCAATCACCTTGAGTGTTTTTGAGGGGTTTGGCCCGCATGGACTTGGTATTGCAGCAGTATAACAGTTGGAAGTGTGGGATTTTTCCTACTACTACCCATTGTTTGTAGGCTCCATGGGCCAACATCGACAGTGGCATCAGTGCCATCCCATATTTGGCGTATAGTGTGGCTATTATTTGATATTGAAGTATGGACCCACCCAAAAGGTCGCCTCTTAAGTACTCCTTTTGTTGCTTGACCTATGTTGATTAAGGCAGGTCGTTACAAATGAAACTAAATAAAGGCTTCCTGAGACAACTCAAGCCCAAGAGAAGACCAAGTGTCTCATTCGAGTATTATAATAAGGCCAATTAAATAATCATAGCTCCGCTTGAAAGATTGGGGCGCCACTTGGTGCCTCTTCAATTTGTAAAACCTAAAAGATAGTACGTTCATTATCCAGATTTCATCTTGTTTGGCTTATTTACGATTTCGATTATTGTTGGCTTACCTTGTCAGTACATTCAAGTTAATTAAGAATGTTTCATTGTGCTTCGCCCTCAAATGATGTTGATGAGATTTGTTGAAATATATAAATATTAAATCACGCCTTCTAACAACTTAAATCTTTTAGAGCAGTCGGTTGTGGTCCCACAAAATCTCACATGGTATCAGAGCAGGAGGTCCTGAGTTCAAATCTTTCCAGCCCCTTATTTGTCTCCCCACTGAATTTGTCCACGCTTAGTACTAGGCAAAAGACCAGACTAAGCGTGAGGAGGAGTGTTGGAATATATAAACATTAAATCACGTCTTCTTCTAATAGCTTAAGCTTTTAGAGCAGTCAGTTGTGGTCCCACAAAATCTCACAAGATTATTTATAATCCTGCGGGCTATTGTAGTGCTTAAAAATAGAGACAAGCAGAGAAAGGGAGTGGCTAATCTTAAGTTACTGGTGCCACCTCATATCTTGTCGGTGACAACCACAACAAACTTTCAGTTGAGGACATTATCGAAATATCTGCACTTTTTATCACTGCCATGAGAAATTTCAGTTTGAAGGGTCTGTTTGCTCTACTTTTTCTACAGTCTGAACATCTCAATATGTGTAAATTTTATAAGATGTTGGTTGCTTTGCATTTAATGAAACTCAGATTTTGAAAGCCACAAGATTTAAGCTAATACAAAGTACACGTTACTACAGACAGACCCAAAATCGTTGACAGTAAATAGGTAGTGACAAACCAGGTTCTTAATCCAAAACCTGTGGACGTTGGGCCAGGTAAAGTTGTCCATGCTTATATTACGAGTTGTGGGCTGGGAGAAGTGTTCTGGTGTTCTCTTGAATTAAAGTTAAGGCGCTTCAGTGGTTCTTAATAGTAAAAGGATTCTGCACCTTGGCATTGGTGACACGATGTCAACCCTGTTTCAATTTTCCATGGTCCTTTAGATACTTTGTTAGGATTATAAAGCTGCTTTGCTGATACTTTTCCCTGGTCAATTTGGAGAAATAATAAAATAAAATAAAAACTCGTCAATATATGCTGCATTGGCTTCTTTTAGAATGCAGGATTCTTTCCTCTCTATACTTTCTACTTTCGAGTTATATCTTTTGATATCTTCAATGTGAAAATCCCTGTTCTTGCTTTGATGCTTATGGTATTATCTGCCATCTATCTTACAGGTTCTCCCAAAATTGATAAACTGGAAATTGAGGGCAGGGGCTTCCACACAAATTTGTATGCTGTTCGTGGAATATATAGTGGTGGGAAGGAAGGGAAAAGCAAGATTCAGTGGCTTAGGTCTATGGTTGGAAGTCCAGATCTTATCTCCATACAAGGTATGTCATCACCATGAATAATTCTTTTGGCCTTCATATTCACTTCTAAACTAATGATTAAGTCCATCGCGCATTAAATGTTATTTGTCCCCTTATTGATTACTCATGAAGAGACCTGGTTTACTTATCTGTTCTCGACATAAAGTTGCAAGCGTTTGCATTAGAGGAGGATGCGCATTAGGAGAAGACACTATGTACTCTTGATTCCATAGGACATAACCTGCATTGTATGATTTATGGAGGTAAGCCTTTATGGCTCTGGAAACTGAAGGCCTATGCTTCATTGTAGGTTGGACAGGTTAGTAGATTTTTATCTGAACCAGGGTGTGGATAAGAAATTGTTAGCATGTTTAGAATAATTTGGACATTACAACTGAAAGTAATGTTACCTTGAGAAAACTATCCATAATCGCTTTTCTTTGAATGTACTGATAATAAAAGTGTCTTTTTTAGCTTTAGAGTTATTATTATCTTGAAAAAATTTGGTGATTTGCATAGCCATTACTCCAAGAAATGAGCCGCATAAGCTCATACTTTGATTGCCACAAGTTCTTACTAGATTTTACAACTACAAGCTTCTTTTGGCCAAAAAAGATCTAGCTTTTAAGGATTATGTTTTTCCCTCGGAATGAAGATCAACATCAACTACACCTTTATCTCAAACTAGTTGGGGTCGACGGTCGATGAACCCCAAAAACTCATAAAAATAAAAGCAAAATCAATCGAGGGAAAAAAGAAAAATGTGTAATAATAAATAAACAAAAATACACACACACACACACACACTACCTCTCCATCATACTAATGGCATTCCTTCACTCCGTCCTTAGATCAACCATACGCCAATCTATTTCTCATTCCATTAAATCTTGTTTAACTACTTTCCTCTAAGCAAGTTTCAGCCGACTTTTTTCTTTTTTCGTGTTATGCTCTCGATAGCAAACTTTTGTTCGTACCGGAGCATCGAGGGACCTTTGGAGAATATGCCCAAACCATCTCATTCTATGTTATCTAATCTTTTTTGCTATCGGTTATACTCCAAATTTTTGTCGAATATCTTCATTTCTTATCTTATTCATCATTGTATGATCACACATCCACCTTAACATCCTCATTTCCGCTACTTTCATTTTATGCTCATGTTTCTTTTGTGTTGGCCAACATTCAGCTCCGTATAACATAGCAGATCTTACCGTTGTTCTATAAAATTTTCCTTTTAACCTAAGAGAAATTTTGTGATCACACAAAAATCCCGATGCACTACGCCATTTCAGCCAACCTGCTCTGATTCTATGGTTTACATCCTCATCTATCTCTCCTCTCCCTCCTTTTATAATATTGATCCCAGATATCTAAAAGTATCTTTCTTGGGTACCTCCGTCCGAGGATATTTACGGCTTCTTGATACCCTCTTCCTGCTGTGTCAAACTTACACTTCGAGTATTCCGTTTTACTTCCACTTAATGTCAATCCTGTAGACTCTAACGTGCTTCTCCATAATTCTAACGTAGCGTTAATTTCATCCTTGGTCTCATCAATAAGCACAATATCGTCTGCAAATAGCATACACCACGACACCCCATATTGGATATCTTTTGTTAGCTCATCCATAACTTGGTGTAAGCCTAATGTGATTGGAAAATAACTTGATGCGTCATTACAAGCCTTTACACATGTAGCACCGTCACACATGTCCTTGCCTCTATATACTTTGTAGGTATTTTTTGTTCTTAAAAATCCACCACAAAATCTTTCTTGAAATCCTATCATGCGCTTTCTCGAGATCAATAAACGCCATATGGAGGTTCTTCTTTCTTTTTCGATATCTTTCCATCAATTGTCGTATCAAGAAAATAGCCTCCATGATAGATCTTCCTGGCATAAATCCAAATTGATTGGCAGAAACCTTGGTCTCTATTCTCAAACGATGCTCAATAACTCTCTCCCACAATTTTATTGTATGGCTTATAAGCTTGATGCCTCTATAGTTGGAACAATTTTGGATATATCCCTTGTTTTTGTAGATAGGCACAAGATCTTCCCTCGGAATGAAGATCCATGAAAATAATAGAAGCACAAGTCCTTCCAAATTCATGAACTTGAAAGTTTCATCACTATCTGGCCATGGACACCTTGAATTACATGAGTACTTTTGCTGTGTGTGATTTGGGAGGTCAACCTATGTTGCAGGAGAGACGGGAAGAACGTATGAAGCTAATGTCGACGACGTAGGTTACAGGTTAGTGGTAATTTACACTCCTGTAAGGGACGATGGAGTTGAGGGGCAACCGGTGTCTGCATCTACAGAGCCTATTGCAGTTGGTAAACAAATCAAAATCCCTAACTTATTCGTCTGCACCTCTTTTGTCCACCTGAGATGAGTATTACTGAAAATGACCTTTTTCCCCTTTGAGTTTTCTGGATCTTCTTGGGCTATTCTTCCTTTTCAAAGTCTACAATTGTATGCATATGCTTTGTGTGATGGTATTAACATGATTTTTCTTCATTTGGTTATCCTAGTTGCTAGACTATAGCTGACTATGCATGTCAATGTAAAGGTCGGTTCAATAAATATTAAAATTGAGCTTGCGACTAAGAAAGTGAACTACTTAAATGAGATAAAACATGATAGGGACTCAAAAAAGCTATTAAAGTCATACTAAGGAGATATGAAGATACACACAATTCCTCACTTTGCTGATGAAATTACTACTTGAGAAGCAAGAAAGATAATAGAGACTGGTGTATTCGACAACTATATGAAAACAAAGAACATGGATTTTTTTAAATTCTTGCTTCAGGGCATGGAACAGGGAAAAATGAGAAGAAAAGAAAATTTCCCAAGGAGGATTATGGTTAATGCATGGATGTTTTGAGTTATGGCAAGTGGCGGCTAAGTTAATATATTTCCTTCATTGGTGTTAGTTGTATATATGGTTGGATCATCCATCCTTTATTTGGTTTCCTTTCTTAAGTGATCTGCCAACAGTATAATTCTCTTAATTATTTATGTCCTTTAAATCACAATCTACATCACTGTGTAAAATCATTGGATTACCATTGGATAACATTACTGATTTTCCCCTCATAGAACCAAAGATGAATGAACAAAGTTGTATTTGAGTATCATGTTCCTCACATAGTAAGTCTCAACTTCTCTATGGGCCTAGCTAAGTGAGGATATAAAGAAAAATATGGCATAACAATGCATGTTTAATAAAAAATTACGATCCTTGTTAAGTTAATTAGAATCGGGTGGCCCAAAATAACACTGACACTAGTCATACCATATACTAAGTGTGTGACACGCTATAAATGAGCCTTTAAACAGGTGACTCATTTTTAACATTCATAAAATCTGCCAATCCCTCAGCACATTAGTTCATGAGACTGGTCTTTAGCATGTTGATCATTAATCTTGCTCTTTTATAAACGTATTGTGCCTACACATCCGCCATTGCCTCCTTTTGGCTTGTTGCCATTTGGTTCCTGTCTTTAGTGATATCTTCACATCCGCCATTGCCTCCTTTTGGCTTGTTGCCATTTGGTTTGTGTCTTTAGTGATATCTTCAAAGCTATCTATCTGGTTTACAATATTGATGCTGAATTTTCCATATCGTTTGTATTGCAGAGCCTGATGTTCTTAAAGAAGTTAGGCAGAAGCTTGATCTTGGATCAGTGAAATTTGAGGTGATGCTTGTACCTTTATGATGATTCATGACTTGTAAAGTTACCTCAGTCCTGCTGCAGTTATTGCTCATAGGACTTTTCGTAAAAACATCATCATGTCCTAGATTCTAGGTACTTTCATTTGGACTACAGGGCCTCGATGAGCGACAGTTCTTTCTTAGAACTTAGTTCACTGATGGAATTCAATTAGCAAATTGAGAACCATGTGTGTCTAACTCAACATCATAAGTTTTACTGAAAAGAGGTTGAGCAGTAAGGGTCGGAGAAGGGCAATCACTCATTCTTAAAACTAGCAGTGTACTTTTTGGACTAACCTGACCAAGACTGGGATCAAGCTCTGTAGGATTTGAATTTAAGAGTAGCTAATTATGATTCGTTATTGTTCTGCGACTTATTTGCCTCAATCTCGTAGTTTGTGAAAGTGTATTTTACTATGTACATGTAAGTCCAATGGTATGGCTAATGGTGATAGATCATGATTTGTAACGTGGATGTCACTGAGATTTTTCTTAGTAGCTTTTTAAGTAGCATATTAAGCATCAGGTGGGCTCTTAAAAATACTATTTATATGAGGGTAACATCGTGCTTCTATTGTCCCCCAAATGTTCTCTTAGATTGATCTCTTTCCTGTTTTTTCAGATTTAAATGTGATAAACTTTGGTTTTAATGCTTAATTTTACAACATCATACAGCCTTTTTAAGTATGGCCTTGTGAAATGAGTTTGGGGACAATCTGATGCCTATCAAAAGTGAAACAACAAAGAATGCTGCCATTTCTCTTCCTGTTCTCTCTTATAATTGAACTCTCATTTTGTAATTTATTTTGGTGATATAACACTAAGCTCTTTGCAAGCAGGTTCTCTGCGACAAGGATCGGAACCCGAAAAAGGTTATCTTATTTTCTTTTTCTGTATCTCTCATGGGAAAAAGATTTTTCAAGCTAGACACTTATTTGAGTTGGTTGTAGGTTCCTGGTGAGGGAAGTCTTGAGAGAAGAATACTGGAGATCAATAGAAAAAGAGTCAAAGTTGTCAAGCCAGGGTCAAAGACTTCTTTTCCAACCACAGAAATTCGTGGAAGCTATGCTCCTCCTTTCCATGTAAGTCTCAATGCATGAACGCTAGTATCAACAGCATATGTTCGCATCAGAAAAGGCCCATAAATCTCATCACATATTTCCTTCCAGCTACCTACTTGTGACCCTTTACTCGCTGATGAATTGATAATTTCGGTTTGCAATTTGCTAGGAATACCGTTTTAATGATTTCTGCTCACTATTGGTCTGAGATGATTATGATGGGATAATAATATGCCATTTTCTATTGTTTGGGAGGGTAAGAAACGAGTTATCTACCAGCAGCTATCAAAAACGTATTTTGCTCTCTTCAACACAATTTGTAATATGAAACGAGTGAAGTGCCCATACTTCGCCGTGGTTCTTGTTTTTCTTTAAGCAGCCGCACCAGACTGACCAGTTTCTGAAATCTTTTTTCTTTGCTTAAAACAAGATAAAAGCCCTATGCAGACCACATAGTCATCCAAACAGTAGAGACCAACAAAGTATAATCCGAATAATATTACTGTCATATGACAGATAGATTCCGTCTCTAGATTCTCTGTTACTTAAGCTTAAAGAAAAAGTTTCCATAAAAAAATATCATAAAACCTGCCACTTCCCTTTCCCTCTTCACATGCGCTTTTGGTTTCTCAATGCTTCTGCTTGTTTAACAAAGGCATCTGTGACAGGTGGAGCTTTTCCGCAGTGACCAACATCGTCTTAGGATTGTAGTCGATAGTGAGAACGAAGTAGATTTGATGGTGCAGTCCAGACACTTGCGTGACATAGTAGTCCTTGTCATCCGGGGTCTTGCGCAGCGTTTCAACAGTACATCTCTCCACTCTCTACTCAAAATAGAAACATGAGCATAATGGGCGACTGTATAGTGTTCATTGCTTTGGTGTGACATTTAGGCTTTGGAAATTGTCAGGTTAACTTGCGAACTTTCGTCTTGCTATTGAGTGAAAGTTCTTTTTCTGATGTCTTACCATTTTCTTGGCACTGCCGTTCGAGTCTATAAATAGTGTTAGCTGTGTTGCAGAGTACAGAGTGAGGGTCTCCTTGTTGTATATTTGGCGACAGTGATTATATTAGACGTTATTTGCTGAAAGTCAGTGTGTATCTTCCAAACAAGATTCACAGTAATAGTTGTTGCTGATTTCTATTTCTCTATCATGTGGACTACTGCTTTCTTTTTGCTTCTGCAATCTGCATCAGGAAATATTTGAATTTAATTAGTCTTGTGGTATTTGTCACGAGGCTGATTAAAGAATCTACGGTATATAGTCAAAAGAGAAGAAATAGAGAGGAGAGAAGAGAAAATGAGAGGCAAAGGGGAGAACAAGAGGAGAGGCAAAAAACATAGCGTAATATTCAATAGAGAGTTCTTTGTGTTTATATTACAGAAATCCTATCTATCGTTGTAAGACTATAAAACCTACTTGACCGTAATACCCTTATTTAAATTAAAAGAAATAAGCCACATAAATAAACCATAACAGTAACATAACATTCCCTCTCAAGCTGGAGCATATAAATTACCCATGCCTAGCTTGAAACAGCCAGCAACAAATGTAGGATGAAACAACGCTCTAGTGAAGTTATCAACAAATTGATCTCTAGAGGCACGTAAGGAGTAGCAATCAACTCCCGCTTCATAGCATCATGAACAAAATGGCAGTCAACTTCTCTATGTGCTTGGTGCGCTTATGAAAAATAGGATTTCAACAAATAGTTGCTTGATTATCACACATCATATCAATAGTTTGATTAATAAAAAATCCAAGCTCTTAAAGGAGGGATTTCAACCACAACAATTTGGCTATAGTATGTGCTAAAACATGATATTCCGCCTCCGCACTAGATCTAGCAATGATAGTCTACTTCTTGCTTCTCCAAGTAACGAAATTGTCACCAAGAAAGGTGCAATAACCAGTCGTAGACCGCCTATCACATGCTGACTCGACACAATCAACATCAGAATAGCCAATTAGAGTGGAAGTACCGTTCAACATATAAACCAATCCATTACTAGGAAAGTTTGTAAGGTATCAAAGAATTCGATAAACATCATCCCAATGAGCCTTCTTGGGTGACTCCAAAAACTGGCTAACTACACCACCAGCAAAGGAAATATCGGAATGTGTCACAGTAAGATAAATTAATTTCCTAACTAGACATTAATATTAATGTTTATTTTCAATATCATCTCCATCATCAATTCCATACTTTTGATTTGGATCCATATGAGTATCAAAGTTTGAAAGCTAGTGTACCAACCTCACACAGAAGGTCAAGAACATACTTTCGTTGAGACAAATTAATACATGTCTTACTTTGTTAGACCTCAATGCCCACAAAATATCTAAAAGCTCCCAAGTCTTTAATTTGAAACTGCTGCTGAAGAAACAACTTGACCTCAGAAATGCCTGTTACGTCACTACCAGCGACAATTGTATCATCCACATACACAACAAGAATAACCACCCTCGACTCCTCACGAATAAAACAAAATGGTAAGAAAAATACTGATGGAAACCACACCTAGAAATCACTAAACTGAATTTTCAAACCGTGCTCTTGGGGACTATTTCAACCCATACATAGCCTTATGCAACCTACATACTTTACTATGACTGTCCCCCTGAGCAACATACCCTCAAGGTTGCTCCATATCTACTTCCTTAGGTAAATCATCGTAAAGAAAAGCATTCTTCTCATTCAATTTATATAATGGCCAATCAAAATTCACAACAAGGGAAATAATAGCACGAACAAAATTAAGACGTGTCACGGGAGAAAATATCTCAAAATAATCCATCCCATAAGTTTGAGTGAAACCTTAAGCAAGAAGCTGGGCCTTAAGACGCTTAACTTAGACATCTGGGTTGTACTAGATAGTGTACACCTATCGACACTTCACCAGATCTTTCTTGGGAGGAGGATCAACCAAAGACCATGTTTGGCGAGAAATCAAAGCTTCCATTTCCACATCTATAGCTCTCAGTTGTAGAAGTAGGAATGGTGTGAGTATGTAATAATAAAGCAAAATTATGTAACGAGGAAGGAAGATGTGAGAGAGAAACATAACGACTGATATGGTAAGCGAAAGAGAATTTTTGTGTACAAGAAAAAGTACCTTTACGAAGGGCAACTAGAATATCGTTTGGACCAAAAGATAAGGAGGATTGTATAGATGGCATAGAAGAGCTGTAGATTGGCAGTGCCGTAGACTGCTTACGTCGTTGATACACCTGCACGGGAGGAGATACAGGAGAATGACTTACCGAGTTTAAGGGCATAAGTTGTGGGATAAGAGGCTTGGCCACACTGTGAGTTGTATACTCTTTATCCTCAACAGAATAATATGGTATGCTCTCGAAAAAAGTAACATTAGCACTAACATATTTGGTACAAGTCATAGGATCATAACATCGATATCCTTTTTTAGTACGTGAATACTCGAGAAAAACACAATTAGTGGCACGAAGGGATAATTTATCAGCATCGGAACGTAAATTACGGACAAAACAGACACACCCAAAGACGCGAGAGGTAAGAAGGAATAATGGCTTGTAGGGGAACACAACACTAATTGGTGTTTGATTGTTAAGGGCAGTAGAAGGCATACATTTATGAGGTAACATGCAGTAAGAACAGCGTCACTCCAAAAAGATTTTGGGACATTCATACAAATCAAGAGTGAACGAGTAACTTCTAGAAGATGACGATATTTTCTCTCGGCCACACCATTCTGCTGAGTGGTATAAGTACAGCCTATTTGATTATGAAGATGTAAGTGAGGAAATATATTTTTCCTTAATATTCCAATAGGTTACAAACTCCTTCTTATAGGAGTTATGCACAAGGTTGAAAAGGAAGTATACAACGAAAAAGGAAATTGACAAGTATTCCTTCTAATTAGGCTAATCTAATATTCTTACAACTAACAGCTAACTAATACGACTAATTGGATAACTATCAAATACAAGAAATCAATTAGTGATACAAGAAATCAATTAAGGACTAAATAGACAGCTATTAGATTTGGAAATAAAAACTCAGCCATTTCAGCACTCCCCCTCAAGCTGGCTTGAAAATATACTCCATCGTCAGCTTACTTATTAATCTATCAAACTACTTCTTATGTAGCCCTTTTGTGAGTATATCAGCAACATGCTCATTTGTTGGAATATATGGCATGCAAACCTGTCTACTGCCAAGTTTCTCTTTAATAAAATGCTTATCCACCTCCACATGTTTTGTAATATCATAGAGGACCAGATTATGTGCAATTGAAATTGCTGCTTTGTTGTCACAGTAGATCTTCATTGGTTGGGAATATGAAAATTTTAGTTCCTCCAGAATCTTTTTAATCCACATCACCTCACACATACCAAGAGCTACAGATCAATATTCGGCTTCAACACTACTTTTTGCCACCACATTCTGCTTCCTGCTCCTTCAAGTAACAAGATTACCGCCAACAAAAGTGCAATAACCATAAGTAGACCTCCAATACTCCCGGCCCAATATGCATCTGTATATACTTCTAATTGTAGATGTCCCCACTTCCTGAACATCAAACCTTTTCCGGGACATCCCTTCAAGTATCGTAAGATCCTGTAAACAGCTTCAAAATGCTTTGGACATGGTGAATGCATGAACTGGCTTACCATGCTCACTGCAAAGGTTATATCAGGCTGGGTGTGAGACAAGTAAATCAGCCTCCCCACCAGTCTTTGATACCGTTCTTGATCCACTACTTCTTCATTCGTTGCAGGTTCTAGCTTTATGTTGGGTTCCACAGGTATATTTGCAACTTTACACCCAAGTAAACCCGTCTCCTTTAGCACATCGAGCACATATTTGCGTTGATTAACAAATATACCCTCCTTAGACTTTGCAATTTCTATACCAAGAAAATACTTCAAAGTACCCAATCCTTAATTTCAAACTCAGCGGCCAAACTACTTTTTAGATTTTCTAGTTCATTAATATCATCTCTTGTTAATATTATGTTATCGACATAAATAATCAAGATAGCACTTTTACCATCCTTTGAGTGTTTATAGAACATGATGTGATCTCCTTGACTTTGGCAGTAGCCGAGTTTCTTTATAACATGCCCAAACTGCTCAAACCATGCTCTGGGTGATTGCTTCAATCCATACAACGCTTTCTTTAGTCTACAGACTCTTTTTTTGCCATGATCTTCCTCAAACTAGGTAACATATCCATCAAGACTTCTTTTTGCAAGTCACCATTCAAGAAAGCATTCTTGACGTCCAACTGATGTAAAGGCCAATCAAAGTTTGCAGCCATGGATAATAAAATTCGAACGGGAATTTACCTTAGCAACTGGAGCAAATGTCTCATGGTAATAAACTCCATGAGTTTGTGTGAATCCCTTTGCCACAAGTCTGGCATTGTACCTCTTAACACTTCCATCTGCTTTACACTTTACTATAAACACCAATTTGTAGCCAACTATCTTCATCCCTTTTAGTAATTCAACTAACTCCCAAGTGCCATTTTTCTCAAGTGCCCCTATCTCTTCCTCTACTGCCACTTTCCACTTTGGATCATTAAGACTTCTTGAATGTTTCTAGGACTAGATATGTGAGATAGATTTGCGATAAATGCTCTATCATTGTGTGAAAGCTTTTGGTAGGACACATGATTTGCAATAGAGTGCTGAGTACAAGACCTTACCCCTTTTCGAAGCGCTATAGGAATATCAAGGGTAGAAGAATTCAAATCAGAAGAAGATATTGAAGGTAAAATGAGATCAGAATTACCAGAAGTATGAGAGGAGTCATCTTTCGAGGCTTCAGAATGGGATGGTCTTGTGCCGTTTGAAGTGTCTTTATTCTAGTATAAACCTAAAACTCAGAATCTAATACTTTTTCTCCCCCTGTTTTTGAAACATCCATACTTTTTGGCAGAGAAGGTGTTTGGGCTGACACAGGAGATAGAATAGATTAGGTTGGAGTCAAAATTGGGAAGGGATTAGGAAGAGATGCACCCAAAAAATTATCTTCACTATCCCGCTCGCCCTGAAGAATTTTTTTTGGAAAAAAAGGTTGTAGTTCAAGAAATGAGACATCAAGGCTAACATAGGTTTTTTTGGTCTGAGGATCATAGCACTTGTAGCCCTTTTGAGTTGGAGAGTATCTAATAAAAACACATTTCACAACTCTAGGATCAAGCTTAGACCGGAAAAGAGCAAGTAAATGAACAAAAACAATACAACCAAAGACGTTTAAACGCAAATCTGAATGAATACGGACCGTTGAAAATTCCTTTTTGAAACACCCTAAAGGTGTGATATATCGAAGAACCCGAGTAGGCATCCGATTAATTAAATATGATGCAGTCAACACAGCCTCGCCCCACAAGTACTTAGGAACATTCGGAGAAACATTAGAGTACGAGCTACTTCAAGAAGATGTCTGTTTTTTCTTTCAGCAATACCATTTTGTTGGGGTGTGTTACGACAAGAGGATTGGTGTTGTACACATTTTTCCCTCAAAAAAGTCTCCAAGCATTGATTGAAAAACTTTGTGCCATTGTCAGTACGCAAAATGCTGATTTGAGTTTGAAAGTGATTTACAACCATGTGATAAAAATCCTTGAATAATTTTTCAACCTCAGACTTGGTACTCATCATATAGACCCAACTCAAGCGTGTGTGATCATCAATGAAAGTCACAAACCATCTTTTTCTGGTCATAGTAGTGATAGGTGAGGGACCCCAAACATCACTGTGAATTAAGTAAAAAAGTTTGGATACACGATAGGGTTTCGTAGTATAAGAGACTCAAGTACTTTTAGAAAGAAGACAACTTTCACAATGAAGTGATGACAAAACTACACCTTTAAACAAAGACAGAAACAAATGTCTTAAATATTCAAAACTAGGATGTTCTAGTCTATGATGCCAAAGTAAAATCTATTCTTGGACATGAGATGAATAGGAAGTACTGTACGCTTGAGCTTTTTTATCGAAGACGGACTCATCAAAGTAGTAGAGACCATCAACCATTCTAGCATTGTCAATCGTCTTCTCCAAAATCTGCTCCTGAAATTCACAATAGGAGTCAAAGAAAATGGCATGACAATTAGAATCTTTAGACAATTTGCTAACAGACAAAAGGTTACAAGCAAGTTTAGGAACATGTAGGACATTTAGAAGGTCTATAGAATCTGTTATTTTTATATAGCTTTTCCCTACAATGGGTGAGAAATTACCTTCGGCTATTTGGATTTTTTGATTACCTGAACAAGGAGAATAAAATTTGAATAAATAGTGAAGACTTGTCATGTGGTCAAAGGCACCCAAATCAATAACCCAAGGGGCAATAGTAGAGAAACCAGAAAGAGCACTTGCATTACTACCTTTCTGGGCAATAGATGTTGTTGATTTACCCTGGACTGAGTTAGACCTCAATAATTGCAACAAATGATCAATTTGCTCCTTGCTAAATGGATTAGTTTCAGCTTCATTGGCTGAAGGATAGGTTCTGCTTCCCATCTTGCCGTCTCTCATTGACAATGCTAGCTTCCCATGGATTTTCCAGCATGTTTCCCGAGTATGTCGGGGCCTATTACAGTTATCAGACCACACACGAGGCTTCTCATCTATCCTGCGTATAGTGTAACTCAACTTGCCAACATTTGCTTCAGAACCAACCAAAGCCGAGGCATCAGAATGCCCTCCAGCAATGGCTTTTGCTTCGGTATTGGGTTTACCAAGCATGACACTCCTCCGACTTTCTTCTCTTCTAACTTCAGAAAAGACCTCACCAATAGATGGAAAGGGCTGTCTATCAAGTATCATTCTTCTATCTTCATCAAATTCATTATGAAGGCCTGCAAGAAACTTAAAAATACAATCAACCTCAGTTACCTTGTTACAGTGCTGAAAATCTTCAAAGGACCTCCACTCATAATTGTTGAAGCTATCCAGATCCTGCCACACCCTTCTTAAGATATTAAAATACTTTGTGACTGTATCATCTCCTTGCCGAATCTCACTAAGCTACAACTTCAGCTCATAGATTTGGGATTGGTTCCCCAAATCAGAATACATTTGATTTATGCTATCCCACCATTCCTTGGCAGTAGCAAAACACATATAATTGGCTCCAGTTTCTTTCTCCATAGAATTCACCAGCCAAGTCATCACCGTTGAATTCTTAGCATCCCAAACAGCCCAAGTCGGGTCTATTTTTGCTGGTTCAATTTTATCCCCGGTCAAATATCCCATCTTCCCTCAGATATACATCCGAACAGGCTGTGACCACCAAAGAAAATTGTCACCATTCAGCTTGATCGTAGTGATCTAATTGAGTGAGATTCAGTGTGTGTCAGAATTTTTTCTGAAGGTTGCATTTTGCTGGAAATAGGAATATTCTCGGGGGGTTTATCGGACATGATAAATGTAAGAAAGAAACAAAGAGCGCAAGACTAACGAAGGTTTGCCAGAGTTTCTGGCTCTGATACCATGAAAGATTTAGTGAGACCACAACTAACTGCTCTAAAAGCTTACGCTATTAGAAAAAGACATGGTTTAATATTTATATATTCCAACATTCCTCCTCATGCTTAGTTTGGTCTTTTTCTTAGATCCAAGCATTGACAAATTTATTGAGAAGGCAAATAGGGGCCTGAAAAGATTTGAACTCAGGATCTCTTGCTTTGGTACTATGAAGATGTAAGTGAGGAAATATATTTTTCCTTAATATTCTAATAGGTTATGGACTCCTTCTTATATGAGTTATGCACAAGGTTGAAAAGGAAGTATACAATGAAAAAGGAAATAGACAACTACTCCTCCTAATTAGGCTAATCTAATATTCTCACAACTAACAGCTAACTAATAGGATTAATTGGACAACTATCAAATACAAGAAATCAATTAGTGATACAAGAAATCAATTAAGAAAGCTATTAGATTTGGAAATAAAATCTCAGTCATTTCAACAATGTATAATGCCAAAATAAGAACAAAACAAAGAAATTGATTTCTGTGAATATTCTACAGCATTATCAATTTGCAAAATTTTAATGTAGATATTGAACTGGTTAGTAAATAGATAAAAATTTGGAATGATTGTGAAGCATATAAAGCCATGATGGACGAGATTAATCATCCACAAAAATAACAAAATACTTAAAGCCATTCATACTAGCAACACGTGAAGGTCCTCAAATGTTTGAAGGAACAAGTTCAAGTAATGTAGATGCACGAGAATCACTACGTCTAGGAAAAGAACTGCGTGATGTTTTCCAAGTTCTCGAGCCTCACACTCAAGAGTAGAAACTGATTTACATTCAGAAATTTTTTGTTGTAGCTTAAATAAAAATAAGTATCCTAAACGGGAATGCCATAATATGGGAGTAGTAGAACTAGCCGCTAGATCTTTGGCATCCGCAGTAAAGACACCGTCCATATAGTAGAGTCCATCACGTTCACGCCTCCACCAATTGTCTTCTTTGTCTGAACATCCTGAAAAGTGCAAGAAGAGGGATAAAATGTAACAGAACAACTAAGAGCTTTAGTTAACTGACTAACAGATAACAAATTCAGTGGAAGGCGGGGAACATGTAAGATAGATGACAATGACAAAGAAGGTGTGAGTGAAACAGCACCTGATCCAACCACCTGAGTAGAGGAACCATTAGCTAAAATTACTTCAGATACAGAACTAGAGTTATGGAGGGAAGAGAATAGTTCATGCTTACCCGTCATATGACTAGAAGCTCCCGAGTCAATGACCCAAGTGTTAGGAGACAAAGTAGAGAGAAGAGCCATGTTATCTGTAAGTGCAAGAGTAGCAGTGGATGAGAAATTGGAAGCCTTTAATTGCTGAACCCGCTTCATAAGTTGTGTAACCAGATCATCTCGAGATGAAGACTTAGATAAGCTACTCCCAGTTGGTATAGATGGATTCATGTCGCCAGAAGACACATTTCTAGCACTTCCTTCAGATGCAGCAACATTTGCAGTAGCTAATCACTGAGCCCACTCAAGCTTGCCGTGCTTAGCCCAACAAGAGTCAACATCATGACCAAATTTGCCACAGTATGTACACTGACGGTTGTCTTGATCATAACTCTATCGACTACGTCCACCAACACGACCGCGACCTCCCTATGAACCACGACCTCTATTAGAAAATCCGCCACGACCACCACTAGTAGGCAAAAGCGCCGAACTATCTCTAGATGATGTAGAAGGTGGTGGAACAATTCGTTGAATTCGACAAAATGCTTCATTCATAGAAGAAGCTCGCTTTCTAGCAAGAAGCTGGCTCATCACAGGCTGCAAATCAGTACTCAGCCCAGATAGAAACTTCGCCACTTGAAATTCAGCTCTTTGTGTATTTAGTCTCTCAAGATCAGTATTGATGGGCTGATAAAGATTAAGCTCTTCCCACATGACTTTCAAAGCACTATAATACTCTCCAAGAGATTCGTCTCTTTGTTTAAAATTGAATATTTTCTCTTACAATTCATAAACTCTAGACATATTTTTGTCTTGTGAGTAGCTCTCTCTAAGATCATCCCACACTCCCTTGACAGTTTTGTGAAACATTATCTTAGCGACAATGTGTGGTTCCATGCTATTCCATAACCATACTAAAAGCGTATCATTCTCTCTCATCCAGTTACCATAGTTTTTAGTATCTACATTGGGAGGGTCTGCCGTAATATACGTAAGTTTCCCTTTGGCGTGAGTTTCCATGCTATTCCATAACCATACTAAAAGCGTATCATTCTCTCTCATTCAGTTACCATAATCTTTAACATCTACATTAGGAGGGTCTGCCATAAGATACATAAGTTTCCCTTTGGCATTTATATAGACCTTGACAGCATGAGCCCATAACAAGTAATTCGGGGTCCCGTTTAAATTAATGGTGATAATCTGAACATTGACACTGTCTGTAAAAGACTTCGCATCACTCATGGTAATAATCCCGATATAAGTATACACCACAAATCAATAAGACTGAAACTTTAGTGCAAGGAAACAAACGGCTCAAGATTAGGAGAAAGAATCAGTAGAACTTACAGCTTTAGGTGACTGCAGAGTAGGAAAATGTTTATTTGGGGGACTCTCAAACCAGCAATTGACTGGAGGAATTACATGATCAGATTTGCTCTGATACCATGTTGCGAGGCTGATTAAAGAATCTGCAGTGTGTAGTCAAAAGAGAAGAAGAAATAGAGAAGAGGGAAGAGAAGAAGAGAGGTGAAGTAGAGAGGAGAACGAGAGAGGAGGAGAGGCAAAAAATAGAGCGTAATATTCAATAGAGAGTTCTCTATGTTTATATTACAGAAACCCTATCTGTCGTTATAAGACTATAAAACCTACTTGACCATAATACCCTTATTTAAGTTAAAAGAAATAAGCCACATAAATAAACCCTAAAAGTAACAAACAATATTGACTTTTGAGTATGACTTGGCAAAAATAAACCAGATTCTGAAAACTCAGCCGAACCCACACTCAAAGATGGTGTATCGGGACTTTACTTAAAATTGAAATTAAAAAAAAAAAAAAAAAGATAAGGTCAATCCGATATGGCCTCTAGAGTTTCAGCTTCAATCGGGTCAACTAGCTTTGAAATGAGACGAAGTGATTTGGTTCTCATTTTTCTTGGATCACAAGTAAAATGATGGAAATTACACAATATCAACTCTTGTTAGTCAAGACATGATCATATGAGATGTCTGAAGTGAATGACATGATTTATCACAAATTATTGTGTTCAATTTATAGTTATCGTTCTGGACATAAAAAATTATAGTTATTGAGAATAATGCAATCGCAAAAAGAAATAACTAGAATATATTATATTTTAAGAAACTTCAGATCATAGAAATCTATCTACTATGTCAAACAAGATCAGTAGGCGTGTGAAAAAAACCAGTGAAGTAGGATAATAAATATTCGTATTTAATTCTAATCAAATCTAGTATAGAGGAGGATCGGAAGAAGAAGAAGAATGGAGAATTGTGGGCTGTCACGTTAAGAACATCAAGTCCTATATCTTTTTGTTTAATATAAATAATACAGTCAAACAGTATTCTTAGAATATTACAAATGCGCCACTGCGCATAACTCTCTTAACATGACTACATTTTCACTTAACATATACATAAATCACTATTTTGGCTCAAGTAGAGAGTGAAATTATCCAAAAAGTCCTTAAAACTATTGTACAACGGCTAATTTAGTCCTAAATTTTTTAATTGAGCCAATTAAGCTCTAAACCTTTTGATGATTTACCAATATAGTTCTTTCAATCAATTAGCAAAAAGATAAAAGGTTCAATACTAAATTAACAAATCTTCAAAAGGTCTAAAGCTAAATTAGCACAGTTGAAAGGTTTGAGACTAAATTAGTAAATCGTCACAATGTTTAGGAGTTTTTGGACAATTATCCTCAAGTAGGGAGATGCATGTATTTTCTAACTTAATTCTTTCCTTGTTTCTAATTAGTGAATCACCGATACGCACACACCCACGCGTAGAAATAAGTACAAATCGGTGCCAGCGCAACAAATGTTTGTGCTCACAAGTCGGAGGATTGATTAAAAGCAGTATCGTACAATGTAGGATGGGGATGGTTGAGACTTTTAGCGATTACTGGACATCTTGTGGGAGATAAGAGACTCTTTGATCAGTTTTTGACATAATCTTTCACCTTCAGTGAGATCCAAGGGCTAAAACATGATGGAGGGTAAGTGTCATTTTCAGGATTGTGTTTGACGATAATACATTATAGTAATTTCCTCTTTTGACTCCTCAGTGGGATTTTGCTGCGCTCCCGACATCGAACTGGTGTGCATAATGAAAAGGTCTTCATATGATACTACATGTGAAGAAGAAATAAGTCAATCACAACAAAGGATTTTTAGTTAGAGAAATGATTATGTCGACTGCCTCTACCATGAGATTAATATCATGTTTTAGAACACAATAATTATTAATAAATAATTAGAAATTGTTGTGAGGTCTGCGCATTCAAGAATTTGTGATCTATAATATGTTATTATTCTTCTGGTCGCCAGAATCTATTGTGCTAGCAAAGTCCATTTAGTTAATTCAAATATATAATTAGCTGGAATGTGTGCATCAACCGTGTTATATGTGTACATGATTTTATATAATCATATAACTTTTTTTTGTTCCATAAAATAAGCTACATTTCATTGTTCAAAAATGCAATGCAAGTTGACCACATCTCAGTACAAACTCCATACCCGGGAGTAGGCATGGCCAAGGGCCGAAACCGTCGGTTCCAATTCCAAAATTAGGGTGAACCGAAACCAGAATCTTAAGTGGCGATTTCGATTCCGATTTTGAACCAGCGATTCCGGGCCAGTTTCAAGCCTGGTTCCGGTTCAAAACTGAAAATGAAGCAGCCAGTTAGGGTTCTGGGTTTTGAGTTCAAAAATTAAATTATAAGGAATTTGTAATAAAATTGTAATCAAATTATGAAATAAAAGGAAATAATGAATTATCAAATTATCAAATACAAATTGTTATAAAATTTGAGGAAAAAAAAAAGGAGGGGAAGGGGGCTTGAACTCAATGAATTATCATTGAGTGCCTATATTTTTTCTTGTGGATAGAAGAATCAAAACTCATGTAGTTACCTTTAATAACCCCATACTTACTTCATTGTCAATTGTCGCTACCCATTTTGGTACCAGCACTCGAGGCTATGATAATTCTGTCATAGAAGAATTTGGCTCCACTAGTGAAACCTTTCTCGTGTTGTCGATATTGAAACTTTGTCCAATCATCGACACAAGCTTGAGTGTCCACCGATTCGAGAAGTAATCTTAACATCGTTCCTCCAAAATGTTGCCCCCAACGCTAAATACATGTTGTACCGCAACTATGGAATAAGGGTTGCTAAAATTTATTTGCAATTAGAGTAAAAATTTGGTATTAGGTGGAGTGTGTACTCCGCCAATCAAATACTATGAAATCTGTGCTACCTTCAAATTCATCAAACCCAAAAGAAACGGTTAAATAACTTTCTATTTTGGAATTACTTCCTATTACTCCCTTTCGCTTTATTTTGCCTATGCAACAAAATTTAGTACCATCTACTAATTTTATCTATGTTTTCACTTTGTATGTCACTAGATTGATAAGATCCACTACCACCTAAATTATATTTACTACAAAATTCATTATATAATTCTATTATTACTTTTTTAACCCTTGTTTGTGTATCTATAATATTTATCCCATCAATTAAACGTAAACATTCATAATATGTATGCAAATATAATCACCTAAATCATCTAATTTACAATGTGGATAAAAAACACAAGCAAGTAAATAAATAATAGGAATTTCTACATAATAATGTAGCCATTTTGTTAACATTGCTACATGTCTTTTAATTTATCATCATTTTCATTTTCTTCAAAAATTCCAATAATATGAATGCATTCTATTAAAAATAAATGTGTAATAGGACACCGGATAAATTATAAGTTGCATCATTAAAAACTTTTAAAATTATTTTTTTTTGTGCAAATAGCCCATTCTTGTGAGTATAAATTAATTTGAACTATATTATTTGAAATAAATGCACATAATAAATCTTTATATGCAAAAGATTCATTAAGCAACTCGTAAGTAGAATTCCAATGAGTTGGAATGTCTCTTGGAAATCGTTTTGGTCCTCTTCCATTTGCTTTACAAAATTTTAACTGTTCCTTCAATGTTTGGGAATGTTTCCATAAAAATTAGATTGCTATTTTTATTGGCTCAAGAAAACCATCAAGAGTTTTTAAATTATCTTATACATATAAATTTAAAATATGACAAGCACATCTAATGTGAATGAATTGCCCACCAAAAAATGGGTTTACGAATCTTTTCTAATTCACCAATTGAAGTGGTATTTGCCGTGACATTATCAAAATCAATTGAAATATTTTTTCAAGAAAATAATATTCTTCTAAATTTGTCTAATTATTCTATAAATATTATTTGTCGTATGCTTATTATAAAAAACTCTAAATGCAATAACTCTTTTTAGAATATTTCAATCATCATTTATCCAATGATATGTTATATCCACATAAGAATGAACTCGCCAATGATTAGTCCAAAATGGCTACCTATATGCACACGTCCAGAAAATTCATAATTTTTGTTTGTAATTTTTCCCTTTTCTATAAAGATCTTTAATACATATTTAAGTGTATTTCTAGGAACACGTTTTGCTTATAGAACACATGCATTTTGTATAAATTGATTAAAACCAAATCTTTCACTAAAATTAAACGATAAATGTTCAGCGGCAACACATTAAGCTAATTCTTCTTTATAAGTTCTTTCATTATAATGAAATAAAGAAGAAGTGTTAGGATTGACGTACTTAGAAATTTGTCGTTGCTTGGTGTCAATTCCCGTTTGGGTTAGATGTTTTGCCTTAAGATGCTGTTTAAATGTTCCATAGCCAGGTCCACATATATATTTGTATATTACCCCACAATGTCTACAAGATACATCATAACTTTTTGTACCTGAATCAAATCTTTCCGCCTTCGTGAAGTGGTCCCATACATCAAATGTAACCTCCTGCTTCGGCTCCCTTGTTATTGACATTTCTTCAATACTGCCAGGAGGATGAAGACTTTCTTGCGTTTGGATATGTTCCGCATTAGCAATAATGGAGAAGTGTTAGGATTGACATACCAAGAAATTTGTTATTGCTTAGTGTCAATTCCCGCTTGGGTTAGATGTTTTTCCTTAAGATGCTGTTTAAATGTTCCATAGCCGAGTCTAAATGTATATTTGTATATTACCCCATGATGTCTACAAGATACATCATAACTTTTTGTACCTAAATCAAACCTTTTCGCCTTCGTGAAGTGGTCCCATACATCAAATGTAACCTTTCGCTCCGACTCCCTTGTTGTTGACATTTCTTCGATACCACTAGGAGGAAGAAGACGTTCTTGCGTTTGGATATGTTCCACATTGGCAATAATGTTGATTTCATCATCAACTTTGATTCTCCAATCTGGATAATCACGAGGATCAAGAGGATAATCGAATTGCCCCATCTTGTTCTTACCTTTATTACTAGTTCTACTTTCACTTGCCCTTTTTTTTAGAGAATTGAGCGGAAAGCAAATTGAGAGAATTGAGCGGATTGAGAGAATTGAGAGAATTTGAGAAAAATTGTGAGAAAAAAAAAGATGTAATGCGTATTTATAATGGTTAGAAAGTTAGAAATTAGAAATTAATTGGCCCAATCCCAAAAAAAACTCAAACTTTAGCCTTTGTTTCAAAAATATCCACAAATTTTTTTGTCTTATAAAAAACCTTAAACTTTTGATTTTGTCCCAAGTTTACCAATCCAATCCCAAAAATACCTCAAACTTTAGCCTTTGTCCCAAAAATATCTACAACTTTTTTTTGTCACCAAAAAAACCTTCAACTTTTGAATTTGTCCCAAATCTACTAGTCCAATCACAAAAAAAAAATCCTCAAAACCCATCTTGTAGAATTCCCAACGACCTCGACGCCGGCTGTTGAGCTTCTGTCGAAACTGCAAGTGATTATCAACCGTCGCTCGATGGTGTGGCCTTATCCTAGGACAATATCAACCCTCGTCATCAGCTCCTTACCTGTTGATAGTCCTCGATATCAATCGAGCCTTCCATCGAGGACCATCGTGTCGACCCTGCATTTGTGAGAACAAGCTGCCGGCGAAATTTGTATGTGAACCTCGGGTAACTCAATTATGCCTTGAAATGAGTGAATGCGGCTGCAATGTGTCAAACATTCTCCCCTGAAACAATTGAAAGTGCATGTTGATCTTTGTCGAATAATCATGGGTTCTGTTCAACTAGGCGCAAAATATTCTTTTTTTAATAACTGTGGTAAATTTGGGACAAAATCAAAAGTTGGAGGTTTTTTAGGAGAAAAAAAAAGTTGTGAATATTTTTTGGACAAAGACCAAAGTTTGAGGTTCTTTTGGGATAAAATAAAAAGTTGAAGGTTTTTTATGAGACAAAAAAAAATTATGAATATTTTTGGGACAAACCTCAAAGTTTGAGGTTTTTTTTTTTGAAATTAGGCCGAAATTAATTATAAAAAAAGGAGGGGTGGAGTGGTTTTTGGTCCCATACTTTTTCCAGTTCACGGTTTGGGAGGAATTGTAACCGTGTCCGTATGACACGGGCCGGTTCCGATCTGGAACCGCGGGCCTAGTCAACAGGCCGGTTAAGTGTTTGACCCTGGGTCCACTCCGAACCCAAACGGCCCATGGCCATGCCTACCCCGGAGGGCAAACAAACGAGCCACATGATTTCATATACGTTTCTCCGTTTTATGATTTCATCGCTCTTTTCGCTTTACGATCGTAGCATCTGTTAACCAGTATTCGGAATCGAATTTGCAGCAAAATCATAACAATAACTAAGAAAAGAAAAAGAAATCGATTCGTTACTGCGCACGTACACTCGAAAAGTAGCCAGGACTTGCCAAAGTAGGTGTCAGCTTCAATTTTGTCATGATGCAAGCCGAGATCCTCTGCTTGTAGATGAGTTAAAAATAGTTGTATCCAAGAAGAAGTGGTGGAAACAATCGTGAGCGGTCGGTGAAAATTTCACTTGAATCAGAGAGAGGCAGGATGGATGAATGCTGATGATAAAAGATTGAAGTTTCATATGGATGAAAGTCGCATAAATACACCAACTTGTAACTTGTTTGCTCGGCAAGTTCAAGAGCAGATCACCTCCTTAATTCCTTGAGAAATCGACGACGCTACTCGACTGCCAAATTGAGGCCTCCCATGCAAAGCATCGTGCCCTTATGGGCATTCCATTGTTTTTTATATCTAGCAACGTTGGCAAGCACCACCCTGTTGTCATAAAATGGAATACTCATTTGAGCAAGAGGCCTTCCACCGGATGAAGGGAGGAGAACAGCACCACCATGAAAAGCGAACAGGAAAGACATCGCAAAATGCCGATGCCGAGAATGATATGTAGATGGGCTGCTTCTGCATTTATAAGCACGGCCCTCTCATCTACCATTGCAACAAAACTAAAACATTTTGAGAGGTGGTCGCAGCAGCCTAATCTTACTTTGATGCAAAATTGGAAAATTGAAAGCATAGTAAGGCCAACCCACTCCTATTATTCTCCGAAAAATGTTTCATTGACAGTACTGTAAAAAATGGTACAATTTCAACTGTAGATCCATACACTGACTATTTTGCATAAAAGACTCATTGATTGAGAGATCATGCGGTAAGAAATAAATGACAGTACTATATGACTATCAGACTAACAACTTCCTTGTTTTTCTATCTAAAACTAGGTAAAGAAGTGCGAATGTGGGTGAAGGGTTTGGCTGTTAGCTGAAGCCTTGAGTCTCCTCCAAAATCCCTCGTCGTCCATTCTTCGGCATGCATGCACATGCGGTACGTTCACCAGCTACTCCACAGTACAGCACTTCCAACATATGCCTGTAGTATGCCCTCATGTACTGAGGCACTTGGATCTAGCCACCTTGTATGTTTTGCTTGGAGGTTTACATTAGTTTTAAAGCAAAAGGGTTCTTTACATTCGGCATTGGATTGGCAGAATGGATGTACAAGTGTGTTTGTATTTTGGGATGTAGAAATTGTTGAAGTTTGTTTGAAAAACAAACAAAATATTGCCTTTTTTGCATCCCACATAGGATAAAATGTAGATAGCAATACTCACCTATGGGTAGCTCAGTTGGTGAGGGCGCACTTGGGAATGTGTGGTTAGGCATGCCGGTCTCAAGTTCGATTCTTCATATGAGCACCTGTGATTTAAGTGGGGGGTCATGGCGGTGGGTTGCTGTGCTAGTATCTCGAGAAATAGTAGAGGTGAGCGCAAGCTGGCCCAATCACCTTGATTATAAAAAAAAAAGGTAGAGAGCAATTTAGTTTACTAATTAGATGGCTAGTATAGTCTTTCAAAGAAAGAAATGGGCAAGTGGGCTACAACTTGCTCAATTCAATAATTATTTATTTTTATTTTTATTTATTATTTTAAAATTATTATTATATAAATAAATTTTGTGACTCACTAGGATAGTGTGATTGTTCATGGATATAAGATACTCTTATATCTTTTGGAAGATTTATGTCTATTTGGATATAACTACCAAATTGATATCCTTGTAACCATCGAAGTGTTTATGTCTCACCCCGAGCCCGACGAACACGCGAACATCCCACTAAGCCGTTACTTAGTTAAATACTCCAGGATCTAACGGCCAATAACTTACAACTCTTTTCACAATATGCATGCGAAAGCAATGCCAACACCGATCGTATAAATACAACAACATCCGATGAATTAGGATAGATACATCAAAAACTCATTAACCAATTCCTTCCATTAGTTCAATTCCTAATCTTTCAACCAGAAGTATAATCCCAATATCAAAAAGGCAAATCCATTCTAAATACAATTGGTCAACTATCTCTTCAAATGCCAATCCTTTGCAAGCTCGTGCTTCCTTCGCCTGGAATCTGAAAAATATAAGCCCCCACTGGGGTGAGATATAAATCTCAGTAAGGTGGGTCCTAACCCTAGGTTAGACCGACCGTCCACTCAGGTAATCATCTATCCCGATATTTCAAACTCATAATCATACAGGCGCATCAAGCCCAAACCAATAAAACAACAACATGCAGATGACAAGCATGTAATGATGACCTCATGTCACACTCAAATGATTCTGTATACTCGTCCTGCCACTTCGCAACATACACAACCTCCGCCTGCCTCAATCTCCAGCTCGCGATCTCGTCGCATCAGGCTTGGTCAGCGTAAACGCATCAAATCGTCATCAGCAACCCACGTAAATGCATCAGGTTCCGAAAAATCTTTAGGCCAACATCATCATCCCATAACTCAGTCCCACAAATGGTTCGCATCAAGACCGTGGCCAACTCAACCCCGTGATTTCCTCGCATCAAGGCGCCACACAATATCAACTCAACCCCGCGATCTTGTCACATCAAGGTATACATCTCCTGCCCCGCGTCTCATACGCCTCAAGGCCTCTCCGTCCCGCGAATAATTCGCATCAGGATCGTGGCCATCTCAACCCCGCGATTTTCTCGCATCAGGGCACCACATAATATCAACTCCACTCCGCGATTTCGTCGCATTAGGGTATACATCTCCTGCCCTGCGTCTCATACGCCTCAGGGCCTCTCCGTCCCATGAATAATTCTCATCAGGACCATGGCCATCTCAACCCCGCGATTTCCTCGCATCAGGGCGCCATACAATATCAACTCCATCCCGCGATCTCGTCGCATCAAGGTATACATCTCCTACCCCGCGTCTCATAAGCCTTAGGGCTTCGCCATGTTACGCTCATGCCATGATTTCCCAATTCATTTTCCATTCATGACGACATGTGCAAATCAGACACAATTCAAAAACTTATGACATGCAAAGCAATCAAATAATATACACACATGGTGGATAATTCAAACACAAGCAATGGCACATATATACCCCTATACCATTCTAGGGCATTCCAACACAATCCTCTTGACAACTTCTCACAAATCATTTACATTTGTTTCTCGACTCGCCCAATTGAGTTTAATATTCCAAGCATAATGTTAGGAATTCCCTTGAGTTTGATAACGCAAAAATTGTTTTCTTGGATCCTCAAGTCTCGGCCCCCAATGGTCCAAGACTAATTTCACCGCACAACCTAATAAAATCCAATCAATCCGTCAATTTTCATACTCAATTCCTAAATCCATGAACCCCAATCATCCATATCCTAACCCTCATCATCTAAACATGTCCTAAAGATCAATTTGAGGTTCAAAATCACCCGCTCTTCAATCCACCAGAACCGGTTTTGCATAGAATCGAACCGGTTCATTTCGATTCTGTGCAAACCGTGCACAATCCATCCTAAATCAACTTCAAATCCATCATCTACTCATTATCCTACTTCTTAACATGTCTATCTAAGGGTTTGGGAGGCTCACCGTGAGTTTCGAGTCGATTGGTTACCGGAAACTCGTTGAAATCGTCGGGTCCTCCTAAGTCAGTCTTGCAGGCAAATTCTGGGAAAAATTCATAAGACCGGTTCATGGTCAAAAATTCATCAAATTGAACCCCAATTTTTATGACAGATCCATACACATGTCTACTTGATCTCCATCAAATTTGGCCTAAAAAATCCAAGAATTCGGCCATCAAAAGAGTCAAAAACTGAACTTACCTCAGGTTGAGTTAGCTTCCGTCGACTCCCGGGAAAACGCTTGGCCGGAGCTCCTCGATGCTCCAAATGGCGTGCTTCCGCTTCGAGGAGGTCGGCAAGACATAGATCTAGGTTGACATGGTTGATCGACGGCCAGATGGTGGCCGGAGGAGGTCGTCGGAGCGGCCGAACGGGGCCCTAAGAACTGGTCGGCGACAGCAAAAATCAAGGAGGAAGAAGAAGAGGTGTTTCGGGAGTTTGAGGGAGGGTTTGGCCGGCCAAATGAGTGAGAAGAGAGAGTGAGAAGACTATACATTCAAGGCTTGGTCAAATGGGCTTGAATGGTAGGTGGAATAGTTGGATATAACCACACCTCCTTGATCTTGTGACACTTGTCTTCTTGCTTTTCCAATGTAATCCAATGACCATCCTTTCTTCTACTTTTTGCGGCAGCTAGGGGAGTGTTAAAGGATCAATTTGCCATTCTTCAATTGCAAGGGCAAAGTTCTAAGCTTGAGGGGCAAAACGGTCATTTTACTCCCGACGTTCAGAACGTCGTTTTTCTCGTTCCAGAATTCTTAGATAGGGTGACGGTCAATCTAAATAACATTGGAATTCTTGATTTTTCATTTTCAATATTTCAAGACTCGTTTCTGATAGTTTTCTCTATCAGACGTGGTTTCAACCTATCCCGAACCGACGGGCGATTTTGCAGACATTACGCATATCGACCCCGTGATTCATATCACGCTTAGGACTCATCAATTTGTGGCAGCTTTGGTTGTCATGTAATTGTGAGGGTCTATCGCTAGTTCCCTCGACAATCCTTATGGTTAAAGTGTCGTTTCCTATCCGAGTTCCCTAGGTCTACGTACCTCGTCTCGCGTTAACCTTTCCCTTTTGGTCAGTCTACTATAATTGATCAGATTTAAGCGGTATACGATTGAAATTCATCTCTAGATATACACTTCTCATTAATGAGCTTGAAATTGACTGGAAATCAGAATGTCACAATTTGTGTCTATTCAGAAATAACTACCAATTCGAAATTAAAAAGTGTAATTCGATGTACAGTTTCGAATGCTTTGTACTTTTTGTTCACACGTGTAAGGCAACATAATATGAATGCTTTGCACTTTCCCCATTTTTTTGCCCACATGCACTCTCCCGATTCACCAAGAACAAGATTTCAACTTTCTCACGAACATAGAAAGAAATACATTCCCGAGGAAAAAGTCCTTTTGCATACGAATCATGAATATTCCATCCATTTAATATGGAATTACATAAAATTATTACTATATAAAATAAAATATCATTCTCAAGAGATTCCCACTTTTAGCAAGGATTAATAATATCTTGCATGATAAAAATGCTACACTCAGGTCTCAAATCCGCTTATGGCAACAACTCAGAGATTCTTATGGAAGTATCTATCAATAATAATAAATCCATATAGATCGAAACTAAAAGGAAATAAATATCTTTGCGTTCGTAATTCATCAATTAGAAATTCTTATTAAAAAAAATTCTTTTAATTAGCCATGAAGAAAATGCGATCTCTAGGTTGGGTTTGTTCCACGAAGAATAAATTTTTAAAAAATATTTTCCTAAAAATGACCGCTTGTATCACTTACAAATATAATGAATGAAAAATATTTTCGTTATCAATAAAAATATTTAGACATAAATTTTTTATCAATCAATGAAAATATTTCCTATCGATTAATTATTTTAACAAGTATAAACGATCATTTAAAAAAATAGTTTTAAAATCATTCATATTCGGCAAAACGAACGTTAATTAATAAGAGCATAAAAGGTGGACCACACAATTCTGCCAAATATAATTACTGTGGTCATTTTAAGATTCCAAGGATCCCCAAAAAAGCCCAAAATGGGAACGCTGAGGTGTAAACCTGCCTGAAATTGGCGTCCCGCCGCTTTGGCTCCCGCATTTGCCGGCTCAGCTGGCAGCTGGTCAACGCTTCTGAGTTGGCAATTCTAGTCAATAGCAACCGTTGGATAACTTGGCACCCACAGGGGCATCCCATGATTCGACCGTTCAGATTTACTGAGGGCTCACCGACATCCGGACCACGATGTTTTTCTTTTTTCATTTTTTATTTTTGTTTACGTGTCTTCTATAAATAACGCTCGTGATTCCAACTATTTGTGGTCCACACAGTCCCGGATTCTCTCAGATTCCGAGAAACCGCATTGCTTCTCGGACCTCGTTCCCCGCTCAACCTATCCGCCGCCGTCCGCCCGCTGCCGCAGTTCTCTCCTGATCCTCTCCCGACCAAGGTATTGTTCAGACCGAAATTCTCGTTCCTCGTGGGATTACGCTCCTTTAGGGACACAGTACGACAGATTCGCTTCCAGGTTTCGACCGCTCCGCTTGACGTTTGACGGATCTCGTTGTTTTTCTGGTCTTTCGCCTTCTTTTGATCTGGTTTCATCGTGGGTCGTGAAGCATTCGCTCCTAGACATGTCCATGTTTTCGTCGCAGTGTGCACGCTAATCCATGTTTCTTATGTTTGTTCAACGGTTTTTGACGGATTCTGTCCGTCATGCTTCTTGATGATCCAGACGAAAATGGGGGAGGTCGTACGTCGGAGAGGGTGCTGCTCGAAGCAGGAATTCCTCCCCGAGGAGTCCTTTGCGAGCTTCGGGAATTACGTGAAGGCCCTCCGGGAGACGCCGGCGCGGCTGCGGGACCGGCTGGTGGCGCGGTCGCTGGACACCATGGAGCTCCACGAGGTCAAGGCGCGGAGCCAGCACGAGATGAAGCGGACCCTCAACTGGTGGGACCTCATCTGGTTCGGCATTGGGGCCGTCATCGGCGCCGGCATCTTCGTCCTCACGGGCCTCGAGGCCAAGGAGACCGGCCCCGCCGTGGTGCTGTCCTACGTCGTCTCCGGCATCTCCGCGCTGCTCTCCGTCTTCTGCTACACCGAGTTTGCCGTGGAGATACCCTCGGCCGGTAAGTGCAAACACGACGCCATCCTTATTGTTTCCACCCTTCGTTGACAGCGACAGTCACTAAATTGAGGACGCAACATCTCACTAAAAAGATTCAATTTTAAATGATTTTTCTTTTCTGGGGGGGACACCCGTCGACTTTGATGTGGATTTGTCCAGTCCCTGAGGGTGTCCCAGGAATAAAATTCGAAGAGAAATATGATCTTTGACCGGAGGATGATCTTCCCATTTCCCGCACGTCATCTTTAAACGATCTTTGACTTGACAAAGCATTTGCGGCTGTTACATGCTTCTTGATTGAACACTCATTTGTCCTAAATAGTTGACAAGTCGAAATATCAAAGATTTGATTTTTTTGTTTCTTTTTTCATGCATGTTGAAGCGGAATTCCAGAATTTTCTTGCAGTTTTGTGCCACTGAGAATGAACTTAGATTGGTACATTCTAGTTGAACTGCTGTAACATGCGCAATTAATTTATTTTTTTAGTCATAGATCAATGTCAAAGTTGAACCATCTTCCTTAATAATTGAATTATGGAGCTTGTGATCCTTTCACATCTTGCGAAGCTTGCAAATGATGTGACTGAATATGATTGCTTTCTCCTCCTTGTTCAGGTGGGTCATTTGCGTACCTAAGAGTGGAGCTCGGCGACTTTGTGGCGTTCATTGCTGCCGGCAACATCATCCTTGAGTATGTGATCGGCGGTGCCGCCGTGGCTCGCTCCTGGACGTCCTACTGCGCCACCCTTTTCAACCACAAGCCCACGGATTTCCTGATCAAAGCGCACGGCCTCGCCGAGGGTTACAACCAGCTCGACCCCATAGCCGTTGGAGTCTGTGCCGCGGTCTGTGTCGTTGCCGTACTAAGCACCAAGGGCACTTCCATCTTTAACTCCATCGCCTCCGTCATCCACATCGCGGTCATCCTCTTCATCATCATCGCAGGTCTGACCAAAGCCGAGCCGAAGAACTACTCTGATTTTGCTCCTAATGGGGCACGTGGCATCTTCCAGGCTTCGGCAGTCCTCTTCTTTGCCTATATCGGGTTTGATGCGGTCTCGACGATGGCCGAGGAGACAAAGAACCCTGCCCGGGACATACCCATTGGCTTAGTAGGCTCAATGGTCATCACAACCACTTGCTATTGCCTGATGGCCGTAACACTCTGCCTCATGCAGCCTTACAAGAATATCGACGAGAATGCGCCGTTCTCAGTGGCGTTCCAGGCGGTCGGATGGAACTGGGCCAAGTACATCGTTGCTGCTGGCGCTCTGAAGGGCATGACGACCGTACTGCTCGTCAGTGCTGTCGGACAGGCTCGCTACCTTACGCACATTGCTCGTACCCACATGATGCCGCCCTGGTTCGCCCGTGTTAACGAAAGGACGGGGACCCCGGTGAACGCCACTGTCACCATGCTCGCTGCGACAGCCGTTATCGCCTTCTTCACCAAGCTGGATATCCTGTCCAACCTCCTTTCAATCTCCACCCTGTTCATCTTCATGGTTGTGGCAGTCAGTCTCCTCGTCCGTCGCTATTACGTCAGCGGCACGACCACAGCTGCAGACCGCAACAAGCTCATTGCCTGCCTCGTCCTCATAATTGGGTCTTCTATTGCAACAGCCGCTTACTGGGGCCTAAGTGAAGGTTGGATAGGATACGCGATCACAGTGCCCATATGGTCAATGTCAACCGTGGCGCTGAGATTGTTCGTTCCTCATGCCCGCAATCCGAAACTGTGGGGGGTGCCTTTAGTCCCATGGTTGCCATCGGCCTCCATCGCCATCAACATCTTCCTTCTCGGATCCATCGACAAGGACTCGTTCGTGCGGTTCGGGATCTGGACTGGCTTCCTGTTGCTGTACTACTTGCTCCTCGGGTTACATGCATCGTATGACACCGCCAAGGAAGCTGAGGAGAGCAAGGATGAGGGGGAAATGCAGGTGAAGAGGATTGAAGAAGGATTTTGAGACAAAACGCAGTTTCATTTGCGTGCAGTGATAGAGGTTCAAAGATTGCTTCACATTAATTCACTCTTCTAGGAATTTGTGTAGACGGTATGGGCTGTGTTGTTCATTTCTAGGCTGAGGGTTGAAGAAGGAATAGACAAATGCAGCTTCATTTACGTGTACATTTGAAAGAAGGTAGATTGTTTCAGTTTGATTCCTGGTTTCGTTTCCAGATGTTGTGTACGTGGTATGCGTTGTGATGTCCATTTCCAGGATAACAGGTTGAGAACTATTATCAGAGAAGCGCTTGTGATGATCTACAAAGATATGTGTCAATGTGCAGGAAAAAAAAAATTGGATCAGCATTTCTTGAAAAGGTTTTACGGTGAACGGAAAATTAACTCGAACCATCATCTAATTGTCGTCTGTCCTTGATGAAGCTAGTGTATCGTCGACCGTGTAGGCGTGTGACGTCCATTGCCGTGTATACACCGTCGAAGGATAACAATCCATCAAGGCAACCATCCTCCCCGTCAGCTATGACTTAGCCGTTTGACGACCGTTTGGATCATGAGTTTGCCCGTTCAAACAAGTTTCCGCACCAGTACGATTCTAAAAGCACTACTAGCAAGAAGCGGCAAACAAGACAAATTCCATGCTGAGATGAAGTATCTCCAATGCCAGACGATCAAAGGTATATACGCGATCGATACAGGCTCATGACCACACTACAGAAGCGAGAAGCCTGAAGAAGACATATAAACATACAAAAGCACAGATTTATCTGACCCACGTGCTTAATATGAATGGTCAAGTTTTTTGCTATGTCCAATGCATAACATGGGAACAGTGGGAAGGTCACAAGATAAGCAAAGTTGTCGAGCGTTATACACCATTGAAGACATTAAGCTTTCGATGTACCATGTGAAATTGATTGAAGTGGAATAACCAAAGGCAAGAATTCTACCGTGAAAAGGACGTAACAAAAGGCAAATGGTCATTATCCGTCCAAAGATAAGTTTTTCTCATGTTTACGTTGCCTTTCCTTCAGCTTCTCGATCCTTCCGGTCAAAGTTCCATTGTTCTGGCTGACAGATTTCTCTTCGGCGCTGCACATCTGAGACTTCATCTTGAACCCGAATTTCTTCGTCCACACGCTCGAACTCTTCGCCTGACCCAACTTCTCGATCTCCCGTCTCATTACAGAGCATTCCTTCTCGAGCTCAGATACCCGCATCCTCATGCTGTCCATCCCAATTTTCAGGACTTGGTTTTCCTTCACAGCTGTATCCCACCCTCCATCAGCCGGCCCACCAAACCCACTCCTCAACTGCCTCGACCCCTCAAGATTTTCTGATACCAGAAAACACCCAGCGATCGAAGTCCTAAGCTGAAGCTGCTCGAAGAATAGTACTTGGACCACTACTCTTAAAGGCAACCTTTCATTCTGTGCGGCGTGAGTGCAAGCTTCAAGGGACAGCTTCTGGCAGTCCATCAGCCTGCAAAGTTGGTCCTTTTCTGACTCTGCCAGCCATGGATGTGACTGCAGAATAGGAACATTGCACAAGAAACATAAGCGAAAAGACTAGATAGCTATGATGAAGACGTAACGGATGGTGCCATCTGGATTTTACCCAAGAGCTTTGGGCTGAGCATATTTCATAATCAAATGAAAAGGAAATATGAATTGGTCCACTATCAACAAATAAATAAACGCAGAAAGAAAGAGGAGGAAAGATGAAAGGAACGAGACTGTTATAAAAAACAGCCACTTTGGTGCAGAATCTAGAGACCAGAACCGAATATTTAATATTCGTTGAGGGCATGAGGATCAGTTGGAGACTCTAAGATTCTTATCAATAGTCAGTCACTATCCATCTTCTATTCCCTTCCCCAACATGCAGCTAGAGAAGACAAGACCAGAATAACTTTCAACTCCTCATTAGACAGACTTACCTTGAGGTAGATATCTATTGCCCGATAAAGACCATCATCTAAGGGTCTGGCAAAATCAGGAACAGCAGCAGCAAGAGCCTGGAACTTGGGGAGCTTCAAGTTAATGTCAGGGGCAACCTCCGCGAGATAGCCATCAATAAGCTTCGCGACCATTGTAATAGGAGTCAGTGAAGGTGATCCAATCAATTCGCCATTGTCCTCTGAACATGAAGAGGCCCCATCGGTAGCTTTATCCATGACGAGGAAGTGTTCAAGAATCCGCTGCACGCAGTCCACATTATAGAGCGTCTCGGTCGAATGACATAGATTGGGCATTAAAAGATCTTCAAGAGTAGCTTCATCAAGCTGCATCCCAATCCTTCTCTCCAAATTTGATACACAAGAGGGGCTTACTTGAAGAATCACACCAGTTCGGAGTAGACCAAACAAGAACTTAGTTGATACAAGGCTTTTCTGCATAGGAAGTAACCGATCAATATCTTCCACTAAGCTCTTCTGGTCTGCTTCGGAAGGTAGGGCCGCCGGACCAACAACAGACAGGTTAGAACTAGACTCAGTAATCCCCCGACGCCTATTCAGGCCAGGGAGGTACCGTCTGGCATAGAAAGAAAGTGATCCGGCAATTATTTCTGGTTTGACACCACGAGATTCCATTATGGAAATCAACCTTTTGTACAGAGCGAAACTCAAAACTGTCACATCCTCGTACCACCAATCTGAACTTAGATTCTTGGGCCTCGCACCAGTGCTTATCCCATTCCACAAAAGACTGCCACCTGGACTCTGCAAAGGTCCGCCGTGCTCCATGATGGGCCATCCAAATAGATTAGGGTCAGTCGATGACTTGATGGCCAGTGACTCAATGCAGCGTTTAGTGATGTTGAGTTCGTCAGCATAAAAAACAAGATCATCACAGGTCTGGAGTGCCTTTAGGGTATCTTTCCAGCTTCTAAGGACTACTTGGTTAAGGAAATTGTCAGTCTTCATAATAAGATTACCCTCCCCATGCTCCTCAGTCATTTCAAGATGCTCGGCCGCACATCTGAGGTGCACAACATTCGTGGCAGTAAGTTCGAGTTTCATCCCATAACAGAATTTAGCTATAAGTTCGAATGTCTTGGCACCACCAGGAATATCTGGAAGGACCACGGAACATTTTTCTTCCCCCTCTTCAGATGCCTCTGTAATCATTCTTTCCATGACCGCACTTCTCGAGAGCAGTGGAAACTGTAAAGACATTTAAGAAATCATTCTCGAACATAATCCAGAAATAAATAGAATGTCGTTAACATAATGGAAAAGGCCTGTTCGAAGCAGACTTGCATAAATTGCTAACAAGACTACTGGGATAGTATCTCTCCGAAGTCCCGTATACTCCCACCGTAGTCAACATGAACTATGTGGAACTTCTGCATTATTCTCTATATTCATTAATTGATAGAATATGTCAAAGTAGCGCTCAAGTAGAGCTAGGAAGGAAGAAAAGAACGAGTTAAATTATTGTGTTGCCTATTCTTTGCAGTGAATTTAAAGCGCATTTACGCTCAGGACAAGGTAAAAATTCTTGCTCCAAGAAGTCAAAATCCAATCCCATCATGACTTTTTGAAGAATCACTCTTGTGGCCGTTTTATTCTAGACAAAATCTCACACCCTCTCGGTTTGCGTATTCATACACCAACAAGAACAGAACCTCGTACAGAATAAAAACTGTTTTTGTATAAGAAATTCTGAAATCATCTCTTCATTATGACTGAATCAACAGATGCATGCTGAAAAATGAAAAATGAGAGGTAAAGGCTTGTACATCATTCCAGGTAACAATTAATGCTGACCATGTCCTTTACAGAATGATGAACAAATTTTAACATAAAACTCATCAACTAGCATTTCTTGCTTGTATATGCTCATGATGGGTTCCTAGCACTAATCATATTGGCAAGGATCGTCACCTTGTGGAGATGAAAGGACATTTCTCCAACCTCAACAACAAGATCGCTCGGAAGGCCAGTTGTGCAGAACCTATGAGCATTCAGAAACATGAGACACAATTAGAATATATCAACACCATATAATTAGATTCAAGTTCCAATACGAAATGCACACAGAATGCGCTAGCCCGACCAAAACATTCTAAAAGATCCAATTGACAAAACGAATGTTTTTCATTTCCTGCTACAGAAAGAACTCCACGTTTCTTCTATTCTGCTTTCAACTTCATGATAATCAACATCAACATCAACAACACCTTATCCCAACCTAGTTGGGATCGGCAGTCGATGAACCCAAAAATAAATAAAATAAAAGCAAGACCGATTGAGGTGAACCTATCGGTGTAGAGTAACAAGATCCTTGAACTTTAGTAATTAATATGGATTTCAAGATGTTGGACAAATCTTCTTAAGCATTAAAGTTCCATTGCTATCAAGGGAGCAGCTTGTGATCTGAATTGGTGACCTCTGGAAAAGGGGGAAATACAAAAAGAAAGAAGACGGAAGAAACACAGGCAACTGCTTGATCGCTGAACTGACCGTCTGATATTGCAAGGCAATCGTATGTCAGACAGCTAAAGACAGATAATATAACAATACTGGAGGAGGAGTGGAGAATTCATAAAAATTAATACGAGGACACAAAATCCAGAAGCATCCTCAGTAAAGAAGCAGGTCATCTTTCCATTTCAGTATCAATAAGCTGTTTTACCTTGGTGGCGAAATTACACCAGAATCTGAACAGTGTCTAAAAATTCACCAGTCCCAAAGACATGATATTATGCCAAAGAGACAAACTATCTTATGCATACTTGAAACCAATGTAAGACCGTGGTTGAACGACTTTCACAATGTGATGTTATCTTGGTTCCGGAGCATGGGGTCATTTGAAAATTGTCATAATGAGAAAGGTCCTTTGGGTGAACTAATTGTATAAGATCAGCAGAGGAAGTGAAGCATCTATAGAAGCAGCAACTAATGAGGCAGTTGAAGTCACTACAATCAATCCAAGGCACATTCTGCTACTCTGATGAACAAGAGGGCAAAGCTGAACATCAATCTAACTTATGACACGGACAGCTTCAGAATTTTGTTTACCGTAATCATTGCGGTAAATATAACAATTCCAGTGATGCTGAAACAGCTAGATTTATCTGTAAAGATGTGTTCATTGGGGTAAAATTCATGTCTCAAGTGCAGTTGAAACAGCTAGCTTTACCTCAAGAGATATTAAGTTTTGAAGTAAAAGATGACTAGGTCAAAAACACAGTAAAAGAGCTGGTTCTCAATCAAAATGAGTATCCTAGATCTCCAGAGACAAATTCAGGAACACAATACGTAGACATGCATTTTCTGATGTGGCTTGGACATAAATGTACATCCAAACACCTCCAATGAAAACCAACTTTCCATGAATTGCATATCTTACTCAGTCTTAGAGTTATTTAGGATACAAAGTTACGGCTAGGATCTCAATTATCCCGTTTGACTTTTCCGTTTGACTGAACACCTCGGCCACAACTAATTATTGTTAAAGTCATCTGTTTCGAGAAACTTGCTCAGTACACACTCATGAATATCTCAGGTACAACGACACTATAATTGCGAAATCGCATCAACAACAGTAACTAGAACTCATTCCACTTTGGTGGATAGGCTACCTGAACTGGTATCTCTACTCCATTATGCACAGTCCAGTATACTACCCTTGCAAGATTATGAGCTTATTTTTTGTAAAAAGAAAAAAAAAATTGTGCCGTCATAAACAGTTGGACTATTGCAACCTGCAACATACAACCTAAAGTTTTTACCTTGTGAACTAAGCAGCACGATGCGATTGATTGAAATGCAACTCGACTGTGTAGTTTCAAATCGACACTTAGACATCAAATTGAACTCCTGCAAAAGAAGCCCTGAACTTTCCATGCAATTTCATATTCTGCAGGTTTCCAAAGCATTGGAGGAGAAGTGAAACAATGGATGCCTAGTCCAATTTGCCAACTTACGGGATTACCAATTGCGAAAATTCAAGCAAAAAAATAAGGGGTAGGATGAACCAGTCAGACTTAAAAGGAACATACAAGTGCAGTGTTTCCAAGCTTTACAGGTGTCGGGGAACCAAATTTCTCTAATCAAACCAACAGATAGCAGTCCAAATTGTCAACACCCATATAAAATACCAGACAGGTATTATGAACCACAGCAAAGCCAAAATAGTAAATTGAAGAGGCACATACCAAGCCTGCCCTTGGCGTTGGAAAGCATCACTTTTGGATCCCAATTTCACACAGGCCATTTCTCCCAACAAATCCAAATCCGTATACTAATCAGAGTAGACCCAACTTGTGCTGTACACCCAGAAAAGAATCTGTCTTCAACACCACTCCCAAGAAAGAAGCCACCCAGGAAATTCAAAGTCCCCCCAACAAAATGCAGCTTCTCCAGAGACCCTTTTCAGCCACGAAGCAGCTCCAGAAAAGCATAAACTCACTTCAGAGCCAAGTATAATTCTACCAAATTCACCAGCAAATCCAACAAGCTCAAAATGCCAGCCAAACAACTCCACTCAGAGACGCATAAAACCCTTCTTGACCGAATACCCAGGTTCCGTTCGGAACTCGACGGACATTACCTGTGGCAATCAGACAGCAAATCTAGGTCAACCCCTCTTCCCCCAAGACACATCTCTGCTCCAAGAAACCCACCGAACTACTTTGGATTTCGGCAAACAAGCCAAAGCTGGTATTTTTAATTAATGTCCTGGAATCGCCAAGAAGAATCCAAAGCTCGGACACATACAGAACAAAGAGGGGCCAGAATCGCTGATCCCCATTAAAGAAAAGACGCTAATCCAGCATCAGCCAGCGAGCTTCTCCTTCGCCCTCGCGATTAAAATAATCAGCAACGACTTCGAAGACTAATCATGCAGAGAGCCAGAAAAAGACAGGCAGAAACGCTCGGGAAACTCGAAACACAGGGTCGCTCGTTTACTTTAATGGGCTGCTCCGAAAGCAAGCAACACCCCCCTGACGCATTACAGGCGTGTGTGGGGACGATCGCTTGGAGCACACTCATTGCATTTTTCCGGCAGCAGCGCGAGCTTTGATACGTTAAAGCGAAACCGAAGCCAGTGACCCTCGAGAAATATATTTTGTGTGCTTATCAATCTTTTTTTTTTTTCCCCTCTTTTTGGTTTCTTTTTGAAGTAACGGGCATCTGCTTTTACAGGGTGGGCCATGTGGGATGCGTAACGGGGCTGCCTCTGCGTTCAACCGGAGTTCCAAGACCTCGGTGAAAGCGACTGGTTTTCTCAGTGGGGATCTCACATGGTGGAAATGAGTAGAAATGGGATCCGGATCCGGATCCGGCAGAGGATCCCGCAAATTTGGGACGTTAGGAGATCCGACGGCCCCAAATCTCATTTCGTATAAATGTGAACGGAAAAGAACTCGTTTTCACACGCTCTAAATATGATTAGGGGTGTAAACGAGTCAAAATCGAACGGGATATGACTCGGCTCGATCGAATTGCACTTACTTGTATGTTCCCAAGGACCGGCTCCGGTCCAAGGTGGGTGAGGTCGTTTCGCTTCCTACCTTAAGTATCCTTTTCGTAATGCTCATGCTCGCTTCCCACGTTCTATCTACTATTTAACTGTTAATTTCGCTTCTTCTTACCGCTTCTCCAAGAGTTTTAGGATTTTGAATTTTTGTAAATGTATTTTACTTTTCTGATTAAGTTTGTGCATGCTGAAAAGCCTACGCAATCTTAACCTTGAGAACTTGCTCAACCCTGAAATTGAAAAGGGCAAAAAAGAAAAAAAAATCGATTTAGGCCCAAAAGGCGCAAACCGATCTAGGACCCAGATCAATGTCGGGTGAGCCGACACCGGCGGGTTCGGGCTTCCGATCCTTGGCCTGTTTTTGAGTAAACCCTAATTTGAGCAGTGACGTTCAGTATATGATTCATTCGCAAAGTTTGTGATGAAAGTTCGAGACATAATTTGAAGGTCAACTTTGAAGAAGGTGTTATTGGGCTTTGGCCCACTATCACTCGGCCCAATGGACATTTCCGGGGTGGGGTTGGCGCTTTAGGTCGGTGAGGCCTAGGATCACAATCAAACAGAAGGAAAAGGAAAAGGAAAGAGCTAAAAAAAAACGATATAAATTTGTTGAGACACATTACAAATCAACCTCAAACTATTGTAAATTTATGACTAAAAATTTATGTATACTAGAATGTCGAAAATTGAATCATATGATGTGTTTGTTTAAGTGAAAGAATCATTCGCGAATTAATTTTTGAGAAATTCTAAATAAGAGCCCGTAGTGCTTTATTTTCTCAAATAAGGAGCTTAAGTGGACATTTTTTTTTCAAATAAGGGTCTAAATTGCTCAAATCATTTTTAAAAAGGGCTTAATCAAAGGGCATTTTTATTTTTTATTTTTTACATTTTATTTTCTATTTTACCCTTTATATTTTCTTTTCATTCTTTTTTTCCTTTTTTGTTCTTCCCCTCGCCTTCCCAACTCCCTCCCTTTTTCCCCTCTCTTTCCAACGCTCAAGAGAAAATATTGGGTGCTTCTAGAGCGCCACGTTATCTCCACGTCAAACCATACAAAATTTGACACGTGCCATATGGGGCCTGCATTTTTTTATTTTTTTTGCAGATTGCCCTTTTTCGCGCACTTTTTATTTTCCCTAAATACCCTCACCTTCAACCTTCAAATCGACAAACAGCTAGCGGCAAGGGAGTCGTGGGCTGAGCCGCCAAGATTGGGAGGCGAGGACGCGGCGGTGGCGAGGTCGAGGTGGAGACGGCAGCGGGGGTGAATGTCTGGTTGAGGGCGAGCGGGCATTCGAGATTGCCACTCGTCGCGGCTGAAGCAACTTGGCACCCTTCTGCGGTCGGCGACGAGGGAACCACGGGCTGAGTCGGAGAGATCGCGGGCGGCGAGGACAAGGGGCGGAGAGGCCAAGGTGCTGGCTTTTCAAGATCTGTTCAACGTCAAGCAACTTGAACCAGGGACTGAATACCGCAGTTGACGACACACGCATCTACTTCTTGGTGTTCTCGCTCGACACGACCACCACGAAAGACTCCACCACCATCGTCCCCGCCCCTCCCCTCGCCGCATGCAGCGTCCTCACCGACCAGACCGTGACCCCTGCCTCAGCCTATCCGCCTCGCGTCCTTGTCGCCCGCTATCTCTGCGGTTTGGCCCGTGGTCGCTTCAGTCGCTTCAGTCGCAGTAGGCCAACGCCATGGCCAACGTCTGGCCACAGGCGAGAGTCGCTATCACTAGATCCGGCGAGGACCGCTCACGCCGTATCTAGACGAGGGCTCACCTAGTCAGATTTGGCGCGGTGTCCACCCTTGCTGCCTGGACGAGTGCAGACCTTGTCGGATCTGGCAAGGTGTCGACCTCGCGGCTTAGGCGAGGGCCGACCTCGTCGGATCTGACAAGGTCTCGACGGAGTAGTCGGCATGTCCATGGGGCCAGCTCATCGGGGGTGTCACGCTGAGGAAGATAGGAAGGAGAGAGAAGGTGGAAGGGCTCGTGGATGAGGAAAACAGATGAAGGAGAGAGAAGATGGAAGCCATTGCTAGCATGGCATCGGCGGCCCTCGCCCGGATGGGCGTCAGGTGACCATCGCCAAATCCGACGAGTGCAGGGGTGCTGTTCTTCTTCATTGCAGCATCTCTCTCTCTCTCTCCCCTCTTCTATGCAAATCCTCAATTCGAACCCAAATCTACTTACAGGGAACAACACTTGCACAGAAGTTCCAAATGAGAGCCCTCCACACCACCCACTCGGAGCCGATAACAATCCAACGCTGCCAGCGCTAGGGCCGTTGCGGTCCGATCGATACAAGCAGATGGTCATCCACTCAATTGCATTGGTCGTGCCCTCTATTCTCGGCCTCCTCATGGTCATCTTCCAGGCATTGCCTGCCGGAATGCCACTAGAATTGGGCTCAACCTGGGGTCTTCCTTTTTGTCCATCAACATCTCCACCTCCCACGTCACCGTCCAATGGAACATCGTTCACTCCTTCAAGAAACCCGATAGGTTCATCATCGTCGAGTACACTAACATGAAGCTCCTCTTGAGTTTTTGTAAAGGCCGACTCGCTCTCTCTCGTCCCTCCCTCATTCCTGCCTTCACTCAGGGCCCCCAACAACATGATCAAAGTTCGGTCCAGGGCCCTGTCAACATTGCCCATCGTCAATGACTTGAGCGTGAGCCTAGTAAGCATGCTGAAGGGCGGGGAGGTGACCATAGATGTTGTGGCGAAAGCCAAGTGGAGGCTACACTTGGGTCCGTGGTAGGTGCCCGTGTTCACGTTCACAGCTCCAACTGACAGCAAGGGTGGGGGCGATTAGATAATCCTTGGAGGCACCCTGAGCGATGGCAGTGGGGTTGAAGAAGATGAAGGTGTGAGGGTTGCAGAAGAAGACGAGGAGAGGGGGAGAAGGAAAAAAGGGGAAAAAAATGAAAAGAAAAGAGAGAAGGAAAAAAAGAGAAAAAATGTATAAAGAAAAAACCGCCAGTAATGCCCTTTGGCCATGTACTTTTTAAAAATAATTTCATCACGATATTATTTGAAACAAAGTCTACTGTAAGCCCGTAATTGAGAAAATAAAGATATTTTATGCCCATATTTAAATTTATTTCTTAATTTTTTGGACTTTCGTGCATTTGATTTATTGAATATCATCAATCAACAGAAAACCTCAAACAAAATATACATGCTAAAATTTAGGAAAATTTTCAATAAAAAATTTGTTTAGGAAAATGAATTTTCTAGGCTGAAAATAGGAAATCGTTGAAATTGTTTTTCGTTAATACAAAATTTTTTATGAAATCAGACACATTCATAATTAAAAATCACCGGGAAGGAAAAAAAATATCACTTGGAATTCACAAATTTGCAAAGACTCTTGCATGGAAGCTATTTTGAGAATTGTTGAAGATGGCTTGGTGCAAAACATGTTGACCCATCGCTTGCGTTGCAAAAAGCAACAAGACTTGGCCATTTATTAAAGCAATAAGCTAATCATAGAGAGAGAATACATGTGTCTCAAGAAAAGTTTCAAATAAAACAACAATATGCTATTATTTTCTTAAATAAAGACTTCAAGTGAACATTTAAATAAGAGTTTAAAATGTCATTTTTATTTCAAAAAAGGGCTTGACGAAGCATTATTCATTTTTTGATTTCTTTTTCTTTTTTCCCATTTTTGTTTTTTCCTCTGTCCCTCGCCTATGGATTCAGAGACTTTCTCCATCTCGTCATCGGAAACAATTTCGTTTTCGTTTTCGGAATTGTCGGGAATGGCGGGAAGATTTTCGAGAGACGGACTCGAGATCAATGTGTTCACTGTTCGTGGAGAGGATGTGGTGCAGCTCTTTCTCGAGCCTTTTCATGGCAATCGATCTGAGGATCTGCGCAAGAACTAGCTTGTTGAAGCTCAAATGGTTAGTGACGAGGAAACGCATGGCCTCGCGTAGGTCATGGGGGGGGGGGGGAGGTTTGAGGCATCTCTTGGCTTCTCCCCTGTTGTGGAGGAAGAGAGAGGTGTGACCTGGGTGTACGAGGTTTTCGAGTTCTAAGTCCCGTTTCTTGATCGCAAATTCAGCATTCCGTACGGTTTTCTCCACACCCGGATACGAGGAGTCGAAAAAACGGGGTCCAGTTTCCTGTTGCCAAAAGCTCGGGATGAGAAAGAGGATGAAAGCATCTTGGAAGATGGGATGGAGTTCTGTTGGGGTGAAGCTAAAAAATATCAAAAGATATCATTAATATTTATTTTTGTCTTTTATCTTTTTTTTTTCTTTTAGGTTAAAAGATACACCTTATAGGGATATATATAGGTTGTAGATAAAATACGCAAAATAGAAGAGCAAACAGAAAGTGCAAACAGAAAGTGCAAGAGCAGATAAAATATGCAAAATAGCGAATAGAAGAGCAAACAGAAAGTGCAAGAGCAGATAAAATACGCAAAATAACGAATAGAGACAAAAAGAAAAAGAGAGAGACCGTGACGACATTATTGAGAGTTCTCGTTTTCTTTTTCCTTCGATCTTGTGAGAAGATCGTTAGTTATATTCCTACTTTTCTCGAAAACTAGTGGATTCGCAGAGTGCCTCTGCGCGGAGACGTAGCTTAGGTTTGGGTGAACTTCGATAACAAATTCTTTGGTATATTCTTCTGATTCTGTTCTTTTATTATTATTATATTTCTTTTTATTATTATACTAGTGCATATTGTTTGCTTGGGTTATTTTTCTGGAATTAGGGCACGATTCCTATCAACTGGTATCAGAGCATAGGTTAGCTAATCAAGAACATCGAGAGTTTTTCGGTGACGTTCGATTGAAAGCAAACGGTATGGCAGAAGATAAAATTAGGATCGATAAGTTTGATGGGCAGAATTTCGGATGGTGGAAACTCTAAATAGAGGACTCTCTTTATCAGAAATATCTATATGCACCACTTGAAGGTTGGAAACCTGAACTTGCGGAAGTAGATCCAACAACAGAATCAGGATGAAAAATTCTTGATCGAAAGGCGTTAAGTGCGATTCGTCTAGGTTTGACAAAAAAGACAGGATACCACATCACGAAAGCAAAGACTGCAAAAGAAGCCATAGATATCTAACGAATATTTATGAGAAGCCATTCACATCGAATCATATATTTTTGCTAAAGAAGTTAGTTAATATGAAATCATCTGATAGAGGTTCTGTTGCAAAGCATATTAACAGTTTCACGCAGGTTACAAGTTAGCTAGAATCCTCAAGCATAAATCTGGATATGAAGTTATAAGCTTTGTTATTTCTATGTTCCCTTTCAGAAAGCTACAACATCACGGTGCAAGGAATTTCGAGCACTATGAAGGATGATTTGACTTTGGATGATGCTGTGAGCAGTATCATGGATGAAGAGATGCGACGAAAAGTCTCAGGTGGAGATAAATTTTCGGCATCTACATCTTCAATGGCATTAGCAGTGGAGAACCGTGGAAGAAGTAAAAGTAGAGGAAAATTCAGCAGGCATGGTAGGTCACAATCCAGGGGGAAGAGAGAGGTTACAAAAGATGAATGTTGGTTTTGTCACCAGGTGAGACATCGTAGATTTCAGTGTGAAGCCTACAAAAAGAAGCTGCGAAATGAGAATCAAGGAGTTAATGTGGTAAGTGATGAACCTTTGCTAGAAAACTTGTGTTTATCTGCAGGATTTGACTTGACAACAGATAAGTGGTTTCTTGATTCTGGTCCTTCTTTTCATTATACCTCGCAAAGAAATATATTTATTGATTATGCCAATGGAGATTTTGGGCAAGTGGTTGTGGGAAACGACCACATGTGTCCGATTATAGGAAAAGAAACTGTAGTTTTGAACATCTCAGGTGGCGGACGTCTAATTTTGCGTGAAATCAAACATATTTCCCAGTTGAAGAAAAATCTAATTTCAACTAGTAAACTTGACCAAGAAGGTATGGTGACAACTTTTAGAGTCAGAGAGTGGAAGATAACCTTAGAAGCAAGAGTAGTAGTAAAGGAAAAGCGTACAGGTACACTTTACCTTCTCCAGGGAGACAATATTAGTGATATGGTTGCAACTAGAGTGGCTACAGGTAATTTATCTACTTTTTGGCATTATCGCTTGGGACATCTTGGTGAAAAAGGTGTCAAGTAGTTACATTCAAGAAAGTTGCTTTCAGGTTTGCAAAAAGTTGAGATAGATTTTTGTGAAAGTTGCATTTATGAAAAAACAAAAGGCAGTTAGTTTTCAATTAAATGTGCAACATAATAAAAAGCAAGGGTCCAAGGCTCAATTCACCGCGCAACCTAGGAATTTCAACCTATTCGTCAATTTTTCAAGTCCAATTCAACCATTCATGGATCACAATCGTCCATAGCACAATCCCCATCATCTTAACATGTTTTAAACATCAATTTGAGTCCCATAACCATCTGTTATTGCTCCCACCTGAACCGATTTTCCACAGAACCGAACCGGTTCATTTCGGTTCTGTGCAAACCGTGCACTTCTAGCCCTAAATCTTCATCAAATCCTTCATATACTCACTATCCTACCTCTTAACATGTCTATCTAAGGGTTCTTGAGGCTCATCATGAGTTTGAGGTCGATTGGTTGTTGGAAACCCGTTGAACGTCGCCGGATCTCCCTAGGTCAGTACCGACAGTTTTCTGTTCCAAGTTCACAGATCGATTCGAGATCAAAACTTCATCAAATCAAGCCCAACTTTTTACCACAGATTCATATATATGTCTACTAGGTCTCCACAAAATTTGACCTCAAAAATCTAACATTTCGGCCTTCAAAAGAGTCAGAAACAGGACCTACCTCAGGTTGAGCTCGATTCTGTCTGCTCTCAGGAAAATGCTTGGTCGGGACTCCTCGATGCTCCAAATGACTCGATTCTTTGGTTCATATAGATATGTGGGGATCGGCTTAGGAAATCTCTTATGGTAGTAAGAGATATTTTGTCACTTTTATTGATGATGCAACAAAAAAGACTTGGGTATATGCACTCAAAGAAAAATCAGAAGTATTCGGGATTTTCAATATGTGAAAAAACCATGGTAGAAAAGAAACAAGATATCAGATTAAAGCTCTAAAATCTGATGATGGTGGTGAGTACACGAGCAATGAATTTGCAGAATATTTGAGCTGAGAAAGCATACATAGGTTAAAGATTGTTGCTAGAACCCCTCAAGAGAATGGTGTAGCTGAGAGGATGAATAGGACTATTTTGAAGCGTGCAAGATGTATGAGACTATATGCTGGTCTCCCGTTATACTTATGGGTTGCTACAGTTGATGCAGCTGTATATTTGATTAACAAGAGTCTATCTAATGTGCTGAATGGAGAAGTATCGCAAGAGCAGTGATTAGGTAAAAAAAAGGTCAATTATTCATATCTAAAAGTTTTTGGTTGTATTGCATATGCTTTAATTGATAGAGAGGATCGAAAAAAGCTTGATGTTAAGTCTTAGAAGTGCGTCTTTATTGGATATGGCAGCGATGAATATGGATACAGGCTTTGGAATTATGAGAATAACACAGTCATTTGTAGTTGGAATGTGGTTCCATGAAGAAAAGATGTACAAGGATCGTCAAATAGAGCATGGGACGGCAAAAGAACCAGAATATGTTGAGCTAGACACAATTCCTATGAAGATAATTCCAGCAAATCAAAGTGCACCTGAAGAAGAGGTTCAAGATGAACATATTACTAATGAGCAAGCAGTTCAAGAGGAATGCGGTGATCTGGAACAAGCTAGTAACCCTGAATTACCTATTTCGAGGAGATCTACATGTGTGAGAAAGACAAAGGTAATTTTTGATCCTTCAGCTAATATTGTTCTAAGCCATGTTTAACATATAGATTCAGAAGGGTCGGAGACTTATGATGAGGCAAAGAAAGGCACATCTCACATGCAGTGGGAGCGTACTATGAAAGACGAGACGAGTTTGTTAATTCAGAACAAAACTTGGGAGTGGACCAAGTTATCCACAGGTAAAAAAGCTTTATTAAGCAAGTGGGTGTACAAGATAAAAACTGAAGCCGATGGTAGTATCAGATACAAGGCGAGATTTGTAGCAAAGGGATTTTCTCAAAAAGTGTGACATTCTGATTTTCAATCAACTTCAGACTCTGTAATGAGAAGTTTATTTATATCAAGCGATATATTTCAGTTGTATTCCACTCAAATCTGATCAATTTGAGCAGACTGACCAAAGGGGAAAGGCTAACGCAAGACGAGAAACGTGGACCTAGGCGACTCGAATAGGAAATGACGCTTTGACCATAAGGATTGCCGAGGGGATATTTAGGACCGTAAAAAGGCCGATCTAAGAACGATTAAGGATTACCATGCGAGCGTCGTGCGGTTGGAGTGCGGGTGATGCCGCTTAACCAACGTACGATTTGCAAAATTATCCTAAATCGGATTGTGACGATCGAGACCACAGGGACTAGCGATAAGCCCTCGCGATTACATGACAACCAAGGCCGCTATGAATTGACGAGCTCTAAATGTGACGAGAATCACGGGGTCGATACGCGTATAGTCTGCAAAAGCCGTCCGTCGGTTCGGAATAGGCTGGAATCACGTCTGGTAGAAGGAACGATCAGAATTGAGTCTTGAAAAGTTTGAAAAAGGAAAATCAAGAATTTCAACGTCAATTGGATTGGCCGTCGCCCTATCGAAGAAGTCAGAAACGAGAAAAACGACGTTCCGAACATCGGAGGTAAAAAGATCAAAATGCCCCTCAAACTTAGGACTTTGTCTTTATAATTGAAGGAAGGGCAAAATGGACATTTCTCCTTCCCCAAGCTGCTGCAAATTGAAGAGCAATTGATGGCCATTGGATGCCCTTGAGAAGAACAATGGACAAGTGTCAAGCATCCAAGGGTAGTAGATCATTTCACCAATTAATGCCCACCTACCAATCACCTCAATTAATTTAAATTTTTTTGGGATAATAAACAGCTCTCTCTCTCTCCTCAAACCCCCCATTCGGCCATTTTTGTTCCCCCAAAGACCAAACTAAGCTTCTTCTTCTTCTTCTTCTTCTCCAGTTTCTGCTTCACCCGACCCCGCCGGATGCCGCCGTTCGGTCCGTACGACCGCCATCTCCGACCGTCCCCTACTACCGACCGACTACCCAGACGTAGCCCCACGTCTTGCCGACGTCCTCCAACTGGAATCAGGTCATTTGGAGCTCTGAGGAATTCGGGGCAAGCATTCTCCCACAGGTCGACGGAATCTGTTCCAGTTTGAGGTAGGTTCGGTTTTGAACCCTTTAGACAGCCTAAAACTTGGAATCTTTGGCTCAAATTTTGTGGAGATCAAGTAGACATATAGATGGTTCTGTGGTAAAAATTTGGAATTTATTTGATAAGTTTTTGACCATGAACAACCCTTGTACATTATGCCCAGAATCTGCCGGTATTCTGTGTTTGAGTGCTCCGGCGACTTCCGACTACTTTCCGGCAACCGTGCGACTTGAAACTCACGGTGAGACTTCCAAACTCTTAGGTAGACATTATAAGAGGTAGAATGGTGTATATTTGATGGATTTGAGATAGATTAAGGCCGGTTGGACCCGGCATGAACAGAACCGAATGGAACCGGTTCAATGCTGGGCCAAACCAGTTCTGTGGAGGGCTGAATAGGCTGGGATTGTGTTGTAATTTGGTGTGTATGATGTGTTGTGATGATGAGGAGTATCTAATGGATGATTTGGATGGATGAATGGAGAGATTGAACTTGAAATTTGACAAAATCGATTGATTATCCTAGGTTGCGCGACGGATTGACCTTGGACTTGAGTTGGCTGAACCTTAAGAGGTGCAAAGAGGAGTAATTTGCGTTATTAAGCGAAGGTAAGGAATTTCCTAAACCGAGGCTAGGGGGATTGGACTCGATTGGGTAAGTCGAGGACCGAACGGAACGATTTATGAGAAAATCCTCGCATGTAATAGCTTGATACGCCCTTGGACATTATAGAATGATTGTTTGACCTAGCCTATGTGTGAATGGTCTGAGTGCCTGAGTACTAATTGAATTGAATTGCATGCCACGAAATTTATTAAATATATTATCATGCGCATTGGCCATTGGTTATGAAATTTGATTTTTAAAAATCAAGTTAATTGATATGATATGGCATGAGACATGATTGTGACATGGCATGGCATGGCCCTGAGGCGTATGAGATGCGGGGCGGAGGTTGAGACCCTGATGCGACGAGGTCGCGGGGTGGATTATGAAAAGGTGGCGCCCTGATGCGACGGAGTCGCGGGGTTGAGATAGCCACAGTCCTGATGCGATATAATCGCGGGACAGAATATGAGCTCATAGACTCTACCTGGAAATTGAACCGGGGCCTGATGCGTTTACGCGGGCCGAGCCTGATGCGATCTAATCGCGGGCTAGAGAATGAGGCAGACAGAGGTTGATTGGTGTGGTGAAGTGACAGGCCGAGCATATACGTGCAACTGTGTGTGACATGAGAATATAAATGCATACCTGTCCTCTATGCATTTTTGTTTATTGAATTATGACTGTCATGTCCACGTGAGTTCATGAGTTGGATAGGTTGAGTGACTTGACTACCTGAGTGGACGGTCAACCTGACCAAGGGTTATATTTTTCTTACTGAGATGTGTATCTCACCCATTTTGGGAAAATTCTACTTTACAGATCCTAGGCAATAGCAATGTGGCCTATCAGATTCGAGGACCCGCAGGAGATGACGGCGTTTTACGATGAGTTCCCCGATAGGCAAGGTAATATATACATAAGGAAATGTATAGTAGTTTGGATAGATGAGGGCGAACCTGACTGGAAGCCTCATCGGTTTGAGGCTTGGTTTAGACAGGACGGGGATAGGAAGGTCGGGCCGCTGAAGCCCCATGATGTTCCAGAGGGTGTCATACTTCCTTGGTGTCAGACGATAGCAGATCAGGAGTTTCCCGAGGGCTTAGTGGTTGGTTCGAGGAACGGCCCGGAGCAGATGCCGATAGCTGAGTTTCCCGTGCCACCGCCAGAGGATGAGGTCATCGTGGTGGAGCCGTCCGAGAGAGATCCATCCGAGCTGGACCAGGAGGCGACTGTGGAGGGAGATCGGGCTGAGCAGTCGCAAGAAGCGACCACGGAAGATTCTGTAGAGGTTCCATCAGAGACTTTCTCCGAGTACGAGCCGTCAGAGGAGAGCGAGGACACCGGAGATTCCAGCAGTTCTTCCTAGGCGACTTCGGATGATGACCTGACTTTTTGACTGGCGACCTGATCCCCTTTCCCTAGTGGATTTTGTGGACATCTTTTGACATGTTTACCCGTCGCCTTGGTGTATAGCGGTCTGTAGTAGATGTGACCAGTTGATGTTGATGTACGACCTTTTGATACTATCCAGTCCTGCTTAGTCTTGGGATATATATATATATATTCATGTGGTATGAGGAGTTGTTGGGAAACGCTTCCGTGTGCTTAATGTAAATTATTTCATCTCTCGATCTTCCTTTATATGTAAGTGGATCCTTGGGACCGCCGAGAGATTGTTGTGGTTTTGTTTGCAGGGATGATTGCGTGCTCGCGATGGGGCGCGGGGCATGACAAAAAGAATGGATCAACTACTCCGAGATATTTTTGCCAGCAGTGAAGATGACGTCAGTCAGAGTTTTGCCGAGTATAGTTGAAGTGGAGGATCTTCATCTAGAGCAATTAAATGTAAAAACGGCGTTTTTACATGGTAATTTAGATGAAGAGTTATATATGACACAATCTAGAGGTTTTGAAGTCAAAGGTAAAGAACACATGGTATTTCGCTTGAAGTAAAGCTTGTATGGCTTGAAGCAAGCTCCGCGACAATAGTATTTAAAATTTGATGGTTTTATGGAAGAAAAAGGATTTGCACACTGTGGGGCTGATCATTGTGTTTATTTTTGAAAGTATAGAGATTGTGATATTGTATATCCCTCTTTATATGTTGATGACATGCTAGTGGCTAGCTCTAATATAAAGAGAATTGCATAAGTAAAAAAGATGTTAGCAATGCAGTTTGCTGTGAAAGATTTGGGAGAGACCAAGAAAATTTTAGGCATGAAAATCATCAGGGACAAGAAAAATAAGAAATTATGGTTGTTGCAAGAAGATCATGTGAACAAAGTGTTGAAACGATTCAACATGGACGAGGCAAAACCAGTTGCGACTCCTCTAGCGGGTCGCTTCAAATTTTCCAAGGATACGTGTCCAAGTACTCAAGCTTTGAAGGATGAGATGGCGGTAGTGCTGTATACGTCAACAGTTGGAAGTTTGATGTATACTATGGTAAGCACGAGGCCAGACATTGCATAGGCAGTGGGAGTTGTGAGACGATATTTGCAGAACCCGGGCAAAGAGCATTGGAATGCAGTACAATGGATATTGAGATATCTAGCAGGTACATCAAATTACTCTTTTTGTTATGGAGGTATATCTCTAGATTTACAAGGTTATGTGGATGCAGATCACTTGGGTGATTGAAATAGTAGTAAGAGTACCACTGGATATGTCTTTACAGTTGCAGGTATAGCAGTGAGTTGAGTATCTCAATTATAGAAAATAGTGGCTCTATCGACGACAGAAGCAGAGTACGTAGCGATCATGGAAACCTCTATGGAAATTATGTGGTTACAAGATTATCTAGAGGAGCTACATTGAAAGTAGCCAGTGAGCACACTGTGGAGTAATAGTCAAAGTGCAGTGCACTTAGCAAAGAATGCACCTTATCACTTAAAAACTAGACATATCAAGAAACGTTATCACTTCATCAGATCAGCATTGAAAGATAACGAGTTAAAGTTATAAAAGATTGATGGTTCAAAGAATCCAACTGATATGTTTACCAAGGTAGTAGGCAGGGAAAAGCATACTTTCTATGCTACTACTATTGGTATTACTCCATGTTAATTGATGAGGAGTATCGTAGAGGCACAAATTCTAGTTGTCATGCCCCGCGCCTCAAGCCCAAGCACGCGACTCCCGGCAAGCAAACCAAGATATCTCTCGATGTCCCAATATCCGCACAAAGTCGAGAGACGTGTTATATATAAACACGCAGAAACGACAATGTAATAAGTCCTCCGTACAAATATAAAGTAGGACCTGGATAGCGAGAATACCATAATACATAATATCCGAAAGTTCATACAAGAGCATAACAACTAGATCCACTAGGGAGACGAGATAATACAAAGAGGTCCATCAGCCATCAAAGGAAACAGGCATCAGGGTCGCCGTCAAAGGTTGGACTAAAATACCAAGAGCTTCTAAGACGAACTGTTGGAGTCATCAGTCTCCTTTGTCTCTTCCATGGGCACGTACTCCGAGAAGGTCTCCAAGCAAACCTCTACGGTGTCCTCCATGGTCTCGTCAGCGGACAGCTCCACCAGGTTATCCTCTGTAGCGTCGACCACTATGACCTCCTCAGTATCCTCCAAAGTCGGGGTCCTCTTAGGTCCGTTCCTCGAATCGGCAACTGACCCCTCAGCCTGCTCTAAATCCCGGGTGGGATGACACCAATTAGAGACGACTCCTTGGGGCACCTCAGTGGGCTTCAGCGGCCCTGTAGAAACATCCCCAACCTTCTAGAACCAGGCCTCATACCTATGAGGCTTCTAACTACTCTTACCCTCGTCTACCGATACTACTGTACACTTTCTGACATAAATAGTTCCCTACCCATCAGAGAACTCATCAAAATAGACAGACATCTCTTTGGGGTCTCTAAATCTGATAGGCCACATCCTTAGGACCTAGGATTTGTAAAAAGGGGGTCCCACAATGGGGAGAGATTTACATCTCAGTAAGATGGATCCTAACCCTAGGTTAGGCCGACAGTCCACTCAGGTAGTCATAAATACTAACATTTCACACAAATAAACGTGCGAGGCATTCAATTATCGATACAACACACAGATGTCAGGTATGCAGTCATGGCATCATAACACATTCAGATGATCATGCACAAATCGCCATGCCATATCACCACTTCCACCCTTCAGACTGCCTCATTCTCATGCCTGCGTTTAGAACACCTTAGGCTTAGTTCGCGTAAACGCATTAGACCGTCATTGACAACCCGCGTAAATGCATCAGGTTTCAATGTTACTCTAGGTCAGTGTCGACATATCACAACTCCATCCCGCGTTTCAACGCATCAGGACTATGGCATTCTCAACCCTGCGTCTCATACGCATCAGGGTGCCATACAACTCCAACCCCGCGCCTCAGCGCCTCAGAGTATTCCTCACACTATCCTGCATCTCATACGCCTCAAGGTATTCACCATGTTTCAGCCATGCCAAAGTTTCAATTCAATTCACACATATAATGCAATGTGCAATTCAAGCACAAATCATACACTTATGGCATGCAAGACGATCAATTGACGTTCACACATGGTAGTCATTTCAAAACACAAACATTGACACACATTCAAATCCTCTCTACCGTTCTAAGACGCACAAAAAATAATCACATTAAAAACCCTTCAAGGATCACCCAAAAATTCACCCGACTCGCCCAATTAAGTTTAATCTTCCTATCATAAGTTTAGGGTTCTCTTACCTCAAGCTTAATGTCACAAAATCCTTCTCCTAAGCACCTCAAGAACTCGGTCCAAGCAGCCCACGAACAATTCAGCCGTGCAACCTATTGAAATTTCATTCAACCGTCAATTTCTCTTGTCCAATCACCAATCCATGGACCACAAACCTTAATAACATGTCTCCTAACATCTTAGCATGTCTCATTGATGAATTTGAGACTCAAATCCAACCATCAACAGCCTCCACAAAATCGATATGCACAGAACCGAACCGGGCTATTTTCGGTTCTGTGTATATCGCAATTTTCTAGCCCTTAAACTACCTCAAATCCATCATTTATTCACTAACCTACTCGCTAACACGTAGATCTAAGGATTTGGGAAGCTTATTGAAGATTTGAGGCCGAGTCGTCGTCGGAAACTCCTTGAATATCATCAGTTTCCCTTAGTCCTCAAACAGGCAGTTCTGGCCCTTCAAACACAAGACCCATTTAGGGTCAAAACTCCATCAAATTAACCCCAAATTTTTACCTCATATCACTCTATGAGTCCTCTAGATCTCCACAAAATTTAGTTGATAAAATCTAAAGTTTCAGGGTACTAAGAGACCAGAAATGTAGCTTACTTCTGGTTGCGATGATTTCCGTCGACTCGCGGGAGATTGGATGATTGGAGCTCTTCGGTGGGTCAAACGACTTGCTTCTACTTCAAGGATGTCGGCAAGAGGTCGAGCAAGGTGTGGATGGTCGGCTCGGCGGCTAGAAGTCGCCGGAGAGGGTCGTCGACGGCAGCGAGCAGAAGGGGCAGAATCGATCAGGCGAGTAGCAGTTCACAGCAAGATGAAGAAGAAGAAGAAGGAGGAAGTTTCGGCCAAATGGGGGGTGATGACTGGCCATGTAAGAGAGGGAGAGAGCTATATTCAACTTTCAAAAGTCAACAAGTTGAATGGTAGTTGGAAAAAGTAGGTATGTCCACTCAAAACTTAATCTATTGACACATGTCCAATGTGTCAATCAAGCTAGTCCAATGGCCAATATCTTCTCTCATTTTCGGCAGCCTTGGGGGTGAATTAAAGATCAAAATGTCCTCATCCAATTATATAAGTAAGGCTAGGGCTTGAGGGACAAAATGATAATTTTACCCCCGACGTCCGAAACGTCGTTTTTCTCATTCTAATATTCTTTGATAAGGCGATGGCCAATCCAACCATGACGTTGGAATTCTTTTGTTCTTGGTTTGCCTAAGACTCGAGGTGGCTCGGGGCATTTTCTCTACCCCTTCTTACTCTCCATTTTCAATTTTCAAGACTCGTTTCTGATCGTTTTCTCTATTAGACGTGGTTCCAGCCTATCCCAAACCGACGGGGGCTTCTGCAAACGTTACGCGTATCGACCTTGTAATTCATATCACATTTAGGGCTCGTCAATTCATGGCGACTTTGGTTGTCAAGTAATTGTGAGGGTCTATCACTAGTTCCTATGGTCTCGATCATCAACGTTCGATTTAGAAAAATTTTGTAAATTATACGTTGGTTAGGCGGCATCACCCGCGCTCCAATCGTATAACGCTAGCAATACATTCCTTAATCGTTCTTAGATCGACCTTTTGTGGTTCTAAATGCCCCCTCGACAATCCTTATGGTCAAAGCGCCATTTCCCATTCGAGTTCCCTAGGTCCACGTACCTTGCCTCGCGTTAGCCTTTCCCTTTTGGTCAGTCTATTCAAATTGATCAAATTCGAGCGAGATATGACTGAAATACATCGCTAGATACACTTCTCATTAATGAGTTTGAAAATGACTGAGAAATCAGATTGTCACACTAGCTGCTAGTTTTTGAAGAGGATAGATATAAAGTTGCTTGGTGCATTAGATATATTTGTCTTTAAGTGAAAGATTGTTGGCGTGAAGCCAAAATATATCAAAAGATATCATTAAGATTTCTTATTGTCTTTTGTCTTTTCTTTTTCTTCTAGGTTAAAAGATACACCTTATATATTAGGGATATATAGGTTGTAGCCGTTAGTAGACGAGAGCAGATAGAAGATCAAATAGAAAGCGCAAGAGCAGATAGAATACGCAAAATAGCGAATAGAAATAAAAAGAAAAAGAGAGAGACCGTACTGGCATTTTTAAGAGTTATCGTTTTCTTTTTCCTTCGATCTTGTGAAAAGATCGTTAGTTGTATTTCTACTTTTTTCGAAGACTAGTAGATTCACAGAGTGCCTCTGTACGGAGACGTAACCCAGGTTTGGGTGAACTTCGATAAAAAATTCTCTAGTGTGTTATTCTGATTCTGTTATTTTATTATTATATTCTGCTTGTGCGTATTGTTTGTTTGGGTTATTTTTTTGGAATTGAGGCACAATTCCTATCAAGTTCGACATACCTTTTCTCGACGGGAAGGCATTTTCTTCGACGATTTCCATTTCTGGATTGCCTGTGTTGAATGTGTCCAACATAGAGGAAATGATGAAAATGGGAAAAAAAGGAAAGATAAAGGAAAAAGATATCAAAAAAATGAAATGACATAAATGTCCTTTGTGAGACTCTTATTTGAAGCAAGGTCCACTATCAAAGTCTTTATTTGAGAAAATGAGTGCACTTCAGGCTAGGGGTGTCAAGGTACGGTTTGATTCGATATTTTTAAATAAGCGAACCAAACTGAATAGTTATAGTCAGTAGATAAATCGAACCAAATTGCGATCTAATCCGAATACGTATCGTACCGTACCTTATCGAATTTTCGATTAAGTTCGGTTTTTTGGTTTTCCTCTTTCAATTTTTTTTTTGGTCAAACATAAATTGAAAGTTCACGAATAGCCATTCTGGAGCATTCGAACCAAAGAGAAGCCATGAAAGAATCCACCACGAACCAAAGGCAAGACGGAAACTCTAAAAAATGTCACCGCTTCACTTCACCTTCCCTCTCCCTCTGCACATCTCTCTTCCTCTTCTTCTTCGATTTCCCCTTCCCCTTCGTCCTCAATGCCCAACCTCAAGGACGATCCCGTCCTCCACCATCAGAGCATCTTGCAGGTCACAGAATCGAGAAGTGGGGATATGGACGGCATATGCTCCTCCCAGAACGACGGTGCTCCGGGCACATCGGAGAGCTCCACGACCTCTGTGCTCGCAGTCCTCACGCTCTCCATGTCTGCCAGCAGCACTCTATGACCATCGCAAAAAGGACGGCGACGAAGAAGAAGGAGATCCGCGGGATGCCGAGCTCGCCGGCCAAGTCCTAGGTCCAGCCGAGGAAGAAGTCGGAGAAGATGGCCATGGGAGAGTTGGGTGGGAGGCGAACCACCCGGAGAGGGGGAGGTGGAGGACAGAGAGGGCGGAGATTTGCTGGCGTTGCCAATGTCATGGATGTTCTCGACCCAGAAGATGGCATAGGGTTTGAAGTCGCCGTTCTTTGGAGGATATTCTTGAGGTGCTTGGCGATGGTGAGGGATGCAGAGAGGGAGAAGCTGATTAGGGTTTCATGGAAGTTATTTTGAGAGATGAGCCATTTCTAGTTCGGTTAACCGAATACTGAACCGAATTGGCTACAAGTATCCCGAATCCAAAAAAAAAAAAGAATGATTTTTATTTCATTATCCAAATCGAAAATCGTACTGAACCGAAATGCATGAGATTTTCGGTTCGGTTTGGTTTGGTTAACAGTTCGGTTCGGTTTTTCAATTTTATTTTGACACCCCTACTTCATCCCTTATTTAGAATTTTTCCCATGTCTCAATGATAACTTTCTCGCTAATAGCCTTAGTTGGATGGTTGGAAAAAAAGTTGGAAAAAAAGTTGGAAAAAAAAATGAATTCCGTTAACGTTCCAAAAAAAAAAAAAACTGAAAAAAAAGAAAACTATTGCCAAATTATATAACTGTTTTGATGTAAGAAATACATGTAGGAACTTAATGAAAATATTCTTAAATGCCAATTAACTTGTATTTTACTATTTGAATTGCGAAATTAATAGGAGAAACAAAAGTAAAGTCAACATTCAACTTAGTAATTGACTGAATTATTAATTTTTTTTAGCTAAGATGGTATCTAGGCATGACTACCGTAGCGATGTTACAATCCTAGATCTCGCACATAAAAGTTAAAGGCAACATTTAGGGTGTTTTTTGCTATAATGTAATGTGATTCAAATTGGTATATTACCTCCAAAAGTTAAAGGCATGGGAGGTTCTACAGCACAATGAATGTTACTACTTACAGTGAACTATCTTGAAAAGTCTTTGGGGGTTCTTATGGATTGATTTTACTTGATATATCTCTATCTTCACGGGCATTAATCTAGCATGAGACCTAAATTTCGATTTCAGAAAATCATGCATTTTATTTCACAAAATGAGAGTTAATCATAATTTTCGCAAAAAAAAAAAAAATTCTCATGAACTGCATATTTATATTTTGCCAATCGCATAATTGCATTTAGGTGAGTCAGCTGAGCTTTAATTGACAAGCAGTCAGAGCAGGTTTAATATGAAATTTTCAACTCAAGCATGGAGGTTGCCAAAATTAATTGAGCTACATTAGGCCTAATTTGAGTTCAAAGCAGTCCATTTAAATAACTAAGGCATTTAATTAAATATCTATCGAGAAAGCCTTAACCCGAGCTGAAAATGCATGATTGAGCTCATGAAAAATCTAACAGATCCGATCCATCCGACCAAAAATCAGTAAATATACCTTGGGTGTCACGACAAAAGGAGGTCTCGGATGGGAAATTGAAAAAATAATATTGCATGGGATATGTTTGGGCAATATATTTTCACGTGTCCGAAGTCGCATGAGCATGAATAAGAAAATATTTTCCTATGGAAGGGAATATGCGTGCAGCTAAAGCAATGGAAAAGTGCTAATGTTTTTTTGGAAGTTCTGCTACAAAAGGACAATATCCTGTTGTATATTCGGCCAAGTGCAGCGGGCAATAAAGAAGATATATGTTTGCATGGCTGAATAATAAAAAAGAATCAATTCACAATATTCACCGAGAGGAAAGATACAATGAAGAGCATATATTCATTTTTTATCCAGCTCATTTCTTATAACCCTACTTTTGTCCTATAAAAGGAACTCACGTCAGAATTGGGTGGGACGAAACAACATACGGAGAAATTGGTGAGCAAAGAAAAGGGAGAGAGTGATAGAGGTGCTCAATCAAGGAGGTGCTCAAATGAACACCTCATCCGAAGATTTGCGACCATCCGTGCACCATGAGAACTTCATCTGCCGTCCACGGCTATACATTGCTGTCCTCCGTGCACTTCCTCGGTTCACCATCCCGCGTAGCCTTAAAGTCCCGAAGCACGATTCGAATTGATCTCAAGGCATTATAATTCAACGCCCTGTTGTCCATCCACTGTCCGCGCGCAAATCAGCCGTATTTGGATGGTAAAACAGGTTGTTCTTTGTCGTTTGTTGAGATCTAACACAGCTACGTCTTGTGGTAGAGTTTAGGCTATTCAGGAGCACTTTTTACTGGAAATTTGAGCTAAAAGACGGTGTATTGCACAAGTGCAGATTTTCAGCTTTGAAAAGGTAAATTCTTTCAACTTTTGATTACAATATTCGCGAGGATTGATTAAAAAGTATACGTGTTCATGTGATTTCTTCGAATACATATGGTTTGCAATCAAAACCTTATAAAGTTAAAACCTTTCAATCATAAAAAATGATGAAAATGGAACATTGTTGCACGTAATTGCATTTTTCTGAGAAAGTTCAATTTGATTGATTAATTGAATTTTGTGTGCATATTTTTGAGAATTGGTAGAACTAATTGGAATATGTATATTCTCAGATTATTTGCTGAATATTCGCTTTCCAAGATCAAATCATATAATATTGCACTCTTTAGCGAGAACTAAAATTTCCAGCACGTTTCTCTCTCTTGGCCGAATCATATTTGGGTGAATTTGCGATGATTTGTTGAATTTACTTTTACGTCTGGTTGACCTTTTTCTATCTCTTTTGGTAATTCATAGTTTCTGCATTTTATTATCATGTTCTCATGCATATTTTTTTATTGTTTATTGTTTGCCTTGTTTATAAAATTTGCACACTAATAAATAATCTTGCCCATAAAACATGCTTCCAATTGTGCCTTGATCCTTAGTAAAACATACGTTAAAGGCAACATATGACTTCGATCTCGAAGTACGATCATGCCCGTGCGTGTGAATTAGATATCAAATCCTCAATCTTGAGGAGCGTATTGCTAATTCCTAAATAAAATTTCATGATTTGCTCTATGTCTATAGGGACGACGATAATTCTATAAAATATTCACTTGCTAACCCTAATCTCGAGGAATATTGTGAATAAAATCGAATTTTTGGATTTAAAGGTGTTTTATGGGCAATATTACTTATTATTGTTCAAATTTTCATTGTTTTATGGTTAGATAAATTCCTAAAAAATCCCAAAAAGTCACATGCTTTTCTTAAGATAGATTATGTTTCTTTTGACTTTAGGATAGTTTTTTTTTTTCGTTTCGTTTGTTTTCATAAATTCGAAAATATATAAAAAATACCAAAAAAATGCCATTCACATTGCATATAATTTAGTTTGTATTTTGCCACGTCATCTTGCCACGTCATGCATTTTACCATGTCATGCATTTTGCCATGTTATGCATTTTGCCACGTTATGCTTTTTACCATGATATCCAATGTTGCCATGTCATATCATCTCATATGTCATGTAAATAGATTGCATTAGCATTACATTTAATAAAAGAAAATCCCAAAAAAATTTAAATCATCAAACTAAGGATTTTTTTTATGAAAATTAGGTATCGACAGGGTATTAGTTTTTTTTTTTTCCCTAAATTTACGTAACCAAGTCCCTAAACTCATTTTTTCTGGTTCGTAGAGATAAAATAGTTCTCCCGCTATTTTAGGTTTGTAATCAACCTACCGTAAATGATTAGTGGTAGCTCTAATTAAACATTTTTTTTATAAATAAACCTAAGTTGCGGTTTGATAAGACTTGTGAGGGTCTGAGTTAGGTTAGTTAATTTAATTGACCTAATAATCCATTAGTCTAATTTTTAGGTCGCGACAATGACCATCTATAAAAAGATCAATGTGGAGCTTCTTTTACTTTTTGGATAATCCATCTTTTGTATTGCAGTTAATTACAAAGAATATAGCAAAGTGGCATCCGGAGTGCCATTATTTGTGTACAATGCTCATTTTATTGCCATTATTTTTTTCTTGGATCACTTAATTACCAAATTGGTTCGACAAAAAATAAAATTACCAAATTGAAAAAAAAAAATCAATTTAGTGCCAATGGCCATAAATTTTGTCAACTAATTACATGTAATTTATTTTTAATTTATTAAAATCACAAGGCAATTTTTTTTAAATCAATCCACATGGACTTTTAAACATAAAAATAAATTAAAATTAAATATAAAAATAAAAAATAGAAGTACAGGATACTGATTAGCCCCGATGAACCTCATCGTGGTCTCGCCAGGGTCGATAAGGCCAGGCAGTGGCCGGCTGAGTCTCGTAGACCAACAACAAAGTTGACCTTGTCCAGCGATGGCTCACCCATCCACAGTGAGATTGGACCTTGCCGTGGGTTTGCAAGGCTTGGCCAGCCACAGTCAGGCCTCACCAATCTTGAGAGGCCTCGGTGGGGGTTGTTGGGGATCAGTGATCCCCCTTCCCTGTCCCCTATCCTCGCCGCCACACTTCTATTTTTTTTTTTGAGTTTTTTCTTTTATAGCTTTTTTTTAATTTGACATGGAATTGCTATTTATTTTTACCCCCTCCCCCCCTTTTTTTTTAATTTTTATTGTTGACTAGATTCTTCGGCAAGCTACGTATATATCACATATGATTTTTTGTGAAACTCATCGGAGTTATCATTGAAATAATTATTTTTTATTTTTAAACTGGCATTTAAGTGATAAAAAATATAGTCACAAAAGTGAGGACAGTATACAAATATTGGACTCCAGGTGTCCTTTTGCCCAAAGAATATAAAACATGTAGAAGTAATAAGGTCATCAATTGGAACAACTGCTAATTTTTCCAATTCACTGTAATGTCATCATTAAAACAAACAATAGGGTTAATACTGCTGAAAATCTTAAATTGATATATATGTGAATTTTTTTTCCCAAACTAATGTGGTAGCATTCGATGATGCCAATAATGATACACTTGGCGTTAATGAGCAATCCTTGATTCCATCCGCAAGTTATGCGCAATCATTATTTGTTTAGATCAAGGTTGATTTTAGTCACAACTTGTTTCAGTGGATCGTATCTATGTGAAGACTATCGATTAGGATTGTTGATAGTAAAGTTTCATCTCTTTCCTTTTCAATAAAATAATCAATTCATTAGATTGATTGTTGCTGATTCTACGGAGATTGATTACTGACCACATTGGTTGAAGATTCAAATGCATATTCAAGATATGATTACTTCAGATTTGATGGTCAATTGATGAAGATGTGATTGATTGCTGATTTCAAGCCTTATCTTGTTGAATATTTGTTGATTTTAAGGTCAATCAATTACATATCAATTGGTAGCTGATTGGAGTTGTTTCTTTTACAATTAGTAGATCTTTGAGGGTTGTTATTGATTGTGCAAGGCTGGTCAACGAGATTACTATCTTTTATTTTCCTTTTGCTTTGTCTTAGTCTCTCTATAAATAGAAGGGTATTCTCTATTATAACGCAGATATGATGAATGAATGAGAATTCCTCTCTTGAGTTGAATTCACTTCACTTCTGTTTCTTTAGTCTTGGAAATTGGATTCTTCCGTGGTGATGAGCCAAAAGCCCTTTAGTCTTGGTAGGTGGTTATCCTTTAAACATCTAGGGTGAGCCTCTATCCCAAATCCCGATTTTGATTCTTGGCTAGTTGTGTTTCCTTTAGGCATTGATCAGATCGTAGCCTACCTTATATTTACCATTTTGGTCAATTTCCATCCTCATACACTATGATCTATTCTTACTTTTCGTCCATAACTCAAAACGCAATTGTCCGCCTTCCTCAAGCAGCAAATTGGTATCAGAGCTATAGGATGAACTATTTTGAGTGATTCCTTTTATACTATCACTATCATTCGACAATGAGGGATACAACAGTTCCAAGAGGGTTTACTTTTGAACAAGCCCACAATGAAAGGAGAGATTGTGCAATAAACACTTTGCAGCAACAAACAAAGCGAGTTTTCATCATATTGGAGAGTCAAACGGGACAAGATCCCCCGCCACGGAGACCACCCATTAATTGTTCGCGCCGTGACCATCCTTGTTTAGATTCTGATGTTGAATCCAGAAATACAGGAGGTGATTCTAACGACTCAGACTATTGAGCTAGAATGAGAAGAGAAAGAAACAACAATAATGACCGCGATGTCAAAGTAAAGGTACATAAATTTGAAGGTCGCCTTAATCCTGATGATTTTATTGATTGGTTGCATGCTGTAGAATGATTATTTGAGTTCAAATCATAATCAGATGAAAGGAGATATAAGGTTGTTGCTCTTAAATTTAAGAAGTATGCTTCACTTTGTGTGAGAATGTAAAAAATCATAGAGTTCAGGAAGGAAAAAGTAGAGTTAAGTCTTGGGAAAAACTCGAGAAACTTATGAAAAAGAGGTTCTTGCTTATAAGCTATAAGTAAGACTTCTTTTTTTCTAAAGCTAAACTCTCTCAAACAACATAGGTTGAGTATTGAAGAGTATCTTAGGAAGTTTGAACAACTCCTTATGAGATATGATATTCCAGAAGTGCAAGATCAAATCATTGCTCATTTCCTTGGAGGATTGAATCAGGATGTCAAAGATTTGGTTGAGCTTCAAGCATATTGGACCTTCAAAGATATTTGCAAACTGGCCATAAAGATGGAGAAACAAGTGAAGCAGGGCAAATGATGGCCAACCATATCCTTGATAAAGAGAACTTCCTTCTTTAGGGGTACTTCTTCTAACAAGGCCGAGAGCATGTCGAAGGATAAAGCCAAGGAGAAAACAGCAGAATCTTTCAAAGAATTTTCCAAGAAACCCGACAGAGAAGGAAAGAAATGCTTTAAATGCCATGGCTATGAGCATTTTCAGGCCAACTGTCCTAATCTATCGGTGATGACCCTTCAAGAAATTGATGCAATTGATTTGGAGCTTTAAGAGATTGAACAAGAAAAAGAGAAGTCCAGATCCGAGACGAATGATGAGATTGTGGAGGAAGCTAATGAAGACAATGAGCTGGTTATACGGAAGGCTTTACACACCATGGTTGCAACAAATGCGGAGGAATGAAGGGTGAACATCTTCCAAACACGTTGTACAATCAAAGGCAAGGTGTGTGCGGTGATCACTGATGGAGGGAGCTGCACCAATGTGGCATTAACAACTATGATTGGGAAGTTGAAACTACCAATTTCTAAGCATCCTTAGCCTTACAAGCTTCAATGACTTTGCAAAGGAAGTGATCTCCAAGTAATCAAACAAGCTCTTATATCATTATTTATTGGCAAGAGTTACCAAGATCAGTCTCATGTGATATTATTCCTATGGATGTATGCCATTTATTATTGGGACAGCCTTGGCAATTCAATAGAAAAGCTATTCATCATGCCCATAGAAATACTTACTCATTTCACAAGGAACAGAAACACGTCACTCTTGAACTTTTAAGCCCCTCTTTGATCCACAAAAACAAACCTATGGAGGGAAACACTAAAAAGGAGAATTTGTTCTTGAATGAAACACAGATTGAGAGAGCCATTAGCAAGCAAAGGAATATGTATACTTTGCTCATGGTTGAGAAAAAAAGTGAGATTGAGAAATCGCTGCGTTCCATGTTGAAAGAATTTGCAGATGTGTTTCGGAGGAGTTGCCAACTGGATTATCTCTATTGAGGGGAATAGAGAACCATATTGATCAATTATCCAGTGCTTCTCTTCCGAATAAAGCAGCGTACCGATGTAATCAAGAAGAGACAAAGGAATTGCAGTAACAAGTCAATGAGTTTATTGAAAAGGGCCATGTTCGAGAAAGTATGAGCCCATGTTTTATTCCGGCTCTACTCTTGCCAAAGAAAGATGACTAATTCAGAATATGCGTGGATAACCGAGCCATCAACAACAACATCATTAAGTATAAGTACCATATATCTAGATTTGATGATATGCTTGATGAATTATACGGTTCAAATATATTTTCAAAAATAGACTTGCGGAGTGGCTATCACTAGATTCAAATGCGAGATTGAAAGAGCCAATGAGTCATGCTAAATGGGTAGAATTTAGTCAACTTCTTATTTAACACAACCTGTTATCTCCAACAAAGCTGGAGTAACTATTGGAGGTTGGCCATCAACAACAAAGTTTTGGCCTCGGGTCTTATTCAGCACAACTTGTCATCTCCAAACAGATGGCCAAACGGAGGTAATCAATCGCATTCTTACTACTCTCCTTCAAGATATGGTGAGTAAGTCCTTCAAAGATTGAGATTCGAAGCTTGCACATGCTGAATTCGCTTATAATCGATCACCGAGCTATACTACTGATCGATCACCTTTTGAAATTGTGTATGAAATTAATCCACTCAACTAATTGATTTGATTTCTATTCCATCCAACCCACATGTCAATTTTGATGGCAATGAAAGGGCTCAATTAATGAAGAAGCTTAATGACCAGTTTCAATGCAAGATTGAGAGAGCCAATGTGTCTTACAAGAAGAAAGCTAATCGGCGTAGAAGGAAGGCTCATTTCCAACTAGGTGATCTTATGTGGATTCATCTAAAGAAGGAAAGATTGCCATCTGTCACGCCCTGGTCCTGAGGTGAATGCGCTACATCCACCTTTTACCGCTTAAGACCTAAGATACGGTAAACATGAAACTACATGAGATGAACTACGCATGCGTAAGGACATGAACAAACGGGTCCATAGCAAATAGACCAAAGAACGACTTGGGATAACAATATGCATATATCTAACATAAAATAATAATGGTACACCCCAATTCGATCAAGGTAAAGTAACAGGGCAACTTATACAAAAAAGATTGAAGAAAGACTGAGGACTAAAACCCAAAAGACAACCCGTGGTCCTCAATTAAAAATCCCACATTTACTGAAAACTCCTCAATAGAAATCCCATAATGTCTAAGACTACTAGGGGGTTACTAGTCCCATCTTCGTCTTCATCTTTTTCTTCTTCGGATCGCCTAGGCGAGTCGGCATCATTCTTCAGGACTTGGGGTCTGAAAAATAAGTCCCACAATGGGGTGAGATTTACATCTCAGTAAGCTAGCCCTAAACCTAGGCCAGACCGTTAATACTCCCAGTTACAATCTTAAACAATAAGCAGAAGTCCATCAAGGAAAGCACATAGTAAACAGTCATTAGGCACATCATCAGTTTGGCATTTAAATTGCAACACAAGGCTTGTATACAAACATAAGACCAATCTTAACGCACTAGCAATATAGTTCATTTCATTATCTCAGCTCGTGCAAAACGCCTCAAGCTTGGCCCGCGTTAATACGCCTCAGACCACATCAATTGATAAGCCTGCGTCAAAACATCTTAGGTTTCAAATGCCATAACAAGGTTCGTGTTGACACATGAAAAAGTTTATCTCGCGTCTCAACGCATCAGGATATCACTCATTGCAACCCCGCGTTTCGACGCATCAGGGTGCCAAAAGCCCTTAAGCTCACAAGTTTCACTTCCCCCTCAAAACTTCATGATCGAGTACAGTTTATCAAACAGATAATGAATTTCTAACAAGTGAGATATCAAGGCTACCCACTCATGAGATGGCATCAAGCACATAGCATGTAATTCGGTCAAATACATGCACAACAGATTAGTCATGAGAATAACAACTTCTTATCACAAGAACACACATGACTTGCACCTCGATCATTTGGACCAACGATGAATGACCAATGCAATAAATCCACAAGGTTCATCCAATTTAATCCCAACTAATCCAGTAGTGTCCTAACGTCCTAATGAAGGTTTATGAACTACTTACCTTTCAATTCAATCCACAAAATCCCTCTAAATGCTCCTCTAATTATTTAGTTTTCTTGGTCTAAAACAGGGCAGCCGTGCAACCTAGAGAAATTCATCCAATCGATCAATATTTCTCTTTCAATCGCCAATTCACGGAGTATACACGTCATTAATACCTCAATTAACATTCTAGCATGTCCTAACGATGAATTTAAGCCATGATGACACCCCCAACAATCCTTAAAGGTCCGGTTTAAGAAAATCGAAATAAGGTAGAATTCGGTTCTACCCTGTACTCCTTTAATCAGTCCGTAAATCAACCTTAAATCTTGATTTACTACATAATCAACTTGATAACATGTCGTTCTATGTCTATAAGAGTCTCATCGAGAATTTGGGAGTGAGTCGACGTCCAATGTGCCACAAACAGCCCAGGTTTCCTCAAGTCCACCGGCGGACAGATTCTGTTCAACAAAAATCACCCCATTTCAACTACAAAAATCCATCGAAACTCAGCCAAACTTGCTATCTTATCTTAGCAAACTTAAGTATAATAAATCTAGAAGGTCTCATCGAAAATTTGAGGCAAAACGGAGTCTTGAAGCGGTCGAACGAAGGCTTACCCTCAACTAAGTCCAAATTTGTCCGGTTTTGGAAACAAGGCTGGTTGAGCAATTTAGGACCTCCGATCAACAAATGGTAGGCGGGAGCTTGTAGGGGAAAGGTTGAGGTTGATGTTGATGGCCAGCGCGAGGCGATGTGGCCGTCGAAAGCAGCGGTCAATGGTGGCGAAGTGGTGGTCAATGGCTAGTCGAGCAGAGGCTGGTTCGGCAATGGAGAAAAAGAGGGAAAAAGAAGAGGAAGAAGAGGAAAGGGAAAGGTTCGGCGGAGGCAAGGGCTGAAGGATGTTCCATAATAATTCACCTTGGTCAACATGAAGAATGGCAGGTTAAAAGGGTTTAATAAATGCTAATCTCTCAAGTCTTAACACTTGTCCTCTTGTTAATAAAATATTGACCATCCAATGGCCACTATACTCCCATATTTTCTGTAGCCAAGGAGTTTGTCATTGGCCAAATCGTCTTTCTTCATTTGCCAAGACAAGGCCAATCCTTAAGGGGCAAAATGGTAATTTTGTTCTCGTCGTCCGAAATGTCTATTTTCCAATTTAAATTTCCTTCGATGAGGCGACGTCTAATTCGATTAGAATGTTGAAATTCTTTATTTTCCAATTTCCAATTTCGAGATACATCCCCAGGTTAAATCATTATCAAATGTAAATTTCAAGTTATTCCGAACTAACGGGTGGCTTTTGCAGACGTTACGCGCATCGACTCTGTGATTCTCATCACACTTAGGGCTCGTCAATTCATGGCGTCTTTGATTGTCATGTAATTGCGATAGTTTATTATTAGTTTCGACGGTCTCGATCGTCATTGTTCGATTTAGGAAAATTTGCAAATTATACATTGGTTAAGCGGCATTACCCGCGCTCCAATCGTATAACGCTAGCAATATATTCCTTAATCGTTCTTAGATCGGCCTTTAATGGTTCTAAATACTCCCTCGGTAATCTTTATGGTTAAAGTGTCATTTCCTATTCGAGTTCCCTAGGTCCACGTACCTTGTCTTGCGTAAGCCTTTTCCTTTTGGTCGGTTAACTCGAGATTGATTAGATCCGAGCAAGATAAGGCTGAAATACATTGATAGATATATTTTCATTAATAAGTCTTGAAATGATAGGGAAACCAGAATGTCACACCAAGCGACATAATCAGCTGATGCCAAAATCTAATGCCAAGAGCCGATGGTCCATTTAAGGTTCTAGGGAGAATTGGCGACAATGTATATAAAATAGAACTTCCTGGAGAGTTTGAAGTTTTAGCGACTTTTAATATACGAGATTTATTTCCTTACTTGGAGGATGAAGACCTATCAGATTTGGGGTCAAATCTCAACCAATCCAGGGAGAATGATGCGGTAGTATTCGATGATGTTAATAATAATACACTTGGCATTAACGAGCAATCCTTGATTCCATCCGTAAATTGTGCACAATCATTATATGTTTAGATCAAGGCTTATTTTACTTACAACTTGCTTCAGTGGATCATGTCTACATGAAGATTATCGACTAGGATTGTTGATAGTAAAGTTTCTATTCTTTCCTTTCCAATAAAATAATCAATTCACCAAATTGATTTATGCTGATTCTATGGAGATTGGTTACTGATCATATTGATTGAAGATTCAAATGAAAATTCAAGATATGATTACTTCTGATTCAATGGTCAATCGATGAAGATGTGATTGATTGCTGATTTCAAGCCTTATCTTGTTGAATGCTTGAAGATTTGAAGAACAATAAATTATATATTAATTAATAGCTGATTAAATTTGTTTCCTTTACAATTAGTAGAGCCTTTAGGTTGTTATTGGTTGTGCAAGATTGGTGGATGAGATTATTATCTTTTATTTCCTTTTTGCTTTGTCTTAGTCTTTCTATAAATAGATGGTCTTCTCCATTATAGTGCAGGTTTGATGAATGAATGAGAATTCCTCTCTTGAGTTAAATTTGCTTTACTTTGATTTCTTTAGCCTTGAAAATTGAATTCTTTCATGGTGGTGAGCCAAAAGCCCTTTAGCCTTGATTGGTGGTTATCCTTTAAACCGCGGTGGTGAGTTTCTATCCGAAATCTCGATTTTGATTCTTGGCTGGTGGTGTTTCCTTTAGGCCTTAATCAGATCGTAGCCTACCTTATGTTTACCATTTGGTTCAATTTCCATCCTCATACACTCTGATCTATTCTCACTTTCCATCCATAATCACTCAAAATGCATTCGCTCGCCTCATGCACGCATCACAAACTAATTTTTCTACTAAAAAAAACTCGAATTGGTACACTAGTGATAAATTTATCCCAAATTTTAACAACCAAAAATCTCGAACCCGTACATTGCTAACAAATTTAACCTCTATTAGTTTTTGTTAAATTGAGTTAACACTGCGAAGAACCCCAAACTGGTACACATATGACAAAAAAAGATTAAAAACTTCAAAATGATAGACTCGTCATTTGACATGTATCATTTAACTCAGTAATTTGAAGATATAATTTAACGGAAATTAAAGGATGGTAATTTTATCATATGTGTACCAATTTGGAGTTTTTTTTTTGTCAAAAAATTAATTTGTGAGGAGTTGTTCCTGGCAAAATTCTAGAAAGGCGAAGGTGACATGAATAATTCGGATTTTCTTTTTGTTGAAACTTTGTGTTGAATGCCGATTCCACACTTGATTGATGAGGCGGCGCATGTCAACATAAGGCTGGCCATACAGACAAAACTTTCTCATCTCACTGGATGACGAGTTAAATATCTGCCTTGCATTATGCTCTTCCAAATCCCGAGATCCATCATTAACTGCTTTTGCGTGCAACAAGTGTGTTCCAGACTTTCTCGTCTTGTTGAATTTGATGTCTTTGTTTCCTAGATTATTCCAGTTCTTCCATCTTATCCCACGTTTGCTGTCCTTAAACTGTAACGCTAAAAGTCTGAGACTGTCACCTCACCCGCTAACCGTTCACAAGTCTGGGGTGGGCAATTGTCACAGTAAAATATACCAGACTTGTTCCGACTGATCATCTTTCTAGGGGCATAGCAGTAGCGGTTTTCGTATGTTTTCCAAGTTCCGTCATTCTTTCGCGATATTCGCAAACAAATGAGAGTCTTCTGCATGCTTGTTACGGACCGATTCCCTACAACCGTTAACCAACCTCCTTCTTCAATCGAAGACTAAATTATTTGGTGAGAGTGATCTCCTCGCCGCAAATCCCCGAGCAGGTGCGAAATGATTTGATATTTCTTCGCTAAGTTCAAAGCTACAGATCACACAGAGACCCTCTAAGAAGTCGCACTCACCCAACCTTAAGCTTTTTACGTACCAAACTTCAAAACAACTTCTAGTTCATGCGTGCTTCTTCTCGTGTGAAGCCGATGGAGCGCCTCTCGAACAATGAAGGCGAGGTCTTGTACTCGACGCTCGTCCCTGTACGGAGGTACTTTGTGTGGTTGAGATTAGCTCTGGGAGTATGGTGGATATGAGTCGATTGGCTAAGGCCATTGTGAACTGGAGCTTTTGTTGCCACGGGTTCAAAAGATGCAGTCCTGATCTCGCGAGGGTAGGGACGAGAACAACATTCAAATCATCGAACCCCGAAATGACGGTAAGAGATCTCGAAAAGAGTCTACTTTCGTGCTATTTAGCAGTTCAGGATCGTGACCCCATTTCCCCGTATTATCCATAAGTAGCGATATCTTGTTCCGCTGTCTCCGCTAGATAGGAAGACTGACAGAATTTGGAGTCGTGATCTCCGAAATTTAAACCATTGAATACCCAATCGTAAACCCTAACGTGGGAAAATTATCGAAAAAGTCATAAATCTATTATAATTATGTCAATTCAATCATAAACTTTTTTTTTGTCGATTCATTTTTTTTTTTTTTGCAATTGTACCATTTAAGTCAATTCGGCAAATTTTGGCTGACCAGCGCTATGAACGGGCCAGCCGGCGACCTAATATTTCAATGTTTTTTTGAAATTTTCAAATAAATTTTCTTTTCTTTTTTTATTTTTCATTTTCCTTTTTTCCTCCTTGTTCCCCCACCTATCTGTACCTCTAGCTGGTCGCTGGTTGGCAGCCGGAGAGGTCAAGCCTTGCCCGGCCCCAACGGAGGACGACCTCGCCATCACTGGGCGGGGTAGCGGCGGCAACGCTCAACTTAACAAGCCCATATTTGGTTCGGGGAGGTCGAGCCTCACCTGGCCATGATGGTGCTCGATCTCTCCTGGCAAAGGGGAGGTTCATGATTGAATTGGTGTCCAACGAGGTCTCGCAGGAAACTCCCTCGAAGAAAAAGTCACTGAATTTTGGGGATTACTAGCAATTGACTGAGGAGAGCATGACGAAAAAGTACAAACAAATGTTATTGGGCTATTCGGTGGAACATGGAGACGAAAGAGATCTTCGAAGGGCATGAGAGGCCGAGTCCCATGCTCGTGATTAGGACATTGGGATTGATCGGAATGGCTCACCTCATCACTGTCACTAGTTAAGGTCGAGCCCCAACATGGTAGAGCGAGGCTCAATCTTGTCGGCCTAGATCTGGGCTTGCGAGGTCAAGCCTTGCCCTGCCATGGTAAGGCTCGACCTTGCCGTCGTGGCCTCGGGCGGCGACAGCGAGGTCGACCCTATTGAGAAAACGATTTTGAAATTGACAAAACGATCCATGCACTCTTAGTTTTGGGATAATGGCATATAATATACTTGTTTTGCAGATTGTACTATGGTAAGGGAATGCACGAGATTGAATTTGATAAAAAAGATAGTTCAAATGTGATTTTGAGGGACCTAGATGCTGTTTGAAGTTCAAACGTTGAGTGAGGATAACTCAGAGTTGAAATGATGCTCAAATTCTGAGAGACAGTAACCACAACTTCAAGAGAAATTTAAAATGTTCTTAATTTATACATTACAACGGATTTAATCGAGCTGGATCATTCTTAAAGATTTTCGAGGATAGAGATCAATCAAGGGCGTGGATCTAAGGAGACGAATGAAACTTTCCTATTGAAAGAATCCATCTATGGAAACCCAAGATCAAATTTGTATGGACGATTTGATCTAAATGAGGAAGACTTTGCTTTGACATTCCTCAATGGTTATGAGATCTTCTTTTGGATATTGCCTCGTCCAAATAGGTAGTTTTGGAGAGCAATCTTCTAGAGGCCTTACAACGGTCAATTGAGGTGGAAGAGTATAAAAGACATCTCATAGTCGAAGATAAAAAGAGATTGGCGTTAAGAAGGAATAGTGTTCTTAATAACAAGATCAAGAGTACTTCATATTTATATATTCTTCTTGATCCATTCATTGAAATTGTAACAAGGTGTACACAAGAGTATTGAGCATTAGGTATAGAGTCATACGTCTCAAGGGGGATCACTAAACTGTAATCTCTAAGCAGTTTATTAGTGGAATTCAGCTGATTGGCTGATAGCTGAAGAAGTGGACGTAGTTTGAATAAACTGAACCAACCCTCTAAGCAGTTTTCTCTATCCCTTACTCTGATTACATATATATATATATATATATATATATGTATCCTATGATAATTGGATTGTACACTTATCATATACTGTGATAAAGCTTGTATTGATTATATGAGGGTTGAGCTTAAAGCTTATGCAATTTCAATTCCACATTAAATCTAGAAAATTACGCTATAATCACCTATCCACCCCTCTAAGTGATAACACTAGCCACATCAATTGATATTAGAGCTCTGGTGCTCATATTTTGTGAAGTGTTTTTACTTTCGAGTAAACGACATTTATGACTAGCAATTTCTCTCCCCATGGATCGAAGGTGAAAATAACAACAGACCACCATGCTTTGAAGGGCAAAAGTACAGTGACCGACAGAACAAATTCAAAGCATACATTAAATGCCTAGATCCTTAGATTTGGGATGTTGTACAAAGGTGAATGAATCCCATCGAAAAGCACAACAAGCAAATCAAATGTAGAGGGTGACAACAATAACATAATGCCAACCGTTACTCTGTTCTATTGCTGAGATAGAAAAGAAGGATGCTCTCAATGCAAAAGCCATTTACTCATTTTATAGTGCATTATCTCCTACTAAAAACAAGCGTATTGTAGATTGTTCCTCTTCAAGTCTATGTCACTTATGAAGTAACAAACAGAATCAAGGAGATCAAAATTAATTTCCTTCTCGGCCAGTTTGAAGCATTCAAAATGAAGCCCGGAGAAACAGTGAAAGAAATGTTTGACAGATTCACTGAAATAGTCAATGGTCTCACATGTTATGGGCAACTAGTTTATGGATCGATGAGAGTAAACAAGCTACTAAGGGCTCTCACAAAAGAATGAGACAATGTGAAAACATCGATTCGAGAGACTCAAAGGATATGACCTCTATCTATGGACGAGCACGTTGGAACTCTCCAATCATATAAGGATGAAAGAAACAATAAAGAAGCAACATCAAAAGATAAGAAATTTATTTATTTGAAATCTAATACTTATTTTGATGCCTCAGACTCTGAAGATGAAGATGATGAGGAGCTAGCACTCATGGTCAAAAGATTCAAAAGAATGGCTAAGAAAGAAAGAAATTTCAAGGACAAAAATGATTTCAGACGATATGATTATAAAAGATCATCTAAAGGAAAATATGAAAATCAAGACGTCACTTGCTATGAATGCAAGAAGAAATGTCACATCAAACCAAATTGCCCTCTATTAAAGAAGAAAGAAAATCATGAAAAATCTAAGAAGCCTTGAAATTAAAAACTTGGAGCGACACTGAATGTGAACGTCACAAAGAATACGCTAATATATGTCTCATGGCAGATTCAGACGATGATCTCGAGGTAACAAATTCAAAAATTTCCTCCGAGGCATATGCATATATAGATGAGTTATGTTTAGAATACAAGTCTACTCTTCAAAAACTTTCATAGTTGAAAAAGGAAGTAGCTATTTTCAAACAAAGAGACATTTCTCAAAAGGATGAGATCAATTTTCTTGAAAAAGAATTTTCTCAAATGAAAGAGGAATCTGATTTGTTTTCCAAAGAAAGTACTCAATTGAAATCTAGGATAGAAATTCTAGATAAAGAAAGTATTTTCTTGAAAAAGGAAAGAGATCTTTTTAAAGAAGAAAGAAATTCTTTGCAAAAAGAAAAAAATCTTTCAAAAAGGAAAATGTCTCCTATGCCGCTAGCTATGCCCTGCTTGGTCCCTTGGCAAAAAGGCTTTGATCTACTGGCTATTGGAATCCTCCACAAGACTCTTGATGTTTTTTTAGGGCATCTGGGATATCGGATTGTGAAACAGGGGTCTCAAATCAAGTAGATGTTTAAGCAGCATCAAAGCTTTCTTTCAGCTCTCTTTGGCCTCTTTTGCCATTTGATTAATTCAAGTTATGTGCTATTAAAGTACTTTTATGCCCTTCTTCTTAGGTCTAATTCCCACTTCTTCTTGAGGGAATGTATCCCAAAAAGAAAGACCATATGGAATGAAAGAGGAATGACGGTAGTTGCAGTCTTTCTCTAAGTTTCATACTTTCTTTATTTAGTCTCATACATACGTGAGGAAGATAATAAAAAAAGAAGACCTTTCGAGTCCCCTTATGTGTGATGAGAGGTAAGGCTATTCAAGGCGTTATTTTTGTAGAGGAACAGTTCAATCTTGGACTGGCCCACTTCGCATGACCTAGAAAGAAAAAGAAGTCTGTGATACTATAAGGCCTCTAAACTCCTCATTCAGAACACTGTTGCCTTGCCCATGGGGACGGGTAAACCTGGGGCTACTCTTTCTAGCTGCTCTTGCACTTGATCTTTTGATGCTCAAGTGCGAAAAGATAATGCCAACTTTGTTATGCAGAAACATAAATGTTAAGTCAGTAATACTTCCAAATGCACTTCTTCCCGTCGCACTTGTACTCAGGACATAATTTTTTGCTTCAAAAGGTTCTGCTCCACCCGTTGGAATCTCTTTCCTACCGGAGAGAGGTGTGGCAGTAAGGTAATAGCTATTGAGGTTGTTAGTCGTTCCCATATGACACTAGCGCTCTTGGGTTTGAGAAGAGGCCAAAAAGGCGCTTGGGCGCTCTATGTAGGAGGAAGAGGAAGTCCTTTCTCTCCTGATACACGAAAAAAAATAATAATCTAGAATGATAGCAAAGAGAGAAAGAAATAAAATACAAAAAATCACCTTTGTATATCGGCCTACTCCGATGCGGATTGGGTTTCGCCTCTCAGTGCCAGTGTCGGCCAGCAAGGTGCTTTCATTGTTGGTATTCTTTCCGATCTCTATGCATTTCACCTCTCCACCGAAAATTCCCTTTGTCCCAACCATACTCGTGCTTGGCAGTTTTTGCCGTCAAACCCCGAGGGTCAAAAGGACGTAGAAACTTTTTATACAAAGCCTTTCTATTCTTCACTTAAAGAGAGAAGCTATTTCACGATAGGGATTTGGGGTTAAAGGCATTTCGAGAATCCGCTTCAACTCGTCCATTGGATAACCTCTCATCTTCCGATAGAGTGATAAGAGAGAATCATTATTCATCGACGGAAGCAAAGCAAGATGACTAGCTAGCCAACGGAGGCGTTAAACCACCAGAGGCCATGCGCTGACAAGCCCAATCTTGATGCTTGAGATGCGAAATGTTGCCTACTATCTCATTTTGGAACACCAACCAATATGTATCGACATCATATATAGAGAAAAAGACTCGAATGCGAGCTCCTCTGGAACTATTTTTGGGTTCGGTTGAATTGAATCAAGAGTAGCACTTACGATTGAATTAGGAACCGCCGCTAGAAAGGACACCCATCACTTTTCACTGGTTAGAGAAATGAAACTTTAGACATTCATTATATTCTCATGCGGGTTAAAAACTTTGCAACACATACTTTCCATACAAGTTTTTTATTATAACAAATCAGGACTAGGAAAATTCTTAGGAAAGCAATGTGAAAAATAATTTTCTCGATGTAAAGGAAAGACTTAGGAAAAGGCCTCCTAAGCATTTTTACAAGACTCATTTTAGTAAATAGTTCGCAAAATCTAAAGGATAAAGTCCTTATACATGTTCTGATTGTGGTGATGCGAGACACTCTAGAAAATGCTGTCCTAAAATTAGAAGATCAACATGTGACATTATAGATATACAAATGTTGTTATCCCCAAAGGACCCAAACGGATTTGGAACGAAGAAAACTTGAGTTTAATTGATTATTGCAGGTACCAATGAAAAGAAGAAATAAATGGTACCTTGATAGCGGTTGCTCTATACATATGAACGTACAATCATCAGTATTCATCAATCTTGAAATGTTTGATTGAGAAAGTGTTTCTTTTGGTGGCAACAACAAAGGAACAATCATTAACAAAGGAATTATGAAAATTGGCAACCTACTTATCAATGATATTTCATTGGTCAAGGGTTTGAATTTCAATATCATTAATATTAGCTAACTATAAGATACTTGATATAAAGTTTCTTTTATAGAAAATAAGTACTTAGGTACAAGTCAAGATAACAAATATTCATTCACTAGATGAAGACATGGCAACATGTACCTTCTAGACACATCATTTGAGGAAGAGAAATGTCTTCTATCCGTCAATGACGATACAGAACTTCGGCATAGGAAGCTGGGACATATAAGCCTCAAGCAAATCACAAAGCTCTTTAAAAGAAACTAGTAAGAGGGCTCCTATACACTACATTTGAAAGGACCAAGCATTGTGAAGCATGCACACTTGAAAAACAAGGGAGAAATTTCTACAAATCCATAAATGAAGTGTTCAATAACCATGCTCTGCATCTATTACACATGAATGTCTTCGGAGTACTCAAACTCAGAGCATTGGAGGTAAAAAGTATTGATTAGTTATTGTGGATGACTGTTGACACTTGATTTTTAACCAGTCTTTTTTAATTTATTTTTAAAAAATTTATAAAAGGTTGAAAATTGTAAAATCAACTTTGGTAGCCTTGGCCAAGCCTAAGGAACCATTTTTGAACAAAAAATAATTTTCTTTACTTTTCATATTTTTTTAATATTTTCGAAAAATAGGAAAATAGATCAAAATTCAATAAAAATAGCATTTGAGGTCACAAAAATATGAAAAAATAGTCAATATTTTTCTTTTAATTTCCTTGTATTTTTGACCTCATAAAAAGTCCAAATTCAAGTTCAATTTTATGTGTTTCTTTGTTACACGTATGATTGAATTTGGTAAAAAAATATCAATTAAGTCTTTTAATTTACAATTTTGGTATTTTTAGGGTCTTGACATTCAATATAATTGCCCTTCATTGCAATTTAATCCAATTATTTCAACAAATTGCTCAATTACATGAATTGGGCAAAGTTGCATACTTCATTGCAATTTAGTCGTTGAATTTTTGCATAATTGAAATTACTTTCAATTCAAGATCTACCTTTGCCAATTGAAACCACTACCCAATATATTTCATCATTCTAAGTCGATTGACATAGGTCGTTTGGTCCAATTTGACCGTTTGAGCCCTCAATTGCGCAATTTTTCGATTTGCAATTAAGTGAAAATTTAGGGCTTCCATAGAAATTGATGTGAACTGTTGGGCAAAATCACTTTTTTTAGACAATGTTAATGTCCTAAATTCGATTCTGAGGTTCAATTTATAAAAATTCCACTCGAATTAGGATTAATTTTGCAAAAATAAAGTCGAACCGGTTCTGACTGATTAGATTGGTCGAACCGGTCCGCTATAGTGTCATCTTCTTCCCCAAGAATCTGTGCAGAGGAATAGTACAAAGCCAAATTTCGATGGGAAAATTGATCACTCAACCGACTGCAATTGAAGACACATTGGTAGGCGTTTAATTCTTCAGGCCACTTCCTGTCGATTGAAATTGAAATCGCGACCAATGGTCACCGGAGGAGGGCGAAATCGACCGGTCAACGTCGCGGCGGTCGTGAAAGTCAACTTTTACAGAATGGCCAAATCGGACGTCCATTTGCGCACACCGAAAGACCATTTGAGTTGGACGGAATTACCCATCGTCTCTGGCACCGTTTAGACCAAAAGGCACGCACGATCACGTGCCATTTCAAGTCAGTTAGCCTCCCTTGTTTGCGGCAAAAATCCGAAAGTGGTATATAGCCATTGGAGGCTTTATGGAAAGAGAGAGGAGTTGATTATGTTCCCGAGGATTAACGGAATCGAGAGAGAGAGAGAGAGAGAGAGAGAGAGAGAGAGAGAGAGAGCGAGAGAGAGCTCATTCTTCAGCCATCACCGTCGAGAATTCGAGCTCGACTACAAGGCACTGGTTAGACTGTCTCCGGCCAAACCGAAGCCAAAGAAGAACGACAGAAGCTTGCCTGAAACTTTAGGAGTCGATCGTCACTAGCCGAGCCGCCTGTAATCTCAGAAACGTTGAGTTCAATCTTTGAGTTTTCTCACTGTGCTCTAATGGAGGATTTTATATCTGGCCATCATTCTTTGAGTTTATGTGGGCGTTTTATTCCCCAAGCATCACTGATCATCATCACATCTTCATTTTGCATCGACTCTGTTTGAATATCTCGAATTGAGTCTCCAAACTTGACCTCTATTGTCGATTACTGTTCAAAGTTGCTCGAGCTCAATCGGAGCTCGATGTAAGTGTTCTGAACCTCTTGTGATGCTTTTGTGTTGATGAATTGACTTGAGATGCCATGAATCGTATGATTGGGGTAGCTATACCCGTACTTGTTCAAGCTTGCCTGCGTTTGATTTTGTGGATGAAATGTGTTAATTCTGAGATATGTGATGTGAAATGTTGAGACGAGTTGATTGGCGTTGGTCTTGCTCGATTTCATTAAGGTTTCATGGTTGGATCGTCGCCAGAAATCCACAGCCGTCCATTTAGTCGCAGTCACGAGGTTGAAGACGAAGCTGACGTGTCTGGTCAAAGAGTCAGCGGTCCTAGGTGGCAGAGCGTGATTGGTCCACGTATGTGCTCAGTCAGCCTGACCGTTAGAGTCTGTTATTTGAATAAACAGATCGGACGGCTTAGATAAATCGAGTCTAATTTTTAGCAGCCGTCCGATTAGTAATTAGGAATATTCGAAAATGGTTTTAAAAATCAAAATTTTTTTAAAAAAAAACTGAAACGGTGTCGTTTAGGTTAGTAGTTAAGCGGCGTCATCTAGGTTAGTGGGAGTGGACGGTCCTGATCGAGTCTCGGCTTTTAATTGTTACCGTAAGTTTAAGTAGTCAAATTTGATGGCTGAGGAGTAGTTGGCTTTTGATCTGAGCCGTAGGTTCCGGTCAACCAATCCTAAGGCTGTGGAGTAGCCACTTGATTCAATAGGAACCGTTGGATTAAATCCGAATAAATCGAAAAATAAAAAGACTGAAATGACGTCTTTTTGGAGTGTCGGCTTCGCGGGTTCGGGTTTAGGCCGGGTATTCGACCTGAGTGGGTCGGGTCGACCCGGTCTGATTTTTTTTTTAAATAATAAATTCAGAAAATAATTTTTTTAGAAATAATAAAAAATCAAAAAAATTCTAGAAAATTCTAAAAAAATGTTAGAAAATCCTAGAAAATCCCAAAAAAATGTAGGAAAATTATGGTATATTCGTAAATGTTCCAAAAATTCCAAAAAATAAGGATTGACCACAAACAACTAGTCAATCCTATTTTTGAGATTTTTTTTATCTATTCATCCGAGAATCGACGATATTATCCTTTAAGGGTAAATCGCCTCTGTCTTGTAAGCGAGATAAGTTGTTAATGTCAAGATAAGAATTAGGGTCGGTTAGGCGACTAACTCTTATGCTTGGGTTTTAGAATCTCGTCCTTTTTCTGAAAATGACAATTCTACCCTCCTAAAGGTAAATTGTCTTTCTTATTTCAATTGAGGCGTGAAAATTGTTTAAAATCATGATTTGGGTCAAGAGGTTAACCAATCCTTCTGTTTGGGATTTTTACTTCTTATCACTTTCTGAAATGACTGTTCTATCCCTTAAAGGGTAAATCGCTCCAAAAATTCCAAAAAAATTCTGAAAATTTCCAAAAAATAGGAAATGGATTGGTTTGGTGAACTATCCTATTTTCATAATCTTTTGGCTTCATATTTCATCTGAAATGACAATTTTTCCCTTCTTGGGTAAATTGTCCCGAAATTCTTCAAAATTACGATGTTGCCCCTCAAGGGCAAATCATGTCAAAAATATTCCTGAGTCTTGATTGATATTTTTCTAGGCTAGTAGGGCCTTACTAGGGATGCCATGTTGCTTTCATGTGATTTATCCACATATTTTGGATCCTTGATTTGCGCACTTATTGTATTGACTGTGTTTTTTTAGGATAGTCAATCGTATCTGTATGAACTCCTAGTTTTAGGATTCACTCTTCCTTCATCTGCATGAACTCCTAGGGTTAGATAAATCATTCAACTTATGCGTTGAAAGGGTGTCAACTCTAACAGTTAGCGTAACAAAGTCCCCAATCTAGTTTCTCTGGTTTCCGTAGAATTGAATAGAATGCTCCCAACTATTCGATAATATTTTCGATCGTGCCCTCCACGAAACGATTGGTGGCGACTCCTTGGCATGTACACGTATCACATGTCACCAAATCGCACAGAAGGTCGATCACGTATACCGCCATTGCGACTTAGGTAATGGGCCTTGGGAGAGGCCCGCGTCCGACCAGAGTGGACGGCCCATTAGCTCGCTCTGCCTTGAAAAATGGAGGGTCGTGACAGACTGGCGACTTCGCTGGGGACTTATTCCAATCTAAAATCTCTGGTTAGGAATTTTAGAGGATTTGAGCCGATTAAAAGGTTTATTGATTTTTCTAACCCTGTTTTCTGCAGATGCTCCCAAAAGTGAGGTACATACCTTAACCATTGTGTTAGATGTTTTTGTAGATTTGAGAAATAAGGGGTGGAGTGTTTGTTGACATCTTTCCTGCAGGTTAGAGTTGGGAATGTATGTTTATTTTACGCCGATACTTAAGCGGTGTTTAATACAAAATGCTGTTCATGATCTTGCATTGTGATGATCACGACACATCTTACACACTGGCGGTCAAACCCTGACTGTAACCACCTCTAGATTACCTTAGATAGGGAAATGATACGAAATGATCTCGTGTTTGATGGCGCTAGAGACTTTCGTGCTTGTTCCCGCTCACAATCCAAATTGGTGATATCTAGCCCTCTTTGGTGGGTACTCTTGGGGAGGAATCTGCCATATTTGGATCTTTGGAGCTTGAGCTATAGGTTCCTCACCCAATTTTATTTTTAGAGTATATCCCTCACTTGTCTCATATGCATGTATATGGAAGGTTGGTATACCTAAAATTGCCCATTATTACCAGGAAATACTTCATGTTCCCTAAGGTTTTGGTTGGTGAGGCATTTACTTTCGATTTATTTCTTTACTCCCTATTTTATAGTCATTGCATATTATTCGCATTTACATGCATTGCATACATTATGAAATCATTCTAGTGACTGATAGAAATAATAATGATAGGGGATAGGATGTCGTTGTTCCCTAGAAGTTCGATAGAGTTGGTAACCTTCAAGTGTTTAAGGAAAGTCACTCGTCCCGAACGGAACACAAAGTTGCATTTTACTAGATTTGTACATGGCCGGGAGCTGATTAGACGTAAGCTGGGATATGCTGAAAACTGCCAAACTAGTTACTATGTCGATAACCTTAGGTTTAAGCGACGACGGACGAGATGTTTAGACACCATTTAGAGGTGAAAAGGTAGTATCGCAATAGTTTAGCTAGGGAAGCATACGCCTTCCGAAAAGAGGAACGCCAAGCTAGGGAGAACCAACCGGTGATCTCTCTTTAGGGAAAGAAAAGACGCCCTACAGCCAAGACAAAGCCAAGGCATATCATACTCAAAAAGGTAAAATCCAACAAGACCCTTGAAGTCATCATATCATGGACCAGAGAATGGTCGGAAGAGCTAAAGCATCTCAACCAACCTACTGAAGACTATCCTTTGCATCCCGAGGAACGCTCAACTAGGGGAGAAGTCTTGATTGCCGAGCCGTATCTTGAAGAGGGGCAAGACAAAGATGCCATCAAGAAGGAAACCTTGATCGATCATCATCTCATAGAAGATTAGGTCTTGGGGAGGGATAGTTTAGACCTCATATTTCAGGGGCCTTTTATGGCTTTCTTATTTTAGAATAAAATTCGATTGGCGCTTTATCATCTCTTGGAACCCCTCTCGATCTTTTCGTCATAGCATATCCTTTTTGTAATAAGAAATTTCATCTATTATGTTCACAGTTGATGTTTTGACCAATGGAATGTGACGTTATTTCCTTTAGTCACTAAGATGATTTTGACTAATTGCATAATTTACTTCTTTGAAATTCAAATTAGACCTTAAGTCAGGTTCTTCATGCCTGAAAGGATTTCTAATTTCCATTTCATTAACTGGAATATGCAATTAAATTAGCCATGCATATTTGATGACATTAACATAATCACATGTTTAAGGTAATCTTTGGCGATTGATTTTTTAAAATCATTTGTATATTTTAGACTTGATGGGAAAGAATGACATCCAAATGTTCAAAGTCTCTCGAGCTGAGCTCACTGCCTGGTGGGATAGCATGGGTGAAGCCATCCAGAAGTACGCCAGATTGTGGCTAGGATATCTGTTGTACCTGCTGAATATTGAATGTCCACCTGTCTTTATCCAAGCCATAACACTTTATTAGGACCCAACCACTGCGACGTTCTGCATGGAAGGGTTGGAAGTTATCCCTATTTTTGAAGAATATAGCGCCGCTACTGGAGTTGGGTTCACTTACTTGATTAGTCTAACCCCCTATATGATTTGAGCCTTTGAGTCAATTAGCTGAATTCCTAGGTACAAACCTCAACGAAATCAAAGCAGACGCCAAAAGTAATTATGGGCGAGTTTCCTTATCCTTTCTTCTAGAAAGGTTTCCCAATATCCATGCTAGCAAAGGAACCAAGTCTGCTAGAGCTTTTATCTTGGCATTCTTTAGTTTTGTCTTATTTCCGATCTCGTTCGTAACTTTTGACCTTATCATAGCTGTAGTAGTCAAACAAGTCTGTCATGGGTGAGATTACTAGAACCTTATCCTTGCTGAAACCTTCCTCTCCCTCAACCGTTTTGGGAAAAACAAGAAAGGGATTTTTAGAGCCTCTAGTGGTCTCCTGTACTTGTGGTTCACATCCCATGTAAAACAATTTGATATTTGTCTGGGTTTCACCGAGATTAGCTCTGATGTCCATCCTCTTGAAACTTTCGTCAAAACCCATATTCCTAAATCCAAGGAGGGTCATACGATAGTATGGGGTATTGCAAGAGGTTCCTTCATCGCCACAACCAGATGTCTGCTCGTTTGACTTGCCGAAAGAGATTCTCATAGGAGAGAAGAAAAAGCAATTCGAAGTTAAGGTGGAGTCCATCATATGCTCTTTGAAGGACTCTCGAATGGAAGACATATAATGGCTAGATGATATGACTCCCGAGATGGATACTCACAAAGCTTCTACAGAATATATCCGATGCTTTGAGGTGACCAGACGCAGCTTCATTGAACCTTATCTACCCGAGTACATTGTGCTGTACATGCTTGGAGTGGAGCCATATATACTTGAAGACATGGGATCACCGCCATATTCAGGAGAGGGATTTAATCTTTGCTAGGACGATGAGGGTGCCTTAGACCCTAAGCGCTCTAGACTTGGATAGACTATTTTGTTAAGTGTAAAATGTGTGAACATTATAATGTTTTCTTGACATTTGGATACTCATTTGTATTAAATGTTACTTTTAACACGTGTATGAGCATAAGCAAGTTTTGTCGAGGTATCAAAACTATCGCCAAAGATTACGCTTCCTTTAATTTCATGAATTTTCTTGACAAATGATTGAAAGAATTGCTCATGCGAGACTAAGGCTCGCAAGGTAGTCCTTTTTCTCATCTATCAATAGAAAACATGCAATTGAAGGAATCATGTACTTTTCTTATTTATCCTAAAGAGATGCTTACTTGCTATTTTCAAATAAACATGTATTATCTAATCACGGCATTACCAAGACATCATTTCCATACTCGACTTAAGACGAGGATGGAACAACAAGAACTGACTCCATGAGTGGGCGTGTTAGAAACCCAGATGACTACCATGACTGCCATGATGGCTGAAATTAAGGCTATGCTGGAAGCTTCCCAAGCCAAACAAACAGTGGTGCCTAACTTGAACGACTCAGGTCAATCTTCAATACCTAATAAAGCTGACAAAGGGGCAGCTGAACGTGTCCAACATGTCGTAGAGGACATTCATGCGCCATATGTCTCGTCATAATCGAAGATGCCTCCTGTTGTCATCAACCTCAAGAAGGAGGAGAAAGGAAAGCAAGCTGGGAAAACTGAAACCGAGGCTAAGAGAATAGCCATGATTGAAGAGTGTTTGAACAATCAGGGCTTTGAGTTAGCTCGCTTCGACAAGATATCACCATTTGCTAAAGTGGAGACTCCTTCGGATTACAAAGAGTCGGACTTTGTGAGAAAATACAACGGGATAGGCTGTCCACATGCTCATGTCAAATACTATCTACGCAAGATGGCATATTATTCTGATTATATTCCACTTCTAATGAATACATTCCAAGAAAGTCTAGCTGGCGCTGCTTTAGCTTGGTTTATTGAGTTAGACCTAGATGATTATGACGGATGGAAGGATCTTACTAAAGATTTCCTCAAGCAATATAAGTTTAACACGGCTACGACCCCGACAAGGGAAGATCTGTTGCAAACGGTGAAAGGGAGAAGCGAAATAATCAGAACATATACCCAGAGATGGCATGCCTTGGCAACTCAAGTGAAACCGCCAATTCTAGAGGATGACTTGACTGACCTGTTCCTGAAGGCACTTCCTTATGAGTACTTCAATAGATTGAACACCTTAGAATGCCAAACTTTTACACACTTGATAAAGGTGGCTGAAAGATTGGAATGGGCTTTGAGAGAAAGAAGACCACATGAAACTTCGACAAGAAAGCAATATCCTGCGGGGAAAGAAAGAGAGGCTGGGGTTGATATAGCCTTTGTGCCAGATTCCAATAAACCCAAGGCGTTCGCTAATTCCAATCAGGCAAGAGGGGGATCGTCCTGGTCAGTATCTAAATGACAAGGGCCTAGGAAAAGATAGCCTCCGAAGCAATTCTCTCAACTTCCTAGGTCATTAGCCAAGTTGCTCCCGATGTTACTAGAGCAACACTTGGTGGCAAAGGAACCTCTTAGAATAAATCCAACGAAATATCCTGATTTTGATGAAAGCTAGACTTGCACCTATCATGTGGGTGAAAGAAGACACAATGTAGATAATTGCTACATCCTTAAGCTAAAGGTTCAAGCTCTCATTGATAATCAAATTTTGAAATTCGATGATGTAGCTCCAAATGTGCAAGAAAATCCACTCCTGATCACTAAGCAGTTGGTGAAATATTCGATGACGAGGAAGGGAACCATCTGGAGCTGAAGATGAATGTACCTAAGCTAACCAATATTCTAGCAATCGCCTTGTTATATCCAAAAGAAGGGGAAGTATCGGCTGAAAGAAAGAAACTATGCATTGCCAAGATAATGAGCCTAAGGATAATGTCAAGCGTCGCTGATGAAGAATTTGAAGGGATTAAGGCCTCGGTGAACTTAGAATGGAATCAATTTGAGGTTGAAACAGAGCGAGAAAATATGTGAAATGCCCTATATGAAAGTCTGGTAGGCAATGTAGAACTGATTACTGAACCGGAAGAAGAGCTTGACGAAGACGAACTACAAGTCATTAAGCGAAGCCAGGTTGATCGCAGGTTTGCAACTGAAGCACTAGAGAGAGGTGAAGTCATAGACAATCTAGGCGAGGATTCTGGCGAATACAACTTCAAAGTAAAGTACTCTACTCCTCCCAGTTTCTTCCAAAGAATAAAAGATATCATACCGGATGGTGGGGAGGTATAGATGATCTTGTTCAACCCGAAGCCCAGGAGGCAGTGATAGAGCCTTTTACGGAAGAACCTGAATCATCACTCTATCAAGTGATATCGGAACATTTCCTACGCATAGAAGGGCAAGTGAATGATCTCTCAAGAGAGATGGAGGATGTGTCATTCCGGTTGACAATGTGTAGTGTGACATTCTGATTTTCGATCAATTTCAGACTCATTAATAAGAAGTAAATCTAGAGATATATTTCAGTCATATCCTGCTCGGACCTGATCAATTCGAGTAGGCTGACCAAAAGGGACTAGTGATAGATCCTCATAATTACATGACAACCAAAGCTGCTGTGAATTGATGAGCCCTAAACGTGATATGAATCATGGGATCGATATGCGTAATGCCTACAAAAGCCACCCGTCGGTTCGGGATAGGATGGAACCACGTCCGATAGAGAAAACCATTAGAAACGAGTCTTGAAAATTGAAAATGGAGAATCAAGAATTCCAACATTACATTCGGATTGGTCATCGCCTTATCGAAGATTATTGGAAAGAGAAAAACGACATTCTGGACGTCGGGGTGAAATTACCATTTGGCCCCTCAAGCTTAAGTCTTGCTCATGCAATGAAGGAAGGGCAGTTTGGTCTTTATTCCTCCCCCAAGGTTGCCGAAAAAGTGGATGAATATGGGCCATTGGATCAAGTTGAATGACATGTGGGACAAGTGTCAATGGATGGATGAAAGAGAAGTTAAATCTACTATACACTACCTACCATTCAACCATTGACTTGTGAGTTGTATATAAGCTTTTTCTCTCTCTCCTCACCTCACTTGGCCGGCCATAATTCCCCAAGAACTCACGTCAACTCCATCTTCTCCTTCTTCTTCATTCTGCTCGCCGGCGACAGCTTCTGGAGCAGCCATTCCCCGCCGTCGACGCCGCCCTCCGGCCGTCGCCTGGCCACCCGCCGACCACCTAAGCTTAGCCCCACGTCTTGCCGACCTCCTCGAAGTGGAAGCACGACGATTGGACCACCGAGGACTCCAGCCAAGTTTTTCCTGGAAGCCGACGGAATCTGACCCAATCTGAGAATCTGCCGGTTACTGACTTTGGAGGATCTAACAACTTTTGATAGGATTCCGGCGACCACGCGACTTCAAACTCTCGGTGAGACCCTTAGACCCTTAGATAGACATGTAAAGAGGTAGGATAGTGCTTAAATGGTGGATTTGGAGGAGATTTAGGACCGATTATGCTCGGTTTGCACAGAACCAAGAAGGACCGGTTTGGTTCGGTGCAAATCGAACCTTTGGAGGCTGATGGCCATTTGTTTAGAGCCTCAAATTGGTGATTTGGACATGTTAAGATGATGAGGATTATGTTATGGAGGTTATAATTCATGAATTGGGGAATTAGACAAAGGAAATTGACGAATTGGTTGGATTTTATTAGGTTGCGCGGTGAGTTCGACCTTGGACCCTTGGAGCCAAAAATTATGGGGCTCAAGAAGAGAAAATTTATGATAACAAATTCAAGATAAAGGAATCCTAAACTTGGGATAGGAAGATTGGACTCGATTGGGTGAGTCGAGCGATAAATTGGTTGATTGGTGAGAGGTTCCATGGTGAATGTTCTTGGTATACCCTAAGTTGTTATAGGGGATTAAGGTGTGTAAATGCTTATGCTCGAATTATCTGCCATATGTGTATGTCATTTGATTGCCTTGCATGCCCTGAGTTTTTGAATCGTGCCTGTATTGTACATGTCATTAGGTATGGAAAACGAATTGAAAATCATGGCATGAGTGTGACTTGGCAAGGCCCTGATGCCTTTTGAGACGTTGGGTGAGGTGGATGAAGCACTGAGGCGTTGAGGTGGGGGGTTAGAATGGTGCGACGCCCTGTTGCGATCTAATCGCGGGGTTGTAAAAAGGCCATGGTTCTGATGCGTTTACTCGGGATGGAGATATAAGGTGGTGATATTGGTCTGGAGTACCATTGAAACCTGATGCGTTCACGCGGGTTGTCAATGACTGTCTGATGCGTTTACGCGGACCGAGCCTGATACGTTCTCATTGAGGGCATGAGATTGAGGCCGGCGGGAAATGGTGGATGTGGTGAGGTGGCAGAGCGAGTGTGCATATCATCTGAGTGTGTTATGATGCCATAATTGCGTGTGTACCACCTATGTGTTGTTGTCTATACTTGCATTTTCTTGATATGTTTGTGAGTTTGAATGATTAGGGTTGTGACTGCCTGAGTGGATGGTCGGCCTGACATAGTGTTAGGACTCTTTTACTGAGATGTGTATCTCACTCCTTTGGGGACCCTTATTTTTACAGATCCTAGGCCTTGACTATGTGGTCTATTCGTTTTGGAGACCTTAAGGAGATGACCGAGTATTTTGATGAGTTCCTTGACGGTCAAGGGACTATATACGTGAGAAAGTGTACAGTGGTGTGGGTTGACGAGGGTAGTATGGACTGGAAGCTTCATAGGTATGAGGTGTAGTTTAGAAAAGTTGGGGACAAGTAGACTGGACTGCTGAAACCCTATGAGGTGCCCAGGGAGTGATCCTTGATTGATGCCATCTCGATAGGGTCCAAGAGTAAGTAGAGGGATCAGTGGTAGGTTCTAGGAATGGGCCGGAGAGGATCCCGACGCTGGATTTTACTGTGGAGGAGGATGAGGTCATTATCCTGGAGGCGACCGAGGAGGATCTCGCGGAGCCGTCCCATGAGGAGACTATGAATGTACTATTGAGGTTCGCTCCGAGACATTCTCAGAGTATAAGCCGACGGAGGATGCCGAGGATATCGATGATTCCAACAGCTCATCTTAGGAGGCTCTCGTGGTAGTTTGATCTTTGGTGATGACCCCGACCCTGTTCCTATCGGATTTTGATGATGACCCATTTTGTATGTTTACCCCGTCGTTTATCGGATGTTAGTGGTTCTGTACTTGTATGAACCGTTGGTTGTTATGTACGACAACTTTTATGCTATCCAGGTCCCACTTAACTTATATATGTACGAAGGAGTTGTTTTATTACCGCTTCCGCATGCTTGATATATTTATTATATCTCTCGATTTAGATTGTGGATCTTGGGACCGCGAGAGATTATATGGTGTGTCTTGCAGGGAGTCGCGTGCTCGTGCCTGGGGCGCGGGCGTGACATCCCCATCCGATTTTGGTATCTGAGCAAGGTCAGCTTGATCCAAAGTTGATTGAGAACTGAAGTAATAATGGGGATTAAGTTGGGACAACGACGGATAGCGAGACCTTAGGAGACTGGTTAAGATAAGGGATGGGGTACATAGTGCGTGACCTGGTACTTATGGTTGGTGTTTGAGCTTGGCAGGGTTGTGGTAAGGCATGAGGGAGTTGAGTTCCTTGCTTAGGATTGAAGGTCATTTCTGGACCTTGATTTGTTTGAGGAATGAAAGTAATTGGTTTTAATGAATTACTGGAGTGAATGGAACTGAGAAATGACCGTGGGCTATTGGTTGAAATGTTTCTGGAGTGTGTGGAATGGAGTACTGCTGTGTTGTAACTATTTTTGTTAAGAAGTAGTTAGTAGCTCTGAGTTTGGATGAGTGAGTAAGTTATTAACTCCTTACTGAACATGTGATGGACCAGGTTTAGTAGAAAGAGACAAAGATGAGCAACCCGTCTAGAAGGTCAAGAGGCGGAGCCTCTAGCTCGAGGCCGCCAGTAGTAGAAGATCTAAGGATGGATGGTGTGTTTAGGGCACTGGAAAGAATTGGTGACTTGATTGACAAGCAGACCCAAGACCGGGATGCTGCAATCGACCAGGCAGTAGGAGCTGCCATAGCTGCCATCCATGCCAACAACAGTAACAATGGTGGCAATGGAAGCCAGAATGAACATGGCCAAGGCAATGAAGCTGTGAATGCCCAAGTAGAAATCGTCGTGGCTAGACAGATGGGCCAGCTAGTGGATCAGTTTATAAAGTTGAAGCTGACTCAATTCGATGGGACTAGAGATCCTAAGTTAGCACCCAGGTGGATCGAGAAGTTAGAAAAAGCTTTTGGTGTACTGAGGTGTATGGATGAAGAAAAGGTGCTCCTAGCAGTGTACCAGCTGGAAGGTACGGCGAATGATTGGTGGGCTGCCACCAAGGATGGAGTCTTCCCTGAAAGGACAATCTTGAATTGAGATGCATTTAAGACAGCATTCAACGATAAGTACTTCTCTGAGAGGGCCAGGGAAAGGAAGCAGGTAGAATTCCTACAGTTGCGCCAGAACCAGTTAACGATAGATCAATACGAGGCCGAGTTCTCGAGGTTATCAAGGTATGCACCTCGATCTGTAAAATGCCCTCAAGAAAAAACAAGAAGGTTTAGGGATGGTCTGAGGCCCGAGCTCCGTAGTCAGATGATCGCTCTAAATCTGAGGACATTTAAGGAGATATACGAGCGAGGCCAGATGATAGAAAGGTACTTGAAAGAGAGGAATACTGCAACTAGATCGCGGTTCACACCATTCAGAGACAACCGCCAGATGGGCAAGAGACCGATGGCAGGCAATAGGCATTTTGTGCCGCTCGTAAGGAAAAGTATCGTGAAGCCGCCAAACCCCACAAACTAGAGCTACGGCCTTTGTGGCAGGAGGCATGGGAATGGGCGATGCCTGGTAAGGACCGAGGCTTGTTTTAAGTGTGGTCAACTGGGCCACCAGATGAGGACGTGCCCGAGTCAAGCTTCAACAAATCGACCTCAAGGGTAGAGATCGCAGGCTGGATCATCGACTGCAACTCCCCAAATCAAGCATAATCGACCACCGGCACAGGGCAGAGTGTATGCAGTAGCCCGCAAAGAGGCGGAGGAAGCGCCAGGTGTAGTCACAGATATGGTTTACTTGTGCAACCAAACTGCATACGCATTGTTTGACCCTAGTGCCACACACTCATTCGTGTCTGCACAGTTTGCTGAATTGGTGGGAATGAAATTGAAACCATTGAATATAATTCTGCATGTTGCCACTCCATTAATGGATAACATATTGGTTTCTTTGGGCTGTGCTGCTTGTGAGATTGTGATAGGGGGAGTAAAGAGAGTATTGACCTAGCTTATTACCCATGTATGATTTCGACATAATCATAGGAATGGATTGGTTGGGTAAGTAGGAGGCAATAGTGGACTGTGGTAGTAAAGTGATTCGGTTTTATCCGAGGGACCACCTTAGCTTTGAATTGGTGGGAAGTCGAGGAGAAATCTCGATTCCCTTAGTCTCATTTTTGAAAGTGACTAAGTTGATGTCTGAAGGGTGTTAGACATACTTAGTGGCAGTAATGGACACGACTACCGAAGAGCCCAAGTTAGAGAGTATCCCGTAATGCGTGAATTTCCGGATTTGTTTCCCCAAGAGTTGCCAGGATTATCACCGAAACGGGAAATAGAATTTGTAATTGAGTTAGCCCCTAGGACATAACCGATCTCGAAAGCACCTTATCGAATGTCCCTGTCAGAATTGAAGGAGTTAAAGGTGCAGATGCAAGAGCTGCTAGATAAGGGATTTATCCGACCAAGTGCTTCGCCGTGGGGAGCACCGGTGCTATTCGTAAAGAAGAAGGATGGGTCTTTGCGTCTATGCATCGACTATCGGCAGCTGAACCAAGTGACAATGAAGAACAAATACCCACTACCAAGAATTGACGATCTGTTTGATCAGTTGCAAGGAGCGGCGATATTTTCGAAGATTGACCTGAGAACAAGGTATCGCCAGTTGAGGATCAAGAAGGAAGACATACCTAAGACCGCCTTTAGGACAAGGTATGGTCATTATGAGTTTACGGTGATGTCGTTTGGATTGACCAATGCTCCAGCTACATTCATGGACCTAATGCACTGAGTACTTAAGGAATTCTTGGACAAATTCGTCATAGTCTTTATTGACGATATCTTGATTTACTCGATGAGTGATGTAGAACATGAGAAGCACCTAAGGATTGTACTACAGACTCTGAGGGAGCATTTGCTCTATGCAAAGTTGAGAAATTGTGAGTTCTGGCTGAACAGGGTAACATTTCTTGATCATGTGGTGTCTGGAGAAGGGATTGCAGTAGATCCTATAAAGATCAAAGCGGTAGCAAATTGGCCTAGGCCTAATACGGTCACTGAAGTCAGAAATTTCTTGGGATTGGCAGGATACTACAGGCGTTTTGTGGAGAAGTTCTTATCTATAGCCATCCCATTGACGCGGTTAACGAAGAAGGAAACAAGGTTTGAATGGACGAACAAATGTGAGAGGAGTTTCCAAGAACTCAAGCATAGATTGACAACCGCGCCAGTGCTGACAATTCCATCAAGACCAGGAGGTTACGAGATATACAGCGATGCTTCGCTAAAAGGACTGGGCTTTGTGCTGATGCAATACGGAAGAGTAGTGGCCTACGCGTCCAAATAGTTGAGGCCACATGAAATGAACTACCCAACTCATGACCTGGAGTTAGCGGCGAATGTATTTGCTCTGAAGATTTGTAGAAATTACCTATGTGGCGAAAAATTTCAGATTTATACCGACCACCAGAACTTAAAGTACCTGTTTTCACAGAAAGAGCTGAATATGAGGTAGCGTAGGTGGATGGAGCTGTTGTGATATACTATATCACCTTGGGAAAGCAAACAGAGTAGCAGATGTGCTGAGTCGAAAGTCAAGCATCGCATGTCTACTAGTGCAAGGTTGGTCGATGATTGAGGATTTGAGAGATTCCGAGTTCAGATTAGAAGTCGATTAGTTGTCTAGTTTGATAGCTACGTTAAGGGTGGAACCTGAGGTCCAGGAAGGAATAAAAGCCCTACAGTCTATGGACCCAGAGATTCAGAAGATCCTTGAGATGGATGCGACAAAGAGAAAACCCGAGTTTCAGGTGTCTGAAGATGAAATTTTGAAGTTCTGAGGACGATTGTGCGTGCTAAAGGATGAATGACTCAGGGAAAGGATTTTATCAGAGGCTCATAGGAGCAATTATAGCATCCACCTTGAAAGTACGAAAATGTATTAGAACTTGCGACAGCACTATTGATGGAACGGGATGGAGGTGGACGTAGCAAGGTATGTGGCTAAGTGTTTGACATGCCAGCAAGTGAAAGCGCATCATTGTAAGCTTGGAGGACTATTATAGCCACTGGAGATACCCGAATGGAAGTGGGAGCATATGACTATAGATTTTGTGATGGGACTCCCAAGGAGCCAAAGAGGTCACGACTCTATATGGGTAGTCGTGGATAGATTGATCAAGCCCGCACATTTCATCCCAGTGCGAAAAGACTTCGCTATGGATAGGTATGCAGAGCTGTACATGAGACAGATAGTGAGGCTGCACGGAGTGCCTATGACGATCACCTCGGATAGGGATCCCAAATTCACGACAAATTTTTGGAAGAGTCTGTAAGATGCTATGGGAACCCGACTGCAGTTTAGTACGGCATACCATCTACAGACGGATGGACAGTCGAAAAGGACGATACAGACGCTTGAGGATATGCTGCGAGCATGCGTCATTGATTTTAAAGGTGGATGGGAAGACCAGCTGCATTTGGTAGAGTTTGCTTATAAAAATAGCTACCGGCAGAGCTTCCAGATGACACCATTTGAAGCATTCTATTGAAGAGCCTGCAGAACCCCGATTTGCTGGGATGAGGTTGGAGAAAGAAGTATCACAGGCCCAGAATTGGTAGAGCAATCGGTGGAAGCAGTGAAGATAATTCGGGATAGATTAAGGACGACATAGAGTCGTCAGAAGAGCTACGCAGATAAGCGGCGCAAGCCCTTGGAGGTTCAAGTGGGCGATCACGTCTTCCTCAAGGTATCGCCGATAAGAGGACTATCGCGACTCGGAAAGAAGGGGAAGTTGAGCCCAAGGTATGTAGGCCCATTCGAGATACTAGAGCGGATTGCAACCTTGGCCTACAGGCTTGCCTAGCTGCCTAATCTATCCTAGGTACATAACGTATTCCACGTGTCGATGCTGTGAAGGTATGAACCAGACCCGATACATGTGCTGGATTATGAGACCATAGAAGTGGACGATCGAGTGGCTTACGCGGAGAGGCCGATAAGGATCAAGGACCGGAAGGAACAAATCCTCAGAAGTAAAAAGATCTCACTGCTCAAGGTAATATGGGAGCACGATGGAACTGAAGGTGCCACGTGGGAGAATGAAGAGACGATGAGGCGACAACACCCCCATTTATTTGAGTAATTAAGGGTAATGTAAATTTCGGGGACGAAATTTTTGTAAGGGGGAAGAGTTGTGACATTCTAATTTACAGTCAATTTCAGACTCATTAATGAGAAGTAAATCTAGAGATGTATTTCTATCATGTCTAGCTCGGATCTGATCAATTCGAATAGTCTAACCAAAAAGGAAAGGCTCACGCGGGACGAGATATGTGGACCTAGGTAACTCGGATAGGAAATGGCGCTTTGACCATAAGGATTATCGAGGGGATATTTAGAACCACAAACAGGTCGATCTAAGAATGATTAAGGAATGCCTTGCGAGTGTCCTACGATTGGAGCGCGGGTGATGCCGCTTAACCAACGTATGATTTGCAAAAATTTCCTAAATCGGACAGTGACGATCGAGACCAAATGGACTAGTGATAGACCATCACAATTACATGACAACCAAAGCTGCCATGAATTGACGAGCCCTAAACGTGATATGAATCACGGGGTCAATATGCGTAATGTCTGCAAAAGCCGCCCGTCGGTTCGGCATAGGCTGGAACCATGTCCGATAGAGAAAACCATCAGAAACGAGTCTTGAAAATTGAAAATGAAGAATCAAGAATTCCAACATTACCTTCGGATTGGCCGTTGTCCTATCGAAGATTATTGGAACGAGAAAAATGACGTTTTGGACATCGGGGGTGAAACTACCATTTTGCCCCTCAAGCTTAAGCCTTGCCCATGTAATGAAGTAAGGGAATTTTGGTCTTTATCCCTCTCTCAAGGCTGCCGAAAAAGTGGATGAATATGGGCCATTGGATCAAGTCGAATGACATGTGAGACAATTGTCAATGGACGGGCAAAAGAGAAGTCAAATCCCCCAAGAACTCACGCCAACTCCATCTTCTCCTTCTTCTTCATTCTGCTTGTCGACGACAGCTTTTGGAGCCGCTGTTTGTCGCCATCGACGCCGCCCTCCGATCACCGCCTGGCCACCGGCCGACCACCTGAGCTTAGCCCCACGTCTTGTCAGCCTCTTCGAAGTGGAAGCGTGACGATTGGACCACCAAGGAGCGTCGGCCAATCTTTTTCCCAGAAGCCAATGGAATCTGACCAATCTGAGAATCTGCCGGTTACTGACTTTGGAGGATCCGGCGACTTTTGACGGGATTCTGGGGACCACGCGACTTCAAACTCTCGATGAGACCCTTAGACCCTTAGATATACATGTTAAGAGGTAGGATAGTGCTTAAACGGTGGATTTGGAGGAGATTTAGGACTGGTTGTGCTCGGTTTGCACAGAACGGAGAAGGATCGATTCGGTTTGGTGCAAACTGAACCTTTGGAGGCTGATGTCCATTTGTTTAGAGCCTTAAATTGGTGATTTAGACATGTTAAGATGATGAGGATTATGTCATGGAGATTATGGTTTATGAATTGAGGAATTGGACAAAGGAAATTGACGGATTGGTTGTATTTTATTAGGTTGCACGGTGAGTTCGACCTTAGACCCTTGGAGCCGAAAATTGTGGGGCTCAAGAAGAGAAAATTTGTGATAACAAATTCAAGGTAAGGGAATCCTAAATTTAGGATAGGAAGATTGAACTCGATTGGGTGAGTCGAGCGATAAATTGGTTGATTGGTGAGAGGTTCCATGGTGAATGCTCTTGGTATACCCTAAGTTGTTATAGGGGATTAAGGTGTGTAAATGTTTGTGCTCAAATTGTCTGCCATATGTGTGTGTCGCTTGATTGCCTTGCATGCCACGAGTCTTTGAATCGTGCCTGAATTGCACATGTTGTCATGTATGGAAAACGAATTGAAAATCATGGCATGAGTGTGACTTGGCGAGGCTCTGATGTGTTTGAGACATGGGGTGAGGTGGATGAAGCCCTGAGGTGCTGAGGCGCGGGGTTGGAATAGTGTGGCGCCCTGATGCGATCTAATCGCTGGGTTGTGAAAAGGCCACGGTCCTGATGCGTTTATGCGGGACGGAGATATAAGGTGGTGATATTGGCTTAGAGTACCATTGAAACCTGATGCGTTTACGTGGGTTGTTGTTAATGACTGTCTGATGCGTTTACGCGGACCAAGCCTGATGCGATCTAATCGCGGGCATGAGATTGAGGCCGGCGGGAAATGGTGGATGTGGTGAGGTGGCAGAGCGAGTGTGCATATCATCTGAATGTGTTATGATGCCATAATTACATGTGTGCCACCTATGTGTTGTTGTCTGTACTTGCATTTTCTTGATATGTCTGTGAGTTTGAATGATTGGGGTTGCGACTGCCTAAGTGGACGGTTGGTTTGACCTAAGGTTAGGACTCTTTTACTGAGATGTGTATCTCACCCCTTTGGGGACCCTTATTTTTATAGATCCTATGCCTTGACTATGTGGCCTATTCGATTTGGAGACCCTAAGGAGATGACTACGTATTTTGATGAGTTCCCTGACGGTCAGGGGACTATATATGTGAGAAAGTGTACATTGGTGTGGGTTGACCAGGGTAGTACGGACTGGAAGTCTCATAGGTGTGAGGCGTGGTTTGGGAAAGTTGGAGACAAGTAGACTGGGTTGCTGAAGCCCCATGAGGTGCCCCAAGGAGTGATCCCTGATTGGTGCCATCTCGATAGGGACCAGGAGAAGGCGGAAGGATCAGTAGTAGGTTCTAGGAACGGGCCGGAGAGGACCTTGACGTTGGATTTTACTGTGGAGGAGGATGAGGTCATTGTCCTGGAGACGACCGAGGAGGATCTTGCGGAGCCGTCCCATGAGGAGACCATGGAGGATACTATTAAGGTTCGCTCCGAGACATTTTTAGAGTATGAGCCGACGGAGGATGCCAATGATACCAATGATTCCAGTAGCTCATCCTTGGAGGCTCTAGTGGTAGTTTGATCTTTGGTAACGACCCCAACCTTGTTCCTATCGGATTTTGATGATGACCCATTTTGTATGTTTACTCCGTCACCCCCTTGTTTATCGGATATTAGTGGTTATGTACTTGTATGAACCGTTGGTTGTTATGTACGACAACTTCTATTCTATCCAGGTTCCACTTAATTTATATATGTATGAAGGAGTTGTTTTATTATCGCTTCCGCATGCTTGATATATTTACTATATCTCTTAGCTTAGATTATGGATCTTGGGACCGCGAAAGATTGTATGGTGCGCCTTGCAGGGAGTCGCGCGCTCGTGCCCAGGGTATAGAGCGTGACACGCAATCATCCTCAAACGATAAATAACGAGCTTGACACAGAGCAATACGTTAGGGTGGAGAAAATAATAGCCTAATGGTGATGCATGACTGAACTGCCACGCCCAGAACTCGACGAGCGCGCGAGCACCCACCAAGCCGTTCCTTATGAAAGCTCTAGGATTCAACGGCCAACGTTCTATACGCTTAAAGGAACATGCATGCGGAAGTGATGCTAACATCAACTTACAAATAAATCAACACCCGATGACTTAGGACAGATACATCAAAATTTCATTAACCAATTCAAATACGTTCAATTCCTAATCCACCAAACGGAAGGACAATTCATAATATCACAAAATGTAAATCCATGTCCTATAATTCTCTTAAATACAGCTAAACAACTATCTCTTCAAATACCACTCCATGGCAAGTCCGCGTTTCTATCGCTTGAAACCTGAAAAGTTAAGCCTCCACTGGGGTGAGATATAAATCTCAGTAAGGTGAGTCCTAACTCTAGGTTAGGTCGACCGTCCATTCAGGTAGTCGTACACCCCAAATTTCACTTACAGGCATATCAAGCACAAATCAATAAAACAACAACATATAGATGACAGGCATGCAACTACGACGACATGTCACACTCAAATGATAATGCACAATTCCTCCCGCCATCTCACCACAACCATCTCCTCCTACCTGTCTCAATCTCCAGCCCGCGATAAATTGCATCAGGCTCGGTCCACGTAAATGCATCAAACTGTCGTTAGCAACCTGTGTAAACGCATCAGGTTCCGATGAATCTCCAAGACAATATCATTATCTCATACCTCCATCCCGCGAATAGTTCGCATCAGGACCGTGGCCATCTCAACCCCGCGATTTTATCGCATCAGGGCGCCATACGACATCAACTCTACCTCGCGATCTCGTACCATCAGGGTATCCACCTCCCGCTCCGCGTCTCATACGCCTCAGGGCCTCGCGATGTCATACTTATGCCATAATCATAACTCATGCCATGATTTTTAATTCATTTGCACACACAAGGCCAAGTGCAAATCCAAGTGCAAACCGTAAATCCCGTGGCATGCAAAGCAAATCAAATGAAATCCGGACATGGCAAACGACTCGGGCATAAGCAATGTCACATACAATCATTCTATAACATCTTAGGATATAATGAAAGCTATCCCCTTGGACGAATTCTCATAACTCGATCAATTCAACCCTCGACTCACCCAATTGAGTCTAATTTTCCTAGCATAAGGTTGGGAATTCCCTTACCTTGCGCTTGATATCACTAAATTCACTTCTTGGATCCTCAAATTTTCGGCCTCCTACGGTTCAAGGTCGAACTCGCCGCGCAACATAGGAATTTCGACCAATTCCATCAATTTTCAAGTGCAATTCATCCATCCAAGAATCCTAATCCTCCACAGCATAATTATCAACATCTTAACATATTTTATTCGCCAATTTGAGACTCAAAATCCAACGCCAACAGCCCCCATAGCCCCGGCCTTGCACAGAACCGAATCGGTTCTTCCCGTTTCTGTGCAAACCGAGCACAATCAGCCCTAAACCAACTCTAAATCCATCATTTAATCCTCATCCTACCTCTTAACATGTCTATCTAAGGGTTCTTGAGGCTCACTGTGAGTTTGAGGTCGATTGGTTGCTGGAAACCCGTTGAACGTCGCTGGATCTCCCTAGGTCAGTATCGGCAGTTTTCTATTTCAAGTTCACAAGACAGATTTGAGATCAAAACTTCATCAAATGAAGCCCAACTTTTTACCACAAATTCATATACCTATCTACTAGGTCTCCACAAAATTTGACCTGAAAACTCCAACATTTCAGCCTTCAAAAGGATCAGAAATCGGACCTACCTCAGGTTGGAGCAGATTCTATCGGCTCTCGGGAAAATGCTTGGCCGGTGCTCCTCGGTGGTCCAAATGCCTCGCTTCCACTTCGAGGAGGTCGGAAAGACGTAGATCTAAGTTTGTGTGGTCAGCCGGCGGTCAGGTGATGGTCAGAAGTGGTCGTCATGGCCGGCGAACAGAGAGACTAGAGCTGGTCGCTGGCGGGCAGAGGGAAGAAGAAGATGAAGAGGGGTTCTCGGTGGTTCTTAGGGAAGAATGGTCGAAAATGAAGAGAAAGAGAGAGAGTGAGAAGGCTTTATTCAACTCTCATGGTCAAAGGGAAGAATGGTAGGTGCAAAAAGTTGGATATGACTTCTCTTTAATGGATCTTGTGACACTTGTCCATTTGTCTTTCCGATGTGATCCAATGGCCATCCTTCATCTTCTTTTTTGGCAGCAATAAGGTGGGTATAATGTCCAAAATGTCCTTTTTCAAATGCATGTGCAAGGTTCTAAACTTGAGGGGCAAAAAGGTAATTTTACCCCGACGTTCGGAACGTCTTTTTTCTCGCTCTAATATTTTTCGATAGGGCGACGACCAATCCGAATATGATGTTGGAATTCTTGATTTTCCATTCTCAATTTTCAAGACTCGTTTCTGATGGGCTTCTCCTTAATGAGTCTGAAAATGACTAGAAAATCAGAATGTCACATGAACTGTTTGAAAGAGTAACAAGACACTTGAAGTTTGCAATTTCAGCTGAGTCAAGTGATGTTGATAATTACCACCAAACGAGATACGAAGATTTCCCTGAAGACTGAAGCGACACAGTGGCAATGATTGAAACTGCTACAACTGTGGTGATTAAACTGAATGAGCTTGATAGCTTAGGCCAAGAAGAGGGTTGTTTGGTGAACCGATCGTAATTCACCTACCAAGAGATGAATTCGATAACGAATCTGAACCAGAGATATCCCACCTAACGACAGTAACCATACAAGTCCCACCAATTGAGATTTACGACTCTAAGGCAGTTCATTGGGATTATGGAACAAGTGAAGTAGATGCCGTGATGAGATCCAGACGATTTTACGCCCTAAGGGAAGACGAATCGGAGAAGAAAGATGTATCAAAAGAGCATGCAGAAAAACTCCTATCTATCATCAAGACTAACAAATTTGAGGTGATAGAGCAATTAAAAAAAATGCCAGACTAGATATCTCTGTTGGATTTGTTCATCAATTCAGAAAAACATAAAAATGCACTGCTAAAAGTGTTAAGTGAAGTGCATGTTCCTAAAACCATCAACGACATACAATTAAGAGATTTTGTGGGGGCAATCCTTCTTAAGGATCAATTGAGCTTCTCGGACGAAGATTTCTCCATGGAGGGAAGGGGACACAACAAGGCCTTATATATCACTGCACACTGTAATGAAAAGAGAGTGTCACATGTGCTAATTGACCACAGATTAGCTTTTAACATCTATCCATTGGCTACGTTAAGGAATTTGGGCATTAAAGAGGAAATGATTCGAAGTTCCAAAGCAGCTGTTAGAGCCTTTGATGGAATGAAAAAGAATGGTAGGCAAGATCAAGTTGGATGTGCTCATAGGCCCAATAAAATTCTCGATAAACTTCCAGGTGATGGATCTGCCAAGCGCATTTGGATTCCTATTGGGGAGACCCTGGATTCACATCGTTGGAGCTGTACCTTCAAGCCTACATCAGAAAGTGCGATTCATGATTGATGGAAAGGTAGTTACTGTCCATGGGGAAGTTGACCTCGTTGTATATCAAAATAGCACTATCCCCTACATTGAACCTGAAGTTAAGGAAGAAGCTAGCTATCATTCCTTGGAGCTAGTGGTTGTAATCCACACTCATGTGGGGGCGAAATTGAAAGTTCCTTTCGTCTCTGAAGCTAACCTTTTACTAGCTTTTCATAGACCCTTGTCACAACGCTTCAGGTCAACATATACATATTGCCAGGACCCATGTAAGAACGCCTCAGGTCGTGTTCCTCAATTGTCTGTGTAAAAACGCATCAGGCTAGGATACTACCCGCATAATAACGCATCAAGTTAGTCATCCTTACTTGGCCAAGTACAATATCCCGCGTAACAACATATCATGATAATCTAAACCCCGCGTCATAACGCATCAAGGCATCACATGCACTTGTACTCACAATACAATAACTCACTGGCCAAATAAATTTCAATGCACGATAACAAGGAGGTAACCTCATAGTTCGGCCCCTACATATCAAGTTACTAATCCTCACATCACGTTCCATGGCCAAGCATCACAAAGGAAAATCGAGTAATTCAATCAATCACTCCACACTGGCACAAGTGAGTCGCGACCATTTCACAAAAATTCAAGGCTTGACACAAAATCATGATTTCACAAATCGCCTCGAGACTCAATCAGTAATTCAACCCGCTCAAAGTATTCAAACCAAATAGAAATCTCCACAAAGCATGTCACAGGTTAAACTACCTTCCATGAACAAATTAAGATTCCTTAATCCAACCTCGATTCCACAGTTTTCATGCCATGAACCACTCAAGTTCAACTCATCAGAAACAAGGTAGATTCAGATTTGAGATCCCACAAGTAGAACCGGTTCATAAATCACTACTTTCCTCGAACAATAACGTCCCTTAGTAACCTAACATCCCAATAGAAGGTTAGGATCAACTTACTGCAAAATTTTAACTAGCAACGTCCCACAATTAGTCGCTTGAAGCCTTTGAACCAAGCTGACCAAAACAGGGCAAAACTGGTTCCAGGAAATTTCGCACAAACCGACAATTAAACTTCATCCATACCTCATTCTGATCACCATACTCCATGCTAACATCTATATCTACATGTTAGGGGGTCTTACCAACAATTCCAGGGCAAGGCGACACTTCAACGAGCCTCTAAATGGCTCAGTTTGCTCGGTTAGTGTAGGGCAGCGTAGTCCTAGAGGAAATCGCACAAAATTAGCCATCAAACTCCTTCTAAGCTCAATCATATCATGCAATCACTTCATCAACACATCGATTTATGTCCCTAAGGGTCATACCAGAAATTTTGGGGCAATGAGACACCGGCAAGAGACTCCAAATAGCTTGGTTCCACTCGAACAGTAGAGGGACAAAATCTGTCTAATTTTCGTCCGAGGAAAACCACTCACAATCAGTCCTTAAATCCCATAAAAATTCATTCTCCACCAGCAACCAATATTCTACATGTCTAAGCAAGGCTTGAGAAGTGATCTTACCAAGATTGAAGCCAAAACAAGCCCGAAAATTCCATTTGAAGCTTCTCGGTCAGAATAGGGTCGGGCAGCGACCTTTGCCCACTCAAATGGCTCTACGGAAAAAACGGTTGGGTGGATTTTTTTCCCCATAATATCTTGTTAGAACGGCAAAAGAAAGAGATTTCTAATGGTGGGTGGAACGCCTCAATCCGATATCGGACAAAAAAGTTATGGCTGAAACAGTGGACATGGTCAGAACGGAGCGGGTAAGCCGAGCGAGCGAGCGAGAGAGAGAGAGAGAGAGTTTTGAGAGAAAATGGAAAGAGAGAAAGAGATGGCTAGCCAAAATGAGAGAGGAGAGAGAGAAAGTGATCTTATTCTACATTCCAAATGGTCATCATGAAGAATGGTAGGTTAAAAGTTGTTTAATAAATGCTCATCCATCATCCATTGACACTTGTCTATATGTCAATCAAAGCTCATCCAAGGGCTGTCATTTTTCTTGATTTTCGGCAGCCTATAGGGTGTGGTCAATGACCAAAATGCCTTCATTCCATTTATTAAGGCAAGCCTAAGGCTTGAGAGGCAAAATGATAATTTTACCCTAGACGTCCGGAACGCCGTTTTTCTGATTCCAATCTTCTTCGATGTGGCGACGTCCAATCCAATTATAACATTGGAATCTTTACTTTTCATTTTCCAATTTTGAGATTTCATTTCATATCTTAAGCCTCGAGGGGGCGAAAATTCGGAATGTCACAATCTTCTTCCTCAAGAATCTGTGCAGAAGAATAGTACAAAGCCGAATTTCGAAGGGAAAATTGATTGATCAATTGATTGCAATTGAAGACACATTGGTAGGCGTTTAATTCTTCAAGTAATTTCCCGTCGATTGAAATCGGAATCACGACAAATGGTCGCCGAGGAGGGCGAAATCGACCGGTCAACGTCATGGCGGCCGTGAAAGTCAACTTTCACAGAATGGCCAAATCGGACGTCCATTTGTTCACGCTGGAAGACCATTTGAGTTGGACAGAATTACTTATCGTCACCGGCACCGTTTAAACCAAATCACACACACGATCACGTGCCATTTCAAGTTAGTTAGCCTCCCCCATTCGCGGCAAAAATCCGAAAGTGGTATATAGCCATTGGAGGCTTTCTGGAAAGGGAGAGGAGTTGATTCTGTTCCTGAGGATTAATAGAATCGAGAGAGAGAGAGAGAGAGAGAGAGAGAGAGAGAGAGAGAGAGAGAGAGAGAGAGAGAGAAAGCGAGAGAGAGCTCATTCTCCGGCCATCATCGTCGAGAATTTGAGCTCGACTGCAAGGCACTGGTTAAGCCGTCTCTGGCCAAACCGAAGCCAAAGAAGAATGGCGGAAGCTTGCCTGAAACTCCAGGAGTCGATCGTCACTAGCCGGGCCGCTTGTAATCCCAGAAAAGGTGAGTTCAATCTTTGAGTTTTCTCATTGTGCTCTAATGGCGGATTTTACATCCGATCATCATTCTTCAAGTTTATGTGGGTGTTTTATTCCCCAAGCATCATTGATCATCATTGCATATTCATTTTGCATCGAATCTATTTGAATATCTTGAATTGAGTCTCCAAACTCAACCTCCATTGCCAATCACTGTTCAAAGTCACCTAGCCAAATCTAGGTCGAGCGAGCTCAATCGGAGCTCGAGATAAGTGTTCTGAACCTCTTGTGATGCTTCTGTGTTGATGAATTGACTTGAGTTGCCATAAATTGCATGATTGGGGTAGTTATACCCGTACCGGTTCAAGCTTGCCTGCGTTTGATTCTATGGATGAATGTGTTAATTTTGAGATATGTGATGCGAAACGTTGAGACGAGTCGATTGGCGTTGGTCTTGCTCGATTTTGTTAAGGTTTCAGCATTGGATCGTCATCGAAAATCCATAGCCGTCCATTCAGTCACAGTCGCGAGGTTGAAGACGAAGCTGACGTGCCTGGTAAAAGAGTCAGTGGTCCTAGGTGACAAAGCGTGATTGGTCTATGGTGTGCCTAGTCAGCCTAGCCGTTAGAGTCTGTTATTCGAATAAACAGATCGGACAACTTAGATAAATCGAGTCTAATTTTTAGTAGCTGTCCGATTAGTAATTAAGAATATTCGAAAATGATTTTAAAAATCAAAAAATCAAAACAAACAGAAACGATGTCGTTTTGGTTAGTAGTTAAGCGGCGTCGTTTAGGTTAGTGAGAGTGGACGATCCAGATCGAGTCTCGACTTTTAATCGAGACCGTAAGTTTAAGTAATCAGATCTGACGGCTGAGGAGTAGTCGGCTTTTGATCTGAGCCGTAGGTTTCGGTCAACCAATCCTAAGGCCATGAAGTAGCCACGTGGTTCAACAGGAACCGTCGAATTAAATCCGAATAAATCGAAAATTAAAAAGATTGAAACGACGTTGTTTTGGAGTGTCGGTTTCACGAGTTCGGGTCCGGGCTGGGTACTCGACCCGGTCCAAATTTTTAATAAAAAAGTCAGAAAATCATTTAAAAAAATAGGAAAAATTCTAGAAAATTCTAAAAAAATGTTAGAAAATCCTAGAAAATCCCAAAAAAATATAGAAAAATTGTAAAAAATTCCTAGACGTTCCAGATTTTCCCAAAAATTGAGGATTTACCACAGACAACTGATCTATCCCATTTTTTGGGATTTCTTATCTATTCATCCAAGAATCGACGTTATTATCCTATAGGGGTAAATCACATCTGTCTTGTAAGCGAGATAGTTTGATAATGCCAAGATAAGAATTAGGTTCAGTTATGCGATTAACTCTTGTGCTTGGGTTTTCGAATCTCGTCATTTTTCTGAAAATGACAATTCTACCCCCTAAAGGTAAATTGTCTTTCTTATTCCGATTGAACTGTGAAAATTATTCAAAATCAAGATTTGGGTCAAGAGGTCTACCAATCCTTATGTTTGGGATTTTCATTTCTCATCACTTTCTGAAATGATGGTACTACCCCTCAAAGGGTAAATTGCTCCAAAAATTCCAAAAAAATTCTAAAAATTCTCGAAAAATAGGAAATGGATTGGTTTGGTGACCAATCCTATTTCCACCATCTTTTGACTCCATATTTCATCTGAAATGATAAATTTACCCTTCTTGGGAAAATTATTTCGAAATTCTTCAAAATTACGATTTTGCCCCCTCAAGGGCAAATCATGTCAAAAACATTCCTAAGCTTTGATTGATATTTCTCTAGGCTAGTATGGCCTTACTAGGGATGCCATGTTGCTTTCATGTGATTTACCCACATGTTTTGGATCCATGATTTGCGCACTCATTATATTGACTGTGTTTGTTAGGATAGTCAATCCTATCTATATGAACTCCTAATTTTAGGGTTTGCACCTCATTCATCTACATGAAATCCTTGGGTTAGATAAATCATTCAACTTATGTGCCAAAAGGGCGTCAACTCTAACAGTTGGCGTAATAATGTTCCCGATCCCGTTTTTCTGATTTTCGCAGAATTGAATAAAATGCTCCAAACTATTCGATAGGGTTTTCGATCGTACCCTCCACGAAAAGATTAGTGGCGATTCCTTAGCATGTACACGTATCACGTGTCACAAGACCGCATAGAAGGTCAACTACGTATACCGCCGTTAGGAGAGGCCCGCGTCCGACCAGAGTGGGCGGCCCATTCGACCGAGTGCTTCGCCGTGGGGAGCGCCAGGGTTGTTTATGAAGAAAAAAGATAGGTCCTTGCGCTTATGCATTGATTACAGGAAATTGAATCAAGTAACTATAAAGAATAAATATCCACTGCCGATGATTGATGATTTATTCGATCAATTGCAAGGAGCTTCGGTATTCTCTAAAATATCCTGAGGACCGGTTATCATCAGTTGAGAATTAATAAAGATGATATACCGAAGACAGCTTTTAGGACAAGGTATGGTCACTACGAGTTTACCGTTTTGCCTTTGGATTGACCAATGCTCAAGCTCCATTTATGGATTTGATGCATCGGGTGTTCAAGGAATTCTCGGATAGATTTGTTATAGTCTTTATCAATGATATTCTAATCTACTCAAAGAGCGACGAAGAGCATGAAAGGCATTTGAGGATCGTCTTGCAGACTTTGAGAGAGCACTCGCTTTACGCTAAGTTTAACAAATGCGAGTTTTGGTTGAATAAAGTAGCATTTCTTGATCATGTGGTATTTGGAGAAGGAATTGCTGTTGATCCGGCAAAGATTGAAGCCGTTATGAATTGGCTTAGACCGACTACGGTGACAGAAGTCTGGAGTTTCCTAGGACTGGCTGGTTATTACCGTCGCTTTGTGGAGAAGTTTTCATCCATAGCCATTCCATTGACGAGATCTACTAAGAAGGAAACTAAGTTTGAGTGGACGAATAAGTGTGAAAGGAGCTTTCAAGAGCGTAAGTATCGGTTGACGACCGCACCAGTATTGACGATTCTATCAAGACCCAGAGGCTATGAGATATATAGCGACGCTTCGTTAAAAGGACTGGGTTGTGTACCAATGCGGCATGGAAGAGTGGTTGCCTATGCGTCACGACAATTGAGACCACATGAGATGAACTACCCAACTCATGACTTGGAATTAGCTGCAATTATCTTCTCTTTGAAGATCTGGAGGCATTATTTGTGTGGCGAAAATTTTCAGATTTATACAAATTACCAGAGCCTGAAGTATCTCTTTTCCTAGAAGGAATTAAATATGAGGCAACGCCGATGGATGGAGTCACTTAAAGATTATGATTGCGACATTTTATATCATCCTGGAAAATATTGCGACATTTTATATCATCCTGGAAAAGTAAACAGAGTCGCAGATGCACTCAGTCGGAAATCGAGCATTGCATGCCTATTAGTAAAAGGATGGTCGTTACTCGAAGAATTAAGGGATTTTGAATTCAAGTTGGAAGTCTGTCAACTGTCCAGTTTGGTAGTGACCTTGAGAATAGACCCTGAGATCCTAGAAAGGATAAAAGCCTTATAGCCTACGGACTCAGAAATTCAGAAGATCCTCGAAAGGGATGCAACAAAAAGGAAACCAGAATTTCAAGTGTTAGAGGATAGAGTTTTGAAATTTCAAGGGCGCCTATGCGTACCCAAAAACGAAGAGCTTAGGGAAAAGATCTTATCTGAAGCTCACCGAAGCAATTACAGTATCCATTTAGGTAGCATGAAAATATACCAGAACTTGTGTCAATATTACTAGTGGAACGAGATGAAAGTAGACGTGGCTAAACATGTGGCAAAGTGCCTGACGTGTCAGCAAGTAAAGGTACAACACTGTAAGCCCGGTGGATTGTTACAGCCGCTGGAAATTCTTGAATGGAAATGGTAACACGAAATGATGGATTTTGAGATGGGATGCCAAGGAGCCAAAGAGGTCACAATTCGATTTGGGTAGTCGTGGACAGATTGACCAAGTTTGCACATTTCATTTCGGTACGAAAGGACTTCGCGATGGACAAGTATGTCGAGCTATATATGCTTTACATAGTACGACTGCATGGAGTACCGGTGACGATTACATCAGACCGAGATCCTAAGTACACGGCGAACTTCTGGAAGAGCCTTCAAGATGCCATGGGAACTTGACTACAGTTCAGTACGACATATCATCCGCAACGGACGGACAATTGGAAAAAACAATTCCGGCGCTTGAGGATATGTTATGAGCGTGTGTTATAGACTTCAAAGGCGGATGGGAGGATCAGTTACAATTGGTTGAGTTCGGGTATTACAATAGTTATCAACAGAGCATTCAAATGGAACCTTTTGAAGCGCTATATGGGAGATCTTGCAGAACCCTAATTTGCTAGGATAAAGTTGGAGAGAGGAGTATTATAGGACCAAAATTGGTAGAGCAATCAGTGGAGGCTGTGAGGATAATATGAGATAGACTGAAGACGGCATAGAGTCAGCAGAAAGGTTATGCGGATAAACGACATAAACCATTGGAGTTTCAAGTTGGTGATCACGTTTTCCTTAAAGTATCGCTAATGAGAGGATTGTCTAGATTTGGAAGGAAATGAAAACTGAGTTCGAGGTACGTAGGTCCTTTTGAGATTTTGGAACCGATTGAAACTTTGGCATACAGGCTTGCCTTACCGCCTTGTTTATTTCAAGTACACAACGTCTTCCACGTGTCGATGCTGAGGAAGTACAAGCTAGACTTGACGCACGTGCTGAATTATAAGACTATCGAAGTAGATGGCAGAGTGTCATATGTGGAAAAACCAATCAGGATTGAAGATCGAAAAGAGCAAGTTCTGAGAAACAAGACGATTCCACTAGTCAAAGTAATTTGGGAGCACCATGGGACCAAAGGCACTACGTGGGAAAGCGAAGAAATGATGAGGCGTCAGTAGCCTCATTTGTTTGGATAGTTGGGTTTATTGTAAATTTCGAGGACGAAATTTTTGTAAGGGAGAAGAGTTGTGACATTTTGGATTTCCTGTCATTTCGAGACTTATCAATGAGAATGTATCTAACGATGTATTTCAGTCATATCTCGCTCAGATCAGAACAATCTAGAGTTAACTGATCAAAAGGGAAAGGCTAACACGAGACAAGGTACGTGGATCTAGGGAACTCAAATGGGAAATGACACTTTGACCATAAGGATTGTCGAGGGAGTATTTAGAACCATTAAAGGCCGATCTAAAAATGATTACAGAATACATTGCTAGCGTTATACGATTGAAGCGTAAGCGATGCCACTTAACCCACGTATAATTTACAAAATCTTCCTAAATCGAACGATGACGATCGTGACCGTTGGATCTTGCAATAGACCCTCCTAATTACATGACAACCAAAGTCGCCATGAACTGACGAGTCCTAAGTATGATAAGAATCACAGAGTTGATACGCGTAACGTCTGCAAAAGCTGCCCGTTATTTCGGGATAGTCTGAAATTACATTGACAAAGAAATGACCCAAGGACGAGACTTGAAATTAGAAAATAGAAAGGAAAGAATTCAAACAATTTAATCGAATTGGACGTCGCCTCATCGAAGGAAATTTAAATTGGAAAAACGATGTTTCAGACAACGAAAGCAAAATTACCATTTTGACCCTCAAGGATTAGCTTTGCCCAAATAACTAAAAGAGGAAATTTTGGTCTTTGAAAAACCCTCAAGGCTACCGAAAATGATGGTGTATAATGGCCATTGGATAACAAGATTCATGGACATGAAGACAAGTGGCATGGTGTGAGTGATTGGCCATTAACAAGCCTTTTAACCTACCATTATTGGGGGTTTGATCAAATTATTTAGTGTATAGCCTCTTCCTTCTTCCTTAGCCGTACAACACCTGTCATATACCTCTTCTTCTTAATTTTCCTCTTCTTCCTCTCTTCATCGCTGAGAGTCCGACGACCAGCATTGCCCGCTGGCTTCGCTTGTTCCGACCATCACTCCCGGCTGCCACCTGACCTCGCGCCGGCCACCAACTCCTACCCCAGCATCTTGCTGACAACCTCCAAGTGGAAGCTCAGCCATTGGACACCGGAGGAGCTCCGGCCAGCCATTTTCCCAAAAAAGGACTGATTTAGACGCTGCAAAGAGTAAGTCTTCATTCGGCCTTCGTAGGACCTCGTTTGCTTCAAACTTTCGGCAATATTTTGTAGACATGTAGTACTTAGGTATACTGAGCTGGGGTAACAAGTTGGTTAGATATTGATGGAGATTTGATGATGAAATGGTGTTGTTGCCGATGGACAGAATCTGACCGGCGGTAGGCATGAGAAAACCGAGGTTGTTCTTGGACTTTTGGGCGTCAACTCACCCTTAAATTTTCGGTGAAGCTCTATTACACATAGAGCTATATGTTAGCAAGTAGATTAGATGATAAATTAAGATTTAAGGATGAATTATAGATTGATTAGTTGGGCTTGGAGCAGATCCGAAAATCCCCTATTTCGGTTTGTGTAATTTGAGTTCTAGAAAGCTGTTCGGGGTGTCGCCAAGTCCTAATTTTATTGTTGAGAGTACTAGGATGTCAATTGACATGTTAATGAAGTATATGCTCCATGGTTCGATGGTTTGGACGAGAAAATTGATGAATTGAGTGGATTTCCTTAGGTCGCACGGCTGACTTGTTTTTGGATTACTAGGCCCAATCCTTGGAGTGCTTGGGAGGAGATTTTTGTTGAATTAAGCTTAAGATAAGGAGTTCCTAAACCTTGGTTAGGAGGATAGGCCTCTACTGGAAGAATTTGATTTGAATTAGGTGAATTTTCATGAATTTATCGTGTGATTGTTCAATGTCAATCATTGTGGTTTGGTGAATGCGAGTATGCTTGTTTAACACACATGCCTTTCATTGAATGCCATTTTGTGAGTGATGAATTTTGTTGCCTCGCATGCTGTAGACTCTTAGCTCAATGAATGGGCTTGTACTCGATCATGAAGTCTTGAAATGGAGGGAAATTTGGCATGCTTGAGAACTTTGATACCTTGATGCGTCAAGACGCGGGGTTGTAATGGCAAATATCCTGATGCGTTGAAACGGGGGATGAGATTTATATGTGTCGACACAGACATTGAATGGCATTGGAAACTTGAGGTGCTTAACACCGGTTCATGTTTATGATGGTTTGAGGCGCAATGATGCAGACCAAGCTTGAAGCGTTTTGACGCGGGCGTTGTTAATGGGATGAATCCTGGTGATGGAACGTCTAGCTTGATTTTGTATTCCCATGCCTGACTTGAGTTATATGTTATGTTGATTTGCTTGCATGATCATCAACCAGTTGTTGTTTTATGGCATATTGTGATTGATGTTTGTCGTATGTTGATGAGAGAGTTTTTATTCATTGTCTGTATTTATCTGGGTGTTCTGTCAGCCTAACCTAGAATTAGGACTTGTCTTACTGAGATGTAAATCTCACTCCGTCGTGAGACCTCACTTTTTCAAACCCCAAGCCTTAAAGATGCTACCGACATGTTTAGGCGATCCAAATGAAATGACCACCTATTTTGATGAGTTTTCTGTCGGTTGGGATACCGTTTATGTGAGGAAGTGTACAGTTGTCAGGGTTGACGAGGGAGGTAAGGACTGGAAATTGCATAGGTTCAATGCCTGGTTCCGTAAAGTAGGTGAGGTCACCATAGGTCTATTGAAGTCCACGAAGGTATCTCGAGGAGTCAAACCTAGCTAGTGTCATCCTACTCGGAATTCAGTGGAGGTAGAGGTGTCCATAGCTGGATCGAGGAATGTTCTTGAGAAGACCCCTACCCTGGAAGATACTGACGAGGTGATAGAGATCGACGCCTCTGAGGATGAACTGGAGAATGCCATGATGGATGACTCAATGGAGGTGCGTTCTAAGACCTTCTCAGACTATGAGCCAAACGAGGATGCGGACGAGACAGACGGATTTAGTGGTTCGACTTAGGAGTTTCTTAACCTTGCTTGGGAGTCTTTTGGTAGCAACCCCGTGGCTTGTAATCTTTTGGAACTTAGGAATAGTTGTCTTTTGGATAAGTCCAGATCGCCCCGATTCATCAGCAAGTTTAGCTTACCTGCACTTTTGTATGAACTCATGCTGATGTATATTTATGTTCTCGTTATCCGGGTTCCCTTTGGCTTATGTGCGAATGGGTTGTTTATTTTTGTTTCTGCATGCATGTTTACATTATGCATCTCTCGACAAGTAAGTCATGGGCCTCGAGAGTACAGTGAAGGGAGTTACACATTCGTACGAAGGGCGCGAAGCATGACAAGATCGACCATGATGAAACATATGCTCCGATAGCAAGATTGAAATCCATTTGGTTGCTACTTGCCTATGCGCGCTATCATGGCTTCAAGCTCTATCAAATAGATATCAATAGCGCATTCCTTAATGGATATATTAAGGAGGAAGTCTACGTTGAACAACTTTTAGGCTTTGAAGATCCAAAGAGCTCTGATCATGTATACAAATTGAAGAAATATCTCTATGGACTCAAGCAAGCATCGCAAGCCTGACAAGAAAAGTACTTAGGTACATGCTAACTTCTAGAATCAATGCAGATATCATGATTTTCCAAAAAAAAAACAAAAAGAATATCGTGGCACTATCAACCACATAAGCTGAGTATGTTGCATTAAGAAGTTGTTGTGCTCAAGTCCTATGGATGAAGCAACAATTGAAGGACTTTGGTGTTCAAACTCATAATATAGAGATCAAATGTGACAACACCAATACCGTCAACCTTATAAAGAATCTAATTCTGCATTCATGAGCTAAGTATATTGAAATTAAGCATCATTTTATTCGTGATCATGTGCATAATTGTGATGTTAACATTCAATTTGTTGATACTAAACATCAATTAGCTAACATATTCAAAAGCCACTTGATAGGAATACAATTGAATATGTAAGACAAGAATTAGGTATTATTGCTATACCTGTTTGAGCTATTCTCTAGATGGGTGAAATTTGCTTCTGAGCAAATTGCAACATCTGAGAGAAGCAAAAAAATGCCAAGCTTCATAAGAAGAAGCTTAATAACCACAAAGAACCCAGAACTTAAAGCATTAACTGAAGATGATAGCTTATAAGTGGAAACGACAAAAGGTTTGATCGTTCAAATTATTGGCGAGTTATATTTTTTGCAACAAATAAGGTACACAACATCACAATCTCTCTAAATATTCTGCAAATATTATGATTATATTGATTGTGCTAATTGTCTTGAGTGATTAAATTAAAATTGATTGAATTGATTGATTTGATTGAATATCTTCTTTTCAAAAATTAATTCATCACATCTTTTCAAAATATCATACTCAAAGACGACTTTCAAATTTGCGAAAAGACAAAAACCCATGTCTAAACTGTCGTCTTCTCTTATAACACTCAAAGGATTTTTCCCTTCTGTCACTTCGCACTTTCAAAACCTCTCTTAAGGAGTTTCACGATTTCTCTCTGAAACCTTAAGATCAATATAATCCTCTCAACAAAACTCTCATGGCGCCCAAGATTCCTTCAGAAAATACACTTTCATGTTAACCTATATGCGAACTCAAATAACCAATTTAAAACATGCAAGATTATATATAACCTACATGTGATGACAATTTATTCAGGCATGCAAATAATCAAAGAAACAAATGAACTAAACATGCAAATCAAGATGTAATGAGACTAAGAATGTAACATTCTGGTTTTCCGGTTATTTCATGACTTATCAATAAGAATGTATCTAATGATGTATTTCAGTCTATCTCACTCTGATTTGATCAATCTCGAGTTAACTGACCAAAAGGGAAAGGCTAACGCAAAACAAGGTACGTGGACCTAGGGAACTCAAATAGGAAATGACACTTTGATCATAAGGATTGTCGAGGGAGTATTTAGAACCATTAAAGGCCGATCTCAGAACGATTCCGAAATGCAATGCTAGCGTTATACGATTGGAGCGTGGATGATGCCACTTAATCAACGTATAATTTGCAAAATTTTCCTAAATCGAGCGATGACGATCGTGACAGTCGAAGCTAGCAATAGACCTTCACAATTACATGACAGTTGGAGCTTGATTAGGACAATTCTTCATCTGGTGGCTCGTCTGGCCACACTTAAAACATACCTCCATCCTAGTAGGACAAGGACCACTTCCATGTCTCCTTCAACAAATACGACAATACCAGTTAAACTGGTCCAACGGCTTTCCTATATTTCTGCGAATCGGAGGAACAAATCGTTGATTGTTCACCATCAGCCTTTTCTCGACTGCCGATTATCCCTCAGAGGAGTAAATCATGATCTAGAAGCAACACGTCTTTCCTTGATGTCCCTTTCAATCATTTGGCTCTTCTCAAGTTCACAATTATTATACTACTGTGAATCTTCGGTTTCAAACCATCTCGAAATCTTTGTGCTTTCTCAAGCGGATCCTCCTCTGACCTTCGTGCATACCTTGACAATCTTGCAAACTCGGCTTCATATTGATCCACAGTCAGCTAATTCTGTCGCAACAGCTGAAATTCCAGTCGTTTCCTCTCATGTGCCGTCTTAGAAAAATATTTGACATTGAAATCAGTAGTGAAAGCAGCCCAAGTTAAAGCTGTACCTTCAGGAAATACTCCTCCCTTCGAGGCACTCCACCAATCATACGCAGTTCCCTCTAGCTGATACACAGCTAGCTACAATTTCTCTTCATATGTGCATCTTAACAATTCTAAAGCATTTTCGAGTTTCTCGATCCACCTTGGAGCCAACTCAGGATCTCCAGTACCATAAAATTGGGTCGGTTTCAATTCAATAAACTGCTTCACCAACTGATCCATTGGTTTATTGGCATTGACCTCGCCTTATGCATTCCCAACTTCAGCACCCTAGGCATTATTGCCGTTCACCATATTCACAGCTGCCACAATAGCTCCAGCAGCTTGAGCTATGATCTCAGCTCTATCTTCCGCTTGCCTAAGAGCTGCAGTTGCTCTATCTTGAGCTTCCTTTCCCATAAGCTCTCCAATCTGTTCCAAGGCCTTCAAGACTCCTTCCATTCTTGGATCTTTAGCCACTGGAGCTTTGGAGCTTAAAGCTCTGCTTCTCGACCACCAAGTCGATTACTCATACTTGTTCAACTTAACTCACCTGAGTCACCATAATTCCACCACAGAATTAGGAATCTAATTCACTTACTCACATCTCCTCACTTCTACGCTACTCAACAAAGTAGCAATCATAAAACAACAACAAATCACTCAAGCATTCTCATGAGCACATTAACTAGGGATACAAATCCATACCTCAAGTCCAGACTCATCTAGAACTTGGTACAATCAGAGGTACAACTCACTCATTCAATCCACATCCACAACTACATGCTAAGTGTAGAGCTCGACCCTTCAAAGATCCACAACAACCATGCCATGTCAAGATGCCAATCACATACACCATTCAAATGTCATGCATTTATGCTTGACTCTAACGACTTCCCCTAGGGTTTCACTACCCTAACTCATTCAAATTTCTTTACTCCTTATTACTCTAATCCTCCATCAACGGTGATCTTCGTAACCTGCTCTTAACCTGCTCTGATACCACTTCAAACGGGGAAGTAACGCCCCGCATCCCCTAGAGCTCGTTACATCCGCCTCAAGCCAATCTCTACCCAGGAACCGCACATGGCCTAGTATGATATGAACTGCGCAAACGAAAACGAGATACATCGCCGTACAATAAAGATAAAAACAAAAAGGGAGTTTTGGAAGAATTCAAAAGCACACCGTTTATACATTTTAGAAACATCCATTAAAAACAGCGGAAGGGAAAAGACAAAAATATAAAGCTGCACACCCGAGTTGAAATGAAACCAAGGCCTTGAGTTCAAAGGTTACTAGTATACCATTCCTAGAGCCTCACACCAAAATTGTTCCTTAGTCACTTAACCCCTTTCATCCGGACTTCTCATCGGAACAACTTGAATCATCCTTTCCATCGTCCCCCTCAGCATCTGGGTAGTAATCCGAAAAAGTCTTGGATGGTACATTTTCTGAGGCTCTCTGGTGTCTTCCTCGGTTTCCTCTTCTTCTTTAGCTTCTACTTCGTATTCTTCGTTAGTGGCCTCGATCGCGTCAGCAGAAATCTCTACATAATTCATATGCTCCGTAGAGGACAGTGGAGACTTCGACACTTTAGGTATATTTCTTGAACCTCTCATAGATGCTGGGTTATCCACTTCAATGCCCGGTTGGGACGAATGGCACTAGGTTGGAATTACTTCCCATGGAACATCCTCTAGTAGCGGGGGTCCCATCAGGTTACTGTCTCCCACTTGACAAAACCATGCTTCAAAATGGTGGGGTTGTAGTTCCAGCTTCCATTCGTCTACCTAGACAGTCGTGCACTTCCTGATATAGGTGATACCATTCCGATAGGGGAACTCATAAGAAAGGGCGGTCATCTCCCTTGGGTCGCCCAGGCGGATTGGCAGCATGGCTAAGGTTTAGGGCCTGAAAAGTTTGTCCCACTACGGGGTGAGATCAACATATCAAAAAGTGAAACCTAGCCTTATGCCTCAATACAAATCCTACCGGATCACACACAAATGCCACTCAAAATGCAAACTAACAAGCAATGCAATTGTAAAAAAAAGCATCACATGACAACAATATCAGTTCAATGGACGTGGACAATAAATAAAAACAATCATGTTCAATATACTCCACTGGCCCTCCCGCCACCTGACTTCACCGAGTCATCAGACCAAACGATATCCACGTACCACAGGGGTTATCAGACCAATCGGTACTCTCTAGGCTTACAACCACTCAATGCCGCCGGGGTTATCAGACCAATTGGCATTCTCATTCTCATTCAATTTCACTACCCTCCGATATCGCCGGGGTCATCAGACCAATTGGTATCCTCAACACCTTTCTCATTAATATCACTATGCCATTAAGACACACATGCAATTCAATTCATAAAAAATTCCCCAGTCAATCATATCATTCAATTACTCATCCAGCAATGTCCTGTCATTTAGAGAAAGGATTAAGAAACACTTACCTGATTAAATATCACAATATCGCACCAAGCAAGACTCCTTAAAGCCACAAGTATAAAATCCGCACGAATGCTTCATTAACCTAACAAGATTAACCAATCTTGAGTCACGAATCATAGAATATTCACTTCCATTAACTCAATCCTTTCGTAGCCATATCCTTGGCAATTCGAGACACCTTTTCTAACAATCGAACACATGACAATGCTCGCTTTAAACCCTAAATGTATTCGGTTTACTTAGCCATACACACGACAAGACACAATTTAGAGTTTCGTGCACCAATTTGGCCATAAATCACTTTCAAACCTCAATCCACTTCTCACACTTTCCATTGACACTTCACATGATATCATACAAGACATTATAAGTCAATTGAAGTCAAAATATTCATCATTTAGTCCATAAACAGAATTGGCCATCATATAGTCATCCTCAAAATAGAACCGATTTGGGTTTTCAACCGTTCAATCAGCCATAATTCAATTCCAAGCCTAACACTTCACACAAATAACATACCAAGACCTTCATTTACAAGTTTAGAAGGCTCATCAAGAGATTTGAAGTCAATCGACACCCGAAAACTGAAATACATCGTAAGGTACATTCAAATTCAATAGCCTCAAAATGATAGGAATTTTAGAATGTCACAATTCTTCCCCCTTTATAGAAATTTCGTCCTCGAAATTTATAATAAACCCAACTTAAGTAAACAAATGGGGGTATTGACGTCTCATAGCTTCTTTGCTTTCCCACGTCGCTCCTTCAGTCTCGTAATGCTCCCAAATCATTTTGACTAATGGAATCGTTTTATTCCTTAAGACTTGCTCCTTTCGATCTTCGATTTTGATAGGCTTTTCCATATATGACACCTTGTCATCAACCTCGATGGTTTCAAAATCCAAAACATGATTCAGATCTGGCTCATACTTCCTCAGCATTGACACATGAAATACATTGTGTACTTGCGATAAGTTTGACGGCAAAGCGAGTCTGTAGGCCAAAGTTCTAACTTGCTCCAGAATTTCAAAAGGACCTACATACCTCGGACTCAATTTTCCCTTTTTCCCAAATCGAGACAATCCACGCATCGGTAATAGCCTTAGGAAAACATGGTTGCCAACTTGGAATTCCAATGGTTTACGTCTTTTATCATCGTAGCTCTTCTTTCGATTTTGTGTCGTTTTTAGCCTTTCATTAATGACTTTAATTGCCTCAACAGACTATTCCACTAATTCAGGGCTTGTTATACTCCTTTCTCCAACTTCATCCCAGCATACAGACGTTCTGCAAGCTCAACCATAAAGTGCTTCGAACGGTGCCATACCAAAGCTTTGTTGGCAACTGTTATTATACGCAAACTCTACCAAATGCAGTCGATCCTCCCATCCACCTTTAAAATCTATAACGCACGTCCGTAACATATCCCCGAGCATTTGAATTGTTCTTTCTGACTGTCTATCAGTCTGTGGATGGTACGCCGTGCTGAATTGCAATCTAGTTCTCAAAGTTTCCTGCAGACTCTTCCAAAAGTTTGCTATAAACTTAGGATCTCGATCCGACGTGATCGTAACAGGGACTCCATGCAATCGCACAATCTAACGCATATATAATTCTGCATACTTATCCATTACAAAATCCTTTCGCACAGGTATGAAATGTGCCGACTTTGTCAATCTATCCGCAATTACCCAAATTGAGTCATGGCCTTTCTGACTCTTCGGTAACCCCATCACAAAATCCATCGTTATATGTTCCACTTCCATTCAGGAATTTCTAGAGGTTGTAACAATCCTCAAGGTTTACATTATTGAGCCTTCACTTGCTGACAGGTTAAACACTTCGCCACATGCTTAGCTACATCCACCTTCATTCTGTTCCACCAGTAGTGTTGACAGAGATTCTGATACATCTTTGTGCTTCCCGGATGAATACTGTAATTGCTCCTGTATGCTTTCGACAAAATCCTTTCTTTAAGTTCCTCATTCTCAGGTACACACAACCGTCCACGAAACTTCAGAATTCCTTCTTCAGACACTTGAAATTCAGCTTTCCTTTTCGTTGTGTCCATTTCGAGAATCATTTGAATCTCTGGATTCGTAGACTGCAAGGCCTTTATTCTTTCTTGAATTTCGGGTTCAACTCTTAGAGTTGCCATTAAACTTGTCAGTTGCCAAACTTCCAATTTAAACTCAGAATTTCTCAACTCCTCTAACAAAGACCATCCTTTAACCAATAAAAGCGCAATGTTTGACTTCCGGCTAAGTGCATTCGCAACCCTATTCAGCTTTCCAAGATGTTACAGAATCTCACAATCATAATCCTTGAGTAATTCCATCCAACGTCGCTGTCTCATATTCAATTCTTTCTGAGAGAACAGATACTTGAAACTTTGATGATCTGTATAAATCTGAAATCTTTCACCACACAAGTAGTGTCTCCAGATCTTTAAAGCGAAGATGATGGCAGCTAACTCTAAATCATGCGTCGGATAATTCATCTCATGAGATCTCAATTGTCGCAAGGCATAAGCAACCACTTTTCCATGTTGCGTCAACACGCACCCTAATCCTTTTAGCGAAGCATTGCTATATATCTTATAACCTCCAGGTCCAGAAGGAATGGTTAATACTGGTGCGGTCATCAATTGGTGCTTAAGTTCTTGAAAATTGCTTTCGCAATTATCAGTCCATTCGAACTTCACGTCCTTCTTTGTTAGCCTCATTAATGGAGTAGCTATAGACGAAAGCTTCTCCACGAATCGCCTATAATAACCTACTAATCCCATAAAACTTCTAATCTCGGTAACTGTTGTAGGTCTAGGCCATTTCATCACTACCTCAATCTTTGAAGGATCTACTGAAATTCCTACTCCAGAAATCACATGACCAAGGAAATCCACTTTACTCAACCAAAATTTGCATTTACTAAACTTAGCGTAAAGCGAATGCTCTCTCAGGATCTGCAGAACTACCATCAAGTGTTCCTCATGTTCTCAATTACTCTTCGAATAAATCAAAATGTCGTCTATGAAAACAATGACGAATTGATCCAAGTACTCCTTAAACACTCGGTGCATCAAATCCATGAATGCTGCGGGGGCATTGGTCAAACCAAAAGCCAGCTGGTGCTCCCCATGGTGACGCGCTCGGTCTAATGATCCTTTATCCAATAATTCCTGCATATGTAATTTTAATTCTTTTAACTCAGACAAGGACATCCGATACGGTGCCTTTGAGATTGGCTCCGTTCCAGATGCCAACTCAATTACAAACTCAATTTCTCTCTCAGGTGGTAATCTTGGCAATTCCTTAGGAAAGACATCCGGAAACTCACGTACCACGGATATACTATCCAGGTTCGGCTCCTTCGCTGTTGTATCTACCACAACGGCTAAATAAGCTTGACACCATTCATTCAACAACTTGGTCACTTCAAGCGACGAAATTGAAGGAATCAAGGCTCCTCCTCGACTCCCTGCAAATTCAAAACTAGGGCGATCTTTTGGGTAAATCGAATTACCCTGTTACCACAACCAACTACAGCCCTACGCTTCACCAACCAATCCATGCTGATAATCACATCAAAATCATACATTGGCAACACAGTCAAATGTATCCTTTTTTCGCTACCACCAATCACTATTTTACAATCCGCACAACCGAGCGAGACTAGCACATTATCCTTTAATGGTGTAGCAATATGCAGTAGTACATTCAATGGTTTCAACTCTACTCCCACTAGATCAGCAAATTGAGCAGATATAAAGGAATGCGAAGCACCAGGATCAAATAAGGCATAGGCAACTTGGTCACATAAATAAATCGTACTTGTGACCACGCCAGGTGCTTCATCTGCCTCTCTACGTGCTACAACATACACTATCCCATGGGCTGGTGGTCGATTCTGCTCATTCTGGAATCACAACCAGTGGTCCTACTTGTGGTCGCTACCCTTGCGCTCTGGGTCTCGGGGCATTATTTGGACAATTCTTCATCTGGTGGCCCGTTTGGCCATACTTAAAACATGCCCACATCCTAATAGGACCAGGACCACTTCCATGCCTCTTTCCACAAATACGACAATACCAATTAAACTGGTTCGTCGGCTTTTCGATATTTCTGCGAATTGGAGGAACAAATCGTCAATTGTTCACCATTGGCCTTTTTCCTGACTGCCGATTATCCATCAGATGAGTAAATTTTGATCCAGAAGCATTGCCTCTTTCCTCGATATTTCTCAGGACTCCTTCCATTCTTGGATTCTCAGCCACTGGAGCTCTAGAGCTCAAAGCTCTGCTTCTCGGCCACTAAGTCGATTACTCATACTTGTTCAACTTAACTCACCCGAGTCACCATAATTCCATCATAGAATTAGAAATCTAATTCACTTACTCACATCTCCTTACTTCTATGCTACTCAACAAAGCAGCAATCATAAAACAACAACCAATCACTTTGGCATTCTCATGAGCACATCAACCAGGGATACAAATCAATACCTCAAATCCAGACTCATCTACAACTTGGTACAATTAGAGGTATAACTCACTCATTCAATCCACATCCACAGCAACATGCTAAGTGTAGAGCTTGACCCCTCATAGATCCGCAAAAACCATGTCATGTCAAGATGCCAATCACATGCGCCATTCATATGTCATGCATTCATACTTGACTCCAACGACTCCCCTTAGGGTCTCACTACCCCAACTCATTTAAATTTCTTTACTCTTATTACTCCAATCCTCCATCAATGGTAATCTTCGTAACCTTCTATTAACCTACTCTAATAACACTTCAAACGGAGATGTAACGCCCCGCGTCCTCTGGAGCTCATTATGTGCCATTCCGAATTCCGACCCCTCTCGAGGCTATTGAATGGAAAGATATCGATCAAGGTATTTCAGTTATATCTCGCTCAGAGCAGACCATCTTGAGTTAACTGACCAAAAGAGAAAGACTAACGTGGAGTTGGGTACGTGGACTTCAGAAATTCAAATAAGAAATGACGCTTTGACCATAAAGATCATTGAGGGGGATATTTTGGGCTAGCAAAGATTGATCTAGGAATGATCATGGGATGCTTTGTTAGTGTTATACGATTGGGACGCGAGTGATTCCGCTTAACCAATGTATAATTTGTAAAAATTCCTTAAATCGGATTTTGATGATCAGGATCGCAGGAACTATCGATAAACCCACGTAACACATGACAATCAAAGTCGCCACGGCTTGAGAGATCCTAAGATCGATACGCGTAACGCCTGTAAGAGTCGTCCGTCAGTTTGAGATAAATTGAAATTACAGTCGACGAGAACTCGACATGAATTGGACCTCGGAAGTGGTTATCGGACATTGAGGAATTTCAACATTTGAAAAGAATTGGACATTGCCTCATCGGGAGTAATTAAGATTGTTATTCACCTCATAAGATTGAAAAAGTGAGATTTTGAACGGTAAGTGGAAAATGACCAGTTTGCCTTCGGAGATTTCTCATGCTTTTAAAAATAGACAAGGGCATTTTGGTTATTTCTCCCTCTTCCTCTTTAGCCGAAAATTAAGGGGTAAGGTGGTCTTTTGGCCCCTTGATATTTTCTTGAAGAACAAGACAACCTACTGCCCTAGATTAGGACCCTACTTAGCATTATTTGCTTGTCAAGTCCTCCACCACCAAAGTCTTGTCTCATTTTATATTGGGGATTAAGGAAGGCACCTATCCTTCTCTCTTTAAGCCTTCGGCCAAATCTCTCTCTCTCTCCCTAGCCCTCATTTTCCTCTATTCCTTCAAACTCTTTCTTTTGCATTTCGCCGCCTAGTTCCAACCACCTCCACTGTTCCAGCCATAACATCTTCATCTATTATCCAATTAAGATGAGCCACCTACCAATAGAAAGATCTTTCTCTTGCCGTTCCAACAAGATATTATGAACAAAAATCCACCTAGTCATTTGTTCCGTAGGCTCGTTTGAGTGAGGAAAGGTCGCTGCTCGACTCTGTACCGACCCGAGGAGCTTCATCTTGGAATTCCAGGTTTGTTTTGGCTTCATTCATGATAATACCACCTTTCAACCCTAGATAAGACATATACCTTTATTTTCAAGAAGTTTGGTTAGATTTTGATAAGTTTTAATGGTTGAATCTTCATGGTCTTCAAGAGGACAGAAACTGCCCCACAAGTCAGAATTGAAACCGTGATTCCTTGAGGATCATTGAGGCTTTGTTTTGCTTGGAAATCGCCAGTAGTCATCCTAAGGCATCGTATTTTGTGTTAACAAGATGTGTATATGGCTAGAAGGGAGTTTAGAAGGATTTTTAATGGTTGATTTCTTTTGGAGTCACTAAGGACAAAATTTGTCCATCCCGACCGGTTTGGAATCGAGACACATTTGAGGACCTTTAAGGCGTCGCCTTGCCTAGATATTGTGGGTAAGATTCTCTAAGACATAATAGTATATGTTAGCAAGGGGTTGGTGAGTTTGTGACATTCTGATTTCAAGTCAATTTCAGACTCATTAATGAGAAGTAAATCTAGAGATGTATTTCAGTCGTATCCTGCTCGAATCTAATCAATTCAAGTAGGCTGACCAAAAGAGAAAGGCTAACGCGAGACAAGATACGTGGACCTAGAGAATTCGAAGAGAAAATGGTGCTTTGACCATAAGGATTGTCGAGGGGATATTTAGAACCACGAAAAGGCCGATCCAAGAACGATTAAGGAATGCCTTGCAAGTGTCATACGATTGGAGCGCGGGTGATGCCGCTCAACCAACGTATGATTTGCAAAATTTTTCTTTATTGGACAGTGACGATTAAGATCAAAGGGACTAGTGATAGACCCTCACAATTATATAACAACCAGAGCTGCCACGAATTGACAAGCCCTAAACGTGATATGAATCACGGGGTCGATACACGTAATGTCTGCATAAACTGCTCGTTGGTTCAGGATAGGTTAGAACCACGTCTGATAGAAGAAACCATCAAGAATTCCAACGTTATATATGGATTGGCCATCGCCCTATCGAAGTTTATTAGAACGAGAAAAACGACGTTCCAGACATCGGGGGTGAAATTACCCTTTTGCCCCTCGAGCTTAAAGCCTTGTCCATGCATTTGAAGAAAGGCAATTTGGTCATTAAATCCTCCCAAGCCTGCCGAACACAAGGAGAATTATGGGCCATTTGATCAAATTGATTGACATTGAGGACAAGTGTCACAAGATCAATTAAAGAGTAGTCTTGTCCAACTTTATACACCAACCATTCAACCCATTGACCATGAGAGTTGTATATAGCAAATCTCACTCTCTCTCCTCACTCATGACCGGCTATTTTCCCCTCCAAAGCATCGAAAATCTTCTTCTTTTTCTTCCTTCATTCTGCCGCTCAGAGACAGTTTCTAGAGTCCTTGTTCGGCGCTATCGACGACCTCCTCCAGTGACCAGCTGCCGGTACGCCGACCATACCGACCTAGCTCTACGTCTTGCCGACCTCCTCGAGTTGGAAGCAAGCAATTTGTACCACCGAGGAGCTCCGACCAAGTGTTTTCCTGAGAGTCGACAAAATCTGATCCAACCTGAGGTAGGTTCGATTTCTGACCCTTTTGGAGGCCGAAATGTTAGAATCTTGAGGTTAAATTTTATGGAGATCTAGGAGACATGTATATCTATATGTGGTAAAAATTTAGGCTTGATTTGATCAAGTTTTGACCTCAAATGGGTCTTGTGAACTATGGACAGAAACTGTCGGCGTACTGACTTGAAGAATCCGGCAACTTCCGAAGAGATTCCGACAACGATTCGACTTAAAACCCTCGATAAGACCCTTAGACCCTTAGGTAGACATGTTAAGAGGTAGGATGATGATTAAATGATGGATTTAGAGTTGATTTAGGGCTGGTTGTGCTCGATTTGCACAAAATCGAGAAGAATCGGTTCGGTTCTGTGCAAGGCCGAGGCTGTTGGAGCTGATGACTATGGATTATAAGAATCAAATTGATGATTAAGACATGCTAAAGGACGGAGTTTTGAATTGGAATGAATGATTTCATGGCCTGATTTTGTGAGAGGCGCGAGGGAGTCCAAATCTGTCCAGTATTGTGAGTTGGCATTTCATGGCATGTTTAATTGAAAATCGATTGTTTGGGAAGCCCTAATTGACCATGAATGTCACGCCCCAACCCCCTCGATACACGCGAACATCCCTGCAAGCAAACTAACAACAATCTCTCGGCGGTCCCAATATCCATCACAAGTTTTCAAGAGACATAATAAATACTTCAGGCAAGCAGAAGCGTTACCAACATAAATCCCCGTACAATATATAGAGATTAAGTGGGACCTGGATAGCTCAATGACATTCATACATTATATTATACTGTTCATACAGATACCAACTACTAAGATCCACTAGACAACAGGGCGACATGGTAAACATGTCAAAAGGAAACATCCACAAAATTCATCAGGAGAGGGGTCAGGTCGCCAATCAAAAGATCCGGTCACCAACTAGAGTCGCCTAGGAAGAACTGCTAGAATCTCCTGTGTCCTCAGTCTCCTCCGTCGGCTCGTACTCGAAGAAGGTCTCGGACGGGACCTCAATGGAGTCCTCCATGGTCGCTTCCTATGACGACTCGATAAGGTCCCCTTCGGACACCTCTAGGACTATGACCTCCTCCTCTTGCTGCTCTGTGGACTCCAAGAACGGGGTCTGCTTTGGCCCATTCCTAAACCCTACTACTGACCCCTCAGGCAACTCCTACTCTGCTGCAGTCTGACACTAATCGGGTATGACACCCTGAGGTACCTCGTGGGACTTCAGCGGCCCAATCTACTGGTCTCCTACTTTCTTAAACCACGCCTCAAACGTATGAGGCTTCTAATCGGGCTTACCCTCATCCACCCTTACGACAGTGCAGTTCCTCACATAAATGTTCCCCTGTAGATCCGAGAACTCGTCAAAATAAGCCGTCATCTCTTTTGACTCCTTAAAGCGTATTGGCCACATACCTATGGCCTAAGATCTGTAAAAGAAGGGTTTCCCAAAAGGGGTAAAAAACACATCTCAGTAGGAAAAACCTAACCCCATGTCAGATTAATAGTCTACTTAGGTAGCCGTACCCCTCAATGATTTCAAACTCAGAAACAGACAGGCATATAAGGCACGAATCAATAAACAATAGCATACAGAAGACAGACATGCAAATATGACGACATGCCACACTCAGATGCACATGCACTCTTAGCCTGTCCTTTGCCACATCCATCAATCTCCACCTGCCTCAATCTCTAGCCCGTGAACTAGTCGCCTCAACCTCGGTCCGCGTAAACGCATCAGACCGTCATTGGTGACCCGCGTAAACGCATAAGGTTTCGATGAATCTCCAGGCAAAGCTCATTAACTCATACTCTGTCCCGCGAATAGTTCGCATCAGGACAATGGCTATCTTAACCCCGCGATCTCGTCGCATCAGGGTGCCACAAAACTATAACTTCACCCCGTGATCTTGTCGCTTCAAGGTATCAACTCCCGCCTCGCATCTCATACACCTCAAGGCCCTGCCATGTCATGCTCATGCCATATTGTCTCAGTTCAATTCACATACAACGATAGGTGTCACTCATATACAAGGTGAACACTCATGGCATGCAAAACAATCACATGATACCCAGACGTGGCAAATGACTCAAGCATAGACAATGTCACACCCAATCAGCCTATAATGTCTTAGGACATATTCTAAACCATCCTTTGTTAGAAATTGCTCATAAATCGATCCATTCAATTCTCGACTCACCCGATAGAGTCCAATCCCCCTAGCCTAAGTTTAGGAAATCCCTTATCTTTAACTGGACAACATAAATCTCCTTCTTCTTGGACCACCTAGGTTTCGGCCAATCAACGTCCACACCCGGACTTGTCGCGTAACCTAGAATTTCAACCAATTCGTCAAATTTCCATACCCAATTCCTCAATCCATCAATCCCAATCATCCATAACTTAACTCTCAATACCTCATCACATCTTAAACATCAAATTGCAGCTTAAAATCATCATCCACAGCTCTCAACAGAATCGGTTTGGCCCGGCACCGAACCGGTCCCACTCGGTTTTGTGCTAGTCGGGTCCAATCGGTCCTAATCTACTCCAAACCCAACATTTATACACTATCCTGGCTCTTAGAATGTCTACCTAAGGGTTTGGGTGGCTCACCGCGAGTTTCGAGTCAAATGGCCGCCGGATTCCTGTTGAAACTCGCCGGAACGCCCAAGGTCAGATTACAGGCAGATTCTGGGCAAAATGTACAAGGCCGGTTCATAATCAAAACCTTATCAAATCAAGCTTCAATTTTTACCACAGAATCCTACACATCTCTACTAGATCTCCACAAAAGTTGGGCCCCAGATTCCAAGATTTTGACCAGTAAAAGGGCTAAGTACCAAACCTACCTCAGATTAAGTCCTAATATGTCGGCTCTCGGGAAAATCTCTGCTCGGGACTCCTCGATGCTCCAATCAAGCTGATTCTTGTTTGAGGACATCGGCAAGACATAGAGCTTCATCGGTGTGGTCGGTCGGTGGCTGGTTGGTGGCCGGAAGGGCGGTCGTGGTCGGCAAACAGGGGGTTCCGGGGCGGTCGGGCGGTGAGCAGAAACAGAAGAAGAGGAAGAGGATGATCGGTGGTTCTCTTGGGGGCTTGGCCGAATGAGGGGGTGAGGAGAGAGAGAGGAGAGAGAATTGCTATATCCAATTTTGGTCAATGGAGTTGAATGTTAGGTGAGCATAAAGTATGATATGACCACACTTCCTAACCTCTTGACACTTGGCATTTGTCTTCCCAAAGTGAATCTAAGGGCTCTTTTTTAGTCTTCTTTTTCGGCAGCCAAGGGAGGGTTAAAAGACCAATTTGCCTTTCTTCAATTGCAAGGGCAAAGTTCTAAGCTTGAGGGGCAAAACGGTCATTTTACCCCCGACGTTCAGAACGTTGTTTTTCTCGCTCCGAAATTCATCGATAGGGCGACGGCCAATCAAAATAAAGTTGGAATTATTGATTTTCTATTTTAACCTTTTCTAGACTCGTTTATGATAGTTTTCTCTGTCAGACGTGATTCCAGTCCATCCTGAACCAACGGGCAGCTTATGCAGACATTATGCGTATCGACCCCGTGATTCATATCACGTTTAGGACTCGTCAATTCGTGGCGGCCTTGGTTGCCATGTAATTGTGAGGGTTTATCACTAGTCCATATGGTCTTGATCGTCACAGTCCGATTTAGGATAATTTTGCAAATCATACGCTGGTTAAGCGGCATCACCCGCGCTCTAATCGTACGACACTCGCATGGTAATCCTTAATCACTCTTAGATCAGCCTATTGGCGGTTCCAAATATCCCCTCGACAATCCTTATGGTCAAAGCACCATTTCTTATCTGAGTCGCCTAGGTCCACGTACCTCGTCTCGCGTCATCCTTTCCTCTTTGGTCAGTATACTCAAATTGATCAAATTTGACCGGAATACAGTTGAAATACATCGCTTGATGCATATAAACTTCTCATTATAGAGTTTGAAATTGATTGAAAACCAGAATGTCACAACTCTTCCCCCCTTACAAAAATTTCGTCCCCGAAATTTACATTACACTCAATTACTCAAATAAATGGGGGTGTTGCCGCCTCATTGTCTCTTCATTCTCCCACGTGGCTCCTTCCATTCCGTGGTGCTCCCATACTGCTTTGATCAGAGGAATCTTCTTATTCCTGAGGATTTGCTCCTTCCGATCCTCGATCCTTATTGGCTTCTCTACGTAAGACACTCTGCTGTCCACCTCTATGGCTTCGTGGTCCAACACATGTCGGATCAGGCTCATACTTTCTTAGCATCGACACATGAAATACATTATGTACCTGGGATAGATTTGGTGGCAGAGCAAGCCGGTAGGCTATAGTTCCAATCCGTTCCAGTATCTCCAAAGGGCCTACGTACCACGGGCTCAGCTTCCTCTTCCTCCCAAATCGCAATGGTCCCCTCATTGGCGACACCTTGAGGAAGACGTGATCGCCCACTTGAAACTCCAGGGCTTGTGTCGCTTGTTTGCATAGCTCTTCTGGCGACTCTACGCCGTCCTCAGTCTATCTTAGATTACTTTCACTGGTTCCACCGATTACTCTACCAATTCGGGGCCCGTGATACTTCTTTCTCCGATCTCATCCCAACATATCAGTGTTCTGCAAGTTCTACCATAGAGTGCTTCGAACGGTGCCATCTATATACTTTGCTGGTAGCTATTATTGTAAGCAAATTCTACCAGGTGTAGCTGTTCTTCCCATCCACCTTTAAAATCAATGACACATGCTCTCAACATGTCCTCGAGCGTCTGGATCGTCCTTTCTGACTGCCCATCCTTCTGTGGATGGTACGCCGTACTGAACTGCAGTTGGGTTCCCATAGCTTCTTGCAGGCTCTTCCAAAAATTTGCCGTGAATTTTGGATCTCTGTCTGAGGTATTCGTCACCGGCACTCCATGTAATCTCACTATCTGCCTGATGTACAACTCTGCATACTTATCCATAGTGAAGTCCTTTCGCACAGGAATAAAGTGGGCGGACTTGGTCAATTGGTCCACAACTACCCATATCGAGTCATGACCTCTTTGGCTCCTCGGAAGTCTCATCACGAGATCTATGGTTATGTGCTCCCACTTCCATTCCGGAATCTCCAGTGGCTGCAACAGTCCTCCAGGCTTACAGTGTTGCGCCTTCACTTGCTGGCATGTCAAACACTTTGCCACTTATCTTGCCACGTCTACCTTCATTCCATTCTACCAATAATGCTGTCGCAAATTCTGGTACATCTTTGTACTCCCAAGGTGGATACTATAGTTGCTCCTATGAGCCTTTGACAAAATTCTTTTTCGAAGTCCTTCATCCTTTGGTACGCAGTCTTCCTCGAAACCTCAAAATTCCATCTTTTGATATTTGAAATTTCGGCTTTCTCTCCAAAGCATCCATCTCGACAATTTTCTAAATCTCCGAGTCCGTAGACTGTAATGCCTTAATCCCTTCTTGGACTTCAAGTTCCACCCTCAACGTAGCTATTAAGCTGGACAATTGATCGACCTCTAATCTAAATTCAGAATCTCTCAAATCCTCTATGGTCGACCAACTTCTCACTAGCCGGCATGCAATACTTAACTTCCGACTTAGTGCATCTGCTACTCTGTTGGCTTTCCTAGGGTGATATAGTATATCACAGTCGTAATCTTTGAGCAGCTCCATCCATCTACGCTGTCTCATGTTCAGCTCTTTCTGGGAAAACAAGTATTTCAAGCTCTAGTGGCCGGTGTATATATGAAACTTCTCACCACAAAGGTAGTGTCTCCAAATCTTCAGGACAAATACGATCGCCGCTAACTCCAGGTCATGAGTCGGGTAATTCGTCTCATGTGACCTCAACTGCCTGGATGCATAGGCTACTATCCTGCTGTGCTGCATCAAAACACAGCTTAATCCTTTCAGCGAAGCATCACTGTAAATTTCGTAACCTCCCGGTCCCGACGGAATGGTCAGCATTGGTGCGGTCGTCAATCTGTGCTTAAGCTCTTGGAAACTCTTCTCACATTTATCAGTCCATTCAAACTTTATTTCCTTATTTGTCAACCGCGTCAGTGGGACGGCTATGGATGAGAATTTCTCCATAAATCGCCTATAGTATCCCGCCAGTCCCAAGAAACTTCTGACCTCAGTGGCCGTAGTAGGCCTCGGCCAATTGATTACATCCTCAATCTTTGTAGGATCCACTACAATCCCTTTACCAGACACCACATGACCTAGAAATGCTACCCTGTTCAGCCAAAATTCGCATTTGCTTAACTTTGCATACAGTGAATGTTCCCTCAGGGTCCTCAGTACAATTCTTAAATTGCCTTCATGTTCTGCATCGCTTCTCGAGTAAATCAAGATATCGTCAATGAAGACTATGACGAATCTATCCAGAAACTCCTTGAATACTTGGTGCATCAGGTTCATGAATGCAGCTGGAGCGTTAGTCAATCCAAATGGCATCACCGTGAACTCATAATGACCATACCTCGTCCTGAAGGCAATTTTCGGTATGTCTTCCTTCTTAATCCGCAGCTGGTGATACCCAGTTCTCAAATCAATCTTCGAAAATACTGCTGCTTCTTGCAACTGATCAAAAAGATCGTCGATCTTCGGCAGTGGATAATTGTTCTTCACTATCACTTGGTTCAGTTGCCGATAGTCAATGCATAGCCGCAAAGACTCATCCTTCTTTCTCACAAACAACACTGGTGCTCCCCACGGTGAAGCACTTGGTCGGATGAATCCTTTGTCTAGCAGCTCTTGCATCTGCACCTTTAACTCCTTTAATTCTAACAGGGACATCCTGTACGGTGCTTTCGATATCGGCTCTGTCTCGGGGGCTAATTCAATTACAAACTCTAGTTCCCGTTCTGGTGGTAATCCTGGCAACTTCTAAGGAAACACATCCGGGAACTCACGCACTATCGAAATATTCTCTAACTTTGGTTCCTCGACAGTCGTATCCATTACTGCTACTAAGTATGCCCGACATCCTTCAGACATCAACTTAGTTACTTCCAAAGATGATACTAAGGGAATCGAGATTCCTCTTCGACTTCCCACCAATTCAAAGCTAGGGCGGCCTCTCGGATAAAATTGAATTGTTCTACTACCACAGTCTACTACTGCCCCCTGCTTACCTAACCAATTCATTCCTATTATTACGTCAAAATCAAACATGGGCAATACGGCTAGGTCAATGCTTTCTTTATTTCCCCCAATCACTATCTCACAACCAGTACAACCTAATGAAACTATTGTGTTATCCTTTAAGGGTGTGGTAACATGCAAGATCATGCTCAACGGTTCCAATTTCATGGCTACTAATTCAGCGAACTGTGCAAACACAAATGAGTGCATGGCACCAGGATCAAACAATGCATAAGCAGTCTGGTTGCACAAGTGAACCATACCTGTGACCACTCCCGATGCTTCCTTCGCCTCTTTGCGGGCTACAACATATACTCTGCCTTGTGCCGACGGCCTGTTCTGCTCAGTCTGAGGCGTTGCAGTCGACTGCCCAGCTTGTGGCCTCTGTCCTTGTGGTCGACTTGCCGGAGCTTGGTTTGGAAACACCCTCATCTTATGGCCCAGTTGGCCACACTTGAAACAAGCTCCTGTTCTTACTAGGCACGGTCTCAGACCATCCTCGAATCTCTTTGCCTTCTCCAAAGGTCCTCCACAGATTGAGGTGCGTACCCCGAGAGCCTCGCGAACTCAGCCTCGTACTGGTCTATTGTCAATTGATTTTGGCGTAGTTGCAGGAACTCCACTTGCTTCCTTTCTCTGTCCATTTCTGAGAAATATTTATCATTAAAAGCTATTTGAAAAGCGTTCCAGTTCAAGGTCGCTCCTTTAGGGAAGACTCCATCTTTGGTGGCAGCCCACCAATCATTGGATGTACCCTCCAGTTGGTACACAGCCAACAATACCTTCTCCTCGTCTGTGCATCTCAGCACCCCAAAAGCCTTCTCCAACTTTTCTATCCATCTAGGCGCTAGCTCGGGATCTCCAATCCCGTCAAACTGTGTCGGTTTTAGTTTCATGAACTGCTCCACCAGTTGGCCCATTTGTCTGGCCACAACGATTTCCTCTTGAGGGTTTACTGTTTCATTACTCTAATTCGGCTCGCCCTGATTCCACTTCCACCAGTGTTGCCAATGTTGGTATTGACGGCAACTAGGACAGCTCCCATTGCCTGGGCTCTGGCAGCGTCCTGGTCCTGGACCTGCCTATCTATCATGTCTCTAAGCCCCTCTATTGCCCTCAGCAGACCGTCCACTCTTGGGTCCTCTGCTACGAGCGGCCTCGAGCTAGAGGCTCTACCTCTCGGTCTTCCAGATCTTTTGAATGGGTTACTCATCTTCGTCTCTTTCTACTGAACCTGATCCACCACAAGTTCAGCAATGAGTTAATAACTTACTCATTCATCCAATCCAGAGTTACTAACTACTCCTTAACGGAAACAGTTATACAACAACAATACTCCATACATCAATTTTAGAAACATTTCAACCAATGGCCCATGGCCATTCCTCATTTCCATCCACTCCAGTGATTCACTAAAACCAATTACTTTCATTCATTAAGCAAGTCAAGGTCCAGAAATGACCTTCAATTCTAAGTAGAGAACTTAATTCCTTATGCCTTGCCATAATCTTACCAAGGTTAAACACCATCCATAGGTGTCAGGTCACATGCTAGGCATCCCATGCCTTACCCTAACCATTTTTCTATGGTCTCGCTATCCGTCCTTATCCCCACTTAATCCTCCTTATTACTCCAATCCTCAACCAACTTTGTATCGAGCTGACCTTGCTCTAATACCAAAACAAGCGAGGATGTCATACCCCGACCCCGTCGATACATGCGAACTTCCTTGCAATCAAACTAACAACAATCTCCCGGCGATCCCAAGATCCATCACAAGTTCTCGAGAGACATAATAAATACTTCAGGCATGCGGAAGCGTTACCAACATAAATCCCCGTACAATATATAAAGATTAAGTGGGACTTGGATAGCTCAATGACATTCATACATTATATCGTACTGTTCATACATATACCAACTACTAAGATCCACTAGACAACAGGGCGACAGGGCAAGCGTGTCAAAAGGAAACATCCACAAAATCCATCAGGAGTGGGGTTGGGTCACCAGTCAAAAGATCGGGTCACCAACTGGAGTCTCCTAGGAAGAACTGCTAGAATCTCCTATGTCCTCAGTCTCCTCCGTCGGCTCGTACTCGGAGAAGGTCTCGGACGGGACCTCAATGGAGTCCTCCATGGTCGCTTCCTGCGACGGCTCGGCAAGGTCCCCTTCGGACGCCTCTAGGACTATGACCTCCTCCTCCTCCTGCTCTATGGACTCCAAGATCGGGGCCTGCTCTGGCCCATTCCTAGACCTACTAGTGACCTCTCAGGCAACTCCTACTCTGCTGCAGTCTGGCACCAATCGGGTATGACACCCTGAGATACCTCGTGGGGCTTCAGCGGCCCAATCTACTGGTCTCTTACTTTCTTAAACCATGCCTCAAACCTATGAGACTTCCAATCAGGCTTACCCTCATCCACCCATACGACAGTGCACTTCCTCACATAAATGTTCCCTTGTTGATTCGGGAACTCGTCAAAATAAGCCGTCATATCTTTTGGGTCCCCAAAGCATATGGGCCACATACCTAGGGCCTAGGATCTGTAAAAGAAGGGTTCCCCAAAAGGGGTGAGACACACATCTCAGTAAGAAAAACCTAACTCCAAGTCAGGTTGACTGTCCACTCACGTAGCCATACCCCTCAATGATTTCAAACTCAGAAACAGACAGGCATATAAGGCACGAATCAATAAACAATAGCATACAGAAGACAGACATGCAAATATGACGACATGCCACACTCAGATGCACATGCACTCTCAGCTTGTCCATTCGCCACATCCATCAATCTCCACCTGCCTCAATCTCTAGCCCGCGAACTTGTTGCCTCAAGCTCGGTCCACGTAAACGCATCAGACCATCATTGGTGATCCGTGTAAACGCTTCAGGTCCCGATGAATCTCTAGACAAAACTCATTAATTCATACTCCGTCTCGCGAATGGTTCGCATTAGGACAGTGGTTATCTCAGCCTCGCGATCTCGTCGCATCAGTGCGCCACGAAACTATAACTTCACCCCGCAATCTTGTCGCATCAGGGTATCAACTCCCGTCCCGCATCTCATACGCCTCAAGGCCTTGCCATGTCATGCTCGTGCCATATTATCTCAGTTCAATTCATATATAACGATATGTGTCACTCATACACAATGTGAATATTCATGGCATGCAAAACAATCACATGATACCCAGACATGGCAAACGACTCAAGCATAGACAATGTCACACCCAATCAGCCTATAATGTCTTAGGACATATTCAAAACCATCTTTTGTTAGAAATTGCTCATAAATCGATCCATTCAATTCTCGACTCACCCGATAGAGTCCAATCCCCCTAGCCTAAGTTTAGGAAATCCTTTACCTTTAACTGGACAACATAATCTCCTTCTTCTTGGACCACCTAGGTTTTGGCCAACCAATGTTCACACCCGGACTTGTCGCGCAATCTAGAATTTTAACCAATTCGTCAAATTTCCGTACCCAATTCCTCAATCCATCAATCCCAATCATCCATAACTTAACCCTCAAAACCTCATCACATCTTAAACATCAAATTTCAGCTCAAAATCATCATCTACTGCCCTCAACAGAATCGGTTTGGCCCAGCACCGAACCTGTCTCACTCGGTTCTGTACTAGTCGGGTCCAACCGGTACTAATCTACTCCAAATTTAATATTTATACACTATCCTACCTTTTAGAATGTCTACCTAAGGGTTTGGGAGGCTCACCGTGAGTTTCAAGTCAAATGGTCACCAGATTCCCGTTGAAACTCGTCGGAACGCCCAAGGTTAAATTACCGGCAGATTCTGGGCAAAATGTACAAGGCCAGTTCATGGTCAAAATCTTATCAAATCAAGTTTAAATTTTTACCACATAATTATACACATCTCTACTAGATCTCCACAAATTTGAGCCCCAGATTCCAAGATTTCGCCCAGCAAAAGGGCTAAGAACTAGACCTGCCTCAGATTGAGTCCTAATATGTCGGGTCTCGGGAAAATCTCTGCTCGGGACTCCTCGATGCTCCAATCAACATGATTCTTATTTGAGGATGTCGGCAAGACGTAGAGCTTTGTCGGTGTAGTCGGCCGGTGGTCGATTGGTGGTCAGAAGGGGCGGTCGTGGCCGGCGAATAGGGGGTTCTGGGGCAATTGGGCCGCGAGTAGAAACAGAAGAAGAGGAAGAGGATGATCGGTGGTTCTCTTGGGGGCTTGGCCAAATGAGGGGGTGAGGAGAGAGAGAGGAGAGAGAATGGCTATCCAATTTTGGTCAATGGAGTTGAATGTTAGATGAGCATAAAGTGTGATATGACCACACTTCCTAATCTCTTGACACTTGGCATTTGTCTTCCCAAAGTGAATCCAAGGGCTCTCTTTTAGTCTTCTTTTTCGGCAGCCAAGGGAGGGTTAAAAGACCAATTTGCCCTTCTTCAATTGCAAGGGCAAAGTTCTAAGCATGAGAGGCAAAACGGTCATTTTACCCCCGACGTTCAGAACGTCTTTTTTCTTGCTCCGAAATTCATCGATAGGGCGACAACCAATGCAAATAAAGTTGAAATTCTTGATTTTCCATTTCAAACTTTTCAGGACTCGTTTCTGATAGTTTTCTCTTTTAGACGTGATTCCAGTTTATCTCGAACTGACGGGTGGCTTCTGCAAACATTACGCGTATCGACCCGTGATTCATATCACGTTTAGGACTCGTCAATTCGTGATGGCTTTAGTTGTCATGTAATTGTGAGGGTTTATCACTAGTCCATATGGTCTCGATCGTCATAGTCCGATTTAGGATAATTTTGCAAATCATACGCTGGTTAAGCGGCATCACTCTCGCTCCAATCGTACGACACTCGCATGGTAATCCTTAATCGTTCTTAGATCGGCCTATTGGCGGTTTCAAATATCTCCTCGATAATCCTTATGGTCAAAGCGCCATTTCTTATCCGAGTTGCCTAGGTCCACGCACCTCGTCTCGTGTCAGCCTTTCCCCTTTGGTCAGTCTGCTCAAATTGATCAGATTTGAGCGAAATACAACTGAAATACATCGCTTGATACATATAAACTTCTTATTACAGAGTCTGAAATTGACTGGAAACCAAAATGTCACAATGAATGTATGCCTTAATGGCTATTTGAGCATGTGAGATGAAAAGCCGAAAGTTTTGATTGAAATGAAAGCCAAAATTGAAAGTGGTGAAAAATGTGATTTTGAGTCAAACTTGAAATTATGAATTGGCCATAATCATTGAATTGCCTGAAGCTTTACTTGAATTTATATGTGCTTGATTGAGAAAGTTATGACTTAAATGTGTTGTGTCTAGTAACGGACATTTGAAAAGAGTGCCTTGAGTTGTTGATGAACTGTTTAATTTCATGAGTTGTTCTTGAATGATGAATTTTGAGGCATGAGTTTTGTATTTAAATGAAAATATGAGGCTTTCTATAATTGAAATTTTTATGAATAAAATGGCGTGTGGGATCGCTAAGGAAATGATACGTGCACTGGCGTGTGGGATTGTCGAGAAAAATTATAAGTGCACTGAGATGTGAGATCGCCGAGAAATTATATTTTGGCCAACGTATTGGGAGGGAGTTACTCCCATTTGACCTAACGAGGTCATTCGGCTAGAAAGTCCCATACTGACACGATTCATCTCGATTGAAAATGGGCGTCGAGAGTCATATGGCAACCGAATCATCTCTAGGTCCGGACGCGAGAGTTTCATATGGACCGACGGGTCATATGGAGTCCGAATCATCTCGCAACCCCAAAGTGGGGGTCCATGATGGGTGGATATGGAAAGATCTATTTTTCGAAAAAATCAAGAATGATTTTGTGAAAAATTGTTTATGCCTCATGTTTGGAAATTTACCTCATGAGTTAAAAATAGCCCTGGAAGGATGTGATAGAAAAGGATATGTTTTTTGGAAATTCATGAAATGGAATTTGAAATATCCTCATGTTTCGAATCGGCATCGAGTACTTGTTTTTAATTGAAAACATTGCCACTGTATGAAGCTTAGATTTTTGCCATGATTATTGACTGAGTCGAGTCGATTTGAAATACTGAAATGCTAGATTTTGACAAATGCCCTGTTTTAAGCATGCTAATGTTTTTAATACCAAAATACCCACATTTTTTAAAAAGGTCTGGAGGTATTGGCAGCCTAGTTTAGGGTTAGGTTTGACTTACTGAGATTATATATCTCACCCCGTCGTGGGATAAAATTTTTTAGGTCCCAGACAAAGGAAACCGAGTTTGCCATGGATTAGCATTTGGAGAACTCATTGGAGGAAATGAAGATTACTCCTTTGTGACCTTAGGAAGGAAATGATATATTTGGGGATTTAGAGTTGTAACCTCTAAAGTATGATTGACCTTTATGAAAGGTGTATCCCTTTGTCCTAAGTCATCCTGTGTTGCCTTATTTTTATGGAGTTTGGCTTTGTTTTCGCATGCATGCTTCATATAGAGTTTTATGTTATTAGCTATATGATCTTGGGAGTTCATTAAAGGTAACGGCGTCGTGGGATGCTCACGTTTTCGCTAGGCTCGGGGTGTGACATTCCCTGTTTAAGTGGTATCAATGCAAGGTCGGCTCGATTAAATTTGATTAAGACTTGGAGTGATAAGGAGCGTGACTTGAGGACAATTAGGTAGTGAGGCCATTAGGATTAAGCATTGATTGCTGAATCTCGAGGATTATAGGCTTGAACTTGTGTTGCACTTTAATGGCTTTAGTATCGATGTTAATCGATGATCTTGGGTAATGGTGTGATTGTGGTTCATAAGGAAGTAAACAGAAATTGAGGAGCCATAACATGGATTCGAGGTTGTAAATGTGGTTGAGGTTAATAGAGAATTGCTTATGAGTAGAAGGTCGATTAAATTATATGATCGTGATTGTGGCCTTGAGGTATATGATTGAACATAGGCAATTGATTTGTGAGATGGTCATTTGTGGAAATAGAAACCTTCCATTTAAGAATTGATCTGAAAACGAGTGTGGTGTGGCGAGTATTGAGGACGATCATTCAGTGCATGTGTTTTTGGCATTAAAATGAAAGTTGAGGAAGGTGAATGCATGAACTTATCATTATTAGACTTAACAAACCGTCGCTTGGTATGAGACAAGCTGATGGAATACCTATAAACCGTAGTGAAGCATGTTATGGGACGTATGGAACGGGACTTTCTTCGTAGATATATGGCTTGGGACAGCCTATAATGACTAGGTCTGACGAGGGCGGGAAGTGTACGCCGAGATAAAGAGGTCTGGACAAGAAGCGACTCCTAGCAGGCTTCTAAGATAGCAAGGAGGCACGAATGACCTAAGTCATAAATTAAAAAAGAGAGTCTAGGTATCGAGTTGAGTCTAATTTTGGTTAAGAGATGTATTGCATTGAAGTGACTCTCAAGGTGAATTTTCAAAATTGCATGGCATTTGTAATGGCGTATGTTATTGGCATGGCCAGGAGTTTCGTACATGGCAGCGGGTGTTGTTTGAAAAAGAAAATTGATGTGTGTGTTTGGCCAGTATGGCAAGTTTTGGCAATGAATACCGTTTGACTAGTATCTTGTGAAGTTGAGATAGCCTGTTGAGTTACTGCTAAGTCGTAGATATGTCTGGACTTAAGGTGTGAGTACATGGCCTTATGAATTGTGACTCGAGAGTTTGTCTAGTAGATGACTACTAGTGGCAGGATTGCCTATTAGAGGATGGCTTGATAAGTGATTACTGATGAATGATGATTTGAAATCCCTAGATAATTGGCGATCGATTAAAGATTTGCTTAGAACCATTGGATGGTTGATTACTTGTGATAGATGTTAAGATGAGCAGCATGAAATTGCTAGACCTATATGAATGACTTAGGTCTTTAATTCCTGAAGGGAATTATAGTGACTTGAATGTCACGAGTACCTACTAAGGTTGAACGACCAGAGTATGGTCACTAAAGGAGCATTTGGCTTGAGTATACAAGATACGAGAAGATTTAAGAACTGAAAGGAATCATGAAAACTGAGTAAAAATGAACAACTAAAGTATGAGCGTTGGAAGAACATTTGGCTCAAGTTTGAAAAGTGCGCGAGACCCAAGGATTGAAGGGGCCATGAGAACTCGAATAGCAATAAAAATCTAAAAGGTGTAAGCATACTCAAGAAAGAACTGTCATTGTTGCCTAAGTCACCGAGGTGACTGATGCTAGTGGTGATGAAATTAAGTAATGGAAGTCACGAGAAATGTGGCTCTGAGATTACTCGTTTCTAATCGAAAATGTGAAGAAGAACCATGAGAGTCCTGAATAGCCTTGCAAATATTTGAGGGTGATCGACCAATGTGAGGTAGAGTTCTCGAGGTCGTCTAAGCGTACTAATAGTGGTCAAGGACCTTTTGAACCAGATGTGAAGTCCCTAAGTGGGTTAGAATTTGGAAGCCTCATGGCTAGTTGTTATTCCTGATTTTGAGGGACGGTAATGGATCTTAATGAAAGGAGAAAAGGAACGGAAGAAATATGAGTAAGAGAACTCATACTCATGGATTACGAGCAAAGAGATGTTCATCATGAAACATGGGACGCGCTTGCAAGAAACGATTATGACCTTGGCGTAAAGCTCGTAATGAGGAATTAATGTTTTGTTTCTTCCGTCACGAGAAAAAATTAAGGAAAGAATTATGTCAGTTGTCTGACGTTGTTGATCAAAATGAGATTGATTGGAATTGAATTGAAACCACTAGAAGCGGCGTTGTGAGTTATCACCCCTAAAGAGTAGGGTGTTGTCCTTAAAGGGGAGATTGGACAATGAGATGGTTGTTTATGAAAAGAAAGGTGAATGGACTTGATGGTCCCAGTTACTTGCGATTTTAATGAATGGATGAATGAGCAAAAAGGGTGCTTAGATTGTAATCGCAAAGCGACTTGAGGTAGTCAAATTGAATATCTGAAATATGAATTTGTGAAGACCAAGGAAGAACAAACATTATCACTTGAAGTGACTAAACTATTGGAATAGGAATGTTAAAGTGTGGTGGTATTAGAATCTGGAAGTAAGAGAATTAATGTTGGCGAGACTCCAAGATTGACGTCCCATGGAATGGGAAGGACAAGGAGGATTCGAAGTGAGAGAATGCCACTAAAGTGTATAGTTTTCTTCATGAGATAAGAGACCCTAGTGTGGAAGGAAGAGAAAATCCTAAGTATCTTGGCATTGAGGTTGAACATCTAGATTAAGGATGAAGACACAGAGCTTGAATGATTTCTAAGAATTAAGTCTGAGAGACTTGACTTGTGGACAATGTAGGATTCTGAGATGATGTTGACTTTCAGTCGAATGGTCTAAATTGGGACAAATTTACATTGGTTGGTTATGGAATCCGGTGGTTAAGCCATTGATGCTTTTTGAAAAAAGAATGACAAAAATGAACAAAATGATATATGGTCTAATTGGAGACCCCTGAAAGTAGAGAGCTAAGGAATAAGCTCTCAAGTGGATGGTGCGAAGTACTGTTTGAACGATTAGATACTTGGTAGCAAAGAGGTTGATAATGGTCGGATTAAATACTCAAGGAGTAATCGAATTGGTTGTTACCGTCTTTAGAGACAATGATCAGATTCATTCAAGGAGTCATGAAGAACATGAACAACCTTAGGAAAGTATCTTATGAATTCTAAGGAAACTTTCGTGTAGGCGAAGTGTGAAGAGTGCGAGCTTTGGGCTTGATAAAGTGAAATCCCTTAGTCATGTGAAATTTTGGGAGATGAGATCCCCGTGAATCCTTCAAGGTAGAAAATGATGATGGATTGACTAAGGTCGATTTGAGTTATTGAAATTTAAAGTTTCTTGGGGCTAAGGGATTGCTATGGACGTTGTGGGAAGATTACCCCACAAGAGCTATTCCATTGGTGAAATGGGCTAAGGACGGGATGTAGCGTGAATGGACGAATGAAGACGAAAATAGTTTTCAAAGACTTAAGTCAAGTGATGATCACGCCGACGGTGGCATTTCTGTTGGAATAGAAAGGATCAAGAGAATCATAACGAATTATCGCAAAAAGAAAATTTGTGGAGTGCCTAAAGGCATAGATGATGCGACCGTGAGACCCCATAAGTTGGAGTGCCTAAAGGCATCATGGAAGTGGCATGCTGTCCTTACATCGAAACTTGAGGAACATCACTTGTGTGAAGGAAGGTTGTGGGTTTACATGGATCATGAGAACTTGAAGTATTTATTGGCCTAAGAAAATGGAACCAGGAGCAACGTAGATGAATGAAATTCTGGAGAAGAAAATTTGAAATTGAAGATGGAAACCTTGAAGTTCAAGGATGGGGAAGCGTGCCCACGAATGGAAGAGGAATTTGAGAAGAAGATCTTATGAGAAGTTCATAGGCAGAACCATGGCACCTAGTGGAATAGCACAAAAGAGAGTGAAGACTTACATTGGTACTAGGAACGGAAGGAACGAAAGCGAAAGAAATCAAGCATGTGACTTGAAGTTGAAATATGCCAACGAAGAAAAGCGCAATCGTTGTAAGTTGGTGGAATAAATGGTCATTGGAGAATCTCAAATGGATCGAGGATGAACTACTAAGGACTCAATTATGAATTTGCCTCAGAAGTCAAGAAGGTTATGGTTCGATTTGGACAATTGAGGTTAAGCTACTGGGACTTGTGCATCCCCAACAATATGAAAAGAGTTACTTAGGAAAATGAAGAAGCGATGAGGCGTCAATACCCCATAAGATTGGATGATTTATAAGGTTGCAAATTTCGAGGACGAAATTTCTCTAAAGGGGGAAGAATTATGACATTCCGAATTCCGACCCCTCTCAAAGCTATTGAATGGAAAGATATCGATCGAGATATTTCAGTTGTATCTCGCCCGGAGTAAGCCACTCTCGAGTTAACTGACTAAAAGGGAAAGACTAACGCGGAGTCGGGTACGTAGACCTGGGAAATTTGAGTAAGAAATGACGCTTTGACCATAAGGATTATCGAGGGGATATTTTGAGCCAGTAGAGATCGATCTAGGAATGATCATGGGATGTTTTGTTAGCGTTATACGGTTGGGACGCGGGTGATTCCACTTAACCAATGTATAATTTGCGAAAATTCCCTAAATCGGATTCCAATGAACATGACCACAAGAACTAGTGATAAACCCACGCAATCATATGACAATCAAAGTTGTCACGGCTTGAGAGATCTTAAGGTCGATACGTGCAACGCCTGCAAGAGTCGTCCGTCAATTTGAGATAAATTGGAATTACAGTCGACGAGAACTCGACGTGAATTGGACCTCGGAAGTGGGTATTGGACATTGAGGAATTTCAATATTTGAAAAGAATTGGACACCGCCTCATTGGGGGTAATTAAGATCATGATGTGCCTCATAAGATTGGAAAAGTGAGGTTTTGGACGGTAAGTGGAAAATGACCCTTTTGCCCTCGGAGATTTCTCATGCTTTTAAAAAGTACAATGGCATTTTGGTCATTTCTCCCTCTTCCTCTTTAATCGAAAATTAAGGGGTAAGGAGGTCTTTTGGCCCTTGATATTTTCTTGAAGGACAAGACAACCTATTGCCCTAGATTAGGACCCTACTTAGCATTAATTGCTTGTCAAGTCCTCAACCACCAAAGTCTTGTCTCATTTTATCTTAGGGATTAAGAAAGGCACCTATCTTTCTCTCTTCTAGCCTTCGGCCAGATCTCTCTCTCTCTCTCTCTCCCTAACTCTTATTTTTCTCTTTTTCCTCAAACTCTCTCTTTTGCATCTTGCCACCCAATTTCGACCACATCCACTTTTCTGGCCATAACTTCTTCGTCTGTTATTTGATTGAGACGATCCACCCACCAATAGAAAGATCTTTCTCTTGCCGTTCCAACAAGGTATTGTGCTAAAAAAAATCTACCCAATCGTTTACCCCGTAGGACCGTTTGAGTGAGGAAAGATCGATGCCCGACCCCGTACCGACCCGAGGAGCTTCATCTTGGAATTTCGGGCTTGTTTTGGCTTCATTCATGGTAAGACCACCTCTCAACCCTAGTTAAGACATATACCTTTGTTTTCATGAAGTTTGGTTGGATTTTGATGAGTTTTAATGGTTGAATATTCATGGTCTTCAAGAGGACAGAAGCTGCCCCACTGGTCAGAATTGAAACCGTGATTCCTTGAGGATCATTGAGGCTTTGTTTTGCTTGGAAATCGTCGATAAGCCATCCTAAGGCGTAGTTTTATGTGTTAACAAGATGTGTGTATGGCTCGAAGGGAATTTAGAAAGATTTTTAACGATTGATTTCTTGTGGACTCACCGAGGATAGAATCTATCCATCCTAACCGGTTTGGAATTTCTATATAATTTCGGTACTCCTCGGAGGGAGGTCACTTCGACTTCTCGGGCATATTCTTTGATCCCTTCACGGACGTTGGATTCTCCACCTCAATCTTCGAATGGGAAGGGTGGCACCAGCTTGGCACAGCCTCCATAGGGACTTCCTCAAGTAATAGGGGACCCATCAAGTTGTTTCCCAGTCACGATACCACGCCTCGAAACGGTGAGGTTGTAGTTCTGTCTTTCCTTCATCCACCTACACTATCGTTTTCTTCCAAACATAAATAATTCCCCTTTTTGCAGGAAATTCATCAAAAGAGACGATCGTTTCCTTTGGATCGCCCAGTCTTATCGATAACATGGCTAAGGTTTCAGGTCTGAAAAATATGTCCTACTACGGGGTGAGATTTGCATCCCAGCAAGTGAAACCCAACCTAAACTAAACCACCAGTCCTACCAGATAAAACAAAATGCAGGTAATGCAGGGAAATCAGCAAGGCAATTTAGCATCATTTATCATAGAACAATTGGCATATCAAATTATTATCAAACACACCACATGCCATAGGATCCAAGCTTCACACATTAGCTTAAAATCACATTTAGTCATCGCCAGGGCCCACAGCTGCGATGTATTGCCAGGGCTCCAAGCCGCGATATAGCTTCATAGGGCTCAAAGCCAAAGCATCGCCAGGGCCTACGGCTGCAATGTCACACTACTCATCGCTAGGGCCCATGGCTGCGATGTTATCACTAGGACCCACGACTAATTCAATAACATGCTATCAATTACCATGCTTTTATCACACAATCGCGCTACACAAAATAACTTTCTAGTAGCGTCCTAGGGTTCAAGTAAGGGTTTAAGAACCACTTACAGTGATTAATCCGTAAAAATCTACACCAAACGAGCCTCCTCTATCCACAAGATCACAACCAAACGAGAACCACTTGCCGTCCTAAGAAGTTCATCAATTTCGAGTCAAAATCCACTCAATTTCGGATTAAAAACAATAGACTTTCACTTGCGATAAACCATTCTCTCAATCACCAAACAAATGGCAACTCAGGATGCCTTATCAATTGGTTGAATACATGACAACACCTCCATTAATCCTCCATATACTCAGTTCATGCTACAATTTAAAGGGCAGAATATACATCTCAAAGTTCCATGCACCAATTAGTCATTAAATCACCTTTAAACCACAATCCACTTCTCACACTTCCTATTGATACTTCACATGACATCATAAAATAAATTATATGTCAATTAAAGTCCAAACAACCCTCAATTAGTCCTTAAATAGAACCGGCCTGCATGTATACATCATCTAAACAGAACCAATTTTGGGTTCTAACCTCTCAATCAAGCCATATTTCAATCTCAAGCCTAACTCTTTATACAAATAACATACCAAGACCTTCATTTACAAGTTTAGAAGACTCACCAAGAGATTTGGAGTCGGTTGACACCCCAAAGACGCCGAAGCCCGAACTCCTCTTGATAAGAATTTATCCAGATTTTACCGTTAATGTTCAGCCATGAAAACTGAAGTTAACACCATCTACTTGCAGCCATAAATCATTTAAACATAATACGAGGTGTTATGAACCTTTCCTAAAAAATTTTAGGTCATTCGAAATTTCTAAGAGGGTATGCGGTGACCTTCTCCCAGCTCGCGCAGATTTCATACAGTTTTAGTCTCAAACTCATACCGATAAAACTAGTTATCCAAATGAAGAAATTCCAATTGGAGCGTGTCAAGGACACATAGATCTTACCTCTGGAAGTCAAAGAATCTCAAATGTCCATCGGGAAGGGCCGCTCAACTGCACTGAATAGAGAGGCCAGAAACTATCTTTCTCAGTAGTTTTTGGTTGAAGTGTGTTTGAAGAGGAAAATTGCATTGAACGTGAGAGAGATGTATACACAGCTGATGGAGTTTTCAATATCATTGTCTCACACAAATAATTGGTCTAAATTTGATTAGACTTGGTTAGGTGAGGTCATTAATGCTTGGGAGTCTCCTTGCTTGACATATGGCAAGCTCCAATAATACATCTCCAACTTTGACTCAATCTTTGACCCCATGTACATGCATTTTCGGCATCCATATATGGGAAGAGGGACTGACCATTTTGTCCTTCATGATTTCTTAAGGCAATGGCAAATGGTCGAGGGGCAAAATGGTAATTATGCACTTTCAGTCCAAACTTCACTTTTCCAATTCGAAATTACCATTTGGTGAGACATTATCAAATTTCTATCCATAATTGAAATCCTCTATTTCTAATTGCCTGTTTTGAGCTTCCATTTCATGATCATTCGTCCGTCGATCGTAATTCCAGTTTGTTTCGAACTAACGGGCGGCTTTTGCAAACGTTACGCGTATCGACTCTGTGATTCTCATCACATTGAGGATAACTCAAGTTATGACAGCTTTGGTTGTCATGTAATTGCGAGAGTTCATTACTAGGTCCGACAACTTCGATTGTCAGAGTTCGATTTTAGGAAGATTTGCAAATTATGCATTGGTTAAGCGGTTTCACCCACGATCCAATCGTATAACTATAGCATTGTATTTCTTAATCATTATCTGATCGGCCTTATTGGCTTTAATGTTTCCTCAACAATCATTATGGTCAAAGCGTCATTTCCTTTTTCGAGTTTCCTAGGTCCACGTACCTCGTTATGCGTTAGCCTTTCCCTTTTGGTCAGTTTACTCAAGATTGATAAGATCTGAGTGAAACAAAACTAAAATACATCGAAAGGTATATTCACATTCAACAGCCTCAAAATGGTAGGAAATTTAGAATGTCACACAGGCGTTCTGCAAGCTCGACCATAAAGTGCTTTGAACAGTGCCATACCAATGCTTTGCTGGTAACTGTTATTATACGCAAACTCCACCAAATGCAGTTGATTCTCCCATCCACCTTTAAAATCTATGACACACGCCCGTAACATATCCTCGAGCGTTTGAATTATTCTTTCTGACTGTCCATCAGTCTGTGGATTGTACGCTGTGCCGAATTGCAATCTAGTTCCCAAAGCTTCTTGCAGACTCTTCCAAAAGTTTGCTGTAAACTTAGGATCTCGATCTGACGTGATCGTAACTGGGACTCCATACAATCGCACAATCTGATGCATATACAATTCTGCGTACTTATCCATTGCAAAATCATTTTGCATAGGTATGAAATGTGCCGACTTTGTCAATCTATCCACAATTACCCAAATTGAGTCATGGCCTTTCTGACTCCTTGGTAACCCCATCACAAAATCCATCGTCACATGTTCCCACTTCCATTCAGGAATTTTTAGAGGTTGTAACAATCCTCTAGGTTTGCAATATTGAGCCTTCACTTGCTGACAGGTTAAACACTTCGCCACATGCTTAGCTACATTCACCTTCATTCCGTTCCACTAGTAGTGTTGACGCAGAATCTGATACTTTTTTGTGCTTCCCGGATGAATACTGTAATTCCTCCTGTGAGCTTCCGACAAAATCCTTTCTTTAAGTTCCTCATTCCTATGTACACACAACCGTCTATAAAACTTCAGAATTCCGTCTTCGGACACTTGAAATTCAGCTTTCCTTTTCGTTGCATCCATTTCGAGAATCTTTTGAATCTCTGGATCCATTACTGCAAGGCCTTTATTCTTTCTTGAATTTCGGGTTCAACTCTTAGAGTTGCCATTAAACTTGCCAGTTTGCAAACTTCCAATTTAAATTCAGAATCTCTCAACTCATCTAACAAAGACCATCCTTTAACCAAGAAGAGCGCAATGCTTGACTTCCGGCTAAGTGCATCCGCGATTCTATTCGCCTTTCTAGGATGACAAAGAATCTCACGTTCATAATCCTTGAGTAACTTCATCTAATGTCGTTGTCTCATATTCAATTCTTTCTGAGAGAACAGATACTTCAAGCTTTGATGATTTGTATAAATCTGAAATCTTTCACCACATAAGTAGTGTCTTTAGATCTTTAAAGCAAAGATGATGGCAACTAACTCCAAATCATGCGTCGAATAATTCATCTCATGAGATTTCAATTGTTGTAAGGCATAAGCAACCACTTTTCCATGTTGCGTCAACGCGCACCCTAATCCTTTTAGAGAAGCTTCGCTATATATCTCATAACCTTCAATTCCAGAAGGAATGGTTAATACTGGTGTGGTCGTCAATCGATGCTTAAGTTCTTGAAAACTATTTTCGCACTTATCAGTCTATTCGAACTTCACATCCTTCTTCATTAGCCTCGTCAATGGAGTAGCTATTGACGAAAACTTCTCCACGAATCGCCTATAATAACCTGCTAATCCCAGAAAACTTCTAATCTCGGTAACTGTTGTAGGTCTAGACCATTCCATCACCGCTTCAATCTTTGAAGGATCTACTGAAATTCCTTCTCCAGAAATCACATGACCAAGGAAACCTACTTTACTCAACCAAAATTCGCATTTAATAAACTTGGCGTAAAGCGAATGCTCCCTCAGGGTCTGCAGAAATACCCTCAAGTGTTCATCATATTCTCCATTACTTTGCGAATAAATCAAAATGTCGTCTATAAAAATAATGACGAACTGATCCAAGTACTTCTTAAACACTCGATGCATCAAATCCATGAATGCAGCAGGGGAGGCATAACTATAAACTCATAGTGACCATATCTTGTTCTGAAGGCAGTCTTTGGTATATCATCCTTCTTAATCCTCAACTAGTGATAACCAATCCTCAAATCTATTTTAGAAAATACAGACGCCTCTTATAGCTGATCAAACAAATCATCTATCCTCGGCAAAGGATACTTGTTCTTGATGGTCACTTGATTCAATTGCCTATAATCTATACACAAACGCAAGGATCCATCTTTCTTTATTACAAATGCCACCGGTGCTCCCCATGGCGACGCGCTCAGTCTAATGAATCCCTTAGCCAATAATTCCTACATTTGTACTTTTAATTCTTTCAGCTCAGACAAGGACATCTGATACGGTGCCTTTGAGATTGGCTCCGTTCCAGGTGCCAACTCAATTACAAACTCAATTTCTCTCTCAGTTTGTAATCATGGCAATTTCTTAGGAAAGACATCAGGAAACTCGCGTACCATGGCTATACTATCCAGCTTCGGCTCCTTCGCTATTGTATCTATCACAATAGCCAAATAAGCTTGACACCCTTCATTCAACAAATTGGTCGCTTCAAGCGACGAAACTAAAGGAATCAAGGCTCTTCCCCGACTCCCTAGAAATTCAAAACTAGGGCGACCTTCCTGGTAAAATCAAATTACCTTGTTACCACAATCAACTACAGCCCTTTGCTTCACCAACCAATCCGTGCCGATAATCACATCAAAATCATACATTGGCAACACAGCCAAATCTATCCTTTCTTCGCTACCACCAATCATTATATTACAATCCGCACAACCGAGCGAGACTAGCACATTATCATTTAATGGTGTAGCAACATCCACTAGTACATTCAATTGTTTCAACTCTACTCCCATTAGATCAGCAAACTGAGCAGATATAAAGGAATGCGAGCACATGGATCAAACAAGGTATAGGCAACCGGTCACCAAAATAAATCGTACCTGTAACCACGCTAGACGCTTCCTTCTCATTTCTACGTGCCACATCATACACTCTCCCTTGGGCTGGTGGTTGATTTTGCTCATTCTGGGGAATCACAGCCGGTGGTCCTACTTGTGGTCGTTGCTCTTGTGCTCTGGGTTCCAAGGCTTGATTAGGACAATTCTTCATCTGGTGGCTCGTCTGGCCACACTTAAAACATGCCCCCATCCTAGTAGGACAAGGACCACTTCCATGTCTCCTTCCACAAATACAACAATACCAATTAAACTGGTTCGTCGACTTTCCGATATTTCTGCAAATCGGAGGAACAAATCTTCGATTGTTCACCATCGGCCTTTTTCCCAACTGTCGATTATCCCTCAGAGGAGTAAATCGCGATCCAGAAGCAACGCATCTTTCATTGATATCCCTTTCAATCATTTGGCTCCTCTCATAGATCTCCCGATACGTTCTCAAGTTCACAGTTATTATCCTACTGCGAATCTCCAGTCTCAAACCATCTCGAAATCTTTGCGCTTTCTCAAGCGGATCTTCCACTGACCTTGGTGCATAATTTGACAATTTTGCAAACTCAGCTTCATATTGATCCACAGTTAGTTGATTCTATCGCAACTGCTGAAATTCCAGTGATTTTCTCTCACGTGCCGTCTTAGAAAAATATTTGTCATTGAAAGCAACAGTGAAAGCAACCCAAGTCAAAGTTGTACCTTCAAGAAATACTCCTCCCTTCGAGGCACTCCACCAATCATGCCCAGTTCCCTCTAGCTGATACACAGCTAGCTACACTTTCTCTTCATCTGTGCATCTCAACATTTCAAAAGCCTTTTCGAGTTTCTCAATCCACTTGGAGCCAACTCAAGATCTCCAGTACCATAAAATTGGGTCGGTTTCAATTTAATAAACTGCTCGACCTACTAACCTAATGGTCTATTGGCACTGACATCGCCTTGTGCATTCCCAGCTTCAGCACCCTGGGTATTATTGCCGTTCACCATATTCACAGCTGCCACAGCAGCTTCAGCAGCCTAAGCTATGATCTCAGCTCTATCTTTCGTTTGCCTAAGAGTTGCAGCTGCTCTATCTTGAGCTTCTTTTCCCATAAACTCTCCAATCTGTTCCAAGGCCCTCAAGACTCCTTCCATTCTTGGATCCTCAGCAATCATAAAACAACAGCCAATCACTCAGGCATTCTCACAAGCACATCAACCAGGGATACAAATCCATACCTCAAGTCCAGACTCATCTGCAACTTGGTACAATCAGAGGTATTACTCATTCATTCAATCCACATCCACAACAACATGCTAAGTGCAGAGCTCGACCCCTCATAGATCCACAAAAACCATGCTATGTCAAGATGCCAATCACATGCGTCGTTCATATGACATGCATTCATGCTTGACTCTAACGACTCCCCCTAGGGTCTCACTACCCCAACTCATTCAAATTCCTTTACTTCTTATTACTCCAATCCTCCATCAACGGTAATCTTCGTAACCTACTCTTAACCTACTCCTATACCACTTCAAACGGGGATGTAACGCCCTACGTCCCCTAGAGCTCATTATGTGATATTTCGAATTCCGACCCCCCTCAAGGCTATTGAATAGAAAGATATCGATCAAGGTATTTTAGTTGTATCTCATTCGGAGCAGGCCACTCTCGAGTTAACTGGTAAAAAAGGTAAGGCTAACGCGGAGTTGGGTACGTGGACCTAGGAAATTCTAATAAGAAATGGTGCTTTGACCATAAGGATTGTCGAGGGGATATTTTGGGCCAGCAGAAATCGATCTAGGAACGATCATGGAATGCTTTGTTAGCGTTATATGGTTGGGATGCGGGTGATTCCTCTTAACCAATGTATAATTTGCGAAAATTCTTGAAATCAGATTTCGATGATCAAGACTGTAGGAACTAGCGATAAACCCAATCACATGCCAATCAAAGTCGCCACGGCTCGAGAGATCTTAAGGTCGATACTCGTAATGCCTGCAAGAGTCGCCCGTCAATTTAAGATAAACTAAAATTACAGTCGACGAAAACTCGACAATTAAGGGATAAGGAGGTCTTTTGGCTCCTTGATATTTTCTTGAAGAACAAGACAACCTATTGCCCTAGATTAGGACCTTACTTAGCATTAATTCCTTGTCAAGTCCTCAACCACCAAAGTCTTGTCTCATTTTATCGTGGGGATTAAGGAAGACACCTATCTTTCTCTCTTCTAGCCGTCGGCTAGATCTCTCTCTCTCCTTAACCCTCATTTTTCTCTTTTCCCTCAAACTCTCTCTTTTGCATCTCGCCGCCTAGTTCCGACCACCTCCACTGTTCCAGCCATAACTTCTTTGTCCGTTATCCGATTGAGACGAGCCACCCATCAATAGAAAGATATTTCTCTTGCCGTTCCAAAAAGGTATTATGAACAAATATCCACCTAGCCGTTTGTCCCGTAGGTCCGTTTGGGTGAGAAAAGATCGCTGCCCGACCACGTACCGACTCGAGGAGCTTCATCTTGGACTTTCGAGCTTGTTTTGGCTTCATTCATGGTAAGCCCACCTCTCAACCCTAGTTAAGACATATGCCTTTATTTCCATCAAGTTTGGTTGGATTTTGATGAGGTTTAATGGTTGAATCTTCATGGTCTTCAAGAGGACAGAAACTGCCGCACGGTCAAAATTGAAATCGTGATTCCTTGAGGATCATTGAGGCTTTGTTTTGCTTGGAAATCGCCGGTAAGCCATTCTAAGGCGTAGTATTATATGTTAACAAGATGTGTGTATGGCTAGAAGGGAGTTTAGAAGGATTTTTAATGGTTGATTTCTTGTGGACTCACCAAGGACAGAATCTATCCATACCAACCTGTTTGAAATCGACACACTTGAGGACCTTTGAGGCGTCGCCTTGCTCAGAAATTGTGGGTAAGACTCTCTAAGACATAATAGTACATGTTAGCAAGGGGTTTATGAGTTGGTTTAGACTTTCATGGCTGATTATGTGTGGATTTCTCTAGGAGCAGAAAACTGTCATGCATGATCAGTTTTGGAACTGAGACTTATGGTTGATCTTGGTGGAATTTGCTTCCTTAAATCGAGCGGTGAGTTGATTCTAACCCTTCATTAGGATGTTAGGATTATTAATGGGTGGATTATGGCTAAATTTAAGGTGTTTAAAGAATTATTTTTGGGGGTGAAATTCATGAGAGGCCAAGAGCTGTGTAACTCTGCTCCCAGGGTGCACTAATTTTAAAATGGCTCGTTTTAGGTCGTCCGATATCCAAATTGAGCTTCGTTTTCACTCACGCGCCCGTAAGACCATGAGAGACAAGATTTGAGAAGTAGATTTCTCAAAAAGTCAGTAGATAAATGTCAGTTTATTCAGGATTGAATATGATCGTGGAAGGCCAAAAGTGGATAGCTTGGTATCGCGATCTATTGTCAATCGTTTTATGGAATTGCTTGGCCTAAGCTCAAGGTAAGTTGTGTCTAAACCTTTACTGGGATGTTACGTTACTAAAGGATGGAGTTTTGAGTTGGATTGAATGATTTCATGGCCTGATTTTATGAGAGGCGCGAGGGAGTCCAAATCTATCCAGTTTTGTGAGTTGGCATTCCATGGCATGTTTGATTGAAAACCGATTGTTTGGAAAGCCCTAATTGACCATGAATGTGTGCCTTACTGGCTATTTGAGCATGTGAGATTAGAAGCCAAAAGTTTTGATTGAAAGGAAAGCCAAGATTGAAAGTGATGGAAAATGTGATTTTGAGTCAAGCTTGAAATTATGAATTGGATGTAATCATTGGATTGCCTAAGGCTTTACTTGAATTTATACGTGCTTGACTAAGAAAGTTATGACTTGAAACGTGTTGTGTCCAGTGACGGACATTTGAAAGGAATGCCTCGAGTAGGGGATGAACTGTTTGATTTCATGAGTTGCTTTGAATGATGAATTTTGAGGCATGAATTATTTTCTTTAAATGAACATCTGAGACTTTCTATAATTGAAATTTTTATAAATAAAATAGTGTGTGGGATTGCCAAGGAAAGTATATGTGCACTGGCATGTGGGATTGCCAATGAAGTGTGGGATCACCGGGAAAAATTATAAGTGCACTGGCGTGTGGGATCACCGAGAAATTATATTTTGGCCAACATATTGGGAGGGAGTTACTCCCATTTGACCTGACAAGGTCGTGCGGGTAGAGAGTCCTATATTGACACAATTCATCTTGATTGAAAATGGGAGTCGAGAGTCGTGTGGCAACCGAATCATCTCTAGGTCCAAACGCGAGAGTCTTATATGGACTGACGGGTCATATGGAGACCGAATCATCTCGCAGCCCCAAAGTGGGCGGCTTGGGATGGGCGGATATGGAATGATCTGTTTTTTTGAAAAAATCAAGAATGATTTTGTGAAAAATTATTTATGCCTCATGTTTGGAAATTTGCTTCATGAGCTAAAAATGGCCTTGGAAGGGCATGATATAAAATGATATGTTTTCTGAAAATTCATGAAATGGAATTTGAAATATCCTCATGTTTCGAATCGGCGTCGAGTACTTGCTTTTAATTGAAAACCTTGCCACTATACGAAGCTCAAATTTTTGCCATGATTTGTGACTTAGTCGAGTCGATTTGAAGTACTGAAATGCCAGGTTTTGATAAGTACCCTGTTTTAAGCATGCTAATGTTTTTAATACGAAAATACTCATGTTTTTTAAAAGGGTCTGGAGGTACTGGCAGCCTAATTTATGGTTAGGTTTGACTTACTGAGATTATATATCTCACCCCGTCGTGGGATAATATTTTTTAGGTCTCAGACAAAGGAAACTGAGTTTGCCATGAATTGGCATTTTGGAGAATTCATTGCAGGAAATGAATATTACTCTTTTGTGACCTTAGGGAGGAAATGATATATTTGGGGATTTAGAGTTGTAACCTCTGAAGTATGATTGGCCTTTATGAAATGTGTATCCCTTTATCCTAAGTCATCCTATGTTGCCATATTTTTATGGAGTTTGGCTTCGCTTTTACATGCATGCTTCATATAGAGTTTTATGTTATTGGTCATATGATATTGGGAGTTCATTAAAGGTAACGGCGTCGTGGGATGCTCGCGTGCCCACTAGGTTCGGAGCGTGACACATTACATCCGCCTCGGGCCAATCTCTACCTAGGAACCTCACACGGCCTAGTATGATATGAAATGCGCAAACGAAACGAGATTCATCGCCGTACAATAAAGATAAAAGGAAAAAGGGAGTTTCAAAAGAATTCAAAAGCACACCATTTATACATTTCAGAAACATCCACTACAAACAGCGGAAGGGAAAAGACAAAAATATAAAGCCGCACACCCGGGTAGAAAAGGAACTAAGGCCTAGGGTTCAAAGGTTACTAGTATATCCTTCCTAGAGCTTCACACCAAAATTGTTCCTTAGTCACTTAACCCTTTTCATCCGGACTTCTCATCAGAACAGCTTGAATCATCCTTTCTATCGCCCCCTTCGGCATCTGGGTTGTAATCCGAAAAAAGTCTCAGATGGTACATTTTCTGAAGGCTCTTCTGTGTCTTCCTTGATTTCCTCTTCTTCTTCAGTTTCTGCTTCGTCTTCTTCGTTAGTGGCCTCGATCGCGTCAGCAGAAATATCTACATAATTCATATACTCCGTAGAGGACAGTGGAGACTTCGGCACTTCAGGTATGTTTCTTGAACATCCCACAAATGCTGGGTTATCCACTTCAATGCCTGATCGGGACGAATGGCACCAAGTTGAATCACTTCCCATGGAACATACTTTGGCAGCAGGGGTCTCATTAGGCTATTGTCTCCCACTTGACTAAACCAAGCTTTAAAATGGCGGGGTTGTAGTTCCAGCTTCCCTTTGTCTACCTAAATAGTCGTGCGCTTCTTGATATAGGTGATACCCTTTCGAAAGGGGAACTCATCAAAAAGGGCAGTCATCTCCTTTGGATCGCCTAGGCGAATTGGTAGCATGGCTAAGGTTTAGGGTCTGAAAAGTTTGTCTCATTACGGGGTGAGATCGATGTCTCAAAAAATGAAACCTAACCCTATACCTCAATACCATTCCTACCAGATCACACACAAATGCCACACAAAATGCAAACTAACAAGCAATGCAATGGCAAAAAAAAAAGCATCACACGACAACAGTATCACTTCAACGGGCGTGGACAATCAATATAAACAATCATGCTCAATTATACTCCACTAGCCTTCCTGCCACCTGACATCACCGGGGTTATCAGACCAATCGGTACTCTCTAGGCTTACAGCCACTCAATGCCGCCAGTGTCATCAGACCAATTGACATTCTCATTCTCATTCAATTTTGCTACCCTCCAATACCGCCGGGGTCATCAGATCAATTGGTATCCTCAACACCTTTCTCATTAATATCACCATGCCATCAAGACGCACATGCGATTCAATTCATAAAAAATTTGCCAGTCAACCATATCATTCAATTACTCATCCAACAGTGTCTTGACATTCAGAGAAAGGATTAGGAAATAATTACCTGATTAAATATCACAATATCACCCCAAGCAAAACTCCTTAAAGCTACAAGTATAAAATCCTCACGAATGCTTCGTCAACCTAACAAGATTAACCGACCTTGAGTCACGAATCATAGAATATTCACTTTCATTAACTCAATCCTTTCCTAGCCATACCTTTGGCAATTCGAGACACATTTTCTAACAATCGAATACATGACAATGCTCGCTTTAAACCCTTAATGCATTCGGTTTGCTCAGCCATACACATGGCAAGACACAATTTAGAGTTTCATGCACCAATTTGGCCATAAATCACTTCCAAACCTAAATTCACTTCTGACACTTCCCATTGATACTTCACATGATATCATACAAGACATTATAAGTCAACTAAAGTCCAAATATTCCTCATTTAGTCCCTAAACAGAACCGGCCAGCATATAGTCATCCTCAAAACAAAACCGATTTCGATTTCCAACTGTTCAATCGAGTCATAATTCAATTTCAAGCCTAACTCTTTACACAAATAATATACCAAGACCTTCATTTACAAGTTTAGAAGGCTTACCAAGAGATTTGAAGTCAATCAACACCCCAAAGATTTCGAAACAGCCCGGTCTCCACTTGATCATAATCTGTCTAGTTTTGTACCACCCATAATTAGCCATAAAAATCTAATTTAACACCATCTATTTGCAGCCACAGACCATCTAAACATAGCAATAGATGTTAGAAAGCTTCCCTAAAACATTTGAGGCCAATCGGAGTCTCTAAGAGGTAGAACGAAGACCTTACCTCAGCTCGCGCGGATTTCGTCTGATTTTGGTCTAAGGGCTGGTTCGGAAAGCCCATCCAACGAAACCTCGATCTACCACTTCGAACTTGTCAAGGACACCTTTATTTAGCTCCTGGTGGTTGGAGCATAGCCAGGCAACGCCGAGAAGGGCTGCTCAAGCATACCGAACAAGATGGACAGAAACTATCTTCTAGGAAGTTTCGGTTGAAGTGAATTTGGAGAGGAAATGCAATGATAATTGATGGTAGATAGTATACATAGCTGCTAAGGCTTTAAATAATTGTCTCACACATATAATTGAGGTTTATTTGATTAGACTTGGGTTGGTGAGGGCAATTAATGCTTGAGGGCCTCAATGGTTGACATGTGGCATTGTCTAATAATGCAACTTCAACTTTGACTCATCCTTTGACTCCATGTACATGAATTTTTGGCAGCCATATAGAGTAGGGAAAAATGACCATTTTGTCCAAAGCAAATAGTCGAGGGGCAAAATGATAATTTTGCACTTTCAGTCCAAACTTCACTTTTTCAATTCGAAAACCATTTGGCAAGATGTAGTCAAATTCCTATCCATAATTGGAATTCTCTATTTTCAGTTACCAATTTTGAGCTTCTATTTCATGATCATTTGTCCGTCGATCGTAATTCCAGTTTGTCTCAATCTAACAGGCAGCTTTTACAAATGTTACGCGTATCGACTCTATGATTCTCATCACACTGAGGAAAACTCAAGTTATGATAGCTTTGGTTGTCATGTAATTGCGAGGGTTCATTACTAGTTCCGACGACTTCGATCGTCATACTTCGATTTAGGAAAATTTACAAATTATACATTGGTTAAGCGGCTTCACCTGCGATCCAAATCAATCGTATAACGCTAGCATTGTATTCATTAATCGTTATATGATTGGCCTTGTTGGCTCTAAATGTTCCTTCAACAATCCTTATGGTCAAAGCGTCATTTCGTATTTCGAATTTCCTAAGTCTACATACCTTGTTATATGTTAGCCCTTCCCTTTTGGTAAGTTTACTCAAGTTTGATCAGATTTGAGCAAGACAAAACTGAAATACATCGTAAGGTACATTCACATTCAACAGCCTCAAAATGATAGGAAATTTAGAATATCACACCTACCTTGGAGGATACTGACAAGGTGATAGAGATTGACACCTCTGAGGACGAGTTGGAGGATGCTATGATGGATGACTAGGTGGAGGTGCATTCTGAGACCTTCTCGGGCTATGAGCAGACGAGGATGTAGACGAGACAGACAGATCTAGTGGTTCGACTTAGGGGTTTCCTGACCTTCTTAAGAGTCTTTTGGTAGTAACCCTCATGGCTTGTAATCTTTTGGGAACTTAAGAATAGTTATCTTTTGGATAAGTCCCGATCGCCCCGATCCGTCAGCAGGTTTAGCTTACCTGCGCTTTTGTATGAACTCATGCTGATGTATATATTTATGGTCTTGTTATCTAGGTTCCCTTTGGTTTATGCACGAAAGGGTTGTTCATTTTTCGTTTCGGCATGCATGTTTACATTATGTATCTCTCGACGAGTAAATCTTAGGCCTCGAGAATACAGTGAAGGGAGTTACGTATTTGTGCGAAGGGCGCGGGGCATGACAACCTCGCTTGTTTGGTATCATAGCAAGGTCAACTCGATTCAAGTTGATTGAGGATTGGAGTAATAAGGAGGAATGAGTTGAGACTGATTAGGTAGCGAGACCTTAGGAGACTCGTTAGAGTTAGGAACGAAATGAATGACATATAAATTGGCGCATGTGGTTGACATGTGGTATTGGCAGGATTGTGGTGGTTAGTAAAGAGCAAGCTGTGTGCTTAGCACTAGGTGTCATACTTGAATTTTGACTTGTCAAGTGAATGGTTAGCACTGGTTGTGTTGAATTGCTGAGATGATGGAATTGAATTGTAGTTGTAACTATCCGATTAACGTATCCTTGAGAAGGACTGTGCTTTTAAGGTATACTTTAGTATTATTGGACTTGACTAGATGAGTAAGTTTTTAATTCCGTGGTGGAATTGTAGTGGTTCAGGTATAGTTAGTGTGGACGAGATGAGTAATCCGCCCAGAAGACCTGAAAGGCCTAGGAGTGGAGCTTCTAGCTCGAGATCGCCTGTGGCGGAAGACCCAAGGATGGATGGAGTGTTGAGAGCACTAGAAAGAATTGGTAGTTCCATCGACAGGCAAACCCAGGATAGGGATGCTGCCATAGTTCAAGCCGTAAGAGCTGCTATAGTTGTTGTCAACGCCAATAACGGCAACAATGGAGGTAATGGGAACAACGGTGACAATGACTAGGGCAATGAAGTATGCAATGGCCAGGAAGAAGTTGTTTCGGCTAGATAAATGGGCCAACTGATCGAACAGTTTATTAAACTAAAGCCAACCCAGTTCGATGGAACTGGAGACCCTAAACTGGCACCGAGATGGATAGAGAAGCTTGAGAAAGCTTTTAGGGTTCTGAGGTGCACTGACGAAGAGAAGGTATTACTGGCGGTATTCCAACTGGAAGGTACCACTAATGACTGGTGGAGTGCGACTAAGAACGGGGTATTTCTGGAAGGAACTGCCTTGACATAGAATGCCTTTACCACGGCATTTAATGACAAGTATTTGTCGAAGACTTACCGCGAGAGGAAACAAGTGGAATTTCTATAGTTACACCAAAATCATCTAACGGTAGATCAATACGAAGCTAAATTCGCCAAATTGTCAAGGTATGCACCCAGATCAGTTGAGGATTTGCTGGAAAAGGCACGGAGATTGAGAGATAGATTAAGGCCTAGCTTCGTTGTCAGATGGTGGCTTTGAATTTGAGAACTTATAAGGAAATTTACGAATGGGGACAAATGATAGAAAGAGACATGAAGGAGAAGACGGCAGCATCTGGATCTCGGTTTAGCTCATTCCGAGATAATCGCCAGACCGATAAAAGACCTATGGCTGGCAACAGACGCTTTGTCCCTCCAGTGATGAAGAATATAGGGAAGCCGCCACATCAAGTGAACTAGAACTATCGCCTCTGTGGCAGGAGGCATAGTAACGGACCTTGTCCGATTAGGACCGGAGTATGCTTCAAGTGTGGTCAGATGGGCCATCAAATGAGAACTTGCCCCAATCAAGCTCTAGTGACTAGACCTAAAGGGCAATGACCACAAGTAGGACCATCAACTGCAGTTCCTTAGAACGATCAGAACCGACCCCCAGCCTAATGAAGAGTTTATGCTATGGCACGCAAGGAAGCGGAGGAAGCGCCTGGTGTGGTCACTAGTATGGTTTATTTATGTGACAAAGCCACTTATGCGTTATTTGACCCTAGTACTTCGCACTCTTTCATGTCTGCTCAATTTGCTAATTTGATCGATATGAAGTTGAAACCGTTGAGTGTGATACTACATGTTGCCATCCCGTTAAAGGATAATGTGTTGGTTTCATTAGGCTGTGCGGACTGTAAGATAGTAATCTGTGGTAGCGAAGAGAGTGTAGATTTGGTTGTGTTGCTTATGTATGACTTTGACGTGATTATTGGGATGGACTGGTTGCGTAAGCAAATGGCAGTAGTTGATTGTGGTAGTAGAGTAATTTATATTTATCCGGATGGCCGCCCTAATATTGAATTTGTGGGAAGTCGAGGAGGAACCTCGATTCCTTTAGTCTCGTCACTTGAAGCGACAAAGCTGATGATCGAAGAATGTCAAGCTTACTTAGTCGCAGTTATGGATACGACTGTCGTGGAACCTAAATTAGAAAATATTCCGGTAGTGTGTGAATTTCCTGATGTTTTTCCCCAAGAATTGTCAAAATTGCCACCGAAGCAAGAAATTGAATTTGTGATCGAGTTAGCTCCCGAAACAGAGGCAATCTTTTAGGCACCTTATAGGATGTCCTTGTAGGAACTGAAAGAGTTTAAGGTGCAGATGCAAAAATTATTGGATAAAGGTTTTATTCGATCGAGCGCTTTGCCGTAGGGAGCGCCTGTGTTGTTTGTGAGGAAAAAGGGCGGATCTTTGCACTTATACATTGATTATAGGCAGTTGAATCAAGTAACTGTAAAGAATAAATATCCACTGCCGAGAATTGATGATTTATTCAATCAACTGCAAGGAGCTTTGGTATTCTCTAAAATAGACCTGAGGACCAGTTATCATCAGTTGAGAATTAAGAAAGATGACATACCGAAGACAGCTTTTAGGACAAGGTATGGTCACTACGAGTTCATCGTTATGCCTTTTGGATTAGCCAATGCTCCAGCTACACTTATGGATTTGATGCATCGGGTGTTCAGGGAATTATTGGATAGATTTGTTATGGTCTTTATCGATCATATTCTAATCTACTCAAAGAATGACAAAGAGCATGAAAGGCATCTGAGGATCGTTTTGTAGACTTTGAGAGAGCACTTGCTTTACGCTAAGTTTAGCAAATGCGAGTTCTGGCTAAATAAAATAGTATTTCTTGGTCATGTGATATCTGTAGAAGGAATTGTTGTAGACCCTACAAAAATTGAAGCCGTTATGAATTGGCCTAGACCGACTTCGGTGATGGAATCCCGGAGTTTCCTAAGACTAGCTAGTTATTACCAACGCTTTGTGGAGAAGTTTTCATCCATAGCCATTCCATTGACAAGGTTGACTAAGAAGGAAACTAAGTTTGAGTGGATGGATAAGTGCGAGAGAAGCTTCCAAGAGCTTAAGCATCGACTAATGACCGCACCAGTATTAACGATCCCGTCAGGACACAAAGACTATGATATATAGTAATGCTTCGTTAAAAGGACTAGGCTGTGTGCTAATGCAACATGGAAGAGTGGTCGCCTACGTTTCACGGCAACTAAGACCGCACGAGATGAATTATCCAACTCATGATTTGGAATTGGCTGCAATTATCTTTGCCCTAAAGATCTGGAGACATTACTTGTGTGGCAAAAAGTTTCGGATTTATACAGATCACTAGAGCCTGAAGTATCTCTTTTCCCAAAAGAAATTAAATATAAGGCAACGTCGATGGATGGAGCTACTTAAAGATTATGATTGCGACATTTTATATCATCCTGGAAAAGCGAACAGAGTCGCAGATGCACTTAGCCGAAAATCAAGCATTTATTGTCTGCTGGTTAAAGGATGGTTGTTACTTGAAGAATTAAGGGATTCTGAATTAGAGTTGGAAGTTCGTCAATTGTCCAGTTTGGTAGCGACTTTGAGAATAGAATCTGAGATCTAAGAAAGAATACAAGCCTTGCAACCTACGGACCTAGAAATTCAGAAGATCCTCGAAATGGACGCAACGAAAATAAAGCAAGAGTTCCAAATGTTAGAGGATGGAGTTTTGAAATTTCAAGGGCATCTATGCGAGCCCAAGGACGAAGAGCTTAGGGAAAAGATCCTATCAGAGGCTCAACGAAGCAATTACAATATCCACCCAGGTAGCACAAAAATGTACCAGAACTTACGTCAACATTACTAGCGGAACAGGATAAAAGTAGATGTGACTAAATATGTGGCAAAGTGCTTGACGTGCTAGCAGGTAAAGGTACAACACTTAAGCCAAATGGATTGTTACAGCCATTAGAAATTCCTGAATGGAAATGAAAACACGTGACGATGGATTTTGTAATGGGATTGCCAAGGAGTCAAAGAGGTCACGATTCCATTTGGGTAGTCGTAGACAGATTGACCAAGTCTGCGCATTTCATTCCGATGCGAAAGGACTTTGCGATGGATAAGTATGTTGAGCTGTACATGCGTCACATAGTACGGCTGCATGGGGTACCTGTAACGATTACATCAGACCGAGATCCTAAGACGGCAAACTTCTATAAGAGCCTTCAAGATGCCATGGGAACTCGACTACAGTTCAAAATGACATATCATCCACATATGGATGAACAATCAGAAAGAACGATTCAGACGCTTGAAGATATGTTACGAGCGTGCGTCACAAATTTCAAAGGTGGATGGGAGGATCAGTTGCATTTAGTAGAGTTTGCATATAATAACAGTTATCAGCAAAGCATCCAAATGGCACCTTTTGAAGCGCTTTATGGAAGAGCCTGCAGAACCTTGATATGCTGAGACGAAGTTGGAGAGAGAATTATTACGGGACCAGAGTTGGTGTAACAATTAGTGGAGGCTGTGAAGATAATACGAGATAGGCTAAAGATGGTACAGAGTTGTCAGAAAAGTTATGCCAACAAACGACGCAAACCCTTGGAGTTTCAAGTTGGTGATCATGTTTTTCTTGAAGTTTCACTGATGCGAAGACTGTCTCGGTTTGGAAAGAAAGGAAAATTGAGCCCAAGGTGTGCAGGTCCTGTTGAAATTTTAGAACGGATTGGAACTTTGGCTTACAGACTGGCCTTACCGCCTAGTTTATCTCAAGTACATAACATCTTCCATGTATCCATTTTAAGGAAGTACGAGCCAGACCCGGCACACGTGTTGGATTATGAGACTGTCGAAGTAGATGACAGGGTGTCATATGTAGAAAAGCTAATCAGGATTGAAGATCAAAAGGAGCAAGTTCTGAGAAACAAGACGATTTCACTAGTCAAAGTAATTTGGGAGCACCACGGGACCGAAGGCGCTACGTGGGAAAGCGAAGAAACGTAAGGCGTTAATACCCCAATTTGTTTGGATAGCTGGGTTTATTGTAAATTTCGAGGACGAAATTTTTGTAAGGGGAAGAGTTGTGACATTCTAGTTTTCCTGTCATTTCGAGCTTATCAATGAGAATGTATCTAACGATGTATTTCAGTCGTATCTCGCTCGGATCTGATCAATCTCGAGTTAACTGACCAAAAGGGAAAGAGTAATACAAGACAAGGTACGTGGACCTAGGAAACTCAAATCGAAAATGGTACTTTGATCATAAGGATTATCGAGGGAGTATTTAGAACTATTAAAGGCCGATCTAAGAACAATTCCGGAATGCATTGTTAGGGTTATACAATTCGAGTGCGGGTGATACCGCTTAACCAACGTATAATTTACAAAATTTTTCTAAATCAAACGATGACGATCGTGACTGTCGGAGCCAGCAATAGACTCTCGCAATTACATGACAACTAAAGGTGTCATGAACTGGCGAGCTCTTAGTGTGATGAGAATCACAGAGTCGATATGCGTAACAAAAGCCGTCCGTTAGTTCGGGATAGTCTGAAAATTTCATCTGTCGGAGAAATGAACCAAGGACAAGTCTTGAAATTGGAAAATGGAAAACAAAGAATTTCACCATTTTAATCGAATTGGTCGTCGCCTCATTGAAGGAAATTTAAATTGAAAAAACGACGTTCCGGACGACGAGAGCAAAATTACCATTTTCCCTCTCAAGGTTTGGCTTTGTCTTAATAACTAAAGGAGGGCATTTTGGTCTTTGAACAACCCTCAAGGCTGCCGAAAATGATGGTGTATAATGGCTATTAGATAAAAGATTCATGGACATGAAGACAAGTGGCATGGTGTGAGTGATTAGCCATTAACGCAAGCCTTTTAACCTACATTCTTGGGGGTTTGACCAAATTATTTGGTGTATAGCCTCTTCCTTCCATGCTTAGCTGAAACCACCTGCCATATACATCTTCTTCTTCATTCTCTTCTTCAACCGAGCTGCTCCCGCCCAACCGAACCGCCGCCTCTGCTTCGCGCCTTTCGACCACCGCTTCTGGCTTCCTCAGCCTCTTGCCGACAACCTCCGGGTGGAAGCTCGGCCATTGGACACCGGAGGAGCTCCAACCGACCATTCTCCCAAAAGCGGACAAAATCGGACGTAACCTAGTGTAAGTCTTCGTTTGGCCTCCGTAGACCTCATTTTGTTTCAAACGTTCGGCAACATTTTGTAAACATGTAGTACTAGGAATAGCTGAGCTGTTTATGGAGTTTGGAAGGATATTCATGGCTGTTTTGTGATGAATAGTTCGGGTCAGTTCTGACCGGCGGTGGACCGAAGAAAATCGGGGCTATTCATGGACTTTCAGACGTCGACTCACCCTCAAATTTTCGGTGAGGCTCTATTACACATAGAACTATATGTTAGCAAGTAGATTAAGTGATAAATTAAGGTTTAAGGATGAATTATGGGTTGATTAGTCAGGGTTTGGAGCATAACCGAAAATCTCATGTTTCGGTTTGTGTAATCTGAGTTCTTGAGGGCTGTTCGGGGTGTCGCTAAGTCCTAATTTCATCGTTGAGATGTACTAGGATGTCAATTGACATGTTATTGAGGTATATGGTTGTGGTTCGACGATTTGGACGAGAAAATTGATGAACTGAATGGATTTCCTTGGGTCAGGCGGCTGACTTGTTATTGGACTACTAGGCCGAATCCTTTGAGTGTTTGCGAAGGAAATTTTTGCTAAAATAAGCCTAAAGTAAGGAGTCCCTAAACTTTGGTTAGGAGGATGTGCCTCTATTGGATGAATTGGATTTGAATTGGGCGAATTTTCATGAATTTATCGTGTGATTGTTCAATGTCAATCATTGTGGTTTGGCGAATGTGAGTATGCTTGTTTAATGCACATGCCTTGCATTGAATGTCATTTTGCGAGTGATGAATTTTGTTGCCTCGCATGCTGTAGACTCTTAGCTCAATGAATGGGCTTGTACTCGATCATGAAGTCTTGAGATGGAGGGGAATTTGGCATGCTTGAGAGCTTTGATACCCTGATGCGTCAAGACGCGGGGTTGTAATGGCAAATATCCTAATGCGTTGAGACGCGAGACACAGGCCTTGAATGGCATTGGAAACTTGAGGCGTTTAACGCGGGTTCATGTTTATGATGGTCTGAGGCGTAATGACGTGGACCAAACCTGAGTCGTTTTAACGCAGGCGAGAAATATAAGAAAATTATGGAGGATGAAATGTATGACTTATCCTTATGTTTCCATGCCTAACTTGAGTTGTAAGTTATGTTGACATGCTCGCATGATTATCGGCCATTTGTTTCTATATGGCATTTTATGACTAATGTTTGCCTTATATTGATGAGAGTGTTCTTGTTCATTATCTGCATTTATTTGGGTGTATTGTCAATTTAACCTAGAGTTAGGACTTAGTTTACTGAGATGTAAATCTCACCCGTCGTGGGACCTCACTTTTTCAGACCCCAAACCCTGAAGATGCTACCGACACGTTTGGGCAATCCTAAGAAGTTGATTGCCTATTTTGATGAGTTTCTTGATGGTCGAGGTACTGTTTATGTGAGGAAGTGTATAGTTGTCTGGGTTGACGAGGGAGGCAAGGACTGGAAACCACATAAGTTCGAAGCTTGGTTCCGTAGAGTAAACGAAGTCACCACAGGTCCATTGAAGTCCACCGAGGTCCCTCGATGAGTTATACCTAGCTGGTGTCCTCCTACTCGGGATTTAGTGGAGGTAGAGGTGTTCGTAGTTGGATCAAGGAATGTACCTGAGAAGACCCCTACTCTGGAGGATACTAACAAGGTGATAGAGATCGACGCCTCTGAGGATGAACTGGAGTATGCTATGACGAATGACTCAGTAGAGGTGCGTTCTGAGACCTTCTCGGACTATGAGCCAGACGAGGAAACGGACGAGACAGACAAATCTAGTGGTTTGACTTAGGGGTTTCTTGATTTTGCTTGGAAGTCTTTTGGTAGTAATCCTTGTGGCTTGTAATCTTTTGGGGAATTAGGAATAGTTATCTTTTGGATAAGTCCCGATCGCCCTGATCCGTCAGCAGGTTTAGCTTATCTATGCTTTTGAATGAACTTATGCGATGTATATATTTATGTTCTCGTTATCCAAGTTCTCTTTGGCTTATGCACGAAAGGATTGTTTATTTTTCGTTTCCGCATGCATGTTTACATTATGCATCTCTCGACAAGTAAGTCCTGAACCTCGATAATACAATGAAAGGAGTTAGCATTCGTGCGAAGGGCGCGAGGCGTGACAAAGAATGATTTTTTTATCACAGAACATAGCATGACATGACATAGAGACAAGCATATAGGGCATGACAAGTTATATTATGCAATATGTGATTTTCAAAAATAATGATGCATGAATATGCAATTTTCAAAAATATGGTGGGCAAGATAAATGATATTTGAAAAAAATCGCGGTATGCAAAATATGAGATGAAATATGACATATGATAATCGAAAGTCGTGGAAGAAGGATAGGTGATGCAATGATTCTTGAAAATATGATATGTAAAAGATACAATATGAAATATGCAAAAGATATGATAAGGAATATGCAGAGATGACATGAGATAATGCAACCTTGATTGTTTTTGGTATTTTTAGAATTTTTTCTCTCTTTAAAAGACAACCTTGATTGACTTCATTATCTTAATTTTTATTCCAATTTCTCCAATGAAATCCTAAAAAATTTAGTTAGACACGGTTGCTAGAAAACCATATCTTACTAAAATATTTGTAGATACTTTTTATGTATGAAATTCAAATAAAATAATATCAACCAAGATAATATCAAAATAACAATCAAGATCAATCAAGAACAATTCATGAGTATCCACTTCATGATTTTCGAAAATTTGATGCTCCAAAATCTAAAATCAACTTATAAAAATAGCGCATCAGATCTAAATGGCAATTAGCTAACTTCTCGTTTTTACTAACCCGGAGGATTGTACCCGAATGGTGATGGGTAAGATATGTCCAACTTAATATAAATGTTACCTATTAGGAAAAGTAATTTTCCTAATTTAGATTAAGGTGTATATCAAAAAAACAATGCCTGAATCAATGCGATTCAATCCGCAGTTTTTGCAAAATAGGCAAGTGAATATTCAAAATTTGAGATACGGAACTTCACTTTATCTTGCGAGATTGCAATTTTCTACTCGAATTGGACCAAAGATAGCGGATCATGGACAAGCGGGGTTGGCGGTAGCTACGGTGCAAATAGTGGACATGTGGTGGTCACGAGATGGCTTCAAACATGCTTAGTTCATTGGCGAGAATACTCGATCGAGATGATTGGTCAACCACGGACAAGTTCTTTAGATCCTGTGAAAGATGATTAAAGTGTGCATTCCGCTCGCATACTATACTATGATGCATAACTATTTTGTCAAGTTTGCATTACTAATTCTGTTCAAGGAAGTTATCGTAATGTGAATACCTCGAATGTAATCTGAATGAGAGACTCCAGTCCGAAAGGGCTTTCTCTCACTCTAGAGGAAAGCTGTTTATCCCGACTGCAGGATTAAAGAGAATTCTGTAACACCCCATTTTGATAGTTCTTAATAAATGGAAATCGTGCGAAATGGATTTTGAACCTGATTCGTATCGTTAAGAATGGTGAGGATCTCGGATATGGTCACTGATTTAGACAACAGTCAAATGAAGGACGGCGATTCTATGAAGAGAATTCAAAGCAATAATAATAATAAAATGAAGAATGATTGTTGGATCGATCGCACTCAGCTTAGCCGAGCTGGATCGGGTGAGTTCGCATCGTTCATTTGGGCGTGCGTGGGTCGGGCAAGCAAGATCACTCGTCCAGCGCCTTTGGGCTCCAAAGGAAGAGACCCAGCCCGTAAGTTTCATTTTTCTTCAGCAATGGGTCAAGCACCACTCAGACCCAAAGGACTCCACGTACTGTAATTTTTGGGCTTGACTTGGAAATAGGATTTCCAACCCATTCTCTGGAACATTACTAGAGAAAGAGAGAATATTTTCTTTTCCTCATTCTGCTTGTGCTTCCTCGACGCCAACGCCCTTCTCCTTCGCGATGCTTCAGCTTCTCCGCCCAACTAGCCGTGCTTCCGATGCCCCGACGCAACTTCCACCGACGAAGGACCAAAAGCGACACAATAAAACCAGGTGAGTTGACCTCTAAACCTCTTCCTAGTCTCGGCAATGTGGGTTTGGGCGTGGTGAACCAGGAGAGGATGCTCAGGTCTGGATGGGTCGTCGGCGTGGAAGATGACGAAACTGAAAATGATCCTCGTGCATGTTGGGTTGAGGTGTAGAGTAAGATAGATTGGAAGTCGGGAACGCACGGGGTCGCAACTTGGAGAAAATGTGTCGTGGGCCGTGGGTTCAACAGAGCCTTTCGCATGGGGCAAGCCAGATCATTTTTCTTCTTCGCAAATTATGTGGGGGAGGTTTGGATGGGCTACCCAGAAGGCATATGAATTGTTAGTCCTAGTCTTGGATGAATACAACAAGCACGTGACCAGTTGTGGTTGGAAGCTTTTATTCTTTTAACAAGAGATGCTAGAATCCATATTAAGGGAAATAAGAAAGCTGCCAAAGAAATCACTTCTAGCCAATCTCTAGACTTGATTGGTGATGATGTCCAAGTCCTTAATGGGATTAGAAAGAAAAGAAGAGGGTGCTTCGGTGATGTTCTAGTGAGATGCCAACTGGAAATCTCGGAAATTGTTTGACACTATTAAAAAAAAAATCAAAGTCCTTGCAGTCAAAGAAAAGAAGGATCTATGGAAAGCCTATTCTTTCTGAAGAGAACTTAAATGCCTCGAAACTGGTGGGAAGCAGTGAAGGTGCCGACAAGCGGTTTCTTCGGACTAGAAGGACTAACAAAAGGTAGCCAAGTGATAGGAATAATGTTGAAGTGGTGCACGAGGTGCAGTTTGATAAGTGCAGATACTAAGAAGTATGTAGATCATTGCGCAGTATGGAGACAACGCATCAGCTCCCTGTTCTGATAAACACTTTTAGAAACATCAACATCAACAACAATAATATCTTTATCCCAAATTAGTTGGGGTCGACGGTGGATGAACTCCAAAAAATTATTAAAAAAATAGAATCAAGCGAGGAAAAAAAGATAAATATGTAAAAATAAATAAATAAATAAATAAATATCTCTCTATCTATACACTACCCATCCATAACACTAATAGCATTCCTCCACTTTGTCCTAAAACAAACCGTACGCCAATCTATTTCTCACCCCATTAAATCTAGTTTTACTGCTTTCCCTAAGTAAGTTTCGGCCGAGCTCTTGCTTTCTTCGTGCTATGCTTTCGATAGCAAACTTCTGTTCGTACCAGTGCATCTAAAGGCTTTTAGAGGATATGTCCAAACCATCTCAATCTATGCTCTTTCATCTTCTCCGCCATCGATTTTACACCAACTTTTCATCTAATCTTTTCATTCATTATCTTATTCATCCTTGTATGACCACACATTCACCTTAACATTCTCATTTTCGCTACTCACATTTTATGCTCATGTTTACTTTGTGCTGGCCAACATTCAGATCCGTATAACATGGCATATCTAAATGCTGTTTTATAAAATTTTTCTTTGAACCTAAGAGGAATTTTGCGATCACACAAAAATCCCGATGCACTGTGCCATTTCATCCAACCTATTCTGATTTTATGGTTGACATCCTCATCAATCTCTCCCTCCTTTTGCAATATTGATCCTAGATATCTAAATGTATCTTTTTTGGGTACCTCTTGTACGAGCATATTTACAGCTTCTTGATCCCCTCTTCCTGCCTTGTCAAATTCACGCTTCGAGTATTCCGTCTTATTTCGACTTAGCGTAAATTTTTTAGACTCTAACGTGCTTCTCCATACTTCTAACTTAGCGTTAACCCCAGTCTTTATCTCATCAATAAGCACAATATCGTCTGCAAATAGCATACACCACGGCACCTCATCTTGAATATCTTTTGTTAGCTCATCCATAACCAGGGCAAAAATGTAAGGGCTAAAAGCGAAACCTTGGTGTAAGTCTATTGTGATTGAAAAATAACTTGATGTGCCATTATAAACCTTCACACATGTAGTAGCACCGTCATACATGTCCTTGATTGCCTCGACATACTTTGAAGATACTTTTTTCTTCTCAAGAATCCACCACAAAACCTTTCTTGAAACCCTATCGTACGTCTTCTCGAGATCAATAAACATCATATGGAGGTCCTTCTTTCTTTCTCGATATCTCTCCATCAATTGTCATATCAAGAAAATAGCCTCCATGGTAGATCTTCATGGCATAAATCCAAATTGATTGACAGAAACATTGGTTTCTATTCTCAAACGATGCTCAATAACTCTCTCTCACAGTTTCATTATATGACTCATAAGTTTAATGCCTATATAGTTAGAACAATTCTGGATATCCCTCTTGTTCTTGTATATAGAGACAAGTATACTCTTCCTTCATTCATTAGGCATCTTATTAGCATGGAGGATCTTATTAAAAAGACTAGTCAACCAACCTATTCCTACATCCCCTAAGCGTTTCCTATGACATTCTGATTTTCCAGTCATTTTCAGACTCATTAAGGAGAAGCCCATCAGAAACGAGTCTTGAAAATTGAGAGTGAAAAATCAAGAATTCCAATATCATATTCGGATTGGCCGTCGCCTTATCGAAAAATATTGGAGCGAGAAAAACAACGTTCCAAACGTCGGGGGTAAAATTACCTTTTTACCCCTCAAGTTTAGAACCTTGCCCATGCATTTGAAGAAGGGCATTTTGGACATTAAACTCACCTTATTGCTGCCGAAAAAGAAGATGAAGGATGGCCATTGGATCACATTGGATAGACAAATGGACAAGTGACACAAAATCCAGTAAAGAGAAATCATATCCAACTTTTTGCACCTATCATTCTTCCCTTTGAGCATGAGAGTTGAATAAAGCCTTCTCACTCTCTCTCTCTTCATTTTCGGCCATTCTTCCTCAAGAACCACCGAGAACCCCTCTTCATCTTCTTCTTCCCTCTACCCGCCGGCTTCCAGCTCTGGTCTCTCTCTTCGTTGGCCACGACGACCACTTTCGGCCATCACCTGACCACCAACCGACCACACCAACTTAGATCTATGTCTTGCCGACCTCCTCGAAGTAGAAGCGAGGCATTTGAACTACCGAGGAGCTTCAGCCAAGAGTTTTCCCGAGAGTCGACGGAATCTGCTCCAACCTAAAGTAGGTAATCTTTTTTACCCTTTTGGAGGCTGAAATATTGGAGTTTTGAGGTCAAATTTTGTGGAGCCCTAGTAGACATGTATATGAATCTATGGTAAAAACTTGGGCTTGATTTGATGAAGTTTTGAGCTCGAATCGATCTTGTGAACTTGGAACAAAAAACTGTCGGTACTGACCTAGGGAAATCCGGCAACGTTCAACGGGTTTCCAGCAACCAATCAACCTCAAACTCACGGTGAGCCTCAAGATCCCTTAGATAGACATGTTAAGAGGTAGGATGAGGATTAAATGATCGATTTAAAGTTGGTTTAGGGCTGATTGTGCCTAGTTTGCGCAGAAGCGGGAAGAATTGGTTCGGTTCTATGTAAGGCCAAGGCTGTGGGGGCTGTTGGCGTTGGATTTTGAGTCTCAAATTGGAGAATAAAACACGTTAATATGTTGAGGATTATGCTATGAAGGATTAGGATTCATGGATGGTTGAATAGGACTTGGAAATTGATGGAATTAGTTGAAATTCCTAGGTTGCGCGGCGAGTTCGACCTTGAACCCTGGGAGGCCGAAACTTTGAGGATCCAAGAAGTGAATTTGGTGATATCAAATGCAAGGTAAAGGAATTCCTAACCTTATACTAGGAAGATTGGACTAAATTGGGTGAGTCGAGGGTTGAATTGATCGAGTTATGAGAATTCGTCCAAGGGGATGATAGCTTTCATTTTATCCTAAGATGTTATAGGATGATTGTGTGTGACATTGCTTATGCCTGAGTCATTTGCCATGTCCGGATATCATTTGATTTACTTTGCATGCCATCGAATTTACGATTTGCACTTGGCCTTGTGTATGCAAATGAATTGAAAAGTATGGCATGGGCTATGATTGTGACATGAGCATGACATGGCGAGGCCTTGACGCGTATGAGACGCGGGGCGAAAGGTGGATACCCTGATGCGACGAGATCGCGGGGTGGAGTTACTACCGTGTGGCGCCCTGATTCGATGAAATCGCGGGGTTGAGATGGCCACGGTCCTGATGCGAACTATTCGCGGGACGGAGGTTTGAGATAATGATATTGGCCTGAAGATTTATTGGAACCTAATGCGTTTACGCGGGTTGCCGATGACGGTCTGATGCGTTTACGCGAACCGAGCCTGATGCGATTTATTGCGAGCAGGAGATTGAGGTAGGCAGGAGGAGATGGTTATGGTGAGATGGCGGGAGGAATTGTGCATTATCATTTGAGTGCGACATGTTGTCATAGTTGCATGCCTGTCATCTTATGTTTTTGTTTTATTGGTTTGTGCTTGATATGCCTGTGAGTGGAATTATTGGGGTGTACGACTACCTGAGTGGACGGTCGACCTAACCTAGGATTAGGACCCACCTTACTGAGATTTATATCTCGCCCTAGTGGAGGCTTAACTTTTCAGGTCTCAAGCGACGGAAGCGCGGACTTGCCATGGAGTGGCATTTGAAGAGATAGTTATTCGGCTATATTTAAGAGAATTATAGGACATGTATTTACATTTTGTGATATTAGAAATTGCCCTTCTGATTGGTGGATTAGAAATTGAACCTATATGAATTGGTTAATGAAATTTTGATGTATCTGTCCTAAGTCATCGGGTGTTGATTTATTTGTAAGTTGATGTTGGCATCGCTTTCGCATGCATGTTCCTTTAAGCGTATAGAACGTTGGCCATTGGATCCTAGAGCTTTCATAAGGAACGGCTTGGTGGGATATTCGCGCCCTCGCCGGGTTCGGGGTGTGACATTCCCGTTCGATTTGGTGTCAAAGCAAGGTAAACTCGATCCAATGTGATTGAGACTCGGAGTGAAAAGGAGCGATGACTTGAGGACAATTAAGTAGTGAGACCTTTAGGGATAAGCATGGATTGCTAAATCTTGAGGATTATAAGCTTGAACTTGTGAGGTATTCTAATATAGTCCTAGTGCCGAATTAAGAGACGATCTTGAGTGATTTATGAATAAGGCTCATAAGGAAGTGAATAGAAATTGAGAAGTCATGAGCCTGGATATAAGGTTGCTAGAGAATAAATTATGAATGAATGGTCAATTGAGGTGTATGATTGTGATCTTGGTTTGTCAATGACCCAACTTGACGAGTATGAGTTATAAAGAGAAAGCTGGTATTGGTGGATTCAGGCTTGAATTGCACGATATCTTGATGGTTTAGTTATCGATTACTATTGACAGTCTTGGATGATATGAGATGAGATGAGATGTATACAAGGAAGCGGATAAGGAATATATGATTAAAGGCCAATTGTGATCGAATGCTTGGAGATTTGACATAGTTAGCGACTTCACTTGATGTACATGGTTAAATATAGGCAATTGACCTGCGAGATGTGATGGTCATTGGTGGAATTAGAACTCTTCAATGGATAAAAATTGATCTGAAGGCGATTTTGATATGACAAGTGGTGAGGACAGTCATGTTGTGGTTGTGTTTGTGGCTTTGAAACGAAAGTTGATGAGGGTGCATGCATGGACTTATCGCTGTTGGACTTAATAAACTGTCACTTGGTGTGGGACAAGTTGATGGGATACCTATAAACTGTAATGAAACATGGTATGTGACATGTGGAACGAGGCTTTCTCCGTAGATGTATGACTTGGGACAACCTGCAACGGCCAGGTTTAATGAGGGCGGGGAGTGATCGCCGGGACAGAGAGGTCCGGACAAGGAGCGGCTCCTGATAGGCTTCTAAGATGGTAAGAGGCAGGAATGACCCAAGTCATAACTTGAAAGGGGAAGTCTGGGTATCAGGTTGAGTCCAATTGTAGATAAGAGACGTGCGACACGAGATCAATTCTCATCAAGAATGATCAAAAGTGGCTTGACATGTGTAATGACGCCTATGAGTGGCATGGTTAAAAGCTTCGTGGTTGACGGTAGATGCCGTATGAAAAAGAAAAGCGATGGTTGTGATGGGCCTGTTAGGCATGTTTTATGATTAGCCTCATGTGATTGGCTTGGCCAAGGTATAACTGAGAGGTTAGACAACGTAGGGGGTTTATACCCGTTAAACTGAGGCATGCTGAGAATGAGATAGTCTGTTGTGATTATGCTAGAGTGGCGGATGCCTCTAGGCTTAAAGTTTGAGTTATTGACTCAGTGAATTGCTGCCTTGAGTGTTTGTTTGATAGTTGCCTAGTTAAGGCTAGTCTAGTAATGGCTATTAGTGGAGAAGTTGCCTCGTTAAGGCTGGCTTGATGAATGATTGTGGATTAAGGATAATCTGAGATCCTTGAATATTGGTAATTAGTTGAGAACTTCTTATGTGTCATTAGAGAGTTGTTTAGGAACAACTGATGGTTGATAGTGATGAATGATGAGATGAGCAGCTTGAGACTACTAGACTTGAGTATATGACTTAAGTTTTGATTCCTAGGGGAATCATAATGGTTCAGGAGACATGAGAACCTAATAAGGTTGAACGACCAAGGTGTGGTCATAGAAGAGCATTGGGCTCGAGTATACGTGGTATGGAAAATCCGAGAGCTGATGTGGATCATGGGAATTGAGAAAAGATGGGCGATTGGAGTATGAATACAAAAAGGGAATATGGCTCGATCTGTTAATTGTACAAGACCCAAGAACTGAATGGGTCGTAGGAGCTTTAAATGGAAATGAGGAAATTTGTAGGTTAAGCCAGCTCGAGGAGGAGCTGCCATGATTCTCTAAGTCACTATTGTGATGAATGCTTGTGCTGACGAGTTAAGTGATAGAAGTCATGAGAAAGGTGACTCTGAGTTATTTCATTCACGAGAAAAATGAATGTGTGGGAAGAACCATGAGAGCTTTGAAAAAAAAAACTTGCGAAGCTATGAATAAGAAAGAGATTGATTGAGTTTGATGGAAGGATGAAAGTTGAAATTGCCTCCTTTGGATTGAGGATCTTGATGAGAAAACTTTGGAAGTTTTGGGTACATTGAAGAAGGAGAGTGACCTTGACAATTACTAGCCCTAAGAGGCTATCAATGATGAGTTAAAGGTCACTATAGGAAGGATTTCCTCGAAGGCATGAAATCTGCCTAGACTACTTTTGTTGAGTTGTTCGATGGAAAGTATCGTCTTGGGGTTGCTTGAGAGCAAAGGTTGTTTGGATCCTGATACTTTTGCAAGGATCATAGGATGATCGACTAGTGTGAGACAGAGTTCTCAAGGTCGTTTAAGCATATGGTAAAGGTGGTCAAGGACCCTTGAATAAGATAAGTAAATCCCTGAGTGGATTGGAACTTGAAGATCTTATGGCTGGTTATTATTCCTAATTTTGAGGAATGGTGATGAGACTCAGCAAAAGAGGAGAATGATCGAAATACTTATGAATAAGAAAACTCATGCTCATGGATTACGAGCAAAGAGATGTTCATTATGGATACGGAGCGTGCCTACGGGAAATGGTTGATTACCTGGGTGTAAGACACATGGTGGAAAATGGGTAACCCATCTTTTCTGTTATGGAAGAGGTCAAGGAAGAATCGGCATGCTAATTCGCCTAGAATTAATGATTTCCTGAGATCGGTTGATTAAATTGGAACCATGAGAAATGAAATCATGAGTCGCTGTTCCCTAAAGAATAGGGCATTGTTCTTAAGGGGGAATTGGACCATGAATTGGTCATTGATGAAAGGAAAAAGGTGAACGGACTTGATAGTCCCGATTGGTTGTGATTCTAGTGAATGATTTGTAAATGAAAAGAGCGCTTAGAGAATACTTGCAAAGTGAATTGAGGTAATCGAATTGAGCATTCGACACGTGAACTGGTGGAGACCCAAGAACGAACAGATGTTGTAACTTGAGGTGACTGAGATATGGGAAAGAGAATGTGAAAGCATGGTGGCATTTGAACCCTGGAGTGAAGGTATCGCCGTCGGCGCAGACTCCAAGGTTGCCGTCCTATGGAATAGGAATGATAAGGTGAATTTGAAGTGAGAAAATGCCACAGAGTTGTGTAGTTTCTTCCTTAGGGTAAGAGACCCTATTGTAAAAGGAAGAAAAACTCTGAATTGTCTTAGTATTATGATTGAGCGTCTGTACCGGGAAAGGGGACGCAGAACTTGAATGACTCCTGAAAGTGAAATCGGAGAGATAGTCTTGTAGACAATGTTGAATTCCAAAATGATGTGACGTTTAGTGGAACGAACGGAATTGGGATAAGGTCGCCTTAGTGAGTATGGAACTCAGAGGCTAAAGCACTAATGTTTCTCGAGAGAAGAGTGACAAGAATAAATAAAATTTCGTGCGGTCCTAGAGGAGACCCGTGACGACAGAAAGCCAAGATCTGAGCTCTCAAGTAAAAAGAGCTTTTGAGGACTTGAGTTAAGCTGACGACTACGCTATTTATAACGATTCCAGTTGGAAATTGAAACGCATATGGGGGTCGCGATGACGCAAGACAGAATGAAACTTGAGATATAACAAGGCGATTTGAAATGGATATTGCTTGTACGTCGTGACAATAATGCCGTATAAATTGACATGCTTAGAGCATGATTGGGATGATTTGCGAGTGTCCTCGTGATAAAGTTGGGAAATGTTGTTGAGTGAAAGAATGTTGCAAGGCTACACCTACCACAAGAGTATAAGGTAGCAGTTTCCCGAGGGGAATTAAATAAGAGGCAATGTAGACGTATAGAATTGCTTGTGGATATGAGAGTGTTGCTTAGATGAAGAAAGGACCTCAAGAATTATATGAACTATAAGAGATTGAGAGCATGGACTGCCTAAAGGAAATTGAAGGCGAGGCATGTGGAACAAAGAGATCACCCAAGTGTTATTATAGCGATATCCGTATCGCTAAGGAAGGGTGGATTGTTTGATGGATGCCTACCGTTGAGAATTAAACATGGTTTAATTGGCGATGAAGGGACAGATCTTTCCTCAAGAAATAAGAGATTCAACTCCTAAATTAGAAGTTCGCTTATGGACTAGCGTGATGACTATCGGAAACTCCTAGCCTGAAGGCCAGAAGGAAATTGAGGTGTGCCATGATTAAACATCGATACTGGAGGAATTATAGGAATGGATGGAACCCTTGAGGCCTATGGACGGAAGTACGGGTCCAATATTGAAGGGAAACTCAAGGAGATGACCTCATCGAGATTCAAAGGAGGAATTATGGTGTCCTTTTGGATGGCACAAAGGTGTGCCAAACTCGCATCAATGCTATCGATGAATGGACTGAAAGTAGGATTAGTCTAACATGAGGTCAAGCATTAGGCATGCTGACAATAAAGGGGGCATGACGTTGAAAGTTGATGGATTACTACGATCGTTGAAATTTTAGGACTGAATCGAGAGTGAATTACTCCGGAGGTAATCATGAACTTGTTTAAGGAGTCGAGAGGGCTATGATTCAACTTGGATAATAGAGGACAAGTTGGTAAAGCCCCTGAATCATAAATGGTACGAAAGGACATTCAGAGGAGGTGATACGCCAAACGGTATGGGCACCAAAAAGTGCATTTTTGCGACGGTTTAGTAATGGCGGATAGGTAAAGATCTTGAGTTTAATACAACGTTTTGGAAAAGCCTTCCGTCAAGGAATTTGAAAAGCAGGATTGCAGGATAATGTATATACCCTCGGACCATTAGATAAATTGAAAAGGCGATTTGAATGTTCGAGAGTATATCACTGACAAATATTACGAATATCGATTGGGAACAAAAGAAGGTGAGCATAGATTGAGGACAAAAAGGGAAACGAGTGCTGAAGGATAAAAACTGTTACTGGTAAAGACATTAAGGAGTGCATTTCGACAAGGGCTAGTGTTAATGGTTATGGCCAAATGAAAGAGATAATGTGAATGCTCGAGGATGAACTGCTGACAAATGTTATGAATACCAAAAGAGAATAGAGATAAGCAAATTGGATTGAGAACTGAAGGAGACAAGTCCTAAGGAAGAGATGGTTTTGGGCTGGAAAGGACGAGTAAGTTCATCAAATCATGAAAGGAATTATCCGAAAGAGTGAGGATGCGACGAGAAGCTGATGCTCCAAAGGATCGAATGGTTAGAAGGTTGCAAATTTCGAGGACGAAATTTAAGGGGGGAAGAGTTGCGACATTCTGATTTTCCAGTCATTTTCGGACTCATTAAGGAGAAGCCCATCAGAAACGAGTCTTGAAAATTGAGAGTGGAAAATCAAGAATTCCAATATCATATTCGGATTAGCCGTCGCCCTATCGAAAAATATTGGAGCGAGAAAAACAACGTTCCGAACGTCGAGGGTAAAATTACCTTTTTGCCCTTCAGGTTTAGATCCTTGCCCATGCATTTGAAGAAGGGCATTTTGGACATTAAACCCACCTTATTACTACCGAAAAAGAAGATGAAAGATGGCCATTGGATCACATTGGATAGATAAATGGACAAGTGTCACAAAATCCATTGAAGAGAAGTTATATCCAACTTTTTGCACCTACCATTCTTCCCTTTGACCATGAGAGTTGAATAAAACCTTCTCTCTCTCTCTCTCTCTTCATTTTCGGCCATTCTTCTCCAAGAACCACCGAGAACCCCGCTTCATCTTCTTCTTCCCTCTGCCCGCCGACGACCAGCTTTGGTCTCTCTGTTTGCCGGCCACAACGACCACTTTCGACCATCAACTGACCTCCGGGCAACCACACCAACTTAGATCTATGTCTTGGTGACCTCGTCGAAGTGGAAGCGAGACATTTGGACCATCGAGGAGCTCCGCCCAAGAGTTTTCCCGAGAGCCGACGGAATCTGCTCCAGCCTGAAGTAGGTAATATTTTTTTCCCTTTTGGAGGCTGAAATATTGGAGTTTTGAGGTCAATTTTTTTGGAGACCTAGTAGACATGTATATGAATCTGTGGTAAAAAGTTGGGCTCGATTTGATGAAGTTTTGAGCTCGAATCGATCTTGTGAACTTAGAGTAAAAAACTGCCAGTACTGACCTAGGGAGATCCGGAAACGTTCAACGGGTTTCCGGCAGCCAATCGACCTCAAACTCACGGTGAGCCTCAAGAACCCTTAGATAGACATGTTAAGAGGTAGGATGAGGATTAAATGATGGATTTAGAGTTGGTTTAGGGCTGATTGTGCCCGATTTGCATAGAACCGGGAAGAATCGGTTCGGTTCTGTGCAAGGCCAGGGTTGTGGGGGGTTGTTGGCATTGGATTTTGAGTCTCAAATTGGTGAATAAAACACGTTAATATGTTGAGGATTATGCTATGGAGGATTAGGATTTATGGATGGTTGAATTGGACTTGGAAATTGATGAAATTGGTTGAAATTCCTAGGTTGCGCGGTGAATTCGACCTTGAACCCTAGGAGGCCGAAACTTTGAGGATCCAGGAAGTGAATTTGGAGATATCAAGCGCAAGGTAAAGAAATTCCTAACCTTATGCTAAGAAGATTGGACTCAATTGGGTGAGTCGAGGGTTGAATTGATCGAGTTATGAGAATTCGTCCAGGGGGATATCTTTCATTATATCGTAAGATATTATATGATGATTGTGTGTGATATTGCTTATGCCTGAGTTGTTTGCCATGTCTGGATATCATTTAATTTGCTTTGCATGTCACAGGATTTACGATTTGCACTTCGATTTGCACTTGGCCTTGTGTGTGCAAATGAATTGAAAATTATGGCATGAGTTATGATTGTGGTATGAGCATGACATGGCGAGACCCTGAGGCATATGAGACGCGAGGCGGGAGGTGGATACCCTGATGCGACGAGATCGCGAAGTGGAGTTGATGTCGTGTGGTGCCCTGATGCGATGAAATTGCGGGGTTGAGATGGCCACGGTCCTGATGCGAACTATTAACGAGACGAAGGTATGAGATAATGATATTGGCTTGGAGATTCATCGGAACCTAATGCGTTTACGCGGGTTGCCGATGACGGTCTGATGCGTTTATGCGGACCGAGCTTGATGCGATTTATCGCTGGTTGGAGATTGAGACAGGCAGGAGGAGATGGTTGTGGTGAGATGGTGGGAGGAATTGTGCATTATCATCTGAGTGCGACATGTTGTCATAGTTGCATGCCTGTCATCTTATGTTTTTGTTTTATTGGTTTGTGCTTGATATGCCTGTAAGTGAAATTATTGGGGTGTACGACTACCTGAGTGGACAGTCAACCTAACCTAGGGTTAAGACCCACCTTACTGAGATTTATATCTTACCCCAGTGGGGGCTTAACTTTTTAGGTCTCAAGCGATAAAAGCGCAGACTTGCCATGGAGTGACATTTGAAGAGATAGTTGTTCGGCTATATTTAAGAGAATTACAGGACATGGATTTACATTTTGTGATATTAGGAATTGTCATTCTGATTAGTGGATTAGGAGTTGAACCTATATGAATTGGTTATTGAAATTTTGATGTATCTGTCCTAAGTCATCGGTTGTTGATTTATTTGTAAGTTGATGTTGGCATCGCTTCCGCATGCCTGTTCCTTTAAGCATATAAGACGTTGGCCGTTGGATCCTAGACCTTTCAAAAGGAACGGCTTGGTGGGATACTCGCGCGCTCGCCGGGTTCGGGGCATAACATCTCTACACTTCAATAGAGATACCATCAAGTCTCAAGGCTTTATTAGTCTTCATCTTTTTTAATGCCTCATTAACTCCCCGTGCTTTAACTCTACACACAAACTTTTTGTTTGAATCATCATAAACATATTCCAAATCCACCTCACTTCTATCGCTCTCCCCATAAAAAAGTTTGTTAAAATAGCTCATCCATCTGCCCTTAACGTCTTCATCTCTTATCAAAAGTGTTTGATTTTCATCTTTGATACATCTAACCTAATAAAGACTTTGAAAAGGGGATCTCAAAATACAAATCTCCATGTGCTACGACTGCATGTTATGACGCATCTATTTCAAAACTTGAGAATGAAGCAGCAAGAAATCCTCGTATAGATGGGAGTAAAGGAATGGATTACCTTCACATGGAAGGTGGCTTTTGTAAGGATGGAGTTTATTAGAGGATAGGTAACGCTCTAAGTTTCGAGGACGAAACTTTTAATGGAGGAAGAGTTTGTAACACCCCATTTTGATAGTTCTTCATAAATGGAAATCAGACGAAATGAGTTTTGAAGCTGATTCGTATCGTTAAGAATTGTAAAGATCTTGAATATGGTCACTAATCTAGGCAACTATCAAATGAAGGACGTCAATTCTATGAAGAGAATTCAAAGCAATAATAATAATAATAATAATAATAATAATAATAATAATAATAATAATAATAATAATAATAAAATGAAGAACGACCGTCGGATCGGTCGCACTTGGCTTTGCCGAGCTGGACTGGAAGAGTTCACATCATTCATTTGGGCACGCGCGGGTCAGGCAAGCAGGACCATTCGTCCAGCGCCTTCGAGCCCCAAAGGAGGAGAGCCGGCCCGCAAGTTTCATTTTTCTCCAGCAATGGGTCACGTGACTCAGACCCAAAGGACTTCATGTACTATAATGTTTGGGCTTGACTTGGAAATAGGATTTCCAACCCATTCTTTGGAACATTATGTGACATTTCGAATTTCGACCCTCTTGAGGCTATTGAACGGAAGGATATCGATTGGCGTATTTCAGTTATAACTCGCTCGGAGTTGACCACTCCCGAGTTAACTGACCAAAAGGAAAGGACTGACGCGGAGTCAGGTACGTGGACCTAGGGAATTTGAATGAGAAATGGCACTTTGACCATAAGGATTGTCGAGGGAATATCTTGGGCTAGCAGAGATCGATCTAAGGATGATTATGGAATGTTTTGCTAGCGCTATACGTTGGGACACGGTTGATTCCGCTTAACCAGTGTATAATTTACGAGAATTTCCTAAATCAGATTTCGTTGATCAAGATCGAAGGAACGAACGATAAACCCTCGTAATTATATGAAAATCAAAATCGCCATGGCTTAAAAGAAATCCCAAGGTCGATAGGCGTAGCGCCTGCACATCTGTCAGTTTAAGATAAATTGGAATTACAATCGACGAGAGTTCAACATGAAATTAGATCTCGAGATTTAGGTATTAGACATTGAGGAATTCTAATATTTGAATTGAAATGGACGTCGCCTCATCGAGGGTGGTTTATACTGAAAAATAGAATTTCGGACGAAAAGTGCCAAATGACCATTTTGCCCCTCAACCTTTGGCCTTACCTTAAGAAGTTTAGAAGGTCATTTTGGTCATTTTCCTCCTCTTTATGCTGTCGAAAAATTAGATGAAGATGAGTCAAAAGGAGTCAAAGTCAATGAAGCAACCAATGGAAGATTGTCAAGTGTCAATCAAAGAGAAGGCCAAGTATTAATTGCCCATTAATTACCCATCGTTTCTCATTGACTAAAAATATATTATAGGAGTGGAAAACCTCTCTCTCTCTTCCATTTTGGCCAGCCACCATCTCTCACCATCTTTCTTTTCTTCATTTTGCTCTCGGCCAAGCAGTATTTCTCGCGGACAGGGAAAAATTGGCTAACTGTTTTGACCATAATTTTGTCGTCCGACATTGGATTGAGGTAAAACCACCGTCATCTTAAATCTTATCACCTTGTCATTCTATAAAGGTATTATGAGCTTAATTTGGCTCAGTTGTTTGTCCCATAAGTCTGTTTGAGTGGGCAAAGGTCAAAATCTGACCCGATTTTGGAGAGGTTAGGTTTTTGGGAGCTTCCAGACTTCAAATGACTTCAAATGTTCTGTGAACTCTTCTAAACTCATAGTATAAGAGTTTATAAAGTTGATATTGAGATTTTGTGGGAGTTAAAATAGATTTTGATGGAGTAAATGGCTTGGATTTGTGAGTACAAAAACTGTCTACTTGTTGTTCGGGTGGAACCGAACCTTTAAGAGGCTCTTGGAAGTGTTGTATTGCTGTGGAATGCTCGATAAGACCCCTAGTAGCATTTTTTGATGTGTTAGCATGTTTATTGTGTAAGGAATTGAGGCCTAAGATCGAGAAACGGCTTGATTATGCGATTGAACCAAAACCAATTTTGTTTTGTGGAACACCCTAGTCTGGCCGAACCTGATGAGGACTATTTAAGAGATATTTTGACTTCAAATTGATTCATAACACTCCTTAAGATATTATGTGAGGCGTCAATGAGGTGTATGTAAAGTGGATTGAGAATTGGAAGTGATTTAAGGGTTATTTAGTGCATAAAACCCCGGGAAACATTCTGCCCTATAGGTGGATGCATGAACTGAATATTTTGAGGGTTCGGGGGAGTGTCATCATGTGTTCGATTGATCGATAAGGCATCTTGAGTTGCAAATTGATTGGTTATTGAGGAATTGGTTTGATGGAAGTGTAATTTGATTGAGTTTTGATTCAGAATTGATAAAATTTCCTAGGACGACATGTGATCCCTTTTGGCCATGTACTTGCCGAGTTGGAGGACCAATTGATTGGGAATTCTTGCTATTGGCCAAAGGTAAATGTTTCTTAAACCTTTATCTGAATGCTAAGACACTACCGAATAGAGTGGTTGAATGATTTGATTGCTTGGTGAAGCCTATAGCTTGAATTGCTTGATTGGGTGATGGATTCCATGACTTGAATGTCATAGCATGACATTTGAATTGTGATATGCCTTAATGACATATTTGGCTATTGAGCCCTTGGTTGTTTAATTGGCTGTGATGCCTACGTGATATATATGGTTATAGTGTCGATGCTATATGAATGGGCTATATTGTCCCAGCGATCGTTAGCCTGTGGCCCCAGTAGTATTGAATGGTGGTGAGCTTGAAAGATATTGAGGATACCGATTGGCCTGTGGCCCCAGTGATATCTAATGGTGGTGATCTTGAATAAAATGAGAATGCCGATTGGCCTGTGGCTCAGTGGCATTAAATGGCTGCGAGTCTTGAAAGTAACGATTGGCATGTGGCCCTAGTGATGTCGGATGGCAAGAGTGTCAGAGGAGTACGTGGATGAATGATGAGAAAGTTGAGGCAATTATGTATCAAATTGCATGTTGTTGGTGCATTGAGCTTGAAACCATGAAGTCGAGTGCGGTTGATTGTGTTTCTTATCCATGCTTGGCATTGATAACCCTATTTTGATGATGCCATGCGCCATTATATTGTTGACTGTTTGCATCTTGGTGGCATTGTGTGTTGTCTGGGGGGACTGGTGTTCAGCTCTAGGTTTAGATTTCACTTGCTGAAATATATGTATATCTCACCCCAATGGGAGATTAATTTTTCAAGTCCTTGAAGATGGAAATACAGGCAAGATGAGGATGAGCTCTCGATGAAGTAATGGGTTGAATGGTTTTATGTATTTTGTTGTCTTAGGGATTGTACTTGAATTTTGAGGATTTAGGAATTGAACTTTAGGTACTTGACTGCGATACCTTCTGAGGAGAATTTTATTTATAAGAGATGTATACCCTTTGTCCTGAGTCATCTCGTTGTAATTTGTATGGAGCAAGTTTTATGGCTTCCGCAATATCGTTTCTTTGTCAAGTTGTTATATGATTGGCTGAGGGATCTTGGAAGATAATTGAAGATCAACGGCCTGGTGGGATTTACGTGTGCTTGACGGGTTCGGGGCGTGACACATTACGAGAGAAAGAGAGAGCAGATTTTCTTTTCCACATTCTCCTCGTGCTTCCCTCAATGCCAATGCCCTTCTCCTTCGCGACGCTTCGGCTTCTCCGCCCAACTAGTCGTGCTTCTGACGCCTCGACGCAACTTCCAGCGGTGAAGGACCAAAAGCGACACAACAAAACCAGGTGAGTCGACCTCTAAACCTCTTCCTAGTCTCGGCAATATGGGTTCGGGTGTGGTGAACCGGGAGAGGATGCTCAGGTCTGGATAGGTCGTCGGCGTGGGGGACGGGAAAACCGAAAATGATCCGTGTGCATGTTGGGTTAAGGTGTAGAGTAAGATAGATTGGAAGTCGGGAACGCGCAGGGTCGCGACTTGGAGAAAATGGGTTGTGGGCCGTCGGTTCAAGATGGGAATCTGAAATTGTGGTTGAATATTTAGCTCCTACAAGTCTATATTGCGATGTTTTGGGAGTTTTAGAGCTGAATGGGTGGCGAGAATGAGGGTGGCTATCGTGGGTGTCGGACAACTTGAGTTGGCGTTGTGGGTTCAGGAACCCGAAGTCTCGATTGAAGGAGGTGGGCGCAGAGATAGTTGGGCGAAGGGAAATGGTTTGCACATGTTCAGTAAAACAGGACATAATTGTTGCTCCAGAGAAGTTGATGGGAGGAGAAAGTAAAAAAAGAAAGAAGGAAAAGAAAAAGAAAAAGAGCACTGAAGAAGATGGAAACGTGAACGAAGAATGGGGGTGAGGGAGCAGATTATGTGCAAGTAATGGGTGAAAACCCAAAAACTTTTAAAATATTTACAAATATAATAAAATATAGAATAAAAGAGAAGAATTGACAGAGGAGCTGCACAAATTTTTTTGGTGCGTCTGTGATAGTTCTGGGGAGAGGGAAGTTTGGACAGGGGTTCATCGGTTGTACATAGTGTTTTTAGAAGTGGTTTGTAAGCAACGCCTGACTAATGGTTCAAGTTAGCCTATAAAATTGTGATTCTGGTTGGTAAATTTTATAGCATGGCATTCTATACGACGCATGCATTCATTGTGAGGCTTTGCATCAAGTAAATTATCGTGACACAAGTCATGTGTCAGTGAATCATGCTCCATGGAGATATGGGAAGAACATGTGTGATGGGGTGGTCCTAAAATATGTTTGGACTGGTCTATGAGGTAGAACGAGACGATGATGTAATGATACAAATGATTAATTCATTCGCAATTGTTAAGGGACCATGTGTATTATTTCCATTTCATCATATTTCATCACATCACATTATTACTTATTCGAGTTGACGATATACAATGATCTTAGAGGGTTTAGTCTGTGTCTTATTTGGCTGAGTCATATTTTCTGGTCTTGCTATTGCTCAGAACCTGTATTGGTTTGACTAGTTGGAATTTTACGGGTTCAACTTACTAAGATTTTATCTCACCCCTCTCCGTTGACATTTTTTAGGTAAGTAACATGCACTTTAAATTATGGAAGTGGAGATTTAAGGTCGGACCACCACAGGCTATATTGAAGCGGGAGGATCGGAGGTTTTGGTCGCTAAAAATTCACTCAATCTTACCATCATCACATTTAATAAGGGTGGTCTGAGTAATCTCGCAATTGGTACGACCGAGCCGATCTGGAGGTCTTCATAAGGACCATAATGAGGGCCAGGTCAAAGGTTTTCAAATGGGACTCTAGTCGAGTCAAGGCTTATAAAATGAAATTTTTCATCATCTGCTTCGGGTTTACAAGTCAAGAACCCTGAAAAAATGAGAGAGAAATAATCTTGCTCGAACTTCTTCGAGCAATGCTTTAAAATCATTTAACTCTACATTAACTCAAGTGCCATAATTAGAAAAGACTTTGAAGGGTTATAAAGTAGGTTAGGATTGAGGGTTGAGAAATGAAAATGCTTGTTTTGACTCAAAAAATATATAAGAAGGGCTTGATGTTAGTGATCATTGCAACCTTGTCACCGACTTTGGCCTTTCTGAAATTGTCTTGAAAGAAATACCATTGTTGCTTGAGGGAATGGTACAAATTCTATTAGGAATTTCATTTTGGAAAATGACTTGCCCAGACTCGTTGCGGATGCATAAGAGACACAACATATAAACATGTACATGGAATTTACATGCTAGCATACAACAGTGTACATTTGAAATTTACAAGGATATGAATGGGCATTGACCTTGCTTTTGGTAGGCACTTGGCTTTTTCTTTTCTCTTTTGCCCAAGATTTTTTGTGGGAGAGCCTTTAATTTTCTTACTCCCAACTCCAATTTTTTTTTTTAGAGAATTCTCATTTTTTGAAGAGATTTTTTTAGAGATTTTCGACATTTCTCCTTCTTTTTTTTGCTCTTTTTTTTTGGAGTGAGCCCTTTTATTTCAGGTCGAATTTGCTCCTTTCTTTTTTACAATCTCATAATCTCGAATAAGAATAAGCATCACAAGAGATGAGTTCACTTAGAAGTTCTCTGTTGACCCGATTCTTCTTCGGTTTCACTACTTGAGGAAAAATGTCATCTTTATCTTGGAATGAGCAAATGATCAACAAAGGAGTTTCAAGAAATGAATTTACAGGCTCAAGTGGGCTATGCAAGGGACAAAGTGTGTAGGATAGAGAAATAAATGCTCTTCATCATCCTAAGACACTTGAATTAATGTTCGAGCAGAAATGCAAAGAAACACCCGAAGATTAATGTTAGTCCGAGCAATAAAATTTCTAACCATTTATCTCGTTCCGCTGGTAGAATTATCTTGTTCGGGTCCCAATGTGGGATGGTTATTGACGGGGGTAAGTAATGAAATCACCGCTCAAAGGGGTTTGCAATGGTAACTTGTAGTGTTTGAGATAGAGAACCGAATGCCTCCTTCACTTCGGGTTCGTATCTTTTGTGAGAAAACCATTTGTCTTGAAGAACGTGAGACCTAGCTACCGCTCAACTCACCAGGGATCGTAATATAGGATGTGTATGGATATGAGTTGACTTTCATTATTCTGTCATGCCACATTCTATACATTTGATGCGTCATATATAGCTTATACTTCCTACTCATAGTTGATAAATTAATCACGAAGAATAATCATACATGAATCATACAACATGAAGCAATTTTTCAAGTATGTAAACATGGAGACCTCAAGCATTGGTCACATTTCATGAAAATTTCATGCAATTTGCTTGGAAATCAGACTATGCAAGAATGCAAGATAATTTCTGGGAATGTGGTGAATCTGAGTTGCCCCAAAATATATGAATGAATCAAATAAGTAAGTAAGTCTACTTCTTGGGTTGGGGAGTATCTCATTCTCATTTTTGCCCCGGAGCAAGACAAACGTAAGTACGAACGAGTTGAGTGATGATTGCCCTTTTTTAATAGTGATGGCTATCATGGTCGGTCACATGCTCCTGCAAGAAGGTAAGCTTTATCTTGAAAATAATATGAGATAGAGAAACATTCTCTCTCTTTCAAGTTGAGGTTTGCTTGCTCCATTTTCAGTCAGGATGGATATAGCTTTCACCAAAATGTGAGATTGCCTAGACACGGTCAGTGTTGGGAACTCGATTTCGAGCTTTGGCATACAACTTGGTTTCATACCTGATCCTGCATTGGAAAGATGTCCTTAAATAAAATATTAAAAGAAGGAGACATAAGCAAAAATTTGGGAAGTTCTTGATTGTCAATTTTCTCGGGTGGTAGCAATTGAAAACATATTTCCTAGCTTGGCATATGCAAGAAGGAAAATTGTGACATTCTGAATTTCCTGCCATTTTGGGGCTATTGAATGAGAATGTATTTTTCGATGTATTTCAGCTTTGTCTCGCTCAGATCTGATCAATCTCGAGTAAACTGATCAAAAGGGAAAGGCTAACGCATGACAATGTACGTGGACCTAGGAAACTTGAAAAAGGAAATGACGCTTTGACCATAAGAATTGTCAATAGAACATTTATAACCAATAAGGCCGATCAGATAACGATTAAGGAATATTTATACGATTAAAGCGCGGGTGATGCCGATTAACCAATGTATAATTTGTAAATTTTCCTAAATCAAGCTATGACGATCGAAGCTGTCGGAACTAGCAATGAACCCTCACAATTAAATAACAACCAAAACTGTTGTAACTTGAGTCATCCTAAGTGTGATGAGAATCACAGAGTCGATACGAGTAACGTTTGCAAAAGCAAACCGTTAGTTCGGGACAAATTGAAGATACGATCGACGGGCGATTGATCATAAAATGGAAGCACAAAATTGGCAATTGAAAATAGAGAATTCTAATATTAGAAAAGGATTTGACGTCGTCTCGCTAATGGTAATTTCGAATTGGAAAAGTGAAGTTTTGGACTAAAAGTGCAAAATTACCATTTTGCCCCTCGACCATTGCCTTTGTCTTAAGATTTCAAGAAGGACAAACTGTTCATTTCCTCTCCACCATAGGGCTGCCAAAATTGATGTGTATAAGGTCAAAGAAGAGTCAAAGCCAAAGGTTGTATTATTGATATGTGTCACATGTCACTCAATGAAGGCCTTAAGCGCTAATTACCCTCACCAAATCCATCTTGTTATTTTGATCCCAATGATTTGTGTGACACACCTCCTCATACAGCTCTTCAGCCGTGCATAGCCCTTCCCTCCATTTCCCTTTGATTTTTCTCTCCATTTACTCCTCACCAAAACTTGCTTAGTTCGACCGCCCTTTGCCCTTCTGTTCGATCTACTCAAGCACTACTTACCGAGGCTGCCTCGCCGTGCTCCGACCACCAGGAGCAAGATCAACCTGTCCTTAACAAGTTTCAAATGGTAGCTCGATGTTTTGTTGAGTGGTTTTTCCCGACCAGCACTTAAACCAAAACCGGACAGAACCTGCGCGAGCTGGGGTAAGGCTTTCGTTCTCCCTCTTAGAGACTCCGATTGGCCTCAAATTTTTTTATGAGATCTTCATAACATCTAGCACTCAAGTTGGATGGCTTGTGGTCACAAGTTTAGTGGTGTTAAAATACGTTTTCATGGTTGTTTGTGGGTGATTAAAACTGGACAGAATCTGACCGTGTGAGGACCGTGAAGGAACCTACTGTTTGAAGGTTTTGTGGATTTGTTTCGCATCGAAACTCTTGATAAGCTTTCTAAACACATATATTGAGGTCCTATTAAGTTTGTTTTATGAGGAATTGAGGCTTAGGATAGAGATACAGCTTAATTGTGTGATTGAACCAAAAACCGGTTCTGTTTTACGAGTATCGTGCTGTGATTGATTCTGTTGGAGATTGATTAAGGGATATTTGGACTTAAAATTGATTCATAAGTCTTCATAGGATGCTATGTGTGGTATTAATGGGGAGTATGTGAAGTGGATTGGAAGTTAGAAGTGATTTAAGGGCAAATTAGTGCATGAAATTCCAAGTTATACTTTGCCTTGTGCGTGGCTACATGAATCGAACATATTGAGGGTTCGTGGGAGTGTTGTCATGTGTTCGACTGATTGATAAGGCATCTTGGGTTGCCAATTGAATGGCTATTGAGGGGTTGGTTTAAAGTAAGTGAGAATTCAATGGCTTTTGATTCGAAATTGATGAACTTTTCTATGTTGACGAATGATCCTTGGTTGATTGCATACTTGTGGCATTGAGGAGAATAACTTGGTGTGTAATTTTGGCTAATCAATCAAGGTAAGTATTTCCTAAACCTTTATCTGAATGCTAAGACACTGCTGGACAATTTATTGAATGAATTGAATGACTTGTGAAATCTATGACTTGAATTGTGTGTTGTGATGACATTGTGAACTCAATGAGAAAGATAATGAGTATACCGATTGGCATGTGGCTCCAGTGGTATTAAGCGACTATGAGCCCCTAAAATGATAGTTGGCTATGAATCCTAGAGATACCGATTGGCTTGTGGCCCCAGTGGTATTGATTGGCAATGAGCTCAGAGGTACCAATTGGCCTATGGCCCTGGTGGTGCCAGATGATATCGATTGACCCGTGGTCCCGGTGATATCAGTTGGCAAGAGTGCCAGGAAAGTACATCGCAACTGAAAACCTAGGTGATGAGTGGTTATGAAAGCTGTAACAATTGTGTATTGAATTACTTGTTGCATGTGCATTGAGCTTGAACCCTGAGGTTAAATGTGATTGATTGTGTTTTATCCATGCTTGATTTATCGCCATATAAATCATGGTTGCCTTATGCCATTGCATGGTTGATTGCTGCTTTTGGTGACATCTGTGTGCGGTCTGGGGGGACTAGTATTGAGGTATAGGATTAGGTTTCACTTCCTGAAATGTGAATCTCACCCTGTAGTGGGACATATTTTCAGACCCCAAAACTTAACTATGCTATCGATCCGACTGGGCGATCCGAAGGAGATGACCGCCCTTTTTTATGAGTTCCTTACGAGGAAAGGTATTATGTATGTAAGGAAGCGCACGACCATCTCGGTAGACAGGGGAAAGTTGGAATTACAACCCCATCATTTTGAAGCATAGTTTCATCACCTGGGTAATAGCAATTTGATGGGACCTCTACTGCCTGAAAATGTTCTATTCGAGGTGGTTTCAAACTGGTGTCATCCTTCCCGACCTGAGATAGAAGTGGAGAACCCAGCGTCAATGGGTGGTCTGAGGAATATACCTGAAGAGTCGAAGTCTCCACCTACAGAGGAAAACATGAACTACATTGAGATCTTTGCCGATGCGATCGAGGCCACCGACGAAGACAACGAGGCAGAAGGTGAAGAGGAAACCGAGGAAGACACTAAAGAGTCATATGAAGAGTTGCCATCCAAAGTATTTTTTTATTATAATCCCATGGATGAGGAGGGCAATGGAAGCAACGGATCAAACTATTCTTTCGAGTAGTTAGAAGAAGGGGGTGTAAGCAAAAAGGGATAGGAAAAATTTTGATGTTAGATCTTGGGGAAGAATAAGTGGTAACCCTTAGAACTTAGGCCTTCGTTTCTTTTCCTACCCGGGTCTACGGCTTTATCTTTTTGTTCTTTCCTTTATGACTACTGTTTCTGGATGTTGTTTTATGTATATGAAGGTGTGCTTTTAAATCATTCCGATTCCTTTAGTTTCTTTCATAAGTATGGGGTGTTGTTTCAACTTCTGTGTGCGTATTTCATATCATACTAGGTTGTGTAAGGTTCCTAGGTATTTACTGGCCTGAAGTGGATGTGGCGAGCTCCAAGGGACACGGGGCTTTATAAAAATAGAATGTCATTCTCATAAATGATTGGTCGAGGGCAAGAGATAATCCTTTTGAAATCGAGCGACTTTTGCCTTCCCTCATGGCATTATCAACGGATCGATCAAGGTTGAGGCGAGGATCGTCCTCTCCTGATTGATGAAAAAAAGTGTTTGATCTAGCTAATGCAATGCGATAAATGAATCGATCAAGGGATCATCTAAGGATTGCCCTAAAGATTTTCATTGGGCTGATGCATGGTCATAGTCGAGAATCTATCCCCTGCCCTTGAATTAACTCTGAAACATATAGTAGATGGGTTTGTAGGACAACCAAAGGTAAACTAGATGCTAGCCATTTCTGAAAATTTTCCTTGAAGAACCTTTTCTTTTCGAAAAGCTTAGAGACGAGAATTCTTGAGAAGCCCAACCCTCGGTGCTTATCATGAATGACAAATTGTTCGATTGTTGGCTATCGTCATCAGGTCGGTTTGGGAAGCTTCATCAAGATTTCAAAGTTTAATGAAAAATATGAATAAGTTTATTGATAAGAAATCAATGAATTACATCTTATGAAAGGGAAATGCGACATTAATTGGAAATGAAATCCTAATGCAACATGAAATGAAAATCTTAATAAAAGATGGAAAAATCCTACGCAGAGGATTGAAGAATCAGAAAAATGGTACTAATCTGGGTCTACACTCACTTCTTCGATGATGAACTCTCTTGGCTTCCGGAGGGGCTAATCGTCCCATGTGTTTCAAGTAACACTACTAGAATAAAACTGAGGTGGCAAAAGTATCTCATCTCCAAATATGTGAGGATACTGCAGACGCATGCTGGGGACTATTAGCATATCTTGGTCTCCATCACAATACTCCTATTCGCGAAACATGAGGTCGCCAACATCAATATGAACTGGACCCAAAATCGTAGCGTGACACACTCTTCAATGGAATGTCCCTCTTGGTGTCACGCCCCGCACCCCGGGCACAAGCTCGCGACTCCCTGCAAGTATACCGAATATCTCTCGATGTTCCAGGATCCACACAAGAGTCGAGAGACGTATAATATACAAAGCACGTGGAAGCGACAATGTAATAACTCCTCCATACAACAAGTAAAATGGGACTAGGATAGCGAGGAGACTACGATACATAATATTCAAAAGTTCATACAGACACAAAGCAACTAAATCCGCTAACAAAAGGGGGTGACAAAGTAAGTACACAAAAGGACCCATCATCAACATCCAACAAGAAACAGGGTTAGGATCGCCATCAAAAGATCAATTAGCAAGCTGGGAGCTCTTAAGACGAGCTGCTAGAGTCTTCGGTCTCCTCTGCCTCCTCCGTAGGCTCGTACTCCGAGAAAGTCTCCGAGCGAACCTCTATGGTGCCCTCCATTGTCTCCTTCGTAGACGGCTCCACCGGATCCTCCTCAGTCGTCTCAACCACAATAACCTCCTCCTCCGTGTCCTCCAAGGTTAGGATCCTCTCCAGTCCATTCCTCGAACCGACAACTGACCCTTCAGCCTGCTCTAAGTCCCGGGCAGGGTGGCACCAACTAGGGATCACTCATTGGGGCACCTTAGTGGGCTTCAGCGGCCTTGTGAACACATCCCCAACCTTACGAAACCAGGCCTCATACATATGAGGCTTCCAATTAGTACTACCCTTGTATACCCAAACCATAGTACACTTCCTGACATAAATAGTTCCCTGCTCATCAGGGAACTCCTCAAAATAAATCGTCATCTCCTTGGGCTCACCAAAACGGATAGGCCACATCTTCAAAACCTAGAATTTGTAAAAAGGGGTCCCCAACGGGGTGAGATTTACATCTTAGTAAAGGGGGGGTCCTAACCTTAGGTTAGGCCGACAATCCACTCAGGCAGTCTCAACACTAACACATCATGCAGATAAACATATAAGGCATTCAAATAACAACACTCATGCAGATGTCAGGCGAGCAGTCATTGCATCACAACACATCACTAAGATTAGGCACATTCCGCCATGTCTCACCACCACTTCCACCTTTCACACCCGCCTCATTCTCATGCCCGCGTTTAGAACGTATCAAGCTCGGTCCGCGTAAACGCATCAGACCGTCATTGACAACCCTCGTAAACGCATCAGGTTTCAATGTTACTCCAGGCCAATGTCGACACATCACATCTCCGTCTCACGTTTCAACGCATCAGGACCGTGGCCTTATCAACCCCGCGTCTCATACGCATCAGGGTATCACACAACTCTAACTCCGCGCTTCAGCGCCTCAGGGTATCCATCACACCACCCCACATCTCATACCCATCAAGGTCCCACCATGTCACACTTATGCCATAATTCTCATTCAAATCATACACATAATACCATGTGCAACTCAAGCACAATTCATATACTCATGGCATGTGAGACAATCAAAGCGACACTTAGACATGGCAAGCAATCCAAGCACAAGCATTGGCACTCATTCGAGCCTTCTATATCATTCTAAGATGCACACAAGAATAATCTCACTGAGGTCTCTCTCAATCAATCATAATATCACTTGACTCACCCAATTGATTCCAATCTTCCTATCGTAGGTTTAGGGTTCCCTTACCTCAAGCTTAATATCACAAATCCTCTCCTCAAGCACTTTTATAAATTCGGTCTAAGTGGTCCAAGACCAAATCTACCGCGCAACCTATGAAATTCCAACCAATCGTCAATTTTCTCTTGCCCAATCACCAATCTATGGATCACAAATCTCATGAACACATTTCTCAACATCCTAACATGTCTCATTGATGGATTTGAGACTCAAAACCAACAACTAACAGCCTCCACAAAACCAGTTTGCACAGAATCGCACCGGGCTATTTTCAATTCTATGTATATCGAAATCAACCAGCCCTTAAACTACCTCAAATCCATCATTTATTCACTAACCTACTTGCTAACATGTATATCTAAGGGTTTAGGAAGCTCACCAAAGATTTGAATCCAAACCGTCAACGGAAACCCCTTGAAAGTCACCAGTTTCCCTTAGTCCTTCAACCGGCAGTTTCTGGTCCTTCAACACGAGATCCATTTAAGGTCAAAACTCCATCAAATTAACCTCAATTTTTTACCACAGATCACACTACGAGTCCCCTAGATTTCCATAAAATTTGGTTGCAAAACTCTAAAGTTTCGAGGTCCTAAGAGGCCGGAAACATTGTCTACTTCAGGTTGTGTCGGTTTTCGTCGACTCACGGGAGATCGGCTAGCCGGAGCTCTTCGGTGGGTCAAACGACTCGCTTTCACTTTGAGAATGTCGACAAGAGGTCGGCTAGGTGCGGATGATCGGCTCACCGGCTAGAGTCACCGGAGAGGGTCGTCAGAGGTAGCGAAAGGGAGGAGCAGAACCGGTTGGGCGAGCAGCAGAGAAAAGGAAGAAGAAGAAGAAGATGCTCTCGGTGGAAATGGAGGTGGATGGCCAGCCAAGAAGAGAGACAAAGAGCTATATTCAACCTCAAGAGTCAAAAGGTTGAGTGGTAGTTGGGAAAAAGTGGACATGACCACTCAAAGGCTAATCTAGTGACACATGTCCAATGTGTCAATCAAGCTAAATCAATGGCCAAGATCTCTATCCATTTTCGGCAGCCATGGGAGTATATTAAAGACCAAAATGCCCTCGTCCAATTATATAAGTAAGGCTAAAGCATGAGGGGCAAAATGGTAATTTTACCCCCGACATCCGGAACGTCGTTTTTGTCATTCCAATAATCTTCGATAAGGCGATGGTCAATCCAAACCCAACGTTAGAATTCTAGATTCTCCATTTTTAATTTTCAAGACTCGTTTTTGATCGTTTTCTCTATCAGACGTGGTTTCAACCTATCCCGAACCGATGGGTGGCTTTTGCAGACGTCACACGTATCGACCTTGTAATTCATATCACATTTGGGGGTCATCAATTCATGGCGACTTTAGTTGTCATGTAATTGTGAGGGTCTATCACTAGTTCCGATGGTCTCGATCGTCACCGTTAGATTTAGGAAAATTTTACAAATTATACATTGGTTAGGCAGCATCACCCGCACTCCAATCGTATAACGCTAGCAATGCATTCCTTAATCGTTATTACATCGGCTTTTTATGGTTCTAAACGTCCCCTCGATAATCCTTATGGTCAAAGCGTCATTTCCTATTCGAGTTCCCTAGGTCCACGTACCCTGTCTCGCTTTAACCTTTCCCTTTTTGGTCAGTCAACTCAAATTGATCAGATTCGAACGGGATATGACTAAAATACATCGCTAGATATACTTCTCATTAATGAGTCTAAAAATGACTGGGAAATCAGAAAGTCACAACTCTTTCCCCCTTATGAAAATTTCGTCCCCAAAATTTACATCAACTTAATTACTCAAATAAATGGGGGTGCTGTCGCCTCATCGTCTCTTCGTTTTCCCACGTGGCGCCTTCGGTTCCATGGTGTTCCCGCACAACTTTGACCAATGGAATCGTCTTATTCCTCAAAGTTTGCTCCTTCCGATCTTCAATCCTAATCGGCTTCTCCACGTAGGATACTCGGTTGTCCACTTCTATAACCTCATAGTCTAGCACATGTGTCGGGTCTAGTTCATACTTCCGCAGTATTGACACGTGGAAGACATTATGCACCTGGGATAGATTAGGCGGCAAGGCAAGCCTGTAGGCCTGGGTCCAAATCCACTCTAGTATCTCAAATGGACCCACGTACCTTGGGCTCAATTTTCCCTTCTTCCCAAATCGCGACAATCCCCACATCGGTGACACTTTGAGGATGACATGATCGCTCACTCGAAACTCTAAAGGCTTGCACCTCGTATCTGCGTACCTCTTCTGACGACTTTGAGCTGTCTTCAGTCTATCTCGAATTATTTTCACTGCTTCCACCGATTGCTCTACTAACTCTAGGCCTGTGATACTCCTTTCTCCAACCTCATCTCAGCAAATCGGGGTTCTGCAGGCCCTTCCATAAAGTGTTTCAAATGTGCCATCTGGATGCAATGCTAGTAGCTATTATTGTACACGAATTCCACCAAATGTAGCCGATCTTCCGATCCACCTTTAAAATCTATGACGCATGCTCGCAGCATGTCCTCAAGCGTCTGAATCGTCCTCTCCGACTGTCCGTCTGTCTGTGGATGGTACGCCGTACTAAACTGTAGTCGGGGTTCCTATGGCTTCTTAAAGACTCTTCCAAAAGTTCGCGTGAACTTGGGATATCTATCAGAGGTAATTGTCACAGGTACCCCATGTAACATCACTACCTGCCTCATGTACATCTCGGTGTATCTAACTATTACGAAATCCTTTTGCACCGAGATGAAGTGTGCGAACTTGGTCAATCTGTCCACAACTACCCATATAGAGTCGTTACCTCTCTAGCTCCTTGGGAGTCCCATCACAAAATCCTTAGTTATATGCTCCCACTTCCATTCCGGAATCTCCAGTGGCTGTAATAGTACTCCAAGCTTACAGTGTTGCGCTTTCACTTGCTGGCAGATCAAGCACTTTGCCACATACTTCGCTACATCTACTTTCATCCTATTCTACCATAGTGTTGACATAAATTCTGATACATTTTCGTGCTTCCAGGGTGGATACTATAATTACTCCTATGAGCCTCTAATAAAATTCTTTCCCTGAGTCCTTCGTCCTTTGGCACGCATAGACGTCCTCAGAATTTAACGTTTCCATCCTCTGACACTTGAAACTCTAGTTTTCTCTTCGTCGCGTCCATCTCCAAAATTTTCTGAATTTCTAGGTCCGTAGACTATAAGGTCTTTACCCTTCCTGGACCTCAGGTTCTATCCTCAATGTAGCCATCAAATTGGACAATTGCAGACTTCTAATCTAAATTCAGAATCTCTTAAATCCTCAATCATTGACCATCCCTTTACTAGCAAACCGGCGATGCTTGACTTCCGACTAAGCGCATCTGCTACTCCGTTTGCCTTCCTAGGGTGATATAGTATATCACAATCATAATCCTTAAGCAGCTCCATCCACCGATGTTACCTCATATTCAGCTCTTTCTGGGAAAACAGATACTTTAAGCTCTGGTGGTCGGTATAAATTTGAAACTTTTCGCCACACGGATAATGTCTCCAGATCTTCAGAGCAAAAATGATCGCCGCTAACTGCAGATCGTGAGTTGGGTAGTTCACTTCATGTGGTCTCAACTATCGGATGCGTAGGCCACTACTCTTCTATGCTGCAGTAACACACAATCTAGTCCTTTCAGCGAGGCATCGCTGCATATCTCATAGCCCCCTGGTCTTGATGGAATCGTCAACACCGGTGCAGTCGTCAACCGATGTTTGAGTTCTTGGAAACTCTTTTCGCACTTATCTGTCCATTCAAACCTTGTTTCTTTCTTTGTCAGCCTCATCAACAGAATGGCTATGGATGAGAAGTTCTCTACAAAACGTCTGTAATACCCTGCCAATCCTAAGAAACTTCTTACTTCCGTGACCGTAGTGTGCCTAGGTCAATTTGTTACAGCTTCGATCTTCGCAGTATCTACTACGATCCCTTATATAAATACCACATGGCCAAGAAATGCTACCCTATTCAGCTAGAACTCGCATTTACTCAATTTTGCGTAGAGCGAGTGTTCCCTCAAGGTTTGCAAGACAATCCTTAGGTGCTCCTCATGTTCTGTGTCACTCCTTGAGTAAATCAGGATATCGTCAATAAAAACTATGCCGAATCTATCCAAGAATTCCTTAAATACTTAATGCATTAAGTCCATGAATGCAGCTGGAGCATTGGTCAATCCAAAAGGCATCACTCTGAACTCATAATGACCATACCTTGTCCTAAAAGCAGTTTTAGGTATGTTTTCCTTCTTAATCCTCAATTGGTAATACCCGGCCCTCAGGTCAATCTTTGAAAATACCGTCGCTCCTTGCAACTGATCAAATAGGTCATCGATTCTCGGCAGTGGGTATTTATTCTTTACTATTACCTAGTTCAACTGCCTATAGTCGATGCATAAACGCAAATACCCGTCCTTCTTCCTTACGAATAACATCGGCGCTCCCCACAGCGAAGCACTCAGTCGGATAAATCCTTTATCCAGTAGTTCCTGCATCTGCACATTTTACTCTTTCAATTCTGACAAGGACATCCTATAAGGTGCCTTCGAGATCGGCTCCGTTCCAAGAGTTAACTCCATCACGAATTCTGTCTCTCGCTCCGGTGGTAATCCTGGCAACTCTTGGGGAAAACGTTAGGAAACTCACGCACTACCAAAATACACTCTAGTTTTGGCTCCACGGCAGTCGTGTCCATCACCGCAACTAAGTACGCCTGACACCCTTCAGACATCAACTTTGTCACCTCAAGAGATGAGACTAAGGGAATCGACATTCCTCCTGGACTTCCCACGAATGCAAAACTAAAGCGGCCTTTTGGGTAGAAACGAATTATCCTACTACCACAATCTACCACTGCCCCCTGCTTACCCAATCAATCCATCCCTATGATCACATCAAAATCATAAATGGGCAGTACAGCTAAATCAATACTCTCCTTACTCCCTCCAATCACAATTTCAAAGTCAACACAACCCATTGAAACCAATATATTATCCTTCAATGGGGTGGCAACATGCAGAATTATACTCAACGGTTTTAACTTCATAGCCACCAAATCAGCAAACTGTGCCGACATAAATGAATGTGTAGCACCAGGGTCAAACAATGCATATGCAGCTTGGTCATACAAGTAAGTCGTACCTGTGACCATGCCTGGCGCTTCCTCCGCCTCTCTGCGGGCTACCGCATATACTCTTCCCTGAGCCGGTGGTCGATTCTGCTTGATCTGAGGAATGGAAGTCCACGGTCCTCCTGCTGTCTCTGTCCTTGAGGTCGACTCGTCGGAGCTTGACTCGAGTACGTCCTCAACTGGGGGCCCATCTGATCACACTTAAAACAGGCTCCAGTCCCTACTAGGCATGGCCCATTTCCATGCCTTCTGCCACAGAGACGACAACTCCAGTTCGTGGGATTTGGCAGCTTCACAATATTTTTCCTTACTGGAGGCACGAAACACCTATTGCCCGCCATCAGTCTCTTGCCCATCTGGCGGTTGTCTCGGAATGGGGTAAACCACGATCCAGATGCAACATTCCTCTCCTTCAAGTCCCTTTCAATCATCTGGCCCCGCTCATAGATCTCCTTATAAGTCCTCAAATTTAGGGAAATCATCTGACTATGGAGCTTAGGCCTCAATTCGTCCCTGAATCTTCGTGCTTTCTCCTGGTGATCCTTTACAGATCGAGGTGTGTACCTAGACAGTCTGGAGAACTCGGCCTCATATTAGTCCACCATCAGTTGGTTCTGACGTAGTTGTAAGAATTCCACCTACTTCCTTTCCCTAGCCTTCTCCGAGAAGTACTTGTCGTTGAACGCCATCTTAAAGGCATCCCAGCTCATGGCCATTCCTTCGGGGAAAACTCCATTCTTGGTGGTAGCCCACCAATTGTTTCCCATCCCCTCCAACTGGTGCACTGCTAACAGTACCTTCTCTTCATCTGTGCACCTCAGCACTCCAAAGGCTTTTTCCAACTTCTCAATCCACCTAGGTGCTAGCTCGGGATCTCCAGTCTCGTCGAACTGGGTCGGCTTCAGCTTTATGAAATGTTCTACTAACTGACCCATCTGTCTAGCCACGACAATCTCCTCCTAAGCATTCACAGCCTTATTACCCTGGTTGTGATCATCGGGGTTTCCATTGCCCTCATTGTTGCCGTTGTTGGCGTTGACGGCAGCTATGGCGGCTCCTACCGCTTGGGCTATGGCAGCATCCTGATCCTAGGTCTGCCTGTCGATGAGGTCACCAATCCTCTTTGGTTCCCTCAACACGCCATCCATCCTTGGATCTTCTGCTATAGGCAACCTCGAGCTAGAGACTTCGCCTCTGGGCCTTCCAGATCTCCTAAATGGGTTGTTCATCCTTATATTCTTTTACTAAGCCTGATCCATCACAAGTTCATCAAGGAGTTAGTACTCACTCATTTATCCAAATTCAGTGCTTCTAACTACTCCTTAATAGAAACAGTCATAATACAACAACCTCCACACCATAATTTCCAAAGACATTTCAACAAGCAGCACATGGCTATTCCTCAGTTCCGTTCACTCAGATGGTTCACTAAAACAGGTCATTCTCGTTCACTTAACAGGCCAAAATCTAGAAATGACTTTCCACTCTAAGCAGGGAACTTAATCCTTATACATTACCACAACCCTGCCAAGGCCAAATGCCAACCAAAAGTGCCAATTCACATGCTATGCACCCCATGCCTTATCCTAGCTAGTCTCCTAAGGTCTCGCTACCCGTCCTTGTTCCAACTTAATCTTCCTTATTACTCCAATCCTCAATCAACTTTGGATCGAGCTAGCCTTCCTCTAATACCAACAAGCGAGGGATGTCACGCCCCGCGCCCTGGGCACGAGCTCGCGACTCCCTGTAAGCATACCGAATATTTCTCGATGTCCCAAGATCCACACAAGAGTCGAGAGACGTATAATATACATAGCACGTGGAAGCGACAATGTAATAACTCCTCTATACAACAAGTAAAATGGGACTGGGATAGCGAGGAGACTACAATACATAATATCCAAAAGTTCATATAGACACATAGCAACTAAATCCGCTAATAAAAGGGGGTGATAGAGTAAGTACACAAAAGGACCCATCATCAACATCCAACAAGAAACAGGTCAGGATCGCCATCAAAAGATCGATTAGCAAGTTGGGAGCTCCTAAGACGAGCTGCTGGAGTCCTCGATCTTCTCTGCCTCTTTTGTAGGCTCGTACTCCGAGAAGGTCTTCGAGCGAACCTCTATGGTATCCTCCATGGTCTCCTCCGCAGATGGCTCCACTGGATCCTCCTTAGTCGTCTCGACCACAACAACCTCCTCCTCCGTGTCCTCCAAGGTCGGGGTCCTCTCCGATCCATTCCTCGAACCGGTAATTGATCCTTCAGCCTGCTCTAAGTCCCGGGCGGGGTGGCACCAACTAGGGATCACTCCATGGGGCGCTTCAGTGGGCTTCAGTGGGCTTCAGTAGCCCTGTGGACACGTCCCCAACCTTACGGAACCAGGCCTCATACCTATGAGGATTCTAACTAGTACTACCCTCGTCTACCCAAACCACAGTACATTCCTAACATAAATAGTTCCCTGCTCGTTAGGGAACTCCTCAAAATAGACCGTCATCTTCTTGGGGTCACCAAAATAGATAGGCCACATCTTCATGACCTAGGATCTGTAAAAAAGGGGTGAGATTTACATCTCAGTAAAGGGGGGTTCCTAACCCTAGGTTAAGTCGACAGTCCACTCAGGCAGTCATCAACACTAACACATCGTGCAGATAAACATATAAGGCATTCAAATAACAACACTCATACAGATATCAGGCAAGCAGTCATGGCATCACAACACATTACTAAGATCAGGCACATTCCGCCATGTCTCACCACCACTTCGACCTTTTACACCCGCCTCATTCTCATATCCACGTTTAGAATGCATTAGTCTCGGTCCACATAAACGCATCAGATCGTTATTGACAACCAACGTTAACGCATCAAGTTTCAATGTTACTCCAGGCAAGTTGACACATCACATCTCTGTCCCGCGTTTCAATGCATCAGGATCTTGGCCTTCTCAACCCCGTGTCACATACGCATCAGGGTATCACACAACTCTAACTCCGCGCCTCAAGGTATCCATCACACCACCCCGCGTCCCATACGCATAAGGGTTTCACCATGTCACACTCATGTCATGATTCTCATTCAAATCATACACATAATACCATGTGCAACTCAAGCACAATTCATATATTCATGGCATGTGAGACAATCAAAGCGACACTCAGACATGGCAAGCAATCCAAGCACAAGCATTGGCACACATTCGAGCCTTCTATATCATTCTAAGATGCACACAAGAATAATCTCATTGAGGTCTCTCTCAATCAATCAAAATATCACTTGACTCACCCAATTAAGTCCAATCTTCCTATTGTAGGTTTAGGGTTCCCTTACCTCAAGCTTAATATCACAAATCCACTCCTCAAGCACTTCTGTAAATTCAGTCCAAGTTGTCCAAGACCAAATCCACCGCGCAACCTATGAAATTTCTACCAATCGTCAATTTTCTCCTGCTTAATCACCAGTCCAAGGATCACAAACTTCATTAACACATTCCTCAACATCCTAACATGTCTCATTGATGGATTTGAGACTCAAAACCAACAATCAACAGCTTCCACAAAATCGGTTTGCACAGAATCGAACCGGGCTATTTTCGATTTTGTGTATACCAAAATCAACCAACCCTTAAACTACCTCAAATCCACCATTTATTCACTAACCTACTTGCTAACATGTATATCTAAGGGTTTAGGAAGCTCACCAAAAATTTGAAGCCAAGCCGTCGCCGGAAACCCCTTGAAAATCACCGATTTCCCTTAGTCCTTCAACCGGCAATTTCTGGTCATTCAACACAAGACCCATTTGGGGTCAAAACTCCATCAAATTAAACTCAATTTTTTACCACAAATCACTCTATGAGTCCCCTAGATGTCCATAAAATTTGGTTGCAAAACTCTAAAGTTTCGAGGTCTTAAGAGGTCGGAAACGTTGCCTACCTTAGGTTGTGACGGTTTCCGTCAACTTGCGGGAGATCGGCTGGCCGGAGCTCTTCGGTGGGTCAAATGACTTGCTTCCACTTCGGGGATATTAGCAAGAGGTCGGGCTAAGTGTGGATGGTTGGCTCGTCAGCTAGAGGTCGCCGGAGAGGGTCGGCAGCGGCAGCGAAAGGGAGGAGCAGAACTGGTCGGGCGAGCGGCAGAGAAAAGGAAGAAGAAGAAGAAGATGCTCTCGGTGGAAATGGAGGTGGATGGCTGGCCAAGAAGAGAGAAAAAGAGCTATATTCAACCTCAAGAGTCAATGGGTTGAATTGTAGTTGGGAAAAATTGGACATGACCACTCAAAGGCTAATTTAGTGACACATGTCCAATGTGCCAATCAAGCTAAATCAATGGCCAAGATCTCTCTCCATTTTCAGCTGCCATAGAGGTATATTAAAGACCAAAATGCCCTCGTCCAATTATATAAGTAAGTCTAAAGCTTGAGGGGCAAAATGGTAATTTTACCCCCGACGTTCGAAACGTCGTTTTTCTTATTCCAATAATCTTCGATAAGGCGATAGCCAATCCAAACCTGACGTTGGAATTCTTGATTCTCTATTTTTAATTTTCAAGACTCGTTTCTAATCGTTTTCTCTATCAGACGTGGTTCCAGCCTATCCCAAACCGACGGGCGGCTTTTGCAGACATTACGCGTATCAACCTTGTAATTCATATCTCATTTAGGGCTCGTCAATTCATGGCGACTTTGGTTGTCATGTAATTATGAGGCTCTATCACTAGTTTCGATGGTCTCGATCGTCACCGTTTGATTTAGGAAAATTTTACAAAACATACATTGGTTAAGCGGTATTACCCGCGCTTCAATCGTATAACGCTAGCAATGCATTCCTTAATCGTTATTAGATCGGCCTTTTGTGGTTCTAAATGTCCCCTCAACAATTCTTTTGGTCAAAGCGCCATTTCCTATTCGAGTTTCCTAGGTTCACGTACTTTGTCTCGCGTTAGCCTTTCCCTTTTTGGTCAGTCAACTCAAATTGATCAGATTCGAGCGGGATATGACTGAAATACATCGCTAGATATACTTCTCATTAATGAGTTTGAAAATGACTGGAAAATCAGAATGTCACAACTCTTCCCCTCTTATAAAAATTTCGTCCCTGAAATTTACATCAACTTAATTACTTAAATAAATGGGGGTGTTGTCGCCTCATTGTCTATTCATTTTCCCACACGGCGCCTCCGGTTCCATGGTGTTCCCACACAACTTTGATCGATGGAATCATCTTATTCCTCAGAGTTTGCTCCTTCCGATCTTCAATCCTGATCGGCTTCTCCACGTAGGATACTCGACCGTCCACTTCTATGACCTCATAGTCTAGCACATGTGTCGGGTCTGGTTCATATTTCCGCAGCATTGACACATGGAAGACAGTCTGCACCTGGGATAGATTAGGCGGCAAGGCAAGCCTGTAGGCCAGGGTCCCAATTCGCTCCAGTATCTCAAATGGACTCACGTACCTTGGGCTAAGTTTTCCCTTCTTCCCAAATCGCGACAATCCCCTCATCGGTGACACTTTGATGAAGATATGATCGCCCACTTGAAACTCTAAAGGCTTGCGCTGCTTATCCGCGTAGCTCTTCTGACGACTCTGAGCCGTCTTCAGTCTATCTCGAATTATTTTCACTGCTTCCACCGATTGCTCTACTAAGTCTGGGCCTGTGATACTCCTTTCTCCAACCTCATCCCAGCAAATCGGGGTTCTGCAGGCCCTTCCATAAAGTGTTTCAAATGGTGCCATCTGGATGCTTTGCTAGTAGCTATTATTGTACACGAATTCCGCCAAATGTAGCCGATCTTCCCATCCACCTTTAAAATCTATGACGCTTGCTCGCAGCATGTCCTCAAGCGTTTGAATCGTCCTCTCCGACTGTCCATCCGTCTGTGGATGGTACGCCGTGCTAAACTATAGTTGGGTTCCTATGGGTTCTTGAAGACTCTTCCAAAAGTTCGCCGTGAACTTGGGATCTCTATCAAAGGTAATTGTCACGGGTACCCCATGTAATCTCACTACCTGCCTCATGTACAACACGACGTTTCTATCCATTGCGGAATCCTTTCGCACCGGGATGAAGTATGCGGACTTGGTCAATTTGTCCACGACTACCCATATAGACTCGTAACCTCTCTAGCTCCTTGGGAGTCCCATCACAAAATCCATAGTTATATGCTCCCACTTCCATTCCGGAATCTCCAGTGGCTGTAATAGTTCTCCAAGCTTACAGTGCTGCGCTTTCACTTGCTGGCAGATCAAGCACTTTGTCACATACTTCGCTGCATCTACTTTCATCCTGTTCCACCAGTAGTGTCGACGTAGGTTCTGATACATTGTCGTGCTTCCTAGGTGGATACTATAATTGCTCCTATAAGCCTCTGATAAAATTCTTTCCTTGAGTCCTTCGTCCTTTGGCACGCATAGACGTCCTCAGAATGTCAAGATTCCGTCCTCTGACACTTGAAACTCTGGTTTTCTCTTCATCGCGTCCATCTCCGGAATTTTCTGAATTTCTGGGTCTGTATACAGTAAGCTCTTTACCACTTCCTGGACCTCAGGTTCTACCATCAATATAGCCATCAAACTGGACAATTGGCAGACTTCTAATCTAAATTCAGAATCTCTTAAATCCTCAATCATCGACCATCCCTTTATTAGCAAACTGACGATGCTTGACTTTCGACTAAGCGCATCTGCTACTCTGTTTGCCTTCCTAGGGTGATATAGTATATCACAATCATAATCCTTGAGCAGCTCCATCCACCGATGCTACCTCATATTCAGCTCTTTCTGAGAAAATAGATACTTTAAGCTCCGGTGGTCGGTATAAATCTGAAACTTCTCGCCACACAGATAATGTCTCCAGATCTACAAAGCAAAAATGATCGCCGCTAACTGTAGATCGTGAGTTGGGTAGTTCACTTCATGTGGTCTCAGTTGTCTGATGCGTAGGCCACTACTCTTCCATGCTGCATTAACACACAACACAGTCCTTTCAACGAGGCATCGCTGTATATTTCATAGCCCCCTGGTCCTGATGGAATCGTCAACACCGGTCCAGTCGTCAATCGATGTTTGAGTTCTTGGAAACTCTTTTCGCACTTATCTGTCCATTCAAACTTTGTTTCTTTCTTTGTCAACCTCATCAACGGAATGGCTATGGATGAGAAGTTCTCCACAAAGCGTCTGTAATACCTTGCCAATCCTAAGAAACTTCTGACTTCCATGACCGTAATGGGCCTAGGCCAATTTGTTACAGCTTTGATCTTCGCAGGATCCACTACGATCCCTTCTCCAGATACCACATGGCCAAGAAATGCTACCCTATTAAGCCAAAACTCGCATTTACTCAATTTCACGCAGAGCGAGTGTTCCCTCAAAGTTTGCAAGACAATCCTTTGGTGCTCTTCATGTTCTGCGTCACTTCTTGAGTAAATTAGGATATCGTCAATAAAGACTATGACGAATCTATCCAGGAATTCCTTATATACTCAATGCATCAAGTCCATGAATGCGGCTGGAGCATTGGTCAATCCAAAAGGCATCACTCTGAACTCATAATGACCATACCGTGTCCTAAAAGCAATCTTAGGTATGTCTTCCTTCTTAATCCTCAACTGGTGATACCCGATCCTTAGGTCAATCTTTGAAAATACCGTCACTTCTTACAACTGATCAAATAGGTCATCGATTCTCGACAGTGGGTATTTATTCTTCATTATTACCTGATTCAACTGCCAATAGTCGATGTATAAACGCAAATACCCGTCCTTCTTCCTTACGAATAACATCGGCGCTCCCTACGGCGAAGCACTCGATCGGATAAATCCTTTATCCAGCAGTTCCTGCATCTGCACCTTTAACTCTTTCAATTCTGACAGGGACATCCTATAAGGTGCCTTCGAGATCGGCTCCATTCCAGGATTTAACTCGATCACGAATTCTATCTCTTGCTCCGGTGGTAATCTTGGCAACTCTTGGGGAAAAACGTCAGGAAACTCACACACTACCAAAATACTCTCTAGTTTTGGCGCCACGGCAGTCATGTCCACATCGCAACTAAGTGCACCTGACACCCTTCAGACATCAACTTTGTCACCTCAAGAGATGAGACTAGGGGAATCGACATTCCTCCTAGACTTCCCCCGAATTCAAAACTAGGGCGGCCTTCTGGGTAGAAACGAATTATCCTATTACCACAATCTACTACTGCCCCCTGCTTACCCAACCAATCCATTCCTATGATCACATCAAAATCATACATGGGCAGTACAGCTAAATCAATACTCTCCTTACACCCTCCAATCACAATTTAACAGTCAGCACAGCCCATTGAAACCAATATATTATCCTTCAGTGGGGTGGCAACATGTAGAATTATACTCAACGATTTTAACTTCATTCCCACCAAATCAGCAAACTGTGCAGACATAAATAAATGCATGGCACCAACGTCAAACAATGCATATGTAGCTTGGTCACACAAGTAAGTCATACCTGTGACCACGCTTGGCGCTTCCTCTGCCTCTCTACGGGCTACCGCATATACTCTTCCCTGAGGCGGTGGTCAATTCTGCTCGATCTGAGGAGTGTCAGTCGACGGTCCAGCCGACAGTCTCTGTCCTTAAGGTCGACTCGTCGGAGCTTGACTGGGGCAGGTCCTCATCTGGTGGCCCATCTGACCACACTTAAAATAGTCTCCAGTCTTTATCGGGCATGGCCCATTTCCATGTCTTCTGCCACAGAGACGACAATTCCAGTTCGTGAGATTCGGCGGCTTCACAATATTTTTCCTCACTGGAGGCACGAAACACCTATTGCCCGCCATCGGTTTCTTGCCTATTTGGCGGTTGTCTCGGAATGGGGTAAACCACGATCGAGATGCGACATTCCTCTCCTTCAAGTCCCTTTTAATCATCTGGCCCCGCTCATAGATCTCCTTATAAGTCCTCAGATTTAGGGCAATCATTTGACTACAGAGCTCAGGCCTCAATCTGTCCCTAAATCTCCGTGCTTTCTCCTGGGGATCCTCTACAGATCGAGGTGCGTACCTCGACAGTCTGGAGCACTCGGCCTCATATTGGTCCACCGTCAGCTGGTTCTGGTTCAGTTGTAAGAATTCCACCTGCTTCCTTTCCCTAGCTGTCTTTGAGAAGTACTTGTCGTTGAACGCCATCTTAAAGGCATCCCAGGTCATGGCTGTTCCTTCGGGGGGAACTCCATTTTGGTGGCAGCCCACCAATCGTTTACCGTCCCTTCCAACTAGTACACCGCTAACAGTACCTTCTCTTTGTCTGTGCACCTCAGCCCTCCAAAGGATTTTTGCAACTTCTCAATCCACATGGGTACTAGCTCGGGATCTCCATTTCCGTTAAACTGGGTTGGCTTCAGCTTTATGAATTGTTCCACTAACTGACCCATCTGTCTAGCCACGACAATCTCCTCTTGAGCATTCACAGCCTCATTACCCTGGTTGTGATCATCGGGGTTTCTGTTGCCCTCATTGTTGCCGACGGCAGCTATGGCGGCTCCTACCGCCTAGGCTATGGCAGCATCCCGATCCTGGGTCTGCCTGCCGATGAGGTCACCAATCCTCTTTAGCGCCCTCAGTACGCCATCCATCCTTGGATCTTCTGCTACGGGCGGCCTCGAGCTAGAGGCTCCGTCTTTAGGCCTTCCAGATCTCCTAGATGGGTTGCTCATCCTTATATTCTTTTACTGAGCCTGATCCACCACAAGTTCATCAAGGAGTTAGTATTCACTCATTCATCCAAATTTAGGTCTACTAAATACTCCTTAACAGAAATAGTCATAATACAACAGCCTCAACACCATAATTTCCAGAGACATTTCAACAAGCAGCACATGGCTATTCCTCAGTTCCGTTCACTCAAACGGTTCACTAAAATAGGCCATACTCGTTCACTTAACAGGCCAAAATCCAGATATGATTTTCCGCTCTAAGTAGGGAACTTAATCTTTATACATTACCACAACCCTACCAAGACCAAATGCTAACCATAAGTGCCAAGTCACATGCTATGCACCCCATGCCTTATTCTAGCCAGTCTCCTAAGGTCTCGCTACCTGTCCTTGTCCCAACTTAATCTTCTTTATTACTCCAATCCTCAATCAACTTTGGATTGAGCTGACCTTGCTCTGATACCAAGCAAGCATGGGATGTCACGCCCCGCGCTCCTCCCTACAAGCATACCGAATATCTCTTGATATCCCACGATCCACGCAAGAGTCGAGTGACGTATAATATACATGGCACCCAGAAGCGACAATGTAATAACTCCTCCATACAACAAGTAAAATGGGACTGGGATAGCGAGGAGACTACAATACATAATATCCAAAAGTTCATACAGACGCATCGCAACTAAATCCGCTAACAAAAGGACCCATCATCAACATCCAACAAGAAACAGGGTTAGGATCGCCATCAAAAGATCGATTAGCAAGCTGGGAGCTCCTAAGACAAGCAGCTGGAGTCCTCGGTCTCCTCTGCCTCCTCCGTAGGCTCGTACTCCGAGAAGGTCTCCGAACAAACCTCTATGGTGTCCTCCATGGTTTCCTCCGTAGATGGCTCCACCGGATCCTCCTCAGTCGTCTCGACCACAATAACCTTCTCCTCCGTGTCCTCCAAGGTCGGGGTCCTCCCCGGTCCATTCCTCGAACTGGCAACTACCCTTCAGCTTGCTCTAAGTTCCCGGCGGGGTAGTACCAACTAGGGATCACTCCCTAGGGTACCTCAGTGGGCTTCAGTGGCCCTGTGGACACATCCTTAATCTTACGTTACCAGGCCTCATACCTATGAGGCTTCCAACTTGTACTACCCTCATCTACCCAAATCACAGTACACTTCCTGACATAAATAGTTCCCTACCCGTCAAGAAACTCCTCAAATTAGACCTTCATCTCTTTGGAGTCACCAAAACAGATAGGCCACATCTTCATGACCTAGGATTTGTAAAAAGGGGGTGAGATTTACATCTCATTAAAGGGGGGTCCTAACCCTAGGTTAGGCCGACAGTCCACTCAAGTAGTCATCAACACTAACACATCGTGCAGATAAACATATAAGGCATTCAAATAATAATACTCATGCAGATGTCAGGCAAGCAGTCATGGCATCACAACACATCACAAAGATCAGGAACATTCCGCCATGTCTCACCACCACTTCCACCTTTCACACCCGCCGCATTCTCATACCCGTGTTTAGAACGCATCAGGCTCGGTCAGCGTAAACGCAACAAACCGTCATTGACAACCCGTGTAAACGCATCAGGCTTCAATGTTACTCCAGGCCAGTGTCGACACATTACATCTTCGTCCCGCATTTCAACGCATCAGGACCGTGGCCTTCTCAACTCCACGTCTCATACGCATCAGGGTACCACACAACTCTAACCCCGCACTTCAACGCCTCAGGATATCCATCACTCCACCCCGCGTCTCATACACATCAGGGTCTCACCATTTCACACTCATGCAATGATTCTCATTCAAATCACACACATAATACCATGTGCAACTCAAGCACAATTCATATACTCATGGCATGCGAGACAATCAAAGCAATACTTAGACATGGCAAGCAATCCAAGCACAAGCATTGCCGCACATTTGAGCCTTCTATATCATTCTAAGATGCACACAAGGATAATCTTATTGAGGTCTCTCTCACTTAATCAAAATATCACTTGACTCACCCAATTGAGTCCAATCTTCCTATCGTAGGTTTAGGGTTCCCTTACCTCAAGCTTAATATCACAAATCTTCTCCTCAAGCACTTCCTTAAATTCGGTCCAAGTGGTCCAAGTGGTCCAAGACCAAATCCACCGTGCAACCTATGAAATTCCAACAAATCGTCAATTTTCTCTTGCCCAATCACCAATCCATGGATCACAAACCTCATTAACATATTCCTCAACATCCTAACATGTCTCATTGATGGATTTGAGACTCAAAACCAACAACCAACAGCCTCCACAGAATCGGTTTGCACAGAACCGAACCAGGCTATTTTCGGTTCTGTGTATACCGAAATCAACCAGCCCTTAAACTACCTCAAATCCATCATTTATTCACTAACCTACTTGCTAACATGTATATCTAAGGGTTTAGGAAGCTCACCGAAGATTTGAAGCCAAGCCGTTGCCGGAAACCCCTTGAAAATCACCGATTTCCCTTAGTCCTTGAATCGACAATTTCTGGTCATTCAACATAAGACCCATTTGGGGTCAAAACTCCATCAAATTAATCTTAATTTTTTACCACAGATCACTCAATGTGTCCCCTAGATGTCCATAAAATTTGGTTGCAAAACTTCAAAGTTTCGAGGTCCTAAGAGGTTAGAAACGTTGCCTACATTGGGTTGTGACGGTTTCCATCGACTTGCGGGAGATCGGCTGGCTGGATCTTTTCGATGGTCAAACGACTCACTTTCACTTTGAAGATGTCGGCAAGAGGTAGGGATAGGTGTGGATGGTCAGCTCGCCAACTAGAGGTCGCCGGAGAGGGTCGTCGGCGGTAGCGGAAGGGAGGAGCAGAACCGGTCGGGCGAGCGGCAGAGAAAAGGAAGAAGAAGAAGAAGATGCTCTCGGTGGAAATGGAAGTGGATGGCTGGCCAAGAAGAGAGAGAAAGAGCTATATTCAACCTCAAGAGTCAAAGGGTTGAATGGTAGTTGGGAAAAAGTGGACATGACCACTCAAAGGCTTATCTAGTGTCACATGTCCAATGTGTCAATCAAGCTAAATCAATGACCAATATCTCTCTCCATTTTCGGCAGCCATGGAGGTATATCAGATACCAAAATGCCCTCGTCCAATTATATGAGTAAGGCTAAAGCTTCAGGGGAAAAATAGTAATTTTACCCCCGACGTCCGGAACGTCGTTTTTCTCATTCCAATAATCTTCGATAAGGCGATGGCCAATCCAAACCTGATATTGGAATTCTTGATTCTTCATTTTCAATTTTCAAGACTCGTTTCTGATCGTTTTCTCTATCAGATGTAGTTTCAGCCTATCCCGAACCGATAAGCGGCTTTTGCAGACGTTACGCGTATCGAACCTGTAATTCATATCGCATTTAGGGCTCATCAATTCATGTCAACTTTGGTTGTCATGTAATTGTGAGGGTCTATCACTAGTTCCGATGGTCTCGATCGTCACAATTCGATGAAAAATTTTGCAAATTATATACGTTGGTTAAGCGGCATCACCCGCGCTCCAATTGTATAACGCTAGCAATGCATTCCTTAATCATTCTTAGATCAGCCTTTTGTGATTCTAAATGTCCCCTCGAAAATCCTTATGGTCAAAACGCCATTTTTTATTCGAGTTCCCTAGGTCCACGCACCTTGTCTCACGTTAGCCTTTCCCTTTTTGGTCAGTCAACTCAAATTGATCAGATTCAAGTGAGATATGACTAAAATGCATCGCTAGATATACTTCTCATTAATGAGTCTGAAAATGACTGGGAAATTAGAATGTCACACTTGGCCACAATGGAAATCATAGAACTTGCCCGAGCTAAAGTTCTAGAGGCTCTTGAATCAAGGGGGAGTTTGTTCTTGTTAGACAATACCTTTCTTCAGAGGGATCGGCCATATAACAGTCATGGACGCCGGGAGTGGGGTGAATTCCCATCCAAACAACTCCAGAGGTTTGTCATCTGGAAATATCATGCAACAACTGGCACAACATTCTGGGTAAGATTGAATCATATCAAGTTGGTGCTCTGGTAGATGAGCGAGACATTCCATGACACCAATCCTTCTGTTTGTTGCAGCCTTCCATGCTTGCACGGCACCCTGAAGTTCATCAGCTTTTCTTCTCAGAGTAGCTATGACTTGTGCCTTGTCAGTCATTCTCATTAATCTTGATCGTAACAAGAATTGTTGATAAAGTACCTGCAAGGAATGATCACGTGATGAGCAAGACATGTGATGTACACTGGGTCAGTCCCTGGCTAACCTAGACTCACAGACGCTGCTTGAACTTGACTAATGCTAGTGACCAGAAAATTGTAATTTCGTCGAATTTCGAAAAATAATTCATATAAAAACATCGGTATATCAAAATAATGTAAACATTTATGAGCTTGTAGAAAAGAAGGTAATGAAAAACTTTCATGTTTGGTAATTGAGTTGAAAATGAACCAATTATCCCAGTTTAATATATTTTCTTGGAAAATGACACCCAAAAAACTGCTTCACCCACCCATGGTTAAATGAACGAAGGATCCTTTTAAAGTTTGAATTAAAATCTAGAATTTTTCAGGTTATTAGAGACATCAACTTACAACTTTCATGTTTTATGGTTCAGCAACATAAGTCTTTTATTAGGGTATTTTACAAAATGTTCTGGAGTCTGAAAAATGTGAGAAATTCCAGCCTGCTCCATTACGGCCATTAATTTATGTATTAAATAGAAAATATGATGGATTGTCACAAAAAAATTTCACGCAATAGATGAGGATCTCATGGACCTTTCTCATTTGAAGTTTGAAAATCAATTCCAACCCAAAAAGGGTACAAAAATTCAACTAACGCTAAGGAGTCAGAACAGAAACAAAATTGAACATTTGACTGAAAATGTGATAAATGATAACAAGGCCTTAAATCTGACAAAAATTCCATAAAAAGAGACCTAATAAAGAAAAATAAAATGACAAGACACGGATGACTAAAATCCTATCACTTGGAGGGCCCGACTCCGTTCTTTGACTTCTTGGGCCGTGGCCGGCTTGATCTTTCAAACGTTTGATGGTATGGGTGTTGCGGTGCCCCATGGAGTGATAGGTCGACCTAATGACAAATATAATAGTGATGGACTGACAAAAAAATATAGGTAAGCAAGAGAAAAAGGGTTAAAGAAAATACCGCCTTTGAATGTCCAAAATAAACAAACACGTAGACATGTACATGAAAACGCTTGTGAGGTTCGATTTCTATCTATCAACGCTCGACAAATGTGGAGCCCCAGGGATACCGAGATTGAATCACCTTGGTTTGCAATTGAATCAAGATCCTCCGTAGACGTCCGGCTCAGCCAAGTAACAACCCGCATCATTTGGCAAATAATGGAGGTGATAAATCTTGGCACTGGTTTGAAACAGTTCGGGACTTGAGAAGGGTGACTCGAGCCAGGTGGCAATGGCCAAATGTCCCTAAACAAATATCATCTTAAGACTAATCATTTGGGTCTAATGGCGGGTTGTGTGTACTAAGTGTAAATGCTAAAGCAGTAAAGACATGCACAAGAGTTTATATCAAAACAATGCTTCAATATAACCATCAAATATCCATTCCTACTCCAATATGCTAGAAAGAGTTAACAAACACTTTGCCCCTTATCACTCCAAATCTGCAAAAGCATTTAACACCTTAAGGTGAGATTCAACCAAGATCGCCAAAAACTAGACATCCACGGAATTTTGTCACACCCCGAACCCGGCGAGCACCAGAACATACCACCAGACCGTTGATCTTCAATAATCTCCCAGAATCCCTCGGCCAATCACATCACAATTCAAAAAGAAACAAGGTCACAGAAGTCATAAACTTCTCTATACAAAATTGCAATGAGATGACTTAGGACATGGGGTATGCCTTCTTATAATCACCAATTACAAGTTCAGAGGATACAACTCTAACTTCAAGATAACATGAAATACCTTAAGTCAAAAAATGTAAATCCATCTCCAACAATCACTTCCTCGAATATCGATCATTGGCAAGCTCGAATTTCCATCGCTTGGAACTTGAAAAAGATAATCTCCCACTGGGGTGAGATATAAATCTCAATAAGCTCACTCTAAATCTAAACCAGACCGTTAGTCCCCCCATACAACACACAATAGGTAGGGATTCTTCAGGTAAAACAACATATGACAATCAAACATCAGGGTACCTCGACATAACTGGCATTCAAAAACAATCATATAATCACAACCAAGCTTCGTACTAGCATGATTTTAAATCCATAAGCGATGGTGTATTCTCAATTTATCACAACTTCCAATTCCAATGACCAAGCCCGCATCAACACGCATCAGACAAATCGAGGTCTCGATTGGCAACCCGCGTCTTGACGCATCAGGTTTCAAGGGTCATTTCAATACTTGTGTCGACATATATGAAGACTATCTCGCGTTCTGGCACATCAGGATATCAATTCTATTTTCAATAGCTATGACCATGTTAATATGCCCCAGGTTCGGCCCGCGTCAATATGCCTTAGATCACAAAATTAACAAACCCACATTAATACCCCTCAAGTTTCAGATGCTATAACCAGGCTCGTGTCAACACGTACTAAAATTATCCCGCGTTATGACGCATCAGGATATGAGGTAACCCCTCATTCTGACGCATCAGGGTATAACTCCACTTGCAACCCCGCGTTCTGACGCATCAGGGTGCTACAAGCCCTTAGGTTCACAAATCCAGCTCTCCTTTTAAGGAACTCCATGAGCGAGTACAATTTTTATCAACAAGTAATAAATCATTATCATGCAAGACGTCAAGGCCAATCACACACATGGTGATATCAAATACACGGCAAGATAGTCAATCTAACGGTTTGTTCTCTTGTCAACTCATTCATCTTTCTCGAACAGTCGCCATTCAAGACCAAATATCACATAGCCATACCAACATCCATGTCAATCGAATGCACACGACAACAACTTAGCCATGAGAGTTATAATTTCTCATCATCAGGAGTACACACGACTCGCACCTTAGTTATCTCAGCCGATCATGAACAACCAATGCAATAGACTCTCAAATTCATCAATATATCATCCAAACGCATCCAGTAGTGTCCTAACTTCCTAACAAAGGTTTAAGAGTCACTTACCTTTCAATTTAATCAGCAAAATCCGTCCAAAAGCTCCTCTAAATATTCGGTTTTCTTGGTCCAAAATAGGGCAGCAATGCAACTTATCAAAAGTTCGCCAATTGATCAATTTTTCTCTTCCATTCACCATTCTATAAGGTACACACCTTGCTAACACCTCAATTGATATTCTATATTTCTTAATAACTAATTTAAAGCATAGCGTCACCTCCCACAGCCCCCTAAGGATTCGGTTTCTCCAAACCAAAACAGGGCAGAATTCGGTTCTGCCCTTCCTCTCCTCAATCGGTCCATAACTCAGCTCTAAACCTTGATGTACACAAAATCAATTTACTAACATGTCAAATTACGTCTATAGGAGTCTTACTGAGGGTTTTGGAGTGAGTCGATGCCAAAAGTGCCACAAACAGCCACGGTTCCCCCATGTCCACTGTCGGCCATAATCTATATTGAAGTGCCGTCACAAACCAGCCATGTTTACCCTTCCAAACTCAATCGCAATCGATATTTCAACTCATCCAATATTATTAATATGGGTTAAGAAGACCTCACCAAAAATTTGGAGCCATTTGAAATTCTGAAGCACGCGAAACAGGTCTTTCCCTCAAACCGGTTAGAATCTGACTTCGCCTGATCATTGCCCACTCAAACAGACCTATGGGACAAACGGTTGGGCCAAATTGAGCTTATAATATATCCCTAGAAAGCCAAGACAACAAGTTTTAATATGGAAGTAGTTTCACCTCAATCCGATGTTGGACGACAATGTTAGGGCTGAAACAGTAGACTGGTTGGAGCAGCGAAGCGAGCTAGCGACGGGTCTTCTCGGCCAATGGATTAAAAAGAAGAAGAAGATAGGGAGACGAGAGAGATTGCCATCCAAATGAAGATGAAGAGAGAGAAATTGATCTTAATCCACTTGGTCAAAGGTTGAAGAATGGTAAGTTAAAAGTGAATTAATAAATGCCAACCAATCCCTTCTTGACACTTGTCTTGCTTCTAGAAGATCTTAATCCACCATTGACTTCTTTTGACCAATCCTTCATCGATTTTTGGCAGCCATATAGAGGGGATTAAATGATCAAAATGACCTCCATTGATTCTTAAGGCAAGGTCAAAGTCGAGGAGCAAAATGGTCATTTGGCATTTTTCGTGCGAAATTTCATTTTTCCAATATAAACCACCCTCAATGAGGCCACTTCCCTTTTAATTCAAATATTGGAATTTCTCAATGTCCAATACCTAAATCTCGAGGTCCAATTGCATGTCAAACTCTCGTCGACTGTAATTTCAGTTATTTCTAATTGACGGGCGACTCCTGCAGGCGCTCACATATCGACCTTGGGATTTTCTCAAGCCATTGCGACTTTGATTGTCATGTAATTGCGAGGGTTTATCGTTAGCTCCTGCGGTCCTGATCATCGGAATCTGATTTAGGAAATTCTCGCAAATTACACATTGGTTAAGCGGAATCACCCGCGTCTCAATGAATAACGCTAGCAAGGCATTCCACGATCATTCCTAGATCGATCTCTGCTGGCCTAAAATATTCCCTCGATAATCTTTATGGTTAAAATGCCATTTCTCATTCAAATTCCCCAAGTCAACGTACCCAACTCGAGGTCGGTCTTTCCCTTTTGGTCAATTAACTCGAGAATAGCCAACTCCAAGCGAGTTACAACTGAAACACATCAATCGATATCCTCCCATTCAACGGCCTCGAGAGGGTCGGAATTCGAAATTCGAAATGTCACAATTCTTCCCCCTTAAAGATCTTCCTCGAAATTTGCAATCTTCTCAATTATCTAATCTCATGGGTTATAGACGCCTCGTCGTACTCTCATTTTTTAAAATAACTATGTTCCTTCCCAAACCATTGTAATAATATGATTTTTGGCACTCATGCCATCTGATGTATCACCCCCTTCAAACATTCTCTCATAACATCAGAGATTCAATGGCTTTATTAACTTGCACTATATTATCCAAATCGAGTTATAGCCTTTTCGATTCCACTCGAAAATCTCTTATGATCATAGTAATCCATCAACTTTCGTGGCCCCACCTCTTCCTCTTGTTGGCATGTCTAATGCTCGACACACGTTAGAATAATTCAACATTCGATCCACACCATTGATAGTATTAAGGCAATATCGGCACACCTTTGTGCCATCCCAAGGCACACCTTAATTCTCCATGTTCTATTCATTCACATAACTCCTTAGATATCAAGGTCCAATCATGGCAATATCTTAATTCTTCTCTGACCATCAGGCTTAATATTTTAGGTAGCCATCAAACTAGCTACATGGCGAACTTCCAATTTAGAAGTTGATTATCTTATTTCTCGAGAGAAGATCTGTCCCTCCATTACCGATTACACAATACTCAATTCTCAACCCCTTATAGTTCACAAAACTTCGAGCTCTTTCTTTATACAAGTGACACTACCATATTCATAAGCAACTTCACCCATCGGTGTTGCCTCTCATTCAAAACCTCCTCGGGAAGAAGAATTACCTCTCAGGAAACTACTACCTTATTTTCTTGTGGTAGATATAGACTCAAAACCTCCTTCCACCAAAGCAAGGTTTTCCAAACTTGTCACGAGGACATTCATAAACTAACTCCAATCATGCTCTAAGCATCCAACTCATATGACATTATTGTCACGACGTATAAGCAATATCCATTTCAAATCGCCTTGCTACGCCTCAAATTTCATTATGTGTCGCGTCATTACGACCTTCATAAACTTTTCAATTTCCAACCAGAAATGCTATTAATAGTGTAGGCATCAACTTGACTCAAGTCCTCGAAAAATCTTTTCATGATCGTTCATTCATTCGCGTTACATCTCGTTCTTAGTTCATTTTATCAACAAAACCGTTTTTGTGGGGAATCTTCCCACGTTCCGTCTATAACAATCCATCAATTCCAAGAAACTCAACTTTCAATAGCTTGTGTCGACTTTAGTCGATTCATTACTCATTCCAACCCTCAAAAGTTCTTTAGGGATTTCATTTCTCGAAAATGTCACGACTGAGGAATCTTATTTCATCAGGCCCACAACTCGTGCTCTTCACAATTAGCAGCACACAACGAGCATCTCCTTAGAGTCCGTATGATACTCTCAAAAGTTATTCAAGTTTCTCATGACTCCTTAAATGAGTGCATTCATCATCTCTAAATATGGTAAGAATCAATCTAATTATTCCTTAAATACTCAATCTGGCTTTTATCAGTTTCTTTCTACCAGGTGTCGAATCGTCAAACTTTCTTCGTACTTTTCACTTGACAGCTCAAACCTTGGCCCTTTGCTCTCATGAGTCCCCACTTGGACTACACAATATTTTGTTCATTTGTGTCACTCTTTCCTCAGGAAGCATTAGTGTCCTGACCTCTTGGTTTCACAACCAGCTAATGCGACCTTATCTCAATTTCGTCCATTCAATTGAACATCAATATCATCCTAAAATTCAACGTTGTCTACAGTACAGTCTCTCGGACTTAACTCCTCAGAAATCATCCCAGTTCTGCGTCTTCTTTCTCAGTCCAGGCGCTCAATCTTAATACCATAACAATTAGAATTTCCTCTCCTTTCATACTAGGGTCACTTACCCTGTGAAGGAAATTATACACTTTAGTGGCATTATTTCACTTTGAATTCACCTTATTCTCCTATTCCATAGGACTCAGTCTTAGAGTCTGCGCCAACAGCGGTCTTTTACTCCAAGATTTAGATGCCACCACACTTTAACATTTTCCTTCCCATAACTCAATCACCTCAAGTGACAAGGTTCGTTCTTCCTCGGTCTCTATACATTCATATTTCAGATATTCAATTCGATTACCTCAGTTCGCCTTGCGATTACAATCTAATCACCCTTTTTGCTTATTCACCCATTCACTAGAATTACGATCAGCCAGGACTATCAAATCCATTCACTTTCCCTTCTCTCAAAAACCATCTCATGGTTCAATCATGGCAATATCTTAATTCTTCTCTGACCATCAGGCTTAATATTTTAGGTAGCCATCAAACTAGCTACATGGCGAACTTCCAATTTAGAAGTTGATTATCTTATTTCTCGAGAGAAGATCTGTCCCTCCATTACCGATTACACAATACTCAATTCTCAACCCCTTATAGTTCACAAAACTTCGAGCTCTTTCTTTATACAAGTGACGCTACCATATTCATAAGCAACTTCACCCATCGGTGTTGCCTCTCATTCAAAACCTCCTCGGGAAGAAGAATTACCTCTTAGGAAACTACTACCTTATTTTCTTGTGGTAGATATAGACTCAAAACCTCCTTCCACCAAAGCAAGGTTTTCCAAACTTGTCACGAGGACATTCATAAACTAACTCCAATCATGCTCTAAGCATCCAACTCATATGACATTATTGTCACGACGTATAAGCAATATCCATTTCAAATCGCCTTGCTACGCCTCAAATTTCATTATGTGTCGCGTCATTACGACCTTCATAAACTTTTCAATTTCCAACCAGAAATGCTATTAATAGTGTAGGCATCAACTTGACTCAAGTCCTCGAAAAATCTTTTCATGATCGTTCATTCATTCGCGTTACATCTCGTTCTTAGTTCATTTTATCAACAAAACCGTTTTTGTGGGGAATCTTCCCACGTTCCGTCTATAACAATCCATCAATTCCAAGAAACTCAACTTTCAATAGCTTGTGTCGACTTTAGTCGATTCATTACTTATTCCAACCCTCAAAAGTTCTTTAGGGATTTCATTTCTCGAAAATGTCACGACTGAGGAATCTTATTTCATCAGGCCCACAACTCGTGCTCTTCACAATTAGCAGCACACAACGAGCATCTCCTTAGAGTCCGTATGATACTCTCAAAAGTTATTCAAGTTTCTCATGACTCCTTAAATGAGTGCATTCATCATCTCTAAATATGGTAAGAATCAATCTAATTATTCCTTAAATACTCAATCTGGCTTTTATCAGTTTCTTTCTACCAGGTGTCGAATCGTCAAACTTTCTTCGTACTTTTCACTTGACAGCTCAAACCTTGGCCCTTTGCTCTCATGAGTCCCCACTTGGACTACACAATATTTTGTTCATTTGTGTCACTCTTTCCTCAGGAAGCATTAGTGTCCTGACCTCTTGGTTTCACAACCAGCTAATGCGACCTTATCTCAATTTCGTCCATTCAATTGAACATCAATATCATCCTAAAATTCAACGTTGTCTACAGTACAGTCTCTCGGACTTAACTCCTCAGAAATCATCCCAGTTCTGCGTCTTCTTTCTCAGTCCAGGCGCTCAATCTTAATACCATAACAATTAGAATTTCCTCTCCTTTCATACTAGGGTCACTTACCCTGTGAAGGAAATTATACACTTTAGTGGCATTATTTCACTTTGAATTCACCTTATTCTCCTATTCCATAAGACTCAGTCTTAGAGTCTGCGCCAACAGCGGTCTTTTACTCCAAGATTTAGATGCCACCACACTTTAACATTTTCCTTCCCATAACTCAATCACCTCAAGTGACAAGGTTCGTTCTTCCTCGGTCTCTATACATTCATATTTCAGATATTCAATTCGATTACCTCAGTTCGCCTTGCGATTACAATCTAATCACCCTTTTTGCTTATTCACCCATTCACTAGAATTACGATCAGCCAGGACTATCAAATCCATTCACTTTCCCTTCTCTCAAAAACCATCTCATGGTTCAATCGTCCTTAAAGAACGACGCCCTAACCATAGGGGTGAGAACACATAATACCACTTCTAGTGATCTAGATTCATCATCAATCAATCTCATAGAATCATCAATGTCAGACAACTAACATATCTCTTTCCTCAACTTTTCGCACAACGAAAAGAAGACATGCCAGTCTCTCATTACGAGACTTGTGCCAAGGTAACAACTATCCCTCACAGGCACATTTTGTGGAAATTTCTATATTCATAATCCATGAACAGAAATCCTCTTGTTTATTCCTCTTTTGATCATCCACTTACTTCCTTACAATCTATTACAGTTCTTCCGAATCAAAAATAACAACTAGCCATAAGACTCTTAAGTTCCAATCCACTCAGGGATTTACTTATCTTATTCAAGGGTCCTCGACTACCCTTAGTACACTTAGATGACTTAGAGGACTCTGCCTCACATTAGTCGATCATCTTCAGATCCTCACAAGACTTTTAGGATCCAAACAGTCTTTTCTCTCGAGCAATCCCAGGAAAATATTTTCCGTCGAACAACTCAACAGAGGCAGTCCCGACAAATATCATGCCTTCGAGAAAACCCTTCCTCGGGTGACCTTTCACCAACTATCAACAGCCTCTTAAGGCCAATAACTACCAGGGTCACTTTCTTTCTTCAGTATACCCAAAACCTCTAAGGTTTTCTCACAAAATCCTCAATTTAAAAGATGGCAATTTCAAATTCCATCCTTCTACCAAACTCAATTAATCTCAACCTTATATATGGCTTCACAAGCTTTTCAAAACTCTCGTGGTTCTTCTCACACATTCACTCTAGAATGAAGTAACTCAGAGTCACATTTCTCGTGACTTCCATCACTTAACTCACCCGCACTAATATATGTCATCACAATGACAATGGCAGTTCCTCTTCGAGCTTGCCCACCCGTCCACCTTTCTCATTTCCATTCAATGTTCTAATGACCCCGTATTACACTTGGGTCTCGCACGATTAACAAAATCGAGCCATATGCTCTTCTAGTACTCATTCTCCAGTTACTCATCTTTACTTAATTCTCATGATCCATCTCAGTTCTTGGATCTTCCATACCATGTATTCTCGAGCCCAATGCCCTTCTACAACCATATTTTGGCCGTTCAACGTCATTAGGTTCTCATGTCACTCGAACTACTATGATTCCCTCCATGAATCAAAGACTTAAGTCATCTAAGTCTAGCAATCTCAGGCTGCTCATATCATTATCTTTCACTATCAACCATCAGTGACTCCCAAACAATCCTCAACTAGTTGCTTATTATATAAGCATTTCAAATCATCCTTAAGTAACAACCACACAACGGGTTAGCCTCAACGAGGCAACTTCTCAATTAATAGCCATTACTAGGTAAGCCTCAATTAGGTCAAAACTCAATTAAGTCAACACCCAGCAAATACTCAAGGCGTTACTTTTATAAGTCAATCACCCATACTTTAAGCATAAGGCATCAACCACTATGTCATAAACACGACAGCCTTTCTCATTCTTAGCAGGCATCAGTTCAATGGGTATAAATCTCACCTGCTATCTAATCTCAACCTTGACCATAACAATCACGTAATGCCAATCGTAAAACACGTCTAACTGGCCAATCACAAACGTCAATTTTCTTTTTCAAGCGGCATTCACTGCCAAGTACGAAGCTTTTAACCATGTCAATCACAGGCGCCATTGCAAATGCCATGCCACTTTCGAACATTCACTTGAGAATCCCTCCCGTGTCATACATCTCTTAACCACAATCGGACTTAACCTGATACCTAGACTTTTCCTTTCAAGTTATGACTTGGGTCATTCCTGCCTCTTGCCATCTTAGAAGCCTACCAGGATTCGCTCCTTATCCGGACCTCTCTGTCCCGGCGATCACTTCCCGCCCTCATTAGACCTGACCGTTGCAGGTTGTTTCAAGTCATACATCTACGGAGAAAGCCCTGTTCCATACGTCCCATCCATGCTTCATGACGGTTTATAGGTATCTCATCAACTTGTCCCATACCAAGCGATAGTTTATTAAGTCCAACAGCGATAAGTTCAAGCATGCACCCTCATCAACTTTCATTTCATAACCACAAACACATGCACAGCATGTTCGTTCTCACCACTTATCATACCACAATCGTTTCCACATCAAACCTTAATTATAGAAAACTTCTGGTTCCACCAATGACCGTCGCATCTCATAGATCAATTGCCTATATTTAGCCATATACCTCAAGTCTAGTCGCTATTCAAGTCAAATCCATATGCATTCGATCACAACTAGCCTTTAATCAAAATATTCCTTGTCCGCTTTCTTGTATACACCTCGTCTCATACCTTCCAAGGTTGTCATCAGTAATCGATATCTAAACATTAAGACAAAATGCAATTCAAGCTTGAATCCACTAATACCAATCGTCTTTTTATTACTCATATTACCTAAGTTGAGTCATCGACAAGCCATGATCACAATCGTATACTCCAGTTGACCCTTCATTCATAAGCTACTCTTTAGCAACCTCAAATTCAGGCTTATGACTCTTTAATCTCTACTCACTTTCTTATGAGCCTTATCCATAGAATCACTCAAGATCATCTATTAAAGCGATACTATGACCATTAGAATACCTCACAAGTTCAAGCTTATAATCCTCAAGATTCAGTAATCTCTGCTTAATCATAAAGGTCTCACTATCTAATTGTCTCTAAATCATCGCTCATTATCACTCCAAACCTTAATTACATTGGATCGAGCTGACCTTGCTCTGATACCACTTAAACGGGGATGTCACACCCCGAACCTAGCGAGCACACGAACATCCCACCAAGCCGTTGATCTTCAATAATCTCCCAGGATCGCTCGACCAATCACATCACAATTCAAAAAGAAACAAGGTCACGGAAGCCATAAACTACTCTATACAAAATCACAAATGAGATGACTTAGGACATGGGATACGCCTTCTTATAATCACCAATTACAAGTTCAGAGGATACAACTCTAACTTCAAGGTAACATGAAATCCCTTAAGTCACAAAAATGTAAATCCATCTCCTACAATCACTTCCTCGGATATTGATCATTGGCAAGCTCGGATTTCCACCGCCTGGAACTTGAAAAAGGTAATCCCCCACTGGGATGAGATATAAATCTCAGCAAGCTCACCCTAAATCTAAACCAGTCCATTAGTCCCCCCGATAACATTTCAAACACAATAGGCAAGGATTCTTCAAGTAAAACAACACATGACAATCAAACATCAGGGTACCTCGATATAACTGGCAATCAAGGGCAATCTTATAATCACAATCAAGCTTCGTACTAGCATGATATTAAATCCATAAGCGATGGTGTATTCTCAATTTATCACAACTTTCAATTCTAATGGCCAAGCTCGCGTCAATACGCATCAGGCTAATCACATATTCGATTCCAATGGCCAAGCCCGCGTCAATACGTATCAGGCTAATCAAGGTCTCGATTGGCAACCCGCGTTCTGACTTATCAAGTTCCAAGGGCCATTTCGATACTTGTATCGATAAGTATCAAGACTATCCCGCGTTCTGACACATTAGGATATCAATTCCCTTTTCAATAGTTATACCCGCGTCAATACGCCTCAGGCTTGGCCCGCGTCAATATGTCTCAGATCATAAAATTGAGAAACCCGTGTTAATACCCCTTAGGTTTCAGATGCCATAACTAGGCTCGTGTCGACACGTACTAAACTTATCCCGCGTTATGACACATCAGGATATGAGCTAACCCCTCGGTCTGACGCATCAGGGTATAACTCCACTTGCAACCCCGCGTTCTAATGCATCAGGGTGCCACAAGCCCTTAGGCTCACAAATCAAACTTCCCTCTTAAGGAACTTCATGATCGAGTATAATTTTTATCAACCAAGTAATGAATCATTATCATGCGAGACGTCAAGGCCAATCACCACAAGGTGATATTAAATAAACGGCAAGACAATCAATCTAACGGTTTGTTCTCTTGCCAACTCATTCATATTTCTCAAACAGTCGCCATTCAAGGCCAAATATCACATAGGCATACCAACATCCATGTCAATCGAATGTAGACAACAACAACTTAGCCATGAGAGTTATAGTTTCTCATCATCAAGTGTACACACGACTCGCACCTCAGTTATCTCAGTCGATCATGAACAATCAATGCAATAGACTCTCAAATTCATCAATACATCATCCAAAGGCATCTAGTTGTGTCCTAACTTCCTAGCAAAGGTTTAAGAGTCACTTACCTTTCAATTTAATCAGCAAAATCCCTCCAAAAGCTCCTCTAAATATTTGGTTTTCTTGATCCAAAAGAGGGCAGTAGTGCAACCTATCAAAAGTTTACCAATTGATCAATTTTTCTCTTCCATTCACCATTCCATGAGGCATACACCTTGCTAACACCTCAATTAACATTCTAGTATGTCTTAATGACTAATTTAAAGCTTGTCGTCACCTCTCATAGCCCCCTAAGGATTCGGTTTCTCCAAACCGAAACAGGATAGAATTCGATTATGCCCTTGCTCTCCTCAATCAGTCCATAACTCAGCTCTAAACATTGATTTACCACAAAATAATATTGTTAACATGTCATATTACGTCTATAGGAGTCTTACCGAGGGTTTTGGAGCGAATCGACCCCAAAAGTGCCGCAAACAGCTCGGTTCCCCCAAGTCCACTGGCGTTCAGAATTTGTTTTGAAGAACCGTCATAAACCAGCCATGTTTGTCCTTTCAAACTCAATCAAAATTGACATTTTAACTAAGCCAATATTAGTATTATGGGTTAAGAAGATCTCACTGAAAATTTGAAGTCATTTGAAGTCCCGAAACTCGCGAAACAGGTCTTTCTCTCAAACCGGTCAGAATTTGACCTCGCCTGACCATTGCCCACTCAAACAGACCTACGGGACAAACGGCTAGGCCAAATTGAGTTTATAATATGTCCCTAGAAAGCCAAGACGACAAGCTTTAAGATGGCTATAGTTTCACCTCAATCCAATGTCGGACGATAACGTTATCAAAATAGTATATTGGTCAGAGTAAGGAAGCGAGCTGGCGACGAGTCTTCTTAGCCAATAGAGGAAAAAGAAGAAAAAGATAGGGAGAAGAGAGAGATTGCCGTCCAAATGAAGAGGAAGAGAGAGAAATTGGTCTTAATCTACTTGGTCAAAGGTTGAAGAATGGTAGGTTAAAAGTGAATCAATAAATGCCAACCAATCCACTCTTGACACTTGTCTTGCTTCTAGAATACCTTGGTCCACCATTGACTTCCTTTGACCAATCCTTCATCTATCTTTGGCATCCATATAGTGGGGGTTAAATGACCAAAATGAACTCTATTGGTTCTTAAGCCAAGGCCAAAGTCGAGGGGCAAAATGGTCATTTGGCACTTTTCGTTCAAAATTTCATTTTTCTAATATAAACCACCCTTGATGAGGCGACGTCCATTTCAATTCAAATATTGGAATTCCTCAATGTCCAATACCCAAATCTCGAGGTCTAATTGCATGTTGAACTCTCGTCGACTGTAATTTCAGTTTATCTCTAACTGATGAGCGACTCTTGCAGGCGCTATGTGTATTGACCTTAGGATTTTCTCAAGCTGTGGCGACTTTGATAGTCATGTAATTGCGAGGGTTTATCGCTAGCTCCTGCGGTCCTGATTATCGGAATCCAATTTAGGAAATTCTCGCAAATTGCACATCGGTTAAGCGGAATCACCCGCATCCCAACGTATAACACTAGCAAGGCATTCCACAATCGTTCCTAGATCGATCTCTGTTGGCCTAAAATATTTCCTCGACAATCTTTATGGTCAAAGTACCATTTCTCATTCAAATTTCCCAGGTCCACGTACACGACTCCGCGTCAATCTTTCCCTTTTGGTCAATTAACTCGGGAGTGGTCAACTCTGAGCGAGTTACAAGTGAAACACATACATCGATATCCTCCCATTCAACGGCCTTAAGAGGGTCGAAATTCGGAATGTCACAATTCTCTTTAGTCCTAAATCCACTAAAGCTTTTAACTTTCCAAAAAATTCAAGTGAACCAGAGTCTTGAATTTTTTTAAAAAAATTAAAGACAAATTCCCCAGCGGAGTCGCCAAGCTGCTGCGACCTAAAAATCGGATTTTCAATTTTAGGTTAATGGATTATCAGGTTAATTTTAATGACTAAACTAATACGGTCTCTCCCAAGCCCTCCTAAGTCGCAACTTTGACTATTTAAATTGATTTAGAATTTGAAGTCGCCACTAACCATTTTGGGTAGGTTGATTAGACACCTAAATAAAAATAGCGAGAGAACTATTTTTATTCCCACGAACCAGAGTTTAAGAATCCGGGAACTTGGTTACATTCACTAATTAAAGCTAATGCCTTGTCGGTATCTTAATTTCATGAGATGTCCTAAATCGACGACTCAAACTTGATTGAATTTGATTTGAATTCAAATGTGGTGTTTTTTTTTTTCGCTTTTTAGAATGAATGCTTGAATGAACATGAATGAATGCATGATATAAAACAATCTAAATGACGGATGATATGCAAAACATGTAAATTTTATGTCATGTTAACCTCTATGCAAACTTAAATAACCAACTTAAAACATGCAAGATGCTATATAACCTACATGCGATGACAATTTATTTAGGCATGTAAATTATCAAAGAAACAAATGAACTAAACATGCAACTCCATTATTAGTCTAAGATGTAATGAGACTAAGAATGATTTTTGTTTATCACATAACATAGCATGACATGACATAGAGACAAGCATATAGGGCATGGCAAGTTATATTATGCAATATGATGCATGAATATGCAATTTTCAAAAATATGGTGGGCAAGATAAATGATATTTGAAAAAAATCCCGATATGCAAAATATGAGATGAAATATGACATATGATACTCAAAAGTCGTGGAGGAAGGATAGGTGATGCAATGATTCTTGAAAATGTGATATACAAAAGATACAGTATGAAATGTGCAAAAGATACGATGAGGACTATGCAGAGATGACATGAGATAATGAAACCTTGATTGTTTTTGGCATTTTTAGAATTTTCGCTCTCTTTAAAAGACAACCTTGATTGACTTCATTATCTTAATTTTTATTCCAATTTCTCCAATGAAATCCTAAAAAATTTAATTAGACACGGTTTCTAGAAAACCATATCTTACTAAAATATTTTTAGAAATTTTTTATGTATGAAATTCAAATAAAATAATATCAACTAAGATAATATCAAGATAACAATCAAGAACAATTCATGAGTATCCATTTCATGATTTTCGAAAACTTGATGCTCCCAAATCTAAAATCGGGTTATGAAGATAGAGTATCGAATCTAAATGGCAATAGATCAAGTTAGCTAACTTCTCGTTTTTACTAAACCGGAGGATCGTACCCAAATAGCGATGGGTAAGATATGTTCAACTTAACATAAACGTTGCCTATTAGGAAAAGTAATTTTCCTAATTTAGATTAGGGTTTATATTTAAAAAAAAAATAAATGCCTGAATCAATGCGATTCAATCCGCAGTTTATGCAAAATAAGCAAGTGAATATTCAAAATTCGAGATACGGAACTTTACCTTATCTTGCGAGATTGCAATTTCCTACTTGAATTGGACCAAAGATAGCGGATCATGGACCGGCGGGGTTGGCGGTACCTACGGGGCAAATAGTGAACATGTGGTGGTCTCGAGATGGCTTCAAACGTGCTTAGCTCACTCGCGGGAATACTCGATCGAGATGATTGGTCAGGCACGGACAAGTTATTGTAGAATCAGTGATCGCTCAATTTGATATTGCATGGTGTATTACTTCTGCGAAACCTATAGCTAATGCACCTCCAAGCTTCCCGTCAAATATAATATTTTGCTTGCTCGAAACAAAACTACAAAACACATAAGTGTATCATCAGAATCTGGACAAAAACTAGAATAAAACAAATTCACAATTTAAGCTAAATTGACCAAGATTCTGATGGTTCTTTCTTCATCATGGAGTTTGGGTGCTTTGATTCGAGAGTTTTCAAAGTCTCCACATGCTGCAAAACACTACTTCGGTTTAGGGAAGATTAGCAAAGGCTTGATGGATGTTTGGCTAAGTTATACACTATGCAATTGTATATAGAGCAAATAAGAAACAAAACTGCCACCGGAGGTCTTCGAGAGGAAACTTTAAGGCAGCATTTTCTTGTCAACAACGTCAAACTCGAGGCCGTCGGCTTGCTGAATTGGACTAGAATTATAAAGGAAACGCTGAATGTAACAGCGATGTTAGGCTCGAGATAGTTGTCTAGCAAGCAGTAGAGCGCGGCTACGGCGTCGGAGGAAACTTCGAAGCTCGCCTAGACCAGTTACGGAACAATTGGCTCAGCGGGGAGCTATGGGCGACGACTCGGAATTGGTATCATCAGGTTAACGAAAGCGACGGACTCTCGTTGTGCCAGACTTGCGGTTGGCACGATGACTAATCGACCCCACAAAAACTGGACAAAATTTTTCAGGTCGCGCCAAGGAAGCCTACAAAAAAAAAAAAAAAAAAAAACTCAAAAGTGCAAAAGTGATGTTTTAAAAGCAATTATATTATAAGTGGGAACAAAGATTTCGAGAACCGCAGGGGGCATTGATTTCACCGGAGAATAGCCTCAATTCTTTATTGGTCGAAAGAATAGCCTCAATTGATGGGGGAGTAATAGCAAGGCCGTAGGGACAGCTGAAGTTTCTTCCTCCTCTTCTCTCGATTTTCTTGCCTAGCTTCCATCTGATTCCTTCTCTCTCTCTTCTCGAAACTTCCTCTCAAATTCTCCAGAATGTGAATTATACGTGCACCCCCCCCCCCCCCCCCCCAAAAAAAATAATAATAATAATAACCCCGTGTATTCTAATGAATTGGCCCCCTGTAAATCGTGAACCCTATGTGTGTATTTATAATGGTGTGCTAGGGCTTGCTCTCTTCGTTTAATTACAAAATAGTCCCAATTTTAGAACCCTTTTCCAATTGAGTCCTTGAACGGCCGAATTATGTTCAATTAAATCCCAATCTTGGCCTTATTACTTGGAATTTGCAGCCAAAGTGAGTACAATTTCATTTTTTCACCCATCGAATTTGCATGATTAATTCTGGTTACTTCACCACTAGTCCATCAAATGCAAATGAAATGCATGAATGATAAAAATAAACATGAAACACAATTTGATTATTTTTTGTAGGAATTAAAATTAACTCCTAATTTTTTGTTGCAAAATAAATTACTAAAAAGAAAGTCAAAATTTTGGTGTCAACATAGCAAAATATCATTCTAAATGCTGCAGATCTAGCAAACAGTCTTCAAACTGATCTGTCTACTTTCATCAAGATTCTCTTCTTTGATGAAGATGTATATAGAGAACAATCTGGGAATTCAAACTTGTCTAGAAATAACAAACCTCGTGTTCAACATCGTCACTTTCATTTTAGAACCATTATTCTGCATTAGGTAGTCATTAACTGCCTTAGGCCAAAAGGATCCTTGAAAACAAATGTTTCAAGATTTGAGGCAAAGCTCATCTGGGCTATTCTAAATGGAAAACTCTTTTCTCTTCCTCATTCGATGTTTCTACACGAGGAGGACAGTTAGTAAGAACAAAGGACAATCGCCCTATGGGTCTTTGATCACCAGGATATTTGAGTAAGGATAGTGATTCCATTACAGCTGAGATCCTTGGAATTGCCTCGGGGCAATGCTGACATGATGGGATACAAGGTTAACAATGGACAATGGAAGGAAAGAAAAAGAAAAGTGGCTATAATAGATCTTCCAGAAAAGGTGACAAGGGAACAAGATACTCAGACTCCAACTCGTGAAAAGTCTACCAAAGCATCACCGACAGAACCATCCTCAGAACCTACTTGCAAGAGGAGGATGAAAATGTTGGCTCACAAGTCTACAAAATCTGAACTAAAGAAAAGGAGACTTGCCAAGATATTACTTGAAAGGATCGAGAAAGAACACACGTCTGATAGCTCTATGGCAAGTGAGACTGAAATAGAAGAGTTAATCCAGACAATTGTGAGATCAACTCATGAGGATGAGACTGCGATATAGATGGAGCAGCAAGAGAAGGAAAAAGAAGAAAAGTAGAAGGAAGAGAAGGAAGAGGAAGCAAGAGAATAGGTGTGAGACATGTCCAAGATGTCCAGGAAAAGGACATGGGGAATGAAGAAGAGATGGTAAATCTGCATAGTCAAGAAGAACAAATAGAACAAGTCAACATCTCTGAACTCATTCTGAGTGAAGGGAGCACACCAAGAGAAGCCACATCTGAGCGGCAGAAAACAACAATGGAATTTGATGCTGCTGATATAGCAGTTTCCCTAGGCAACTTAGACTGATGAACTATTTAATCCCACCGACTTAGACCCTCCTAGAGAAAAAGTGCAGCGACGGAGAGAGATAGACTAGAAATTGACAGACATTTGGGCCTCTTTATACTTAGATATTAAATATTTAACAATCAGAATAGATTCTGAGGTTGAACGGAGGAAGAAAGATAAATCAGATCTGTCAGAATCTAATTAGAGCCTTATGAACAATACAATCCTAAATTTAAAGTAGAATCTAGACCATAAAATTAACTAACTATCAAAGTTTGTCCCGGTTCAACTTCCCACTGACAAAGCCTAATCAACTCCAGCCCCATCAACTTCCAATCCAGTCCAAACTCCAAAAGAATAAAAAAGATTTTCATGTTCCTCAAATATTTTTAATCTTTTTGGCGTTTTGGACATATATTTGATTGTTTCCTGCTACTTGAATATGTTTTACTGAACATGGTTAAACCTTACTATAATCAGTGTTATCCATATTATATTGCGTTTATTATTTTCTTCGCCATTTTATACTGATAACAAAAATGGAGAGAAGTATTGTCAAGCCCCGAACCCTTCAGGATCGATAACATCCCACCACGGTCGCTTTCTTCCGAATCTTCCCAAGATCAACAGCGAACGACTTAAGCGCGATATGAAATGCACATGTTGAAACAGTGAACAACTCCTTACAAATAATTTTTTCTAAATACAATGACTCATGATCGAAAAGAGAGATTTAAACTTACTTCATACATTCTTATAAACGTCAATTACACATCAAAAAGTTACAACTTGCCATTTTCGAAAATACAACTTCCTTTAATAATAAAAAAAGGTAGATGAAGTTTAACCCCACAGAGCTATACAGACATTTACGACCCCAAATATGAAAGCAGCTCTCTAAGTCTACAAAAAGAAATACATTCAGGTAAGATTAAGGGTTTATCTACTTCAAAAGGGCATATTCGAAAGTCAAATTCATGACAGTCACGAAACTTCATCATTCGAGACATGAAAATGATATCCCATGATCGGGTGAGAATAAATCTCAGCAAGTTATTCCAAAACCTAAACTAGGCTAATAGTACCCCTAGACAATTCCTAAAACATGCAATTCCATGTAACATTGGCTAACCAGACAAATGGCACAGACACAATGCAATCACTATTCAGAAGTTCACAATTTAAGTCACGTTTTACAGTTTTAAGGTCGAGCTTCGTACTTCAGGCAATTTATCAATCATTTGGTTCTCATAAGGTACTTCTAACAATTAGCTCGATTCTCGCTATTCAGCCCTCGCCATAGCGCCCGGGACATAGCTTGATAATCACAAAGTACTAGGCAGGACTCTTGTCGTAACGCTCGAGTCAAATAAATAATTCATCTATCCGGACCCCCGTAGAAACACAGCTCTTAAGTCATACTTGCATTTGGTAAATGTCCTCTCATAATGCCCAAGCTATCATGTTTACCGAGACCCTTGTAATAATGGTTCTCGGGTCATGCTTTAACCTTAATAGATTAATATGTGATTTATACTCATTAAACATAACCCATTCATCGATTGGTCAATAAATTCAATGCACAATCATAAAGGGGCACTCGTGGTTTGGCCTCTCATCTCACATCATGAACTCTCATTTCATATCTCATGGCCAAACAATCATATAGACCAATCAATTTCAATCAACTCAAAGAAGCTACATGGTACCTTAAGGCTAAGTACAATCATAGGGCATTTACTCATCTGAGCCAATCAATTTCATTTTAGCGTCCCATGGCCGAACACAATAAGACAAGCAAGTCAAATTGGTCATTCAGATTATAAGACAAGCCGTGGCTGAGTACAATAGGATATGCTAGTCAATCAGCTCCAAGATCACTCAAGGCATTTTCAATTATTAAGTCCATAAAATAATTTCAATTCATGCTCAACATCCTCCTATCATCGATGACCAGCTCTAGACTCATGAGATTAGTCAAAGTAATAAAAATTTGGTTCAAGAACACCCTAAAACTACAGATTCGATTTCCCTTTCTAGACTTGCTCTCAATAAAACTGACATAACTCTATTTACATTTTAAGTAATCCAATCTTAGATTCATGTTTCTCATGATTTTATGGTCACGTGAAAGAAAATAAAGGTCAATTTGGTCTCCGGACGACTTCGAACGAGCTATTTTACTTTTGACGCGCGCTGAAAAATGGAAATGTGGGCTCTCAAGTCTTTTGACGTTTTTCTTATAAGAACAGTCCCTAAAACTCTCCAAATCTAACTCTAAACCACCCATTAGTAACCTAGAGTCCTAAGATAAGTTTAGGAGCAACTTACCAAGTTTAGAGCAAGCGAAGTCCACAATATCCCAAGGAGAGTCACGTTCCAAAACTAGAACAACTTGGGGCCTAGTTCGGATCCAAGATATACACCTAGATTAGCCACTTAAACCCTCTTAAATCACTCCAAACTTCAACCACTAAGCTCCTAACATAGAAAGCTAGGATTTAGAGATGACTTACCACTTTTTTTTTGCAAGAACGACCCTTATTCAGCCCCAAGACTCTCGGTTTGTTCAGGGAGTACCGAGCTGTTGGGTCCAAGGAAATCATGCAAAACCACCATTAAACTCCATCGAGTCCTCACCAAACCTCAATCATTAATCTCTTAACATACTAAGTGAGGTTTAGGGAGTTTCTTACCTTGAACCAACTTGAGAAACTCCAAGAACATCCCCTCCTAAACTCCCGGTTTGGGTCAGAAAATCGATGGCTTGCTCGGTGGACAACGGATGGCTCTCGGGTGGCTCACTTGTTGAAAATTTACGCCCATTAATGGCTAAATTGATTAATTACCATAATTATTATAATTAATTGCTTTTATTTTTGTGGGCAAAATTGCTTATTGTATGGCAGCATAATTCTATGATCGGATCCTAGAATTTTACATGTATATGTGAGTGCAATGCATAATCAAAGGATCAAATCCTTGGATTAAGTGTGCACATTTTTGTAAGCAAAAAATGTTAATATCTCTCTCAAAAAATTTTGCTCTTGTGGCGACCAAAAATTCAAGAACGAGAGAAAAACATCACCACGATTGCTAGCATAATGAAGGTGGTGATTCCCGAGTTCGTTCTTCCATTCGTCTTTACGAATGGTGATGTGTCTGAACGACACTTGTGGGGCTTGGATCGAAGAACATATGAACTCTTTTCATTACTCAAGCACGCTATGAGAGGCAATCCGTTAACTCTCTTAACTCTCTTAGTTTATTACGATTTTCGATTGAAACGCACGAACTACGCCTCTGGAGACACATGTATGGGCATTTATTTATTTCTGCTGCATTTATATGCTTTTATTTTTGTCCATACGTGTTACGTGAATCCCAACATCACGGTCACTAATGGTTCTCGGCACTCAACAGCGATGGATGGCCTAGAGGAGGGAAGGAGGACATAAGTATGTTCAGCTAAGGGAGAGCAAAATGAGAGGGAGAGTGAATGATGAGAGGAAGATGAGTTCTTGCTTTTCCTGATAAGTTATTGCTTTTTCAAAGGTCAAAGACTTCATCCACAAGCCAAGAAAGAGAGAGAGTGAGTTGATGGGCTGTCATAGACTCGGCTTTCGACTTGATGAGTCATTCCTACATCAGCCTATAATTGTTCAGAATATTCTCTCGGCAATCCTTATGGTCAAAGTGTCAATCCATGGTCAAGCTCTTTAATCCACGTACTTAAATCCTAGTTAGTCTTTCCCCTCTGGTTAGTTAACTCGAGAGTGATCAAATCCGAGCGAGATCTAACTGAAATACATCGATAGACATTTATTTATTCGTAAGCTTCGAAATGGGTCGGAATTTAGAATGACACAACTCTTCCCCTTAAAAAAATTTCGTCATCGAAATTGACAACAAACCCAACTGCCAAAATAAATGGGGGTGTAGACGCATCATCTCATCTTCATTCTCCCATGTAACTCCTCCAGTTCCACGGTATTCCCAAATTACCTTGACCAGTAGAATCTTTTTGTTCCTCAGGACTTGTCCCTTCCTGTCCTCGATTCGAACTTGCCTTCCCAAATAAGACACTTTATCGTCCATTTTAATGACTTCGTAATCTAGCACATGTGTCAGGTCCGACTCATACTTCCTCAGCATTGACACGTGAAAGACATTGTGAACCTGCGACAAGTTCGGCAGCAAAGCGAGGCGATATGCTAAATTTCCAATTCGTTCCAATATCTCGAAAGGTCCTACATACCTCGGACTCAACTTTCCTTTCTTCCCAAATCGAGATAAACTTCACATCGGTGACACCTTGAGGAAGACATGATCTCCAACCTGAAATTCCAAAGGTCGACGTCACTTATCTGCATAACTCTTTTGGTGACTCTGAGAAGTCTTAAGCCTTCTCTAACAACCTTTGATGCCTCAACTGACTGCTCAACCAATTCCAGACCCGTTATGCTTCTTTCACCAACTTCATCCCAGCATATTGGAGTTCTACAAAGCTCTGCCATACAATGCTTCGAACGGTGCCATTATGATACTCTGTTATTAGTTGTTGTTATAGATACATTCGACTAGGTGTAACTGCTCCTCCCAACCTCCTTTGAAATATATCACACATGCTCGTAGCATGTCCTCGAGTGTCTGGATTGTTCTTTTAGACTATCCATCCGTCTAAGGGAGATAAGTGGTGTTGTACTGCAACTTTATCCCCATCGCCTCTTAAAGACTTTTCCAAAAGGTCGCAGTAAACTTCGGGTCCCTATCCGACGTAATCATTACTAGTACTCCATGAAGACAAACTATATATCACATGTACAACTCGGCGTACCTATCCATTGCAAAATCCTTTCGCATAGCCAGAAAATGCGTAAATTTAGTTGGCCTATCCATGATCACCCAAATCAAGTCGTGACCTTTCTAACTCCTAGGCAATCCCACGAAAAAATCCATAGTGATATGTTCTCATTTCCACTCAGGGATTTCCAATGGTTGTAACATACCACCAGGCTTACAATGCTACACTTTCACTTGTTGACACGTCAAGCACTTAGCTACATGCTTAGCCACATCCACTTTCATTCCATTTCACCAGTAATGTTGACGTAAGTTCTGATACAGATTCGTGCTACCCAAATGAATACTGCTTCGATAAGCTTCTGACAAAATCATTTCCTTTTGCTCTTCATCACTAGGTACACACAATCGTCCACAAAAACTTCAAGATCCTGTCTTTGAATACTTGAAAGTTTGGTTTCCTTTTTGTTACATCCATCTCCAGGATCTTTTGAATGTCATAGTTCGTAGATTGCAAAGCTTTAACCCTTTCCTGAATCTCAGGCTCGATCCTCAACGTAGCCAATAGATAAAACAGTTGGCAAACCTCATACTTGAACTCTGAATCCCTTATTCCTTCTAGTATAGTCCATTCTTTAATCATCAAATGTACGATGCTCGATTTCTAACTAAGCGCATCCGTAACCTTATTCGCTTTCTCAGGGTGATATAGGATATCGCAGTCATAGTCCTTAAGTAACTTCATTCATCGACGTTGCCTCATGTTCAATTCCTTCTACGAAAACAAGTACTTCATGCTCTGATAGTCGGTGTAAGTTTGAAACTTCTCTCCACATAAGTAGTGTCTCCAAATTTTCAAAGCAAAGATTATCTCTACAAGTTTCAAATCATACGTTGGGTAATTCATCTCATAAGGTCTTAACTGTCGCGATGCACAAGCAACAACTCTTCCATGCTGCATTAGTATGCATCCCAATCCCTTTAACGATGTGTCACTGTAGATTTTGAATCCTCCCGGTCCAAAAGGTATTGTTAGTATTGGCGCGGTTGTCAATCTATGCTTAAGTTCTTAAAAACTTCTTTCACACTTATCTATCCATTTGAACTTTGTATCCTTCTTAGTTAACCTTGTCAAAGGAATAGCTATCGATGAGAACGTTTCCACGAATCATCTATAATAGCCCGCCAGTCCCAGAAAACTTTAAACCTCGATAATAGACATCAATCTTGACCAATTCATGACTGCCTCTATCTTTGAGGGATCCACCGAGATTCCGTTCCCATAGATCACATGTCTAAGGAATGCTACTTTATTGAGCCAAAACTCACACTTACTAAACTTAGCATAGAGTGAGTGTTCTCTTAGGGTCCGTAAAACTATCTCTTAAATGTTGTTCATTTTCTTCAGGGCTCTTTGAATATACCAAAATATCATTGATCAACACAATGAAGAAGTGATCTAAAAACTCCATAAACATCCGATGCATCAAATCCATAAAGGCAAATGGGGCGTTATTCAATCCAAACGGCATGACTGTAAAATCATAATGCTCATATCTCGTTCGAAAAGCATCCTCGGTATGTCCTCCTTCTTAATCCTTAACTGATGATCACCCATTCTTAAGTTTATGTTGGAGAACACCGACACTCCTTGCAATTTGATCGAACAATACACCTATCCTTGGCAATGGATACTTATTCTTGATGGTTACCCGGTTCAAATGCCGATAATCAATGCACAAACGCATTGAACCATCTTTTTGCTTCGAAAAAAACATCGGCGCTCTCACAGCGACGCACTGGGGAGAATGGATCCTTTGTCCAATGATCCTAACATCTGGACTTCTACTCCTTCAACTTCGATAAGGACATTATGTAGGGCGCCTTAGGGATTGATTCCATCTCATGGTTAACTCAATTACAAATTCCACTTTCCTTTCAGGTGGCAATCCCGGCAATTTCTAGGGAAAGACATCAGGGAAATTGCACCTCACGGCTATAACCTCCAGCCTTGGTTCCTTAATCGACGGATAAACCACTGCAGTCAAGTAACCTCGACATCCTTCTTCCAACAATTTAATTACTTCAAGTGACGAGATCCAAGGGATCAAGGTTACTTCTCAGTTTCCCACATATTCATACTTAAGATGACAAATCGGACTAAATGGGATCACTATACTGCTATAATCCGAAATAATCCCTTTGCTTACCCAACTAAGCCATCTCAACTACAACATTAAAATCATTCATAGTCAAGACTGCAAAGTCTACCAATTCTTCTCTGCCACCAATAATTACTCTATAGTCTGAACATATTAAAGATATCATTGCCTTGTCCTTTAGAGGGGTGGTGACTTGTGACTTCACTCTAATGGCACTGCTCAGTTCTAGCCAATTCAATAAATTATTCAGGAACACCTGAGTGTGAAATCCTCGTCCTACTCGGCAAGGCCCATTTCCGTGCCTTTATCCACAAAGTTGACAAACTTAGCTAGACTGGTGTCATTTTCTCCAAGTTCTTCTTGGTGGGAGGGATAAAACATTAATTTCCCATCATAGGCCTCTTGGCAAAGTGGCAAATTTCCCTAGAAGGCATACATCACGATCTAGAAGTGGTAGTCCTTTCCTTTATATCTCCTCCAACCATTTGGTCATTTCGTAAAGCTCTTCACAGCCCAACAGATTTAGGGGTACCAACTAATTATGAAGCTCCGGTTTCAATCCATCCCTAAATCTCGACCACCCTCGGTACGTATTTAGACAATCTCGAAAATCCCATATCGTACTGATCTATCGTCATTTGATTTTGACAAAGCTGTTGAAACTCGACCAACTTTCGTCATCGAGTAGCCTTAGATAAGTAATTCCCCTTGAAAGTTTTAGTGAAGGTGGCCCAGTTCGAAACCATACTTTCAGGGAAAACTCTTCTTTGGGTGGCCTTCCACCAACATTGGCAGTATCTTAAAGTTGGTAACTGTGAGAGTCGCTTTCCTTCCTCAGTGTACCCACAAATTTCTAAAGTCTTCTCTAAATCCTCAATCTAGGGAGAAACAGTCTCAGAATCACCCTTTTCATCAAACTTGACCGGATTTATCTTCAATAATTATTCCACAAGCTTGCCCACCAAACGAGTTCCACTCACATTTTCATTGTCTTTCCCATAATTACCATTTGCTTCATTAACAACAGCAACAACAGCCTCAAGGGCTTGGGCAATAATGGCAGCTCATTCTTGAGCCCGTCTAACGATCGAACTTTCAATTTTCTCTAAAGCTCTTGTGACCCCATGATTCTTGGGCTTCCACAACTTACAACCTCGAGCTAAACGCTCTTCTGGTACCCTTACCTCGGTTCATCCTCATTAGGCTCTCACATCACTTGAACAACTATAATTCCATCAAGGAATTAAATACCTGAGCCATCTACTCAAATCTAACAGTTCTAAATTTCTCATCACAACAGCAATCATAAGCTAGCACTCAATTACCAAGCAATTCCAAGTAATCCTCAACTAGCAGTTAATTATAAGCAAGCCTCAACTAGGCGAATGTCAAGTAAACACTCAATGCATGTACCTTAAGTCCTGCCACACCTGCGACTTAGCAAAATCACAACATGTTATTTAACACTCTAAACAGGCCTTAGCCAAACAACACTCAATGCCAAGTACACAGCTTGCCAAGAACGCCAATCACAATTGACAATTCACAAACAACATCCAATGCCAAGTACGAAACTTTACAACCTAATCACCTAAGGTGATGCAAATCAAGTGTACCAATCACAAGCGTCAATTCATATGACATGCAGAACATGCCAAACTTTTATAATCACCTAAGGTCTCTCTATCTAACCTTCCCAATCTCATCGCTCCTTATCACTCCAAGACTCAACCAACTTGGATCAAGTTGACCTTGCTCTAATACGTTAAGCGGGGATGTCATGCCTAGAACCCTTCACGATCGATAACATCCTGCCACGATGTTTTCTTTCGAATCTTCCCAGGACCAACAGCGAATGACTTAAGCGCGATATGAAATGCACATGTGGAAGCGATGAACAAACTCCTTACAAATAAATTGTTCTAATATAATGACTCGGGATGGAAAAGAGATTAAAACTCACTTCATACATTTCTTATAAGCGTCAATTACACATAAAAAAGTTACAACTTGCCATTTCCAAAAATACAACTTTCTTTAATAAAATATAGGTAGATGAAGTTTAACCCCACAAAACTATACAGGCATTTACGACCCCAAATATGAAAGCAGCTCTCTAAGACTACAAAAAGAAATACAGTCAGATAAGGTTAAGTGTTCGTCTACTTCAAAAGGGTATTTTCGAAAGTCAAATTCATGGCAGTCACGAAACTTCTTCATTCGGAACCTGAAAATGATATCCCACGATGGGGTGAGAATACATCTTAGCAAGTTATTACCAAATCCAAAGTAGGCCAGTAGTACCTCAAGATAATTCCTAAAACATGCAATTCCACGCAACAGGGACAATTGGCTAACTAGACGAATGGCACAGACACAATCCAATCATAAATCAGAAGTTCACAATTTAAGTCATGTTTTACAGTTTTAAGGTCGAGCTTCATACTTCAGGTAATTTATCAATGAGTTGATTCTCATAAATTACTTCTAACAATTAGCTCAATTCTTGCTATTCAGCCCTCGTCGTAGCGCCCGGGACATAGTTTAATAATCACAAAGTACTAGGCAAGCCTTCGTCGTAACACCCAAGTCAAATAAATAATTCATCTGCCCGGATCCCCCGTAGAAACACGGCTCTTAGGTCGTACTTGCATTTGGCAAACGCCCTCATCGTTACACCCAGGCTGTCATGTTTACCATGAACCTTGTAATAATGGTTATCAGGTCATACTTTAACCTTAATAGGTTAATATGTGATTTATACTCACCAAGCATACCCGTTGATCGATTGGTCAATAAATTCAATGCACAGTCATAAAGAGGCACTCGTGGTTCGGCCTCTACATCTCACATAATGAACTCCCATTTCAGATCCTATGGCCAAACAATCATAAAGACCAATCAATTTCAATCAACTCTAACAAGCCACAAGGTACATTAAGGCCAAGTAAAATCATAGGGCATTTACTTAATTTAGCCAATCAATATCATTCTAGCATCCCATGGCCGAACACAATAGGATAAGCAAGTCAAATTGGTCATTCAGGTCATAAGACAAGCCATGGCCGAGTACAATAGGATATGCTAGTCAATTGGCTCCAAGTTCGCGCAAGGAACTTTCATTAAATAACTTCAATTCATGCTCAACGTACTATAATCACCGATGATCACTTTAGACTCATGAGATTAGTCAAAGTAATAAAGTTTGGTTCAAAAACACCCCAAAACTGCAGATTTGGTTTTCATGTCCAGACTTGTTCTCAGTAAAATTGTCATAACTGCATTTACTTTTTGACTAATCTAACCTTAGATTCATGTTCCTTATGATCTTATGGTCACGTGGAAGAAAATAGAGCTCCATTCGGCCTCCGGACGGTTTCAAACTAGTCATTTTACTTTTGACACGCACTAAAAAATGGAAATGAGACCTCTCGGGTCTTATGACGTTTTTCAATAAAGAACAGCCCCTAAAACTCTCCAAATTTAACTTAAAATCATCCAACGGTAATCTAGAGTCCTACAATTAGTTTAGGAGTAACTTACCAAGTATTAGAGCAAGCAAAGTCCACAATATCCCAAGGAGAGTCACAGCCCAAAACTAGAACAACTTGGGGGCTGGTTCGGTTCCAAGAAATACACCAAGATTAGCTGCTTAAACCCTCTTAATCACTCCAAACTTCAACCACTAAACTCCTAACATACAAAGCTAGGATTTAGAGATGACTTACCACTTGTTTTTAACAAGAACATCCCTTTTTCAACCCCAAGATTCTCGATTTGGTCAGGGAGTACCAGGTTGATCAGTCCAAGGAAATTATGCAAAATTAATCATTAAACTCCATCGAATCCTTACCAAACGTCAATCATTAACCTCTTAACATACTAAGTGAGGTTTAGGGAGTTACTTACCTTGAACCAACTTGAGAAACTCCAAGAACAGCCCCTCCTAAGCTCATGATTTGGCTCAGAAAATCGGTGGCTTGCTCGGTGGACAACGAACAGCTCTTGGATGGCTCACGGTCATCGATGGTTCTGGGCACTCAACAACGATGGACGTCCTAGAAGAGGAGAGAAGGATGTGAGTGTGGTCGACCAAGGGAGAGCAAAATGAGAGGGAGAGTGAGTGATAAGAGGAAGATGAGTTCTTGCTTTCCCAAAGGTCAACTTTCTCCATAAGCCAAGAGAGAGAGGGAGTGAGTTGATGAGTTGTCATAGACTAGGCTTTTGACTTGATGAGACTTGGTAGACTTGGTGGTTGAGGGTTTTAAGGAGAGTTGTATAGAGGGCCCCTACCCAATAATTCAAACATTGTCTTCTTGCACAAGATATCAAGAGGGGCAACTTTGTCAATTCACTCCAGTGAAATGACCATCTCACCCTCACATAAATGATCACCATAGGGAATAAGGCAATTGACCAAAATGCCTTTAATCTTACTTGAGGAATGAGCTTTAATCCAAAGGTAAAAAGGATATTATACTAATTCCTGTCCAATTTCACTTCCTAAGCACTTTGGGATGAACCGTAAACTTAATTGACCTTGATGAGGCGACATCCAAAATATCCATATTGTGATTGTTAAAGATTCGATGCTCAACTTCGAAGTCCAATTAATGGTCAATCTTAATCAATTGAAATTGAAATTTCAGTGTATTTCAAACTAACGGGCGGCTCTTAGGAATTATGTGTATCAACCCGTGATTAATGTCACATTTTAAGAGTTATTCGAGCCACGGTGACTTTTGTTGTCATGTAATTGCGAGGGTCAATCACTAGTTTCGAAGGACGTGACCGTCAAAAATCGATTTGGGAAAGTTCCCAAATTATACTATGGTCAAACGGAATCACCTGTAATCCAATTGTATAATGCTAGCAATTCATTCCATAATCATTCTTAGATCAGCTTATAATGATTCAAAATATTTCCTTGGCAATCCTTATCGTTAAAGTGCCAATTCTTGATTGAGCTCTTTAGTTCATGTACTTAAATCGTAGTTCGCTTTTCCCATCTGGTTATTTAACTCTAGAGTGATCAAATTCAAGCAAAATCTAACTAAAATACATTGATAGAATTCATTCATTCATAAGCTTTGAAATGGGTCGGAATTCAGAATGTCACAAGTATGGAAAAGCATAATGTATAGAGAAGCATAAAATATGGAGAAGTATAAATTGAGTACTACTTTGCATTGTAAGTACTAACATGAGAAGTTAACACCAAAGTCAAGTACGCAGGTTATGTTCATCAGATTACATGATCTAAAAAATGATACTTCGTTAAACTGAATAGGTTAACAGATTCTTATTATGAGCATTTCATTTCTAAGCGTATGGAAATATCATGTGGTAAACAGGTTAAATCAAAAGTGCTACAATTAAGTTATAATCTGAGCAGGTTGATTAAAGAAAGAACGAGATATTATGAGCATTTGAGCACAAACTCTATATTACAAGTATTATGCTCTCAATTATTGCACTACTCGTGATTATTGAACTCACCCGAGTTCATGTGGATAAGAAATGTTAAAATCATTTAGAATTACATGCTTTCACAATCCAAAATGCTATGTGTACCTAAATTCCAAATCATCATTTATACATTCTGAGATCTTTCATCGATACCATGAAATTAAATACCTCATAGATTCCACTTGCTAATGTACAAGGGACGAAATGATGAAATTATCCTTTAGCAAGATAATGCTTGAGTAACTAAACTATATGTTACTCAACCTTTTTTTAAAGTAATATTTGATACCTTTATGGATAGTTTTGTTGAAACATTCTGATTTTTCCTGTCATTTCGAGACTTATTAATGAGAATATATCTAAGATGTCTTTCAGTCATATCTCGCTCGGATCTGATCAATCTCGAGTTAACTGACCAAAAGGAAAAGGTTAACACGAGACAAGGTACGTGAACCTAAGAAACTCAAATAGTAAATGGCACTTTGACCATAAGGATTGTCGATGGGACATTTAGAGCCACAAGAGGCCGATCTAAGAACTATTAAGGAAAGCATTGCTAGTGTTGTACGATTAGACCGTGGGTGATGCCGCTTAACCAATGTATAATTTGATAAATTTTCCTAAATCGAACGATGATGATCGAGATCGTCGGAACTAGTAATAGACTCTCGTAATTACATGATAACCAAAGTTGTCATGAACTGATAAGCCATAAGTGTGATATGAATCATAGAGTCGATATGCGTAACGTCTGCAAAAGCCGCTCGTCAGTTCGGGATAGACTAAAATCATATCTGATAGAAAAATGATTTAGAGACGAGTCTCGAAATTAGAAAATGGAGAATCAAGGATTCCAATATTATAACTGGATTGGACGTCGCCTCATTGAAGGAAATTTGAATTAGAAAAAAAACGACGTTCCAAACACCAAGGGTAAAATTATCATTTTGCCCCTCAAGTATTGACCTTGCCTAAATAAATGGATAAGAGCATTTTGGCCATTGACCACCCTCTAGGCTGCCGAAAATTAGAGAAAATGAGGGCTATTGGATGAAATATTGATTGACATATGGACAAGAGTCAATGGATGGTGGATGAGCATTTATTAAACACTTTTAGCCTACCATTCCACTTGGGTTGACTCTCAATTTGGTGTATAGCTCTCTCTCACTCCCTCATTCTGTCAAACACCCCCTCACCAACCTTCTTCTTCATCTTCTTCTTTGTTCTTCATCTTCAAACGAAGCCTCTCTGCATGACCAGCCACTGCCACCGGCTTCGCCACTTCCGGCAACTTCCGGCCGTCGAGCCGATCACCAGCGTTTTCCTCAACCTCTTGCCGACCACCTCCAAGTGGTAGCTCGGCATTTGACCCACTGAGAAGCTCCAGTCAGCCGTTCTCCCGAGAGTCCACAGAAACTGTTGCAGTTGGAGGTAAGCTGCTGTTTGAACTCCATAGGACCTCAAATCGTCTCAAATTTTTGACTAAATTTTGTGGACACCTAAGGCACATATATACCAAGTTGTGGTAAAAATTTGAGCTGAATTTGATGGAGATTTGATGACAAAATGGTGTCCCTTTTGATGGACAGAATCTGACCGGCGATAGGCTTGGAGGAACCAGTGTTGATCTTGAACTTTCCGACGTCGCCTAGCCACAAAAGTTTCGGTGAGGCTTCCTAACTTCTAGAACTACATGTTAGCAAGTAGATTAGTTGATAAATTGAGGATTTATGATGGCTTATGGGTTGATTAGTTGGGAACTAAATAGAACTGAAAAATGGCCTGTTCAGTTCTGTTCTTACCGAGATCATGGGGATTGTTTGGGATTCAATTGAGCTCAAATTTCATCGTTAAGACATACGACAATGTCAATGGATGCGTTATTAAGATTTATACTATATGGTTCGATGATTGGACAAAGAAATATTGACGAAACGGATGGAATCCCCTTCGGTACAAAGCTGCCCTGTTTTGAATCTTTTGGAGCCGAATTGTTGAGGTGCTATAAAGAGGAATCTTGTTGATTTAAGCCTAAGGTAAGAAGTTCTTAAACCTTGGCTAGGAGGATTGGACTCGACTGGATGATTTGGGTGCAGATTGAGTTAGATTTCGTGAGTTATGGCATAATTGTCCAATGTTTGTCACGGTGGATAGATGATTGCTTGAACGCTTGCTTAATACATGCCATGAATTGATTGCCTTGTGTGAGTGATAAAATTGATTGCCTTGCATGCCATAGATATCTAGCTCGATGCGTGAGCTTGTACTTAATCATGATGTTTGATTTGAAATGATATCTGGCATGCATGACAATTTGTGATACCCTAAGGTGTTGAAACGCGGAGTTGTGTTGAATTATACCCTGAGGTGTTGAGATGCAGGGTTGTGTTGAATTGTACCCTGATGCGTTGAGACGCGAGGTGGAAATTGCCAATGCCTGATGTGTTGAGAAATGGGACGGAATTTGATATGTGTCGACACAGGCCTGGAATGGCATTTGGAAACCTGATGCGTTTACGCGGGTTTACCAATCTGATGGTCTAAGACGTATCTACGCGAACCGAGCCTGAGGCGTTTTAAACTCGGGCGAAAATCATGAGGAAATTGGAAGGGTGGAATCTGTGGCTTGATTTAGTATCGCCATGCCTGACTCGATTGACATTATATGATGCAAATACTGTTTGGTTGACGAACGCTTGCATCTCTGTGGCATATTGACTGATGAGTGCATCATATTGCTGAGTGCATATTCTTGTTCATTGTTTACATTCATCTGGGTGTACGGTCAACCTGACTTAGGGTTAGGACCTATCTTACTGAGATATGAATCTCACCCCGTTGCGGGACCTCATTTTCAGATCCTAGACCGTGAGGATGCTGCCGACCAGACTAGGCGACCCGAAGGAGATGACTGCGTATTTTGACGAGTTCCCGAACGGACGGGGAACGGTGTACGTTAGAAAGTGTACATTAGTTTGGGTCGATGAGGGTGAAAAAGACTGGAAGTTCATAGGTTTGAGGACTGATTTCTTAGGGTAGACGAGGTTACTATTAGACCACTGAAGTCCACTAAGGTACCCGTAGGGTTATTCCCAGTTGGTGTCATCCCACTCGGGATTCTGTGGAGGTCGAGGAATCTGTAGCTGGTTCGAGGAACATTCCCGAGAGGACCCCAACTATGGAAGACACAGTTGAAGTGAGAGATCGATGCCTCATAGGGCAAACGGGAGTACGATACGATGGAGGATACCGTAGACATACGTTTCGAAACCTTTTCAGACTATGAGCCTACCGAGGATGCCGAAGAGATTGACGATTCCAGTGGTTCGACCTAAAGGTTTCCTGTTTTTGCTTGGTTGTTTTTGACGACCTTGTCGGTATGTTTCTTTTGGGAACTTGTTTTAACTATCTTTTGATTTAGTCCCATTGCCTAGGCCATTTGCAGGATTGGATCACCTGCACTTTTGTATGGACCCATGGGATTCTTGTATGTACATATTTATGTGAAGTTCTCGTTACCCAGGTTCTCTTTGTTATTGTACGGAGGAGTTTTGTATGTTATCGCTTCCGCATGCCATTGATCATTTGCATCTCTTGCTATGCGATTCCTGGGACTCGAGACTATGCTTGCAGCGAGTCGAGCGCCCATACCAGAGGTGCGAGCCGTGACATTTGTCATCATAAAAAAAAAAGGGATATTGTTGAGAAAAACCTAGATGATTTTGAAGTTGACAAAACAATCCACGCATTCTTAGTTTTGGGATAATGAAGTGTAATGCTTGTTTTGTAAATTATCCTATGATGCAGGGATGCACATGATCGAATCTGACAAAAAGATAGCTCAGATGTGATTTTGAGAGACTCAGATATCGTGTGAAGCTTAGACGTTGAGTGGAGATAGCTCAGATATTGAAATGATGCTCAAGTTCTGAGAGAAGTGTTCACGTGCAGTAATAACGACTTCGAAAGAAATTCAAAATTGTCTTAATTGATGCATTACAACGGATACAATTGAGCTAGATTGTTCTTGAAGATTTTTAGGGATAGAGATCGATCAAGGACATGGATCTAAGGAGATGAATGCTACTTTCCTATTGAAGGAATCCATCTATGGAAACCTAAGATCATAATTATATGGACGATTTGATTTAAACGGGGAAGACTTTCCTTTGGCAATCCTCAATGGCTACGAGATCTTCTTTTAGATATTGTCTCGTCCAAATGGGTAGTTTTGGAGAGCAACCTTCTGGAGGCTTTGCAATAGTCAGTTGGAGGTAAAAGAGTATAAAAGACATCTCAATGTCAAAGAGAAAAAGAGATTGGCATTAAAAGAGAATAGTGTTCATAATTCCAAGATCAGGAGTACTTCAAATTCGTATATACTTCTTGATACATTTATTAAAATTGTAATGAGGTCTACACATGGATGTTGAGCATTAGGTGTGGAGTCCTGCGTCTCAAGAAAAATCACTAAGCTATAACCTCTGAGCAGTTTACTAGTGGAATTCAGCCGATTGACTAATAGCCAGAGAAGTGGATGTACACTTGAGTAAAGCCGAACCGCTATAAACCCTATATGCAGTTTTCTCTATCTCTTACTCTGATTTGATTTATACATATATTGACATATATATATATATATAGTTGATAGTTGAACAGCACACTTAGCATATATTGTGATAAAACTTGTATTGATTATCTAAGGGTTGAGCTCAAAGCTTGGGCAATTTCAATTCCGCATTAAATACAGAAAGTTGCACTATAATCACATATTCACCCCCAATTGATAACGCTAGCCACATCACACCCCCGCCCTCTCCGACCGCGTCTCTAGTCGGTTGACCACCAGTAACCTGCTGGATGTAGGGAATGGTGAGGGAAGAGGGGAAAAAATAGGAAAATGAAAAAGAAAGAAAAAAAGAAAAGAAAATTTATAAAAATTCAAAAATTATATATTAGTATTCGATCGCTAGCTAGCTGGCATCCATGTGAGTGCCCGCTAGCCAAAATTTATCGAATGGACGTAAATGGTATAATTGCAAAAGGTTTAAGACTGAATTGGCACAATTACAATAGGTTTATGACTTTTATGGTAACTTCCCCCTAGTGTCGCGGGCTGGTGGTTGAACCACGACATTGCGATGACTAGCGGTGATGTGAATGATAATGCGCACGAGTCAAGCCTAGTTCGATGATCGATTACATAATGCTCACGAATTGTGTATGGTGGAGATTATGAGAGTGAATCAAGAGATTAAGTTGTGGGGAAAATGGGAGGATGTTTGTATTGATGCTCGATTGGTACAAAGATGATTCACAGGTTGATGCTATGTGATGCAAGGTGGTTTACAATGGTGATGCTCACGGCTATTTACAGTACAAGATGCAGTAGCTTGTATGACTCGAGTTTCCTACGAAATGTCGCATGGTACTTGTCTTGTTCCCTTGGTGAATTTTGAATGGTGTATGCATTGATGCGGCTGTTTAGCTCATCGTGATGTGGAATGATGTTGTTGCAGACCCATGCGGGCTTTCTAGAAGGCTTGGGAGGCGAGGGGTCGTGTGTCGGTTTGTCTGCCCACTCGCTTACTCAGTTCGCTCATTCGATCATCCGTGACACGATACACAACACTATGTTGCATGAGTCTTGCAACGTGCTATGAGTCAAGCTAATCGAATTTTGCACCGTGCACTGAGTCGGATTGAATGATTCATGCATCGTACACAGATTGATTTTTATCGATGTTTGCATCATGTAAGGATTGATGCGCGAATGATCCATCTGATCCGCCCGCTCGACCATCTTGGCTAATGCTTGATCAAGGGGGATTGATGCTGGATGATTCACTCGACCAACCATGAGTTGATTCATGTGATGTGGTGTTGCATGATCGGTTGGGCATATCATGGTCGATACGTGAGTGAGGATTTTGCCGGACTGTGATACTAGCACGACTCCTCTCGACGCCAAATTTGTGCGACATTTCATGAGCCTTTGAGCTATTTTAAGATCACAAACGATACCATTTTTTTAGGAAAATATTTTCTTCATCTTTCCTTCCTTCTGTCTTTCACATTTTCTTTCTTTTTAATTATTTTTTACCTTTTTTTCATTTTTAGTTTGAGAATTTTATGTTTTATTTTTGAATAAAAATAATTTTTCTTTTTAATTATTTTTTATTTTTGATTACTTTCTTTATTTTTTTCTCTCTTTTTTCTTCTTTCTTCTTTAATTTCTTGATCAGCTTGTCGCAGCCCACAATGATGGCCGGCGAGCTCAGGCCCAAGCCTCGACGGCAACTCACTCACCTCGCAGATCTAGCGAGACTTGTTGTAATTAATGATTTAATGGCTCAATTGTTGCTAATGTAACTAACGATAAATATTGTCTTCATAACTGACGTGCATTTATGTAATGGCTCAATTGTTGCTAGTGTAACTAACGTAGATATTGTCTTCATAACTGACGTGCATTTATGTCGGCGTAACTGACACGGATTAATGTCACGTAACCAACGTGAATTAACATCGGCGTAACCAACGTGGATTTATGTCAGCGTAACTGACGTGGTTTAATGTCGCGTAACGGATGTTCTTTCTGTAGCTTAAAATCATAACGCACAACTCAAATCACACTCTTCTAGCCGTCTCTCGTAGTCATCCTCCAAGTGTGCCAATTTCGAGAAGTGTTCAACAGAGTCCTGTTCGTATAGTGCTGATACAAATAGAATCAAGTTGCTATATCTTAGGAGGCAAAGTTCATTAAGCTGCTTAGTACCATTGGCAGGAACTAATCACCTTAAAGAGATTCGGTTAGTCATACCTCACCTCTTCTCCAATTCCTAATTTTTTTTTTCTTTTGAGTTTACAGCATTCCGCCAGTTTATTTGTTTTGTAATCTTTATATGTAAAAATTATAATTTGTCATGATCGGAATGAAATATTGTTATCGCCTTCTCTGTGTAATTATTTTCAACAAGGCTTGGCCTTGCCCGAGCATCGACGAAAATGACTTTTTGGTGAACATTTTTTGCGAAACAAACGTAACATTTTTAATAATTCTTATCAGATACCGTCATATAAATGTCGGTTTAGGGCACGTGCAATTGTGTCTGTGACGGTGGCCGTGCGTGGAGCTTGAGTGGCTATTGACGGGTGGAGTAAGGCACCCACTTGCATTGGGTTTCCGTTTCTTTGTGCCATAAGAGCGCAGATGTTTTATTCGAGATGGATATCTTAAACAGATAAATCACTGAATGACCTGCGCAAACACTAAGTAAGAAGATGACTTGCTAATGAAAAACGAGAGGAGAGATTGATTCTTTGTTTCGTGTTAAAAATCAAATTCTCATGATAAATATGAAAGTTGCACCATTACCGCTATATATATATATATATATATATATATATATATATTATCGAGTGTTGTTACTTTGTGATAAAAACCATGGTTCGATTCCCGACAAGTACAAAAGTAATTTCTTTTTTCCTAAAATAGGTTTCAGAAATGGTCCTATCTTACAGTCATAAAACTAAGAACTCAACTGTCCTAGGTTGGTTCTATGTTCGAACACTGGTTCTCGGTTCATGAAATCATGTATCGAACCAGTTCTCCTCAGAACATACCTTAAACTGGACAATTCAAATTGGTTTGGTCGAGTTCTCGGATTGAATTAATTCTGTACACACTCTTAGGGATGATCATTTTTAGGGTGAATAAGTTTCACACCTACAATCTCTAACCCACTTTGTTAGGGCTGGTTCCCAAATTTTGAAACTTGAAACCGACTATGTTGACATTTTTTGTGACCGTGTTGCCTACAAAAGTACAAACACTATTGTTGTGACGTTCTGATTTCCAGTCACTTTCAGACTCTGCAATGAGAAGTTTGCATATGTCATGCGATGAATTTCAGTTGTATTCCGCTCAAATCTGATCAATTTGAGTAGACTGAGTAAATGGGAAAGGCTAAAGCGAGACAAGATACGTGGACCTAGGTAACTCAGATAAGGAATAGCGCTTTGACCATAAGGATTATCGAGGGGATATTTAGAACCGCCAAAAGGCTGATCTAAGAATGATTAAGGGTTACCATGCAAGCATCCTCCGATTGGAGCGCGGGTGATGCCGCTTAACCAACGTACGATTTGCAAAATTATCCTAAATCGGACTGTGACGATCGAAACCATAGGGACTAGTGATAAACCCTCGCAATTACATGACAACCAAGACTGCCATGAATTGACGAACCCTAAACGTGATGAGAATCACGAGGTCGATACGCGTATAATCTGCAAAAGCCGTCCGTTAGTTCGGGATAGGCTAGAATCACGTCTGACAGAAGAAACGATCAGAAACGAGTCCTGAAAAAGTTTGAAATGGGAAATCAAGAATTTCAACGTCAATTGGATTGGTCGTCGCCCTATCGAAGAAGTCAGAAACGAGAAAAACGACGTTCCGAACGTCGAAGGTAAAATGACCATAATGCCCCTCAAGCTTAGAACTTAGTTATTCTAATTGAAGGAAGGGCCAAATGGACAATTGACCCCCCCCCAAATTCAAGGGCAAGAGATGGCCATTAGATCCCCTTGATAAGAACAATGGACAAGCGTCACAAATCCAAGGGTGGATATCATTTCATCATTTAATGTCACTTACCAATCAACTCATTTGACCAATTTTTTTTGGGATAACAAGCTCTCTCTTTCCTCTCTCTCCCATTCTTCATTCGGCAGAAAATTCCCTAAGAACAACCAAGCCATCTTCATCTTCTTCCCCCTTCAGTTCTGTCTCACCCTTCTGCTGCCAGCCTCGCTGTTCGGCCAGTACGACCTGCACCTCAGGCCACCAGCTGCCACCAGCCGACCACCACAGCATAGATCCACCTCTTTCCAACGTCCTCCAACTTGAATCAGGTCATTTGGAGCTCTGTGAAATTCAGGGCAAGCATTCTCCAACAGGCCGACAGAATTGGGACCAACCTGAGGTAGGTCTGTTTCTCGGTCCATTTGAAGGTTGAATTCTTGGAGTTTAAAGCTCAAATTTCGTGGAGACTCATTAGACATGTATAGGAATTTGTGATACAAATTAGAGATTTATTTGATAAGTTTTTGACCATGAACCACCCATGTATATCTTGCCCAGAAACTGCCGGTATTCTGGATCTTGGACAACCGACGACCTTCGGTGACTTTCCGGCAACCACGCAGCTTGAAACTCATGGTGAGCCACCCAAACCCTTGAATATATATTATAAAAGGTAGATGAGTGTATAATTGATGGATTTAAGGTAGATTAAGACCGGTTGGACCCGGCATGAACAGAACCGAACGGAGCCAGTTCAATGCCGGGCCAAACCGATTCTATGGGTGGCTGGATATGCTAGATTTGTGTTGTAATTTAGTGTGTATGATGTGAAGAGATGATAAGGAGTATGTTATAGGTGATTTGGATGGTTGAATTGAAGAATTGGACTTGGAATTTTGACAAATCGATTTATTATCCTAGGTTGCGCGACAAATCGGCTTTGGACATGGGTTGGCCGAATCCTAAGAGGCTCAAAGAGGAGTGAATTGTGTTGTTAAACGAAGGTAAGAAATTCTCTAAACCAAGGCTAGGGGGATTGGACTCAATTGGGTAAGTCAAGGGCCGATCGGAATGGTTTATGAGAAGACCCTCAATGGTAATATCTTGATGTGTTCTTAAATGCTATCGAATGATTACATGACATAGCCTATGCAGGAGTTGTTTGTGAGTTTAGGTGTCATTTGAATTGATTTGCATGCCACGGATTTAGGAATTGTATTAGAATGCGCGTTAGCTATTGAAAGGTGATATTTGAATTGAAAAATCAAGTTGTTTGATATGGTGTGGCATGAATTATGATTGTGGCATTACATGGCATAGCTCTGAGGCGTATGAGACGCGGGGCGGAAGGTTGAGACCCTGATGCGACGAGGTCGAGGGGTGGATTATGATTAGGTGGCGCCCTGATGCGACGAAGTCGCGGGGTTGAGATAGCCACAGTCCTGATGCGATTTATTCGCGAGACAGAATATGAACTCATAAACCTTGCCTGAAATTGAACCGGGGCCTGATGCGTTTACGCGGGCCGAGCCTGATGCGATCTAATCGCGGGCTAGAGAATGAGGCAGGCAGAGGTTAGTTGATGTGGTGAAGTGACAGGCCGAGCATATACATGCATTCGTGTGTGACATGAGAATATAAGTACATGCCTGTATAATGTGTATTGTTATTTACTAATTTATTATTGTTGTACTTATGTGGGATCATGAGTTTGTATCTATTGAGTGACGCGATCGCCTGAGCGGACAATCAACCCGACCTAGGGTTTGGTTTTTCTTACTGAGATTTGTATCTCACCCCTTTTGGGGAAACCTTACTTTATAGATCCTAGGCAGTAGCGATGTGGCCTATCAGATTCGGAGACCCGAAGGAGATGACGAGTTATTTTGATGAGTTCCCGGATAGACAGGGGAACGTCTATGTTAGGAAGTGTTCCGTCGTATGGATCGACGAGGGTAAGCCTGAATAAAAGCCTCACAGGTTTGAGGCGTGGTTCAAGAGGGAAGGGGACACACAGACTAGGCCGTTGAAGCCCCACGAGGTACCCCCAGGCGTCATACCCGATTGGTGCCAGACCGTAGCGGAGTAGGAGTTGCCTGAGGGTTTGGTAGTAAGGTCTAGGAACGGACCGGAGCGAACACCGACCTTGAAGGATACCGAGGAGCAGGAGCAAGAGGAGGTTATAGTATTGGAGGTGTCCGAGGGTGACTTTGCTAAGCCGTCACAGGAGGCGACTATGGAGGATTCAGTTGAGGTTCCGTCCGAGACATTTTCTAAGTATGAGCCTACTAAGGACGCAGAGGACACGGATGATTCCAGCAATTTTTCCTAGGCGACTCCAGATGGCGATATGACTTTGACTGGCGACCTGACCCCATCCCTTACAGATTTTTGTGGATATCTTTTTGGCATGCTTACTCATCGCCCTGATGCTTAGAGTAGTTAGTAGTCGTTGGTTGTATGTGCCGGTGTATGACTTTTTATGATGCTATCCATGTCCTACTTAGTCTGTTTATATATATATGGTACGGGGAGTCGTTGGGAACCGCTTTCGTGTCCTTAATGCGAATTATTTTATCTCTCATCCATTCTTTTATAGGTGGATCCTTGGGACCGCCGAGAGGTCATTGTTATTTACTCGCAGGGATGATTACGTGCTCATGCAATAAGGAGCGCGAGGCGTGACATCCTCACTTGTTTTGGTATGAGAGCAAGATCAGCTCGATGCAAAGTTGGTTCAGGATTAGAGTAATAAGGAGGATTAAGTGGGACAAGGACGGATAGCTAGACCTTAAGCAACTGGTCAGGGTAAGGTAGGGGATGCCTTGTTGTGACTTGACACCTATGGATGGTGTTTGACCTTGGTAAGGTGGTGACAGGACATAGAGAATTAAGTTCTCTGCTTAGGATTAAATGACATTTCTGGACCTTGGCTTGCTTGAAGCTTGAAAGTGATTGATTTTAGTGAATCACTGGAGTGGATGGGAATGAGGAATGACCACGAGCCATTAGTTGAAATATTTCTGGAATTGGTGTGTGGAATACTATTGTTGTGTACCTGTTTCTGTTAAGGAATAGTTAGTAACTCTGGACTGAATGAATGAGTAAGTTACTAACTCATTGTTGAACTTGTGGTGGATCAGGTTCAATAGAAAGAAGCAAGGATGAGTAATCCATCTAGAAGACCTGGAAGACTGAGAGGCAGAGCCTCCAGCTCGAGACCACCCGTAGCTGAAGATCCAAGAGTAGACGGTCTACTGAGGGCAATGGAAAGACTCAGAGATATCATAGAGAGGCAGGCCCAAGACCAGGACACTGCCATAGCCCAGGCAGTAGGGGCCGCCTTAGCAGCTGTTAATACTAATACTAGCAACGCTGGTGGAAATCAGGGCGAATCGAATCAGAGCAATGAAACAGTGAACCCTTAAGAAGAAATCATTGTGGCCAGACAGATGGGCCAACTGGTGGAACAGTTCATGAAGCTGAAGCCAACCCAGTTTGATGGGATTGGAGATCCTAAGCTAGCGCCCAGATGGATATAAAAGCTAGAGAAGGCTTTTGGGGTGTTAAGATGTACAAATGAGGAGAAGGTACTGCTAGCCGTATATCAGCTAGAGGGTACGGCAAATGACTAGTAGGCTGCCACCAAGGACGGAGTCTTCCCTAAAGGTATGGCCATGAACTGGAACACTTTTAAGAGAGCGTTCAATGATAAGTATTTTTCAGAAACAGCCAAAGAAAGGAAACAGATTGAGTTCCTACAACTGCGTTAGAACCAGCTGACAATAAATCAGTACGAAGCTGAGTTCGTGAGGCTCTCGAGGTACGCCCCTCGATCTGTGGAGGATCCTTTGGAGAAGGCACGGAGATTCAAGGATGGTCTGATGCCCGAACTCCGCAGCCAGATGATAGCCTTAAACTTGAGGACCTACCGAGAGATACATGAGCGAGGCCAGATGATTGAGCAAGACTTGAGGGAAAGGAATACCGTAACTAGGTCACGGTTTCCATCGTTCAGAGACCATCGCCAGATCGGCAAGAGGCCGATGACAAACAATAGACGCTTTCTGCCTCCAGTGCGAAAGAACATCGCCAAGTCGCCAAACCCAGCGAGCTGGAGCTGCAGATTGTGTGGTAGAAGGCATGGAAACGGGCCATGCCTAGTAAGAATGGGAGGATGTTTCAAATGTGGCCAGCTGGGCCACCAGATGAGGACGTGTCCAAATCAAGCTCCAAAAAATAGACCGCAAGTACAGCGACCGCAAGCAGGATTGTCGACTACAACGCCTTAGATAGAACAGGGCAGATCGTCGGCGCAGGGTAGAGTCTATGTTGTTGCCCGCGGAGAGGCGGAGGAAGCACCGGGAGTGGTCATAGGTACGGTCTACTCGTGTAATCAAACTATTTATGCCTTGTTTAACCCTGGTGCCACACATTCTTTTGTATCTGCGCAGTTTGCTGAGTTAGTAGGCATGAGATTGGAACCATTGAGCATGACATTGCATGTTGCTACCCCCATTGAAGGATAACGTCTTAGTTTCATTAGGGTGTGTTGGGTGTGAGATAGTGATTGGGGGAAGTAAGGAAAGTATCAATTAGTCGTATTGCCTTTGTTGGATTTTGACGTGATTATAGGGATGGATTGGCTGAGTAGGCAGGGAGTAGTGGTAGACTGTGGCAATAGAACAATTCGATTTTATCCGAAAGACCGCCCTAGTTTTGAGTTGGTGGGAAGTCGGGGAGGAATCTCAATTCCCTTGGTTTCGTCTTTGGAAGTAACTAAGTTGATGTCTGAGGGATGTCGAGCATACTTAGTAGCCGTAATGAATACGACTGTCGAGGAACCTAAGCTAGAGAACATTTCGGTGGTGCGTGAGTTTCCGAATGTGTTTCCCCAGGAATTGCCGGGATTACCACCGGAACGGCAAATAGAGTTTGTGATTGAATTAGCTCCTAGAACGGAACCGATATCGAAAGCACCATACAGGATGTCCCTGTCAGAATTAAAGGAGTTAAAGGTGCAAATGCAAGAGTTGTTGGATAAAGGATTCATCTGACCAAGTGCTTCGCCGTGGGGAGCACCGATGCTGTTCGTAAGGAAGAAAGACGGATCCTTGCAACTATGCATTGACTACCGGCAACTGAATCAGGTGATGATGAAGAACAAACATCCGCTGTCGAGGATTGACGATCTTTTTGATCAATTGCAAGAAGCAGCAGTATTCTCGAAGATTGACCTGAGGACGGGGTATCACCAACTAAGGATCAAGAAGGAAGACATACCTAAGACTATATTCAGGACGAGGTATGGACATCACGAGTTTACGGTGATGCCGTTCGGATTGACTAATGCCCCAGCTGCATTTATAGATCTAATGCATCGAGTATTCAAAGAGTTTGTGGACAGGTTCGTCATAGTTTTCATTGACGATATCTTGATTTACTCGAGAAGCGATGCAGAACATGAAAAGCATTTAAGAATTGTATTGAGGACCTTGAGGGAACATTCACTGTATGCAAAGTTAAGCAAGTGTGAATTTTGGTTGAACAAAGTAGCATTTTTGGGTCATGTGGTGTATGGTGAAGGGATTACAGTAGACCCTACGAAGATCGAAGCTGTAATTAATTGGCCGAAGCCTATTACGGTAACGGAGGTCAGGAGCTTCTTGGGACTAGCTGGATATTATAGGAGATTCGTGGAGAAATTTTCATCCATAGCCGTCCACTGACGCGGTTGACGAAGAAGGAAATGAAGTTTGAATGGACTGATAGATGTGAGCAAAGTTTCCAAAAGCTTAAACATAAACTGATGACCGCGCCAATACTGTCCGTCAGGACCGGGAGGATATGAGATCTACAGTGATACTTCACTAAAAGGATTAGGTTGTGTATTGATGCAGCACGGCAGGGTAGTAGCTTATGCATCTAAACAACTAAGACCGCATGAGATGAATTACCCGACCCACGTCTTGGAGTTAGCGACAATTGTGTTTGCCTTGAAGATTTAGAGGCACTATCTCTGTGGCGAGAAGTTTCAGATATATACAAACAACCAGAGTTTGAAATATTTGTTTTCCCAGAAATAGTTGAACATGAGGCAGCGTAGGTGGATGGAGCTGCTCAAAGATTATGACTGTGAGATACTATATCATCTTGGGAAGGCAAACAGAGTAGCCAATGCATTAAGTCGAAAGTCAAGTATCGCATGCCTGCTAATGAGAAGTTGGTCGACGATAGAAGACTTGAGAGATTCTGAATTCAGATTAGAGGTCGATCAGTTATCTAGTCTGATAGCAACTCTGAGGGTGGAACTCGAGATCCAAGAAGGGATTAAGGCATTACAGTTTACGGACCCGGAAATTCAAAAAATTGTCGAGATGGGTGCGACGAAGAGAAAGCCAGAATTCCAAGTGTCTGAGGACGGAATCTTGAGGTTTCGAGGACGTTTATGTGTACCAAAGGATGAAGGACTCCGAGAAAGGATTTTGGCAAAGGCTCATAGGAGCAACTATAGTGTCCACCCTAGAAGTACAAAGATGTACCAAAATCTACGACAACATTACTGGTGAAACGGAATGAAGGTAGATGTGGCAAGGTACGTGGCTAAATGTTTGACCTGCCAACAAGTGAAAGCGCGGCACTGTAAACCTAGGGGACTGCTGCAACCCCTGGAAATCTCAAAATGGAAGTGGAAGCACATAACCATGGACTTCGTAATAGGACTTCCGAGGAGTCATAGAGGTCACGACTCGATATGGGTAGTCGTGGACCGATTAACCAAGTCCGCCCACTTCATTCCCGTACGAAAGGACTTCGCCATGGATAAGTATGCAGAGCTGTACAAGAGGCAGATAGTAAGATTACACGGAGTGCCGGTGACGATCACCTCGGATAGGGATCCGAAGTTCACTACAAACTTCTGAAAAAGTCTACAAGAAGCCATGGGGACCCAACTGCAATTCAGTACGTCATATCATCCCTAGACAGATGGATAGTTAGAAAGTATGATCCAGACGCTCGAGGACATGTTGAGGCGTGCGTCATCGATTTCAAAGGCGGATGGGAAGAGCAGTTGCACGTAGTAGAGTTTGCGTATAATAATAGCTACCAGCAGAGCATACAAATGGCATCATTTGAGGCACTCTATGGCAGAGCCTGCAGAACACCGATATGTTGGGATGAGGTAGGAGAAAGGAGTATCACAAGCCCCGAATTGGTAGAGCAATCGGTAGAAGAAGTGAAAGTGATCCGAGATAGACTGAGGACGGCGCAGAGTCGCCAGAAGAGCTATGCAGACAAGCGGCGCAAGCCCCTGGAGTTTCAAGTGGGCGATCACGTCTTCCTCAAGGTGTCGGCAATGAGAGGACTATCACGATTCGGAAGGAAAGGGAAGATGAGTCCAAGAAATGTAGGCGCCCTTTTGAGATATTGGAAAGAATTGGAACATTGGCCTACCGGCTTACCCTGCCGCCTAATCTATCCCAAGTACAAAACGTATTTCACGTGCCGATGCTGAGAAAGTACGAACCTGACCCGACACATGTGCTGGATCACGAGGCCATAGAAGTGGACGACAAGGTGTCTTATGTGGAGAGGCCAATAAGGATCGAGGACCGGAAAGAGTAGATCCTTAAGAATAAGAAGATCCCACTAGTCAAGGTCGTATGGAAGTATCACGGAATGGAAGGAGCCACATGGGAGAGCGAAGAGACGATGAGGCGACAGCACCCCCATTTATTTGAGTAGTCAAGTGTAATGTAAATTTCGACGACGAAATTTTTATGAGGGGGGAAGAATTGTGACATTCTAATTTCCAGTCACTTTCAGACTCTGTAATGAGAAGTTTGTATATGTCATGCGATGAATTTTAGTTGTATTCCGCTCAAATCTGATCAATTTGAGTAGACTGACCAAAAGGGAAAGGCTAAAGCGAGACGAGATACGTGGATTTAGGCGACTCGAATAAGGAATGGCGCTTTAACCATAAAAATTGTCAAGGGGATATTTAGAACCGCCAAAAGGCCGATCTAAGAACGATTAAGGGTTCCCATGTGAACGTCGTGCGATTGGAGTGCGAGTGATGCCGCTTAACCAACGTACAATTTGCAAAATTATCCTAAATCGGACTGTGACAATCGAGACCATAGGGACTAGTGATAAACCCTCACAATTACATGACAACCAAGGCTGCCATGAATTGACGAGCCCTAAACGTGACGAGAATCATGGGGTCGATATGCGTATAATCTGCAAAAGGCGTCCGTCAATTCGGGATAGGTTAGAATCACGTCTGATAGAAGAAACGATCAGAAATGAGTCCTAAAAAAGTTTGAAATGGAAAATCAAGAATTTCAATATCAATTGGATTGGTCGTCGCCCTATCGAAGAAGTCAGAAATGAGAAAAACGACGTTCCGAACGTCGGAGGTAAAATGACCATAATGCCCCTCAAGCTTAGAACTTAGTTATTCTAATTGAAGGAAGGGCCAAATGGACAATTGACCCCCCCCCAAGCTATCAAAAATTCAAGGGCAAGAGATGGCCATTGGATCCCCTTGATAAGAACAATGGACAAGTGTCACAAATTCAAGGGTGGAGATCATTTCATCATTTAATGCCACTACCAATCAACTCATTTGACCATTTTCTTTTTTTGGGATAACAAGCTCTCTCTTTCCTCTCTCTCCCACTCTTCATTCGGCAAAAAATTCCCTAAGAACAACCGAGCCATCTTCATCTTCTTCCCCCTTCAGTTCTGTCTCACCCTTCTGCCGCCAGCCTCGCCGTTCGGCCCATACAACCAGCACCTCCGGCCACCAAATGCCATTGGGCGACCACCACAGCATAGATCCACCTCTTTCCGACATCCTCCAACTTGAATCAGGTCATTTGGAACTCTATGGAATTCGGGGCAAGCATTCTCCCACAGGCCGACATAATTGGGACCAACCTGAGGGAGGTCTCTTTCTCGGGCCATTTGAAGGTCGAATTCTTGGAGTTTAAAGTTCAAATTTGGTGGAGACTCAGTAGACATTTATAGGAATCTATGGTAAAAATCAGGGATTTATTTGATAATTATTTTACCTTGAACCATCCATGTATATCTTGCCTAGAAACTGCCGGTATTCTGGACCTTGGACGACCGGTGACCTTCGGCGACTTTCCAGCAACCACGTGGCTTGAAACTCACGGTGAGCGAGCCACCTTGAATAGATATTATAAGAGGTAGAGGAGTGTCTAATTGATAGATTTGACGTAGATTAAGACTGGTTGGACCCGGCGTGAACAGAACCGAATGGAGCCGATTCAATGCTTGGCCAAACCGATTTTGTGGGTGGCTGGATATGCTGGATTTGCGTTGTAATTTAGTGTGTATGATGTGAAGAGATGATGAGGAGTATGTTATAGGTGATTTGGATGGATGAATTGAAGAATTGGACTTGGAATTTTGACAAATTGATTGATTATCCTAGGTTGCGCGATAAATCGGCTTTGGACTTGGGTTGGCCGAATCCTAGGAGGCTCAAAGAGGAGTGAATTGTGTTGTTAAACGAAAGTAAGAAATTCTCTAAACCAAGGCTAGGAGGATTGGACTCGATTGGGTAAGTCGAGGGCCGATCGGAATGATTTGTGAGAAGACCCTCAATGGTAATAGCTTGATGTGTTCTTAAATGCTATCGAATGATTACATGACATAGCCTATGCTGGAGTTGTTTGTGAGTTTAGGAGTCATTTGAATGGATTCGCATGCCACGGATTTAGAAATTGTATTAGAATGCGTGTTAGCTATTGAAAGGTGATATTTGAATTGAAAAATCAAGTTGTTTGATATGGTGTGGCATGAATTATGATTGTGGCATTACATGGCATGGCCTTGAGGCGTATGAGATGCGGGGTGGAAGGTTGAGACCCTGATGCGACGAGGTCGCGGGGTGGATTATGATCAGGTGGCGCCCTGATGCGACGAAGTCACGAGGTTAAGATAGCCATAGTCCTGTTGCGATTTAATCACGGGACAGAATATGAGCTCATAAACCCTGCCTGAAATTGAACTGGGGCCTGATGCGTTTACGAGGGCCGAGCCTGATGCGATCTAATCGCGGACTAGAGAATAAGGCAGGCAGAGGTTGGTTGATGTGGTGAAGTGACAGGCCGAGCATATACGTGCATTCGTGTGTAACATGAGAATATAAGTACATGCCTGTCTTATGTGTATTGTTGTTTACCGATTTATGATTGTTGTACCTGGGTGGGATCATGAGTTTGGATCTGTTGAGTGACGCGACTGCCTAAGCGAACAATCAACCTGACCTAGGGTTTGGTTTTTCTTACTGAGATATATATCTCACCCCTTTTGAGGAAACCTTACTTTACAAATCCTAGGTAGTAGCGAAGTGGCCTATCAGATTCGGGGACCCAAAGGAGATGACGACTTATTTTGATGAGTTCCCGGACAAATAGGGGAACGTCTATGTTGGGAAGTGTACCGTCGTATGGGTCGACGATGGTAAGCCTGAATGGAAGCCTCACAAGTTTGAGGCGCGATTCAAGAGGGAAGGGGACACACAGACTGGGCCGCTAAAGCCCCACAAGGTATCTCCGGGCATCATACCCAATTGGTGCCAAAACGTAGCGGAGCAGGAGTTGCCCGAGGGTTCGGTAGTAGGGTCTAGGAACGGACCGAAGTGGACACCGACCATGGAGGATACCGAGGAGCAGGAGCAAGAGGAGGTGATAGTATAGAAGGCGTTCGAGGGTGACTTTGCTGAGCCGTCGCAGGAGACGACTATGGAGAATTCAATTGAGGTTCCGTCCGAGATATTTTCTGAGTATGAGCCTACTAAGGACGCAGAGGACACGGACAATTCCAGCAGTTCTTCCTTGGCGACTCCAGATGGCGATCTGACTTTGACTGGCGACCTGACCCCATCCCTTACGGATTTTTGTGGATATCTTTTTGGCATGCTTACTCGTCGCCCTGATATTTAGAGGAGTTATTAGTCGTTGGTTGTATGTGCCGGTGTATGACTTTTTATGATGTTATCCATATTCTACTTAGTACGTTTATATATATATGGTATGGGGAGTTATTGAGAACCGTTTTCGTATGCTTAATGTAAATTATTTTATCTCTCGTCCATTTTTATATAGGTGTATCATTGGGACCGCCTAGAGGTCATTGTTGTTTACTCGCAGGGATGATTGCGTGCTCGTGCAATAAGGAGAGCGGGGCGTGACAATTGTGTTCATCAATGTTGGCATGTCGTTTGGCCACATCAACAACAATGCGAACAACAGTAACAGGATGTCATGCGATTGTGGTAGCCAAAAGAGAAGAGAGACCCAAATTGTCATGTAATTTAAGCACACTTTTCTTAAGGGGTGCGGGTCAAATTGACGATACTTTTGAATTTTAATCTTTGGATGGTCGCATTCCCACATTCATGTCCCATTTTGAGATATTGTTTCTCTCTCGAGACTAAGGCTTTCGGGGAAGAATATATCGAGAGCCTGCTATGCAATGTGTGGCCCATGGCTCGGCCCAAGGCAAGTGTCCCCTTCTCGGCTCGAGCCCATTTTCCCACCTCCAGCTTGCGCTAAAACACAGAAATTCCTACGCTTTGAATCAAACATATACTAGCAAACGGGCCGGGACAGGACCAATTGGATTGGGCCGGTCCTTGAAGGGGTAGTCCGGTCTCCAGTTTCATGATGGATGGGACCGAACCGGACCGCCCATAATATACATAATTATATATATAATTAGAAAAGAACTTTTAGCCACAATTTTTATATCTCAACCTATTTTCACATACAATCAAAGCCAGCATTTAGTAACTCTTTAGAAGAAGAAAGGAACTTCTTTGAGATGCTAAAACTTTTGACTTCTTAATTCTTCTTGATATGCAGTCTCCAATCTTGTTTTGTTTTGATCTTTGTTTTTTCTTGACTATATTATGCAGATCTATTATTTTGTTCGCACTTGAATTTAGTGAATTGCACATATTATCCCACTTTGAGTTTAATTCTCTCCAACTCAAGGAAAATAATGCAAGAGCATAATTCTATTTTAATTATTTTAAGTGTTTTTCTTCCTAATTTAATATTTTCTCATTATTTTAGGATTGTAAGTACTCATGTGATGGTTGCATGATGGTCATGTGTATGATTTATCAAGTTGGAAGATTAAGACTGGAAGTTATTAGTTTAGATCCAATGGTTAGATTTCTATAAGCAACTGGAGTTAGCAGTCATATTAAGACCGGACCGAACCACGAAGCAGGTGTTAGCAGTTCCATTGAGACCGGACAATTTCTCGACCCTAAAAATTGAGGACGGGAACTACCGGTCTGGTCCTCAGTTCCATACCGGGACCAGACCAGCGTGGATGATGCACACCCATAATACTCTCAATTGATAATTCTCAAAGTGTCAAAGCGAAGTTCGAGCCGTCGAAGAGGTGTGAATCTATTTAGTACCAACATGACACGCGACATAACATGATACGCGACATGTAATCTCTCGTTAAGACACGTTGTATATTGATGTATATTTTTATACTAACATGATAAATTATTATGTAAATATATATAAATATCAGCGATAAGTTTCTTCTTTTTTCATTAGAGATTCACGATTAGAGTTTTTGGGCTGGGTGGGTACATTAATTTTGGGTGACTTAAGTATATATATTTTTGATAGATTTATATTTTGAACTCTAATTTATTGAAAATGCTTAAAATTGACCACATGGGTGTCGAAATGATATGCCAGATACTGGAATCACGTATTGTTGGCATGTCGGGAGCGTTGACCGCGTGTCAATCGCATGTTGGAAAGTATCGGAGAGTGTAGGAGAGTGTTCGATGGAGAGCATCCGACACAGCATGTAGACCCCCCGAAGACTGTTGATGCTTCCTTGGTGTGAATACAAAATGAGTGACGTGGCGTTTTGAGTGAATTGCTTGCTTTTTCGTTTTTTAAAAGAAAAAAGCAGACAATACTTGGTGAGACAAATTATTTTCTACAATGCATAGTGTAAGTGATTTCCCTTTGTTTACCCTTTTCTTTTTTGAACTTTTTACATGCAACGCGTTCTTCCTTTCCTGCTAAGTTTCAACGTAGGTGGAAGTCTGAGGCATCGGTTTTTAATCTCTTTCGGTCTCACACTTTACTTGCTTTACATTTTAGTTTTGCTAGCATTTAAAAATTATATCATTCACCAATACGAAATCAGCATTGGCAAATGGGTGTTCCAACAATAATAATCATCAGCAGCACCAGTTTAATAAATATATTTCGACATTCCAATGGACCACATCACTACTTCATAGTTGGTCCACTCAAGCTCACCATATGTGCTAATTTTTACACTTGAGACAATAGGAAAAATTATCATAAGAGTCCTAAATATATTGCGATTGTGTCATTTTAGTTCTAAACTTCTTTTCTTTGGCTAATTAAGTCCTAAACCTTTTTTCATTGTGAAAATTTAGTCCATTTGATCGGCTGATGATGACGTTGCGCCGTCGGCGTTGACATGAAAATTTTTTAATAATAGCCTGCTGGCCAAAATCCCCCCCCCCCCAAAAAAATAGAAAATTTATTTAAAATTTTAAAAAAAATTAAAAAAAAATTGACACATCAACTCTCCTAGCCTAACAGACTGAATTGGCATAATTGCAAAAATTTTAGGTTCAATTGGCAAAAAAATAATTACGACTAAATTGGCGCAATTACAATAAATTTAAGATTTTTTTTTAATTTTCCCAAGATAAATATGATTAATATATAAATAATGTAAAGTGATCAATTGTGCTATTATGGTGTGCCAAGTTTCTTTTCCTTCAATTCAATATGGCTATAGCATTATCGGATTCCTTGGAAAAAAAAATTATATGTTTGTATTACTAAAAATAAATGATTTGAAAAATATTTTTCAAAAAATTAACGTATGAATCACTTGCATAAATGAATAAACGTATAATATCTTTATCATCCACAAAGTTATTTAGATATAATTGTTCTCCATAATAAAAATAATTTTTGTTAACTAATCATTCTAAGCGATATAAGCAAATGTTTTTGAAAAAGTATCTTCTAGATTATCAATTTTTGCCAAACAAATCGAGCAACAATATTTTTACTTTTATTTTGCCTTTCCACGTTAGAAAATTTACCATGAACAGTTTTCAAAGCCTCTTACATGCCAAGTATATTAGGTGAAACTATTTACAGATAGAATACCCACGATAATACAGTCTTTGAACTTGTCTTTTTATGTCGTAATGAAAGGAACCAAGCCCAAATGCAACACCAGAACTCACCTAACGAAATTTGATCCAATCTCATCTCCTAACAATAAAGGAATCAAACCTCTCAGTAGCATGTTTAAAACTAAGATGTCATTCACATTACATGAATGAATGATCCAATTTGCTGACCAATCAGCACATGAGTTTCCTTCCTTAAAATTATGAAAAACTTTGACACGTTGAAAAAACAATAAAAGCTTTTGAATATGAGAAATGAGCGTAAAATTTCTTTATTTATCAAGAAAATAACAAGAAAATTTATCGAGAAGTCACAATGCAATGGGTTTATTACTGAACTTTTAGAGATTTGTAACTTTTCTGTTAACTCATCATCTAGATATTCTTGGTTTCTTTATACTTTTCATTAACTACGTAGTGGTCACTTAAGTACCGGAAAAATAAACAAGTTAAGGGCGGCACATGGCAAAACTTCTGCTTTAGAAATCAACTTATCACCAGAAGTTGATTTTTTTACTTCTGAAGGAAGTAACTTTTTTTTTACCTTCTACAAGTAACTTCAAAATTACTTGTAGAAAAAAAAAAGCAAAAAAAAAGTGGGTGGAAGTCTGAGGCCTTTTTTAAAATCTTTTTTAGCCTCGCATTTTACTTGCTTTACATTTTAGTTTTACTAGCATTTAAAAATTATATTTTTCACCAATACAAAATCAGCATTTGCAAAAAGGTTGTTCCGACAATAATAATCATGGGTAGCACCATTTAATAACTATATTTCGAAATTCCAGTGTACCACATCACTACTTCATGGTTGGTCCACTCAAACTCACTATATGCGCTACTTTTCACACTTGAGGCAGAAGGGAAAATTATTAAAAGAATCATAAATTTATTGTAATTATGTAAATTCAATTCTAAACTATCTCTATTCAATTGAGTCCTAAATATTTTACAATTGTGTCAATTCATCCATTTGATCGGTTAGTGATAACGTAACGCCGCGGGCATTGACATGATAAACTTTTAATAATAGCCTGCTGGCCAATATCCAAATAAAAACACATAAAAATTTATTAAAATAATTGAAAATATATTAAAAATTTGACATGTCAGCACCCACCAGTCAAATGGATTAAATTGGCACAATTGTAAAAAGTTTAGGACTCAATTGGCAAAAGATATTGTGATTGAACCGGCACAATTACAATAAATTTAGGACTTTTTTATAATTTTTCCGAGACAATATGATTGATACGGTAAACAATATAAAGTGATCAATCGTGTGAGTATGGTGTCCCAAGTTTCTTTTCCTTGAATTTAATAGGCTATAGCATCATACGAGCTTGTGTCTTGGATTTCAAAGGTAACTGGGAGGAACAGTTACATCTGGTGAAATTTGCCTATAACAATAGTTACCAGTAGAGTATACGTATGGCACTGTTTGAGGCTCTGTATGGTAGACCTTGCAGAACGTCATTGTGTTGGGACGAAGTTGGTGAAAAGAAAATCACTAGCCTTGAACAAGTGCAACAATTCATGGAAACCGTCAAGATCATTTAGGATAGATTTAAAGCGGCTCAGAATCGCAAAAAGAGCTACGCCGACAGAGGATGCGAGCCCTTGAAATTTCAAGTTGGCAATCATATGTTCTTGAAAGTACAGTCAATGAGAGGAACGTCTCGATTTGGCAAGAAAGGGAAGTTAAGTCCAAGATATGTTAGACCATTTGAGATTTTAGAAAGAATTAGAAATATGAAATATTGTCTTGCTTTACCGCTGAGGCTTGCTTAAGTACATAATGTATTTCACGTCTCGATATTGAGGAAGTATGAACCTAATCCCGCTCATGTCCTGAGTTACGAAGAGATTGAATTGGACAAACGAGCATCATACGTGGAGTGCCCAATGAAGATTATGGACCAAAAGGAACAAGTACTCCAAAACAAGACGATTCTCTTAGTTAAAGTGATCTGGCAAAATCATTGGACGGAAGGAGACACATGGAAAAGTGAAGAAATTATTATGCGTATTTATCCAGATCTTTTTGAAGAGTTCGAGCAGTAGTGTAATTTCGGGGACGAAATTCCTTAAGGTGAGGAGAGTTGTACCACCCTGGAATTTGAAAATTTTTTGATAATAGAAATTTAGTTTATGGATTATCTGTGAATTTCAATTTGTTGCCTGAGATTAAATCTTGAGGAATTAGGAAAAGGAAACTGAGAATTTCTTGAATCGTCGATCAAGTTAGTTTAGGGTTCGATCGATTGATCGTTTCTTTTAAGATTGAAATTCCTGTGCTCAGACCTTTTTCTAACCCAATTGGATTGAGTTTGGATGGGAATACACTTCCTAGAATGGCCAATTACCTAAACTACCCTTCGATGGACAATTGACGAAAATGTCCTCGGCATTTCAAGAAATTACGAAAACGCACCCAGTAGACAAAGCATTAATGAGGGTTGGATCCACCTCATCTCTTCATACCCTCAAGTCAAGAAAGTAAGGCCGCCTACCCTTCTCGTGGCCGACTAGCCTCTCTCTCATCCCTCTCCATCGCCTATCTCTCCCTCCCTATATCTCATTTTTGTTCACTCTCACCTCTGTTTTCCTCTCTCATTTTTTTGCTCTGTCGAACACCACTAGCACCGCCTCTCACCTCTTCGAACTCCCTCGACACTCTCTGGCCTCTGTCGAATACAATAGCACCACCGTTGTCGCCTCGAAACCGCCGTGCAACCCTAGGGAAGCCGAATGTCCTGTTTAGCCCTTTGCTATTGCTATTCAATTTTGCTGCTGTCACGACTGCCTTCTTGTACTATCGCCATCCCAGGGACTTCCACCCACCATCTTAGACGTCCTCCGACGCTGCTCCACCATTGTACACCGCCACAAAGTCCCCGGAGCAACCCGAAACTCCGACATATTTGTTTCGGACATATTGCCATGTTTCATGTCAAGGCCTACTTTCGACGCCTCTATGCCGCCTTCAGCTCACTTCGCCAACCACTACATACTTTCCAACTCCCTCGGACCTTCATCGACCACCCCACAAAGTCTCGGCATCACCTGATTTCTGATTAGCCGCCTAATCCCAAAGGACTACTCGGTTCCCCTATTTCAGTCTCTCTACAATTCTGTTGGTTGTTGTTCCGATGACTCCGCCACCATTGACCACCACATCCTCCCTCCGGCTTCATTGAGCCTCCATTATCGACCCCGGAGCCGACCACCACCCATGGCCCTCGAAAACAGCCACAACCAGCCTTGGAATTTCTCATGTTTCCCTTATCTTGGGCCTGGAAAAGTTCTATTTAGGCCTGATTCGTAGGCCTTTGAGCTGGGTAGGGGCCCAATTTGAGTTGGTTAAGAAGTCGGGCTGTGAATTTGGGCTTTATCTTAGACCAGTGGGCGAAGTTGTTGGGATATTAGGCCCATTGTTTGTGTTTTTGAGGCCGTCATCCGATCGAATTCAAAGTTCGCGCCGAGGAGTTTCCGAGGATCACCCTCAATCTCGCTTCAAGTTGTGATTTAACCTCTAATCCCCAATTAGCTCTCTAATTACATTTGAGACTAGTTTGGTTAGAATACTAGGGTGTTTGGTAGATTGATTAGCGCTGGTTTAGGTTAGAAACTCAGTCTAGGCTAAATGGCTCTAATCGGCTAAATTAGTCAATTCATTGTTGCTCAAGACTTGAATATTTGATCCTACGTTTGGCAATACCAATTGGGTAAATCAAATTGTCTATGAATAAATTATTCTACGAATCGAATCTAATAATGTACGTTGTATTGATTCTTTAGACTGGAATTGCCTATCATTGTTTGATTGATCATCCTTGTTGATTATATGATTGAGTACCATGGTTGATGATTGATTAGATTAGATGATCAATTGGTGGTTGCATTTACTTGTAAAGCTTGGTGAATAATATCGTGCATTCATATGACCTTGTATGACTCAAGCTGCATGTTTTAGCATGAAAGTGGCCCAAGGCCGAGTCTTTGAGCACGATTGCATGAGCATCCGACTATAATTAAAATAAAAATTGATTAGTTGTCGGATGAGATGAATGTCAGTAGTCTGCCCTATGAACCAATCATAGTTGATACTCTAACATTAGTTGTGATTTAGGTTGTGTCGGATAACCGACATTCACTATACTTAGGTAGTCATAATGTCTTGCTAGAGACAGCTTCTGATTTGTGGGCCAAAAGAATTTTGAGCACACTGCTAATGTTTAGTGAACTTACAGGGCACACACAATAGCGAACTGAGTTCATTTTTCTCTACGCTTTGATTACTTAAGAAGTAGAGTTTAATTTCTTCTCATGTTCTAAATATCTACGAGAATTTATTTCGCGTAAATATTGAGGCTATATATATATACAAATACATATATATAAGCGTAAATATTAATAAAGTGTGGATAACGAGTGAAAAACCCTAAAAATGCCTCATACATTGAGAAAGTTCTTTGAAGGAGAAAACATATAGAATCGTTCTATATTCGTAGATCTTTGAGAGAGTCTCAAAAACAAAAAAAGAAATCAAGCAAAAGGAACTCTAAGTTCTTTAAGCTAGCACTTGAATCGTTGGAGATTTCAATTCATGTGTTTGGATACCGGTGAAGGTGCAACACTTATGGCGCGAATCCAGACACAACCGATTGTCAATTTATCTTCGATCTGAAAAAGGTGCGTCTTGAAATCCTAGTTCGATTTCAATATACGCCTAGATCCTGTCTAGAGTTTCATTTTATAAATATATTCCATTGCGTTTCAACGACCTAAGAAACTCTTCAATGAATGTTCATATGATAGAAAGGTGATGCGACGCCTAACAAATTCGTACCGTGTGAAACTACACGACTTGTTGGATAAATGACTTTCTAGGTAAGTTACACAGTTGATATGGAGTATGGATAGTGTGACATTCTGAATTTCCTGCCATTTTAAGGCTGTTGAATGTGAATGTACCTTTCGATGTATTTTAGTTTTGTCTCGCTCAGATAGGATCAATCTTGATAAACTAATCAAAAGGGAAAGGCTAACGCGTGACAAGGTACGTGGACCTAGGAAACTCGAAAAAAAAAATGACGCTTTGATCATAAAGATTCTCGAGGGAACATTTAGAGCCAATAAGGCTGATCAGATAATGATTAAGGAACACAATGCTAGCGTTATACGATTGGATCGCGGGTGATGCCGCTTAACCAATGTATAATTTGTAATTTTTTCTAAATCAAACTATGATGATCGAAGTCGTCAGAACTAGCGATGAACCTTCGCAATTACATGACAACCAAAGCTGTCATAACTTGAGTTATCCTCAGTGTGATGAGAATCACAGAGTCGATACGCGTAACATTTGCAAAAGCCGCCCGTTAGTTCGAGACGAATTGGAATTAGGATCGACGGACAAATAATCATGAAATGGAAGCTCAAAGTTGGCAATTGGAAATAGAGAATTCCAATTATGGATAGAAATTTGATGATGTCTTGCCAAATGGTAATTTCGAATTTTGAAAAGCAAAGTTTGGACTGAAAGTGCAAAATTACCATTTTGCCTTTCAGCCATTTGCCCTTGCCTTAAGAACTCAAGAAGGACAAAATGATCATTCCTTTCCCTGTAAGGCTACCGAAATTTTCATGCACAAGGGTTAAAGAATGAGTCAAAGCTTGAATGGTATTATTGGTGAGTGACACATGTCAAGCAAGGAAGCCCTCAAGCATTAATTGCCCTCACCTAACCTTGCCTAATCAATTTTAGACCAATAATATGTGTGAGACAACCTTATTGAAGACCTCTTCATCCGTGTATGTCATCTTCATCAACTCCCTTGCATTTCCTCTCCATTTTGGCCTCAACGAAATTGCCCCAGAAAGATAATTTCTGCCCCTTCTACTCGGTCTGGTCGAGCCCCTCTTCTCGACATCACCTGGTTGTGCTCCAACCACCAGGACCAAGGTTAATGTGTCCCCGATAAGTTTCAAGTGGTAGATCGAGGTTTCGTACGTCGATTTTTCCAGACTAGCCCTTAGACCAAAGTCGGACGGAAACCGCGCGAGCTGAGGTAAAGTCTTCGTTCTACCTCTTAGAAACTCCAATTGACGTTAAATTTTTTAGGAGAGCTTCATAACATCTACTACTAAGTTTAGATGGTCTTTGGCTGCAAGTAGATGATGTTAAATAAGATTTTTATGGCTGAATATGGGTGGTATAAAACTGGACAGATTCTGATCAATTGGAGACCGGGCTATTCCGACGTCTTTGGCATGTCAGTCGACTTCAAATCTCTTGGTGAGCCTTCTAAACTTATAAATGAAGGCCTTGGTATGTTATCTGTGTAAAGAGTTAGGCTTGGAAATGAAGTATAGCACGATTGAACGATTAGAAACCGAAACCGATTCTATTTTGGGTGGATGAACGATGCTTGCCGATTTTGTTTAGGGGTTGAATGAGGAATATTTAGACTTCAATCGACCTATAATATCTTGGATGAGATGATGAGAGGTGTCAATGGGAAGTATGAGTAGTGGATTCAAGTTTAGAAGTGATTTATGGCCAAATTGGTGCACGAAACTCTAAATTGTGTCTTGCCGTGTGTATAGCTGAGTAAACCGAATACATTAAGGGTTTAAAGCGAGCATTGTCATGTGTTCGATTGTTAGAAAAAGTGTCTTGAATTGCCAAGGGTATGGCTAGGGAATGATTGAGTTAATGGAAGTGAGTATTCTATGATTCGTGACTCGGGATTGGTTAATCTTGTTAGGTTGACAATGCATTTGTGGGGATTATATACTTGTGGCTTTAAGGAGACTTGCTTGGTGTGACATTGTAATATTTAATGAAATAAGTGTTTCCTAATCTTTTTTCTAAATGCCAAGACACTGCTGGATGAATCATTGAATGATATGATTGATGGTGAATTTTTATGAATTGAATCGCATGTGTGTCTTGATGGCATGGTGTTATTAATGAGAAAGGTGTTAAGGATACGAATTGGTCTGATGACCCCGGCGGTATCGGAGGGTGGTGAAATTGAGTAAGAATGTGAATGCCAATTGGTCTGATGACCCTGGCGGCAATGAGTGGCTGTAAGTCTGAAGAGTACCAATTGGTTTGATAACCCCAGTGGTACGTGGACATCGTTTGGTCTGATGACTCCGGTGATGTCAAGTGACAAGAGGGCCAGTGGAGTATAATTGAGCATGATTGTTTTTATTGATTGTCCATGCCGGTTGAAGTGATGTTGTTGTCGTGTGATGCCTTTTTGCCATTGTATTGCTTGTTGTCTTACATTTTGGGTGGCATTTGTGTGTGATCTAGTAGGACTGGTATTGAGGTATAGGGCTAGGTTTCACTTTCTAAGATGTCGATCTCACCCTTTAGTGGGACAAACTTTTCAGACCCTAAACCTTAGCCATGCTTCCAATCCGCCTAGGTGATCCAACGGAGATGACTGCCCTTTTGATGAGTTCCCCTATCGAAAGGGTATCACCTACATCGGGAAGCGCACAATAATCTGGGTAGGTGAAGGGAAGCTGGAACTACAACCCCACCATTTTGAAGCATGGTTTTGTCAAGTGGGAGATAGTAGCCTGATGGGATCCCTACTGCCAGAGGATATTCCATGGGAAGTGATTCCAACCTGGTGCCATCCGTCCCGACCGGACATTAAAGAAGATAACTAAGCATCCGTGGGTGGTTCAAGAAATATACCTAAAGTACCGAAATCTCCACTGTCTTCTGCAGAATATATGAATTATGTAGAGATTTCTGCTGACGCGATCAAGGCCACTGATGAAGAAAACAAAGCAGAAGTTGAAGAAGAAGAGGAAACCGATGAAGACACCGAAGAGCCTTCAGAGAATGTACCATCCAAGACTTTTTCGGATTACAATTCAGATGCCAAGGGGGAAGATGGAATGGATGATTCAAGCTGTTCTTCTGAGAAGTCCAGATGAAAGGGGTTAGGTGACTAAGGAACAATTTTGGTGTGAGGCTCTAAAAAGGGTATAATAGTAATCTTTAAACCCTATGCCTAGTTTCTTTCCCTTCCTAGGTGTGCAGCTTTATATTTTTGTCTTTTCCCTTTAGCTGTTTGTAATGGATGTTTCTGAAATGTATAAATGGTGTGTTTTTGAATTTTTCCAAAACTCCCCTTTTCTTTTTATCTTTATTGTACGGCGATGTATCTCGTTTTTGTTTGCGCATTTCATATCATACAAGGCCGTGTGAGGTTCCTGGGTAGAGATTGGCCTGAGGAGGATGTAATGAGCTCTAGGGGACGTAGGGCGTTACATCCACGTTTTAAGTGGTATCAGAGCAGGTTTAGAGCAGGTTACCAAGAGTACAATTGATGGAGAATTGAAGTAATAAGGAGTAAAGAAATTTGAATGAGTTGGGGTAGTGAGACCCTAGGGGGAGTTGTTAAAGTCAAGCATGAATGCATGTTATATGAATGGCGCATGTAATTGGCATCTTAACATGGCATGGTTGTTGTGGATCTATGAGGGGTCGAGCTATGCACTTAGCATGTTGTTGTGGATGTGGATTGAATGAGTGAGTTATACCTCTGATTGTACCAAGTTGCAGATGAGTCTGGACTTGAGGTATGGATTTGTATCCCTGGTTGATGTGCTCATGAGAATACCTGAGTGATTAGTTGTTGTTTTATGATTGTTGCTTTGTTGAGTGGCGTAGAAGTAATGAGATTTGAGTAAGTGAATTGGATTTCTAATTCCGTGGTGGAATTATGGTGACTCAGGTAAGTTAAATTGAACAAGTATGAGTAATCGACCTAGAAGGTCGAGAAGCGGAGCTTCGAGCTCTAGAGCTCTAGTGGCCGAGGATCCAAGAATGGAAGGAGTTATGAGGGCCTTAGAATGGATTGGCGATCTGATGAGAAAGGAAGCTCAAGATAGAGCGGTTGCGGCACTTAGGCAAGCGGAAGATAGAGCTGAGATTATAGCTCAGGCTGCTGAAGCTGCAGTAGTAGCTGTGAATATGGTAAACGAAAATAATGTCCAGAGTGTTGAAGCTAGGAATACTCAACGGGATGTCAATGTCAATAGACCAATGGGTCAGTTGGTCGAGCAGTTTATTAAACTGAAACCGACCCAGTTTGATGGTACTGGAGATCCTGAGTTGGCTCCAAGGTGGATTGAGAAACTAGTAAAGGTTTTTGAAGTGTTAAGATGCATAGACGAAGAGAAAGTATTGCTAGTTGTGTATCAGCTAGAGGGAACTGCGCATGATTGGTGGAGTGTCTCGAAGGAAGGAGTATTTCTTGAAGGTACAACTTTGACTTGGGCTGCCTTCACTGCTGCTTTCAATGACAAATATTTTCTAAAATGGCACGTGAGAGGAAATGACTGGAATTTCAGCAGTTGCAACAAAATCAGCTGACTGTGGATCAATATAAAGTTGAGTTTGCAAGATTGTCGAGATATGCACAAAGGTCAGTGGAGGATCCACTTGAGAAAGCGCAAAGATTTCGAGATGGTTTGAGACCAGAATTCGCAGTAGAATCATAATCGTGAACTTGAGAACATATCGGGAGATCTATGAGATGAGCCAAATGATTGAAAGGGATATCAAGGAAAGAGGCGTTGCTTGCGAATCACGATTCACTCCTCTAAGGGATAATCAATAGTCGGGGAAAAGGCCGATGGTGAACAATCGACAATTTGTTCCTTCAATTCGCGGGAATATCGAAATGCCAACGAACCAGTTCAACTGGTATTGTCGTATTTGTGGAAGAAGACATGGAAATGGTCCTTGTCCTACTAGGACGGAGGCATGTTTTAGGTGTGGTCAGACGGGCCACCGGATGTAGAATTGTCCTAATCAAGCCCCGGGACCCAGAGCACAAGAACAGCGACCATAAGTAGGACCACCGGCTGTGATTCCACATAATGATCATAATCGTCCACCAGCCCAAGGGAGAGTGTATGTTGTGGCACGTAGAGAGGCTGAGGAAGGGCTTAGGCGTGGTCATAGGTACGATTTATTTGTGTGACCAAGTTGCCTATGCCTTGTTTGATCCTGGTGTTTCGCATTCCTTTATATCTGCTCAGTTTACTGATCTAGTAGGAGTAGAGTTGAAACCATTGAATATACTACTGCATGTTGCTACACCATTAAAGGATAATATGCTAATCTCGCTTGGTTGTACGGATTGTAAAATAGTGCTTGGTGAAAAGATAGATTTTGCTTTGTTGCCAATGTATGATTTTGATGTGATTATCGGCATGAATTGGTTGGTGAAGCAAAGGGTTGTAGTTGATTGTGGTAATAGGGTAATTCGATTTTACCCGAAAGGTCGGCCTAGTTTTGAATTTGTAGGGAGTCGGGGAGGAACCTCGATTCTTTTAGTTTCGTCGCTTGAGGTGACTAAGTTTTTAAGCGAAGGATGTCAAGTCTATTTGGCTGTTGCAGTCGACAAAACAGCAGAGGAGCCGAAGCTGGATAGTATAGCCGTAGTACGTGAGTTTCCTGATGTCTTTCTTAAGGAATTGTCAGGATTACCACCTGAGAGAGAAATTGAGTTTGTGATAGAGTTGGCACCTGGAACGGAGCCAATTTCAAAGGGACCGTATCGAATGTCCTTGTCTGAGCTAAAAGAATTAAAAGTACAGATGTAGGAACCATTGAATAAGGGATTCATTAGATCGAGTGTGTCGCCATGGGGAGCGTCGAGGCTGTTTGTAAGAAAGAAGGACGGATCTTTGTGTTTGTGTATAGATGACAAGCAATTGAATCAAGTGAACATCAAGAACAAGTATCCTTTGCCGAGGATAGATGATTGTTTGATCAACTACAGGAAGCGTCTGTATTCTCTAAAATAGACTTGAGGACTAGTTATCACCAGTTGAGGATTAAGAAGGATGATATACCAAAAACTGCCTTCAGAACAAGATATGGTCATTATGAGTTTACAGTTATGCCTTTTGGTTTGACTACGCCCATGCTGCATTCATGGATTTGATGCATTGAGTGTTTAAGGAGTACTTGGATCGGTTCGTCATTGTTTTTATAGATGACATTTTGATTTATTCGAAGACTAATTGAGAACATGAGGAACACTTGAGGGTGGTTCTGCAGACCCTGAGGGAGCATTCGTTTTACGCCAAGTTTAGTAAATGCGAATTTTGTTGAGTAAAATGGCTTTCCTTGGTTATGCGATTTCTGGAGAAGAAATTTCAATAGATCCTTCAAAGCTTGAGGCAGCGATGAAATGGCCTAGACCTACAACAGTTACCGAGATTAGAAGTTTTTTGGGATTAGCAAGTTATTATAGGCGATTCTTGAAGGAGTTTTCGTCTATAGCTACCCCGTTGACGAGACTAACAAAAAAGGACGTGAAGTTCGAATGGACTGATAAGTGCGAAAGTAGTTTCCAAGAACTTAAGCACCAATTGACGACCGCACCAATATTAACCATTCCTTCTAGACCTGGAGGTTATGAGATATATAGCGATGCTTCGCTAAAAGGATTAGGGTGTGTGTTGATGCAACATGGAAAAGTGGTTGCTTATGCCTCACGGCAATTGAGACCTCATGAGATGAATTATCTGACGCATGATTTTGGAGTTAGCTACCATCATCTTCGTTTTAAAGATCTGGAGACACTACTTGTGTGATGAAAGATTTCAAATTTATACAGTTCATCAAAGCTTCAAATATATGTTTTTGCACAAAAAACTGAATATGAGACAGCGTCCATGGATGGAGTTACTCAAGGACTATGATTGCGAAATTCTGTATCATCCTGGAAAGGCGAATGAAGTCGCGAATGCACTTAGCTGAAAATCAAGTATTGTGCTCTTATTAGTTAAAGGATGGTCTTTTTTAGAGGAGTTGAGGGATTCTGAGTTTAAACTAGAAGTTTGCCAACTGTCAAGTTTATTGGCAACTTTAAGAGTTGAACCCGAAATTCAAGAGAAAGTAAAGGCTTTGCAGTCTACGGACCTAGAGATTCAAAAGGTTCTTGGAATGGACGCAACGAAAAGAAAACCCGAGCTTCAAGTGTCAGAGGATGGAATTCTGAAGTTTCGCGGATGTTTATGTGTACCTGGTGATGAGGAACTCAAGGAAATGATTTTATCGGAAGCTCACAGGAGCAATTACAGCATTCATCTGGGAAGCACAAAGATGTATCAGAATCTGCGTCAACACTACTAGTGGAACGGAATGAAGGTGGATGTGGCAAAGCATGTGGCAAAGTGTTTAACCTGTCAGAAAGTGAATGCTCAGCATTGTAAACCTGGAGGGTTGTTACAACCTCTAGACATTCCTGAATAGAAATGGGAACATGTGACGATGGATTTTGTGGTGGGATTACCAAGGAGTTAGAAGGGTCATGACTCAATAGGGTAATTATAGATAGATTGACAAAGTCGGCACATTTCATATCTGTGCGAAAGGATTTTGCAATGGATAAGTATGCAGAATTATATATGTGTCAGATTGTGCGATGGCATGGAGTCCTAGTTACGATCATGTCGGACCGAGATCCTAAATTTACAACAAACTTTTAGAAGAGTCTTCAAGAGGCTTTGGGAATTAGATTGCAATTTAGCACAACGTACCATCCACAGATCGACGAACAGTTAGAAAGGACGATATAAACACTCGAGGATACGTTGCGAGTCTGTGTCATAGATTTTAAAGGTGGATGGGAGGATCAACTGCATTTGGTGAAGTTTGCGTATAATAATAGTTACCAGCAAAGCATTGGCATGGCACCATTCGAAGCACTTTATGGTTGAGCTTGCAGAATGCCGATACGCTGCAATGAAGTTGGAGAAAGGAGTATAACAGGCCCTGAGTTAGTGGAACAGTCTATTGAGGCTATTAAAGTCATTAGAGAAAGGTTGAGAACGGCACAAAGTCATCAGAAGAGTTACGTTGATAAAAGACGTAAACCATTGAAATTTCAAGTTGGAGACCATGTTTTCCTAAAGGTATCACCGATGCATGGATTGTCTCGATTTGGAAAAAAGGGAAAACTGAGTTCGAGGTATGTGGTTCCTTTAGAAATTCTAGAGCGAATTGGAACTTTGGCCTACAGACTTGTCTTACCACCGAACTTATCACAAGTGCACAATGTATTTCATGTGTCAATGCTGATGAAGTACGAGCTAGACCCGACTCATTTCTTGGATTTTGAAATCATTGAGGTTGATGGCAAGGTGTCATATATGGAAAATCCTATCAGAATCGAGGATAGAAAGGAGCAAGTCTTAAGGAATCAGACGATTCCAATAGTCAAAGTGATTTGAGAGCATAACGGGACTAAAGAAGTAATGTGGGAAAGCAAAGAAGCTATGACACGTCAATACCCTCATTTGTTTACAAAAGTTTGGTTTATTGTAAATTTCAAGGATGAAATTTCTGTAAGGGGGGAAGAATTGTGACATTCTGAATTTCCTGCCATTTTGAGGTTGTTGAATGTGAATGTACCTTTCGATGTATTTCAGTTTTGTCTCGCTCAGATCTAATCAATCTTGAACAAACTGACCAAAAGGGAAAGGCTAACGCGTGACAAGGTACGTGGACCTAGAAAACTCGAAAAAAAAAATGACGCTTTGATCATAAGAACTGTCGAGGGACCATTTAGAGCCAATAAAGCCGATCAGATAACGATTAAGGAATACAATGCTAGCGTTATACGAATGGATCGCGGGTGATGCTGCTTAACCAATGTATAATTTGTAAATTTTCCTAAATCGAACTATGACGATCGAAGCCGTCGGAACTAGTGATGAACCTTCGCAATTACATGACAATCAAAGCTGTCATAACTTGAGTTATCCTCAGTGTGATGATAATCACAAAGTCAATACGCGTAACGTTTGCAAAAGTTATCCATTAATTCGAGACGAATTGAAATTATGATCGACAGACGAATGATCATGAAATGGAAGCTCAAAATTGGTAATTGGAAATAGAGAATTCCAATTATGGGTAGGAATTTAACGACGTCTCGCCAAATGGTAATTTCGATTTGAAAAAGTGAAGTTTGGACTGAAAGTGCAAAATTATCATTTTGCCCCTCGACCATTTGCTCTTGCCTTAAGAACTCAAGAAGGATAAAATAGTCATTCCTTTTCCTCCATGGCTGCTGAAATTTTCATGCACAAGGGTCAAAGAATGAGTCAAAGCTTGAATGGTATTATTGGTGAGTGCCACATGTCAAGTAAGGAAGCCCTCAAGCATTAATTGCCCTTACCTAACCTTGTCTAATCAATTTTAGATCAATAATATGTGTGTGACAACCTTATTGAAGACCTCTTCAACCGTGTATGCCATCTTCATCAACTCCCTCGCATTTCCTCTCCATTTTGGCCTCAACCGAAACTGCCCCAGAAAGACAATTCTTGTCCCTTTTGTTTGGCCTGGTCGAGCCTCTCTTCTCGACGTCGCCTGGCTGTGCTCCGACCACCAGGAGAAGGTTGATGTGTCCCCGACAAGTTTCAAGTGATAGATCGAGATTTCGTTGGACTGTTTTTCCAAACCAGCCCTTAGACCAAAATTAGACGGAATCCGCGCGAGCTGAAGTAAAGTCTTCATTCTGCCTCTTAGAGACTCCGATTGGCCTCAAATATTTTTAGGAGAGCTTCATAACATCTAGTACTATGTTTAGATAGTCTATGGCTGCAAGTAGATGGTGTTAAATAAGATTTTTATGGCTTATTATGGGTGGTACAAAACTGGACAGATTCTGATCAAGTGGAGATCAGGCTGTTCCGACGTCTTTGGGGTGTCAATCAACTTCAAATCTCTTGGTGAGCCTTCTAAACTTGTAAATGAAGGCCTTTGTATGTTATTTGTGCAAAGAGTTAGGCTTGAAATTGAAGTATAGCTCGATTGAACGATTGGAAACCGAAATCGATTCTGTTTTGGGTGGATGAACGATGTTGGCCGGTTCTGTTTAGGGGTTGAATGAGGAATATTTAAACTTCAATCGACCTATAATGTCTTGTATGAGATGAAAGAGGTGTCAATGGGAAGTGTGAGAAGTGGATTGAGGTTCGGAAGTGATTTATGGCCAAATTGGCGCGCGAAACTCTAAATTGTGTCTTGTCGTGTGTATAATTGAGTAAATCGAATACATTAAGGGTTTAAAGCGAGCATTGTCATGTGTTCGATTGTTAGAAAAGGTGACTTGAATTGCCAAGGGTATGGCTAGGGAAGGATGGAGTTAATGGAAGTGAGTTTTATATGACTCGTGACTTAGGATTGGTTAATCTTGTTAGGTTGACGACGCATTCGTGAGGATTATATACTTGTGGCTTTAAGGATACTTGCTTGGTGTGACATTGTGATATTTAATCATATAAGTGTTTCCTAATCCTTTTTCTGAATGCCAGGACATTGCTGGATGAGTAATTGAATGATATGATTGACTGCGAAATTTTATGAATTGAATCGCATATGTGTCTTGATGGCATGGTGATATTAATGAGAAAGGTGTTGAAGATATCAATTGGTCTGATGACCTCGGCGGTATCGGAGAATGGTGAAATTGAATAAGAATGCGAATGCCAATTGGTCTGATGACCCCGGCAACATTGAGTGGCTGTAAGTCTGGAGAGTACCGATTGGTCTGATAACTCCAGTGGTACGTGGATATCGTTTGGTCTGATGACCCCGGTGATGTCAAGTGATAGGAGGGCCAATGGAGTATAATTGAGCATGATTGTTTTCATTGATTGTCTACGCCCGTTGAAGTGATGTTGTTGTCGTGTGATGCCTTTTTGCCATTGTATTGCTTGTTGTCTTGCATTTTGGGTGGCATTTGTGTGTGATCTGGTAGGATTGGTATTGAGGTATAGGGCTAGGTTTCACTTTCTGAGATGTCGATCTCATCCCTTAGTGGGACAAACTTTTCAGACCCTAAACCTTAGCCATGCTGCCAATCCGCATGGGCGATCAAAATGAGATGACCGCCCTTTTTGATAAGTTCCCATATCGGAAGGGTATCGCCTATATCAGGAAGCGCACAACTGTCTGGGTAGACGAAGGGTCTTTTGAAGCATGGCTTCGTCAAATGGGAGACAATAGCCTTATGGGACCCCTGCTGCCAGAGGATGCTTCATGGGAAGTATTCCAACCTTGTAACATCCATCCCGACCAGACATTGAAGTGGATAACCCAGCATCCGTGGGAGGTTCAAGAAATATATCTGAAGTGCCGAAGTCTCCACTATCTTCTGCAAAATATATGAATTATTTAGATATTTTTGCTGACGTGATTGAGGCCATTGACAAAGAAGACGAAGCAGAAGTTGAAGAAGAAAAGGAAACCGAGGAAGACACCGAAGGGCCTTTAGAAAATGTACCATCCGAGACTTTTTTGGATTACAATCCAGATGTCGAGGGGGAAGATGGAAGGGATGATTCAAGTTGTTCTTCTGAGGAGTCCGGATGAAAGGGGTTAAGTGACTAAGGACCAATTTTGGTGTGAGACTCTAAGAAGGGTATAATAGTAACCTTTGAACCCTATGCCTTAGTTTATTTCCCTACCCAAGTGTGCGGATTTATATTTTTGTCTTTTCCCTTCCGCTATTTGTAATGGATGTTTCTGAGATGTATAAATGGTGTATTTTTGAATTCTTCCAAAACTCCCATTTTCTTTTATCTTTATTGTATGACGATATATCTCGTTTTCGTTTGCACATTTTATATCATAATAGGCCGTGTGAGGTTCCTGGGTAGAGATTGGCCTGATGCGGATGTAATGAGCTCCAAGGGACACGGGGCGTTACAGATAGATTGTCAGATGTTGGTTGCATCTAGTAAGGGATCGTTGCTCCTTTTGGAATGCCTACTCATTGTAATTGGAGTGCCTTAGGCATGGAGTTACCACTTGTAATTGTCGTCGTCGATAGTATATGAAACAATGTATGGTTTATAGAAGACACTGTCAAGGAGTAGTGTAGGTTACAGTAATTGTCGCAGATCATCGATTAATAAACAAATCTCATGTGATGTCCAATGTCTAATTAATGGTGGAATGCATTGTGGTTGTTTGAGTGCCTTGATAGTTTAGTCCAGTTGACATGCTTGATATGCCATATTCATGTCGCATTGTGTGTGATACCTTGATGGGTAAGTTGCTTGTGGTTGAGATATATATACCTTGTGATCTATTATTGATTAGTATGATGTTCTGGATGAATCAACGCCCTATCCAGACTTAGGCGTTGACTCACTAAGATTATATATCACCATTTTGTGGTTAACATTTTTAGGTCCAACGAAGATGTCGAATCAATGGCGTCCGGTTAGGTTTGGGATCTCTTCTCACATAGATATTCAAGTTACATGCCACCCAGTCCCAGGCTCAAATAAGATTTGGGAGGAACGCATCACAACGATCTACAAGGAAGAGGGAATGGAGGATTTAGTATCTCATCCCTTTAAAGAGTGGGTTTTTCCTAATGGTGATAGTGTCTTTGGCCCATATTGGGATCGTTCTAGTTTTGTAGGTAACCTTGATGTCGAAATATTGGATCCTAACCTGATTGGCAATGACATTGTTGAGCTTTCTTTTGATCATGACCCTTTAGCCTGACCTTTAAAGTTGTAGACTTTTGGAAGTAGACTGATGACTGACCCTACTTGAATTTTGGTCCCTTTTTGGTGATTTTTAGGGAGCCACCCTAGAGTGTGGGGTTATACTTAGACTATGGCTCTTAGGGTTGAATATGAGATACCTTTAATTTTGTATGGACGGTTATTCATTTTGGTTTCCTATTGTTACGGATGTTTATATTTGACTATCCTTTTATGTGTTTGGGAGTTTCGTACGTTTTTGCATGTGCAATTTGGTATCGTGGGTCGACAGCGTACCTGGGACGTTATTATTGTAACCTAAAGCGATTTGATGGGGGTATTACGTACTCGAGAATCGGCGCGGGACATGCCAAATTTATGAAAATCAATGAGATTTTAGAGGAAAACATGTGATCTGATTTTAAATGGTCGGCCAAAGTAGATAATATCTGATTTGACAAAAAAAAATATAAAAGTATGTTATGAGCGCCACAAACATACTAGAGTTAGTAGAATAAATTGTGATTGACTGTTGATTCTGAAATCCATAATATAAATTTTGAAAGATTATTTAATCGGAATTTCATATATTCAAATCGTCCTGTCCATCGGTTCTTTTCTAGTACTTCACCCGATCGTAGATATTAAGAATGGGTCACACTTTTCCACCTCTTATTCAACTGTAGACACCTCCTCGTCCTTCCACCTTGTATTAATCACATTATTCCTTGCGGGTTACACTTTAGCATGATTTCGAATCTTGAAGATGTTCAATATAATTCTACTCCGATACAAGAAATTGGTTAATTGTGGTGCTAACTTTTAATTTAGCTTATTTCTTGCATTTTCCTTCTCTTTTTTTTTTTTGTTTCATCTCTCTCTTTTTTCCCTTCCATTTGGGACGACAATGTGTCCCTCTTTTACAGAAAAGGTAGTTTATTTGGCAAATAGCTAATGAGTTATCGTGTTAATGAGTTGTACATTGTACTAGGAAATTACTATTTTAAACATAACACAAGCACAAGGAAGAGTGAAAACAAGAGTCTATTGGGACTATTGAATGCAGATTTAATTAAGATTTTAATTTATGTCATTACATTATATTTCGTATGTTTAATCCGCGCATTCAACTTTCATTCTTTTCATGAATTTAATAGTCGTTTTATAATTTATTTTTCATGTCATTACTACTTGGATTGTTCTTTTCCATTTACACTTCTACCATCAATAGATACATTTAATCAATTTGAGTCCTCTTGCATATTGCCTTTTATAGTAACTGCACTACAAAAAGTAATACCATTTTGAAATTTTTAGCCGTTAAGAATGCAATTGTTTGATCTTAATAGGCCCTTGTCAAACTTTTGCGACTTATATATGTAGCTGTAAGGATTCAATTCTCTAAACTAATAACGGGGAAGGTTAGGTAGCATTTGAATCATATATTGTAATATCTAAATATTTTATACTGTAAGATTGAACCGGCTTTCGATTTTTCTTCTTTCTAATTTAACAGGACATTGAACCGTCGGAAAAAATTTCGAATCTCATTGTATAATTTTTGCAAAATCCAAAAAGCAAGAAGGGAGAGCGATAAGTAGGAGTGTGCATGGTTCGGGTCGGTCCGGCCCCGGTATGGAATCAAGGACCAAGTTAGTAGTCCCGATCCCAAAATTTTCAAGACCAAGGGCCAGACCAAGATCGGATTGGACGGGGACCAGCAGTCCGGTCCGATATTGGTCCCCAATGGGATCATTAATACCAGCTACTTATAAAAATCTAACCTTTTGAATATAATATGTTTCGATTGCATGATAATTTACAATATATACCCCTAGTTTAATAAAAAAAAATCCATTGGACTATCATCGTCTTGCTTTGAGAAACGACATCACGTAAGTACTCTAGAAGTTAGGCCTCTAAATAGAAGAACATGAAGGATCTTGAAAGCAATGTGATTGCGTTACTACATGCAGTTTTGACACAACAAATAAAGATGAAAAGATCGAAGTAGATCTAGGTGATACATCATAGTTAGCCCATTACAGGAAATGTAATAAAAAAAAAGCCATTTTTCACGAGTCGTTATGAACATTGAGAACAAAAAACTCAATCAATCACAAAAAGATAAAAAGAATACAGGAGAGAAAAGTTGAGTAGCATAAAATTCACCGGATTACATAATGAAACATATGGAGTGAACGTTATCAAAGATGAGAATCGGAAAAAATATCAAGATTATGGCATGATTTTACTCGCAATCCTTCAACTAATGATGGAGACTGAGAAGAGAGAACTTAGAGGATTGAGTGTTGTGGAGATTCTAGGGAAATTATAAATTATGTTAACTAGTTCTTGGTTTTTTTTTTAAACATTGTTCTGTTTTGTTTCAAATCAAACATTTCAAGTTCTTTTTTTCTAATTGTATATGTCTATATATAAATAATTATAAATATTTTGAGTGATTTGGTTCGGGCAATCCGATTCGGTCCATCCACCATGGAACCGGGGACCGAACATTCCGGCCACCGGTCCCGTCCGGCCACCGGTCCTGTCCACCGTGGAACTGGGGACCGAACCGTCGATCACCGGTCCCATTCATTGGGATTGGGGACTGGACTGCCCCTCCAACCCGTGTGGTCCGATTTAGTCCAATCCCAATCCGATCTAGTTTGCACACCTTTAGCGATAAGAAACCCCGGATATCCATGTGTAGGGCCCCTGGCCGATCGAACTATCCATACTGTTCAGCTCAATCACAATATTTAATATCGAGTAAATTCTCGCTAATTTGCTATGGAAATCCAAGTCGAAATATCACAATCATGAAGGAGAAATCTAGGGGAAATAAAATCTTTTATTACAGTTGAAAGGAAGTTTCTCAAGTATTCTAATGTTTTTTTTTTGGGGTCATATTTTTGTACGGATTAATTTTAACATCTCCTGTTTTATCTACTAACAGTCACTATGATTCTATTATTACCACCAAAAAAATAAAATCGATGTAAGAAACTTTCAAAGTTTTTTCTCCTCGAATTGCTTTGGATACCTCTTCTTCTTCGTCGGGTCTCGAGCAGGTTGTCGTCTTCTTCTTCTTCTTCATGATCCTCCTTTTCAAGAAGCACTGCGAGCCAGCGATTTCACTCGGGCACGCCACATTCTCATAAGGAAAAGGAACTGGAAAACCAAGAAGATAATGATTAAAACGAAAAAAGAAAAAACCCATCTCCTTCTTTTTACGAAAGAAGCAACAGCAGTCCTCGTCGGACATTTTCCAGATCAAATTCTGACCTACATTTCTTCTTGTCGTCACCTGGTTCCTTTCTTTATTTTTAGTTTCGTCGTTATGTTGGATTAAAATATTACCTTGTCAGAGTGCCTGCTCTGAGCAAAGAAGTCTGGTGAGGCGAGATGGTTCGCTCTAGTCTGGTGGCCTCCGGAGCTGGATATTGTTTCTTTCTTCTTTCCTCTTTTTTGGGTTTTCTTTTATGTAGTACTCTGTCATTGTTACTGCTTTCTCTGTTCCCTTTTAGTGAACAAGAGGGGGAAGCGGACGAAGGGCTTATTTTTTTCTTTTAATTTTTTTATTATTTTTTTGCATGCATTTCGTATAGAATCTCTGGATCTCGGGTGAGTTGCATTTTTAGCTCGAGATGGTTCGTAGCTGAGTTGAAATTTCCAGCGATCTTGAAGTTGTAGGGGGGTCGTCGGTTTTTTGGGAAATTCTTCAAAATGGTTGAAGACTTTCTGAGTATCAGAATTTGGGATATTCTCTGGGAAGGTACTTTTGGCTAATTCGACTGTACTTTCCGTGTTCGAGAACGGAATTCGAATATAGATTGTTCTCGTTTGTCTAGTCTTGTTCTGGTTGTTGTGGCACTTGTTATTTAGAAGGAAGCGGAATCCGTTGAGAGAACCATGATCTATGCGAATAGCATTCTGGGTTGGAAACTGGGTCTTGATTCTTGAAATCAGAGTGATAGCTGAGCAAGGGATATGGTCTGTTCAGGGCAGTAACTTTCTCCCAGTGTGCGTCAAGCCCTAGAGTTGGTGAACGCAGGTGAACCCACCGACTAGCATTGCCATAGCAATTTATAGTGATGGGTTGTGTCGCTTCGAGAATAGATGAAGAAGAGAGGGCTCGGGTGTGTAAGGAGAGAAAGAGGCTGATGAAGCAGTTGCTGGTGTTTAGGGAGGATTTTGCCGATGCCCTGTTGACTTACTTAAGAGCACTGAAGAACACGGGAGCAACACTCCGGCAGTTCACTGAGTCGGAGTCCTTGGAGATCGAGAACACTTCATTTGGCCTGGCATCGCCTCCTTCTCCTCCTCCCCCTTTGCCTCCGTCACCTCCACCTCCACCGGTTTTCAGTCCAGATATTAGGAGGCCCAATAAAAGTAACGAGGAGATTACTAGCAAAGAAGAAAGTAGAGAGATCAATGGGCATTTTATTTGCACCCCAACTCCTCCACCTATCCCTAGCTCATCCTGGAATTTATGGGACCCTTTTGAGACTTCTTTGCCATTGCACGAGAGAAAGAGTAAAGTAGCGATGGAAGCAAATGATGACGAGAATGGGGTGGAGAGTAAAACGGAGTTTGAGGGAGAAGAAGGGATAGAAGAAACTCTGGAAAGGGGGGTGGTTGATCTCTTGCCTGAGAAGGAACAACATGTGGAGTTTGTTGATGATAATTCATCGCAGATGAGCTGGAACGCTAAGGAAATTGCTGATATGATCAGGGAAGTTTGGAAAAGCAAGAAGTCCTTGGAGGGTATTGTGAAAAACTTGGATGAGTATTTTCTAGAAGCATCAGCTCTTGGTGGGGATGTAGCTATTCTTGTGGACATCAATTCATGGGATAGCTTCCCACCTGAGAGAACAAAAGAACACAAGAGTAAGTACTACTTTTTATTTGTTATTGTTCTTACTGGATTTTGCATTTTTCCCCTTGCAGTTCAATAGTTATTTTGATGTGATTGTAGAGCTTTAGTGTGTTTAGATCTGTGCAATGTTTCTGATGAGTTTGATGTTGTTCAGCTATTTCAATAAGGCATGTTCTTGCTCAAATCTGATCCAGCATGCAAAATGATTTTGGCTTTGTGTTATTATTGTCATTTTGTGGTGATTCTCTCTCACAAATGAGGATTCTTAAGCAAGGACAGGTTCATTCCTCTGAATCTTGAGGTCATATCATAGAGAAAAACTGGTGGAATTATGATGTGACTGACCGAATATATTGGTGTTTAGTGCATTTTCTTTTTGCCTTTGATTTGTCTTGGATTTTTATGTTACTTTCAGTATGTTTCTAGTGATGCGATGCGCCATATAATTGGTTCCCTAATATATTCAAGTAGGCTTGGTTGACAGAGCATGTACTCTGTAAGACAGGAAGCTCACGCTTTCGAGTCTTTGTCCATGTTGCTATAACGGATACTTATAACTTGAGTCTCATACCCAAATTTCCTTCTTTAGCTCAATTTATTTGGATTAATCTTTATCAACTACATCTGAGGTTTCTCTGTCCAGTACAATTTAAGCTAGTTCTTCTCTGTCTCCATTACTTTCCAAGTCAATTGCTCGCTGTACCATCACCTACCATGTGCTTAATTTCCCTGTAGGTGCTTATAAGTAACTAAACTTTGTACAGGGAAGAGAAGCAACTCTGCTAAGGTTGTGAGTCCTCTTTCCTGGAACTGGTCGTCTAAGTCACTTCAGCTTATGAGAGATGCTGCTGAGTGTCCTGGTCCTAGCGAACCCTGCATGCCGGGAGCTCATCGGATTACACTTGAAAAGCTGTTCTCTGCAGAGCATAAGCTTTATAAACACTTAAAGGTAGGATTTTGTCCATGATTGATCTCCGATTTCCTTGAGAAGATGTTCTATATGTGATTCTAGCCGTTCAGATATATACTAAATACTGTGCAATTAAAGCTTAACTGGAGAAATAAATGGCTGTGCTCATATTCAAGAAAATTATGGCCTTATTTTATGTCAAAGATTTTTCCTTTTGCAGTAATGACTGGTGTCTGTTACCTCTTTCATGCTTCACAATTCCGTACCTGTCCAGTTTCTTTTCCAGTCTCTAAGTGTTTCTTAGAAATAGGGCAACTTGCCTAATTGAAGTCAAGCATTTTCTCCTATCTTATAAATCTCCGAAATTTAACCTAATGTCTCATCTAGTAAGTAGGAATATGGCAATAAGACTTGGATAACAAGAATCAAAATCAATAGTGAGAAGTCAGGATCTTATCGATCATCTGTGAATCACCAACACTTGAAATGATAATGGAACATTTTCTATGGTTTGACTTTATGTTGCAAATAATCTGAATATAGGTGAATTGATATACTAGCGATAGCTATTGCTCTATGAGCATCTTTAACTTTTTCGTTTCATCATGCTTATTTATTTCTCAGAAAGTCCTTCATTTGTTAAAGCATGGTTGTAAAATATTTGATATTGGCTTCTAACATCCAGTGGCATGAACATGTGGGATAAGAATGTGCACTCCCTTGTTAAAAGATGAATTCAAAGTTTTCTCAATGCTATTTATGTAACTTAATTACCCTGCATGCTTTTAGGTCAAGAAGTAGCAATTATGTGGATAAGCTCATTATCAAAGTTTGATCTGGATAAGTTGATTATGCCTGCGAGTGATCCTTTGTCAATTTGACACGGTGCTGAGATCTAGTAGTCACAGGCTAAATTGGGTGTGCGAATTGGTGGTTATGGTAGGAGAATGTTGCTATTCATGTTGATATGTATGTTTATGTTAATCAAGTTCTGGCACAAGTGAAGTGTATGAGCACATGATCTTGGTGTAAGTTTGGATGTTGATACTTGAACTTGGAAATTTTGATCTCTTTACCTGAACGCAGTATAAGTGGATGTGCATGGTTTTCTAGGGAAATATTTCACTACAAGATTTTAATGATTTTTCTTGAAAACTTTTGTCAGAGCAAATTCATTTTAAATTAGTCCTTAATGTGGATGTCGATAAAGCATTGCGATTGGTGAGATTTTTTTTTTTTAATCGTCATTGGTGAGATCAAGTGTCAACGGATATATTCTTCTGTTTGCACTTACTTTATTAACATGATCCTGTCCTGACATGATTAACTTTGCATCAAGTGGAATAGGACTGCAAGTAACTTTTCTCCGGGTGTATGCAATATGATTTACAATGGCAAATGATCATATTAATAGCTAGTTTCTCGCTTTTTCCATGTTCCCACTCCGATGCTCTTCTCTCTATTATGTTCTGCAGGAGGAAGAAATCGCAAAGCTAGAGTATGGGAGAAAATTGTCGTTACTGCAAAAGCAAGAAGATGAAAACCATGACTGGGCCAAGACGGACAAAACCAGATCGACTGTGGAGGGTCTGGAGTCTGACCTAGTTATTCTGCAGCAATCCATTAGTAGAACTTGTGCAGTTATACTGACTATGATAGATGAGGAGCTCAACCCGCAATTGGTTGCATTAACTTCTGGGTAAAATTTATTCAGCATTGAATATAGTTATAGCAATGTGTTGCCCAAAAAAAAATAAAAAATACACCAGTCACTTGAAATATTTTCTTTCAGACACCTTAAGACCTTTAAAAGGAGGTAGATTGCGATTTGGACTCCTGTGTAGTTTTGCACTGTCTTGAAAAGGTAAATTATTGATGATGGGGCGGCGTGGAATTAGATGAGAAAAGAAGCAACTAGGAGGATGAACGAGCAAGGAACCGTACTAAATAATCATGTTTTATGCTAAAACAAATAAGTAAACATAGGCACGTCCATTTCTCTAATTATGGTATTAGTTGCCACAGTGGTAACCTCCAAATTCCAATAAGGCCATCCTAAGTATCTTCTTTTGGTGTTTGCTTTGATGTCCCTGTTTCCAACCTGGGTCTAAAATTGGCATCCCTAATTTCTGCCTCCATCTTATTTTGATTTTACAGGCTGATGCACATGTGGAGAACAATGTATAGATGCCATAAAGTTCAGAACCATATTGCACTCCAATTAAATCACATTTCAGTGAATCAAGCAACAGAGCTTTCTTCAGACTTCCATCACCAGGCTGCAGTACAGCTCGAGGCTGAGGTGGAATCATGGTACGACAGCTTCTGCAAGCTCGTTACATCTCAAAAAGGTTATGTCAGAACACTCTACAGGTGGTTACAATTGACGGATTGCCTTGCGGATGAGCAAATCCAGAGTAATTTCTCTTCTGCACTTCGTACACTTTGCGAGGATTGGCAGCTTCACCTTGACAGGATACCTGATAAGGTAGTGCCATTAACTTAATTACCCCTCAATGACAATGAATCTAATTTAGAATCTGATACATGAATTTAAATGCTTACGAATGAGAATAAGCTACACCATCACATGGCTAATTGGTAGCTGTATGTTGATAATTGATGTAGCTACTTGATACAGTTCATGTTCTTTTGGTGTTTTCTTTGCTGACTATGGTAAAATATGCTGTCAGAATGCGTAATAGATACTTGGATGGTTAATCCTGGCTGTGACTATAGTAAAACAAAGCTTGACACGGGTAAAGGCATGCTCATTGGTATTGTCTATTATTTAGTTATTATCTAGTCATAATTGTAGTTGCTGGTAGAACTTGCATTATCATCTCTTTTACATGCAATGTTAGGACACGGTCTATTATTCTTTTCTTGTACAGTACATCTGTTAAATATGTAATTTCTTGTGGAGCATCTCTCCTTACTTCTATCTATTTCTTTTGGTTTTATGTGGAAGGCAATAGGTTATTCTATTTTCATGAAGTTTCTGTTCTTGTTTCTTATGTCAATCATCTCACGCTCTAGGGCTCTGCATGCTTGAGCTTCAGAAGTTTCCAATTATTTCACAGTTGACTTTTTGGTTTCAATAGGACGCAACAGACCGATAACATTCGGTAGGTTACTTCTGGGATATATTTGTTCAGCAGCATTCTTGTTGTTTATCACATGTATGGTCAACTTTTGTATTAATTGTAGCAGATGGAAATGCAACGATTGTTTGTTGTTGGAACCGGGGATATTAACTATTAAGGGCTCCACAATAAATTTTGCATTTTATAAAGCAAGACGGGTTAGTATCAAGAAGTTCCATTAACTTGTAATCGAGATGATCCCGACATTTCAAAATATATCATCGCCTGCAATAGTTTTTCTTCATGGGCCGCGCTTATTCTCTCTGTTTTATTGTTTACAGACGGCTTCAGATGCCATCAAGATCCTTCTACTGGGTGTCCGCTCTATCCTTTTGCAACAGGCTGAGGAACTAAACCTGCAAAAGAAAACCGAGAAGCTCGAAAAGAAGTTGCAGAAAGAGTCATCTTCACTGGACGAAATGGAGAGAAAGCTCGAGCGAGGCTTGTCCGCGGATAACCCTACATTGGAGTTGGGTAATCATCCTCTATCACTGAAGCGCGCGAAGATCGAGGCCTTGAAGAGACGGTTGGACGATGAGAACGCCAAGTACATGAACTCAGTCGAGGCCACCAAGGCCATGGCCCTGAACCACCTCAAAAACGGCCTGCCTTGCATTTTTCAGGCACTGATGGAATTCTCGAGCGCCTACGCCAGGGCATTCGAGGCTCTTAATAGTCGTGGCGAGCAGGTAGGCACTTGTGTGGATGAGTCGCGGGTGCCCGCGTGATCTCATGGACCCCTTGGGGGCGGTGTATGAAACTTGAATCGTCATTTGGTGACGATGTTATGTGCATGGATATACCTGTGAAATTCTTTCAAAATTTTGGCTTTGATCTTTAGCTTGATGTTAGATGGCTGGTGCGTGTTTATTCTAGATTGCAGAATTCCTGTAATCATGGCCCACGAGATTGAGACAGGATATTTTCGTTTATGGCGAAAATGGCCGCCGGTCAGCCCCCCGAAAAAAGGAGAAAATATTCGGTGGTTAGCAATCACCAAAAGTCATCAGCCTGGCTACGTGGCATTCCCACACCATTCAAAATGTCAAACGTGTTCTCTGACAGATCAGCTGGAAAATAAAAAATAAAAATAAAAAGACGTTTTTATCTCTCTCCTCTAATTTTTTATTTTTGGGTCGGTCGCCTCTAATGTTTCTTTTTTTGTTCGGTTTGAGAGTCTGAAAAAAGAGCTGCAACGAAAATTAGTAGGAGAATTGTGTGGATACGGAGGGCGTGTGTCAGCCAAAAATTAAGGATTTCGAAAAAAAAATATGGATTTCGAAAATATCTCTGAAAAAATAATCGTCCGTATCACTTATAATTATGAATAATAATAAAAAAATATAGTTACATTATCATCGAAAATATTTAGACATTGATTGATGTGATTATTCTCGTTGTAGCCAAACTGATCCTGGATGAATAGTTTGACCAACCGAGGTGTAATTGTAGTTAAAAAATTAGGAGCAATTCCAAACCATCCTTATTGTAGAGCGCAAGTCAAAAGCAATCAGAGATTCTTGCCGAGAAAAATCAGAACCCACGACCGAAATGGTTGATTTTAAAGGTAGGAAGAATCAAACGAGACATCATACGTAATAGTTGGATAAAACAAAGAAGGGTAGAAGCGGTGGTTGACTGGTCAAAAGGTGTAAAAAAAAAAAAAAAAAAGACTGAACTTCAAAGAGAAGAAGGCAACAGAGCGAAGAAAAAGCGATAGGATGGGAGAAGTGTCCAAAAAGAAAAAAAAAGTCTTAAGTCTATTGTATTATGTCAAATTCAATCCTAAATATTTTTTGATGTCAATTCAATCTTAAACATTTTATATTTATGCCAATTCATTCTTAAATCTTTTTTATTTATGCTAATTGAATTAATTCGGCCAATTTTGAGCGAAAATTACTGAGTTGGGCATCGATTGGCATATCTAGCGCTGACTTGGATATTTGTTCATATTATTCTAATTTTTAAAATAATTTATTAAAACATTTTGTAGTTTTTTTTTAAAACTATTTTTGAAAATTATTTTAAAATATTAAAAAAAATATCTACGTTAGCGCCAACGATGCCAGTAGGACAATTGATGTCCACGTCTTTGATCAAAATTGGATGGATTAACTAAATTAACATAAATACAAAAGATTTAGGACTATATTGACATTAGTGCAAAAGATTTAGGACTGATTAGCACCAATAAAAGATTCAGGACTTTATTAACACCAATGTAAAAGGTTTAGAACTATATTGACACCAAAAAAAGGTTTAGAATTGAATTAACAATGATGCAATAGGTTTAAGACTTTTTTTATACTTTTCCCAAGAAAGAATATAGGAGTGAGAAAGAACAAAAAAAAATCACATCGTCTGGTGAATATTTGAATCCTATACTCATTTATTCGAAATCATTTTTGGAATTAGGTCGTATATTCAGAGTTATGTAAATTTTGATATGCGATGTCCAAATTTAAGAGTTGTTAAGCTGTGGAAGTAAGAAGTGGAAGATGATTAACATAAATTTGCGATAACTATTTGAAATCTTAGTTGAAGATTGGATAATTCATCTCATGAAAATCATAATTTAGGGTGCTGTGGAGGTGTGAGGTTTCACGAAAATCCGATTTGGAATTTACCCTTCGGTTGAAACGAACTTTTAAAGTGTCGTGTGCAAGCTCTGCATTGCGAATAGCTTTGAATAACTTGCATTGGACGAGTGTTTTGTCGGAGCATAGAAGTTGCTTCGTCAGCTATTAACCCTAATGTAGCTGATTCTTAATTGAGATATCGGTTTACTTGATTTTGATGTTGCTTATCGCTTATTCGATAGAGTTGCTCGTTGGTCAGCTCGAGTAATCTATGTTGAACTAAGCACAAACGGGGGTTACATCCATGGAGGCGTGGTTGCTCGATGATTGAAGTTTAACATGAACTGCTATTGCGGACAATTGGAATGTGCAGAGAAAGTAAAAAAAAGGCTTACAAGATACGAATTGGAACTTTTATAATCATATACCCATATTATTTCGGGCTTCTACATTCTAAACCGATTGATGACCCATTTACAAAATATAATTAACCCATATAATTATTCAGATCATTCAAATACGAATTAAGAAATAGATTTGTGACAAATTTTGGCAGGTCCAGCCCTCACAAATACCCTTGCGAATAACATGGGTATAATAAATTAGCTATTTGCAAAACCTAACCTTTCACGCAAATCAGATAAAAAAAATGGCACATTAATTTAGCTGTCGGATGGCATATGAGGGCAATTAAACTCACCTCTCATCTAATAAACTGAAAATAAGTGTTGAAAATTGAAGTATATGAATCAAGTGCTTCAATTCTAAATCTCGAAATGAAAATGAGGAATCATTCAACAATAGACGAAACACGAACCGATTGGATCCATCGACACCAATTTACTTTTTGTTAGGATGTACGTGTGAGTTATGTTAGAAAAGTCCCACATCGAAAAATTGATGTGGTATTAAGCAGTTAATATATTCAAGTTGTCCCATAACTCATTGATTTAAGCTTTTGAGTGAAGGTAGGTCTAACTGGATTTATTGACGGGCTCGGATTTGGGCTCCCTCTTGGCGATCTCCCCAAGCGAAAAGTATCGAACTTCCGCTGTGCACTCCCAACACTTTTAATGACATCAATTTTGTTTTGACAACAAAAAGTAGCGTATTTCAAGCTTTCCATTTGCTGAATATTTTTCAATTTTTGTTGGGTGATGCCCGAACTAAAACACAAACTTATCCGAGATCTTTGTAATACTCAAAATTTCAAGCGAATACCCGACCCGAACAGGACCCAAAGATAAAGTACCAAAAATTTCGGGTCAGTTGGATTCGTACTTTGATTCGAGTATATTGTTTGGTTTGGTTTTGACACCTCTAGATGCAATGCAACCCCAGTTTTTAAAGCCAAATCTCGGCCTGCGTGGTCATACGCCATCCCCATGTTGCCCCTAACGTCGGGTATGTCGTGCCGGCAAGCCAGAAGTGATCCAACAATGGGTAGATAACACAGAGACTAAAATCCCACAAAAAAAGTCGGTCAATCTGAGGAGTAAAACAATAATTTTCCAATGACCAAATTTCGAAAACGGCGAGAGTTCGATCCCTCAGTAGTCAGTATTGTCCCTTTTAAGTTATAATGTCTAGAACAACATCAAAACATTTGTCCGGAGAAAGAAAGTCGAAGGTCAGCTTGAAACACTCGTCCAAACAAAGAGAAGAAAGAATAACGTCAGAATGCGTCTTACATCATTTTTATCAACAGGATGATCAAAACAAAGGCTTAATCACTTAAACAAAAACCCCAAATTCCAGGTCTTGTCCTAGTTCTGCCCCAATTATTTTTTGTCTAAGAACAAACCCCATATTTTAGGTCCAATCCCAAATCTGCCTGAATTTTTTTTTTTTTCGTGTCTAAAAAAAATTACCAACTTCTAGTCTCAAATCTATCCTGAACTTTTTTCATCTAAAAAATCACCAACTTTTAATCTAATCTCAAGATTGAACCTAAAGTTGAAGTTCCTTTTTAAATTAAAAAAATCTGGAACTGAACTTAAAGTTGAGGCATTATCTAGACAAAAAAAAGAAAAGAAAAAATTCTAGTTAGAATAAAGACTGAACCTTTAAGTTGGGATTTTTTAGGAAATTCCTTAATTGCTCCATGAGAACCAACAACCACCATTGTAGCACACACAACCGCTACCTTCTCCACTCTCTTCACCACAAGTACTGCCACCGCCGCTCCTCCAACTTCTCCAGCGTCGTTGTTGCCAGTACAACTTGTTGGCAAAGTGATGGTGGCAGTGCTAGATGGTTGTGGTGATGGTGGTGGAGATCGAGCAGAGGTGGTGGCCAGATAATGGTCACGGTGGTAACAGTGAAGGGTGGTGGATTGGAAATATAAAGTTGGCTAATGGCATCGGAGCATGAACAATCCAAGAACTTATCTTTTATTGCCTTATTTTGACAAGATCAAAGATACAACTACAAGAATCCGGCGGTTTCTCAGCCAACACCGAGGGATAAAAAATTCGGAAACAGAACATTCCGATCTAGATGAAAGCCGTGTCAAAATAGTTACAGTTCCGAGAACTACAATCGTCTTCCTAGTTTTTTCAAAGACCAGCAGTTATGTTGATCCTAGGCCACAGTGACGAGTCGAATGTACAAAAGAAGAGGTCTGGCGTTTTGCCGCCAAGACCATCCCATAAATTCAGGTCTTTTTTCGACAAAGAGGCACAACTTGACAATACAAGTACAGAGGGGCATGCTGTTCTCTACATCTCAACTTGGTCCCAGTCGAACCTTCCATCTTCAAAACCGTATTCTGATCGGTGAAGTCTGTTTCTCGACAACCTGCTCATCATGGCAAGACCTAATTGTAGAAACATAGAAGAAAGATATCGTCAGGCCCTGCATGAGCATAACGACGGAACGGCATATAAATTTGTGAAGTTACCATTTCTCTGCCATTGAGTGACAAATGGCTTTTCTCAATGGCAGGATAATGTAAAAGCAAAGGACTTTCAGCCATTTAATCACATCTACTAATCACACATTTAAACAGATGCACTTGACATCTCTTCTATGAAAAAAAATATTGGATTTGTGCTTCTCTCCCACAAATAATGACAGTTACTCTTGAAAACAGGACAGACGAGTTTACCTTCAACCATTCGATAGAGAGCCGACCACCAGCCTTCGCTAGAGATCTGATACTGATTTAGCGATTCCTCAATTATTTGATCATGCTTCCCTTCCAAAACTCCCTGCAGGGTTATGACCGCATCCTTGGTCGTCTTCAGGATGTTGTTGTCATCCTCAATTTCCAACTTTTGAAGATCGTTTTGCGAAGAAGTGAGACTGACAGCCAGAGCAAATTTAGCAGCATCGTTCCAACGTGATGAAGCGAGCCATCTCCTCTGTCCATCCAACCGCTTGCTCTCTTCTCTGCCAGATCTGCTTTCCACAACTAACTTGCGTAAATACTGAGCATTAGCTTCCCCGGTACTTTGTACCATCTTCGAGAAGGCGCTTCCTTCTCTAGACAACAATTCCTCAGGAGAATCATATTCCAAAACCTAAAATACGAGGCAGAAAAATTAATGCATAACCTGGTATAACACAGAAAATCTATCTTTGAGCTTACACAAGGTCGTGTCGGTGAATTTCCAAAGCATGTAGTACTCTTAGATGCAACCTTGATGAAAATGAAATCACAAACGATAGAAAGAGGATATTATTACCCGGCCAGAATCAAGAAGAAGGATCCGGTCACAATCAATTATGGTATTTAGTCGATGAGCAATAATGAGCATTGTACATGATTTGAACTCCTCTCTGATAGTTTTCTGGATTAAAGCATCCGTCCTAACATCAACAGCTGCAGTCGCTTCATCGAGAACCAGTATCTTTGATCTTCGCAACAATGCTCGAGCAAGACTTAAAAGCTGCCTTTGTCCAACACTGAAATTCTCTCCAGCTTCTGAAACCTGGAGAGGGTGTAAAAAATGTTGCTTCTAAGTGAAGTTACACTTTTCTTGATCAGTAAAATCAAAATCTATAAATAATTTAAAAAAAAGTAGGCGAATCAGATTTTTGGTTGAGTCACATCATCACGAAATTCCAATTACCCCCGCTTCTCTTACACTAATTATTCTTCACATTTACAAGATAAAAAAAAGCTTAAGAATTCCACTTATATGCCCCGCATTAACGTTCCAATAAAACTTCATCTAACATAAATTATAAACTATTCTCGATGTAATGTGACATAATTTAATCTTATAGTCAACAAAGCTAAAATCATCAAGAGAGGACATCTATTTTGAGTGTATAACAATGCATTTCCAAATGATCATGGAGGTGATTGCCATAAAAATTATTCAAATGACATAAGCATACATTAACATCAACATCATCCCAACCTAGTTGGGGTCGAACGACATAAGAATACAATATATACATTTAGCTCCTTGTATGCATATAAGAATCATTAGAAAAACCTGATCATATCAGCTTGCATTGGGAACCATTGAGAATTGAAAAGGCCAAATCACAACTTAGATATCTAACTTTAACAGGGGTGGCACTTCATTTTCAATTGAATGCACATACCTAATTCTACTAGGGTATTCGAGATTTACCACTTTTAGAGATTCTCTGATTGCTATAGTTCTTTCTTGTCATTAGAGGTGATCATATTATTAAATTTAACATTTGCTTTGGGATTGCGTGATGCAGTTCTTCACTTAGGTGCGATGCTTAAGAAATCTGCAGTTATTCTAAGGTCGTATGTCAAACAATGTTGGCAGACACGCTGGTAAAACAAAGAGTTTTGTCATATGGAAAATTTCAGGCAACAGAATGAACAAGTCGACATGGATATCTAGGAACAGGCTAAAGTAAATCTGCAGATCCTCAACTATCTCCTTTAACCACCAAATGAAGAGACTGACGCACATATTAGCTTGCGGCTAAATGGTGATAGTTTTCTACCAGCAAATTTTTAATATCCCATGTTGATAGAAGCAGAAACGTCAGGGTTGAAGAAGTAGTGGCATAAAAGAAATGTACGTCATGGTTGCAGAGAAATCCGTGCACGTTATAATGCTATGCTTAATTCTAAGTACACTGTGCAGAGCTAATATCAATGTCAACCACTGTCGGTGCTCAGGCTCAACATGAGTGTTCACGTCACCCCAGATTTAATTCTCAAGTGAATAGATCCAAATCCCTATTATTATATCGCTTCAGGGAAAGCCAATTTAAGGAAATGTACTGCATGAGGTAACTTTATCCACGTGACGATGCACTTGAGTGGAATCAATTGCACATGTTTTTTTTATGCTAGTTAATCAGTTGCAACAGCCAGAATCGTTAGGAAATGGGAAGAAACAACATATGTACCTCCGCATCAAGGCCTAAAGAGTTTCTACGGATGACATCCTTCAAATGTGCCCTCTCCAAAGCCTCCCAAAGGTCAGCATCATTATGTTCGTTGAAAGGATCAAGATTGAATCTCACGCTTCCTGGACAAAAAGGAAACAGATTCAGTAAGGAAGACTACCCAAATTATCAAAGAGAGGATGCTGCCATCCTGGTAAAGTGAGCCCTATTATGTTAAGATAAATTAACGACATGTTATAAACGGTTTACCTGAAAAGAGCACGGGTGACTGTGGTATTATACCAAGAACTTTGCGCAAATCCATCAGTCCAAACTTTCCAATGTCATAATCATCAATCAAGATTCTTCCTCTTTCTAACTCAACAATCCTAAACAAAGCATTAATCATGCTAGATTTCCCTGCACCAGTTCTTCCGACTATTCCAACCTTGTCACTTGGATGAACAGTGAAAGATAGCCCATGCAGTACTGGAGGAAGTTCTGGGCGATAACGTAGGACAACATCCTCAAACTTTATGGATCCAGATGACGGCCAACCCGGAGGTGGGCGGTTGCTCTCAACAATAGGTGGAGCCTCTGAAGGCAAATCTACATATGTGCCTACCCTCTCAACAGCATTTAAACTATTCTCAGCGAGACTTGCAAGCCTCAATACTCCAGTCAACAATCCTGTGATGTTTAAGGCATAACTAAGAAGAAGACCCATAGTGGATGCAAATGCCTGCTGATTCTCTGCTCTTCCATTTTGCATGACTGCAAATGTTGCTGTAAACCATATCATAAGGCCACCCAAAGTTTCGAGACGAATTGCAAGCCAACGGTTTCCACTCATGTTCACAAGAGTAAATCTGATGTTGTTATCCATGGACTTTCCATTTATTTCGGCCATGCGTTCATAAGCTTTGTATGCACGGATAGTTGATAGACCATTCAGCGCTTCTCCAAATTGTGCATAAACAGGGGACCTCGTTATGGAATCTAAACGTTTCACTTCACGAGCTGTGCTCTACATGGAAAGAACAGATGACTTTTATTGACAAAAAATGAAAATATCGATCTTAAATTACTGCGCATAGCCATTGAAGGCTGAAGAATTGGGATCGACATGCAGCAACCTGAGTTCTGACTAGTAATGTAGCGGTTATTCCAACCAAAGGCGTGGAAGAACTCAGAGTTGAAAAATAGCAACCAAGTATTTCTACAACAAAACAACTTGATTGGAAATATTATGTAAGCAATTTAAATTACTAAATTGGCGATTTTTTGTGAAATTATCGGTAGCAACATTTTCCAATCTTGAGTTTCTCATCTGTAAATATTTTTTATGGTTAATACTTGAGGTAGCTTGCCACAGCTTTCACATGAAAATGTCGAACCTTTAAGTCAGGAATCAGGATATCCAAAAGGTAACAAACGCATGAGAATAATAAATAGCCACAGAGAGTGGAAAAGAATCCTCGACCTAGGCTTAAGTACACCACAAGTGCCAAAAATTGTGTACGGTGCTCACTTTAGTGCCAAAACTTTCAAATCGATCACTTTAGTGCTAATATTTTGTAACTTCGATCGCTAAAGTGCCAACTTCTTTTAAAAACGATCACTAGAGTATCAACTCCGATTTAAGCTGATGTGATTCGCCGAAAATCCGGCATGTGTATTTTTTATTATTATTTGAGCTGACGTGGCTTATCGAAGTTAGCACTGAAGTGATCGTTGTAAAAAGAAGTTGGCACCTAAGCGATTGAAGCTACAAAAACTTAGCACTAAAGTGATCGATTTGAAAATTTTGACACTACAGTAATCGAAATTATAAAAACTTAGCATTAAAGTGATTGATTTGAAAGTATTGGCACTAAAGTGAGCGCCGTACACAACTTATGGCACTTGAGGTGTACTTAACCCCCTCGACCTATATCAATTTTTGCTACAAAACAAGAAAAGGCAACAACAAATCCGCAATTTTTAGCAACTGACAAGAGCCTAAAAAGGAAAGCAAAGAACTTAATCCATCTTTTTGTGATTTTATTTACGTCTAAGAAAACCTAAAGATGAGTTCAAAGGAAGCAGTAATAAATTTCAAAAGCAAAAGAGTAATGGCTCTTGGTCACTTTCTGAACTTCTAATAGAACAGATTTGGCTTTCTCTGCATTGAGTGCTATAATCCATTTCAATCTTTTGAAATTGTCAGACTACAATCAATTCATCATGCCAAATAATATCAGTCATCATAAACAAAACTATGAAAAGTACTAAACAACAAAGCCCAAAAAAAAAAAAACTTTTCATAAGAAAAAGTGGGAAAACATTCATGGAAGGATGAACATACCTGATAGTACAAATAGGCCCCATAGAACAAGACCAGAAGTGGCATAATAGCCCACAGGGACATTGTACTCACAATCCCTATCAAAACAAATGTAGAAAGAAGCTGCGACACCATACCCAGAAACATATTAACCATTTGGGCGACAGAGCGATCAATGTCTCCAAGATCCTTGGCAAACCGATTAATGATACGGCCAAGGGGATTCGTGTGAAAGAAAACCATTGGAGCTCTAAAGATAGAATTAAGCATAGTGTCATGCAATCTTTTTGCTGCATACAGACTTGAAATGATCAACCAGTATGAATTTGCCAGAGCCACCAAAACCTGCAAATGTATTCTTGGATGGTCAGCATAGAGATTTCAGGAGATATTTTCTCGTTTTTCCAATAAACTAATGATCTTGCCAATGTGGTCCGTCCAACTATAAGTCTTCATAATAGCAGCAGGCAAACGAAGCAAACATATTCATTGAAAGATAAAAGTCCTCGTTCTTCATAGTAACTAGAGAAAGTAGCATTTGCACACAAATTCCTACAGAAAAGTAAAGTCTGCAACAATTGTCAATCAACTGTAACCATCTTGCATTATACCTGACCAAATGATAGCAGTGCATATATCAGATTGTAGAAGCCCGGGTTGTAACTCGTTTGGGTACCTTGATCTGTCCAATAACTCAACCATGTGCTGCTTGAAACTCTTAAAACTTCAGTAAGGATATAACATGAAAGGAGGGTGATAACCACCCACATGCCTCCCAATGCATTTTTATATCTGAGAAGAGAGACATGCAATAATAATTACGTTACAAAAATAATAATTGACAAAAATTCGGCAAAGATTCTTTTCCAAAAATTTTCTCATAGATAGTGTTGCTGTAAAGCCATCCATCCTAAAGATGTTTCTAGCCTAATTGCTTTTCGATAAGAAAAGTCAAGTACATAGATTCTACCCTCATCCACTTTTTCTCCCTTAATTCACATTTCCCAAACTCTCTCTCTCCATCTTAGCTCCCAGCCTACCTCTCCCACAAACAGGTAAATAATATTACAATAAGCTCCATCATCCTCCGTAGAATTGAGAGGCATGCGTAAGAAAATACCGAGCTCTTCTACTAATGGAACAGTTTCCTGCTATTTCAATTTTCTACCACATTTGTTACCAAAGAAGAAACATAGCTGGAAAGACATGAATAAGAAACATCTTCCTCAAATTTCTGTGTCAAAACCTCCTAGAAATTTAAAAAGATGTGAATTAGACTACCACTGATTTCTAATATCATCAAGTTGCTCCTGCACTGGTACTTTGAAGCGCTCGGATATCAGAAGAATCAATTGGGCATAATTTTACTTCTAATTAAGCCATAATCAAGTTTTGCACAACATTTTAGTTCTGGAGTACCTAAAGAATATATTATTACCTAGCCAAAACTTTCAGACTTATAACACCTGTTTCCCTTTCTTCCTGCTTAATAAGCACTGATTTGGTTTCCTTCTTGCTTGGGTTGCTTGAGTTGTTGGGTACATCATTAGCAACCCCATTTACAACAGGTTTAGACGAACTCTTCTCATCAATTGAATCACTTTTTTCCTTCTCCTCCACATATTCCTCCATTTTACCCGCATTTTCCATCAACTTCTGAAATCGCTTGCCGCTGCGAGACAGCTCGTCAAATGTTCCTTCCTCTTCTACCTTACCATCATGTACCAGGATTACCCTGTCCACTTGTGATAGAAAATGAAGCTGATTTGTGACAAGCACTCTGGTTTTCTTGCTTAGTTCTCCCTTGATGCACTTATCAAATACCTGGAGATAAACCATGGAGAATTAGCAAGAATAAACTAGACAGCATCTGGCGCATATACTGGACAAGCTAAAATCATACAGACACAAAGCTAAGATATGGAACCAGGGAAAGTGGAAACAAAATCTGCATCCAAGTTGTAACACATCCTTATCTGCCAGCACATGCACTCATAATAACGGCCACACCTGGAGAATACTTTTTTACTACTCAATCATGAACTCTTTATTTTTCAAAACTTCTGTACATTTACTACGGATAACAATCATGGGATATGTGAATAAGTTGCAAAGAGAAGTTAAACAACCAAGATGCACTTTGGTAGATCACATGTATGCACGCAATTATGCTTGCATCTCAAAATCAGCTGCTTTACTAATTCAGGGGGTCAAAGACAGGCGAAAACAATTTTATAAATCTCAGAAAATTGCAAGACTACAAGACAAAGGATCTGATGACAGTAGGTGGAAGATTACAACTTTAAATGTTCAAGCCATTTTTGACAAGATAAAAGATATAAAGAAATTCTTTTTTCAGCAAAACTAAAATTAGAAACAATGAATGGAGAGCAAACTTATCTAGGTGAATCAAGTACCTGTCGAGCAACATGTGCATCTAGAGCACTTAGTGGGTCATCAAATATGTAGACATCTGAGTTTGAGTATACAGCCCGTGCCATAGAAACTCTCTGCTTTTGTCCACCACTTATATTCACCCCTCTTTCACCTATCTCAGTTAGATCACCGCCCTGGTAATGTTCATGTCAGAATGCTGAAGATTTTGGCAAAGAACATTGAACAGCATAGAATCTCTAGCACAATGCAAGTCCACAAGAACTACTTTAAAGATACAATTATCAGAACTAAACTTACGGGTAGCAAGTCAAGGTCATGCCGCAATGCAGTCACATCTATTGCCTTCTCGTATCTTCTTGATTCAAAAGGAGATCCAAACAAAATGTTGTCACGTACCTGCAAGCGATCGTTTATTTACATGTTGAATATAATGATTTCGAGGAATGAAAAAGCTTACAAGGTTTAGTTGAGCACGAATAATACAAGAGCTCCACGTTTATATTAATATTAGAGTGCAGAGAAGCGCACTCCAGCAGTAAGAGTCATTATGTTCATATAATAAAGCGAATGTTCACAGGACAGAAATATAAGCAAAAAAATAATAATAATGATAAGAATGAAGTGTGAAACCTTTAATACTCACAGTTGCATTAAAAATCCACGAAACCTGAGGAACGTAAGCAACTGTTCCTCTAATAACCACGTTTGCATCTCCAATTGCAGGAAGCTCCCCAAGCATTGCTGATATCAAGGATGTCTTTCCTTCTCCAGTACTACCAACAATTGCAACCAAATTGCCTAGTGGAACATCCAAATTTATATCCGACAGTGTGGGCCTCTCTGCCTGAAGTACAAGATCAAACACTTCAGAGGTGTATCTAAGCAATTGCAAAGATACAGACAATTGCATTTGCAAGAGTATTTTGCCTTTTGCATTAGATATTGGCTACGAAGTACATGGCAAGGGAAGTTGCCAATTGCTATAGATTGTCTCTGGCTATAAAAACATCCTAATTGCACATATTGGCAAGCAGAAAATGCTAGCCTCTTGCTTATATGAGGAGCATGTTACAAATCTAATGAGGGAGCATGTATAAGAATACCACTAAATGTATGAGTTCACAAAAATAGTTAAGCAACTCAGTTAAGACAGATCTCAGCTCTTTTTCATTATGTCTCTCCTCTTCTATAATCAAAATCTTCAATTTATCTACATGGTTGCTTTCCCCAGAAAACAGCTAATCAATATGGAGTGAAAAATTGCATATCTAAGGCCCAAAGCACAGAGTGCTTTGTACAACAGTATCCCAACATTTGCATGCACACAATTCTGCCATCTTCAACGACAATTCTGCCATCTGCAACGACCAATTGTTATAAAAGCGATGGTTGTACTCATGTGCATGCACACACAGGAACTTCAAGTTCAAAACAAGACCTTCGCATCCCAAGAAAAGTTTCCATTCTTGATGGTTATCGCTGGTAGTCCGGGATCAACAGGTGGATTAGGTAAAAGAATTCTTTCCTCAGCTAACAGAAGCTCCTCCAGTCGCTTCACGGATACATTTGCATTTACAGTCTGCTCATGTACAACAGCATTAGAAGCTTGAAAAAATATGGAAACATTAAGAGCTGGTTAATCATACACTATCACCGACAACTAGGAAATGCTAGACATAAAAGACAATGTACAAACTACATAAAATAAATAAATTGCAAGAACAATAAAAAGGAGAGAAATGGAAATGAAACTCAACAATCGTGCATTTTACTCTTTTTTACCATCAAATTTCTCTTGCATTAAAAGACTTTCATTCCCTCAGTATTATGGCACCCAAGTAATGAGCAGGTGTTCATGGACGAAGATGACATCAGTACTAAATGCTTCCAGAAAATTAAGTGGACCATTATTTTCTGGCACCGGATCATGCCACTGAATTCTTGTACTTTGCATCACAGTAAGCAGTTACACGTACCAATGATTCCCACCTTCACATCAATACCACCACCTTAATAATCAACTAAAGGTACTGTTGCCACCCATTACCACCAATCATTGCCATTCCCATAATAAAACTTCAGTTGTTACTAGAAAATCCAAATATAATCAAAACACTTTAAAGATGCATCAGCAATTTTGTGACAGAACGAAAATCTTTTCCAAGCTAAAGACAATTGACTAGAAACAACCCAAACCCTAAAACTGGGACAAGATCAATTAAGGAGAAAACTCAACCACAGAACTCATATACTTGTAAATGATTATGTTTTCTTCGAATAGGGTAATTATACTGATAAAATGGGAAATCAACTAAACATTTCATCAAATAATCGCCATGTATGAACCATTTACAGACAATGTCGAGGCACAAAAATTTCCCATCTCTTCAGAGCACATATAAGGTAGAATTAAATCGCATAAATTCATGCAAGCAATAAACAAGAGATTTGAGCAAGCAGCAATTTTCGAAAGAATGATTCAAGCAATTAAAATTCCAAGCACGGAGAATTTCTTAAACTCAATGAAGGGAATCAGAGAAAAGAAGGAAAATATGAGCTGCCATCCTCTTCTTAAGACACAACAAATGAGAACGTGTTTCTCTTAACTTTTTCTAACAGAGAACTTGTAAAAGATAGAAGACAACTTTAATATCACAAAAGCACATCAAGTCAAAACACCTATATCAGATACATCAATACTTTATATGCACGCTGCGAAATAGCAGCAAAGATTAGAGCAGTTTCGCCTAAACATAACTTCAAAATACCTGAGTTATTATATTAGGAAGCATGAACAGTGGAAACCGGAGAACAGCAAAGAGAGAAAGAGATGTAAATGCCCTTGCTGGTGTCAGATCTCCGCCAAGCAAAGTGAACATTCCAAAAGAAACAACAGTCACCACAACTGGAATGCTATTCAGTATGAACATGTTTAACTGTGGAAAAAGACAGACATATCAGTACTTAAAATGGCAACCTACGGTCATCAAAGTTCTACCAATAATAAACCATTGTCACATAGTTTTTAAAAACAGAGCCGGGCACCATATAAGAAACTCTTCTTAGTAATCATGATATTCAATTAGTTTTCCAATCCAAGCAAAAAAAGTTATCACCCTTTTTAATCACCAAGAAGGAAGCTGAGTAAAGCTAGCCCCATCCTAATTTGTTTTTCATTTAGGCTTACTGTCTTTGTTCGCATTTTTTAGCAACCAGATAATTTATCTCACACTCCAACAGTCTGCTGTCCTTGTAACAACTGGTATACTCTATTAGCTGTCCTCGGAGTGTTAACAGCACACATTCCTTTCACTTCCAGTCAATATAAATTTGTGGAAAGAGAAGTGAAAGCCATGCTCAGACATCAAGAATGTTGCTTTCCTCCCTGGACTTGACACATGACACAGTTTAAACTAAAACATGCTTAAGATACAAAACAGTGGGGTTTGACCTCTTTAAAGATACAGACAGCAATCTCCATGCTCCAAGTCGTAAATAGAGTTCATAAAACAGAAATTAAATTATAGCACTGTACCGCTCCTAATGTTTGAGCCTTCCGGAACCATGACAACTCATCAGCCCGAACACTTTGAACTTTGGCTTGGAAACTACTCTCCCATGCATAACATCTGAAGCATAATAGCCCCAAAAAATGTCAAATACTTAATTTTCAAGATGATCTAAAAGTGTTCTAAAGATGAAATCATACTTCACGGTGTCCATTGCAGCCAAAATTTCATTCATGAGGCCAATTCTCTTGTCTGTTCGTTGCAGCCCCTCCTTGGACAATTTCTGCATTCTGCTAATAACAACAGTCTGTTTCAAGCAAAATTTAAAGAAGTTATTAGTTGAAGAAAATCACTGAGACAGCAAGGCTAATTGACAGGTTGCAGAACCATAAAGTGCATTTATTAATGACATTCTTAAGTAAAATTATTTAAAAAATAAAATGAATCAACATTAATATAATAAGGCCAAGGATATCACCTAAACTTTCAGTTTACTAGACATGTACTTTATTTGATATATCTGCAATTTTTTATGCCACACATAAAAGATGTTAGATATCACCTAAATTTTCACATAAAGGATGTACTTTATTTGAGCCCTTACCTTTTTGCCCTGGTTATGGATGAGCTAACAAAAGATATTCAAGATGAGGTGCCGTGGTGTATGCTATTTGCAGATGATATTGTGCTTATTGATGAGACCAGGGTTGGGTTAACACTAAGTTAGAAGTATAGAGAAGCACGTTAGAGTCTAAAGGATTTACGCCGAGTCGAAGTAAGACAGAATACTTGAAGTGTGAGTTTGACACGGCAGGAAAAGGGGATCAAGAAACCGTAATATGCTCGGACAAGAGGTACTCAAGAAAGATACATTTAGATATCTGGGATCAATATTGCAAAAGAAGGGAGAGATTGGTGAGGATGTAAGTCATAGAATCAGAGTAGGTTGGATGAAATGGCGCAGTGCATCGAGATTTTTGTGTGATCGTAAAATTCCTCTTAGGTTAAAAGGAAAATTTTATAGAACTGCAGTAAGACCTGTCATGTTATACGAAGCTGAATGTTGGCCTGCACAAAGGAAAAATAAGCATAAAATAGAAGTAGCGAAAATAAGGATGTTAAGGTGGATGTGTGGTCATATAAGGATGGATAAGGAATGAAGATATTTGACAAAAAGTTGGAGTAGAACCGGTGGCAAAAAAGATGAGAGAACATAGATTGAGATGGTTTAGGCATATCCTCCGAAGGCCCTTATATGCACCGGAAAGAACAGAAGTTTGTTATCGAGAGCATAACACGAAGAAAACAAGAGATCGGCCGAAACTTACATGGGGGAAAGCAATAAAATAAGATTTAATGGAGTGTGAAATAGATTGGCGTACGGTTTGTCTTAAGACGGAGTAGAAGAAGTCTATTAGTATTGTGGAGGAGCAGTGTTTGTGTGTATATTTATTTATCTCTGTTTATTTATTTTTACACATTTATCTCTTTTCCCTCGATTGATTCTGCTTTAATTTTTATGATTCTTTGGGGTTCATCGACTGCCGACCCTAACTATTTTGAGATAAAGGTGGTGTTGATATTGATGTTAACATAAAAGATGTTAAAGGAAAATGATCATAGAATATAGAAATTTTTTTGTCCCGTAATCCCTCTCAAACTCATTGTCAGCATTACAGTAGCCTTCCAAGACACCTTCTCAAATGAAGAGAAACTTCACTGCATTTTCATCAATGTACTCCAGTGCTTCTAAAGATCGTAAACCATATACTTTGAATAGGAAGCCTCTTTACCACAGGAGCTAATTAAGTGTTTGCTTTCTGTGCAAGTAGACAAGGATAAATTCACTAATGAAATTGCTCATTTAATATATCTGTTTGCGATATTATTACTTCTCATACATGAAGCAAAACTGCAGGACTTCCACCTTTATTCCCACTATCAGGTTTAGGTAAGTGACCACCAAGAACGTTTTATAAAACTCTTGGACCCCCAAATTTTGGAGTATCTTACTTTTACACAATTCACAGGATTCAACAAGCAATCGATACTTCACTATCAAGGGTGTAGTACTACTTGTAGTAGTGATCCTCTTATATCACATTAACTATCGAAATACGGTCAAAAGCAAAAATCTCTATTTGACAGGGCTTCTTCCTATACCTATGAATTCCATTGGACCTAGAAATGATACATTGGAAGAATCTTTTGGGTTTTCCAATATCAATAGGTTGATTGTTTCGCTCCTCTATCTTCCAAAAGGAAAAAACTTGGATCCGAAAGAGAGTATGGGTTCTCCCAAAAACGAAAAAGTGTATCATGCCTGAATCTAATTGGGGTTCGCGGTGGTGGAGGAACTGGATAAAAAAAAAAGAGGGATTCTAGTTGTAAGATATCTAATGAAACCATCGTTGGAATTGAGATCTCATTCAAAGAGAGAGATATCAAATGTCTGGAGTTTCTTTTTGTATATTTTATGGACGATCCAATCTACAAGGACCGTGATTGGGAATTTTTTTTACCGTCTTTCTCCGACTAAGAGGCAAAACATAATAAACTTGAATTCGTGACCGCTGTTCGAAATCTTAGTCAAAAACTGGTTTGTTATCTCATGTTTGCTTTTCGTGAAAAAATACCAATTGAAGTGGAGGGTTTCTTCAAACAACAAGAAGCTGGGTCAACTATTCAATCAAATCATATTGAGCAAATTTCCCATCTCTTCTCAAGAAAAAAGTGGGCTCTTCCTTTGCAAAATTGTGCTTACTTCTCACTGTACAATCTAATCATCGCACTGTGTAAACCAAACAAAATTTTAAAACTACGTCTCAAATATAGATCAAGACCCATTTCCTACCAGCTTAAGCTTTAGAAAAAACAGATGGTCAACATGGTATTAGGTAACAAGCCAAGGCTTCGACTCTTGGCACTCCATCTGCCAGTCATTCTACATTTTTATTGTCATAGTGCTCTAGTCTCCTAAATGTCCAGATGTTGTGTTTCACACAAAAGGTCTGGCTTAAATATAAGGGGACTGTTCAAAAATTGTTCGATATACGTTGTGAGACCTTTCCTAAGGGCTTATGCTTTCGAGAAAGAAATTTGTTCACAACAAATTAGTCACCCAAATTATGGTTTACAAAACATTATTTGGCATAGATCTAGAAGGCAAATTGGCGTCAATGAACTTCATAGAGTATAAATGATGATCCCAGCAGAGGAATTTGCAACTTCACCTTCTAATCATGCATTCTTCCTAATTTGAACCACGTGACTTCTCAGCCCGAACTAGGGGAAAGGGTACCATAAATAACAGATTTCCTATCTTAGTGTTCAAGAAAGCTATATCACAAGCACATGTTTTCTATCATAGTGTTCGAGAAAGCTATATCACAAGCACATGTTAACTTTATCCATGTACTTTATCCAAACTAAGCCGCCATGTGCATTTAAGATGTCGTGCACCATCCTTTCATAACACCAGAGGAAACATGACAAATCAGAGACGAGACTTTTGACCTTGTTCAGTGACTAGAATTATCACTTAGCATTACGACAGAGAAAGTAAACTTATTCAAGGGTCAATGCATCATCCGCTTGCAGTTCCTTCAAAGTTCATGGTGCATTTTCAACAAAGTATCATTCGAAACAATGTAGAGTGGTTCATTTATTCTAGATATTTTACCTATTTTTATCCCATTGAAAGAAAAAGGCACAACTCCGCCTATGTAGTCTACATAGCCTGTCCCAAGCCAGGTAAAGGAGGAGGGTTACGTCAGGCGTAGCGAGCCGGTTATAAAAAAGAGCTACCTCTATGAGATGAACCCTATTGATATTTCGTTGATGTTGATGTGTTATCCCATTGAAAAGAAAAACACTATCACTATAACCACCTGTGCTGAACATGCTTAACATGTCAGTATAAAGGATAATAAGATATACAAGAAATAGGAGACAGGTTTCACTTCATGTACAATCAACATTAACCTTTATTGCACCATTAGTGTTATTACCTAGTGTGCTGCAGATCTAATTCATATACAGGGAAAAACCAGTTTAACATAAGTAAATAGTAAATATAAAATAAGAGAAATAAAAAACTGGTGTACCTGTATAGGGAATAAAAGAACAAGCAAGAGAGCACCGACAAGTGAAGCAACCCCAAGTTGCCGGTATAGCAGAACCATTGCTACAATTATACGAAACGGAGCTGACCACAGAGTATGGAGGGATTGACATACTTGCTGTCGGAAAAAGGAGCAACTTTAAGAAATAGAAACTACAACTTCCACATAAGACTGCTAAATCAAAATGTGACTCAGTTATGACTAGCCACATGTAAAGCAGTTTGTTTACTCGCAAATGAACATGACACGTGCCTGAAGTGCTTCAGCATCAGTGGTCATCAAGTTGGTGATTTTTCCAGATGCAAACTTTTTTCGAGCCTCATGAGTTAGCCTCAAGGATTTGCGGAAGACGGCAGCAACCTACAAACAGTGAAGTCAGCAATGCAGGAAAACAACGATGAAGCTTCCGCACAAACAGGAATATAAAAAGAAGTAAAAACAGAGAGAGAGAGAGAGAGAGAGAGAGAGAAGAAAATTTATCTAAGTATGCTGCAGAGGAGAATCAGTCCACGCACAAAACAGGGCCAAAATTCAAAAAAAATAGTCAGCACAAGGAGCAGTTTGATTGTTGTTATATAGGGATTCAATTATGATATCATTAGTTCATGTTCTTTAGAGAAATAGATCATATGGGAAGCTGCACATTCAGAGAGAAGATATCTTAAATTGCAATTAACAACATATTCTTAAATTTCAACTGAAGCCATGTGTAACTACAGATGCAATTCATTATGTAAATACTCCCACACGAGCCCGCGCGCTGTCGTATATGCAGTCGTCTTTCAAATGTGAATGCAGGAGAAGAAAAAAGAAACAGGGGATGTCTAAAACAGAACTTAATAGAAAAAAGTATAGATTGAAGAATAGAAAAATTTTGAATAAGAAGAATATCAGTTCCTACTTTAGTAACAGCTAGGAGAAAGGGAAGGAAATTTACCAAAGTAGATCTCAGGCGGTAACCAACACGCATGACATTTTGAAAATACTGAGCTTCACATAACACGCCCCCCACCTGGACCAAGTCATTCAAAATCAGAACTCTCATATTCAAGGATGTAAATGAAATTTCATTGTTCATTACATCAATAGCACAATGATTAATCTCAGATAAACGGCATGACAATCTAAGCAAAAGAACTAGCAATTGCAAATTGGAATACTGCCATATGCAACGTGGAAAATAAAATACTAGAAGCAAATCAACTAAATTTGAAGCACTTAATGAGACAATCAATTGATACTTGATAGTAATAGAAAAGGAGAATTTATGTCATACCACGCCAACAAATATTAAAAACGCGTACATGTAACCTATCCAAGCTGGATCCCCGCGTTGCATAGACTGCAGATATTTCATCAAAAACAATAAGAAATTTCAGAAAAACCATAACACTACTACCTGCAAACGATCGAAAGACAAGTCATAAGCCCAGTTTGAACTAGGAAAAGTAAAGTCAATCAAAAGGCATTAAAAGAAATGGCCCAACAAGAAGCAACCACCTTCTTGTTTCACCAAAGAGTACAAAACTGGTGGGTAATAATAACATATTGAATTTCCATTTCGCTATGTCAGTCAACTGTGTGAATGTGTCTGTTCACAACACACCCACAGATTCCTCTCCGGGGCATCTAAAAAGAATGTTAAAAAAATCATCAAAGATTCAAACTGACCTGCAGAAGGCTGTTCAGGATGAGAGGCCCCACAAATTGTGACACATCATTCCCAATCTATACATGAATTTACAGATCCCAACAAATTATTAGCAATGGACAGATATAAGTAATAACAACTTAGCAACTATCTATAGGACAAAAGATTGTGCAAAATTGAAAATTCAGAACAAAAATTAGCCTTTAGCATGGTGAGCAGCAAGTGTAAGGACAAAAATGTAACTCCGTAGTGAAGAGCAGGGAATGTTTCACGAAGAATAAACAATATGAATAACATTCTCGCAACAATGATTGTTTGTATCGTCTAGGAAAATTAATCAATCGGAAAATATTTTCATGATCAACAACAATTTACACCTATATTGTTTTATTAATTATGAAATTACATTTTCATAGTTCATTTATGTAAGCTATTCAAGCAATCATTTTTAGGAAAATACTTTGCAAAATATTCATTTCTGTGAAACAAGCGCAACCTTGATTGTGATGGTTCATTTGTTTTCGCTTTTATTTTGTGGATTTTCTAGCCAAACTTTTAAAATGACATTCTAGGTTAAATTAATGTAAATTCCATACACTGATTTACTTGTCAACATTTGTATCTTTGGAAAGGTTTCAAGTACTTCATGTTAAATAAAAGTTAAAGTGCATGAGCCGCAAAATTTAAAAAAGGTAAAATAAGTAACTAAAAGAGATCCCAAACTATCGTACAAGAACTAGCGTAAAGATGTATTATGACGTAGGACAAAGATTTTCAACTCTATTTGGACCAATTATCAACATCAACAACACCTTTATCCCAAACTAGTTGGAATCGGCGGCCAATGAACCCCAAAAAATCATAAAAATAAAAGCAGAATCAAGGGAGGAAAAAGAGATAAATGTGTAAAAAAAAATAAGTATATATATATCTATCTATCTATCTATACACTACCCCTCCACAACAATAATAGCCTTCCTCCACTCCGTCCTAAGACAAACCGTACGCCAATCTATTTCCCACTCCATTAAATCTTGTTTTACTGCTTTCCCCCATATAAGTTTCGGTCGACCTCTTGCTTTCTTCGTGTTATGCTCTTGATAGCAAACATCTGTTCGTACCGGTGCGTCTAAGGAACTTCAGAGGATATGCCCAAACCATCTCAATCTATGCTCTCTCATCTTTTCCGCCACCAGTTCTACTCCAACTTTTCGTCGAATCTCTTCATTCATGATCTTATCCATCCTTGTATGACCACACATCCACCTTAACATCCTCATTTCCGCTACTCTCATTTTATGCTCATGTTTCCTTTGTACTGGCCAACATTCAGCTCCGTATAACATGGCAGGTCTGACTGCTGTTTTATAAAATTTTCCTTTTAACCTAAGAGTAATTTTGCGATCACACAAAAATCCCGATGCACTGCGCCATTTCATCCAACCTAATAAGGATGCAACACAAATTTTCCTTTTAACCTAATATTTGGACAAATTATCATGCATGCAAATTAGAGCTCCATACAAGCCAGCCTATCAAATGCAAATATAACATCTAAGTATAATGCCAAGTGTATTAGTCCCACACCTTCCAGAATCCACCCCACCAAAACCTACAAAAAGAAGAAAAATGCAGTAAGAATAGTATTCACCAGTCAAGTATTAGTCAAAAGAAGGAATTGACAATAGATAACAACAAACATGACGCCACAGAAGGATGCTTCATAGAACAAGGACCAAATATTACTCATGTCATTCTCATAACAGCATCACTCCTAGCATATTCCAGCTATTTCTACTTAATAACCGCACTTGTATACATATATAATATGGGATGAAACAGTTGTCAGACCATGTTCCCCCAACGGAATGTTTAGGCTTCTATATAATCACCTTTACACCAAACTTTCATCTGTAAGTCAACTACCACAAAGGTCAGTTTAGAGACAACCATTCTCAGAAAGGCCATTTATGACCTTGCTAAATAGCTTTACATATCTGAGCCTGCAGTGTCTCTTTAAGAATTCTAATTAGAGTTCTCCATCTGATTGATGTCCATCCATAGAATTCACTGAAACTTTGTTTAAATAGACCAAGGAAACAGGTTTTCATTGGCCAAAAGGAAAGGGCATGAGGTTACAAATAAAGACAGCCAGAAACACACTTTTTCCAGGGAAGGTTACTGAAACTCTTTGATGTGAGTTAGGAAAGAAATGGGAAAGCCCGCCCGTCCTCAAGGCAGGAAAAGTTGTTGCTGTCGTCATGAATGTAGTATGCATCTTAAGTGTCTTGGGCCTAGATCAGTTTCAAAACATAGTCATGTAGACATGACTGATAAGAAGAGGAAAAACCCCTAGCATGGAGGCCCATACAGGAGGACCCAATGTCCTTACTGTTAGTATACAAGAATATGTAACCGACAGCGACAAACAAAAAATTACTGGCTTCGAATATTGATCTTCTCAAAAGTATATTCAATCCCCTGAAACATAGTTTGATTTATCTAAAGACATATAGTCCACATGGATAGGGTAACCAAAAACCAGAATTTGCCCGGATGGAAATACTCGCTGCAACTGTCTCAAGCAAGTCATCTACTGCTTTATTTTGCCAAAGTTGAACCTTGATTATCTGATAATTCACACACCAGCCATGCTAATATTACCTTTGGAAGTTACGCCAAAACATATGATTTCCCTAGAAAGAAGCATCACCAACCACAGACACAATTCACCAATTCGAAATTTCTTCCAACCGTGCATTAGATTGGTAGGGTACAAGAAATAGATATCAGCACATCAACATTTAAGGACCTGAAGTGGATAGTGCACACAACGACAGGATATACACAGAACCTCTGAGCTTACCTTCCGCCCAAACTCCTATTCAAAGGTCTTAAAAGCCATGGTTTGGGCCTCCGGGATTCCTCGGCCCAACACCACTGGAACCTAAAAAAATTAGCAGACCTTAACTGGGACATCATACAGATCATATAGATTGCGACCATTTAGAACTGAGAGTACGCATACTTGCTGTTCAGTGTTACTGTTTGATCCCATGTGTCTAATTTCCAGATGTCCTTCTCAGTTAGAGGTTTTCGATAACCCAGCTTCATGAGTGGACCCATCCATGAAAAAAGTACTCCTAGAAATGCACAGGAGAGCAACGTGGATTGTATTCAAACATGTAAAGGTCCTCAAATATATTCTTCAGAAGAAACATAGTGTATAAGATCTCTCTAAAGCATTAGAAAGAAGGATAGACCCAACTGAAATGGAAAAGTAACAAGGTACTGAAGACTGATTAATGCACACAAAATGAGATTTCTGACCCACATTGTCCATACTTTTTATAGAATTAAACAACAGTAACAAATTGGGCGTACAAAGAGGATAACTGCCAATTAACCAATTCATGAAAATATAATATTTTACACACTGCCAAAGTTCAGTGCTCTTCCTTATGATAATAATCTTTTCTTCCTCTTTGAAAACAGTACCCAATGTATGAGAGGAAGTGCATCGCAATTGGAAACCAGTTTCGACGAAGTTAGTAAATAAGCTTTAACTCGATCTGTTTTGATGTTGTACAGGGATCATGGATATGATAGTGTTGTGGGATATCCAAATGCAGATAGGTCCGGTTTCGACCTCGATGCTGATGCAAGGTATCTTAAGAATGCAGGAATCAAAGACAGTCCTTAGCAGACCATGACAGGTTTATCACTGCAAACATGGACAACCTACTAAGCATATGATTTTGTCAGAACATATGACATTTAACATTGAACCGCACCTTCATCCGTCAACTTGAGCATTTAAATAAATTAGTAGTGGTTTCAGTCTCTACACAAATCAGAGCAATAAAACTCACGTTTTAATCTCTCAAGGCCCCTGATTTGCCTTTCCCATCATAATCAATCACGCCTTATTCTTAGACCAACCCCAACCTACCACAAGGGAGAGTCTTAAAGCATTTAAATCAGACACCAGGCCTTCAAGCGAAGGCTAAAACTCCTAAATAAGTTGGTGCACGCTTTACAACTTACAAACATAGCTCCCAATCCTTATAAGAACGACTTACTTTAAGCAGCAAAATGCAACATGACATTCGCAATCTTAATATCATAGGCATGGTAGGGAACATATACATACTGGAAAATATATTGGCATGCCTCTCTGGACATATCTGCTCTGATCCAGGAAGTTCTTCATATTCAGCTTCTTGGACTGATTCAGTCCGCACAGGGGTGTAGCCAGGATAAGGATCCAAAGTCGGCATATAAAACACCATCAGTATCCCAAACAAAAGCTACACCAGAACACCAACACCGCATGATTAGCCAAAGTAGACATTTATTGAGCAAGATTTATATAGGTACTATACAAGTATTTGCTTTCCATCCATGTACATATACAGAAGGTAGTAATTAGTCATGCCATCTCAATGACACGAAATTCACACATATGAACTTTGGGAACATCAACAACTGATTTTAATAATAACTATGGTCAGATCATAATTCCATCGTTTTCTGAGATTGTAAAAAGGTGCAACGTTATAGAACATCTAATAAGCACGCCCCTCATAAACCTGAACTAGACTTTCACTCGTACATCACATAGTGACAAAATTTTTCCTTTGCTCGATACCACTAAAGCAAGAATAACATCATTCTCAGAAGAAGAAAAACCCCTAAATACATTTTTGGGCACCAACCATATAGTTTAAGCTATATCTAACATCATGCATTTAACAGTACATAGCTCTCTCCCTGTGCCTTATGGTGACGAATTATCATTTCTTCTCAGAAAAAGATGCAACATTTTCAGCATCAACCTTAAAATGTGAATGCAGGAAGTAACAGACCGACATACCTGAACGGCAATCTCGCTGATGTACAAGTACAGTACAGAACTGCATAACAACAAAAAGCACATGCTTCAGTGTGCTATAACAGATTAGGAGAGTAACTGTAATATTTTTGCAGCATATTATGGTACTCAAGTCACATTTGATAGCAAGGCCTCACAAGGTAACACATACATGACCCAAGGTACATGTCAGCTAGAAATCAGAAGAAATAAACAATGTCAGCCTGCTCTTTGATGATGTATTGACTGCCAATTTGATGCTTTAAGGAGAACAGTGCAACTAAAACAAGGAACAAGTACCCTTACCTTACCCAAAAAAAAAAAAACCAAGGAACAAGTACTGTACGCTCAAAAGAAGGTGTGCAAGTAAACAGCAGTGCAAAGTTCAAACCTGCCGTAGAAATCCTTCATAGAGAAAATAAGGTTGAACATCACAGCATCCCCTATCAAGGCATAAATGACTCCAAACCTCACGAACCAGCGAAATTCAATGATATAGACTTTAGTTTCCAAACCAATCATGACCAGCATGGAGCACCAAGTAACCGCTTGAATCACCAGGGAGACAATCTGGAGGAGAAGGATCAGCATTAAATGTTAAGCATACAAAAAGTAAGTCCACCAAATAAAGTAAGCTATAGGACTTTTGATAAGAACCCGGTGTTTTTAATTTTCTATGAAAATCTATTAAGCACAGTCATTGACTACGAATACTTGCAGCTATAAGTAGGAAGCTGCAAAATATGTAGGCTCCAACAACTAATTTGGACAAATATTAGAATTAATTTGCAAGAAGTTCCTAGTACGCAGTTCTCTGTCTCTCTTTCTTGACATGCATCATTTCAACTTCCCTTAAAATAACATAAATTCATCATATAGACCTATTGCTCATCTAAGTTAGAACCCATTACCATCTTATACAAACGAAATTAAAAGGCAAAGTCAACATCAACATCAACATCAACAACACCTTTATCACAAACTAATTGGAGTCGACAGTCAATGAACCCCAAAGAATCATAAAAATAAAAGCAAAATCATTCGAGGGAAAAGACATAAATGCGTAAAAATAAATAAATAAATATATATATCTATACACTACCCTTCCACAACACTAATAGCCTTCCTCCACTCCGTCCTAAGACAAACCGTGCGCCAATCTATTCCCCACTCCATTAAATCTTGTTTTACTAATTTCCCTCAAGTAAGTTTCGGCCGACCTCTTGCTTTCTTCGTGTTATGCTCTCGATAGCAACTTCTGTTCGTACCGGTGCATCTAAGGCCTTCGGAGGATATGCCCAAACCATCTCAATCTATGCTCTCTCATCTTTTCCGCCATCGGTTCTACTCCAAATTTTCGTCGAATCTCTTCATTCCTTATCTTATCCATCCTTGTATGACCACACATCCACCTTAACATCCTCATTTCTGCTACCCCATTTTATGCTCATGTTTCCTTTGTGCTGGCCAACATTCAGCTCCGCATAACATGGCAGGTCTAAATGCTATTCTATAAAATTTTCCTTTTAACCTTAGAGGAATTTTGCGATCACACAAAAATCCTGATGCACTACGCCATTTCATCCAGCCTGCTCTGATTCTATGGCTTACATCTTCATAATCTCTCATTCCTTTTGCAATATTGATCAAGAAGCCGTAAATATGCTCGGACAGGAGGTACCCAAAAAAGAAGAGCCACCTTTATGAGATGAACCCTACTGATAATTAAAAGGCAAAATGTGATATAAAATTTATGATATTACTCAAGGATGTGGAACATGCCATAAGGCAAGCAACAGTGAGAAACATCAAGAGTAAGCTATTAAAGTCGTTTATCCAGTAGAAGAAACCAATTTGAAATCAATATCACCCATTACAGAAGATAAAATAGAGGACAAGAAAGGATATGAGAAGCATCTCAGAAGTGTAGTCCTACTACTAATTTTATCAACTCTTAACTCCTAAACTTTTTCCTATGCTAGAGTAAGAACAGTAGCAGAATTTATCAAATGCCCATTGATACACTTCTTGTCAAAATGCCATGCATTCATCGCATATTCGACCTGAGACAAATGCCCTTCAGTCAACTTAAAAAACCATGCACCACATCATGGCGAAGAAGAGACAGCATCAGAAAGTGAATACAACAGATTGCGAGAAGCCCACGAGAGGGACACATCACTTGGCAGCACGTGAATAGGGAAAAGGGGGGAAAAAAAGAAAACAGAGAAGAGGGAAACCAACCTCAAATGGTGCTAGGCCTTCGTGTCCATCTAAGTTGAACACTGAAATTCCCATAATCAATCTGAATAATGGTTCGGCCGTACAGTAGGCAGCCAGCAACCCCAAAAGATAATTGTACAACTTGGACCTCAAGCAGAATCTCTTCACTTCGAAGTCCTTTTTCGTCCGCCATACTCGATACGAGCAGAGGCCAAGAAGGACCAGATGAGAAACAGTCAACACCAGAGAGTCGAGTGCACATGGAGTGTACACACCAAAGGCATTTTGGACAACCTTCCCCCACACACCGTAAGCCACTGGCTGACAGTACCAAACAATTGGCTCGAAAGCCATCGCTGCTCCCTCTGCCAAGATTCTTCACTTCAAGTGCATAATCGTTCACTTTTTGATCCTGATATAATCTGCTTCTCGAGCCAGGAATGAGTCTGCAGACACATCAAATATCTAACCATACGGACATAAGGTATTAAATCACATAGGAGGAGGATAATGAAGCATTGGAGCACTGTGCCCATATGGAAAAGGACTTGAACGCTTTTCACTAGTATATGATCTTTTTACCAGGAATCCATCCAAGAAAATATCTTCACAAACAGACATTCAAAGCAGCTTCACTCCGCAATATCGTCAACAGTAGAAACGGATAAAACAATCCAGCCATTACAGACATTCCAAAACATTCATAAGATAAATTTTACTCCCCAGGAGCAATCGTTCATTTCAGCCAAGTAAAATGCAATCAGAAAGAGGAATTATGGGAAGTATATTACCAGAAGAATAAGAAGAGCAAAAAAAAAAATCACTGACTGAACAAGAATCCTCAGAAAAACTCAATGATGATGATTTAACAGAATGATTATAACAAACTCAAAAGAGGTAAATGAATTAAGGTTTAAAACTATCAAAGCTGTTGATTTTCAGTTATTCAGAGAAGCAACAGCAGCAAATTACACTCGAAAACTGGCAAGGAAAAAGTAAAACCACTCAAAAAGGCAGCCCGGTCTCTCTCTCTCTCTCTCTCTCTCTCTCTCTCTCGCTCATCTCTCTATGTGACAAAAGTGAAAAAAGCTAAAGAAAAAAAGACCGTGTGCAATCTCGAACGACCAGATACAGGAAAGGGAACGATTGCCCAGAACGAACAAGACACGAAACTAGAAGAATCGATGAAAAACCCAGAAGCAACAGTTTCTACGGAAAGCCAACAGCTTCGAAGTGGAAATGTGAAGAGAGATGATCCACAGCAGCCCATTTTCAAAGGAAAAGAATGAAGATATAATATACTTTCACTGAATAACAAATTAAGCCTAATAAATCATAAGAGAAGCAACGATCATAAGAAATGGTACGAACAAAATTAATTCAGCTTTGATTTACAAAAGCTTTTGATTTTCAATTATTCACAAAAGCTAAAGCAGCGACTTACCCACGCAAAATGGAAGCAAAAAGTTAGAACCACTCGAAAAGTAACCCAACCTTGACTCTTTCTCTCTCTCTCTCTCTCTCTCTCGCACGCACGCACAAATGACAGAAAAGCTGAAAAAATCGTATGCACGCTCCATTGACCAAACCAGGAGAAGGAACCGTTCCCCCGAACGAACCAGAACACGAAAATATCAGTCCAGATGAAAAGCCAGAAGCAAAAATTTTCACAGAAAGCCAACAGGTCGATTCTGGAACAACATCATTGCTTCAAATTGGAAACTTGAAGAGAAATATGTTCAACAGCCCATTTCGCAAAACAAGATCTCATCATGAGAAGACCAACCACCCATCCCCGAGGTAACCAAGAAAGAAGAAGTCCACAGCTTCACGCGTTGACTCAACAAAAAACGCAATGAAGGATTAAAACGAAAAAACAGAGCTTACGAGATTGGTGTTACTGCGAGCTCAGCACGAACAAGAGCTTCACACTTGACAAGACCCAGAAGGGAAAAACGACGATTTTGACGATGAAGAGATTGAAGAAGAAGAGAGAAGAGGGAGTTATTGGGAGGGAGAGAGAACCAGAACCTGTCACGCCAAATTGCAGCGCAATGCGATTGATTGGAGAATATGGAGAGTCTGTTCTCTGCACAGAGCGCTTTCAATGCATCACCACTTCCATTAACTCTCCCTCTCTCTCTCTCTCTCTCTCTCTGTATATCTACGAACTGTGGCTGTGAAGAAATCAGAGAAGAAGAACGAGGCCAAGAACAAAGAAACAAAGGAAATGGTTATTCCCCTTTTCTTTTTTTTAAGGTGCGGATGCTGCAGTACGTATCTGCTGACGTCAAAATTAAAGGGAACGAATTTGCGGGGGCTCGAATTTCGACGTGGGACGGAGTTGTTTATTTGCAAGAATCCAAGCTGGGTGGCCCGGTGAATTTGGGAGTCCTGTTCATGATGACGGTAGAATCTCATGGGAATTGGTGGGGAGCTCGAGAGGGGTGATAAGTCTCTGGGGAGAAGGGTAGGTGACCGACAGATTTGGCACGTTTCTACATTATGAGAAGGCAAAGAACTTGCGAAAGAATATACCGTATGGTCTCATTTACGAATTACCGGGTACGGTCGAAAAATACGGGTGACAGACGCAGCGCCTGTCCAGAGCCGTTCGTCGCCTTGCTTCGATGTTTCGATCTCCATTATCATGATCCGATGTGGATGATCGGGTTGTCTAGAGTGTGGGTTTGATTATAAAGGCCTGACACTTATTCTGATACTATTTCATGAAACGAAAATTAAAAAAAAAAGAGAATCATATTTGGTAACGAAAATGATTCTAATTCAATTCCTCGAAATAGTTTTGGAGAAAAAATAAAAACAAAAAAAATTAATTTTGAAAAAAATAACCAATTTTGATTATTATAAAACAGAATAAAGTCTCATATGTATTACTTTTCCCTTTTAATTCTCTTGTCAATTTTTTCTCAATCTAAAATAGATTTCAAGAAAAATATATAAGATAAAAAATAAAAATTTCTAAAAATTTTGGAAAAATTATAAAAAAAATGGAAATTTTTCCTAAAATCCCTAAAACATACAAGAACTTAAATTAGGCTAATTTGACGCCATTTTCATAAATTTGGCCAAGTTTCCTAGATTTCATAGATTATATTCTTTATTAGTAAAACGATAGGTACCTTTGTAATTAAACTCGAATCCAATTTCTCTAAGCCCTTAGGGCTTCATTAGGGTTTTATGACGTGAGGGTGTCGCTCGTATCGGTTATTCGCTCAAAAGAGTTCGATGAAACTCTATAATAAATGGCAAAAATGATTCATGATGATTTTTTATATTTATTTTTACATTTCAATATGCATTATGTGATATAAGAGAATTAATATGAGTTAATGTTTGATTAATTCAAAATGTAAGATGAAATTTCGCAAAGTAACAATGTGATTATTTGACTTAAATGACAAAAGTTGAGAAAAATAATTGTTTCCGGGAATGAAAATTTTATATAGTTATCAAACGCGTTTCTGTTTTAGGAACATAAATTTTTAGGTAGTTACCAAACGCATTTTGATTCTCTAAAACTCGTTTAGAGAACAGAACCATGAAAAATTATTTTAGTCAGAATAACTTTTTACAATCAAAATTATTATCATGCAGGCCTTAAGTGTAGTGTATTGTTTAGTTATTAAATATCAGTTTTGTAGGGGTTTGCCAGCCCCGGGGCATATGTAGTATTTGCCCTGTTCTTTCATCTGAATTTCAAGTTTTTCGTAGTCGAAACTTATCCTATAAGCTCTTGGAAATACTCTCAAATTGTTTTTTTTCTTTTTTTGTGTCAGACCATTAAATTGTTTGCGTCCCATGTTTTTAGAGTACCTTGTACTACTCTTGTCTTTTTTCAAGGAAAAAATTATCTTTGGATAATAAATAGTGAAATTTGTAGCTCTTGACATAATAAAATACAAGAGAAAATTCCAAATGAGAGCTCAAGTGTTCTCACTTTCTCAAACGAGGGTCTGATACTTATTTCAAATATGGACCTGAAGTGCCTTCATTATCTTAAATCGGGACTTGAAGTGGCCATGGCTATTTCAAATAAAGGAATGACCTCGCCGGCCACATAAATATTCTAGTCAATCAAGTGTATGCTTGTCAAAATATAATTTTAACCTAATTTTTATTTAAATAAAAAAATAATAAGTGAAAAAAAAATTATGAAAAACACAAGCATGAGGAGCTACCCTCTCAATTGTGGCGGCTACCCCAACTCCGGTGGGGCGACAATGATGGCCGATATCGAGGCGCCGGCAACCCCCCCGATGAGAAGGGAGGGCTTGCTAAATCTAGCCAAAATAGAGAGAGGTCCCCGACCTCTGCTAACCGTCGCCCTAGACCAGCCAAGGGCTGCGGCCCTTTCCCGATTCCTCGCTTCTGGTTGACGAGGTCGTCGACCCTATCTGTAACCCCACCATTGTTGAGACGACAACCACAGGCGGGAGGGCAACCCCCTCCCATGAGTGTTTTCATTTTTTTTTCTCACTTTTTATTTTTTAAAATTTTTGAAAAATTGAAAAAGAAAACACAAAAAATAAAAATAAAAAAATCAAATGACTAAAATGCCCTTATTAATTGGTGAGTCAAGCCCTTATTTGAAATTGAAAAGCTCACTTTTAAGCCTTTATTTGAAATAATATCCGTTTCATGGCATTGTTTGAGACAACCAATTACTCATCCGATGGCCACTACCCTAACCCGTTTCCTAGCCTAGGTCGTTAGATCACACGCTAATCATAACTGCTGAGCTGATGCGGCATCCACGTGGCCAATCATGCATTGCCACATCATCTACTGACTCGCTGACCATGCCAGGTCAGCTTCGTCTTCCTCAAGAGAACGACCACAAAATGAATGGTCGAGGTGTCTCCATCGTTGATCGATGACAACGCCTCGGCCAATCGGCCTAATTCCGGTGTCGTCCGACTCATCTACCCCTCGACTACAACATATAAATGAATCATGACATATTATCCATAAAACCAACACGACCAGAGCTCGCATGGTATAAGCATGGTACGTTCGAATCTTACTATACACAACATAACAGCTCAATTCAATCACAAAATAGCTTCCTCTTGAGTTCAAGACATTTACTTCGAGCTCCGACTGAGCTCCCATGGCCTATATTTAGCTAGGCAAGCTTCGACATAATCAGTAATGGCAGGGAGTACTGCAAGGCTCGAACACAAGGTTTTATGATAAATCGAGACACAAACGAGATACGATCAAGCTTAGAGTAGTTCAAAGAGTAAAACGCCTAGTCTAATTGCAAGAATCAAGGTCGGAGGAAAGCTCCGCCATGGATGCACAGTGTAGAGCTCAAAGAAATAAACTACCTTTTCCAGAGATGTCGAGCTGATTGGAGAGATTGACGACGATCCTAGAGATCTGAGGAAGCTTCCTGAAGTGGCCGCGGAATTTGATTTGGCCTAGGTTGCTCCGACGAGCTCCTCACGGTCCAAGCTTGAGGTCGTTAAAATGACGATGGTGGGACTCTCTCTACTTTTTTTTTTCTCTTTCTCTTTATATTTTGTTATTCTAAGGATCAGGATGAGCTCTTCTTTTGCTTCTAGAATATGCGAGAGCTATATGCCCAATTTCGAATTTTCACGTGGATTTTTTTTTGGGGGAGAGGGGAAAGGGGCGCAGCAACTTTTTCTGCACGTGATGCCACGTGCAAAAATGATCATCGGAGACTAGCCATCGACGGGAAAGAAATGATCATTCAATTTAGGTTTCCGATGAGCTCAATTTTGTGCCATCTTGGTGTGCATTTGTTCTGCATTTATGCTTGGTTTGATCATGGCATAAATCAGTTTCGCCAACGCAACTTCGGTGGACCCAAGTCGTCGGATCGGTCCCGATTGACGTAGGGCCTCATGGCCAACAAAACCTCTTGATCAATTTTCCCAATTAGAGGTGAATTGCCCTTCACTTTCTTGATCAAATCTCGGCCTGCAAAGATGAAATTCACGCAGGAAAACCAGTTTGGGGGAGTTGGGTTTCAATCGGGTCACTAGGTCGGATCCGGTTTAACTTGACCGATCCGATCAATCCAACTTCTTGAAATTGACTTACAATTCCTTGAAATTTGTCAAATTTAATCACAAAATTGAAATTAGTGGCATTAATTCCATTAGAAAATGTAAATTTTCCCAAAATTTTTCAAGAAATTGTATGAAAGCCCCAAATTTGTTCATTAACCTAGAGATTGAAATTGAGCAATTGGAACTCTAATGGCCAAATCAAACCTGACCTCCCCTACCAATCGGTTCAGAATGTTAAAAAACATGAGGAGAAGGTCTTACATTTGTATTACAATCCTTGAATTTTGATTAATTTCGATTCAATTGAAGTCCAAGGACTAAATTGAAAGAATTTTGACAATTACGCACAATCCATGCAATTGGGTAATTTCTGTAAATAATTGGACTAAATTGCAATGCATGGAAATCAAATTGAATATCAATACTCATAAGATGCAAAAATTGCAAATTAAAATACTCAAATGGTATTTTTGGACAAATTCAACTCCATGTGCAACGAAGGAGTACTGAGTATTGAACTTGATTTTTGAGTTTTTGTGTGGTCAAAATGAAAAGAGAATTACAATAAAATTAAAGACTATGTTTGTATATATTTTTTACCTCAAGAACTATTTTTTTGTGTGTTTTCATATATTTTCCTATTTTGAGAAAATATTAAAAAATACGAAAAATATGAAAAAATATTTTTTGTTCAAAAATGGTTCCCTAAGCTTGACAAGATTACCAAATTGATTTTGATTTTGATTTTTTTACTTTTTATGAATGTTTTATGATTTTTTTCAAGAAATGAGTTGAAAAAGACTTATAAAAAATCAAGTGTTAACAAATGCTCTAGAAAAAGTGTCTATGTTCCTAAAATGTTCATGGAACACCTTGGAAACAAAAATGTGTATGGTAAAAAAGGGTTTTCAAAGTGTTGCGAGAACAATTTTGAGAAACAAAAACACTTTTGGAGTAGAAATAAAAAACAAAAAACTTGTTTTTGTGTTACCGGAACACTTTTTAGAAACATATTTAGAATATTTTTTAGATATAATTGGGAATAATATTTTTTGAACACGCTATCTTATCTTTTGTTCTTGCACGACGTTGACACTTGATTTTTGATCATTTTATTTTTAAAAAATTAATTAAAAATAATAATTCACAAAATTGCAAATCAATCTTGGAAGCTTTGGCCTGGATTTAGGAACCAATTTTGAACAAAAAATATTTTTCGTAATTTTTGACATTTTTTGGATTTATTTTAATTATAAAAATAACCGAAAATAAGAAAAATAGTATTTGTGATCAGAAAAATGTGCAAAAATAGTCCATATTTTTATCTTAATTTCCTTTCTGTTTTGATCTCTTAAAGCTTTAAAAATTCGGTCTGAGATCACATGCCTCTTCATTGAACTAATTTGAAAATATCATATTTTATGCGAAGTCGGAGATTTTTTTTTTAAAACCGAATTGGACATGGCTGATGAACTGGAGTCGTCATATATTAAAATGTGAAAATGTCATGAAGAAAAAGAAAAAAAGTAACACACAGGAAAATTGCACATATTCCAATTGATAAATATTATACAAGGGATCATGTATCTTTCTATAGGGTACCCGCACTGCGTGGGTGGTCCCAAGGCGGTACGACCCAAAATTATGAAACCTACCCGTAGCCAATAATTTCGAAATTTTAGAATCCGAATCCTATCTTGCAAATCTATCCAACCGTACCGGTTCCACAAAATTCACGGGTTGTCTTCCACACCCCTAGAGATGGGAGTAGGATCCCCTGCCCTAGGATTAAGGCATACATAAAAGTACAAAAAATAATATCCGGATGGTGGGGATTGCAAGGGACCCTGACCCTAGGGTTAAGGCGTACATAAGAGTACAAAAAATACTGTCTGCAGTTTGGTAAATTTACTAACATCTACCAACATTTTTTCCTAGAGAATAGATTGCCCGCAAGATTTCTTTAGCAAAAATTGTCGCACCACATGGAACCAATCGTCCAAGTGCTCAATTGTCTGCTTCGTTGACCATGGGCATGACGCAGACTTTGGGCATTTGTAGCTTTTTTTTTTTTGGTGTCTTTTGATTGCTAAGTACATTTTAGCGAGTGTCTTAAGACATTCATTTCGATGCATAATTATTTTATTGGGGAAATACCTATTTTTTTTTGTTAAAGTTCCGTGTTTATACTATTTAAGTGTCCAAGAAAATCTATTAATAAAAAAACATGACTTATTTCGACAAAAAAAAAACACGACTTATTTTTCATGTCGAGTACAGTCCCTTTAATATGAATTTCGAACAGCAGAAGTGGTATGTCGAATTCAGTAATTCAAGTATGAGATTATATTAATTTGACAATATAGACACTTTCGCCTGTCGCTTTTGCCTCCTTCGGATTGATCATTTATTGATGATTTCGTCCCTGTCAAACCTATTGGGGATGCATTTAAAAAAAAAAAAAGACTATTGGGGACGCAGGTTTCCTCTCCTGTTCGTCTTTCGCTTAGACAGGACGAATGCGAACGTGATCGTGTTATAACCAAGAATGGAAAAAGCAAGCAGAATTATACAGGAATAACAGGAGAAATAAAATTGAGAAGTAATCGTATTCAAACCCCTTATTTATACTCTAATATCATATTACATTTGGACTTTGATTCCGATAAATTGCCCAATTACCATTCACTCAAAACTTAAAAATCATTTAAAACTATATTAGTATCATATGTATAACTATTTATTTTGCGATCAATTATATGTACATTGAATGAGTTCAATTATTTTGTCAATAATAGATGCCGCTTATTGTTATTTTTTTCTTTTTTGACTAATTAACTAGAGATATTTTATGAATCATCGGTCAACGCTGTCCAAAATGGGAACGTGTCAAATAGACTAATTGATCACTCGAATCAACGATCAACAATTTGTTAGCGTGTGGTTCTCCCGCTCGGAGTAAAACTTTGATGCTAAAAAATAAAAATAAAAAAGTAAAATAATAAAAAGAAAAGAAAAGGACGAACCCCTCTTGCTGGTCAACGACGGCTAAATCACAGCCAGAAGCCGCATTTATTTTATTTGCAGATTAATAATTCTTTGGGCAACAAAATGGGTGCCTCCTTTTTTATGGGAAAAAGAAATCTCGAGAAAATTCCACAAAAAAAAAAAGGAAAGGAAAAGCACAAATTCGCTTGAAGACCAAGGCTTCGGGGGTGGGCGGGAGGTCGTCATCGCTGACGTATGTGCAAATTGCATGGGGACATTTCTCGTAGGGATACGTAGGACCGGCATTGACCTTTGTAAAACTACATGACATCCACGCGATTAACGGTTGTGATTTACTTTGATCCATGTGGAATGAGTCCTTGGGTAAGAAAGGTAAAAGTTATCCAAAATATCCTAAACTTATAAGTTATAACACATCAACCAATTTAATCATAAACTTTTTAATTTGATCAATTTAATCATGAATCTCTTGACACTTTTCTCATGTAGTGTATCATGCTAATTTTGTGAAAGTTGGCCATGTCCCCGAGACGGTAGGCGCTGACTAAACTGTCACGTCAGCAATTTTCGACGAAATTGATCAAAAAGGCTACATTTGAAAAGCTGTCAAAATTTTTCGCACTTAATTGGACAATTTTTTTTTTTAAAAATGTGATTGAATTGAGTGTCTTTCAATGGGTTTAGGATCGATGAAAGTAAGTAAATTCAATTACTATCGCACCAAAACGAAACTAGACGGGGGAACTTCTTGAAGCAATTCTGGGCTGTATAGCTGGGGAGCGTTGTCTTGCCAAATGCATTGAAGGAGTGGTAATGCTTAGGTGCCGCATGATAACACTTCATTTTTTTAATTTCCCTGTTAGAAGTAATTTTGGTAGGGAAATTTGTTTGATAAAACCTAAAAAGCCATTTGATAAAAATATTGATTTATGGTAGGATTTTTTACTTTTGGCAATATTTTTTACTTCTGGCAATATTTTTAGCCAATTTCCAAAAGTAAAATTTTTTTAATTCTCTAGCCCAGAAGTCATTCTTGGGGTTCCCGACGGCCGCCGCCGTTCGCCGGTTGCCGTTGCTAATCGCCACCGATCGCTATCAAATATTTTTTTAATAATATTTCGAACATTGTCTTTTTTAATCATTATCAAACGTATTTCTTTATCAGAAATCAACTTTTAAAGCATAAGCTGAAAATTCAACTTCTACTCAAAAGTAAAAGATGAAAAATCAACTTCCATACCAGAAGTCATTCTAAAGCTAGAAGTGTTTTCATGCGCTACCTTATTCCAACATCTCGAATTCCTATGAGAAAATTATATCAAACATCCTGCGGTGAAGTAGCCTATGCCAAAACCACGAGCATATGCACATGGCGCCCAGGCTCTTTGGGGATGCGACCTGAGTTTGAACCGTCGAACTAACCATTTGACTCTCGACATGCGTTCCATTTATGCCGAGGGGTTAAGTGCATAACCCGATGGTGAGACCCGTCAAAGCATGATTTCATGGCCCGGGTCGCCCGACCGAAGCCACTTGAGTTGACACGACAACCACTTTATGGACACTTCATTGGAGGAGGGAACCGGCCACCATTTGAAAAGTTGGGCATGAATGGATATCTTAGGTAGCGCATGATAATAATTCTGATAAATAATTTTCTTGTTAGAAGTCAATTTGATAGGAAAATTCGTTTGGTAAAATAAATTTCGAAGTAGAAATGTGTTTGGTAAAAAAATTGACTTATGGTATAATTTTTTATTTCGTGTTGAATTTTTGGCCAACTGTGAGAAGTGAAAATTTTTTAATTCTCGTCTCCAGAATCAACTCTTTGATCACACAAATCTTAGCTGACCACCGTTGACACCTGCGGGGCCTTTGGTCGTCGCCAGTCGCTGTCGATCGTCGACAGCCACGCCTACCGTTGGTAAAGATTTTGTTAATTTTTTTTTAAAAATAAAACTTTTTAACCGTTACTGAACGAATTTCTTTGATTACGAATCAATTTGAAATAGAAGTAGAAAAATTAACTTATGCTTTTGAGGAGAAGTAGAGAAATCAATAATCAGAAGTCGAGTAGTTGACCAGAAGTGTTATCATGCGCTACTTTAAAATCGACACGTTACCTGTTTTGACATATTTTTATTAACGGAACAAAGTTTTATAATCTCGACAAGGACACGAATCAATACAGATTGCCAAGATGCATATTATGACACAACACGTGCTATCAACCTTCCCATGCCTTTTGGCATTCGTGATGTTACACTCTTTGGAAATTTTGAAATTTAATCGGGAGCAATAGTTTTTCTTTTCTTTTTTTTTTTTTGGTGGGGGTGGGTTTGGTGGGGTTTGGGGTTTGGGTGGTGTGTTAAAGAAACTTAGCATAAAGAAGTCTTAATTCGTTCCATCTTTATTTCTCAATCATCAAGAAGTTGTCTTGTCTGCCGTTGACGTTGATGCGGCAGCTGGGATGTGATATATGCTCTTGCGAAAAGAGACCGTTAGGTTTGACTCCTAGAGCTGACCGGCAGTAAGTTGTCCTAATCAATCACCATCCGAAATCAAACTCAAGGAAAAGAGCTTCTTGCCGGTGGCCAAGCCCAGTATAGGGTTGAAGTAAAGTCGGTCTAATCGAAGGCATTCCATCCTAGTTGGGAACTGTCGGGAAGAGTCTGATCTTTTTCTTTATCTGTCACTCCTGCCAAATAGAAGGTGAGATTTAAGAAATCACGACTCCTGAACCTTGACATCTTATTATTTAAGGTTTTTTTTTTTTAATAATCAAGGTGTCCGGATTAATTTGCGCGCACTTCGACTATTTCTCGGGGGAGACTAGCACAACTTATTCTTTAAAGTTAATATCATAAAAATGTGTTTGGTAAATTTGTCACAAATGTACCAATTTGAAATTTTTTGTGATAAAAAAATAATTTAGAATAAATTTATTACATATGTATCGATTTGGGGTTTTCCCTGATATTAATCCTATTTTTTATTAGCCACTCTTTTCTTTACTTTATGTGTTGTTTTTTCTTTCTTTCTTTCTTTTTTTGCGGCCATTCTTTTCATGTTTTATTCTGAATATCCTACTTGCGAGGTAGAGCACACTAGGGCTACGTAATAGTAATTTCTTTTTGTTAAATAGAAGGTACACACTAAATAAATGACAGCCTAAAATCTACAATCCCAACTATATCACTACACGAAATATGCTTATTTTTTTTATAGTGAAAAGTTGTGTGCTCTTAGCAAATTGCAGATCAAGCAAAGGAAAATGCGAGGCCATCCTCCTTTCCCCGACCGCGATGCATGTTGGAAGCCCAATAATGACGATGACTTAAAAGTCCAAGCCCCCCTTCGTAGATTAGTCAAGGTTTACTGAGATGGAAGAAACCCCGAGGAAACGAAAGTGTAACCTTTGAAAGTGAGCTTTTTTAAAAAATAAAATTAAAAAATATTTACAAAATTAATTCAAAAAAATATTTATGATTTTAAGTTTCTCTCGGCAATTGAATTGCCAAGGGAGACCTGAAGGCCCGCCCGTGGGCCCCTCTCCCTCTATTGCTAAGGGAGAGGGGGGGGGGGGGGAGGAGGTTGGAGGCCCTCAACCCTCCCCCGACCCCTTACCCCCTTTTTTAATAAAAAAATATATTTATAATATTAGATTAAAAAAAATTATTTAAAATTTTAGGTCTTGCATAATTTGTTTTCTTTGTTTGGCAGTTAGACATTTTAATCTTTTTAATTTACATAAATATTTTTTCGGCGCCACCTCGTCACTTCGTGGTCCCATCGTAAAAAAAATATTTACGCGCCTCAACTCCAACAAAAAAGAGCGGGGCGATGGTGTTTGCTCATAGAGTCGCAGATCGATCATATTTACGTAAAAGGCGACGACGTTTGCTTGCGGAGTCGTGGAGCGATCATATTTATGTAAAAAAATATTTACGCGCCTCGACTCTTCACACCCCGCGCCCTCGTGTTACTCTTAAGGCCCATGACTTAATTAACGAGAGATGCATGATGTAAATAAGCACGCAAAAACGAAAATGAATAAACACCTCCGTACATAATCGATGGGAACATGGATAATGAGAATATAGATATATACGTCAGCATGAGTTCATACAAAAGTGTAGATAAGCTAAACCTGCTGACGTATCGAGGTGATTAGGACTCGATCAAAAGACAACGAGGTTCTATGTCCCCAAAAGATTACAAACTAACGAGGGTCATCAGCCAAAAACTACCAAGTAAGGTCAGGAAACCCCTAAGTCGAACCACTAGATCCGTCTGTCTCTTTCGCATCCTCGTTTGGCTCATAGTCCGAGAAGGTCTCAAATCGCACGTCCACTGAATTGTCAACCATGGTGTCCTCTAGCTCATCCTTAGAGGCCGAGATCTCTATCACCTCGTCAGTATCCTCCAGGGTAGGGGTCTTCTCAAGTACATTCCTCGATTCAGTTACGGACACCTCTACCTCCAATCGAATCTCGAGTAGGATGACACCAGATAGATATGACTCCTCGAGGTACGTCCGTGGACTTCAACGGACCTGTCGTGACTTCGCCTACTCTACGAAACTAGACCTCGAACCTATGTGGTTTCAAGTCCTTACCTCCCTCGTCAACCCAATTAATTGTACACTTCTTCACATAAACGGTACCTCGACTGTAAGGAAATTCATCAAAATAGGCGATTATCTTTTTAGGATTGCCTAAAAGTGTCGGTAGCATCTTAAGGGTTTAGGGTCTGAAAAAGTGAGGTCCCACGACGAGGTGAGACTTATATCTCAGTAAGCTAAGTCCTAACTCTAGGTTAGGCTGACAGTACACCTAGATAAATGCAAACAATGAGTAAAGACATGCCAAAGAGTATAAGACAACAGTCATTATAAGGAACTGTAAGGAAACAAGAGGTTAAGTACATTATCCTGAATCACACTCAAGTCAGGCATGAAAATACAAATCAAGTTATACGTTTCACCATCATGATTTATGTCATTATCCACGTTCGCATCATAACGCCTCAGGCTTGGTTCGCGTCATTACGCCTCAGACCATTGTAAACATAAACCCATGTTAAATGCATCAATTTTTCAATGCTATTCAAGGCCTATGTGACACATATATAATCTCATCCTACATCTCTACGCATTAGGATATTAGCATCTCGACGCATCAGGGTATCAATGTTCTTAAGCATGCCAGAACCCCTTCCATTTTAAGACTTCATGATCGAGTACAAGCCTATTCAGCGGGCTAAGAGTCTATAACATGCAAGTCAACAAAATTCCTCACTCACAAAATGGCATTCGGTACAAAGCATGTGCATTAAACAAGCATACTCGCAACTATCAAACCATAATGATAGACATTGATCAACCACACAATAAATTAACCAAAATTCACCCAATTTGAATCCAATTCATCCAGTAGAAGCCTATCCTCCTAACCAAGGTTTAAGGACTCCTTACCTTAGGCTTAGTTCAGCAAAATCTTCTTCCAAGACACTCCAAGAATTCGGTCCTAGGAGTTCAAAAACAAGGCAGCTGTTCAACCTAAGAGAATTCATCCAAATTCATCAATTTTCTCATCCAATTCATCAAACCATGGGGCATATGCCTCGATAACATCTCCACTAACATCCTAGCAAATCGTAATGGCAAAATTGAGGCAAGGCGACACCTCAATTCGCCCTTAAGAACTCGGTTTAGACCAATCGAAATAGGGCAACTAGCGGTTTTGTTCTAATCCCCTCTAATCGGCCCTTAATTCAACTTAAACCTCAATTTATCACTTAATTCATTTGCTAACATATAGTCCTATGTCTAATAGAGCCTCACTAAGAATTTGAGGGTGAGTCGACGCTCGAAAGTCCAAGAACAGCCTCGATTTTCTTCGATCCAAACAATCACCACAAAACAGCCATGAACATCCTTCTAAGCTCCATCAAATTTACCATCTCAACTCAGCCAATCCTAGTACTACATGTTTACAAAATTTTGCCAAAAGTTTAAAGCAAAACGAGGTCCTACGGAGGCCGAACGAAGACTCACTCTAGGTTGTGTCCGATTCTGTCTGCTTTTGGAAAAATGGCCGACTGGAGCTCCTTTGGTGTCCAATGGCCAAGCTTCCACTTGAAGGTTGTTGGCAAGAGGCTGAGGAAGACGTTGGCAATCGGGGCGAGGCGAAGTGGTGGCCAGGCGTGGCGGTCTAGAACGGCAAAGGAAGCTGCAGTGGTTGGTCGGGCGGAATGGCTCTCGGTAAGGAAGAAGAAGAAGAAGAAGAAGAAGAAAAAGAAGAAGAAGAAGAAGAAGAAGAAGAAGAAGAAGAAGAAGAGGGGTTTCGGCTGAGCATGGGGTGTATGAAGCTATACACTAAATTAGCTTGGTCAACTAGTAAGAATGGTAGGTAAAAAGTTAAGTAATTAATGTCATTCAACCATCTAATGACACTTGTCTTGTTGTAAATGAATCTTGTCATCCAATGGCCACCATTTCCTCTAATTTTCGGCAGCCTTGGGGGATTTTCAATTGACCAATTTGCCCGTCTTCATTTATTAAGACAAAGCTAAACCTTGAGGGGCAAAATGGTAATTTTGCTCTTGTAGTCCGAAACGTCATTTTTCCAATTCAAATTTTCTTCGATGAGATGACGTCCAATTCGATTAAAATGTTGGAATTCCTTATTTTTCATTTTTCAATTTTGAGACTCGTCCTTGGGTCATTTCTCTGACAGATGAAATTTGCAGACTATCCCGAACTAACGGGCGGCTTTTGCAAACATTACGCGTATCGACTCTGTAATTCTAATCACACTTAGAGCTCGTCAGTTCATGGCGACTTTGGTTGTCATGTAATTGCGAGAGTCTATTACTAGTTCCGACGGTCTCGATCGTCATCATTCGATTTGGGAAAATTTTGTAAATTATACGTTGGTTAAGCAGCATCACTCGCGCTCCAATCGTATAATGCTAGCAATGATTCCTTAATCGTTCTTAGATCAGCCTTTTAATGGTTCTAAATACTCTCTCGGCAATCTTTATGGTCAAAATGCCATTTCCTATTTGAGTTCTCTAGGTCAACGTACCTTGTTTTGCATTAGTCTTTCCTTTTTGATTAGTTAACTCGAGATTGATCAGATCAGAGCGAGATAGGACTGAAATACATCGTTAGATACATTCTCATTGATAAGTCTCGCAATGACAGGAAAAATCAGAATGTCACAGACTCCGAGAAAAGTGAGCGAACGAGCGAGACGATAACGTTTGCTCGCAGGACCACAGAGCGATCATATTTACGTTAAAAAAAATATTTACACGCCTCACTTTTCTCGTAGCGAGGTATGATTTCTTTGCAGCCTCGTGAGCGATTGCCAACGACGTCCCCTCCCGAGCGCGTAAGTATTTTTTCTACGTAAGTATGATTGCTCCGCGGCCCCACGAACAAACGTCATCGCTTCGCTCGTTCACTCACATTTCTCGGAGTCAAGACGCGTAAATATTTTTTTTTACATAAATATGATCTTTCGCGGCTCCGCGAGCAAACGCCATCACCTTTTACGTAAATATGATCGCTTTGCAGTCTCTAAAGAATAAGGAGTTGTTCTTAAAGGGCTATTGGATCATGAATTGGTCATTGAAGAAAGGAAAAAGGTAAACAGACCTGATAGTCCTAGCTGGTTATGATTCTAGTGAATAATTTTGTAAATGAAAAGAGCGCTTAGAGAATACTCGCAAGTGAGTGGAGGTAATCGAATTGAGCATTCGACAAGTGAACTGGTTGAGACTCAGGGACGAACAAATATTGTCACTTGAGGTGACCGAGTTATGGGAAAGAGAATGTGAAAGCATGGTGGCATTTGAATCCTGGAGTAAAGGTATTGCCATCGGCACAGACTCCAAGGTTACTGTCCTATGGAATGAGAAGGACAAGGTGAATTTGAAGTAAGAAAATGCCACGGAGTTGTGTAGTTTCTTCCTTAGGGTAAGAGACCCTATTGTAAAAGGAAGAAAAACTCTAAATTGTCTTAGTGTTATGATTGAGCATTTGTACCAATAAAGAGGACGCAGAACTTGAATGACTCCTAGAAGTGAAATCCAAGAGACAGTCTTGTAGATATTGTTGAATTCCAAGATGATGTCGACGTTTAGTGGAACGAATAGCATTGGGATAAGGTCGCCATAGTGAGTTGTGGAACTCAGAGACTAAAGCACTAATGCTTCTCAAGAGAAGAATGACAAAAATAAATAAAATATCGTGCGGTCCTAGAGGAGACTCGTGACGACAAAGAGCCAAGGTCTGAGCTCTTAAGTGAAAAGTGAGAGAAATAGTTGGGAAGATTCGACACCTGGTGGAAGGAAGTTGATAATTGCTGAACTAAGTGCCCAATGAATGATTGAGTTGGTCGTTATCGTCTTGAGAGACGATGGTTGAACTCATGTAAGGAGCTATGAGAAACATGAACAGCTTCTGATAGTGTCCTATGGACTCTAAGGAGATGTTTGATATATGCTGAATGTGAAGAGCATGGGCTATGGATTTGATAAAGTAAGATTTCTCGGTCGTGAAATCTTTGAGAAATGAAATCTCTGTAGAGCCTTGAAGGAGTGGAATGAGTGATGAATTGACTAGAGTCAATGTGGGTTGCGGGAAGTTGAAATTTCCTGAAGTTGATGAATTGCAATAGACGGATCGTGGAAAGATTCTCCACAAGAGCTGTTCCATTGGTAAAATGGGTTAAGGATGAGATGTAACACGAATGGGTGAATGAACGTGAAAAGAGTTTTCGAGGACTCGAGTTAAGCTGATGACTAGGCTGTTAATGACAATTCTAGTTGGAAATTGAAACGCATATGAGGGTTGCAACGACGCGACAAGAATGAAACTTGAGGCGTAGCATGACTAAAGAAAGCTGACGGTGCGAATGTGCCGTGATAATAAGAACACAGGAGTGGGAACGCCTAGTGCATGATAGGAGCGGGGTTGCGAATATCCTCGCGGCAAAATTTGGGAAACAATGTCTAGGTAGAAAAAGAATTTGAGTTTATACCTACCGCAAGAAAATAAGGTTGTAGTTTCCAGTGAGGAATCGAACAAGAGGTAACGCTGATGCGTGAAATTGCTTGTGAATATGAGAATGTAACATGTTTAAAGAAAGATCATGAAGTTATGTGAACTAGAAGAGGTTGAGAGTATGGACTGCCTAAACGGAATTGAAGGCGAAGCATGTGGAACGAAGAGATCACCTAAGTGTTGTTATAGCAATGTTCATATCGCTAAGGGAGGGTGAATTGTTTAGCGGATGCTGACAGTTAAGAATTGAGCATTGTTTAATTGACAATGGAAGGACAGATCTTCCCTCAAGAAATAAGAGATTGAGCTTCTAAATTGGAGTTTGCCAATGGACTAGTCTGATGATTACTTGAAGCATCAAGTCTGAAGGTAAAAAAAAAAAGGAATTGAGATGTTGCCATGATCGAACATAGATACTTAGGAATGGATGAAACCCTTGAGACCCCAGAGACGGAAGTACGAGTCTAGTATTAAGGGGAAACTAAAGGAGAGGACCTCATCAAAATTCAAGGAGAGGATTATGGTGTTCCTGAGGATGGCACAAGGATGTGCCTAGGTACACACATATATACTATCGGTGATAATGGTTGAAAGTTAAAATTTATCAATCATATAGTCGAGTACTAGACGTATCGATAAAAGGGAAGGACATGACGACGAAAGTTGAAGGACCACTTAGATCCAAGATAATTTTCGAATGGAATCGAGAATGAATTACTATGGTAGTAAACATGTAATTGTTTAAGGAGTCAAGAGGACCATAACTCGATTTGATTAATGGAGAGTAAGTTGATAAAGCCCTTGAATCTCTGATGGTATGAAAGGAAATTTGAAAAGGAGTGATATGCCGAATGGTATGGACAAATGTTATGAATACCAAAAGGAGAAATGAGAGAAGCAAATCAAATTGAGGACCGAAGAAGGCAAGTCCTAGAGAAAGATGGCTTTAGGTCGGAAAGGACAAGTAAGGTCTTCAAGTCATAAAAAGGAATTATTCGGAAGAATGAGGATGTGATGAGACGCCAATACCCTAGAGGACTGGATGGTTAGAAGGTTGTAAATTTCGAGAATGAAATTTTTGTAAGGGGGAAGAGTTGTGACATTCTGATTTCTTGTCAATTTCAGACTCATTAATAAGAAATGAATCTAGATATGTATTTCAGTCATATCTCGCTCGAATTTGATCAATTCGAGTAGGCTGACCAAAAAGGAAAGGCTAACGCGAGACATAGTATGTGGACCTAGGGAATTCGGATAAGAAATGACGCTTTGATCATAAAGATTGTCGAGGGGATATTTAGAACCACAAAAAAGGGGTTGATCCAAAGACGATGAGGGAATGCCTTGTGAGTGTCATACGATTATAGCACGGGTGATGTCGCTTAACCAACGTGTGATTTGCAAAATTTCTTCTAAATCGGACAGTGACGATCGAGACCAAAAGGGACTAGTGATAAACCATCACAATTGTATGACAACCAGAGCCGCCACGAATTGACAAGCCCTAAATGTGATGAGAATCACAAGGTCGATACGCGTAAAGTCCACAAAAGCCGCCCGTCGGTTCGAGATAGGCTGGAACCAAGTCTGATAGAGGAAACCATCAGAAACGAGTCTTGAAAAATTTGAAATGGAGAATCAAGAATTCCAACGTTATTCGGATTGGCCGTCGCCCTATCGAAGAATTTTGGAGCGAGAAAACGACGTTTTGAACGTCGGGGGTAAAGTTTTCCTTTTGCCCCTCAAGCTTAAAATCTTGCCCATGCATTTGAAGAATGGCAATTTGGTCATTAAACCCACCCCAAGACAACCGAAAATTTGAAGGATTATTGGCCTTTGGATCAAAGCTTGATGACAAGGGGACAAGTGTCACAAGATCAACCCTTGGGTGGTCATGTCCAACTTTAATCAACTACCATTCAACCCCTTTGACTCAAGCCTTGAATATAAGCTTTTTCACTCTCTCTCCTCACTCTTGTTCTGCCATAACCCTCCCCCAAAGCTCATGATCACACTTCATCTTCTTCTTCCTTCACTGCTTGCCGGCGACCAGCTCTGGTCTCTTTGTTTGGCCATTTTGATGCCCTCTTTCGGCCACCACTTGGATGCCGACTAGCCATACCAACCTAGATCTTCGTCTTGCCGACCTCCTTGAAGTGGAAGCGAGGCATTTGGACTATCGAGGAGCTCCGGCTAACTATTTTCCCGAGAGCCGACGGAATCTGCTCCCGGCTGAGGTAAAATTTTATGGAGATCTTGTAGACATGTATATGAATCTGTGGTAAAAAGTTGAGATTGATTTGAAGAAGTGTTGACCTTGAATCGATCTTGTGAACTTGGAACAAAAATTGCCGGTTACTGAACTAGGGAGATCTGGCGACTTTCAATGGGGTTCCGGCGACCAATCGACCTCAAACTCACGGTGAGCCTCACAAACCCTTAGATAGACATGGTAAGAGGTACGATGATGATTAAATGATGGATTTAAGAGTAGATTGAGGACCGATTGTGTTCGGTTTGCAAAGAATCGAGAAGGACTGGTTTGATTCCAGGCAAACCGAATTTGTTGGGCTGATGATGGTTGGATTATGAGACTTAAATTGATGAATAAGACATGTTAAGACGATGAGGGTTGTGTTATGGAGGATTATGGTTCATGGATTGAGGAACTGGGCAAAGAAAATTGACGGATTAGTAGAATATTCTAGGTTGCGCAGTGAATCGAACCTTGGGACCGTTTGGCCGAGACTTTGAGGCTTGCAAGAAGGAAATTATCGTGGTATTAAACGCAAGGTAAGGGAATCCTAAACTTAGGACAGGAAGATTGGACTCAATTGGGTGAGTCGATGGTTGAATTGGTTGATTTATGAGGATTTGTCCAAGGGGATAATTTTCATTATATCCTAAGACGTTATAGGATGTTTGTGTGTGACTTGGTTTATGCCAGAGGCGTTTGCTATGTCGAATGTCATTTGATTGTCTTGCATGCCATGACTGTTCAAATTGTGCATGATTTGCACCTATTGTTTTTATGTGAATTGTGTTGAGATAACATAGCATGAGCATGATATGGCGAGGCCCTCAGGCGTATGAGACGCGAGACGGGAGGTGGATATCCTGATGCGATGTAATCGCGAGGTGGAGTCGATGTTGTGTGGCCCCCTAATGCGATCTAATCGCGGGGTTGAGATGAACACGGTCTTGATGCGAATTATTCGCGGGACGGAGGTATGTGATGATGACATTGGCCTAGAGATTCATTGGAACCTGATGTGTTTACGCGGGTTGCCAATGACGGTCTGATGCGTTTACGCGGACCAAGCCTGATGTGATTTAATCGCGGGCTGGAGTATGAGGCAGACAAGAAGAGGTGATTGTGGTGAAATGGACGGATGGAGTGTAATTGAGCATTTGAGTATGACATGGTATCATAGTTGCATGCCCATCATCTGTGTGTCACTATTTTATTTGTACGTGCCTGTATTATCATGAGTTTGGAATTGTGGGATAGACGACTACCTGAGCGGACGGTCGATCTAACCTAGGGTTAGGATTCTTTTACTGACATGTGTATCTCACCTCTTTGGGGACAACATTTTCATGTCCCTGATGAAGAAAACCGAGTTCGCCATGGATTGACATTCAATGGATGAAGTCATTAGAGGAAATGAAGACTTCTCTTTTGCGACCTTAGAATTAAACAGTAGAATCTTGAGGATTTAGATTTGTAATAAATATAGTATGATTGACCTTTATTAAAGGTGTGCCCTGGAGTCCTAAGTCATCGGATGTTGCTTTATTTGTAAATTGAAGTTGGCATCGCTTCCGCATGCATGTTTCTTTCAACGAATAAGACATTGGCCGTTGGATTCTGGAGCTTTTATAAAGGAACGACTTGGTGGGATGCTCGCGTGCTCGACTGATTCGGGGCGTGACATCTCCGTTTGATTGGTATCAGAGCGAGGTCAGCTCGATCCAATCTGATTGAGACTTGGAGTGATAAGAAGCGATGACTTGAGGACAATTTGGTAGTGAGACCTTGAGGTATAAGCATGGATTGCTAAATCTTGAGGACTATATGCTTGAACTTGTGTAGTATTCTAATGATCCTATTGCCGATTTAAGGAATGATCTTGAGCGATACTATGAATAAGGCTCATAAGGAAGTGAATAAAAATTGAGGAGTCATAAGCTTGGATTTGAGGTTGCTAGAGAATAACTTATGAATGAAAGGTCAATTGAAGTGTATGATTGTGATATTGGTTTGTTAATGACCCAACTTGAGGAGTACGAGTTATAAAGAGGTGACTGATGTTAGTGAATTCAGGCTTGAATTACGTGATATCTTGATGGTTTAGTTATCGATTACTATTGGCAGTCTTGGATGATATGAGATGAGATGCATGCAAGGGAGCGGATAAGGAATATATGGATTAAAGGCCATACGTGATCGAAAGCTTATGGATTTGATTTAGTTAGCGACTCCACTTGAGGAACATGATTGAATATAGGCAATTGATCTGTGAGATACAAAAAGATCCAAGAACTAATATGGATCATGAGAATTGAGTAAAGATGGACGATTGGAGTATGAATACTAAAAGAGAATATGGCTCGATCGATTAATCGTACGAGACCTAAGAGCTGAATGGGTCGTGAGAACTTTAAATGGAAATGAGAAAATTGTTGATTAAGCAAGCACGAGGAGGAGCTGCTAATATGGCTCGACAGGTGCTAGTACTGATGAGCTAAAGTGATGGAAGTCACGAGGAAGGTGACTCTGAGTTAATCTTTTCTAAATTGAATATGTGGTAGGGACCACGAGAGTTTGGAAAAGCTTGTAAAATTATGTATAAGGTTGAGATTGATTGAGTTAGGTAGAGGGATGAGATTTGAAATTGTCTCTCTCTGGATTGAGGATCTTATAAGGAAACTTTAGAGGTTTTAGTTACATTAAAAAAAGAAAGTGATCCTGACAGATTGTAGCCTTAAGAGGCTGTTGATAATTGGTGAAAGGTCATTAGAGAAAGGATTTCCTCGAAAGCATGAGATCTGCCTAGACTACCTTTGTTGAGTTGTTCGATGGAAAGTATTATCCTGAGATTGCTTAAGTGCTAGGGTTGTTTGGATCCTAATACTTTTGCAAGGATCATAGGATGATCGACCGGTATGAGACAGAGTTCTCAAGGTCGTTTAAGCATATGGTAAAGGTAGTCAAGGACCCTTGAATAAGATAAGTAAATCCCTGAGTGGATTGGAACTTGAAAACCTTATGGCTGGTTGTTATTCCTGCTTTTGAGGAATGGTGATGGGACTCAGTAAAAGAGGAGAATGATCGAAAGACTTATGAATAAGAGAACTCCTGCTCATGGATTACGAGCAAAGAGATGCTCATTATGGATATGGAGCGTGCCTACGGGAAATGGCTGATTACCCGGGCGTAAGACACAAGGTGGAAAATGGGTAGTCCGTCTTTTCTGTTATGGAAGGGGTCGAGGAAGAATTGGCATGCTAGTTTGCCTGGAATTAATGATTTCTTGGGATCGGTTGATTGAATTGGAACCATGAGAAATGAAATCATGAGTTGTTGTTCCCTAAAGAATAGGGCGTTGTTCTTAAAGGGCGATTGGACCATGAATTGATCATTGATGAAAGGAAAAAGGTAAACGAACTTGATAGTCCTGGCTGATTATGATTCTAGTGAATAATTTTGTAAACGAAAAGATCGCTTAGAGAATACTCGTAAGTGAGTGGAGGTAATCGAATTGAGCATTCGACAAGTGAACTGGTGGAGACTCAGGGACGAACAGATATTGTCACTTGAAGTGACTAAGTTATGGAAAAGAGAACGTGAAAGCATGGTGGCATTTGAATCCTGGAGTAAAGGTATCGCCGCCGGCATAGACTCCAAGGTTGCTGTCCTATGGAATGGGAAGGACAAGGTGAATTTAAAGTGAGAAAATACCACGGAGTTGTGTAGTTTCTTCCTTAGGGTAAGAGACCCTATTGTAAAAGGAAGAAAAACTATAAATTGTCTTAGTATTATGATTGAGCGTCTGTACCGAGAAAGAGAACACAGAACTTGAATGACTCCTGGAAGTGAAATCCGAGAGACAGTTTTGTAGACAATGTTGAATTCCAAGATGATGTCGACGTTTAGTGGAACGGACGGAATTGGGATAAGGTCGCCATAGTGAGTTATAGAACTTAGAGACTAAAGCACTAATGCTTTTCGAGAGAAGAGTGACAAGAATAAATAAATTGTCGTGCAGTCCTAGAGGAGACCCGTGACGACAGAGAACCAAGGTTTGAGCTCTCAAGTGAAAAGTGCGAGGAATAGTTGGGAAGATTCGACACTTGGTGGAAGGAAGTTGATAATCGCCGAACTAAGAGCCCAATGAATGATTGAGTTGGTCGTTACCGTAGTTGAACTCATGTAAGGGGCCATGAGAAATATGAATAGCTTTTGAGAGTGTCCTATAGACTCTAAGGAGATGCTTGATATATGCTGAATGTGAAGAGCATGGGCTATAGATCTGATAAAGTAGGATTTCTCGGTCGTGAAATCTCTAAGAAATGAAATCTCTGTAGAGCCTTGGAAGAGTGAAATGAGTGATGAATCGACTAGAGTCAAAGTGAGTTGCGGGAAGTTGAAATTTCCTGAAGTTGATGAATTGCAATAGACGGATCGTGGAAAGATTCTCCACAAGAGCTGTTCCATTGGTAAAATGGGTTAAGGATGAGATGTAACACGAATGGGTGAATGAATGTGAAAAGAGTTTTTGAGGACTCGAATTAAGCTGATGACTACGCTATTTATGACAATTCCAGTTGGAAATTGAAATGCATACGAAGGTCGCAACGACGCGACAAGAATGAAACTTGAGGCGTAGCATGACTTAAGAAAGCCGACTGTGCGAATGCGCTATGATAATAAGAGCACAGGAGTGGGAACGCCTAGTGCATGATTGGAGTGGGTTTGCGAATATCCTCGCGGCAAAATTTGGGAAACAATGTCTAGGTAGAAAAAGATTTTGAGTCTATACCTACCGCAAGAAAATAAGGTTGTAGTTTCCAGTGAGGAATCGAACAAGAGGTAACACTGATGTTGCCATGATCGAACATAGATACTTGAGTGGTTATAGGAATGGATGGAACTCTTGAAACCCCAGAGACGGAAGTACGAGTCTAGTATTAGGGGGAAACTTAAGGAGATGACCTCATCAAAATTCGAGGAGAGGATTATGGTGTTCCTAGGGATGGAACAAGGATGTGCCTAGGTACACATATATATACTATCGGTGATAAGGGTTGAAAGTTAAAATTTATCAATCATATAGTCGAGTACTAGACGTATCGATAAAAGGGAAGGACATGACGACGAAAGTTGAAGGACCACATAGATCCAAGAGAATTTTCGGATGGAATCGAGAATAAATTACTACAGAAGTAAACATGTAATTGTTTAAGGAGTCAAGAGGACCATAACTCGATTTGGTTAACGGAGAGCAAGTTGATAAAGCCCTTGAATCTCCGATGGTATGAAAGGAAATTTGAAAAGGAGTGTGTGCCGAATGGTATGGACAAATGTTACGAATACCAAAAGGAGAAATGAGAGAAGCAAATCAGATTGAGGATTGAAGAAGACAAGTCCTAGAGAAAGGTGGCTTTAGGTCGGAAAGGACAAGTAAGGTCGTCAAGTGATAAAAAGGAATTATTCGGAAGAACGAGGATGTGATGAGACGCCAATACCCTAGAGGACTGGATGGTTAGAAGGTTGTAAATTTCGAGGATGAAATTTCTGTAAGGGGGGAAGAGTTGTGACATTCTAATTTCCAGTCAATTTCAGGATCATTAATGAGAAATGAATCTAGAGATGTATTTTAGTCATATCTCGCTCGAACTTGATCAATTCGAGTAGGCTGACCAAAAGGGAAAGGCTAACGCGAGACATGGTACGTGGACCTAGGGAATTCGGATAAGAAATGACGTTTTGACCATAAGGATTGTCGAGGGAATATTTAGAATAAAAAAAAAGAGGCCGATCCAAGGACGATTAGGGAATGCCTTGTGAGTGCCATATGATTGGAGCGCGGGTGATGCCACTTAACCAACGTGTGATTTGTAAAATTTCTCCTAAATCGGACAGTGACGATTAAGACCAAAAGGGACTAGTGATAAACCCTCACAATTGTATGATAACTAGAGCTGCCACGAATTGACGGGCTCTAAATGTGATGAGAATCACAAGGTCGATAAGCGTAAAGTCCACAAAAGCCGTCCGTCGGTTCAAGATAGGTTGGAACCACGTCTAATAGAGGAAACCATCATAAACGAATCTTGAAATATTTGAAATGGAGAATCAAGAATTCCAACGTTATTTAGATTGACCGTCGCCTTATCGAAGGATTTTGGAGCGAGAAAAACGACGTTCTGAACGTCAGGGGTAAAGTTACCCTTTTGCCCCTCAAGCTTAAAGTCTTGCCCATGCATTTGAAGAAGGACAATTTGGTCATTAAACCCAACCTAAGACCACCGAAAATTTGAAGGATTATTGGCCAATGGATCGAAGCTTGAACGACAAGGGGACAAGTGTCACAAGATCAATCATTGGGTGGTCATGTCCAACTTTAATCAACTACCATTCAACCCCATTGACTCAAGCCTTGAATATAAGCTTTTTCACTCTCTCTCCTCACTCTTGTTCAGCCATAACCCTCCCCCAAAGCTCACGATCACACTTCATCTTCTTCTTCCTTCACTGCTCGCCGCGCGACCAACTCTAGTCTCTCTGTTCGGCCATTCCAGCGCCCTCTTCTGGCCACCACTTGGATGCCAACTAGCCATACCAACCTAGATCTACGTCTTTCCGACCTCCTCGAAGTGGAAGCAAGGCATTTGGACCACCGATGAGCTCTGACCAAGTGTTTTCCCGAGAGCCGACGGAATCTGCTTAAGCCTGAGGTAGGTCCGATTTTTGACCCTTTTGGAGGCCGAAATGTTGGAGTTTTGAGGTCAAATTTTATGGAAGTTGAGTAGACATGTATATGAATCTGTGGTAAAAAGTTGAGAGTGATTTGAAAAAGTTTTGATCTCGAATCGGTCTTGTGAAATTGGAATAGAAACTGCCGGTTACTGAACTAGGGAGATCTGGCGACTTTCAATGGGGTTTTGGCGATCAATCGACCTCAAACTCACGGTGAGCCTCACAAACCCTTAGATAGACATGGTAAGAGGTAGGATGATGATTAAATGAAGGATTTAGGAGTAGATTGAGGACCGATTGTGTTCGGTTTACAAGGAACCGAGAAGGACCGGTTCGATTTCGGGCAAACCGAATCTGTCGGGCTGATGATGGTTGGATTATGAGACTTAAATTGATGAATAAGACATGTTAAGACGATGAGGGTTGTGTTATGGAGGATTATGGTTCATGGATTGAGGAACTGGGCAAAGAAAATTGACGGATTAGTAGAATATTCTAGGTTGCGCGGTGAATTGAACCTTGGGACCGTTTGGCCGAGACTTTGAGGCTTGCAAGAAGGAAATTATCGTGGTATTAAACGCAAGGTAAGGGAATCCTAAACTTAGGACAGGAAGATTGGACTCAATTGGGTGAGTCGATGGTTGAATTGGTTGATTTATGAGGATTTGTCCAAGGGGATAATTTTCATTATATCCTAAGACTTTATAGGATGTTTGTGTGTGACTTGGTTTATGCCTGAGCCGTTTGCCATGTAGAATGTCATTTGATTGTCTTGCATGCCATGATTGTTTAAATTGTGCATAAGTTGCACATATTATTTGTATGTGAATTGAGTCGAGATAACATAGCATGAGCATGACATGGCGAGGCCCTGAGGCGTATGAGATGCGGGACGGGAGGTGGATATCCTGATGCGATGTAATCGCGGGGTGGGGATGATGTTGTGTGGCGCCCTGATGCGATTTAATCGCGGGGTTGAGATGGCCACGGTCCTAATACGAATTATTCGTGGGACGGAGGTATGTGATGATGACATTGGCCTTGAGATTCATTGGAACTTGATACGTTTACGCGGGTTGCCAATGACGGTCTGATGCGTTTACTTGGATATAGCCTAATGCGATCTAATCGCGGGTCGGAGGATGAGGCAGGCAAGAAGAGGTGATTGTGGTGAAATGGAAGGATGGGTGTGCATGAGCATTTGAGTGTGACATGCTATCATAGTTGCATGCCCATATCTATGTGTTACTATTTTATTTGTACGTGACTGTATTATCATGAGTTTGGAATTGTGGATAGACGACTACCTGAGCGGACGGTCGACCTAACCTAGGGTTAGGATTCTTTTACTGGGATGTGTATCTCACCTCTTTGGGGACAACATTTTCAGGTCCCTGATGAAGAAAACCGAGTTTGCCATGGATTGGCATTCAATGGATGAAGTCATTAGAGGAAAAATGAAGACTTCTCTTTCGCGACCTTAGAATTAAACAGTAGAATCTTGAGGATTTAGATTTGTAATAAATACAGTATGATTGACCTTTATTAAAGGTGTGCCCTGGCGTCCTAAGTCATCAAGTGTTGCTTTATTTGTAAATTGGAGTTGGCATCGCTTCCGCATGCATGTTTCTTTCAGCGAATAAGACATTGGCCGTCGGATCCTGGAGCTTTCATAAAGGAACGGCTTGGTAGGATGCTCACGTGCTCGACGGATTCGGGGCATGACACCTGCCTAGCTCAGGAAAAGGTGACCCTTGCCCGATGCCAGCGATGGCAACCATCGCCTGACGCCGATGGTGATGCGTTCGGAGCTACTCGTGTACTGGAGACGGGTGAACGACCTCTGTTCTGTCTCGATCTGGGCAAGGGAAGGGCGTGGTGGGAAAGAGAGAGAATGGTGGTGGGTGAGATACGATGAACGCGGAAAAGGAGAAAGCAAAAACAAAAGATAAAGAGGAAAGAAGAGAAAGGATAAAAGGAAAGGAAAATGAGAAAAAATTAAAAATATAAGAAGACGAAAAGATCCCTAATGAGGCCCTTTTTTGAAACATAAATGGCACTTCGGGCCCTCCACAAAGTTCACTTCACATCCTTTTTGAAAAAAATGAGGATAATTGAGGCATTTTTTTTTGAAAATTTTCATATTTTTTTATATTATTTAAAAAAAACCAAGGATAGGAGTTTCCTCCTCCCTCGGCAATTGAATTGCCGAGGGAGGGGGGTCTCACTCCGCAATAGAGGGAGAGGAGACCACGGGCGGGCCCCCAGGTCTCCTTTGGCAATTCAATAGCCAAGGGAGACCTAAAATAGTAAATATTTTTTTGAATTAATTTGGTAAGTATTTTTTTAATATTATTTTTGGAAAAAATCCCTTTGAAAGTCGATGACTACTACTTGACCTACCATTGCTGTTGTGGAGTCCTTGTGGTATATAGCTAATTGCCCCTTTGTTCACGATTACTCGGGAAGGAAAAAAAGCACTTTTCCTCCCAAATCAAAATTTGGCACAATTTTTTCTTTTTTAAAAACAAAACTCTTATGTGATACGTGTCACTTGACACTTTTCATGGAATGAGACGAGTTAAGTTTGATACACATAACGATAGAAGACGATGCAAGCAGGGCTGATAATGGTTTGACTTATGATTAAGTTTGCGTCCACTTTTCTAGACTAACAGTCACCAACAGATTGGAGTCCACTAATAATCCGTTTTAACGGTTTCAACTTAGCAAGTCCCCTATCAATGTCTCAGCACCGCTCACGTACTTGTACACTTCTCGAAGCAGGTTTTACAAATAAGTAACATAACTCTCAACAAAGTAGGACACAAGTGAATAAAATCACTCTTGTAACAAAGAGTAAATAAGACTATATCAGAGTTTGTAGCTTTCTCGTCATCCTATGTGGTTCAGCATGTGTTGAGTCACTTGTCTTTGATCCTCAATCTAACTGTTGTCGCAATTTAAAATTAGGCTAATGGATTATTAGGTTTATTAATTAACCTAATTCGGACCATTCCAAGTCTTACCAAATCGCAACTTATGTTTAATTCATTAAAAATTATTTAATCGTAGCCTCTACTTTTCTTTTTTTTGGTAGATTGATTAGAAACCTAAATAAAATAGTGAAAGAACCATTTTATTTCTACGGATCGGAGAAAATGAGTTTGGAGACTTGGTTATATTAATCGAAAAAATTAATGCCCTTTCGATACCAATTTCATGAAAAATCCCTTTCAATTGATTGATGTGAATTGATTTTTGATTTAGGAAAACTACGACACAAGTTGCAAAAAAAATGATTTGATTTTTTTTTTATTTATTGACACCTTATTTTTGGTCAATCTTTTTTTAGTTTATTTTTGAAAAAAGTTCATAAAAAGTTAAAAAATTACAAAATTAACTTTGTTAGCCAAGTTTCTCAAAGAATAGTCGAGGTGCGTGAAAGCTGGCTCAGATACCTTGGTTACAAAACTTTGTTAGCCTTAGCGAAGCCTAAAGAACCATTTTTGACCAAAAACTAATTTTTCATATTTTCACTTTTTTTTAGTATTTTTTTAAAAATAGAAAAATGATTGAAAAATCAAGAAAAATAATTTTTGAGGTAAAAAAAATACAAAAAAATAGTTAGTATTTTTCTTTTAATTCCCTTTTCATTTTTGACGTCTCAAGAGTTCAAAAATCAAGTTCAATTTTATGCATTCCTTCATTACACATAGAGTTGAATTTGTCCAAAATTTGCCATTTGAATCTTTTAATTTGTAATTTTTACATTTTTAGAGTCATGACATTGAATTGTAATATCCTACATTTCAATTTAGTCCGCTCATTTGATTAATTGCGCGAATTGCATGGATTGGGTAAAATTGCACAACTTTATTATAATTAGGTCCTTGGGTTTCAATTGAATCAAAATTCAAAGACTGCCATGCAAAGATAAGGCCTCCTCCATATGTTTTTCAACCTTCTAAATCAATTGATGGTGGTGGCCAGGTTTGATTTGGCCATTTGAGGTTCCAATTTGATAATTTCAATTATCAGGTCAAGAAACAAATTTGGGGGTTTTTGTGCAATTCCTTCAATAATTTTGGAGAAAATAGCATTTTCTAATAGAACTCATGCTCCTGATTCCAATTTTGTGATTTAATTTGATAAATTTCAAGGAATTTTAGGTCAATTTGAAGAAATTAGATTGGCCGGATCTGCCGAATCAAACCGGATCTGTCAGATTGAACTGGGATCGGACTAGATCTGGCTGATCGAACCGGGTCCGACCCAGCGACCCAATCGACCATCTTCTTCCCCAACGATTCCCATGTGATTCAAATAGATTTTGCAGGTCAAATTTCAATCACAAAATTGAGGATTAATTCACTATTAATTGAAGAGGCTCATATGTAGGTTTTGAATGTCAGGCTACCACACGTTGATCGGGACTGGAATTGTGATCAATGCCTGCCGGAGCATGGTAGAATCTATTGGTCAATACCGCGGGAGCTTAAGAAAGTCAACTTTCATAGAATGGCCAAATTGGACATCAATTCGTACGCCCCGGAGAACTAATTGGAGTTGATGGAGTTCCCCACCGTCTCCTCGCCGTCGACGTGCCAGAATGCAGTGAGATTGTGACATTTTGAATTTCGACCCTTTCGAGACTATGAAATGGAAGGTGTCGATTGGTGTGCTTCAGTTGTAACTCCTTCGGAGTTGGCCACTCCCGAGTTAACTAACCAAAAAGGGAAAGACTGACGCGGAGTCGGGTACGTGGAATTGGAGAATTTGAATGAGAAATGACACTTTGACCATAAGGATTGTCAAGAGAATATTTTAGGCCAGCAGAGATCGATCTAGGAATGATTGTGGAATACCTTGCTAGTGTTATACGTAGTGACGCGGGTGATTTCACTTAACCAATGTGTAATTTGCGAGAATTTCTTAAATCGGATTATAATAATTAGGATCACAGGAGCTAGCAATAAACTCTTGCAATTACATGACAACTAAAGTCGCCACAACTTAAGAAATCCTAAGGTCGATAAGCGTAGCGTTTGCAAGAATCGCCCGTCAGTTTAAGACAAATTGAAATTTACAGTCGACGAGAGCTCGACATGAAATTGGACCTTGAGATTTGGGTATTGGACATTTAGAAATTTCAACATTTGAATTGAAATGGACGTCGCCTCATCAAGAGCAATTTTAAATTTGGAAAGTGAAATTTCGGATGAAAAGTGCCAAATGGCCATTTTACCCCTCGACTCTTGCCCTTGCCTTAAGGATCAATGAAGGATATTTTAGTCATTTTGGACCCCAAGGGATGTCGAAAATCAAGAGAGGATTGGTCAATGAAAGTCAAATTGGAAGCCAAGATATTATGTTAGCCAAGCCAAGTGTCATCCTTTGAGAGGTTAAGCATTAATTACTCTCACCAACCAATTTTGTCAAATTGACCGAGCGAATTATTGTTGTGGAAGACTCTCTTTCCCTCCTTCTTGGCTGATCATCTCTCTCTCTCTCCACTCTCTTCATTTTCTTCTTCCTCTTCCCTCTCGCTGACCAGCCCGTCACTCTGCTTCGACTAGTCTACTATTTTGGTTATAACTTTGTAGTCCGACATCGGACTAAGGTAAAGCCACTGTCATTTGCAAAATTATTATCTTGTGGTTCTAGAGACATATTATAAGCTTAATTTGGCCCATCCATTTGTCCCGCAGGTCTGTTAGAGTAGGCAAAAGTCAGGACGAGATAAGATTCTGACCGATTTGAGGAAAAGACCTGTTTCGTGGGCTTTAAGGCTTCAAATGGCTCTATATTTTTGGTGAGGTTTTCTACACTCATAGTATTAAAGTTGGCTGAGCTGTGGTTGCAATTTTATTTGGGTTTTGATGAGTTTTCATGGCTGATTGGAGGCGATTTCCTTGAGGCAGAATCTGGCCGCCTGCGCATCAAAGAGAATTAGACCGATTCGAAGCTTTTGAGGTGTCATTTTGCTTCCAAACTTTCGATGAGCTCCCTTAACATGTGGACTAAGGTATTAGCAAGTTATTCTCATGGTAAATTAGAGTTTAAGATTAATTTATGGACTGATTTGTGTGGTTTAAGGCAGAACCGATTCTGCCCTGCTTTGGGGTTGTTGGAACCGAACCTTTTGGAGGTCCTTGGGGGTGTCGCCTTGTTATAAAATTATCGTTAAGGCATATTAGGATGTTAATTGATGTGCTAGCGAAGTATTTACTCAATGGATTTGTGATTGAAAGAGTTTTATTGATGAAATCATAAAATTTTCCTAGGAACGTACGTGACCATTATGTGGCCATGAGTTTGCTGATATAGGGGGATCATTTGGCTTGGAAATTGCTAGCTTGATCAAGGCTAAGTGTCCCTTAAACCTTTACTCGAACGTTAGGACACTACTGGATGAGATTGATCGATGAATTGATATTTATTATGATCAATTAGATATTGAACGCATCAGATTATTGTGATCGATCCATATGCCTTGGTGTGGGTTGAATTGATGAATTCCATGATTGGAATGATGTAGTGTGACCTTGATTTTCAGGAGGACTAGTGTACTTGTGTGGCAACTAAATTTTGATTGTGGGATATCGACAATGTAATTGCTTGTTGTGCATTATGAGGTATAAATGGCTATAGTGCCTATGTGATTTAATTGGCTAGAAAGCCCGAGTGATATCGATTGACTAGTAAGCCCCAGTGATGTCAAATGGCCAGAATGCCTCAGAGAAATACATCGCGGCTCGAGAACCAGACGATGAGTAAATGAAATGTCATTTTGATAACTTTTTTGAGTTATATGTTTATTTATATGCTAGTGCGTGAAGTTTGATTCCATGAGGTTGAGTATGTTCGACTGCGACTCTTGTTCATGCATGTCTTATTTAAAATCTTGATTTATGAAAGCCATGTGATATTGTCTGGCTGAGCATCCGCTTATCGCTTGTTGTGTAGTCTGGGAGGACAGGCAGTCTGGTTTAGGTTTAGGGTTCACTTACTGAGATTTATCTCTCACCCCGTTGGGGATTAAATTTTTCAGGTCTCAGGAGATGAAATATCGAGTTTGTCAAGGTTGAATTTTCGAAGAAGAAAACGTAGGATATAGATTCACACATTGTGATGTTGGGAATTATATTTCTGTTTGTGGTTGTAGAAATCGAATCTTTAGTATTTGACCATGCGAGAGGATTCGAGGTGAATTTTATGAATAAGTATACCCTTTTGTCTTGAGTCATCTCATTGTGAAATTTGTATGGAGCCGTTTTATTGCTTCCGTGACCTTATTTCATTTTCAAGTTAAGATTGATTGGCCGAGGGATCCTGAGAGTTATTCTAAAGTCAATGGCCAAATGGGATGTTCACGAGCTCGTAGGGTTCGAGACGTGACATCCCCGTTTAAATGATATCAGAGCAAGGTCAACTCAATCCAATGTGATTAAGGTTTAGAGTGATAAGGAATGATGACTTGAGGACAATCAGGTAGTGAGACCTTTAGGATTAAGCATGGATTGCTGAATCTTCAGGATTATAGGCTTGGACTTGTGTGCACTCTGATGGTTCTAGCGTAGATTTTAATTGATGGTCTTTATGGTTATAGTTCAAAGATATACAATGGATTGAACAATAAGTCGAAATGAAAATGAATGATTGATAGGCTTCAATTGTGAATATGAGTTATAAAGAGACGACTGGTATTAGTGGATTCGGGCTTGAATTGCATTATATCTTAATGTTTTTAGTTATCGATTATTGACTATATTGGATGCTATGAGATGGGGTGTATACAAGGAATATTTGGATTAAAGGCCAATTGTGATCGAATGCATATAGATTTGACTTGAATAGCGACTAGACTTGAGGTATCTGCTTGACCATAGGCAATTAATCTATTAGATGTGATGGTCATTGATGGAATTAGAAATCTTCTATAGATAAGAATGGATCTAGAGACGATTGTGATATGACGAATGGCGAGAACAATCAGGACGCGCATGTGTTTGTGGCATTAAAATAAATGTCAAGGAAGGTGTATGCATGAGCTTATCACTATTGGACTTAATAAACGGTCATTTGGTGTAGGATAAGTTGATAGGATACCTATAAATCGTAAAAAAGCATGTTATGAGATGTGTGGAATGAGACTCTCTTCGTGGATGTATGATTTGGGACAACCTACAACGGCCAGGTCTGATAAGGGCGGGGAGCGATCGCTGGGGCAGAGAGGTCTGGACAAGGAGCGGCTCTTGACAGGCTTCTAAGATAGCAGGGAGGCAGGAATGACCCAAGTCATAAATTGAAAGAGAGTCTAGGTATGTAGTTCAGTCTGATTGTGGTTAAGAGATATATGGCACATGATTGATTCCCAAGTGAATGTTTGAAAGTATCATGGCATGTATAATATCGCCTATGATTGGCATGGTTAAAAGCTTCGTGCTTGGCAGTGAATGCCGTTTGAAAAAGAAAATTGACGTTTGTAATTGGCCTGTTAGGCGTGTTTTATGATTGGCATCATGTGATTGTTATGGTCAAGGTCTAACTAAGAGATTAGACAACGTGTGGGGAGTTTATACCTCGTTGAACTGATGCTTGTTGAGATTAAGATAGCCTGTTGTGATTATGCTAGAATGATAGATGCTTTACACTTAAAGCATTAGTAATTGACTTACTGAAGTGATACCTTAAGTACTTGCTTGGTGTTGATCTAGTTGAGTTTTAGCCTAGTTGAGGCTTGCCTAGTAATGACTGTTAATTGAGAAGCTGCCTCGTTGAGGCTGGCTTGCTGTGTGGTTGCTGCTTAAGGATGATTTGGAATCCTTGAATAATGAGCAACTAGTTAAGAGTTATTTGGGAACCACTAGATGGTTGATGGTGAAAGATAATGAGATAAGCGGCCTAAGACTGCTAGACCTGAGCAGATGACTTAAGTCTTTGATTCTTGGAGAGAATCATAGTGGTTCAAGTAACATGAAAACCCAATAAGATTGAACGACCAAAGTACGGTTGCTAGAGGAGCACTTGGCTTGAGTATACAAGATATGTGAAGATCCAAGCATTAAGATGGATCATGAGAATTGAGTAAAGATGAGTGACTGAAGTATGAGTACTGGAAGAGAATATGGCTCGATTTTATTAATCACGTGAAACCCAAGAGCTGAATGGGTCGTGAGAACTTTAAATGGAAATGAGAAAATTTGTTGGGTAGGCAAGCTCAAGGAGGAGTTACCATGATTGCCTAAGTCACTGTGGTGACAGATGCTAGTACCGATGAATTAAAATGATAAAAGTCGCAAGAAATGTGACTTTGAGATTACTCATTTTCAAAGTGGGAACGTGGAAAAGAACCACGAGAGTTTGATAGCTTGTGAGATGGATCACGAGGTTAAGGACGAGTAAGGTTCGATGGAGAAAATGAGTTTGAAACTGCCTTCTTATAAATTCAGAGTTTTGTGAGAAAACCTCAAAAGTTTTGGGTATACTGAAGAAAGAAAGTGACCTTGACAGTTTTTAGCCTTAAGAGGCTGTTGATGATTGGTGAAATGTCACCAAAGGAAGAGTTTTCCTTGAAGGCATGGTATCTATTTGGATTTCATTCGTTGAGTCGTTCGATGGAAAATATCCTCTTGGGATTGCTCGAGAGCAAAGGCTGCTTGGATCCTAAATGTCTTGCGAGGATCTGAAGATGATCGACCAATGTGAGGCGGAGTCATCCGGGTTGTCTAAGTATACTGAAAGTGGTCAAGACCCTTTGAATGAGACGTGAAGTCCCTGAGTGGATTGAAAATTTGAAAGCCTTATGGCTGGTTGTTATTCCTGATTTTGAGGAATAGTAATGGGACTCAGTAAAAGAAAAAGAATGATCGGAAGACTTATGAATAAGAGAACTCTTGCTCATGGATTACGGGCAAAGAGATGTTCATTATGGAATTTGGAACGTGCCTACGAGCAACGACTATTACCTTGGCGAAGGGCTTGCTATGAGGGATTGACATTTCGTTTATTTCGTTGTGGAAAACTGAGGAAAGAGTTATGTCAATTGTCAAACTTTGTGATTGAGATGAGATTGATTGAAGTTGAATTGGAATCCCAAGAAATGACATTGCGAGTTATCACCCCTAACGAGGAGGGTGTCATTTTTAAAGGACGATTGAACCATGAGAAGATTGTTGAAGGAAGGGAAAGTGAATGGATTTGATAGTCCTGGTTGTTTGTAATTCTAATGAATGGGTGAGTAAGCGAAAAGAGCGCTTAGAGTGTAATTGTAAAGTGATTTGATGTAAACAAATTGAGTATTTAATACGTGAATTGGTGGAGAGCAAAGACGAGCGAATCTTGTCACTTGAGGTGACTGAGTCACTGGAAGAAGAATGCCAGGCAGGGGGACACTTGAATCCTGGGGGAAGGTATCGTTATTGACTTAGACTCTAAGATTGACATCCTATGGAATATGAAGAACAAAGTGGATTCGAAGTGAGAGAATGCCATTAAAGGGTATAGTTTCCTTAAAAGGGTAAGAGACCTTAGTGTGGAAGGAAGAGAAAATCCTAATTGTCTCGGTATTGAGATTGGGCATTTGGACTAAGAAAGAAGATGCAGAACTTAAATGATTCCTGGAAGTAAAGTCCGAGAAACTGTCTTGTAGACAGCGTTGAATTCCAGGATAGTGTTGATGTTCGGTTGAACGGATGAAATCGAGATAAGGTCGCATTGGTTGGTTGTGGAACCCAGAGGCGAAGGCACTAATACTTCCTGAGGAAAGGGTGACAAAAATGAACAAAATATTTCATGGTCCAAGCCAGGAGAGTAGAGGGCCAAGGTTTGAGCTTTCTAGTGGAAAGTATGAAGAACAGTTTGAAAGATTTGACATCTGGTACAGAGAAGCCGATAACAGTCATATTGAGTACCCTAGGAATAATTGGATTGGTTGTTACCGTCACGAGAGATGATAATGAGACTCATTTAAGGAGTCATGAGAAACATGAATAACCTTCGAGAGTATCCTATGGACTCTAAAGGGATGCTCGTTGTATGCTAATTGTGAAGAGTATGAGCTGTGGGCCTGATGAAGTAAAATTCTTCAGTTGTAAAATTTATGGAAAATGAATCCCCATGGAGCCTTTGAGAATTGGAATAAGTAATAAATCGACTAAGATCGATATAAGCTACTGAAGTTTAAAGTTTCATGGAATTGATGGATTGTTATAGACGAATCGTGGGAAGATTCCACACGAGAACTATTCCATGGATGAAATGGACTAAGAGTGAGATGTAACATGAATGAATAACTGAACGTGAAAAGAGTTTTCGAGGACTTGAGTTAAGCTGATGACTACATTGATAATGGTGATCCTGTTTGGAGTCCAAAGGATCGATAGAATCATAATGACGTGACGTAGAAAGAAAATTTGGGGCTTAGCAAGGCAGACTAAAGTGGGCCGTGCGAATGCGCTGTGATGATAGACCACATGAGATGGAATAGTGAGAACATAATCAGAGTGGACTTATGAATATCCTTGCGACAAAGTTGGGAAACATTGTTTGGGTGAAAGAATATTTCATGGCTATACTTACCACAAGAATATAATGTAGCTATTTCCTGAGAGAAATTGAATAAGAGGCAACGCTAATGCGTTAAAATGCTAGTAGATATGAGAATGTAGCATGTTTAAAGAAGATCTTGAAGCTATGTGAACTATAAAATGTTGAGAGCATGGACTGCTTAAAGGGAATTGAAGGCGAGTCACGTGGAACGAAAATATCACCCAAGTGTTGTTACAGCGATATTTATATCGTTAAAGAAGGGTGGATTAATTGGTGGATGCTTATAAATGAGAATTGGGCATTGTGTAATTGATGATGGAGAGACAAATCTTCCCTTGAGAAATAAGAGATTCAACTTTTAAATTGGAAGTTTGCCAATTGATTAGTTTGATGGCTACCTGAAGCGTCAAGTTTGAAGGTCAGAAAGGAATTGAGATACTGCCATGACTGGACATTGATATCTAAGGGCTTATGAGAATGAACAGAACATGGAGAATTAAGGTATTCCTTGGGATGGCACAAAGGTGTGCCAAGATTGTCTTAATACTATCGATGATATGGATTGAAGGTTGAATTAGTCTAACGTGTGGTCGAGCATTGACATGCCGACAAGAGAAAGAGACGTGGCCACGAAAGTTGATGGATCACTATATTCATTAGAGATTTTCAAGTGGAATCGAGAAGGTTATAACTCGATTTGGATAATAAAGGGCAAGTTGATAAAGCCCTTGAATCTCTAATGATACGAGAGAACATTTGAAGGGATTGATACGTCAAATGGTATGAGTGCCAAAAAGCGTATTATTGCGATGGTTTAGTAAGGAACAAAGTTATTTTAAAGAATGAGAATGCGATGAAGCGTATGTACCCCGTGAGATTGGATAATTGAGAAGATTATAAATTCAAGGACGAAATTTCTTTAAGGGGGAAAGAGTTGTGACATTCCGAATTCTGACCCTCTCGAAGCTATGGAATGGAAGGTATCGATTGGTGTGTTTCAGTTGTAACTCGCTCGGAGTTGGTCACTCTCCAGTTAACTGACCAAAAAGAGAAAGACTGATGCGAAGTCAGGTACGTGGACTTGGGGAATTTGAATGAGAAATGACACTTTAACCATAAGGATTATCGATGAAATATTTTGAGCTAGTAGAGATCGACCTAGGAACGATCATGGAATGCCTTGCTAGTGTTATACGTTGCGACACGGATGATTCCGCTTAACCAATGTGTAATTTGCGAGAATTTCCTAAATCAGATTTCGACAATCAGGATCACAGGAGCTAGCAATAAACCCTGGCAATTACATGACAATCAAAGTTGCACAGCTTAAGAAACCCTAATGTCGATAAGCGTAACGCTTGCAAGAGTCGCCCGTCAGTTTGAGACAAATCGAAATTTACAGTCGATGAGGGTTCGACATAAAATTGGATCTCGAGATTTGGGTATTAGACATTTAGGAATTCTAACATTTGAATTGAAATGGACGTTGCCTCATCAAGGGCAATTTAAAATTTGAAAAGTGAAATTTTGGACGAAAAGTGCCAAATGACCATTTTACCCCTCGACCCTTGCCCTTGCCTTAAGGATTAATGAAGGTCATTTTAGTCATTTTGGACCCTAAGGGCTACCGAAAATAAGAGAGGAGTGGTCAATGAAAGTCAAATTGGAAGCCAAGATATTATGTTAGCCATGCCAAGTGTCATTCTTTGAGAGGTTAAGCATTACTCTCACCAACCAAGCATGTCAAATTGACCAAGTGAATTATTGGTGTGGAAGACTATCGCTCCCTCCTTCTTGGCCGACCATCTCTCTCTCTTCACTCTCTCCATTTTCTTCTTCTTCATCTTCTCTCTTTCGCTGACCAGCCCGTCACCCTACCCCGACCAGTTCACTATTCCTGCCATAACTTTATTGTCCGACATTAGATTGAGGTAAACCTACCGCCATTTGAAAGCTTATTTTCTTGTGGTTCTAGGGTATAATCTCAATTTGGCTCAACCTTTTGTCCCGTAGGACTATTTGAGTAGGCGAACGTCAGGACGAGGTCAGATTCTGACTAATTTGAGGAAAAGACCTGTTTCGTGGGCTTTAAGGCTTCAAATGGCTCTAAATATTTGGTGAGGTCTTCTAAAGTCATAGTATTAAAGTTGGCTGAGCCCTGATTGTAATATTATTTGGGTTTTGATGAGTTTTCATGGCTGATTGTGGGCGGTTTGCTTGAGGCAGAATCTGGCCGCCTGCGCACCGAAGAGAATTGGATCGATTGGAAGCTTTTGTGGTGTCGTTTTGCTTCCAAAGTTTCAATGAGCTTAACATGTGGATTAATATATTAGCAAGTTAGTCTCATGGTAAATTGGAGCTTAGGATTGTTTTATGGATTGATTTGTGCGGTTTAAGGAAGAACCGATTCTGCTCTGCTTTGGGGTTGTTGGAACCAAACCTTTTGGAGGTTCTTGGGGATGTCGCCTTGCTATAAAATTATCATTAAGGCATATTGAGATGTTAATTGATGTGTTAGCGAAGTATTTACTCGATGGATTTGTGATTTGAAGAGTTTTATTGATGGAATCATAAATTTTTCCTAGGATCGTGCATAACCATTATGCGGCCGTGAGTTTGCTAGTATAGGGAGATCATTTGGCTTGAAAATTGCTAGCTTGATCAAGGGTAAGTGTCCCTTAAACCTTTACTCGAACGTTAGGACATTACTGGATGAGATTGATTGATGAATTGGTGTTTATTATGACCAATTGGATGTTGAATGCGTGAGATTGTTGTGATCGATCCATATGCCTTGTTGTGAGGTTGAATTGATGAATTCCATGATTGGAATGATGTAGTGTGAGCTCGATTTTCAAGAGGACTAGTGTGCTTGTATGGCAATTAAATTTTGGTCGTGGGATATCGGTAATGTAATTGCCTATTGTGCATTATGAGGTATAAATGACTATAGTGCCTATGTGATATGATTTGGCTATAGTGCCTATTATGAGATTTATATGGCTATAGTGCCTATGTGATTTAATTGGTTAGAAAACCCTAGTGATATCGATTGGCCAGAGTGCCCCAATGATATCGATTGGCTAGTAAGCCCTAGTGATATCAAATGGCCAGAGTGCCCCAGAGCGATAGATCGCGGCCAGAGAGCCAGACGATGATTAAATGAAATGTCATTTCGATAACTTTTTGGAGTTATATGTTGATTTATATGCTAGTGCGTGAAGCTTGATTTCATGATGTTGAGTATGTTCGACTGTAACTCTTGTTTATACTTGACTTGTTGAAATGCTTGATTTACGAAGGCCATGTGATATTATCTGGCTGAGCTTTCGCTTATCGCTTTTTGTGTAGTCTGGGGGGACTGGCGATCTAGTCTAGGTTTAGGGTTCATTTGCTGAGATTTATATCTTACCATATTGGGGATTAATTTTTTCAGGTCCCCGGAGATGAAACATCGAGTTTATCAAGGTTGGATTTTTGAAAAAGAAATCGTAGGATATGGATTCACACATTGTGATGTTGGGAATTGTATTTCTATTTGTGGTTGTAGAAATCGAATCTCTAGTATTTGACCATGCGAGAGGATTTGAGGTGAATGTTATGGATAAGAGAAGTATACCCTTTTATCCTGAGTCATCTCATATATAGAGCTGTTTTATTGCTTTTGTGACCTTGTTTCATTTTCAAGTAAAGATTGATTGGCCGAGGGATCCCGGGAGTTATTCTAAAGTCAATAGCCAAATGGGATGTTCACGAACTCGTAGGGTTTGGGACGTGACAGGAGAACACATGCTATTCAAATAGGTGGACACCCCCTTCGCGTGCGCTAATTTTTGAAATTGGTATACTTAGTTTAGAAGGACTCTAGAAGGGAGGGGGAGGCTCATTTGGTTCCATAGATCCAACATAATAGAGAGTGTGAAAAAGGTAGAGAGAGAAGACCTCGGCGATGCCATTGCCGAAGCTTTGAACTCGAGTTGTGCGAATTCAGCCCGACTAATCTAAACCAAATTGAGCAGCGAATCTAGTTCAGGAAGCTTTCCAGAGCTCCAAGGAGACGATCGCCATCTTTCTCGAAAATGGTGAGTTGCCTCTTCGGCCTTCACTCTATGCATCCATGGTGGAGCTTGGGTCCGATCTTCATTTTTACAATTATAGTGGCTGTTTCACTCTTTGAACTTCACTGAGCACGATCGTGGCTTGTTTTTTGCATCGATTTCCCTTGATATACCTTGAATCGAACCTCCAACCTTTCGCAGTCTGGTCAAACACTAGCCAGACCATTCTAGTCGTTGCAAGCTCAATCGGAGCTCGAGGTAAGTATTATGCTCATCTTGTGATGCTTCTGTGTGAAGGAATTAGATCGATATGTCCTATGTTGCTTGATTAGAACGGCCATGGTTGTACTAGTTCAAGTTTTGATTCTATTGATTCAGTAGATGAAATGCTTTGATTATTAGATATGTTAGAGAGGAGGAGGAGACGAGTTGAATGGGACAAACTTCAGCAATATGCTTAAGGTTTGGCCATCGATCAAAGCCGAAGTATTCTCGGCCATCCATTCGATGGTCTTGCGAGGAAGAAGACGATGTCCAGTCAGCGCGCGTTTGCCCTGGCATTGATGTGGAGCTACCTAGCCTGACACGTGGCAGCCATGTCGGCAGGTTGGTTTGTTCTGTTAGTTTAATAAGCGAGCGATTAGACAATCGAGGTTAGGACACGTGTTCGATTAGTAGTCGTCTGATTGATAATTAGAATTTTATAATTTCGAGAAATAGGTTTAAAAATTCAAAAAATTAGAAAATAAAAAAATAATAGAAACAATGTTGTTTAGGTCGTAGGAGAACGGTTTCGAGTTTGGGCCGAGCTCCTGATAGCTGGGTTGACCCAGCCCGTAGAGTTTTTTTAATAAAAAATAAAATATTTTAAAAAAATTGAAAAAATCTAAAAAATATTGGATGGACTTGGACACACATTTTCCCCAATCTGTAAAATTGTTCAAAAAATATTCTCAAAGTTTAGTTGGATCCGTTCGGAGGGGAGAGGCGGAGGCATCTTCTGGACGCACCCCAACCCTTAGATGACACGAGGCAGATAATACTCAGCTACCCCAGTGAAACCCAAGAGCGGGATCGATAGTTCGGCCAGAGGTGAGACGAGCCTCCTTACATTAGAACCAGCTTGCGTGCCATTGGAGGGGCTTGACGGAGGAGTTCCTCATGAGTTTTAATCATTCAGAAAAAAGATAATCTGGACACTTTATTTTTCTCTGAAAATGACCAATAGCGGGACAAAATTTCTAAGAGTATCAATTGATGCTAGCCCTTGACATTTCTTAATGTGTGACAAAAACCAAACTTGCAAAATTTCAGCAGGGGCTCGCAAGACCTTAGCCTTGCCCATCGAAAATTTTTCAGAGAAATGACAATTTTAGCTAGAATTGCATTCACAATATTTTTTTTCCTTGCAAATATATCGAGCAAAATGTGCTATGTGTGGCTTGACAGAATTCTTGTGATGAGGAAAAACTTTCAACCCGAAAAATGCCAATAAAAAGATTTTGCCCTTTTGCAGGGTCGGGCTTTGTTAAAACAGTCAATAAGAAAAGTGAAAGAGCAATGCCTATAGTTTACTTTCAAAACCCTTTGAACGGTCGGTAATTCGACTTTCAGAAATTCAGTTAAATCTTCTGAGGCATCCCTTCTCAAGTACGGACTGATAAGCTCAGATTTGAGGAACTTACTAATGAGTACGCTATACTCTTTTATGGTAGAGGTGAGCTCATGCTTACCAAGCAAGAACGTGGCTGTCTGAGGGACCCAACAATGAGCAAGAGCATGAATAATCCTGGTACAGACGTTGATATCAAGAGAAAAAATCAACTTCCCTAGTCTGCTCTCCACATAATGACACGTGACTTCATCCAGTTGGGGAAGCCAGTCGATTAGATCGTCCTAGTTATCTCAACGGTGCAAATGTTGCCGTGTCCCATGAAGTGATAGGTCAAAATGACAACACACATAGTAGCCATGAACCGACTACGCGTATGCGAACGTGATGAAGATGATTTCAATGACAAATAGGACATATGCAAGTTCTTTAGAGATTTTGAGTGCGAATTTGACTTAACTATCTAAGTCACATCCTCTTTTCTACATGATTTCTTCTTCATATAGATAGTTATTGGATCTAGGGGGCAATTACTTAGAAGGCAGCACCTCTTGAACTTGGGAAATGTTAAGAAATTCTCTTATGCCTGCAGATTCAGGCCAGAGCGAAGAATTCTTAATATAGTCGGGGTCAAGGGCAAGATCATCCATTCCTCCATCCTGAGGCCTGACATATTCTTGCTTAGACACCATCCTAGGTTCAAGTACGTTTTAAGGTCAGATGCAATGTCATGAGTCATGCACAATAGATATAGTTACTTGAACATGGCATTTGCAATAAAATAAAAACAATTACATTGAATGCCAAAGATCAAGTAATCCTGGAAAAAAAAAATAATCAGAAAAAAAATCCAATGTAATGTAGCATGATGATTCATTAAAACCAAAGAGAAAATCCAAACAATCGATCAAAGGATCAATCCCAATCATAACCAAACACAATCAATCAATCCAGAGTAATTCAATAAAAATAAAATGCTTCAATAAAAATAAACTACTCAAGTCCTCAAATATTTAACCAAAAAAAAATGTGACAATCTGATTTCCAGTCGATTTCAGACTCGTTAATGAGAAGTAAATTTGGAGACGTATTTCAGTCGTATCTCGCTCGAATCTGATCAATTCGAGTAGGCTGACCAAAAGGGAAAGGCTAACGCGAGACAAGGTACGTGGACCTAGGGAACTCGAATAAGAAATGATACTTTGACCATAAGGATTGTCGATGGGATATTTAGAACCACAAAAAGGCCGATCTAAGAACGATTAAGTAATGCCTTGCGAGTGTCATACGACTTGAGCGCAGGTGATGTCGCTTAACCAACGTATGATTTGCAAAATTTTCCTAAATCAGACAGTGATGATCGAGACTATAGGGACTAGTGATAGACCCTCACAATTACATAACAATCAAAGTCACCACGAATTGACGAGCCCTAAACGTGATATGAATCACAGGGTCGATACACGTAATGTCTGAAAAAGCCGCTCGTCGGTTCGGGATAGGCTGGAACCACGTTTGATATAGAAAATCATTAGAAACGAGTCTTGAAAATTGAAAATCGAGAATCAAGAATACCAACGTTATATTCGGATTGACCGTCGCCCCATCGAAGATTATTGGAATGAGAAAAACGGCGTTCCGGACGTCGGGGGTGAAATTGCCATTTTGCCCCTCAAGCTTAAGCCTTGCCCATGCAAATAAGGAAGGTCATTTTGGTCTTTATCCCTCCCCCAAGGCTGCCGAAAAAGTGGAGAAATGGTGGCCATTGGATTAAGCATGAATGACATGTGGGACAAGTGTCAAGAGATAGATTAAAGAGAGGTCAAGTCCACTATTCCCTATCTACCATTCCACTCTTTGACTTGCGCCTTGAATATATGCTTTTTTTCTCTCTCTCACCTCACTTTGGCCGGCCATAACCCCCTCCACTTCACCGACAACCTCTTCTTCCTCTCTTCCTCTGCTGCTTGCCGGCGGCAATTTCTGGAGTTGCCATTTGCCGCCGTCGACGCTTGCCGCCGTCGACGCCACCTTTCGGCCACCACCTGCCAGCGCGCTGACCACACCCTCTTAGCTCAACGTCTTGATGACCTCCTTGAACTGGAAGCAAGCCGTTTGGACCATCGAGGAGCTCTGACCAAGCGTTTTCCCGGGACTCGACGAAAATTGATCCAATTTGAGGTAGGTGATGTTTCTGACCCCTTAGGAGGCCAAAATGTTGGAATCTTGAGGTCAAGTTTTTTGGAGGTCTAGGAGACATGTATGTCAATATGTGGTAAAAATTGAGAATGATTTGATGAAGTTTTGACCTCGAATGGGTCTTGTAAACCTTGGACAGAAAACTGCCGGTTACTGACCTTGCAGATCCGGCGACTTCCGATGGGATTCCGGCAACGACTCGACTTCAAACCCACGGTGAGACCCTTAGACCCTTAGATAGACATGTTAAGAGGTAGGTTAGTGAGTAAATGATAGATTTGGCAGAGATTTAGAACTGGTTGTGCTCGGTTTGCATAGAAGCGAAAAGGACCGGTTCGGTTCTGTGCAAGACCGAATCTGTTGGGGTTGAGGGCTGACGATTTTGAGTCTCAAATTGGTGATTTAGACATGCTAAGATGATGTGGACTATGTTATGAAAGTTTGTGGTTCATGGATTGAGGAATTGGACAAAGAAAATTGACGAATTGGTTGAAATTCCTGGGTTGCGCGGTGAGTTCGGCATTGGACACTTGAAGCCAAAAATTGTGGGGGCTCAAGAAGAGAAAATTGTGATATCAAATTCAAGGTAAGGGAATCCTAAACTTAGGATAGGAATATTGGACTCAATTGGGTGAGTCGAGCGATAGTTTGATTGATTTGTGAAGTATTTCAAGATGATTGATACTCGTGTATGCTAGAAGAGTTTAGATGATTCAATTATTTGATTATGCTTATGCCCTGAGTAAATTGCCATATTTGATTGTGCATTTGAATCGCCTTGTATGCCATGGATGCATTGTTAATGCATGAGTTGCACTTGACCTTGTGTACATGAGTTGTGATGGTGGCATGGCGGAGGTGAGGTGAGACCTTGATGCGTACGAGACGCGGGGTGTGTGGTTGATACCCTGAGGTGCTGAGTCACGGGATAAAGGTTGTTTGGTGCCCTGATGCGATCTAATCGCGGTGTTGAGATGGCCATAGTCCATATGCGATCTAATCGCGGGACGGAGATATGAGATGCCGATATTAGCCTGGAGAATCATTGAAACCTGATGCGTTTACGCGGGTTGTCAATGACGGTCTGATGCATTTACGCGGGCCAAGCCTGATGCGATCTAATCGCGGGCATGAGAATGAGGCAGGCAGGAAGAGATGGTTGTGGTGAAGTGGCAGGACGAGGTGTGCATGATCATCTGAGTATGATATGACGTCATAGCTGCATGCCTGTCATCTGTGTGTCGTCATCGTTGTTTGTATGTGCCTGTGTGATTATGAGTTTGAAATTTTGGGGTAGATGACTGCCTGAGTGGACAGTCGGCCTGACCTAGGGTTAGGACTCTTTTACTGAGATGTGTATCTTACCCCTTTGCGGACTTTTATTTTTACAGATCCAAGCCCTTAAGTATGTGACCTATTCGCTTTGGAGACCTTAAGGAGATGATTGTGTATTTTGATGAGTTCCTTGACGGTCAGGAGACCATATACGTCAGGAAGTGTACAGTGGTGTGGGTTGACGAGGGTAGTACAAACTAGAAGCCTCATAGGTACGAGGTGTGGTTTAGGAAGGTCGGGGACGAGTCGACTGGGCCGTTGAAACCCTACGAGGTGCCCTAGGGAGTGATCCCTGATTGGTGCCACCCCGGTAGGGATTAGGATCAGATAGAGGGATCGGTAGCCGGTTCTAGGAGCGGACTAGAGAGGACCCCGACTCTGGAGTTTACCGAGGATGAGGTTATTGTGCTGGAGGCGATCGAGGAGGATCTCGTTGAGCTGTTCACATGAGGAGACCATGGAGTATACCATTGAGGTTCGCTCCGAGACGTTCTCAGAGTATGAGCCGACGGAGGATGCTGAGGACACCGATGACTCCAACCGCCGACGGAGGATGCTGAGGACACCGATGACTCCAACAGCTCTTCCTAGGAGATTCTAGTTTATGGCTTGATCTTCTGTGGCGACCCCGACCGTGGTTATTTTGGATTTTGTTGATGGTCCATTTTGTATGCTCTCCTCGTCACCCATTTGCTTATCGGATTCAGTACTTATGTATTAGTACAAATAGTAGGCTTTAAGTATGAACAGTCGGTTATTATGTACGACAGTTTTATGTTATCCAGGTCCCACTTAACTTATATTTTGTACGGAGGAGTTATTTCAATGCCGCTTCCGCATACTCTGTACATATATATTACGTCTCTCGTCTTAATTGTGGATCTTGGGACCACAAGAGATATTTGGTTTGCTTGTAGGGAGTTGCGTGCTCGTGCCCGGGACGTTACAAAAAAAGTCCTCAAATAATTTTTATTTTTTCAAAAACCAAAGGGATAAATTAAAATTTCCAAAAATTCATAAAAATTTCAGTTCCCTCTTTTATTTTTCGAAAAATTAAATGTCACGCCTCGAACCTGTCGAGCACGCAAACATCCCTGCAAGCAAACAACACATCTCTCGTGGTCCCAAGATCGACGAACAAGTCGAGTGATAATATATAAACATAAGTATGCGGAAGCGATACTGAAATAATCCCCGTACAAAATATAAGTTAAGTGGGACCTGGATAGCATGATAACTGTCATACATCATAATATATGGTTCGTACAGATGCCGGCTACTACAATCCGCTAACAAGCTGGGCAACAGGGTAGTACACAAAAAGAGTCCCTCATGACATCCAAAAGGACAGGGTCGGGTCGCCTCCAAAAGGTTCAAGTCAACGAACTGGAGTCCTAAGATGAATTGCTAGAATCCTCGGTATCTTCGGTATCCTCTGTCAGCGTGCACTTGGAGAAGGTCTCGGATGGGACCTTGATAGAATCCTTTATGGCCGCCTCGTGAGACGGCTCCGCAAGATCCTCCTCGGTGGCCTCTAGGACGATGATCTCATCCTCCTCTACAATGAAGTCCAATGTCGGGGTCTTCTCTGGCCCGTTCCTAGAACCAATTACAGACCCCTCTAGTAGCTCCTGCTCCCCAGCAGTTTGGCACCAAGTAGGGATAACTCCCTGGGGTATCTCGTGAGGCTTTAGTGGCTCGATCTGCTAGTCTCCAGTTTTCTTAAACCATGTCTCGAACCTGTGAGGCTTCTAATGAAGGCTACCCTTGTCGACCCATACGACCGTGCACTTTCTCACATAAATGTTCCCCTGACTATCTGGGAACTCATCAAAATATGCCGTATTCTTTGGGATCCCCAAAACGTATGGGCCACATATCTAAGGCCTATGATCTGTAAAAATAAGGGTACCCAAAGGGGTGAGATACACATCTCAGTAAAAGAATCCTAATCCTAGGTCAGGCGGATCGTCTACTCAGGCAGTCACCTATTCCAAGGTTTCAAACTCACAATCATACAGGCACATGCAAATAAGAATAGTGACACACAGATGATGGGCATGCAACTATGAAACCATGTCACGCTCAAATGATTATGCACACCTCATCCAGCCATTTCACCACAACCACCTCTTCCTGCCTGCCTCATTCTCCAGCCCGCGATTATATTTCTTTAGGCTCGGTCCGCGTAAACGCATCAAACCGTTATCGGCAACCCCCGTAAACGCATCAGGTGAATCTCCAGGCCAATATCATCATCTCGCACCTCCGTCTTTTGAATAGTTCGCATCAGGACCGTGGCCATCTCAACCCCGCGATTTCATCCCATCAGGGCGCCACACAACATCAGCTCTACTCCACGATCTCGTCGCATCAAGGTATCCACCTCCCGCCCCGCGTATCTTACGCCTCAGGGCCTCGCCATGTCATGCTCATGCCACGATTTTCAAATTGATTTCCATACGAGACGACATGTGCAATTCAGGTACGATTCAAAGAACTCATACATGCAAGGCAATCGAGTGACACACATACACATGGCGAATGATTTAAACACAAACAATAGCATACACAACCCTCCTATAACCACTTAGGATATATCAAGAGCTATCCCTTAGAAAATCTTCATAAATCGATCAAACTAAACCTTGACTCGCCCAATTGAGTCCAATCTTCCTATCCTAAGCTTAGAATTCCCTTACCTTGCCTTTGATTACACAAATTCCTCCTTGCAAGTGCCTCAAGTCTCGGCCAAACCAATCCAAGGGTCAATTCACCGGGCAACCTAGCATATTCAACTAATTCCATCAATTTCCAAGTCCAATTCAACCATCCATGAATCCTAATCCTCCATAGCATAATCCTCAACATCTTAACATGTTTTAATCGCCAATTTGAGACTCAAAACCCATCACCAACCGCCCCCAGCGCCCCGGCCTTGCACAGAACAGAATCGATTCTTCCCGATTTTGTGTAAACCGGGCACAATCAGCCCTAAACCAACTATAAATCCATCATTTAATCCTCATCCTAGCCCTTAACATGTATATCTAAGGGTTCTTAGGTTCACCGTGCGTTTGAGGTCGATTGATTGCCGGAAACTCGTCGAAAGCCGCCGGATCGTCCAAGGTCAGAATCCGGCAGTTTCTGTGCAAGGTTTACAAGACCGATTCAAGGTCAAAACTTCATCAAATCGAACCCCAATTTTTATCATAGATTCATACTCATGCCTACTAGATCTCCACCAAATTTGGCCTCAAAACTTCAATATTTCGGCCTCCAAAAGGGTTAGAAGCCGGACCTGCCTCAGGTTGAGCTCGGTTCTGTCGGCTCTCAGGAAAATCTTTGGTCGGGACTCCTCGGTGCTTCAAATAGCTCGATTCTTATTTGAGGAGGTCGGCAAGACGTAGATCTACGTTGATGTGGTCAGCCGGCGGTCAGATGGTGGCCGAAAGTAGCGTCATGGGTGGCGAATAGGAGGCTCAGTTCTGGTCGGCGAACAGCAGAAACAATGGAGAAGAAGATGAAGATTTTCGGTGGTGATGAGGGAGTATGGCCGGCCAAATGAAGTGAGGAGAGAGAGAAAATGTGTTATATACGAGACTTGGTCAATGCTTTGAATGGTAGGTTTGGCATGGTAGATTTAACCACTCTTTACACCATCCATTGACACTTGTCCTCAATGTCAATCATGCATGATCCAATGGCCCTCATTTATCCTCTTGTTCGGCAGCAATAAGGTGGGTTTAATGTCCAAAATGCCCTTCTTTAATTGCTTGGGTAAGGTTCTAAGCTTGAGGGATAAAAGGGTAATTTTACCCTCGACGTTCATAATGTCGTTTTTCTCGTTCCATAGTTCTTTGATAGGGCGACGTCCAATCCGAATAATGTTGGAATTCTTGAGTTTCCATTCCATATTTTTCGAGACTCGTTTTTGATGGTTTCCTCTATTGGACGTGGTTCCAGCCTATCTCGACTCGATGGGCGGCTTTTGCGGACTTTACGCGTATCGATCGTGTGATTCTTATCACATTTAGGGCTCGTCAATTCGTGACGGCTTTGGTTATCATGTAATTGTGAGGGTTTATCACCAGTTTCTTTGGTCACGATCTTCACTGTCCGATTTAGGAAAATTTTGCAAATCATACATTGGTTAAGCGGCATCACCCGCGTTCCAATCGTATGATACTCACAAGGCATCCCTTAATCATTTTTAGGTCGGTCTCATGGTAGTTCTAAATATCCCCTTGACAATCCTTATGGTCAAAGCGCCATTTCTTATCTGAATTCCCTAGGTCTACGTACCATGTCTCGCGTTAGCCTTTTTCTTTTGGTCAGTCTACTCGAATTAATCAAATTCGAGCGAGATATTACTGAAACGCATCTCTAGATTCATTTCTCATTAATGAGTCTAAAATCGACTAGAAATCAGAATGTCACAACTCTTCCCCCTTACAAAATTTCGTCCTCGAAATTTACATTACACTTAATTATTCAAATAAATGGGGGTGCTGTCGCCTCATCGTCTTGTCATTCTCCCGTGTGGCACCTTCAGTTCCATGGTATTCCCATACTACTTTGACCGGTGGAATCTTCTTGTTCCTGAGGACTTGCTCCTTCCGGTCCTCGATCCTTATCGGCTTCTCTACATAAGATGCTCTGTCGTCCACTTCTATGGTTTCGTAGTCTAGTACATGTGTCGGATCTGGTTCTTACTTTCGTAACATTGACACATGGAACACATTATGTACCTAGGATAGATTTGGCGGCAGAGCAAGCCTGTAGGCTAAAGTTCCAATCCGCTCCAGTACCTCAAATGGGCCTCCATATCTTGAGCTCAGGTTCACTTTCTTTCCAAATCGTGACAATCCTCATTGGTGACACCTTGAGGAAGACATTATCGCCCACTTGAAATTTCAAGGGCTTGCGCCGCTTATCTACATAGCTCTTATGATGACTCTGTGCCATCCTCAGTTTATCCCGAATTATCTTCATTGCTTCCACCGATTGCTCTACCAATTCTAGGCCCGTGATACTCCTTTCTCCAACCTCATCCCAGCAAATCGGGGTTCTACAGGCTCGTCCATAAAGTGCCTCGAATGGTGCCATCTGGATACTCTGCTGGTAGCTATTATTATAGGCAAACTCTACCAGATGTAACTGCTCTTCCCATCCACCTTTGAAATCTAGGACGCATGCTCACAGCATATCCTCAAGCATCTGTATCGTCCTTTCCGACTGTCCGTCCGTCTGTGGATGGTAGGTTGTACTAAACTGCAATCGAGTTCCCATGGCTTCTTCCAGACTTTTCCAAAAGTTTGCCGTGAACTTAGGATCTATATCCGAAGTGATCGTCACTGGCACTTCGTGCAACTTCACTATCTGTCTCATGTATAGCTCTGCATACCTATCCATAGTGAAATCCTTTCGCACAGGAATGAAGTGGGCGGACTTGATCAATCTGTCCACGACTACTTATATAGAGTCGTGACTTTGTTGGCTCCTTGGGAGTCCCATCACAAAATCCATAGTCACATGCTCCCATTTCCATTTCGTAATATCTAGTGGCTGTAACAGCCCTCCAGGCTTACAGTGTTGCGCTTTCACTTGCTGGCATGTCAAACACTTAGCCACATGCTTCACTACGTCTACCTTCATCCCGTTCTACCAATAATGTTGTTGCAGGTTCTGATACATCTTTGTACTTCCAGGGTGAATTCTATAATTGCTCCTATGAGCCTCTGATAAAATCCTTTCTCTGAGTCCTTCATCTTTTGGCATGCACAATCGTCCTCGAAACTTTAGGATTCCGTCCTCAAACACCTTAAATTCTGGTTTTCTCTTTGTCACATCCATCTCAAGGATATTCTGAATCTCTGGGTCCGTAGACTGTAGTGTCTTTATTCCTTCTTGGACCTCAGGTTCTACCCTCAACGTAGCCATTAGACTGGACAACTGGCTAACCTCTTGTCTAAACTCAGAATCTCTTAAATTCTCAATCATCGACCAACCTTTCACCAGCAGACATGCGATGCTTAACTTCCGACTTAGAGCGTCTGCCACTCGATTTGCTTTCCCAGGGTGATATAGGATATCACAATCATAGTCCTTGAGTAGCTCCATCCACCTACGCTGCCTCATGTTTAGCTCCTTTTGGGAAAATAGGTACTTTAAGCTCTGGTAGTTAGTATATATCTGAAACTTCTCGCCACAAAGGTAGTGTCTCTAAATTTTCAGGGCAAATACAATCGCCGCTAACTCCAGGTCATGAGTTGGGTAATTCATCTCGTGTGGCCTCAGTTGTCTCGACGCGTAAGTTACTACTCTTCTGTGCTACGTCAACACACAACCCAATCCTTTCTGCGAAGCATCACTGTATATTTCATAACCTCATTGTCCTAACGGAATGGTCAGCACTGGTGCGGTCGTCAGCCTATGTTTAAGTTCTTGGAAGCTCTTCTCACACTTGTCAGTCCATTCAAACTTCGTTTCCTTTTTCGTCGACCGCGTCAATGGGATGGCTATAGATGAGAATTTCTCCACAAAACGTCTATAGTATCCTGCCAGTCCCAAGAAACTTTTGACCTCTGTGACTGTAGTAGGCCTCGGCCAATTGGTTACCGCTTCGATCTTTATAGGATCCACTGCAATTCCTTCACCAAACACCACATGACCTAGAAATGCTACCCTGTTTAGCCAAAATTCGCATTTACTCAACTTCGCGTATAACGAATGCTCCCTCAGGGTCTATAGTACAATTTTCAAATGCTCCTCATGTTCTGCTTCGTTCCTCGAGTAAATCAAGATGTCGTCAATGAAGACTATGACGAAACTGTCCAGAAACTCCTTAAATACTCGATGCATCAGGTCCATAAAAGCAGCTAGAGAATTAGTCAATCCAAATGGCATCACCGTAAACTCATGATGACCATACCTCGCCCGGAAAGCAGTCTTAGCTATGTCTTCCTTCTTAATCCTCAGCTGGTGATATCCAGTCTTCAAGTCAATCTTTGAAAATACTGCCGCTCCTTTCAATTGATCAAACAGATCGTCAATTCTCAGCAGTGGGTACTTGTTCTTTACCGTTACTTGGTTTAGCTGCCGATAGTCGATGCACAAACGCATAGACCCATCCTTCTTCCTTACAAACAACATTGGTGCTCCCCACGGTGAAGCACTTGGTGGATAAATCCTTTATCCAACAGTTCCTGCATCTGCACCTTTAACTCTTTCAGTTCTGACAGGGACATCCTGTAAGGTGCTTTTGAAATCAGCTCCGTTCCAGGGGCTAACTCGATTACAAATTCTATCTCCCGCTCCGGTGGCAACCCTGGCAACTCTTGGGGAAAAACATTAGGAATTTCACGTACTACCGGGATATTCTCTAACTTTGGCTCTTCGGTAGTCGTGTCCATTACTACCACTAAGTATGCCTGACATCCTTCGGTCGTCAACTTAGTTACTTCCAAAGATGAGACTAAGGAAATCGAGATTCCTCCTCGACTTCCCACCAATTCAAAGCTATGGCGGCCTCTCGGATAAAATCAAATTACCCTACTACTACAGTCTACTACCGCCCCCTGCTTACCCAACCAATCCATTACTATTAATACATCAAAATCAAACATGGGTAATACAGGTAGGTCAATACTTTCTTTACTTCTCCCAATCACAATCTCACAACCAGCACAACCATTGAAACCATTATGTTATCCTTTAACGGTGTGGCAACATGCAGACTTATGTTCAACGGTTTCAAGTTCATACCCACCAAATCAGCAAACTGTGCAGACACAAACGAATGCGTGGCATCAGGGTCAAATAATGCGTATGTGGCTTGATTGCACAAGTAGACCATACTTGTGACCACACTTGGTGCTTTTTCTGCCTCTCCGCGGGCTACCGTATACACTCTGCCCTAGGCCGGTGGTTGGTTTTGTTCAATTTGAGGTGTGGCAGTCGATGGTCCAACTTGTGGCCTTTGTCCTTGTGGTGGACTTGTTGGAGCTTGATTCGGGCACACCCTCATCTGGTGGCCCAACTGACCGCACTTGAAACAAGCTCTAGTCCTAATTGGGCATGGCCCATTTCCATACCTTCTGCCACAAAGTCTGCAGTTCCAGTTCGCAGGGTTCGGCGGCTTCACGATATTCTTCCGCACTGGAGGCACAAAGCGCCTATTGTTCTCCATCGGCCTCTTGCCCATTTGCGATTATCTCTGAATGTTGGGAACCGCGATCCAGTTACGACGTTTCTTTCTTTCAAATATCGCTCTATCATTTGGCTCCGCTCGTAGATCTCCTTGTAAGTCCTCAAATTCAGAGCGATCATCTAACTACGGAGCTCGGGCCTCAAACCATCTCTAAACCTTCTTGCTTTCTCCAGAGGTCTTCCACAGATCATGGTGCATACCTCGAAAGCCTCGCGAATTCGGCCTCGTACTGATCTATTGTCATCTGGTTCTGGCGTAACTGTAGGAATTCCACTTGTTTCCTTTCCATGGTCATCTTAGAAAAGTACTTGTCATTGAACGCCATCTTGAAAACATCCCAGTTCATGGCCGTTCCTTCAGGGAAGACGCCATCCTTGGTGGCAGCCCACCAGTCATTCGTTGTACCCTCCAGTTGGTACACAACCAACAATACATTCTCCTTATTCGTACACCTCAGTACTCCGAAGGCTTTCTCTAGCTTCTCGATCTACCTGGGCGTTAGCTCAGGATCTCAATCCCGTCAAACTGTGTCGATTTCAGCTTCATAAATTGCTCAACTAGCTGGCCCATCTGTCTAGCCACGACGATCTCGTCTTGGGTGTTTACAGCTTCATTACTCTAGTTCGGTTCACCTTGACTTCCATTACCGCTATTGTTGCCATTGTTGGCATTGACGGCTGCTATGGCAGCTCCTACTGCCTAGGCGATGGCAGCGTCCTGATCCTGGGCCTACCTATCAATTGCATCGCCAATTCTTTCCAGCGCCCTCAACACGCCATCCATTCTTGGATCTAGAGGCTCTGCCTCTTGGACTTCCAGCACTTCTAGATGGGTTACTCATCTTTGTCTCTTTCTACTGAACTTGATCCACCACAAGTTCAACGAGGAGTTAGTAACTTACTCAATCATTCAAATCCAGAGCTACTAACTAATCCTTAATAGAAACAGTTCCAATACAACAATCTTCCATACCACAAACTCCAGAAACATTTCAATAAATAACTCATGGTCATTTCTTAGTTCCATTCACTTCAGTGGTTCACTAAAACCAATCACTTTCATTCCTCAAACAAACTAAGGTCCAGAAATGACCCTCAATCCTAAGCAGGGAACTTGATCCTTATGCATTTCCACAATCCTGCCAAGATCAAATACCAATCTTAAGTACCAGGTCGCACACTATACATCTCATGCCTTATCTTAACCAGTCTACTAAGGTCTTGCTATCCGTCCTTGTCCCAACTTAATCCTCCTTATTACTCCAGTCCTCAACCAACTTTAGATCGAGCAGACCTTGCTCTGCTACCAAATCGGACGGGGATGTCATCCCCCGAACCCGTCGAGCACGCAAACATCCCTGCAAGTAAACAACACATCTCTCGTGGTCCCAAGATCCACGAACAAGTCGAAAGATAATATATAAATATAAGCAAGCGAAAGCGATACTGAAATAATCCCCGTACAAAATATAAGTTAAGTGGGACCTGGATAGCATGATAACTATCATACATCATAATATATGGTTGGTACAGATGCCGGTTACTACAATCCGCTAAGAAGCTGGGCGACGGGGTAGTACACAAAAAGAGTCCTTCATGACATCCAAAAGGACAGGGTCGGGTCGCCTCCAAAAGGTTCAGGTCAACGAACTGGAGTCCTAAGATGAACTGCTGGAATCCTCGGTATCCTCGGCATCCTCCGTCGGCTCGTACTCGGAGAAGGTCTTGGATGGGACCTCGATAGAATCCTCTATGGTCGCCTCGTGAGACGGCTCCGCAAGATCCTCCTCGGTGACCTCTAGGACGATGACCTCATCCTCCTCCACAGTGAAGTCCAACGTCGGGGTCTTCTCCGGCCCGTTTCTAGAACCAACTACAGACCCCTCTAGCAACTCTTGCTCCCCAACAGTCTGACACCAAGCAGGGATAACTCCCTAGGGTATCTCGTGAGGCTTCAGTGGCCCGATTTACTCGTCCCCATTTCTCTTAAACCATGCCTCAAACCTATGAGGCTTCCAATCAGGGCCACCCTCGTCGACCCCTACGACCGTGCACTTTCTCTCATAAATGTTCCCCTGACTATCCGGGAACTCATCAAAATACGCCGTCATTTCTTTGGAGTCCCTAAAACGTATGGGCCACATATCTAAGGCCTAGAATCTGTAAAATAAGGGTCCTCAAAGGGGTGAGATACACATCTTAGTAAAAGAATCCTAATCCTAAGTCAAGCGGATCGTCCACTCAGGTAGTCACCTATTCCAAGGTTTTAAATTCACAACCATACAGGCACATGTAAATAAGAATAGTGACACACAAATGATGGGCATGCAACTATGACACCATGTCACACTTAAATGATTATGCACACCTCATCCAGATTTCACCACAACCACCTCTTCCTTCCTGCCTCATTCTCCAGCCCGTGATTAGGTCGCATCAGGTTCCGATGAATCTCTAGGAAAATATCATCATCTCACATCCTCGTCCCGCGAATAGTTCGCATCAGGACCATAGCTATCTCAACCTTGCGATTTCATCGCATCAGGGCGCCACACAATATCAGCTCCACTCCACGATCTCGTCGCATCAGGGTATCCACCTCCCGCCCCACGTATCATACGCCTCAGGGCCTCGCTATGTCATGTTCATGCCATGATTTTCAAATTGATTTCCATACGAGACGACATGTGCAATTCAAGCACGATTCAAAGAACTCATGGCATGCAAAGCAATCGAGTGACTCACACACACATATGGTGAATGATTTAAACACAAACAATAGCATATATAACCCTCCTATAACCACTTAGGATATATCAAGAGCTATCCCATAGAAAATCCTCATAAATCAATCAAAATAAACCTCGACTCGCCCAATTGAGCCCAATCTTCCTATCCTAAGCTTAGAATTCCCTTACCTTGCGTTTGATTACACAAATTCCTCCTTGCAAGTGCCTCAAGTCTTGGCCAAACCAATCCAAGGTTCAATTCACCGCGTAACCTAGCATATTCAACTAATTTCATCAATTTCCAAGTCCAATTCAACCATCCATGAATCCTAATCCTCTATAGCCTAATCCTCAACATCTTAACATATTTTAATCGTCAATTTGAGACTCAAAACCCAATGCCAACCGTCCCCACAGCCTCGGCCTTGCACAGAACCGAACCGGTTCTTCTTGATTCTGCGCAAGCCGGGCACAATCAGCCCTAAACCAACCCTAAATCCATCATTTAATCCTCATCCGACCCATTAACATGTCTATCTAAAGGTTTTTGAGGCTCACCTTGAGTTTGAGGTCAATTGGTTGCCAGAATCTCATGGAAAGTCGCCGGATCGTCCAAGGTCAGAATCCGACAGTTTCTGTGCAAGGTTTACAAGATCGATTCAAGGTCAAAACTTCATCAAATTGATCCCCAATTTTTATCACAGATTCATACTCATGTCTACTAGATCTCTACCAAATTTGGCCTCAAAACTCCAACATTTTGGCCTCCAAAAGGGTTAGAAACCAGACCTACCTTAGGTTGAGCTCGATTCTGTTGGCTGTCAGGAAAATATTTGGTCGGGACTCCTCGGTGCTTTAAATGGCTCGATTCTTGTTCGAGGAGGTTGATAAGACGTAGATCTACGTTGGTGTTGTCGGCCAGCAGTCAGATGGTGGCCGGATAGTGGCGGCGTGGGCGACGAACATGAGGCTCAGTTCTGGTTGGCGATCGGCAGAAACAAAGGAGAAGAAGATGAAGATTTTCGGTGGTGATGAGGGAGTATGGCTGGCCAAATAAAGTGAGGAGAGAGAGAAAGTGTTATATACAAGGCTTGGTCAATTCTTTGAATGGTGGGCTTGGCATAGTAGATTTGACCACTCTTTACACCATCCATTGACAGTTGTCCTCAATGTCAATCAGCCATGATCCAATGGTCCTCATTTATCCTCTTTTTCGGCAGCAATAAGGTGGGTTTAATGTCCAAAATGCCCTTCTTCAATTGCTTGGGTAAGGTTCTAAGCTTGAAGGGCAAAAGGATAATTTTACCCCCGACGTTCAGAACGTCATTTTTCTCGTTCCAGAGTTCTTCGATAGGGCGACGGCCAATCCGAATAACGTTGAAATTCTTGATTTTCCATTTCAAATATTTCGAAACTCATTTTTGATGATTTCCTCTATTGGACGTGGTTCCAGCCTATCTCGACCTGACGGGTGGCTTTTGCGGACTTTACGTGTATCGACCCTTTGATTCTTATCACATTTAGGGCTCGTCAATTTGTGGCGGCTTTGGTTGTCATGTAATTGTGAGGGTTTATCACTAGTCTCTTTGGTCACGATCTTCACTGTCCGATTTAGGAAAATTTTGCAAATCATACGTTGGTTAAGCGGCATCACCCGCGCTCCAATCGTATGACACTTGCAAAGCATCCCTCAATTATTTTTAGATCGGTCTCATGGTGGTTCTAAATATTCCCTTGACAATCCTTATGGTCAAAGCGCCATTTCTTATTCGAATTCCCTAGGTCTACGTACCATGTTTCGCTTTTGCCTTTCCCTTTTGGTTAGTTTACTCGAATTGATCAGATTCGAGCGAGATATTTCTGAAATACATCTCTAGATTCATTTCTCATTAATGAGTCTGAAATCGACTGGAAATCAGAATGTCACAACTCTTCCCCCCTTACAAAAATTTCATCCTCGAAATTTACATTACACTTAATTATTCAAATAAATGGGGGTGCTGTCGCTTCATCGTCTCTTCATTCTCCCATGTGGCACCTTCGGTTCCATGGTGCTCACATATTACTTTGACCAGTGGAATCTTCTTGTTCCTGAGGACTTGCTCCTTCGGGTCCTCGATCCTTATCGGCTTCTCTACGTAAGATACTCTGTCGTTCACTTCTATGGTTTCGTAGTCTAGTACATGTGTCGGATCTGGTTTGTACTTTCGCAACATCGACACATGGAACACATTATGCACCTGGGATATATTTGGCGGCAGAGCAAGCCTGTAGGCTAAAGTTCCAACCCGCTCTAGTACCTTAAATGGGCCTATATATCTTGAGTTCAGCTTCTCTTTCTTTCCAAATCATGACAATCCTCTCATTGGTGACACCTTGAGGAAGACATGATTGCCCACTTGAAATTTCAAGGGCTTGCGTCGTTTATCTGCATAGCTCTTCTGACGACTCTGTGCCGTCCTCAGTTTATCCCGGATTATCTTCACTGCTTCCACCGATTGCTCTACCAATTTTGGGCCTGTGATACTCCTTTCTCCAATCTCATCCCAGCAAATCGGGGTTCTGTAGGCTCGTCCATAAAGTGCCTCGAATGGTGCCATCTGGATACTCTGCTGGTAGCTATTATTCTAGGCAAACTCTACCAGATGTAACTGCTCTTCCTATCCACCTTTGAAATCTATGACGCATGCTCGCAACATATCCTCAAGCGTCTGTATTGTCCTTTCCGACTGTCCGTTCTTCTGTGGATGGTAGGCTGTACTAAACTGCAATCGAGTTCCCATGTTTTCTTGCAGACTTTTCCAAAAGTTTGCCGTGAACTTAGGATCTCTATCCGAAGTGATCGTTACTAGCACTCCGTGCAACTTCACTATCTGCCTCATGTACAGCTCTGCATACCTATCGATGCAATCTAGATCGACCTCTTGGTGGTTCTAAATATCCCCTCGACAATCCTTATGGTCAAAGCGCCATTTCCTATCCAAATTCCCTAGGTCCACATACCATGTCTCGCGTTAGCCTTTCCCTTTTAGTCAGTCTACTCGAATTGATCAGATTCGAGCGAGATATTACTAAAATACATCTCTAGGTTCATTTCTCATTAATGAGTCTAAAATCGACCGGAAATCAGAATGTCACATTAAAAATCACAATCCTAGTGGAGTCGTCAAGTTGTCGCGACCTAAAATTTGACTAACGGATTATTAGGTCAATTAACTAAATTGATTCGGGCTCTCTCAAGTCATACCGAATTGAAACTTAGGTTCAATTCATGAAAAATTATTTAATCGAGCCGCCACTAATGGTTTCTTGGTAGGTCAATTAGAAAGCTAAATAAATTAGTGGGAGAACCGTTTTATTTCTACAAACCATAGAAAATGTGTCTGGAGACTTGGTTACATTAGTTGACAAAATTAATCCCTTTCGGTGTTAATTTCATGAAAAATCCCTTGCAATTGGTTGATTGATTTTTGACTTATGAATACTGTGACATGAGTTGCAAAAAAAATGCTTTGATTTTTTTTGTATTTTCTCGATAAAATAAAACAACGAAAAAAGTAATAAAAAAATTGAAAAAAATAAATAAAATGCTAATAATATACATTTGAATTTCAATTTTTCTGATAAAATTCTCTCATTCCCAAAGATCTTGGTTAGAAAAGAATTTTATCCGCTACATCCTCGAAGATTCAAGCAAGTATGTGGATAATTGTATAGAATAACATCATCCATAACATGAAATTCTATACTAAATTAACCTCCCATTCCATAAGATTATGGATAAGGCTTGTGATTTATTTTCCGATGGGATAAGGCACATAGGAGAGCATATATTATGAGCATGTTTATTGAAAATTGTGCAAACTTTATAACAATCAAGCATGAAAAAATAAGATGAAAAATGAGCCAATTGATCTTGAATTTCGAAAATCCAAGATAGATGGCCGAAAATGTGATGTGTGGGCCCACCTTTCCTCATCCAAAAATTCATTTTTTGAGAAAATTTAAGGTTTGGAAAATTAATTTATAGATAATTCCCAAAATTCTAGATATAATCCAACGAGGTTCAAACTTATCCACAAATCATGTAACTTCAGAAAATTCACAAGAGATATGGCAATTTGATCATTCCATCCAAGCCACATGTTAGAGATGAACATGGAAAGCAACGGATTATCCACACCAAGGAGATAACATCAACTAATAGATGCAATTCAAGATAAACTTCGAAGAAAAATCCATAACATGAACAATTCGACTAGGAGAGCATTAGGTATCGAAAATTCCATTTAAAAATTCTGATTTAGCTCAATTCAACTCAGTCTTAAAAGTTGGTGAATAATTTTTTACTGAGTTAAGTACACCTCAAGTTCCATAAGTTATGTATGAAATTCACTCTAGTGCAAGAACTTTCAAATTGATCAATTTATTGCTAAGTTTTTGTAACTTCGATCACTTCAGTGCAAAAACTATCAAATCGATCACCTTAGTGCTAAGTTTTTGTAACTTCGATCACTTAAGTGCCAACTTCTTTTTAAAATGATCACTTCAATGCCAAGTTTGATGAGTCACGTCATCTCAAATAATAATAAAAAAAATACAAGTATTTGATTTTTGGTGAGTTACGTCAGCTTAAATCGGAGTTGGCACTAAAGTGATCATTTTAAAAAGAAGTTGACACTTAAGTGATCGAAATTACAAAAACTTAGCACTAACACGATCGATTTGAAAGTCTTGGGACTAAAGTGATCGCCATATACAACTTATAACCCTTAGGGTGTACTTAAGCCATTTTTTACTTCAGAAAATACATTTTTCCAACATAACTTTAATCAATTCCCAAGGGAATGCATAAAATTCAACCAATTTTATGATTAGATTGACTTTGCTAAAAAAATCAAAATTTTCTTTCATGGATAGCTCAATATTCAATCCATGCCAATGTTGATAGAAAAGGGTTCAATTTTCAACTTTGATCATGAATCCGCATACATTCTGTCAAGGAAAATCCCTTATGATGTTTTGAATATGACAAAATAGTCAAAGACTACTAATGTGCTTGTTAGTTGAGTAGAACCAGGTGAAAGAAGCATAAGCTGTTATGCAAATGGTGTCTTAATAGTACGTCAGAAGGTTATGAGTTATCTATTAATGAAGAATAAGAAATTGGGTGTAGAGGCTTCTACAAGTTGGAGATACCTAAGTAGAAGGTGAGCAAGCCTAGAATAGAAAGTTCAGTAAAACTTGGAAGGATCTTGGATAGGTGAACAACAACGTAGAGGCGCAATTGCCAATATGCTTGGATGGACCGAAAGATGGAGCTCAAGATATTGATTTAAGTTTTGCATTCTAAAGATTGATTTCGTTTATGAAGACTGCTCAAATACAGCGAAGTACTCAGATGCAGAGGATTGTTCTGCTTCTGAAGCCTGCTTTTAAAGATTGTTCAGAAGTAGAGAGTTTGTTCAGAAGCAGCAAGTTTGTTCAGAAGCTGCGAGATTGTTCAAAAACTGCGAATTATATTGATTCGAGATTCTAAAGATTCACGACTGACATATATATGTTATTTCTAAGGTATTTATGGAAGTTTGCGGTCTTTAATTGATAGGATTATTCTATAACATGATTGATAGAATATCTTTGATTGGAAATTACTTTTCATGGGACAAGAAACCTTCTATATCAGAAGAACTCCACTTATGAAAACTGAAGATTGAGTTATATGAGCGACTGAATCTGAGGGGTTCAGATTCTGCACCAATGATCACTAAATCTCCCAAGATACAGTCTCGTTCAATCAAGATTGATGCCGTCCAATAAGCGATTGAAGAACGATCTTTGAAGACCTGTTCAACGGCTAGTTGGGGGTGAATGAATATAAAAGGAGATCCATGGTGTGACTACAAAGTAGGATAAGGAACTATAAATTCCAAGGTGCTAGAGTTGTTCAGATTCATACTTGTCCTATTGAGCTTTCACGACAATCATTGAGAGGCTTGGTAAGAGTGATTGAAAAAGGATAGTGTGACCTATCAGAGAGAGTATCATCACTTATTGTAAACCTTCTTTGCATTAGAAATCCAGCCAATCGGCTGTCAACATGGAAGAGTGGACGTACGCTTGATTTAAGCCAAACCACTATAATCATCAGCGTGCATCATTCTCTATCTCTAAAATCGTATTTCTGTGTTTAGATTTCTTGCACGTTGTTATACTGTTCCTAATTCTAATTGTGCATTGAAATTGTTTTAATTTTGCAAGAAATTTCAATTAGATTTCGAATTACCTATTGAACCCTCTCTAGGTGGTATTCTCGATTCAACAATTGGTATCAGAGTAGGTTACTCTTATATGCAATTACCAATATGCTTGATGGACCGAAAGATGGAGCTCCAGATATTGATCTAAGTTATGTATTCTAAAGACTGGTTTCATTTATGAAGATTGTTAAGATGCAGTGAAGTTTTCAAATGCAGAAGACTGTTCTGCTTCTGAAGCCTACTTCTGAAGTTTACTTCTGAAGATTATTCAGAAGTAGCGAGTTTCTTCAGAAGCAGCGAGTTTGTTCAGAACTTACGAGATTGTGTAGAAGCCGCGAGTTATATTGATTCGAGATTATGAAGATCCATAGCTGACATATATATGTTATTGCTAAGGTATTTATGGAAGTTTGTTGTCTTTGATTGATAGAATTATTATATAACACGATTGTTAGAATATCCTTGATTGGAAATTACCTTCCATGGGACAAGAAACCTTCTATTTTTGAATAACTCCACCTGTGGAAACCGAAGATTGAGTTGTATGGGTGACTGAATCTAAAGGGTTCAGATTCTGCATCAACGGTCACTAAATCTCTCGAGATACAGTTTTGTTCAATCAAGATTGATGGTGTCCGCGATCTTTAAAGACTTGTCCAACGGCTAGTTTGGGGATGAAGGAGTATAAAAGGAGATCCATGGTGCTACTACGGAGTAGGATAAAGAACTATAAATTCCAAGGTGCTACAGTTGTTCAGATTCATACTTGTCCTCGTGTGTTTTACGATAATCATTAAGAAGCTTTATAAGAGTGATTGAAAAAGGATAATGTGACTAATCAGAGAGAGTATCATCACTTATTGTAAATCTCTTTTGAGTCATCTAGTGAAATCCAGCCAATCAGCTGTCAGCGTGGGAGAGTGGACGTAGGCTTGATCTAAACCGAACCACTATAATCGTCAACATGCATCATTCTCTATCTCTAAACTGGTATTTCTATATTTAGATTTCTTGACACGTTGTTATTATTCTAATCGTGCATTGAAATTGTTTTAATTCCGCAAGAAATTTCAATTAGATTCAGAATCGCCTATTCAACCCCCATCTAGGTGGTATTTTTAGATTCAACACAATCATCAAAGTACATGAACATACATTCATGTTACCAAGCTAAACAAGCACGGATGGTAATCAAATATGAGAAATTTAACTTTTCTCGAGCAAATTCTTGCAAGTACCTAAGATGTAAATCATACTCGAAAATAGATTTCTTGAGCTCAAATTCGTAGCCGATTGAGCCCTGTTGCGACTCTCAATCGATTTGCTGAGTAGGGAATTCGAGGGTTAATAGGCTGTCCTATCTGGTAGGACACGGGCCTCTCCTAAGGTTCGTTACCCAAGTCGCAACGGAGGTATATGTGGTCGATCTTCAGTGTGGTCTGGTGACATGTGATATGTGTCCATGCCAAGGAGTCGCCACCAATTGTTTCTTGGAAGGCACGATTAGAAATCCTATCGAATAGTTAAGAGCTTCTATTCGATTCTACGAGAACCAAAGAAATGAGATCGGAGACTTAGTTACACCAACTATCAGAGTGGATGCCCTTTCAGTACTTAAGTTGACTGAATTATCTAACCCTAAGATGTTATGCAGATGAGTGGGGTACAAACCCTAAATCTAGGATTTCATGCAGATAGAAGTGGCTATCCTAACAATCACAATCAGTAAAAGAAGGTGTACAAATCAAGGATCCAAGACCCGCGGATAAATTACATGAATACAACATGGCATCCCTAGTAAGGCCCTATTAGCTAAGAGAAGTGTCAATCACTGCTCAGGAGTGATTTAGACATGATTTACCAATCAGGGGAAAAATCATAATTTTGAAGAAATTTGAGATAATTTGCCCTAAAAGGGAAAAATTATCATTTCAGAAGAGAACTAGAGTCAAAGGTGTAAAAAATAGGATTGATCATCAAATTGACCAATTTCCCATTTTTCGGCAATTTTCAGAATTTTCTAGAATTTTGGAAGATGATTTACCGTTTGAGGGGTAAAATCGTCATTTCAGAAGATAATGAGAAGTGGAAATCCCAAACAGAAGGGTTGGTCATCCACTAGACTGAAATCCTAATTTTTTGGCAATTTTCACGACTTAATTAGAATAGAAAAGACGATTTACCCTTTGATGGGTAAAATCGTCATTTTGGGAAAAAAAGGATGAGTTTCGAAAATCCTAGCTGAAGGATTGACCACCTAACTGACCCTGATCCCAATTTAGGCATTTTCGACGTATCTCATATGCAAAGCGGAGTCGATTTACTGCTAAAAATCAAAATTGTCAATTTCAAGAAGAACGAAAGAGAAATTCCAAAAATAGGATTAACCAGTTGTATGTGGTCATTCCTCAATATTTAGAAATTTCTGGAGTGTTTAGAAATTTTCTACAACTCTTCCTAATTTTTTGAGATTTTCTGGGATTTTCTAACATTTTTTTAGGATTTTCTAGAATTTTTCATTTTTTTTGGATTTATAAAATCATTTTTTGAATTTTTTTATTCAAAATGAATAGTGAACAGTAATTAAGTGGACAATGCACAATGTACAGTGATATACGATGTTCAAAATACCAAAATTACAAAAATACTGTTGCAACTAAAATTTAATCAGAATCTTGAGCGAGATCTATGTCGTAACAATCGTCTTCGTTGGTGTTGCCACTGTGGTGTGAAAGCTTTTGGAATTTTCATTTCTTAATTGACTTGTTAAAATCTTCAAGAGTAATTTCTTCTCTATTTGAATGATCTGAAATATGACTTAACTCAGATATAGAACTATTTGTGGAAGAATTTGTTCTTCTAAAAAGATCCATTTTGCATAAAATTGATTTTAGTTGTTCACTTTGGACCTCTGCTACCACGCCAACTGGACTTACGCTACCTCTGCCAAGGCTTTGTGGCTCCAAATGAGATCAACCTTAGAACAACCAAAAACTAGTTTATACAAAACGTTTCTCAAAAGAACAACCAATTCTTCTCCCAACTGGCTTTGATACCATGAAGGGACAGGATCGCAAATCAAGTGAATAGAAATTAAATTACTGAAAGAAGATTAAAAACGCCGTCACTTAAGTTTGTTAGTACAATAGTTTCTATATGGCGAAGACAACATAAAATAAACACTCAAAAGATGATATAATATGTCACACCCTACGCTCTCGGAAGCACGAATGCGTGACTCCCTTCACTAGACTCTCGAGTCCCAGGACTTACTTATCGAGAGATGCATAATATAAACAGGCATGCGGAAACGAAATAAGAATATCACCTCTGTACATAAGCCAATGGAACCTGGATAGTGAAAACATAACATATATAAACATCAACAAGAGTTTGTACAAAAGCGATAATCAAATCCTGCAGACAAGTTGGGGCAAACGGGACTCAACCAAAAGACAACAAAGTTCTTGGTCCTCAAAAGATTACAGACTAACAAGGGTCATCATCAAAAGACCACTAGGTAAAGTCAGGAAACCCCTAGGTCGAACTGTTAGATCTATCAGTCGTCTCGTTCGTGTCCTCATTTGGCTCGTAGTTCGAGAAGGTCTCGGAGCGCACATTCACTATGTCATCCATCGTATCGTCCTCCAGCTCATCCTCTGAGGCATCGATCTCAATCACCTCCTTAGTGTCCTCCAGAGTAGGGGTCTTCTTAGGTACGTTCCTCGAGCTAGCCATAGACACCTCTACCTTCACAGAATCCCGAGTGGGATGACACCAGCTAGGATGACTCCTCGAGGCACCTTTGTGGACTTCAACGGATCGGTAGTAATCTCATCTTCCCTACGGAACCAAGCCTCAAACCTATGTGGTTTCCAGTCCTTACCTCCCTCATCGACCCACACAACTGTACATTTTCTCACCTAAACGATACCCTGACCGTCAGGAAACTTATCAAAATAGGCAGTCAATTCTTATGTATCGCCTACATGAGTCGGTAACATCCTCAGAGTTTAGGGTCTGAAAAAGTAAGGTCCTACGACGGGGTGAGATGGGCATCTCAGTAAGATAAGTCATAACCCTAGGTCAGGCTGACAGTACACCCAGATGAATGCAGATAATAAGCAAGAACACACACTCCACAATATAAGGCATTCATCAGTCATAAAATGCCATACGGAAACGATTGATAATCGAGCAAGCAAGTCACCATGACTTATCACCCAAGTCAAGCATTGAAACACAAGGTCAGGTCGTATAGTTCATCCTCCAGAATTGTCTCATAATTCTCGCCTGCGTCAAAACGCCTCAAGCTCGGTCCGCGTCATTACGCCTCATACTATCATAATCATAAACCCGCGTTAAACGCATCGGGTTTTCAATGCCATTCCAGGCATTTGTCGACACAAAATCAATCTCGTCCCGTGTCTCAACGCATCATGACATTAGCCATCACAATCTCGCGTCTCGACGGATCAGGTGCCACTAGTTCCCAAGCATGCCAAATTTCATTCCTATTCAAGACTTCATGATCGAGTACAAGCCCATGCATTGAGCTAACAGTCGACGGCATGCGAAGCAATCAAATTCATCATTCATAAAAATGACATTTGATGCAAGGCATATGCATCTAGCAAGCATACTCGCATTCATCAATCCACAATGATAGACATTGACCAACCAAGTAATAAATTCACAAAAATTCATTCAATTCATAACCAAATCATCCAGTCGAGGCATATCCTCTTAGCCAAGGTTTAAGGACTCCTTACCTTAGGCTTAATTTTAGCAAAATCTCATCCCTAGCGCACCAAGGGTTCGGCCTTGAGGGTACAAAACAGGGCAGCCGTGTATCCTAATAGAATTCAAACAATTTCATCAATTTTTCTCGTCCAATCGTCGAACTACGGGGCATAAACCTTAATAACTTATCAATTGGCATTCTAGTACGTCTCTATGAAGAAATTAGGACACGGCGACACCACAAACAACCCTTAAAGGTTCGGGTTTAACAAACCAATACAAGGGACTTTTCGGTTCTATTTCGTACCCGACTAACCAGTCCATAATCCACCATTAATCCTCAATTTATCACTTAAATCACTTACTAACATATATTCCTATGTGTTATAGAGCCTCACCGAAAATTTTGTGGTGAGGCGACGGCCGGAAGTCCCAAAACAACCTCGATTTTCTTCGGTCCATGCCTGTCAAATTCTGTCCCCCAAACACAACATCATTTCATTATCAAATCTCTATCAAATTTAGCCAAACTTTTCACCTTAGCTCAGTATACAAGTATCCTATATGTCTACAAAATTTGGCCGAAAGTTTGAAGCAAATCGAGGTCCAATGGAGGCCGAACGAAGACTTACCTTCTATTGCGATGAAATCAGTCGACTTTCGAGGAAACGGTTGGCCGGAGCTCCACCGGCGTCCAAATGGTGAGCTACCACTTGGACGTGGTCGGTAAGAGGCAGGGCTAGGGACTGGTGGTTGATGCGAGGCAAGGTGGCAGCCGGAAGTGGTGGTCGAGAAAGGTGAAGTGGCGGCGGCGGTTCGGTCGGGCAGGAGCTCTTGGTAAGAAAAAGAAGAAAAAGATGTATGGCAATGGAGGAGGGTCTTCAGCTGAGCCAAGGGAGGAGAGGTATACACCAATTTTGATGGTCAAACCCCCAAAGAATGGTAGGTTAAAAGGCCACCAATTAATGCCAAAACTCCATTCATTGACACTTGTCCTTAAAGTAATTATTTAGATCATCCAATGGCTATAAATCACTCCCATTTTCGGTAGCCTTGGGGTGGATAAATGACCAAAATGCCTTCATCCATTTATTAAGGCAAAGCCAAACATTGAGGGGCAAAATGATAATTTTGTCCTCGTTGTCTGAAACGTCGTTTTTTCAATTCAAATTTCCTTTGATGAGGCGACGTCCAATTCGATTAAAATGTTGAAGTTCTTGATTTTTTCATTTTCTAATTTTGAGACTTGTCTTTGGACCATTTCTCTATCAAATGTAATTTCAAATTATCCCGAACTAACAAGCGACTTTTGCAAACGTTATGCGTATCGACTCTTGATTCTCATCACAATTAGGGCTTGTCAGTTCATGGCTAGTTTGGTTGTCATGTAATTGCGAGGGTTTATTACTAGTTTCGACGGTCTCGATCGTCATCGTTTGATTTAGGAAAATTTTATAAATTATACATTGGTTAAGCAGCATCACCCGCGCTCCAATCGTATAACGCTAGCAATGCATTCCTTAATCGTTCTTAGATCGGTTCCTTCAGCAATCCTTATGGTCAAAGTGCCATTTTCTACTTGAGTTCCCTAGGTCCACGTACCTTGTCTTGCGTTAGACTTTCCCTTTTGGTTAGTTAACTCGAGATTGATTAGATCCGAGAGAGATAAGACTGAAATACATCGTTACATACATTCTCATTGATAAGTCTCGAAATGATAGGAAAACCAGAATGTCACAACTCTTTCCCCCTTACAAAAATTTCGTCCTTGAAATTTACAATAAATCCAACTATTCAAATAAATGGGGGTACTGACGCCTCATTGTTTTTTCGGTTTCCCATGTAGCGCCTTCGGTTCCATGGTGCTCCCAAATTACTTTGACCAGTGGAATCGTTTTGTTTCTCAGAACTTGCTCTTTTTGATCTTCAATTCTGACTGGCTTTTCCACATATGACACCCTGTCATCCACTTCGATAGTTTCATAATCTAACATGTGCGTTGGGTTTGGCTCGTACTTCCTTAGCATTAACACATGGAAGACGTTGTGTACTTAAGACAAGCTGGGCGGTAAGGCAAGTTTGTAGGCCAAAGTTTCAATTTGTTCCAAAATCTCAAATGGACCTACGTACCATGGACTCAGTTTTCCTTTCTTTCCAAACCGAGATAGTCCTCTCATCGGTGATACCTTAAAGAAAACATTATCATCGACTTGAAACTCCAGAGGTTTGCATCGTTTGTCCGCGTAACTTTTCTGACGACTTTGTGCCATCTTCAGCCTATCTTGTATTATTTTCACAGCCACCACTGATTGCTCTACCAATTCTAGTCCTGTAATACTTCTCTCTCTAACTTCATCCTAGCAAATCGGGGTCTTGCGGGCTCTTCCATACAACGCTTCAAAAGGTGCCATTTGAATGTTCTGTTGATAATTATTATTATATGCAAACTCTACTAAATGTAGCTGATCCTCCCATCCACCTTTGAAGTCTATGACGCACGCTCGTAACATATCCTAGAGCGTCTGAATCGTCCTTTCCGATTGGCCGTCCGTTTGTGGATGATATGCCGTACTGAACTATAGTTGAGTTCCCAAGGCATCTTGAAGACTTTTCTAGAAGTTTGGTTATGCCCCGCGCCCCGAGCACAAGCGCATGACTCCCTGCAAGCACAAACTATCTCTCGAGATCTCAGGATTCAAACATGGTTCGAGAGACATACCATATAAAAAGCAAACATGCGGAAGCGACGATATAATAACTCATCTGTACAAATATAAAATGGGACTTGGGTAACGATAACACAAACAATACATAAGATCCAAATGTTCACACAGAGTATAGTAAACTAGATTCGCTCGTTAGTAGGGGTGATAGGGTGAGTACAAAAGAGGTCCATCATCATCAACAAAAGGGAACGGACATCAGGGTCACCGTCAAAATGTCAGACCAGATAAAGTAGAGACTCCTAACTCGAGCTACTAGAGTCGTCGGTCTCCTCCTCAGCCTCTTCAGTGGGCTCGTACTCCGAGAAGGTCTATGAGCAAACCTTTACGGTGTCCTCCATAGTCTTGCCAGTAGATGGCTCCACCAGGTCATCCTCGGTAGCCTCGACCACTATGACCTCCTCCGTATCCTCTAGGGTCGGGGTCCTCTCAGGACCGTTCCTCGAGCTAGCAACTGACCCCTTAACTTCCACTGAATCTCGAGTAGGATGACACTAGTTAGGGATCACTCCACGAGACACCTCAGTGGGCTTTAGTGGCCTAGTAGATACATCCTCTATCTTTCGGAACCAGGCCTTATATCTATGAGGCTTCTAGCTACTATAATCCTCGTCTACCCAAACGACTGTACATTTCCTAACATAAATATTCCTATGCCCATTAGGGAACTCATCAAAATAAACCGACATCTCTTTGGGATCGCCAAACCTGATGAGCCACATCCTCAGGGCCTAGGATCTGTAAAGAAAGAAGGTCCCACAACAGGGTGAGATATGCATATCAGTAAGGTGGGTCCTAACCCTAGGTTAGGCTGACAGTCCACTTGGGTAGATATAATTACCGGTACTTCATACAAATAAACGCATGAGGCATTCAACTATCAATAACAACACATAGATGTCAGGCATGCAGTCATGACATCATAACACATCAATAGGATCATGCATACATCGCCATGTCGAATCACCACTTCCAACCTTCCCGCGTACCTCACTTTCATGCCCGCGTTTAGAACGCCTCAGGCTTGGTCCGCGTAAACGCATCAGATAGTCTCATTGACAAACTCGCGTAAACGCATCATGTTTTCAATGTCACTCCAGGCCTGTGTCGATAAATCACAACTCCGTCCTGCGTTTCAACGCATCATGACTATGGCCCTCTCAACCCCGCGTCTCATACGCCTCAAGGTGCCATTTAATTCAAACCCCATGACTCAGGGCATTTGTCATACGACCCTGCGTCTCATATGCCTCAACGTATTCCAACATTTCAAACATGCCACAAGTTCAATTCAATTCATAAACATAATGCCAAGTGCAAACTCATGCATAGACAATACACTTATGGCAAGCAAAACAATAAATTTTGACATTCAAACATGGTAATCAACTCAAGCACAAGCATTGTCACACGTTCAAGTCCTCTATACCATTCTAGGACGCACATTGGGTCATCATGTTATAGACCTCCAAAAAAATCGATCAATCATGCATGAATCGCCCAATCGAGTCCAATCCTCCTATTAAAGATTTAGGATTCCCCTTACCTCAAGCTCAATGCAACACAATCCTCTTCCCAAGCAAATCAAGAGTTCGGTCCAAATGGTCCAAGGACAACTTAACCACGCAACCTGAGGAAATTTCATCTAATCATTAATTTCCTTACCCAAATCATCACCCCACTAAACATACACCTCATGAACCTATCAATTAGCATCCTCACACTTCTCAACGATGAATTTGGAGCTCAATTACAACCACCAGCAGCTCTCACAGAACTGGTATGCATAGAACCAAACCGGGCAATTTCGGTTCTGTGTATACCCCAACTAACCAGTCCTTAAACCATCTCAAATCCTCAATTTATTCACTAATCTACTTGCTAACATATATTTCTAAGGGTTTGGGAAGCTCACCGAAAATTTGGAGCCAAGCTGACGCCGGAAACTCCTTGAATGACGCCGGCCTTCCCAAGCCTTCAACCGGTCAGTTCTGGCCCTTCAAACACGAGACCCATTTGGGATCAAAACTCCATAAAATTAACCCCCACTTTTTACCACAGCTCAATCTATGTGTCCCCTAGATGTTCACAAAATTTGGTTGAAAAACTTCAAGTTTTCGGGGTCCTAAGAGGCCTAAAATGTGGCTTACCTCTGGTTGCGACGATTTCCATCGGCTTTCGGAAGATTGGTCGGCCGAAGCTCCTCACTGTACCAAATGACTCACTTCCACTTCAAGAACATCGGAAAGAGGTTGAGGAAGGAGTGGATGGTCGGCTCGAGGGTTGGGAGTTGCCGGAGGTGGCGGTCGACGGCATCGATCGGCGATGGCAGAACCGGTCGGCGATGCAACTCGGCGTTGAAGGAGAAGAAGAAGAAGAAGATTTTTGACAATGGAGGGGGGTGTTCGGCCAAGTGAGGGGGAGAAAGAGAGAGAGAGAGAGAGAAAGAGATATATGAAATTTCAAAGGTCAATTTGAGTTGAATGGTAGGTAAAAAGTGTACACATCAACTCATGGTTTAATCCATTGACACTTGTCCAGTGTATCAATCAAAGCATATCCAATGGCTCCCATTTCTTCAATTTTGCTCAGTTTTGGGGGTGTGTTAATGACCAAAATGCCCTCATCCAATTATATAGGTAAAGTTAAGGCTTGAGGGGCAAAATGGTAATTTTACCCCTGACGTTCGGAACGTCATTTTTTTTTTTCTAATTCCAATTTTCTTTGATAAGGCGACGGCCAATCCAATTATGATGTTGGAATTCTTGATTCTCCATTTTCAATTTTCAAGACTCGTTTCTAATTCAATTCTCTATCAGACGTTATTCCAATCTATCTCGAACTGACAAGCTGCTTTTGCAGACGTTACGCGTATCGACCCTGTGATTCATATCACAATTAGGGCTAGTCAATTCATGACGACTTTGGTTGTCATGTAATTATGAGGGTCTATCATTAGTTCCAATGGTCTCGATCGTCACTATTCGATTTAAAAAATTTATAAATTATACATTGGTTAAGCGACATCACCCGCGCTCCAATCGTATAACGCTAGCAATGTATTCCTTAATCGTTCTTAGATCGACCTTTTATGGCTCTAAATGTCCCCTCGACAATCCTTATAGTCAAAGTGCCATTTCCTTTTCGAATTCCTTTGGCCCACGTACCTTATCTTGCGTTATAAAATTGATCAAATTCGAGCAAGATATGACTGAAATACATCGCTAGATACATTTCTCATTACAGAGTCTTGAATTGACAGGAAAATCAGAATGTCACAAGTTTGTTGTGAATTTGGGATCTCTGGCCGACGAAATCGTTACGGGTACTCCATGCAGTCGTATTATCTGGCACATATACAACCCGACATACTTGTCCATTGCGAAATCCTTTAGCACTAGAATGAAATGCGTAGACTTGGTCAATCTGTCCACGACTGCCCAAATCGAATTGCGACCTCTTTGGCTCCTTGGCATTCCCATCACAAAATCCATTGTTACGTGTTCCCATTTCCATTCCGGAATTTCCAATGGCTGTAACAATCCACAGGGCTTACAGTGTTGTGCCTTTACTTGCTGACATGTCAAACACTTTGCCACATATTTAGCCACGTCTACTTTCATCCCATTCCACCAGTAATGTTGACGCAGGTTCTGGTACATTTTCGTGCTACCTGGATGGATACTGTAATTACTTCTGTGAGCCTCAGATAAAATCCTTTCCCTAAACTCTTCGTCCTTGGGCACGCATGGACACCCTCGAAATTTCAAAATTCCATCCTCTTGCACTTGGAATTCTTGCTTTCTTTTCGTATCGTCCATCTCAAAGATTTTCTAAATTTCTGGGTTCGCAGGCTGCAAGGCTTTTATCCTTTCTTGGATCTTAGGTTCTATTCTCAAAGTTGCTATCAAACTTGATAATTGGCAAACCTCCAACTTGAATTCAGAATCTCTTAATTTTTAAAGTAACGGCCATCCTCTAACTAACAAGCATGCAATGCTTGATTTCCGACTGAGTGCATCCGTGACTCTGTTCGCATTTCCAGGATAATACAGAATGTCGCAATCATAATCCTTGAGCAGTTCCATCCCCCGGCGTTGCCTCATATTTAATTTCTTCTGGGAAAAGAGATACTTCAGGCTCGGTGATCTGTATAAATTTGAAACTTTTCGCCACTCACATAATGCCTCCAAATCTTCAAGACGAAGATGATTGCAGCCAATTTCAAGTCATGAGTTGGATAATTCATCTCGTGCGGTCTTAGTTGTTGTGACGCATAAGCAACCACTCTTCCATGTTGCATTAGCACACAACCCAGTCCTTTTAGCGATGCATCGCTATATATCTCATAGCCTCCAAGTCCTGATGGAATCGCCAATATTGGCACGGTCGTTAACCGATGCTTAAACTCTTGAAAGCTCCTTTCACATTTATCCGTCCACTCGAACTTTGTTTCCTTCTTAGTCAACCTTGTCAATGGAATGACTATGGATGAAAACTTCTTCACAAAACGTCGGTAATACCCTGCCAATCCTAGGAAACTTCGGACTTCTGTAACCGTAGTAGGTCTAGGCCAATTCATAACGGCTTCAATCTTCGTAGGGTCCACAGCAATTCCTTCTCCAGATATCACATGACCAAGAAATGCTTCTTTATTCAGCCAGAACTCGCATTTGCTAAACTTAGCGTACGACGAGTGCTCTCTCAAGGTTTGCAATCCTGGCAATTCTTGAGGAAAGACATCAGGAAATTCACGTACTACTGGAATATTTTCTAATTTAGGTTCCACGACAGTCGTATCCATAACTGCGACTAAGTAAGCTTGACATCCTTCGGTCATCAGCTTTGTCGCTTCCAGTGATGAAACTAAAGGAACCGAGGTTTCTCTTCGACTTCCTACAAATTCAAAATTTGGGCGATCATCCGGGTAAAAACGAATTACTCTGCTACCACAGTCGACAACTGCCCTTTGTTTACCCAACCAATCCATTCCTATGATTACATCAAAATCATACATGGATAACACAGCCAAGTTTATATTCTCTTCACTACCACCAATGACTATCTTACAGTCAGCATAGCCTAATGAAGCCAACACATTATCCTTTAACGGGGTTGTAACATGCAGTATCACATTCAACGGTTTCAACTTCATTTTGACCAAATCAGCAAATTGAGCGGACACAAAGGAATGCAAAGCGCCAGGATCAAATATCGCATATGCGGCTTGGTCACATAAAGAAATCATACCTGTGACCACGCCAGACGCTTCTTCCGCTTCTCTGCGTGCCACAACATAAACCCTTCCCTAAGCTGGGGGTCGGTTTTGATCATTCTCGGGGACTATAGTTGACTGTCCTGCCTGTGGTCGTTGCCCTTGAGGTCTAGTCACTGAACTTGATTGGGGCAAGTCCTCATATGATGGCCCATTTGAATGCACTTGAAGCACGCTCCGGTCCTAGCTGGACAGGGTCCGTTACTATGCCTCCTGCCACAGAGGTGGCAGTTCCAGTTCGCTTGATGTAGCGGCTTTCCTATATTCTTTCTCACTGGAGGGACGAAGTGTCGGTTACTGGTCATCGGTATCTTACCGGTCTGACGATTATCTATGAATGAACTAAACTGCGATCTAGATGCAGCAGTCCTCTCTTTCAGGTTCCTCTCGATCATCTGTCCCTGTTTATCTATTTCCTTGTAAATTCTCAAGTTCAGAGCCACCATCTAACTGCGAAACTCAGGTCTCAATTCATCTCGAAACCTCATCGCCTTTTCCAGTGGGTCTTCTACTGATCTGGGAGCGTACTTCAACAATCGAGCAAATCTGCTTCATATTGGTCCACTGACAGGTGATTCTGATGCAACTGTAAAAATTATACTTGCTTCTTTTCACAAGCCATCTCCAAAAAATACTTATCATTAAATGTTGTGGGAAAAGCATTCCACATCAAGGCCATTCCCTCCTGAAATACTCCGTTCTTGGTCGCGCTCCACCAATCATTAGCGATACCTTCTAGCTTGTACACCGCCAGTAATACTTTTTGCTCATTCATACACCTCAGAACTCCAAAAGCTTTCTCAAGCTTCTCTATCCATCTCGGTGCCAATTTCGGGTCTCCAGTCCAGTCGAACTGAGTTGGCTTCAGTTTAGTAAACTGTTAGACGAGTTGGCCTATTTGTCTAGCCACAACTTCTTTCTGGGCATTACCTACTTCATTACCCTGGTCATTATCACCGTTGTACCCATTACCTCCATTATTGCCATTACTGGCGTTCACAGTAGCTATAATAGCTCCTACCGCTTGAGCTATGGCAGTATCCCAGTCTTGGGTCCGCCTGTTGATGTGGTCACCAATTCTTTCGAGTGCCCTCAGCACTCCATTCATCCTCGGGTCTTCCGCTACAGGCGGTCTCGAGCTAGAAGCTTCGCTGCTAGGCCTTCCAGATCTTCTAAACGGATTACTCATTCTTGTGTATCCTTACTACACTTGGACCACTAAAATTCCACCATGAAATTAGAAACTTACTCATCTAGTCAAGTCCAGCGATAATAAATTATACCTTTAAAGAAGCAATCACAACAAAACAACCTTCCACACAACTATTTATAGAGGCACTTCAATAAACAATCGATGGCTATTACTCAGTTCCATCCACTTCAGCGGTTCATCCTAACCATTTATACTCATTTACTCAACAAGCCAAAATCCAGGAATGACTTCCAGCACTAAACATGGAGTTTAATCTTCATAAACCACCACAATCATGTCAATACCATATGTCAATCACATGCGCCAATTCATATGCCATGCATTTCGTGCCTAACTCTAATGAGTCTCCTAAGGTTTCGCTACCCATCCTATCCCAAATTATTCATCCTTATTACTCCAATCCTCAATCAACTTGGATTGAGCTGACCTTGCTCCCATCGGGGAGTGAAATAGAACATGAAACCGTAAGCTCCCAAGCAGTGGGAGGAGACTACTAGGACTGACTCACCCTCCGTGGACGAACCTTGCGGGGGAACCCTTAGGTTTTCGGGGCATTGGATTCTCACCAATGTTTGGCTGAAAAAGGACATACAGCCTTGGCAAGAACGGCGTTCCGCAGAAATAAGAAAGCTCTTATTTGTGGTTGTAATGCCAAAATATCAAGTCGGCTCGTTCGTCTTTATGTTGATCGTTACAGGCCTCTTGAATCTTCTATTTACCTACTTCTTTTTCTTTGATTTGTTATTTTTATTTCTTTTCCTTTCTTTTTATTTCTATCTAATCTATTTTTTTTTTGCTCGGCTATAGCCCTCGGAAGCACGAACGCGCGACTCCCTTCACTGGACTCTCGAGTCCCAAGACTTACTTATCGAGAGATGCATAATGTAAACATGCATGCGGAAACGAAATAAGAATATCACCTCCGTACCTAAACCAATGGAACCTGGATAGCGATAACATAACATATATAAACATCAACAAGAGTTTATACAAAAGCGCAATTAATCAAATCCTACAGATGGGTCGAGGCAAACGGGACTCAACCAAAAGACAACAAAGTTCTTGGTCCCCAAAAGATTACAGACCAATGAGGGTCATCATCAAAAGACTACTAGGTAAAGTCAAGAAACCCCTAGGTCGAACTGCTAGATTTATCAGTCGTCTCGTCCACGTCCTCGTCTGGCTTGTGGTCTGAAAAGGTCTCGGAGCGCACATCCACTGTGTCATCCATTGTATCGTCCTCCAGCTTGTCCTCCGAGGCATCGATCTCAATCACCTCCTTAGTGCCCTCTAGAGTAGGAGTCTTCTCAGGTACGTTCCTCGAGCCAGCCACAGACACCTCTACCTTCATAAAATTCGGAGTGTGATAACTCCTCGAGGCACCTCTGTGGACTTCAACGGATCAGGAGTAACCTCATCTACCCTACAGAACCAAGCCTCAAACCTATGTGGTTTCTAGTCCTTTCCTCCCTCATCGACCTACACAACTGTACATTTTCTCACATAAACAGTACCCCGACCGTCAAGAAACTCATCAAAATAGGCAGTCATTTCTTTTGGATCGCCTAGACGCGTCGGTAGCATCCTCAGGGTTTAGGGTCTAAAAAAGTAAGGTCCCACGACGGGGTGAGATTGGCATCTCAGTAAGATAAGTCATAACCCTAGGTCAGGCTGATAGTACACCCAAATGAATATAGATAATAAGCAAGAACACGCACTCCACAATATAAGGCACTCATCAGTCATAAAATGTCATACGGATACAAACGATTTATAATCAAGCAAGCAAGTCACCATGACTTATCACCCAAGTTAAGCATTGAAACACAAGGTCAGGTCGTACAATTCATCCTCCAAAATTGTCTCATAATTCTCGCCCACGTCAAAACGCCTCAGGCTCGGTCTGCGTCATTACGCCTCAGACCATCATAATCATAAACCATCGTTAAACACATCGAGTTTTCAATGACATTCTAAGCATGTGTCGACACATAATCAATCTTGTCCCGCGTCTCAAAGTATCAGGACATTAGTCATCACAATCCCGCGTCTCGACAAATTAGGGTGCCACGAGTTCCCAAGCATACCAAATTTCATTCCAATTCAAGACTTCATGATCGAGTACAAGCCCATGCATTAAGCTAACAATCTACGGTATACGAGGCAATCAAATTCATCATTCATAAAAATGGCATTCGATGCAAGGCATACGCATCTAGCAAGCATACTCGCATTTATCAATCCATAATGATAGACATTGAACAACCACACAATAAATTCACGAAAATTCATCCAATTCACAACCAAATCATCCAGTCGAGGCCTATCTCCTAGCCAAGACTTAGGGACTCCTTACCTTAGGCTTAGTTTTAGCAAAATCTCCTCCCTAGCACCCCAAGGGTTCGGCCTTGAGGGTCCAAAATAGGGCAGCCGTGTATCCTAATAGAATTTAACCAATTTCATCAATTTTTCTCGTCCAATCGTCGAACCACGGGGCATAAACCTTAATAAATTACCAATTGAAATTCTAGTACATCTCTACGAAGAAATTAGGCCTCAGCAACACTATGAACAGCCCTTAAAGGTTCGGGTTTAACAAACCGAAACATGGGACTTTTCGATTCTTTTTCGTTCCCGACTAGTAGTCCATAATCCACCATTAAGCCTCAATTTATCACTTAAATCACTTGCTAACATATATTCCTATGTGTTATAGACCCTCACCAAAAATTTTGTGGTGAAGCGATGCCCGGAAGTCCCAAAATGGCCACGGTGTTTTTCGGTCCACGCCGGTCAGATTTTGTCCCCCAAACACAACATCATTTCATCATCAAATCTCCATCCAATTTAGCCAAACTTTCCGCCTCAGCTCAGAATACAAGTTTCTTATATGTCTACAAAATTTGGCCGAAAGTTTGAAGAAAATCGAGGTCCAATGGAGGCCGAATGAAGACTTACCTCCTGCTGCGACGAAATTCGTTAGCTTTCGGGAAAACAGCTGGCCGAAGCTCCACCGGTGTCCAAATGGTGAGCTACCACTTGGAGGTGGTCGGCAAGAGGCAGGGCTAGGGGCTGGTGGTCGGTACGAGGCGAGGTGGCGGTCGGGAGTGGTGGTCGAGAATGGCGAAATGGCGGCAGCGGTTTGGTTGGGCAGGAGCTCTCAGCAAGGAAAAGAAGAAGAAGATGAAGAAGAAGATATATGGCAATGGAGGAGGGTCTTTGGCTGAGCCAAGGGAGGGGAGGTATACACCAATTTTGATGGTTAAACCCCCAAAAAATGGTAGGTTAAAAGGTCACCAATTAATGCCAAAACTCCATCCATTGACACTTGTCCTTAAAGTAATTTTTAGATCATCCAATGGTTATAAATCACTCCCATTTTCGGCAGCCTTGGGTGGATAATGATCAAAATGCCTCCATCCATTTATTAAGACAAAGCCAAACATTGAGGGGGCAAAACGGTAATTTTGTCCTCGTTGTCCGAATCGTCATTTTTTCAATTCAAATTTCCTTCGATGAGGAGACGTCCAATTCGATTAAAATGTTGAAATTCTTGATTTTTTTATTTTTCAATTTCGAGACTTGTTTCTGAACCATTTCTCTGTCAAATGTAATTTCAAACTATCCCAAACTAATGGGCAGCTTTTGTAAATATTACACTTATCGACTCTTTGATTCTCATCACACTTAGAGCTTGTCAGTTCATGGCTACTTTGGTTGTCATGTAATTGTGATGGTCTATTACTAATTCCGACGGTCTCGATCGTCATTGTTTGATTTAGGAAAATTTTACAAATTATACATTAGTTTAGCGGCATTACCCGCTCTCCAATTGTATAACGCTAGCAATACATTCCTTAATCGTTCTTAGATCGGCCTTTAAGGGTTCTAAATACTCCCTCGGCAATCCTTACGGTCAAAGTGTCATTTCCTACTTGAGTTCCATAGATCCATATACCTTGTCTTGCGTTTGTCTTTTTCTTTTGGTTAGTTAACTCGAGATTGATCAGATCCGAGCGAGATAAGACTGAAATACATCGTTAGATACATCTCATTGATAAGTCTCGAAATGACAGGAAAATCAAAATGTCACATAATAATTCAAGAGCAGTGTATATAATAGGAACATATATTAAAAGCACAAGCAACATTAACTACTTACGATTAAAATATGTATGGAAAAGTTGTTCAACAGATATATCAAGAAACCAGTCACAAAAATCAATAAATCCTACCGCAAGTAACAAGCAATATTGAATTAGAAAAGTAGCAGAGATTATAATATAAATTTGAATACAGATAGTAAATTTAAAAAGAAGTAAAATTTGCAACATATAAAGATAAACCACCAACAGGAGGCAGAGCCTTTCGATTTAGGGGTATGATATACAGAAAATTAAATGTACCGAAATATAAATAAATTGTGGAATATGAGAAAGTAAAGTTGCAGGAACTAAATTGCAGAAACGTAAATATATGCAATGCCTTTGGACACCAACAGGTGGCAATGCCTACCCATTTTGAATCGTAATAGGCAAAAGATGATGAGAAATATACTTTTATTGAAAGTTGATTAAAAATTACAAAAGTGAAACTAAAAAGATCTTCAGATCTGTGATTACAAGTGCAAAAACTTCAAAAATGGTTTAGGGAAGAACAGAAATGGTTCGAACATAAAGTGTTTCGAATGGTGGACAGAAAACTTACGGATCTGGCTCTGATACCATGAGGGGGCAGGATCGCAAATCAAATGAATAGAAATTAAATTACTGAAAGAAGATTAAAACCATCGTCTCTTAAGTTTGTTAGTCCAATAGTTTCTATATGACGGAGACAACATAAAATAAACACTCAAAAGATGATATAATAATGCAAGAGCAGTGTATATAATAGCAACAGATATTAAAAGCACAAACAACATTAACTACTTACGATTACAATATGAATGAAAAAGTTGTTCAACATATATATCAAGAAACCAGCCACAAATATCAATAAATCCTTCTACAAGTAACAAGCAATATTGAATTAGAAAAGTAGCAGAGATTATAATATAAATTTGAATACATACGGTATATATAAAAAGAAGTAAAATTTACAACATATAAAGATGAACCACCAACAGGAGGCAGAGCCTTTCGATTCTAGGGTATGATATACAGAAATTAAATGTACTGAAATATAAATAAATTGCAGAATATGAGAAAGTAAAGTTGCGGGAACTAAATTGCAGAAACGTAATTATATGCAATGCCTTTTGATATCAACAGGTGGCAATGCCTACTAATTCTGGGTCGTAATAGGCAAAAGATGATGAGAAATATACTTTTATTGAAAGTAGATGAAAAATTACACAAGCGAAACTAAAAAGATCTTCAGATTTGTGATTAGAAGTGCAAAAACTTCAAAAATGGTTCAGGGAAGAACAGAAATGGTTCGAACAAAAAGGGTTTCGAATGATGGACAGAAAACTTACGGATCTAGGTCTGGAAGTAAGTAGAAAGGTTCTTCAAAATATGGTGTTCGAGAAAGGGTAGAAAGGTTCTTCGGTGAAGGTTGGCTCTAAGTAAGAGAAAGCTTCAAAGGAGAGTGAGCTTCGGGAGTTAAAGGTAGGGAGAAAGGGTGTTGCAGAAAGTTTTCCGAAGTCCCCTCGTCTGTTGGAGAAGTTTCGATTTTATAGATAGAAATTCACTATAGGTACAATGAATAGTGAACAGTAATGAAAAAGCCGCTACAGTGTACAGTATACAGTGCACAATGTATAGTGACATACGATGTTCAAAAAACCAAAATTACAAAAATACTGTTACAACCAAAATTTAATTAGAATCTTGAGAGAGATCTATGCCGTAACAATCGTCTTCGTTGGTGTTGCCACTGTGGTGTGAAGACGATCCTGCCTGTGATTCTTCATACTCAGCAATGGCTCTTTTCATCATGTCAGAAAAATCTTGTTCGCTGGTCATAGTGTCCAACTTGGAGACAGCAGACGGGGATGTCACGCCCCACGCTCCAGGCATGAGAGCGCGACTCCCTGCAAGCACAAACTATCTCTCGAGGTCCTATGATTCATATAAAGGTCGAGAGATATATCATATAGAAAGCACGCGGAAGCAATGGTATAAAAAAACTACTCCGTACAATATAACATAGGACCTGGGTAACGAGGGTACCAATAATACATAAATTTCCGATTACCCATATAAGGCACGACAAACTAAACATATTGGTCGGTAGGGTGGCAAGGCTAACACAAAAGCAGGCATCGATTTTCCAAAAGAGCATGTATCGAGAACGCCATCAAAATATTAGACTAGAAAAGCAAAGACTTCTAGGTCGAGCTACTGGAGTCGTCAGTCTCCTCTTCAGCCTCCTCAGTAGGCTCGTACTCTGAGAAGGTCTCCGAGCACACTTTCATGGTGTCCTCCATCGTCTCGTCAGCTGACGGCTCCACTAAATCGTCCTCGGTAGCCTCGATCACTATGACCTCGTCGGTGTTCTCTAGAGCAGGGGTCTTCTCAGGGCCATTCCTTGAGACAACGATGGATCCCTTGACCTCCACTAAATCTCGATCGGAATGGCACTAACTAGGTATCACCCCACGAGGTACCTCAGTGGGCTTCAACGGGCCTGTAGAAAAGTCTCCTATCTTCTTGAACCAAGCCTTTACCTGTGAGGCTTTCAGTTACTGCCACCCTCATCTACCCAAACGACTGTACACTTCCTAACATAAACGGTTCCCTGTCCGTCAGGGAACTCCTCAAAATATACAGACATCTCCTTTGGGTCACTAAACCTGATTGGCCACATTCTCAAGGCCTAAGATATGAAAAATGGGGTCCCACAACGGGGTGAGATGTACATCTCAGTAAGGTGGGTCCTAACCCTAGGTTAGGCTGACCGTCCACTCAGGCAAATACAATCACAAACAATTTATTACAAAAATCACATGAGGCATTCAACTATCATGAAATAAAACACGGATGTCAAGCATGCAATCAATGCATCTTATTTCATCATTAAGCTCAAACACACATTACCAAGCCAGATTGCATCTTCCACCTTTCCATGCCTCCATTTGAATCATGCCCGCGTTTAAAACACCTCAGGCTCGATCCGCGTAAACGTATCAGACCGTCTCATTGACAAACCCGCGTAAACACATCAGGTTTTCAATCTCAATTCGAGCCTGTGTCGACAATTCTCCACTCCGTCCCGCGTTTCAATGCATTAAGATTATGGCCTTCTCAACCCCGTGTCTCGTGCGCCTCAAGGTGCCATTCAATTCAAACCCCGCGCCTCAGCGCCTTAGGCATTCATCCACACAACTTCGCGTCTCTTACACATTAGGGTCACAATTTCTCAAACATGTTCTAAGTTCAATTTATTTCATGGCATACGTTCGAGTGCAACTCATGCGACGAACGACACATTCATGGCATGCAGGACAATTTATTTTTACATTCAAATGTGACAATCAATTCATAGCACAAGCCATGTCAAACATTCAAGTCCTCTATATGTTTCTAGGACATACATTAGACAACCACATTATGACTTCCAAGAACCAATCAATTCGCACACAAATCATTCAATTGAGCCCAATCCTCCTAGCAAAGGTTTATAATCCCCTTACCTCAAGCTTCACTCAACAAAATCCCCTCCCAAGCACCTCAAGAATTCGGTCCAAATGGCTCAAGAACAACTCAGCCGCGCAACCTAAGGAAATTTCTCCAATTATCAATTTTTCTTGCTCAAATCATCAATTCATGGGACTTAAACCTTATTGACATGTCCATCAATATCCTAGCGTGTCTCACTAAAGAATTTGAGACCCAATTCTGACACCAAAAGTCCCCAACAGAACCGGTATGCACAGAATCGAACAGGGCATACTCGGTTCTGTGCATATCCCTACTCAACAGCTTTAAACCAGCTTAAATCCTTAATTTATTCACTAATCTACTTGCTAACATGTAGTTATAAGGGTTGGGGAGCCTCACCGAAAATTTGAAGCCAAGGCGATGCCGAAAAGTCCTTGAACGGCGCAGGTTCCTCCGGGTCTGCTAACGGTCAGTTTTGGCCCTTCAAACACAAGACCCATTTGGGGTCAAAACTCCATCAAATTCACCTAAACTTTTTACCACAACTCAGTCTATGTGTCCCCTAGATGTCCACAAAATTTGGTCGAAAAAATCAAAGATTTCGAGGTCCTATGAGGCCTAAACCGTGGCTTACCTCCAGCTGCGACGGTTTCCATTGATTTTCGAGAGATTGGCAAGCCGAAGCTTCTCACTGAGTCAAATGCAGTGATTCCACTTGGAGAACGTCGGCAAGAGGATGAGGAAGAAGAAGGTGGTTGGCTCGGGTCCAGGCGGTGGCCGGAGACGGCGGTCGGAGCGAGCGACGACGGTTGGAGCGAGCGACGGCGGCGATAGAATCCGGTCGGGTGATGGAGCTCTTGGCAAGAAGAAAGGAAGAAGAAGAAGAAGAAACCGGCAAATGGAGGGGTTTGTTAGGCCAAGAGGAGAGAGAGTGGTTTATACTTCAATTTTCAAGAGTCAACTTTTTACGCCCCGCGTCCCGAGCACGAGCGCGCGACTCCCTGCATTCCAACAAAGTTTGAGAGATGTATCATGTAGAAAGCATGCGGAAGCGACGATATAAAAACTCCTCCGTACAATTATGAAATGGGACCTGGATAGCGAAGGTACCAATAATACATAATATTCGAATATCCATACAAGGCACGATAAACTAACTATGTTGGTTAGTAGGGTGGCATGGCCAGTACAAAATCCAGTCTTGAGTGTCGCAAAAGAAGTAGATATCGAAAACACCATCAAAATGTCAGACTAGTAAAATAGAGTCTTCTAAGTCGAGCTACTTGAGTCATCAGTCTCCTCCGCCTCCTCAGTAGGCTCATACTCCGAGAAAGTCTCCTCCGCCTCCTTAGAGCAAATCTCCATCGTATCCTCGAGCGTCTCATCTGCTGGCGGCTCCACCAGGTTATCCTCGGTAGCCTCGACCACTATAACCTCCTCGGTGTCCTCTAGGGTTGGGGTCCTATCAAGGCCATTCCTCGAACTAGCGACTGACCCCTCAGCCTCCACTGAATCTCGGGCGGAATGGCACCAGCTAGGGATCACTCCATGAGGCAGCTCAGTGGGCTTTAGTAGCACCGTAAAAAAGTCCCCTACCTTCCTAAACCATGCCTCGTACCTATGAGGCTTCTAGCTACTGCCACCCTCATCTACCCAAACAACTGTACACTTCCTAACATAAATGGTCTCCTGTCTATCAGGAAACTCCTCACAATACACTGACATTTCCTTTGGGTCACCAAACCTGACTGGCCACATCCTCAAGGCCTAGGATCTGAAAAGAAAGGGGTCCCACAACGGGGTGAGATATACATCTCTGTAAGGTAAGTCCTAACCCTAGGTTAGGCTGATCGTCCACTCAAGCAGATGCAACCCCAAATAATTTAAACAAATAATCACATGTGGCATTCAAGTATCAATAACACTATACAGATGTCAAGCATGCAGTCATGGAATCGTAACACATCATCAGGATCAGGCACACGTCGCCATGTCAAATCACAACTTCCTCCCTTCTAGTTTGCCTCACTTTCATGCCTGCATATAGAACGCCTCAAGCTCGGTCCGCGTAAACTCATTAGACCGTCTCATTGATAAACCCGCGTAAACGCATCAGGTTTTCAATGTCACTCCAGGCCTGTGTCGACACATTACAATTCCGTCCCATGTTTCAACGCATCAGGACTATGGCCTTCACAACCCCGCGTCTTATACGCCTCAGGGTGCCATTCAATTCAAACCCCGCGTCTCATACGCCTCAGGGTGTCACTACTCTCAGACTTACCACAAGTTCATTTTAATTCATAATACATAATATCAAGTGCAACTCAACCACGAGCAATACACCCATGGCATGCGAAACAATCAATTGTGACATTCAAATGTGGCAATCAATTTAAAGCACAAGTATCGTCACACACATTCAAGTCCTCTATATCTTTCTAGGACGCATATTGGGCCACCACATTATAAACTTCCAAGAATCGATCAATTCACACACAAATCGCCCAATTGAGTCCAATCCTCCTATCAAAGTTTTAGGATTCCCCTTATTTCGAGCTTAATTCAATACAATTCTTCTTTCAAGCACCTTAAGGGTTCGGTTCTAACGATCCAAGATCAAGTTCGCCGCGCAACCTAAGGAAATTCATCTAATCATTAACTTTTCTTGCTCAAATCATCACCCCACTAAACATACACCTCATGGACTTATCCATTAGCATCCTCACACTTCTCAACGATGAATTTTGAGCTTAATTTCAACACCAACAACCTCCCACAGAATCGGTATGCACAGAACCGAAACAGAGCATACTCGGTTCTGTGCATACCCCAACTTAACAGCACTTAAACTAGCCTAAATCCTCAATTTAATCACTAATTTACTTGTTAACATGTAGTTATAAGGGTTGGAAAGCCTCACCAAAAATTTGGAGCCAAGGTGACGCCAGAAAGTCCTTGAACGGCACCGGTTCCTCCGGTTCTGCAATCGATCAATTCTGGCCCTTCTAACACAAGACTCATTTGGGGTCAAAACTCCATCAAATTCACCCAAAATTTTTACCACATCTCATTCTATGTGTCCCCTAGATGTCCATAAAATTTGATCGAAAAACTCAAAGATTTCAGGATCTTATGAGGGCTAAACCGTGGCTTACTTGTGGTTGCGATGATTTCCGTCGACTTTCGAGAGATTGGTCGGCTGGAGCTCCTCAAGTGGTCAAACGACTTGGTTCCACTTGGAAAACATCGGCAAGAGGATGAGGAAGCAGTAGGTAGTCGGCTCAGTGGCTGGGAGTCGCCGAAAGTGGCGGTTGACGGTGGCGAAGCTAGCGGTCAGAACCGGTCGGGCGGCAGGCTTCTCGGCAACAAGGAGAAGAAAAGAAGAAGAAGAAGAAATCGGCAATGGAGTGGGTTTTCAGCCAAGTGAGAGAGAGAGTGAGGTTTATTCAATTTTTCAAGGGTCAACTTGAGTTGAATGGTAGGTTAAAAGTGAATATATCAACTCAAGGCTTCATCCATTGACACTTGTCCAAGGGGTCAATCAAAGTGCATCCAATGGCTCTCAAATCCTTCAATTTTCAGCAGCTATGGGGGTGTGGTTAATGACCAAAATGCCCTCATCCAATTATATAGGCAAGGTTAGGGCTTGAGGGGCAAAATGGTAATTTTACCCCTGACGTCCGGAACGTCGTTTTTCTGATTCTAAATTTCTTCGATAAGGCGACAACCAATCCAATTGTAATGTTGGAATACTTAATTCTCCATTTTCAAATTTCAAGACTTGTTTCTGAATTATTTTTCTATCTAATGCGATCCCGGCATATCCCGAACTGACGGACGGCTTTTGTAGACGTTACGCGTATCGACCTTGTGATTCATATCACAATTAGGGCTCGCCAATTTGTGGCGACTTTAGTTGTCATGTAATTGTGATGGTCTATCACTAATTCCGATGGTCTCGATCGTCACTGTTCGATTTAATTTTTTTTTTGAAATTATATATTGGTTAAGCGGCATCACCCGCGCTCCAATCATATAACGCTAGCAATGCATTCCTTAATCGTTCTTAGATCGGCCTTTTATGGCTCTAAATGTCCCCTCGACAATCCTTATGGTCAAAGTGTCATTTCCTATTTGAGTTTACTAGGTCCACGTACCTTGCCTCACGTTAGCCTTTTCCTTTTGGTCAGTCAACTCGAGATTAATCAAGTCCTAGCGGGATATGACTGAAATACATCGTTAGATACATTTTCATTAATGAGTTTTGAAATGACAGAAAAAATCAGAATGTCACAATTCTTCCCCCCTTACAAAAATTTTGTCCTCGAAATTTACAATTAACCTGTTACTCAAACAAATGGGAGTATTGGCACCTCATCGTTTCTTCGCCCTCCCACGTAGCGCCTTCAGTTCCATGGTGCTCCCAAATGACTTTGACCAATTGAATCGTTTTATTCCTCAAAATTTGTTCCTTTCAGTCTTCAATCCTAACTGGCTTCTCCACGTAGGATACTCTGTCGTCCACTTCTATAACCTCGTAGTCCAGCACATGTGTCGGGTCTGGTTCGTACTTCCGTAGCATGGACACATGGAAGACGTTGTGCACTTGGGATAGATTGGGCGGTAAGGCCAGTCTGTAGACTAAGGTCCTAATCCGTTCCAGAATTTCAAATGGACCTACGTACCTTGGGCTCAGTTTTCATTTCTTTCCAAATCGCGATAACTCCTTCATCGGCGACACCATAAGGAAAACATGATCGCCTACTTGAAACTCCAAGGTCTTACGCCGTTTATCCGTATAACTCTTCTGGCGACTTTGTGCCGTCTTCAGCCTATCCCGAATTATCTTTACCATGTCCACCGATTGCTCTACTAACTCTGGGCTTGTGATACTTCTTTCTCCAATCTTGTCCTAGCAAATCAGTGTTCTGCAAACCCTTCCATAGAGCGCTTCAAACGGTGCCATCTGAATGTTCTGTTGATAGCTGTTATTATATGCAAATTCCACCAAATGCAGTTGATCCTCCCATCTACCTTTGAAATCTATTACGGGCGCTCGCAACATGTCCTCGAGCGTCCGAATTGTTCTCTCCGATTGTCCGTCCGTTTGTGGATGGTACGCCGTGCTAAATTGCAGGCGAGTCCCATGGCATCTTGAAGACTTTTCCAGAAGTTTGCTATGAACTTGGGATCTCTATCTGAGGTAATTGTCAAGGGTACTCCATGCAGTCTCACTATCTGCCTCATGTAAAATTCGGTATACCTGTCTATTGCGAAATCCTTTCGCACAGGGATGAAGTGCGCGGACTTGGTCAACCTGTCCACGTCTACCCATATGGAATCGTGGCCTCTCTGCCTCCTTTGGAGTCCCATTACAAAGTTCATTGTTACGTGCTCCCACTTCCATTCAGGAATCTCTAGTGGCTATAATAATTCTCTAGGCTTATAGTGTTGTGCCTTCACCTGCTGGTACGTCAAACACTTTGCCACGTACTTCGCTACATCTACTTTCATCCCGTTCCACCAATAATGTTGACGCAAGTTATGATACATCTTCGTGCTTCCTGGGTGGATACTATAATTGCTCCTATGAGCCTTTGATAAAATCCTTTCCCTGAGTTCTTCATCCTTTAGTACGCATAGAGGCCCTCGAAACTTTAAGATTCCATCCTCTAACACTTGGAATTCCTGTTTCCTTTTTGTCACGTCCATTCCCAGGATTTTCTAGATTTCTGGATCCGTACGCTGCAATGCTTTTATCCTTTCCTGGACCTTAGGTTCTATTCTCAGTGTGGCCATCAAACTGGACAGTTGATAGACTTCTAATTTGAACTCAGAATGTCTCAAGTCCTCAATCATTGACCATCCTTTTACTAGTGGACATGCGATGCTTGATTTCCGGCTGAATGCATCCGCGACTCTATTTGCTTTCCCAGGGTGATACAGTATGTCGCAATCATAATCCTTAAGCAGCTCCATCCATCGACGCTGTCTCATATTTAGTTCTTTTTGAGAAAAAAATACTTCAGGCTTTGGTGGTCTGTGTAAATTCGGAACTTCTCGCCACACATATAATGTCTCAAGATCTTCTGAGCAAAATGATCGTTGCCAATTCCAAGTCGTGGATCGGGTAATTCCTCTCGTGCGGTTTCAACTGTCGGGACACATAGGCAACCACTCTTCCATGCTGCATTAACATACAGCCTAGTCCCCTTAGTGAGGCATCACTATATATCTCATAGCCTCCAGGTCTTGATGGGATTGTCAATACCGGTGCGGTTGTCAACCTATGCTTGAGTTCTTGCAAACTCCTTTCACAGTTATCTATCCACTCGAACTTCGTTTCTTTCTTGGTCAATCTTGTTAGTGGAATGGCTCTGGATGAGAATTTCTCCACAAAACGTCTGTAATATCCAGCCAATCCCAATAAACTTCGGACTTCCGTGACAGTAGTAGGCCTAGGCCAATTCATTACAGCTTCGATCTTTGCAGAATCCACAGCAATCCCTTCTCCAGATACCACATGGACAAGGAATGCCACTTTGTTCAACCACAACTCGCATGTGCTAAACTTAGCGTGGAGCGAGTGTTCCATCAGGGTCTACAAAACAATCCTTAGATGCTCCTCGTGTTCTTCGTTGCTCCTCGAGTAAATCTGGATATCGTCAGTAAAGACTATGACGAATCTGTCCAAAAATTCCTTAAACACCCGGTGCATCAAATCCATAAATGCGGCTGGAGCATTGGTTAATCCAAAAGGCATCACCGTAAATTCGTAGTGGCCATACCTTGTCTTGAAAGCAGTCTTAGGTATGTCTTCTTTCTTAATCCTCAACTGGTGATACCCGGTTCTCAAATCAATCTTAGAGAATACCGCGGCTCCTTGCAATTGGTCAAATAGATCATCAATTCTCGGCAGAGGGTACTTATTCTTCACTATCACTTGGTTCGATTGTCTGTAGTCGATGCATAGATGCAAAGACCCATCCTTTTTCCTTACAAATAATACCGGCACTCCCCACAGTAAAGTACTCGGTCGGATAAATCCTTTATCTAGTAATTCTTGCATCTGCACCTGTAACTCTTTCAGTTTCGGTAGGGACATCCTATAAGGTGCCTTCGAGATCGACTCCATTCCGGGAGCTAACTCGATCACAAATTCTAGCTCTTGCTCTGGTGGTAACCCTGGCAACTCTTGGGGAAATATGTCAGGAAACTCACGCGCTACCGGGATACTTTCTAGTTTAGGTTCTTCGGCAGTCGTGTCCATAACTGTGACCAAGTACGCCTGACATCCTTTAGACATCAACTTTGTCACTTCAAGAGATGAGACTAAAGGAATCAGGGTTCCTCCTCGACTTCCCACGAATTCAAAACTAGGGCATCCTTCTGAGTAGAAACGGATTATTCTACTACCACAATCCACTGGTGCCCTCTGTTTACCCAACCAGTCCATTCCTATGATCACATCAAAATCATACATGGGCAACACAGCTAAATCGATACTCCCCTTACAACACAATTTTACAGTTAGCACAGTCAAATGAAAATAGTATATTATCTTTCAACGGTGTGGCAACATGCAGAATCACACTCAATGGCTTTAACTTCATATCGACCAAATTAGTAAATCGAGCAGACATAAATGAGTGTGTTGCGCCAGGATCAAACAAAGTATATGCAGCTTGGTCACACAAATAAACCGTATCTATGACACGCCTGGCATTTCTTCTGCCTCCCTACGGGCTACTGCATATATTCTCCGCTGAGCTGAGGGTCGATTCTGATCAATATAAGGAGTGACAGTCGACGGTCCAGCCTATGGTCGCTGTCTTTGAGGTCTATTCGTTAGAGCTTGATTCGGGCAAGTCCTCATTTGGTAGTCCATTTGACCACACTTAAAGCATGCTTCAGTTCTTGCTGGGCATGGCCCATTACCATGCCTTCTGCCATAGAGGCGACAGTTCCAGTTCATGGGGTTCGGCAGCTTCACAATGTTCTTCCTTATCGGAGGAACAAAACGTCTATTGCCAATCATTGGTCTCTTACCCATATAGCGATTGTCTCTGAATGAATTAGACCGCGATCCAGATGCGGCATTCCTCTCCTTCAGGTCCCTCTCGATTATTTGCCCCCGTTCATAGATTTCCTTATAGGTTCTCAGATTTAGGGTTATCATCTAGCTGCGAAGCTCAGGCCTCAGTCTATCCCGAAATTTCCGCGCCTTCTCTAGGGGATCCTCTACTGATCGGGGTGCATATCTTGACAGCCTAGAGAACTCAGCCTCATACTAGTCTACGGTCAGCTGATTTTGACGCAGCTGTAAGAATTCTACTTGCTTCCTTTCTCGGGCTGTCTTCGAGAAATTATTGTCATTAAATGCCGTAGTAAGGCATTCCAGGTCATGGCCATTCCTTTCGGAAAGACTCCATTCTTGGTGGCAGCCCACCAATCATTTGCGGTCCCTTCTAGCTGGTACATCACCAATAGCACTTTTTCTTCGTCCGTGCACCTCAGGACTCCAAAGGCCTTCTCCAGTTTCTCAATCCATCTGGAGGCTAGTTCGGGGTCTCGAGTCCCGTCAAACTGGGTTGGTTTCAGCTTGATAAATTACTCGACCAGCTAACCCATCTGCCTAGCCACGCAAACTTCTTCTTGAGCATTCACTGTCTCATTGCCCTGGTCGTGGTCGCCATTGTTCCCGTTGCCCGCATTGTTGCCGTTGTTGGCGTTGACGGCAGCTATTGCGGCTCCTATCGCTTAAGCTATGATAGCATCCCTATCTTGGGTCTGCCTGTCGATGAGGTCACCAATCCTTTCGAGTGCCCTCAATACTCTGTCCATCCTTGGGTCTTCTGTTGCAGGTGGCCTCGAACTAGAGGCTCCATTCTTGGGTCTTCCAAGCCTCCTAGATGGATTACTCATTCTTATGCGCTTCTACTGAGCCTGGTCCACGACAATTTCATTAAGGAGTTAGTAATTCATTCATTCAACCAAGTCTAGAGCTACCAACTATGCCTTAATAGAAACAGTTATAATATAATAGCCTTCCACACAACAATTTCCACAAACACTATAACAAGCCGTTCATGGTTGTTCCTTAATTCTGTTCCTCTAACGGTTCACCAAAACAAGCCATGCTCATTCACTTAACAGGCCGATTCCAGAAATGACTTTCAATGCTAAACATGGAGCTCAATCCTCATACATTACCACAACTCTGCCAAGGCCAAATGTCAATCACCTGTGCCAAGTCATATGCCATATAGCCCGTGTCTTGGCAAAGGTGATTGGCATTTGCAGACGTGTCTTGGCACAGGTGATTGGCACAAGTGATATGCCAAGTCATATGCCATACATCCCGTGTCTTATCGCCTGTGCCAAGTCATATCCCCCTCCCCCCTCTCTCTCTCTCCCTCTCTCTCTCTCTCTCTCTCTCTCTCTCTCGAGTTGTGGAAGACCCGCTGAACTAAAGACTCCCTCTAACCGACCCTCTAATTCTCTCTTTATTGACTCTCCTCCCCCGCCGCGACTGTAACTGACCTCTTCTAGAAGTTCCAACCTATCCTTTTTACTCTATCACCCTCTCGTTTGTTGAAAAATCGTTTCCCCCTCTTGCTTTGTCCTTCTCGCGTCTATTACATCCATTGAGTAAGAAAATGAATAGTGTCGGGCCTCTGGGTTGGACTCGCCAGACCCGCCAGACCCGATTCCCAAAATAAGAGCCAAATTGAACTAGTAATTGGCATCCATTTGTAAAATTGAAGCAGCCAATAGTTTTCCTGGCATGAGTTCTCTTTGGAAATGTGGTTTTTGAGACTAAAACACCTAGAATTGTGGGAAAACCTCTAATGTGAGACAAGATTCGAGATGCAATTTCGTCGATTTCGAACCCTGAATGAAAGAATCAGTGGAAATTGAATAAACCATTGGATTCAGAGGGCTGAAAACTATAGGGTAATCAGTCTTAGGGTTCCATGGATGCCTTCTGAAAAGATTTAATTTCGGATTTGGCCCCTTGGGACAAAAACGTAAGAATTTTCCATGCAATTAGGTCCCTAGAGAAAAAAATTGAACAAATTAGCGCACAATTGAATCAAATTGAAATTCAAGGCTATCAAATTGAATGTCAAGATTCTAAAAAAAAAAATACAAAGATTGCAAATTAAAAGTGTCACGCCCCGCTGGACATAGGCGGACGACTCCCTTCCTAGCAAACACTCGAGTCCTAGGAATCATATGTCGAAAAATACGTAATATAATTAAGCATGCAGAAACGTATCATGTAAAATATCTCCGTACAAATGCGATGGGAACCTGGGTAACGAGAACATCACATAAAGATATATATATATATATATATATATATATATATATAAAAGCATCCCATGAGTCCGTACAAAAGTGCAGGTGATCCAATCCTGCTAATAGGTCGGGGTAGTGGGACTGAACCAAAAGACAACTATATCAAGTCCCGAAAGAAACTGACCGATGAGGTCATTAAAAATGAACAAGTAAAAGCGGGAAACCTCTAGGTCGAACCACTGGAGTCGTCGGTCTCCTCAGCATCCTCTATAGGCTTGTAGTCGGAAAAGGTGTCGGAACGAGCATCCACAGTGTCCTTCATTATGTTGTCTTCCTGCTTGTCCTCTGAGGTGTCGATCTTAATCACCTCAATCGTGTTCTCTAAAGTAGGGGTCTTCTCAGGTATGTTCCTCGAGGTAGCTACAGACTCCTCAACCTCTACCGAATCCCGAGTGGGATGACACCAACTAGGAATGATCCCGCGAGGTACCTCCGTAGCCTTCAGTGAACCAGTGGTAACCTTGCCTACTCTACGGAACCATGCTTCGAACCTATGTGGTTTCCAGTCTTTACCACCCTCGTTAGCCCAAACTACTGTACACTTCCTACGTAAACGGTACCCCCACCATCCGGGAACTCATCAAAATATGATCTCATCTCCTTCAAGTCGTCCAATCGAGTCGGTAGCATCCTCAAGGCTTAGGGTTTGAAAAGGTGGTCCCCCGACGGGGTGAGATTCACATCTCAGTAAGATAGATCTTGGCCCTAAGTCAAGCTGACAGTTACCCAGATGAATGTAAACAATAAGCAAGAATATGCACCCAACAATGTAATGCACTCATCAATCAATATGTCACAAAGATGCCAGCATTTACCAATCACACAGTTATAGCATCATATCATATCATTTAGATCAGGCATAAAGATACTAAATCAAGCCACGGATTTCACCCTTCGGAAACTGCCTCATGAATCGTGCCCGCCTTTAAAACGCCTCAGGCTCGGTTCGTGTAATTACGCCTCAGACCATCCAATTGCCAAACCCGCGTAAACGCATCAGATTTTCAATTCATTCCAAGTCTATGTCGACATATATTAGCCTCAGGCTCAGTTCTCGTCTTGCGTCTCAACGCCTCAGGATATTGGCCATTTCAACCCCGCGTCTCTACGTCTCAGGGTAACACAAGTTTCCAAGCATGCCAGATATCATTTCAATTCAATGGGCTAAGTATCTACAATGGGCTAAGTATCTACAACATGCAAGATAATCAATTTTTATCACTCACAAGAGGCAATCAATTCAAATCATATGCATTTGGCAAGCATTCAAGTAATCCTCTATGTACCATGACGACCTTTCGGCAATCACGCCATAACTCACAATTCAATTCACACCAAAATAATCCAGTCGAATCCAATCTTCCTAGCCAAGGTTTAGAAGCTCCTTACCTTGTACTAAAATCAACAATAATTCTCTTCAAAGCACCTCAATAATTCGGCCCCAAGGAATCCAAAATAGGGCAGCTTGCATCTAATACAAATTCCATCCAATTTATCAATTTTCTTCGTCCAATTATCAAATCACTAAGCATAAACCTTATTGACATATCAATTGACATTACAATATGCCTCGACAAAGAATTTAGAGCTCGATTTCCCTCATGAACAGCCCCTAAAGTCACGACATGCATAGAACCGAAACAAGGCATTTTCGGTTCTGTGTAGTGCCTAACTAATCAGTCCATAAACTGCTCTTAAACCTCAATTTATCCATTAATCTGCTTGCTACCACATAGTTCTAGGTGTTGGGAAGCCTCACCGACAATTGGAAATCTAGGCGACACCGAATGGTCTACGAACGACGCCGATTCCTTCAAGTCCTTTATCGGTCCGAATTTACCCTTCAAACATAATGCCGTTTCGGCATCAAAACTCCATCAAACGCAGCCCAATTTTTCACCACAACTCAGTTTACAAGTGCTCTGGATGCCTAAAAAAATTAGCCGAAAGTTTGAGACAAATCGAAGTCCTACGGAGCTCAAACGGCGACATACCTCCAGTTGAGACAGATTCCGTCAAACTTTGGGAAAACGGCTGGCCGGAGCTCTTCCAATGACCAATCGTCGAACTACCACTTGTAGGTGGTCGGCAAGAGGTGGGACTAGATGTTGGTGATTGGCTCGAGTCTAGATGGTGACCGAAAGTGGTGCTTGAGATCGACGAAGTGGCAGTGGCGATTCGGTCAGGCAGGAGCTCTCGGCAAAGGAAAGAAGAAGATGAAGAAGAAGAAGATGTATGGCAATGGAGGAGGGTCTTCAGCTGAGCCAAGGGAGGGGAGGTATACACCAATTTTGATGGTCAACCCCCAAAGAATGGTAGGTTAAAAGTTGTCCAATAAATGGCATAACCTCATCTCATGACACTTCTCACTTTGCTCATAATTGACTCATCCAATGGCCAATATAACTCCAAATTTTTTGCAGCCTAGAGGGTGTATTAAAGACCAAATTGCCCTCATCCATTCATTAAGATAATGCTAAAACTTGAGGGGCAAAATGGTAATTTCACCCTCGACTCCGAAACGTCATTTTTCCAATTCAAATTTTCTTCGATAAGGCGACGCCCAATCCAATTATAATGTTGAAATTCTTGATTTTCCATTTTCTAAATTTGAGACTTGTCACTGAATCATTTCTCTGTCAAATGTGATTCCAGCCTATCCCGAACTGATAGACGGCTTTTGCAGACGTTATGTGTATCGACTCTGTGATTCATATCACACTTAGGGCTCGTCAGTTCATGGTGACTTTGGTTGTCATGTAATTGCGAGGGCCTATTACTAGTTTCGACGGTCTCGATCGTCATCGTTCAATTTAGGAAAATTTTACAAATTATACATTGGTTAAGCGGCATCACCCGCGCTCTAATCATATAACGCTAGCAATGTATTCCTTAATCGTTCTTAGATCGGCCTTTTATGGCTCTAAATGTCCCATCGACAATCCTTATGGTCAAAGTGTCATTTCCTACTCGAGTTCCCTAGGTCCACGTACCTTATCTCGCGTTAACCTTTTCCTTTTGGTCAATTAAGTCGAGATTTATCAGATCCGAGCGGGATATGACTGAAATACATCATCATATACATTCTCGTTAATAAGTCTCGAAATGACATGGAAAATCAGAATGTCACAACTCTTTCCCCCTTACAGAAATTTCGTCCTCGCAATTTACAATAAACCAAGTTATTCAAACAAATGGGGGTATTAACGCCTCATCGTTTCTTCGCTTTCCCATGTAGCGCCTTCAGTTCCATGGTGCTCCTAAATTACCTTAACTAGTGGAATCGTCTTGTTCCTCAGAACTTGCTCCTTTCGACCCTGGATGTGATATTTTGATTTCCAATCAATTTCAGACTCTTTAATGAGAAGTAAATCTAGAGATGTATTTCAGTCGTATCTTGCTCGAATCTGATCAATTCGAGTAGGCTGACCAAAAGGGAAAGGCTAACGCGAGATAAGGTACGTGGACCTAGAAAACTCGGATAAGAAATGGCGCTTTGACCATAAGGATTGTCGAGAGGATATTTAGAACCACAAAAAGGCCGATCTAAGAACGATTAAGGAATGCACTTGCTAGTGTTATGCGATTGGAGTGCGGGTGATGCCGCTTAACCAGCGTATGATTTGCAAAATTTACCTTAATCGGACAGTGATGATCAAGACCATAGGAACTAGTGATAGACCCTCGTAATTACATGACAACCAAAGTCGCTATGAATTGACGAGCCCTAAATGTGATATGAATCACAGAGTTGATACGCGTAACGTCTGCAAAAGCCACCCGTCGGTTCGGGATAGGCTGGAACCACGTCTAATAGAGAAAATCACCCGAAACGAGTCTTGAAAATTGAAAATGGAGAATCAAGAATTCCAACGTCATGATTGGATTGGCTATCACCTTATCGAAGAAAATTGGAATGAGAAAAACGACGTTCCGGACGTCAGGGGTAAAATTATCATTTTACCCCTCCAACATAAGCCTTGCCCATGCAATAAAGGAAGGGCATTTTGGTCTTTTTACCTCTCCCAAGGCCATCAAAAATCTGAAGAAATATTGGCCATTTGATCAAGCTGGAATGACACTTGGACATGTGTCAATAGATGGGTTAAAGAGTGGTCAAATCCACTATATACCACCTACCATTCTTCCCTTTGACTTGAGCCTTGTATATAGCAATTTTCACACTCTCTCCTCACTCATTGATTGGCCATACACTCCCCTCAAACTCATGATAGCCACTCCGACAGCTCCTGCCGCTCCTGTTCGGCCATTCCGACGCCACCCTTCGGCCACGACCAAGATACCGACCGACCACACCCTCCTATCCCTACATCCTGCCGACCTCCTCGAACTGGAAACAAGTCGTTTGGACCACCGAGGAGCTCCGGCCAAGCGTTTTCCCGAGAGCCGACGGAATCGGACTCAATCTGAGGTAGGTGATGTTTCTTACCCCTTAGGTGGCCAAAATGTTGGAATCTTGAGGTTAAATTTTGTGGAGGTCTAGGAGACATGTATATCAATCTATGGTAAAAAGTTGAGAATGATTTGATGAAGTTTTGACCTTGAATGGGTCTTGTTAACTTTGGACAAAATTTGCCGGTTACTGACCTTGGAAGATCCGACGACTTTTGACCGGATTCCGGCAACGACTCGACTTCAAACTCTTGGTGAGACCCTTAGACCCTTAGATAGACATGTTAAGAGGTAGGATAGTGCTCAAATGATGGATTTGGTGGAGATTTAGGGTTGATTGTGCTCGGTTTGCATAGAATCGAGAATAGCCAGTTCGGTTCTGTGCAAGACCGAAGCTGTTGGAGCTGATGATGGTTGGTTTTGAGCCTCAATTGGTAATTTAGACATGCTAGGATGATGAGAATTATGTTATGGAGGTTTGTGGTTCATGGATTGAGGAATTGGGCAAGGAAATTGACGAGTTGGTTGAAATTTCTAGGTTGGGCGGCGAGTTCGACCTTGGACCCTTGAAGCCAAAAATTGTGGGGCTCAAGAAGAGAAAAATTGTGATATCAAATTCAAGGTAAGGGAATTCTAAACTTAGGATAGGAAGAATGGACTCGATTGGGCGAGTCGGGCGAGATTGAGATGATTTCTTGAGGAGCTTAGTGTGATTGATCTTTGAGAATGCCAAGAGGGTATAAATGATTCGAATAATTGCATATGCATGTCTCTTGAGTAATTGGTCACATTTGTATGTGAATTGACTGGTTTCGCATGCCATGGATGTCTTGTTTATGCATGAGATATTTATGCACGAGATGTGCTTGACCTTGTGTGCATGAATTGTGGTTGTGGCATGGCGGAGACGAGGTAAGACCCTGAGGCGTATGAGACGCGGGGAGGAGAAAAGCCTGATGCGATTTAATCGGGGGCATATGAGAAAAGCCTGATGCGATCTAATCGCAGGCATGAGGGAGGCCTATCGCGATCTAATCGCGGGCATGAGATTAGCCTAATGCCATCTAATCGCGGGCATGAGAATGAGGCAGGCAGGAAGAGATGGTTGTGGTGAAGTGGCAGAACGAGGTGTGCATGATCATCTGAGTGTGATATGATGTCATAGCTGCATGCCTGTCATCTGTGTGTCGTCATCTTTATTTGTATGTACCTGTGTGTTTATGAGTTTAAAATTTTGGGGTAGATGACTGCCTGAGTGGACGATCGGCCTGACCTAGGGTTAGGACTCTTTTATTAAGATGCGTATCTCACCCCTTTTGGGGACCCTTCTTTTATAAATTCTAGGCCTTGATTATGTGGGCTATTCGCTTTGGAGACCCTAAGGAGATGACCGCGTATTTTGATGAGTTCCCTGACGGTCAGGGGACTATATATGTGAGAAAGTGTACAGTGGTGTGGATTGATGAGGGTAGTACAGACTGGAAGCCTCATAAGTACGAGGCGTGGTTTAGGAAAGTTGGGGACGAGTCGACTGGGCTGCTGAAGCCCCATGAGGTACCCTATGGAGTGATCTGTAATTGGTGCCACCCTGGTAGGGACCAAGACCAGGGCGAGGGATTGGTAGTCGGTTCTAGAAACGGGCCGGAGAGAACCCTAACGCTAGAGTTTACTGAGGAGGAGGAGGTCATTGTCTTGGAGGCGACCAAGAAGGATATCTCAGAGCCGTCGCATGAGGAGACCATGGAGGATACTATTGAGGTTTGCTCTAAGATGTTCTCAAAGTACGAGTCGACGGAGGACGCTAAGGACACCGAGGACACTAGCAGCTCATCGTTGGAGACTCTAGTTGTAGCTTGATCTTTGGTGACGACCCCGACCCTGTTCCTGTCTGATTTTGGTAATGGTCCATTTTGTATGTTCACCCCGTTACCCCTTGCTTATTGAATATTAATAGTTTTGTACTTGTGTGAACAATCGGTTATTATGTACGACAGTTCCTATGCTATCCAGGTCCCACTTAATTTATACTTGTACGGAGGAGTTGCTTTATTACCGCTTCCGCAGGCTTGATATATTTGTTGTATCTCTCGGCTTAGATTGTGGATCTTGGGACCGCGAGAGATTATGTGGTTAGTTTGCAGGGAGTCGAGTGCTCGTGCCCGGGGCGCAGGGCGTGACACTCGATCCTGATTGGTTTCTCCACGTAGGATACTCTGTCATCCACCTCGATAGTTTCGTAATCCAATACATGCGTCGGGTCCAGCTCGTACTTCCGTAGCATTAACACATGAAAGACGTTGTGTACTTGGGATAGATTAGGCGGTAAGGTGAGTCATGGACCTACATGTCTCGGACTCAACTTTCCCTTCTTTCCAAATCGAGATAGCCCTCGCATTGGTGAAACTTTAAGGAGGACATGGTCGCCAACTTGAAACTCCAGAGGTTTGCGTCGTTTATCCGCATAACTTTTCTGACGATCTATGCTGTCTTCAGTCTATCCCGTATTATCTTTACGGCCTCTTCTGATTGCTCTATCAACTCTGGGCCTGTAATACTTCTTTCTCTAACTTCGTCCCAGTAAATCGGGAACCTACAAGCTCTTCCATAAAGCTCTTCAAAAGGTGCCATTCGAATACTCTGCTGATAGCTGTTGTTACATGTGAACTCTACCAAATGCAACTGATCCTCCCATCCACCTTTGAAGTCTATAACACACGCTTGTAACATATCCTCGAGCGTCTAAATCGCCCTATTCAATTGTCCATCCGTCTGCAGATGATATGCCGTACTGAACTGCAGTCGAATTCCGACGGCATCCTGAAGACTCTTCCAAAAATTAGCCGTAAACTTGGGATCTTTGTCCGATGTAATTGTCACGGGTACTCCATGTAGTCTCACTATCTGTTGCATATACAGTTCGGCATACTTGTCCATCGCGAAATCCTTTCACACAGGAATGAAATGTGCAGACTTGGTCAACCGGTCCATAACTACCCAAATAGAATCGTGATCTCTCTAGCTCCTTGGTAATCCCATTACAAAATCTATCGTTACATGCTGCCAGTTCCATTCAGGAATCTCTAAGGGTTGTAGCAATCCCCCAGGCTTAGAGTGTTGTGCCTTCACCTGTTGGCACGTCAAGCACTTTACTACATATTTCGCCACATCTACCTTTGTCACGCCCTGAACCCGTCGAGCACGCGAATATCCCTGTAAGAAAATAACACATCTCTCGTGGTCCTAAGATCCACGATCAAGTCGAGAGATAATATATATATGTCTAGCATGTGAAAGCGATACTCAAATAAACCCTGTACAAATATAAGTTAAGTGGGACCTAGATAGCATAACAACAATTATATATCATAACATATGGTTCGTATAAATGCCGGCTGTTACAATCCACTAACAAACTGGGCGACGAGGTAGTACACAAAATGAGTCCCTCATGACATCCAAAAAGGACAGGGTCGGGTCGTCTCCAAAAAGCTCAAGTCAACAAACTAGAGTCCTAAGATGAACTATTGGAGTCCTCGGTATCCTCGGCATTCTCTGTCGGCTCGTACTCGGAGAAGGTCTCGGATGGAACCTCAATAGAATCCTTTATGATCGCCTCATGAGACGGCTCCGCAAGGTACTCCTCGGTCGCCTCCAGGACGATGACCTCATCCTCCTTCACAGTGAAGTCCAGCGTCGGGGTCTTCTCTGGCCCGTTCCTAGAACCAACCACGGATCCCTCTGGAAACTCTTGCTCTCCAGTAGTTTGACACCAAGCAGGGATAACACCCTAGGGTATCTCATGAGGCTTCAGTGGCCCGATCTGCTCCTCCCCGACCCTCTTAAACGACGTCTCGAACCTATGAAACTTCCAATCAGGGCTACCCTCGTCGACCCATACAACTGTACATTTCTTCACATAAACGTTCCCTTGACTATCCGGGAACTCATCAAAATACGTCGTCGTTTCCTTGGGATTCCCAAAACGTATAAGCCACATATCTAAGGCGTAGGATCTGTAAAAATAAGGGTCCCCAAAGGGGTGAGATATTTATCTCAGTAAAAAAATCCTAACCCTAGGTCAGATTGACCGTCCACTCAGGCAGTCGTACACCCCAATAATTCCAAATTCATAAATACACAGGCATATCAGACAGAAATCAATGAAACAACAACATACAGATGACAGGCATGCGATGATGACCTTATGTCACACTCATGATCATGTACACTCGTCCTTCCACTTCACCACATCCATTAATCTCCGCCTGTCGCAATCTCCAGCCCTCGATCTCGTCGCATCAAGCTCGGTCTGCGTAAACGCATCAGACCGTCATCGGTAACCTGTGTAAACGCATCAGGTTTCGATGAATCTCCAGGCCAATCTCATCATCTCACATCTCCATCCCGTGAATAGTTCGCATCAGGACCGTGGCCATCTCAACCCCGCGATCTCGTCGCATCAGGGTATCCACCTCCCGCCCCGCGTCTCATACGCCTCAAGGCCTCGTCATGTCATGCTCATGTCACAATCATAACACATGCCATGATTTCCAATCCATTTGCACACACACAATGCTAAATGCCAATTTCAAGTGCAAATCATAAATCCCGTGGCATGCAAAGCAAATCAAATGGCATTCGACATGGCAAACAACTCAGGCATGAACAATGTCACACACAATTATCCTATAACATCTTAGGATATAAAGAAAACTATCCCCTTGGGCAATTCCTCATAAGTCAGTCAATTCAACCCCCGACTCACCCAATTGAGTCAAATCTCCCAATCCTAAGTTTAGGAATTTCCTTACCTTGCGTTTAATATCACAATAATTCCTTCTTGCATCCTTGAAGTCTCGGCCAAATCAATCCAAGGGTCAATTCACCGCACAACCGTGAGTTTGAAGCCAATTGGTCGCCAGAATCCCGTTGAAATCGCCGGATCCTCCTGGGTCAGTTTTCCCGGCATATTCTGTCCAATATTTACAAGACCAGTTCATGGTCAAAAATTCATCAAATTGAGCCTCAATTTTTATCATAGATTCCTACACATGTCTACTAGATCTCCACAAAATTTGACTCCAAAATTTCAAGATTTCGACCTTCAAAAGGACTAGAAACCGGACCTACCTCAGGTTGGAGCGAAATCTGTCGGCTTTCGGGAAAATGCTTGCTTGGGACCCCTCGGTGCTCCAAATGTAGTGATTCTTGCTCAAGGATGTCAGCAAGACGTAAATCTACTTTGATGTGGTCAGCCGGCTGTCGAATGGTGGCCGGATGTGGTTGTCGGAACGGCCGAACAGGAGGCTTGGTTCTAGTTGGTGATCGATAGATTGAGGGAGGAAGAAGAGGAGAGTTTTTGGTGGTTTCCTTGGGTGTGGCCAGCCAAATAGAGTGGAGAGAGAGAGAGAATAAGGCTATATATAAAGCCTTGGTTAATGGTTGAATGTTAAGTGGCCAAAAGTTTGATATGACCACACCTTGTCCATTTCTTGACACTTGGCCATTTGTCTTTTCCAAGGTGATCCAATGGCCATCCTTCACCCTTGAGTTTGGCAGCCTTGAGGAGGGTTTAATGTCCACAATGCCCTTCTTCAATTACATGGGCAAAGTTCTAGGCTTAAGGGGCAAAAGGGTAATTTTACCCCTGACGTTCAGAACGTCGTTTTTCTCGCTCCATAATCTTTTGATAGGGCGACGACCAATCCGAATAATGTTGTAATTCTAGATTTTCCATTTCAAATTTTTCAAGACTTGTTTCCGACGGTTTCTTCTATCAGACGTGGTTCCAACCTATCTCGAACCGACGGGTGGCTTTTGCAGATATTACGCGTATCGACCCCATGATTCATATCACGTTTAGGGCTCATCAATTCATGGCGGCTTTGGTTGTCATGTAATTGCGAGGGTTTATCGCTAGTCCCTATGGTCTCGATCATCACGGTCCGATTTGGGAAAATTTTACAAATCATAGGTTGGTTAAGCGGCATCACCCGCGCTCCAATCGTATAACACTCGCAAGGTAATCCTCAATCGTTCTTAGATCGGCCTCTTGGTGATTCTAAATATCCCCTCAACAATCCTTATGGTCAAAGCGTCATTTCCTATGCGAGTCGCCTAGGTCCACGTACCTCATCTCGCGTTAGCCTTTCCCTTTTAGTCAGCCTGTTCAAAATGATCAGATTTGAGTGAAATATGACTGAAACACATCGTTTGATATATATACACTTCTCATTCATGAGTCTGAAATTGACTGGAAATTAGAATGTCACAGCCTTCATCCCGTTCCACCAATAATGTTGACGTAATTTCTAGTACATTTTCGTGCTACTTGGATAGATGCTATAATTGCTTTTGTGAGCCTTTGATAAAATCCTTTCTCTAAGCTCTTCGTCCCTTAGTACGCATAGACGCCCTCGAAATTTCAAAATTCCATCCGCTAACACTTGAAACTCTGGTTTTCTTTTTGTTACGTCCATTTTGAGGATCTTTTAAATTTTCGGGTCCGTCAGCTGTAAGGATTTTATCCTTTCTTGGATCTCAAGTTCTATTCTCATTGTGGCTACCAAACTGGATAGCTGACGTACTTCCAATCTGAATTCAAAATCCCTCAAATTTTTAAATAACGACCACCCTTTAACCAATAGACAAGCGATACCTGATTTCCAACTGAGCACATCCGTGACTTTGTTCGCTTTCCCATGGTGATATAATATGTCGCAATCATAATCCTTAAGCAACTCCATCCATTGTCGTTGCCTTAGTTCAATTCTTTCTGGGAAAAGAGATACTTCAGGCTCTGGTGGTCCGTATAAATCCGAAATTTCTCGCCATACAAACAATGCCTCCAGATTTTCAGAGAAGATGATTGCTGCCAATTCCAAATCATAAGTTCGATAGTTCATCTCGTGCAATCTCAGTTGTCGTGATGCGTAAACAACCACTCTTCTATGTTGCATTAGTACGAAACCCAATCCCTTTAGCAAAACATCGCTGTATATCTCATAGCCTCTAGGTCCTGATAGAATTGTCAATACCGATGCGGTCCTTAATCGATGCTTAAGCTCTCGAAATCTCCTTTCATGAAATCTCCTTTCACGTCTGTCAGTCCAGTCGAACTTCATTTCTTTCTTAGTCAACCTCGTTAACGGAACGGCTATGGACGAAAACTTCTCCACAAAGCGTCGATAATGCTCTGCCAATCCTAAGAAACTCCGAACCTCCATCACCGTAGTAGGTCTAGGCTAATTCATAACGGCTTTGATCTTCGCAGGGTCCACGGCAATACCTTCTCCAGATACCACATAGCCAAGAAATGCCACTTTATTCAGCTAAAACTCACATTTGCTAAACTTGGCGTGCATCGAGTGCTCTCTCAAAGTCTGCAAGACAGTTCTCAGATTCTCTTCGTGCTCTTCGCTACTCCCTGAGTTGATTAAAATATCATCGATAAAGATGATAAAGAACCTATCCAAGAATTCCTTGAATACCCGATGCATTAAATCCATAAATGCAGCTGAAGCATTGGTCAATCCAAAAGGCATCACTGTGAACTCGTAGTGACCATACCTTGTCCTAAAAGCGGTCTTAGGTATGTCTTCTTTCTTAATCCTCAACTGATGATACCTGTTCCTCAGGTCTATCTTAGAGAACACCGAAGCTCCTTGCAACTGATCAAATAAGTCATCAATCCTCGGCAGTGGGTACTTATTCTTTACAATCACTTGGTTCAACTGTCTATAGTCAATGCATAAACGTAATGACCCATCTTTTTTCCTTACAAACAACACCGGCGCTCCCCACGGTGAAGCACTCGGCCGAATAAACCCTTTGTCTAACAATTCTTGCATCCGTACTTCAATTCCTTTAGTTCCGATAAGGACATCCTATAGTGTGCCTTCGAAATTGGCTCTGTTCCGAGAGCTAACTCAACCACAAATTCTATTTCTTTCTCTAGTGGCAACCGTGGTAATTCTTGAGGAAAAACATTAGGAAACTCATGCACTATCGGAATACTTTTTAGTTTAGGTTCCTCGGCAATCGTGTCCACAACTGAGACTAAGTACGCTTAACATCCTCCAGTTATTAGCTTTGCCGCTTCAAGAGACGAGACTAAAGGAATCGAGGTTCCTCCTCGACTTCCTACAAACTCAAAATTTGGGCGGCCATCCGGATAAAAACGGATTATCTTACTATCACAATCAACTACTGCCAATTACGATTTTACAATCAGTATAGCCCAACGAAACCAACACATTATCCTTCAACGGGGTAGCAACATGCAGAATTACGCTCAACGGTTTCAACTCATATCAACCAAATCAACAAATTGAGCAGACACAAACGAGTGTGATGCGCTAGGATCAAACAAAGCATAGGCAGCTTGGTCACACAAATAAACCGTACCTGTGACTATGCCTGGCGCTTCTTCCGCTTCTCTGCGTGCCATAACATAGACCCTTCCCTGAGCTGGAGGTCTGTTCTGATCATTCTATGGAGTGGCAATTGACGGTCCCACTTGCGCTCTTTGCCCTTAAGGTCTATTCATTGGGGCTTGATTCGGGCAAGTTCTCATCTGATGGCCCATCTGACCGCACTTGAAGCACGCTCCTATCCTTGTCGGACAAGGTTCATTACCATGCCTTCTGCTACAGAGGTAGCAACTCCAGTTCATTAGGTTCGGCGGTTTCACTATGTTCTTTCTTACTGGAGGAACGAAGCGCCTATCGCCAGCCATAGGTCTTTTGCCGGCCTGGCAGTTATCTCTGAATGAATTGAACTGCGATCCAAATGCGGTATTTCTCTCCTTCAGGTTCCTTTCAATCATTTGCCCCCGTTAATAGATTTCTTTATAAGTCCTCAAGTTCAGAGCTATCATCTGGCTGCGATGTTCAGGCCTTAGTCCATCCTAAAATGTCCGCGCCTTCTCTAGGGGATCCTATACTGACGGGGCATGTACCTTGAAAGCCTAGAAAACTCCGGTTCATATTGGTCCACTGTCAGATGATTCTAACGCAGCTGCAAGAATTCTACTTGCTTCGTTTCTCGAGCTGTCTCGGAGTAGTACTTGTCATTGAATGCCGTGGTAAAGGCATTCCAAGTCAAGGTTGTTCCTTCTAGAAAAGCTCCATTCTTGCTGGCAGTCCACCAGTCGTTAGCGGTACCTTCCAGCTAGTACACCGCCAATAGTACTTTTTCTTCATTTGTACATCTCAGTACTCCAAAAGCTTTCTCCAGTTTCTCAATCCACCTTGGCGCCAATTCCGGGTCTCCAGTCCCATCGAACTGGGTTGGCTTCGGTTTAATGAACCGTTCGACTAGCTGGTCCATTTGCTTGGCCACAATAACTTCCTCCTGGACATTCCCTACTTCATTGCCCTGGTCTTGGTCGCCGTTGTTTTCGTTGCCTCCATTATTGCCATTATTGGAGTTGACAGCAGCTATCGTGGCCCTCACCGCTTGAGCTATGGCAGCGTCCCTATCTTGGGTCTGTCGGTCAATGAGGTCGCCGATCCTTTCGAGTGCCCTCAGCACTCCGTCTATTCTCAGGTCTTCTGCCACAGGTGGCCTCGAGCTAGAGGCTCTACTCCTGAGTCTTCTAGGTCTTCTAGGCGGATTACTCATCCTTGGGTGCTCTCACTACACCTGGACCACTTAATTCCACCACGAAATTAGTAATTTACTCATCTAATCAAGTCTAGCAACAACAAACTATGTCCCAAGAGAAGCAGTCATAATATAACAACCTTCCACACAACTATTTTCAGAAGCACTTCATTAAGCCATCCATGGCCGTAACTCAATTCCGTTCACTTCAACGGTTCATCAGAAACCAGTCATGCTCATTTACTCAACATGCCAAAATCTAAAAATGACTTTCAGCGCTAAACATGGAGCTCAATCTTCACGATCATCACAGTCTTGTCAAGATCAAATGTCAATCACATGTGCCAACTCTAACAAGTCTCCTAAGGTCTCGCTATCCAATCTGTCCAAATTCATTCCCCCTTATTACTCCAGTCCTCAATCAACTTTTGATCGAGCTGACCTTGCTCTGATACCAAGCAAGAAGGGATATCACACCCCGAACCCTGGACATGGGCGCACGACTCCCTTCCTAACAAACTCTCGAGTCCTAGGAATCACATATCGAGAAATGCATAATATAATTTAGCATGAAACGTATCATGTAAAATACTTCGTACAAATGTAATGGGAACCTGGGTAACGAGAACATCACATAAAGATATATATATATATATATATATATATAAGCATCCCATGAGTCCGTACAAAAGTGCAGGTGATCCAATCTTGCTAAAAGGTCGAGGTAGTAAGACTGAACCAAAAGACAACTATATCAAGTCCCGAAAGAAACTAATCGACGAGGCCATTAAAAACGAACAAGTAAAGCGGGAAACCCCTAGGTCGAACCGCTGGAGTCGTCAGTCTCCTTAGCATCCTCCGTAGGCTCGTAGTTCGAAAAGGTCTCTATGACATTCTGATTTCCAGTCAATTTCAAACTTGTTAATGAGAAGTAAATCTGGAGATGTATTTCAGTCGTATCTCGCCCGAATTTGATTAATTCCAGTAGGCTGACCAAAAGGGAAAGACAAACGCCAGACAAGGTACGTCGATCTAGGGAACTCGAATAAGAAATTGCGCTTTAACCATAAGGATTGTCGAGGGGATATTTAGAACCACAAAAAGGTCGGTCTAAGAACGATTAAGGAATGCCTTGCGAGTGTCATACGACAGGAGCGTGGGTGATGCCGCTTAACCAACGTATGATTTGCAAAATTTTCTTAAATCGGACAGTGACGATCGAGACCATAGGGACTAGTGATAGACCCTCACACTTACATGACAACCAAAGTCGCCACGAATTGACGAGCCCTAAACGTGATATGAATCATAGGGTTGATACGCGGAATGTCTGCAAAACCCGCCCGACAGTTCGGGATAGGCTGGAACCACGTCTGAGAGAGAAAACCATTAGAAACGAGTCTTGAAAATTGAAAATGGAGAATCAAGAATTCCAACGTTATATTCGGATTGGCTGTCGCCCTATTGAAGATTATTGGAACAAGAAAAACGATGTTCCGGACGTCGGGGTGAAATTATCATTTTGCCCCTCAAGCTTAAGCCTTACCCATGCAAATAAGGAAGGGCATTTTGGTCTTTATCCCTCCCCCAAGAATGCCAAAAAAGTAGAGAAATGATGGCCATTGGATCAAGCATGAATGACATGTGGGACAAGTGTCAAGAGATGGATTAAAGAGTGGTTTAGTACACTATTCCCTATCTACCATTCCACTCTTTGACTTGAGCCTCGGATATAAGCTTTTTCTCTCTCTCCTCACCCCCTTGACCGGCCATAGCTCCCCCAAAATCCATGACCACAACCCCTTCTTCTTCTCTCTTCTTCCTCCTATTCTGCCGTCGCCCGACCAGCCCTGCTGCTCCCGTTTGCCGCCGTCGATGCCACTTTCTGGCCACCACTTGCCGGTGCGCCGACCACATCCTCTTAGCTCAATGTTCTATCGACCTCCTCGAACTGGAAGCAAGCCGTTTGGACCACCGAGGAGCTCCGACCAAGAGTTTTCCTAGGAGTCGACGAAAACTAATCCAATCTGAGGTAGGTGATGTTTCAAACCTCTTAGGAGGCCGAAATGTTGGAATCTTAAGGTCAAATTTTATGAAGGTTTAGGAGACATGTATATCAATATGTGGTAAAAGTTGAGAATGATTTGATGAACTTTTGACCTCGAATGGGTCTTGTAAACCTTGGACAGAAAACTGCCGGCTACTGACCTCGAAGATCCGGAGACTTCCGACGGGATTCCTGCGACGACTTGACTTCAAACCCACGGTGAGACCCTTAGACCCTTAGATAGACATGTTAAGAGGTAGGTTAGTGAGTAAATAATGGATTTGGCAGAGATTTAGGATAGGTTGTGCTTGGTTTGCACAGAACCGAAAAGGATCGGTTCGGTTCTGTGCAAGACCAAATCTTTTGGGGTTGAGGGCTAATGATTTTGAGTCTCAAATTGGTGATTTAGACATGCTAGGATGATGTGGACTATATTATGGAGGTTTGTGGTTCATGGATTGAGGAATTGGACAAGGAAAATTGACGAATTGGTTGAAATTCCTAGGTTGCGCAGTGATTTTGGCCTTGGACCCTTGAAGCCAAAAATTGTGGGGGCTCAAGAAGAGAAAATTTCGATGTCAAATTCAATGTAAGGGAATCCTAAACTTAGGATAAGAAGATTGGACTCAATTGGGTGAGTCAGGCGATAGTTTGATTGATTTGTGAGGGATTTCAAGATGATTGGTACTCGTTTATGCTAGAAGAGTTTAGATGATTCAATTGTTTGATTATGCTTGTGACCTGAGTAAATTGCCTCATTTGATTGTGCATTTGAATCATCTTGCATGCCATGAATGCATTGTTAATGCATGAGTTTCAGTTGACCTTGTGTGCATGAGTTGTGATGGTGGCATGGCGGAGGCTAGGTGAGACCCTGATGCGTACGAGACGCGGGGTGATGTGGTTGATACCCTGAGGCGCTGAGGTGCGGAGTAGAGGTTGTTTGGCGCCCTGATGCGATCTAATCGTGGGGTTGAGATGGCCACGGTCCTGATGCGATCTAATCGCAGGACGAAGATATGAAGTGCTAATATTGGCCAGGAGAATTATTGAAACCTGATGTGTTTACGCGGGTTGTCAATGACGGTCTAATACGTTTACGCGGGCTGAGCCTAATGCGATCTATTCTCGGGCATGAGAATAAGGCAGGCAGGAAGAGATGGTTGTGGTGAAGTGGCAAGACGAGGTGTGCATGATCATCTAAGTGTGATATGATGTCATAGCTGCATGCCCATCATCTGTGTGTCGTCATCTTTGTTTGTATGTGCCTGTGTGATTAAAAGTTTGGAATTTTGGGGTAGATGATTGCCTGAGTGGACGGTCGGCCTGACCTAGGGTTAGGACTCTTTTACTGAGATGTGTTTCTCACCCCTTTGGGGACCCTTATTTTTACAGATTCTAGGCCTTGACTATGTGGCCTATTCGCTTTGGAGACCCTAAGGAGATGATCGTGTATTTTGATGAGTTCTCTGTCGATCAGGGGCCATATACATGAAGAAGTGTATAGTGGTGTGGGTTGACGAGGGTAGTACAAACTGAAAGCCTCGTAGGTACGAGTCATGGTTTAGGAAGGATAGGGACGAGTCGATTGGGCCATTGAAGCCCCATGAGGTGCCCTAGGGAGTGATCCCTGATTGGTACAACCTTGGTAGGGACTAGGATCGGGCAGAAGGATCGATAGCCAGTTCTAGGAATGGACCGGAGAAGACCCTGACTTTGGAGTTTACCGAGGATGAGGTTATTGTGCTGGAGGAGACCGAGGAGGATCTTGTTGAGCCGTCGCATGAGGAGACCATGGAGGATACCATTGAGGTTCGCTCCGAGATGTTCTCAAAGTATGAGTCGACGGAGGTGCTGAGGACACCGAGGACTCCAGCAGCTCTTCCTAGGAGATTCTAGTTTGTGACTTGATCTTCTGTGGCAACCCCGACCATGGTTATTTTGGATTTTGTTGATGGTCCATTTTGTATGCTCTCCCCGTCACCCCCTTGCTTATCGGATTCAGTACTTATGTATTTGTATGAATAGTGGGCTTTAAATATGAAAAGTCGATTATTATGTACGATAGTTTTATGCTATCCAGGTCCCACTTAACTCTTATTTTGTACGGAGGAGTTATTTCATTGCTGCTTCCCATGCTTTGTAAATATATATGTATATATATATATATATTACATCTCTCGTCTTAATTGTGGATCTTGGGACCACGAGAGATATTTGGTTAGCTTGCAAGGAGTCGCGTGCTCGTGCTCGGGGCACGGGGCGTGACATCCCTCGTTCTCTTGGTATCATAGTAAGGTCGAGTCGATCTAATGATGGTTGAGAACTGAAGTGATAAAGAGGATTAAGTTGGGACAAGGACGGATAGCGAGACCTTAGGAGACTGGTTAAGATAAGGCTTGGGGTGCATGGTGTGACTTGGTACTTATGGTTGGTGTTTGATCTTGGCAAGTTGGTGGTGATGCATGAGGATTAAGTTCCATGCTTAGAGTTGAAGGTCATTTTAGACCTTGGCCTGCTTAATGAATGAGTGTGCTTGGTTTTAGTAAACCGTTGGAGTGAACGGAACTAAGAAATGACCATGGGCTATTTGCTGAAATGTTTCTAGAGTTTGTTGAATGGAGTACAGCTGTGTTGTAACTGTTTTGGTTAAGGAGTAGTTAGTGGCTCTGGGTTTGGATGAATGTGTGAGTTACTAACTCCTTGTTGAACTTGTCATGGACCGGGTTCAGTAGAAAAAGCAAGGATGAGCAACCCGTCTAGAAGGTCTGGAAGGTCAAGAGGCGGAGCCTCTAGCTTGAGGTCGCCTGTCGCAGAAGATCCAAGAATGGATGGCGTGCTAAGGGCACTAGAGAGAATCGGTAACCTTATCGACGGGCAGACCCAAAATCGGGCGCTGCCATAGCCCAGGCAGTAGGAGATGCCATAGCTGTCGTCAACGCCAACAACAGCAACAATGGTGGTAATGAAAATCAGGATGAACATGGCCAGGGCAATAAGGCTGTGAATGCCTAAGAGGAAATCATCATGGCCAGACAAATGGGCTAGCTAGTGCAGCAGTTTATAAAGTTGAAACCGACTCAGTTCGATGGAACTAGAGATCCTGAGCTAGCACTCAGGTGGATCGAGAAGCTAGAGAAAGCTTTTGGGTTGCTGAGGTGCACGGATGAGGAGAAGGTGTTACTAGCAGTGTACCAACTGGATGGTACAACGAATGATTGGTGGGCCGCCACCAAGGATGGAGTCTTCCCTAAAGGGACAGCCCTAAACTAGGATGCCTTTGAGACGACGTTCAATGACAAGTACTTCTCTGGGACGGTAGGGAAAGGAAGTAGGTGGAATTCCTGCAGTTGCGCCAGAACTAGTTGGCGATAGATCAGTACGAGGCCTAGTTCTCAAGGTTGTTGAGGTATGCACCTCGTTCTGTAGAAGACCCTCAAGAGAAAGCAAGAAGATTTAGGGATGGTCTGAGGCCCGAGTTTCGTAATCAGATGATCGCCCTAAATTTGAGGACCTATAAGGAGATCTACGAACGGGGCCAGATGATAGAACAGAACTTGAAAGAGAGAAACACCGAAACTGAATCGCAGTTCACATCATTCAGAGATAACCGCCAGATGGGCAAGAGGCTGATGACGGGCAATAGGCATTTTGTGCCTCCCGTAAAGAAAAATATCGTGAAGTCGCCAAATCCCACAAATTGAGGCTACCGCCTTTGTGGCAGGAGGCATAGGAGTGGGCCATATCTAGTAAGGACCGGGGCTTATTTTAAGTGTGGTCAGCTGGGGAGTTGCAGTCCACGGCCCAGCCTGCAGTCTCTACCCTTGAGGTCGATTTCTCGAAGCTGGTGGAATTTTTACAGTTACACCAGAACCAGCTGGCGATAGATCAGTACGAGGCTGAATTCTCGAGGCTGTCGAGGTATGCACCTCGTTCTGTAGAAGACCCTCAAGAGAAAGCAAGAAGATTTAGGGATGGTCTGAGGCCCGAATTCCGTAGTTAGATGATCGCTCTAAATTTGAGGACCTATAAGGAGATCTATGAATGGGGCTAGATGATAGAACGAAACTTGAAAGAGAGAAACACCGCAATTGGATCGCGGTTCACATCATTCAGAGATAATCACCAGATGGGCAAGAGGCTGATGACGGGCAATAGGCATTTTGTGCCTCCAGTAAGGAAAAATATCGTGAAGCCGCCAAATCCCACAAACTGGAGCTACCACCTTTATGGCAAGAGACATAGGAATGGTTCATGCTTGGTAAGGACCGGGGCTTATTTTAAGTGTAGTCAGCTGGGCCACCAGATGAGGACATGCCCGAGTCAAGCTCCGACAAATCGACCTCAAGGGTAGAGACCGTAGGCTGGGCTGTCGACTGCAACTCCCTAGATCGAGCAAAATCGACCACCGGCATAGGGAAGAGTATATGCAGTAGCCCATAGAGCGGTAGAGGAAGCACCATGTGTGGTCACATGTACGGTTTACTCGTGCAACCAAGCTGCATACGCATTATTTGACCCTGGTGCCACACATTCATTTGTGTCTGCACAGTTTACTAAATTGGTGGGTATGAAATTGAAACCGTTGAATATAATCCTGCATGTTGCCACTCCGTTAAAGGATAATATATTAGTTTTGTTGTGATGTGCTGGTTGTGAGATTGTGATTGGAGGGAGTAAAGAGAGTATTGACTTCGTTGTATTACCCATGTATGATTTTGACGTAATCATAGGAATGGATTGGTTGGGTAAGCAGGGGGCAGTAGTGGATTGTGGTAGTAAGATAATTCAGTTTTATCCGAGAGGCCGCCCTAGCTTTGAATTGATGGGAAATTGAGGAGGAATCTCGATTCCTTTAGTCTCATATCTGGAGGTGACTAAGTTGATGTCTGAAGGGTGTCAGGCATACTTAGTGGCAGTAATGGACATGACTACCAAAGAGCCAAAGTTAGAGAGTATCCCGATAGTGTGTGAATTTCTTGATGTGTTTCCCCAAGAGTTGCCAAGGTTACCACCGGAATAGGAAATAGAATTTGTAATCGAGTTAGCCCCTAGGACAGAACCGATCTTGAAAGCACCTTATAGGATGTCCCTGTTAGAACTGAAGGAGTTAAAGGTGCGGATGCAAGAACTGCTAAATAAGGGATTTATCTGACCAAGTGCTTCGCCGTGGGGAGTGCTAGTGCTATTCGTAAGGAAGAAGGATGGGTCTTTGCATTTATGCATGGACTATCGGCAACTGAACCAGGTAACGGTGAAGAACAAATACCCACTGCCAAGGATTGATGATCTGTTTGATCAGTTGCAAGGAGCGGCGGTATTTTCAAAGATTGACTTGAGAACTGGGTATCACCAACTGAGGATCAAGAAGGAAGACATACCTAAGACTTCTTTTAGGACGAGATATGGTCATCATGAGTTTACGGTGATGCCGTTTGGATTGACCAACGCTCCAGCTGCTTTTATGGACCTGATGCATAGAGTATTTAAGGAATTTCTAGGCAGATTCATCATAGTCTTCATTGACGATATCTTGATTTACTCGAGGAGTGATGCAGAACATGATTGTTCTGCAGACTTTGAGGGAACATTCACTATATGCGAAGTTGAGTAAATGTGAGTTTTGGCTGAACAGGGTAGCATTTCTTGATCATGTGGTATCGGGTGAAGGAATCGCAGTGGATCCTGCGAAGATCGAGGTGTAACCAATTGGCCTAGGCCTACTACGGTCGCTGAAGTCAGAAGTTTCTTAGGACTGGCAGGATACTACAGGCGTTTTGTGGAGAAATTCTCATCCATAGCCATCCTATTGACGCGGTTGACGAAGAAGGAAACAATGTTTGAATGGATAGATAAATGTGAGAGAAGTTTCCAAGAACTTAAGCATAGATTGACAACCGTGCCGTACTGACAATTCCATCAGGACTAGGAGGTTACGAGATATATAACGATGCTTCGCTAAAAGGACTAGGCTATGTGCTGATGCAACATGGAAGAGTAGTAGCCTACGCGTCTAGACAGTTGAGGCCACATGAAATGAACTACCCAACTCATGACCTGGAGTTAGCGGCTATTGTATTTGGTCTGAAGATTTGGAGACATTACCTATGTAGCGAAAAATTTCAGATTTATACCGACCACCAGAGTTTAAAGTATCTGGTTTCCTAGAAGGAGCAGAACATGAGGCAGCGTAGGTGGATGGAATTGCTCAAGGATTATGATTGTGATATATTATATCACCTTGGGAAAGCAAACATAGTAGCATATGCACTGAGTCGGAAGTCAAGCATCGCATGTCTGCTGGTGAAAGGTTGAAAATGATTGAGGATTTGAAAGACTCCGAGTTCATATTAGAAGTCGATCAGTTGTCTGGTTTGATAGCTACGTTGAGGATGGAACCTGATGTCCAGGAAGGAATAAAGGCCCTACAGTCTATGGACCCAGAGATTCAAAAGATCCTTGAGATGGATGCAACAAAGAGAAAACTCGAGTTTCAGGTGTCTGAAGATAGAATTCTGAAATTTCGAGGACGATCATACGTACCAAAGAATGAAGGACTCAGGGAAAGGATCTTATCAGAGGCTCATAGGAGCAATTATAACATCCACCCTAGAAGTACGAAAATGTATCAAAACTTGCGACAACACTATTGGTAGAACGGGATGAAGGTGGACGTAGCAAGGTATGTGGCTAAGTGTTTGACGTGCCAGCAAGTGAAAGCGCAGCACTGTAAGCCTAGAGGACTATTACAGCCACTGGAGATTTCGAAATGGAAGTGGGAGCGTATAACTATGGATTTTGTAATGGGACTCCCAAGGAGCCAGCGAGGTCACGACTCTATATGGGTACTCATGGACAGATTGACCAAGTCCGTACATTTCATCCCGGTGCGAAAGGACTTCGCTATGGATAGGTATGTAGAGCTGTACATGAGACAGATAGTGAGGCTGCACGGAGTGCCTGTGACGATCACCTCGGATAGAGATCCCAAATTCATGGTAAATTTTTAGAAATGTCTGCAAGATGCTATGGGAACCCGACTGCAGTTTAGTATGGCGTACCAGCTAAAGACGGATGGACAGTCGGAAAGGACGATAGAGATGCTTGAAGACATGCTGCGAGCATGCGTCATAGATTTTAAAAGTGGATGGGAAGACCAGCTGCATTTGGTAGAATTTGCTTATAATAATAGCTACCAGCAGAGTATCCAGATGGCACCATTCGAAGCACTCTATAGAAGAGCCTGCAGAACCTCAATTTGCTGGAATGAGGTTGGAGAAAGAAGTATCGCAGGCCCAGAATTCGTAGAGCAATCGGTGGAAGCAGTGAAGATAATTTGGGATAGACTGAGGACGGCACAAAGTCTTCAAAAGAGCTACGCAGATAAGCGGCGCAAACCCTTGGAGTTTCAAGTGAGCGATCATGTCTTCCTCAAGGTATCATCGATGAGAGGGTTATCGCGTTTTGGAATAAAGGGGAAGCTGAGCCCAAGGTATGTAGGCCCATTTGAGATATTAGAGCGGCTTGGAATCTTGGCCTACAGGCTTGCCTTGCCGCCTAATCTATCCTAGGTACATAATGTATTCCACGTGTCGATGCTGCAAAAGTCTGAACCAGATCCGACACGTGTTGGACTACGAAGCTATAAAAGTGGACGACCGAGTGTCTTACGTGGAGAGGCCGATAAGGATCGAGGACCAGAAGGAGCAAATCCTTAGGAATAAGAAGATCCCACTGGTCAAAGTAATATGGGAGCACCATGGAACTGAAGGTGCCACGTGGGAGAATGAAGAGACGATGAGGCGACAACACCCCTATTTATTTGAGTAATTAAGTGTAATGTAAATTTCGGGGATGAAATTTTTGTAAGGGGGAAGAGTTGTGACATTCTGATTTCCAATCGATTTCAGACTCATTAATGAGAAGTAAATCTGGAGACGTATTTCAGTCATATCTCGCTCGAATCTGATCAATTCGAGTAGGCTGACCAAAAGGGAAAGGCTAACGCGAGACGAGGTACGTGGACCTAGGGAACTCGAATAAGAAATGACGCTTTGACCATAAGGATTATCGAGGGGATATTTAGAACCACAAAAAGGCCAATCTAAGAATGATTAAGGAATGCCTTGTGAGTGTCATACGACTGGAGCGCGGGTGATGCCGCTTAACTGACGTATGATTTGCAAAATTTTCCTAAATCGGACAGTGACGATCGAGACCATAGGGACTAGTAATAGACCCTCACAATTACATGACAATCAAAGTCGCTACGAATTGACGAGCCCTAAACGTGATATGAATCACAGGGTCGATATGCGTAATGTCTGCAAAAGCCGCCCATCGGTTCGAGATAAGCTGGAACCACGTCTGCGAGAGAAAATCATCAGAAACGAGTCTTGAAAATTGAAAATGGAGAATCAAGAATTCCAACGTTATATTCGGATTGGCCATCGCCCTATCGAAGATTATCGGAACGAGAAAAACGGCGTTCCGGACGTCGAGGGTGAAATTATCATTTTGTCCCTAAAGCTTAAGCCTTGCCCCTGCAAATAAGGAAGGGCATTTTGGTCTTTATCCCCCCCTAAGGCTGCCAAAAAAGTGGAGAAATGGTGGCCATTGGATCAAGCGTGAATGACGTGTGGGACAAGTGTCAAGAGATGAATTAAAGAGTAGTCAAGTCCACTATTCCCTACCTACCATTCCACTCTTTGACTTGAACCTTGGATATAAGCTTTTTTTCTCTCTCCTCAGCCCCTTGATCAGTCATAGCTCCCCCAAAATCCACGACCACAGCCTCTTCTTCTTCTTTCTTCTTCCTTCTATTCTACCGTCACCCGACCAGCCCTACCGCTCCCGTTCACCGCCGTCGACGCCACCTTCTAGCCACCACCTACCGGTGCTCCGACCACACCGTCTTAGCTCAACATCTTGCCAACCTCCTCGAACTAGAAGCAAGCCATTTGAACCACCGAGGAGCTCTGACCAAGCATTTTCCCAGGAGTCGACGAAAACTGATCCAATCTGAGGTAGGTGATGTTTCTGACTCCTTAGGAGGCCGAAATGTTGGAATCTTGAGGTCAAATTTTGTGGAGGTCTAGAAGACATGTATTCAATCTGTGGTAAAAAGTTGAGAATGATTTGATGAAGTTTTGGCCTCAAATGGGTCTTGTAAACCTTGGAAAGAAAACTGCCGGTTATTGACCTTGAAAATCCGGCGACTTCCGACGGAATTTCGGCGACAACTTGACTTCAAACCCATGGTGAGACCCTTAGACCCTTAGATAGACATGTTAAGAGGTAGTTTAGTGAGTAAATGATGGTTTGGCGGATATTTAGGACCGGTTGTGCTCGGTTTGCAAAGAACCGAAAAGGACCGGTTCGGTTCTGTGCAAGACCGAATTTGTTGGGGTTGAGGGCTGATGATTTTGATTCTCAAATTGGTGGTTTAGACATGTTAGGATGATGGGGACTATGTTATGGAGGTTTGTAGTTCATGGATTGAGGAATTGGACAAAGGAAATTGACGAATTGGTTGAAATTCCTAGGTTGCGCGGTGAGTTTGGCCTTGGACCTTGAAGCCGAAATTGTGAAGGCTCAAGAAGAGAAAATTTTGTTATCAAATTCAAGGTAAGGGAATCCTAAACTTATGATAGGAAGATTGGACTCAATTGGGTGAGTCGGGCGATAGTTTGATTGATTTGTGAGGATTTCAAGATGATTGATACTCGTGTATGCTAGAAGAGTTTAGATGATTCAATTGTTTGATTTTGCTTGTGCCCTTAGTAAATTGCCACATTTGATTGTGCATTTGAATCGCCTTGCATGCCATGGATGCATTGTTAATGCATGAGTTGTACTTGACCTTGTGTGCATGAGTTGTGATGGTCGCATGGCGGAGGCGAGGTGAGACCATGATGCGTACGAGACGCGAGGTGATGTGGTTGATACCTTGAGGCGCTGAGGCGCGGGGTAGAGGTTGTTTGACGTCCTGATGCGATCTAATGGCGGGGTTGAGATGGCCACAGTCCTGATGCAATCTAATCGCAGGACAGAGATATGAAGTGCCGATATTGGCTTGGAGAATCATTAAAACCTGATGTGTTTACCCAGGTTGTCAATGACGGTCTGATGCGTTTACGCGGGCAGAGCCTGATGTGATCTAATCGCGGGCATGAGAATGAGGCAGGCAGGAAGAGATGGCTGTGGTGAAGTGGCAAGACAAGATGTGCATGATCATCTGAGTGTGATATGATGTCATAGCTACATGCCCGTCATCTGAGTGTCGTCATCTTTGTTTGTATTTTCCTGTGTGATTATGAGTTTAGAATTTTGGGGTAGATGACTGCCTCAGTGAATGATCGGCCTGACTTAGGGTTAGGACTCTTTTACTGAGATGTGTATCTCACCCTTTTGGGGACCCTTATTTTTACAAATTCTAGGCATTGACTATGTGGCCTATTTGTTTTGGAGACTCTAAGAAAATGACCGTGTATTTTGATGAGTTCCCTGACGGTCAGAGGACCATATATGTGAGGAAGTATACAGTGATGTGGGTTGACAAGGGTAGTTCAAATTGGAAGTCTCATAGGTACGAGACGTGATTTTGGAAGGTCGGGGACGAGTTGACTGGGTCGTTGAAGCCCCATGAGGTGCCCTAGGGAGTGATTCTTGATTGGTGCCACCCCGATAGGGATCAAGATTAGGTAGAGGGATCGGTAGCCGGTTCTAAGAATGGACCGGAGAAGACCCCGACTCTGGAGTTTACTGAGGATGAGGTTATTATGCTGGAGGCGATCGAGGAGGATCTCATTGAGCCATCGCATGAGGAGACCATGGAGGATACCATTGAGGTTTGCTCCGAGACGTTATCAGAGTATGAGCCGACGGAGGTGCTGAGGACACCGAGGACTCCAGCAGCTCTTCTTAGGAGATTTTAGTTTGTGGCTTGATCTTCTGTGGCAACCCCGACCATGGTTATTTTGGATTTTGTTGATGGTCCATTTTGTATGCTCTCCTCGTCACCCCCTTGCTTATCGGATTCAGTACTTATGTATTCGTACGAACAATGGGCTTTAAGTATGAACAGTTGGTTATTATGTACGATAGTTTTATGCTATCTAGATCCCACTTAACTTATATTTTGTACGGAGGAGTTATTTCATTGCCGCTTCCGCATGCTTTGTACATATATATATTACGTCTCTTGTCTTAATTGTGGATCTTGGGACCACGAGAGATATTTGGTTAGCTTGCAGGGAGTCGCGTGCTCGTGCCCGGGGCGCGGGGTGTGACAGTCTCGGAACGCACATCCACTATGTCCTCCATTATGTCGTCCTCCTGCTCGTCATCTAAGGTGTCGATCTCAATCACCTCAATCGTGTCTTCCAAAGTAGGGGTCTTCTCAAGTATGTTCCTCGAGCCAGCTATAGACCTCTCAACCTCTACCGAATCCCGAGTGGGATGACACCAATTAGGAATGACCCCGTGAGTTACCTCCATGGCCTTCAGCGGACCAATGGTAACCTCGCATACTTTATGGAACCATGCTTCGACCCTATGCGATTTCCAGTCTTTACCACCCTCGTCGACCCAAACTACTGTATACTTCCTAATGAAAACGGTACCCCCGCCATCCGGGAACTCATCAAAAAATATTGTCTTCTCCTTTGGGTCGCCCAATCGAGTCGGCAACATCCTCAAGGCTTAGGGTCTGAAAAGGTGGTCCCGCGACGGGGTGAGATTCACATCTCAGTAAAATAGGTCCTAACCCTTAGTCAAGCTGACAGTACACCTAGACGAATGCAAACAATAAACAAGAACATGCACCCAACAATGTAATGCACTCATCAGTCAATATGTCACAAAGATGCCAGCATTTACCAATCAGACAGTTATAGCATCACATCATATCATTCAGATCAGGCATAGAGATACCAAATCAAGCCACGTATTTCACCCTTCAAAACAGTCTCATGAATCATGCCCGCGTTTAAAACGCCTTAGGCTCGGTCCGTGTAATTATGCCTCAGACATCCAATTGACAAACCTGCGTAAACGCATCAAGTTTTCAATTTCATTCTAGGTCTCTGTCGACACATATTGAATCTCGTCCCGCGTCTCAACGCATCAGGATATTGGCCATTTCAACCCCGCGTCTCAATGCTTCAGGTACCAATTCACACAACCCCGCGTCTCTACGTCTTAGGGTATCGCAAGTTTCCAAGCATGCCAGATATCATTTCAATTCAACTTCATGATCAAGTACAAGCTCATACAACGGGCTAAGTATCTACAGCATGCAAGGTAATCAATTTTTATTACTCACAAGAGGCAATCAATTCAAATCATATGCATTTGGCAAGCATTCAAGTAATCCTTTATCTACCATGACGACCTTTGGGCAATCACGCTATAACTCACAATACCTAATTCAATTCATACCTAAATCATCCAGTCGAGTCCAATCTTCCTAGCCAAGGTTTAAAAACCTCTTACCTTGTGCTAAAATCAACAATAATCCTCTTCAAAGCACCTCACCAATTCGGCCCCAAGGAGTCCAAAACAGGGCAGCTTGCATCTAATACAAATTCCATCCAATTTATCAATTTTCTTCATTCAATCATCAAATCACTAAGCACAAACCTTATTGACATATCAATTGACATTCCAATACATCTCGACGAAAATTTAGAGCTCGATTTCCCCATGAATAGCCCCTAAAGTCACGGCACACACAAAATCGAAATAGGGCATTTTCGGTTCTGTATAGTGCCCAACTAATCAGTCCATAAACTGCTCTTAAACCTCAATTTATCCACTAATCTACTTGCTAACGCATTTTTCTAGGTGTTGAGAAGCCTCATCAAAAATTGAAAGTCCAGGCGACACCGAATGGTCCACGAACGGCATGATTCCTCCAAGTCCTCTACCGGTCCGAATTTTCCCTTCAAACACAACGCCGTTTCGGCATAAAAAATCCATCAAACTCTACCCAATTTTTTACCACAACTCAGTATACAAGTGCTCTAGACGCCTACAAAAATTGACCAGAAGTTTGAGACAAATCAAAGTCCTACAGAGCTCAAACGGCGACTTACCTCCAGTTGCCACGGATTCCGTCGACCTTCGGGGAAACTGCTAGCCGAAACTCTTTCGGTGGTCAATCGTCGAATTACCACTTGGAGGTGGTCGGCAAGAGGTGCGGCTAAATGTTGGTGGTTGGCTCGAGTCTAGACGGCGGCCGAAAGTGGCGCTTGAGATAGGCAAAGTGGCGGTTCGGTCGGGCAGGAGCTCTCGACAAAGGAAAGAAGAAGAAGATGTATGGCAATGGAGGAGGGTCTTCGGCTGAGCCAAGGGAGGGGAGGAATACACCAATTTCGATGGTTAACCCCCAAAGAATGGCAGGTTAAAAGTTGGCCAATAAATGCCATAACCTCATCTTATGACACTTGTCACTTTGCTCATAATTGACTCATCCAATGGCCAATATAACTCCAAATTTTTGGTAGCCTAGAGGGTGTATTAAAGACCAAAATACCCTCATCTATTTATTAAGGCAAGGCTAAAACTTGAGGGGCAAAATGGTAATTTCACCCTCGACGTCCGAAACGTCGTTTTTCCAATTCAAATTTTCTTCGATAAGGCAACGTCCAATCCAATTATAATGTTGAAATTTTTTATTTTCCATTTTCTAATTCAATATTCGTCTTTGAATTTTTTCTCTATCAAATGTGATTCCAGCCTATCCCGAACTGACGGGTGGCTTTTGCAGACGTTATGCGTATCGACTCTGTGATTTATATCACACTTAGGGCTCATCAGTTCATGGCGACTTTTGTTGTTATGTAATTGCGATGGTCTATTACTAGTTTCGACGGTCTCGATCATCATCGTTCGATTTAGAAATTTTTTGCAAATTATACATTGGTTAAGCGGCATCACCCGCGCTCCAATCATATAACGCTAGTAATGTATTCCTTAATCCTTCTTAAATGTCCCCCTCGATAATCCTTATGGTCAAAGTGCCATTTCCTACTCAAGTTCTCTAGGTCCACGAATCTCATCTCGCGTTAGCCTTCCCTTTAGTCAGTCAACTCGAGATTGATCAGATCCGAGCGGGATGTGACTAAAATACATCATCAGATACATTCTCATTAATAAGTCTCGAAATGACAGGGAAAATCAGAATGTCACAAAAAGACTCAAATGACATTTTTTTAACCAAGTTCAACTCTATGCATAGCAAAAGAACACATAAAATTGAATTTGAATTTTGGCTTTTTATGAGGTCAAAAATAAAAGGTAATTAAAATAAAAATATTGACTATTTTTCTGTATTTTTGTGACCTCAAAAGCTACTTTTCTATTTTTTCATGCATTTTACTATTTTCTAAAAATACTAAAAAATGTTAAAAATATGAAAAATTATTTTTGTTCAAGAATGATTCCCTAGGCTTAGCCAACGACACCAAAGTTGATTTTTTATTTTTTTAAATTTTTATGAATTTTTCCCAATATAAAAGAAATAGACATGATCAAAAATCAAGTGTGAACAAGCCCTAAATTTGAAACGATTCTATCACGAGATAATCAAACACGTTAGAGTTCAAGTTATGACCAAACACGGAGCCAATTTTCCTCAAAAGGGGGTTGATCCGCGACAAAACAGTAGCTAGCTAATGTGCTAGGCGAGCTGAAAACGAGCGATGAGGCAGCGGTTCCCGAGGCTTGGACGGGCAGCTAAAGGTGTCGGTTTGCCACGTCGTCAGGGGCTAATGATAGATCGACATTTGAGGAACATCATGGTAGTTGGCACGAGTCAAACGGGGCAGCGATGGCGGGGCACATTGGGATGGCGCAAAATTGCTCATAGTGGTTGGTAACGTACAGTGGGAGTCCCTCTTGGCCTGACTTGCTCTTCCGCTCTCCTTATTGTGCCGAGAATAATGACTATTGTTGAATCCCATTAGTGTGAGGGAAGGTTTTCTTTTATAGAACAATGCTCAACTAGTCCTAGTGGGAATAAGACTCATTAGGGACCATTGGATTGAGAATTCTAGCTAGCGTGGGGTCCATCATGAGCCATCAGATTGGAGGAGTCCTAATCTACTAAAACTCTCCGTTATTTGTTGTATAGTGATTAAAGCTGGCAATATGGATCACAAATCCATATTTGACCCATATTTGTATAAAATGGATGAGGACGGAGGGCCTTCGAATCGACGATCGGGGTTGGGACCTGTGCCGAGGGCTAAGGATTGGCGATCGGGGTAGGAACCGGGCAGGTCCGGGCTTGGGGACCAAGGCAGGGGCCAGTGTCGGGATCGAGGCCGGGGCCGGGATCGTGACCAGGGTCAAAATCAAGGCCTAGCCAAGGCTGGGGCCGGGGAAGGAGCTATTGTTGGGACCGGGGCCAGGGCCGGGACCGGGACCAGGGTTGGGGCTGAGATCAAGCCAGGACTGGAGTAGAGATCAGGGGCTTGGCTAGGGCCGGGACAAGGGCTAGGGGCCGTGGTCGGGACAAAGGCTAGGGCCAGGTTCCAAGCCCCGGGGCAGGGGCCAAGGCCGAGTCCTAAGATTGGGACCGAGGTAGGGGCTGAGAATGTGATCGGGACGGCCACCGGGGCCGGGTCCTAGGATCGGGAAGGCAACTGGGGCCGGGTCCAGGGACCAAGATGGCAATTGGGGTAGAGCCGGGTCTTGGGACCAAACCGGCGACTGAGGACAGGGCCAAGTCCTAGGACCAGGCCGGCTAAGTGGGCCGTGGCCGGGTCCCGTGACCGGGGATGAGATGGAGGATAGGGCCTTGGCCGGAACTAGGGTCGGGGGCCAAGGGCCAAGGACCGGCGATTGGGGTTAGGTTTGGGAATGGATCCGGGACTAGGGCCGGGGACTAGCGACCGGGGTCAAGACCGGTGCCGGGAATCGAGGACAGTGGTTCGGTAATAGGGCTAGGTTCAGGAGCCGGAGACTGGGGTGGAGAACGAGGTTGGGGTCGGGTGTGGCCTGGACCGGGATCGGGGCCGGGGTAGGGGCTAGACACGTGACTAGGGACGGGATTGGGGCCAAGATCGAGGCCGGTGACCAAGGCCAGGACCCGAGACTAGGCCGACTACTGGGGCTAGGGCAGAGTCACGTGATCGGGGACATGGCCAGGGCCGGGGCTATGGTGGGAACTGGCCGGGGCGAAGGTCGAGACCCGGGGCGGGGGTAGGGGTAGAGCCTGGGGTCAGGATCGAGGGTCGGGGCCGAGGGATCGTGTCATCCCACGGTCTGAGGCCAGGGCCAGGATCAGATTGGAGGCTGAGACTAGGACAAGGGTCGGGGCCGAGACTAGGGACGAGGCAGGGGCTAGGGCCGGGTAGGGATCGGGAAGTATTTTAGTAATATTATTTTCTTAAAATATGATTGTATTTTCATAATTTGGGTCAAAACAGGTCGGGTCGGATATGGATCAGTCACGGGTCGGGTCGAGTTTGGGTCATTAAATATGGGTCAATATGGGTCGGACTATATTCGACCCTACCCACCCATTTGCCATCTCTAATAGTGATAGAGTTTTAGTTTCCTAGAGCATCCATTAGGATAAGCTCTCTTACCTTAATGAAACTCTTTGGTTTAATCTGAAGTTTTGAAGAGTCCTAGTTCCACTAGGAGTGTCAATTTTCGGCCAAATGAGGGCCATATGAGTTGGCGGAATTCCTCATGTGTTCATGGACTTGTGATGACAATTTGAGGTTGATATAGGCTCTAATTAATTAAATGGGTAATTTGATTAAAGTCTCGTATAATTAAATGGGCAAATTGGGCTGATTCAAATTTGAATTTGGACTCAAACCCACAAGCAAATTTCAGTATCCCCTACCATGTCATGGCCGAATCTTCTAAGTGTAAAGCATGGGGTCATCTTAAATTCTCAGGCTCAAATTGAAGTTTTTCTAAATAATAGGCATTAAATTGAAAGCCTTAATTAAATTATTAAGCTCAAATGGACTGCTTGAAAATTGGTCCAATTGGCCTTGATGACGTTCAGCACACACTCCTATGACTTTAGTCGAAAATCTCAAATTAAGTCTGGTCAAGCTGTCTGTCAAATTAAGCTCAGTTGGCTCACCTTTGGTCTAAATGCAAATAACTGATAGAAAATTAAATATACAATGCATGAGAATTTTTTTTGGTGGGAATTGTGACTAATCCCTATTTTATGCTTAAATGAATGATTTTCTAAAATCAAAATTTAGGTGTCAACAACCATTGGACAACGTTGAACAAAATTAATTTGTCATTGGAGATGATAGGCACAATCATTGAATATCCGATTGCCCATACAATCAAATCTTCCTAGCAAAAGTGAGGTTTCCCAAAATAGAGTCGGCTATACTTGACAATATCTCATTCTCCAAGTTGATAGCAATCAATTTTATTCTGCTTCAAATATTCTTTCTGGATTGTCCATCTCAAGGTTAGCGGTTAATTTCCTTTTGACCTACTAATCCTCATTTTTTGCTTAAATGAATGATTTTCTACAATCAAAATTTAGGTGTCAACAACCATTGAACAATGTTGAACAAAATTAATTTGTCATTGGAGATGATAGGCACAATCACTGAATATCCAATTGCCCATACAATCAAATCTTCCTAGCAAAAGTGAGGTTTCCCAAAATAGAGTCAGCTATACTTGACAATATCTCATTCTCCAAGTCGATAGCAATCAATTTTATTCTGCCTCAAATATTCATTCTGGATTGTCAATCTCAAGGTTAGCAGTTAATTTCCTTTTGACCTACACTATTAGTCAAAAGAAATATAAAGATCTTCTTATTCATATTATAAAATCACGTAGAATATGTTCTCATGTCTGATAAGGTAAGATACTTTTATATACTTCTCATAAGTCTATCCAAGCTTCCCGCCAGTAATCGACTACAGGCTGCCATCCATTTTGTTCTCCTTGGTGCATTAGAGATTGAAACTTCACTAAGTATTTCATCTCATCATAGTACCTCCAAATCTTCACGAACTTCCCACTTCAGTTAGTCTTCTTACTTTTTACATCGAATTCCATCAACAATGATAGAGTATCCTTTGTATCAACAATACCTTAAATGAAATAACATCTACATTTATCGCAAGATAATGAGAGATGTATGACTTTGTCAGCTTCAAAATATCATTAGGAGTTTTTCCTAACATCAACTTTTATATATCAAGAAAATTTCATATTTGTTAGATTAAATTCAATTCCAAGTGCTTGACTGCAAGATTTTGACTAAATAAAAGTAACATGAAAAATGTAAAAGTCAATGCAAGCACGCTTTAAAATCATGGTCCTATTTAAAACAGTTTTGGCAAGAGAACTCAAAAAATAACATGCTCGAAGCCTAAACCCTTCGATCACATTGTGCAACCACAACTTACCACTGAACGAATAACAAGTCACGCGTGTTTCTTTTTCAAATGTAGATAAGTGCACTGAAAGTTTCAAAACTTGTCTAGAAAGTGCAACGACGTCCTAAAACTTGAAAAAAATGCAACTAAGTCCTAAAAAACTTGTTAAATTGATACATTCGAGTCCTTACGTTAACTCCCCAACTAGCTTATGAAAATGCTACGCGACTTTCTAATTGTTTTCTCACCCTATGTGGTGATGATATGCCTAAAACAACATCGATTTTGTCCAAATATGATCAATACAAAATTTATTTAAATTAAATTAAAAAGAAGCTAAACTTGCTGGCCATCCCTCACCTCGCAGCCTAGTTTCTCAACCCTCTCTCTCTCTAGTTTAGCTAACTTAATTCTTTTAAAAATATATATACTAACAATCATATTTGGACAAAAACGAATTCATTTTAGCCTTATGTTTTGGGCCTTGCTATGGCGTTGTAAAAGATAGAAAATCTCAAAAACAAAGAAATATCGGTATTTAAGAACTCAATTGCACTAATTTGATAAGTTCTAAGACTTAGTTGTACATTTTGTAAATTTTAGGACTCAATTGTACTTTCATGATAAGTTTCACAACTTCCAGTGCACTTATCCCTTCTCAAATAAAAGATATGAAAAACACATATTTTCTACTCAATTATTTTTGAAAATAAATATGTGACCCATTCACCGTAAATAAAACATTTTTTTCATACAAATATTGATATAGCAGGTGGAGAAATATATCTAGCATTATACATGAGAAATTATCTAATCATCCTTCCCTCCATCTCATAGTTGATATTTTCATCAGATTTCCCATAATACAGACTTATTTGACAACATTCTAAGTGTTAATTAAGGGAAAGAGTTTATTGACACAACATGAAGAGATTGTACACTCATAAGTGAAAAATTGTCCAAAAAGTTCTAAACCCATTGCACTTTGAAAAATTCAATCATAAACTTTTTTAATTTTGTCATTGAGTTCTAAAACTTTTCATCTTTTTGCCAGTTGAGTTCTAAATCCTTTAATCTTTTGCCAATTGACTCCATTCATCCATTTTTGACAAGAAATCGCTGACGTAGACATCAATAGACCTACTGTTGAAACCTGATTTTTGATCGGGTCTTTTTCCTTTATATTAGAAAAATTCATAAAAAATTCAAAAAAAGTGAAACAATTACAAAATCAACTTGTCTAGAAAGTGCAATCACAATTTACCACCGAACACGTAACAAGTCTTGCGTGTTTCTTTTTCAAATGTAGATAAGTGCATTGAAAGTTTCAAAACTTGTCTAAAAAGTGCAACGACGTCTTAAAACTTGAAAAAAGTGCAATTAAGTTCTAAAAAACTTGTTAAATTGATACATATGAGTCTTTACGTTAACTCCATCCAATTAGCTGATGAAAATTATGACGTGGCTTTATAATTGTTTTCTCACCCTATGTGGCAATGATATGCCTAAAACAACATTGATTTTGTCCAAATATGATGTCAATACAAAATTTATTTAAATTAAATTAAAAAGAAGCTAAACCTGCTGGCCATCCCTTACCTCGCAGCCTAGTTTCTCAACTCTCTCTATCGTTTAGTTAACTTAATTATTTTTTTAAAAATATATTAACAATCATATTTGGACAAAACTTCATTTTAGCCTTATGTTTTATGTTTTGAGCCTTGCTATCACCTTGCAGTAGATAGAAAATATCAAAAACAAAGAAATTTCTGTATTTAAGAACTTAATTGCACTAATTTCATAAGTTCTAAGACTTAATTGTACTTTTTGTAAGTTTTAGGACTCAATTGTACTTTCATAATAGGTTTCAGAACTTCTAGTGCACTCATTCCTTCTCAAATATTGTGATAAAAGATATGAAAAACACATATTTTTTCTAATCAATTATTTTTGAAAATAAATATGTGATCCACCCACTGTAAATAAAACATTTTTTGTCATACAAATATTTATATAGCGGGTGGAGAAATATATCTAGCATTATTCATGATAAATTATCTAATCGTCCTTCCCACCATCTTATAGTTGATATTTTCATCGGATTTCCCATAATAGAGACTTTTTTGACGACATTCTAAGTGTTAATTAAGGGAATGAGTTTATTGACACAACATGAAGAGATTGTACACTCATAAGTGGAAAATTGTCCAAAAAGTTCTAAACCTATTGCACTTTTAAAAATTCAATCATAAACTTTTTTAATTTTGTCATTGAGTTCTAAAACTTTTCATCTTTTTGCCAATTGAGTTCTAAATCCTTTAATCTTTTGCCAATTGATTCCATTCAGCCATTTTTGATGAGAAATCACTAACGCAGACATCAATAGACCTACATGGTGTCACGCCCCATGCCTTATTGCAGCTTGCAACATCCAAATAGTACCGCTCAAGTCCTAGGATACAGCCCGCGCGTTACGCGTAAAGTGAAATGTGCATGCGGAAGCGAAAAGAGTGAACACCTCCTATAAATTACATGAATAGAAGCCTAGAATAACGAGAACATAGATATGCATACATAACACTATCAAGGTTTATACAAAAGATGCATATAAACTACTTCTGCAGATGGGTCAGGGCGATTGGGGATCGACCAAAAGACTACAAAATCCTAAGTCCCCAAATGATCACAAGTCAACGAGGATCACCACCAAAAGACTGCTTAGTATGGTCAGAAAACCCCTAAGTCAAACCGCTAGCTCCGTCTGTCTCGTCCTCATCTTCGTCTGGATCATAACCCAAGAAGGTCTCAGAACACGCATCCACCGAGTCGTCCACCATGACATCCTCCAGCTCGTCCTCAGAAGTAGAGATCTCTATCACCTCGTCAACGTCCTCCAGGGTAGGGGTCTTCTTCGGCACATTCCTTGATATTACTACAGACACCTCCACTTCTATCTCATCTCGGATAGGATGACACCAGCTGGGTACAGCTCCTCGAGGGACTTCTGTGGACTTCAATGGACATGTCGTGACCTCACCGACTCTACGGAACCAGGCCTCGAACCTATGTGGTTTTCAATCCATACCCCACTCGTCGACCCAAATAACTGTACATTTCTTAACCTAAATAGTACCCCGACCGTCGAGAAACTCGTCAAAATAGACGGTCATTTCTTTAGGATCGCCTAAGCGGGTCGGAAGCATCCTTCAAGGCTTGGAGTCTGAAAAAGCAAGGTCCCACGACGGGATGTAAATCTCAATAAGCTAAGTCCTAACTCTAGGTTAGGCTGGCAGTACACCTAGACATAAAAGCCGACAAGAACAAAGGCACTCCAAACAATATAAGGAAAACAATCATCATAATGAATTATAAGGAGACAAGTGATTGCCAATCATCCAGATATATCATCATAATTTACCACTCAAATCAGGCTTGGAGGTATAAAATCAAATTATACATTCCATCACCATGATTGAACTCATTATCCATGTCTGCGTCAAGACGCCTCGGGCTTGGTCCGCATCATCACGCCTCAAACCATTAAAAACATAAATCCGCGCTAAACGCCTTAGGTTTTCAATTCCATTCAAGGCTTGTGTCGACACATGTACGCCTATTCCGTATCTCAATGCCTTTGGTCAATGCAACCCCGCGTCTCAACGCATCAGGGTTCCAGAAGTTCTTAAGCATGCTAGATTCCCATTTACTTCAAGACTTCATGATCAAGTACAAGCTTATTCAACGAGTTAAGAATCTATAGCATGCGGTTAAATAAGATTCATCACCCACAAGAGGGTATCCGACACAGGTATATGTACTAAGTAAACATCCACATATTACACCAACCACAATGATCGACATTGAAAAATCACACAATATTCTTACTAAATTTCATCCAATTCGAACTCAATTCATCCAGTAGAGGCCTACCCTCCTAACCAAGGTTTAGGGACTCCTTACCTCAAGCTTAAATCAGCAAAAATTTCCTCCCAAGGGACTCCAAGGATTCGGTCTAGGAGTCCAAAAATAGGACAGCCGCGCAACCTAGGGGAATTCATTCAATTCATCAATTTTCTCATCCAATTCGTCAAACCACAAAGCATATTCCTCAATAACATCTCAATTTACATCTTAGTATGTCTCAACGACGAAATCAAGACAAGGCAACACTCTAAACAGCCCTCAAGAATTCGGTTTGCACAAACAGAAACAGGGCAATTTCGGTTCTGCCCTCATGCCCTCAAAACAATCTATAACCCCACCTTAAACTTTAATTTATCACACAATCTACATGCTAACATGTTGTTCTAGGTCTAAGGAAGTCTCACCGAAGATTTTAGGGCGAGTCAACAGCCGGAAGTTTTCGAATAGCTCCGGTTTCCTCAAGCTTGCTACTGGTTAGACCTGTCCTGAACAAATCGGCACAAAACGTCCATGATCACCCTTCCAAACTCCATTAAATTTACCATCTCAGCTCAACAATCCTAGTACTACATGTTAAAAAGTTCCCACAAAAAATTTGAAGCAAAATGGAGTCCTAAATAGGTCAAACGAAGACTTACTCCCAACTGTGTTCGAATCTGTCCACTTTTAGAAAAGTGGATGGTCAGGGTTCCTCCGGCGTCTAATGGCCGAGCTACCACCTGGATGTTGTCGGGAAGAGGTTGAAGGTTCGGGGGGTGGTTGGCGCGAGGGCAACGGGTAGCCGGAAGAGGCGGTCAAGCGGGACAAAGTCGGCGAGCAGAGCTGATCAGGTAGGGGTTGGTTTGGCTGAAGAGGAAACGATGAAGAGAAAGAAGAAGAAGCTTATGGCAGGGGTTTTCGGCTGAGCAAGAGAGATTGAAGCTGTAACGCCCTACATCTCTTGGAGCTCATTACATCCGCCTCAGGCCAATCTTTACCTAGGAACCTCACACGGCCTAGTATGACATGAAATGCACAAACGAAAATGAGATACATCGCTGTACAATAAAGATATAAAGAAAAGGAGAGTTTTGGAAGAATTCAAAAGCACACTATTTATACATTTCAGAAACGCCCAATACAAACAGCGAAAGGGAAAAGACAAAAATATAAAACCGCACACCTGGGCAGGGAAAGAAACTAAGGTCTAGGGTTCAAAAGTTACTATTATACCCTTCCTAGAACCTCACACCAAAATTGTTCCTTAGTCACCTAACCCCTTTCATCCAGACTTCTCAAAAGAACAACTTCAATCATCCCTTCCATCGACCCCCTCGGCATTTGGATTGTAATCCGAAAAAGTCTCGGATGGTACATTCTTTGAAGGCTCTTCGATGTCTTCCTCAGTTTCCTCTTCTTCTTCAGCTTCTGCTTCTGCTTCGTCTTCTTCATTAGTGGCCTCGATCGCGTCAGCAGAAATCTCTACGTAATTCATATATTCTGTAGAAGACAGTGGAGACTTTGGCACTTCAGGTATATTTCTTGAACCTCCCACAGATGTTGAGTTATCCACTTCAAAACCCGGTTGGGACGAATAGCACCAGGTTGGAATCACTTCAATGGAACATCCTCTAGCAGCAGGGTTCCCATTAGGCTACTGTATCCCGCTTGACGAAACCATGCTTCAAAATGGTGGGGTTGTAGTTCCACCTTCCCTTCATCTACCTAGACAGTTGTGCGCTTCCTGATATAGGTGATACCCTTCCGATAGGGGAACTCATCAAAAAGGGCAGTCATCTCCTTTGGATCGCCCAAACATATTAGCAGCATGGCTAAGGTTTAGGGTCTGAAAAGTTTATCCCACACGGGGTGAGATCGACATCTCAGAAAGTGAAACCTAATCCTATACCTCAATGCCAGTCCTATCGGACCACACACAAATGCCACTCAAAATGCAAAATAACAAACAAGGCAATGGCGCAAGGCATCACATGACAATAATATCAATCATCAGGCATGGATAATCAGTATAAACAGTCATGCTCAACTTCAGGGTCCCAATATGCAAGCTCATGCACCACATACATCACGCCAGCACTTCCTCATTCGCTCACATACTCCCTTAGCATTCCTGTCACATGACATCTCCGGGGTCACTAGACCAAACAATGTCCACGTACCACTGGGGTCATCAGACCAATCGGTACTCTCCAGGCTTACAGCCACTCAATGTCGTCGGAGTCGTCGGAGTCATCAGAGCAATTGGCGTTCTCATTCACATTCACTTTCACCACTCTCCGATACTACCGGGGTCATCATACCAATCGGTATTCTCAACACCTTTCTCATTGAAATCACAATACCATCAGAACACATACGATTCAATTCATACAAATTTGCCAGTCAATTATTTCATTCAATCACTCAACCAGCAGTGTCCTGACATTCAGAGAAAGGATTAGGAAACATTTACCTGATTAAATTTCACAATGTCACACCAAGCAAGTCTCCTTAAAGCCACAATTATAAAATCCCCACGAATGCTTCGTCAACCTAACAATATTAACCAATCTTGAGTCATGAATCATGGAATATTCACTTTCATTAACTCAATCTTTCCCTAGCCACGCCATTGGCAATTCAAGACACCTTTTATAACAGTTTGACACATGGCAACGCTCATTCCGAATCCTTAATGTGTTCAGTTTACTCAGCCATATACATGGCGAGACACAATTTAGCATTTCATGCACCAATTTTGCCATAAATCACTTCCAAACCTCAATCTTTTTCTCACACTTCTCATTGACACCTCTCGTCATATCATACAAGACATTATAGGTCAATCAAAGTCTAAAAATTCCTCATTTAGTCCCTAAACAAAACCAGTCAGCATGACTACATCCTCAAAATAGAACCGGTTTCGATTTCTAACTGTTCATTCGAGCCATACTTCAATTCCAAGCCTAACTCTTTACATAAATAACATACCAAGGCCTTCATTTTCAAGTCTAGAAGGCTCACCGCGAGATTTGAAGTCGATCGACACCCCCAAAGACTTCGGAACAGTCCAGTCTCCACAAGGTCAGAATCTGTCCATTTTTGTACCACCCATAATCAGCCATAAAAATTTAATTTAACACCATCTACTTGTAGCCATAGACCATCTGAACATAGTACTAGATGTTATGAAGCTCTCCTAAAAATTTTGAGGCCAATCGGAGTATCTAAGAGGTAGAACGAAGACCTTATCCCAGCTCGTGCGGATTTAGTCCGGTTTTGGTCTAAAGTCTAGTTCGGAAAAACCGTCCAATGAAACCTCGATCTACCACTTGGAACTTGTCGGGGACATATCAACTTTATTCGTAGTGGTCGGTGCACAGCCAGGCGACGCCGAAAAGGGCTACTCGAGCAGACCGAACAGGATGGACATAAACTATCTTAAAGGTAGTTTCGGTTGAAGTGAATGTGGAGAGAAAATGCAAGGGAGTTGATGAAGATGGCATACATGGCTGAAGAGGTCTTCAATAAGGTTGTTTCACACATATTATTGGCCTAAAATTGATTAGACAAGGTTAGGTGAGGGCAATTAATGCTGGAGGGCTTCCTTGCTTGACATGGGACACTCACCAATAATACCATTTAAGCTTTGACTCATTCTTTGACCCTTGTGCATGAAAATTTCAGCAGCCATGGAGAAGAATGAATGACCATTTTGTCCTTTTTGATTTCTTAAGGCAAAGCAAATGGTCGAGGGGCAAAATGGTAATTTTGTACTTCCAGTCCAAACTTCACTTTTCCAATTCGAAATTACCATTTGGCGAGATGTCGTCCAATTCCTATCCATAATTAAAATTCTCTATTTTCAATTGTCAATTTTGAGCTTCCATTTCATGATCATTCGACCGTCGATTGTAATTCTAGTTTGTTTCGAACTAACGGGCAACTTTTGCAAACGTTATGCGTATCGACTTTGTGATTCTCATCACACTGAGGATAACTCAAGTTATGACAGCTTTGGTTGTCATGTAATTGCAAGGGTTTATCGCTAGTTTCGACGGTTTCGATTGTCATAGTTCGAATTAGGAAAATTTGCAAATTATACATTGGTTAAGTGACATCACTCGCGATCTAATCGTATAACGCTAGCATTGTATTCCTTAATCGTTATCTGATCGCCTTATTGGCTATAAATATTCCATCAACAATCCTTATGGTCGAAGCGTCATTTCCTTTTTTGAGTTTCTTAGGTCCATGTACCTTTTCATGCGTTAGCCTTTCCCTTTTGGTCAGTTTACTCAAGATTGATCAGATCTGAGCAAGACTAAACTAAAATACATCGAAAGGTACATTTACATTCAACAGCCTCAAAATGGCACGAAATTCAGAATGTCACAGAAGCTTTACACCAACTTTTGGGTGGTCAACCACAAGGAATGGTATGTTAAAAGGTTTACAATTAATGCCATAACACCGTCTATTGACAATTGTCTTTATAGTAATAATATCCAATCTTCAACGACCAATATACCCTTCAATTTTCGGCAGCTAGGGGTTTTTACAAAAGACCAAAATGCCCTTCTTCAATTAATAAGACCAAGCCAAAACTTGAGGGGCAAAATGGTAATTTTACTTTCGTCATCCGGAACATTATTTTTCCAATTCAGATTCCCTTCGATGAGGTGACATCTAATTCAATTAGAATATTGGAATTCTTTATTTTTCATTTCCCAATTTTGAAACTCGTCCTTGGGTTATTTCTCTATCAGATGTAATTTCAGACTACCCCGAACTAATGGACGGCTTTTGCAGATGTTACGCGTATCGACTCTGTGACTCTCATCACACTTAGGGTTCGTTAGTTCTTGGCGACTTTGGTTGTCATGTAATTGCGAGGGTCTATTACTATCTCCGACGGTCACGATTGTCATCGTTCGATCTGGAAAATTTTTACAAATTATACATTGGTTAAGCAGCATCACCCGCGCTCCAATCGTATAACGCTAACAATGAATTCCTTAATCATTTTTGAATCGATCTTTAATGATTCTAAATACTCCATCGGCAATCTTTATGGTCAAAGTGTCATTTCTTATTTGAATTCCCTAGGTCCACGTACCTTGTCTTTCATTAGCCTTTCCCCTTTGGTTAGTTAACTCAATATTGATCAGATCCCAACGAGATAAGAATGAAATATATCGATAGATATATCTTCATTGATAAGTCTAAAAATGACAAGAAAAATTAGAATGTCACAACTCTTCCCCCTTATAAAAATTTCGTCCTCGAAATTTACAATAAACCCGGCTATCCAAACAAATGGGGGTGTTGACGCCTCATCATCTCTTCATTTTCCAACGTAGTTCCTTTGGTCTCATGGTGCTCCCAAATTACTTTGACTAGTGGAATCGTCTTATTTCTCAGATCTTGCTCTTTTCGATCTTTACTTCTGATTGGCTTTTCCACGTAGGACACCCTGTCGTCCACTTTGATAGTCTTATAATCCAGCACGTGTATCGGATCTGGATGGTACTTCCTTAGCATTGACACATAGAAGACGTTGTGTACTTGAGACAAATTAGGTGGTAAGGCAAGTCTGTAGGCCAAAGTTTCAATCCATTCCAAAATTTCAAAAGGACCTACGTACCTTGGACTTAATTTTTCTTTCTTTGCAAACCGAGATAGTCCTCGCATCGGTGAAACTTTAAGGAAAACATGATCACCAACTTGAAACTCCAAAGGTTTACGTCGTTCGTCAGCATAACTTTTTTGACGACTTTATGCCGTCTTCAGCCTATCTCGTATTATATTCACATCCTCCACCGATTGCTCTACCAACTCTGGGCCTGCAATACTCCTCTCTCCAACTTCGCCCCATCAAATCGGGGTTCTGCAGGCTCTTCCATAAAGCGCTTCAAAAGGTGCCATTTGGATACTTTGCTGGCAACTGTTATTGTACGCGAATTCTACCAAGTGCAACTGGTCCTTCCATCTACCTTTGAAGTCTATGACGCACGCTCGTAACATGTCTTCGAGGATCTGAATCGTTCTCTCAGATTATCCATCTGTTTGTGGATGATACGCCATGCTGAACTATAGTCGGGTTCCCAAGGCATCTTGAAGGCTCTTCCAGAAGTTTACTGAGAACTTAGGATCACTATCCGACGTAATGGTTACGGGTACTCCATGTAATCGTACTATATGACGCATATACAGTTCGGCATACTTGTCCATTGCGAAGTCTTTTCGCACAGGGATGAAATGCCAGACTTAGTCAGTTTATCCACGACTACCCAAATCGAATCTTGACCATTTTTGCTCCTCGGCAATCCCATCACAAAATCCATAGTCATGGGCTCCCACTTCCATTCGGAAATTTCCAAAGGTTGTGTCTTTACCTGCTAACACGTGTGACTTTATGAATCCGACCCTTTTCGTAGTATGAATGAATGAGATATCTCGTCGGTACGCTTTAGAGAAATCTCGCTCAGAGTTGGCCACTCTTGAGAAGACTAACCGATGGGGAAAGACTACCTAGGATTTAAGTACGTGGACCAAAGAACTCGACCATGGATTGACACCTTGACCATAAGGATTGCCGTAGGAAAATTTTGAGCCATTATAGGACGATCTAAGACAGGTCTTATAATGATTTGCCAGTGTTATAAAATTGGATTGCGGGTGATTCCGTTTGACCAATGTATAATTTGCAAATTAACCTAAATAAATTCCAAACGATCGCGTCCTTTGGAACTAGCGGTTGACCCTCGTAATTACATGACAACCAAGGCCGCCATGACTCGAATAACTCTTAAACGTGACGTGGGTCATGGGTCGATACGCGTAACTCCTAAGAGCCACCCGTTAGTTTGAGATACACTGAAATCGCCATTGACGAATTTTAGTCACGAATTGGACTTCGAGATTGGGCATCGAATAATCGAGAATCCCAATGGTAATAATTTGGACGTCGCCTCATCAAGATCAATTGAGATTACGGTTCGCTCTGAAGAAATTAGAATAATGAAATTTTGGACTGAAAGTTGGAAATTACTTTTTACCCTCGGATTAAGCTCGTTGGTCAAGTTTAATATAAGGGCATTTAGGTCATTTATACTCCTATAGAGTGACTGAATTATTGGAGGGCAAGATGGTCCTTTCGCTTGAGTGAAATTTCATGTTTACCCTTCTTGGATTTAAGAGACAATAGTGAATTATTGGTAGGGGCCCTCTAGACAAGCTTCCTTAAAACCTTCAACCACCAAGTTTAGAAGTCAAAAATCCTAGCCTCATCTATGACAACCCATCAACTCACCCTCTCTCTTGGCTTGTGAAGGAATCCTTTGATTTTGGGGAAAGCAAGAACACATTCAAGCTCATCTCACTCTCACTCTCTCCCTCCTTCCCTCTCTCTCATTTGGCCATCTCTCTTTCCTTTCCATCCATCACCGATGCCATCTTCGTCTCTATCTCTCTCACTCTTGGTCTTTCTCTCTTCTTGGCCGACCACCGTGAACCGCTGTCGTCGTTTGCCGCTCGTTGGACCACCGTAGAGCTGCCGACGCCGTGAGCCCTTAGTCGTGAGTTTTAGGGGCTATTTTGAGGAGTTTCCTCACTTGGTTTGAGGTAAGTGACCTCTTAAACCTAGCTTTGAATGTTGAGAGGAAAATGGATGAAGCTATGAGTGGATTTATTAGAGCTTGATGATTGGTTTTTAGGGAAAATTTGTTATAATCGCCACCGAGCCTCTTAGAAATGCCAGCTTCCCTAATCGAATCGTGGCCTTGTCGTGGAGTCAGGGAGCTTGTCTTGCTCCAATTTCTTGGTGAGTCATCTGTTGGACCTAGCTTAATGTGTTAAGAGGTTAGTGGTTGCTGTTGGGAGTATTTTTTATGGCTAAATATGAGGTAAACTTGCTAGAATAGCTGCCGACTACTTAGAACTACCGGCGACCAGAATTGAAGGAGGATTTGTGCCGCTTGCTGCGTGGCTTTTCTTAGCTTGATTAAAAGGTAAATTATTCTTAAACTTAGGCTAGGACTCTAGGTTACTAATGGATGGTTTAGAATTGGATTTTGTAGAGTTTTAAGGGTCGATTTGTGTGAAAAACGTGCAAGACTCGAGAGCCTCTGAATCCCATTTTTCAGCGCGCACTAAAAGTAAAATGGCTCGTTCTAAGTCGTCTGGAGTCCAAATTAAACTCAGGTTTCTCTCACGCGACCGAAAGTTCATGAAGAATATGATTCTAAGCTTGGATCGCTCAGAAAATTATTAGGATGATGTCAGTTTTACTGAGAATGGTTCTGGTCATGGAAACCTGAATTGGATTGTTTTGAGGTTTAATGTTCACTGGTTTATTTCCATTGGAAGACCACATTTTTAAGCATGGAATAAGTGGGCTCAAGGATGTAGATTGATAAACTTGAATGATTGGGAAAAGGGATTAGGCTTGTCTAACTTGAATTGGCTCGATTGAAGGCCACAGTACCTTGATTGGCTAAATTGAACAATTGCCCCGCGTGTGTTCGGCCTTGAGTAGCCTTTGTGAGATGAATGGCTAGATTAATCGGCCATCCTTATTATGTTTGGCCGAGAGAAGTGAGAAAGGTTCAATTGGTTAATTGTGAAGTCGATGATTAGGTTGAGTTTTATGACTCATTGTGCTCGGCCAAGATATGGAATGTGGATTCAATGACTAGGTTGTCTTGTTTAAGTTATTATATTCGATCATGAATTTTTAAATGTGAACGAATGGTCGAGTTGTGGCATGTGGTCCAATAATTGAGATTTGAGACTTGGAGGCTGGGATGTGCACTTTGGATGATGAATTGAGTTATTCTTTTAGATTGGCCTTTGAATGATTAAGTTATGAGTTTGTGTACACATGTGACCTTGATGTATTTTATGTGAGGTTTGAACTAATCCTAATGCGTTAAATGCGTGACTGTGGCCTGAGGCGTTATTATGCGGGTCTATTTAATTATATTTGCCTGATGCGTGTTACGCAGGGTTTAAGTTTATCATGATGCATTAAATATAGGATTGTTAACTTGATGCGTATTTGCGCAGTTAAAGTACGACCTGAGGCGTTGTTACGCGGGTCCTGACAAATGATATATTAACCTGATGCGTTGTGACGCGGATTTTGCCAAGTACATTACGATAGTTTGTTGCTTCATTACACGGGCTTGGATATTGAGAATTGAGTTATATGATAGGAAATATCATGTATGCGTATGTGATTTGTGAAGTGTCTAGAGTACGAAGCTCGACCTTATCTTGGTAAATCATGACTTGAATTGTGAGCATTTTTTATTGTGATTTCAATGCGTTACTGCCCTTCTTCTGGTTTAGCATATCATCCTATTTGATGGATAGAAACACATTGGAGAGATTGATTTGAATGATGATGGCCTTGATGGATAGTATTGCCTGATAGGGATTGATCTGAATGACGATTTGAAGGAATAGAATTCGCATGTCTAGGAATTATTCGGAGGTACTACTGGCCTAGGCTAGGTTTAAGAGTTTACTTACTGAGATTTATTCTCACCTCGTCGTGGGATAACATTTTCAGGTCCCGAATGACGAAGCTTAGAGGATATCAATATTTGGCTTTTGGAGAAGTCTGTTAGAGTAGATGAATATTAATATTGCTTGATTGTATCTCTTTTGTGGACTTAGAAATTGTATAAGTTTTGTGGAGTTAGGTTTCATCTATCATCGACTGTGGGAGAAGGTTGAATTTTGGGAATTTCCTGTTGTACTGTTTGAAGCGAAGGCTAGAGGTTTGTAAGAAAATTTTTGGTACAAGAATGAGCCCTCTCCCTTTTATCATCCTGAGTCATTGTAGTTTATATGTTGTACGAAGATATGTAATCGCTCCCGCATGTGCATAACATCTCACGAAAAGGTTAGAGTGGACGTTAAATCCTGGGAAGTATCTGAAGTTACAGTCCTTGAGGGAATGTTCACGCGCTCGAAAGGACATGGGGTGTGACATCCTTGTTTAAATGGTATCAGAGCAAGGTCAGCTCGATCCAAGTTGATCGAGACTTGGAGTGACAAGGAGCGATGACTTTAGGATGATTGGGTAGTGAGATCTTAAGGATTCACTATAGCTAGACATGTTTTGCAAGTCATGTTAATTGGCGCTTGTGATTGGTACACTTGTTTTACTTCACATCGAGTGATTAAAGGTCATAAAGTTTTGTACTTGACATCGGACATTGTTTGTGAATTGGCATTTGTGATTGGCCTACTCGATTGAGTGTTGTTTAGCTGAGGCCCGTTTGAGTTAAATAACATGTTGTGATTTTGCTAAGTCGCAGATGCAACAGGACTTAAGGTACTGCAAGTATCTCGTTAAATTTATGCATTGCGTGTTTACTTGATGGTCGCCTAGTTGAGGCTTGTTTGGTAACTGACTACTAGTTGTGGATTGCTTCGTAGTTGATTGCTATCGCGACGAGCAGTTTAGAACTGCTAGACTTGAGTAGATGGCTTAGGTCTTTAATTCCTGGACGGAATTGTAGTGGTTCAAGTGCCATGAGAATTGACTAAAGATGAACAACTGGAGTATGAACATTGAAAGAGCATTTGACTTGAGTTTGTAAATTACGTGAGACCCAAGAGTTGGAGGGGTCATGAGAACTTTGAATGGAAATGAGAAAATAAAAATAGACAGGGAGGCAGACTCAAGAAGGAGCTGCCAATGTTACCCAAGCCACTGGGACCGTTGTTGCTATTGCTAGCGAAGTAAATGGTAGAGGTTATGGGAAAGGCGATAGAAAATGGGAATGAGAACCATTCGATGGAAAGCTTGTGGAATGATAAAGAAGGCTGAGATCGACTAAGTTCGATAGAGAAGACAACCCTGAAACTGCCTTCCCGGGATTAGAAATCTGGAAAGAAACTTTAGAGGTTTTGGGTACGCTGAAGAAGGAAAGTGACCATGACAGCTATTAGCCTTAAGAGGCTATCGATGATTGGTGAAAGGCCACCAAAAGAGGAGTTTTTCCTTGAAGGCATGTAATCTAATTGGAGTGCCTTTGTTGAGCTATTCTATGGAAAATACCTTTCTAAGGTTACTCAAGAGCAAAGATTGCTTGAACTCTAATAGCTTTCCAAGAATTTGAGGACGATTGGCCAATGTAAGACAGAGTTCTCGAGGTCGCCTAAGTTTACTAAAGGTGGCCAATGACCCTTTGAATAAGACAAATAAGTCCCTGAGTGGATTGAAAATTTGGAAGCCTTATGATTAGTTGCTATTTCTGAATCTGAGGAATTGTAATGGATATTAATAAAATAAATGGATGATCGAAAGAGGCATAAGTAAGAGGATTTCCACTCATGGATTATGAGTAAAAGAGAATTTCACTCATGGAACATAGAATGTGCTTGTAAGGAATGGTCATTGCCTTGGCATAAGACTTCTAGTGATTAACCTTTTGTTGTCAAGAAAGATATTAAGGAAACTGACGTGTCGGTCTGTCGGATCTTGTTGATTCTATGAGACTGGTTGAGATTGAACTGGAACTATCATCAATAAAGTCATATGTTGTTGCCCCTAAAAGATAGGACGTTGTCCTTAAAGGCGGTTGGACCACGAGATGGTTGTCGATTGAAAGGAAAGTGAATGGAATTGATAATCTTGGCCATTCACGAGTCCAATGAAATGGATGAGCAAGCAAAAAGATAGCTTGAATTGTAATCGTAAAGCGACTCGACTTAATCGATCTGAATATCTAAGGTGTGGATTTGTGGAAATCAAGGAGGAACCTCGATCTCATGGAACCTTGTCACTTGAGATGACCGAGTTGCTGGAAGAAGAATGTCAAGTATGACAGCATCTGAATCCTGGAGTAAAGACACCGTAGTTGGCACAGACTCCAAGTTTAGTGTCCTTAGAGCTTAAAGGACAGATTGGATTCGAAGCAAGAGAATGCCACTAAAGTGTATAGTTTTTTTCATATGATATGAGGCCTTAGTATGGAAGGAAGGGAAGATTCAGATCGTCTTGGTATTGAGATTGAGCGTGCAAGGAAGAGGAAAATGCAAGGCTCAACCGACCTCCGAAAAACAATTCTGAGGACCCGTCTGGTAGGCAATGTTGAATCCCAAAATGAGGTCGACGTTTAGCTGAACGGATGGAAATGGGAATAAAGTTGTATTGGTTAATCATGGATCATGGATCCAGGAGTTGGATGTTACTGCTTCTTGGGAAAAGTGTGACAAAAATGAATAAAATGCCGCGTGGTCTAATTGGAGATTCAGGAAAGTAAAGAGCCCAGTTATATACTCTCATGTGGACAATACAAAGAACTATTCGACACATGGTAAAAGGGAAATTGATGATAACCAGGTCGAACGTTCAACGGGTACCTGGATCAGCTCACTATCGTCTTCATAGATGATGTTTGGATTTACTCGAGTAGCCGTGAGGGACATGAATGGAAATTGAGAATTGTTGAACGAACATTAAGAGAACACTCGTTGTATGCTAAGTGTAGTAAGCACGAGTTTTGACTTAACAAGATAGCCTTTCTTGATTAGACAGTTTACGGGAAATGGAAATTCCCGTGGAACTCTCGAGGATTGAGACAAATGATGAGTTGACTAACGTCGATGTGAACTATCGGGATCTGAAGTTTTCTAAGTCTGGTAGATTATCACAGATGATTCGTGGGAAGGTTCCCTGTGGTAGTTACTCCATCGGTGAGATTGACAAAGAAGGAAACACGTTTCAGGTGGACAAATAAGTGTGAGAGAAATTCTAAGGAGTCAAAGTATAGGCTAACAACCACGTTGATATTGACGATTCCTTTGGACATGAAGGTTATAAGAATTACAATGACGTATCGTTGAAAAGATTAAGATTTATAGTAATGCGACATGGAAGGGTTGTTACATTTGCGTAGCAGCAATAAGGCACAATGAGAGGAATACTCCAAGATGTAATTTAAAATTGACAGCTATCGTCCTTATGTTGAAAATTGAAGACATTACTATGTGGTAAGAAAGATTTCAGATCGATGAGGATCATCGAAATTTGAAGTACCTATTGTCCCAAGGAAGATTGAATGCATGAAGAAACGTAGACGAAAGAGTTGCTTAAGGAATTAAAATACGGTGTCCTACCTCACTGTGAGAAAGGATAAGGATAGCATATGCATATAGCTAGGAATCGAGCATCACGTAATTAGTGGATAAGGGGCGAACTTCACTTAAGGAAATAAGAGATTCAACTTCTAAATTGGAAGTGTGCCGATAGGCTAGTCGAACGACTACCATGAGTGTCGAACCTAGAAGTCAAAAGGGAGTAAAACATTGTAGCCTACGGACTTTGATATCCAAGAGATCATGGAAATGAGTACAACAGGAAGAAAATCCAGACTTTTGAGTACCCAAGAATGGAAATCTCAAAGTTTCATGGATAGGTGTACGTATTCAATGATGGAGGACATAAGGAAAATATTGTGTTGGAAAATCATCGGAATAACTATAGCGTTCATTGGATAGTGCAAAGAAATATCAGGACTTGTGTCGGTGCTATTGAAGGATTAGAATGAAAGTAGAAATAGGCAAGCTCATGGCCAAGAATCGGGCATGACAACATGAGAAGACCATGACTCGATTGTATAGTCATGGATGAGCTGAATAAGTCAGCGCTTTTCCTGACAAGCACTGAAGGATTTCACAATGAATGAATACGCCAAGTTGCATAGGCGTCGGATAGATCGTCTGCGTGGAGTTCCGATGACGATTATGCTAGATAGAAATCCTAAGTTTACCATAACTTTTGGAAGAGTCTTTAAGAAGTCATGAGGACGAAGTCATGATACAACACACCCTATTTTACGCAAACAAATGAACGGTCTGAAAGGATGAACTAGACGCTCGAGAATATGTTGCAAGTGTGTATTACAGATTTTAGAAGAAGTTGAGAAGGGCAATTACACTTGGTCGAGTTGCCTAGGAAAACAAATACCTGTGTGGATGGATTTGATGATTGATTTCTTATTGGTACATACCTTAATCAAGGAAGATTGAGTGAGGACTTATTGCGAATGATCTATCTTGATTTAAAATGACTTCACTAGGGACTGACTAAAGAGGGAATCAGATTGTATTAACCCTTTTGGATAGCATGGGTGGGGTCCTTAGTTTATCATATGGACCAAATTGCTTGAACGTATGTGTATGTCGTCACACAATACCCTGAAGCGTGATAACGTGGGGATTTGTATTCATCTTGATGCGTTACTATGCGAGATGTTGACCTGAAGCTTCGAGATACGGGTTTCAAAAGTATTCTGATTTGAGGTGTATTTCGCGGATCATTAATAAGTATGATGGCCCGATGCGACATTACGCAAGCTTTGGCAATGATGATTGAGTTAGACATAAATCGTTAGAACTTCAAGGGAGGGATCATGTCCTCCCCAAGGTATCACCCATGCGAGGCTTGTCTCAATTTGGAAAGAAAGGAAATTCAAGTCCCAGATACATAAATTTGTTTGAGATTTTGGAGCTAAGGGGAACCATCGAGGGAAGTGAAGAATGGATGAGGCGTCGGCACTCTTAGTTGTTTGAGGTAGTTAGGTTTGTAGTAAATTTCGACGACGAAATTTTTATAAAGAGAGAAGAGTTGTGACATTCTGAAATCCGACCCTTTTCGTAGTATGAATGAATGAGATATCTCGTCGGTACGCTTTAGTGAAATCTCGCTCAGAGTTGGCCACTATTGAGAAGACTAACCGAAAGGGAAAGGCTACCTAGGATTTGAATACGTGGACCAAAGAACTCGACCATGGATTGACACCTTGAATAAGGATTGCCGAGGGAAAATTTTGAGCCATTATAGGTCGACTAAGATTGGTCTTAGAACGATTTGCCAATGTTATACAATTGGATTGCGGGTGATTCCGTTTGACCATCGTATAATTTACAAATTAACCTAAATCAATTCCAGACGATCGCGTCCTTTGGAACTAACGGTTGACCCTCGTAATTACATGACAACTACGGCCGCCGTGGCTCGAATAACTTTTAAACGTGACGTGGGTCACGGGTCGATACGCATAACTCCTACGAGCCACTCGTTAGTTTGAGATACACTAAAATCGCCATTGACGAATTTTAGCCACGAATTAGACTTCGAGATTGGGCGTTGAATAATCGAGAATCCCAACGGTAATAATTTAGACGTCGCCTCATCGAGATCAATTGAGATTACGGTTCGCCCTGAAGAAATTAGAATAATGAAATTTTGGACTGAAAGTTGGAAATTACTTTTTACCCTCGAATTAAGCTCGTTGGTCAAGTTTAGTATAAGGGCATTTAGGTCATTTATACTCCCCTAGAGTGACTCAATTATTGGAGGGCAAGATGGTCCTGTGGGTTGAGTGAAATTTCATGTTTACCCTTCTTGGATTTAAAAGACAAGAGTGAATTATTGGTAGGGGCCCTCTAGACAAGCTTCCTTAAAACCTTCAACCACTAAGTCTAGAAGTCAAAAAGCCTAGCCTAGTCCATGACAACCCATCAACTCACCCTCTCTCTTAGCTTGTGAAGGAAGCCTTTGATTTTGGGGAAAACAAGAACACATTCAAGCTCATCTCACTCTCTCCCTCCTTCCCTCTCTCTCATTCGGCCATCTCTCTTTCCTCTCCATCTATCACCGACGCCATCTTCCTCTCTCTCTCACTCTTGGCCTTTCTATCTTCTTGGCCGACCACCGTGAACCGCTGTCGCCGTTTGCTGCTCGTTAGACCACCGTAGAGCCGCCGACAACGTGAGCCCTTAGTCGTGAGTTTTAGGAACTGTTTTGAGAAGTTTCCTCACTTGGTTTAAGGTAAGTGACCTCTTAAACCTAGCTTTGAATATTGAGAGGCAAATGGATGAAGCTATGAGTGGGTTTACTAGAGCTTGATGATTGGTTTTTAGGGAAATTTTGTTAGAATCGCCACCGAGCCTCTTGGAAACGCCAGCTTCCCTAATCGGACTGTGGCCTTGTCGTCGAGTTAGGGAGCTTGTCTTGCTCCAATTTCTTAGTGAGTCATCTCTCAGACCTAGCTTAATGTGTTAAGAGGTTAGTGGTTGCCGTTGAGAGTATTTTTTATGGCTAAATGTGAGGTAAACTTGTTAGAATAGCTGTCGACCACTCAGAACTACCAACGACCAAAATTGAAGGAGGATTTGCGCCGCTTGCTGCGTGGCTTTTCTTAGCTTGATTAAAATTTAAGTTACTCTTAAACTTAGCCTAGGACTCTTGGTTACTAATGGATGGTTTAGAATTGGATTTGGTAGAGTTTTAAGAGCCGATTTGTGTGAAAAACGTGCAAGACCCGAGAGCCTCCGAATCCTTTTTTTCAGCACGCACTAAAAGTAAATTGGCTCGTTCTAAGTCATCTAGAGTCCGAATTAAGCTTAGTTTTCTCTCACGCGACCGTAAGATCATGAAGAATATGATTATAAACTTGGATCAATCAGAAAATTATTAGGATGATGTCAGTTTTACTGAGAATGGTTCTGGTCATGGAAGCCCGAATTGGATAGTTTTGAGGTTTAATGTTCGCTGGTTTGTTTCCATTGGAAGACCATGTTTTTATGCATGGAATAAGTGGGCTCAAGAATGTAGATTGATAAACTTGAATGATTGGGAAAAGGGATTAGGCTTGTCTAACTTGAATTAGCTCGATTGAAGGCCATGATACCTTGATTGGCTAAATTGAACAATTGCCTCGTGTGTGTTCAGCCTTGAGTAGCCTTTGTGAGATGAATAGCTAGATTGATTGGTCATCCTTGTTATGTTTGGCTGAGAGAAGTGAGAAAGGTTCAATTGATTAATTGTGAAGTCGATGATTAGGTTGATTTTTTTGCCTCATTGTGCTCGGCCAAGACATGGAATGTGGATTCAATGACTAGGTTGTCTTGTTTAATTTATTATATTCGATCATGAAGTTTTAAAGGTGAATGAATGGCCGAGTTGGGGCATGTGGTCCAATGATTGAGATTTGAGGCTTGGAGGCAGGATGTGCACTTTGGATGATGAATTGAGTAATTCTTTTAGATTGGCCTTTGATTAAGTTATGAGTTTGTGCACACATGTGACCTTGATGCGTTTTATGTGGGGTTTGAACTAATCCTAATGCGTTAAACGCGTGACTGTGGCTTGAGGTGTTATTATGCGGGTCTATTCAATTATACTTGCCTGATGCGTGTTACGTGGGGTTTATCCTAATGCGTTAAACATGGGATTGTTAACTTGATGCATATTTACGCGGGTTAAAGTACGACCTGAGGCGTTGTTATGCGTGTGACATTCTGATTTCCAGTCAATTTCAGGCTCATTAATGAGAAGTGTATATCTAGAGATGTATTTCAGTCGTATTCTACTCGAATCTAATCAATTCGAGTAGACTGACCAAAAGGGAAAGGCTAAATCGAGATGAGGTACGTTGACCCAGGGAACTCGGATAGGAAATGGCGCTTTGGCCATAAGGATTGTTGAGGGAACTAGCAATAGACCCTCACAATTACATAACAACCAAAGCCGCCACAAATTGACGAACCCTAAACGTGATACGAACCACGGGGTCGATACGCTTAATATCTGCAGAGCCGCCCGTCGGTTCGGGATAGGTTGAAACCACGTCCGATAGAGAAAACTATCAAAAACGAGTCCTGAAAAGTTTGAATTGGAAAATCAAGAATTTCAACGTTATTTGGATTGGTCGTCGCTCTATTGAGGAATTTTAGAAAGAGAAAAATGACGCTTTGAACGTCGGGGGTAAAATGACCGTTTTACCCCTCAAGCTTAGAACTTTGCCTTTGCAATTGAAGAAGGGCATTTTGGACATTAAGTCCCTCCAAGAGCTTTCGAAAAAGGGAGTAAATGGTGGTCATTGGATCACATTGGGAAGACAAGGTGGACAAGTGTCAATGGGTGGTTTAAAGAGAAGTCTTGTTCATTTTATGCCACCTATCATTCTTCCCTTTGACCATGAGAGTGAATATAAGCTTTTCTCTCTCTCCTCGAACCCATTTGGCCGGTCACCACCCCAAGAAACTCACGCCATTCCCTCTTCTTCTTCCTCTTTATTCTGCCAATCACCAACCAGTTTCTGGGCTTCTGTTCGGCCATTTCGGCGACCAACTCCGACCACCACCTGGACACCAGCTGGCCATACCAACCTAGATCTATGTCTTGTCGACCTCCTCGAAGTGGAAGCATGCCATTTGGAGCACCGAGGAGCTCCTGCCAAGCGTTTTCTCGGGAGTTGACAAAAACTGACTCAACCTGAGGTAGGTCCGATTTTTGACTCTTTTGCTGGCCGAATTCTTAGATTTTTGGGTTCAAATTTCATGGAGACTCAGTAGATATGTGTAGGATTCTGTGGTAAAAATTGGGACTCAATTTGATACATTTTTTAGCACGAACCGACTTTGTGAATTTTGCCCAGAATCTGCCCGGAAGACTGAAGTGGACAATCCGACGACCTTGGGTGAGTTTTCGACAACCAATCGACTCGAAATTCATGGTGAGCCTCCCAAATCCTTAGGTAGACATGTTAAAAGGTAGGATAGTGTATAAATATTGGAATTGGAGTAGATTTAGAACCGGTTGGCCCGGTTTGCATAGAACCGAATAGGACCGGCTCGGTGCTTGGCCAAACCGATTCTGTTGAAGGCTGAGATTGGCGAGTTTGAGCTGCAAATTGATGTTTAAAACATGTTAAGATGTTGAGGATTGCGCTATGGAGGATTAGAATGCATGGAAGGTTGAATTGGACTTGGAATTGACGAATTGGTTGGATTTATTAGGTTGCGCGATGATTTGAGGACCAAGAAGAGAATTTGTGTGGCATCTAACGCAAGGTAAGGGAATTCATAACCCTGTGCTAGGAAGATTGGTCTCTATTGGGCGAGTCGAGAGATAAATTGAGTAATCCTTGAGAATATTCCAAAAAGGATAAGTATTATTATGCCCCAAGTGGCTATAGGAAGTTTATGCGTGCCCTCGCTTGTGTTTAAATCGTGTGCCATGTCAAATGTCATTGATTGTCTAGCATGCCATGAATTTTCAAATTGTGCATGAGATGCACTTATGGTTTTATCTGTGCGTTAAGCTAAGAAGTATGGCATGAGCATGACATGGCGAGGCCCTGAGGCGTATGAGACCCGGGGCAGGAGGAGGATACCCTGATGCGACGAGATCGCGGGGTGGAGTTGATATTGTGTGGCGCCCTAATGCGATGAAATCGCGGGGTCGAGATGGCCACGGTCCTGATGCGAATTATTCACGGGACGGAGAGGCCCTGAGGCATATGAGACGCGGGGCAGGAGATGTATACCCTGATGCGACGAGGTCGCGGGGTGAAGTTGATAATGTGTGGCACCCTGATACGACGAGATCGCGGGGTTGAGATAGCCACAGTCCTGATGCAAACTATTCACGAAACGGAGTTATGAGATGAGGATATTGGCCTGGAGATTTATCGAAACCTGATGCGTTTACGCGGGTTGCCGATGACGGTCTGATGCATTTATGCGGACCGAGCCTGATGAATTAATCGATGGCTGGAGATTGAGGCAGACAGAGATTGTGTATGTTGTGAAGTGGCAGGACTGGTGTACATGATCATTTGAGTGTGACATAAGGTCATCGTTGCACGCCTGCCATCTGCATGTTGATATTTTATTGATTGGGCTTCATATGCCTGTATGATTATGAGTTTGAAATATCTGGATAGATGACTGCCTGAGTGGACGGTCGGCCTAACCTAGAGTTAGGACCCACCTTACTGAGATTTATATCTTACCCTAGCGGGAGCTAACATTTTTCAGGTCCCAGGCGAAGGAAACACAAGATTGCCAAGGATCGGCATTTGAAGAATTAGTTGACCGAATGTATTTAGAATGGATTTGTCTTTTGTGATATTAGGGATTGTACTCCTGGTTGGTGAATTAGGAACCGATCTTCGACTAATTGGTTATTATAACTTGATGTACCTTTGTGTCCTAAGTCATCGGGTGATGTTGTATTTATATGATTGGAGTTGGCATCGCTTCCGCATGCGTGCTCCTTTCAGTGCTTAGAACATTGGCTGTTGGATCCTGGAGTTTTCAAAAAAGTATGGCTTGGTGGGATGTTCATGCGCTCGTTGGGTTCGGGGCGTGACAACGCGGGTCCTGACAAATGATCTATTAACCTGATGCGTTATGACGCTGGTCTTGCCAAGTACATTATGATAGCCTGTTGCGTCATTACGCGAGCCTGGATATTGAGAATTGAGTTGTATCATAGGAAATACCATGTATGAGCATGTGATTTGTGAAGTGCCTAGAGTACAAAGCTTGACCTTATCTTGGTAAATCATGACTTGAATTGTGAACATTTTGAATGTAATTTCAATGGGTTACTTCCCTTCTTTTGGTTTAGCATATCGTCCTATTTGATGGATAGAAACACATGATAGATATTGATCTGAATGATGATGGCCTTGATGGATAGTATTGCCTGATAGGGATTGATCAGAATGACGACTTAAAGGAATAAAATTCCCATGTCTAGGAATTATCTGGAGGTACTACTAGCCTAGGCTAGGTTTAGGAGTTTACTTACTGAGATTTATTCTCACCCCGTCGTGGGATAACATTTTCAGGTCCCAAATGACGAAGCTTAGAGGATATCAATATTTGGCTTTTGGAGAAGTTTGTTGGAGTAGATGAATATGTAATATTGCCTGATTGTATCTCTTTTGTGGACTTAGAAATTGTATAAGTTTTGTGGAGCTAGGTTTCATCTATCATCGACTGTGGGAGAAGGTTGAATTTTGGGAATTTCTTGTTGTACTATTTGAGGCGAAGGCTAGAGGTTTGTAAGAACATTTTTTGTACAAGAATAAGTCCCTCTCCCTCTTGTCATCCTGAGTCATTGTTTATATGTTGTACGAAAATATGTAATCGCTCCCGCATGTGCATAACATCTCAAGAAAAAGTTATCAAGGACGTTGAATCTTGGGAAGTATCTGAAGTTACAGCTCTTGGGGGGATATTCACACGCTCACAAGGACACGGGGCCTGACAACATGTCAAGCACTTTGCCACATATTTAGCCACGTCCACTTTCATCCCTTTCCACCAATAATGTTGACGTAGGTTCTGGTACATTTTCGTACTACGTGGATAAATACTGTAATTGCTTCTGTGAGCCTCAGATAAAATCATTTCCCTAAACTCTCCTTCCTTGGGCACGCTTAGAAGCCCTCGAAACCTCAAAATTTCATCTTCAGACACTTGGAATTTCAGTTTTCTTTTCGATGCATCCATCTCAAGGATTTTTTGAATTTCTGGGTCCGTCGACTGCAAAACCTTATCATTTCTTGGATTTCGGGTTCTATTCCCAAAGTCGCTACCAAACTTGACAATTGACAAACTTCCAACTTGAATTCAGAGTCTCTTAGTCCTTCGAGTAAAGACCATCCTTTAACCAATAGACCAACGATGCTTGATTTTTGACTGAGTGCATCCGCGACTCTATTTGCTTTTCCAAGAGATACAAAATGTCGCAGTCATAATCCTTAAGCAGCTCTATCATCGACAATGCCTCATATTTAATTCCTTCTATGAAAAGAGGTACTTTAGGCTCTGGTGGTCTATATAAATTTAAAATTGTTCACCACACAAATAATGCCTCATATCTTTAGGGCAAAGATAATTGCAGGCAATTCCAAGTCATGAGTTGGATAATTCATCTCGTGAGGTCTCAGTTGTCGTAGTGCATAGTCAATCACTCTTCCATGTTGCATTAGCACGCAGCCTAACCCCTTTAGCGAAGTATTACTGTATATCTCATAGCCTCTAGGTCCTGATGGGATCGTCAATACTGGTGTTGTCATCAACTAATGCTTAAGCTCTTGGAAACTTCTTTCACACTTATCCGTCCACTCAAACTCCGTTTCCTTCTTAGTCAATCTTGTCAACGGAATGGCTATGGACAAAAACTTTTCCACAAAGCGCAGGTAATAACCAGCCAACCCTCGGAAACTTTGGACTTCCATAACCGTAGTAGGTCTAGGCCAATTCATGACGGCTTCAATCTTTGTAGGATTTATGGCAATTCCTTCTCCAGATACTACATGACCAAGAAACGCTACTTTATTCAGCCAGAACTCACAGTTGCTAAATTTAGCATAAAGCGGGTGTTCCCTCAAAGTCTGCAAGACAATCCTCAGATGCCTTCCATGCTCTTCGTTACTCCTTAAGTAAATCAAAATATCATTAATAAAGACTATAACAAACATATCCAAGAATTCCTTGAACGCTCGATGCATTAAATCTATAAATGCAGCTGGAGCATTGGTCAATCCAAAAGACATAACGATGAACTCGTAGTGACCATACCTTGTTCTAAAAGCTGTTTTCGGTATGTCCTCTTTCTTAATTCTCAACTGATGATAACCGGTCCTTAGGTCTATCTTAGAGAACACAGAAGCTCATTGCAGCTGATCGAATAAGTCATCAATCCTCGGCAATGGATATTTATTCTTTACAGTTACTTGATTCAACTGCCTATAATCAATGCATAGACGCAAGGATCCATCTTTTTTCCTCACAAACAACACTGGCGCTCCCCACGGTGAAGCACTCAGTCGAATAAATCCTTTATCCAATAATTCTTGCATTTGTACCTTCAACTCTTTCAATTCCGATAAAGACATCTTATAGGGTGCCTTCGAGATCGGCTTCGTTTCAGGAACTAACTCGATCACAAATTCAATTTCTCTCTCTGGTGACAATCCCAACAATTCTTGAGGAAAGACATCAGAAAATTCATATACTACCGGAATACTAACTTAGATTCCATGACAGTCGTATCCTTTACCGCCACCAAATAGGTTCGACATCCATCATTTCTCAGCCTTGTCGCTTCAAGCTATGAGACTAAAGGAATCGAGGTTCCTCCTCGACTTCCTACAAATTCAAAATTAGGGCGACCATCTGGATAAAAACGAATTACCCTACTACCACAATCAACTACTGCCCTTTACCTATCCAGCCAATCCATTCTAATAATCACATCAAAATCGTACATGGGCAACACAGCCAAGTCTATCGTCTATTCGCTACCACCAATGACTATCTTACAATCCGCACAGCCTAATGAAACCAAAACATTATCCTTTAACGGGGTGGCAACATATAGCATTACATTCAACGGTTGCAACTTCATTTTGACCAAATCAACAAATTGAGTAGACACGAAAGAGTGCGAATTGCCGGGTCAAATAAGGCATAAGCAGCTTAATCGTACAAATAAATGTACTTGCGACCACACCAGGCGCTTCTTCCGCTTCCCTACGTACCATAGAGTAAACCCTTCCTTGAGTTGGGGGTCGATTCTGATCATTCAGTGGAGTTGCAGACGACGATCCTACCTACGGTTGTTATCCTTGAGGTCTAGTCACTGGGGCTTGGTTGGGGCAACTCCTCATTTGATGGCCCATCTGATCACACTTAAAGCATGCCCCTGTCTTGGTCGAGCAGGGTCCGTTTCCATGTCTCCTACCATAAAGGCGGTAGTTCTTATGACATTCCGAATTTTTTGCCCCCTCAAAGCTTAAGATATGAAATGAAATCTAAAAATTGAAAAATGAAAAATAAAGATTCCAACGTTCTAATCGAATTAGATGTCGCCTCATCAAAGGTAATTCGAATCAGAAAAACGGCATTCCAGACGTCGAGGGTAAAATTACCATTTTGCCCCTCAAGCCTTAACCTTGCCTTTATAATTGGATAAGGGCATTTTGGTCAATCACAAAACCCTATAGGTTGCCGAAAATCAAGAAAAATGAGGGCCATTGGATAAGCCTTGATTGACATGAGGACAAGTGTCAAAGGATTAGGCTATAAGTTGATGTAAATACTTTTAACCTACCATTCAAGCCTTTGACCAAGTGAATTATTGGTGGAAGACTCTCTCTCCTTCTTATTTGGCCGGCCATCCCTCTCTCTCTCTCTTCACTTTCTCCATTTTCTTCTTCTTTCTCTTCTCTCTCTTGCCGACCAGCCCGTCACTCTGTCCCGACTGCTTCATTGTTCTGGCCATAACTTCTTCATCCTTCATCGAATTAAGGCGTACCACCTACCATTAGAAAGCATATCGTCTTGCAGTTCCAACAAGGTATTATGGGTCCAAATACACCCATCCGTTTGTCCCGTAGAGCTGTTTGAAGGAGCAAAGGTCAGACTAATCAGTTTTGAATTCAAGAGCTCTCGGCCGACCAGTCCCAACCGTCCCACTATTCCATTCATATCTTCTTCGTTCACTATCGGATTGAGGTAAAACTATTGCCAAATGGAAGCTTATTGTCTTATCTTTCCATAGACATATTATAAGCTCAATTTGACCCAGTAGATCTTTCCATAGCTGTATTTGAGTGGACAAAGGTCCAGACGAGGAAGATTCTGACTGAGTTGGAGGAATGTCTTCGTTTGGCCACTTTAAGACTTCAAATTGCTTCAAATTTTCGGTGAGGTCTTCTTTATAGTATTAAATTTGGATGAACTATGGTAAAATATTTGGAGAAATTTGATGGAGTTTTGACTCCAAATGGGTCTTATGTTTGAAGGGAAAAAACTGACCATTGGAGGACCCGAAGGAACCGGCGCCATTCAAGGACTTTTCGATATCGCCTTGGCTCCAAATTTTCGGTGACACTCCCCAACCCTTAGAACTACATGTTAGTAAGTAGATTAGTGGATGAATTGAGGATTTAGGCTAGTTAAGGGCTGTTAAGTTGGGGTATGCACAGAACCGGGTATGCCCTGTTTCGATTCTGAGCATACCGATTCAATGGGTCGCTATTGGTGTTGAAGTTGAGCTCCAAATTCATTGTGGAGAAGTGTGAGGATGTTAATTGATAGGTCCATGAGGTGTATGTTTAATGGGGTGATGATTTGAGCAAGGAAATTAACAATTGGATGAAATTTCCTTAGATTGTGCGGTTGAATCATCCTTGGACCCTTAGGGCCGAACCATTGGAGTGCTTGGGAAAGAAATTTTGTTGGCTATAGCACAAGGTAAGGGGATTCTAAACCTTTGATAGGAGGATTGGACTCGATTGGGTGATTCGTGTGAGAATTGATCGATTTTCGGAGAATATAATGTGGCTGTCCAATGTATGTCCTCGAAAGCTATTGAGGACATGATTGAATGATAGTGCTTGTGTCATGAATTGGTTGTTGCATTTGTGTCAATTTAATTATCTCACTTGCCATTGATGTGTTGTTCGTCGCATGAGTGCATTCGAACATGTGCTATGAAATGAAATGAACTTATGGCATATCTGAGATGTCGTGATACCCTGAGGCGTATGAGACGCGGGGTTGTGTGGCTTAATGTCTTAAGGCGTTGAGGCGCAAGGTTTGAATTGAATGGCACCTTGAGGCATATGAGATGCGGGGTTGAGAAGGCCATAGTCCTGATGCGTTGAAATGCGAGACAGAGTTGTGATGTGTCGACACAGAACTGGAGTGACATTGAAAACCTGATGCGTTTACGCGGGTTTGTCAATGAGACGGTCTAAAGCGTTTACGCGGATCAAGCTTGAGGCGTTCTAAACGCGGGCATGAAAGTGAAGAGACAGGAAAGGGTGAAAGGCGTAACATGGCTTGTCTATGCCTGCTTGGACTAAATGACATGATAAGATGCTTGGAGTGCTTGCTTGTTGTTCATGTGTTATTTCGTGATAGTTGAATGCCTCTTGGAATTTTGTATGAATTGTTTATGATTGCATTTACCTGAGTGGACGGTCAGCCTAACCTAGGGTTACGACCTACCTTATTGAGATTTATATCTCACCCCATCGTGGGTTTAACTTTTTCAGGTCCCAGGCGATGGAAATCTAAGCTTGCCAATGATTGGTATTTGAAGAAGTAATTATAGAAAATGAATTTACACTTTTGTGACTTTAAGGATTTCATGTTACCTTGAAGTTAGTATTGTATCCTCTAAACTTGTAGTCGGCGTTTATAAGAAGATGTACCCTATGTCCTGAGTCATCTTAAGTTTGAACTGAATGGAGAAGTTTTATCGCTTCCGTATATTCGTATCATTTAGAAGTTAAATTGTTGGCCGACGGATCCTGGGTACCACCAAGACAAGACGGCCCTGATGAGATTTTGCGTGCCTGACAGGTTTGGGGCTTGACATCCCCATTTGTTTGGTATCAGAGTAAGGTCAGCTCGATCCAATGTGATTGAAACTTGGAGTGATAAGGAGCGATGACTTGAGGACAATTAGGTAGTGAGACCTTGAGGGATAAGCATGGATTGCTGAACCTTAACGACTATAGGTTTGAATTTGTGTAGTATTCTAATGGTCCTAGTGCCGATTTAAGGGATGATCTTGAGTGATTTATGAATAAGGCTCATAAGGAAGTGAATAGAAATTGAGGAGTCATAAGCCTGGATTTGAGGTTGCTAGAGAATAAATTATGAATGAAGGGTCAATTGAAGTGTATGATTGTGATCTTAGTTTGTCAATGACCCAACTTGAGGAGTACGAGTTATAAAGAGGCGACTGATGTTAGTAGATTCAGGCTTGAATTACGTGATATCTTGATGGTTTAGCTATCAATTGCTATTGTCAGCCTTAGATGAAATGAGGTAAGGCGTACACAAGAAATATTGGATTAAAGGCCAGTTGTGATTGAATGCATATGGATTTGGCTTGAATAGCAACTAAACTTAGGATTTATGGTTGAACATAGGCAATTAATCTATGAGATGTGATGTTCATTGATGGAATTATAAATCTTCAATGGATAAGAATGGATCTGGAGATGATTATGGTATGATGAATGGCGAGGATAATCAGGACGCGCATGTGTTTGTGGCATTAAAATGAAAGTCAAGGAAGGTGTGTGCATGAGCTTATCATTATTGGACTTAATAAACTGTCGCTTGGTATGGGACAAGTTGATGGGATACCTATAAACTGTCATAAAGCATGGTATGGGACGTGTGGAACGAGACTTTCTCCGTAGATGTATAACTTAGGACAACCTACAACGGCCAGGTCTGATGAGGGCGGGGAGTGATCGCCAAGACAGAGAGGTCCGGACAAGGAGCGGCTCCTAGCAGGCTTCTAAGATGGTAAGAGGCAAGAATGACCCAAGTCATAACTTGAAAGGGGAAGTCTAGGTATCAGGTTGAGTCCAATTGTGGTTAAGAGCTATATGGCACGAGATTAATCCTCGAAAAAAATGTTCAAAAGTGGCATGACATGTGAAATGATGCTTGTGATTGGCATAATTAAAAGCTTTGTGCATGGCGATGGATGCCGTTTAAAAGGAAAAGTGATGTTTATGATTGGTCTGTTGGGCATGTTTTGTAATTGGCATCATGTGATTGGCTTGGCCAAGGTCTAACTGGGAGAGTAGACGACATGTGGGGTTTACACCCATTGAACTGATGCCTGTTAAGAATGAGAAAGTATGTCATGTTTGTGACAGAGTGGTAGATGCCTTAGACTTATAGCATGATCGATTAACTCATTGAATTACTGCCTTGAGTACTTGGTCGGTGTTAACCTAGTTGAGTTTTGGCCTAGTTGAGGCTTGCCTAGTAATTGGTTGAAGATTGAGAAGTTGCCTTGTTGAGGTTGGCTTGTTGAATAGTCATTGACTGATGAGAATCTGGAATCTTTGGGTAATGGACAACTAGTTGAAAGCTGTTTGGGAACCACTGTAAGGTTGATAATGATGAATGATGAGATGAACAGCCTGAGACTGATAGACTTGAATAGATGACTTAAGTTTTTTATTCCTGAAGGGAATCAGAGTGGTTCAAGTGACATGAGAACCTAATAAGGTTGAACGATCAAGGTATGGTCGTAGAAGAGCATTGGACTCGAGTATACATGTATGGAAGATCCGAGAACTGATATGGATCATGAGAATTGAATAAAGATGGACGATTGAAGTATGAGTACCAAAAGAGAATATGGCTCGATCTGTTAATCGTACGAGACCCAAGAGCTGAATGGGTCGTAGGAACTTTAAATGAAAATAAGGAAATTTGTTGGTTAAGCAAGCTTAAGGAGGAGGAGCCATGATTGTCTAAGTCACTGTGGTGACAGATGCTAGTACTAATGAGTTAAAGTGATGGAAGTCACGAGAAAGGTGACTCTAAGTTAATTTTTTTTAAATTGAATGTGTGGGAAAGACCACGAGAGTTTGGAAAAGCTTGTAAAACTATGTATAAGTTTGAGATTGACTGAGTTAGGTAGAGGTATAAGATTTGGCATTGTCTCCCTCTGGATTGGGGATCTTGATAAGGAAACCTTAGAGGTTTGGGTACACTAAGGAAAGAAAGTGACCCTGGCAGTTTTAGCCTTAAGAGGCTATTAGTAATTGGTGAAAGGTCACTAGAGGAAGGGTTTCCTCAAGGGCATGATATCTGCCTGGACTACCCCTGTTGAGTTGTTCGATGAAAAATATCCTCTTGGGATTGCTCGAGAATAAAGGTTGTTTGGATCCGAATAATCTTGAAAGGATCCAATGACGATCGACCAGTGTGAGATGGAGTTCTCAAGGTCGTTTAAGCATATGGTAACAGTGGTCAAGGACCCTTTAAATGAGACGTGATTTCTCTGAGTAGATTTGGATTTGAAGGCCTTATGCTAATTGTTATTCCTGAATCGATGAACCGTAATGGACATCAAGGAAAGAAGTGGATGATCGGGAGAGGAATAAGTAAGAGAATTTCTGTTCATGGATTGTGAGAAAAGAGAACTTCACTTATGGAACATAGAATGTGCCTGTAAGGAAATGTCGTTACTATGACATAAGGCTTATGATGATTAACCTTTTGTTGTCATGAGGAATAATAAGGAGACTGATGTGTCAGTCTATCAAACCTTGTGGATTTTATGAGATTGATTGAGGTTGAATCGAAACCACTAAAAGTTGCATTGCGAGTTATCACCCCTAAAGAATAGGGTGTTGTCCTTAAGTACGATTGGATCATGACATGATCATTGATGGAAAGAAAGGTGAATGGACTTGATGGTCCTAGTTACTTGCGATTTTAATGAATGGGTGAATAAGCAAAAAGGATGCTTAGATTGTAGTCGTAACTCACTTGAGGAAGTCGAATTGAATATCAAAAATATGAATTTGTGGAGACCAAGGAAGAATGAAACTTGTCACTCGAGGTGGCTGAACTATTGGAAGGAGAATGTTAAAGTGTGGTGGCATTAGAATATGAAAGTAAAGGAACTGCTATTGGCGAGACTCCAAGACGGATGTTCTATAGGATAAGGAAGACAAAGTGAATTCAAAGTAAAAGAATGCCACTAAAGTGTATGGTTTCCTTCATAGGGTAAGAGATCCTAGTGTAGAAGGAAGATTAAAAAAATGCCAATTGTCTTGGTGCTAAAATGAAACGTCTAGACTAACAAGGAGGACGCAAGCTTGAATGATTTTTTTTGAAAATCAAGTCCGAGAAGCTATGATGTGAACAACGTTGAATTTTAGGATGATGTCGATGTTGAGTTAAAACGAAGAAATTGACATAAGGTCGCATTAGCTGGTTGTGAAACCAAGAGATCAAGGCATAATGCTTCCGGAGAAAGGAGTGACAAAAATGAACAGAATATTGTGTAGTTCAAGTGGGGACTCATGAGGGTAGTAGGCCAAGGTTTGAGCTCTCAAGTGAAAAGTATGAAGAACAGTTTGAAGATTTGATACCTAGTAGAAAGAAATTGACAAAAGTCATATTGAGTATCTAAGGAATGATTGGATTGATTGCTACCGTCTTTAGAGACGATGAATAGACTTATTTAAGGAGTCAAGAGAAACATGAATAACTTTCGAGAATATCCTACGGACTCTAAGAAGATGCTCGTTGTGTGCTGCTAATTGTAAAAGGCACGAGTTGTGGGCCTGATGAGATAAGATTCCTCAGTAGTGAAATTTCTGAAAAATAAAATCCCCGCGGAGCCCTTGAGGAATGGAATAAGTGATGAATCGACTAAGATCGATGTGAGTTGCGAAAATTGGAAATTCCTAGAATTGGTGAATTGTTATGGATGGATCAGGGGAAGATTTCCGACAAAAACAATTCAATGGATGTATGAATACGAAAATAGTATTCGAGGAATTAAGTCTAGTTGATGACCACGTCGACAATAGTGTTCCTATTTGGAATTAAAAAGGGGTCGAGTGAATCATAATAATGTGACGCAGAAAGGAAATTTGAGCCGTAGTAAAGCAAACTAAAGTGGGCTATGCGAATACGTTGTGATAGTAAAGCTATATGAGTTGGAACGTCTAATGCATGGTTGGAGTTGGCTTGCAAATGTTCTTGCGATGAAGTTGGAAAACACGACTCGCATGGAGAGGTTTCAAGTTTGCACGAACCATAAGAATTTGAGATATGTGGTTGCCTAGAAAAATTGAATGAGGAACAACGTGTGTGAAGGAAATTGCTTAAGGACTAAGAATGAAATATCCTATATCGTCTAGAAAAGGGTGATTTAAAAGCAGATGCATATAAGTGAAAACTGAGCATCGTGCATTTGGCGGATAAAGGATAGGCTTTGCTCAAGGAATAAGAAATCCAACTCTTAAATTGGAAGGTTGTCAATTGACTAATTTATTAACTACCTAAGCATCAAGCTTGAAGTCAGAAAGGAATTGAGATGCTGCAATGAACAGACCCTGACATTTAAGGGGGTTATGGAAATGGATAGAACAAGGAGGAAATCCAGATTTTCGGATACTTGGGAAAGAAACCTCAAAGTTGAGAGTAGAAACCTTAAAGTCCCATGAACGAGAGTACGAGTCCAATATTGAAAAAGGAACTTAAAGAAATGACCTCATCAGAAATTCAAAGAGAGGATTATGGTGTCCCTTGGGATGACATAAAAGTGTGCCAGACTTGCATTGGTATTATCGATGGAATGGACTGAAAATTTGGTTAATCGAACATGAGGTTAAATATTAAACGAGCCGACAAGAAAAAGACATACCCTTGAAAGGATTGATACACCGATTGGTGTGGACGTTAAAGAGTGCATTTTGGCGGGGGTTTAGTAATAATGGTGATGGACAAATGGAAGAGATTATGTGAATGCTCGAGGATGAACTGCTGACAGATGTTATGAATATCGAAAGAGAATGGAGAGAAGCAAATACAGATTGAGGATTGAAAAAGACAAGTCCTAGGGAAAGATGGCTTTGGTCGGAAAGGACAAGTAAGATCGTCAAGTCATGAAATGAATTATTTGGGAGAACGAAGATGCGATGAGATGCCAATACCCTAAAGTACTGGATGGATAGAATGTTGTAAATTTCGAGGAAGAAATTCCTTTAAGGGGGAAGAGTTGTGACATTCCGAATATTTCGCCCCCTCGAGGTTTGAGATATGAAATGAAATCTAAAAATAGAAAAATGGAAGATAAAGATTCCAAAGTTCTAATCGAATTAGACGTCACCTCATCAAGGGTAATTCGAACCACAAAAACGACGTTCCAAACATCGAGGGTAAAATTACCGTTTTGCCCCTCAAGCCTTAACCTTGCCTTTATAATTGGATAAGGGCATTTTGGTCAATCACAATATCCAATAGGCTGCCAAAAATCAAGAAAGATGAGGGCCATTGGATGAGCCTTGATTGACATGAGAACAAGTGGCAAAGGATTGGGCTATAAGTTGATATAAATACTTTTAACCTACCATTCAAGCCTTTGACCAAGTGAATTATTGGTAGAAAACTCTCTCTCCTTCTCATTTGGCCGGCCATCCCTCTCTCTCTTCACTTTCTCCATTTTCTTCTTCTTCCTTTTCTCCCTCTTGCCGACCAGCCCGTCACTCTGTCCCGACTGCTTTACTATTCCGGTCATAACTTTTTCGTCCGTCATCGCATTAAGGCGTACCACATACCATTGGAAAGCTTATCGTCTTGCCGTTCTAGCAATATATTATAGGTCCAAATACACCCAGCCGTTTGTCCCGTAAAGTCGTTTGAAGAAGTAAAGGTCAGGCTGGTCAGTTTTGAATCTGAGAGCTCCCAGTCGACCAGTCCCGACCGTATCACTATTCCGGTTACATCTTCTTCGTCCGATATCGGATCGAGGTAAAACTATTACCAAATGAAATCTTATTATCTTATCTTTTCATAGACATATTACAAGCTCAATTTGACCCAGTAGATCTTCCCATAGCTCTATTTGAGTGGACAAAGGTCTAGACGAGTTGGGGGAATGTCTTCGTTTGGCCACTTCAAGACTTCAAATTGCTTCAATTTTTTGGTGAGGTCTTCTATATTTATAGAATTAAAGTTGGATGGGCTGTGGTAAAAAGTTTAGAGGAATTTGATGGAGTTGGACCCCAAATGGGTCTTGTGTTTGAAGGGCAAAAACTGACCTTTGGAGGACCCGAAGGAACTGGCGCCATTCAAGGACTTTCCGGCGTTGCTTTGGCTCTAAATTTTTGATGAGGCTCTCTAACCCTTAGAACTACATGTTAGCAAGTAGATTAGTGGATAAATTAAGGATTTAAGCTAGTTAAGAGCTGTTAAGTTGAGGTATGCACAGAACCGGATATGCCCTATTTCGGTTCTGTGGGTGGCTGTTGGTGTTGAAGTTGAGCTCCAAATTCATCATAGAGAAGTGTGAGGATGTTAATTGATAGGTCCATGAGGTGTATGTTTAATGGGGTGAGATTTGAGCAAGGAAATTAACGATTGGATGAAATTTCCTTAGGTTGCATGGTTGAATCATCCTTGGACCCTTAGGGCCGAACCATTGGAGTACTTGGGAAGGAAATTTTGTTGGCTATAGCACAAGGTAAGAGGATTCTAAACCTTTGTAGGAGGATTGGACTCGATTGGGTGACTCGTGTGAGAATTGATCGATTTTTGGAGACTATAATGTGGTTGTCCAATGTTTGTCCTCGGAAGCTATTGAGGACATGATTGAATGATAGTGCTTGTGTCATGAATTGGTTGTTGCATTTGTGTCAATTTAATTGTCTCGCATGCCATGGATGTGTCGTTCGTTGCATGAGTGTATTCGAACGTGTGCTATGAAATGAAATGAACTTATGGCATGTCTGAGATGTCGTGATACCTTAAGGCGTATGAGACGCGGAGTTATGTGGCTGAATGCCCTGAGGCGCTGACGCGCAGGGTTTGAATTGAATGGCACCTTGAGGCATATGAGATATGGGGTTGAGAAGGCCATAGTCCTGATGCGTTAAAAAGCGAGACGGAGTTGTGATGTGTCGACACAGGCTTGGAGTGATATTGAAAACCTGATGCGTTTACGTGGGTTTGTCAATGAGACGGTCTGAAGCGTTTACGCGGACCGAGCTTGAGACGTTCTAAACGCGGGCATGAAAATGAAGAGGCGGGAAAGGGTGGAAGGCATAACATGGCTTGTTTATGCATGCTTGGACTAAATGATAAGATGCCTGAAGTGCATGCTTGTTGTTCATGTGTTATTTCGTGATAGTTGAACGCCTCTTGAGATTTTGTATAAATTGTTTGTGATTGTATTTACTTGAGTGGATGGTCAGCCTAATCTAGGGTTAGTATGACATTCTAATTTCTAGTCAATTTCAGACTCATTAATGAAAAATGAATCTATAGATGTGTTTAAGTCATATCTCGCTCGAATCTGATCAATTCAGGTAGACTGACCAAAAGGGAAAGGTTAACGCGAGACATGGTACGTGGACCTAGGAAATTCGGATAAGAAATGGCACTTCGACCATAAGGATTGTCGAGGGGATATTTAGATCCACAAAAAGGCCGATCCAAGAACGATTAGGGAATGCCTTGCGAGTGTAAGACGATTAGCGCGCGGATGATGCCGTTTAACCAACGTATGATTTGCAAATTTTTTTCTAAATTAGATAGTGAAGATCGAGACCAAAGGGACTAGTGATAAACCCTCACAATTACATGACAACCAAAGCCGCCACGAATTGACGAGCCCTAAATGTGATTAGAATCACAAGGTCGATACGCGTAAAGTCTGCAAAAGCCACCCGTCAGTTCGGGATAGGCCGGAACCACATCTGATAGAGGAAACCATCAGAAACAAGTCTTGAAAAATTTAAAATGGAAAATCAAGAATTTAAACGTTATTCGGATTGGCCGTCACCCTATCGAAGAATTTTGGAGCGAGAAAAGCGACGTTCTGAACGTCGGGGGTAAAATTACCCTTTTATTTCCTCAAGCTTAGAACCTTGCCATGCATTAGAAGAAGAGCAATTTGGTCATTAAACCCACCCCAAGACCACCGAAAATTTAAAGGATTATTGGCCATTGGATCAAAGCTTGAATGACAAGTGGACAGGTGTCACAAGATCAAGCATTGGATGGTCATGTCTAACTTTATTCACCTAACATTTAACCTCTTTGACCAAGCCTTGTATATAGCAAATTTCCTCTCTCTCCTCATTCATGACCGGCAATTTCACTCCCTCATAGCTCACGACCACTCTTCTTCTTTCTCTTTCTTCTCGCTGCCGCTCGACCAGTTTCTAGGTCTCCGTTCGCCACCCACGACGACCACTTTCGGCCATCGCCTGACCGCCGACCGACTACACCAGCTTAGCCCTACATCTTGCCGACCTACTCGAGTTGGAAGCCAACCATTTGGACCACCGAGGAGCTCCGGCCAAGTGTTTTCCCGAGAGCCGACGAAATCTGCTCCAGCTTGAGGTAGGTCCGGTTTCTAACCCCTTAGGAGGCTAAAATGTTGAAGTCTTGAGGTCAAATTTTATGAAGATCTAGTAGATATATATATGAATCTGTGGTAAAAAGTTGACAGGGATTTGAAGAATTTTTTACCTCGAAACGATCTAGTGAACTTGGACAGAAAACTACTGGATTCTGACCTTGGACGATCCGGCGACTTTCGACGAGTTTCCAGCGACGATTCAACCTCAAACTCACAATGAGCCTCATAAACCCTTAGATAGGCATGTTAAGAGGTATGATGATAATTAAATGATGGATTTAGAGTTGGTTTAGGGCTGATTGTGCTCGGTTTGCACAGAACCAAGAAGAACAGGTTCGGTTTTGTGCAAGGCCGAGGTTGTTGGGCTAATGATGGTTGGATTATAAGTCCCAAATTGATGATTAAGACATACTAGGATGATGAGGATTAGGTTATGGGGGATTGTGGTTCATGGATTGAGGATTTGGACATGGGAATTGATGCATTGATTGAATTTTATTAGGTTGCGTGGTGAGTTCGGTGTTGGACCATAGGGGGCCAAACCTTTGAGGACCAAGAAGATAATTTGTGTGGTATCAACCGCAAGGTAAGGGAATCCTAAACTTAGAATAGAAAGATTAGACTTAATTGGGTGAGTCGAGGGTTGAATTGATTGATTATGAGGATTTGCCCAAGGGGATAATTTTCATTATATCCTAAGACGTTATAGGATGTTTGTGTGTGACATGGTTTATGCTTGAGTCGTTTGCCATGTCTAATGTCATTTGATTGTCTTGCATGCCATGACTATTCAAATTGTGCATGAGTTGCACCTATTGTTCGTTGTGAATTGAGTCGAGATGACATGGCATAAGCATAACATGGCGAGGCCCTGAGGCTTATGAGACGCGAGGCGGGAGGTGGATATCTTGATGCGATGTAATCGTGGGGTGGAGTTGATGTTGTATGGCGCCCTGATGCGATCTAATCGCGGAGTTGAGATGGCCACGGTCCTAATGCGAATTATTCGCGGGACGGAGGTTTGTGGTGATGATATTGGCCTAGAGATTCATTGAAACCTGATGCGTTTACGCGGGTTGCCAACGACGATCTGATGCATTTACGCGGACCGAGCCTGATGCGATCTAATCGCGGGCTGGAAGATGAGGCAGGCAGGATGAGGTGATTGTGGTGAAATGACAGGATGAGGTGTGCATGCCCATCTAAGTGTGACATGGTATCATAGTTGCATGCCCATCATCTGTTCGTCACTATCTTATTTGTTTGTGCCTGTATGTTTATGAGTATGGAGTTTTGGGATAGATGACTACTTGAGTGGACGATCGGCCTGACCTAGGGTTAAGACTTTTTTACTGAGATGTGTATCTCGCCCCTTTGGGGACCCCAATTTTTACAGATCCTAGGTCTTAGCTATGTGGCCTATTCATTTTGGGGATCCCAAGGAGATGACGGCATATTTTGACGAGTTCCCAGATAGGCAAGGGAACATTTATGTGAGAAAATGTACAATTGTATGGGTCGATGAGGGTAGCCCAGATTGGAAGCCTCATAGGTTCGAAGCATGGTTCAAGAAGGTCGAAGAGCCCCACGAGATACCCCGAGGAGTTATCCCTTATTGGTGCCAGACCGCGAGGGACCAGGAGCTGCTAGAGGGATCCGTAGTTGGTTCTAGGAATGGGCCGGAGAAGACCCCGACGATGGACTTTTATCATGGAGAAGGATGAGGTGATTGTCGTGGAGGCTACCGAGGAGGATCTCGCAGAGCCGTCGCAGGAGGCGACCATGGAGGATTCGATCGAGGTTCCATCCGAGACCTTCTCCGAGTATGAGCCAACAGAGGATGCAGAGGATACAGGGGACTCCAGCAGCTTATCTTAGATGTCCTAGTTTCAGGCTCAATCTTGTGATGGCGACCCGCGACCATAGCTATTTTGGATGTCGATGACGATCATACTTTTGATGTGCTTACCCCGTCGCCCTTGCCTAGCGATTTGTAGGAGTTGGTATTTGTATGAATAGTATGTCATGATGTATGACAGTTATTATGTTATCCAGGTCCCACTTAACTTATATTTGTACGGGAATTTATTTGAGTACCGCTTCCACATGCTTAATATATATAATATTTCTCGACTTGATTGTGGATCTTGGGACCACGAGAGATGTGTTGTTTGCTTATAGGGATGTTCGCGTGCTCGATGGGCTCGAGGCATAACATCCCCGTCTGATTTGGTATCAGAGCAAGATCAGCTCGATCCAAAGGTAGTTGAGGACTGGAGTAATAAGAAGGATTAAGTTGGGATAAGGACGGATAGCAAGACCTTAGGAGGCTGATTAAGATACGGCATGGGGTGTATAGTGTGTGACCTGATACTTTGGATTGGTGTTCGATCTCAGCGGGATTGTGGAAATGCATGAGGACCAAGTTCCCTACTTTGGATTGAAGATCATTTATGGACTTTGGTTTGTTTAAGGGATGAAAGTGATTGGCTTTAGTGAATCACTAGAGTGAATGGAATTGAGAAATGGCCATGGGCCATTGGTTGAAATGTTTCTAGAGTCTGTGGTATGGAGTATCGTTGGATTGTAACTATTTCTGTTAAGGGTTAGTTAGTAGCTCTAGATTTGAATGATTGAGTAAGTTACTAACTCCTCGCTGAACTTGTGGTGGACTAGGTTCAATAGAAAGAAGCAAGGATGAGCAACCCATCTAGAAGGTCTGGAAGAACCAGAGGCGGAGATTCTAGCTTGAGGCTGCTTGTCACTGAAGATCCAAGGATGGATGGTGTGCTGAGGGCACTGGAAAGGATTGGCGACATGATTGATAGGCAGGCCCAGAATCTGGACGCTGCCATCGCCCAGGCAGTAGGAGTTGCCAGAGCAATCGTCATGCCAACAATGGCAACAATGGTGGTAATGGAAGCAAGGGTGAACTGAACCAGAGTAACGAAGTTGTGAACACCCAAGATGAAGTCGTTATGTCCAAACAGATGGGCTAATTAGTGGAACAGTTCATAAAGCTAAAGCCGACACAATTCGATGGGACAGGAGATCCCGAGCTAGCGCCTAGATGGATCGAGAAGTTAGAGAAAGCCTTCGGAGTGCTGAGATGCACCGATAAGGAAAAGGTACTACTAGCAGTGTACCAACTGGAGGATACTGCAAATGATTGGTAGGCTGCCATCAAGAATGGCGTATTCCCTGAAGGAACAGTCATGAATTGGGAAGCCTTTAAGACGGCCTTCAATGATAAATATTTCTCAGAAACGGCCAAGGAAAAGAAGCAGGTGGAATTCCTGTAGTTACGTCAGAACCAGCTGACGATAGACCAGTATGAGGCCGAGTTCTAGAAGCTGTCGAGGTACGCACCACTATTCGTGGAGGACTTGCAGGAGAAAGCGCAGAGATTCAGGGATGGTTTGAGGCCCGAGCTCCGTAGCCAGATGATTACGCTAAATTTGAGGACCTATAAGGAAATCTATGAGTGCGACCAGATGATTGAACGGGACGTGAAAGAGAGAAACACCGCAACTGGATCACAGTTCACGCCCTTTAGAGATAACCGCCAGATGGGCAAGAGGCCGATGGCAGGCAATAGACGTTTTGTGCCTCCCGTGTGGAAGGATATCGTGAAACCGCGAAATCCCATGAACTGGAGCTGCAAACTTTGTGGCAGAAGGCATGGAAATGGACCATGCCCGGTAAGGACCGGGGCTTGCTTTAAATGTGGTCAGCTGGGCCACCAGATGAGGATGTGCCCGAATCAAGCTCCGACAAGTCGACCGCAAGGATAGAGACCGCAATCTGGACCGTCGACTACAACTCCCCAGATCGAACAGAATCGACTACCGGCACAGGGAAGAATATATGCAGTAGCCCGCAGAGAGGCGGAGGAGACATCAGGTGTGGTCACAGGTACGGTTTACTTGTGCAACCAACCTGCATATGCATTAATCGACCCTGGTGCCACGCATTCGTTTATGTCTACACAGTTTGCTGAATTAGTGGGAATGAACTTGAAACTGTTGAATGTAATTTTGCATGCTGCCACACCATTAAAGAATAATATATTGGTTTCAATGGGCTGTGCTAATTGTGAGATTGTGATTGGAGGGAGTAAAGAAAGTATTGACCTAGCTATCTTAGCCATGCACGACTTTGACGTAATCATAGGAATGGATTGGTTGGGTAAGCAGAAGGCAGTAGTAGACTGTGGTAGTAAGATAATCCGGTTTTATCCGAGAGGCTGCCCTGGCTTTGAATTGGTGGGAAGTCGAGGAGGAATCTTGATTCCCTTAGTCTCATCTTTGGAAGTGACTAAGCTAATGTCTGAAGGGTGTCAGGCATACTTAGTGGCAGTAATGGACACGACTACTGAAGAGCCAAAGTTAGAGAGTATTCTGGTAGTGCGTGAATTTCCTAACGTGTTTCCCCAAGAGTTGCCAAGATTACCACCGGAACGGGAAATAGAATTTGTGATTGAGTTAGCCCCTAGAATGGAGCCGATTTCGAAAGCACTTTACAGGATGTCCCTATCAGAACTGAAGGAGTTAAAGGTATAGATGCAAGAGTTGCTAGACAAGGGATTTATCCGGCCTAGTGCTTCACCGTGGGGAGCACCGATGCTGTTTATAAGGAAGAAGGATGAGTTTTTGCATTTATACATCGACTATCGACAGCTGAACCAAGTGACAGTGAAGAATAAATACCTACTGCCGAGAATTGACGATCTGTTTGATCAGTTGCAAGGAGCGGCGGTATTTTCGAAAATTGACCTGAGAACAGACCAGTTGAGGATCAAGAAGGAAGACATGCCTAAAACTGCCTTTAGGACGAGGTATGGTCATTATGAGTTTACGGTGATGCCGTTTGGATTGACCAACGCTCCAGCTGCATTCATGGACCTGATGCATAGAGTATTTAAGGAAATTCTGGACAGATTCGTCATAGTCTTCATTGACGATATCTTGATTTACTCGAAGAATGGTGCAGAACATGAGGAGCACCTAAGGATTGTACTACAGACCCTGAGGAAGCATTCGCTCTATGCGAAGTTGAGTAAGTGTGAGTTATGGCTGAACAGGGTAGTATTTCTTGGTTATGTGGTTTCCGGTGAACGAATCGCAGTGGATCTTGCGAAGATCAAAGTTGTGCCTCGACCTACTACGGTCACTAAAGTCAGAAGTTTCTTGGGATTGGCAGGATATTACAAACGTTCCGTGGAGAAATTCTCATCCATAGCCATCCCATTGACGTTGTTAATGAAGAAGGAAACGAAGTTTGAATGGACTGACAAATGTGAGAGGAGTTTTCAAGAGCTTAAGCATAGATTGACGACGGCGCCAGTACTGACAATTCCATCAAGACCGAGAGGCTACGAGATTTACAGCGATGCTTCGCTGAAAAGATTGGGCTGTGTGTTGATGCAGCACAGAAGAGTAATGGCATATGCATCCAGGCAGCTGAGACCACATGAAATGAACTACCCAACTCATGACTTGGAGTTACCGGCAATTGTATTAGCTCTGAAGATTTTGAGGCATTACCTATGTGGCGAGAAATTCCAAATCTATACCGACCACCAAAGTTTAAAGTATCTGTTTTCTCAAAAGAAGCTAAATATGAGACAACGTCGATGGATGGAGCTGCTCAAGGATTATGATTATGATATATAGTATCAACTTGGGAAGGCAAACAGAGTATCAGATGCGCTTAGTCGAAAGTCGAGCATCGCCTGTCTGTTAGTAAAGGGTTGGTCGATGATTGAGAACCTAAGGGATTCTGAGTTCAGACTAGAGGTTAGCCAATTGTCTAGCTTGGTAGCTACATTGAGGGTAGAACCTGAGGTTCACGAAGGAATAAAGGCCTTGCAGTCTACGAACCCAGAGATTCAAAAAATCCTTGAGATGGATGCGACGAAGAGAAAACTCAAGTTTTAGGTGTTTGAGGACGGAATCCTAAAGTTTCGAGGACGATTGTGCGTGCCCAAGGATGAAGGACTCGGGAAAAGGATTTTATCAGAGGCTCACAGGAGCAATTATAACATCCACCCTAAAAGTACGAAAATGTACCAGAACTTGCGACAACACTATTAGTGGAACGGGATGAAAGTAGACGTAGCAAAGCATGTGGCTAAGTGTTTGATGTGCCAGCAAGTGAAAGCGCAGCACTGTAAGCTTTGAGGATTATTACAGCCACTGGAGATACCCGAATGGAAGTGGGAGCATGTGACTATGGATTTTATGATGGGACTCCTAAGAAGCCATCGAGGTCACGACTCTATATGGGTAGTCGTGGATAAATTGATCAAGTTCACACATTTCATCCTGGTGCGAAAGGACTTCGCTATGGATAGGTATGCAGAGCTATACATGAGGCAGATAGTGAGGTTGCACGGAGTGCCAGTGACGATCACTTCGGATAGAGATCCTAAGTTCACGGCAAACTTTTGGAAAAGTCTGCAAGAAGCCATGGGAACTCAATTGCAGTTTAGTGCAGCCTACCATCTACAGATGGACGGACAGTCGGAAAGGACGATACAGACACTTGAGGATATGTTGTGTGCATGCGTCATTGATTTTAAAAGTGGATGGGAAAGTCAGCTACATCTAGTATAGTTTGCTTGTAATAACAACTACCAGTAGAGCATCCGGATGGCACCATTCGAAGCACTTTATGGACGAGCCTGCAGAACCCCGATTTGCTGGGATGAGGTTGGAGAAAGGAGTATCACAGGCCTAGAGTTGGTGGAGCAATCAGTGGAAGCAGTGAAGATAATTCGGGATAGACTGAGGACGGCATAGTGTCGTCAGAAGAGCTATGCAGATAAGCGGCGCAAGCCCTTGGAATTTCAAGTGGGCGATCACGTTTTCCTTAAGGTATCGCCGATGAGAGGACTATCGTGATTCGGAAAGAATGGGAAGCTGAGCCCAAGGTATATAGGCCCCCCTTTGAGATACTAAAGCGGATTGGAACCTTGGCCTACAGGCTTGCCTTGCCGCCTAATCTATCCCAGGTGCACAATGTATTCCATGTGTCGATGCTGTGAAAGTATGAACCAGATCCGACACGTGCTGGACTACGAAGCCATAGAAGTGGACGACAGAGTGTCTTACATGGAGAAGCCGATAAGGATCGAAGACCGGAAGGAGCAAATCCTCAGGAATAAGAAGATTTCACTGGTTAAGGTAGTATGGGAGCACCATGGAACTGAAGGTGCCACATGGGAGAACGATGAGATAATGAGGCGACAGCATCCCCATTTATTTGAGTGATTAAGTGTAATGAAAATTTTGAAGGCGAAATTTTTATAAGGGGGTAAAGTTGTGACATTCTGATTTCTAGTCAATTTCATACTTATTAATGAGAAATGAATCTAAAGATGTATTTTAGTCATATCTCGCTCGAATCTGATCAACTCGAGTAGACTGACCAAAAGGGAAAGGCTAACGCGAGACATGGTACGTAGACCTAGGGAATTCGGATAAGAAATGGCGCTTTGAACATAAGGATTGTCGAGAGGATATTAAGAACCACAAAAAGGCCGATCCAAGAATGATTAGGGAGCCTTGCGAGTGTCATACGATTGGAGTGCAGGTGATGTCGCTTAACCAACGTATGATTTAAAAAATTTTTCCTAAATCAGACAGTGAAGATCGAGACCAAAGGGACTAGTGATAACCAAAGCCGCCACGAATTGACGAGCCCTAAATGTGATAAGAATCACAGGGTCGATACGCGTAAAGTCCGCAAAAGCCAACCGTCGGTTCGGGATAGGTTGGAACCACGTCTAATAGAGGAAACCATCAAAATTAAGTCTTGAAAAATTTGAAATGGAAAATCAAGTATTCCAACGTTATTTAGATTGGTCGTCGCCCTATCGAAGAGTTTTGGAGCGAGAAAAGCGACGTTTTGAACGTCGATGGTAAAATTATCCTTTTGCCCCTCAAGTTTTAAACCTTGCCATGCATTAGAAGAAGGGCAATTTGGTCAGTAAACCCACCCTAAGACCACCGAAAATTTGAAGGATTATTGGCCATTGGATCAAAACTTGAATGACAAGTGGACAAGTATCACAAGATCAAGCATTGGATGGTCATGTCTAACTTTATTCACCTAACATTCAACCTCTTTGACCAAGCCTTGTATATAGAAAATTTCCTCTCTCTCTCCTCATCCATGACCGGCCATTTCACTCCCCCATAGCTCACGGACACTCTTCTTCTTCCTTCTTCTTCTCGATGTCGCTCGACCAGTTTCTAGGTCTCAGTTTGCTGCCCACGACGACCACTTTTAGCCACCGCCTGACAGCTGACCGACCACACCAGCTTAGCCCTATGTCTTGTCGACCTCCTCAAGTTGGAAGCCAACCATTTAGACCACCGAGGAGCTCCAGCCAAGTGTTTTCCCGATAGCCGACGGAATCTGCTCCATCTTGAGGTAGGTCTGGTTTCTAACCCCTTAGGAGGTTGAAATGTTGAATTTTTGAGGTCAAATTTTATGGAGGTCTAGTAGACAATCTGTGGTAAAAATTTGAGAGTGATTTGAAGAAGTTTTGACCTCGAAACGGTCTTGTGAACTTGGACAGAAAACTGTCGGATTCTGACCTTGGACGATCCGGCGACTTTCGACGAGTTTTCGGCGACGATTCAACCTCAAACTCACGGTGAGCCTCATAAACCCTTAGATAGGCATGTTAAGAGGTAGGATGATAATTAAATGATGGATTTAGAGTTGGTTTAGGGCTGATTATTCCTGATTTGCACAGAACCGAGAAGAACCGGTTCGGTTTTGTGCAAGGCTGGGGCTGTTGGGCTGATGATGGTTGGATTGTAAGTCCCAAATTGACGATTAAGACATGCTAGGATGATAAGAATTAGGTTATGGGGGATTATGGTTCATGGATTGAGGATTTAGACATGGAAATTGATGGATTGATTGGATTTTATTAGGTTGTGCGGTGAGTTCCTTTTTGGACCATAGGGGGCCGAACCTTTAAGGACCAAGAAGAGAATTCGTGTGGTATCAACCGCAAGGTAAGGGAATCCTAAACTTAGGATAGGAAGATTGGACTCAATTGGGTGAGTCAACAGTTGAATTGATTGATTATGAAGATTTGTCCAAAGGGATAATTTTCATTATATCCTAAGACGTTATAGGATGTTTGTGTGTGACATGATTTATGCCTGAGTCGTTTGCTATGTCGAATGTCATTTGATTGTCTTGCATGCCATGACTATTTAAATTGTGCATGAGTTGCACCTATTGCTCGTTTGTGAATTGAGTCGAGATGACATGGCATGAGCATGACATGGCGAGGCCCTGAGGCGTATGAGACGCGGGATGGGAGGTGGATACCCTGATGCGATGTAATCGCGGGGTGAAGTTGATGTTGTGTGACGCCCTGATGAGATCTAATTGTGGAGTTGAAATGGCCACGGTCCTAATGCGAATTATTCGTGGGACGGAGGTATGTGGTGATGATATTGGCCTAAAGATTCATTGGAACATAATGCGTTTATGTAGGTTGTCAATGACGGTCTGATGCGTTTACGCGGACCAAGCCTGATGCGATCTAATCGCAGGTTGGAGGATGAGGCAGGCAGGATGAGGTGATTGTGGTGAAATGGCAGGATGAGGTGTGCATGACCATATAAGCGTGACATGGTATCATAGTTGCATGTCCATCATCTGTGTGTCACTATCTTATTTGTATGTGCCTGTATGCTTATGAGTATGGAGTTTTGGGATAGATGACTGCCTGAGTGGACGATCAACCTGACCTAGGGTTAGAACTAATTTACTGAGATGTGTATTTCACCCCTTTAGGGACCCTTACTTTTACAGATCCTAGGTCTTAGCTATGTGGCCTATTCGTTTTTGGGATCCCAAGGAGATGACGGCATATTTTGACGAGTTCCCGGATAGGCAGGGGAACATTTATGTGAGAAAACGTACGGTTATTTGGGTCAATGAGGATAGCCTGGACTGGAAGCCTTATAGGTTCGAGGCATGGTTCAAGAAGGTCGGAGACGAGTTGATTGGGCCATTGAAGCCCCACGTAATACCCCAGGGAGTTATCCTTGATTGGTGCCAGACCGCGGGGGAGTAGGAGCTGCCAGAGGGATCCGTAGTTAGTTCTAGGAACGGGCCGAAGAAGACCCCGACGATGGACTTTACCATGGAGGAGGAAGAGGTGATTGTCATGGAGGCTACCGAGGAGGATCTCGCAAAGCCGTCACAGGAGATGACCATGGAGGATTCGATCGAGGTTCCATCCGAGACCTTTTCCGAGTATGAGCCGACAGAGGATGCAGAGGATATAGGGGACTCCAGCAGCTCATCTTAGGTGTCCCAGTTTCTTGGCTCAATCTTGTGATGGCGACCCCCGACGATGGCTGTTTTGGATGTCGATGACGGTCATACTTTTGATGTGCTTACCCCGTCGCCCTTGCCTAGCGATTTGTAGGAGTCGGTATTTGTATGAACAGTATGTCATGATGTATGAGAGTTATTATGCTATCTAGGTCTCACTTAACTTATATTTATACGGGGATTTATTTGACTACCACTTCCGCATGCTTAATATATATAATATCTCTCGACTCGATTGTGGATCTTGGGACCACGAAAGATGCGTTGTTTGCTTGCAGGGATGTTCGCGTGCTCGATGGGCTCGGGGCTTGACAGTTAGGACCTACCTTACTGAGATTTATATCTCACCTAGTTGTGGGATTAACTTTTTCAAGTCCCTAGCTATGAAAATCTGAGCTTGCCAATGGTTGATATTTGAAGAAGTAATTACAGGAAATAAATTTATACTTTTGTGACTTTAAGGATTTCATGTTTCGTTGAAGTTAGTATTGTATCCTCTGAACTTATAGTCTGCGTTTATAAGAAGACGTACCCTATGTCCCAAGTCATCTTGAGTTTGAACTAATGGAGAAGTTTTATCGCTTCCGTATGTTCGTGTCATTTAAAAGTTAAATTGTTGGCCAACGGATCCTGGGGATCACTGAGACAAGATGGCCCTGGTGGGATTTTGCGTGCCTGACAGGTTCGGGGCATGACAGTTCCAGTTTGCTTGATGCGGCAGTTTCCCTATACTCTTCCTCATTGGAGGGACGAAATGTTTATTACTAGCCATCAGTCTTTTATTTATTTGACGATTATCTCGGAATGAACTAAATCGCGATCCAGTTGCGGCGGTCCTCTCCTTCATATCCCTTTCTATCATTTGTCCACGTTCATAAATTTTCTTATAAGTTCTCAAGTTCAGAACCATCATCTGACTATGAAGCTCGGGTCTCAACCCATCTCGAAACCTCCTTGCCTTTTCCAGCGGGTCCTCCACTGATCTGGGTGCGTACCTTGACAGTCTAGCAAATTCAGCTTCATATTGGTCCACTGTCAGATAATTCTGGCGCAGTTGTAGAAATTCCACTTGCTTTCTCTCACGTGCCGTCTTGGAAAAATACTTATCGTCAATGCGATAGTAAATGCATTCCACGTTAAGGCAATTCCTTCTGGAAAAATTTCGTTGTTGGTGGCACTCCACCAGTCATTAGCGGTACTTTCCAATTGATACACCGCCAGTAATACCTTCTCTTCGTTAGTGCATCTCAGAACCCCAAAAGCCTTCTCAAGCTTCTCTATCCACCTAGGTGCCAATTCAAGGTCTCTAGTTCCATCGAACTGAGTTAGCTTCAGCTTAATAAACTATTCAACCAATTGACCCATCTGTCTAGCCGTAACACCTCCTTCCTAGGCATTGCCTACTTCATTGCCTTGGTCGTTATCGTCGTTATTCCCATTACCTCCGTTGTTGCCATTATTTGCGTTAACAGCAGCTATAGCAGCTCCAACAGCCTGAGCAATGGCAGCATCCCTGTCTTGGGTTTGTCGGTCTATAAGATCGCCAATCCTTTTGAGTGCTCTCAGCACTCCATCCATTATTGGGTCTTCCACCACGAGCGGTCTTGAGCTAGAAGCTCCACTCCTAGGTCTTCCAGGTCTCCTAGGCGAATTGTTCTTTTTGTCCACACTTACACATCTGGACCCTATAATTCCACCTCGGAATTAAGGACTTACTTATCTAGTCAAGCCTAGTGATTTTAAAAATACACCCTAAAAATATCGGTCACAACAAAACAACCATCCACACAGTCCTTTCTGAGAATACGTTAATCAGAGTCGCAACTACAACTCAATTCCAGTCACCTCGGCAGTTCAACACAATCAGTGATAATCATTCACTCGACAAGTCAAAATTCATGAATAACTCCCTGTACTAAGCACAAGGCTTGATCTTCATAACTACCACAATCATGCCAAAACCACATGTCAACCACATGCGCCAATTCATATGACATGCATTTCGTGTCTAACTTTAACGAACATCCTAAAGTCTTGCTACCCAGCCAATCCCAACTCATTCCTCCTTAATACTTCAGTCCTCAATCAACTTGGATCGAGACGACCTTGCTTTGATACCAAACAAATGGGGATGTCACGCCTCGTGCCTTATCGCAGCTCGCAACATCCAAACAGTACCGTTCAAGTCCCAAGATACGGCTCGCGCGGTACGCGTAAAGTGAAATGCGCATGCGGAAGTAAAAAGAATGAACACCTACTATAAATTATATGAATGGAAGCCTGGAATAACAAGAACATAGATATGTATACATAACACCATCAAGGTTTATACAAAAGATGTAGATAACTACTTCTGTAGATGGGTCAAGGTGATTGGGGATCGACCAAAAGACTACAAAATCCTAAGTCCCCAAATGCTCACAAGTCAACGAGGATCACCACCAAAAGACTGCTTAGCAAGGTCAGGAAACCCCTAAGTCGAACCGCTACCTCCATCTGTCTCGTCCTCATCTTCGTCTGGGTCACAATCCGAGAAGGTCTCAGAACGTGCATCCATCGAGTCGTCCACCATGACATCCTCCAACTCGTCCTCAGAAGCAGAGATCTCTATCACCTCGTCAACGTCCTCCAGGGTAGGGGTCTTGTCACGTCCCGAACTCGGAAAGCACGTGAACATCCCTATCCATGCCGTTCATTCATAAATGCTCCAGGATCCAACGGCCAATAACTTACAACTCTTTGCAAAATACGCACGCGAAAGCGATGCCATCTCCCGTCATATAATTACAGCAGCATACAGATGACTTAGGACATATACAACAAGGTCTCTGTAACCCATTTACCAAAAATTCAATTCCTAATTCATCAAACAGAAGTATAATCCCAACATCACAATAACAAATCAATCCCAAGGCACAATTGGTCAACTCTATCTCTTCAAATGCCACTCCTTGGCAGGCTCTTATTACCTTCGCCTGGAACCTGAAAAATGTAAGCCCCCACTAGGGTGAGATATAAACTCAGTAAGGTGGGTCCTAACCCTAGGTTAGGCCGACCATCCACTCAAGCAGTCGCGTCACTCAACAGATCCCAACTTATGAACACCTACAGGCATAACAATCGCAATTCAATACATAATAACATACAGAGGATAGGCATGCATTTATGATCTCGTGCCATACTCATGTGCAAATGTATACTCGACCTGCCTCATCGCCACATCCATCAACTCTTGCCTGCCTCATTCTCTAGCCCGCGATTAGAATGCATCAGGCTCGGCCCACGTAAATACATCAGACCGTCATTAGTGACCCGCGTAAACGCATCAGGTCCCGGTTCAATTCCAGGCAAGGTTTCCCGCGATTAGATCGCATCAGGACTGTGGCTATCTCAACCCCGAGACTTCATCGCATCAGGGCGCCATCTTATCATACTTCACCCTGCGACCTCGTCGCATCAGGGTCTTAACCTTCCGCCCCGCATCTCACACACCTCAGGGCCATGTCATGCTATGCTCATGCCATAATCAGGACTTATGCTTTGACTCTCAATTCAATGGCACACTCAGTGGCAAGTGCCAATTTAAACACATTTCATAAATTATGTGGTATGCAGGCAAATCAAATGACATACAAACAGGGCAATCACTCAAGCATGAACAACATCACATACATTCATCCTATACATCTTAAGACACATCAAGCTATCACCTTTGGGAATTTCCTTACAAACCGATCCAATTGGCCCTCGACTTACCCATTCGAGTCAAATTGTCTTAACAAAGGGTTAGGAATTCCCTTACCTTTGATTTGGCGACACAAATTACTCCTCTTGAGCCCCAAGGTTTCGGCCCTCAATGTCCACAACCGGATTTGTCGCGCAACCTAACATATTCAACCAATTTCACCAATTTCCATACTCAATTCCTCAATCCATCAATCCCAATTGCCCATAACACAACCCTCAACATCTCATCACATCATAAACAACAATTTGGAACTCAATATTACCAACCTCAGCCTCCAACAATTCGGTTTTCTCCGGTCTTGCACAGAACCGAACCGGTTCTTCTTCGTTCTGTGCAAACGGGGCACAATCAGCTCTAAACCAACTCTATTGCCATCATTTTCTCATCATCCTATCTCTTAACATGTCTAGTTAAGGATCCAAAAGGCTCACCGAAGATTGGAGCTTGATTGGTTGCTGGAAACCCTTTGAAGTCGCCGGATCCTTCCTTGGTCAGTAACCGGCAGTTTCCGGGCAAGATATACATGGGTGGTTCATGGTCAAAAACTTATCAAATAAATCCTAAATTTTTACCACAGATTCCTACACATGTATTCTAAGTCTTCACCAAATTTGAGCTTGAAAATCCAAGAATTTGACCTTCAAACGGACTGAGGAACGGACCTACCTCAGGTTGGCTCCAATTCTGTCGGCCTGTGGGAGAATGCTTACTCCGAATTCCACAGAGCTCCAAATGACTTAATTCAAGTTGGAGGATGTCGAAAAGAGGTGGATATATGTTGTGGTGATCAGCTGGTGGCAGATGGTGGCCGAAAGTGACCCTCGTGGGCACCGAACATAGGCTCTAGAACTGATCGCTGGTTCCTCCAAGTCAGTTTCTAGGCGAAATGTACGAGGTCAGTTCGTGGTCAAAAACTCATCAAATTGAGCCCAACTTTTTACCACAGATTTCTACACGTCTCAGCTTGATCTCCACAAACTTTGAGCTATAGATTCTAATATTTTGATCACCAAAGGGACTGAGACCGAACCTACCTCAGATTAGAGCAGTTTCCATCGACTCTCGGGAGAATCCTTGCTTCAGACTCCTTGGTGCTCCAAATGCTCCGATTCTTATTGGAAAATGTTGGCAAGACATAGATCTTTGTTTGGGTGGCTGACCGGCCTCCAAGGGTGGCCGAAAGTGGCCGTGGTGGCCGGAGAAGTGGAGCCCAGATTCTGGTCGCCGGTGAGCAGAAACTGGAGGAAGTAGAAGATGAAGATGGCATGAGTTTCTTGGGGTGGTCTGGCCGAATGGGCTATGAAGAGAGAGAGGAGAGAGAGATTTTGTGTTATATCCAATGGCTTTAGTCAAGGTTTTGAATGGTAGGTATGTAAAGTGAACATGACTATTCTTTAAGCCATCCATTAACACATGTCCCATTTGCTTTTCCAAGATGATCCAAGGGCCATGCTTCCTCCTTGAGTTTTGGCAGCCTAGAGGGGTTAAAAGTCCAATTTTCCCTTCTTCAATTGCAAGGGAAAAGTTTTAAGCTTGAGGGGCAAAATGGTCATTTTACCCCCGATGTTCAGAACGTCATTTTTCTCGCTCTGGAATTCTTCGATAGAGCGACGGCCAATCCGAATAACGTTGGAATTCTTGATTTTTCATTTCAAATCTTTCAAGGCTCATTTCTAATAGTTTTCTCTACCAGACGCGGTTCCAGCCTTTCCCGAAACGACGGGCGGCTTTCGCAAACATTACGCGTATCGACCCCGTGATTCATACCACGTTTAGGGCTCGTCAATTTGAGGCAGCTTTGGTTGTCATGTAATTGTGAGGGCCTATCACTAGCTCTTAAGGTCTCGATCTTCACCATCAGATTTAGGAAACTTTTGCAAATCATACGTTGGTTAAGCGGCATCACCCGCGCTCCAATCGTATGACGCTCGCAAGGCATCCCTTAATCGTTCTTGGATCGGCCTTTTTATGGCTCTAAATATTCCCTCGACAATCCTTATGGTCAAAGCATTATTTCTTATTCAAGTTCCCCAGGTCTACGTACCTCGTCTCGCTTTAACCTTTCCCTTCTGGTCGGCCTACTCGAATTGATCAGGTTCGAGAGGAATACGACTGAAATACATCTCCAGATACACACTTCTCATTACTGAACGTAAAATCGACTGGAAATCAAAATGTCACAACTCTTCCCCCCTTAAAGAAATTTCGTCCTCGAAATTTGCAATCCTTCCCATCCATCCAATACTTTGGGGGTGTAGGGGCTCGTCGCATCCTCACTCTTCCGAATAATCCCTTCCAATTCAAGGCCATCCTTCTCTAGGACTGATCTCGTTTAGTCCTTAATCCAACAGGCTTCTCTTCATTCTCTTTTGGTATTAATATCATTTGCCAACGGCTCATCCTCAAGCATTCACCTTATCTCTTTCATTTGTCTATGGCCATCATTGTCAAGCCCTTGCTAGAATAAACTCTTAATGCTCATACTCTTCGGCGTACTACTCCTTTCAAGCTCCTTTCACGCAACAGAGATTCTAGGGTTTTATCAATATGCCCTCCATTAGTCAAATCGATTTATGGCCCTCTCGACTCCTTGAACTTTTACATAGTTGCTTCCATAGCAATCCATTCTCGATTTCATCCGAAATTTCCTTGGACCAAAGTGATCCTTCAACTTTCATTGACACATCTAGTACTCGACTACAAGGTAGGCAAACTTCAACTTTCAATATCATGCCCCTTTCTTTATCAGCATGACTAATGCTTGACCTCATGTTAGACCAATCCACTTTCAGTCCATTCGTCGATAGCTTTGACGCGAGTCTGGCACGCCTTTGTGCCATCCCAAAGGTCACTATAATTCCTCCTTTGAATCATACTTGCGTCTATAGGCCTTAAGAGTTCCATCCATTTCTATAATCCGTTCAATATCGATGTTCAATCGTGGTAACATCTCAATTTCCTTCTGGCCTTCAGGCAAGGTGTTTTCAGTAGCCATCATTCTAGTCCATTACTCAATGTTCAACTCTCACTTGTAAACACCCGTTAAACTGTTCACCCTTCCTTAGCGATGCGACTATCGCTATAACAATACTTGGGTGCTCTCTTCGTTCCACATGTCTCGTCTCCAATTCCCTTTATACGGTCCATACTCTCAACCTCCTTTAGTTCTCATAACTTCAAGGTCTTCTTTGCACAAGCAATGCCCCTATATCCTCAACCGATTTCTATACGTCAGTGTTGCCTCTTATTCGATTCCCCTCAGGAGACTACTACCTTATACCCTTGTGGTAGGTGTTGCCTTGCAACGTCTTTCCACTCAAACAACATTTCCCAATTCTATCATGAGGACATTCACAAACCAATTCCAATCATGCTCTAGCATGCCAATTCATACGACCTTATCGTCAGATGTATATACAATATCCGCTTCCGATTGCCTCGTTACACCTCAGTTCTCACTCCGCGCCGTGTCATTACGACCTTCATAAGCTTTTCAATTTCCAACCACAAACGTTATTGTCAACGTAGCCCTTAGCTTAACTTGAATCCTCAAAACTCTTTTCACGTCCGTTCCTCCCTTCGCATTACATCTTATATTCAACCCACTTCGTCATTGGAACAGCTCTGGTGGGGAATCTTCCCATGGTCCGTCTATTGCAATTCATCAATCCCAAGAAGCTTACACTTTTCGCAACTCACATCGACCCTTGTCGATCCATCACTTATTCCTATCCTCAGAGGATTTATCCTTTATCCCGATGCATGAATCTTATTTCATCAGGTCCTGAATTTACGCTCTTTACACTTAGCATGCAATAGACATTTCCTCAGAGCCCATACGACACTCTCAAGAACTGTTCATGTTTCTCACGACTCCTTACATGAGTTCAACATCACCTCTTGGGACGGTAACGACTAATTCAACCATTTCCTTGGACACTTAGTTCGACTATCATCAACTTCTTTTTACTAAGTGTCGAACCTTCCCAACTATTTCTCGCACTTTTCTCTTGAGCTCAAACCTTAGCTCTCTGTCGTCACAAGTCTCCTCTAGGACCGCACGACATTTCATTTATCCTTGTCACTCTTCTCCTTGAGAAGCATTTGTGTTAGCCTCTGAGTTTCATACTCGCTAAGGCGACCTTATCCAATTTCGTTTGTTCCACTGAACGTCAACATCATCTTGGAATTCAACATTGTCTTCAAGATAGTCTCTCAGATCTCACTTCCAGGAATCATCTAAGTCTCGCGTCCTCTTTCTTAGCACAGACGCTCATCCATCATACTAAAGTAATTTAGAGCTTTTCTTCCTCTTACAATAGGTTCTCTTACCCTAAGGAATAAACTACACAACTCCGTGGCATTTTTTCGCTTCTGATTCGCCTTGTCCTTTCCATTCCATAGGACGAAAATCTTGGAGTCTACGCCAACGACGATACCGTTACTCCAGAACTCAGATGCCACCATGCTTTCACATTCTCTTTCCCATAACCCAGTCACCTCCAGTGACAATACCTATTCGTCCTTGGGTCTACACCCATTCACTTGTCGAACGGTCAATTCAATTAACTCAAATCACTTTACAAGTGTTCTTCAAGCGTTCCTTTTGCTTACTAATTCATCCATTGGCATCATAACCAATCAGGACTATCAAATCCGTTCACTTTTTCGTCAATGACCTATTCATGGTCCAATCGCCCTTTAAGGTCAATGCCCTATTCTTTAGGGAACAACAGCTCACAATTCCATTTCTCATGGTTTCAATTCAACCAACCGATCCTAGGAAATCATTAACTTTAGGCAATCTAACATGCCGAGTCTTCTTTGACCTCATTCACAACAGAAAAGACTTACTACTCACTTCCACCATGTGCCTTCGCCCAGGTAATCAACCATTTCCCATAGACACGCTCCATATTCATAATGAATATCTCTTTGCTCGCAATCCATGAGCGAGAGTTCTCTTATTCATAAGTATTTCCATCATTCTCTTCTTTAGCTGAGTCTTGTCACCATTCCTCAAAATCAGGAATAACCATCAGCCATATGGTTCTCGAGTTCCAATCCGCTCAAGGACTTACTCATCTTGTTCAAGGGTCCTTGACCACCCTTACCATATGCCTAAGCGACCTTGAGAACTCTGTCTCATACTGGCCGATCATCCTATGATCTTTACAACAGTATCGGGATTCAAACAATCCTTGTTCTCAAGCAACCTCAGAATAATACTTTCCATCAATCAACTCAACAAAAGTTGTCTAGGCAAATCTCATGCCTCCGAGGAAATCCTTCCTCTAGTGATCTTTCACCAATCCTTAATGGCCTCTTAGGGCTAATACTGCAAGGTCACTTCCCTTCATTAGGGCACCCAAAATCTCTAAGGTTTTCTCACAAAGTCCTCAATCCAGAGGGAGACAACTTCGAACCTCATCCCTTGGTTTGGCTCAATCAATTTCAGCCTTATACATAATCTCACAAGCTTTTGCAAGCTCTCGTGGTCCTACCCACGCATTCAATCTCGAAAAGACTTACTCAGAGTCCTTTTCTCGTGACTTCCGTCACTTAACTCCTCAGCACAAGCATTCACCATAGTGACTTAGAGAATTATGGCAGCTCCTCTTCGAGCTTGCTTAATCAACAATTTTCTCATTTCCATTTAAAGGCCTCACGACCTATTTAGCTATTGGGTCTCGTACGATCAACCGATCGAGCCATATTCTCTTGTAGTACTCGTACTCAAATCGCCCATATTTACTCAATTCTCATGACTCATATCAATTCTCGGATCTTCCATACCACGTATCCTCGAGCCCAACACTCTTCTACGACCACACCTTGGTCGTTCAACTTCATTAAGTTCTCATGATCCATCTTAGCCCTTGGATCTTCTTGTATCTCACCTACGCAAGCCAAGTGCTACTCTAGCGACCATACCTTGGTCCTTCAACTTTATCAAGTTCTCATGTCACTTGAACCACTATGATTCCCTTCAGGAATCCAAGACTCAAGTCATCTACTCAAGTTTATCAACCTCAGGCTGCTCATTTCAATATTTTTCACCGTCCATCAGTGATTCCCAAACAACTCTCTAATGATTCTTAAGCAATTCTCAATTAACTGCCAAATATTCAAGGATCTCAAATCATCCTTAATCTATATTCATTCTTCAAGCCAGCCTCAAGAGGCAACTTCTCAACTGACAGCCATCACTAGGCTAGCCTCAACTAGGCAACTATCAATCAATCACTCAAGACAGCAACTCATTGAGTCAAAAGCTCATACTCTAGGCTTAAAGGCATCTACCTCTCTAGCACAGTCACAATAGACTATCTCATCTCAACACGTCTCGGTTCCAAGGGTATAAACCCATACGTCATTTAACTCCTTAGTTATATCTTGGCCAAGCCAATCACACGAGGCTAATCATCAAACATGTCTAACAAACTCATCACAACCATCACTTTCTCTTTTTCCAAAGGCATCCGCTGCCATGCACAATGCCTTTAACCATGCCTCTCATAAGCACCATCACACAGGTCATGCCACTTTCAATCATCCTCGATGAGAATCAATTCGTTTTCTTATCCACAATTGAACTTAACCTGATACCTAGGCTTTCCCTTTCAAGTTATGACTTGGGTCATTCATGCCTCTGTTATCTTAAAAGCCTGCCAGGAGCCGCTCCTTATCCGGACCTCTTTGTCTCGGTGATCACTCCTCGTCCTCATTAGACCTGGCCGTTGCAGGTTATCCCAAGCCATACATCTATGGAGAAAGCCCCGTTCCACATGTCTCATACCATGTTTCATCACAGTTTATAGGTATCCCATCAACTTGTTTCATACCAAGCGACGGTTTATTAAGTCTAACAGCGATAAGTCGCTGCATGCATCCTCATCAACTTTCATTTCAAAGCTATAAACATAAGCACAACATGACCGTCATATCTCACAGATCAATTGTCCATATTTCACTACACATCTCAAGTCCAGTCAACATTCAAGTTAACTCCTTATGCATCCAATCACAACTGATTTTCGATTTAGGTATTCCTCATATTCATCTTAACTCATATCATTCAAGGCTGTCAATAGCAATCGATAGCTAAACCCTCAAAATATCATGCAATTCAAGCCTGAATCCACTAATATCAGTCGTCTCCTTATAATTCGTACTCCTCAAGTTGGGTCATGGACAAATCAAGATCGCAACCATATACCTCAATTGACCCATCATTCATAAGTAATTTCTTATTATCCCCAAGCATAATTACTACCTCAAAGTCCATGCTCATGACTCTCCAATCACAGCTTGCTTCCACTTGACTTTAATCACCATCGAACTCAAGATCATCCATTAAAGTCAACTCTAGGACCATTCAAGTGTACACAAATTCAAGCCAACGTCCCCAAGACTCAAAAATCCATGCCTAGTCCTATAGACCTCAATATCCAATTGTCCTCAAGTCATCGCTCCTTATAACTCCAAGTCTCAATCACATTGGATTGAGCTGACCTTGCTCTGATACCAAATCGAACGGGAATATCACGCCCCGAACTCGGAGAGCACGCGAACATCCCTGTCCATGCCATTCTTTGATAAATGCTCCAAGATCCAACGGTCAATAACTTACAACTCTTTAAAAAATACGCATGCGAAAGCGATGCCATCTCCCGTCATATAATTACAGCAACATACAGATGACTTAGGACATATACAACAAGGTCTCTGTAACCCATTTACCGAAAATTCAATTCATAATTCATCAAATAGAAGTATAATCCCAACACCACAATAACAAATACATCCCAAGGCACAATTGGTCAACTCTATCTCTTCAAATGCTACTCCTTGGCAAGCTCTTATTACCTTCGCCTGGAACCTGAAAAATATAAGCCCCCACTGGGGTGAGATATAAATCTAAGTAAGGTAGGTCCTAACCCTAGGTTAGGCCGACTGTCCGCTCAAGTAGTCACGTCACTCAACAGATCCCAACTTATGAACATCCACAGGCATAACAATCGCAATTCAATACACAACAACATACAGAGGACATGCATGCATTTATGATCTCGTGCCACACTCATGTACAAATATATACTCGGCTTGCCTCATCGCCACATCCATCAACTCTTGCCTGCCTCATTCTCTAGCCCGCGATTAGATCGCATCAGGCTCGGCCCACGTAAACGCATTAGACCGTCATCAGTGACCCGCGTAAACGCATCAGGTCCCGGTTCAATTCCAGGCAAGGTTTATGAGCTCATGCTCTGTCCTGCGATTAGATCGTATCAGGACTGTGGCTATTTCAACCCCACGACTTCGTCGCATCAGGGCACCATCTTATCATACTTCACCCCGCGACCTCGTCACATCAGGGTCTTAACCTTCCGCCCTGCATGTCACACACTTCAAGGCCATGTCATGCTATGCTCATGCCATAATCAAGACTTATGCTTTGACTCTCAATTCAATGGCACACTTAGTGGCAAGTGCTAATTTAAACACATTTCATAAATTCTATGGCATGCAGGCAATTCAAATGACATACAAACAGGGCAATCACTCAAGCATGGACAACATCACATATATTCATCCTATACATCTTAAGACATATCAAGCTATCACCTTTGGGAATTTCCTTACAAACCGATCCAATCGGCCCACTACTTATCCAATTTTTAGACTGAGGAACAGACAAAAATTCTGGGCAAGATATACATGGGTGGTTCATGGTCAAAAACTTATCAAATAAATTTCCAATTTTTACCAAAGATTCCTACACATGTCTGCTGAGTCTTCACCAAATTTGAGCTTTAAATTCTAAGAATTCGACCTTCAAATAGACTGAGGAACAGACCTACCTCAGGTTTGCTCCAGTTCTATCGGCCTGTGGGAGAATGCTTGCTCCGAATTCCACAGAGCTCCAAATGACTTGATTTAAGTTGGAGGACGTCGGCAAGAGGTGGATCTATGCTATGGTAGTTGGCCGGTGGCAGCTAGTGGCCGGAAGTAGCCCTCATGGACACCGAACAGAGGCTCCAGAACTGATCGCTGGTTCCTCCAAGTCAGTTTATGGGAGAAATGTACAAGGTCGGTTCGTGGTCAAAAACTCATCAAATTGAGCCCAACTTTTTACCACAGATTTCTACACGTTAGATTGGAGCCGTTTCCGTCGACTCTCGGGAGAATCCTTACTCCGGACTCCTCGGTACTCCAAATGCTTCGATTCTTCTTGAAAAATGTCGGAAAGGCATAGATCTTTGTTTGGGTGACTGGCCGGCATCCAGGAGTGGCCGGAAGTGGCCGTGGTGGCCGGCGAAGTGGAGCCCAGATTCTAGTCGCCGGTGAGTAGAAACTGGAGGAAGAAGAAGATGAAGATGGCGTGAGTTTCTTGGGGTGGTCTGGCCGAATGGGCTGTGGAGAGAGAGAGGAGAGAGAGATTTTGTGTTATATCCAATGGCTTTGGTCAAGGCTTTGAATGTTAGGTATGTAAAGTGGACATGACTATTCTTTAAGTCATCCATTGACACGTGTCCCATTTGCTTTTCCAAGATGATCCAAGGGCCATGCTTCCTCCTTGAATTTCGGCAGCCTAGAGGGGTTAAAAGTCCAATTTGCCCTTCTCCAATTGCAAGGGCAAAATTTTAAGCTTGAGGGGCAAAATGGTCATTTTACCCCCCACGTTCAGAACGTCGTTTTTCTGGCTCCGGAATTCTTCGATAGAGCGAAGGCCAATCCGAAAAACGTTGGAATTCTTGATTTTCCATTTCAAATCTTTCAAGGCTCATTTCTGATAGTTTTCTCTATCAGACGTGGTTCCAACCTATTCCGAACCGACAGGCGGCTTTCGCAGACATTATGCATATTGACCCCGTGATTCATATCACATTTAGGGCTCATCAATTTGTGGCGGCTTTGGTTGTAATGTAATTATGAGGGTCTATCACTAGCTCCTAAGGTCTCGATCTTCACCGTTCGATTTAGGAAAATTTTGCAAATCATACGTTGGTTAAGCGGCATCACCCGTGCTCCAATCGTATGACACTCACAAGGCATCCCTTAATCCTTCTTGGATCGGCCTTTTTGTGGCTCTAAATATCCCCTCGACAATCCTTATGGTCAAAGTGTCATTTCCTATCCGAGTTCTCCAAGTCTACGTACCTCGTCTCGCGTTAGCATTTTCCTTTTAGTCGGCCTACTCGAATTGATCAGGTTTGAGCGGAATACGACTGAAATACATCCTAGATACACACTTCTCATTATTGAGCTTGAAATCGATTGGAAATTAAAATGTCACAGGTCTTCTCCGGCACATTCCTTGATCCTACTATGGACACCTCTACTTTTACCTCATCTCGGATAGGATGACACCAGCTGGGTACGGCTCCTCGAGGCACTTCTGTGGACTTCAATGGACTTGTCATGACCTCACCGATTCTGCGGAATCAGGCCTCGAACCTATGTGGTTTCCAATCCTTACCCCCCTCGTCGACCCAAACAACTGCACATTTACTAACATAAATAGTACCCCGACCGTCGGGGAACTCGTCAAAATAGCGGTCATCTCTTTAGGATCGCCTAAGCGGGTCAAAAGCATCCTTTATGGCTTGGGGTCAGAAAAAGTAAGGTCCCATAATGGGGTGAGATTTACATCTCAGTAAGCTGAGTCCTAACTCTAGGTTAGGCTGATAGTACACCCAGACATAAAAGCAGACAAGAACAAAGGCATGCCAAACAATATAAGGCAAACAATCATCATAATGAACTATAAGGAGACAAGTGGTTGCCAATCATCTAGATATATCATCATAATTTACCACTCAAATCAGGCATGGAGGTATAAAATCAAATTATGCATTCCACCACCATGATTCAACTCATTATCCATGCTCTCGCGTCAAGACGCCTCAGGCTTAGTCCGCGTCATCACGCCTCAGACCATTAAAAACATAAACCCGTGTTAAATGCCTCAGGTTTTCAATGCCATTCAAAGCTTGTATCGACACATGTGTGCCTATCCCGTGTCTCAACGCCTCAGGATATTAGTCAATGTAACCCCGCATCTCAACGCATAAGGGTACCAGAAGTTCTTAAGCATGTCAGATTCCCATTCACTTCAAGACTTCATGATCGAGTACAAACTTATTCAACGAGTTAAGAATCTATAGCATGCGGTTCGATAAGATTCATCACGCACAAGAGGGTATCCGACACAAGTATATGTACTAAGTAAACATTCACGTATTACACCAACCACAATGAACGACATTGAACAATCACACAATATTCTCACGAAAATTCATCCAATTCGAACTCAATTCATCTAGTTTAGGTCTATCCTCCTAACCAAGGTTTAGGGACTCCTTACCTCTATCTTAAATCAGCAAAAATTTCCTCCCAAAGCACTCCAAGGATTTGGTTCTAGGAGTCCAAAAACGGGGCAGCGCGCAACCTAGGGAAATTCATCCAATTCATCAATTTTCTCATCCAATTCATCAAACCACAGAGCATATGCCTTAATAACATCTCAATTTACATCCAAGTATGTCTCAACAATGAAATCAAGACAAGGCGACACTCCAAACAACCCTCAAGAATTCGGTTTGCACACATTGAAACAGGACAATTTCAGTTCTGCCCTCAAAACAGTCCATAACTCCACCTTAAACTTTAAGTTATCACACAACCTACATGCTAACATGTTGTTCTAGGTCTAAGCAAGTCTCATCGAAGATTTTAGGGCGAGTCGACGGCCGAAAGTTCTCGAACAGCCCCGATTTCCTCAAGCTTGCCGCCGGTCAGACTTGTCTCGAGCAAATCGGCACAAAACATCCATGATCACCTTCCAAACTCCATTGAATTTACCTTCTCATCTTAGCCAATCCTAGCACTACATGTTAAAAAGTTCCCACCGGAAATTTGAAGCAAAACGGAGTCCTAAAGAGGCCAAAGGAAGACTTATTCCCAGTTGTGTCCGAATTTGTCCACTTTTGAAAAAGTGGTTGATCGGGGCTCCTCCAGTGTCCAATGGCCGAGCTACTACCTGGATGTTGTCGGGAAGAGGTTAAGGGTTCGGGGGGTGGTTGGCACGAGGGCAGTAGGTCCCCAGAAGTTGCGATCGAGCGGGGCGAAGTCGGCGAGCAGAGCTGGTCGGGCAGGGGTTGGTTCGGCTGAGGAGGAAACGATGAAGAGGAAGAAGAAGAAGCTTATGGAAGGGGGTTTTCGACTGAGCAAGGGAGATTGAAGCTTTACACCAAATTTTTGGGTGGTCAACCACAAGGAATGGTAGGTTAAAAGGTTCACAATTAATGCCACAACACCATCTATTGACACTTATCTTTATAGCAATAATATCCAATCCTCATTGACCAATATACCCTTCAATTTTTGGCAGCTAGGGGGTTTTATAAAATACCAAAATACCCTTCTTCAATTAATCAGACCAAGCCAAAACTACCATTTTGCTCTCATCATCCGGAACGTCTTTTTCCAATTCAGATTCCCTTCGATGAGGCGACGTCCAATTCAATTAGAATATTAGAATTCTTTATTTTCCATTTCCCAATTTCGAGACTCGTCCTTAGGTTATTTCTCTGTCAGATGTAATTTTAACTACTCCGAACTAACAAGCAGCTTTTGCAGACGTTACGCGTGTCGATTCTGTGACTCTCATCACACTTAGGATTCATCAGTTCTTGGCAACTTTGGTTGTCATGTAATTGCAATGGTATATTACTACCTCCGATGGTCACGATCGTTATCGTTCGATTTGGGAAAATTTTACAAATTATACATTGGTTAAGCGGCATCACCCTCGCTCCAATCGTATAACGCTAGCAATGAATTCCTTAATCGTTCTTAGATCGGCCTTTAATGGTTCTAAATACTCTCTCGGCAATCCTTATGGTCAAAGTGCCATTTTCTATTTAAATTTCCTCGATCCACGTACCTTGTCTTGTGTTAGCATTTTCCCTATGGTCAGTTAACTCAAGATTGATCAGATCCGAGCGAGATAAGACTGAAATACATCGATAGATATATCTTCATTTATAACTCTCGACATAACAGAAAAAATCAGAATGTCACATATGGCATAACCGATATTGACGTGAATAATTTTTAATAATTTACAATAATCATTTGAATTTTTTGAATTTTGAAATTTATATTTTATCTTTTATCTTTTTTCCCTTTTTGGATTAAAGGGTTGGTGGACTGGAGACCCCCACCAACCCCAGAACGAGGGTCGCAAAGCCCTCGCCGGCTACGGCATAGGGTGGCAAAGGTCGTCAACCCCTGCCTACCCTTTGAAAAGAAAAATTAAAAATAAAAAGAAAGAAAAGAAAAATATATAATATAATAAAATTCAAAAAATGGTATACATTATTAAAATTATCCACATTAGCGTTGACCATGCCAAGTAGGTCAGCTAGAGTCCACCTCAACAATTTCCAGCTAAAATTAGGTGGATGTACTCAATTGAAAAAATATGAAAACGCTTATGACTTAATTGACAAAATTAAAAGGTCTAAAAAATAAATTGGCAAAAATGCAATATATCTAAGACTTTTTGGATAATTTTCCCTTATACATGGAAGAACAAAAATATTTTTTGGTTTGAACTTTTTCTCACCATAAGTTAAAAAAGAATTCAAATAGTAAAATTAAAAAACGTGGCAGACATAGTAAAACTATTTTACATATTTGCCCATTCATAGCATACTTACAAAATAGCTGATTGCTTTTATTTTTCTGAAGGTAAAAAAAAAAAAAAGATTCAGATATCTTTAAACAGGAGGTCCTTTTTGCTAGTGCAATAATTCTCGTGTAAAGGCAAAGATCCTTTCACGACAAGGGTGAATGCATCCGGATTTGGCGGACCATCCACTTTTTTTCTGTGACCATTAGATTCGAGTCAAGAGCCACGACAACTCAGAGAGATGCTCTTTTAGCTTTCGGTGTTTTCCACCGTATAGGTCTTTATGTCCTTGACACTTTTTGAGCAGTTAAAATATCTTTTATACCATGGTCAATACCTCAATTGATTTTATAAATGTTACCTCCTATCAAGAAAAGAATTATAAATTATAAATTTAATTTTTAACCAATTTCAATTTGAATAAAAGTTCAATAAAAATCTAAACTCTTTAATTACCCTCCCGTTCCTTCCCCATTGAGCTTTTATTTACTTGTTAATTGTCATTCCTAATATTTGGGATTAGTTATTGCTGACAAACTTAATCGTAAGAATCACATCGAAATTTCAAACATAAATATTTAGGATTAAATTAGCAAAATCGAAAAGTTTAAGACTGAATTGGCATCTATATAACATGTTTAGGATGGATTGGATAATTTTCTCTATTTTCACCGATAAGCTATTTGATGGCAACATCTTCTGTTGTAATAGTTCCATATAACGCTGTTGGTCCTGTGCAATAAACCCCTCTGGTCAAAAACTAGTGATCCGTAAAGCTCGTGACCAGGTTGTGCCGTCCCAGGCACAGCCCGGTGGCCAGCCCCAGGAAACTTGCATGACTTGGGCTGCTTGTGAGCCTAACTTTTGTCTCAGGCCATTGGATTTCGATCTCGTCTTATCTCTATATAATTTCAATGACCGGGACGCGAGCTCGCGTGCGGACGGGCTATGCAGCTATCTTTCGGCCCTGATAGCGGCATTTCACCAAGTGAAGGCGTGTGTCCTCTTCAACCTCCGCAAAAGACAAATTCACTCGTCGGGCAACTCAATGCCCGGCAACGTGGTCCCCTCCCGTCGACATGCTCCTTCATCTCCTTTTTGGATGTTTTTATTATAGCTTTCTGCGCTTCGACATATCTATTTCCTTTCCAATTGGCCCACTCGATGACAAAGATCGAGCTTGTGATTTGCCTTCTCTTTTTCACACAAAATGGATAGACCCAGAGCAATCGTTGAACCATCATTAGTATACCTCACCCACAAGACAAAAGAAAAGATATAAAATGCTCTAAACTTTGGAAACGCGAGATATCGACTTAAGAGAAAACAAAAACTCAATTTCTGATACTAGGAATAATCTTCACTAATCCAATAACTTAGTGCCGCTGACTAGAAGTGATCGGTTTTTGATCAGGTCTAATCCCACCCAGAAACTAGCGGCCGGACTGGAGGTATCTGGAAGTTGCAACCTAACATGAAAGTTGATTTTCTCTCTCTCAAGGTACCGTCATCTTTTTTCAGCAGTTCATTTTCGTTTAATAATAAAAAGAGTGGATATGCAGGTTCTTACTAAATCGGCTCAATTTTTAACCAGAACTTATGTTCTGGTACTTACGGCTCCTCGTTCGCGATCAATAAATCTAGGGGCCACAAATGCCCATTTATATGTTGGATGGTAGCTGTTTTCAATAGCGAAGAAGCCCGAGCAAACGAAAGAGGTAAAAACAAAAAAAACAAAAAAAAGCTTTTGATATAATGCTTACAATGCTAGTCGGTCGGTGTTGGAACCTTCTTATTTTTCTTTCAATGGGTATCCCACTTCATTTTTTGTTCCACGGACATTGGTCTATAGGTCGAGAACTTCCGGGAGTCATGAAATTTTATTGGCAATTGATGGAGCCCTGCGACCTCATCGCACAGAATTCCACTCAATTTTTCTTTTGTTGATTGTGAATGTTAGGGTAGTCACTCCAATTTGCATGAACTCCTAAATTTATTATTCATACCTTACTCATCTGCATTAAATCTTAGGATTAGATAATTCATTCAATTTAGGTACAGAAATGGCGTCAACTTTGATAGTTAGCTTAACTAAGTCTCCGTTCTCATTTCTATGGTTCTTCGACGAAATTGTGACTCTTCGTCAAAGAACCCTTTCAATGAAGCCACATGTGTTCATGACTCTTCGATTCACTCTCTATAAATAGAGCATTGACTATCGCATTAGAAACAAATATCAGACACGAGCATTAGATACAATTGTTATGTTCGTCATTTATGCATCATCGTCATTATTTTGGGAGATTATTCCATGAAGTCGTGTTCTAAGGTTTCCTCTGAAACAATTACCGATTTAGAATAAAGACGATCCATTCTATCTTTGGGGCAATTGTCCAAGAACCTTGGGTACTGGTTAAGGGGACAAATTTATCTTAAGGGTGAATTTGTTAGGCTAGTTTCATTCATCTACATTCAGATTACTTGTTTGCGATTGACTTCAGGTTTGTCTATCAACCTAATTTTCGTGTACTTCATCAAGTCCCGCTTATAAGCAACAACAATCTTAATATACGAACTCCTACCCTCTTAGTAGACAACATTATCGAGATGAATTTTGGTCAGCTCGAATAAGGTCCAACCCATATAGAATAATTTAACCCCTTTTGATCCATTTTTCATACAATACAAATTTAATGACTTATACCAAACCCAAACCATACCTGATCCATATTAGTTAAATATTTCTATATTTAACCAAATCATTCAATATTTTTTCCTATAATTTATTAAGAAAATGATATTGCTAAAATTATTTCAGGAAATAATTTTTTAAATTTTATTGAAAATAATTTTTATTATTAAAATTGGTCATTTAATTTTTAGTAATAAAAATTGTATTTATTTTTTAGAAATGTATTTTTTATTTTATTTTCCTTTTTCTCCGCAGCGATGGGCCACGCTGGACAACAGCAGTGGTTGGCAATGGCCACTGCCAACCACTGCTGTTGTCCAGCGTGGCCGAAGGTGTGCAGTTGTCAGAGGCGGTGGTGGCGTTCCAAAATAATTTTTACGTTTTTCAATTTTAATTTTTTCTTTATTTTACTTATTTAAAATATAAACTAATATATTTGATATCCATTTATAAGTGATGCTTGGGAAGCTGCAAGCGAGCCGAAAATAAGTAGAAAATGGGTTGATTTGAAACCCTTATTTGAATAGGTTAAACTAAAATGATTTTTGCTTTAAAAGGTGCGCTATCAAATCGATTTTAACTCCAAAAGTAATTTTGGAGTATAAATTTTACTCCAAAGATGTTGTCATTCTCATTTCTTATTTGCCCTTATTTTTATTTTATTTTATCTTATTTTATTTTATTGCTCTTAGTTGATATCACCTTTATGATGACACCACTGCGCCTACTTTATTTATGAAAAGATAACGAGAATGGGTTATTTGAGCTTGAACGCAACTTGATCTCTTCCTTTAGGCGAGATGGCTTCCGACCAGAGTAGCCATCAATGCACGCCCGCCCACCCTTAGAGGTATGGAACATAGGTTCTACCTTGCTGTTGTCTCTGATGCTGTCACGCTAGTTTTTGTAAGTTTGCCCATTCCTGTAGTATTTAAGAAACCCATTATCTATGTCGAAGACGAGCCTCTTGACCCATTAGCAAAGACACCCATGCCTACCATAAATATGTGTGATCCAGGAAGTTTCAAACCCACAAGGGCCACAACCAAAAACTGATCATCTCAAACATAGCTAAAATATAAGCATTTGATTCAGCTCGCATCTCCAACCTACAACTCCAACTACACGGATGGAAAGCCTTCGATGCGATTGTGAACACCCGCTCGAAAAGGTATGCGGCAATGAGATCGTGACGAACCCTCTTGATCTCGGAGGAGAAATTATTCAGTTGTTAGCGGTCAACACGTCATCGGCCAAGGATACATGGCCATCGACTTCCTAGCCGACTACTACAAGAACATTGAGGAGTACCCGGTTATTAGCCAAGTCGAGCCTAGGTATCTTTCCAAACGCCTCCCGAGTTCCGCCCCGCACGATGGAGAACCCACGGAGGCCATACTTGACGATGTGCGCCAGCACATAGTCCCCGGTCTAACTCATTGGCAGAGCCCCAATTTCTTCGCCTACTTTCAGATCAGCACTAGCACTGCGGCCATCCTCAGCGAGATGCTTTGTGCGGTGTATGACGTGGTGGGACTCAACTGGGTCTCGTCACCGGCCGCGACTGAGCTTGAAAGCCTAGTCATGGACTGGCTTGGGAAAATGCTGGACTTGCCGAGGCCGTTCCTGTTTTCGGGGAATGGTGGCGGAGTCATTGAAGGGAATACCGCCGAGGCCATCATTTGCACTCTCACTGCTGCGAGAGATAGGGTACTGAGGAGGGCGGAACATGATTCCATCGCGAAGCTCGTCGTCTACGGGTCGGATCAAACGCATTGCTCACTCTTGAAAGCTGCCCGGATCGCAGGAATCGACCCACAGAACATCCAGGCCTTGAAGACGACGAAGTTGACCTTGTTCGGCTTGTCTCCGGACTCTCTAAGGAAGGCAATCTGTTCGGACATCGATGCGGGGCTGATTCCATTGTACTTATGTGCCACGGTAGGGACGACTTCAATTGCAGCGGTCGCCCCGCTGGCAACTCTATGTAAAATCGCGAGCGAGTTCGACATGTGGGTCCATGTCGACGCCGCGTACGCTGGAGCATCGTGTATGTGCCCCGAGTTCAGAAAAATACATCGATGGAGTCGAGCTTGCGGACTCATTCAGCTTCAATGCGCATGAGTGGCTGTTGACCTCTCTTGATTGCTGCTGCCTCTGGGTAAAAGACCCGAATGCCCTCGCGAAGTCCTTATCGACAGACCCTGAGTACCTCAAGAATGAGGCATCTGAGTCAAAACAAGTCGTGGACTATAAAGATTGGCAAATTTCCGTCTCCAGGAGGTTCAGGGCATTGAAGCTGTGGCTTGTTCTCAGGAGCTATGGCGTGCAGAATCTGAGGGATCACATAAGGATCCATTGCCGATTGGCAAAGCTCTTCGAGGAGCTCGTAGGGGAAGACGGTCGATTCCAAGTCATTGAACCGAGAAATTTTGCGTTGGTTTGTTTCCGGATGCGTCCTTCAGTAGTCACCAGCATGTCGAGTGGCCACACGGTCGAAAACGGACATGGCGAAGCATGGAAACTGAGCAAGGCGAACAAGTTCGATGCACAGTTGCTTCGCGCTATCAATAATTCGGGTAGGGTCTTCATGACTCATGCGGTGATCGGAGGAGTTTATGTTCAACGCTTCGCCATCGGGGCGACGCTGGTGAGAGAGAGGCACGTGATCATGGCTTGGAAGGTGGTGCAAGAACATGCGAATGGTCTATTTAGCATGCGGGGGAATGAGCAATACACTGCATAACTAGCGTGCGACACTCGGTTTCAATAAGAAACACTCGTAACAAGTGTAGCATGGTATCTTCAATGGCCCACGCTTATTCATTGCTTGATTAAATAAAGATTGTTACCAGAAGCTTTCGGCAAAACGTGAATTGTTAGTTGAATTGTAGAAGTAACCCGGAAAAAAAAAGACGGAATCAATTTAAAAATTCAAGCACTGGATCTTCAAATTATTGGCCAAGGAATAACTTACCACGACTAGCCGCAAAGACGTCACTTATCTGTTTATTTAATCTTGCAAATATATATATATATATATATATATATATATAACAATAGAAACAAAAACAAAAACAACTCTAGGTAAAAAATTAAGGATGCGTTTTTCAATGATTTATGTTCTCTTGAAAAGAATAGTTTATACGTTCAACGAAAAATGGATAATGGAACAATATTTTCATCGCTCATGAAAGTATTTAGACAAATTGTTATCATAAATGAAAAGAATATCATTGATATTTCAAGTGAAACATGCCATCATTTTTGGAAAAATAATTTTCAAATCATCTATTATTCGTGAAACAAATGGAGCCTAAAGTTTTGAATCTTTCTAAAATAATCTATCCATATTTCCTTTTACGGCCGACAAAGTAATATTTTGTCACCTGCCAAAGTGACATGGTGTAACAAAAATTTTCTTCTTTTCTGATTTTAGAAACAAATAAGTCTAAGTGACACTTATGCTCTTCCTTTCCATAGACAGCCTCCTGTTAAAATACATTATAATAGCGTTGGCATGACTACTTTTAAGTAAAGGTGTCAAATGGGTGGGTCGGGTCGGGTCGGGTTGAATATGGTACGACCCATATCGACCCATTTGACCCATACCCGACCCGACTCGCGACAAATCCATACCGGACCCGACTAGTTTTGATCCATATTATCAAAACACAATAATATTTTTTTAAAAAAATGATATTACTAAAATATTACCATACCATAAAAAATTTAGTTAAATTTTTAAAGCGATAGGGACTGGCAGAGGCGAATGGAACCGGTGACTGGTGCCGATCCTTATCCCTAGCCCCTATCCCGATCGTAGGCCCCAGCCTCAGTCCCTGGCCCCCACCTCAATCCAGGCTTTGGTCGTTGACATCAGCCCCAGTCGCCTATCCCATGCTTGGCCCTTGGCCCTGGTCCCAGCCCTAGTGCCTGGCCCCAGCCTCGGCCCCAGCATCAGTCCCGACATTGGTCCCGATCGTCGGTTTCAAGCCTAGCCTCGGTCATTGATCTTGGTCTCGATCTTCGATCCTGGCCCTGCCTCCGTCCTCGGTCCCTAGCCTTAGCCCCAGTCTTGGTCCCCAACCTCAGTTGCCGATCTCGGCCCCGATCCCCAACCATAATCCCAGTCCCTAGCCTAGGTCGTCAGCCTCGGCCCTGGCCCCGATCGCCGGTCCCAGGCCCCAACCCTACTTTAGCTCAATCCGTGACCATGTGTAACTTGTGGAAGGAAGCTGTCCTTGTTGGTCGAAAATGAGTCCAATATGGATCGAAAATAAGTTTAAGTGTAGATCAATTATTGACCCATTTAATTTAACTTCAACATTTTGGATACATTTTTATTGATTTTTTTTTAAATTAATGATCCATATAAGACTCATTTATACAAAATATGGGTCAATTACGAGTTTATAAATCATATTGACATCTCTACTTTTAAGGAATGAAGTCTGCGTTACCTAAAGTACATTTTTTTTAGTACCTTGCGATGACGCCTAATTTTTAGCTGACAAGTCATATAAAGTAAAAAAGTCGATATTAGGGTACCGATCGTAGCATGACCCGTTTCTCAGTCAAAAAGAGCCCTTTTAGTTTTTTTCAAACTCCATTCATCTCGTTTATACTCAGGCTTCGTTTACTCAATAAATCAATATTTGACTTTTCGGGTCAAAGCTAAAGTCAACCCATGGTCAACATTTTGAAAAAATTGAAAAAAAAATTAACAAATCATCAATTGAAATTTTTGCAAGCTTAATTGAACTTTTAATTCTTAGCTATTACCAAAAATAGATAAAGAGTTGACTTTTCAGTCAAATTGATGACTTTGACCCTCAGTCAAGAAATTTCAGAATCGCATAAAAATCCATCGGATTCTACTTGATTTATTTGAATTGTAGTGGATATTGTATTCAATTGGCAGAAAATATTGCTTTGACATTTGATCTAGGGATCATAATACCTTAAGATCGCATGCCAATTTAAAGCGTTCGAACTTGAGACGGTCGGCCATTACTCGAGGACAAGTTAAGACCCCCGATTCATCGCTCATTAACAGTGGCAAGAAACCCAATTCAAATCTAGATAGGCCGAACTAATTGAATCTTGATATCAGTATTGGCAAAATCATGATAATTTGGCAAAATTTAGCAGAAATGACGAGTCGGGACCAACAAAGTAAGCTAGGCAAACCATTTGACTGGACTAGGTTCGACCCATTTCGGCCGAAGTCCAACTAGACCAATTGGGCCAAATCAAGTATCAAAACCAAATTCATATTGAGAAGAATTAAGATAATTAGAGGGCCTCGGCCCAACCGATCAACACTGGCCTAATGGGCCAAACTTCATTTTGATGCATTCGGCTAGCAAGGCCAATAAAATAATTAAAGTGAATTTAGAGGACCCCGGGTCAACCCGAGCAGACCCTAGTGGGCTTGATCCTCGGCCCATTAGGCCGAAACCCAATTGGGGCATTTCTTTAGGTGAAGAAAGGCAGATTCTATACGGTGAATATGCGAAAAAAGTTACAGGCAGTAGTCAATCTTTAACTTAACTTCCCTATTCCGCATCACAAGTACCAGGAAATAATGATTTTACAACCGCTACCCTGCCTAACAAGCCCCGAGACAAAATAAATGATGGAGTTGGTTAAAATAATCTCTAGGGGCAACCAGTAATTTTATCTAAGAAAGAGTGGTGGGATTGAGGACTACATGATGCCGTCAGAAATGACATCAGCATCCAAGGCAAATTATTAGCACAATAGCATGCTAAATGCCACTGTCCAACTTTCTTAAGTGTAGTTACTTCAAATTGTCACGATTAATTCAGCTTATCGTGGCATTTTACCTTGAAAGGACCTCAAGGAATGAACGTGAATCAATTGCAAAAACAGACAGACGTGAAACCTAACAAGGGTAAGTTGATTTTCTTTCTCAAGTTACGGTCATCTTTTCTAACTGTTCATTTTGTTGAATAGTAAAAAAAAAAAAAAAACTAAATCGGCTCGATTTTTAACAATTAACTTATGTTTTGGTGCTCATATGGCTCCTTCTTGGTGATCAATAAATCTTGTTGCCACAAATGGCCATTTATATGTTGGACGGTAGTTTCAAGAGCAAAAGGCCCGAGCAAAAGAAAGAGTTAAAAAAAAAAAAAAAACTGTTGATATAATGCTTACAAGGCTAGTCGGTCTGTATTGGACCCTCCTTATTTTTCTTTCATTGGGCATTCAACTTCATTTTTTGTTCCATGGACATTGGTTTATAGGTCGAAGACTTTGCTCGAGTCGGGCGATTTTGTTGGCAATTGATGGAGCTCTGCGACCTCATCGCACAGAATTTCACAATGAAGGCTGCTAAAACCTTATTTGAATAAGCAAAATCAAAAGTAATTCTGCTTTAGAAGTTGCGCTACCAAATATATTTTTGTTTCAGAATCATTTTCGGAGCAGAAATTTTACTCTAGAAATGTTGACATGCGTGTTCTTATTTGCTATTATTATTATTATTATTATTATTTGGGTTGAATATTTGCACCTAGTTAATATCACCACATGCCGCACCTACTTTATTTATGGAAAGATAACGAGAATGGGCTGTTTGAGGTTGAACGCATTATGAAACCCATTATTTATATCGAGGACGATCCCCTTGACCCATGGACGACGATACCCATCCCCTTGATCCATTGCAGGTTACTCTTAGGGAACTTGTTTGGCCCCTTTTGTGATTAGTTCGAACAAGAATCGCCGAGCATCTTCATCCTCGGTTAGCTACCACAGTACGCGAGAGAGGGATAGCCGATTTATGACAGACCGTATCGAACTATCGCCACGGCAAGTCGCTGCTCGAGCTGTTCGTTCAAATTCCCATTCGAGCCGGTACAAAGACTCGAAGTTGGCTTTCAAGCTTGGCCCAAAATTCGAATTTGGGAAGGCAATATCGCACTCTAGCTATCCTCGAAAGCGTGTAAATCTTAGCCGAACAGTCGAAGGGGGTTGCTCATCAAGTTTTTTCTGCTCAAACTTTGAATCAGGTAATGAACAATTCTAACTTGCCGCATTCTTAGAGTTCATTATCCATTTGATAGATGGCTTGCTTTTGTGTTTTACTTTTGCTAAATTTCAATCATTGATAATTGCCTGGATCACAAGAGATCACTGAATTGAAAATATCCATGAAAAATTCAGATTTCCCTCTTGATATTGCTAGGCCCGAGATTGGGAGCGTGATTTTAATGGATTTCCCTTTGTCTTGTTTAATTTGATTGATTTCAAATTATCTTGCACTCTCTAAGGAAAGTTAACTGAATAAAGGTGAATATTGAAAAGATAAGCAAAGGGAATATTCGAATAAGATTTCATGAATCAATATTGTGCACATTATTTGGAATATTCATGGTTATCTGGCGATCGGATTTTAAATGTATCCGAAAATTCTGAGCATATCATATAAGATCTTATCTTAGTTGGTAATTCTGAATATATCTTTAAAATCTTGGAAATTATCTGAAAATTCTTTTCAAATCTCAAGAGATAATTTTCTAAGTTCAAAGATATGATCCTTTGAGGATAGGAACTTATGTCCTTTAAAATTCGGCATCTATCCTAGTTGGCGGACAACTCATTTTGATTTAAATATTTTTATAATCTACCTTGAGTATAATACATGCTCCTACGTGCCTTGCCCCTCATAATATGTACAATATGATGACTATCTGACTTCACACGAGGTATGACGTCATCCACATATCAATTTATCTAACATATCTCATAACTTTGGGACCAAATTAACAAATTTCATAATTCACTATTTGACCCTATCCCCAGGTACGACGTGAATAAATTTCCTTCTGGCCCGACCCCTAAGGCACGAAGCGAATTCATCAAAAAATGCAGAATATAAGGTGCATTTTGCTCAAGGTTTATTATATCTTTATTTGATTCATTTTTCTTAAAAATCACAAAAATCATAAATAAAAAAAATCATCTTGTCTTAATCTTAATTGAAATTTATGAAATTACATTCAAAGATGACTCTTAATATAAATTTGATTTTAATCTAATTTAGGTCAATTGTCGAACAAATTCTTCATGAAACAAAGCCAAAAATTCATTAAAGGTCCTGATATTTCATTTGTATTTCATATAGTTCAATTTGTCATGCATTTTTATTATGTCATTAGCATAGTTCATCTATTTTTGCATGACATGTGAATTGGACTCATTTTTTCTTGCATTAAAATTTGATTTTTCTAAAGTCATTATGCATGGTTATTTTTTTATCATATAGTTTCATATCGCATTGCATTCCATCTAGTTGCATTTGCATAACATTCATTTAATCAAGAAAATCCCCCAAAAAAAATAATTGAACCTTAATCTTCAAATGAAATCAATAGAATTTGTCAATCAGGAAAATATTTCACAAGAATGGTACCAAAATGTGTTAATCGAAAAATCAACATAATCAAGTCCCTGAATCTAAATATCTAGATAGCAGAAAATAAAGTATTCTCTACTACATTATTTAGGTATCTAATCTACCAACAAAAAAAAAAAATAGTCGCGGCTCTTAAATTAAAAATCTTTGAATGAAATCTAAGTTGTGAATTGGTAGGGTTTAGGAGAGTCCGTATTAGGTTAGTTAACTCATCTAATTTACCTAATAATCCATTAACCCGGAATTCAAACTGAATTTTAGGTCGCGACAGTTTGGCTACCCACTAGGGACAAAAATGAATTTTCAAAAAATTGGATGAATTTGGACATTTACATTTTTCGAAATTCTCATGTATTTTCATGAGAGCTTAGGCCGAATCCTTGTGATGACTTTTGTCTTGATTGACTTAATTTCATTGATTATTTAAGTGTTATATGTTTTTGCATGGTAAATTTAAATGTTACTAATCTCTGTTTTGCAAGGTAGTATAGTTTAAATTTATTCTTGATTTGTATAATATGCCATGTGTTCGCATTCCATTTGCATTGCATTTTTTCACCGCAATCAGACCTGTATTGCTAGTAATTAGGATGGTATCGCGCAGGTATCCACCTGACCTCACCCGTGAGGTTCGGTCGACCCCGTCCCTCGATCCCGACAATTTTCTTCGTGTTGGAGACTTCTCCCCTGGCTAGACCCCTATGACACGAGTAGAATATTGACCATAGCTGAAATTTTGGAAATTAGTCCTAACCAAATCCCTCTGGTATGATCCGTTTTTGGAATTTCATTTCGTCAATGCAATTAATTACCTGCATCCATGTGGATGTCATTGTGATTGTGTTCCCTTAGGGTAATTTTTTTCTTTTATCTCGTAATTTATTCATTTTTTATTTTGGGTCGGTCCATGGCAATTAGGGTTCTTGTTCTTAAATTTGATCATGGGAAGCAAGGAAAATCCTAAGAATATCCGGATCATTGATGCACCGAAGTTGGACTTGAGTGAATGGCTGACCCGACGGGACCTCACAGCTCTTTCATATATGGAGACCAAGGTCGGGCGACTAATGTTGATACTTGACATCAAGACTCGTGTGGGAATCGTTCATACATTCACATATTTCTAGTGCCCCAAGACCTTGACGTTTATCTTTGGTAAGCACGAACTCACCCCTACTCTGGAAGAATATAGCATGCTAGTCGGAACACCCGTGGATGCGGAATTGATTAGTCTGCTTATTGGATTAGATCCTGCTATGGCACTAGCCAATTTTCTGAGAATCAAAGTAGAAGAAATCCACAGGACTTTAAAAGCTCATCGTGGAAATTGCTCCATTTCTTTTATGAAAGAATGCTTCAATCAAGCATCGCCTATTCAAAAAGGCAGAATTTTCCTATTGGCTTTCTTTGGCATGGTCATTTTTCCATATTTTTAGAACTTCCTCAATCCTCACATTGCTTTTATTGTTCAACAAATTTGTGATGGAAGAAACTTAGCACATGACATTTTAGCCGAGACTTTTATCTCCCTCACAACATTCAAGCAAGAAAAAGGGAGAATTTTGAATCATCAGCTGATCTTTTACTTATCTAGTTCTTATTACATATTAGGCCATGTAAGCATCTCATCTTAATTGAGAAAATCAAAAAAATTTCCCACCCCATTATCATTTTTAAGAACAAACAAAGGGAATTTCCGGATCACCCTTTTTCGAATTGGATATTGCTTTTAAAGAATCTGCCTCGAAGAGGGTTCCGATGACAAGCTAGTTGGTTCCAAGTAGAGAATGCTAAATTGGCAAGTGAGGGGCAAAAACCCATCCCTTTGCTCGGGTTTACTGGAGCAACCAAGTACTATTCTCTTCGTGTGGCTTGCTAGTATGGAGTGGTTCAGACATTACCGCCACCTCTTGATGCTGACCGGGTCCAATTCGATTTCATTCAGGGTACAAAGCAGGAGTAGGCAGTGATCACTATCCGTTCCTTATGGGACCTTTGCCGACCAGCCAAGCTCAAACTGCCAACAAAGATCTCAGCAGCCAATGAGAAAGAATTCTATGCCACGGCCCTTTACATCAAGAAGCACATCATTCCCAAGGAGATCCAGCCGAAGATCCCTACAATGTCGTTCATAGCCACTCACCAGGCCGAGAAGGAGGAGCTTAAGCGGAAGTTGGAGCAAGCCGATGGAACTATCTCAAAGTTGGCTATGACGAACAAACGACTGAAGGACAAACTTCCTTCCCTCAAGACATAGATAGAGATCTACATGTCATTGAGTCGTTTGATTATTGGCCTCTCATTTGATTTAATGTCTTTTCGATGTCTTTTCATGTTCTTTATTTTCCTAGGCCTCTTGTTCGAAAACTTTCGTCGGATTTTAGGTTTGTTAGTTATGATTACGCTTTCAGTCGGTAATTCAGTTTTGTTTTTATTCTGACCTCATTAGATTACTCGATTTTTCTCACCTCATTTGAGCTGGATTCAGACTACGCACTTCAAAAGAAAAATAGTCGTGAGATTCTGGACTATCATGAGAACAAGTTTGGACTAATCCAACGCATTTTCTATTTAATATGGAATTAATGGCCATTGTGGAGCAGGTTGGAATTTCTCGCGTTTTTCAAACTCCGGATCATTTTGCTAAATACCCCTAATAAACGACCTTCCTTGCTAAATCACGAAACATGAAATTTGTAGGTTTCAACTAATAACCTGCAAAATTCAAGATTTTATTTCACACTTTAAAGGGGTCCTTCGTTCATTTAATCACGGGCGGACGAAATAATTTTCTTGACGTCATTTTTCATGGAAATGCATTAAACTGGGATAATTGGTTGATTCTCAGCTCACTCACCAAACATGAAAGTTGTTCTTTGGCCTCTTGACTACAAGCTCGTAAATTATTACATCATTTTTATGTTTCAATGATTTTATATGAATTATTTGCCAAAATCCGACCCAATTAGAATTTCCTGGTCATTAGCATGAGTCAAGTTCAAATAGCGTCTGTAAGTCTAGATTGGCCATGAACTAACCCAACATACATTATATGTCTTGCTCACTACATGTTCATTCTTGATAGGTAACTTACCACGGATCATCCACATATCACCAGGTCGGTTGCAAAGAAAATGGCTGATAAAGCGGAAATGAATACTGCGATCTAAGAGGCCCTCAAGAAGCATATGGACGCTCTCAATAACAGGGTTGATGGCATGATCTCCCAGATGACAGACAAAGTGTTGACAAACCTCATGGCCAAGATGCAGTTGCTTGGCTTGACTCTTTAACCTATGGCACCTCCTCTGCCTCCTCCGGATAAAAATCGAAAGCATTTTCCTTTTCAAACTATGTCGCTTGAGGACATGATCGTCACAGCACTAGATCAAGTGCTCCACCATTCGTTCCAGTTCCTCAAGCCAGCCCTGTGGCACTTGAGTAGAGTAATGAAGCTCCCCAGCTGTTGGTTCAGATGGAGCATAAGATGACACAAAAGATGGAACAAAGGCTACAAGAGATTCAAGGAACTCATAGTATCCATCACATTGAATTTTCAACTTTCTTGAAAGTTAGCGTGCCTGAGAAGTTCAAGATGCTGGAATTTGAGAAACATAACGGCACATCCAATCCTGGGCAACATGTTCGGATGTATCAAGCTAGGATGAGCAAGTATGCAAATAATGGTCCTCTATTGGTTTAGACTTTCCAGGTCAGTCTGAAAGATGTGGCGATGCGATGGTATATTGATTACGAGATATGCAACGTGGAGGACTAGAAAGAGACAGTAAATGCTTTTATCAAGCATTTTCAGTTTCTGCATAGACGTTCTCGTCTCTAGGGAAGATATAGAGCAAGTTGAAATGAAGAAAAGTGAGACAGTCAGGCTCTATGCCACCAGGTGGAGGAACATTGCATCCTAATTGAAGCCCGATCCCCCTAAGCGGGAGCTCATGAAGCTGTTTGTCTCTACCTTACCACAGGTAATACGAACATGAGTCCTCGGCACCTATGCAATTTCATTCGATCATCTCATTGCAATGGCCGATGTGACATTCTGATTTTCAATCAACTTCAGACTTTGTAATGAGAAGTTTATACATATCAAGCGATGTATTTCAGTCGTATTCCGCTCAAATCTGATCAATTTGAGTAGACTGACCAAAGGGGAAAGGCTGACGCGAGACGAGGCACGTGGACCTAGGCGACTCGGATAGGAAATGACTCTTTGACCATAAGGATTGTTGAGGGGATATTTAGAACCACCAAAAGGCCGATCTAAAAACGATTAAGGATTACCATGTGAGTGTCGTACGATTGGAGCGTGGGTGATGCCGCTTAACCAACGTATGATTTACAAAATTATCCTAAATCGGACTATGACGATCGAGACCATAGGGACTAGTGATAAACCCTCACAATTACATGACAACCAAAGCCTTCATGAATTAACGAGCTATAAACGTGATGAGAATCACGGGGTCGATACGCGTAATGTTTGCAAAAGCAGCCCGTCAGTTCGGGATAGGCTGGAATCACGTCCGATCGAGAAAAATATCAGAAATGAGTCTTGAAAAGTTTGAAATGAAAAATTAAGAATTCCAATGTCATTTAAATTGGCTGTTGCCCTATCGAATAATCTTAGAACGAGAAAAACGACGTTCGGAACGTCGGGGGTAAAATGACCGTATTGCCCCTCAAGCTTAGAACTTTGCCTTGATAAGTGAAGAAGGGAAAATTGGACATTATGCCCTCCCTTGGCTGCCAAAAATGGAGACTAAAAGGTGGCCATTGGATCTCCATGGGGAAGACAACATGCCAAGTGTCAAGAGATCAAGGGTGGTGGTCATATCAACTATTTGGCTCACCTAACAATCAAACCCTTTGACCACAATTTGAATATAGCCTCCCCTCTCTCTCTCCTCACCACCATTCAGCCGTACCACGCCCTCAAGCTATCAAAATCTTCTTCTTCTTCCTCTTTAGTTTCTGTCGCCGCCCGACCAGATCCGCCGCCGCCGTTCGCCGCCCTCGACAGGCCCTTTCGGCCACCTACCAACCACTGGCCGACCACCACAGCGAAGCTCCACGTCTTGCTGAACTCCTCCAACAAGAATCGTGGCATTTGGAGCACCGAGCTGTCTCGAGCAAGCGATTTCCCTAGAGCCGACGGAATCGGAACAAACCTGAGGTAGGTCCGGTTCTCAACCCTTTTGATGGCCAAAACCTTTGATTCTTGAGCTCAAATTTCGTGGAGGCTCAGTAGACACATATAGCATTCTATGGTAAAAATTGGGGATTTATTTGATAAGTTTTTGATCACGAACCGGCCTTGTATATGTTTCCCAGAAACTGCCGGTATTCTAACCGTAGGTGATCATGTGACTTCGGATGAATTTCCGGTGAGCAACCGACTCAAAACTCACGATGAGCCTTCCAAATCCTTAGGTGGACGTGTTAAGGAGTAGGACAACATGCAAGTGTTGGATTTGGAGTAGATTAGGACCGGTTGGACCCGGCTAGCATAAAATCGAGTGGAACCGGTTCAGTGCCGGGCCCAAACTGAATCTATGGAGGGTTGATTGTGGGTGATTTGAGCTGTAAATTGATGATTATGATGTGATGAGGTGTCGAGGGTTAAGTTATGGATGATTAGGATTGATGGATTGAGGAATTGGGTACGGAAATTTGACGAATTGGTTGAAATTCTAGGTTGCGGGACAAGTCCGGGTGTGGACCTTGGTTGGCTGAAACTTAGGTGATCCAAGAAGGAGAAATTTGTATTGCCGAGCTAAGGTAAGGGATTTCCTAAATTGAGACTAAGGGGACTAGACTCGATTGGGTAAGTCGAGGGTCGATTGGAATGATTTATGAGTGATTGTCAAATGGGATAGTTTTGATATGCCCTAAGAAGTTAAGGAATGATCGTGTGACATTGCCTATGCCTGAGTTGTTTGCCATGTCTGTATACCATTTGAATTGATTTGCATGCCATGAAAATTTATGAGATGCATTTGAATGCGCACTTGCCAGTGAGTGTGAAATTGAACTGAAAATCAAGGCATACGATGTGATATGGCATGAGCATGGCATGGCGAGGCCCTGAGACATGTGAGACGCGGGGTGGGAGGTTGAGACCCTGATGCGATGGGATCGTAGGGTGAAGTATGGCTAGGTGGCGTCCTGATGCGACGAAGTTGCAGGGTTGAGATAGCCACGGTCCTGATGCGAATTATTCACGGGACGGAGTATGAGTTAATGAGCTTTGCCTGGAGATTCATCGGGACCTAATGCATTTACGTGGGTTACCGATGACGGTCTGATGCGTTTACGCGGACCGAGCCTAAGGCGACTAGTTCGCGGGATAGAGAATGAGGCAGACAGAGGTTGATGGAAGTGGTGAAGTGACAGGCTGAGAGTACATGTGCATCAGAGTGTGACACGAGATCATAAATGCGTGCCTGTCTTCTGTATGTTGTTGTTACTGAATTGTGATTGTTATGCTTGTGTGTTCATGAGTTTGGGTCTGTTGAGGGACGCGACTACCTGAGTGGACTTTCTACTTGACCTAGGATTAGGTTTTTCTTATTAAGATGTGTATCTCATCCCTTTTGGGGAAACCTTTACTTTACAGATCCTAGGCCATAGCTCTGTGACCAATACGTTTTGGGGACCCAAAAGAGATGACGGCGTATTATGATGAGTTCCCGGATAGGCAGGGGAATGTATATGTGAGGAAATGTACTGTAGTATGGGTGGACGAGGGTAAGCTTGAGTGAAAGCCTCATAGATTCGAGGCGTGATTCAAGAAAGAGGGGGACTCATAGATAGGGCCGTTGAAGCCTCACGAGGTACCTCAAGGTATCATTCCCGATTGGTGCCAGACTGTAGCGGAGCAGGAGTTTCCTGAAGGGTCAATCGTAGGGTCTAGGAACGGACCAGAGCGAACACTGACCATGGAGTTCGCCAAGGAGCAGGAACAAGAGGAGGTCATAGTCCTAGAGGCGTCCGAAGGGGACCTTGTCGAGCCGTCGCAGGAGGTTACTATGGAGGATTCCGTCGAGGTCCCGTCCGAGACGTTTTCCAAGTACGAGAGGATACGGACGAAGAGGATACGGACGACTCCAGCAGCTCATCCTAGGAAACTTCAGTTGGTGGATCAATCTTTTGACTACCGACCTAACCTGCCCTTGATGGATTTTGCGGATGTTCCTTTTGACGTGCTTACCCTGTCGCCCTGTTGTTTAGCGGATCTTAGTAGTTAGTATCTATATGAACAGTACGATATGATGTATGAATGTTATTGAGCTATCCAGGTCCCACTTAATCTATATATATTGTATGGCGATTTATGTTAGTAACGCTTCCGCATGCGTGGTGTATTTATTATATTTCTCGACTTTTATTGGTGGATCTTGGGACCCTCGAGATATTGTTATTGGTTTGTTTGCAGGGATGTTCGCGTGCTCGTGCTCGAGGCGCGGGGCGTGACAGCCGAAGAAATGGAAGGAAGCATAAAGAAAGGTTGGTATAGAAATACTAGTATGTCTGCTAAGCGGTTTATAGCAAAGAAAGACAAGGAATCCATTTCGCAGGTAAATGCAGCCTATGCCCAGGTACTTGTGGCCCAAATGTTGGTCATGCAGATCCCTAACCAACAGCAAGCCAATTTTGGTGAGCAACGGCAAAAGAGAAATTTACGCCCACCTCGGCAATTCACTCATCTACTTGGAAGACAATCACAGGTACTTGCGATTTTACGTAAGAAAAGGCTTTTAGCTTCCGAGCCTCTGCGACAAGGTAATGCGAACTCACCAAAGTATGACCCGTCAAAGAGGTGTGACTATCATTCTTGTGAGCCTGGACACGATGCAGATAATGTTACGTGCTGAAGCACCGTATCCAAGACTTGCTCGAATCTGGAGCATTCTCCTTTCAGAATAACGATAAACCAAATGTGCAGAGTAACTCGCTCCCAAATCATTCGGGTAATGCTTGAAGAATCATCCGTGGGATGGGCGCAAAGTGACTATTTACTTTTATGCAATCTCTTGCAAGGGATATTTTCTACTTTCTTTAGGTGTTTAGGTTGTTTTAGGATTTCATTTCCAATCAATGTGGCATTTCCTTTTCATAGGTTGTAATTCATTGATTTCGTATCAATAAAATTACATATGGTTTTCATTAAATTTTGAAATATTGATGAAGTATCCTAAACCAACCGAATAACGATAACCAATGACTGAACAATTCGTTATCCATGCTAAGTACCGAGGGTTGGGTTTCTCAAAAATTCTTGTCTTGAAATTTTCGAAAGCAAAACGGTTTTCAAGGAAAATCTTTGGAAATGACTAACATGTAATTTAACAAGGGGCAAAGGGCATATTTTTAACTCTGACCATGCATTAGCTCGATCAGTCCTTGACCATTTTGCATATGGTAATTAAGCATTTGAAGCAGGATACAAGTCTTTGACTAATCCTGCTTGATCAATCATTTGAGCCATCAACAATCTCGGCTTTGGCCGATGCTACTTATCGGTTATTTCCTGATCAGCACAAATAAAAATCCTTGGGGCAATTCTTAGCTGATTGATTCATCAATCACATTGCATCAGTCAGCCCAAAACACTAGTTCATCAATAAGTTGAGGTTGATCCATGTTTCACTCTTAATCAATCCATTGATCATGCCATAGGGGGAAGACGAAGGACGCTCGGTCTCAAAGGGAGTATTCTTGCCCTCAACCCGTCATTATTGGAGATGACTTTTTTTTTCCTCTTGCAGGACCATACATCAGCCGTGACAGTCATCATCATTGAGTAGGAGAAATCAAAGCATCTTGACTCCTTGATTGATTGATCTCATGCGCATTTCTCTTTATACCGGGGCAATCCATATCTTCCCATTCCTTGAGATTTCTAAATATACTTGTTTAGTTTATGCGTGTCTACACTTGATTCATACTCACCTTTTTGGATGATCGAGTCAAATTAAACTTCATGAATCTCGTCTCATCGTATTTTTTTGTTTGTGTTACTAATTTTCACTAGGAGATAATTTCAATCAAGAAATCTCTTTGATCTAATTGAATTAATCATCTTGAATGAAGAATGTTAGGACGATGAAAGGTGAGCCATTTCCATACACTTCATCTATCACAATCCCCAGTGAGTAACGCGAGGATTTTCATGCTTACAAGGTAAAGGGTTATCTTGCGAAAAGTATGACGATCAAGATGATATGAGGCATTCATTTCCTTTACCCAAACACTACAGGTTACCCTTTTGCTTAATCCCATTGAACGATGGTTTCATTTCATAACCCTGTCAGGAATAACCTTACATTTGGGCCAATTTTGGAAACTCAAAGAATGAATAGAATTTTTTTGCTTTCATTTGCATCAATTTTTGAGTATATTTGTTGCATGCGAATTTTTTGTTAGCTCAAGTGCGTTACACATGACAAAAGAGCATTTCATTTCTACACCCATACACATTGATCCCTTTACTTAACCTAACTTGAGCGAAGGATTTATTTCTCGAAACCCAATTGGTGATCATCCTGAAAGGAAATCATTTCAGACCATTTGAGAGACGAGCAAAGCACCTCGAGTCAAAGTTGAAACTTGAAAAATCTGCCAGCACAATATGCAGATAATTCAAATAAGACACTTCCTTCCATAAAAAAGCAAAGCTTGCCATGCAAAAAAAAAAAAAAACTTGAAGTGCAAAAAAGGGCAAAATAAGCCCACTCTCATAAAAAAAAAAGAAATCTCTCAAAGGATCTCTAGAAGGAAGGGTAGTCTTACTTGAATTGGTTCAAGAAATAAATGATTGTTTCTAAAACACAAAGTGACAGAGACAGATGATCACTGATGTTCTCATCAATATACAACCCCTTGTTCAAAATAGGCTTTTCATTTTCAAGCCTACTGACACGCCCCGCGACCCGGGCATGAGCGTGCGAATATCCCTGCAAGCAAACCAACAATAATTTGTCGGCGGTCCCAAGATCCACCAATAGGAATCGAGGGATATAATAAATACATCACGCATACGGAAGCGATACTCCAATCAATCCCCGTACAATATATATATATATATATATATATATATATATATATATATATATAGATTAAGTGGGACCTGGATAGCATATGTCATTCATACATCAAGGCATACTGTTCGTATAACCCGAATACTAAACCTGCTAAACAAAAAGGCGACAAGGTAAGCATGTCAAAAGAGATATCCACAAAATTTGTCAGGAATGGGGTCAGGTCGCTAGTCAAAGATCGAGTCACCATCAGGAGTCGCCTAGGAAGAACTGCTAGAGTCTCCGGTGTCCCCAGTCTCCTCTGTCGGCTCGTACTCGGAGAAAGTCTCTGACGAAACCTCAACAGAGTCCTCCATGGTCACCTCTTGCGACGGCTCGGCCAGGTCTCCATCAGACAACTCCACCACTATGACCTCATCCTCCGGCGGTGGCATAGAAAACTCCGCTGTCGGTGTCCGTTCCGGGCCATTCCTAGACCCAACCACCGATCCCTCGAGAAACTCCTGATCCGCTATCGTTTGGTACCAGTCGGGTATGACACCCTCCAGCACCTCATGGGGCTTTAGTGGCCCAACCTGTTTATCCTCGTCTCTCCTGAACCATGCCTTGAACCTGTGAGGCTTCCAGTCCGGCTTGCCCTCATCGACCCTCACCACTGTACATTTTCTTACATAAATGTTCCCCTGCCTATCAGGGAACTCATCAAAGAAGGCCGTCATCTCCTTCGGATCGCCAAAACGTATTAGCCACATAGCTACGACCTAGGATCTGTAAAGTAAAGTTTCCCCAAAAGGGGTGAGATACACATTTCAATAAGAAAAACCTAACCCTAGGTCAGGTTGACAGTCCACTCAAGTAGTCGCGTCACTCTACTGATCCAAATTCATAAACACATAGACATAATAATCACAACTCAATAAACAACAACACACAGAAGATAGGCATGCATTTATGATCTCGTGTCACACTCATATGCACATGTATACTCGGTCTGCCTCTTCACCACTTCCATCAACCTCTGCCTGCATCATTCTCAAGCCCACGAAATAGTCGCCTCAGGCTCGGCCCGCGTAAATGCATCAGACCGTCATCGGTGACCTGCGTAAACGCATCAGTTCCTGATTCATCTTCAAGCAAGGTTTATGAGCTCATACTCCGTCCCGCGAATAATTCGCATCAGACTGTGACTATTTCAACCCTGCGACTTCGTCGCCTCAGGGCGCCACCTAATCATACTTCACCCCGTGACCTCGTCGCATCAGGGCCTCAACCTCCCGCCCCGCGTATCTCGGGCCTCAGGGCCTTGGCATGACATGCTCATGCCACATCACATAGAATACTTTGATTCTCAATTCAAATGTCACAATCAATGGCAAATGCGCATTCTAATGCATTTCATAACTTCGTGGCATGCAAGTCAATTCAAATGATGCACAAACAAAACAAACAACTCAAGCATGGGCTAAGTCACACAATCATTCTATAACGCCTTAGGACATATCAAGCTATCACATTGGGAAACTTTCTTATAAATCTTTCCAATCGGCCCTCGACTTACCCAATCGAGTCTAATCCCCCTGCCTCGGTTTAGGAATTTCCTTACCTTAGCTTCAATAACACCAAATTACTCTTCTTGAGTCCTCAAGGTTCGGCCCCTTATAGTCCAAGGTCGAACACTTCGCGCAACCTAGAAATTTCAACAAATCCGTCAAATTTTCATACCCAAATCCTCAATCTTTCAATCCCAATCATTCTTAACTTAACCTCCAGCATCTTAACACCTCATAAATGCCAATTTAAGTCCCAAAAGTTTCTGTTCTTGTAGCCTACATAACTGGTTTTACACAGAACCCAACCGGTTCACTTCGGTTCTATGCAAACCGAGTGTTTCCAACCTTCAATCCTCCTCAATTACTTCATTTAAGCCTTATTCTACCTCTTAACATATCTACCTAAGGGTTTAGGAGGCTCACCGGTTGTTTGGAGTCGGTTGGTCGCCGGAAAGTCGTCTGAAGTCGTCGGAACATCAAGGACTAGAATACCTGTAGTTTATGGGTAAAATGTTCAAGGCCGGTTCATGGTACAAAACTTATCAAATAAATCCCCAATTTTTACCACAAAACCATCTATATGTCTACTTGGTCTCCACCAAATTTGAGCTCTAGATTCCAAGATTTATGCTGTCAAAGAGGGTGAGAACCGAACCTACCTCAGGTTTGTTCTGTTTCCGTCGGCTCTCGGGAAAACTTCTTTCGAGAACTCCTCAGTGCTCCAAATGCCTTGATTCTTGTTGGAGGAGCTCGCCAAGATGTGGATCTACATTTGAGTGGTCGGCCGACAGCAGGTGGTGACCGGAGACGGTGATCGTGGCAGACGAACGGACGACTTAGGTTTGGTCGGGCTGTTGGCAAAAGCTGGAGAGGAACGAAGATGATGTTCGGTTCTCTTGGGGCTTGGCCTGGCTGAATGAGAGGGTGAGGAGAGAGAGAAGAGAGATAGTTCAATTATATCTAAGCTTGGTCAATGGCTTTGAATGTTAGGTGGGGGAAATAGTTGATATAACCATGCTTGGTTTGATCTTTGACACTTGGCATTGCTAGTTTCCACGAAGATCCAATGGCCATTTATTTGTCCTTCAATTTCGGCAGCCATGGATGGGCATAATGTCCATTTTTCCCTTCTTCAATTATAAAAGCAAAGTTCTAAGCTTGAGGGGCAAAATGGTCATTTTACCCCCGACATTGTGAACGTCGTTTTTCTCGTTCTAAGATTATTCGATAGGGCGAAAGCCAATCCAAATGACGTTGGAATTCTTCATTTTCCATTTCAAATCTTTTCAGGACTCGTTTCCGATAGTTTTCTCTATCAGACGTGACTCCAGCCTATCCCGAACTGACGGGCGGCTTTTGCGGACCTTACGCGTATCGACCCGTGATTCCCATCACGTTTAGGGCTCGTCAATTCATGGCGGCTTTGGTTGTCATGTAATTGTGAGGGTTTATCACTAGTCCCTATGGTCTCGATCGTCACAGTCCGATTCAGGATAATTTTGCAAATCGTACGTTGGTTAAGCGGTATCACCCGCGCTCCATTCGTACGATACTCGCATGGTAATCCTTAATCGTTCTTAGATCGGCCTTTTGGCGGTTCTAAATATCCCCTCATCAATCCTTATGGTCAAAGCGTCATTTCCTATCCGAGTCGCCTGGGTCCACGTACCTCGTCTCACGTTAGCCTTTCCCATTTGGTTAGCCTATTCAAATGGATTAGATTTGAGCGGAATACAACTAAAATACATTGCTTGATATATATAAACTTCTCATTATAGAGTCTGAAACTGATTGAAAATCAGAATGTCACAACTCTTCCCCCTTTACAAAATTTCGTCCTCAAAATTTACATTACACTCGACTACTCAAATAAATGGAGGTGTTGTCGCCTCATCGTATCTTCATTCTCCCATGTGGCTCTTTCCGTTCCGTGGTGCTCCCATACAACTTTGACTAGTGGGATCTTCTTATTCCGAGGATCTGCTCTTTCCGGTCCTCGATCCTTATTGGCCTCTCTACAAAAGACACTCTGTCATCCACTTATATGGCCTCGTAATCCAGTACATGTGTCGGGTCAGGTTCGTACTTTCTTAGCATCGACACATAGAATACGTTATGTACTTGGGATAGATTTGGCGGCAAGGTAAGCCGGTAGGTCAAGGTTCCAATTCTTTCCAATATCTCAAAAGGGCCTACATATCTTAGGCTCAGCTTCCCCTTTCTTCCGAATCGCGACAGTCTTCTCATTGGCGACACCTTGAGGAAGACGTGATTGCCCACTTGAAACTCCAGAGGCTTGCGCCGCTTGTCTACATAGCTCTTCTGGCTACTTTGCGCCATCCTCATCTATCCCGAATGGTCTTCACTGCTTCCATCGATTGCTCCACCAATTCGGGGCCTGTGATACTTCTTTCTCCTACCTCGTCCCAGCAAATCGGTGTTCTGCAGGTTCTGCCATAGAGTGCCTCAAACGGTGCCATCTGTATACTCTGCTGGTAGCTATTATTGTATGCAAACTCTACCAGGTGTAATTGTTCTTCCCATCCGCCTTTGAAATCTATAACGCATGCTCTCAACATGTCCTCGAGCATCTAGATCGTCCTTTCCGATTGTCCATCTGTCTGTGGGTGGTACGCCGTACTGAACTGCAGTCGGGTCCCCATGGCCTCTTGTAGGCTCTTCCAGAAATTCGTCGTGAATTTTGGATCCCTATCTAAGGTGATCGTCACCGGCACTTCGTGTAATTTTACTATCTACCTCATGTATAGTTTTGCGTACTTATCCATGGTGAAGTCTTTTCGTACAGGAACAAAATGGGCGGACTTGGTCAATCGGTCCACAACTACCCATATCGAGTCGTGACCTCTCTGACTCCTCGAAAGTCCCATTATGAAATTCATGGTTATGTGCTCCCACTTCCATTTCGAAATTTCCAGTGGCTGCAGCAGTCCTCCAGGTTTACAGTGTTGCACCTTCACTTGCTGGCAAGTCAAACACTTAGCAACGTATTTTGCCACATCTACCTTCATTCCGTTCCACCAATAATGCTGTCTCAAATTTTGGTACATCTTTGTACTTCCAGGGTGGACACTATAGTTACTCCTATGAGCCTCCGACAAAATTCTTTCCTTGAGTCCTTCGTCCTTTGGTACACACAAACGTCCTCGGAACCTCAAAATTCCGTCCCCAGACACTTGGAATTCTGGCTTCCTTTTCATCGTATCCATCTCGACAATTTTTTGAATCTCCGAGTTCGTAGACTGTAATGCCTTAATCCCTTCTTGGACCTTAGGTTCCACCCTCAGAGTCTCTATCAGACTGGATAATTGATCGACCTCTAATTTGAATTCAGAATCTCTCAAGTCTTCTATCGTCGACCAACTTCTCACTAGCAGGCATGCAATACTTGACTTTCGACTTAATGCATCTGCTACTCTGTTTGCTTTCCCAAGATGATACAATATCTCACAGTCATAATCCTTGAGCAGATCCATCCACTTGCGCTGCCTCATGTTCAACTCTTTCTAGGAAAACAAAAATTTTAAACTCTGGTGGTCTGTATATATCCGAAACATCTCGCCACAAAGGTAGTGCCTCCAAATCTTCAAGGCAAATACAATTGCCGCTAACTCCAAGTCATGGGTCGGGTAATTCATCTCGTGTGGCCTCAACTGCCTGGATGCATAGGCTACTACCTTTCCATACTGCATCAATACACAGCCCAATCCTTTCAGCGAAGCATCGTTGTAAATCTCATGTCCTCTCGGTCCCGACGGAATGGTCAGCATTGGTGCAGTCGTCAATCTGTGCTTAAGCTCTTGAAAACTTTACTCACATTTATCAGTCCATTCAAATTTTGTTTCCTTCTTTGTCAACCGTGTCAGTGGGACGGCTATGGCTGAGAATTTCTCCACAAATCGCCTTTAGTATCCTGCCACTCCCAAGAAGCTTCTGACCTCCGTGACCGTAGTAGGCCTCGACCAATTGGTTACGGCCTCTATTTTTGCAAGATTCACTACAATTCCTTCACCAGACACAACATGACCTAGAAATGCTACTTTGCTCAACCAGAATTCATATTTACTCAACTTGGCGTACAGTGAATGTTCCCTCAGGGTCCTCAATACGATTCTTAAATGCTCCTCATGTTCTACATCGCTCTCCGAGTAAATCAAGATATCGTCAATAAAAACTATGACGAATCTATCCAGAAACTCCTTGAATACCCAGTGCATCAGGTCCATAAATGCAGCTGGGGCGTTATTCAATCCAAACGACATCACCGTAAACTCGTAATGTCCATACCTCATCCTGAATGCCGTCTTCGGTATGTCTTCCTTCTTGATCCTCAGCTGGTGATACCCTGTCCTCAAGTCAATCTTCGAAATACTGCTGCCTTTTGCAACTGATCGAATAGATCGTCAATCCTCGGCAACGGATACTTGTTCTTCACTGTCACTTGGTTTAGTTGCCGATAATCAATGCATAGTCACAGAGATCCATCTTTCTTTCTCACAAATAGTACTGGTGCTCCCCACGGCGAAGCGCTTGGTCGAATGAACCCCTTATCTAGCAATTCTTGCATCTGCACCTTTAACTCCTTTAATTCTGACAGGGACATTTTGTAAGGTGCTTTCGATATCGGCTCCGTCCTAGGGGTTAATTCAATTACAAACTCCATTTCTCGCTCTGGGGGTAGTCCTGGTAATTCATCGGGAAACACATCCGGAAACTCACGCACTATCGGGATACTTTCTAGTTTTGGCTCTTCGGTAGTCGTGTCCATTACTGCTACTAAGTATGCCCGACACCCTTCAGATTTCAACTTAGTTACCTCCAAAGATGAAACGAAGGGAATCGAGATTCCTCCTCGACTTCCCACCAATTCAAAACTAAGGCGGTATCTCGGATAAAACTGAATTGTTCTGCTTCCACAGTCTACTACAGCCCCCTGCTTACCCAACCAATCCATTCCTATTATCACATCAAAGTCAAACATGGGCAGTACTGCTAGGTCAATGCTTTTTTTATTTCCCCCAATCACTATCTCACAACCAGCACAGCCCAACGAAACTATTGTGTTATCCTTTAAAGGTGTGGTGACATGCAAGATCATGCTTAACGGTTCCAATTTCATGCCTACTAATTCAGCAAACTGTGCAGATACAAAAGAATGCGTGGCACCCGGGTCGAACAATGCATAAGCAGTCTGGTTGCACAAGTAGACTGTACCTATGACCACTCCTCGCGCTTCCTCCGTCTCGTTGCGAGCTACATCGTATACCTTGCTTTGTGCTGGTGGTCTGCTCTGTTCGATCTAAGGTGCATCAGTCGACGGTCCCGCTTGCGGCCTTGATCCTTGCAGTCGACCTGCCGTAGCCTGGTTTGGGCACGTTCTCATCTGATGGCCCAACTGACCACACTTGAAACAGGCTCTTGTCCACACTGGGCATGGCCCGTTTCCATGCTTCCTGCCACAGAGTCGGCAGTTCCAGTTTGCTAGATTTAGCAGCTTCGCGATGTTCTTTTATACTGAAGGCACAAAGCGTCTGTTGTTCGCCATCGACCTCTTGCCCAACTGGCGATTGTCTCTGAACGATGGGAACCGCGATCCAGTGTCGGTATTTCTTTCCCTCAAACTCGTTCAATCATCTGGCCTTGCTTGTATATCTCCCGGTAGGTTCTCAAGTTCAAAGCTATCATCTGGCTGTGGAGTTCAGGTCTCAGACCATCCCTAAATCTCTGTACCTTCTCCAAAGGGTCCTCCACAGATCAAGGTGCATACCTCGAGAGCCTCGCGAACTCAGCTTCGTACTGGTCTATCGTTAGCTGGTTCTGACGCAGTTGCAGAAACTCAATCTGTTTCCTTTCTCTAGCCGTTTCTGAAAAATACTTTTCATTAAATGCCCTCTTAAGGGTGTTCCAGTTCATGGCCACTCCTCTAGGGAAGACTCCGTCCTTGGTGACAGCCCACCAGTCATTTGCCGTACCCTCCAATTGATACACGGCTTGGAGCACCTTCTCCTTATCTGTACATCTTAGCACCCCAAAAGCCTTCTCTAGTTTTTCTATCCATCTGGGCACTAGTTCGGGATCTCCAATCCCGTCAAACTATGTCGGCTTCAACTTCATGAACTAGTCCACCAATTGGCCCATCTGTCTGGCCACTACGATTTCCTCTTGAGGGTTCACCGTTTTATTGTTCTGGTTCGACTCGCCCTGACTTCCACTTTCACCAGTGTTGCCAATGTTGGTATTTACGGCTGCTAGGGCAGCTCCTACTGCTCGGGCTATGGCAGAGTCCCGATCTTGGGCCTGCCTCTCTATGATGTCTCTAAGTCCTTCTATTGCCCTCAGTAGACCGTCCACTCGTGGATCTTCAGCTACGGGCGGCTTCGAGCTAGAGGCTCCGTCTCTTGGTCTTTCAGGCCTTCTGGATGGGTTACTCATCCTTGTTTCTTTCTATTGAACCTGATCCACCACAAGTTCAACAATGAGTTAGTAACTTACTCATTCATCCAATCCAAAGTTACTAACTACTCCTTAATAGAAACAGTTATATAACAATAATACTCTATACATCAATTTCAGAAGCATTTCAACCAATGGCCCATGGCCATTCCTCATTTCCATCTACGCTAGTGATTCACTAAAACCAATCACTTTCATTCATCGAGCAAGCCAAGGTCCAGGAATGACCTTTAATCCCAAGCAGAAAACTAAGTTCCTTATGCCTTGTCACAATCTTACCAAGGTCAAACACCATCCTTAGGTGTCAAGTCACATGCTAGGCATCCCATACCTTACCCTGACCAGTTTCCTAAGGTCTCGTAATCCGTCCTTATCCCAACTTAATCCTCCTTATTACTCCAATCCTCAATCCACTTTGTATCGAGCTGACCATTGCTTTGAAACCAAAACAAGTGGGGATGCCACGCCCCGCGACCCAGGCATGAGCTCACGAACATCCCTGCAAGCAAACCAACAATAATCTCTCGGTGGTCCCAAGATCCACCAATAGGAACTGAGAGATATAATAAATACATCACGCATACGGAAGCGATACTCCAATCAATCCCCGTACAATATATATATAGATTAAGTGGGGCCTGGATAACATATGTCATTCATACATCAAGGCATACTATTTGTATAACCCGAATACTAAACCTGCTAAACAAAAAGGCGATAGGGTAAGAATGTCAAAAGAGATATCCACAAAATTCGTCAAGAATGGGGTCAAGTCGCCATCAGGGGTCACCTAGGAAGAACTGCTAGAGCCTTCAGTGTCCCCAGTCTCCTCTATCGGCTCGTACTCGGAGAAAGTCTCTGACGAAACCTCAACAAAGTCCTCTATGGTCGCCTCTTGCGACTGCTCGGCCAGGTCTCCATCAGACAACTCCACCACTATGACCTCATCCTCCGGCGGTGGCATAGAATACTCCGCTGTCGGTGTACGTTCCGGGCTATTCCTAGACCCAACCACCGACCCCTCGGGAAACTCCTGGTCCGCTATCGTTTGTACCAGTCGAGTATGACACCTTCCGGCACCTCATGGGGCTTTAGTGGCCCGACCTGTCTATCCCCATCCCTCCTGAACCATGCCTCAAACCTGTGAGGTTTCCAGTCCGGCTTGCCCTCATCGACTCACACCACTGTACATTTTCTTACATAAATGTTTCCCTACCTATCAGAGAACTCATCAAAGCAGGCCCTCATCTCCTTCGGATCGCCAAAACGTATTGGCCACATAGCTACGACCTAGGATCTGTAAAGGAAGGTTTCCCCAAAAGGGGTGAGATACACATCTCAGTAAGAAAAACCTAACCCTAGGTCAGGTTGACAGTCCACTCAGGTAGTCGCGTCACTCGACTAATCCAAATTCATAAACACATAGACATAACAATCACAACTCAATAAACAACAACACACAGAAGACAGGCATGCATTTATGATCTTGTGTGACACTCATATGCACATGTGTACTCGGTTTGCCTCTTCACCACTTCCATCAACCTCTGCCTGCATCATTCTCTAGCCCGCGAAATAGTCGCCTCAGGCTCGGCCCGCGTAAATGCATCATACCGTCATCGGTAACCCGCGTAAACGTATTAGGTCCCGATTCATCTCCAGGCAAGGTTTATGAGCTCATACTCCGTCCCGCGAATAATTTGCATCAGGACTGTGGCTATTTCAACCCTGCAACTTCGTCGCCTCAAGGAGCCACCTAATCATACTTCACCCCGCAACCTCGTCGTATCAGGGTCTCAACCTCCCACCCCGCGTATCTCAGGCCTCAAGGCCTTGCCATGCCATGCTCTTGCCACATCACATAGAATACTCTGATTCTCAATTCAAATGTCACAATCAATAGCAAATGCGCATTCTAATGCATTTCATAACTTCGTGGCATGCAAGTCAATTCAAATGATGCACAAGCAAAACAAACAACTCAAGCATGGGCTAAGTCACACAATCATTCTATAACGCCTTAGGACATATCAAGCTATCACATTGGGAAGCTTTCTCATAAATCTTTCCAATCGGCCCTCGACTTACCTAATCGAGTCCAATCCCCCTAGCCTCAGTTTAGGAATTTCCTTACCTTAACTTCAATAACACCAAATTACTCTTCTTAAGTCCTCAAGGTTCGGCCCCTTATAGTCCAATGTCGAACACTTTGTGCAACCTAGAAATTTCAAAGAATCCGTCAAATTTTCATACCCAAATCCTCAATCCTTCAATCCCAATCATTCCTAACTTAACCCCCAACATCTTAACACCTCATAAACGCCAATTTAAGTCCCATTAGTTTCTGTTCTTGTAGCCCATAGAACCGGTTTTGTATAGAACCGTTCTGGTTCACTTCGATTCTGTGCAAACCGAGTGTTTCTAGCCTTCAATCCACCTCAATTTCTTCATTCAAGCCTTATTCTACCTCTTAGCATGTCTACCTAAGTGTTTGGGAGGCTCACCGATTGTTTGGAGTCGGTTGGTCGCCGGAAAGTCGTCCGAAGTCGCCGGAACACCAAGGACTAGAATATCGGCAGTTTTTGGGCAAAATGTTCATGGCCGGTTCATGGTCAAAAACTTATCGAATGAATCCCCAATTTTTACCACAAAACCATCTATATGTCTACTTGATCTCCACCAAATTGGAGCTCTAGATTCCAAGATTTTGGCTGTCAAAGAGGGTAAGAACCGAACCTACCTCAGGTTTGTTCTGTTTCCGTCGGCTCTAGGGAAAACTTCTTCCCAGAACTCCTCAGTGCTCCAAACGCCTTGATTCTTATTGAATGAGCTCGACAAGACGTGGATCTACGTCTGGGTGGTCGGCCGGCAGCAAGTGGTGACCGGAGACGGCGATCAAGGTCGGCGAACGGACGGCTCTGGTCTGGTCGAGCGGTGAGCAGAATCTGGAGAGGAAGGAAGATGATGTTCGGTTCTCTTGGGGCTTGGTCTGGCCGAATGAGAGGGTGAAAAGAGAGAGAAGAGAGAGAGTTCAATTATATCTAAGCTTGGTCAATGGCTTTGCATGTTAGGTGGGGGAAATAGTTGATATGACCATGCTTGGTTTGATCTTTGACACTTGGCATTGCTAGTTTCCATGAAGATCCAGTGGCCATTTATTTGTCCTTCAATTTTGGCAGCCATGGATGTGCATAATGTCCATTTTTCCCTTCTTCAATTGTAAAAGCAAAGTCCTAAGCTTGAGGGGCAAAACGATCATTTTACCCTTGACGTTCTGAGCGTCGTTTTTCTCGTTTCAGGATTATTCGATAGGGCGACGGCCAATCCAAATGACGTTGGAATTCTTGATTCTCCATTTCAAATCTTTTTAGGACTCGTTTCCGATAGTTTTCTCTATGAGACGTGACTCCAGCCTATCCCGAACTGACGGGCGGCTTTTGCGGACATTGCGCGTATCGACCCCGTGATTCCCATAATGTTTAGGGCTCGTCAATTCATGGTGGCTTTGGTTGTCATGTAATTGTGAGGGTTTATCACTAGTCCCTATGGTCTCGATCGTCACAGTCCGATTCAGGTTAATTTTGCAAATCGTACGTTGGTTAAGCGGCATCACCCGCGCTCCATTTGTACAACACTCACATGGTAATCCTAAATCGTTCTTAGATCGGCCTTTTGGTGGTTCTAAATATCCTCTTATCAATCCTTATGGTCAAAGCGTCATTTCCTTTCTGAGTCGCCTGGGTCCACGTACCTCGTCTCGCGTTAGCCTTTCCCCTCTGGCCAGTCTACTCAAATTGATCAGATTTGAGCGGAATACAACTGAAATATATCGTTTGATATATATAAAATTCTCATTACAGAGTCTGAAACTAATTGGAAATCAGAATGTCACACCTACCCTGAACCTACAACACAAACCTTACTAAAAGTCTCTTCAGATTAAGGCACTTGGGTTAACGTAGAATTTCAAATGCTTATAAATATTGCTCGAAGAAGTGCGAGCAAGATCATTTTATCTCATTTCATAGGGTTCCTGACTTAAATTGAATGCAGCTGATGAATATTTCATTTCATGGCCCAACGACTCATAGGAGTCCCCTTTGAATAGCCTTTGACCAAGCTTGAATTACAATCCTTGTAAAAGGCCTCACGGATTGGTCTAGTCATACTAATTGCGAGAATATCCGGATCCTTGTCAGACGTGATAACGATAGCTCGAGTGATTCTCTTACCAGCATCAATGGTCGGGTCTCAAAAGCCTTTTTATAGGAATGAATGAAAAGTCCTTTTTGACCAAAGTTTCTCATTCAGTTTGATCAAATTTGTCAAAAGGATTAGATAGGTTTTCTTATTAACAAAATTCCCCAGTGGAGCTTCGTAATGAAAGCAAAAAAAAAAAATGGCAAAAAAGAAAAAAAAGGAGTAAAGTAAAAATTTCAAAAGATTTGTGGAAATATCATGTTGCATTAACAATTGATTCTGTTCATAAGCACATGACTAAATAGGTACGATGCAGGCGATTTGTCTCGTTTTCCCACTATTTGTTCGGAATCCAGGTGAATTTTTTGAACCCTTGACAACTTTAGTCATTTTGGGTTGTCATTTTGATCTTTCGTGCTTGCTATGATTCAATTCGGGCAACACATCTTTTTGTGCTTATTGATTCGGTTCGATTGTACATTGCATATAATTTTCCTATACCACCCTGATGGTATTGATTCATGACGACATATGCACTCATGATCCTTACCTTTATCGATTCGCAATGAAATATACACTTGCGATCTCAATTTTTTGTCAAATCATAACGACGTAGCTCTTATGGTTTTGACCCTTATCAAATCATGATGACATAAACACTCATGATTTTGATCCTAAACCAAATCACAATGACATAGCTCTTGTGGTATTGGTCTCTTTTACCAAACTATAATGACATAGCTCTTATGACTCTAGTATCATTTTAACCAAATCATAACAACATAGCTCTTATGATTTTGGTCCTTTCGTCAAATCATAACGACATAGCTCTTATGATTTTCATCACCAACCAAATCACAACGATGTAGCTCTTGTGGTATTGAACTCTTTTACCAAGCTATAATGAGTAGCTCTTATGACTTTGGTATCATTTTAACCAAATCATAACGACGTAGCTCTTATGGCCTTGGTTCTCTTTTACCAAATCATAACGACGTAGCTTTTATGATCTTTGTTCTCTTTTACCAAATCGTAACGATGTAACTCTTATGATTTTGGTCCTTTTACAACGACATAGCTCTTGATTCTACTTCTTTCAGCTCACAATGACGTGGCTCTTGTGATCTTGAAGCACTTTTCAACCTTACACATATCTTGCGTTGTCCTGTATCAAAAGGAAACTTTTGGTAATGGAGAAGGCCCCAGAACCTTAAGATCCTTATATGATCTTGGTTCTCCTTCCTATGTACAATGACCTGCTCTTACAATCTCGAAAGACATATTTCTAATCTATACATATCTTGCGCTGTCTCGCGTTAGAAGGGAACTTCTGGTAACCGATGGGCTTATTACCTTAAGATCCTCACATCTACTGGAGATCTGGAGATTAAGAGAATCATCAGCATTATGAGATATTTGGTAAAACATTTATTTCATATGCGATCTATGTGTAGGTTTCTCTAATATGGGAAAAAGAGAAATTTTGATACATGTTATTTATAACATTGCATTTCATGCATCATTTCCTTTTGCATAAAAAATGTGATTAAATCCCACCAAAAAATTATTAAAAAATCATCCTTCATTTGCATGGGCAAAATTTAGGTTCCACTTTTGTCTTTGAGTGAAACCTTTGTGAGATTCCACTCAAAGAAGGGGCAGTTATTGACACCAAAATTTTAACTAACATTTTTCGATCTTTTTTACATAAAAATTAGAGCTAATAGTTAGTTCTGACAAAAAATAATTGAATCATTTTTCATGATTATTCTATGACATTCAGAATTCCGACCTTCTCAAGGCTATGGAATGGAAGGTATTGATCGGTGTGTTTTAGTTGTAACTTGCTCGGAGTTGGCTACTCTTGAGTTAACCGACCAAAAAGAAAAAGTTGAAACGGAGTCAGGCACGTGGACCTGGGGAATTTGAATGAGAAATGACACTTTGATCATAAAGATTGGCGAGGAAATATTTTGGGCCAGTAGAGATCGATTTAGGAACGATCGTAGAATGCCTTACTAGTGTTATACGTTGGGACGCGGTTGATTTCGCTTAACCAATATATAATTTACCAGAATTTCCTAAATCGAATTACGATAATCAGGACCGTAGGAGCTAGTGATAAACCCACACAATTATATGACAACCAAAGTCGCCATGCCTTGAGAAAAATCCCAAGGTCGATACGCGTAGTGCCTGCAAGAGTCACCTGTTAGTTTGAGATAAACTGAAATTATAGTCGATGAGGGCTCGACATGAAATTGGACCTTGAGATTTAGGTATTCGACATTAAGGAATTCTAACATTTGAATTGAATTTGATGCCGCATCATCGAGAGTGATTTATATTGAAAAAATGAAATTTCAGACGGAAAGTGTAAAATGACCATTTTACCCCTCGACCTTTGCCCTTGCCTTAAGAAGTTTAGAAGGATAATTTGATCATTTAGACCCCTCATGACTGTCGAAAATGAGAAGATAAAATGGTCAATGGAAGTTAATGACAAGTTGGATATGCATTAAGTGACAAGTGTCACTCTTTAAGGAAGGCAAGTGTTACCATTTGAGAGGTTAAACATTAATTAATCTCACCTACCAACCTTATCTTTGATCAAGCTCAATTATTTGTGAAATACCCTCTCTCTCTCTCTCTTCCATTTATTCGGCCAAAATCCTCTCTCTCAAATTATTATTCTTCTTCCTCTCTCTCGGTCGAAACTGTCCCGCTCGACCAGTCCCAACCACCTCCCTTCCTCCGGCCATAACTTTATTGTCTGACATCGGATTGAGGTAAAACCATCTCCATATTAAAGATTATTATCTTGTGATTTTAAGGATTAGCTTGATTTGGCCCAGCCATTTGGCCCATAAGTTTGTGTGAGTGGGCAAAGGTCTGAACGAGGTTAGATTTTTAGATTTTGACCGGTTTTGGGGAAAGACCTATTTCGGGGGCTTCGAGACTTCAAATGACTCCAAATTTTCAAGGAGGTCTTCTACACTCATATTAATAAAATTGGCAGAGCTGTGGTTGCAATTGTATTTGGGTTTTGGTAGGTTTACATGACTGATTTGAGGCTGTTTCTGTGACATTCTGATTTCCAATCAACTTCAGACTCTGTAATGAGAAGTTTATATGTATCAAGCGATGTATTTCAGTTATATTTCGCTCAAATCTGATCAATTTGAGTAGAATGACCAAAGGAGAAAGGCTAACGCGAGACAAAGTACGTGGACCTAGGGGACTCAGATAAGAAACGATGCTTTGACCATAAGGATTGTCGAGGGGATATTTAGAACTACCAAAAGGCCGATCTAAGAACGATTAAGGATTACCATGCGAGCGTAGTACGATTAGAGCGCGGGTGATGCCACTTAACCAACGTATGATTTGCAAAATTATCCTAAATCGGACCGTGACGATCGAGACCATAGGGACTAGTGATAAACCCTCTCAATTACATGACAACCAAAGTCGCCATGAATTGACGAGCCCTAAACGTGATGAGAATCGCGGGGTCGATACGCGTATAGTCTGCAAAAGCCGCCCGTCGGTTCGGGATAAGCTGGAATCACGTTTGATAGAAGAAACAATCAAAATCGAGTCCTGAAAAAGTTTGAAATGGAAAATCAAGAATTCCAATGTCATTTGGATTGGCCGTCGCCCTATCGAAGAAGTCAGAAACGAGAAAAACGACGTTCCGAACGTTGGGGATAAAATGACCATTTTGCTCCTCAAGCTTAGAACTTTGTCTTTATAATTGAAGAAAGGGAAAAATGGACATCCCCCCCAAGCTGTCAAAAATTCAAGGACAAGAGATGGCCATTGGATTTCATGGGATAGATCAATGAACAAGTGTCACAAATCTAAAGGTGGTAGATCATTTCATCAATAAATGCCACCTACCAATCACTTCAACTAATCATTTTCTTTTGGGATAACCAGCTCTCTCTTTCATCTCTCTCCCACTCTTCAATCGGCAGAAAATCACCTCAAGAACACTGAACAACCTTCTTCTTCTTCTTCTCCAGATTTTGCCTCACCCGACTACCGCCAGCCTCGCCGTTAGGTCCGTATGACTGGCACCTCCAGCCACCAGCTATCGCCCGTCGACTACCACAACATAGATCCACCTCTTGCCGATGTTCTCCAACTTGGATCAGGTCATTTGGAGCTCTGTGGAATTCGGGGCAAGCATTCTCCCACAGGCCGATAGAATTGGAACCAACCTGACGTGGGTCTGTTCCTTAGTCCATTTGAAGGTGGAATTCTTGGATTTTAAAGCTCAAATTTGGTGGAGACTTAGTAGACATGTGTAGGAACTTGTGGTAAAAATTGAGGATTTATTTGATAAGTTTTTGACCATGAACAGCCCATGTATATCTTGCCCAGAAATTGTCGGAATTTTGAACCTTGGACGACCGGCGACCTTCGGCGACTTTCCGGCAACCACACAGCTTGAAACTCACGGTGAGACTTCCAAAATCTTAGGTAGACATTATAAAAGGTAGAATGGTGTATAATGGATGGATTTGAGGTAGATTAGTACCGGTTGGACCCGGCATGAGCAGAATCGAATGGAACCGGTTCAATGCCGGGCCAAACTGAATCTGTGGATGGCTGAATGTGTTGGATTTGAGTTGTAATTTGGTGTGTATGATGTGAAGAGATGATGATAAGTATGTTATAGGTGATTTGGATGGATAAATTGAGGTATTGGACTTGGAATTTTGACAAATTGATTGATTACCCTAGGTTGCGACACAAATCGGCTTTGGACTTGGGTTGGCCAAATCCTAGGAGGCTAAAAAAGAATTAAATTGTGTTGTTAAGTGAAGGTAGGAAATTCTCTAAACCAAGGCTAGGGGGATTGGACTCGAATGGGTAAGTCGAGAGCCGATCGGAAATGGTATATAGGAAAATCCTCAATGGTAATAGCTTGATGTGTTCTCAGATGCTATTGAATGATTACATGACACAGCCTATACTTGAGTCGTTTGTGTGTTTAAGTGTCATTTGAATTGATTCGCATGCCACGGAGTTAGAATTGTATTAGAATGCGCATTAGCTATTGAAATGTGAAATTTTGAATTGAAAAACCAAGTTGTTTGCTATAATGTGGCATGAGTTATGACAGTGACATTACATGGCAAGGCCTGCGACGGAGTCGCGGGGTTGAGATAGCCACAGTCTTGATTCGATATAATCGCGGGATAGAGTATGAGCTCATAAACCCTGCTTGGAGTTAATTCGAGACCTGATGAGTTTACAAGGGTCGCTGACGATGGTCTGATGCGTTTACGCAGGCCGAGCTTGAGGCGATCTAATCGTGGGCTAGAAATGAGGCAGACAGAGGTTGATCGATGTGGCGAAGTGATAGGCCGAGCACATATGTGCATTTGTGTGTGATATGAGATCATAAATGCATGTGTGTCTTCTGCATGTTGTTTTTATTGAATTGTGGCTACTATGCCTTTAGATTCATGAGTTTAGATCTGTCAATGGACGTGACTACCTGAGTGGACGGTTGGCCTAACCTAGGGTTAAAACCCACCTTACTGAGATTTATATCTCACCCCAGTGGGGGCTTACATTTTTTAGGTTCCAGGTGAAGGTAGCACGAGCTTTCCAAGGAGTGGCAATTGAAGCGTTAGCTGGCCATTTGTTTTTAGAGTGGATTGCCCTTTTGGATATTGGGGCTTATAATTCTGATGTGCGAATTAGGATTTGATCTTTTGATAACTGATTAAAGAAATTTGATGTATCTATCCTAAGTCATCGGGTACAATTGCATTCATATAATAGAGGAAGGCATGGCTTCCGCATGCGTATTTCTATATGAAATTAGCCGTTGGATCCTGGAGTTGTCATTCAGACATGAACGGCATGGATAGGGATGTTCACGCGCTAGCCGGGTTCAGGGTGCGACAAGTTATGACTGTGGCATTACATGGCAAGGCCCTGAGGTGTATGAGACGCGGGGCGGAAGGTCGAGACCCTGATGCGATGAGGTCGCGAGGTGGATTATGAATAGGTGGCGCCTTGATGCGACGAAGACGCGGAGTTGAGACAGCCATAGTCCCGATGCGATATAATCGCGAGACAGAATATGAGCTCATAGATTCTGCCTAGGATTGAATCGAGACCTGATGTCTTTACGCGGGTCGTCGACCACGGTCTGATGAATTTACGTGGGCCGAGCCTGAGGCGACTAATTTGTGGGCTAGAGAAAGAGGCAAGCAGAGGTTGATGGATGTGGCGAAGTGACAGGCCGAGCATACAAGTACATTCGTATGTGATACGAAATAATAAATGCATGCCTGTCCTCCGTGTATTGTTGTTTATTGAATTATGAATGTTATACCTGCGTGTGACCATGAGTTGGATAGGTTGAGTGACTTGGCTGCCTAAGTGGACAGTCAACCTGACCTAGGGTTAGGTTTTTCTTACTGAGATGTGTATCTCACCCCTTTTAAGGAAATCTTACTTTACAGATCCTAGGTAGTAGCTTTGTGGCCTATCAGATTCGGGGACCCGCATGACATGACAGCTTTTTACGATGAATTCCTCGATAGGCAGGGGAATATATACGTAAGGACATGTACAGTAGTGTGGGTAGACGAGGGAAAACTGGACTGGAAGCCTCACAAGTTTGAGGTATGGTTTAGACGGGACGGGGACAGGAAGTTCGGGCCTCTAAAGCCCCATGAGGTTCCGAAGGGTGTCATACCTCCATGGTGTCAGACGATCTTGGACCAGGAGTTTCCCGAGGAATTGACGGTTGGGTCGAGGAATGGCTCGGAGCGAACGCCGACAGCAGAGTATTCTGTACCACCGCCGGAGGACGAGGTCATCGTGGTGAAGCTGTCTGATGGAGACCTAGCCGAGTCGGACCAGGAGGCGACCACGAATGGAGATCGAGTCGAGCCGTCGCAGATGGCAACCATGGAGGATTCTATGGAGGTCCCGCAGAGATTTTCTCCGAGTATGAGCCGTCGGAGGAGACTGAGGACACCGGGGATTCCAACAGTTCTTCCTAGGCGACTCCAAATGGCGATCTGACTTTTGACTGGCGGCCTGACCCCATTCCTGGTGGATTTTGTGGATATCTTTTTGGCATGCTTACCCGTAGCCCTGATGTTTAGAGGAGTTAGTAGTCGTTAGCTGTATGTGCCGATGTATGACTTTTTATAATGCTATCCATGTCCTACTTAGTCTGTATATCCATATGGTACGGGGATTTGTTGGGAATCGCTTTCGTATGTCTAATGTAAATTATTTTATCTCTTGCCCTTTCTTACAGAGGTGGATCCTTGGGACCGCCGAGAGATTGTTGTTGTTTTACTTGCAGGGATGATTGCGTGCTCGCGATGAGGCGCGGGGCGTGACATCCCCGCTTATTTTGGTATCAAAGCAAGGTCAGCTCGATACAAAGTTGGTTGAGGATTGAAGTAATAAGGAGGACTAACTGGGACAAGATAGCTACATCTTAGGAGACTAATCAGGGTAAGGCTTGAGATGCCTAGTTGTGACTTGGCACCTATGGGTGGTGTATGGCCTTGGTAAGATTATGGTGAGGTATAAGGAATTAAGTTCTCTGCTTAGGGTTGAAAGTCATTTTAGGACCCTGACTTGCCTAATGAATGAAAGTGAGTGATTTTAGTAGGTTACTGGAGTGAATGGAATTGAGTGTGGCCATGAGCCATTGGTTGAAACATTTTTGGAATTGATGTGGATGTATAGAGTACTGTTGTTGTATAACTGTCCGGTTAAAGAATAGCTAGTAGCTCTGGATTGGATGGATGAGTAAGTTGCTAACCTGTTGCTGAATTTGTGGTGGACCAGCTGCATTAGTTAGTGACAAAGCTGAGTAACCCGTCCAGGAGATCTGGAAGGACCAGAGGTGGAGCATCTAGTTCGAGACCGCCCGTAGTTGAGGACCCAAGGATGGATGGTGTACTCAGGGCATTGGAAAGGACATGATCGATCGACAGGCCCAGGATCGAGACGCTGCCATAGCCCAGGCAGTAGGAGCTGCCATAGCAGCTGTCAACGCCAACCAAGGCAACACTGGGGGTAATGGAAGTCAAGGAGAACCAAACCGGAATAATGAAGCTGGGAATGCCCAAGAGGAAATGTAGTGGCTAGACAGATGGGCCAACTGGTGGAACAGTTTATGAAGCTAAAGCCGGCACAATTCGATGGGATTGGAGATCTCGAGTTAGCGCCCAGATGGATAGAGAAGCTGGAAAAGGGTTTCGGAGTACTAAGATGTACAAATGAGGAAAAGGTGCTGCTAGCCATGTATCAGCTATAAGGTACAAAAAATGATTGGTGGGCTGCCACTAAGGACGGAGTTTTCCCTAAAGGTATGGCCATGAATTGGAACACTTTTAAAAGGGCGTTCAACGATAAATATTTTTCAGAAACGGCCAGGGAAAGGAAATAGATTGAGTTTCTGTAACTATGTCAGAACCAGCTGACGATAGATCAATACGAAGCTGAGTTCTCGAGGCTCTCGAGGTATGCACCTCGATTGGTGGAGGATCCTTTAGAGAAGACACGGAGATTCAGGGATGTTCTGAGGCCAGAACTCCGCAACCAGATGATAGCCTTGAATTTGAGGACCTATAAGGAGATATACAAGCGAGGCCAGATGATTGAGCGAGATCTAAGGGAAAGAAATACCGCAACTGGATCGCGGTTCTCATCGTTCAGAGACCATCGCCAAATGGGTAAGAGGCCAATGGCAGATAACAGACGTTTCAGGCTGCCTACAAGGAGGAATATAGCAAAACCACCAAACCCGGCGAACTGGAGCTGCAGGCTGTGTGGCAGAAGACATGGGAATAGGCCATACCCAGTAAGGACAGGAGCCTGTTTCAAGTGTGGTAAGCTGGGCCACCAGATGAGGACGTGTCTAAATCAAGCACCGGCCAGTTGACCACAAAGACCGAGGCCGCAAGCAAGACCATCAATTGCCGCACCTCGAATTGAACAGAACATACCACAGGTGCAGGGCAGAGTATACGCTGTAGCTCACAGCGAGGCGGAGGATGCGTCCGGAGTAGTCACAAGCACGGTTTACTTGGGCAACCAGACCGTCTATGCATTGTTTGACCCGGGTGCCACGCATTCTTTCGTATCTGCACAATTTGCTGAGTTAATAGGCATGAGATTGGAACCATTAAGCATGACATTGCATGTTGCCACCCCATTGAAGGATAATGTCTTGGTTTCATTAGGGTGTGCTAGATGTGAGATTGTGGTTGGAGAAAGTAAGGAGAGTATCGACCTAGCTGTATTGCCTATGTTCGATTTCGACGTAATTATAGGAATGGATTGGCTGAGTAGGCAAGGAGTAGTAGTAGACTATGGCAATAAGACGATTCGATTTTATCCGAAAGATCGCCCTAGTTATGAATTGGTAGGAAGCCGAGGAGGAGTCTCAATTCCCTTGGTTTCATCTCTGGAAATAACTAAGTTGATGTCTGAGGGATGTCGGGCATACTTAGTAGCCGTGATGGATACGACGATCGAGGAACCCAAGTTAGAGAATATTCCTGTGTGCGTAAATTTTCGGATGTGTTTCCCCAAGAATTGCCAGGATTACCACTGGAATGGGAAATAGAGTTTGTGATTGAATTAGCACTTGGAATGGAGCCGATTTCGAAAGCATCATACAGGATGTCCTTGTCTGAATTGAAGGAGTTAAAGGTGCAAATGCAAGAGTTGCTGGATAAAGGATTTATTCGACCAAGTGCTTCGCCGTAGAGAGCACCAGTGCTGTTCGTAAAGAAGAAAGACGGATCCTTGTGACTATGCATTGACTACCGACAGCTGAATCACGTGACGGTGAAGAACAAGTATCCGCCGTCGAGGATTGATGATCTTTTTGATCAGTTGCAAGGAGCAGTAGTGTTCTCGAAGATTGACTTGAGGACGGGGTATCACCAGTTGAGGATCAAGAAGGAAGACATATCGAAGACTGCATTCAGGACGAGGTATGATCATTACGAGTTTACGGTGATGCCGTTTGGATTGACAAATGCTCTAGCTGCTTTTATGGATTTGATGCATCGAGTATTTAGAAAGTTTTTGGATAGATTTGTCATAGTTTTCATTGACGATATCTTAGTTTACCCGAGGAGCGACATAGAACACGAAGAGCATTTGAAGATCGTATTGAGGACCCTGAGGGAACATTCACTGTACGCGAAACTAAGCAAATGTGAATTTTGGCTGAACAGGGTAGCATTTCTGGGTCATGTTGTGTCAAGCGAAGGGATTGCAGTGGACCCTGCAAAGATAGAGGCTGTAACCAATTGGCCGAGCCCTACTACGGTCACGGAGGTCAGGAGCTTCTTAGGACTGGCTAGCTATTATAGGTGATTCGTGGAAAAATTCTCAACCATAGCCGTTCCACTGACGCGGTTGACGAAGAAGGAAACGAAGTTCGAATGAACTGATAGGTGTGAGTAAAGTTTCCAAGAGCTTAAACATAGATTGATGACCGCACTAGTGTTGACCATTCCATCGGGACCAGGGGGCTATGAGATTTACAGCGACGCTTCGATGAAAGGACTGGGTTGTGATTGATGCAACACGGTAGGGTGGTAGCTTATGCATCCAGGCAATTGAGGCCGCACGAGATGAATTACCTGACCTACGACTTGGAATTAGCGGCGATTGTGTTTGCCTTGAAGATCTGGAGGCATTATCTTTATGGCGAGAAGTTTCAGAAATATACAGACCGCCAGAGTTTGAAGTATTTGTTTTCCCAGAAAGAGTTGAACTTGAGGCAACGCAAGTGGATGGAGCTGTTGAAAGATTATGATTGCGAGATATTATATCATCCTGGAAAAGCAAATAGAGTGGCAGATGCATTAAGTCGAAAGTCGAGTATTGCATGCTTGCTGGTGAGAAGTTGGTCGACGATAGAGGACCTGAGAGATTCTGAATTCAGATTAGAGGTCGATCAGCTATCCAGTTTGATAGCGACTTTGAGGGTGGAACCTGAGGTCCAAGATGAGATAAGAGCATTACAATCTACGGACCCAGAGATTCAGAAAATCATTTGGATGGACGCAACGAAAAGGAAGCCAGAATTCCAAGTGTCTGAGGACGAACTCTTGAAATTTCGAGGATGGTTATGCGTACCAAAAGATGAAGGGCTTCGAGAAAGGATCTTGTTAGAGGCTTACAGGAGCAACTACAGTGTTCATCCTAGGAGTACAAAGATGTACCAGAACTTGAGACAGCATTATTGGTGGAACGAAATGAAGGTAGACGTGGCAAGATTCATGGCTAAGTGTTTAACTTGCCAGCAAGTGAAGGTGCAGCACTGTAAACCCGGAGAACTGCTGCAGCCACTAGAGATTCCGGAGTGGAAGTGGGAGCACATAACTTTAGATTTTGTGATGGGACTTCCGAGGAGTCAAAGAGGTCACGACTCGATATGGGTAGTCGTGGACAAATTGACCAAGTCCGCCCACTTCATTCCTGTACGGAAGGAATTCGCCATGGATAAGTACGCGGATCTGTACATGAGACACATAGTCAAATTACACGGAGTGCCAGTGACGATCACCTCGGATAGGGATTCGAAATTCACGGCAAAATTTTGGAAAAGCCTACAAGAGGCCATGGGGACACGACTACAGTTCAATATGGCGTACCACCCACAGATTGATGGGCAGTCAGAAAAGACCATCCAGACGCTCGAGGACATGTTGAGAGCGTGCGTTATAGATTTCAAAGGCGAATGGGAAGAACTGTTGCACCTGGTAGAGTTTGCGTATAACAATAGCTACCAGCAGAGTATACAGATGGCACTGTTTGAGGCACTTTATGGCAGAGCCTGTATGACGCCGATATACTGGGATGAGGTAGGAGAAAGGAGTATCATAGGCCCTAAGTTAGTAGAGCAATCGGTAGAAGCAATGAAGATCATACGGGATAGGCTGAGAACGGCGCAGAGTCGCCAAAAGAGCTATGCAGGCAAGCGACACAAGCCTTTGGAGTTCCAAGTAGGCGATCATGTTTTCCTCAAAGTGTCGCCAATGAGAGGACTTTGGCGATTCGGAAGGAAAGGGAAGCTGAGCCCGAGATATGTAGGCCCTTTTGAGATATTGGAGAGGATTGGAACTTTAGCCTACCGGCTTGTGTTATCGCCAAATCCATCCCAGATACATAACGTATTCCATGTGTCGATGTTAAGAAAGTATGAGCCTGACCCGACATATGTGCTGGACTAAAAAGCCATAGAGGTAGACGACAGAGTATCCTATATAGAGAAGCCAATAAGGATCGAGGACAGGAAGGAGCAGATCTTTAGGAATAAAATCCCACTGGTCAAAGTAATATGGGAGCACCACGGAATGGAAGGAGCCACGTGGGAGAACGAAGAGATAATGAGGCGACATCACCCCCATTTATTTGAGTAGTCAAATGTAATATAAATTTCGAGGACGAAATTTTTGTAAGGGGGAAGAGTTGTCACATTCTGATTTTCAATCAACTTCAGACTTTGTAATGAGAATTTTATATGTATCGATGTATTTCAGTTATATTCCGCTCAAATCAGATCAATTTGAGTAGACTGACCGAAGGGGAAAGGATAACGCAAGACGAAGTACGTGGCCTAGGGGACTCAGATAAGAAACGACGCTTTGACCATAAGGATTGTCGAGAGGATATTTAGAACCACCAAAAGGCCGATCTAAGAACAATTAAGGATTACCATGAGAGCGTCGTACGATTAGAGCGCGGGTGATGCCGCTTAACCAACGTACAATTTGCAAAATTATCCTAAATCGGATTGTGACGATCGAGACCATAGGGACCAGTGATAAACCCTCTCAATTACATGACAACCAAAGCCACCATGAATTGACGAGCCCTAAACGTGATGAGAATCGCAGGGTCGATATGCGTATAGTCTGCAAAAACCGCCCGTCGGTTCGGGATAGGCTGGAATCACGTCTGATAGAAGAAACGATCAGAATCGAGTCTTCAAAAAGTTTGAAATGGAAAATCAAGAATTCCAACGTCATTTGGAGTGGCCGTTGCCCTATCGAAGAAGTCAGAAACGAGAAAAATGACGTTCCGAACGTCGGGAGTAAAATGACCGTTTTACCCCTCAAGCTTAGAACTTTGTCTTTATAATTGAAGAAAGGGCAAATTGGACATCCCCCCCAAGCTGCTGAAAATTCAAGGACAAGAGATGGCCATTGGATTTCATGGGATAGAGTAATGGACAAGTGTCACAAATTCAAGGGTGGTAGATCATTTCATCAATAAATGCCACCTACCAATCACTTCAATTAATCAATTTTTTTTTGGGATAACTAGCTCTCTCTTTCGCCTCTCTCCCACTCTTCAATCGGTAGAAAATCACCCCAAGAACACCGAACAACCTTCTTCTTCTTCTTCTCCAGATTCTACCTCACCTGATTGCCGCCAGCCTCGCTGTTCGGTCTGTACGACCGGCACCTCCGGCTACCAGCTGCCATCGGCCGACCACCACAGGATAGATCCACCTCTTGCCGACGTTCTCCAACTTGAATCAGGTCATTTGGAGCTCTGTGGAATTCGGGGCAAGCATTTTCCCACAGGCCGACAGAACTGGTACCAACCTGAGGTAGGTCTGTTCCTCAATCCATTTGAAGGTCGAATTCTTGGAGTTTAAAGCTCAAATTTGGTGGAGACTCAGTAGACATGTGTAGAAACCTGTGGTAAAAATTGAGGATTTATTTGATAAGTTTTTGACCATGAACCACCCATGTATATATTGCCCAGAAACTGCCGGAATTTTGAACCTTGGACGACCGGCGACCTTCGGCGACTTTCTGGCAACCACACAGCTTGAAACTCACGGTGAGACTTCTAAACTCTTAGGTAGACATTATAAGAGGTAGAATGGTGTATAATTGATGGATTTTAGGTAGATTAGTACCAGATGGACCCGGCATGAGCAAAATCGAATGGAACCTGTTCAATGCCGGGCCAAACCGAATCTGTGGATGGCTGAATGTGCTGAATTTGAGTTGTAATTTGGTGTGTATGATGTGTAGAGATGATGAGGAGTATGTTACAGATGATTTGGATGGATAAATTGAAGAATTGGACTTGGAATTTTGACAAATCGATTGATTATCCTAGGTTGCGCGACAAATCGGCCTTTGACTTGGGTTGGCCGAATCCTAGGAGGCTCAAAGAGGATTAAACTGTGTTGTTAAGCGAAGGTAAGAAATCCTCTAAATCAAGGCTAGGGGGATTGGACTCAATTGGGTAAGTCGAGGGCCGATCAGAAATGGTATATAGGAAAATCCTCAATGGTAATAGCTTGATGTGTTCTTAGATGCTATTGAATGATTACATGACATAGCCTATGCTTGAGTCGTTTGTGTGTTTAAGTGTCATTTGAATTGATTCGCATGCCACGGAGTTAGAAATTGTATTAGAATGCACATTAGCTATTGAAATGTGAAATTTTGAAATGAAAAATCAAGTTGTTTGCTATAATGTGGCATGAGTTATGACTGTGACATTACATGGCAAGGCCCTGAGGCGTATGAGACACGGGGCGGAAGGTCGAAACCATGATGCGGCGGGGTCGCGGGGTGAATTATGAATAGGTGGCGCCCTAATACGACGAAGTCGCGGGGTTGAGACAACCACAGTCTTGATGCGATATAATTGTGGGACAGAATATGAGCTCATAGACTCTGCCTGGGATTGAATCGAGACCTGATGCGTTTACGCAGGTCGTCGACCACGGTCTGATGCGTTTACGTGGGCCGAGCCTGAGGCGACTAGTTCGCAGGCTAGAGAAAGAGGCAGGCAGAGGTTGATGGATATGGTGAAGTGACAGGCCGAGCATACAAGTACATTCGTGTGTGATATGAAATAATAAATGCATGCTTGTCCTCCGTGTATTGTTGTTTATTGAATTATGAATGTTATACCTGCGTGTAACCATGAGTTGGATAGGTTCTGTGACTTGGCTGCCTGAGTGGACAGTCAACCTAACCTAGGGTTAAGTTTTTCTTACTGAGATGTGTATCTCACCCCTTTTGAGGAAATTTTACTTTACAGATCCTAGGTAGTAGCTATGTGGCCTATCAGATTCGGGGACTCATAGGAGATGACAACTTTTTACGATGAGTTCCCCTAATAGGCAGGAGAATAAATACGTAAGGAAATGTACAGCAGTGTGGGTGGACAAGGGCAACCGGACTGGAAGCCTCATAGGTTTGAGGCATGGTTTAGATGGGACGGGGATAGGAAGGTCAGGCCTCTGAAACCCCATGAGGTTTCGGAGGGTGTCATACCTTCCTGGTGTCAGACGATCTCGAACCAGGAGTTTCCTGAGGGATCGGTGGTTGGGTTGAGGAACGGCCCGGAGCGGATGCTGACAACGGAGTATTCTGTACCACCGCCGGAGGACGAGGTCATTGTGATGGAGCTGTCTGATGGAGACCTAGCCGAGCCAGACCAGGAGGCGACCACGGATGGAGATCAAGCCGAGCTGTCGCAGGTGGCAACCATGGAGGACTCTATGGAGGTCCCGTTGAAGACTTTCTCCGAGTACGAGCCGTCGGAGGAGACTGAGGACACCGGGGACTCTAGCAGTTCTTCCTAGGCGACTCCAGATGGGGATCTGACTTTTGACTAGCGGACTGACCCCATCCTTGGTGGATTTTGTGGATATCTTTTTGGCATGCTTACCCGTCGCCCTGATGTTTAGAGGAGTTAGTAGTCGTTGGCTGTATGTGTCGATGTATGACTTTTCATGATGCTATCCATATCCTACTTAGTCTGTATATCCATATGGTACTGGGATTTGTTGGGAATCGCTTCCGTATGTTTAATGTAAATTATTTTATCTCTCGTCCTATTTTATATAGGTGGATCCTTGGGATCGCTGAGAGATTGTTATTATTTTACTTGCAGGGATGATTGCGTGCTCGTGATGAGGCGCGGGGCGTGACAGTTTCCTTGAGGTAGAACCATACCGTTTGCGCATCGAAGAGAGTCAGACTGATTGGAAGCCTTTGTGGTGTCGTTTTGCTTCCAAATCTTCGATGAGCTTCCTAAACATGTAGATTAAGGTTATAGCAAGTTAGTTTTGTGATGGATTGAAGTTTAAAATTGATTTATGGACTGATTTGTGCGGGTTAGGTAAAAAATGATTCTGCCTTGTTGGTACTCCGATAGAACTGAACCTGTTGGGAGTTAAACAATGGGTGTTTTGGCTTTGAAATGATCAGTGAGATACCATGAGATATTCTATGAGATGTTGTTGAGGAATATGCGAATTGGATTGGAGATTAAAGGTGATTTAAGGGCTGAGTTGTGCACGAAATTCAAGTTATATTATGCTCTGTTAAAGGATTATTTAAACCGAATAATTTGGTGGTTCGTGGAGATGACGTCGTATCTTTAAATGGTTATTAAGACATCGTGGGTTGCTAATTGATGTGTTATTGAGGTATTGGCAAAGTGGGGTTGAGAAATGGTTGAATTTTGATTTTGGAAATGTGATTTCTCCTAGGAAGGCGTGTGACCCCTACTGTGGCCGTGAGCTTGCTGACCTAGGAGGGTCGTTTAGATTGAATTGCTAGCTTGCTTGAAGAGGTAAGTGTTTTCTAAACCCTTACTTGAACATTAAGATACTATCGGATAGATTGATTGAATGAATTGAGTGCTTGGTGAAGCCTATAGCTTGAATTGCTTGATTGAGTAGTGGATTCCATAACTTGAATGATATAGTATGACAATTGAATTGTGATATGCCTTGATGATATATTTGGTAAGCGTGCTTCAATTGACCAAAGAACCTTGTGATGTAATTGGCTATTGAGTTTGGTGATATAGTTCTGCTATTGAGTCTTGGATTCATATGAATTGGCTATAAAGCCCCTGTTATTGAATTGGCTATAGTGCCTATATTATTGAATTGGCTATAATGTCTATACTATATAAACGGCTATAGTGCCGATGTTATATGAATGGGCTATAGTGCCTCCAGCGATTAATTGGCTTGGTGCCCTGGAGATCGCATTGGCTTTGTGCCCTAGTGATATTGATTGGCTTGTAGCTCTGGTGATATCAATTGGCCAGAGTGCCCCAGTGATACCGATTAGCTTGTAGCCCCGGTAGTATCGAGTGACTGAGAGTCCTTTTAAAAATAATTGGCTATGAGCCCCAGAGGTACCGATTGGCTTGTACCCTGGTAGTACCAATTGGCTGTGAGCCTTGATGATATCGATTGGCTTGTAGTCCCGATAATATCAATTGGCCAGAGTGCTCAAAGAAGTACGTCGCGGCTGAAAGCCCATGCAATGAATGATTGTGATAACTGTGAAAATTATGTGTGTGTGTTTACATGCCATGTACCTAAAGCTTGAACCCATGAGATTGAGTATATCTGACTGTGACCCTGGGTTTATGCTTGTCTTACCAAGATGCTTAATTTGTAAAGGCCTTGTGCAATTACATTAGTGGTTTTTTGCATATAGTATTTGTTTTGTGGTATGGGAGGGACTGGTGTTCAGGTTTAGGTTTAGGTTTCACTTGCTAAAATATATATATCTCGCCACGTTGGGGATTAACTTTTTCAGGTCGCAGGCGAAGGAAGCCCGAACTTGTCATGGGTTAGCATTAAATGAAGTCGTTGGAGGAAGTCGTAATTTTTATGATTGAGAATTTAGGAATTGTATAGTGTTTGGGGTTAGATTTGTAATTGACTCTGACATTTATGAGAAGTGTATCTCCATTTGTCCTAAGTCATCTTGTGTTGTTTTAATTGTATCGAGTTGTTTCTCGCTTCCGCCTGAGTGATGAATTTATTGAGTTATGGGCCGAAAAATCCTGAGAAAGTAAGTAGAAGATGAACGGTTTGGTGTGATGTTAGCGAGCTCGCGGGGTTCGGGGCGTGACATCCCCATTTAAGTGGTATCAGAGCAAGGTCAGCTCGATCAAATTTAATTGAGACTTGAAGTGATAAGGAGCAATGAATTGAGGACAATTAGATAGTGAGACCTCTAGGGTTAAGCATGGTTTGCTGAATCTTGAGGATTGTAGGTTGAACTTGTGTGCACTCTAATGGTTCTAGCATATATTTTAATTGGTGATCTCTATGGTTATTTGTGGTTATAGTTCAAAGATTGACAATGGATTGGACAATAAGTCGAAATGAAAATGAATGAATGATGGGTTTCAATTGTAAATATGAGTTATAAAGAAACGACTGGTATTAGTGGATTCAGACTTGAATTGCGTTATATCTTGATGGTTTTAGTTATCGAATGCTATTGACAACCTTGGATGATATGAGATGAGGTGTATACAAGGAAGCGGACAATGAATATTTGGATTAAAGCCCAGTTGTGATCGAATGCATCAGCATTTGGCTTGAATAAGCGACTAGACTTGAGGTATATGGTTGAATATAAGCAATTGATCTTTGAGATGCGATGGTCCTTATGAAATTTGAAATCTTCGATGGATAAGAATTGATTTGAAGGCGATTGTGGTATGACGAGTAGTGAGAACAAACATGTTGTGCATGTGTTTGTGGCATCAAAATGAAATTCAAGGAAGGTGTATGCATGAGCTTATCACAATTGGACTTAATAAACTGTCGCTTGGTATGGGACAAGTTGATGGGATATCTATAAACCGTAATAAAGCATGGCATGAGACGTGCGGAATGGGGCTTTCTCCGTAGATGTATGACTTAGGACAACCTGCAACGATCAAAGCTGGTGAGGGCGGGGAGTGATCGCTGGGACAGAGAGGTCTGGATAATGAACGGCTCTTGGCAGGCTTCTAAGATGGCGGTGAGGTAGGAATGACCCAAGCTATAAATTGAAAGGGAAAGTCTAGGTATCAGGTTGAGTCCAATTATGGTTAAGAGATGTACGGCACAGGATGGATTCATAAGTGAATGTTTGAAAGTGGCGTGTCATGTGTAATGATGCCTATGATTGGCATGGTTAAAAGTTTCCTGCTTGGCAGTGAATGCCATTTGAAAAAGAAAATTGATATTTGTGATTGGCCTGTTAGGTGTGTTTTATGATTGGCATAATGTGATTGTTATGGCCAAGGTCTAACTGAAAGATTAGACGGCATATGGGGTTTATACCCATTGAACTGATACATGTTGAGATTGAGATAGTCTGTTGTGATTATGCTAAAGTGGCATATGCCTCTAATTCATGACATGAACGATTGAAGTGATGCCTTGAGTACTTGCTTGGTGTTGGCCTAGTTGAGGCTTACCTAGCATTTGACTGTTAATTGAGAAGTTGCCTCGTTGAGGCTGGCTTAATGAATGGTTGTTGATCAAGGATGATTTGAGATCCTTGAATAATTGTCAATTAGTTGAGAATTGCCTAAGAACTATTAGAGGGTTGTTTGTTGGTGATAGATGATGAGATGATCAGCTTGAGATTGCTAGACTTGAGTAGATGACTTAAGTCTTTGATTCCTAGAGGGAGTCATAGTAGTTCAAGAGATATGAGAACCTAATAAGGTTGAACGACCAAGGTACGGTCGCTAGAGGAGCACTTGGCTCGAATATGTAAGGCATAGAAAGATCTAAAAATTGAGATGGATCATGAGAATTAAGTAAAGAGAACAATTGGAATATGAGTACGAGAAGAGCGTATGGCTCGATTTTGTTAATCACGTGAGACCCAAGAGCTGAATGGGTCTTGAGAACTTTAAATGGAAATGAGAAAATTTATTGGGTAGGCAAGCTCGAGGAGGAGTTGCCATGATTGCCTAAGTCATTATGGTGACAGGTGTTAGTACCGATGAGTTAAAGTGATGAAAGTCACAAGAAATGTGACTATGAGATTACTCATTTTCAAAATGGAAACGTGGAAAAGAACCACGAGAGTTCGAATAGCTTATGAGATGGATCACGAAGTTGAGGTCGAGTGAGGTTCAACGGAAAAAATGAGTTTAAAACCGCCTTCTTATAAATTGAGAATTTCATGAGAAAACCTTAGAGGTTTTAGGTACACTAAAGAAAGAAAGTAACCACGGCAGTTTTTAGCCTTAAGAGCCTGTTGATAATTGGTGAAAGGTCACTAGAGAAAGGATTTTCCTTGAAGGCATGATATCTGTTTGGACTACCTCTGTTGAGTTGTTCGACAGAAAGTATCCTCCTGTGATTGCTCGACAGCAAAGGTTGTTTGGATCCTGATAATTTTGCAAGGATTCGAGAATGATTGACCATTGTAAGACAGAGTTCTCAAGGTCGCCTAAGTACATTAACAGTGGTCGAGGACCCTTGAATAAGATAAGTAAATCCCTGAGTGGATTGGAACTTGAAAGCCTTATGGCTAGTTGTTATTCTTGATTCGGAAGAAATGTAATAAATCCTAAGGAAGGAAGTAGATGATCAAAAGAGGAATAAACAAGAGGATTTTCGTTCATGGATGATGAATATAGAGATTTCCACAGAATGTGTCTGTAAGGGATGGTTGTTACCTTGGCGTAAGTCTCGTAATGAGACACTGACATGTCTTTCCTTCCGTCGTGGGAAAACTAAGGAAAGAGTTATGTCAATTGTCAGAATTTGTGATTGAAATGAGATTGATTGAAGTTGAATCGAAATCCCAAGAAATGACATTGCGAGTTATTAACCCTAACGAGTAGGGTGTCATTCTTAAAGGGCGATTGAACCATGAGATGGTCATTGAATGAAAGGAAAGTGAATGGACTTGATAGTCCTGACTGTTCGTAATACTAATGAATGGTTGAGTAAGCGAAAAGAGCGCTTAGAGCGTAATTATAGAGTACTTTGAGGTAATCGAATTGAGTATTCGATACGTGAATTGGTGGAGACCAAGAACGAACGAATCTTGTCACTTGAGGTGACTGAGTCACTGGAAGAAGAATTTCAGAAATGGGGACATTTGAATCCTGGGGAAGGTATCGCAATTGACATAGACTTCAAGATTGGTGTCCTATGGAATAGGAAGAACAAGGTGGATTCGAAGTGAGAGAATGCCACCGAAGGGAATAGTTTCCTTAAAAAGGGTAAAAGATCCTAGTGTGGGAAGAAGAGGAAATCCTAATCATCTCAGTATTGAGATTGAGCGTCTGGACTGAAAAAGAAGACACAGAACTTGAGTGATTCCTGGAGGTGAAGTCCGAGAAACTGTCCTATAGACAGCGTTGAATTCTAGGATAATGTTGACGTTCAGTTGAATGGACGAAGTTGAGATAAGGTCGCATTAGCGGGTAGTGGAACCCAGAGGCTAAGACATTAATACTTCCTAAGTAAAGAGTGACAAAAATGAATAAAATGTTGTGTAGTCCAAGTGGGGACTCATAAGAGCAGATGGTCAAGGTTTGAACTCTCAAGTGAAAAGTATGAAGAACAGTTTGAAAGATTCGACACCTGGTAGAAAGAAATTGATAATAGTCGGATTGAACATCCAAGGAATAATTGGATGGGTTGTTACTGTCTTGAGAGACGACGATTGGACTCATTTAAAGAGTCATGAGAAACATGAACAATTTTTTAGAGTATCCTATGGACTATAAGGAGATGTTTGTTGTATACTAATGGGAAGAACGTGAGCTGTGGGTTGGATAATGTAAGATTCTTTAGTCGTAAAATTTCTGGGAAATGAAATCCTTATGGAGCCTTTGGAGATTGGAGTAAGTGATGAAACGATTGAGATCGATGTGAGTTGCGAAAATTGGAAGTTTCCTGCAATTGATGAATTATTTTAGACGAATCGTGGGAAGATTTCCCCAAGAACTATGCCATGGATGAATAAATACAAAAAGAGTTTTCGAGGACTTAAGCCAAGTTGATGACTACACAGGCAATGGCATTCCTATTTAGAATAAAAAGGGTCGAGAGAATCATAATGAAGTGACGTAGGAAGGAAGTTTGAGGCGTAACAAGACAGACTAAAGTGGGCCGTGCGAATGCACCATGACAATATGACTATATGAGTTGGAAAGCTTAATGCATAATTGGAGTTAGATTACGAATGTCCTCGCGACAAAAATGAGAAACATTATTGGGTGAAACAATGTTTCAAGGCTTACCTACCACAATAATATAATGCAGCTGTCACGCCCCGAACCCGACGAGCTCGCTAACATCCCATTGGCCGTACTCAAGCTATGCCGTCCAGAATCCTTCGGCCCTTATCATTGTGTTATCTTACACATGCGGAAGCAGAGACTACTCCGTTCACGAATTAAATCAAGATGACTTAGGACAGAAAAATAGTACACCTCTCGAATCTATAAAATACACCTCAATTCATTATAATGGTCAAAATTAATCCACAAACAATATACAATCTCTAAGGTCACCCAAGTCTTAAATACATTTGATCAACTACTTCCTCGAATGCCAATCCTTGGCAAGTTCTGGCTTCCTTCACTTGAGACCTGAAAAAGTTAAGCCTTTACTGGTGTGAGATATAAATATGAATAAGTGAAACCTAAATCTAGACCTGAACACCAGTCCCCCCAGACCACACTTGCACACACTATCAGATACATACATTCATTGATGCAATGGCATAAGGCCTTCGTAAATCAGACATAATAATAGCCAAGCATGGACAATCTTATGGGTTCAAGCTCAAAGCACAAGCACATGCAATTCGATACATAATTGTCACCACTTTCTCATCCACCCGCATACTCCTCTAGCACTCCTGCCATCTGACATCACTGGAGCCATTGGCCAATCGATGTCCTTGTACCATTGGGGTCACAGGTCAATCGATACTTTTAAGGCTCCCAGCCATTCAATGCCACCGGGGCCACCAGGCCAATAGGCATTCTCATTCTCATTCGAGCTTACCACCATCCGATACCACTAGGGTCACAGACCAATCGATATCATCAAGGCATCAAGCCAATGCGATCTCCGGGGCCATAGGCCAACGATTGCTGGGGCACCATAGCCATTAATAACACACATGCATTATAGCCAATTCAATAGTATAGGCAATATAGCCAAATTCAATAATAGGGCATCATTGCCAACTCATGAATACAGGCCTCAATAGCCAAACTATTTCATCAGGGCTCAATAGTTACTTACCTTACAAAACTTTCTGGCCAATTGGAACATACTAGCCAAATATAACATCAAGGTATATCACAATTCAATTGTCATATCATGCAATTCAAGTCATGAAATTCACTACTTAATCAAGTAATTTAAGCTCTAGGATTCACCAAGCAGTCAATTCATCCAACCAATCAATCCACTAGTATCCTCACATTCGGGTAAGATTTTAGGAAACACTTACCTTTGGTCAATAGCAAGAAATCCAAATCAATTGGTCCTTCCCAACTCAGCAAGTCCAAGGCCAACAAGGATCCAACGCCGTCCTAGGAAATTTTATCAATTCTGAATCAAAATTCAATTGAATTACACTTCCATCAAATCAATTCCTCAAAAACTAATGAATTTGCAACTCAAGATGCCTTATCGATCAATCGAACACATGACAGCACTCCCCCGAACCCTCAAAATATTCGGTTCATGCATCCACATATAGGGAAGAATATTTCTCGGGGTTTTATGCACTAAATAGCCCTTCAATCACTTCCAATTCTCAATCCACTTCACATATACCCCATTAACACCTTGCACCGCGTCCTATGGAGTTTTATGAGTCAATTTGAAGTCCAAATATCCCTTAATAAGTCCCCAATAGAATCGGCACAATAGGACACCCCCCAAAACAAAATCGGTTTTTAGTTCAATCGCATAATCAAGCTGTATCTCAACCTTAAGCCACAATTCTTCACAAAATAAACTTGCTAACAGACCAAAAAATGTCTCTAGGGGTCTTATCGATCAATCCACAGCAATGTGACACTTTCAAGAGCCTCCTAAAGGTTCGGTTCCACCCAAACATTAAGTAGACAGTTTCTGTCCTTACAAATTCGAGTCATTTACTCCATCAAAATATATTTTAACTCTCATAAAATCTCAATATCAACTTGTTAAACTCTTATACTATGAGTTTAGAAGAGCTCATCGAAAATTTGAAGCCATTTAGAGTTCGGAAGCCCCGAAAAATGCAGCCTCTCCAAAATCGGATCAGATTTTGACCTTTTCCCACTCAAATAGACTTACGGGACAAACGGCTAAGCCAAATTAAGCTCATAATACCTTTTTATAACGGGAAGATGATAATCTTTAAGATGGAAGTAGGTTTACCTCAATCTGAAGTCGAACGATAAAGTTATGATCAAAACAGTGAGCCAATTTTTCCCTGTCCGCGAGGAACCATTCGGCCGAGAGGAAAAATGGAGAAGAAGAAGAGAGGGAGAGGATGACCAGCCAAATTTGACGAGAGAAAGTCTATTCCACCCCAATCATACACTTTTGGTTAATTTGATAGGATGGATAATTCATACACATTTAATGCTTGGCCTTCTATTTGATTGACACTTGACAACCTCCCATTGGTTGATTCATTGACTTTGACTTCCTTTGAATCATCCTCATCCAATTTTTGGCAGCATATAGAGGAGGAAAAATGACCAAAATAACCTTTTAAATTTTTTAAGGCAAGGCCAAGGTCGAGGGGCAAAATGGTCATTTGGCACTTTTCGCCGAAATTTCATTTTTCCAATATAAACCACCCTCGATGAGGCGACGTCCATCTCAATTCCAATATTGAAATTTCTCAATGTTCATTACCCGATCTTGAGGTCCAATTTCATGTCGAACTCTCGTCGACTGTAATTCCAATTTATCTCAAACTGACGGACGACTCTTGCAGGCGCTACGCGTATCGACCTTGGGATTTTTCTTAAGCCGTGGCGACTTTGATCGCCATGTAATTGTGTTTATCGTTCGTTCCTTTGATCCTGATCATCGAAATCCAATTTAAGAAATTCTCGCAAATTACACATTGGCTAAGCGGAATCACCCGCGTCCCAACGTATAAAGCTAGCAAGACATTCCATGATCGTCCTTAGATCGATTTCTGCTAGCCCAAGATATTCCCTCGACAATCCTTATGGTCAAAGTGTCATTTCTCATTCAAATTTTTCCGGTACACGTATCCGACTCTGCGTCAGTCTTTCCCTTTTGGTCAGTTAACTCAAGACTGACCAACTCAAAATGAGTTATAACTGAAACACATCGATCGATATTCTTCCATTCAATAGCCTTGAGAGGGTCGAAATTCAAAATGTCACAATTCTTTCCCCCTTAAAGAAATTTCGTCCTTGAAATTTGCCACTTTTCCCATTATCCAATCTCATGTGGTACTAACGCCTTATCGCATTCTCTTTCTCTAAAGTAGATTATCCCATTACTTGACGTTCCCACTTGTCTTTTCTGACAAAAGTCATCTTTCCCCAGGACTTATTTCTCTCAGTCCTTAACCTGTACTTGCCTTTCTCTATTCTCTTCCGATATTCATGACATTTGTCGGTGATATACCCTCGAGCATTCGAATATTCCTTTCAATTTGCCTATTGGTCCGAGGATACTACGTGCATCATACTGCAACTCTGCTTTTGAAATTTCCAGTCAAAAGGGTCTTTCCAAAACACTGCAATAGATTCAAGACCGTTTTCTATCGTGATCATTACCCGACCGTCATGAAATCGCTCTCCTTGGGTGCCCCTATCAATTGGCGTAATCATCCTTTTCAAATGTCATGTTGTACCGTCGGGGACGCACAAGTTCCATTAGCTTATCCTCGATTGTCCAAATCAAACATAACCTTCTCGACTTCTCAGGCAAACTCATGATTGAATCCTTAATAGTTCTTCCCTAATCACATTTAAGGTCCCCAAATTACCAATTAATCTAACAACTTACAACGGTTATGCTTTCCCTTCGATCCCTTTGAAGCAGTCAACATTGCCAACTCTCGCAGTTCACACAATTGCGAGGTCTTTCCTTACACGAGCAACGCTTCCGTATCCATAAGTAATCTATTTCATCGGCGTTACTTCTCACTAATTCCTCTCGGGAAACTACTACTCGATATTTTTGGAGTAGATATCAACTTGAAATTTTCTTCAACCCAAATAATATTTTCCAAACTATATTGCGGGGACATTCACAAATTAATTCCTGTCATGCTTTAAGCATTCCAACTCATATGGCATTATTGTCACGATGTACAAACAATATCTATTTCAAATCGCCTTGTTACACCTCAAATTTCCTTTCCACATCACATCACTAAGATTCTCTCGACTCTTTTGATTCCAATCAGGAACGTCATTATCAGTGCAGTCATTAACTTGACTCAAGTCCTTGAAAACTCTTTTCACGTTCATTCACCCATTCGAGTTATATCTTGTCCTTAGTTCATTTCACCAATGGAATAGCTCTTGTGGGGAACCTTCCCACGACGTCCATAGCAGATCATTATAATCAATCAGTCTTAGGAGGTCTCAAACCTTAGTAGCTCACGTTGGCCTTAGTCAGCCAATGCAATATCCTTCTTTTGGGGATCCACAGGGATTCTACTCCTCGAACTACCTGGCCAAGGAATTTCACCTTAACAGGCCCACGGTTCATACTATTCAACTTAGCATACAACGAGCGTTCTCTTAGGATTCATGAGACAATTCTCAAGGCGGTCATACCCTTACGACTCCTTAAACGAGTCTGTTCACTGTATCTCAAGACGGTAACCATCGATCCAATTATCCCTTGAATACTCAGTCAAACTATCATCAGTTTCTTTCTACCAGGTGTCGAATCTTTCACACTGTTCCTCATACTTTTCACTTAAGAGCTCACACCTTGGCTCTCTGTTGTCATGAGTCCCTATTCGGACTCTGTAGCACTTTGCTCATTTTTGTCACTCTTCCCCGATTAAGCACTCTTGTCTTAACTACTGGTTTCCATAACTAGTCAATGCAATTTATCTCAATTTCGTCCGTTCCATTGGACATCGACATTATCTTGGAATTCAACGTTGTCCACAAGACAGTCTCTTAGATTTCACTTTCAAGATTCATTCAAATTCTGCGTCTTCTTTCTCAATCCAGACACTGCACCTCAATACCAAGACATATAGTTTCCCCTTCCTTTCACATTAGGGTCTCTTACCCTTTTTAAGGAAATTATACTTTTCAGTGGCATTCTCTTATTTCAAATCCACATTTTCCTTCCCATTCTATATTACGTCCATCTTGGAGTCTACGCCAACGATGATACCTTTACTCCAAGATTCAGATGTCACCATACTCGATGTTCTTCATCCCACAACTCAATTACCTCAAGTGACAAGGTTCGTTCGTCCTTGATCTCCACCAGTTCACATATCGAATGCTCAATTCGATTACCTCCAATCACTCTGCAAGTATTCTCTAAGTGCTCTTTTCGCTTACTAAATCATTCACCGGAATTACAACCAGCTAGGACTATCAAGTTTGTTCACTTTTCTTTTCATCAATGACCATTTCATGGTCCAATCACCCTTTAAGAACAACGCTATATTCTTTAGGGAACAATAGCTCATGATTTCATTTCTCATGGTTTCGGTTCAATCAACCGATCCCATAAAATCATTAATTCCAAGCAAACTAGCATGCCGATTTTTTCTTGACTCTTTCCATATCAGAAGAGACGGACTACCCATTTTTCACCATGGGTCATACGCCCAAGTAATCAACCATTTCCGGTAGATACGTTCCATATTCCATAATGAACATCTTTTTGCTCGTAATCCATGAGCAAGAGTTCTCTTCTATTTACAAGTCCCATTGCCATTCCTCAAAATTAGGAAGAAAAACTAGCCATAAGGCTTTCAAACTCCAATCCATTCAGGGATTTACTTATCTTATTCAAGGGTCCTTGACCACCTTTACCATATGCTTAAACGACATTGAGAACTCTGTCTCACACTGGTCGATCATCCTCCAATCCTTGCAAAAGTATCAGGATCCAAACAACTTTTGTTCTTAAGCAATCCTAGGAGAATCTTTCCTCGAACAACTCAATAGAGGTAGTCTAGGCAAATCTTATGCCTTCGAGAAAAACTCTTCCTTTGGTGACCCTTAACCAACTATCAACAGTTTCTTAAGGCTAAAACTGCTAGGGTCACTTTTTTTCCTCAATATACCCAAAACCTCTAAGGTTTCCTTACCAAGATCCCTAATCCAAAGGGAGACAATTTCAAATCACATCCCTCCATCAAACTCACTCAAACTTATTATAGCTTCACAAGCTTTTCAAAATGCTCATGGTTCTTCCCCCACATTCACCTTTCTCGTGACTTCCATCATTTAATTCATCGGCACTAGCATCTGTCACCACAGTGACTTAGGCAATCATGGCAACTCCTCACGAGCTTGCGTACCCAACAAATTTTCTTATTTCCATTTAAAGCTCTCATGACCCATTCAATTCTTAGGTCTCACGTAATTAACAAAATCGAGTCATCCGTTCTGCTAGTACTCATATTCCAATCGCTCATCTTTACTCAATTCTCATGACCCATTTCAGTTCATGGATCTTCCTATATCTTACATACTCGAGCCCAATGCTTCTCTACGACCATATTGGGGTCGTTCAACGTCATTAGGTTCTCATGTCACTTGAACCACTATGATTCCCTCCAAGAATCAAAGACTTAAGTCACGTACTCAAGTCAAGTCTAGCAGTCTCAGACTGCTCATCTTATTATATTTTACCATCAACCATTAGTGGTTCCCAAACAACTCTTAACTAGTTGTTCATTACCCAAGGATTCCAGATCCTCATTAGTCAATGACTATTCGACAGGCCAGCCTCAACAAGGCGATTTCTCAATTAGCAGCCATTACTAGGAAAGGCTCAACTAGGCCAAAACTCAACTAGGTCAATACCCAGCAAATACGCAATGCGTTGCTTCTATAAGTCAATAGCCCAAACTCTAAGCATAAGGCATCTGCCATTCTATCACAAACACAACAGGCTTTCTCATTCTCAACAGACATCAGTTCAACGGGTATAAACCCCATATATCGTCTAATCTCTCAATTAGACCTTGACCAAGCCAATCACATGATGCTAATCATAAAACACGCCTAGCAGGCCCATCACAAGCATCAATTTTCTGTTTCAAACAGTATCTACAGCCAAGCACAAAGCTCTTAATCATGCCAATCACAGGTGTCATTACACATGCCATGCCACTTTCAAACATTCACTAAGGAATCCATCCCGTGCCATATATGGCTTAACCACAATTGGACTCAACCCGATACCTAGACTTTCCCTTTCAAGTTATGACTTGGGTCATTCCTACATCTTGCCATCTTAAAAGCCTACTAGGAGCCGCTCCTTATTCGGACCTCTCTGTCCCGGCGATCACTCCCTGCCCTCATCAGACTTGGCCGTTGCAAATTGTCCTAAGTCATACATCTACGGAGAAAGCCCCGTTTCACATGTCCCATACCATGCTTCATTACAGTTTATAGGTATCCCATCCACTTATCCCATAACAAGCAATAGTTTATTAAGTCCAACAGCGATAAGTTCATGCATGCACCTTCATCAATTTTCATTTCAAAGCCACAAACACATGCACAACATGTTCTTCTCACCACTTGTCATACCACAATCGTTTCCACATCAAACATTATCCATAGAAAACCTCTAGTTCCACAAAGACCATTGCCTCTCACAGATCAATTGCCTATATTCAACCATATACCTCAAGTCTAATTGCTATTCAAGTCAAATCCTTATACATTCAATCACAACTGACCTTTAATCCAAATATTCCTTATCCGCTTCCTTGTATACATCTCATCTCATAGCATTCAAGGCTGTCAATAGCAATCAATAGCTAAACCATCAAGATATCACGCAATTCAAGCCTGAATACATTAATACCAGTCGTCTCTTTATAACTCATATTCCCCAAGTTGGGTCATAGACAAGCCACGATCACAATCATATACACCAATTGACCTTTCATTCATAAGCTATTCTCTAGCAACCTCAAATCCAGGCTTATGACTCTTCAATCTCTACTCTCTTTCTTGTGAGCCTTATTCATGAAATCACTCAAGATCATCCATTAAATCGACGCCAGAACCATTAGAATACCTCACAAGTTCAATCCTATAACCCTCAAGATTCAGTAATCCATGCTTAATCCTAAAGCTCTCACTAGCTATTTGTCCTCAAGTCATCGCTCCTTATCACTCCAAACCTCAATCACAATGGATCGAGTTGACTTTGCTCTGATACCACTTCAACGTGGATGTCACGCCCCAAACCCGACGAGCTCGCTAATATCCCATTGACCGTACTCAAGCTGTGTCATCCAAGATCCTTCAGCCCTCATCATTGTGTTATCTTACACATGTGGAAGCAAAAGACTACTCCGTTCACGAATTAAATCAAGATGACTTAGGACGGAAAAATAGTACATCTCTCAAATCTATAAAATACACCTCAATTTGTTATAATGGTTAAAACTAATCCACAAAATAATATTCAATCTCTAAGGTCACCCAAGTCTTAAATACGTTTGATCAACTACTTCCTCGAATGCCAGTCCTTGGCAAGTTTAGGCTTCCTCACCTGGGACAAGAAAAAGTTAAGCCCTCACTGGGTGAGATATAAATCTCAATAAGTGAAACTTAAACTTAGACCTGAACACCAGTCCCCCCAAACCACACTCGCACACGCTATTAGATACAGACATTCATCAATGCAACGACACAATGCCTTCGTAAATCGGACATAATAACAACCAAGCATGGACAATCTTATGGGTTCAAGCTCAAAGCACAAGCACACGCAATTCGATACACAATTGTCACCACTTTCTCATCCACCCACATACTCCTCTGGCACTCCTACCATTTGACACACTAGGGCCACAGGCCAATCGATGTCCTCGTACCACTAGGGCCATAGGCTAATCGACATTCTCATTCTCATTTGAGCTTACCACCATCCGGTACCACTAGGGTCACAGACCAATCGATATCATTATTAATACTCAGGGCTCACAGCCATTCGATACCATTGGGGTTACAGACCAATCAGTATCATTAGGGCATCAAGCCAATGCTTTCTCCAGGGCCACAAATCAACGATCGCTGCGACACCATAGCCCATTCATAACACACATGCATTATAGTCAATTCACTACTATAGGCATTATAGCCAAATTTAATAATAGGGCATCATTGCCAACTCATGAATACAAGGCTCAATAGCCAAACTATTTCATCAAGGCTCAATAGCCACTAACCTCACAAAACTCTCTAGCCAATTAGAGTACACTAGTCAAACATAACATCAAGGCATATCACAATTCAATTGTCATACTATGCCATTCAAGTTATGGAATCTGCTACTTAATCAAGTAATTCAAGCCCTAGGATTCACAAAGCACACAATTCACCCAGCCAATCAATCCAGTAATGTCCTAACATTCGGGTAAGAGTTTCAGAAATAATAACCTTTGGTCAATAGCAAGAAATCTAAATCAATGGTCTTTCCTAATTAGGTAAGTCCATGGCCAACAAGGATCCAACGCCGTCCTAGGAAATTTTATCATTTCTGAATCAAAACTTAATCGAATTACACTTCCATCAAACCAATTCCTCAAAAACCAATGAATTTGCAACTCAAGATGCCTTGTCGATCAATCGAACACATGACGACACCCCCCCGAACCCTCAAAATATTCGGTTCATGCATCCACATATAGGGCCGAATATTTCCTGGGGTTTTATGCACTAAATAGCCCTTAAATCACTTCCAATTCTCGATTCACTTCACATACACCCTATTAACACCTTGCACCATGTCCTATGGAGTTTTATGAGTCAATTTGAAGTCCAAATACTCCTTAATAAGTCCCCAACAGAATCGGTACTGCAGGACACCCCCCAAAACATAACCTATTTTTAGTTCAATCGCACAATCAAGTTGTATCTCAACCTTAAGCCTCAATTATTCACAAAATAAACTTGCTAACACATCAAACAATATCTCTAGGGGTCTTACCGAGCATTCCACAACAAGGCAACACTTCCAAGAGCCTTCTAAAGGTTCGGTTCCACCCGAACAACAAGTGGACAATTTCTGTCCTTACAAATCCATGCCATTTACTCCATCAAAATCTATTTTAACTCCCACAAAATCTCAATAGCAACTTGATAAACTCTTATAATATGAGTTTAGAAGAGCTCACCAAAAATTTGAAGCCATTTGGAGTTTGGAAGCCCCTAAAAACGCAGTCTCTTCAAAACCAGATTAGATTTTGACCTTTGCTCACTCAAACAGACCTACGAGACAAACAGCGAGGCCAAATTAATCTTATAATACTTTTTTAGAACAACAAGATGATAAGCTTTAATATAGCGATGGTTTTACCTCAATCTGAAGTCGGATGTCAAAGTTATGATCAAAACAGCGAGCCAGTTTTTCCCTATCCGCGAGGAACCCGTTCGTCCAAGAGAAAAAATGGAGAAGAAGAGAGGGAGAGGGTGGCCGGCCAAATTTGAAGAGAGAGTCTATTCCACCTCATTCATATACTTTTGGTCAATTTGATAGGATGGATAATTAATACACATTTAATGCTTGACCTTTTCTTTGATTGACACTTGGCAACCTCCCATTGGTTGCTTCATTGACTTTGACTTCCTTTGACTCATCCTCATCCAATTTTTGGCAGCATATAGAGGAGGGAAAATGATCAAAATGACCTTATAAACTTCTTAAGGCAAGGCCAAAGGTTGAGAGGCAAAATGGTCAATTGGCATTTTTCGTCCGAAATTTCATTTTTCCAGTATAAACCACCCTCGATGAGGCGATGTCCATCTCAATTCCAATATTGGAATTTCTCAATGTCTAATATCTGATCTTGAGATCCAATTTCATGTCGAACTCTCATCAACTGTAATTCCAGTTTATCTCAAACTGACGGCGACTCTTGTAGGTGCTACGCGTATCGACCTTGGAATTTTTCTTAAGCCGTGGTGACTTTGGTTGTCATGTAATTGTGAGAATTTATCTTTGTTCCTTTGATCCTGATCATCGAAATCTGATTTAGAAAATTCTCGCAAATTACATATTGGTTAAGCGGAATCACCCGCGTTCCAATGTATAACGCTAGCAAGACATTTCATGATTGTCCTTAGATCGATCTCTGCTGGCCCAAGATATTTCCTCGATAATCCTTATGGTCAAAGTGTCATTTCTCATTCAAATTCTCCGGATCCACGTACCCGACTCCGCGTCAGTCTTTCCCTTTTGGTCAGTTAACTCAAGAGTGGCCAACTCCGAGCGAGTTACAACTGAAACACATCGATTGATATCCTTCCATTCAATAGCCTCGAGAGGGTTTGAATTCGAAATGTCACAGCAGTAGTTTCCCAAAAGGAATTGAATAAAAGGCAACACTGATGTATGAAATTGCCTGTGGAAACGAGAGCGTTACTTGTATAAAGAAAGACCTCAAAGTTATGTGAACTATAAGAGGTTGAGAGCATTGACTGCCTAAAGGGAATTAATGGAAAGTCATGTGGAACGAAGAGATTACCCAGGTATTATTACTGTAATATCCATATCATTAAGGGAGGCTGAATTATTTAGCGTATGCTTATAATTGAGAACTGAGCATTGTGTAATTGGTAATGAAGGGACATATCTTCTCTCAAGAAATAAGAGATTTAAGTTTTAAATTGGGAGTTTGTCAATGGACTAGTTTGATGGCTACCTGAAGCGTCAAATCCAAAGGTCAGAAAGGAATCGAGATAATGTTATGATAAGACCTTGATATCTAAGGGGTATGGAAATGAATAGAACATGGAGAATTAAGGTGTTCCTTGGGATGGCACGAAGGTGTGCCAAGATTGCCTTAATACTATCGATGATATGAATTGAAGGTTGAATTAGTCTAATGTGTAGTCGAACATTAGACATGCCGACAAGAGGAAGAGATAGGGCCACGAAAGTTGATGGATCACTATGATCATTAGAGATTTTAGAGTGAAATCTAGAAGGCTATAACTCGATTTGGTTAATAAAGGACAAGTTGATAAAGCCTTTGAATGTTTGATGATACGAGAGAACATTTGAAGGGGATGATACGTCAAATGACATGAGTGCCAAAAAGCGTATTATTGTGATGGTTTAATAAGGAACGAAGTTATTTTGAAGAATGAGAATGCGATGAGGCGTCTATATCTCGTGAGATTGGATAATTAAGAAGATTGCAAATTTCGAGGATGAAATTTCTTTAAGGGGGAAGAGTTGTGACATTCTGAGTTCTGACCCTCTCGAGGCTGTGAAATGGAAGGTATCGATCGGTGTTTTTCAGTTGTAACTTGCTCGGAGTTGGCCACTCTTGAGTTAACTAACTAAAGGGGAAAGACTGATGCAGAGTTGGGTACGTGGACTTGGGGAATTTGAATGAGCAATGACACTTTGACCATAAAAATTGTTGAGGAAATATTTTGGGCCAGTAGAGATCTAGGAACGTTCGTGAAATGCCTTGCTAGTATTATACGTTGGGACGCGAGTGATTCCGCTTAACTAATATATAATTTGCGAGAATTTTCTGTATCGAATTTCGATGATCAGGACCGTAGGAGCTAGCGATAAACCCTAATAATTATATGACAACCAAAGTCATCATGGCTTGAGAAAAATCCCAAGATCAATATACGTAGCGCCTGCAAGAGTCACCCGTCAGTTTGAGATAAATTGAAATTACAGTCGACGAGGGCTCAATATGAAATTGGACCTTGAGATTTAGGTATTGGACATTAAGGAATTCAAACATTTGAATTGAATTTGACGTCGTCTCATCGAGGGTGATTTATATTGAAAAAATGAAATTTCGGACGGAAAGTGTAAAATGATCATTTTATCCTTTGGCCCTGACCCTTGCCTTAAGAAGTTTATAAAGATAATTTGGTCATTTAGACCCCTCATGGCTGCTGAATATGAGAAGATAAAATGGTCAATGGAAGTTAATGACAAGTTGGATATGCATTAAGTGACAAGTGTCACTCTTTGAAGAAGACAAGTGTCACCATTTGAGAGATTAAACATTAATTAATCTCACCTACCAACCTCATCTTTGACCAAGCTCAATTATTTATGGAAGACCCTCTCTCTCTTCCATTTGGCCTGCCAAAATCCTCTCTCTCCATTTCTTCTTCTTCTTCCTCTCTCTAGGCAGAAACTGTCCCGCCCGACTAGTCCCAACCACCTCCCTTCCTCCGGCTATAACTTTGTCGTCCGATATCTGATTGAGATAAAACTATGACCATCTTAAATATTATTCTCTTGTGGTTATATGGATATATTATAAGCTTGATTTGGCCCAGCCTTTGTCTCGTAGGTCTGTTTAAGTGGGCAAAGATCAAGATAAGGTCAGATTTTGATCAGTTTTGGGGAAAGACTTGTTTCGAGGGCTTCAAGACTTCAAATGGCTCCAATTGTTCGGTGAGGTCTTCTAAACTCATAGTATTAAAGTTAGTTGAGCTGTGGTTGCAATTTTATTTGGGTTTTGGTGGGTTTACATGGTTGGTTTGAGGCGGTTTCCTCTGGGCAGAATCTGATCGCCTGCACATCGAAGAGAATCAGACCTATTAAAAGCCTTTGTGGTGTCATTTTGCTTCTAAATCTTTGGTGAGCTTCCTAAACATGTAGATTAAGGTTATAGTAAGGTATTTTTATAATGGATTGGAGTTTGGAATTGATTTATAGACTGATTTGGGTGAGTTAGGTCAAAACCAATTCTGCCTAGTTAGTACTCCGATAGAACCGAACCTATTAGGGGTTAAATAATGGGTGTTTTGGCTTTGAAATGATTAGTGAGACACCATGAGATATAATATAAGATGTTATTGAGGAGTATGCGAATTGGATTGGAGATTAGAGGTTATTTAAGGGCTGAGTTGTGCACGAAACTCAAGTTATATTCTGCTTTGTTAAAGGATTGTTTAAACAAAATATTTTGGGGGTTCATGGAGATGACGCTGTGCCTTTAAATGGTTATGAAGACATCATGGATTGCCAATTGATGTGTTATTGAGGTATTGGCAAAGTGGGGTTAGAAATGGTTGAGTTTTGATTTGGAAACGTAATTTTTCCTAAGATGGCACGTGACCCCTACCATGGCCGTGAGCTTGTTGACCTAGGAGGGTCGCTTAGATTGAATTTATTAGTTTGCTTGAAGAGGTAAGGGTTTCCTAAACCCTTATTTGAACATTAGGACATTATCGGATAGATTGATTGAATTAATTAAGTGCTTGGTGAAGCCTATGGCTTGAATTACTTGATTGAGTAGTAGATTCCATGACTTGAATGGCATAGTATGACAATTGAATTGTCATATGCCTTGAAGATATATTTGGTAAGTGTGCTTCAATTGGCCAGAGAGCCTTGTGATGTAAGTGGCTATTGAGTTTGATGAAAGTTGACTGAATAAAGGTGAATTTTGAAAAGATAAGAAAAGGGAATATTCGATTGAGATTTCATGAATCAATATTGTGCATATTATTTGGAATATTCATGGTTATATGGCGATCGGATTTTAAATGCATCCAAAAATTCTGAGCATATCATATAAGATCTTATCTTAGTTGGGAATTCTTAATATGTCTTTAAAATCTTGAGAAATTATCTGAAAATTCTTTTCAAATCTCAAGGGATAATTTTCTAAGTTTAAAAGATATGATCCTTTGTGGATAGGATCTTTTGTACTTTAAAATTTGGCACCCATCCCTGGCCGGCCGACAACTCATTTTAATTCAAATATTTTTATAATCTACCTTGAGTATAATAAATGCTCTCGTGTGCCTTGCCCCTCGAAATATGTGTGATATGATGACTATCTGACTTCACCCCTGTCACGTCCCGACCCCGTCGAGACACCCGAACATCCCTGCAAGCAAACTAACAACAATCTATTGGCGGTCCCAAGATCCGCAATCATAAACTGAGAGATATAATAAATACATCACGCATGCAGAAGCGATACTCTAATAAAACCCCGCACAATATATAAGTTAAGTGGGACCTAGATATCATGATATATGTCAAACAACATAATGTGCTACTCATACAAATACCGACTACTACAACTGCTAGGCAAAAAGGGCGATAGGGTAAGCATACAAAAAGATCATCTATTAAGCCAGCAGGAACCGGGTCGGTTCATCATCAAAAGATCAGGCCACCAACTGGAGACTCCTAGGAGGGGCTGCTGGAGTCCCCCGTATCCTCTGCGTCCTCGGTCTGCTCATACTCAGAATACGTCTCGGATGGGACCTCGACGGAATCCTCCATGGTCACCTTCAGCGACGGCTCAGCAAGGTCCCCCTTGGACGCCTCCAAGACTATGACCTCCTCCTCCTCCTATTGCTCGGTGAACTCCGAGGTTGGTGTCCTCTCTGGTCCGTTCCTAGACCCTACTATTGACCCCTCTAGTAACTCCTGCTCTGCTGTAGTCTGGCACCAATCTGGTATGACACCCTAAGGTATCTCGTGGGGCTTTAGTGGCCCAGTTTGTGTATTCCCTTCCTTCTTAAACCACGTCTCAAACCTATGAGGTTTCCAATCTGGCTTACCCTCATCCACCCATATTACAGTGCACTTCCTCACATATATGTTTCCCTGCCTATCCAGGAACTCGTCAAAATACGTTGTCATCTTTTTGGGGTCCCCAAAACGTATGGGCCACATCTCTAAAGCTTAGGATCTGTAAAGTAAAGGGTTCACAAAAAAGGGGTGAGATACTCATCTCAGTAAAAGAAACCTGACCCTAGGTCAGGTCGATAGTCCACTCAGGTAGTCGTATCTCTCAACAAATTCACACTCATAAATAGACAGGCATACCAGACACAATTCAATGAAACAACAACATACAAACGACAGGCATGCAATGAGGACCTCATACCACACTCATATGCACATGCACTCTCAGCCAGCCACTTCTCACCTCCACCAATCACCGCCTGCCTCAATCTCTAACCCATGATCATGTCGCCTCAGGCTCGGTCCGCGTAAACGCATCAGACCATCATCGGTGACCCGCGTAAACGTATCAAGTCTCAATGAATCTCTAGAAAATCTCATTATCTCATGCTCCGTCCCGCGAATAGTTCGCATCAAGACCGTGGCCATCTCAATCCTGCGATCTCGTTGCAACAGAGCGCCACCTAACCATAACTTCACCCCGCTATCTTGTTGCATCAGGGTATCAACCTCTCGCCCTACGTCTCATACACCTCAGGACCTCGCCATGTCATGCCTATGCCATGTTATTTCAATTCAATTCACATACAACGATAGGTGCCACTCATACACAAAGTGAACTCTCATGGCATGCAAAGCAATTCACATATTTCTCATACATGGCAAACAACTCAGGCATAGATCAAGTCCCACACAAACATCCCTTAAAAGCTTAGGATATATTGAATACTATCCCCCTAGAAAGTTTCTCTTAAATCAATTCAAACAAATCTCGACTCACCCAATAGAGTCCAATCCCTCTAGCCTAAGTTTAGGAATCCCTTACTTTTGACTGGACAACACAAATTTCTTCTTTTGAGCCCCAAAGTTTCGGCCCTCAATGTCCACAACCGGACTTGTTGCACAACCTAACAAAATCCAACCAATTCCGTCAATTTCCACATCTGATTCCTCAATCCATCAATCCCAATCATCCACAACATATCCCTCAACACCTCATCACATCTTAAACATCAATTTGCAACTCAAAATCGCCAATCTCAGCCTCCATCAAAATCGATTTTGCCCGGCTTGCTCGGAACCACGCCGGTCCCTCACGGTTCTGTGCAAACCGGGCACAACCGATCCTATTCTTACCCCCAAATCCAACACTTAAATGCTATTCTATCTCTTAACATATCTACCTAAATGTTTGGGGAGCTCACCGTGAGTTTCGAGTCGGTTGGTCGCCGGAAACTCGCCCAAAGTCACCGGATTGTCCAAGGTCAGTTTGCCGGTAGATTCTGGGAAAAATTCACAAGGCCGGTTCGTGGTCAAAACCTTATCAAATTGAGCCTCAATTTTTACCACAGAATCCTACACATGTCTACTGAGTCTCCATGAAATTTAAGCCCAAGATTCCAAGATTTCGACCAGTAAAAGGGCTAAGAACCAGACCTACCTCAGATTGAGTCCTAATCTGTCGGCTCTCGGGAAAATGCTTGCTCGGGACTTCTCGGTGCTCCAAATATCGTGATTCTTATTCAATGACGTCGGTAAGACGTAGATCTACGCTGATGCGATTGGCCGACAATCAGATGGTGGCCGGAAGGGGTGGTCGTGGGCGGCGAACGACGGGCTCAGAAGCTGTCCGGCGATGAGCAGAAGAAGGAGGAGGAAAGAAAAGGGTTTCGGTGGTTAAAGGGGGTGGTTCGGCCGAATGAGGGTGAGGAGAGAGAGGGGAGGCTATATTCAAATGTTTGGTCAATTGGGTTTGAATGGTAGGTGGAATAGTTGGACATGACCACCCTTGCCCATCATGTGACACTTGGCATTTGTCTTTTCCAATGAGATCCAATGGCTCTATTTTAGTCTTCTTTTTCGGTAGCTAGGGGTAAATTAAAAGACCAATTTACCCTTCTCCAATTGCAAAGGAAAAGTTCTAAGCTCGAAGGGCAAAACGGTCATTTTACCCCCGACATTCAGAATGTCGTTTTTCTCGTTTCAGAACTTTTTGATAGGACGATGGCCAATCCAAATGAAGTTGGAATTCTTGATTTTCCATGTCAAACTTTTCAGGACTCGTTTTTGATAGTTTTCTTTAACAGACGTGATTCCAGCCTATCCCGAACCGACGGGCAGCTTTTGCAGACATTATGCGTATTGACCCCGTGATTCATATCACGTTGATGGTTTGTCAATTCGTTTTGGCTTTGATTGTCATGTAATTGTGAGGGTTTATCACTAGTCCCTATGGTTTCGATCGTCACAGTCCGATTTAGGAAAATTTTGTAAATCGTACATTGGTTAAGCGACATGACCCGTGCTCCAATCGTACGACACTTGCAAGGTAATCCCTAATCGTTCTTAGATTGGCCTCTTGGTGGTTCTAAATATCCCATCGACAATCCTTATGGTCAAAGCGTCGTTTCCTATCCGAGTCGCCTAGGTCCACGTATCTCGTCTCATGTCAGCCTTTCCCCTTTGGTCAGTCTACTCAAATTGATCAGATTTGAGAGGAATACAACTGAAACACATCGTTTGATACATATAAACTTCTCATCACAAAGTCTGAAATTGACTAGAAATCAGAATGTCACAACTCTCCCCCCTTACAAAAATTTCGTCCTCGAAATTTACATTACACTCAATTACTCAAATAAATGGGGGTGGTGTCGCCTCATCGTCTCTTCATTCTCCCATGTGGCTCCTTCCATTCCGTGGTGCTCCCATACTACTTTGACCAGCGGAATCTTCTTATTCCTAAGGATCTGCTCTTTTCGGTCCTCGATCCTTATTGGCTTTTCTACGTAAGACACTCTGTCGTCCACTTCTATGGCCTCGTAATCCAGCACATGTGTCGAGTCAGGTTCATACTTTCTCAGCATCGACACATGGAATACATTATGCACCTGGGATAGATTTGGTGGCAAGGCAAGCCTGTAGGCTAAGGTTCCAATCCTCTCCAGTATCTCGAATGGGCCTACATATCTTGGGCTCAGCTTCCCCTTCTTTCCCAATTGCGATAGTCCTCTCATCGGCGACACCTTGAGGAAGACGTGATCGCCCACTTGAAACTCCAGGGGCTTGCGCCGCTTGTTTGCATAGCTCTTCTGGCGACTCTGCACCGTCCTTAGTTTATCCCAGATTACTTTCACTACTTCCACCGATTGCTCTATAGGTCCGTGATACTTCTTTCTCCATCCACCTACGCTACCTCATGTTCAACTCTTTTTGGGAAAATAAGTATTTCAAGCTCTGGTGGTCGGTATATATTTGAAACTTCTCGCCACAAAGGTAGTGTCTCCAAATCTTCAAGGCAAACACCATCGCCGCTAACTCTAGGTCATGAGTCGGGTAATTCATCTCGTGTGGCCTCAACTGCTTGGATGCATAGGCTACTATCCTATCGTGCTGCATCAACACACATCCTAATCCTTTTAGCGAAGCATCGCTGTATATTTCATAATCTCTTGGTCCCGACGGAATGGTCAGTACTGGTGCGGTCATCAATCTATGCTTAAGCTCTTGGAAACTTTTCTCACATTTATCAGTCCATTCAAACCTCGTTTCCTTCATCGTCAACCGCGTCAATGGGATGGCTATGGATGAGAATTTCTCCACAAAACGTCTGTAGTATCCTGCCAATCCCAAGAAACTTTTGACCTTCGTAACTGTAGTAGGCCTCGGCCAATTGGTTATTGCTTCAATCTTTGTAGGGTCCATTACAATCCCTTCACCAGACACCACATGACCCAGAAAAGCTACCCTGTTCAGCCAAAAGTCACATTTACTCAACTTCGCGTACAATGAATGCTCCCTCAGGGTCCTTAGTACAATCCTTAGGTGCTCTTCATGTTCTGCATCGCTCCTCGAGTAAATCAAGATGTCGTCAATGAAGACTATGGCGAATCTATCCAGAAACTCCCTAAATACTTGATGCATTAGGTCCATACAAGCGGCTAGAGCGTTTGTCAATCCAAACGGCATCACCGTAAACTCGTAATGACCATACCTCGTCCTGAATGCAGTCTGCGGTATGTCTTCCTTCTTGATCCTCAGCTGGTGATACCCAGTCCTCAAGTCAATCTTCGAAAATATTGCCGCTCCTTGCAACTAATCGAATAGATCTTCAATCCTCGGCAGCGGATACTTGTTCTTCACCGTCACTTGATTCAGCTGCCGGTGGTCAATGCATAGACACAAAGATCCATCCTTCTTTCTTACAAAAGCACTGGTGCTCCCCACGACGAAGCACATGGTCAGATGAATCCCTTATCTAGCAACTCTTGCATCTGCACCTTTAACTCCTTTAATTCTGATAGGGACATCTTGTACGGTGCTTTCGATATCGGCTCCATCCCAAGGGCTAACTCAATTACAAACTTTATTTCCCGTTCTAGTGGTAACCCTGGCAACTCTTGGGGAAACACATCAGGAAATTCACGCACTATAGGGATATTCTCTAACTTTGGCTCTTTGGTAGTCGTGTCCATTACCGCCACTAAGTATGCCTGACATCCTTCAGACACCAACTTAGTTACTTCCAAAGATGAGACTAAGGGAATCGAGATTCCTCCTCGACTTCCCACCAATTCAAAGGTAGGGCGGCCTCTCGGATAAAACCAAGTTGTTCTACAACCGCAGTCTACTACTGCCCCCTTACTTACCCAACCAATCCATTCTTATCATTACGTCAAAGTCATACATGGGTAGGACAGCCAAGTCAATGCTTTCTTTATTTTCCCCAATCACTATCTCCCAACCAGCACAGCCCCAAGAAACCACTATGTTATCCTTTAATGGAGTGGCAACATACAGAATTATTACTCCAATCCTCAACCAACTTTGGATCGACCTGACCTTGCTCTGATACCAAATAGGAGGGTATGTCACGCCCCGACCCCGTCGAGACACGCGAACATCCCTGCCAGCAAACTAACAACAATCTCTTGGCGGTCCCAAGATCTGCAATCATAAATCTAGAGATATAATAAATACATCATGCATGCGAAAGCGATACTCTAATAAAATCCCGTAGAATATATAAGTTAAGTGGGACCTGGATAGCATGATATTTGTCATACATCATAATGTGCTACTCATACAAATACCGACTACTACAACTGCTGGGCAAAAAGGGTATAGGGTAAGCATACAAAAAGATCATCTACTAAGCCAGCAGGAACCGGGTCGTTTCATCATCAAAAGATCAGGCCACCAACTGGAGACTCCTAAGAGGGGCTACTGGAGTCCCCCGTATCCTCTGTGTCCTCGGTCGGCTCATACTCAGAATACGTCTCGGACGGGACCTCGACGGAATCCTCCATGGTCACCTCCAGCGACGGCTCAGCAAGGTTCCCCTCGGACACCTCCAGGACTATGACCTCCTCCTACTCCTGCTGCTCGGTGAACTCCAAGGTCGGTGTCTTCTTTGGTCCATTCCTAGACCCAACTACTGACCCCTCTGGTAACTCCTACTCTGCTGTAGTCTGGCACCAATCGGGTATGACACCCTAAGGTACCTTGTGGAGCTTTAGTGGCCCAATATGTGCATCTCCTTCCTTCTTAAACCATGCCTCAAACCTATAAGGCTTCTAATATGGCTTACCCTCATCCACCCATACTATAGTGCACTTCCTTACATATAAGTTCTCCTGCCTATCCAGGAACTTGTCAAAATACGGTGTCATCTCTTTGGGGTCTCCAAAACATATGGGCCACATCTCTAAGACCTAGGATCTGTAAAGTAAAGGGTTCACCAAAAAAGGGTGAGATACTCATCTCAGTAAAAGAAACCTAACCCCAGGTCAAGTCGATAGTCCACTCAGGTAGTCGTATCTCTCAACAAATTCACACTCATAAATAGACAGGCATATCAGACACAATTCAATGAAACAACAGCATACAAACGACAAGCATGCAATGACGACCTCATACCACACTCAGATGCATATGCACTCTCAGCCTGCCACTTCTTACCTCCACCAATCACCGCCTGCCTCAATCTCTAGCCCGCGATCATGTCGCCTTAGGCTCGGTCTACGTAAACGCATTAGACCGTCATCGGTGACCCGCGTAAACGCATCAAGTCTCGATGAATCTCCAGGCAAATTTCATTATCTCATGCTCAGTTCGGCGAATAGTTCGCATCAGGACCGTGGCCATCTCAGCCCCGTGATTTCGTCGCATCAGGGCGCCACCCAACCATAACTTCATCTCGCGATCTTGTCGCATCAGGTTATCAACCTCCCGCCCCGCGTCTCATACGCTTCAGGGTCTCGCCATGTCATGCTCATGCCATGTTATTTCAATTTAATTCACATATAACGATAGGTGCCACTCATACACAAAGTGAACTCTCATGGCATGCAAAGCAATTCACATATTTCTCAGACATGGCAAACAACTCAGGCATAGATCAAGTCCCACACAAACATCCCTTAAAAGCTTAGGATATATTGAATACTATCCCCTTAGAAAGTTTCTCGTAAATCAATTCAAACAAATCTCGACTCACCCAATAGAGTCCAATCCCACTAGCCTAAGTTTAGGAATCCCTTACCTTTGATTGGACAACACAAATTTCTTCTTTTGAGCCCTAAAGTTTCGGCCCTCAATGTCCACAACCAGACTTGTCGCACAACCTAACAAAATCCAACCAATTCCGTCAATTTCCATATCTGATTCCTCAATCCATCAATCATAATCATCCATAACATATCCCTCAACACCTCATCACATCTTAAACATCAATTTACAACTCAAAATCGCCAATCTCAGCCTCCATCAGAATCGGTTTTGCCCGGCCTTGCACAGAACCGGGCCGATCCCTCACTGTTCCGTGTAAACCGGGCACAACCAGTCCTAATCTTACCCCCAAATCCAACACTTAAATGCTATTCTACCTCTTAACATATCTACCTAAATGTTTGGGGAGCTCACCATGAGTTTCGAGTCGGTTGGTCGCCGAAAACTCGCCCAAAGTCGCCGGATTGTACAAGGTCAGTCCGCCGGCAGATTCTGGGTAAAATTCAAAAGGCCGGTTCGTGGTCAAAACCTTATCAAATTGAGCCCCAATTTTTACCACAAAATTCTACACATGTCTACTAAGGCTCCACGAAATTTGAGCCCAATATTCCAAGATTTCGACCAGCAAAAGGGCTATGAACCCAACCTACCTCAGATTGAGTCCTAATCTGTCGGCTCTCAGGTAAATGCTTTCTTGGGACTCCTCGGTGCTCCAAATACAGTGATTCTTTTTCGAGGAAGTCGGCAAGACATAGATCCACGCTGGTGATGTCAGCCGACACTCAGAGGGTGGCCGAAAGGGGTGGTCGTGGGTGGTGAACGGCGGGCTCAAAGCTGCCCGGCGATGAGCAGAAGAAGGAGGAAGAAAGAAGAGGGTTTCGGTGGTTGAAGGGGGTGGTTCGTCCGAATGAGGGTGAGGAGAGAGAGAGGGGAGGCTATATTCAAATGCTTAGTCAAGTGGGTTTGAATGGTAGGTGGAATAGTTGGACATGACCACCCTTGCCCATCTTGTGACACTTGGCATTTGTCTTTTCCAATGAGATCTAGTGGATCTCTTTTAGTCTTCTTTTTTAGCAGCTAGGGGGAAATTAAAAGATCAATTTGCCCTTCTCCAATTGCAAAGGCAAAGTTCTAAGCTCGATAGACAAAACGATCATTTTACCCCCGACGTTCAGAACGTCATTTTTCTCGTTCCAGAACTTTTCGATAGGGCGACGGCCAATCCAAATAAAGTTAAAATTCTTGATTTTTCATTTCAAACTTTTCAGGACTTGTTTCTGATAGTTTTCTTTATCAGACGTCATTCCAGCCTATCCCGAACCGACGGGCGGCTTTTGCAGACATTACGCGTATCGATCCCGTGATTCATATCACATTTAGGGCTCGTCAATTCGTTGAGGCTTTGGTTGTCATGTAATTGTGAGGGTTTATCACTAGTCCTTATGGTCTCGATCGTCACAATCCGATTTAGGAAAATTTTGCAAATCACACTTTGATTAAGCGCAATCACCCGCGCTCCAATCGTACGATACTCGCAAGGTAATCCCTAATCGTTCTTAGATCGACCTCTTGGTGGTTCTAAATATCCCCTCGACAATCCTTATGGTCAAAGCTCCATTTCCTATCCGAGTCGCCTAAGTCCACGTACATCGTCTCGCGTCAGCCTTTCCCCTTTAGTCAGTCTACTCAAATTAATCAGATTTAAGCGGAATACAACTGAAACACATCGCTTGATACATATAAACTTCTCATCACAGAGTTTGAAATTGACTGAAAATCAGAATGTCACAACTCCCGAGGTACGACGTCATCTGCACATCAATTTGTCTAACATATCCTATAACTTTGGGACCGAATTGACAAATTTCATAATTCGCTATTTGACCCTACCCCAGGTACGATGTGAATAAATTTCCTTCTAGCCCAGCCTTGGAAAAATTCGAAATATAAGGTGTATTATGCTCAAGGTTTATTATTTCTTTATTTGATTCATTTTTCATAAAAATCACAAAAATCATAAATAAAAAAATCATCTTGTCTTAATCTTAATTGAAATTTCGAAAATTACATTCAAAGAAGACTCTTAATATAAATTGGATTTTAATCAAATTTATGTCAATTTTCGAACAAATTATCCATGAAAAAATATCGAAAATTCATTAAAGGTCACGATATTTCATTTGCATTTCAAATAATTTAATTTGTCATGCATTTTTATTATGTCATTAGCATAGTTCATCTATTTTTTCATGACATGTGAATTGGACTCATTTTTTCTTGGATTAAAATTTGATTTTTCTAAAGTCATCATGCATGGTTATTTTTTTATCGTATAGTTTCATATCGCATTGCATATCATCTAGTTGCATTCGCATAGCATTCATTTAATCAAGGAAATTCCAAAAAAAAAAAAATTTGCACCTTAATATTCAAATGAAATCAATGGAATTTTCCAATCAAGAAATTTTTTTCACAAGAATGGTACCGAAAGGGTGTTAATTGAAAAATTAACATAATCAAGTCGCCGAACCAAAATCTCTGATTAGCAAAAAATAAAGTATTCTCTCATTCTTTATTTAGGTATCTAATCTACCTAAAAAAAAGATTAGTGACTGTTCCTAAATTAAAAATCTTCGAATGAAATCTAAGTTGCGAATTAGTAGGGCTTTGGAGAGTCTGTATTAGGTTAGTTAATTTATCTAATTAACCTAATAATCCATTAACTCGGAATTCAAACTGAATTTTAGGTCGCGACAGATATGTCACTTTCAAAATATGAGGTCACAAGCTCGAAGAAAAGATATCACATTTAATTAAAAAATTAAGTAGGAGAATGTGAAGAACAAAGGTCCAATGAACTCTACTTTCAGCAACAAAGACAGCAAATAGGGTAAAAACACCTGCATTTCTCTTTTGAGAAATCTACCCGAATAATTGCATTTGAAACGACACTCCATATTAACACAGTAAACTTCCAAATCCTTCAACAAAATTAGAAAGCAATAGAAAAGGAAAAATAAACTTTCCGACATATCTCATGCTAGGCAATTAGAGAGCCTCACCAGTCCACGAGAATTAAAACACTTCCTTGTGCGAATTGTCCATTTTCTTCTTAGAGAAAAGTATCAGCATACAGAAACCTCATTTACACCCAAATAGGCCAAGCGAGCTTTCGCACATCTGTTTTCTGGAGTATTTTATCCACAACAGAGCTCAAGTGCTCAAAATTACACGTAAAGAAACCCAGCAAATATCAGTCTCCACGTGCCTTACCAATTAATAATGTTAAACCCAGCTTTCTTCTCCAACACATGAAAATTACTACAAGCGTTCAAAAATCAAACATAGACTAGTGAATTCATGGATTAAAAATAAAAAGTCGTTGTGTGCCTTATTTACCAGTTCTATATGCATGCTTACAATAAAAATACAATGACGAACTTGAAAAAGAAAACATTTACAAATGTCCAACTTTCTCTCGGAAAAACATAGGTATCGAATTGTCAAAGAACAATTTTACCTGGCGTTCACTAACCTTACCGAAACAACCAAAACTCTTTGGTGTTACTGCTCGGTCATGTCCCACGATAACTGCTCACGTACATATAAAACTTGTTCCCCCGCCATCTCCGAATTCTCGTTCAATTCCAATAGCAATGGCAGTAGCGATGAAATCCATAAGGAAATTATCCTTAAGATTGTTGGAAATAATGTTAGATAATATATAAAATTAACAATTGTAGGAAATATGTTGGCAAAGATGAGAAAATAAGAATAAATGTCTGAGGTGTGCAAGTATTGTCCTTAAAGATAATTCCGCCCCTTGAAGTACGAAACTCGGTACGTAAGATTTCTAGCGGCTATCCTTCCAAGATACAACAGACCTTCTTCTATAGTCCGCATTGAGTATTAGAAGGAATAGGAACAACGTTATATGTACAACCCAGTGAAAAAGATGAAGGAAGGGAAAAACTCTCTTGTAGAATAATAAGGGCCTATTTGACATTATTTCTGTTCCCATAAAGCAATTCTGTTTAAAATCACATTTTTTTATTCTGTTTCTAAATGATTTTTTGAGAATCAAAACGCGTTTGGTAACAACTTAAAATTTGTGTTCCGGGAACAGAAACGAGTTTGGTAACTGCATAAAATTTCCGTTCCTAGTTTGCCATTTAAATTAAATAATTATATAATCACATGTGATGACAAAGAAAAGAGAAAATAATTAAATCAATTAGTGATTATGAAAAAAAAAGGAAAAGAAACGAAAAAATAAAAAAGAGTTGTGAAGAAGTTAATTTTTTTTTAAATCTAGGAGGTGGTAGAGGACCGCCGAATTGGTGCGTGAAGTCAGCTCACGGGAGCCGTTCGATTGACTTCTTGAATGAGTGAAGCAGAGATAGCCTTAATATTGTCACAGCACAAAGTTCATCCATCAGTGTTCTATTTAAGAGAGAGAGTGAAAGAAAGAGAACCTTCCAAGGCCATGCCAAATTGATAACTTTTGAAGCGCTTTGGAGACAACTTCAATTCCCGTTGAGCTATACCCTAGGGCTACGTTTAGCAGTCATGATATAAGACAAGATAGGATAAAATTTATCCTATCCTGTGTTTGGTTCTTACTTAGGATAAGATATAGCAAGCTATAAGGGGATATAGCATGGATATAATTATCCTAGGGGGAGGTAGGATAAAGGTGGATAGGATTTTTTTTTGTTTATGGTAAAAAAATTATTTTTCTGACAAACAAAGTTTTTATATAATAAAATTAAAATAATTGTCACGCCCCTCGCTCTCAAGCACAGGAACGCAATTCCCTACAAGCATAAACTCTATCGAGATCTCAGGATTCACATAGGCCTAGAGATGTACCATATCGATAGCACGCGAAAGCGATAGTATACAAACTCCTCCGTACAATAATAAAAAGGGACCTGGGTAACGAGAGTATCAATAAATACTTAAACTCCTAAATGTTCATACAAGAGCAGTGGCAAGCTAAACCTACTGGTCGGTAGGGGTGACAAGGCTAGTACAAAAGACGATCATCAATCTCCCAAAAGAAACAAGCATCGAGGTCACCATCAAAATATCATACTAGAAAAAAAAAAGAGAAGAGACTCATAAGTCAAGTTACTGGAGTCGTCAGTCTCCTCAGCATCCTCAGATGGCTCGTACTCCAAGAGAGTCTCAGAGCAAACCTCCACAGTGTCCTCGAGCATCTCGTCAGCTGATGGCTCCACCTGGTTGTCCTTGGTAGCCTCGATCTCGATGACCTCATCAGTGTCCTCCAAGGTCGGGGTTCTCTCAGGAACATTCCTCGAGCTAGCTACTAATCCCTCGGCCTCTACTAAATCCCGAGCGGGATGACACCAACTAGGGACTACCCCACGGAGTACCTCAGTGGGCTTCAATGGCCTCGTGGATGTGACATTCTGATTTCCCTGTCATTTTGGACTCATTAATGAGAGATGTATCTAACGATGTATTTCAGTCGTATCTCGCTTGGATCTGATCAATCTCGAGTTGACTGACCAAAAGGGAAAGGTTAACGCGAGACAAGGTACGTGGACCTAGGGAACTCAAATAGGAAATGACGCTTTGACCATAAAGATTGTCGAGGGGACATTTAGAGCCATAAAAGGCCGATCTAAGAACGATTAAGGAATGCATTGTTAGCGTTATACGATTGGAGCGCAGGTGATGCCGCTTAATCAATGTATAATTTGTAAAATTTTCCTAAATCTAACAGTGACGATCGAGACCGTCGGAACTAGTGATAGACCTTCACTATTACATGACAACCAAAGTGGCCATGAATTGACGAGCCATAATTGTGATATGAAGCACAGGGTCGATATGCGTAACGTCTGCAAAAGCCGCCCGTTAGTTTGAGATAGATTGGAACCACGTCTGATAGAAAATTGATTCAGAAATGAGTCTTGGAATTTGAAAATGGAGAATCAAGAATTCCAATATTATAAATGGATTGGCCGTCGCCTTATCAAAAAAATTGGAATGAAAAAACGACGTTCCGGACGTTGGGGGTAAAATTACCATTTTACCCCTTAAGCCTAAGCTTTGCCTTAACAATTGGACAATGGCATTTTGGTCATTTAAGCCCTTTATAGCTGCTGAAAATTTGAAGAAATGAGGGCCATTGGATGAGCAAATGATTGACACATGAACAAGTGTCAAAGGATTATGCCATGAGGTAATGGAAACACTTTTTACCTACCATTCTTCACGTTGACCATTTGGTATGTAGAAGAAGATCACTTTCTCTCTCTCCTCTCTCATTTTGGCTTACCATCTCTTTCTCTCTTGCCATTTTCCCTCAAAACTCTCTCTCTCTCTCTCTCTCGCTCGCTCACTCGGCTTACCCACACAGTTCCGATCATGGCCACTGTTTTGGCCATAACTTATTCGTCCTTCATCGGATTAAGGCGTACCACCTACCATTGAAAAGCTTATCGTCTTTCCGTTCTAACAAGGTATTATGGGTCCAAATCCATCCAGCCTTTTGTCTCGTAGAGCCGTTTGAAGGAGCAAAGGTCAGGCTGGTCAGTTTTGAATTCGAGAGCTCCCAGCCGACCAGTCCGATCATCCCATTATTCCGGCCATATCTTCTTCGTCCGATATCGGATCGAGATAAAACCACCGCCAAATGAAATCTTATTGTCTTATCTTTTCATAGAAATATTATGAGCTCAATTTGACCCTGTAGATCTTCTCGTAGCTCTATTTGAGTGGACAAAGGTCAGGCAAGGTCAAATTCTGACCGATTTTGGGGAAAGACCTGTTCCGGGATCTTTCGGACTTCAACTTGATTCAAATATTTGATGAGGTCTTCTATACTTATATTATTAAAATTGATTGAGCTATGGTAAAAATTTTGAAGAAATTTGATGGGGTTTTGACCCCAAATGTGTCTTGTGTTTGAAGGGCAAAAACTGACCGTTGGAGGACCCGAAGGAACCGGTGCCATTTAAGGACTTTCCAACGTCACCTTGGCTCCAAATTTTTGGTGAGTCTCCCCAGCCCTTAGAACTACATGTTAACAAGTAGATTAGTGAATAAATTGAAGATTTGAGGTAGTTTAAGGGCCGATTAGTTGGGGTATACACAGAACCGAAAGTGCCCAGTTCGGTTCTGTGCATACCGATTATGTTGGGGACAATTGGTGTTGGAATTGAGTCTCAAATTCATCATTGAGACATGCTAGGATGTTGATGAACATGTCAATAAGGTTTATGTCCTATGGATTGGCAAATTGAGCAAGAAAAATTGACGATTGGATGAATTTCATTAGGTTGCGTGGTTGAGTTGTCCTTGGACTATTTGGACCAAACTCTTGAGGTGCTTGGGAGAAGAATTGTATCGCATTAAGCTTGAGGTAAGGGGATTCTAAACCTTTGATAGGAATATTAAACTTGATTGGGTGATTTTTGGATACGAATCGATCGGTTTTTTGAAGTTGTTATGTGGTTGCCCAATGTATGTCCTAGAAAGCTATTAAGGGCTTGATTGATTGATGATGCTTTTGTCATGAATTGGTTGTTGCATTTGTATGTCAAATGTAATTGTCTCGCATGCCATGGATGTGTCGTTCATCGCATGAGCTTGCAATCGAACGTGTGTTTTGAAATAAACTGAAATTTATGGCATGTCTGAGATGTTGTGACACCCTTAGGTATATGAGACGCGGGGTGGTGTAGATGAATGACCTGAGGCACTGAGGTGCGAGGTTTGAATTGAATGGCACCTTAAGGCATGTGAGACGCGGGGTTGAGAAGGCCATAGTCTTGATGCGTTGAAACGCGGGACGGAGTTGTGATGTGTCGACACAGGCCTGGAGTAACATTGAAAACTCGATGCGTTTACACGGATTTGTCAATGAGACGGTCTGATGCGTTTACGCGGACCGAGCTTGAGGCTTTCTAAACGCGGGCATGAAAGTGAAGAGGTAGGAAAGGGTGGAAGGCGTAATATGGCTTGTTTATGCATGCTTGGACTAAATGACGTGATAAGATGCCTGGAGTGCATGCTTGTTGTTCATGTGTTATTTCGTGATAGTTGAATGCCTCTTGGGATTTTGAATGAATGGTTTATGTTTGTAATTGCCTGAGTGGACGGTCAGCCTAACTTAGGATTAGGACCCACCTTATTGAGATGTATATCTCACCCCGTCGTGGAATTAACTTTTTCAGGTCCCAAGCGATGTAAATCTGAGCTTGTCAATGATCGGTGTTTGAAGAAGTAATTATATGAAATGGATTTATACTTTGGTGAATTTAGAGATTTCATGATACCTTGAAGTTAGAGTTGTATCCTCTGAACCTGTAGTCGGAGCTTATAAGAAGACGTACCCTATGTCCTGAGTCATCTTAAGGTTGAATTGAATGGAGAAGTTTCATCACTTCCGCATATTTGTATCATTTAGAAGTTATTAATTGTTAGCCGACGGATCCTAGGTACCACCAAAAGATGAGACGGCCCTGGTGGGATTTTGCGTGCCTGACAGGTTCGGGGCGTGACATCCCCATTTACATGGTATCAGAGCAAGGTCAGCTCGATCTAATATGATTGAGATGTGGAGTGATAAGGAGCGATGACTTGAGGACAATTAGGTAGTGGGACCTTGAGGGATAAGCATGATTATTGAATCTTGAGGACTATAGGCTTGGACTTGTGTAGTATTCTAATGGTCCTAGTGCCGATTTAAGGGACGATCTTGAGTGATTTTATGAATAAAGCTCACAAGAAAGTGAATAGAAATATAGGAGTCATAAGCTTGGATTTGAGGTTGCTAGAGAATAACTTATGAATGAAGGGTCGATTGGGTTATATGATTGTGATTGTGGTTTGTCAATGACCCAACTTGGGGAGTATGAGTTATAAAGAGACAGTTGGTATTGGTGGATTCGGGCTTGATTTGCGCGATATCTTGATGGTTTAGCTATCAATTGCTATTGTCAGCCTTGGATGAAATGAGATGAGGTGCATACAAGGTATATTAGATTAAAGGCCAGTTGTGATCGAATGCTTATGGATTTGATTTAGTTAGCGACTCCACTTGAGGTGTATGGTTGAATATAGGCAATTGATCGGTGGAATTATAACTCTTCAATGGATAGGAATTGATTTGAAGGCAATTTTGATATGACAAGTGGCGAGGACAATCAGGACGCGCATGTGTTTGTGGCATTAAAATGAAAGTCAAGAAAGGTGTGTGCATGAGCTTATCATTATTGGACTTAATAAACTGTCACCTTGTATGAGACAGATTGATAGGATACCTATAAACTGTCATGAAGCATGGTATGGGACATGTGGAATGGGGCTTTCTCCGTAGATGTATGACTTTGGACAACATGCAACGGCCATGTCTGATGAGGGCGGGGAGTGATTGCCGGGACAGAGAGGTCGGACAAGGAGCGGCTCCTGGCAGGCTTCTAAGATGGCAAGAGGCAGGAATGACCCAAGTCACAACTTGAAAGGGGAAGTCTAGGTATTAGGTTGAGTCCAATTGTGGTTAAGAGATATATGGCACAAGATTAATCCTTGAAGAAGATGTTCAAAAGTGGCAAGACATGTGAAACGATGCCTGTGATTGGCATAATTAAAAGCTGAATTGGTGGATGTCATTTGAAAGGAAAATTGATGTTTATGATTGGCTTGTTGGCATGTTTTGTAATTGGCATCATGTGATTGGCTTGGCCAAGGTCTAACGAAGAGAGTAGACGATATATGGGTTTATACCCATTGAACCGATGTCTGTTGAGAATGAGATAGCCTGTCGCGTTTATGACAGAGTGGCAAATGTTATATGCTTATGGTATGAACGATTGATTTATAGAAGTGATGGTTTGAGTATTTGCTAGGCGTTGACCTAGTTGAGTTTTGGCCTAGTTGAGGCTTGCCTAGTAATTGGTTGAAGATTGAGAAGTTACCTTGTTGAGGCTAGCCTGTTGAATAGTCATTGACTGATGAGAATTTGAAATCTTTAGGTAATGGACAACTAGTTGAGAGTTGTTTGGGAACCACTGTAAGGTTGATAATGATGAATGATGAGATGAGCAACCTGAGACTGATAGACTTAAGTAGATGACTTAAGTTTTTTATTCTTGGAGGGAATCATAGTGGTTCAAGTGACATGAGAATCTAATGAGGTTGAACGACAAGAGAATGGTCACTAGAGGAGCATTGGATCGAGTATGCAAGATATGAGATGACTTTGGAACTGAAGGGAGCCGTGAGAATTGAGTAAAGATGAGTAACCAGAATACGAGTGCTAGAAAAGCATTTGGCTTGAGCTTGTGGACTGTACAAGATCTAACAGTTGAATGGGCCATGAGAACTTTCAATAGAAATGAGAAAGTGGATGGGTAGACAGACTCAAGAAGGAACTGTCATTATACCCAAGTTGCTGAGACGATTGAAGCTAGTGCTGATGAGTTAAATGATAGAAGTCACGAGAGAGGTGACTCCGAGTTAATCCTTTCTAAATTGAATGCGTGGGAAGAACCACGAGAGTTTTGAAAAGCTTGTGAAGCCATGTATAAGGTTGAGATTGACCAAGTTTGAAGGAGGAATGAGATTTGAAGTTGTCTCCCTCTAGATTGGGGATCTTGGTAAGGAAACCTTAGAGGTTTTAGGTACACTAAGGAAAGAAAGTGACCCTGGCATATTGTAGCCTTAAGAGGCTGTTGATAATTGGTGAAAGATCACCAGAAGAAGGGTTTCATCGAAGGCATAATATTTGCCTGGACTGCCTTTATCGAATTGTTTAATGGAAGTGTTTTCCCTAAATTGCTTGAGAACAAAGGTTGTTTGGATCCTGATACTTTTGCAAGGATCAGAGGACGATCGACCAGTGTGAGACAGAGTTCTCAAGGTCGTTTAAGCATATAGTAAATGTGGTCAAGGACCCTTGAATAAGATAAGTAAATCTCTGAGTGGATTGGGTTTTGAAAGCCCTATGACTAGTTGTTCTTCCTAATTTTGAGGAATGGTAATGGGACTCAGTAAAAGAAGAGAACTCCTGCTCATGGATTACGAGCAAATAGATGTTCATTTTGGAACATGAAACGTACTTGCGAGAGATGGTTGTTACCTTGTCGCCAGTCTCGTAATAAGAGACTGACATGTCGTTCCTTCCGTCGTTGGAAAAGTTGAGGAAAGAAATATGTCAGTTGTCTGACATTGATGATTTTATGAGATTGATTGAACATAAATCTAGACCACTAGAAGTGTTATTGTGTGTTATCTCCCCTAAAGGGTAGAGCGTTACTCTTAAAGGACGATTGGACCATGAGATGGTCATTGATGAAAAGAAAAGTGAATGGACTAGATAGTCCTGGCTGTTCGTAATTCTAGTGAATGATTGAGGAAGTGAAAAGAGCGTTTAGAGAGTAATTGCAGAGCAAATTGAGGTAATCTAATCGAGTATTCGATACGTGAATTAGTGAAAACTAAGGACGAATAGATATTGTCACTTGAGGTGACTGAATTATGGGAAGAAGAATACCGAGTATGGTGGCATCTACGTTCTAGAGTAAAACACCGTTGTTGGTGCAGACTCCAAGATTGACGTCCTATGGAATAGGAAGGACATGGTGGATTTGAAATAAGAGAATGCCACTGAAGTGTATAGCTTCCTTCACATGGTAAGAGACCCTAGTGTGGAAGAAAGAAAAAATCCTAACTGTCTTGATATTAAGATGGAACGTCTAGACTGAGAAAGACGACGCAGAACTTAAATGATTGCTCTAAGGGAAGTTAAGTTCGAGAGACTGTCTTGTAGACAATGTTGAATTCCAGGATAATGTCAACGTTCAGTGGAACGGATGAAATTAGGATAAGGTCTCATTAACTGGTAGTGAAACCCAGAGGCTAAGGCACTAATGATTCCTAAGGAAAAAGTGACAAAAATTAACAAAATATTGTGCGGTCCTAGTGGAGGCCTATGATAAAGAGAGTTAAGGTTTGAGCTCTCGAGTGAAAAGTGTGAGGAACAATTTGAAAGATTTGACACATGGTAGAAAGAAGTTGACAATAGCCAGACTAAGCATCCAAGGAATAATTTGATGGGTGGTTACCATCTTGAGAGACGATGATCGAATTTGTTTAAGGAGTCGTGAGGGATATGATAAAAACCTCTGAGAGCATCCTATGAACCCTAAGAGAATGCTCGTTGTATGCTAAGTATGAATAGCATAAGCTATGAGCCTGATAAGGTAAAATTCCTTGGCCAGGTAGTTCTGAGGAGTGGAATCCATGTGGATCCTCGAAAGTAGGAGATGGTGATAGGCTGACTGAGGCTAACGTGAGCTATTGAGGCTTGAGACTTCCTAAGTCTAATGGATTATAATAGTCCAGTATAGACGTTGTGGGAAGATTCCCAGAGGAGTTATTTCGTTAAGAGAATGGACTAAGGATAAGGTGTGGCGCGAGCGGACGAACGAATATGAAAATGAGTCCCAAGGACTAAAGCCCAGTCAATGACCGCGCTGATACTGGTGTTTCTGTTGGGAAGTAAAAAGATCATAAGGATCATGACGAAGTTTCATAGAAAGAAAATTTGAGACGTAACAAGTCAATCTGATATGGCATTGCATGTACATCGCGATAGTAAGGTCTTATGAGTTGGGACACCTAATACATGATTGGAGTAGGCTTGTAAATGTACCTGCGATGAAGTTGGGGGAAACACGACTTGAGTGAAGAAAGGTTTTAAGTTTATGAAGGCCAAAAGAATATGAAGTATTTACTTGCCCAACAGAATTGAATGAGAAGCAACATGGATGAAGTTGCGTAAGGAGTACGAATAAGAGCGATTGAGAGAAAACCCAGAATTTTGAGTTTCTGGAGGAGAAACATTGAAATTAAGGATGGAAACCACGAAGTTTCATAGACAAGGAAATGTACTAATGAAGGAAAGCATAACCATTGCAAGCTGACAAATTAATTGGTCATTTGAGAATCTTGAATATAATCGAGGTAAAGTTATTAAAGACTCAATTATGAGTTTGCCTGGGAAGTCGAGAAGGTTATGGTTCGCTTTGGACAATCGAGAGTAAGTTAATGAAATTTGTGCATCCTCAACGATACGAAGGACGATTGAATTGGATGATTATGCCAAATGATAGAGGCACCAAGGAGTGCGCTTTCATGATGATTTGGTAATGATCGTGATGGGAAAAGAACCCGAATTTAAGGCGACGTTTTGCAAAAGTCATCCAACTGGAAATTTCAAAAGCAAGGTTGTAGTGTGATGCACATATTATCTTCGGACCAATTGGCAAATTGAAAGACAAATTCGAATGCTCGAAGGTATAACACCAACAGATATTAAGAGAATAGAGAAAAACAAGTACAGGTTGATGACTGAGGGAAGAAAGTTGAGGAAGAAGATAACTTTTGTCGGAGAAAACAAGTGGGAACGTCAAGTAATGGGAGGAACTACTTTAGAGAATGAGGATGCGGGGAGGCGTCAGTACCCCATGAGATTGAATAATTGGAAAGTGATAAATTTCGGGAACGAAATTTTTGTAAGAGGGGGAAGAGTTGTGACATTCTGATTTCCCTGTCATTTCGGACTCATTAATGAGAGATGTATTTAACGATGTATTTCAGTCGTATCTCACTCGGATCTGATCAATCTCGAGTTGACTAACCAAAAGGGAAAGGTTAGCGCGGGACAAGGTACGTGGACCTAGGGAACTCGAATAGGGAATGGCGCTCTGACCATAAGGATTGTCGATGGGACATTTAGAGCCATGAAAGGCCGATCTAAGAACGATTAAGGAATGCATTGCTAGCATTACACGATTAGAGCGCGGGTGATGCCGCTTAACCAATGTATAATTTGCAAAATTTTTCTAAATCGAACAGTAACGATCGAGACCGTCGGAACTAGTGATAGACCCTCACAATTACAAGACAACCAAAGTCGCCATAAATTAACGAGCCCTAATTGTGATATGAATCACAAGGTCGATACGCGTAACGTCTGCAAAAGCCACCCGTCAGTTCGAGATAGGCTGGAACCACGTCTGATAGAGAATTGATTCAGAAATGAGTCAGAATTTGAAAATGGAGAATCAACAATTCCAACATTATAATTGGATTGATCGTCGCCTTATCGAAGAAAACTGGAATGAGAAAAATGACGTTCCGGATATCGGGAGTAAAATTATCATTTTGCCCCTCAAGCCTTAGCTTTGCCTTAATAATTGGACAAGGGCATTTTGGTCATTTAAGCCCTTTATAGCTATCGAAAATTTGAAAAAATGAGAGCCATTGGATGAGCAAATGATTGACACATGGACAAGTGTCAAATGATTAAGCCATGAGGTGATGGAAACACTTTTTATCTATCATTCTTCATGTGGACCATTTGGTATGTAGAAGAAGATCACTTTCTCTCTCTCCTCTCTCATTTTGGCCGGCCACCTCTTTCTCTCTTGCCATTTTCCCTCAAAACTCTTTCTCTCTCTCTCACTCACTCGGCTTACCCGCTTAGTTTCGATCATAGCTATTATTTTGGCCATAACTTATTCGTCCGTCATCGGATTAAGGAGTACCACCTACCATTGGAAAGCTTATCGTCTTTCCGTTCCAACAAGGTATTATGGGACCAAATCCACCCAGTCTTTTGTCCCGTAGAGCCGTTTGAAGGAGCAAAGGTCAGGCTGGTCAGTTTTGAATCCTAGAGCTCCCAGCCGACCAGTCCGACCGTCCTACTATTCAGGCCATATCTTCTTCGTCCGATATCGAATCAAGATAAAACCACGGCCAAATGAAATCTTATTGTCTTATCTTTTCATAGACATATTATAAGCTCTATTTGACCCCGTAGATCTTTCCGTAACTCGATTTGATTGGACAAAGGTCAGGCGAGGTCAGATTCTGATCAGTTTTGGGGAAAGACCTTTTCCGGGGTCTTTCGGACTTCAAATTGCTTCAAATCTTTGGTGAGGTCTTCTATAATTATATTATTAAAGTTGGATGAGCTGTGGTAAAAAGTTTGGAGGAATTTGATGGAGTTTTGACCCCAAATGTGTCTTGTGTTTGAAGGGCAAAAACTGACCGTTGGAGGACCCGAAGGAACTGGCGCCATTCAAGGACTTTCCGGCGTCGCCTTGTCTCCAAATTTTTGGTGAGGCTCCCCAACCCTTAGAACTACATGTTAGCAAGTAGATTAGTGAATAAATTAAGGATTTGAGGTAGTTTAAAGGCTGATTAGTTGGGGTATACACAGAACCGAAAATTCCTGGCTCGGTTCTATGCATACCAGTTCTGTTGGGGACCATTGGTGTTGGAATTGAGTCTCAAATTCATCATTGAGACATGCTAGGATGTTGATGAACATGTCAATAAGGTTTATGTCCTATGGATTGGCTAATTGAGCAAGAAAAATTGACGATTCGATGAATTTCATTAGGTTGCGCGGTTGAGTTGTTCTTGGACTATTTGGACCGAACCCTTGAGGTACTTGGGAGAAGAATTGTATTGCATTAAGCTTGAGATAAGGGGATTCTAAACCTTTGATAGGAAGATTGGACTCGATTGGGTGATTTTTGGATACCAATCGATCGGTTTTTAGAAGTTGTTATATGGTTGCCCAATGTATGTCCTAGAAAGCTATTGAGGGCTTGATTGATTGATGATGCTTGTGTCATGAATTGGTTGTTGCATTTGTATGTCAAATGTAATTGTCTCGCATGCCTTGGATGTGTCGTTTGTCGCATGAGCTTGCAATCGAACGTGTGTTATGAAATGAACTGAAATTTATGGAATGTTTGAGATGTTGTAACACTCTGAGGCGTATAAGACGCTGGTTGGTGTGGATGAATGCCCTGAGGTGCTGAGACGCAGGGTTTGAATTGAATGGCACCTTAAGGCGTAAGAGACGCGAGATTGAGAAGGCCATAGTCCTGATGCATTGAAACGCGAGACGGAGTTGTGATGCGTCGACATAGGCCTGAAGTGATATTGAAAGCCTGATGCGTTTACGCGAGTTTGTCAATGAAAAGGTCTTATGCGTTTACGTGGATCGAGCATGAGGCGTTCTAAACGGTCTGATGCATTTATGCATGCTTGGACTAAATTACGTGATAAGATGCCTAGAGTGCATGCTTGTTGTTCATGTGTTATTTCGTGATAGTTGAATGCCTCTTTGGATTTTGTATGAATGGTTTGTGTTTGTAATTGCCTGAGTGGACGGTCAGCCTAACCTAGGGTTAGGACCCGCCTTACCGAGTGTATATCTCACCCCGTCTGGGATTAACTTTTTCAGGTCCCAGGCGATGGAAATCTGAGCTTGCCAATGATCGGTATTTGAAAAAGTAATTATATGAAGTGGATTTATACTTTGGTGAATTTAGAGAATTCATATTACCTTGAAGTTAGAGTTGTATCCTCTGAACCTGTAGTCGGAGTTCATAAGAAAACGCACCCTATGTCCTGAGTCATCTTAAGGTTGAATTGAATGGAGAAGTTTTATTGCTTCCGCATGTTTATATCATTTAGAAGTTATTAATTGTTGGCCGACGGATCTTGGGTACCACCGAAAGATGAGACGGCCCTGGTGGGATTTTGCGTGCCTGACAGGTTCGGGGCGTGACAGTGGAAACGTCTCCTACCTTTCTAAACCAGGCTTCGTACCTATGAGGTTTCCAACTACTGCCACCCTCGTCAACCCAGACTATAGTACATTTCCTAATGAACACGGTTCCCTGTCCGTCTAGGAACTCCTCAAAATACACCAACATCTCTTTTGGGTCATCAAATCTGATTGGCCACATTTTCACGGTCTAGAATCTGAAAAATGGGGTCCCACAACGGGGTGAGATTTACATCTCAGTAAGGTAGGTCCTAACCCTAGGTTAGGTTGACCATACACTCAAGTGAATGCAATCAAGGGCATAACACACATGCATTCAAACGAGGCATTCAACAGTCATTAAATAATATACGAGTATAAACGAGTGTCAAGCATGCAATCATGGCACCATATCACATCATTGGGATCGAACCCATATTGCCAAGCCAGATCACGTTTTTCACCCTTCCAGTACTCCTCATTTTCATGCCCGCCTTTAGAACGCTTCAGGCTCGGTCCGCATAAATACACCTCAAACCATCATATTGACAAACCCACGTAAACGCATTAGGTTTTCAATTTCATTCTAGGCCTGTGTCGACAAATCTCATATTCCGTGTGACATTCTAATTTCTAGTTAATTTTAGACTCTGTAATGAGAAGTTTATATGTATCAAGTGATGTGTTTCAGTTGAATTTCCCTCAAATTTGATCAATTTGAGTAGACTGACCGAAGGGGAAAGGCTGACGCGAGACGAGGTATGTGGACCTAGGCGACTCGGATAGGAATGACACTTTGACCATAAGGATTGTCGAGGGGATATTTAGAACCACCAAGAGGCCGATCTAAGAACGATTAAGGATTTCCTTGAGAGTGTCGTACGATTGGAGAGCGGGTGATGCCGCTTAACCAGCGCATGATTTGCAAAATTATCCTAAATCGGACAGTAACGATCGAGACCATAGGGACTAGTGATAAACCCCCTCAATTACATGACAACCAAAGCCGCCATGAATTGACGAGCCTTAAACGTGATATGAATCACGAGGTCAATATGCGTAATATTTACAAAAGCCGCCCGTCAGTTCGAGATAGGTTGGAATCACGTTTGATAGAGAAAACTATCATAAACGAGTCCTGAAAAGTTTGAAATGGAAAATCAAGAATTTCAACATTATTTGGATTGGCAGTCGCCCTATCGAAGAATTTTGTAACGAGAAAAACGACTTCTGAACGTCAGGGGTAAAATGACCGTTTTGCCCCTCAAGCTTAGAACTTTGCCCTTGCAAAGGAAGAAGGGCAAATTGGTCCATACACCCTCTCATGGCTGCCGAAAAAGAGGATTAAATGAAAGCCCTTGGATCATCTTGGAAAAGCAAGAATACAAGTGTCATTAGATCAAGCATCAAGTGGTCATATCCAACTTTTGCTCACCTAATTTTCAACCCATTTGACCAAGCAATTGAATATAGCCTTCCTTCTCTCTCTACTCACCATTCACTCGGCCACTAGCTCCCCTCAAGCTCCCAAAACCATCTTCTTCTTCTTCCCTGTTTCTGCTCGCCGGCGACAACCACTAAGCCCGCCATTCGCCGGCCACGACTGTCCTCTCCGGCCACCATCCGACCACTCCAGTGTAGATTTACGTTTTTGCCGACATCCTGGAACAAGAATCACGGCATTTGGAGCACCGAGGAATCCTGAGCAGAGATTCTCCCGAGAGCCTACAGATTAGGACTCAACCTGAGGTAGGTCTGATTCTTAGCCCTTTTGCTGGTCGAAATCTTAGAATCTTGGGCTTAAATTTTGTGGAGATCCAGTAGAGATGTGTAGGATTCTGTGGAAAAATTTAAGGCTTAATTTGATAAATTTTTGACCATGAACCGGTCTTGCTAATATTGGATAGAATCTGCCCGGTAGACTGACTTAGACAATTCGGCGACCTTGGGCGAGTTTCCGGCAACCAATCGACTCGAAATTCACGGTGAGCCTCCCAAATCCTTAGGTAGACATGTTAAGAGGTAGGATAGTGTATAAATATTGAAATTGGAGTACATTTAGGACCGGTTGGCCCTCGCTTGCACAGAACCGAATGGGACCGGTTCGGTGCTGGGCCAAACCGATTCTGTTGAAGGCTGAGATTGGCGAATTTGAGCTGCAATTTGATGTTTGAGATGTGATGAGATGTTGAGGGTTAAGTTATGGATGATTGGGATTGATGGATTGAGGAATTGGGTACGAAAATTGACGAAATTGGTTGAAATTCTAAGTTGCGCGATGAATTGGCCTTGGATTGATTTGGCCGAAACCTTGAGGCAATCACAAGGAGTAAATTGTGTTGTCAAGCTCAAAGGTAAGGGATTCCTAAACTTAAGCTAGGGGAATTGGACTCAATTGGGTGAGTCGAGACTTGAGTGAATCGATTCATGAGAAACTTTCTAAGGGGATAGTTTTCATTATATCTTAAGTTTTAAGGGATGTTTGTGTGGGACTTGATCTATTCATGAGTCGTTTGCGTGTCTAAGTATTATGTGACTTGTTTTGCATGCCATGAGAGTTCACATTGTGTATGAGTAGCACCTATCGTTGTATGTGAATTGAATTGAAAAAATATGGCATGAGCATGACATGGCGAGGCCTTGAGGCGTATGAGACGCGGGGCGAGAGTTGATACCCTGATGCGACAAGATCGCGGGGTGAAGTTGAGGTTGTGTGGCACCCTGATGCGACGAAGTCGCGGGGTTGAGATGGTCACAATCCTGATGCAAATTATTTGCGAGACGGAGGATGAGATGATGAGATTGGCCTGGAGATTCATCGGGACCTGATGCATTTACGCGGGTCACCGATGATGGTCTGATGCGTTTACGCGGACCGAGCTTGAGGCGACATAATCGCGGGCTAGAGATTGAGACAGGCGGTGATTGGTGGATGTGAGAAGTGGCAGGCTGAGAGTGCATGTGCATCTAAGTGTGGTATAAGGTCTTCATTGTATGTCTGTCATTTGTATGATGTTGTTTAATTGAATTGTGTCTGATATGCCTATCTATTTATGAATGTGAATTTGTTGAGAGATACGACTACCTGAGTGGACTATCGACCTGACCTAGGATTAGGTTTCTTTTATTGAGATGTGTATCTCACCTCTTTTTAGGAACCCTTCTTTTACAAATCTTGGGCCTTAGATATGTGGCCTATACGTTTTGGGAACCAAAAGAGATAACGGCATACTTTGACGAGTTCCCAGATAAGCAGAGGAATGTATATGTGAGAAAGTGCACAGTTGTATGGGTAGATGAGGGTAAGCCAAATTGGAAGCTTTATAGATTTGAGGCGTGGTTTAAGAAGGAAGAGGATGCACAGATTGGGTCACTAAGCCCCACAAAGTACCTCAGGGTGTCATACCCAATTGGTGCCAGACTGTAACAGAGCAGGAGTTACCAGAGGGGTCAGTAGTAGGGTCTAGGAACGGACTAGAGAGTACACCGACCTTGGAGTTCACCGAGCAAGAGGAGGAGGAGGAGGAGGAGGTCATAGTTCTGAAGGCGTCTGAGGGGGACCTTGCTGAACCGTCGCTGGAAGCAACCATGGAGGATTCCATCGAGGTTCCGTCTGAGACCTTCTCTGAGTATGAGCTGACCGAGGACGCAGAGGATACGAAGGACTCCAGCAGCTCATCCTATGAGACTCCCGTTGGTGGCCTAATCCTTTGATGATGACCTGACCCGGTTCCTACTGGCTTAGTAGATGATCTTTCGTATGCTGAGCCTGTCGCCCTTTTGCCCAGCAGTTGTAGTAGTTAGTATTTGTAAGAGTAGCACATTAGGATGTATGACAGATATCATGCTATCCAGGTCGCACTTAACTTATATATTGTATGGGGATTTATTAAAATATCGCTTCCGCATGCATGATGTATTTGTTATATCTCTCGACTTCTATCGATGAATCTTGGGACCGCCGAGAGATTGTTGTTAGTTTGCTTGTAGGGATGTTCGCGTGTCTCGATGGGGTCGGGGCGTGACAATCCGTCCCGCGTCTCAACGAATCAGGACATTAGCCATTTCAACTCCGCGTCTCGTACGCCTCAGGGTACCATTCAACTCAAACCCCGCGCCTCAGCGCCTTAGGGAATCCATCCACACAACCCTGCATCTCAACGCCTCAGAGTGTCACAATTTCTCAGACATGCAAAATGCTCATTTCAATTCATAACACATGATCAAATGCAAACTCATGCAACGAGCAACACATCTATGGCATGCGGGACGATTAAATTCAACATTCAAATGTGACAATCAATTCATGACACAAGCATTGTCGAGCACTCAAGCCATTTATATCTCTCAAGGACGCATAATGGATAATCACCTCATAAACTTCCAAGAATCAATCTAATTCACACTCAATTCCCCCAATCGAGTCCAATCCTCCTAGCAAAGGTTTAGAAACTCCTTACCTCAAGCTTGATTCAACAAAATTTCTTCACAAGCACTTCAAGGATTCGGCTCCAAGGGTTCCAAAACAGGACATCCGTATAACCCTAGGGAATTCCAATCAATTTGTTAATTCTCTTATTCAAATCACCAATCCATGGAACATAAACCTCATTGACAGGTTCATCAACATCCTAGCACGTCTCAACAATGAATTTGGGAGTCAATTCCATCACCAACAGCCTCCCACAGATTCGATATGCACAGAACTAAAACAGGGCATTTTCGATTCTATGCATATCTCAACAAATCAACCCTTAAACTAACTTAAATCCTCAATTTAACCACTAATCTACTTGCCAATATGTAGTTCTAGAGGTTGAGAAGCCTTACCGAAAATTTGGAGTCAAGGCAATGCCGGAAAGTCCTCGAACGGCACCGATTCTTCCGAGTCCTCAACTGGTCAGTTTTTGTCCTTCAAACACAAGACCCATTTAGGATCAAAAATCCATCAAATTCATCCAAACTTTTTACCACAACTCAGTCTACAAGTCCTCTAGATGTCTACAAAATTTGGCCTAAAGATTCAAAGGATTCGGGGTCCTACGGAGTCTAAACAATGGCTTACCTCCAGCTGCGACGGATTTCGTCGACTTCCGGGAAAATGGCCAGCCGGAACTCCTTAGTGGGTCAAATGACTTGATTCCACTTAGAGGTTGTAGGCAAGAGGATGAGGAAGGGTCTGGTGGTCGGCTCGGTGCTGGAGATCGCCGGAAGCGGCAGTCGAACGGCACGAACCGGCGGGCAAAGTCTAGTCGGCTGGAGCTCTCTCTTGGCGAAGAAGAAGAGAAGAAGAAGAAGAAGATGGCTGTGGTGGTGGGGTGTTCGGCCAAATGGGGAGAGAGAGAGAGGAGGGTATACACAGTTTTAAGAGTCAACAAGGTTGAATGGTAGGTTAAAAGTGTCCCCATCTACATCAATGCCTAATCCTTTGACACTTGTCTAAGGGTCAATCGATGCTCATCCAAAGGCTGTTATTTCTTCTCATTTTCAGCAGCCTTGGGGTGTGGTTAATGACCAAAATGCCCTCATCTAGTTATAAATGCAAGGCCAAGGCTTGAGGGGAAAATGGTAATTTTACCCCCGACGTCCGGAACGTCGTTTTTCTAATTTCAATTTTTCTTCGATAAGGTGACGGCCAATCCAATTATAATGTTGAAATTCTTGATTCTCCATTTTTTAATTTCGAGACTCGTTTCTGAATCATTTCTCTATCAGACGTGGTTCCAGCCTATCCCGAACTGATGGACGACTTTTGCAGACGTTACACGTATCAATCCTGTGATTCATATCATAATTAGAGCTCGTAAATTCATGGCGACTTCGGTTGTCATGTAATTGTGAGGGTCTATCGCTAGTTCCGAAGGTTTCGATCGTCATTGTTCGATTTAGGAAAATTTTACAAATTATACATTGGTTAAGCGGCATCACCCGCGCTCCAATCGTATATCTCTATCAACGCATTCCTTAATCGTTCTTAGATCAACCTTTTATGGCTCTAAATGTACCCTCGACAATCCTTATGGTCAAAGCGTCATTTCCTATTCGAGTTCCCTAGGTCCACGTACCTTGTCTCGCATTAGCCTTTCCCTTTTTGGTCAGTTTACTCGAGATTAATCAAATCCGAGCGAGATACGATTAAAATACATCGTTAGATACTTTTTCATTAATGAGTCTAGAAATGACAGGAAAAATCAGAATGTCACAATAATAATTATTTTTAAATAAATTTAAATTCTAATGTTAGAAAGAAAAATCAAAATAATTTTTTTATATTTTTTTATAAATTATATTTATAATTTGATTTCTTTCTTCTTTATAATGTATAGTTTGTATGTGTATACACACACGCACTTAGTATCTATATCATTAAATATTTTAAGTATAATAGTACAATTTGTTATTTAATAGAAAATTTTATTAAGAAACGATGGAACGGAGTCAAAATAATGATAAAAAGAGATTTATAATTAAGAAAAGTAAAAAATGAAGTAGAAGAAACTAGATTTTAAGTAAATATATTCAAACTTGAAAATGATTTTTCTAATTCTTAAAGAGAAGGAGTAATGAAATTTCTAAAAAAACTAGCATCTCCATTTCTGTCTTCTCTATCTCTAGTTCATGTAGAAGTTTCATGATTACTTTGTAATTTCATAATTTATTATAAAACTTTACGAAAATAGCGATATAGTTGAAACTTACTCGTCTTCTTAGCTTTTTGGTTCACATCAAAAGTCTAAGAAAAGCGGAAAGAGAGTCAAACCTCCTTCTCCTCTATAACCTTGTGTTTCACATTGAGGTTTAATGATTATCGCAAAAAAGGTAAAGCTTTTTAGCAAAAGTTAAATGTTTATATTTTTTTCTTTTACTAGATTCAACAGTGAATTACAAGAGATTCTTATATTTTTCGCTTATGCTTTTTCAAATTTATTTTACACTGATATATCATATATACCAAATAATGAATATAATATGATATGAACATATTCGGCTCTTTTACCGCGATTCACCAAACACAGGATACGATATAGCAAAATCCCGAGATTTTATATCCTATCCAATCATATCCTGGCTAAAAATATGGGCGACCAAACGTAGCCTAGTACTCTTCCTTTCGTACTATAATTCAAAAGGGTTGGAGCAACTCGCGATGTGACCGACCAACGAATCAAGAAGCATACCCACGTGGTCAAATAGAAAATTGAAAATTAAAGGACTCAAAAAAGGAATTTTTATTCTCGATTTAGGTTTACGCTTGCGAAGGAACATAGTGACCCAAGTTGAATTTTTGAGATTTAAAAATGCCATCTTGAATAGGAAAATATCAGCTATCTTTATGTTTTTTTCTGACCACAACTGGTATTTTTCTAATTTTGTAGATATTTTATAATTAAATAAATTTTAAAAAATAAAAATATGAAAAAAAATTTTATTCAAAATTGATTCCTAAGGCTAGGCCAAGGCTTTCAAAGTTGATTTTGCAATTTTATGATTTTTTATTTTTAAATTAATTTTGAAAATAAAAATAAAAATAAAAATGATTAAAAATCAAATGTCAACAAGAACTGAATGTATCAAGAAAAAAGTCATAGAAGTACATAGTGATTCTCAAAAGTGTTCCGGAACACAAGAGTAAACTTTTTTTTTTGTTTTTGAAAATTGATCCAAAAGTATTCTCGAGAATGGAATCATAATCATAATTATTTGCATTACCAAGCATATTTCTTATCCTTTTTTATTCCTGGGAGCAGAAACAATGCCAAACAGGCCCTAAAGTTCTGAGAAGATTGTTTCTTAGTATTCTATATATATATATATATATATATATATATATATATATAACTAAAATAAATAGTCGTTAACAAAATCGTTAAAAACTGTTACAAGGCTATTAGTAGATAGTTAGAAAAGGAATCATTATACGACCATTAGAAAACCGACCGTTAAAAATATTGATGGCTACTCATTACCATAATAATTTATTTAAAATCATTGTAAAATAATATTTCAAAACTGTTGAAATATCCAACATCGAAGACAGATAGATGTTCCGTTTTTCATTTCCTTGATTCTAGTGGAGAGTGACGATTGTTTGATTGAAATCTTATGTCGTTTGCTGCACATGATTTTCTAATGTTCATTAATGTCAACAATGAGTTTGAATTTTTTTTTTTTTTTTTGAATTAGCTAAACTGGACAGATCGTTTTTTGTCATGATTTTGGAAACACTTTTTGAGTAAGGCACAAATCTGGGTTGATGTTTGTTGCAATTTTAATCTCAGGATACATTCGCTATTTACCAGTGCCAGTCTTGCATGTCTGTCAGTTTGTGCAATTGATTCATGTTTGTTCTTTTGAGGTCCCTTCACCGTAAAACACCATAATAATCATAATTAATCTTGACTATTTGGTGGGCTTACACTTCAAAAAGTTGGACAGTGGCATTCAGCATGCTACTAGTGCTAATAATTTGCCTTGGATGTTGTTGTCATTTCTGACGGCGTCACATAGTCCCTCACTCCCGCCACTCCATCTTTTTTAGAGAAAATTACAGGTTGCCCCTAGAGATTATTTTAGCCAACTCCATTATTCTTTTTTTTTTGTCGGGATTTGTTAGGCGGACCCGAATTCCCTGCATGGGTGCATCCCCACCGTCCATCCCCCCTTGATATAGGGGGATTTAATGGGGGGTGAGATGGCCACTAAGTCGCCTGCCTTTTAAGGCAGGTGATCCAGTGGCTTGTTAGGCAGGGCAACAGTTGTAAAATCATTATAGATTCTAGTACTTGTGATGCGGAATAGGGAAGTTAAGTTAATGATTGACTATTGTCGGTCATTTTTTTTCTCACATACACTGTAGAAGAAGATATAAAGCTATGTTTGGTCGTCGGGATTTCTAGAAAGTATATGATTGGATACGATAAAATATAAAGTCTAGAGATTTTTCCATGCCCTATCCATTATTTGGTGACTAGTAATAATAAAACCAGATATTTTCACATTCTATTTGGTCTATGGTTTTGTATGAATGACATATTAGTGTAAATGAACTTAAATTTTGACAGAGGAAAAAAAAAGACTAAAAGGGCTTTTTTTGACCGAGAAACGGGTCTGTAGCGATCGGTATTCTAATATCGAGTTTTTGCCTTACACACAAATTTCATTGCCTAAAAGTAGTTTTGCCAACGGAATTATAATGTGCTCTAACAGGAGGCTGTCCATGGAAAGGAAGAGTATAAGTGTCCCTATGTGTCAAATTGCCAGAAGTTTTCGGCAAAACATGAATTGTTAGCTAAATCGTAGAAGTAACCGGAAAAAAAAGAAAAAAAACGGAGTCAATTAGAAAATTCAAGCACAGGATCTTCAAATTATTGGCGACGGAATAACTTGCCATGACTAGCCGCAAAGACGTAACTCATATGTTTATTTAATCTCGCAAGTTTGATATGTAAGTAACAACAAAAACAAAAACAAAAAAAAAACAGAAAATATTCTATTTAAAAAATTAAGGGTGCGTTTTTATTCACAAAAAATGAATGATTTATATTTTCTAAAAATGATGGTTTATATCGCTTAACAAAAATGAATAACCAAAAATAAAAATATTTTCAGCACTCATAAAAGTGTCTAGACAAAACTGTTGTTGTAAATGAAAAGAATATCATCAACTTGTTATTTCAAGTGATACATGTGATCATTTTTACAAAAAAAAAATATTTTTCTCAAATTATTTATTTTCCATGAAACAATCGAAGCCTAAAGTTTTAAATCTTTCTGAAATATTCTATCCGTATTTTCTTTTAAGGCCAATAAAATAATATTTTGTCACTTGCCAAAATGACGGTGCAACGAAAAAATTTCTTCTTTTATGATATTGACAGGCAACAATCTTTATTTTATCAAGCATTGAAAAAGCATAGGGCATTGAAGATACCATGCTACACATGTTACAGAATGTTTCTTATTGAAACGAGTGTCGCACGCTAGTTATGTAGTGTGTTGCTCGTTGCCCGGCATGTTAAATAGAGAATTTGCATGTTCTTGCACAACCTTCCAAGCCATGATCACGTGACTCTCTCTCATCAGCGTCGCCCCAACGGCGAAGCGTAGAACATAAACTTCTCCGATCAACTACAATAATGGGGTAGATTCCATTGCAAACCCACATCAACCAGAACTAACCAATCCCTCATGAAAGCAAAAGCATCGGTATAAGCCCTGGAAAATAGCAGCACGAAACTGCAAATCATAAAACAACAACAAGGACACCATTCAACTATACAACTAAAGCAGCACTCATCTGCACTTAATAGTTCTTATCGAAATGGATATTCCAATTCAGATTAGTACAGCGTTAAAACTACAACCCTAGCACTCATCTTGATCCAGGCAGACTCAACATCTCAATTCCCGGGATTTATATCAATAAGGCATAAGAAAAGTACCCTTGTCCAGATATGAGCAATCACATACAAAAAAGAGATGTACACAAGAATCCTTCCCTTGATCGCATAAGTTACATAATAGCAGGGCAGAAGCTGAAGTCAACGCTCGATGCTTTCGCGAATTATTGATTGCGCGAAGCAACTGTGCATTGAACTTGTTCGCCTTGCTCAGTTTCCATGCGTCACCATCTCCATTATCGACCGTGTGGCCACTCGCCATGCTGGTGACTACTGAAGGACGCATCCGGAAACAATCAGCGTAAAATTTCTAGGTTCAACGACTTCGAATCGGCGGCCTTCCCCTATGAGCTCCTCGAAGAGCTTCGCCAATCGGCAATGGATCCTTATGTGATTTCTCAGATTCTGCACGCCATAGCTCCTGAGAACAAGCCAGAGCTTCAATGCCCTGAACCTCCAGGTGACAGAAATTTGCCAATCTTTGTAGTCCACAACTTGTTTTGACTCAGATTCCTCGTTCTTGAGGTACTCAGGGTCTGTCGATAAGGACTTCACGAGGGCATTTGGGTCTTTTATCCAGAGGCAGCAGCAATCAAGAGAGGTCAACAGCCACTTATGCGCATTGAAGCTGAATGAGTTCGGATTGTCTCTAGACTTGTCACGCCCCGCTCACCTTACGAGTGCGTTCGTCCGCTTCGCCGTAAATTCAGTCCCAGAATACCCTTCTTTACGGCAATAAACAAATGAGACTCGCATGCGGAAGAGTAAAAGAAAATAAATACATAACTCCATACAAGGTAATTCAAAACAGAACAAAGAATGAGACACGAGACAAAGGAAATGGTGATTTACATATCCAGATATAAAGAAAGTGACCCAAGCTTCCGTACTAGCCAAGAACCACATCAGCATCACAGGAATTAATAAACAATAAAATTCTCAATCCACAACTCAACAGACTATTATGACAAATAAACCCGCGTTAAAACGCGTCAGGTTTAATAGCTTGCTTCCAAATTCATACCAGCATAAACAGATTCTTATCCCGCGTTAAGACGCCTCAAGATACCATTCAAACCACAATCCCACGTTAATACGCCTCAGGGCGTACTCACGATAAAATCTCGCATTAAGACGCCTCAGGATATGCTCATAATGCGATTCCGCGTTAAGACGACTCAAGATACCATAGGTCTCGACAAATACCTCAAGTCAAGAAATGCCTCAATAATCATTTAATCACATTCTCATCATGAAAATTTCATAAAGTCGATCACAAACCAAATGTTTGTCAAAATGATCGTATTTCATCACAAAAGTAACTCGAGAGTCAAGTAATCTATAGCCACATAATCAAGTAAAATATGCCAACAAGCATATCACCAATTCAGTCAAAGGAACTACTATTTTAGTAGCAAGCGAGTACTCATGACTCATTCCTCAATAATTCCATTCAATTTACACTCAACCAAGCAAAACAAAATCGTCAACTCATCGATCCTGCAATAAAATTATCTAGTTGCATCCCAATGTTCTAATATAGGTTTAGGAGTCACTTACCTTCGTTCCAATTAGCAAATTTTCACCAAAATTCCTTGTCAAGCTCAGCTCCCAAACAAGATCGCCGCTGTCCAAAACAGGGTAGCAAAACGATTTAGGGACTATCCATCATTACAATCAATTTTTCCAATTTACCCCCAATTTCACCAATCGTAGACTTCATTAACAACTCAAGGGATATTCTAGTATGTCCTAACGACACATTTAGAGCATGGCGTGTGACATTCTAATTTTCAGTCAATTTCAGACTCATGAATGAGAAGTTTATATATATCAAACGATGTGTTTCAGTCATATTTCGCTCAAATCTGATCAATTTGAGTAGGCTGACCAAAAGGGAAGGACTAACGCAAGACGAGGTACGTGGACCTAGGCGACTCAGATAGTAAATGACGTTTTGACCATAAGGATTGTCGAGGGAATATTTAGAACCACCAAGAGGCCGATCTAAGAACGATTAAGGATTGCCTTGCGAGTGTCATACGATTGGAGCACGGGTGATGCCGCTTAACCAATGCATGATTTGCAAAATTTTCCTAAATCGGACCGTGACGATCGAGACCACGGAGACTAGTGATAAACCCTCTCAATTACATGACAACCAAAATCGTCATGAATTGACAATCCCTAAACGTGATATGAATTACGGGTTGACGTAATGTCTGCAAAAATCACCCGTCGATTCGGGATAGACTGGAACCACATATGATAGAGGAAACCATCAGAAACGAGTCTTGAAAGATTTGAAATGAAAAATAAGAATTTCAACGTTATTCGGATTGGCCATTGCCCTATCAAAGGATTCTGAAACGAGAAAAACGACGTTCTGAACGTCGGGTTAAAATTATCCTTTTGCCTCTCAAGCTTAGAACTTTGCCCAAGCAATTGAAAAAGGGCATTATGGTCATTAAACCCTCCCCATAGCTGCCGAATTCAAGGGTGAAGGATGGCCATTGGATCACCTTGAAAAATACAAATGGTCAAGTGTCAAGAGATGGGCAAGGGTGGTCATGTCAACTTTTCACCCACCTAACATTCAACCATTTGACCAAGCCTTAGTATATATCAAATTCTTCTCTCTCCTCACCACTCATTCGGCCACTAGCTCCCCCAAGAATCACTGAGCAACATCCTCTTCTTCCTTCTTGTTTCTGCGGATCGCCGACCGCCACTAAGTCCTCTGTTCGGCGCCGTCGCCGACCATCTCCAGCCACCATTTGATGTCTGGCCGACCACACCAATGAAGCTCTACGTCTTGCCGACATCCTCGAACAAGAATCAAGTCATTTGGAGCACTGAGGAGTTCCGGCCAAGAGATTTCTCGAGAGTCGACAGAATCGAAGCTAATCTGAGGTAGGTTCGGTTCCTAGTCCTTTTGAAGGCCGAAATCTTGGAATTTTGGAGTCAAATTTTGTGAAAATCTAGTAGAGACGTGTAGGAATCTATGATAAAAATTGAGGCTCAATTTGATGAAGTTTTGGCCATGAATTGGCCTTGTAAACCTTGCACATAAACTGTCGAGAAAACTGACTTGAGGAATCCGGCAACGTTCGGCGAGTTTCCGGTGACCAATCGACTTCAAACTTTCAGTAAGCCTCCCAAATCCTTAGGTAGACATGTTAAGAGGTAGGATAGTATTTAAATGTTGGATTTAGAGTAGAAATAGAGCTGGAGGTGCACGGTTTGCACAGAACCGAAATGAACCGGTTCGGGTCTGTGCAAAGCCGGTTCTGGTGGTTGTAAGAATAGATGGTGATGAGTCTCAAATTGATGTTTAAGATGTGTTAAGATGTTGGAGATTGTGCTATGGAGGATTGTGATTTATGAATAGATGATTTGGACTTGGAAAATTGACGAATAGGTTGGAATTGCTAGGTTGCGCGGTGAATTGACCCTTGAATTGATTTGGCCGAACCTTAAGGACCCAAGAAGAAGTATTTTGGTGATATTAAACGCAAGGTAAGGGAATTCTAAATTTAGGATAGAGAGATTGGACTCAATTGGGTGAGTCGATATTGAAATTGATCGATTTATGAAGAGTTTCCAAAGGATAGTTCTTGGTATGCCCTAAGTGGCTATAGGGGGATTATGTATGTTATTATTTATGCATGAAATCATTCGCCGTATATGTGTGTCATTTGATTGCCTTGTATGTCATGAGTTTTCGAACTGTGCATGAGTTACACCTGTTGTTTGATTTGTGAAATTGAATTAAAATCATGGCATGAGCATGACATGGTGAGGCCTTGAGGCGTATGAGACGCGGGGCGGGTGGTGGATACCCTGATACGACGAGATCGCGAGGTGGAGTTGATGTTGTGTGGCGCCCTAATGTGACAAGATCGCGGAGTTGAAATGGCCACGGTCCTAATGCGAACTATTCGCAGGATGGAGGTCTAAGATGATGAGATTGGCCTAGAGATTCATCAAAACTTGATGCATTTACGTGGATTGCCGATGATGGTCTGATGCTTTTACGCGGACCGAGCCTGATGCGACGAGATCACGGGCTAGAGATTGAGGCAGGCAAAGATTGATGATTGTGGTGAAGAGACAGGGCGGGTGTACATAATCATCTGAGGGTGACATGAGGTCATCATTGCATGCCTGTCATTTGTATGTTGTGGTTTTATTGATTTGTGCATGAAATGCCTGCGTGTTCATGAGTTTGGAATTATCAAGGGGTATGACTAGCTGAGCAGACTATCGACCTGACCTAGGGTTAGAGTTCTTTTACTGAGATGTGTATCTCACCCCTTTGGGGACCCTTAATTTTACAGATCCTAGGCCTTAGAGATGTGGCCTATATGTTTTGGGGACCCCAAAGAAATGACGGCGTATTTTGATGAGTTCTCGGATAGTCAAGGGGGCATATATGTGAGAAAGTGCGTTGTCATATGGGTCGAAGGGGGCAGCCCTGATTGGAAGCCTCATAGGTTCGAGGCATGGTTTAAGAGAGTTGGGGACGAGCAGATTGGTCTACCGAAGCCTCACGAGATACCCTAGGGAGTTATCCCTGCTTGGTGCCAGACTGCTGGGGGGCAGGAGTTGCTGTAGTCGGCTCTAGGAACGGGCTGGAGAAGACCCCGACGCTGGACTTCACCGTCGAAGAGGAAGTGGTCATATCTTGGAGGCGACCGAGGAGGACCTAGCGGAGCCGTCGCGCGAGGAGACCATGGAGGATTCCATCGAGGTTCCTTCCGAGACGTTCTCTAAGTATGAGCCGATCGAGAACGTAGAGGATTCCGGGGACTCCAGTAGCTCATCCTAGGAGATATAGTTTATTGGCCTGACTCTTTTGGAGGCGACCTGGTCCTGTCCCTTTGGATGTCATCAGGACTCTTTTTACGAACTACCTCGTCGCCCAGTTTATTAGCGAATTGTAGTAGTCGGAGTTGTATGAACTGTTAGTTATGATGTATGACAATTATTATGCTAACCAGGTCTCACTTAACTTATACATTGTACGGGAATTATTTAAGTATGGCTTCCGCATTCTTATGTTTATATATCATCTCTCGACTTGTAAGTCTGGATCTTGAGACCGCGAGAGATTGTTTGGTTTGTTTGCAGGGATGTCGCGAGATCAACGGGTTCGGGGCGTGACATCTCCGTCCGAAGTGGTATCAGAGCAAGGTCAGCTCGAACCAAAGTTGGTTGAGGACTGGGGTAATAAGGAGGTTAAGTTGGGACAAGGATGGATAGCAAGACCTTAGGGGACTGGTTAAGATAAGGCATGGAGTGTATAGCTTGTGACCTACTACTTATTGTTGACAATGGACTCTGGTAGGGTTGTGGAAATACTTAAGGATCAAGTTCTCTTCTTAGGATTGAAGGTCATTTCTAGACCTTGGTTTGTTTGAGGAATGAAAGAGATTGGTTTTAGTGAATCACTGAAGTGAATGGAACTGAGAATTGGTCATGGTCTGTTGGTTGAAATGTTTCTAAAGTTGACGTATGGAGTACTATTGTAGCATAACTATTTCTGTTAAGGGTTAGTTAGTAGTTCTCGATTTGGATGATTGAGTAAGTTACTAACTTCTTGCTGAACTTGTAATGGATCAGGTTCAGTAGAAAGAGACAAGGATGAGTAACCTACCTAGAAGGGTTGGAAGACCAAGATGAGGGCCTCTAGCTCGAGGCCACCTGTTGCTGAAGATCCAAGGATGGATGGTGTGCTAAGAGCACTGGAAAGAATCGGCGACATGATCGATAGGCAGGCCCAGAATCGGGACGCTGCCATTGCCCAGGCAGTAGGGGCTGCCATAGCCACCGTCAACGCCAACAATGGCCACAATGGTGGTAATGGAAGTCAGAATGAACTTGGCCAGGGCACCGAGACTGTAAATGCCCAAGAAGAGATTGTCGTGGATAAAGAGAAGGTATTGTTAGTTGTGTACCAGTTGGAGGGTACAGCGAATGACTGGTGGGCTGCTACCAAGGATGGTGTCTTCCCTGAAGGAACGGCCATAAACTGGGAAGTTTTTAAAACGGCCTTCAATGATAAGTATTTTTCTAAGACGGCCAGGGAAAGGAAACAGGTGGATTTCCTGCAGTTACGCCAGAACCAGCTGACAATAGATCAGTACAAGGTTGAATTCGCGAGGCTTTCGAGGTATGCACCTCGATCAGTGGAGGACCCTCTGGAGAAAGCAAGAAGGTTTAGAGATGGTCTGAGGCCCGAGCTTCGTAGCTAGATGATTGCGCTGAATTTGAGAACTTACAAGGAGATCTACGAGCGGGGCCAGATGATAGAGCAGAACTTGAAAGAAAGAAAACTAGATCGCGGTTTACGTCTTTCAGAGATACTCGCTAGATGGGCAAAAGGCTGATAGTGAACAACAGACGTTTTGTGCCTCCAGTACGAAAAAACATCGCGAAGCCGCCAAATTCTGCGAACTAGAGCTGTAGACTTTGTGGTAGGAGGCATGGAAATGGGTCATGCCCAGTGAGGACGGGAGCATGTTTCAAATGTGGTCAGCTGGGCCACCAAATGAGGGTGTGTCTGAATCAAGCTCCGACAAGTCGATCGCAAGGACAGAGGCCACAAATGGGACCGTCGACTGCAACGCCTCAGATTGAACAGAGCAGACCACCAGCGCAGGGCAGAGTGTATGCAGTAGCCCGTAGAGAGGCAGAGGAAGCACCAGGGGTGGTCACAAGTACGGTCTACTTGTGCAATCAAGCTGCATATGCATTATTTGACCCTGGTGTCACGCATTCATTCATGTCTGCACAGTTTACTGATTTGGTGGGCATGAGCCTGAAACCGTTGAATGCAATCTTGCATATTACCACTCCTTTAAAGGATAACATAATAGTTTCATTGGGCTGTGCTGGTTGTGAGATTATGATTGGAGGGAGTAAAGAGAGCATTGACTTGGCTGTATTACCTATGTATGACTTTGACGTAATAATAGGAATGGATTGGTTGGGTAAGCAGGGGGCAGTAGTAGACTGTGGTAGTAGAACAATTCGATTTTATCCGAGAGGATGCCCTAGCTTTGAATTGGTGGGAAGTCGAGGAGGAACCTCGATTCCCTTAGTTTCATCTTTGGAAGTAACCAAGTTGATGTCTGAATGGTGTCAGGCATACTTAGTGGCAGTAATGGACACGACTATCGAAGAGCCAAAGTTAGAGAATATCCCGGTAGTGCGTGAATTTCCTGATGTGTTTCTCCAAGAGTTACCAGAGTTACCACCGGAACGGGAAATAGAGTTTATAATTGAGTTAGCCTCTGGAACGGAGCCTATCTCGAAAGCACCTTACAAGATGTCCTTGTCAAAGTTAAAGGAGTTAAAGGTGCAGATGCAAGAGCTGTTGGATAAGAGATTTATCCGACCAAGTGCTTCACCGTGGGGAGCACCGGTGTTATTCGTAAGGAAGAAGGATGGGTCTTTGCGACTATGTATTGACTATCGGCAGCTGAACGAAGTGACAGTGAAGAACAAGTATCCGCTGCCGAGAATTGATGATCTTTTTTATCAGTTGCAAGGAGCGGCAGTATTTTCAAAGATTGACTTGAGGACTGGGTATCACCAGCTGAGGATTAAGAAGGAAGACATACCTAAGACTATTTTCAGGGCGAGTATGGTCATTATGAATTTATGGTGATGTCGTTCGGATTGACCAACGCTCCAGCTGCTTTTATAGACTTGATGCATAGAGTATTTAAGGAGTTTCTTGACAGATTCGTCATAGTCTTCATTGACGATATCTTGATTTACTCGAGGAGCGATGCAGAACATGAGGAGCACCTAAGGATTGTGCTACAGACTCTGAGAGAGCATACGTTGTACGCGAAGTTGAGTAAGTGTGAGTTTTGGCTGAAACGGGTAGCTTTTCTTGGTCATGTGGTGTCTGGAGAAGGGATTGCAGTGGATCCTACAAAAATGTACTAGAATTTGCGACAACATTATTGTTGGAACGAAATGAAGGTGGACGTAGCAAAATACGTGGCTAAATGTTTAACGTGCTAGCAAGTAAAAGCGCAGCACCGTAAGCTTGGAGGACTGTTGCAGCCACTGGAGATTTCGGAATGGAAGTGGGAGCACATAACCATGAATTTTGTGATGGAACTCCCAAGAAACCAGCGAGGTCACGACTCTATATGGGTAGTCGTGGACAAACTGACCAAGTCCGCACATTTTATCCTGGTGCGAAAAGACTTCGCTATGGATCTGTATGCGGAGCTGTACATGAGACAGATAGTGAGGTTACACAGAGTACCAGTGACGATTACGTCCGATCGAGATCCCAAATTCACGGCAAATTTTTGGAAAAGCCTGCAAGAAGCCATGGGAACTCGATTGCAGTTTAGTACAGCTTACCATCCATAGACGGATAGGCAGTCAGAAAAGACGATTCAGACGCTCGAGGACATGTTGAGAGCATGCGTCATTGATTTTAAAGGTGGATGGGAAGAATAGCTACATTTAGTAGAATTCACCTACAATAATAGTTACCAGTAGAGTATCCAGATGGCACCATTCAAGGCACTTTTTGAACGAGCCTGCAGAACCCCGATTTGTTGGGATGAGGTTGGAGAAAGGAGTATCGCGGGACCAGAATTGGTAGAGCAATCGGTGGAGGCAGTGAAAATGATTTGGGATAGGCTGAGGATGGCACAAAGTCGTCAGAAGATCTATGCAGATAAGCGGCTCAAGCCCTTGGAATTTCAAGTGGGTGATCACGTCTTCCTCAAGGTGTCACCGATGAGAGGACTATCGCAATTCGAAAAAAAAGGGAAGCTGAGCCTAAGGTATGTAGGCCCATTCGAGATATTGGAGAGGATTGGAACCTTGGCCTACAGGCTTACCCTGCCGCCCAATCTATCCTAGGTGCATAATGTGTTCCATGTGTCGATATTGCGAAAGTATGAACCAGACCCGACACATGTGCTGGATTACGAAGCCATAGAAGTGAATGATAGAGTGTCGTACGTGGAGAAGCCAACAAGGATCGAAGACCGGAAGGAGCAAATCCTTAGGAATAAGAAGATTCCACTGGTCAAGGTAATATGGAATCACCATGGAACTGAAGGTGCCACGTAGGAGAATGAAGAGACAATGAGGCGACAGCACCCCCATTTATTTGAGTGATTAAGTGTAATGTAAATTTCGAGGACGGAATTTTGTAAAGGGGGAAGAGTTGTGACATTCTGATTTCCAGTCAATTTCAGACTCATGAATGAGAAGTTTATATATATCAAACGATGTGTTTCAGTCATATTTCACTCAAATCTGATCAATTTGAGTAGGCTGACCAAAAGGGAAAGGCTAACGCGAGACGAGATACGTGGACCTAGGCGACTTGGATATGAAATGACGCTTTGACCATAAGGATTGTCGAGGGGATATTTAGAACCACCAAAAGGCCGATCTAAGAACGATTAAGGATTGCCTTGCGAGTGTCATACGATTGGAGCACGGGTGATGCCACTTAACCAACGCATGATTTGCAAAATTTTCCTAAATCGGACCGTGACGATCGAGACCACGAGGACTAGTGATAAACCCTCTCAATTACATGACAACCAAAGCCGCCATGAATTGACGAGCCCTAAACGTGATATGAATCACGGGATCGATACGCGTAATGTCTGCAAAAGCCAGCCGTCGGTTCTGGATAGGTTGGAACCACGTCTGATAGAGGAAACCATCAGAAACGAGTCTTGAAAGTTTTGAAATGGAAAATCAAGAATTCCAACGTTATTCGAATTGGCTGTCGCCCTATCAAAGGATTCTGAAACGAGAAAAACGACGTTCTGAACGTCGGGGGTAAAATTACCCTATTGCCCCTCAATCTTAAAACTTTGCCCAAGAAATTGAACAAGGGAATTATGGTCATTAAACCCTCCCCATATCTGCCGAATTCAAGGGTGAAGGATGGCTATTGGATCACCTTGGAAAAGACAAATGGCCAAGTGTCAAGAGATGGGCAAGAGTGGTCATGTCAACTTTTCACCCACCTAACATTCAACCATTTGACCAAGCCTTTGTATATAGAAAATTCTTCTCACTCCTCACCTCTCATTCAGCCACTAGCTCCCCCAAGAATCATCGAGCAACATCCTCTTCTTCCTTCTTGTTTATGCCGATCGCCGACCGCCACTGAGTCCCCTATTCGACGCCGTCGCCAACCATCTCCGACCACCATTTGACTGTCGGCCGACCACACCAATGAAGCCCTACGTCTTTCTGACATGCTCGAACAAGAATCAAGTCATTTGGAGCACCGAAAAGTTCCGACCAAGAGATTTCTCGAGAGCTGACAGAATCGGAGCCAATCTGAGGTAGGTTCGGTTCCTAGTCCTTTTGAAGGCCGAAATCTTAGAATTTTGGAGTCAAATTTTGTGGAGATCTAGTAGAGACATTTAGGAATCTGTGATAAAAATTGGGGCTAAATTTGATAAATTTTTTACAATGAACCGGCCTTGTAAACCTTGCATAGAAACTGTCGGGAAAACTGACTTGAGGAATCCGGCGACGTTCGCCCAGTTTCCGGCGACCAATCGACTTCAAACTTTCAGTAAGCCTCCCAAACCCATAGGTAGACATGTTAATAGGTAGGATAGTATTTAAATGTTGGATTTGGAGTAGAAATAAGGCTGCAAGTGCACGGTTTGCACAAAATCGAAATGAACCGGTTCGGATCTGTGCAAAGCAAGTTCTGGTGGTTGTAATAATAGATGGTGATGAGTCTCAAATTGATGTTTAAGATGTGTTAAGATGTTGGAGATTCTGTTATGGAGGATTGTGATTCATGAATAGTTGATTTGGACTTAGAAAATTGACGAATCGGTTGGAATTGCTAGGTTACGCAGTGAATTGACCCTTGGATTGATTTGGCCGAACCTTAAGGACCCAAGAAGAAGTATTTTGGTGATATTAAACACAAGGTAAGGGAATTCTAAACTTAAGATAGGGAGATTTGACTCAATTGGGCGAGTCGAGGTTGAAATTGATCGATTTATGAATAGTTTCCAAAGGATAGTTCTTGGTATGCCCTAAGCGGCTATAGGAGGATTATGTATGTTATTATTTATGCCTAAAATCATTCGCCATGTATGTGTGTCATTCGATTGCCTTGCATGCCATGAGTTTTCGAACTGTGCATGAGTTCACATGTTGTTTGATTTGTGAAATTGAATTAAAATCATGGCATGAGCATGACATGGCAAGATCCTAAAGCGTTTGAGACGCGAGGTGGGAGGTGAATACCCTGATGCAACGAGGTCGCGGGGTGAAGTTGATGTTGTGTGGCGCCCTGATGTGACAAGATCGCGGGGTTGAGATGGCCACGGTCCTGATGCGAACTATTCGCGGGACGGAGGTCTGAGATGATGAGATTGGCCTGGAGATTTATCGAAACTTGATGCGTTTATGCGGGTTGCCGATGATGGTCTGATGCGTTTACGCGGACCGAGCCTGATGCGACGAGATCGCAGGCTAGAGATTGAGGCAGACAGAGATTGATGATTGTGGTGAAGAGACAGGGCGGGTGTGCATAATCATCTGAGTGTGACATAAGGTCATCATTGCATGCCTGTCATCTATATGTTGTGGTTTTATTGATTTGTGCCTGAAATGCCTGCGTGTTCATGAGTTTGGAATTATCAAGGGGTATGACTACCTGAGCGGACTATCGACCTGACCTAGGGTTAGAGTTCTTTTACTGAGATGTGTATCTCACCCCTTTGGGGACCCTTAATTTTACAGATCTTAGGCCTTAGAGATGTGGCCTATACGTTTTAGGGACCCCAAAGAAATGACGGCGTATTTTGATGAGTTCCCGGATAGTCAGGGGAACATATATGTGAGAAAGTGCACTGTCGTATGGGTCGACGAGGGTAGCCCTGATTGGAAGCCTCATAGGTTCGAGGCATGATTTAAGAGAGTTGGGGACGAGCAAATTAGTCTACTGAAGCCTCACGAGATACCCCAGGGAGTTTTCCCTGCTTGGTACCAAATTGCTGGGGAGTAGGAGTTGCTAGAGGGGTCTGTAGTCGGCTCTAGGAACGGGCCGAAGAAGACCCCGACGCTGGACTTCACCGTCGAGAAGGACGAGATCATAGTCTTGGAGGCGACCGAGGAGGACCTGGCGGAGCCGTCACGTGAAGAGACCATGGAGGATTCCATTGAGGTTCCTTCCGAGACGTTCTCTGAGTATGAGCCGACCGAGGACGCAGAGGATTCCGAGGACTCCAGCAGCTCATCCTAGGAGATATAGTTTATTCCTGACTCTTTTCGAGGCGACCTAGTCCTTTCCCTTTGGATGTCATGAGGGACTCTTTATGCGAAGTACCTCGTCGCACAGTTTAGTAGCGGATTGTAGTAGTCAGAGTTGTATGAACTGTTAGTTATGATGTATGACAGTTATTATGCTAACCAGGTCCCACTTAACTTATACATTGTACGGGAATTATTTAAGTATGGCTTTCGCATGCTTATGTTTATATATCATCTCTTGACTTGTAAGTCTAGATCTTTGGACCATGAGAGATTGTTTGGTTTGTTTGCAGGGATGTTACGAGATCGGCGGGTTCGAGACGTGACATGGCGACACCATGAACAACCCCTAACCAAACCGAACTACTCAGATTTAAGATAGAGCAGAAACCGATTTTGTCTTTCCTTACACAAACAGCCCACTAGTTCGCCTTAAGCTCCAAATTATCACTAATTCCTCTTGCTAAAACCTTAATCAACATGTTATATAGTCCCACAATGAATTTCGAAGTTAAATAGCACTCCTAATGTCACGCCCCGCGCCTTGGGCACGAACGCGCAACTCCTTGCAAGCAACAACTCTCTCGAACGTCCCAAGAGTCACATATATCGAGAGATGCATTATATCAATAGCATGCAGAAGCGACAATACAAACTCCTCCGTACGATAATAAAGGGGACCGGGGTAACGAGAATGCCAATAATAACATAACCCCCCATCCTGTTCATACAACAAAACACTGGCAGACTAAAGCTGCTGGTCGGTAGGAGTGACATGGCCAGTACAAAAAAGGGGTCATCATCACCTCCAAAAGAAACGGGACATCGAGACCATCATCAAAATATATCAGTTTAGAAAATGGAAGTCCCTAACTCAAGCTACTAGAGTCGTCAGTCTCCTCAGCATCGTCAATGGGCTCGTACTCCGAGAAAGTCTCTGAGCAAACCTCCATTGTATCTTCCATCGTCTCATCAGCTGACGGCTCCACCAGGTAGTCCTCGATAGTCTCAATCTCAATGACCTCATCAGTGTCTTCCAAGGTTGGGGTCCTCTTGGGAACATTCCTCAAGCCAACTACTGACCCCTCGACCTCCACCGAATCTCGAGCTGGATGACACCAACTACGAATTACCCCACGGGGTACTTCAGTGAGCTTCAGTTATCCTACTTCCCTAAACCAAGTCTCGAACCTATGAGTCTTCCAGCTATTTGCACCTTCGTCAACCCAAACTACTGTGCACTTCCTAATGTATACAGTTCCCTGTCCGTCCGGGAACTCCTCAAAATAAGCAGACATTTCCTTCGGGTTATCAAATCTGATTGGCCACATATTCACGGACTAGGATCTGAAAACATGATCCCACAGCGAGGTGAGATTTACATCTCAGTAAGACAGGTCCTAACTCTAGGTTGGGCTGACCTTATACTTAGGTCAATGCAAACACAAGCGAAAATGCACAAGCAATCACATGAGGCATTTCACAGTTATTAAATAACATACGGATACAAACAAGCATCAACCATGCAATCATGGCATCATGTCACATCAGTGAAATCAAGCACATATTATAAAGCCAGATTACACCTTCCACCCTTCCATGCCTCCATTTGATTCCCGCCCGCATTTAAAACGCCTCAAGTCGGTCCGCGTAAATACGCTTCAGACCATCACATTAACAAACCCGCATAAACGCATCAGGTTTTCAATCTCATTCCAAGCCTGTGTCGACACTTCTCAGATTCCGTCCCGCATCTCAACACATTAGGACATTGATCATTTCAACCTTGCGTCTCGTACACCTCAAAGTATCATTCAACACAAACCCCACGCCTTAGCGCCTCAGGGTATCCATCCACACCACCCCGCATCTCAATGCCTTAGGGTATCACAAGTTCCTCAGACATGACAAATACACATTTCAATTCAGACTCATGATCAAGTGAAAACTCAAGCAACGAACAATTGATCTATGGCATGCGAGACAATTAAATTCAACACTCAAATGTGACAATCAATTCATGACACAAGCATTATCAAGCATTCAAGCCATCTATATCTCTCAAAGATGCACAATGGACAATCACACCATAAACTTCCAAGAACCAATCTAATTCACACTAAATTCATCCAATCGAGTCCAATCCTCTTAGCCAAGGTTTAGAAAATTATTACCTTGTGCTAAAACCAACACGAATCTTCTTCCAAGCACTTCAATGGTTCGATCCTAATGGTCCAAGGGCAAGTCAATCGCGCAACCTAAGGAAATTCATCCAATTCGTCAATTTTCTCGTCCAATTCGTCTATTCACTAAACATACACCTCATTGACATATCAATTGACATTCTCATACATCTCAATGATGAATTTGGAACTCATTTCCATCACAAACAGCCCCCACAGATTCGGTATGCACAGAACCAAAACAGAGCATTTTCGGTTCTGTGCATATCTCAACCACTCAGCCCTTAAACTAACTTAAATCCTCAATTTATCCACTAATCTACTTGCTAACATATAGTTCTAGGATTTGGGAAGCCTCACAGAAAATTTGAAGCCAAGGGACGCCGGAAAGTCCTCAAACGGCGCTGATTCCTCCAAGTCCTCAACCGGTCCATTTTTGTCCTTCAAATACAAGACCCATTTAGGGTCAAAACTCCATCAAATTCATCCAAAATTTTTACCACAGCTCAGTCTACATGTCCTCTAGATGTCCAAAAAAATTGGCCAAAAGATTCAAAGGTTTCAGGGTCCTACGAAGTCTAAACAGCAGCTTACCTCCAGCTCGACGGTTTCCGCCGACTTCCGAAGAATGGTTGGCCGGAGCTCCTCGGTGGGTCAATTGACTTGATTCCACTTGGAGGTTGTCGAAAAGAGGATGAGGAAGGTGCTGGTAGTCGGCTCGGCGGCTGGAAGTCACTGGGAGTGGCGATCGACGACGGCGAAATCGGCGGCAGAACCCAGTCAGCTGGACAGCTTCTCGGCCGAATGAAAAAGAAGGAAGAAGAAGAGGAAAATGGAAAAATGGACGGGTTTCGGTAGAGAGAGTGAGAGAGAGTGAGGTATATACAAAATTGAGAGTCAACAAGGTTGAATGGTAGGTTAAAAATGTTCCCGTCAATGTCAATGCCTAATCCTTTAACACTTGTGCTCTTGTCATTAAATGTTTCATCCAATGGCTGCCAATTTCTCCAATTTTTGATAGCTATAGTAGGGTATCAATGACCAAAATGCCCTTGTTCAATTATAAATGAAAGACTAAGGCTTGATAGGCAAAATGGTAATTTGGTCCTCGACGTCCGGAACGTCATTTTTCTGATTCTAAATTTCTTCGATAAGGCGACGGCCAATCCAATTTTAATGTTGGAATTCTCGATTCTCCATTTTCTAATTTCGATACTCGTTTCTGAATCCTTTCTCTATACAATGTGATTCCAACCTATCCTGAACTGACGAATGGCTTTTGCAAACGTTACGCGTATCGACTTTGTGATTTATATCACACTTAGGGCTCGTCAATTCATGGCGACTTTGGTTGTCATGTAATTGCGAGGGTCTATCACTACTTCCGACGCTCTCTATCGTCACTGTTTTATTTAGAAAAATTTTGCAAATTATACATTGGTTAAGCGGCATCACCGGCGCTTCAATCGTATAACGCTAGCAATGCATTCCTTAATCGTTCTTAGATCGGCCTTTCATGGCTCTAAATGTCCTCTCGACAATCCTTATGGTCAAATTGTCATTTTCTATTTGAGTTCCTTAGGTCCACGTACCTTGTCTCGCGTTAGTCTTTCCCTTTCGGTCAGTTACCTCGAGATTGATCAGATCCAAGCGAGATACGATTGAAAGACATCGTTAGACACATTCTCATTAATAAGTCTCGAAATGACAGGAAATTAGAATGTCACAACTCTTCCCCCCTAACAAAAATTTTGTCCTCGAAATTTACAACAACCCAATTACTCAAACAACTGGGGGTATTGACGCCTCATCATTTCCTTGCTTTCCTACGTAGCGCCTTCGGTTCCATAGTACTCCCAAACGACTTTGACTAATGGAATCGTCTTATTCCTTAGAATCTGCTCCTTTTGATCTTCGATCCTGACTGGCTTCTCTACGTAGGATACTCTGTCATCCACTTCTATAACTTCGTAATCCAATACATGCGTCGGGTCTGGTTCATACTTCCGTAGCATTGACACATGGAAGACGTTGTGCACTTGGGACAAGTTAGGCGGCAAGGCAAGCCTATAGGCTAAGGTTTCATTCCATTCCAAATCTCAAAAGGTCCTACGTACCTAGGACTCAGTTTCCCTTTCTTTCCAAATCGAGATAATCATTTCATCGGTGACACCTTAAGGAAAACATGATCGCCTACTTGAAACTCCAAAGGTTTACGTCGTTTATCCGCATAACTCTTCTGACGACTCTGTGCCATCTTCAGTCTATCCCGAATTATCTTTATCGCTTCCACCGATTTCTCTACCAACTCTAGGCCCGTAATTCTTCTTTCTCCAACCTCGTCTCAACATATCGAGGTTCTATAAGCTCTTCCGTAAAGCGCTTCAAACGGTACCATTCGAATGCTCTGTTGATAGCAGTTATTATATGCGAACTCTACCAAATGTAGCTGATCCTCCCATCCACCTTTGAAATCTATCATGCACGCTCGTAACATGTTCTTGAGCGTCTGAATTGTCCTCTCCGATTGTCCGTCCGTTTGTGGATGGTATACCATACTAAATTGTAGTCGAGTTCCATAGCATCTTGAAGGCTCTTCCAGAAGTTTACTGTAAACTTAGGATCTCTGTCCGATGTAATTGTCACGGACACCCCATGTAGTTTTACTATCTGTCGCATGTACAATTCGGCATATTTATCCATCGCGAAGTCCTTTCACACAGGAATGAAGTGTGCAGACTTGGTCAACCTGTCCACGACTACCCTAATAGAATCGTGGCATCTCTGGCTCCTTGGTAGTCCCATCACAAATCCATCGTTATGTGCTCCCATTTCCATTCAGGTATCTCTAATGGCAATAGCAATCCGCCAGGCTTACAGTGTTATGCCTTCACCTCCTGGCATGTCAAGCACTTCGCCACATACTTCGTTATATCCACTTTCATCCCCGTTCCACCAATAATGTTGACGCAAGTTCTGATACATTTTCGTACTACTTGGGTGAATACTATAATTGCTTCTGTGAGCCTCTGATAAAATCCTCTCCCTAAGCTCTTCGTCCTTTGGTACGCATAAACGCTCCCGAAACTTCAAAATTCCATCTTCCAACATTTGGAATTCTGATTTCCTCTTCATAGCATCCATTTCTAGGATTTTTTGAATTTCCGAGTCTGTCGACAGCAAGGCTTTTATTCTTTCTTGGATCTCAGGTTCTATTCTCAGTGTGGCCATCAAACTGGATAACTGACAAACTTCCAATCTGAACTTAGAATCCCTCAAGTTCTCAAATAACGACCACCCTTTGACCAGTAGATAGGTAATACTCGATTTTCCGATTGAGCGCATCCGTGACTCTATTTGCCTTCCAGGGTGATATAATATGTCACAATCATATTCCTTAAGTAGCTCCATCCATCAACGTTGCCTCATATTCAGTTCCTTCTGAAAAAATAGATACTTCAGGCTCTAGTGGTCTATATAAATTTGAAATTTCTCGCCACACAAATAATGCCTCCAGATCTTCAGAGCAAAGATGATCGCTGCTAATTCCAAATCACAAGTTGGATAGTTCATCTCATGCAGTCTCAGCTGTCGAGAAGCGTAGGCAACCACTCTTCCATGTTGCATTAACACACAGCCCAGTCCCTTTAGCGAAGCATCGCTATATATTTCATAACCTCCAGGTCCTAATTGGATCGTCAATACCGGTGCGGTCGTTAATTGATGCTTGAGCTCTTGGAAACTCCTTTCACACTTATCCGTCCATTAGAACTTCATCTCTTTCTTAGTCAATCTCGTCAATGGAAAGGCTATAGATGAAAACTTCTCCACGAAACGTCTGTAATATCCTGCCAATCCTAAGAAACTTCAGACTTCCGTGAACATAGTAAGCCTAGGCCAATTCATAACGGCTTCGATCTTCGCAGGATCCACTGCAACCCCTTCTCCAAATACCATGTGGCCAAGAAATGCCACTTTGCTCAAATAGAACTCGCATTTGCTAAACTTAGTGTAAAGCAAGTGCTCCCTCAAGGTCTGCAAAATAATCTTCATATGCTTTTCGTGTTCTTCGTTACTCCTCGAGTAAATCAGGATATCATCAATGAAGACTATAACAAATTTATCCAAGAATTCCTTGAACACCCGATGCATCAAGTCCATAAATGCGGCTGGAGCATTGGTCAGTCCAAAAGGCATCACAGTGAATAAATAATGACGATACCTTGTCCTAAAAACAGTCTTAGGTATGTCTTCATTCTTAATTCTCAACTGATGATACCCGGTCCTTAGGTTAATCTTAGAGAACACCGCAGCTCCTTACAACTAATCAAATAAGCCATCAATCCTCGACAGTGGGTACTTATTCTTTACAGTCACTTTATTCAATTGTCTATAATTGATGCATAAACACAAGGACCCATCCTTTTTCCTCACAAACAACACCGGCGCTCCCCACGGTGAAGCACTCGATCGAATAAATCATTTATCCAGTAATTATTGCATTTGCACCTTTAACTCCTTCAGTTCCGATAAAGACATTCTATAGGGTGCTTTCGAGATCAGCTCCATCCCGGGATCTAACTCAACCACGAATTCAATTTCTCGCTCTGGTGGCAACCTTTGTGACTCTTGGGAAAAATGTCGAGAAACTCACGCACTACCAGAATACTTTCTAGTTTAAGCTCCTCGGCAGTCGTGTCTATAGCTATGACTAAGTATGCCCGACATCCTTCAGCTATCAGTTTTTTCGCTTCAAGTGATGAGACTAAAGGAATCAAGATCCATCCTCGACTTCCCACAAATTCAAAGCTAGGGCGACCTTCCGGATAGAAACGGATTATCCTATTACCACAATCAACTATTGTCCTTTGTTTACCCAACCAGTTCATTCATATGATCACATCAAAGTCATACATGGTCAACAAGGCCAAATCTATACTCTCTTTACTACCGCCAAATATGATTTTACAATCAGCACAACCCAACGAAACCAGCACATTATCTTTCAACGGGGTGGCAACATGCAGAATCACTCAACGGTTTTAACTTCATATAAACCAAATCAGCAAACTGAGCAAACATAAACGAGTGTGATGTGCCAGGATCAAACAAAGCATACGCAGCTTGGTCACACAAATAAACTGTACCTGTGACCACGCCTGACATTTCTTCAGCTTCCCTACGGGCCACGGCATAAACTCTTCCCTGATTGGGGATCGGTTCTGATCATTTTGGGGAGTGGCAACCGACGGTCCAGCCTGTGGTCGTTGCCCTTGAGGTCTATTCACTAGGGTTTGGTTCGGGCAAGTCCTCATTTGATGGCCCATCTAACCGCACTTAAAGCACGCTCCAGTCCTTGCTAGGCAAGATCCGTTACCATGCCTTCCGCCACAGAGGCGGCAGCTCCAATTCATTGGGTTCGGCAGTTTTACTATGTTCTTCCTCACAGGGGGATGAAGCGCCTATTGCCAACCAGGTCTTTTACCAATCTGGCAATTGTCTCGGAACGAGTTAAATCGCGATCCAGATGCAACATTCCTCTCCTTCAGATCCCTCTCAATCATTTGTCCTCATTCATAGATTTCCTTATAGGTCATCAAGTTCAGAGTTATTATCTAGCTGCGAAGCTCAGGACTCAGTCCATCCCGAAATCTCTATGCCTTCTCTAGGGGATCCTCTACCGATCGGGGTGCATACCTCGACAATCTAGAGAACTCAGCTTCATATTGGTCCACCGTCAGGTGATTCTGACGCAGTTGTAAGAACTCCACTTGTTTCCTTTCTTAAGCAGTCTCCGAGAAATACTTGTCATTGAATACCATGGTAAAGGCATTCCAGGTTAAGGCCGTTCCTTCTAGAAAGACTCCATTTTTTGTGGTAACCCACCAGTCATTTGCGGTCCCTTCTAATTGATACACTGCCAGCAGTACCTTTTCCTCATGGTACACCTCAGCACTCCAAAGGCCTTTTCCAGTTTCTCGATCCATCTCGGTGCTAGTTCAAGGTCTCCAGTCCCATCAAACGAGGTTGGCTTCAGCTTGATAAATTGCTGAACTAGTTGGCCCATCTACCTAGCCATAACAACCTCTTCTTATGCATTTACTGCCTCATTGCCTTGGCTATGATCACTATTGTTTCTATTACCTCCATTATTGCCGTTATTAGTGTTGACGGCAGCTATTGCGGCACCTGCTGCCTGGGCTATGGCAGCATCCCTATCATGGGTCTGCCTATCGATGAGGTCGCCAATCCTTTCAAGCGCCCTCAGTACTCCGTCCATCCTCAGGTCTTCCACCACAGGTGGCCTCCAACTAGAGGCTCTGCTCCTGAGTCTTCCAGGTCTTCTAGGCGGATTACTCATTCTTGTATAATTCCACTAAGCCTGGACCACCACAATTTCATCAAGGAGTTAGTAACTCATTCATCCAACAAAGTCCAAAGCTACCAAACTATGCCTTAACAGAAGTAGTCATAACACAACGACCTGCCACACAACTAATTCCAGAGGCACTTCACTAAACAGTCCATGGCCATTAACCCATTCCGTCCACTTCGATAGTTCACCAAAATTAGCCATGCTCATTTACTTAACACACCAAAATCCAAATATGACTTTCAGCACTAAACACGGAACTTAATCCTCGTAAATCACTATATTCTTATCAGGACTAATGTCAATCACATGCGTCAAGTCATATGCCATTCATCTCGTGCCTCATTCTAACAAGCTTCCTAAAGTATCGCTACCCGTTCTGTCCTAACTTAATCCTCCTTATCACTTCAATCCTCAATCAACTTGGATCGAGCTGACGTTGCTCTAATACCAAGCAAACGGGGATGTCACGCCCCGCACCTTGGGTACGAGCGCGTAACTCCCTGCAAGCAACAACTCTTTTAAACGTCCCAAGATTCACATATATATCAAGAGATGTATTATATCAATAGCATGCGGAAGCAACAATATACAAACTCCTCTGTACGATAAATAAAGGCGACAAGGGTAACGAGAACGCCAATAATGAACATAACCTCCCATCCTGCTCATACAACAAAACACTGGCGGACTAAAGCTACTGGTCGGTAGGAGTGACAAGGTCAGTACAAAAAAGGGGGTTATCATCACCTCCAAAAGAAACGGGGCATCGAGACCATCATCAAAATATATCAGTCCAGAAAACGGAAGTCCCTAAGTTGAGCTACTAGAGTCGTCAGTCTCCTCAACATCCTTAGTGGACTCGTTTTCCGAGAAAGTCTCTAAGCAAACCTCCACTATATCCTTCATCTTCTCGTCAGCTGACGGCTCCACCAAGTCGTCCTCGGTAGCCTCGATCTCGATGATCTCGTCAGTGTCTTCTAGGGTTGGGGTCCTCTCGGGAACATTCCTCGAGCCAGCTACTGACCCCTCGACCTCCACCGAATCTCAAGCGAGATGACACCAACTAGAGATTACCCCACGGGATACTTCAGTGGGCTTCAGTAGCCCCGTAGTAACTTCTCATACTTTCTTAAACCAAGCCTCGAACCTATGAGGCTTCCAGCTCTTTGCACCCTCGTCAACCTAGACTACTGTGCACTTCCTAACGTATACAGTTCCCTATCCGTCTGGGAACTCCTCAAAATAAGCAGATATTTCGTTCGGGTCACCAAATCTGATTGGCCACATATTCATGGACTAGGATCTAAAAATATGATCCCGTGACGAGGTGAGATTTACATCTCAGTAAGACAAGTCCTAACCCTAGGTTAGGCTGATCGTACACTCAAGTGAATGCAAACACAAGCGAAAATGCACAAGCAATCACATGAGACATTTCACAATCATTAAATAACATACGGATAAAAATGAGTATCAACCATGCAATCATGGCATCATGTCGCATCAGTGAAATCAAGCACATATTATCAAGCCAGATTACCTTCCACCAGTCCATGCCTCCATTTGATTCACTTCCGCGTTTAGAACGCCTCAGGCTCGGTCCGTGTAAATACGCCTCAAACCATCACATTGACAAACCCGCGTAAATACATTAGGTTTTCAATCTCATTCTAGGCCTGTGTCGACGCATCTCAGATTCCATCCCACGTCTCAACACATCAGGACATTGGCTACTTCAACCTCGCGTCTCCTACGCCTCAGGGTATCATTCAACACAAACCCCGAGCCTTAGCTCCTCAAGGTATCCATCCACACCACCCCGCATCTCAACGCCTCAGGGTATCACAAGTTCCTCAGACATGCCAAATACTCATTTCAATTCAGACTCATGATCAAGTGCAAACTCAAGCAACGAGCAATACATCTATGGCATGCGAGACAATTAAATTCAACACTCAAATGTGACAATCAATTCATGGCACAAGCATTGTCAAGCATTCAAGCCATCTATATCTCTCAAAGACGCACAATGGACAATCACACCATAAACTTTCAAGAACCAATCTAATTCACACTAAATTCATCAAATCGAGTTCAATCCTCTTAGCCAAGGTTTAGAAACTTCTTACCTTGTGCTAAAACCAACACGAATCTTCTTCCAAGCACTTCAATGGTTCGGTCATAATGGTCCAAGAGCAAGTCAATCGCGCAACCTAAGGTAATTCATCCAATTCGTTAATTTTCTCGTCCAATTCGTCAATTCACTAAACATACACCTCATTGACATATCAATTGACATTCTCGTACATCTCAACGATGAATTGAGAACTCAATTTCATCACCAATAGCCCCCCAAAGATTCGGTATGCACGGAACCGAAACAGGGCATTTTTGATTATGTGCATATCTCAACCAATAAGCCCTTAAACTAACTTAGATCCTCAATTTATCCACTAATCTACTTGCTAACATGTAGTTCTAGGAGTTAGAAATCCTCACCGAAAATTTGAAGTCAAGACGACGCTGGAAAGTCCTCGAACGGCGTCGGTTCCTCCAAGTACTCAACCGGTCAGTTTTTATCCTTCAAACACAAGACCCATTTGGGGTCAAAACTCCATCAAATTAATCCAAAAATTTTACCACAACTCAGTCTACATGTTCTCTAGATGTCCACAAAAAATGGCTGAACGATTCAAAGGTTCCGGGGTCCTACGGTGTCTAAATAGCAGCTTACCTCTAGCTGCGATGATTTCCGTCGACTTTCGAGAGAATAGCTGGTCGGAGCTCCTCGGTGGGTTAAATGACTTGATTCCATATGGAGGTTGTCGGCAAGAGGATGAGGAAGGGCTGGTGGTCGGCTCGGCGGCTAGAAGTTACTAGAAGTGGAAGCGAGATATGACTGAAAGATATTGTTAGATACATTCTCATTAATAAGTCTCGAAATAACAGGAAAATCAGAATGTCACACCTAAGGCCTCCAAACAGACCGACTCTTCTCAGCTTACCGGCGATCAGAATTTGTCTGGAAAATCAACTCCAATCCAGCCATCAAAACTCAACTAAATCAGTAACCCTAACTCAGTGACTTCAAGTATAACATGTTATGTTACTTCTTTAAAAAATTTGGAGCCATTTGAAGTCTCTAAGAGTGTGAACCATAGCCCTCTCTCAGTTAGCTCAGAATATGTCCAATTTTCTTCCAAAAATTTCCATAAATTAACCAGACGTCCAAAAATCACTAAACCAATTGAAACTTGTCAAGGACAGGTTAAACTAACCTGTCGTGGTCGGCAGCCGGCCAAAAAGTCACCGAAGGAGGCACTCGTACGGATCGAACTCGGCTTCAAAAACTGGTCGGTAGAAGCAGTTTTCTGTTCTTGGAGGAAAATGCACAAATGGAAGGGATGGAAGATGATGGTCCATGAAATTTTGAAGGAGCAGCAGATGATGGAGTCCTAATCATCTTTGGTTAAGTTTCTAGGAGGATTAGAGTGAGTGGAAAATTAATGACCATCACCCAATTATTGACACTTGTCTTAGAGTCAATTATATCAAGACTCCATTGACCCCATTGACCCCTCGGATTTTTCGGCAGCTTTGGGAAGGAAGGAAATTTGTCAAATGACTAAAATGCCCTTCTCAATTCATTAAGGCAAGGTTAACTCTTCAAGGGCAAAATGGTCTTTTCACATCTTTCGTCCGAAATTTCATTTTCCTGATATTTTTCACCCTCGATAAGGCGGCGTCCAATCCATATCAAATATTGGAATCCCTCGTTCCATTTTCAAATTTCGAGATCCTATATCATGATCGATTTTCCGTCGATCGAAATTCCAATTTGTCATGAATTAATGGGTAGCTCTTGCGGACGTTACGCGTATTGACTCTGTGATTCTCAACACACTTAGGATAACTCAAACTACGGCAATTTTGATTGTCATGTAATCGCGAGGGTCTATCGCTAGCCCCGACGGCAACGATCGTCACAATTCGATTTAGGAAAATTTTACAAATTATACTTTAGTTAAGCGGTATCACCCGCGTTCCAACCGTACAATAATAGCAATGGTTTCCTTAATCGTTTTTAGATCAGCCTTGGCTCTAAATATTCCCTCGATGATCCTTATGGTCAAAGTGTCGTTTTCTAATCGAGTTTCCCAAGTCCACGTACCTCATCGCGTGTTAGCCTTTCCCCTTCAGTTAATTACTCGAGATTGATCAGATCCGAGTGAGACATAACTGAAATACCTCGATAGACATCTTACATTCAAAGGTCTCGAAATGATAGGAAATTCAGAATGTCACAACTCTTCCCCCTTATAAAAATTTTGTCCTCGAAATTTAGTACAATCTAGCCACTCAAACAAATAGGGGTACTGACGCATCATCGCTTCTTCGTTCTCCCACGTAGCGCCTTCAGTTCCATGATGCTCTCATATTACTTTGACAAGCGGAATGGCCTTAGTCCTCAAAACTTGTTCCTTTCGGTCTTCGATCCTAATTGGCTTTTCCACGTACGACACTTTATCGTCCATTTCTATAATTTCATGATCCAAAATATGTGTCGGGTCTAGTTCGTACTTCCTCAACATAGATACATAAAACACATTATGTACATGAGACAAACTCGGTAGTAAGGCAAGTCTATAAGACAAGGTTCCAATCCATTCTAGAATTTCGAATGGGCCTACATATCTCGGGCTCAACTTTCCTTTCTTTCCGAATCGAAATATGCCCCGCATTGGAGATATCTTAAGAAAAACATGATCCCCAACTTGAAACTCTAACGGTTTGTGTTGCTTATCGGCATAACTTTTCTGGCGACTTTGTGCAGTTTTCAATCTTTCTCTAATTATCTTTACTGCCTTAACTGACTGTTCCACCAACTCTGGGCCTGTGATACTCTTTTTTCCCACTTCGTTCAAGTACAAAGGAATTCTACAAGCTCTTCCATAAAGTGCTTCCAAATGTGCCATTCCGATACTTTGTTGATAGCTGTTATTATACGAAAACTCCACTAGATGAAAGTGATCTTCCCATCCACCTTTAAAATCTATCATATACGCTCATAACATGTCCTCGAACATATGAATTGTCCTCTCCGATTGCCCATTTGTTTATGGGTGATACGCCGTACTAAACTGCAATATAGTACCCAAAGCATCCTGAAGACTCTTCCAGAAATTCGCTGTAAATTTAGGATCTCGATCCAACGTAATTGTTATAGGCACTCCATGAATTCGTACAATTTGGCACATATACAATTCAGCGATTTATCCATCGCAAAGTCCTTTCTCACAGGAATAAAGTGTGAAGACTTGGTTAATCTGTCCACGACTACCCAGATCGAATCATGTCCTCTCTGACTCCGTGGCAAACCCATAACAAAATCCATGTTTATGTGTTCCCATTTCCACTCAGAAATTTCCAAGGGTTGTAACAATCCTCCAGACTTACAGTGCTGAGCTTTTACTTGTTGGCACGTCAAACACTTAGCCACGAACTTTGCCACATCCACTTTCATTCCGTTCCACCAATAATGTTGGCGTAAATTCTGATACATTTTCGTACTATCAGGGTGGATGCTGTAATTACTTCGATGAGCCTCGGACAAAATTCTCTCTTTAAGTGCTTCATCATTAGGCACACAAAGACGTGCACGAAACCCTAAAATTTTGTGCTCAGATACATGAAATTCAGCTTTCCTCTTTGTCGTGTCCACACTCAGAATTTTCTGAATCTCTAGATCTATAGACTGTAGGACTTTATCCTTTCTTGTATCTCTGGTTCAATTCTCAAGGTCGCTATCAAACTCGACAGCTGACTCACTTCCAGCTTAAACTCATAATCTCTCAATTCTTCAAGCACTGACCATCCTCTAACCATTAGGTGTGCAATACTTGATTTCCGGCTAAGTGCATCAGCAACTCTATTCGCCTTGCCAGGATGGTATAAAATTTCACAATCATAATATTTAAGCAATTCCATCCATCGATACTGTCTCATGTTCAATTTCCTCTAGGAAAATAAATACTTTAAACTCTGATAGTCCGTATAAATTTGGAGCCTTTCGCCACATAAATAATACCTCCAAATTTTTAGGGCGAAAACATTCGCAGCCAACTCCAAATCATGTGTCGGATAATTCATTTCGTGGGGTCTTAATTGCCGCGAAGCATACGCTACTACCCTTCCATGCTGCATAAGTACACATCTCAATCCTTTTAACGAAGCATCGATGTAAATCTCAAAGCCTCCAGGGATAGTAAGTACAGGTGCCGTTGTCAAACGTGCTTGAGCTCTCAAAAACTCCTTTCGCATTTATCCATCCAATCAAACTTCGTATGCTTCTTAGTCAACTGCGTCAATGGCATAGCTATAGACAAGAACTTTTCTACGAAACATCTATAATAACCGGCCAATCTCAAAAAACTCCGAACTTTAGTGACTATAGTAGGTCTATGCCAATTTATCACCGCCTCAATCTTGTTAGGGTATATGGAGATTCCTTTTTCGGATATTACATGGCCAAGAAATGCCACTTTATTCAACCAAAATTCGCACTTACTAAATTTGGCATAAAGTAAGTGTTCCCTTAGAGTTTGCAGGACAGTTCTCAAGTGTTTTTCGTGCTCTTTCTTACTCCTCGAGTAAATCAAAATGTCATCAATAAAGACAATGACAAAACGATCAAGGTATTCCTCAAACACCCGATGCATTATGTCCATAAATGCTGCTGGAGCATTAGTCAACCCAAAAGGCATCACTATAAATTCATAGTACCCATATCTCGTCCTAAAAGCCATCTTCGAATAATCCTCTTTCTTAATTCTCAACTGATAGTACCCCGTTCTCAAGTCTATCTTAGAGAATACCGAATTTCCCTACAACTGGTCAAATAAATTATCAATCCTTGGCGACGGATATTTGTTCTTAATGTTCACCTGATTCAATTGCTTATAATCAATACACAAGCGCAAGGACCCATCCTTTTTCCTCACAAATAACACTGGTGCTCCCCACGGCGATGCACTCGACCTAATAAATTCTTTATCCAATTACTCTTGCATATGCACCTTCAGCTCCTTCAAATCCGATAACGCCATTCTATAAGGTGCCTTTGAAATTGGCTCCGTCCCAAGGGCTAATTCAATTACAAACTCAATTTCTCAGTCAGGCGGAAATCCAGGCAATTCTTGGGGAAAGACATCCGAAAATTCACGTACCACGGCTATATTTTCCAATTTCGGCTCCCCAACCGTCATATCAACTACCGCAGCCAAATAAACTTAGTATCCCTCATCTATCAATTTTGTCGCTTCCAGCGACGAAACCAAAGGAACTGAAATTCCCCCTACTCCCTTTAAACTCAAAGCTAGGGCGACCATCTGGAGAAAAGCGAATTACACTATCACTACAATCCACCATAGCCCTTTGTTTACTCAGCCAATCCATCCCAACGATTACATCAAAGTCAAACATAGGTAACACAGCCAAATCTATCTTTTCCTCTCTACCACCAAAGGCCATCTTGCAATCTGTACAACCTAACGAAACTATCACATTATCCTTTAGTGGAAAGGTAACATGCAATCTCATACTCAATTGTCTCAAATCCAAATCAATCATATCGACAAATTGAGCAGACACAAAAGAATGTGAAGCTCCAAGATCAAATAAGGCATAAGCATTTTGATCATTCAAATAAATCATACCTGTGACCACACCAGGCGCATTCTCTACTTCGCCTTGTGCCACTACATGCACTCGCCCTTGAGCCAGTGGTCAATTCAATTCATTTTGTGGAGTACTAGTCGGGGGTCCTATCTGCTGTCGTGGTCCCTGAGATCTAGGTCTTGGAACTTGGTTGGGACGGTTTCTTATCTGATGACCCAACTGGCCGCACTTAAAGCATGCTTTCGTTCTAGTCAAACAAGGTCCATTGCCATGCTTCCTCCCACAAAGACGACAGTTCAAGTTGAACTGGTGTGGCGGCTTCCCAATATTCTTTCTTGCAGGTGGAACAAAACGCCTATTATTGGTTATTGGTCTCTTATCAAACCGGCAATTGTCTCGAAACGAGTTGAACCACGACCCAGATGCGGCATTTCTCTCTCTCGGGTCTCTCTCAATCATCTGTCCCCATTCATATACCTCATTGTACGTTCTTAAATTCAAAGCTATCATTTGACTGCGAAGTTCGGGTCGTAACCCGTCTCGAAATCTCCGCGCCTTCTCTAGCTAGTCTTCAACATACCTCGGGACGTATCTCAACAACCTAGCAAATTCAACCTCATATTGATCCACTATCATGTGATTCTGACGTAAATTCTAAAATTCCACTAGTTTCCTTTCTCGCGCAATCTCCGAGAAATACTTGTCGTTGAAAACAGCAGTAAAAGAAGCCCAATTCAAGGCAGCACCCTCAAGAAATACCCCATCCTTCGTAGCATTCCACCAGTCATTCGCGGTACCTTCCAGTTGATAAATCGCCAACAGTAATTTTTCCTCATCACTACATCTTAGAACCCCAAAGATTTTCTCGAGCTTTTCTATCCACCTAGGTGCCAACTCTAGATCACCCGTACCATTAAACTAGAGGGGCTTTAACTTCACAAACTGTTCAACTAGCTGTCCCATCTGTCTAGTCACAGGCTCATTACCTGATGCATTACCTACCTCCACACCTTGACCACTAACCTCATTAACTCGAGCATTACCAGCTTCAATGCCTTGGCCAATGTTGGCGTTAACTCCACTACCCACATTATTACCAGTCGTCGCGTTGACAATAGCCAAGGTAGCTCCCACAGCCTGGGTAATAGCAGCATCTCTATCCTGAGCTTGCCTATCTATCAAGTTCCCGATTCGTTCCAATGCTCTCAATACATCACCCATTCCAGGATTCTCCGTTATAGGTGGCCTCGAACTAGAAGCTTCACCTCTAGGCCTTCCACGTCTGCCAGGTTGGTTGTTCATCCTTATACTACCTGTACCACTTTAATTCCATCACAGAATTAACGATTTGTTCATTTACAAAAGTCCAATGGTTTTATGCTACACAACAAGCAGCACTCACACTAAAGCAACCATTCACCCAATCATTTTCAAGATCACAACAATTAGAAACGTACAATCATGCTTCAATTTCAAACACAACACTCAATATTCCATTAAGCAAGCATCCACAATCAATACACACGCTAAATACGAAGCTTGGTCACTACCTGGTCATCATAACTCACCACTTTCATGATGTCAATCACATGTGCCAACTCATATACCGTGCATTTCTTACTTGACTCTAGCGAATCCCCTTACGGTCTCGCTACCCAATCATCCTGAATCTCATTCCTTCTTATTACTCCAATCCTCAATCGTCTTGGATCAAGCTAACCTTGCTCTTATACCACTTCAAATAGGCTGTCACGCCCCACTCACCTTACGAGTGCGTTCATCCGCTTCGCCATAAATTCAGTCCCAGGATACCCTTCTTTACAGCAATAAATAAATGAGACTCGCATGCGGAAAAGTAAAAGAAAATAAATACATAACTCCATACGAGGTAATTCAAAATAGAGCAAAAAATGAGACACGGGACAAAGGAAAGGGTGATTTACATATCCAGATATAAAGAAAGTGACCCAAGCTTCCGTATAGCCAAGAACCACATCAACATCACAGGAATTAACAACCAATAAAATTCTCAATCCACAACTCAACAGACTATTATGATAAATAAACCTGTGTTAAGACGCATCAGGTTTAACAGCTTGCTTCCAAATTCATGCCAGCATAAACAGATTCTTATCCCGCGTTAAGACGCCTCAGGATACCATTCAAACCACAACCCCGCGTTAAGACGTCTCAGGGCGTACTCACGATAAAATCCCGCGTTAAGCGCCTCAAGATATGCTCACAATGCGATCTCGCATTAAGACGTATTAGGATACCATAAGTCTCAACAAATACCTCAAGTCAAGAAATGCCTCAATCATTTACTCACATTCTCAACATGAGAATTTCATAAATTCGATCACAAACCAAATGTTTGTCAAAATAATCGTATTTCATCACAAAAGTAACTCAAGAGTCGAGTAATCTATAGCCACATAATCAAGTAAAACATGCCAACAAGCATATCACCAATTCAGTCAAAGGAACTACTATTTTAGTAGCAAGCGAGTACTCATGACTCATTCCTCAACAATTCCGTTCAATTTCCATTCAACCAAGCATAACAAAATCGTCAACTCATCGATCCTGCAATAAAATCATCTAGTTGCGTCCCAATATTCTAATATAGGTTTATGGGTCGCTTACCTTCGTTCCAATTAGCAAATTTTCACCAAAATCCCTTGTCAAGCTCAACTCCCAAACAAGATCGCCCTTGTCCAAAACAAGGCAGCAAAACGATTTAGGGACTATCCATCGGTACAATCAATTTTCCAATTTAGTCCCAATTTCACCAATCGCGGACCTCATTAACAACTCAAGGGATATTTTAGTATGTCCTAATGACACATTTAGAGCATGAAGATACCAAGAACAGCCTCTAACCGAACCGGACTACTTAGATTTAAGACAGAGCAAAAATCGATTCTGTCTTTCCTTACACAAACAGCCCACTAATTCGCCTTGAGCTCTAAATTATCACTAATTCCTCTTGCTAAAACCTTAATCAACATGTTATATAGTCCCACGATGAATTTCGAAGTTAAATAGCACTCCTAGGGCCTCCAAACAGACCGACTCTTCTTAGTTCACTGGCGGTCAAAATCTGTCCAGAAAATCAACTCCAATCCAGCCATCAAAACTCATTCAAAATTCAACTAAATCAGTAACCCTAACTCGGTGACTTCAAGTATAACATGTTATGTAACTTTCATAAAATATTTGGAGCCATTTGAAGTCTCTAAGAGGGTGAACCATAGCCCTTTCTCAGTTAGCTTAGAATTTATCCAGTTTTCTTCCAAAAATTCTCATAAATTAACCAAACATCCAAAAATCACTAAACCAATTGAAGCTTGTCAATTACAAGTTAAACTAACCTATGGAGGTCGGCAACCGACCAAAAGGTCACTGGAGGAGGCACTTGTACGGACCGAACCGGGCTTCAGAAACTGGTCGGTAGGAGCAGTTTTCTGTTCTTGGAGGAAAATGCACAAATGGAAGGGAAAGAAGATGTTGGTCCACGAAATTTTGAAGGAGCTGCAGATGATGGAGTCCTAATCATCTTTGGTTTAGTTTCTAGAAGGATTAGAGTGAGTGGAAAATTAATGACCATCACCCAATTATTGACATTTGTCTTATAGTCAATTATATCTAGACTCCATTGACCCCTTAGATTTTTCGGCAGCCTTAGGAAGGAAGGAAATTTGCCCAATGACTAAAATTCCCTTCTCAATTCATTAAGACAAGGTTAACTCTTCAAGGGCAAAATGGTCTTTTCATACCTTTCGTTCGAAATTTCATTTTCCTGATATTTTTCACCCTCAATAAGGCGGCGTCCAATCCATATCAAATGTTGGAATCCCTCATTTTCATTTTCAAATTTCGAGATCCTATCTCATGATCGATTTTCCGTCGATCGAAATTTCAATTTATCTCGAATTAACAGGTGGCTCTTGCGGATGTTACGCGCATCGACTCTGTGATTCTCATCACACTTAGGATAACTCAAACTACGGCAATTTTAATTGTCATGTAATCGCGAGGGTCTATCGCTAGCCCCAACGGCAACGATCGTCACAATTCAATTAAGGAAAATTTTGCAAATTATACTTTGGTTAAGCGGTATCACCCGCGTTCCAACCGTACAACACTAACAATGGTTTCCTTAATCGTTTTTAGATCGGCCTCGGCTCTAAATGTTCCCTCGATGATCCTTACGGTCAAAGTGTCGTTTTCTAATCGAGTTTTCCGAGTCCACGTACCTTATCGCACGTTAGCCTTTCCGCTTCGGTTTATTACTCGAGATTGATCAAATCTGAGCGAGACGTAACTGAAATACCTCGATAGACATCTTACATTCAAAGGTCTCGAAATGATAGAAAATTCAGAATGTCACAGGACTCACTAAGCTGAATGAACTTGGCGCATATACACGATGCTCTGACGTATGCAGTATCGACACAGACCCACATGTCGAACTAGCTCGCGACTTTACATAGAGGTGCCAGTGGGTCGACTGTTGTGATCGAAGTTGTCCCTACCGTGGCACATAAGTCCAATAGAATCAACCCCGTATCGATGTTCGAACATATTTCCTTCCTTAGTGAGTCTAGAGACAAGCCGAACAAGGTCAACTTCTTCGTCTTCAAGGCCCAGATGTTCTGTGGGTCGATTCTTGCAATCCGGGCAGCTTTCAAGAGTGAACAATGCGTTTGATCCGACCTGTAGACGACGAGCTTCGCGATGGAATCATGTCCCGCCCTCCTCAGGACCCTATCTCTCACAACAGTAAGAGTGCAAATGATGGCCTCGGCGGTATTTCCTTCAATGACTCCCCCACCATTCCCAGGAAAGAGGAACGGCCTCGGCAAGTCCAGCCTTTTTCCAAAGCAGTCCATGACTAGGCTTTCAAGCTCAGTTGCGGCTGGTGACGAGACCTAGTTGATGTTGGAGGTTAGAGTTTGAGAGAGTAGAAAGGGTTTTGTCTGTTTGAAGTATTACACTAAGAGACGTCAAGTTTGGAACGCTCAACAATGTTACCTCCAACGTAGGAAACCCTAGAGTTATATGCAAGCTATGGGCTCCAGCCCATATGGACCCAAATAACCATGCTTTCACTTATTGGACTTGTATGTGAACATATTATATGGATTATATTAACAATATATCCAATAATCTCCTCATATGTTCACCATACAACACAATCCAATACGGGCAGTATAATGTTTCAACAAATATGAAACATCCACATTCAGTTCAAGACAATCAACTCGGATCGATCAAAGAGTTTTAGCAGTAAAATATTAAACTCAATCATCATTTGTAATCTAAATAAGTGAACCATCCTAATCATGAATCTGTTCACAACCAACATATGCATAACAGTCAAGTTAAAGTAGGCAGCCAAAATAGTCCAAGGCCTTACAAATATAAGAAACTAGCATAATAATGTTCATAAAATAAAGATATCAAAATGTAAGTCTCAAGTAAATGGACTCCATCAAAATGGACAATAGCAGGTGAACTGTCAAGTTTCCACACGCACAAAATGATATATTCATCAATCAAGTAGGTCATCCTGATCAAGATCCTGCTTATTAAGCTCTCCTCCATCTTTGACATCCCCTATAGAATGTCAAATATGAATTTCATATTATCATGAATTCAATCATTTGAATAATCTACTAAAAGTGTCTAGTCTACTAAAAAAACATAGTGACATGACAGTAGGTAGAGAAAAACATATATTCATGTCATAAACATTATAATATCATGTTTATAAGCATCAAGTCAGTTTCATAAATTATGAACATGGCCTAAACAGTTTGATTTACAAAGAGCCATCAACTTAAGCTTATTTGTAAGAGAATGACCATTGTCCAGTTTCAAAGAACAAGACCAATAGTCAAATCACTTACAATAACCTAGTCATGTAATGTCAAGTTTCAATTAAGAACAAGACCAACAGGCTTCTAATGCAACCAACTATTTCTATGTTCCAATTTGGAATGTCACAATTACTAATTTCTTAAAGTCAAATAATCTCACATCAAGTTTAGAATGGGATCATTTAACCAAAAGGATAGTCCAACCTAGTTGGATTGTATAATCGAGTTTGGAATGACACAAACTTTCCATATAGAACCTTTGAATTAGGTTAAAGTCATCTTCATCAAGTTTGGAATGAGACAACTTACCCTTTTTAAATTTATCAGCAACCATGAACATCGATGAAACACATAAACTGTGCTTATCATCTTGGCCAACAAAAGAAGATTTGATAATTCAAAACCCACAATTAGAAAATAAGTAAATGGTAATTAAGACTTGTCTACACAGTCTTTAACTCCATTTCCCCTACTGTTTTGAATAATCGAGTTTTAGGCATACCTTTTGTAAGAGCATCTGCCTTGTTATCCTTCAATCTCACATCGATCAAAGTGATAACTCCTTGTTCTCTCACATAATTCAACAACGCATGTCTCAATCTGACATGTCTTCTCTTTGAATTAAAGAGAGCATTCTTGACAACCTGGACAGCTGCTTGATTATGACAGAACAGGCTTAAAGAATTAATCTTTAATCGAGTCAAAGGAATATCCATAATCAGATTCTTTATCCACTCTACCGCTTCGCCGGCCGAAGTTAAAGCAAAAAGTTCTGATTCCATAGACGACTAGGCAATACAAGTTTGTCTTTTATATTTCCAAGTAATAGCAGCTCCATCCAAAGTAAATACATATCTATTTGTGGATTTACTATTTCCAATCTCTAAGCACCATGATGCATCAAAATATCCATCCACAGTCGGAGGAAAACCAGAGTAACATAGAGCATAATCTTTAGTAGCTTTAAGATATCTCATCAACCTACTGAAGGCATCCCAATGTTCTTTACTAGGATCACTAGTGAAATGACTCAGCATACCAACTGTAAAAGCCGTGTCAAGTCTAATACAACTCATAGCATACATGAGACTACCAATCAGCTTCGAGTATTTTAACTGATCCACGATGGCCCTTCATTGGGTCTTAGTCTTTTATTATAATCACATAGTGTTTCAGTCGGTTTACACTCACTGTATTCCCAGGTAAAAAGTAGCTGCTCAATATAATGAGTCTAGTTAAGGGAGATAACTTGCCTTTCAAAGTTTACTTTCATACCAAGAATGATATTAGCAATACCAAGATCTTTCACGTCAAATTCTTTAGCTAAAGTAGCTTTCACATCACTCACTACAGAATCATCAGAGCCAAAAATTAACATGTCATCAATATACAAGCAAGTGATGACTATCGTATTTGACATAGAACAATGGTAAAGGCATTTATCTGAGTAACTAGACTGAAAGCCACAACTCTTTACCACTTTGTCAAACTTAAGATGCCACATCTTAGGTGCCTGTTTAAGACCATACAAAGATTTGTTCAATTTACAAACTTTGTCCTCAATGCCTTTAATGACATACCCTTCTGGTTGTTCCATGTAGCTTTCCTCATTTAACTCTCCATTGAGGAAAGCTGTCTTTACATCCATTTGATGCACTACAAAGTGTTCAATAGATGCTAAAGTAAGAAGAATTCTTATAGTTGATAGATGACACATAGGTGAATAAATATCAAAATAGTCTATTCCACTCTGTTGTTTATAGCCTTTAGCTACTAAACGTGCTTTGTATCTGGCTATTGATCCATCATTATTCAGTTTCTTCTTCAATACCCACTTACAGCCTATAGTCTTAGTCTCATCTGGCAAATTGACCAGTTGCCAAGTGTGGTTCTACAGCAAAGAGCTCATTTCATCATCTATGGCTTCTGTCCACAATAGAGGTTTCCTAAATCTCATTGCTTCTTGATACGAGAATGGATCATCCTCTAGATGGTAAGTAGTAACAAAGTTTTCACCATTACTTTTGAGAACTCTCTCTCTCTTGAAGATACTCTAATCGGAATTGATTCAACAGCGAGCTGTGTGGAATTAGTGTCAAAAGGACCTGCTTCAAATTCTACATGAGACTCTAAAATCATATCTGTAGGTCCAGCAACATTCAAGCCATGATCTCTGAGAAACTTGTTTTTAAAGAATTTCGCATCTCTAGATTCTATCACTATGTTAGTAGATAGATAAAAAAATCTATTTGCAGCACTATCTTCTGCACTACTTAGATATACACGAGTAATGGTTCTAGGTCCTACCTTAGGTCTCTTAGGATATTGTATTTTAACATAAGCAACACAGCCCCAAGTCTTAAGAGTATCTACGAGGATGCTTATGCCATATCTCATAAGGTGTCATAGACAACTTAGAGTGCGGCAACATGTTCAAGATGTGATTAGCAGTTAGAATGCTTTTCTCCAGTAGGAGGAAGGCATGCCAGCTGTAAATAACATGGAATTTAACATTTCAGTTAGTGTTCTATTTTTACTCTCGGCAATACAATTTGATTAGGGTGAGTGAGGAGCAATGGTTTAAAGTATTATCCCTTCTGAAGCATAAAATTCCTTAAACCCTGTCATTGTATATTCACCTCCTCTATCACTCCTAAACCTCTTAATTTTCAAGTTGAGTTGATTTTCTACTCTGAACTTGAAAAACTTAAACTTTTCAAAAGCCTCATATTTCGATTTCAACAAATAGACATAACAATATCTAGAAAAATCATCTATGAATGTTATTAAATGCTTCTGACCACCTCTAGTAACGTAATTTCTAAAGTCACAAAGGTCAGAATGTATTAGCTCAAAGAGTTGTGCGCTTTTAGAAACTAACTTAAAAGGTTTTCTAGTAATCTTAGCCTGTGCACACACTTCACATTTGTCAAATCGAATAGAAGTATCTAATGGAATGTTGTGAGTTCTAGCATGACGTCGCATTTCCTATAGTTCATATGTCCAAGTCTATTGTGTAACAACTTTGGATCAATAAAAGTAGAGCTCACATGGTTTATGCTATCAGTATCTAAACTCAACCTATGCATACTATTGACTATGAATGCACAACCGAAATAGCATGAGTTAACAGATAAAGTTACTCTATCATTCATAGTTGAAAATGACATACCAGCTTTATCAAGTAAACTCATAGATATCAAATTCTTTTTAAGTAAAGGTACCGCTCTAACATATTTTAGAGTTAGTAATTTACTTGAAGAAAGCACCAAATTTGCAGTTCCAGCATGAGTTACCTTTGCCTCATCACCATTGTAATTTTTCACGGTGTCTTTCACTTCGTGACCTCAATGAGTCAGTTCTTGTCATTTGTAGCATGACAAGTAGCACAACTATGCAACCACTACTCAGAAGAGACATCGACCTTACCATTCTTCATCATTCCAATGAAGGCTTGAGGCTCAGACTCATTAACTAGCATATTAGCCTCATTTTGTGGTGTGTTATTCTTTGGTTTTTTTGGTAGCTTATACTCTGCTGCCCAGTGACCCTACTTTCCACAGTTATGGCACTGCCCTTCTTATTCCTTTTGGAGATAGTCTTTTTGGCCTCTAACTATGAAGATGATTCACCTTTTGATTACTTGGACTTTTTCTGTGGTTTATTGGAGTGTGAAACAAAGTTGGCAATTGACTATTGTTGACCTACTCGTTCCAAACTCTTTAAAGTAATATTTTGATCCTCAATGTGTATATATCTCTTTAATTCATCCAGTCCCATTGTTCTTTCTGTCTATGCATTTCAGTCTTAAAAGAACTCCATTCAGCTGATAGCTTACTCAACACAAGACCAACAAAGAGATTATTAGATATATTAGAGTTATTCTCTTTCAACTTGTTCCTTATGTTCTCAAGTTCAATTAACTGAGAGTAAATACTAGAATTCATATTGAATTTAAAGTCAAAGAACTTCTTCACTAGAAGGGTTTTAGAGAGCCCCTCTTGTTTTTGAAGCTGGGCGTTCAAATGATCTCACGTCTTTTTCGCCGTCTTATACTCACTATAAATTATAGCTAGACGAGGATTTAGAGAGGTCAACAAGTAATCTCTACAAAATTCTTCATCTTTGTTACATTGATATTCATCCACTTCTTTAGTGGCAAATGCAAAATCACTTAATACAGTATAGAATATTTTGCGTTCTTTCATGGCAAATTGAACGTGCAATTTCCAACCATGAAATTTAGTAACATCAAATCATTGCAGCTTTATAATATCATAGGAACTATGTTTTACCATTCTAATCAGAGCAAAGAGTTAGAAAGAGTGCACCTTGGAGTTCTCGGAGTTCACAAAGTTGAATAACGCCTCTAACCTTGATCAAAATACTCTGTAAAGATGGAATTTGCCAAAATAGACCCCCAAAAATGAGTCTAGAGCGCCCAACAACCCTTAAGATGGACTGCTCTTGTTGCTGAAAATTCTCCAAAAAGGTCAAAAATACACCTAAATGCGCTTGAAATACGCCGTAAATACGCTGGCGCGGTGCTACAGTAACCCATACGCTACAGTACCCGTACGCTACAGTGATTCTTTCAACGGCAGTATCTCCGTCGTCCAACCTCCGTTCAACGCGAGTGACCACTTAAAATGCTCGTATTGGCGAGACGAACAAAACCCAAGTGGTCTCACCCTCTAAAATTAGCTATAATTTCTGGATTCTTGATTCAAAAATTTCGGCACCCGTATCTTCAAACTTAGATCCTGGCCAAACCAACTGTCGAAATTGAAAGTAACTTATACCTATGAGTTCGTCTCGACGATATTTTCAAGTAGACACCTTGCTCGCTCAAATCCGACACACGAAGATAATACTTCAAGATTGTTGGAGGTTCGAGTTTGAGAGAGTAGAAAGGGTTTTGTCTGCTTGAAGTATTACACCAAGAGACGTCAAGTTTGAAACGTTTAACAATATTACCTCCAGCGTAGGAAACCCTAGAGTTATATGCAAGCTATGGGCTCCAGCCATATGGACCCAAATAACCATGCTTTCACCTATTGGGTATGTATGTGAATATATTGTATAGATTATATTAACAATATATCCAACAGTTGAGTCCCACCATGTCATACCCCGCACAAATCATCTCGTCGAGGAAGGCCGCAGTGGTAGTGCTGATTGAAAGTAGGCGAAGACATTGGGGCTTTACCAATGAGTCAAACCAAGGACTATGTGCCGGCGCACATCGTCAAGTATGGCCTCCATGGGTTCTCCATTGTGAGGGGCAGAACTTGGGAGGCGTTTGGAAAGATACCCAGGCTCGACTTGGCTAAGAACCGGGTACTCCTCAATGTTCTTGACGTAGTCGGCTAGAAAGTTGACGACCATGTATCCTTGACGCCTGAACTCTCCGAGATCAAGAGGGTTCATCATGATCTCATCGCCGGCCACCTTTTCGAGTGGGTGCTCGCAATCGCATCGAAGGCTTTCCATCGATGTAGTTGGATTTGTAGGTTGGAGATGCCAGCTGAAACGAATGCTTATGTTTTAGCTATGTCTGAGATGATCAACTTTTGGTTGTGGTTTTGAACTTCTTGGATCACACATATTTAAAGTTAGCGGTATGAATGGGTGTCTTTGCTAATGGGTCGAGGGGCTCGTCTTCAATATAGACAATGGGTTTCGTAAAAATACTACAAGAATGGGAAAACTTACAAAATCCATCATATCAGAGATAACAATAAGGTAGAACCCATAACCGTAAGTATAGGTGTCACCCGACCCATATTGACCCATACTCGACCCGACCCTTTTTGACCCATATTATTAAAACACAATAATATTTTAAGAAGATAATATTAATAAAATACTTCTATACAAAATAAATCTAGTGTAATTTTTTAAGCGACCAGGACCGAAGGCCGATGATTGGGACAGGGACCGGGGTCGGGGATCAAGGATCGAGGCCGAGGGATAAGACTGGGGTAGGGGGACGCTACAGAGAACCGATGCCCGGGACTAGGGACTGGGCCAGGACCGGACCGGGACCAGTACTTATGCCGGGGATTGGGGGACCAGGGGGACCGGGGATTGGGGGACCAGGGGGACCAAGGTGGGGGACCAGGGAATGGGTCGAGAACCGGAGGGACCAGGGCGGGGGACTAGGGAACGGGGTCGGGGACCGGGACCAGGATCGAGATTGAGACTGGGCGAGGGAATCGAAGACCAGGAACCGGGACCGGAACGGGGCTCGAGAATCCGAGGCGGTGGACCGGGACTAGGGCGAAGGACGGCGACCTAAGACTGGTGCTGGGGATTAGGGACCAGAGCTGGGGATCGGGACCGGGGACTGGGTTAGGACTGGGACCAGGGTCGAGGATCGGGGACAGGGACCGGGGCGAGGGCGGGGGACCATGACTTGGGACTAGTGCTGGGCCGAGACTAGGGGACTGGTGCCGGGAACCGATGCTGCGGCCAAGAGATGGGATTAGGGCCGGAGGCCGAGACTAGGACCTGGCACCCGGGCTTGGATCGAGATCGATTTGGGAGTCGAGGCTGAGACCAAGATCTCAATAGCGATTGCAACAGCACCTGGGACGGGGACAACGACCGTGGTTAAGGACCGAGATCGGTCTATGGCAAGGGTCGACGACAGGGACAATGCCCCTACCCAGGTCCCGTTCTCAAGCCGGGTTCGGGGTGGAGGACCGCCATCGGAGAAAGGTGTCGGGGTCGGGGCCACGGGACAGGTGTCGTGGCCTGGAGCCAAGACCTGAAGCTGGGATCAGGGCCTGGTGGCCGGGAGCTGGGTTGGGGCAGGGGACAAATGTCAGGACAGGGGGCCGAGATCGAGGAAGGGGATTGATGCTGGGGTTGAGAAAGGGGACGGGAATCGGTGCTGGGGTCGGGACCAGCACTAGGGACCTGGCCTAGACTGCGACTAGGGCTAAGACAGGATATCAGTGTCAGGGCCGGGATAGTAACTGGGCTGGGAGTCGGGGTTGGGAGAGGTACCAGAACTGCAACCACGAACACGGCCGAGGGGAAAAACTAGAGCGGGGGACCGGGACCGGACCCTGGGCCAAGACTAGGACTTAGGCCCGGGGCCGCGGACTGGAACGGAGATCGTGACCTAGGTCCGAGGTTGGTGACAGATACAGTGGCCCGATCTCGATCCCGGCCCAGTTCTCGATTTTGATCTGGCTACGGTCTTGGTCCCGATCCCCGTCCCGATCCTAATCACGGCCCCTACCATGGCCCCTATCCCGGCCCCAGTCCCTATCCTGGCCCCGGTGCTCGATCCCCATCCTAGCCCAGGCTTTTGGCCCTTGTATTGATCCCGGCCCTGGCCTCGAATATTGCTCTAGCCCCAGCCTTGGTCGTTGGCCCTATCTCCCAGCCCCAACACGGCCCCAGTCCCATCCCACATCCCGAAACCCAACCCCATCGCAGTTCTCTGCCCCGGTCCCCGTACTAGACTCGGCCCCGGCCTCGGTCCCCATCACGTAGCTCTAGTCTCCGGCCTCAGGCCCCGTTCCCTATACCTGGCCCTAATCCCATTCCCCGATCCCAATCCAGGTCCCCTGCCTCGGTCTCGACCTCGACCCCAGCCCCTGTCCTAGTCCTAGCCCCAGCCTCAGTCCTCGGACCCGATCAAGGTCCCCCGCCCCTATTCCCATCCTCGGTCCTCAGTCCCCTTTCCCCGGCCTCCGACCCCGGTTCCGACCTTGACCCCAATATAGGTCCAGGTCTTGATCTAGGTCCCGAACACAGTCCCAACCTCGTCTCTCAGCCCGATCGCGGGCCCGGCCCCTATCCCGATCCTCAGTCCTTGTCCAAGCCCCTACTATCGGCCCCGATCCTATCCTCGATCCCCAGACCGGTCCCCTGGCCAAACGCGATCTCCATCCTTGGTCGCATTATTCAGCACCGATCACAATCCCCAATTTGGGTCCCCTGCACCGATCCCGGTCTTGGCCTCGGCCCTCGTCACCGGACCCTGTCCCAATCTCGGTGCCCAGTCTCAGGTTCAAGCCCCATTCTCAATCCTAGCCCCTTCCCCCGCCTCGATGCTGTCCCCAATCCTCGGCCTTTGTCCTCAGGCGCCGTCCCCGATCCTCAATCCTAACAGCGGTCCTAGAACGCGTTCCTCGATCCCTGGTCTCGGTTGCAATTCCCGAACGTCGTCCCCTATTCCTGCTCTCGACCGCACTCAGTGGACTCTGTCCCTCGTCCCCGGTCCCGGTCCGATCCCCTGCCCCAATCCCTGGCCGCTGGTCCAGGTCCCGATCCCCATCACTTTCCCCGGCCCCTGTCCTTAGTCCTTGGCACCAATCCCTTGGATCCGACATAGGTCAACAGTCGCGATCCCCTGCCCCAATCTCGGTCCCGATCCTCGGACTCGGCCTCGGTCCCCGGCCTCTATCCTCAACGCAAGTCCTTGGTCCTTGGCACCGATCACTTGGCCTCGGCCCAGCATAGGTCCCTGTTCATGGTCCCCTTTCCTAATCCCGGCTTCAGTCCTCGGCCTTTATCCTCGGCCTCGGTCCTCGGTCCCCGGCACCGATCCCTTGGTCCTGACCCGGCACAGGTCCCTGGTCGCAGTCCCCCATCTTAGTCTCGCCCCCCAACCCTAGTCCCCTTTCCCGATCTCGGTCCCCGGTCCTTTGCTTGGGCCCCAGTCCCCGGTCTTTATCCCTATCTCGGCCTTGGTCCCTGGTCCCCCTCCAAGGTCCTCGGCCCCCAGTGTCCCTAGGCCCCAACCTTGGCCCTGGTTCCCCTGTCCCGGCCTTGGTCCCGATCCTAGCCCCCAATCTTTACCACTAGTCCCAATCTCGGTCCTCGGCCTCGGTCCTCGGCCTAGGTCCCGGTTCGCGGCCCCGGTCCTCAGTCCCGGTCCCGGTCCTCGGTCCAGGTCCCAACCCTGGCCCCTGTCTCCGACCCGGCCTCGGTCCCCAGTCTCGGTCTTAGCCTAGGTAGAGGTGTGCATGGTGCGGGCCGGTCCGGTCCTAGCATGGACCCGAGGACCGCACCACTAGTCTCGGTCCCCATATTTTCGAGACCACGGATCAGACCAAGACAAGCTATCACGCCCCAAACTCGGTGAGCACGCGAACATCCCTGTCCATGCCTTTCATTCGAGAAAGCTCCAGGATCCAACGGTCAATAACTTACAAGAATTCGCATGTGAAAGCAATGTCTTCTTCAATTATATAAATACAATTGTACCCGATGACTTAGGATAGATACATCAAAAGCAACAACCAATACACGTAGGTTCAACTCTTAACCCGCCAGTCAGATATACAATCCTAATATCACAAAAGACAAATATACTATAAACACAACTGTCCATTATCCCTTTTAATGCCACTCCATGGCAAACTCGTGCTCCCTTCGCCTGCAACCTGAAAAATGTAAGCCCCCACTAGGATGAGATATAAATCTCAGTAAGGTGGGTCCTAACCCTGGGTTAGGCCGACCGTCCACTCAGGCAGTCCTCCAATCCTCTATCTTTTCAAACTCAAAACTTACAGGCAGATAAGGCACCATTCAATGAAACAATGACATATAAACGACAGGCATGCAAAAATGAACTCATGTCACATTCAGATGATAATACACTTGTATACTCAGCCTGCCACTTCACCACATCCATCAACCTCTGCCTGCCTCATTATCTAGCCCGCGAACCAATCGCCTCAGGCTCGGCCCGCGTAAACGCATCAGACCATCCTCGGTGACCCGCGTAAACGCATCAGGTCCAGGTTCATTTCCAGGCAGAGTTTATGAACTCATACTCTATCCCGTGATTAGATCACATCAGGACTGTGGCTATCTCAGCCCCGCGACTTCCTCGCATTAGGGCGCCATCTAATCATTCTTCACCCCGTGACCTCGTCGCATTAGGGTCTCAACCTTCCGTCCCGTGTCTCACATGCCTCAGGGTCATGCCATGTCATGCTCATGCCACATCGAATCTAATGCTTTGATTTTCAATTCAATTTCACAATTAATGGCAAAGCGCATTCTAATGCATTTCACAAATTCCGTGGCATGCAAAGTAAGTCAAATAATACACAGGCATGACAACCCAATCAGGAACAAACAAGGTCACGCCCGTTCATCCTAGAACATTTTAGGACATTTTAAAAGTTATCCCTTTTGAAAATCTCTCACAAATCAAACCAATCAAGCCTCGACTTACCCAATCGAATCCAATCTTCCTATCCTAAGGTTAGAAATTTTCTTACCTTTGCTTGGCGACACAATTCACTCCTCCTTAAGCTCCTTAGGATTTGGCCAACTCAAGTCCAAGGTCAATTCGCCGCACAACCTAGCATTTCCAATCAATTAGTCAATTTTCATGCCCAATTTCCTTAATTCATAAACCATAAACCTTCAATGCATAACCTTCATCTTCTTATCATGCCTCAATCATCAATTTGGAGCTCAACTCATTCATCCCCAGCCCCTTCACAGATTCGATTTGCACCAAACCGAACCGATCCTTCTTGGTTCGGTGCAAACCGAACACATTCAGACTTCCATCACTCCTAAAGTCATCATTTAAATGCTATACCACCTCTTTACATGTCTATCTTTAGGAGGCTCATTGAAAATTTGAGCTAGATTGGTTGCCGAAAACCCTTTGAAGTCGCCGGATTCTTCATTGGTCAGTACCGACAGTTTTCTGCTCCAATTTCACAAGACCGGTTCAAGGTCAAAACTTTATCAATTCAAGCCCCAATTTTTACCACAGATTCATCTACATCTCTACTGAGTCTCCACAAAATTTGAGCTCAAGACTCCAAAAATTCGACCATCAAAGGGACCAAGAACAGAACCTACCTCTGGTTGGTTTCTATTCTATCGGCCTATGGGAGAATGCTTGCTCTGAATTCCACAGTGCTCCAAATGCTCCTATTCTTATTGGAGAATGTCGGCAAGACATGGAACTTTGTTGTGGTGGTCGGTCGGCAGCAGATAGTGGCTGCAAGTGGCCCTCGTGAGCACCGAACAAAGGCTCCATAACTGATCATAGGTTCCTCCAAGTCAGTTTCTAGGTGAAATATACAAGGTCGGTTCGTGGTCAAAAATATATCAAATTAAACCCAAATTTTTACCAAAGATTCCTACACGTCTCGGCTTGATCTTCACAAAACATTTAGACCACCAAAGGGACTGAGAACCATACCTACCTTAGATTGGAGCAGTTTACGTCGACTCTCGGGAGAATCCTTGCTTCGGTCTCCTCAGTGCTCTAAATGCTCCGATTCTTATTGGAGAATGTCGGTAAGACATAGATCTTTATTTGGGTGGCTGGCCGGCATCCAGGGGTGGCCGAAAGTGACCGTGGTGGCCAACGAAGTGGAGCTCCAGAATCTGTCCGACGACAGCAAAATGGAGGAAGAAGAAGATGAAGGTATCTGGTGTTCTCTCTTGGAGTTTGGCTGAAAATTGCGAAGGCGAGGAGAGATAAGAAGCTTTATTCAAGGCTTGGTCAAAGACCTTTGATTGGTAGGTGGGAAAAAGTGTGAGATGACCTTAGCCCTTGGATTCTTGACACTTGTCATTTGCTCTATCCAAGGAGATCCAATGGCTCTCTCCTTGTCCTTGTTTTCAGCAGCCATGGGTGGGTTGTAATGTCCATTTTGCCCTTCTCCAATTGTAATAACAAAGTTCTTAGCTTGAGAGGCAAAACGGTCATTTTACCCCCGACGTTCCGAACGTTTTCCTCATTCCGAAAACCTTCGATAGGGCGATGGCCAATCCGAATGACATTGAAATTCTTGATTTTTCATTTCAAATCTTTCAAGGCTCATTTCTGATAGTTTTCTCTATCAGACGTGGTTCCAGCCTATCCCGAACCGACGGACGGCTTTCGCAGATATTACGCGTATCAACCTCGTGATTCATATCATGCTTAGGGCTCGTCAATTTGTGGCGGCTTTGGTTGTCATGTAATTGTGAGGGTCTATCACTAGCTCCTAAGGTCTCGATCTTCACAGTCCGATTTAGGAAAATTTTGCAAATCATACGTTGGTTAAGCGGCATCACCCGCGCTCCAATCGTATGACACTCGCAAGGCATCCCTTAATCGTTCTTGGATCGGGCTTTTTGTGGCTCTAAATATCCCATCGACAATCCTTATGGTCAAACCGTCATTTCCTATCCGAGTTTCCCAAGTCTACGTACTTCATCTCGCATTAGCCTTTCTCTTTTGGTCAGTCTACTCGAATTGATCAGGTTCGAGCGGAATACGACGAAATTCATCTCTAGATACACATTTTTCATTACTGAGCCTGAAATTGACTAAAGATCAGAATGTCACATAGGCGATCTGGGCCGATCCTAGTCCGGGCCGGTCCCAGGCCAGACCTAGTAGGACCATTAACTATAACTACTTATAAAAATCTAGCCCTTAAAAATTACAATACAACGTTAATTTACAATCTATAATCGACCTACGACGGCAAGACAATCATGTAAATGCTAGGGGCACCCAACGTGTGTTCGATCCGGCCTTGAAGGCTTCACGAGATCTTTTATGCTCGTAATTGACGCTCGCATGTGGCCCGCTGAACTTAGGTAGGCGATGGAACCGAACTTGGATTTTATTTCTTTCTTTTTTATTTTTGGTTGTGAAAAAAAAAAATAGATTTCTCAAATCTGCATAATGACTAGAGTTCTTATCCTCATGCATGTACGTGCTTATTCTTCGTGCACGTGCCTATCATAAGGAACTGATCTTATTATCAATTAAGACCCGATTTTGTCCTAAAGTAATACCAAAATTGAAATTGCTAAATAATATGTACAATGACACCAGTAAACTCAAGAGGCATAGGATGATATTCATGGGCTTCTCAGAATGTTAAAAATAGGTTAACTCTAGATGTAGATTAATTTTAAAAAAAATATTGGCGGTCTGGTCCCAAACCATGGAACCGGGAACTGGACAGCCCAATCACCAGTCCCATTTATTAGGGCTAGGGATCAAACCGCCAACCTCAATGATTGGACCAACTCGGCCGGTCTTGGGCCGGTCCTAGGTCGGTCCGGTCCAATTTGCACACCCCTAAGCCTAGGTCCCCGATCGCCGTACTCAGCCCTGGCCCTAGTGTCGATGCCGATATCCTGCCCGGTTGCCGACCTCGGTCCCGGTCGCTTAAAAAAGTGCATTAGATTTTTTTTGTATAGAAGTATTTTATTAATATTATTTTCTTAAAATGTTAGTTTATTTTGATAATATGGGTCAAAACGGGTTGGGTTGAGTATGAGTCAGTCGCGGATCAGATCAGGAGAGTCATTAATTTTGGGTTAATATTGATCATATGAGTCAATATAGGTCGAACCATATTAGACCCGACCCGACCCAACCCGCCCATTTGGCACCTCTAGTTTTAACTCAACCCATTTTCTACCTATTCTCGGCTTGTGGCTTGCAGTTTCCCAAGCATCACTTATAAATGGATATCAAATATATTAGTTTATATTTTATATATGAAAAAGAAAGAAAAATTAAAATTGAAAAATGTAAAAATTATTTTGGAAGACCTCCACTGCCTCTGACAACCGCCCACCTTTAGCCACTGCCAACCACTGTTGTCGTCCATCGTGGCCCATCGCTGATGAGAAAAAGGAAAATAAAATAAAAAAACATATCTAAAAAATAAATACAATTTCTAATATAAAAATAATTTTTTATTACTAAAAATCAAGTAACAATTTTTTAATAATAAAAATGATTTTTCATTAAAATTTTAAAAATTATTTCATGAAAGTATTTTATCAATATCAATATATTATAAGAAAAAATATTGCATGATTTGGTTAAATTTAGAAATATTTAACTAATATGGATCAGTTAAGGGCTGTGTTTCGTATAAGTCATTAAATTTGTATTGTATGAAAAATGAATCAAAAGGGGTTAAATTATTCAATATGGATTAGACCTTATTCGAGCTAACCACAATTCGTCTCGATTCAACCTGCCCATTTGACATCTCTAGGGTCAATGAATTTATCTAGCATTGTTCATGAGAGTAGTAGCTGTCCTTGCCTTCATTTCATTAGTAGAAGTACCCGTTTGTTGCGTACATGCAAAAAGTTGATATTTAAAGAATTTTGCATAGTCGATCTATTTGACAATATCCTAAGTATTATTTAATTGGTAGTTGACAATTTCTGTAATGACTATACTTTATTTTTCATTCAATTGACAACTTAAACTTTTAGAGCAGTTGACAAGTGATCCCACTCAATTCGCTGGTAAACTAGCGTGGTTGAGAGTGTAATTAAGGCAAGTAGTTGAGCAGCCTTTCAGGGCTGAGTTCTTGCTCTAGCTATAGGTTTCTAAGGTTAAAATTGATATATTTAGATGGCATAAGCAGTCATTGGCTGAATTGTTTGGTTCTGTGCATGGATAAGAAAATGAGACTGGAATGAACGAGGTCCAGTTTTGAAAACCCAAATCAATGCAAAACAATATCATTTGATCAAGCAACCCCAAGATTGAAGATGAATTACATCTCTTGATTTGGATGGTAGAGCCATAAGGAAGTTCTAGCTTGAGACTTGTATTATTCACTGACGCAGCTGAGGCATGTTTACTATCCGTCCGGATAAAATTGAGGATGTGCAAAGAAGTATTCATTACTGATTGCCTGTTAGCATCGTCCATTCATAATTACTCTGGTTGAGGTGTTTAGCCATATCATTCATTTTCTGGGACCACAATTTGCAGCAGGCTAATGCAGGGGCCAGTAGCCACGGAGAGAGGGTTGATAGCGTAATGAAGACAAGCTGTGAAGTTATTGAATATGGATGGAGCAAGGACAGAGCTCCTACAGTCTACAGACACTTTTGTCTTGGGATTAGCTACAAGTATCTGGAAAAGAATGATTCGATGAACAGGTTGAATGAATATCAATAAGTTATTGACTTGAACAAACTCATTATTGATACAATGGGGGCCGCTGGACATGTTTCTTGTCCATACTTAGTCGATATTCGCCTAATAATTCTTGTATGTAAGATATGAGCATGCTCTCACCCAATAATAATAATAATAATAATAATAAAATAATTGTGTCCTAGGTTGCGTTATTGCGACCATCCCGATAGAAGGTGGACGGACGTCTAGAGATATTGCTCAAAAGACAATTCGATTGGTTCATCGAGAAAGTGATCCACCACATAACAATCCTAGGGGCTAATTGATTAAGAGCATGATGCCCTCCCAAGTCCATACTTCGCACGACGTTGGGATATCCTCCACCAGCCCTTTAGGGTTGGCTAGGAACCAAATGAGATGTGAGAGTTGCGTCTCGTTTCCTATGTAACTAGATATTCTAAACTCAATGACTTAACTACACTAATGTTACAATTAGCATATATACTTTCGATACCACTAACTTGGAAAGTCGTTATTTAAATGGTCACGCGCATCTTGATTACCAATTATGATCGTATGGGTGTCACGACTGCATGCACATGTTCTTGAGGGGTTCATTATGATCCTAAGCCAGTCCTAATCAATGTAGAAAGGAAATGAACAAACGAGTTACTGAAGAAGTGTGGCACAATAATAAAACACCCAAATATTTAAAGCTTTAAGTAGATGTGTGTGAAATGGAAACCTGGCACAAGTTGGCTAACGAATACACAGCCTTTTAATTGAGTTTTGTGACATGAATACTTATAAGCCGAAAACTGCATACTTCGCCCTCAACCACCTCCAATCATTAGATTGATGCCGGCACCACCACGCCAACGGCCACCACCGGCCGCCATCCAATCGCCATCAAGACATCTGTTAGCACATCATCTTCTCTGGGTCATAATAGATCACCATTCTCGACCACCAAACATCTAACATTTCACCATCGAAAGATAGAAGGACCGCTCTGGAGCAGATTTCAGAGAAGCAAACCAATGTTCGAAAGTCGACGTTTCAGCCATGCACTTCAACGACCATCTCCTTATGCATAATACATAGGGGAAAATAAAGAAAAAAGAGAATATGGTATGCTCAGATTTGGACTCGGGAATCGTGAAATATGATAAAAATAGCACTCTGAGGAAACAATTACATACATTTCGTGAAGCTACAAATATATTTCTTTGTCTCGATTTGTTGAAGTGCGACAACCATCTACAATGCAGACTTTTTTTCTTCTCTTTTTTTTCCGGTCGAAAACGAAATTTGCATTTTTATCATAAGAGTTCTAGCCAGGATAGCCCACTGAAGGGGCATCACTACAAAGCAAAGTTCATAGGGTTTGTGGAGGGGAGAAGAGCCAGTTGCGTGGAAGACAATGATTCTGTGGGCTCTCGCCGCCCAATCAGCAACCATATTTGCACTTCTTGGGCTAAATTCTAACCAAACGGAGGGAAGGCTAGCAAGAACGAAAGTACACTCTGATGTAAGCACTCGATTGTTCCAGCAGAAGTGATGTGTGGAGGACAGTGCTTGGGCTAGATCTAGCCGGTCCGAGTGGACAGATATTTTGTTCAGTCCTTTCTCTTCCACAAATCTAAGAGCTTCAAACCACATTCCCATGGCTCCAGCTAGTGAATCTGGTTATCCAGCTTATGTTGTGTTGGAAAGAGCCGTCGAGAGTAAGACGTCTCTCCATCTTGACTTAGCATTGTCTCAAAGAATACCGAAGATGTAACACAAAAATTATTTTGTTGGCTTATTTTGGTTCTGTGTTGTTTTCTTAGAAGATGAATGTACTTAACTGGCTATTGTCGATTTCGCCGGTTATATTTGATCTCATGGTGCGGCATCTATTGCTGAGAACTTCCAACTTTAAAGTGTCTACGGGGGTCGGAAGTGCCTTGGTTGTCTCAACCTATTTTATGATTTGTGATCATCTATTCCATGACCAGCATGCCAATAAATAAGTTTTTGAGCTATCGAATTTATTGGTTTTAGGCAATCTCCAAAACTGTATTTGGTTTTGATGGTATTTACCACGTTTTCTGTGACACTTCCCGAATTATAGTGCCACGTGAGTGAGAGCATTCAAAGTCTATGTTTTCTTTTATACATTACAAAAAAGAATTTAAAATGAGGTGACAAGGAGGCTACTTTTTTTTTATGACCGAGTTGTTCGGGCCAACTTGCGTGCACTTCGACTATTCCTCGGAGGACTAGTACAAGAGGTTGATTTTTTGTAGAGATAAAAGTTAATTTTTTATTGATTTACGCCATCTTCTTTTTAAAGGCCAGATGACATTACATAGTCTGCTTCAAAATTGGATATATTGGTTATGTAGTCTTGTTAAAAGTTGTTTTTAGCTCTTCAGCAACTTTTCCAACATGCTTGATTATTTGTAGATTTACCATATACATTCCTCCTAGCTTAGATTTTCTATTGCTGGTTATTATATGGAAGATGGGATACGGACAGCATCATATGGTTATGTTGGTGGCCATGAAGAGAAAAAGTCATCCACAAGTGGTATCTTCATGAGGTAAATCTTGTGTCTCCATTGACTTTGTAAGAGAATCTCGTTCAATGAAAGTGGGATGCTATTATACTTCTAAATTGTAGTATTTTCGGCAAAATCATGTATAATGTTATTTTGCAAGTGTTTTACAATGATAAAATATCAAGTAAATATCGGGAAAATATTAGTTGTGCGTGATAAACTGCAGAAAAAGGTGACTAATACTTGATCTTCACTCAAAATGCTTATTCTAGTGCCTAAGTGCATAAAAGAAAGACGCGGACATTGCAGTTGAAGAGTCTGAGAAACATTGTGTCTTTTGCTTTTGTCTCTCATATGACCTTGGCGTTATTGGAGTTTCCGCATTGATACATTCTAGGCAGCTATATGTGCTTGAAAATGTTCATTTGTCAGTAATCAGTCTTTTGTCTTGCCTCCAAGTACGATTGAAAATTTGAAATGCCTATATAATTGAGGTTTTAAGGGATATAGCTTTATGCAACTAGTTTTGACTCTCAAAAAGTTTAGGAACATCTGTATCGCAGTTTAACAACGGTTAACTCATTTTATTTTGTTCTATGACACTTGTTATTGCTTGCCAAGGGTTAATTTTAATGAGAACTATCAATTGATGTGGGTAGACTTGCTTGTTTGTAATGGCTTCTATTGGTTTATGTAGGGAACAACTTTATTTTGTAAGAAGCTAATCCAAGCAGTATATAATGCTATGCTTATAAATTTATTAATTATTATCTGTTTCTTGACCTTTGATATTGTGTCTTGACAGATATACTGGCGGTTCTTTTTTATTCCGTTGTTGGAGAACTCATATATTGTCCGAGCCGACAGACATTTTCCTCCCTGGTTAGCCATTCCACTTGCATCTAGATTGGCCAATGAAAGGACCGGCATTTTTTTTTCCCTATCAAAAGGGACCACTGCCAAATCAAGACTAAAAATCATTCTGATTGCATAAAATGGATTTGATGACTACAATGCACTCACACTGTTTGTCGAAATATCCCTCCGACATAGTTTTCAAAGTAACTTGCAATTTTGCCAATTGAATGGCTGGATTGCCACTCAACCGTTTCACTATACTTCTTGTATCCGGCTGTCCTCCCTATCTCTCTTGACCCATTAATCGGGCTATGCTAGGCTGGTAATCGGAGGACTCATTAGTATGGTTTAGTCACCTCATTAATGTATGGACTTGGTCTCAGTTACATTTCATTGTTGTTAGATAATATTTTGGTTGTTCTTTTCGCTCGGCGTCTCAGTGTGTCCCCATGTCTATCGATGATGATTACTGGTAAGGAGTAAAATGGTGTGTATACTGGATTCTTGACTATGGTCTTTTGCTCTATCTAACGTTATATTTTTTATTAAAATATGTCTCGAGTTTAAGTTCGTTGGATGAAAATCAGATTGAATAAATATAGTTCTTGATCGTGGAATTAAGTAGAAAAAAAAAAGGTTGACGTTCGGAATAGCAAAGAAAGATGGACACGTAATTCTTTCTTTTGATATTGGAGATGGCCAAGCTGCAAAAGAATAGGAAAGTTTGGATTAAAGATAAGAGGAAACTAAAACTCAGATATTCACTTTCCTGATCACGTTGATGTCAAATCAAGAAAGGGCAAAGTCGAAGATTTGGGTTGACCGAACTAATGCTTTGCTGTACATGGATTTCCTTTGCTGTTCCCGCTAAAGTCGGCCACCGAACGTCCTTTTCTTGTATATGCATATATCATTCTAGATCTCTACGAGTAGTCCTTGAAGCGTCGTTCTCTGAGTGCTTGAGAATAGTCTTGAAGCGCTGTTCGGCGACGAATGATTGGCATTGGATATTCATTTTATTTGCGAAATTATATTAAGAATTCAAGTGTCGAAGCTGATTAAATCTTGAGATTAGATTTGTATTTTAATTTTTTTGCGAGATTGAGATATTATTTCGTTAGGAATTGAGGACTAAACACTGTATGCGTTCTTGAATATAATTGAGGCTTGGGAAACACCGAGAGTTTTTGAGTATTCGAGTGATTTGTAATCTCCGAATTATATCACTCGTTTTATAGTGAAATCCGTTGCTGCTCTCCCCGTAAACGTAGGTATTTCCGACCACATGTGGTGTCCAATTTACTTTACTTATTCTATCTATTTATTTGATCGATCGCTTGATTCCACTCAATAATTGGTATCAGAGCTAGGCTTACTTGAGTTGAAACAAATTGATGGCGATAGAAGAAACTAAAGGAAAAATCGACAGATTTGAGAGGAATGACTTTATTTTCTGGAAGATGCAGATAGAAGATTATTTATATCAGATAAAGCTGCACGAGCCCCTGTCTAGAAGAAACCAAAAACAATGAAGCAAGCCGATTGGGAATTGATAGATAGACGAACGATAGGTGTTATTCGACTGACGTTGGCTCGTAACGTCGCGTTTAATATCATCAAGGAAAAGACTACTGCAGGTTTGATGAAAGCCTTGTCGGACATGTACGAGAAGCCCTCTACGATCAACAAAGTCTATTTGATGCGACGTCTCTTTAAATTAAAGATGAGCGAATGTACATCAATTGCTAATCATATCAATGAATTCAATGTGATCGTTAGTCAATTGAGTTCAGTTGAGATTGACTTTGAAGATGAGGTACATGCTTTGATTATATTATCCTCAATGCCTGATAATTGGAATACTATTGTTACTACTGTTAGCAATTTCTCTAAGTCGACAAGTTTGACGTTTTGATGGGATTTGTGATTTAATTCTTAGTGGGGATATCCATTGAAGAGAATCTGGCAAATCTGTATCTGCACCTTGAGTAGGTGAAAGAGGAAGAGTTAGTACGCGTGTTAGTAGAAGCAGTATGAACATGAATAGATGCAGTCAGTCCAGGACTGGCAATGTTGTTTGTTGGAACTATGGCAAGAGGGGCATCTTAAAAGAAATTGCTTAAAACTGAAAAATGAACAAGTAAATGAATTAGAGTTGAATCTACGGATGATGTTGTAGTTATAACTGAAAGTTCTGATGGTGTCGATTGTGTCTTGTCTGTCACTAACGATTCGTCGTTTGACAGATGGATTATGGATTCTAGTTGTTCTTTTCATACTACACCAAATAGGAACTGGTTTACTTCTTAATAATGAATAGATAGTAGTAACGTGCAATTGGGAAACAACGCTGAATGCAATGCTATAGGTGTTGGTGACATTAAAATCAGAATGCATGACGGTATTGTGAGGACATTGACTAGAGTATGGCATGTTCCAGAATTAAAAAAAAAACTTAATTTTATTGGGTGCCCTAGATTTAGCAGGATGCAGGTATTCTTCACGAGGTGGAGTTCTAAAGATTGTCCAAGGTGCTCTAGTGATAATGAAAGGAATCAAGCATGGCGGCTTGTAAGAACTTCAAGGTGAGACATTGATAAGTTTCGCTCCCGAGACGTCGACATCTATTCGAGAGAGTCTAATGTCTACTCGAAGAAAGCCTAGGTGTTTGTGCAAAAGCACAAGTTTGATGATGTTGTCAGGAATACGCGGTCGAGAACTTTGATCGGAACGAAAATTGGTAAGTTGATCAAACATGTGCGAACTGACAGTAGCATGGAGTCCTGTTCGAAGCTGGTAAATAAATTATGCATGACAAGCGGCATAGTGAAACATCGCACTAATGCTAGTAAACCATAACAATTTGCAGAATTGATGAGCAGAGCATTACTAGAGACGGCCCGTAAAAAGATCTCTAATGCTGGTATGGTTAGGAGAATTTCAGCAAACACGCTTAATATGAAGAACTACTTGGTGAATAGATCCTCATCGACTGCGATTGGATATCGGACTCCCAAAAAAATATGGTAAGGTAATATTGCTGATGATTTTATTTTTAGAATGATTAGTTGCCCATGTTATTATCAAGTTAGTGATGGTAAACTCGTTGTGAGGGCAAGGTGCATATTCCATATCTATACACAATGTGAGCGGAGCTATCAGTTGTGGTGTCCAAATATAAATTTACCTGTTTGCAGCAGAGAAGTTACATTTAACAAGTCTCCAATACTTCAGGCTAGGAGTGATTATAGCAGTGTCAAATACGGATCTGAACGGTGTTCAGTTTGAAGTGGAGTTATAGCCAGAAACTCCTGAGGTAGCGGATGCGAACGCAGTAATTGACACAGATGGTGCTTATAGCAAGGTGGAGCCTATAGAGCCAATAGTTATTGTAACTACTGATATTGACAAGGTACTTTTTCGGTTTACTAACAGATATGGATGCAGCGACGGTTTTGCTTTATCTGTGATTGAGGAGCTTGTGTCAAATAGTCTTTGTGGAGTAGTTAAAAGTGCATATTCAGTTGGTGCTTTGATAAGACCCTCAGTTATGACAAAGTTCAAGCGCGGCTTCGACTTGAATGATATCTGTGGCGGTTGAGCCCATTAGAGCTGTGAGAAATTAACATATGAAGTTTGAAGTTATTAGCAAAGTAATTGTGATTTGGCTCAAACGCCGAGCCAAAGTGAAAATTGTTAAAATATATCTCGAGTTTGAATTTGTTGGATGAAAATCAGCTCAAATAAATATAGTTGTTGATCGTGGAATTAAGAAGGAAAAAAAAAAAGGTGGGCGTTCGGAATAGGAAAGAGAGATGGACACGTAATTATTTCTTTGATACTGGAGATGGCCAAGCTGTAAAAGAATAGGAAAGTTTGGATTAAAGATAAGAGGAAACTAAAACTCAGATATTCACTTTCCTGATCACGTTGATGTCAAATCAAGAAAGGGCAAAGTCGAAGATTTGGGTTGACCTAACTAATGCTTGCTGTACATGGATTTCCTTTGCTGTTCCCGCTCAAGTCGGCCACCGAACGTCCTTGTCTTGTATATGTATATATCGTTCTAGGTGTCTAAGAGTAGTCCTTGAAGCTCCGTTCTCTGAGTGCTTGAGCACAGTCTTGAAGCGCTGTTTGACAACGATTGTTTGGCATTGGTTATTCATTTTATTCGCGAAATTACATCAATAATTCAAGTGTCGAAATTGATTAAATCTTGAGGTTAGATTTATATTTTAATTATTTTACGAAATTGAGAAATTATTTCGTTTGAAATTGGAGGTTAAATATTATGTGCATTCTTAGATGTAATTGGAGCTTGGGAAACACCGAGAGTGTTCGAGTGACTCGAGTGATTTGTAATCTCCGAATTGTATCGCTCGTTCTATAATGAAGTTCGTTGCTGCTCTTCCCGTGGACGTAGATATTTACGATAGAATCGCGTACATCTTGTGTCCGATTTACTTTACTTATTTTGTCTATTTATTTGATCGATCGCTTGGTTTCGCGCAACACTTTCAATGTAATTATTTGTTTACTCCATAGGGAAAACATTTGATAGATGGCGTTGGTTTCATTGCGGTGGCTGATAATGGCGGTTTGGAGATAATTCATGGTTGACGATGGTATCGTTGAACCTAATCTTTTGAGTGTATTGATTTGGATACAGATTTGTTGATAATCCTAGCATTCCAGTTGTGGAGCTTAACGTGAGCAAAGTGAGAATGTGGAGCTAGACGAAAAGAAGGAAATATAAATAATGAAAAGGAGTAAAAGAAATGTCCACTACTAAACCAAGGCTTCAAAATGGGCGATATGACGCATGATTGCAAAAGCCGATCCCGCGGTCCATCTCTCGATCGTTTAATTAGTTAATTGCCTGTATTCAACGCATTCTTGATTGTTTATAAGCAATGAATAAATGAATGGTTCATGAGTCCAAACCGAGGACGTCGGCCCAACATACTAGGCAGTCCATGGAGATGAAGACGTGTGTATTCTCAAAGAAAGATTGTCTTAAGATTGATGTCCATTCCGATTTAATTCATTGTTATACCCTCGATCATGTTTCGGGATTTCAATCTTTGGCTTGTAATATTAAACACCCGACGAGTTGGGGGTCTTTACTTATTTGCTTTAGATTAGCCCTTTAATTGCATTCCCTCTTTAAACCATTTGTATGATTTGGATATGTTACCTTTTCTTTTATGATAGGAATTAAAACATTAGAAAATGTCTTGAAAAAAAAAACCTAAAGGACCATCTGCATGAACACTTAGCATGGGCGAAAGAATAATTTAATTTTAATTAGTTTAAATTAATATGGGCTTGTTTTGGCTTTAGTAAGTTCAGGCTTGTCTTGTTTCCCAAAAAAAAAAACAGTAGCTCAGGCTTCTCTTGATTTTAGTGAAATTTGACGACTTGTGGCTTAAGAAAATAAGATTTGTTTAGATCTCAAAGGAATTTTGGGGATGATTTCGGGGTTGAATTTGACTTAAACAGGTAAGCCATTTCATTTTTTTCAAGGCCTTTCTTGCCTCCAGTTTAGTTTTTAAAAATTAGCATAAAAATTATTATAGTGATTGATTAAAGTAAACAAAAATATGACGGCAGTAATGATGTCATTGATTAATGCGGGCTTAAGGTGATCATGCCATTTATTAATTGACCGTTAGACCTCATTGTGATATTATCAATGATCGACCTGATTGCATGAAATCGTTTATAATGGTCCAATGGCATCATTAAATTGACCTTCATATGAGTTTGTGCTGCAAATCATCAGTCCTCAGTGCACTCATTGTACTGGTCAACTTTGGCATTTGCAAGTGATGACTATTATCGAAGGCAAGATTTATTAATTGTTTGCAAGTTATATTTCACACTATCATACATTTACGTTAGGCTTTAATGGATAATTTTTGTTGAATTTGTTAGGGGTAGTTTTGGAAATTGGATAAAGTGAGTGAAAAAAAAAACAGATGCTTAATATGTAGACGAGTAGCTCGCGCTCTTGTGCTCTTTTTTGTGCTTTTTTTGGCGAAAAAAAAAACATGTGACATGTTATTATCGTAAAAATTCTTGATTATCTTGTCATTTAACCAAAAAAAAAGTGTTATGGAGTCACATAATAATGGTCACAAAAGAATTTGCCATGAAAAAAGTCAAATAATGCACATCTCCCTTGCATTTATTTTGAAATACAAAGTACTTAAAGTCGAAATTGTTTCTATTTATATTAAGTAAAAATAGTTGGCTCCCTTTGAAAAGTCCAACAATATTTGCGACCAAAATGACCTCTCATTGAGTGTGTGCATGTTCAAATCAATTTGGTAATCAAACCGAATCGACTGAAGTTGACCATTTGCCAAGCTGGTTCACAAATGAGATCGGAGAGGTCCTTGGGTAAAAAACTTGGAGAATCGTTGATAGCTAATTTATATCGTTAACCTTCATAACTACCCGAGAACCAGCCATGTATGGGCGATTTACTTTGCCTAGAGCGAAGCTAAATGTGTATCTCTGCTAATGCTGTTGTACGCAGCTCATAAGATTTTTTGACGTTAAAATTAAATTCTATGATGACCAATTTAGCGTTAAACTTATCTACTTGGCCACTTTAATCCTAAACTTAGCAACAGTTTTTCAATATAGTCCATCCTGCCAATGTAGGCCGAAGATAATTGAAGTGGACAATTTTAGTTTTTTTAAAAAAATTATTTTTTGATTTTTTGATTTTGTCCTTTACTCTTTTCGAGTCATATAGCCAAGACCAACCACAAGCAAAAAGGAATGAAAAGAAAAAATTCAAGAAAATTTTTAAAAAATTGCAACAATCGTACATGTTACCTATGCGATGTCATGCAGAACAGACAATATTTATGTCAACGATTTTTTGCCAAAGATGGCTGGTGAGGTTATATTGGAAAATCATCAAAAAGTTTAGAACTAAATTAATCAAAGTAGGAATTGATAGTAGTATAGTATATGAGATTACTGTATAGTTAATTGTCTCGAGAGTAGCTTGAAATTGTTTAAATCCCTCTAAAATATACGTCTCCATAGTTAACCTTAAATTGACAATTCAAAGAAGGGAGATATTATTTCGCATAAGTGCATTAAAAATTTAACTTTAATTGTATCAGAATGTCATTCCATTTAAGGAAGTTCTTTCCATTGCGGAGGACGGATTCTTCGCTAATATATATTTATTTCTAGGTAGTTTTTTTTTTCCTTGTGGAACTTAGGCATAAATAAGAACATTTGTAAAGAACAAATATAATACCAACGAAAACATTTGTAATTGAATATTATCTATCAAAACTTTGTAAAGATAGACTAGAACTTTATCGAGAGGCCTATTGCTGAAACTTCTAGATGGCCTATTGCTCAAAATGCTAGATGCATTTAGTACTTTTAAAAAATAAACGAAAAATTAATAATGTAGTCGATAACCACAAAAGAATCATATGCACCATTTATTTATTTTTAATTTTCGTTTATTTCGCGAAAAATGATTGATTTTAGAATCACTTTATAAAAAATGAGCACACGTATCCTTTGAAATAATTAGTCGATGATAATATTTTCATTTTCGCCATAAGTATGAATATTTTTGGATAAAAGAAAATATTATTTGTTCATTTATTTTTTAAGCATCACAAATAATTTTTTTAAAATATATATTTTTTAAAAATCATTGCAAATCTAGCATACACACTCGCCCCCTCTCTCTCCCTCCCTCCTCAAAACCTCAGGCATCCCACATATTTCTTCTCTCTCCTCCCGCTTGAACAGCACCGTGGCACTCTTGAGCTGCAGCAACCCTCCCCGCCGTTGCCGGATCTCTCTCACTCTCCGACTTCCGTGAGATCCCAACGTGAGGTTACGACATTTTAACCAGTCCTCCTCGAGAAGAAGGACCATCTTAATGTTTTGATCCAAGATTTCTTTGAAAATGAAGTATGTCCGAACTTTGAATTGGATAATTACACGTTTGATGTTTAGGCAACAAAGGATGGGAGGGTTAAGGTACTGGATTTCAACACTTGGGGGGCGTTTACGCTGCCGCTCCTCTTTTCAAGGGACGAACTGAGTGAAGGGGGCGATAAAGGCCTGGCTTTTAGAATTGTATAGAGTCGGTGCCATACGATTACTTGGATACAAGTCCCGGGAGTGGTTGGGACCAGCTCTTGAGAAATGCTGATGAAGAGCTGAGGAGACAAACTGAGGACCCTCCAGAAGCCGGTGCCTAGCGATTGAATTTGAGTCAGTTTGAATCATTTGTTGCTTTTTCTTAGGCATGTTTTCTGTCATGGCTAAAGGTTTGAAGTTGTTCCTTTTTGTGTGATTGTGATACAGGAAATTCTTCTTTATCGCTTTCTTTTCGTATCAGACACAGTCAGCAACTTGCTGAAGTTATATTATCCATGTACATGCACTGCTGGAGTTTTTCAGCCGAATTGGGAGTATCCAATAGGCAGTGAACATGATCTCCGCTGCCCGTGGCTCCATCCTTCTGTTGGGCTTATTTTAGTCCAGTCCAGCCCATGGGTTTAGTTGCTAAACCTGGGATTATAATTTAGCAACACACTTACGTGAGAATAGAAGAGACCGAGAGGTATTGCAGCAAAATAGAAGCCGAAAACGCAGCTGCAGTTTTTCAATGGATAACCTGTCTAACTGAGATCAATTCAACAATCGGAAGTCGATCCGCTGTCCGATTGAGCTGAATTTTTGTCAGTGGTTTCGAGACTCGTTGTTCTTGATTTTGTGCGGTTGGATCGTGAATTGAAGGTATTTATTATAGCTGTTCGTGGGCGTTTCCAGATTGTAATTTTGGGGGTATTTTTCATCCATCTCTCTCGTTTAAGGTGATGTTGTTGCTAGATCTCCACTTATAGTTTTGGGATTTCGTTGTCGTTGAATTCAGCTAGATTTTGTACCTAAACGATTAATTTATAGAGAAGATTCGGGTGGACCCCATGATCGGTCTCATGGTTTTTATCATTCGCATTGAAGGAGTTTTCCACTTAAAAATTATGGTGTCATATTTTCTTTGAGTTCCTATATTTCCATTGGTTATGCTCGATTTGGTTTCTCATATGTTTAGTCAAAGAGGAAAAGTTATTCGCTATTTTTCCCAACAGAGTGGTATCAGAGCATTATTTTTTACTGCACGATGGAATCAAATAGGAGCAGGATGATTAGTTTGAATGAAAAGAATTATCATGTATGGAGAGAAAAAATGGAAGATCTTCTATATGTGAAGCGTTGGCATTTACCGGTGTTTGATGATACTAAACCTAATAATATGAGGGATGCCGATTGGAATCTTGAGCACAAAATTGTGTGTGGATTTATTCTACAATTTGTCGATGATAATATTTTGAATCACATCAGCAAAGAATAATATGCTAGGACTTTGTGGAATAAGTTGGAATCATTGTATGCACGGAAGACTGACAACAACAAAATATGTTTGATTAACCAATTTATGGAGATGACCAATCTATATCGGATCACTTAAATGAGTTTCAGGGAGTGATAGATTAACTTTCTGCCATGAATATTAAATTGATGATGAAGTGCGACAACTTTGGATGCTATGTACCTTACCGGAATCTTGGGAGGCATTTCGTATATCCTTGATTAATGATGCACCTGATGATATTGTTACCATAGATTTTGCAAAAAGTGGCGTTCTGAATAAATAGATGAGAAGAAAAACACATGGTTCTTCCTCTCATTCTGAAGCTCTAGTTGTTAAAAACGGGGGCAGAAGTTAGAGTAGAGGTCCGAAAGGTAGATATAAGAGTTGAAGCACGTCAAGATCATGGAAGAATACTATTGAGTGTCATCACTGCAATAAGATATGTTATATGAAGAAAGATTATTTTCAGCCGAAAAATGAGAAGATGAATGAGAAGAAAAATGGTAATGAGAATAATGAGAAAAGGGGTAACAATAGTTATGATCGGGGAGCAACTGCTACTGATGAACTTGTTATTGTTTGTTATGATAATAATGTTAATTTTGCCTGCGATGATTCAAACTAGTTTATTGATAGTGAAGATTCTCTTCATATTACCTCTAGGAAAGAGTTTTTTACATCCTAAGGTCAAGAAATTTCGGTACCTTAACGATGGATAATGACAATTTGGCCGCTGTTGTCAGTTGTGACATTCTGATTTTCCTGTCATTTCGAGGCCTATCAATGAGAATATATCTAACGATGTATTTCAGTCATATCTCGCTCGGATATGATCAATCTCGAGTTAACTGACCAAAAGGGAAGGCTAACGCGAAACAAGGTACTTTGACTTAGGGAACTCAAATAGGAAATGACACTTTAACCATAAGGATTGCCGAGAGAATATTTAGAGACATTAAAGGCCGATCTAAGAACGATTAAAGAACGCATTGCTAGCGTTATACGATTGGAGTGCGAGTGATACCGCTTAACCAATGTATAATTTGCAAAATTTTTCTAAATCGAACGATAAGCATCGAGACCGTCGGAACTAGTAATAGACCCTCGCGATTACATGACAATCAAAGTCGCCATGAACTGACGAGCCCTAAGTATGATGAGAATCACGGAGTCGATACGCATAACGTCTGCAAAAGCTGCCCGTCAATTCGGAATAGTTTGAAATTACATTTGACAGATAAATGGATCAATACGAGTCTCGAAACTAAAAAATCAAAAATCAAAAATTACAACATTATAATTGGATTGGACGTCGCTTCATCGAAAGAATTTAAATTAGAAAAACGACGTTCCGGATTTCGATGGTGAAATTACCGTTTTGCTCCTCAAGCCTTAGCATTGACTTAATAAATTGATAAAGTCTTTTTTATCATTGACCATACCTTTATAGCTGTCGAAAATAAGGAGGAATGACAAACATTGGATGAAAAATTGATGGACATGTGGACAAGTGTCAAAGCATGCACAATTAGCATTAATTATACCACTTTTAACCTATTATTCTACCCTATTTGACTCTCAATTTGGTGTATACACCCCTCTTCTCCTCCATTCAGCCGAAACCTCCATCACCATAGCCATCTTCAGCTTTTCTTCTTCCTCTTCTTCAAGCCATGAACTGCTCCTGCCCGACCAGCCGCAGACCGTCCCTTCGCGCCGCTCGACTGCCGTCTCCGACGACCCACCGGCCCGTGCCGACCACTTTTGGAAATGGCATAGGCATGACAATTTTTGAGTTGCTTCATTGCCTCTTTATATTTCTGATTTTTTTTTGTGGGTTTCAAGTTGTTTTTATGTTGGTATACAAAACCTCTTTTGTTTTGAAGGAAAAGCTAATTCGTTGTGCCCGTTCGGGAAGTATGACGGCCCTTTCTAATTGCTTTCCTGTTGAAAATTTTTGTAATGATATTTTCATGGGATGGGCTGTCTATAATGTGGTTGATCATGCTTTCTTATTCCATTTCGAACTCGTTTGTTTCTTGCTGCTTTTCATGTTCTAGCTTTTTCTTTAGTCAAGTAACAATGAGATGAACATTATTTCTGAAGGTCCCAAATTGCCAAGGAAAAGACAGGGCTGTCGCATCCTATCGAGAATACATTGCTGCTTATGGGCATGACATTGGCGTATTTAATTGTGCTAATAAGGTTTGTCACTGAACGGCTTGTTAGAAGAGATCAGCAAATAACAGATTATTCATGGCGTTCTCCAACACTGCAATGCGATGTTTGGTCGGTCAACCTTTTTCAGTTTCCTTCCAAAGTTATGAAGTTATAAAACAATTGAACTAGTATAGGTTGTGCACATGATGATGGTACTGATAGATGTGGTAAAATCTTTAACATGAATAGTGAAAGTACTTAGCTGCGTAGATTTCTGACTAGACAAATAGAAGGATCTCAACTTTCATTCTTTGAGGAATAATTGCGATATGGGAAATGCTATGACCAAAACTCTCTTGTAAAGTGCTTTGCCGTTGTACTTTGCTGGAAGATGTTTATGAATTGGTGTCATTTGGTTTGTTGTCTAGCTATTGGAACTCATATTTCCCGTTTATTAGTCTTTGTCTATTTTGTTGACAAGTGATCAACGGTGAAGAGACAGTAGATTCGTGGTACTTGGTTTTTCTTAGTGTGCCCATGGCATGTGAACTTTGGGTTACTATTGATGGTACTGCTTGTGAATGGTAATGCTCGTCAGGGTGGTAGGGACATTATGAATAAGGAATTTGCAACCGTGGACAACATCAAGTTTGAAGGGAGAAAACCAATGGGTTTTAGTGGCGATTGTCGGGTTTGAGCTTTGTGTATGTGTAGCAGCGGCTGTGAAAGGGGGATTGCCTTATGACGCATTAGTGTAGTAAAAGTTTTTCATTTTGTATTTTGTTAGCAGTAGGTGTTGATAGAAGACAATATCTTTTAAACTTCCTAGCCTTCAGAATTGATCAAATTCGACCTGCTTTTGCTGAAATGGATGCAATCATTTGATCGATTCTGCATATTAGTCAAGTTATGTCATTAATTTTCTATTCAGCGACGGCCTTGGAAATTTGCTTTTGAGTTTGTCGGTACTGATACTGTGCTCATGGTTGAATATGGCCTTTCCATATTCATGTCAATCAATCTTGCAGTGTCGTGTTCTTGTTTATTGCGTTAGGTTCTCCTGTGGCACACAAACTCCCTAATGCCTGAGGTGCTTGCACCAAACTAGGCTCTAGGATGTTGGCTAGCGTTTATCTTTGATGGCAACTGCTTACATTCTATTTTATCCTGCTGTGCCTGAAGCATTTTAAATTTGTTTGCCCAGCTCGTTTTACCAGCTTGGTAGCATTTTCTTAAAAGGCCTCAAATCAATGTTCCCACTCTGGTATTTTTAGTTGGAACAGGTTTCAACGTGTGCCAAAACAGATTTTATGACTGAACTATCTTCTTGCCAGGCTTATGCAAGTAGTTAGTTGAATGCCATAGGACAAGCAATATAGGGATAATTTTTGTCGATCAACATCTGAAGAACTTTTATCTCTGATTCTATGCATGTCCTTGAATGGTCCGATGTAGACAACATGAAGACGTGCTGGCTAGAGTTTAATCTCCCTATGTGATGCACATTAGTAATAGTAGAATTTGATGTTCACCTTGAATGTGAAAGGCAGGCATTTTAATGGATCTTATGAATGACCGACCGATTTAGGACTAATGAATTTCCTTAATGGTGAGGTATTTGTTATGCAACAGGTTGTGTCGGTAATGCTGGAAAACTATGCATATCTACAAATGACCTTGGAGTATGCAGAGGAAAAGCCAGGTGGCTTCAAGAAGAGCTTAAAGCAGATCGGGGCTCGTCAATTCAAGATATAAGTGACAAGGTTATTTCCTTACCAATCCGCTTGACCAATCCCAATATAGATAAGACAATATTCTGTCATTTTGTTTTCGATTCTAATATAGTTTTTTTTGTGTTATCTAGGTAATCAATGATTCTTTTGCCGCTTAGCTTAATAGAAGAGGCTGCGACCATGCGTCATGTTCTATTTTTCTGAATACTGTCATAGATGGTAAATTATTAGCATTTGCTGTTCTTGTGCCGGAGGCAATTTAACATGCTTTTATCTATTTTGGTCAAGCACTCGTATCAGAAAAAATGTTGTTGGGAAACCCTTACTGCAGATAGACGTGTTGGTGAAATTTCTTAGCTGATTTTACCACAGTTCTCAAATGTCGGCTGTATTTATCTCCTTTAGGTGGCAAAGGTTCCCCACCGTCCTTTTGCTTCTTAGGAAACCTTCTCCAAAGATACCTTCAATTAACTAGTTAAAGCATTGGTGGGAAAGGATACCTGGGTTCAAGGCGCTGCTTTGGCGACTTAGGAAAGACTAAGCATTTCATTTTTTTTTTTTTTACCTAGTTCAAGGTGTCATTATCTTCTGTACTCACCTGATTTCTAAACGTGTGAGGCTTCTTGCAGCTGAGAACAGCAGGATCAAACGTGCTATTTGCTACAGTCATTCAAGTTTCTTATTTGTTCTTAGGGGAGCAGAAAGCACTATACCAATGTTTGTTGACATCTATTTGTTGCTTTTCAGATTAAGGGTTTTCACCAAGGAATGCTGAACCTGGATATGGAGCCGTCATTTCTAGGTAGTGCATTATTGGAAGGTGTCCCCTAGAACAATAAACTTGATGAAGGTCCTGGAGTGGATGAGGTAATACCTTGATCATTCACGTATGATACCCAAGATCATGATTCTTTATCGGATTGCCAGGTCGCTACAACGCAGGTAAGTTCCCTTTTCCCAAGAGATCAAGTATAAATGAAGAATTTGCATCACAAAGACAAACATTTAGCCTTTCCCTGGAAATGAACATAAAAGTGGAAATGTTGAAAAGAAATATACTTTTAATAAAGATTTTATTTATGTTCTTTATCTGAAAATTATCTCCTCTTGGCGGATCATCCACCTTCAATCAAAATTACTATTGGAGATTAACCCAATCAGATGATGTCAACATGACGAAAGGATGTTTTTTTTTTTGGTCAAATGATGAAGGGATGTTAGTCATGCCAAATGAGAGCACTTAGAATGAGGTAGGGCAAGCCATTCCCAAACATGTCCTATAAACATTGAGATAGTTGACCAAAAAAGAAAAACCCGTGTCGTTTAAGGGTGAGGGATTCATTCGCAAGTGGCACATAGATCGAAATGATAAGACGGATTTCTTTTCTCTATCTTACACACTATAGGTGACCATAGTTAGTCACTTTGAGCCTTTTAATGTGGAGAAACTTTAGAAAAAAAAAAAAACTCCTGTTAAAAGTCACCCCACAATGGTCAAATATGGAGGTTTTGGATGAAATCATTTGGTGAAAAGATGAGAAATTTTCATTGCTTTCACTTGTATCAATCCTCTTGTGGTATTTTCATGTGAACTCATACGGAAGCTCAAAACATTCTGAAGTGATGAGGAGCATTTGATTCTCTATCTACACACTGATTATCCTTCGAGCAGCCAACTTGGGCCTATGATTTCATTGTTGAACCTAGTCGGTGATTATCTCCCCACACTGGGGTAAAGCAAGTGATTTACCACGACAATTGTAAAGAGCAAAATGGCTCAAAAGGCCAAGGTGCTTAAATGTCATATCAATCAATTATGGAGTCTGAGGAAGACGAGTCGAATAAAGTGTGAAAGAAAAATCGGGGGGCATGAAAAAGCAAATGCCGCGTAAAAACGAAGGCAAATGCTCAAAAACAGAAAGGAAACTCAAAATCTTGAAGAGAAGCGCAGCTCTTGCGTGTTAAAATAATTCAGAGATGAAATTGAATCAAGATGAACTTTCAAAACCACATGTCAAATGAAAGAAGAGCATCGAACGAAGGAGATTAGGTAATGATGCGCAGATAATCACTGACACCACAACCCTCAAACACTGAATTTTGAGCCTATTGAATCCTTTCATTTCTAACACATTAACCCAAGCCTACGTTACGTCATTTGAAAAGTCTCTTCGGATCAAGACGTTAGGGTTGATGTATGAGCTTCACATTGAAGCTCCCGGCTTGAGGAAGTGGGGGCAATGTTTTTTTTATATCTCATCTTTAGGTTTCCTGACTTGAAAACCAGACGGATGTGATAGACAAAGAATATTTCTTCTCTAAGCCATTGACGGTCATCCTTTGTTGAAACTGTGACCAAGTCATACATTACGGTCCTTGGAAAAGACCTCTTAGATTGGTCAATGTGTACATATTGCGAATTTTTTTTGGACCTTCGATACTGGTAGGGCAAGACAAATCAAGTGTTTTTGTTCATTTCCCTCGTTAATGGATGGGAACAAACAGCCTTTCATAGAGAGTTTTTGAGAAGCCCTTTCGGACTAGGCAGCTGTCATTTGGCATCTCTAATAGACCATTTCTGAGTCAAGATCATCCTGATAAGGACTTGCTCTCATGGGAATTTGATGATTGATGATATTTTTTGAGATGAATGATAATTTCATGATACCAAACGTTTTGAAATTAGCATTTTTTTTTGCCTGATTTGCTTGTTGCAATCAATATAATTGTTGTAATGTCTTTCGCTTGATGCACTATGGCAACCAGTGCAATATTTGTAATATTTCCCATTGAGTGTGCAGACGCAACCCTAGACTTTCCTATAGGTCAGATCAAGCATAATTGGGCAGGTCTTCACAGAACTGTAACGTGAGGTTGGTGACGGCAATTCCATCATGAGTGTGGTTCCTGGCAGATTTGAGGTCCCATCTTTTTAGAGGATCTTGCAACTTCCTGGCTTCTTGATGCTCTTAGTTGGGCTAAAGCCTTCGCTGACATCTTCCCCAAAAATCAGGTGATTTTTCATTTGAGGTTACAGAAATGAATTTGGATGAAAAGTCTGATTTTAGTTTGGAGTCTGATTTTAGCTTTCTTCCCACATAGTTGTCTCAGCTTAAGTTGAAAAGTCTGATTTCATCAATGAATATTTTGTATGCTAGTAGTGAAAGAACGAACATCATTAAGGCCAATAGAATACAGCACTAAACAGTCGAAAATAAAGAAAGAAAAAATAGAGGAATATGAAGCGGTTTTGGCTTTGGTTTTCCCTGTATCGTGTGTCCTGTTAATTCTTTTCAACTTTTTGGTATTATTTAACAGAGGGTCTCACACCAAAGCTTTGTCAAATGGCTGAAGAAGCAGCGGATGATGAAAGAATTCTTCTTTAACGCTCTTCTGGGATGCAGGCTCTGGCGTGCATGGTAATTATTCCTTCCCCAGCTGATTTCCTTGCTTTTATGGAAAAAAAAAACGGTGACGTATTTGTAATGGAACGCAATTTTGTCATTGATGCTGGAAAACATACAGAGGTGCTGCCCTGGCTCAGCAATATGGAACCTCTCAACAGCTCCTGTTCCGTTATGAAGTCCTATCGGTGGGCCCAAACCTTTCTCCTCCCCTTGACCGAGCAGTAATTCCCCACGGCTGACAAATTGGAACTGATGCTGTAAAAGAAAGGCACTGGCCCTCGATTCGGTGTGTTTTCATCAGGCCAATTAATCTATCCAATCTAAACTATTAATCTACTAAACTACTATTAGACAATCAGTTCCTACCAGCTTCCATAGCACATAGGTATTGATCTCCTTAACCCCCAACTAAATCATGGCGAAACTCTGAGAACGCCTTTACTGCCAGTGCTCGATTCTGACAAGGTTATTACCTTACCAATTCACTTGACCAATCTTGACATAGTTATGACGATATTCTGTTATTCTGTTGTTGATTCTAATATAGGTTTTTGTATTTTCCAGGCAGTCAATGATTCTTTTGCTGCTTTACCTACAGAGATACCTCCAAGTGCCTGTCTTACTGGTCAAGGATTTGCTTACAGAATATAGCCAGCTTGATAAAAGAGACTGCCACAGTGAGACGTTTTTCTTGAACTCCTTTTTCATACATTTGATTCTGAGAATAATTGGTCCATGATTAAAGGACTTGCCTGCTCTGTAGTGATCTACTTGCAGGCGCTTCTGGAAGAGAGAGGTTGAGAATTCTGTAACTTTTGCTCTTGAAGATGTACTTCTTTTCTGAATATTTTCATGGATGGCAAATTATTAGCATGTCCTGTTCTTCTGCATGAGGCAATTCAACGTGCTTTTATCTATTTTGGTCAAGCAATTGGATCATAAAAATGTTGATCCTGTCATGGATAAGACAATATTCAGTTGTTCTGTTGTTGATTCTAATTTAGGTTTTTGTATTATCCAGGCAGTCAATGATTCTTTGGCTGCTTTACTTACAGAGATAACTCCAAGTGCCTCTCTTACTGGTCAAGGGTCTGCTTACAGAATATAGCCAGCTTGATAAAAGAGACTGCTACAGGCGACGTGTTCTTGAGCTCCTTTTTCATATTTTTGATACCTGAATTGGTCCAAGGATAAAGGAGTTGCCTGTTCTGCCTGTTCTGTATTGATGTACTTGCAGGCGGTTCTGGAAGAGAGATTGAGAATTCCGTAATTTTTTCTCTTGAAGATGTACATTTTTCTGTATAGATGGTAAATGACTATTCCTGTTCTTCCGCAGGAGGCAATTCTAACGTGCTTTTTCAGTATTGGTCAAGTACTCGGATCATAAAAATGTTGCTGGGAAGAAACCCTTACTGCAGATAGACGATGTCCGTGTGACCACGCGGGTAGCACATTATGCTAGATGGCAAACTTCCGTTACTGCAACTGGGGAGATTAATGATGTAATTAAGCAACAAAGGAGGTGGTTGCAGAACTTATCTGAAGGATTAACCTCTGGAGATGATTTAGGTAAGTACATTCATCTTAGCACATTATCTCGATGATCGTGTTGCTTGTACTATACATCTTTCGTGGAATTTCGGGATATGCGCAGACTTTGATGACTTCTATGGTTTCTGGTTAATTGAATTTGTAGTCAGAATCTTTGCATCCTGTGCTGTTAATCTGCTGATTTCATGTGGTTTCATTGAAGTTTTCTGTTCACGTTTCAACCAAATTGTGACATGTTTCAGGTTGCGGAGGCTTGTTATTCATTGAAACTCTGTGTTCACGATGTCTTTGAGGATTGGGAAGTCTTATTTGGTAAATTATATGGGACTTGGATTTTTGCAGGGTGATGGTTGCACGCTGTTTGATTTTTCTGGGGGTGGAGATGAATTTGATTGGAGAACGGGATTTTTGTCTAGGTTGTGGAGATGCGCGAGAGGCCTGTAGAGCCGGTCAAACGGTGCATGATGTTGCTTGCTGACATCTTCCCCAAAAATCAGGTGATTTTTCATTTGGATGAACATCATCAAAGATTCTGTCGCTTCATTCTGAATTCAAAATTTTGACAGCTCTGCTTCAGTTGAAACCTGGAAAAGCTAAAAACTTGTCTTAATGCCGATGCTTATTGATTTCTTCCATTTAGGCCTATGCAGTCTACTTAATGATTGTCCAGAAATTCTGGTTTTCTTTTGGAATCTTAGCTTTCTTCCTATGTAATTGTTTTTCGTTTCTGGCAGGACAGAAAAATCGGAAGCTGTGTGAGTATGCCTTGAAGAATCCATTTATAATTCCTATGGTTAGTGTACCAACTTTCACACCTTAAGTATAATTATCCTTGGGTCACAAGGACATCCGCATTATAGTATTGTAAGTTTGCACGGGACAAACAGGCTCCATTTTTCACTCTCGAGATGGTCAAGTTAACCACATAGCATAAGCGGTTAAACGAGATGAGATTGCTTTTGGGAATCCCAGGGTGCGCAGGAATGCTGAATCACTCTGGCTCTTTCTGAATTAATTTTGTTGACTCATACTATAAAAGCATCCAGAGTTCCTAGCCACATATGAAATCCATCATAATATGTCGCATGTCATTTTAAATGTCGGTCATAATATTTGCAAGCTAGTCCTATTGACTTAATCATTGTTGACGAATAAACTTTGCTATAAATCATAAGATCATGATTTTTCTGGTTTGAATTGAAGCGTGTTGCCTGTGTGCAAGTTCTTTTGCTTTTCCTATTTCTAGGCTCTCCGCATACCTTTGGGGGCTGTTGGATATCACGTAGTTGCAAACTACATTCCCATGGCTCCAGATGGTGAATCTGGTCATCCAGCTTGTGTTGTGTCTGAAAGAACCGTCGAGGGTAAGCCATATGTCTCTCCATCTCGACTTAGCATTGTCTCAAAGAATACAGAGGATGTAATACAAAAATCGTTTTGTTGGCTTTTTTTGGTTCTGTTTTGTTTTCTTGGTTGTTTTTAAGCAATGAATGAATGAATGAATGAATGGTTCATTCATTCATTCATTCATGGAGGTGAAGATGGCGTGTATTGCCAAAGAAAGATTGTCTTTAAGATCGATGTCCATTCCGATTTAATTTGTTGTTGTACCCTCAACCATGTCTCGGGATTTCAATCTTTGGCTTGTAATATTAAACACCCGACGAGTTGCGGGTCTTTACTTATATGATTTAGATTAGCCCTTTTAATTGCTTTCCCTCTGTAAACCATTTGTATGCTTCGGATATTTTACCTTTTCTTTTATAATAGGAATTATTAAAACATTAGAAAATGCCTTGAAAAAAACCCTTGCATAAAATCATTTATAATGGTTGTACTGGTCAACTTTGGCGTTTGCAAGCGATGACTATTACCGGAGGCAAGATTTATTAATTGTTTGCAAGTTATATTTCACACTAACGTACATTTACATTTAGGCTTAATTGAATAAATTTTCTTGAATTTATTAGGGGTAGTTTTGGAATGAGTAAAAACAGACTTCCAGGCTTATTTATGCTCTTGCGCTCATTTTTGTGCATTTTAGTGAAACAAAGAAATAAACGTAGACATGTGGCAGGTTACTATTATAAAAAAAATTCATTTTTGTCATTTAACAAAAAAGAGAGTTAATATGGAGTCGCATGATAAAAGTTCTCTATTTATATCAAGGGAATATCGTTCTCCCTTTGAAAAAGTCCAACAATACTTGCGACCAAAATAACCTCTCATTGAGCATGTTTCAAATTCGGAAATTGACCATTTGTCAAGCTGGAAAGATGAAAAGGACTTGTCGCAGGAAGTGGACGGGGCCGGCCATGTGACTCGTTCGGATGTGGAACGGTGATGAGTCGGTTTGCCAATTGACTCGAGGCATGGACTGATGCGAATTGCAGTGGCAGCACAAGCCCAATACTTTACTACGTTCGTGGTCGGCTGAAATTTAAAGTAGAAGATGAAAGGGCATCACCAGAAGTGGAGCTTGCTGCTTAATTTGACTCGAACATGAAAAAACTTATCAGGTCAGAACGTAGTAAGGATTGAGAGCTATTTCTTGATCCTATGGGTGGTGGTGCATGGAACCATTGAAATTCTTCGGGCTCTCTTCAGGTACCTGCTTCTGAAGTCGGTAAAATTGCCCATGTACTTGTTGCTTTTTCTCTTCTCTACTGCAAAACGAGGCTTATTATAAGTTACAAAGAAACGAGGCAACAAGAAGTGGATCTATCAAAACTCATATTCATCGACTTCCAGACTCCGGGCCATTTGTTCTACCCAATTTCGTCACAGGTGAAGACGCCCTTCCCAACAGGATTTGTAATCCTGTAGACGAAGATGATCTTGCGGTTCCAGTCTGGATACGAATTCAAGGAATTCCCGCCTCCTCCTTTTCCTGAACTCGAGTTAGAGGTCAAAGAATCAATTGAAAACGAAGTATGTCCCAACTTTGAATTGCATAATTACACATTTGATGTTTATCTAACAAAGGATGGATTTCATGGGGCGAACTGAGTGAAGGGGATGATGGAGGCGTGGCTTTTAGAATTGTAGAGACTCAGTGCGCGGTTCGGCCCGGCTTGAAAATAGCGGTGCCATACGATTACCTGGATACAAGTCCCGAGATTTCTTCAGAAATGCTGATGAAGAGCTGAGGAGACAAATTGAGGAACCTCCGGAATCCGGTGCTTAGTGATTGAATTTCGTCAGTTCATTGCTCTTTCTTAGGCATGTTTTCTTTTCATGGCTTAAGGTTTGAAGTTGTTCCTATGCGTTCTTTATCGTGAAAAAGGAAATTCTTCTCTATTGCTTTCCTTTGGTATCAGGCACATTCAAGTTCAACAAGTAGCTTAAGTTTATTATCCATGTTCATGTACTGCTGGAGTTTTTCGGCCGAATTGGGAATATCCCAAAGGCGGTGAACATGATCTGTAATCCGTCTTTTATCAATTTGTAATTCAATCTTCTAGAAGAGGGTCTACCCTGTCAAAGCTGACGGCTAGAGGACACTGTCAGTTCAAGAGAGTGGGCTTAAACCTCTCATTTCACGATTGCTGGTGAAACTGACCCACTCAAGATAGATTTCTTTTCCAAGCCCAAAATTGACGAGGGAGAGGAGAAAATGTTTGTTGGGCTGTTTTTCCACTCTTGGGCTTGGTAGGCTCCAACCAAAGTCTGTTTTTGGGCTTATAAATATCAATTACAAAAGATTTTGGGCTTGGTAGGCCCAACGTAACTCCAACCAAAGTCTTCTCATGGATCATTTTCCTCCGATTCGGTGCCACGGCGCCACAAGAGAAGCAAGCTAATCACATAGACTTTGTGGGAGCATGACTTGGCTTTCCAATTTTTTCACACATATCACTTGGAAGTCTAGTTGCCCTCCACGAGATAAGAGCGTAATAAATCTAGAAAAGTCGTGATTGAACATTTTCTGCACGTAAGCTTATAATATATATATATATATATATATATATAAACAGATAATTGATTGTAGGAAGGATGGAGGAAAAACAGCCCATGTCCCATATATCAAAACCAACGATGAGAAAAGTGGTGGGTCGGATGAAACAAGCAGGGACAGAGGAAGACACGGCTCTATAAAAATATACTCCTTTTGAAAGCTCTGTTTTCTCGTAAAAATAAAAATAAAAACAAAAAAATAAATTTAAAGTTTATGCAAAATATTTCACACTACTTAAAACGGTTTCTTTTTTGTTTTTTTCTTCTTCTTTTTTTTGGGTCAAAACGGTTCTTTCATTCATTCTTCTTTGAGTTCTTCACATTCTTTCCTTTTTAACAAAGAATTCTCCTCTATGCTTGGCGATGGCAGTGCAGGGAAAATGTTTTCATTATTGACAACAATTTATGACTAAGCATTTTCGTGGGCGATGAAAATAATTTTCATTCGTTCATTTTTTTATAAGTGATCATATTTAGAAGAATACTTTCTAAATTATTCATTTTTCACGAAATAAACAGTCTTGTCTTGTCGATCATCTGTACATTCTAGTTTCAAGGTTAAAACTTGTGATCTGTTATGCGCATTGTGGATGTCGGTGCTATGTTCATTTCAATGTTTCTATTTGAGCGTCAAGAGTATTTTAAATTTCTATGTAATTCCAATAAAAAAAAATAAGCTTTTGTTTATTTTCTCAATTCGCATATTTGTCGCATTTCCCTTATTTCGATCTAGATCCAACAACCTTATAAACTTGGAGGTTGTGTAATGTGCATCACAAACTTGTACAACCGACTTTTTTTTTTTCTTTTCAATACTTGAAATCTTGGAACTTTTGTAATTGATGTACCTAGCACACTATTTTCAGAAGTGGCTTTTTGACTCTAATTTTTGAAGATGCAGTAGTTTTGCCTCCTTTTACTATTTATTCTTCTTGAAAAGCACTCTGATTGAAATTTACAGAACTTCCAAAGCAAATACATGTGAAAAGCCCAATCTTGAATTAGTATTTAAAGGCGTCACTGATTGAAACCATGCAATATCCTCAAAGTTAGGACACAAAATAAATTTTTATTGGATTACTGTAGTTAAAAATGTGCCATTGAAAAAGTTCATGGCCTTAAATATAATTATATTCGTGATTTTCCCTACTTCCTTTTGACTTATTCTTCCATTTTACTCCTTTCTTTGGGAAGAATTAGTTCCGCGAAGCGATTTAGTAATACTTTAATCAATTGAAAAAACGGTGTGCTTACGAATTTACCGTTCAGATAGAAATAAAAACAGTCAACTATTTCCTTACCCAAAAAAAAAAGTCAACTATAAAGTTACCTATCACACTTGGTAAAAATTCTTTGGATCCCGCAGAGGCATAATCAGACTTCAATCAATTGATCACACTTAAATGCGACCCATTGAAGGACACAACAGACAACATTAAATTTTTCAATATGTTTAATAATCAGAAAAAGGGACAAAATCGAACAATTTGAGATTTTTTTAAAATGTAAGGCAGACAAATCATATTTTTAGTTTTAGGGTTCCAAGGACTAAGTTCGATCTCCCCACCAATTTTATATTCTTTTCTTTTTTGCTATTTCTGGGTGGATCTGAGTACAGTCCCCATAAGGAATTATTATATGATGCGACGTCATGGTTTTCAAATCAAACGGTTTTTAATGATTTTTTTTTTTCCAAATAGGTTTTTAACTTTGTAAAGCTTTTTCTGGGAAATGACATATTTTGTCCGTTTGTCTGCCGATCACAACAGCGAGAATATTGGCGGGTGTTTTCACTTGTCAATTTGTTGCTCATTGTACCACCTTTCACGATAATTAATTTGCTTATTTTGTAGTATTTAATTCAGCATGCATTTTGCGCTTGCGGAAATCATGTTCATAGATCAGAGTGAAAGCAAGATTTTGCTGCGCTAATTTCTACGTTTGCCTGCTTGTGTGCCATGTATTATGTAAAATCTTATATCATCACTATTAATTTTTCAGTAGACAATGAATTGATACCTCACGATATATTGCAGTATATGACCATTTGGTAGTTCATGTTAATGTTATGAATGCACAATAGTAGGACAAAATCCAATTCGTTCCGAGTATTAACAAAGAATTATATTTCGCAACGATGATTAATTAGACCGGAGCAGTAGTTTCTTATTTGAGTTTTATGCCATGTTCTCTGTAAAAAGTCACTACCCCATTCATGCTTCGTTAGATTACAATGTGCTATCATGTTGTATTTACTTACCTACGAAATCATAAAATCCAGTCGATAGGTGAGGTCGGTCCATATCCCTATTTTCTTTTGTCACCTTAGGGTGGCCTTCTTGTAGTGCATGAACTAAATCAGAATTAATCGAATCTCACTCACTTATTTTGTCAGATCTACCATTATATAAGTAAAAATTCTTGTTGCCATCATGACTTCACCACGTGGCAGTTGACTGCTAGATCTCTTGGGTGCAAAATAAGAAATGACTAAATCTCGAGGGCAATAGATTTTCCCCCAAATATTCATACTTAAAATGAAATCAATGAATTGGAACAAAAAAAAAATCTCAGTCATGATATTTACATAATTAATAAAAATACCATGTGCAAAATAATCAAGATACAAAAAGACAGAATCCAGCATCTTTAAACCTAAAAAGAAATCAAACAGGCAAAAAAGCAGCATTTTTAAGATTGAGTCGTTCATGATTCTACTTTAATATATGGATAGATGGAAGGACTCCTCCCGTGTGTGTGGAGGCTAATTTTTTTTTTTTTTTTGGGGGGGGGGGAATCATGTGGTGAGTTGATGTCATGGGTTTACAATCGCTTCTCTTTTTTATTAACTAATAATATCTAATTAATTTTTTTCTTGCCAAAACATTGTTTAATGTTTGAACTTTTTTCTTGTTCTCGTGGGACGTGACATGAATTTGTTGGCTTGTGCCCTTCCAAACAGCGGGAATATTGGTGGGTCTTCTCCCATTTTTGTTCTTATAAAATTTTTGTGCTTATCATCAACATTAATAACTATTGTTGTTTTGGCCAAAAAAATTTATTATTGTTGGTTAATTGAAGTTTTCCTTCGGCACTTGCATTGGTCACTTCATGGGATTCTTGCGTATCACTATTTCAGTAATTAAAATTATTCTAATCAAGCTTGTGAATAAGCCTGAAAGTAAAATATTGCTGCCTCGATTTCTAAATTTGCTCCACCCGATGATAATAACATATATATTAGTTTTGAGCAACGTGTACTCCACACAGTGGAAGAGATTCTGATGACACAGCAATGGTGTCCACTGCAAGACACAAGATCTATGACATGTCGCATCATTGCAGCCTTTGTCTAATGTGGGCGCTTTTTTTAATACAACCTGTTTCTTCTAAGTCCTATTAATTTTTCTATTTCAGCTTAGTTATCAATATAATTTATGAGTCAAGAGTAGGTCACATTCTTATTGGATCATGCGTGTATGTGAAAAGGTATTACTTAACAAACTCTTTATATCTTTCGAAAAAAAAAATACATTCTTTATATCATTAACACTGAAAATGTGAGACACAAGCTTGCGATTAGATATCAACTGGTAATTTCATTTATAGCATCCGGATTAGCTAGATTTATTATTGAATTTCAAGATCATAGTTTAATAGAATTTGGAGCCACGGGAAAGGGCGCACCAAAGGGTTGTGTTCATCAGGTCGTCCGTGGTAAGTGAGGAGGTTCGTCCTTTGTGCTTCTCACATGTTACGTGAGGGGTTACCCTTTTTGTGTTCACTGGACCTTACTAATATCAAACCTATGCTAAAGATGAAACTTGTTGAGCGCGAATACTATTCCAAAGTTCTCTTCCTTGCGGGAAAGTGAGAAGATGGATTGACAAGCACATCTTTTGCAGGATCTCCTCATTTGTGATCCCATGGGAAAGAGATGTTGCCTAGTCTAAAGCCCTTCTACTACAAGTTCCAAGATCTTCTCTAATTTAAGCATTCGGATTAACTACAAAAAACTACTTTTAAATTTTTGTAAAAATACTAAAGCCATAATCAATAAGTGTTTTAGGGTTTGTTTGCTTGAGTGAAAGAATTTTTTTGTGAACTAATTTTGTGGACTTTCACGCGTTTGGTTTGTTGAAAATGATCAGTTAACGTAAAACCATTTACGATAAAAGAATATATTCACTAACATGAAAATGAGAAAGCATTTTCCCGGAAAATAATTTATCAAAAAAATATTCTTTTATCATGAAATTTTTCCTGAAATAAATGCACTCATTGATTGGATGTTTTGTGTTGTTGAAAAGTTAGGTCTGGCGACAGTCTAGCCTAGTTTGATATCAAATTTGGCACTGTGTAATATGTTTTGGACTAAATTTATATTTTTCCCTTGCATTGTTCTATTCTATTTTTTTCTCCTAAGTACTATCATCTTTTCAAATTTAGCTTAGTCAATGAGTCAAGAAAAAGGTCAACCATTTCTAGATTAGGTGAGTATCTGAACAGGTATTATATAGAAAACTCTTTGGGAAAATTTTAGTAAAGTCCTAAACCTATTACACTTTTGTCAATTCAATCATAACTTTTTAATTTTTGCTAATTGAATTATAAATATTTTCACATTTTTTTCAATTGAGTCCGAGCCTGCCATTTGTGTCCGAATATCACTAACATGGAAATCGCCCTGCGTGGTATGACTAACGTTGACGTAGATAATTTTTAATAATATTTTCATTTTTTTGAATTGTTTGTCTATTTTTTATTTTTTGCCAATTCTATTTTTACCGTACCTTGTTAACAGTGAACCCTATCCTAACGGTGAAACATGTTAAACGTGAGTGCCATTTCAAAGTTCTGTTCCTTGTAAGGAAGTGAGAAAATTTGATTGTCAAACACATAATTTGCAGGATCTCCAAAAAAATTTTAGCCCCGAGGAAAGAGGAGTTGTCTTGTCTTAAGCCCACTTCCCAAAAATTCCAAGATCTTCCTAATCTAACTTTTCGGATCAACCAGGGAAAAACCACCTATAGATTTTTCGTAAGAAGCTGTAAAGTCATCAACGAGCGTTTTAATAACCGAATATGATTGGATACTTACATCATGTATGATAACCATTCTGACTTTCTGATTCTGTTTTTCGAAATAAAAAAAATGAGAATTCTGTTTAGTAATGTAAATAATTATGATTCTGATTGTATTCCCAAAAATAGTTTTGAAGCAAAGCAAGAACAAAAAAATTTGATTTTGAAAATTATTTTTGAGAATCATAAAACAGAATCAGAAAAGTCATAAAACCAAAAAAAATTATGTTTAGTAACGCGTTCTGATTCTCTAAAACTTATACAGGAAATAGAATTAGAAAGTCATTTTAATTAAAATCATATTTTTGTATCAGAATGATTGTCATATTGGCCCTTAAAGTCCTGGGTATCTTTAGGAAAGATAAACACCTAGACAAACTTTGTGAATGCAGACAAACTTTGTGAATGCAGTTGTCAAAAGTTGTCTCTAGCGAACGATCCCAGCCTTTACCCGATGTTGGAGCGGGGCGATGCTTCTCGTGAGGGATTGATGTTGTCTTGTCGTAAGAGAATAGCCGCATGGCCTGTTTTAGAAAGTACCCCCCTATCAACATATATTCGAAAAAGAGTATGGGATGGAAGCACTCGCAACGCAACTTATGGTGGTTCGACCTTTTCACTAGACTTACTCCATTCTTCCGGCTTTAATAAATCCAAGAACAAGTCTAATCCATAGTATAACCTTTGAGGCTTTTGACAGTGTTTGCAGATGAAGTTGCTTCCACTTTGAGACCGCAAGCACACAAACTTCACCCAAGGCTCAAAGCACTCTCTTACAATGATCACACTAATACTCTCTCAGAAAGTACCTATCAGATTACTCAAGATTTTTCTCAAAAAAAAAAAAAAGCACGAGAAGTAAAAAATACCGGCTAATTTCCTAAAAAAAACACAAACTTTAATTCTAATGATGATTCTCGCTTAATTTTTTTTTCTCATAAAAAAGCATCAACTTTAGGCCCAATGACAATTCTGGCCCAAAATCTTTTTCATCCCATGAAAAAGCTCAAATTTTAACTCGAGTTCAAAATTCGACCCTCTTAATTTGAAACTATTAATTGTCCAGCATGACAATTTCACATCATCAATAAATCCACATGGTTTGTTGACAAGGGTTTAAGTTATTATGCCGCGCCCCGCGCTTCGGTCACAGGCACGTGACACCCTACAAGCACAAACTCCCTCGAAATGTCTCAGGATTCACCTATATCGAGAGATGCATAATATCGATAGCATGCGGAAGTGATAATATATAAACTCCTCCGTACAATAATAGAGGGGACCAGGGTAACGAGAACGCCAATAAATAAACATAATTTCCAAACTATTCATACAAGGCATTGACAGACTAAAGCTGTTGATCGGTAGGAGTGACAGGTTCAGTACAAAAGGGGGGTCATCATCATCTCCAAAAGAAATGGGGCATCGAGACTATCATCAAAATACATCAGCCCAAATAAACGGAAATCCCTAAGTCGAGTTGCTAGAGTCATCAGTCTCCTCAGCGTCCTCGGTAGGCTCGTACTACGAGAAAGTCTCCGAGCGTACCTCTACTATGTCCTCCATCGTTGTGTCTACTGACTGCTCCACCAGGTCGTCCTTACAGGCTTCGACCTCTATAACCTCGTTGGTGTCCTCTAGGGTCGGAGTCCTCTCGGGGATGTTTTTCGAGCCGGCTGCTGACCCCTCAACTTCTATAGAATCCCGAGGGGGATGACACCAGCTAGGGATTACCCCACGGGGTACCTCAGTGGGTTTTCGTGGTCCCGTAGTCACTTCTCACACTTTCCTAAATCAAGCCTCGAACTTATGAGGCCTCCAGCTCTTTGCACCCTCGTCAACCCAGACTACCATGCACTTCCTAACGTATACGGTTCCCTGTCCATCCGGGAACTCCTTAAAATAAGTAGACATTTCCTTCAAGTCTCCAAATTTGATAGGACACATTTTCACGGCCTAGGATCTGAAAATGGGGTCCCACAACATGGTGAGATTTACATCTCAATAAGACAGGTCTTAACCCTAGGTTAGGCTGATCGTACACTCAGGTGAGTACAATCACAAACAATAATGCACAAGCAATCACATGAGGCATTTCACAGTTATTAAATAACATACGGATACAAACGAGTGTCAAGCATGCTATCATGGCATCGTGTCACATTAGTGAAACCAAGCACATATTATCAAGCCAGATCACACCTTCCACCCTTCCATGTCTCAATTGATTTACGCCTGCGTTTAGAACGCCTCAGGCTCGGTCTGCGTAAATATGCCTCAGACCATCTCATTGACAAACCCGCGTAAACGCATCAAGTTTTCAATCTCATTCCAGGCCTGGGTAGACACATCTCAGATTTTGTCCCGCGTCTCAACGCATCAGGACGTTGGCCATTTCAACCTTGCGTCTTGTACGCCTCAGGGTATCGTTCAACACAAACCCCGCATCTCAGCGTCTCAGGGTATCCATCCACACAATCCCACGTCTCAACGCATCAGGGTGTCACAGGTTTCTCATACATGCCAAATGCTCATTCAATTCAGACTCATGATCAAGCATAAACTCATGCAACGAGCAACATATCTATGGTATGAGAGACAATTAAATTCAACGCTCAAATGTGACAATCAATTCATGGCACGAGCATTGTCGAGCATTCAAGCCATCTATATCTCTCAAGGACACACAACAGACAATTACACCTTAAACTTCCAAGAATCAATCTAATTTCACATTCAATTCACCCAATCGAGTCTAATTCTCCTAGCCAAGACTTAGAAACTTCTTACCTTGTGCTAAAATTAACACAAATTTTCTTCCGAGCACTTCAATGGTTTGGTCCTAATGGTCCGAGAACAATTCAACCGCGCAACCTAAGGAAATTCATCCAATCGTCAATTTTTCTTCTTCAAATCGTCAATTCACTAAACATACTCCTCATTGACACATCGATTGACATCCTCATACTTCTCAACGATGAATTTGGAGCTCAATTGAACTCCCAACAGCCACCTACAGATTCAGTATGCATAAAACCGAAACAGGGCATTTTCGGTTCTATGCATATCTCAATTAACCAGCACTTAAACTAACTTAAATCCTCAATTTATTCACTAACCCAATTGCTAACATGTATTTCTAAGAGTTGGGAAGCCTTACCAAAAATTTAAAGTCAAAATGACGCCAGAAAGTCCTCGAACGGCGCTGGTTCCTCCAAGTCCTCAACCGGTCAGTTTTTATTCTTCAAACACAAGACCCATTTGGGGTCAAAAATTTATCAAATTCATCCAAAATTTTTATCACATCTTAGTCTACAAGTTTTCTAGATGTCCACAAAATTTGGCCGAACGATTCAAAGGATTCGGGATCCTACGGAGTCTAAACAGCAGCTTACCTCCAGCTGCGACGGTTTCCGTCGACTTCTGGGAGAATAGCTGGCCGGAGCTCCTCGGTGGGTCAAATGAATTGATTCCACTTGGAGGTTATCGACAAGAGGATGAGGAAGGAGCTGGTGGTCGGCTCAGCGGTTGAAAGTCACCGGGAGTGGCGGTCGACGATGGCGAACAGGCGGGCAGAGTCTGGTCGGCAGTGCAACTTCTCGGTGAAGAAGAAGAAGAAGAAGAAGAAGAAGAAGAAGAAGATAGGCAGATGATGGTGATGCTAGGCTCAAGAGGGAGAGAGAGAGTGGTATATACACATATTCAAAGGTCAACAAGGTTGAATGGTAGGTTAAAAGTGTTTCCAGCAATATCAATGCCTAATCCTTTGACACTTGTCCATGTGTCAATCAATGTTTCATCCAATGGCTGTAATTTCTCCAATTTTCGGCTACTATAGTGGGGTATCAATGACCAAAATGCCCTTGTTCAATTATAAATGCGAGGCCAAGGTTTAAGGGGCAAAATGATAATTTTACCCTCGACCTCCGGAACGTCGTTTTTCTGATCCCAATTTTCTTCGATAAGGCGACGACCAATCCAATTATAATGTTGAAATTCTTGATTCTCCATTTTTTGATTTCGAGACTCGTTTCTGAACCAATTATCTATCCAATGTGATTCCAGCCTATCTCGAACTGACGGGCGGTTTTTGCAGACGTTACGCGTATCGACTCTGTGATTTATATCACACTTAGGGCTCGTTAATTCATAGCGACTTTGGTTGTAATGTAATTATGAGAGTCTATCACTAGTTTCGACGGTCTCGATCGTCACCGTTCGATTTAAGAAAATTATGCAAATTATACATTTGTTCAGCGGCATTACCCGTGCTCCAATCGTATAACGCTATCAATGCATTCCTTAATCGTTCTTAGTTCGGCCTTTCATGACTCTAAATGTCCCCTCGATAATCTTTATTGTCAAAGTGCCATTTCCTATTTGAGTTCCCTAGGTCCATGTATCTTGTCTCGCATTAGCCTTCCCCTTTTGGTCAATTACCTCGAAATTGATCAGATCTGAGTGAGATAAGACTGAAAGACATCGTTAGATACATTCTCATTAATAAGTCTCGAAATGACAAGAAAATCAGAATGTTACATATTATCTATCATATTATTGGCACGGAATATGAAGTTATTTGTCCTCTTCAAGGATAGGGTAGTTGGGTTGTGCTTGTAAAAAAAGAAAAAAGAAAGCTCTAGTTGTGAGCCTGGCGGATCTCGTCCTTGGTATCTCTCCATGGATAGTAATACAGATCTTTGAATTTTAGTTAGATAGCTGATGTTTGCGAGTGCAGTGAAGGAGACGATAAATAGGTTAACTGTTATTCTTCAAGTTGTGCTAGAGGTGAAGTAAATGAACAGCTTCAAATTCCTTGCTAAGAAGACAATGCCTTAAATCTACATCAGCAAGCCATTTGAATTTATTGATGACATGAAATTGCCAAATTGGACAACTAATAGTTCTAAATTAAGAGAGGCCGAATTTGAAACTCGAGTTAAAGTTTGTACTTTTTCATGGAATGAAAAAAAATGTTTCTGTCAGAATCGTCATTGGACTTAAAGTTGGTGTTTTTTATGAGACAAAAAAATTTCGGGCCATAATTGTCGTTAGTGCTAAAGTTGGTACTTTTTAAGGGAATTACCCCTAAAAAATACAAAGAATTATACCGATTTAATCCCCTCAGCCAGCTTCAAATATCTTTTTGAAGCATATAAATCGTTCTTCAAGTTTCTTTCGCACGCAGGAGACTTCAAATATGTCAAGTTAGCTATTAAATTGGCTACCTATTGCTTCATGTTTGAAGCTTTCTCTAGTTAGCCAAAAATTGGCGTAATTCAATTTTTTCAGAAAAATTACCAAAAAAGTCATAAAGTGATTGTGCCAATTTAGTTCTAACTTTTCTTTTTGCAGCGATGACCAACATGCTCTCAATAGAATCAAGCGTGGTATGGTGTTTGCTAGGTACTGACAAGGGTCAAAATGCCCTCCCTCGGGTTCAACTAGGCCCGAGGCTTAGCCAAAATTGGAGAGCGCCTTGGCCCTCTCCTGTGGCTGGTGAGCCTAAGTCCAAAGATGAAAAGTAAAGAAAATAAAAATAAAGAAGTAACAAAAAAATATGTAACAAATCCCAAATATTATTACAATTTATCCACATCAGTATTTGTTGACACTTAATTTTCGATCAGTCTTTTTCATTTTATTTTTTAAAAATTGACAAAAAATTCATAAAAAATTGAAAAATTATAAAATCAACTTTGAAAACCTTGGCCAATCCTAAGGAGCCATTTTTGAACAAAAATAATTTTCTTTATTTTTCGTATTTTTTTTATATTTTCGAGAAATAGAAAAATAGATAAAAATTCAAGAAAAATAGCATTTGATGTCATAAAAATATGAAAAAAGAGTCAATATTTTTATTTTAATTCCCTTGTATTTTTTACCTCATAAAAAGTCCAAATTCAAGTTTAATTTTATGTGTTCCTTTGTTACACGTGTGATTGAATTTGGTAAAAAAATGTCAATTGAGTCTTTTAATTTACAATTTTGGCATTTTTTAGGGTCTTGACATTCAATCTAATTGTCCTTCATTTCAATTCAGTCCAATTATTTGCACAAATTGTTCAATTGCATGAATTGAACAAAATTGCATACTTTATTACAATTTAGTCCTTGAATTTCAGCATAATTGAAATTACTTTGAATTCAAGGCTTAACTTTACAAATTGAAGCCACTGCTTAATGTATTTCATCATTATGAGTCGATTGACATAGGTGGTTTGATCCAATTTGATCATTTGAGCCTTCAATTTTATAATTTCCTAAATTACAATTAAGAACAAATTTAGATTTTTTTAATAGAAATTGACATAAACTTTTGGGCAAAATCATATTTTTAGATAATATTCATGTCCTAAGTTTGATTCTGAGGTTTAATTGCGCAAATTCCCCATCGATTTTGATTAATTTTGAAAATTGCAAGTTGGAACCTGTTTGGACCGGTCAGACCGGTCGAATCGGTCAAGAACAGTGTCATCTTCAACTTCAAATTTCCCGTGCCAAATGAACAAGGACAGGTGAGCTTTGATTGGGAAATTGACCTTCCAATTAGCCATGATCGATAAAATTGATCGAGGGATTTTGATCCCCAAGGTATTCTCCGTTGATTGAGACTGGTCCGACGGTCTGGGTCCACCGGAACAGCCCCGACGATGGCCATGTAAGCATCGGCCATTTTCAGTGCAAATGTAGGATAGAACACACGCCAAATCCACGCGAAATTTGATCACCAGAGGCCCTAACTGAGTTTGCCATTATGCTCCCGCCGATTGCCAATCGTCGGTGACCATTTCGCACGTGATTGCACGTGCGAAGGTCACTGACTTACCCTCTCTCGAACGGCCAAAATTTTTAGGGGGGAATACAAGAAGAACAGATTGATTCTTGAAAGGAAGGACGTGCATTAGGTTTCGGGGGATCAACAGAATCGAAAGAGAGAGAGAACGAGGGAGAAAGCTCGCTCTCCGACTCATGTTGTCGAGAGTTTAAGCTCGAACTACAGGTGGCCGCAACAACGATTCAAGCCAAATTGAATGGCCATTCTATTTGGAAAATCTTGTAGGAGTTCTAGAGAAGCGATCGCACTCCTCTAATCAGCTTGACTTCGTCGAAAAAGGTATATCCCAAACTCGAGCTTACGGATGAGCTCCAATGGCAGATCTTATTTCTGATTTCGTTTGTTATAATTGACATATGCGTTTCATATCTAGAGCGATACTAAGCATCTCTATATGTTTTGATTGCATCGAAATTGAGTTAAACCTCGCATTCAAGCTCCATCACCGTCGCCGATTCAGTCGAAACTCGTCTAGGTTATCCTAGACCATACCAGGTCAATCCGACCTGTAGGTAAGTCTTCCGAGCTCGCTTAGAAACGATCATGTGAAGGAATTAGCTCGACGTACTCTTTGTTGCTTGATTAGTGCAGCCATGGCTAAACTGGTTATAGTGCGATTAACGTAGTTACTTTGGATAATCACGTTTGATTCTGAGATATGTTACTCTCGGTGTTGAAACAAATAGATTAGCGTTGGTCTTGCTCAATTTCGTCGAGTTTTCACCATTGGATCATCGCCGGAGGCTTTCGACCGTTCATTGCAAATGAAGGAGGTTCCGCGAAGAAGACGATGACGTGACGATCAGAATGGCCAACTTGCTGACGTATCACTGACATGGCATGCCGCATGGCAGCCACGTCAGCTAGGTTGTTAGAGTCGGGTATAAGTCTGTTAGATGATCGGACGGTCTAGGCAGTGCCACGTGTTGGCTTCGTGGCCGTTTGATCGATTTCATAAATTCTATTAATAAAATTTGAATTTTCAAAAATAAAAAAAATAACTCGGCAGATCGGACGGTTGAGGATTAGCCGAGTCATTCAATCGCAGGCGTAGAATCATGTAATCAAATCTGACGGCTGAGGCGTAGTCGACTTCTGATCTGAGCCGTAGGTCTTGGTTAGCCGATCCAGTGTCCGTGGATTAGCCACGTTGTGACATTCGGATTTTTCCTATCATTTCGAGATTTATTAATGAGAATATATCTAACGATGTCTTTCAATCGTATCTCGCTGGAATATGATCAATCTCGAGTTAACTGACTAAAAGGAAAAGGCTAACGCGAGACAAGATACGTGGACCTAAGGAACTCAAATAGGAAATTGCACTTTGACTATAAGGATTGTCGTGGAGACATTTAGAGCCATAAGAGACAGATCTAAGAACGATTAAGGAATGCATTGCTAGGGTTATACGATTGGAGCGTGGGTGATGCCGCTTGACCAATGTATAATTTGTAAAATTTTCCTAAATCGAATGATGACGATCGAGACCGTTGGAACTAGTAATAGACCCTTGCAATTACATGACAATCAAAGTCGCTATGAATTAACAAGCCCTAAGTGTGATATGAATTACAGAGTCGATACGCGTAACATTTGCAAAAGTCGTCCGTCAGTTCGGGATATGCTAAAATTACATCTAATAGAGAAATGATTCAGAGACGAGTCTCAAAATTAGAAAATGGAGAATCAAGGATTCCAACATTATAATTGGATTGGACGTCGCCTCATCGAAGAATATTTGAAGTAGAAAAACGACGTTCCGGACGTCGAGGGTAAAATTACTATTTTACCCTCAAGCCTTGCCTTAATAAATGGATAAGGGCATTTTGGTCATTTATACACCCTCTAGGCTGCCGAAAATTTGGAGTTATATTGGCCATTGGATCAGTCAATTATGAGCAAAGAGACAAGTGTCAATGGATGAAGAGTTTGCATTAATTGGATAACTTTTAACTTACCATTCTACCAAGTTGAGCAAGCCATATGGTGTATACACCTCTCTCTATCTCTCACTCCCTCAGCCGAACACCATCTCCATCTGCCATCTTCTTCTTGTTTTCTTCTTCTTCTTCCTCATTTCTCTCTACCGAAGACTCCACTACCCGACCAGCCCTGCTCGCCGACTTCACCACTTCCGACCACCACCTGAGCTTGAGCCAACCACCAATGTCTAGCCCCACCTCTTGCCGACCACCTTCAAGTTGAATCATGGCATTTGACCCATTGAGGAGCTCCGGCCAGCCACTTTCCCGAGAGTCGACGGAAACCGTCGCAGCTAGAGGTAAGCTGCTGTTTGGACTCCGTAGGACCTCTAATCATTTGAATATTTCGATCAAATTTTGTGGACATCAAGGGCACATGTATATTGAGTTGTGGTAGAAATTTGAGCTGAGTTTGATGAGGTTTTTAACCCTAAATAGGTGTTGTGTTTGAAGGGCAAAAATTAACCGGTTGAGGACTTGCGAAGGCCGACGCTGTTCGTAGACCATTTGACGTCGCCTTGAGCTCAAATTTTCGGTGAGGCTTCCTAACTCGTAGAACTGGTTGTTAGCAAGTAGATTAGTGAATTAATTAAGAATTTAGGATAGTTTAAGGGCTGATCAAGGCAGGTATGCACAGAACCGAAAATGCCCTGTTTCTGTTCTGTGCAAACCGAATTATTGGGAGCTGATAGGAGTTGAAATTGAGCTCAAAATTCATTGTAGTGACGTGTTAGTATGCCGATGAATATGTCGTTGAGGTTTATGCTTCATGGATTGGTGAATTGAGCAAGAAAAATTGATGAATTGGATTGAATTCCAATAGGTGCGAGGCTTCCCTGTTTTGGGATTGCTGGACCGAGTGATTGAAGTACTTGGAAGGAGATTTTTATTAAACTTAGCACAGGGTAAGAAGCTCCTAAACCTTGGCTAGGAAGATTGGACTCAATTGGATGATTTGAGTGTGGATTGAGTTAGTTTTCGTGAGTCATGGCATAGTTGTCCAATGTTCGTCATGGTGGATGGATGATTGCTTGAATGCTTGCTTAATACATATGCCATGAACTGATTGCCTTGCATGCCATAGACCTCTAGCTTAATGCGTGAGTTTGTGCTTGATCATGATGTTTGTTTTGAAATGATACTTGGCATGCATGAGGAATTGTAATACCCTGAGGCGTTGAGATGCGAAGTTGTGTTGGGTTATACCCTGAGGCGTTGAGATGTGGGGTTGTGTTGAATTGTGCCCTGATGCGTTGAGACGCGAGATTGAAATGGCCAATGTCCTGATGCGTTGAAACGCGGGACGAAATTTGATATGTGTCGACACAGGTTTGGAATGACATTTGGAAACCTGATGCGTTTATGCGGGTCTACCAATCGATGGTCTAAGGCGTATTGACGCAGACAGAGCCTGAGGCGTTTTAAACGCGGGTGTGATTCTTGAGAAAGCTCGGAATGATGGAACGTATGGCTTGAATTTGTACTATATGCCTGACTCGATTGACAAGTTGTGATGCCCCGTTGTGTGATTGATGATCTCTTGCATCATTGTGACATATTTGACTGATGAGTGCCACATGATGTTATTTGTGTATGCTTGTTTATGATTGCATTCATCTGGGTGTACGGTCAACCTGATTCAAGGTTAGGACATATCTTACTGAGATGTGAGTCTCACCCCATTAAGGGACCCCATTTTCAGATCCTAGACCGTGAGGATGTTGTCGACCAGATTAGGCGACCCGAAGGAGATGACTGCGTATTTTGACGAGTTCTCGGATGGACGGGGAACAGTGTATGTTGGAAAATGTACAGTAGTTTGGGTCGATAAGGGTGAAAAGGATTGGAAACCTCATAAGTTTGAGGCCTGGTTTCGTAGGGTAGGCGGTGTTACTACCGGACCACCAAAGTCCATTGAGGTACCCCGTAGAGTAATTCCTAGTTGGTGTCATCCCACTCGGGACTCTGTGGAGGTCGAGGGATATGCAGCTAGTTCGAGGAACATTCCCGAGAGGACCCCAACTTTGGAAGACACAGTTGAAGTGATTGAGATCAATGCTTCGGAGGATGACGTAGAGGAGCAGGTGGAAGACGAGACGATGGAGGATACGGTGGAGGTGCGCTCTGAGACTTTCTCGGATTACGAGCCTACCGAAGATGCCCAGGAGACTGACGACTCTAGCGGTTCGACCTAGAGGATTTCTATTTTTGCATGCCCGCTTTTGACGACCTTGTCGGTCTGTTTCTTTTGGGGACTTGTTTTAACTACCTCTTGATTTAGTCTCGTTGCCCAGGCCATTTGCAAGATTGGATCACCTGCACTTTTGTATGAATTCTTGGAATGTTATGTATACATGTTATGTTTTCGTTATTCAGGTTTCCATGGATGTTTGTACGGAAGAGTATATGATATCGCTTCCGCATGTTATCGATCATTTGCATCTCTCGCTATGTGAATCCTAGGACTCGAGAGTATGGTTGCAGCGAGTCGCGCGCTCGTGCCCAGGGTGCGGGGCGTGACACACGTGGTTCAATAGGAACCGTCGGATTAAATCCAATTAAACCAAAAAATAAAAAATGAGAAACAACGTCGTTTCGGTGTGTGGGTGTCGAGGGTTCGAGTCTGGGCCGGGTATCCAACCCGAATAGGTCGGGTCGACTCGGTTTGAATCATTTTTTAATAATAAATTTAGAAAATATTTTTTAAATAATAAAAAAATTAGAAAATTTTAGAAAATCCTAGAAAACCAAAAAAAAAATTATAGGAAAATAGTGAAAAATTCATAGAAATTTTCAAAAATTAAAGATTGACCACAGACAACTGGTCAATCCTATTTTTGGGACTTCTTATATGTTCATCTGAAAATGTGACATTTTGATTTCCAGTCAATTTCAGGCTCGTTAATAAGAAGTGTATATCTAGAGATGTATTTCAGTCGTATTCCGCTCAAATCTGATTAATTCAAGTAAACTGACCAAAATGGAAAGGCTAACGCGAGACGAGGTACGTGGACCCAAGGAACTCGGATAAGAAACGGCGCTTTGGCCATAAGGATTGTTGAGGGAACTAGCGATAGACCCTCACAATTACATGACAACCAAAGCCGCCATGAATTGACAAGCCCTAAACATGATATGAATCACGGGGTCGATACGCATAATGTCTGCAAAAGCCGCCCGTCGGTTCGGGATAGGTTGGAACCATGTCTGATAGAGAAAACTTTGAGAAACGAGTCTTGAAAGATTGAAAATGGAAAATTAAGAATTCCAACGTTATTTGGATTGGCCGTCGCTCGATCGAAGGATTCTGAAACGAGAAAAACGACATTATGAACGTCGGGGATAAAATGACCCTTTTGCCCCTCAAGCCTAGAACATTACCTATACAATTCAAGAAGGGCAATTCGATCAATAAACCCTCCTCAAGGCTACCGAAAATAAGAAGGAACAAGGGCCATTGGATCATGCATGATTGACTTGAGGGACAAGTGTTAATGGATGCTTTAAAAGACTAGTCTTGTCTACTATGCCAAACCTAACATTCAACCTTTGACCAAGCCTTTGTATATAGTAAACTCTTCTCTCTCCTCACTCCCAATGACCGGCCATTTCCTCCCCAATACCACCGATAGCCATCCTCCTCTCCCTCCTCTAATCTGCCTCTCACTGACCGCTACTGACCTCTCTGTTCGGCCGTTTTGCTGACCACCTCTGGCCACCATTCAACCGTCGGCCGACCACAGCAACAAAGCTCCACGTCTTGCCGACATCCTCGAACAAGAATTAAGTCGTTTGGAGCACCGAGGAGTCCCAGCCAAGAGATTTTCCGAGAGCCAACAGGATCGGAGCAAACCTGAGGTAGGTCCGGTTCCTAGTCCTTTTGATGGTCGAAATATTGAAATTTTGGAGACAAATTTTGTGGAGATCTAGTAGAGACGTGTAAGAATCTGTGATAAAAATTGGGGCTCAATTTGATGAAGTTTTGACCATGAACCGACCTTGTAAACTTTGCACAGAATCTGCTGGAAAATTGACTTGGACTGTCCGACGAGTTTCAACGGGAATCCGGCGGCCATTTGACTTCAAACCTTCGGTAAGCCTCCCAAATCCTTAGGTAGACATGTTAAGGAGTAGGATAACATTTAAAGGTTGAAATTGGAGTGGATTTAGGACCGATTGGCCCAACTTGAGCATAACCGAGTAGGATCGGTTTGGTACTGGGCCGAATCGATTCTGTTGGAGGCTGAGATTGGTGATTTTGAGTTCCAAATTGGTGTTTAAGATATGATGAGATGTTGAGGGGTATGTTATGGATGATTGGGGTTAATGAATTAAGAAATTGGACTTGAAAATTGACGAATCGGTTGAATATTCTAGGTTGCACGGCAAATTGACCATTGGATTTGGGTTGGCCGAAACCTTAGAGGCTCAAGAGGAGTAAATTGTGTAATCAAATCCAAGGTAAGGGAATTCCTAACCTTATGCTAGGAAGATTAGACTCAATTGGGCAAGTCGAGAGACAAATTGAGTGATTCATGAGAATATTCCAAAAAGGATAGCTTTTATTGTGTCCTAAGTGGCTATAGGAGATCTATGTGTGATGTTGCTTGTGTTTAAATCATACCTTATGTCGAGTATCATTGATTGTCTTGCATGCCATGAATACTTAAAATGTGCATAAGTCGCACCTGTGGTTTCATCTGTGCATTGAACTGAGAAGCATGGAACGAGCATGACATGGAGAGGCCTTGAGGCGTATGAGACATGGGGCAAGAGATGTATACCCTGATGCGACGAGATCGCGGGGTGGAATTGATATTATGTGGCGCCCTAATGTGATGAAATCGCGGGGTTGAGAAGGCCACGGTCCTGATGCGAATTATTCGCGGGACGGAGAGGTCCTAAGGGGTAGAGACGCGGGGCAGGAGATGTGTACTCTAATGCGATGAGATCGCGAGGTAGAGTTGATATTGTGTGGCGCTCTGATGCGATGAAATCGCGGGGATGAGAAGACCACAGTCCTGATGCGATGAAATCGCGGGGTTGAGAAGGCCACGGTCCTGATGCGAATTATTCGCGGGACGGAGAGGCTTTGAGGCGTATGAGACGCATGGCAGGAGATGTATACCCTAATGCGACAAGATCGCGGGGTGGAGTTGATGATGTGTGGCTCCTTGATGCGACGAGATCACGGGATTGAGATAGCCACGGTTCTGATGCGAACTATTCGCGGGACGGAGTTATGAGATGAGGATATTGGCCTGGAGATTTATCAGAACCTGATGCGTTTACGCGGGTTGTCGATGACGGTCTGATGCGTTTACGCTAACTAAGCCTGATGCGACGAGATCGCGGGCTGGAGATTGAGGCAGGCGGATATTGGTGGATGTGGCGAAGTGGCAGGACTGGTGTACATGATCATTTAAGTGTGACATGAGGTCATCATTGCATGTCTGTCATCTGCATATTGTTGTTTTATTGATTGGGCTTGATATGTCTGTATGATTATGAGTTTGAAATATCGGGATAGATGACTGCCTCAGTGGACGGTCGGCCTAACCTAGGGTTAGGACCAACCTTACCGAGATTTATATCTCACCCAGTGGGGGCTTAATTTTTCAAGTTCCAAGCGAAGGAAGCACGAACTTGCTAAGGATTGGCATTTGAAGGCATGGCTGATCAACTGTACTAAAGAGGGTTGCAAGTTATATATTTACATTTTGTGATGTTAGGGATTATCCTTCTGATTGGTAGATTATTGAATTGAACCTTTGGGAATGAATTAATGAAATTTTGATGTATCTATTCTAAGTCATCGGGTGTTGATTTATTAGTATGAATGGAGTTCGCATCACTTCCGCATGCGCGTTTCTTTTAGCACAAAGGACATTGGCCATTGGGTCCTGGAGCTTTCATTTAGACATGAACGGCTTGGTGGGATGTTCGCGCGCTCGCCGGGTTCGGAGCGTGATAGAAAAATGACGATATCACCCTTTAGGGGTAAATCGCCTCTGCTTGGTATACGAGATAGATCGATAATGCCAAGATAAGAATTAGGATCGGTTAGGCAACCAATTCTTTTGCTTGGGTTTTCGAATTTCGTCTCTTTTTCTGAAATAACGATTCTACCCTTCTAAGGGTAAATCGTCTTTCCTATTCCAATCGAACCGTGAAAATTGCTTAAAATTAAGATTTGGGTCAGGAGGTCGACCAATTTTGAGATTTTCACCTCTCATCATTTTCTATAATGACAGTTTTACCCCTCAAAGGGTAAATCCTTTAAAAAATTCAAAAAAATTCTAGAAATTCTTGAAAAATAGGAAATGGATTGGTTTGGCGATCAATCCTATTTTCATCATCTTTTGACTCCATATTTCATCTAAAATGATAAATTTTCCCTTCTTGGGCAAATTGTCCCAAAACCCTTCTAAATTACGATTTTGCCCCTCAAGGCAAATCATGTCAAAAACACTCTTGAGCCTTGATTGACATATCTCTAAGCTAATAGAGCCTTACTAGGGATGCCATGTTACTTTCATGTGATTTATCTGCATATTTTGGATCCTCGATTTGCGCAATTTTATACTGATTATGAGTGCTATGGTAGTCACTCCTATCTGCATGGACTCCTAGTGCTAGGATTTGCGCCTAACTCCTTTGTATGAAATCTCAAGTTACATAACTCATTCAACTTAGATGTCGAAAGGGCGTCAACTCTAACAATTGGCGTAACAAAGTCCTCGATCCCATTTATATGGTTTTCGCAGAATTGAATATAATGCTCCAAACTATTCGATAGGGTTTCCAATCGTACCCTCCATAGAACGATTGGTGGCGACTCCTTGACATGTACACGTATCACATATTACCAGACCACACAGAATGTCGACCACGTATATCGCCGTTGCGACTTGGGTAACGAGCCTTGGGAGAGACCCGTGCCGACCAGAGCGGATGGCCCATTGGCCCTCGAAGCCTCAAGATCGCGTTGGGAGAGGGTTGCGACAGTATCGGTCGTGTTATGTAGGACGATCGGGATTTCACATCAGCAATTTCTTGCAGAAATTGGCTAGATTGACTAAATTGATACAAATGAAAAAAATTTATAACTGAATTGACAAACAAAAAAGATTTGAGTACCAAGTTGATATAATTGAAATAGGTTTATGACTTTTTACGTAATTTTTTTTTTCTAACTTTTCCTTTAGAACTCTTTCGGAATTCAAGACCCATGGCTCCAGAGCATCAATTTGCATTCAAATTTGAGTTCAAATTCATTTAGAGCCGAGTCTTAAATGTTTTGTGATCTTCATGTACATAGGAAATTTTCTCAACATTTTCCTCACTTTCAATATAACAAAACCTTCTATACCTCTCAATATGTAGATGTGTTCACACGTGTGGGAATTTTTGAAATTTTTTCGTGCATGTAAAGTAATTTTTTTCCTTTATATCTTCGTGATACATAGGAGGAAATTAGCCAATCAATCTTAAAACTGATGTGCATGTCTAGACTCAGTCCTAAACTTTTCATTTTTTCCTGTTGAGTCCTAAACCTTTGCATGAAATTTTAATGTAATACTTCCAAGCAATATTCGCAGGAAATCATTGACTTGGCATATGCAACATAGGACGATTGGCAATGACTGAATCGTTATACCTGCGATTTCTCGTACAAATTAACTAGAATGACTATATTAGAATTCCATAATTAATTTCTGGTAAAAATTAACTAAATGACTATATTAGAATTCTAAGTTTTAGAACTAAATTGACAAAATTAGAAAGGTTAGGAATAAATTAGTATTTGTATAATAGAGTTATGACTGATTGGGTAGTTTTCCTTGATATAGAGTTCAGACTAGATCAAATGGCATGTATGGGCTTTTTCTTATATGTGAGAAAATGCCTGTCATATGTATAACTTATCCAAAGTTAGCAAGTTTTGACAATATCTTTTATGTTTTGGATGGATTGATAGTTCCTTGTGGACTCCCTTTTGTTGAATGGCTTCTGTATGGCAACTATTCTGATTCTTTGATTTTGTTCTATGGAACAAAAAAAAGATGAGAATCATATTTGGTAGCGTAAACAATTCTGATTCTGAGTTTGTTATCGGAAACAGTTTTGGAGCAAAAACAAGAACAAAAAAAAAAGGTTGGTTCTCGAAAAAAAATCACTTTTAAGAATTACAAAACAGAATAAAGTATCACATCTCCAACTTTTCTTTTTTAGTTCTCTCGAAAATTTTCTCTCGACCTAAATTGGAATTCAAAGAAAAATATATAAGATAATAAAATAAAAAAATGAAAAATGAAAAAAATTGGAAAAATTCTAAATATTCAAAAAAAAAACTTTCAGAAAATTTCTAAAAATAGAAGAAGCTTAGATTAGGATAGTGTAACCTCATTTTCATAAATTTGAGCCCGGATTCCTTAGATTTGATAGATTTTTTTCTTTATTAGTAAAATCATAAAGACCATTGCAATTAAACTCGAATCATATTTCTCTAAGCCCTTAGGGTTTCATTAGAGTTTTACGATGCAAGGGTGCCGTTCGTGTCAGTTATTCGCTCGCTCAAAAGAGTTCGGTGAAACTCCACAATAAATAGCGAAAATGAGCCGTGATGATTTTTTATATTTATTTTTATGTTTCAATATGCAAAATATCATATAAGAGAATCAATATGAATTAATCTTTGATTAATTCAAAATGTAGGATGAAATTTTATAAAGTAATTAAGTAATTATTCGACTTAAATGACAAAAATTGGGAAGAGCAATGGTCTCAGGAATAAAATTTTTATATAGTTATCAAACGCGTTTTTGTTCTAGGAACAAAAAATTTGGGCAGTTTTCCAAACACGTTCCGACTCTCCAAAACTCATTCAGGGAATAGAATAAAAAAAATCATTTTGATCATAATCAATTTGTAGGATTAGAATGGTTGCTATGTAGTCACTTATTCTTTAGATGAAATTTCCAATGCAACCTTTTGCCGTTTTTGTGTTTCCTCTTTATTGCTGAGTTCCACTCCTGTCCCATTGCTTGAATCCTCGCCCACTCTCTAATGGCGAGATGTCTCTTCATTCTTTTGGCAAAGGTCGCAAGAGCTTGTTTATTTTCTCAGTACATGTGTACATGATGCCCAAGGATGAGCTCATTCACGATGTCGTCGAAGCCAAGTAAACGTTTGACTTATATGCTTTCTCTTGGCTTCATCTTTGAATGACTCATATTGCTCACAGGGTTTTTCCTATTTCTTTCTTGTACACGATCGGTTCCTTGGTACGTAAGCTCAGGTTGATCCCAAATCTCCTTAGCTGTGACCCACGATAAGCCTAGATTTGTATATAATTAGTTCTGTCGCATTTTGGCGCTCTTGGGATAGATTGACTTTCACCAAATATTCTACTACAATGCCAACCATTGTGGATCTCTTACTCTAAAGTAGAATGTTTTAGTTATATCGGAGCAATAGGCTTTGATACCAATTGAATTAGATTGAACTTAACTAAGAGAGGAGCAAATTGGTCGTTACGGGAATTTAAAAATATTTTCGTACAAAACTTCATGTAGAGAATTAAGCAGTGTTTGTGGACGAAATATCCGATGCGAAGCAGATAGCTATCAACAAATATGCAAAGAGAGCGAGGGATAGAAGAGCCAGCAAAGCAAAAGCCATTCGCCCTTTTTCACTCGTGAAACGATCAACCGTGCACGCGTAAAATGGCTTCTATTTCATTTCTTTCTCTGTCTACAAAACTTTAAAGACCAAGTTAATGGGAAGTTAGTGGGAAGAACTTTTGTTTTTTAACTCATTGTCTCCATAGTGGCCGGTCAAAAAGCTATGATAAGCAAGCAACACGATAAGATCTTGGTAAGTTACGTGAACGAGAGATTCATCGTAAGTATGTTTGATGTAATGAAGGCTGTCGGGAAAAATTATGGCAAGATCAAGGCAAAAAGAGAGTGGGGCTTGTATACAATCAATTGGATAAATAATGTTAGATTGCTTGTAATCTGAGTGATTGCTTAGGGTCTAACGTTGATTTTCCTTTTTCCAAGCCTCCAATTATTGGCGAAACGCATATGATGCCGACTCCCACGGTCCACAAGATATCTTAAATTGGGATCGTAAATTTGTAATTTAGTGGGCTTGGAGTTGTGTAGTTAGTGACTTATGACCTGATTAAAAAAAAAACCATCTTTAGGTTTCGAGCCTAAAGTCTAAATATTAAATTATTTTACCCCTTTTAAATCATGCCAATCAAGTAGATCATCTTGTCTGCCCCCACAGTGTTCTGATCTTCTCGTCCTTTCAAGTAAAAAATATTTAACAAGCGGGTCTCTTCAGCAAATACCAACTGTTTGGCTCGTGAAAAGAAAATGAGTGGATGATATTAAAAATCTCAGACCAGCACACTGGATAAATTAATCCTATACTAATTGTCAGCCCACAAAAAAATCAAAACTGGCACCCACTATGTTACATGGACACGAGACATGATACGGGACACGACATGCCGACACGTGAATTCTCAAAAATAGAGAATTCTGACACGTTGGGACGCGTTATATATTTTATGTATATTTTTACATATACACGATAAATTATTACTTTTATGATTTTCATGTGCGTATTTGTGTATATTATTATTTTGATGATTTCAATAACTCACATAAGTATATTTAACATTGTTTCAGAACCATAAAATTTTAATTATTGCCAACGCCACAGTATCCAAAACAGAGACAGAGCAATAGAGAGTCGATGAGCCGAGGCACGAGCAGAGGAGGGGGAGCTGAGGAGCGTGATAGCTTAAGGTGAGTGAAAGCATAGGCCAGCGAGAGGAGGTGCGAGCAAAGGTCGGCAAGCTAAGGCGCGAGTAGAGGCCGGCCAGAGGAGGGGGAGCCGTCACGATGGGAGCAGGCGACTGCGGGAGGCAAGTCAGGAGAGGGAGAGGGAGAGTCAAGTCACGAGAGGAAGGTTTTGAAAATTAGGACAAAAAGTTGGGTTTTTTTAGTACTATTTTTACATCTGGATAGGCTCACCAACAAAAAATAAAAAATCTGGACACACGAGTTGAGCACGTGTCCCTGTTCGACACGCAAAAAAAATTTAGAAATTGCGTGTTCGTGTAATAGAGGGCACCCACAACATATTTTCTCAAAATTAGCTTTACAAAACTTATTGCACGGTAGTTTACTTACCAAAAAAAAAAAAAACTTATTGCACGGTAGTTTACTTACAAAAAAAAAAAAAACTTATTGCACGGTAGTCAATTCGATCCTAAATCTTTCAACTGCTTTAATTTTATTTTATTTTTTCTATAAAAATTGTTCCAATTATGCATAAATATTTTGATAATTTCTCAATTTTGTCAGTACTTTTTTTTTTGTCAATTTAGTCCTTTTTTATGATTTGCCAATATAGTCCTAAATCAATTATTTAGAATTTTAATCGAAATGACTATATCGGTAAATCATCAAAAGTTTTAGGATTAAATTCAAAAATCATCAAAAGATTTAGAACTTAAATGGCATAATTGAAATGTTTGGGATTAAATTGACAAATCATCAAAAGATTTGAGATTAAATTGGCACCATTAAAAAGTTTATAACCGAATTGACCTTCATATAACAAGTTTAGAACTTTTTGGGCAAATTTTCCTGATTTTCATTTGATGAAAAATTTCAAACAGGTACCCTTAATCAAAATCTCTCCATGTCATATTTCGAACTGCTAAGGGATCGTAGATTTGGATCGAGGTTACTAGTTTGAGATTTTTCGGGTGACGAACGGTGCTGGTTTAAAGATTATTTGTAAGTCGAGAAATAATTTATGGGAAATATGTTATGGGGAACAGTTTGGAATTTTCAATAGTATTAACCGGAAGGAAATCTTTACTTAAATTTTTTTCCCGTCGTTAATTTGCCGCGACTTTGCATGAAAGATCCCGTCGCTAAAACATGAGTCATATGATTGGCCACTCTTTGCCTTACTGTAGCTGTAGCTCCTTCACAGTGGCTCGATGTACATTCAGGAAGGATCCAATTCTGCATTCAAGATTCCACGACAAACCTCTGAGTGAATTAAATCTTCATGCAAAATTCACTTATCACATTTTTCTCGGTTCGGTCATGTCATGCAAGATGCCAAAGAGGTCCACGTCTATCGCATGTGTTTTATGTCCTATATAGGTTGGTTTCCTATCATGACAAGTAGTATAACCATCGGCCACGAGTCAAGAAGATGAGAAATGATTTTTATGGAAAAACCAGTTGAGCTGAAGTCATATATGTGAATAGCTTCAATTTGATCATGTTTGTGTCTAATTTGTTGTGTCTATAAATATTTTTTAAAATTCTCAAATTGAATAGGAACTCAATGAAGTCCCATCAACATTAGGAGTTGTTTATATTGATCATCTTGTGGCATACAAAATTCTCTTTTTTTTGTGTGTGTAAAAGATTAGCAATTAAGGCTCGGTTTGTTTCATGAAAAATGAATGATTTGAAGAACCTTTCTTAAAGACAAAAGTCAGTAACGCTTTACATAATTAATCATCTAAAATGTTTCTGTCATCAACAACAATTTATATCTAAATATTTTTCATGGACAATAAAGATATACTTTGCACTTTCATTTTTAAGCGATACAAGCGATTGGTTTTGGAAGAAATTTTTTTCAAATTATTCATTTTTTGCGAAATAAACGGAGCCTTAAGCAAGAGGAAAAACTTTTAGGGGCCTCTTCTTTTTGAATTGTCTTAGAGATTGAACGAGGTGAGCTTTTATCTCTACAGACTAATACAAAGAGAAAAAACGTGTTTGGTCCCACCCTTAGAAATTTCTCAAAAGTAATTATTGTTGAGTGATCTTGGACCTCTATTAATCAAAAAACCAACTCAAAAATTGAGGCTTTTCCTCACACTTATAAACCGACCAACAATCTCTTCCACAACCAATGTGGGATAACCCCAACAATCTCACCCTCACACATCGGGCCATGGGTCGGAGAGAGCGACAACCCATATTTCTCCCATGTGGCTATTGGGTCCAGATTTGTGGGTAACTTGAGTTTTGATACAAGTCGTTGGAAATCCATTTGATGGGAATGAGCAGCGGAAATCCGATACCTTAACTTGGGGAGATCGTTAAGGGGGAGTCCATGTCCATGCCCATTAACATATTCAGTTAAATTTACATTCACTCAAAATTTTAAGTTAATGAGTTATGTGTCAACTTGGATATATTAATTGCTCACACATGCATCTTAACAATCTCTCATTCATATGTGAGTTCTAGTGTTAGGTTTTCTCTCCCTTAATCCAAGTATACTTCCTCACTAACTTATCTCAACTTGAATCTTCATAAACGCTCATCGGGGGAGATCGTTAAGGGGGAGTCCATGTCCATGCCCATTAACATATTCAGTTAAACTTACATTCACTCAAAATTTTAAGCTAATGAGTTATGTGTCAACTTGGATATATTAATTGCTAGCATCTTAACAATCTCTCATTCATATGTGAGTTCTAGTGTTAGGTTTGCTCTCCCTTAATCCAAGTATACTTCCTCACTAACTTATCTCAACTTGAATCTTCATAAACGCTCATCGGGCTCGCATTACTACGCCGCAACGTCTACTGCCTGGAAACAGCATTGGTCACCAATTTATCTCAACTTGAATCTTCATCAACGCTCATCGGGCTCACATTGCTACACCACAACGTCTACCGACCCGAAAGTTACGTTGGCTACCAGATTTTTTTTTTGAGATCCATCAAATTGAATCTCCATCAATGCCCATCGGGCCCGCGCTGCTACACCACAATGTCCACTGGCCCGAAAACCGCGTTGGCCACCATCTTATCTCAACTTGAATTTTCATCAATGCTACTCTGATACTAGTGTTTGGTGGTATTGGGTCTCTCTCAACCCAATAGCTAATTTAAAGGTTAAGGCTTTCACTCACACTTATAAACCGACCACCAACCCCTTCCGTGGTCGATGTGGGATAACCCCAACAATCTCCTCCTCACACATCGGGCCATAAGTCGGAAGGAGCGACAACCCGTACTCAACCGAGTGATTGTTGAGTTCAGGCTTGTTGGTAACCGGATCAGGACGATCAAACAGAAATTAAGAAAAATTAAACGACGCACAGTTTAACTAGTTTCACTCTAGAATAGGGCTACGTCCTTTAAGTTTACAACCACAACTCGTTACAATGATCAGTAAAAAAAGAGCAATATATATATGTGCCTTAAACAGGCCCAAAATTTAAACATATATGAAACTTTTTTAATCCCACAGGGGTACTGCCCCCGAACCCCTGCATCTTGCGCGTAGAGGTCACATATCATCGTATAATACTTTAGTTTCCCTATGCTCACGTGAGCGTGCCCGGTGTGAGAAACAAGGATCCCCAGAGTATTCGCCAATCCAACAACTATCATCGTGTAGAGTTTAAAATATAAAATTGGCTAGAAAGGTAAAATCGAACTTTTTTTATAATTTGCGTGCCCACCAAAATCTACATAAAAATATTAGACCATCAAGACTCCATAGACAACGGTTGACGCGTAATCAATTGAAAAAATTACCAAAAAAGTCATAAATCTGTTGTAATTGTGTCAATTTAGTCTTAAACTCTTTTTTTTTCCAAAGGAGTCGTGAACATTTTATAATTGTGTCAATTCAGTCTACCGGCTCACGCTAATATAGATAATCTTTAACAAATTGCTAATAAATTTTTCCTTAGTTTTTCAATGGTATCAACCGGGAAAAAATCTTTATGTTAATTTTTTTCCGTCCTTAATTTGGGGCGATTACAGGAAAGACACCGTCGATAAAAACGGGAAGCGAATGATTGGCCCCTTATTGCCTTAATATAGTCGTAGCTCCTTCACAGTGGGTGGACGTACATTCAGGAAGAATCCAGGTCTCCATTCAAGATTCCACGACAAACCTCTCAGTGAATTAAATCTTCATGCAAAAATTCACTTATTGCATTTTTTTTTTTTGAGTTCGGTCGTGTCTTACATGATGCCAAAAAGGTCCACGTCTATCACATGCATTTTATGACCTACGTTGGTTGGTTTCCTACCATTACAAATAGTATAATCATAGGCCACGTGTCGGATGAGAAATAACTTTTAGGGAAAAAACCAGTTGAGTTGAAGCCATGTATGTGATTAGCGATTTGGTCATGTTTGTGTCCAATTTACTGTGTCTATACGTTTGACTTTTCCATTCTTAAATTGTGTCGGAATTCGTCTGATGAAATCCCATCAATATTAGGAGTTTCTTATATTGATCGTCTAATAATAGCATGCAGAAACTTTTTTCATGGAAAACATTGCAATTAAGACTGTTTATTTCGCAAAAAAAATGAATGATCTGAAGAATATTTTCTCAAAGACAACTGGCGGAATGCTTGAACTAATTATTCAAAGAAAAAAGTTCCCGTCATCAACAATAATTTGTGTCTAGATATTTTTCGTAGACGATGGAGATATATTTCGTCCGATCATTTTTAAAATACTATAAGCGATTATTTTTGGGAGAAAATTTCTCAAATTATTCATTTTTCACCAATTAAATGAAACCTTAGGCAAGAGAAAACACATTTAGGAGCCAGTTCTTTTTTAATTGTCGTAGAGTTTGACTTTTATCGTACAAACTAATATAAAGAGCAAAATGTGTTTGGTCTCACCTTTAGAAATTTCTCAATAGTAACTATCACTGTATAGAGGTTGGATATAAAATTGGGTAGAAAGGTAAAATCGAATTGTTCTTGATTATTTCCTTGCCAACCAAAATCTACCAAAACAATCTTTTACTTAGGTGGATGGAAATTACATAAATATAGGACCAATCAAAGCTCCATAGACAAGCGATGACGAACATAGGGTTACACATGCATAACCAACTGAAACATTTACCAAAAAAATCCTAAAACTATTGCAATTATGCCAACAGTTCTAAACTTTTGTTTGCCAGTTAAGTCCCAAACATTTCGCAATTGTACCAATTTATTCTATCGGCCGGCTCTGATATGGATAATTTTTAATAATACTTTAATAAATTTTTTTCCTCTTCCCCCCCCCTCCTTCTCTGTTGCTATTATGGCCAACGAGGGCTTCGCGGCCCTCTACTGGCCTTGACCAAGTTAGGCGAGGCCATGTACGCCATGGGCAAGGCCCCCTCACCCAAATCTAGGCAAGCCTATGGCCACCTTCGCCCGCGGCTAGAGAGGCTGTCCTTGCCCACGCCTGTACCTCAGGAAACCCTTGTGAAGCGTGACCACGTGTGAAGACGGCGAGGCCATGATGAGGAGTGCCTCGCTCAGCTTAGGTGAGGCCCGGTGAGGCCGATCGGGGCCCATGAAGCTCTTACCGGCCAAAGCAAGAAGAAAAAGAAGAGAGAAAAAAAGGAACAATGAAATATTATAAACTATCAAAATAAAAAAATATTCACACCAGAAACTCCATGTTAGCACTGGCCGATAAATGGACTGAAATGACATAATTGTAAAAGGTTTAAGACTTAACTGGCAAAGAAAAAGTTTATGACTGAATTGGCACAATTGCAAAATGTTATATGACTTAACTAGAAAAGGAAAAAATTTATGACTGAATTGACACAATTGCAATAGATTTAGGACATTTTTTGTAATTCTTTCATAATGAGTTGGGGTAGAATCTGGCTCCAATATCATATTAGAAAGTTTAATCCATAATTTAAACTAACAGGTGAATAGAGATTATATCAACGTAAAATCTAAACAAAGATATAAGATACTTTAACTGCAAAATTCTATTTTAACAATATCACTCCAACAACTTACGGAATACGATGTAAGGTCAATATTGATTATATATTGTTCATATGATTTTTCGCAACAAAAAAATGTTGATTGTGTGGTTATGTGAGTGACAGAGTTTTCCACGCATTAGTTTTTCAAACTTTCATGCGTTTGCTTTACTGAAGTGATTAGTTAACGAAAAACCATTTACGGTCGAAGAAAATATTCATATGTAAAATTAGAAAAATAAAATCCCTAATATGAAAATTAAAGAACATATTCTGAAGCTTCTTCCCGAACGCTCTCCTTCACTTTCTTCACTGAGGCTTGGTGGCTTTTTCACCTTCTTCTGGTGCACTCTTGGTCGCTCTTCTTCCCCTTCTTCACCGCTGCTCAACATCTTCGTTGAAGGTTCAGCTCTTCTTCATCGATGCTCATTGGCTTTGTTCTAGGTTCTCTCTCTCCCGGTCGATTTGAAAATAATCACTGAAAATTCGACCAATCATTTACATTGTCAATCTGTCGTTGAATCTTCTGCGCTGGTACGATGGTTTGATTCTCTTTTCCATTAAATTTTCTATGCTCGACAGAAGATAAAGTGGATGATCACATAGAGGTGGAAATTGAAAAAATTCACAATCTTTTGATCAGGCATTAGACTTTGCATGTTAGTTCTTTAGATTATAAAAGACGAACTCGTTCTCTGATTATTTGTTGTAGTTAGTTCTTTTTCGCACAATTTATCCTATTGTTTCAGGTGAAAATAGAGCCCTCTGTATAAGAACCAATAATGGAACGTTTAACTTAGGTACTTCTTGGGATATTGCGAGGAAAAGAAGTAACCAAGTTGACTTTGTTATGTTATCCTTTTTTTTTTTTCCTTCTTCTCTTTTTTTTAGGAGGAGGGGCTAGATGCTACTCTCGGAATAGAAGGGTGAGAGACACGGAGTTGTAATTTGTCAGTCTAAACAATAATCAGTTAGACAAGCTTCATATTAATCCATGAAGTTGAAATCATTTTCAAAATGGAATCTAAACACTCGAAAATATTTTTAGTTACACTTTTCATATACCAACAAACGAATAAGAGATAGTAATTTAAAAAAAATATTTTTTCGTGATTTTTTTTTTCTAAATAACCACAAGTATACATTGATTTCCTGATCAATGCTTGTCTAATTCTCAGCGAGATGCCCTTTTTGCTTGCCTTTTGGGAGGGACCCTGGATAGCTATCGCCCACCGTGGGTTCTCTTGCATCATTTTCCTCAAAACGTGTTAAAGAAAACTGAAATTGTTTTTTCCTTGCTTCATGTTATGCAGAAATTTTTCCAGGTAATATCATTTTCATGCCAAGAGACAAACTGCTTTTTCCAGCTGCAGCATTATTATTATTGTTTTTTTCCCCTTTTTGAGGGGCTAATTGTTCTGTGACATTTTAATGGATTGCATTGGCTTCAGCATGGCCATGTGGATTTTAATATATGAGCAATTTGTCTACTTTCCTGCTCATCACGTTGCTTTCAGGGGAATGTGAAGGCGTTATCAGAGGACAATGATTCAGAAACGTGCGTCGGCTCTTGATTGAAACATGTTGTATATGATATGATTGAAGATTTCAGAGCCCAAGAGTAGCTGAGGCCTCAGGGATGTTTTGTTTTTGTTTTTGTTTTTGTTTTTTGTTCTTTTTTGTTTTTCGTTTTTTCCATTTACTTGTTGGCATAGCTGGATTCTTTGGCGGACACACAATTTGATGGAAGGAGATAGTTTGGGGAATTCATTTAATGAGAAAAATTGCGGGTATTTGTAGAGATTAATCGGATATATTTAAGGCCCCTAAAATTGGGTGGATGGCCTATCATGCTATTTACATGTAACACTTACCCTTGAATGGATCACCTCGTATTGTTATATTCAAGTAATCTTTTCAGGGGTTTGGTCCAAATGGATTGATTTGAGTCCTTACAGATGGTATTAGAGAAGGAACCAATTTCAGTAAATATGCGCTTCTAGGATAAGGATGAGTGAAACTCACATGTGCGACACTAACGAGACATAAGGTTTTTTGTGAAAAAGTTTGTAACACCCCAAACTCACATCATCAAAGTGGCCCTGGGATGTTATTCAGATATAAATACCATCTCTAACAGCTGGGATATATGTGGGACATTGACGAGACATAAGGTTTTCTATAAAGGGAGTGTGTGACACCCCAAACTCACATCATTAGAGTGGCCCTATCTTGACATGTAACATGTGAGAAATCCTTTTTGGGGCTTTGCCCAAGTGGACGAAATCATATACCTATATATTGCGTTAGAGAAAAAAAAATGCTTGACATTTGTGTGTCTAGAAAAATTGTCATGAGTAGTCCTTTAAAGGAAGGGTCAGTTGGCTTTTTTAAAAATTTTCCCTTCGTAAAATCCATGATTGGAAGATCTCTGATTGTTGAGTTACAAGTCATGAACATCACTACATGCAAAATTAACTAAGAATAATGATGGGTGTTTTTGTCCATTCGACTATTTACATTTCTTAGGAACGGGATTGTGGTACTGTGGGCCCTTTTCTTAAACATATAGATTTTCTTCTGACATCTGATTTGAAAGAAATTGGGTCGAGCCGATTAGAAGTTAGAACCATGTCTTCATACAAATGAAATGTACTGCTTAATTTAATATTAGATTTCAGCCTTGATTGGACTTTGGAGGTTGGTAATGCTCGAAGAGAAAAGGGAAAATTATTAAATAAAAGTATTAAACTTACTGCGATTATGTCAATTTAGTCTTTTTTTTTTAAAAAATTGCCAATTGAATTGTAAACTTTTTGCATGTATGTCAATTTAACTCATCCTATCAATTTTGGTAGGAAATCACTAACATGGATGCCGACAATCCTAAATTGTGTTGTTGGCACTAATGTAGATAATTTATTATTTTTTCAATTTTATTTATTTATTATGTTCCTTTTACTCTTTATTCTTTTCTTTTTCTTTCTTTTTTTCCCTTCTTCCTCTAGCTGGTCACCAGACATTGACGGTTGGCCAGAGGCGAGAGTTAGTAAGGTTGAGCTCACCAGGTGCGGCGAGGCTGACCACTACCGAGCTGGCGAGGTTGCCCTCACCACCGACCTTGCCTAGCAACAACGAGGTTGACCTTGCTAGGGATTGGGAAGTTTGATCTCACCCATGGTAGCGAGGAAGAGTCTCGCCTAACGATGGCAAGGTCAACCTCATCAACCCTCACCTTTGGCCAATTGCCAAGGTCTAGGGATTGGCTAGAGGAAGAAGGTAATGATAAAAAAAAAATCAGAATGAAAAGAAAAAAGACAAAAGACAAAAAGGAATAAATTAATAAATAAATATTCACAATGAAAAAAGTTTAAGATTCAATTAGCAAAAAAAAATATTTTATAACTAAATTTGCTCAATTACAATATGTCTAGGATTTTTCGTAAATTCTCCCTGAAGAAAAGTTAGTCACCACATAGTTTTTGTTTGTTTTTTTTTTGGGGCACTACATAGTTGAAACGTTGTGAATCTTGATTTTTGCCTTTCTTGTCCGTATTCTTTGATTTACTTTTGATATATTTAAATGGTGCATTGTTTCACGAAAAATGAATGATTTCAAAAAAAAATTGTTCGCTTGCATTGATTAAAATAATTAATCAATGAATATTTCATTATCCACACCAATTTATGGTCAAATGGTTTTGTGAATGATGAAAATATTTTTCGTTTACTTATTTTTGTGCATGATACCAGCGATCATCTTTCAAAACATATTTTTTAATTATTTATTTATCGCAAAACAAATAGAATTAAAGCTTTCAAGAGCTTAGACTTAGGAATGAGCATGATAAAGTTCTATTCAATGAGTTCACTCTCTTCTTGGTGGAGTTAAAAGGCACCTTTGACATTTCAAAAAATTTTCCAGCCACTTTTTGCCCTCTGTTTAAAGACAAGTGAAAGTTATACAAGGAAAAGTCAAGGGCTTGCATGGCAACACTTTTGCTTCAAAATTAAATTTTGGTCATAAGTTTTTTTTTTTTTTACTTATGGTCAGAAGCATAAATTAATTCTTTTACTTCTACTCGATCACAGAAAATAATTTGATAATAGAACAAAATGTATGCCGTTAGAATACAAATTCATTTAGTAACTGTTAGACCCCACACTCCGGGCACGAGCGCACGACACCCTGCCAGCGAACTCTCGAGTCTCAGGATTCACTTATTTCGAGAGATGCATAAAAATCAATCGCATGCGGAAGTGATAACATAAATTCCTCCGTACAAACATTAGGGGGAACATAGATAGTAAGAACACCATAATTACATTTATACATAACCTCCCATGAGTTCTTACAAAAGGTTTGGTAGACTAAACCTGCTAGTCGGTAGGGGTAATTGGACCAACTCAAAAAACAATCATTAAATCTCCAAAAGAAAACAGACCATCGAGCTCTTTAGCAAAATAACAGTCCAGAAAACGGAAACTCCTAGGTCTAGCTGCTAGAGTCGTCAGTCTCCTCGGCGTCTTTGGTAGGCTCGTACTTCGAGGAAGTCTCCGACCATACTTCCACTGTATCCTTCATTGTCTCGTCTGCTGACTGCTCCACCAGGTCGTCCTCGATAGCTTCGATCTCAATGGCCTCGTCGGTGTCTTCCAGGGTTGGGGTCCTCTCGAGAATGTTCCTCAAACCAGCTGCTGACCCCTCGACTTCCACAGAATCCCGAGCGGGATAACACCAACTAGGGATTACCCCACGGGGTACCTCGGTGGGCTTTAGTGGTCCAGTAGTAACTTCCCCTACCCTCCGAAACCAAGCCTCGAACCTATGAGGCTTCTAGTTCTTTTCACCCTCATCGACCCAGACTACAATACATTTCCTAACGTACACGGTTCCTCGCCCGTCTGGGAACTCCTCAAAATACGCAGACATCTCCTTCGGGTCACCTAGTCTGATTGGCAACATTGTCACGGCCTAAGATATGAAAATGTGGTCCCGCAATGAGGTGAGATGCACATCTCAGTAAGACAAGCCCTAACCCTAGGTTAGGCTGACTGTACACTCAGATGAATGCATTCAAGAACAAAATGCACAAACAACCACATGAGGCATTCAACAGTTATTAAAATACATATGGCACAGACGAGTATCAAGCACACAATCATGGCATCATATCTCATCATTCAAATTGAGCACGCATAGCCAAAACAGGTCACACCTTCCACCCTTCCAGGCCTCCATTGTTTCACGTTCGCGTTTAGAATGCCTCAGGTTCGGTCTACGTAATTACGCCTCAGGTCATCCCATTGACAAATTAGCGTAAACGCATCGGGTTTTCAATTTCATTTCAGGCCTGTGTTGACACATATCAAGTTCCGTCTCGCGTCTCAATACATCAGGACATTGGCCATTTCAACCTCGCGTCTCAACGCATCAGGGTACAATTCCACACAACCCCGCGTCTCAACGCCTCAGGGTGTCACAAGTTTCTCAGACATGTCAAATACTCATTTCAATTCAGAATCTCATGGTCAAGTGCAAACTCATGCAACGAGCAACAAATCTATGGCATGCGAGACAATTAAATTCAACACTCAAATGTGGTAATCAATTCATGGTACAAGCATTCAACAAGCATTTAAGCCATCTGCACCTCTCGAGGACGCACAATGGACAGCCACACTATAATTCACGAGAACCAACCTAATTCCCACCCAATTCACCCAATCGAGTCCAATCCTCTTAGCCAAGGTTTAGAAACTTCTTACCTCAAGATTAAATCAGCAAAAACCCTCCTTTAAGCACACTAATGGTTTGGTTCTAATAGTCCAATAACAAGTCAGCCGCACAACCTAAGGAAATTCATCAAATTCGTCAATTTTCTCATCCAATTCGTCAATTCACTAAACATACACCTCATTGACATATCGATTGACATCCTCATAAGCCTCAACAATGAAATTGGAACTCAACTCCATCACCAACAACCCCCACAAGATTCGGTATGCATAGAACCGAAACAAAGCATTTTCGATTCTATGCATATCTCAACTAATCAGCTCATAAACCATCATAAATCCTCAATTTATCCACTAATTTACTTGCTAATATGTAGTTCTAGGACTTGGAAAGCCTCACCAAAAATTTGAGCTCAAGGCGACATCAAATGGTCCACGAACGGCTTCGGTCTTCCCAAGTCTACCACCGGTCAGTTTTCGCCCTTCAAACACCACGCCCATTTAGGGTCAAGACTTCATCAAACTCAACTCAAATTTCTACCACAACTCAGTATACATGTATCCTAGGTGTCCATAAAATTTGGCCAAAAGATTCAAATGTTTAGAAGTCCTACGGAGTCCAAACAACAGCTTACCTCCAGCTGCGACGGTTTCCGTCGACTCTCGAGAAAGTGGCTGGTCAGAGCTCCTCAGTGGTTCAAATGACTTGATTCAAGTTAGAGCTAGTTGAAAAGAGGATGAAGAAGACACTGGTGGTCGGCTAAAGCTTAAGTAGTGGCTGGAAGTGGCGGTCGACAGCGGCGATGGAGGCGGCAGAGTCTGGTCGGGCGGGTGCTGCTCTCGGCGTGAAGAAGAAGAAGAAGAAGAAGAAGAAGAAGAAGAAGAAGAATGGCTATGGAGAGAGGAGGTTTTGACAAAATGGAGGGGGTGAAGGGTTGTATACACAAACGGCTGGGTTAACTTGGTAGAATGGTAGGTTAAAAGTTGTTTAATTAATGCTCATCCACCATCCATTGACACTTGTCTATATGTCAATCAAGTCTTCATCCAAGGGCTGATATTTTTCTTAATTTTCGGCAGCCTATAGGGTGTGGTCAAAGACCAAAATGCCCTTATCCCTTTATTAAAGCAAGGCCAAGACTTGAGGGGGAAAATGGTAATTTTACCCTCGACGTCCTGAATGTCGTTTTTCAAATTCAAAATTTCTTCGATGAGGCGATGGCCAATCCAATTATAATGTTGGAATTCTTAATTCTCCATTTTCTAATTTCGAGACTCGTCTTTGAATCATTTCTTTGTCAGATGTGATTTGTTACGCCCCGAACCCGGCGAGCGTGCGTACATCCCACCAAGCCGTACTTTTTTGAAAACTTTAGAATCCAATGACTAATGTTCTAAGCACTGAAATGATCACGCATGCGGAAGCGATGCCAACTCCAATCCCATTATACATCAACAACCGACGACTTAGAACAGATACATCAAAATTTCATTAACTAATTCATAACAGTTCAATTCCAAATAAATCAATCGGAAGGAACATCCCTAATGTCTTAAAATGTAAATCCATAACTAGTAACTCTCTTAAATACAGTCGATCAGCTATCCATTCAAATGCCAATCCTTGGCAAGTTTGCACTTCCTTCGCTTGGAACCTGAAAAAGATTAAGCCTCCACTGGGGTGAGATATAAAATCTCAGTAAGGTAGGTTCTAACCCTAGGTTAGGCCGACCGTCCACTCAGGCAGTCATCTATCTCGAAATTCCACACTCATAATCATATAGGCATATCAAGCGTAAATCAATAAAATAACAACATGCAGATGAGAGGCATGTAATGATGACCTCATGTTACACTCATGATCAAGCACACCCGTCCTGCCACTTCACCACAATCACCAATCTCCGCATGCCTCCATCTCTAGCCCGCGATCTCGTCGCATCAGGCTTGGTCCGCGTAAATGCATTAGACCGTCATCGGCAACTCACTTAAACGCATCAGATTTCGATGAATCTCTAGGCCAATATCACCATCTCATAACTCTGTCTCGCGAATAGTTCGCATCAGGATCGTGGCTATCCCAACCCCGCAATCCCGTCGCAGCAGGGCGCCACACATCATCAACTCCATCCCACGATCTCGTCGCATTAGGGTATACATCTCCTGCCCCGCGTCTCACACGCCTTAGGATCTCGCCATGTCATCTTAGTTCAATGCACAGATAAAATCGCAAGTGCATCTCATATACAATTTGAAAATTCATGGCATGCTAGAAAATCCATGACAATCGACATGGCACACGATTTAAGCACAAGTAAGGGCACACATAAACTTCCTATAGCCTCTTGGGACATAATAATAGTGTCCTTTTTGGAATATTCTCAAGGATTACTCAATTTATCTCTCGACTCGCCCAATCGAGTCCAATCTTCCTAGCGTAAGGTTAGGAATTCCCTTACCTTGGGTTTTTAATCACAATAATACTTCTTCTTGGGTCCTCAAGGTTCGGCCAAATCAATCCAAGGGTCAATCCACCTCGCAACCTAGAATTTCAACCAATTTCATCCAATTTCCATACCCAAATCATCCATTCATGAATCACAATTCTCCATAGCATAATCCTCAACACCTTAACATGTTCTAAACATCAATTTGAGTCCCATAACCATATGTTCTTGCACCCACCAGAACTGGTTTTGCACATAATCGAATCGGTTCATTTCGGTTCTGTGCAAACCGTGCACTTCCAACCCTATTCCCACTCCAAATCCAACATCTAAACACTATCCTACCTTTTAACATGTCTATCTAAGGTTTTGGGAGGCTTACCGAAGGTTTGAAGTCAAATGGCCGTCGGATTCCCGTTGAAACTCGTCGAATCGTCCAAGGTCAGTTTACCGGCAGATTCTGTGCAAAGTTTACAAGGCCGGTTCATGGTCAAAACTTCATCAAATTGAGCCCCAATTTTTATCACAGATTCCTACACGTCTATACTAGATCTCTACAAAATTTAGCTCCAAATTCCAAGATTTTGACCATCAAAAGGACTAGGAACTGGACCTACCTTAGGTTTGCTTCGATTTTGTCGGCTCTCGGAAAATCTCTTGGCCGGGGCTCCTCGGTGCTCCAAACGACTTGATTCTTGTTCGAGGATGTCGGCAAGACATAGGGCTACGTTGGTGTGCGCCGCCGACGGTCAAATGGTGGCCGAAGATGGCTGTCGGAACGACACGGACGGTTCTGGTTGGCGTTAGGCAGAATGAAGGCAAGAAGAAGAAGGAAGTTTTGGGAGTTTAGGGGAGGATTTGGCCTGCCAAATGGAGTGGAGGAGAGAGAGAAAATTAGCTATATACCAAGGCTTGGTCAAAGGTTGAATGGTAGGTTTGGCATAGTTGACTAGACTACTCTTTAAAGCATCAATTGACACGTGTCCCTCAAGTCAATCATGTAAGATCCAATGGCCCATAATCCTTCTTATTTTCGACAGCCTTGAGGAGAGTTTATTGACCAAATTGCCCTTCTTGAATTGTATAGGTAAGGTTCTAGGCTTGAGGGGCAAAAAGATAATTTTACCTCCGACGTTCAGAATGTCGTTTTTCTCGTTCCAAAATTCTTTGATAGGGCGACGGCCAATCCAATTGAAATGTTGGAATTCTTGATTTTTCGTTTTTAATCTTTCAAGACTCGTTTATAATAGCTTTATCTATCAGACGTGGTTCCAACCTATCCCGAATCGACGGGCGGCTTTTGTAGACATTATGCATATCGATCCCGTGATTCATATCACGTTTACGGCTCGTCAATTCGAGGCGGCTTTGGTTGTCATGTAATTGTGAGGGTCTATCGCTAGTTCTCTCGACAATCCTTATGGTCAAAGCGCCGTTTCCTATCCGAGTTCCCTAGGTCTACGTACCTCGTCTTGCGTTAGCCTTTCCCTTATAGTCAGTCTACTTGAATTGATCAGATTCGAGAGGAATACGACTGAAATACATCTCTAGATATACACTTCTCATTAATGAGCCTGAAATTGACTAGAAATCAAAATGTCACAACTCTTCCCCCTTTAAAGAAATTTCGTCCTCAAAATTCGCAACCTTTTACCCATCCAAGCCTTTGGGGTATTGGCGCCTCGTCGCACCCTCACTCTTCCGGATAATCCTTTCCATGGCCTGACGATTTTGCTTGTCCTTTCCAACCCAACTATCTTTCCTCTGGGACTTGTCTCTTTCAATCCTCAATCCAATGGGCTTTTTTCCATTCTCTTTTGGTATTCATATCATTTGCCAGCAGCTCTTCCTCGAGCATTCACCTTATCTTTTTCATTTGTCCATATCCATTATTATCAAGCCCTCGCCAGAATGCACTCTTAATGTCCATACCCTTCGGCATATTACTCCTTTCAAGCTTCCTTTCTCGCCAATAGAGATTCAAGGGCTTTATCAATTTGCCCTCCATTAATCAAATCGAGTTATGGCCCTGTTAACTCCTTAAACATTTACATGGTTATTTCCGTAACAATCCATTCTCGACTCCATTCGAAAATTTCCTTGGATCAAAGTGGTCCTTCATCTTTCATCGTTATGTCCTTTCCTTCTATCGACACGTCTAGTGCTCGATTACAAGATAGAAAAATTTCAACTTTCAATCTCATCGCCGATATATATATATATACATCTTGGCACATCTTTGTGCCATCCCCAAGAAATACCATAATTCTCCCTTTGGATCGTACTTCCGCCCATAGACCTCAAGGGTTCCATCCATTCCTATAATCCCTCTAGTATCGATGTTTAATCATGGCATACCTCAATTTCCTTCTGGTCTTCAGGCTAGGTGTTCCCTATAGCCACCACGCTAGTCCATTAGCGAACTTCCAATTTTAGGAGTTGAATATCTTATTTCTTGAGGGAAGATTTGTCCCTCCATTGCCAATTAAACCATGTTTAATTCTCAATGATAAGCATCCATCAAACAATCCACCTTTCCTTAGCGATACGAATATCGCTATAACAACACTTGGGTGATCTCTTCGTTCCATATGCCTCGCTTTCAATTCCTTTTAGGCAGTCTATGCTCTTAATCTCTTATAGATCACATAACTTCGAGGTTTTTTCTTTATCTATGCAACGCTCTCATATCCGCAAGCAATTTCATCCTTAGGCGTTGCCTCTCGTTTAATTCCTTTTAGAAAACTACTACTTGATATCTTTGGAGTAGATATAAACTTGAAATCTTCTTCCGCCCTGGTAAGATTTTTCCAAACCTTGTTGCGAGATATTCGCAAGCCAATTCCAATCATGCTCTAAGCATGCCAATTCATATGGCATTATTATCACGACGTACAAGCAGCATCCAATTCAAATCGCCTTGTTATGCCTCAAGTTTCATTCTACGTCGTGTCATTACGACCTTCATAAGCTTTTCAAATTTCCAATCGGAATCGTCATAAATGGCGTAGTCATCAGCTTAACTCGAGTCTTCGAAAACTCTTTTCACGTTCATTCATCGTGCCATGACTCGTCCTCAGTCCATTTCACCAATGGAGCAGATCTTGTAGGGAATCTTTCAACGGTCCGTCTATTGCCACTCATCAATCCCTAGAAGCTTGCACTTTCCGCAACTCACATCGACCCTAGTCGATTTATCATTTGTTCCAATCCTCAAAGGATTTATCACTTATTCCAATGCGTGAATCTTACTTCATCAGGTCCACAACTTGCGCTCTTCACATTTATCATGCAATAGACATTTCCTTATAGCCCATATGACACTTTCAAAAACTGTTCATGTTTCTCATGGCTCCTTACATGAGTTCAACCATCGCCTCTTAAGACGGTAACGACCAATTCAACCATTCCTTGGGCACTTAGTTAGGCGATTATCAACTTCCTCCCGCCAGATGTCGAATCTTCCCAACTATCCCTTGCACCTTTCACTTGAGAGCTCAGACCTTGGCTCTCTATCGTCACAGTTCTCCTCTAGGACCGCACCATATTTTACTTATTCTTGTAACTCTTTCCTCGAGTTGCATTAGTGCTTTAGCTTCTGAGTTCCATACTCACTGAGGCGACCTTATCCCAATTCCGTTCGTTCTACTGAAAATCAACATCATCCTGGAATTCAAAGTTGTCTACAAAACTGTCTCTCGGACTTCACTTCCAAGAGTCGTTCAAGCTCTGCATCCTCTTTCTCGGTACATACGCTCCATCATAATACTAAGATAATTTAGAGTTTTTCTTCCCTTTACAATAGGGTTTCTTACACTAAGGAAGAAACTACGTAATTCCGTGGCATTTTCCCACTTCAAATTCACCTTGCTCTTCCCATTCCATAGGACGGCAACCTTGGAGTCTGCGCCGATTGCGATACCTTTACTCCAGGATTCAAATGCCACCATGCTTTCACATTCTCTTTCCCATAATTCAGTTACCTCCAGTGACAATATTTGTTTGTCCTTGGGTCTTCACCAGTTCACTTGTCGAATGCTCAATTCGATCACCTCAAATCACTTTGCAAGTATTCTCTATGCGCTCTTTTCATTCACTACATCATTTGCTAGAATCAAAACTAGTCAGAACTATCAAGTCCTTTCACTTTTCTTTTCGTTAACGACCATTTCAAGGTCCAATCGCTCCTTAAGGACAACGCCCTATTCTTTAAGGCGGTAACACACAATACCACTTCTAGTGGTCTCGATTCATCCTTAATCGATCCCATTTCGATCGTCAGGGTCCGATAGACTAACACGTCAGTCTCTTTTATATTCCTCATATCAACAAGAAATGCATCACCATAAGTCTTACGCCAAGGTAACGACCATTCCTTAAAGGCACATTCTATGTTTCACAATGAACATTTCTTTGCTCGTATTTCATGAGCAGGAGTTCTCTTATTCATAAGTCCTTCGATCTTTCTCCTCTTTTGCTAGGTCCCATCATCACCTCAAAATCAAGAGTAATAATCAGCCATATGGTTCTCAAGTTCTAACCTACTCAAGGACTTACTCATCTTATTCAAGGGACTTTGACCACTTTTACCATATGCTTACGCGACCTTGAGAACTCTGTTTTATATCGGTCGATTATCCTATGATCCTTGCAAAAGTGTTAGGATCCAAACAACCCTTGCTCTCAAGCAATCCCAAGATGATACTTTCCATTGAACAACTCGATAGAAGCAGTCTAGGCAAGTCTCATGCCTTCGAGGAAATCCTTCCTCTGGCGACCTTTCACCAATCATCAATAGTCTCTTAGGGCTAGTAATCGTTAGGGTCACTCCCTCTCTTTAGTGTACCCAAAGCCTCCGAGGTTTCTTTATCAAGATCCCCAATCCAGAGGAGGCAATTTCAACTTTCATCCTTCCATCAAACTCAACCAATCTCATTCTTATTCACAGCTTCACAGGTTTTTTCAAAGCTCTCATGGTTCTTCCCACACATTCACTTTTCTTGTGATTGAAATAACTCAGAGTCATCTTCTTTGTGACTTCCATCACTTTAACTCACTAGTATCAACACTTATCACCACGGTGACTTAGAGAATCTTGGTAGCTCTTACTCTAGCTTACTTAATCAGCAATTTTCTCATTTCTATTTAAAGCTCCTACGACCCATTCAACTCTTGGGTTGTACGATCAACAGGTCGAGCCATATTCTCTTTTTAGTACTCATACTCCAATTGCCTACCTTTAATCAATTCTTATGATTCATATCAGTTCTCGAATCTTCCATATCACGTATAATCGAGCCCAAGGCTCTTCTACGACCACACTGTCGTCGTTCAACATCTTTAAATTCTCATGTCACTTGGACCATTATGATTCCCTCTAGGAATCAAAACTCAAGTCACCTACTCAAGTCTATCAGTCTTAGGCTGCTCACCTCAATATCTTTCGCCATCAACCAATCCTCTAATAGTTCTTGGGCAATTCTCAATTAATCGCCAATTATTCGACGATCCCAAATCATCCTTGGTCAGCAATCATTCCTCAAGCCAGCCTCAATGAGGCAACTTCTCAACTAGCGACCACTGCAAGGTTAGCCTCAACTAGGCAACTATCAATCAAGCACTCAAGACTGCGATTCACTAGGTTAAAAGCTCATACTCTAGGCTTAAAGGCATCCGCCACTCTAGCATAGTCACAACAGACTATCTCATCTCAACATGTCTCGGTTCAACGGGTATAAACCCCTTACGTCATCTAACCTTCTAGTCATACCTTGGCCAAGCTAATCACATGAGGCTAATCATCAAACATGCCTAACAGGCCCATCCCAACCATCGCTTTTCTTTTTCCAAGGGCATCCACTTTCAAGCATGACGCCTTTAACCATGCCTCTCATAGGCGCCATTACACAAGTCATGCCACTTTCAATCATCCTTGATGAGAATCAATCCGTGCCACACGTCCCTTATCCACAATCGGACTTAACCTTATACCTAAGCTCCCCCTTTCAAGTTATGACTTGGGTCATTCCTACCTCTTGCCATCTTAGAAACCTGCTAGAAGCTGCTTCTTGTCCGGACCTCTCTGTCCCGGCGATCACTCCCCGCCCTCATCAGACCTGGCCGTTGTAGGTTGTCCCAAGCCATATATTTACGGAGAAAGCCTCATTCCACCTGTCCCATACCATGTTTCATTACAATTTATAGGTATCCCATCAACTCGTCCATACCAAGCGACGGTTTATTAAGTCCAATAGCGATAAGTCACCGCATACACCCTCATCAACTTTCGTTTCAAGCCATAAACATAAGCACAACATGACCGTTCTCATCACTTGTCCTGTCAAAACCGCCTTCAAATCAATTCCTATCCATTCAAGAGTTCTAATTCCACCAATGACCGTCATATCTCACAGATCAGTTGCCTATATTCCATTATATATCTCAAGTTCAGTCAACATTCAAATCAAATCCCTATGCATCCGATCGCAACTGATCTTCAATTTAGATACTCCTTGTATTTATCACAACTCATATCATCCGACGTTGTCAATAACAATCGATAACTAAAACCATCAAGATATCACATAGTTCAAGCCTGAATCTACCAATACTAGCTGTCTCTTTATAACTCGTACTTCTCGAGTTTGGGTCATTGATAAACCAAAATTACAATCATACACTTCAATCGATCCCTCATTCACAATTCATTCCCTAGCTACCTCAAATCCAGGTTCATGACTCCTCATTCATAAGCAATTTTCTACTATCCTCAAGCACAATTACTACCTCAAAATCCATGCTTATGACTCTTTAATCCCAGCTTGCTTCCACTTAAACCTTAATCACCACATAACTCAAGGTCATCCATTAAAGTCAACTCTAGGATCATTAAAGTGTACACAAGTTCAAGCCTACAATCCTCAAGATTTAGCAATCCTCAAGATTTAGCAATCCTTGCTTAGTCCTATAGGTCTCACTACCTAATTATCCTCAAGTCATCGATCCTTATCACTCCAAGTTTCAATCACATTAGATCGAGCTGACCTTGCTCTGATATCAAATCGAACGGGGATGTCATGCTCCGAACCCGGAAAACGCGTGTACATCCCACCAAGCTGTACTTTTCTGAAAACTCCAGGATTCAACGGCCAATAATTCAAGCACTGAAATGATCACGTATGCAGAAGCAATGCCAACTCCAATCCCATTATACATCAACAACCGACGACTTAGGACAGATACATCAAAATCTCATTAACTAATTCATAACAGTTCAATTCCAAATAAATCAATCAGAAGGAACATCTCTAATGTCTCAAAATGTAAATCCCTAACCGGTAACTCTCTTAAATACAGTCGATCAGCTATCCCTTCAAATGCCAATCCTTGACAAGTTTGCACTTCCTTCGCTTGGAACCTGAGAAAGATTAAGTCCCTACTGGGGTGAGATATAAAATCTCAATAAGGTGAGTCCTTTAGGCCAACCGTCCACTCAGGCAGTCATCTATCTCGAAATTCCACACTCATAACCATACAAGCGCATCAAGCGCAAATCAATAAAATAACAACATGCAGATGACAAGCATGCAATGATGATCTCATGTCACACTCATGATCAAGCACACCCATCCTGCCACTTCACCACAATCACCAATCTCCGCCTGCCTCAATCTCTAGCCCACGATCTCGTCGTATCAAGCTCGGTCCGCGTAAACGTATCAAACCGTCATTAGCAACCTGCATAAACGCATCAGGTTTCGATGAATATCCAAGCCAATATCACCATCTCATAATTCTGTCCCGCGAATAATTCGTATCAAGACCATGGCTATCTTAACCCCGCGATCTTGTCGCAGCAGGGCGCCACACATCATCAACTCCACCTCACGATCTCGTTGCATCAAGGTATACATCTCTTGCCCCCGTCTCACACGCCTCAGGGCCTCGTCATGTCATGCTCATGCCATGCTTCTTAGTTCAATGCACAGATAAAATCGCAAGTGCATCTCATGCACAATTTGAAAATTCATGGCACGCTAGAAAATCCATGACACTCGACATGGCACATGATTCAAACACAAGCAAGGGCATACATAAACTTCCTATAGCCACTTGGGACATAATAATAGTATCCTTTTTGGAATATTCTCAAGGATTACTCAATTTATCTCTCGACTCGCTCAATCGAGTCCAATCTTCCTAGTGTAAGGTTAGGAATTCCCTTACCTTGGGTTTTTATTCACAATAATACTTCTTCTCGGGTCCTCAAGATTCGACCAAATTAATCCAATGGTTAATTCACCGCGCAACCTAGAATTTCAATCAATTTCATCAAATTTCCATACCCAAATTATCCATTAATGAATCACAATCCTCCATAGCATAATACTCAACATCTTAACATGTTGTAAACATCAATTTGAGTCCCATAACCATCTATTCTTGCCCTCACCAGAACCGATTTTGCCCAGAATCGAATCGGTTCATTTCGGTTCTGTGCAAACAGTGCACTTTCAGCCCTAGTCCCACTCCAAATCCAACATATAAACACTATCCTACCTCTTAACATGTCTATCTAAGGTTTTGGGAGGCTTACCGAAGGTTTGAAGTCAAATGGCAGCCGAATTCCCGTTGAACTCGCCGGACCGTCCAATGTCAATTTACTGGCAGATTTTGTGGAAAGTTTACAAGGCCTGTTCATGGTCAAAACTTCATCAAATTGAGTCTCAATTTTTATCATAGATTCCTACACGTCTCTACTAGATCTCCACAAGATTTGGCTCCAAAATTTCAAGATTTCGACCATCAAAAGGACTAGGAACCGGACCTACCTCAAGTTTGCTCCGATTCTGTCGGCTCTCGAAAAATCTGTTGGCCGGGGCTCCTTGGTGCTCCAAACGACTTGACTCTTGTTCGAGAATGTCGGCAAGATATAGGGCTACGTTGGTGTGGTCGGCCGGCGGTCAAATGGTGGCCGGAGATGGCTGTCGGAACAACATGGGCGGTTCTGGTCGGTGTCGGGCAGAATGAAGGAAGTTTCGGGAGTTGAGGGGAGGATTTGGCCGGCCAAATGGAGTGGAGAGAGAGAGAAAATTGACTATATGCCAAGGCTTGGTCAAAGGTTGAATGGTAGGTTTGGTATAGTTGACTGGACTACTATTTCAAGCATCAATTGACCCTTGTCCCTCAAGTCAATCATGCACGATCCAATGGCCCATAATCCTTCTATTTTTCGGCAGCCTTGAGGAGAGTTTATTGACCAAATTGCCCTTCTTGAATTGTATAGGTAAGGTTCTAGGCTTGAGGGACAAAAGGATAATTTTACCCCCGACATTCATAACGTTGTTTTCTCGTTCCAGAATTCTTTGATAAGGTGACGGCCAATCCAATTGAAATGTTGGAATTCTTGATTTTTCATTTTCAATCTTTCAAGACTCGTTTCTGATAGTTTTATCTATCAGATGTGATTCCAGCCTATCCCGAGCCGATGGACGACTTTTGCAGATATTACGCGTATCGATCCCGTGATTCATATCACGTTTATGGCTCGTCAATTCGAGGCGGCTTCGGTTGTCATGTAATTGTGAAAGTCTATCGCTAGTTTCCTCGACAATCCTTATGGCCAAAGCGCCATTTCCTATCCGAGTTCCCTAGGTCCACGTATCTCGTCTCGCGTTAGCCTTTTCCTCTTGGTTAGTCTACTCGAATTGATCAGATTCGAGCCCAATACGATTGAAATACATCTCTAGATATACACTTATCATTAATGAGCTTGAAATTGACTGGACATCAGAATGTCCCAACTCTTCCCCCTTAAAGAAATTTCGTCCTCGAAATTCGCAACTTTCTACCCATCCAATCCTTTGGGGTATTGGCGCCTCATCGCATCCTCATTCTTCCGGATAATCCTTTCCATGACTTGACGATCTTGCTCGTCCTTTCCAACCCAACTATCTTTCCTCTAGGACTTGTCTCCTTCAGTCCTCAATCCAATTGGCTTTTCTCCATTCTCTTTTGGTATTCATATCATTTGCCAGCAGCTCTTCCTCGAGCGTTCACCTTATCTATTTCATTTGTCCATAACCGTTATTATCAAGCCCTCGCCAGAATGCACTCTTAATGTCCATACCCTTCGGCGTATTACTCCTTTCAAGCTTCATTTCTCACCAACAGAGATTCAAGGGCTTTATCAATTTGCCCTCCATTAATCAAATCGAGTTGTGGCCCTCTTAACTCCTTCAACATTTACATGGTTATTTCCGTAGCAATCCATTCTCGATTCCATTCGAAAATTCCCTTGGATCAAAGTGGTCTTTCTTCTTTCATCGTTATGTCCTTCCTTTCCATCGACACGTTTAGTGCTCGACTACAAGATAGACAAATTTCAACTTTCAACATAATCACCGATATATATATATATATATATATATATATATATATATATATATATATATATATATATATATATATATATATATATCTTGGCACATCTTTGTGCCATCCCCACATCCCTAGGAAACACCATAATTCTCCCTTTGGATCGTACTTCCGCCCATACGCCTCAAGGGTTCCATCCATTCCTATAATCCCTCTAGTATCGGTATTTAATCATGGCACACCTCAATTTCCTTCAGGTCTTCAGGCTAGGTGTTCCTAGTAGCCACCACGCTAGTCCATTAGCGAACTTCCAATTGACGCGCGACATTTGTAGACATTACGCGTATTGACTCTGTGATTCATATCACACTTAGAGCTCGTCAATTCATGGCTACTTTGGTTGTCATGTGAGGGTCTATTACTAGTTCCGACAATCTCGATTGTCATTGTTCGATTTAGCAAAATTTTACAAATTATACATTTGTTAAGCGGCATCACCCGCACTCCAATCGTATAAAGCTAGCAATTCATTCCTTAATCGTTCTTAAATCGGCCTTTTATGGCTTTAAATGTCCCCTCGACAATCCTTATGGTCAAAGTGCCATTTCCTATTCGAGTTCCCCTAGGTCCATGTACCTTGTCTCGCGTTAGCTTCCCCTTTATGTCAGTTAACTCGAGATTGATCAGATCCAAGCGAGATACGACTGAAATACATTGTTAGAGACATATTTTCATTAATAAGTGTCAAAATGACAGGAAAAATCAGAATATCACAATAACAATTAAAAATTTCTATTTCTAGAACATTGTTAACGCAAAATCTTCTATGAAATCTTATTATCGACGGCTGAAAAAATTCTACTTCATTTTTATTTTTTAAGATTTCTTTAAAAATTATTTTTATAATTAAAAATAGTATTTACTTTTTAAAAATAGTTATTGTTATTTATTTTTTACTCCGTCGGCCGAGATGGCAACCCGATGGCGATGGTGGGCGGTGACGAGTGGTGGTAGTGGTTGACGGTTAGCGACAATGGGCGATGGTGGGGGGCCAGCAGCAGCCGGTGGAGGCCGATGATGGCTGGTGGTGGGCAGCGGCTATCAGTAATGGCAGGTGATGGCTGACGGTGGACAACGATAGCAAAGGCGTGGTTTGGGAGAGTGGCTCTAAAAATGACAAGAGGTTGAAGTGAGAGAGATATTGATGTTGAGAAATTTCTACTTCTTAAAGAGAAGTAACTTTTTTAACTTTTGAAATTGACTCAAAAATAACTTCAGATGTAAAAATGTAATGTTACAAACCAAATGGATTTCTGCTCCAAAAATACTTGTTGAGCAAAAATTCATTTCCATAAATATTACTGTACCGCCCTAAGTTTACGGTGAATTGAAAGGGATGGTGTTTACTTACAACTTTCATAGGATAGGGAAGTATTGGAACGAAAGAGCACACAAGGTGGGAGGTTTTCCCTATTAAACATTTTATTCTTCTTGCGAAGAACTTGAACGAGCCATCTTCAATGGATTCATCGTGGAAAGTTCAGTTTTTTTACGAACAAAACGCAATAGTGGTTGATCGAGTGATCCAAGACTTACTGCAGGCCAAAACTCACAAGTTTAATTCCTCAGTATATCCTTGGCCTAACGAAATTTGCGAACGACGAGCACGCAGATCTTAAGCTTTTCTATTTGCATTTGGTACGGAAGAAAATTATCTAAAAAGTCCTAAGTTTATTGCAATTATGTCAATTCAATTCTATATCTTTTGATTTGTAGTAAGTCTTAGATCCCTCGATCAAGGATATGGCATGACCGACACTCACATGGACAAATTTCAATAATACGTTAATATTTCTTTTGTTCTTTTCTTTTCTTTTACTTGTTTCTCTCCTTGTACTTTGGGCCGGCGACCTCACCGGCCATAGGCGCGGGCTGGTAGACCAGAGAAAACAAAGAAAAACTAAAGAAAAGAAAAAAAAAATTACAAGAAAATTTAAAATATCATTAACATTTGTCCACATTAACATTGGTCGTGCTACATAAGGCTCTCGTGTCTACGTTAGCATTTTCCGGCCAAAATTGATCAGACAGACTTAACTGACAAAACGTAAAAAGAGTAAAGACTGAATTGGGATAGTAAATTGAAAGTCCTAAAACTTATCGTGAAAGTGCAATATAGTCATAAAGTTTTCAAAAAGTGCAATCAAGTCCTAAAATTTGTCGAAGTTCAGTAGAGTCATAACACATACAAGAAGTGAAACTAAGTCCTAAAACTTATAAAATTTGTGTAATTAAGTCCTAAATCTTATTAGAGTTTTCCTTTTATCAATTTGGACAAACTTAATGAAGGACTTGATTGAATCAACTTTAAAAGTTTTAGGATTTTATTGCGCTTTTTAAAAATTTCAGCACTCTACGGCACTTTGTTAATAAGTTTTAGTACTTGGTTGCACTTTTTGAAAGTTTGAAGATTCAATTGCACTTATATCTCAAAAATTTGAACTATTAAATGGATATGTGATTTATTATTTAAATACTGTAACTAAGTAAGAACGGATACAGCTCTAATACCTAATTAATAGAAGTGTGTAGCAAGACAGAAGTAGGATCATAGTTTGAGAAGGGATATGATAGAGCAAAAAGGGTCAACAAAGTAGAGAAAGACGAAAAAGAGAGACGCCAATTGAAGTGGGAGAGAAGAAAGCCAAACAGCAAATGGTCATTCATAGGCAACCTAAATAGAGAACTCCCGGAAAATTGAATCTAAGTTTGTGTTTGATTTGGAGGGAAGCTCCGTGAAAAAGGAAAATCATTTTGGAAAATCATTCTTCAGGAAAACAATATGTTTGGTGATATGCAATCGAAACATTTTTTGGTGTTTGACTCTCATTTGAAAAATAATTTCCATCTTAGGACTTTATCTAACCTCAAAGAATAAATCAATTTTTTATTTTCTTTCATTTTATTTTTTCCCTTTCTTTCTCCCTCCATTGCGACCGACTGGCGGCAACTGTGAGTAAACCTCGAGCTTGCCAACCCAAAGCTGTAGCCGATCATTGGCAGTCGCTAAGGCCCAGTGTCCGATGAAAGAAGAAGAAGAGGGAAAAATGAATAAAAAAATAAAACAAATAAAATTTCATGAATAAAATCATATAGATATATAATTTACATAAAATAAATTATTAAAAAAATTATAGTTATCAAACACATTCTTTTGTTAGAAACTGTTCGAGACTTATCAATGAAAACGTATCTAACGATGTATTTAAGTCGTATCTCGCTCGGATCTGATCAATCTCGAGTTAACTGACCAAAAGGGAAAGGCTAACGCGAGACAAAGTATGTGGACCTAGGGAATTCAAATAGGAAATGACATTTTGACCATAAGTGTCATGCCCCGAACCTATCAGGTACACAAAATCCTACCAGGAACGTCGTGTCTCGGTGGTATCCAGGATCCGTCGGCCAGCAATTTATAACTTTTAAATAATACAAACATACGGAAGCGATGAAACTTCTCCATTCAATTCAATCTTAAGATGACTCAGGACATATGATATGTCTTATTATAAACGCCGACTACAGGTTCTGAGGATACAACTCTAACTTCAAGGTGACATGAAATCCCTAAAGTCAGAAAAGTGTAAATCCATTTCATATAATTACTTCTTCAAATACCGATCATTGGCAAGCTCAGATTTCCATCGCCAGGGACCTAAAAAAGTTAATCCCACAACGAGGTGAGATATAATCTTAGTAAGTTAAACCTAACCCTAAACTAGGTTGTCAGTACCTCTAGACACCTTTGAATAAAAGTATTCTTAAATAAAAGACCTTGGCATGATAAAAACATAACTCCATCACCGCATAGCATTTCACTAATTCAGAATCGACTCGATTCAGTCGTAAAATTTAACAAATAAAGCTGAACTTCGTGCTGTGGCAAGGCTTTCAATAGAAATCTCCACTTAAAGCATTCTCAAATTTCTCAAGATCATAACAAGGCATTTCCTTAGCATATATCAATCAAATACCAATCATCAATATCAGGTTGTCAAGCACCCGCGCCATAACGCTTCAGGCCATTTAAGCATTCACTTGATTATATAAGGTATTTCCACCAATCATCACTATCCAAGCCCGTGTCATAACGCATCAGGCTATTATAACATATTTGGCAATACCGTGTCACAGCGCCTCAGGTCAACATATACATATTGCTAGGACCTGTGTAAGAACGTCTCAGGTCGTATTCCTCAATCTCCCGGGTAACAACGCATCAGGCTAGGATACTACCTGCGTAATAACGCATCAGGTTAGTCATCCTTACTTGGCCAAGTACAATATCCCGCGTAACAACGCATCGGGATAATCCAAACCCCGCGTCATAACGCATCAAGGTACAATTTGCCTTTCATAGACCCACGTCACAACGCTTCAGGTCAAATTCCGCGTAATAACGCCTTAGGGTTTACTCAAACGCATCAAGGCATCACATGCACATGTACTCATAATACAATAACTCACTAGCCAAATAAATTTCAATACACGAAAACAAGGAGGCAACCTCATAGTTCGACCCCTACATATCAAGTTACTAATTCTCACATCACGTTCCATGGCCAAGCATCACAAAGGCAAATCGAGTAATTCAATCAATCACTCCACATTGTCACAAGTAAGTTGCGGCCATTTCACAAAAATTCAAGGCTTGACACAAAATCATGATTTCACAAATTGCCTCGAGACTCAATCGGTAATTCAACCTGCTCAAAGTATTCAAACCAAATAAGAATTTCCACAAAGCATGTCAAAATGTTCAACTACCTTCCACGAACAAATTAAGATTCCTTAATCCAACCTCGATTCCACAGTTTTCATGCCATGAACCACTCAAGTTCAATTCATTAGAAATAGGGCAGATTCAGATTTGAGATCCCACAAGTAGAACCGGTTCATAAATCACCAATTTTCTCAAATAATAACGTACCTTAGTAACCTAACATCTTAATTGAAGGTTAGGATCAACTTACCAAGGAAATTGAGCTAGCAAAAGTCCACAAAAGCTTCCGTAGAGGTCACGGCCAGAAGTGGACAGGTTTGTCCTCTTGAAAATCTAAGCAATAATCAACCACTAAATCCCATCAATTTCACCCCAAACTTCAACCAATAGCTCCCTAACATATCAAACCAAGATTTTGAGGCATCTTACCACACAATCCAAGCAAAATTAGTCCTCGAACAGCCCTCAAGTTCACAATTTTTCCCTTGGACAGACCGGTCCGGGTTTTTGTCCACAAACAACAAGAAATCCACCATTAAATCCTATTATAAATCATCCTCAACCTCGAGCATATGTTTCTATATATCGTAAATTAGTTGAAGGAGAGCCTTACCGAAGATTGGAGTGAAATGAGCTCGGAAATTCCACGTAAAGCTCTCGGATTCAAAACTGACCAGCCTGGCCTTTGCTCCTTCAAATGGCTCTACCGGACAAACGTCTGGGTGCATTTGGACCCATAAATCTTGTTGGAACGACAATACGATAAGCTTTCTAATGGTAAGTGGCATGCCTTAATCCAATGAAGGACAAAGAAGTTATGGCTTAAATAGTGGCCGGCTATGGGACTGGCAGTGTTCTGGCGAGAGAGGAAAGAGAGGAAAATGAGAGAAAGGTGAGGGGAAGAGGGTTTGGCAGAGCAAAATGAGGGAGAGTGAGAGTGAGAGGCTTACTTTAAACTTCCAATTGGTCAAAGGCTTAGAATGGTAGGTTAAAAGTTGGACATTTAATGCCAATTGAGCATCCATTGACACTTGTCTTCATGTCAATCAAGCCTTCATCCAAGGGCTGTTATTTTTCCTAATTTTAGGTAGCCTTGGGGTATGGTGAATGACCAAAATGCCCTAATTTCATTTATTAAGGCAAGGTTAAGGCTTGAGGGGCAAAATGGTAATTTTACCCTCGACGTCCGGAACGTCGTTTTTTCTAATTCAATTTACATTCGTTGAGGCGACGTCTAATTCGATTAGAACGTTGGAATCTTTATTTTCCATTTTTCAATTTTGAAATTCCATTTCATATCTCAAGCCTCGAGGGGTCGAAAATTCGGAATGTCACAACTCTTCCCGCTTAAAGAAATTTCGTTCTCGAAATTGCAACCTTCTAACCATCCAGTTCTTTAGGGTATTGGTGTCTCATCGCATCCTCATTCTTTCGAATAATTCCTTTCATGACTTGACGGTCTTACTTGCCCTTTTCGACCAAAGCCGTCTTTCCCTAGGACTTGTCTTCTTCAGTCCTCAATCTGTATTTGCTTCTCTCCATTCTCTTTCGATATTCATAACATCTGTCAGTAGTTCATCCTCGAGCGTTCACCTCATCTCTTCCATTTGTCCATCACCATTATTACTAAACCCTCGCCAAAATGCACTCTTTAATGTCCATACTATTCGGCGTATCAATCCTTTCAAGGGCATGTCTTTTTCTTGTCGGCATGTTTAATACTTGACCTCATGTTCGACTAACCAAATTTTCAGTCCATTCCATCGATAATATCAATACAAGTCTGGCACACCTTTGTGCCATCCCAAGGCACACCATAATTCTCCCTTTGAATTTCTGATGAGGTCATTTCTTTAAGTTCCTTTTCAATATTAGACTCGTACTTTCGTCCATGGGACTTTAAGGTTTCAACCCTTAACTTTGAGGTTTCTTTCTCAAGTATTCGAAAATTTGGGTTTCCTCCCTGTTCTATCCATTTGCATAACTCCTTAAATGTCAGGGTCTGTTCATCGCAGCATCTCAATTCTTTTCTGACTTCAAGCTTGATGCTTCAGATAGTTATCAGACTAGTCAATTGACAACCTTCCAATTTAGGAGTTGAATCTCTTATTTCCTTGGGCAAAGCCTATCCTTTATCCGCCAAATGCACGACGCTCAATTTTCACTTATACGCATCCGCTACTTAAATCACCCTTTTCTAGGCGATATAGGATATTTCATCCTTAGTCCTTAAGCAATCTCCTTCACACACGTTGTTCCTCATTCAATTTTTCTGGGCAACCACATACCTCAAATTCTTATGGTTTGTGTAAACTTGAAACCTCTCCATGTGAGTCGTGTTTTCCAACTTCGTCGCAAGAACATTTGCAAGCCAACTCCAACCATGCATTAGACGTTCCAACTCATATAGCTTTACTATCGCGACGTATTCGCATAGCTCACTTCAGTTTGCTTCACTACGCCTCAAATTTCCTTTCTGCGTCATGTCATTATGATTTACTCGACCCCTTTTTAATTCCAAATAGGAACACTATTGTCGGCGTAGTCATCAACTTGACTTAATTTCTCGAAAACTCTTTTCGTATTCATTCATTCATGAAATTGCTTTTGTGGGAAATCTTTCCCTGATCCATCCATAACTATTCACCAATTCCAAGAACTTTCAATTTTCGCAACTCATATTAATTTTAGTTGATTTATCACTTATTCTATTCCTCAAGGGCTCCACAAGAATTTCATTTCTTAGAAATTTCACTACTTAGGAATCTTACTTCATCAGGCGTGCAACTCATGCTCTTCACAATTAGCAGCACATAACAAGCATTTCCTTAGAGTCTATAGGATACTCTCGAAAGTTATTCATGTTTCTCATGACTCCTTAAATGAGTCTATTCATCGCCTCTAAAGATGTTAACAATCAATCTAATTATTCATTGGATACTCAATTTGACTTTTATCAGTTTCTTTCTATCAAGTGTCGAATCTTCAATATGTTCTTCATACTTTTCACTTGAGAGCTCAAACCTTGACCCTCTACTCTCATGAGTCCCCACTTGAACTATACAACATTCTGTTCATTTTTGTCTCTCTTTTCTCAAGAAACATTAGTGTCTTGACTTTTTGGTTTCACAACTAGCGAATGAGACCTTATCTCAATTTCGTCCAATCAACCGAATCTCGACGTCATCCTGGAACTCAACATTGTTCACAAGACAGCTTCTCGGACTTGACTTTCATAAATCATTCAAGCTTGTGTCTTCCTCGTTAGTCCAAACGTTTCCTTTTTAGCACCAAGACAATTGGTATTTTTTTTTCTTCATTCCACACTAGGATCTCTTATCCAATGAAGGAAACCATACACTTCAGTGGCATTCTTTTACTTTGAATCCACCTTGTCTTTCTTATTCTATAGGACATCTGTCTTGGAGTCTCGCCAACAACAGTTTCCTTACTTCCGGATTCTAATGCCATCACACTTTAGCATTCTCCTTCCAATAGTTCAGCCACCTCAAGCGACAAGTTTCATTCTTCCTTGGTCTTCACAAATTCAAATTTCAGATATTCAATTCAACTTCCTCAAGTCACCTTGCGATTACAATCTAAACACCCATTTTGCTCATTGATCCATTCATTAAAATCGCAAGTAACTAGGACCATCAAGTCCATTTACCTTTCTTTCTATCAATGATCATGTTATGATCCAATTGTCTTTAAGGACAACGCTCTATTCTCTAGAGGTGATAACTCGCAATGCCACTTTTAGTGGTTTCAATTCAACCTCAATCAATCTCATAAAATCCACAGGGTCTGATAGACTGACACATCGGTCTCCTTATTATTCCTCATGACAACAAAAGGTTAATCACCATATGCCTTATGTTATAGTAACAACATTTTCTTACAGGCACATTCTATGTTCCATAAGTGAAGTTCTCTTTTCTCACAATCCATGAACAGAAATTCTCTTACTTATTCCTCTTTCGATCATCCACTTCTCTCCTTGATGTCCATTACGGTTCATCAGATTCAGGAATTACAATTAGCCATAAGGCTTTCTATTCCAATCCACTCAGAGACTTCACATCTCATTTAAAGGGTCCTTGACTACCCTTAATACGCTTAGACGACTTTGAGAACTCTATCTCATAATGATCAACCTTCCTCAGGTCCTTTCAAAGCTATTAAAGTTCAGGCAATCCTTACTCTCGAGTAACCTCAGAAAGGTACTTTCCATGGAACAATTCAACGAAGACAATCCAGACAAATATCATGCCTTCAAGGAAAATTCTTCCTTTGGTGACCTTTCATTAATCATCGACAACCTCTTCGAGCTAATAGCTATTAGAGTTGCTTCTCCTCCTCAATGAATTCAATACCTCTAAGATTCTTTTCAAAATTCTCAATCCAGAGAAAGGCAGTTTAGGCATCATTTTCTCCATCGAACCTTAGTCAATCTCAACCTTATACATCATTCCACAAGCTTTCCATCGAGTGATTTTCATTTCTATCGCCTTTCCTATGATCTCTAACATTCACTTTGCTAGCAAAAGCAACTGCAGTCTTAGTGACTGGGATAATAATGGCAGCTCTTTCTCGAGTCTACCTACCCATCTACTTTCTCATTTCCCTTTAAAGTTCTCATGACCCTTTCAACTCTTAGGTTTTGTACAGTCCACAAGCTCGAGTCAAACGCTTTTCTAGCACTCGTATTCTGGTTACTTATCTTTACTTAATTCTCACGACTCCCTTCAGTTCTAGAGTCATCCCATATCTTGCATACTCGAGTCAATTGTTCCTCCAGGGACCATATTTTGGTCATTCAACCTTGTTAGGTTCTCATAGCACTTGTACCACTATGATTCCCTCAAGGAATCAAATACTTAAGTCATCTACTCAAGTCCGACAATCTCAGACTGCTCATCTCATTATCTTTCACAATAAACCATTAGTGGTTTTCAACAATTCTCAACTAGTTGCTCTTTATACAAGGATTCTAGGTCGTCCTTAAGCAGCAACCATTCATCAAGCCAGCCTCAACTAGGCTAAAACTCAATTAGGTCAACACCCAGCAAATATTCAAGGCATCACTTCTATAAGTCAATCACTCATACCATAAGCATAAGGCATTTGCCACTCTGTCATATATGCAACAGGTTATCTCTTTCTTAACAGACATCAGTTCAATGGGTATAAACCCCACAAGTTGTCTCACCTCTCAGATATACCTTGGCCAAGCCAATTACATGATGCCAATCAGAAAACATGCTTAACAGGCCCATCACAAACATCACTTTTCTTTTTCAAAGGGCTTTCACTGCCAAGTACAAAGCTTTTAACCATGCCACTTTCAATCATTCTTTCCGAGAATCAATCCCGTGCCGTACATCCGTTAACCACAATTAGACTCAACCTGATACCTAGACTTTTTTTTTCAAGTTATGGCTTGGGTCATTCCTACCTCTTGCCATCTTAGAAGCTTGCCAGGAGTCGTTCCTTATCCGGACCTCTCTGTCCCAGCGATCACTCTCTGCCCTCATCAGTCTTGGCCGTTGCAGGTTGTCCCAAGTCATACATTTACGGAGAAAGCCTCGTTCCACACGTCCCACACCATGCTTCATGACGGTTTATAGATATCCCATGTCACGCCCCGCACCTCATCGCGAGCACTCAATCATCCCTGCAAGCAAAACAACAATAATCTCTTGGCGGTCCTAAGGATCCACTTATATATAAAGGAAGATTGAGAGATGAAATAATTTATATTAAGCACACGAAAGCGTTTTCCAACAACTCCTCGTACAATATATATATCCCAAGACTAAGCAGGATTGGATAGCATCATAAAGTCATACATAAACATCAACTGGTCACATCTACTACAAACCACTATACAGCAAGGCGACGGGTAAACATGTCAAAAGGTGTCCACAAAATCCACCAGGGAAGGGGTCAGGTCGCCAATCCAAAAGTCAAGTCGACATCTGGAGTCGCCTAGGAAGAACTGCTAGAATCTCTGGTGTCCTCGCTCTCCTCGGACGGATCGTACTCAGAGAAAGTCTCCGAAGGAACCTCCACAGGGTCCTCCATGGTCGCTTTCTACGACTGCTCAGCCTGGTCTCCCTCCATAGTTGCCTTCTGGTCCGGCTCGGATGGATCTCTCTCGGACGGCTCCACCACGATGACCTCATCCTCTGGCGGTGGCACGGAAAACTCAGTTGTCGGTGCCCGCTTCAGGCCGTTCCTCGACCCAACCACTGAACCATCCGAAAACTCCTGATCCGAAGTAGTCTGACACCATGGAGGTATAACACCCTCCGGAACCTCGTGAAGCTTTAACAGCCCGACCTTTCTATCCCCTAAACCAAGCCTCAAACTGATGAGGCTTCTAGTCTGGTTTGCCTTCATCTACCCAAACTACTGTTCATTTCCTTAAGTATATATTTCGTTGCCTATCGGGGAACTCATCGTAATACGCCGTCATCTCCTACGGGTCCCCGAATCTAATATGCCACATAGCTACTGCGTAGGATCTGTAAGGTAAAATTTCCCCAAAAGGGGTGAGATATACATCTCAGTAAGAGAAACCTAACCCTAGATCAGGTTGACCGTCCACTCAGGCAGTCAAGTCACTCAACCTATCCAACTCATGTGCTCATGCAGGTATGACATTCATAATTCAATAAATAATAATACATAGAGGACAGACATGCATTTATATTCTCATGTCACATACAGTTGCACGTATATGCTCGGCCTATCACTTCACCACATCAATCAACCTCTGCCTGCCTCATTCTCTGGCTTGCGATTAGATCGCATCAAGCTCAGCCCGCGTAAACGCATCAAGCCCCGGTTCAATTTTCAGGCAGAGTCTATGAGCTCGTATTACTGTGGTCATCTCACCCCGCGACTTTGTCGCATCAGAGCGCCACCTAATCATCATCCACCCCGCGACCTTGTCGCTTCAGGGTCTCAATCTCCCGCCCCGTGTCTCACACGCCTTAGGGCCATGCCATGTCATGCTACAATCAGGATGCATGCCATGATCTTCTAATATTCACACACTCGATGTCAATTACATTTCAAGTAGCATTCATAATCCCATGGCATGCAAAGCAATTCAATTATTATCCAAACATGACATGCGATTCCAATATAAGTCAAGGCACACATAAACTCTTTAATTAATCCTAAAACATACTAAGGCTCATTACTTGAGAATATGCCCATTAATCGATCAATTTTCCCACTCGACTTACCCAATCGAGTCCAATCCCCCTAGCCTTGGTTTAGGAAATTCCTTACGTCCGCTTAACAACGCAAATTTTCTATTCTCGAGTCTCCTATGGTTCGGCCAATCCAAGTCCCAAAGCTGACTTGTCGCGCAACCTAGTTTAACCAATCGATTTGTCAAAATCTCAAGTCTAATTCCTCAATTCATCCATCCAAATCACTCATAACATACTCCTCATCATCTTAACACATCATACACACAAAATTACAACATAATCCCAGCCTAATCAGCCCTCCACAGAACCGGTTTGGCCCTGCATTAAACTGGTTCCATTCGGTTCTGTTCATGCCGATTCCAATCGGCCTTAATCTATCTCAAATCCATCAAATATACACCATTCTACCTCTTATAATGTCTACCTAAGATTTTGGAAGTCTCACCGTGAGTTTCAAGTCGCGTGGTTGACGGAAAGTAGTAGGAAGTCGCCGGATCACTCAAACATAGAATACCAGCAGATTTTAGGCATAATGTATAGGGGTGGTTTAAGGTCAAAAACTTATCAAATAAATCCCTAATTTTTATCACAGAACCATCTATATGTCTACTTGATCTTCAAAAAATTTGAACCAAAGATTCCAAGTTTTCGGTTGTCTAAAGGGTTCAAAACCGAACCTACCTCAAATTGGAACAAAATCCATCGACCTGTGGGAGAATGCTTGCCCTGAATTCCTCAGAGCTCCAAATGACCTGATTCAAGTTGGAGAACGTCGAAAAGACGTGGGGCTACGTCTGGGTGGTTGGTCGGAAGCAGGGGACGACCGGAGGCGGCATTCATATGGACCGAATGGCGGCGTCCGGCGGGGTCGGGTGAAGCAGAAACTGGAGAGGAAGAAAAAGAAAGGGAAATGATGGTACTCTGTAATTTTTTTGGCCGAATGGGGGGTTTTAAGGAAAGAGAGAGAGAGCTGGTTATTCTCTCAAAATTTTAATTAATTGAAGTGATTGGTTGGTGGGCATTAAATGAAGAGTTGATCTTCCACCCTTGGATTTGTGACACTTGGCAATTGCTCTTCTCAAGGGCATCCAATGGCCATCAATTGCTCTTCAATTTTCAGCAGTTTGGGGGGAGAAATGTCCATTTTGCCCTTCCTTCAATTATAAAGATAAAGTCCTAAGCTTGAGGGGCATTATGGTCTTTTTACCTCCGACGTTCGGAACGTCGTTTTTCTCGATTCTGACTTCTTCGATAGGGCGACGACCAATCCTATTAACGTTGAAATTTTTGATTTTCCTTTTTTAAAAATTTCAAGACTCGTTTCTGATTGTTTCTTCTATCAGACGTGATTCCAACCTATCCCGAACTGACGGACGGCTTTTGCAGACTATACGCGTATCGACCCTGTGATCTTCATCACATTTAAGGCTCGTCAATTTATGGTGGCTTTGGTTGTCATGTAATTGCGAGGGTTTATCACTAGTCCTTAAGGTCTCGATCGTCACAGTCCAATTTAGGATAATTTTACAAATCTTACGTTGGTTAAGCGGCATCACCCGTGCTCCAATCGTACAACGCTCGCATGATAATCCTTGATCATTCTTAGATCGGCCTTTTAGTGGTTCTAAATATCCCCTCGACAATCCTTATGGTCAAAACGTCGTTTCCTATCCGAGTTGCCTAGGTCCACGTACCTCATCTCGCTTTAGCCTTTCTCCTTTGGTTAGTCTACTCAAATTGATTAGATTTGAGCGGAATACAACTGAAATACATCGCTTGATATATATAAACTTCTCATTACAGAGTTTGAAGTTGATTGGAAAATTAGAATGTCACATCCCATCAACTTGTCCCATACCAAGCGACAGTTTATTAAGTCCAATAGCGATAAGTTCATGCATGCACCCTCATCAACTTTCATTTTGTAACCACAAACACATGTACAACATGACTGTCCTCACGACTTGTCATAGCACAATCGCCTTCAGATCAATTCCTATCCATTGAAGAGTTCTAATTCCACCGATCAATTGCTTATATTCAACCATATACCTCAAGCGGAGTTGCTAACTAAATCAAATCGATATACATTCGATCACAACTGGCCTTTAATAAAAAAAATATTCCTTACCTACTTCCTGGCATACACCTCATCTCATATCATCCAAGGTTGTCAATAGTAATCGATAGCTAAACCATCAAGATACAACGCAATTCAAGCCTAAATCGACTAATGCCAATAATCTCTTTATAACTCATACTCCCCAAGTTGGGTCATTGACAAACCACAATCACAATCATATAACCCAATCGACCCTTCATTCATAAGCTGTTCTCTAGCAACATCAAATCCAGGTTTATGACTCCTCAATTTCTATTCACTTCATTGTGAGCCTTATCCATAAAATCACTCAAGATCATCCATTGAATCGGCACTGGGACCATTAGAATGCTACACAAGTTCAAGCTTATAGTCCTCAATATTCAACAATCCATGCTTATCCCTTAAGGTCTCACTACCTAATTGTCCTCAAGTCTTCGATCCTTAACACTCCAAGTCTCAATCACATTGGATCAAGCTGACCTTACTCTGATACCACTTAAACGGGATTGTCACGCCCCGAACCTATCAGGCACACAAAATCCCACCAGGGCCGTTTTGTCTCGGTAGTACCCAGGATCCGTCGACCAATAATTTATAACTTTTAAATGATACAAACATACGGAAGCGATGACTCAGGATATAGGGTACGTTTTCTTATAAACGCCGACTACAGGTTCTGATGATACAACTCTAACTTCAAAGTGACATGAAATCCCTAAAGTCACAAAAGTGTAAATCCATTTCATATAATTACTTCTTCAAATACCGATCATTGGCAAGCTCAGATTTCCATCGCCAGGGACCTGAAAAAGTTAATCCCACGACGGGGTGAGATATACATCTCAGTAAGTTAAACCTAACCCTAAACTAGGTTGTCAGTACCTCCAGACACCTTTGAAAATAAATATTCTTAAATAAAAGACCTTGGCATGATAAAAACACAACTCCATCAACGCATATCATTTCACTAATTCAGAATCGACTCGATTTAGTTCAGTCGTAAAATTTAACAAATAAAGCTAAACTTCGTGCCGTGGCAGGGCTTTCAATAGGAATCTCCACTTGAGGCATTTTCAAATTTCTCAAGATCATAACAAGGCATTTCTTTAGCATATCTCAATCAAATTCTAATCATCAATAACAGGTTGTCAAGCACCCGCATCATAACACTTCAGGCCATTTAGGCATTCACTTGATCATATAAGGTATTTCCACCAATCATCACTATCCAAGCCCGCGTCATAATGCATCACACTATTATAACATGTTTGGCAAGACTCGCGTCACAACGCCTCAGGTCAACAGATACATATTGCTAGGACCCGCGTAAGAACGCCTCAGGTCGTGTTCCTCAATCGCCTGGGTAACAACGCATCAGGCTAGGATACTACCCGCGTAATAACGCATTAGGTTAGTCATCCTTACTTGGCCAAGTACAATATCCCGCGTAACAACGCATCAGGATAATCCAAACCCCGCGTCATAACGCATCAGGGTATAATTTACCTTTCATATACCCGCATCACAATGCTTCAAGTCAAATCCCGCGTAATAACGCCTCATGATTTACTCAAGCTCCACGCTTAACTCATCAAAGGATCACATGCACATGTACTAATAATACAATAATTCACTGGTCAAATAAATTTCAATGCACGATAACAAGGAGGCAACCTCATAGTTCGGCCCCTACATATCAAGTTACTAATCCTCACATCACGTTCCATGGCCAAGCATCACAAAGTGTGACATTCTGATTTCTAGTCAATTTCAGACTCATTAATGAGAAATGAATCTAGAGATGTATTTCAGGCATATCTCGCTCGAACCTAATCAATTCGAGTAGGCTGACCAAAAGGGAAGCTAACGCGAGACAAGGTACGTAGATCTAGAAAATTCGGATAAGAAATGACGCTTTGACCATAAGAATTGTTGAGGGGATATTAGAACTACAAAAGGTGATCCAAGAACGACTAGGGAATGCCTTGCGAGTGTCATACGATTGGAGTGCGGGTGATGCCGCTTAACCAACGTATGATTTGCAAAATTTTCCTAAATCGGACAGTGAAGATCGATACCAAAGGAACTAGTAATAGACCCTCACAATTACATGATAATCAAAGTCGCCACCAATTGACAAGCCCTAAATGTAATGAGAATCATAAGGTCGATACGCGTAAAGTCTTCAAAAGCCGTCCGTTAGTTCGGGATAGGTTGGAACCACGTCTGATAGAAGAAATCATCAGAAACGAGTCTTGAAAGATTTGAAATGGAGAATCAAGAATTCCAACGTAATTCAGATTGGTCGTTGCCCTATCGAAGAATTTTGGAGCGAGAAAACGATGTTCCGAACGTCGGGGGTAAAATTACCCTTTTTGCCCTCAAGCTTAAAGCCTTGTCCATGCATTTGAAGAAGGGCAATTTGGTCATTAAATCCACCCAAAGCCATCGAAAATTTGAAGGAATATGGACCATTGAATTGAATTGGAGTGACAAGTGGACAAGTGTCACAAGATCAAGCGTTGGTGGTCATGTCCAACTTTATTCACCTACCATTCCACCCATTGACCAAGTGAGTTGTATATAGTCTTTTTCTCTCTCTCCTCACCTCACTTGGCCAGCCATAACTCCCACAAGCTTCCGAAAACCATCCTCTTCTTCCTTCTTCAATCTGCTCGCTGGCGACAAGATTCTGGGGTGCCGTTTGCCACCCACGACGACCTTCTCCGACCATCGCCTGACCATCTGCTAACCACACCAACCTAGCCTTACGTCTTGCCGACCTTCTTGAAGTGGAAACGAGCCATTTGGACCACTAAGGAGCTCCGGCCAATAGTTTTCCTGCGAGCCGACAGAATCTAATCCAACCTGAGGTAGGTTCGGTTTCTGACTCTTTTGAAGGCCGAAATGTTGGATTTTTCAGGTCCAATTTTATGGAGGTCTAGAAGACATGTATATAAATTTGTAGTAAAAAGTTGGGCTTGATTTGATGAAATTTTGACCTCAAATCGGTCTTGTGAACTGAAACAGAAAACTGCCGGTACTGACCTTGGGAGAATCGACGACTTTCAACGGGATTCCGACGACCATTCGACCTCAAACTCACGGTGAGCCTCATAGACACCTAGATTGACATGTTAAGAGGTAGGATAGTAAGTAGATGATGGATTTGAAGTTGATTTGAGATGGATTGTGCACGGTTTGCACAGAACCGAAATGAACCAGTTCGGTTCAGTGCAAGACCGGTTCTGTTAGAGTGAAGAGCAGATGATCTTGAGTCTCAAATTGGTGATTAAGACATTTTAAGATGATGAGGGTATGTTATGGATGATTGTGATTCATGGATTGAGGAATTGGCCAAAGAAAATTGACTAATTGATTGAAATTCCTAGGTTGCTCGGTTAGGTTTGTCTTGGACCATTGGAATCAAGATTGTGAGGATCCAAGAAGAGAAGTTTGGTGTTATCAAACGCAAGGTAAGGGAATCCTAAACTTAGGATAGGAAGATTGGACTCAATTGGGTGAATCGAGGTTTAGTTCGATCGATTTATGAGAATTTTATAAAGGATAGCTCTTGATATATCCTAAGTGGTTATAGGAGGGTTATGTGTGTTATTGGTTGGGTTTAAATCATTTGCCATATTGAATGTCATTGATTGTCTTGCAAGCCATGAGTATTCAGATTGTGCATGAGTTACACTTGTTGTATTGTCTACGAATTGAATTGAGAAGCATGGCATGAGCATGACATGGTGAGGCCCTGAGGCGTATGAGACGCGGGGCGGGAGAAGGATACCTTGATGCGATGTAATCGCGGGGTGGAGTTGATGTTGTGTGGCGCCTTGATGCGATCTAATCGCAGGGTTGAGATGGCCACGATCCTGATGCGAATTATTCGCGGGACGGAGGTATGAGGTGATGATATGGGCCTGGAGATTCATTGGAACCTGATGCGTTTAAGCGGGTTGCCAATGACAGTCTGATGCGTTTACGCGGACCGAGCCTGATGCGATCTAATCGCGGGCTGGAGAATGAGGTAGGCAGGAAGAGGTGGTTGTGGTGAAATGGCTGGATGAGGTGTGCATAGTCATCTGTGTGTGACATGGTGTCATAGTTGCATGCCCATCATCTGTGTGTCACTATTCTTATTTGTATGTGCCTGTATGATTGTGAGTTTGAAATTTTGGGATAGGTGATTGCCTAAGTGGACGATCAGCCTGACCTAGGGTTAGGACTCGTTTACTGAGATGTGTATCTCACCCCTTTGGGGACCCCTATTTTTACAGATCCTAGGCCTTAACTATGTGGCCTATTTGTTTTGGGGATCCCAAGGAGATGACGACATATTTTGACGAGTTTTCGGATAGTTAGGGAACATTTATGTGAGAAAATGTATGGTTGTATGGGTTGACAAGGGTAGCCCAGACTGGAAGCCTCATAGGTTCGAGGCATGGTTTAAGAAGGTTGGAGACGAGTCGATTGGGCCGCTGAAGCCCCATGAGGTACCCAAGGGAGTTATCCCTGATTGGTGCCAGACTGTCGGGGAGTAAAAGCTGCTAGAGGGGTCTGTAGTTGGGTCTAGGAATGGACCGGAGAAGACCCCGGCCTTGGAGTTCACTGAGGACGAGGTGATTGTCGTGGAATCTACCAAGAGGGATCTTGCCGAGCCGTCGCATGAGGAGATTATGGAGGATTCCATCGAGGTCCGCTTCGAGACGTTCTCAGAGTATGAGCCGACAGAGGATGCAAGGGATACAGGGGACTCCAGCAGCTCATCTTAGGTGTCCTAGTTTATTGGCTCGATCTTGTGATGGCGACCCCCGACTAGGACTATTTTGGATGTCGATGATGGTTATACTTTTGATGTGCCTACCCCGTCGCCCTTGCCTAGCGGATTATAGTAGTCGGTATTTGTATGAACAATATGTTATGATGTATGACAGTTATTATGCTATCCAGGCCCCACTTAACTTATATTTTGTACGGGGATTTATTTGAGTATCGCTTCCACATGCTTAATATTTATATATTATCTCTTGACTTGTTTGTAGATCTTGGGATCTTGAGAGATGTGTTGTTTGCTTGCAGGGATGTTCACGTGCTCGACGGGTTCAGGGCGTGACACAAAGGCAAATCAAGTAATTCAATCAATCACTCCACATTGGCACAAGTAAGTCACGGCCATTTCACAAAAATTCAAGGCGTGACACAAAATCATGGTTTCACAAATTGCCTCGAGACTCAATCGATAATTCAACCCGCTCAAAGTATTCAAACCAAATAAGAATCTCCACAAAGCATGTCAAAAGGTTCAACTACCTTCCACGAACAAATTAAGATTCCTTAATCCAACCTCAATTCCACAGTTTTCATGTCATGAACTACTCAAGTTCAACTCATCAGAAACATGGCAGATTCGGATTTGAGATCCCACAAGTATAACCGGTTCAAAAATCACCACTTTCCTCGAACAATAACGTCCCTTAGTAACCTAACATCCTAATAGAAGGTTAGGATCAACTTACCAAGGAAATTGAGCTAGCAAAAGTCCACAAAAGCCTCTTTAGAGGTCACGGCCAGAAGTGGTTCAAATTGGACAGGTTTGTCCTCTTGAAAATCTAAGCAAGAATCAACCACTAAGTCCCATCAATTTCACCCTAAACTTCAACCAATAGGTCCCTAACATATCGAACTAAGATTTTAAGGCATCTTACCATTAAATCCAAGCAAAATTAGTCCTCGAACAGCCCTCAAGTTCACGGTTTTTCCTTTGGACAGACCGGTCTGGGTTTTTGTCCACAAAACTACAAGACATCCACCACTAAATCCCATTATAAATCATCCTCCACCTCGAGCATATGCTTCTATATTTCGTAAATCAGTTGAAGGAGAGCCTTACCAAATATTGGAGTGAAATGAATTCGAAAATTCCACTTAGAGCTCTCCAATTCAAAACTGACCAGCCTGACCTTTGCTCCTTAAAATGGCTCTACAGGGAAAACGGATGGATATATTTCGACCTATAATACCTTGTTGGAACGGCAAGACGATAAGCTTTCTAATGGTAGATGGCACGCCTTAATCCGATAACGAACGAAGAAGCTATGGCCAAAAAAGTGGCCGGCGACGAGACTAGGCAGTGTTCTGGCGAGAGAGAAAAGAGAGGAAAATGAGAGAAAGGTGAGGGGGAGAGGGTTTGGCCAAGCAAAATAAGGGAGAAAGAGAGTGAGAGGCTTCCTTCAAACTTTCAATTAGTCAAAGGCTTAGAATGATAGGTTAAAAGTTGGACATTTAATGCCAATTGAGCATCCATTGAAACTTGTCTTCATGTCAATCAAGCCTTCATCCAAGGGCCGTTATTTTTCCTAATTTTCGACAGCCTTGGGGCATGATCAATGACCAAAATGCCCTCATTCCATTTATTAAGGCAATGTTAAGGCTTGAGGGGCAAAATGGTAATTTTACCCTCAACGTTCGGAATGTCATTTTTTCCAATTCAATTTACCTTCGTTGAGGCGACGTTTAATTCAATTAGAATGTTGGAATCTTTATTTTTCAATTTTCAATTTTGAGATTCCATTTCATATTTCAAGCCTCAAGGTGTCGGAAATTCGGATGTCATAATAAGGTTTGCTGAATGAGTATTTAGAGCCATTAAAGGCCAATTTAAGAATGATTAAGGAATATATTGCTAGCATTGTACGATTAGAGCGTGGGTGATGCCTCTTAACCAAAGTATAATTTATAAAATTTTCCTAAATCGAACGATGACGATCGAGACCGTCGAAGGTAGTAATAGACTCTCACAATTACATGACAACCAAAGTCGCCATGAACTGACGAGCTCTAAGTGTTATGAGAATCACAGAGTCGATACGCGTAACGTCTGCAAAAGCCACCCGTTAATTCGGGATAGTTCGAAATTACATTTGATAGAGAATGACCCAAAGATGAGTCTCGAAATAGGAAAACAGAGAACCAAGAATTCCAACATTATAATTGGATTGGACGTTGCCTCATCAAAAGAAATTTGAATTAGAAAAACGACGTTCTGAACGACGAGAGCCAAATTACCGTTTTGCCCCTTAAGGTTTGGCTTTGTTTTAGTAAATGAAGAAGGGCATTTTGGTCATTGACCCTACCCCAAGGCTGCTGAAAATGAGGGTTTATAACAGCCATTGGATGATCAAATGATGGACAAAATGACAAGTGTCAATGGGTGGCTTAGTGTCATTTATTATTTTCCTTTTTACCTACCATTCTACCTTATTGACTATCAAAAATTGGTGTATAGCTCATTCACCTCCTTCTTTCAGCCGAAACACCTCTTCATCTAGCTATCTTCTTCTTCTTCTTCTTCTTCTTCTTCTTCATTTCTTCTTCTTCCTCACGCTACCCGGCCGATCGATTCTGCTTGCCTCCTTCCCTACCGTCGATAGCCCTCTCCGGCGACCACTGCCACTCACGTCGACCACCAGCCCGTAGCCCTGCCTCTTGCCGATTACCTCCAAATGTAAGTTCAGCATTTGGGTACCGATGGAGCTCTGGCCAACCATTCTCCCGCAAGTGGATATATTTCATTGCAGCAGGGAGTAAGTCTTCGTTTAACCTCCATATGACCTTGATTTGCTTCAATATTTTAGCGAAACTTTGTAGACGTGTAGTACGCTTGTATATAGAGCTGAGGTAGCAAATTGGTTAGACTTTGATGGAGATTTGATGAAAAATTGGTGCTGGTTTCATGAATAGAAATTGACCGGCGGTAGGACTCCACGAACCGACGCTGTTTTGAGACTTTCCGGCGTCGCCTCGCCCTCATTTTTTCGGTGAGGCCCCCTTAGACCTAGAATGATATGTTGGTAAGTAATTTATGTGAGGAATTAAGGTTTAAGGATGGTTTATGGGTAGATTGGTTGAGTATAGGGCAGAACCAAAAATTTCCTATTTTGGTTTGTGCCAATCGAATTTTTAGGGGTTGTTGGGGTTGTGATCGTGCCTCGAAATTGTCGTTATGACATCCTAACATGTTTATTAGGATGCTTTTGAGGAATATGCTTCGTGGTTCGATGATTGAGCCAGAAAATTGATGAAATTGGATGAATTCTCTTAGGGCACATGGCCGCCTTGTTTTTGGGACACTTGGGCCGAATCCTTAGAGTGCTTTGGAGGGAGTTTTTACTAAAGTAAACCTAAGGCAAGGAGTCTCTAAACCTTGGCTATGAGGATGGGCCTCGACTAGATTATTTGGTTATGAATTGGATGAATTTTCATGGATATGTGGTGTGATTGTTCAATGTCTATCATTGTGGATTGATGAATGCGAGTATGCTTGCTAAATGCATGTGCTTTGTATGGAATGCCATTTTATGAGTGATGAATTTGATTGTCTCGCATGTTGTAGACTCTTAGCTCAACGTATGGGCTTATACTTGATCAAGAAGCCTTGAATTGAAATGGAATTTGGCATGCTTAGAACCTCTTGGCATCTTGATGCGTCGATATGCGGGGTTGTGATGGCTATTGTCCTGATGCGTTGAGACACGAGACGAGATTGATTATGTGTCGACACATGCTTGGAATGGCGATGAAAACCTGATGCGTTTAACATGGATTTGTCAATTTGATGGTCTGAGGCGTAATGACGCGAACCGAGCCTGAGGCGATTTGACGCGGGCGTGAATTATGAGATAATTCTGAAGGATGGAAAGTACGACTTATTCTTGTGTTTCCATGCTTGACTTAAGTGATAAGTTATGATGAGATGCTTGCATGATTATCAGCCGTTGTCTTCTTATGACATATTATGTCTGCTGTTTACCTTATATTGTTGAGTGTGCTCTTGCTCCTTGTCTGTATTCATCTGGGTGCACTGTCAGCCTGTCCTACGGTTAGAACTTATCTTACTAAGACGCCAATCTCACCCCGTCATGGGACCTTACTTTTTCAGACCCTAAGCCTTAAAGATGCTTCCGACACGTCTAAGTGATCCGAAAGAGATGACCGCCTATTTTGATGAGTTTCTTGACGATCGGGGTACTGTTTATGTGAAAATGTGTACAATTGTGTGGGTAGACAAGGGGGGTAAGGACTGCAAACCACATAGGTTTGAGTCCTGATTCCGTAGGGTAGGTGAGGTTACTGCCGGATCGTTGAAGTCCACGAAGGTACCTTGAGGAGTCATCCCTAGCTGGTGTCATCCCACTCGAAACTCTATGGAGGTAGATGTGTTTGTGACTGTCTCGAGGAACGTTCTTGAGAAGACCCCTACTCTGAAGGACACTGAAGAGGTGGTTGAGATTGATGCTTTGGAGGACGAGCTGGAGGACGATACAATGGATGACACAGTGGATGTGCGCTCCGAGACCTTCTCAGACTACAAGCCAGACGAGGATACAGACGAGATTGATGAGTCTAGTGGTTCGACCTAGGGGTTTCTTGACTTTACTTTGTAGTCTTTTGATGATGATCTCGTTGGTTTGTTTTCTTTGGGGACTTAGGACTAATTGTTTTTTTTTTGTTAAGTCCCGATCACCCCAATCCGTCAACTGGTTTAGCTGACCTGTGCTTTTGTAAGAACTCATGTTGATGTTTATTTATATTATGATCTCGTTATCCAGGTTCCCATCGATTTGTGTACGGAGGAGTTGTTCATTTCGTTTCCGCATGCTTATTTACTTTATGTATCTCCCGACTAGTAAGTCCTAGGCCTTGAGAGTACAGTGAAGGGAGTTGTGTATTCGCGCTCGAGGGCATGGGGCGTGACAGAAACCATTCCCAAGAATAGGACCAGAAAAAATCATTTCTACTCAAATTGTTCCAGAGGATGGGATTATTACCAAATAGGCTGAAAAATTAATGCATAAAATTAGGAAAAAGAATTCCTAAATCTCAAGAGATGAAAACACGGTATGACCCTAAAATTTTATTCCTAATTTTTAATTTTTTTTTGGTGAAAATGTGAGTGGAGGCAGTGGGTAGGTGGTGGAGACCGGAGGTGTAGCAAATCAACGACGGTGGTGGAGACTAGCGGCAACCAACGACCGGAGGCGACATTAATTGATGGCAGTGGTGGACACCAGCGATTAGCTGCGGCTGTGACGATCGGCAACCCGCGGTAGTAGTTATAATCGGCGACCTTCGACTTGCGGCGATCGCCAGTGGCGGCTACAATCGGCGACCGACAGTGGTGGCGCGGACTAGCGGTGGACTTGTGATTGTAAAGACAAGTATTATGCTACACTAAGTTTATTTTTCTAAAGTGACATTACGTGAGCTTGTTTCTTGAAAATGATCTTGGGAGCAAAGAAGTACTTTTTTTTTTTTATAGATTTAATCCTGAGAATAGAAAAACTAGCAAACATATTTAAGGCTTGTTTGGTAATGTTCCCCGGAACAAAAAAGAATCAGAAAAATATTTGGTAATGCAAATGATTCTGATTCTGCTCTAAGGAACACTTTTTGACCAAAATTAAGAAACAAAACAGTTTTTTCTAAAAAAAAAAAAGAACACTTTTGAGAATAAAAAAGGCAACGATAGTCTTCTTTCACTTTTCTCAGTTGCCTGCGTGGCGTGGGCCGTGTTAACCAGACCTAGTCTAGATAAAATTTTAATAAAAATTTCATAAATTATTAAAAATAAAAAAAATAAAAATATTTAAAAATTTAAAAATTCAAAAAATGTAAAAAATAGAAAAATCAGAAAAAAAATCCCAAAATTGTCAACAATTAGAAGATGGTTCATTTCAATTGGCCAATCCTATTTTACCGATTTTTCCTTTTGGCTTCTCCCAAATGACGATTTTCCCCCTCATGAGCAAGTCGTTCCCAAAAAATCCTGAAAATTTCAAAAAAATACTAAAAAATAGGAAATGAGCCTAATCAATTGGCCAATCTTGTGATATTCTGATTTTTCCTGTCATTTCGAGACTTATCAATGAGAATGTATCTAACGATGTATTTCAGTCATATCTCGTTCGAATTTGATCAATCTCGAGTTAACTGACCAAAAGGGAAAGTCTAACGCAAGACAAGGTACGTGGACCTAGGGAATTCGAATAGGAAATGACACTTTGACCATAAGGGTTGCCGATGGAGTATTTAGAACCATTAGGGGCTGATCTAAGAACGATTAAGAAATACATTGCTAGCATTATACGATTGGAGCGCGGGTGATGTCGCTTAACCAATTTATAATTTGCGAAATTTTTCCTAAATCGAATGATGACGATCGAGACCGTTGGAGCTAGTAATAGACCCTCGCAATTACACGACAACCAAAGTCTCCATGAATAGATGAGCCCCAAGTCTAATAAGAATCACAGGATTGATACGCGTAACGTCTGCGAAAGCCGCCCGCCAGTTCGGGATAGTCTGAAATCACATTTGATAGAGAAATGACTCAGAGACATGTCTCGAAATTGAAAAATAAAAAATGAAGAATTTAAACATTATAATTGGATTGGACGTCACCTCATTGAAGGAAATTGAATTAGAAAAATGACGTTCCGGACGACGAGGGTGAAATTACCGTTTTGCCCCTTATGTCTTGGCCTTGTCTTAATAAATGGATGATGGCATTTTGGTCATTGATCATCCCCTATAGCTGCCCAAAACTAGGAGGAATATTGGCCATTGGATGAGCTAATAATGAGCAAAGTGACAAGTGTCAATGGATGGGGTGATGGCATTATTGGTTTAACTTATAACCTACCATTCTTCCTTGGTTGACTCTCAAAATTGGCGTATACACCCCCCTCTTCTCTTGCTCAGCCGAAACTCCCATCTTCGCAGCCATCTTCATCTTTTTCTTCTTCTTCTTCTTCTTCAAGCCGTGAGCGCCACCAGCCGACCATACCGGATCGCCAACTTCGCCACTTTGAGCTCTACCTTCGGCGATCTCCAGTCTTCGCGCCGATCACCAACAACATCTCCAACCTCTTGCCGACCAGCTCCAATTGGTATCTCAGCATTTGGTCACCTTAGGAGCTTCGACTAGCCGTTTCCCCAAAAGTCGACGGATTTCGTCGCAGCAGGATGTAAGCCATCGTTTGACCTCCATAGGACTTCAATTTGCTAGAAAATTTCGGCCAAATTTTGTAGACATGTAGTACACATATATATTGAGCTGAGGTAAAATTTTGAGTGAATTTGATGGAGTTTTGATGCCAAAATGGTGCTGTGTTTGAAGGGCAGATTCTGACCTGTGAAGACTGAAGGAAATCGAACCTGTTCGAGTACTTCCGAACGTCGCCTTGACCTCAAATTTTCGGTGAGGCTCCTTGATACCTAGAAATATATGTTAGACAATAGTTTATTTGATAAATTAAGGTTAAAGGATAGTTTATGGACTGACTAGCCGGGTACTAAACAGAACCGAAATTTGCCCTATTTCAGTTCTGTACAAACCGAGCCTTATGGGCTATTTAGGGGTGTCGCCAAGTTCTAAATTCATCATTGAGACGTATTAGAATGTCAATTGATATGTTATTGAGGTTTGTGCTCTGTGGATTGGTGAATTAGAGAGAAAATTGACAAATTGATTGAATTCCTCTAGGTTATACGGTTGCCCTGTTTTTGGGACTATTGGGCCGAACCTTTGAAGTGCTTGGAAGGGAAATTTTGTTGGATTGAGCTCAAGGTAAGGAGTCCCTAAACCTTGGTTTTGAATTGATTGAATTTTCATGAGTAATTGAGTGATTGTCTGGCGTTCGTCATTGTGAGTTGGTGATTGCTTGAATGTTTGCTAAATGTATATGCCTTGTGTCGATTGCCACTTTGAGTAATGAATTTATTTGCCTCGCATGCTGTAGACACTGAGCTCAATGCATGAGTTTGTACTTGATCATGAAGTCTTGAGTTGGAAAGTAATGTGGCGTGCTTGAGAACTATGATACCCTGATACGTTGAGATGCGGGGTTGTGTGGATGGGAACCCTGATGCGTTGAGACGCGGGGTTGAAATGACCAATATCCAGATGCGTTGAGACGCGGGACGAGTTTTTAAATATCTCAACATAGGCTTGGAATGACATTTGAAAACCTGATGCATTTAACCCGAGTTTGTCAATTTGATGGTCTGATGCGTATTGACACGGACCGAGCCTGAGGCGTTTTTAACGCGGGCGTAAATCATGAGAAAGTTCTGAAGGGTGGATTATATGGCTTGATTTTGTGTTCCATGTCTGACATGAATGATAAGATATGTTGACTTGATTGCTTGATTGTCATCACTCGTATCCGTATGGCATGTTATGATTGATGAGTGCCTTGTATTGTTGAGTGCGTGTTCTTGTTCTTTATTTGCATTCATCTGGGTGTATTGTCAGCCTGACCTATGGTTAGGACTTGTCTTATTGAGATGTGAATCTCACCCCGTCGTGGTACCTTGAATCTCACCCAAAACCCTGAGGATGTTACCTACGCGTCTAAGCGAATCAAAAGAAATGACTGCCTATTTTGATGAGTTCCTGGACGGTCGAGATACCATGTATGTAAGAAAGTGTACAGTGGTCTAGGTCAACGAGGGTCGTAAGGACTAGAAACCACATAGGTTTGAGGTTTAGTTCCGTAGGGTAGGTGATGTCACTACTGGTCCGTTTAAGTCGATGGAGGTGCCTTGAGGAGTCATCCCCAGCTTGTGTCATCCTAGTCGGGATTCTGTAGAGATTGAGGTGTCTATAGCTGGCTCGAGGAACATACCAGAGAAGACCCCAACCTTGGAGGACACAGTGAAGATGATAGAGATTGATGCCTCGGAGTACGAGCTAAAGGACGATACGATGGATGACACCATAGATGTGCGCTCTGAGACTGTCTCGGACTACGAGCCAAATAAGGACGCAGATGGGACCAACAATTCCAGTGATTCGACCTAGGGGTTTCCTTACTTACTTGAAGTCTTTTGTTGATGATCTAGTCGGTATGTTTCATTTTGAGGGACTTAGATATGGATTGTCTTTTGATTAAGTCTCGTTCCCTCGACCTATCAACAGGACTAGCTCATCTGCACTTTTGTATGAACTCTTGATGTTATATGCATATATGTTATTTCTCGTTACCTAGGTCCCCATTGGTTTATGTACGGAGGTGTTTTTCATATTACATTTCTGCATACTTGATTACATTATGCATCTCTCGATAATGATTTCCTATGGCTCGAGAGATTTGTGAAGGGAGTCGCGCGCCCGTGCTTCCGATGGTCGTGGGGCGTGACAAATCCTTTTTTGGTGATTTTGACTTTTGATTTTTTTGTAAACGCTGCGTGATTCGTTATTGGAGTACCATGCTGCATCAGTGACCATCTGCATTATATCAATTGCTCAGGTCCACCATCCGCATGGTATCATATGTGATTATGTAATTATTTAATTTAAATGACAAATTCGGAAGAGAAATTACTTTTCAGAACATAATTTTTGTGTAGTTACCAAACGTGTTTTTGTTTTGGGAACAGAAATTTTATGCAGTTACCAACACGTTCTGATTCTCGTAAATTCATCCAGGGAACAGAATCAAAAAAATTGATTTTAATCATAATCACTTTTTTGTAACAAAAACATTATCAAACAAGTCCTTAGATTCTTTTTCTATTCTCAAGAACAAAAAAACAAGAATCAAAGAATTTGGAGTGTCACCAAACAGATCCTAAATCATTTTCGGGTAGCTAAATGAGTGAAAGTCCGTAAAACCAATTCCTGAGAAATACTTTCGCTGAAAGAAACCCACCATTAGAAAAATAAATGAAGACAAACGTCATAAATCCTAAATGGCATCAAATAACCTATATATACTAGGAAACTGAATCAATAAGGACGTTAAAAATATTTCTTTCCTGCATCAGTCTTCCCTGCGGAAAGGAGCTCAACCTGACCATCTCATATGACGCCAGATTATGTGTACGCCACATAGAAAATACCCGACAATTAAATCAATAAGCCTACGAAACAATTGTTTAGGCCTATCACCTATGTATATCGACATCCTAGATATATTAGTTACACTAAGAAAATATATCTAAATAAGATGTAAATGTAGATAAATATCTTATATTCTATTTGATACTCAATAACCAATATAAATTAGGAAATTGAATCGGCGAGATGGTTGGAATATCCTATCTTATATTAGTAACATTTGATTTTGAAGCAAAAAGCAGAGTTGCGAGCATCCTCTAGCTAGTATTCTGTCATTTCTTATCATTATCTTGTCCACATGTTAGGTTATCTAACTCTGAGGCTGCGTTTGGTGGTCCAGATTTCTAGTCAAGGTAAGACTAGATATGATAGGAAAAGAAATTCAAGGATTTTGTCATACATCATATCTTCTGTTTGGTTAATTACGAATTTAAAGTCGAATAAGCAAAGACAAAGTGCGGCTGAGATCGACTTTATTTTACTGAAACATCAGAATGCCTTAGAAATTATTCAGTGATGAATTCTGATGACTAGTTTATTGTTGAGAAGTTATATGTGCCATATGAATTCGGGCACAACATCAACGAAGCAGACCCCATAGAACTATGGGTCTTAATTTGGAGTCAAATCCTTTGAGAATGATCCACTGGCGGGACTCGTTATCTTGTCATGTGAGTAAATAAGTGTTGAACAGTCAAACTATTCAACCTCTTTACGCAAGTTAACGAAGCACTCATGTAGTCCAAAAGAGTTGCTTTGAGAGTTGATAATCAACCTCTAGTTCTTCATAACATGTTAAGACCTTTCGAATTTTGAAAAAATTCAAGTGATTAAAAATGAGACATGTGATCTCATATTTTTCCAAACAATCAATTAAAGAACAAGATTGTGGAGATACTCGACTTTGCAACCGAAGACCCCAGCTTGGCATTGCCGGAGAGGGGATGTGACATTCTAATTTCTAGTCAGTTTCAGACTCTGTAATGAGAAGTTTATATATATCAAGCGATGTATTTTAGTTGTATTTTGCTCAAATCTGATCAATTTGAGTAGATTGACCAAAGGGGAAAGGCTAACGCAAGACGAGGTACGTGGACCTAGGGAATTCGGATAGGAAATGACACTTTGACCATAAGGATTGTCGAGGGGATATTTAGAGCCATAAAAGGCCAATCCAAGAACGATTAAGGGACGCCTTGCGAGTGTCATACGATTGGAGCGCGGGTGATACCGGTTAACCAATGTATGATTTGCAAAATCTTCCTAAATTGGACGGTGAAGATCGAGACCTTAGGAGCTAGTGATATACCCTCACAATTACATGACAACCAAAGCCACCACGAATTGATGAACCCTAAATATGATGAGAATCACAGGATCGATACGCGTAAAGTCCGCAAAAGCCGCCCGTCGGTTCGGGATAGGTTGAGATCACGTCTGATAGAGGAAACTATCAGAAACGAGTCCTGAAAAGTTTGAAATGAAAAATCAAGAATTCCAACGTCATTTGGATTGGCCGTCGCCCTATCGAATAATCTTGGAATGAGGAAAACGACGTTCGGAACGTCGGGGGTAAAATGACCGTTTTGCCCCTCAATCTTGAAGCTTTTCCTATACAACTCAAGAAGGGCATTTTGGACAATTGACACCCCTTGGCTGCCGAAAAAAATGAGGAATTTAAAGCCCTTGGATCATCTTGGGAAGAAAAATTGCCAAGTGTCACAAATCAAGCCACGAAAGTCATATTACCTTTATGCAAACCTACCATTCAACTTTGACCAAGCCTGGGATAAACAAAACTCTCTCATCTCTCTCTCTCACTCTCTCATTTTGCCAAGCCACCAGGAAGAACCACTGAAACACTCTCCACCATCTTCTTCTTCTTCTCTTCTGCTCACGCCCGACCAGCACCACACCGCTTGTTCAGCCGGTTCGACCGCCCCTTCTAGCCATCAACCGACCATCAACCGACAATCCCGACGGTGCTCTACATCTTACAACGTCTTCCAATAGGAATCAGGCCGATTGGAGCACTGTGGAGTCCCGGCCAAGCAATCTCCTAAGAGCCGATAGATTCTGCTCCAATTTGAGGTAGGTTCGGTTCTCACCCCATTTGACTATCGAAATATTGGAATCTAGAGCTCAAATTTGGTGGAGGTCAAGTAGACACATAGATGATTCTGTGGTAAAAATTTAACCGGTCTTGCACATTTTGCCTAGAAACTGCCGGTATTCTGTGTTTGGACGATTCGGCGAACTTTAGCGGGAATCCAGCAACCATTTGGCTTGAAAATCACGGTGAGCCTCCCAAACCCTTAGGTAGACATGTTAAGAGATAGAATAAGGCTTGAATGAAGGAATTGAGGAGGATTGAAGGCTGGAAGCACTCGGTTTGCACAAAACCAAAGTGAACCGGTTCGGTTCTGTGCAAAATCGATTCTGTGGCTTACAAGAATAGAAACTTATGGGACTTAAATTGATGTTTATGATGTGTTAAGATGTTGAGGATTGAGTAATGGATGATTGAGGTTAATGGATTGAGGATTTGGATATGGAAAATTGACGAATTCATCAAAATTTCTAGGTTGCGCGAAGTGTTCGACCTTAGACTACAAGGGGCCGAACCTAGAAGACTCAAGAAGAGTAATTTGGTGTTATTGAAGCTAAGGTAAGGGATTTCCTAAACCTAGGCTAGGGGGATTGGACTCGATTCGGTGAGTCAAGGCCTAATTGAATGGATTTGTGTAGAAGTTTCAATAAAGTTAGTTTGTATTGTGTCCTAAAATGATATAGGACGTATATGTGTGACATTGGTTATGTTTGATTGCTGGCTATGTCTGGTCATCATTTGATTACCTCGCATGCCACGAGATTTGTAAATTGCACTTGATATCGCGAATGCAAAGAATTTTAAAAGCATGACATGAGTTGCAGTGGGGGCATGGCTGAGATGAGGCGAGGCCCTGAGGCGTGTGAGACGTGGGGTGGGAGGTTGAGACCCTGATGCGACGAGGTCGCGGGGTGAAGTGTGGTTAGGTGGCACCCTGATGCGACGAAGTCGTGGGGTTGAGTTAGCCACGGTCCTGATGCGAATTATTCGCGGGACGGAGTATGAGTTAATAAACATTGCTTGGAGATTCATCGGTTACGCGGGTCACCGATGACGGTTTGATGCGTTTACGCGGACCGAACTTGAGGCGACTAGTTTGCAGGCTAGAGAATGAGGCAGGCGGAGGTTGATGGATGTGGTGAAGTGGCAGGTTGAGAGTGCATGTGCATATGAGTGTGACACGAGGTCTTAAATGCATGCCTATCTTTTGTATGTTGTTGTTTATTGAATCATGATTGTTATCCCTATGTGTTCATGAGATTGAAATTATTAAGGGGAACGACTACTTGAGTGGACTGTCAACTGACTTGAGGTTAGGTTTTTCTTACTGAGAGGTGTATCTCACCCCTTTGGAGAACCCTTCCTTTACAGATCCTAGGTCATAGCTATGTGTCCAATACGTTTTGGGGACCCAAAGAAGATGACGACGTACTATAATGAGTTCCCAGATAGGCAAGGGAACGTGTGTGTGAGGAAGTGTACCGTCGTATGGGTCGACGAGGGTAAGCATGAGTGGAAGCCTCACAGATTCGAGGCGTGGTTCAAGAAGGAAGGGGATTCACAGATAGTACCGCTGAAGCCCAATGAGGTACCATAAGGTGTCATTCCCGATTGGTGACAGACCGCAGCGGAGCAGGAGTTGCCCGAGGGGTCAGTTGTAGGGTCTAGGAACGGACCAGAGCGGACACCAATCGTGGAGTTCACCGGGGAACAAGACTAGGAGGAGGTCATAGTTATAGAGGCGTCCGAGGGAGACCTAGCTGAGCCGTCACAGGAGGCGACCATGGAGGACTCTGTGGAGGTCACGTCTGAGACATTTTCTGAGTATGAGCTGACCGAGGACGCAGAGGATACAGATAACTCCAACAGCTCATCCTAGGATATTTCAGTTGGTGGATCGATCTTGACTGGCGACCTGACCCCGCTCCTGAGGGATTTTGTGGATGTTTTCTTTGATATGCTTACCCTGTCGCCTTTTGTTTAGCGATTTTAGTATTCGGTGTTATATGAACAGTACGCCTTCATGTATGAATGATATATGCTATCCAGGTCCCACTTAATATATATATATATATATATATATATATATTGTAGGGAGATTTATTGGAGTATCGCTTTCGTATGCGTGATGTATTCGACTCCTATTGGTGGATCTTGGGACCGCCGAGAGATTATTGTTAGTTTGCTTGCAGGGATGCTTGCATGCTTGTGCCCGGGGCGCGAGGCGTGACAAGGGACCACACTTGACGGTCATTGGAGAGGCATAGGGAGCCCCAACATGAAGGAGAGACGGCCTGACACGAAGAAGAGGCTGTGGTTGTGGAAAAAACCTGATTCTCCTCTTGTCTGCTCTCTTGAAAAATCATATCCTGATCTATCACATCCCTTTTCTTAAGATTTTCTTATCTGGGTTATATCCCCTTATATCATCCTTTATCTAGCTATCAACCACAAGATATAATATGTTTTATCCTATCCTGACGACCAAACGTGATGAAATAAGATGACCAAAATAAAGAAGAAAACAACAGTCCGTAGTTCTCACTTGTTAGAGATCATTCATACAGATATAAGTGGAAATTTTTATTTCATCACTTTTATAGATGATTATTCTTGATATTTTTTTTGGTAAGGAAAAAAAAATATCAAGAATAATCACCTATAAAAGTGATGAAATAGAAATTTCCACTTATATCTGTATGAATGATCTGTAACAAGTGAGAACTACGGACTGCTGTTTTCTTCTTTATTTTGGCCATCTTATTTCTACAATAGTCTACGCATGTGTCTAGATCATTATTAAGAGTGGATAGAATGTTAGCCTTTATCAGTTTTTTCACTCTTTCTTTAGAGATATGACCAAGACGTTTGTGTCATATTGCGTAAGATTGTTCCTTAGGTAGAGATCTTTTGGAAACAACTTTTTCAGCTGTATAAGCGACGTATGTTTCATTGGGAGATGAACATAGTCTGTACAATCCATTGGACATAGTGTAATACTTAATTTGATTTGAATTAAAAGAAACATAATTGCATTATTTGAAATCTCAAAAGAGTACCTATACATGTCCAAGTTTGATACGAGAATCAAATTCCGTCCAAAAGAAGGTACATAAAATGTATTCCTTAACATCAAATTAAAACCAGAATCTAGAATTAATATGGCATCTCCCACAAACTCGACGTCAGTTTTATTATTGTTTCCTACGGTGAGATTTGATTCTTTCTTATTTGGCTTCCTCCGGTTTATGAATCCCTATATGGTAAAGGCAACATGATTAATTGCACCGCTATCTAGCCACCATGAACAAGATGGGGGTCCTGATGGATTAAATTCACAAACCAACGCTAAAGAACCCATTACCTTTAGGCTTACGTTTAGATAACTAATTCTTATATTTAGCGCAATCTTTCTTTACATGTCGTCCCTTCTTACAAAAGAATCAAAGACCATCCTTACCAGAATTACCGTCCTATTTAAAGATTGGTTTCTTTGGACCCAAGTTGTCAGATGGACCAGTAGATGATTAAGCTCCTTTATGAGCACGAGTTTTGTGCCTCTTGCCTTTTTTAACTCCAGAACTCGAAGCAGCATACATAGCAACAGAAGCTTTACCTTTCTTCAGCTTAGTCTCTTCTAACGCTGCCCTTGCAATCAAGTCATTGATTGTCCATGCCTGATCAGCGGTATTATATTGTGTTTGGATAATACCAAACTCAATGGAAGAGAATTGAACACAATATGTATGATACAAGTATCAGGAATTGAAACATTAAGTGCCTTAAGCTTTGATTGTAGATCTACCATCCTTAGGACATAGTCCCTAACGCCAGCAGAACCATCATACTTCAAACTGAATAACCCTGACATATGTGTCTCAACTTCAATATTATGAGAGTCACGATTTCTAGCCACCAAGGCTTCCATCATTTGCCTAGCAGTGATGTCAGTAGCAAAATCATTTCTAAGATGTTCCTGTATGGATCGCTTTATTGACAGTAAGCAAATCCCATTGCTCTTTTCCCAAGCAGCAAAATGAGCCTTTTGGGCAGCTGTACTAGCCTCAGTAAGATCTGTCGGCTTATCTTCATTAAGAGCAATATGAATATTCGTCAGTTCTATATCAAACAAAAAATCATCTTTCCACTTCTTAAAATTACTACCAGTAAGAATCTCAATAGCTATGGAGTTGTCATTCACAGAAAAAGGTAACTGAAAAATAGCCAATATTTTCGATTAGCATAATGCGAAATTTCACCTTTAGAGATACATACATCATCATATAACCACTTGTGGGCAGAAAACGTAACATGCAGATGTATATCCTCTACATTACAGCACCCATGAGAATTTATTTCAATCTTCGTTAATCACCACCTTTGGGTGTATGACGGCACTTAGACTAATCAATTCTCAACCATATATTGTACATGTAACCCTCCATGTAACAATACGCAATTACCTCCTTTGGGAGTATAAGCACTCACTAAAACTGGAGACATCTCAATATTATGTAACATGTTCTTTATTAAACTCAATCAAGGGTGCCACTTTGGCGGTCACAACTCAACCTGAAATTGGGATATAACTTTACATTTCACATTTACCATATGCATGTAATTACAAAAATTATGGGCAATTATCCTCAAAACTACACATCTTGCTAATTTTCATCGATACCTCAACAATTCATGTTAAACCATAAACATGCAATTGTTAAATCGTGCTCCACATAACTATATGTGGTTCTTACATGTAACCATGTACCTATGTTTCACGAACCCATATAGAAATACCAGAAAATACTGTAAAAATATCCCAAATTATACATGTATTTGGAGTTCCAGAGGTAATTTCCATCCATAAAAGTACCAAACATGTAAAATAAATATACCAACTTGTAAAGCATGAGCATACGAGCACGTTCATACTTGGAACACCTCCATCGGACCTTTCACGCTCCCTCACGCGCTGCATGAAGCTTCGACGTGTAAGGCCCATGAGCTGACACATGCTGCGCACGTGTTCCTATCTCTAGCCGGTTTTGAAACTGGTCCAATCACTCCTTGACCAAACTTCACGACTGGGTTGAGGCGGTCCGGTCGAACCGGTCCAACCATACAGTCTGAGTCAACAGTCAACTGATTCGAGTTGGGTCGGGTTTCGGGTCGAGTCGGATCTACACCCGGCTGAATGGGCACGTGCGGGCCTAGTCAACGTATGAGGGGCGTTGCCGCCACGCGCCTGATGGACAGTGGCGCGTTTACCGGTTGTTGATGACAATCTTCATATGGTTTTTCTCGTCTCGTTGAGCTCTTTCCGAATATATAATTTTCTTTTGATTTCGACAAAAATAAAATTTCGAAAAATACCAAGAACGCGTTTCGTAACCTAATACGCGCAGACTCTGATACCACATGTAAGCTGCAAATTTAATCCGTACGCAGCGACCCAAGATTCTTACGTATAGATGCACGAATCACTAATCCATAGAGTTAAAGAATTAACGTACCTTGTTTTGGATCCATCGTTCTTGATGCGAAATTGCGATAATCCAATTCTCAAGAGCTTCTCCTCTACGAACCTCCTTTATCACTGGCTTTAATGAGACGATCTCTCACATATCGCTTCAGACGATTCTAGATGTGAGGTTAAGTGGACAGTAGGGTTTAGAGGAGGGACTTGAGCTCTATTTATAGAGATTGAATCATAACCCCTCATTAAGGATAATGTTATATCGGCCCACATTGTTCAGCACCATATCCGACTAGAATTAGTAAATGTATATATCTATCTTTATTAAATCAATTAATAATTACAATAACAATTAATAAAGCCCACAACTGAATATTGAAATAAAAAATATTCTAACATGATGTTCTATGGGATTAAATGATAACTGTTATAAAAGCTTAAGTTATTAGACAAATGCATAGTTTAATATTCAAATGCTCTCTCACTTGATAAAAAGAAACCCATGATTCAATTGAATCAATATTTTTTTCTATACAAAAAGAATAAGATATAAAAATTGATGAGAACGAGGATTAGCCTATAGAGTATGTTGTCCCGCTCAGATTGGTTCAAAGTTAAAAACACAAAGCAAATGGCCAGAAATCCACAAACGTATGACAACTACCGCGGTGGCTCCCTGATGGAGATGGCAACAACCACCAAGGAAGTCGCCAAACAAGGGCAAACCACCTTGTTGATGTTACCCGACAATGGTGACCCACAATGAACGGCCGCGTATTGCTTAGCGGGCAGGCGGGAGGGAGGGAGGGTCCACATTATTGATCTTTTCGACATTGCTTCGATCTTACAAGCAAATTTCCTTGTCAAACTTGTCTAGATCCTTCAAAGTGGAAAAGCGTAAGTTGTTATGAGGTTCTCTCTTGATCTCCAAATCATAACCTGTGTAAAACACAATAATAAATGGAAATAAAAAGGGAAAGAGAAGTCCTTCCCCCCTCAATTTGGGCATGGCTTTAGAGTGATTCTTGTCTAGAGATTTTGGGATAATTGTCCAAAAAGTCATAAATATATTGTATAGCAGTGAGTTCAATTTTAAACCCTTCAATTGTGTTAATTAAGCCATAAACCTTTTAATGATATCTATCAATTCATTCGTAAACCTTTCGATTGTACCAATCCAATTCAATCCTAAATATTTTAACAATTTTCCAATAAAATCTTTTTGATCAATGATTCAAATAATATATTTGGGACTTACTTGGCGAATCTTTAAAATGTTTAAGACTCAATTAACACAATTGAAAGGTTTAGGACTCAGTTGGCACAATTGAAATATTAAGACTACATTGACTGTCATACAATAGACTTAAGACTTTTTGAACAATAGTTATCTTTCGAGATCCCAAACCATTTCATGCAAAAATAATGTCCATGCTTATGATTAAAAAAGGAGAGAGGAGACCAAAAAGCAGGCAAAGGTCCACTCAATTATTTAGGACAACCGCATTCCATATGGGCTTTCCTGTCCTTTGCTACCTAACTACTCCAATGAGCCGCGGCAACGCCATGACAATTCGGAGAAGCTGTTTTTAGGTGTTAAGATTTGTTTTCTTAGTTACTATGGTGATATCCACTAGCTATATTTTGATTTAGGGTTTGCTGCTTGCCCGATAAAAACTGTCTGAATAGATTAATTATTCTGGATTAAGAGCGTCCGTTAGCCAAAATAAATAATTTGAAAAATACTTTTCTAAAGATGATCATCTCGCACAAAATAATTAGTCAATGAAAATATTTTCATTTTTCAACAATTATTTGTCTATATTTTCGTAAACAATATTTTTTTTTTCATATATTCAATTTTGTATGCAAAACAAGCATATAAACTAGACAAAAAAAAACGATAGAAAAATATTTTTCAAATCATTCATTTTCTACGAAATAAACGGTGCCCCGGGAAGCAACAACATTCTCTAGGGCCTCCTTCTTGTGTCGTGCCGTATCCGACACTATGACTTTCTGACATGCGAATGACACGTGGTTAGCATTCTAGACACGCCAACGATATGCAAGTCTAGCATCCCGACACTCCATTTTGAGAAGCATGGGTTAATTTTAAATATTTTCAATAAATTAGAGATCAAAATGTAATTTTGTCAAAAAATATATACCTAAGTCATATATCTAGCCATCTAAAATTAATATACCTTAGCCAACCCAAAAAAAAAATCGTGAACAAACGAAGAAGAAGAAACTCATTACTAAAATTTATAATACAACCTGTTGGAATTTTTTATTTTTTAAGAAATGATGTGCCAACATATCGTGATGTGTCTTATCGTATCACGTGTCGGTACTACTTAGATGTTGCCTAAGTAAGAAATTTGCCGCTCATAATGTCTATAACCGTTGTTGAACATGGCTCGAAATTAATCCTGATTGATACGAAATCTGACCCATAACTGAATCGCAAGGAAAAGGAGGCCGTACTAGGGAATTCCAAATTAGACTCTTGCCGAGAAAATCATGGGTGAGGCAGAAAGGGAAATTAATTTCTCACGAGACCTCAAAAAGGGAAATAATTTTCGGAATAATTTCAAATAAGGGCCTCAAGTGCCTTGATCTTTTCAAATAAGAGTTTAAAGTGGATCTTGTTTCAAATAAGGGCCTAAAGTAGATATTATTTCAAATAAAGTCTTAAAGTGATCATATCAGTCTCAAAAAAGGCTTCTCATTGATTATTTATGACCATTTTCATATTCATCCTTTTATTATTATTATTTTCTTTTTTTTTTGGACTCTTATGTTATTTAAAAACTAAAAAATTGAAAAAACAAAAGAAAAGCAGGCGGGAGAACAGCTTCCCACTTGTGGAATGTCGCACCAACACCGATGGGGCCGTTGGTGGCTGTCGGGTCGCTGGCGCCACGATGGGGGCCAATAACCCTGCCAACTAGTTGAGGGATAGCCCTCGCACATGTTGGAGGGAAGACCATGGCCCTTGGAGGGACTAGCGCCAGCACCGCCGACCCTCGCCCAGGTCCCTCCAAGGGCCGCGATACTCCCTCAGACCTTCGTGAGGGCATGCTAGCCCTCGCTACTGGTTAGGGGGTTGCCAACTCCCGTCGAGGAGTCGGCCACCCCGATAGTTACCAACACCACCCCACTGGCGGTGGGATGGCTTCCACATGCGAGAGGCTGCCCTTTTGCATGTATTCCATAGTTTTTATTTTTCACTTTTAGTTTTTTATTTTTATTTAACTTAACTAAAATTTATGTTAAATTTTTATTTTAACGAAAATACCCTTGGTCTACTAGAATATTTGGCCAGCCGGCCAAGTTAGGCCCTTACTTGAAACAGTAATGATAGCTTCAAACATTTATTTAAAATAAAAAGAATACTTCAGGCTCTTATTTGAAACAATGTTTACTTCAGACCCTTATTTGAGAAAATTGAGACACTTGTTACCTTATTGGGAATATTTTCTTAATTTTCCACGAGATTTCTTTCCCTTATTGAAGACAAAGTCCATGCTGAGGTTGGAGAAGGATTCTTTGTTTGTACATATACCAATATAGATACTCGGGAAAAATGCCAAAAAGTTGTAAATCTATTGCATTATTGCCAATTTAGTCGTAAACCTTTTGACATGGAGCCAATTCAATCCTTCCGGCAAATTTTGGCCGGATGTTATTAACGTGGACTTTTTATCATAATATCTTAATAAGTTTATTACTTTTTATTTTTTATTTCTTGTTTCCTTTCTCTCTTTTTTGTCTCCTTTTCTTTTCTTTCTTGTTTCAATAATTTTAGAAGTCCCAGTTCTAAGTAGCACTTTCGTGACTCTTTAACGTTCGATGTGATACAATATCAGTAGAGGAGGCGAAGTCTAGATTGTAAAGAATTTCAGAAGAAGCTACAGGGCAACAAACAGAGAAGCGGCACTAACCAGGTTAGAGTGAAGAAGAAAATTTTTAAGGCTATGCTGCATTTTTAATCAGGATAAAATTGGATTTAATACGATGTAAAATTCAGGAATTTTTTTATATCATATCCAACATTTAGTGAATCGCAGTAGTAAAATCGAAAATTTTTACATTTTATCATAGCCATGGTTTGGTATACAAAACATATTAGTATAAATGAACCTTAAAATTGCAAAAACAGAGATGGTAAGAATCACTTTTGACACTCATGCCTACTTCATTTTTATTTGTTTATTTTTATTAATTGTTCCTCTCTCTTTTTTGTTTATTTTCCCCTTTTATACCTAAAGTATCTAAAATATGTAAGAAAATATTTATTTATATTGAATCTATATTATAAGATATAAAAACATTTAAGTATATAATCACAATATGACTAAATAAAAATGTTTTGTGATTTTTTATGTTAGTTTGGGTTTTTATAGTTTACATTCAAATATTATGTTAACATTATTATTTTTTTGAGGTTTGTTATTCGAGAAAAATAACTTGTATATTATAGTTATTAAAAATATTATTCATATTTATCTTGCCTTCCCATGAAATAATTTTATACGGGCTATAACTCATTTATATCCAATTTATCCAATCTTAGAGAGGCACCATGTGACATTCTGATTTCCTGTCATTTCGAGACTTATTAATGAGAATGTATCTAACGATGTCTTTGAGTCGTATCTCGCTCGGATCTGATCAATCTCGAGTTAACTAACCAAAAAGGAAAGACTAACGCGAGACAAGGTACATGGACCTAGGGAACTCAAATAGGAAATGATACTTTGACCATAAGGATTGTTGAGGGAACATTTAGAGCCGTGAAAGGCCAATCTAAGAGCGATTAAAGAATGCATTGCTAGCATTATACGATTGGAGCGCGGGTGGTGCCGCTTAACCAATGTATAATTTACAAAATTTTTCTAAATCAAACGATGAAGATGGAGACTGTCGGAACTAGTAATAGACCCTCGCAATTACATGACAACCAAAGTCGCCATGAATTGATGAGCCCTAAGTATGATATAAATCACAGGGTTGATACGCGTAACGTTTGCCAAAGCCGCAAGTCAGTTTGGGATAGGCTGGAATCATATCTAACAGAGAAATGATTCAAAGACGAGTCTCGAAATTAGAAAATGGAGAATCAAGAATTCCAACATTATAATTGGATTGGTCATCGCCTTATCGAAGAAAAATGGAATCAGAAAAATGGCGTTGTAGACGTCGAGGGTAAAACTATCATTTTGCCCCTCAAGCCTTAGCCTTGCCTTAATAATTGGATGAGGGTATTTTGGTCTTTCACAACACCCCAAGGCTGCCTAAAATTGAGAAAAACCACAGCCCTTGGATGAGCCTTGATTGACATGAAGACAAGTGTCAAAGGATTAGGCATTTACATTGATTGAATCACTTTTAACCTACTATTCTACTAAGTTGACCAAGTGATTTCTGTATATCTCTCTTTCTCTCACTCCCTCAGCCTAACACCACTTCATTCTGCCATTTTTCTTCTTCTTCTTCTTCCTCTTTCTTCATGCCGAGAGAGCTCCACGCTGACCAGCTCTGCCCACCGACTTCGCTCGCTCCGACCGCCACTTTCGGCCGCCACCTAAGCTCGAGCCGACCACCAGCTCCTTCCTCATCCTCTTGCCGACAACCTCCAAGTGGAATCATGGCATTTGACCCATCGAGGAGCTCCGGCTGGCCATTCTCCCAAAAGTCTACGGAAACCGTCACAGCTGGAGGTAAGCCACTATTTAGACTCCATAGCACCACGAAACTTTTGAATCTTTTGGCCAAATTTGTTGGACATCTAGAGGACATGTAGATTGTGTTGTGGTAAAATTTTTGGATAAATTTGATGGATTTTTGACCCTAAATGGGTCTTGTGTTTGAAGGATAAAAATTGACCGATTAAGGACTTGGAGGAACCGGTGTCGTTCGAGGACTTTCTGACGTCGTTTTGAGTTAAAAATTTTGGTGAGGCTTCCCAACTCCTAGAACTATATATTAGTAAGTAGATTAGTGGATAAATTGAGGATTTAAGTTAGTTTAAGGGCTGATTAGTTGAGATATGCACAGAATCGAAAATGCCCTGTTTCAGTTCTGTGCATACCGAATCTGTGGGGAAATGTTGGTGATGGAATTGAGTCCCAAATTTATCGTTGAGACGTATTAGGATGTCGATGAATATGTCATTGAGGTTTATGCTTCATGGATTGGCGAATTGAGCAACAAAAAATGATGAATTGGATTGATTTCTAATAGGTGCAAGGCCGCCTTATTTCGAGAATTGTGGGACCAAGTGATTGAAGTGCCTGGAAAAAGAATTTTGTTGAATTAAGCTTGAGGTAAGAAGTTTCTAAACCTTGGCTAGGAGGATTGGACTCGATTGGTGAATTGGGTGTGGATTAGATTGGTTCTTGGGAGTTTGTGGTGTGATTATCCTTTGTGCATCCTTGAGAGGTGTAGATGGCTCGAATACTTGTTGAATGCTTGTCCCATGAATTGATTGCCCCTCGTGACTGAGGAGATTGACTGCCTTGCATGCCATAGATGTGTTGCTCGTTTCATGGGTTTGTATTCAATTAAGAAGTTGAAAATTTAAATAATGTTTGGCATGTTTGAAACCATTGACACCCTAAGGCGTTGAGACGCGGGGTTGTGTGAATTGATACCCTGAGGCGTTGAGGCGCGGGGTTTGTGTTGAGTTGTACCCTGATGGGTTGAGAGGCGGGATGAAAATGGCCAAGGTCCTGATACGTTTAAATGCGAGACGAAATTTGAGATGTGTCGACACAGGCTTGGAAGGAAATTGAAAACCTGATGCGTTTACGCAGGTTTGTCAATGAGATGGTCTGAGGTGTATTTAGGCGGATCGAGCCTGATGCGTTCTAAAAGCGAGCGTGAATCAAATGGAGGCATGGAAGGGTGGAAGGTATGATCTGGCTTGGTAATATGTGTCTGATTCTATAGATGTGATATGATGCCATGATTGCATGCCTGTCACTCATTTGTATCCGTATGTATTTTAATAATCGTTGAATGCCTCATGTGATTGCTTGTGCATCTTCGTTCGGATTGTATTCACCTGAGTGTATGGTTAGCATAACCTAGGGTTATGACCTGTCTTACTGAGATGTAAATCTCACCCCATCGTGGGATCACTTTTTTAGATTCTAGGCCTTGAAAATGTTGCCCATCAAATTTGGTGACCCGAAAGAAATGTCCGCTTATTTTGAGGAGTTCCCAGACGGACAGGGAATCGTATATGTTAGGAAGTGTATTATGGTCTGGGTTGACGAGGGTGGAAAGAGCTGGAAGCATCATAGGTTCGAGACTTGGTTTCGGAAGGTAAGGGAAGTTGCTACGGGACCATTGAAGCCCACTGAGGTACCCTATAGGGTAATCCCTAGTTGGTGTCATCTCGCACGGGATTCTGTAGAGGTCGAGGGGTCAGCAGCGGGTTCGAGGAACATACTTGATAGGACCTCGACCCTGGAGGACACCGATGTGGTTATTGATATTGAAACCTCCGAGAATGACCTGGTAGAGCAGTCAGCAGACGAGACGATGGAAGATACGGTAGAGGTGCGCTCGGAGATCTTCTCAGAGTACGAGACTACCGAGGATGCTGAGGAGACTGACGACTCTTGCAGCTCGACTTAGGGGTTTCCATTTTCTAGGCTGTTATTTTGATGATGACCTTGATGCCCTGCTTCTTTTGGAGATGTTGATGATCGTCTTTTGTACTGGTCCTATCACCCTTACCGATCAGCAGGTTTAGTCTGCCAGTGCTTTGTATGAACAGTTGGGAGGTTGTGTATATATTGGTGTTCTCGTTACCCGGGTCCCCTTTATTATTGTATGGAGGAATTTGTATATTATCGTTTCCGCATGCTATTGATCTTTCGCATCTCTCGATATATATGAATCCTGGGACGCTCGAGAGAGTTTACGCTAGTAGGGGGTCGCGCGCTCGTGCCCGGGGTGCGAGGCGTGACATCCCTGCCTTTCTTGGTATTAGAACCAAGGTCAGCTCGATCCAAGTTGGTTGAGGATTGGAGTGATAAGGAGGATTAAATTGGGACAAGACGGGTAGCGAGACCTTAAGAAACTTGCTAGAATAAGACACGAGATGCATGGCATATGACTTGGCACATGTGGTTGACATTTGATCTTGACAAGATTATGGTGGTTTACGAGGATTAAGTTCCATGCTTGGCGCTGAAAGTCATTTTTGGATTTTGATTTGTTGAGTAGGTGAGCCTGGCTAGTTTTGGTGAACCGTTGAGGTGGACGGAATTAAGTGACGGCCATGGACTATTTAGTGAAGTGTCTCTGGAAATTTATTGTGTAGAAGGTCGTTATGTTATGACTATTTCTATTAAGGCATAGTTTGGTAGCTCTGGAATTGGTTGGATGAATGAGTTGCTAACTCCTTGATGAAATTGTGGTGGTCCAGGCTTAGCGAAAGTATACAAGAATGAGTAATCCGCCTAAAAGACCTGGAAAACCTACGAGGGGAGCCTCTAGTTCGAGGCCACCTGTGGCGGAAGACCCGAGAATGAACAGAATACTAAGGGCGCTCGAAAGGATTGGCGACCTCACTGACAGGCAGACCTAGGATAGGGATGCTGACATAGCTCAAGCGGTGGGACTCGCGATAGTTGCCGTCATCGCCAATAACGACAATAACGGAGGTATTAGAAACAACGACGATCATGACCAGGGCCATAAGGTAGTGAATGCCTAGGAGGAAGTTGTTGTGGCCAAGCAAATGGGCAAATGGTTGAGCAATTTATCAAGCTGAAGCCAACCCAGTTTGATGGGACTGGAGACCCCGAACTTGCACCGAGATGGATCGAGAAACTGAAAAAGACCTTTGGAGTACTAAGGTGCACAGATGAGGAGAATGTACTGTTAACAGTGTACCAACTGGAAGGTACCGCAAATGACTGATGGGCTGCCACCAAGAACGGAGTATTTCCAAAAGGAACGGCCTTGATTTGGAATGCCTTTACTACGGCATTCAATGACAAGTACTTCTCGGAGACAGCCCGGAAAAAGAAGCAAGTGGAGTTCGTACAACTGCGTCAGAATCATCTGACCATAGACCAGTATAAAGCTGAGTTCTCTAGATTGTCGATGTATACACCCCGATCGGTAGAGGATCCCCTGGAGAAGGCGTAGAGATTTCGAGATGGACTGAGGCCTGAGCTTCGCAGCCAGATGATAACTCTGAACTTGAGGACCTACAAAGAAATCTATGAACGGAGACAAATGATTGAGAGGGATCTGAAGGAGAGTAATGCCGCATCTGGATCGCGGTTTAATTCGTTTCAAGACAATCGCCAGATTGGCAAGAGACTGGTGACTGACAATAGACGCTTCGTCCCCCCGATAAGAAAGAACATTGTGAAGCTGCTGAACCTAATGAACTAGAGTTGCCGACTTTGTGGCAGAAGGCATGGTAATGGACCCTGCCCGGCAAGAACTGGAGCATGCTTCAAGTGTGGTTAGATGGGCCACCAGATTAGGACTTGCCCAAACCAAGCCCTAGTGAATAGACCTCAAGGGCAACGACCATAGGCAGAATCGGCAACTGTCACTCCCTAAATTGATCAAAATCGACCCCCAGCTCAGGGAAGGGTCTATGCAGTGGCATGCAGGGAAGCAGAAGAAATGCCTGGAGTGGTTACAGGTATGATTTATTTATGTGACCAAACTACCTATGCTTTGTTTGATCCTGACGCATCACACTCATTTGTGTCTGCTCGGTTTGCTGATTTGGTTGATATGGAGTTAAAACCGTTGAGTGTGATTTTGCATGTTGCTACTCCGTTGAAAGAGAATGTGCTGATTTCGTTAGGCTGTGCTGACTGTAAAATCGTAATTGGCCGTAGTAAAGAGAGTATCGACTTGGCTGTGTTGCCCATGTATGACTTCGATGTGATCATAGGAATGGATTGATTGGGTAAGCAAAGGGCAGTAGTTGATTGTGGTAGTAAGATAATCTGTTTCTATCCGGAAAGTCCCCTAGTTTTGAATTTATGGGAAGTCGGGAAGGAACCTCGAATCCTTTAGTATCATCTCTTGAAGCGACAAAACTGATAATTGAAGGATGTCAGGCGTACTTAATCGCATTTATGGACACGACTGCCAAGGAGTCTAAACTAGAAAGTATTCCGGTAGCGCATGAGTTCCCTGACGTTTTTTCCCAAGAGTTACCAGGCTTGTCATTGAAGCGAGAAATTGAATTTGTGATTGAGTTAGCTCTCGGGACGGAGCCGATCTCGAAGGCACCCTATAGAATGTCTTTATCAGAACTGAATGAGTTAAAGGTACAAATGCAGGAATTATTAGATAAAGGATTTATTTGAGCAAATGCTTCACCGTGGGGAGCGCCGGTGTTGTTTGTGAGGAAAAAAGGATGGATCCTTGCGTTTATGCATTGACTACAGGCAGTTAAATCAAGTGACTGTAAAGAATAAGTACCCACTGCCGAGAATTGATGATTTATTTGATCAGTTGCAAGGAGCTGCGTTGTTCTCTAAGATTGACCTGAGGATTGGGTATCATCAGTTGAGAATTAAGAAGGAAGACATACTTAAGACCGCTTTTAGGACAATGTATGATCATTACGAATTCACTGTGATGCCTTTTGGACTGACCAATGCTCCGATCGCATTTCTGGATTTGATGCATCGGGTGTTCAAGGAATTATTGGATAGATTTGTTATAGTCTTTATCGACGATATCATAATTTACTCAAGGAGTAACAAAGAACACGAAGAGCATCTGAGGATTGTCTCGCAGACCTTAAGGGAAAACTTGCTTTATGCTAAGTTTAGCAAATGCGAGTTCTGGCTGAATAAAGTGGCATTTCTTGATCATTTGATATCTAAAGAAGGAATTGCCGTGGATCCTGCAAAGATCGAAGCTGTAATGAACTGGCCTAGGCCTACTATGATCACGGAAGTTCGAAGTTTCTTAGGATTGGCAGGATATTATAAACGTTTTGTGGAGAAGTTTTTTTCCATAGCCATTCCACTGATGAGATTGACTAAGAAAGAAACGAAGTTCGAATGGACAGATAAGTGTGAAAGGAGTTTCCAAGAGCTTAAGCATCGGTTAACGACCGCACCGGTATTAATGATTTCATCAGGACCTTGAGGCTATGAGATATATAGCGATGCTTCACTAAAGGGACTAGGCTGTGTGCTAATGCAACATGAAAGAGTGGTTACCTACGCATCCCGACAACTGAGACCGCACGAGATGAATTATGCAACTCATGATTTGGAATTGGCAACGATCATATTTGCTCTGAAGATCTGGAGGCATTATTTGTGTGATGAGAAGTTTTAGATTTATACGGACCACCAGAGCCTGAATTATCTATTTTTCCAAAAGGAACTGAACATGAGGCAGCGTCGATGGATGGAATTGCTTAAGGATTATGATTGTGACATATTATATCACCCAGGGAAGGCAAATAGAGTCGCGAATACGCTTAGTTAGAAATCGAGCATTGCTTGTCTACTAGTAAAAGGGTGGTCGTTATTTGAGAACTTGAGAGATTCTGAGTTCAAATTGAAAATCTATCAACTATCCAGTTTGGTAGCCACATTGAGGATAGAACCCGAGATCCAAGAAAGGATAAGAGCCTGGCAGCTTACAGACCTAGAAATCTATAAAATCCTCGAAATGGATGGACAAAAAGGAAGCAAGAGTTCCAAGTGTTAGAGGATGGAACTTTGAAATTTCGAGGGCATTTATGCGTACCAAAGGACGAAGAGCTTAGGGAAATGATTTTATCAGAGGCTCATAGAAGCAATTATAGTATTCACCTAGGTAGCACGAAGATGTATTAGAACTTACGTTAGCACTATTGGTGGAACGGAATGAAGGTGGATGTAGCGAAATATGTAGCAAAGTGCTTGACATGTCAATAGGTGAAGACGCAATACTATAAGCCTAGTAGATTGTTACAGCCGTTAGAGATTCCTGAATGGAAATGGGAACACGTGACCATTGACTTTGTCATGGGACTACCGAGGAGCCAGAGAGGCCACGATTCGATTTGGGTAGTCGTGGATCGATTGACCAAGTCTGCACACTTCATTCCTATGCGAAAGGATTTCACAATGGATAGATATGCTGAATTGTATATGCGGCAGATAGTGAGGCTACATGGAGTACCCGTGACGATCACATCAGACAGAGATCCCAAGTTCGCAGCAAACTTCTAGAAGAGTTTTCAAGATGCCATGGGAACTCAACTACAATTTAGTACGGCATACCATCCACAGACGGACGGACAATCGAAAAGGATGATTCAGAAGCTCGAGGATATGTTACCAGCGTATGTGATAGACTTCAAAGGTGGATGGGAGGATCACCTGCATTTGGTAGAGTTCACGTATAATAACAGTTATTAGCAAAGCATTCGAATGGCACCTTTTGGGGCACTGTATGGAAGAGCTTCCAGGACGTCGATTTGCTGGGACGAAGTTGGAGAAAGAAGCATTACAGGCCTAGAATTGGTAGAGCAATCAGTAGAGGTGGTGAAAATAATTCGGGATAGACTAAAGATGGCAAGAGTCGTCAGAAGAGTTATGCGGATAAACGACGTAAGCCCTTGGAGTTTCAAGTAGGCGAACATTTTTTCCTTAAGGTGTCGCCGATGAGGGGATTATCTCGATTTGGAAAGAAAGGAAAACTGAGTCCAAGGTATCTAAGACCTTTTGAGATTTTGGATCGGATTGGGACCTTAGCCTGCATGCTTGCCTTACCGCCTAACTTGTCCCAAGTACACAACGTCTTTCATGTGTCAATGCTACGGAAGTACGAGTCGGACCCGACACATGTACTGGATTTACGAGGTTATCGAAATGGATGACAGGGTATCTTATGTAGAAAAGCCAGTTAGGATCGAAGATCGAAAGGAGCAGATTCTGAGGAATAAGACGATTCCATTGGTAAAAGTTATTTGGGAGCACCATGGAACCGAAGGAGCTACGTGAAAAAACGAGGAAACGATGAGGCGTCACTACCTCCATTTGTTTGAGTAACGGATTATAGTATATTTTGAGGATGAAACTTTTGTAAGGGGGAAGAGTTGTGACATTCTGATTTCTTATCATTTCGAGACTTATTAATGAAAATGTATCTAACAATGTCTTTCAATCGTATCTCGCTCGGATCTGATCAATCTTGAGCTAACTGACCAAAAGGGAAAGGCTAACGCGAGACTAGGTACGTGGACCTAGGGAACTCAAATAGGAAATGACATTTTGACCACAAGGATTGTCGATGGGATATTTAGAGCCATGAAAGGCCGATCTAAGAACGATTAAGGAATGCATTGCTAGCGTTATACGATTGGAGCGCGGGTGATGCCGCTTAACCAATGTATAGTTTGCAAAATTTTCCTAAATCGAATTATGACGATCGAGACCATCGGAACTAGTAACAGACCTTCGCAATTACATGACAACCAAAGTCGTCATGAATTGACGAGCCCTAAGTGTGATATGAATCACAAAGTTAATACGCGTAACGTCTGCCAAAGGCACCAGTCAATTCGGGATAGGCTGGAATCACATCTCTTAGAGAAATGATTCAGAGATGAGTCTCGACATTAGAAAATAGAGAATCAAGAATTTCAACATTATAATTAGATTGGCGGTCGCCTTATCGAAGAAAATTAGAATTAGAAAAATGACTTTCCGGGCGTTGAGGGTAAAATTACCATTTTACCCCTCAAGCTTTAGCCTTGCCTTAATAATTATATGAGGGCATTTTGATCTTTCATAACACCCCAAGGTTGCTTGCCGAAAATTGAGAGAAACCACAGCCCTTGGATGAGACTTGATTGACATGAAGACAAGTGTCAAAGGATTAGGCATTGACATTGATGGAATCACTTTTAACCTACCATTCTGCCAAGTTGACTAAGCAATTTGTGTATATCCCTTTCTCTCACTCCCTCAACTGAACACCACTTCATTTTGCCATTTTTCTTCTTCTTCTTCTTCCTCCTTCTTCACGCCGAGAGAGCTCCACGCCGACAGCTCTGCCCGCCAGCTTCGCTCGCTCCGACCGCTACTTCCAGCCACCACCTGAGCTCAAGCCGACCACCAGCTCCTTCCTCATCCTCTTGCCGACAACCTCCAAGTGGAACCATGACATTTGACCCATCGAGGAGCTCCGGCCGGCCATTCTCCCAAAAGTCGATGGAAACTGTCGCAGTTGGAGGTAAGCCATTGTTTAGACTCCGAAGGACCATGAAACATTTGAATATTTTGGCCAAATTTTGTGGACATCTAGAGGACATGTAGACTGGGTTGTGATAAAAATTTTGGATTAATTTGATGGATGGGTTTTATGTTTGAAGGACAAAAACTAACCGGTTGAGGACTTGGAGGAACCGATGTCGTTCGAGGAATTTCCGACGTCGCTTCGTGCTAAAATTTCGGTGAGGCTTCCCAACTCCTAGAATTATATGTTAGCAAGTAGATTAGTGGATAAATTGAGGATTTAAGTTAGTTTAATGGCTGATTAGTTGAAATATGCACAGAACCGAAAATGCCCTGTTTCGATTCTGTGCATATCGAATCTGTGAGGGGCTGTTGGTGATGGAATTGAGTCCCAAATTCATTGTTGAGATATGTTAGGATGTCAATGAATATGTCGTTGAGATTTATGCTTCATGGATTGGCGAATTGAACAATAAAAATTGATGAATTGGATTGATTTCCAATAGGTGCGAGGCTGCCTTTTTTCGGGAATTGTGGGATCGAGTGATTGAAGTGCTTAGCAGAAGAATTTTGTTGAATTAAGCTTGAGGAAAGAAGTTTCTAAACCTTGGCTAGGAGGATTGGACTTGATCGGGTGAATTGGGTTTGGATTAGATTGGTTCTTGAGAGTTTATGGTATGATTATCCTTTGTGCGTCCTTGAGAGGTATAGATGGCTTGAATACTTGTTGAATGCTTGTGCCATGAATTGATTGCCCCTCGTGATGATGAGATTGACTGCCTTGCATGCTATAGATGTGTTGCTCGTGTCATGGGTTTGTATTCAATCACGAAGTTGAAAATTTAAATAATGTTTGGCATATTTGAAACCTGTAACACCTTGAGGCATTGAGACGTGGGGTTGTGTGGATTGATACCTTGAGGAGCTGAAGCCAAGGGTTTGTGTTAGGTTCTACCCTGATGCCTGAGACGCGAGGTAGAAATGGCTAAGGTCCTGATGTGTTAAAATGCGAGACGGAATTTAAGATGTGTCGACACAAGCTTGGAGGAAATTGAAAACCTGATTCGCTTACGCGGGTTTGTCAATGAGATGGTTCGAGGCGTATTTACGCGGACCGAGCCTGAGGCGTTCTAAACGCGAACGTGAATCAAATAGAAGCATGTAAGGGTGGAAGGTGTAATCTAGCTTGGTAATATGTGCTTGATTCCATAAATGTGATATGATGCCAAGATTGCATGCCTGTCACTCGTTTGTATCCGTATGTATTTTAATAACCGTTGAATGCCTCATGTGATTACTTGTGCATCTTTGTTCGGATTATATTCACCTGAGTGTACGATCAGCATAACCTAGAGAAGGACCTATCATACTGAGATGTAAATCTCACCCCGTCGCGAGATCACTTTTTCAGATTCTAGGTCGTATGAATGTTGCCCATCAGATTTGGTGACCAGAAAGAAATGTCTGCTTATTTTGAGGAGTTCCCGGACAGACAGGGAACCGTATATGTTAGGAAGTGTACTGTAGTCTGGGTTGACGAGGGTGGAAAGAGCAGGAAGCCTCACAGGTTCGAGGCTTGGTTTCGGAAGGTAGGGGAAGTTACTACGGGACTACTGAAGCCCACTGAGGTACCCTGTGGGGTAATCCCTAGTTGATATCATCCCGCTCGGGATTCTGTGGAGGTCGAGGGGTCAGCAGCCAGTTCGAGGAACATACCTGAGAGGACCCCGACCTTGGAGGACACTGATGAGGTTATTGAGATCGAAGCCTCCAAGGACGACTTGGTAGAGCAGTCAGCAGACGAGACGATGGAGGATACGGTAGAGGTGCGCTCGAAGACCTTCTTAGAGTACGAGCCTACCGAGGATGCTGAGGGGACTGATGACTTTAACAGCTCGACTTAGGGGTTTCCATTTTCTAGGCTGTTATTTTGATGATGACCTTGGTGCCCTATTTCTTTTAGAGATGTTGATGATCGTCTTTTGTAGTGGTCCTGTCACCCTTACCGACCAGCAGGTTTAGTCTGCCAGTGCTTTTGTATGAACAGTTGGGAGGTTGTGTATATATTGGTGTTCTCGTTACCCTAGTCTCCTTTATTATTGTACGGATGAGTTTGTATATTATCACTTCCGCATGCTATCGATCTTTTGCATCTCTCGATATATGTGAGTCCTGGGACACTCGAGAGAGTTTACGCTTGCAAGAGGTCACGCGCTCGTGCCCGGAGTGCGGGGCGTGACACGCCAAGCACAATTAATGATAAATTTTATCATATATTGAATTGTATCATAACTACCAAGCATAAGCTTACATGTTACAAATGTCAGAAAGAGGGACACTTTGTGAGAAACTGCCTAGAGCCAAAGAAAGGTCAAAGGGCAACGTTAATGTGGCGCTCACAAACCGAACTATGCTCTGTATTTATGGGTAAAAATGTTGAATACAAGGTCGTTGATTTTTGCTTAGTACAAATTCAAATGTATGATGACCATCATAACTTTGTGAGATGCTCAACATGTTTCGTATATGAAGAAGAATGACCATTCAAGGTATGTGGATTTTTGGGTTGTTGATGTTAGAATATATGTTTATATGGGTTTTATTAATTGTCTAATAAGAAAAGATATATAGTTTTCGATTTAATCTAACATGGAGTTGGATAGGGTGGGCTGAGATAAGCTTTATCTATAATGAGGGGAAAGGTTAAAATCTATATAGATAGAGTTCAAATCCTTCCTCTAAACCCTAAAGTTCACATAGCTCACACAAAGAGTGTCATGCCCCAAATCCGTCGAGCACGCGAACATCCCTGCAAGCAAACAACACATCTCTCGTAATCCCAAGATCCACGAACGAGTCAAGAGATAATATACATATGTGCTTCAAGCATACGGAAGCGGTACTCAAATAAATCCCCATACAAGATATAAGTTAAGTGGGACCTGGATAGCATAATAACTGTCATACATCATAACGTACTGTTTGTATAAATGCCGGCTAATATAATCCGCTAACAAACTGGGCGATGGGGTAGTACACAAAAGAGTCCCTCATGGCATCCAAAGGATCAGGTTGTCTCCAAAAGGCTTAGGTCAACGAGCTGGAATCCTAAGATGAACTACCGGAATCCTCGGTATCCTCGGCATCCTTCGTCGGCTCATACTCGAAGAAGGTCTCTGATGGAACCTCGATAGAATCCTCCATGGTTGCATCTTGAGACGGCTCCGCCAGATCCTCCTCGATGGCCTCTAGGACAATGACCTCGTCCTCCTCCACAGTGAAGTCCAGCGTCGGGGTCTTCTCCGACCCGTTCCTAGAACCAACTACAGACCCTTCTGGCAGCTCCTGCTCCCCCGCGATTTGACACCAATTAGAGATAACTCCCTGGGGTACCTCGTGGGGCTTCAGCGGCTCAATTTGCTCGTCTCCGACCTTCTTAAACTACGCCTCGAACCTACGAGGCTTCCAATCCGGGCTACACTCGTCGACCCATACAACCGTGCACTTCCTCACATACATGTTCCCCTGCCTATCCGGAAACTCGTCAAAATATGTCGTCATCTCCTTGGGATCCCCAAAACGTATGGTCCACATATCTAAGGCCTTGGATCTATAAAAATAAGGGCTCCCAAAGGGGTGAGATACACATCTTAGTAAAAGAATCCTAACCCTAGGTTAGGCTGATCGTCCGCTCAGGCAGTCACCTATCCCAAGGTTTCAAACTCACAATCAAATAGGCACATACAACAAGGAATAGTGGCACACAGATGATAGGCATGCAACTATGACACCATATCACACTCAAATGATTATGCACATCTCATCCAGCCATTTTACCACAACCATCTCTTCTTGCCTGCCTCATTCTCCAACCCGCGATTAGATCGCATTAGGCTCATCCCCGTAAACGCATCAGACCGTCATTGGCAACTCGCGTAAACGCATCAGGTTCTAATGAATCTCCAGGCCAATATGATCGCCTTATACCTCTGTCCTGCAAATAATTCGCATCAGCACTGTGGCCATCTCAACCCCCGCGATTAGATCGCATCAGGGCATCACACAACATCAACTCTGCCACGCGATTACATCGCATCAGGGTATCCATCTTCCCCCCCCCCCCGCGTTTCGTATGCCTCTGGGCCTCGCCATGTCATTATCATGCCGTGATTTTAAATTTATTTTCCATACGAGACGACATGTGCATTTCAACCATAATTCAAAGAACTCATGGTATGCAAGGCAATCAAGTGACACACATACATGGCGAATGAATTAAATATAAACAATAGCACACAAAACCCTTCTATAATCACTTAGGATATACCAAGAACTATCCTTTGGAAAATTCCCATACACCGATCAAACTAAACCTCGACTCACTCAATTGAGTCCAATCTTCCTATCCTAAATTTAAGATTCCCTTACCTCGCGCTTGATACCACACAAATTCTCTTCTCAGTCCTCAAAGGTTTGGCCCCCTATGGTCCAAGGCCGAACTCACCATGTAACCTAATAAAATCCAATCAATTCATCAATTTTCCATATCCAATTCCTCATTCCATGAGCCATAATACTCCATAACCTAACCCTAATCATCTTAACTTGTCTTAATCATCAATTTGAGTCTCATAATTCCACCATCATCAGCCCAACAGATTTGGTTTGCCCGGAATCGAACCGATCCTTATCAGTTCCGTGCAAACCGAACACAATCGATCATCGATCTACTCCTAAATCCATCATTTAATCATCATCCTACCTCTTAACATGTCTATCTAAGGGTTTGTGAGGCTCACCGTGGGTTTGAGGTCGATTGGTCGCCGGTATCCCGTTGAAAGTCACCGGATCTCCCTAGTTCAGTAACCGACAATTTCTGTTCCAAGTTCACAAGACCGATTTGTGGTTAAAACTCCATCAAATCACTCTTAAATTTTTATCACAGATTCATATACATGTCTACTAGATCTTAAAAAAATTTGACCTCAAAAATCCAACATTTCAACCTCCTAAGGGGTTAGAAACCGGACCTACCTCAGGCTGAAGCAGATTCCGTCGACTCTCAGGAAAACTCTTGGCCGAAGCTCCTCGGTGGTCCAACTGCCTCGCTTCCACTTCGAGGAGATTGACAAGACGTATATCTAGGTTGGTATGGTCGGTCGGTGTCCAAGTGGTGGCCGGAGGAGGTTGTTGTGGGCGCCAAACAAAGATACCAGAGTTGGTCGCTGGTGAGCAAAACTGGAGGAAGAAGAAGGTGGCTGTCGGTGGTTCTTGAGAGGGTGTTATGGTCGAATGAGAGGAGAGAGAGAGAGGAAAAAGCTTATATTCAAGGCTTGAGTCAAAGGGTTTGAACGGTAGGTTCAAAATAGTGGATATGACTCCTCTTTACACCATCCATTGACACTTGTCCCCTTGTCATTCAAACTTTGATCCAATGACCCTCATTCACTCTCTTTTTCGGTAGCTCTTGGGAGGGTTTAATGTCCAAAATACCCTTCTTCAATTGCATGGGCAAGGTTCTAAGCTTGAGGGGTAAAAGGGTAATTCTACCCCCAACGTTCAGAACGTCGTTTTTCTCGCTCCAAAACTCTTCGATAGGACGACGACCAATCCGAATAATGTTGGAATTCTTGATTTTCTATTTCAAATTTTTCAAGACTCGTTTTTGATGATTTTCTCTATTAGACGTGGTTCTAGCCTATCCCGAGTCGACGGGCGATTTTTGCAGACTTTACGCGTATCAAATCTGTGATTCTCATCACATTTAGGGCTCGTTAATTCGCAGCGGCTTTGGTTGTCATGTAATTGTGAGGATCTATCACTAGTTCCTATGGTCTCGATCTTTACTGTTTGATTTAGGAAAAATTTTGCAAAACATACGTTAGTTAAATGGCATCACCCGTTCTCCAATCGTATGACACTTGCAAGGCATTGCCTAATCGTTCTTGGATCGGCCCTTTGTGGCTCTAAATATCCCCTCGATAATCCTTATGGTCAAAGCGCCATTTCTTATCCAAATTCCTTAGGTCCACGTACCATGTCTCGCATTAGCCTTTTCCTTTTGGTCAGTCTACTCGAATTAATCAGATTCGAGCGAGATATGACTGAAATACATCTCTAGATTCATTTATCATTAATGAGCCTGAAATTGACTGAAAATCAGAATGTCACAACTCTTCCCCCTTACAAAAATTTCATCCCCGAAATTTACATTACACTTAATTACTCGAATAAATGGGGGTGTCGTCGCCTCATCGTCTCTTCATTCTCCCAAGTGGCACCTTCAGTTCCATGGTGTCCCATACTACCTTGACCAGTGGAATCTTCTTATTCCTGAGGATTTGTTCTTTCCGGTCTTCGATCCTTATCGACTTCTCCACGTAAGACACTCTATCGTCCACTTCTATAGCTACGTAATCCAGCACATGTGTCGGGTCTGGTTCATACTTTCGCAGCATCGACACATGGAAAACGTTATGCACTTGGGATAGATTATGCGGTAGGGCAAGCCTGTAGGCTAAGGTTCCAATTCGCTCCAGTATCTCAAATGGGTCTATATACCTTAGGCTCAGCTTCCCTTTTCTTCCGAATCGCGATAATCATCTCATCGGCGATACCTTGAGGAAGACGTGATCGCCCACTTGAAATTCCATGGGCTTGTGTCGCTTATCTGCGTAGCTCTTCTGGCGACTCTGTGCCGTCCTCAATCTATCCTAAATTATCTTTACTACTTCCACCGATTGCTCTACCAATTCTAGGCATACGATGCTTCTTTCTCCAACTTCGTCCCAGCAAATCGTGGTTCTGCAGGATCATCCACAAAGTGCTTCGAATGGTGCCATCTGGATGCTCTGCTGGTAGCTATTATTATAAGCAAACTCTACCAGATGCAACTAATCTTTCCATCTACCTTTAAAATCAATGACGCATGCTCGCAGCATATCCTCAAGCATCTGTATCGTCCTTTCCAACTGTCCATCTGTTTGTAGATGGTAGGCTATACTAAACTGCAATCGAGTGCCCATGGCTTCTTGCAGACTTTTCCAAAAGTTTGCCAAGAACTTAGGATCTCTATCCGAAGTGATCGTCATTGACACTCCATGCAAACTCACTATCTGCTCCATGTACGGCTCTGCATACCTATCCATAGCGAGGTCCATCCGCACCGGGATGAAATGTGCAGACTTAGTCAATCTGTCCACGACTACCCATATAGAGTCATGACCTCTTTGGCTCCTTGGGAGTCCCATTACAAAATCCATGGTTATATGCTCCCATTTCCATTTCGGAATCTCCAATGGCTGTAATAGTCCTCCAAGCTTACAGTGCTGTGCTTTCACTTGCTGGCATGTCAAACATTTAGCCACGTATTTTTCTACGTCCACCTTCATTTCGTTCCACCAATAATGTTGTCGCAAATTCTAGTACATCTTTGTACTTCCAAGGTGGATGTTATAATTGCTCCTGTGAGCCTCTGACAAGATCCTTTCCTTGAGTCCTTCATCATTTGGCATGCACAATCGTCCTCTAAACTTCAGAATTCCGTCCTCAGACACTTGAAACTCTGGTTTTCTCTTTGTCGCATCCATCTCGAGGATCTTCTAGATCTTTGGGTCCGTAGATTGCAAGGTCTTTATTCCTTCTTGGACCTCAGGTTCTACCCTCAATGTAGCCATTAAGCTGGACAACTGGCTAACCTCTAGTCTGAACTCAGAATCTCTTAAATTCTCAATCATCGATCAACCCTTTACTAACAGACAGGCGATGCTCGATTTCCGACTCAGCGCTTCTGCTACTCTGTTTGCTTTCCCAAGGTGATATAGGATATCACAATCATAATCCTTCAACAGTTCCATCCACCTACGCTGCCTCATATTCAGCCCTTTTTGGGAAAACAGATACTTTAAACTTTTGTGGTCGGTATAGATCTGAAACTTCTCGCCACATAGGTAATGTCTCTAAATTTTCAAAGCGAATATAATCACCGCTAACTCCAGGTCATGAGTTGGGTAGTTCATCTCACGTGGCCTCAACTGTCTGGATGCGTAGGCTACTACTCTTCCGTGCTACATCAACACACACCCCAATCCTTTCAGCAAAGCATCGCTGTATATTTCATAACCTCCTGGTCCCGACGGAATGGTCAGCACTGGTGCGATCGTCAATCTATGCTTAAGCTCTTGGAAACTCTACTCACATTTATTAGTCCACTCAACCTCGTTTCCTTCTTTGTCAACCGCGTCAATGGGATGGCTATGGATGAGAATTTCTCCACAAAACGTCTGTAGTACCCTGCTATTCCCAAGAAACTTCTGACTTCAGTGATCGTAATAGGCCTAGGCCAATTTGTTACAGCTTCGATCTTCGTAGGATCCACTGCGATTCCTTCACCAAACACCACATGACCAAAAAATGCTACCTTGTTCAGCTAGAATTCACACTTACTCAGCTTTGCATAGAGCGTATTCTCCCTCTGCGTCTGTTGTACAATTCTCAAGAGCTCCTCATGCTCTGCCTCGCTCCTCGAGTAAATCAAGATATCGTCAATAAAGACTATGACGAATCTGTCTAGAAATTCCTTAAATACGCATGCATCAAGTCCATAAAAGCAGCTGGAGCGTTGGTCAAACCAAACAGCATCACCGTAAACTCATAATGTCCATACCTCATCCTAAAAGCAGTCTTAGGTATGTCTTCCTTTTTTATCCTCAATTGGTGATACCCAATCCTCAAGTCAATCTTCGAAAATACCGTCGCTCTTTGTAACTCATCAAACAGATCATCAATCCTCAGCAGCGGGTACTTGTTTTTCACTGTCACTTGGTTCAGCTGTCGATAGTCAATGCATAAACGCAAAGACCCATCCTTCTTCTTTACAAACAGCACCGGTGCTCCCTATGGTGAAACACTCGGTCAGATAAATCCATTATCTAGCAACTCTTGCATCTGCACCTTTAACTCCTTTAATTTTGACAAGGACATCCTGTAACGTGCCTTCAAAATCGGCTCCGTTCCAAGGGCTAACTCAATTACAAACTCTATTTCCCGCTCTGGTGGTAACCCTGCCAACTCCCAAGGAAACACATCAGGAAACTCACGTACTACCGGGATATTCTCTAACTTTGGCTCTTCGGTAGTCGTGTCCATTACTGTCATTAGGTATGCCTGACACCCTTCAGACATCAACTTAGTTACTTCTAGAGATAACACTAAGGGAATCGAGATTCCTCCTCGACTTCCCACCAATTTAAAGCTAGGGCGTCCTCTCAAATAAAATCGGATTATTTTACTACCATAGTCTACTACTGCCCCCGGCTTACCCAACCAATCAATTCCTATTATTACATCAAAATCAAACATGGGTAATACAGCCAGATCAATACTTTCTTCCTCCAATCAAAATCTCGCAATCAGTATAGCCCATTGAAACCAATACATTGTCCTTTAACGGTGTGGCAACATGCAAAATTATGTTCAACGGTTTCAAATCCATGCCCACCAAATTAGCATATTGTGCAGACACAAACGAATGCATGGCACCAAGGTCAAACAATGCATATGCAGCTTGGTTGCACAAGTAAATCGTACCCATGACCACACCCGGTGCTTTCTTTGCTTCCCTGCGGGCTACTGCATACACTCTGCCCTGGGTTGGTGGTCGATTCTGCTCAATTTAAGGCGTGGCAGTCGACAGTCCAGCTTACAGCCTTTGTCCTTGTGGTCGACTTGCCGAGGCTTGGTTTGGACACACCCTCATTTGGTGGCCCAATTAACCACACTTAAAATAAGCTCCTATCTTTACCGGGCATGGCCCATTCCCATGCCTCCTGCCTTAAAGGCGGTAGTTCCAGTTCGTAGGATTCGACGGCTTCACGATATTCTTCCACACTAGAGGCATGAAGTGCCTATTGTTCGCCATCGGCCTCTTGCCCATCTGGCGATCATCTCTGAAGGACGTAAACCGCGATCCAGTTGCGGCGTTTCTCTCCTTCAAGTCTCTTTCAATCATTTAGCCCCGCTCATAGATCTCCTTGTAGGTCCTCAAATTTAGAGCAATCATCTGGCTACGGAGCTCGGGCCTCAGACCATCCCTAAATCTCCACGATTTCTCTTGAGGGTCCTTCACAAATCGTGGTGCATATCTCGACAGCCTCGAGAACTCAGCCTCAAACTGGTCTACGGTGACATTCTGATTTCCAGTCAATTTCGGGCTCATAGAAGAGAAGTGTGTATCTAGAGATGTATTTCAGTCGTATTACGCTCGAATCTGATCAATTCGAGTAGACTAACCAAAGGAGAAAGGCTAACGCGAGACGAGGTACGTGGACTTAGGGAACTCGGATAGGAAATGACGCTTTGGCCACAAGGATTATCGAGGGAACTGGCGATAGACCCTCATAATTACATGACAACCAAAGCCACTATGAATTGACGAGCCCTAAACGTGATATGAGTCACAGGGTCGATACACGTAATGTCTGCAAAAGTCGCCCGTCGGTTCGGGATAGGCTAGAACCACGTTTGATAGAGAAAACTATCAGAAATGAGCCTTGAAAGATTGAAAATGGAAAATCAAGAATTTTAAAGTTATTTGCATTGGCCGTCGCCCTATCGACGATTTCCGAAACGAGAAAAATGACATTCTGAACGTCGGGGGTAAAATGATCGTTTTCCCCCTCAAGCTTAGAACTTTGCCCAAGCAAATGAAGAAGGGCATTTTGGACAATAAACCCCTCAAGGCTGCCGACAATCAGGAGTGAATGGTGGCCATTGGATCAAGTTTGATTAACACTAGGACAAGTGTCACAAGATCAACCATGGAGAAGTCATATCACCTTTTACCCAACTACCATTCTTCCTCTTTGACCAAGCCTTGAATATATAGCATTTTCTCTCTCCTCACCTCATTATTTTAGGCCAACACCCCAGAAGAACAGCCAAGAACTCCATCATCTCTCTTCCTCTTCTTTGCTGCCCAACAATAATTTCTGGGGGTTTTGTTCGCCCGCCACGACGGCCACCTTTGGCCACTTTTTGACTTTAGGCCAGCCACACCAACAAAGATATATCTCTTGCCGACCTCCTCGAAGTGGAATCGGGTCATTTGGAGCATCGAAGAGTCTGGACCAACGATTTTCTCGAGAGTCGACGGAAACTGACTCAATCAGAGGTAGGTCCGGTTTCTGACCCTTTGATGGCCGAAATGTTAGAGTTTTGAGCTCAAATTTGGTGGAGACCTAGTAGACATGTAGATGAATCTATGGTAAAAAGTTGAGATGGATTTGATTAAGTTTTTATCAACAAACCAGCCCTGTGAATGTTGCCCAGAAATTGCCGGATTCAGACTCCGGAAGGACTAGCAACGTTCGTTGAGTTTTCGGCGACTAATTGACTCCAAATCTTCGGTAAGCCTCCCAAATCCTTAAGTAGACATGTTAAGAGATAGATTGATGATTAAATGAAGGATTTAGGAGTGGATTTAAGGTTGAAAGTATGCAGTTTGCACATAATAGAAATGAGCTGTAAATTGATGATTATGATGTGTTAAATGATGAGGATAATGCTATAGAGACTTGGGGTTCATGGACGGTTGAATTAGACTTGAGAATTGACGAATTGGTTGAATTCTATTAGGTTGCGCGATGATTTGGCCTTGGAGTGACTTAGCTGAGACGCTAAGGGTCCAAGAGGAGTAATTTGTGCTTCTAAATCAAAGGGAAGGGAAGTTCTAACCCTATGCTAGGAAGAATGGGCTCAATTGGGTGAGTCGTGAATTGAATTGATCGAATTAAGAAGATTTGTCTAAGGGAATCGCCTTTGTTATATCCTAATATGTTATAGGATGATCGTGTGTGGTATTGGATATGCCTGAGTTGTTTGCCATGTCCGGAGTTCATTTGATTTGCTTTGCATGCCATGGAACTAGAGTTGTGCTTGAATTGCACATGTCGTCTTGTATGGAGAGCTATTTAAAAATCATGCCACAAGTGTGGCATGACGAGGCCCTGAAGCATATGAGACGCGGGGCAGGAGATATATATACCCTGATGCGACGAGTTCGCGTGGTGAAGTTGAGGTGATGTGGCGCCCTGATGCGATGTGATTGCGGGGTTAAGTTAGCCACAGTCCTGATGCGATCTAATCGAGGGACGAAGAGGCCTTGAAGCGTATGAGACGCGGGGCATATATACCCTGATACGATGAGTTCGCGGGGTGAAGTTGAGGAGATGTGGCGCCCTGATGTGATGTGATCACGGGGTTAAGTTAGCCACGGTGCTGATGCGATCTAATCGCCGGGACGAAGAGGCCCTGAAGCGTATGAGACACGGGGCAGGAGATATATATACCCTGATGCGACGAGTTTGCGGGTGATGTGATGTGGCGCCCTGATACGATGTGATCGCAAGGTTGAGATAGCTACGGTCCTGATGCGATGATATTCGTGGGACGAAGAGGCCCTGAGGCATACGAGACGCGGGACAGAAGTTGATACCCGGATGCGGCAAGATCGCGGGGTGAAGGTATGGTTGAATGGCTCCCTGATGCGACGAGGTCGCGGGGTTGAGATAGCCATGGACCTGATGCGATCTAATCGCGGAACGGAGTATGAGTTAATGAGCTTTGCCTGGAGATTTATCGGAACCTAATGCGTTTACGCGAGTTGCTGACGACGGTCTGATGAGTTTACACGGACCGAGCCTGATGCGATCTAATCGCGGGCTAGAGATTGAGGCAGGCAAAGATTAGTGGATGTGGTGAAGTGACAGGCTGAGTGAATATGATTACCTGAGTGGGACTTGAGACCACTATTGTATGCCTATCACCCACTTGTTGTTGTTTTATGGAATGGTGCTTGAGGTGCCTACATGTTCATAAGTTTGATGTTTTGGGATAGATGACTACCTGAGTAGATGGTCGGCCTAACTTAGGATTAGGACCCACCTTACTGAGATTTATAACTCACCCCAGTGGGGGCTTTAATTTTTGCAGGTTTCAAGTGAAAGAAGCACGAGCTTGATAAGGATTGCCATTGGAAGGGGTGGCTAACCGACTGCATTTATGAGGGTTACCAGTTCTGGATTTACATTTTGAGATATTAGGGATGTTCCTTCCGATGAGTAGTTTTGGAATTGAACTGTTATGAATTGATAGATGAGAAGTTGATGTATCTGTCCTAAGTCATTGTATGTGTTGTATTTTTAAGTTAAGGAGAAGGCGTCGCTTCCGCCGGTACGTTTCTTTCAGCGCAGAAGGTAATTGGCCGATGGATCCTGGAGCTGTCATTCAGACATGAACGACATGGACAGGGATGTTCGCGCGCTCGTCAAGTTCGGGGCGTGAAGCTGGGATTGGAGAGTCATAAGCATGGACCTTGAGGTAGTAATTATGCTCGATGATAATAGGGAATTGCTTATGAATGAAGAGTCAAATGAGGTGTATAATTGTGATCTTGATTTGTCAATGACCCAACTTGAGGAGTACGAATTATAAAGAGGCAGCTGACATTAGTAGATTCAGGCTTGAATCGCGTGATACCTTGGTGATCTAGCTATCAATTGTTATTGTCAGCCTTGGATGATATGAGGTGAGATGAATACAAGGAGTACTTGAATCGAAGATCAGTTGTAATCGGATGCATAGGCATTTAATTTGAATGAAGACTGGGCTTGAGATGTGTAATGGAATATAGGCAATTGAGCGATGAGATGTGACGGTCATGCGATGCTTATGTTTATGACTTTGAAATGAAAGTCGATGAGGGTGCATGTAGTAACTTATCGCTGTTGGACTTAATAAACCGTCGCTTGGTATGGGATGAGTTGATGGGATACCTATAAACTGTAATAAAATATGGTACGGGACATGTGGAGCGGGGTTTTGTCTGTAGATGTATGGCTTGGAGCAACCTGCAACGGCTAGGTTTGATGAGGACGGGGAGTGATCGCGGGATAGAGAGGTCCGAACAAGGAGAGGCTCCTGGCGGGCTTCTAAGATGGCACGGGGCAGGAATGACCCAAGTCATAACTTGAAAGGGGAAGTTTAGGTATTAGGTTGAGTCCAATTGTAGATAAGGGATGTAAGGCACTGGATTGATTCTCATCAAGAATGATTGAAAGTGGCATGAATTGTGTAATGGTGCCTATGAGTGGCACGCATAAAAGCTTTGTTCTTGGCGATGGATGCCGTTTGAAAAGGGAAAGTGCTGATTGTGATGGGCCTGTTAGGCATGTTTGATGGTTAGCCTCATGTGATTAGCTTGGCCAAGGTATGATTGGGAGGTTAGATGACGCAAGGGGTTTATACCCGTTGAACCGAGGCATGTTGAGATAAGATAGTCTGTTGTGACTATGCTAGAGTGACGGATGCCTTTAGGCCTAGAGTATGAGCTAATGACTCAAGGAGTTGCTGCCTTGAGTGCTTGTTTGACAGTTGCCTAGTTGAGGCTAGCCTAATAAAGGCCGTTAGTTGAGAAATTGCCTCGTTAAGGCTTGCTTGAGGAAAGATTACAGATCAAGGATGATTTGAGATCCTTGAATATTTGGCAATTAGTGGAGAATTTTTCATGTGTCATCAAAGAGTTGTTTTGGAACCACTGATGGTTAATAGTGATGAATGATGACATGAGCAGCTTGAGACTGCTGGATTAAGTAAATGACTTGAGTTTTCGATTCCTAGAAGGAGTCATTGTGGTTTAAGTGACATGAGAATCTTATAAGATTGAAGGATCGAGGTATGGTCGCTAGAGTGGCACTTGGCTTGTGTATGTGAGATACGAAAGGATCCAGGAACTAGGATGGATCATGAAAATTCAATAAAGATGGGTAACTAGAACGTGAAAACCTCCAAAACGACTGGCTCAATTTTGTGAACCACATGGGACCCAAGAGTTGAGTGGGTCACGAGAACCTTGAACTGGAATGAGAAACTTTTATGGGTAGGTGAGCTCAAAAAGGGGCTACCATTGTTACCTAAGTCGCTGAGACGACTTGTACTAACAGTTAAAGTGATGGAAGTCACGAAGAAGATGACTCTAAGTAAGTCTTTTCGAAATTGAATGTGTGGAAGCGACCACGAGAGCTTGGAAGATCATGAATAAGAATGAGATTGATTGAGTCAGGTAGAGGGATGAGATTCGAAATTGTCTCCCTCTAGATTGAGGGTTTTGTGAGAAAGCCTCAGAGATTTTGGGTGCACTAAAGAGAGAAAGTGACCCTGGTTGTATTAGCCCGAAGAGGCTATTGAGGATTGGTGAAAGGTCACTAAGGGAAAGATTTCCTTGAAGGCATGAGATCTGCTTAGACTGTCTTTGTTGAGTTGGTCAATGTAAGGTATCATCCTGGGGTTGCTTGAGAGCAAGGATTGTTTGGATCCTAATACTTTTGCAAGGATCATAAGATGATCGACTGGTGTGAGACAGAGTTCTCAAGGTCGCTTAGACACATGGTAAAGATGGTCAAGGACCCTTGAACAAGATGAGTAAGTTCCTGAGTGGATTGGAACTTGAGAACCATGTGGTTGATTGTTATTCCTGATTTTGAGAAATGATGACAGGAATCAGCTAAAGAGGAGAATGATTGGAAAGCATGTGAATAAGAGAACTCCTGCTCATGGAATACGAGCAAAGACATGTTCATTATGAGTATGGAGCATGCCTAAGGGAAATGGTCGATTATCAGAGCATAAGATACATGGTGGAAAGTGAATAATAAGTCTTTTTTGTTATGGATGAGGTCAAGAAAGAATCGGCATGCTAGATGGCCTGAAGTTAATGATTTCCTAGGGACGGTTGATGAATTGGAACCATGAGAAATGAAATCACGAGTTGCTATTACCTAAAGAATAGGGCATTATTCTTAAAGGGTGATTGGACCATGAATTGGTCATTGACGAAAAGAAAAGTGAACGGATTTGGTAGTCCTGACTGGTTATGATTCTAATGAATGGTTGGGTAAGCGAAAAGAGCGCTTAGAGTGTAAATACAAGTGACTCGAGAACGTAAAGTTGAGTATTTGGCAAGGGAATTTATGAGACCCAAGGACGGATAAATATTGTCACTGGAGGTGACTGAGTTATGGAAAAGAGGATGTGAAAGCATGGTGGTATTTGAGTCCTGGAGCAAAGGTGTTGCCGTTGGCGTAGACTCCAAGGTTGTTGTCCTATGGAATGGGAAGGACAAGGTGAATTTGAAGTGAGAAAATGCCACAGAGTTATGTAGTTTCTTCCTTACGGTAAGAGACTCTATCGTAAGAGGAAGAAAAACTCTAAATTGTCTTAGTATGATGATTGAGCGTCTACACCGAGAAAGAAGATGCAGAACTTGAATAACTCCTGAAAATGAAACCGGAGAGACAGTTTAGAAGATAATGTTGAATTCCAGGATGATGTCTACGTTCGGTGGAACAAACGGAATTGGATAAGGTTGCCTTAGTGAGTATGAAACTGAGAGGCTAGCACTAATACTTCTCGAGAAGAAGAATAACAAGAATAAACGAAATGTCATGCGGTCCTAGAAGAGACCCATGACGATGGAGAGCAAATGTCTGAGCTCTCAAGTGAGAAATGCGAGGAATAGTCGAAAAATTCGGCACTTGGTACAAGGAAGTTGATATCCATTAAATTAAGTGCCCAAGGAACGATTGAGTTAGTCGTTACCGTCTTAAGAGACGATGATGAACTCATGTAAGGAGCCGTGAGAAACATGAATAGTTTGAGAGTGACATATGGACTCTAAGGAAATGTCTGTTGTATGCTAAATGTGACGAGCGCAAGTCGTAGACCTGATGAGATGAGATTCCTCAGTCGTGAAACCGTTGAAAGAGTAAATCTTTGGGGGACCTCTGAGAATTGGAATAAGTGACAAACCGACTAGGGTCGATGTGAATTGCCGAAAATTGAGAATTACTGAGATTGATGAATTGTAACAGAAGGATCGTGGGAAGATTCCCCATGAGGGCTATTCTATTAGTGAAATGGACTAAGGATGAGTCATGACACGAATGGGTGAAAGGACGTGAAAAGAGTTTTCGAGAACTCGAGTTAAGCTAATGACTACGCTGTTTATGACAAATTTCAATTGGAAATTGGAACGCATATGAGGGTCACAATGATGCGACGAGAATAGAACTTGAGGCATAACAAGACAACAGGAAATGGATATTGCTTGTACGTTGTGACAATAACGCCATGTGAATTGGCATGCTTAGAGTACGATTGGAGTGGCTTACGAGTGTCCTAGTGATAAAGTTGGGATAGCTTATTTGAGTGATAGGATGTTGCAAGGCTACGCTTACCACAAGAGCATAAGGTAGTAGTTTCCTGAGGGGAGTTGAACAAGAGGCGACGCAGATGTATAGAAGTGCTGGTGGGTATGAGGGCGTTGCTTAGATGAAGAAAGGACCTCGAAGTTATGTGAATTATAAGAGATTAAAAGCATGGACTGCCCAAAGGGAATTGGTGGAAAGGCACGTGGAACGAAGAGATCACCTAAGTGTTGTTATAGCGACATTCGTATCGCTAAGGAAGGGTGAATTGTGTAACGGATGCTTACAATAGAGAGTTGAACGTGGTGTAATTGGCGATGGAGGGACGGATCTTTCCTCAAGAAATAAGAGATTCAACTCCTAAATTGGAAGTTCGCTAATGGACTAGTGTGATGGTTACTGGAAACACCTAGCCTTAAGGTCAGAAGGAAATTGAGGTGTGCCATGGTTAAACGTCGATACTGGACGGACTATAGAAATGGATGTGACCTTTGAGGTCATGGACGGAAGTACGAGTCTAGCATTGAAGAGAAACTTAAGGAGATGACCTCATTGAAATTCAAAGGGAGAATATGGTGTTTCCTGAGGATGGCACAGAGATGTGCCAAGATGCATATATATATAGGTGATAAGGTTGAAAGTTGAAATTTGTCTATCTTGTAGTCAAGCACTAGACGCGTCGATAGAAGGGAAGGATCACTTTGATCCAAGGGAATTTTCGGATGGAGTCGAGAATGGATTACTATGGAAGTAACCATGTAATTGTTCAAGGAGTTAAGAGGGCCATAACTCGATTTGATTAATGGAGGGCAGATTGATAAAGCCTTTGAATCTTTGTTGGCGCAAAAGGAAGCTTGAAAGGAGTAATACGCTGAATGGTATGGACAGTAAGAGTGCATTATGACGAGGGCTTGATAATAATGGTTATTGACAAATGAAAGAGATGAGGTGAACGCTCGAGGAAGAGCTACTGGCCAATGATATGCATACCAAAAGAGAATGAGGAGAAGCCTGTTGGATTGGGGACTGAAGGAGACAAGTCCTAAGGAAGATAGTTTTGGGATGGAAAGGATTATCCGGAAGAGTAAAAGTGCGACGAGACGCCAATACCCCAAAGAATTGGATGGGTGGAAGATTGCAAATTTCGATGACGAAATTTCCTTAAGGGGGGAGAAGTTGTGACATTCTGATTTCCAGTCAATTTCAGGCTCATAGACGAGAAGTGTGTATCTAGAGATGTATTTCAGTTGTATTCCGCTCGAAACTGATCAATTCGAGTAGAATGACCAAATGGAAAAGGCTAACCCGAGAGGAGATACGTGGATTTAGGGAACTCAGATAGAAAATGACACTTTGGCCATAAGGATTGTCGAGGCAACTGGCAATAGACCCACAACCAAAGCCGCCACGAACTGACGAGCCCTAAACGTGATATGAGTCACGGGGTGATACGCGTAATGTCTGCAAAAGTCGCCCATCGGTTCGGGATAGGTTGGAACCACGTTTGATAGAGAAAACTATCAGAAACAAGCCTTGAAAGATTGAAAATGGAAAATCAAGAATTCCAACGTTATTTGGATTGGCCGTCGCCCTATCGACGATTTCTAGAACGAGAAAAACGACGTTATGAATGTCGAGGGTAAAATGACCGTTTTGCCCCTCAAGCTTAGAACTTTGCCCAAGCAAATGAAGAAGGGCATTTTGGACAATAAACCCCTCAAGGCTACCGAAAATCAAGAGTGAACGGTGGCCATCGGATCAAGTTTGATTGACACTAGGACAAGTGCCACAAGATCAACCATGGAAAAGTCATATCACCTTTTACCTAACTACCATTCTTCCTCTTTGACCAAGCCTTGAATATATAGCATTTTCCCTCTCCTCACCTCATTATTTTTGGCCAACACCCCAAAAGAACAGCCAAGAACTTCATCATCTCCCCTCCTCTTCTTTGTTGCCCGGCGACAATTTCTGGGGGTTCTGTTCGCTGGCCACGACGGCCACCTCCAACAACTTTTTCACTTTTGGCCGGCTATACTAACAACGATCTATGCCTAGCCGACCTCCTTGAAGTGGAATCGGGTCATTTGGAGCACCGAGGAGTCCGAAGCAAGGATTCTCCCGAGAGTCGACGGAAACTTACTCAATCTGAGGTAGGTCCGCTTTCTAACCTGTTTGATGGTCAAAATTTTAGATTTTTGAGCTCAAATTTCGTGGAGACCTAGTAGACATGTAGATGAATATGTGGTAAAAAGTTGAGATGGATTTGATTAAGTTTTGACCACGAACCGACCTTGTGAATGTTGCCCAGAAATTGCCGAATTCTGACTCGGGAAGGACCGGCGACGTTCATTGAGTTTTCGACGATCAATTGACTCCAAATCTTCGGTAAGCCTCCCAAATCCTTAAGTAGACATGTTAAGAGATAGATTGATGATTAAATGAAGGATTTAGGAGTGGATTTAGGGCTAGAAGTGTGCGGTTTGCACAGAACCGAAATGAACCAGTTCGGTTCTGTGCAAGACCAGTTTTGTGGAGGCTGTGATTGTTGGATTATGAGCTGCAAATTGATGATTATGATGTGTTAGATGATGAGGATAATGCTATGGAGACTTGGGGTTCATGGAGGGTTGAATTGGACTTGAGAATTGACGAATTGGTTGAATTCTATTAGGTTGCGCAATGATTTGGCCTTGGAGTGACTTAGCCAAGATCCTAAGGGTCCAAGAGGAGTAATTTGTGTTGTCAAATCAAAGGTAAGGGAATTTCTAACCTGTGCTAGGAATATTGGACTCAATTGGGTGAGTCGTGAATTGAATTGATCGAATTAAGAAGATTTGTCTAAGGGAATCGCCTTTGTTATATCCTAATATGTTATAGGATGATCGTGTGTGGTATTGGATATGCCTGAGTTGTTTGCCATGTCCGGAGTTCATTTGATTTGTTTTGCATGCCATGGAACTAGAGTTGTGCTTGAATTGCACATGTCGTCTTGTATGGAGAGCTATTTAAAAATCATGCCACAAGTGTGGCATGGCGAGGCCCTGAAACGTATGAGACGCGGGGCAGGAGATATATATACCCTGATGCGACGAGTTCGCGGGGTGAAGTTGAAGTGATGTGGCGCCCTGATGCGATGTGATCGTGGGATTATGCTAGCCATGGTCTTGATGCGATCTAATCGCAGGACGAAAAGGCCTTGAAGCGTATGAAACACAGGGCAGGAGATATATATGCCCTGATGCGACGAGTTCGCGGGGTGAAGTTGAGGAGATGTGGCGCCCTGAGACGATGTGATCGTGGGGTTAAGTTAGCCACGGTCCTGATGTGATCTAATCACGGGACGAAGAGGCCCTAAAGCTTATGAGACGCAAGGCAGGAGATATATATACCCTGATGCGACGAGATCGCGGGGTGATATGATGTAGCGACCTGTTGTGATGTGATCACGGGATTGAGATAGCTACGATCCTGATGCGATGATATTCGCGGGACAAAGAGGCCCTGAGGCGTACGAGACGCGAGGCAGAAGTTGATACCTTGATGAAACAAGGTCGTGGGGTAAAGTTATGGTTGAATGGCGTCCTGATGCGACGAGGTCGCGGGGTTGAGATAGCCATGGACCTAATGCAATCTAATCGCGGGACAAAGTATGAGTTAATGAGCTTTGCCTGGAGATTTATCGAAACCCGATGCATTTACGCATGTTGCCGATGACGGTATGATGCGTTTACGTGGACAGAGCCTGATGCGATCTAATCGCGGGCTAGAGATTGAGGTAGGCGAAGATTAGTGGATGTGGTGAAGTGGCAAGCTGAGTGGATATGATTACCTAAGTGGAACTTGAGATCACTATTGCATGCCTGTCACCCGCTTGTTGATGTTTTATGGAATGGTGCTTGAGGCACCTACATGTTCATGAGTTTGATGTTTTGGGATAGATGACTGCCTGAGTGGACGATCGATCTAACCTAAGGTTAGGACCCACCTTACTGAGATTTATATCTCACCCCAGTGGGGGATTTAATTTTTGCAGGTTCCAAGCGAAGGAAGTATGAGCTTGATAAGGATTGCCATTAGAAGGGGTGGCTAACCGACTGCATTTAAGAGGGTTACCAGTTATGGATTTAAATTTTGATATATTAGGGATGTTCCTTCCGATGAGTAGTTTTGGAATTAAACTGTTATGAATTGATAGATGAGAAGTTGATGTATCTATCCTAAGTCATCGGATGTGTTGTATTTTTAAGACAATGAGAAAGCATCGCTTTCGCAGGTACGTTTCTTTCAGCGCAGAAGGTAATTGGTTGATGGATCCTGGAGCTGTCATTCAGACATGAACGGTATGGACAGGGACGTTCGCGCGCTCGTCGAGTTCGGGGCGTGATATCTATCGTCAGCTGGTTCTGACGCAACTGTAAGAACTCCATCTGCTTCCTTTCCCTAGCCATCTCTGAGAAATATTTATCATTGAAGGTCAATTTAAAAACTTCCCAGTTCATGGCCATTCCTCCAGGGAAAACGTCATTCTTGGTGGCAGCCCACCAGTTATTCGTTGTACCCTCTATCTGGTATACCGCTAGCAACACCTTCTCTTCATCGGTGCACCTCAGTACACCAAAAGACTTCTATAACTTTTCTATCCATTTGGGTGCTAGCTCGGAATCTTCAGTCCCATCGAACTGTGTCAGCTTTAGCTTTTTGATCTGCTTTACTAGTTGGCCTATCTGTCTGGCCACGACGATCTCCTCTTGGGTATTTACAGCTTCATTACTCTGGTTCGGTTCACCCCGACTTCCATTTCCACCATTGCTACCATTGTTGGCGTTGACGGTTGCTATGGCAGCTCCTACTGCTTGGGCAATGGCAGCATCCCGATCTTGAGCCTTCCTATCAATCATGTCGCCAATTCTTTCTAGTGCCCTTAGCAGGCCATCCATTCTGGGGTCTTCGGTGGCAGGCGGCCTCGAACTAGAAGCTCCGCCTCCTGGCTTTCCAGCTCTTCTAGATGGGATGCTCACCCTTGCTTCTTTCTACTGAACTTGGTCCATTACAAGTTCAGTAAGGAGTTAGTAACTTACTCAATCATTCAAATCCAGAGCTACTAACTACTCTTAATACAAACAATTACAATCCAACGATACTCCATACCATAGACTCCAGAAACATTTCAACAAATAGCCTATGGTCATTTCTCAGTTCCATTCACTTCAGTGATTCACTAAAACCAATTACTTTCGTTCCTTAAACAAACCAAAGTCCAGAAATGACCTTCAATCCCAAGCAGGGAACTTATGCATTTCCACAATCTTGCCGAGCTCAAACACCAACCCTAAGTGCCAAGTCACTCACTATGCACCCCATGCCTTAGTTTAACCATTCTCCTAAGGTCTCGCTATCCATCCTTGTCCCACTTAATCCTCCATATTACTCCAGTCCTCAACCAACTTTGGTTCAAGCTGACCTTGCTCTGATACCAAATCGGACGGGGATGTCACGCCCCGAATCCGTTGAGCATGCGAAGATCCCTGCAAGCAAACAACACATCTCTCGTGGTTCCAAGATCCACGAACGAGTCGAGAGATAATATACATATATGCATCAAGCATGCGGAAGCGATACTCAAATAAATCCATGTACAAGATATAAGTTAAGTGGGACCTGGATAGCATACTAACTGTCATACATCATAACGTACTGTTCGTACAAATGTCAGCTACTACAATCCGCTAACAAATTTGGCGACGAGGTAGTACGCAAAAGAGTCCCTCATGACATTCAAAGGACATGGTCGGGTCACCTCCAAAAGGCTCAGGTCAACGAACTGGAATCCTAAGATGAATTGTTGAAATCCTCGGTATCCTCGGCATCCTCCGTCGGCTCGTACTCAGAGAAGGTCTCTAATGGGACCTCGATAGAATCCTCCATGGTCGCCTCCTGAGATGGTTTCGCCAGATCCACCTCGGTCGCCTCTAGGATAATGACCTCATCCTCCTCCACAGTGAAGTCCAGCGTCGGGGTCTTCTCCGGCCCATTCCTAGAACCAACTACAGACCCCTCTGGCAGCTCTTGCTCCTCTGCGGTTCAGTACCAATCAGCGATAACTCCTTGGGGTATCTCGTGGGGCTTCAGCGGCCCAATCTGCTCATCTCTGACCTTCTTAAACCATGCCTCGAACCTATAAGGCTTCCAATCTGGGCTACCCTCGTCAACCTATACAACCGTACACTTCCTCACATACATGTTCCTCTACCTATTTGGGAACTCGTCAAAATATGTCGTCATCTCCTTGGGATCCCCAAAACGTATGGGCCACATATCTAAGGCCTAGGATCTGTAAAAATAAGGGTCCCCAAAGGGGTGAGATATACATCTCAGTAAACAAGTCCTAACCCTAGGTTAGGTGATCGTCCGCTCAAGCAGTCACCTATCCTAAGGTTTCAAACTCACAATCAAACAGGCACATACAACTAGGAATACTGGCACACAGATGATGGGCATGCAACTATGACACCATGTCATACTCAAATAATTATGCACATCTAATCCAGCCATTTCACCACAACCATCTCTTCCTGCCTACCTCATTCTCCAGCCTGCGATTAGATCGCATTAAGCTCGGTCCGCGTAAACGCATCAGACCGTCATTGGCAACCCGCGTAAACGCATCAGGTTCTAATGAATCTCCAGGCCAATATCATTGCCTCATACCTCCGTCTCACGAATAATTCGCATCAGTACCGTGGCCATCTCAACTCAGTGATTAGATCGCATCAAGGCGCCACACAACATCAACTCCACCCCACGATTACATCACATCAGGGTATCCATCTCCCGCCCCACGTCTCGTACGCCTCAGTGCCTCACAGTGTCATGCTTATGCCATGATTTTAAATTTATTTTCCATACGAGACGACATATGCATTTCAAGCATAATTCAAAGAACTCATGGCATGCAAGGTAATCAAGTGACACACACACATGGCGAATGATTTAAATACAAACAATAGCACACATAGCCCTCCTATAACCACTTAGGATATACCAAGAACTATCCTTTGAAAAATTCTCATAAACCGATCAAACTAAACTTTAACTCACCCAATTGAGTCCAATCTTCCTATCCTAAGTCTAAGATTCCCTTACCTCGTGCTTGATACCACCCAAATTCTCTTCTTAGTCCTCAAAGGTTCGGCCTCCTTTGGTCCAAGGCCGAACTCACCGTGCAACCTAATAAAATCCAATCAATTCATCAATTTTCCATATCCAATTCCTCATTCCATGAGCCATAATCCTCCATAACCTAACCCTCATCATATTAACATGTCTTAATCATCAATTTGTGTCTCATAATCCAACCATCATCAGCCCAACAAATTCGATTTACCCGGAACCGAACCGGTCCTTTTCGGTTCCGTGCAAACCAAACACAACCAGTCCTCAATCTACTCCTAAATCCATCATTTAATCATCCTACCTCTTAAAATTTCTATCTAAGGGTTTGTGAGGCTCACCGTGGGCTTGAAATCGATTGGTCGACGATATCTCGTTGAAAGTCGCCGGATCTCCCTAGTTCAGTAACCGGCAGTTTCTATTCCAAGCTCACAAGATCGATTCGAGGTCAAAACTCCATCAAATCACTCTCAAATTTTTACCACAGATTCATATATATGTCTACTAGATCTTCACAAAATTTGACCTCAAAACTCAACCATTTCGGCCTCCTAAAGGGTTATAAAACGGACCTACCTCAGGCTGAAGCAAATTCCATCGGCTCTCGGGAAAACTCTTAGCCGGAGCTCCTCAGTGGTCCAAATGCCTCGCTTCCACTTTGAGGAGGTCGGCAAGACATATATCTAGGTTGGTATGGCCGGTTGGGGTCCAAGTGGTGGGCGAAGGAGGTTGTCATGGGGGCCGAACAGAGAGACCAGAGCTGGTCTCCAGCGAGCAAATCCGGAGGAAGAAGAAGGTGGCTGTCGGTGGTTCTTGAGGGAGTGTTATGGCCGAATGAGAGGAGAAAGATAGAGAGAGAGGAAAAAGCTTATATTCAAGGCTTGAGTTAAAGAGTTTGAATGGTAGGTTTGAAATAGTGGATATGACTCATCTTTACACCATCCATTGACACTTGTCCCCTTGTCATTCAAACTTTGATCCATTGGCCCTCATTCACTCTCTTTTTCGGCAGCTCTTGGGAGGGTTTAATGTCCAAAATGTCATTCTTCAAATGCATGGGCATGGTTTTAAGCTTGAGGGGCAAAAGGGTAATTCTATCCCCGATGTTCAAAACGTCGTTTTTCTAGCTCCAAAACTCTCCAATAGGGCGACGACCAATCTTGATAATGTTGAAATTCTTGATTTTTCATTTCAAATTTTTCAAGACTCGTTTCTGATAATTTTCTCTATTAGACGTGGTTCCAGCCTATCCCAAACCGACGGGCTGCTTTTGCAGACATTTCGCATCACATTTAGAGCTCGTCAATTCGTGGCGGCTTTGGTTGTCATGTAATTGTGAGGGTCTATCCCTAGTTCCTATGGTCTCGATTTTCACTGTCCGATTTAGGAAAATTTTGCAAATCATACGTTGGTTAAGCGGCATCACCCGCGCTCCAATCATATGACACTCGCAAGGCATTTCCTAATCGTTCTTGGATCGGCCTTTTGTTGCTCTAAATATTCCCTCAATAATCTATATGGTCAAAGTGTCATTTCTTATCCGAATTCCTTAGGTCCACGTACAATGTCTCGCGTTAGCCTTTCCCTTTTGGTCAATCTACTCGAATTGATCGGATTCGAGTGAGATATGACTGAAATACATCTCTAGATTCATTTCTCATTAATAAGTCTGAAATTGACTGGAAATCAGAATGTCATAAAGAGTCGTCAAAAGCGACACGTGATAGACCGTCTCATTGAAACTAGTGCATATAAGGGTTCGTAGAGGAAAAGTTCTTGAGCATCAAATTATCGTAAATTTCGCATCAAGAACGATGAATTTGAAACAAGAGTTAATAATTCTACTTTTATGTAATTGTGATTCGCACATCTAAATGTGATGATTCTAGGTTGCTGCATAAGGATATTAATCGCAGCTAACATGTGGTATCAGAGTTATGCGCGTTCTAGATCTCAAATCATGTTCTAGCTATTTTTGAAATTTTATTTTCAGTAAAAGTGAAAAATAAATATATATTTGGAAAGTACTAGTTGAGACGAGAAAAACCATATGAAGATTGCCGCCAGAGGTGGCTGGACACGCCGCCACGTCTGACCACACGCCTCTAGGCATCTGACGCGTGTTGGGCACGCACCAAACTGTCTCACACATGCTAGACCTAGGCCCTCACGTGCATGGCTCATGCAGGCTGACGCCACATGACATCACTCAAGCCTGGGTGACCCGACCCCACCTGGTGCCCTACCCAACCTATGCCCCCAACCTGAATCAATTGACTATTGACTAAGGCCTCCCGTTCGAACCGGTTCGATTGGATCACATGACCTAGTTCATCGGTTCGGTCAAGGGATAGTGGTTGAACTGGGATAAACCGCTCGAACTAATTTTCAGCATTGGCTGAGACCGAACACGTGTACAGCATACGTAGCACGTAGGGACCATGCGTAGAAGGAGAAGCGCACGTGAGGGAGCATGAGTGCTCCCTTTGAGGAGTTCCAAGTACCGGCGTGCTCATATGATCATGCTCTACAAGATGATAAATTTATTTTATATATTTGATACTTTATGAAGTGAAAATATGTATAAAACCCCAAATACGAGTTTTGGTTAGGGTATTTTTCGGTATTCATATGTATTTTTCTATGATTTGTGAAATACATGTGCAAGCTCACATATAAGTACTGCATAAAGATATGTAGAGCATTATTTGTCAACTAAATGTGTATGGTTTGACTTATATTGTTGAGTATATCAATGTAAATTAATATGACATGTAATTTTTGCGAACAATTGCCTCTAAGTTCATGTCTGAATTACATGCATACGGTAAATGTGAAATATAAAGTTTATATTCCAATTTTAGTAAATTCCATTGGGTAATGATCGCCAAAGTAGCACACCTAGTTGGATTTAATAAATAACGATTTATAAAGTAATGAAATGTCTCCTGTTTTAATACTTAGTCATATTCCCAAAGGAAGGAATTGTGTTTTGCTTCATAGAGGGCTACATGTAAAGCATACGTGTGAGAATTGACTAGTCTAAGTGTTTTCATACACCTAAAGGTAGTGAATTAACGAAGATTAAAATAAATTCTCATGGCCGATGTAATGTAAAGAGTATACAGTTACATATTATGTTTTTTGGTCAAATGTGATTATACGATGATGTATATAAATCTCACGATAAATTTTCATATTATTCAATTATAAACATTGATTATTTTTCAGTCACCTTTTTTTGTGAACGGCAACTCCTTAGCTATTGAGATTTTTTATAGTTCTAATTTTAAGAAGTGAAGAGATGATTTTCTATTTGGTATGGAACTAGTGAATGTTCATGTAGCTCTCAATAAGGATAAACTTATAGCTCTCACTAAGGCTAGTACAGAAGCCCAGAACGCACACATTGTTGTTTGGAAAAAGAGCATTACGATTTGCTTACTGTCTATGAAGCGATCCATACAGGAGCATATTAGAAATGATTTTGTTGCTGATAGCACTACTAAGCAAATGATAGAGGCCTTGGTGGTAAGGAATCGTGACTCTCCTAATACTAAAGTTAGGACACATTTGTCAAGGTTACTCAATTTGAAATATGATGATTCTGCTGGTGTTAGGGATTTTGTCCTAAGGATAGTGGATCTGCAAACAAAGCTCAAGGAGCTTGATGTTAATATCCCTAATGCTTGTATTATGCATCTTACACTCAACTCTATTCCATTTGAATTTGGTATTATTCAAACACAGTATAATATTGTTGATCAAACATGGATAATCAATGACTTAATTGGAAGGATGGTCAGAGGAGAGGAAGCTGAAGAAAGGTAAAGTGCATATTGCTATTTTGTTGCTTCTATCTTCGCTGTTAAGAAGGGTAAAGTGCACAAAAATCGCACTCATAAAGGAACTCATTCATCTGTTGGTCCTTCTGACAACTTGGGTCCAAAGACCTTTGAAAAGGACGGCAACGTTGGTAAAGATGGTCTATGTTTCTTTTGTAAGAAGAGATGACTCGTAATGAAAGACTGCGATAAATATAAATATTGATTATCTAAACGTGAGCCTAAAGGTAATGACTTTTTGGCATTGATTTTTTAGTCTAATCTATCAAAAGCCCCTTCTTATTCGTGGTGGCTAACTAGCAGTGCAACTAATCATGTTGAGTTTACCATACATGGATTCATAAATCAAAGGAAGCTAAATAAGAAAGAATCAAAGCTCACCATAGAAAACAATAATAAAGCCGACGTTGAGTTTGTGGGAGATATCGTTTTAATTTTAGATTCTGGTTTTAATTTGATGTTAAGGAATGCATTTTTGTCTCAAGTTTTGACATGTGTGGTTACTCTTTTGAGATTTCAAATAATGTAATTTGTATATATTTTAATTCAAATAAAGTTGGGCATTGCGCTATGTCCAATGAATTGTACAAGTTATATTTATCTCCTAATGAAATATATGTCATTTATATGGCTGAAAAAGTTATTTTCAAAAGACTTATGCCTAAGGATCAATCATATGTATTATGGCATGAATATCTTATCCACATCTCTAAGAAAAGAGTGGAAAGAATGATAAAAGTAAACATTCTATCCACCCTTAAAAGTAGCCGTTAACACCTAATTTTCAATTAGTCTTTTTCAATTTATTTTTGAAAAATTCACAAAAAAATTTCACAAAAAGTTGAAAAATTGCAAAATCAACTTTGGTAGCCTTGGCCAAGCCTAAGGAATCATTTTTATCAAGTTTTGGAAAATAGAAAATACATGAGAAAATCAAGAAAAATAGCATTTAAGGTCACAAAAATATGAAAAAATAGTCAATATTTTTCTTTTAATTCCCTCATCTTCTTGACCTCACAAAAAGTCCAAATTTAAGTTCAATTTTGTGTATTTTTTTTGTTACACATACGAATGAATTTGGTAAAAAAATATCAATTGAGTCTTTTAATTTGTAATTTTGACATTTTGAGAGTCATGACGTTCAATCTGATTGTACTTCATTGCAATTTAGTCCAATTATTTGCACAAATTGCTTAATTGCATGAATTGGGCAAAATTGCATACTTATTTGCAATTTAGTCCTTAAGTTTGGGTATATTGAAATTACTTTTAATTCAAGGACTTCCATCGCAAATTGGAACTACTACCCAATATTTTTCACCATTTTAAATCGATTAACATAGGTGGTTTGGTCGAATTTGACCGTTTGAGCCTTCAATTTCATAATTTCATGAATTGCAATGAAGAACAAACTTGGGGCTTTCATAGAAATTGACATTAACTTTTGGGAAAAACCACATTTCTAGATAATATTCATGTCCTAAATTCGATTTTGAGGTTTAATTGTGAAAATTCCCTATCAATTTTGATTAATTTTGAAAATTGCAAGTCGGAATCGATTCGGACCGGTCGGAACCACCCGGTCAGACCGGTCGAGAACAGTGTCGTCTCCAACCTCAGGAGCCCCGCGAGTGAACAATCCCCATGCTGATTTTGATCATCAATTGAAGGCTAATTCGCAGGTAATTGTACAAGCAATGGTGGGCGTACTATTTCCCTTACCCTTCCCTGTCGATCGACGCTGGCAGCACCGTTCGACATCGCCGGAGTAGAGAGTAATTAGCCGGTCAACCTCGCAGGACCTGCAAAAGTCAACAAAGCCAAACTCAGCTCAAATCCGTGCCAAATTCGCGCGAAATGGGACTTGTCGGAGAACCAAAATGGAGCTAGACAGAATACCCAACATCCTCGATGCCATTTAAACCTAAAAGCATGTGATCTCACATGCAATTTAAGTCAGCAAAGCTTCCCCCCGATTGAACGGGAAACCAAAAATGAGATATACAGTCTTGAACGACATTCTGAAGAGGAGGTTGGGTCATTCAGTTTCTAAAGAGTAACAGATGAGAGAGAGAGAGAAGGAGATAGAGAGAGAGCTTGCTCTCCAACCTCAATTGTTGAGAGCTAGAACTCGAAATCCCGCGGCACTAGTTTGGCTGTTTACGGCCAAAATGAAACCAACAAAAGCCACCGAAAGCTCTCTTGCGGCAAGAGGAGTCAATCACCTCCGGCTACACTCTCTGAAACCTCGAAAAAAGGTGAGTCACAGATTTGACCTTCTCACTACGCATCATTGGCAAATTGCTTTACACTTGATCATTCTTGCATTTCTTGTGTGTGCTTTACTTCATGAGCATTAGTGAGCTCGGTCGTACCTTGTTTTTGTGTCAATTTTGCATAACGCCCCGCATCTGAGCCTTGAAACTCCTCTCGCCATTATCGACTCTGTCGAAACTTTCCTAACTCAAGCTAGCCTAAACCAGGTCAATCGGACCTCTAGATAAGTCTTTTGAACTTCAAATGAATGTGCTATGTGAAGCAATTGGTCTGACATGCTCTGAATCGTGCAATTGAACAGCTATGCTCATATATATTGTAAGGTTCATTGTTCTTGATTCTATCTGCGAAATTGTATGATTCTACGATATGTTGTAGGCAAGATGCAAACGAGTCGATTGCCATTAGATTCGAGTCGATTGGTCAAGGTTTGGTCACCGATCAACGGCGGAAAAACCTCGGCCGTCTGTTTTGGTGGTATATGCATCGGGAGGTTGAAGATGATTACGTGGCGAGTCAACAAGTCAGCGTCTTAAGTGGCATCGTGTGATTGGTCCCCGTGGATGTCAAGTCAGCTCGACTGTTAATTTGTTAGGCTGAGTCAGATTTGATCCAACGGCTGGGGTTAATCGAGTCCCTTTTTTAATGGTCGTCCGATTAGCAATTAAAAATATTAAGAAATCGATTTTTAATCAGAAAATCAAAATGGTGCCGTTTAGGTTAATAGTCAAATGGTGTCGTTTAGATGAAGATCAATGGTCTAGATCGAGTCTAGTCTTTTAATCGTGGGCGTAGGTTCAAGTAATTAGATATGACGGCTGACGAATAATAGGCTTTTGATCTGAGCCGTTGGTTTCAGCCAACATATCCAGTGGATGTGGAATAGCCACGTAGTTCAATAAGAACCGTCGAATCGAGTCAGAATAAACAAAAAAGTAAAAAATACGAAACGGTGTCGTTTTGGGGCCGATCTCTATGCGGGTCCGGATCTAGGCCAGGTTATCCAATCCAAGTGGGTTGGGTTGACCTGGTTCGAAGAATATTTTTTTAATGAAAAAGTGCAAAATTGATTTTAAAAAATAAGAAAAATATTAGAAAATTCTTTAAAAATATTAGAAAAATCCTAGAAAATCCCAAAAATATTAGAAAAGTCATATGAAACTTTCAGTTAACCTAGAAATTCCTAAAAATTAAGGATTGACCATAAACAATTGGTTAATTTCATTTTTGGGATTTTTTATCCGTTCTTTTGGAAAATGATAATTTTGCCCATTATGGGTAATTCAACCCTACGGTGTATCTGAGATGTGTCAAAAATGCCAGGATGAAAATTAGGATCAGTTAGGTGACCAATTCTTATGCTTGGGTTTTTAAATATCTTCTTTTTTTTCAAAATGACGATTTTATCTCTCAAAGGGTAAATCGTCTTTCCAAACATGTGGAAATTGTTCAGATTAGAATTTGGGTCTAGTGATTGATCAATCCTTCCATTTGAGATTTTCAATTCTCGTCGTCATTTGAAATGACGATTTTATCCCTTAAAGGGTAAATTATTCCTAAAAATTTCGGAAAAAGCTGAAAATTACCAATAAATGGGAAATGGATTGATTTGATGATCAATCATATTTCCAACCCCATTTAGCTCCATATTTCTTCTGAAATGACAATTTCGCCCTTTTAGAGCTAATCGTCCTAAATTTCTTCAAAATTACGATTTTGCCTCTCATGGGCAAATCTTGTCTAAATCACTCCTAAGCCGTGATTGACACTTCTCTAGGCCAATAGGGCCTCATTAGAGATGCCATGTTGTATTCATGTGATTTATCTGCATGTCTTGAATCCTTGATTTGCGCACTTTCTTTATTGATTGTGAATGTTATGGTAGCCATTCCTATCTGCATGAGCTCTTAGAATTAGGGTTTGTACCTCACTCATCTGCATGAAATCTTAGAATTAAATAATACATTCAACCTAGGTACCGAAAAGGCGTCAACTCTGATAGTTGACGTAACTAAGCCCCGATCCCATTTCTCTGGTTATCGCAGAATTGAATAAAAGTTTCCAACTATTTGATAGGGCTTCCGATCGTACCCTCCGTAAAATGATTGGTGGCGACTCCTTGGCATGTACACATATCACATGTCATTAGACCACACTGAAGGTCGACCACGTATACTTCTGTTGCGAGTTGGGTAACGGGTCTTGGGAGAGGCCCGCATCCGACTAGACGAGACGGCCCATTAACCCGTTCCCCTCGAGAGTGAGTCACGACAGAATGGCGACTCCGTTGGGGACTTATTCTAAACCAAAATCTCTCGTTAGGAATTTTAGAGGACTTGAGCTGATTAAAAGGTTAATTGGTTTATCTAATATTGTCTTCTATAGATGCTCTCGAAGTTGAGGTATGTACCCTAACCATTATGTTTGATGTTTTTGCAGATTGGAGAAATAAAGGGTGGAGTGTTTGCTGACAACTTTCCTGCAGGTTGGAGTTGGGATTATATGTTTATTTTTACGCACAAATTGAAGCGGTGTTTTATACAAACTATTGTGCATGACCTTGCATTGTGATAATCACGACACATCTCATACATTGGACTTCAAGCCTCGACTGCAACCATCTATAGGTTACCTTAGATAGGGAAAGGGTGCAAAAGAATCTCGTGTTTGATGGTACTTGAGACATTCGTGTTCGTTCTCACTCACAATCCAAATTTGTGATATCTAGCCCTCCTGAGTGGGTACTTTGGGGGGAAATCTGCCATATTTGGATCGTGGGAGCTTGAGCCGTAAATTCCTCACTTGATATTCGATATGTAGAATATACCTCCCACTTGTCTCATGCTCACGTCTTTAGACGGTTGGTATACATAAAACCACTCATTGTTATAAGGGAACATCTGACATTCCCTGGGTATTGGAGTTGGTAAGACATTTACTACTCAGCGTATTTTCTTATGCTCGTTCTATAGTATGTTCACATGTTACATATCATTTGCATCTACATGCATGACATACATTCTGGAATCATTCAAGTGACTAATTAAAATAACAATCATAGGGATAGGGTGTCGCTATTTCTTAAGTGTTCATCTGAGTTGGTGACCTTTGAGTACCTGAGAAAAGTAACCCGTCCAGGACCGAACACAAGGCTACACTTTACAAGGATTGTGCATGAGCGCGAGTTGATTGGACGCAAGCTAGGATACGCTAAAGATTGTCAGACCCGTTACTACGTTGACAACTTCAGGTTCAAGCGACAATCCGACGAGATGTTTAAGGATTATGTAGAAATGAAAATACAATACCGCAACCACCTGGCTACGGAAACGTATGCTCGTCGAAAGACCACGTGCCAAGATAAAGAGAATGAAGCAAGACCAAATCAAAACGCATCATCCTCAAGAAGGTCGAGCTTGAGGAGGCTGAAAAGTCCCCCGAATTAATCATACTTTGGATCAAAGAATGGCCAGAGGAGCTGAGCCATCTTGAATAGACTCTGGTTGACTACCATTCTGAGGAGAACTAGACCCTAGAGATATTAAGTTCTTGGTAGTGTAGACCCCACATTCTATTGGTCTTTTATGGCTTTTTTGTTTGAAGAATAAGGTTGTAGATGCCCCTCTTCGAAATTCACACTTGGCAATTTATCTCTCTCTTAACGAATTTTCATGTAATAAGGATCTGTTTCTTTACATTTCTTTAATCAATTTGATGTTTTGACTAATGAAATGCAGCATTTTTATTTGCTTCAATCTCAGTGATGACCCTGATCAATGGCATACTACATTTACTTGAAATCTAAATTAGACATCGTGTTAGGTCTTTAGACCTAATGGAAAGTCTAATTTCCCTTTCACTAATTGAAATATGTAATTGAATTGATTCATGCATATTTCATGACATTTGCATACCCGCATTTTAGAGTAACCTATAGTGATTGACTTTTCAAAATCACCTCCATATTATAGACTTGATGGGGAAAGATGACATCCAAGTATTCAAAATTCCTCAAGCTGAGCTTCAAGATTGGTGGGATAGCATGGCAAGGTCAATCAGACATACGCCAGATTGCGATTAGGTTATCTATTTGACCTGTTAAGATAGAATGTCCACCTGCCTTCATCCAAGCCATGGCGCATTATTGGGATCCCACCACAGCTACATTCTGCACGGAGGGATTGGATATTACCCCTACATTGGAGGAGTATAACGTCATCATTAGAGTGAATTCAACCATCTCTTAGTTCGACCCCTGATAGGACTCGAACCTCTTAATTCATTGGCTGAATTCCTCGATACAAGCTGGGCTGAGATAAAACTAGAAACCAAAAGCAAATCTAGACGGGTGTCCTTGTCCTTTTTCTGAATAGGTTTCCCAACTTTCCTGCCAATAAAGGAACAAAGTCTGGTCGAGTCTTTATTCTAGCATTCTTTAGTTTTGTGCTATTTCCAATCTCATCTGTTACCTTTGACCCTTTCATGGCCATAGTGGTTAAATAAGTATGTTACGGGTGGGATTATTTGAACCTTATCCTCGTTGAAACCTTCCTATCTCTCAATCATTTTAGAAAAAGTAAGAAGGGAATCTTTAGAGCCTCTAGTAGTCTCCTAAACCTATGGTTTACTTTCCATATTAAACAATTCCACATCTGCATGGGTTTCATTGAGATTAGCTTTGACATCCATCTCCTTAAGACTTTTGTCCAAGCCCATAAAAGAATCCCAAAATTCAATTTTAAAGAATGGACAGAATTCCTTAGGACTCTAAAGTCAGAGCAACTCTGACGACGGATTAGATTACCAATACTGGGTAAAGCCAAACTTACATTTAATGATGGAGATCAAGTCCCATCGTTAGGAGTCACAGGTGCTATTGTATATTACCCTAGAAGGGTCATCCGACAGTTTGGGCATTGCAAGAGATCCATTCATCACCACGACCAAGTGTCTTTTCGTTTGACATGCCAAAAGAGACCCTTACAGGGGAAAAGTAGAAGTAGTTCGAAGCGAAGATGGAATTCATCATATGCTCTTTCAAAGAATCCCATACCAAAGATGTAGAATGGCCAGAGGACATCACTCCAGAAATGGGTGTACACAGAGCTTCTATTGATTACATCCAAAATTTTCAGATGATCAGGCGCAATTTTGTGGAACCGTACGTGTCGTATGTATCCGGAGTAGAGTCATATATACCCGAAGATAAGGGATCACCAGCACAGAGTGAAGATAAAGAGTCTCAGACTGAGGAATTTGGTTATTACTAGGGCATTGAGGACTCCTCAGGCCCCAACGCCCTAAACTTGGATAGGATGGTTCTGTCAAGCCTGGAATGTCTAAACATTATGATAACTTGGCATTCGAACACGAAATTGTAATAAACATTGATTTCTGATGCATACACATGTACATACATATTCCATCTATGCATAAAACTATTGCCATGGGTTATGTTTCTTTTAATTTCATGTGTTTTCCGGACAAATGATTGAAAGAACTGCCCAAAAGAGGCTAAGGTTTATGTGGTAGCCCTTTTTCTTATTAATCGGCAGAAAACATGCTATTGAAAGGATTCGGTACTTTCGTTGTTCTTCTTGACAACATGCTTACTTTTATATTGCTCTTTAAATGGGTGTTCTTCAACATGAAACTGCCTAAACATCGTTTTCGCACTTGATTTAAAACAAGAATGGAACAACAAGAACTAACTCCACGAGTTGGCTTATTGAAAATTCATATGACTAGCATGGCTATTATGATGACTGAGATCAAGGCTATGCTGGAAGCCTCTTAGGCCAGACAAATAGTAACGCCAAACCTGAATGACGCTAGTCAATCCCCGATGACTAATATGGCTAATAAAGAGCCAGCTGAAGATGTCCAACGTATTCCCAAACATAATGTGACATTTTGATTTTCATGTCATTTCAAGACTCATTAATGAAAAAATATCTAATGATGTATTTTAGTCGTATCTCAGTCGGATCTAATCAATCTTGAGTTGACTGACCAAGAGGAAAAGGCTAACGCAAGACAAGGTACGTGGACCTAGGAAACTCAAATAGGAAATGGCGCTTTGACCATAAGGATTGTCGAGGGGACATTTAGAACCATAAAAGGTCGATCTAAGAACGATTAAGGAATGCATTACTAGCGTTATATGATTGGAGCGTGGGTGATGCCGCTTAACCAATATATATAATTTGCAAAATTTTCCTAAATCGAACTGTGACAATCGAGACCATCGGAACTAGTGATAGACCCTCACAATTACATGACAACCAAAGTCGTCATGAATTGACGAGCCCTAATTGTGATATGAATCACAGGGTTGATACGCGTAACGTCTGCAAAAGTTTCCCGTCGGTTCAGGATAGGATGGAATCGCATTGGATAGAGAAATGATTCAGAAATGAGTCTCAAAATTAGAAAATGGAGAATCAAGAATTTCAACATTATAATTGGATTGGCCGTCGCCTTATCGAAGAAAATTGAAATTAGGAAAACGACGTTCGAGACTTCGGGAGTAAAATTACCATTTTGCCCCTCAAGCCTTGGATTTGCCTTAACAATTGGACAAGGACATTTGGTCATTGAAGCCCCATTATAGCTGCTGAAAATTGAAGAAAATAAGAGCCATTAGATGAACATTGATTGACACATTGACAAGTGTCAAAGGATTAGGCTATGATGTCGATGGAGTCACATTTTTACCTACCATTCAACAAGTTGATTCTTGAAATTGAAGCATAAACCTCTCTCTCGCTTCTATTGGCTAAACACCCTCCTCTATTCTGCCGTTTCTCTTCTTCTTCTTCCTCCTTTCTGCCGACCGCTCACCGCCCGACTGATTCTGTCCATCAGCTTCGCTGTTGTCGATCGCTACTTCTGGCGACTTCCAGCCACCAAACTGACCACCTACTGCTTTCTCATCCTCTTTCCGACATTCTCCAAGTGGAAGCAAGTTATTTGACTCAGTGACGAGCTCCGACCGGCCAATCTCCCGAAAGTCGACGGAAACCATCGCAGCTGGAGGTAAGCCACAATTTAGGCTTCGTAGAACACTGAAACCTTTGAATTTGTCGACCAAATTTTGTGGACGTCTTGAGGACACATAGAATGAGCTGTGGTAAAAAATTTGGAGAAATTTGATGGAGTTTTGACCCCAAATGGATCTTGTGTTTGAAGGGCCAGAACTGACCAGTTGAAGACCCGGAGGAACCGGCGTCGTTCAAGGACTTTCCAGCGTCGTCTTGGCTTCAATTTTTTGGTGAGGCTTCCCAACTCTTAGAACTACATATTAGCGAGTAGATTAATGATTAAATTGAGGATTTAAGTTGGTTTAAGGGCTGAATAGTTGGGGTATACACAGAACAGAAAATGCCCTGTTTCGATTTTGTGCATACCGGTTCTGTGGGAGGCTGTTGGTGTTGAAATTGAGCTCCAAATTCATCGTTGAGAAGTGTAAGGATGTTAATTGATAGGTCCATGAGGTGTATGTTTAGTGGGGTGACGATTTGAGGAAGAAAAATTGATGATTGGATGAATTTCCTTAGGTTATGCTGCGAAGTTGTTCTTGGATCATTAGAACTGAACCCTTGAGGTGCTTGGAAGAAGACTTGTATTGAATTAAGCTTGAGGTAAGGGGATTCCAAACCTTTGATAAGAGGATTGGACTTGACTGGGTGATTTGTGTGCGAATTGATTGATTCTTGGAGGTCATAATGTGGTTGTCCAATGTACCTCCTAGAAACATATAGAGGACTTGAAGGTTTGACAATGCTTGTGCTATGAATTAATTGTCACATTTGTATGTCAAATTTAATTGTCTCGCATGCCATGGATGTATCATTCGTCGCATGAGTTTGCATTCGAACGTGTGCGATGAAATGAAATGAACTTATGGCATGTCTAAAAAGTTGTGACGCCCAGATGCGTTGAGACGCGGAGTTGTGTGAATGGATATCCTGAGGCGTAGGGTTTAAATTGAATGACAACCTAAGGCGTCCGAGACGTGGGGTTAAGGAGGCCATCGTCCTGATGCATTGAAATGCGGGACGGAGTTAAGATGTGTCGACACAGGCCTGGAATGAGATTGAAAACCTGATGCTTTTACGTCGGTTTGTTAATGAGACGGTCTGATGCATTTACGTGAACCGAGCCTGAGACGTTCTAAACGTGGACATGAAAGTGAGGAAGCAGGAAAGGGTGGAAGGTGTAATCTGGCTTGATAATGTGTGCTTGAGCTTAATGATGTAACAAGATACCTTGATTGCATGCTTGACATCTGTGTGTTATTTCGTGATAGTTGAATACTTCATGCGGTTTTGTATAAAATGTTGTGATTATAATTGCCTGAGTAGACGGTCAGCCTAACATAGGGTTAGGACCCACCTCACTGAGATGTATGTCTCACCCCGTTGTGAGACCCCCTTTTTTCAGATCTTAGGCCTTGAGGATGGGGCCAATCAGGTTTGGTGACCCAAAGAAGATGTCAATATATTTTGAGGAGTTCCCTATTGGACAGGGGACCGTTTATGTTAGGAAGTGTACAGTCATCTGGGTAGATAAGGGTGGTAGTAGCTAGAAGCCTCATAGGTACAAGGCATGGTTCAGGAAGATAGGGGATGTTTCTACAGGGCCACTGAAGCCCACTGACGTACCCCATGGGGTGATATCCAGTTGGTGCCATCCCGCCTGGGATTCAGTGGAGGCTGAGGGGTCAGTCGCTGACTCGAGGAATGGTCCTGAGAGGACCCCAACCCTGGAGGACACCGATGAGATTATAGTGATTGAGGCCACTAAGGATGACCAGGTGGAGCCATCAGATAACGAGACGATGGAGGACACCGTGGAGGTTTGATCGGAGATCTTCTCGGAGTACGAGTCCACCGAGGAGGCTGAAGAAAAGACTGATGACTCCAGTAGCTCGACATAGGAGTTTCTGTTCCTAGTATGATATTTTGATGGTGACCACGATATTTGTCCCTTTTTGAGAGTAGATATGATCGTCTTTTGTACTGGCCTCGTCACCCCTATTGACTAGCAAGTTTAGTTGCCATGCTCTTGCATGAATATTTGGGAACTTATGTCTTTATTAGTATTCTAATTACCCAAGTCCCATTATGTATTTGTACGGATGAGTTTTTATATCGTCGCTTCCACGTGCTTTCTATATGATATATCTCTCGACCTATATGTGAATCCTAGGATCTCGAGAGAGAGTTGTGCTTGCAGGGAGTCGCGAGCTCGTGCCCGAAGCGTGGGGCGTGACACATAATCAAGCGCAAAATGTTCATTTTCGGCTGAAGACACCCCATGTTATCATCAACCTTGAAAAGGAGGAAAAAGGAAAACTAGCGATAAAGATCGAAGCAAAAGCCAAGAGGATAGCTAAGATGAAGAATGCTTGAGCAATCAAGGCTATGAGTTGGTCCGTTTTGACAAAATATCTCCCTTTGCGAAGGTGGAGACTCCTTCGGATTACAAAGAGCCAGACTTTGTGAAAAAGTATAATGGGACAGGCTGTCCTCGTGCTCACCTAATGTATTACTTGCGCAAGATGGCACACCACTCAGATTATGTTTTGTTGCTCGTGAACACATTCCAAGAGAGTTTGGCTGGCGCCACTTTATCTTGGTTTATTGAGTTAGACCTGGATGACTATAATGGATGGGAAGATATCGTCGAATATTTCCTTCGTCGATATAAGTTTAACACCTCGACTGCTCCGACAAGGGAGGATTTGTTACGAACCATGAAAGGGAAAAACGAGACGATCAGGACCTATGCTCAAAGGTGGAAAGCTTTGGCGACTCAAGTCAGACCTTCGATCCCTGAAGACGAACTAATTGATCTTTTCTTAAAGGCGCTCCCATATGAGTACTTTGACAGGCTAAACACCTCTAGGTGACAAACCTTCACACACTTGATAAAAGTAGCTGAAAGGTTGGAATGGGCTTTAAGAGAAAGGAAGTCGCCAGAAGCTCCGGTCAAAAGGCAGTATTCCTCAAGGAAAGAGAGAGAAGCTGGAATCAACATAGTTTTCATGCCAAACCCGCCGAGGCCCAAACAGTTTGCTAACTCTAATCAGGTCAAAGGAGGGTCATCCCAGTCGACGCCAAGGGGCAAGAAACGAAGAAGAAACCACCACAGAAGCAGTTTTCACAACTCCCAAGACCGTTGTCTAAGTTGCTCCCGATGTTATTAGAACATCATTTAGTTGCAAAGGAGCCTCCCAGAGCAAATCCAACGGGATACCCCGGTTTTGATCATAACCAAACTTGCGTTTATCATATGAACGAAATGGGGCATAATGTAGACAACTGCTATATCTTGAAGTTGAAGGTGCAAGCCCTTATTGACAATCAAATTCTAAAATTCGATGATGTAACCCCGAATGTACAAGATAACCCACTTCCTGACCATCAAGTGGTTGGAATGATTCTTGATGGCGAGGAAGAAAGCCATCTAGACCTAAAAGTGAATGTTGCTAGGTTGAATGAATCCTGGCTATAGTGTCCTCATACCCACAGAAAGGGGAAGTGTCAATCGAAAGGAAAAAGCCCTGCATCGCTAAGCTAATGAGCCTAGGAATAATCGCAGACGCCACTGATGAGTCATTCGAAGGAACTCCTACCTCTGTAAACTTGAGTTGAAATCAGTTCGCAATTGAGACCAAGCAAAGAAATATGTGGGGTGTTCCTCATGAGAGTTTGGAAGGCGACGTGGAATTGATTACCAAACCAAAAGAAGAGCTTGACAAAAACGAACTGGAAGCCACCAAGCGAAGTCTAGCTAATTGCAGATTTATGACTAAAGCACTAGAAAGAGGCGAAGTTGTAGATAATCTGTGCGAGGATTCTGGAGGATTCAACTTTAAAGTGAAGTACTCTGCTCCTAGCTACTTTCAAAAAATAGAGAATGTTATACCAGATGGATGGGGGTATGGATGATTCTGTTCAACCAGAGGTCTTGGAGGATGTGGTTAAGCCTCTTACAGAAGAATCCGAATCGTTACTCAACCAAGTAATGTCGAGGCATTTCCTGCACATTGAAGAGCAAGTGAACGATCTCTCTTGGGAGATAAAAGATGTGCCACTTCGATTGCTAACATGCAACCATTCTCAGACGACAAATGGCACACTCGGCACCGAGCAATATGCTAGGATGGAGAAATTAAGAGCTTAGTGGCAAAGCTTGACCGAATTATTCGGAGAAGTGAGAAAATTGCCGAATTCTGTTACTTCAACAGAATTAAGTGTTAATGACGGACATCTCCAATTGGAGTATCAAGACTTCTCAGAAGGCTTTGACAATATTGTGGCAATGGTTAGAACTGCTATAATTGTGGTGATCAAACTAGGTGAGATTGACAACCTAAGTCAAGAAGATTATTTTCCGGTTAAACCTGTTGTAATTCGTCCATCAGAAGATGAAACAGATGATGAATCTGAACCAGAGGCATCCCACTCGACGACAGTGACCATAAAAGTATCGTCGATGGAAGATTATGACCCTAAGGTAGTCCATTGGAGTTATGGGACAAATGAAATAGATGCTGTGATGAGATCCAGACGCTTTTATGCCCCAAAGGAGAGTGAATCGGAGAAAAAGGAAGTATCGAAAGAAGATGTGGAAAAACTACTATCCATTGTCAAAAACGGAGAATTTGAGGTGATAGAGCAACCAAGGAAAATGCCTGCTCAGATATCATTATTGGATTTATTTATCAACTCTGAGAAACAAAAGGAAACGTTGCTGAAAGTGCTGAATGAGGTACATGTCCCTGAAACTATCAATGAAATACAATTGGGAGACTTCGTTGGAGCAATCCTTTTAAAAGATCAATTGTGTTTTTCAGATGAAGACTTTCCTATGAAAGGACGTGTGACATTCTGATTTCCAGCTAATTCCAGACTCATTAATGAGAAGTAAATCTAGAGCTATATTTCAGTCGTATCTCGCTTGAATTTGATCAATTCAAGTAGGTTGACACGAGACAAGGTACGTGGACCTAGGAAACTCGATAGGAAATGGCACTTTGACCATAAGGATTGTCGAGGGGACATTTAGAACCGTAAAGGGTTGATCTAAGGACGATTAAGGGATGCAATGCTAGCATTATACGATTGGAGCGCGGGTGATGCCGCTTAACCAATGTATAATGTGTAAAATCTTCCTAAATTAGACAGCGACGATCGAGACCATAGGAGCTAGTGATAGACCCTCATAATTACATGAAAATCAAGGTCGCCATGAATTGACGAGTCTTAAATGTCATATGAATCACGGGGTCGATTCGCGTAACGTCTACAAAACCCGCCCGTCGGTTCGAGATAGGCTAGAACCATGTCTGATAGAGAAAATCCTCAGAAACAAGTATTGAAAATTGAAAATAGAGAATCAACAATTCTAACATTATGTTCAGATTGGTCGTCGCCCTATTGAAGATTATTAGAACCAGAAAAACGACGTTCTGCACGTCGGGGGTAAAGTTACCATTTTGCCTCTCAAGCTTAAGCCTTGCCCATGCAAATAAAGAAGGGCATTTTGGTCTTTTAAACCACCCCAAGGCTGCCAAAAAGGGAGGATGAATTGTGGCCATTGGATCAAGTTGGAATGACACTTAGGACAAGTGTCCAAAGAACAAACTTGGAGTGGTCATGTCCACATTTATCCACCTATCATTCAACCATTGACCTTGATCCTTGTATATAGTCTTTTTCTCTCTCTCTCCTCCCCCCTTGACCGGCCATTCACCCCACCACCACCGAAAACCTCTTCTTCTTCTCTTCTTCCTTCTGCCGCCCGACGATAAATTCCGGTCTTGCCGTTCGCTGCCGTCGACTCCTCCTTCCGGCCACCACCTGGACTCCGGTCGACCACACCCTCTTAGCTTAACCACTTGCCGACCTTCTCGAAGTGGAAGCACGTCTATTGGACCACCAAGGAGCTCCGGCCAAGCTTTTTCCGGAAGCCGACAGAATCAGATTCAATCTGAGATAGGTGAAGTTTCTGACCCCTTAGGAGACCGAAATATTGGAGTCTTGAGACCAAATTTTGTGGAGATCTAGGGGACTTGTATATCTATTTGTGCTAAAAATTTGAGCTTGATTTGATAAAGTTTTGACCCCAAATGGGTCTTGTAAACTTTGGACAGAAATTGCCGGTTTACTGACTTGGAGGATCTGGTGACTCTTGACGGGATTCCGGTGACGACTCGACCTCAAACTCTCGGTGACATACTTAGACCCTTAGATAGACATGTTAAGAGGTATGGTAGTGATTAAATGATGGATTTGGTAGAGATTTAGGGCTGGTTGTGCTTGGTTTGCACAGAACTGAAAATAGCCGGTTCAGTTCTGTGCAAGATCGAATCTGTGGGGGCTGATGGCTATTGGTTTTGTGCCTCAAATTGGTGATCTAGATATGCTAAGGTGATGAGGAATGTGCTATGGAGGTTTGTGGTTCATGGATTAGTAAATTGGACAAAGGAAATGGACGAATTGATTGGAAATTCTAGGTTGCGCGGTGAGATTGGTCTTGGATCATTGGAGGCCAAATCTTTGAGGACTCAAGAAGAGAATTTTTGTGGTATCAAACTCAAGGTAAGAGAATCCTAAACTTAGGATAGGAAGATTGGACTCGATTGGGCGAGTCGGATGGAATTGAGATGGTATCTTAGGAAGCTTAGCATGAATAGTCCTTGTGTATGCTATGAGGGTATAGGTGACCCTAATGTTTGCTTATGCTTGTCTCTTGAGTAATTAGTCATTTGTGAATGTGTATTGAATCGCCTTGCATGCCATGGATGCATTATTTATGCATGAATTGCACTTAGCCTAGTATGCATAAATTGTGATTGTGGCATGGCGGAGACGGAGCAAAACCGTAATGCGTATGAGATGCAGGGTGATGTGGTGGATACCCTAAAGAGCTGAGGTGCGGGGTTAGAGGTTGTGTGGCGCCCTGATGCGATCTAATCACGGGGTTGAGATGGCCACGGTCCTGATGCGTTTACGTAGGACGGAGATATGAGGTGTCGACACTGGCCTGAAGTATCATTGAAACCTGATGCGTTTACGCGGGTTGTCAATGACGGTCTGATGCGTTTACGCAGATCGAGCCTGATGCGATCTAATCGCGGGCATGAGAATGAGACAAAAAGAGAAATAGTGGATGTGGTGAAGTGGCAAGACGAGTGTGTATATCATCTGAGTACATTATGATGCTATAACTTGCGCCTTCCATCCGTGTGTTGTTATCTATGCTTGCATTTGCCTCATATATTTATGAGTTTGACTTATTGGGGTATGTGACTACCTGAGTAGACGGTCGGAATAACCTAGGGTTAGAACCCACCTTACTGAGATGTGTATCTCACCCCGTTGGTGACCCCTACTTTTACAGATCCTAGGCCTTGACGATGTGGTCCATTCGTTTTGGAGACCCGAAGGGATGTCCACCTATTTTGACGAGTTCCCTGACAGGCAGAGAATTATTTATGTAAGAAAGTGTACTGTGGTTTGGGTAGACGATGGTAGTACGAGCTGGAAGCCTCATCGGTATGAGGCCTGGTTTAGGAAAGTCGGGGATGTGTCGAGTAGGCCGCTGAAGCCCCATAAGGTGCCTGAGGGAGTTGGTCCTAGCTGGTGCCACCCTGCTCGAGACTTAGACCAGGCTGAGGGATCTGTTGCCGGGTCAAGGAATGGACCAGAGAGGACCTAGACCGTAGAGAACACAGAGGAGGAGGTCATTGTAGTAGAGGCGACCGAGGAGGATCTCATGGAGCCATCTGCTGAGGAGACCGCTGAAGATACTATAGAGGTTTGCTCTGAGACCTTTTCGGAGTATAAGCCGACGGAGGATGCCGAGGACACCGGGGATTCCAGCAGCTCTTCTTAAGAGCTCCCAGTTTGTCAATTAATCTTTTAATGGCAACCCTAACCCTATTTCTTGTGGATGCTGATGATGGATCATTTTGCATGCTTACCCCGTCGCCCTCCTTTTAGCGGATTTAGTAGTTATATTTCTGTATGAACAGTTGGGCTTTATGTATGACAGTATTTACGCTATCCAAGTCCCATTTCACTATTTCTATGGAGGAGTTATTTCGTTATCGCTTTTGCATGCTTGGTATATGTATATTATGTCTCTCGACTTAGTTGTGGATCTTGGGACCACGAGAAATATTTATTTTGCTTGCAGAGAGTCGCGTGCTCATGCTTGAGACGCTGGGCATGACATCCCCGTCCAATTTGGTATCAAAGCAAGGTCAGCTCGATCCAAAGTTGATTGAGGACTGGAGTAATAAGAAGGATTAAGTTAGGACTTGGATGGATAGCGAGACCTTAGGAGACTGGTTAAGATAAGGCATGGGGTGCATAGTATGTAACCTGGTACTAAAGGTTGGTGTTTGACCTTGACAGGGTTATGGTAATGCATGAGGATTAAGTTCCCTGCTTAATGTTGAAAGTCATTTCTGGATTTTGTCCTGATAAGTGAATGGGTATGGCCTGTTTTAGTAAACAGTTTGAGTAAATGGAACTAAGAAACGGCCATGGGCCATTGATTAAAATGTCTCTAGGACTTGTTGTATGGAGTGCTGCTGTGTTGTGATTGTTTCTATTAAAGATTAGTTAGTAGCTCTGGACTTGGATGAATGAATGAGTTACTAACTCCTTGCTGAACTTGTGGTGGACCAGTTTCTGTAGAAAGGGATAAGGATGAGCAAGCCGTCTAGAAGATTTGGAAGATTTAGAGGCGGAGCCTCTAGCTCGAGGCCATCTGTAGCTGAGGACCCAAGAATGGATGGCGTGCTGAAGGCGCTAGAGAGAATTGGCGACTTGATTGATAGGCAGACCCAAGATTGGGATTCTGCCATCGCCCAAGCAATAGGAGCTGCCAAAGCTGTTGCCAACTCCAACAACGGCAACAATGGTGGCAATGGAAGCTAGGGTGAACTTAATCAAGGTAATGAGGCTGTGAACGCCTAAGAGGAAATCGTCGTGGTCAGACAGATGGGCCAACTAGTGGAACAGTTCATAAAGTTGAAGCCGACTCAATTTGATGGGACTGGAGATCCAGAACAAGCACCCAGATGGATTGAGAAGTTAGAGAAAGCTTTTGGTGTACTGAGGTGCACGTACGAAGAGAAAGTGCTGCTAGCAGTGTACCAGCTAGAAGGTACAGCGAATGATTGATGGCAGCCACCAAGAATGGAATTTTCCCTGAAGGAGCAGCCACGAACTGGGATGCCTTTAAGACAGCGTTCAACGATAAGTATTTCTCGGAGACGGCCAAGGAAAGGAAGCAGGTAGAATTTCTACAGCTACGTCAGAACTAGCTAACAGTAGACCAGTACGAGGTCGAGTTCTCCAAACTGTCGAGGTACGCACCTCGATCGGTAGAGGATCCTCAGGAGATAGCAAGGAGATTTAGGGACGGAATAAGGCCTGAGCTCCGTAATTAGATGATTGCCCTAAATTTGAGGAACTATAAGGAGATCTATGAACGGGGCCAGATGATAGAAAGGGACTTGAAAGAGAGGAATACCGCAACTAGATCGCGGTTTACGCCATTCAGAAATAACCGCTAGATAAGCAAGAGACCGATGGCGGGCAATAGGTATTTTGTGCCGCCCAATAAGGAAGAATATTGTGAAGCCGCCGAATCCCACTAATTGGAGCTGTCGCCTTTGTGGCAAGAGGCATGGAAATGGGCCATGCCTGGTAAGGACTGGGGCTTGTTTTAAGTGTGGTCAATTGGGCTACCAGATGAGGACGTGCCCAAACCAAGCTCCGACAAATCGACCTCAAGGACAGAGACCGCAGGCTGGACCATCGACTGCTACTCCCCAGATCTAGCAGAATCAACCACCAGCACAGGGAAGAGTATATGCAATAACCCGCAGAGAGATGAAGGAAGCACCAACTAGAGTCACAGGTACGGCTTACTTGTGCAACCAAGTTGTATATGCATTGCTTGATCCCGGTGCCACATATTCATTTGTGTCTGCTCAGTTTGCTGAATTGGTGGGTATGAAATTAGAAACATTGAATATAATTCTGCATGTTGTCATTTCGTTAAAGGATAATATATTGGTTTCATTGAGCTGTACAGGTTGTGAAATCGTGATTGGAAGGAGTAAGGAGAGTATTGACCTAGCTGTATTGCCCTTGTACGATTTTAACGTAATCATAGGAATGCATTAATTGGGTAAGCGGGGGCAGTAGTGGATTGTGATAGTAGGATAATCCAGTTTTATCCGAGAGGCCGCCCTAGCTTTGAACTGGTGGGAAGTCGAGGAGGAGTCTCGATTCCCTTAGTCTCATCCTTCGAAGTGATAAAGTTGATGTCTGAAGGGTGTTAAGCATACTTAGTGGCAGTAATGGGCACGACTACCGAAGAGCCAAAGTTAGAGAATATCCTAGTAGTACGTAAATTTCCTGATGTATTTCCCCAAGAGTTGTCAGGATTGCCACCGAAGCAAGAGATAGAATTTGTAATCGAGTTAGCCCTAGGACGGAGCCGATTTCGAACGCACCTTACAGGATGTCCCTGTCAAAATTGAAGGAGTTAAAGGTGCGTATGCAAGAGCTGCTAGGTAAGGGATTTATCCGATCGAGTGCTTCACCATTGAGAGCACCGGTGTTATTTGTAAGAAAAAAGGATGGGTCTTTGCGTCTATTCATCGACTATCGACAGCTGAACCAAGTGACAGTGAAGAACAAATACCCACTGCCGAGAATTGACGATCTGTTTGATCAGTTACAAGGAGCGGCGGTATTTTCGAAGATTGACCTAAGAACAGGGTATCACCAGTTGAGGATCAAGAAGGAAGACATACCTAAGACTGCCTTTAGGACGAGGTACGGTCATTATGAGTTTATGGTGATGCCGTTTGGTTTGACCAACGCTCCAGCTACTTTAATGGACCTGATACACCGAGTATTTAAGGAATTCCTGGACAGATTCGTCGTAGTCTTTATTGACGACATCTTGATTTACTCGAGGAGTGATGCAGAATATGAGGAGCACTTGAGGATTATTCTGCAGACCTTGAGGGAACACTCACTCTACGCAGAGTTGAGTAAATGTGACTTCTGGCTGAGCAGGGTAGCATTTCTTGGTCATGTGGTATCTGGTGAAGGAATTGCAGTGGATCCTGCGAAGATTGAGGCTGTAACGAATTGGCCTAGACCTACTACGGTCACTGAAGTCAGAAGTTTCTTGAGACTGGCGGGATACTACCGGTGTTTTGTGGAGAAATTCTCATCCATAGCCATCCCATTGACGCGGTTAACGAAGAAGGAAACAAGGTTTGAATGGACAGACAAGTGCGAGAAGAGTTTCCAAGAACTCAAACATGGATTGACAACCGTACTAGTGCTAACAATTCCATCAGGATCGGGAGGTTACGAGATATATAGCGATGCCTCGTTGAAAGGATTGGGCTGTCTACTGATGCAGCATGGAAGAGCATTGGCCTACGCATCCAGACAGTTGAGGTCACATGAAATGAACTACCCAACTCATGACCTGGAGTTAGCGGCGATTATATTTGCTGTAAAGATTTAGAGACATTACCTATGTGGCGAAAAGTTTCAGATCTATACCGACCACCGGAGCTTAAAGTACCTGTTTTCCCAGAAAGAGCTGAATATGAGGCAGCGTAAGTGGATGGAGCTACTCAAGGACTATGATTGTGATATACTATATCACCCTGGGAAAGCAAACAAAGTCACAGGTGCGTTGAATCGGAAGTCGAGTACACCTGTCTGCTAGTAAAAGGTTGGTCGATGATAGAAGACTTGAGAGATTCTGAATTCAGACTAGAAATCTGCCAGTTGTCCAGTCTGATAGCGACATTGAGGGTGGAACGTGAGGTCTAGGAGGGAATAAAGACCCTACAGTCTACGAACTGAGTTTCAAGTGTCAGAGGACGAAATTTTGTAGCTCTAAGGACGGCGGCGTTTACCAAAGGATGAAGGACTCAGGGAAAGGATCTTGTTAGAGGCTCATAGGAGCAATTATAGCATCCACCCTAGGAGTACGAAAATGTATCAGAACTTGCGACAGTATTATTAGTGGAACAGGATAAAGGTAGACATAGCAAAGTATGTGGTTAAGTGTTTGACGTGCCAACAAGTGAAAGCGCAACATTGTAAGCCTAGAGGACTATTACAGCCACTGGAGATACCCGAATGGAAGTGGGAGCAAGTGACTATGGATTTTGTGATGAGACTCCCAAGGAGCCAGCGAGGTCACAACTCTATATGGGTAGTCGTAGATAGATTGACCAAGTCTGCACATTTCATCCCGGTGCGAAAGGACTTCGCTATGGATAAGTATGCAGAGTTGTACATGAGACAAGTCGTAAGGTTAGATGGAGTGCCTATGACGATTACGTCTAATCGAGATCCCAAATTCACGGCAAACTTTTGGAATAGTCTGCAAGATGCTATGGAATCCGACTACAGTTTAGTACGACATACCACCCACAGACAAACGGACAGTCGGAAAGGACGATATAGACGCTTGAGGACATGCTGGGAGCATACGTCATTCATTTTAAAGGTGGGTGGGAAGATCAACTACATTTGGTTGAGTTTGCTTATAATAATAGCTACCAGCAGAGTATCCAGATGGCACCATTTGAAACACTCTATGGTAAGGCCTGCAGAACCCCGATTTGCTCGGATGAGGTTGGAGAAAGGAGTATCACAAGCCTAGAACTGGTAGAGCAATTGGTGGAAGCAGTGAAAATAATTCGGGAAAGACTAAGGATGGCACAGAGTCGTCAGAAGAGCAACGCAGATAAGCGGCCTAAGCCCTTGGAGTTTCAAGTGAGCGATCACGTCTTCCTCAAGGTGTCACCGATGAGAGGACTATCGCGATTTGGAAAGAAGGGGAAGCTGAGCCCAAGGTATGTAGGCCCATTCGAGATATTAGAGCGGATTGGAACCTTGGCCTACAGGCTTGCCTTGCCGCCTAATCTATCCCAAGTGCATAATGTTTTCCACATGTCGATGCTGCGAAAGTACGAACCATATTCGACACATGTGCTAGACTACGAGACTATAGAAGTGGACGATCGGGTGTATTACGTAGAGAGGCCGATAAGGATCAAGGACCGGAAGGAGCAAATCCTCATAAATAAGAAGATTCCAAGGTCAAGGTAGTGTGGGAGCACCATGGAACGGAACGTGCCACGTGGGAAAACGAAAAGACGATAAGGCGACAATACCCCTATTTATTTGAGTAATTAAGTTTGATATAAATTTCGGGGATGAAATTTTTGTAAGGGGGGAAGAGTTGTGACATTCTGATTTCTAGTCAATTTCAGACTCATTAATGAGAAGTAAATCTAGAGATGTATTTCAATCGTATTTCACTCGAATCTGATCAATTCGAGTTGGCTGACTAAAAGGGAAAGGCTGACGCGAGATAAGGTACGTGGACCTAGGAAACTCGAATAGGAAATGGCACTTTGACCATAAGGATTGTCGAGGGGATATTTAAAATTGTAAAGGGCCGATCTAAGGACGATTAAGGGATGCATTGCTAGCATTATACGATTGGAGCGCGGGTGATGCCGCTTAACCAATGTATAATTCGTAAAATTTTCCTAAATCGAACAGTGACGATCGAGACCATAGGAGCTAGTGATAGACCCTCACAATTACATGACAATCAAGGCCACCATGAATTGACAAGTCTTAAATGTGATATGAATCACAGGGTCGATACGCGTAACATCTGTAAAAGCCACTCGTCGGTTCGGGATAGGCTGGAACCACGTCTGATAGAGAAAACCATCAAAAACGAGTATTGAAATTGAAAATGGAAAATCAATAATTCCAACATTATGTTCGAATTGGTTGTCGCCCTATCGAAGATTATTGGAACGAGAAAAACGACGTTCCGGACGTCGGAGGTAAAATTATCATTTTGCCCCTTAAGCTTAAGCCTTGCCCATGCAAATAAAGAAGGGCATTTTGGTCTTTTAAACCACCCCATGGCTGCCGAAAAAGGAGGATGAATTGTGGCCATTGGATCAAGTTGGAATGACACATAGGGCAAGTGTCCAAAGATCAAGCTTGGAGTTGTCATGTCCATCTTTATCCACCTACCACTCAACCATTGACATTGAGCCTTGTATATAGTCTTTTTCTATCTCTCTCCTCCCCTCTTGACCGGCCATTCACCCCACCAACACCGAAAACCTCTTCTTCTTCTCTTCTTCCTTTTATTGCCCAACAACAAATTCTGGGCTTGCCGTTCGCCGCCGTCGACGCCGTCTTCCGGCCACTACCTGGACTCCGACCGACCACACCTAGCTTAACCTCTTGCCGACCTCCTCGAAGTGGAAGCATGTCGATTGGACCACCAAGGAGCTCCGGTCAAGCTTTTTTCGGAAGCCGACGGAATCGGACTCAATCTGAGATAGGTGAAGTTTCTAACCCCTTAGGAGACAGAAATGTTGGATTCTTAAGACCAAATTTTGTGGAGATCTATGGGACTTGTATATCTATCTGTACTAAAAAGTTGAGCCTGATTTGATAAAGTTTTGACCCCAAATGGGTCTTGTAAACTTTGGACAGAAACTGCCGGTTTACTGACTTGGAGGATCCGGCGACTCTTGACGGGATTCCGGTGACAACTCGACCTCAAACTCTCGGTGACATACTTAGACCCTTAGATAGACATGTTAAGAGGTATGATAGTGATTAAGTGATGGATTTGGTGGAGATTTAGGGCTGGTTGTGCTCGGTTTGCACAGAACCGAAAATAGCCGGATCGATTATGTGCAAGATCGAATCTGTGGGGGTTGATGGCTATTGGTTTTGAGCCTCAAATTGGTGATCTAGATATGCTAAGGTGATGAGGAATGTGTTATGGAGTTTTGTGATTCGTGGATTAGTAAATTAGACAAAGGAAATTGACGAATTAATTGAAAATTCTAGGTTGCGCGGTGAGATTGGTCTTAGATCATTGGAGGCCGAATCTTTGAGGAACCAAGAAGAGAATTTTTGTGGTATCAAACTCAAGGCAAGGGAATCCTAAACTTAGGATCGGAAGATTGGACTCGATTGGGCAAGTCGGATGGAATTGAGATAGTATCATAGGAAGCGTGGCATGAATGGTCCTTGTGTATGCTATGAGGGTATAGGTGACCCTAATGTTTGCTTATGCTTGTCTCTTGAGTAATTGGTCACTTGTGAATGTGTATTGAATCGCCTTGCATGCCATCGATGCATTATTTATGCATGAATTGCACTTAGCCTAGTATGCATGAATTGTGATTGTGGCATGGTGGAGACGGGGCGAAACCCTAACACGTATGAGACGCGGGGTGATGTGTTGGATACCCTGAGGCACTGAGACGTGGGGTTAGAGGTTTTGTGGCGCCCTGATGCGATCTAATCGCGGGGTTGAAATGGCCATTGTCCTAATGAGTTTATGCGGGACGGAGATATGAGGTGTCAACACTGGCCTGGAGTATCATTGAAACCTGATGCGTTTACGCGGGTTTTCAATGACGGTCTGATGCGTTTACGCGGACCGAGCTTGATGCGATCTAATCGCGGGCATGGGAATGAGACAAAAAGGGAAATAGTGGATGTAGTGATGTAGCAGGACGAGTGTGCATATCATCTGAGAGCGTTATGATGCTATAACTGTGTGCCTTCCATCCGCGTGTTGTTATCTATGCTTGCATTTTCCTCGTATATTTATGAGTTTGACTTATTAGGGTATGTGACTGCCTGAGTAGACGGTCGGCCTAACCTACGGTTAGGACCCACCTTACTGATATGTGTATCTAACCCCGTTGGAGACCCCTATTTTTACAAATCCTAGTCCTTGACGATATGGCCCATTCGTTTTGGAGACCCAAATGAGATGTCCGCCTATTTTGACAAGTTCCCTGACGGGCAGGAAATTATTTATGTAAGAAAGTGTACTGTGATTTGGGTAGACGAGGGTAGTAGAGCTCGAAGCCTCATCGGTATGAGGCTTGGTTTAGGAAAGTCGAGGATGTGTCAACTGGGCCGTTGAAGCCCCATGATGTGCCTGAGGGAGTTGTTCTTAGCTGGTACCATCCTGCTTGAGACTTAGACCAGACTGAGGGGTCTGTTGCCGGGTCAAGGAATGAACCGGAGAGGACCCCGATCATAGAGAACACGGAGGAGGAGGTCATTGTAGTCGAGGCGACCGAGGAGGATCTCATGGGGCCATCTGCTGAGGAGACCGCTGAGGATATTATAGAGGTTCGCTCTGAGACCTTTTCGAAGTACGAGCCGAGGGAGGATGCCGAGGACACCGGGGACTCTAGCAGTTCTTCTTAGGAGCTCCCAGTTTGTCAGTTGGTCTTTTAATGGCAACCCTAACCCTTTTTCTTGTGGATGCTGATGATGGATCATTTTGTGTGCTTACCCCGTCGCCCTCTTGTTAGCGGATTTAGTAGTTATATTTCTGTATGAACAGTTGGGCTTTATGGATGACAGTATTTATGCTATCCAGGTCTCATTTCACTATTTGTATGGAGGAGTTATTTCATTATCGCTTCCGCATGCTTGGTATATGTATATCATGTCGCTCGACTTAGTTGTGGATCTTGGGACCACGAGAGATATTTGTTTTGCTTGCAGGGAGTCGCATGCTCGTGCATGAGACACGAGGCGTGATAGGACGTGGGCACAACAAGGCTTTATACTTTACTGCTCATTGTCATAGGAAGCGGGTAGCTCATGCATTAATCGATAACGAATCCGCTTTTAACATTTGTCCTCTAGCCACACTAAGAAGCTTGGGTGTCAAGGAGGAAATGATGCGAACTTCCAAAGCAATTGTCAAAGCCTTCGACGGAATGAGAAAGACGGTGGCAGGCGAGATAGAGCTCGATGTCTGCATTAGCCTGACCAAATTTTCTATCGACTTCTAAATGATGGATTTACCAAGCGCATTCGGATTTTTGCTGAGAAGACCTTAGATTCACACAGCGAGAGCCGTACCTTCGAGCCTACATCAAAAGGTACAATTTATTGTAGACGAGAAGGTGATTACCATTCGTGGAGAAGTTGATATCCATGCTTATCAGAGCAGCGCCGTCCCCTACATTGAGTCAGAAGTTAAGCAAGAGGTGAGTTATCATTCCCTAGATCTGGTGGCGATAATTCACACTCCTGTAGGAGCAAAGTTAAGAATCCCGTTCATCTCAGAATTTAGCCTTGTTACTGGCCAAGATGTCGTTAACGTACAGATTTAATCCAGAAGAAGGTCTAGGCAAGCATGGCTAGGGGATCTGCGCTCCTTTAAAATTGAAATCTAATGAGCATAAAATCGACTTGGGTTATTAGGCTAACGGCTCTACCTCCAAGATATCAGGCCGAGGCCAAGGTAAGAGTCGTGGACGCAAAGATGCCTTAGAAACAAGAAGGGTTCATTTGTCGGTTCACCTATATGGAAAGGAAGGTCGAGAATGTTCGATAATCCATTAGACGAATATTTCTGCAGAAGCTCTAAACTGTTGGCGAAGAAGGAGGTAGTGCCCGTAGCGGGTCAGGACTTGACTAATCCCTTTCTGGAAGACAATTCCGTCAACGTCATCATAGAGTGGCTCAGTGATGATGTCACTGCTTCTAAGTTAAGAAACTTTTCTCCCGTTTTCAATTCTACACTTAATTTCTTGCATTGTTGATTTCTGCATTTTATTTCTGTTATTTGAGGTAAATGTAGGAAAACGCCTTTAGATCCACAACCGTTCGTCTAAACAGCACATTCTGTAATGCGGTCCATTTTGCATTCAATAAAACATTAGCCTTTTTATTAAGGACATATGGAACTACAAATCAGCCCAATGATGATTCATGTCTTCCAATGTGAAGCTTGAGGATCGATTTGCCATATTATTCATGATTTTCAAAAGATTTTTTAGGAACGAGGACATCCAAGGATATGAGGCCTAGTTCCTCTGTGACTTTGTTCATTTTGAAATATCTTTCAAAACGATTTCTCATACTCATGCATGGCATTTTGATATGAGATATGAACCAACCATTTCCATGATATTTCAGGTATACAATCTCGAACATGCATATTAGGTTGTTAGTGTACGACTCGAATCACTAGGGCGATTACTCTTGTGATATCGAAGAAGACAATGAAGGCTATGTTGCCATCCGAAGAGACAGGAATGCCTTCGAGAAATCAGTACCTCCTACTGCAGAAGAGCCGACAGTCATTAATTTGGGAGATGCTGAGAATATCAACGAAGTAAAAATTAAAGGGCATTTATCTCAGGCAGAGGCTCGCAGATTTACTGAATTTCTTAGAGAATATCAAGATATCTTTGCATGGTCGAATGCAGACATGCCAAGTCTGGACCCCAGCATCGTGGAACTTGCGTTACCTACAGATCCCAGTTTTAAGCCAGTAAAACAGGAAAGCAAGTGGATGAAAGCTAAGTTATCAGACAAGATCAAAGGGGAGGTAATGAAACTACTTAGAGTATTGAAGCAATCCCATATTCGGACTAGATCGCGAATATAGCCCCGGTCATAAAGAAAGATGGAAGGGTTTGAATTTGCGCAGATTATCGAGGCTTAAACAAGGCGAGCCCAAAAGATGATTTCTTACCCCCCCCCCCTCATATCGACGTGCTAGTCAATAGTACAGCAAGATATGAATTATTCTCATCATCGATGGATTCTCGGGGTACAACCAAATCCTGATGGAGGAGGAAGACATGGCTAAAACTTCGTTTACCACCCCGTATGGGAATTTTTGTTACAAGGTTATGCCCTTCGGATTAAAAAATGCGAGGGCAACATACCAAAAGGCAATGGTAACTCTATTTCATGACATGTTCCACAAGGAGATCGAAGTATATGTTGATGATATGATCGCCAAATCTAAGAAAGGACAGAATCACATTCAAATATTAAGAAAACTATTCGAACTTTTACGCGAATACAAATTAAGACTGAACCCTAATAAATGTATATTTTGGGCAAAATCTGGGAAGCTTCTCGGATTTGTGGTCAGCAGCAGAGACGTAGAGATTGATCCCTCTAAGGTTTAGGCTATCAATGATATAGCGACTCCCTCAACAATAAAAGAAGTAAGGAGTCTTCTTGATAGATTGAATTACATCGCCAAATTTATCAACCAATTGTCAGATGTGGCTAAACCAATCTTTAAGCTACTCAAGAAAAATGCAAAGGTGTTTTGGGATACATAATGTAGTCAGGCTTTCCAAAAGATCAAGGATTACCTGTCCACCCCACCGATGCTCGTGCCACCTACCCCGAGTCAACTTCTGACCTTATATTTGACTATTCACCAAGAACCTTTGGGAGCCTTACTTGATCAAATAGGTCCAGTGGATAGCAAAGAAAGAGCTATCTACTATCTGAGTAAGAAGTTCTCACCATCTGAAAAGAACTACGCTCCTGTCGAGATAGCTTGTGTAGCAACAATATTGGTGCTTCGTAGATTAAGGCAATATACATTACATCACCATATTCAATTGGTGACTGAAAATGACCTAATCAAGTACCCCCTGAAGAAGCCCGCTCTGATTGGGAAGTTAGCTAAATGGCAAGTGATGTTGTCAAAATTTGACCTCATGAGTTTTCCCCAAAAGTTTATAAAGGGACGAGCGATAGCCGACATGCTAGCAGAAAGTTCTCAAAGCAACACTTCTCCTGAAGAGATGAAAACGGAAGAGCAAATCCTAACCTTGACTGAAGAAAAATGGGTCATGTATTCCAATGGTGTCGTGAATTTGTCAGGAACAAGAACTAGGGCAGTTCTAATATTCCTGGAGGGTCAGCATTACCTAGTCACTGCAAAGCAGATCTAGGGGACTTGTATATGTATCCGTGGTAAAAAGTTGAGCTCTATTTGATGAAGTTTGACCACAAATGGGTCTTGTAAACTTTGGACCGAAACTGCGGTTTACTGACTTGGAGGATCCGGTAACTCTTGATGGGATTGCGATGACGACTCAACCTCAAACTCTCGGTGAGACCCTTAGACCCTTAAATAGACATGTTAAAGGGTAGGATAGTGATTAAATGATGGATTTGGTGGAGATTTAGGGCTGGTTGTGCTCGGTTTCTACAGAACCGAAAATAGCCGGATCGATTATGTGCAAGATCGAATCTGTGGGGGTTGATGGCTATTGGTTTTGAGCCTCAAATTAGTGATCTAGATATGCTAAGGTGATGAGGAATGTGTTTTGGAGTTTTTTGATTCGTGGATTAGTAAATTGGACAAAGAAAACTGACGAATTAATTGAAAATTCTAGGTTGCGCGGTGAGATTGGTCTTGGATCATTGGAGGCCGAATCTTTGAGGACCCAAGAAGAGAACTTTTGTGGTATCAAACTCAAGGTAAGGGAATCCTAAACTTAGGATCGGAAGATTGGACTCGATTGGGCGAGTCGGATGGAATTGAGATGGTATCTTAGGAAGCTTGGCATGAATGGTCCTTGTGTATGCTATGAGGGTATAGGTGACCCTAATGTTTGCTTATGATTGTCTCTTGAGTAATTGGTCACTTGTGAATGTATATTGAATCGCCTTGCATGCCATGGATGCATTATTTATGCATGAATTGCACTTAGCCTAGTATGCATGAATTGTGATTGTGGCATGGCGGAGACGGGGCGAAACCCAAATGCGAATGAGAAGCGGGGTGATGTGGTGAATACCCTGAGGCGCTGAGGCGCGGGGTTAGAGGTTGTGAGGCGCCCTGATGCAATCTAATCGCGAGGTTGAAATGGCCACTGTCCTAATGCGTTTATGCGGAACGGAGATATGAGGTGTCAACACTGGCCTGGAGTATCATTGAAACCTGATGCGCTTACGCGGGTTGTCAATGACGGTCTGATGCGTTTAAGCGGACTGAGCCTGATGCGATCTAATCGCGAGCATGAGAATGAGACAAAAAGAGAAATAGTGGATGTGGTGATGTAGCAAGATGAGTGTGCATATCATATGAGAGCGTTATGATGCTATAACTGTGTGCCTTCCATCTGTGTGTTGTTATCTATGCTTGCATTTTCCTCGTATATTTTTGAGTTTGACTTAATGGTGTATGTGACTGCCTGAGTAGACGGTCAGCCTAACCTAGGGTTAGGACCCCACCTTATTGAAATGTGTATCTAACCCCATTGGAGACCCCTATTTTTACAAATCCTAGTCCTTGACGATATGGCCCATTCGTTTTGGAGACCCGAATGAGATGTCCGCCTATTTTGACGAGTTCCCTGACGGGCAGGAAATTATTTATGTAAGAAAGTGTACTGTGATTTGGGTAGACGAGGGTAGTAGAGCTAGAAGCCTCATCGGTGTGAGGCCTGGTTTAGGAAAGTCGGGGATGTGTCGACTGGGCCGCTGAAGCCCATGATGTGCCTGAGGGAGTTGTTATTAGCTAGTGCCACCCTGCTTGAGACTTAAACCAGGCTGAGGGGTCTGTTGCCGGGTCAAGGAATGGACCGGAGAGGACCCCGATCATAGAGAACACGGAGGAGGAGGTCATTGTGGTCGAGGCGCCCGAGGAGGTTCTCATGGAGCCATCTGCTGAGGAGACCGCTGAGGATATTATAGAGGTTCACTCTGAGACCTTTTCGGAGTATGAGCCGATGGAGGATGCCGAGGACACCGGAGACTCTAGCAGTTCTTCTTAGGAGCTCCTAGTTTGTCTTTTGGTCTTTTAATGGCAACCCTAACCCTGTTTCTTATGGATGTTGATGATGGATTATTTTGTGTGCTTACCCCGTCGCCCTCTTGTTAGTGGATTTAGTAGTTATATTTCTATATGAACAGTTGGGCTTTATGTATGACAGTATTTCCGCTATCCAGGTCCCATTTCACTATTTGTATGGAGGAGTTATTTCGTTATCGCTTCCGCATGCTTGGTGTATGTATATCATGTCTCTCGACTTAGTTGTGGATCTTGGGACCACGAGAGATATTTGTTTTTCTTGCAGGGAGTCATGTGCTCGTGCATGAGACGTGGGGCGTGACAGGACGTGGGCACAACAAGGCTTTAAACGTTACTACTCATTGTCATAAGAAGCGGGTAGCTCATGCATTAATCGATAACGAATCGGCTTTTAACATTTGTCCTCTGGCCACATTAAGAAGCTTGGGCGTCAAGGAGGAAATGATACGAACTTCCAAGACAATTGTCAAAGCCTTCGACGGAATGAGAAAGACAGTGGCAGGCGAGATTGAGCTTGATGTCTGCATTGGCCTGACCAAATTTTCTATCGACTTCTAAATGATGGATTTACCAAGCGCATTCGGATTTTTGCTGAGAAGACCTTAGATTCACACAGCGGGAGTCGTACCTTTGAGCCTACATCAAAAGGTATGATTTATTGTAGACGGGAAGGTGATTACCATTCGTGGATAAGTTGATCTCTATGCTTATCAAAGCAGCGTCGTCCCCTACATTGAGTCAGAAGTTAAGCAAGAGGCGAGTTATCATTCCCTGGATCTGGTGGTGATAATTCACACTCCTGCGGGAGCAAAGTTAAGAATCCCGTTCATCTCAGAATTTAGCCTTTTTACTGGTCAAGATGTCGTTAACGTATAGATTTAATCCAGAAGAAGGTCTAGGCAAGCATGGCCAGGGGATCCGTGCTCCTTTAAAATTGAAATCTAATGAGCATAAAATCGACTTGGGTTATTAGGCTAATGGCTCTACCTCCAAGATATCAGGCCGAGGCCAAGGCAAGAGCCGTGGACGCCAAAGATGCCTTAGAAACAAGAAAGGTTCATTTGTCGGTTCACCAATATGGAAAGGAAGGTCGAGAATGTTCAATAATCCATTAGACGAATATTTCTGCAGAAGCTCTAAACTGTTGGTGAAGGAGGAGGTAGTGCCCGTAGTGGATCAGGACTTGACTAATCCCTTTCTGGAAGACAATTCCGTCAACGTCATCATAGAGTGGCTCAGTGATGATGTCACTACTTCTGAGTTAAGAAACTTTTCTCTCGTTTTCAATTCTACACTTAATTTCTTGCATTGTTGATTTCTGCATTTTATTTCTGTTATTTGAGGTAAATGTAGGAAAACGCCTTTAGATCCCCAACCGTTCGTCTAAACAGCACACTCTATAATGCGGTCCATTTTGCATTCAATAAAACATCAGCCTTTTTATTAAGGACATATGGTACTACAAATCAACCCAATGATGATTCATGTCTTCCAATGTGAAGCTTGAGGATCGATTTGCCATATTATTCATGATTTTCAAAAGATTTTTTAGGAACGAGGACATCCAAGGATATGAGGCCTAGTTCCTCTATGACTTTGTTCATTTTGAAATATCTTTCAAAACGATTTCTCATACTCATGCATGGCATTTTGATATGAGCTATGAACCAACCATTTCCATGATATTTCAGGTATACAATCTCGAACATGCATATCAGGTTGTTAGTGTACAACTCGAATCACTAGGGCGATTACACTTGTGATATCGAAGAAGACAATAAAGGCTATGTTGCCATCCGAAGAGACTGGAATGGCTTCGAGAAATCAGTACCTCCTACTGCAGAAGAGCCGGTAGTCATTAATTTGGGAGATGCTGAGAATATCAACGAAGTAAAAATTAAAGGGCATTTATCTCAGGCAGAGGCTCGCAGATTTACTGAATTGCTTAGAGAATATCAAGATATCTTTGCATGGTCGAATGCAGACATGCCAGGTCTGGACCCCAGCATCGTGGAACTTGTGTTACCTGCAAATCTCAGTTTTAAGCCAGTAAAACAGGAAAGCAAGCGGATGAAAGCTGAGTTATCAGACAAGATCAAAGGGGAGGTAATGAAACTTCTTAGAGTATTGAAGCAATCCCATATTCGGACTGGATCGTAAATATAGCCCCGATCATGAAGAAAGATGGAAGGGTCTGAATTTTCGCAGATTATCGAGGCTTAAACAAGGCGAGCCCAAAAGATGATTTCTCACCCCTCATATCGACGTGCTAGTCAATAGTACAGCGAGATATGAATTATTCTCATCATCGATGGATTCTCGGGGTATAACCATATCCTGATGGAGGTGGAAGACATGGCTAAAACTTTGTTTACCACCCCGTATGGGAATTTTTGTTACAAGGTTATGCCCTTCGGATTAAAAAACGCGGGGGCAACATACCAAAAGGCAATGGTAACTCTATTTCATGACATGTTCCACAAGAAGATCGAAGTATATGTTGATGATATGATTGCCAAATCCAAGAAAGGACAGAATCACATTCAAATATTAAGAAAACTGTTCGAACATTTACGCGAATACAAATTAAGACTGAACCCTAATAAATGTATATTTTGGGCAAAATCTGGGAAGCTTCTCGGATTTGTGGTCAGCAGCAGAGACGTAGAGATTGATCCCCCTAAGGTTTAGGCTATCAATGATATAGCGACTCCCTCAACAATAAAAGAAGTAAGGAGTCTTCTTGGTAGATTGAATTACATCACCAAATTTATCAACCAATTGTCAGACGTGGCTAAACCAATCTTTAAGCTACTCAAGAAAAATGCAAAGGTGTTTTGGGACACATAATGTAGTCAGGCTTTCCAAAAGATCAAGGATTACCTGTCTACCCCACCGGTGCTCGTGCCACCTACCTCGGGTCCCCTTCTGACCTTATATTTGACTATTCACCAAGAGCCTTTGGGAGCCTTACTTGATCAAATAGGTCCAGTGGATAGCAAAGAAAGAGTTATCTACTATCTAAGTAAGAAGTTCTCACCATCTGAAAGGGACTATGCTCCTATCGAGAGAGCTTGTGTAGCAACAATATTGGTGCTTTGTAGATTAAGGCAAAATACATTACATCACCATATTCAATTGGTGATTGAAAATGACCCAATCAAGTACCCCCTGAAGAAGCCCGCTCTGGTTGGGAAGTTAGCCAAATGGCAAGTGATGCTGTCAAAATTTGACCTCATGAGTTTTCCCCAAAAGTTTATAAAGGGACGAGCAATAGCCGACATGCTAGCAGAAAGTTCTCAAAGCAACACTTCTCTTGAAGAGATTAAAACGGAAGAGCAAATCCTAACCTTGACTGAAGAAAAATGGGTCATGTATTTCAATGGTGCCCTCAATCTGTCAGGAACAAGAACTGGGGCAGTTCTAATATTCCTGGAAGGTCAGCATTACCTAGTCATGGCAAAGCAGACTTTTTCTTGTACTAATAACATCTCTGAATACGAGGCGTGTGTTCTGGTCCTACAGTTGGCCATCTCCTTGAGAATACAAAAGCTGCAGGTGTATGGAGATTCAATGCTTATTATTCAACAGACACAGGAAAAGTGGAAGACAAAAGATGCGAAACTCATTCCTTATCATGAATATTTGGAAGAACTGATCCTTCAATTTAAAGAAGTATCATTTGAATATCTGCCGAGGATGCAGAACCAATTTCCCGATGCATTGGCTACGTTGGCCTCGATGTTACAAGTAGTTGATGGATTGGAAGTTGAGTCATTAAGAATTGGCATAATCAAGAAACCAGCTTACTGCGTGATGATCGAGGAGGAATTCGATGGAGAATCTTGGTATTATGACATTAAGAATTATCTCTCGAAAGGAGAGTTCCCTGAAGGATGTCAAGCCGGAGACAGAAAATATATAGCCAAAGCAGCCATCAAATTTTTCCTCAATAGGCAAACTTTGTGCAAAAGGTTGTTTGACTTGGTGCTACTGAGATATGTAGACGCAAAAGAAGCGAATATCCTTATGGAAGAAATCCACGAAGGCATATGTGGGCCACACATGAATAGTCATCTCCTCGCAAAAAAGATCATGTAGCTTGGCTATTATTGGATGACCATCGATTCTGATTATAGTCAACATGTTAAATCATGTCATCAATGTCAAATATATGGTGACAGAATCAATGCGCCCCCAAATGAGCTCCACCAAATGTCGAAGGCTTGGCCTTTCTTTATATGAGGGATTGACATGATTGAGTCAATTAACCCAACAGCTTCAAATGACCATTGCTTCATTTTGGTTGCAATCGACTATTTTATAAAGTGGATAGAAGCCACTTTTTACGCAAACGTCACTACGAAGAGCGTAGCGAGATTTATTAAGAGAGACATAATTTCCCAATATGGTGCTCTTCAGGCGATCAACATAGATAATGGGTCCAATTTAAACAATAAGATTGTCGATGGTTTACTAGATCATTTTGGTATTCGACACCTTAACTCATATCCTTACCGTCCAAAGATGAATGGAGCCATGGAAGCAGCAAATAAAAATATCAAGAAGATTTTGGCTAAGATAGTCGAGAATTACGGGGATTGGCATGAAAGGCTACTCTTCACCTTAATGGCATATCGAATATCGATCTGGCCTTCAACTAGGGCAGCACCTTATTCCCTAGTGTATGGGATGGAAGCCGTCCTACTCATGGAAATCGAGATTCTATCCTTAAGGGTATCATCTGAGGTTAAACTTTCTGAAGCAAAATGGATTAAACACAGATTCGAGCAACTAAACTTGATTGACGAAAGGCGTCTTAAAGCGATCTATCATGGACAGAGTTACCAGAAGAGGATGGCCAAGTCATTCAACCGGAAGGTCAGGCCTAGAGAGTTTAAGGTAGATGATCTAGTTGTGAGGAAGACTCCACCGAATGTTGCTCATCCGGAAGGAAAGTTCACCCCGAATTATGAGGGACCTTATGTTGTCAAGAAAGTCCTTGTGGGAGGAGCTTTAATTCTTGTAAACTTAAAAGGAGAAGAACTAGGATATCCTGTAAATTCTGATGTAGTGAAGAAGTATTATTCCTGAAATGAAATCAGATGTTGATTTGGCTTTCTTCGATCGCTATAGTGGTCATTGCATTGCATATCATGCATCCATACATACATATCATGTGTTGTATTTTGCAGGGTTCGGAGAGGCTAACCAGGAGTCAAACTCGTCCGAACAAAACTGGGGGCAAAATAGTCCCAATGTGCAAAAAAAGGTGAAATGTATATGTTCCATCATTAGTTAAAATGATATGCACTCATCGAAGTTTTTAATCTCTTTGTTTAGGAACGACGAGTGAAGATCGAAGTCAGCAAAAGAGTATTGAAGAATTTCCCTTCGCTACTTGAAGTCAAAAGTAGACATGAATCCGAGTATACTCATAAAATACCAGATTTTGGAATTTGAAATTCTTCGTTGATTACACTCATTGCATGCATGTTTGAATCCAAAGTTATCCAAACATGAATGAAACATGCATGATGCATCTTAAATTCCTGGTAGGGTAAAAGTTTTTGGAAAAAAGGCAAGAGAACTTTTTCAAACAAGAGTTGTTTAAACTGTCTAAACGGATGTTTCTTCAGATAAGAGGCAAACCTAACCCAAACATGTCCTACACACACTTGAGAGATGAAAGTAGTGTAAGGATAGGAAAGCCTGGACCTACGGATGTATGTGTCATTCGCATCGGTTACAGGGATTGAGATGACGGGGGCGTTTATTCTTTACCCCAAACACTACAGGTAATCATTGGCAACCTCTTTAAGCGGTGGTTTTCGTTCTTAAATCCTGTCAAGAACCGCCCACATTGGGGTCATACAGAGGTAAGTCCAGCAGCAGTAGGAGGAAAATGGTTAGAAATTTTCTTATCCGGACTAACATTAATCTTCGTGTGTTGATATACATTGATTCAGGTGCCATAGGATGAAGAAGAGACATTCAATTCTCTATCCTAGACACTTTTACCCTTTTTCACAGTTAATTTGAGCCTACACACTCATTTCATGAACCCCGATTGGTGATCATTGCATAGCCCAAGGCGAAGGCGGCGAAGGCGGCGAAGGCGGCGAAGGCGGCGAAGGCGCCCATGGACAAAAGAGTTCAAAAGATAGGGTTTACAAGAGAATTCCAAACCAAAATGTTTAGACATGATGAGATTCAAGTTGCGCATCTCACATGATCATCAAAGATCGTGGTTCCAAAAGAAGAAGGAAAAGACGGGATTGAAAGGGAGAAAAAGCCAAATCCCTGCACACCAAAACAAAAAAGAGGGAGAGAGGCAAGGCGCCTGATAAGAACAAAACCGACCCTCATCAAAGTGAGTGAAAATCATAAAATTAATTTTGTGAACATCAAGAGATTACTCGATAGCTTAATCCCCGACAAGATCTGGAGTGACAAAGAATCCCCAGGAGCTATTTGGCAAAAAGGCTACTCCTCAATTGGGCCATGACCAACCTGCAAAGACAAAAAGATGAGTGATGTCCTTCAAAGATTGGATTATCCTAGAACTAAGGACATGCTTTTGAAATGCATAATATTCTCAGAAGACTGAAGGTGTTCTTCAAAGAATGACCAATAAAGGATAGAACACATGACCAATCAGCAATGATCACCAATGTTAAATCCTTCCTAATTCCAGGCCAAAAACAAGCCTTTTTCGGTCCCCAATCCTATCAATGTTACAACCTTTGATAGTCTTTTCCAACTAAGACACTTGGGCTAATGCATACCTTAGCTCGAAGAGGTACGAACAAGACTGTTTCTTTCTCATTTTGCAAGGTTCTTAACTTGTAAACTAGGAGCAGATGATGGAAACTGCAATTCAAAAGACTTGACTCGAAAGTTGAGTCCCCCTTTGGAAACCATGTCCAAGTCTACATTACGATCTCAAGGAAGACCTCCCGATCGATCAAAATGTATTCGTTGCGAATGGCCCTAAAACCTAGGTACAGGTTCGTATAAAATTCGAGTGCTCTCTTTATAAAAGACGAATGCCAAAGACTTGGTGAGAAGCACTCTTTGATGAAAACACTCTAACAGCATGCTTTAAAACAAGCTCTTTTGGAAATTTTAAATTGTTAAATCTAAATTTTCTTTACCAGGAAATTTTGATCACCTTTGCATGTGGCAAGATGTCTTGGATAACCTTCAGGATTATGATCCACTGTACATGACTGCAATTATAGTTACAGGATTTGATCAGTCTCATAATTGTCATCACCTCAAGATTACTGATGTTTTCTTAAATGAGGAAAGAATTTTCAGGTTTAAATTTCTGTAGGATTCATGGTAATCCCAAGTCCCCGAAGGATACCTTGCTCTGCAATGGAGAGCTTAAGTTTATTTTTCTGCAAGATCCCTGGTAACCACATATCTCAGGAAAATACATTTTAAATGAAAAATTTTGCAGGTTTGACCTTTTTGCAGAATATCTGGAGTCCTCAAATCACAGAATGTCAAAAGGACAATCATTGAATTCAACTTTCTATAAAATTTTTGGGTTATCCCTATATCCTAGAAGAATCACGTTAATAGAAGTTTTTGCAGGTTTGAACTTTCTGCAGAATGTCTGTAGTCTCCAGATCTCATAATGTCACCTCCCATGTCAAAAGGACATCATTTGATTCAACTTTCTATGAGATTTTAGGTAACCCCTGGATCCCATAAGAATCCAGTTAATAAAAGTTTTTGCAGGTTTAAGCTTTCTGCAAGATACTTGGAGTCCCTAAATCCCAGGATGGCATCTTGCACGTTAAGAAAACAATCTTTAGATTCAGCTTTCTGCAAGATTGTAGGAAACCCCTAAATCTCATAACAGACACTTTGGTAATCTTGAGAATAAGGTATACCTTTCCTATAGATACATGGCAAGTCTTCAAAGGTAAGGAGAACCATTCCCACGAGTGAGCCCTTTTTAAGAGTAAATCTCTTTCAGGGACTGATCCATAGACGGATCGAGTCTATGGCAAGTCTTCAAAGGTAAGACAAACCAGACCCCTTGGTAAGCCTTATAGAAGGCGAACCTTAGACAAACTCCAAAGAACGGATATGTCATCCATAGGTTTCGGATAAATAGAAATCCTATTCTTGGTTTGATCCATCATACCGATCAAAATCTTTGACAAATCCCAAAGAACGGGTAAGTCATCCTTAGGTTCTTGTCAGATAGGAATCTCATTCTGCTTTGATATACCATACAAGCTAGAGTTTAATCATCCTAGGAATCTCAAAATGCGAATCTTTAGATATTCACTTGAATTCGCCACACACCGCGCATGTCGTATGAGCATCAGGCAAGTGAGTAACAAGCAAGCAACTCTACTCTCCTCTCTCACATCAGCAAGAACAAAACGAGCAGAGCGTCCACCAGCACGACAAGAAAGATTGCATGTCAGGATTTGTTTTTATTTTTCCTGGTAGAGTCGATCTAAACTCAGGTGTCACCTGTCTTTGAGTGAAACCTCTTACGAGATTCTTCTCAAAGAGGGGCAGATGTTGACACCTAATTTTCGATTAGTCTTTTTCAATTTATTTTTGAAAAATTCATAAAATAATTTCAGAAAAGTTGAAAAATTACAAAATCAACTTTGGTAACCTTGGCCAAGCCTAAGGAGTCATTTTTGACCAAAAATTATTTTTTTGTATTTTTTGGTATTTTTGAAAAATAGAAAGTAAATGAAAAATCAAGAAAAATAGCATTTAAGGTCACAAAAATATGAAAAAATAGTCAATATTTTTCTTTTAATTCCCTCGTCTTCTTGACCTCAAAAAAATTCCAAATTCGAGTTCAATTTTATGTGTTCTTTTGTTACACATATGATTGAATTTGGTAAAAAAAATGTTAATTGAGTCTTTAATTTGTAATTTTGACATTTTAAGGGTTTTGATGTTCAATCTGATTGTCCTTCTTTGCAATTTAGTCCAATTGTTTGCACAAATTGCTTAAGTGCATGAATTGGGCCAAATTGCATACTTATTTGCAATTTAGTCCTTGAATATGGGTATATTTGAAATTACTTTTAATTCAAGAACTTTCATCTCAAATTGGAACCACTACCCAATATTTTTCACCATTCCGAATCGATTGGCATAGGTAGTTTGGTCCAATTTAACCGTTTAAACCTTCAATTTCATAATTTTCCGAATTGCAATTAAAAATAAATATGGAACTTTCATAGAAATTGACATGAACTTTTGGGCAAAACCACATTTTTAGATAATATTCATGTCATAAGTTTTATTCTGAGGTTTAATTGCGAAATTTCCCCACCGATTTTGAATAATTTTGAAAATTACAAGTTGAAACCATTTCGGACCGGCTAGACAGCCCTATCAAACCGATCGAGAACAGTGTCATCTTCAACCTTAGGAGTCACACGCAAGTGAATAGTCCCCAGGCTGATTTTGATCATCAATTGAAGGCCGATTCAAAGGTAATTGTACAAGCAATGGTGGGCATATAATTGCCCTCACCCTTCCCTGTCGATCAACACCAGCAGAATTGTTCGACGTCGCCGGAGTAGAGAGTAATCAACCGGTCATCCTCTCGGGACTTGTAAAAGTCAACGAAGCCAAATTCAGCTCAAATCCGTGCCAAATTCGTGCAAAATGGGACTTGTTCGAGAACCAAATGGAGCTATACGGAATACCCAACATCCCCGATGCCGTTTAAACCTAAAAGCATATGATCTCACGTGTAATTTGTGACAGTCTAATTTTTCCTATCATTTCAAGACTAATTAATGAGAAAGTATCTAACGATGTATTTCAGTTGTATCTCACTCGAATCTGATCAATCTTAAGTTGACTAGCCAAAAGGGAAAGGCTAACCCGAGACAAGGTACGTGGACCTAGGAAATTCGAATAGGAAATGACACTTTGACCATAAGGATTGTCGATGGGACATTTAGAGCCATAAATGGCCGATCTAAGAACGATTAAGGAATACATTGCTAGCGTTATACGATTGGAGCGCGGGTGATGCCGCTAAACCATTGTATAATTTGCAAAATTTTCCTAAATCGAATAGCGACAATCGAGACCGTCGGAACAAATGATAGACCCTCACAATTACATGACAACCAAAGTCTCCAAGAATTGACGAGCCCTAATTATGAAATGAATCACAGGGTCGATACGCGTAACGTCTGCAAAAACCACCCGCAAGTTTGAGATAAGTTGGAACCACGTCTGATAGAGAAATGATTCACAAACTAGTCTCGAAATTAGAAAAATGAATAATCAAGAATTTCAACATTATAATCGGATTGGCCGTCGCCTTATCGAAGAAATTTAGAATCAGAAAAACGAAGTTCCGGACGTCGGTGGTAAAATTACCATTTTGCCCCTCAAGCCTTGACCTTGCGTTTATAATTGGACAAGGGCATTTTGGTCATTGAAGCCCCATTATAGGCTGCCGAAAATTAAATAAATTGAGAACCATTGGATGAACATTGATTGAAACATGGATAAGTGTCAAAGAATTAAGCCTTGATGTTGATAGACCCACTTTTAACCTACCATTCAACCAAGTTGACCAAGCCATTGAAGTATAAACCTCTCTCTCTCTCTCTCTCTCTCTCCTTGGCCGAATACCCCCTCATTCTACCGATCACCTTCTTCTTCTTCTTCTTATCTTGCTGCCGAGAGCTACACCGCCGACCAGCCACAGAACGCCCATTAGCTCTCTTCGACCGCCACCTCCGGCCACCGCCTAGACCCAAGTAGACCACCAGCCCCTTCTTCATCCTCTTGCCAACATTTTACAAGTGGAAGTAAGCCATTTGACCACCTGAGGACCTCCGGCAGGACAATCTCCCGGAAGTCGACGGAAACCATCGCTGCTGGAGGTAAGCCACGGTTTAGGCTTCATAGAACTCCGAAACCTTTGAATTTTTCGATCAAATTTTGTGGATACCTAGTGAACTTGTAGACTGAGTTGTGGTAAAAATTTTGGAGGGATTTGACGGAGTTTTGACCCCAAATGAGTCTTGTGTTTGAAGGACCAGAACTGATCGGTTGAAGACCCGGAGGAACCGGGGCCGTTCAAGGACTTTCCGGCGTCGCCTTGGCTTCGAATTTTTGGTGAGGCTCTCCAAACCCTAGAACTACATGTTAGCAAGTAGATTAGTGAATAAATTGAGTATTAAGGTTAGTTTAAGGGCTGAATGGTTGAGATATGTACGGAACCTAAAATGCCTTGTTCGGTTCTGTGCATACCGATTCTGTTGGGGACTATTAGTGTTGGAATTGAGTCTCAAATTCATCATTGAGACATGCTAGGATGTTGATGAACATGTCAATAAGGTTTATGTTCCATGGATTGGCGAATTGAGAAAGAAAAATTGACGATTGGATGAATTTCCTTAGGTTACGCGATTGATTTGTTCTTGGGCTATTTGGACCGAACCCTTGGAGTGCTTGGGAAGAGATTTTTGTTGAGTTAAGCTTGAGGTAAGGAGTTTCTAAACCTTGAATAGGAAGGTTGGACTCAATTAGGTGAATTGAGTGTGAATTTGATTGGTTCTTGGAAGGTCATGACGTAATTGTCCAATGTACGTCCTAGAAAGATATAGATGACTCGAATGCTTGACAATGCTTGTGTCATGAAATGATGTGTTGCAATTGAATGTTGAATTTAATTGCCTCGCATGCCATTGATGTGTTGCTCGTGCATGAGTTTCAAATTGAGCATGTGATATGAATTGAAATGAGCATGTGGCATGTCTGAAGAATTGTAATACCCTGAGGCGTATGAGACGCGAGGTTGTGTGGATGAATGCCCTGAGGTGCTGAGGCGCGAGGTTTGAATTGAATGTCAACCTGAGGCGTATGAGACGCGGGGTTGAGAAGGCCAAAGTCCTGATGCGTTGAAACGCGAGACGGAGTTGAGATGTGTCGACACAGGCCTGAAGTGAAATTAAAAACCCGATGCGTTTACGCGGGTTTATCAATGAGATGGTCTGAGGCGTATTTACGCAGACCGAACCTGAGGCGTTCTAAACGCGGGCGTGATAATGAGGAGGCATGGAAGGGTGGAAGGTGTAATCTTGCTTCGCTATGTGTGTTTAATTCTGATGATGTGTATGGTGCCAAAATTGCATGCTTGACACTCGTTTTATTCGCATGTTATTTAATGATTGTTGAATGCCTCATGTGACTATTGTGCATTATATCCTTGATTGCAATTACCTGAGTGTACGGTCAGCCTAACCTTGGGTCAAGACCTACCTTATTGAGATGCAAATTTCACCTTGTTGTGAGACCCCATTTTCAGATCCTAGACCGTGATCATGTGGCCAATCAGGTTTGGGGACCCGAAAGAGATGTCAATATATTTTGATGAGTTCCCGAACGGACAGGAAACTGTATACGTTAGGAAATGCACGGTGGTTTGGGTCGATGAGGGTGGCAGCAGCTGAAAGCCTCATAGATATGAGACCTGGTTTAGGAAGGTATGGGGTGTTTCTACGGGGCCACTGAAACCCACTAAGGTACCCCGCGGGGTAATCCCCAATTGATGTCACCCCGATCGGGATTCAGTGGAGGCTGAGGGGTCAGTAGCCGGCTCGAGGAACGTACCTAAGAGGACCCCGACCTTGGAGTACATCGATGGGTCATTGTGATTGAGGCCATCGAAAACGACCAGGTGGAGACGTCAGCTGACGAGACACTCAAGGACACTGTGGAGGTTTGCTCTAAAACACTCTCACAGTACGAGCCATCTGAGGATACGAAGGATACTGACGACTCCAACAGCTCCATTTAGGAGTTCTAGTTTCTGGTCCGATGTTTTGATGGTGACCCCAATGCCGCTTCTTTTGGCGATGATGATGGCTCTCTTTTGCATTTACCCTGTCACCCCTACTGACCAGCAAGTCTAGTTTGCCATGCTCTTGTATGAATATTTGAGAACTTATGTATTTTATTGGTATTCTCGTTACCCAGATCCCATTTTTATCATTGTACGGAGAAGTTGTTTATTATCGCTTCCGCTTGCTATCGATATGGTTCACCTCTCGACCCACATGCATCCTGGGACCGAGAGAGAGAGTTTATGCTTGCAGGGAGTCGCGCACTCGTGACTAAGGCGCGGGGCGTAACACAATTTAAGTGGGCAAAGCTTCCTCCCAATTGAACGGGAAACCAAAAATGAGATATACAGTCTTGAACGGCATTCTGAAGAAGAGGTTGGGTCATTCGGTTTCTAAAGAGTAACAGAAGAGAGAGAGAGAGAAGGAGATAGAGAGAGAGAGAGAGAGCTCTCCAACCTCCATTGTTGAGAGCCAGAACTCGAAATCCCGCGGCACTAGTTAGGTTTTTTACAACCAAAATGAAACCAACAAAAGCCACCGAAAGCTTTCATGAGGCAAGAGGAGTCAATCGCCACTGCCCACACTCTCTGAAACCTCGAAAAAAGGTGAGTCACGACTTTGAGCTTCTCACCACGCATCAATGGCGACTTGCCTTACACTCGATCATTCTTGCATTTCTTGTGTGCGTTTTACTTCCTGAGCATTACTAAGCTCGATTGTACCTTGTTTTTGTGTCAATTTTGCATAATGCCCCGCGTTTGAGCCATGAAACTCCTCTCGCCATTATCGATTCTGTCGAAACTTCCCTAGCTCAAGCTAGCGTAAACCAGGTCAATCAGACCTATAGGTAAGTCTTCTGAACTTCAATTGAAGGTGCTCTGTGAAGCAATCGGTCGATGTGCTCTGAATCATGCGATTGAACTGCCATGCTCATATACTGTGTAAGCTTCATTATTCTTGATTTTTTCTGCGAAATCGTATGATTCTACGATATGTTGTAGGTGAGATGTAGAAGAGTCGATTGCCACTTGATTCGAGTCAATTGGTCAAGATTTGATCCAACGACTGGGGTTAATCGAGTCCATTTTTTAATTGTCTCCGATTAGTAATTAGAAATATTAAGAAATCGATTTTTAATAAGAAAATCAAAACGGTGCCGTTTAGGTTAATAGTCAAACGATGTCGTTTAGGTTAGCGAAGATGAATGGTCTAGATCGAGTCTAGTCTTTTAATCGTAGCCACAGGTTCAGGTAATCAGATCTAACGGCTAAAGGATAGTCGGTTTTTGATCTGAGCTGTAGGTTTCAGTCAATTGATCCAGTGGCTGTGGAATAGCCATGTGGTTCAATAGGAATAGTTGGATCGAATCGGAATAAACATAAAAGTAAAAAACATGGAACGACGTCGTTTTGCGGCCGGTCTCTCTGCATGTTCGGGTCTGGCTCGGGTTATTCGATCCAAGTGGCTCGGGTCGACCTGGTCCGAAGAATATTTTTCATAAAAAAAAGTCCAAAAATGATTTTAAAAAATAAGAAATTTCTTAGAAATTTCTAAAAAAATGTTTGAAAATTCTTGAAAAATCCCAAAAAAAAAATTTGAAAAATCATATGGAACTTCCAGTCACCCTAGAAATTCCCAAAAATTGAGGATAAACCACAGACAACTAGTTAATCTCATTTTTGGGATTTTTTTTATCCATTCTTTTAGAAAATGATGATTTTGCCCTTTAGGGGTAATTCAACCCTGCGGTGTATCTGAGATATGTCGAAAATGTCAGGATAAGAATTAGGGTTAGTTAGGTGGCTAATTTTTCTGCTCGGATTTTCGAATCTCATCTTTTTTTCATAATGACGATTTTACCCTCAAAGGGTAAATCGTCTTTCCTATCCTAAGAAAAATTATCGAAATTGCTCGGAATTAAGATTTGGCTCTAGGAGTTGACCAATCCTTCCATTTGAGATCTTCAATCATATAAATACATCACACTCGATGACTTAGGACAGATGCCTCAAAATCAATAAACAACAACATACAGAGGTTCAACTCCTAACCTACCAATCAGGTGTACAACTCTATTATCACAAAGACAAATCTCATTCTATGTGTCATTGGTCACTAACTCTTCAAGGCCAATCCTTGGCAAGCCCGTGCTTCCTCCGCCTGTAACCTATAAAAAAATGAAGCCCCTACTAGGGTGAAATATAAATCTTAGTAAGGTGGGTCCTAACCCTAGGTTAGGCCAACCGTCCACTCATGCAGTCATCTATCCAATAAATCCAAACTCAGGCTCATACAAGCATATAGGGTACTAGTCAATAAAACACAACATAGAGATGACTGACAAGCATCGATGACCTCAGGTCACACTCAGATACTAATGCACCTACGCTCCCAGCCTGCCACTTCTCATATCCATTAATCTCAGCCTGTCTCAATCTCTAGCCCGCGATCATGTTGCCTCAGGCTCGGCAACCCGCGTAAACGCATCAGGTTCCGATAAATCTCCTGGTCAATAACATCATCCTTACCTCTGCCTGTCTCATTCTCTAGTCCGCGAACTAGTCGCTTAGGCTCTGCCCGCGTAAACGCATCAAACCGTCATCGGTGATCCACGTAAACGCATCATGTCTCGATTTATCTCCAGGCAAGGTTTATGAGCTCATACTTAACCCCGCGAGCTCGTCATATTAGGGTATATATATCCTGTCCCGCGTCTCATACGCTTCAGGGTCTCTTCGTCCCGCGATTAAATCGCATCAGGACTTGGCCATCGCAACCCCACGAACTTGTCGCATCAGGGCGCTATGCAATATCTATTTCCACCCCGCGATCTTGTCGCATCAAGGTATTCATTTTCTTGCCTCATGTCTTACACGCCTCAGGGCCTTACCATGGCGTACTCATGCCGTGACTCATCAATCCAATTCTCATACAAACTAAACGTGCAGCTCATGCACAGTTGGATTATTCGTGGCATGCGAAACAATCAATGATACACATACATGGCAGACAATTTAAATATATCCAATATCACACATGAACCTCCTTTAACCATTTAGAACACATTAATAATTATCCCCTTAGAACACTCTCAAAAATCGATCAAATTATCTTTCGACTCACCCAATCGAGTCCAATCGTCATAACATAGGGTTAGGAATCCCCTTACCTTTGATTTGACAACACAAATTACTCCTCTTGGACCCTTCAAGGTTTTGGCCAAATCAATCCAAAGCCAATTCATCGCGCAACCAAATAAAATTCAACTAATTTATCAATTCTCAAGTCCAATTCCTCAATTCATTAACCCCTATCATCCATAACATATCCCTCAACATCTCATCACATTATAATCATCAATTTGCAGCTTAAAATTACCAATCTCAGCCTCCCACAGATTCGGTTTGTACAAAATTAAACCGATCCTCCTTGGTTCGATATAAACCGAGCACTACTAGCCCTTAATCCAATTCTTAATCCACCATTTAATCATTAATCTACCTCTTAACATGTCCTTTTAGTGGTTTGAGAGGCTCACGGTGAGTTTGAGCTTGATTGGTTGCCGAAAACCCTTTTACATCGCCAGATTCTCCCTTGGTCAGTACTAGCAGTTTTCTGGGCAGAATGTACAAGGCCATTTCGAGGTCAAAACTTCATCAAATAAATCCCCAATTTTTATCACAGGTTCCTACACATGTCTACTAAGTCTCCACCAAATTTGAGCTTTAAACTCCAATAATTCGACCTTCAAATGGACTGAGGAATAGACCTACCTCAGGTTGGCCCCAGTTCTGTCGACCTGTGGGAGAATGCTTGCTCCGAATTCCACAGAGCTCCAACAACTTGATTCAAGTTGGAGGACATCGGCAAAAGGTGGATCTATACTATTGTGGTCGGCCGGCATCAGCTCATGGCCGGAAGTGGCCCTCGCGGGCACCGAACAGAGGCTCTAGAATTGATCACTGGTTCCTCCAAGTCAGTTTCTGGGCGAAATGCACAAGGTCTGTTCATGGTTAAAAAATCATCAAATTGAGCCTAAATTTTTACCACAGATTTCTACACGTCTTAGCTTGATCTCCACAAAATTTGAGCTATATATTCCAACATTTCGACCACCAAAGGGACTGAGAACCGAACCTACCTCAGATTGGAACAGTTTCTATCGACTCTCGGGAAAATCCTTGCTCCGGACTGCTCGGTGCTCCAAATGCTCTGATTCTTATTGGAGAATGTCGGCAAGACATAGATCTTTCTTGTAGTGGCTGGCCGATATCCAGGAGTGGCCAGAAGTGGTCGTGGTGGCCGGCAAACAGAAGCTTCGGCGGTAATCGGGCGACAACAGAAACTGAGGAGGAAGAGGAAGGTGATCTCGGTTCTTTGGGGGAGGTGGGTCTGCCGAATGAGGGTTTGTGGAGAGAGAGAGAAGAGAAAATTGGTTATATCTAACAAGTGTGGTCAAATGAGTTGATTGGTAGGTGGATGAAAAGGTGAAGTGACCATAGTCTCTAATCTCTTGACACTTGGCATTGTCTTCCCAAGATGAGATCCAATGGCTCCTGTTTATCCTTGAATTTTCGGCAGCCAAGGGAGTTTGAAAGACCAATTTTCCCTTCTTTGATTATAAGGGCAAGATTCTAAGCTTGAGGGGCAAAACGGTCATTTCACCCCCAACGTTCTGAACGTCGTTTTTCTCGTTCCGGAAACTTCGGTTGGGCAACGGCCATTCCAAATAAAGTTGGGATTATTTATTGTCCATTTCAAATCTTTCAAGGCTCATTTCTGATAGTTTCTTCTATCAGAGGTGATTCTAGTCTATCCTGAACCGACGAGCGACTTTTTGCAGACTATACACATATTGACCCCGTGATTCTCATCACGTTTACGGCTCGTCAATTCATGGCGACCTTGGTTGTCATGTAATTGCGAGGGTTTACCACTAGTCCCTATGGTCTCGATCGTCACAGTCCGATTTAGGATAATTTTGCAAATCGTACGTTGGTTAAGCGGCATCACCCGCACTCCAATCGTACAACGATCGCATGGTAATCCTTAATCGTTCTTAGATCGGCCTTTTAATGGTCTCAAATATCTCCTTAACAATCCTTATGGTCAAAGCGTCATTTCCTATCCGAGTCGCCTAAGTCCACGTATCTCGTCTCGCATTAGCCTTTCCTCTTTGATCAGTCTACTCAAATTGATCAGGTTCGAGCGGAATACGGTTGAAATCCATCTCTAGATACACACTTCTCATGAATGAGCCCAAGATCGATTGAAAATCAGAATGTCACATATATTGCTTATGATGACTCTTTATGTGAGGTACGTGAATATTAAGATTTCGAGGAGGGACTTGAGCTCTATTTATGGATATTTTAACCTATCCCTTCATTATAGATAAGGCTTATCTCAACCCACATTATCTAGTTCCATATTATACTAAATAGGAAATCCTATATTTTTTCTTTGTTAGACCAATTAATAATTACACGAACAATTTATAAAGCCCATATAAATATATATTCTAACATTCTTCCATTTGTGCTATATTAAATGAAAGTGTGATATATATGTGCATCTTTATAATGGTCTAGAGATAATTCCTGATAGTCAATCCGATCTCATAAAATCTTAAGCACCAAATCATGACAATAATTGTATCAAAAGACACATAGCCATCCATGGTCACAAATGTTCTTAGCTTTACAGATATGGAGTTAATGTGGTAGTGTGGCAAACGTGTCACGCCCTGCGTTTTAAGACGAGTACGCCACATCCGCCAATACCTGTCTTAAAACCTAGGATACGGTAACCATGAAGCTACATGAGATAAAATACGCATGCGGAAGGAAAATAAACAAACGTCTCCGTACCAATTAGACCAAAGAACGACTTGGGATAACAAAATGTATATACCTAACATAAAATAAAGGTTCACCCCTAACCGGTCAAGGTAAAGTGACGGGTAGCTTATACAAAAAGGATCTAAGGAAGACTGAAGACCAAAAACCCAAAAGACAACCAATGGTCCTCAAGCAAAATCCCACATCAATTGAAAAGTCCTCAAAAGAAAATGCATGGTGTCTAAGGATACCAGATGGAGCTAATATTCTCCTCTTCGTCTTCATCCTTGTATTCTTCAGATAGCCTAGGTGAATCGGCAACATTCCTCAAGACTTGGGGTCTGAAAAATAAGTCCCACAACAGGGTGAGATTTACATCTCAGCAAGCTAATCCTAAATCCATACGAAGCCGTTAATACTCCCAAACACAATTTTAAACAGTAAGTAGAGGTACATTAAGAAAGGCACATGGTAAACAATCATCCAAGCACATCATCAAATTGGCATATAAACCACAACTCAAGGCACGTACGAAGATATGAGACCAAGCTTAACGTACTAGCAATAAAATTCTTTTCATTATCTCAGCCCGCGTCAATACGTCTCAGGCTTGGCCTGCGTCAATATGCCTCACGCTTGGCCCACGTCAATACGCCTCAGACCACAACAGTTGATGAACCCGCGTTAAAACGCCTCAAGTTTCGAATGCCATAACAAGGCTCGAGTCGACACGTACTAAACTTATCCCGCGTTATGACGGATCATGATATAAGCTGACCCCGCGTTCTGACGCATCAAGGTGCCATAGGCCATTAGGCTCATAAATCAAACTCTCCTCTAAAGGAACTTCATGATCGAGTACAGTTTTATCAAACAAGTAATAAATCTTTATCATGCGAGACATCAAGGCCAATTGTAAAGCTCCACATCCCTTGGAGCTCGTCACATCCGCCACAGATCAATAAATACCCAGGAACAACTCACAGCCTAAAATGAAATGAAACACCCATATGGAAGGAGAGACAATCACCCCCGACAAATGAAAGAAACAAAAGGAAATTTGGAATGATTTAAAAGAACACACTTATTACATAACATAAACATCCAGTTACAACTGATGGAAAGAAAAGGATGTAAGGAAAGCCGCACACCCGGGTGAGACAAGGAATTAAGGCCTAAGTCCAAAAGGTTACTGCTTAGCCTTCCCCAAAATCTAACATCAAATTGGTCATAATCCCTTTTTCCTTGAACCTCTACATCCAACTACTCGGAAGAACCACTCAACTCGTCACTTCCTTCATCTTCGTCGTCCTCTGGGTTGTACTCAGAAAATGTTTCAGATGGCACCTCCTCAAATATTTCTTCAGAATCCTCTTTGGTTTCCTCCTTGTTATCTTCGTCAGTATCCGCTATCACGTCGGCAGAGAGCTCGATGTAGTTCATGTATTCCTCAGTAGGGGGAGACTTTGACTCCCCAGGAATGTTTCTCAATCCTCCTACTGAAGCCGAATTCTCCACCTTGATCTCAAGATGGGACGGATGACACTAATTAGGAACTACCTCTGAAGGAACATCTTCAGGCAACAGAGGGCCTATCAAGTTACTATTCCCAGGCGACGAAACCACGCTTCAAAGTGGTAGAGTTGCAGCTTCATCTTTCCTTCGTGCACCCAAACAGTTGTACGCTTCCTAACATATAAAACACCTTTCCTTGCGGAAACTAGTCAAAAAGGGCAGTCGTCTCTTTCGGATCACCCAATCGGATAGGCAGCATGTTTAAGGCTTGAGGTCTGAAAATGTGTCCACTACGGGGTGAGATTTACATCTCAGAAAGTGAAACCTAAACGTACGCCTAAACACCAATCCCCCCAGACGACAAAACTACACCAGATGCAGGCATTCATCAATGCAATGGCACAAGGCATCAATAAATCAGACATATCAACAAGCCAAGCATGGATAAGCATCACAATCAATCGTACTCAACCTCATGGGTTCAAGCTTTAAGCACATGGGGTATAAATAAACACCCATAACTTCAGAGTACTCACAACCATTCATCGCCTGGGCTCTCAGGCTACGATGTACTTCTCTAGGCACTCTGGCCCGTTGATATCATCGGGTCTCAAAGCCAATCGATATCATCAGGGCTCATAGTCAATCGATACCAATGGGGCACATAGCCAATCGGTACCTCTGAGGTTCACAGCCAATTGATATTACAGGGCTCACAACCACTCGATACCACCGGGGCTCACAGCCAATCGGTATCGTATGATAAACAACATTCAATAGCTTCAAGTAACTCAAGCCATAGGTTTCATCAAATACTTCATTCATTCAACTAATCCATCTAGCAGTGTCCTAATATTCAAGTAAGGTTTAGGAAACACTTACATGTCGATTAAGCTAGCAAGTTCCCAATCAAACAGTCCCCTAACCCAGAAGACTCGCGGCCAAACAATGTTCCTAGAGAAATTTCATCAAAACCATGTCACAAACCATTCATTCTTCAATTTCACCACACCAATACCTCAATAACCAATCAAAGAACAACCTAAAATGTCTCAACAGCCATTTAAAGGGATGGCGACACTCCAATGGACCCTCACAATATTTGGTCCAATCAATCCTTCGACAAAACAGAACTGATTTTACTTTAGTCCGCACAAATCGATCAATAAATCGATCTTAGGTTCCAATTCCTCATGAATTTAACTTGCCAAGACGTTATTCTATATGTCTAGGAATCTCACTGAGAGTTTTGAAGCGAAACGACACCTCGAAGCCCTTGGAACAGCTCGATTTCCCTACGGTCCTCAAACGGCAAAATCTGTCCTGTAAAAATCACTTCTATTCAACCATAAAAACACCTTAAATCCTTAATAAAATTATCATATCTACTCGGTCAACTCAATTACTAGGTGTTATGGAAATTCCACAAAACATTTGGAGTTGATCGGAGTCTCTAAGAGGGTAAACGAAGGCCTTACCACAGCTCGCTTAGAATCTGTCCAGTTTTGGTTTCGGGGCAGGTCTGGAAAAACCACTCCACGAAACAATGAACTACCAATTGAAACTTGTAGAGGATAGATTGGGCTAGCTATTGGCGATCGGAGCACAGCGAGACGGTGGCCGGAGGTGGCCGGCGAGAGTAGCGAACAGAGTGGGCAGAATCGGTTGACTACGCAGTTTTCGGTGGAGAAGAAAAGAAGAAGAAAATGAAAGGAAAATGGAGGGGGAGGGGTATATGGCTGAAGAGGATGTATAATGAGGCATTTCACACAAATAATAGAGAATGAAATTGACAAGATTGATTTGGTGGGTAATTAATGCATGAAGCTCTCTTAGGTTGACACTTGGCATATCCCAATAATGTCATACCTTAGCTTTGACTTCATTTGACCTCATCCATATCATTTTCGGAAGCATATAGAGGGGCCTTAATGACCATTTTATCCTTCAAAAATCTTAAGGCAAGGGCAAATGATCGAGGGGCAAAATGGTAATTATGCACTTTTCGTCCAAAACTTCACTTTTCCAATTCTAAATTACTATTGGCAAGACGACGTCAAACTCTTTTCTAATGTTGGAATTCTCTATTTCCAATTGCCAATTTTGAGCTTTCATTTTGGGATCAATCGTACGTCGACGTATCCTTAGTTCATCTCGAACTAACGAGCAGCTTTTACAGACGTTACGCGTATCGACTTTATGATTCTCATCACACTTAGGACGACTCAAGTTACGACAGCTTTGATTGTCATATAATTACGAGGGTTCATTGCTAGTTCTGACGGTCTCAATCGTTATAGATCGAATTAGGAAAATTTACAAATTATACATTAGTTAAGCGGCATCACCCGCGCTCCAATCATATAACGCTAGCAATGGATTCCTTAATCGTTATCTGATCGATCTTTATTGGTTCTAAATGTTCTCTCAAAAATCCTTTTGGTCAAAGTGTCATTTCTTTTTCGAGTTTCCTAGGTCCACGTATCTTGTCATGCGTTAGCCTTTCCCTTTTGGTCAGTTTACTCAAAATTAATCAAATTCGAGCGAGACAAAACTGAAATACATCGATAGATACATTCTCATTCAACAGCCTCAAAGTAGCAGGAAATTCAAAATGTCACAACTCTTCTCCCCTTACAGAAATTTCGCCCTCGAAATTTGCAATAAACCTAACTATTCAAACAAATTGGGGTATTGACATCTCATAGCCTCTTCGCTTTCCCACGTAACGCCTCCATTCCATGATGCTCTCATATCACCTTGACTAGCGAAATCGTCTTATTCCTCAAGACTTACTCCTTTCGATCCTGGATTCTAATGGGCTTTTCCACATATGATACCTTATCATCTATTTCAATGGTCTCAAAATCCAGAACATGAGTCGGATCTGGCTCGTACTTTCTTAGCATGGATACATGAAACACATTGTTCACTTGCGATAGGTTCGGCGGCAGGGCGAGTCGACAGGCCAAAGTTCCAATTCACTCCAAAATTTCAAAAAGACCTACGTATCTCGGACTCAGTTTTTCCTTTTTTCCAAATCGAGACAATCCGCACATTGGTGATACTTTCAAGAAAACATGATCACCAACTTGGAATTCCAAGGATTTGCGTCTTTGATTAGCATAGTTCTTCTGACGACTTTGTGTCGTTCTCAGCCTTTCTCCAATCACTTTTATCGTCTTAACTGATTGTTCCATTAATTTAGGGCCTGTTATACTCCTTTCTCCAACTTCATCCCAACACACAGGCGTTCTGCGAGCTCTACAGTAAAGTGCTTCAAACGGTGCCATACGAATGCTCTGCTAGTAACTGTTATTGTACACAAACTCCACTAGACGTAGTTGGTCCTCCCACCACCTTTAAAATCTATGACATATGCTCATAACATATCCTCGAGCGTCTGAATCGTCATCTCTGACTATCTATTAGTCTGTGGATGATATGTAGTATTGAATTGTAATCTAGTTCCCAAAGTCTCCTGAAGACTCTTCCAAAAGTTTGCTGTAAATTTAGGATATCTGTCCGATGTAATCGTGACTGGAACTCCATGCAATCGCACAATCTGACGCATATACAGTTTTGCGTACTTATCCATTATAAAATCCTTTCAGACGGGTATGAAATGTGCAGACTTGGTTAGTCTATACACGACTACCCAAATTGAGTCATGGCCTCTCTGACTCCTCGGCAATCCCATCAAGAAATCCATTATCACATGCTCTCATTTCCACCTAGGGATTTCTAAAGGTTGCAATAATCCTCCAAGCTTGCAATGCTGAGCCTTTACTTGCTGACAGGTTAAACACATTGCCACATACTTAGCTACATTCACTTTCATTCCATTCCACCAGTAGTGTTGACGCTAATTCTGATACATCTTTGTGCTACTTGGGTAAATACTAAAATTGCTCCTATAAGCTTCCGACAAGATTTTTTCCTTAAGTTTCTCGTCGCCAAGCACACATAAGCATCCCCGAAATTTCAGAATCCCATCTTCTGACACTTGAAACTCAAGTTTCCTTTTCGTCGCGTCCATCTTGAGAATCTTTTGAATCTCTGGATTCATAGACTGCAAGGCCTTTACTTTTTCTTAACTTTCAGGTTCAATTCTCAAGGTTGCCACTAAACTAGATAGTTGGCAAACTTCCAATTTAAACTCGGAATCTCTCAATTCCTTTAGTAAGGACCATCCTTTAACCAACAAGAGCGCAATGCTTAATTTCCGACTAAATGCATCCGCGACTCTATTCATCTTTTCAGGATAATACAAAATATCGCAGTCATAATCCTTGAGTAACTCCATCTATCGGCACTGTCTCATATTCAATTCTTTTTGTGAAAATAGATACTTCAAACTCTGATAATCTGTATAAATATGAAATCTTTTACCACACAAGTAGTGCCTCCAAATATTTAGGGCAAAAATGATGGTAGCTAATTCCAAGTCATGCGTCGGGTAATTCATTTCGTGAGGTCTCAACTGTCGCAAAGCATAAGCAACCACTTTCCCATGTTACATCAACACGCACCCTAATCCCTTTAGCGAAGCATCGCTATATATCTCGTAACCTCCCGATCCAAAAGGAATAGTTAATACTGGTGCGATGGTCAATCGATGCTTGAGTTCTTGGAATCTTCTTTCACACTTATCAGTCCATTCGAACTTCGCATCTTTCTTTGCTAGCCTCGTCAACGGAGTGGATATAGATGAAAACTTCTCCACGAATTGCCTATAGTAGCCTGCCAATCCGAGAAAACTCCTAACCTCAGTAACTGTTGTGGGTCTAGGTCATTTCATCACTGCCTCAATCTTTGAAGGATCCACAAAAATTCCTTCTCCAAAAATCACAGGATCAAGGACTACTACTTTATTCAACCAAAATTCACATTTACTAAACTTGGCGTAAAGCGAATGCTCCCTCAAGGTCTACAGAACCACTCTCAAATGTTCCTCATGTTCCTCATTACTCTTTGAGCAAATCAAGATGTTGTCTTTAAAATGATGACGAATCGATCCAAGTACTCCTTAAATACTCGATGCATCAAATCCATGAATGCAGCAAGAGCATTAGTCAAACCAAAAGGCATAACCATAAACTCATAATGCCCATATCTCGTTTTAAAGGCGGGCTTTGGTATGTCCTCTTTCTTGATCCTTAGCTGGTGACAACCAGTCCTCAAGTCTATTTTAGAAAACACAAATGCTCCTTGCAGCTGATCAAACAAATCATCTATCCTCGGCAATGGGTATTTGTTCTTGATGTTTACATGATTCAACTGCTTGTAATCTATACAAAAACGCAAAGTCCCATCCGTTTTCCTTACAAACAAGACCGGCGCTCCCCACGGCGATGCGCTCAGTCTAATGAACCCTTTGTTGACACCTGATTTTTAATCAGCCTTTGTCAGTTTATTTCTGAGTAAAGAGACTTCTCCCTTACTTTTAATACTGCATTTAATTTTTGCTTTTCTTCACACTATTCATCTTTGTTGTTTGGAGTAGAGGTAGGAAAACGCTTTCGGATCCCCGACCGTTGGTCCAAACAGCATAGCTTGTAATACGGTCCATTTTTACATTCAATAAAACACACGAGTTTTATTAGGGACTATGTGACTACAAATCAGCCCAATGATGATACTAGCCTTCCATATGGGAGACGTTTGAGGCCTAATTTGCCATATAGTTCCTGATTTTCAAAAGGTTTTCAAGGAACAAGGATGTCTGAGGATATGAGTATTATTTTCATTTATGCTTGCACTTATTTTGAAATCTCTTTTAAAAAGATTTTTCACACTTATTGATCGCATTTCATATGAAATAGAGACTAACCATTCTCATGACATTTTAGGCATATCATCTAAAACATGCATGCTGGGTTATTATGCGATCAGATCACCAAGATAATTACTCTTGTGACATTGAAGAAGACACGGATGAAGGTTACATAGCCATCCATAGAGATTGGAGTACCTTTGAAAATTCAACACCTTGTACTTTGGAGAGCCAATAGTCATTAATTTGGATAGTGATGCAGATGTCGAGGAATTCAAAATTGGTGGACATCTATCTCGAGCTAAAAGGCTCAGATTTACTGAATTGCTTAACGAATACCAGAACATTTTTGGATGGTCGTACGCTGATATGCCAGGTTTGGATCCAAGAATTGTGGAACATACGTTACCCACAGATCCCAGTATTAAACCCGCGAGACAAGGCAGCAAACGGATGAAACCTGAGTTAGAAGACAGAATCAAAGAAGAATTAATGAAACTTCTTAGAGTATGCTTTATTGAAGCCATCCCTTACTCAGATTGGATTCCAAACATAGTCCCCGTCATGAAAAAAGATGGCAAAGCTCGGATTTGTGTAGATTATCGGGACTTGAATAAAGCTAGCCCAAAAGATGATTTCTCACTTCCCCACATCGATGTGATGGTGGATAGTACAGCTGGGTACGAATTATTCTCATTCATGGATGGATTCTCAGGATATAATCAAATCCTCATGAAACAGAAAGACAAGCCAAAAACTACATTTACCACCTCTTGGGGGAATTTCTATTATAAAGCGATGCCCTTTGAACTAAAGAATGCTTAGGCAACTTATCAAAAGGCGATGGTCACCCTGTTTCACGACATGATGCATAAGAAAATCGAAGTATATGTCGATGACATGATAGCCAAGTCCAAGAAAGGACAAGATCATATTCAAGTGCTACGGAAGCTATTTGAGCGACTATGAAAATACAAGTTGAGGTTGAACCCTAACAAATGTGTGTTTGAGGCGAAATCAGGGAAACTTCTTGGATTCATGGTCAGTAGCAGGAGCATTGAAATTAACCCTTAGAAAATCCAAGCTATCTATGGCCTAGCAACTCCCTTGACGGTGAAAGAAGTAAGAAGTCTTCTAGGGAGATTGAACTACATCACCAAATTCGTCAATCAGTTATCTAACGTGGGTAACCAATTTTTAAACTGCTCAAGAAGGGCGCGAAAGTGACCTGGGATGGAGAATGCAGTCAAGCATTCCAGAAGATCAAAACTTATTTAGCCACTCCACTAGTACTTGTGCTACCAATCCCAAGTCACCCCTTGACCATGATTTAACTATACATCAAGAGTCTTTGGGAGCCTTACTTGCTCAAACAAGCCATGTGGATGTAATGAAAGAGCTATCTACTACTTGAATAAGAAGTTTACTTCATCGGAAGCAAATTATGTGCATGTTGAAAGGGCTTGTGTAGCAATAGTGTGGGTATTTTGCAAATTGAAGCAGTATGCCATTCACCACCACATTCAAGTAATATTGTCTGAATTTGATATCAAAAGCTCTCCGCAGAAATCTATGAAGGAAAGAGCCATAGCTGATATGTTGGCAGAGAACGCCCAAAATCGCACATCTTCTGAACAATTAAAGATAGAAGATCAAGTTCCAAACCTAATAGAAGATAAATGGGTCATATATTTCGATGGTGCCGTTAATCTATCGGGAGCTGGCACAGGGGGCAGTGCTGATATCCCCTTATGGTCAATATTATCCTGTTGCAGCAAAACTGACTTTCCCTTGCACCAACAATATTTCAAAATATAAAGCATGCATCCTGGGCCTATAGTTGGCCATCTCCATGAAGGTACCTAAATTACAGGTTTACGGAGATTCTATACTTATTATTTTTCAAACACAAGGAGAGTGGAACACAAAACTTATCTCTTATCATGAGTACTTAGAAGAATTGGCACTTAAATTCGAAGAAGTGTCGTTTGAATACATGCCAAGAGCGCAGAACCAGTTTGCAGATGCGTTGGCCATGTTGGCCTCCATGCTGCAAATAACTAATGGATTGAAAATAGAGCCATTGAGGATTGGCATAATCAGAAAATCAGCTTATTATATGATGGTCGAAGAAGAATTTGACGGAGAGCCATGGTACCACGATATCAATAATTACCTCTTAAAGAGAGAATTTTCTAATCAATATCAAGTAGGAGATCGAAGATATATAGCCAAGATGGCTAGTAAATTCTTCCTCATGGGACAAACCTTGTATAAAAGATCTTTTGATTCTACTCTGTTAAGGTGCGTAGATGCTAAAGAAGCAAACACTCTCATGAGGAAAATCCATGAAGGTATATGCGGGCCACACATGAATGGCCATCTCCTCGCGAAGAAGATCATGAGACTTGGTTAATATTGGATGACCATCGAATCAGACTGTAATCAACACATCAAGTCGTGCCACCAATGTCAAGTATATGGCGATAAAATTAATGCGCCCCCAAACAAATTGTATCAAATCTTTAAAGTTTGGCCTTTCTCTACGTGGGGAATAGATATGATAGGGCCTATCAATCAAGTAGCTTCAAATGGCCATCGCTTTATTCTAGTTGCAATTGATTACTTCACGAAGTGGATAGAGACCAGTTCTTACACAAATGTCACGGCGAGAAGTGTGGCAAGATTTATCAAGAGGGATATAATCTCTCGATATGGTACCCCTCCAGCGATCATCGCGGATAATGAGTCCAACTTAAACAACAAGATTGTCGATGATCTACTAGATCACTTTAGCGTTCGACATCTTAATTCTTCCCCTTACCGCCCACAAATGAATGGAGCAATAGAAGCGGCAAACAAGAACATAAAGAAGATCTTGGCTAAGACTGTCGAGAATTACAAAGACTGGCATGAGAGGCTACCCTTCGCCTTAATGGCGTACCGGACTTCGATCAATACCTCAACTGGGGCAACTTCTTACGCACTGGTATATGAGATGGAAGCTTTCCTGCCTGTAGAGATTGAAGTTCAGTCTCTAAGAATGTTGTCAGAAGTTAAACTCTCTGAGGCAGAGTGGGTCAAACACAGATATGAGCAGCCAAATCTAATGGATGAGAAACGTCTTAGAGCGATCTGTCATGGCCAGAGTTACCAGAAGAGGGTGACTAAGCCATTTAACTGGAAGGTCAAACCCAGGAGTTTTGAGGAGGATGACCTGGTGATAAAGAAGACTTTTGTGACATTCTGATTTTCAATCAACTTCAGACTCTATAATGATAAGTTTATTTATATCAAGCGATGTATTTCAATAGTACTCCGCTCAAATCTGATCAATTTGAGTAGCCTGACCAAAGGGGGAAGGCTAACGCAAGACGAGATACATGGACCTAGGCGACTCGAATAGGAAAGGCGCTTTGACCATAAGGATTATCGAGGGGATATTTAGGACCGCAAAAAAGTCAATCTAAGAACGATTAAGGATTACCATACGAGCGTCGTACGATTGGAGCGCGGGTGATGCCGCTTAACCAACGTACGATTTGCAAAATTATCCTAAATCGGACTATGACGATCGAGACCACTGGGACTAGCGATAAACCCTCACAATTACATGACAACCAAGGCCGCCATGAATTGACGAGCTCTAATCGTGATGAGAATCACGGGATCGATACGCGTATAGTCTGTAGAAGCCGCCCGTCAGTTCGAAATAGGTTGGAATCACGTCTATTAGAAGGAATGATCAGAATTGAGTCCTGAAAAGTTTGAAAAAGAAAAATCAAGAATTCCAACGTCAATTGGATTGGCCGTCGCCCTATCGAAGAAATCAGAAACGAGAAAAACGACGTTCCGAACGTCGGAGGTAAAAAGACCATAATGCCCCTCAAGCTTAGGACTTGTCTTTATAATTGAAGGAAGGGCAAAATGGACATTTCTCCTCCCTCCAAGCTGCTGAAAATTGAAGAGCAATTGATGGCTATTGGATGCCCTTGAGAAGAACAATTGCCAAGTGTCACAAATCCAAGGGTGGTAGATCAACTCACATTAAATGCCCACCTACCAATCACTTCAAATTAATCAATTTTTTTGGGGATAATAATTTCTCTTTCTGCTCCCTCTCACTCCTCATTCGGCCATTTTTGCTCCCCCAAAGACCAGACCAAGCTTCTTCTTCTTCTTCTTCTCCAGTTTCTATTTTCGCCGACCCCGCCGGACGTCGCTGTTCGGTCCGTACGACCGCAACCTCTGGCCATCCCCTGCTTTCGATCGACCACACAAACATAGCCCCATGTCTTTCTAACGTCCTCCAACTTGAATCAGGTCATTTGGAGCTCTGAGGAATTCGGGGCAAGCATTCTCCCACAGGTCGACGGAATCTGTTTCAGTTTGAGGTAGGTTCAGTTCTGAACCCTTTAGAAAGCCGAAAACTTAGAATCTTTGGCTCAAATTTTGTGGAGATTAAGTAGACATATAGATGGTTCTGTGGTAAAAATTTGGGATTTATTTGATAATTTTTTTACCATGAACCACTCTTGTACATTATGCCCAGAATCTGTCAGTATTCTGTGTTTGAGTGCTCCGGTGACTTCCGACGACTTTTCGGCAACCACGCGACTTGAAACTCACAATGAAACTTTCAAACTCTTAGGTAGACATTATAAGAGGTAGAATGGTGTATATTTGATGGATTTGAGATAGATTAAGGCCAGTTGAACCCGGCATGAACAGAACCGAATGGAACCGGTTCAATGCCGGGCCAAACCGGTTTTGTGGAGGGTTAAATAGGCTGGGATTATGTTGTAATTTGGTATGTATGATATGTTAAGATGATGAGGAGTATGTTATGAGTGATTTGGATGGATGAATTGAGGAATTAGACTTGGAATTTTGACAAATCGATTGGTTAAACTAGGTTGCACGACAAGTCGGCTTTGGGACTTGGATTGGCCGAACCATAGAAGACTCAAGGAGGGAGAATTTTCATTGTTAAGTGGAGGTAAGGAATTTCCTAAATCGAGGCTAGGGGGATTGGACTCGATTGGGTAAGTCGAGTGCCGAACGGAACTATTTATGAGAAAACCCTCGCATGTAATAGCTAGATGCGCCCTTGGACGTTATAGAATGATTGTTTGACCTAGCCTATGTGTGAATTGTCTGAGTGCCTGAGTACTATTTGAATTGAATTGCATGCCACGAAATTTATTAAACATATTATCATGCGCATTGGCCATTGGTTATGAAATTTGATTTTTTAAAAATTGAGTTAATTGATATAATGTGGCATGAGACATGATTGTGGCATTGCATGGCATGGCCCGGAGGCGTATGAGACGCGGGACGGAGGTTGAGACCTTGATGCGACGAGGTCGCGGGGTGGATTATGAAAAGGTGACGCCCTGATGCAACAGAGTCGCGGGGTTGAGATTACTACAGTCCTGATGCGATATAATCGCGGGACAAAATACGAGCTCATAGACATGTCCAAACCAAGCACCGGTCAGTCGACCACAAGGACCGAGGCCGCAAGCAAGATCGTCGACTGTAGCACCCCGGATAGAACCGAACAGACCACCAGCTCAGGGTAGAGTGTATGCTGTAGCGCGCAATGAGGCAGAAGATGCGCCCGGAGTGGTCACTGGTACGGTTTACTTGTGCAACCAGATCGCTTATGCATTATTTGACCCGGGTGTCACGCATTCTTTTGTATCTGCACAGTTTGCTGAGTTAGTAGGCATGAGATTGGAACCATTAAGCATGGCATTGCATGTAGCCACCCCATTGAAGGATAATGTCTTGGTTTCATTAGGGTGTGCGGAATGTGAGATTATGGTTGGAGGAAGTAAGGAGAGTATCGACCTAGCTGTATTGCCTATGTTTGATTTTGAAGTGATTATTGGAATGGATTGGCTGAGTAGGCAAGGAGCGGTAGTAGACTGTGGCAATAAAACGATTCGATTTTACCCGAAAGATCGCCCTAGTTATGAATTGGTAGGAAGCCGAGGAGGAGTCTCAATTCCTTTGATTTCATCTTTGGAAGTAACTAAGTTGATATCTGAAGGATGTCGGGCATACTTAGTAGCCGTGATGGATACGACTGTCGAGGAACCTAAGTTAGAGAACATTCCTGTGGTACGGGAGTTTCCGAATGTGTTTCCCTAGGAACTGCCGGGATTGCCACCGGAGCGGGAAATAGAGTTTGTGATTGAATTAGCTCCTGGAACAAAGCCGATTTTGAAAGCACCGTACAGAATGTCCTTGTCAGAATTAAAGAAGTTAAAGGTGTAAATGCAAGAGTTGCTGGACAAAGGATTCATCCGACCAAGTGCTTCGCCGTGGGGAGCACCGGTGCTATTCGTAAAGAAGAAAGACGGATCCTTGCGACTATGCATCGATTACCGGCAACTGAATCAGATGACAGTGAAGAACAAATATCCGCTGCCGAGAATTGACGATCTTTTTGATCAATTACAAGGAGCAGCAATGTTCTCGAAGATTGACTTGAGGACGGGGTATCACCAACTGAGGATCAAGAAGGAAGACATACCGAAGACTGCATTCAGGACGAGGTATGGATATTACGAGTTTACGGTAATGCCGTTCGGATTGACCAATGCCCCAGCCGCATTTATGGATCTAATGCATCGAGTATTCAAAGAGTTTCTGGATAGGTTCGTCATAGTTTTCATTGATGACATCTTAATCTACTCGAGGAGTGACATAGAGCACGAAGAACATTTGAGAAACATATTGAGGACCCTAAGGGAACATTCGTTGTATGCGAAGCTAAGTAAATGTGAATTTTGGCTAGACAAGGTAGCATTTCTAGGTCATATTGTGTCTGGTGAAGGGATTGCAGTGGACCCTGCAAAGATAGAGGCTGTAACCAATTGGCCGAGGCCTACTACGGTCACGGAGGTCAGAAGCTTCTTGGGACTAGCAGGATATTATAGGCGATTCGTGGAAAAGTTTTCATCCATAGTCGTCCCACTGACGCGGTTGACAAAGAAGGAAACGAAGTTCGAATGGACTGATAGGTGTGAACAGAGTTTCCAAGAGCTTAAACATAGATTGACGACCACGCCAATACTGACCATTTCGTCGAGACCGGGAGGATATGAGATCTACAGCGACACTTCGCTGAAAGGATTGATTGTGTATTGATGCAACACGGCCGGGTAGTAGCTTATGCATCCAAGCAGTTGAGGCCACACGAAATGAATTACCCGACCCACGACTTGGAGTTAGCAGCGATTGTGTTTGCCTTGAAGATTTGGAGGCATTACCTTTGTGGCGAGAAGTTTCATATATATACAGACCACCAGAGTTTGAAGTATTTATTTTCCCAGAAAGAGTTGAACCTAAGGCAGCGCAGTTGGATGAAGCAGTTGAAAGATTATGATTGTGAGATATTATATCATCTTGGGAAAGCAAAAAGAGTGGTAGATGCATTAAGTCGAAAGTCGAGTATTGCATGCCTGCTGGTGAGAAGTTGGTCGACGATAAAGGGTCTGAGAGATTCTGAATTTAGATTGGAGGTTAATCAGCTATCCAGTTTGATAGCGACTTTGAGGGTGGAACCTTAGGTCCAAGAAGGGATTAAGGCATTATAGTCTACAGACCCAGAGATTCAAAAAGTTATCGAAATGGAAGCGACGAAGAGAAAGCTAAAGTTCCAGGTGTCTGAGGATGGACTTTTGAGATTTCGAGGGCGATTATGTGTACCAAAGGATGAAGGGCTCCGAGAAAGAATCTTGTCAGAGGCTCATAGGAGCAATTACAGTGTCCACCCTGAAAGTACAAAGATTTACCAGAACTTAAGACAACATTATTGGTGGAACGGAATGAAGGTAGACGTGGCAAGATATGTGGCTAAGTGTTTGATTTGCCAGCAAGTGAAAGCGCGGCATTGTAAGCCTGGAGGATTGTTGCAGCCGCTGGAGATTCCGGAATGGAAGTGGGAGCACATAACTATGGATTTTGTGATGGGACTTCTGAGGAGCCAAAGAGGTCACGACTCTATCTGGGTAGTCGTGGATCGATTGACCAAGTCCGCCCACTTCATTCCCGTGCGAAAGGACTTCGCCATGGATAAGTACGCAGAATTGTACATGAGGCACATAGTAAGATTACACAGAGTGCCAGTAACGATCACCTCAAATAGCGATCCGAAGTTCACGGCAAATTTTTGGAAGAGCTTGCAAGGAGCAATGGAGACGCGACTACAGTTCAGTACTACGTACCACCAACAGACTGATGGACAGTTAGAAAGGACCAACCAGACGCTCGAGAATTCCAACGTCAATTGGATTGGCCGTCGCCCTATCGAAGAAATCAGAAACGAGAAAAATGACATTCCGAACGTTGGAGGTAAAAAGACCATAATGCCCCTCAAGCTTAGGACTTGTCTTTATAATTGAAGGAAGGGAAAAATGGACATTTCTCCCCCCCCCCAAGCTGCTAAAAATTGAAGAACAATTGATGGTCATTGGATGCCCTTGAGAAGAACAATTGCCAAGTGTCACAAATCCAAGGGTGGTAGATCAACTCACATTAAATGCCCACCTACCAATCACTTCAAATTAATCAATTTTTTTTGGGGATAATAAGCTCTCTTTCTGCTCCCTCTCACTCCTCATTCGGCCATTTTTGCTCCACCAAAGACCAGACCAAGCTTCTTCTTCTTCTTCTCCAGTTTCTGTTTTCGCCGACACCGCCGGACGTCGCCGTTCGGTCCGTACGACCGCAACCTCCGGCCGTCCCCCACTTCCGGCCGACACCCAGACGTAACCCCATGTCTTTCCAATGTCCTACAACTTGAATCAGGTCATTTGGAGCTCTGAGGAATTCAGGGCAAGCATCCTCCCACAGGTCGACGGAATCTGTTCCAGTTTGAGGTAGGTTCAGTTCTGAACCCTTTAGACAGCCAAAAACTTGGAATCTTTGGTTCAAATTTTGTGGAGATCAAGTAGACATATAGATGGTTCTGTAGTAAAAATTTGGGATTTATTTGATAAGTTTTTTACCATGAACCACTCTTGTACATTACGCCCAGAATCTGTCGGTATTCTGTGTTTGAGTGCTCCAGCGACTTCGGACGACTTTCCGGCAACCACGCGACTTGAAACTCATGGTGAGACTTCCAAACTCTTAGGTAGACATTATAAGAGATAGAATGGTGTATATTTGATGGATTTGAGATAGATTAAGGCCAGTTGGACCCGGCATGAACAGAACCGAATGGAACCGGTTCAATGCCGGGCCAAACCGGTTCTGTGGAGGGCTGAATAGGCCGGGATTATGTATGATATGTTAAGATGATGAGGAGTATGTTATGAGTGATTTGGATGGATGAATTGAGGAATTAGACTTGGAATTTTGACAAATTGATTGGTTAAACTAGGTTGCGCGACAAGTCGACTTTGGGACTTGAATTGGCCGAACCATAGGAGACTCAAGGAGGGGGAATTTGCATTGTTAAGCGGAGGTAAGGAATTTCCTAAATCGAGACTAGGGGGATTGGACTCGATTGGGTAAGTCGAGGGCCGAACGGAACGATTTATGAGAAAACCCTCGCATGTAATAACTTGATGCGCCTTTGGACATTATAGAATGATTGTTTGACCTAGCCTATGTGTAAATTGTCTAAGTGCCTGAGTACTATTTGAATTGAATTGCATGCCACGAAATTTATTAAATATATTATCATGCGCATTGGCCATTGGTTATGAAATTTGATTTTTTAAAAATTGAGTTAATTGATATGATGTGGCATGAGACATGATTGTAGCATTGCATGGCATGGCCCGGAGGCGTATGAGACGCGGGGCGGAGGTTGAGACCTTGATGCGACGAGGTCGCGGGGTGGATTATGAAAAGGTGGCGCCCTGATGCAACAGAGTCGCTGGGTTGAGATAACCACAGTCCTGATGCGATATAATCACGGGACAGAATACGAGCTCATAGACTCTGCTTGGAAATTAAACCGGGGCCTGATGCGTTTACGCGGGCCGAGCCTGATGCGATCTAATCGCGGGCTAGAGAATGAGGCGGGCAGAGGTTGATTGATGTGGTGGAGTGACAGGCCGAACATATACGTGCAACTGTGTGTGACATGAGAATATAAATGCATACTTGTCCTCTATACATTATTGTTTATTGAATCAGGAATGTCATACCTGCATGAGCCTATGAGTTGGATAGGTTGAGTGACTTGACTGCCTGAGTGGACGGTTAACCTGACCTAAGTTTAGGTTTTTCTTACTGAGATTTGTATCTCACCCCTTTTAGGGAAATTTTACTTTACAGATCCTAGGCAGTAGCTATGTGGCCTATTAGGTTCGAGGACCCGAAGGAGATGACGACGTACTACGATGAGTTCCCCGTTAGGCAAGGAAATATATACATAAGGAAATGTACAGTAGTTTGGGTAAATGAGGGTAAACCTGACTAGAAGCCTCATCAGTTTGAGGCTTGGTTTAAACAGAACGGGATAGGAAGGTCGGGCCGCTGAAGCCCCATGAGGTTCTAGAGGGTGTCATACCTCCTTAGTGTCAGACGACAGCAGACTAGGAGTTTCTCGAGGGCTCAGTGGTTGGTTCGAGGAACGGCCCGGAGTGGATACCGACAGCTGAGCTTCTCGTGCCACCGCCAGAAGATGAGGTTATCGTGGTGGAGCCGTCCGAGAGAGATCCATCCGAGCCGGACCAGGAGGCGACCGTGGAGGGAGACCAGGCTGAGCAGTCGCAGGAAGCGGCCATGGAAGACTCTGTGGAGGTTCCGTCAAAGACTTTCTCCGAGTACGAGCCGTCAGAGGAGAGCGAGGACACCGGAGATTCTAGTAGTTCTTCCTAGGCAACTCCGGATGATGACCTGACTTTTGACTGGCGACCTGATCCCCCCTTCCCTAGTGGATTTTGTGGACACCTTTTGACATGTTCACCCGTCGCCTTGCTGTATAGCGGTCTGTAGTAAATGTGACCAGTTGACATTGATGTACGACTTTATGATGCTATCCAGTCCTGCTTAGTCTTAGGATATATATATATATATATATATATATATATATTGTATGGGGAGTTGCTGGGAAACGCTTCCGTGTGCTTAATGTAAATTATTCCATCTCTCGATCTTCCTTTATACATAAGTGGATCCTTGGGACTGCCGAGAGATTATTGTTGTTTTGCTTGTAGGGATGATTGCGTGCTCGCGATGAGGCGCGGGGCGTGACAACTTTGTCGAATGCTGCTCATGCGGGAGGCAAGTTTTCCCTGAATTATGAAGGTCCTTATGTTGTTAGGAAAGTCCTTGTAGAAGGGGCCTTAATTCTTGTAAATTCTGAAGGAAAAGAATTGGGATATCCTGTAAACTCAGATACTGTGAAGAAGTATTTCCATGAAATGAAATCACATGATGGTCACTTGATTTCCTTCGAAACGATTCAAGTCACCTTAGCAGTCATTACATAGGCACATCACGCATCCATGTATACATGGCATGTGTTATGTTTTGCAGGATTCCATGACGTGGGCTCAAAATCAAGATTGTTCTAGCAAGACAAAGAACTGAATAGCCCCCTGACACATAGAACTAGGTGACATGTATCTGTTCCATCGAGCATTAAAATATCTTCCACTCATTGGAATTTCGTTTCTCTTCATACAGAGATGTCCGATGAAGACAAAAGACAGCAATGGAAAAATACTATAAAATTTCTCAGATCAAGCTTGTTCAACCGAGACCAAGAATAGAATAGCCCCCTGACGCATAGAATCAGGTGACATGTATCTGTTACATCGAGCATTAAAATATCTTCCACTCACTGAAATTTTTGTTCTCTTCATACAGGGATGTCCGATGAAGACAAAGAGCAACAATGGAGAAATACTATAAAATTTCTCACTTTCTCGTAAGAAAGAAAAAGCCGAAGATGAACATGCATGTGGTCAAACTTAGAAATAAACCATGTCCAAAGAAAAATTTCTAACACTTGTTGCACACGTGTTAGGGTTAGAGGTTATCTAAACATGACTGAAGCACACATGGTGCGTCATTAATTCCCTGTGAGGTGAAATATTTGGAGAAAAACAGAATGGTTTTTTTTCAAAACAGGATTGTTTACGCTATCTACCAGAAATGTTTCTTCAGATAAGAGGCAAGTCTAATCCAAACACATCCTATACACACCAGAGAGATGAAAGAAGTGTAAGGATAGAAAAGTCTGAACCCGGGGATGTAAGGGCCATTCGCATCAATTACATGGATTTAGATGACGGAGACATTCATTCTTCTCCATAAACACTACAGGTGATCATTGATAAACCCTTTGAGCGGTGGTTTTCATTTCTTAACCCTATCAAGAGCCACCCCACATTGGGATCGTATAAAAGCAGTCCAACAGCTTGGAAAGGTAAATGGTTAGAAATCTTTTTGCTCGAACTAACATCAATCTTTGTGTGTTGATATGCAGTGATCCAGGCGTCATAGGATGAGGAAGAGACGTTCATTTCTCTATCCTATATACTTATACCCATTGCATAGCCAAGTTGAGCCTACATATTCATTTTATGTACCCTCATTGGTGATCATTGCACGATGCTAAGACGAAGGTGACAAAGACACTCGCAGATAGAGAAGCTAAGAAGTAGGAGCTACATGAAATTTTCAAAGCAAAATGTTTAGACAGTATGAGACTCAAGTCACATACCTTACATGATTGCAAAAATCCTAGTTCTTAGAAAAAGAAAAGGAAAAGGCAGGATCAAAAAGAGAAAAAATCGAATCTCTATGCTTTAAAAAAAACAAAAAGCCCGAAAAGAACAAGGTTAACGCTCATTGAAATGCTGAAAGTCGTAAGACTAATTTTGAGATACCAAGGGATTATTGTATGCTTCCACCCCCAGCAACTTCTGAAGTAGAGAAGAATCCTCAGAAACTGTACAGCAAAAGGCTACCCCTCGAATGGAATCATAGCCAACCACTAAAAGATACAGAAAGTCTTTTAAAGATTAGACCTGTTCTCAAGAAGTCTAAAGATGTTCTTCAAAGAGTCGTCGACCAAAGACAAAACAAAAGATTGATCAGCAATAGTCACTAATGTTAAATTCTTCGCGATTTTGGACCAAAAACAATCATTTTTCGATCCCCAATCCTATCAACATTACAACCGTTCGCGGTCTTTTCTGACTAAGACGCCTAGGTCAATGTATACCTTAGCTCGAAGAGGTACAAGCAAGATTATTTCTTTCTCATTTTGCAGGGTTCTTGACTTGTAAACCCGGAGCAGATGAAGAAAGCTTTCTTTCAAAAGGCCTGACTCGAAGAATGAGTCCCCTTTGGAAATTGTGTCCAAGCCCAAAGTTATGATCCCGTAAAAACCTCCCGATTGATCGGAGTGTATGCACTACGAATAGCCCCGAAAGCCTAGGTGCATGTTATTAGGAGATTCAAGTGCTTTCTTCGTAAGGGACCAAAATCGAAGAATTGGTGAGAAACCCTCCTTGATGAAGACATTCCAATAAAATGCTTAAAAGTGAGCTTTGTTGGAAACTTCAAAATGTTTGATCCAGGATTTTCCTTACAGGGATTTCTGATCATCTTTGCATACTTCAAGATGTCTTGGATAACCTTCAGCATCATAAGTTATTTTGCATAATTGCATAGGTCAAAAAAAAGCTTTGCCTGCATTATAATCATCATTGCCTCAAGATAACTGATATCTTTGATGAGGAATGAATTCTCTGGTTTCAACTATTATAAGACTCATGACAGCCCCAGGTCAAAGAAGAATACCTTGCTCAACAATGAAGAGCTTCAAAATCATCTTTCTAAGAGATTTCAAGTAATCCCTAAATCCCAGAAAAATCTTGTTAACAAAAGTTTTTACAGGTTTGAGCTCTTTACATGATACTTGGAGTCCCCAAATCCCAGAATGGCGCCTTGCACGTCGAGAAGACAATATTTAGAACCAACTTTCTGTAAGGTTCAAGGAAACCCCTAAACCCCAGAATAGTTCCTTTGGTAAAACCTAAGAGTTAGGTATACCTTATGTGTATAGACCCTTGTTGATTCCTCAAGATGTAGGATCAATCTAGCCTCCGACAAACCCTAAAGAACGGGTGCGTCACTTTTAGGTCCCTAGTGAATGGGAAACCTAGGCTCCATCACTTTTAGGTCCCTGGTGGATGGGAAGCCTAGTCTCCGAAAAATCCTAAAAAATGGATGCGTCACTTTTAGGTCCCTGGTGGATGGGAAACCTAGTCTCCGACAAACCCTAAAGAATGGGCATGTCATTTTTAGGTCCCTGATGGATGGGAAACCTAGTCTTCAACAATCCCTAAAGAACGGGTGCATCATCCACAGGTTCCTGATAGAAAGGAATCCTATTCATGGTCTGATCCACCATACGAACCAAAATCTTTGACAATCCCTAAAGAACGAGTGCGTTACTTATAGGTTTCTAATAGAAATGAGTCTTATTCATGGTCTGATCCACCATACGGATCAAAACCTTCGACAGTCCCTAAAGAACGGGTGCGTCATCCATAGGTTCCTGATAGAAAAGAATCATATTCATGGTTTGATCCACCATACGAATCAAAACCTTTGACAATCTCTAAAGAACAGGTGTGTCACCTATAGGTTCCTAATAGAAGAGAGTCTTATTCATGGTCTGATCCACCATACGGATCAAAACCTTCGACAAACCCTAAACACCGGGTGCGTCATCCATAGGTCCCTGATAGAAAGGAGTCTTATTCATGGTCTGATCCATCATACGGATCAAAACCTTTGACAATCCTTAAAGAACGGGTGTGTCATCCATAGGTTCCTGATAGATAAGAGTCCTATTCATGGTCTGATCCACCATACGGATCAAAACCTTTGACAATCCTTAAAAAATGGGTGTGTCATCCATAGGTTCTTGTCATATAGGAATCTCATTCTGGTTTGGCCTACCATACGGGCTAAAACTTAACTGCCCTAGAATACTCAAGAGACAAGTCCCTAGGTATCCACTTAAATTCGCCACACATCACGCATGCCACATGAACATCAGGCAGGTGAGTAACAGGTAAGTCTCTCTACTCTATCTCTCTCTCTTACATTAACAAAGAGAAAATAAGCAGAATGTTCACCAGTAGAATAAGAAACATTAAATGTCATGATTCGTTTTTCTTTTTTCTAGTCGAGTCAGTCTAGACTCGGGTGTCACATGTCTTTCAGTGAAATCTCTCACGAGATTCCTCTCAAAGAGGGGCATTTGTTGACACCTGATTTTCGATTAGTCTTTTTTCGTTTTTTTTTTTTGGTAAGATACGTATGTATTGACTTTTCAAAAAACTAGTTACAAACCGGTCACAAAACCATGAACCAACCACAGCACCTAAAGTGGCATGATGGGTTCATAGGTGAACCAGTCACAAAATTTACACACGGGAGAGAAATCAACCTATAGCCTAAGTACGGCTGATCAAGAGCAAAATAAAGCCAAACATATGGCCAAAAGAGAGCTAGAGAACATCCATTCATAAGAGTGCAGGATACACTATTATCCCAGTCCGTGTGTCAACGATTCAGCATTGCAGTTACGTCATAGTGTCGGGACAGTAAGGTCAGCCCAGCCATTGCAAGACACATCAGAATTCCGAGAGCAGCAAGTATCGAGCGAGGTCCAGTAGAGCCATGGTTGGAGTCCAAGGAAAGCTTGAGGGAGCAGTTGGAGTGGCAGGACAGCTTGAGAGAGCAGAACCAGTAGTAACCAGCAGCAACTAGCGGCAATATTAGCAGTGGGCAGCTTAAGAGACAAGGTACCAGTCGCAACCAGCAATCAGCATGGACAGAGTTCATTGAGCAGACTATCATCACAGTTGATAAGCAAGCAGAAGTGCATCCTGGGGAGTAAACAACTAACAGAAGTAAGTGCCATTCAGTCCATTGCATCAGAAAACAGCTAAGTTCATCAGCTCGAGTGAGGCCAGCTTTGTAAGGACACAGGATAGTGCAGAGTTCATCACAGGGCAACTGTGCAGATGGAGAAGACAGCTTCACCAGCATAAAGATAGTATAAACAGTACAGCCGAACATTCCATAGTATAAAGTAAGCAGGGCAGTAGATACTTCGAAGAAAGTAGGGCCATAAATGCCGCGAATACAACCATCCAGCAAGTCAATCAGTATTCTCCTTTGTATGATCTCAATACCAAAACAGAGTGCCAGAGATTGAATCTCAGTTAGCCACAGAACCATGTGCCGATGCAGTAAAATAGAGGTTGAGCACAGGAGTATCAACATAAAATGGGACAGAGGACAACCCAAAGTAGCAGTCATCACATCCATCTCAAGTAAGTAGCAGCACATTACCCTTCAAAGATGGTGGCCGAGAGGCCCCACCTCCTCTGGAGGCATCTATTTTGTGGATTGTCTTGGATTTTCCCATAACAAAGAGCTTTATCCTTTACCTTTTTAGTAAGGCGCATGATTATGGAGGGGGTAAACAACTTTTTACCTCTAAAAAGTATATCATTTCGCTCAGTCCATATAATATGACAAAGTGCACCTAAAGAGAATCTGGCAATGCGGTGGCTAAAACTTTTACTCCCAAAATGTTTTTTTCCCCACCTAATAAAGTCATCCCAAGGGAGGTTTTGCCATGGGAGGTTGCACTTTGAAGCCCATATACCAGCTAAGTTATTAGTAACCGAGCAACCAAAGAACAGGTGATCTATGGAGTCCGGTCTCAATTGCAGAAAGCACAGGAACCTTCAACAATTCTTCTATATTGCAGTAGTAGCACCTGAGTAGGAAGGCGGTTGTGAGAGACCACCCACAGAAGAAAAGCGTCCCGTGGTGCGAAAGCTTCATCCCAAATGAAGGAATACCAATGCACTTTCCTTCCGTTGGATCTAACATATTCCCAAGCCGAAGAAATGGAAAAGTCACCAAGATTATTTCCCATCCACCGGAGCCTATCATCCATTGAATCCACAAAATAGGGAGGTATCTGTAGCCCCGAGGCAATGGTGCGGTATGCTATGGTGTCAGGCCATTCCGAGTTGAAGAAGTCGCGCACCGTAATGTCTCGTGGAATCCTAGAACGATAAATATCACCATTGGAAACCATTTTGGAAAGAGGGCTCAGGTCATGCCAGTTATCAAACCAAAAGGACGTCTTTAACCCATTTCCAATAATCCATCTAAATTGTAAGTAGGATTCCTCCCGAATTTGTAGTATTTTTTTCCAAGTCCAAGAACACACGGTCGGCCTTTTAGCAGCCCAAAAGTTGATTTTCTTCAAGAAGTTGGAATGAATCCACTTACACCATAGTGATTCTTTATCCGTAAAGAGGACCCAAATATGCTTAAAGTTGAAAGCTTTGTTGCAATGAGTAAGCCTCCGGATCCCCAAACCACCTTCTTCTTTAGGAAGACAAATATCATTCCAGGAGACCTTTGCACCACCGACTCCTAGATCCGGTCCCTTCCAGAGGAACTGTCTGAGTATAAGTTCAATCCTATTTAGTACAGCCTTTGGAAGAGTGAAAACATAAGCCCAGTACACATGAATAGAGTGTAGGACGGATTTTATGAGCTGTAGACGTCTCGCATAAGAGAGGAATCTTTGAGACCACGAACGAGCTCTAGCCGTAATTTTGTTGACAAGAGCACCACAATCACCTTTACGCAGTCTAGAGGCAATGACAGGAACTCCAAGATAGCGAAAGGGTAGTGTACCTTGTTGGAAGTTCAGGCAATGTTGGATGTGATTCTGCAAAATACGATTGCCCCCCGAGAGGAAAAATTCACTCTTGTTAGGATTTGGCCATAAACCCGACCACGAAGAAAATAGGTGCAGTCCATCTTTCAATAGCCGAATAGTGTGTGGGTCCCCTTCAGAAAAGAGGAGCACATCATCTGCAAAGAAGAGATGTGATGTCCGGCTTTGTCTACACCTCCAAAAGTATTTAAAGCCTGGCAAGGTGGTCTTGACATGGATGATGCGAGAAAGAACTTCCATAACCATCGTGAATAAGTACGGAGATAGTGGATCACCCTGGCGGATTCCTCTAGCTGTTTTGAAGAAACCATGAAGTTCTCCATTTATGGCTACTGAGAATTTTGGTGTGGTAACACATATCATAATCAGTTTAACAGTAAAATCCGGAAAGCCAAAGGCCTTCAAGACCAACTCCAAGAAGCCCCAGTCTACTGTATCATAAGCCCTACAGAAGTCAACCTTAATGGCGCATTTTGGAAGATATGGTGCATGATGAAAGTCAGCGAATAACTCTTGTGCAAGCATAAAGTTATCGCTAATTCTTCTTCTTTAACAAAAGCTGTCTGGGAGGGAGAGATAATAGTGTGAAGAATAGAGGCTATCCGGTTAGCCAATATCTTTGTTATGCACTTGTAAATCGTATTGCAACAAGCAATAGGTCGAAAGTCCTGCATAGCCATAGCATTCGAAGACTTCGGTACCAAGGAGAGTATAGTTGTATTGGTTTCCTTGAGCAGTTTGCCCGTTTGAAAAAAGTCCTTAACTGCAAGAATTACAGAAGGACCAACTATATCCCACGAAGTAGTGAAGAATTCCACAGTGAAACCATCAGGACCCGGTGCTTTGCCTTTGGCTAAAGAAAATAGGGTGGCACGAATTTCCTCCCCCGTAACCGAGCGCGATAGGGATTGCTTCTGATCTTCATTAGAGTGTAAGCAAGGAGTCCAGCGACGTCCGAAAGGGGAGGCCTTACAACATCCGGACGATCATTGAGGAGGTTCTCAAAATGGTTGACAATGTGCTCTCTAACTAGCCTAGGCTCGGTGATGGTACTCCCAGCCGAGTCCATGATCGAAATTATCCTGTTTTGCAATCTTCTTTTATTGACAAAGTGGTGAAAAAACTTGGTGTTGAGATCACCTTCTTTGAGCCATCTGATTCTTGACTTTTGTCTAAAAAAAGACTCTTCTTGAAGCCGAAGGGTAGAAAACGCACGAAGGTGGTCCATCTCTTGGTCAATCAGAATTTGGTTCGCTGGATCCAGTTGAAGAGCATCCTAGACGGACGTAAGAGCGCACCTGGCTTGGTGCGTTCGGTTGGAGATGTCAGAGAAGCTTTCCTTGTTCAGTGCCTTAAGGCGACATTTGAGCAATTTCAACTTGCGACATAAAGAGTACATAGGATTTCCATCGACAGAAGTATCCCACACCTGAGCAACGATGTCCTTATATGAAGGATGTGTAGTCCAATATTGGAAAAACTTGAAAGGCTTCTTGGTAGTTGGTGTAGGGAGGATTCTAACCACCATTGGAGTATGATCAGAAATCCCTGAAGCTAAAAAGGAGGCCTCCGAATACGAATAAGAATGACTCCATTGTTCATTAACAAGCACTCGATCAATCTTCCTCTGTTTGCGTGAAGGCCCAGAAGAAGTCGCCCATGTAAATCTGTGACCAACATATCGAAGATCATCAAGTCCCGAGCCGTGGAGACAATCCCCAAATTCATCAAATGCAGGAATCCATGCATTGGAACTACCCACCCTGTCTGTGCGATCGCGAATGGCATTGAAATCACCCGCAACCATCCACGGATCCTCAGTAACACTTAACCGCATGAGATCAGACCAAAGAGGCCTCCTGGTGGTAAACGTGTGTTCACCATAGATAATAGAGAGTAGGCAGTAGTTGTCAAGAGAAAGCAGTTTAAGGCGAGAATGTATCACTTGGAACTACCTACCTTGTCTTTTTTCGTTTATTTTTAAAAAAATCATAAAAAATCATAAAAAGTTAAAAAATTATAAAATCAACTTTGGAAGCCTTAGCCAAGCCTAAGGAACCATTGTTGAACAAAAAAATAATTTTCTTTATTTTTCATATTTTTTAATATTTTCAAAAAATAGGAAAGTAGATGAAAATTCAAGAAAAATAGCATTTGAGGTCACAAAAATATGGAAAATTAGTTAATATTTTTCTTTTAGTTCCCTTGTATTTTTTACTTTATAAAAAGTCTACATTCAAGTTCAATTTTATGTGTTCCTTTGTTACACTTATAATTGAATTTAGTAAAAGAATGTCAATTGAATCTTTTAATTTACAATTTTGGCATTTTTAGGGTCTTAACATTCAATCTAATTGTCCTTCATTGTAATTTAGTCCAATTATTTGCACAAATTGTTTAATTGCATGAAATGGATAAAATTGCATACTTTATTGTAATTTAGTCCTTGAATTTGAGCATAATTGAAATTAATTTCAATTCAAGGGCTAACTTTATCAATTGAAGCCACTGCCCAATCTATTTCATCATTCTAAGTCGATTGGCATAGGTGGTTTGTCTAATTTGATCGTTTGAGCCCTTAATAGCACAATTTTTCGATTTGCAATTAAGTGAAAATTTGGGAGTTTCATAGTAATTGACATGAACTTTTGGACAAAATCACATTTTTGATAATATTCAGGCCCCAAATTTGATTTTGAGGTTTAATTGCAAAAATTTTCAGTCGAATTGCCATTAATTTCAAAAATTGGATCAGAACCGGCTCTAATTGGTCAAATCGCCCGGTCAGACCGGTCGAACTGGTCCAAACAGTGTCGTATTCTTCCCCAAGAACTTGCGCAGGTGAACAGTGATAAGTCGAGCTTTGAAGGTCAAATTAAAGGTTCAATCAACCACAATCGACAGATATATGGTGGGGGTTTTAATCTTCAGGAGGAGACGCATTGATTAGGACCAATGGCGACGTTAACGGTCGCCGGGGCAAGGCAGAATTGGATGGTCAACATCCCGTTGGTCGTGAAAGTTAACTTTCACGGAATGGCCAAATTGGACATCCATTCATGCAAGCCGGAGAACCATTCTCACTTGACGAAATTACCCACCGTCTATGGCGCCGTTTGGACAAAATGGCACGTACAGCCACGTGCCATTTGGAGTCCGTTAGCTCCCACCGTTCAACACAAAAAAATTGAAAATCGGCATATAGTCTTTAAAGGCTTTCAAGAGCAAAAAAGGTGGTTGATTCTGTTTCTAGAGGACAACAGAATAGAGAGAGAGAGAGAGAGAGAGAGAGAGAACTCGTTCTCCGACCCTTGTCGTCGAGAGCTCGAGTTCGGCCTGTGGGTGATCGGTGACGGCGATTCAAGCCAAACCGAGTCGTAATTCCACTTGGAAAAGTATGTTGGAGCTTTGCAGAGTCGATCGCACTAGCTCGCATCACCTGTGATCTCGAAAAACGATAAGTCAACCTTCGAGCTCCATTTCTGACCTTTAATGGCGAATCTTCATTTCAATTTCGATTTTTGCGATTGATGTGTGCGAAACATCTCTAAGACGTCACTAAGCATGGCTCTGCATTTTGATTGCATTGAAATCGAGTCAAACCTCGCATTCGAACCTCGTCACTATTGTCTATCCAGTCGAAGCTTGTCTAAGTTATCCTAGACCTTACCAGGTCAATATGACTTGTAGGTAAGTATTCTGAACTCATTTAGAAGTGATCATGTGAAGGAATTAGTCCAATATACTCCTTATTGCTTGATTAGAATAGCCATAGTTGAACTGTGTAAAGCTTGATTAGCTTATTTTCCGAGAATGATAGTGTATGATTGTGAGATATGTAATGCAAAATGTCGAGACTAGTCGATTGGCATTGGTCAGGCTCGATTTCGTCGAGATTTCACCATTAGATCATCACCGGAGTCTCTCGGCCATCCGTCGTAGAAGAAGAATGCTCGAGGAAGAAGACGATGATGTGACGGTCAATCGGTCAAATGTGCTGACGTGGCATGCCACGTGGCAGCTACATCAGCTGAGCCATTAGAGTTCGGTTTGAATCTGTTAGATGATCGAACGGTCTAGGTTGTGCCACATGTTGGCTTGGTGACCGTTCGATCAGTTTTATAACTGTTAATAAAAATCAAATTTTCAAAAAATAATAAATCTGATCGAACGGTCGAGGATTAGCCGAGTCGTTCAATCGCGACCGTAGATCTAAGTAATCAGAACTAACGATTGAGGAGTAGTCAGCTTTTGATCTAAGCTGTGGTTTCAGTCAACCGATCCTAAGGCTGAAAAGCAGCCACATGGTTCAATAGGAATCGTCAGATTAAATATGATTAATCAGAAAATAAAAAAGGGTGAAACGGCATCGTTTTGGAGCCAGGTCGCATGGGTCCGAGTCTAGACTGGGTTCCGACCCGAATGGGTTGGTTCGACCAGGTCTAAATTATTTTTTATTAATAAAAATTCAAAAATGGTTTAAAAATAATTAAAAAATCGAAAAAATTCTAGAAAATTCTTTAAAAAAATGCTAGAAAATTCTTTAAAAAAATGCTAGAAAATCCTTAAAAAATCCCAAAAAAATGTATGGAAATTGTGAAAAACTCCTAGACATTCCAGAAATTCCCAAAAATTGAAGATTGACAAAAGACAACTGATCGATCCTATTTTTAGGATTTCTTATCAGTTCATGCGAGAATTGATGATATTACCCTTTAGGGGTAAATCACCTCTGCCTTCTAAGCGAGATAGGTCGATAATGTCAAGGTAAGAATTAAGGTCAGTCAGGTTACCAATTCTTATGTTTTGGGTCTTCGAATCTCGTCCCTTTTCCTGAAATGAAGATTTTACTCCTCAAAGGGTAAATCGTCTTTCTTATTCCAATCGAACAGTGAAAATTGCTTAAAATTAGGATTTGGGTTTGAAGGTTGGCCAATCCTTCTGTTTGAAATTTTCACTTCTCATCACTTTCTGAAATTACGATTTTACCCCTCAAAAGGTAAATCGCTCCAAAAATTCTAAAAAAAAATTCTGAAAATTCCCAAAAAAAAAGAAATGGATTGATTTGGTAACCAATCCTATTGTCGCCATCTTTTGACTCCACATTTCATCTGAAATGATAAATTTGCCTTTCTTGGGCAATTTGTCCCAAATATCTTTAGAATTGCCATTTTGCCTCTCGAGGGTAAAATAATGTCAAAAACACTCCTGAGCCTTGATTGATATTTCTCTAGGCTAATAGGGTTTTATTAGGGATGCCATGTTACTTTCATGTGATTTATCTGCATGTTTTGGATCGTTGATTTACGCAATTTCATTACTGATTGTGAGTGCTAGGGTAGTCACTCATATCTGCATGGACTCTTAGTGTTAGGATTCATGCCTCACTCATCTACATGAAATCTCAGGTTAGATAAATCATTCAAATTAGGTGCCGAAAGGGCATCAACTTTGACATTTGGCGTAACAAAGTCTTCGATCCTATTTCTCTGGTTTTCGCAGAATTGAATAGAATGCTCTCATCTATTCGATAGGGTTTCCAATCGTACCCTCCATAGAACAATTGGTGGCGACTCCTTGGCATGTACACGCATCACATGTCACCAGACCACACCGAAGGTTGACCACGTATACTGCCGTTGCGACTTGGGTAACGGGCCTTGAGAGAGGCCCGCATCCGACCAGAAGAGCGAACGGCCCATTAGCCCGCCACGAGATGACGCGCTCAAGGGGGGTCGCGACACCCTTTATCTAGTAACTCATGCATCTGTACTTTTAGCTCTTTCAATTCTAACAAGGACATTCTATATAGTGCCTTTGAGATTGGCTCCATTCAGGAGCTAACTCAATCACAAACTCAATTTCTTTCTCAGGTGATAATCCTGGCAATTATTTAGGAAATGCATTAGGAAACTCACATACTATCGCTATACTTTCCAACTTCGGTTCCTCAACCGTTATGTCAACTGTAACAGCTAGGTAGGCTTGACACCCTTCGTTGAACAGCTTAGTTGCCTCAAGCGATGAAACTAAAAGAATCAAGGTTCCTCTCCGACTTCCTGCAAATTCAAAACTAAAGCGACCTTATGGGTAAAAACAAATTACCCTATTACCACAAGAAACTACAGCCCTTTGTTTTCCCAACCAATTCATTCCAATAATCACATCAAAATCATACATAGGCAGCACAGCCAAATCTATCCTTTCTTTGCTACCATCAATCACTATCTTAAAGTCCGCACAACCTAAAGGGACTAGCACATTATCCTTTATGAGGTCTCAGTTGTCGAGAAGCATAGGCGACTACTCTTCCATGTTGCATTAGCACGCAGTTTAGTCCCTTTAGCGAAGCATTGCTATATATCTCATAGCCTACAGGTCCTAAAGTGATCGTTAATACCGGTGCAATCTTCAACTGATACTTAAGCTCTTGGAAGCTCCTTTCACACTTATCCGTTCACTCAAACTTTTTTTCCTTCTTAGTCAACCTCGTTAACGGAATGGCTATAGACGATAACTTTTCCACAAAGCGTCGGTAATAACCTGTCAGTCCCAGAAAGCTCCCGACTTCCGTAACCGTAGTAAGTCTGGGCTAATTCATGACGGCTTTAATCTTCGCAAGGTCTATAGTATTTCCTTCCCCAGATACTATGCGGCCAAGAAATGCTACTTTATTCAACCAGAATTCGCATTTACTAAACTTTGCGTAAAGCGAGTGCTCCCTTAAAGTCTGTAAGACAATCCTCAAATGCCTTTCATGCTCTTTGTTACTCCTTGAGTAAATCAGAATATCATCGATGAAGACTATAACAAACTTATCCAAGAATTCCTTGAACACTTGATGCATTAAATCCATAAATGCCGCTGGAGCATTAGTCAACCCAAAAGGCATAACGGTGAACTCATAATGACCATACCTTGTTCTAAAAGCTGTCTTCGATATGTCCTCTTGTTTAATTCTCAATTGGTGATATAACCAGTTCTCAGATCTATTTTAGAGAACACATAAGCTCCTTGCAATTGATTGAATAAATCATCAATCCTTGGCAATAGATATTTGTTCTTGATAATTACTTGATTCAATTGTCTATAATCAATGCAAAAGCGCAAGGATCCATCCTTTTTCCTCACAAATAATACTGACGCTCCTCACGATGAAGCACTCTGTCCAATGAATCCCTTATCTAACAATTCTTGCATTTGCACCTTTAACTCTTTCAACTCCGAAAGGGACATTCTATAAAGTGCCTTCGAGATCGACTCCGTTCCAAGGGCTAACTCGATCACAAACTCAATTTCTCTCTCTGGTAGCAATCTTGGTAATTCTTGGGGAAAAACATCGAGAAATTCGCACACCATAGAAATACTTTCTAACTTAGGTTCCACGGCAGTTGTATCCATTACTACGACTAAGTAAGCTTGACATCCTCCGACTATTAGCTTTGTCGCTTCAAGCGATGAAACTAAAGGAATCGAGATTCTTCCTTGACTTCCCACAAATTCAAATTTAGGGCAACCATCCGAATAAAAACGGATTACCCTACTACCACAATCAACTACTGCCATTTGCTTACCCAGCCAATCCATTCGCTTACCTAGCCAATCCATTCCAATAATCATATCAAAGTCGTAGATAAGTAACACGGCCAAGTCTATACTCTCTTCGCTACCACTAATAACTATCTTACAGTCAGCACATCCTAATAAAACTACTACATTATGCTTTAACAGGGTGGTAACATGTAACGTCACATTCAACGATTTCAACTTCATATCAACCAAATCAGTAAATTGAGCAGATACGAAAGAAGGCGAAGTGCCAGGATCAAATAATGCATAAGTGGCTTGGTCACATAAATAAATCATACATGTGACCATGCCAGGCACTTCTTCCTCCTTCCTGCGTGCCACAACGTAAACTCCCCCTTGAGCTGGCGGTCGGTTCTGATCATTTGATGGAATTGTAGCTGATGGTCCTATCTGCAATTGCTGCCCTTGAGGCCTAGGTCCTGGAGCTTGATTATGATAACTTCTCATCTGACAGCCCAACTAACCACACTTAAAGCACGCTCATGTCTTAGCCAGGTAAGTCCATTACCATGCCTCCTACCGTAGAGGTGGCAATTCCAGTTTGCTTGATATGGCGGTTTTCCAATGCTCTTCCTCATCGGAGGGTCGAAACGACTAGGCATAAATCTCTTACCCGTCTAACAATTATCTCGAAATGAACCAAACCGCGATCCAGATGCGACTGTTCTTTCTTTCATGTCTCTTTCTATCATTTGACCATGCTCATAAATTTCCTTATAAGTTCTCAAGTTTAAAGCCACCATTTGACTACGAAGTCCGGGTCTCAATCCTTCTCGAAACCTCCGTGCCTTTTCTAATGGGTCCTCCACTGACCTCGGTGCGTACCTCGACAGCTTGGAAAATTCAGCTTCATATTGATCCATCGTTAGATGATTCTGGCGCAACTGTCAAAATTCCACCTGCTTCCTCTCGCGCACAGTCTCGGAGAAGTACTTGTCATTAAATGCAGTGGTAAAAGCAGCCCAAGTCAAGGCAGTTCCTTCCAGAAACACTCCGTTCTTGATGGCACTCCACCAATCGTTAACGGTACCTTCCAGTCGGTACACTGCCAATAATACATTCTCTTCGTTCGTGCATCTTAAAACTCCAAAAGCTTTCTCAAGCTTCTCTATCCATCTTGGTGATAGTTCAGGGTCTCCAGTTCCGTCGAATTGGGTTGGTTTCAGTTTTATAATCTGCTCGACTAGTTGGCCCATTTGCCTAGCCGCATTCCCTTCTTCTTGGGCATTAATAGCTTCATTGCCCTGGTCGTTGTCACCATTATTCTCGTTACCTTCGTTGTTGCCATTATTCGCGTTAGCAGTAGCTATGGCAGCTCCTACAGCCTGAGCGATGGCGGCGTCCCTGTCTTGGGTTTGTCTATCCATTAGCAAACAATCAATGGGGGCTTTATAGGGGAGAGGTTGAGGATGACATTGATGGTCAGCGTGAGATTGAACGGCCGTCGGAAGTGGCCATCAACGGTGGCAAAATGGCGGGCAGCGGCTGGTCGGCTGGGAGTCTTCGATCAGGAGGAAGAAACGAAGAAGGAGAATGGAGAGGGAGAGGGTAATGCCGAATAGAGTGAAGGGAAGGGAGAAAAAGTGATATGGCTTCATCCAACTTGGTCAACACTCTTTGAATGGCAGGTTCAAAAGGTTTATTAATTGCTAATCCTCCAAAATTTTGACACTTGTCTCTAGTCAATAATATCCAAGCTTCATTGACTATATTGTCCCTCAAATTTTCGGCAGCCTTAGGGGCTAGATAATGACTAAAATGCCCTTCTTCATCTGTTAAGACCAAGCCAATCCTTAAGGGGCAAAATGGTAATTTTGCTCTCGTTGTCCGGATCGCCAATTTTCCAATTTAAATTTTCTTCGATGAGGCGACGTCTAATTCGATTAGAAAGTTGGAATTCTTTATATTCCAATTCTCAATTTTGAGACCCATCTCTTGGTCAATTCTTTGCCAAATGAAATTTTCAAGCTATCCCGAACTAACGGGCGGCTTTTGCAGACGTTACGCGTATCGACTATATGATTCTCACCACACTTAGGGTTCAACAGTTCATGGTGACTTTGGTTGTTATGTAATTGCGATTGTCTATTACTAGTTCCGACGGTCTCGATCGTCATAGTTCGATTTAGAAAAAATTTTGCAAATTATACATTGGTTAAGCGGCATCACCCGCGCTCCAATTACATAACTCTAGCAATGATTTCCTTAATCTTTCTTAAATCGTCATTTAATGGTTTTAAATACTCTATCAGCATTCATTATGGTCAAAGTACCATTTCCTATTAGAGTCCCAGAGGTCCACATACCTTGTCTTGCGTTAGCCTTTCCCTTTTGGTTAATTAACTCAAGATTGATTAGATCCAAGTGAAATAAGACTGAAATATATAGATAGATATATCTTCATTGATAAGTCTCAAAATGATAGGAAAATCAGAATGTCACATTAATGGTATAGTAACATGCAACAACACTTTCAGCGATTTCAACTTTACACCTACTAGATTAGCAAATTGAGCAGACATAAAGGAATGTGAAGCCCCGAGATCAAATAAAGCATAGGCAGCCTAGTCACATAAATAGATCGTACCTGTGACCACTCCAGACACTTCCTTCGCCTCTCTACATGCCACAACATGCACTCTTCCTTAGGTTGGTGGTCGATTTTATTCGTTCTATGGAGCTACGACTAGCTGTCCAACCTGTGGTCTCTGTCCTTGAGCTCGATTCCCTGGAGCTTAATTCAGATAGTTTTTCAACTGGCGGCCCAACTGACCACATCTAAAACATGCTCCAACTCTCGCAGGGTAGGGACCACTCCCATGCCTTCTCCCACAAACACGACAATACCAATTCGACTGATTCGACGGCTTCCCAATATGTCTTCGAATTAGAGGGACAAATCGTTGGTTGTTCACCATCGGCATCTTTCCCAACTGTCGATTATCTCTCAAAGGAGTAAACCATGATCCAAAAGTGGTGGCTCCTTCTTTAATGTCCCTCTCGATCATTTGACTACTTTCATAAATCTCTCGGTACGTTCTCAAATTCACCATTATTATCCTGCTTCGAATCTCTTGTCTCAAACCATCTCAGAACCTTTACGCTTTCTCAAGCAGATCATCAACTGACCTTGGTGCATACCTCAATAGTCTTGCGAACTCAGCTCATACTAATCCACAGTCAGCTGATTCTGTCGCAACTGCTAGAATTCCACTCATTTCCTCTCACATGTCGTCTCAGAAAAATAATTATTATTAAAAGCGACAGTGAAGGCAACTCAAGTCAAGGTCGTACCTTCAGGAAACACTCCTTCCTTGGAGGCACTCTACCAATCATTCGTCGTTCCTTCTAGCTGATACACAGCTAACAGTAATTTCTCTTCATTGATGCACTCAGCACTCCAAAAGCCTTTTCAAGTTTTTCAATCCATCTCGGTGCTAGCTTAGAATCTCCAATGCCATCAAACTGGGTCGATTTTAGATTTATAAACTGCTCAACTAGCCATCGATCTATTGGCATTAACATCACCTTGAGCATTACCAGCTTCAGTGCCCTAGGCATTATTTCCATTCGTCATATTCACAGCTGTCATTGCAGCTTCAGCAGCTTGAGCTATAATTTTAGCTCTATCTTCGGCCTGTCTAAGAGCCGCAGCAGCTCTATCTTGAGCTTCCTTCCCCATTAGCTCTCTAATTTGTTCCAAGGCCCTCAGAACTCCATCCATTCTTGGATCCTCCGCCGCTGGTGCTCTCGAGCTAGAACCTCCACTTCTCGGCCTTCCGGGTCTGTTGCTCATACTTGCTCAAATTTAGCTTACCTGAGTCACTATATTTTCACCATGGAATCAGATACCTAAGTCACTTACTCAAGTCTAATGATTCTATGCTACTCAACAAGGCAGCAATCACAACACAACAGTCAATCACTCAGGCATTCTCATGAGCACATAAATCAAGGATACGAATCCATACCTCAAGTCTAGGCACATCTGCAACTTAGTATAATCAGAGGTAATAACTCACTCATCAAACCAACATCCACAACAATTCAATATGCTAAGTGCAAAGCTTGACCCCCATAGGTTCACTACAACATGCCAATTCAAGATGCCAATCACATGCGTCAATCATATGCCATGCATACATGCTTGACTCTAACGAATCCCCCGAGGGTCTCACTACCCCATCATCCAAATTTCTTTACTCTTTATTACTCTAATCCTCAATCTGTTGGAATCGAGCTAACCTTCCTCTGATACCACTTCAACGAGGATGTAACGACCCCGTGTCCCTTGGAGCTCGTCACATCCTCCACAGACCAATAAATACCCAGGAACAACTCACGGCCTAAAATGAAATGAAACATGCATACAGAAGGAGAGACAATCACCCTCGACAAATGAAAGAAACAAAAGGAAATTTGGAATGGTTTAAAAGCACACACCTATATACATAACATCCACATTCAGTTACAACTGACGGAAAGGAAAAGACGTAAGAAAAGCCATACACCCGGGTGAGACAAGGAACTAATGCCTAAGTCCAAAAGGTTACTACTTAACCTTCCCCAAAATCTAACATTAAAATTGTTCATAATCTCTTTTTCACTAAACCTCTACATCCAACTACTCGGAAGAACCACTCGACTCGTCGCTTCCTTCATCTTCGTCGTCCTCTGGGTTGTACTTTGAAATTCAGATGACACCTCCTCAGATATTTCTTCAGAATTCTCTTCGGTTATCTCCTCGTTGTCTTCGTCTGTATCCTCTATCGCGTCGGCGAAGAGCTCGATGTACTTCATGTATTCCTCAGTAGAGGGAGACATTGACTCCTCAGGAATGTTTCTCGATCCTCCCACTGAAGCCGAATTCTCCACCTCGATCTCAGGACGGGACGGATGACACCAATTAGCAACTACCTCTGAAGGAACATCTTCAGGCAACAAAGGACCAATCAAGTTACTATATCCCAGGCGGCGAAACCACGAATCAAAGCGATGGGGTTGCAGCTCCATCTTTCCTTCGTCCACCCAAACGGTTGTACGCTTCCTAACATATACAATACCTTTCCTTGCGGGAAACTTGTAAAAAAGAGCGGTCATCTCTTTCGGATTGCCTAATCGGATCAGCAACATATTTAAGGCTTGGAGTTTAAAAATGTGTCCCACTACGGGGAGAGATTTACATCTCAAAAAGTGAAACCTAAACAGAAACAGGACAAAGTTGGTTTTGCTCTTTACCTTCTTAATCGATCCATAACTCATCTTTAAACTTCGATTTATCACAAAATCAACTTGCTAATATGTCATACTACGTTTATAAGAGTCTTACCAAGAGTGTTGGAGCAAGCCGATGCCTCAAAGGGCCGCAAATAGCCTCGGTTCCACTCGGTCCACCAACAGTTAGAAACTGTCTCGGAAAACCACCACAAATCAACCATGGTAACCAATCAAATTTACAATCCTAGCTCAGCCAAATTAAGTACAACAAGTATAGAAGACGTCACTGAAAGTTTGAAGCCAATCGAAGCCTCGAAATCGCTGAACGAAGACCTCTCTCCAACGAGTCAGATTCTGTCTGGTTTTGTGGTTGGGGCTGGTCGAGTAAAATGGGACCCCCAATTGACGATCTACCACTTGGAACTTGTAGAGGAGAGGTCGAGAAAAGTTCTGGTGGTTGGCGCTCGGCCAAGGAGTCGCCGGAGTAGGCGGTCAAACCGGGAGAAGCGGTAGCGGTGGCTTTGATCGGGCGGAAGCTGCTCGGGTGAAAGGAAAAAAAGAGGAAAAATGAGAGGGAGAGAGAGAGAATGGGATGTTCGGCTAAAGCAAGAGGAAGAAGTAGTCTTCCACAAAGTCTAACTTGGTCAACATAAAGAATGGTAGGTTAAAAGCAAGCATTAAATGTTTATCACCCAAATAATGACACTTGTCCACATGTATATAAAATCTTGGCTATCAATTACTATCTTGTCCCTCTAAATTCGATAGCCCTAAAGGAATTGTAATTGACTAAAATGCCCTTCTTCAATTCATTAAGACAAGGCCAACCCTCGAGGGGCAAAATAGTAATTTTGCACTTTTCGTCCAAAACTTCACTTTTCCAATTTAAATTACCTTCGATGAGGCGACGTCCAATTCATTTCAAATGTTGGAATTCTTCTTTGTCCTTTTTCAATTTCGAGATCCCATCTCTTGATCAACTCTCTGTCATCCGTAACTTCAGTTTATCTCAAACTAATGAGTGGCTTTTGCAGATGTTATGCGTATCGACTCTGTGATTCTCATCATATTTAGCATTCGTCAATCCACGGCGACTTTGATTGTCATGTAATTGCGAGGGTCTATTACTAGCTCCAACGATCTCGATCGTCATAGTTCGATTTTAGAAAAATTTTGTAAATTATACATTGGTTAAACGGCATCAACTGCACTCCAATCGTATAACGCTAGCAATGAATTCCTTAACCGTTCTTAGATCTACCTTTAATGGTTCTAAATATTTCCTCGACAATCTTTATGGTCAAAGCGTCATTTCTTGTCTGAGCTCCCTAGGTCCACGTACCTTGTCAAGCGTTAGCATTTCCCTTTTTGATCAGTTAACTCGAGATTGATCAGATTCGAGCGAGATACGACTGAAATACATCGATAAATATATCTCATTGATAAGTCTCGAAATGATAGGAAAATCAGAATGTCACAAAATGGATAACATCTCAAATGATAAAGAAACTTTATATGTTATCTTCCTTGTCGGTCACCATTCTCTTACTTTAAGTGTCACGATACCTGATGTGCCACTAGAGAATATCCTTACGGTTCCAATGTCCTCACATATATCTTACATTTATAGTAAACTATACTTTACGTGTAACAAGACATATGTATATGTGTAAAAATAAATGCCCCAGGCATCACTCTAGATCTACAAAATACCTTGAGATTTTCAACAAATATGTATTAAATATCAAAATAAAACTTTCATAAACACTTCATTAAATGTAAAAAAAAGTCAATATAAAAGAAAAACTGTTACTAAAAGTAACATAGTAAAGATGTCAATTTTATTAGAGCAAAAACTAAAGGGCTCCCACTAAACAATGGCATCCCACGATGCTTCTAAATCTATATTAATGGCATGTCATTCAAATATAGAAGGATGTAGGCCTAAATCAGTGGATCAACGAGCATAATATCTGTAGAAATATGCTCTATTGCAATGTCACCATTATGTATAGATTCTTTTATGGTAAAAAAAAACTTGACATCTATATGCTTAGACCCCATAAGACCTCTGTTGCTGTTAATGTACATTGCATACCTCTGTTGATGTTAATGAACGACATTGCAGAGCCATTGTTATAATACAACTGTATGAGCCTATTGACAAAATCAAGTATGGTCAGATCCCTAATGAGATTTCGGAGCCAAATAGCTTGAGTAGCAGTTGAAAAACATGATATAAACTTCACTTCCATGGTAAAGAATGATATTGTTTTCTATTTCTCATTTTTTTCAGGATACCGCTCCTCTGCGAGCATAAATATATACCTTGTTGTTGATTTATTGTTATCCTAATAACCAGCAAAATCTAAATCCGAATACTTTACTAGTTGTAGGTTTTGAACATATCTACATAATCTCTAGCCTTTTTAAGTACCTCAAAACTTTCTTGGCAGCAATCCAGTAATCGTGTCCTGAACTTGACTGATATAATCTGAGAAATCCTTGTTGCAAAAGTAGGGTCTATCCTAGTACAAAATTGAGCGTACATGATACTACCAAGCACACTAGTATAATGTACATTCTTCATCTATCATCTTTGCAGACAGATGCAATTCTTGGTTTGCATGTGGCATATTGAATCTCTCAAAAATACGATAAATATATTCTAAAATAAGTCCAATATGTAGTGATAATGATCCATGTGGGTCTCAAGACAAAAGACGCCTTATCAAGATTCTTCATGTCAAAAATTCTATGACAACATTTGCTTTGTCTCATCAATAATTCAATATCATTGTTTGCAAGCAAGATGTCGTCAAAATAAAAAACGAGAAAAATAAATTCCTCCCACTAACATTGGAGTATATACACGGATCTAGCTCGTTTTCAATAAACCCAAAAGAACTAACAGCATTATTTACCTTTAAGTGCCACTGTCTAGAAGCTTGTTCCAAACCATAGATATGGACTTTTTCAATCTACAAACTATATTACATGTATAATCTGCTGTAAAACCTTTGAGTTATCCCATATAAACTTGTTCATCAAGGTCTCCATTCAGAAAAATAGTTTTAAAATCCATCTCGTGAAGCTCCATATCGAAATGAGCTGTTAAAGCCATTATCACTCTAAAAGAGTCTTTAGAATACATTGGAGAAAAAGTTGTCTCATAGTCTTGTTGATACTTAAATTTTAAATTTTTATATTTTGTCATTAATTACATAAAATTAGGGACTAACCTTAGTCCCTAGTAAAAATATTCAAATCATTTGCATATAGGTTTCATTTAATTGAACATCCATTGCATTGCATTTTTGCATTTCAATTTGGACTGGTGACAGATAACTCTAAACGTTATTGTCCAAAGTTTGGACTCCAAACTGACCCCGGAGTGATGGAAATTTGGCCAAGCCCATTGGTACTAGCAATTTGACGAGAGAATTGAGCATTGGTGAAAAGGTCTCGAATCTCACAAGGAAACAGATTTCCGGATGGGAAGATGGAAAGAGATACTGCGGAAAAGAGAATCTCACACCTAAAGGCATATATTTCACCATAGTATTTGAGCAATATATCTTTTAGAACAAGAAAGCAGGGCACGTTCTTCTTGAGAGGAAAAAAAAATCAGTTTTCGTTCCTTAATACCTCAGACTCGTTTGCCTATAAAAGTGATGCTTCAGAAAAGAACCAAGGGGTCTTCCACGTTATTGAAGGATAGAAGGGCAGATACAGAGAGAGAGAGACAGAATCGGGAAAAAAAAGAGGGGAGGAAATGCTTTTCTGCGGGTGCTCTACAAGTCCTTCCTCAAGGGATTCACCACCGCATGTCAACTGTTGGTCCACGTTGCATCTGTCGGCCTTCCTACTTGTCTGCTGGTCTTCAACTTCGCATGTCATCAAAACTTGGCCTCCGAGCTTTGCACCGACGGCCATCGCAGAAACCCAGTCCAAAACATATGCTCGGTTCTCGCGACCTGACGAGTTGACACTTCCTCATTGCCTCTGAACTTATTGTTTTGTGCAGGTTCAGACCAAGAAAGCAAATCATTCCACGTGTAAGTCCACGCTCAAAATAAGATCGGATCGTTAGAAGTGCCATAACTTTTGTACGGTACTCATTTGAGTGTCATAACTTTCAAAACGTTTATTTGAGTGCCACATCAGAGCAAAAACCTTCAAGTAAGTGTCAATTCTAGCCAAAATCGTTCAACTGAGTGTTATTTTTGTCGAAAAAGCTGACGTAAACACTATTATTTTATTGATTTTTTGAGTGCCACGTGAATTTTCTTTACATTTTTTACTAGTTTCTGAATTTTTTTAATATTTTATTCAAATAAAAAAATGAACATTTTTAAAAGAGAAACCATTTTCTCAATGGTGGCCGGCGAGGGTCACCGCCGGCTATCACCGGCCAACTAGGGGCCAGGCGAGACCGCGACGGCCCTCGAGGCCTTTGGTGGCACGGGCAAGGGCAAGGGCCGTCGTGGCCTTGCTGGCCCAAGGCGAGCCGGCCTTGGCCTCTAGCCGGCCGGTAGCAACCCTTGCCGGCCACCACTGAGAAACCGTTGGGTTTCTCTCTCTCTTCTGAATTTTTCATTAATTTTTTCTTTTCTTTTTTCCTTTTTGTTTTTTTTATTTGAATAAAAATAAAAAAAATCACAGAAATTATTAAAAAATGTACAGAAAATCTACAGGGCACTTAGAAAATCAATAAAAAAAAAAAAAAGTATTCGCCGGCCCCACGTCATCATTTCCGACGGCCATGTCATCATGGCACTCAAGTGACACTTTTTAAAATTTATGGCATTTAAGTGAACGTTTTGAAACTTATGGCACTCAAGTGTACGCTATACAAAAATTATGACACTTCTACTGTAATTACCGCAAAGAAGATCACATGAAAGCATAACTGAACTTGGGTGCACATCAGGAGATCCTCCACAGAGTGACGAAGCAATTCCCACATGCCTTACGTCCTTAGATGCGCATGAGGTCCGCCAATTGTCGGCCACCCATCATCGAGCTTGGTTCGCAAGTCGGTCTAAGCTTCGAATTAGGAAACACAAACTTCAGATAAGGCAAAATTCTAATCTTGAAATTAGACATTCACTTACCTATTTTGGGATTTTTGCGTACCTTGGCATAACTTGCACATCACGTCATACTTGCATATTGCACAAAAATAGTTATGTTTTCAAAATAAAGGTTTATTAGGAAAACTTTCATTTCTAATCCGCAACTTGCGATACGATCGAGAACATCCATCTTTATGATTATTGATGGAATAATTGATTATGTAAGGATTTGGGTTCAATCCTTAATCGTAGGATTACAAATTAAAGATTGACTTAAATATTCACGAAATATTTCAAAACTTGATTGGCATATTCACTTTTATCATTTGATATGAATTAATTGATCATCATAATTTTTTTTAGAATATATCCGTTGCGCAATGAAATCATGAAAATTCTAAAATTTGCATTCATTCACTTTTCGGGAACTGTCACTTCCGGTTCGGTTGCCAGTTCTTGGGGTGCCCGGTCCAATCCCCATTTTCGAAAAATGAGAACTGAGACCATCGGTCCGGTTCCCGATTCTTGAGGAGAACTGAATCGAACCAAGAACCGCTCACCCCTAATGCCATATATGACTCGGTTACATTTTTGAGTGATTGGGGTCTTCTGCATGAGCAAAAAAATGGAAGGCTGGACTTCTGCGAATATTCACACCACCAAATATAGTGATTACATCTTTTAGATTTGTGGATCTCTTCTCAAGCGCTCATGTAGATAATTTTTAATAATATTTATTATTTTGTGAATTTATTTATCAATTTAATATTTTTTCTTTTTTTTTCATTTTTCATTTTCTTAGTGGCTGGTAAGGTTGCTCCTTTTGACCCTCGCCGACCGCTGAGAAAAGAGAAAAGATAAAAGAAAAATCAATAACAATTTGGAAAAAATATATAAATATTAATAAAAATTGTTCACATCACCATCGTTCGTGCCACGTAAGATGACCGACGTCCACAGTTAGCGATTTTCAGCCAAAATTTGCTAGATTGATCCAAATGGTAAATGGTGAAAATAATTAGGACTCAACTGAAAAAATTACAAGATTTAGGATTGGATTGGTAAAAATGTAAAAAATTAAGGATTTTCTCAATAATTTTTCCAATAAAATTTCGTCCTAGTGAATTCTATATCTTCAGATAAAACGATGACAGCCATAAAAAGGAATGATTCATGGAACACCCAACTCGCAGCAATCAAAGGATGTGATCTCGTGAGCGAATGTTCCCAGTTTTCATTTATTTATTTGTTCACGCATACAATTTTCATATTCGTCGGCAAAGCAAAGATCAGTCAATGCTGAAACTGAAAATAACACCCCATAAGACCCAGTTAGCAACAATTTTGAGCACGTGCTTGGCCTACAGAGAAAATTACACAACCGATAATAAATCGATTTTAGGAATGACAATTCAGTCATAAATTTGTCAATTTTACCAATTTAGTGCTAAATATTACCGTGAAATGTCAATGTAGTCCGTCGCGTCAAATTTCACCGGAGAACGCTGACGTAGCGGTCCAGTCATCACTGGTCGCTCTACATGAAACCTCCCCACATCAGCGGTTTCCGGCGAAAATTGACCAAAAGGGATAAATTGAGGTTTTCACAAAAAATTAAATTTTAATTAGAAAATTTAGGATCGAACTGGCTATAAAATAGGTGTAGAGCTCATTTCCCTAGACATATACTTCTAATTGTTGGAAAAACATTAATACGACCATTGCATGATACTTCTAATTTAATAATTCTTTCTTGATTGTGAGTTTGTCTTGTGAATATTTTCACTATCTGGACCTAGAACATGATTTAGATTAGCTACGTTTATATGTTCCATTTGTTGCATAATATATATATGTTATTTATAGTTCCGCCGCATGACCACCACCCCGGCCCCCTCTAAAAAAAACAAACAAAGAAAAGAGAAATAAATATTTTAAAGGGCTTCTAAGAAGGTTCTAAACATTAAAAAATGAAAATAGAAAAAGAGATAAAGGAAGTACTTGAGATCCAAGTCCCCAAATTAAAAAGATCCGCAATAAACGGCAAGGTGACAATTATATACAAAATGTATAAATTTTACATTTTGATCAGTCGCATGTTGGAGAGTGTCAGAAGAGTGGCGAAGTGTTGTAAAGTGTTAGACACGACACGTAGACTTCTAGAAAGCGTCAGTGCTTCATAGCTTATTAGTCAAGTGGTTTTGGCTTCCTACTTTGAATTGGAGATTTTGGGTTCCATTCTTCCTTAGTTAAACTGGCTCATTTGTCACCCTAGCATTTATCGGTAAAGCAGGAAAATTTTTTGGGATTAAAAATTTGATATTAGATTCATATAATAATTTTGAGTTTTTGATTGCGACTTTATAAGGATTGGTTTTTATGGTGGATAGGCCAATTTGTAGATACTTATCTTTAAGAGTACAAAGAATTCATAATGACAAATTTTGCTATTTTTCAATTGAGTTAGCTAAAATTTTTAGAAGGATAATAAATACCTATAACACATTCCTGTGGACAAATCAACACTTCTGCTAAATAAACTTTAATTAGGGTGCTTATATTTCGAGGAAAATAAATAATTAGAAATATTTTTTTCAAGTTATCATTTATATCAGTTACAAAATTAAATAAACGAAAAATATTGTTGTCATCCATGAAAATGCTTAGACATAAATTTTTATGGAAAATAAAAATATTTTTCATTAACTAATTATTTCAAGCGACATAATCGACCAATTTTAGAAAAATATTATTCACTATTCATATTTCGCGGAATAAACGGAGCCTTAGATGGGATTAGCCAACATTTAATCCTAATTTCTGGCACATGAGAAAGACGGACAATTCGAAATGAAATGAAATATATCATCATATTGTCTAAATAAGGTCAATAATGTTGTAATTATATTTGAATTACTTACAAATGCTAAAGATAATTAAAGAGTTAATTATACAAATGATTTTTGAATTTTGATCCAATATGTAATATCCACTATGGGTTTTTAATTTATTTAATGTGATCCCTGAATTTTAATCGTACAATGTCGTCCACGAATTGTTTATTTATTCAATGTGCTCATCGATTTTTTTTTTTGTAAATATTCAATCTGAAACCTAGACTAAAATATCTAATATTATCCTTTCATTATTATTTTTTGTCAAAATACTTTCATTAATTTAAGTTAGCAAATTTTGCTAATTTGGCTTCCAATCCTATAAGTTTGAAGGGTGAACTAAAAAAACAATACCGCATGTGGACCATTCACGGACAATATTCAACTTAAATAAAATATGATAATCCACGTGATCAAAGATAACATTAATAATCATTGTTCGAATTGAGAAAATTAAAAAAAAAATAGCAAGGATTATTAAATTCTAATTTGAATTAAATATTTTGTATAGATAATTCATATGTAGCGTTTTTTTCAACTTTCGAAAGTATATCTGATGGAAAGCCAAATCAATAAATTTAGTTAACTTAAATTAAAAAGGTGCAAGACTTAATATGTTTATATTGTCCAAGACTAAATTGAATATCTAGTAAAAAAATTGAGAAATGATGTTAAATGAATTAAAAGTTGAGAAAACGAGATCAAAGTAAGCCGGTGCGATGAAAATTCACTAAACTGGTAATCTACACTTTTTTTTTTTGGTCCTGAAAGTTCAAAAAGAAAATGAAGGAAAAAAAAGGAAAAAGCTTCTCTGGACCTGCACCTGCACAATAGGACCGCACGCTCAGAGCGCTCGAGGACAACAAATGGAAGCAACCTCTGCCACGTGACAACCGACCCGACGACCTTCGACGCACGTGCCACCGCTCCCACGTCATCCCGCAGGTAATTGAACACGGTCCTGTAACAAGGCTGTACTCGCATCAGATCGCGCTGCTGCTCCTCTTTTCTTTTCCGTTTTTTTTTCTTTTCACAACCTCACGTGTCTGCGACTCTCCCCCCAAAACCAAAAACTTTTAACCACGGTTAAAAAAGATTTTTTTTTGGTCCAAATTAAAGAAGTTTTTTTTTTGGTAATAAAAAAAACAGAAGTTGGCATGAAGGCAATTGGTGGTCGGGAGTTAAATCTCGACTTAGGTTAACTCCATTAAAAATTTCAAATTAATATATCATGAATTATTTCGTTTCATACTCATTTAATACTCATTTACGTTTTGTCGAAAGTTTCATATCGATCTCGTCGACCCTAATTTAGGATCTTTTATGAAACAAAAGTTGATTTAGGATAAACACGACGTGATATTGAATTTTTTTCGTAAGATGAAAATTAATTTAGAAAAAAATGTGCCCTAAATATTAGTTTAAGATTTTTAATGATACAATCCTTTAACTTATATCGTATTTTTGTGTACTTTTCTAAAATAATTATGCAACTAAAGTTCGGCTAAACACGTTAAAGATATATTCACTGCATAATTAACTAAATTAAAAGTTCAAATTAATCAAAAAAATCTCGATTAATTTGTATAGCCTTGCACTAAAATTTTCTATTTGTTAATGGGAGAAAGTTTGAAAACTTGCAGCGTCCTAGTCCCATGAAACCAAGAAGAAAGAGCGCAGGAAACTGCAATGCCAATTTTGCCCTCGTCCTCTATCTCTCTCCGTACGACCCTGCATAAATACCTCCTCCAACCACCATCTTCAGTGATCTCTCTCTCTAAACGCAGACCTGTTCAAAAACCAGAGAGACAGAGACTTCGACCATTTTCTCTCTCTCTCTCTCTTGCCATCGAGCAATAAGTGAGAAGGGCTTCGAGCACGGACTCTGTTGCAGCAACAGCCAAGAGAAGAAGCAAAGTTAACCCTAATTTTCTGGTCCAAACCCACAAAGGAAAAAAAGCTGCTCCTTTCCTCATCCGCCATTGACGAGCTCTGTGCCCCTTCATTCAAAGCAGGCTCTGCTCATTTCCTCCTCCCTCCATCCCGTTTCGAACGGCTCGAGCGTTGAATGACCCCCCTATCGATTCCTGAATCTCTCCTTTACCTGACGAATCTCTCTTTCTCTCTCTCCTCCTTTTTTTGGCATCGGATTCGGGTTTCTAGTTTGAGCTAAATCCAATGCACGAGTGATCAGATTCGTGCTTCGTTCTCACTTTGTTGACTTTCTTCTCTGACCATTTTCACCGGCTTTCAAATTCCGAGTCTCTTCTTCTGCTTCTTCTTCTAGAGAGAGAACCGGGTCCGTGAGAGCGCGTCAGGGCTTTTCTCTCTCAAGAGGATGATCGAACACCGCCGTGACTCGGACGGTGAACTCAGCAGCGTCGAGGCTTTGAATTCCAGCCACGCCAGTTCGATGAGCAGCAGCTCCCGCGGCAGCTGCAGCAGCTTCAGCCGCCTTTCCTTCGACGCGGCAATGCTCGACCACCACCGCGGCCCAGGCCCCGCCTTTGCCGCCGAGGCCCTCGCCATAAAGCCGCACAGGTCCTCTTCCGACTCCGCCTACTCCGCCATGCTCCGCCGGGGCGCAAGGCCCGGGTTCCGCGACTTCCGGCTCCACCGCCGCATCGGCTCCGGCGACATCGGCACCGTCTTCCTCTGCAGCCTCAAGGGCCGCGACGGCGCCAGCGGCGATCCGGCGGACGGGGAGCTGCTGTACGCGATGAAGGTGGTGGACAAGGAGGCTGTGGAGAAGAAGCAGAAGAGCCAGAGGGCGGAGATGGAGCGGAGGATCCTCAAGATGGTGGACCACCCGTTCCTGCCCACGCTCTACGCCGAGTTCGAGGCATCCCACTTCTCGTGCATTGTCATGGAGTACTGCTCCGGCGGTGACCTCCACTCCCTCCGCCACAAGCAGCCCAACAAGTGCTTCTCTCTCGCCGCCGCGAGGTACCACACATTCCCTCTCCTGTCGCCGTGTTTCTCCTATGCTTTCTTGTTCATTTCAAGAATGTTTTTTTTATTATTATTTTTGGTCTGGTTAATTGTTCTTCCTCGGTTTTCTTTTCTCAACGATTTCCATGGAATTCTTTCTTCATTCGCCCAACCGTTTTCAAATTTATTTATTTATTTTTTTCATTTGATGCCGTTTCGCATCTCTGCATGGTTAGATTCTCCATGTTCTGTTCTCATCTGCTTTTGACCCTCCGAGAGGTTACCATCTTGTCTGCTTCTGCTGCAATTAGCGACCTTCCATGAATCCTTTTCTTTTAATCAGGTTTTATTTTTAATTTTTAGAACGGCATAGAATCGCTTTCAATGTTTCCCTTTTTCGGTTCTGAAGCTGAGATTTTCCCGGATTATTTATCTGACAATAGCCGCAAATTTCCTTTTTGGAAAAATTTTGAGTTTATTACTTTGTAAATAAATTAATAAAAGAATAAGTGGCAAGAGAATAAAAAGATTGATTTTTTTGTTTGTGGGGTTTTGGTTTTTCCAGGTTTTATGCGGCAGAAGTGCTGGTGGCGCTAGAGTACCTACACATGCTTGGAATCATCTACAGGGACCTGAAGCCCGAGAACGTGTTGGTCAGATCGGACGGTCACATCATGCTCTCTGATTTTGACCTCTCCCTTTGCTCTGACGCCATCCCGGTGGTTGAATCCCCGTCGACGACTCCGGACCCTTCCTCCGCCTCGCCCGCACCGTCCCGGTTAGGCCCGCGCCCGCAGACGATCGCGGCCCCTCCTTCCCATTCTCCGTTCTCCTGCCTTCCCAGCCCCAACCGGCTCTTCCGGTCGCGCAAGGTCCAGAACCTCGTCCCTAGCAACCGGTTGTTCGTGGCCGAGCCGGTCGGCGCCCGGTCGCAGTCCTTCGTCGGGACCCACGAGTACGTGGCGCCAGAGGTAGCCTCCGGCGGGTCCCACGGCAACGCCGTCGACTGGTGGGCCCTCGGAATCTTCATCTACGAGATGATCTACGGCCGCACGCCCTTCGCCGGCGCGTCGAACAAGGCCACGCTCCACAACATCGTCCAGAAGCCTCTCGCCTTCCCCTGCCCCAACGCGCCAGCCACTGCCCAGGATCTCCACGCCCGAGACCTCATCGCCGGGCTGCTCTGCAAGGACCCGGCCCGCAGGCTCGGATCGAGACGAGGGTCCGCCGACGTCAAGAAGCACCCCTTCTTCAAGGGCCTGAATTTCGCCCTCGTCCGGTCGTTGGCGCCGCCCGAGATCCCCGGCCTGAGGCTGAGGCGGCAGCGGACGACACCGACGGTGAAGTTCCCTAGGAGACAAACGACAGCCTTCGATTACTTCTGAGTGGGGGGAGGGACGAGCGGTTAGATTTTGGCCACGTGTCCAGCTAGACCTGCCAGGGTTAGGGGCCACTTGCAGTTTTATAGTGTACATTTGTTTTCCTTATTGCTAATCCTATGTTAGGGAAGTAGGTTATCTATCTCTTTTAGGGGTTAATCGGTTATCATGTGTACGAAGTACGCGCCTGACTTAGGACCAAGCGAACATGAGAGTAAAGTCCTATTCATAAGGCTAATCCAATATCACCATATTAATATAAAAAAAAATCACATTAGGCAAAAAGTACATTTTTATTTTCTTTTTTATTTGGTGCTTTCGCAACATAACCGCTATCATGCTACACAAATCATGGGATAAAATACTTCTTTTTGTTGTTGGTTCAATAGAGCATAGAAGAAAGAATAATTTAATGACTAGATAAAGTTCCTTAATCACGATCGTGGGAGACCAAGTGACCACATTTACCTGTTACGACGACAGGGAGAATCCGTCGCTGAGGAAGGTGTTTCTTAATGCCCAGCAAGAGAGATCTACGGATAGAAATTGCTTTCTAAGACAGAAGGAATTTTTTTGGAGGTGGAAATATAATAAAATTTGATGCATTGAATAATCGCCTAAAAAGGTCTTGTTTACTGCTCCTTTTGTTCCTCATGTTACAATACAGTATTTTCCGTGAGCTGGCTCTGTAATTGAAAGAAGGGTTTCTATTAACAATTACAAATTAATGTCCGATGACACATATATCCCTAATAAATTTCATTATCACGAAATATAGCCCGATCTAACGAGTCCCTATCCAAATCTACCCTTCACACCGGACCCAAAACGGCAGATTTTGGGTAAATGCATCGTGGGTTGCCGATTTGATTTGTTCTTTATGAAACGAAAAATTAATTTTGGGTAGATGTGTCATTGCTCATGATTGAGGATCTTTGGTGGTATGAAAATTAATTTAAACTTAGTATATTATCGGATACTAGTTTAAGACTTTAATAGTACTGACCCATATGAAAAATAAACTTCATGCAAAAAGGGATTAAAAAAATTTGTTTGAAAGCAACTTGTGCCTTATCAAGAGACACAAATAAACAAATTTAGCTCAATGGGCGTAGTTATGAGATGATGCAATACTCCATTAGTGTGGAAATGAAAAAAGTGATAAAAAGTTAGGGTTCACAACATAAAATCCACTTTTTCTAGGGTTTGAGTTTGACCACCTCATCTATGCCAATCGAAGAATCTGATCCGGTAGGCTTTTTTTTTTTTTTCAAATAATCCTAGGTTTTCTGATCATAAAAGAGAGCAAATAATAATAATAATAATAATAAGTTTCAAAGATCCCCCTAAATTCCGTTGCCTTTTGACTAACCTCGTTTATTTTTTGTAGGTCCAAAGTAGAAAATTCCAAAGATGGGCTAAGAGCTATGAACCATGTCTTTTGCTTGGAATATTATGTTTCATAATCTTATTTTATTTTATTTTCTTAAAAAATTGTTCCTAATAACTCAAGAGGGACATTCGGCCCAAAAAAAAATCAAGAGGGACCCACTTAGAATGGCCAGCGTAGACAACGCGATAAATACCATGTGGGGGAAGTAGGATTGTGCGGGGCGTGAGCTCCGCAAAACTCGAACATCCGGCGATTTGTTTATGTTGTAATATGTAAGTTTTGTTAACGAGTGTTCATGGGCACTTATCGACCACTCAAGTAAGAGAAATTCGTCATTTCTAAGAAGTGCTTTTCTCGTGTTATGTACAATTCTAACATATTGAAAATGACGTTATTTGTATGTTGGGAATTGCTAGACAAGCGACGTGGGATAGCTGGATTAAGAACGATTTGCGGAATTCGATGAATACAGCCCGCGACTCTAATATCATGTTGTGATGCTTGACCCAAAAAGAATTAACGAGGGATGGATAGATAAATATGTGCAAAGAACATATAAATCCCGTCAATTGACGACGAGAGATACCTTAATCGTTGACATGTATGATCGGCAAAACTGATAAAATAATTATGTGCATAGCCTTGGCTTCTCTTAGATTTGGATCATTCAATTCGATTCCACTCCGAAAAAATCATTCATGGCCTAGAAAGAAAAGGAACATCGTTGACTTATAATTACACCTAAAAGAGAAAAGAAAAATCATTGGGCGATAATAGCTCGAGCTGAACCAAAGTTGAAAAGCGCGTGAAGTATTATTGTGTTTCGAAAAAAGAAAAAGAAAAGAAATATTGGGGGAACAAAGCATGGCCACGCGGTCCCCGTCGCGTGGGGTGCAACCTCCTCATGTTGGTTTGACTCCTCTCCTACCGTTTTCATGGGCGGGCTCACCCCGACAATTCTTGCTCCCTATACTTTTGCCAATTTATTGCATAAACTCCTTATTTCCAAATTAGACTGATAGTGTGACAATGTATTTCAAGATTATACAAAATTCATAGCGAGTCAAGGTAAATACGACATGTTTCCTATATAATTTCTTCCTTATAATATCTATTTATTGAAATAAAAATAAAAAAGCTCTTTAGAAACATTTGTAAATGAAGCATGATTACACAAACTGCTCGATTGAAGGTCAATTTATGTGTTTTTTTTAATTCTCAATTATGAATTACGAATTTGACACGATAAAACTTTTGTGATTTTTTCAGTTGATGAAACAACTTCATACATTCTAACATTGATTTATAGGATTAGTTTATACAACGACTGGTAGTCTTTTTCATCGGATATTGCGTTGCATGCAATATGTGTTTCACACTATGTGAACCCTTTTCATTTTTCTTTTGATGTGGTAAGCACTGTTCTTCTTGCAATTATTGTACCTTGTAGAGATTCCTACTTCATACATCCCGAGATTGACTTATAGGATTAATTCACAAAGCAACCGACAGTTTTTCTTCTTGGATATTATGCGTAGTACTTATTTCGCGCTGCGACAACCCTTTTTGTTTCGGTTTTGTTGCGGTTAGCACTGTTCATCTTGTAATTATTGTACCCTTTGTGGAGATTCCATCTTCTTTTGTTGTTAGGTATCCATGTGGGGGTCGACACAACGTGAGTTCAATAGATGTTAGGTTTTTCGTCATTTCAATCATAAAAGGGAGCTTTAGGGGACTTCATCATGATTTGTTTAAGAAAAGTACCTTAAGCATTTTTTTTTATTGGTGGCTTAGAGATGTCAATTAATAATTTTATGATTTTTGCGGACGGATGCTTTCAGAGCACAAGTAAAATAACTAAATAGATGAAAATGCAACTTTTCAATTTGCGATAAATGATTTGAAAATCGCAATAACTCCTATTAAATAGGTCTAACAAACATTTGAAAGACATTCGTTTACAGGGTACATGACTTCTTAGGGATGAGATTTGCCCTTTAGAGCTATTTTCGACTTGGAGTTTGATAAAAACCCAAGTTTTAATTGGCTTTTTTAACCCAAAAGAAAAAGAAAAAGAAAAAGGTAGGCTTGCTAAAAAAAAATAAAAAAAGAAACCTCGAAAGGAGCTGTGGATGGTGAGGTTTAGGGATTCTTGTTTGACAACACATGGGATGTCCTTGAGAACACCTGCCAACCAGGCAGCTGACTTAAACGCCCCTGTCCCCCCGCGCTGTCCCCACCATCAATTCTGATCCCACCTGTCCCACCCACACACCCAATCACAATTCAACAAGTATAATGCACCGTGACATGCCACGTGGCTTCACTCCATCTAGCCAAGTGAGAATTACGGGTGAACATGGCCGAGTGAGCCGGTTACAGACCTAGACCTTGAAATAGACCATATTATAATCAGTTTTCAGTTTTTGAAATCGAGAACCGATCATATTTGTCTTGGAACCTGTTTTGGAACCAATCCTATTTTTCGATCCGGTTCTAGGGCCTACCCGAAAATCTATTTTACTTTTTTTTTTAAAATAATATGAGTATCGATAAAATGAGCAATAAAAATTACAATCCACCGAAATGAATAATCCAACAAATAAAAATTAAATGAGAGAAGGTGAGGAGCCGAGGGTCGTGAGCAATGAACATAAGCAACAAGAGCAGCAACACACTAGGGAGTTGGGACTTAGGTTTTCTTTTTTTTAAGAGCAACTAAAAATCTGTTTGGGTGGGCCTACACCTAGAACCGAAAATCGAACTGATTTAAACCGGTTCTCAAAATTTAGAACTGATACTCGAACTGGTTTGAGGGGGAATCGATTCCCAATCCTATTTTTAGGGTGGGCCGATCCGGGTTTCAGGTGAATCCAATCCGATTGCACACCTCCAGTGAGAATAGCATTGGGGCAAGGTTTAATTAATGAATATGGTATTGATACGACGGTAGCGAAGGGCTATTGTTCCTTTGCAAATTGATGAGAAATGCAGGAAACACGAGTGACCGAGGGCCTATTTATTTGGCAAATCCTAAACGATTTATAAAATATTTTATTAAAAATGATCCCTCATGTTACCTGAAATAATTAGTCAATAAAAAATATCTTCATTTTTTGCGAAAAAATATAGCATTAGTTTTTGTTTCTTCAGATAATTAATCAATAAAAAATATTTTTAATATCTACAATATTCCTAAATATTTTCGAAGACAACAAAAATGCTTTTCATGCATTTTTATTTGTAAGCAAAACAAGCGACCATTTTTTAGGAAAGTATTTTATAACTCATTCATTTTTCACGATACAAACACACCTTAATGCTCGGTTTGTTTTATGAAGATGTAATAATTTAATTTTTTTTTACTATTTTGATCATTTATATCTGTTAGAAAAAGAGATAACAAAAATATTCCCATTATCAACAAAAAAATTTTAGCCGTGAGTTATTATTAATAATGGAATTATTTTTTTCATAAATTCATCTTTATAGGCGACAACAACTATTAAAGTAAGGAAAAAATTTTTGAATTATTGATTTTTTTGCGAACAGTCAAAAGACATATAAAAAAGAGAGAGTAGGCGTTCGTTTTCAATTGATTGATACAATTAAGGTTAGTGAAATGAATGAGTTAAAATTAGCCGCATTATCTAATTAACAGGTATTAACAAGTAATAACCCACCAACTTAGGAGGTCTTCTACTAATATTATTACGAATTTATTAGCAACTTAAACACCTGATAAAAAAAAATATTGTCGTTTCCAATTTATTGTCTCTTTCGTGTTATGTGTAAATAGTCAGTATATTGAAAAACATGTTAAGTATGATTAACAAGTATTCGAGGACACTCATCAACAAGATCCATATTATTGTATTCTTAATAAGCATCTCATAAGGATTTTATTAACAAGTGTCCTAGAGCATTTGATAAATACCCAGATTGAAGAAAGTTTGTTTTTGCCAAACGCACCATTTTTATCGTATCATGCGTAATTAGTTATGGAGAATAAAAAACATTTCTTCCTTTCCCAGTGTTGTTTCTTTAACAAGCCCCGTAAACATAGAACAATTCTATTTTCCAAGATGGTAACTTTTGATACATGTATTTTCAATGTTTGACAAATTTCAAACTTTTCTGATCAAGTATACATGAGTATAAGATTCTCATTAACCTAATTATAATATCCATAAAAATTCTCAAGCCATCCAAGAAGATATACACTTTAAATTAGGGTTTGACTTTTATGCTTATGAAACTAGCGGCATCACACGCAGGGAACTCAGACTCAAGAAGACTTGTCTTCCAAAGTGAATATTGTATTCTCCTGAGTTTTTGTGCAGGTTGACCAATTTGAGAGCCAAGAAGATGCTTTGTCGACCTATCTTGGGTTGGGCAACGTGCAAGCTGGGATTTCGCTGTGCTGCCTAACTAGTCTTGCGGCTGTGATGCCGGTTCGATGCTCGACCCCACACGGTATCCTTAGAATCACGAACAAAGAAAAAGACCGAAGAACACCAGTACGTTGTACTGATCTCTCTAGACATATTGCCTTCTTAGTGTCCAAGAGAGATTTTGGCAAGAGAGCTCAAGCGATTCGGAAATAGGAGTCGTGACCACATGCGAATTTAGATAAGAATTAACGTGCTTGATGACCGTACTCGTGACTTATCGACTGAAAGACGGATTGTAAGAAGTTTTCTCTAGGTGGAGGATAGTCTCAAAGGAGTATGCCGGTCATTTCTGTCTCAACTTTTCAGTTTTGGATAATTTAGTCATAAATTTTTTTACGATTTTTCAAACTAGCCTTTTGATTAGTAATCGCTGACATGAGCTGGTCTCCATACGATAAGTTTAGGATATTTTGGACAATTTCTTCGCAAGTGTCTTCGCTATACACAGCAGTAGGGGTTATCGGCTCCCGATCTGATTCTCGGGCGGTTCCAAGAAATCAATGAACCCATCTTTCTCGTGATCTGCTGGAAACACTATATGCAAAATCCCATGATTAGCATCTATTGCAGGGAAGGAAAAGGCTCATCATTTTGCATCTCTTCATATTTCTCTGCGTTATTACTAACTCCAGTAGCTAATACAATTCCTGCGTCTCTCTTCCATCTTACTCTCATTTTCATTTGTTATGCGAGTCTCTCTTCCACCTCACTCTCATTTTCATTTGTTTTTAGCAGCATTACGAATCATCTTGGCGACTCAGGGATTATAAAAAGGGGCAGCGCCAATGAAGACAGAAAGCAAAATGCCAAGAGCGAGCATAATCCTCCAACTGATGTGCACCGAGAGCCCTCAAAATGCATAGTCCGGAAACGAAGCGAGGGACCCACAACTTATGTTTTTGGTTACTTTTAAAAAAATGTAAAAAATTGAACCGGTCCGATTTTATGCACTTAGAACCCGAAACCGGATAGCCCGGTTATCGGTTCCAATTTTAACAACCACGAATCAGACTGCCGGTATCTAGAATCGAGAACCGGACCACCGGTCTTGGTCCGGTCTGGGCGGTCTCGGTTTAAGCAGTCTGATTTGCTCACTCCTACACTGCAGCTCCTTCTTAATTACCTTTATCTTATTGAAAATTCAATTTGCCAAAGCAAATGTTGGGAAATGGCAATATAATTTGTTATGTGTGCTAGCATATTTGAGGAAAAAAAAAGTCCACCTAGAAAAATAAAAACAAAGACGAAGAATACATATGCATGTGCAACTACGATTAAGTCTTGCTTAGGGTTTTGGGCTCGTTGGTGGTTTAGTGTTATTCTTTCTAAATTGTTGTAAAGTCCATCTAGCTCATCTACGAGTTATTTCAGACAAAGAAAAGAAGAAGAAGAGAGAGAAACATGTCTGCTCTGCGCGCGCTGGTAGTCCGCGTGCATCGTCGTAATCGAAGCCGCATGATGTCGACCGACGATGGTCCTCATCCAAGTGGACCTCCCCCATTCATCAAAATTTTCCAAATGCTCTTCGTCCCTCGGCCTTGATTTATTTGTTCTTTCCAATACGTCAAATCTTGAGATGTTTTTATCTTTTTTTATTCGTTCATATCTTTAGATTTCTTTGCATTTACATCATTATTAGAAGAATTACCTAAAATTCCCAAACTTATGATAATTTGCTGATTCAATTTTTTTTTTTGTTAATTGCGTCATGTATCTTTTGTAATTGTATCAATTCAGTTCATTTGATCGGCATGTATTGACATGACGCCGCAGGTGCTGACGTGTTAAATTTTTAATAATATTATAATACTTTTCGAAGTTTTTAATTTTTTAAATAATTTTTCTGACTTTTTTTTATTTTTCTCATTTTTTTTATTTGGTCTAGTGGAGGTTGAGGGCTTGCGATCCCTCGCTGACTGCTGCGTGAGAGTCGCAGCCCTCGCCAATCGAAAGCCCTCAACCGGGGGTCGGCAAAGGTTATCGGCCCCCTATTGATCCTCGGCTGGTGGTTGGCAGTCTCTTGTTGGCAAAAAAAAAAAAAAAAAGGACAAAAACTCTTTTTTTTTTTTTCAACCCCAATTTTGCACAGCAAAAGCTGCAAAACGAGGTACCATTTCTAAGAATCGACCAAAGAGAGAGTGGGCCTCCCGTCGGACAGTGTCGGTATGATATTGTCGTGTCGCACTGTTGTTTATCCACGAGGTTTCGGCCTTAGCGGGGGTTGCTAAAGCTTGAGAATAGTTCGATCTTGTTTTGTTTGTCCACTGCGTCTGCGTCCTAATTTTTTCCTTTTGAGTATTGAAATTTCAATGCTATCTTCGTTTTCTTTTTCCTTTTCGTCTCACGGTTTGCCTAATATCTCTCGTGCACAGATTTTTGCGACTTGGAATTTCATGTGGCCAATTTTTTTTCCCGTTTCTTTTTTTCGGGTATAGTGAGCTATTTGAAAATCTAGGGTTACCTTTAAATGAGCGGGGCTTTGTGAACAGTTATATAGTGGAGTTTTTTTTTTTTTCCAAAATAATACTAAAAAAATAAAAATTTACAAAATTAATTTTAAAAAAATATTAATCATTTTAGATCTCTATCGGCAATTTAATTGCCGAGGAAAACCTGGGGCCCACCCGTGGGCCCCTCTCCTAAGCAAAGGAGTGCTGTAGGCTCCCCACGTGGGAGCCGCAACACTCCGCCTCCCTCGACAAATTAATTGCCGAGGGAGGGTTTTTTTTTTTAAAATTCAAATTAAAAAATTATAATATTAGATTAAAAAATAAAATATTAAAAATTTTAGTTCTTGCATTTTTAAACTGCCGAGTAAAGTATTTTAATTTTTTTAGTTTACATAAATATTTTTTCGATGCCATCTCGTTAGTTCGCGGTCCCGTCGTCAAAAAAATATTTACGTGCCTCGTCTTCGAGAAAAGCGAGTGAACGAGCGAGGTGACGGCATTAGCTTTTGCTCGCGGGGCCACAAAGCAATCATACCTCGTTTCGAGAAAAGCAAGGCACGTAAATTTTTTTTACGTAAATATGATTGCTCTGCGGCCCCGCAAGCAAACGTCGTTGTCTGGCTTGTTTTTCTTAAAGTCGAGGCGCTTTAATATTTTTTTGACAACAGAACCACGAACCGACGAGACGACGTCGAAAAAATATTTATGTAAACTAAAAAAATTAAAATACATTATTCGGCATTTTAAAAATGCAAGACCCAAAATTTTATATAATTTATTTTTAATCTAATATTATAATTTTTTTATTTTTAAATTAAAAAAAATCTCCCTCGACAATTAATTTGCTGAGGGAGAGGGAGTGTTGCGGCTCCCACTTGGGAAGCCTGCAACACTCCTTTGCTTAGGAGGGGGCTCATGGGCGGGCCCCCATTAAATTGTCGAGGGAGACCTAAAATGGTTAATATATTTTTAAAAAATGATTTTGTAAATTTATATATTTTTAGTATTATTTTGGACAAAAAACTCTATATAGTGAGCTTCATTTCAGAGTAAAGTTGCTTTTAATTTTGAGGCACTTATTTTTTGTCTGGCCATGATCTCATCTCAGATGAATTCAACGTTGGATAAGGGCAATTATGGTCGTTTGACAGCTGAAAGTATACATACACACATAAATATACTCCATAGACCACCGATTGAAAATCATTATATTTCTGGAAATTGTTTCTAGCAAGAAATAGATTATTCTATTTCTATTACTAGGATGAGTTTCTGAGCAGATAAACGTATTTGATAGTGACACAAAAATTGTTACCGAAATAGAAATTTGTTTGATAATAGCATATTTTCTATGGTTACCGGTCGCCAAGCTTTAGACGGTGACTGGCGGATGGGCACCCACGGATGGCGAGTGGCGAGCGGCGGTCGAAGACGGCGATCAGTGATTGGCAGCTAGCAACTACTGATAGAGATGCGAGAGAGAGGGAGTGAGTGATGAGAAGAATTATTATTTTTGTTTTTATTTCAAAAATAGAAAAGTACAGAATTTTTACTTCTCATTTTTGTTCCAAATCTATTTATAGACTAAAAATTTGATTGAAAATTAGAAAATCAAGTTCCGTTACCAAATGGATTTCTATTACAAACATATTCCCATTAATAAAAACATAATAAAATTGACAGTAACACAATGGTGATCATGGCGCACCCTTCACTACTAAAAAAACAGCATTTTAGCTACGAAACGTTAGCGACGAAACAAATTCGTCGCAATAGCGACGAAAAACGTATTCTTGGCTAATTTGTAACGAAAAATTATTTGTCTCTAATTTAGTGACAAAAAATATTTAGCGACGAAAGGGCTTTTCGTAACTAAATTTTGCGACACCGATTTAGCCACGAATTTTTTTTTCGTGGCAAAATTCGTCGCTAATACAATTTTTAAGTGCTTAATATACTTTTCTTTGCACATGAAAAGTAGATGGGAGTCATGGGACCAATATTTGTCTCGGGCATAGTGTAAAAATAGTCTGACTCAAACTTAAACGTATATGTGTAAGAAGTCATAGGCATATAAAGATCATATAAATTTCGTACATAAATGATGTGTAATTTTTTACCTTTAGATTTCCAGAGACTTGAAATATAGTCACACACTGAAAGGACAACACTACGAGGGAAAGGTTCACATTTAAACGAGAAGCAGGCTAGTCGACCATTACAAGGCTTAGAACTTGCTACCACTTTGGCTTGTCCGAAAGCATATATCAACTATTTTAGGGAGGAAAAACGAAATGGTGAGTACATTACTTACATGTAGCAATATTACATGCCATGTGGGTTTGACTTGATTTATGGCACTACTAGCTAAATATTAGGAGGAAAAAAAAATCTAGATGTCGTTTGTTTTATGAAAAATGAATAATTAAAAAAATTAAAGATGATAATTTGTAACAATAAGTCAACGAAAAATACATTCATTACCTATAATATTTTATATCTAAATATTTTTGTGGACAGTGAAGATATTTAATTAACATAACATGGTCATAGATCTTAGGTTGTAACTTTATCATGAGAAAATTTGTTGATGTTGTACCCACAAAGTATGGAAAGAGTCAAACATTGATAACTATTTGGAGAGGATTTAGGAATAGGAACAAGGAAAATCGAGAATCACTTAAATAGACAAATCATTGTATTTATTCCTTTGTTTCTCTTAAATCATTAATTTTTTTCGCAAAATAAATAGAGCCCAAATTTGCATTGATAGTCAATGGACAAAATAAAATTTTGTACATAAATAATCTGTCTATATAATAAAGGCAAGGCAAAGTAAAACTTCAACCTTACATTTTCACCTTTAAATTCCACGGAACACGCGTGGTGATTTATGATGCTTTACATTAGATGAAGTATAAGATCATGGTTCAAGAGTACGATGAAATCTTTACACTCCAAATCATGATTCCTTAAAATGATAGTAATTTCTGAATTTAACATAATTTTTTAATATTTTTCTGTTGAATTACTTTTTATTTCAGAAAATCACACTAAAATCTTAAACGTTTTTCTTCATATGTTTTCTATCTCTACCTACTTTACATATTAATGTGGCATCTCAACCAAACAAATTTTAAAAGGGAAAATTACTAAAAAAGTCCTAAACCTATTGCAATTTTTTCAATTCATTCCTAAACTTTTTTTTTGCTGATTTAATCCTAAACCTTTTGTAAGGGAGAAGTGTCAAAAAAGTCTAAACTTATTGTACTAGTGCCAATTTATTCCTAAATATTTTGAATTGGTGCCAATTAAGCCCTAAACCTTTTATTAATGATAATTTAGTCCTAAGCTTTTTACATTGGTGCCAATACAGTCCTAATTTTTTTGTATTTATACTAATTCAGTTAATCCGACTAATTTTGATTGAAAATATTGATGTAGACATCGATTATCTTACGTGGCACGACAAAGGCTGATTTGGATATTTTTTTAATAATATTATATAATTTATAATAATTTCTAATCATTTTTTTGGTTTTTTAAATATATTGTTTAACAAAATTTAAAATATCAAAATATATTTTAAAAAATATCCACGTTAGCACAAGCCGCTCTACATAGGACATTTGATGTTCGCGCCAATGATTTTCGATCAAAATTGGTTGAATTGACTCAGTTGATATAAATGCAAAAGGTTTAGGATTGAATTGACCCTAATAAATGGTTTAGGACTAAATGCACCAATGCAAAAGGTTTGAGGTTGAATTGGCACCAAAAAAAGGTTGAGAACTGAATTGATACTATGGAATAAGTTTAAGACTTTTTTTTGACACTTTTCCTCCTTTTGCAATTATATCAATTTGGTCGATCCAACGATTTTGGCTGGTCGGAACTGGCGTGGACGGTCGGCCAACTGACGACTAATATTTTATTTTTTTATTTTTTTTCCTTTTTTCCGTGACATTCTAATTTTTCTTATCATTTGGGGACTTATTAATGAGAACATATCTAACGATGTCTTTCAGTCGTATCTCGCTCGAATCTGATCAACCTCGAGTTAACTGACCAAAGGGGAAAGGCTCGCGCGAGACAAGGTACGTGGACCTAGAGAACTCAAATAGGAAATGACATTTTGACGATAAGGATTGTCGAGGGGACATTTAGAGCCATAAAAAAGGCCGGTCTAAGAACGATTTAGGAATGCATTGCTAGCGTTATACGATCGGAGCACGGATGATGTTGCTTAATCAATGTATAATTTGTAAAATTTTTCCTAAATCGAACAGTGACGGAGACTGTTGAAACAAGTAATAGACCCTCGCAATTACATGATAACCAAAGTCGCCATGAATTGACGAGCTCTAAATGTGATATAAATCACAGAGTTGATACGCGTAACGTTTGTAAAAGCCACCCGTCAGTTTGGGATAGGCTGGAATCACATCTGACAGAGCAATGATTCAGAGACAACCCTCGAAATTAGAAAATAGAGAATCAAGAATTCCAACATTATAATTGGATTGACCGTCGCCTTAACGAAGAAAATTGAAATCAGAAAAACGACGTTCTAGACGTCGAGAGTAAAATTATCATTTGCCCCTCAAGCCTTAGCCTTGCCTTAATAAATGAAATGAGGACATTTTGATCAATCACAATACCCCAAGGTTGCCAAAAATTGAGAGAAATAATAACCATTGGATGAGCTATTGATTGACTAGTGGGCAAGTGTCAAAGGATGCTCAATTGGCATTTATTAATCAGCTTTTAACCTACTATTCTCACTTGTTTGACCAAGCCATTTGTGTATACACTCTCCTCACTCCTTAAATTCAGCTGAAACCCCTCCTCAGCCTTCATCTTCATCGTTTCTTCTTCTTCTTCTTCCAGCCAAGAACTGCTTCGCCAGACCAGCCCCTGACCGCCGCTTCGCCGCCGTCAAGCACCACTTCCGGCGACTTCCAACCATCAAGCCAGCCACCAACATCAAGTTCAGCCTATTGCCGACCAGCTCCAACTTGAATCAAGTCATTTGACCTACTGAGCAGCTCTGGCCAATCATTTTCTTGAGAGTCGACGAAAACCGTCGCAGCTGAAGGTAAGCTGCTATTTGGACTCCGTAGGACCTCGAATCGTTTGAATATTTTGGCCAAATTTTGTGGACTTCAAGGGCACATGTTTACTGAGTTAGGCTGAATTTGATGGAGATTTGATGATGAAATGGTGTCGCCTTTGACAGAAACTGACCGGCGGTAGGCTTAGAGGAACCGGTGCCGTTCGCGGACCATTTGACGTCACCTTGAGCTCAAATTTTCGGTGAGGCTTCCCAACTTCTAAAAATATATGTTAGCAAGTAGATTAGTGGATAAATTGAGGATTTAGGATAGTTTAAGGGATGATCAAGGGAGGTATGCACAGAACCGAAAATGCCATGTTTCGGTTCTGCGCAAATCGAATTGTTGGGGTTGTTGGGAGTTGAAATTGATCTCAATTTTCATCATTGAGACGTACTAGGATGTCGATGAATGTGTTGTTGAGGTTTACGCTCCCTGGATTGGTGAATTGAGCGAGAAAAGTTGACAAATTGATTGGTTTCGCTAGGATTGTTCGCTGGCTTGTTGAGGATTACTTGGACCGAAGTGTTGAAGTGCTTGAGAGGAGAATTTTGCTAAATTAAGCCAAAGGTAAGAAGTTTCTAAACCTTGGCTAGGAGGATTGGACTCGATTGGGTGAATTGAGTGTGAATTAGGTTGATTCTTGGGAATTAGGGTGTGATTGTCCATTGTGTTTCCTCGAGAGGTGTAGATGGCTTGAATGCTTGTGCCATAAATTGATTACCACATTTGAGTGTTGAATTTTATTGTCTCGCATGCCATAGATGTGTTACTCGTTGCATGAGTTTGCATTTGACCATGAGGTTCTGAATTGAAATGAATATTTGGCATGTCTGAGAAACTTGTGACACCCTAAGGCGTTGAGACGCGGGACAGAGTTTAATATGTATCGACACAGGCCTAGAATGAAATTGAAAACCTGATGCGTTTACGCGGGTTTGTCAATGGGATGGTCTGAGGAGTAGTTACGCGGATCGAGCCTGAGGCGTTCTAAATGCGGGCGTGAAACAACGGAAGCTTGGAAGGGTGGAAGGTTTGACATGTTTTGGCTATGCGTGCTCAATTTGAACGACGAGATATGATGCCATGATTGTGTGCTTGACGCTCGTCTGTGTCCATATGTTATTTAATGACTGCTGAATGCTTCATGTGGTTGGTTGTGCATTTTATCCTTGATTGCATTCACCTGAGTGTACGGTCAGCTTAACCTAGGGTTATGACCTGTCTTACTGAGATGTAAATCTCACCCCGTTACGGGATCACATTTCCAAATCCCAGACCGTGAGCATGTTGCCAATCAGACTAGGTGATCCAAAAGAGATGTCTACGTATTTTGAGGAGTTCCCGGACGGACGGGGGATTGTGTACATTAAGAAGTGTACGGTAGTTTGGGTTGATGAGGGTGGAAAGAGCCGTAAGCCTCAGAGGTTCGAGGCCTGGTTTCGGAGGATGGGAGAGGTTACTATTGGACCACTAAAGTCCTTTAAAGTACCCCATGTGGTTATCCCTAATTGGTGTCATCCCACTCGGGATTTTGTGGAGGTCGAGAGATCGGTAGCTGGTTCGAGGAACACTCTCGAGAGGACCTCAATCCTGGAAGACACCGACGAGGTCATTAAGATCGAAGCCTCCGATGAAGACCTGGTGGAGCAGTCAGCAGACTAGACGATGGAGGATACCGTAGAGGTACGCTTAGAGACTTTCTCGGAGTACGAGCCTACCGAGGATGCTGAGGAGACTAACGACTCCAGCAGCTTGACTTAGGGGTTTCCATTTTTTGGACTGTTATTTTGCTGATGACCTCGATGGTCCGTTTTCTTTTGGAGATGTTAATGGTTATCTTATGAGTTGGTCTAGTCACCCCTACTGACTAGCAGGATTAGTCTACCAGCGCTTTTGTAAGACACCGTGGGAAGTTATGTATAAATGTATATATTGGTGTTCTCGTTACCCAAGTTCCCTTTATTATTGTATAGAGGAGTTTGTATGTTATCACTTTCGCATGCTATCGATCATTCGCATCTCTTGACATATGTGAATCCTGAGATGCTAAAGAATTTATGCTTGCAGGGTGTCGTGCACTCGTGTCAGGGGTGCGGGGTGTGACATCCCACCTTGCTTGGTATCAGAGCAAGGTCGGCTCAATCCAAGTTAATTGAGGATTGGAGTGATAAAGAGGATTAAGTTGGGATAGGATAGGTAGCGATACCTTAGGAAACTTATTAGAATAAGACATGAGATGCATGGCATATGACTTGGCGCATGTGGTTGACATTTTTTCTTGACAAGATTGTGGTAATTTACGAGGATTAAGTTCCATGCTTAGTGATGAAAGTCATTTTTGGATTTTGGTCTGTTGAGTAGACGAGCATGGCTAGTTTTGGTGAACCGTTGAAGTGTACAGAATGGAGTGATGGCCATGGACTATTTAGTGAAGTGTCTCTGGAATTAGTTGTGTGGAAGGTTGTTATGTTATGATTGTTTCCGTTAAGGTATAGTTTGGTAGCTCTGGACTTGGTTGGATGAACGAGTTACTAACTCCTTAGTGGAATTGTGGTGGTCCAAGCTTAGCGAAAGTATACAAGAATGAGTAATCCGCCTAGAAAACCTAGAAGACCCAAGAGCGGAGCCTCTAGTTCGAGGCCACCTGTAGCGGAAGACTCGAGAATGGATGGAGTACTGAGGGCACTCGAAAGGATTGGCGACCTCATTAACAAGCAAACCCAGATAGAGATGCTGCCATAGCCAAGCGGTAAGAGCCGCAATAGCTACCATCAATGCTAGTAACGACAATAATGGAGGCAATAGAAATAATGATGATCATGACCAGGGCAATGAGGCAGTGAATGCCTAGGAAGAAGTTGTTGTGGCCAGGCAGATGGACCAATTGGTCGAATAGTTTATCAAACTGAAGCCAACCCATTTTGATGGGACTGGAGACCCTGAACTAGCATCGAGATGGATCGAAAAATTGAAAAAGGCCTTCGGAGTGCTGAGGTGCACAGATGAGGAAAAGGTACTGTTAGCAGTGTATCAATTGGAAGGTACCGCAAATGACTAGTGGGCTGCCACCAAGAATGGAGTCTTTCTAGAAAGAACGACCTTGACTTGGAATGCCTCTACTACGGCATTCAATGACAAGTATTTCTCTGAGACCGCTCGAGAAAGGAAGCAAGTGGAGTTCTTACAATTACGTCAGAATTATCTGACCGTAGACCAGTATGAAGCCGAGTTCTCCAGACTATCAAGGTATGCACCCCGATTGGTAAAGGATCCCTTGGAGAAGGCACGAAGATTTTGGGATGGACTGAGGCCTGAGCTTCGCAGCCATATGATAGCTATGAATTTGAGGAACTATAAGGAAATTTATAAATGGGGACAGATGATCGAGAGGGACTTGAAGGAGAGGAATGCCGCATCTGGATCGCGATTTAGTTCATTCAGAGACAATCACCAGATTGGTAAAAGACCGGTGATTGGCAATAGGCGCTTCGTCCCTTCGATAAGAAAGAACATTGTGAAGCCGCCGAACTCAATGAACTGGAGTTGCAGCCTCTGTGGCAGAAGGCATGGTAACGGACCTTGCCTGGTAAAGACTGGAGCGTGTTTCGAGTGTGGTCAAATGGGCCATCAGATGAGAACTTGTTCGAATCAAGCTCCAATGACTAGACCTCAAGGGCAACGAACTCAGGCAGGATCGTCAACTGCCACTCCCTAAAATGACTAGAATTGACCCCCAGCTCAAGGAAGGGTTTATGCTGAGCACGCAGGGAAGTAGAAGAAGTGCTTGGTGTGGTCACAGGTACAATTTATTTATTTGACCAAGATGCCTATGCTTTGTTTGATCTTGGCGCATCACACTCATTTGTGTCTGCTCGCTTTGCTGATTTAGTTGATATGGAGTTGAAACCGTTGAGTATGATTTTGCATGTTGCCACCCCATTAAAGGAAAATGTGCCTGTTTCGTTCGGCTGTGTTGATTGTAAAATCGTAATTGACGGTAGTAAAGAGAGTATCGACTTGGCTGTGTTGCTTATATATGACTTTGATGTGATCATAGGAATGGATTGGTTGGGTAAGCAAAGGGCTCTAGTTGATTGTGGTAGTAGGATAATCCGTTTCTACCCGGAAGGTCGTCCTAGTTTCAAATTTGTGGGAAGTCGAGGAGGAACCTCGATTCCTTTAGTCTCGTCTCTTGAAACGACAAAGCTGATGACTGAAGGATGTCAAGCGTACTTAGTCGCAGTTATGGACATGACTGCCGAGGAGCCTAAACTAGAAAGCATTCTGGTAGTGCGGGAGTTTCTTGACATTTTTCCTCAAGAGTTGCCAAGGTTGCCACTAGAGCGAGAAAAATTCGTGATTGAGTTAGCTCCCGGAACGGAGCCGATTTCGAAGGCACCCTATAGGATGCCCTTATCAAAATTGAAAGAGCTAAAGGTGCAAATGCAAGAATTATTGGATAAAGGATTTATTCGACTGAGTGCTTCACCGTGGGGAGCGCCAGTGTTATTTGTAAAGAAAAATGATGGGTCCTTGCGTTTATGCATCGACTATAGACAGTTGAATCAAGTAACTATAAAGAATAAGTACCTACTGCCGAGGATTGATGACCTATTTGATCAATTGCAATGAGCTACGGTATTCTCAAAGATTGACCTAAAGACTGAGTATCATCAGTTGAGAATTAAGAAGGAAGACATGCCTAAGACCCTTTTAGGACAAGGTATGGTTATTACGAATTCATCGTGATGCCTTTTGAATTGACTAATGCTCCAGCCGCATTTATGGACTTGATGCATCGAGTGTTCAAGGAATTCTTGGATAGATTTGTCATAGTCTTTATTGATGATATCCTGATTTACTCAAGGAGTAACCAAGAACACGAAGAACATCTGAGAATTGTTTTGCAAACCCTGAGGGAACACTCGCTTTACGCTAAGTTTAGCAAATGCGAGTTTTGGCTGAATAAAGTGGCATTTCTTGGCCATGTTGTGTCTGGAGAAGGAATTGCGGTGGATCCTGCGAAGATCGAAGCTGTCATGAACTGGCCTAAGCCTACTACGGTCACGGAAGTTTGAAGTTTCTTAGGATTGGCAAGATATTACAGACGTTTCGTGGAGAAGTTTTCATCTATAGCTATTCCACTGACGAGATAGACTAAGAAAGAAACGAAGTTCGAATGGACGGATAAGTGTGAAAGGAGTATCCAAGAGCTCAAGCATCGGTTAATGACCGCACCGGTATTAACGATTCCATCAGGACTTGGAGGTTATGAAATAATAGCGATGCTTCGCTAAAGGGACTAGGCTATGTGCTAATGCAACATGGAAGAGTGATTGCCTACGCGTCCCGACAACTGAGACCGCATGAGACGAACTATTTGACTCATGATTTGGAATTGACAGCAATCATCTTTGCTTTGAAGATCTGGAGGCATTATTTGTGTGGGGAGAAGTTTCAAATTTATACGGATCACCAAAGCCTGAAGTATCTATTTTCTCAAAAGGAACTGAACATGAGACAATGACGATGGATGGAGCTGCTTAAAGATTATGATTGCGACATATTATATCAACTTGGGTAGGTGAATCGAGTTACGGACGCGCTCAGTCAGAAGTCTAGTATTGCCTGTCTACTGGTGAAAGGATGGTCGTTATTTGAAAATTTGAGGGATTCTGAATTCAGATTGGAAGTCTGTCAGTTATCCAGTTTGATGGCCACACTGAGAATAGAACCTGAGATCTAGGAAATGATAAAAGTCTTACAGTTTACGGACCCGGAAATTCAGAAAATTCTGGAGATGGATGCTACGAAGAGGAAACCAGAGTTCCAAGTGTTAGAAGACGAAATTTTGAAGTTTTAGGGGCGTCTATACGTACCAAAAGACGAAGAGCTTAGGGAAAAGATTTTATCGGTGGCTCATAGAAGCAATTATAGTATCTACCTAGGTAGCACAAAAATGTATCAGAACTTGCGTCAACATTATTGGTGGAACGGGATGAACGTGGATAAAGCGAAGTATGTGACGAAGTGCTTGACAAGCCGGCTGGTGAAGGCACAACACTGCAAGCTTGGTGAATTGTTACAACCATTAGAGATTCCTGAACGAAAATGGGAACACGTGACTATGGACTATGTCATGGGACTGCCAAGGAGCCAGAGATGCCATAATTCTATTTGGGTAGTTGTGGACCAATTGACCAAGTCTGCACATTTCATTCCTATACGAAAGGATTTCGCGATGGATAGATATGTCGAATTGTACATGCGGCAGATAGTGAGACTATATGGAGTACCCGTGACAATTACATCGGACAGAGATCCCAAGTTCACGGCGAACTTCTGGAAGAGTTTTCAAGATGCCATGGGAACTCGGCTACAATTTAGTACGGCATACCATCCATAGATGGATGGACAATCGGAGAGGACAATCCAAACGCTCGAGGATATGTTACAGGCGTGTGTTACAGACTTCAAAGGTGGATGGGAGGATCAGCTGCATCTGGAAGAGTTCGCATATAAAACAACTATCAACAGAGCATTCAAATGACACCTTTTGAAGCGCTCTACGGAAGAGCTTGCAGGACCACGATTTGCCGGGACGAGGTTGGAGAAAGAAGTATTACAGGCCTAGAGTTGGTAGAGCAATCAGTAGAGGCGGTGAAAATAATTCGGGATAGACCGAAGACAGCACAGAGTTGTCAGAAGAGTTATGTGGATAAATGACTCAAGCCTTTGGAGTTTCAAGTAGGCGATCATGTTTTCCTTAAAGTGTCGCCGATTAAGGGATTATCTCGATTTGAAAAGAAAGGAAAATTGAGTCCAAGGTAAGTAGGACCTTTTGAGATTTTGGAATGAATTGGGACCTTAGCCTACAGACTTGCCTTACCACCTTACTTGTCCCAAGTACACAACGTCTTCCATATATCAATGCTACAGAAGTACGAATCGAACCCGACACATGTATTGGATTACGAGGTTATCGAAGTGGATGACAGAGTATCCTACGTAGAAAAACCAGTCAGGATCGAGGATCGAAAGGAGCAGATTCTAAGGAATAAGACGATTCCATTGGTCAAAGTCGTTTGGGAGCGCTATGGAACCGAAGGCGCTACGTGGGAAAGAGAGGAAACGATGAGGCATCAATACCTCCATTTGTTTGAGCAATCGGGTTTATTGTAAATTTGAAGGACGAAATTTTTGTAAAGGGGAAATAGTTATGACATTTTGATTTTTCCTGTCATTTTGGGACTTATTAATGAGAACATATCTAACGATATTTTTCAGTCGTATCTCGCTCGGATCTGATCAATCTCGAGTTGACGGACCAAAGGGGAAAGGCTAACGCGAGACAAGGTACGTGGACTAAGGGAACTCAAATAGGAAATTACACTTTGACCATAAGGATTGTCGAGAGTACATTTAGAGCCATAAAAAGGCCGATCTAAGAACAATTAAGGAATGCATTGCTAGCGCTATACGATTGGAGCGCGGGTGATGCCGCTTAACCAATGTATAATTTACAAAATTTTCCCTAAATCGAAGAATGACGATCGAGACCGCCGGAACTAGTAATAGACCCTCGCAATTACATGACAATCAAAGTTGTCATGAATTGACGAGCCCCAAGTGTGATATAAATCGCAGAGTCGATACGCATAACGCCTACAAAAGCCGCCGGTCAGTCTGGGATAGATTGGAATCATATCTGATAGAGAAATGATTTAGAGATGAGTCTCGAAATTAGAAAATGGAGAATCAAGAATTCCAACATTATAATTGAATTGACCATCGCCTTATCGAAGAAAATTGAAATCAGAAAAACGACGTTCCGGATATCGAGAGTAAAATTACCATTTTGCCCCTCAAGCCTTAGCCTTGCCATAATAAATGGAATGAAGGCATTTTGGTCAATCACAATACCCCAAGGCTACCGAAAATTGAGAGAAATAATAACCATTGGATGAGTTATTGATTGATTAGTGGACAAGTGTCAAAGGATGCTTAATTGGCATTTATTAATCAACTTTTAACCTACCACTCTCACTTGTTTGACCAAGCCATTTGTGTAAACACTCTCCTTGCTCCTTTCATTCAGCCGAAACCCCTCCTCAGCCTTCATCTTCATCGTTTCTTCTTCTTCTTACTCCAGCTGAGAACTGCTCCGCCCGACCAGCCGTTGACTGCCGCTTCGCTGCAGTCGAGCGCCACTTTCGGCGACTTCCAGCCATCGAGCCGGCCACTAACATCAAGCTCAACCTCTTGCCAACTAGCTCCAACTTGAATCAAGTCATTTGACCCACTAAGCAGCTCCGGCCAACCATTTTCCCGAGAGTCAATGGAAGCGGTCACAATTGAAGGTAAGCTGCTATTTAGACTCCGTAGGACCTCGAATCGTTTGAATCTTTCGGCCAAATTTTGTGGACATCAAGGGAACATGCATACTGAGTTGTAGTAAAAATTTGGGCTGAATTTGATGCATATTTGATGATGAAATGGTGTCGCCTTTGATGGACAGAAACTGACCGGCGGTAGGCTTGGAGGAACCGGTGCCGTTCGTGGACCATTTGACGTCGCCTTGAGCTCAAATTTTCGGTGAGGCTTCCCAACTCCTAGAAATATATGTTAGCAAGTAGATTAGTGGATAAATTGAGGATTTAGGATAGTTTAAGGGCTGATCAAGGGAGGTATGCACATAACAGAAAATGCCCTATTTCGGTTCTGTACAAACCGAATTGTTGGGGCTATTGGGAGTTGAAATTGATCTCAAATTTCATCATTGAGACATACGAGGATGTCGATGAATGTGTCGTTGAGGTTTACGCTTCGTGGATTGGTAAATTGAGCGAGAAGAGTTGACAAATTGATTGGTTTCGCTAGGATTATTCGCTGCCTTGTTGAGGATTGCTTGGACCGAAGTGTTGAAGTGCTTGAGAGGAGAATTTTTCTAAATTAATCCGAAGTAAGAAGTTTCTAAACCCTGGCTAGGAGGATTGGACTCGATTGGGTGAATTGAGTGTGAATAAGGTTGATTCTTGGGAATTAGGGTGTGATTGTCCATTGTGTGTCCTCAAGAGGTGTAGATGGCTTGAATGCTTATTGAATGCTTGTGCTATAAATTGATTACCACATTTGAGTGTTGAATTTAATAGTCTCGCATGCCATAGATGTGTTACTCGTTGCATGAGTTTGCACTTGATCATGAGGTTCTGAATTGAAATGAATATTTGGCATGTCTGAGAAACTTATGACACCCTGACGCGTTGAGACGTGGGGTTGTGTGAAATTGTATCATGATGCGTTGAGACGCAGGGTTGAAATGACCAATGTCCTGATACGTTGAGACGCGAGACGAACTTTGATATGTGTCGACACATGTTTGGAATGAAATTGAAAATCAGATGCATTTATGCGGGTTTGTCAATGGGATGGCCTGAGGCGTAATTACCCGAACTGAGCTTGAGGAGTTCTAAATGCCGGCGTGAAACAATGGAGGCCTGAAATGGTGAAAGGTGTGACCATTTTTGGCTATGCGTGCTTAATTTGAACGACGAGATATGATGCCATGATTGTGTGCTTGACGCTCATCTATGTCCATATGTTATTTAATGATTGCCGAATGCTTCATGTGGTTGGTTGTACATTTTGTCCTTGATTGCATTCACCTGAGTGTACGGTCAGCTTAACCCAAGGTTAGGACCTGTATTACTGAAATGTAAATCTCACCTCGTTGCGGAATCACATTTCAGATCCCCGACTGTAAGTATGTTGCCAATCAAACTAGGTGATCCAAAGGAGATGTCCACATATTTTGAGGAGTTTCTGGACGGACGGGAGACTGTATACGTTAGGAAGTGTACGGTAGTTTGGTCGATGAGGGTGGAAAGAGCTGGAAGCCTCATAGGTTCGAGGCCTGATTTCGGAGGGTAAGGGAGGTTACTACTAGACCACTGAAGTCCTCTGAGGTACCCCGTGGAGTTATCCCTAGTTGGTGTCATCTCACTCGAGATTTTGTGGAGGTCGAGGGATTGGTAGCTGGTTTGAAGAACACTCCCGAGAGGAACCCAACTCTAGAAGACACGACGAGGTCATTGAGATCAAAGCCTTCGATGACAACCTGGTAGAGCAGTCAGCAGACGAGACGATGGAAGATACCGTAGAGGTACACTTGGACACTTTCTCGAAGTACGTGCCTACCGAGGATGCTGAGGAGACTGACCACTCCAGCAGCTCGACTCAGGGGTTTCCATTTTCTGGACTGTTATTTTGTTGATGACCTCGATGGTCCGTTTTCTTTTGGAGATGTTAATGGTTGTCTTTTGAGTTGGTCCAGTGACCCCTATTGACTATCAAGATTAGTCTATCAGCGCTTTTGTAAGACACCATGGGAAGTTATGTATTAATGTATATATTGGTGTTCTCGTTACCCAGTTTCCCTTTATTATTGTGCGGAGGAGTTTATATGTTATCACTTCCGCCTGCTATCGATCATTTGCATATCTCGATTAATGTGAATCTTGGGACGCTCGAGAGTTTATGCTTACAGGGTGTCGTGGGCTCGTGCCTGGGGTGCGGGCCGTGACATTTTCTTTGTTTTTCCTTTTCTTATTTTATTTTTTTCTTCCCTTCCCATTATAGTTCTTCAACTTCAACTTCCCTGCTTCTTTGCTTCAACTACATCAATTCACCAATGAAGTGAAACGAACCAGTTGTAGTCACTGCCGTGCCCCACCCTCCCACCTTCTGGCACCAGACGTGGCCATTCGGAACCGTGGACTCGGAACTGGTTGGTTCAGGGCCAGTTCTACATCCACGGTTCGGAACTGGAATCGGCCTTCAAGGGCTATTTTCGGCCCTATATTTTTCGGAATCGGATTTAAAAAAATAATTAAAAAAGGGTTGGCCCGATTGGAAACCCCAGGCCAGTGGAGCCTGCCGCCCTCTTCTTCTTCTTCTTTTTGGGCCATTGCTATTGCAATTGCGAAGGCCCGAAGAGTGCAGTTGTAATTGCAACGGCCATAAAGGTAGTTGTTGCAATTTTCCTTTTTTTTAAAAAAAAAAATTCTACAAATAGAGCTCACCTCCTCTTCATTTTTCTCACAATTTCTCTCAATTCTTTCTAATACTCTCAATCTCTCAAATTCGCTCAAATTCTCTCAATCTGCTATTCTCTCTCAATTTTGTCTTAGTTCTTTGAATCAACTTGCCGATCAATTCTCTTAAAAAATGGCAAGTGGAAATAGAAATACTAAAAAAGGAAAGAGTCTGATGGGAGATTCCGATTATCCTGTTCCTGAATATGATCATCGTGAATGTGCATATTGGGAAGACAATGATGATAATATCAACTATGTTCCCAATCCCAATGCCGAGCATGTCCCAACACAAGAAAGTCTTCATCCTCCTACAGGTGTCGAAGAAACGTTGACAGCAAAGGAGCCGAGACGGAAGAACCGAGAGAGTACATCCGACTTATGGCTACACTTCATCAAGATATTGAATGAAAACGAAGGTAAATTTGATATAAGCTGTAAATATTATCCGCAAACGTACAAACTTGGTAAATGAGATGGCTACGGAACATTTCGTCAGCATTTGACGAAAAAACATCCAACGCAAGTGATGATCGACATTAGCCAGCAGCAAATTTTTGGTTACGCTTATCCTAACCCTTATATTTTATTTCGTTACACTGATGCACTTTATAAACAAACATTACCTGAATATGTTGCCTTTGATCATGCTTCATTTAATACTGGTGAAAGTTTTAATTTTAGATATTTGGTAAACACTACATTGTTCCGCAAGCATCATCTATTCTGAAAATTACTCTTAGTCGCGAATTTAACCATGTTTGTAGAAAATAAAAAAAGAGATTGACAAAATTGTTTGGAGAATTCAATGGACGCGTACATATAGGTAGTGATATTTGGAGTGATTCTTGGAATATTGATTCTTATATGGGTGTCACATGTCATTGGATAGGCGATGATTGGGTTATTCAAAAAAGACTTCTTACATTTTGAGTTTTTCTTGAAAGACATATGCCCCATAATATTTATAGAATAATTAGGTAAATTTTAGAAGAAAATGATTTTATTAATAAATTTTTGCATTTGGTTTTGATAATACCGTCGAAAATACTGCTTCTATTCCCGAGTTAGAAAAAAATTTGTAGACCCTCTTTTGGCAGACAATTTTTTCATATTATATGTGCTTGTCTGTTTTGAATTTATGTGTACACATTATGGTTTACGAGTTCTTGTGACTTCTCTTGACCCAATAAAAAGTGCAATTAGATTTTTATGGAGTCATACTCATTTTATGAAAGTATGGGGTAAATTTTATAAACAACATGGGAGAAAGGCAAAAAGGTGTTCAAAATATATTTCGACTCGTTGGAATTCTACCTATAAGATGCTTCTTCAAACTTTTAATTACAAAGATTTATTATGTCAATTTATTTTGAGTATTGTTCCCGATATTGCTTTACTCCCACAACATTGGGATGTTTGCAATTTTTTTTTAGATTTTTTGAAAAATTTTAATAATACTACTAATACTTTATTTGATATTTATTATTTTACTATGTATTTATTTTTAATACATTATGTTAATATTGCTGGTGTTTTTAATGAATATGAAAAAATACTGAATTAGCTTCGAGTATCTTAGCAATGTGAGAAAAATGGTTGCATTATTATTTCAACATTCTTCTTGTCTATTTAGTTGGTATTGTTTTCGATCCATCTACTAAATTGAATGGTTTATTAGATTATCTTAGGGATTATTATTATGATTGTTTACATTTGGATGAAGCGATAAATATTTCAATTATACAAGAAGAGGTTAAATAAGTTATATTAGCATTATATAATGAATTTTGTAGTAGATATGATTTAAGTGACAGTGGATCTGCCCAACATAGTGTCTCACTGATGCCATAAATGCGTCATTGATGTCATAGATATATTAGCATTATATAATAAATTTTGTTTGAATTTAATTGTCTCGCATGCCATAGATGTGTTCCTCGTTGCATGAGTTTGCACTTGACCATGAAGTTCTAAATTGAAATGAATATTTGGCATGTTTGAGAAACTTGTGACATCCTAAGGCGTTGAGACGCGGGGTTGTGTGGAATTGTACCCTGATGCGTTGAGCCGCGAGGTTGAAATGGCCAATGTCCTGATGCGTTGAGACGCGGGATTGTCAATAAGATGGTCTGAGGCGTAATTACGCGGACCGAATCTAAGGTATTTTAAATGCGGGCGTGAAACAATGGATGTCTGGAAGGGTAGAAGGTGTTACCAGTTTCGGCTATGCGTGCTTAATCTAAACTATGAGAACTGATGTAATGAATGTGTGCTTGACGCTAGTTTGTATATATGTGTTATTTTATGACTGCTGAATGCTTCATGTGGTTGCTTGTACATTTTGTCCATGATCGCATTCACCTGAGTGTATGGTTAGCCTAACCTAGGGCTAAGACCATTCTTACTGAGATGTAAATCTCACCCCGTTGCGGGACCACATTTTCAAATCCTAGGCTGTGAGAATGTTGCCGATCAGACTAGGTGACCCGAAGGAGATGTTCGCGTATTTTGAGGAGTTTCCGGACGGACAAGAAACCGTGTACGTTAGGAAGTGTACTGTAGTCTGGATCGATGACGGTGGAAGGAGCTGGAAGCCTTATAGGTTCGAGACTTGGTTTCGGAGGGTAAGGAAAGTTACTACTGGACCACTAAAGCCCACTGAGGTACCCCGTGGGGTAATCCCTAGTTGGTGTCATCCCGCTCGGGATTTTGTGGAGGTCAAGGGGTCAGCAGCTGATTCAAGGAAAGTTCCCGAGAGGACCCCAACCCTAGAAGACACCGACGAGGTCATTGAGATCGAAGCTACCAAGGACGACCTAGTGGAGCAGTCAGCAGGCGAGACGATGGAGGATATAGTAGAGGTATGCTCGGAGAATTTCTCGGAGTACGAGCCTACCGAGGATGCCGAGGAGACTGTCGACTCCAATAGTTCGACCTAGGGGTCCCCGTTTTCTGGACTGTTATTTTGCCGATGACCTTGATGGTGCGTTTTCTTTTGGAGATGTTAGTGGTTGTCTTTTGAGTTGATCCTGTCACCCTTACCAACTAGCGAGATTAGTCTACCAGCGTTCTGTAAGAACTCGTGGGAAGTTATGTATAAATGTAATTATGGTGTTCTCGCTATTCAAGTCCCTGCAAATGTTTGTGCGAAGGAGTTTGTATATCATCGCTTTCACATGCTTTTGATCATTTGCATCTCTCGATCTATTGAATCTTGGGACACTCAAGAGTTTACGCTTGCAAGGGGGACGCACGCTCGTGCTCGGGGCACGGGTTGTGACATCTCGCCTTGCTTGGTATCAGAACAAGGTTAGCTCGATCCAAGTTGATTGAGGATTTGAGTGATAAGGAAGATTAAATTGTGACAGGACGGGTAGCGATACCTTAGGAAACTTGTTAGAATGAGGCACGAGATGCATGGTATATGACTTGGCGCATGTGATTGACATTTGATCGTGACACGATTATGGTGGCTTACGAGGATTAAGTTCCATGTTTAGTGTTGAAAGTCATTTTGTATTTTGGTCTTTTGAGTGATGAGCAAGGCTAGTTTTGGTGAGCCGTTGAAGTAGACGGAATGGGGTAATGGCCATGGACTATGTGACTTTCTGATTTTCAGTCAATTTCAGGCTCAGTAATGAGAAGTGTGTATCTAGAGATGGATTTTAGTCGTATTCCGCTCGAACCTGATCAATTCGAGTAAACTGGCCAAAAGGAAAAGGCTAACGCGAGATGAGGTACGTGGACTTGGGGAACTCGGATAGAAAATGACGCTTTGACCATAAGGATTGTCGAGGGGATATTTAGAGCCACAAAAAGGCCGATCCAAGAACGATTAAGGGATGCCTTATGAGTGTCATACGATTGGAGCGCGGGTGGTGTTGCTTAACCAACGTATGATTTGCAAAATTTTCCTAAATCGAACGGTGAAGATCAAAACCTTAGGCGCTAGTGATAGACCCTCACAATTAGATGACAACCAAAACCGCCACAAATTGACAAGCCTTAAGCGTGATGTGAATCACGGGGTCGATAGGCGTAATGTCTACAAAAGCCGCCCGTCGGTTCGGAATAGGCTGAACCCACGTCCGATAGAGAAAACTATCAGAAATGAGCCTTGAAAGATTTGAAATGAAAAATCAAGAATTTCAACATCATTTGGATTGGCCATCGCCCTATCGAAAGTTTTTGAAAAGAGAAAAACAACGTTCCAAACGTCAGGGGTAAAATGACTGTTTTATCCCTCAAGCTTAGAATTTTGCCTTTATAATGGAAGAAGGGAAATATGGACATTATGTCCTCTCTTGAGCTGCCGAAAATGAAGGATAAAAGTGGCCATTGGGTGGGTCTCATGGGAAAAGCAACATGCCAAGTGTCAAAGATCCAAGGGGTCATGGTCATTTCATCTTTTTTCACCTAACAATCAAAGGCCTTTGACCAATCATGTGAATATAAGCCTCCTCTCTCTCTCTTTAATCATTTTTGGCCAGCCACCCTTGGAGAAACCACCACCCTCATCTCCTTTCTCCTTCCTTCTGCTGCCTGGCGACTAGAATCTGGGTCACTATTCGCCGGCCACCACGGCCACCTCCGGCCAAACCTGGACGCCTGCCAGCTACACCAACATAGCCCTATATCTTGCCGACATCCTCCAATAAGAATAGGAGCATTTGGAGCACCGAGCAGCCTGGAGCAAGGATTCTCCCAAAAGCCGACAGATTAGCACTCAAACTGAGGTAGGTTTGGTTCTCAGTCCCTTGGTGGTCTAAATGTTGGAATATTTGGCTCAAATTTCGTGGAGATCAAGCTAAGACGTGTAGAAATCTGTGGTAAAAAGTTGGGCTTGATTTGATAAGTTTTTGACCACAAACCAACCTTGTATATTTCTCCCAGAAACTGCCGAAAAATTGACTTGGAGGAACCAGCGACCAGTTCTGGAGCCTCTGTTTGGTATCCACGAGGACCACTTTCGGCCACCATCTGCTACCGGCCGACCACCATAATAAAACTCTACATCTTGCTGAACTCCTCCAACAAGAATTATGGCGTTTGGAGCACCGAGGCGTTCTAGGCAGAAGTTTTCCCAAAACCTGACGGAATCGAAACCCAACCGAGGTAGGTCCTGTTCTTACCCCTTTAACCTGTCGAAATCTTGGCGTTTTAAGCTCAAATTTTGTGGAGACTCAGTAGAGATGTAGATGAATCTGTGGTAAAAATTGGGGCTTGAATTGATAAATTTTTGATCTCGAACCGGTCTTGTGAAATTAGATCAGAAAACTGCCGGTACTGACCAAGGAAGAATCCGGCGATTTCAAAGGGCTTCCGGCAATCAATCAAGCTCAAATCTTCGGTGAGCCTCTTGAACCCTTAGATAATCATGTTAAGAGGTGGTATAGCATTTAAATGATGGATTTAGAGTTGAATTGAGGTCGGTAGCTCACGGCATGCACAGAACCGTGAGGAACTGGTTTGGTTCTGTGCATGGCCAAACCTTAGAGGGCTGTGATTGTTGAATTGAGCTCCAAATTGATGATTAAAGCATGTTATAATGATGAGGATAATGCTATGGAGGCTTGGGGTTCATGGATGGTTGAATTGGATTGGAAATTTATGTAATTGGTTGGATTTGATTAGGTTGCACATTGAGTTCGATCTTGCACCATTGGGGGCCGAAACTTTATAGGCTCAAGAGGAGTAAATTGAGTTGCCAAATTTAAGGTAAGGAAATTTTTAACCCAAGGCTAGGGGGATTGGATTCGATTGGGTAAGTCGAGGGTCGATTAGAACGATTTATGAGAATTTATTCAAGTGGGTAGCTTAGTGATATACTAAGATGATATAGGATTGATTATGAGTAATATTGTGTGCATGAGTTATTTTCCATGCCTGTATATCATTTGAATTAAATTGTACGCTACGAAAATTATGAAACGCATTTGAATGCACGCCTGCTAGTGAGTGTGAGAGTGGATGGAAAAAAAATCAAAGCATATAATGTGTTGTGGCATGATCATGGCATAGCATGGCCCTGAGGCATGTGAGACGCGAGGCGGAAGGTTGAGACCCTGATGCGACGAGGTCGCGGGGTGAAATATGATTAGATGGCGCCCTGATGCGACGAAATCGCGGGGTTGAGATAGCCACAGTCCTGATACGATCTGATCGCGGGACAGAGTATAAGCTCATAAACCTTGCTTGGAGATGAATCGGGACCTGAAGCGTTTACGAGGGTCACCGAAGATGGCAGTCTGATGCGTTTACGCAGGCCGAGCTTGAGGCGACTAGTTCGCAGGCTAGAGAATGAGGCAGGCAGAGGTTGATGGATGTAGTCAAGAGGCAAGCCGAGTATACATGTGCGCATGAGTGTGGCATGAGGTCATAAATGCATGCCTGTCTTTTGTGTGTTGTCGTTTATTGAGCTATGATTGTCGTGCCTATGTGTTCATAAATTTGGATTTGTCAAGTGACACGATTGCCTGAGTGGACTATCAACCTAACCTAGGGTTAGGACCCACCTTACTGAGATTTATATCTCACCCCAGTGGGGGCTTACCTTTTTCAGGTTCCAGGCGAAAGAAGCGCGAGCTTGCCAAGGATTGACATTTGAAGAGAAAGCGGACCAATTGTACCTTGGATGAAGTTGTTTTCTTTATGTGGTATTAGAATTATACTCCTTATTGATGGATTATAGAATTGAATCCTCGAGAATGAATTAACCAGATTTTTGTTGTTTATGTCCTAAGTCATCTGTACGTTGTTGTATTTATATGATGGGGGATGGCATCGCTTTTGCATGCATTCTTTAAAGGAGTTATAAGGAATTGGCCGTTGGATCCTTGAGTACTCTTAAGTAAATGGCATGGACAGGGATGTTCGCGTGCTCGTCGAGTCTGGGGCGTGACATCCCCGTTCGATTTGGTATCAGAGCAAGGTCAGCTCGATCTAATGTGGTTGAGATTTGGAGTGATAAGGAGCGATGACTTGAGGACAGTTTGATATTGAGGCCTATAGGACTAGGCATGGATTGTTGAGTCTCGAGGATGGTAGGCTTGAACTTGTGTATACTTTAATGGTCCTAGAGTTGACTTGGATGGATGATCTTGAGTTAGATGGTGATTAAAGTTCAAGTGGAAGCAAGCTGTGATTGAAGAGTCACAAGCATGGATTTGAGGTAATAATTGTGCTTGAGGATAATAGGGAATTGCTTATGAATGAAGGGTCAATTGAGATATATGGTTGAGATCTTGATTTGTCGATGACCCAAATGGAGGAGTACGAATTATAAAGAGACGACTGATATTAGTGGATCCAGGCTTGAATTGTATGACATTTTGATGGTTTAGCTATCGATTGCTATTGACAGCCTTGGGTGATATGAGTTGAGATGAATACGAGGAATACCTGAATTGAAAATCAGTGGTGATTGGATGCATGAGGAATTGATTTGAATATTGACTGGACTTGAGATAGAAAATGGAATATAGGCAATTGATTTGTGAGATGTGATGGTCATTGGTGGAATTAGAACTCTTGAATGGATAAGAATTGATCTGAAGGTGCTTTTGTTATGACAAGTGGTGAGGACAATCATGTTATGCTTGAGTTTGTGACTTTGAAATGAAATTGATGAGGGTGCATGTAATGACTTATCGCTGTTGGACTTGATAAACCGTCGCTTGGTATGGGACGAGTTGATGGGATACCTACAAACTGTGATGAAACATGATATGAGACATGTGGAACGGACCTTTCTCCGTAGATGTATGACTTGGGACAACCTGCATCGACCAAGTCTGATGAGGGCGGAGAGTGATCGCCGGGACAGAGTGGTCCGGACAAGGAGTGGCTCTTAGCAGGTTTCTAAGATGGTAGAGGCAGGAATGATCCAAGTCATAACTTGAAAAGGGAAGCCTAGGTACCAAGTTGGGTCCAATTGCGAATAAGGAATGTATGGCACAGGATTGATTCTCATCGAGGATGGTTGAAAGTGGCATGACCTGTGTAATGGTGTCTATGAGTGGCATGTTTAAAAGTTTCGTGCTTGACAGTGGATGCCCTTGGAAAAAGAAAAGTGATGGTTGTGATGAGCCTATTAGGCATGTTTGATGATTAGCCTCGTGTGATTGGCTTGGCCAAGATATAACTGAGGAGTTAGATAACGTATGGGTTTATACCCTTGGAATCGAGGTGTGTTGAGATGAGATAGTCTGTTGTGACTATGTTAGAGTGGCGAATGCCTTTAGGCCTAGAGTATGAGCTTTTAACCCAGTGAATTGCTGTCTTGAGTGCTTGTTTGACAGTGGCCTAGTTGAGGCTGACCTAGTAATAGTCGTTAGTTGAGAAGTTGCCTCGATGAGGCTAGCTTGAGGAAGGATTACAGAACAAGGATGATTTGAGATCCTTGATTATTCGGTAATTAATTGGGAATTGCTTGAGAACCATTAGAGAGATGGTTGATAGTGAAAGACATTGAGATGAACAGCTTGAGGTTGATAGACTTGAGTAGACGACTTGAGTCTTGGATTCCTGAAGGGAATCATAGTGGTTCAAGGGACATGGAAACCTGATGAGACTGAAGGACCAAGGTATGGTCGCTAGAGTAGCACTTGGTTTGTGTATGTGAGATATGAAAAGATCCAAGGACTAAGATGGATCATGAGAACTTAATGAGGTTGAACGACCAAGGTGTGGTCGTAGAAGAGCACTGGGCTCGAGTATATAAGATATGATAAGATCCGAGAATTGATATGAGTCATGAGAATTGAGTGAACATAGGCGATCAGAGCATGAGTACTAAAAGAGAAGATGGCTCGATCGGTTGATCATACGAGACCCAAGAGCTGAATGGGTCGTGAGGACTTTAAATGAAAATGAGAAAAATTATGGATTAACCAAGCTCGGAGAGGAGCTGCCGTGATTCTCTAAGTCACTGTGGTGATAAATGCTTGTGCAGACGAGTTAAGTGATATAAGTCACGAGAAAGGTGATTCGTAGTTATTTCATTCACGAGAAAGGGTGAATGTGTGGGAAGAACCATGAGAGTTCCGAGAAGCTTATGAACAGAGAATAAAAATGAGAATGGGTAAGTTTGATGGAAGAATGAAAGTTGAAATTGCCTCCTCCGGATTGAGGACCTTAATGAGAAAACCTTAGAGGTTTTGGGCACATTGAAGAAAGAAAGTGACCTTGGCAGTACTAGCCCTAATAAGTTATTGATGATTGATGAAAAGTCATTAGAGGAAGGATTTCCTCGAAGGTATGAGATCTGCCTAGACTATCTCTATTGAGTGGTTTGATGGAAGGTATCATCTTGAGATTGCTTGAGAACAAGGATTGTTTAAATCCTGATACTCTTGTAAAGATCATAGGATGATCGACCAGTATGAGACAGAGTCCTCAAGGTCGCTTAGACATATGGCAAGGATGATCAAAAGACCGATGAATAAAAAAACTCCTGCTCATGGATTACGAGCAAAGAGATAGTCATTATGAATATGGAGCGTGCCTATGGGAAATAGTTAATTTCCTAGGCGTAAGGCACACCGTGGAAAGTGAGTAGCAAGTCTTTTCTGTGGTGAATAAGATCGAAGAAGAATCGGCATGCTAGATTGCCTGAAGTTAATGATTTCCTGGGATCGGTTGATTGAAGTGGAACCATGAGAGATGGAATCATGAGTTGCTATTCCCTAAGGAATGGGGCATTGATCTTAAAGGACGATTGGACTATGAAATGGTCACTGACGAAAGGAAAAGTGAACGGACTTGGTAGTCTTGATGGTTGTGATTTTAGTAAGTGGTGTAGTAAATGAAAAGAGCGCTTGAAGAACATTTGCAAAGTGGTTTGACGTAATCGAATTGACCATTCGACAAGTGAACGGGTGAAGAACCAAGGACGAACAGATATCGTCACTAGAGGTGACTGAGTTATGGGAAAGAGAATGTGAAAGCATGGTGGCATTTGAGCTCTGGAGTAAAGGTGTCGCCGTTGGCGCAGACTCCAAGATTGTCGTTCTATGGAATGAGAAGGACAAGATGAATTTGAAATAAGAAAATGCCACGGAATTGTGTAGTTTCTTCCTTAGAGTAAGAGACCCTATTGCAAAAGGAAGAGAGGCTCTAAATTATCTCAGTATGATGATTGAGCGTCTGTACCTAGAAAGAAGATGCAGGACTTAAGTGACTCCTGGAAGTGCAGTCAGAGAGACAGTCTTGTAGACAATGTTACATTCTAGGATAATGTCGATGTTCAGTGGAACAAACGGAATTGGATAAGGTCGCCGTAGCGAGTATGAGACTCGAAGGCTAACACTAATGCTTCTCGAGGAGAAGATTGACAAGAGTAAACAAAGTGTCGTGCGGTTCTAGAGGAGACCAGTGACGACAGAGAGCCAAGGTCTAAGCTTTCAAGTGAAAGGTGCAAGGGATAGTTGGTAAGATTCTGTCACGTCCCGCATCTCACCGCGAGCACGCAATCATCTCTGCAAGTAAAACAATAACAATCTCTTGGCGGTCCCAAGGATCCACCTATATAAGAAAGGGCGAGAGATAAAATAATTTACATTAAGCACACGGAAGCGATTACCAACAACTCCCCGTACAACATATATATACATATACACCAAGACTAAGCAGGACTTGATAGCATCATAAAAAGTCATACATCGACACTAACAGCCAACGACTACTACTCCGCTAAACATCAGGGCGACGGGTAACCATGCCAAAAAGGTATCCACAAAACCCACCAGGGAAGGGGATCAGGTCGCCAGTCAAAAAGTCAGGTCACCATCTAGAGTTGTTTAGGAAGAACTGCTGGAATCTCCGGTGTCCTCGCTCTCCTCTGACGGCTTGTACTCGTAGAAAGTCTCCGACGGAACCTCTACAGAGTCTTCCATAGTCGCCATCTGCGACTGCTTAGCTGGGTCTCCCTCTATGGTCGCCTCCTGGTCCAGCTCGGATAGGTCTTTCTCGGACAGCTCCACCACAATGACCTCATCCTCTGGCGGTGGCACGAAATATCAGCTTTCGGCGTCCGCTCCGGGCCGTTCCTCGACCCAACCACTGATCCCTCGGGAAACTCCTGGTCCGAGATCGTCTGACACTAGGGAGGTATGACACCCTCCGGAACCTCATGGGGCATCAGAGGCCCGACCTTCCTGTTCCCGTCTCGTCTAAACCATGCCTCAAACCTGTGAGGCTTCCAGTCCGGCTTCCCTTCGTCTACCCAAACTACTATACATTTCCTTACATAGATATTCCCCTGCCTATCAGGGAACTCATCGTAAAAAGCTGTCATCTCTTGCGGGTCCTCGAATCTGATAGGCTACATCGCTACTGCATAGGATCTGTAAAGTAAGGTTTCCCCAAAAGGGGTGAGATACAAATCTCAGTAAGAAAAACCTAACCCTAGGTCAGGTTGACCGTCCACTCAGGCAGTTAAGTCACTCAACCTATCCATCTCATGGTCACATGCAGGTATAATGTTCATAATTCAATAAACAATAATACATAAAGGACAGACATACATTTATATTCTCATGTCACACACAAATGCATGCGTATGCTTGGCCTGTCACTTCACCACATCAATCAACCTCTACCCGCCTCATTCTCTAGCCCGCGATTAGATCGCATCAGGTTTGGCCTGCGTAAACACATCAGGCCCCGATTCAATTCCAGGCAGGGCTTATGAGCTCATATTTTGTCCCACGATTATATCGCATTAGGACTGTAGCTATCTCAACCCCGCGACTTCGTCGCATCAGGGCGCCACCTAATCATCATCCACTCCGCGACCACGTAGCCTCAGGGTCCCAATCTTCCACCCCGCGTCTTACACGCCTCAGGGCCTCGTCATGCCATGCTACAATCAGGATTCATGCCATGATCTTCCATCATTTACACACTCAATATCAATTACATTTCAAGTAGCATTCACAATCCCATAGCATGCAAAGCAATTAAATTATTATCCAAACATGACACACGATTTCAATACAAGTCAAGGCACACATAAACTCTTTAATTAATCCTAAGACATACTAAGGCTCTTTACTTTAGAAATATGCCCATTAATCGATCAACTTCCCATTCAACTTACCTAATCGAGTCCAATCCCCCTAACCTTGGTTTAGAAAATTCCTTACCTTAGCTTAGCAACACAAATCACTTCTTCTTGCACCTCATAAGATTCGGCCAACTCAAGTCCAAGGCCAATTCAACACGCAACTTAGGATAATCAACCGATTTGTCAAATTCCAAGTCCAATTCCTCAATTCATCTGTCCAAATCACTCATAACAAACTCCTCATCATCATAACACATCATACACACCAAATTACAACACAAATCCAGCCTATTCAGCCCTCCACAGATTCGGTTTGGCCCGGCATTGAACCGATTCCATTCGGTTCTGTTCATGCCGGGTCCAACCAGTCCTCATCTACCTCAAATCCATCAATTATACACCCTCCTACCTCTTATAATGCCTACCTAAAGGTTTGGAGTGCTCACCGTAAGGTTCAAGTCATGTGTATGCCGGAAAGTCGTCCGAAGTTCATCGTTTGTCCAAGATCCAAAATACCGATAGATTCTGGGCATAATGTACAAGCGTGGTTCATGATTAAAAAAAACTTATCAAATAAATCCCCAATTTTTACCGCAGAACCATCTATATGTCTACTTGATCTCCACCAAATTTGAACCAAATATTTCAAGTTTTCGGCTGTCAAAAGGGTTCAGAACTGAACCTACCCCAAACTAGAGCAAAATCTGTCGACCTGTGGGAGAATGCTTGCCCCGAATTCTACAGAGCTCCAAATGACCTGATTCAAGTTGGAAGATGTCGGTAAGACGTGGATCTACATCTGGATGGTCGGCCGGTAGTAGGGGATGGCCGGAGGCGACGATTATATGGTCCGAATGGCGGTGTCCAGCACTGGTCGGCGAGAACAGAACAGAGGAAGAAGAAGAGCAAGCTTGGTTGGTTCTTTGGGGTGAGATTTGGCCGAATGAAGAGTGAGGGGGAGAGGAAAGAGAGAGCTTATTATCTCAAACAATTTGATTAATTGAAGTGATTGGTATGTGGGCATTTAATGATGAGATGATCTTCCACCCTTAGACGCTTGTCACTTGTTCATTACTCTAACCAAGAAGATCCAATGGCCATCCCTTTGTCCTTCAATTTTTGGCAGCTTGGGGGGAGAAAATATCCATTTTGCCCTTCTTTCCATTATAATAACTAAGTTCTAAGCTTGAGGGGCATTATGGTCATTTTACCTCCGACGTTCGGAACGTCGTTTTTCTCGTTTCTGACTTCTTTGATGGGGGCGACGACCAATCCAATTGATGTTGAAATTCTTGATTTTCCATTTCAAACTTTTCCAGGACTCGTTTCTAATCGTTTCTTCTATCAGACGTGATTCCAGCCTATCCCGAACTGACGGGCTGCTTTTGCAGACTATACGCGTATCGACCCCGTGATTCTCATCACGTTTAGGGCTCGTTAATTCATGGCGGCTTTGGTTGTCATGTAATTGCGAGGGTTTATCGCTAGTCCCTAAGGTCTCGATCGTCATAGTCCGAGTTAGGATAATTTTGCAAATCGTACATTGGTAAAGCGACGTCACCCGCGCTCTAGTCGTACGACGCTCGGATGGTAACCCTTAATCGTTCTTAGATCGGCTTTTTGGTGGTTCTAAATATCTCCTCGACAATCCTTATGGTCAAAGCGCCATTTCCTATCCAAGTCACCTAGGTGCACGTATCTCGCCTCACTTTAATTCCCCTTTGGTCAGCCTACTCAAATTGATCAGATTTGAGCGGAATACGACTGAAATTCATCGCTTGATATACATGAACTTCTCATTACAGAGTCTGAAGTTGATTGAAAATCAGAATGTAACAGATTCGACACCTGGCGGAAGGGAGTTAATAATCGTCGAACTAAGTGCTCAAGGAATGATCGAGTTGGTCATTACCATCTCGAGAGGCGATGGTTGAACCCAAGTAAGGAGCCATGAGAAATATGAACATATATGAGGATGTCATATGGGTTTTGAGGAAATGTCTATTGCATGCTAAGTGTGAAGAGCGCAAGTTGTGGACCTAATGAAGTAAAGTTCACGCATCAGAACAAATGATAAAATCATTTGAGGATTGGAATAAGGGATGAATCGACAAGGGTCGATGCGAGTTGTGGAAAGTACGAGTTTCTTGGGATTGATGAACTGCAATAGACGGGTCATGGAAAGATTCCCTATAAGAGCTATTCCATTGGTGGAATGAGCTAAGGATGAGTCGTGACCCGAAAACGAACGTGAAAAGAGTTTTCGAGGACTTGAATTAAGCTAATGATTGCACTGCCTATGACAAATTCCAATTGGAAATTAAAAAGCATATGAAGGTTGTAGTGACACGACGCAGAATGAAACTTGAAGATATAACAAGGCGATTTGAAGTGGATGTTGCTTGTACATCGTGATGATAAGGCCATAAGAGTTGGAATGCGTAGGGTGTGATTGGAATTGGTTTGTGAATGTCCTCATGATAGAGTTGGGGAAACGTTGTTCGAGTAAAAGAACGTTGCAAGGCTACACCTACTACGAAAGTATAAGGTAGCGGTTTCCCGAGGGGAATTGAATAAGAGGCGACACGGATATATATGGAGTTGTTGGTGGATATGAGAGCGTTGCTTAAATAAGGGGAAGACCTCGAAAGTATGGAAATCCTAAGAAGTTGAGAACATGGAATGTCTGATGGGAATTGGTAAAAAGGCGTGCGGAACAAAGTGACCGCCCAAGTGTTATTATGGCAATGTTCATATCCCTAAGGAAGGGTGAACTGTTTAACGAATGTTTACAAGTGAAAGTTGAACATTGAGAAATGGGCAATGGAGGGACATATCTTCCCTCAAGTTGGAAGTTCGTTAATGGACTAATGTGATGGCTATTGGAAATATCTAGCCTGAGAGCCGGAAGGAGATTGAGGTGTACCATGATTAAACACTGATGCTGGAGGGATTATAGAAATGGATGGAACCCTCGAGGTCATGGACGGAAGTACGAGTCTATCATTGAAGAGAAACTAAGGGAGGTGATCTCGTTGAAATTCAAAGGGAGAATTATAGTGTTTTCTGGGGATGGCACAAAGATGTGCCAAGATGTATATATATATCGGTGATAAGGTTGAGAGTTGAAAGTTGTATATCTTGTAGTCGAACACTAGGGGTGCCGATGGAAGGGAAGGACATGACGATGAAAGTTGAAAGACCACTTGATCCAAGGGAATTTTCGGATGGAATCAAAAATGGATTACTACGGAAGTAATCATGTAACTATTTAAGGAGTCGAGAGGACCATAACTTGGTTTGGATAATGGAGGGCAAATTGATAAAGCCTTGAAATCTCTATTGGCGTAAGAGAAGGTTCGAAAGGAGTGATACGCCTAATGGTGTGGATAGAAAAAGTGCATACCAGTGAGGGCTTGGTAAGGATGGTTATGGATAAATGAAAAAGTTAGAGTGAACGCTTAAGGAAGAGCTATTGGCCAATGATGTGAATGCCAAAAGAAAATGGAGAGAAGCCCGTTAGATTGAGGACTATACGAGACAAGTCCTAGAGAAGGATGGCCTGGAGTTGGAAAGGACGAACAAGATCGTCAAGCCATGAAAAGGATTATCCAAAAAAGTGAGAATGCGACAAGACGCCTATACCCCCGAGGGATTAGATGAAGTAGAAGGTTGTGAATTTCGATGACGAAATTTCTTTAAGGGGGAAGAGTTGTGACATTCTGATTTTCAGTCAATTTCAGATTCAGTAATGAGAAGTGTGTATCTAGAGATGGATTTCAGTCATATTTCGCTCGAACCTGATCAATTCGAGTAGACTGACCAAAAGGGAAAGGCTAACGCGAGACGAGGTACGTAGACTTGGAGAACTCTGATAGGAAATGTCGCTTTGACCATAAAAATTGTCGAGGGAATATTTAGAGCCACAAAAAGGTCGATCCAAGAACGATTAAGGAATGCCTTGCGAGTGTCATACGATTGGAGCGCGGATGGTGCAGCCTAACCAACGTATGATTTGCAAAATTTTCCTAAATTGGACGGTGAAGATCGAGACCTTAGGAGCTAGTAATAGACCCTCATAATTACATGACAACTAAAGCCGCCACAAATTGACGAGCCCTAAGCGTGATATGAATCACGGGGTCGATACGCATAATGTCTGCGAAAGTCGCCCGTCGGTTTGGGATAGGCTGCAATCACATTTGATAGAGAAAACTATCAGAAATGAGCCTTGAAAGATTTGAAATGGAAAATCAAGAATTCCAACGTCATTTGGATTGGCCGTCGCCCTATCGAAGGTTTCCGAAAAGAGAAAAACGACGTTCCGAACGTTGGGGGGTAAAATGATCGTTTTGCCCCTCAAGCTTAGAAATTTGCCTTTATAATGAAAGAAGGGAAAATGGACATTATGTCCTCTCTTGAGCTGCCGAAAATGAAGGATAAAAGTGGCCATTGGATCTCATGGGAAAATCAACATGCCAAGTGTCAAAAATCCAAGGGGTCATGGTCATTTCACCTTTTTTCACCTACCAATCAAAGGACTTTGACCAAGCATGTGAATATAAGCCTCCACTCTCTCTCCTCAATCATTTTTGGCCAGCCACCCTTGGAGAAACCACCGAAACCCTCATCTGCTTTCTCCTTCCTTCTGCTGCCTAGCGACCATAATCTGGGTCACTGTTCGCCGGCCACCCCTGGACGCCGGCCAACCACACCAACATAGCCCTATGTCTTGCCGACATACTCCAACAAGAATCAGAGTATTTGGAGCACCGAGCAGTCCGAAGCAAGGATTTTCCCAAAAGCTGACAGATTAGGACTCAAACTGAGGTAGGTTTGGTTCTCAGTACCTTTGGTGGTCGAAATGTTGGAATATTTAGCTCAAATTTTGTGGAGATCAAGCTATAAGACGTGTAGAAATCTGTGGTAAAAAGTGGAGCTTGATTTGATAAGGTTTTTACCATGAACCGGCCTTGTATATTTCACCCAGAAACTGCCGAAAAACTGACTTGGAGGAACCGACGACCAGTTCTGGAGCCTCTGTTCGGTGCCCATGAGGACCACTTCCGGCCACCATCTACTGCCGGCCAACCACCACAACAAAACTCTACATCTTGCCAAACTCCTCCAACGAGAATTGCGTTTGGAGCACCGAGGCGTTCTGGGCAGAAGTTTTCCCAAAAGCTGACGGAATCGAAACCCACTCGAGGTAGGTCCAGTTCTTACCCATTTAACTGGTCGAAATCTTAGATTTTTGAGCTCAAATTTTGTGGAGACTCAGTAGAGATGTAGATGAATGTGTGGTAAAAATTGGGGCTTGAATTGATAAAGTTTTGACCTCGAACCGGTCTTGTGAAATTAGAGCAGAAAACTACCGGTATTGACCAAGGAAGAATCCGGCAACTTCAAAGGGTTTTCGGCAACCAATCAAGCTCAAATCTTCAGTGAGCCTCTTGGACCCTTAGATAATCATGTTAAGAGGTGGTATAGCATTTAAATGATGGATTTAGAGTTGAATTGAGGCTGGTAGCTCTCGGCATGCACAGAACTATGAGGAACCGATTTGGTTCTGTGCATGGCCGAACCTTAGAGGGCTGTGCACGGAATTCTCTAGACTTTCAAGGTAGGATCCCCTGGAGAAGGCCCGAAGATTTCAGGATGGACTGAGGCCTGAGCTTCGCAGCCATATGATAGCTCTGAATCTGGGGACTTATAAAGAAATCTATGAACGGTGACAGATGATGGAGAGGGACCTGAAGGAGAGGAATACCGTATCTGGGTCACGGTTCAGTTCATTCAGAGATAACCGCTAGGCCGGCAAAAGACCTATGGCTGGCAAGAAACACTTCAGCCCTCCGATAAGAAAGAACATTGTGAAGCCGCCGAACTCAATGAACTGGAGTTGCCGCCTCTATAGCTGAAGGCATGGTAATGGATCTTGTCCGGCAAGGACGGGAGGGTGCTTCAAGTGTGGCCGAATGGGCCATCAGATGAGAACTTGCCCGAATCAAGCTCCAATGGCTAGACTTCAAGGGCAACGACCATAGGCAAGACCGTTGACTGCCACTTCCCAAAATGATCAAAACCGACCCCCAGCTCAAGGAAGGGTCTATGCGTAGCATACAGGGAAGCAGAAGGAGCGCTAGGCGTGGTCACAGGTACGATTTATTTATGTGACCAAGCTGCCTATGCTTTGTTTGATCTTGGCACATCACATTCGTTTGTGTCTGCTCGGTTTGTTGATTTGGTTGATATGGAAAGAGTGATTCTGCATGTTGCCACCCCATTGAAGGATAATGTGCTGGTTTCGCTGGGTTGTGCTGATTGTAAAATCGTAATTGGTGGTAATAAAGAGAGTATCAACTTGGCTGTGTTGCTCATGTATGACTTCGATGTAATCATAGGAATGAATTGGTTGGGTAAGCAAAGGGCGGTAGTTGATTGTGGTAGTAGGATAATCCGCTTCTATCCGGAACGCCATCCTAGTTTTGAATTTGTGGGAAGTTGGGGAGGAACCTCAATTCCTTTAGTCTCGTCTCTTGAAGCGAGAAAGCTGATGACTGAAGGATGTCAAGCGTACTTAGTCGCAGTTATGGACACGACTGCCGAGGAGCCTAAACTAGAAAATATTTCGGTAGTGCGTGAGTTTCCTGACATTTTTTCCCCAAGAGTTGCCAGGATTGCCACTAAAGCGAGAAATAGAATTCATGATTGAGTTAGCTCCCGAAACGGAACTGATCTCGAAGGCACCTTATAGAATGTTCCTATCAAAACTGAAGGAATGAAAGACGCAAATGCAAGAATTACTGGACAAAGGATTTATTCGATCGAGTGCTTCACCGTGGGGAGCGCCAGTGCTATTTGTGAAGAAAAAGGATGTGTCCTTGCGTTTATGCATCTACTATAGACGGTTGAATCAAGTAACTGTAAAGAATAAGTACCCACTGTCGAGAATCAATGACTTATTTGATCAGTTACAAGGGGCTACGGTATTCTCTAAAATTGATTTGAGGATCGGGTATCATCAGTTGGGAATTAAGAAAGAAGACATACCTAAGATTGCTTTTAGGATAATGTATGGTCACTACGAATTCACTGTGATGCCTTTTGGACTGACCAATGCTCTAGCCGCATTTATGGACTTGATGCATTGGGTGTTCAAGGAATTCATGGATAGATTTGTCAGTCTTTATTGACGATATCCTGATTTACTCAAGGAGTAACGAAGAACACGAAGAACATCTAAGGATTGTTTTGCAGACTTTGAGAGAGCACTCGCTTTACGCTAAGTTTAGCAAATGCGAGTTCTGGCTGAACAAAGTGGCGTTTCTTGACCATGTGGTATCAAGAGAAGGAATTGCGGTGGATCTTGCAAAGATCAAAGCTGTAATGAATTGGCCTAAGCCTACTACGGTCACGAAAATCCAAAGTTTCTTAGGATTGACAGGGTATTACAGACGTTTCGTGGAGAAGTTTTCATCTATAGCTATTCTACTGACGAGATTAACTAAGAAAGAAACAAAATTTGAATGGACAGATAAATGTGAAAGGAGTTTCCAAGAGCTCAAGCATCGGTTAACGACCGCATCGGTATTGACGATTCCATCAGGACTTAGAGGTTACGAAATATATAGCGATGCTTCGCTAAAGGGACTAGACTGTGTGCTAATGTAAAATGGAAGAGTGGTTGCCTACGTGTCCCGACAACTGAGACCGCACGAGATGAATTATCCGACTCATGATTTGGAATTGGCAGCGATCATCTTTGCTCTGAAGATCTGGAGGCATTATTTGTGTGGCGAGAAATTTCAAATTTATATGGACCACCAAAGCCTAAAGTATCTATTTTTCCAGAAGGAACTGAGCATGAGGCAGCGTCGATGGATGGAGCTGCTTATGGATTACGATTGTAACATATTATATTATCTTGGGAAAGCGAACCAAGTTGCGATGCGCTTAGTCGAAAATCGAGTATCGTCTATCTATTGGTAAAAGAGTGGTCGTTAATTGAAAATTTGAGAGATTCTGAATTTAGATTGGAAGTCTGTCAGTTGTCCAGTTTGATAGCCACACTAAGAATAGAACCTGAGATCCAAGAAAGGATAAAAGCTTTACAGCATACGGACCCATAAATTCAGAAGATCCTCGAAATGGACGTGACAAAAAGGAAACCAGAGTTCCAAGTGTTAGAGGATGGAATTTTGAAATTATGAGGGCATCTATGTGTACCAAAGGACGAAGAGCTTAGGGAAAGAATTTTATCAAAAGCTCATAGAAGCAATTATAATATCCACCCAGGTAGCACGAAAATGTACCAGAACTTACGTCAGCATTGCTAGTGGAATGGGATGAAGGTGGATGTAGCCAAATATGTGGCAAAGTGCTTGACGTGCCAGCAGGTAAAGGCACAACACTGTAAGTCTAGTAGATTGCTACAGCCGTTGGAGATTCCTGAATGGAAATAGGAGCACGTTGCTATGGATTTTGTAATGGGACTACCAAGGAGCCAGAGAGGCCACGATTCTATTTGGGTAGTCGTGGACAGGTTGACCAAGCCTACACACTTCATTCCTGTGCGAAAGGATTTCGCGATGGATAGATATGCCGAATTGTTTATGCGGCAGATGGTGAGGTTACATGTAGTACCCGTGACTATTACATCGTACAAAGATCTCAAGTTCACGGCGAACTTCTGGAAGAGTCTTCAAGATGCCATGGGAACTCGACTACAATTTAGGACGGCATACCATCCACAAACGGACGGACAATCGAAGAGGACAATCCAAACGCTCGAGGATATGTTACGAGCGTGTGTGATAGACTTCAAAGGTGGATGGGAGGATCAATTGCATTTGGTAGAGTTCGCATATAACAACAGCTATCAGTAGAGTATTTGAATAGCACCTTTTGAAGCGTTTTACGGAAGAGCTTGTAGGATCTCGATTTGTTGGGACGAGGTTGGAGAAAGAAGTATTACGGACCTAGAGTTGGTAGAGCAATCAGTAGAGGCGGTGAAAATAATTCGGGATAGATTGAAGATGGCACAGAGTCGTCAGAAGAGTTATGCGGATAAACGACATAAGCCTTTGGAGTTTTAAGTAGACGATCATGTTTTCCTTAAAGTGTCGCCGATGAGGGAATTATCTCGATTTGGAAAGAAAGGAAAACTAAGTCCAAGATACGTAGGTCCATTTGAAATTTTGAAATGAATTGAGACCTTAGCCTGCAGACTTGCCTTGCCGCCTAACTTGTCCTAAGTACACAACGTCTTTCATATGTCAAAGCTATGGAAGTATTAACCGGACTCGACGCATGTATTGGATTATGAAACCATCGATGTGGATGACAGAGTATTCTACGCATAAAAGTCAATCAGGATCGAAGTTCAAAAGGAGCAGATTCTAAGGAATAAGACGACTCCATTAGTCAAAGTTGTTTGAGAGCACCATGGAACCGAAGGCGCTACGTAGGAAACCGAAGAAACGATAAGGCGTCACTACCCCTATTTGTTTGAGTAACTAGATTTATTATAAATTTCGAGAACGAAATTTTTGTAAAGGGGAAGAGTTGTGATATTCTGATTTTCCTGTCATTTCGGGACTTATTAATGAGAACATATCTAACAATGTATTTCAGTCGTATCTCGCTCGGATCTAATCAATCTCGAGTTGACTGACTAAAAGGGAAAGGCTAACGCGAGACAAGATACGTGGACCTAGAGAACTCAAATAGGAAATGGTACTTTGACCATAAGGATTGTTGATGGGATATTTAGAGCCATGAAAGGCCGATCTAAGAATAATTAAGGAATGCATTGCTAGCGTTATACGATTGGAGAGTGGGTGATGCCGCTTTACCAATGTGTATAATTTGCAAAATCTTCCTAAATCGAATAATGACGATCGAGACCGTCGGAACTAGTAATAGACCCTTGCAATTACATGACAACCAAAGTCGCCATGAATTGACGAGCCCTAAGTGTGATATGAATCACAGAGTCGATACGCGTAACGTCTGCAAAAACCGCCCGTTAGTTCGGGATAGGCTGAAATCACATTTGACAGAGAAATGATTCAGAGACGAGTCTCGAAATTAGAAAATGGAGAATCAAGAATTCCAACATTATAATTGGATTGGCCGTCGCCTCATTGAAGAAAATTGAAATTAGAAAAATAACGTTCCGGACGTCGAGGATAAAATTACCATTTTGCCCCTCATGCCTTAGCCTTGCCTTAATAAATGGATAAGGGCATTTTGATCATTGACCACACCCTATAGGCTGCCAAAAATCAAGAGAAATAACAGCCTTTGGATGAGCCTTTGATTGACTAGTGGACAAGTGTCATTGGATTAGGCTTTGGCATTTAATGACACACTTTTAACCTACCATTCTACCAAGATGACCAAGCCATTTGTGTATATACCTCTCTCTCTCTCTCACTCCCTCAGCCGAACACCACCTTCAATTTGCCATTATTCTTCTTCTTCACGCCAAGAGCAGCTTCCGCCTGACCAGCCGCTACCGCCATCTTCGCGCCACTCGATCGCCACTTCTGACGACCTCCAGCAGCTGAGGCGACCACCAGCATTTTCCTCATCCTTTTGCTGACAACTTTCAACTTGAATCACGGCATTTGACCCACCGAGGAGCTCCGGCCAGCCATTCTCCCAAGAGTCGACGGAAACCGTCGCAGCAAGAGGTAAGCTGCTGTTTAGACTCCGTAGTACCTCGAAACGTTCTAATCTTTTGGCCAAATTTTGTGGACATCAAGGGGACATGTAGACTGAGTTATGGTAAAAATTTTGGATGAACTTGTGGACATCAAGGGGACATGTAGAATGAGTTGTGGTAAAAATTTTGGATGAATTTGATGAAGTTTTGATGGACAGAAATTGACCGGCGGTAGGTGTGTGAGAACCAGCGTGTTTCGAGCACTTCCGGGCGTCGTTTGAGCTCAAATTTTCAATGAAGCTTCCCAACTCCTAGAACTACATGTTAGCAAGAAGATTAGTAAATAAATTGAGGATTTAGGATAGTTTATGGGTTGATTAGTTGAGATATGCACAAAACCAAAAAGGCCCTGTTTCGGTTCTGTGCATACCGAATCTTGTGGGGATTGTTGATGATGGAGTTGAGTTTCAATTTCATCGTTGAGGCTCATGAGGATGTCAATCGATATTTCAATGAGGTGTATGTTTAGTGAATTGATGAATTGGACGAGAAAATTGACGGATTGGGTGAATTTCCTTAGGTGTACGGCTGACTTGTTCTTGAACCATTAGAACCAAAACATTGGTGTGCTTAAAGGAGGGTTTTTGCTGATTTAATCTTGAGGTAAGAAGTTTTTAAACCTTGTCTAGGAGGATTGGACTCAATTGGGTGAATTGGACGTGAATTACGTTGATTCTTGGGAATTAGGGTGCGATTGTCCATTGTGCGTCCTCGAGAGGTGTAGATGGCTTGAATGCTTGTTGAATGCTTGTGCCATGAATTGATTACCACATTTGAGTGTTGAATTTGATAGTTTCGTATGCCATAGATGTGTTGCTCGTTACATGAGTTTGCACTTGACCATGAAGTTCTGAATTGAAATGAGTATTTGGCATGTCTGAGAAACTTGTGACATCTTGAGGCGTTGAGACACGGGGTTGTGTGGAATTGTACCCTGATGCGTTGAGAGGCGGGATTGAAATGGCCAATGTCCTAATGCGTTGAGACGTGGGACGTAATTTGATATGTGTCGACACTGGCCTAGAATAAAATTGAAATCCTAATGCGTTTACGCGGGTTTGTCAATAAAATGGTCTAAGGCGTAATTACGTGGACCGAGCTTGAGGCGTTCTAAACACGGGCGTGAAACAATGGAGGTCTGGAAGGGTGGAAGGGGCTACCTGTTTTGGCTATGCGTGCTTAATATGAACTATGAGAACTGACGTCATGAATGCGTGCTTGACGCTAGTTTGTATCTATGTGTTATTTCATGACTGCTGAATGCTTCATGTGGTTGCTTGTACATTTTGTCCATGATCGCATTCACCTGAGTAAACGGTCAGCCTAACTTAGGGCTAGGACTTGTCTTATTAAGATGTAAATCTCACCCCGTTGTGGAACCAGATTTTTATATCCTAGGCTGTTAGAATGTTGCCGATCAGATTAGGTGACTCGAAGGAGATGTCCGTGTATTTTGAGGAGTTCTCGGACGAACAGGGGACCGTGTACGTTAGGAAATGTACCGTAGTCTGGGTCGATGAGGGTGGAAAGAGCCGGAAGCCTCATAGGTTCGAGGCTTGGTTTCGAAAGGTAGGGAAAGTTACTACTGGATCACTGAAGCTCACCGAGGAACCTTGTGGGGGTAATTCCTAGTTGGTGTCATCCCACTCGAGATTCTGTGGAGGTCGAGGGACCAGCAACTGGTTTGAGAAACATTCTTAAGAGGACCCCAACCTTGGAAGACACCGACAAGGTCATTGAGATCGAAGCTACCGAGGACGACCTGGTAGAGCAGTCAACAGACGAGACGATGGAGGATACAGTGTAGGTATGCTCGGAGACTTTCTCGGAGTACGAGCCTACCGAGAACGTCGAGAAGACTGGCGACTCTAGTAGCTCGACCTAGGGGTTCTCGTTTTCTGGACTGTTATTTTGCTGAAGACCTCGATGGTGCGTTTTCTTTTGGAGATGTTAGCGGTTGTCTTTTGAGTCGGTCCTGTCACCCACATGGACTAGTGAGATTAGTCTACCAGCGTTTTGTAAGAACTCGTGAGAAGTTATGTATAAATGTAATTATGATGTCCTCGCTATTCAAGTCCCCGCAAATGTTTGTACGGAGGAGTTTGTATGTCATCGCTTTCGCATGCTTTCGATCATTCGCATCTCTCGATCTATTGAATCTTGGGACGCTCGAAAGTTTACGCTTGCAGGGGGTCAGACGCTCGTGCCCGGGGCGCGGGGCGTGACATTTTCTAATAGCATATAATAAGTAAATAAGTTAAAACAGCCTTAATTTATCCGCTTTGAAACCGGGCGGATAATTTTGAATAAAGAAGGTGGTTATACACACACACTTCTCTACGTTCCACGAATCAATCTAATCTTTCCTACGCTCGCCTTTAATCTTTTCTCTATTTTTGTTATATCAGCCGGAAAATTGTTCTCTATATTTAGAATAATGGAAAATCAATGATTTAGGATAATCTGTTAACATTTTCATCATCAAATGAAAATATTCATACATGAATCGTTGTTGGTAACGAAAGTATGTTTCTATTGATTTATATTTGCAAACAATACGAACAGACATATTTTATAAAAATAATTTTTGATTTCTGAGCCGTAGCTTTCTTGACGTCTCGACCAACTACACTAATCCTTAGAAGTTCCATTTATAATCAGAGATTAGACAACTTGATGACTGGTGACTTGATTTGTCCAAACCAAAATGACTCCTCTATCTGCAACATGATTCCATCAATCATTCCAACATGTTCGGTTGATTTTCTAGGCTTCTTGGGCCGATTTCCTGCCTGAAAAACGCCACTAGCTCCGACCCGACGTTCAGGTTGTTGGCCCAAAACCCGAGCCCTGAAGCATGATCAAGACATCTCCCACCTCATTATATACTTAGGCAAATATCAGGACAAGAGCCCTTGAAGCCAATGTCTCCAAAATACGACCGGACATCGAACTAGCTTCTTAAGTGGTTCCGTGTTGAATCAAGTTTAATCGATTGAAATCGTGTCAAGATCATGAAAACATTACAAAGGGAACATGATTGAGCCGGATGAACCATTCGAGATGATCCGAATTTTCAAAAAGGCGGGCCGGATTGAAGGGCTTCCAAGATACTGCGCTCATTAGAGGTCAAATAAGTAATCTCACTCTCTTGAGAGATGTAACTCTATAGCGAATTTTAACAAGCTCAATTTTACATACACTCAACATAATCATAAGTATTTTTTGTTTAATAAGATCTTACGAGTGTTTATTTAATAACTGATTTTCGAAATCCTGCAATTTCGAATGCATTAACCATTATCGTGTTATATCAAATAATGCTTCAAAACCAAATCATTCCTTAGTATGTCCAATAAAAAGACTTTATTACGAGGCACACTTGCTCCCGGTGCACTTTTTAATTATGTATAGGGAGAAAATGCTTGATTTTAAAGTATTAATTATGCACCTCACAAGAACAGGTCGGTATATTGGAAATTATGACATTTGCTCGCTCGATTTCAAACCGAATCCGTAATAACACCAAAACTAGGGGCGGGGGGAATGGTTACTACCATATTGTCCCCGTTTAATACGATGTTGTGGTCCTCGGGCGTCTGTTAACACGCAAAGCTTTTAATTCACGATATTTATTTGCATTGTATTTTTGCGGTTAAATATGTGACTGTGAGGCTGTGACCTATGCAACCGTAGGTTAAAAGAACAGATGTCGTGGCGAAATCCTACTGGCCGGAATCTTCTCAGAGTCAAAGTCAACGGGAGAGTGAGTTGATGTTTCGTGTGCGCGACTTTCTGTCCTCTCTCTTTTACACCGGCTATGTCTGACAGATACAGCATGACACGCGTATAAGTATTCGTGTCCACACGACATGGTGCGAAACTGTAATTAATTTTTTATATTTTTTTAACCCCGGTAAATAATTGCAGCAGTAGTAATTATTGTGCAATAATGAAGGAGTTTTTTTTTTTGGTCGAACAATAATGATAGAGTTTGGTCCCCCCAGAAAGTAAATCTGCAATTAGCCGTGAGTAGAGCCACATGCATAATACCATTTGTCAGTGTGATAAATACATTTCAATTAAATAGTGAAACGTTTAACCAACAAAAAAAATAGTGAAACTAAAAAAAAGAGAGAAGAAAAGGTCACACTTTTATTAACGAGTGTCTTGAAAGAATAAACTAAGAAAAATACATAATTTTCGACTCATTTTGTGTAATCAATCAATATTTTGGGTTCCAATTATTTTTTATTAAATGTATTCATAACTACAATTTCGTATATGTTAATATAATCACATAAACGAAAGACATGTTTATTTTGTTTCTAAGTCGTTGGGAACGCATAGATGTTTTCGTAAAGGATTCGATGAACATCGTTAGAGCACTTCTTTACCCAAAAAAAAAAAAAAGGTCTTTGGAGCACTTATTAAGCATACTTCATAAAAGAACGTTGGAGCATTCGTTATACATGCATAAATATGGAGATACAAATATATCGTCGAAGATTTGTATAATTAGCATCTTTTGCAAACTTATCAATCTTATCTTCTACTGAGTATTTCGATTTTCAAAGCGAGCATCAATTAATGTATTAAAGATTAAAAAAAATTCTTATTTGGTTGCATCTTAACGCGTATATATATAATTTTCAAAGCATTAGTTGTGCGTACATTACCAAAATAGATAGTGCATCGAAAATTAAAATAGAGATTTGAGAATTTGACAGTATATCAATATAACGGTGTTGAATCGCAAGTGTTATAATGGCGAAAAATATATAGCAATAATGGCGAGACCCACTTCTAATTTTATACATAGCATTTCACTCTGTCAAACTGTTATGCTAGCGACATCTATTAAAATATATCTTATTTGGTTATCATGTGAGGGTCCTTGGATGCTTTCTTAGAAAATCTAATGGATATTTGAGGCAGGTATTCTATCTCAACACATGAGCCTTTTTTTTTAACCATTTAATGAGACTGTCTATTAGACTATTAGCCTCTGGATATCATTTCTCTTTAATGCTCTGGTCTCAAAATTGCTTTCTAATCGATAGAATACATTCAAACGCTCATCATATCAAATCAAAATTACAATTCTATCATTCAAATATTACCAGGCCTAGAGGAGAAAGATTCAGAAGATTGTGTAAGAAAACATAGTAGGCTTTTGGGAAATTTACGCTCCTCCGGCCCTTGTTTTTTTTTTTTTTTCTCCAAATGACCAGCAATGGTAGACAAAGCATTTCATAGGTGGACAAGTAATATAGAAGATTGACAAAATATTAAAAGAACCGACACAAACTCATTCATATGACAAAACTTAAGACCTAAATTTAACTAAAAAAAAAAAATCAGATGACCTCCATAAGGTTCCTTCATTTGTTGATGGTTTTACGATCTCGGTCAAGATCAAGATCTTCATTGAAGCTAACATCCAATTGCCAAGTATCTGCAAGATAAGATTCTCCAAAGTCCCATGTTTCTCGGGGAAAAATTCATTCGTCCGGCTGATTCCACTTGTGTTCATCTAATGCCTGGTGGATGGCATCTCTCATGGCATGAAATGTGTGAGAATAATCCCATGGAATTTCTTCTTAATAAGGACCGAGCCACGAAAGCTCAGAGTCTCTTCGCATAAAATCCTCGGAAATTTTTGATTTTCTTGCATCCAGAGGCCCTTGTGCTGGATTTCCGACAAAGATTCTTTGCAACTTCTCTGTATTAAGATCCCATACACAAAAAGAAAGCACCCTGTCCGAGCTTGCGGCCTCTTTGGAAATCAACACAGTGATAGTGCATTGGCTAGCAACTTCTTGACTTCTTGTCGTGGATTTGACTTCTGATTGCCCAAAAGAGAGCCAAACCTCCTGCTTCGCCCACACTAATCGGCAGAACTATCTAAAACCAATACGCATTTTCTTCCTTGCAGCGTAGATTCACTGGCCTTTTGGGCCGGTATGGCTTGTGCCATAAAAAAAAAGGAACATTGATGTCTGTTTGGGAATCATTTTCTTAAGGGGCTTGGGGCCCTTGAAAAAAAAAAAGAAAAAAAGAAAATTGGGGTGTTTGCTCAATTTTTCCCAATTCACCTTGAGGGAAAGTTGGCTTTGCTAAGGCCGAAAACACTTATTGAAATTCCAATTTTACTCTCTATTTTAGAGACCCTAGATCTCTTTTCGCCTGCCCAGGCAACACTTGAGGCCAAGCCAACTTAGGCGAGGCGCTGCCAGCCAACGGCCGGTGACTGAGTTTCGCCAGAAAGGTTCGGGAATTTTAAAAAGAAAAAAAAATAGCAAAAGTTCTTTACAAAGATTAATTTTTTCCCAAACCGCATTTAAATTAAAGTTGCTTCTCGATACATTTTTTAATTACACTTACCAAAAACTATTTGTATTTTGGAAAAGCCTCGTTTTGTCAAGGATTTCCCCTTAAAGTGGTTCTAAATGCAGCCTATCGCTGTAAAATTTAAATGCCCAGGTCCAATTCCAAAGGCGCCATGAACGAGGACTTTTCAAACTCCAATCAAACGCAAATTGCTTTGGTTCGTGTGGTAATGTGGCGTAAGAAGATCCATCGGTGAGATGATGAATCGTTATGATTTTGCCTATCATCTTTACGTTCAAGAATCTTATCATGCTGACAAGCAAAGCAACTTGCCTGCTACATTTAACATTACAAGATCCTCTAAGATGACTGACCAAAGCCATTTTCTGATTAATTACACAACACGTTGTGAATTTTATGCAAAACTGCACAATGACGTCCAATATGGCTATAAAGTTCATATTATCGTGCCCAGCTGCAGCTAGCACACCAATGTCACAGGTACCCAAATAAGACTAGGCACTGGAACTACATGCAGAAAACACAGCTCATAGTCACAAAACATGTCCTGGAGAATAAAATGCAGAGACTAGTAACAAAAGGAACAGAATGCACTCTTGGGGGACACCGATATATGAGTGCTTCTCTTCATCAACAAAACAGGAAAGAATCCCACTCGTGATGTTTAGGTCAAAATCTACACAGAAGGCGTGCAGGATGGCCGCTCAACTATCTCTGCCTTGAAGCAAGGTATGAAGCTGCAGCAACCATAAAAAATCTTCGCCTGCGTACCCAGAACAAAATCATCCAAAACAGTACATCATAACAGACTACAAAGAGCTACATAGAAGAATGTAGAAAAATTATTCAGCGACTTAAAGCAAGACAAGGGCTCCTCACCAGGCACTAATCATAGTTAAAACCATATATAGTGAAGTCGTCATAGTCGGAGAATTCATAGTAGTTGTCATAATCAGACAAAGCGATATCAGAAAACCCAGATGGGTAATCATCATCAAAGGAGTCGTCATCGATAATTGTAGCATCAAATTCATAGTCATTCGTGGGGTCATCTGGACACCTTAAACCTTTCATCTGTTCGGTGCATCTTTTCCCCAAATCACACCGCATATTAACATTGAAGCACTGGCGCAAGTCAAGATACTCAAGATGAGGACAACCGTCGAGAATCGCCTTCAGACCTTCATTTGTAATCTTATTGCCGAAGAGTTGGAGGTGACGTAACTCATGCATGTTTTTGGCTATAGCTTCTGCCTCCTCGTCACATTCTATGTGTAGACATTTATATCCCCTGCTATTCAATTTGAAGGATTTCAGAAGGGGACAGCATTGGCCGACAGTCTCTAGGGATTCCTTCGAGAATGAGCAATAAGATAATTCAAGGACCTCTAGCAAAGGAAGTTTTGTGGCTGCTTGAGACAGACCCTCATCCGAAATGTTATTGCAATATACAAGTCGTAGACGTCTAATACGATTGCACCTGTAATGGAATAAGAAATTCACGAAAACAACGATGGTTCAACCGAAAAACAGACATGTTGCAAAGTAGCAATAATAATGTTAACCACTAAAACAAAGAGCTCAGAGCTTATTGACTTGGAGCACGGGCTGTAAAGAGATTATTTTCATCAGCGCAAAAAAATTATTGTATTCAACAAAAGGAATTTCTTATCAGTATCCCTTGAGCACTTCTTAAGTGGCTGATTCAGGAAACACTACAGGTTCCAATGCACAAGTGTTCTAGTGAAGCGAGTAATTAGTGTTTCGAAAAATGGAACTTTCTCTAGGCAGAATTAAATAAGCCCCACGGGCACTCGTTAACAAGACATAAATAGAGAAAGATAAAAAGATCAGCCAGAACCCTAGTTCACAAGAATACTCTACAGTTGCAGCCTCTCATTGGAACTTTTGTTCAGGAAGTTCACTTATGCATGACATGGCATTACAAGAACTTAAACTAAACAGAGACCTATGCAATTGACAGATGCAATGCCAGGTCCACTATTAACTTATCAGTATAGCCTTTTAATAAGCAAGACTGCCATATTTATCTGAAATAGTAGTATGAGGAGCAATACCTGTATAGAAGGTTTTTGTAAACAAATATAAAGGTACTGAATCAAGACATCAAGAAAAGTAAGAGAAAAAAATCAATGAAATTATGTTAACATTCCACAATAAACACGGTAATAAGATAAATTCCAGCAGTCAACAATCAAACACAATAAAAAAGATCTGCACTTCAATGCTTGGTAAAAGAAAGAAAAACTCCCTTGAAGAGGAAAATTTCAGTCAATAAAGAGAGCTAATCCTTTTTTGTTAGAAAAGTGCCCATGGGCACTTTTTTAACACCTCAATAAATGAAGTTTGTCGATTTTAATGCACTTTCTTGTGTTATGTATGATAGCGTACAAAAAATAAAAACCTTCCCTTATTATGTATGGTTGACAAGTATCGCAAAGGCACTCAATAACAAGACTCCTTATAAAACCTTCATTCATAGGAATCCTATTGAACAAAGCAAACCTAACGCTATTAGACTGTAAAACTCATGCTAAGAACCAAAAGGACTCGAAAACATAAAACTTCCATGCCAATTGCAGTAACTCAAGCAGTAACTGTTACTTGTATGCCCCGGAACCCAAACACTAAAGTGCCATCCACTGGTGAGATCAAGACAATCAGTGAACCAAACTAGAAGATTTTCTTCGCAAAACAAGGGGAAAAAAAAGTTTAAGAATGATATCACCATAACCTGAAGCATACTTTAAGAATGATATCACCATAACCTGAAGCATACTCAAGTACTTTGGCAAGCATGGGTTGAAGCTACACTTGTCCTCAATCAGAAGGCCGAGAAGGTGATGGAGCTACATGGCTATACCCTATTTTCTCAACTTATATATCTTCTACCGCACCAAACTTTAAACCATATCTCCCCACAACTACTACCAAAGACGAAAGGAAATGTGTCATGTAAAACAGATCAAAAGGGAAATAAAAAGAAGATTCTAGAGTGAAGCTAAATGGAAGCGCTTTTGCCATATCAAGCACTTATGGAAGCTCTGCCACAATTCATGTTCCTCACTTCATTTAGTGCTGCTCAGTACTCACCAGACCGCATTGTATTGGGAAATTTACAACCTCACTTCAGTGTCCCTTCATGGTTTCAACAGGTGGCCTCATCATAATGCTCAGATAACAGCAAAATTTGAAAGAAACCAAGGCTGTACATATGGAATGTAGAGACAGCGTAAAGAAGCCATTTGAAAACTCCCAAGGAGAGAGAAAGCCATTTGAAAACTCTCTCAACTCTCGTCCTTGGGAGCTATTTTAGGATGACAACTCAATTTACATGCATGAATTTTTCATCAGTTAGTTTCCAGAGCATGTAGCTGATTGAGTCCACATCTAACTTGTATATAAGACAGCTCACATAACTCATAAGTACCAAACTAATGTAATGTTTAAGATCCACTAAATCCAGTCATGCAACAAGGCAAACCTCTGATACAAGAAAGAGAGTTTTCCTAACACAATTCATTCTCACCATATGGCATATTCGTTCTTTTTTTATTTTCAATTCTTGAGGACACTGAGCGAGCAAAAAGAAGGGATTTTCAAGCGTGCAGAATGTTCACTTCCTGAGGACTCCTTGAAGCCTCATATTTATGTAGATTGGCCCCTCGCAGCGAATAAGAGAAGTAAACTCGCGCTCAATACGATCCCTAAACATTTTCACGATTCCTATACAACTTCCGCCCAAAGAAGACAGTGGTATACACACTCGGGACCACCGCAACGTTGGTCTACAGAATCTCAACCACCGACCAGCCAATTCTTGAACAAGCTCATCTCAGCGATTAGCCATCATTTCTATTCTCTCCAACGACAATGTATGCAGAGGAACCAGACTAGGCGTCGCAATCGACCGGTCATTCCGAGCACTACCAAAATCAGATAGAACTGCGCAAATTCAAGTTAATTGGCGTATTACCGGTCGGTAATGTACTCAAGGAGTTCGTCGGTTCCGAAGTACTCGATACTGATGTCGACGCAGCCGCCGTGGCTGCGGTCGACGGCGTGGCGGCACATCGCCTCGAGGTCGTGGTCCATCTCCCAGAAGCACCCCGTGTTGCGCATCTCGATGGATTGCCACATCGCGGGGTCCTTGCAGATGGAGCGCCAGGAGGTGCACACCTTCTGTGCGGTGGTGAGGATCTCTATGGCGCCGAGCTTCAGGAGGATCGTCGTCGCGATCTCCCTCGGGAGCTCCAGCCAGTTGCGCGACGGAGGCTCTTCGGTCGCCATTGCTGTGGGGGTGCTGTGGGCTAGGGCATCTGTTCCAGAGGATTCGGGGATCTTGGGGACGGTGGGAGAGACGTTCGTTTGACTAAAGAAGGATCATTTCATGCCGTCTTGGTTTTCGGTTCCGTTTGTTCACGGAAACAACCCTTGGCAATATATTCGGATTTTTTTTTATTCACGAAAATAAATTAGTTAAGAAAAATACTTGTTAGAAATATGTTTTTTTTTGTCAATCACCTTCAAAAGCACGAAAAATAGTTTATTATTTGAGAAAAAATTATTTAGTTTCTTATTTGAGAAAAAATTATTTCATATCCTTTTTCTTTCAACCAAACTAAAGCACATTTAAAAAACAGAATTTACTGCTCTAATTATTTTCCATTTTACTCCTTCTTCAACTGGTCGCCCTCAACAGGCAACAACACGGGCCGGTGAGCTTGAGCCTTGCCAGCCTCGCCCAATCAGCGGAGAGCGAATGCCGTGGCTAGCGAATGCCCAATAAGAAGTAAAACAGAAAAAAAAATAACTAATGAAATATAAAAAGATACACGATTTTTTTAATTAAAAGAAGTAATAATAATAAAATAAAAATAAAATAGAAAAACGTTAAAAGCAGTGCAAGTGCAACGTGCCACTTCGCCTTCTTCCAGCAATCCGCCACCGTTCTCCTTTTCTGGGCTTTGGTCATCATCACAATCTCGAAGGGCTTTGAGAGTGAAAGGCGACGTCGTTTTTTGAAAATCCAACTACGTGAACTCGTGCGACTTTTAGGGGTGGGTCGATATGACAACGTTTCAGAAATAGAATTTCTGTTTCAAATTTATTTATAAAATACGTTTAGAATTAGAATATAAACTTATTTGTTAAAGCAATTTTATTTTTTTATTTTTGAAACAAAAAGTTGTTTCAGAAATAGATTTGAAGGAGAAATGTGAAGCAACAATTTTCTACTTCTCCGAAAAATAAAAATAAAAATATCACTTTTTCTCAAATACCTGCCGTCGCCGACCACTACCCATCGCCCCTTTGCCGGCCATTACCCGTCGGGTGCCGCCAGTCGCCGGTCGATCGAATTAGAAATTTTCAACTATTCTATAATTAGAAATTTTATGTCGTTATCAAATATATTTTTTTTGCTAAAAATTTCATCCAGAAATAGAAATAGAAAAACATATTTCTAGGTCAATCTGACCTTTCCAGGTCAATCAGGCTTGGTGACCGTTTGATCAGTTTTATAATTGTTAATAAAAATGGGATTTTTAAAAAATAATAAATCTGATTGAACGGTCGAGGATTAGCCGAGTCGTTTGATCTTGGCCGTAGATTTAAGTAATCAAATCTGATGGTTGAGAGATAGTTGGCTTTGATCTGAGCTGTAGGTTTTAGTAAGCCAATCTAGTGGCCGTAGGTAGACACGTGGTTCAATAGGAATAGTCGAATTAAATCCAAATAATCAGAAAATAAAAAAAAAGCGATACGACATCGTTTCGGTACATAGGCTAAGTGGATCCGGGTCTGGGCCGGGTATCCGACTAGAGTGGGTCGGGTCGACTCGGTACGAATCAATTTTTTAATAATAAAAATTTAAAAATAAATTTTAAAATATAAAAATATAAAAAATCCTAGTAAATTCTAAAAAAATGTTAGAAAATCTTAGAAAATTCCAAAAAATATGAAAAAATTATGAAAAATTCCTAGACATTCCAGAAATTCTCAAAAATTGAGGAATGACCACAGATAACTGGTCAATCCTATTTTTGAGATTTCTTATCCGTTCTTTTGAAAATTGACGATATTACTTTTTAGGCGGAAATCGCCTTTGTTTGGTATATGAGATAGGTCGATAACACCAAGATAAGAATTAGGATTGGTTATGCGATCAATTATTATGCTTGGATTTTTGAATCTCGTCCATTTTTCTGAAATAACGATTCTACCCTTCGAAGGATAAATTGTCTTTCCTATTCCAATCGAGCTGTTGAAATTGCTCAAAATTGGGATTTGGGCCAGGTGGTTGACCAATGCTTATGTTTGAGATTTTCACTTCTCATCATTTTCTGAAATGACGGTTTTACCCCTCAAAGGGTAAATCGCTCCAAAAATTCCAGAAAAATTTGAAAAATCCCCGAAAAATAGGAAATAAATTGGTTTGGTGACCAATCCTATTTCCATCATATTTTGACTCCGTATTTCATTCGAAATGACACATTTGACATTCTTGGGCAAATTGTCCCGAAATTCTTCAAAATTACGATTTTGCCCTTCAAGGGCAAATCATGTCAAAAAACTCCCAAGTCTTGATTGATATTTCTCTACGCTAGTAAAGCCTTATTAGGGATGCCATATTGCTTTCATGTGATTTATCCGCATGTTTTGGATCCTTGATTTGCGCACTCATTATATTGACTGTGTTTGTTAGAATAGTCAATCCGATCTGTATGAACTTCTAGTTTTAGGGTTCGAATCTCATTCATCTACATGAAATCCTAAGGTTAGATAAATCATTCAACTTAGGTGCCGAAAGGGCGTCAACTCTGACAGTTGGCGTAACAAAGTCCCCGATCCCATTTTTCTGATTTCTGCAGAATTGAATCGAATGCTTCCAACTATTCGATAGGATTTTCGATTGTGCCCTCCACGAAACGATTGATGGTGACTCCTTGACTTGTGCACGTATCACATGTCACCAGACCGCACATAAAGTCGATCACATATACCGCCGTTGCGCTTGGGTAACGGGCCTTGGGAGAGGCCCACGTCTGACCAAAGAGGATGGCCCATTAGTCCGTTGCGAATGATAGGGTCGCAACAGACTGGCGACTTCGTTGGGGACATATTCCAAACCAGAATTTTAGTTAGGAATTTTAGAAAACTTGAGCCGATTAAAAAGTTAATTAGTTTATCTAACCTTGTTTTTGTATATGCTCTCAAAGGTGAGGCACGTATCCTAACTATTGTGTTAGGTGTTTTTGCATATTGGAGAAATAAGGGGTGGAGTGATTGTTGACATCTTTCCTGTATGTTGGAGTTGGGATTGCTTGTTTATTTTAATGCACATATTGAAGCGGTGTTTGATACAAACTGCTGTGCATGATCTTGCATTATGATGATCACGATACATTTTACACACTAGCGGTCAAACCCCAACTGCAACCATCTCTAGATTACCTTAGATAGGGAAAGGATAAGAAATGATCTCGTGTTTGATGGCGCTTGAGACTTTTGTATTCGTTCCCGCTCGCAATCCAAATTGGTGATATCTAACCCTCTTGGGTGGGTACTCTTGGGGAGAAATCTGCCATATTTGGATCGTAGGAGCCTGAGCTATAGGTTCCTCACCCGATTTTATTTTTAGAGTATATCCCCCACTTATCTTATACGCATGTCTGTGGAAGTTTGGTATACCTAAAACCGCCTATTGTTACTAGGGAATACTTCATGCTCCCTAAGGTTTTGGTTGGTATGACATTTACTTTCGATGTATTTCCTTACTCCCTTCATTGTAGTATGTTCATGTATTACATATCTTTCATATCTACATGCATTGCATACATTATGAAATCATTCTAGTGACTGATTGAAATAACAATGATAGGGGATATGATGTTGTTGTTCCCTAGAAGTTCGACGGAATTAGTGGCCTTCAAGTGTTTAAGGAAAGTCACTTGTCCCGGACTGAACACAAGGTTGCATTTTACTAGATTTGTGCATGGCCAGGAGCAGACTGGACGTAAGTTGGGATATGCTGAAGACTGCCAGACTAGCTATTATGTTGATAACCTTAGGTTTAAGCGACAGGTAGGTAGTATCGCAACAGCTTAGCTAGAGAAAGTATACACCCGCTGAAAAGAGGAACGTCAAGTCAGGGATAATCAACCGGTGATCTCTCTTTAGGGAAAGAAAAAGCACCCTGCAACCAAGACAAAGCCAATACGTATCATATTCAAAAAGGCAAAACCCAACAAGACCCCTGAAGTCATCATACCATGGACTAGAAAATGCCCGGAAGAGCTAAAGCATCTCAACCAACCTACTAAAGACTATCCTTCGCATTTCGAGGAACGCTCAACTAGGGGAGAAATCCTGATTGCCTAGCCGTATCCTAAAAAGGGGCAAGACAAAGACGTCACCAAGAAGAAAACCTTGATCGGTCATCATCTCACAGAAGATTAGGTCTTGGAGAGGGATAGTTTAGACCTCACATTCCAGGGGTCTTTTATGGCTTTCTTGTTTTAGAATAAAATTCGATTAGCGCTTCATCCCCTCTTGGAACCCCTCTCGATCTCTCCGTCATAGCATATCCTTCTGTAATAAGGAATTTCATCTATTATGTTCATAGTTGATGTTTTGACCAATGGAATGTGACGTTGTTATTTCCTTTAGTCAGTAAGATGATTCTGACTAATTGCATAATTCACTTCTTGGAAATTCAAATTAGACCTTGAGTCAGGTTCTTCATGCCTGAAAAGATTTCTAATTTCCATTTCATTAACTGAAATATGCAATTAAATCAGCCCATGCATATTTCATGACATTAGCATAATCACACGTTTAAAGTAATCTTTGGCGATTGATTTTTCAAAATTATTTGCATATTTTAGACTAGATGAGAAAGAATGACATCCAAGTATTCAAAGTCCCTCAAGTCGAGCTCATAGCCTGGTGGGATAGCATGGGTGAAGCCAGCCAGAAGTACGCCAGATTGTGGCTAGGATATTCGTTGGACCTACTGAAGATTGATTGTCCACCTACCTTTATCCAAGCCATGACACTCTATTGAGATCCAACTACCACGACGTTTTGCGTGGAAGGGTTAGAAGTTACCCCTACCTTTGAAGAATATAGCGCCGCCATTGGAGTTGAGTTTACTCACTTGTTAGTCCAACCTCTATGGGATTCGAGCCTTTGAGTCAACTAGCTGAATTCCTAGATATAAACCTCAACGAAATCAAAGTGGACGCCAAAAGTAATTCTGGGGGAGTTTCCTTATCCTTTCTTCTAGAAAGGTTTCCCAACCTCCCTGCTAGCAAAAGAACCAAGTCTGCTAGAGCTTTTGTCTTGGCATTCTTTAGTTTTGTCTTATTTCCAATCTAGTCCGTAACTTTTGACCCTATCATGGCTGTAGTAGTCAAACAAGTTTGTTATGGGTGGGATTACTCGAACCTTATCCTTGCTGAAACCTTTCTCTCCCTCAACCGTTTTGGAAAAAATAAGAAAGGGATTTTTAGAGCCTCTAATGGCCTCCTGTACTTGTGGTTCAGATCCCATGAAAAACAATTTCATATTCGTATGGATTTCACTGAGATTAGCTCTAATGCTCATCCTCTTAAAACTTTCGTAAAAACCCATACACGCATTCCTAAATTCAACTTCAAAGAATGGAAGGAATTTCTTAAAGTTTTAAAGCCAGAACAACTCCGATGGCGGCTTAGATTACCAATTTTAGGTAAAGTTAGGCTCGCATGCAATGGCAAAGATCCTATTCCCTTATTAGGATTTACAGGCGCTACCGCATATTATCCAAGGAGGGTCATATGGCAGCATGGGGCATTGCAAGAGGTTCCTTCATCACCACAACCAGATGTCTGCTTGTTTGACGTGCTGAAAGAGATCCTTACATGAGAGAAGAAAAAGCAATTTGAAGTTAAGATAGAGTCCATCATACGCGCTTTGAAAGACTCACGAATGGAAGACGTAGAATGCCCAGATGATATGACTCCCGAGATGGATACGCACAGACTTTCTACAAAATACATCCGGTGCTTTGAGTCGACCAGACGCAGCTTTGTCGAACCTTATCTACCCCAATACATTGTGTCGTGCGTGCCTAGAGTTGAGCCATATATACCTAAAGACATGTGATCGCCATCATATTCAGGAGACGAGGATTTCTAGAATGAGGGATTTGATCTTTGCTGGGACGATGAGGGTTCCTTAGGCCCTAAACGCCCTAGACTTAGATAGACTATTTTGTAAAGTGTAAAACATGTGAACATTATAATGTTTTCTTAACATTTGGATACTCATTTTTATTAAATGTTACTTTTAACACATGTGTATGAGCATAAGCATGTTTTATTGATGCATCAAAACTATCGCTGAAGATTGCACTTCCTTTAATTTTATGAATTCTCTTGGCAAATGCTTGAAATGACTGTTCATGTGAGACTAATGCTAACAAGGTAGTTCTTTTTCTCATCCTCAATAGAAAACATGTAATTGAACGAATTCTGTACTTTCCTTATTTGTTCTAAAGAGATGCTTACTTGTATTTTTCAAATAAACATGTATTCTTTAATCACGAAATTATCAAGACATCATTTTCATGCTCGACTTAAGACGATGATGGAACAGCAAGAACTGACTCCACCAGTGGGCATGTTAGAAACTCAGATGACTACCATGACTACCATGATGGCTGAAATTAAGGCTATGCTAGAAGCTTCCTAAGCCAGACAAATGATGGTGCCTAACCTGAACGACTCAGGTCAATCTTCAATACCTAATACAGCTGACAAAGGGGTGGTTGAACGTGTCCAACATGTCGTAGAGGACATTCATGCGCCAAATGTCCCTCTACAACCGAAGATGTCTCATGTTGTCATCAACCTCGAAAAGGAAGAGAAAGGAAAACAGGTTGGAAAAACTGAAGTCGAGGCTAAGAGAATAGCTAAGATTGAAGAGTGCTTGAGCAGTCAAAGCTATGAATTAGCTCGCTTCGACAAGATATCACCGTTTGCTAAAGTGGAGACTCCTTCGGATTATAAAAAACCAGACTTTGTGAGAAAATACAATGGGACAGGCTGTCCACGTGCTCATCTCAAATACTATCTGCGCAAGATGGCACATTATTATGATTATATTCCACTTCTAGTGAATACGTTCCAAGAAAGTCTGGCTGGCGCTGCTTTATCTTGGTTTATTGAGTTAAACCTGGATGATTACGACAGATGGGAGGATTTTGCTGAAGATTTCCTTAGGTAGTACAAGTTTAACACGGCTACGGCCCCTACAAGGGAAGATCTGTTGCGAACGGTGAAAGGGAGAAGTGAAACAATCAGAACATACGCCCAGAGATGGCGTGCCTTGGCAACTCAAGTGAAACCACCGATTCCAGAGGATGACTTGATTGACCTGTTCCTGAAGCCATTTACTTATGAGTACTTCGATAGATTGAATACCTCAGGATGCCAAACTTTTACACACTTGATAAAAGCGGCTAAAAGATTGGAATGAGTTTTGAGAGAAAGAAAGCCACATGAAACTTCGACGAGGAAGCAATATCCCTCGAGGAAAGAAAGAGAGGCTGGAGTTGATATAACCTTTGTGTCGGATTCCAATAAACCCAAGGAGTTCGCTAATTCCAATCAGGTAAGAGGGGGATCGTCATGATCAATGTCTAAAGGACAAGAGTCCAGGAAGAGGCAGCATCCGAAGCAATTCTCTCAACTTCCCAAGTCGTTATCTAAGTTGCTCCCGATATTATTAGAACAACACTTGGTGGCAAAGGAATCTCCCAGAGCAAATTCGGCAAAATATCCTAGTTTTGATGAAAGCCAAACTTGCACCTGTCATATGGGTGAAAGAGGACACAATGTGGATAATTGCTACATCCTTAAGCAAAAGGTTCAAGCTCTCATTGACAATCAAATTTGGAAATTCGACGATGTGGCTCCAAACGTGTAGGAGAATCCGCTCCCTGACCACCAAGTAGTTGGTGCAATACTTGATGATGAAGAGGGAAACCGCCTTGAGCTGAAGGTGAATATACCTAAGCTATAATCAACATTTTGGCAATTGCCTCGTCATATCCAAAAGAAGGGAAAGTATCGGTTGAAAGAAAGAAGCTATGCATTGCCAAGATGATGAGCCTAGGGATAATGTCAAGCATTGTTGATGAAGAATTTGAAGGAATTAGAGCCTCGGTGAATTTAGAATGGAACCAATTTGTGGTTGAAATCGAGCGAGAAAATATGTGGAATATCCCACATGAAAGTCTGGTAGGCAATGTAGAGCTGATTACTAAGCCAGAAGAAGAGCTTGATGAAGATGAACTACAAGCCATTAAGCGAAGCCAAGCTGATCGCACATTTGCAACTGAAGCACTAGAGAAAGGTGAAGTTATAGACAATCTGGGCAAGGGTTCTGGTGGATATAACTTCAAAGTGAAGTACTCTGCTCCTCCCAGCTTTTTTCAGAGGATGGAGGATATCATACCCGATGGGTGGAGAGGTATGGATGATCCTGTTCAACTCGAAATCCAGGAGGCAGTGATAGAGCGTTTTGCGGAAGAACCTGAATCATCACTCAATTGAGTGATATCGGAACATTTCCTACGCATAGAAGGGCAAGTGAATGATCTCTAGAGAGAGATGGAGGATGTGTCATTCCGGTTGACAACGCACAATCATCCTCAAACGATAAATAACGAGCTTGACACAGAGCAATACGTTAGGGTGAAGAAAATAATAGCTTAGTGGCGATGCCTGACTGAACTGTTTGAAAGAGTAACAAGACACTTGAAGTTTGCAATTTTAGCTGAGTCAAGTGGTGCCGATAGTTACCGCCAGACGGGATATGAAGATTTCCCTAAAGACTGGAGCGACATAGTGACAAGATTGAAACTGCTATGACTGTGGTGATTAAACTGAATGAGCTTGACAGCTTGGGCCAAGAAGAAGATTGTTTGGTGAAACCGGTGGTAATTTACCTACCAAGAGAAGAATCCGACGATGAACCCGAACCTGAGACATCCCATTTGGTGATGATAACCATACAAGTCCAGCCAGTTAAGACCTACGACTCTAAGGCAGTTCATTGAGACTATGGAACAGGTGAAGTAGATGTCGTGATGAGGTCCGGATGATTTTACGTCCCAAGCGAAGGCGAATTTGAGAAGAAAGAAGTATCAAAAGAGGATGCAGAAAAACTCCTATCTATCGTCAATACTAGAGAATTTGAGGTGATAGAACAATTAAGGAAAATGCCAGCCTAGATATCTCTGTTGGATTTGTTCATTAATTTAGAAAAACATAAGGATGCGCTGCTAAAAGTGCTAAATGAAGTGCATGTCCCCGAAACCATCAATGACGTGCAATTGAGAGATTTTGCGGGTGCAATCCTTCTTAAAGATCAATTAATCTTCTTAGATGAAAATTTCCCCATGGAGAGAAGAGGGCACAATAAGTCCTTATACATCACTGCCCACTGTAATGAGAAGAGAGTGGTACACGTGCTAATTGATAGCGGATCAGTTTTTAACATCTGCCCATTAGCTACATTAAGGAATTTGGGAATTAAAGAGGAAATGATTTGAAGTTCTAAAGCAGTTGTTAGAGCCTTTGATGGAATGAGAAAGATAATGTTATGCGAGATCGAGCTGGATGTTCTTATAGGCCCAATCAAATTCTCTATAAACTTCCAAGTGATGGATCTGCCAAGCGCATTTAGATTCCTGTTAGGGAGACCCTAGATTCACATCGCTGGATCTGTACCTTCAAGTCTACATTAGAAAGTACGATTCGTGATTGATGGAAAGGTGGCCGCTGTCCATGGGGAAGCTGACCTCATTGCATATCAGAATAGTGTTATCCCTACATTGAACCTGAAGTTAAGGAAGAAGCTAGTTATTATTCCTTGGAGCTGGTGGCAGTAATCCACACTCCTGTGGGGGCGAAATTGAAGGTTACTTTCGTCTCTGAAGCTAACCTTTTACCAGCTAAGATGTTGCTAGCATATGGGTTCAACCTAGGAAAATGTATTGGCAAACATGGTCAAGGGATTATCACTCCTCAACAGTTAAAATCCAACGAGCATAAGGTAGGCTTAGGATATCATAACATTCGCATTGGTGATTTTACTCCTAAGATAGCAGGCCAAGGCCGAGGCAAGAGCCGTGGACGTCAATGAAACCAAAAGAATTCTTTCATTGGTTCTTCAGCTTGGAAAGACAAATCTAAGATGTTCAATAGTCCTTTAAATGAGTATTTCAGCGAAGGCTCAAAATGGCTATTAGAAGAAGAGATAACTCCGTCAGCGGAATCAGATTTGAACCAGATCTCGCAAACCCTTTTCTAGGAGATAACTCTATGAATGTCATTATCGAGTGGCTTGATGATGAAGCCGCCATTTCTGAGTAAAGAGACTTCTCCCTTGCTTTTAATATTGCATTTAAATTCCTGCATTTCTTCGCATTTTTCGTTTTGGTTGCTTGAAGTAAGTGTAGGAAAACGCCTTTGGGTCTTCGACCGTTGGTCCAAACAGCATAGCTTGTAATGCGGTCTATTTTTACATTCAATAAAACACACGAGTTTTATTAAGGACAATGATGATACTAGCCTTCCATATGGGAAACTTGAGGCCTGATTTGCCATATGATTCTTGATTTTCAAATTTTTTTTGAGGAACAAGGATGTATGAGGATATGAGGATTAGTTCCATTTATGCCTACACTTATTTTAAAATCTCTTTTGAAAAGATTTTTCACACTAATGCATCACATTTTCATATGAAATAGGGGCTAACCATTCTCATGACATTTCAGGCATATCATCTCAAACATGCATACTAGATTACTGTGCGAAACAGATCACCAAGATGATTACTCATGTGATATTGAGGAAGACGCAGATGAGAATTACGCAACTATCCGTAGAGATTGGAGTGCCTTCGAAAATTCGACACCTCCCACTTCAGAAGAGCCGATAGTCATTAATTTGGGCGATGCTGCAGATGTCAAAGAGGTCAAGATTGGTGGACATCTATCCTGAACTGAAAGGCTCAGATTTACAGAATTACTTAAAGAGTATCAAGATATCTTTGCGTGGTCGTACGCCGATATGTCGGGTTTGGATCCAAGAATTGTGGAGCATGCGTTACCCACAGATCCTAGTGTTAAATCTGTAAGACAAGGCCGCTGACGGATGAAAGCTGAGTTGGAAGATAGAATTAAAGAATAAGTGATGAAACTTCTTAGAGTGGGCTTTATTGAAGCTATCCCTTACTCAGATTGGATTGCAAACATAGTCCCTATCATGAAGAAAGATGGCAAAGTCCGGATCTGTGTGGATTATCGGGACTTGAATAAAGCTAGCCCAAAAGATGATTTCTTACTTCCCTACATCGATGTGATGGTGGATAGTACAACAGGGTATGAATTATTCTCATTCATGGACGGATTCTTCGGATATAATCAGATCATCATGAAGTAGGAGGACAAGCTGAAAACTGCATTTACCACCCCTTGAGGAAATTCTGTTATAAAGTGATGCCCTTTGGACTAAAAAATGCTGGGGCAACTTATCAGAAGGCGATGGTCACCTTATTCCATGACATGATCCAAAAAGAGATCGAAATATATGTCGATGACATGATCGCTAAGTCCAAAAAAGGACAAGATCACATTCAAGTGCTACGGAAGCTATTTGAGCGACTCCAAAAATATAAGTTGAGGTTGAACTCTAATAAATGTGTGTTTGGGGTGAAATTAGGGAAACTTCTTAGATTCATGGTCAGTAGCAAGGGCATTGAAATTGTCTTTTCGAAAATCCAAGCTATTTGTGACTTGACAACTTCCTCAACGGTAAAAGAAGTAAGAAGTCTTCTAGGAAGATTAAACTACATTACCATATTAATCAATCAGTTATCGGACGTGGATAAACCAATTTTCAAATTGCTCTAAAAGAGTGCAAAAGTGACCTGGGATGCAAAAGTGACCTGCGATGCAAAATGCAGTCGGGCATTCCAAAAGATCATAACTTATCTAGCCACTCTACTAATACTTGTGCCACCCATCCCAGGTCAACCCTTGACTTTTTACTTGACCATACATCAAGAGTCTTTGGGAGCCTTACTGTTAGAAATAAAATAAAATTGATTTTGTATTCTTAACTTGGAGAAGAAGCAAACTTGATGAGCAAGACAATTTGGAGAACAAGACAACTTGTGAAGGAAGCCAACTTGGAGAGCAAACAAAATGATGAACTTTGGCAAGAAGAAATGCAGAAACTTCTTCAAAAAGCAACTTAGAAGTTCTCCTATAAATATGTGACACGGTAGTCAGTTTTTTTAAGCCTTAGCATAGAGAGAGAGTAGGAGAGAAAATTATGAGTTTGTGTTTCTTTCTTTGTGTGAAGCCTTCGCAAGGCTAGTTTGAATATTACTCTCGCATTTATATACTTGAAGTTTTTCTCATCTCAAATCCTCCTAACTTTCGCAAAATCCCTTATGGTTCCTATAATTGTATCAAAGCCAGCAGGTTGCTAAGGATCGTGTCGGAGCCTAGACGGTCAAGAATCCAAGCGTAGAGACCGAGAACCTAGAGTGGACAATCGAAGATCGTGAATCCGGAGCTAGCTATGGCATCCACTAGCTCTGTTCAATTGCAACTTCCAAAGTTGAACGGGAGGAATTTCAACAACTGGTCCGTCTAGATGAAGGTTCTATTCAAATCGCAGGATTTGAGGAACCTAGTGGAAAATGGCTACACCGAAGTAGCTGACGTTGAAGAATTCAATGCTTTGAAGAAGAAAGACAAGGATTCGTTGGTCGAGTCCCAAAGAAAGATCAGAAAGCACTATATACGATCTTTCAAGTTGTGGAAGAGACGATATTTGAAAAAATATCGTGCGCGGAGACGGCAAAAGCGGCGTGACATATTCTGCAGAAATCCTACAATTGCGATGATCGTGTGAAGCGAGTTCGACTTCAAATACTTCGAGGTGATTTTGAGTCTTTACGCATGAATGAATCTGAATCTATCTCGTCATATTTTGATCGTGTGCAAACCATCGTTAACCAATTGAGGGTTAATGGTGAGGAACTCCAAGATGAACGAGTCGTAGACAAAATCTTGAGGTCTTTGACTGAAAGATTTGACTATGTCGTTGCGGCGATCGAGGAAGGTCTAGATGTATCAACCATGACATTGGAGCGGTTGATGGGTTCATTATGCCCGCACGAGCAAAAAATGAATCAGAAGTCCGTCAATTCATATCCGGAGCAAGCTTTGCAAAGCCGGGTCACTCACTCAACTCGTGGAGAACATCATGCTGTTTGAGGCCATGGAGGTGGACGAGGTCGAGGTGGAAATTCTAATTCCACGGGAAGAAATAAAACAAGTGACAAATCAAAGGTCAAGTGTTTTAAGTGCAACAAATTCGGACATTACAAATCCGAATGTCGAGCAAACATGATGCACGAGCCTCCAGAACATGCGCACGTCGTTGATACTGAAGAAAACATCGTGTTGACGTGCAAAATGGATGACTCGAGCACCGGTGATGCCAATATCTGGTACCTCGATACTGGGTGTAGCAATCACATGTGCGATCGAAAGGAGTTATTCTCGCAACTGGATGAAACGGTTCGTGGTGAAGTCAACTTCGAGAATAAATCAAAGATTTTCGTGATGGGCAAATGTAACATTGATATCAAATTCAAAGATGGTACTAATGTTACTATTGTAGACGTTTTCTTTATGCCGGGACTTTTCTGGAATTTGCTTAATATTGGGAAACTTTCAGAAAAAAGCCACAAAGTTAATATTCAAAATGGAGTTTGCACTATTAGAGGTGCAAATAATAAGTTGATCACATCGGTGTATATAACAAAGAACTAGATGTTCCCTTTATCTCTCATGACAAAATCTTTATTGAGTTTTCAAGCCATGGCGAAAGATAACAAGTGGTCGTGGCATCTTCGCTTTGGCCATCTAAATTTTCGTGGATTAAAGCTATTAGTCCATAAAAAGATGGTGACTGTGATGCCTTTGATCGATAGTCCAGATAGTCCATGTGAAGGATGTCTCGACGAAAAACAACATCGACAATCCTTTCCAGTTGGAAAAGTTAGAAGAGCCAAGCAGCCTTTGGAACTAGTGCATATAGATATTTGTGGCCCAGTTGAGGTAGAATCAATCGGACAAAAAAGGTACGCATTAATTTTTGTCGACGATTTTACTAGAAATGCATGGGTATATTTCTTGAGAGAAAATGCTGAAGCTTTAGGCAAATTAAAGGAATTTAAAGTCTATGGTGAGAAACATAGTGGTTTTAATCTAAAGACTTTGAGATCAGATAGAGGTGGAGAATTTACTTCCAATGAATTTGACAAATATTGTAAAATTCATGGAATAAAGTGTCAGTTGACTACTAGCAATACTACTTAGCAAAATGGTATAGCAGAAAGAAAAAATAGAACTATTTTTGAAATGGTAAGAAGTATGCTTAAGACTAAAGGTTTGCCAAAGAAGTTTTGGGCAGAAGCTGTTGCTTGTGCTGTATTTGTCCTAAACAGGTGTCCAACGAGGAGTGTTCTTGGAAGAACTCCAAAAGAGGCTTGGATCGGTAACAAGCCAGATGTTTCGTAACTGCGAGTATTTGGGTATGTTGCGTATCCCCATGTACCATATGAACGAAGGAAAAATTTGGACGATAAAAGTCAAAAGTGAATCTTTATTGGTTAGACTAAGGGTTATAGGCTGTATAATCCAGTCATAGAGACGGTGATTATCAGCAGGGGTGTTCAATTTTTTGAACATGAAGCTTGGGACTGGAATCAGAAGGGTGATCCCAAAAACATCACCATTGAAGATAAACCAGCTGTGGGAGAGCCAGAAGAATCTTCAATTGAAGTTCCATCATTTTCACCTGGCAGCTCATCTTCTTCACCAACAACGATTTCAAAACCATTGGTTCAGTATTCGCAACGACTGCGACAGACCCAGTAAAATTTAGGGATTATGTGGTCACAAGAAATGATGATAGTGACAATAACGAGGTCATTGATGAAATAATAGCAAATTTTTATTTATTTGCTGAATGTGACCCCATTTCCTATGACGATGCAGCTGCAGATGAGAAGTGGATCCAAGTAATGGATGAAGAAATCCACTCCATCGAAAAGAATGACACATTGGAGCTAACTTCTTTACCACATGGTAAGAAGCCTATTGGTGTCAAATGGGTGTACAAGACAAAGTATAAGCCCGATGATCAGGTGGACCGTTATAAAGCCAGACTGGTTGTGAAAGGCTATAAGCAAAAGTCAGGTATTGATTATTTTGAAGTATTTGCACCAGTGGCTCAAATGAATACTATTCGAATGATCTTAGCACTAACAGCTTAGAACCGTTGGAAGATCCATCAAATGGATGTGAAATTTTCATTTCTCAATGGTTTTCTTGATGAGGAAGTCTATGTGGAGCAACCACAAGGCTATGTGAAGAAAGGGCGTGAAAATCAAGTTTATAGGCTTAAGTAAGCATTATATAGGCTGAAACAGGCACCTCGAGTTTGGTACACGAGGACTGATACATACCTGTTGAAGTATGATTTTCAAAAGTGCCCATATGAGCGTACACTGTATATCAAGTAAAATACTAATGGTGATCTCATTATTATATACCTTTATGTAGATGACTTGATATTTATAGAAAATTGTGAAAAAATATTTGCTGAATTCAGGGAGGCCATGACAAGTCAGTTCGAGATGACAGACTTGGGATTGATGTTATATTTTCTAGGCCTTGAAGTGAAGCGGACAAATGATGGCATATTTATTTCGCAACAAAAATATGCTAATGATATTTTGAAGCGATTCAATATGGAATCACTCAAATCAATTCGGACTCTCGTAGCAGAACGGTTGGAGCTGAAGAAGAAGGAACCGATGAGCTAGTAAATCTCACTTATTTTAAAAGTATTGTTGGCAGTTTAAGGTATTTGACATCTACAAGACCAGATATTATGTATGGTGTGTGAATTATTAGTCGGTTTATGGAAAAACCGTACCAATCACATATGCAGGCAGCAAAGAGAATTTTACGGTATGTCAATGGAACTTGAGATCATTGAATTTTATACTCTCACACTTACGACTTCAATTTAGTGGGATACACAGATAGTGATTGGGCATGTGATATTGAAATGAGGAAAAGCAGTTCCGGATATGCGTTTTTTCTAGGATCGGGAGTTATTTCTTGGTGCTCGAAAAAGCAACAAGTTATTGCACTCTCGATAGCTGAAGCAGAATGCATAACAGCAGCTTCGGCAACATGCCAAGGGATATGGCTTCGTAGTATGCTTAACAAACTGAAGCATGAGCAGAAAAGTCCTATCATATTGATGTGCGATAACAAGTTGGCAATCGCATTGCCAAGAATCCTATTTTTCATGGAAGGAGCAAACATATTGACATCAAGTATCACTATATCCGTGAGCTAGTTAAAGATGACGAGATTGAACTTGATTTATGTAGGTCCGAAGACCAGATTGCAGATATCTTGACAAAACATCTGAAGGCGGATTCGTTCGAGAAATTGAAGACGATACTTAGTGTTATGAATTTCCAAAATTAATTTTAAGGGAGACTGTTGGAAATAAAATAAAATTGATGTTGTATTCTTAATTTGGAGAAGAAATAAACTTGATGAGCAAGGCAATTTGGAGAACAAACCAACTTGTGGAGGAAGCCAATTTAGAGAACAAGCAAAAAGATGAAATTAGGCAAGAAGAAATGCAGTAGCTTCTTTAAGAAGGAACTTAGAAGTTTTCCTATAAATATGTGACATGGTAGTCAGTTTTTTTAAGCCTTAGCATAGAGAAAAGGAGAGAAAGTTGTGAGTTTGTGTTTCTTTCTTTATTTGAAGCCTTCATAAGGCTAGTTTGAATACTACTTTTGCATTTATACACTTGAAGTTTTTTCCATCTCAAATCCTCCAAATTTTCGCAAAATCCCTCTTGGTTTCTACACTTACTTGCTCAAACAAGCCCTGTGGGCGGTAAAGAAAGAGTCATCTACTATCTGAGTAAGAAGTTTATTTCATCAGAAGAAAATTATGTGCCTATTGAGAGGGCTTGTGTAGCAGCAGTGTGGGTACTTCGCAGATTGAGGCAGTATACCTACACCACCACATTCATTTGGTGACAGAGAATAGCCCTATCAAATATCTCCAGGAGAAACCCGCCTTGATAAAGAAGTTGGTAAAATGGCAAGTAATGTCGTCTGAATTTGATATCAAAAGCTCTCCACAAAAGTCTATAAAGGGAAGAGCCATAGCTGACATGTTGGCAGAGAACACCCAAAATCGCACATCTTCTGAACAGATGAAGGTAGAAGATCAAGCTTTGAACCTAACAGAAGACAAATGGGTTATGTATTTTGACGGTGTCGTTAATCTATCGGGAGCTGGCACAAGGGCAGTGCTGATATCCCCTAATGGTCAACATTATCCTGTTGCTGCACAACTAACTTTTTCTTGCACCAATAATATTTCAGAATATGAGGCATGCATCCTAGGCCTACAGTTGGCCATCTCCATGGAGGTACCTAAGTTGCAGATTTGTGGAGACTCTATGCTCATCATCTTTCAAACATAGGGGGAATGGAAAATAAAGGACGCAAAGCTCGTCTTTATCATGAATACCTAGAAGAATTGACGCTTAAATTCGAACAAGTGTAATTTGAATACATGCCAAGAGAGCAGAACCAGTTTGCAGATGTGCTGACCATACTAGCCTCCATGCTGCAAATAACTGATGGATTGAAAATAGAGCCACTGAGGAGCGGCGTGATTGGAAAACCAGCTTATTGTATGCTGGTCGAAGAAGAATTCAACGAAGAGCCATGGTACCACGATATCAAGAATTACCTCATGAAGAGAGAATTTCCTGATGGATGTTAAGGAGGAGATCGAAGATATATAGCCAAGATGGCTAGTAAATTCTTCCTCAGTGGACAAACCTTGTACAAAAGGTCATTTCCAATTATTTGCACAAATTGTCCAATTACTTGAATTTGGTAAAATTGCATAATTAATTGCAATTTAGTCCTTGAATTTAGGCATAATTGAAATTACCTTCAATTCAAGGGCTACTTTTACCAATTGAAGCAACTACCCAATGTTTTTCATCATTCTGAGTCGATTGGCATAGGTGGTTTGGTCCAATTGGACTATTTGAGCCTTCAATTTCATAATTTTTCGAATTGCAATTAAGGACAAATTTGGGGCTTTTGTAGAAATTGACATGAACTTTTAGGTAAAATCACATTTTTGGATAATAATCATGTCCTAAATTCAATTTGGAGGTTTAATTTGCAAAAATTCCTTGCGAATTAGGGTTAATTTTGAAAAATCAAGTTAGAATCGATTCTGAACGGTCAGACGGCCTGGTCAGACCGGTTGAACCGGTCCGCTACAGTGTCATCTTCAACTTCAGGTTTCCCGCGCCAAATGAAAATGGACAGGTGAGCTTTGATCGGGAAATTGGCCTTCCAATTAACCATGATTGATAAAATTGATCGAGGGGTTTTAATCCTTAAAGTATTCTCCGTCGATTGAGATCGGTCCGACGATCTGAGTCAATAGGAACAGCGCCGACGATGGCCATGTAAACGTCAGCCATTTTCATTGCAAATGCAGGATCGAATGCAAACCAAATTCATGCCAAATTTGATCACCGGAGGGCCTAAAAAGATTGGCCACTTCGTTCCTGGCGTTCACTAGTTGTCGATGACCATTTCGCACGTGATTGCACGTGCGAAGGTCACCGACTCACCCTCTCTTTTAACAGCTAAAAATTTCGAGAGGGAATGTAACAAGAACAAACTCATTCTTGAAGAAGGGTGGTTCATTCTGTTTAGGAAAAGAAAACATAATCGATAGAGAGAGAGAAGGAGAGGAAGAGAGCTCATTCTCCGGTCCCTACTGTTGAGAATTCGAGCTCGAATTCAAGGCATTGATTAGGCCGTCTCCGGCCAAACAGAAGCCAACAAAGGTCATCAAAAGCACTCCTGAAGTAGCAGGAATCGATCGGACCTGCCACGTCGCCTATCATTCCAAAATAGGTGAGTTCAGTCTTCGAGCTTTCATACTGTGCTTTAATGGCAGAACTTGATTCTGATCATGGTTCTTTGAGTTAGAGTAGGCGTTTTAATCTTCAAGCTTTGCTAATCATTATTGCGTTATCATTTTGCATCGACCTTGTTTGGATATCTCGAATCGAGTCTCCAAACTCAACCTTTATCGTTGAATATTGTTCAATCTTGCCTAGCCAAATCTAGGCCGTGCAGAGCTCGAGGTAAGTGTTCTGAACCTCTTATGATGCTTCTGTGTTGATGAATTAGTTCGATATGCCATGAATTGCATGTTTAGAGTAGTTATACTTGTGCTTATTCGAGCTTGCTCGTGCTTGATTCCATCGGTGAAATGCTTCGATTTTTAGATATGTGAAACTAGAGGACTAAGCGAGTCGAATGACACCTATTTTACGTTAATCGGTTAAGGTTTGGTTGTTCATCGGCGCTAGAGAATTCTCAATCGTCCATTCTATTGGAGTCGAGAGGTTGAAGACGACGTTGACGAGGCAGAGTCAATGAGTCAAAGTGTGACATTCTGATTTCCAATCAACTTTAGACTATGTAATGAGAAGTTTATATATATCAAGCGATGTATTTCAGTTGCATTTTGCTCAAATCTGATCAATTTGAGTAGACTGACAAAAGGAAAAAGGCTAACACGAGACGAGGTACGTAGATTTAGGCGACTCGGATAAGAAATGGCGTTTTGACCATAAGGATTGTCGAGGGGATATTTAGAACCACTAAAAGGCCGATCTAAGAACGATTAAGGATTACCATGCAAGTGTCGTACGATTGGAGCGCGGGTGATGCCGCTTAACCAGCGTATGATTTGCAAAATTGTCCTAAATCGAACTGTGACGATCGAGACCATAGGGACTAGTGATAAACCCTCACAATTACATGACAACCAAAGCCGCCATGAATTGACGAGCCCTAAACGAGATGAGAATCATGGGGTCGATATGCGTAATATCTGCAAAAGCCGCCTGTCAGTTCGGAACAGACTAGAATCACGTCTGATAGAGAAAACGATCAGAAATGAGTCCTGAAAAGTTTAAAATGGAAAATCAAGAATTCCAATGTCATTTGGATTGGCCGTTGCCCTATCGAATAATTCTGAAACGAGAAAAACGACGTTCGGAACGTCGGGGGTAAAATAATCGTTTTGCCTCTCAATCTTGAAGCTTTACTTATACAAATAAAGAAGGGAAAATTAGACATTATGCCTTCCTTGGCTGCTGAAAATTCAAGGACAAAATGTAGCCATTGGATCTCCATGGGAAATCCAAATGCCAAGTGTCAAAGATCAAAGGATCATGGTCATTTCAATTTTTTGCCCACCTACCAATCAAAGCCTTTGACCAAATTTTGGGGCTAAACAATTCTCTCTCTCTTCACTCTCTCTTCACCTGCAATCGACAGAATTCCCCTCAAAGAGCCGAGCAACACCTTCTTCTTCCTCTTGCAAACTGCCGTCGTCGACCAAACCGGACACTGCCCGTTTGCCTATCACGATCACCTCCTCCGGCCACCATCTGCTACCGGTCGACCACCCAAGCGTAGATCCACGTCTTGCCGAGCTCCTCCAACAAGAATCAAGACGTATAGAGCATCGAGGAGTTCTGGGCAGAATTTTTCCCGAGAGCCGATGGAATCGGAACAAACCTGAGGTAGGTCCGATTCTTAGCCTCTTTGATGGCCGAAATCTTTGAGTCTTGAGCTCAAATTTCGTGGAGGTTCAGTAGACACATATAGCATTTTGTGGTAAAAATTGGGAATTTATTTGATGAGTTTTTGACCACGAACCGGCCTTGTATATGTTGGACAGAATTTGTCGGTATTTTGGTCCTTTGCCATCCGGCGACTTCGGATGACTTTCCGGCGACCAACCGACTCCAAATAATCGGTGAGCCTCCCAAACCCTTAGGTAGATGTTATAAGAGGTAGGATAGTATATAATTGATGAATTTGGAGTAGATTAGGACCGGTTGGACCCGGCATGGACAGAACCGAATGGAACCAGTTCGGCGCCGGGCCAAACCGATTTTGTTGGAGGCTGTGAATGATGGTTTTGTGCTGCAAATTGGTGTTTATGATGTGAAGAGATGATGAGGGATATGTTATGGATGAATGGAATTGATGAATTGAGGAATTGAGTACGAAAATTTGACAAATCATTATTCTAGGTTGCGCGACAAATTGGCCGAGACTTTGGGGCTCAAAAAGGAGTGATTTGTGTTGCCAAGCAAAGGTAAGAGATTTCCTAAACGTAAGCTAAGGGGATTGGACTCGATTGAGTGAGTCAAGGCCTAATTGAACGGAATTGCGTGGGAATTTCAATTGAGTTAGTTCGTATGGTGTCCTAAAATGATATAGGACATATATGTGTGACATTGGTCATGTTTGATTGCTTGCTATGTTTGGTCATCATTTGATTGTCTCGCATGCCACGAGATTTGTGAATTGCACTTGATATTGTGAATGCAAATGATTTGAGAAGTTTGACATGAGTTGTGGTGGAGGCACGAATGAGATGAGGCGAGGCCCTGAGGCGTGTGAGACGCGGGGAAGGAGGTCGAGACCCTGATGTGACGAGGTCACGGGGTGAAGTATGGTTAGGTGGCGCCCTGATGCGACGAAGTCGCAGGGTTGAGATAACCACCGTCCTGATACGAAATGTTCACGGGACAGAGTATGATTAATGAGCATTGCCTGGAGATTCATCGGGACCTGATGTGTTTATGCGGGTCACCGATGACGATCTGATGTATTTACTCGGATCGAGCCTGAGGCGACTAGTTCGCAGGCTAGAGAATAAGGCAGGTGGAGGTTGATGGATGTGGTGAAGCGGTAGGCTGAGGGTATATATGCATGTGAGTGTGACACGAGATCATAAATGCATGCTTGTCTATTGTATGTTGTTGTACATTGAATTATGATTGTTATGCCTATGTGTTCAAGTGTATGGATCTATTGAAGGATGCGACAACCTGAGTGGACTGTCAACCTGACCTAGGGTTAGGTTTTTCTTACTGAGATGTGTATCTCACCCCTTTTGGGGATACCTTTACTTTATAGATCCTAGGTCATAGCTATGTGGCCAATTCATTTTGGAGACCCAAAGGAGATGACAGTGTATTTTGATGAGTTCCCGGATATGCAAGGGAACGTGTTTGTGAGGAAGTGTACTGTCGTATGGGTAGACGAGGGTAAGTTTGAGTGGAAGCCTCATAGGTTCGAGGCGTAGTTCAAGAAGGAGGGGGACTCACAGATAGGGTCGCTGAAGCCCCATGAGGTACCACATGGTGTCGTTCCCGATTGGTGCCAGACCATAGCGGAGCAGGACTTACCTGAAGGGTCAGTCGTAGGGTCTAGGAATGGACCAGAGTAGATGCCGACCATAGAGTTCACCGAGGAGCAGGAGCAGGAGGAGGTCATAGTCCTAGTGGCGTCCGAAGGGGACCTAGCTGAGCCATCACAAGAGGTGACTATGGAGGATTCCGTCGAGGTTCCATCTGAGACGTTTTCCAAGTATGAGCCGACCAAGGACGCAGAGGATACGGACGACTCTAGCAGCTCATCCTAGGATATTTTAGTTGGTGGATCGATCTTGACTGGCGATCTGACCCCGCTCCCGAGGGATTTTGTGGATGTTTCCTTTTGATATGCTTACTCTGTCGCCTTTTGTTTAGCAGGTTTAGTTTTCGGGTTATATGAGCAGTATGCCTTGATGTATGAATGACATGTATGATGCTATCCTAGGTCCCACTTAATCTATATATATATATATATATATATATATATATATATATTGTACGGGAATTTATTGGAGTATCGCTTCCGTATGTGTGATGTAATTATTATATCTCTCAATTCCTATTGGTGGATCTTGGGGCCGCCAAGAGATTATTGTTGGTTTACTTACAGGGATGCTTGCGTGCTCGTGCCCGGGGTGCGGGGCGTGACATCCCCGCTTGTTTTGGTATCAGAGCAAGGTCAGCTCGATACAAAGTGGATTGAGGACTGGAGTAATAAGGAGGTTTAAGTTGGGACAAGGACAGATAGCGAGATCTTAAGAGACTGCTCAGGGTAAGGCATGGGATGCCTAGCATGTGACTTGACACCTATGGATGGTGTTTGACCTTGGTAAGGTGTTGGCAAGGCATAAAGAATTAAGTTCTTTGCTTAGGATTGAAAGTCATTTTTGGACCTTGGCTTGCCTGATGAATGAAAATGATTGGTTTTAGTGAATCACTAGAGTGAATGGAAGTGAGGAATGGCGATGAGCCATTGGTTGAAATGTTTTTGAAATTGATGCATGGAGTACTGATGTTGTATAACTATTTCTGCTAAGGAGTAGTTAGTAACTCTGGATTGGATGAATGAGTAAGTTACTAACTTATTGTTGAACTTGTGGTGGATCAGGTTTTGTAGGAAGAAGCAAAGATGAGTAACCCATCCAGAAGACCTGAAAGACCAAGAGGCGGAGCCTCTAGCTCCAGGCCGCCCGTAGCTGAAGATCTAAAAGTGGACGGTCTATTAAGGGCGATGGAAGGACTCAGAGACATTATAGAGAGGCAGGCCTAAGATCGGGACTCTGCCATAGCCCAGGCAGTAGGAGCTACCCTAGCAGCCGCAAATACCAACACTGGCAACGCTGGGGAAAGTGGAAGTCAGGGCGAGCCAAACCAGAGTAACGAAATGGTGAACCCTCAAGAGGAAATCGTTGTGGCTAGGCAGATGGGCCAATTGGTGGAGCAGTTCATGAAACTAAAGCCGACACAATTTGATAGGATTGGAGATCCCGAGCTAGCGCCCAAATGGATAGAAAAACTAGAGAAGGCTTTTGGGGTGCTAAAGTACACAGATGAGAAGAAAGTGCTACTGGTTGTGTACCAACTGGAGGGTACAGCAAATGACTGGTGGGCTGCCACTAAGGACGGAGTTTTCCTTGAATGAGTGGTCCTAAACTGGAATGTTTTCAAGATGGCCTTTAACGATAAGTATTTTTCAGAAACGGCTAGAGAAAGGAAACATGTGGAGTTCCTGCAGCTACACCAAAACCAGCTGACAATAGACCAGTAGGAGGCTGAGTTCGCAAGGCTTTCGAGATATGCGCCTCGATCTGTGGAGGACCCTTTGGAGAAGACAAAGAGGTTTAGGGATGGTTTGAGGCCAGAACTCCCTAGCCAAATGATCGCACTAAATCTGAGGACTTACCAGGATATATATGAGCGAGGCCAAATGATTGAACGGGATTTGAGGGAAATAAATACTGCAACTGGATCGCGGTTCCCATCGTTTAGAGACAATCGACAGATGGGCAAGAGGCCGATGGCGAATAACAGACGTCTCGTGCCGCCTGCAAGGAAGAAATTAGTGAAACCGCCAAACCCGGCGAATTGGAGCTGCAGACTGTGTGGCAGAAGGCATGGAAATGGGCCATGCCCAGTGAGGACAGGAGCATGTTTCAAGTGTGGTCAACTGGGCCACTAGATGAAGATGTGTCCAAACCAAGCGCCGACAAGTCGACCGCAAGGATAGAGGCCGCAAGCGGGACCGTCGACTGCACCTCAAATCGAATAGAGCAGACCACCGGCACAGGGCAGAGTATATGTTGTAGCTCGCAGCAAGGCGGAGGAAGCGCTAGGAGTGGTCACAGGTACAATCTACTTGTGCAACCAGACTGCTTATGCATTGTTTGACCCTGGTGCCACATACTCTTTCGTGTCTGCACAGTTTGCTAAATTAGTAGGCATGAAATTGGAACCGTAGAGCATGATCTTGCATGTTACCACACCCTTAAAGGATAACATAATAGTTTCGTTGGGCTGTGCTGGTTGTGAGATAGTGATTGGGGGAAATAAAGAAAGTATTGACCTAGCGGTACTGCCCATGTTTGACTTTGACGTAATAATAGGAATGGATTGGTTGGGTAAGCAGGGGGCCATAGTAGACTATGGTAGTAGGACAATCCGGTTTTATTCGAGAGGCCGCCCTAGCTTTGAATTGGTGGGAAGTCGAGGAGGAATCTCGATTCCCTTAGTCTCATCTTTGGAAGTAACTAAGTTGATGTCTAAAGGATATCGGGCATACTTAGTAGCGGTAATGGATACGACTATCGAGGAACCAAAGTTCGATAATATTCCGGTAGTGCATGAGTTTCCGGATGTGTTTTCGCAGGAATTGCCAGGATTACCACCTGAACGGGAAATAGAGTTTGTAATTGAATTAGCCCCTGGGACGGAGCAGATATCGAAAGCACCCTACAAGATGTCCCTGTCAGAATTAAAGGAGTTAAAGGTGCAGATGCAAGAATTGCTAGATAAGGGGTTCATTCGACCAAGTGCTTCGCCGTGGGGAGCACCAATGCTGTTTGTGAGGAAAAAGGATGGATCTCTGCGACTGTGCATTGACTACCGGCAGCTGAATCAGGTGATGGTGAAGAACAAGTATCCGCTACCGAGGATTGATGATCTATTCGATCAGTTGCAAGGAGCAGCAGTATTTTCGAAGATTGACTTGAGGATGGGGTATCACCAACTGAGGATCAAGAAGGAAGACATACCGAAGACTACCTTCAAGACGAGGTATAGTCATTACGAGTTTACAGTGATGTCGTTTGGATTGACTAACGCCCCAGCTGCATTTATGGACCTAATGCATCGAGTATTCAAGGAGTTTTTGGACAGATTCGTCATAGTTTTCATTGACGATATCTTGATTTACCCAAGGAACGATGTAGGGCATGAGGAACATTTAAGAATTGTACTGAGGAACCTGAGGGAACATTTACTGTATGCGAAGTTAAGCAAATATGAATTTTGGTTGAACAAGGTAGCATTTCTGGGTCATTTGGTGTCTGGTGAAGGGATTGTAGTGGACCCTGCAAAGATAGAGGCTATAACCAATTGGCCGAGGCCTACTACGATCACGGAGGTCAGAAGCTTCTTGGGACTGGCAGGATATTATAGGCAATTTGTGGAGAAATTCTCTTCCATGGCCGTTCCACTGATGCGGTTGACGAAGAAAGAAATGAAGTTTGAATATATTGATAGATGTGAGCAAAGTTTCCAAGAGCTTAAGCACAGATTGACGACCGTACCAATGCTGACCATTCCGTCAGGATCGGGAGGATATGAGATTTACAGCAATACTTCGCTGAAAGGATTGGGCTATGTATTGATGTAGCATGGAAGGGTAGTAGCCTATGCATCCAGGCAATTGAGGCCACACGAGATGAATAACCCGACCCACGACTTAGAGTTAGCGACAATTGTATTTGCCTTAAAGATTTGGAGTCACTACCTTTGTGGCGAGAAATTTCAGATATATACAGACCACTAAAGTTTAAAATATTTATTTTCCTAGAAAGAGTTGAACATGAGACAGCGCAGGTGAATGGAGCTGCTCAAGGATTATAACTGTGAGATATTGTATCATAGTAGGAAAGCAAACAGAGTAGCAGATGCACTAAGTCGAAAGTCAAGTATTGCATGCCTGCTAGTGAGAAGTTGGTCGACGATAGAAGACTTGAGAGATTCTGAATTCAGATTAGAGGTCGATCAATTATCCAGTTTAATAGCGACTCTGAGGGTGGAACCTGAGGTCCAAGTAGGGATTAAGGTATTACAGTCTACGGACCCGAAGATTCAGAAGATTGTTGAGATATATGCAACAAAGAGGAAGCCAGAATTCCAGGTGTCTAAGGATGGAATTTTGAGGTTTCGAGGATGTCTATGTGTACCAAAGGATGAAGGACTCCGAGAAATAATTCTGTTAGAGGCTCATAGGAGCAACTATAGTGTCTACCCTGGAAGTACAAAGATGTACCAGAATTTACGACAACACTATTGGTGGAACGGAATGAAGGTAGACGTGGCAAGATATGTGGCTAAATGTTTGACTTGCCAGTAAGTGAAGGCGCAACACTGTAAACCTGGAGGACTGCTACAGCCACTGAAAATTTCGGAATGGAAGTGGGAGCACATAACCATGGACTTCATGATGGGACTTCCAAGGAGTCAGAGAGGCCACGACTCGATATGGGTAGTCGTGGAAGTCCGCCCATTTCATTCCTATACGAAAGGATTTCGCCATGGATGAGTACTCAAAGCTGTACATGAGACAGATAGTAAGATTACACGGAGTACCGGTGACGATCACCTTAGATAGGGATCCGAAATTCACAACGAATTTTTGGAAGAGCCTGAAAGAGGCCATGAGAACCCGATTGCAGTTCAGTACGACATATCATCCTTAGACAGATGGATAGTCAGAAAAGACAATCCAAACGCTCGAGGACATGTTGAGAGCGTGCGTCATAGATTTCAAAGGTGGATGGGAAGAGTAGTTACACCTGGTAGAGTTTACGTACAATAATAACTACCCGCAGAGTATACAGATGGCATCGTTTGAGGCACTATATGGCAGAGCCTGCAGAACACTGATTTGCTGGGACGAGGTAGGAGAAAGAAGTATCATAGGCCCCGAATTGATAGAGCAATCGGTGGAGGCAGTGAAGGTAATCCGAGATAGACTGAGGACAACGTAGAGTCGCCAAAAGAGCTATGCAGATAAGCGGCGCAAACCATTGGAGTTCCAAGTGGACGATCATGTCTTCCTCAAGGTGTCGCCAATGAGGGGACTTTCACGATTCGGAAGGAAAGGAAAGTTGAGCCCAAGATACGTAGGCCCTTTTGAGATATTGGAAAGAATTGGAACTTTGGCCTACCGGCTTGCGCTACCGCCAAATCTATCTCAGGTACATAACGTATTCATGTGTCGATGCTAAGAAAGTACGAACCTGACCCGACACATGTACTGGATTACGAGACCATAGAAGTAGATGACAGAGTGTCTTATGTGGAGAGGCCAATAAGGATTGAAGATCGGAAAGAGTAGATCCTTAGGAATAAGAAGATCCCACTAGTCAAGGTAGTATGGGAGCACCACGGAACGGGGGGAGCCACGTGGAGAATGAAGAGACGATGAGGCGATAACACCCCCAATTGTTTGAGTAAGTGAATGTAATGTAAATTTCGAGGACGAAATTTTTGTAAGGGAGGAAGAGTTGTGACATTCTGATTTTCAATCAACTTCAGACTCTGTAATGAGAAGTTTATATATATCAAACGATGTATTTTAGTTGTATTCCGCTCAAATCTGATCAATTTGAGTAGACTGACCAAAGGGGAAAGGTTAACACGAGACGAGGTACGTAGACCTAGGAGACTCGGATAAGAAATGACGCTTTGACCGTAAAGATTATCGAGGGGATATTTAGAAACACCAAAAGGCCGATCTAAGAACGATTAAGGATTACCATGCGAGCGTCGTACGACTAGAGCGCAGGTGATACCGCTTGACCAGTATATGATTTGCAAAATTGTCCTAAATCGGACTGTGATAATCGAGACCATAGGGACTAGTGATAAACCCTCACAAATACATGACAACCAAAGTCGCCATTAATTGACGAGCCCTAAATATGATGAGAATCACGGGGTCGATACACGTAAAGTCTGCAAAAGCCGCCCATCAGTTCGGGATAGACTGGAATCTTGTCTAATAGAGAAAACGATTAGAAATGAGTCCTAAAAAGTTTGAAATGGAAAATCAAGAATTCCAATGTCATTTGGATTGGTCGTTACCCTATGAATAATTTTGGAACGAGAAAAACGACGTTTGGAACGTCGGGATAAAATGACCGTTTTGCCCCTCAATCTTGAAGCTTTACCTATACAAATCAAGAAGGGCAAATTGGACATTATGCCCCCTTGGCTGCTGAAAATTCAAGGACAAAAAGTGGCCATTGGATCTCCATGGGGAAGCCAAATGCCAAGTGTCAAAGATCAAAGGGGCCATGGTCATTTCACCTTTTTGGCCACCTACCAATCAAAGCCTTTGACCAAATTTTGGGATAAACAATTCTCTCTCTCTTTACTCTCTCCTCACTGGCAATCGGCAGAATTCCCCCCAAAGAGCCGAGCAACACCTTTTTCTTCCTCTTGCAAACTGTCGTCGTTGACCAGGCCGGATAACGCCCGTTCGCTCGTCACGATCACCTCCTCTGACCACCATCTACTACCGGCCGATCACCCAGACGTAGATCCACGTCTTGTCGAGCTCCTTCAACAAAAATCAAGGAATTTGGGGCACCGAGGAGATTTGGGCAAAAGTTTTCCCGAGAGCCGACGGAATCGGAACAAACCTGAGGTAGGTCTGGTTCTCACCCTCTTTGATGTCCGAAATATTTGAGTCTTGAGCTAAAATTTCGTGAAGATTCAGTAGACATATATAGAATTCTGTGGTAAAAATTGAGGATTTATTTGATGAGTTTTTGACCACGAACCGGCCTTGTATATATTGGATAGAATCTACTGGTATTCTGGTCCTTGGCGATCCGGCGACTTCGGACGACTTTCCGGCGACCAACCTACTCCAAACAACCGGTGAGCCTCCCGAACCCTTAGGAAGATGTTATAAGAGGTAGTATAATATATGATTGATGGATTTGGAGTAGATTAGGATTGGTTGGACCTAGCATGGACAGAACCGAATGGAACCAGTTCGGCGCCGGGCCAAATCGATTTTGTTGGAGGCTGTGAATGATGGTTTTGTGCTGCAAATTGGTGTTTATGATGTGAAGAGATGATGAAGGATATGTTATGGATGAATGAAATTGATGAATTGAGGAATTGAGTACGAAAATTTGACAAATCGGTTGATTATTCTAGGTTGCGTGACAAATTGGCCCTTGGACCTTGATTGGCCGAGACTTTGGGGCTCAAAAAGGAGTGATTTGTGTTGCCAAGCAAAGGTAAGGGATTTTCTAAACCTAAGCTAGGGGGATTGGACTCGATTGGGTGAGTCAAGGCCTAATTGAATGGATTTGTGTGGGAATTTCAATTGAGTTAGTTCTTATGGTGTCATAAAATGGTATAGGACGTATATGTGTGACATTGGTCATGTTTGATTGCTTGCTATATTTGGTCATCATTTGATTGCCTCGCATGCCACGAGATTTGTGAATTGTACTTGATATCGTGAATGCAAACAATTTGAGAAGCATGGCATGAGTTGTGGTGGAGGCATGGCTGAGATGAGGCGAGGCCTTGAGGCGTGTAAGACGCGGGGAGAGAGGTCGAGACCCTAATGCGACGAGGTCGCAGGGTGAAGTATGGTTAGGTGGCGCCCTAATGCGACGAAGTCGCGGGGTTGAGATAGCCACGGTCCTGATACGAAATGTTCACAGGACGGAGTATGAATTAATGAGAATTGCCTGGAGATTCATCGAGACCTGATGCGTTTATGCGGGTCACCGATGACGGTCTGATGCGTTTACGTGGATCGAGCTTGAGGCGACTAGTTCGCGGGTTAGAGAATAAGACAGACGGAGGTTGATAGATGTGGTGAAGCGACAGGCTGAAGGTACATGTGCATGTGAGTGTGACAGGAGATCATAAATGCATACCTGTCTATTGTATGTTGTTGTACATTGAATTATGATTGTTATGCCTATGTGTTCATGAGTATGGATTTGTTGAGGGATGCGACTACCTGAGTGGACTGTCAACCTGGCCTAGGGTTTGGTTTTTCTTACTAAGATGTGTATCTCACCCCTTTTGGGGAAACCTTTACTTTATAGATACTAGGTCATAGTTATGTGGCCAATTCGTTTTAAAGAACCAAAAGAGATGACGGCGTACTATGATGAGTTCCCGGATAGGCAGGGGAATGTGTTTGTGAGGAAGTGTACCGTCGTATAGGTGGACGAGGGTAATCCTGAGTGGAAGCCTCATAGGTTCGAGGCGTGGTTCAAGATGGAGGGGGACTGATAGATAGGGCTGCTGAAGCCCCATGAGGTGCCACAGGGTGTTATTCCCGATTGGTGCTAGACTGTAGCGGAGCAGGAGTTACCTGAGGGTCAATCGTAGGGTTTAAGAACGGACCAGAGCGGACGCCGACCATGGAGTTCACCAAGGAGCAGGAGGAGGAGGAGGTCATAGTCCTAGAAGCGTCCGAGGGGGACCTAGCTGAGCCGTCACAGGAGGTGACGATAGAGGATTCCGTCGAGGTTCCATCTAAGACGTTTTCCGAGTATGACGGCTAAAGGATAGTCGGCTTTTGATCTGAACCGTAGGTTTCAGTTGGATTAATGATATTACGAAAATTGATGATACTATCCTTCAGGGGTAAATCGCCTATGCTTGATATATAAGATAGGTCGAGAATGCCAAGATAAGAATTAGGGTCAGTTAGGTGATCAATTCTTATATTTGGGTTTTCGAATCTCGTCCTTTTTTGAAAATGACGATTTTACCCCTCAAAGGGTAAATCGTCTTTCTTATTCCGATCGAGCCGTGAAAATTGTTCAAAATTAGAATTTGGGTCAGGAGGTCGACAATCATTCTGTTTGGGATTTTCACTTCTCATCATGTCACGCCTCGCGCCTCATCGCGAACACCCAATCATCCCTGCAAGCAAAACAACAATAATCTCTCGGCGGTCCCAAGGATCCACTTATATATAAAAGAAGATCGAGAGATGAAATAATTTACATTAAGCACACGGAAGCATTTCCCAGCAACTCCCCGTACAATATATATATATATATCCCAAGACTAAGTAAGACTGGATAGCATCATAAAGTCGTACATCAACATCAACTGGTCACATCTACTACAAATCGCTATACAGCAAGGCGAGGGGTAAACATGTCAAAAGGTGTCCACAAAATCCACTAGGGAAGGGGGGTCAGGTCGCCAGTCAAAAAGTCAAGTCACTATCTAGAGTCGTCTAGGAAGAACTATTGGAATCCCCGGTGTCCTCAGTCTTCTCTGACGGCTCATACTCAAAGAAGGTCTCCGACGGAATCTCCACAGAGTCCTCCATAGTTGCCTCTTGTGACGGCTCAACTAGGTCTCCATCCATGGTCGCCTCCTGGTCCGGCTCGGATGGATCTCTCTCAGACAGCTCCACCACGATGACCTCATCCTCTAGCGGTGGCACGAAAAACTCAGCTGTCGGCGTTCGCTCCAGGCTGTTCCTCGACCCAACCACTGAACCCTCCAGAAACTCCTGATCCGAAGTCGTCTGACACCATGGAGGTATAACACCCTCCGGAACCTCGTGAGGCTTCAACGGCCCGACCTTCCTATCCCCGTCCTGTCTAAACCAAGCCTCAAACCGATGAGGCTTCCAGTCTGGTTTGCCCTCATCTACCCAAACTACTGTACATTTCCTTAAGTGTATATTTCCCTGCCTATCGGGGAACTCATCGTAGTACGCCGTCATCTCCTGCGGGTCCCCGAATCTGATAGGCTACATTACTATTGCCTAGGATTTGTAAGGTAAGGTTTCCCCAAAAGGGGTGAGATACACATCTTAGTAAGAAAAACCTAACCCGAGGTCAGGTTGACCGTCCACTCAGGCAGTCAAGTCACTCAACCTATCCAACTCTTGAACTCACGCGGACATGACAGTCGTAATTCAATAAACAATAATGCATAGAGGACATGCATGCATTTATATTCTCATGTCACATATAGATGCACGTATATGCTCGGCCTGTCACTTCACCACATCAATCAACCTCTGCCTACCTCATTCTCTAGCCCGCGATTAGATCGCATCAGGTTTGGCCCGCGTAAACGCATTAGGCCCCGGTTCAATTTCCAGGCAGAGTCTATGAGCTCGTATTCTGTCCCGCGATTATATCGCATCAGGACTGTGGCTATCTCAACCCCGCGACTCCGTCGCATCAGGGCGCCACCTTTTCATAATCCACCCCGCAACTTCGTCGCCTCAAAGTCTCAATCTCCCGCCCCGCGTCTCACACGCCTCAGGGCCATGCCATGTCATGCTACAATCAGGATTCATGCCATGATCTTTTAACATTCACACACTCAATGTCAATTATATTTCAAGTAGCATTCATATTCCCATGGCATGCAAAGCAATTCAATTATTATCCAAACATGACACGCGATTCCAATACAAGTCATTCCTCCTCGACTTCCCATCAATTCAAAACTAGGGCGGCCTCTCGGATAAAATCGAATTGTTCTGCTACCACAGTCTACTACGGCCCCCTACTTGCCCAACCAATCCATTCCTATTATTACATCAAAGTCAAACATGTGCAGTACTGCTAGGTCAATGCTTTCTTTATTTCCCCCAATCACTATCTCACAACCAACACAACCCAACGAAACTATTGTGTTATCCTTTAAGGGTGTGGTAACATGCAAGATTCCAATTTCATGCCTACTAATTCAGCAAACTGTGCAGACACGAAAGAGTGTGTTGCACCAGGGTCAAACAATGCATAAGTAGTCTGGTTGCACAAGTAGATCGTGCCTGTGACCACTCTTGGCGCTTCCTCTGCTACAACGTATACTCTGCCCTGTGCCGATGGTTTGCTCTGTTCGATCTGAGATGCGGCAGTCGACGGTCCAGCTTGTGGTCTCTGTCCTTGCGGTCGACTCGCTGGTGCTTGCTTTGGACACATCCTCATTTGATGGCCCAGTTGACCACACTTGAAACATGCTCCTATCCTCCCTAGGCATGGCCCATTTCCATGCTTTCTGCCACATAGTCTGCAGCTCCAGTTCGTCGGGTTCGGTGGTTTCACTATTTTCTTCCTTGCGAGTGGTACGAAACGTCTATTATTCGCTATCGGCCTCTTGCCCATCCAGCGATTGTCTCTAAACGATGGAAACCGCGATCTAGTTGCGGTATTTCTTTTCCTAAAATCCCATTCAATCATTTGGCCTCGCTCATATATCTCCTGGTAGGTCCTCAAGTTTAGAGCGATCATCTTGCTACGGGGCTCGGGTCTCAGACCATCCCTAAACCTTCGTGCCTTCTCCAAAGGGTCCTCCACAGATCGAGGTGCATACCTCAAAAGCCTCGCGAACTCAGCCTCGTACTGGTCTATCGTCAGCTGGTCCTAACGCAGTTTTAGGAACTCCACCTGCTTCTTTTCTCTGGCCGTTTTTGAGAAATATTTATCGTTAAATGCCCTCTTAAAAGCATTCCAGTTCATGGCCACTCTTTCAGGGAAAACTCCGTCCTTGGTGGCAACCCATCGATCATTTGCTGTACTCTCTAGTTGGTATACAGCTAGCAGCACTTTCTCCTCATATGTGCATCTTAGCACCCCAAAAGCCTTCTCTAGCTTTTCTATCCATCTGAGCGCTAGATCGGGATCTCCAATCCCGTCAAACTGTGTTGGCTTCAGTTTCATGAACTGTTTAACTAGCCGGCCCATTTGCCTGGTGACAATGATTTCCTCTTGATGGTTTATCGTTTCGTTACTCTAGTTCGGCTCGCCTTGGCTTTCGCTCCCACCAGCGTTGCCAATGTTGATATTGACGACAGCTAGGGCAGCTCCTATTGCCTGGGCTATGATAGAGTCCGATCTTGGGCCTGTCTTTCTATAATGTCTCTGAGCCCCTCCATTGCCCTCAGTAGACCGTCTACTCTTGGATCTTCAGTTATGGGCGGCCTCGAGCTAGAGGCTCCGCCTCTTGGTCTTCCAGCCCTCCTAGGTGGGTTACTCATCCTTGCTTCTTTCTATTGAACCGATCCATCACAAGTTCAACAATGAGTTAGTAACTTACTCATTCATCCAATCCGGAGTTACTAACTACTCCTCAGGAGAAATAGTTATACAACAATAGTACTCCATACATCAATTTCAGAAATGTTTCAACTAATGGCCTATGGCCATTCCTCATTCCCATCCACTCCAGTGATTCACTAAAACCAATCACTTTCATTCATCAGGCAAGCCATGGTCTAGAATTGACCTCTAATCCTAAGCAGAGAACTTAATTCCTTATGTCTTGCCACAATCTTACCAAGGTCACACCATCCATAGGTGTCAGGTCACATGCTAGGCATTCCATGCCTTACCCTGACCAGTTTCCTAAGGTCTCGCTATTCGTCCTTGTCACAACTTAATCCTCCTTATTACTCTAATCCTCAATCAACTTTGGATCGAGCTGACTTTGCTCTGATACCAAAGAAGCGGGGATGTCATGCCCCGCGCCCCGAGCACGAGCACGCGAATATCCCTGCAAGCAAACTAATAATAATCTCTCGGTGATCCCAAGATCCACCAATAGGAGTCGAGAGATATAATAATTACATCACGCATGCGGAAGCGATACACTGATAAATCCCCATACAATATATATAGATTACGTGGGACCTGGATAGCATATATCATTCATACATCAAAGCGTACTGTTCATGCAACACCGAATACTAAACCCGTTAAACAAAAGGCGACAGGATAAGCATATCAAAAATGGATCTACAAAATCCATCGGGAGTAGGCTCAGGTCGCCAGTCTAAGATCGATCCACCGACTGAAGTATCCTAGGATGAGCTGCTAGAGTCATCCGTATCCTTTGCGTCCTCAGTCGGCTCATACTCAGAAAATGTCTCGGATGGAACCTCGACGGAATCCTCCATAGTCACCTCCAGTGACGGCTTAGCAAGGTCCCCCTCGGACGCCTCTAGGACTATAACCTCCTCCTACTCCTACTCTTCGGTGAATTCCATGGTCGGTGCCTGCTCTGGTCCGTTCCTAGACCCTACCATTGACCCCTCAGGTAGCTCCTGCTCCGCTACGGTCGGCACTAATCGGGTATGACACCCTATGGTACCTCATGGGGCTTCAGCGGCCCTATCTGTGAGTCCCCCTCCTTCTTGAGCCACGCCTCGAATCTATGAGGCTTCCGCTCAGGCTTGCCCTTGTCCACCCACACGACAGTACATTTCCTCACATATACGTTCCCCTACCTATCCGAAAACTCATCATAGTACGTCGTCATCTCCTTTGGGTCCCCAAAACATATTGGCCACATAGCTATAACCTAGGATCTGCAAAGTAAAGGTTCTCCCAAAAGGGGTGAGATACACATCTTAGTAAGAAAAACCTAACCCCAGATCAGGTTGACAGTCCACTCATGTAGTCGTATCCCTCAATAGATTCACACTCATGAACCCATAGGCATAACAATCATAATTCAATCAACAACAACATACAAAAGACAGACATGTATTTATGATCTCGTGTCACACTTAGATGCACATGTATTCTGAGCCTACCACTTCAAGAGTTCCATCAAACTTCGCCTGTCTCAATCTCTAGCCCGCAAGCTAGTCGCCTCAGGCTCGGTCCGCTTAAACGTATCAGACCATCATCGGTGACTCGCGTAAACGCATCAGGTCCCGATGAATCTCCAGGCAAGGCTCGTTAAATCGTACTTCGTCTCACGAATAATTTCGCATCAGGACCGTGGCTATCTCAACCACGCAACTTCGTCGCATCAGGGCGCCACCCAACCATACTTCACCCCGCGACCTAGTCGCATCAGGGTCTCAACCTCCCGCTCGCGTCTCACACCCCTCAGGGCCTCGCCATGCCATGCTCATGCCACAACACATCGTATACGTTGATTTTCAATTCAGTTTCACACTAATTGGCAAGTGCGCATTCAAATGCATTTCATTCATTGGCAAGTGCGTATTCAAATGCATTTCATAAATTCCATGGCATGCAAGTCAATTCAAATGGTACATAGACATAACAAATAATTCAGGCATAGGTAATGTCACACAGTCATTCCTTAACGTCTTAGGACATATTAAAACTACTTCTTTTGGCAATTTCTCATAAATCATTCCAATCGACCCTCGACTTACCCAATCGACCCTCGACTTACCCAATCGAGTCCAATCCCCCAGCCTGGGTTTAGGAAATCCCTTATCTTAGCTCGGCAGTACAAATTTCTCCTTCTTGGATCACCTAGGGTTCGGCCAACCAAGGTCCATGCATAGGTAATGTCCAATTTGCCCTTCTTCAATTATAAAGGCAAAGTTCTAAGCTTGAGGGGCAAAACGGTCATTTTATCTCCGACGTTTCGAACATCGTTTTTCTCGTTCCCAGATTATTTAATAGGGCGACGGCAATCCAAATGACGTTGGAATTCTTAATTTTCCAATTCAAACTTTTCAGGACTTGTTTCCGATAGTTTTCTCTATCAAACGTGATTCTAGCCTATCCCGAACTGACGGTCAACTTTTGCAGACATTACGCGTATCGACCCCGTGATTCATATCACGTTTAGGGCTCGTCAAATCATGACGACTTTGGTTTTCCTGTAATTTTGAGGGTTTATCACTAGTCCCTATGGTCTCGATCGTCTCAGTTCGATTTAGGATAATTTTGCAAATCATATGTTGGTTAAGCGACATCACCCGCGCTCCTATGGTACGACACTCGCATGGTAATCCTTAATCATTATTAGATCGACCTTTTGGTGGTTCTAAATATCCCCTCGACAATCCTTATGGTCAAAACGCCATTTTTTATCCGAGTCACCTAGGTCCCCGTACCTCGTCTCGCGTTAGCCTTTCCCCTTTGGTCAGCCTATTCAAATTAATAAGATTTGAGCGAAATACAACTGAAGCAGTCGCTTGATATGTATAAACTTCTCATTACAGAGTCTGAAATTGATTGGAAATCAAAATGTCACACATTTTCTCCAGTGAGTTTATAATATGTCAATCCATGGCAAGCTCGGGTTTTCCTTCGTTTGGGACCTGAAAATGTTAATCCCGTGATGGGATGAGATATAAAATCTCAGTAAGCTAAACCTAACCCTAAACTAGGCTGCCAGTACCTCCAGACACTTTTTTTTTTAAACAAGTACTTTGGGATTTCAAAAAAAAAATATTGGCATGGTAAAAACATGGTGGTTTGTTGAAACATGAATGACATTTCAATATTTTCAATCAACTCAGCTCAGTTAAGAAAATCATGATTTAACTTTAATCTTCGTACACTGGCAGGGTTTTCAATCAGAAAACATACACTGAAAGCCTTTTCAAATCACGAGGCAAATTTCCAAATTTCAAACCATGAGGTATTTTTCAATTTCTCAAAAGTTCCATTTCTTGAATTTTCAGAAAACTTATCTTATCATTCCCACCCATCCAGGGCCTCTTTCCATTTCCCCTACCATGGGCCGCCCATCCTAGGCTGTGAGATGATTCAGACAATCATATGACTCGTCAGTCCATATAAGACTTCGCATCTGGACCTAGAGATGATTTGGTCACTATACGACTCTCGACGCCCATTTTCAATCGAGATGAATCCTATCAGTATAGGACTCTCTAGCCGCACGACCTCGTCAGGTCAAATGGGAGTAGCTTCTTCCCCGGCTAAAGGCATTGGCCAATTTCATAATTCTCGGTGATTCTACGCGCCAGTCACTTATAATTTTTTCTGGTGATCCCATATGCCATTGGTGATCCCACATGCCAGTGTACTTATAGTTTCCTCGGCCATCCCACACGCCATTTATTCATAAAAATTTTCAGTTATAAATAGCCTTAACTTTCATTCGAAAAATAAGTTCACGTCTCAATTTCCAATCGAAAATGAACTCAGGAATTTCAAATATTTCATCGCCAAATTAAGGCATTCAATTCAATTGTGAAACTTACACGGCCATTTCATAAAACTCAAGGCTTGACAAAAGTCACTTCCATTCCTCAATTTTTGTGACATTCTGAATTTCCTACCATTTTGAGGCTGTTGAATGAGAATGTATCTTTCGATGTATTTCAGCTTTGTATCGCTCAATCTGATCAATCTTGAGTAAATTGATCAAAAGGGAAAGGCTAACACATGATAAGCTACGTAGACCTAAGAAACTCGAAAAAGGAAATGACATTTTGACCATAAGGATTTTCGAGAGAAGATTTAGAGTCAATAAGGCCGATCAAATAACGATTAAGGAGTACAATACTAGCGTTATACGATTAGGTCACGGGTGATGCCGCTTAACTAATGTATAATTTGTAAATTTTCCTAAATCAAACTTTGGCGATTGAAGTGGTCGGAACTAGCGATCAACCCTCGCAATTACATGACAACGAAAGCTGTCATAACTTGACTTTTCCTAAGTGTGACGAATCACATAGTCGATACGCATAACGTTTGCAAAAGTTGCCCGTTAGTTCGAGACAAATTGGAGTTACGATCGACGGATGAATGATCATGAAATAGAATCTCAAAATTGAAAATTGGAAATAGAGAATTTCAATTATAGATAGAAATTTGACGACGTCTCGCTGAATGGTAAATTCAAATTGGTATAGGGAAGTTTGGACTGAAAGTGCAAAATTACCATTTTGCCCCTCGACCATTTTCCTTGCCTTAAGAATGCCAGAAGGACAAAATGGTCACTCTATCTACACCATATGGCTATCGAAATTAATGTGCATAGAGTCAAAGATGGGTCAAAGCTTGAGTTGTATTATTGGTCAAGTGCCACATGTCACCCACTGAAGCTCTCAAGCGTTTATTATCCTCACCTAATTCTATCTTCTCAAGTAATCCAAATTATTTGTGTGATCATCATCCTTGTATAGCTCGTCCACCAATTCCCTCGCATTTTCCTCTTCATTTTGCTTCCACCGAAAACTGCCAAGAAAGATAGATTTTTGCCTTGCCGTTCGGTCAGCTCGCCGGCACCCTCTTCCAATGCTGTCAAGCCATGCTCCGACCACCAGAAGCAAGCTTAACATGTCATTGATACGTTCCAATGGTAGCTCAACGTTTCGTTGAGTGATTTTTCTCGACCAACCCCTTAGACCAAAACTGAATAGGAATAGCGCGAGCAAAAGTAAGGTCTTCGTTCTACCTCTTAAGACTCCAATTGGCCTCAAATTTTTTAGGAGATCTTCATAACATCTAGCACTAAAGTTGGATCATCTGTGATTGTAAGTTTGATGGTGTTAAAATAGGTATTGGACAGATTCTGACCGGGTGGAAGTCGGGTTATTCCGAGGTCTTTAGAGTGTCGTTCCACTTTAAATTTCTTTGTGAGCTCTCTAAACCCATAAATGAAGGTATTAGCAAGTTTTTTTGTGAATAATTAAGGCTTGGAATTGAAGTATGACTTGATTGTGCTAGTCGAATCGAAAATAAATTATGTTTTATGGATGAACCCTTGCTGGCCGATTCTGTTGGGGGCTGATTGAAGAGTATTTGGACTTCAAATGTACTTATAATGTTCTATAAGATGTGATGTGAGGTGTTAATGGGGAGTGTGTGAAGTGGATTGGGGTTTAGAAGTGAATTATAGGCAAAAATTGATGCATGAACCCCTAGGTTGAGTTTTGCCTTGTATGTGGCCGTGTGAACCGAACCCTTTAAGAGTTGGTGGAAGTGTGATTAAGCATTCAATTGATCAATAAGGTGTCATGAATTGTCAAGGGTATGGCTAAAGAAAGATTGGGTTAATGGAAGTGAGCATTCCATGGTTTTTGATTCAAGATTGGTAAATCTTTATAGGTTGACGAAGGATTCTCGGTGAGTTCATACTTGTGGTATTAAAGAGAGTCAATTTTTGTGACATTTTACAAATTGATCAACATAAGTATTTCTTAAACCTTTATCTTAATGCCAGGACATTGTTGGACGATTTATTGAATGAACTGAATGACCGGAGAATTTTATGAATTGAATTGTGTGTGTCATGATGGTATTGTGAAATAGATGAGAAATATATTGAGGATACCGATTGGCCGGTGGCCCTGGTGGTATCGGATGGTGGTGAGATCGAATAAGAATGAGAAAGTCAATTGGCCTGTGGCCCCAGTGGCAACGTATGGCTGTGAGCCTTGAAAGTACCAATTGGCTTGTGGCCCTAGTGGTACGACGACATCGATTGGCCTGTGGCCCCAGTGATGTCAGATGGCAAGAGTGCCAGAGGAGTATATGGGTAGAGGAGAAAGTGATGGCAGTTGTGCATCGAAATGCTTGTGCTTGTGCATTGAGCTTGAGACCCTGAAATTGAGTGTAGCTGATTATAGTGCTTATCCATGCTTGGCCATTGGTATTTATGTTGGTTTATGCCACACTTGACTCGTTGATGCCTTATGTCATCACATTATTGTTTACTTGCATGTTGGGTGACATTTGTGTGTGGCCTGGGGGGACTAGTATTGAGGTTTATGATTAGGTTTTTTTTTGTGATGTCGATCTCACCCCGTAGTATGACACCATTTTCAGACCCTAAGCCTTAACTATGCTTCCAATACGACTGGACGATCCAAAGGAGATGACCGTCCTTTTTAATGAATTTTTCGCTGAGAAGGGTATTGTATAAGTTAGGAATCGCACAAAAGTCTAAGTAGACGAGGGTAAACTAGAGTTACAGCCCCACCGCTTCGAAGCATGGTATCGTTGATTGAGAAACAACAGCTTGATGGGACCTCTACTGCCTGAGGATGTTCCATCGATGGTGGTTCCAAATTGGTGTCATCCGTCCCGACCGGAAATCGAGGTGGAGAATCCGGCATCTATGGGAGGCTCAAGGAACATATCTGAAGTGTCGAAGTCTCCATAGCCTTGAAAGGAATTCATGAACTATATTGAGATCTTTGCCGACGCGATCGAGGCCACCGATGAGGATAACGAGGCAGACACTGGGGAGGAAACTGAAGGGACCCTGAAGAATCATCCGAAGAGGTGCCGTTAGAATAATCTTTTAAGTACAAACTCGAGGATGAGGAGGATGATGGAAGCAACGGGTCAAGTGGTTCTTTTGAGTAGTTCGACCAAAAGATAGAGGTGTAAGAAAGAGGGATTAGGAAGATTTTGATGTTAGGCTTTAGGATAAGGTTAAGTGATAACCTTGAACTTAGGCCTTAGTTCCTTTTTCCTACCTCGGTGTGCGGCTTTTTCCTTTTTTCTTTTTCCTTATGTTGTTGGTACTAGATAGTTGTGGGATGTATATGTGGTGTGCTTTTGACTCATCCCATTTCCTTTTTATTTCTTTTTGTATGGAGATGTTATCTTGCTTGCCGTTTGTGCATTTCATTTCATATTAGGTCGTGTGAGGTTCCTGGGTAAGCATTGACCTAAGGTGGATGTAACGAGCTCCAAGGGACGCGGGGTGTTACATCCACGTCGAAGTGGTATCGGAGCAAGGTTAGCTCGGTTGCAGCGGAGTGAGGATTGGAGTAATAAGGAGTAAATGAATTCGAATGAGTTGGGGTAGTGAGACCCTAGGAGGAATCGTTAGAGTCAAGCATTAATGCACAACATATGATTGGCACATGTGATTGGCATGTTGAATTGGCACAGTTGTGGTGAACTTATGGAGGGTCAAGCTCTGCACTTAGCCTATTGATGTGAATGTTGGTCTGATGAGCAAACTATTACCTTTGATTATACTAAGTTGCAGATGAGTCTAGACTTGAGGTATGGATTTGTATTTTTGATTAACATGCTCATTAGAATGCCTGAGTGCTTGGCTATTGTTTTATGATTGTTGATGTGTTGTGTAGCATAGAAGTATTGAGATTCGAGTAAGTGAATTAGGTTTCTGATTCCGTGGTGGAATTATAGTGACTCGGGTAACCTAAGTTGAGCAAGTATGAGCAATAGACCTGGAAGGCCAAGAAGCGGAGCTTCGAGCTCCAGAGCCCCAGTAGCTGAGAATGGATGGAGTCTTGAGAGCATTGGAACAAATTGGGGAACTGATGGGAAAGGAAGCTCAAGATAGAGCTGCAGTGGCTCTTAGACAAGCAGAAGATAGAGCTGAGATTATAGCTTAGGTTGCTGAAGCTGCAGTAGCAACTGTGAATTTGGTAAACGGAAATAATGCTCAGGGAGCTGAAGCTGGGAATGCTCAAGGCGATGTTAATGCAAATAGGCCGATGGGTCAGTTAGTTGAGCAATTTATTAAACTGAAACCGACTCAGTTTGATGGCACTAGAGATCCTGAGCTAGCACCAAGGTGGATTGAGAAACTCGAAAAAGTTTTTGGAGTGCTAAGATGCACTGATAAAGAGAAAGTATTACTAGTTGTGTATCAGCTGGAAGGAACTGGGCACAACTGATGGAGTGCCTCGAAGGAAGGAGTATTTCCTGAAGGTACGGCCTTAACTCGAGCTGCCTTTACTGCTGCTTTCAATGATAAGTACTTTTCTAAGACGACACATGAGAGACAGCGAGTGGAATTTCAACAGTGGCGACAAAATCAGCTGACTGTGGATCAATATGAAGCTAAGTTCGCAAGATTGTCAAGGTATGCATCAAGGTCAGTTGAGGATCAGCTTGAGAAAGCACAAAGGTTTCGAGATGGTTTGAGACTAGAGATTCGCAGTAGGATAATAACTGTGAATTTGAAGACATACAAAGAGATTTATGAGAGGAGTCAAATGATCGAAAGGGATATTAGAGAAAGAGGTGTTGCGTCTGGATCGCGATTTACTCATCTAAGAGATAATCGGCAGTTGGGAAAAAGGCCGATGGTGAATAACCGACGATTTGTCCTTTCGATTTGTAGAAATATCGGAAAGCCGACGAATCAGTTCAACTGGTATTGTCGTAATTGCGGGAGGAGGCATGGAAGTGGTCCTTGCCCAATGAGGATAGGAGCATGTTATAAATGTGGTCAGTTGCGCCACCAGATTAAGAATTGTCCGAATCAAGCTCCAAGGAACCGAGCTCAAGGACAAAGACCACAAGGTGGACAACTTGCCGTAACCCCACAGAACGAGCATAATCGACCACCAGCCCAAGGGAGAGTGTACGCTATGGCATGTAGAGAGGCGGAGGAAGCGCCTGGCATGGTCACATGTATGATCTCTATATGTGATCAAGCTGCTTATGCTTTACTTGATCCCAAGGCTTCGCATTCCTCTATATCTGCTCAGTTTGTTGATTTAGTCGATGTGGAGTTGAAATCATTGAATGTGTTGTTGCATGTTGCTACACCAATAAAAGATAATGTACTAGTTTCGCTTGGCTGTGCAAACTGTAAGATAGTGATTGGTGGCAGCGAGGAAATGATAGATTTGACTGTGTTGCCTATGTATGATTTTGATGTGATTATTGGCATGGATTGATTGGGGAAACAAAGGGTTGTAGTTGATTGTAGTAATACGGTAATTCGATTTTACTCGGAGGTCGCCCTAGTTTTGAATTTGCAGGAAGTCGGGGAGGAACCTCGATTCCTTTAGTTTTGTTGCTTGAGGCGACTAAGTGGTTGAACGAAGGGTGTCAAACTTATTTGGTTGTTGTAGTTGACGCAACGGTTGAGGAACCAAAGTTGAAAAGTATAGTGGTGGTAGATGAGTTTCCTGATGTCTTTCTTAAGGAATTGTCAGGATTACCACCTGAGAGAGAAATTGAGTTCGTGATTAAGTTAGCACCTGGAACGGAGCCAATCTCGAAGGCATCATATACAATGCCCTTATATGAATTGAAAGAGCTAAAGGTACAGATGCAAGAACTACTAGATAAGGGATTCATTAGACCAAGGGCGTCGCCGTGGGGAGCGCCGATTTTGTTTGTAAGGAAGAAGGATGGATCTTTACGTTTATGTATAGATTACCAACAGCTGAACCAAGTAACTATCAAGAACAAGTATCTCTTACCAAGAATAGATGATTTGTTTGATCAACTGTAAGGAGCATCGGTATTTCCTAAAATAGATTTAAGGATTGGTTATCATCAATTGAGGATTAAAAAGGAAGATATACCAAAGGCTGCTTTTAGAACGAGATATGGGCATTACAAGTTTACGGTTATGCTTTTTGGTTTGACTGATGCTCCTGCTGCATTTATGGGTTTAATGCATCGAGTGTTTAAGGAATACTTGGATCGGCTCTTTATCGTTTTTATAGACGACATCCTGATTTATTCAAAGAGCAGTGATGAGCATGAAGAACATTTGAGGTTCGTTCTGCAAACCTTGAGAGAGCATTCACTTTACGCCAAGTTTAGTAAATGCGAATTTTGGTTGAGTAAAGTAGCTTTCCTTGGTCATGTGATTTTTGGAGAAGGAATTTCTGTGGATCCTTCAAAGATTGAGACAGTGATGAAATGGCCTAGACCTACGACGGTTACCGAGGTGAGAAGTTTTCTGGGATTGGCAGGTTACCATAGGCGATTCGTGGAGAAGTTTTCGTCTATAGCCACTCCATTAACGAGGCTAACGAAGAAGGATGTGAAGTTCGAATGGACTGATAAGTGTGAAAGAAGTTTTCAAGAACTTAAGCACCGACTGACGACCGCACCAGTGTTAACCATTCATTCTGGACCTGGAGGTTATGAGATATATAGCGATACTTTGCTAAAGGGGTTAGGGTGCGTGTTGATGCAACATGGAAAAAGTGGTTGCCTATGCCTTGCGACAGTTGAGACATCATGAGATGAACTATACGACGCACGACTTAGAATTAGCTGCTATCATCTTCGCCCTAAAGATCTGGAGGCACTATTTATGTGACGAAAGATTTCAGATTTTTACAAATCATCAGAGTTTGAAGTACCTATTTTCTCATAAAGAATGTAATATGAGACAGCGCCGATGGATGGAGTTACTCTGTGACGCCCCGAATCCGGCGAGCACGCGAGCATCCCACCAAGACGTTCCTTTATGAAAGCTCTAGGATCCAACGGCCAATGTCTTATTCACTAAAAGAAACATGCACGCGAAAGCGACGCCAACTCCAATTTGCAAATAGAGCAACACCTGATGACTTAGGACACAAGGGCACGCCTTTAATAAAGGTCAATCATACTTCATTTATTACAAATCTAAATCCTCAAGATATCTACTATTCAATTCTAAGGTGCAAAATGGAAGTCTTCATTTTTCCTCTAATGACTTCATCCATTGAATGCCAATCCATGGCGAACTCGGTGTTCTTTATCAGGGACCTGAAAATGTTGTCCCCAAAGGGGTGAGATACATCTCAGTAAAAGATTCCTAACCCTAGGTCAGGCTGACCGTCCGCTCAGGTAGTGGTACACCCCAATAATTCCACTCACAAGCATATCAAGTATAAATCAATAAAACAACAACATACAGATGACTGGCATGCAACTATGACAACATGTCACACTCAGATGATAATGCACACCTCATCCGCCATCTCACCACAACCACCTCTTCTTGCCTACCTCAATCTCCAGCCCGCGATTAGATCACATCAGGCTCGGCCGCGTAAAAGCATCAAACCGTCATCGGCAACCCGCATAAACGCATCAAGTTCCGATGAATCTCCAAGCCAATATCATCATCTCATCCCTCCGTCCCGTGAATATTTCGCATCAGGACCGTGGCTATCTCAACCCCGCGATCTCGTCACATCAGAGCGCCACACAACATCAACTCCACCCCGCGATCGCATCGCATCAGGGTATCCACCTCCCGCCCCGCGTCTCATACACCTCAAGGCTTCGCCATGTCATGCTCATGTCATAATTATCAATTCGTTTCCATAACACACGTGCAATCCATGCACAATTCAAAGAACTCATGGCATGCAAGGTAATCGAGTGACACACATACATGGCGAATGATTTAAACACAAACAATAGCATAAATAACCCTCCTATAACCACTTACGATATATCAAGAGCTATCCTTTAGAAAATCCCCATAAATCGATCAAACTAAACCTCGACTCACCCATTTGAGTCCAATCTCCCTATCCTAAGTTTAGAATTCCCTTACCTTGGATTTGATATCACCAAAATCACTTCTTGGATCCTCAAAGTTTCGGCTTCCTATGGTCCAAGACCGAACTCAACGTACAACCTAATAAAATCCAACCATTCCATCAATTTTCAAGTCCAATTCAACCATCCATGTACCATAAACTTCCATAGCATAATCCTCATCATCTTAACACGTCTTAATCATCAATTTGAGACTCATAATCCAACGTCAACAGCCCTCCAAGGTTAGGCCATGCACAGAACCAAATCGGTTCCTCCCGGTTTTGTGCATGCCGTGAGCTACCAGTCCTAACTCAACTCCAAATCCATCATTTAATCCTCATCCTACATATTAACATATCTATCTAAGGGTTTGTGAGGCTCACCGAAGGTTTGAAGTCAATTGGTTGCCGGAAACTCGTCCAACGTCGCTGGATCTCCCTAAGTCAGTAACCGGCAATTTCTGTGCAAGGTTTACAAGATCGGTTCATGATAAAAAATTCATCAAATTGAACCCCAATTTTTATCACAGATTCATACACATGTCTACTAGATCTCCACCAAATTTGGCCTCAAAACTTCAACATTTCGGCCTTCAAAAGGGTTAGATATCGGATCTACCTCAGGTTGAGCTTGATTCTATCGGCTCTCGGGAAAATGCTTGGTCGGGACTCCTCGGTGCTCCAAATGGCTCGATTCTTGTTTGAGGAGGTCGGTAAGACGTACATCTAGGTTGGTGTGGTTGGCCAACGGTCAGACGGTGGCCGAAAAGTGGCGTCGACAGCGCCGAACAGGGAGACCAGAAACTATCGCCGGCAGTCAAAACTGGAGGAAGAAGGAGTGATTGGCGTGAGTTCTTGGGGTGGTGGCCAGCCAAATGAGTGAGGAGAGAGAGTGAGATTGCTATATATGTAAGGCTTGGTCAATGGTTTGAATGGTAGGTTTGTAATAGTGGACAGGACTTCTATTTACACCATCCATTGACACTTGTCCCCTTGTCAATCATGCTTTGATCCAATGGCCCTCCTTTCACCTTGAATTTCGGCAGCCTTGAGGGGGGTTTAATGTCCAAAATTCTCTTCTTCAATTGCATGGCAAGGTTTTAAACTTGAGGGGCGAAAGGGTAATTTTACCACCGACGTTCAGAACGTCGTTTTTCTCGCACCAAATTTCTTCGATAGGGTGACGGTCAATCCGAATAATGTTGAAATTTTTGATTTTTCATTTCAAATCTTTCAAGACTCATTTCTGATGATTTCCTCTATCAGACGTGGTTCCAACCTATCCCGAACCGAGGGGCGGCTTTTGCAGACATTACGCGTATCGACTCCGTGATTTATATTACGTTCAGGGCTCGTCAATTCATGGCGACTTTGGTTGTCATGTAAATGTGTGGGTTTATCATCAGTCCCTTTGGTTTCGATCGTCACGGCTCAATTTAGGAAAATTTTACAAATCATATGTTGGTTAAGCGGCATCACCTGCGCTCCAATCTTATGACACTCGCAAGGCAATCCTTAATTGTTCTTAGATCAGCTTCTTGGTGGTTCTAAATATCCTCTTGACAATCCTTATGGTCAAAGCGTCGTTTCTTATCTGAGTCACCTAGGTCCATGTACCCCGTATCACGTTAAGCCTTTCCCTTTTGGTTAGCCTACTCTAATTGATCAGGTTCAAGCGAGATATGACTATAATACATCTCTAGATTCATTTCTCATTAATGAGTCTGAAATTGATTGGAAATCAGAATGTCACATACTCATGGACTATGACTGCGAGATTTTGCATCATCCTGGGAAGGTGAGTAGAGTCGTAGATGCGCTTAGCCGAAAATCAAGTATTGCTCTCTTATTGGTTAAAGGATGGTCCTTGTTAGAGGAATTAAGGGATTCTGAGTTTAAACTGAAAGTTTGCCTACTGTCAAGTTTGGTGGCAACCTTGAGAGTTGAGCCTAAAATTCAAGAAAGAGTAAAGACTCTGCAGTCTCCAGACCCGGAGATTCAAAAGTTTCTCGAGATGGATGCGACGAAAAGGAAACCTGAGTTCCAAGTGTCAGAAGATGGAATTCTGAAGTTTCGTGGACATTTATGTGTACCTGGCGATGAAGAACTTAAGGAAATAATTTTGTCGGAAGCTCACAAGAGCAACTACAGTATCCATCTAGGTAGCACAAAGATGTATCAGAATCTACGACAATACTATTGGCGGAAGGAATGAAGATGGATGTAGCTAAGCATGTAGCGAAGTGTTTAACCTGTCAGCAGGTGAAAGCTTAGCATTGTAAGCCTAGATGATTGTTACAACCTCTAGAAATTCCTGAGTGAAAATGGAAACATGTGACGATGGATTTTGTGATGTGATTGCCAAGGAGTAAGAAAGGACATGACTCAATTTGGGTAATCCTGGATAGATTAACCAAGTCGGCACATTTCATACATGTGCCAAAGAATTTTGTAATGAAAAAATACGTAGAATTATATATGCGTCAGACTGTGAGATTGCATGGAGTTCCAGTTACGATTACGTCAGACCAAGATCACAAGTATACAGTAAACTTTTGGAAGACTCTTCAGGAGGCTTTGGGAACTAGATTGCAATTCAGTACAGCATATCATCCGTAGACTGATGGACAGTCAGAAAGGACGATACAAACACTCGAGGATATGTTACGGGCATGTGTCATAAATTTTAAAGGTGGATGGGAGGATCAACTGCATTTAGTGGAGTTTGCATACAATAATTGCTACCAACAAAGTATTGGTATGACACTGTTTGAAACAATTTATGGTAGAGCTTGCAGAAGCCTTTATGTTGGGATGAAGTTGGAGAAAGAAGTATAACGGGTCATGAATTAGTGGAACAGTCTATTGAGGCGATTAAAGTCTTTAGAGAAAGGTTGAGAATGGCACAAAGTCGACAGAAGAGCTTTGTTGATAGAAGAATTGTGACATTTTGAATTTCTTGCCATCTTGAAGCTGTTGAATGAGAATGTATCTTTCGATGTATTTCAGCTTTGTCTCGCTCAGATTTGATCAATCTTGAGTAAACTGACCAAAAGGGAAAGGCTAAAACATGATAAGCTACGTGGACCTAGGAAACTCGAAAAAGGAAATGACGTTTTGCCCATAAGAATTTTCGAGAGAACATTTAGAGCCAAAAAGGCCGATCAAATAATGATTAAGGAGTACAATGCTAGCGTTATACGATTGGGTCACGGGTGATGCCGCTTAACCAATGTATAATTTGTAAATTTTCCTAAATCGAACTATGGCGATCGAAGCCGTCAGAATTAGCGATAAACCCTTACAATTACATGACAACCAAAGCTGTTATAACCAGACTTTTCCTATGTGTGATGAATCAGAAAGTCGATACATGTAACATCTGCAAAAATCGCTCGTTAGTTCGAGACAACTAGAGTTACGATCGATGGACGAATGATCATGAAATGAAAGCTCAAAATTAGCAATTGAAAATAGAAAATTCCAATTATAGACAAGAATTTGGTAACATCTCGCTAAATGGTAAATTCAAATTGGGTCAAAGCTTTAGTTGTATTATTGGTCAAGTGCCACATGTCACCCAATGAAACCCTCAAGCATTTATTACCCTCACCTAATTCTATCTTGTCAAGTAACCCAAATTATTTATGTGAGACATTCATTTGGAAGCCCTCATCAGCCGTGTATAGCTCCTCCATCAATTCCCTTGCATTTTCCTCTTCATCTTGCTTCCATCGAAAATTGCCTAGAACAACAGATTTCTACCCTGCCGTTCGGTTTGCTCGCCGGCCCTCTTCCAACGCCGCCTGGCCATGTTCTATCACCAGAATCAAGCTTAACAAGTCCTTGACACGTTCCAAGAAGTAGCTCGATGTTTCGTTGAGTGGTTGTTACCAACCAGCCCTTAGACCAAAACCGGACAAAAATCGCGCGAACTGAGCTAAAGTCTTCGTTCTGCCTCTTAGAGATTCCGATTGGCCTCAAAGTTTTTAGGGGATCTTCATAACATCTATTACTTAGCTTGGATAGTCTGTGGTTGCAAGTTTGATGGTGTTAAAATAGGCCTTTATAGCTAATTATGGGTGATCAAAATTGGACAGATTTTGACCGTGTGGAAGCCAGGCTGTTTCTAGGTCTTTGGAGTGTTGTTTCACTTCAAATTTCTTGGTGAGCTCTCTAAACCCATAAATGAAGGTCTTATCAAGTTATTTTGTGAAGAATTAAGACTTGGAATTGAAGTATAGCTATTGTGCTATTCAAATAAAAAATCGGTTCTGTTTTGTGGATGAACCCTTGCTGGCCGGTTCTGTTGGGGGCTGATTGAGGAGTATTTGGACTTCAAATTGACTTATAATATTCTATACCATGTGATGTGAGGTGTTAATGGAAAGTGTGTGATGTGAATTGTGGTTTAGAAGTGAATGATGGGCAAAAAATGATGTATGAACTCCTAGGTTGAGTTTTGCCTTATATGTGGCCATGTGAATCGAACCCATTGAGGGTTTGTGGAAGTGTGATTATGCGTTCCATTGATCAATAAGATGTCATGAATTGCCAATGATATGGCTAAGGAAAGAATGGGCTAATGGAAATGAGCATTCTATGGTTTTTTATTCAAGATTGATAAATCTTTATAGGTTGATGAAGGATTCTCGGAGAGTTCATACTTGTGGCATTGAGGAGAGTCACTTTGCTTGATATTTTGCTAATTGATCAAGGTAAATATTTCCTAAACCTTTATCTAAATGTTAGGACACTACTGGACGATTTATTGAATGAATTGAATGGCCGGTAAATTTTATGAATTGAATTGTGTGTGTCATGATGGTATTATGAAATCGATGAGAAACATATTGAGGATACCAATTGGCATATGGCCCCAGTGGTATCGGATGGTGGTGAGCTTGAATAAGAATGATAATGCCGATTGGCTTGTGGCCCCAGTGGCAACGTATGGCTGTAAGCCTTTAAAGTACTGATTGGCCTGTGGCCCCAGTGATGTCAGATGGCAAGAGTGCCAGAGGAGCATGTAGGTGGAGGAGAAAGTCATGGCAGTTGTGCGTCGAATTGCATATGCTTGTGCATTGAACTAGGGACCTTGATATTGAGTGTGGTTGATTATAGTGCTTATCCATGCTTGGCTATTGTTATTTTTGTTGGTTGATGCCACACTTGAATCGTTGATGCCTTGTGCCATCGCATTATTGTTTACTTGCATGTTGGGTGACATTTGTGTGTAGTCAGGGGGACTAGTATTAAGGTTTAGAATTAGGTTTCACTTTCTGATTTGTCGATCTCACCCCGTAGTGGGACACCATTTTCAGACCCCAAGCCTTAACTATGCTGCCAATCTGACTGGGCGATCCAAAGGAGATGACCGCCTTTTTTGATAAATTTCCCGCTAGGAAGGGTTTTGTATATGCCAGGAAGTGCACAACAGTCTGCGTAGACGTTGGTAAACTGGAGTTACAGCACCACCACTTCGAAGCGTGGTATCGTCGATTGGGAAACAGCAGCTTGATGGGACCTCTACTGCCTGAGGATGTTCCGCGAAGGTGGTTCCAAATTGGTGTCATCTGTCCCGACCGAAGATCAAGGTGGAGAACCCGACATTAGTGGAAGGCTCGAGGAATATACTTGAAGTGTCGAAGTCTCCATCGCCTTCAAAGGAATACATGAACTACATTGAGATCTCTGCAGACGCGATCGAGGCCATCGACGAGGACAAACAAGGCAGACATTGGGGAGGAAATTGAAGAGGACACTGAAGTATCATTCAAAGAGGTGCCGTTAGAATCATTTTCTGAGTACAAACTCGAGGATGAGGAGGATGATGGAAGCGACGGGTCAAGCGATTCTTCTAAGTAGTTGGACAAGAAGATGGGGGTGTAAGAAAGAGGTATTAGGAAGATTTTGATGTTAGACTTTGGGGTAAAGCTAAGTGGTAACCTTAAACTTAGGCCCTAGTTTCTTTTTCCTACCCAGATGTACGGCTTTATCTTTGTCTTTTCCCTTATGTTGATTGTACTGGATAGTTGCGAGATGTATATATGGTGTGCTTTTGACTCATCCCATTTCCTTTTTATTTCTTATTGTACGGAGATGTTATCTCGCTTGCCGCTTGCGCATTTCATTTCATATTAGGTCGTGTGAGGTTCCTAGGTAAGTATTGGCCTAAAGTGGATGTAGCGAGCTCCAAGGGACGCGGAATGTTACAATTTTCAAATCTTGACATTTCTTTCAATAAAATATTTTCCGAGCTTTGCCAACTCAATGAAATCACTTGCCATCCAAGCACACATTCATGGTCATATAGGACTCATCAAGCATTCGATTTTCACCCAAAAACAAGCCATGGATCACAACTCTCAAATCAGATCAGGTTTGGTTCTCACGACATTCTATCAGAAAATCAATCCTTAAACCATTCGATTCATGCTTAAACTTCGTCTTTGAGTAACCTAACATCCTAATAAAGGGTTAGAATCAACTTACCAAGTAATTAAGCTAGTCAAAGTCCACGAAATCCTTCCTTTCAGCACACGGCTCAACTGGACTGAAATGGACAGATTTGTCCTCTTGAAAATCTAAACAAGAATCAACCACCAAACACAATCATTCCAAACCTCCAGCAAAGACTTCTTAACATCCCAAGCTAGGGTTTATGAGCAATTCACTACTTGTTCCTAGCAAGATCAGCCATTAAATTACTCCCAAAGCTCACGATTTGGCCAGGGTATGTCGTTCTGTTCAGTTCATGAAGATCAAGTGAAATCGATTATTAAATTCTATCAAATCCTCATCAAACTTAAACCAATAAATCATCAATGCTAAGATTTAGGGACATCTTACCTTTTGTTCCAAGCAATATAAGTCCTTAAATCAACCGCAAAGTTCATGGTTCGGTCAGGAAACACAAAAGGAAGAATCTATCCTCAAGATGTTCACAAGAAACTAGCCATGAATCTCACTTCAAATCACCTTAAAAACCACTCTTGAACCATCATTTGACTATACATAACCTTAAGCTAGGCTTGAGAGGCCACTTACCAAGAATGAGCTTGGAGAAATTCGTGAAATGGTCCCTCAAGTCCTTGGTTCTTCCTCCAGCAGAACTGATCAGATTTTTAGCCACAAAAAAACAAGGGATTAGCCCTTAAATCCCATTGTAATCCATTCTAACCTCAAATACATATTTATATATGTCTTAACTAGGTTCAAGAGGTGCCTTATCGAAGGTTAGGGCGAAATGAGCTCAAAATTCCAAGTTAGAGCTCATCGAGTCAAAATTAGACTGGTCAACGACCTTTTCTCATTCAAACAGCTCCATGGGACAAACGACTAGGTGGATTTGGGCTCATAATATCTTGTTGGAATGGCAAGAGAATAAGCATTTTAATGAAGGGTGGCTCGTCTCCATCGGATAACAGACGACGAAGTTATGACCGGAATAATGGAGGGTGTCGGGATTAGGTTTTGAGAGAGTTAAGCGAGAGAGAGTTTAAGAGTGAGGGAGTGTATTCTCTTGAGGGGTTCGGCCACAATGAAGACGGAAAAGGTGATGGCTTCCTTAGCAAGCCAAAGAAGAGAGAGAAGATGTAATGGTTGTCATAGACTAGGTTTAGATTAGGCAAATGGGATTAGACTAATGTAATTAATGGTCTTGTCCTTATCTCCAAAAAAAGATCTTGAGGGTAATTTGACCATCTTGCCCTCTAATTTTTGGCCATTATGGGGAGAGAAGAATTGACTAAATTGCTCTTATCTTGTTTAAAAATGAAGGACATCCATCAAGGGCAAAAGGGTAATTTCACACTTATCGTACGAAATTCACTTTTTACAATCTTATGAGGCAAGTCATGATCTTAATTATCCCTCGATGAGGTGGCATCCAATTCGTTTCAAATGTTCGAATCCCTCAATGTCTGATACCCACTTTCGAGGTCCAATTCATGTCAAGTTCTCGTCGATTGTAATTCTAGTTTATCTCAAACTAACAGGCGACTCTTACAGGCGCTACGCGTATCGACCTTAGATTTCTCAAGCCGTGGCGACTTTGGTTGTCATGTGATTGCGAGAGTTTATCGCTAGTTCCTACGGTCCTAACCATCGAAATCTGATTTAAGAAATTCTTGCAAATTACACGTTGGTTGGGCAAAATCACCTACGTCCAACGTATAACGCTAGCAAGACATTCCATGGTCATTCATAGATCGATCTCTGCTGGTCCAAATTATCATCTCGGTAATCCTAATGGTCAAAACGTCATTTCTTACTTGAATTTCCCAAGTTCACGTACCCGACTCCGCATTAGTCTTTCCCTTTCGGTCAGTTAACTCGAAAGTGGCCAGCTTCGAGCGAGATATAACTGAAATACACCGATCGATATCTTTCCATTCTATAGCATCGAAAAGGGTCAGAATTCGGAATGTCACAACTCCTCCCTCTTGAAGAAATTTCGTCCTCGAAATTTACAACATTGCAATCATCCAACTTATAGGGTATTAACGCCTCATCGCTTCTTCTCTTTCCAAAATAGTTTCCTTTGTTACCTAACGTTTCCATAACGTCCTTTCCAGTGATAGTTCTCATCCCTCAGAACTCGTTTTCTTTTGTCTACAATTTGCATTCGTCTTTTCCTCATTGATATTTTTTAGTCCACCTTTATAACTCTACTCTCCATATCAGAGTTGGTTCGGCTCATACTTCCTTAGTACGACTATGCGGAGTTTAGTTCTCTTTCCTTTCAGATCGAAATGGTTCTCTCCCTTGTGACACCTCGAAATATTTATAATTTTTCTCTTGAATCTCCAAAGATGTACATCGCTTATCCACTTGTTTCTTTTTTAGTATTCTCAAAGTTTCTTTTATTGGATACGTGCACTTGCCCATGAATGTCACGCCCCAACCCCATCGAACACGTAAGCATCCCTGCAAGCAAACCAATAACAATCTCTCGCGGTCCCAAGATCAAGACTTACCAGTAGAGAGATTATATATAAACATAAGCATGCGGAAGCCATACTTAAACAATCCCCGTACAATACATAAGTTAAGTGGGACCTGGATAGCTTAATAACATTCGTACATCATAGCATACTATTCATACTAACACTGACTACTACAATCGATAAGCAAAAGGGTGGCATGGTAAGCATACAAAAAGAACCATCTACTAAGTCGGCAGGAACCAGGTCAGGTCATCATCATAAGATCAGGCCACCAACTGGAGACTCCTAAGATAAGCTGTTGGAGTCCCCCGTATCCTCGGCGTTCTCGGTCGGCTCATACTCCGAAAATGTCTCGGACGGGACCTTGACGGAATCCTCCATGGTCACCTCCAACAACGGCTCAGCAAGGTCCCCCTCGGACGCCTCCAGGACTATGACCTCCTCCTCCTCCTCCTGCTCTGTAGACTCCAAGGTCGGGGTTTTCTCTTGCCCGTTCCTGGACCCAACTACTGACCCCTCGGGCAACTCCTGCTTTGCTGTAGTTTGGCACCAATCGGGTATGACACCCTGAGGCACCTTATGGGGCTTCAGTGGCCCAATCTGTCCATCCCCTTCCTTCTTGAACCATACCTCAAACCTATGAGGTTTCCAATCTGGCTTACCCTCATCCACCCATGCAATAATGCACTTCCTCACGTATATGTTCCCCTGTCTATCCGGGAACTCGACAAAATACGCTGTCATCTCTTTTGGGTCCCCAAAACATATCGGTCACATATCTAAGGCCTAGGATCTGTAAAAGAAGGGTTCCCCAAAAGGGGTGAAATACACATCTCAGTAAGAAAAACTTAACCTCAGGTCAGGTTGATAGTCCACTCAGGTCGTCGCATCCCTCAACAGATCCAAACTCATGAGCACACAGGCATAACAATCACAATTCAATAAACAACAACATACAAAAGACAGACATGCATTTATGATCTCGTGTCACACTCAGATGCACATGTACCCTCAGCCTGCCACTTCACCACATCCATCAATCTCCGCCTGCTTCATTTTTTAGCTTGCGAACTAGTCATCTTAGGCTCGGTCCGCGTAAACGCATCAGACCGTCATCGGTGACCTGCGTAAACGCATCAAGTCCTGATGAATCTCCAGACAAAGCTCATTAACTCATACTCCGTCCCGCGAATAATTCACATCAAGACTGTGGCTATCTCAATCCCGCGACCTCGTCGCATCGGGGCGCCATGCAACCATAACTTCATCCCGCGATCTTGTCGCATCAGGTATCGACTCCCGCCTAGCGTCTCATACGCCTCAAGGCCTCGCCATGCCATGCTCATGCCACAATCAAGATTTATGCTTTGACTTTCAATTCAATTGCACACTCAGTGGCAAGTGCCAATTCAAATGCATTTCATAAATTCTGTGGCATGCAAGCAAATCAGATGACATACAAACATGGCAACCACTCAAGCACAAACAACGTCACACATATGCATCCTATAATACCTTAGGGCATATTACAACCATCCCTTATAAGGATCTCTCATACATCGATCCAATCAATCTTCGACACATCCAATGGAGTCCAATCCCCCTAGTCTCGGTTTAGGAAATCCCTTACCTTTGATTGGACAATACAAATTTCTTCTTCTTGGATCACTTAGGGTTCGGCCAACCAAGGTCCACTCCTGGACATGTCGCGCAACCTAGAATTTCAACCAATTCATCAAACTTCCGTACCAATTCCTCAATCCATCAATCCCAATCATCCATAACATAACCCTCAACACTTCATCACATCATAATCATCAATTTGCAGCTCAAATCATCCACAATCAGTCCTCAACAAAATCGGTTTAGGCCTGGCACCGAATCGGTTCCACTTGGTTCTGTGCATGCCGGGTCCAACCGGTCCTAATCTGCTCCAAATCCATCAATTATACACTATCCTACCTCTTAGAATGTTTACCTAAGGGTTTGGGTGGCTCACCTGTCGTTTCGAATCAATTGGTTGCCGAAAATTCGTCCAAGGTTGCCGGATCACCCACGGTCAGAACATCGGCAGATTCTGGGAAAAATGTACAAGGCCGGTTCATGGTCAAAATCTTATCAAATGAAGTTTCAATTTTTACCACAGAATCCTACACATGTCTACTGAGTGTCCACAAAATTTGAGCCCAAAATTTCAACATTTCAACCATCAAAGGGACTGAGAACCAAACCACCTCAGGTTGGTTTCGATTTTGTCGGCTCTCAGGAGATTGCTTGCCTGAGACGCTTTAGTACTCTAAACGACTTGATTCTTGTTGGAGGAGTTTGGCAAGATGTGGATCTTCATCGGTGTGGTCAGTCGGTGGTCGGAAGGTGGCCAAAAGGGCTGGTCGTGGGCGGCGAACAGGCGGTTCCAGTCTGGTCGGCGATGGGCAAAAACAAAAGGAGAGGAGGAGGAGTGATCGGTGATTGGGGGGAGCTTGGCCAAAGGAAATGAGGTGAGAGGAGAGAGAAATTGGCTATATCCAATTTTTGGTCAATGAAGTTAAATGTTAGGTGGGCAAATACTGTGACATGACCACAATTCCTAATCTCTTGACACTTGGCATTTGTTTTTCACATAGAGATCCAATGGCCATTTTTAATCCTCATTCTCAGTAGCCATGGATGGATTATAATGTCCAATTTACCCTTCTTCAATTTTAAAGGCAAAGTTCTAAGCTTGAGGGGCAAAACGGTCATTTTACCCCCAAACATTCAGAACGTCGTTTTTCTGGTTTTGGAATTCATCGATAGGGCGACGGCCAATCCAAATAATGTTGGAATTCTTGATTTTCCATTTCAAACTTTTCAGGACTCGTTTCTGATAGTTTTCTCTATCAGACATGATTTCAGCCTATCCCGAACTGACGGACGGCTTTTGCAGACATTACGCGTATCGACCTCGTGATTCTCATTACGTTTAGGGCTTGTCAATTTGTGGCGGCTTTGGTTGTCATGTAATTGTGAGGGTTTATCACTAGTCCCTATGGTCTCGATCGTCACTGTCCAGTTTAGGATAATTTTGCAAATCATACGTTGGTTAAGCGCCATCACCCGCGCTCGAATCGTACGACACTCGCATGGTAACCCTTAATAGTTCTTAGATCGGCCTTTTGGTGGTTCTAAATATCCCCTCGACAATCCTTATGGTCAAAGCGTCATTTCCTATCCGAGTCACCTAGGTCCACGTACCTCATCTCGCGTTAGTCTTTCCCCTTTGGTCAGCCTACTCAAATTGATCAGGTTTGAGCAGAATACGACTGAAACGCATCGCTTGATATATACAAACTTCTCATTACAGAGTCTGAAATTGATGGGAAATCAGAATGTCACAATGAATCTCCAAGGTTTCTACCCTCAGGTACTTGAAAGCCTGGATCTTTCTCCCTGTTATATTATTTCCATAATCCTTTGGATATTAGGGTCCATTCATCGCAACATCTTAATCCTCTTTCTGATCTTTAGGTTCAATGCTTAAGGTGTTCGTCCAATTAGCCAGTCGACAAGCTTCTAATTTAGAAGTTGAATATCTTATTTCTCGAGGTAAGGTCTGTTCCTTCATCATCAATCACACAATGCTCAATTTCCAATTACACGCATCTGTTGCCTTATTCATCTTTCCAAAGCAATATCGATTATCTTATCCTTAGTCCTTAAGCAACTTCATTCGTCCACATTGCTCATCATTTAATTCTCTTGGACAAACAAATACTTCAAGTTCTTATGATCGGCGTAAACTCAAAACCTTTCTTCATGTAAGTCGCGTTTCCCAAACTTCGTTGTAGGGACGGTTGCATGCCAATTCCAATTATGCATTGAGTACTCCAATTTATGGGGTCTTACTATCGCAACGTCTAGGCAATGCCCATTCCAGGTTACCTTGATACGCCTCTAAATTCTTTTCAGTGACACGTCATTGAAATTCTCACAACCTTTGAATTCCCAATGGAAATACCAATATTGGCGCGGTCACTAACTAGGCTCGAGTCCTTGAAGGCTCCTTTCATGTTCATTCTTCCATTCGCGCTACATCTCGCCCTTAGTCCATTGCATTAATGGAATAGTTATTGTGGGAAATCTTCCCACGTTTCGTCTATAGCAATCCACCATTTTTAGGAAACTTCGAATCTCAGTAACTCTCGTCGACCTTAGTCAATCCATCACTTATTTTCATCCTCAAGGGTTCCACAGGGATTTTCCCAAAAACTTTATGACCAAGAAATTTCACTTTTTAAGCCTAAATCTCGCACTCTTACATTTAACATACAACGAGTGTTCACATCCCTTATAACTCCTTGAATACCAAATCCGATTGTTATTAGCTTCTTTTCTACCAGGTGTCGAATTATTCCAACTGTCCTTCACACCATCCACTTGTGAGTCTATGACTTGGCCCTCTGTTCTCTTGGACCCTCAATTAAACCACACAATATTTTGCTCATTTTTGTCACTTTTTTCTCAGGAAGCATTAGTGCCTTAACCTCTTAGTTCCACAACCAGCTAATGAGACTTCATCTTCAAAGATCATTTGAACTCTGCATCTTCTTTCGCAGTCAATACGCTCAATCTTAACATCAAGATGAGTAGAATTTTCTCTTCCTTCTACACTAGGGTCTCTCACCCTATGAGGAAGACTATACACTTCAATGGCATTCTCTTACTTTGAATCCACCTTGTCTTCCTTATTCCATAGGACGTCAATCTTTGAGTCTACACCAACAATGGTACTTTTACTCTAGGATTCAGATGCCACCACACTTGACATTCGTCTTCCAATAACTCGGTCAATTCAAGTGACAAGGTTCCAAGGGGTCGAGGTTCCTCCTCGGTCTTCATATTTGCACATCTTAAATATCCAAATCGATTAAATCAAATCACATTGCGGTTATAATCCAAGCACCCATTTCGCTTACTCATCCATTCATTAAAATTGTGAATAGCTAGGACTATCAAGTCCATTCACTTTTCTTTCCATTAACGACCATCTCATGATTTAATCATCCTTAAGAACAACGCCCTATCTTTTAGGGGATAATAACTTATGACTCAATTTCCGATGGTTCCAGCTCAACTTAATCAATTTCAATAGAATCGACAAAGCCAGATGGATTGATATGCCAATTTCCATAATACTTTCCATAACAGGAGAGACAGACTACCAATTTCTCTCCGTGGGCCTTGTGCCCAGGTAATAACCATTCCTTACAGGCACTTTCTATGGTACATAGTGAAAATCTCTTTACTTGTAGTCCGTGAGCGGAAGTTCTCTTGCTTGTACCTCTTCTGATCATTCACTCCTTTCATTAAGATCCATTACAGTTCCTCATATTTAGGAATAATAACTGACCATACGGCTTCCAAATTTGAATCCACTCAGGGATTTACTTGTCTTATCCAAAGAGTCATTGACCACCTTTAATACTTTGATGACCTTGAGAACTCTGTCTCACAGTGGTCGATCGTCCTCAGATCCTTGCAAAGCTATTAGAATTCAAGCAACCTTGGCTCTCGAATAACCTTAGAAAAGTACCTTCCATTGAACAATTCAACGAAGGCAATCCAGTTAAATACCACGCCTTCAAGGAAAACTCTTCCTTTGGTGACATTTCACCAATCATTAACAATGCCTTAAGGCAAACAAATATCGGGGCTACTTTCCTTTACCAGTGCACACAAAACTTCCAAGGTCCTCGTCCACATTCTCGATCTAAAGAGGGACAATCTCGTAATCAACTTCTCCATAGAACTTAGCTAACTTGGACTTCATGGGCCATTCCTCAAGTTATCCATAGGAAGATTTTCCTTCCCATTGTTTATCATCCTTTCCTTGGCCTCCATAACTTGCTTCGTTAGTAGCAAAATCAGCAGTAGCGGTCTTGACTACTTGGGCAACAAAGGCAGCTCGTTCTCGAGCCTGCCCATCCTTCAATTTTCCTATTATCATTTGAAGTTATCACAACCCCTTCAACTCTTGGGTCTCGTACAATTTGCAAGCTTGAGCGAAACACTCTTCTTGTGCTCTTATTCTAGTTGCTCATCTTTACTCAACGACTCCTTCCAGTTCTTGAGTTTTCTTATATCTTGCATACTCGAGCCAAATGCTCCTCTAGTAACCATACTTTGGTTATTCATCCTTACTCATTTTCATGACTTTTGAATCATGACAATTCCCCCCAGGAATTAAAGACCTAAGTCATCTACTCAAGTCTAGCAGTCTCAAGCTGCTCATCTTATCATCTATCGTAAGTAATCAACTATCTAGTGGTTCTAGGCAAATCTTCAATCAATCGTCAATTATCCATGGATTCCAAAGCATCCTCCCTTAGCAATAACTTATTATGCCAGTATCAACTAGGAAAAATTCAACTAGGCCAATATCAGGTAAACACTCGAGGTACCAGTTCAATGGGTCAATCGCTCGTTCATTAAGCCCAGAGGCATCTGCCACTCTAGTATAAACACAACAGGCTATCTCCAATTCAAAAGACATTAGTCTAATGGCACTCAATGCCAAAACTCGCCAAGCAGGCTCAACACATGCGTCAATAATTTCTCTTTTTCAAACAACGCCACTACCAAGTACGAAACTCCTAACCATGCCAATCACATGCGCCATTACAAATGCCATGCAATTTTTGAAAATTTACTCTAAGGATCAGCTTTAAGGCTATAAATCTTTTAACGAAAATCAGACTTAACCTGATACCTAGATTCTTCCCTTTCAATATAATGATTTGGGTCAGTCCTACCTCATTGCTATCTTAGAAGCCTGCCAGGAGCCGGTCATTGTCCGGACCTCTTTGTCCCGGCGACACTCCCCGTCCTCATCAGACCTGGTCTTTGCAGATTGTCCTAAGTCATGCATCTACGAAAAGAGTCATGTTCCACAGTCCCATACCATGCTTCATTACAGTTTGTAGGTATCCCGTCAACTTATCCCATACCAAGTAACGGTTTATCAAGTCTGTTGATGATATGCCCATACATGTACATTCCTCAAATTTTCATTTCTAATGCTATAAACACATGCAATGCATGATTGTCCTCACTATCTGTCACACCACAATTGTTTCTAGATCAAATATTATCCATAAAAGATTTCTAATTCCACAAATGACAATCACATTTCGCAGATCAATTGCCTATGTTCAACCATATACCTCAAGTTCAGTCGTTGACAAACCACAATCACAATCATAAAGTCCAATCGACCATTTACTCATAAGCAATCCTCTATTAACTTCAAATACATTTACAACTTCAAAATCCATGCTTATTGCTCCTCGGTTTCTGTTTGCCTCCTTATGAACCTTAATCATGTCATTACCCAAGATCATCAATTAAAATCGATACTAGAACCATTGGAATACAACACAAGTTCAAGCCTATAATCCTCAAAATTTAGCAAGCAATACCTAATTCTAAAAGTCTCACTATCTAATCGTCCTCAAGTCATTATTCCTTATCACTCTAAGTCTCAATAAGATTGGATTGAACTGACCTTGCTCCGATACCAAACAAGTAGGGATGTCACGCCTCAAACCAGGCCATTCCTCTATCGTTATTACCTAGGATTCATCAACCTTCAACTTAAACTTTACAATGAGATGAGCAAGCGGAAGCGAGAAATAAAACAACTCCATACGTACAAAAAATACAAGATGACTTAGGACAAAATGGTACACCTCTCATTAAGGTCAATCTTATTTCAAAGGTTACAATTCTAAATCCCCAAATTCAAAATGCAATCCCTAAGGTCATAAAATGACTAATGTCCATTTTCTCCAGTGACTTCATCATATGCCAATCTATGGCAAGCTCGGATTTTCCTTCATCTAGGACCTGAAAATGCTAATCTCACGACGGGGTGAGATATAAAATCTCAATAAGCTAAACCTAACTTTAAACCAAACTGTTAGTACCTCCAGACACTTTTTTAAAAAAACAAGTACTTTGGGATTTCAAAAAAAAAAATTGGCATGGTAAAAACATGGTGGTTTGTCAAAACATGAATGACATTTCAATATTTCCAATCAACTCGGCTTAGTAAATTAAATCGTGATTTAACTCTAAGCTTCGTACAATGACAGGGTTTTCAATCAGAAAACATACACTTGATACCTTTTCAAATCACAAGGCAAATTTCCAAATTTCAAACCATGAAGCATTTTTCAATTTCTCAAAATGTCTATTTTTTGAATTTTCAGAAAACATATCTTTTCATTCCCGCCCATCTAGGCCTCTTTTCATTTCCGCCCATCCCGGGCTGTAAGATAATTCAGTCAATCATATGACCTGTCGGTCCATAAGAGACTTTTACGTTCGGATCTAGAGATAATTCGGTCACCATACGGCTCTCGACGCCCATTTTCAATTGAGATAAATCATGTCAGTATGGGACTCTCTAATCGCACGATCTCGTCAGGTCAGATAGGAGTAACTCCTCCCCAGCTAAATGCTTGACCAATTTCATAATTCTCGACGATCCCACACGCCAGTGCACTTATAATTTTTCCTGGCGATCTTACATGCCAGTACACTTGTAGTTTCCCCGGCGATCCCACATGCCATTTATTCATAAAAATTTTCAGTTATAAATATCATCAACTTTCATTCAATAAATAAGTTCACGCCTCAATTTCTAATCAAAAATGAACTCAAGAATTTCAAATATTTCATCGCCAAATCAAGGCATTCAATTCAATTATTAAACTTACACAGCCATTTCATAAAGCTCAAGGCTTGAAAATAGTCGCGGCCATTTAACAATTTTCAAAGCTTGACTTTTCTTTCAATAAAATGATTTCCGAGCCTTTCCAACTCAAGGCAATCACTTGCCATCAAAGCGTACATTCATGGTCATATAGGACTCATCAAGCATTCAATTTCCACCCAAAAACAAGCCAAGGATCACAACTCTCAAACCTAGTCAGGTTTGGTTCTCATGGCACTCTCTCACAAAATCAGTTTATAAACCATCCGATTCATGCTCAAACTTCATATATTAGTAACCTAACATCCTAATAAGGGGTTAGGATAAACTTACCAAGTAATTAAGCTAGCCAAAATCCATGAAATCCTTCCTTAAAGCTCACGACTCAATTGGACTGAAATGGACAGATTTGTCCTCTTGGAAATCTAAATAAGAATCAACCACCAAACTTCATCACAATCATTCCAAACCTCCAGCAAAGACTTCTTCACATCCCAAGCTAGGGTTTATGAGCAACTCACCACTTGTTCATAGCAAGATCAGCCCTTAAATTACTCTCAAAGCTCACGGTTTGGTCAGGGTATGTCATTATGTTCGGTTCATGAAGATCAAGCGAAATCGATTATTAAACTCCATCAAATCCTTGTCAAACTTCAACCAATAACTCATCAGCATGCCAATCTAAGATTTAACGACATCCTACCAATTTTTCCAAGCAAAATCAATCCTTAAATCACCTGTAAAGTTCACGGTTTGGTCAAGAAACACAAGGGGCAGAATTTGTCCTCAAGATGTCACAAGAAGCTAGCCATGAATATCACTTCAAATCACCTTAAAAACCACTCTTGGACCATCATCTGACTGCACATAACCTTAAGTTAGGCTTGAGAGGTCACTTACCAAAAATGAGCTTCGAGAAATCCGTGAAATGGTCCCTCAATTCCTCTGTTCTTCCTCCAGCGGAATTGATCAGATTTTTAGTACACAAAACAACAAGGGATTAACCCTTAAATCCCATTATAATACATCCTCAACCTCAAATACATATTGTTATATGTCTTAACTAGGTTCAAGAAGTGCCTTACCGAAAGGTTGGGATGAAATGAGCTCAAAATTCCAACTTAGAGCTCATCGGGTCAAAATCAGGCTGGTCAGCGACCTTTTCTAGGAAAAATGGCTCCATGGGACAAACGGATAGGTGGATTTGGGCTCATAATATCTTGTTGGAACGGCAAGAGAATAAGCGTTCTAATAGTGGGTGGTTCGCCTCCATCAGATGGTGGACGACGAAGTTATTGCCGAAACAATGGAGGGTGTCGAGATTAGATTTTGAGCGAGTTGAACGAGAAAGAGAGTTTGAGAGTGAGGGAGTGTATGATCTTGAGGGTTCGGCCAAAATGAAGAAGAAGAAGGTGATGGCTTCCTTAGCAAGCCAAGGAAGAGAGAGAAGATGTGATGGTTATCATAGACTAGGTTTAGATTAGGCAAATGGAATTAGACTAATGTAATCAATGGTCTTGTCCTTATCTCCATAAAAGATCCTAAGGGTAATTTGACCATCTTGCCCTTTAATTTTTGGCCATTATAGAGAGAGAAGAATTGACTAAATTGCCCTTATCTTGTTTGAAAGAAAGGATATCCATCAAAGTGCAAAAGAGTAATTTCACACTTATCGTCCGAAATTTCACTTTTTCCAATCTTATAAGGGGAGTCGTGATCTTAATTTCCCTAGATGAGGCAGCGTCCAATTCTTTTCAAATTTTGAAATCCCTCAATGTCCGATACTCACTCCGAGGTCCAATTTATGTCGATTTCTCATCGACTGTAATTTTAGTTTATCTCAAACTGACAAAAATCGTGTGCCACTTGATTCGAACGGCGACGCCGATGGTGAGCAATTCCGTCAAGCCCAAATGGTCCTCCGGCGTGTGCGAATGGATGTCTGATTTGCTATTCTATTAAAGTTGACTTCCACGGCCGCCGCAACATTGACCGATCGATTGCACCCTGCTCCGATGATCATTGGCGACGAGATTGATCCCGTTCGACGCATCTTGAAGTGGGGAACATGACGCTCCCTATAGCTTCTCCGATCATGGCCGATTGGTGCTTCAATTCTTCGATTGAGATTTGGCCTGCAAATGTTCAAAAATGGCGCAAATTTGGGGAAGAAGGTGATACTGTTCGATTAGTCACTGGGTCGAACTCGATTCGATTCGGCAGACCCAATCGACTCAATCTCTTGAAATTGACCTGCAATTCTTTAGAATTTGTCAAATTAAGTCACCAATTTGAATTCAGGGGGATGAATTCTATTTGGAAATTCCATTTTCTCTAAAATCTCATAATGAATTGATCAAAAATCCCAATTTTGGTCTAGGATCCGATTACCCAATTTGTCAAATTGGAAGTCCTAATGGCCAAATTAGACCAAATTATCCCCACCAATCAATTCAGAATGATAAAAAACATAGGGGAGAGGTCTTACCTTTACATGAAAGTCCTTGATTTAAAAGTAATTTCAACTTTACCAATTCCAATGACTAAATTGCAATAAAATTATTTTTAAATTTTACTCAAATCGTGCAATTGAGCAATTTAAGCAAACAATTGGGCTAAATTGTAATGTAAGACTATTAGATTAAATATCAAGACTCCTAAAATGTCAAAAGTGCAAATTGAAAAGGCTCAAAACATATTTTTTGACAAATTCAACCTTATGTGTTATAAAGAAACACATAAGATCAAACTCGAGTTTTGACTTTTTATGAGGTCAATGACAAGAGAATAAAAATAAAATTATGGAACATTTTTTTCATGTTTTTGTGACCTCGAATGTTATTTTTGCTGATTTTTCATGTATTTTAATATTTTTCAAAATACTAAAAAAAAAGAAAAAAAAAATATGAAAAAACAATTTTTGGTTTAAAAAAATGATTCTTTGGACTTGGCCAAGGTTATCAAAGTTGATTTTATCATTTTTCGAATTTTTATGGATTTGTTTATGAATTTTTCAAAAAATAAAACTAGAAAAGACTGATCCAAAATCAAGTGTCGACAGCTGCTCCTCTTTGAGAGGTTTTACTTAAAGACAGGTGACTCCTGATTCTAGACCGACTCGACTGGGAAAAGGAAAAACGAATCCTGACATTTATTTTTTCTTATCCTGCTGGTGAATGCTCTTTGTCCATTAAGTTCTAGATAATATGTCAGAGAAAGAGTAGAGATATTTACCTGCTACTCACTTGCCTGATGCTTGTGTGGCATTCGCAGTGTGTGGCGAGTTCAAGTGAATATCTAGGAACTCGTATCATGAGTATCTTAGGGCAATTAAGCTCTAGCTTGTATGGTAGGTCAGACCAGAATGAGATTTCTATTTAACAGGAACCTAGAGATGACGCACCCATTCTTTGGAATTTGTCAAAGGTTTTGATCCGTATGGTGGATCAGACCATGAATAGGATTCCTATCTATAAGAAACCAAGGGATGACACACCCGTTCTTTGGGGTTTGTCAAAGGTTCGCCTTCTGTAAGGCTTACCAAAGAAATGACTTATTCTACCTGTGAGAACCCGTCAGAAATTCGATTTACCTACTGGATGGCTTACCCAAGGAAATGGTTCGTCTTACCTTTGAAGACTTGCCATGAATTCGATCCGTCAGTAGATTAGTTCGGGAAAAAGGCTCACCTATTGGAAGGTTTACATAAGGGAATGATTAGTCTTACCTTTGACGATTTGCCATGAATTCGATCAGTTAGTGGATCAGTTCGGGAAAAAGGCTTACCTATTGAAAGGTTTACCTAAGGGAATAATTTGTCTCGCTTGAAGAAGACTTACCATGGGTCTATAGAGAATGTATATCTAATTTTTCAAGTTTATCAAAGAGACTATTCTAGGATTTAGAGGTTTCCTAAAATATTACAGAAAGCCTAATCTAAAGATTGTCTTCTCGACATGTGATGTTCCATTCTAGGATCTGGAGATTCAAGATATCCTGCAAAAAGTTCAAATCTGCAAAACTTCTGTTAACTAGATTCTTCTGGAATTTAGGAGTTATCTAAAATCTCACAGAAAATTGAATCTGAAAATTTTCTTTTCAACATGGGAGGTTTCGTTTTGGGATTTGGGGATTCCAGGTATTCTGCAGAAAGCTCAAACCTACAAATTTTTCATTAAAATGTATTTTTCTGTGATATGGGGTTACTAGGGATCCTGTCACGCCCCGAACCCGGCGAGCGCGCAAACATCCTACCAAGTCGTTCCTTTATAAAAGTCTTCCAAGATCTTTCGACCCACAATACTCATAATCCAATTACCAGCGGAAGCTTCATCATCTCCACTCCATTCAATAAAATAAATGATTAGGGACAAATGGTAGTGGTTCCATTTTACAATTACAAATAGAATACAATCCCTAAGTTCACAGAATATTGTACTCATTCACTTATTACTTCCACGAATGCCAATCGTTGAACTTACTGATGCTCCATCGCCTAAAACCGGAAGAAAATGTTAATCTCCAACGGGATGAGATATACATCTCAGTAAGGTGGGTCCTAACCCTAAGTTAGGCCGACAGTCCACTTAGGCAGTCATAAACATCAGCGTTTCATGCAAATAAACACATGAGGCATTTAATTATCAACAATCACGCAGATGTCAGACAAGCAGTCATGGCATCACAACACATCACCAAGATCATGCACACACCGCCACGTCACACCATCACTTTTATCCTTCATACCTGTCTCATTCTTATGCCCGCGTTTAGAACGCATCAGGCTCGGTCCGCATAAATGCATCAGATCGTCATTGACAACCCGCGTAAATGTATCAGGTTTCAATGTTACTCCAGACCAGTGTCGACACATCACAACTCCGTCCCGCGTTTCAACGCATCAAGACTATGGCCTTCTCAACCCCGCTTCTCATACTCATCAAGGTGCCATTCAACTCCAAATCCCGCGCTTCAGCGACTTAGGGTATTCCTCACACCACCTCGCTTCTCATACACATCAGGGTCTTACCATATCACACTCATGACATGATTCCTTTTCGATCCACACACATAATGCTATGTGCAACTCAAGCACAATTCATATACTCATGGCATGCAAGACAGTCAAATCGACATTCAGACATGGTAGACAATTCAGGCACAAGCATTTGCACACATTCAAGCCTTCTATACCATTCTAGGACACCCAAAGAATAATCTCATTGAAGTCACTCGAAATCAATCATAATCTCACTCGACCCACCCAATTGAGTCCAATCTTCCTATCATAGGTTTAGGGTTTCCTTATCTCAAGTTTAATGTCACAAATTCTCTCCTCAAGCACCTCCTCAAATTCGGTCCATGTGGTCCAAGACCAAGTCCACCGCGCAACCTATTGAAATCCATCCAATGGTCAATTTTATTGCTCAATTGCCCAATTCATGGAACATAAACCTCATTGACATGTTCCTCAACATCATATATGTCTCAATGATCAAATTGAGAGTAAATTCCAATAATCAACAGCCCCCACAGAACGGGTATGCACAGAACCGAACCTGGCAATTTTTGGTTCTGTGTATACCTCAAATAATCAGCACTTAAACTACCTAAAATCCTCAATTTAATTATTAATTTACTTGCTAACATGTAGTTCTAAGGGTTGGGATGCCTCACCGAAAATTTGAGCTCAAGACGACATCAAATGGTCTAAGAACGACGCCGGTTCCTCCAAGTTTACCGCCGGTCAATTCTGGCCCTTCAAACACAAGACCCATTTGGGATCAAAACTCTATCAAATTCATCCCAAATTTTTACCACAACTCATCCAACTTTAATACTATAAGTGTAGAAGACTTCACCGAAAATTTGGAGCAATTTGAAGTTCGAAAGATCCCAGAACAGGTCTTTCCCCAAAACCGGTCAGAATCTAACCTCGCTTGACCTTTGTCCACTCAAATCGAGCTACGGGAAGATCTACAGAGTCAAATTGAGCTTATAATATGTTTATGGAAAGATAAGACAATAATATTTCATTTGGTGGTGGTTTTACCTCGATACGATTTCGAATGAAGAAGATATGGCCGAAATAGTGGGACGGTAGGACTAGTCGGCTGGGAGCTCTCGGATTCAAAACTGACCAGCCTGACCTTTACTCCTTCAAATGGCTCTATGGGATAAACGGTTGGGTGGATTTGGACCCATGATATCTTTTTAGAACGGCAAGATGATAAGCTTTCTATTTTCGGTGGTTTTACCTCAATCGACCATCGGATGAAAAAGTTATGACCGGAATAGTGAGTCGGTCGAAACTGGGCAGCGAGCGGGCGAGCAAGAGAAGAAGAAGAAGAAGAAGATGGTGTTGGTGGGTTGATGGTCGGTTAAGTGAGGGGTGAGAGAGTGAGTGAGAGAGAAATCTATATGCAAGGTTCAAGGTCAACTAGTTGAATGGTAGTTGGGGAAAAGTGGATATGTCCACTCAAGGGCTAATCCATTGACACGTATCCAATGTGTCAATCAAGCTAATCCAAGGGCCAAGATTCATCCAACTTTTCAGCAGCTTTGGGGTGTATAAAAGACCAAAATGCCCTCGTCCAATTATATAAATAAGACTAGGTCTTGAGGGACAAAATGGTAATTTTACACTCGACGTCCGGAACGTCGTTTTTCTAATTCCAATTTTCTTTGATAAGGCGACGGCCAATCCAATTGTAATGTTTGAATTCTTGATTCTCCATTCTTGAATTTCAAGATTTGTTTCTGAATCATTTCTCTATTCAATGCGATTCCAGCCTATCCCAAACCGACAAGTGGCTTTTACAGACCTTACGCGTATCGACCCTGTGATTCATATCGCAATTAGGGCTCGTCAATCCATGGTGACTTTGGTTGTCATGTAATTGTGAGGGTCTATCTCTAGTTCCGATGGTCTCGATCGTCACTGTTCGATTTAGGAAAATTTTACAAATTATACATTGGTTAAGCGACATCACCTGCGCTCCAATCGTATAACGCTGGCAATGCATTGTTTAATCGTTCTTAAATCAGCCTTTTATGGCTCTAAATGTCCCCTCGACAATCTTTATGGGCAAAGCGTCATTTCCTATTTGAGTTCCCTAGGTCCACGTACCTTGTCTCGTGTTAGCCTTTCTATTTTGATCAATCAACTCGAGATTGATCAGATCCGAGCGAGATACGACTGAAATACATCGCTAGATACAATTCTCATTAATGAGTCCGGATATGATAGGAACATCAAAATGTCACAACTCTTTCCCCCTTAAAGAAATTTCGTCCTCAAAATTTGCAACCTTCTAACCATCTAATCCCTTGGGGTATCGGCGTCTCATCGCATCCTCACTCTTCCGGATAATTCCTTTCATGACTTGACGATCTTACTTGTCCTTTCCGACCAAAGCCATCTTTCCTTAGGACTTGTCTCCTTCAGTCCTCAATTTGATTTGCTTCTCTCCATTCTCTTTCGATACTCCTAACATCTGTCAGCAGTTCATCCTCGAGCGTTCACATCATCTCTTCTATTTGTCCATCACCATTATTACTAAACCATCATCGAGTAGTTCATCCTTTAATGTCCATACCATTCGGCGTATCAATCCTGTCAAGGGCATGCCTTTTTTTTATCGGCATGTTTAATACTTGACCTCATGTTCAACTAACCAAATTTTTAGTCCATTCCATCGATAATATCGATGCAAGTCTGGACACATTTCTGCCATCCCAAGGGACACCATAATTCTCCCTTTGAACTTCTGATGAGGTCATTTATTTAAGTTACTTTTCAATATTGGACTCGTACTCTCGTCCATGGGACTTCAAGATTTCTACCCTCAATTTTGAGTTTTCTTTCCTAGGTATTCGAAAATCTGGATTTCCTCCCTGTTCTATCCATTTCCGTAACCCCTTAAATGCCAGGGTCTATTCATCGCAGCATCTCAATTCCTTTCTTACTTCACGCTTGATGCTTTAGGTAGTTATCAAACTTGTCAATTGGCAACCTTCCAATTTAGGAGCTGAATCTCTTATTTCCTTGAGCAAGGCCTATCTTTTATCCGTTAAATGCACAATGCTCGATTTTCACTTATATGCATCCGTTACTTATATTATCCTTTTCTAGGCGATATAGGATATTTCATCCTTAGTTCTTAAACAATCTCCTTCACACACGTTGTTCCTCATTCAATTTTTCTAGGCAACCACATACCTCAAATTCTTATGGTTTGCGTAAACTTGAAAACTCTCCATGTGAGTCGTGTTTTCCAACTTTGTCGTAAGAACATTTGCAAGCCAACTCCAACCATGCATTAGGTTTTCCAACTCATAAGACCTTACTATCGCGATGTACATGCACTGCCATATCAAATTGACTTGTTACGTCTCAAATTTTCTTTCTGCGACCCTTCGTCATGATCCTTATGATCTTTTCACTTTCCAACAGAAACACCAGTATCAGCGCGGTCATTGACTAGGCTTTAGTTCTTGGGATTCCTTTTCATATTCATTCGTTCGTTGGCGCCACACCTCATCCTTAGTCTATTCCCTTAGCAAAATAGCTCCTTTGGGAAATCTTCCCACAACGTCTATACCAGACTATTTTGACCCATCAGACTTAGGAAGTCTCAAGCCTCAATAGCTCACGTCGGCCTCAGTCAGCCTATCGCCAGCTCCTACTTTCGGGGATCCATAGTGATTCCACTCCTTAGAACTACCTGGCCAAGGAATTTTACCTTATTAGGTCCACAGCTCGTGCTATTCATACTTAGCGTACAACGAGCACTCTCTTAGGGTTCATAGGATGCTCTCAGAGGTTTTTATCATATCCCTCACGACTCCTTAAACAAATCCAATCATCGTCTCTCGTCTCTCAAGACGGTGACAACCCATCCAATTATTCCTTGGATGCTCAGTCTGGCTATTGCCAACTCCTTTTTACCATGTATCAAATCTTTCAAATTGTCCCTCACACTTTTCATTTGAGAGCTCAGACCTTGGCTCTCTTTGTCACGGGTCTCCACTAGGACCACACAACATTTTGTCCATTTTTGTTACTCTTTCTTTAGGAAGCATTAGTGTCTTGACCTCTTGGTTTCACAACCAGCTAATGCGACCTTATCTCAATTCTGTCTGTCCCACTAAATGTCAACATTATCCTGGAATTCAACATCGTCTACAAGACAGTCTCTCAAACTTAACTTCCCTTACAGTAATCATTTCAGTTTTGCGTCGTCTTTCTCAGTCTAGACGCTCAATCTTAATATCAAGATGATTATGATTTCCTTTTCCTTCCACACTAGGGTCTCTTACCATATGAATGAAACTATACACTCCAGTGGCATTCTCTTATTTCAAATCCACCATGTCCTTCCTATTTCATAGAACATTGATCTTGGAGTCTGCGCCAACGGCGGTATTTTACTCCAGAACGTAGATGCCACCATACTCGGCATTCTTCTCCCCATAATTCAGTCACTTCAAGTGACAATATCTATTCGTCCTTGGTTTTCACAAATTCATATTTTAGATATTTAATTCGACTTCCTCAAGTCGCCTTGCGATTACAATCTAAGCATCCTTTTTTGCTTATTCACCCATTCATTAAAATCGCAAGTAACTAGGACCATCAAATCCATTCACCTTTCTTTCCATCAATAATCATGTCATGATCCAATCGTTCTTAAGGACAACGCCCTATTCTCTAGGGGTGATAACTCGCAATGCCACTTTTAGTGATTTCGATTCAACCTCAATCAATCTCATAAAATCCACAAGGTCTGACAAACTGACACATCAGTCTCCTTATTATTCCTCACGACAACAAAAGGTTAATCACCATAAGTCTTATGTCATAATAACGACATTTCCTTACAGGCACATTCTATGTTCCATAAGTGAAGTTCTCTTTTCTCACAATCTATGAACATAAATTCTCTTACTTATTCCTCTCCCGATCATCCACTTCTTTCCTTGATGTCCATTGCGGTTCATCAGATTCAAGAATAGCAATTAGCATAAGGCCTTCAAATCTCAATCCACTCAGAGACTTCACGTCTCATTTAAAGGGTCCTTGACCACCTTTACCATATGCTTAAACGACCTTGAGAGCTCTGTCTCACACTGGTCGATCGCCCTTGAATCCTTTCAAGATTATTCGGATCCAAACAACCTTTGCTCACGAGCAATCCCAAGAAGATATTTTTCATCGAACAACTCAACAAGGGTAGTCCAAGCAGATATCATGCCCTTGAGGAAATCCTTCCTCTAGTGACCTTTCACCAATTACTAACAGCCTCTTAAGGCTAAAACTGTCAGGGTCACTTTCTTTCCTTAGTGTACCCAAACCTCTAAGGTTTCCTTATCAAGATCCCCAATCAGAGGGATACAATTTCAAATCCTTTCCCTCTACCTGACTCAGTCAATCTCAACATTATACATAGTTTTACAAGCTTTTCCAAACTCTTGTGGTCCTTCCCACACATTCAATTTAGAAAATATTAACTCAGAGTCACCTTTCTTGTGACATCCATCATTTTAACTCATCAGTACTAGCATCTGTCACCACATTAACTTAGATAATCATGGTTCCTCCTCCTCGAGCTTGCTTAACCAACAAATTTCCTCATTTCCATTTAAAGTTCCCACGACCCATTTAGCTCTTGGGTCTCGTACGATTAACAGATCGAGCCATATTCTCTTTTGGTACTCATACTCCAATCGCCCATCTTTACTCAATTCTCGTGATCCATATCAGTTCTCGGATCTTCCATACCATGTATAGTCGAGCCTAATGCTCTTCTACGACCATACCTTGGTCGTTTAACCTTATTAGGTTCTCATGTCACTTGAACCACTATGATTCCCTCCAAGAATCAAAAACTTAAGTCATCTACTCAAGTCTATCAGTCTCAGGCTGCTCATCTCATCATTCATCATTATCAACCTTATAGTGGTTCCCAAACAACTCTCAACTAGTTGTCCATTATCCAAAGATTCCAGATTCTCATTAGTCAATGACTATTCAACAGTCAACAAGGTAACTTCTCAATCTTCAGCCAATTACTAGGCAAGCCTCAACTAGGCCAAAACTCAACTAGGTTAGTACCGAGCAAGTACTCAAGGCAGCAATTCAATGAGTCAATCGATCATGCTATAAGTCTAAGGCATCTGCCACTCCGTCACAAACACGACATGCTTTCTCATTCTCAACAGGCATCAATTCAATGGGTATTAACCCCACATGTCATCTACTCTCTCAGTTGATGCCAATTACAAAACATGCCCAATAGGCCAATCATAAACATCACTTTTCCTTTCAAATGGCAATCACTGCCAAGCACAAAGTTTTTAATTATACCAATCACAGACATCATTTCATATGTCATGCCACTTTTGAAAATTTTCTTCTTTGATCAATCTTGTGACATACATCTCTTAACTACAATTGGACTCAACCTGATGCCTAGACTTTCCCTTTCAAGTTATGACTTGGTCATTCCTGCCTCTTGCCATCTTAGAAGCTTGCAAGGAGCCGCTCCTTGTCCAGACCTATCTGTCCTGGCGATCACTCCCCACCCTCATCAAACCTGGCCACTGCAGGTTGTCCCAAGTCATACATCTACGGAGAAAGCCCTGTTCCACATGTCTCGTACCATGCTTCATGACGGTTTATAGGTATCTCATCAACGTGTCCCATACCAAGCGACAGTTTATTAAGTCCAATAATGATAAAATCATGCACACCCTCATCAACTTTCGTTTCAAAGCCACAAACACATAACAGCATGACTGTCCTCACCACTTGTCACATCAAAATCGCCTTCAGATCAATTCCTATCCATTGAAGAGTTCTAATTCCACTGATCAATTGCCTATATTCAACCATATACCTCAAGTGGAGTCGCTAACTAAATCAAATCCATAAGCATTCGATCACAATCGGTCTTTAATCCAATATACCTTGTATACACCTCACCTCATTTCATTCAAGGCTAACAATAGCAATTGATATCTAAACCATCAAGATATCACGCAATTCATGCCTGAATCTACCAATACCAGTTGTCTCTTTATAACTCATACTCCCCAAGTCGGGTCATTGACAAACCACAATCACAATCATATAACCCAATCAACCCTTCATTCATAAGTTATTCCCTAGCAACCTCAAATCTAAGCTTATGACTCCTCAATTTCTATTTACTTCCTTGTGAGCCTTATTCAAAAAATCACTCAAAATCATCCATTAAATCAGCACTAAGACCATTAGAATACTACACAAGTTCAAGCCTATAATCCTCAAGATTTAGCAATCCATGCTTATCCCATAAGGTCTCACTACCTACTTGTCCTCTAGTCATCGCTTCTTATCACTCCAAGTCTCAATCACATTGGATCAAGCTGACCTTGCTCTGATACCAAACAAATAGAGATGTCACGCCCTGAACCCGACAAGTGCGCGAACATCCCACCATGCCATTCCTTTATGAAAGTCTTCCAGGATCTTTCGGCTCACAATACCCATAATCCAATTACAAGTGAAAGCTTCAGTCATCTCCACTCCATTCAATAAAACAAATGACTAGAGACAAATAGTAGTGGTTTCATTTTACAATTACAAAATAGAATACAATCCCTAAGTTCACAGAATATCTTGTACTCATTCACTTATTACTCCCATGAATGCCAATCGTTGAACTTACTGATGCTCCATCGCCTAGAACCTAAAGAAAATGTTAATCCCCAACGGGGTGAGATACACATCTCAGTAAGGTGGGTCCTAACCCTAGGTTAGGCCGACAGTCCACTCAGGCAGTCATAAACATCAGCGTTTCATGCAAACAAACACATGAGGCATTTAATTATCAACAATCATGCAGATGTCAGACAGATAGTCATGGCATCACAACACATCACCACGATCATGCACACACAGCCACATCACACCACCACTTTCACCCTTTATACCTGTCTCATTCTCATGCCCGCGTTTAGAACGCATTAGGCTCAGTCCATGTAAATGCATCAGACTGTCATTGACAACCCGCGTAAATGTATCAGGTTTCAATGTTACTCTAGGTCAGTGTCGACACATCATAACTCTGTCTCACGTTTCGACGCATCAGGACTATGGCCTTCTCAACCCCACGTCTCATACGCATCAGGGTGCCATACAACTCCAAACCCCGCGCCTCAGTGCCTTAGGGTATTCCTCACACCACCCCGCGTCTCATACGCATCAGGGTCTTACCATGTCACACTCATGCCATGATTCCCATTCAATCCACACACATAATGCTATGTGCAACTCAAGCACAATTCATATACTCATGGCATGCAAGACAGTCAAATCGACATTCAGACAGGGTAGACAATTCAGGCACAAGCATTTGCACACATTCAAGCCTTCTATACCATTCTAGGACACCCAAAGAATAATCTCATTGAAGTCACTCAAAATCAATCATAATCTCACTCGACTCACCCAATTGAGTCCAATCTTCCTATCATAGGTTTAGGATTCCCTTACCTTAAGCTTAATGTCACAAATTTTCTCCTTAATCACCTCCTCAAATTCGGTCCAAGTGGTCCAAGACCAAGTCCGCCGCGCAACCTATTGAAATCCATCCAATCGTCAATTTTATTGCTCAACTGCCCAATTCATGGAACATAAACCTCATTGACATGCTCCTCAACATCCTAGCATGTCTCAATGATGAATTTGAGACTCAATTCCAACCATCAACAGCACCCACAGAACCGGTATGCACAGAACTAAACTGGGCAATTTTCGATTCTATGTATACCTCAAATAACTAGCCCTTAAACTACCTTAAATCCTCAATTTAATCATTAATCTACTTGCTAACATTTAGTTATAAGGGTTGGGAAGCCTCACAAAAAATTTGAGCTCAAGGCGACGTCAAATGGTCCAAGAACGGCGCCAGTTTCTCCAAGCTTACCGTCGGTCAGTTTTGGCCCTTCAAACACAAGAAACTCCATCAAATTCATCCCAACTTTTTACCATAGCTCATCCAACTTTAATACTATAAGTGTAGAAGACTTCACCGAAAATTTAGAGCAATTTAAAATCCAAAAGACCCCGAAACAACAGGTCTTTCTCCAAAACCGGTCAGAATCTGACCTCGCCAAACCTTTATCCACTCAAATCGAGCTACAAGAAGATCTATAGAGTCAAATTGAGCTTATAATATGTCTATGGAAAGATAAGACAATAACCTTTCATTTGGAGATGGTTTTACCTCGATCCGGTATCGAACGAAGAAGATATAGCCGGAATAGTGGGACGGTCAGACTGGTCGGCTAGGAGCTCTCGGATTCAAAACTAGCCAGACTGACCTTTGCTCCTTCAAACGACTCTATGGGACAAACGACTGAGTGAATTTGGACCCATAATACCTTTTTAGAACGGCAAGATAATAAGCTTTCTATTGTCGATGGTTTTACCTCAATCGACTAACGGATGAAAAAGTTATAGTCGAAACAGTGAGTTGGTCGAAATAGGGTTGCGAGCTGGCAAGCAAGAGAAGAAGAAGATGATGAAGATGGCGTTGGTGGGTTGATGGTCGGTCAAGTGAGGGGTGAGAGAGAGAGAGAGAGAGAGAGAGAGAGAGAGAGAGAGAGAGAGAGAAAGCTATATGCAAGGTTCAAGGTCAACTAGTTGAAAGGTAGTTGGGGAAAAGTGGATATGTCCACTCAATGGCTAATCCATTGACACATGTCCAATGTGTCAATCAAGCTAATCCAAGGGCCAAGATTCATCCAACTTTACGGTAGCCTTAGGGTGTATAAAAGACCAAAATGTCTTCGTCCAATTATATAAAAAAGGCTAGGTCTTGAGGGGCAAAATGGTAATTTTACTCCCGACGTCCAGAACGTCGTTTTTCTAATTCCAATTTTCTTTGATAAGGCAACGGCCAATCCAATTGTATTGTTGAAATTCTTGATTCTCCATTCTCGAATTTCAAGACTTGTTTCTGAATCATTTCTCTATTCAATGCGATTCCAGCCTATCCCAAACCGACGGGTGGCTTTTGCAGACCTTACGTGTATCGACCTTGTGATTCATATCACAATTAGGGCTCGTAAATCCATGGCGACTTTGGTTGTCATGTAATTGTGAGGGTCTATCTCTAGTTCCGATGGCCTCGATTGTCACTGTTCCATTTAGGAAAATTTTACAAATTATACATTGGTTAAGCGGCATCACCCGCGCTCCAATCGTATAACGCTAACAATGCATTGCTTAATTGTTCTTAGATTGGCCTTTATGGCTCTAAATGTCCCCTCGACAATCCTTATGGGCAAAGTGTCATTTCCTATTCGAGTTCCCTAGGTCCACGTACCTTGTCTCGCGTTAGCCTTTCCCTTTTGGTTAGTCAACTCGAGATTGATCAGATCCGAGCGAGATACAACTGAAATACATCGCTAGATACAATTCTCATTAATGAGTCCAGAAATGACAGGAAAATCAGAATGCCACAGATCTTCTAGAAAAATAAGCTTGAAAATCCTTCTTTACAAAGCGAGGCATCCTTCTAGGACCTAGGGCTACCATGAGTCTTGCCGAAGTTTAAACTTGGAAGGTCTTTCCTCCTTAAGAAAACGTCAGTAACCTGGAGGTAATGATAGTTATCAGACTGGCAAAGCTTTATAGCTAGAAATGCAGTCATGAAAAGTGAATTATGATGTTGGAGGTTATCCAAAGCATCTCGCAACATGCAAAGGCGATTAAAAATTCCATGTAAGGAAAACTTGGATCAAACAATTTGAAATTTTCAAAAGATTTTGTTTAAAACATCTTATTGGATTATTTTCATCAAAGAAGGCTTCTCACCGATTCCTTGCCATTGGTCTTTTACAAAGAAAGCACTCGAACTTCCTACTAACCTGCCTCTAGGTTTCAAGGCCATTCGCAGCGCGTACATTTCGATTGATCGGGAGGCCTTCCTTGGGATCGTAATGTTGGGCTTGGGCGCGGTTTCCAAAAGGGGACTCACTTTTCGAGTCAAGTCTTTTAAAAGAGAGTTTATGTCACCTGCTCCGGATTTACAAGTCAAGAACCCTGCAAAATGAGAAAGAAAAAGTCTTGCTCGTACTTCTTCGAGCTAAGGTATACATTAAGTGTCTTAATCAGAAAAGACTATCAAAGGTTGTAACATTTGTGGGATTGAGGACTGAAAAAGGCTCTTTTTGGCTCGGAATCGTAAAGGGTTTGACGTCGGTGATCATTGTTGATTTGTTACCTGTCTAATCCCTAATTAGTGATTATTCGATAAATATTTTTAGTCCATCAAAAAATCACTATGCAATCGAGAGGTGCCTCTTCAATTCTAAGAGAACAAATCCATCCAATTTTCGACGATCGCTGTTCATCTTCTCGTGTTGACTAGTTAGTTATGGTCTAACGGGGACTACTCTTGGCTAAATAATTCTTGGGGATCCCTTATCGATTCAGAATCTGTTGGGGACCAAAATGTCCGGTAATCTCTTGATGTTTCTATAATCAATCCTTGTGATGTTCAAACGTTCGAACGGTCTTCAATCTGACCTTTATCAAGTGTTTTCCCTCTCTCCTAACGTACATGGATTTGGCTTTTTCTCTTTTTCTGTCTTTTGAAATCCCGCCTTTCCTTTTCTCTTTTGGAATCAAGATCTCTATCACGCCTCGCGCCTCAAGCACAAGCACGCGAACATCCCTGCAAGCAAACCAATAACAATCTCTCGGCAGTCCCAAGATCCAACAATAAAAGTTGAGAAATATAATAAATACACCACGCATGCGGAAGCGTTACTAACATAAATTCCCGTACAATATATATATAGATTAAGTGGGACCCGGATAGCTCAATAACATTCATACATCATATCGTACTGTTCATACAGATACTAACTACTAAGATTCGCTAAACAACAGAGCGACAGGGTAAGCACGTCAAAAGGAACATCCACAAAATCCATCAAGAGCGGGTTAGGTCGTCAGTCAAAAGATCGATCCACCAACTGAAGTATCCTAGAATGAACTGCTGGAGTCGCTCGTATCCTCAGCATCCTCGGTCAGCTAGTATTCGGAAAACGTCTCGAACGGGACCTCGACGGAATCCTCCATAGTAACCTCCTGCGATGGCTCAGCAAGGTCCCCCTCGGACGCCTCTAGAACTATGACCTCCTCCTACTCCTGCTCCTCGGTAAACTCCATGGTCGGTGTCCACTTTGGTCTATTCCTAGACCCTACTACTGACCCTTCAGGCAACTCCTGCTCTGCTACAGTCTGGCACCAATCGGGTATGACACCCTGTGGTACCTCATGGGGCTTCAACGGCCCTATCTGTTAGTCCCTCTCCTTCTTGAACCACGCCTCGAATCTATGAGGCTTCCACTCAGGCTTACCCTTGTCTAACCATATTATAGTATATTTCCTCACATATACGTTCCCCTACCTATCCGAGAACTCATCATAGTACGCCGTCATCTCCTTTGGGTCCACGAAGCAAATGGGCCACATAACTACGGCCTAGGATCTGTAAAGGAAGGGTTCCCCAAAATGGGTGAGATACACATCTCACTAAGAAAAACCTAACCCTAGGTCAGGTAGAAAGTTCACTTAGGTAGTCGCATCCCTCAACAGACCCAAACTCATGAACATACAAGTATAATAATCACAATTCAATCACAACAACATACAGAAGACAGGCACGCATTTATGATCTCGTGTCACACTCAGATGCACATATACTCTTAGCTTGTCACTTCTCCACTTCTATCAACTTCGCCTATCTCATTCTCTAGCCCGCGAACTAATCGCCTCAAGCTCGGTCCGCGTAAATGTATCAGACCGTCATCAGTGACCCGCGTAAACGCATCAAGTCTCGATGAATCTCCAGGCAAAGCTCACTAACTCATTCTTCGTCTCGTGAATAATTCGCATCAGGACCGTGGCTATCTCAACCCCGCGACTTCGTCGCATCAAGGCGCCACCTAACCATACTTCACCCCGCGATCCTGTCGCATCAGGGTATCAACTTCCGCTCCACGTCTCACACGCCTCAAGGCCTCGCCATGCCATGCTCGTGCCATATCACATCGTATGCCTTGATTTTTTTTAATTCAGTTTCACACTCACTAGCAAATGTGCATTCAAATGCATTTCATAAATTCAGTGGTATGCAAATCAATTCAAATGGTATACAAACATGGCAAACAACTCAGGCATAGGCAATGTCACACGATCATTCATTAACATCTTAGGGCATATCAAAATTATCCCATTTGGCAATCTCTCATACATCATTCCAATCGACCCTCGACTTACCCAATCGAGTCCAATCCCCCTAGCCTCGGTTTAGGAATCTCTTGCCTTAGCTCCGCAATACAAATTTCTCCTTCTTGGATCACCTAAGTTTTGGTCAACCAAGGTCTACACCCAGACTTGTCGCGTAACCTAGAATTTCAACCAATTCGTCAAATTTTCGTACCCAATTCCTCAATCCATCAATCTCAATCATCCATAACTCAACCCTCAACACCTTACCACATCATAATCATCAAATTTCAGCTCAAAACATTCACCATCAGCCCACCACAGATTCGGTTTGGGACCGGCACCGAACCGGTTCCACTTGGTTTAGCACTAATCGGGTCCAACCGGTCTTAATCTACTCCCAATCCATCAATTATATGCTATCCTACTCCTTAACATGTCTACCTAAGGATTTGGAAGGCTCACCGTGAATTTTGAGTCGGTTGCTCGCCGAAAATTTGTCCGAAGTCGCCGGATCACCTACAGTTAGAATACCGGCAGTTTCTGGGCAAAATATACAAGGCCGGTTCGTGGTCAAAAACTTATCAAATAAATCCTCAATTTTTACCACAAAATGCTATATGTGTCTACTGAGTCTCCACGAAATTTGAGCTCAAGAATCAAAGGTTTCAGTCATCAAAAGGGCTGAGAACCGGACCTACCTTAGGTATGTTCCGATTCCGTCAGCTCTTGGGAAATCGGTGGCTCGGGACAGCTCGGTGCTCCAAATGTCGTGATTCTTATTGAAGGAGTTCGGCAAGACGTAGAGCTTCGCTGTGGTGGTCGGTCGATGGTCGGTAGGTGGCCGGAAGGGCCAGTTATGGGCTGCTAACGGCGGCGTCGGATCTGGTCGAGCGGCGATAGAAACTGAAGAGGAAGAAGAAGAAGATTTCGGTGGCTTGAGGGGGTGGTCTGGCGTAATGGTGGTGAGGAGAGAGAGAGGGGAGGCTATATTCAAATTATGGTCAAAGGGTTTGATTGTTAGGTGAGCCAAATAGTTGATATGACCACCACCCTTGATCTCTTGACACTTGGCATGTTGTCTTCCTCATGGAGATCCAATGGCCACCTTTTAGTCTCCATTTTTGGCAGCCAAGGGAGGGCATAATGTCCAATTTGCCCTTCTTCACTTATAAAGGCAAAGTTCTAAGCTTGAGGGCGAGACGGTCATTTTACCCCCGACATTCTGAACGTCGGGTTTCTCATTCCAGGATTATTCGATAGGACGACGGCCAATCCAAATGATGTTGGAATTCTTGATTTTCCATTTCAAACTTTTCAGGACTCATTTCTGATAATTTTCTCTATCAAACGTGATTCCAGCCTATCCCGAACTGATAGGTGGCTTTTGCAGACATTACGCGTATCGATCTCGTGATTCTCATCACGTTTAGAGCGCGTCAATTCATGGCGGCTTTGGTTGTCATGTAATTGTGAGGGTTTATCACTATCCCCTATGGTCTCGATCGTCACAGTCCGATTTAGGATAATTTTGCAAATCATACGCTAGTTAAGCGGCATCACCCGCGCTCCAATTGTACGACACTCACATGGTAATCCTTAATCATTCTTAGATCGGCCTTTTAGTGGTTCTAAATATCCTCTCGACAATCTTTATGGTCAAAGCGTCATTTCCTATCCGAGTCGCCTAGATCCACGTACCTCGTCTCGCGTTAGCCTTTCCCCTTTGGTCAGTCTACTCAAATTGATCAAATTTGAGCTGAATACGAATGTAATACATCGCTTGATATATATAAACTTCTCATTACAGAGTTTGAAGTTGATTGAAAATCAGAATGTCATAACTCTTCCCTCCTTACAAAATTTCGTCCTCGAAATTTACATTACACTCAATTACTCAAATAAGTGGGGGTGTTGTCGCCTCATCTTCTCTTCATTCTCCCATGTGGCTCCTTCTGTTCCATGGTGCTCCCATTCTATTTTGACCAGCGGAATCTTCTTATTCTTGAGGATTTGCTCCTTCCGGTCCTCGATCCTTATTGGATTCTCTACGTAAGACACTCTGTCGTCCACCTCTATGGCTTCATGGTCTAGCACATGTGTCGGGTCAGGTTCATACTTTCTTAGCATTGACACATGGAATACATTATGTACCTAGGATAGATTTGGCGACAAGGCAAGCCGGTAGGCCAAAGTTCCAATTCTCTCCAGTATCTCAAAAGGGCCACATATCTTAGGCTCAGCTTCCCTTTCCTTCCAAATCGCGAAAGTCCCCTCATTGGTGACACCTTGAGGAAGACATAATCGCCCACTTGAAACTCCAGGGATTTATACCGCTTGTTTGCATAGCTCTTCTGGCGACTCTGCGCCGTCCTCAGTCTATCCCGGATTACCTTCACTACTTCCACCGATTATTCTACCAATTCTGGGCCTATAATACTTCTGCAAGCTCTTCCATAGAGGACTTCAAATAGTGCCATCTGTATACTCTGCTGGTAGCTATTATTGTACACAAACTCTACCAGATGTAACTACTCTTCTCATCCGCCTATGAAATCAATGACGCACGCTCTCAATATGTCCTCGAGCGTTTGGATCGTCCTTTCTGATTGTCCATCTGTCTGGAGATGGTATGCCGTACTGAACTGCAGTCGGGTCTCCATGGCCTCTTGTAGGCTCTTCCAAAAATTCGCCGTGAATTTCGGATCCCTATCCGAGATGATCGTCACTGGCACTCCGTGTAATCTTACTATTTGTCTCATATACAACTCTGCGTACTTATCCATGGCGAAGTCCTTTCATGCAGGAATGAAGTGGGCGGACTTGGTCAATCGATCCACGACTACCCATATCGAGTCATGACCTCTCTGACTCCTCGAAAGTCCCATTACGAAATCCATGGTTATGTGCTCCCACTTCTATTCCGGAATCTCTAATGGCTGCAGCAGTCCTCCAAGTTTACAATGCTGCGCCTTCACTTGTTGGCAAGTCAAACACTTAGCCACGTATCTTACCACGTCTACCTTCATTCCGTTCCACCAATAATGTTGTCGCAAATTCTGGTACATCTTTGTACTTCCAAGGTGGACACTATAGTTGCTCCTATGAGCCTCTAACAAAATTCTTTCTCGGAGTCCTTCATCCTTTGGTACACATAAACGTCCTCGGAACCTCAAAATTTCGTCCTCAGACACTAGGAATTCTAGCTTCCTTTTCGTCGCATCCATATCAACAATTTTTTGAATCTCCGGGTCCGTAGACTGTAATGCCTTAATCCCTTCTTGGACCTCAGGTTCCACCCTCAGAGTCACTATCAAACTGGATAACTAATCGACCTCTAGTCTGAACTCAGAATCCCTCAAGTCCTCTATCGTCGGCCAACTTCTCACTAGCAGGTATGCAATACTTGACTTTCGACTTAATGCATCTGCTACTTTGTTTGCTTTCCTAGGATGATATAGTATCTCACAATCATAATCTTTCAATAGCTCCATCCACCTACGCTGCCTCATGTTCAGCTCTTTCTGAAAAAATAAATATTTCAAACTCTGGTGGTCGGTATATATTTGAAACTTCTCGCCACAAAGGTAGTGTCTCCAAATCTTTAGGAAAAATACATTCGTCGCTGACTCCAGGTCATGAGTCGGGTAATTCATCTTGTGTGGCCTCAACTGCCTGGAAGCATAGGCTACTACCCTGCCATGCTGCATCAATACACAGCCCAATCCTTTCAACGAAGCATTGTTGTAAATCTCATATCCTCCCGGTCCCGACGGAATGATCAGTACTGGTGCGGTCGTCAATCTGTGCTTAAGCCCTTGGAAACTTTGCTTACATCTATCAGTCCATTCAAACTTCGTTTCCTTCTTCGTCAACCGCGTCAATGGGACGGCTATGGATGAGAATTTCTCCACAAATCGCCTATAATATCCTACCTATCCCAAAAAGCTTCTGACCTCCGTAACCGTAGTAGGCCTCGGCCAATTGGTTACTTCCTCTATCTTTGCAGGATCCACTACAATCCCTTCACCAGACACAACATGACCTAGAAATGCTACCATGTTCAGCCAAAATTCACATTTGCTTAGCTTCGCATACAGTGAATGTTCCCTTCGGATCCTCAGTACAATTCTTAAATGCTCTTCATGTTCTGCATCGCTCCTTGAGTAAATCAAGATATCGTCAATGAAAACTATGACTAATCTGTCTAGAAACTCCTTAAATACTCAATGCATCAAGTCCATGAAAGCAGCCGGAGCGTTAGTCAATCCAAACGGCATCACCGTGAACTCATAATGACCATATCTCATCCTGAAGGCAGTCTTTGGTATGTCTTCCTTCTTAACCCTCAACTGGTGATACCTTTTCCTCAAGTTAATCTTCGAAAATATTGTTGCTCCTTGCAATTGATCGAATAGATTATCAATCCTCGGTAGTGGATACTTGTTCTTCACCGTCACTTGATTCAGCTGCCGGTAGTCAATGCATAGACGCAAAAATCCATCCTTCTTTCTTACAAACAGCACTGGTGCTCCCCACAACGAAACACTTGGTCGGATGAATCCCTTATCCAGTAACTATTGCATCTGCACCTTTAACTCTTTTAATTCTAATAGGGACATCTTGTATGATGCTTTCGATATCGGCTCCGTCCCAGGGACTAACTCAATTTCAAACTCTATGTCCCTTTCTGGCGGTAACCTTGGCAATTCATGGGGAAACACATCCGGAAACTCACGCGCTACCGGGATATTCTCTAACTTTGGCTCCTCGGTAGTCGTTTTCATCACTGCTACTAAGTGTGTCCGACATCCTTCAGACATCAACTTAATTACTTCCAAAGATGAGACTAAGGGAATCGAGATTCCTTCTCGACTTCCCACCAATTCAAAGCTAGGGCAGCCTCTCGGATAGAACCGAATTGTTCTGCTTCCACAGTCTATCACGGCCTCCTGCTTAGCCAACCAATCCATTCCTATTATTACGTCAAAGTCAAACATGGGCAATACTGCTAGGTTAATGCTTTTTTATTTCCCCCAATCACTATCTCACAACCAGCGTAGCCCAACGAAACTATTGTGTTATCCTTTAAGGGTGTGGTAATATGCAAGATTATGCTCAACGGTTTCAATTTCATGCCTACTAATTCAGTAAACTGTGCAAACACAAAAGAGTGTGTGGCATCAGGGTCAAACAATACATAAGCAGTCTGGTTGCATAAGTAGACCGTATTTGTGACCACTCCTGGCGCATCTTCCGCCTCGCTGCGATCTACAGCTTATACTCTACCCTGTGCCGATGGTCTGCTTTGTTCGATCTGAGGTACGACAGTCGACGGTCCAGCTTGTGGCCTCTGTCCTTGCGGTCGACTCACCGGTGCTTGGTTTGGAAACATCCTCATCTGGTGGCCTAATTGACCACACTTGAAACATGCTCCTGTCCTCACTGGGCATGGCCCATTTCCATGCCTTCTGCCATACAGTCTGCAGCTCCAGTTCGCTGGGTTCGACGGTTTCACTATTTTCTTTCTTGCGGGCGGAACGAAACGTCTGTTATTTGCCATTGGTCTCTTGCTCATCTAGCTATTGTCTCTAAACAATGGGAACCGTGATCCAGTTGCGGTATTTCTTTCTCTCAAATCCCATTCAATCATTTGGCCTCGCTTATATATCTCCTAGTAGGTCATCAAGTTCAGAGCGATCATCTGGCTGCGGAGTTCGGGTCTCAGACCATCTCTAAACCTCATTGCCTTCTCCAAAGGGTCCTCCACAAATCGAGGTGCATACCTCGAGAGTCTCGCGAACTCAGCTTCATACTGGTCTATTGTCAACTGGTTTTGACGCAGTTGTAGGAACTCAACCTGTTTCCTTTCCCTGGCTGTTTCTGAAAAATACTTATCGTTAAAGGTCGTCTTGAAGGCATTCCAGTTCAGGGCCACTCCTTCAGGGAAAACTCCATCCTTGGTGGTAACCCACCAGTCATTTGTTGTACCCTCTAGTTGGTACACAGCCAGCAGCACTTTCTCCTCATATATGCATCTTAGCACCCCAAAAAGCCTTCTCTAGCTTCTCTATCCATCTGAGCGCTAGCTCGGGATCTTCAATTCCGTCAAACTGTGTCGGCTTTAGTTTCATGAACTGCTCCACCAGTTGGCCCATCTGCCTGGCCACAACAATTTCCTCTTGAGGGTTTATTGTTTCATTGCTCTGGTTTGGGTCGCCCTGACTTCCACTTCCTCTAGCATTGCCAATGTTGGCATTCACGACTGCTAGGGCGGCTCCTACTGCCTGGGTTATGGCAGTGTCTCGATCTTCGGCCTGCCTTTCTATAATGTCTCTGAGTCCCTCCATTGCCCTCAGTAGACCGTCCACTCTTAGGTCTTCAGCTACGGGCGGCCTCGAGCTAGAGGCTCCGCCTCTTGGTCTTCCAGCCCTCCTAGGTGGGTTACTCATCCTCACTCCTTTCTACTGAACCTGATCCATCACAAGTTCAGCAAGAAGTTAGTAACTTACTCATTCATCCAATCTAGAGTTACCAACTACTCCTTAACAGAAGCAGTTATACAACAACAGTACTCCATACATCAATTTCAGAAACGTTTCAACCAATGGCCCATGGCCATTCCTCATTTCCATTCATTCCAGGAATTCACTAAAACCAATCACTTTCATTCATCAGGCAAGTTAAGGTCCAGAAATGACCTTTAATCCTAAGTAGAGAACTTAATTCCTTATGCCTTGCCACAATCTTACCAAGGTCACACCATCCATAGGTGTCAGGTCACATGCTAGGCATTCCATGCCTTGCCATGACCAGTTTCTTAAGGTCTCGCTATCCGTCCTTGTCCCAACTTAATCCTCCTTATCACTCTAATCCTCAATCAACTTTGGATCGAGCTAACCTTGTTCTGATACCAAAACAATCCGGGATGTCACGCCCCGCACCTCGAGCACGAGCACGCGAACATCCCTGCAAGTAAACCAATAACAATCTCTCAGCGGTCTCAAGATCCAATAATAAAAGTCAAGAGATATAATAAATACACCACGCATGCGGAAGCGTTACTAACATAAATCCCGATACAATATATATATATATATATATATATATATATTAAGTGAAACCCGGATAGCTCAATAACATTCATACATCATATCGTACTGTTCATATAGATACTAACTACTAAGGTCTGTTATACAACAGGGCGACAGGGTAAGCACGTCAAAAGGAACATCCACAAAATCCATCAGGAATCATCAGGAATAGGTTAGGTCGCCAGTTAAAAGATCAATCCACCAACTGAAGTATCCAAGGATGAACTGCAGGAGTCGTCCATATCCTCAACGTCCTCGGTTGACTCATACTCAGAAAACTTCTCGGACGGGACCTCGACGGAATCCTCCAAAGTAACCTCCTGCGACGGCTCAGCAAGGTCCCCCTCAGACGCCTCTAGAACCATGACCTTCTCCTGCTCCTGCTCCTCGGTGAACTCCATGGTCGGTGTCCGCTCTGATCTATTCCTAGACCCTACTACTGACCCCTCAGGCAACTCCTGCTCTGCTATAATCTGGCACCAATCGGATATGATACCCTGTGGTATCTCATGGGGCTTCAGCGGCCCTATCTGTGAGTCCCCCTTCTTCTTGAACCACGCCTCAAATCTATGAGGCTTCCACTCAGGCTTACCCTCGTCCACCCATACTACAGTACATTTCCTCACATATACATTCCCCTGCCTATCCGAGAGCTCATCATAGTACGCCGTCAACTCCTTTGGGTCCCCAAAGTGAATGGGCCACATAACTACGGCCTAGGATCTGTAAAGGAAGGGTTCCCCAAAATGGGTGAGATACACATCTCAGTAAGAAAAACCTAACCCTAGGTCAGGTAGAAAGTCCACTCAGGTAGTCGCATCCCTCAACAAACCCAAACTCATGAACATACAAGTATAATAATCACAATTCAATCACAACAACATACAGAAGACAGGCACGCATTTATGATCTCATGTCACACTCAGATGCACATGTACTCTTAGGCTGTCACTTCTCCACTTCCATCAAATTCGCATGTCTCATTCTCTAGCCTGCGAACTAGTCGCCTTAGGTTCGATCCGCGTAAACGCATCAGTTCCCGATGAATCTCCAGGCAAAACTCACTAACTCATACTCCATCCCGCGAATAATTCACATCAGGACCGTGGCTATCCCAACCCTGCGACTTCGTCGCATTAAGGCGTCACCTAACCATACTTCACCCCGCAATCCTGTCGCATTAGGGTATCAACTCCTGCTCCACGTCTCACACGCCTCAAGGCCTCGCCATGCCATGCTCGTGCCACATCACATCGTATGCCTTGATTTTTTTTAATTCAGTTTCACACTCACTGGCAAATGCGCATTCAAATACATTTCATAAATTCAGTGGTATACAAATCAATTCAAATGGTATACAAACATGGCAAACAACTCAGGCATAGGCAATGTCACACGATCATTCCTTAACATCTTAGGGCATATCAAAACTATCCCATTTGGCAATCTCTCATAAATCATTCCAATCGACCCTCGACTTACTCAATCGAGTCCAATCCCCCTAGCCTCGGTTTAGGAAATCCCTTACCTTAGCTCGGCAATACAAATTTCTCCTTCTTGGATCACCTAAGTTTCGGCCAACCAAGGTTCACGCCCGGACTTGTCGCACAACCTAGAATTTCAACCAATTCGCCAAATTTTCGTACCCAATTCCTCAATCCATCAATCCCAATCATCCATAACTCAATCCTTAACACCTTATCACATCATAATCATCGAATTGTAGCTTAAAATATTCACCATTAGCCCACCACAGATTCGGTTTGGGACCGGCATAGAACCGGTTCCACTCGGTTTCGCGCTAGTCGGGTCCAACCGGTCTTAATCTACTCCAAATCCATTAATTATATGCTATCCTACTCCTTAACATGTCTACCTAAGGATTTGGAAGGCTCACTGTGAGTTTTGAGTCGGTTGCTCGCCGGAAATTCGTCCGAAGTCGCCAGATCACCTACGGTCAGAATACCGGCAGTTTCTGGGCAAAATATACAAGGCCGGTTCGTGGTAAAAAACTTATCAAATAAATCCTCAATTTTTACCACAGAATGCTATATGTGTCTACTGAGTATCCATGAAATTTGAGCTTAAGACTCAAAGGTTTCAGCCATCAAAAGGGTTGAGAACCGGACCTACCTCAGGTTTGTTCCGATTCCGTTGGCGCTCGAAAAATCGCTTGCTCGGGACAGCTCGGTGCTCCAATTGTCGCTATTCTTATTGAAGGAGTTCGGCAAGACGTGGAGCTTCGCTGTGGTGGTCGGTCGGTGGTCAGTAGGTGGCCGGAAGGGCCCGTCGTGGGCGGCAAACGGCGCCGTCAGATCTGGTCGAGCCGCGACAGAAACTGAAGAGGAAGAAGAAAAAGATTTCGGTGGCTTGAGGGGGTGGTCTGGCGGAATGGTGGTGAGGAGAGAGAGAGGGGAGGCTATATTCAAATTTTGGTCAAAGGGTTTGATTGTTAGGTGAGCCAAATAGTTGATATGACCACAACCCTTGATCTCTTGACACTTGGCATGTTGTCTTCCCCATGAAGATCCAATGACCACCTTTTAGTCTCCATTTTCGGCAGCCAAGGGAGGGTATAATGTCTAATTTGCCCTTCTTCACTTATAAAGGCAAAGTTCTAAACTTGAGAGGCAAGATGGTCATTTTACCTCCGACGTTCCGAACGTCGTTTTTCTCATTTCAAGATTATTCGATAGGGCGACAGCCAATCCAAATGACGTTGGAATTCTTGATTTTCTATTTCAAACTTTTCAGGACTCATTTTTGATAGTTTTCTTTATCAGACGTGATTCCAGCCTATCCCGAACTAACGGGAGGCTTTTGCAGATATTACGCGTATCGACCCCGGGATTCTCATCACGTTTAGGGCTCGTCAATTTATGGCGGCTTTGGTTGTCATGTAATTGTGAGGGTTTATTACTAGTCCCTATGGTTTCGATCGTCATAGTCCAATTTAGGATAATTTTGCAAATCATACGCTGGTTAAGCGGCATCACCCACGCTCCAATCGTACGACACTCGCATGGTATTCCTTAATCATTCTTAGATCGGCCTTTTGGTGGTTCTAAATATCCCCTCGACAATCCTTATGGTCAAAGCTTCATTTCCTATTCGAGTCGCCTAGGTCCACGTACCTCGTCTCGCATTAGCCTTTCCCCTTTGGTTAGTCTACTCAAATTAATCAGATTTGAGCAGAACACGACTGAAATATATCGCTTGATATATATAAACTTCTCATTACAGAGTCTGAAGTTGATTGAAAATTAGAATGTCACAATCTCCGATGACCATGTAAGATATTTAACCTAAATCTTATCATGTTTAAACATTTGACTATAAATTCTCTTGTGATTCTTATTTATTAAACTCTTATATCCATGAGTGTCTTGTTACCTCTTCTTTGGGGTAGGCAATGATCACCAACAAGGTTCATGAAAAAAATATGTAGGCTCAACTTGGTTGTGCAATGGGTAACAGTGTATAAGATAAAGAAACGAATATTTCTTTGTCATCCCACAACACCTGAATTAATATACTTTAACACACAAAGATTGGCGTTAGTCCGAGCAAGAAGATTTTTAACCATTTATCTTCCGACGCCGCTGGACTAGCCTCTGTACTACCCCACGTGGGGTGGTTCTTGACAGGATTAAAGAGTCAAAAGTGTCGCTCAAATGGGTTGTCAATGATTACCTGTAGTGTTTGGGGGTGGAGAACAAATGTCTCCGTCGTCCCAATTTATGTAATCGATGAGAATGGCCCCTACATCCCTAGATTTAGGTCTCCCTATTCTTACACTATTCTCATCTCTCAAGTTTGTATAGGTCGTGTTTGGATTAAGCTTGCCTCTTATACGAAGAAACGTCTTTTGGATAGTTTAAACAACTCTTGTTTGGAAAAATCGTCTTGTCTTTTTTTTCAAAGATTTTACCTTACCGAGGATTTAAAAAAAACATCATGCATGTTTCATTCATGTTTGAATAACCTCCAATTTTAACATGTATGCAATGAGCGCTATCAATGAGGAGTTTATCTTTTAAAACCTGATTCCCTTTTGGGTTTACCGTACTCTTGTTCATCCTTCGTCCCCATTTTCTTTCAAAAGATGATGAGAAGTTCTATAACAACTTTTCGCTGTTGCTTTGTTCACCTCGACCTGTCGTCCCTACATCGAGAGAGTAAAAACTCTTATGAGTGTCGAGTATTTTAACAAATGATTGAATAGATACATATCACCTGACTCCATCCACTGGGGACCATTCTGCTCTCAGTTCCATTTGAACGAGTTTGGCTCTAAGTTTGTCTCTTGGAACCCTGCAAGACGCAACACATCCTATGTATTTATGGATGCATGATATGCAATGCGATGACCAATATAACGACTTGGATCATTTCGGAGAAAACCAAGTTCGTATCTGATGTCATTTCAGGGATAATACCTCTTCAATACGATTGACCTAGTTTAGGATAGCTTGAGTTAGGGAATTTTCTATAGGGTCGATAACGGCGAGGGGAGTTTTGTGCCTCAGACATGGGGTATTATGCAAAATCGACAAAAAAATAAGGTGTGATCAAGCTTAGAAGAGTTCAAGGAACGAAACGCCTACTATAATTGCAAGAAACACGATCGGAGGAGAAATTCGCCATTGATACGCAGTATTGAGTTTGAAGAAGAGAACTACCTTTCTAAAGATGGTGAGTTGCACAACTGGTGCCGATCAACTCCTCTGATCCTAGACGAGCTTCCGGTGATGATCCCTGGCTACGGTTTAGCCTGGAGAGGCCTGATCAATGCCACTCGAATTCGAGCTCTAGCTCTCGACAATGGAGATTGGAGAACGAGCTCTCTCTCTCTCTCTATTCTGTTGCCTCTCTCGAATAGAATGAGCGATCTCTCTTCTTCTAGAAAGCATTCAAAGGCTATATCCCCATTTCAAAAATTTTGTCGTCGATCGAGGGGTGTCCACCAACTTGAAATGGCACGTGATCTTGCGTGCCATTTGGTCCAAACGGCAATGGAGACGATGGACAATTCCGTTAAGCTCAAATGGTCCTCCGGCGCACGCGAATGGATGTTTGATTTGGCCATTCTCTAAAAGTTGACTTCCACGGCTGCTGCGACATTGACCAATCAATTCCGCTCTGCTTTGGTGACCATTGGTGACGAGATTGGTCCTGTTCGACACGTCTTGAAGTGAGGAACATGACGCTTCATATAGCTTCTTCAATCATGGCCAATTGGTGCTTTAATTCTTCGATTGAAATTCGGCTTGCAAATGTTCAAAAATGGCACGAATTTAGGGAAGAAGGTGATACTGTTAGACCGGGTCACTGGGTCGGACCCGATTCGATTTAGCAGACTCGGTCGACTCAATCTCTTGAAATTGACCTGCAATTCTTTGGAATTTGTCAAATTAAATTTCAATTTGAAATCAGGGGGATGAATTCTATTTGAAAATTCCATTTTCCTAAAATCTCATCATGAATTGATCAAAAACCCCAAATTTGGTCCAAGATCCGATTATCCAAGTTGTCAAATTGGAAGCCCTAATGGTCAAATCAGACCAACTTATCTCTACCAATCGATTCAGAATGGTCAAAAACATGGAGGAGGGGTTTTATCTTTACATGAAAGTGCTTGATTTAAAAGTAATTTCAACTTTACCAATTCCAGGGACTAAATTGCAATAAAAGTATGCAATTTTACCCAAATCGTGCAATTGAACAATATAAGCAAACAATTGGGCTAAATTATAATGTAGGACAATTAGATTGAATGTCAAGACTCCTAAAATGCCAAAAGTGCAAATTAAAAAGACTCAAAACATATTTTTTGACAAATTCAACCCTATGTGTTATAAAGAAACACATAAGATTAAACTCGAGTTTTGACTTTTTATGAGGTCAAAATGACAAGAGAATAAAAATATAAATATAAAATATTTTTTCATATTTTTGTGACCTCGAATGTTACTTTTGCTAATTTTTCATGTATTTTCATATTTTCCAAAAATATTAAAAAATACAAAAATTATGAAAAAAATTGGTAAAAAATTGTTCCTTGGACTTGGCCAAGGCTACCAAAGTTGATTTTATAATTGTTCGAATTTTTATGGAATTGTTTATGAATTTAAAAAAAAATAAAACTGGAAAAGACTAATCCAAAATCAGGTGTCAACACCCGATCCCAAATCTAATCAAGGACCGTTGCCATTTTCATCGCCGTCGTGCCCGACTTGACATCGATCATCAGATTTTTTGGGTTAACTCATGAACTCTGAATAAAGCATTAACTGCGTTTGAAGATTAGATTTATCGTCGATAATTGCCAATTAGATTATTTAGCTAGGATCGAAAAATTTATTTAACCGTGATTAAATATATTATCTGAAGTTGAGTTGGATAGGTATTTTGGTATTATTAACTGGAATCTGGAGTAATTAATCGAGTCAGATTAATTAAATGTGTTCAGAATAATTTCGTTAATTAATATTGGATGAGTATTATTGGGCGATTACCTGGTGACTGTTGAGTTATGTGTTTGATGTGCATTTGATGATTGATCATCCTATATATAGATGTAAAATCTGGTGGATAATATATGTGTATGTGTGACCGTGTGTAAACTGAGTTTTAAGCGTGAAAATGGCTTGGAGCCGAATTTTGAGCACGACCATGTATGTATTGGCATATAATGCAAAGATATAAATGAGCTTGATTGTCTAGCATACATGTGTGGTCACTTGATTATTATCGTCGGCCCAAGGGTACTAGAGAACGATACTTGATATGTCTGTCTCGGAGGTACCAGGGGATGATACCTGATCTATCTGTCTCGGGGGCACCATGGGGATTATCAGTCGCCATTGTTGCTATCCATATTAGAACGATGCCTGATTCCGTCAAAAGAGCATGGTTTTGCTAAGATCGGGAACAGTCATTAATAATTGGAATACATATGATGCATTGTGCATGACATTGTGATGAGTGTTCTGGTTGAGGGCCTTGATCATATGCAATTAATTGCATGTTTATATAAATTGTTCATGTATAAACCGAGGTGGGTTAAGCTTGCATGTGATTGATGATTCATTGTGATATTATGTCTAATCATGTGGTAGCTAGAGCGAGACGAGAGTTGCACGCTATTGATTTGTCATCGATACTTCCCTACATGTTTAGGTTGCCTTGAGCGAGTCAATATCCGCCCGGACTTAGGCATTGACTCGCGGAGATTTTTTATCTCACCCATGTTGTTAACCATTTTTGAAGCCTTTTGTTGTGGAGAGATGGAAGTGGACGTGGATCCTTTTTTAGTAATACAGAGTAGTGTTAACCCCTAAACCTGCACTAGTATTTGTAAGAGTTGTAGGAAGCGGCTCTGAGGTAGGGCTTGTATATTACGTATATCTCGGGGTTAACAGTTATTAAATAAAAAGGTTGTTGTTGGGTTGTCTAATGTGACTGTCGTATTATCCTGGTTTCCTATCTCTGTAGATTTTTGTGACTATTTGGAAATAGCATGCATGTTCTGCATGCGCTTAATATAAAGATAAAAATAATGGGTCGATGACGTGCTTGAGACGTCGTCCTTTTCTGACCTGAGCGAGTTGGTAGGGTTGTTGGGGGTCCGGGGATCGGGGGATGACACCTACTATTACTATAGCGACGTAGGCTCCAGCGGCCACTATGCAGGGGTCATGATGCCCGCATGGCCGCCAGCGAGGGCTTCACAGCCCTGAGAAGCCTTGCCTAGCTTGAACGAATCATTGGTGGCACAAGTGAGAGGGGCCTCGCTTGTGGCTAGCAAGGCCATTGCCGCCTTCGGTCAAGGCCTGCGATGCCTCGGTGAGGTTAGCCTCACCCGTGGCCGCATCTCTTGAAACCTTTGCGAAGCATAATCATGGGCGAGGCTAGAGGCTGCCGAGGGCTTCGTAGTCCTTGTCTAGTGGCCGACAAGCTCCGATGAACCTCGTCGAAACTCTCCAGCCACAGTAACAGTAGGTTTGGAAAAAAAAGAAACATAAAAAATAAGAAGTAAAAAATATATTAAAAACCATCCACGTCAATGTTGATCGACCAATAACGTGGACTGAATTTGCATAATTGCAATAGGTTTAGGACTTTTTCCGTAAGTCTCCCTGGTTAGATGTCACGAATTATATGATTCAAAAGATATGGATGTTAAAAACTCCACAATACAGTTTGGTAGGACGTGAATATCAAATGAAAGTTAGATCTTGAAAGGCTACAAATGTAGAAGCAATAAATATAATATGGAGGGGAACTTCTGTTTTTTTTTTTTTTTTTGGTCGAAATAGAGGGGATGTTTGATTAGAGAATGTTTTGGAGCATTTTTTTCTTCATATTATTCAAAATCTAACTTGCAATCACATTGTCCAAAAATCGATATCATCCTAACCTGACAAGAAAACTGAAAAATTTTGTGGATGATTTTCATGCTGTAGTGATTCTAAACCAGTAACTAAGTAAAACAAAATAGCAATGGTCAACGCATCAAACAAATTTTCAAGAAAATGAAAAAGAAAGTGAAAAGAGTTCGAATCGAAGTAGGAAAATGCTTCTCTTACAGTCTGACAATATTGTTAGTTATTTGTAACCTTAGATCCACACATCATCGCCGCATGTTTTGCACAAAGTACTCATTAATTGAAAAATCGTGAAGTCAGAAATAATGATAGTATTGTCAGACTTTCAGGATAGTAGCTCCCATCAAAATATCGGTATATCAGTGGGTGAAACTCCCACCTGATAGTTCTCTATTTTCAAGGTAGCTTTAGCACGTATTCATTCATAGTTTGAATTTACGATGTGGGGATAATGACTATGATACCTTCCATATTTGACAATTAAATAACATTGCAAGATCAATGAAAAATATATTATCCAATAATTAATTACATGATATATAAATAAATTTAAGAAAATAATTTTTAATAATAGAAAATCTATAGAGAAAAAAGTCACCTATCCTTACAACATAAATTACAATAGAAGCAAAAAATATATCTTGAGAGGGCTACATAGAGTGATGAACATATCTCAAAAATAAATATGACTAAATGCATACAAGTGACCACTCTCATGACAAATGCTTTGAGGTCAATTTGACTATTGTCGGATACCTTATGATTAAATGCACAATTAGGTTAAATAGACATAATACGTTGTCATGTTGTGACCCGTTTGATTAAATGAGAAATAACATAACTCTTATTACTTTTGCTATTGATGATGACGTCTATGTAGTGATTATGGCTGCAATAATCATGTCTAATCAGACAAGAATGTAACTTTGTTTCTCTTTTATCAACAAGCAAAATCGGTGTTTCCACATAATGAAACCAAAAAAAAAAAAATACAAGCAAAGCTAGCATATAAACATCTGGGTTCGAATCCTATCGTGAGGCCCACTAGAGATCAGAAATTGGTGAAAAGAGGACAAGATGTTTATAATTGGCCCTAGCTTTTTTACTGGGACTCCATCTTCTTCTCAGGCAACAAGGAAAGGCTCTGGCTTGCTGGTATTGATCTCAGCCTTTAGTTTTGGAGCATTAATACCCTTCTGTCGATGATTTGATACCTTCGTCTCAAAGCATTGGAGCAAATTCTCTAATTTAGATATCTCCTCACAGATGTCCATGGGCTCTTCGGTGTTCGCCACAACTCGTTGCCGGAAGCTCTGCACTAGATTAAGTCCGCTTGCGATCTCCGTGCCTAAGTCTTGCACCGTCGTGGCCAATTCCCTATTTTCCTCCTGTGAGTCTCTAAACTTCCTCTTTAAAGACCGGTAACCCTCGAGCGACTTCAGAAGCTGCTCCGAGAGTTCCTTGTTACGCTCCTGAAACGTGATGTCTTTGTGAGCTTCTCCGCCGTGCTTCTTTTCCTTGTGCTCCGCTGCGCAAGCCTTGACTTTAGCCAGCAACATCTCGTTCTGTGCCTTGAGATCGTTCAGATGCTCCTCCATCCCGTTCAACTCGTGTACCTTCTTCGTGAGCTCCGCTGCCATAATCTCCTTTTCTTTCCCTAGGCTGGAGCACATCATCTCGAGGCTCTTTTGAGCCGCCAAACTCGCGTTCAGCGCTTTCCTTAGCTTTTCCTGCTCGTCGACAACGATCTCGACGTGCTCCTTGTCCCTCTTTCCACTTCTAGGCTTAAGTTCCGTGTAGCATCGCCTCAGCTCCGCTTCCCTCTTGTTGCCACCATGCTGAGACTTTTGGACTCGAGTCTTGACATCGTCGATGATGGTCATCATCCCGGCCAACCTTTGCTTCTTGCGGTCATCGCCATTTTTGCTGCATGCTTCATTGTGATCGTGGACCAATTTTAGCAGCAGCATTATATTTGTGGCAACACCTAGAGAAAAGTAATTGGGAACATTAGACATATTTCCTATCAAAGACGGAAATTTCAGGCCCCAAAGAACGCATCGAGCGATCTTGCCTATGAAGATACGGTTTCATCACCTTCTAGCTTGTAATCTTCTCGCCTTTCGACATTACCAGTCGGAGGAGGAAGTAATTCTGGCGAAGAGTGGGCGCGAACTCGGTTCGCATCTGCCATCGAACCTCTAATTTTCCAGGAGTGATGCTCAGAGGTGAAAGATTGAAGAGGACGATGACAGATAGATAAAGGAGAGAGATTTTGGTTTTTCACTCTCCAATCAATCTTTCGTCCTATTCCATTCCTTGTTTCTACGTCTTCTGAGCAGTTTTCTTGATTTCCATCTGCCTCCTCAGAAAGGACATTCATGGTCAGCGTTATGGGCAAAAAACGGTTGCAGTTTGACTTTTTATTGGCCTTCCATTTGGTTTTACTTGAATTGTCATCTCTTGAGCGGTTCCTATAACTTCCCAGCAATTTTCGGATAAGCATATATTTAAATAGAAATTAAAAATCAGTAGAAGCATCTAGCAAAAAGCTAAAAATCAATAGACGATTTTAGCAATTTGTTTTTTTTTTAAACAGTTATTTTAGTACCAACTCCGCATGGGATTTGTTGGAAATCGTATGTTACTTGCCGGAGGATCTCAGTAAGCAATAAAAAAAAAGCTAAAAATCAATAAAAAAAAATTCCATGTCATATTAAAAAATTTAGAAAAACCTAAAAGACCAAAAAATAAGCAAAACAAAAAAAAGAAGTTGCAGCAGCTTACATAACCCTCGCTGTCACTGCCCACCATGGCCTGCAAGGGGATTGTCCGCCGAGGGTTGACATTGCCTAGATCTGCAAGGTCTCGGCCAGCCAAAGCCAGGCCTTGACAGGGCTCAGCGACCCCCTTCGTCCATTCCACACCTTCACCGGCAGTGCCGGTGATGGGGAGGGCCGTGCAAGCCCTCGCTATTACAAACAACCCTTTTTTTTTTACTTTTTGTAAAATTTCTTTAGATTATTTTTCTGTTTAACTTTAATTTTTATAAATTAACTTATTGTTAAGTTTAAAAGTCTACGTGATGCCACATGGACTGCGCGAGGCCTCATTTTTTTCTACAAACATTGTTACGTAATGTTAAAAAATTAAATAAGGGATATGTTCACTAAAAGTACTAAAACTTTTCATGAAAGTTCAATCAAGTCCTAAAACTTGTTAAATTGGTTCAATCGAGTTCTTCCGTTAGCGCCATCAATTTGTCTAACGAAAAATGTCGCCGTGGCATTTTTAAATTAATTTTTTTTTTATGTCAAATGACGTTTTTGATTATCCTATTTTTTGAAATCTTGTTTAAATTAAATTAAAAACAGAAAAGAGCTAAAAAATTATTTGAGAACAAAAGTAAAACCGTAAGAGAAGAAAAGGGCCTTGCCGATGAGGCCCTGTGGCCGCCGCTGCCGCCCTTTGCCGGAGAGGCCGGCGGAGGTCACCAGCTCTGGGCGAGGGCCGGCGATGGTCTCTAAGCGTGAGCGAAGGATCGCTCAGATCTGGGTTGATTTCGTTTGATGAAGTGTTCTTGGCGTTTCATGTTCATCTGCCGCTTTTGTTAACTCAGACCAGAAAAGCTTCCTCCATGACCAAGCGCCTGTTCTGTAGGAGAAGCACTTTAAAGAAAGGAATAGCGACGTCGACCAGCACCCGTGCACTTCCAAAAGAATCAGCAGTGGAATCAGCCCTGGCCAGTCATCATCGGTGCCCGTCCACAACGCTCGCGATGGCCCAAATCTGGGCGAGAAGAATCAACATGAAACGCAAAGAACACTACACTAAACGATACCAACCCAGATCTGGGCGAGGCTTCGCCTGCTACTAGCGAGCCTCGCCGGCCCTCCCCCTGGGCTGGCGATGTCCGCTGGTCCCTCTGGCAATGAGCAACGGTAGTGGCACGGACTCGCCGACGGGCCCTACCCTTTTTTTTTCAGATAACTTTTAGCTTTTTTCAGTTTTAGTTTAATTTTAATGCAATTTCAAAAAAAAGAATAATTAAGAATGCCACATACGATAAGAAAATTATTTAAAAATGCCACATCACCATTTTTATTAGACAAATTTACGGTGTTAACAGAAGGACTCGATTAGGCCAATTTAACAAAGTTTTAGGACTTGATTGTAATTTTTGCAAGTTTGATTATTTAATTGCGCTTTCGTGACAAGTTTAGGACTTCTAGTGAACATATCCAAAAAAATAAAATACACGTAATTAGTTGACCAAAAATTATTGACATTGGCACTTAATTGATTGTTTTTTCTTCGATTTGGCACTTAAGGGCGCACATAGTAACACTTCAGAAGCATAATTTCTGTTTAAGAAGTGTTTCTAAAACTAAAATTCATTTGGTAAAGATACTTCAGAAGTGATTTTGAAGCTGAAATACGTTTGGTAAAAATATTGAGATTTTTCACTTACGGAATAGATTTTTACTTCTGGTTGGATTTTTAACCAACTTTGAGAAGCTAAAAATTGTAGCTTCTCAACTTCAGAAATCAATTCTTCAACTATACCGATCTTCACTGACCAATGCCCACCTGCCAGTGCCCCCCGACTGTCGGCCGCGGGTCACCACCGCCGGCCACCGTCGTTGATCGCCACCACTCCCCGCCGCCGCCGATCACCAGCCTCCGGTTGCTGTTTACCGGTGTCGCTAACGCTGGTCTCTACTAACCACCATCGCCGGAGATTTTGTTAATAACGTTTTAAAAATAGAAATTTCAGAAGTAGAAATTTTATCAAACACCTTTCTTTAATTAGAAATCAACTTTTGATGAATAATTTGAAAAATCAACTTTTGCTTTTAATGGAGAAGTCGAAAAATCAACTTCTACTTCTAGTGGTATTTCTAAAGCAGAAGTGTTGCCATGCACACCCTAAGTGAGTCGGCTAAAAATATTGTCACAAAAGTGAGGACCGTAAACAAAAATTGTAAGTTTATATGTTATTCTACCCTTTTTTATGAGACAAAGAGAAAAACTTATTCTATAATTGAGACCCAAGCTCAAAGTTGGTACCTTTTTATGAGACAAAAAAAAAATATTGTGCCAGAGTTGCGACATGACCTAATTTTGATATATCGTGGAAGACAAAAATTTTGGAATAAGTGTACTAGAAGTCCTAAAACTTGTTGTGAAAGTGTAATTGGATCCTAAAACTTTCAAAAAGTGCAATTAAGTCCATTCAATAACACCGTCAATTTGTCCAATGGAAGATGTTGACGTGCTATTTTCAAATTAGTTTTCCTCCTACGTATCGTTATTTATTATTTCCTTCTTCAAATCTTATTAAATTTAATTAAAAATAAGAAAAAGCTAATGTTTAATTTTAAAAAAAGTAATGCCGAAAAAAGAAAGAATGGTAAAGCATCAAGGCCTATCGTTGGAGGGCCATTGAGGCTCATTTAAATCTGGAGGATGTTGGCACTCGCTTGAGGCCGAAGAGGGCTTCCCACCTTCGCTCGCTGACCCCTCTGGGGATGGGCTGCAGCGCCCCATATGTGAGGCCTTGTTTTCCTAAAATTTGTTTAAAATAAATTTTAAACATCTTTTTAGTATTTAAATTTGACATAAACAAGATCAGATAATAAAATAATAAAAACTGTCACTTTGGAAAGAGAAATTAATTAAAAATGTCGCTTTAACATTTTTTTGTTAAACAAATTGACGATGACAAAAGAACTTGATTACACCAATTTGGTAAGGTTTAGGATTCGATTGTGCTTTTTGACATGTTAAGTCAATTATATTTTTACGACAGGTTTAAAGACTTCTAATGCACTAATCTAAAAAAAATATTAGGTTTGAATTAAAACTTTAGCTAAAGTTAATTTTTATAAGAGAAATTAGGACCCAAACAAATAGGTGCATAATCGAATCGTGAAAAGGTACCTTTCACTTTCTAGGACAACGACAATCCCTGAGCCTCGTTCAAATTATTTGTCGTCATTTTCTAGATTTGTTTTTCAATTAGATTGTTCACGTATATACTAATTTGTCCAAATTGGTCACTCATTCGGAAAAAAAAATTACTTGATGAAGATGCTGACGTGGTGTTTAAATTATCTTTAAATGCTGTTGTGAGCATCCTACGTGTCTATTACAACGTAAAAAAAATTGAAAACGAAATAAACATATTACTAAACAAGAAAGAAATTTGAAAAGAAAACGGGATGTTTCTGCAAGTGGCGTTACCCCATGTAGCCACCGGCGAGAATAGCCAAACCTAGGTGACAGTGCCACCCGTTAGTGCATCACACACGCGCGTACACAACCGGCGTCCGGGCACGGTGGCGGGGAAAGAGAGACTCCATATGTGGGTTACGGGTATGTCAAGTGGTGGTGCGACCAGCCATGTTGCTTTGCTCTCTAGTTTGTAATTTCTTTAGTTTTCTCTTTTCTTTAGATTTTATGTTGATGGAATGCCACGTGAGACTTCTCATCCAATTGTTTGACAAAATGACCAATTTGAACAAAAAGGCATATAAATTTGATACCCAATTAAATGACAAGCCAAATTACCAAGAAAAAAAAAATCTAAAGTAAAATGTTTTCGAAGAAAAGTTTATCCAAAGTTTATAAGTTGGCTAGTTATTTCAAATAAGCGCTTACTCTAGATTTGATTGAAGGAGGGAATCCTTTCTCGGATATATGTTTGCCTTCTCTGGGGATCTTTCCTTGAATGTTGCAAGGATCACTTGTTTTATGGATGTGATGTCTTGCGAAGTCTGGAGCTTGGCCTGCAGTTGTTGTTGGTCTTCATGAAATTAGGCAGAGTTGGCATGACGAGTGGTAGTGGATTTGGGCTAGTTGGAATGGGAAAGCTATAGCTAGAGGTGCCAATATGAATATATAATCCATTTTTGGTCATATTTTATACAAACGGGTTGTACACGGATCCTAAATTTTTAAAGGATAAAGTGAAAATAGGTCCAAAAAGTTAAAATTGGATCAGATGGATAAAAAATAGGTCACGCATTTTCGACCCATTTTCGGCACGTGCCCTACAGCTTCCCAAGCGCCACTTTGTAAATTGTCCTCAAATATATTAATTTATACTCTTTTAATTATTAATTTTTATCCTTTTAATTATTAATTTTCATCGTTAATTGAAAGAACAAAAAATAAAATTCGAAAAATACAAAAACTGTTCATGTCGCCGCCCCTTCTGTTGTCGCCGTTCCAATAGCCACCGCCACCTGCCGCAAGTCCCCCAAAAGCCGGAAAACTAAAATAAATTGATTTTTTTTCAAAAACAAAGAAATTAGAAAAATGAAAAAATTGTTCAAGGTGCAGCTGCCCTCCACCGAACCCAACCTCCATCATCTACCATCAATTGCCAGCGACTGGAAAAATGAAAAAACATTGTCAAATAAATTAATTTATATTTTTTAGAAAATAAAAAAGAATGAAAAATTAATTTTTCATACAAATAAGAAAATATTTTTTAAAGAAATTAACTAGATTTATATTGCATGAAAGTGATTTAGGAATATCATTTTTCTTAAGAAATTATAAAAAATAAATATTGCATGGCTTGGATAAATATAAAATTATTTAAGTAATATGGTTTGGGTCAGGTCGAGTAAATGTAGTTAGAATTGTACTACATGATAATTAGTCAAAATGAGTTAAACGAGTCAATATGAGTCGGATTATATTCGACCTGATGCAAAACCTGATCGACCTATTTGACACATCTAGCTATAACTAATGTTGCTTGTAATATTGATCATGGTGTGTTGTTATTTATGTAGCATTCTGAGAAATCGGCTCATCCGGTTAAGAGCTATCTTATTGATAGGGACGCAATTATTGTCAGATTGAAATGTAAGTTGGTGTAGGAGCCTTTGTGTCTACAAGAGCCTTTGGTAAAGTATAATACCGTACGATAACTTCAAAATTTTTTACAGCCAGACCAAGGATTTTCCACCATATATGAAGGTCATTTTTGGATATATTGCGGAATATACCCATAATAAGTTATACAGGGCATAGTCAATCTAAAGTTTTGTAACATTACGAGAAAGGGGACAGTCAAGCAACCGTGAAATTTGTTCTGAGAAATTCGTTTGTTTTAGGTGGTGATATAAACTTCTGATACCGATTAGAAGGGTGAAATGAGGTTAGACTGGGGATTGAGCGACAAGCGAACGTGGCAATACGATGCTCGTGCAATTCAAATATAAAGAAGGAGGTTGCCGCGGCTATGCATGAATGAAATAGGGTCAAAAGAAAAGGACAAGCGGTAAGGCTTCCCTTACAAGTGTGCTAAAGCCTAATGATGAGAAATCTGGGAGATTGAGATTAAATCATTTCCTTTTTATGGTCATCATGAAGTGCATGGGAGATGGCCAAAACCGTGTGGCATGAGGTAGTGAGCAGAACGCCAATTGTCAAAAACAAATTATCTAAGAAAATAACATTGAGATTCACGAAAGATGAGGGAACGCAGCCTAGCCTAGCCTCTGTCGTGACCCTCTCTCGACGGAGAGTTAATGGTTCACCCTGTTTGGTCGGACACGGATCTCTCCCAAGGCCTATTTCTCAAAACGCAACGGATATGTACGTGGTCGACCTTCAGTGTGACTAGTGACATGTGCTACATATGCATGCCAATGGGTCGTCACCAATCGTTTCGTGGAGGGTACGACCGAAAACCTTATCAAATAGTCGCGAGCTTCCATTAGTGAGAATCAAAGAAGTGGGATCAGAGACTTGGTTATGTCAATTATTAGAAATTATGCCCTTTCGATACCTAAGTTGACTGAATTTCCTAACCTAAGATTTCATACAGATGAGTAGGGTACAAACCCCAAATCTAGGATTTCATGCAAATGGGAGTGACTACCCTAGCACTCACAATTAATAAAAGAAAGTACGCAAATCAAGGAATCTAGATATGTAGATAAATCACACGAATACGAGATGGCATCCCTAGTAAGGCCCTATTAGCTTATAGAAGTATTAATTAAGGCTCAAGAGTGATTTAGACATGATTTGTCTATGAGGGACAAAATCATAATTTTGAAAAAATTTGAGGACAATTTGCCAAAAAAGAGCAAGATCATCATTTCAGAAGAAATTTGGAATAAAAAAGCTTTGAGAATGGGATTGGCTACCCAATTAGCCCATTTCCCAATTTTCGAAAATTTTCGGAGTTTTATGGAATTTTTGAAGCGATTTACTTTTTGGGGGGTAAAATCGTCATTTCAAGAAAGACGTGAAAATCTCAGAAAGAAGGATAATCACCCAGCTAGCCCAAATCCTAATTCTGAGCAATTTCCCCACTCATTGGAATATCGAAGATGATTTACTCTTCGAGGGGTATAATCGTCATTTTAGAAAAAGATGAGATTCGAAAATCCAAACAGAAGGATCGGCCACCTGACTGACCCATCACCTAATTTTGGGATTTTTTACAAATCTCATATATAAGGCAAATACAACTTACCCCTAAAGGGTAAAATCGTCAATTGCATATAGAATAGATAAAAAAAAATTCCAAAAATAAGATTGATAAGTTGTTTGTGGTCATTCCTCAATTTTTAGGAATTTTTGGACTATCTAGGGATTTTCTACAAATTTTTCTAATTTTTTTTTATTTTCTAGAATTTTTTCTATATTTTTTAAAACATTTTTTTATTATCTGAAAATCTTTAGAAAAAGAAAAGAAATCAGCGCCAGGCAGGGTCGGTGAACTCGGCCTAGCATGCGAAACCATAATGATTCCACACAAGCCAAGTAGGCCTAAGGACACGCGGCCTGGTCTGCCCTTTGGAAAACGAGCTCGATCTACAAACAACGCACGCGGTCGGCCTTCAGATGGCCGGCTCGACTCATGCAACACCTATGACAAGAACAACGTCGCTTTGCTTTTTATTATTATTTTTTTCGAATATTCACTCTATTAACCGAACAACTAAAAATTCTAATTATCGATCCGACGGCTGTCATGTCAACACATGGCCAAACCTAAACCATCGGATCCTCTAACAGAATTTGATTCCTCCCAACGGCCTACTGATGTGGTGAAGGGTTTCCTAAAATCATAAAACGCAGCGAAACGAAACCCTAAACAGGATCCATGTGTATCTCGAAATCAAAGTAGATTTCAAGACGTACCTTTTGCGGTCGGCTTCGAATTGACGGTCAATTGTGTTTGGATTAGCGCCCTAAGTATTGCGCCTCTACCAGTATCCACACACACGAACTGAGTTCTCCAATGATCCAAGTGCTAGCTTTCAGATCTTGGAGTGTCTCTCGCGATTACTTGAATAGAGAACTGCACTCTGTTTTTCCCCTTCAGGATTAAAAAAAAAAAATAATGACGACCGGTTTGAGGCGTCTCTAGGGTTATTACTCGTAACCCTACACTTCACGGTTTGGGCCCACGACGTCCTCTAAACCGTCCATTTAATCGTGCGTTTAATCGTTATCTCATAATGCGTCCATTTAATCGTGCGTTTAATCGTTATCTCATAATGCGCACGATTACGTAGATATTCGTATAGGAGAATAAATAAAGCTCTACTTCTTAAGTAGATCAAGGGGCAGAGAAAATAAGAAATCAGTTCGCTATTGTGTGCGACCGTGTAGGTTCACTAGACATTAGCAGTGTGCCCAAAATTCTTTTAGCCCACAAGTCATAAGTGGTCTCTAGTAAGACATTATGACTACTTAAGTATAGTGAAAGTCGATTTTCCAACACAACCTAATTCACAACTAATGTTAGAGTATCAATCTTAATTGGTTCTTAGGGCAGACCACTAACAATCTCCCACTTGTACTATAACCAATTATACAAACTAAATCCCTTTGTCCTTTGATATCCGAGTTAAGCATAAGGTAAGACAAGCGTCATCCTTATATAGCTCAAACTCATTTTTTCAATACCGCAGTTAAATTGTCAAACCAAGTAGTTGACTCTTCAACTCATTTAAGCAGAACCATGCATTTCACAGTCTCAACTCTACAGGAGGCCATGATATCATACTCTCGTTATATGAGAGAGACAAATCTCATCTTGTCTACTCGCATCCCTCAGTACGATTCATGACATGCCTAGCCATTACCTTTATAATCATCAGTTACGGTTGATGTTTGGTAATGTTAAAACATGTCAATCCACGTCCAGGAAACCGTGGTAGATTCAGGTCAAAGGACTATACTCTATAGTTGTGATGAGAAACACTGATGACATCATATAACAATCCTACAATATTCTCATAGCAGGTCTGTCCAATACAATGTTCTCCAATATGTATTTCATGTGATCAACATTATACCTCTATATTCATGACCCGTGAAACTTGGTTATCAGTTGACTCACATACTAGTCTCAAACACCATTGATGTCCCAATACACAATGATAATTGACTAGAGACATTTAGAATATCAATATCCATTCTATTAATAGAGTTTCACCATCAAATCACGTATTTGATCTTCTATCAAGGACATTCAATATTCAAGGGATAAAGATTTCGCATTCAATCATATATTCAAATTAAATCCAAATCAAATATAATATATATTTTATTAATGAACAATGAAAATGTATATTGCATATACTCTCACTCACATCAAGACCAATCACTAATGTGTCTAAGGCCTAAAGTATTACAATGACGTTCATGCTTAGGTCATGGAAGAGCCTTCATCAATGGATCAGCTACATTTACCTCTGTTGCAACTTTACACATTTTGACATCGTCTCTTTCAATGAATTCTCGAATGAGGCGATACTTCCCGAGTATGTGTTTGGTCTTCAATGTGACCTAGGCTTTTTAGCCAAAGTTATGGACCCATTATTGTTACAATAGAGGTCCACTGGATTCGAGCCAATAGGACTGATTCTCAGTTCTTCTATAAACTTTCAAATCCATACAACTTCCTTTGATGCTTCTGAAGCAGCAATATACTCAGCTTCTGTCGTTAAATCTACAATAGTGTCCTGCTTGGAACTCTTCCAGCACACCGCTCCACCATTCACGCATAAGACAAACCCTGACTACGATCGAAGATTATCTTTGTCGGTTTGGAAACTGGCATCAGTGTAACCACTTACAGTGATATGTTCCTCACCTCCATAGACTAAGAATAAATCATTAGTTCTTCTCAAGTACTTAAGGATATTTTTAACAGTTATCTAGTGAGCTTCTATTGCATATGACTGGTATCTGCTTGTCATGCTCAATGCATAAGAAACATCAGGACGAGTGCACAACATGACATACATGATGAATCCTATGGCTGATGCATAAGGAATCCTACTCATGAGGTTTTGCATATCTTGTGTTGAAAGACTCTGAGCCTTACTAAGACTTATGCCATGTGACATTGAGAGAAAACCTTTCTTGGAATCTTGCATATTAAACCTATTGATGACTTTATAAATGTATGTAGTTTGACTCAGTCCAATAAGTCTCTTTGATCTATCTCTATAGATCCTGATCCCTAATATATAATTTGCCTCTCCCATGTCCTTTATGGAGAAACATTTTCCTAGCCATGTCTTAACTGATTGAAGCATATGAATGTCGTTTCCAATGAGTAATATGTCATCTACATACAACACTAGAAACACAATTGCGCTCCCACTAGACTTCTTGTATACACAAGCTTCTTCTTTGTTTCTGATGAAGCCAAACTCTTTGACAGTTTCATCGAAACGAATATTCCAACTCTGTGATGCATGTTTCAATTCATAGATAGAACGTTGAAGCTTGCATATCTTCTTAGCATTGTCTGGTGATGTAAAGCCTTCAGGTTGTGTCATATACACATCCTCCTCTAGGTTTCCATTAAGGAAAGTTGTCTTTACATCCATTTGCCATATCTTAAGTCATAATATGCGGCAAATGCTAGGATAATCCGAATGGACTTGAGCATAGCCACCGGTGAAAAAGTATCGTCATAGTCAATACCATGAGTTTGTTTGAAACTTTTAGCTACCAGCCGTGCTTTATGGATGTGAACCTTTCCATCCATATCAGTTTTCTTCTTGAAAACCCGCTTGCACCTTATAGGTTTGACACCTTCGGGTGGATCAATCAAAGTCCAAACTTTGTTTTGATGCATTGACTCTATTTCGGATTTCATGGCCTGAAGTCATTTATCGGAGTCTGGGCCACCACAGCTTCCGTATAGGCCGTAGGTTCATCGTTTTCTATTAACAATAGATGGCGATGTTCTGTGACATGAAAGCCATATCTCATAGGCTCATGATGTGTTCTTTCAGACCTACGAACTATAGGTGCCACTAGAGTAGACTCTACGACTTTTCGTATATCTAATTGAGGTTTCTCATGAATTGGAACACTCTCTTGTGGCACAATAACTTCTTCGAGATTTACGTTACTTCCATTGGCTCCTTTATTAAGAAACTCTTTCTCTAAAAAGACACTATTTCGAGCAACAAACACTTTGTTCTCTGATCGGTTGTAAAAATAATATCCTTTCGTTTCCTTATGATATCCCATAAAGAAGCATTTATCAGATTTAAGCCCAAATTTATTAGAAAGCAAACATTTTACATAAGCTTCGTAGCCCCAAATTTGTAGAATAGACATACTAGGAACTTTTCCTATCCACATCTCTTATGGTGTATTCTCTACAGCTTTTGATGGACATCTATTTAATGTGAACGATATCGTCTCAAGTGCATAATCCCAAAAGGATAATGGAAGATCTGAATGACTCATCATTGATCGAACCATTTCTAACAGAGTTTGATTTCTCCTTTCAGAGACACCATTCTACTATGGCGTTCTGAGGGAGTGAGCTGTGAAACGATTCCACACTCCTTAAGATGGTCATTAAACTATTGGCTTAGATATTCTCCTCATCGATAAGATCGAAGAGCCTTGATATTCTTGCCAAGTTGATTTTGTACTTCATTCTGAAATTCTTTGAACTTTTCAAAAGACTCATATTTATGTTTCATCAAATAAATATATCCATATCTACTGAAATCATCAGTAAATATAATGAAGTACTGATAACCTCCTCTAGCTGTAAAACTTAGTGGTCCATACACATCAGTATGTATAATGGCCAACAATTCTTTTGCCCTCTCACTTTGATTAGTAAAAGAATCTTTTATCATTTTGCTAACTAAACAAGATTCACACGTATCATATGATTCAAAATCAAATAAATTTAATAGTCCATCACTATGAAACTTGAATTCTTTTATCGTTTATGTGGCCTAATCGACAATACCATAGGTAGGTCGGATTCAAATAATTAGATTTAAACCTTTTAGTATTTATATTATAGATTGGCACATCAAAATTTAGAACATATATTCCATCCACAATATGGACGCCACCATAAAACAATACATTAAGATAAAATGAATAGTTGTTGTTCTTTATATCAAAACTGAAACCTTCCTTGTCTAAACAAGAAATAGAAATAATATTCCTGCGTATAGTAGGTACATAGTAGCAATTATTCAATTCTAAAACCATGCCAAAAGGTAAAGCTACATCATATGTTCCTACAGCTAATGCAACAACTCTTGCTTCATTTCCAACGCGTAGTTCCACTTCACCTTTTGCTAGTGTTCTACTTCATTTCATTCCCTGCACATTCATACAAATGTGAGTACCTCAATCGGTATCTAATACCCATGAAGTAGAACCAATAGTAACATTTACTTCTATAACATAAATACTTGAAGTGGAAGTCCACTCCCCTTCTTCTTCAGATCCTCCAAATATTTCTTGCAATTCCTCTTCCAGTGTCCCTTGTTACCACAATGGAAGCAGACAACATTAGCAGTCAGACCCGTCTTGGCCTTGAATTTGGGTTTAGGCTTAGTGTCTTTGCCCTTACCCTTGACCATACCTGGCTTCTTAAAGCCTTTCCCCTTTTGAACCATGAGAACATTAGGAGTAAGGGTCATTCTTGATATTCTGCTCAGTAGTTTTGAGCATCCCATGCAATTCAGTCAAAGTCTTATTCAGATTATGCATGTTATAGTTCATAACAAACGTGTCATAATCATGAGATAGTGACTGAAGAATATGTCAGTAGCCAACTCTTGACTAATGGGAGAGCCCAGTCACTCCAAGTTTTCAATATGACCTATCATCTTTATGACATGTGGGATAGCTGAGCTCCTACTTGCTAGCTTGCACTCAATTAAGGCCTTTACCGTCCGGTACCTTTCAGTGGTGCCTACTCCTAAAACAAAATTTTCAAGTTCATGATCATATCATACGCATCCACATTCTCAAGCTGTTTCTGAAGATCTTATTTTATGGTAACTAGCATTAGACAAGATGCATCCAATGCATCATCTTTATGCTTTTGGCAAGCATTTCTTTCAACATGGGGAGCATTGGAAGCAAGTGCCTTCGAGGGAGTGGTTTCTCCAAAATATAATCCATTTTATCCTGCTTGAGAACAATTCTCAAGTTTCTATACCAGTCCAAAAAGTTTGAACCATTCAATTTTTCCTTCTCAAGGACAATCGCAGTGAAATGCTTGATGCGGAGGTATTTGACATTATCTACAATAAATATGTAAAGTGAATTATTCATTAATATAGTTTATAATCAACTCCCACTATACTTTTATAAATGTTTCCCTATAAGTATAGTGGACCAAGATCCATATTTTATCAAGACTCGAGTAAACTTTGGCTTATCGCTCAAGACTCAGTTATTTAGGTAGACAACTCTTTGTCAATTGTATCGAATACAACTCTTAGTTGTTGGGTTTGACATCTCATGTCTTATCCCCTAACCCTATGCCTCAAGGCCCAAAACTGTTTTGATAGCCTTGTTAAGTAAACCAATCTTCACATATAGATAACCATTATCCATCATACTTTACTCAAATAGTTAAAGACATCATACTTTGGCAAACCTATCTTTTGACGATTCAAGCATTGATAGGTGTATGATTGGAAATGCATCGTATTAATACTTAATTTTATCAGGGACTTTCATAGTGTTTATAAATAGTGATAAATGTATGCATGTTATGAACATAATCGTTTATCAGAACAAAACTATAACAATTATACTAGAAACAAACAATCCATGCAGGGGTCAAGGAAGCTGCGCCACCTTGCGGGGTTCGAAGGGGCAGTGCCTCTCGTGGGGTCAAGGGGCAGAGTCCCTCGCGGTGGTCTCGCTAGGGCTCGGAGGCAGCGCCCCCGAAACCTAGACAGAATTCTTAATTTTGTTTTAACTGGAATCTATTGGTCCCTTTATATCGACCCTGCTAGGGCGAACAATTTCAACTAAATCATCCCTCAGGTTGTTCATGCTTTGTTCTTTCTCAAAACTTTAAACAGAATTCGTAATTATATTTTCTTAACAGAACGCCTCTGGATCAATAACATTAATCCACATCATTACAACAATTCAAGTTTGTTTCAATGTGAGATTACTCGAATTGATCATATTAATTCATATTCACAATTCATTTAACTCTAATTAAGAATCACCCTAGGCATACAACATATGCATCGACAATTAGGGTTTTTCATTCAATTTTGATATAACACAAGCAGCTCTGATACCACTTAAGGGGTTCCTAGAATTATAAACGCAGTGAAACGAAACCCTAAGCAGGATCCATGTGTATATCGAAATCAAAGTAGATTTCAAGATGTACCTTTTGTGGTCAGCTTCGAATTGATGATCAGTTGTGTCAAGATTAGCAACCCAAGTGTTGCGCCTCTACCGGTATCCATGCACACGAACTGAGTTCTCCAACAATCCAAGTGCTAACTTTCAGATCTTGGAGTATCTCTCGCGATCGTCTGAATAGAGAATTGTTCTCTTTTTTTCTCTTTTGGGATAAAAAAATTAATGACAACCGATTTGAGGCATCTTTAGGGTTATTACTCGTAACCTTACACTTCACGGTTTAGACCCCACGACATAACGGCCTAGGGCCATGACATCCTCTAAACCGTCCACTTAATCGTGCGTTTAATTGTTATCTCATAACGCGCACGATTACGTAGATATTCGTAGTATGAGAATAAATAAAGCTCTACTTCTTAAGTAAATCAAGGAGCAGAGAAAATAAGAAATCAGTTCGCTATTGTGTATGACCCTGTAGGTTTACTTAGCCATTAGCAGTGCGCCCAAAACTCTTTTGGCCCACAAGTCATAAGCGGTCCTAGAAAGACATTATGAATAATTAAGTATAGTGAAAGTCGATTTTCCAACACAACCTAATCACAACTAATGTTAGAGTATCAATTTTAATTGGTTCTTAGGGCAGACCACTAACATGTGGCAGCCACGTGTCATGCCCGGGTGCCACGTCAGCGCTTGGTCAACCCTCGCCGGAGAGGACAACCAGCGATGGTGCCTCTTTGTCGGCGCCTCATCGGAAGGCGATTTCTTGACCTCTAGACCTTCGATCAGCCTCATTCCAAAGCCATTCGAGCCCTCACCTCATCCTCTACAACATATAGCGACCTCGACACAACAGAACACCAATTGACTAAGTTACCTACTCCGATTGAAGATAAGATCTGGCGAAGGTTCGCCCTAGCCATTCTATGCGCGAAACACTTAGGCAAATCAAACATGAAGCATCTAGGGAGTTCAAGGAAATTTATCTGGCCATCACGATGACTCTATCATGATGGGAGGCAGATGCGAGGTTTTACGCGACAAAAATGCACGAAATCAATGAGGATGTGATCAGTCAGGTTCAACGAGTAGATCGACACCAATAACACGCAAAATGACACACAAGAACACGAGATGGCATGTGAAGCCGAGAGAGAGCTTCGGAGAGATCCTCACCTCTTTTCTAACTTGTAGGCTGTTTTAATGAGTTCAGAAGCTTTCCTTAGACTAGAAGGAAGTCGAAAATGGTGATCTCCGGCTTCGGTTCCACTGGGGAAAGTTTGGTGAGCGTTCAACAAAGTTCGGCAACTCGAGCTTCAATGGCGATGATGAAGGTCCCTGATTGCTGCTCTCGCTTTCTCTCTCTCTTTCTGCGTGTTTTCTAAGCCAAATGTCTGCTATTCCTCTTTTAGAATTATCATCAAATTCATATACCCCTTTTCCAAATTTCACATACGGAGGGGGTGAGGTTGGTGGCTATTCACACGTGCAGACACATGCAAAATGGTTAGCGAATAGTAGTCATCGGTGGGAATACGATGACTATTTCGTCCTGAGCTTTCGATGATCGCAATTTCATGCCAATTTGATGTGGATTTGGCCTGTACTTTGTTCAGCTCGACCACGGCACAATTTAGCTTGGCTAGAGCGATTCCAGCGGACTTAGGTCGTCGGATCGGTCCCAATCGACAAAGGGCATCATGAGGATCAACATGCCTCGTCCGAACCCATCAATATATCCAGTCATACCCACATTTACTCAAAAGTTTAAACCAATAAGTTATGGGATAACTTTGATATATTAACTACTCCACACCACATTAATTCTCCAATGTGGGACTCTTCTAAGACGACTCACACGTACATCCTAATAAACTCCAACTAATACAAAGGGGCATCTCAATGCTAACATTGGGAACTTGGGACTTTGGAATATAAGCCAAAGCAAACTTGGCACATAGAAGCCTGAAGTATACATCAATCACCCACAATGACTTAAGATGTATAGAGAGACAAATGAAATTGAACTCACCTCGCTCTAGATAGCTATGTTGGTATCGATGAGATGCGAAAGAGAGGCAGCGACGAGCTGTGTTGCGTCTTCGTGTCACCGACGATGGAGACAACAAGAGGCGAGCCGATGGTGGTGAGTCGGCGACAATGAATGAGAGAGTGTGTGACGAGATGGGAAGAAAAAGATTACTAAGAAGAGGTGAGGGCCGTGAGGCAACCAAAGGGCAAGCAACGCTGGACTGGACTTTAGGATTTTTTTTAAGTAACTAAAAATCGGTTTTAAAATTAGTCCAGGTAGGTCTACACCTAGAGCCAAAACGGTTTCAACCAGTTATCAAAAATTGAAATCAGTTCCCAGATCGATTTGAGCAGGAATTAATTCTCGACCTCATTTTTTCAGGTGGGCCTATTTGGATTATGGGTAAACTCGGTCCAATTGCACATCCCTACCAAGCGCTATCATGTGTCCTTATGCAGCATGGAAAGGTAGTTGTCTACACTTCATGTCAATTGAGACCATATGAAAAAAATTATCCGACGCATGACTTAGAATTAACAACGGTGATTTTTGCTCTTAAGATTTGGCGACATTACTTGTATGGAGAAAAATTTGAGGTTTACGTGGACCACAACAGTTTAAAATCTCTATTCTCCCAAAAAAAATTGAACCTAAGACAGAATCTGTGGATGGAGCTATTAAAGGATTTTTTTTATCATCTTGAAAAAGTGAAAAAAGTTGTAGATACTTTTAACAGGAAAAATATGAGCCGGGTGATCGCTAACTTGATGATACAATAGTGAAACTTAATGGAGGAAATTGCAAATTCAGAATACAAACTTGAGATTGATGGGTTAATAGGTATGATGGTGACTCTATGAGTTGAACCTGAAATTCTACAGAGGATCAAGATAGGCATGGCCATTTGGAACAGTGAACCCGAAACCAGCCCATTGACCGGGCCCATGATTCCGAACCGAAACTGGTTCCATATTTTTCGGAACCGTTTTATACAAAAAAAAATTATGTGTGGGGGAGCAGGAGAGGAAGAGCCAAAATGGCTCTTCCTCTCGCCAGGAGGGCCCCACGTGAGGCCTGCCTTACATGGGAAGAGCCAAAATGGCTCTTCCCCCCATGTGTCACCTTGGGAAAGAGCCGTTTGGCTCTTTCCCCCTTAATTTTTTTTAAGTTCTGGACCGGCGGAACCGAAACTGGCCTCTTAAGGGCCGGTTTCGGTTCCGCCTTTGCCTTTTTGTGGAACCAGAATCACCAGTTCCTAAATCAGAATCAGCGGTTCCATCGAACCGCCCATGTCTAGATCAAGACATCGCAATTAAATAACCCCAAAGTTGTGAAGATCAAAGAAGGAGCACTAGCTAGAAACGAACAGACTTTCAGATCACCGAAGATAGAGTTTCAAGGTACTACGAACGGTTGTGTGTACCACCTGATGAAATGCTGAGGTGAGATATTTTGGATGAGGCTCATCAGAATGTATACAACATCCACCCGGGAAGTACCAAGATGTATCGAAACCTCCGCAAGCATTATCAGTGGACTAGTATGAAGAAAGATATTGCAGAATATGTTGCCAAATGTCTTACTTGTCAACAAGCCAAAGCTGAAAATTGTAAATCGGCTTTGGTCATAAAAAAAAATTGTAAATCGGCAAGATTACTAAAGCCTCTGGAGATACCCGAATGGACATGGGAACACGTTACGATGGATTTCGTACATGGTTTACCGAGGACATCGAGTAGTCATGACTTCATATGGATCGTTGTAGATAGACTAAATAATTATGCACACTTTCTAGTAGTACAAAAGGACACCTCCTTGGAAAAGCAAGCCGACATATACGTGAACGATATAATCAGGTGCATAGAATACCAGTAACGATAACGTCAAATTGAGACTCAAGGTTCACTGCAAGATTTTTGGAAAAGCATGCAGGAAGCTATGGGAAAGAAACTTTATTTTAATATCCTTTTTCATCCTTAAACGGATGGGCAGACAGAAAAAATTATAGAAATACTTGAGAATATGTTACAGGCATGCACTCTAGACTTCAGAGACAATTGGGATGAAAATTACATATGATAGAATTTGCGTACAATAATAGCTATCAGCGAAGTATTGGAATGGCTCCGTTTAAACCTTTATATGGAAGACTATACCAAACCCCAATTTGTTGGAACGAGGTGGGTGAACATGGCATTACAGGACCGGAGTTAGTCCAAGTGACTACGGACATAGTACAAGTAGTACATGACTGTTCGAAAACTGCACAAAGTCAACAAAAGAGTTACGCCGATAAGCATCAACGACAGCTAGTGTTTGAGATCGTTGAGTATGTTTTCTTAAAAGTATCACCTATTAAGGGGATATCAATGCTTGGAAAAAAAGTGTAAATTGAGCGCTTGATTCGTAGGATCATTCAAAATATTAGAAAAGATCGGGGATATAACTTACATATTGGCATTACCACCTCAATTATCGCATGTTTACGATGTGTTTCATGTATCAAAACTGAGAAAATACCAATCGAACACTACTCATGTAATAGCATATAATACAATTGATGTGGATGAGCATGTACAATACGAGGAGAAACCAGTAACAATATTATATCGAAAAGAACAAGTCCTGAGGAACAAGGTTATTCCTCTAATGAAAATACAATAACGACGTCATGATATGGAGGAAGCCACATGGGAAAGTGAGGACCTAATGAGATAGTAGTATCTGGAATTATATGGGAATAAACTTGAAACCTAAATTGCGAGGACTTAATTTTCTCAAGGAAGGAGGAACTGTAGCATTATAAGAAACCAGCTCATCCAGTTAAGGGCTATCTTACTGATAGCGAAGCCTCTGTGTCTACAAGAGCCTTTGGTAAAGCATAGTACTGTACAATAACTTCAAAGTTTTGTACATCCAGACTAAGGATCTCCACCATATGTGAAGGCCATTTTGGATATAATGCTAAATGTACCCGCAATAAGTTATAAAGGGCATTGTCAATATGAAATTTAGTAACATTATGGAAAGAGGACAGTCAAGGTTGTCAAGGGCTATTTTGTATCGCTGGAGCACCCGAGTTAAGCCTTTTGTCTTTGTTCTTCTAAGGATCATCGTAGAGAGAGAGAGTTCCAGAGAGAGAAACTCTGGGAGAAATACTTTTGCTATTTTGTTTGTGGATGACAAATGAAAAGGACTCCCACCATTTATATAGAAGGAGGTCTCGAATTACAACCATTGATCTAGTTTAGATCTGATTGCTAGGATTATATCTCTTATCTTCCCATTCACCGACATTAAATAGGAATTTCTAAAGCACTTGCCAAATTAGCAACTCGCTCGTCCCTAGGAATATTCTACAACATAGCAAATTCAAGTAGAAAACCCTAAAGAAATCTTGTGAGATCCAAGACACAACAAGTCCTGGGGAGCTTCTTGGTCATATGCACGACTGGTCTGGGCGTGAAAACCTCGGTCTATGTCATTCTTCCCTACCCATTTGAGCGCCGTCCTCAGTGCTCTTGGCTCGAGGGTTCTTCTTTGTAACGGAATTCTTCTTTTGGCTACCTGCATCGTTTCCTTAGATCGACAACTTCTTCTAGTTTTTGTTTCTGCATCCATGAGAGTGCTTCACCTTTGGCTTCGGGACTTGATCTTTGCACGGTGCATACATTGCTTCTCAAGTCATTAATGACTTGGTCTTTGTCTTGGCCGCACCAATGTCTTCCAGCTCAGGAAACAACACACTAATGGGCATAGTGTTTTGAGTTCGCGTGGGCGGCTCCCACTCCTCCTTTGGCTTCTCCAAAGTCTAGACTTATTTCTCGGCTCGAACAGCACCTCAACTCTTGTTTCTTTCTCCAAGAGCTTGTTTGTGCTAATGCTTTTTGAATTTTTCAACCCATTGATCATTGACACGACCGATGGGTATTTTGAATTAGTGATGATGAGTGACTTGGTTCTCAGATCGACCATCGCTTAAGCCCTATCAAAGAAGTGTATACCCAACATCAAGTCATAATCGTCGAGTGGGATTACCTCAAAGTCGAGCTTTCTTTCCATGCGCCGACTTAAATCTCAACGTCTCTGGTTATGCCATTAGCTTGGCGATCTTTAGAGTTCAACATCTTGAAGAAGTGCTCGTAGGGTTCAACATCAAGATCCAACCACTGCGACGCTTCAGTTGAGATGAACAGATTTGTCGCACCTGTGTTCACCAAGGCAAGGAGTGTTTTGCCACGTATCTTGACTTCCATGAAGTTGAGCGTTGATGGCTTTGTAGTTCTCTTCGGCGGTTATTGAGTAGTGCGCATCAATTCGAGTCTCTAGATGCCTCCGAGTCGAGCTATCGTCATCTCTTCTTCTTTGTTTTTCTTGTCGCCATCCTTATCCTTGACGACGATATAGTAGAGATTCTTGTCGTTGTTCTTCTTTGGACAACGCTGCGTCTAATGACTGCCTCCTCATGTCGCGCACGGCTAAGAGTGAGGTTGTTTGAACATGTCCTACGGTTTGATGTTCTGATTGCCCCGATGTTGGTGTATGGACAATCCTTTGTCCCACCTTCCTCTATCTCTGTGTTCTTTCCTACCATGCCCGGAATTGTCATCATCCTTGCGGTGGTTGTCTCGATCCTTCGAGCCATTTCCCTTGGACTTCAAATTGAATTTGTTGAAGTCGACCAGTGACTCATCTATTGAGATTGCTTTAGTGATACTTTGAACATCACATCTCTTCAACTCGATTTGCGCCCACAGTTTAGCCCATCCATGAACGCTCTAAGAGCCTCCTTCTCACCCAAGTTGGGGATTTGGAGTTTGAGCTCAGTGAACTCCTTGATGTATTCTCAGATCGATCCCTTTTGCTCTAGTCGATGAAGCATGCTACGAGCTTTTTGCGGAGCGTACTTGGGATATAAGTAATCCCGCAAGGCCTTTACAAAATTCTCCCAATTATTCATGACATCCATTGTGCTTTTTCTGGTTTCATCACTCACGAATCGTAACCACAACTTGGCACCATCAATGAGGTATAAAGAAGCAGTGCGTACCTTAGCCGCATCATCTTGGATTCCCACGGCATCGAAGTACTGCTCATGCTCCAGAGGAAGTTATCCACCTCCACGGTGGATCATTCGTCTTTGAATTCTTTCAGCTCGAGCACCTTTATCTTCGGCATTGCTTGGATGACCAGTGTACCATTCGCAGATATACCACTGGCTATCCTGGTTTTGCATAAGACTAGCTCGATCTTGAGCTCTTGAATCTCCAACTTCAACGCATCGATCTTGGCTTGGTGGGAACTATCTATCTCTTGGACTTCCAGCTTCAAAGTTTCCATCGACGCTTCGAGAACTTCATCTTTCATTTGTACTGGAGATATTGCTCCGTTTAGGACGATCATGAAGTCTTCACGAATCTTGTGGTACATTTTGTCAACCTGCACCTTGGTGTCTTCAAGACCATCAAGCAGCTCTTGCATGGTTCTCCTTATCAGGTTGAACTTGTTATCAAGCGCGGACACAATGTCTGCCAATGTTTCTCTTTTATTTTTAAAGATTTGCCGCGGGCTTTCTCTTGCGTTGATTTTTCTTGGGGAAGTTTCCCATCTGTAAAAGCATGAACGAGATTCGTTATTAGGTTAGATATTACCTCGACTAGTTTGATGCTTTTCAATCTCGTGGACATCTCATCTTTACAATGTTTGCTCTGATACCACTTGTCACGGGTCGGAAGATTGTAATCGATCCGTGCGAAGACTCGGGCTATTTTGTATTGCTGGAGTGCCCGAGTTAAACCTCTTGTCTTTGTTCTTCTAAGGATCGTCGTAAAGAGAGAGAGAGAGAGACAGAGAGGGAGAGAGAGAGAGAGACTTTGGGAAGAATGCTTTTGATATTTGATTTGTCGATGACAAATGTGAAGGAGTAATTCCCTTATATAGGAGGGGCCTCGAGTTACAACCGTTGATCTAGTTTAGATCCGACGGCTAGAATTACACCTCATATTTTCTCAACCACCAACGTTAAATAGGAATGTTTTAGAGCACTTGCCAAATTACCAACTCGTCCGTCCCTAGGAACATTCTGGAACATAGCTGATTCAAGTAGAAAACCCTAGAGAAATCTAGGGGATCCAAAACACAGCAAGTCTTGAGGAGTCTCTAGACCATCTGCATGATCGGTCTGGGCATGAAAACCTTACCCCGTGTCACGAGCAACTGTGAAATTATTTCTGAGAAATTCGTTTGTTTTAGGTGGTGGTATAAACTTTCGATACTGATTAGAAGGGTGAAAGGAGGTTAGACTGGGGATTGAGCGATAAGCGAACATGACAATATAATGCTCGCGGAATTCAAATAGAAAGAAGAAGGTTGCCGTGGCTATGCATGAGTGAAAGAGGGTCAAAATAAAACGACAAGCGGTAAGGCTTCCCTTAAAAGTCCGCTAAAACCTAATGATGAGAAATATGAGAGATTGAGATTGAATCCTTTCCTTTTTTGTGGTTGAAGTGCGTGGGATATGGCCAAAACCGCGTGGCATTAGGTAGTAAGCAGAATGCCGCTCGTCCAAAAAAAAATTATCTAAGTAAATAACATTGAAACTCACGAAAGATGAGGGAATACACCCTAGCCTCCACCTATAAAATTGCACCCAAATACACTAATAATTACGACACTAGTTCGGGAACGCAAGATCCATCTAGATAAACCTGAAATTCAATTCCAATGCATACTACTGTGATGATTCTAGGTATATGAGTGAACACATGTTTATGTGATTGATACACTTAAGATCGATAGGAATAATTGTCAAGGTTTTAGATACGAAACTGAGCTACGAGTGAGGTGTGGGTACAAATGAGGGATAGAGGGGAGTATGCGGTCAAATGAAAGGGTAAGAGATTTTCCATTTGGCAAGATGGCTCTACATGATAAGGAAGGATCATGGTGTGAAACATGGAAAGAAAGGGTCATGATTTCTTTGGATCTGATGAAATACACGAAGTAGAAAGACAGGGTGGTGAATGGAAGTCTGAGGACCAAATCAGGACTAGGGTGTCACAAATTGAAGCAAGAAGGATAGTGCCTTACAAGCTTCCGTGTGGTAGGTGACTTCACCGATTCCATGAGACAAAATAATCGTGAACTTTATAGGAAGTGCAAATGTCATCATAGGGATGTCGCATTGGAAAATTCACCTAAGGCTGAAATAAAAAGAGGCGAGGGATCTCGTAAAATAGGGAGAACAAAAACGCCTCAGTAGAAATAGCCAAGAGATATAGGTTCCTCCACACCGAGTTTCAACGACAGATTGAAGTGTTTCACGCATGCTATCGGTACACACAGGAGAGTAAATTATTCCTTTCGCCCTTTCTTGTTGCATGATATGAAAAATTAGATGCTAAGTGCTTGAGGTATATTCCCGTATCTAAGGAAGTATAGGAACGAGGTTGGGTACGAGGAAATCATGCTGTATTTGATTATAGTAACTCTGAGTTGTTTTTATATTGCAAGGTCATCCATAGAAATGTAGTAGTTAAGAATAAAAATAATGCATGTCGAGGTGTAGTCGGGGACAAGTGCGTATACACGACATCAAAGCATGAAATCATCACAATCATTTAAAATTAAGGGTGTGTAAAAAGTATCGCCCGGATCGGGACCGTCCGGATCGGACTGGAACCGATGGTCTAGTTTTCGGTTTTAGGGGGATCCAATCCAATTCCCAATTTCTAAAATTGGAACCAGTGATCGGGCAGTCCGATTCTCGGTTTCAGGGTCTGGTTCTGAAACCGGACCGCCCGATATTTAAAATATATATATATATTCCTCACGTTTTACACCTCTCATAGCCTCTCTCAGACGTCGATCCAGAGGCCTCTTCTTAGTCCTCTCTTCTCTCGCTCGGAGTAAGGTTTCCGTTCGGTCGCTTTCTGCCCGACTGCTCTATGCCTAGGAAGAACCAAAGGCTTACCGCACACACTCTCTCGATCCCTCAGTCACGCTTGGTGAGTCTTGACCCTCCTTCATATTGCCCCTACCTCGCCCGGCTCAGCCCCAACCGAAGCTCCAGAGCCCCCTCGACCACCAGCTCCCCTTCTCCACCGTGAAGCCGCCTTATGTTGCTCCCCCCGCCTACCACCGCTTCTCCCCCGGTTGCTGATCACGAGGCCGACGCCCTCTTGGTTCGATCCTCGGTGAGTGGACCCCTCTGCCGATTCACATGCGCCTGCTTGGCGCGGGTTTTTTGGGGCCTTTGCCAAATTGCGGTGAGATCTGCTTGGTTTTTGGCGTTGGTAGCTTGTTCTGAACTCAACTGCTTTAGATTTCGTCTTATTTTGCCGGGTTGTTGCGTCCGATTCTAATTGAGGGTCCAAATATGTGATTTTGCCTGTTGGTTTTACTAGCTACAGTGGGTTTGAATCGTTTGATACGTAGTGTCTTCTCTTTCTAAGAGGAGTAAGCTTAATTCCAAGAATTAGTGTATGTACTTAAACAAGTTGTCTCGAAATGGGTTGTAGGGCGAAATGACTTTCTTTCGGTAATTTGAATGTACTCTTTCATCCTGTTATTATGGTAATGGTAGCCGTATGACCGTATATTCAGGTTTCCAATGGAACTTTTTGATTTACAGCACAAAGATAGGGCTACTGAGGCTGGAATGAGCTTATTTCCATCGAGAACAGCCCACTGCAACGATGATGCCCATGCAGGAATGACCTTATTTTCTGGTTCAGGCGTTGTATTAGATATCCAGTACAAAGATAGGGCTGCTGAGGTAGGAGCTTATTTTCTTGTCGAGAAGGGACATCCATTTTTAGCTGCTTTTAATGTCTAGGCGGCTTTGTCTGTAATTGGGGCTTAGGGTGAATGCGGTGCATTCAATGTTAGTCCAGTCACGGTAACAACTTATGCATACATAGCAACAGATAGCAAATGCTGCATTTTCTTCTTCACCTGTGAAACTGTTGGTCAATTTTTAATGTGGACATGGTACAAAATGCCTTGTTTCAGTACTCTCTTGTTACTTACTTTAGTCTCCGTGTTAATGGTGTGTGTCTGAAGAAAGAGTGCTTACTAAGTGGAGTAGCTCAACATTCCTTTCCCCTTGTTCCCTTATGACAACGATAGATAGCTGCCATTATTGTTTGTTAGTAGGAAGAGATCTCTCCCCTTTTCCAGTAGTACTATGAAGAATTTCGGTCGCCCTCGATGACCTTCAAGGAGTTATATCTGTAGATGATGGGTAACTATGCTGAGTGAACATGTTGCAAGTATGACGAAATGGCTAGTGCCTACAGTGTAGATTATATTGCTGGGGGTAATGCATAATATGGGCTTCTCTCCTTTGCAAAATTGATTTCTGTAATCAGAACACTGTGTCATTTCTGTCCGACATGTGATATCTTTCTTCTTTTCTAGGCGATGCTCAGAACTCAATCAGAGTTGCTCAGTTACATCCGGGAATTGTTAGTCTGTTCTAGCATCTGGTAAATATCTGATGACTTGAAAAGGTTTTCTTTGTCCTCTACAGTGGCTGCTTCAGGCTCCTTGTGCAGCCAGCTTCATAGGCTGCATTGAAAAGGAGACATGCTTTTGATGCATTTGATCATACAGCCTCTTTAGTCTTTACCACCTGATAACTGTCGAAGCCTTGAAGGCCAGTGCTTGAATCCGCAGTAGGGTAATTGTATATGGTTTATGCTCCAGCTTGGTGATGGTGAAACTCGCAGGTGGTACAGGGTGTGTCCTTATCCTCTGTTTACTGCAGGTGGCACATGCATGTGATTTCTTCTTATTTACATTATTGGTTCCCGGTTCTCGGGATGACCGGTCCGATTCACGGTTCCAAAAAATGGGAACCGGAACTATTGGTCCGGTTCCCGGTTCTTGAGAGGAACCGGACCGGATCGGGAACCGCTCACCCCTATTTAAAATGCATGAATCAGATCCTTGTGGCAATGGAGTAGGTCAGCTAGGATAGTTAAATGAGTAACCATTGGTTATGAGAGTTCACAAATAACCTTATCGCTTGAAATGATGGCCGAGCACATGGACCTTATTGTCCAGAATGATCCTAGTAGCGAACTATTCTTGACAAAGGAAGGTAATATCATCAATAGAAAATGTAACAAAGGAGACCTTCGGCCATAGAACGATGATTGTGCTTACATCATGGAAGTTTTTCATGTCGCATGTAGGCAGGCATAACAAATTGAATTGCATGGGCTCTCTTGACATGAACAATTGAACTTGATTGAATAACATGCGAATCAAGTGGTAAACAGGTGGTATAGGAATTTCTCACTTTGATCACTTAACACATATGTTCATGGTGATGGTTGTTGGTGGAGGTAGCCACGTGCACGAGGTCAATGTAACCCGAAGGAGACAGGATGCTCTAGTCGATGGCGCCAAGTGGACTACGGAACTTACCACGAAGCCTCGGAGTGAGGACCCAATGATTGAGAGTGGTCAGGAGGGCAGGTAAACGATTCATAGAAGTGAGCCATTGTCACGAATCAGGGCCGGTTCTAAGGGCGTTGGTAAAGTGCAAATTGGAGCGCATCCATTTCTCATGCATGTTGTATAAACGAGCATTCCATTCACACATGAGCACGTCATTGTCCTTTTGCTATAGGACATAGAGGAAAGAACTCGAAGTGTCATGTCTCCATCCTCAGGCCCACATCTATCCTACCAAAACCAAAATGCCTCAGGTCATAAATAAGACGACGTCTCAAGCGCATCATCAACCCATCACTTTTATCTTGAATTAGCGCATACGGAACATTTTACTCCATTCAAATATATCGGTTAACGAGAATAGTAAAGTAGGTAAAATAAAAATAAGAACTATTAGCAATAACACAATATACATATATATATATATATATGACCATAGATGCTTCTTAACCCTCAGGAGTTCTAAAAACAAGATGCTTCTTAACTCTCAGGAGTTCTAAAAACATCAATAGGCCCAGTCTCTAGGGCCACTCCACAAGACCATCAAAAGATAATAGGTCGTCGGGGTTAACTCACATCTATAACTAGTGAGACCAATATCACCATCTAGCTATAATCACTATCCAAAGATCACTAAGATCACATCAAAAAGCTAAAAGCCCGACGGGGTCCTAGGTCAGTCTCCTATATCCATGTCACTCTCCGGGTCTATAACCTCTTCGTCTGGGGTGTCCAGGTCCAAAGCATCGAAAGCCTGAGACGGGGCCGCAGAGGGTGGTCCGTCAAAACCCTAGACTGGCCCATACAAATTGGCTCCCTCTCGAAAGAACCAAGCCTGATAAACATGCGGTACTAGGAAACCACATTCCTCCTTTACCCAAAGCGTAGTGACATGGAGCTCCGAGTTGAAGTCCGACTCGGGAACATGAACATACGAAATGTCATATGAGTACTCTATAGGGACCTCGAACCTCACCTGATAAAAATACGACATCACAGACATGAAAAATGTTTAACAACCACGAGTGAGATACAAAATCTCCGTGAGTCTAACGCCTAAGTTTGAGTAGGATGGTAACTCGTCAAAGGCATCCTAAACATGCAAAATTACGACATGCAAATTCTTACCAAAAGGATTATCATATGGGCATGCATAATAAATTACGACCACAAGCATCCTTACCCTATGTTGGTCACACAAAAACTGATTATTTTAACACATACAATCAATGCATACAACCAAGACATATAACCGTAGCGTTAATCACAAACTGCACACGTATGCACCATGCGTATTCCAGTTATAACGACCATCCCCGGTCTAGTAAAACCATGTTATTCCGGTAGAATCGGACTTCGTCCCTTTCTTTCGGCGACAGCTACCGACAAGCCATGTGGTTCCAAGTACCATAGGCATGGACTAACAATCGGACACTCCTGTGAGAAGCGTCGATCCGCAACTTGCCGTGACTAGCATCCAGTAAGCCATGTGGCTCCAAGTACCCTCAGCATGGACTTACCAGGCTCGATCCTCATACCCAGGGATTAGCTTCGTCTTCACAAACCTGAGAAGATGGTAATCATTATGTGATCACACAAGCATGATAGTCAAGTAGCCAAATTATCTTCTTTTTATTTAATCATATGTACTCACAAGCAGTTGTGCTAAATATAGACTCAAAGCCATTTCGTGCATAAAACTTTGGTTTCACATGCGATCACATAAATAGAACACCATTATCAAATATTTCATTCATAACGGAATAAACAAACAGATCAATTCTGCACTAGTTACTAGTACTAGAAAATCATAAGAATCACTTAATGCTAGTTACAAAATAATAATACGTTAAGCAATCGGGCAACTAATAACTTACTTATTATTCAGGCAATATTTGTTCTATCCGACTCGACTAGTTAATATTTTCCTAAATTAATTTTTCTCGAGTTACTTAGTAAATTCAATTTCCGATAAATGATTTGATTATAAATATAGATAATTATGTCTGGCAATAATTGATTTAGATTATTAATCGCGATAACTTTAATTATTCTATTCGTCGAGCACAGTCAAAATCCTAATCAGAGATTAGAGGTTAAACTCACAACTTCCTGTGATTGTTGTCGAGTCCCGTGCAAGGCGATTCTATTTCAAATTTGCGGTGACTTTGGAATACGAACGTTGGGCATGTGTTGGGTTTCACGTCGGGTTGGTTAAGCAGTTTCGAGGGTTGATAAATAGGCTATCAGTGGCGCCTCAAAGCCTAGACAGAAGCTGGAAAGAGGTCAAGTGACTTCGATCAGTAAGTATGGGTGTCTCAAGCTCCTGTTCAGAACAGAAGACACGTTCAATAATTACACTAAATACGTAGGAGTCGTCTGTTTTATGTCCAGCGGCAAAATAGAAGGGAACAGTTCGGTTTTAGGGCTTACGAAGACTGTAGCTGCTTCGGTTCCTACCAGAGTAAAAGTGGACGTCAACTGGGCTGTCCAATGGCCGACTAGTGGCTTGGGTGGTTCAGAGCACGCCGTCGACGTCTCGGATCAGTGGCGCCGCTACTGAGGGTGGTCGAACGGACGACGGTGGCCGTTTCACTGCTGGACAGTAGTCGGGATCGACTTCGGAAGCTGTTCGCGAAGCTGAGGAAGCTGAACACGGCATCGGGAAGATCGGTACTCATCGGAACTGGGCGACGCTCGAGTTAGGGGACGGTGGTCTACTGTGGGTGGTCCGAGTAGAGGTCTAGGGTGGTCGGACGCCCCGGACACCGGCACGAATAGAATCGAGTTGGAGCTGGAAGGTCGTCGGAGCAGTGTCGTCGGGCTGGAAAGTGTTGGACGACCTCCGGTGACTCAGACCAGCGGCCCCGAATGGCGAGACGGCGAGCTTCCCACGTCGACAACTCGGATGCACCAGTGATCGAACAGAAAACGAAGCCACAAGATATATCGGTGGTGCACGGTCCGCTGGGACGTTACCGGTTTGGGTGAGATGCGAATGAAGGAGTTCGGAGGCAGAGCACGACGGCGCGAGCCGCGTTGGCTCCCCTTCGCAGCCTGTGGGTGGCACGACGAACTCGGGTGGGCACGGCCGGAGATGGAAAACGGTGAGATGAGATGGAGGTACAAGGCGAGTGGCGATCGGATGTGAGTGTGTGTGGTGAAGAGGTCGTGTCACGCACGATGGAGTTGCAGAAACCTTTTTAAGAAGATGAAGAGTGAAGAAGAAGATGATGTCCCTCAATTAACAGGAGCAACGGATGGGACGTGGAAGAAATATCAGAATTCTTTTGGAAGGACAGTGTCCCGTTCGGTTAGCAACCAACGAGAAAGGACAAAAATTAAAATAAAAGATGATGAGGCTGAACTGCACGTAGGGAAAAAGTGGTGTTATCTCCAGATGATGAAGTCAGCAACGTGTATTTTAAGAAGAAAAGAAAACGTGCAGTTAGTTGGACAAAAGGTGGAGCCCACGAATTATTATCTTCCTGCCTTCAAGGACTACTTGCCGCAGATAGGGGGAGACAAAGGCATGTCGGCCGAAGTGCACTTAGGTAGGGCCCACAAATGAAATAATATCTACCTTAATTAATAAATTTGCCTCATATAAATAAAACCGAAGGTCAAGAGGGTAATTTCTCAAATAGGCATTAGACGGTCATTTGGCTCAATCGACCGAGGAAATTTCCATGTTTAGGATTTGCTAAAATTTAAATTGCCCCAGACGAGTCTCGATCTTATGAGTTAAAGTTTGACGATTCAAACTTGAATTTTTTTGACAAGCATTGCGAAATAGCCAATCGTCAACGTTTAAATTTTTCAAAGCCAAACTTCACTTTCCACGTTGGCATTTATATTTGCTTTAAAATAGTCCAAATTTCAGAAATTCACAATTCTCTACTTCTTATGAAATTTCGTCCTTTTCCTCAAAAAGGAAAGGATACAATACTTTCATAATTTCCTCTCGTTCCCACATCGCACCTTCAGTTCCATAGTGTTGTCAAACCACTTTGACTAATGGGATTGTCTTCCTCCGAAGCACTTATTCTTTCTTATATATAATCTTCACTGGACGCTCCATATACGATACCCGTTCATTCACTTCAAGTTCTTCGAAACTCAGCATGTGAGCTGAATCAGGTTAATATTTTCTTAGTTTTGACACATGAAAATAATATGAACTTGGGCAAGCCTCGATGGTAACGCGAGACGATTTGCCAAATTTTCGATTCGTTCCAAAATTTCAAATGGTCCCACATGACTTACCCTTCTTGCCAAACTGTTATGTTCCGTGCATTGACGATATTTTCAGAAATACATGATCTCCAATTTGGAATTTCAGAGGTCTTCGCCTCTTGTCTGCAGAAATTTTCTGACGGCTCTGAGTTGTTTTGAGTCTTTCTCTGATGACTTTGACAGCTTTTAGTGATTGTTGTATCAATTCTGGGCCAGTAATACTTTTTTCACCAACTTCATCCCAACACATTGGTGTCCTGCAGGGTGTACCATACAATGCTTCAAAAGGTGCCATCTTAATGCTTTGCTAAAAGCTATTATTCTAGGCAAACTCAACCAAATGAAGTTGTTCCTCCTAGTATCCCTTAAAATCCAACACGCAAGCTCTCAGCATATTCTCAAGCATCTGTATCATCCTTTCAGACTGGCCATCTGTCTGCGGGTAATAAGCTGTAATGAACTGCAACCCAAAGCGATTTGCAGACTTTTCCAAAATGTTGCAGCAAATTTAGGGTCACGATCCGAAGTAATCGTCACTAGTACTCCATGTAGCCGTACAATATGGCGTACATACAGGTCATCGTACCTGTCCAGAGTAAAATCCTTCCATACAGCAATAAAATGCACAGACTTAGTCTCTCTACCACAACCTAAATGGATTCGTTGCCTTTCTGACTTCTTGGCAGTCCAATCACAAAGTTCATTGTAATATGCTCCCTCTTCCATTATTTAATCTCCAATGGCTGTAGTAATCCACCATGTTTATAGTACTGCACCTTCACTTGTTGACATGCCAGGCACTTCGCGACATGCTTAGCTATGTCAGCTTTCATACTATTCCACCAAAAATGTTGCTTCAAATTTTATACATCTTTATGCTACCGAGATGAATACGGTAACTACTTGATGTGCTCCTGACAAAATTCTTCCCTCAAACCTTTGTCAACAGGCACACAAAGACGTCCTCAAAATTTTAGTATTCCATCCTCTACTACCTGGAAATTATTCCTTCTGTTAGTTGAACCCTCTTGAATGATCTTTCGTATAGCAGGATCTGTTGACTACAAAACCTTAACTCTCGCTTGCACTTCTGGTTCAATTCTTAACACAACTATGAGAGTCAACATGTGGTTTACCTCCATTTTAAAGTCGGAGTCTCTCACTTGTTCAAGAAGATGCCATTCATGTGCTCATAATTGAGCAATCACAGATTTTCTACTCAGTGTGTATGCAACCTTGTTGGTCTTTCCCAGGTGGTACAGAATCTCACGGTCATAATTTTTAAGCAGCCCCATCCAACGACGATGCCTCATATTTAACTCTTTCTGAGAAAACAAATACTTAAGACTTTGATGATCAATGTACACTTGAAATTGTTCACCAATTAAGTAATGCCTCCAAATCTTAAGAGTGAAGACAACTGTTGCCAATTCAAGGTCATACGTCGAGTACTTCAGTTCATGAGGCCTTAATTGACGAGATACGTATGCAACTACCCTTCCGTGTTGCATTAATACACATCACAATCCTCTGTGGGACGTGTCACTATAAATTTCAAATCCACTGGGTCTAGATAGTATCGTTAAGAATGGAGCCGTAATTAGTTTATGCTTCAACTCTTAAAAACTACGCTTGCATTTATCCGTCCATTCAAACTTCACGTCCTTCTTCAGTAGTCGCGTTAGTAGCATGGCTATAGAGAAAACTTTTCCACGAATCGTCGGTAGTAGCCAGCTAACCCCAGAAAGCTTTGAATCTCTATTACTATCACGCTCCGCATCCTTGAGTGAGCGCTAACATCCCGCGTTTGGACAAACCGCCACACTTGCCCAAGATCAGGGCGACTTTGCGATAGTCGAAAGAATTCAAATGCACATGCGGAAGTGACACACAAACTCCATTCAATGAATAAACGAAAGATGACAATTAGGCAAATAAAACACTTAACCATGGCATAGTATGAGGTAGACTCAGTTTCACAAGATAAGTATAAGCTGAAGTACATAACTGGGACTAAAGGAAGGTGGTCAACTTAATCAAAAGGGGTTGGTCGTCTAGTCAGGTCGTACAACACTATCCTAGGAGGTACTCCAAAAAGTCGGGGACTAACATTTAACCTAAGGGTCAGGCTCGCTGTCACCGGGGTAATCCTCAACTGCCACCGGGTTATACTCTGCATGGTCGTTTGATTCTGAATCCACCGGGGCTTCTTCTTCCTCTAGCTCGTACTTGGGATCCACGGGGATAGCTTCCTCCTCGAGATCGGACTCCAACTCCAAGGGCGCATCCTCGTCATATTCAATCTCCGGCTCAGACTCTAAAGTGTCCATAGGATCGTCATCGGCGTCAAAGGGCTCGATGACCTCACCATCTGCAATCGGGCCTTAGGACTTCGTCGACAGAAGGCCCACATCGGGCGAGGTCTCGAAGTCAATGATCTCGCCATCTTCAGGGTATATAATCATCGGGTCCTGCTTGCCTACTACATCCCAAGGCACGTCAAAAGTCTTCAGAAGCCCGAAAGTGGTGTCGCCGTCTCGATAAAACCATGCTGCATACACATCCAGCATCCAGTGATCCGTCCCCACGTCCGCCCAAACGGTGCTATGCCTCCTAATATTGACCTTATCCTCTCCCACTGGGTACTCGGTAACATACTCCTCAGTGTACACGGGTACCCCCAAAAGTTCGCGATGGCATGCTTGTAGTTGAGGGTCTGAAAAAATTGAGTCAATGACAGGGTGAGAATAAATCTCAATAAGTTAACACTAAACCTAAACTAGGCCATTGGTACCACTAGACACTTTTGCAAAATTAAGCACCGTCCAAACAATTGAATCATAAGGTATACGGGCACATTACAAAGCCGTGAAAGCATAAATCCTCATATAAATCTCAATTCAAAGTTAAGCTTCGTATTTTGGCACTCAATAACTCATGACATAAATGATAGCATTATACTTAGTATGGTTCCAATCCCGATGGCTAGGCCAGCGTATCGACGCCTCAGGCTTAATTAATCGTTGTACCTGCAATAATACGCCTCAGGTTACAATGTCATTATAGGACTCGCGTTAGCACGTCTCAAGTCAATTCTGCGTCTAACGCCTCAGGATATATTCAAACATCGCGTCTAATGCATCAAAGCTTAATGTGCACACAAGTTGTTAACGCAATCAATAAATGGTCAATCGAAGTGAGTTACACAATTCATCAATCAAGAGCACCATTTAGAAGGAAGCATTCAGAAGGAACATTCAGAAGCGACTATTCAGTAAGAATGTTTTGAAGTAACGTTCAGAAGGAAGTCATTAGAAGAAACGTTCTGAAGTAACGTTCAGAAGGAAGTCATTCAGAAGGAATGTTCAGAAGCGACTTTTCAGGAAGGAACGTTCTGAAGTAACGTTCAGAAGGAAGTCATTCAGAAGGAACCAAAACTGAACATACCTATCACCACCCGGCCATGATTTTCACGTTTTCATCACAAGGGTAAGCAAGCATGATTTGGCCTACTCAAGTCAAAATTTCGAGTAGAGTCCATCACATCCACATCTACTAAGGTCTTTTTATAACATAATGTTCTAGAAAAGGTTAGGAGTCACTTACCACTTGGTGGAGCAAGGTAGCTAAGGAAGAGATGGCAAGTTCCCACAAGTCGAATCGGGTCGCCGGCAGTCCGCAAGGTCAAAATCTGTTCTAACAGTAATGCACAAGATTCAGCCACAAATCATTTTTAAAACCACGCTTAAAACCAACCTTTGATCTCACACAACCCTAAAGCTAGGCTTAAAAGACTAACTTACTAAGTCTTACTCGAGAACTCCTTAAAATAGCCTCTGCGGGTCACGATTCCGATCAGGTCTGGTTGGTGGCATTCTCGACTCCTCGAAGTACTAAGGTGATTGACAGTCCAAGGAGAGGAGAGCACGTGAATGGTGGTGTGGCGTAGTGATGGTTCACGACTAAACGAAGAGGAGGATGATGGTGGATGGGGTCGATTTTAAAGAGGAAACCGAGAGAGTAAAAAGAGAAAAGAGAAAAGAGAGAATGAGAAAGTAGGGGAAAGTTCGGCCGAATGAGCCAAGGGAAGTGGGAAGTGTTTTGTCAAAATGAAGAGGAAGAGAAATGGAGGGAAAAGATGAGTGGGGTTGGTGTATGACACAAATAGTGATATGGAATGACTAGTTGGTAAGAGTAGTTCATGGGGGTTTGACTAGTCTTCATTTTTGTCTCATTCTCTTCAATAATTCAAGAGTTGAAAGACTATATAGTCCTCCAATTTTCGGCTGATGAGGGGTAGAGGGCTTATGACCATTTTACCCTTACTAAATTATAAAGGAAAGAGCACTATACTACAGGTAAAAGGGTAATTTCCAATCGTCAGTCCGAAATCCCCTTTTCTAATCGATATGAAGCGAACCATAGCCTTAATGGTTTTTGGCAAGGCGACGGCCAATTTATTACAGTTGGGATCCTTGAATGTCCGGCCTCCAATCTCGAAGTCCAATTCATGGACACGTTTGTCTTTCCGGCGCATCCCAGACTAACGGGCGGCCCTTAAGCATTAAGCGTATCGACCCGCGACTAATGTCACGTTTATGAGTTACTCGAGTCATGGCGACCTTGGATATCATGTAATTGCGAGGGTTTATCGATAGTTTCTAAGGTTACGATCGTTAGGAATCGGTCTAGGTTAATTTGCAAATCATATTATGGCCATACGGAATCACTCGTGAACCAATTACATAATGCTAGCAAATCATTCCAGAATCGTTCTTTGATCGACCTTTATCGGTCCAAAATAATCTCTCGACAATCCTTATGGTCAAAGTACCCATCAATGGTCGAGTTCTTTAGTCTACTTGCTTAAATCCTAGTTAGCCATTCCCCTTTGGTTAGTCGACTCAAGAGTGATCAATTCTTAGCGAGATTTATTGAAATACATAGATAGGCATTCATTTATTATAAGCTTCGAAATAGGGTCGAAATTCAGAATGTCACAACTCTTTCCCCCTTATAAAAATTTCGTCCTCGAAATTTACATTACATCCAACTGCTCAAACAAGTGGGGGTGTTGACGCCTCATTACTTCCTCGCTTTCCCAAGTGGCTCCTTCAGTCCCATGATGTTCCCAAATCACCTTCACTAGTGAAACTGTCTTGTTCCTTAAGACTTGTTCCTTCATGTCTTCGACTCTGACTGGTCTTTCTACATAAGATACTCGATCGTCCACCTCTATGACTTCATGGTCCAACACATGGGTCGAGTTTGGCTCGTATTTTCTGAACATAGATACATGAAAAATATTGTGGACTTGCAGTAAGTTCGACGACAATGCGAGTCTGTAGGCCAAAGTTCCAATCCGTTCCAAAATTTCGAATGGGCTTACGTACCTCGGACTCAGTTTCCATTTCCTGCCAAATCGGGATAGTCCTCTCATGGGTGACACCTTGAGGAATACATGATCTCCCACTTGAAATTCCAAAGGCTTGCGCCGCTTGTCAACATAACTCTTCTAGCGACTTTGCGCGATTTTCAACCTTTCTCGAATAACTTTTACTGCCTCAACTAATTGCTCTACTAATTCCGGGCCTGTTATACTCCTTTCACCAACCTCATCGCAACATACTGAAGTTTTGTAGACTCTTCCATACAATACTTCAAAAGGTGTCATTTCGATACTTTGCTAGCAACTGTTATTATAAGCAAACTCCTCCAGATGTAGCTGATCCTCCCAGTCTCCTTTAAAGTTTATCACACAGGCTCTTAGCATATTTTCAGGCATATGAATTGTTCTTTCAGACTGCCCATCCGTCTGAGCGTGGCAAGCAGTGCTATATTGTAGTTTCGTTCCCATAGCCTCTTGTAAGCTCTCCCAAAATGACGTAGTAAACTTAGGGTCCCTAACTGATGTAATCTGTCACGCCCCGCGCCTCATCACGAGCACGCAATCATCCTTGCAAGCAAAGCAACAATAATCTCTCGGCGGTCCCAAGGATCCACTTATATATAAAGGAAGATCGAGAGACGAAATAATTTACATTAAGCACACGGAAGCGTTTCCCAGCAACTCCCCGTACAATATATATATGTATATATATATATATCCCAAGACTAAGTAGGACTGGATAGCATCATAAAGTCGTACATCAACATCAACTGGTCACATCTACTACATACCGCTATACAGCAAGGCGACGGGTAAACATGTCAAAAGGTGTCCACAAAATCCACTAGGGAAGGGTGGTCAGGTCGCCAGTCAAAAGGTCAGGTCATCATCCGGAGTCGCCTAGGAAGAACTGTTGGAACCTCCGGTGTCCTCGCTCTCCTCTGACGGCTAGTACTGGGAGAAAGTCTCTGATGGAACCTCTACAGAGTCTTCCATGGTCGCTTCCTGCGACTGCTCAGCCTGGTCCCCCTCCAGGTCGCCTCCTAGTCCAGCTTGGATAGGTCTCTCTCGGACGGCTCCACCACGATGACCTCATCCTCTGGCGGTGGCATGGGAAACTCAGCTGTCGGCGTCCGCTCCGGGCCGTTCCTCAAACCAACCACTGAGCTCTCGAGAAACTCCTGGTCTGCCATCGTCCGACACCAAGGAGGTATGACACCCTCTGGAACCTCATGGGGCTTCAGCGGCTCGACCTTCCTATCCCCATTCTGTCTAAACCAAGCCTCAAACCGATGAGGCTTCCAGTCCGATTTGCCCTCATCTACCCAAACTACTGTACATTTCCTTATGTATATATTTCCCTGCCTATCGGGGAACTCAATACGCCGTCATCTCCTGCGGGTCCCCGAACCTGATAGGCCACATAGCTACTGCCTAAGATCTGTGAAGTAAAATTTCCCCAAAAAGGGTAAGATACACATCTCAGTAAGAAAAACCTAACCCTAGGTCAGGTTGACGGTCCACTCAGGCAGTGAAGTCACTCAACCTATCCAACTCATAGGCTCATGCAGGTATGACATTCATAACTCAATAAACAATAATGCATAGATGACAGGCATGCATTTATATTCTCATGTCACACACAGTTGCACGTATATGCTCGGCCTGTCACTTTACCACCTCAATCAACCTCTGCCTGCCTCATTCTCTAGCCCGCGATTAGATCGCATCAGGCTCGGCCCGCGTAAACGCATTAAGCTCCAGTTCAATTTCCAAGCAGAGTCTATGAGCTCGTATTCTGTCCCGCGATTATATCGCATCAAGACTGTGGTTATCTCAACCTCGTGACTCTGTCGCATCAGGGCGCCACCTTTTCATAATCCACCCTGCGACCTCGTCGCATCAGGGTCTCAACCTCCGCCTCGCGTCTCATACACCTTAGGGCCATGCCATGCAATGCCACAATCATGTCTCATGCCACATCATATCAATTAACTTGATTTTAAAAAAAATCAAATTTCATAACCAATGGCCAATGCGCATGATAATATGTTTAATAATTTTCGTGGCATGCAATTCAATTCAAATAGTACTCAGGCACTCAGACAATTCACACATAGGCTAGGTCAAACAATCATTCTATAACGTCCAAGGACGCATCAAGCTATTACATGCGAGGGTTTTCTCATAAATCGTTCCGTTCGGCCCTCGACTTACCCAATCAAGTCAATCCCCCTAGCCTTGGTTTAGGAAATTCCTTGCCTCGGTTTAGGAAATTCCTTACCTCCGCTTAACAACGCAAATTTCCCCTCCTTGAGTCTCCTATGGTTCGGCCAATCCAAGTCCCAAAGCCGACTTGTCGCGCAACCTAGTTTAACCAATCAATTTGTCAAAATTCCAAGTCTAATTCCTCAATTCATCCATCCAAATCACTCATAACATACTCCTCATCATCTTAACACATCATACACACCAAATTACAATATAATCCCAGCCTATTGAGCCCTCCACAAAACCGATTTGGCTCGGCATTGAACCAGTTCCATTCGGTTCTGTTCATGCCGGGTCCAACCGGCCTTAATCTATCTCAAATCCATTAAATATACACTATTCTACCTCTTATAATGTCTACCTAAGAGTTTGGAAGTCTCACTGTGAGTTTCAAGTCACGTGGTTGCCGAAAAGTCGTCGGAAGTAGCCGGATCACTCAAATACAGAATACCGGCAGATTTTGGGCATAATGTACAAGGGTGGTTCATGGTCAAAAACTTATCAAATAAATTCCAAATTTTTACTACATAACCATCTATATGTCTCCTTGATCTCCACAAAATTTGAGCCAAAGATTCCAAGTTTTCGGCTATCTAAAGGGTTCAGAACCGAACCTACCTCAAATTGGAACAAATTCCGTCGACCTGTGGGAAAATGCTTCCCTCGAATTTCTCAGAATTCCAAATGACCTGATTCAAGTTGAAGGACGTCGGCAAGATGTGGAGCTACGTCTGGGTGGTCGGCCGGAAGCAGGGGACGGTCGGAGGTGGCTGTCGTACGGACCGAATGGAGACGTCTGGCGGGGTCTGCAAAAATAGAAATTGGAGAAGAAGAAGAAGTAGCTTGCTCTGCTCTTTGGGGGAGCAAAAATGGCCGAATGATAGAGTGAGAGAGAGCAGAAAGAGAGCTTATTATCCCCAAAAAAATGATTAATTTGAAGTGATTGGTAGGTGGGCATTTAATGTGAGTTGATCTACCACCCTTGGATGCTTGACACTTGTATATTACTCTAACCAAGAAGATCCAATGGCCATCCCTTTGTCCTTCAATTTTCGGTAGCCAAGGGGGAGAGAAATGTCCATTTTGTCCTTCCGTCAATTATAAAGAAAAAGTCCTAAGCTTGAGGGGCATTATGGTCATTTTACCCTTGACGTTCGGAACGTCGTTTTTCTCGATTTTGACTTCTTCGATAGGGCGACGACCAATCCAATTGATGTTGGAATTCTTGATTTTCCTTTTTCAAACTTTTCAGGACTCAATTCTGATCGTTCCTTCTACCATACGTGATTCCAACCTATTCCGAACTGACGGGCGGCTTCTACAGACTATACGCGTATCGACCCCGTGATTCTCATCACATTTAGAGCTCGTCAATTCATGGTGGCCTTGATTGTCATGTAATTGCGAGGGCTTATCGCTAGTCCCTGTGGTCTCGATCGTCACAGTCCGATTTAGGATAATTTTGCAAATCGTACGTTGGTTAAGCAGCATCACCCGCGCTCCAATCGTACGACGCTCGCATGGTAATCCTTAATCGTTCTTAGATCGGCCTTTTTGCGGTCCTAAATATCCCCTCGACAATCCTTATGGTCAAAGCGTCATTTCCTATTCGAGTTGCCTAGGTCCACGTATCTCGTCTTGCGTTAGCCTTTCCCCTTTGGTCCGGCTACCCAAATTAATCAGATTTGAGCGGAATACAACTGAAATACATCGCTTGATATAAATAAACTTCTCATTACATAGTCTGAAGTTGATTGAAAATCAGAATATCACAACTCTTCCCCTTTACAAAAATTTCGTCCTCGAAATTCACGTTACACTCGACTACTCAAATAAATGGGGGTGCTGTTGCCTCATCGTCTCTTCATTTTCCCACGTGGCTCCTTCCGTTCCATGGTGCTCCCATATTACTTTGACTAGCGGGATCTTCTTATTCCTGAGGATCTGCTCCTTCCGGTCCTTGATCCTTATCGGCTTCTCTATATAGGATACTCTGTCGTCCACTTCTATGGTTTCATAGTCCAGCACATGTATCGGGTCAGGCTCATACTTTCTTAGCATCGACACATGGAATACATTATGTACCTGGGATAGACTTGGCGGTAACGCAAGCCGGTAGGTCAGGGTTTCAATTCTCTCCAATATCTCGAAAGGACCTACGTATCTTGGGCTCAGCTTCCCTTTCCTCCCGAATCGCGATAGTCCTCTCATTGGCGACACCTTGAGGAAGACATGATCGCCCACCTGAAACTCCAAAGGCTTGCGCCGCTTGTCTGCATAGCTCTTCCGGCAACTCTGTGCCATCCTCAACCTGTCCCGGATGATTTTCACTGCTTCCATCGATTGCTCTACTAACTTGGGGCCTGTGATACTCCTTTCTCCTACTTCATCCCAGCATATTGGCGTCCTACATGCTCTGCCATAGAGTGCCTCAAACGGTGCCATCTGTATACTCTGCTGGTAGCTATTATTGTACGTAAACTCTACTAGGTGTAACTGCTCTTCCCATCTGCCTTTGAAATCTATGACACACGCTCTCAACATGTCCTCGAGCGACTGGATGGTCCTTTCTGACTGTCCACCAGTCTGTGGGTGGTACGCAGTACTGAACTGTAGTTGCGTCCCCATTGCTCCTTGCAAACTCTTCCAAAAATTTGCCGTGAACTTCGGATCCCTATCTGAGGTGATCGTTACTGGCACTTCGTGTAATCTTACTATGTGCCTCATGTACAATTCTGCGTACTTATCCATGGCGAAGTCCTTTCGCACGGGAATGAAGTGGGCGAACTTGGTCAATCGATCCATGACTACCCAGATAGAGTCGTGACCTCTTTGGCTCCTCGGAAGTCCCATCACAAAATTCATAGTTATGTGCTCCCACTTCCATTCCAGAATCTCCAGTGGCTGTAGCAATCCTCCAGGCTTACAGTGCTGCGCCTTTACTTGCTGGCAAGTCAAACACTTAGCCACATATCTTGCCACGTCTACCTTCATTCCGTTCCACTAATAATGTTGTCTTAAGTTCTGGTACATCTTTGTACTTCCAGAGTGGACACTGTAATTGCTCCTATGAGCCTCTGATAAGATTCTTTCTCGGAGCCCTTCATCCTTTGGTACACATAATCGCCCTCGAAATCTCAAAAGTCCATCCTCAGACACTTGGAACTCTGGCTTCCTCTTCGTCGCTTCCATTTCGATAACTTTCTAAATCTCTGGGTCCGTAGACTGTAATGCCTTAATCCCTTCTTGGATCTCAGGTTCCACCCTCAAAGTCGCTATCAAACTGGATAGCTGATTAACCTCCAATCTAAATTCAGAATCTCTCAAATCCTCTATCGCCGACCAACTTCACACCAGCAGGCATGCAATACTCGACTTTCGACTTAATGCATCTGCCACTTTGTTTGCTTTCCCAGGATGATATAATATCTCGCAATCATAATCTTTCAACAGCTCCATCCACCTACGCTGCCTTAGGTTCAACTCTTTTTGGGAGAACAAATACTTCAAACTCTGGTGGTCTGTATATATCTGAAACTTCTCGCCACAAAGATAATGCCTCCAAATCTTCAAGGCAAACACAATCGCCGCTAACTCCAAGTCGTGGGTTGGGTAATTTATTTCGTGCGGCCTCAACTGCCTGGATGCATAAGCTACTACCCGGCCGTGCTGCATCAATACACAACCCAATCCTTTCAGCGAAGCGTCGCTATAGATCTCATATCCTCCCAGTCCCGACGGAATGGTCAGTACTAGCGCGGTCGTCAATCTATGTTTAAGCTCTTGGAAACTCTATTCACACCTATCAGTCCATTCGAACTTCGTTTCCTTCTTCTTCAATTGCGTCAGTGGGACGGCTATGGATAAGAACTTTTCCACGAATTGCCTATAATATCCTGCTAGTCCCAAGAAGCTTCTGACCTCTGTGACTGTAGTAGGCCTCGACCAATTGGATACAGCCTCTATCTTTACAGGGTCCACTGCAATCCCTTCACCAGACACAATATGACCTAGAAATGCTACCCTGTCTAGCCAAAATTCACATTTACTTAGCTTCGCATACAACGAATGTTCCCTCAGGGTCCTCAATACGATTCTCAAATGTTCCTCGTGCTCTACGTCGCTCCTCGAGTAGATTAAGATGTCGTCAATGAAAACTATGACGAACCTGTCCAGAAACTCTTTGAATACTCGATGCATTAGATCCACAAATGCAGCTGAGGCGTTAGTCAATCCGAACGGCATTACTGTAAACTCGTAATGTCCATACCTCGTCCTGAATGCAGTCTTCGGTATGTCTTCCTTCTTGATCCTCAGCTGGTGATACCCCGTCCTCAAGTCAATCTTCAAGAACACTGCTGCTCCTTGTAATTGATCAAAAAGATCGTCAATCCTTGGCAGCGGATACTTGTTTTTCACCGTCACCTAATTCAGTTGCCGGTAATCAATGATAGTTGCAAGGATCCATCTTTCTTCTTTACGAACAGCACCGGTGCCCCCCACGGCGAAGCACTTGGTTGGATGAATCCTTTGTCCAACAACTCTTGCATTTGCACCTATAACTCTTTTAATTCGGACAGGGACATCCTGTACGGTGCTTTTGAAATCAGCTCCGTTCCAAGAGCTAATTCAATCACAAACTCTATTTCCCGCTCCGGTGGCAATCCCGGCAATTCCTGGGGAAACACATCCGGAAACTCCCGTACCACAGGAATGTTCTCTAACTTAGGTTTCTCGACAGTCGTATCCATCACGGCTACTAAGTATGCCCGACATCCTTCAAATATCAACTTAGTTACTTCCAAATATGAAACCAAGGAAATTGAGACTCCTCCTCGGCTTCCTACCAATTCATAACTAGGGCGATCTTTCGGGTAAAATCGAATCATTTTATTGCCACAGTCTACTACCGCTCCTTGCCTACTCAGCCAATCCATTCCTATAATCACGTCAAAATCAAACATAGGCAATACAGCTAGGTCAATACTCTCCTTACTTCCTCCGACCATAATCTCACATCCCGCACACCCTAATGAAACCAAGACATTATCCTTCAATGGGGTGGCTACATGCAATGCCATGCTTAATGGTTCCAATCTCATGCCTACTAACTCAGCAAACTGTGTAGATACAAAAGAATGCGTGGCACCCGGGTCAAATAATGCATAAGCGGTCTGGTTACACAAGTAAACCGTACCTGTGACCACTCCGGGGGCATCTTCTGCCTCGTTGCGCGCTACAGCGTACACTCTATCCTGAGCTGGTGGTCTGTTCGGTTCTATCCGGGGTGCTGCAGTCGACAGTCCTGCTTGCGGCCTCGGTCCTTGTGGTTGACTGGCCGGTGCTTGGTTTGGACATGTCCTCATTTGGTGGCCCAGCTGACCACACTTGAAACAGGCTCTAGTCCTCATAGGGCATGGTCCATTCCCATGCCTTCTACCACATAGCCTGTAGCTCCAGTTCGCCAGGTTTGGCTGTTTCACGATATTCCTCTTTGCAGGGGGCACGAAACGTCTGTTACCTGCCATCGGTCTCTTGCCCATTTGACGATGGTCTCTAAATGACAAGAACCGCGATCTAGTTGCGATGTTTCTTTCCCTCAAGTCTCGCTCAATCATCTGACCTCGCTCGTATATCTCCCTGTAGGTCCTCAAATTCAAGGCTATCATCTAGCTGCGGAGTTCGGGCCTCAAACCATCCCTGAATCTCCGTGCCTTCTCCAAAGTATCCTCCATCGATCGAGGCGCATACCTCGAAAGCCTCGAGAACTCAGCTTCATATTGATCTATCGATAGCTGGTTCTGTCGCAGCTGTAGGAACTCGATTTGTTTCCTTTCCCTGGCCGTTTCTGAAAGGTACTTGTCATTGAACGCCCTCTTAAAAGTGTTCCAATTTAGGGCCGTACCTTCAGGGAAGACTCCATCCTTAGTGGCAGCCCACCAGTCGTTTGCCGTACCCTCTAGCTGATATACGGATAGCAACACCTTCTCCTCATCAATGCATCTTAGTAACCCGAAAGCCTTTTCCAGCTTCTCTATCCATCTAGGTGCTAACTCGGGATCTCCAATCCCGTCAAACTGCGTCGGCTTCAACTTCATAAATTGTTCCACCAATTGGCCCATCTGCCTGGCCACTATGATTTCCTCTTGAGGGTTCACCGTCTCATTGCTCTGATTCGACTTGCCTTGACTTTCACTTCCACCAGCGTTGTTAGTGTTGGTATTCGTAGCTGCTAGGGTAGCTCCCACTGCCTGGGCTATGGCAAAGTCCCGATCCTGGGCCTGCCTCTCTATGATGTCCCGAAGTCCTTCCATTGCCCTCAGTAGACCGTCCACTCTTGGATCTTCAGCTGCGGGCGGCCTCGAGCTAGAGGCTCCGCCTCTTGGTCTTCCAGGTCTTCTGGATGGGTTACTCATCTCTGTCACTTACTAACGAACCTGGTCCATAACAAGTTCAGTAACAGGTTAGCAACTTACTCAATCATCCAATCTAGGGTTACTAACTACTCCTTAACAAAACAATTACACAACAATAGTACTTCATACGTCAACATCAATTTCGAAAATGTCCCAACCAATAGCTCATGGCCGTTACTCAAATCCATTCATTCCAGTGATTCACTAAAACTAATCACTTTCAAGCATCAAGCCGATCAAGGTCCAGAAACGACCTTCAATCCTAAGTAGAGAACTCAATTCTCTATGCCCTATCAAAACCTTACCAAGATAAAAAACCATCCATAGGTGTCAAGTCACAACTAGGCATCTCCTGCCTTACCCTGACCAGTTTCCTAAGGTCTAGCTATCCGTCCTTGTCCTACCTAGTCCTCCTTATTACTCCAATCATTAACCAACTTCGTATCGAGCTGACCTTGCTCTGATACCAAAACAAGCGGGGATGTCGCGCCCCTCGCCTCATCACGAGCACGCAATCATCCCTGCAAGCAAAGCAACAATAATCTCTCGGCGGTCCCAAGGATTCACTTATATACAAAGGAAGATCGAGAGACGAAATAATATACATTAAGCACACGGAAGCGTTTCCCAGCAACTCCCCGTACAATATATATATATATATATATGTATATATATCTCAAGACTAAGCAGGACTGGATAGCATCATAAAGTAGTACATCAATATCAACTGGTCACATCCACTACAAACCGCTATACAGCAAGGCGACGAGTAAACATGTCAAAAGGTGTCCACAAAATCCACTAGGGAAGGGGGTCAGGTCGCCAGTCAAAAGGTCAGGTCATCATTCGGAGTCGCCTAGGAAGAACTGCTGGAACCTCCGGTGTCCTCGCTCTCCTCTGACGGCTAGTACTCGGAGAAAGTCTTTGACGGAACCTCCACAGAGTCTTCCATGGTCGCTTCCTGCGACTGCTCAGCCTGGTCTCCCTCCACGGTCGCCTCCTGGTCCGGCTCGGATGGGTCTCTTTCGGACGGCTCCACCACGATGACCTCATCCTCTGGCGGTGGCACGGGAAACTCAGCTGTCGGCGTTTGCTCCGGGCCATTCCTCGAACCAACCACTGAGCTCTCGGGAAACTCCTGGTCTGCTATCGTCTGACACCAAGGAGGTTTGACACCCTCTGGAACCTCATGGGGCTTCAGCGGCCCGACCTTCCTATCCCCGTCCTATCTAAACCAAGCCTCAAATTGATGAGCCTTCTAGTCCGGGTTGCCCTCATCTACCCAAACTACTGTACATTTCCTTATGTATATATTTCCCTGCCTATCGGGGAACTCATCGTAATACGCCGTCATCTCCTGCGGGTCCCCGAACCTAATAGGCCACAAAGCTACTGCCTAGGATCTGTGAAGTAAAATTTCCCCAAAATGGGTGAGATACACATCACAGCAAGAAAAACCTAACCCTAGGTCAGGTTGACCGTCCACTCAGGCAGTCAAGTCACTCAACCTATCCAACTCATAGGCTCATGCAGGTATGACATTCATAACTCAATAAACAATAATGCATAGAGGACAGGCATGCATTTATATTCTCATGTCACACACAGTTGCACGTATATGCTCGGCTTGTCACTTCACCACTTCAATCAACCTCTGCCTTATTCTCTAGCCCGCGATTAGATCGCATCAGGCTCGGCCCGCGTAAACGCATCAGGCCCCGGTTCAATTTTCAGGCAGAGTCTATGAGCTCGTATTCTCTCCCGCGATTATATCGCATTAGGACTGTGGTTATCTCAACCCCGCGACTCTGTCGCATCAGGGCGCCACCTTTTCATAATCCACCCTACGACCTCGTCGCATCAGGGTCTCAACCTCCGCCCCGCGTCTCATACGCCTCAAGGCCATGCCATGCAATGCCACAATCATGTCTCATGCCACATCATATCAATTAACTTGATTTTAAAAAAAAATCAAATTTCATAACCAATGGCTAATGCGCATGATAATATGTTTAATAATTTTCGTGGCATGCAATTCAATTCAAATAGTACTCAGGCACTCAGACAATTCACACATATGCTAGGTCAAACAATCATTCTATAATGTCTAAGGACGCATCAAGCTATTACATGCGAGGGTTTTATCATAAATCGTTCCGTTCGGCCCTCGACTTACCCAATCGAGTCCAATCCCCCTAGCCTCGGTTTAGGAAATTCCTTACCTCCACTTAACAACACAAATTTCCCCTCCTTGAGTCTACTATGATTTGGCCAATCCAAGTCCCAAAGCCGACTTGTCGCGCAACCTAGTTTAACCAATCCATTTGTCAAAATTTCAAGTCTAATTCCTTAATACATCCATCCAAATCACTCATAACATACTCCTCATCATCTTAACACATCATACACACCAAATTACAACATAATCCCGACCTATTCAGCCCTCCACAGAACCGATTTGGCCCGGCATTGAACCGGTTCCATTCGGTTCTGTTCATGCCGGGTCCAACCGGCCTTAATCTATCTCAAATCCATCTAATATACACCATTCTACCTCTTATAATATCTACCTAAGAGTTTGGAAGTCTCACCGTGAGTTTCAAGTCGCGTGGTTGCCGGAAAGTCGTCGGAAGTTGCCGGGTCACTCAAACACAGAATTCCGACAGATTCTGGGCATAATGTACAAGGGTGGTTCATGGTCAAAAACTTATCAAATAAATTCCAAATTTTTACCACAGAACCATCTATATGTCTACTTGATCTCCACAAAATTTGAGCCAAAGATTCCAAGTTTTCGGCTATCTAAAGGGTTCAGAACCGAACCTACCTCAAACTGGAATAGATTCCGTCGACCTGTGGGAGAATGCTTGCCCCGAATTCCTCAGAGCTCCAAATGACCTGATTCAAGTTGGAGGACGTCCGCAAGACGTGGGGCTACATCTGGGTGGTTAACCAGAAGCAGGGAACGGCCGGAGGTGGCGGTCATACGGACCGAAAGACGACATCCGGCGTGGTCGGCAAAAACAGAAATTGGAGAAGAAGAAGAAGAAGCTTGCTCTGTTCTTTGGGGGAGCAAAAATGGCCGAATAGTAGAGTGAGAGGGAGCAGAAAGAGAGCTTATTATCCCCAAAAAAATTGATTAATTTGAAGTGATTGGTAGGTGGGCATTTAATGTGAGTTGATCTACCACCCTTGGATGCTTGACACTTGTATATTACTCTAACCAAGAAGATCCAATGGCCATCCCTTTGTCCTTAAATTTTCGGTAGCCAAGGGGGAGAGAAATGTCCATTTTGCCCTTCCTTCAATTATAAAGACAAAGTCCTAAGCTTGACGGGCATTATGGTCATTTTACCCCCGACGTTCGAAACGTCGTTTTTCTCGATTCTGACTTCTTCGATAGGGCGACGACCAATCCAATTAACGTTGGAATTCTTGATTTTCCTTTTCAAACTTTTCAAGACTCAATTCTGATCGTTCCTTCTACCAGACTTGATTCCAGCCTATTCCGAACTGACGGGCGGCTTCTGCAGACTATACGCGTATCGACCCCGTGATTCTCATCACGTTTAGAGCTCCTCAATTCATAGCGGCCTTGGTTGTCATGTAATTGCGAGGGCTTATCGCTAGTCCCTGTGGTCTCGATTGTCACAGTCCGATTTAGGATAATTTTGCAAATCGTACGTTGGTTAAGCGGAATCACCCGCGCTCCAATCGTACGACGATCGTATGGTAATCCTTAATCGTTCTTAGATCAGTCTTTTTGCAGTCCTAAATATCCCTTCGACAATCCTTATGGTCAAAGCGCCATTTCCTATTCGAGTCGCCTAAGTCCACGTATCTCGTCTTGCGTTAGCCTTTCCCCTTTGGTCCGGCTACCAAAATTGATCAGATTTGAGCGGAATACAACTGAAATACATCGTTTGATATAAATAAACTTCTCTTTACAGAGTCTGAAGTTGATTGAAAATCAGAATGTCACATAATCGTTACCGGAACTCCCTATAGATGGACTATGTGATGCATGTAAAGTTTCGCGTACCTATCCATTGCGAAGTCCTTCTTCACAGCCAATAAAGCGGACTTAGTCAATTTGTCAACGATTGCCTATATCGAATCATGGCCTCTTTGACTTCAGGGCAAACCCATCACGAAGTCCATGGTGATGTGCTCCCATTTCCACTCAAGAATCTCCAAAGGCTGTAACATCCCACTAGGTTTACAGTGTTGTGCATTAACTTGCTGGCTCGTTAGACACTTAACCACATGTTTGGCTACATCTACCTTCATTCCGTTCCACCAGTAGTGCTGACGCAAGTTCTTATACATCTTCGTGTTTCCCGGATGAATGCTATAATTGCTTCAATGAGTCTCTGATAAGATCTTTTCCCTTCGCTCCTCATCGTTGGGTACGCACAGATGTCCAAGAAACTTCAGGATTCCATCCTCAAGTACTTGAAACTCCGGTTTCCTCTTAGTTGCATCCATCTCCAGAATCTTTTGTACGTTGGGGTCCGTAGATTGCAATGCCTTAACTCTCTCTGGAATCTCAGGCTCAATTCTTAAAGAGCCAATAAGCTAGATAACTGGCAAATTTCAAACTTGAACTCCGAATCCCTTATTCCTTCCAATAGAGTCCATTCCTGAACCATCCGCAACTTTGTTTGCCTTCCCAATGTGGTATAGGATATCGCAATCATAATCCTTGAGCAACTCCATCCATCGCTGCTACCTCATATTTAATTCCTTTTGGGAGAATAAATACTTCAAACTCTGATGATCAGTATAAATCTGAAATATTTCACCGCACAAGTAAAATCTCCAAATCTTCAATGTAAAGATAATGGTAGCCAGTTCCAAATCATGCGTCAGATAGTTCACTTCATGTGGTCTTAATTGTCGCGATGCATAAGCGACGACTCTTCCATGTTGCATCAGAACGCATCCTAGTCCTTTTAGTGATGCGTCACTATAAATCTCATAGCCTCCGGAACCAGACAGTATCATCAGCACCGGTGCGGTCGTTAATCGATGCTTAAGCTCTTGAAAGCTCTTCTCGCACTTATCCGTCCATTCAAATCACGTATCCTTCTTAGTCAACCTCGTCAGAGGGGTATCTATTGAAGAAAACTTCTCCACAAATCTTCTGTAATACCCAGCTAATCCTAGGAAGCTTCGAACCTCGGTCACTGACGTTGGTCTAGGCCATTTCGTTACTGCTTTGATCTTTGCAAGATCTACTGAAATTCTATTTCCGGAGATTACATACCCAAGGAGCGCAACTTCGCTAAGCCAAAATTCGCACTTACCGAACTTGGCATAAAACAAGTGTTCCCTTAACGTCCGCAAGACCACGCTTAAATGTTGTTCATGCTCTTCAGGGCTCTTTGAGTAAATCAATATGTCATCAATGAAGACAATGACAAACCAATCCAAGTATTCCTTGAACACACGATGCATCAAATCCATGAAAGCGACTAGGGCGCTAGTCAATCCAAACGGCGTAACCGTAAACTCGTAATGCCCATATCTTATTCGAAAGGCTGTCTTTGGTATATCCTCATTCTTAATCCTCAGCTGGTGATAGCCCGTCCTTAGGTCTATCTTGGAGAATACTGATGCTCCTTGCAGTTGATCGAACAAGTCATCAATCCTTGGCAATGGATACTTGTTCTTGACGGTCATCTGGTTCAACTGTCGGTAATCAATGCATAGACGTAAGGATCCATCCTTTTTCCTAACGAACAGTACTGGCGCCCCCATGGCAATGCACTTAGACGAATGAATCCCTTGTCCAGCAGTTCTTGCATCTGTACCTTCAACTCCTTTAGTTCCGACAATGACATCTTATAGGGTGCCTTTGAGATTGGTTTCGTTCCAGGTGCTAGCTCAATCACAAATTCAATTTCTCATTCCGGGGGCAATCTTGGCAATTCTTGTGGGAAGACGCCAGGAAAGTCGCGCACCACAGCTATGTCTTCCAGCTTTGGCTCTTTAATTGTTGGGTCGACCACGGCAGCTAAATAAACTTGACATCCTTCATCCAATAGCTTAGTTACTTCGAGTGATGAAATCAAGGGGATCAAGGTTCCCCTTTGACTTCCCATAAACTCGAATCTAGGGTGATCAACCGGGTGGAAGTGGATCACCTTACTACCACAATCAACTACTGCCTTTTGTTTACCCAATCAATCCATCCCAATAATAACATCAAAATCAAACATAGGTAGCACGACCAGATCTATATGTCCTTCACTACCCACAATGGCTATATTACAGTCCGAACAACCTCGTGAGACTAACACTTTATCCTTTAATGGGGTAGTTACGTGCAATATTGCATCCAACGATTTCAATTCAATTCCAACAAAATCAGCAAACAGAGCAGATACGAATGAATGCAATGCTCCAGGATCGAATAAGGCATGGGCAGCATGATCACATAAAGTAATCGTACTTGTGACCATGTCAAACGCGCTCTCTGCCTCCTTACGTGCCACAGCATATACTCATCCTTGAGCAGGCGGCCTATTCAGATTGTTCTATGAGGTTACAGTCGGCGGTCCTGCCTGCATCGGGGCCCTTAAAATTGCGATCCCGGGGTTTGGTTCGGGCAATTCCTTATCTGATGGCCCAGCTGGCCACACTTGAAACATGCGCCCATCTTGCTTGGGCAAGGTTCATTTCCATGTTGCCTTCCACATAGGCAACAATTCCAGTTTGATTGATGGGCAGGCTTACTAATGTTCTTCCTGACTAGAGGAACGAAACGAAGGTTATTTGCCATTAGCCTCTTGCCAAATTGATGGCTATCTCTAGCTGGAGTAAACCGCGACCCAGACGCAGTAGCTCTCTCCTTCATGTCTCTTTCAATCATTTGACTCCGCTCATATATTTCTTTATAGGTTCTCAAATTCATGGCCACCATCTAACTACGAAGGTCCGACCTCAGCCCGTCTCGGAACCTTCGCGCCTTATCCAATGGATTCTCAACTAGTCTCGACGTGTATCTTGATAACCTAGCAAACTCAGCTTCGTACTGATCGACAGTCAGCTGAATCTGGCGAAGCTGTTGGAACTCTACCAGTTTCATCTCCTAAGCAGTCTCCGAGAAGTACGTGAAGGCAACCCAAGTGAGGGCGATGCCTTCTTAGAAAACTCCTTCTTTGGTGGCATTCCACCAGTCGTTAGCGGTACTCTCCAGTTGGTAGACTGCTAGGATTTCTCTTCTTCTGTACATCTTAAGACTCCAAAAGTCTTTTCGAGTTTCTCTATCCATCGGGACGCCATCTCCGGGTCTCTAGTGCCATCAAATTGAGCTGGCTTCAGCTTCATGAACTGTTTCACCAGTTGGCCCATCTGGCGGTTCCTATTGTCGTTCCCTTGTGCGTCACCGCCTCCGTGACCCTGACCATTATTCCCGTTGTTGCCATTGTTCCCATTTGCCAGATTCGTAGCAGCAACGGCAGGCTCAGTGGCTTGGACAACGACAGCCGCTCTCTCTTGAGCCTGTCTGCCCATTAGGTTCCCAATTTCCTCTAGGACTCTGAGGACTCCATCAACTCTAGGGTATTCCACTATTTGTAGCCCCGAACTAGAAGCTCCCCTGGTTTCCCTATTCCTATTGCTCATCTTTTCACGACTTACGACACCTGAATCACTATAATCCCTTCTAGAAATTAGAGACCTAAGCCATTTAATTAAGTCTAACAATTCTACGCTACACATCAACGCAACAATCACAATCAAGTACTCAATTATAAGACAATCATTGGGAGTATCATATTCAAGAAATCACAATCGTACTTCGAGCTCAGACGCATCTGCAACTTAGTAAAGTCATAATCAGCTATCCACTTTTCAATCAAGTATACGTCAAACAACACTTAGTGCCAGGTACGAAGCCTTACAACCTTATAATCACCCAAGGTGATGCCAATCTAATATGTCATTTACATGCGCCAATTCACATGACATGTGCTTCGTGTCTCAACTCTAGAGAATGCCTAAGGTCTCGCTACCCAGTCATCCTCAAAGTCATCACTCTTTATTACTCCAGTCCTCAATCAACTTGGATCGAGCTGATCTTGCTCTGATACTACTTAAACGGAGATGTCACGCCCCGCGTTTGGACAAACTGCAACACTTGCCCAAGATCGGGCGGCTTTGCGATAGCGAATGAATTCAAATGCACATACGGAAGTGACACACAAACTCCATTTGATGAATAAACGAAAGATGACAATTAGGCACATAAAACACTTAACCATGGCATAGTATGAGGTAGACTCAGTTTCACAAGATAAGTATATGCTGAAATACATAATTGGGACTAAAGAAAAGGTGGTCAGCCTAATCAAAAGGGGGTCGTCTAGTCAGGTCTTACAACACTATTCTAGGAGGTACTCCAAAAAGTCGGGGACTAACATTTAACCTAAGGGTCAGGCTCGCTGTCACTGAGGTAGTCCTTAATTGCCATCAGGTTATACTCTGCATAGTCGTCCGATTTTGAATCCACTGGGGCTTCTTCTTCCTTTGGCTCGGACTCAGGATCCATGGGGATGGCTCCTTCCTCGGGGTCGAACTCCAACTCCAAGGGCGCATCCTCGTCATCTGCAATCTTTGGCCTAGAATCTGAAGTGTCCATAGGATCGTCATTGGCGTCAGAGGGATCGATGACCTCACCATCCGCAATCGAATTTCGGGACTTCGTCGAGGGAAGGTCCACATTGGGCAAGGTCTCCGAGTCAGTGATCTCGCCATCTTTAGGGTATACAATCATCGGGTCCTACTCGCTTACTACATCCCAGGTCACGTCAAAAGTCTTCAGAGGACCGAAAGTGGTGTCGTCGTCTCGGTAAAACCATGTTGCATACACATCCGACCTCTAGTGATTTGTCCCCACATCCACACAAACGGTGCTACGCCTCCTAATATTGACCTTATCCTCTCCCACTGGGTACTCGATAACATACCCGTCAGTGTACATGGGTACCCTAAAAGTTTGCGGTGACATGCTTAGAGTTTAGGATCTGAAAAAGTTGAGCCCACTATGGGGTGAGAATAAATCTCAATAAGTTAATACTAAGCCTAAACTAGGCCATTGATACCTCTAGACACTTTTGAAAAATTATGTATCGTCCAAACAATTGAATCATAAGGCATACAACACATTACAAAGCCGTGAAACCATAAATCCTCATATAAATCTCAATTCAAGGTTAAGCTTCATATTTTGGCACTCGATAACTCTTGACATAAAGGATAGCATTATACTTAGTATGGTTCCAATCTCGATGGCTAGGCCAGCGTATCGACGCCTCAGGCTTAATTAATCATTGTACCCGCGTTTATACGCCTCAGGTCACAATGTCATTCTAGGACTCGCGTTAACACGCCCCAAGTCAATCCCATGTCTAACGTCTCAGGATATATTCAAACCTCGCGTCTAACGCATCAAAGCTTAATGTGCACATATGTTTATAACCCAATCAATAAATGGTCAATCAAAGCGAGTTATACAATTCATCAATCAAGAGCACCATTTAGAAGGAAGCATTCAGAAGGAACGTTCAGAAGTGACTATTCAGAAGGAACGTTCTGAAGTAACGTTTAGAAGGAATTCATTTAGAAGGAATGTTCAGAATCGACTTTTCAGAAGGAACGTTCTGAAGTAACGTTCTGAAGTAACGTCAGAAGGAAGTCATTCAGAAGGAACGTTCTGAAGTAACGTTCAAAAGGAAGTCGTTCAGAAGGAACAAAAACCGAACATACCTATCACCACCCAGCCATGGTTTTCACGTTTTCATCACAAGGGTAAGCTAGCATGATTTGGCCTACTCAAGTCAAAATTTCGATAATGCATGTCCCATCTCAACTCATCTCGTAGAGTCCATCAAATCCACATCTACTAAGGCTTTTCGTAACATAATGTTCTAAAAAAGGTTTAGGAGTCACTTACCACTTGGTGGAGCAAGGTAGCTAAGGAAGAGATGGCAAGTTCCCACAAGTTGAATCGGGTCGCCGGCGATCCACAAGGTCAGAATCTGTTCTAACAATACTACACAAGATTCAGCCACAAATCATTTTTAAAACCACGCTTAAAACCAACCTTTGATCTCACACAACCCTAAGGCTAGGCTTAAAAGACTAACTTACCAAGTCCTACTCGAGAACTCCTTAAAATAGCCTCCACGGGTTCCGGTTCCGGTCAGGTCTGGTTGGTGGCATTCTCGACCCCTCAAAGTACTAAGGTGATTGACGGTCCAAGGAGAGAGAGCACATGAATGGTGGTGTGGCGTGGTGATGGCTCACGGCCAAACGAAGAGGATGATGATGATGGATGGCGTCGGTTTTAGAGAGGAAATCGAGAGAGTAAAGAGAGAAAAGAGAAAAGAGAGAATGAGAGAGTGGGGAAAAGTTCGGCCAAATGAGCCAAGGGAAGTGGGAAGTGTTTTGTCAAAATGAAGAGGAAGAGAAATGGAGGGAAAAGATGAGTGGGGTTGGTGCATGACACAAATAGTGGTACGGAATGACTAATTGATAAGAGTAGTTCATGGGGATTTGAATAGTCTTCCTTTTTGTCTCATTCTGTTCAATAATTCAAGAGCTAAAAGACTATATAGTCCTCCAATTTTCAGCTAATGAGGGGTAGAGGGCTTATGACCATTTTGTCCTTACTAAATTCTAAAGGAAAGAGCACTATACTATAGGTGAAAGGGTAATTTCTGATCGTCAGTCCGAAATCCCCTTTTCTAATCGATATGGAGCAAACCGTAGCCTTAATGATTTTGGGTAGGCGACGTCCAATTTATTACCGTTGGGATCCTTGAATGTCCGGCCTCCAATCTCGAAGTCCAATTCATGGCCAAATTCAATCGTTTATCCTTCCGGCGTATCCTAGACTAACAGGCGGCCCTTAAGGATTACGTGTATTGACCCGCGACTAATGTCACATTTAAGAGTTACTCGAGTCATGGCGACCTTGGATATCATGTAATTGCGAGGGTTTATTGCTAGTTTCTAAGGTTACAATCGTTAGGAATCGGTCTAGGTTAATTTGCAAATCACACTATGGCCATACGAAATCACCCATGAACCAATTGCATAACGCTAGCAAATTGTTCCAGAATCGTTCTTTGATCGACCTGTATTGGTCCAAAATAATCTCTCGACAATCTTTATGGTCAAAATACCGGTCCATGGTCGAGTTCTTTAGTCTACTTGCTTAAATCCTAGTTAGCCATCCCCTTTTGGTAAGTCGACTCAAGAGTGATCAATTCTGAGCGAGATTTATTGAAATACATCGATAGGCATTTATTCATTATAAGTTTCGATATAGGATCGAAATTCAAAATGTCACAATTATTGTAGTCGGCCTCGGCCAGTTCATGACGGCTTCAACCTTGGTTGGATCCATGGAGATTCCTTTGTCAAAGGTCACGTGTCCTAGGAACACCACACAGTTTAGCCAAAATTCACATTTACTATACTTGGCATACAGTTGATGCTCCCTCAAGGTCGTTAGGATTATTCTCAAATGTTGCTCATGGTCTTTCCAATTTCTCAAATACACCAAGATATCATCATTAAATACTATGACGAATTGGACCGAACACTCTTTAAATACCCTGTTCATAAGATCCATGAAGGCAGCGGGTGCATTAGTTAAACCAAATGGCATGTCACGTCCCGCGTCCCGGGCACGAGCACGCGACTCCCTGCAAGCATACCAAAATATCTCTCGTGGTCCCAAGATCCACATATAAGTCGAGAGTCATACTATATACAAAGCACGCGGAAACGACCATACAAAAACTCCTCCGTACAAATATAATATGGGGCCTGAATAGCGAGAATAGTAACAATACATAGTACCCGAATGTTCACACAAGTGCATGACAACTAAATTCGCTAGTCAGTGGGAAGATGAAGTGAGTACAAAAGAGGTCCATCATCATCAAAAGAAACAAGCGTTAGGGTTGCCGTCAAAAGTCAAGCTAGTAAATCGGGAGCTCCTAAGACAAGCTGCTGGAGTCATCTGTCTCCTCTGCCTCCTCCGTGGGCTCGTACTCCGAGAAGGTCTCTGAGTGAACCTCTATAGTGTCCTCCATGGTCTCCTCAGCAGATGGCTCCACTAGGTCCTCCTTAGTAGCCTCGACTACTATGACCTCCTCTGTATCCTCTAAAGTCGAGGTCCTCTCAGGTCCATTCCTCGACCCAACAACTGACCCCCTCAGCCTACTCTAAATCCCGGGTGGGATGACACCAAATGGGAACGACTCCCTAGGGCATTTCAGTGGACTTCAACGGCCTTGTAGATACATCCCCAACCTTCCGGAACCAAGCCTCATACCTATACGACTTCCAGCTAGTGCTACCATCGTCTACCCACACCACTGTACATTTTCTAACATAAATAGTCCCCTGCCCATCAAGAAACTCATCAAAATAAACTGACATCTCATTGGGGTCACCAAATCAGATAGGCCACATCTTCAGGACCTAGGATCTGTAAAAAAGGGGTCCCCAACGAAGTGAGATACACATCTCAGTAAGTTGTATCCTAACCCTAGGTTAGGTCGACCGTCCACTCAGGCAGTCATCAACACTAACAAATCATTTAGATAAACATATAAGGCATTCAAATAACAACACTCATGCAGATGTCAGGCAGACAGTCATGGCATCACAACACATCACCAAGTTCATGCACATTCCGTCATGTCTCGCCTCACTTCCACCTTTCACACCCGCTTCGTTCTCATGCCCACATTTAGAACGCATCAGGCACGGTTCGCGTAAACGTATCAGATTATCATTGATAACCCGTGTAAACGCATCAGGCTTCAATGTTACTCCAGGCTAGTGTCGATACATCACACCTCCGTCCTGCGTTTCAACGCATCAGGACCGTGGCCATCTCAACCCCGTGTCTCATACGCATCAGGGTGCCACACAACTCCAACCCCGCGCCTCAGCGCCTCAGGGTATTCATCCCACTACCCCGCGTCTCATACATCTCAGGGTCTTATCTTGCCTCAAACATGCCATAATTCGAATCAATTCACACACACCAGACCATGTGCATTCTCATGCACCAATCATACACTTATGGCATGCAAGATATTCAAATTCAACACTCAAATACGATAAATCACTCAATGCACAAGCATGATCAAACATTTGGGTCATCTACACCTTCTTAGGATGTACAATGGACAATCACATCGAAACCGTTCAAGAATCACCAAAAAATTTACCCGACTCGCCCAATCGAGTCCAATTTTCCTATCTTAGGTTTAGGGTTCCTTTACTTCAAGCTTAATATCACAAATTCTCTCCTCAAGCACCTCTTCCAATTCGGTCCAAGTGGTCCAAGACCAAGTCCGCCACGCAACCTATGAAATTCCAACCAATTGTCAATTTTCTCTTGCCCAATTCACCAATCCATGGATCACAAACCCCTTTATCACATTCATCAACATCTTATCATGGCTCATTGATGAATTTGAGACTCAAAACCAGCAACCAACAGCCTCCAAAGAATCGATTTACACAGAACCGAACCGGGCTATTTTCGGTTCTGTGTATACCGAGATTTTCCAACCCTTAATCTACTCCAAATCCACCATTTATTCACTAACCTACTTGCTAACATGTAATTCTAAGGGTTTGGGAAGCTCACCGAAGATTTGGGGCAGAGTCATTACCAAAAACCCTTTGGAAGTTGCCGGTTTCCCTTAGTCCCTCAACCGACAGTTTCTGTCCCTTCAAACACAAGACCTATTTGGGGTCAAAACTCCATCAAATTGACCTCAAATATTTACCACAGATCACTCTATGAGTTTCCTAGATTTTCACAAAATTTGGTTGAAAAAATCCAAAGTTTCGAGGTCCTAAGAGGTCAGAAACTTTGCCTACCTCAGGTTGTGACGGTTTCCGTCGACTTGCGGGAGATCGGCTGGCCGGAGCTCATCGGTGGCTCAAACGGCTCGCTTCCACTTCAAGGATGTCGGCAAGAGGTCGGGCTAGGTGTGGATGGCTGGCTCGCCGGTTAGAGGTCGCCGAAGGGGGTCGTCGACGGCAGCGAATGGGAGGAGCATAACCGGTCAGCGAGCAGCAGAAAGAGAGGAAGAAGAAGGTGAAGCTCTCAGTGATGGTGGGGGAGAATGGCTGGTCAAGAGAGAGAGAAGGCTATATTCAACCTCCAGAGTCAAGGGTTGAATGGTAGTTGGGAAAAAAGTGGACATGACCACTCTTTAGCTAATCTAGTGACACATATCTCAAGTGTCAATCAAGCTTCAACAATGGGCAAGATCTCTCTTCAATTTTCGGTGGCTTTGGGGGTGATTTAATGACCAAAATGCCCCCATCCAATTATATAAGTAAGGCTAGGTCTTGAGGGGCAAAATGATAATTTTACCCCCGACGTCCAGAACGTCGCTTTTCTAATTCCAATATTCTTCGATAAGGCGATGACCAATCCAAACCTGACGTTGGAATTCTTGATTCTCTATTTTCAATTTTCAAGACTGGTTTCTGATCGTTTTCTCTATTAGACATGGTTCCAACCTATCCCAAACCGACGGATGGCTTTTGCAGACGTTACGCGTATCGACTCTGTGTTTCATATCACATTTAGGGCTCGTCAATTCATGGTGACTTTGGTTGTCATGTAATTGTGAAGGTCTATCACTAGTTCCTATGGTCTCGATCGTCACTGTTCGATTTAGGAAAATTTACAAATTATACATTGGTTAAGCGGCATCACCCGCGCTCTAATCGTATAACGCTAGCAATGCATTCCTTAATCGTTCTTAGATCGGCCTTTTGTGGTTCTAAATGTCCCCTCGACAATCCTTATGGTCAAAGCACCATTTCCTATTTGAGTTCCCTAGGTCCACGTATCTTGTCTCACGTTAGCCTTTTGTTCAATCAACTCAACTTGATCATATTCGAGCGGGATATGACTGAAATACATCGGTAGATATACTTCTCATTAATGAGTCTGAAAATGACTGAGAAATCAGAATGTCACAACTCTTTCCTCCTTACAAAAATTTTGTCTCCGAAATTTACATCAACTTAATTACTCAAATAAATGGGGGTGTTGTCGCCTCATCGTCTCTTCGTTTCCCCACGTGGCGCCTTCGGTTCCATAGTGCTCTCACACACCTTTGACCAATGGAATCGTCTTATTCCTCAAAGTTTGCTCCTTCCGATCTTCAATTATGATCGGCTTCCCCACGTAGGATACTCGGTCATCCACTTCTATGATCTCGTAATTCAGTACATGTGTCGGGTCTGGTTCATATTTTCACAGCATTGATACGTGGAAGATATTATGCACTTGGGATAGATTAGGCGGCAAGGCAAGCCTGTAGGCTAGGGTCCCAATCCACTCCAATATCTCAAATAAACCTACGTATCTTGGGCTCAGTTTTCCTTTCTTTCCAAATCGCGATAATCCCCTCATCGGTGACACCTTGAGGAAAACATGATCGCCTACTTGAAATTTCAAAGGCTTACGCCGCTTATCTGCATAACTCTTTTGACGACTTAGAGCCGTCTTTAGTCTATCTCGAATTATCTTTACCGCTTCCACCAATTGTTCTACCAACTCTGGGTCTGTGATACTTCTTTCCTCAACCTCATTCCAGCAAATCGAGGTTCTATAGGCCCTTCCATAGAGTGCTTCAAATGGTGCCATTTGGATGCTCTACTGGTAGCTATTATTGTACGTAAATTCCACTAAATGTAGTTGATCTTCCCATCTACCTTTGAAGTCTATGACTCATGCTTGCAGCATGTCCTCAAGCGTCTGAATCATCCTCTCTGATTATCCGTTCGTCTGCGGATGGTACGCCGTGCTAAACTGCAGTCGAGTTCCCATGGCATCTTGTAGGTTTTTTCAAAAGTTCGCTGTGAACTTGGGATCTCTATCTGAGGTAATTGTTACAGGCACTCCATGTAACCACACTACCTGCCTCATGTATAACTCGGCGTATCTATCCATGGCGAAGTCCTTTCGCACCGAGATGAAGTGTACGCACTTAGTTAATCTGTCCATGACTATCCATATAAAATCGTGACCTCTCTGGCTCCTCGGGAGTCCCATCACAAAATTCATCGTTATATGCTCCCACTTCCATTCCGAAATCTCCAGTGACTGTAATAATCCTCCACGCTTACAGTGCTACGCTTTCACTAGCTAGCACGTCAAACACTTCACCACATATTTTGCTACATCTACTTTCATCTCGTTCCACCAGTAGTGCTGGCATAGATTCTGATACATCTTCGTACCTCCCGGGTGGATACTATAATTGCTCTTATGAGTGTGACATTCTGATTTTCAGTCAGTTTCAAACTCTGTAATGAGAAGTTTGTATATGTCATGCGATGTATTTCAGTCGTATTCCGCTCAAATTTGATCAATTTGAGTTGACTGACCAAAGGGGAAAGGCTGACGCGAGACCAGGTACATGGACCTAGGCGACTCGGATAAGAAATGGTGCTTTGACCATAAGGATTGTCGAGTGGATATTTAGAATCACCAAAAGGTCGATCTAAAAACGATTAAGGATTACCATGCGAGTGTCGTACGATTGGAGCGCGGCTGATGCCGCTTAACCAGCGTATGATTTGCAAAATTATCCTAAATTGGACTGTGACAATCGAGACCATAGGGACTAGTGATAAACCCTCACAATTATATGACAACCAAAGCCGCCAGGAATTGACGAGTCCTAAACATGATATGAATCACGGGGTTGATATGCGTAATGTCTGCAAAAGCCGTCCGTCAGTTCGGGATAGATTAGAATCACGTCTGATAGATAAAACTATCAGGAACGAGTCCTAAAAAGCTTGAATTGGGAAATCAAGAATTCCAACGTTATTTGGATTGGCCGTCATCCTATCGAATAATCCTAGAACGAGAAAAACGACATTCAGAATGTCGGGGGTAAAATGACCGTTTTGCCCCTCAAGCTTAGAACTTTGCCTTTATAATTGAAGAAAGGCAAATTGGACATTATACCCTCCCTTGGCTACCGAAAATGGAGACTAAAAGGTGGCCATTGGAACTCCATGGGGAAGACGGCATGCCAAGTGTCAAGAGATTAGGGAGTGTGGTCATGTCACCTTTTCCACACCTAACATTCAAAGCCTTTGACCAAAATTTGGACATAATTAAACTCTCTCTCTCTCTTCTCTCTCTCCATGACCCATTCGGCCAGCTGCTTCCCCAAAGATCACCGAGAACCATCATCTTCATCCTCCTTCAAACTGTCGATCGCTGACCAGCCACTGACCTGCCGTTCGCCGCCCACGACCAACCCTTCCGGCCATCTTTCGACCTCCGGCCAACCACACATATGAAGATCCACATATTGCCAAACTCCTCCAACAAGAATCGCAGCATTTGGAGCACCGAGCTTTCTCGAGCAAGCGATCTCCCAAAAGCTGATAGAATCGGAACCAACCTGAGGTCGGTCTGGTTCTCAACCCTTTTGATGGCCGAAATCTTTGAGTCTTGAGCTCAAATTTCGTGGAGACTCAGTAGACATATATAGGATCCTGTGGTAAAAATTGAGGATTTATTTGATAAGTTTTTTACCACGAACCGGCCTTGTACATTTTAGATAAAATCTGCCCAATGATTTGACCTTGGGCGTCCGGCAAGTTTCAACGAGTTTTTGGTGATCAACCGACTCCAAACAACCGGTGAGCCTCCCAAACCCTTAGGTAGACATTCTAAGACATAAGATAGTGTATAAAAGTCAGATTTGGAGTAAATTAGGACCGGTTAGACCCGGTATGCTCAGAACCGAGTGAAATCGGTTCGGAGCCGGGCCGAACCGATTCTGTGGGGGGTTGAGTATGGATGGTTTGTGCTGCAAATTGGTGTTTATGATGTGAAGAAATGATGAGGGGTATGTTATGAATGATTGGGGATGATGGATTGAGGAATTAAGTACGGAAATTGACGGGATTGGTTGGAATTTTAGGTTGTGCAACAAGTCCAGGTGTGGACCTTGGTTGGCCGAAACTTAGGTGATCCAAGAAGGAGAAAATTGTGTTGCCAAGATAAAGTAAGGAGATTCCTAACCTTATGCTAGGAAGATTGGACTCGATTGGATAAGTTGAAAGTCGATTGGAATGATTTATGAGAAGTTGCCAAATGGGATAGTTTTGATACGTCCTAAGACGTTAAGGAATGATTGTGTGACATTGCCTATGCCTGAGTTGTTTGCCATGTATGTATACCATATGAATTGATTTGCTTGTCACGGAATTTATGAAATGTATTTGAATGCGCACTTGCCAGTGAATGTGAAATTGAATTGAAAATCAAGGCATACGATATGATGTGGCATGAGCATGGCGTAGCGGGGCCCTGAGGCGTGTGAGACGCGGGGCGGAGGGTTGAGACCTTGATGCGATGAGATCGCGGGGTGAAGTACGGTTAGGTGGAGCCCTGATAGGTCGAAGTCGTGGGGTTGAGATAGCCACGGTCCTGATGCGAATTATTCGCAGGACGGAGTATGAGTTGATGAGTTTTGCCTGGAGATTCATCGGGACCTAATGCGTTTACGCGGGTTACCGATGACGGTCTAATGCGTTTATGCGGACCGAGCTTGAGGCGCCTAGTTCGTGGGCTAGAGATTGAGGCAAGCGGAGATTGATGGATGTGGTGAAGCGGCAGGCTGAGGGTACATGTGCATCTGAGTATGACACGAGATCATAACTACTTGCCTGCCTTTTGCATGTTGTTGTTTATTGAGTTGTGATTATTATGTCTGTGTGTTCATGAGTTTGGATTTGTTGAGAGATGCGAATACCTGAGTGGACTATCAACCTGACCTAGGGTTAGGTTTTTCTTATTGAGACGTGTATCTCACCCCCTTTTGGGGAAACCTTTACTTTACAGATCCTAGGCCATAGCTATGTGGCCAATACGTTTTGGGGACCCAAAAGAGATGACGATGTATTATGATGAATTTTCGGATGGGCAGGGGAACGTATTTGTGAGGAAAAGTACTATCGTATGAGTGAACGAGGGTAAGCCAGAGTGGAAGCCTCATAGATTCGAGGCGTGATTCAAGAAGGAAGGGGATTCTCAAATAGGGCCGCTGAAGCCTCATGAGGTACCTCAGGGTGTCATACCCGACTGGTGCCAGACTGTAGCGGAGCAGGAGTTACCTGAGGGGTCAGTAATAGGATCTAAGAATGGACCAGAGCGGACACCGGCCTTGGAGTTCACCGAGGAGCAGGAGCAGGAGCAGGAGGAGGTCATAGTCCTGGAGGCGTCCGAGGAGGACCTTGCTGAGCCGTCACAGGAGGTTACCATGGAGGATTCCGTCGAGGTCCCGTCCGAGACATTTTCTGAGTATGAGCCGACCGAGGACGCAGAGGATACGGATGACTCTAGCAGCTCATCTTAGGATACTTCAATTGGTGGATCGATCTTTGACTAGCGACCTAACACTACTCCAGATGGATTTTGTAAACGATCCCTTTAGATATGTTTACCCTGTCGCCTTTTGTTTAGCGGGTTTAGTATTCGGTGTTGTACGAACAGTACGCTTTGATGTATGAATGATATATGCTATCCAGGTCTCTCTTAATCTATATATATTGTATGGGGATATTTTAGAGTATCGCTTCCGCATGCGTGATGTATTTATTATATCTCTCGACTCCTATTGGTGGATCTTAGGATCGCCGAAAGATTATTGTTAGTTTGCTTGCAGGGATGTTCGCGTGTTCGTGCTCGGGGCGAGGGGCGTGACAGTGAGCCTCTGACAAAATCCTTTCCCTGAGTTCTTCATCCTTTGGCACGCATAGACGTCCTCGAAACTTCAGGATTCCGTTCTCGGACACCTGAAACTCTGGTTTTCTTTTTGTCGTGTCCATCTCCAAGATTTTCTGAATCTCTAGGTCCGTAGACTGCAAAGTCTTTATTCCTTCCAAGACCTCAGGCTCTACTCTCAACGTGGCCATCAAACTGGATAACTGGCAGACTTCTAGTCTGAACTCCGAATCTCTCACATCATCGATCATCGACCAACCTTTTACTAGCAGACAGGCGATGCTTGACTTCCGACTAAGTGCATTTGCTACTCTGTTTGCCTTCCCAGGGTGATACAATATATTGCAATCATAATCCTTGAGCAGCTCCATCCACCAACGATGTCTCATATTCAGTTCCTTTTGGGAAAACAGATACTTTAAGCTCTGGTGGTCGGTGTAAATCTGAAACTTCTCGCCACACAGATAATGTCTCCCAATCTTCAGAGCAAAAATGATCGCTGCTAACTCCAGATCGTGAGTCGGGTAGTTCATTTCATGTGGTCTCAATTGTCGGAACGCGTAGGCCACTACTCTCCCATGCTGCATTAACACACAGCCCAGTCCTTTCAGTGAGGCATCGCTGTATATTTCATAGCCCCTTGGTCCTGATGGAATCATCAACACCGGTGCAGTCGTCAACCGATGTTTGAGTTCTAGAAAACTCTATTCGCACTTATCTGTCCATTCAAACCTTGTTTCCTTCTTTGTCAACCTGGTCAATGGGATGACTATGGATGAAAACTTCTCCACAAAACATCTGTAATATCCTACCAATCCCAAAAAACTTCTGACTTCCGGAACCGTAGTAGGCCTAGGCCAATTTGTTACAGCTTCGATCTGCACAGGATCTACTGCAATTCCTTTTCCAGATATCACATGACCAAGAAATGCTACTTTATTCAGCCAGAACTCGCATTTGCTCAACTTAGCGTATAACGAGTGTTCCCTCAGGGTCTGCAAGATAATTCTTATGTGCTCCTCATGTTCTGCGTCACTCCTTGAGTAAATCAAGATATCGTCAAAAAAGACTATGACGAATCTATCCATGAATTCCTTAAATACTCGATGCATCAAATCCATGAATGCGGCTGGAACATTGATCAATCCAAAAGGCATCACTGTGAACTCATAATGACCATACCTCGTCCTAAAAGCAGTCTTAGGTATGTCTTCCTTCTTGATCCTCAATTGGTGATACCCGGTCCTCACGTCAATCTTTGATAATACCACCGCTCCTTGTAACTGATCGAATAGGTCATCGATTCTCGGCAGTGGATATTTATTCTTCATTGTTACCTGGTTCAACTACCGATAGTCGATGTATAGACGCAAAGACCCATCCTTCTTCCTTACGAACAATACCAGCGCTCCCCACGGTGAGGCACTCGATCGGATAAATCTCTTATCCAGCAGTTCCTGCATCTGCACCTTTAACTCTTTTAGTTCTGACAGGGACATCCTATAAGGTGCCTTTGAGATCGATTCCGTCCCAGGAGCTAACTCGATCACGAATTCTATTTCTCGTTCTGGTGGCAATCTTGACAACTCTTGGGGAAAAACGTCAGGAAACTCACGCACTATCGGAATATTCTCTAGTTTTAGCTCTACGGCAGTCGTGTCCATTACCGCAACTAAGTACGCCTGACACCCTTCAAACATCAACTTTGTTACCTCAAGAGATGAGACTAAGGGAATCAAGATCCCTCCTCGACTTCCCACGAATTCAAAGCTAGGGCGACCTTCTGGGTAGAAATGAATTATCATACTGCCACAGTCTACCACTGCCCCCTGCTTACCCAACCAATTCATCCCTATGATCACATCAAAATCATAAATGGGTAATATCGCTAGATCAATCCTCTCCTTACTCCCTCCAATCACAATTTCACAGTCAGCACAGCCCAATGAAATCAATATATTATCCTTTAACGGAGTGGCAACATGCGGAATTATACTCAACGGTTTCAACTTTATACCCATCAAATCAGCAAACTGTGCAGACACAAATGAATGCGTGGTACCCGGGTCAAACAATGCATATCCAGCTTGGTCACACAAGTAAACCGTACTTGTGACCACGCCTGACGCTTCCTCCGCCTCTCTGCGGGCTACTGCATACACCCTTACCTGAGCCGGTGGTCGATTCTGTTCGATTTGAGGAGTGGCAGTCGACAGCCCAGCCTGCGGTCTCTGTCCTTGAGGTCGACTCGTCGGAGCTTGATTCGGACACATCCTCATCTGGTGGATCATCTGACCATACTTAAAACAAGCTCCAGTCCTTACCGGGCATGGCCCATTTCCATGTCTCCTGCCATAGAGACGACAACTCCAGTTCTTAGGGTTCGGCGACTTCACAAAATTTTTCCCAACTGGAGACACGAAACGCCTATTGCCCGCCATCGGTCTCTTGCCCATCTGGCGATTGTCTCGGAATGGGGTAAATCGTGATCCAGATGCGACATTCCTTTCCTTTAAGTCCCTCTCTATCATCTAGCCTCGCTCATAAATCTCCTTATAAGTCTTTTGATTTAGGGCAATCATCTGACTACGGAGCTCAGTCCTCAATCCATCTCGAAATCTCCGTGCTTTCTCCTAGATCTCCGTGCTTTCTCCTACGGAGCTCAGTCCTTAATCCATCTGACTACGGATCTCAGTCCCTCTCCAGATTGTCGAGGTGCGTACCTCGACAGTCTGGAGAACTCGGCCTCATACTGATCCACCGTCAGCTGGTTATGACGTAGCTGTAAGAATTTCACCTGCTTCCTTTCCTTGGCCGTCTCCGAGAAATACTTGTCGTTGAACGTCGTCTTAAAAGCATCCCAGATCATGGCCGTTCCTTCGGGGAGAACTCCACTCTTAGTGGCAGCCCACCAATCGTTTGCAGTCCCTTTTAACTGGTACACCGCCAACAGTACCTTCTCTACGTCTGTGCACCTCAGCACTCCAAAGGCTTTTTCCAACTTCTCAATCCACTTGGGTGCTAACTCGGGATCTCCAGTCCCGTCAAACTGGGTCGGCTTCAGCTTTATGAATTATTCTACTAGCTGACCCACCTATCTAGCCACAATGATTTCCTCCTGGGCATTCACTGCCTCATTGCCCTGGTCTTGTTCATCTTGGTTTCCATTGCCCCCGTTGTTGCTGTTGTTGGCGTTGACGGCAGCTATAGCGGCTGCTACCGCCTGGGCTATAGCAGCATCCCGATCCTGGGTCTGCCTATCAATGAGGTCACCAATCCTCTTTAATGCCCTCAATACTCCATCCATCCTTGGATCTTCTGCTACGGGCGGCCTCGAGCTAGAGACTCTGCCTTTGGGCCTTCCAGATTTCCTAGATGGGTTGCTCATCCTTATATCCTTTTACTGAGCCTGATCCACCGCAAGTTCATCAAGGAGTTAGTACTCACTCATTCATCCAAATCTAGAGCTACCATCTATGCCTTAACAGAAACAGTTATAACACAACAATCCTCTACACAACAACTCCAGAGACATTTCAACAAGTAGCCCATGGCCATTCCTCAGTTCCGTTCACTCCAATGGTTCACTAAAACAGGCCATATTCATTCATTTAACAGGCCAAAATCTAAAAATGACTTTCCATTCTAAGCAGGGAACTTAATCCTTATACATTACCACAACCCTGCCAAGGCCAAATGCCAACCATAAGTGCCAAGTCACATGCTATGCACCCCGTGTCTTATCCTAACCAGTTTCCTAAGGTCTCGCTATCCGTCCTTGTCCCAACTTAATCCTCCTTATTACCTCAATCCTCAATCAACTTTGGATCGAGCTGACCTTGCTCTGATACCAAGCAAACGGGGATGTCACGCCCCGCGCCCCGAGCACAAGCATCTGACTCCTTGCAAGCAAACCAAAATATCTCTCGTGGTTCCAAGATCCACATATAAGTCGAGAGTCATACTATATACAAAGCACGCGGAAACAACCATACAAAAACTCATCCGTACAAATATAATATGGGACCTGGATAACGAGAATAGTAATACTACATAATACCCGAATGTTCATACAAGTGCATGACAACTAATTTCGCTAGTTAGTGGGAAGACGGGGTGAGTACAAAAGAGGTCTATCATCATCAAAGAAACAAGCGTCAGGGTCGCCGTCAAAAGTCAAGCTAGTAAACCGGGAGCTCTTAAGACGAGCTACTGGAGTCATCTGTCTCATTTGCCTCCTTCGTGGGTTCGTACTCCGAGAAGGTCTATAAGCGAACCTTTATAGTGTCCTCCATGGCCTCCTCAGCATACGGCTTCACCAGGTCCTCCTCAATAGCCTCGGCTACTATGACCTCCTCTGTATCCTCGAAAGTCGGGGTCCTCTCAAGTCCATTTCTAGACCCAACAACTGACCCCTCAGCTTGCTATAAATCTCGGGTGGGATGACACCAACTGGGGACGACTCCCTGAGGCACCTTAGTGGGCTTCAACGGCCCTGTAGATACATCCCCAACCTTCCGGAACCAAGCCTCATACCTACGTGGCTTCCAGCTAGTGCTAACATCGTCTACCCACACCACTGTACTTTTTCTAACATAAATAGTCCCCTGCCCATCAAGAAACTCATCAAAATAAACTGACATCTCCTTGGGGTCACCAAATCGGATAAGCCACATCTTCAAGACCTAGGATCTGTAAAAAGGGGTCCCCAATGTAGTGAGATACACATCTCAGTAAGGTGTATCCTAACCCTAGGTTAGGCCGACCGTCTACTCAAGCAGTCATCAATACTAACAAATCATTTAGATAAACATATAAGGCATTCAAATAACAACACTCATGCAGATGTCAGGCAGACAGTCATGGCATCACAACACATCACCAAGTTCATGCACATTACGGCATGTCTCACTATCACTTCCACCTTTCACACCCGCCTCGTTCTCATGTCCGCGTGTAGAACGCATCAGGCTCGATCCGCGTAAACGCATCAGACCATCATTGACAACTCGCATAAACGTATCAGGTTTTAATGTTACTCTAGGCCAATGTCGACACATCACACCTCCATCCCGCATTTCAATGCATCAAGACCGTGGCCTTCTCAACCTCGCGTCTCATACGCATCAGGGTGCCACGCAATTCCAACCCCGCGCCTCAGCACCTCAGGGTATTCATCCCACTACCCCACGTCTCATACGCCTCAAGGTCTTATCTTGCCTCAAACATGCCATAATTCGAATCAATTCACACACACCAGACCATGTGCAATCTCATGCACCAATCATACACTTATGGCACGCAAGATATTCAAATTCAACACTCAAATGCGACAAATCACTCAATGCACAAGCATGATCAAACATTTGGGTCATCTACACTCTCCTAGGATGTACAATGGACAATCACATCGAAATCCTTCAAGAATCACCAAAAATTTACCCGACTCGTCCGATCGAGTTTAATCTTTCTATCTTAGGTTTATGGTTCCCTTACCTCAAGCTTAATATCAAAAATCCTCTCCTCAAGCACCTCTTCCAATTCGGTCCAAGTGGTCCAAGACCAAGTCCGCCACGCAACCTATGAAATTCCAACCAATCGTTAATTTTCTCTAGTCCAATTCACCAATCCATGGATCACAAACCTCATTAACACATTCATCAATATCCTAACATGGCTCATTGATGAATTTGAGACTCAAAACCAGCAACTAACAACCTCCACAGAACCGGTTCACGTAGAACTAAACCGGGCTATTTTCGATTCTGTGTATACTGAGATTTTCCAGCCTTTAATCTACTTCAAATCCATCATTTATTCACTAACCTACTTGCTAACATGTAAATCTAAGGGTTTGGGAAGCTCACCGAAGATTTGGGACCGAGTCGTTGTCGAAAACCCTTTGGAAGTCGCCGGTTTTCCTTAGTCCCTCAACCGGCAGTTTCTGTCCCTTCAAACACAAGATCCATTTGGCGTCAAAACTCCATCAAATTGACCTCAACTTTTTACCACAGATCACTCTATGAGTCCCCTAGATGTCCACAAAATTTGGTTGAAAAAATCCAAAGTTTCGAGGTCCTAAGAGGTCAGAAACGTTGCCTACCTCAGGTTGTGACGATTTCCGTCGACTTGCGGGAGATTGGTTGGCTGGAGCTCTTCAGTGGCTCAAACGACTCGTTTTCACTTCGAGGATGTCGGCAAAAGGTTGGGCTAGGTGTGGATGGTTGGCTCTCCGGTTAGAGGTCGCCGGAGGGGGTCGTCGGCGGCAGCGAATGGGAGGAGCAGAACCGGTCGGCGAGCGGCAGAAAGAGAGGAAGAAGAAGATGAAGCTCTTGGTGATGGTGGGGGAGAATGGCTGGCCAAGAGAGAGAGAAGGCTATATTCAACCTCAAGAGTCATGGGTTGAATGGTAGTTGGAAAAAAAGTGGACATGACCACTCTTTGGCTAATCTAGTGACACATGTCCCAAGTGTCAATCAAGCTTCAACAATGGGCAAGATCTCTCTTCAATTTTCGGTGGCTTTGGGGGTGGTTTAATGACCAAAATGCCCTCGTCCAATTATATAAGTAAGGCTAGGTCTTGAGGGGCAAAATGATAATTTTACCCCCGACGTCCAGAACGTCGCTTTTCTGATTCCAATATTCTTCGATAAGGCGATGGCCAATCCAAACATAACGTTGGAATTCTTGATTCTCCATTTTCAATTTTCAAGACTCGTTTCTGATCGTTTTGTCTATCAGACATGGTTCCAACCTATCCCAGACCGACGGGCGGTTTTTGCAGACGTTATGCATATCGGCCTTGTGTTTCATATCATATTTAGGGCTCATCAATTCATGGTGACTTTGGTTGTCATGTAATTATGAGGTCTATCACTAGTTTCTATGGCCTCGATCGTCACTGTCCGATTTAGGAAAATTTACAAATTATACATTGGTTAAGCGGCATCACCCGCGCTTCAATCGTATAACGCTAGCAATGCATTCCTTAATCGTTATTAGATCAACCTTTTGTGGTTCTAAATGTTCCCTCGACAATCTTATGGTCAAAGCGTCATTTCCTATTCGAGTTCCTTAGGTCCAGTACCTTGTCTCACGTCAGCCTTTCCCTTTTGTTCAATCTACTCAAATTGATCAAATTCGAGCGGGATATGACTGAAATACATCGTTAGATATACTTCCCATTAATGAGTCTGAAAATGACTGGGAAATCATAATGTGACAAATAGCATCACAGTAAATTCATAATGACCATAATGTGTCCTAAATGCCGTCTTTGGTATATCCTCATTTTTAATCTTTAACTGGTGATATCCAGTTCTCAAATCAATCTTGGAAAATACCGAAGCTCCTTGAAGTTGATAGAAGAAATTGTCAATCCTTGGTAACGGGTATTTGTTCCTTATCGTCACTTGATTGAGTTGTCTATAGTCTGTACACAGACACAACGTTCCGTCCTTTTTCTTCACGAATAGTACAGGTGCTTCCCAAGGTGACGTGCTTGGATTAACAAATCCTTTGTCTAGTAATTCCTACAACTGCACTTTCAATTCTTTGAGTTCTGACAACGCCATTTTGTACGGGGCTTTAGAAATCGGCTCCGTATCGAGGATTAGCTCAATCACGAATTCGATTTCTCTATATGGCGGTAAACTTGGTAATTCTTGAGGAAAAACATTGAGAAACTCGCACACTACTGGGATATCTTCTATCTTTGGCTCTTCTACAGATGTGTTGACTACAATGGCCAAGTATCCTTGACAGCCATATTCTAACAGAGAGTTGCTTCCAACGAAGAGATCAATAAGATCAACGCCCCACCTCGACTTCCGATAAATTCAAAACTATTCACATTCAACAGGTTAAACTGGATTGACTTACAATAGCAATCCATTGTAGCTCTCTACCTTGTGAGCCAATCCATGCCGATAATTATATCAAAATCATACATTTGCAGTACTATCAAATATATCCTTCCCTCGTGACCACTTATTACCAATTTACAATCGGGATAACCTACCGCAGATACTACATTATCCTTTAGTGGCGTAAATATTTTAAAGATCGTTCCCAGTGGTTTAGAATTTAATCCCACTAATTTAGCATACCACTCAGCAATAAAGGAATGTGTGGCTCTAGGGTCAAACAACACATAAGCAACATGGTCATGCAAATAGACCGTACCTGTAATAGTAGGCGAATCCTTTGCCTCTTCTCTAGTTATTGCATAGGCTCTTCCTTATATTGGGGGTCGATTCTGGTTGTTTTGAGGTGCATTCCCACGTGTCTGTCCTCCCTGCTGCGATGGTGCTGAAGGCACTCCTCGTCTTTAAGGGCAATCTCTCACCTGATGGCCTATCTGGCCACAACCAAAATAGATTACATTCCTAAAGGGAAATGGGCCAGTTCTGTGCCTTCGATTACAGAATCTACATACTTTACCGTTCCCAAGAGCTCCCACGGCTTTCCTCCAGTTAGGCAGAATGGCCGACCTTCCTCCAAGCATCGGTCCCTTGCCAAACCTACGATTATTCCTATTAGCGTGCACAAATCGCGATCTAGATGCGGCAGCTCTTTTGACTTGTCTCGTTCTGCCATCTGTGCTCTCTCATAAAGTTCATTGTAATACTTTAGGTTAAGCAGCACCAGCACACTTCTGATCTCAGGCTTCATTCCATCTCTGAACCTTCTCGCCCTATCCTCCGGGTCCTCTGCCATCCTTGGGGAATACTTAGACAGTTCAGCGAATTTGGCCTCGTATTGGTCCACTGTCAGCTGATTCTAGCACAGACACGGGAATTCAGCCATCTTCTGCTCCCTTGCGGTGTCAGAGAAGTACTTGCCATTAAATGCTTCCATGAAAGCATTCTATGTCAGGTCCGTACCTTTGGGAAAAATTCTATCCCTGGAGACTCTCCACCATACACTTGCATTTCCATGCAACTGATAAACGGCCAGACTTTGTCTTACTCGGAACACCTCAGCAGAACGAATGCTTTTTCCAGTTCCTCGATCCACGAGGAGGCAACCTCTAGGTTTCTATCTCCAGAGAACTTTGGTGGCTTGAGATCCAGAAATTGTTTCACTACATCATGTACCGGGCGACCACCATTACCGTACCCATTTCCAGCCAACGGGTCTCCAGGTGGAGCGATAGTAACGGCGGCGATGGCGGTAGTCGCAGTAGTAGCTTCTTGGTTCCTTGCTTGCTGCCCAACGATATTTTTTAGAGCCTCCACTATTCACAAAATTCTATCCATTCTGGGATCTTCCTGAATTGCGCCTCCTCTAGGAGCTCTGGCGTTATAGTTATTCATCTTACAAGTGGATTATTGAGTCTTGTTCATCCCAAATCAATACATAAGGAGGATTGAGGCATAAAGCCTTAAAACTAGATACAACAAACACATGCATAAAAATTTAGTCCTACTTACTATCCCCAAAAATCCATTGCTCCTTATTACTCTAGACCATGACCTCGTAGTTCAGGCTAACCTTGCTTTTATACAACCTTAGGCGAGGTTGTCACGTCCCGATCCTCGGGCCCGCAACTACCCTATCAAAACGCCTTAGGTCATAAATAAGACAACGTCTGAGGCGCATCATCGAACCATCATTTTTATCTTTAATTAGCACAGGTGGAACATTTTACTCCATTCAAATATACCAATTAACGAGAATAGTAAAATAGGTAAAATAAAAACAAGAACTATTAGCAGTAACACAATATATATATATGATCATAAATAGTTCTTCACCCTCGGGAGTTTTAAAAACATCAACAAGCCCAGTCTCTAGGGCCACTCCATAAGACCATCAAAAGATAGTGGGTCGTCAGGGTTAACTCATATCTATAACCGGTGGGATCAATATCACCATGTAGCTATAATCACTATCCAAAGATCACTAAGGTCGCATCAAAAAGCCAAAAGCCTGGTAGGGTCTTGGGTCAGTATCCGGTATCCATGTCACTCTTCAGGTCTATAACCTCTCCATTAGAGGTGTCCAGGTCTATAGCATTGAAAGCCTGAGACAAGGCCGTAGAGGCTAGCCCGTCAAAACCCTAGATTGGCCCATACAAATTGGCTCCCTCTCGAAAGAACCAGGCCCGGTATACATGCTGTACTAGAAAACAACATCCCTCTTGTACCCAAAGTGTAGTGACATGGAGCTCCCAGATGAAGTCTAACCCGAGAATAGGAAATAAGAAATGCCATATGAGTATTTTATAGGGACCCTGAACTTCACTGGATAAAAGTACGGCATCGCGGACATAAAAAATGTTTAACAACCACGGGTGAGATATAAAATCTCCATGAATCTAACGCATAAGTCCGAGTAGGATAGTAACTCGCCCAAGGCATCCTAAACATGCATAATTATGACATGTAAATTCTCACCAAAAGGATTATCATATAGGCATGCATAATAAATTACGACCACACGCATCCTTATCCTATGTTGGCCACACAAAAACTGATTATTTTAACACATAAAATCAATGCATAGAGCCAAGGCATATAACCGGAGCATTAATCACAAACTGCACACGTATGCACCATGCGTATTCTAGTTATAACGACCGTTCCTGATTTAGCAAAACCATGATATTTCGGCAGAACTGGACTTCGTCCCTTTCCTTCAGCGATGGCTATCGACAAGTCATGTGATTCCAAGTACCCTCGACATGGACTAACAGTCGGGCATTCCTGTAAAGAGCGTTGGTCAGCAACTTGCCGTAATCGGCATCCAGTAAGCCATGTGGTTCCAAGTACCCTCGACATCGACTTATCAGGCTCGATCCCCGTACCCAGGGATCGGCTTCATCTTCACATACCTGAGAAGACGATAACCATTATGTGATCATACATGCACGACAGTCAAGTAGCCAAATTATCTTCTTTTTATTTAATCCAATGCACTCACAATCAGTCGTGCTAAATATAGACTCAAGGCCATTTCATGCATAAATATTTGGTTTCACAAGCGATCACATAAATAAAACACCATTAATGAATATTTCATTCATGACGGAGTAAACAAACAGATCAATTCTGCAATAGCTACTAGCACTAGAAAATCATAAGAATCACTTAATGCTAGTTACAAAATAATAATACGTTAAGCCATCGGGCAAGTAATAACTTACTTATTATTCAGGCAATATTTATTCTATCCGACTCGACTAGTTAATATTGTCCTAAATTAATTTTTCTCGAGTTACTTGGTAAATTCAATTTTCGATAAATGATTTGATTATAAATATAAATAATTATGTCTGATAATAATTAATTTAGATTATTAATAGCGATAACTGTAATTATTCTAATCCTCGAACGCATTCAAAATCCTATTCAAAAATTAAAGATTAAACTCACAACTTCCTGTGATTGTTGTCGAGTCGGCGCAATGTTGTCGAGTCTGCGGGAGGCGATTCTATTTCAAATTTGCGGTGACTTTGGACTACGAACGTCGGGTATGTGTGGGCTTTCACGTCAAGTTGGTTAATCGAGGGTTGACAAAATGGGCTATCAGTGGCGCCTCAAAGCTTGGACACAAGCTGGAAAGAGGTCAAGTGACTTCGATCAGTAAGTATGGGTGTCTCAAACTTCTGTTCACAACAGAAGACACGTTCAAAAATTGCACTAAATAAGTTGGAGTCGTCGATTTTATGTCCAGCGACAAAATAGAAGGGAATGGTTCGATTTTGGGGCTTACGAAGACTGTAGCTGCTTCGGTTCCTACAAGAGTAAAAGAGGATGTCAAATGGGTGTCCAATGGCTGACTAGTTGCTATGGTGGTTCAGAGCACGCCGTCGAGGTCCCGGATCAGTAGCGCTGCTACTGAGGGTGGTCGAATGGACGACGAGTGGCCGTTTCTGGGCTGGATAGTAGCCGGGATCGACTGCAGAAGCTGTTCGCGAAGCTGAGGAAGCTGAACACGGCGTCGGGAGGTTCGGTACTTGTCGGAACTGGGCGACGCTCGAGTTAGGGGTGGTCGACTGTGGGTGGTCGGGGTGGAGGTCTAGGGTGGTCGGACACCCCGGACACCAGCACGAGCAGAATTGAGTTGGAGCTAGAAGGACTTCGGAGCAGTGTCGTCGGGCTGGAAAGTGTCGGACGACCTCGTGTGACTCAGACCAGCAGCTCCAAGTGGCAAAACGGTGAGCTCCCCACGTAAACAGCTCGAAAGCACCAGTGATCGAACAGAAAACGATGCCACGGGACGTCTATCAGTGGTGCACGGGCTGCTGGGACATTACCGGATTTAGGTGGGATGCGAATGAAGGAGTTCGAAGGCGGAACACGGCGGTGCGAGCCGCGTTGGCTCCCCGTCGCAGCCTGTAGGTGGCGCGACGACCTCGGGTGGCAGCGGCCAGAGGTGGAAATTGGTGAGATGAGATGGAGGTACGAGGCGAGTGGCGTTCAGATGTGAATGTATGTGGTGAAGAGGCCGTGTCGCGCACGAAGGAGGAGTTGCAGAAGCCTTTTTAAGAAGATGAAGAGTGAAGAAAAAGATGATGTCCCTCAATCAACAGGAGCAACGGATGGGACGTAGAAGAAATATCATAATTCTTTTTGGGGGACAGTGTCTCGTTCGGTTTGCAACCAACGAGAAAGGACAAAAATTAAAATAAAAGATTGGGGGAAGTTGGGATGAGGCTGAACTGCACGTGGGGAAAAAGTGGTGTTATCTCCGGATGATGAACTCAGCAAAGTGTATTTTAAGAAGAAAAGAAAACGTGCAGTTAGTTGGACAAACGGTGGAGCCCACGAGTTATTATCTCCTGCCTTCAAGGACTAATTGCCGCAGATAGGGCGAGAGAGAGAGCATGTCGACCGAAGTACACTCTGGTAGGGCCCACAAATGAAATAATATCTACCTTAATTAATAAATTTGTGTCACAAAAATAAAATCGAAGGTCACGAGGGTAATTTCTCAAATAGGCATCGCACTGTCATTTAGCTTAATTGACTAAGGATAGAATTAAAATTTTCATCTTTAGGGTTTGCCAAAATTTAAATTGCCCGCAACGAGTTTCGGCCTTACGAGTCAAAGTTTGACGATTCAAACTTGATCTTTTCTGACAGGCATTGCAGAATAGCCAATTGTCGACGTTTAAATCTTCCAAAATCAAACTTCATTTTCCACGCTAACATTTTATGTTTTCCTTGAAATAATCCAAATTTCAGGACATCACAGGAAGCGTAGTGGGTCTACGAGCCAAAAGTTAGGACACCGGGATGGTTTAGAATTTAGCATGGGAAAACTACACCCACACGTTGTCGCGACCTAGAAATTTCATCTTAGGCTAATGGATTATCAGGTTAATTATTTAACTAATCTAACTCGACTCTCCCAAGTTCATATCAAATCGCAACTTATAGTTCAATATGATTAACATGTAAAGATTTTTAAATTAGAGTCGTCTCTAATCATTTGCAGTAGGTTAATTAGAAATATAAATAAAATAGCGGGAGAACTATTTTATTTCTACGAACTAGAGATTAAGAGTCCGAGGACTTAATTACGCTAGATTACTCTAACGCCCTTTCGGTACCATTTTATTTCATGAAAAATCATTTGAGAAGACAACATTAATTGATTTTAACCTAAGTCACTAATAAAAGTTATCATGCGGGTGCACAATCAATTAAATGAACATCTAAAAGTCAATATAATCAGGAGAGCATGCGCCACACAAAATATTGTTTCTTTTTTAGTTTTTGATTTTTATATGAATGAATGAAAGACTACACTCTATGCAATGCTATGAATTAAATGCGAGACTAAACTAAATGACATGCAGATTAAACGAATGCACAAGTGAGACCATGATTTAATTTAATTAATTACATGACATTCAAACCTTGATATGCAATTCTATATGAAGTCTAAGTGAAAATGCAATCTAATATGACATGGCAAAGATGAATGACACGGCATGGATGACGTGACATGGATGACATGGCAAAGATTTTTTTTAATATTTTCGGATAAATTTATTTCCTGAAATAGAACTATGCCAAAGCAATATTTATCTGGCATATTTTAGAGTTTAAATTGACATAAATCCTAATATATTAAAGATGAATTATTTTAAACATGATATTTAAACATGCATTTTCTATCATAAAATGCAATCTAATCTAAATATTTCACAAGAGGGATTAGATATGCAATTATCTACATGATGTTATTTAAAAAAATATGCAATTTTCAAATATGGAATGTGGATGAATGCAATTTTTTTTTAGAATTTTCAGGATTACATCATGCGATAGATATATTCTAAAAAAATATGACAATCAAGCAATTCATATTAAATTAGAATATGTCAATCCATGCCAATCAGGAAAGTGGATATATCAATCAAGTTTTTGTGAAATATTTCACGAATATTTGAGTCAATCTTTAATGTGTAATCTTACGATTAACGGTTGAACCCAAATCATTGCCTAATCGAATATTCCATCAATAAACTTAAGGATGGACGTTCTCGATAGTATGACAAGTTGCGAATTAGGAAAGAAAGTTTTCCTAAACAACTTTTCTTTTAAAAAATAATATCCACTTCGATACAATATATGTCAAGATATGCTCTAATTAGGCAAGCGAATATTCTAACATTCAATATAAGAAAATTACCTTGATTGCCCGAAGATTACTTTCCTAGATCGAAGTTTGTTCCGAAAGTTACAGCTCAAGCTTCCACTTTTCGACTGATCCTTTAAGGATCAAGGATCGGCAAGGGACTCTCGTGAGGATGCCGAGGTGCAGCTTCGTGCAAGATGACCAGCGAATATAATAGATTCTTTCTTCTCGAGATAGACGATTATCAATGACGAAGCTTTCCCAAGATTAAAGCTTAATTAGCCGATCACTACCTCCTTCGAACGTGAACTTCAGGAATTCAAGGGCACCGCTTGGACTTTGCTTGAGTAACTTTGACCACGCTAATATGATAGCGTGGACAGCTTGCTGAGCTTGCTGGACTGCTTCGTGGAAGACTCTCAAGGAGTAGATGCTCTGGTGTGGGTTTGCGGCGCCAAAAAAACAATGGCTTAGTAGTGATGGACTATGTTCAGGGACAGCTTGGTCGAGAACCCTCTCTTGTCGTGTTCTCTCTCTATATCTTTTCTCTCCAATTTTCAAAGCACAATTGCCGACCTCTATATTGTGAATGGGTAGCCTCTGTTCATAGACCAGAGATATCAATATGAAATCTTTTAATATCCCTTGTATTCTGTGGTAATATCTAATTTAATTGCCCACCAAGTTTCAAGATAAATCAATATTCCACATTGGCATTTTTATTTAGCAATTTTCATTCCCTACTAGTATTGATGAGTTTAGTTTAGATTAATTCAATTGAGCTGAAATCCTCGAATTAAGTCCATCCACCATCGGTCCGACTAACTATAAATGCAAAGCATGATTGTCAAAAAATAAAATATGAATATTGAGTTTTTTTTTTGTTTAGAACTAAAATTAGTTATAAATTTTTATGCAGAAAATGACTAGAACGAAAAATCAAAATTTAGGCATCAACAGCTGCCCCTTTTTGGGCGGAGGTTCACAGAGGTTTTGCTCAAAGATAAAATTGAACCTAAATTTTGACAGTAGAAAAAAAATGATGAATGATGTTTTTCTGTGGGAGTTTTAATCCCATTTTTTATGCAAAATGTTATATGAAATGCAAGACTGTAAATAACATATGATTAGGGCTCTTACTTCATATGGAGCGGTAAAAGAGCCTTGCACATGGATTGCATACGGAATATTAGGTTTCTATCCAGAATACCCTGTAATGCTAAGGAGCCTCTTCTCCATTCTCTATCTTGGTGAAAAATTAGGTTTCGAAGAGTTGGATGTTTGTCTCTCGGTAAGTCGCCATGTGGACTATAAACCATGAGTCGGAAAAGATGTGGAAAGAGGTATGACGTTCGAGCTAATCGGTACGAAGACAATGTCTCTCGGCAAGTCACCATGTGGACTATAAACCGTGAGTCGGTAAAGATGCGAAAAGATGTGTGACGCCTGAGCTAATTAGAACAAACACAAAGGATGTGACGCTTGAGCCAATTACAACGAACACAAAGAGATGTGACACCTAAGCCAATCAGAATGAACACAAAAGGATGATAACTTGAGCTAATCAAGTATCAAGATCTTGGGGACAACTTGAGCTAATCAAGTGTCGACGTAAGATTTTAAAAGGGAATTAGGAAATGGACCTGACTTCCTCTGCTGGTTAAGAATAGCCTAGCCAACTGCATTATACTTATGAGACAACATCAAAGGTATCATATGCAAGCGTACATGTTGAAATTCATCATCAAATTCTTGCAAAACTACTCAGCTAAGTTTGCACTACAAAACTCTCTCTGACTCCTGAAAAGCATGGTTAGAAACAAAATGTGCATTTTGCTCGCATGCTATAATGGTAATAGCCTGTCAAATTTGCATTACCAAATCTATTTGGGGAAGTTATTACATTATGAATACCTTGAATGTACTATGAATGGGAGACTTCAGTCCGAAAAGGCTTTCTCTTGCTCTTGAGAAAAGCTGTTTATCCTAACTGCAGGATTCAAGAGAAATCACTCAATCTTACTATCATCACATTCGACAAGGGTCTGAGTAATCTCGCAATTGGTACGATCGAGCCGATCTAAAGGTCTTAATCAGGACCGTAACAAGGGCTAGGTCAAAGGTTTTCAAATGAAACTCCAGTCGAGTCAAGGCATATGAAATGAAATTATCAATTATATGATTCAGGTTTACCAGTCAAGAACCTTGCAAAAATAAGAGAAATAATCTTGCTCGAACTTCTTTGAGTGATGCTTCAAATCATTTAACTCTTCGTCAACTCAAGTTTCATAATCAGAAGATACTTTGAAGGGTTGTAACATAGGTTAGAATGAGGGCTGCAGAACGAAAATGCTCGTTTTGGCTTAGAAAGTATATGAGAAAGGTTTGATGTTGATGATCGTGATCACCCCAGACTTGTCATCGATCTTGACCTTCTAAAAATGTCTTCAAAGAATACTATTGTTGGTTGAGAGATAGTAGCCTTTTGCTAAGAATTGCCCTGTGCAAAGCAACCTCTTTGAAGAGTCTTCCTTACTACCAGACCCACTGAGGAATTTACAAGGAAGAATGCAAACACATTTCAATGGAGTTTATAAACTAACAAAAGTGTGCATTCAAGATTAAAACATATTATACAAGAGATTTGACTAGGCATTGGCCTTGCTTTTGGTAGGAACTTTGATTTTTCCTTTTTGATACCTAAGACTTTTGTGGGATTAGCCTTTGCTTTTTTTGCTCCGTAACTCTCATTTTCTTTTTTCTTTTCCTTTTTTGAGAAGTGATTTCTTTTTTTTCTTTTGCTTTTAGAGCTTTTTGACATCTCTTCTGTCCCTCTTTTTTTTTTGCTTGCCTTTTCTTAGGAGCGGGCCCCTTTTTCTTTCAGGTTGAATTTAATCTTTATTTTTAATCCCATGATCGTGAACCAGGAATTACAACAAGAATAAATATTTACAAATAAAATTATGCTAAACATCACATGAAAAATCTAGCATACAAGAGATGAGTTCATTCAGGAGTTCTCTGTTGATTTGATTCTTATTCAGTTTCGTTCCTTGGGGAAAACGCTATCTTTGCCATTGGAATGAGCAAATGATCACCAACCAGGGCTCAGGAAATATATTTACAAGCTCAAGTGGGCTATGCAAAAGATAAAGTGTATATGATAGAAAAATGAATGCTTTTCGTTATCCTAAGGAACTTGAATCAAAGTTGGAGTGTAAATGTAAAGTAATACTCGAAGATTGATGTTAGTCCGAGCAAGAGAATTTCTAATCATTTACCTCATGTTGTTGCTGAAATTATCTCGTCTAGGCCTCGATGTGAGGTGGTTCTTAATAGGGTTAAGCAATGAAACCGTCGCTCAAAGGGGTTAACAATGGTCACCTATAGTGTTTGAGATAGAGAACTGAATGTTTCTGTCATTTCAGCTATCGTACCTTTATGATAAAACCATTTTCCTTGAGAAATGCGAAACCTAACTATCGCTCCACTCACTAGAGGTTAAAATTTGGGACGTATATGGAAATGGCTTGCCTTTCATCATTCTAACATGCCACATTCTATACATTCAATGCATCATATGCAGTTTATACTCCCTATTCAGAGTTGATAAATAAAACATGTAGAAATAGTTATGCATAAGCCATGTGATGGGTGAGTATCTTTCTAAGTACATGAACATGGCAATCCCAAGCATTACTCACATTTCATGTAAATCTCATTCAATTTGCTTAGGAATCAAACTATGCAAGAATGCAAGATAATTTGTGGGAATGGGATAAATCTGAGTTGCCCTAGAGCATATGAGTGAATCAAACAAATCAAGGAGTCTACTTCTTGGGTTCGGTACTATCTTATTCTCATCTTCGCTCCAAAACAAGGAACACGTGCATGAAATAATTGAGAAAGATTTGAGATGGTTCACTTGCCCCAATTCAATGGTGATAACCGTCATAGTCGTTCACATGTTCCTGCAAAAAGGGAAATATCACCTTGGAAAATCACATGGAGAAAATGCTCCCTTTAAAAGTCAGGGCCTGTTGCTGGTTTACCTTACTTTCAATCAAGATAAGTATGTCTTGCCCCTAAATTAATTTTGAAATATGTAAAGATGGGTCAGTAAAACAAACAGAGTTAAATTGCATGCCAGCCATTTCTGAGAATTTTCTTTAAAAACCTTTTGTTTTCGAAAATCTTGGAGCGAGAATTCTTGAGAAGCCTAACCCTCAGTGCTTACCATATATGATGGATTGTTCGATCGTTGGTTATCGTCATTAGGTCGGTTTGAAATACTTCAACGAGATTCCAAAAACTTAATTAAAGACCTTTGTAATTTTATTGATATTGAATCAAGAAATAACATCTTATTGAAATAGAAATCTTAAAGTGCAACGTAGGATAAAAAGGAAAATCCTAGAAAGCAGTAAATGTTCCTCCATAGAGGAAATGAAAATACTCAAATATGGTTGCCTTTGAAGGCCAGCGTCATCTCCATAAATAACTCTTCAAATATCGCCCCAATGATCCGGTAGTGGGTTGTTATGCACATTGGACTTACTAATCGGTTGAAATGCGAATGCTCCAGTCTCAAGTAGATCCTAAATGTGCTGCTTGAGCATAGGACAATCATCGACCGATTGGCCCTGTTCGCCAGAATGAGAGTCGCACTTCTTTGCAAGGTCATATATAGGATACCTCATAAGATTGGGACGTTGGAGCTTAGAGGACAGCGGACCTTTCTTGCGTAGGACGACCAAAACATGAGAAAGTATCCTAGGAAGTGGAGAGAACATTTGATTCTTGCGTTGATTCGTCCTTTGATTCTGCTGACCATATTCCGACGTCTATTGAGGAGCAAACTGCATCTTTTGGACCTCAGCGGTGCCTTCTGGACATAAGCCATATTGACTTCAGGAATGTATTCTTTATCCTTTTTACCAGTAAATCGCTTTCCAAAAGAAGTAGTTTCACCATATCATCACTTCTTGTAACGCTCTGTGTCCCCTGGAGCTCATTACATCCACCTCAGGTCAAACGATTATCCAGGAACCTCACACGGCCTAGTATGATATGAAATGCACAAACGAAAGCGAGAATCTCCGTACACTAAGAAATAAAAAGAACAGGGGAGTTTTAGAAAAACTTAAAAGCACACCATTTATACAATCCAAAAACATTCATTACAAACATCGGAAGGGAAATAACAAAAATTTAAAGCCACACACCCGGGTAGAAAAGGAACTAAGGCTTAGGGTTCAAGACTACTACTAAATTTTTCCTAAAGCCTAACACCAAAATTGTTCCTTGGTCACCAACCCCCTTCATTCAGACTTCTCATCAGAACAGCTTGAATCATCTCTTCCATCGTCCCTCTCAGCATCTGGATTATAATCCGAAAAAGTCTCAGATGGCATGTCCTCTGAAGGCTCTTCGGTGTTTTCCTTGGCTTCCTCTTCTTCTTATTCTGCTTCATCCTTTCATCAGTGACTTCGATAGCGTCAGCAAAAATCTCTACATAGTTCATGTACTCAGCAGAGGACAAAGGAGACTTCGGCACATCAGGTATATTTTTGAAACCTCCCACAAATGCTGGGTTGTCCACTTCTATGTCAGGTTAGAACGGATTGCAGTTCCTGCTTCCCTTCGTCTACCCCGACTATCGTGCGCTTCCTGATGTACGAAATACCCTTCTATTATGAAAATTCATCAAAATCGGCGATCATCTCCTTCGGATCGCCCAGACGAATTGGCAGCATGGTTAGGGTTTGGGGTCTAAAAAGAATGTCCCACTAAGGGGTGAGATCGACATCTCAAAAAGTGAAACCTAGCCCTATACTTTAATGCTAGTCCTACCAGATCACACACAAATGCCACCCAAAATGCAGACAACATGCAATGCAAAGGCAAAAGGCGTCACATGGCAACAAAATCCTTAACCAGACATGAATAATCAATACACAAACATATACACGACATTCACCACAACCACCACTATCTCAATCACCCACATACTCCATTGGCAACTTTTGTCACCTGACATCGCTGGGGTCATCAGACCAAATGATGTCTATATACACAGGGGTCATCAGACCAATTATACACTCTAGGCTTACAGCCACTCCATGCCGCCTGGGTCATCAGACCAAATGACATTTATATTTTCATTCTTTTTCACCACCCTTATCAGACCAAATAGTATCCTCATCACCTTTCTCAATATCACCATGCCATCAAGACACACATACAATTCATTTCATAGAAATTCATCAGTCAATCACGTCATTCAATTACTCATCCAATGTGTCCAGGCATTCAGAGAACGGATTAGGTAATACTTACCTGATTAAAATCACAATACAACACCAAGCAATTCTCCCAAAGCCACAAGTACAAAATTCCCACAAATGCGTCGTCAACCTAACAAGATTAACCAATCTTGAGTCATAAACCATGGAATATTCACTTCCATTAATGCAATCTTTCCCTAGTCACACCATTGGCAATTCAAGACATCTTTTTATAACAATTGGACACATGACAACGCTCACTTCGAACCCTTAATATGTTCGGTTTACTCAGCCATATACACGACAATACATAATTTAGCGTTTCGTGCACCAAACTTACCATAAATCGCCTTTAAACTTCAATCCACTTCTTACACTTCCCATTGACACTTTCCAACACATTAAATAGGGTATTATTAGTCTATTTGAAGTTTAAATATTCCTCATTTAGTCCCCAAACAGAACCGGCCAGCATTACTATATCCTCAAAACAAAATCGATTTTAGGTTCTAACCGCTCAATCAAGCCACAATTCAATTCCAAGCCTAACTCTTTGCACAAACAACATTCCAAAACCTTCATTTGCATGTTTAGGAGGCTCACTAAGAGATTTGGAGCCGGTTGGCACCCCAAAGACGTCAAAACAGCCCAATCTCCATAAGGTTAGAATCTATTCATATTTTACCGTTAATGTTCAGCCATGAAAACCGAAGTTAGCACTATGTATTTGTAGCCATAATCCATCCGAAAATAATATTAGGTGTTATGAAGCTCTCCTGAAAAATTTGAGGTCATTCGGAATTTTTAAGAGGGTATACGGTGACCTTCTCCCAGCTCGTGCAGATTTCGTCCAATTTCAGTCTCAGACTCATACCGATAAAACTACTTGTCCAAATGAAGAAATTCCAATTGGATCTTGTCAAGGACACATAGATAGTACCTCTGGAAATCGAAAAACCTCAAATGGACACTTGGAAGGGCCAGTTGATTGCATCCTCCAAAACTATTTTTCTGGGCAGTTTTTGGTGAGGTGACTTTAGAGAGGAAATTGAAGTGAACGTGAGGTAAATGATTTTCACAGTAGATGAGACTTCATTATACTTGCCTCATACAAATAATGGAGCTTAATTTGATAAGACGGGGTTAAGTGAGGGCATTTAAGGCTTGGGACTCCCAATGGTTGACAAGTGGCAACTCCAATAATGCATCTTAAAGCCTTGACCCATCTTTGACCCTCCATGTACATGCATTTTCGGCAGCCATAGATGGGAAGAGGAATTGACCATTTTCTCCTTCATAATTTCTTAAGGCAAGGGTAAATGATCGAGGGGTAAAATGGTAATTTTGCACTTTCAATTCAAACTTCACTTTTCCAATTCGAAATTTCTATTTGGCAAGACATTATCAAATTTCCATCAATAATTGAAATTCTCTATTTCCAATTACCAATTTTGAGCTTCCATCTCATGATCATTCGTCCGTCGATCGTAATTCCAGTTTGTTTCGAACTAACGGGCAGCTTTTGCAAACATTATGCGTATCGACTCTGTGATTCTCATCACACTGAGAATATCTCAAGTTATGACAGCTTTAGTTGTCATGTAATTGCGAGGGTTCATCGCTAGTTCCGACGGCTTTGATCGTCATAGTTCGATTTAGGAAAATTTGTAAATTATATATTGGTTAAGTGGCTTCACCCACGATCCAATCGTATAACTCTAGCATTGTATTTCTTAATCATTATCTAATCGGCCTTATTGGCTCTAAATGTTCCCTCGACAATTCTTATGATCAAAGCGTCATTTCCTCTTTTGAGTTTCCTAGGTCCACGTGCCTCGTTATGCGTTAGCCTTTCCCTTTTGGTCAGTTTTCTCAAGATTGATCATATCTGAGCGAGACAAAACTGAAATATATCGAAAGATACATTCACATTCAACGGCCTCAAAATGGCAAAAAATTCAGAATGTCACAATTCTTCCCCCTAAGAGAAATTTTATCCGTGAAATTTACAATAAACCCAATTTAAGTAAACAAATGGGAGTATTGACGTCTCATAACTTCTTCGCTTTCCCATATTGCTCCTTCGGTCCCGTGATGCTCCTAAATCACTTTGACTAATGGAATCGTCTTATTCATTAAGACTTGCTCCTTTCGATCCTCGATTCTAACGGGCTTTTCCACATATGACACCTTGTCATCAACCTCGATGGTTTCAAAATCCAAAACATGAGTCGGGTATGGCTCATACTTCCTCAGCATTGACACATGAAATACATTGTGCACTTGCGACAAGTTTGACGGTAAGGCGAGTCTGTAGGCCAAAGTTTCAATTCGCTCCAGAATTTCAAAAGGACCTATGTACTTCGGACTCAATTTTCCCTTTTTCCTAAATCGAGATAATCCACGCATTGGTGATACCTTCAGGAAAACATAATCACCAACTTGAAATTCCAATGGTTTGCGTTTTTTATCAGCATAACTCTTCTGTCGACTTTGTGCCGTCCTCAGTCTTTCTCTAATGACTTTAATCGCCTCAACAGATTGTTCCACTAATAGAGCCTGTTACACTCCTTTCTCCAACTTCATCCCAACATACAGGCGTTCTGCAAGTTCTACCATAAAGTGCTTCGAACAGTGCCATACCAATGCTTTGCTGGTAACTATTATTATATGCAAACTCCACCAAATACAGTTGATCCTCTTAGCCACCTTTAAAATCTATGACGCAGGTTCGCAACATAACCTCGAGTGTTTGAATTGTCCTCTCTGACTGTCCTTCCATCTGTGGATGATACGTCGTACTGAATTGCAATCTCGTTCCCAAAGCCTCCCGAAGACTCTTCCAAAAGTTTGCTGTAAACTTAGGATCTGGATCCGACGTAATCATAACTGGGACTCCATGCAATCGCACAATCTGACGCATATACAACTCTGCGTACTTATCCATTGCAAAATCCTTTCGCACAGATATGAAATGTGTCGACTTTGTCAATCTATCCACGATCACCCATATTGAGTTATGGCCTTTCTGACTCCTCGGTAACTCCATCACAAAATCCATCGTCACATGTTCCCATTTCCATTAAGGAATTTCTAGAGGTTGCAACAATCCTCCAAGCTTGCAATTTAGAGCTTTAACCTGCTGACAGGTTAAACACTTCCCTACACGTTTAGCTACATCCACCTTCATTCCGTTCCACCAGTAGTGTTGCCACAAATTCTGATATATCTTAGTGCTACCTGGGTGAATACTGTAATTGCTCCTATGAGCTTCCGACAAAATCCTTTCTTTAAGTTCCTTATCACTAGGTACACATAGACGCCTTCGAAATTTCAGAATTCCATCCTTTGACACTTGAAACTCAGGTTTCCTTTTTATTACGTCCATTTCAAGAATCTTCTGAATCTTTGGGTCCGTGGACTGTAAAGCCTTTACTCTTTCTTGAATCTCAAGCTCAATTCTCAAGGTTGCTACCAAACTTGACAGTAGGCAGACTTCCAGTTTAAACTTAGAATCCCTTAACTCCTCTAACAAAGACCATTCTTTAACCAACAAAAGCGCAATACTTGACTTCCAGCTAAGTATATCCACGACTCTATTGGCCTTTCCAGGATGATATAGAATCTCACAATCATAATCCTTGAGTAATTCCATCCATCAATGCTGTCTCATATTCAATTCTTTCTAAGAGAACAGATACTTCAAGCTTTGATGATCTGTATAAATCTGAAATCTTTCTCCACATAAATAGTACCTCCATATCTTTAGAGCGAAGATGATGGCAGCTAGCTCCAAATCATGCATCGGATAATTCATCTCATGAGGTCTCAGTTGTCATGAGGCATAGGCAACCACTTTTCCATGTTGCATCAACACACACCCTACATAGCGAAGCATCGCTATATATTTCATAATATCCAAGTCCAGAAGGAATGGTTAATACAGGTGCGGTTGTCAATCGGTGCTTAAGTTCTTGGAAACTACTTTCACACTTATCAGTCCACTCAAACTTCATGTCCTTCTTCATTAGCCTCGTAAACGAAGTAGCTATAGACGAAAGCTTCTCAACAAATCGTCTATAATAACCTGCTAATCCCAGAAAACTTCTAATCTCGGTAACTGTCGTAGGTCTAGACCATTTCATCACCGCCTCAATCTTTGAAGGATCTACTGAAATTCCTTCTCCAGAAATCACATGACCAAGGAAAGCTACTTTACTCAACCAAAATTCACATTTACTAAACTTGGCGTAAAGCGAATGTTCCCTCAAGGTCTGCAGAACTACCCTCAGATGTTCCTCATGTTCCTCATTACTCTTCGAGTAAATCAAGATGTCGTCTATAAAAATAATGACGAACTGATCCAAGTACTCCTTAAACACTCGATGCATCAAATCCATGAATGCAGTAGGGGCATTGGTCAAATCGAAAGGCATAACCGTAAACTCATAATGCTCATATTTCGTTCTGAAGGTAGTATTTAGTATATCCTCCTTCTTAATCCTCAACTAATGATAACCAGTCCTCAAGTCTATCTTAGAAAACACAGTCGCTCATTGAAGCTGATTAAACAAATCATCTATCCTTGGCAAGGGATATTTGTTCTTGGTGGTCACTTAATTCAACTGCTTGTAATCTATACACAAACAACACCAGCACTCCCCATGGCGACGCGCTCAGTCTAATGAATCCCTTATCCAGTAATTCCTGCATCTATACTTTTTATTCTTTTAACTCAGACAAGGACATCCTATATGGTGCCTTTGAAATTGGCTCCGTTCCAGGTGCCAACTCTATCACGAACTCAATCTCTCTCTTAGGTGGTAATCCCGGCAATTCCTTAGAAAAGACATCAGGAAACTCACGTACCATGGCTATACTATCCAGCTTCAGCTCCTCCGCCGTTGTATCTACCACCACAACCAAATAGGCTTGACATCCTTCGCTCAACAACTTGGTCGCCTCAAGCGACGAAACTAAAGGAATCGAGATTCCTCCCCGACTTCTTGCAAACTCAAAGCTAGGGTGACCTTCCGGGTAAAATCGAATTACCCTATTACCACAATCCGCTACAGCCCTTTGCTTTATCAATCAATCCATGCCGATAATCACATCAAAATCATACATAGGCAACACAGCCAAATCAATCCTTTCTACGCTACCACCAATCACTATTTTACAATCTACATAACCTAGCGAAACTAGCACACTGTCTTTTAATAGCATAGCAACATGCAGTAGCACATTCAATGGTTTCAACTATACTCCCACTAGATCAGCAAACTGAGCAGATATAAAGGAATGCGAAGCACCAGGATCAAACAAGGCATAGGCAACTTGGTCACACAAATAAATCGTACATGTGACACGCCATACTCTTCCTTCGCCTCTCTACAAGCCACAACGTACACTCTCCCTTGGGCTGCTGGTCGATTCTGCACATTCTGTGGAATCACAGCCGGTGATCCTACTTGTGGTCGTTGTCCTTGTGCTTTGGGTCTCGAGGCTTAATTAGGATAATTCTTCATCTAGTGGCCCGTCTGACCACACTTAAAACATACCCCCATTCTAGTAGGGCAAGGACCATTTCCATGTCTCCTTCCACAAATACGACAATACCAGTTGAACTGGTTCGTCGGCTTTCCGATATTCCTACGAATCAGAGGAACAAATCGTCGATTGTTCACCATCGGCCTTTTTCCTAACTGCCGGTTATCTCTCAGAGGGATAAATCGTGATCCAGAAGCAACGCCTCTTTCCCTGATATCCCTTTCAATCATTTGGCTCCTCTCATAGTTCTCCTGATATGTTCTCAAATTTATAGTTATGATCTTACTGCGAATATTTGGTCTCAGACCATCTCGAAATCTTTGTGTTTTCTCAAGTGGATCCTTAATTGACCTTGGGGCATACCTTGACAATCTCACAAACTCTACCTCATACTGATCCACAGTCTGTTGATTCTATTGCAACTGCTGAAATTCTAGTCATTTCCTTTCACGTGCCGTCTTAGAAAAATATTTGTCATTGAAAGCAGCAATGAAGGCAGCCCAAGTTAAAGTTGTACCTCCAGTAAATACTCCTCCCTTCGAGGCACTCCACTAACATGCGCAGTTACCTCTAGCTAATAGACAGCTAGTAACATCTTCCCTTTATCTATACATCTCAACACTTCGAAAGCTTTTTCGAGTTTCTCAATCCACCTTGGAGCCAACTCAGGATCTCCAGTACCATCAAACTAGGTCGATTTCAGTTAATAAATTGCTCGACCAACTGACCCATTGGTCTATTAGCATTGACATTTCCTTGAGCATTCCCAGCTTCAGCATCCGATGCATTATTTTCATTTGCCAAATTCACAGTTGCCATTGCAGTTTCAGCAGCCTGAGCTATGATCTTAACTCTATCTTCCGCTTGCCTAAAAGAAGCAGCAACTCTATCCTAAGCTTCTTTTCCCATAAGCTCGCCAATTTGTTCCAAGGCTCTCAAGACTCCTTCCATTCTCGGGTCCTCAACCACTGGAGCTCTAGAGCTCAAAGTTCGGCTTCTCGGCCTTCTAGGTCAATTACTCATATTTGTTCAACTTGACTCACCTGACTCACCATAATTCCACCACGGAACTAGAAATCTAAATCACTTACTCATATCTCATTACTTCTACGCTACTTAACAAAGTAGCAATCATATAACAATAGCCAATCACTCAGGCATTTTCATAAGCACATCAATTTTACCTCAAGTCCAGACTTATCTGCAACATGGTACAATCAGAGGTATAACTTACTCATTCAATCCACATCCACAATAACGTAATAAGTGCAAAGCTCGACCCCTCATAAGTCCACAACAACCATACCATGTCAAGATGTCAATCACATGACAACAACCATGCCATATCATGATGCCAATCACATACGCCAATCATATGCCATGCATTCATGCTTGACTATCTAACGACTCCCCCTAGGGTCTCACTACCCCAATCATCCCAATTCCTTTACTCATTATTACTCCAGTCTTCATCCTATTGGAATTAAGTAAACTTGGCTCTGATACCACTCAAACGGGGATGTAACGCCTCGCATCCCTTGGAGCTCATTACATCCACCTCAGGCCAAACAATTACCCAGGAACCTTACACGACCTAGTATGATATGAAATGCACAAACGAAAGCGAGAATCTCTGTACACTAAGAAATAAAAAGAACATGGGAGTTTTAGAAGAACTTAAAAGCACACCATTTATACAATCCAAAAACATTCATTACAAACATCGGAAGGAAAATAACAACAATTTAAAGCCACACACCAGGGTAGAAAAGGAACTAAGGCTTAGGGTTCAAGGCTACTACTAAAGTTTTCCTAAAGTCTAACACCAAGATTGTTCCTTGATTACCAACCCCCTTCATTCAGACTTCTCGTCATAACAGCTTGAATCAACTCTTCCATCGTCCCCCTCAGCATCTGGACTATAATCCGAAAAAGTCTCAGATGGCACGTCCTCTGAAGGCTTTTCGGTGTCTTCCTTGGCTTCCTCTTGTTCTTCTTGTTCTTCTGCTTCATCCTCTTTGTTAGTGGCTTCGATAGCGTCAGCAAAAATCTCTACATAGTTCATGTACTCAGCAAAGGACAAAGGAGATTTCGGCACATCAGATATATTTTTGGAACCTCTCATAAATGTTGGATGGTCCACTTCTATGCTAGGTCGGGACGGATGGCACGAGGTAGGAATCACCTCCCACGGAGCATCCTCTGGTACCAGGGGTCCCATCAAGCTGCTGTCTCCCACCTGACGAAACCAGGCTTCAAAGCGATGGGGTTGCAGTTTCGGCTTCCCTTCGTCTACCCAGACTGTTGTGTACTTCTTGATGTACGTAATACCCTTCCGGTACGGAAACTAATCAAAATTGACGATCATCTCCTTTGGATAGCCCAAACGAATTGGCAGCATGGCTAGGGTTTGAGGTCTGAAAAGATGTCACACTAAGGGGTGAGATCGACATCTCAGAAAGTGAAACCTAGCCCTATACCTCAATGCCAATCCTACAGATCACACACAAATACCACCCAAAATGCAGACAACATGCAATGCAAAGGCAAAAGGCGTCACATGGCAACAAAATCCTTAACTAGGCATGGATAATCAATACACAAACATATGCACCACATTCACTACAACCACCACTATCTCAACCACCCACTTACTCCATTGGTAAATCTTGTCACTTGATATCGCCGGGGTCATCAGACCAAATGATGTATGTATACACAGGGGTCATCAGACCATTCATACACTCCAGGCTTACAGCTACTCCATGCCGCCGAGGTCATCAGACCAAATGACATTCACATTTTCATTCTTTTTCCCCACCATCTGATATCGTCGGGCTCATTAGACCAAATGGTATCCTCATCACCTTTCTTAATATCACAATGCCATCAAGACACATATACAATTTATTTAATAGAAATTCATCAGTCAATTACGTCATTCAATTAGTCATTCAGTGTGTCTGGGCATTCAGAGAAAGGATTAGGTAACACTTAATTAAAATCACAATACAACACCAAGCAATTCTCCCAAAGCCGCAAGTACAGAATCCCCACGAATGCATCGTCAACCTAACAAGATTAACCAATATTGAGTTATAAACCATGAAATATTCACTTCCATTAACGCAATCTTTCCCTAGCCCCTAGCCATACCATTGGCAATTCAAGACGCATTTCTATAACAATTGGACACATGGCAACGCTCACTCCGATAATACAGAATTTAGCGATTCGTGCACCAAACTTGCCATGAATCCCCTTTAAACTTCAATTCACTTCTCACACTTCCCATGACACTTCCCAACACATCAAATAGGATTTTATTAGTCCATTTGAAGTTTAAATACCCCTCATTTAGTACCCAAACAAACCGGCCAGCATTACTATATCCTCAAAATAAAATTGATTTTGGGTTCTAACTGCTCAATCGAGCTATAATTCAATTTCAAGCCTAACTCTTTGCACAAACAACATTCCAAAACCTTCATTTGCATGTTTAAGAGGCTCACTAAGAGATTTGTAGCCGGTTGACACCCCAAAGACGTCAAAACAGCCCAGTCTCCATAAGGTCAGAATCTATCCATATTTTACCGTTAATGTTCAATCATGAAAACAGAAGTTAACACCATCTATTTGTATCCATAATCCATCTGAACATAATACTAGGTGTTATGAAGCTCTCCTAAAAATTTTGAGGTCATTCGAAATTTCTAAGAGGGTATACGATGACCTTCTCCCAGCTCGCACAAATTTCGTCCAATTTCAGTCTCGGACTCATACCGATAAAACTACTTATCCAAATGAAGAAATTTCAATTGGAGCTTGTCAAGGACACATAGATTACTTCTGGAAGTCGAAGCACCTCAAATGGACATCGAGAAGGGCCAGTCTACTGCACCGAACATAGAGCTCCAAAACTATTTTTCTGGGCAGTTTTTGGTGGGGTGAGTTTAGAGAGGAAATTGAAGTGAACGTGAGGTAAATGGTTTTCATAGCATATGAGACTTCATTATACTTGCCTCACACAAATGATGGAGCTTAATTTGATAAGACATGGTTAGGTGAGGGCATTTAAGGCTTGGGGCTCCCAATGGTTGACAAGTGGTAACTTCAATAATGCATTTTAAAGCCTTGACTCATCTTTAACCCTCCTTGTACATGCATTTTCGGCAGCCATAGATGGGAAGAGGAATTGACCATTTTGTCCTTCATAATTTCTAAAGGCGAGGGTAAATGGTCGAGGGGCAAAATGGTAATTTTGCACTTTTTCAATTCGAAATTATCATTTGGCGAGACATTGTCAAATTCCTATCCAGAATTGGAATTCTCTATTTTCAATTACCAATTTTGAGCTTCCATCTAATGATCATTCGTCCGTCGATCGTAATTCCAGTTTGTTTCGATCTAACGGGCGGTTTTTGCAAACATTATGCGTATCGACTCTGTGATTCTCATCACACTGAGGATATCTCAAGTGTGATAGTTTTGGTCGTCATGTAATTGCGAGGGTTCATCACTAGTTTCGACGGCTTCGATCATCATAATTCGATTTAGGAAAATTTACAAATTATACATTGATTAAGCGGCTTCACCCGTGATCCAATCGTATAACGCTAGCATTGTATTCCTCAATCATTATCTGATCGGCCTTATTGTCTCTAAATATTCCCTTGACAATCCTTAGGGTCTAAGCGTCATTTTCTCTTTCGAGTTTCCTAGGTCCACGTACCTCGTTATGCATTAACCTTTCCCTTTTGGTCAGTTTACTCAAGATTGATCAAATCTGAGCGAGACAAAACTGAAATACGTCGAAAGATACATTCACATTCAACAGCTTCAAAATGGCAGGAAATTGAGAATGTCATACTTCTTCAATCCAGACTGAATTTCCTCTCCCGTGGAAACGAGCTCGCGAAATGTTCGGATTGCCGTAATTAGCATGCGCGAACTGATTGCATATGAGAGAGTGGACACAAATAGCTTCATCAAATCTTGCTCTGGTGGCTCAGGCATGATATGTCTTGCCATATTTCTCCATCAAGTAGCGTACTCCTTCAAGGTTTCCCCCTTTTTCATATCACGCCCCGCGCCTCAGGCACAAGCACGCGACTCCCTGCAAGCAAACCACAAAATCTCTCGCGGTCCCAAGATCCACAATCTAAGCCAAGAGATATAATAAATATGTTAAGCATGCGGAAGCAGTAATAATACAACTCCTCCCTACAAATATAAATTAAATGGAACCTGGAGAGCATAGTAACTGACATACATATTAACTGACTGTTCATACTAGTACAGGGCTACTAGAATCCGATAAGCCAAAGGAGTGACGGGGTGAGCATACAAAATAGACCATCCCAAAATTCAAGATAACCATGGTCGGGGTCGCCACAAAAGATCAAGCCACGAACTAGAATCTCCTAGGAAGAGCTGGTGGAGTCATCGGTGTCCTCGGCATCCTCCGTCGGCTCATACTTTGAGAACGTCTCGGAGCTAACCTCAATGGTATCCTCCATGGTCTTCTCGTGCGACGGCTCAGCGAGATCCTCCTCGGTCGCCTCCAGCACAATAACCTCATCCTCGGTGAACTCTAGAGTCGGGGTCCTCTCCGGTCCATTCTTAGAACCTACTACCGATTCCTCGGCCTACTCTTGGCCCCTACCGGGGTGGCACCAATCAGGGATTACTCCCTAGGGCACCTCATGGGGCTTTAGCGGCCAAGTCGACTTGTTCCTGATATTTTTAAACCACGCCTCGTACCTATAAGGCTTCCAGTCCGTGCTACCCTCGTCTACCCACACGACCGTACACTTCCTCACGTAAATGGTCCCCTGACCGTCAAGGAACTCATCAAAATACGCGGTCATCTCCTTAGGATCTCCAAAACGAATAGGCCATATGGTCAAGGCCTAGGATCTGTAAAAATAAGGGTCTCCAAAGGGGTGAGATACACATCTCAGTAAAAGAGTTCTAACCCTAGGTCAGGCCGATTGTCCACTCAGGCAGTCATCTACCCTCAATTTCTGAATTCATAAACACACATGCACATACAAATAAAGATGGCAACACACAGATGACAGGCATGCAGCTGTGACATCGTATCACATTCAGATGATCATGCACATCTCGTCCTACCACTTCACCACCACCATCTCTTCATGCCTGCCTCATTCTTATGCTCGTGATTAGATCGCATCAAGCTCATCTCATGTCCGCGAATAGATCGCCTTAGGCTTTTCTTTTCTCATGCCCGCGATTAGATCGCATCAGGCTTTTCTCCATCTTGCGTTTCATACGCCTCAGGGTCCTACCTCGTCTATGCCATGCCACAACCACTATTCATGCATACAAGGTCAAGCGCATCTCGTGCATAAACATCTCATGCATAAACAAGATATCCATGGCATGCGAAACGAGTCAATACACATACAAATGTAACCAATTACTCAAGAAACATGCACATGCAATTATTCGAATCATTTATACCCTCTTGACATTCACAATGACCAATCACACTAGCTCCTTAAGAAGGCATCTCATTCACATCCGACTTACCCAATCGAGTCCAATCTTCCTATCCTAAGTTTAGGATTCCCTTACCTTGAATTTGATAACACAATTTCCCTTCTTGAGCCCTCAAATGTTCGGCCCCCAATGGTCCAAGACTGAACTCACCGCACAACCTAATAAAATCCAACCAATCCGTCAATTTCCTTTATCCAATTCCTCAATCCATGAATCATAACTTCCATAACATAATCCTCATCACCTTAGGATGTCTACATCACTAATTTGAAGCTCTAAACAAATGGCCATCAGCCTCCAAAGGTTCGTCCTTTCACAGAACCGAACCAGTTCTTCTCGATTTTGTGCAAACCAAGCTTGTCCAGCCCTAAATCAACTCTCAATCCATCATTTAATCGGTATCCTTCTCTTAACATGTCTATCTAAGGGTCTAAGGGTCTCACCGAGAGTTTGAAGTCAAATCGTCGCCGGAAACCCGTCGGGAGTTGCCGGATCCTCTAAGGTCAATACCGGCAATTTTCTGTGCAAGGTTTACAAGACCTATTCGAGGTCAAAACTTTATCAAATCATTCTCAACTTTTTACCATAGATAGATATGCATGTCTTCTAGATCTTCATAAAATTTGACCTCAAGATTCTAACATTTCAACCTCCTAAGAGGTCAGAAACAGAACGTACCTCAGATTGGGTCAGTTCTCGTCGGCTTCTGGGCAAATGCTTGGCCGGAGCTCCTCGGTGGTCCAAACGTCGTGCTTCCACTTCGAGGAGGTCGGCAAGTCATGGGGCTAGAATGGTAGGGTCGGCTGGAGTCCAGGTGGTGGCCGAAGGAGGGCGTCAAAACGGCCGAACGGGGGCGGCAGAAACTGTCGCCAACAAGCAGAACAGGAGGAAGAAGAAGAAGATGGTTTCGGTGATTGAGGGGTGTTATGGCCGGCCAAAGTGAGGTAAGGGGAGAGAGAAGAAGCTTATATCTAAGGTTGAAGTCAATGGTTGAATGGTAGGTAGATACAAGTGGACATGACTACTCCAAGCTTGATGTTGTGACACTTGTCCCTAGTGTCATTCAAAGGTGATCCAATGGCCAATATTCATCCACTTTTTCGATAGCTATGGGGTAGGGATAAAGACCAAAATGTCCTTCCTTCTATGCATGGGCAAGGCTTAAGCTTGAGGGGCAAAATGATAATTTCACCCCCGACGTCCAGAACGTCATTTTTCTCATTCCAATATTCTTCGATAGGGCGAAGGCCAATCCAGATATACCGTTGGAATTCTCGATTCTCCATTTTCAATTTTCAAGACTCGTTTCTGATCGTTTTCTCTATCAGACGTGGTTTCAGCCTATCCCGAACCGATGAGCGGCTTTTGTAGACATTACGTGTATCGACCCCGTGATTCATATCACGTTTAGGGCTCGTCAATTCGTGGCGATTTTGGTTGTCATGTAATTGTGAGGGTCTATCACTAGTCCCTATGGTCTCGATCGTCATTGTCCGATTTAGGAAAATTTTGCAAATCATACATTGGTTAAACGGCATTACCCGCGCTCCATTCGAATGACACTCGTAAGGCTTTCCTTAATCGTTTTTAGATTGGCCTCTTTGTGGTTCTAAATATCCCCTCAACAATCCTTATGGTCAAAGCGCCATTTCCTATCTGAGTTGCCTAGGTCCACGTACTTCGTCTCGCGTTAGCCTTTCTCTTTTGGTCAGCCTACTCGAATTGATCAGATTCGAGCGAGATACGACTGAAATACATCTCTAGATTTACTTCTCATTAATGAGTCTGAAATTGACTGGAAATCAAAATGTCACACTTCAGCTCAATCTGTTCAAGGTCTTCACAAGAGATCGTGATGTCTAAATTGAATTTAAAATGTTTGACGAAAGCATTTGTTGCATCCTCCCATGAATCATGCGGTTAATTTTGTGATTGCTATACCACTACATAGCGGCACCCTTTAGACTAGCCTGGAATGTTTGAACCATAAGCGGATCGCTGGATACATACTTATTCATCAAATTCTGGTACATCTCAATGTGCTCAATCAGATTAGACATACCCTCATATTTCTCAAAGGTCGGCATTTTGAACTTGTCTGGCACCTGGACCCTGGTAAATACTGATATGTCGATTGTGGTGATGTTATGAATCCCCTCGACTTCTCGCAGCCTCTGATCCATCTTGACCCAAAGCTTGGCACTTTCATCTTTCATCATCCCGACAGTAACACTAGGTTGCAGAATGGTCATTAGGAGTGGTGTAACGATTTGAGCTGTAAGTAAGCTAGTATACCCAAAAGATTGAGCGGTGCCTCTAACTCCGGTGGAATGATATTCATGGGGGTGGGACGACGATTGTAACTCCAGGTAAAACATTTTCAAGGGGAGGGAAGTCATCATAGGTCCCATTGCCTTAAGTAGTTATTTGGGGATTAAAGTTTGTAGGTATTGTCAGGGCGGTAGGGGTTTGTCGCTTACTAGAAATAAGTTCAGTCATTATTAATCTCATTTGGGCCATCTAGTCATTAACCACCTTCATTTGCTGCTTTCTCTGTTGCTTCATTCTTTGCTCCATCTGGGCCAACAGTTCAGCTTACTCGGCCATTTGTTTTGCAGCCGATCGAGTATTGTGTGGGGGATCCGTGATGAATTACCCTGCAAAAGGTATTCATATAATGAGTTCGAAGTTTATTCCGAAAGTTACAGCTCAAGCTCCCACTTTTGGACTGAACCTTTAAGGATCAAGGATCAGTAAGGGACTCTCGTGAGGATGCCAATGTGCAGCTTCATTCAAGATGACCGGCGAATATAACAAATTCTTTCTTCTCAAGATAGACGATTATCAATGACGAAGCTTTCCCAAGATTAAAGCTTAATTAGCCGATCACTGCCTCCTTTGAACGTGAACTTCAGGAAATTAAGGGCACCGTGTCATGCTCCGCACCCCGGACAAGAGCGCGCGACTCCCTCCAAGTTAACTCTCGAGTCCCAGGAATCACTACCAAGAGATGCGTAATAAAAATGAGCATGCGGAAACGTAACATATATAACTCCTCCGTACATAAGCCAAAGGGAATCTGAGTAACAAGAACATCACATTTGTATATAAACATCCCATGAGTCCATACAAAAGGGCAGGTGAGCTAATCCTGCTGATAGGTCGGGGTAAGGGGCTTACTCAAGAGACGATCTATATCTAAGTCCCCAAAAAGAAACTGACCGACGAAGTCATCATCAAAAGACTACATGGTAACGTCAGGAAACCCCTAGGTTGAACTGTTGGAATCGTCAATCTCCTCAACATCCTCAATAGGCTCGTAGTCCGAGAATGTCTCGGAGCGCACGTCTACAGTGTCCTCCATCGTAGTATCCTCTAGCTCGTCCTCTGAGGCGTCAATCTCTATCACCTCAACGATGTCCTCCAAGGTCAGGGTACTCTCAGGCATGTTTCTCGAACCAGCAACGGACACCTCTACCTCTACAGAATCTTGAGTGGGATGACACCAGCTAGGAATAGCTCCACGAGGTACCTCCGAGGCCTTCAGCAGACCAGTGGTAACCTTGCCTATCTTACGAAATCAAGCCTAAAACCTATGCGGTTTCTAATCTTTACCGCCCTCGTCGACTCAGACCACTGTACACTTCCTAACACACACCGTACCCCTACCATCTGGGAACTTATCAAAATATGCTGTCATTTCCTTCAGGTCGCCCAATTGAGTCGGCAGCATCCTTAAGATTTAGAATCTGAAAAAAAATATGATCCTACGATGGGGTGAGATTGATATCTCAGTAAGATAAGTCCTAACCCTTGGTCAGGCTGACAGTCCACCCAAATACAGACAAATAATGAACAAGAACATATCATCAACAATATGAGGCACTCATCAGTCATAAAATGCCACACGGATGCAAGTGATTATCAATCACGCAGTCATGGCACCATATCTTGTCAATCAAGTCAGGCATAGAATACAAAGTCGAGCCATACATTCCATCATTCTGAACTTTCTCATGATTCACGCCCTCATTTAAAACGCCTCAGGCTCGATCCGCATCATTATGCCTCAGACCATCAAATTGATAAACCCGCGTAAACGCATCAGGTTTTCAAATGCCCTTCTAGGACTGTGTCGACACATAATCAATCTCGTCTCGCGTCTTAACGCATCAAGACATTAATTCTCACTACCCCGCGTCTCAACACATCAGGGTACCAACCATCACAACCCCGCATCTCAACGCCTCAGGGTATCACAAGTTCTCAAGCATTGCAAGATTCATTTCAAATCAAGACTTCATGATCAAGTACAAGCTCATGAATGCTAAATGTCTACGGCATGTGAGGCAATCAATTTCATCACTCAAAAGTGGCAATCAACTCATGGCACAAGCATTTAGCAAGCATTCAAGCCATCATCAAGTCACAAGGATGAGTATTGGACAATCACACAATAACTCATGAAAATTAACCCAATTCACATCCATTTTATCCAGTCGAGTTCAATCCTCCTAGCCAAGGTTTAGGGACTTCTTACCTCAGGCTAAAATCAATAAAGTTTCCCTTCCAAGCACCTCAAGTAAACGGCTCAAGCAATTCCAAAACAGGGCAGCATTGCACCTAATAGAATTCCATCCATTTCATCAATTTTTCCTCGTCCAATCATCGAATCACTAAGCATAAACCTTATTGACATATCAATTGATATCTTCATATGCCTCAATGACGAAATTAGAGCTCAATTACACTATGAACAATCCCTAAGGTCTCGGCAAGAGCATAACTGAAATAGGGTATTTCGATTCTGTTTGGTATCTAGTTAATCAGCCCCCAAACTGTCCTTAAACCTCAAATTATCAACTAAACTACTTGCTAACAAGTAGTTCTAGATATCAAGAAGCCTCATCGAAAGTTTGAAGTCAAGGCGACGCCCCAAAGTGCTCGAATAGGTTCAGTTTCCCTAGGTCTTCGTCGGGTCGGAATTTACCCTTCAAACACAGCACCAATTTGGCATCAAAACTCTATCAAACTTAACCAAATATTTCATCACAACTCAGTATACAAGTTTCCTAGATGCCTACAAATATTGGCCAGAAATTTGAGACAAATCGAAGTCCTATGGAGCTCAAATGGCGGCTTACCTTCAGCTGCGATGAAATCAGTCGACTCTTGGAGAAATGGTTGGCCAGAGCTCCTCAGGTAGTCAAATGACTTGATTCAAGTTGGAGCTGGTCGGCAAGAGGTTGGGGAAGGTGTTGGTGGTCGGCTTGAAGGCTGGAAGTCGACGGCGGCGATAGTTGTGAGCGGCGAAGAGGACGACAGTGGCTAGTCAGCAGGGAGCTTCTTGACTGAATATGAAGAGAAGAAGAAAATTGAGAAGAAGATGGCTATGGAGGAGAGGGAGTTCGGCTGAGCCTAATGGAGGGTGTATACACCAATTTTTGATGGTCAAAGGAGAGGAATTGTAGGTTAAAAGTGGTATAATTAATGCTAATTGTACATCCATTGACACTTGTACTCTGGTCAATCAATTGCTCATCCAATGGCCGATAAAATTTCTTATTTTCGGCAGCTATAGGGGGTGGCCAACGACCAAAATGCCCTCATCCATTAATTAAGACAAAGCCAAAACTTGAGGGGCAAAACGGTAATTTCACCCTCGTCGTCCAAAACGTCATTTTTTCAATTCGAATTTTCTTCGATGAGGCGACGTCCAATCCAATTATAATGTTGAAATTCTTGATTTATCATTTTTCAATTTCGAGGCTCGTTTATGGGCTATTTCTCTATCGATTGTAATTTCAGACTATCCTGAACTGACAGGCGGCTTTTATAAACGTTACGTGTATCGACTCTGTGATTCTCATCATTCTTAGGGCTCGTCAGCTCATGGAGACTTTGGTTGTCATGTAATTACGAGGGTTTATTACTAGTTTCAACGGTCTCTGTCATGCCCCGTACCCTTCGGGCCCGCTAACATCCCGCCACAGCCGTTTACTTGAGTAGTTCCCTAGATCAGCGATGAACGACTTAAGTGCAATATGAAATGCACATGCAGAAGCGGCGAACAATCTCCTTAACAAATTTTTTTTTTCCAAACACAATGACTCAAGATGCAGAGAGACATTTAAAACTTACTTCATACATTCCGTCAAAAGCGTCAAATACATGTCAAAGAGTTACAACTGGTCATTTCTACAATACAACTTTCATTAATAAAATAAAGGTAGATAAAGTTTAACCCTACGGAGCTATACATGCATTTACAACCCAAAATGAGAAAGCTGCTCCCTAAGACTACAAAAAGAAATACAGTCAGGCAAGGTTAAGGGTTCATCTACTTCAAAAGGGTATCTTCGGAAGTCAAATTCAGAGCAGTCACAAGACATCCGTCATTCTGGAGCTGAAAATGTTATCTCACGACGGGGTGAGAATAAATCTCAACAAGTTATTCCTAACCCTAAACTAGGCCATTAGTACCTCCAGATATTTTGAAAATAAACAATTCCAATAGAAAGCATAATCATGGCATTTGGGACAATAGAAGAGGTACGACCAATAGGCACCTAATTCAATCCAAATAAAGACACAATTTCACTATTCAAGCTAAGATTCGTACTTTAGGCAACTAAACAATCAACTACTTGAATAAGGCATTCCATCAATAACTTGATTCTAGCTATTCAGCCCTTATCGTAGCGCCTGGGACATATCTTAATAATCACATTTTATTAGGCAGGACCCTTGTCGTAACACCCAGGTCTAACAAATTCATTTGCCCGGACCCCCCGTAAAAACGACTCTTAGGTCATACTTGCATTTGGTAAACGTCCTCATCGTAATGCCCAGACTATTATATGTTTACCAGCAACCCTCGTAAAAATGGCTCTCGGGTCATGCTTTAACCTTAATAGGTTAATATGTGATTTAGTACTTATACATCTCATTCCAACAGTCAATTGCACTCAAGATCACTTAGTCAAGCAATTAACCAACAAGGCACATAGCCACGATCATAGGTCATCCATGAGCATTCGATTTGCTTTGCATTTTTCATCCAAAAATCGGTTTAGTCAATCGAACCACTTCACTTGCTCAAATTAAGTTAGAATGATTTCAACACATGCTCAAGACCCCAAGATCATTCGTGACCAGAATAGGACTTCATCATTTAACCTCAATTTCACCATTTTTAATCCAAGAAACAACCAAGAGCGATTCATCCATTCCATGGCAGATTCGGTTTTTTCATGACCAGGCTTACTCTAAGCAAACCTGACATAAATATGTTTCCTTTTTGGGCAATCCAACTTCAAAATCATATTCTTCATGATCTTATGGTCGCGTGGGAGAAAACGGAGCTCGATTTAGACTCCGAATGACCTAGAATGAGCCATTCTAATTTCGACGCACTTTGAAAACGGGAATTACGGGCACTTGGGTTTCATGACTTTTTCATGCAAAACAACCCCTAAAACTCTACCAATCTAATTATACAACATCTATTAGTAACCTAATATCATAATAGAGGGTTAGGATCAACTTACCGAAGGATTGAGCAAGCAAAAATCCTCTGACAAGGGTTGCAAATCCACGGCAAATTCTAGATGGTAAGGTCTCGGTTTCTAATCCATGAAACCAACTCATTCTTAGCCATTATAATCTACTAAAACTCAACCTTAACCTCATAAACATATTTCTAAACATCCTAACTAGGCTTAAGAGGTGTCTTACCAAAAGAACAAGGTGAATCAAGCTCTAAAACAAGCTCAAGAGCTCCTCGGGTCAGGCTAGTCAGAACAGCGACCACTTCAGCTTCCAGTGGCTCTACAGACCAATGGCGATGGTGAGATGGTGGTCTAAGGTGGTGAGGGCGACGACAAGAGAGTGTGGGGTGTGGTGGTGGTCGGCGCGGTGGCTTACAGCCTCCGATGGCCGGCAATGATGAAAGCGAACGAGAGAGAGCGAGCGGCGTCAAAAGAGAAGACAGATGAGAAGGAAGGGAGAGTTGAGATGATCTTCCATCCAAATTGAAGAGAAGAAGATGGAGATGAGAGTTTGTTCTTCCAAATTCAAAAGAGAGGGGGAACCCTACCTAACCTTGATAGACTAGGCTTTATGGTTAAGTGATTTAAGGGACTTGTCTCTTGCCCTCGGCCTCTCAAATGGGCCCCTACCCAAACTTATCTTTTTCCTCGTTAATTCTAGAGAGCAATTGACCAAGATGCCCTCATGAATTCGGCCAAAGGCAGGAAAGTGCAAAAGACCATCTTGTCCTTGCTCATTTCTAAAGGGAAGGGCATTATCCTAGGGTAAATGGGTAACTTTCACTTTCCTAATTTATACGGGGTGAACTATAATCTTAATTTATCTCGATGAGGCGACATCCAATTTGTTAATATTGGAATCCTTAAAAGTCCGACCTCCAATCTCGAAGTCCAATTCATGGTCAAATTCAGTCGTTTGTCATTCTAGCATATCTCAAACTAACGGGTGGCTCTTAGGAGTTACGTGTATCGACCCGCGACTAATGTCACGTTTAAGAGTTATTCGAGTTACGGTGACTTTGGTTGTCATGTAATTGAGAGGGTCAATCACTAGTTTCGAAGGACGCGATCGTCAAGGATCGATTTAGGTTAATTTGCAAATCATACCATGGTCATACGGAGTCACCCGTGAACCAATTGCATGATGCTAACAAATCGCTAATAACCATTTTTAAATTGGCCTCTAGTGGCCCAAAATATGTCCTCGGTAATCCTTACGATCAAAATACCAATCCATGGTCGAGTTCTTTAGTCCACATACTTTTCCTTTTGGTTAGTCGACTCGAAAGTGATCAGTTCTGAGTATATTTAACTGAAATACATCAATAGGCATTCATTCATTCATAAGCTTCGAGATAGGGTCGAAATTCAAAATGTCACAACTCTTCCCCTCTTGCAAAAATTTTATCCTCGAAATTTACATTACATCCAACTACACAAACAAATTGGGGTATTGACGCCTCATCGTTTCCTCGCTTTCCGAGGTAGTTCCTTCAGTTCCATGGTGCTTCCAGATCACCTTCATTAACGGAATCGTCTTGTTCCTTAGGACTTGTTCCTTCCTGTCCTCGATTCTGACTGGTCTTTCCACATATGACACTCGATCGTCCACCTCTATGACTTCATGGTCCAGTACATGGGTCGAGTCTAGTTCATACCTCCTCAACATCGATACATGGAAGACATTATGGACTTGCGACAAGCTCGGTGATAAGGCGAGTTTGTAGGCCAAAGTTTCAATTCGTTCCAAAATTTTGAAAGGGCCAACATACCTCGGACCCAGCTTTCCTTTCTTTTCGAACCGAGACAATCCTCGCATTGGCGACACCTTAAGGAAGACGTGATTTCCCACCTGAAATTTCAAAGGTCTACGTGGCTTGTCCGCGTAACTCTTCTGGTGACTCTAAGCCGTCTTAAGTCTTTCCCTAATGACTTTCACGGCCTCAACCGATGGTTCTACTAACTCCGGACCCGTTATACTCCTTTCACCGACCTCATCCTAACATACCAGAGTTCTGCAAGCTCTGCCATACAATGTCAAACGGTGCCATTCTGATACTCTGCTGGTAACTATTATTGTAGGTAAACTCTACCAAGTGCAACTGCTCCTCCCAACCTCCTTTAAAATCTATCATACAAGCTCGCAATATATCCTCAAGCGTCTAAATCATTCTTTCAGACTGTCCGTCGGTTTGAGGATGATACGCTGTATTGAACTGCAACTTAGTTCTCATGGCATCCTGCAGACTTTTCCAGAAAGTCGCAGTAAACTTAGGATCTCTATTCGACGTGATCGTCATAGGCACTCCATGAAGACGTACTATGTGACGCATGTACAACTCAGCGTACCTATCCATTGCGAAATCCTTTCGCACGGGTATAAAATGAGCGGACTTGGTCAGTCTATCCACAATTACCCAAATCGAGTCGTGACCTCTCTGACTTCTCGGTAAACCCATAACAAAGTCCATGGTGATTTGTCCCCATTTCCATTTTGGGATTTCCAAAGTTTGTAACATACCACCGGGCTTACAGTGTTGCGCTTTCACCTATTGACACGTCAGACACTTGGCCACATCCTTAGCTACATCAACCTCATCCCATTCCACCAGTAATGCTGACGTAGGTTCTGATACATCTTTGCGCTACCTGGATGAATACTATAGCTGCTCCTATGAGCTTCTGACAAGATCTTCTTATTAAGCTTCTCATCATTGGGTACGCACAATCATCCTCGGAACTTCAAGATCCCACCTTCGGATACCTGAAAGTCAGATTTTCTTTTGTCTGCATCCATTTCTAAGATCTTCTGGACGTTGGGGTCCGTAGATTGTAAGGTATTAATTCTTTCCTGAACTTCCGGTTCAATTCTCAAGGTTGCCATCAAACTCGACAATTGGCAAACCACTAGCTTAAACTCTGAATCTCTTATTCCTTCAAGTAAAGACCATCCCTTAACCAACAAATGCGCGATGCTCGATTTTCGACTAAGTGCATCCATTACTTATTTGCCTTCCCAGGGTGATACAGAATATCACAATCGTAATCCTTAAGCAACTTCATCCATCGACATTGCCTCATGTTCAATTCCTTTTGAGAAAATATGTACTTCAGGCTCTGATGGTCGGTATAAATTTGAAATCTCTTACCACACAAATAATGCCTTCAAATCTTCAATGCAAAAATGATCGCTGCTTTTCCAAATCATACGTTGGGTAGTTCATCTCGTGAAGCCTTAATTGTCGCAATGCGTATACAACGACTCTTCCATGTTGCATTAGCATGCATCCTAGCCCCTTTAGCGACGCGTCACTGTAGATCTCATAATCTCCAGGACCAGAAGGAATCATCAAGACTGGCGCGGTCGTTAACCTATGCTTAAGTTCCTGAAAGCTCCTTTTGCACTTATCCGTCCATTCAAACTACGTTTCCTTCTTGGTCAGTCTGGTAAATGGAGTAGCTATCGACGAGAACTTTTCCACGAATCTTTTGTAATAGCCTACCAATCCCAAAAAACTCCAAACCTCGGTAACTGATGTTGGTCTTGGCCAATTCATGACTGCCTCTATCTTCATAGGATCCACTGAAATTCCATCTCCAGAAACTACATAGCCAAGAAACGTTACCTTATTCACCCAAAACTCACACTTGCTAAACTTAGCGTAAAGCGAGTGTCCCCTCGACGTTCGTAGAACCATACTTAGGTGTTGCTCATGCTCCTCAGAGCTCCTCGAGTAGATCAAGTTATTGTCGATAAAAATAATGACGAATCGATCCAGATACTCTTTAAATGCCTGATGCTTCAGATCCATAAAAGCAGCGGAGGCATTTGTCAATCTAAAGGGCATGACTGTAAACTCATAATGGTCATATCTTGTCCGAAATGATGTCTTCGGTATGTCCTCATTCTTAATCCTCAGTTGGTGATAATCCGTCCTCAGGTCTATCTTGGAGAATATCGCTGCTCCTTGTAGTTGATCGAATAAGTCGTCTATTCTTGGCAATGGGTACTTGTTCTTGATAGTCACTTGATTCAACTATTTATAGCCAATGCACAAACGCAAAGATCCGTCCTTTTTCCTCACAAATAATACTGGCGCTCCCCATGGTGACGCGCTTGGAAGAATAAATCTTTTGTCTAGCAATTCTTGCATCTGAACCTTTAATTCCTTTAACTCAAACAGGGGCATCCTATATGGTGCCTTTGAGATCAGCTCCGTACCAGGGGCTAACTCAATCACGAACTCTATTTCTCTTTCTGGTGGCAATCCCGGCAATTCTTGAGGAAAGACATCGGGAAAGTCGCGCACCACAGCTATATCTTCTAACTTCGGTTCCTTGATTGTTGGATTGACTACGGCAACTAGATAAGCTTAGCATCCCTCATCTAATAGCTTAGTCACCTCAAGTGATGAAGTCAAAGGGATCGAGGTTCCTCCTCGACTTCCCACAAACTCAAATCTAGGGTGATCATTCGGATGAAAATGGATCACCCTTCTACCACAATCCAACACAGCCCCTTACTTACCCAACCAATCCATCCCAATAATAACATCAAAGTCATACATAGGTAACATAGTTAGGTCTATCAATTCTTCGCTACCACTAATGACTATCTTACAGTTCTGGCAGCCTAACGAGACTAGCACTTTATCCATTAAAGGTGTGGTAACATGCAGTATCACATCCAATGGTTTCAATTCCATTTCAGCCAACTCAGCAAACTGAGCAGATACGAAACAATGCGATACTCTAGGGTCAAACAAGACATAAGCAGCATGATCACAGAGTGAGATCTTACCTGTGACCACGCCAGGCGCGTTCTCCACCTCTTTGCGTGCCACAACATAAACTTTTGCTTGAGCTGGAGGCCTATTCAAATTAGCTTGCGGGGTAGCTCCAACTTGCGGTCCTGGTTGGGGTCGCGGTGGCTGAAACTGAGGTCCTGCAGCTTGATTTCCACAGTGCCTCGCATGATGGCCAATCCGACCACACTTGAAGCACGCTCCTGATCGACTTAGGCAAGGCCTACTTCCGTGCTTCTGTCTACAGAGGCGACAGTTCCAGTTGTTCTGATAAATAGGCTTCCAAATATTCTTCTTAATGGGAGGAACAAATCGCCTATTATTCACTATAGGCCTCTTTCCAAAATTCTGATTGTCCCTGACTAGATTAAACCGCGGTCTAGAAGCGGTTCCTCTTTCCCTCATATCACACTCCACCATCTAGCCCCTTTCATGTAGCTCATCGTAGTCCCTCAAGTTCAGGAGTATCAAATGACTACGGAGTTCAGGCCTCAATCCATCTCTAAATCTTCGAGCCTTATCCAAAGGATTCTCAACCATCCTCGGAGTATACTTAGACAGTCTTGCGAATTCACCTTCGTATTGATCAATAGTCATCTGGTTCTGGCGAAGGTTCTAAAATTCAACCAGTTTCTGCTCTTGGGCAGTTTTAGAAAAATATTTTGCATTGAAGGCCTCCACGAAGGCAGACCAATTTGGTGCGACGCCTTCTGTAAAAACTCTTCCCTAGGTGGCCTTCCACCAATCATTCATAGTATCCTGAAGCTGATACACTGCTAGGGTCACTTTTTCAGCCTCAGTGCACCATAATACAATAAAAGCTTTCTCGAGTTCCTCAATCTACCTAGGGGCAGTCTCAGGATCCCCTTTGCCATCGAATTTGAATGGCTTCAGCTTCATAAATTGCTCTACTAAATTATCCATCGGTCGGTACTCGTTGCCATGAGCATTGGCGTTTCCACCTCCATTACCATTTTCATTGTTCCCAATCGCCATATTCACGGCCGCAACAGCAGCTTCAGCAGCTTGGGCAACCGTGGTAGCTCGCTCCTCAGCCTGCCTGCCCATCAGATTTCCAATCTGTTCCAGTGCTCTAAGGACCCCATCTACTCTTGGGTCTTCAACTACTTGTACTCGCGAGCTAGACGCTCCTCGGGTACTTCTACCACGATTGATCATTCCCGCTAATTCTCACAATACCTGAACAACTATAATTCCACTCAGGAATTAAGGACTTAAGCCATTTACTTAAATCTAGCAGTCCCAAGCTACTTACCACAATAACAATCACAGCCAATATGTCATCACAATCGAGCAATCAAACATATCGCATCAAGAGTTTTCATTCATCTTAAGTCTAGACACATCTATAACTTAGTATAGTCACAACAAACTATCTCAAACCTCAGATAGTCAACAACTAGCAATGCCAAGTACGAAGCTCCTAATAATGCCAATTACAAGCGCCAATTCATATGCCATGCAATTCATGCCTAAGTCTAACGAACTCCTAAAGTCTCACTATTTAACCATCCTAAAGCCATCGCTCCTTATTACTCCAGGTCTCAACCAACTTGGATCGAGCTGACCTTGCTCCGATGCCACTTAAACAGGGATGTCACGCCCCGCACCCTTCGGGCTCGCTAACATCCTGCCATGGCCGTTTACTTGAGTAGTTCCCAAGATCAGCAACGAACGACTTAAGTGCTATATGAAATGCACATGTAGAAGCGGCGAACAATCTCCTTAACAAAAATTTTTCTTCCAAACACAATGACTCAGGATACAAAGCGACATTTAAAACTTACTCCATGCATTCCTCCAAAAGCGTCAAATACATGTCAAAGGGTTACAACTGGTCATTTCTACAATACAACTTCCATTAATAAAATAAAGGTAGATGAAGTTTAACCCTAGGAGCTATACATGCATTTACAACCCAAAATGAGAAAGCTGCTCCCTAAGACTACAAAAACAAATATAGTCAGGCAAGGTTAAGGGTTTATCTACTTCAAAAGGGTATCTTCGGAAGTCAAATTCATAGCAGTCACAAGACATCCGTCATTCGGGACCTGAAAATACTATTCCACGACGGGGTGAGAATAAATTTCAGCAATTTATTCCTAACCCTAAATTAGGCCATTAGTACCTCCGGATATTTTAAAAATAAACAATTCTAATAGAAAGCATAATCATGGTGTTTAGGATAATAGAAGAGGTACGACAAATAGGCACCTAATTCAATCCAAATAAAGACACGATTTCACTATTCAAGCTAAGATTCGTACTTTAGGCAATTAAACAATAAACTACTTGAATAAGGCATTCCATCAATAACTTGATTCTAGCTATTCAGCCCTCGCCGTAGTGCCCGGAAAATAGCTTAATAATCACATTGTATGAGGTAGGACCCTCATCTTAACGCCCATGTCTAATAAATTCATCCGCTTGAACCCCCCGTAAAAACGGCTCTTAGGTCATACTTGCATTTGGTAAGCGCCCTCGTCGTAACGCCCAGGTTATTATATGTTTATCAGGACCCCCCGTAAAAACGGCTCTCGAGTCATACTTTAACCTTAATAGGTTAATATGTGATTTATTACTTATACATCTCATTCCAATGGTCAATTGCACTCAAGATCACTTAGTCAAGCAATTAACCAACAAGACACATAGCCACGATTATAGTCATCCATGAGCATTCGATTTGCTTTGCACTCTCCATCCAAAAATCGGTTTAGTCAATCGAACCACTTCACTTGCTCAAACTAAGTTAGAATGATTTCAACACATGCTCAAGAACCCAAGATCATTCATGACCAGAATAGAACTTCATCTTTTAACCTCAATTTCGCCATTTTTAATCCAAGAAACAACCAAGTGCGGTTCATCCATTCCATGGCAGATTCGGTTTTTTCATGACCAGGCTTACTCTAAGCAAAACTGACATAAATATGTTTACTTTTTGGGCAATCCAACTTCAGAATCATATTCTTCATGATCTTATGGTCGCGTGGGAGAAAACGGAGCTCGATTTCGACTCCGGACGACCTAGAACGAGCCATTCTAATTTTGACGCGCGATGAAAACAGGAATTACGGGCTCTCGAGTTTCACGACTTTTTCACGTAAAACAACCCCTAAAACTCTACCAATCCAATTATAAAACATCTACTAGTAACATAACATCCTAATAGAGGGTTAGGATCAACTTACAGAATGGTTGAGCAAGCAAAAATCCTCCAACAAGGGCTGCAAGTCCACGGCAAATTCTGGACAGCAAGGTCTCGGTTTCTAATCCATGAAACCAACTCATTCTTAGCCATTATAATCTGCTAAAACTCAACCTTAACCTCATAAACATATTTCTAAACATCCTAACTAGGCTTAAGAGATGTCTTACCAAAAGAACAAGGTGAATCAAGCTCCAAAACAAGCTCAAGAGCTTCTCGGGTCAGGCTAGTCAGAACAGCGACCACTTTGGCTTTCGGTGGCTCTACGGACCAATGGCGATGGTGAGATGGTGGTCTAAGGTGGTGAGGCAACGGCAAGAGAGTATGGGGTATGGTGGTGGTCGGCGCGGTGGCTCGCAGCCTCCGATGGCCGACGATGATGAAAGCGAACGAGAGAGAGCGAGCGGTGTCGAGAGAGAAGAGAGATGAGAAGGAAGGGAGAGTTAAGATGATCTTCCACCCAAATTGAAGAGAAGAAGAGGGAGATGAGAGTTTGTTCTTCCAAATTCAAAAGAGAGGGGGACCCCTACCTAACCTTGATAGACTAGGCTTTATGGTTGAGTGATTTAAGAGACTTGTCTCTTGCCCTTGGCCTCTCAAATGGACCCCTATCCAAACTTATATTTTTCCTCATTAATTCAAGAGGGCAATTGACCAAGATGCCCTCATGAATTCGGCCAAAGGTAGAAAAGTGCAAAAGACCATCTTGTCCTTGCTCATTTATAAAGGAAAAGGCATTATTGTAGGGTAAATGGGTAACTTTCACTTTCCTAATTCATACGGGGCGAACTATAATCTTAATTTCTCTCGATGAGGCGACGTTCAATTTGTTAGTATTGAAATCCTTAAAAGTGTGGCCTCTAATCTCAAAGTCCAATTCATGGTCAAATTCAGTCGTTTGTCATTCCAGCATATCTCATACTAACGGGTGGCTCTTAAGAGTTACACGTATCGACTCGCGATTAATGTCATGTTTAAGATTTATTCGAACCACGGCGACTTTGGTTTTCATGTAATTGCAAGGGTCAATCACTAGTTTCGAAGGACGCGATCGTTAGGAATCGATTTAGGTTAATTTGCAAATCATACCATGGTCATACAGAATCACCTGTGAACCAATCGCATGATGCTAGCAAATTGTTCTAGAACCATTCTTAGATCGGCCTCTAATTGCTCAAAATATTTTCTCTACAATCCTTATGGTCAAAGTACCAATCCATGGTCGAGTTCTTTAGTCCACGTACTTAAATCCTAGCTAACCTTTCCCTTTTGGTTAGTCGACTCGAGAGGGATCAGTTCTGAGTGAGATTTAATTGAAATACATCGATAGGAATTCATTCATTCATAAGTTTTCAGATAGGGTCGGAATTCAGAACGTCACAGTCTCGATCGTTGTCGTTCGATTTAGGAAAATTTTTGCAAATTATACATTGATTAAGCGGCATCACCCGCGCTCCAATCGTATAACGCTAGCAATGCATTCATTAATCGTTCTTAGATCGGCCTTTAATGGCTCTAAATACTCCCTCGGCAATCCTTATGGTCAAAATGTTATTTCCTATTTGAGTTCCCTAGGTGTACGTACCTGGTCTCGCGTTAGCCTTTTTCTTTTGGTCAGTTAACTCGAGATTGATCATATCCGAGTGAGATATGACTGAAATACATCATTAGATATATTACCATTGATAAGTTTCGAAATGACAGAAAAATCAGAATGTCACACACCCCTTGGACTTTGCTTGAGTAACTTTGACCACGTTAATATGATAGCATGGACGGCTTGCTAAGCTTGCTAGACTACTTCTGGAAGACTCTCAAGGGGTAGATGTTCTGGTATGGGTTTGCGGTGCAAAAAAAAAAAAAAAACAATGGCTTAGTAGTAATGGACTAAGCTCAGTGACAGCTTGGTCGAGAACCCTTTCTTGTCGTGTTCTCTCTCTATATCTTTTCTCTCCAAATTTCAAAGCACAATTGCCGACCTCTATATTGTGAACAGGTAGCCTCTATTGATAGACCGGAGATATCAATATGAAATCTTTTAATATCCCTTATATTCTGCGATAATATCTAATTTAATCGCCCATCAAGTTTCAAGATAAATCAATATTCCACATTGGCATTTTATTTAGCAATAAAAAAATCATTTTGTGACTTGGATCAAGCCCATTATAAGCAATCTCTTTGCCGATAAATGTTGGGCAAATAGTGTTAAAAATAACAATTTGTTTTATAAAATTGGAGGATACTTAAATTCGAATGTCAATAATAAATGTGAACAAACTACCTCAAACATACAAAAACCGAGTTGGTAGAAGCACAAAATCTAAGCCTTTAAAAGTATGTCAGAAGCACAAAATTTGAACTCTTCATAAGCAAGTCAAAAGCACAAAATATGAACCCTTCAGAAGCAGGTCAGAAGCACAAAATCTAAGCCCTTAGAAGCAGCTCAGAAGCAAGTCAGAAGCATAAAATCTGAACCCTTCAAAAGCATCTCAGAAGCAGGTCAGAAGCACAAAATCTGAACCCTTCAGAAGCTGTGAATCTAAACTCGTCAGAAGCATTGAATCTGAACCTGTCAGAAGCACTAAAATATTAAAAGAAATGGAATTGGTAAAAATACCGAGGTTTGTGTGCGACAGAGTTTCTTTAAAACAATTCGTTCCCTCCAGTACTAGCTTAGAGGTGTCGTGAACGTCTGTTTCCCAAGATACAACGGTAAGCAGCGATAGAGGCAAGCACAGCACTCCAAAGCTTTCGACAAACTTGAACAACACGTGAACACTATCGAAAACAATGCAAATGTAGAGAATTTGAAAGAGATGGAGAAGTGACTTTCGCTTCTTGTTTTTTCTGATTTCTTTCTCTGATCTCTTGAAACAAAATGGGAAGCCACTTAAGGCTAAGTGGGGCATTTCAGAAAAAGAATAACGGCTAAATAACTCTGCCGTTTAGAGCCGTTATATATTTAATTCTGTAACCACAGAATTATAATAGACGTTACTTAGTTAATACCATTGACATCCGGTAATTAACTTAAGAATAGTTACATTGTAACAACTTGGGCTTGTCACGAGGCCCACTTTCCGGTTACTTAGTTAATACCACTAACATCCGGTAATTAACTTAAGAACAGTTACATTGTAACATCTTGGGCTTGTCACGAGGCCCACTTTATGGTCCTGCATTCGCATACACAGGTTGTACACTCACGTCCAAGTTTCAACTTGTCGGGTCTCCATCGAGGTCAGAGATTTGCACCCCCAGCACATGCGCGAGACATAATACTTGTATTATAATAGTTATCACTCAAAGGGAGTATAACCATATATAAAGCATTTCAAGGCATTCCTCCTTTCTAATGTTGGACTAGTGTTTTCTCAATTCTCACTTCCAACTCAATGTGTGTTCTTTAAGAAATAATTTCTCATTCACTCACCCATTAAAATACATCATATTTTTCAATAATCAATTCGTGCTGGTACATTGTTCGTGCGACCAGCAAGTACACCTACGCTAAGATTATAATCCACTGATTAAGGTTACATAGAAGCAACGATAGGCAATCTCGCTATACCCTAGAATCAATACATCATATCAATTCAGGAACCTTTAATCCAACGTGAAAGTGTGATTGACTCAATCACTATCAAGTCATAACGACTTAAGATAGACTTGACTGTGGCCGACGAATTGATGACCCTACGACGTAAGCATAGATTGTTCTTTCTTTCTTATTCGACCCTCGCCATTTTAAACTAGTTGCTTTCCTTACATGCCCCGATGGCAGAATGCATTCTTGATCGGAGGACATATGCTAAAGTAGCAGTCACTAGATCAAAATTTTGAAACAGAGTCAGAAAATTCGGAACGTACCCTAAAAAGTATTCATAACCTTTTCAAGGAAAAATGCTAATCAAAAGTCCAGCTATTCCTTTGGTCGATATCAAGCAGACGCACGTGGTATGAATTACGTACTACGGTGTTCTATTATCTCCTTTTGGAGCGTTTTTCAGTATTATTTATAACAAATGCATAAACATCGTACAGACCATAGCTAGTCATCCTCATTTGACTAATCCAAAATCTTAAATATGATGTTTCCGTCATAATTACTTTATCCATCACTTGAAACACAATTACAAAGGATGATACCGTATATTATATATTTTCAAATTGAGAAAAGGAAAGAAGATCGACGATGCTAAGAAGACAACACCATCCAAACACAAATACCTCAAATTCCATTATATTTCCAAAATATAACATTAGTACTCAAGTAGGAACGTAACCTCTTTGTCACAGGAAATTGTTTTAAGTAATAAATGCACATTTTGACCTCTAATTAGTTATGTAAAAAGTATGAATTGTAATAGAAAAAAGCACTGGACATAGTTGGTAAGATAAAACATATCATATTCACTTTTATATGTATCAACTAGAGTTGAGCCTGGGCGATGTAGCCTGTAGGCTGTAGGTGATATGGCAAGAGAAGACAAATTAAAGAGTTAATTATAATGTCTCTCCAACTACAACATCAATTTTCGCGCATTTTGTTTGCTTTTCTTTTTGAATTTGAAAAATCAAAGTTGATTAAAAAGAATGATTTTGTGTGTGTGTGTGTGAATCACATACCATGCGTATAGTGTCGTTTTTGGTTAAATTAAATACACCCTAGGTGCCACACAACAATCATTTTTAAGTTATTTTGCATAACCAAACACGATCAATTATTTGATAAATCTTTTGACCAAAATTGACAAAAGAAAATCTTGAAAAATCACTCATCGTCTCTAATATCAAAAACAAAAAAAGAAGACAAAACCATAAAATAATTTTTTTAAAGGACTCACTACTTTCTCTACACCAAGGTGAAAAGAAGAAGACGAGAAAAGCATGAAAAAAATTGGGGACATGGCCCACATGGTAATTTTTGGAATAGAATTTATGCTTCAAAAGTATGTCACTTGGTAATGTAACTTTTGAAACAAAAAACTGTTTGGTTAATTTCATTTTTATACTTTTGGAATTTTTTTTTCTTTTGCTGAAGAAATAATTTTGGAGCCAATTGAAAAAATAAAAAAAAAATCACTTCCCATCAAAAGTAGAAAAATTAATTTTTATTTAAAAGTAAAAGTAGAAAATCAATATTTCACGAGAAGTTGATTTCTAGAATATAAGTATTATCATGCGTACCACATCACCCAGATACTATTCCCACCTATAACATGACAACTTTGGAAAAATAGAAAGAGAAAAAAGAACCCTGAAACATGTATTTGGATTTGAGTGGAGCGAATGAGGTTTATCATAACCCTTGATCGTGGCCGGGAAAGCTCATATGAAGTCTCACGTAATCAACGGTTAGGATGCATCGGTTGAGCGGTCATGCATTCGGGCAAGAATTTCCAGTGTTAGATAGTAGCAACGGAACATAACGGAACATCCAGCTCAGACCGAAACGGAGAGCGTAGAGTGGCAGATTGCTCAGTTATAGCCGATGCAAAGAGCATGATCTCATGCGCTCCAAGCGTCCCTCGTCTCTGAGCCTCCTCTCTTCTGCATTCTCTTCATCACCAACCTCACGTTTTCACCCAACAACCAGGTCCTACTCTTCCTTGACAGCCATCTGGCCGCCATGTTCGGAGACTCCCAAACATTCTTCCATTACTGACCAATGCATCGCGCTCTTTCAATCGTGCGCCTCCTCCATATGCGAGGTGAAACAGATACACGCGTTCTGCGTCCGACGCGGTGCTCCGCTTGCCGACCCAGACCTCGGGAAGAACCTTGTCCTCAAGATCGTGCGTCACTCTGGGCCCATGGGCTATGCCCACCGGGTGTTTGATCAAATACGATGCCCCAGTGTTTTCGCTTGGAACACCATGATCAGAGGCTTCGCTGAAAGCGAGTATGCAAGGCCAGCGACCCAGTTTTACCGCAGGATGCGTGCGTCTGGTCTCGAACCAGACACGCACACTTACCCGTTTCTTCTGAAAGCCATCGCCAAGTCAACGGACGTGAAGGAAGGTGAGCAGGTACATTCTGGTTGTATAAAAAATGGGTTCGAGTCGTTGATCTATGTCCAGAACGCTTTGGTTCATATGTATGCTTCGTGTGGTGATTCTGGGAGCGCGCACAAGATGTTTGTACTAATGCCTGAAAGAGATCTTGTGGCTTGGAATACTGTCATTAAAGGGTTTGCGCTAAATGGGAGACCTGATGAGGCTTTGACACTTTACAGAGATATGGAGTTAGGGTTCGTTGAGCCGGATGGGTTTACCATGGTAAGCTTGATCACTGCTTGTGCTGAGCTTGGGGCTTTGGCATTGGGCCGGAGGATACATGTGTATATGACAAAGGTGGGTCTGACTAAGAATTTGCATGTTAATAACACCCTTTTGGACCTCTATGCAAAGTGTGGCAGCATAAAGGAGGCACAAAGATTGTTCAATGAGATGCGCGAGAAGAATGTGGTATCGTGGACGTGTTTAATTGCTGGGTTGGCAGTTAATGGATTTGGTAAAGAGGCAATTGAGCTTTTCAGTGAATTGGAAAGAGAAGGACTGGTGCCGACAGAGATCACTTTCGTCGGAGTCTTGTATGCTTGTAGCCACTGTGGATTGGTTGACAAAGGTTTTGAATACTTCAAGCGGATGAAAGAGGAATTCCATATTGTGCCAAGGATTGAACACTATGGTTGCATGGTTGATTTATTGGGTCGAGCAGGTTTGGTTGAGCGAGCACGCACATTCATACAGGATATGGAGTTGCAACCCAATGCCGTAATTTGGAGGATCTTATTGGCGGCATGCACAATACATGGGCATTTGGCTTTGGCAGAGGCTGCAAGAGCTGAAATCTTGCAGTTAGAGCCGAAGCACAGTGGGGACTATGTGCTGATCTCAAACCTCTATGCTTTGGAGCGTCGTTGGTCTGATGTGCAAAAAGTGAGGAAGGAAATGGCAAGCGAAGGAGTCAGGAAAGCTCCCGGGCATAGCCTTGTTGAGTTGGGAAATAAGGTTCATGAATTTACCATGGGCGATAAATCTCATCCTCAGAGTGAGGCAATATATTTGAAGCTAGCAGAGATCACACGGTTATTAAAATTGGAAGGTTACATCCCTCAAACCTTAAACGTCTTCGCGGATATAGAGGAGGAGGAAAAGGAGAATGCTTTGTCTTATCACAGCGAGAAGATTGCGGTGGCATTCATGCTTATCAACACTGGACCAGGGACTCCTATTAGGGTCACGAAGAATTTGAGGATATGTGCAGATTGTCATTTGGCAATCAAACTGATTTCGAAGATTTACGATAGGGAGATTATTGTGAGGGATCGTAGTCGATTTCATCATTTTATGGGTGGCGCTTGTTCTTGTAAGGAGTATTGGTAATGTTCGGAATCATTATTTGGATATGTCTTACTTATACAACAAAAGTTTTGCCCAAAACTTGATGAGCTAAATCCAACGCACAAAAAGCAAGTTGCAGTTAGCTTTTTTATCTCCCTTTTTACGCGTTTAACAAGTGGAGGTAACGAAACACAGTAGCAAATCTGAAAGAAAAAACGATGGTACATGTAGAGTTGGCCATAGGTCGGTTTGGGCCCGGAACCGGCCCAAGTCAAACCCGTAGCCGGCCCGTTGACTGGGCCTGCTGGTTTCAAACCGGAACCGGCCCGTGCCATATGGGCCGGTTACGGGTCCCAGTTTTATTGAACCGGATTTGTAGCCATTACAAGTAAAAAAAAATGGAGGACCCATTTCAAGACCTTTGCAACTTCATTTACCTCCCACCCTTTTTTAATTAATTTATTAATTCTATTCTAACTATTATAAATATCTCTTTCCATCTTTCATTTTTTTTTTCTCACAATCTCTCTCAAATCTCTCAATCCGCTCAATTTTTTGAATCTATTTTCCTTTTAATTCTTTCAAAAATGGCAAACGGAAGCATAGCTAGTGACAATAGAAAGAACAATATGGGGGAATCCAATTATCCTCGTGATTTTGCGTATTTGGGAAACGACGATGATGATATCAACATTATTCCTAACGTCGAGCACGTCTCAACGCAAAAAAGAATTCATCCTCCTGTCGGTATCAAAGAGGGAAAGATTAAGGTATGAAATAATTTGTAAACATTGTGGGACAACATACAAATACAAATATAAAATTGGGACCGGCTATGGAACATTTAAACGACATCTTGTGGTAAAACATCCAACACAAGTAGGGATTGATACCAGCCAACAATAAATTTGTGACATTCTGGTTTTTCTGTCATTTCGAAATTTATCAATGAGAAAATATCTAACGATGTATTTCAGTCGTATCTTGCTCGGATCTGATCAATCTCGAGTTAACTGACCAAAAGTGAAAAGCTGATGCAAGACAAGGTACGTGGACCTAGGGAACTCAAATAGGAAATGGCATTTTGATCATAAGGATTACCGAGGGAGTATTTAGAACCATTAAAGGCCGATATAAGGACGATTAAGGAATGCATTGCTAGCGTTATATAATTAGAGCGCGGGTGATACCGCTTAACCAATGTATAATTTACAAAATTTTTCTAAATCGAACGATGACGATTGAGACCGTCGAAACTAGTAATAAACCCTCGCAATTACATGACAACCAAAGTCGCCATGAATTGATGAGCCTTAGGAGTGATGAGAATCACAGAGTCGATACGCGTAACATCTGCAAAAGCCGCCCGTTAGTTCGGAATAGTTTGAAATTACATTTGACAAAGAAATGGCCCAGAGAGGAGTCTCGAGATGGGAAAATAAAAAATCAAGAATTCCAACATTATAATTGGATTGGACGTCGCCTCATCGAAGGAAATTTGAATTGGAAAAACGACGTTCTAGACGACGAGAGCAAATTTACCATTTTGCCCTTCAAGTTTTGGCCTTGTTTTAATTAATGAAGGAGGGCATATTGGTCATTGACCATACCCCAAGGCTGCCGAAAATGAGAGTAATTGATAGCCATTGGATGAGCAAAATGATGGATATAAGGATAGGTGTCAATGGATGGCTTAGTAGCATTTATTATTTACCTTTTTACCTACCATTCTACCTTGTTGAATATCAAAAATTGGTGTATAGCTCCTTCACCTCCTTCCTTTAGCCAAAACACCTCTCCATCTTGCCATCTTCTTCCTATTTTCTTCATCTTCACCTTCAAACCGAGAAGCTCCCAGCCGATCGATTATGCCCTCCTCCTTCGCCACATTGACGGCCCTCTCCATCGACCACCGCCGCTCGCGCCGACTACTAGCCTGACCCATAGCCTCTTGCCGACCACCTCCAAGTGGTTGCTCTGCCATTGGACACCGGTGGAGCTCCGGCCAACTCTTTTCCTAGAAGCGGACAGATTTCGACGCAACAGAGAGTAAGTCTTCGTTTGGCCTCCGTAGGACCTCGACTTGCTTCAATCTTTCGGCAAGATTTTGTAGACATGTAATACACTTGTATACTGAGCTGAGGTAAAAAAGTTTGGCTGAATTTGATGGAGATTTGATGTCGAAATGGTGCTGGTTTTGTGGACAGAATCTGACCGGTGGTGTGCTTGGAGGAGCCGGCGTTGATCTTGGACTTTCCGACGCCGCCTAGCCACAAAATTTTGGTGAGACTCTATTACACATAGAACTATATGTTAGCAAGAGAATTAGTTGATAAATTAAGGTTTAATGATGATTTATGGACTGATTATTCAGGAATGAGGCAGAACTGAAATCCCTTGTTTCGGTATTATGCAAACCGAGCCCTTGAGGGCTATTTAGGGTATCGATGTGTCCTAATTTCATCATTGAGTCATACTAGGATGTCAATGGATGTGTTATTGAGGTATATGCTTAGTGGTTCGACGAGTGAAAGAGAAAAATTGACGAATTGATTGAATTTCCCTAAGGTACATGACTGCCCTGTTTTGGACACTTTGGACCGAATATTTGGAGAGCTGGAAGGAGGTTTTTGCTGGTCAAAGTCTAAGGTAAGGAGTCTCTAAACTTTGGCTAGGGGGATAGGCCTCGACTGGATGATTTGATTTTGAATTGGGTGAATCTTCGTGAATTTATTGTGTGATTGTCTAATGTCAATCATTGTGGTTTGATGAATGCGAGTATGCTTGTTTAATGCATATACCTTGTATCGAATGCCATTTTATGAATGATGAATTTGATGGCCTCGCATGCTGTAGACTCTTAGCTCAATGCAAGGGTTTGTACTCGATCATGAAGTCTTGAATTGGAAAGGAATTCGGCATGTCTGAGAACTTTGATACCCTGATGCGTCGAGACGCTAGATTGTGATGGCTAATGTCCTAATGCGTTGAGACGCGGGACGAGATTTGGATATGTGTCGACATAGGTCTTGAAAGGCATTGAGAACCTGATGCGTTTAACGCGGGTTCATGTTTATGACGATCTGAGACATAATGACGCGAATCAAGCCTAAGGCGTTTTGACGCGGGCGAGAATTATAAGACAATTTTGGAGGATGAAATGTACGACATAACCTGGTGTTTCCTTGCCTGACTTGAGTGATAAGTTATGTTGACATGCTTGCTTGATTGTCAACCGTTTATTTTCTTATGGCATTTTATGATTGATGGTTGCCTTATATTGTAGAGTGTGTTCTTGCTAATTGTTTGCATTCATCTGGGTGTACTGTCAGCCTGACCTAGGGTTAAAACTTATCTTATTGAGATGTCAATCTCACCCCGATCGTAGGACCTTACTTTTTCAAACCCTAAACCCTGAGGATGCTACCAACACGTCTTGGCGATCTGAAAGAAATGACTGCCTATTTTGATGAGTTTCTTAACGGTCGAGGTATTGTTTATGTGAGAAAGTGTACAGTTGTGTAGGTAGATGCGGGGGGGTGGGGTGGGGTGGGGTAAGGATTGAAAACCACATAGGTTTGAGGCCTGGTTCCGTAGGGTAAGCAAGGTTACTACCGGACCATTGAAGTCCACCGAGGTGCCTTGAGGAGTCATTCCTAACTGGTGTCATCCCACTCGAGATTTAGTGAAGGTAGAGGTGTCTGTAGCTGGTCCGAGGAATATACCTGAGAAGACCCCAACTCTAGAGGACACCGATCAGGTAATTGAGATCGATACCTCAAAGGACAAGCTGGAGGATAACACGATGGATGACACAATGGATGTGCACTCTGAGACTTTCTTGGATTACGAGCCAGAGGAGGATGCGGATGAGACTGACGACTCTAGCGATTCGACCTAGAGGTTTCCAAACTTTACTTAGTAGTTTTTTTTATTGATAATCCTCGTTGGTCTGTGATGTATTAGGGGGCCTGAGACTAGATGTCTTATGGGTAAGTCCCGATCACCCCGATCTGTCAGCAGGTTTAGTTGACCTGCGCTTTTGTAAGAGCTCGCGTTGATGTTTATATATATATATATATATATATATATATATATATATATATATATATATATATATAAACATCAACGCAACTCCGAGTGCACAAACCTGTTGACGATAGTCAACAGGTTTAGTTAACTTTTTGGGTTTGGCCGAGACAATGATGGCTTTGTCTTTGTCTCGATCTTTTTTGGGAGGCATTTTTGAGAACGTTTTCCTTGTGAAAATTCTCGTGTGAGAAAATCGGGGAGAGAATTTACTTCTCCATGAATGAATTTAATATCAAAGTCAAAAACAGATAATATTGCTTGCCAACGTGCAAAAATCTATTTTGATGCAATGTTCAATACATCTTTTTGCAAAATATCTTTTGTAGACTTACAATCAATTCGTAATAAAAAATTTTGATTTAACAAATCGCTTTGGAACTTGGATATTGAGAGTACAATTGCTAAAATTACTTTCTTAACAGTGGAATAATTTTGTTGAGTTTCATTCCAGTGTTTAGAAATGAATTGAACAATTTGCTCTTTGTTGTCCATCTTCTGTTTTAAGACACTACCATATCCTAATTCAGAAGCATCGGTTTCAACAATTTTAAATGCAATTGGATTAGCAATAAGCAAACAAGGGATTTCTTTTACGAATGATTTTATTTTCTTGATAGTATCAGTATGCAGCTGAGACCAAGGCTTTGGGTCCTTTTTTAACCTTTGGTGCAGAGGTTTGCATATGATGTTCATATCAGGGATAAAATCGATTACATAATTCAGACTTCCAAGAAATCTTTGTAGTTGAGTTCTATCTTTCAATTCATCAGGAAATTTATCTGCAAATTGAATAGACCTCTCAATTGGTACAATGGTCCCTTGATGGATTATATGTCCTAAAAATCTAATTTTTATTTGAAACAAGAATACTTTCTTTTCAGAAAGTATAAGATCATTACGTTTAGCAATATTAAAGAAATGATACACATGTTTGAAATGTGAATCAACATTAGGGGAGTATATCAAAACATCATCAATATACACAATTATAAATTCAGAATATGGATTGAAGATGTCATTCATGATTCTTTGGAATTCTGAAGGAGCATTCTTTAAACCAAAAGGCATCACATTCCATTCATATTGACCAAAAGGAACTGTGAATGCAGTTTTGTATCTGTCTTGCTTAGCAATTTGTATTTGCCAAAAGCCAGATTTCATATCAAACTTTGAAAAAACTTTGGAGGAATGGAGACGATTCAAAAGATCTTTCTTGTTAGGAATTGGATATCGAATCCACTTCAAAACTTTGTTTAATGGTTTATAATTAACTACTAAAAGAGGGACTCCACGTTCAATTTCTGCATTTTTGTTTACATAAAAAGCAGAACAGCTCCATGGAGATTTATTTTTTCGTATCAATCTTTTCTTGATTAAATCATTTATTTCATTTTCACATAATTTCAAAAGTTCACTATTCATTTGAGAAAGACGAGCTTTTGTGGGAATATTCTTTTCGGAGAAATCAGATTCATAGGGTAATTCAACAATATGTTTATGATTACTTCTTTCCCAAAAAGCATTGTTTAGAATAGAACAAAGTTCATTTTTAATTTTCTGTTCTAAAACGGAAATTTTCTTTTGAAGATCACGATTTTGTAGTTGTTGTTCTATTTTTTAGAAACTTAGTTCTTCTTTTAAAAACAAAAGATGACTTTCTTTGTCCTTAATTAAACAATTGATTTCTCTAATAGCATTTTCATGCAAGGTGTTTAAGTTTCTTGTTCGATTTTTTGTAACAAAAGTAAACATTAATTTTTTACTAGAAATCTTTGTTTCAATTCCTTCATTTGTCACCAAAAAAGGTTGAATTAGATTTATAAAAGGGGTTCCTAAAATTACATTTCTTTTTAAATATTTTACTAGAAGAAAAGATGTTTTTAATTCAATGTTATCTTTACCACCGAAGCTTCAGGGAGTTTATATTTGATTTTTAAATGATCACCAGAAGCAGATTTTAACGATTCAGTGGTTTTGTTAAAAAACTTTGTGGGAATCAGGCCTTCTCTAATGCAATTCAAATCAGCACCTGTATCAAAAAGGGCAGTTGTTTCCAAAATAAATTCATTATTTATTTTGATAACAACATCAATTATCCATTTTTTACATGCCACTTCTGTCAGTATTTCAAGGAAATTTGAGGAGTTTGATTCATTGACAATTGGAGGAATTTCTTTGTGGATTGTTCCTTCAAAAATATTTTTCCCTTTTAAGAATTGTTTCATGAAATCTAGAAATTCTTTCTGTTGGTCTATTTGATTAATTTTTAACAAACGGATTTCTTTTTTAAGTTCCTTAATCTCATTCTGAAGATCATTAGAGGTTGTTGGTCTTATTTCTTTCCTCTATTTAAAATTTCAGTGAGATTGTAAACATGAACTTGAGAACCTTTACCATAATAGGAACTAGGATTTTGAATTTGTTTTAGTATTTTGTCAGAATCAGAAACATTTTCTATAGAATCTAACAATTCCTGTTCTTCTTTAGTCAAGACACTTATTTCATGTTCAGATTCAGAATCTGGTTCAGAAGAAAATTCAGATGACGATTCTATTTCATTAATTTGAAGACCGCATTCTATCGATTCTTCATCTGTTGAAGGGCAAATAGAACTTTCTGAATCACTTTCATCCATTAATTGATTTAATTGATTCAGTATGTCTTCATCTGAAACAAGCTCATTGACTCTTTTGTTCAATTTGCAAAAACGTCTTGTATGTCCTTTTCTTCCACAATTGTAGCAGAAAAATTTGTTAAAATCTTTGTTTTCTTTTGTGTCTTCAGATTTTTTAAAACTTTTCTTTTTAAAGAACTTTCTCTCGGGTTTCGAGACTTGGGATTTATAGAACTTTTTCTTTCTTTTAAAAGGTTTTTCTTTTGGACAAGAGCCAGAACATTTCTTAGATGTTTGGAAGGAGTAGGAAGGGTCGTACTATTGATAGAAATCTCCTAACCCTCTTCGAGTAAGACTTTTCTCTTTTTTAAGCTGTTTTTGTAACTTAATGTTATTACACATTTGGGTTCCAACTTTATAGACATAGGATATCAATTCACCGTAAGATAGCGAATCGAAAGGAATGCTTTCACCAAATTGTTCACGAATCTTATCGCGAACTTGGTTTCCTATAATTATAGGGAGACCAGCGAGAAACTTTTCTTTCCAAAAGGGTTGATTACAATCTAGACGAAGTAATACTCTTTTTAGAAATACATCTTTATACTCTCGGAATTCTCCAAGAGAACGACATTTGAGGTTGGAAAGAAAATCTTGATTGTGATCACGGATCACAGATGGATCTCAAATGAAGTGTTGGGATATGGAATATAATAGGGTAGAGACTGCATCTTGAACAATTTGACCATAATCATCAAAGATAGTTTGACCATTATCATCTGTTTTAACAGCATTAAAGATTTGGTCCCTTTGATCTTGGTTGAGAAAATTATCCCACCAACCTTTTAAGGTGCCTGAAAAACCTGCAATGATCATATAAGCTACTTGCTGATCTGTTGTATCAGGAAGAGTCTTATAAGTAGTTGCACACATTACCATTTGACTTAAAATTTGCAAGAAATTCTGCTCGGAAATACCATCTATATTCCACTCATAAATGGCATATGCAGAATACTTGTTTTGGACTTTATTAAATGATTCTTCGGAAAGAATATCAGGAGGGGTGGCTCTAGAATAATATAGTTTCTGAGGTTCTTTCCATGATAGGCAATTGACTTCGGGTATATCAATTTTCTCAAGAACTGATATTTGATTGTCAGGTTTGGGAGTATTGATAATAAGAGGTTTATTGATATTAGGAGTATTTAAAATTGGTTGCTTAAGGACCTTTCCTTTTAGAAGTTTTCGATTTTTTGCCTAAAGGGCATCTTGAAATTCTTTACTAAAAGACTTTGGCATCTCAAAGTTTTTAAACAATGGTGTTTGTAAAGTCTTAGAAGGAGTAAATATGGAATGAGCAATTGAAGGTTTTCCAATGCAGATTCAATTCTATCCAATTGGACACCTATGGAATGAAGATGTTGATTTGAAAAATTATTTTGTTCAATTATTTTCTTAAATTCATTATTCTCATTTTCAGAAGGAGTTTTAAAAGGAGCGGCTGGAATTTCCTTTTCACGATGTGTTATTTTAATTTTTCTTAAAGGAGGGTGAGACGACTCAATTATTTGGTCATCATCTACTTTCCACTTAAAAACCTTTTCTATATTATAAATTTCTCTTTTTTCTAGAAAGTAATTTTCAAACCAGTCAAAGAAAAACATGTGTTCTCCAATTTCATTTAGAAATTCATAAAAAATTTCTTTAATTTGTTTAGCACAATTTTTGAAATTGTCAAAAAATCATTTTCTCATTTCACAATTTTTCTCAAAATTAAATTCTTTATTTAAAAACTTTCTGTCGGGAACAAATTCTACTTCTAACATGTTACATTCATCATCTTCCATTTGTGATTGGGTTGGCTCAGGGGAGTCAGGTTCTTGTTGATGATAAACAGGCTTTGAAATTCCTGAACTAGTATCTAGGCCATAAAGATTCAAAGGGGGTGCACTTGGAGTTGCTTGTCCTTGTACAGAAATGGCATTAGGAACTTTGATACTACCCTGACTGCTCATAGCAATTGTGATGACAGGAGGTAGATTTGGACGATAGTCAACAGATTTTCGGGAAGAAGACCCATGAAAAGAATTGGTAGTTCAGAGAAGACGTCGTTTCTAGTCTTTTTAGTAACTTCCTCTCTATTTCTCCGGTCAAACGATCCTAACTATGACATTCTGATTTTCAATCAACTTCAGACTCTGTAATGAGAAGTTTATTTATATCAAGCGATGCATTTCAGTTGTATTCCGCTCAAATCTGATCAATTTGAGTAACCTGACCAAAGGGAAAAGGCTAACGCAATACGAGATACATGGACGTAGACGACTCGAATAGGAAATGGCGCTTTGACCATAAAGATTGTCGAGGGGATATTTAGGACGGCAAAAAGGCAGATCTAAGAACGATTAAGGATTACCACGTGAGCGTTGTACGATTAGAGCGCGGGTGATGCGGCTTAACTAACGTACGATTTGCAAAATTATCCTAAATCGGACTGTGACGATCGAGACCACTGGGACTAGCGATAAGCCCTCGCAATTACATGACAACCAAGGCCGCCATGAATTGTCGAGCTCTAAACGTGATGAGAATCACGGAGTCGATACGCGTATAGTCTGCAGAAGCCGTTCGTCAGTTCGGAATAGGCTGGAATCACGTCTGGTAGAAGGAACGATCAGAATTGAGTCCTGAAAAGTTTGAAAAAGGAAAATCAAGAATTTCAACGTCAATTGGATTGGCCATCGCCCTATCGAAGAAGTCAGAATCAAGAAAAATGTCGTTCCGAACGTCGGGGATAAAATGACCATAATGCCCCTCAAGCTTAGGACTTTATTTTTATAATTGAAGGAAGGGCAAAATGGACATTTCTCTTCCCCTTGGCTGCCGAAAATTAAAGGACAAAGGGATGGCCATTGGATCTTCTTGGTTAGAGTAATATACAAGTGTCAAGCATCCAATGGTGGTAGATCAACTCACATTAAATGCTCACCTACCAATCACTTCAAATTAATCAATTTTTTGGGGATAATAAGCTCTTTTTCTGCTCCCTCTCACTCTACCATTCGGCCATTTTTGCTTCCCTAAAGACCAAACCAAGCCTCTTCTTCTTCTTCTCCAGTTTCTATTTTTGCCGACCCCGCCGGACGTCACCGTTCGGTCCATACGACCGCAACCTCCAGCTGTCCCCTGCTTCCGGCCAACCACCCAGACGTAGCCCCACGTCTTGTGGACGTCCTCCAACTTGAATCAGGTCTTTTGGAGCTCTGAGGAATTCGGGGCAAGCATTCTCCCACAGGTCGACGGAATCTGTTCCAGTTTGAGGTAGGTTCAGTTCTGAACCCTTTAGATAGCCAAAAACTTAAAATCTTTGGTTCAAATTTTGTGGATATCAAGTAGACATATAGATGGTTCTGTGATAAAAATTTGGAATTTATTTGATAAGTTTTTGACCATGAACCACCCTTGTACATTATGCCCAGAATCTGCCGGTATTCTGTGTTTGAGTGCTCCGGCGACTTCCGACGACTTTCCGGCAACCACGCGACTTGAAACTCACGGTGAGACTTCCAAACTCTTAGGTAGATATTATAAGAGGTAGAATGGTGTATATTTGATGGATTTGAGATAGATTAAGGCCGGTTGGACCCGACATGGACAGAACCGAATGGAACTGGTTCAATGCCGGGCCAAACCGGTTCTGTGGAGAGCTGAATAGGCTGGGATTATGTTTTAATTTGGTGTGTATGATGTGTTAAGATGATGAGGAGTATGTTATGAGTGATTTGGATGAATGAATTGAGGAATTAGACTTGGAATTTTGACAAATCGATTGGTTAAACTAGGTTGCGCGACAAGTCGGCTTTCGGACTTGGATTGGCCAACCCATAGGAGACTCAAGGAGGGGAAATTTGCATTGTTAAGCGGAGGTAAGGAATTTCCTAAACCGAGGCTAGGGGGATTGGACTCGATTGGGTAAGTTGAGGGCCGAACGGAACGATTTATGAGAAAACCCTCGCATGTAATAGCTTGATGCGTCCTTGGACGTTATAGAATGATTGTTTGACCTAGCCTATGTGTGAATTGTCTGAGTGCCTGAGTACTATTTGAATTGAATTGCATGCTACGAAATTTATTAAACATATTATCATGCGCATTGGCCATTGGTTATAAAATTTGATTTTTTTAAAAAAAATCAAGTTAATTGATATGATGTGGCATGAGACAAGATTGTGGCATTGCATGGCATGGCCCTGAGGAGTGTGAGACGCGGGGCGGAGGTTGAGACCCTGATGCGACGAGGTCGCGGGGTTGAGATAACCACAGTCCTGATGCGATATAATCGCGGGACAGAATACGAGCTCATAGACTTTGCCTGGAAATTGAACCGGGGCCTGATGCGTTTACGAGGGCCGAGCCTGATGCGATCTAATCGCGGGCTAGAGAATGAGGCAGGCAGAGGTTGATTGATGTGGTAAAGTGACAAGCCGAGCATATACGTGCAACTGTGTGTGACATGAGAATATAAATGCATGTCTGTCCTCTATGCGTTATTGTTTATTAAATTATGAATGTCATACCAGCATGAGCCTATGAGTTGGATAGGTTGAGTAACTTGACTGCCTGAGTGGACGATCAACCTAACCTAAGGTTAGGTTTTTCTTACTGAGATGTGTATCTCATCCCTTTTGGGGAAATTTTACTTTACAGATCCTAAGCAGTAGCTATGTGACCTATTAGGTTCGGGGACCCGCAGGAGATGACGGCGTATTACGATGAGTTCCCCGATAGGCAGGGAAATATATACATAATGAAATATACAATAATTTGGGTAGATGATGACAAACCTGACTGGAAGTATCATCGGTTTGAGGCTTGGTTTAGATAGGACGGGGATAGGAAGGTCGAGCCGCTGAAGCCCCATGAGGTTTCAGAGGGCGTCATACCTCCTTGGTATCAGACGATAGCAGACCAGGAGTTTCCCGAGGGCTCAGTGGTTGGTTCGAGGAATGGCCCGGAGCGGACGCCGACAGCTGAGTTTTTCGTGCCACTGCCAAAGGACGAGGTCATCGTGGTGGAGCCATCCAAGAGAGATCCATCCGAGCCAGACCAGGAGGCGACCGTGGAGGGAGACCAGGCTAAGCAATCGCAGGAAGCGACCATGGAAGACTCTGTGGAGGTTCCGTCAGAGATTTTCTCCTAGTACGAGCCGTCAGAGGAGAGTGAGGACACCGGAAATTCTAGCAGTTCTTCCTAGGCGACTCCGGATGATGACCTGACTTTTTGACTGGCGACCTGATCCCCCTTCCCTAATGGATTTTGTGGACATCTTTTGACATGTTTACCCGTCGCCTTGCTGTATAGCAGTCTGTAGTAGATGTGACCAGTTGATGTTGATGTACGACTTTATGATGCCATCCAGTCTTGCTTAGTCTTGGTATATATATATATATATATATATATATATATATATATATATTGTACGGGGAGTTGCTGGGAAACACTTCCGTGTGCTTAATGTAAATTATTCCATCTCTCGATCTTCCTTTATATATAAGTGGATTCTTGGGACCGCCGAGAGATTATTGTTGTTTTGCTTGCAGGGATGATTGCGTGCTTGCGATGAGGCGCGGGGCGTGACATCCCCGCTTGTTTTGGTATTAGAGCAATGTTAGCTCGATACGAAGTTGGTTAAGGATTGGAGTAATAAGGAGGACTAGGTAGGACAAGGACGGATAGCTAGACCTTAGGAAACTGGTCAGGGTAAGGCAGAAGATGCCTAGTTGTGACTTGACACCTATGGATGGTTTTTGATCTTGGTAAGGTTAGATTCTATAGAAAATGTTTCTGATTCTAACAAAATACTAAAACAAATTCAAAATCCCAGTTCCTATTATGGTAAAGGTTCTCAAGTTCATGTTTACAATCTCACTGAAATTTTAAATAGAGGAAAGAAGTCAATAAGACCAACAACCTCTAATGATCTTCAGAATGAGATTAAGGAACTTAAAAAATAAATCCGCTTGTTGAAAATTAATCAAATAGACCAACAGAAAGAATTTCTAGATTTCAAGAAACAATTCTTAAAAGGGAAAAATATTTTTGAAGGAACAATCCACAAAGAAATTCCTCCAATTGTCAATGAATCAGACTCCTCAAATTTCCTTCAAATACTGACAGAAGTGACAAGTAAAAAATGGATAATTGCTGTTGTTATCAAAGTAAATAATGAATTTGTTTTGGAAACAGCTGCCCTTTTTGATACAGGTGCTGATTTGAATTGCATTAGAGAAGGCCTGATTCCCACAAAGTTTTTTAACAAAACCACTGAATCGTTAAAATCTGCTTCTGGTGATCATTTAAAAATCAAATATAAACTCCCTGAAGTTTCGGTGGTAAAAGATAACATTGAATTAAAAACATCTTTTCTTCTAGTAAAAGATTTAAAAAGAAATGTAATTTTAGGAACCCCTTTTATAAATCTAATTCAACCTTTTTTGGTGACAAATAAAGGAATTGAAACAAAGATTTCTGGTAAAAAATTAATGTTTACTTTTGTTACAAAAAATCGAATAAGAAACTTAAACACCCTGCATGAAAATGCTATCAGATAAATCAATTGTTTAATTAAGGACAGAGAAAGTCATCTTTTGTTTTTAAAAGAAGAACTAAGTTTCCAAAAAATAGAACAACAACCACAAAATCGTGATCTTCAAAAGAAAATTTCCGTTTTAGAACAGAAAATTAAAAATGAACTTTGTTATATTCCAATCAATGCTTTTTGGGAAAGAAGTAATCACAAACATATTGTTGAATTACCCTATGAATCTGATTTCTCCGAAAAGAATATTCCCACAAAAGCTCGTCCTTCTCAAATGAATAGCGAACTTTTGAAATTATGTGAAAATGAAATAAATGATTTAATCAAGAAAAAATTGATACGAAAAAGTAAATCTCCATGGAGCTGTTCTGCTTTTTATGTAAACAAAAATGCAGAAATTGAACGTGGAGTCCCTCGTTTAGTAGTTAATTATAAACCATTAAATAAAGTTTTGAAGTGGATTCGATATCCAATTCCTAACAAGAAAGATCTTTTGAATCGTCTCCATTCCTCCAAAGTTTTTTCAAAGTTTGATATGAAATCTGGCTTTTGGCAAGTACAAATTGCTGAGCAAGACAGATACAAAATTGCATTCACAGTTCCTTTTGATCAATATGAATCGAATGTGATGCCTTTTGATTTAAAGAATACTCCTTCAGAATTCCAAAGAATCATGAATAACATCTTCAATCCATATTCTAAATTTATAATTGTGTATATCGATGATGTTTTGATATACTCCCCTAATGTTGATTCACATTTCAAACATGTGAATCATTTCTTTAATATTGCTAAACGTAATGGTCTTATACTTTCTGAAAAGAAAGTATTCTTGTTTCAAATAAAAATTAGATTTTTAGGACATATAATCCATCAAGGGACCATTGTACCAATTGAGAGGTCTATTCAATTTGCAGATAAATTTCCTGATGAATTGAAAGATAGAACTCAACTACAAAGATTTCTTGGAAGTCTGAATTATGTAATCGATTTTATCCCTAATATGAACATCATATGCAAACCTCTGCACCAAAGGTTAAAAAAGGACCCAAAGCCTTGGTCTCAGCTGCATACTGATACTATCAAGAGAATAAAATCACTCGTAAAAGAAATCCCTTGTTTGCATATTGCTAATCCAATTGCATTTAAAATTGTTGAAACCGGTGCTTCTAAATTAGGATATGGCGGTGTCTTAAAATAGAAGATATACAACAAAGAGTAAATTGTTCAATTCATTTCTAAACACTGGAATGAAACTCAACAAAATCATTCCACTGTTAATAAAGAAATTTTAGCAATTGTACTCTCAATATCCAAGGCTTTGATACCAAATGGCTCTAACCCCATTTGGTATCAGAGCCAAATTGGCGAAGAATTGGTAGTTCTTTTTAGAAACATTTTGTATAAACCCATTTTATTCTAAGGTGTACCCCGTTTAGAGCCACAGAGCCTTTGCAGAGATAGCGTAAGTCCAGTCGGCGTGGTAGCAGAGGGTAAAAATTGAACAGAAGTAAGTTTATATTTAATGGATCGTTTTAGAAGAACTAATTCTTCCTCAAGTAGTTCTGTGTCTAAATTAGGTCAGATCCCAGACCCTTTAAATAGAGAAGAAATTACTATTGAAGATTTTAACAAGTCTCTTAAGAATTGAAAGATTCCAAAAGTCAAGTATGATCAGATATACTCTGAATCAAAATTCAAAAAACTTTTTAAGTCTAATGATTATGTCATCGCCACAGAGGAACGAGACATTCCTCTGTCATTGTCTTATTGCTTGATACCTCTTTTAAGTAAAGAATCTTTAAAGAAACATGCTCAAAAGTATAATTATCTCCATTTTGGTATGGTCCAAGTCGGTATTAAACCTTTGATTAAAGAAGGTTTAAATACGTCCATCCTTTTGGTCTTAAGAGATGCAAGACTCTTAAGGTATGAAGATTCTCTTCTTGCAACAATCGAAACAAGTCTTTGTAATGGTCTAGTTCATTTTGATTGTTATCCTAATTTTTCAATAAGTTTGAAAGATAAAAATATAATGAAATTTCTCGTTTTACAGATCAAAACTCATAATTATTGTATAGATGAAGGATCAATTCCACTATCCCTCATCTATAAGGTCCACTATAAAGCTATGAGTTCCGCATTTGATGTTCATTCTTTAAATGACACGCCAAAAGGTCAAACCTTACTATTGCAGACTGATATATCTCGTTCAAATTCTTTTGTTCCAAAGTATATAAGTTGGAGTGATATTGTTCTTTCCGATCAATGGGAAATTGAAAATCCCATTCCTCAAATGTCAATTAAAAATGACACCCCTTCAAATGTCATCCAACATCCTGAGGGAAAAGTTACCATACAATTTTCCAAGAGAAGTTTCGAAACAAATTCATTTTGTTCTGTAAGACCTTTTCATGGGTCTTCTTCCCAAAAATCTGTTGACTATCGTCCAAATCTACCTCTTGTCATCACAATCCATGTGAGCAGTCAGGGTAGTATCAAAGTTCCTGATGCCATTTCTGCACAAGGACAAGTAACTCCGAGTGCACCCCCTTTGAATCTTTCTGGCCTAGATACTAGTTCAAGAATTTCAAAGCCTATTTATCATCAACAAGAACCTGACTCCCTTGAGCCAACCCAATCACAAATGGAAGATGATGAATGTAACATGTTAGAAGTAGAATTTGTTCCCGACAGAAAGTTTTTAAATAAAAAATTTAATTCTGAGAAAAATTGTGAAATGAGAAAATGGTTTTTTGACAATTTCAAAAATTGTGCTAAACAAATTAAAGAACAATTTTATGAATTTCTGAATGAAATTGGAGAGCACATGTTTTTCTTTGACTGGTTTGAAAATTACTTTCTAGAAAAAAGAGAAATTTATAATATAGAAAAGGTTTTTAAGTGGAAAGTAGATGATGACCAAATAATTGAGTCGTCTCACACTCCTTTAAGAAAAATTAAAATAACACATCGTGAAAAGGAAATTCCAGCCGCTCCTTTTAAAACTCCTTCTGAAAATAAGAATAATGAATTTAAGAAAATAATTGAATAAAATAATTTTTCAAATCAACATCTCCATTTCATAGGTGTCCAATTGGATAGAATTGAATCTGCCATTGGAAAACCTTCAATTGCTCATTCCATATCTACTCCTTTTAAAGACTTTACAAACACCATTGTTTAAAAACTTTGAGATGCCAAAGTCTTTTAGTAAAGAATTTCAAGATGCCCTTCAGGCAAAAAATCGAAAGCTTCTAAAAGAAAAGGTCCTTAAGCAACCAATTCTAAATACTCCTAATATCAATAAACCTCTGGGTATCAATACTCCAAAACCTGACAATCAAATATCAGTTCTTGAGAAAATTGATATAGCCGAAGTCAATCGCCTATCATGGAAAGAACCTCATAAACTATATTATTCTAGAGCCACCCCTCCTGATATTCTTTCCGAAGAATTATTTAATAAAGTTCAAACTAAGTATTCTGCAGATGCCATTTATGAGTGAAATATAGATGGTATTTCCGAGCAGAATCTCTTGCAAATTTTAAGTCAAATGGTAATATGTGCAACTACTTATAAGACTCTTCCTGATACAACAGATCAGCAAGTAGCTTATATGATCATTGTAGGTTTTTCTGGCACCTTGAAAGGTTGGTGGGATAATTATCTCAACCAAGATCAAAGGGACCAAATCCTTAATGCTGTTAAAATAGATGATAATGGTCAAACTGTCTTTGATGATTATGGTCAAATTGTTCAAGATGCAGTCTCTACCCTATTATATTCCATATCCCAACACTTCATTGGAGATCCATCTGTGATCCGTGATCACAATCAAGATTTTCTTTCCAACCTCAAATGTCGTTCTCTTGGAGAATTTCGAGAGTACAAAGATGTATTTCTAAAAAGAGTATTACTTCGTCCAGATTGTAATCAACCCTTTTGGAAAGAAAAGTTTCTCGCTGGTCTCCCTATAATTATAGGAAACCAAGTTCGCGATAAGATTCGTGAACAATTTGGTGAAAGCATTCCTTTCGATTCGCTATCTTCCGGTGAATTGATATCCAATGTTTATAAAGTTGGAACCCAAATGTGTAATAACATTATGTTACAAAAACAGCTTAAAAAAGAGAAAAGTCATAGTCGAAGAGGGTTAGGAGATTTCTATCGACAGTACGACCCTTCCTACTCCTTCCCAACATCTAAGAAATGTTCTGGCTCTTGTCCAAAAAGAAAAACCTTTTAAAAGAAAGAAAAAGTTATATAAATCCCAAGTCTCGAAACCCGAGAGAAAGTTCTTTAAAAAGAAAAGTTTTAAAAAATTTGAAGACACAAAAGAAAAAAAAAAGATTTTAACAAATTTGTCTGCTACAATTGTGGAAGAAAAGGACATACAAGACGTTTTTGCAAATTAAACAAAAGAGTCAATAAGCTTGTTTCAAATGAAGACATACTGAATCAATTAAACTAATTAATGGTTGAAAGTGATTCAGAAAGTTCTATTTGCCCTTCAACAGATGAAGAATCGATAGAACGCGGTCTTCAAATTAATGAAATAAAACTGTCATCTGAATTTTCTTTTGAAACAGATTCTGAATCTGAACATGAAATAAGTGTCTTGACTAAAGAAAAATAGGAATTGTTAGATTCTATAGAAAATATTTCTTATTCTGACAAAATACTAAACCAAATTCAAAATCCCAGTTCCTATTATGGTAAAGGTTCTCAAGTTCATGTTTACAATCTCACTGAAATTTTAAATAGAGGAAAGAAGTCAATAAGACCAACAACCTCTAATGATCTTCAGAATGAGATTAAGAAACTTAAAAAAGAAATCCGCTTGTTGAAAATTAATCAAATAGACCAACAGAAAGAATTTCTAGATTTCAAGAAACAATTCTTAAAAGGGAAAAATATTTTTGAAGGAACAATCCACAAAGAAATTCCTCCAATTGTCAATTAATCGGACTCCTCAAATTTCTTTGAAATACTGACAGAAGTGACAAGTAAAAAATGGATAATTGATGTTGTTATCAAAATAAATAATGAATTTATTTTGAAAACAGCTGCCCTTTTTGATACAGGTGCTGATTTAAATTGCATTAGAGAAGGCCTGATTCCCACAAAGTTTTTTAACAAAACCACTGAATTGTTAAAATCTGTTTCTGGTGATCATTTAAAAATCAAATATAAACTCCTTGAAGTTTCGGTGGTAAAAGATAACATTGAATTAAAAACATCTTTTCTTCTAGTAAAAGATTTAAAAAGAAATGTAATTTTAGGAACCCCTTTTATAAATCTAATTCAACCTTTTTTGGTGACAAATGAAGGAATTGAAACAAAGATTTCTGGTAAAAAATTAATGTTTACTTTTGTTACAAAAAATCGAACAAGAAACTTAAACACCCTGCATGAAAATGCTATCAGATAAATCAATTGTTTAATTAAGGACAGAGAAAGTCATCTTTTGTTTTTAAAAGAAGAACTAAGTTTCCAAAAAATAGAACAACAACCACAAAATCGTGATCTTCAAAAGAAAATTTCCGTTTTAGAACAGAAAATTAAAAATGAACTTTGTTCTATTCCACTCAATGCTTTTTGGGAAAGAAGTAATCACAAACATATTGTTGAATTACCCTATGAATCTGATTTCTCCGAAAAGAATATTCCCACAAAAGCTCATCCTTCTCAAATGAATAGCGAACTTTTGAAATTATGTGAAAATGAAATAAATGATTTAATAAAAAAAATTGATACGAAAAAGTAAATCTCCATGGAGCTGTTCTGCTTTTTATATAAATAAAAATGCAGAAATTGAACGTGGAGTCCCTATTTTAGTAGTTAATTATAAACCATTAAATAAATTTTTGAAGTGGATTCGATATCCAATTCCTAACAAGAAAGATCTTTTGAATCGTCTCCATTCCTCCAAAGTTTTTTTAAAGTTTGATATGAAATCAGGCTTTTGGCAAATACAAATTGCTAAGCAAGACAGATACAAAACTGCATTCACAGTTCCTTTTGGTCAATATGAATGGAATGTGATGCCTTTTGGTTTAAAGAATGCTTTTTCAGAATTCCAAAGAATCATGAATAACATCTTCAATCCATATTCTGAATTTATAATTGTGTATATCGATGATGTTTTGATATACTCCCCTAATGTTGATTCACATTTCAAACATGTGAATCATTTCTTTAATATTGCTAAACGTAATGGCCTTATACTTTCTGAAAAGAAAGTATTCTTGTTTCAAATAAAAATTAGATTTTTAGGACATATAATCCATCAAGGGACCATTGTACCAATTGAGAGGTCTATTCAATTTGTAGATAAATTTCCTGATGAATTGAAAGATAGAATTCAACTACAAAGATTTCTTGGAAGTCTGAATTATGATTCCATTACTTTATTTTGATAGAAATAATAGGATGATGTAATCGATTTTATCTCTGATATGAACATCATATGCAAACCTCTGCACCAAAGATTTAAAAGGACCCAAAGCCTTGGTCTCAGCTACATACTGATACTATCAAGAGAATAAAATCACTCGTAAAAGAAATCCCTTGTTTGCATATTGCTAATCCAATTGCATTTAAAATTGTTGAAACCGATGCTTCTGAATTTGGATATGGTAGTGTCTTAAAACAGAAGATAGACAACAAAGAGCAAATTGTTCAATTCATTTCTAAACACTGGAATGAAACTCAACAAAATTATTCCACTGTTAAGAAAGAAATTTTAACAATTGTATTCTTAGTATCCAAGTCCCAAAGCGATTTGTTAAATCAAAAGTTTTTATTACGAATTGATTGTAAGTCTGCAAAAAATATTTTGCAAAAAGATGTATTGAACATTGCATCAAAATAGATTTTTGCACGTTGGCAAGCTATATTATCTATTTTTGACTTTGATATTGAATTCATTCATGGAGAAGTAAATTCTCTCCCCGATTTTCTCACGCGAAAATTTTTACAGGGAAAACGTTCTCAAAAATGCCTCCCAAAAAAGACCGAGACAAAGACAAAGCCATCATTGTTCCGGCCAAACCCAAAAAGTTAACTCCCATCCGTAGTTGGCTAGAAGCTGCCCAAAGTCCATTGTCACCCCAAAGTTCACCCAATGAAGCTTCTCCCAGCCAACCTACTCAATCAATTGTCCTTTCAAAGTTAGCCTCCATAATGCCAAGTTATATGATGAAGGATTTGCAGAAATCCTTAAGTTCCGAATTGCATGCACTGGATGAGGTAAGATCCCCCTCACCTTTAAATGTTTCTAAAGAGGTGGTTCTTGTGACTCCGTCTGTGACATTCTGATTTTCAATCAACTTCAGACTCTGTAATGAGAAGTTTATTTATATCAAGCGATGGATTTCAGTTGTATTCTGCTCAAATCTGATCAATTTGGGTAGCCTGACCAAAGGGGAAAGGCTAACGCAAGACGAGATACGTGGACCTAGGCGCCTGGAATAGGAAATGACGCTTTGACCATAAGGATTGTCAAGGGTATATTTAGGACCGCAAAAAGGCTGATCTAAGAACGATTAAGGATTACCAGGCGAGCATCGTACGATTGGAGCGCAGGTGATGCCGCTTAACCAACGTACGATTTGCAAAATTATCCTAAATCGGACTGTGACGATCAAGACTACAGGGACTAGCGATCAGCCCTCGCAATTACATGACAACCACAGCCGCCATGAATTGACGAGCTCTAAACATAATGAGAATCACGGGGTCGATACGCGTATAGTTTGCAGAAGCATCTCGTTAGTTCGGAATAGGCTGGAATCACGTCTGGTAGAAGGAACGATCAAAATTGAGTCTTGAAAAGTTTGAAAAAGGAAAATCAAGAATTCCAACGTCAATTGGATTGGCCGCCGCCCTATTGAAGAAGTCAGAATCGAGAAAAACGACGTTTCGAATGTCGGGGGTAAAATGACCATAATGCCCCTCAAGCTTAGGACTTTGTCTTTATAATTGAAGGAAGGGAAAAATGGATATTTCTCTCCCCCTTGGCTGTCGAAAATTGAAGGACAAATGGATGGCCATTGGATCTTCTTGGTTATAGTAATTTACAATTGTCAAGCATCCAAGGGTGATAGATCAACTCACATTAAATGCCCACCTACCAATCACTTCAAATTAATCAACTTTTTGGGGGGATAATAAGCTCTCTTTCTACTCCCTCTCACTCTACCATTCGGCCATTTTTGCTCCCCCAAAGAACAGACCAAGCTTCTTCTTCTTCTTCTCCAGTTTCTGTTTTTGCCGACCCCGCCGGACGTCGCCGTTCGATCCATACGACCGCAACCTCCGGCCGTCCCCTGCTTCCGATCGACCATCCAGATGTAGCCTCACGTCTTCCCGACGTCCTCAAACTTGAATCAGGTCATTTGGAGCTCTGAGGAATTCGGGGCAAGCATTCTCCCACAGGTCGACGGAATCTGTTCCAGTTTGAGGTAAGTTCGGTTCTGAACCCTTTAGACAGCCAAAAACTCGGAATCTTTGGCTCAAATTTTGTGGAGATCAAGTAGACATATAGATGGATCTGTGATAAAAATTTGGAATTTATTTGATCAGTTTTTGACCAAGAACCACCCATGTACATTATGCCCAGAATCTGCCGGTATTCTGTGTATGAGTGATCCGGTGACTTCCGACGACTTTCCGGCAACCACGCGACTTGAAACTTACGGTGAGACTTACAAAATCTTAGGTAGACATTATAAGAGGTAGAATGATGTATATTTAATGGATTTGAGATAGATTAAGGCCGGTTGGACCCGGCATGAACAGAACCGAATGGAACCGGTTCAATACCGGGCCAAACCGGTTCTGTGGAGGGTTGAATAGGCTGAGATTATGTTGTAATTTGGTGTGTATAATGTGTTAAGATGATGAGGAGTATGTTATAAGTTATTTGGATGGATGAATTGAGGGATTAGACTTGGAATTTGGACAAATCGATTGGTTAAACTAGGTTGCGCGACAAGTCGGCTTTAGGACTTGGATTGGCCAACCCATAGGAGATTCAAGAAGGGGAAATTTGCGTTGTTAAGTGGAGGTAAGGAATTTCCTAAACCGAGGCTAGGGGGATTGGACTCGATTGGGTAAGTCAAGGGCTGAACGGAACGATTTATGAGAAAACCCTCGCATGTAATAGCTTGATGCGTCCTTGGATGTTATAGAATGATTGTTTGACCTAGCCTATGTGTGAATTGTCTGAGTGCCTGTGTATTATTTAAATTGAATTGCATGCCACGAAAATTACTAAACATATTATCATGCGCATTGGCCATTGGTTATGAAATTTGATTTTTTTTAAAAATCAAGTTAATTGATATGATGTGGCATGAGACATGATCGTGGCATTGCATGGCATGGCCCTGAGGTGCATGAGACGCGGGGCGGAGGTTGAGACCCTGATGCGACGAGGTCGCGGGGTGGATTATGAAAAGGTGGCGCCCTGATGCGACAGAGTCGCGGGGTTGAGATAACCACAGTCCTGATGCGATATAATCGTGGGACAGAATGCGAGCTCATAGACTTTGCCTGAAAATTGAACCGGGGCCTGATGCATTTGCGCGGGCCGAGCTTGATGCGATCTAATCGCGGGGTAGAGAATGAGGCAGGCAGAGATTGATTGAGGTGGTGAAGTGACAGGCCGAGCATATACGTGCAACTGTGTGTGACATAAGAATATAAATGCATGCCTGTCCTCTATGCATTATTGTTTATTGAGTTATGAATGTCATACCTGCATGAGCCTATGAGTTGGATAGGTTGAGTGACTTGACTGCCTGAGTGGACGGTTAACCCGACCTAGGGTTAGGTTTTTCTTACTGAGATGTGTATCTCACCCCTTTTGGGGAAATTTTACTTCACAGATCTTAGGCAGTAACTATGTGGCCTATCAGGCTCGGGGACCCGCAGGAGATGACGGCGTATTACGATGAGTTCCCCGATAGGCAAGGAAATATATACATAAGGAAATGTACAGTAGTTTGGGTAGATGAGGGCAAACCGGACTGGAAGTCTCATCGATTTGAGGCTTGGTTTAGATACGACGGGAATAGGAAGGTCAGGCCGCTGAAGCCCCATGAGGTTCCAGAGGGTGTCATACCTCCTTGGTGTCAGACGATAACAGACTAGGAGTTTCCCGAGGGCTCGGTGGTTTGTTTGAGGAACGGCCCGGAGCGGACGCCGATAGCTAAGTTTCCCGTGCCACTGCCAGAGGATGAGGTCATTGTGGTGGAGCCATCCGAGAGAGACCTATCCGAGCCGGACCAGGAGGCGACCGTGGAGGGAGACCAGGCTGAGTAGTCGCAGGAAGCGACCATGGAAGACTCTGTAGAGGTTCCGTCAGAGATTTTCTCCAAGTACGAGCCGTTAGAGGAGAGCGAAGACACCGGAGGTTCGAGCAGTTCTTCCTAGGCGACTCCGGATGATGACCTGACCTTTTGACTGGCGACCTGACCCCCCTTCCCTAGTGGATTTTGTGGACACCTTTTGACATGTTTACCCGTCGCCTTGCTGTATAGCGGTCTGTAGTAGATGTGACCAGTTGATGTTGATGTACGACTTTATGATGCGATCCAGTCCTGCTTAATCTTGGGATATATATACATATATATATTGTACGGAGAGTTGTTGGGAAACGCTTCCGTGTGCTTAATGTAAATTATTTCGTCTCTCGATCTTCCTTTATATATAAGTGGATCCTTGGGACCGCCGAGAGATTATTATTGCTTTGCTTGCAGGGATGATTGTGTGCTCGTGATGAGGCGTGGGGCGTGACATCCCCGCTTGTTTTGATATCAGAGTGATGTCAGCTCGATACGAAGTTGGTTAAGGATTAGAGTAATAAGGAGGACTAGGTAGGACAAGGACGGATAGCTAGACCTTAGGAAACTGGTCAGGGTAAGGCAGGAGATGCCTAGTTGTGACTTGACACCTATGGATGGTTTTTGATCTTGGTAAGGTTTTGACAGGGCATAGAGAATTGAGTTCTCTACTTAGGATTGAAGGTCGTTTCTGGACCTTGACCGGCTTGATGCTTGAAAGTGATTAGTTTTAGTGAATCACTGGGATGAATGGATTTGAATAACGGCCATGAGCCATTGGTTGGGACATTTTCGGAATTGATGTTGACGTATGAAGTGCTGTTGTTGTGTAATTGTTTTGTTAAGGAGTAGTTAGTAACCCTGGATTGGATGCTTGAGTAAGTTGCTAACCTGTTACTGAACTTGTTATGGACCAGGTTCTTTAGTAAGTGACAGAGATGAGTAACCCATCCAGAAGACCTGGAAGATCAAGAGGCGGAGCCTCTAGCTCGAGGCCGCCCGCAGTTGAAGATCCAAGAGTGGACGGTCTACTGAGGGCAATGAAAAGACTTAGGGACATCATAGAGAGGCAGGCCCAGGATCAGGACTCTGCCATAGCACAGGCAATGGAAGTTGCCCTAGCAGCTGCGAATACCAACACTGGCAACGCTAGTGGAAGTGGAAGTTAGGGCGAGCTGAACCAGAGCAATGAAACGGTGAACCCTCAAGAGGAAATCATAGTGGCCAGGCAGATGGGCCAACTGGTGGAACAATTTATGAAGTTGAAGCCGACGCAGTTTGACGGGATTGGAGATCTCGAGCTAGCTGTATTGCCTATGTTTGATTTTGACGTGATTATAGGAATGGATTGACTGAGTAGGCAAGGAGCGGTAGTAGACTGTGGCAATAAAACGATTCGTTTTTACCCGAAAGATCGCCCTAGTTATGAATTGGTAGGAAGCCGAGGAGGAGTCTCAATTTCCTTGGTTTCATATTTGGAAGTAACTAAGTTGATATTTGAAGGATGTCGGGCATACTTAGTAGCCGTGATGGATACGACTGTTGAGGAACCTAAGTTAGAGAACATTCTTGTGGTACGGGAGTTTCCAGATGTGTTTTCCCAAGAATTGCCGGGATTGCCACCGGAGCGGGAAATAGAGTTCGTGATTGAATTAACTCTTGGAACGGAGCCGATTTCGAAAGCACCGTACGGGATGTCCCTGTCAGAATTAAAGGAGTTAAAAGTGCAAATGCAAGAGTTGCTGGACAAAGGATTCATTCGACCAAGTGCTTCGCCGTGGGGGGCACCGGTGCTGTTCGTAAAGAAGAAAGATAGATCCTTGCGACTATGCATTGATTACCAGCAACTGAATCAGGTGACGGTGAAGAACAAGTATCCGCTACCGAGGATTGACGATCTTTTTGATCAATTACAAGGAGCAGCAGTGTTCTCGAAGATTGACTTGAGGATGGGGTATCACCAGCTAAGGATCAATAAGGAAGACATACCAAAGACTGCATTTAGGACGAGGTATGGACATTACGAGTTTACAGTAATGCCGTTCGGATTGACTAACGCCCCAGCTGCATTTATGGATCTAATGCATCAAGTATTCAAAGAGTTTCTGGACAGGTTCATCATAATTTTCATTGACGACATCTTAATCTACTCGAGGAGCGACGTAGAGCACGAGGAACATTTGAGAATCGTATTGAGGACCCTGAGGGAACATTTGTTATATGCGAAGCTAAGTAAATGTGAATTTTGGCTAGACAGGGTAGCATTTCTAGGTCATATAGTTTCTGGTGAAGGGATTGCAGTGGACCTTGCAAAGATAGAGGCTGTAACCAATTGGCCGAGGCCTACTACGGTCCGGAGGTCAGAAGCTTCTTGGGACTAGCAGGATATTATAGGCGATTCGTGGAAAAGTTCTCATCCATAGCCGTCCCACTAACGCGGTTGACAAGAAGGAAATGAAGTTCGAATGGACTAATAGGTGTGAACAGAGTTTCCAAGAGCTTAAACATAGATTGACGACCGCGCCAGTACTGACCATTCCGTCGGGACCGGGAGAATATGAGATCTACAGCAACGCTTCGCTGAAAAGATTGTGTTGTGTATTGATGCAGCACGGCCGGGTAGTAACTTATGCATCCAGGCAATTGAGGCCGCACGAAATGAATTACCCAACCCACGACATGGAGTTAGCGGCGATTGTGTTTGCCTTGAAGATTTGGAGGCATTATCTTTGTGGCGAGAAGTTTCAGATATATACAGACCACCAGAGTTTGAAGTATTTGTTTTCCCAAAAAGAGTTGAACCTAAGGCAGCGCAGGTGGATGGAGCTGTTGAAAGATTATGATTGCGAGATATTATATCATCCTGGGAAAGCAAACAGAGTGGCAGATGCATTAAGTCGAAAGTCGAGTATTGCATGCCTGCTGGTGAGAAGTTGGTCGGCGATAGAGGATCTGAGAGATTCTGAATTTAGATTGGAGGTTAATTAGCTATCCAGTTTGATAGCGACTTTGAGGGTGGAACCTGAGGTCCAGGAAGGGATTAAGGCATTACAATCTACGGACCTAGAGATTCAGAAAGTTATCGAAATGGAAGCGACGAAGAGGAAGCCAGAGTTCCAGGTGTCTGAGGATGGACTTTTGAGATTTCGAGGGCGATTATGTGTACCAAAGGATGAAGGGCTCCGAGAAAGAATCTTGTCAGAGGCTCATAGGAGCAATTACAGTGTCCACCCTAGAAGTACAAAGATATACCAGAACTTAAGACAACATTATTGGTGGAACGGAATGAAGGTAGACGTGGCAAGATATGTGGCTAAGTGTTTGACTTGCCAGCAAGTAAAGGCGCAGCACTGTAAGCCTGGAGGATTGCTACAGCCACTGGAGATTTCGGAATGGAAGTGGGAGCACATAACTATGGATTTTGTGATGGGACTTCCGAGGAGCCAAAGAGGTCACGACTTTATCTGGGTAGTCGTGGATCGATTGACCAAGTCCGCCCACTTCATTCCCGTACGAAAGGACTTCGCCATGGATAAGTACGCAGAATTGTACATGAGGCACATAGCAAGATTACACGGAGTACCAGTAACGATCACCTCATATAGGGATCCGAAGTTCACGGCAAATTTTTGGAAGAGTTTGCAAGGAGCAATGGGGACGCAATACCGTTCAGTACTGCGTACCACCCACAGACTGATGCACAGTCAGAAAGGACCATCCAGACGCTCGAGGACATGTTAGGAGCTTGTGTCATAGATTTCAAAGGCGAATGGGAAGAGCAGTTACACCTGGTAGAGTTTGCGTACAATAATAGCTACCAGCAGAGTATACAGATGGCACCGTTTGAGGCACTCTATGGCAGAGCATGTAGGACACCAATATGCTGGGATGAAGTAGGAGAAAGAAGTATCACAGGCCCCGAGTTAGTAGAGCAATCAGTGGAAGCAGTGAAAATCATCCAGGACAGGTTGAGGACGGCGCAGAAGAGCTATGCAGACAAGCGGCGCAAAGCTTTGGAGTTTGAGGTGGGCGATCATGTCTTCCTCAAGGTGTCGCCAATGAGAGGACTCTCGTGATTCGGGTGGAAAGGGAAGCTGAGCCCAAGATACGTAGGTCCTTTCGAGATATTGGAGAGAATTGGAACCCTGGCCTACCGGCTTGCCTTACCGCCAAGTCTATCCTAGGTACATAATGTATTCCATGTGTCGATGCTAAGAAAGTGTGAGCTTGACCCCACACATGTGCTAGACTATGAAGCCATAGAAGTGGACGACAGAGTATCTTATATAGAGAAGCCGATAAGGATCGAGGATCGGAAGGAGCAGATCCTCGGGAATAAGAAGATCCCGCTAGTCAAAGTAATATGGGAGCACCACAGAACGGACGGAGCCACGTGGGAGAATGAAGAGACGATGAGGCGATAGCACCCCCATTTATTTGAGTAGTCGAGTGTAACGTCAATTTCGAGGACAAAATTTTTGTAAGGGGGGAAGAGTTGTGACATTATGATTTTCAATCAACTTCAGACTCTGTAATGAGAAGTTTATTTATATCAAGCGATGTATTTCAGTTATATTCCGCTCAAATCTGATCAATTTGGGTAGCCTGACCAAAGGGGAAAGGCTAACGCAAGACGAGATACGTAGACCTAAGCAACTCGAATAGGAAATGACGCTTTGACCATAAGGATTGTTGAGGAGATATTTAGGACCGCAAAAAGGCCGATCTAAGAACGATTAAGGATTACCATGCGAGCGTCGTACGATTGGAGTGCGGGTGATGCCGCTTAACCAACGTACGATTTGTAAAATTATCCTAAATCAGACTGTGACGATCGAGACCACAGGGACTAGCGATAAGCTCTCGCAATTACATGACAACCAAGGCCGCCATGAATTGACGAGCTTTAAACGTGATGAGAATCACGGGGTCGATACGCGTATAGTCTGCAGAAGCCGCCCATCAGTTCGGAATAGACTGGAATCACGTCTGGTAGAAGGAACAATCAGAATTGAGTACTGAAAAGTTTGAAAAAGGAAAATCAAGAATTTCAACATCAATTGGATTGGCCGTCGCCCTATCGAAGAAGTCAGAATCGAGAAAAACGACGTTCCGAACGTCGGGGGTAAAATGACCATAACTTTGTCTTTATAATTGAAGGAAGGGAAAAATGAACATTTCTCTCCCCCTTGGCTGCCGAAAATTGAAGGATAAAGGGATGGCCATTGGATCTTCTTGGTTAGAGTAATATACAAGTGTCAAGCATCCAAGGGTGGTAGATCAACTCACATTAAATGCCCACCTACCAATCACTTCAAATTAATCAATTTTTTTTGGGATAATAAGCTCTCTTTCTGCTACCTCTCACTCTACCATTTGGCCATTTTTGCTCCCCCAAAGAACAGACCAAGCTTCTTCTTCTTCTCCTCCAGTTTCTGTTTTTGCCGACCCCGCCGGACGTCGCCGTTCGGTCCATACGACCGCCACCTCCAGCCATCCCCTACTTCTGGATGACCATCTAAACGTAACCCCATGTCTTGCCGACGTCCTCCAACTTGAATCAGGTCATTTGGAGCTCTGAGGAATTCGGGGCAAGCATTCTCCCACAGGTCGACGGAGTCTGTTCCAGTTTGAGGTAGGTTCGGTTCTGAACCCTTTAGACAGTCGAAAACTCAGAATCTTTGGCTCAAATTTTGTGGAGATAAAGTAGACATATAGATGGTTCTGTGGTAAAAATTTGAAATTTATTTGATAAGTTTTTTACCATGAACCACCCTTGTACATTATGCCCAGAATCTGCCGGTATTCTGTGTTTGAGTGATCCGGCGACTTCCGACAACTTTTCGGCAACCACGCGACTTGAAACTCACGGTGAGACTTTCAAACTCTTAGGTAGACATTATAAGAGGTAGAATGGTGTATATTTGATGGATTTGAGATAGATTAAGGCCGATTGGACCCGGCATGAACAGAACTGAATGGAACTGGTTCAATGTCGGGCCAAACCGGTTCTGTGGAGGGCTGAATAGGCTAGGATTATGTTGTAATTTGGTGTGTATGATGTGTTAAGATGATGAGGAGTATGTTATGAGTGATTTGGATGGATGAATTGAGGAATTAGACTTGAAATTTTGACAAATCAATCGGTTAAACTAGGTTGCGCGAAAAGTCAACTTTGGGACTTGGATTGGCCGAACCATAAAAGACTCAAGGAGGGGAAATTTGCGTTGTTAAGCGGAGGTAAGGAATTTCCTAAACCGAGGCTGGAGGGATTAGACTCGATTGGGTAAGTCGAGGGCCGAACGGAATGATTTATGAGAAAACCCTCGCATGTAATAGCTTGATGCATCCTTGGACGTTATAGAATGATTGTTTGACCTAGCCTATGTGTGAATTGTCTGAGTGACTGAGTCCTTTCGTACAGGAATGAAAAGGGCGAACTTGGTCAATCGATCCACGACTACCCAGATTGAGCGATGTATTTCAGTTATATTCCGCTCAAATCTGATCAATTTGGGTAGCCTGACCAAAGGGGAAAGGCTAACGTAAGACGAGATACGTAGACCTAAGCGACTCAAATAGGAAATGACGCTTTGACCATAAGGATTGTTGAGGAGATATTTAGGACCGCAAAAAGGCCGATCTAAGAACGATTAAGGATTACCATGCGAGCGTCGTACGATTGGAGTGCGGGTGATGCCGCTTAACCAACGTACGATTTGTAAAATTATCCTAAATCAGACTATGACGATCGAGACCACAGGGACTAGCGATAAGCCCTCGCAATTACATGACAACCAAGGCCGCCATGAATTGACGAGCTTTAAACGTGATGAGAATCACGGGGTCGATACGCATATAGTCTGCAGAAGCCGCCCATCAGTTCGGAATAGACTGGAATCACGTCTGGTAGAAGGAATAATCAGAATTGAGTCCTGAAAAGTTTGAAAAAGGAAAATCAAGAATTCCAACATCAATTGGATTGGCCGTCGCCCTATCGAAGAAGTCAAAATCAAGAAAAATGACGTTCCGAACGTCGGGGGTAAAATGACCATAATGCCCCTCAAGCTTAGGACTTTGTCTTTATAATTGAAGGAAGGGAAAAATGGACATTTCTCTCTCCCTTGGCTGCCGAAAATTGAAGGATAAAGGGATGGCAATTGGATCTTCTTGGTTAGAGTGATATACAAGTGTCAAGCATCCAAGGGTGGTAGATCAACTCACATTAAATGCCCACCTACCAATCACTTCAAATTAATCAATTTTTTTTGGGATAATAAGCTCTCTTTCTGCTACCTCTCACTCTACCATGTGGCCATTTTTGCTCCCCCAAAGAACAGACCAAGCTTCTTCTTCTTCTTCTCCAGTTTCTGTTTTTGCCGACCCCGCCGGACGTCGCCGTTCGGTCCGTACGACCGCCACCTCCAGCCATCCCCTACTTCTGGATGACCACCAAAACGTAACCCCACGTCTTGCCGATGTCCTCCTACTTGAATCAGGTCATTTGGAGCTCTGAGGAATTCGGGGCAACCATTCTCCCACAGGTCGACGGAGTCTATTTCAGTTTGAGGTAAGTTCGGTTCTGAACCCTTTAGACAGTCGAAAACTCGGAATCTTTGGCTCAAATTTTGTGAAGATCAAGTAGACATATAGATGGTTCTATGGTAAAAATTTGAAATTTATTTGATAAGTTTTTTGCCATGAACCAGCCTTGTACATTATGCCCAGAATCTGCCGGTATTCTGTGTTTGAGTGATCCGGCGACTTCCGACAACTTTTCGGCAACCACGCGACTTGAAACTCACGGTGAGACTTTCAAATTCTTAGGTAGACATTATAAGAGGTAGAGTGGTGTATATTTGATGGATTTGAGATAGATTAAGGCCGGTTGGACCCGGCATCAGAACTAAATGGAACTGGTTCAATGTCGGGCCAAACCGGTTCTGTGGAGGGCTGAATAGGCTGGGATTATGTTGTAATTTGGTGTGTATGATGTGTTAAGATGATGAGGAGTATATTATGAGTGATTTGGATAGATAAATTGAGGAATTAGACTTGGAATTTTGACAAATCGATCGGTTAAACTAGGTTGTGCGAAAAGTCAACTTTGGGACTTGGATTGGCCGAACCATAAAAGACTCAAGGAGGGGAAATTTGCGTTGTTAAACGGAGGTAAGGAATATCCTAAACCGAGGCTGGAGGGATTGGACTCGATTGGGTAAGTCGAGAGCCAAACGGAACGATTTATGAGAAAACCCTCGCATGTAATAGCTTGATGCATCCTTGGACGTTATAGAATAATTATTTGACCTAGCCTATGTGTGAATTGTCTGAGTGCCTGAGTCCTTTCGTACAGGAATGAAATGGGCGGACTTGGTCAATCGATCCACGACTACCCAGATTGAGTCGTGACCTCTTTGGCTCCTCGGAAGTCCCATCACAAAATCCATAGTTATGTGTTTCCACTTCCATTCCGGAATCTCCAGCGGCTGCAACAATCTTCCAGGCTTACAATGTTGCGCTTTCACTTGCTAGCAAGTCAAACACTTAGCCACATAACTTGCCACGTCTACCTTCATTCCGTTCCACCAATAATGTTGTCTTAAGTTCTGGTACATCTTTGTACTTCCAGGGTGGACACTGTAATTGCTCCTATGAGCCTCTGACAAGATTCTTTCTCGAAGCCCTTCATCCTTTGGTACACATAATCGCCCTCGAATTCTCAAAAGTCCATCCTCAGACACCTGGAACTTTGGCTTCCTCTTCGTCGCTTCCATTTCGATAACTTTCTGAATCTCTAGGTCCGTAGACTGTAATGTCTTAATCCCTTCTTGGACCTCAGGTTCCACCCTCAAAGTAGCTATCAAACTAGATAGCTGATTAACCTCCAATCTAAATTCAAAATCTCTCAGATCCTCTATCGCCGACCAACTTCTCACCAGCAGGCATGCAATACTCGACTTTCGACTTAATGCATCTGTCACTCTGTTTGCTTTCCCAGGATGATATAATATCTCGCAATCATAATCTTTCAACAGCTCTATCCACCCGCGCTGCCTTAGGTTCAACTCTTTTTGGGAAAACAAATACTTCAAACTCTGGTGGTCTGTATATATCTGAAATTTCTCGCCATAAAGATAATGCCTCCAAATCTTCAAGGCAAACACAATCGCCCCTAACTCCAAGTCGTGGGTTAGGTAATTCATTTCGTGCGGCCTCAACTGCCTGAATGCATAAGCTACTACCCGGCCGTGCTGCATCAATACACAACCCAATCCTTTCAGCGAAGCGTCGCTGTAGATCTCATATCCTCCTGGTCCCGACGGAATGGTCAGTACTGGCGCGGTCGTCAATCTATGTTTAAGCTCTTGGAAACTCTGTTCACACTTATCAGTCCATTCGAACTTCGTTTCCTTCTTCATCAACCGCGTCAGTGGGACGGCTATGGATGAGAACTTTTCCACGAATCGTCTATAATATCCTGCTAGTCCCAAGAAGCTTCTGACCTCCGTGACCGTAGTAGGCCTCGGCCAATTGGTTACAGCCTCTATCTTTGTAGGGTCCACTGCAATCTCTTCACTAGACACAATATGACCCAGAAATGCTACCCTGTCTAGCCAAAATTCACATTTACTTAGCTTCGCATACAGCGAATGTTCCCTCAGGGGTCCTCAATATGATTGTCAAATGTTCTCCGTGCTCTACGTCGCTCCTCGAGTAGATTAAGATGTCGTCAATGAAAACTATGACGAACCTGTCCAAAAACTCTTTGAATACTCGATGCATTAGATCCATAAATGTAGCTGGGGCGGTAGTCAATCCGAACAGCATTACTGTAAACTCGTAATGTCCATACCTCGTCCTGAATGCAGTCTTCGGTATGTCTTCCTTCTTGATCCTCAGCTGGTGATACCCCGTCCTCAAGTCAATCTTCGAGAACACTGCTGCTCCTTGTAAATGATCAAAAAGATCATCAATCCTTGGCAGCGGATACTTGTTCTTCACCGTCACCTGATTCAGTTGCCGGTAATCAATGCATAGTCGCAATGATCCATCTTTCTTCTTTATGAACAGCACCGGTGCTCCCCACAGCGAAGCACTTGGTCGGATGAATCCTTTGTCCAGCAACTCTTGCATTTGCACCTTTGACTCCTTTAATTCTGACAGGGACATCCTGTACGGTGCTTTCGAAATCGGCTTCATTCCAAGAGCTAATTCAATCACAAACTCTATTTCCCGCTCCGGTGGCAATCCCGGCAATTCCTGGGGAAACACATCCGGAAACTCCCGTACCACAGGAATGTTCTCTAACATAGGTTCCTCGACAGTCGTATCCATCACAGCTACTAAGTATGCCCGACATCCTTCAGATATCAACCTAGTTACTTCCAAAGATGAAACCAAGGGAATTGAGACTCCTCCTCGGCTTCCTACCAATTCATAACTAGGGCGATCTTTCGGGTAAAATCGAATCGTTTTATTGCCACAGTCTACTACCGCTCCTTGCCTACTCAGCCAATCCATTCCTATAATCACGTCAAAATCAAACATAGGCAATACAGCTAGGTCGATACTCTCCTTACTTCCTCCAACCATAATCTTATATTCCGCACACCCTAATGAAACCAAGATATTATCCTTCAATGGGGTGGCTACATGCAATGCCATGCTTAATGGTTTCAATCTCATGCCTACTAACTCAGCAAACTGTGCAGATACAAAAGAATGCGTGGCACCCGGGTCAAATAATGCATAAGCGGTGTGGTTGCACAAGTAAACCGTATCTGTGACCACTCTGGGCGCATCTTCTGCCTCGTTACGCGCTACAGCGTACACTCTACCTTGAGCTGGTGGTCTGTTCGGTTCTATCCGGGGTGCTGCAGTCGACGATCCTGCTTGCGGCCTCGGTCCTTATGGTCGACTGGTCGGTGCTTGGTTTGGACATGTCCTCATTTGGTGGCCTAGCTAACTACACTTGAAACAGGCTTCAGTCCTCATAGGGCATGGTCCATTCCCGTGCCTTCTGCTACATAGCCTGCAGCTCCAGTTCGCCGGGTTTGGCGGTTTCACGATATTCCTCCTTGTAGGCAGCACAAAACATCTGTTACCTGCCATCGGTCTCTTGCCCATTTGACGATGGTCTCTAAATGACAGGAACCGCGATCCAGTTGCGATGTTTCTTTCCCTCAAGTCTCGCTCAATCATCTGACCTCGCTCGTATATCTCCCTGTAGGTCCTCAAATTCAAGGATATCATCTGGCTGCGAAGTTCGGGCCTCAAACCATCCCTGAATCTCCGTGCCTTCTCCAAAGGATCCTCCACCGATCGAGGCGCATACCTCAAAAGCCTCGAGAACTCAGCTTCATATTGATCTATCGATAGTTGGTTCTGTCGTAGCTACAGGAACTCGATTTGTTTCCTTTCCCTAGCCGTTTTTGAAAAGTACTTGTCATTGAACGTCCTCTTAAAAGTGTTCCAGTTTAGGGCCGTACCTTCAGGGAAGACTCCATCCTTGGTGGTAGCCCACCAGTCGTTTGCCGTACCCTCTAACTGATATACGGTTAGCAACACATTCTCCTCATCAGTGCATCTTAATACCCCGAAAGCCTTTTCCAGCTTCTCTATCTATCTAGGTGCTAGCTCGGGATCTCCAATCCCATCAAACTGCATCGACTTCAACTTCATAAATTGTTCCACCAGTTGGCCCATCTGCCTGGCCACTATGATTTCCTCTTGAGGGTTCACCGCTTCATTGCTCTGGTTCAGCTCGCCCTGACTTCTACTTCCACCAGCGTTGCCAGTGTTGGTATTCGCAGCTGCTAGGGCAGCTTCCACTGCCTGGGCTATGGCAGAGTCCCGATCTTGGGCCTACCTCTCTATGATGTCCCTAAGTCCTTCCATTGCCCTCAGTAGACCGTCCACTCTTGGATCTTCAACTGCGGGCGACCTCGAGCTAGAGGCTCCGCCTCTTGGTCTTCCAGGTCTTCTGGACGGGTTACTCATCTCTGTCACTTACTAACGAACCTGGTCTATAACAAGTTCAGTAATAGGTTAGCAACTTACTCAATCATCCAATCCAGGGTTACTAACTACTCCTTAACAAAAAAATTACACAACAACAGTACTTCATACGTCAACATCAATTCCAGAAATGTCCCAACCAATGGCTCATGGCCATTACTCAAATCCATTCATTCCAGTGATTCACTAAAACTAATCACTTTCAAGCATCAAGCCGGTCAAGGTCCAGAAATGACCTTCAATCCTAAGCAGAGAACTCAATCCTCTATGCCCTGTTAAAACCTTACCAAGATCAAAAACCATCCATAGGTGTCAAGTCACAACTATGCATCTCCTGCCTTACCCTGACCAATTTCCTAAGGTCTAGCTGTCCGTCCTTGTCCTACTTAGTCATCCTTATTACTCCAATCCTTAACCAACTTCGTATCGAGCTGACCTTGCTCTGATACCAAAACAAGCGAGGATGTCATGCCCCGCGCCTCATCGGGAGCACGCAATCATCCCTGCAAGCAAAACAATAATAATCTCTTGGCGGTCCCAAGGATCCACTTATATATAAAGGACGATCGAGAGATGAAATAATTTACATTAAGCACAAGGAAGCGTTTCTCAGCAACTCCCCGTACAATATATATATATATATATATATATATATATATATATATCCCAAGACTAAGCAGGACTGGATAGCATCATAAAGTCGTACCTCATCATCAACTGGTCACATCTACTACAGACCACTATACAGCAAGGCGACGGGTAAACATGTCAAAAGGTGTCCACAAAATCTACTAGGGAAGGGGGGTCAGGTCGCCAGTCAAAAAGTCAGGTTATCTTCCGGAGTCGCCTAGGAAGAACTGCTGGAATCCCTGGTGTCCTCGCTCTCCTCTGACGGCTTGTACTCGGAGAAAGTCTCTGACGGAACCTCCACAGAGTCTTCCATGGTCGCTTCCTGCGACTGCTCAGCTTGGTCTCCCTCCACGGTCGCCTCCTGATCCGACTCGGATAGATCTCTCTCGGACGGCTCCACCACGATGACCTCATCCTCTGGCGGTGGCACGAGAAACTCAGCTGTCGATGTCCGCTCCAGGCCGTTCCTCGAACCAACCACTAAGCCCTCGGGAAACTCCTGGTCTACTATCGTCTGACATCAAGGAGGTATGACACCCTCTGGAACCTCAAGGGGCTTCAGCGGTCCGACCTTCCTATCCCCATCCTATCTAAACCAAGCCTCAAACCGATGAGGCTTCCAGTCAGGTTTGCCCTCATCTACCCAAACTATTGTACATATCCTTATGTATATTTCCCTACCTATCGGGGAACTCATCGTAATACGCTGTCATCTCCTGCGGGTCCCCGAACCTGATAGGCCACATAGCTACTGCCTAGGATCTGTAAAGTAAAATTTCCCCAAAATGGGTGAGATACACATCTCAGTAAGAAAAACCTAACCCTAGGTCAGGTTGACCATCCATTCAAGCAGTCAAGTCACTCAACCTAGCCAACTCATAGGCTCATGCAGGTATGACATTCAAAATTCAATAAACAATAATGCATAGAGGACAGGCATGCATTTATATTCTCATGTCACACACAGTTGCACGTATATGCTCGGCCTGTCACTTCACCACATTAATCAACCTCTGCCTGCCTCATTCTCTAGCCCGTGATTAGATCACATCAGACTCGGCCCGCGTAAACGCATCAGGCCCCTGTTCAATTTCCAAGCAAAGTCTATGAGCTCGTATTTTGTCTCGCGATTATATCGCATCAAGACTGTGGCTATCTCAACCCCGCGACTCCGTCGCATCAGGGCGCCACCTTTTCATAATTCACCCCGCGACCGCATCGCATCAGGGTCTCAACCTTCGCCCCGCGTCTCACACGCCTCCGGGCCATGCCATGCAATGCCACAATCATATCTCATGCCACATCATAACAATTAACTCAAATTTTAAAAAAATCAAATTTCATAACCAATGGCCAATGCGCATGATAATATGTTTAATAAATTTCGTGGCATGCAATTCAATTCAAATAGTACTCAGGCACTCAGACACTTATATATAAAGGACGATCGAGAGATGAAATAATTTACATTAAGCACAAGGAAGCGTTTCTCAGCAACTCCCCGTACAATATATATATATATATATATATATATATATCCCAAGACTAAGCAGGACTGGATAGCATCATAAAGTCGTACCTCATCATCAACTGGTCACATCTACTACAGACCACTATACAGCAAGGCGACGGGTAAACATGTCAAAAGGTGTCCACAAAATCTACTAGGGAAGGGGGGTCAGGTCGCCAGTCAAAAAGTCAGGTTATCTTCCGGAGTCGCCTAGGAAGAACTGCTGGAATCCCTGGTGTCCTCGCTCTCCTCTGACGGCTTGTACTCGGAGAAAGTCTCTGACGGAACCTCCACAGAGTCTTCCATGGTCGCTTCCTGCGACTGCTCAGCTTGGTCTCCCTCCACGGTCGCCTCCTGATCCGACTCGGATAGATCTCTCTCGGACGGCTCCACCACGATGACCTCATCCTCTGGCGGTGGCACGAGAAACTCAGCTGTCGATGTCCGCTCCAGGCCGTTCCTCGAACCAACCACTAAGCCCTCGGGAAACTCCTGGTCTACTATCGTCTGACATCAAGGAGGTATGACACCCTCTGGAACCTCAAGGGGCTTCAGCGGTCCGACCTTCCTATCCCCATCCTATCTAAACCAAGCCTCAAACCGATTAGGCTTCCAGTCAGGTTTGCCCTCATCTACCCAAACTATTGTACATATCCTTATGTATATTTCCCTACCTATCGGGGAACTCATCGTAATACGCTGTCATCTCCTGCGGGTCCCCGAACCTGATAGGCCACATAGCTACTGCCTAGGATCTGTAAAGTAAAATTTCCCCAAAATGGGTGAGATACACATCTCAGTAAGAAAAACCTAACCCTAGGTCAGGTTGACCATCCATTCAAGCAGTCAAGTCACTCAACCTAGCCAACTCATAGGCTCATGCAGGTATGACATTCAAAATTCAATAAACAATAATGCATAGAGGACAGGCATGCATTTATATTCTCATGTCACACACAGTTGCACGTATATGCTCGGCCTGTCACTTCACCACATTAATCAACCTCTGCCTGCCTCATTCTCTAGCCCGTGATTAGATCACATCAGACTCGGCCCGCGTAAACGCATCAGGCCCCTGTTCAATTTCCAAGCAAAGTCTATGAGCTCGTATTCTGTCTCGCGATTATATCGCATCAAGACTGTGGCTATCTCAACCCCGCGACTCCGTCGCATCAGGGCGCCACCTTTTCATAATTCACCCCGCGACCGCATCGCATCAGGGTCTCAACCTTCGCCCCGCGTCTCACACGCCTCCGGGCCATGCCATGCAATGCCACAATCATATCTCATGCCACATCATAACAATTAACTTAAATTTTAAAAAAATCAAATTTCATAACCAATGGCCAATGCGCATGATAATATGTTTAATAAATTTCGTGGCATGCAATTCAATTCAAATAGTACTCAGGCACTCAGACAATTCACACATAGGCTAGGTCAAACAATCATTCTATAACGTCCAAGGGCGCATCAAGCTATTACATGCAAGGGTTTTCTCATAAATTATTCCGTTCGGCCCTCGACTTACCCAATCGAGTCCAATCCCCCTAGTCTCAGTTTAGGAAATTCCCTACCTCCGCTTAACAATGCAAATTTCCCCTCCTTGAGTCTCCTATGGTTCGGCCAATCCAAGTCCCAAAGCCGACTTGTCGCGCAACCTAGTTTAACCAATCGATTTGTCAAAATTCCAAGTTTAATTCCTCAATTCATCCATCCAAATCACTCATAACATACTCCTCATCATCTTAACACATCATACACACCAAATTACAACATAATCCCAGCCTATTCAGCCCTCCATGGAACCGGTTTGGCCCGGCATTGAACCGGTTCCATTCGGTTCTGTTCATGCCGGTTCCAACCGGCCTTAATCTATCTCAAATCCATCAAATATACACCATTCTACCTCTTATAATTTCTACCTAAGATTTTGGAAGTCTCACCATGAGTTTCAAGTCGCGTGGTTGCCGGAAAGTGTTCGGAAGTCGCCGGAGCACTCAAACACAAGATACCGGCAGATTCTGGGCATAATGTACAAGGGTGGTTCATGGTCAAAAACTTATCAAATAAATCCCAAATTTTTACCACAGAACCATATATATGTCTACTTGATCTCCACAAAATTTGAGCCAAATATTCCAAGTTTTCGGCTGTCTAAAGGGTTCAAAACCGAACCTACCTCAAATTGGAACAGATTCCGTCGACCTGTGGGAGAATGCTTGCCCCGAATTCCTCAGAGCTCCAAATGACCTGATTCAAGTTGGAGGACGTCGGTAAGATGTGGGGCTACGTCTGGGTGGTCGGTCGGAAGCAGGGGACGGCCGGAGGTGGTGGTCGTACGGACCGAACGGCGACGTCCGGCGGGATCGGCGAAAACAGAAACTGGAGAAGAAGAAGAAGAAGCTTGGTCTGCTCTTTGGGGGAGCAAAAATGGCCGAATGGTAGAGTGAGAGGGAGCAGAAGGAGAGCTTAGTATCCCCAAAAATTGATTAATTTGAAGTGATTGGTAGGTGGGCATTTAATGTGAGTTGATCTACCACCCTTGGATGCTTGACACTTGTATATTACTCTAACCAAGAAGATCCAATGGCCATCCCTTTGTCCTTCAATTTTCGGCAGCCAAGGGGGAGAGAAATGTCCATTTTTCCCTTTCTTCAATTATAAAGACAAAGTCCTAAGCTTGAGGGCCATTATGGTCATTTTACCCCCGACGTTCGAAACGTCGTTTTTATCGGTTCTGACTTCTTCGATATGGCGACGGCCAATCCAATTGACGTTGAAATTCTTGATTTTCCTTTTTCAAACTTTTCAGGACTCAATTTTAATCGTTCCTTCTACCAGACGTGATTCCAGCCTATTCCAAACTGACGGGCGACTTCTGCAGACTATACTCGTATCGATCCCGTGATTCTCATCACGTTTAGAGCTCGTCAATTTATAGCGGCCTTGATTGTCATGTAATTGCGAGGGCTTATCGCTAGTCCCTGTGGTCTCGATTGTCACAGTCCGATTTAGGATAATTTTGCAAATCGTACGTTGGTTAAGCGGCATCACCCGCGCTCCAATCGTACGACACTCGCATGGTAATCCTTAATCGTTCTTAGATCGGCCTTTTTACGGTCCTAAATATCCCCTCGACAATCCTTATGGTCAAAGCGCCATTTTCTATTCGAGTCTCCTAGGTCTACGTATCTCATCTTGCGTTAGCCTTTCCCCTTTGGTCAAGCTACTCAAATTGATCAGATTTGAGCGAAATACAACTAAAATATATCGCTTGATATATATAAACTTCTCATTACAGAATATGAAGTTGATTGAAAATCAGAATGTCACAGCAACCCAACGCCATGACCCCCCCACTTAAATACAAATGCTCATATGGGGAATCGAACCTAAGATCAATGCGCCTAACCACACAATCTCAAGTGCGCCCTAACCAATTGAGTTATCCATGGGTGGGTAACGTCAATTTTTTTTATAACCAAGGTGTCTAGGCAAGCTTGCGCGCACCTTGACTATTTTTCGAGGGAGACTAGCACAGCAACTCACCGCCATGGCCCCCCACTTAAATACAAATGCTCATATGGAGAATCGAACCTAAGATCAATGCGCCTAACCACACAATCTCAAGTGCACCCTAACCAATTGAGCCATACATGGGTGGGTAACGCCAAATTTTTTTTTTATAACCAAGGTATTTGGGCCAGCTTGCGCGCACCTCAACTATTCCTCGGGGGAGACTAGCACAGCAACCCACCGTCATGGCCCCCCACTTAAATTGCATGTGCTCATTTAGGGAATCGAACCTAGGACCAGTGCGCCTAACCACACAATCCCAAGTACGTCCTAACCAACTGAGCTACCATGGGTGGATGGTAACGCCAACTTTTTTATCTTTATAAAATAGGAAAAAGAGATTTGCAATTTTTTTTTGTAAATTTTAATGGACATGTGCATATAAATAGCGACATTTAAAGTGATTATTGGCAAACTCATTCTTATATGGGTATTACATGTCATTGAATAGATGATGATTGAAACATTTAAAAGAGTTATTGTATTTGGAGTTTGTGATGATAGGTATACAACAAATAATATTTATGGAATAATTATGCAAGTTTTAAAAGAATAATTTTTGCTCAATAAAATTTTTTTTAGTTGGTTTCGATAATGTCGTGGAAAATACCGCCTCAATTCTCAATTTAGAAAAGATTTATAAACCCGCTTTTGGTGAATACTTTTTTCACATAAATGTGTTTGCCATGTTTTAAATTTATGTGTACAAGATGGTTTAAAAACTCATGATGTTTTTTCTCAACCCAATAAAAATAGCAATTTAATTTTTGTGGAAATATCCCCACATTATGAAAGAATGGGGCGGATTTTGTGGAACACATGGAAGAAAAGGAAAAAAAATTCAAAAGATGTTCCAACTTGTTAGAATTCTACATGTGAGTTGCTTAATCAATATTTTGCATATAAATATTTATTATGTACATTTATTTTGGCTAATGTTTCTCAAATTAATTTATACCCACAAGAGTTGGTTATTTGCAAACAAAAAAAAAAAGATTTTTTTAAAAGTGTTTAATATGCAACTTATACTTTATCCGGTGTTTATTATCCTATTACGTATTTATTTTTAAATGAGTATATTAATATTACTGGTGTTTTTGAAGAAAATAAAAAAGATGATCAATTAGGTCAAACTATTATAGCAATGCAAACAAAATGACTGCATTATTATACTAAAATTCCTCTTATTTATTTGGTAGCTTGTGTTTTCGATCCATGTATCAAATTAGATGGTTTAGTTAATTATTTGACTAGGCATTATGATTGTTTACATTTGGCTAAAATGGCAGATGTTAGAGCTATACAAATAGTGGTTAAAAATGCAATCGTAAAATTGTATAATGAATTTTATAGTAAATATAATTTAGATGATAGTGGATCGTCCCAACCTAGTGACGTAAAAAGTGGAAACCTAGGTAAAATTTGCCGAGGGTACAAACTTCTTATGAATAGGCAATAAAAAAAGGAGCAACGGGAAATATTTCTGAAATAGAGACCTATTTAACCATTTTTTTTAGTTTGGTGAATCCGAAGGCGGCACAAATTTACGATTCTAGAGTGGTAGAAAAGTCATTCAACTCAATTTCTAATTCTCGCTCTCATCGCAAGACAGTTGAACAATACCTTGTTCGACAGTTGCGATTGAACAAACATTTAACGCTAGAGGCAACATTTTGGATGACTGGGTTCAAGATTAGCTCTGGATTCGGTGGAGGCTCAAACTTATGTCGATGATTGGAAAAATGCTCATATTGACAACAAGAGATGGAGCGCGACAATGAAGCCGCATTCTTCGATGAAGAAGATACCACCGCCATGGGTACCAATACCAAAATGAGTAATGACGATTGAAAATGACGTAGTGTTGACACCTAAATTTTGACTAACTTTTTAAGCGTTTATCTTGCATAATAATAGGAATTAAATTTTAGTTCCTACAAAAAATAATTAACTTAGTTTTTATATTTATTTTAGCATACATTGCATTCACATGTTCATCGGACTGGCAATAGACGGACTTAATCAAGGTTTTAAACTTAATTGAATTATCTGAATTGAACCTATCCCAAAAATTTTAAGCAATACGGGCAGATTGTCCTTCGGGGCTTAATTTAAAAATGTATTGTGATTCGGGGTCTATTTCATAAAGAGTCATAAATTAAAGCCCCTAATTGACCTAATTTTCCCTATATAAGCATGCTTATGCTTCACAAATGAGGAGGCGACATAATCTGCACATACGGCACATTGAGAAAGAATATGTTCCCTGGAGGTCGGCAGAAGTTATTCGGCTCATGCATTATTAAGACTTCACGTGAGACACAATTTTTTTTTTTTTTTTTTTGGCAAGTTCACGTGAGAGCAAGGTAAGGGAGAGGCGAGTTTCGAACTGTAGGGAAGAATCAATGTTCGATCGCCTCTTGCCTTCTCAGCCCATCCTTGCAGTTTTCTGGAGCTGTGGATGCGGTTTTCAGCCTATCCCTGCGATTTTCAGGTTATTGTTGTAGTTTCTCTGATTTTTCCCTGCAATTTTTGTACTTATTCTTGCTAGGAGTGAGCATGGTTCTAGGGTAGAACTTGGAACCTGTGGAACCACCGGTGGGAATCAATTGGTTTCAGGTCTCAAAATATAGAAGGTAGGTTTTAGATTCCAAAAATTAGGAAACATACGGTTCCAGGTTCTACGTAGGTGAAACTTGAAACCGAAACCTGAAACCCGAAGCAAGCTTACTAGTTAGTCCTGGTAAAGCCCCAAGACGGCGTATTTTTTTGAAACGAGGCCCTCGGTAACGCGACATAAAGACTCCTTTATTTTTGAAATTTCATAAACATAAAATAAAACTGAACTAAATTAAATGATAAATGAATAAAAAGAAAAAGCAAAACAAAAAAGTGACCTTTGAAAAAAGGGGAAAAAAGCCGGCTATCGGAATCGAACCGATAATACATGTCTTCACCTCATTTTGAGGTATTTCATAAGGACGACGATGAGTATGTAAATCAAAACCACTTTATCATTGAGTCTTTTACTTTATTATTGTTTCACAATATTTATGTGTCTAAATATAAGTTGTGGTTAGTAGATTTTAGTAGTATATGGTGGTCATTAAATGTAATTAATCACATTGATTGATCGTTCAACCAAGAATATATATGGAACTAATCACATTGATAACTCATCTTTATATGGTGCAGGTTTTTGTTTATTATTTGGGACTAATTACCCCGCGGTTTATTTGCAATTTGGCTGCTGTTTAGTGATGGTTTTACAGTCAATTGGTGCTCAAATTATTGCTGCAAATTAAGTCTTGACGAATCTACAAAAATCGTCTTCCGCCGAAGTCTTCAAAGCTTGCGTAAATCCCACTGGGCGGTCCACCTAACCTTGCTTGTTAGATAATTCGTTTGTTTGATTGAATATTTGATGGAAATTGCTTGGTTGCTAGATAGATTATAGTTACTTAATTTGAAATCTCGAATTTGGAACATCTTGAGATATTGTGCATATATATTTTCGGATCGCTTTGAGCATATCCGTGAGAATGTTGCCTATTCTTGCACTTTTGAAATTTTTGTTATCATGCTTATCTTTTTGGATTCCTTACAATCTTCTGGTGATAGGATTTGAAGTAATCTGAATTTTAATCACATCTTGTAAGATATCAACATATTTTCAAAATAATATAACAATATCTCATGGTCTAATTAGAATTTTTGAAAATATTCAAGATATTTTTAAAAGTTGGGGAATTATCTGAACATATTTTGAATATCCGAAGAATATAATTTTCCTAAATTAAAAAAGATGTGATACTTTGAGGATAGGGGCTTACCCCTTTAAAATTCGGCATCTATCTCTAATTGGCCGACAATTCATTTTAATTCAAATATTTTTATAATCTAATACATGCTCCCTTGTGCCTTGTCTCTCGAAATTTTGTACAATACAGATGACTATTTGACTTCATCCCCGAAGTACGACGTTATCTGCATGATGAAATTGTCTAACCCATCCCTTAACTTTGGGACTAGACCGACAAATTTCATAATTTATAAATTTACTATTTGACCCTAACCTCGGGTTATGACGTGAATAAATTACCTTTTGACAAAGCGGATTCATCGGAAAAATTCGGAATATGAGGTGTATTATTCTCAAGGTTTATTATAATTTTATTTGATTTATTTTTCATAAAAAATCATTAAAAAAATCATCATGTCCCGACCATAAATGATTTTTTTCGAAAATTACATCTTAAGTTGACTATTAATATAAATTGAATTTTAATTAATCAATTTGTGTTTATTGTCAAACGAAGCTGCATCAAATCATGAAAAAAAAATTGAAAATTCATTTAAGGATCAAACTTTCATGTGCATTTCATATAGTATAATTCTCATTCATGCATTTTTATGTTATTAGAATAGTCCACTTCATGGTTTATGTCACGTTTTCTTTATATGTCATTACATCATGACACATTTCACTATATTCATGCATTATTCCACGTCGTTTAGGGTAACTTTTGCATTTCATGCATATTATCCGTTATTCATGCATGTTTTCATGTCATATTTTGTTACATCATATCATATCATATTTCATGCATGCCATGTCATCTAGGTTCATTAATTTATGTGCATATCATTTAGGTTAGAATTCATATCTTCCTGCATTAAAATTTGAATTTTATTTTCTAAAGTCGTCATGCATAGTTATTTTCCTCATATGGTTTCATGTCGCATTGCATATCATCTAGTTGCATTTGCATAACATCCAAAAATATTTGCACCTTAATTCATTCACTGAAATCAACTGAATTTGACAATCAAGAAAATTTTTCACAAGAACGGTACCGAAAAGGTGTTAATTGAAAAATTAACATAATCAAATCCCTAAGCCTAAATCTTTGGTTAGCAGAAAATAAAGTATTTTCTCATACTTTATTTAGGTATCTAATCTACCTACCAAAAAAGATTAGTGGAGTCTCCTAAAACAATGAAACCTAAGTTGTGAATTAGTAGGGCTTGGGAGAGTCCGTATTATGTTAGTTAATTCATCTAATTAACCTAATAATCCATTAACCCGGAATTCAATCCAAATTTTAGGTCTCGACAGGTAGTATGGGGTGATCAAAGGTAAAAGAATTACATGGGTTGTGATTCTTTTATTTCCACGAAGATATATTGTCGTTTAATGATAATTCATTAAGTTCAAGCACTTCCCCCTCTCTTCCGCCTCCCCCCAAATTTGATTACAATTTACAATTTGTATTTGATAATTTATTATTTCATAATTTCACAATTTATTATTATTTTATTTGTAATTCATTATTTAAAAAATTAAATTTTAAAAATCGTAACAAAAATCGAAATCGGCGGTTCCTTTTTTAGTTTTGAACTGGACTCGGGCCATGAACTGGCCCGAAACCGCCGGTTCAATATCGAAACTGGAACCGCCCCTTAAAGCTCCGGTTTCGGTTCACCCATGGCCACGAACCGGAACCGGCCGGTTCCGGCCCATGTCCATTACTAGGTACATGGCTTCTGTAGTACTAGTAGTGTTAAATTGATATATTGACGCTCGACCCAGCAGCATACATTCCATGATTGAGTATTAGATTGGTTAATGTACAATTAAAACGTTCAAGCTCTTTTCCGTCCTAGTGCAATTGATACTTATCGTATTTAGCTTGAACTTTCTCTGATTAAGTCCTTTCATTGGTTCATTTTGATGGTTATTCATAGAGGTGTCAATTTCAAAAAAAATAAAAAAATAGAGGTATCAATATGGGTCTTTGACTCGCTTTTAACATGCTTTTATACCCTTGGTCATATATGAATTCAATTTAATCTTATAAAGTTTGTTCAAATATTGGTCTTAACTCAGCCCATTTTCGGCATGTGCCCTGCGGCTTCTCGAGCACCCACTTATATGTGGGCCTCAATTCAATTATATTAGTTTTTATTTTTTATTGTAATTTTTTATAGTTAAAACAAAGAAAAAAATAAAAGATGTTCTAGAATAGCAGTCCGCGTCGCTCGAGAAAATAGAAAATCAAGTCAAAGTAAAAAAAATATTTAAAAAATAAAAAAATAATAATTCTTTGATAACAAGAAATTATTTCTAAAAAATAGATAATATTTTATTAGAAAAATAGACACAAATTATCTTTTAAAAAAATTAAATTAATTATTTTAAAAAAATCAATTGCATGAAATTATTTTAGCAATATCATTTTTAAAAAAAATTATAAGAAATTAAATATTTCATGATTTAGTTTAATATAGAAGCATTTAATTAATAAGAGTCGAGCCGAACATAGGTTGGGTCGGATATGAGTCGTTAGATTTGTACTTTATGAGGATGGGTCAAAACAGATTAAATGAATTAATACGGATTGGACCATATTCGATCAGCCCCGAACCCGACCTGATTCTCTTGTTTGACACCTTTGGTTCATAATACTTTGTAACTCATTTTATGTTTAGTGGAACTAGAGTGGTTTATGTTAGTTTCTAATTCTCGTTTGATATTGAAGCTAAAAATGTTGTGTTTTTGCGCGTGGTCGGTGCTTTAGTCTTTAAATTTAATTGGCTTAAATTTAGAACCGAAATTTTATTGCAAGTCTTCAAAGATGATCTTGGTTTTTCATAAGCAAGCCTCAACTTTCTGAAACAGCAAAGATAGTGGATAATTATTTCCCCAACCAAGTACAAATGACTAGGTTAAAATTTTAAATCGAGACGCAAAACATCACAAACAAAATGGAAGGATGGGATTCGAGCAATATTTCTCACTCCTTCGCAGGCTTCGCCGACGCTAGCACAGAGTTCGCATGTTCTTGCACCACCTTCCAAACCATGGCTACGTGCCTCTCTCTCACCAGTGCGCCCCCGACGCAGAACCGTATGGCATAGACGCCTCCAACCAATGCATGAGTCATGAAGGCCCGACCTGAAGCATTAATAGCTTGAAGCAAACGTGCATTGATCCTGTTCACCTCTTCTGCCTTCCATGCTTCACCGTGCCCGTTTTCGAGCACATGACCATTTGTCACGTTATCGATTACTGCAGAAGGATGAACCCTGAAGCAGATCATTGCGAAATGTCTTGGGAAAGCAATCTCGAATCGGCCATCTTCCTCCACGAGCTCCCCGAAAAACTTTGCCAATCCACAGTGATTCCTGATGTGATTTCTCAGGTTGTGTTCTCCATGGCTTCTTAGGACAAGCCACAACTTCAATGCCCTGAACCTCCTGCTCAGAGAAAGTTGCCAATCTTTGTAGTCCACCACTTGTTTTGAATCGGTTGCCTCATTCTTGAGGTACTCTGGGTCTGTTAAAAGGGACTTTACTAGGGCACTAGGGTCCTTTAGCCAGAGACAGCAACAATCAAGAGGGGTCAATAACCACTTGTGGGCGTTAAAGCTAAACGAGTCAGCAAGCTCAACCCAATTGATGAATTTCCTGTACTCTGGGCATATGCAAGATGCCCCTGCGTAGGCAGCATCTACATGAACCCACATGCCGAATTCGTTGGCAATCTTGCATAGAGGTGTCAGTGGATCCACCGCCATGATCGAAGTTGTCCCGACCGTGGCACACAAGTATAGTGGAATTAGTCCCACCTCAATATCCGAATAGATTGTGTTCCTTAGCGAGTCTGGTGACAGGCCAAATGATGTCGACCTGGTCGTCTTTATGGTTCGGAAGTTCTGCAGGTCGATTCCCACGATCCGAGCTGCTTTCTGGAATGAACAATGTGTTTGGTCCGAACCATAGATGACGAGCTTTGTGATAGAATCATGTCCTAGTCTTCTCAGGATCTTATCTCTTGCAGAAGTCAGGGTGCAAATAATGGCCTCGCAAGTATTTCCTTCAATGACCCCCCCACCGCATCCCGAGAAAAGGAATGGCGTTGGCAAATCGAGCAATTTCCCAAGCCAGTCCATGACTAGGTTCTCGAGCTCGGTGGCGGCGGGGGAAGAGAACCAGTTGAATCCCGCCACATTAAACCCAGTGCAAAGCATCTCGCCAAGCATCCCTGGAATGCTAAAACTGCTTGGGAACTAGTCGAAGAAGTTGGGACTTTGCCAATGAGTCAAACCCGGCACAATGTACTGATCTATATCATCAAGAATGGTTTCTATCGATTCTTGATCAGATGGAGCGGAATTCTGGAGGCATTTGGAAAGATATCCAGGTTCGACTTGGCTAACAACCGGGTACTTTTCGACATTTTCGTAGTAGTCGGCTAGGAAGTCTATGATCATGTGTCCTTGACGCCTGAATTCATCAGGATCAAGTGGATTCATGATCTTGCCGCTGTTTTTTTTTTTTTTTAAAGGAGATGTCCATAACATTCGGATCGGAGGCTTCTTATATGTGGATGGAGCAACAAAAGGTGTGGTTGTGGACGCCATTATGAGTTAAAGAGTAGTGAAGTGGGTTACTCTTCCACGCATTGAAATCTCCACCCTTCATGGCGCACCCCCATGTGAAGGGTGGGGATTTCAATGATCCCCTATCATTACGGTAGGGGATTCGGATCCCACGGGGCCACCATTAAGTTGGACAACAACAGAGTTATAACGTGACTTTTCTTTGACATGATTATTGTTCGGAGAATACTCTTCAAAACGTGAAGTCGTTTTCCCGGTCCCTCATTTTTAAAGCCTAACTGCCAAAAAGGTCTGTCGGCCCAGCAGAGTGATTTCAAAGCCGATAAATTCAAGCAAAAACGTCATCAGGTGACGAAGGCGTAATCATTTATACTTTAAACACAAGTCCTAAATCTAATGGACAGAATCCAGAATACAATTGGGTCTTAAGTCTTAACCAATTCAGTTGGTCTAATCAAGTCTTATTTGTTAGAGATATGGTTTATCGGAAAATACGGTTCCTTTTCTTGAAATGATTGCGTAATTAATTGTGAATTGAGTCACGTACAATTAAGAGAAGCATCTTTTGTATATCTTTTTTCTTTATTGTTTTCCATACAGTGTATTATACGTAAAGCCTTATACGTACAAAGTCTTTTTCAGAAAGTAATACACTTACAGATTTCCGAATTCCTCTGTTTCTTCTCTATTTCAAGCTATTTCAGGTCATGATATGAGAGTGTTTCCTCCTTGCCTAGCTCTCGCAACTCATTCCGATTTCTTTCCTTTGTTCGTTTTTGAAAAATGACACAAATGGTCTCAGAACCTTAGCCAGATTTGCTGTGTGACCCTTGAAATTTTTACTTGTTCAATGTGGTCTCTGAATTAGCCCAATGTGCAATGTGATTCTTAAAGTCCTAATTTGTTCAACATATTCACTTGATTTCTGGTTCATGTTCAAATTAGCCTTTGGATGAAATGAAAATGTTCAATGTTATTCCTAAATTAGAAATACTAGAAAAATAATATTGAACATTTTTATATAGTTTTAGGAAGCAAATTGAACATGCATCAAAAGTCCAAATCTGCATCATATAAATTGGAAATTTATAGATCATATCAAACAAATTAAAAATTCATGAGCTTGTGCGCATATGACGCACAGACACGCCCAAAGTGGATAGTTTAACGTGCCCAAAATGTACACGTGGTTATGTGTCGACTGCTTGTAGATCTTGTGCACAGCGCGCACAACATGTGAATAGCAACTGTTGCTGATCATGCAATAATAGTGTGATCAACAACAGTTGCTCAAATAAAGAGCGAGTGTGTCCATTGAGTGGGATCCGGATCTCCTATCTTACTTCTTGTAAGGTAGAGAGATCCCCACCCTTCACATAGGGGGGCCCACCTAAATGAAGGGTGGGGATTATCCTGACTTACAAAGAGGTTTCTCTCTTTTATTAGTGTCGTGATCCATGTCCCATTGAGTGTGAATCAGCGACAAAAAGATTTCTCTCTTTTATTAGTGCTGTGACCGAAATATCAAGAGCCCCGAGTATTGTGTCCACGAGATTACTAGCATGATTAGAGTGGTAATTAACTAGAGTACTTTCTTCCATTCGACGTGCGATTGGTGGTGCGTATGAACTAAAGGTTCAACGTTTGTGGGACTTGAACTAAAGAATATCATAACCAAATCGTTTTAGACCCGCTACGAGAGGTAATCCATGTAATCCCCTTGTCCAATTCGATTTTTTTTTATTGAAACGCGTTAACAACGTCTCTGGAAATATATGAATGGAAATGAATACGCTTATTTCACTCTTAACTCACGGTCCCCGTCCAAATACTTTCCTTTCGCATTGCTGATTTTCCTATCATCTCCTCTCTATTTCCATATGCCAGCTGAAAGCCACTTTTCTGAAACGGTGTCGCATGAAATTTATTTCTTTTCTCCACTGATCCCCTTTCTTGCCTTGTTTGGCGCCGGCCGACGTTGCTCTCTTGGTCGCCGTCCTTTTTGGTATTGTATTGCTTCGTGCTTTAGAACGGCACATGCTAATCATGTGGACCCCTTCTATTCCAAGGGAGTAAGGCTGAATTTATTAGAAGGAGTTTAGAGCTTGATCTTGAATTTTCTAATGAGTTTAGGCTCCCTTTCTCCTATTTTTACAGCCCGGTCGTCATCGGGCCAATTCAAATACAATTCATAACATGACCTATATTTTGTTCAATAAGGACATGCTAATTTGAAACGGAAAAATGTCGCTAATTTTTAAATGCGGAACAGAACAATAAAGAACGCGAATGCTAAATTATGCAACATCCATATTTTTTTTTCGGAGTCGAAGTCCACCTTCGGCAAGTTCAATCCCTAATTTTTATGAAATGTATGAGAGATATTTGAATGGAAAATTGTAGGTGTCAACCATCGTAGCTACCATAACCAAGCAAAATTTCTTACCATCATCCCTCTTGCGTCTTGGCTTCTGGTTACTCAAGTAGATCTATGTGTGGAAGCTGCATTGCTGGGCTAGAAAACACAAAACTTTTAGAGTTAGAGGAACGTTTGATTTACCGAGAGTGTACGCTTTGCACAATTCATGATTTTTTTTCAGACATTCTGGGCAACTTTTGACTTAGAGGAACCTTTGATTTAACCAGCATCGCCCCGGTGGCCGCAGGCTAAGGTAGCCTTGCCAATCATGAATTAGGATGCCGTTTACCTACGGCCACTCACCGGCAAGCTCGCTGGACCTCAATGGGGAAAAAAAGAAAAGAAAAAAAATAGAAGGACAAAATAGAAAAGGGAAGAGAAACTAATAAATCATCTAAAATTTCTAAAAAAGCTAAAAAAAATCATTAAAAAAAATCCTATTCAGCCACATAGGATAATCAGTATTCAAGTTGACAATTATCAACCTAAATTGACCGAGCATATACAATTGTTAAAATATAAAAATATTAAATTAATCTAATTAAAAAGTTAGAATTGAATTGATATAAATACAATAGATTTGAAAATTTTCATTATACTTTCCGGAGTCTTTAGCCAATTACTTCAAATTACGAGTCACCATCAAATGTGCAAGACTTTTTTCCACATTGGCGACCCTTTATTATTGCTGCTAACTGTCTCAGCATCAACTTTTCTTTAAGTGGCGCCTTAACTTACATCAACAATTTGAGGAAAGCTGCTGAGTGTACCATCAACTGTTGTTATAAGCCGATAAAATGAATTTCTAGCAAAAAAAAAAAAAAATCGATAAAATGAATTGATGGAAAAGGTAAACTCGACAAGGATGGCAGGTACATTTGGGATATTTTGCTACTTGCCCCCAGGTCCCCGTGAAATTTGCATGTGACCTCCCGGCCCCTCCCCAAGCTTTTCAATTTTAACAATGTCCCCCTCAACCTTTCAGCATCGACTCAGTGTCCCTTTCCCTCCTACCAAAAGTTTCCGGTCAAATTTATTGAAGCGAAATCAATAGATTGGGATTGGAAAAATGAACGATCTCCATGATTTGTCTTCCAGCTACTTTATTACATTTTACGGGCACAATTAGACTAATATTCTGCTCTTTTTTTTTCCGTGGCATTCGAACGAAAATCGAGCACACCATGTTCAGATCGCAAGTTAGAAATCTCCTATTAGTGTTTGCATCGGTCCATGAAGTCTTCATCAGAGCTCTTCTTCCGCTATCTCAGAGGTTGACCATCCTCCCAAAACTCTAATTGATTGATCTCGATTAGGAGTTTGTAATTCGTTGAGGACTCTTGTCGAAGAGACAGAGGGGCAAGCTTAGTGTTGCCGTTATTTTGGTTCCATTCCATGTTCATTCGACAGGATATTCCTTTTTCTAAAGAGGGTAAATAGGGAGTCGGTGGACGATTTTGCCCTCCACAAGTTGAATTATGGCATGCAGGACTTGTTGTGACTTCAGGCGAAAGTTGACCGGAATGGTCCGCCGGAGGTGGACATTGACTCGATTTGGAAAGGTCGGAGGGGATAGTGCGTTGATTCTTAAAGGTTGGGGGGAGGACATTGTTCAAATTGAAAACTTGAGGAGGCGGATGAAAATCCCAAAAGTTACGGGGCAAGTAGTGAATTTCCCTACAAATCACGATCATAGTACCAGAGAGAGTGAGAGAGTGGGAGGGAGGGAGGCGAGGAGCCATGCAAAAACGAGGTTCTAATTGCTCTATATCGCCCAAAAAAAGCGGCATTGGAATAGAACCACGTTTTCAAAGATGATTGTTTGATATCAAGTACCAAGTGACTTCGCTTTCTTTATCTTTTTAGCTCCAATTACCTAAAAGAAAGTACAAACCTTCATCGGCCTTCAATTCTTTCATCTATATTTGCGTTCCATATAGAGGTACTCGTCTTCTAATCTCATAAATAGTCTAGGCAGTGCCCTTGGATCCAAACGACACCCTTTCTAAATCACAAGCGGTCTGGCATAGCATTCAGCCTCGACCATGGCTTCCCCTTCCATTGATGGTCCCATAGGTGGTGGTCCACCGCCTTAGTTTGGCCGGCAAACACCGGAGGGCAAAACCAACCCTGAATGGATACGCTGAGTTCGACCCAAAAGGTGGATGCGAAGTAAATGTCAAAGTTGGTGTGGCGATGTCAGTGATGAAACGCGAAATTGACTGCGAGATGTGATGACAGCCATTTGGGTCTACGCATCACAAAGAGAAGAAGTCCTCTTGCGTTTGTCCCGGGAGAATCCTCCGATATTAAGTCCGAGGACGATGAAAATGAGGGAGAAAAGTAATGTCATTAGGTTTGTGAGATTTCTGTCCAAAAAAACAAAGAAAAGAAAAGGGGTGGGGGTTGTGAGACTAAATATGGTTAAGGAGTTTGTATCTCGTATTGATAGTGTGGATGAATGGGCTAACCCTCCATTTGAGCCATCCTCCTTTTAGGCCTTGTGCCTTGTGGACTCTATATAGTTTGCACAATATTCATAAGGTATGATGTGAATTGTACGAATTTAGACTTGCTTTGAAGCAAAACGCACCAACCTTTTGCCGTTGGGACAAGTATGGCCAACCTTTTGGCTTGCGTTAAAAGTTCTTGTTATGACCTTTTTATCCGTCACAGGCTCACAGCCTCAAAGTATTTATAGGAATGCCATCAGGGTAGTAGCTTCTTTAAAAAGCCTAATCGATTCTTCTTCCTTCATAGTAAAAAATAAAATAGACAATTCTAATAAATAAAAATGGTTGATAGGAAGCCAGATATGTCTTCTTTTACGCTTGATGGATTATATAATGAAGAGAATGCTCTCCTGAAAAAATATTTTTGGCTCGAGAAACTTATTGGGGATACAAAAGAAGGGAAACACGTTATTGCAAGAATGATGACTTCACCGGCCAATGAATCAATGTTAGGGGTACCATCACGTCAATTTCCCATCGGACGATCCACATCAACTTTTGTGGGGAGAAAAAATTTTAGCCGGGAAATTTTGAGGAGGAAAAATTTTGGGTCACATCAAAGCTCGACCGTTGGATGTGAAATGGATAGCTAGATGGACGTTTATGTTACCCCTTGCCCTATCATAGATCCCCAATGTTAGGGGATCCATTTCCGCCAACGAAAGGCTTGATGTTATTTAAAAATGAGAACAATTTAAAGAAGCATGAGAGATAAGCGTCAAATTGAGTCTTCGAAGTTCAGAAAATGTGGAAAGGAAAAGTTGCACAATTCATTTCAAACCCTTCTTAAAGGAGTGGCTTAGCTTTCGGGCATGTTGCAATTTCAGGGCGAGAGCTGTTTTCCGCTCAATTTCAATTCAATTGATAGGATTCCTTTCGGAGCTAGGGGGGTGAAAAAAATAAAGTTGGTGAACGATGTTGCCCCCCAACAATTTCAAAAGATTTACATTCCCTTTATTATAAAAAAAAAAAAAAAAAAAAAAACCGGTTCCCATGTAGAACTTACTTACGAAGCCTTAGTTACTGAAGACAGTCGTCAAAGCCAAATTCCAAAGATGGTTGCCTGTCTGTGTTATACAAACATGTTGTGGCTTATTTAAAATCATGTTGTGGTTTTCTTTTATTAATTTTCTCGAATTGTCTATGTCAATTAAATTGCAAACACGCTGAGATGAATTAGTTTTGGACATGCGACGGGGGTGCGATTTATTTTTACCATTGGGGCTGCCAAATAAATTTCTTGATCATGTGACAAAGAGTTACTTAGGGTCTGCATGATAACACTTTCAGAAGTCAATTTCTCTGCCAGAAGTCAATCTGGTAGAGAAATTCATTTGGTAAAAAAATTGACTTCTGGTAACATTTTTCATTTCAGGTAGGATCTTTTTCTTCTTATAGGATTTTTTTGCCACTTTTAAGGAAAAAAATTTAACTTCTCAGCTCTAGAATCACTTCTTAGACCACACCAATCTCTGTCGACTATCGCCTGCTAAGGGTGATCGGTTTTCAGTCCGGTCTGGTTCTCCTCAAGATCTGAGAACCAAAGCGGTGGTCTTCGATTCTCAATTTTCGAGAATCGAGAACCGGATCACCGGTCTGGTCCATTAGACCGGACACATGCCCAAAAGTATATATATATATATATATGCACCATTCCTACAGAATTTCTGCGTCGTAACCATGTTCCCAGAATGTTTTGTCAGTGGCATCTTTAGTTCTGTCGGTGCTAGAGAGCACATTCACCCAATCCACTAGATTACCCTTGAATTCTTCATCAGGGATGCTCACCTCTGGCTTTTGCCTCGTTACCAACTCCAAAAGCACCACACCAAATGCATAAACATCCCTCTTCATCGAAGCAACCATGGTGCTCGAGTATTCTGGAGCAATGTAACCAAACTCCCCTAAGTCGCCATTCACAAAACTGCTCCCATTGGACTTCGAGGTTGTCATGAGCCTTGCCAAGCCGAAATCAACCATTCGTGCCTCAAAGTCTTCATCAATAAGGATCACGCTGGAGCACAAGTTTTGATGCACAAGTTTCGGCACCCGTGATGAAGCCAAGCGAGGCCTCTAGTGATCCTAAATCGGCCCGGAACCTGGTCGGCCAATCCAATAAACCACTGCTTCCATGGAGCAAAGACTGAAGAGTGACTTTGGAAATGCGATTGTAAACCAATAACTTCTCTTTCTCCACTAAACAAAAACCCCAACCTAGTCGTCAAAATTTTGATCGGTCCGGTCCGGTCCGATCCTAGAAGACCCTAGAATAGGGAACTTGATCGCTCCCTCTAAAATCAGGAATCGGACCACCGATTTCGGTTCGGGCGGTCCGATTTGCTTACCCCTACCGTCTGCCCACTGCCACTCCTCATCGTCGGCCGTTGCCCGCCTCCCCCCCCCCCCTCCCCTGGTGCTTGCCCGCCGCCATCACCGACTATTGTCACCCACCGATCGCTGCCGCCGGCCAACCACTGACGACCGCGACCTACCAACTACCGCCGGCGAAAATATTGTTAATAATGTTTGAAAAGTAGAAATTTTTAACCATTACCAAACGAATTTCTCTAATCAGAAATCAATCTAGAGCAGAAGTAAATCAACTTCTGCTTTTGAAGAGAAGTAGATAAATCAAATTCTAGTCATAAGTTGATTTCTGGTAGATAAATGTTGCCATGTGCACCCTATTTTGATCATATGCAAGGTAGTGTTCCTAGCTTGATGAAAACAAGTTGCTCGTAGACAAAAAAAAAATCATTTAAGCACAAAAAGATTCAGGGACTAAAATATCAATTTCCAAATGTCACAATTTTTTTTACACAATTACCCAAAATTTAATACGGTATAACCGTGGATGTAATTTCTTCGTATTGCAAGAACTCTATATTTTTCTTTTGCTTCACTAGTAAAAAGCCCTAAGTTTAGGTGAAGATCAAATAGGGAAAATTACCAAAAAATTCCTAAACATATTACAATTGTGACAATTCAGTTTATCCGATCAATTTTGAACTGCCAACGCTGATGTGGATGCCGTCCGGCAAAATAACATTTGAATAATTTATTCGAATGTTTTATTTTTTAATCTTATTCTTCATTTTTTTCTCTTTTTTTTCCTCTACTATTCTTCTTCCCTAGAGACTGTTCTGCTTCCTCCTGGTAAAGATGACGGTGATCATGAACGATCTCACTCGAACTATTTCGTCTTGTGATTGAGAAGGTGATCCAGAAGCGACGAGTCTCCGGCGAAAGTCGCTACTACGGCCGCTAGCGAGGGGGAGCATCACTATGGTTACATAAGTTCGAGCCTCGCCAGATCTGGGTTGGTGAGGCACAACCTTGCGCAACCACGAGCCAGTACCAAATGCCCAAAGATGAAGGAGCTGTCTCGATGGAGATATGGGAGGACGACATGGAGAAAGGAGGAGGAGAGGGGTGTCTTAGTCCACCTCACTTTGCGATGGTGAGGTTGAGCCTCGCCAGATCTGGGTTAGTGAGGGTTAGCTCGCATAGCCACGATGAGGCGAGACGAGGCTCAAGACTTATCTGGTTTGCTAATACCAGACGACTAAGGATGAAGGAGCCGCCGCGAGGGAGAGATGGGAGTACGATCGTCAAATTCAATCTCGAGGAGCAAGAAGAACAATAGAGGGGAAAAAAAAGAAAGAGAAAAGAAGAAAAATGAAAAAAAAAATCAAGAGTATTATTAAAATATTAGTTCACAGAATGGTTAGCAGTGCCTAGCATTCATATCACCACCGGCCAATCAAAATTGACCAAATAGACTGAATTTGCACAATTACAAAAGATTTAAGACCTAATTGATACAATTGGATTTAGGATTTTTTTTGTTATTTTCCTTAATCAAATATTTCGTTCGTAGTTTGTATGAAACTAGTGAGAGATGTTTGGAAATGAAAGTCAATATATGACCGAAAGTTAATTACAATGTTTGCCCATCGCTAGGGAAAAAGTTTTTGTGGCCCGAAATGGACCGTTATTTTCTAGGAATAATGGTCCCGTTATTTTAGCTTAGCCTAGTTTAATATCGAGCGTAACTCGACTTCTATTTCTTCATCTTTTCTGGGTCCAAATACCTAAAGGAAAATACTGATGCCCGTCGTTAATTTCGGCACTCATTGAGTTTTTCGTATATATTTGTCTTCAAAAGAGATACTTGTCCTCTAATTTGATAAACGGTCTAGGCGGTGCCTTTAATTCCAAATGGCGTTATTCCCCAAATCACAAATCGTTTTGACCTCGTATTCGACCTCAGCCATCCGTCTACAGCGCCACCGGCGCTCCACCGCCATTTGGTTGCCGGCAAACACCTTAAGCGACGACTACCAAGTAATATATGGTAACTTCAACCCGAACAGTGGGCACGAAGTGGATGGCAAAGTTGGTATGGCGACGTTAGTGATGATGCGCAAAATGCTCACTTGGTCTTCGACGAACAGCATTTGGGTCGACGCAACACAAAGAGAATAGTGACATGACTAGGGTTGTTAAACATGAGCAAGGAGTTTGTCTGTACCCTGCATTGGTAATTTGATAGTGAGGATAAATGGGCCAAACTCTTCAATTGGGCCATCCTTCTTTAGGGCCTTGTACCTTGTGGGCTGGGCTCTGTATAACTGCACAGTATTCCAAGATACAACAGTGATTCATGAATTAGACTTACTTCGAAGCTGGGCCTCGAATAAAATATGACCCCTAAGTACTTTTGTCCTCGTCAGAAACTCCGAGGACAAATATGGCCAACGGTTGGGTTGTGTTGGAAACTCTTTTTATTACCTTTTTACCCTTCAAAGCTTCAAGTATGTACAGGAATGCCATCAGGGTTGTCGCTTCTTTAGAATCCCTGATTCGTTCTTCCTTCTTATAAAAGCTAAACTAGACAATTCTAATGAACAAAAATGGCTTAAGTACATCTGGAGTATCAAAAGTTGTGTACGGCGATCAATTTAGTTCCAAAACTTTCAAATTAATCAGTTTAGTGCTAATTTTTTGTGATTTCGATCACTTCAGTATTAAATGCTTGCATGGCCGCCGGAATGTGTATGTGGCGCCGACGTGGACTATTTACATTCAAATAGAGGCCGACGTGGCTCGCCAGAAGCTGACTCAGTATTGTGAAGAGGAAGACAACATCGTTTTAAATGAAATTACGCCTCATAAACCCTAATCCCCAAAATTGAATCACGAACACAAAAAGTAAACGAGCGGGTGAATGAATCTTATTCCAACGTTTTGATTTCGCCCCAAAATTAAAAGCCCCAGATCAAAATGGAGGGAAGGAGCTTCAGTAACAGTTCAAATTCAGTTCGGCCAGCTGAAGGTAATAGTGAAATTTTATGTTTTTGTGGGTTACCGAGTCCAACAAAAACATCTTGGACTCGTTTGAATCCTGAGAGAATATTTCATGGATGCGGCAGATATGGAGAGGGGTCGAAGTAAAAATATTTCAAATGGATTGATCAGAAATTCTCGAGTCAAGCCACAGACGTGATATTGGAGCTTCTTGAAAGACGGCGTGAACCTCTACATACATTCATGGACGAATTGAATGATGTCGATCCAAGAGAAGCTGAGCTGAAGGCTGTAACATCTCTAGCGAATCAATTGAAGAACGAACTGTCAACGATGCGAAGACAAAGGACGCGTGATCAAGGCATAATTATCGTTTTGTTATGTTGTGTAATCTATGTAATGTGTAAGAGTAATGTGTATGATCAAAGGAGACTTCTCAGTCTTCGATAGGTGAAGTTGGGTTCGATATGTATCTGTATTGTATAATGTAGTAATGGATGATATTTCTTTGGATGAAGGAGCTTGCCGAAGTATTTTTTTTTAAATGAACGGTTAATGCAATGTATTCTCGATTTTGATCAGTTTTTTGAGTTAACTATGTATTGTCAATATGATTTTGCTTTAGTTTTGGTCAGTTTTTTGGAGTAACTATGTATGGAGTTAGTGTATTCTTAGTTTTAGTTGAAGCTTTGCTGCAAAATATGTAGTTTGCTACAATTGTTTCGTCCCTCCCTTTGTTGATGCTGCTACAGCTGCTACATATGGGGGTCTTATGTTTTTTTTTGTTGTCCAGCATTTTTTATTTGAAGCTGTTTAAAGATTGCAAATATGTTGTTGCAATGAGCATTGGATCCGTTTAAAGATTGCAAACATATTGTTGCAATGAGCATTGGAGTTGTTTTTACATGTTTACTAGCTAATTTTATGATTTTGCTGCAAATGGATATCGGTTATAATATAAGTGTCATAAGTTGTACATTCTGATCACTCAAGTGCTAGTCAGGCTTAAAAAGTGTTCAATTAAGTGCCAAGTTTCTTTGAAAATGATCACTTAAGTGCCAACTTATTCTGAAAGTGATCACCTAAGTGCATCATCGAAATTTTCAATAACTAATTCATGCAAGCTGTATCATCACGTTGTACCAGCAAGTTGCTGGTGCAGATTGTGCACCAGGATGCACCAGCAACTTGCCGGTACACAAAAGTGAGCTTGCACTAGCAACTTGCTCGTGCATTACCATTGCACGAGTAGGTTTCAATGCACTCAAAACCCGCGAGCTAATAATTAATATCAGCCAATCAATCAACAATCACCTATAAACAGCCGCCAGTCAACAACCACCAAATATAGATCAGCCGCCAACAACATTCACAAACAGCCAACAAAATAAGAAGTGGAATCACAGTATAAATGCATAATTCAATAACAAGAAGCTCCAATTGAGCTAACCGTTTACACTAACAAAAAGTAAGAGTACGGGTTCCTAACAAAAGATAACAGCACTAAATCGGTACGAGTGTCCAACAACAAATAACAACACTAAATTAAAGGTGCACTCCTATCCTACATTCATATCAGTCAATGCTAACAACCCCCCCAGCTCCCTTCAATGGCTTTTTGATTTGGTTCATGATCCGAGCATTCTTTCTAACAAATGGAGGTTTTGGTTCCTCAATTGACGTATCAGGCACTGGTTGACATGAAACTCTTGTTGGCTTCTTTCTTGGTGGCTGCATTGGAGCTCTAGTTGTTGTCATCATCTTTTGCAATCTCTTCTTTGGTAGAGTTGTTGACTCTTGATTTGATTTCCTTCGAAAATAAGCATTTTCAAGCTTCTCCCAAGCTACAATACAATAAAAGAAGGATTGATTCAGGATTTTTTACATTACTGTCCTAAAATAGACAAGTCATACGAAACATACATGCAAAATAGTCATTCCAGTGCGGTTGTCTATGAATAGGCCATAACCATATTCCTTTAACCTCTTTCCAAGAGCCCCTCTTGTTTGCCTTGGAAGTGGTGGCTGTGCATCAATTTCTTTTGGCTCCGGAGGTGGTGGTGGTGGTAGCTGGACTGTTGTTGGTCTTCTTCTCACCTGAAGTGTGTTTACAAGGTTACACTATGGGCCATAAACTAATAAAAATAAAGAATGTACATCTTACTGGATATTTCCTCCTCGTTTGATTAACGGTAGATTCATGTGCACTGATGGAGGTGGCCAGGCTGTTCTTTCAGTTATTGGCACTTGAATTGGTTGTCCAACTTATTCTTCTGTTGGCCCTTGAGGTAGCTGCACATCATTTCTTGGTGCAGCAACTTGTGTTGACACTTGAGGTGGTGACGATTGGGCAGTTTGGTTAACTCTCGCCCTTCTTCTTCTCACTTGAAAGGTACAAATGAGGTTAGACTATTGCAAACCTAATAGGAAGACAAATAAAGCAAACAATGTATTATCTTACCGTATATTTTCTCGTCAGTTGGTGAATGGTTGTTCTTCTGGCGATCCTTGAGGAAGCTGCACAGTATGGCCTTCTGCTAGTTCTTTTGCCGGATTGGTAGCAATCACTTGTCCTCCAAGTTGCTTCCTCACTTGACAGCCTTTTTTATTATGCCCTAACTTATGGCAATACAAGCACATCATCTTTGCACCAACCTTGTTCGTCCTTTGTTTTGAAATCTCTCCCTCTTGCAGCCTTCGTCTTCGCTTTGACCTTCCTACTTCCTTCTTTAATGGTAAAGGTACCGGGGCATAACGATTGGTTGGCTCCCAATATTTGCTACTTCTAATAGGTTGCATCATGAACTTATACGTATCAAAATACGACCTTTTGCTGTAGCAATTAGCTATGTAATGTTCTAGGTTCTTTTCTTGATTTTGGACAGCAGAAATGGCATGTTCATAGGGAATTCCAACTAGTTGCCATGCCCGACATGAACACTTCCTCCTTTGAAGGTGAACAACATATGTATCTTCATGTTTCTTGATTTCCAACTCGTCATCGCCATTCCAAATTAGACAACATAACTTACAAGCAGCCAGATTGGCATCTAATGTCGTTGCAATCCGAGGACCACATTCTCTAGTCCACTTCGTAGCATTATCTCTTTTATTACGCAGCCTAGTCATGACCATAAGTCGTATATCCTCAAGCATGGAAACGATTGGCTTGCACCTTGCGGCTAATATGCTGCCATTGAAAGCTTTGCTAAGGTTGTTGTCGACGATATCGCACTTGAATTTTTCGCTGAAGAAAGCCATACACCAATGCTTCGCTTCAGTTTGGAATAGCACTTCGAAACCATCCTTTGTCAGCTCAAGCAGACCCTATTTTGCTATCCTAAAGTCAGTCATGTTCGTGTTCTTTGCAATTTGCCGGAATTGCTTTTGCAACTTATCCTCTTTGTACTTCTTCACCCAGTTTGCATATATATGCCTCGCACATATTCTATGTTCGGCATGTGGCATCAAGTCAGTTAATGCAGGAACAAGTCCCTACAATATTAAACAATCAATAATAGTAAGGAAAGGAAAAATGTAACATGATGAGCCGATTTCAAAAGAATGCAATGATCAACATAATAACCAACATAGTCGAAGTGCGCGCAAGCTGATCCGGATACCTTAGTTATAAAAAAAAGAACATAATAACCAAGTCTTACCTTCTGTTGTCACTCATGAAAGCCCAACCCCTCCCGTCGGTAATCTCCAAGTCAATCATCAAATTTTTCATGAACCACGACCAAGTATCCTTATTTTCTATCCTCACTACAGCCTAAGCTATAGAAAACATTTGGTTATTGCTATCCCTACCAATTGCAGCCAATAATTCATCCTTGCATAACTCTTTCAAAAAGCATCCATCTAATCCTACTATTCTTTTACAACCAGATAAAAAGCTTTGTTTGCATGCATCAAAGCACACGTAAAACCTGTCAAACATGGTCCTTTCATCAGGCAATGGCCTCTCAACCTTAGTGTAGACCCTACTTGGGTGGTTTTGAAGCCTACATTCATAGGCATAATCCCACACCTTGGCATATTCTCGCTTGTACTGACCCAATAGTTCTGTCATAACTTTATACTTAGCTCTCTTGCACTAATTCTCTAACACATTGATCCCTACTTGCTCTCTCACTAGCTGCTTCAAGTGAGGACCCTTAATCTTCGGTATCGCCTTGGTCGTGTTGAAGAACTGCTTCGACAACCATGTACTTGTTATCCTTTTGTTGTAAAAAATAATTGAACATGTATGTTCCTCCTGGAATGATCTAATTTGGAATGATCAGCTCATCTTGCTTAGTGCTGCGTAGATCTTACATCCACAATAACGTTGTGGACACCTAGCTCTCACATAATTTCGAAGAAATTCTAGAGTACTACACAACAATGGAGCTCTTCAGGATGGCATCCTTAAACTGTTTGGAATCCTCAAATTTCATACCAAGGCTCAAAATATGATTAGCTATAGATGGATCATAGGAATGGTACTTACTTTTCCTTCTACGCACAGTTGCAACTTGTCCTTCTTGTTCAAACTCATCACCAGAAGTATCAATCTAGTCGTCACTATCAATATCTTCATCGTCAGCAGTAGCTATAGCAGAACCAATAGTTGTAGCAGGTGTACGTTCTTCTCCAGTTGCTGTTTCACCTCTCTCTATTCTCCCCAGCCTACTTGTTTTTTCCTCGCAAAGTCCTTGCGAATTTTCTTTGACCTTTGTAGCTCCTCGTCGTCGTCGTCGTCGTCGTCTGCTACGAAGCTTCCATTTTCCACAACTTCATCATCGTTTTCATCATCACTGGATTCTGCAATTTTCCATTCTAATCCAGTAATTATCTCATCATATGTGTTGCTTACTCCTCTCTCCTCCTCGTCCTTCCTTCCCTCCTCCCTGTCCTCCCCCTCCCCAGGATACTGCCTATTAACACAATCCTCCATGTCTGCCCATTCCTCATGCTCTTCTACAATAGTTTCACCTCCATGAGAAGTGGAATCAATGCCTACTTCTCTTGTTTCAGTTATGTCTTCATCCCGAGCATCATCATCACATTGCTATCACTGTTTACATAAACTTTCATTTCGTTGCCATGAAGATAGTGACTAATCAGATCTTGAAACCCATTACCATCCCACAAAATTCTAATCCCATCCCTCAAATCCTTCCCAGGAAGACAATAGAGTAACTTACCTACTTTGAGGTTATAAAAGTGCACAATATCCCTCACGAAAGAAACATACGACAACATTATGACATCCACGAAAATTGTTCTGTTATTTCCACCTTCGTATTCCCACTCATCGGTACCAATGACAAAATTTCCTCCATAACAAGTAATGACGGCAACAAGATTCTTGTCCATGCCGGCACGAAAAGAAATAAAAATCATAAAGGTATCAGCTTTTGGGACCACAGTCAACAACAAATGCATATAGAGGTCCCCACAGGCCTGCTCTTTGATTAAAGACTCATTATTTGTCATGTAATATCAACAAAGGAACATGACAACCAATACACAGTGTTTTAGATTCCGCAGTTTCAAATCCCCACAGCAAACAAAAAGTAATTTTACACTGCAAACGCCTTAGAGGTCTGATTAAACAACTGAACCTTTGGGAAGCAAAAAATTCATATTCAAAAGGGACAGAAGGGCCCTCGAGGCCACTATTTTCCTTTTATCAACAAATCAACCACAGAGGTTGTGATTAAAGCAGCATACATTCTCAATGCATCAATTTCGAGCCTTCATTTTACCATATTTGCCCCTAATTTTTCCCCTAACCCTAATTTTCTCGTCGAAGCCCTCATTTCGCCCTGCTCGAGTCTCACTTTGAGAGAGGAACAGAGGACGCAAATGCATACCTCACAACGATGAGCAGGAGACGACGACGGTTGACCTTCGAATGGCGACTGACCAGCTCTAACTTGGCGATCGCGACTTTGATTTACGCATATGAGTCCCTATCACTCCACGAGTGACGACGATTTTGAAGAAAATAACAAGAGCGACATCATTTATCTGTACAATATATCAACGACGTCGTTTTTACACTCTCGCCCTTTATTTAAGCCATGTCGGATTCCACCGTGGCAATCGCTTAAAAAAAATCGCCATGTCAGATAATAAAATTCAATTACAAAATTCACGTAATTCACTTCACCGGACTTTGGCCGGATTTTGACCGAAATGGCACTGAAGTGCACGATTTTTTCCAAAATTAGCACTTAAGTGATCGAATTTACAAAAACTTAGCATTAAACTGATCGATTTGAAAGTTTTGGCACTAAACTTATCATCGTACACAACTTATGGCACTCTAGGTATATTTAAGCCAAACAAAAATGGTTGATCGCAAACCAGAATTGGCCAATGAAAGGCTTGATGTTAATTTGAGAATCAGAAGAATTTAAAGAAGCATAAGAGACATGCTTTCAGATCAAAGTATTTGAAGTTCAAAAAATGTGGACAGAAAAGGTTGCACCATTCATTTTAAATCCTTGTAAAAAGAGTGGCTAATCTTAATGGTAGTGATACTAGAAAATTCGCCCTAGATCTTAGGCTATCCGTAGGACTTGCTGAAGAAGATCCAGTACATAATTGATGATAGAACACTTAAATCAGCTTTTGAAAAGTGAAACGACTTTATAAAAGCTGGACTAACCAAGTAGAAGAAAATCAGAATTTGTTCCAAAAGGATAATCTATTTAGGCTACAGTTAGTCTTGGTCCAATTCTGAATCTAGTGTGCGAACAACTACATGTGAAAGGATAGTTAAATGGGTCACATTAATAGCATGATGATATTATCCAAATGCCTCGTCAAGAGGCTTTGGAGGTGTATCGCTCCTTGCAAATGCTGACCAATGCACTCTATGTGAAGTTACTCTTGTAGATAATCGCGAATTGATGATGTCAATCGAGATCGATCGGATTGAAACTCTAGCATATGACTTGAATTGGGCCACTTGCTCAAAAGTTTTGGGTGTTCTTATTATCTCAAACAGATACAAGGGATAAATTAGACCAAAAGCCTACCACAGACGGGATTTTGGCTATTGTAGCAAGATTTGGATCCCCTGCCAAGCCGCAACCTTAAATGAACGGCCTAGATCTCTTTAAATTGTAGCTATATTTTATTTTTTATTTATTTTTTTGGAAGAGATATGAACCGTACGTTGTTGATCGAACGGCCCAGATTCACCTAAATACACCTTGCCAAGGTTGCAGCTTGGCAAGGGATCCAAGTCCATTGTAGCATATGCTTTAGGAAGAAAATTGTGCGGTTTGTCACTTTCTAAAAAATATAGAAAAAAAAGCAGTTTTTAAATGCTTAGATTAAAAAAAAAAAAATAGGCTTGTAGTATCTGCCATTTTAGCTACTATGCTTATGAATTTGTGTAACGTCCATATTGCTGCTCAAGAGTTTGTATCAAAGAATTTCTTTGCTAAACTTGTCATCCGAAAAGCCATCGAAGTATATAAGGAAAAAGACTAACCCTAGAGACAAAGAGAAAATCAAAGCCATGAGCACATAGAACAAAATCTCGTTGTGCTACCGGAAAACCATTGAGCACTTGGAACTTTCGTAGGATTTGTGAATCGTATTGAAACATTCCACATCGCATGACCCAGAAAAAAAAAAGATAACATACAATATCTTTCCACTTATTAACTTAAAATTTTGAATTGGACTTTCCAAAATAGTATCAGAGTTAAATTTTGCCCTTTTGGCATGGGCGTCCCACCACTGTAGTCAACTTTCACGTGACACACCTCGGGGTGTTGAGATATCTCACGTTGTTTAATAATAGATTTATATGTTTTTCATATACATGTGGTCTTCTTTTACCTATTAATTTAAACTTTTAGAACATTCTAACTTGGTATGAAAGCTAAATTGTGCTCCTTTTACGTATGTGCGTCTATCTCCATTGTCAAATTCAGCGTACCACTAAGTGGAGGGAGACCTCCTATACATAAATAGCATATAAAACTCATTTTTTTTTTTTTTTGGGTAAGGGCATATAAAACTCATTTATGAGTTATTTATTTATAAACTCTTTCAAAGCCCAAAAAATGAACAATTGTTCTAAGATTTTTATTTTTATTTTTAAACAATCATTTCAATACCAATTAGCGCGTTTATTTCCAGAATATGCATAATTACAAATGCAGAATTAGAGATTTGATAGTAATAAAGATTTACTAAAGTAATATTGAAAACTAAATTGTTGGATAAAACTCGAGCATTAGCGAGCTACAGGTTGAGATGACTGTATTTACAAAAAAACAGTCACATATCTATGCACATTGTTACCACCATCCGCAGCACCACCACAGTTACTACAACATTGACTTTCTTTCTTTTCACGAAGCAAAACCACATGCAACGTTACGAATTAGAACGATCGAAACATGCAGCAGATCGCTTAAAATACAAAGCTTTCATGAACTTCATACACGCAAATCTCAATTTGGCCCTTCACAGCACACGCATTTTAGCAACATTGACCTTCCTCATGAACCCACCAGCAACAGAGCTTAATTGTTTTCGACACTCGGACCTATGTAAGACTTAGCCAGAGGAGAGTGGGGCTTGACAGGATGCCGGTTTCGCAAGAGTGCAAATTTCCACCAATCGAACGCGCTGGGTTTTTGGACCAGAATAGCAACAAAACGGATTCCATTCAAGATGACCGAACCAAAATTACTCAGCTCGATCAAAACAGCCAGTGCAATGGCACAATATACACCAGTCAAAATTTCTTTTATCACATTTTCTACTGGGATTGGCAGCCTGACCTACTTCATGATATAGCGGAACTAACCAGCTGCGAACTTAATTACAAGAAGCCGAAGAGGACTATGTACGGCTGAACCTTAAAGACGGGATCGTCTCTTACTCCGTCATCTAAAGTTGCAGCATTGGGCTTGACCCCTCGCCAATTTGTCCCACAAGCAGATCATCTGCCTAGGAGACTGGTAATGTGCAGTGTAATAGTCTTCCATGCAACCATATTGGCAAAATTTCCAGCTGTGTGAGTACTGTACCGGCACAGAACTGTTGAATTGCTCCACCCATATCCCCATGCTCACATCCTCCATCTTGAAGAGCTACCCACAGGCAAAACATATAACAGTTCAGCCATTAAAAAAAATCTTGGAGGAGATATATTTTTACAAAAACCACACAGGCGTTGGATAAACTCACCCTGAGGCTTCGGTCTCTATGTTGAGAAATGATAAATTTGGCAATATCACTTGAAATGACATATCCTGGTCCGTTGGCATACGGAGGGTATATGTCTTCTGACCATTCCTGTCATTTTGGACAATAATCATCACTTTGAGAGAATTATCATGTCATAAAAAAAATGCAGCGATCTACTGCAGATTCATTGTACTCTTCAAATTGTTCAGCAAGACGCATAGCAAAAGGCCCATTATAATGAAACTGAACTTAATCATCAACAGGGCATACAGAAAATATATGTGCATGTGCGTGCATCTGTCAAATGTCTTCTATTCAAGCTTCAAAGCGATGGCATCTAGTGAACTCTGTTGGTCTCGTCTGAGAATATGAAAGATCCCATGAGCAACTATCAAGCTGCTAAGCACATTTGCTAAGAGAAAATATCTAGCAATCCTGCAATAATCATCTAATTCCAAGTAGCAAACAGACCAAAAAACCGGTATTGCATTCAATAATCAGTATAACCACAGAAACCTCGTACCTCATAAGTAACCGCCCACTTTCCATTTCTAAGTGGACGATGCAAGAGATTGAGATTGCCCATATAAAGAGACTTTTTGGAAGAGATGCCGTCAATTTCACGTAAGACGGCATCCACTCTTACAAATGTATCATCATCACATTTCATCGTAAATGCGGCCGTCATATTCTGAATCTGCATTCAGGATGATGAGCTTGTTAGAAGTAGAGTTCTACTACACAATGTTCAAAGTGGGTGGACTATCTCATGTAGATTTACAGTAACTAAACAAAATCTATCTTACCCCAAACTCACATATCGCAATGGTTTTCAGGACCACGAGCTCATAGCGATCCATAAAGGGCAAAATAACTACATCACCAAAGTACGCAGCCTCCTTTTTCAGCATTGCATTCACCTCCTTCCTTGGATTCTAAAACAGTATATAACAATTGGATTGGAAGTTTGCAATTGTGCAAAAATTCTTACAAAATGAGCAGAAAAGAGAATAGTATACAAGTTTCATACAGACAGCACAGGAAAGGAAATCATAAACCAGTACCCTTTTTATCAACATAATTTGATGTTAAAATTATCTGTCCACGTACAAACATCAGATCACAGTACTTCACATTCCACAAAGGACATTTCTTTGGAGATCAAAGAATTCTTGAACTTCAATTTCCAATAGATCCGTTCGAAAATTAGTTGATGACCAACGGCTTACAACACATTACGCCATCACATTCCAAGTCAAACCCACCCGCCCAACTTAACCAGTGAATGATTCCTTAGGCTATCTGATTCCTTCCATCTCTCTTTTCTGGTGAATGATTCAATCCATCTCGAAAGCAACAATTGGTATTAATTTCTAGCATGGAAGAGAAGTTTCACACGAGGTTTTCTAATTTCTAGTGCACATTGTCAGCAACAGATTTCAACAAATTATGTCATGATAACTACTGAAAAACATCTTAAATGGTGATCTCAAAATGCAAATGATTCTTTTTCTTTTTCCTTGTCCAGATATCCTTTTAGTTACTACTACTATTAAGTAAATTACTCCACTACACCCTCAATTTTTAAATACATTTCAGTGCCAAGACTGTGACACCCTTCCCAGGCTTTATCAAACATTAACTTTGACTCGTCCCTTGAGTTATTGGACCAAAAGCTTATAGAAGATGCCGAATTAACATCCAAACAGACAGATCAGTCATCATTCACTCTGTTGACATTGCGGAAACACGAACATGTCATCATGTGGATTACTGCTAATGCAAGCAACTTGGGCCAGTCAGAATCTACATAGATTGCTTTCGCACCTGAACGGTCATGAAACTGAACCACATCATCAAACCCAACTTTCTTCAACCTAAAGGCTTATTTAGAACCGTGTTAGCATACTCTACCGTTTTTTGTCCAAGACAATCTACCAAGAGGGTCGAGGTCCCTACCAAGAGAAAAGACAGCACAGCAGGTGCCAAAGTCATTTTCCTAGGTTTCCATAGTGTCGGTGTAATTCAATCCAGAAAGTCTCTGGCTGTATTATTCCAACTTCAAGAAGAATTTTCTAATAACTCCTTCAGTAAAGTACATAACTTTGATTACTAACAAACAATAACTACAAAAGCTCGAATTAGCAAGGGACCACACACAAACAAGAAACAACCCACCCAATAAAATGTAAAATTCTGAGAGCACATCTGATTCTATCCTAACTTAGACATACTCAACTTAAAATTTGACTATAGTCAGCATGCCAGCAACCTTACCAGTGCAACAAAAAAACGAGCTACTACATCTGAAGACTTTATTGCTGCTGATTGCATCCAGGTTTTTCTGATTGCCATGCGTTCTGCGAAGTGGTTGGTTGCTGAAAGAACACCAACAAAAAGCCTAACTGGTATTTTAGGCGGAGGACGAGCTTTCCATTTTTCAGACATTTCCAGAACTCTTTTAGGAGAAAAACTCGGATGGGAAGTAGGGAGAGAGGTAGCATAAACTTGATGAACATCAACATTTCCTTTTATTGCTAATCCAGTTGCATCCTCAAGTGTAAATCCCTACAGATTCAAGGGGGAAGGAATGGCTTTAGAAGATACCACTGGTGCAACTCTAAATAAATAAGCATCATATCACCCAAAAAAATTAGGAATCGTCAGAATCAAATGAAGATATCCCAGATGAAGAGAGATGTTCCAGTTTACAGAAAAAGCAACAGGAAGAATTACTGTGGCATTAGATGTTAAAGCACCCACAGATGATCAGCTCATGAGATCAGTCTCTCTCATGTCAAACGACATACCGTACGATAAGGAAATGAAGTAATATGCCGACCCCCAACATTAATATGGTAACCATCGACACCTGCACGAAGAGTGAGAATAAACAGCCCACCCTCCACGAAAGGGAAAGGCCATGTTACTTCCGGTTTCTGCTCACGTCCTATAAATCGCTTAAACCATGATGTTGTCTTGGACTCTTTCGCATCAACAACATCATTCCGCATCCATTTTTCACACCTTGCATATCCATCAACTGCCAATATACACAGAAAAATGTTATCTACACAATGTGATAACCATGTAGCTTCTATCAGTTCCAAAACTTTCCACTATCATTATTGCTCATATAAACCATACCAATTAGATGAATATCCACTCTCTAACACCACCATATAAAGTAACAAAGAGCACATCGTGCAAGAAATTCTACTTGGAATTACCAAAAAAGGTCCAACTTGATTAATCTGAAGGAAAAATCACAAACAAAGAGCGACTAGCAGGGATGACCAATTAACCACTAGACAGAAAGGATGCTTATAATTTTATTTCTCTAGCTTTACAATCATATATAAGTATTACTCTTTGCTCCAGTCCAATGTTATACAAACCATCCAAGGTTTAAATAGTCTCCCTTGTCCATTTCCATACTGAAATTCCCTTCCATCAATATTTAACCAATTCATGCAACTGAGTGAGAAAAAAAATTGTTAATTAACAGAACGTACAGCAACCAATGAACAATAGTTTACAAAATATTAAAAGGATAAAACACAGTCCAGCAGAAAAAGAAAATACCAATATGTATCAGAACATGACACAAAGTGCGGCCAGTAATACACCCACCCAGAAACAGATCTAAAATGAATTGGAATCATCGCACGATATTATTTTGAAAGGCTTAATAGGTAAAATGACTCCTAACCTTCTTCTAGGAAAACCTGAAACAAATAAAAAGAGGTTCGTACAAGCTTTCAAGAAAATCGGTGCAGTCACTTCAGTCTCAAATCACTTTGATCACAGTTTCTGCACCGAGTTCATAAAGCCAAACAGAACTTGCTGACTCCATAAAGAACACATCTAAGGAAGATTAATACAATCGCTTTCCTGGGCTAAAAATTTTATGTACCAAGTGGACAACAACTGTTCTGAAAATCACTTACAGCAGAAATAGTACGCAACTACTCTTTCTGCAAAATGCCTACCCCAGTATAAGCCATCTATCTCTGCTCAAAAGTTTCTTACATTTACGGTACAAGTACGAACTATTGCGATATTACATCTCATATATAAAAAAAACGAACGGGAGAATTTCGTGTGAGAACAAACTTTCAACATTCAAGTATAGATTTGTCGGTCAACTATAACCATATTAACAGGTGGTCCACAAACCCTTTTGTTCCATCCAAATTGTACGAAGAGTTGATTCCGACCTCCTCCAACACATTTTTCAAGCAACATCAACCACTTTATCAATCAATATGTCCGTACTTTTAAGGGCTTCATGATCATTTATACGACCAAACCAAAGTTTCCAGTTTATCCATGTTGCCGATCTCTGACAAGGTGCCGCAAGAAACAACATCAACCCTTTTTATTTACAGATTGGAAGCATTTTGAATAAAAATAGTGTAAGAACCACAAGGTGAAAAGAACTGAAGATGAGGGACCAAATCCAGATCTAACCAATTTTGTGAGCCTCTCTCCATGGAGAAAACCAGAATTTGCACAAAAATCGAAAATAATTGAATCCCAAACTACCTTGTAACAAAAAGAAGGCAGTAAACATCCCATAAGTTCAGGATAGTGTTGATCCATGCATCCATTAACAACTATAACCTCTTTTTGAATGCTTCATTTTGACTGCTTTTCATGAGTCAACATACCTATGCTTCATATAACATCTTATTGGTAAAAGTCCTGTTTAGACTATTGAGTTGATGGGATTACAGATTATACTAATGTTTATATGCCTCACTGCAGAAAAAACAGGATCTCATGCAGGTTCAATATGAATGCCTGAAAGATCAGATCCAGAAATAGTAAGAATCCAGGACTTTAAGCATCCAGAAGTATGGAAAAGAATGTAAAGCACATAAAAGAAAATTGATGATACTGCTGGTAAAATCACTATTAAGGAATTATGATAGTCTATAATACCAGAACATTAAATCAAGTGTAAAATCTTATAACTGAAATTACACAAATCCATTGCTAAAATATGTTGAGGTTACTGGATAGAATCCATAGAGAAGAGTGAATTGTGAGATTTCGTTAAGTAAGATTATAATTGTGAGAATCCTATTCAAACCTTTACAATATTACACATTCTAACATCCAGATCAAGACTTTAAAAGCAACTATAGACCCACCTTAACCCATTAACCCCCTTAAACTTTATAAAAGAAAGGGTTTTTTTTTTTTTTTTGCACTTTTTTTGTTTGGGGGGGGGGGGGGGGTAAGGAATAAAAAAAAAGGTGCAATTGTCACAAGTGTATTGAAAAGTAAAGACAAGAAAAGTAAAGACTTGACACAGGTTAGATGTATCAAGGATGAAAATCAAACACTCTTGATAAGAGATGAAGACGTCAAGGGCAGGTGGATGAGTTATTTTAACAAACTTTTTAATAGAGAGAGCGATAGAAGTGAGGTGGATTTGGAAGATGCTTCTGATGATTCAAATAGAAGGTTTGTGCGTAGAGTTAAAGCACGAGAAGTTAGGGAGGCATTAAAAAAGATGAAGACTAGTAAAGCCTTGGGACCTGATGGTATTCCTATTGAAGTGTGGAGATGCTTAGGGGACGTAGCAATAAGTTGGTTGACTAGTCTTTTTAACAAGATACTCCATACTAATAAGATGCTTGATGAATGGAGGAAGAGTATAATTGTGCCTATATACAAGAACAAGGGGGATATCCAGAATTGTTCTAATTATAGAGGCATCAAGCTTATGAGCCATACAATGAAACTGTGGGAGAGAATTATTGAGCATCGTTTAAGAATAGAGACCAAGGTTCCTGTCAATCAATTTGGATTTATGCCAGGACGATCTACCATGGAGGCTATTTTCTTAATACGGCAATTGATGGAAAGATATCGAGAAAGAAAGAAGGACCTCTATATGGTGTTTATTGATCTCGAGAAGGCGTATGATAAGGTTCCAAGAAAGGTTTTGTGGTGGATTCTTGAGAAGAAAAAAGTACCTTCAAAGTATGTCCAGGCAATCAAGGACATGTACAACGGTGCTACTACATGTGTGAAGGCTTGTAATGGCACATCAAGTTATTTTCCAATCACAGTAGGCTTACACCAAGGTTCTGCTTTGAGCCCTTACCTTTTTGCCCTCGTTATGGATGAGCTAACAAAAAATATTCAAGATGAAGTGCCGTGGTGTATGTTATTTGCAAACGATATCGTGCTTATTGATGAGACCAGGGCTGGGGTTAACGCTAAGTTAGAAGTATGGAGAAGCACGTTGGAGTCTAAAGGATTTACGCTAAGTCGAAGTAAGACGGAATACTTGAAGTGTGAGTTTGACACGGCAGGAATAGGGGATCAAGAAGCCGTAAATATGCTCGGACAGGAGGTACCCAAAAAAGATACATTTACATATCTGAGATCAATATTGCAAAAGGAGGAAGAGATTGATGAGGATGTAAGCCATAGAATCAGAGCAGGTTGGATGAAATGGCGCAGTGCATCGGGATTTTTGTGTGATCGCAAAATTCCTCTTAGGTTAAAAGGAAAATTTTATAGAACAGCAGTCAGACCTGCCATGTTTTATGGAGCTGAATGTTGGCCAGCACAAAGGAAACATGAGCATAAAATGGGAGTAGCGGAAATGAGGATGTTAAGGTGGATGTGTGGTCATACAAGGATGGATAATATAAGGAATGAAGAGATTCGACGAAAAGTTGAAGTAGAACAGGTGGCGGAAAAGATGAGAGAGCATAGATTGAGATAGTTTGGGCATATTCTCCGAAGACCCTTAGATGCACAGGTACGAACAGAAGTTTGCTATCGAGAGCATAACACGAAAAAAGCAAGAGGTCGGCCGAAACTACTTTGAAGAAAGCGGTAAAACAAGATTTAATGGAATGGGAAATAAATTGGCGTACGATTTGTCTTAGGACAGAGTGGAGGGAGGCTATGAGTATTGTGGAGGGGTAATGTATAAATAGATAGATATATATATATATACTTATTTATTTTTACACATTTATCTATTTTCTCTCCCTTGATTCTGCTTTTATTTTTATGATTCTTTGAGGTTCATCGACCGCCGACCCCAACTAGTTTGGGATAAAGGTGTTGTTGATGTTGATGTTGATGTTGATGTTGTTGTCACAAGTGTATTGAAAGGGTTAATACCATGAAAAATCCAAAACTAGTACACTTGTAACAAATTTATCCCAAATTATTTTTTTAGCCACGAAAAATCCCAAAATGGTGCAATTGTGACAAATTTAACCCAAGCAATGTTTTTATCACAAAAACCCTAAACTGGTACGCTTGTGACAGATTTACCCTAGATTAATTTTTTTTTTTTTTACAACAAAAAACCTCAAACAAGTATATCCGTGACAAATTTACCCTTCATTAAATTATGTTAATACCACGAAAAATTCAAAATCAATACACATGTGACAAATAGAGAGTAAAAATCTCAAGCTGGTACACCCGTCAATAGTTAACTGTCATAAATTTAGCACTTTAATGGTTAAATTTAATGAAAACTAATTGAGGGTAAATTTATCGCAGATGTACCAGTTTGGGGTAAAATTGTCACAAGTGTTTTAACTTGGTGTTTTTTATGGTTAAAAAAATAATTTATAGTAAATTTGTCACAGGTGTACCAGTTTGGGATTTTGGTGTACCAATTTGGGATTTTTCGTGATATTAACCCTAAAAAAAGGTAACCATTTAAGATGGAAGCAAGATTCTCAAATTAGCTAACGACTCTTAATAGCCAGAACTCTTCATATTTTATTTTTTTTTTTGGGTAAGGAAACTCTTCATATTTTCATAAGCCCAATTCCCTAAAAAATCCTCTAACTTTAAATGCAATCCCAACCCTGCCCCGAACTTTTTTCTGTCTGAAAAAAATAAATAAATAAGAAATCCCCAACTTTCACTCTACTCTCAAATCTGTCCATGCGTCCAAAAATAGCCACTATTTCCTCGAAAATTATCAACATCAGGGCCAATTAGAGATACATTATCAAAACCTATGTTTTCATCAAGCCCCTCACCTTTGTATGGAACAACAACAGTCTCCTAAAGTTGATACTCTTGAAGAAACTACTGGCGATTTTTTGAAGTCTTGGCAAATTTGGGACTAAAAGTGAAAGTTGGTGATTCTTTTTCAGATAGAAAAAAGTTCATAGCATAATTAACATTGGACCTAAAGGTCTCTTTTTTAATGGAACCAGCCCTATTTTCTTGGAGTAAGACATGAAAAATCAAACAGACAATGACAACAAGTATTCTCGAGAAATCCAAAGTCAGTAAAAGATATAAACTCACCGATACTAAAGAGATGAAGACTGAAGACACTTCGAGACGGTAAGGAATTTCAAAGACAAGATAAATCTTACCTAGCATATCTTCATCATTCTTGGACGATAAACCGTCACACCTTTGAGCTGCTCCCCATTGCATTCTATAACAAGTGTTGTGCTCAATAACTGGCGTGTGGCTCCAATCACCCTTTAATCTTGGGTTCAAATGCAAAATCTTGGGAGGCTCCTCCCCATCTACAGCCTTTAACCCCTGCAATTCAACCATAAACTGCGAGACCATAGCCACACCATCGCCACTCCTTAACTTTGCAAGTTGTGGGACATACTCCTGATGGGCATGATGAGGAGTTCCAATTACGGTAATGGAAGATCCTGCAGCAAGCCCACAAGGAAGAAACATGAGTTTATCTCCCCGCGCCAATTCTTCCCCACTCATTGAAACCCATGAAGGACATGACTCTATTGGCCCCTCCAAAAGCGAAGTTTGTGCAGTCTCATTCAGATGAAACTTGCCCAATTCCTGCCATGCTTTTAGCCCCAAACTCCAAGCCTCATCTGCCATCTTCTCAAGCGACGATAGGTCACTGGTCCTATTCCTCCGCCTCATGATTTCTTCCATTATTCGACCGTAGCGGTGTTGAGATATCTTGGTGGCCCTAGACCCACTTATTTCCACTTCTGTGTGTTCCTTCCTAGGCATTTTTAAAACATTTTGGCTTTGTAAATCTTCTAAGCTCTGGTGAAATTTATCCTCGGGAACAGAAGTGATGAACGTTTTGCTTAGGCTCATATCTTCAGGATCCTCTTTTACCGACCCAATGGGGCTATCATCTCCACTCATCGAGGTTGCCATCTCTAAGAACTTTGGGAACTTGAAGGTTATGAAAAGCAGGTATAATGCCCCTACAACCAGCAATAAGTGCGAAAGCTTGAGCTTTCTGCCACTCGTGGATTCCAACTTCAGTCTCTTCATCTTTATCAGAACCTAATAAGACTGTGCCCAACAATATTACCAACTGCCTACCAGAATCCTTTCGCAAACGGATCAAAATCAAACCCAAGAGGCTGTCTCCACAACATCGAAGCACCTACTCGACATACGCGAGAAACCCATCAACGCATCGATGCAGATCGACAAACCTAACTGCCAATCACGGAATCCTCGGGCGAAATTCGCAGCTGGGAAACAATCGGAAATCCAAAATCAGCGAACGTCACGGGTCAACAACACGCCGAAACAAAGCCCATTCGAGAGTGAACCACGAACCTCGAAAATTAGCTGCATTGCATCGGAACCCAGTGACTGGCCGAGCCAGAGCAGGCGACCCAGATACGTATTTGATTGAGACGACAAATGTACCTCGAAGATCCCCCGAAAACCCTGAGCAGCAGCCCACAGAGAGAGATAATGTAAAGGTTAATTTAGTAGGAGAACCCAAAAATGCAGGAATGGAAATTGTTTGCTTGCGGATGTTCATTTCACCTGCGGCAATGTAGGTGGTGTTCAATGCGTCGTTCTCGTTCTTCCGCTTTTCGCGTTTCGCGTCGGATTGGGTAGGCAATCTGATTTTTCACACCTGATGTCTCGTTTTACTTTCTTTAGTTCTTCTTTTTGGTTTGCTTTGTTTGTTTTTTTTTTTTTTCAATTGGACATTCCGTTTCGACAAAAAATATAAAAATAAAGGAATTGGACATTCCATTGTGGTGCCCACACACTAGTTTTAGTATGACCAATAGCACTTTTGAATTTTTCCACCCAATTTCAGGATTTCTTTTTATTTAATATGATTCCTGAAATTTTTTAATATTATGATTTTACTTTAATATGATCTCTCCGGTTCAACAAAATTTTGTTGACAGGGTCGTTAAAATCACTGACTCTTTTTTTTTTGGGTATTATTTCTCCCTTTAACTTCATTTATATGTGTAATCTCACACTTAAATTATAATATTCTCATTACTTCTCCCTATTAGCTTTTGCTTAATCACAGTGAGGGTCATCGGGTTTTTTACAAGACAAACCGCCACGACCATTATCCAAAGCAAGTATTCTTCGACACTATCCATTGACAAGACATGTACGTTCGAACGTGTTAATGTGTCCGTACAAGCTTAAGCATCAAGAATATAGACATGCCATGCTTCGAACAACCCTTTTATTTGTTTTATAATGTGCTCGTACTTGATTAGTGGAACAATTTTTTAAAATGTTCTTTGCAATAACACAAAAATGCATATCACATCTATACATTGTTCATTTATTTTACAAAACGAGAGTTAATAATAATTCTCTCAAAAAAATTAATTTTCATGCATCGCATATTTATTCTTAGTCAAACACATATCATTTCATTAAGGCTAGAGGTGAGTCAATTGAGTTTTAATTAACAAACGGTTGGACCAAATTCAATATAGGATTTTCGATTGGGATTATAGGAGGCTATGCAAAAAATTGACTAAGGCCAAGACGTGTGTGCCGAACTTTTTAATGGGTTTGGACCTTAATTCAAGCTCAAATCAGCCCATTCAGCTCTTTTAATTGAGTAAAGTCCTTGGTTAATTATCCATTAATTATCTAGAACCAAATAAAGCCCAGAATTGCATTATAAACCCACAAAAGAGACTATTTTCAGCCATTTCTCTCATCATTACTCCATTTGGCCGAATTTTAAAAGGAATATAGTTGACAAATTCGGATTTTGCTTGGAGAGGAAGAAAAAATCTGCATTCATTTTGAGAAAACATTCAGATAATATTACCCTATCAAATATTCAAAGGATATTTCGTTCTTGTTCATCAAGTCGGGCGATATTCTATAAATACGAGACTTGGTCGTAGGGTTTTGGGGGACAGACAATTGATACACGGCCTCAAGGTCAGGGAGCAAAAAAAAAAGGAGAGGTTCGGGAGAGGGAAGCGAGACTGTAAAGGGGGCTTCACAATTGATCTCCACGGCACCATTGGCAGAAAAGACCCAAGAGCAAGAAAAGATAATAAGGGACGCGACTAATATCCATTGGACAAAAGGCATCCCCTCAATTCTTCTTGGTGTGAACAAACCCTTACTTTGCTTGTTGGATTCTTTCTTTTGCAAGCTAGCTAGCATATTTCATTGGGTCGTTGCTACTGTTTCCCCCCGGTCGCAATCTGGCGAAGCTGGAAATTCCCCATCGTTCGATTCTACCAAAGTTGATCCACCGTCAATCATCCGCGACCCTGAGCCGATTGAATCCACAAGTCCATCGGTCCTAACACTAGACTTGAACTGCAATTTTTGGCTTCAAGTTCAAATGAGGTACAGAATTTTGGGCTCAATTCAAGGTTATCTACCATAAGCCCTAGAGGTGTAAAGGTTTGCTCGGCAATACAAGAACTTCCGCTTCAAACCGGCCCCGATTTTTATCCTATGCATTAAGGTAACATTGAAAGCACTTGTGGGTTAATTTGAGCATGATTTTTGTGCGATTTCCATAATGTTTTGCTACTGATCACTTGTTGTTTCTGCAATATATGCATGCTGTTTTTGTTTGAAAATACTTCGTTTTTGCATGTTTTATGTCATCGGTTCTTGCAGAAATTTTCGGGAGAGTAAAAGATGAATTTTCAAATGATCTAGCGGGAGATTAAAAGATGAATTTTCGAATGATCTAGCTGCTGTTTTGGTGTTATACTTGAAGTAAAAGACCGAACTTTTTCAGAAATTCAAGACATCGCTTTTTCTATCTACACTGTCAAAACCTAATTTTTGTCACAAATCATGGATTAATCGATCTGACCTATCGTCATTTAAGTCCGATTTGCTATCTTCAGAAAAATCGACCCAAATTGTCAATGCCAACTTTTTTCCAAAAATTAAAAGGAAGATATGGTCTCGATTGTTTTTCCTTATCTTTGTTGATGGATTGTTATTTTGACTTGAATTGTCATATTATGAAAATTGCTAAAAAAAAATTAGCAAGATATGGTTTCTTAGAAATTCTATCTAATTAAAATTTTTAAGAAGATGAGGTTTCCTAGAAGACTTATCTCATAAAATTTTAGGCAGTTAAGTCAAGATAACAAAATCTTCAAGATATCCGAAAATTTCAAAAGGGAAAGGAGGAAAAATCACATCCAATGCATATCTTGTCAATTTTGCATATCTCATGTAATTTAGGATTGCATATCTTAAAAATCATGCATTATCTTGCATATCATATTTTCAAATATCACCTCATACATTCCATATTCAAATCTCATGCATATTTCATTGTCGAAAATAAAGAAAAAAAAGACAAAATTTGCTCATGACCTCGTCATTTTTTTTTTAAATTACATGCATTGCACTATCATATTTGCATGCACATTATCATATTCGCATGTTTCATAATATGCATATCTATGCCGCTTTTTATTTTTGCCATGCCATTTTGCATGTCTTTAGTACCCTGTTTAGGATATTCATACTAGGCCAGTTTGATTGCAATTGCTTAAGTTAAAAAAAAATCACATTATGCATGAGTTTTCGCATGCATGTAGTTTGCACGTTTAATTTGTCCAATCGCATGATAGTTTGCATGTTAATTAACCAACTGCATGATTGATTGTGTCTTCACCTAACATCTTCACATACTTAGACTAATGGCCTTGCGTTATACCCGGTTGTCATATAATTTTGCATGTCTTAATTAAGTAGTTAATTTTGCATATAGGATGAGATGACCTTAATTCTGCATGTGTTGCATTGCATCTTTTGTTGCTTATTCATTGCATTCATTTTCATTCGTGCATTGCATTTAAAAAGTGAAAATCCAAAAAGAAGCACCTCATTTGAACTTTAAATTGATTTAATCCTAGTCGTCAATTTAGTACATCTTATGTGGAATTGAGGTACCGAAAATGCATTAATTTTAATTAACTAGGGTAATCAAATCCCCGAATCCATAATCTCTAGTTCGTAGAAATAAAATGGTTCTCCTGTTATTTTACTTAGGTTCCTAATCAACCTACCAAAATTTATTAGTAGTGACTCCAAATCAAATCACTCCAATTAATTTAAATTGCGATTTGGTAGGGCTTGGGATAGTTCGGGCTAGGTTATTTACTTTGATTAATTAATCTAGTAATCCATTAACCTAAGATTGGAAACTCGATTTTTAGGTTGCGATAGCTTGGCGACTCCGCTCGAGACTTTGCATTTTAATTTTTCAAAAAAAATTTAAGACTTAACTAGTTCACTTGAAATTTTTCGAAAAAATTAAAAGTTTTAGTGGATTTAGGTCTATAAAAATCCATTGATGTCTTGCCTTGATTGATCTTGGTTGAATATTATTTATAAGGTGTTAAATATTTTTGCAAGTTTAGAGTGATAAGGGGTGGAGTGTTTGCTAACATTTTATTGCAGGCTAGAGTAGGAATGTATGTTTTGGGGATTATATTGAAGTGTTGTTTCAATATAAACTCTTGTGCATGTCTCTACTACCTTTGCATCCACACTTAACACACACAACTCGCCATTAGACATGAATAGCTAGGCTTAGGCTGGTATTTGATTAGGGGCACTTCGGCCATCGCCATCTAGTCCGAGTCACCCTTCTCATGTCCCGAACTTTTCTAAACGGTGCTAAGATTTATCACCCTCATCATTCGCCATGTGATGGGGGTCGTTACTTGACTGAGCTGGATGTCTACAAGGGATCTCGATTCAATTACAAGCCAAAGTGATTCAATTTAGGTATCCCTAGGGCTCCACATATGTTAAGCTTTGATAGATAGAATTTGAACCTCAAGTCACGTTTCATCCGCATGTCTATGTGACTATTCATTTCAGACATCCAAAGGCGGTATTCTCTTTCCTCATGTTTACTTATATTTTTGGGTTGGTCCATGACTATTTTTAGGCGAACACTTTATACGGTTTGATTTTTTAGAGCTTCTTCAATTCATTCTTGAACTCTAATGTCTAAATAGAAAATGTTCAGAACATCTTGGGCTATCATATCTAAAATTTTGGGAATGATCCAAAGCATTTTCAATTTATTAACGAACTTCCATGAAGAACAATGTAAGCTAGACTTTTGGCAGTTTTCTAGCTCATTTGATTTCACAGATTAACACTGTCACGCCCCGCGCCTCCGGGCACGAGCGCGCAACTCCCTACAAGCAACAACTCTCTCGAACGTCCCAAGATTCACGTATATCGAGAGATGCATAATATCAATAGCATGCGGAAGCGACAATATACAAACTCCTCCATACGATAATAAAGGGGACCAGGGTAACGAGAACGCCAATAAATAAACATAATCTCCCAACTGTTCATACAAGGCACTGGCAGACTAAAGCTGCTAGTCAATAAGAGTGATAGGGTCAGTACAAAAGGGGGTCGTCATCATCTCCAAAAGAAACGGGGCATCGAGACATCATCAAAATATATCAGTCCAGAAAACGGAAACCCCTAAGTCGAGTTACTAGAGTCATCAGTCTCTTCAGCATCCTCAGTGGGCTCGTACTCTGAGAAAGTCTCTGAGCAAACCTCCACTGTATCCTCCATCGTCTCTCAGTTGATGGCTCCACCAAGTCATCCTCGATAGCCTTGATCTCGATGACCTCGTTGGTGTCTTCCAAGGTTGGGGTCCTCTCGGGAACATTCCTTGAGCCAGCTACTGACCCCTCGACCTCCACTGAATCCCGAACGGAATGATACCAACTAAGGATTACCCTACGGGGTACTTCAGTGGGCTTTAGTAGCCCCGTAGTAACTTCCCCTACTTTCCCAAATCAAGCCTCGAACCTATGAGGCTTCCAGCTCTTTGCACCCTCGTCAACCCATACTACCGTGCACTTCCTAACATATACGGTTCCTTATCTGTCCGAGAACTCCTCAAAATAAGTAGATATTTCCTTCGGGTCACAAAATCTGATTGGCCACATTTTCACGGCCTAAGATCTGAAAATATGATCCAGCGACGGGGTGAGATTTACATCTCAGTAAGACAGGTCATAACTCTAGGTTAGGCTGACCGTACACTCAGGTGAACGCAATCACAAATGAAAATTTCACAAGTAATCACATGAGGCATTCAATTGTCATTAAATAACATACGGATGCAAACAAGTGTCAAGCATGCAATCATGACATCGTGTCACATCAGTGGAATCAAGCACATGTTATCAAGCCAGATCACACATTCCACCCTTCTATGCCTCCATTTAATTCATGCCCGCGTTTAGAACGCCTCAGGGTCGGTCCGCGTAAATACGCCTCAGACCATCACATTGACAAACCCGTGTAAACGCATCAGGTTTTCAATTTCGTTCCAGGCCTATGTCGACACATCTCAAATTTCATCTCTCGTCTCAAAGTATCAGGACATTGGCCATGTACGCACCCCGATCGATAGAAGATCCCCTGCAAAAGGCGTAGAGATTTCGGGACGGACTGAGACTTGAGCTTCGCAGCCAGATGATAGCCCTAAATCTGAGAACCTACAAGGAAATCTATGAACGGGGACAAATGATTAAGAGAGATATGAAGGAGAGCAATGCCACATCTAGGTCGCGGTTTAATTCATTCAGAGACAATCATCAAATTGGTAAGAGACTAGTGGCTGGCAATAGGCGCTTCGTCCCTCTCACGGGGAAGAACATTGTGAAGCCATTGAATCCCATAAATTGGAGCTGTCGTCTCTACGACAGAAGGCATGGTAATGGATCTTGCCCAGCAAGAACGGGAGCGCGTTTCAAGTGTGGTCAGATAGGCCACCAAATGAAGACTTGCCCGAATCAAGCTCCAACTTAAAGACCTCAAGGGCAATGACCATAGGCTAGACCGGTGGCCGCCACTCCCCAAGTTGATCAGAATTGACCCCTAGCTCAAGGGAGAGTTTATGTAGTAGCCCGTAGGGAGGCAGAAGAAAAGACAGGCATGGTCACAGGTACGGTTTATTTGTGTACCAAGCAACGTATGCTTTGTTTAATCCTGACGCAACACACTCGTTTGTATATGCCTAATTTGCTGATTTGGTTGACATGAAGTTAGAACCGTTGAGTGTGATTCTACATGTTGCTACCCGTTGAAAGATAATGTGCTAGTTTCGTTGGGTTGTGCGGATTGTAAAATTGAAATTGGTGGTGGTAAGGAGAGTATTGATTTAGCTATGTTGCCCATGTATGATTTCAATGTGATCATAGGAATGGACCGGTTGGGTAAACAGGGGGCAGTAGTGGATTGTGGTCGTAGGATAATTCGTTTCTATCCAGAAGGTCGCCCTAGTTTCGAATTTGTGGGAAGTCGAGGAGGAACCTCAATTCCTTTAGTCTCGTCCCATGAAGTGACAAAATTGTTGATTGAAGGATGTCGGGCGTACTTAGTCGCAGTCATGGACACGACTATCGAGGAGCCCAAACTAGAAAGCATCTCGGTAGTGCGTGAGTTCCCTGACATATTTCCCCAAGAGTTGCTAGGGTTGCCACTAGGGCGAGAGATAGAATTCATGATAGAGTTAGCTCCTGAAATGGAGCCGATCTCAAAGGCACCCTATAGGATGTCCATATCAGAACTGAAGGAGCTAAAGGTGCAGATGTATGAATTACTGGACAATGGATTTATTCGATCGAGTGCTTCATCTTGTGGAGCGCCGATGTTGTTTGTAAGGAAAAAGGATGGGTCCTTGCGTCTGTGCATCGATTATAGATAGTTGAACCAAGTGACAGTGAAGAATAAGTACTCGTTGCCGAGAATTGACGATTTATTTGATCAGTTGCAAGGAGCAACGGTATTCTCTAAGATTGACCTGAGAACCGGGTATCACCAATTGAGAATCAAGAAAGAAGACATACCTAAGACCGCTTTTAGGATAAGGTATGGTCACTACGAATTCATTGTGATACCTTTTGGATTGACCAATGCTCCAACCGCATTTATGGACTTAATGCATCGGGTGTTCAAGGAATTCTTGGCTAGATTCGTCACAGTCTTTATTGATGATGTCCTAATTTACTCAAGGAGTAATGAGGAACACGAAGAGCACCTAAGGATTGTTTTGCAGACCCTGAGGAAGCACTCGCTTTACGCTAAGTTTAGCAAATGCGAGTTCTGATTGAATAAAGTGGCATTTCTTGGTCATGTGGTATCTAAAGAAGGGATTGCTATGGATCTTACGAAGATTGAAGCTGTAATGAATTGGCCTAGATCTACTACAGTCACGGAAGTCCGAAATTTCCTAGGATTGGCAGGATATTACAAAAGTTTCATGGAGAAGTTTTCGTTTATAGCCATTCTATTGACAAGATTGACCAAGAAAGAAATGAGGCTCGAATAGACGGATAAGTGCGAAAGGAGTTTCCAAGAGCTCAAGCATCAGTTGACGACTGCACCGGTGTTGACGATTCCATCAGGACCTAGAGGCTATGAGATATATAGTGATGCTTCGCTAAAGGGACTAGGCTGTGTGTTAATGCAACATGGAAGAGTAGTGGCCTACGCATCCTGACAATTGAGATCGCAAAAAAAATGAACTATCCGACTCACGATTTGGAATTAGCATCGATTATCTTTGCTCTAAAGATCTGAAGGCATTATCTGTGTAGCTAAAAGTTTCAGATTTACACTAACCACCGGAGCCTGAAGTATCTGTTTTTCCAGAAGGAGCTGAATATGAGGCAGTATCGATTGATGGAACTGCTTAAAGATTATGATTACGACATACTGTATCATCCTGAGAAAGCGAATCAAGTTGAGGATGCGTTCAGACGAAAATCGAGCATCGTCTGTTTACTAGTGAAAGGGTGGTCGTTATTCGAGAACTTGAGGGATTTTGAGTTCAGATTGGAAGTCTGTCAGTTATCCAATTTGATGGTCACACTGAGAATAGAACCTGAGGTCCAAGAAAGGATAAAAGCCCTATAACATACGACCCAAAAATTCAGAAAATCCTGGAGATGGACGTGACAAAAAGGAAATCAGAATTCCAAGTATTAGAGGTTAGAATCTTGAAATTTCGAGGACATCTATGCGTGCCAAAGGAGGAAGAACTCAGGGAAAAGATTTTATCAGAGGCTCATAGAAGCAATTATAGTACTCACCTAGGAAGCACGAAGATGTATCAGAACTTTTGTCAACATCATTGGTGGAACGGGATGAAAGTGGATGTGGCGAAATATGTGGCAAAGTGCTTGACATGCCAGCAGGTGAAGGCCCAACACTGTAAGCTTGGAGGATTATTACAGCCACTGGAAATTTCTGAATGGAAATGGGAGCACGCAACGATGAATTTTGTGATGGGACTCCCAAGGAGCTAGAGAGGCCATGATTCTATTTGGGTAGTCATGGACAGGTTGACTAAGTCCGCACACTTCATCCCTATGCGAAAGGATTTCGCGATGGATAGATATGCTGAGTTGTATATGCGACAGATAGTGAGACTACATGCAGTACTCGCTACGAACATATCAGACGGAGACCCCAAGTTCACAGCGAACTTCTGGAAAAGTCTTCAGGATGCAATGGGGGCTCGAATGCAATTTAGTACGGCATACCATCTACAAACGGACGGAAAATCAGAGAGGACGATTCAGACGCTCGATGATATGTTACGAGCGTGTGTGATAGACTTCAAAGGTGGATGGGAGGATCAGCTGCATTTGGTGAAATTTGCTTATAATAACAACTATTAGCAGAGCATTCAAATGGCACCGTTTGAAGCACTCTATGGAAGGGCTTGCAGAACCCCGATTTGCTAGGACGATGTTGGAGAAAGAAGTATCACAGGCCTAGAGTTAGTAAAGCAATCAGTAGAAGCGGTGAAGATAATTCGGGATCTACTGAAGACGGCACAGAGTCATTAGAAGACTTATGCGGATAAACGACGTAAGCCTTTGGAGTTTCAAGTAGGCGATCATGTTTTCTTTAAGGTGTCGCCGATGAGACGATTATCCCGATTTAGAAAGAAAGGAAAACTGAGCCCAAGGTACCTAAGTTCATTTGAAATTCTAGAGCGGAGTGGGACCTTAGCCTACAGACTGGCCTTATCGCCTAATCTATCCCAAGTGCACAACGTATTCCAAGTGTCCATGCTATGAAAGTACGAAGCGAACCCGACACATGTGCTGGACAATAAGGTTATAGAAGTGGATGACAGAGTATCCTACATGGAGAAGCCAGTTAGGATCAAAGACCGAAATGAGCAAATTCTGAGAAATAAAACGATTCCATTGGTCAAAGTTGTTTGGGAGCACCATGGAACCGAGGCGCTACGTGGGAAAGCGATGAAACAATGAGGCGTCAATGTGACATTCTGATTTTCAATCAACTTCAGACTCTATAGTGAGAAGTTTATTTATATCAAGCGATGTATTTCAGTTGAATTCCGCTCAAATCTGATCAATTTGAGTAGCCTGACCAAAGGAGAAAGGCTAACGCAAGACGAGATACGTGGACTTAGGCGATTCGAATAGGAAATGACGCTTTGACTATAAGGGTTGTCGATGGGATATTTAGGACCGCAAAAAGGGCGATCTAAGAATGATTAAGGATTACCATGCAAGCGTCGTACGATTGGAGTGCGGGTGATGCCGCTTAACAAACGTACGATTTGCAAAATTATCCTAAATCGGACTGCGACGATCGAGACCACAGGGACTAGCAATAAGCCCTCGCAATTACATGACAACCAAGGTCGCCATGAGTTAACGAGCTCTAAACGTGATGAGAATCACGGGGTCGATACGCGTATAGTCTGCAGAAGCCGCCCGTCAGTTCGGAATAGGCTGGAATCACGTCTGGTAGAAGGAACGATCAGAATTGAGTCCTGAAAAGTTTGAAAAAGGAAAATCAAGAATTCCAACGTCAATTGGATTGGCCGTCGCCCTATCGAAAAAGTCAGAATCGATAAAAATGACATTCCAAACGTCGGGGGTAAAATGACCATAATGCCCCTCAAGCTTAGGTCTTTGTCTTTATAATTGAAGGAAGGGGAAAATGGAAATTTCTCTCCCCCTTGGTTGCCGAAAATTGAAGGACAAAGAGATGGCCATTGGATCTTCTTGGTTAGAGTAATATATAAGTGTCAAGCATCCAAGGGTGGTAGATCAACTCACATTAAATGCCTGCGTACCAATCACTTCAAATTAATCAATTTTTTGGGGATAATAAGCTCTCTTTCTTCTCCCTCTCACTCTATCATTCGGCCATTTTTGCTCCCCCAAAGAATAGACCAAGCTTCTTCTTCTTCTTCTCCAGTTTCTATTTTCGCCGACCCCGCCGGACGTCGCCGTTTAGTCCGTACGACCTCCACCTCTAGCAGTTCCCTACTTTCGGCCAACCACCCAAACGTAGCCCCACGTCTTGCCGACGTCCTTCAACTTGAATCAGGTCATTTGGAGCTTTGAGGAATTCGGGGCAAGCAATCTCCCATAGGTCGACGAAATTTGTTCCAGTTTGAGGTAGGTTCGATTCTGAACTCTTTAGACGGCTGAAAACTTGGAATCTTTGACTCAAATTTTGTGGAGATCAAGTAGACATATAGATGGATCTGTGGTAAAAATTTGGGATTTATTTGATAAGTTTTTGACCATGAACCACCCTTATCCATTATGCCCAGAATCTGCCGGTATTCTGTGTTTGAGTGATCCGGCGACTTCCGACGACTTTCCGGCAACCACGCGACTTGAAACTCACAGTGAGACTTCCAAACTCTTAGGTAGATATTATAAGAGGTAGAATGATGTATATTTGATGGATTTGAGATAGATTAAGGCCGGTTGGACCCAGCATGAACAGAACCGAATGGAACCGATTCAATGCCGGGCGAAACCGGTTCTGTTGAGGGCTGAATAGGCTGGGATTATGTTGTAATTTGGTGTGTATGATGTGTTAAGATGATGAGGAGTATGTTATGAGTGATTTGGATGGATGAATTGAAGAATTAGACTTAGAATTTTGACAAATCGATTGGTTAAACTAGGTTGCGCGACAAGTCGGCTTTGGGACTTGGATTGGCCGAACCATAGGAGACTCAAGGAGGGGAAATTTGCGTTGTTAAGAGGAGGTAAGGAATTTTCTAAATCGAGGCTAGGGGGATTGGACTCGATTGGGTAAGTCGAGGGCCAAACAGAACGATTTATGAGAAAACCCTCGCATGTAATAGCTTGATGCGTCCTTGGACGTTATAGAATGATTGTTTGACCTAGCCTATGTATGAATTGTCTGAGTGCCTGAGTACTATTTGAATTGAATTGCATACCACAAAATTTATTAAACATATTATCATGCGCATTGGCCATTGGTAATGAAATTTAATTTAATTTTTAAAAAATCAAGTTAATTGATATGATGTGGCAGGAGACATGATTGTGGCATTGCATGGCATGGCCTTGAGGAGTATGAGACGCGGGGCGGAGGGTGAGACCCTGATGCGACGAGGTCGCAGGGTGGATTATGAAAAGGTGACGCCCTAATGCGACAGAGTCACGGGGTTGAGATAACCACATTCCTGATGGGATATAATCGCGGGACAGAATACGAGCTCATAGACTCTGTCTGGAAATTGAACCGGGGCCTGATGCATTTATGCTGGCGGAGCCTGATGCGATCTAATCGCGGGCTAAAGAATGAGGCAGGCAAAGGTTGATTGATGTGGTGAAGTGACAGGCCGAGCATATACGTGCAACTGTGTGTGACATGAGAATATAAATGCATGGCTGTCCTCTGTGTATTATTGTTTATTGAAGTATGAATGTTATACCTGCATGAGCACATAAGTTGGATAGGTTGAGTGACTTGACTGCCTGAGTGGACGGTCAACCTAACCTAGGGTTACGTTTTTCTTACTGAGATGTGTATCTCACCCATTTTGGGGAAATTTTACTTTATAGATCCTAGGCAGTAGCTATGTGGCCTATCAGGTTCGGAGACCCGTAGGAGATGACGGCATATTACGATGAGTTCCCCGATAGGCATGGAAATATATACATAAGGAAATGTACAATAGTTTGGGTAGATGAGGGCAAACCTGACTGGAAGCCTCATCGATTTGAGGCTTGGTTTAGACAGGACGAGGATAGGAAGGTCGGGCCGTTGAAGCCCCGTGAGGTTCCGGAGGGTGTCATACCTCCTTGGTGTCAGACAATAGCAGACTAGGAGTTTCCCGAGGGCTTAGTGGTTGGTTCGAGGAACGGTCCGGAGCGAACGCCGACAGCTGAGTTTCCCGTGCCACCGCCCGAGGATAAGGTCATCGTGGTGGAGCCGTCTAAGAGAGATTCATCCGAGCCGGACCAGGAGGGGACTGCGGAGGGAGACCAGGCTGAGCAGTCACAGGAAGCGACCATGGAAGACTCTGTGGAGGTTCCGTCAGAGACTTTCTCCGAGTACGAGCCGTCAGAGGAGCGAGGACACCGGAGATTCCAGTAGTTCTTCCTAGGTGACTCTGGATGATGACCTGACTTTTTGACTGGCGACCTGACCCCCCTTCCCTAGTGGATTTTGTGAACACCTTTTGACATGTTTGCCCGTCGCCTTGCTGTATAGCGATCTGTAGTAGATGCGACTAGTTGATGTTGATGTATGACTTTATAATACTATCCAGTCCTGCTTAGTCTTGGGATATATATATATATATGTGGTACGGGGAGTTGCTGGGAAACGCTTCCGTGTGCTTAATGTAAATTATTTCATCTATCGATCTTCCTTTATATATAAGTAGATCCTTAGGACCGCCGAGAGATTATTGTTGTTTTGCTTGCAGGAATGATTGCGTGTTCGCGATGAGGCGCGAGGCGTGACATCCCCTCTTGTTTTGGTTTCAGAGCAAGGTCAGCTCGGTACGAAGTTGGTCAGGGATTGAAGTAATAAGGAGGACTAGGTGGGACAATGACGGATAGCTAGACCTTAGGAAATTGGTCAGGGTAAGGCAGAGATGTCTAGTTGTGACTTGACACCTATGGATGGTTTTTGATCTTGGTAAGGTTTTGACAGGGCATAGAGGATTAATTCTCTACTTAGGATTGAAGGTCGTTTCTGGACCTTGACCGGCTTGATGCTTGAAAGTGATTAGTCTTAGTGAATCACTAGAATGAATGGATTTGAGTAATGGCCATGAGCCATTGGTTGAGATATTTCTGGAATTGATGTTGACGTATAAAGTACTTTTGTTGTGTAATTGTTTTGTTAAGGAGTAGTTAGTAACCCTGGATTGGATGATTGAGTAAGTTGCTAACCTGTTACTGAACTTATTATGGACCAGATTCGTTAGTAAGTGACAGAGATGAGTAACCCATCCAGAAGACTTGGAAGACCAAGAGGCGGAGCCTCTAGCTCGAGGCCGCTTGCAGTTGAAGATCCAAGAGTGGACGGTCTACTGAGAGCAATGGAAGGACTTAGGGACATCATAGAGAGGCAGGCCCAGGATCAGGACTCTGCCATAGCCCAGGTAGTGGGAGCTGCCCTAGCAGCTGCGAATACCAACACTGGCAACGCTGGTGGAAGTGGAAGTCAGGGCGAGCCGAACTAGAGCAATGAAACGGAGAACCCTCAAGAAGAAATCATAGTGGCCAAGCAGATGGGCCAACTGGTGGAACAATTTATGAAGTTGAAGCCGACGCAGTTTGACGGGATTGGAGATCCCGAGCTAGCACCTAGATGGATAGAGAAGCTGGAAAAGGCTTTCGGGGTACTAAGATGCACTGATGAGGAGAAGGTATTGCTAGCCGTATATCAGCTAGAGGAAACGGCAAACGACTGGTGGGCTGCCACTAAGGATGGAGTCTTCCCTGAAGGTACGGCCCTAAACTGGAACACTTTTAAGAGGGCGTTCAATGACAAGTACTTTTCAGAAACGGCCAGGGAAAGGAAACAAATCGAGTTCCTGCAGCTGCGATAGAACCAGCTATCAATAGATCAATATGAAGCTGAGTTCTCAAGGCTTTCGAGGGATGCACCTCGATTGATGGAGGATCCTTTGGAGAAGGCACGGAGATTCAGGGATGGTTTGAGGCCCGAACTCCGCAGCCAGATGATAGCCTTGAATTTGAGGACCTACAGGGAGATATACGAGCGAGGTCAGATGATTGAGCGAGACTTGAGGGAAAGAAACATCGCAACTGGATCGCGGTTCCTGTCGTTTAGAGACCATCGTCCAATGGGCAAGAGACCGATGGCAGGTAACAGACGTTTCGTGCCTCCTACAAGGAGGAATATCGTGAAACCGCCAAACCCGGCGAACTGGAGCTGCAGGCTATGTGGCAGGAGGCATGGGAATGGACCATGCCCTATGAGGATTGGAGCCTATTTCAAGTGTGGTCAGCTGGGCCACCAAATGAGGACATGTCCAAACTAAGCACTAGCTAATCGACCACAAAGACCGAGGCCACAAGCAGGACCGTCGACTGCAGCACTCCGGATAGAACGGAACAGACCACCAGCTTAGGGTAAAGTGTACGCTGTAGCGCGCAACGAGGCAGAAGATGCGCCCGAAGTGGTCACAGGTACGGTTTACTTGTGCAACCAGACCGCTTATGCATTATTTGACCCCGGTGCCACGCATTCTTTTGTATCTGCACAGTTTGCTGAGTTAGTAGGCATGAGATTGGAACCATTAAGCATGGCATTGCATGTAGCCACCCCATTGAAGGATAATGTCTTGGTTTCATTAGGGTGTGTGGAATATGAGATTATGGTTGGAGGAAGTAAGGAGAGTATCGACCTAGCTGTATTGCCTATGTTTGATTTTGACGTGATTATAGGAATGGATTGGCTGAGTAGGCAAGGAGCGGTAGTAGACTGTGGCAATAAAACGATTCGATCTTACCCAAAAGATTGCCCTAGTTATGAATTGGTAGGAAGCCGAGGAGGAGTCTCAATTCCCTTGGTTTCATCTTTGGAAGTAACTAAGTTGATATCTGAAGGATGTCGGGCATACTTAGTAGCCGTGATGGATATGACTATCGAGGAACCTAAGTTAGAGAACATTCCTATGGTACGGAGGTTTCCGGATGTGTGTCCCCAGGAATTGCCGGAATTGCCACCGGAGCGGGAAATAGAGTTTGTGATTGAATTAGCTCCAGGAACGGAGCCAATTTCAAAAGCACTGTACAGAATGTCCTTGTCAGAATTAAAGGAGTTAAATGTGCAAATACAAGAGTTGCTGGACAAAGGATTCATCCGACCAAGTGCTTCACTGTGGGAGCACCGATGCTGTTCGTAAAGAAGAAAGATTGATCCTTGCGACTATGCATTGTTACTGGCAACTAAATCAAGTGACGGTGAAGAACAAGTATCCGCTGTCGAGGATTGACGATCTTTTTGATCAATTACAAGGAGCAGCAGTGTTCTCGAAGATTGACTTGAGGACAGGGTATCACCAGTTGAGGATCAAGAAGGAAGACATACCGAAGACTGCATTCAGGACGAGGTATGGACATTACGAGTTTACAGTAATGCTGTTCGGATTGACTAACGCCCCAGCTGCATTTATGGATCTAATGCATCGAGTATTCAAAGAGTTTCTGGACAGGTTCGTCATAGTTTTCATTGACGACATCTTAATCTACTCGAGGAGCGACGTACAACACGAAGAACATTTCAGAATCGTATTGAGGACCCTGAGGAAACATTCGCTGTATTCGAAGCTAAGTAAATGTGAATTTTGGCTAGACAGGATAGCATTTCTGGGTCATATTGTGTCTGGTGAAGGGATTGCAGTGGACCCTATAAAGATAGAGGCTGTAACCAATTGGCCGAGGCCTACTACGGTCACGGAGGTCAGAAGCTTCTTGGGACTAGCAAGATATTATAGGCGATTCGTGGAAAAGTTCTCATCCATAGCCGTCCCACTAACGCTGTTGACGAAGAAGGAAACGAAGTTCGAATGGTCTGATAGGTGTGAACAGAGTTTCCAAGAACTTAAACATAGATTGACGACCGCGCCAGTACTGACCATTCCGTTGGGACCGGGAGGATTTGAGATCTACAGCAACGCATCGCTGAAAGGATTGGGTTGTGTATTGATGCAGCATGGCTCGGTAGTAGCTTATGCATCCAGGCAGTTGAGGCTGCACGAAATGAATTACCCGACCCATGACTTGGAGTTAGTAGCAATTGTGTTTGCCTTGAAGATTTGGAGGCATTATCTTTGTGGCAAGAAGTTTCAGATATATACAGACCACCAGAGTTTGAAGTATTTGTTTTCCCAAAAAGAGTTGAATCTAAGGCAGCGCAGGTGGATGGAGCTGTTGAACGATTATGATTGTGAGATATTATATCATCTTGAGAAAGCAAACAGAGTGGCAGATGCATTAAGTCAAAAGTCGAGTATTGCATGCCTGCTGGTGAGAAGTTGGTTGGTGATAGAGGATTTGAGAGATTCTAAATTTAGATTGGAGGTTAATCAGCTATCCAGTTTGATAGAGACTTTGAGGGTGGAACCTGAGGTCCAAGAAGGGATTAAGACATTACAGTCTACGGACCCAGAGATTTAGAAAGTTATCGAAATGGAAGCGACGAAGAGGAAGCCAGAGTTCCAGGTGTCTGAGGATGGACTTTTGAGATTTCGAGGGCGATTAAGTGTATCAAAGGATGAAGGGCTCCGAGAAAGAATCTTGTCAGAGGCTCATAGGAGCAATTACAGTGTCCACCCTGAGAGTACAAAGATGTACCAGAACTTAAGACAACATTATTGGTGGAACGGAATGAAGGTAGACGCGGCAAGATATGTGGCTAAGTGTTTGACTTGCCAGCAAGTAAAGGCGCAGCACTGTAAGCCTGGAGGATTGCTACAGCCACTGGAGATTCCGGAATGGAAGTGGGAGCACATAACTATGGATTTTGTGATGGGACTTCCGAGGAGCCAAAGTGGTCACGACTCTATCTGGGTAGTCGTGGATCGATTGACCAAGTCCGTCCACTTCATTCCTGTGCGAAAGGACTTCGCCATGGATAAGTACGCAGAATTGTACATGAGGCACATAGTAAGATTACACGGAGTGCCAGTAACGATCACCTCAGATAGGGATCCGAAGTTCACGGTAAATTTTTGGAAGAGTTTGCAAGGAGCAATGGGGACGCGACTACAGTTCAGTACTGCGTACCACCCACAAACTGATAGACAGTAAGAAAGGACCATCCAGACGCTCGAGGACATGTTGAGAGCGTGTGTCATAGATTTCAAAGGCGGATGGGAAGAGCAGTTACACCTAGTAGAGTTTGCGTACGACAACAGCTACGAGTAGAGTATACAGATGGCAACATTTGAGGCACTCTATGGCACAGCATGCAGGACGCCAATATGTTGGGATGAAGTAGGAGAAAGGAGTATTACTGGCCCCGAGTTAGTAGAGCAATCGGTGTAAGTAGTGAAAATCATCGGGGACAGGTTGAGGACGGCGTAGAGTCGCCAGAAGAGCTATGCAGACAAGTGGTGCAAGCCTTTGGAGTTTCAAGTGGGCGATCATGTCTTCCTCAAGGTGTCGCAAATGAGAGGACTCTCGCGATTCGGGAGGAAAGGAAAGTTGAGCCCAAGATACGTAGGTCCTTTCGAGATATTAGAGAGAATTGGAACCCTGACCTACCGGCTTGCGTTACCGCCAAGTCTATCCCAGGTACATAATGTATTCCATGTGTCGATGCTAAGAAATTATGAGCCTGACCCGACACATGTGTTGGACTATGAAGCCATAGAAGTGGACAACAGAATATCCTATATAGAGAAGCCGATAAGAATCGAAGACCGGAAGGAGCAGATCCTCAGGAATAAGAAGATCCCGCTAGTCAAAGTAATATGGGAGCACCACGGAACGGAAGGAGCCACGGGGGAGAATGAAGAGACGATGAGACGACAGCACCCCCATTTATTTGAGTAGTCGAGTGTAACATAAATTTCGAGAACGAAATTTTTGTAAGGGGGAAGAGTTGTAACATTCTGATTTTCAATCAACTTCAGACTCTGTAATGAGAAGTTTATTTATATCAAGCGATGTATTTCAGTTGTATTCCGCTCAAATCTGATCAATTTGAGTAGCCTAACCAAAGGAGAAAGACTAACACAAGACGATATACGTGGACCTAGGCGACTCGAATAGGAAATGGCGCTTTGACCATAAGGATTGTCGAGGGGATATTTAGGACCGCAAAAAGGGCAATCTAAGAACGATTAATGATTACCATGCGAGCGTCGTACGATTGGAGCACGGGTGATGCTGCTTAACCAACGTACGATTTGCAAAATTATCCTAAATCGGACTGTGACGATCGAGATCACAGGGACTAGCAATAAGCCCTCGCAATTACATGACAACCAAGGCCGCCATGAATTGACGAGCTCTAAACGTGATGAGAATCACGGGGTCGATACGCGTATAGTTTGCAAAAGCCGTCCGTCAGTTCGGAGTAGGCTGAAATCACGTTTGGTAGAAGGAACGATTAGAATTGAGTCTTGAAAAGTTTGAAAAAGGAAAATCAAGAATTCCAACGTCAATTGGATTGGCCGTTGCCCTATCGCAGAAGTCAGAATCGAGAAAAACGACGTTCCGAACGTCGGGAGTAAAATGACTATAATGCCCCTCAAGCTTAGGACTTTGTCTTTATAATTGAAGGAAGGGCGAAATGGACATTTCTCTCCCCCTTGGCTACCGAAAATTGAAGGACAAAGGGATGGCCATTGGATCTTCTTGGTTAGAGTAATATACAAGTGTCAAGCATCCAAGGGTGGTAGATCAACTCACATTAAATGCCCACCTACCAATCACTTCAAATTAATCAATTTTTTGGGGATAATAAGCTCTCTTTTTGCTCCCTCTCACTCCACCATTCAGCCATTTTTTCTCCCCCAAAGAACAAACCAAGCTTCTTCTTCTTCTTCTCCAGTTTCTATTTTCGCAGACCCCGCTGGACGTCGTCGTTCAGTCCGAATAATCGCCACCTCCGGCCGTCCCCTGCTTCCAGCTGACCACCCAAACCTAGCCCCATGTCCTGCCGACGTCCTACAGCTTGAATCAGGCCATTTGGAGCTCTAAGGAATTCGGGGCAAGCATTCTCTCACAGGTCGACGAAATCTGTTCCAGTTTGAGGTAGGTTCGATTTTGAACCCTTTAGAGAGCAGAAAACTTGGAATCTTTGGCTCAAATTTTGTGGAGATCAAGTAGACATATAGATGGTTCTGTGGTTAAAATTTGGGATTTATTTGATAAGTTTTTGACCAGGAACCACCCTTGTACATTATGCCCAGAATCTGCCAGTATTCTGTGTTTGAGTGATCCGGCGACTTCCGACGACTTTCCGGCAACCGCGCTACTTAAAACTCACGGTGAGACTTCCAAACTCTTAGGTAGACATTATAAGAGGTAGAATGGTGTATATTTGATGGATTTAAGATAGATTAAGGCCGGTTGGACCCGACATGAACAGAACCGAATGGAATCGGTTCAATGCTGGGCCAAACCGATTCTGTGGAGGGCTGAATAGGCTGGGATTATGTTGTAATTTGGTGTGTATGATGTGTTAAGATGATGAGGAGTATGTTATGAGTGATTTGGATGGATGAATTGAGGAATTAGACTTGAAATTTTGACAAATCCATTGGTTAAACTAGGTTGCGCGACAAGTCGGCTTTGGGACTTGGATTGGCCGAACCATAGGAGACTCAAGGAGGGAAAATTTGCGTTTTTAAGCGGAGGTAACGAATTTTCTAAACCAAGGCTAGGGGGATTGAACTCGATTGGATAAGTCGAGGGCCGAACGGAACGATTTATGAGAAAACCATCGCATGTAATAGCTTGATGTGTCCTTAGACGTTATAGAATGATTGTTTGACCTAGCCTATGTGTGAATTGTCTGAGTGCCTGAGTACTATTTGAATTGAATTGCATGCCACGAAATTTATTAAACATATTATCATGCGCATTGGCCATTGGTTATGAAATTTGATTTTATTTTTAAAAAAATCAAGTTAATTGATATGATGTGGCATGAGACATGATTGTGGCATTGTATGGCATGGCCTTGAGGAGTATGAGACGAGGGGCGAAGGTTGAGACCCTGATGCGACGAGGTCGTGGGGTGGATTATGAAAAGGTGGCGCCCTGATGTGATAGAGTCGCGGGGTTGAGATAACTACTGTCCTGATACGATATAATCGAGGGACAGAATACGAGCTCACAGACTCTGCCTGAAAATTGAACCGGGGCCTGATGCGTTTACGCGGGCCGAGCCTAATGCGATCTAATCGCGGGCTAGAGAATGAGGCAGGCAGAAGTTGATTGATGTGGTGAAGTGACAGGCTGAACATATACGTGCAACTGTGTGTGACATGAGAATATAAATGCATGCCTGTCGTCTATGCATTATTGTTTATTGAAGCATGAATGTTATACCTGCATGAGCACATGAGTTGGATAGGTTGAGTGACTTGACTGACTGCCTAAGTGGACGGTCAACCTGACCTAGGGTTAGGTTTTTCTTACTGAGATGTGTATCTCACCCCTTTTGGGAAAATTTTACTTTACAAATCCTAGGCAGTAGCTATGTGGCCTATCAGGTTCGGGGACCCGCAGGAGATCACTGCGTATTATGATGAGTTCCCCGATAGGCATGGAAATATATACATAAGGAAATGTACAGTAGTTTGGGTAGATGAGGGGAAACCTGACTGGAAGCCTCATCGATTTGAGGCTTGGTTTAGACACGATGGGGATAGAAAGGTCGAGCCGCTGAAGCCCCATGAGGTTCCGGAGGGTGTCATACCTCCTTGGTGTCAGATGATAGCAGACCAGGAGTTTCCCGAGGGCTCAGTGGTTGGTTCGAGGAACGGCCTGGAGGGGACGCCGATAGCTGAGTTTCCCGTGCCACCGCCAGAGGATGAGGTCATCGTGGTGGAGCCGTCCGAGAGAGATCCATCTGAGCTGGACCAGGAGGCGACTGTGGAGGGAGATCAGGTTGAGCAGTCGCAGGAAGCGACCATGGAAGACTCTGTGGTGGTTCCGTCAGAGACTTTCTCCGAGTACGAGCCGTCAGAGGAGAACGAGGACACCGCAGATTTCAGTAGTTCTATCTAGGCGTCTCCGGATGTTGACTTGACTTTTTGACTGGTGACCTAACCCCCCTTCCCTTGTGGATTTTGTGGACACTTTTTGACATGTTTACCCGTCGCCTTGCTGTATAGTGGTCTGTAGTAGATGCGATCAGTTGATGTTGATGTATGACTTTATGATGATATCCAGTCCTGCTTAGTCTTGGGATATATATATGTGGTACGGGGAGTTGCTGGGAAACGCTTCCGTGTGCTTAATGTAAATTATTTCATCTCTCGATCCTCTTTTATATATAAGTGGATCCTTGAGACCGCCGAAAGATTATTGTTGTTTTACTTGCGGGGATGATTGCGCGCTCGCGATGAGGCGCGGGGCGTGACAGTCAATACCCCCATTTGTTTGAATAACTAGGTTTATTGTAAATTTCGAGGACGAAATTTTTATAAGGGGGGAAGAATTGTGACATTCTAATTTTCCTATCATTTCGAGACTCATTAATGAGAAAGTATCTAATAATATATTTCAGTCGTATCTCGCTCGGATTTGATCAATCTCGAGTTGACTGACCATAAGAGAAAGACTAACGTGAGATAAGGTACGTGGACCTAGGAAATTCGAATAGGATATGGTGCTTGGACTATAAGGATTGTCGATAGGACATTTAGAGCCATAAAATTCTAATCTCAGAACGATTAAGGAATGCCTTGCTAGCGTTATACGATTGGAGCGCGGGTGATGTCGCTTAACCAATGTATAATTTACAATTTTCCTAAATCGAACCGTGACAATCGAGACCGTCGGAACAACTGCTAGAACCTCACAATTACGTGACAACCAAAGTCGCCAAGAATTGACGAGCCTTAATTGTGATATGAATCACAGGGTCGATAGGCGTAACGTCTGCAAAAGCAGTCAGTCAGTTTGAGATAGGCTGGAACCACGTCTAATAGAGAAATGATTCAGAAATTAGTCTCGAAATTAGAAAATAGAGAATCAAGAATTCCAACATCATAATTGGATTGGCTTTCGCCTTATCGAAAAAAATTAAAATTAAAAAAACGACGTTCCGGATGTCGGGGGTAAAATTACCATTTTACCCCTCAAACATTAACCTTGCATTTATAATTAGGCAAGGGCATTTTGGTCATTGAAGCCCCTTTATATCTGCCGAAAATCAAAAGGAATGAGAGCCATTGGATGAAACATTGATTGACCCTTGGACAAGCGTCAAAGGATTAAGATTTGATGTAGATGTGAACGCTTTTAATTTGCCATTCAACCAAGTTGACTCTTGAAAATATGGATATACCTCACTCTCTTTCTCTCTCTCTTGGTCGAACACCCCCCAAGTCTGCCGATTCTCTTCTTCTTCTTCTTCCCTTCCAACCGAGAGCTCCCACCGATCGATTCTGCCGCCGCCGTTTGCTTGCTCCGACCGCCACCTCCGAACACCGCCTAGACCCTAGTTGACCACCAGCCCCTTCTTCATCCTCTTGCCGACATTCTCCAAGTGGAATCACGGCATTTGACCACCTGATGACCTCCGGCCAGCCATTCTCCTGGAAGTCGACGGAAACCGTCACAACTAGAGGTAAACCACTGTTTAGGCTCCGTAGGACCCCGAATCCTTTGAATTTTTTTGCCAAACTTTGTGGACATCTAGAAGACATGTAGGCTAAGTTGTGGTAAAAATTTTGGAGGAATTTGATGGAGTTTTGACCCTAAATGGGTCTTGTGTTTGAAGAACAAAAATTGACCACTGGAGGACTCGGAGCAACCGGCTCCGTTCAAGGACTTTTCGACGTCGTCTTGGCTTCAAATTTTCGGTAAGGCTCCCCAAACCCTTGAACTACATGTGCAAGTAGATTAGTAAATAAATTGAAGATTTAAGTTAGTTAAGGGCCGAACAATTGGGGTATGCACAGAACCGAAAATGCCCTGTTTTGGTTCTATGCATACCGATTCTGTGGGAGGCTGTTGGTGTTGGAATTGACTCTCAAATTCATCATTAAGACATGCTATGATGTTGATGAACATGTTAATAATATTTATCTCCCATTAATTGGTGACTTGAACAAGGAAAATTGACGATTGGATGAATTTCCTTAAGTTGCGCGGTTGAGTTGTTCTTGGGCTAATTGGACCGAACCCTTAGAGTGCTTGGGAAGAGATTTTTGTCAAGTTAAACTTGAGGTATGGAGTTTCTAAACCTTGGATAGGAAGGTTGGACTCGATTGGGAGAATTGAATGCGAGTTTGATTGATTCTTGGAAGATTATAACGTGCTTATCTAATATATGTCCCAAATAAAAAAAATATAGATGACTTGAATGCTTGACAATGATTGTGCCATGAATTGATTTTCGCAATTGAATGCTGAATTTGATTGCCTCGCATGCCATAGGTGTGTCGTTCGTGAATTAGTTCGCACTTGGTTATGTGTTATGAATTGAAATGAATATATGGCATGTTTGAGAAGTGAGTGACACCCTGAGATGTGTGAGACGCGGGGCTGTGTGGATGAATGCCTTGAGGCGCTGAGGCACGGGGTTTGAATTGAATGGTACCTTGAGGCGTACGAGACGAGGGGTTGAGAAGGCCAGGGTCCTGATACGTTGAAACGTGGGATAAAGTTTGAGATGTGTCAACACAGGCCTAGAGTGAAATTGAAAACCTGATGCGTTTACGCGAGTTTGTCAATGAGATGATCTAATGGGTATTTACGCAGACCGAGCCTGAGGCGTTCTAAATGCAGGCATGATAATGAGGAGGCATGGAAGAGTGGAAGGTGTAATCTGGCTTAGCCATGTGTGTTTAATTCTGATGATGTGTATGGTGCCATGATTGCATGGTTGACACTTGTTTTATTCTCATGTTATTTAACGACTGCTAAATGTCTCATGTGACTATTGTGCATTTTATCCTTGATTGTAATTGCCTAAGTGTACGGTCAGCCTAACCTAGGGTTAGGATCTACCTTACTAAGATGTAAATCTCACCCCGTTGTAGGACCCCATTTTCAGATCCTAAACCGTGATCATTTGGCCAATTAAGTTTGGTGACCCAAATGAGATATCAGTGTATTTTGATGAGTTCCCAGACGAACAGGAAACTGCGTACGTTTGAAATACACCATAATTTGGGTTGATGAGGGTGGCAGCAGCTGGAAGCCTCATAGATATGAGGCCTGGTTTAGAAAGGTATGGGATGTTTTCACGGGGCCACTGAAGCCCACTGAGGTACCTCACGGGGTAACCCCTAACTGGTGTCATACCGCTCGGGATTCGGTGGAGGCCGAGGTCAGTAGCTGGCTCGAGGAATATTCCTGAGAGGACCTCGACTTTGGAGTACACCAACGAGGTCATCGAGATTGAGGCTACCGAGGACGATCAGGTGGAGCCGTCAGCCAACGAGACGCTCGAGGATACTATGGAGGTTTGCTCAGAGACACTCTCGGAGTACGAGCCATCTGAAGAACCTGATAAGACTGACGACTCCAGTAGCTTGATTTAGGAGTTTTTGTTCCTAGTCTGATATTTTGATGGTAACCTCGATGTCGTTTCTTTTGGGAGATGTGATGATCCTCTTTTGTATTGGCCTTGTCACCCCTGTTGACCAGCATGTTTAGCTTGCCCGTGCTCTTGTACGAATATGGATAGAGTCTATGTTTCTATTGGTATTCTCGTTACCCCGGTCCCTTTTTATTATTGTACGGAGGAGTTGTTTATTATCACTTCCGCTTGTTATGAATATGGTTCATCTCTTGACCTATGTGAATCTTAGGACCTCAAGAGAGTGTTTGTGCTTACAGGGAGTCGCGCGCTCGTGCCCGGGTCGCAAGGCGTGACATCCCCGTCTTCTTGGTATCAGAGCAAGGTTAGCTCGATCCAAAATAGATTGAGGATTGGAGTGATAAGGAGAATTAAGTTGGGATAAGGGCGGGTAGCGAGACCTTAGGAAGTTTACTAGAACAAGGCACGAGATGTATGGCATATAGCTTGGTGCATGCGATCGGCATTTGGTCTTGACAGGATTGTGGTGACAGTTGAAGATTAAGTTCCATGTTTAGCGCGGAGAGTCATTTCTAGATTTTGGTTTGCTAAGTGAATGGGCATGGCTAGTTTTGGTGAACTGTTGGGGTGAACGGGATTGAGAAATAGCCATAAAACTGCTTATTGAAGTGCCTCTGAAATTGGTTGCGTAGAAGGTCGTTGTGATATGACTGTTTCTATTAGGGCATAGTTTGGTAGCTCGAAACTTGGTTGGATGAATGAGTTATTAACTCCTTCATGAAATTGTGGTGATCCAGGCTCAATAGAAGCACATAAGGATAAGTAACCCGCCTAGAAGACCTAAAAGGCCTAGGAGCGGAGCCTCTAGTTCGAAGCCACCTGTAGCAGAAGACCCGAGAATGGATGGAGTGTTGAGGGCGTTCGAAAGAATTGGCGACCTCATCGACAGGCAGACCCAAGATAGGGATGCTGCCATAGCCCAAGCGGTCGGAGCCGCAATAGCTGCCGTCAACACTAACAACATCAACAATGGAGGTAATGGGAACAATGGCGATCACGACTAGGGCAATGAAGCAGTGAATACCCAGGAAGAAATTGTTGTGACCAAGCAGATGGGCCAACTGGTCGAGCAATTCATCAAGCTGAAGCCGACCCAGTTCGATGGGACTAGAGATCCCGAACTAGCACCGAGATGGATCGAGAAACTAGAGAAGGCCTTTGGAGTCTTGAGGTGCACAGACGAATAGAAAGTATTATTGGCAGTGTACCAACTAGAAGGTACTGCAAACGATTGATGGCCTGCCACCAAGAATGGAGTCTTTCCAAAAGGAACGGCCTTGACTTGGAATGCCTTTACTACGGCATTCAATGACAAGTATTTCTCGGAGACAGCCCAGGAAAGGAAGCAAGTGGAGTTCTTACAGCTGCGTCAGAATTAGCTGACCATGGATCAGTATGAAGCTGAGTTCTCCAGATTATCAATGTACGTACCTCGATCGGTAGAGAATCCCCTGGAAAAGACGCAGATATTTTGGGACGGACTAAGACCTGAACTTCGCAGCCAGATGATAGCCCTAAATCTGAGAACCTACAAGGAAATTTATGAATGGGGACAAATGATTGAGAGGGATCTGAAGGAGAGGAATATCGCATCTACGTCGCGATTTAATTCATTCAGAGACAATCGCTAGATTGGTAAGAGACTAGTAGCTGGCAATAGGCGCTCGTCCCTCCCGTGAGGAAGAACATTGTGAAGCTGCCGAACCCTATGAACTGGAGCTATTGCCTCTGCGGTAGAAGGCATGGTAATGGACCTTGCCCAGCAAGAACAGGAGCGTGCTTCAAGTGTGGTCAGATGGGCCACTAAATGAGGACTTGCCCGAATCAAGCTCCAACGAATAGACCTCAAGGGCAACGACCACAGGCTGGACCGTCGGCCGCCACTCCCCAAGTTGATCAGAATAGACCCCCAACTCAAGGGAGAGTTTATGCAGTAGCTCGTAGGGAGGTAGAAGAAACGCCAGACGTGATCACAGATACGATTTATTTTTGTGACCAAGCTGCGTATGCTTTGTTTGATCCTGGCGCAACACACTAGTTTGTATCTACCCAATTTGCTGATTTGGTTGATAAGAAGTTAGAACCGTTGAGTGTGATTCTGCATGTTGCCACCCCGTTGAAAGATAATGTGCTAGTTTCATTGGGTTATGCGGATTGTAAAATTGCAATTGGTGGTAGTGAGGAGAGTATTGATTTAGCTGTGTTGCCCATGTATGATTTCGTTGTGATCATAGGAATGGGCTAATTGGGTAAATAGGGGGCAGTAGTGGATTGTGGTCGTAGGATAATTCGTTTCTATCTAGAAGGTCGCCCTAGTTTCGAATTTGTGGAAAGTCGAGGAGGAACCTCGATTCCTTTAGTCTCGACCCTTGAAGTGATGAAGTTGTTGACTGAAGGAAGTCAGGCGTACTTAGTCGTAGTCATGGACACGACTGTCGAAGAGCCTAAACTAGAAAGCATCCCGATAGTGCGTGAGTTCCCTGACATATTTCTCCAAGAGTTGCCTGGGTTACCACTAGGACGAGAGATAGAATTTATGATTGAGTTAGCTCCCGAAATGGAGCCGATCTCGAAGGCTCCCTATAGGATGTCCCTACTAGATCTGACGGAGCTAAAGGTGCAGATGCAAGAATTACTAGACAAAAGATTTATTCTATCGAGTGCTTCACCGTGGAGAGCGTTGGTGCTGTTTGTAAGGAAAAAAGATGGGTCATTGCGTCTATGCATCGATTATAGATAGTTGAACCAAGTGACAGTGAAGAATAAGTACCCGCTGTCGAGAATTGACAACCTTTTTGATCAGTTGCAAAGAGCTGCGGTATTCTCTAAAATTGACCTGAGAATCGAGTATCACAGTTGAGAATCAAGAAAGAAGACATACCTAAGACCGCTTTTAGGATAATGTATGGTCACTACGAATTCACTGTGATATCTTTTTGATTGACCAATGCTCCAGCCGCATTTTGGACTTGATGCATCGGGTATTCAAGGAATTCTTGGATAGATTCGTCAGTCTTTATTGATGATATCCTAATTTACTCAAGGAGTAATGAGGAACAAGAAGAGCACCCGAGAATTGTTTTGCAGACCCTAAGGGAGCACTCGCTTTACACTAAGTTTAGCAAATGCGAGTTTTGATTGAATAAAGTGGCATTTATTGGCCATGTGGTATCTAGAGAAAGGATTTCTGTGGATCCTGCAAAGATTGAAGCTGTAACGAATTGGCCTAGACCTACTACGGTCACGAAAGTCCGAAGTTTCCTAGGATTGGCAGGATATTATAGATGTTTCGTGGAGAAGATTTCATCTATAGCTATTCCACTGACAAGATTAACTAAGAAAGAAACGAGGTTCGAATGGACGGATAAGTGCGAAAAGAGTTTCCAAGAGCTCAAGTAACAGTAGACGACCGCACCAGCATTGACGATTCCATCAAGACTTGGAGGTTATGAGATATATAGCGATGCTTCGCTAAAGGGACTAGACTGTGTGGTAATGCAACATGGAAGAGTAATGGCCTACGCATCCCGACAATTGAGACCGCACGAAATGAACTATCCGACTCACGATTTGAAATTAGCAGCGATTATCTTTGCTCTAAAGATCTGGAGGCATTATCTGTGTGGCGAAAAGTTTCATATTTACACTGACCACCAGAGCCTGAAATATCTGTTTTCCCAGAAAGAGTTGAATATGAAGCAGCTTCGATGGAAGGAACTGCTTAAGGATTATAAGTGTGACATACTGTATCATCTTGGGAAAGCCAATCAAGTCGCGAATGCACTCGGCCGAAAATCGAGCATCGCCTGTCTACTTGTGAAAGGGTGGTCGTTATTCGAGAACTTGAGGGATTCTGAGTTCAAATTGGAAGTTTGTCAGTTATCCAGTTTGATGGCCATACTAAGGATAGAACCTGAGGTCTAGGAAAGGATAAAAGCCCTGCAGCATACGGACCCAGAAATTCAGAAAATCCTGGAGATGGACGCGATAAAAAGGAAATCAAAATTCCAAGTATTAGAGGTTGGAATCTTGAAATTCTGAAGACGTATATGCGTGCCAAAGGACGAAGAACTCAGGGAAAGCATTTTATCAGAGGCTCATAGGAGTAATTATAGTATTCACCCAGGAAGCACGAAGATGTATCAGAACTTGCGTCAACATTATTGGTGGAACGGGATGAAAGTGAATGTGGCGAAGTATGTGGCAAAGTGCTTGACATGCCAGTAGGTGAAGGCCCAACACTGTAAGCTTGGAGGATTATTACAGCCACTAGAAATTCCTAAATGGAAATGGGAGCATGCAACGATGGACTTTGTGATGGGACTCCCAAGGAGCCAGAGAGGCCATGATTCTATTTGGGTAGTCGTGGACAGGTTGACCAAGTCCGCACACTTCATCCCTATGCGAAAGGATTTCGCGATGGATAAATATGCTGGGTTGTATATGCGACAAATAGTGAGACTACATGGAGTACCCGTGACGATCACATCAGACAGAGACCCCATATTCACAAGGTACGTCTGGAAAAGTCTTCAAGATGCCATGGGGACTCGACTGCAATTTACTACGGCATACCATCCACAAACGGACGGACAATCGGAGAGAACGATTCAGATGCTCGAGGATATGTTACGAGCGTGTGTGATAGACTTAAAGGTGGATGGGAGGATCAACTGTGTTTGGTGAAATTTGCTTATAATAACAGTTATCAGCAGAGCATTCAATTGGAACCGTTTGAAACAACTGTTTAGAAGGGCTTGCAGAACCCCGACTTTTTGGGACGAGGTTGGAGAAAGAAGTATCACAGGCCCAGAGTTGGTAAAGCAATCGGTAGAAGTGGTTAAGATAATTCGAGATATACTGAAGACAGCACAAAGTCGTCAGAAGAGTTATGCGGATAAACGACGTAAGCCTTTGGAGTTTCAAGTAGGCGATCATGTTTTCCTTAAGGTGTCGCCGATGAGAGGATTATCCCGATTTGGAAAGAAAGGAAAACTGAGCCCAAGATACGTAGGTCCATTTGAAATTCTGGAGCGGATTGGGACCTTAGCCTACAAACTGGCCTTACCGCCTGATCTATCCCAAGTGCACAACGTATTCCATGTATCCATGCTACAAAAGTACGAACCGGACCCGACGCATGTGCTGGATTACGAGAGTATCCTACGTGGAGAAGCCAGCTAGGATTAACGATCGAAAGGAGCAAATTCTGAGGAATAAAATGATTCCATTGATCAAAGTTGTTTGGGAGCACCATGGAACCGAAGGCGCTACGTGGGAAAGCGAGAAAATAATGAGGTGTCAATACCCCTATTTGTTTGAGTAACTGGGTTTATTGCAAATTTCGATGATGAAATGTTTATAAGGGGGAAGAGTTGTGATATTCTGATTTTCCTGTTATTTTGAGACTCATTAATGAGAAAGTATCTAATGATGTATTTCAGTCGTATCTCACTCGAATCTGATCAATCTCAAGTTGACTGACCAAAAGGGAAAGGCTAATGCGAGACAATGTATGTGGACCTAGGAAATTCGAATAGGAGATGGCGCTTTGACCATAAGGATTGTCGAGGGGACATTCAGAGCCATAAAAGACCGATCTCAGAATGATTAAGGAATGCCTTGCTAGCATTATACGATTGGAGCGCGGGTGATGCCGCTTAACCAATGTATAATTTGCAATTTTCCTAATTCGAACAGTGACGATCGAGACTGTCGGAACTAGTGATAGACCCTCACAATTACGTGACAACCAAAGTCGTCAAGAATTGACGAGCCCTAATTGTGATATGAATCACAAGGTTGATAGGCATAAAGTCTGCAAAAGCCGCCCGTCAGTTTGAGGTAGGTTGGAACCACGTCTGATAGAGAAATAATTCATAAGCGAGTCTTGAAATTAGAAAATGAAGAATCAAGAATTCCAACATCATAATTGGATTGGCCTTCGCCTTATCGAAGAACATTTGAATTAGAAAAACGACGTTCCGGACATCGGGGGGTAAAATTACCATTTTGCCCTTAAACCTTAACCTTGCATTTATAATTGGACAAGGGTATTTTGGTCATTGAAGTCCTTTTTTAGCTACTGAAAATCAAAAGGAATAAGAGCCATTGGAGGAAGCATTGATTGACCCTTGGACAAGTGTCAAAGGATTAAGATTTGATGTAGATGTGAACACTTTTAACCTACCATTCGACCAAGTTGACTCTTGAAAATATGCATATACCTCACTCTCTCTCTCTCTCGGCCGAACACCCCCCAAGTCTGTCGATTCTCTTCTTCTTCCCTTCCAGCCGAGAGCTCCAGCTGACCGATTCTGCTGTCGCCGTTCGCTCACTCCGACCGCCACCCCCGGCCACCGCCTGGACCCGAGCCGATCACCAACCCCTTCCTCATCCTCTTGCCGATATTGTCCAAGTGGAATCACGGCATTTGACCACCTAAGGACCTCCGGCCAGTTATTCTCCCGGAGGTCGACGGAAACCATCGCAGCTGGAGGTAAGCCACTGTTTAGGCTCCGTAGGACCCCGAATCCTTTGAATTTTTATGTCAAACTTTATGGGCATCTAGAAGACATGTAGGATGAGTTGTGGTAAAAAGTTTGGAGAAATTTGATGGAGTTTTGACCCCAAATGGGTCTTGTGTTTGAAGGACAAAAACTGACCAGTGGAGGACTCGAAGGAACCGTCGCCATTTAAGGACTTTCCGGTGTCTCCTTGGCTTCAAATTTTCGGTTAGGCTTTCCAAACCCTAGAACTATATGTTAGCAAGTAGATTAGTGAATAAATTGAAGATTTAAGTTAGTTTAAGGGCTGAATAGTTGGGGTATGCACAGAACTGAAAATACCCTGTTTCGGTTCTATACATACCGATTCTGTGGAAGGCTATTGGTGTTGGAATTGACTCTCAAATTCATCATTAAGTCATGCTAGGATGTCGATGAACATGTTAATAATATTTATGTCCCATGAATTGGTGACTTGAATAAGGAAAATTGACGATTGGATAAATTTCTTTAGGTTGCGCGGTTGAGTTGTTCTTGGGCTAATTGGATAGAACCCTTGGAGTGCTTGGGAAGAGATTTTTGTTGAGTTAAGCTTGAGATAAGGAGTTTCTAAACCTTGGATAGGAAGGTTGGACTCGATTAGGCAAATTAAGTGCGAGTTTGATTGATTCTTGAAAGATTATAACGTGCTTGTCTAATATACGTCCTAAAGAAAAAATATATATATAGATGACTTGAATGCTAGACAATGATTGTGCCATGAATTGACTGTCGAATTTGATTGCCTCGCATGCCAAAGGTGTGTCGTTCGTGCTTTAGTTCTCACTTGGTTATGTGTTATGAATTAAAATGAACATATGGCATGTTTGAGAAATGAGTAACACCCTGAGGCATATGAGACGCGAGGTTGTGTGGATAAATACCCTGAGGCGCTGAGGTGTAGGGGTTTGAATTAAATGGCACCCTGAGGCACATGAGACGCGGGGTTGAGATGGCCATAGTCCTGATGCGTTGAAACGTGGGACAGAGTTTGAGATGTGTCGACACAGGCCTGGAGTGAAATTGAAAACCTGATGCATTTATGCGGATTTGTCAATAAGATGGTCTAAGGTATATTTACGCGGACCGAGCCTAAGGCGTTCTAAAAGCGGATGTGATAATGAGAAGGTATGGAAGGGTGGAAGGTGTAATCTGGCTTGGCTATGTGAGTTTAATTCTAATGATGTGTATGGTGTCATGATTGCATGCTTGACACTCGTTTTATTCTCATGTTATTTAATGACTGTTGAATGCCTAATGTGACTATTGTGCATTTTATCCTTAATTGCAATTGCCTGAATGTACAGTCAGCCTAACCTAGGGTTAGAACCTACTTTACTGAGATGTAAATCTCACCCCATTGTGGGACCCCATTTTCAGATCCTAGACCGTGATCATATGGCCAATCAAGTTTGGTGACCCGAAAGAGATGTCGATGTATTTTGATGAGTTCTTGGACGGACAAGGAACTGTGTATGTTAGGAAATGCACCGTAATTTGGGTCGATGAGGGTGGCAGCAGCTGGAAGCCTCATAGATATGAAGCCTGGTTTAGAAAGGTAAGGAATGTTTCTACAAGGCCACTGAAGCCCGCTGAGATACCCCATGGGTAATCCCTAACCGGTATCATCCCACTCGGGATTCGGTGGAGGCCGAAGAGTCAGTAGCTGGCTCGAAAAATATTCCTGAGAGGACTTCGACTTTGGAGGACACTGACGAGGTCATCGAGATTGAGGCTACCGAGGACGACCAAGTGGAGCCGTCAGCCGACGAGACGCTCAAGGATACTATGGAGGTTTGCTCAGAGACACTCTTGGAGTACGAGCCATCTAAAGAACCTGAGGAGACTGACGACTCCAGTAGCTCGACTTAGGAGTTTTTGTTCTTGGTCTAATATTTTGATGGTGACCTCGATGCCTGTTTCTTTGGGAGATGTGATGATCCTCTTTTGTATTGGCCTGTCACCTCTACTGACCAGCATGTTTAGCTTGCCCATGCTCTTGTACAAATATGGATGGAGTCTATGTATCTATTGGTATTCTCGTTACCCTGGTCCCTTTTTATAATTGTATGGAGGAGTTGTTTATTATCGCTTTCGCTTGTTATGAATATGGTTCATCTCTCGACCTATGTGAATCTTAGGACCTCGAGAGATTGTTTGTGCTTGCAGGGAGTCGAGCGTTCGTGCTCGGGCCGCAGGGAGTGACAGTCCATTTCAACCTCGCGTCTCATACGCCTCAGGGTACCATTCAATTCAAACCTCGCGCCTCAGCGCCTCAGGGTATCCATCCACACAACCCCGCGTCCTAATGCCTCAGGGTGTCACAAGTTTCTCAGACATGCCAAATGCTCATTTCAATTCAGACTCATGATCAAGCGTAAACTCATGCAACGAGCAACACATCTATGGCATGTGAGACAATTAAATTCAACACTTAAATGTGACAATCAATTCATGGCACAAGCATTGTAAAGCCATCTATATCTCTCAAGGACGCACAATGGACAATCACACCTTAAACTTCCAAGAACCAATCTAATTTCACACTCAATTCACTCAATCGAGTCCAATCCTCATAGCCAAGGTTTAGAAACTTCTTACCTTGTGCTAAAACTAACACAAATCTTCTTCCAAACACTTCAATGATTCGGTCGTAATGGTCCAAGAACAATTCAACCGCGCGACCTAAGGAAATTCATCCGATCGTCAATTTTTCTTGCTCAAATCGTCAATTCACTAAACATACACCTCATTGACATATCGACTAACATCCTTATACTTCTCAACGATGAATTTGGAGCTCAATTCAACTCCCAACAGCCTCCCACAGATTCGGTATGCACAGAACCGAAATAGGGCATTTTCGGTTCTGTGCATATCTCAACTAATCAGCCCTTAAACTAACTTAAATCTCAATTTATCTGCTAATCTACTTGCTAACATGTAGTTCTAGGAGTTGGGAAGCCTCATCGAAAATTTGAAGTCAAGGCGATGCCGAAAAGTCCTTGAACGGCGCCGGTTCCTCCAAGTCCTCAACTGGTCAATTTTTGTCCTTCAAATACAAGACCCATTCGGGGTCAAAACTCCATCAAATTCATCTAAATTTTTTACCACTGCTTAGTCTATAAGTCTTCTAGATGTCCACAAAATTTTTCCAAAGATTCAAAGGATTCGTGGTTCTACGGAGTCTAAACAGCAGCTTACCTCCAGCTGCGATGGTTTCCGTCGACTTCCAAGAGAATGGCTAGCCGGAGCTCCTTGGTGGTTCAAATGACTTGATTCTATTTGGAGGTTGTCAGTAAGAGGATGAGGAAGGGGCTGGTGGTTGGCTAGGCGGTTGGAGGTCACCAGGAGTAGCGGTCGACGGAGGCGAAACCGGCGGGCAGTGCCGGTCGGCAGTGCAGCTTCTCGATGAAGAAGAAGAAAAAGATAGGCAGATGATGGTGATGCTCGGCTGAAGAGGGAGAGAGAGAGTGGTATATATACATATTCAAGCGTCAACAAGGTTGAATGGTAGGTTAAAAGTGTTCCCATTAATATCAATGCATAATCCTTTGACACTTGTCCATGTGTCAATCAATGTTTCATCCAATGGCTATCAATTTCTCTAAATTTTGGCAGCTGTAGTGGGGTATCAATGACAAAAATGCCCTTGTTCAATTATAAATGCAAGACTAAGGCTTGAGGAGCAAAATGGTAATTTTACCATCGACGTCCAATACATGATTTTTTATGATTTCAAATTTCTTCGATAAGGCGACGATCAATCCAATTATAATGTTGAAATTATTGATTCTGTATTTTCTAATTTCGAGACTCGTTTCTGAGTCCTTTCTCTATCTAATGTGATTCCAACCTATCCCGAACTGACAGGCGGCTTTTGCAGACGTTACGCGTATCGACTCTTTGATTTATATCACACTTAGAGCTCGTCAATTCATGGTTACTTTGATTGTCATGTAATTGCGAGAGTCCATCACTAGTTCCGACGGTCTCGATCGTCACTGTTCGATTTAGGAAAATTTTGCAAATTATACATTGGTTAAGCGGCATCACCCGCACTCCAATCGTATAACCCTAGCAATGCATTCATTAATCATTCTTATATCGGCTTTTTATGGCTCTAAATGTCCCCTCGACAATCCTTATGGTCAAAGTGACATTTTCTATTTAAGTTTCCTAAGTCCACGTACCTTGTCTCGTGTTAGCCTTTCTATTTTGGTCAGTTAACTCGAGATTGATCAGATCAAAGCGAGATACGACTGAAATATATCGTTAGATACATTGTCATTAATGAGTCTCAAAATGACAGGAAAAATCAGAATATCACAAACACCTTTAAATGACTTCCTTTGCCAAATCTCAAAACTTCACAGTTGTAGGTTAATGTTTCAACTAGTAACCTGCAAAATTTCATACTTAAATTCACACTTTAAGGATGTCTTTTGCTCTTTCAACAAAGACCGGACGAAACATCATTCTAAACAAAAATTTCATGAAGATGCATTAAACTGTACTGATCGGTTAACTTTCAACCTTAAGTCCAAACATGAAAGTTATTCATCATTGCGTTCCATATAAGCTCGTAAAAGTTTAGAATTTTTCAGTCAACGTACGAATTATGACGAATTTTATCGTAAAGGTCGACGAAATTGAAAAATTGCCTGATTTTGTTGTCTACGTATATCTCTTTGGTTCGTCGAGTCTAGAGAGTCGTCATGGACCGGCCCATTATCTTTTTTCATCATACTAATTTTCATCTAATTTTTATTTGAAGGTAATCTATTACGAATACCCCATGTGCACCAATAGTTACTCGATCCAAAGCAAGGAAGATGGCTGATGATGCTGAAATGACGGCTCGTGTTGAAGCACAAATAAAAATGCAGATCAAAGAAGAAATGAAGGATACGAAAGACCAGATGGCTATGCTGACTCAAATGATGACCAATTTTATGATGGCTCAAAGACAAACCCCAATGGCAACCATGATTCAACCACCAGCGATTATTGATCCTCAAATAAGCATACAAAGCGATAAGGCATTGAATGACATGCCACCTCTTGAAGATGATTTACTTGGAGCTCAAGGTAACGATCCACCTCTTGGAAATGTTCCTCCACCTGGGGTCCAAGGTGTCACTCAACCTCTCAGGAATGTCATTTTGCCCACAGCTCAGATCGTCACGCCGTATATGATGTCCCCTCCACAACCTAGTGTAGTAGCTGGCATGTCGAATGATGAAAGTGCCAAACTTTGGGCACAGCTCGATCAAAGATTGCATGAAGTTGAAAGGACGCATCATGTTTCCCCGATCGACTTGTTTATGTATGCGAAGGTTCAAGTCCCTGATAAATTCAAATTGCCGGAATTTGAAAAATATGACGGCACATCCAACCCGAAGGAATATGTCCACGTGTACCAAGCTCAGATGACCAAGTATGTCGCCAACAATCTTCTTATGGTCAAAAATTTTCAAGCAAGTTTGAAACGGCCAGCCATGAGATGGTATACCAACCACCGTATCAACAACATCGAGACTTAGGAAAAGGCATCTGCAGCGTTCATCAAACATTTTGAATTTGACATAGACCTCACCATTTCTAAGAAAGATTTGGAACAAGCTGAGATAAAGAAAGGAGAAACTGTCAAACAATATACAACCAGGTGGAGGAATTTGGCATCCGAGCTTATGCTAGAGCCACCAAAGCGAGAATTGATGAAGTTGTTATTGTCCACGCTTCCTCAAAATATGCGCTCTCATATAGTAGGTGTGCCTGCTCAGTCATTTACCCAACTAGTCTCGATGGCTGAAGAAGTAGAATGTGAATTAAAGAAAATTTGGTATGACGATCTTTGGAAAAAAGGACAAGGAGGTGGCCACAGAGGTAAATGTGGCCTATGCCCATAAAGCTCTCATTGAAATCCCTAAGGGACAGATGAAAACTCAACAAATAGTCAACTATGGCCAGCAAAACCAACCTTAACAATTTCGCCCCAAGCGTCAATTTACACCTCTCCCGAAAACTCCTTCCCAAGTTTTGGATATCTTGCGAAAGAAGAACTTGCTGACATCGGATCCTCAGCGACCCAATTACGCATCATACCCTAAGTATGATCTGACTCAGAAGTGTGATTATCACTCGGGTGAACCTGGTCATTCAACTGATGATTGTATGGTGCTCGAGAATCGAATTCAAGATTTGCTCGAAATAGGGGCATTTGCATTCCAAGCGGCCGGCCAACCTAACGTGCAGAGTAACCCGCTGCCAAATCATGTGGGCAATTGAAGGACCTTTTGAGGAGGTGGCGTTCACCCAAACTAGTACCATTTTTACTTTTCTGCAATCCCCTGCATGAGATATTTCCTTTTTTTAGGTGTCTAGGCTGCACTTTCATTTCTTAGGTTGATTAGAGTCAAAATTCCTCACCATCAAGGAGTTGTTTGAATTTTGAATTTAAATAAGATGTAATTTTTTATTCTTGATCAACAAAATTACATAAGTTTTTCATTCTTTGAAGTCTTGTTGAGGCATACCAAACTAACCCGATGACAATAACCAACGATCGAGCAATTCGTCATCCATGGTAAGCACTAAGGGTTGGGCCTCTCAAGAATTCTTGTCCCAAAGTTTTCAAATATATATATATACTTTTCAAAAAAATTAAAAAATGACTAACATGTGGTCTAACCCAGTTTGTCTTACTAATCTATCTACTATGTGTTTCAGAATCAATCTAGGGATAAGGGGCAGATTCTTAAATCTGACCCGGCATTAGCCCGGTCAGTCCTTGGACATCTCGCACATGGTGATTAAGCATTTGAAGCAGGTTAGAAGTCTTTGGCTAGTCACGATTCATTAATCATTTTCAAACACCAATTCGTTAGTCAGCTGAGGCCAATCCATCGGAAAATAGGAGAAGACGAAGATCGCTCGGTCTCAAAAGGAGTATATCTTGTCTTCAACTCGTCATCCTCAAAAATAATTTTTTTTTTGTCTTGTAGGAACGGGTGTGGAAATAATGTTATTTGCTAAAGCTCGAAATCAAATTCCCATCATTGGCCGTATCTGAGGTAATCTCACATTCTAGCAAAATTATAAGCATCCAGCACGCTTGTCTTGATTGAAAATGGGGCAAAACGACCATCCTTTATTTGGGAAAAGGAGTATGATTATGCAATTTCAAAGGGCATTACATAGTTTCTCATTCCTTGAGATTTCTTTCGCATATGAATGTACTTGCATAGTCTATGCATGTCTATATTTGATCTGCACTCATTTTCTCATATTATGAATGATCAAATCAAATTAAGGTAGGTCATAAAAAAAAAATCAAATTAAGGTTCATCAATTCCATCTCATCATATTTTTATCTGCATTGCTAATCTGCACTATGAGAAGTTTTCAATCAGGAAATCTCTTTGATCCAATTGAATTGATCATTTTGAATGACGAATGTCGAGACGATGAAAGACATGCTATTTTCATACACATCCAATATCACATCCCTGGCAAGTATGAGAAAATTTCCATGCTTATAAGGTGAAGGGATATCTTGCGAAAAGTATGACGACCAAGATGATGTAAGGCATTCATTTCCTTTATCCAAACACTACAGATTACCCTTTGCTAAACCCCTTTGAATGATGGTTTCGTTTTCATACCCTTGTCAGGAACAACCCCACATTGGGGCAAATTTTAGAAAATTCAAAAAAATGAGAGGAATTTCTTGATTTCACTTGCATCAATCTTTGGGTGCATTTGTTGCATAAGAATTCTATATTATCTCAAGTGCTTTAGACATAACGAAGAGCATTTTATTTCTACACCCATATACATTGATCCTTTGCGAAGCCCGATTCGAGCGGTAGATTCATTTTTATAAACTCAATTGGTAATCATCCTGAAAGGAAAGCATTTCAGACCATTTGACAGATGAGCCAAGTGCCTTGGGGCAAGCTGAAATTTGAAAATCTCCCTGTACAATATGCAGACATTTCACATGAGATTCTTCCTTCCTTTTTAAAAAGAGCTCACCATGCCAAAAAAAAAATGGGAGTTGGGAGTAAGAAAAAGCGAAGCTTTCGTACGTAAAAAAACAAAAAAAAACTTGAGCATTCCCAAAAAGTGCATCCTGAAAAGGGCCTACTCCTGTAAAAAAAAAAAAGAGAGAGAAAAAAAAGAGCTAAAAAAAATCTCAAGAGGAAATAAGGTCTCAGCTGAATTTGCTCTCCAAGGAGAAACATTTTTGAAAAGAGCTGGCTTAACAACAACACTCATGCCAAAAACTCAGGATAGATGGTCATTGATCTCATCATTATACAACCATGTTGTTGAAAATAGGTATTTCATTTCCAAGCCTACCCTGAACCTACGCTACGACCCTTGTCTCTTCAGATTAAGGCACTTGGATTAACGTAGGATTTCAAATGCTTATAAATATCGCTCGAAGAAGTATGAACAAGATCATTTTATCTCATTTCGTAGGGTTCCTGACTTGTAAACCTAGTGCAACTGATGAGGATTTCATTTCATAGCCTAACGACTCATGTGAGTCCCCCTTGAATAGCCTTTGACCAAGCCTGAATTACAGTCCTTCAAAAGATCCCATGGATTGGTTTGGTCATACTGATTGCAAGACTACCCAGATCCTTGTCAAGTGTGATGAAGACAGCTCCGAGTGATTATCGTGCCCACATTAATGGTCGGGCCTTTAAAAAGCCTTTTCAAAGAGGGTGAGAGAAAGTCATTTCTGACTAAAGGTTCCCTATTTCATTCGATCAAATTTTGTTAAGAGGATCAACATGTTTCCTTATTGACAAACTTCCCAGTGAAGCTTTTAAGTGCAAGCAATTGGTGATCAAATTTTTCTTGCATATGATGTTGCATTTGCATTGATTTTATGCATATCATCAATTTCCAAGAGAATGGGCAGGCACGATGCATTCAACCTAGTCATTACTTACTTATTGTTCAGAAAATCCAGGTAAGTTTTCTGAACCTTTTTTATTTTAAAATTAACCTTAGTCGTGATCCTTTTTTGTGTTCATACTAGCAAGGTTCTTGCAATACAGTCTTTATGTTCACACTGATAAGGTACGCGTGACATTCTTTTTGTCTACATAATAAGGTTTATATAACACACTCTCTCTTGTGTTCGCATTGACAAGCTTTCACACGTCACATCATTTTGTATTCATACTGATTCAATTCAATTGATACATCTCTTTCCTCGACACGGAGAGACCTGCTAATATGAAGAAGGTCGCAAGAGACAACCACCAACTTGGTTGAAGTTCACGAGGGTGATTTCCCAATAGCAAACTTGCCTATTCCTAGTTGAAGTCCATGAGGGTGACTTTCCAGTTTACCACATCATGTTGAGATCCACAAGGGTGATCTCCTGAGAGCCAATTTCATGGTTGACGTCCACGAAGGTGACTTCCCAATTTACCATCTCACGTTAAGGTCCACGAGGGTGACTTCTTACGAGACAACTTACCGACTCATGGTTGAAGTCCACGAGGGCAACTTCCCAAGAGACAACTTACCGGCTCATGGTGGAAGTCCACGAGGGCAACTTCCCAAGAGACAACTTACCGGCTCATGGTGGAAGTCCACCAGGGCGACTTCCCAAGAGACAACTTACCGGCTCATGGTGGAAGTCCACAAGGGCGACTTCTCAAGAGACAATTTACCGACTCATGGTCGAAGTCCATGAGGGTGACTTCCCAAGAGACAACTTACCGACTCATGGTCGAAGTCCACGAGGGCGACTTAGACAACCCATCGACTCATGGTTGAAGTCCACGAGGGCGACTTCCCCAGAGACAGCTTATCGACTTACGGTTGACAATGCATGAGGGCCACTTCCCTAGAGATAAATGGCCAACTCAATCCATAACTCAAGCACATTTTCAAACTCTACATAGATTTTGCGCCGTTTCGCATCAAAAGGAAACTTCTAGCGACAGATGGGCCAGTACCTTAGCATCCTGGCATCCACTGGAAGCCTGGAGGTTAAGGAACTCATTAGCTTATGAGATATTTGGTAAAATAGATATTGTCATAAGCGATCCTTGTGCAGACTTCTTTGATGTGGGATATGAGAAGTTTTAGCACATATTATTTATGGGATTGCATTTCATACGTCATTTCACTTGCATCAGAAAATGGGATTAAAACTCCCGTCAAAAAATATTTCATCACTTACATTCGCAAAATTTAGGTTTCACTTCTAGTCTTTTAGCAAAACCTCTACGAGTTTGCACTCAAAGAGGGGCGGCTGTTGACATCTAAATTTTGATTTTTAGAAAATTGTTCATTTATTTCACAAAATGAGAGTTAATAATAATTCTCCCAAAAAAATAAATTTTCATGCATCACATATTTATTCTCAGTCAAGCGCATATCATTTTATTAAGGCTAGAGGTGAATCAATTGAGCTTTAATTAACAAATGGCTGGACCAGATTCAATGTAAGATTTTCGATTGGGATTACAGGAGGCTATGCCGAAAATTCACTAAGGCCAAGACGTGTGTGCCGAACTTTTTAATGGGTTTGGACCTTAATTCAAGCTCAAATAAGCCCATTCAGCTCTTTTAATTGAGTAAAGCTCCTAGTTAATTATCCATTAATTATCTAGAACCCAATAGGACCAAGAATTGCATTTTAAACCCACAAAAGAGGCTATTTTCAGCAATTTCTCTCATCATTACTCCATTTGGCCGAATTTTCAAGGAGATATAGTTGACAAATTCGAATTTTGCTTGCAGAGAAAGAAAAAATCTACATTCATTTTGAGAAAATATTCAGATAATATTATCCTATCAAATATTCAAAGAATATTCCGTTCTTGTTCATCAAGTCGAGCGATACTCTATAAATACGAGACTTGGTCGTAGGGTTTTGGGGGGACAAATAATTGATACACGGCCTCAAGGTCAGGGAGCAAAAAAAAAAGGAGAGGTTCGGGAGAGGGAAACGAGATTGTAAAGACCCAAGAGCAAGAAAAGATAATAAGGGGCGCGACTAATATCCACTGGACAAAAGGCATCCCCTCGATTCTTCTTGGTGTGAACAAACCCTTACTTTGCTCGTTGGATTCTTTCTTTTACAGGCTAGCTGGCATATTTCATTGGGTCGCTGCTACTATTTTCCCCCAGCCGCGATCTGGCGAAGCTGGAAATTCCCCATCGTTCCATTCTACCGAAGCCGATCCACCGTCGATCATCCACGACCCTGAGTCGATTGAATCCACAAGTCCACCGGTCCTAACACTAGACTTGAACTGCAATTTTTCGCTTAAAGTTCAAATTAGGTATAGAATTTTGGGGTCAATTCAAGGTTATCTACCATAAGCCCTAGAGGTGTGAAGGTTTGCTTGGCAATACAAGAAATTCCGCATCAAACCAGCCTCGATTTTTATCCTACGCATTAAGGTAACGTCGAAAACACTCGTGGGTTAATTCGAGCATGATTTTTGGGCGATTTCCATAATGTTTTGCTACTAATCACTTGTTGTTTTTACAATATATGCATGTCGTTTTTGTTTGAAAATACTTCGTTTTTGCATGTTTTATGTCATCGATTCTTGCAGAAATTTTTGGGAGATTAAAAGATTAATTTTTGAATGATCTAGCTGTTGTTTTAGTGTTATACTTGAAGTAAAAGATCAAACTTTTTCAGAAATTCAAGACATCATTTTTTTTATCTACACTATCAAAACCTAATTTTTGTCACTAATCATGGATTTAGACGATTTGACCAATCGCCATTTAAGTTCGATTCGCTACCTTCATAAAAATCGACCCAAATTGGGAAAGCCAACTTTTTTCCAAAAATTAAAAAGGAGATATGGTCTCGATTGTTTTTCCTTATATTTGTTGATGGATTGTTATTTTGACTTGAATTGCCATATTATGAAAATTCCTTAAAAAAAAACTTTAGCAAGATATGATTTCTTAGAAATTCTATCTAATTAAAATTTTTAGGAAGATGAGGTTTCCTAAAAGCCTTTATCTCATAAAATTTTAGGCAGTTAAGTCAAGATAACAAAATCTTCAATATATCCGAAAATTTCAGAAGGGAAAGAAGCAAAAATCACATCCAATTTATACCTTGTCATTTTTTGCATATATCATGTAATTTAGGATCGCATATCTTAAAAATCATGCATTATCTTGCATATCATATTTTCAAATACCACCTCATACATTCCATATTTCTAAATCTCATGCATATTTCATTGCCGAAAATAAAGATTAAAAAAGAAAAAAAATTGCTTAGGACCTCATCATTTTTTTCAAAAATTACGTGCATGGCATTATCATATTTGCATGCACATTATCATATTCGCATGTTTCATAATATGCATATCTATGTCGCTTTTTATTTTTCCCATGCCATTTTGCATGCCTTTAGTTCCTTGTTTAGAATATTCATACTAGGCCAATTTGATTGCAATTGCTTAAGTTAAAAAAAAAAAAAATCACATTCTGCAAGAGGTTTGGTGTGTATGTAGTTTGCACGTTTAATTTGTTCAATCGCATGATAGTTTGCATGTTAATTAACCAATTGCATGATTGATTGTGTCTTCACCTAACATCTTTGCATGCTTAGACTAATGGCCTTGCGTTATGCCCTGTTGTCATATAATTTTGCATGTCTTAATTAAGTAGTTAATTTTGCATATAGGATGAGACGACCTTAATTCGACATGTGTTTCATTGCATCCTTATTCATTGCATTCATTTTCATTCATGCATTGCATTTAAAAAGTGAAAATCCAAAAAGAAACACTTCGTTTGAGCTTTAAATTGATTTAATCCGAGTCGTCAATTTAGGACATTTCATGCGAAATTCATGTACCAAAAGGGCATTAATTTTAATTAACTAGTGTAATCAAATCCCCAAATTATAATCTCTGGTTCGTAGAAGTAAAATGATTCCCCTGCTGTTTTACTTAGATTTCTAATTAACTTACCAAAAATGATTAGTGGCGACTCCAAATCTAAATCATTCTAATTAATTTAAGTTACGATTTGGTAGGGTTTGGGAGAGTTCGGGCTAGGTTAGTTACTTTGATTAATTAATCTAGTAATCAATTAACCTAAGATTGGAAACTCGATTTTTAGGTCGCAACAATGAGCAATTACTTATTTGTGTCCACACCGAAATAGGTTTGACTAGGAAAGTATCTTTTGTTGTGTTTGGCAATTTTAATGTGGTCAGTATGTGGTTATATATTAATAGTACGATCTTGCCAGGGCCACTTGTTAAATATACTCTACGAAAAACTATTTTTTGATTTAAAAAACTATTCATTATTCAAAGCATTACCTATGAATATGACAAAATAATTAAGACATTGAAAATTAAAATATAATCTTATTTAGTTATTGGTTAAATGTCCTTTTAAAATTTGCTAACATTAATAAACGAGTTAGTGATTTTTGAATCCATTGATGTACATAATATATGTCCTAATGTCAATAACATCCTATAAAGAGATAATGATATTAATGATCAATGAATTTTGACTTAATATATGATCATTGAACTTTTTATTCACTATAATCATCGAACGATATCCCATTGCCGTGTGGTCCTAAATTTTTAATTTGCTCAACGTGATATCTAGACTTTTGAAATATATTCAGTTTATTCCTTAAAATTATATAAAAAATTTTAATGTGGTCCTTCAAAATGTTCAGTAAATGTACTAAATTGAATACATACCAAAAATATAAGAATCGCAAAATTTATAAATAATAAAATTTTAAATATCACATCAAATAAATTAAAAATTATGGTATACTACGTTAAACTAAAATTCAGCAATGATTCGTGTCAAGTTGCATCCTACCAGAGCTCAAGTGCAAGATCGAGTGGAACCAGTTTTCATGGTCACGAAAGGATCCGTGCTTTTGGACAAGGGGCATAGAAACTAGAAAGGCTCGCTCACTCTTCTGTCAATCTGTCGATCCCGGTTCATGGTTTCGCGCCGGCGAAAGAACTCTCTGGAGCAGCTCGTCCGATGGCATAACGACGAGTGAAGTTCACCTTCGTTCGCATCGAAAAGTTCCAGGGCGGCAAGTTCGTGTGAATGGGGGAACGAATGCTGCTCCGGAAAAATTACCGTTTCGCGGGTTTTTCTCAGTTACGCACTCGCATCGCTGGCGTTCAATCTGCTCCAAGAGAGTCCACTCTTGCACGCCGACATCGTTTTGGTGCACGCACATTGGCCTCTGCATCGACCTCACCTGAAACTCCCGCTTCTGCTCGTGTTCCCGGTCGGGATTCTGCTGTCCGGCCTAGGTGGAAGAATGGTTTTGATGGGTTCGATTCGTTTGAAAGAATGGGTCGCGACAGTGTCGGTGATGGAGCGGTTGTGCGCACGCCAGTCGACTGTAGATATGATGCTAAGCCTGACTTCGGTAATTTTCAAGTAGGCGAAGAGTCCAGCGGCGACGAAGCCGCGGAAAGCGCTGGTTCGGACGAGGATGATTGTTTTCCGGTGGTAAAACTGCTCAATTTGAAGAAGGGACGGAACGATTGCATTCGAAGTGTTGAAGAATGTGAGGATGAATTGAGACACCCTTTGGTGAGGGAAGTTCGTCGGCTGATTCAGCTTCAGTCAGTTTGGAACCCTGACCTTGAAGGTGAGCTGAGGCATCTATTGAGAAGCCTCAAGCCGAGGCAAGTGTGCGCCGTGCTTCGTGCACAGGAAGATGAACGGGTCGCCTTGAAGTTTTTCTATTGGGCCGATCGACAGTGGCGGTACCAGCATGATCCTGTTGTGTATTATACAATGTTAGGGATCTTGAGCAAGACCAAATTGTGCCAAGGTGCTAGGAGAATTATCCGGCTCATGCGCCGAAGGCAGATCGTGCGCGAGACTGAAGCTTTTGGATATCTCATGCTGTCTTATAGTAGGGCAGGTCATTTAAGGCGCGCCTTGCAGGTTCTGACGTTGATGCAGAAGGCAGGCATTGAACCTAATTTATCAATATGCAACGTGGCGATGAATGTCTTTGTAAGGGCTAATAGGCTTGAAAAGGCATTTAAGTTCATGGAGAGAATGCAACTAGCCGGAATTACTCCGAGTGTGGTTACGTATAATAGTTTAATCATGGGTTATTGTGATTTGCATCGTGTTGAGGATGCCATTGAGCTGCTTGATGAAATGCCTGCGAAGGGTTGTCCTCCAGATAAGGTAAGTTACTACACTGTCATGGATTTCCTATGTAGGAAAAACAGGGTTGAAGAAGTGAGGGTGATGCTGCAGAAAATGGTAAGGGACAGTAATTTATTACCAGACCAGGTTACTTATGATCATCTAGTCCATGTGCTTGCCAAGCATGGTCATGGAGACAGGGCTCTTGAATTTTTGAAGGAAGCAGAACAGAAAGGGTTTCAGATTGATAAAGTAGGGCATAGTGCCATAATTCATTCATTTTGTAAGGATGGGAATCTAGATAAGGCAAAGGAAATAGTGAACGAGATGTTCTTGAAGGGTTGCATCCCCGATGTGGTGACATATACTGCTATTATTGATGGGTTTTGTCGAGTAGGTAAAGTAGATCAAGCTAGAAAGCTGCTTAAGCAGATGGTAAGGCATGGCTGCAAGCCAAACACTGTATCTTATACAGCCTTGTTAACTGGGCTCTGTCGAAGTGGTAAGTCTTCAGAAGCTAGAGAGATGATGAACACGAGCGAAGAGGACTGGTGGAGTCCTAATGCCATTACTTACAGTGTTGTGATGCATGGGCTGCACAGGGAGGGAAAATTATCAGAGGCCTGTGACGTAGCTCAAGAGATGGTGAAGAATGGATTCTTCCCCACTCCTGTTGAAATTAACTTACTTCTTCAGTCTCTGTGCGAAAAGGGAAAAGTGGACAAGGCTAAAAGGTTCATGGAAGAATGTCTGAAGAAGGGGTGCGCAGTTAATGTTGTTAACTTTACCACCGTAATTCATGGGTTCTGTCAGACAGATAATTTAGATGCAGCTCTATCTTTGTTCGATGACATGTACCTCAGCAACAAACATGCTGATGTCTTCACATATACGACACTCATAGATGCATTGGGGAAGAAGGGAAGAATTGAAGAGGCAACCGACCTTATGATGAAAATGCTGAAGAAGGGTTTACTTCCTACTCCAGTTACATACAGGACAGTCATACACCGTTATTGTGAAACGGGTCAGGTGGAAGATTTATTAAAGTTGTTGGACAAGATGCTTTTAAGGCAAAAGTTCAGAACAGCATACAATCAAGTCATTGAGAAGCTTTGTAATTTTGGAAACTTAGAGGCAGCGGAAAAGCTTCTGGGTAAGGTTCTGAGAACAGGCTCTCGTATCGACGGCATTACATGCCATGTCTTAATGGAAAGTTACTTGAGCAAGGGGATCCCTCTATCAGCATACAAAGTTGCATGCAAAATGTTCCGGCGGAATATGATTCCTGATTTAAAACTCTGTGAGAGTGTGAGTAAAGGACTTATGTCAGAAGGGAAAATGGTGGAGGCAGATAAGCTTATGTTACTCTTTGTGGAACGTGGACACGTTATGCCTCAGAGTTGAAAGCAGTTGCTAACTCCAACTTTTTCTACCGTCATTGTGAAGCATCCTTCTACACTAAAATGCAGTTGCTAACTCCAACTTTTTCTACTGTCACCTCCTTCTCATGGTCTTGGAGCATGGTATGTCCATGAAATTACCTTCATCTTTCCCTCTGCATTATTGTAGCACTTTCCATTCCACCTCTACTTATATCTTTATTAAAGGTGTACCGAATGTTTTTCCTTTTGGCATTTTGTTAATTATGCTGTCTGGCAGTGTATTTCGGGGCTTTCGCCCCTAATTTGTGTATCATATCTGGACCTGCTATATGTTACTATATAGACCGTCATTTCACACAAGTTTCAAATTAACAAGCAAACCCTTAAATCACCCCACCGTCATGCTATCCAGCTAGCCATCTAGGGGCTTATTTTGTCTGATTTTCCTAGATGTACTATTGATAGAATTCGTTGGAACATAAAGGCCACAACCTGGAAGTAAGGATCTAAACATTGTTTGGGCATCACCTGCTTATTGGTGTCATGAATGGGAGCCATATTAGGACATAGGATGGAGTAGTTAGGTGCTGTTCTGACGCGACAACAGCGTGGAACTTCACTGCTCTGATCTAGAGTAGACAGATGATGATACGAGGAGAGATTGTGAGTGGGAGTTAAGTTGGTAGTGATGATTGGCTAAATAAGAAGTGGTTTTATTTTATTGGCCCATGCCTTAACATGTAGCATGTCTTACAAGCTGTTCTGTGGTCCTGTTTCCCATATCATTTAGGTCACTATACAACGTCGGGCAATTAAAATTATACTATCCATATTGTCATAATCGGTTCTTCGCATACAAAAAATAATGATGGTTGCATAGATAATGATGATGAACTGTTTACAAGAACATGGTGTGTAGATGGTATCCTTTGTTCTGAGTTTCTTCTACTTATACGTAGGAGGATGCCTGTTCAGACTTGATGCAAGAGCAGAAGTCGGAAAGTAAGATGTAGCCAGTGGCTGTCATGATCCTCTTCCTGATTCCGGCAAAGAGAAGGTATTATGTTGGTTAACATGTAAGCAAGACTGTAGGATAGTACCAACGTGGGGATGAAACAATTCTTCCAATCTACCCATTAGTCGGCTTTTTATATGTCTGTTGTGTGATCAACCCAAATCTTGTTTTCCAATCTAAATAAAGGAATTAACATTTACAGACCCAAAATCAGATTGACTGGAATTATGTTTCACTTTAACTATGATACCACCATTCTTTGTTTGAATCTTGCATGATATGCAATAGTCTCTAATGTAAGTTCTCAACCTCAACTCATAAGATGATGAGTTGAAAGGGATAGCTCCACATTAGTGTTATAATTTCTCATCCTCGCGGGGAAATCTAATCAGAAATTGGCCATTTCTTCTTCACTTTCGGCTAAAAACTCATGCAAGGATAGATAAGATAAGAAATGGAGATATTTGACCTCACCAATTTGGTATCATCGTCTTTTTGTGTTTTCCGAAAAGTTAAAGAAGTACCGGTGGCAAAAAAGATGAGAGAACATAAGTTGAGGTGGTTTAGACATGTTCTTCGAAAATCCCTAGATACTCCGATAAGGGAAGAAGTTTGCTATTGAGGGCATGGATGAAAAAAGGAAGAGGTTGGCCGAAACTTACTTGGAGGAAAGTAGTAAAACAAGATTTGATGGAGTGAGAAATAAATTGGCATATAGTTTGTCTTAAGATGGAGTGGAGGAAAGCTATTAACAATGTGGAGGAGCAGAATTCCTATGTTCTTGACTATTCTTTTTAGTCCTTTTTCCCTATAAATATTTATATATATATATTTATTTTTATATAATTATTTCTTTCCCCCTAATCGGTTTTGCTTTTATTTTATTTATTTTTGGGTTCATCAGCCGCTGACCCCAACTCGGTTGGGATAAAGGTGATGTTAATGTTGTTTCAGCTAAAAACTCATCTGCGATTCTACTCAGACCAAACTGTAACCTGTGTCTACATGGACTGCAACTGCAGCTAGGTCTAGAGGTTAGTTATGAGCATTACCTTCTTGCATTACTTGCCTACTGTTGGTGGGATTTTCCTGATCAGACGGCAATGTTTCTTTTTAGTTAAGCATGATGAAGTAGGTGAAATCATTGCTAGAATAACATGCTCCTTATTCAACTCTGATTACATATTGAGCGAGCTATCTATCAGTGAATTTCTTAGGACTAAATGGAAAAGGAACTGGGGCGTCTATCGGTTAAAAAAAAAAATCATGTTAGCATGACAAATGCATTTACTTTCATGCATCTAATCCGGCATTAAGAGGTTCAAATTAATTGGTCTGAGACTCAGATTAGAGTGCTTGAAAATGGCCTAAAATCTGAATGGTGACATTTGTCTTAATTTTTTTGGTCAATACAAAAGCCATACACCTGCCTTTAGTGCTACATTAGGAAGGCCATGAGATGAATCAGGCTTTAGATTCACTACAGCCTGACACTTCAGTATATCAAAGCCAGTTAAAATATTTTCGTGTTGTGTTACTTTTGTCCACCAATTAACGTCATGAGGAAATGGATAAGACTTCTGTCCTCTTAAGTAGCTTACATGCATTATTATTATTATTATTATTTTGGTGGAGATTGATTTTTTCTCTCGAGGAGGTGGATCAATGAGGACCTGGTCGATTGTGGTGAATTTAACTATTTAGAAGTTGTCATATAGTCACTAATTTGCTACTCAAACCGCTTCTTAATTGGTCTACCTTGGGCTTTTTGTGTAGGAACTTCTGGTCTTTGCAATTCAACAGCTGCTCAGGTTCAAGAATGGGCAGGACTGGAGTATTTTTAATATCTTGATTATTCATGCACTCGTTGAAGATTGTCTTTAGCGTAATTGATGATTCAAATCCTGAATCACAATTTCCGGTGTCAGGTCTTCTCCAGTCTGTCTTTTTGTGATGCAGACACTCAGAAACCAGGGTATTTTCACATCTTCGATGATTTTCTGCAGCAAAAGAAAATCTTTGCAATTGACAGAGTCTGGATCTAGGGCTTGGTTCAATCAAGGGAGACAGGATTTCTATCTGTTTCTGTCTGTAACTGATATGCAGAAGCGATTTCATAGCGATTCTTCATGATTATCAAACTTGATGTTTGGCACTCTTTTGCAAGACAAAGTGATGCATTGTGAAGACAGGTTAGGACTTTTGTGGAGCTACGTGTAATACTCAGAAGCAACTGATTATTTTCTGCATTGAAGCATACCGATTTAGGGAGGTCAGCGATGTGAATGGTTGCATTATGTTCTTAATCTGATGTCCTTGTCATCTTTTTCCAAAAAGGAAAAAATATTGGATGGCCTGCAAATGCATCCTAACCAGAGTAGGTCTAATTGCTGTCGCTATTGTCTGAAGCCAGCCTCCTGCGACTCAAGCACCAAATATAGAAAGAAAAACATGATTCTATAATTAATTAATGTAAGACAATGAGCTAATGATGGAGCCGTAAAAAAGTTCTAGTAGAGAGATTCCGGCAAATATTCTAGCATAGTTGCATTTAGAATCTCAATGTCCCGGGATAGTTCGACACCCCGGATTAAGACACCTTGATATTGGACTTTTGCCAAATGTTCAACCTAGTACGATCAAATTTTTTTCTTCAATTGGTCCTTCGAACTCTACAGTTTTGGATTAACCTTAATCCATCTACTGATAATGAAACATTTTGATGTGAAAATTGGCAGGACATCTTTAAGTTATAATATCTATGTACATTGCTCATTTTGGTATTAATATTTTATTGAATCACTTAAGTGCCAAATTAAGCATTCCGGCCAAAAAATATACATTAAATTTATAATGAACACGTTTTAGTGCCACATCATTTGTAATTTAAAATCAGTCCACGTGGCAATTTTTAAAAAGATCTCAGTGCACATGGAATTTTCTTTTAGAAAATCATTCTTAAACTAAAAACAAGGTAAAAAAAAATTAAAAGAAAGTTAAATCAAGAAGAAAAATAAGAAAACTCCAACGAGGGTTGTCCTCGCTACCGTTGTCCCAATGTCGCTGGCAACGGCCAATAATGGATGTGGGCTGGTCGGTTGGGGTTGTTGAGCCGTAACTGGTGGCCGGCGACCCCTGCCAGCTGCAGGTGAGGGCCAATAGGCCATCACCCAGATATGAGCGAGGGTTGCTAGCCCTCGCCCTCGACCAACTTTGTTCCACCCTATCCTTGATGAGCGTCACTTGCCCTTAGTCTCAAATTTCAAACAAATGATTTCATAAGTTTTCTCAGAATTGGCCACACGAGGTCTTTGTCGGTGTCGCCGGCCCTCGCCTATGATTGGCATGGGTTGCTGGCCAACGTTCAGTAGCCCTCGCCGACCATCCCCAACCCTCTCCAACTCTATCAAGTGTTTTTAGTTTTTGTAGGATTTGAGTTTCATTCTTTCTAGGTTTCATTTTTCTTTCTTCTATCTGGTGCCTATGTGATCTTCGGACTTGTGCTCGGGATGTGCTAGATGTGCGGTTGAATCGACAGGGCTAAAAGGCGGCAACAGGCAGCGACATTGTGACAAGGTCTTTGGCGCGCAGCCGCCACTCCTTTTTTTTTTTTATACCGTATTTTTTACTTTTTTAGTTTATTTTTATTTTTAATATTATGGGAATTTTTTATATTAATTTTCATCTTATTCTTTTTTTATTGTTGACTGAAATCTTCGGCAAGCCACGTGAGATTACTAGGAGAAGCTCGCCGGAGTTGACATCAAAATAACTGCTTTTCAAAAAAATTGAAACTTAAATAATTAAACAAAAAACTATTGACACTAAAATGATTACTGTATATAAATATTTTCACTTGAGTGAAGTGTCCTACCAGTTAAAACTAGACTGCTATAACATCTCACGTCCTAAATGTCATATAAAAGTAGAAGAAAACGAAATAGAGAATGGGAAGATATTATAGGCGAAATCGCAAAAAAGCAAAGTTAGAATAAAGCGAGAGTGAAGGATAGGCAAGGGCAGGCGGCACCATCGACCCTCGCCATTGAGAGCAACGAGGGTGGCAACCCGCAACCCTCCCCACTCAGGGCAGCAAAGGCCCGCGACCATCAAATCCCGTCTCGACATGGCTTGCGACTCTCTCAATCTTGCAAGACAATCCCAATTTCTACGGTTTGCACTTGCAGATACAGCAGAATTCGTCTCCCCAATATGCTAGTGGGACACAAACATGCTGACTAATGCATTTATGACAAGCCAACGATTAGGCAAAAGCTAGCGGAAGACACTCCAAAGTACGAGCCAATGATTAGGCAAAATCAGTCTAGAGATACGATACTAAAGTTAATAACACTCTAGGAAAAATATTTCTATTCCAAAATTGTTCCAAAAACGCGTATGTTCAAAAATGTTTCAAAATTTTTCGCGAAACACTTTTATACCGAAAAACACTTTCAAAAAAACAAAAACAAAAATTGATTCTAAATTTTAAAACACTTTTTGCAATACTTTTAGAACTACCACCCACCGTCACCGACGCAATCACCATCCATTGGCCACTATCGCCACCACCGAACACCGCCATCGGCAGTGACGGTGAAAAAAAATATTATTTTTGTATTTACCAAACGCATTTTTGTTCCAAAAAATCGTAACCGAAAATAGAAACACAAAAAAACATTTCTACCCACAAAATATTCCTAAAAATAAAAACTTTACCATATGCAGCCTAACTTACAGTTAAACGGCCAAATCAGGATGCGCGGCATTCTTTCCTTTCAGTTGATCTAAATCGTGAAACCAAATTGAAGCTGCATTGCCGACTGTCGAGACAAAACGCCACGAAAGGGCACCCAATAGGTAATAGGCAAATTTCGGAAATTCACTACTCAGCCACTTGTTAACGGAGTTGACTTGCTTTATGATGACTGAAGTGACGACCCATGCACATGTGGATAAAATAGCAAAGCATAACAGCAAATGATTAAGGGAGTTTATGCATACGAAAGAACATTAGTTCAAATCCTACTCTAATTGGGGTCTATTATATTATACAACGATTATTAGAACACATTGGATAAATTAAAATAACCTGGATGTACAAGGAGGGTAAAATTACCCCTCACCTTTCGAGGAATGAATACAAAAAGATCAAAGCCTGCTCTATCACGTGTTTATTATTGAAGGAAGAATAAGCCCCTCCTGCATCATTTGTTTCTTGTAATGACTATATGTGAGAGGTCAATGAGTGCTCGCCTTGATTTCCGGACATCCTCATCGTCGCTCTCGGGAAGAGAATCAATTGCTGTAGCGGCAAGATCTGCATGCTTTTTGGCTAGCTCCCTTGCCCTCTGTATTCCACGACTCCTTCCAAGATACTCAAGAGCCTGCAATTTCAGAAAGGGAAAAAAACAAAAGAAGTTAACTACACTTGTTCAAATCATCTCACAGCAAATCCACCGATCAGAACATATTCTACAGATGGGAGGGAAAAAAATATCGCTAGGTTTGAAACATTCCAAGGTACCCTCAAAATGCTCAGCACTTTTCATTGCATGCGATACCATGTAGTTGGCAAAGAAGAATAGTTAGTTGACCAAGAAAGGCATTGCAAGAGAGCTTGATTGGGGAGGATGCAGCACCAACTCAAACCCGAGTTTAACCAAGGTGTCTTCATTGCAGTGACAAATGACTAAATGAGGACAGACATTTCCCCATTAGGTCATTCATGCAAGTGGGAAGTGCTTTTGAATTTGCTTCAGAGTCAAACATTGCTTGTGCCACAGATAGCCGTTAACAGCCAAAGAGAGAGAGAGAGAGAGAGAGAGAGAGAGAGGATAAACAGCACTTGAATAGACAATCTGACAGCCGTAAGGACAACTAAAATACAATTTAAAAATAGAATACAAAATAATTCACCACTAAACAAGGAATAACCTGTACTCTGACAAAAGCTTCAACCCTATCTTACTTGAAATAACATCCCATCTAAGTGCTCTCTTTTTCACCCTCCTAATTATGCTTGTCATACTTTAGCAGTGAAGAAAGCTACCATCATTAACCTAGCCAGCCCAAAAGGCTGATGATGTTGTAGCAGTCACAAGAAATAGGAAAATGCATTTACTCTAGATCCAAGACTGCTCAATTAGCTAGTTGATGGAAAATAAGCATCTCTTACAAGATCAACATTTGCAGGGTCATCAAAGCCCCTGTCAACAACTGTACGTAGCTGGGGAAACTCCTCCATGGCAAACAAGATTGGAGCTGTTACGATTCCCTGTGCAAATAATAGAAATTCAATTGTCACAAATATTATTATCCAATTGTGCACCCAGTCAAATAGGAACATCAATCTAAGATCAGGCGAAAACCAAACAACTATAAAGATGGCAAATATAGTTCTAGAGCTCTTCATGTGCCCAGCAATATGTACAGGAATCACCACTCCATTTACTCAAATGCAATCACACAATAACGACATACTATCCAGGAAAATATTCCAGAGCCATCTTTATTTCCTACCAAAGAATCTGCAAATGATACCAATAAGATATTGCAAAACTGCTTCTCAATTAATTTAGATGACATTAGGAAACAATTACCATTTATGCAAAATTAGATTGTTTCCTCCTAATATTGCTCCAGGGTTGCTTTCACCAGAACAGAAAGACTATGGGTGGATGCATGAAACAATTACTTCATAAATTTAAGCATAAGATTTACCAGCAGAGAAAATTATCATCTGCTGAACTAGCATCAGATTTACTGGGATAACAAAGCAATCTCTCTAATAAGTTTTAGCACAGAAAGTGACTGCCCATACAGTTCAATCCTAGAACCATGAAGCTTCACAACGAGTACAGCTTACATGGCGAATGTCAGATAAAGAACCCTTCCCCAAGGATGCTGATGTCCCAGTGAAATCAAGAACATCATCTATCAATTGAAATGCCAAACCCTGGGAACAAAAAAGACAAATAAGAAATTGGCATACCGAGGAAACTAAACAATTATGTGCCTATTTCCTATTTATAAGGTAAGCCAACATGCATGTCAGTTGTTGTAAAAGCATGTTCTAGAAATACTTATTAATCGTACGTAAAGTATTTGCAATGTGAATCAAAGACAAAGGATTTACAAGCAGATTGAGGACATGATACTTAAACCAACAAAACAAGGCCGGTTGGGCAACTGCTGAAAAATTATGTAGACTCATCAGAAGGAGCCATTTGTTGTCCTACCTAATTACCATCACATGATAATAAGCAAAGAACTACTCCACCTGTGATAGGAGCTTAACTTTTCCTCATTAATAGGCATGCTGTCACTTACATAGGATATCGCTTTAGACAAGCACCATACATGTACGATCTTGTAGAAATATTTTACTGCCTCACACATGACATCAACCATGACATCAACCAATGAAGACATTTGATCAAGTGCTTCAAACTAATATTACAAGGTGATGCTGTTTTTGCATTTCCCAGTTATGACTAACAAGGAGGAGTGTAACCTATAAAGTAATCAACTGCAGTTGTTACCTATGACGTCTATAAAGTTAGAAGTCTTCTTCATATTAAGCTTATAGTAGAGGACAAACCAGGTTTCTGCCATACTCGTAAGCCAGCACGGCAACTTCTGTTGTTTGTCCAGCAAGAATAGCAATAGCCTTACAGCTGTTTGAAATCAATGATGCTGTCTTGTAATATGTCTTCTGCATATAATATTCCATGCTGCACACAATGAGCAATTTATCTTACATCAACTACAAAGAGGCACAGTGGACTCCAAAACGAGGCACAAACAGTAGAATGATTACAGTGCAATTAAACTATAGTGTAATTCCATTTTTTCATCCTATAACTTAGGTGGATTGTGCAATCAAGTCCTGTAATTTTAGTCAATTGTTCACTGTAGTCCTTTTGTGACAGAAAATCACAAAATCCAATCAAATTGATGACGCGGACTTATATCTTTATCCAGAAAATGGCATGGCAAGTGCAACTCCATGTGGACAAAGATCACTGGATGCGTATTCTTTGGGTGATTTATCACGATGTCCCCACAGTAAAACCCAAAAAAAACTAAAAAGCTCAGAAACGTGCTCAAAAACAGAGCAACCAGCGTAGATTTAATTGAGGAAGATTAAGCTTGAAATCGACTTCAATCAGTGAAGATTGAGCAAATCACACCGAGGCTCCCTTGGGTGATGTAGAAAATGTCGATCTGCCGTGGTTGCATCAGCTGATAGAAATTGAACCCAAAACACGAGTCAAAGCTACCAAGAAGACGAAGAAGGCAATGACGATGGAGCAGAAAGAGAAGTCAATACAACTCGTCGACCACGTCCCCAGAGGACTGGTTTAGGAGTAGCAACGAAAGCCACACAGGCCTGTCATCCTCCTGCTTCCTCTACTAGGAGTTGTTAGATGAGGAGCAGTGCAGCTGGAGTCAGAGTGTTGCCCCTGAGTGGCAGTGGCAATAGAAACACTGAGACAGCTTCGCAGTGCGGCAGTCATGTGACCTGCTCGGGGATTTCAGCCAATCATTGGTTGAGATGATAGTGGAGAAGGAGACATTTGACATGGAGGAGCTGCAGAAGCTTCTTGAGTGCTTATTCTTGCTGAACTCATGTCACCATCACTGTTCCTGTCCTGTAGGTGTTCGCCGAGATTTGGGAGTCTCTGTTATCAACTCCAGTGTGAGGAAGTGACGACAATGCTTTTCCTCTTTCTCATTATTTTTATTTTTCCTATTCTTGCTTTTTCTGTTTTGGCTCGTAAGGATTGTAGCTATTGTTCTAACATAATTAGCTGACCGTGATCCAAGGTGCTCAGTTTGCATGTTTTCCTCTGTCCTTGAGTGTAAAAATTATTGCTAGAAGTTCATTTATGCAGAAAATGACAAACGATCTTTTCTCCTTTGGTCCTTGCTAAATTCTTGGGTTATTTCAAGCTCACTCTGGTTACCTTCCCCGATTGAAGATGATTTCAAGCTTCATCTTCTCAAACTAAACCTCAAAGTCTTTTCTATTTTCAAGCACATTTCTGTACTAATTTTTATTTTTGTTTATGGTCTTACTTTGTGGACTTTTATGATTCATCACCTTCTCAAGAAGACAGTCCAATGAGTGTTGTTAGTCCGCATGGACCTCACAAATTCCAAGTCATTTGTTTTATATACCTATGTCATTTATTTGATCCGAGTTTCTGATCTCCGGTCATCAGAGGACTGTATTTAACAATGGACTGAAGATCCAGAACCTCGATTTACCAATTAAGAGTTACAGGACTTGGATTACACAATCCACCTAAGCCATAGGACCAGAAGTGGACTTTACCCTAAACAATACTTTGCATGAGATAACATGTATGGTGCTCATGAATATCTCATGGATCAAAATCTTCCTACCTAAGAAAAAATTAACCCTAGCATTAACAGTAAAAACATGGTCACAGAATAAAATCTTGACCTTCGAAGTGGCTCAATACAAACAACGAATGGTTCTATGGCCTACTATAGCAGCATGAAAAATAATGCCAAATCCTCAAGGAGAAAGCTAACGGAAGTCAGAGGAGGGAGAGATAATCAACATCAACATCAACATCATCATCAACAACACCTTTATCCCAAACTAACTAGGGTCGGCGGTCGATGAACCCCAAAGAATCATAAAAATAAAAGCAGAATCAAGCGAGGAAAAAGAGATAAATGTGTAAAAATAAATAAATCAACATCAAGATCAACACCTTTATCCCAAACTAGTTGGGGTCGACGGTCAATGAACCCCAAAAAATCATAAAAATAAAAGCAGAATCAAGCGAGGAAAAGAGATAAACGTGTAAAAATAAATATATCTATATCTAAATCTATCTATCTATCTATACACTACCCCTCCACAACACTAATAGCCTTCCTTCACTCCGTCTTAAGACAAACCATATGCCAATCTATTTTCCACTCCATTAAATCTTGTTTTACTGCTTTCCCCCAAGTAAGTTTCGGCCGATCTCTTGCTTTCTTCGTGTTATGCTCTCGATAGCAAATTTCTATTCATACGGTGCATCTAAAGGCCTTCGGAGGATATGCCCAAACCATCTCAATTTATGCTCTAATTTTTTCCGCCACCGGTTCTACACTAACTTTTTGTTGAATCTTTTCGTTCCTTATCTTATCCACCCTTATATGACCACACATCCATTTTAACATCCTCATTTCCGCTACTCCCATTTTATGCTCATGTTTCCTTTGTGATGCTAACATTTAACTCCGTATATCATGACAGGTTTGCTGTTCTATAAAATTCTCCTTTTAACCTAAAAGGAATTTTGCGATCACACAAAAATCCCGATGCACTGCGCCATTTCATCCAATCTGCTCTGATTCTATGGCTTACATCCTCGTCAATCTCTTCCTCCTTTTGCAATATTGATCCCAAATGTATCTTTCTTGGGTATCTCCTGTCCAAGAATATTTACGGTTTTTTTATCCCCTCTACCTGCCGTGTCAAACTCACACTTCAAGTATTCCGTCATACTTCGACTTAGCGTAAATCTTTTAGACTCTAACGTGCTTCCCCATACTTCTAACTTAGTGTTAACCCCAAGCCCTAGTCTCATCAATAAGCACAATATTGTTTGCAAATAGCATACACCACAGGACCTCATCTTGAATATCTTTTGTTAGCTCATTCATAACCAAGGCAAAAAGGTAAAGGCTCAAAGCAGAACCTTGGTGTAAGCCTACTGTGATTGGAAAATAACTTGATGAGTCATTACAAGCCTTCACACATGTAGTACCACTGTCATACATGGTCTTGATTGCCTGGACATACTTTGAAGGTACTTTTTTCTTCTCAAGAATCCACCACAAAACCTTTCTTGGAATCCTATCATACACCTTCTCGAGATCAATAAACACCATATGAAGGTCTTTCTTTCTTTCTCGATATCTCTCCATCAATTGTCGTATCAAAAAAATAGCCTCCATGGTAGATCTTCCTGGCATAAATCCAAATTGATTGACAGAAACCTTGGTCTAAATTTCAAACGATGCTCAATAACTCTCTCACAACTTCATTGTATGGCTCATAAGCTTGGTGCCTCTATAGTTATAACAATTCTGGATATCCCCTTTGTTCTTGTATATAGGCACAAGTATACTCTTCCTCCATTCATCGGACATTTTATTAGTATGGAGTATCTTGTTAAAAATACTAGTCAACCAACTTATTGCTACATCCCCTAAGCATCTCCACACTTCAATAGAAATACCATCAGGCCCCAAGGCTTTACTAGTCTTCATCTTTTTTAATGCCTCCCTAACTTCCCGTGCTTTAACTCTATGCACAAACCTTCTGTTTAAATAGATAAATAGATATATATATATCTATTTATCTATCTATCTATACACTACCCCTCCACAACACTAATAGCCTTCCTCCACTCCGTCCTAAGACAAACCATATGTCAATCTATTTCTCACTCCATTAAATCTTATTTTACTGTTTTCCCTCAAGTAATTTTCGGCAACCTCTTGCTTTCTTCATGTTATGCTCTCGATAGCAAACTTTTGTTCGTATCGGTGCATCTAAGGGCCTTCGGAGGATATGCCCAAACCATCTCAATCTATGCTCTCTCATCTTTTCCGCCACCGATTCTACTCCAAATTTTCGTCGAATCTCTTCATTTCTTATCTTATCCATCCTTATATGACCACACATCCACCTTAACATTCTTATTTCCGTTACTCCCATTTTATACTCATGTTTCCTTTGTGCTGACCAACATTCAGTTTCGTATAACATGGCAGGTCTGACTGCTGTTCTATAAAATTTTCCTTTTAACCTAAGGAATTTTGCGATCACACAAAAATCCCGTTACACTGCGCCATTTCATCCAACCTGCTCTGATTTTATAGCTTACATCCTCATCAATCTCTCCTTCTTTATGGAATAATATTCCCAGATATCTAAATGTATCTTTCTTGAGGACCTCCTGTCCGAGCATATTTACGGCTTCTTGATCCCATCTTCCTGCCGTGTCAAACTCACACTTCAAATATTCCGTCTTACTTCGACTTAGCGTAAATCCTTTAGACTCTAACGTGTTTCTCCATACTTCTAACTTAGCGTTAACCCCAACCCTGGTCTCATCAATAAACACAATATCGTCTGCAAATAGCATACACCACGGCATCTCATCTTAAATATCTTTTGTTAGCTCATCTATAACCAGGGCGAAAAGGTAAGGGCTCAAAGCAAAACCTTGGTGTAAGCCTACTGTGATTGGAAAATAACTTGATGTGCCATTACAAACCTTCACATGTAGAAGCACCATCCTACAAATCCTTGATTGCCTCGACATACTTTGAAGGTACTTTTTTCTTCTTAAGAATCCACCACAAAACCTTTCTTGGATCCTTCTTTCTTTCTCGATATCTCTCCATCAATTGTCGTATCAAGAAAATAGCCTCCATGGTAGATCTTCCTAGCATAAATCCAAATTGATTGACAAAAACCTTGGCCTCTATTCTCAAACGATGCTCAATAACTCTCTCCCACAGCTTCATTGTATGGCTCATAAGCTTGATGCCTCTATAATTAGAACAATTCTAAATATCCCCCTTGTTATTGTATATAGGCACAAGTATACTCTTCAAGAGGGAGAGAGAATACATCCACAAAATATAAATTAAGAGGAGGGTTAAGGGAAATCAGAGCTAGAGGGTGCAGCTCAATTCAGCTGTTGTTTCCTCTTGGTGGATGAGATACTTGAGGCACCATCATAGCATGGAATTGGAGTACAATTACCAACTTCCAACTTCATTTTGCTGCTTTTATTAGTATTGAAGCTGGTGTACAATTTCCAAGTGACACTTCCCTCAAGCTGTCCCATCTCTTTATATGAATTTTTCCCGTTGGTCTTGATTTCGTGACAGATTCACAAGACCGCGTAATCAGATTAACTTAGTTCCAATTTTACCTTATTAAATTCCACTCCACAAGGTGGGTAATTTAAGTCATCCCCAAGAAGACATTTTGGAAGTTGAATCTTTCTTTGAAATCGAGGATAGTGAGACAATGTTCTTTACCTGGAAGTGCATACAGAGCAAGAGTCCCCCGGGAAACTGCTTTCATTTAAAAAAAAAAAAACCAACAACAACAACAGCCTCTCCAAACAACTTAAGTATCAATAGTCAGGTAAAGAAATTTCTTTGCATAAACTGGAATAATCTAGGAAACTATGCAACATCATAACAGCATAATCTAGTTTCCACCATTAATCAAAAAGGCCACTTTGCAGCTTCGTGTACAATCATTTGCATATTGGAACATTATCAGTGGACTCTTCGAAAGTTTTGTGAAGAGAAGTCCTTGTCATCTGTGTTTTGTGAAGAGAAGTCTTTGTTATCTGTGCCTCTTGACAAGAAAGTAGATGGCAAGATTGCGAAACAAGTAGATGGCAAGATTGCAAAACAAACTTCAAATCGCCACGAGTACACTTTTTTTCCTTCTCTAAAGAGTGGTTCTGTATGTGGGGGTCCTGGAGATCTTATCCAGTGTAGGCAAAAGGCATGAAAAAAGTGCACCCACCCCAGCAAAGTAGGGCGCAAAAACTCAAAATTGGGAAGTAGCATTATGTTCGATAAAAATAGACAGCAAGCGTTCAAACTACATAGAATAAGTAAAAAATATCGATCAAGAAGAGCATGCACTCTACATGATTGAGTCAGAGACAGATAAGAAAATATGAATTCAAAGAGAGAAATTAGAATTAAGAAAATATAGAGCTAAGTCTCGTATATGTGATTTCAAAGAAACCCGTGCGTACACAGAGCTGGTACTGGTCTAGTTCCTTCAATAAACACTGGCCTATGTGCTAACACTGACAAAGATGACAAATGTGCAGGTGCTCCTCTTCTCTGAGAGTCTAAAAAGTACTTATAGTTTTAAAGAAAGTAGACTTTCAACCCCACTGTAAATAAAAGGTTCAAATATACTTTCGCAGGAAAAGCCAATTGACTTCAGCAAAATCCATTTTTCTTCATCAGGCGACAAGTTAAGCTTGTGTCTGATGAAGAAAGCACAAAATATGGTAAAAGGTATATGCTTGACTAAACACGCCCTGCCGAACTTCCTAAAAGAGAAGTGCCATTGCCCTACCTCGCCTGAGCACATAGGCAAACCAGGTGATTCTTCTGCACTGTTCTTCTTCACTTCAAATATTTTCAAGGTCTTCAAAATACTCTCTTTCTTTCTATACAACCTATAACAGTCCAGGCTCTTAGATATTTTTGTCATTAAAGCAGAAAAAAGGGTTTTTAGGTGAATCTCTTGTACAAGACAAGTTTCTGCCAAAACTTTATTGGAAGCCCCACCATCTAAATTTGGATCTTTATTAAGAAGACTCAGGACATAACCTTTTTTTTAGTGGCTATTTAATTAATCCTGATCAGTTCATTTATTTCTTAATTAGTTATGAATTTCTTGATAAGTGACTTACTTTTGAGAATATCCAAATAAATCAATAAATACAAAGAAAACTTCAGATGTTAAATGTGTCAATTTTAACATTATCCTGATATGAGTTATATCTACAAGAAGTTGACATTATCTTAAATCCTGATCATGATCATTAGATGTATAAATGAGTCCACCTACTCATAAATTACTTGAACAAGATTTGATGACTTTAGGTTTAAGTCGATCTTGAATAGCTTAAGTGTCAAATCAAGTCGAGCATGAACTTACAAATCTAGAGCTTCCATAACTATGTATCTAATTAAATAGACGAGTATTTTAACTATTTTGTGCATTTCACTTCGGGTTAACAATTTAATATCATGAAAGCGAAGTCCCACTTTTGGATGAGAAAGCAATATTCCATTAGGGGGAGCATGGCAATATGATATTCCATCTCACGCAAACATAGAATGATCCCGGATTTGTTTTAGAATTAACCATCGTAAAGATTTATGAATAAATCACTGTATCGTTGTATACTACAGTACAAGTTAGTGCAAGGAAGCATTTACTTGAATATTGGACAGACACATTGTGTTTTTGGATAGAATATATTAGTCTTATGTCCTTTGTCTTATTAATTTTCTAAACATCTATAAGAAGTTAGCCATGTGTAGCATGGGCCCAAAAACTAGTTTCAAGAGAACAGGCACACCCTTTGCTAAACACATGCCAAGCTATGTATAATGATCTTTATAATGTATAATGTATAGTGTTAGAAGTGTCAAGGGTAAAGTGATCTTTTGGGTTTATGGGGTTACTTATGTATAAATACTTCTTTACTCAATAATATCTTTTATCTTTTTCCCTTCTACGTGGTATCAGAGCCTCGCTGATTCCGAAACCTTACATAGCCGTCGACCACCAACCAAACACTGTCCACCACCACCAGCCATTGCCGGAATCTTTAGATCCAGCGTCACCCAGCCTAGGCGACTCCAAATCAGGGGTCAACTTACGTCGCCCAACCTAGGCGACTCAAGACCCAGGCTCGGACAAACCCAACGAGCCTTGTGGGGGGATCGCTCAGGCCGGCGAGCCTAGATTCAACGTCGCTAGGCCCCCCACGAGCTCAAATCCCGGCTCCGACAGACCCAGTGAGCCTTGCGGGGGGGTTGCTCATGCTGGCCAGCCTAGATCTGGCATTGCCTGGGTTTGAGTAGGTCTTGCAAGGCAAGATCCTGCGTTGACGAGGCCTGGCGTGCTTTGCGGAGGTGTCATCCATCATCGGTTTCGACTCTGCATCTTCTCAGTTTTGACTCTGCATCCTCTCGGTTTTGACTCTGCATCACTCACAGGCTCTCACAGCCTCTCTATTGTCTAATTATGACTCCACAGGTTTGATTCTCGGTGATTCAATGTTTGTTACAGCCTCTTGTTGCTTGATTATGGCCTCACAATGTGGTTTTCTGGTGGGTTGATGGGTATCGAGTTTCAAAGCAGAAGTGTTAGAGTGGTAAATTGTTGATTAGAATTGGTGGTTATTACTGATCTGTTTGTGGGATGTTTTTGAACTGTTGGAACCGCCGTGAAGCTGATTAGGTGAATTTCGGGGATTTTGGAGTCGATTATTTGGAGATTTATTGGATTGATGCTATATTTGTTAATTATTTGTGGAGTTTGAGAGTAGTTTTGAGAAGAATAATTGTGATGGCTGAGGTGATTTCTTTCTCGTTTAATCGAATCACTGATGAGAAACTTGAGGGTGCTGTTAATTTTCTTCAATGGAAGAAAATTGTGAAGATTATTTTGATGGGTAGGAATCAACATAGGCACTTGACTGAGCCTAACCCACAAATGATGAGACTTGGGATGTTATTGATGCACAAATTATCGATCAAATGTTAAACTCTATGGACATGAATATAGTTGATTTAGTAATTCAAGTTGATACGGTTAAAGAATTGTGGGAGTATTTGGATATATTGTATTCGGATCAAAATAACCTCTCACGGGTGTACGAGTTTTCGCAGGAATTTCTTTGTTCTGAGAGGAAGGGGTGTTCTATCACTCTTTCGCAGATGTATGAGTTATCGCAGAAATTTTATCATTTTGAGAGGAAGGGGCGTCCTATCAAGCAGTACTTTGATGATTTTAAGCGAATGTATGAGGAGTTAAATGATGTTCTTCCTATTTCCGCCAATGTTCAACAAATGCACCTTCAAAGAGAACAATTGGTTGTAATAGGATTTCTAGGAGGTCTTGGCCCTGAATATGAAACTATTAGATCTCAAATCCTTGGAGGAGAGACTATTGCATCACTCAGATACGTTTGATTGGGTTCTTCGAGTATCTAGTGAGTCTTTTTAGGATTGCATATCTGTGGTAGATAATTCAACCCTTACGTTACGCTCTCGCACTGATAGTGAAATTGGGAGTGATGGAGGAAATCATGGAGGATCTGATGAATGTGGGGGTAAGATAGTGGTTATGTCTGAAGAAGAGTCTCAGTCTCCAAGTTCACAGCCTACTTCTTCCACTGCTACTTTAGCACAAACAGGTAATGCTATTGCGCGTTTTTCAGCTACTTCTCGCCCTTGGGTCATTGATTCGGGGGCTTCTGATCACATGTCAGGTCTTTCAGGTACATTTTCCTCTCTTACACCTTCTTCATCCACAGTTACATTAGCCAATGGTTCATCTGCCCATGTTAAAGAAGTTGGCACAGTTCATCCAACTCCCTTATTACCTTTGTCTTCAGTGCTTTATCTTCCACAATTTCCATTTAATCTTATGTCTGTCAGTAAGTTAACTAAAACCTTTCAGTGTTCAATAACATTTTATCCTGATTCTTGTGTATTCCAGGATCTGGCTACGAAGAGTACGATCGGTGAAGGACGTGAGGAAGGGAGGCTATATGTGCTTGAAGACTCAACTTCCTTTGCATGTTCTGGTGTTTCTTTGCATCAGATCCATTGTCACCTTGGTCATCCTTCTCTACAAAGTCTTCAACGATTAGATTCCTGTTTTAAGTCTCTTTCTAGTTTAGATTGTGAATCATGCCAATTTGGCAAATTACATCGTGTCAGTTATCCGCCTCGAGTCATTAAACGAGCAGAGTCTCCTTTTTCGTTAGTTCATTCAGATGTTTGGGGTCCATGTCCTGTGACTTCCAATTTGGGTTTTAGATATTTTGTTACTTTTGTTGATGACTATTCTAGAGTTACTTGGTTATATCTAATGAAAGATCGTTCGGAGTTGTTTTCTATATTACGTACATTTATTCTCGAAATTTTTACTCAGTTTGGTGTGCATGTTAAAGTTTTGCGTTCTGATAATGCTCAGGAGTATTTTTCTGAACCTTTTTCTGATTTTATGACGCGGCATGGTATGATTCATGAATCTTCCTGTCCTGATACACCACAGCAGAATGGTGCTGCTGAAAGGAAGAATAGACATTTGTTGGAAGTTACTAGATCTATGTTATTTGAGAGGAAGGTCCCTAAAATCTTTTGGTTTGATGCTGTCTTGACTGCATGCTATCTCATTAATCGCATGCCATCTTCTATTTTGCGAGGTGCAATTCCTTTTTCCACTCTGTTTCCAAATCAGCCCTATTTTCCTTACCACCTCGTGTTTTTGGTTGTGTTTGTTTCGCTCGTGATCATCGACCCAGAGTATCAAAACTCGATCCACGAGCTATCAAGTGTGTTTCTAGGTTGTTCTCCTACTCAACAGGGGTATCATTGCCATTCTTTATCACTAAAGAAGCACTTCATAACTGCTGATGTCTCATTTTTTGAATCCACTCCTTATCATGATGTTCCAATTACTGTATTTGAGTTGGATGAAAAATTCCATGTGACTACCATTAGATCAACTGTTCTGGTTGTTTCACCTGTATCTACAAAAGAATCACGTCCTCTACAGGTTTATAGTCAGCGTCCTCGGGTTCGTACACCCCCCTTTCCACCTGTCACAACTGGGTCATCTTCCGTTCCAATTCCACCGTTAGTTGATCCTCCTGTAACAACTACTGATCTTGATCTCCTTATAGCTCATCGTAAAGGTACACGTGCTTGTACTCAGCATTCTATTGCAAACTTTATTTCATACTCTTCTATGTCTCCTTTTTTTCGAGCATTTTTATCTACTGTTGATCAGTATACTATTCCCAAGTCTGTATTTGAGGCATTACAAATTTCTGGCTGGAGGTCAGCTATGGAAGAAGAATTACGGGTTTTACAAGTTAATCAAACTTGGGACTTGGTAGCTCTTCCTTCAGGAAAAACTGCTATTGGTTGTTGATGGGTGTATGCTGTGAAAGTTAATCCTGATGGTTCTCTTGCTCGCTTAAAAGCAAGACTTGTTGCGAAAAGGTATGCTCAAGTGTATGGGGTTGATTATCTGGATACTTTCTCTCCTGTTGCCAAGCTTACTTCTGTTCATGTTTTGATCTCTCTTGCTGCCACCTATAATTGGCCTTTGCTACAGCTTGATGTCAAGAATGCGTTTTTGCATGGTACTCTACATGAAGAAGTTTATATGGAGCAACCTCCAGGGTTTGTTGCTCAGGAGGAGTCTAGAGGAGGAATGGTTTGCAAACTGAAAAGATCTTTGTATGGGTTGAAGCAGTCTCCACGGGCATGGTTTGGAAGATTTTCTGATGCTATCCTTTCATTTGGATTGTCTAAGTGTAGCAGTGATCATTCCTTCTTTTATAGACATTCAAGGGAAGGAAAATTATTCTTGATTGTATATGTGGATGATATTATTATCACAGGAGATGATTCAATTGGTATAGCTGAACTAAAGATCTATCTTTAGAAACAGTTTCAGACGAAGGACCTGGGAAAATCGAAGTACTTCTTAGGAATTGAAGTGGCACAGTCGCAGAAAGGTATTGTTCTGTCACAACGAAAATATGTTCTTGATTTACTCACTGAAACTAGTATGTTGGGATCAAATTCTCTTGATTCACCCATGGAATCAGGAGTTAAGCTAGTTGTTGAGGGAGAGTTATTCGATAATCCTGAGAGATAGAAGATTGGTAGGCAAACTGAATTATCTTACAGTTACTCGACCAGATATTGCCTTTCCAGTTAGTGTGGTAAGCCAGTTTCTGTCTTCTCCTCGTACTTCTCACTGGGATGCCATAACTCGAATTTTAAGGTACTTGAAGAAGACTCCAGGAAAAGGGATTGTTTACAAAAATCATGATCGGAGCAGAGTTGAAGGGTTTTCTGATGCTGATTGGGCAGGGTCTCCAAATGATAAGAGATCCATTACAAGCTATTGTACTTTGGTTGGAGGAAACCTGGTGTCATGAAAGAGTAAGAAACAGAGTATTGTTGCCCGTTCCAGTGCGGAGTCAGAATATAGAGCCATGGCACTACATGTGAAGTAGTGTGGATTCAGCAGTTGTTGAATGAGTTGAGCTTGAAAGCTTCTGTTCCTATGCCTTTGTGGTGTGATACTAAGGCTGCAGTGCATAGAGCTTCCAATCCCGCATCTCATGAGAGAACAAAACATATTGAGATTGATTGTCATTTTATTCGGGAGAAGTTGCAAAGTGGGATGATTATTCCTAGTCATGTTAGAACTGGTGAACAAATCGCGAATATTTTTACTAAACCTTTGGGTCGTGGGAGGATAGAATATATTTGTAACAAGCTAGGCATGAATAATATCTATGCTCCAGCTTGAAGGGGAGCGTTAGAAATGTCAAGGGTAAAGTGGTCTTTTGGGTTTATGGGGTTACTTATGTATAAATACTTCTTTACTCAATAATATCTTTTATCTTTTTCCCTTCTACATATAGCACCACAGAGAACCAGAACAAACAATTGATTCAGGAAGAAATAGAACAACAAAAAAAGATGCAGCCATAACATACAGAGTAAAAAATCCATAAAACATATAGATGTTTGAGATATAAAATGAGTCCATCTCACGTCCAGTGAGCACAAAGATAAATAAATATCACCTAGGCAACATTCTGCGCAAGGCATAGCTTATCCAGGGAAAGAAATTATCAGTGCGACAAAGATAAAACAGAACCATACCTACAGCGGTGATCAGATGACGTGGTCATTTGCATAGTTTCACCAGTAACAAGATGCTCTACCACTGTTGCTAACAACGATACAACCTACAAGTATGGAAATATAATGAGAAAAAGATGTTTTCCATGCTGCTCAAGGTACGGCATTGCAATCCTAGTCATACCACAAAAACTACACCTCTAAATGACTGGAACTCTTGAAGGGAAAGAAAAGCGGAAGGAAAACAAAGCAAGATTTATTTAAAGGTCATAAATAAAATGCATAGAGAAGACATTTTAGGGGACTATCCTCCAGAACTCCGCCTATGTAGTCTACATAGCCTGTCCTAAGCCAGGTAAAGGAGGAGGGTTACATCAGGCGTAGCGAGCCGGTTATAAAAAAAGAGCTACCTTTATGAGATGAACCCTATTGATATTTCGTGGGAGCGTACCCTCCTTAGCGACGCGTTGCATCGGCGCCCGGATGTAGCGAAAAATGAGCAAGGGTCTTTGCACCAAGATAGGTGGGTGCAAGGGGTAAAAAAGCTAGCCTTGGGCCATCATTCCCAGAGTGATGAGCCACATCGGTGCCCGGATGTGGTGATAAATGAGCAAGGGTCCTCACACTTCCGTGGGCGAGTGTGGAAGGTAAGAAAAGCCCAGGCGGTAGGGATTAGATTGGGGAGTTGGAATGTAGGAACCTTAACGCGTAAATTGCGGGAATTGACAGATACTTTTGCTAAAAGAAAAATGAATATTGCTTGCCTACAACAGACTAAATGGAAAGGAGAGAAGGCTAAGGAAGTGAATGGCACCGGATTCAAGCTATGGTATACAGGCACAACAAAGAGCATAAATGGAGTTGGGATTCTGATCGATAAAAATTTCAAGGATAGAGTTGTTGATGCTAAAAGAATAGGAGATAAGATTATTTTAGTTAAGCTAGTAGTGGAGGATTTAATTCTGAATATCCTTAGAGTATGCCCCTCAAGTTGGACTGCAAGCGTCCGAAAAGAGCAGATTTTGGGAAAAGCTGAAAGAGATTTTAAGGTGGATACCACACGAGGAGAAGGTATTTATAGGAGGAGATCTAAATGGACATATCGGTCAGAGTAGTGGAGATTTTGACAGAGTTCGTGGAGGTTTTGGATATGGGACTAGAAATGAGGCTGGCAAAGACATCTTGAGTGTGGCATTAGCTTATGATTTGATGTTAGCAAACACCTTTTTTAGGAAAAGAGAATAACATCTGATCACTTTTCGCAGCGGTCAAAATTGTAGCCAGATTAATTTCTTTCTTGCCAGAATAGAAGATAAAGCTTCGTATGTAGATTGTAAGGTACACCCTGGTGAATTTGTAGTTACACAATATATGTTGGTGGTCTTAGAAGCTCGGTATGACAATACAGAAAATGAAGAGAAGTGCGCAGCACCCCAAAGTAAGATGGTGGAAGTTACATGAGGAGAAACAAATAGAATTCAAGGAAAGAATGCCACAGGAAGGACCGTAGCGACTGGAGGGCGAAGTAAATATGATGTGAAAGGGGATGTCTAACTGCATCCAGACAGTGGTAAAAGGGGTGTTAGGGAAAAATAGAGAGAATGGACATCAAATAAAGTAAACCTGGTGGTGGAATGAGGAGGTGCGGGAGGCAATTAAGCAGGAGTGTTTCAGATGCCTATATAAATGTCCTAATAAAGAGAATTTGCAAAAGTTTAGATTGACGAGAAAAAGTACCAAGAAAGCTGTACGAGAGGCCAGAGGCAAGGTTTTTCCCGATATGGACAACAAACTTTGGGAGCAAAGAAGGAGAAAAAGGCATCTATAGACTTGCAAAGTCAAAAGACAAGAAAAGTAAAAACTTGACGCAAGTTAGATATATCAAGGATGAAAGTCAAACACTCTTGATAAGAAATGAAGACGTCAAGGGCAGATAGATGAGTTATTTTAACAAACTTTTAATGGGGAGAGCGATAGAGGTGAGGTGGATCTGGAAGATACTTCTGATGATTCAAATAGAAGGTTTGTGCGTAGAGTTAAAGCACGGGAAGTTAGAGAGGCATTAAAAAAGAAGAAGACTAGTAAAGCCTTGGGACCCAAAGGTATTCCGATTGAAGTGTGGAGATACTTAGAGGATGTAGCAATAAGTTGGTTGACTAATCTTTTTAACAAGATCCTCCATACTAATAAGATGTCTGATGAATAGAGGAAGAGTATACTTGTGCCTATATACAAGAACAAGGAGGATATCCAGAATTGTTCTAATTATAAAGGCATCAAGCTTATGAGCCATACAATGAAGCTGTGGGAGAGTTATTGAGCATCGTTTGAAATTTAGACCAAGGTTTCTGTCAATCAATTTGGATTTATGCCAGGAAGATCTACCATGGAGGCTATTTTCTTAATACGACAATTGATGGAGAGATATCGAGAAAAAAAGAAAGACCTCCATATAGTGTTTATTGATCTCAAGAAGGCGTATGATAGGGTTCCAAGAAAGGTTTTGTGGTGAATTCTTGAGAAGAAAAAAGTACCTTCAAAGTATGTCGAGGCAATTAAGGACATGTATGACGGTGTCACTACATGTGTGAAGGCTTGTAATGGTACATTAAGTTATTTTCCAATCACAGTAGGCTTACACCAAGGTTCTGCTTTGAGCCCTAACCTTTTTGCCCTGGTTATAGATGAGCTAACAAAAGATATTCAAGATGAGGTGCCGTGGCGTATGCTATTTGCAGACGATATCGTGCTTATTGATGAGACCAGGGCTGGGGTTAACGCCAAGTTAGAAATATGGAGAAGCACGTTAGAGTCTAAAGGATTTACGCTAAGTCGAAGTAAGACGGAATACTTGAAGTGTGAGTTTCACACGACAGGAATAAAGGATCAAGAAGCCGTAAATATGTTCGGACAGGAGGTACCCAAGAAAGATACATTTAGATATCTGCGATCAATATTGCAAAAGGAGGGAGAGATTGATGAGGATGTAAGCCATAGAATCAAAGCAGGTTGGATGAAATGGCGCAGTGCATCGGAATTTTTGTGTGATCGCAAAATTCCTCTTAGGTTAAAAGGAAATTTTTATAAAATAGCAGTCAGACCTGCCATGTTATACGGAGCTGAATGTTGGCCAGCACAAAGGAAACATGACCATAAAATGGGAGTAGCGGAAATGAAGCTGTTAAGGTGGATATGTGGTCATAAAAGGATGGATAAAATAAGGAACGAAGAGATTCGACGAAAAGTTGGAGTAGAACCAGTGGCGGAAAAGATGAGAGCGCATAGATTGAGATGGTTTGGGCATATCCTCCGAAGGCCCTTAGACGCACCGGTACAAACAGATGTTTGCTATCGAGAGCATAACATGAAAAAAGCAAGAAGTCGGCCGAAACTTACTTGGGGGAAAGCAGTAAAACAAAATTTAATGGAGTGGGAAATAGATTGGCGTACGGTTTGTCTTAGGACGGAGTGGAGGAAGGCTATTAGTGTTGTGGAGGGGTAGTGTATAGGTCGATAGATAGATATATATATAATTATTTATTTTTACACATTTATCTCTTCTCCTTCCCTTGATTCTACTTTTATTTTTATGATTCTTTGGGGTTCATCGACCGCCAACCCCAACTAGTTTGGGATAAAGATGTTGATGTTGTTGATGTTGATACGGAGAAGAGAAAAATGCCAACTGGAACTTCGTGTCAGAAAAGCTCTCTCTGCTCGGAATTTGAATTCTAATACTTTTGTCAAATGGAAAGGAAATAGTGGACGAAATTTCATAGCAAAAGAGGAAAAGAAAGGAGGATGCTGGATCTCCTTGTCAATCATAAACAAATGCAGTTCGCACAAATACAGCACAAGCATTTGTGAGGCTCATTTGAATATCCTGAGCCATCGTAAGAAATTGCATCTATCGCTCTACAAGCAAGAGGACCTGATGTGTAACACTCATGCCCAATCCTGAGCTTGAATGTCCACACAAAATTAGGGGAATGTGATCTTTCAGGGGAAAAAAAAGAACTCAACAGACTCTAGATAGGAAATATTTACCTAGATTTCAAGAATGTTGCATCCACAGGTTTACAACTAAATGACGAAAGAAGAGCCTAGTATTCAGTATCCAAATTATGTCTTTTTTTATGGGCTAGACAAAATCAGCCCTTTCACGTGGTGTTCATTATTGACACACAGATTATCGTTAAATATGAATACTGAATCATATCAAATCAAACTGAAATCCAGACACACCTCTGTGTTTTTCAAGGATGCAAGTGCCACACAAGCTCGAGAAAGGAGAAAATCCCCAGCTAAAACTGCCAACTGCATAGCAAACAAAAGTTTGTTGACGTCTATACTTTTTAATGTACTATCATCTGCATGCACCACACTGAAGTCACAAATCTTCACAATGCATCATCTCATAAAGCAAGACCAGTATGGTAAGACTAAAACTTCTTTTCATTTTGCAAAAGAAAATCAAGGCACGAATTTGTCAAAAAACTAACACATCCGTAATCGTGGAAAGGTGCAAGCATTGTGTCTAAGTAAAAGAGGAAAGATTTCTCCATCCATTACTGTTTAACACTAAGTTTGGCGGCGTACATACTTACATACATAGAAAAAATCATGAATGGAATCTAGACATATAACAAATGTAAAACCCAGCAATATTTCTGAAGATGGTGGAGATGTATGCGCACCTTGTTTCCCATGATATCATTTAATGAAGGAATACCACGTCTTGTGTCGGCATCATCCAACACATCATCATGAAGAAGGCTTGCAACCTAAGGGGAACAAATAATATGTGCATTAATCAAGAAATTAAAAGGTTCCTTAATAGAATGAACTTATGAGAAACGGCATTTGAGTCTATGACATTGTCCAGCAAAAGAGATGTAATTCTTATTCTGCATTACCAGTTCTAAGAAACATGCTATATATGTGCAGGGCCTGTTCCTTTTATTTCTTTCTATAGGTTGATGCAACTCTCTCAAGAAGGTACGAAGGAGGAACTCCCCAATAAACACTTCAGAATATTAAAGTGTGAAATTGAGCTTGCCTACTCACACAGAATCATCTCTTACTTAATATATGCACTTCACAACAATTATGAAGTCTCACTTGTTTTATTTACTTCTATTTACCAACAATGGACTTTCTTTCTTGGTTGGTGGGTAGGTTATGGCAGTGGTGAGCTTGGGAGAGAGCTCAGATAGATTAATCTAGTGTCTAAACAAAGGCATGTAGGCAAATTAGGAAGTAGCATCAGGGAGATCATTTAAAGAACAATTTCATCAGGTAAAAAGCCATTGTAGATCACTATGAGAAAAATTTTCTCCACCATCTACTGTAAGTTCACAGGACCAGCAAGTTAGATGCTTAAATGTTAAAAGAACCAACAAAGCGATATAAGAGAATTATTAAATTAACCACATGCAAATGCAGCAACAGCCTGTTATTTCCCACTCCCTTGATTCCACAGACACAGAAAAGGCACATTTAACAGTAAGATGAAAAACTAACTTACATGAATCATCTCTGTGATCTCAGCTATGCACTGCTGTCTTGTACGTAGTTCCAAAGACACTGCATCTCCTAAGCTGCCATCAGTTGGTACTGGCAGAGGCAAATGCAAAGCACTAGCCATTAAAAGTAAAACCTGTGCCAGATAAAAGATAAAGCTTTAGAGCAGGTGGAATCCAAAAAATAAGAATATCAATTTTCTCTCTACAAAGTAAATCTGAAGCTGAAAGTATGAAAAAGAAATCAACTCATGGAAAATGATAAAGAAATTGAAATCCACATGCACAACAACCAATTAAACCAAATATCCAAACGTTAGAAAGGGGGAAGTTGAGTTTCAATATGCCTCGAAGCATCTTCTAGAAGCTGTCAGTTACACAATGTCCACAAAAGCTCACGGGCTGTATGCTAGTATTAATTTGTCCTAACATTCAACAAATTATCACTTGGCTTAAAGGGTGTCTATCTCCTTCGAGCGAAATTACACCAAAAGCATTAAAAAGTAATAGAATTAAATTAGTATAAGAGTTTCATACAGAGTGTAATCAAGTCATAAACATCTCGAATCAAATCCCAATCCTTTTAACGTGCTACCAAGTCCTAAACTGGCCACCACTGGTATTCAGACACCAAAATTTTGGACAAAATTCACTTTTCACAAAATAAAGCATGATTTAATCAAAATCAGGTATTCAAATGATTATCAGTAACTATTGCAAACAAAACTCAATCTATGCAAAGTCAAGAAGAAGACTTTTTTACATGAAATCGAAAACTAGCCCTCCATTTTAAATCAAATGACAAAAGGATAATCAAATTGCTCAATTAATCATCCGTGAATAAGGAAAATCATTGTAGTAAACAGACACATGCGTCTACTTTCAATAAAATAATAAGAAACCAAAAGAATTGAAGAAACAGATTCAGGTTAGCTAAACCCTAGCGACTGAAAATCAAATTCTCATTTATTTAATGCATAGACTTAATGAACAACTAATTGAATATTCAAGAGCAACTTATGTATGGGTTTAAGAACCAATGACTGATCAATAAGAATTTCGTTCAATTTTGGTGATAGAATTTGAGATCACCTTCAGGTTTTTCATAAAAGTCGATTTTCCTCAATTCCACATAAGACTTGAGCTCTGTCTTTTAATTTATCTCACAACCAAGCCATACATCAACATTCAACAATATCAATATGCTTGTTCACAAGGGTATAATCGGAACCATCTTGATTTTGTTGACAGGTTGAATCTCCAGCAATTAGGTACACCAGTGAAGGTCTTAATTGCATGAATTTTCAATTTACTAATTGAATGCATTCTGTGCAAAATATTTAGGACTTTCACTATAATTCCCTCTCCCCCTTAAAGCCTCTTAAAGCAAATAAGCCACATGACAATGATCTATTAAGATCTCTCAATATCACAGGTCTCAGGCAAGCAAATCTAGGTTATCCTCGAGACATTTTCTCCAACTCAACATCATACCTCAAACCATTCCCATACTGTAAACTTAATGGTGTGGATAAGCAGAACAGAAACAGTGGTCACATCACAGCTTAGCAACACTTATCAGTTAAAGGTCTGCAAAGTAACTCGCAAAAGCATGAACATTCAGCATAGGCAAAACATCAATGAATTATACAATCACAATGCCAAAAAGGCAATAGGCAAACCCCAAACTTATGATATTCCAAAGTAGAATAAACAAGGTCTTTTTTTCTCGTGATACATAAACTTCTGTTGAGAAGGTACCAAGGAGGTAGTGGGCACCACCCCTTTACGAAATGGCATCAGAACGGAAGCCTCACATAAAATTCATTCTAGCATTTCCCTCAAACTAGAAGTACGATATTAAAAAGTGAAAGGTACAGAACGTACTGTGGGGCGAAACCTTTTCCCTTCCACACCCATTCTGAAAAAATATTCAGCAGCCGAGGCAAGTTTTGGGACCTGAAGAATCGGCTTACCCACTGTTAGATTATTAAGGAGAAAGCAGCCAAAAAGCATTCCTACTTCTTAAAAACAAAATGAAACAAAAGAGAAGAAAACAAATATTGGTACCTCAGCAATAACCATTGCTCGCAATCTGTTAGCAAGTACTGATAGCTCATCTGCAACAAGTGAGAATGGGTCAAGTTGTTCCTGAAAGAAGTGCAGAGAATGTAAGAATACAAAATGCAAAGCATACCATACATGACAAGAAGAAATGATGTCAATTGTATAAAAATTACCAAGAGCAAGGGAATGGGAGAATATCATTGTGAGATTTATTGAATAAGTGAATAGTAAATAGAGCATTCACAAGCATCAGAATGGATAGACAAAAAGACCTTGTCACAAAAGGACATTATTCCCCACAACAGCACCAGCTAGAGGAAAACAGGAAGAATAAGCCATGCCACACCAGACATATGGCAGAATAAGGAAGTATTATGAGGGATGCCAAAGTATCAACCAATTTTCAATTGTGGCTTGTATAGAAGATTTCTCAAGCTGATTGACAAAAAGCTTACCCAGATGAGTACTTCACTGTCAAGAACCCCTAGTATTTGGATAAAGAAGTGTTTGAAACTTTACTTATTTGGGAGACAAGCGTAATCATTTTCAATATGTACATTGAAATTATCGTGAATGGTCAGAATACGACTTCCCACATGTCGCCATGATTTTGTTGTGTCCCCTTAGTGAAAGTAAATGGCAAGGCTACAAATCCCACACTTCAAAGCTTCATCATCTAATACCCATTCTTATGTGTCAAACCAAAAATTGCTGTTAGCAAACTTAATCAGTGAATTAAGCATGCTATATTGATACTAATACAGCGCCATGTGTCCCTATAAACAGATCTAGATACATATCACACACATGTACATTTGCATGTGTTGGCAGCATAATCCCTCGAAGTGTTGCAGATTCGTCAGCTTTTCTTGTAAAACGCGGCCATACAGTTTAGTCTAGTAAGCCATTGTGTACTTGTGCCACTAAGTCCAAAAAAGAAGTTCCACATATATGAGAAGCTGGATACAGCAGTACATTGACCAGCGGTCTCTTACATTTGGAAAAAAGGAAAAGAGAAAATGGAGGGGAATACCCAATTAAGATATTGTTTTCTCAGTCAATCCGCAACATAATCAGCTTAAAGAAACTGAAAAAAGACCCCATCAAGGAGATCGTTGTATTTCATGAAATGTAATCGCATGTAAGAAAATTAATTTGAAATTACAATCAAGGAACGACAATGTATGCAATGAAATAAAAGAAAGCAACAAAATCCACAATAAGAGAAACTGAAATTATTGGAAAGCTCTTTGAGTATAGCCACAGCTATAGGCATGAGTATAACAAAGGTCGAGACTCATCACCATGCCATGGAAAGAGAAAAACTTTCAACATCAACATCAAAACCACCTTTATCCCAAACTAGTTAGGGTCGGCGGTCAATAAACCCAAAGATTCATAAAATAAAAGCAACACCAATCGAGAGAAAATAGATAATGTACAAGTAAATAAACAAAGATAAATATAACTACACACACACACACATGGGGAAATAACTAAAAAAGGCCGTCAGGAACATGGGAATTCTGCCCGTCCACAATACTTATAATCTTCCTCCACTCCGTCCTAAGATAAACCGTACGCCAATCTATTAAAGAGAAGAATTTTAATAAACAAAATAAGTTTAAGCACAATATCCCATGCCACCTCAAAACACAATAACTGAAAACGAGCTTTCCATAATGATGACCACAAGACAAAAGGTGTACACTTAGAACAATTGATCACGGACAGAATAAATAGATTGGACGATTTTGCAAAGATGAATATTCACTTTATTTAAAAGTCAAGGAGGAAAATTCATATGTCAAACCAATAATAAAAGTCTAAAGCTCTACAACATTTAAATGAAAGAGGAACCTATAAGCAAAACAAAGAAAGTTTTCATTAAAGGAAAATAATACATCAAGCCTGAGAACCCCATAAAACTGATCTTCCCCAGTCAACATCAACAACACCTTCCTCCCAAACTAGTTGGGGTCGGCAGTCGATGAACCCCAAAGAATCATAAAAATAAAAGCAGAATCAAGGGAGGGAAAAGAGATAAATGTGTAAAAATAAATATATATATATATCTATACACTACCCCTCCACAATACTAATAGCCTCCCTCCACTCCGTTCTAAGACAAATCGTACGCCAATCTATTTTCCACTCCATTAAATCTTGTTTTACTGCTTTCCCCCAAGTAAGTTTCGGCCGACCTCTTGCTTTTTTCGTGTTATGCTCTCAATAGCAAACTTCTCTTCGTACCGGTGCATCTAAGGGTCTTCGGAGAATATGCCCAAACCATCTCAATCTATGCTCTCTCATCTTTTCCGCCACCGGTTCTACTCTAACTTTTCGTCGAATCTCTTCATTCCTTATCTTATCCATCCTTATATGACCACACATCCTCCTTAACATCCTCATTTCCGCTACTCCCATTTTATGCTCATGTTTCCTTTATGCTGGCCAACATTCAGCTCCATATAACATGGCAGGTCTGACTGCTGTTCTATAAAATTTTCCTTTTAACCTAAAAGGAATTTTGCGAACACACAAAAATCCCGATGCACTGCGTCATTTCATCCAACCTGCTCTGATTCTATGGCTTACATCCTCATCAATCTCCCTCCTTTTGCAATATTGATCTTCCCCAATAAGATTAATAATTACTCATTTGACCAGAAGAATTTCCTACTCACAGCAATGCCACAAACAGAAGCTAACTGGGAAAGAAAATAAAAAAATGAAAAACACACATACTTCCTTCAGCACTATTCAGTCATGAATGTACATTTAATCAAACAATACTGAAAGAGAACTTGGGCCAAAATATGCAGTAAAATAAATAAGAGAAGATGGCATGACTACCTCAACCACTGTTTGATGATGAATCTGATGTCTGATACTAAATGAGGAAGGTAAACACCATGAGTAGATGTCTTTGCAGCCCAACACCTATTGCCACAGAGAAGATATGACTCAGAAACATAGATCCAACGGAACAAGATTAGAAGTCAAAGTTTGAGTTTTTAACAGTTTAATAGTTTGTTAAATGTCCTCCTTAAGCAAATGGAGAAACTAGCCCCGAGAAAAAAGAACTTCGTGCTTCATTTTGCCAAAGCACCACCGCCAAAAACACTCGTTCTGGAGACCTGTGCTGCTCTGCAACCTCGCACCCCCCCCCCCCCCCTCTTCCAGAATGCAAAACCAATTATTGAGCAATCCCAGCAAACACTAACCGATGCTTGCGATGGCAAGCCGAAGAAACTTATTCAATGGTCACTGCTAATCAATTTTGAGTCACGAAACAGCGGCAGCTGCCTTACACTCCAAATGAGCTGAACAATCTTTGAGAAAAGGTTAACCCAACAAGTCAGTCTCGTACTAACCTCCGCCGAGATCAAGTACCAGCGCCCAACCTCTCAGACAATACGTCGAACAGAAAGCGCCTATAGTCAATCACCGTTTTATCCCAGTTCTTCCCAATCGCCGAAAAGAATCAGTAAAGCTCAGCACCTTCACTCCCAAATGCTCGCACAAATACGACCAATCGGAAGGAAAAGAAAAGACCCACGAACGAGAACGCACCGTCTTAGGAGAACCGGCGAAGTGGGTCCGAATCAGGGCAGGGAGCCGATGATCCGAAGAACGAAGCCGACGGTACCCATGGACGCCTCGTCTCGCGAACCTCGACACCGTACACAGCCCGCGAGGGAATGACATCGCTCCACGCCAGGCTCCGCGAGAAGAGCAGAGGAAGAACAGCACAGAGCGAGATAGAGAGAGGAGGAGGAGGAGGAGGGTCAAAGCGGCTAACCGACCACTTGTTCTCGTTCGCGGTGCTGACGACACGACGGCCGAAGCACAGCCATCCATAAGTACAGCTTATATTAGAGTGGCAAGCCACGTGATGGGAGCTATGTTACACGTACATACAACGCGATTAGCGACACCATATTTCAACAAGATAATTTTCAAAAAAATAAAAAATTTGGACACGCTAAATAAGTTGTATATTATATATATTTATATATATACACGATTTCAAAATCATAAAATTTTAATTATTACCAATCATAGTATATATAGAGTCGAAGAAAATGAAAAAACAAAGGTCGCCATAGGGAGTACTTAGAAATTAAGTCAAAAAATTGAGATTTTTCACTATCTTTAGTGTCTGGAGCAAAAAAAACGGAGAAACAGTCATGTCCGACATGGCTAAAAGATTTAAAAAAGCGTGTCTATGTAACAGAGGATGGGAGGAGGCGAATCGCATTATTTAATGTCAAAAGGAAAAATGTACCCAAATTCCAAAATCCTTGGGAAATAAAATAAAGTACAGAAGAACAGTAGAAGTGTCAATATTCGTGTACGACGCTCACTTTAATGTCAATATTTTTTTAGATCAGTTAGGTGCCACATCGGAGACAAAATGATCTCCGAAGTACCAATTCCTACCAAAAATGGTTATTTAAGTACTAATTCCGATGAAAGATTACACAATGGCATTTTTTATTCATTGATTAATGTTACGTGGAAAATTTTTTAAAATAATCACTCCACGTAGCATCCACTCGGCGTCGATTCAACTTAAAAAATGGTTAGATTTTTCAAAAAAAATTAAAAAAACGTAAAAAATCAAAAATTTAAAAAATATATGCACTTGCAAAAGTTGCAAATGCTATTACAGCCAGGCAGATGCAGAAGAACGTTGCAACGGCGGGGGGCTTCAAACCCTCGCCGCCGCTGCCGCCAATGGCTCGAGGTCGCGCCTCCACCCCGTCGTTGCTACCCTCCCTTCTCGTTCCCCGAGGTTAGGCGACCCCCACCGCAGCCTCACCAAGGTCCGCGAGGCCCGGCCGCAGGGCCGACCAAGTCGAGCCTCGCCAATCCCTATATCCCATCTGCCCATCCGTCAATTCCATTGACATCCCACAACCCCCCAACGCATCTTCCATTCCCGCCTCAACCTAGTCTCTCATCTCGCAACCAATCACCATTGAAGACGTCCTTAAGAGCTTCGAGCTCAAGCGCAAGCACACCATCTTAGTCCTCATCCTCTTCTGCTGCTTCTCCTCCTCCTCATCCTTCTCCTCCGGGACTCTACTCTGCCCAGAAATTCGTCGTTGGGCAAGGCTGGCCATACCTCGCCTTAGGTGTCACGCCCCGAATTCGGCGACCATGCGAGCATTCCACCAATCCATTCCTTCATGAAAGCTCTAGGATCTAATGGCCAAGGTCTTATACGCTGAAAGAAACATGCATGCGGAAGCGATGCCAACTTCAATTTACAAATAAAGCAACACCCGATAACTTAGGACACAAAGGCACACCTTTAATAAAGGTCAAATATACTTTTCTTTATTAAAAAAATCTAAATCCTCAAGATATCTACTATTCAATTCTAAGGTCACAAAAGAGAAGTTTTCATTTTTCTTCTAGTGACCTCGTCTCTGTGCCAATCCATGGCAAACCCGGTTTCCTTCATCAGGGACTTGAAAAAGGTTGCCCACAACAGGGTGAGATTCACATCTCGGTAAGGTGGGTCCTAACCCTATGTTAGGCCGACCGCCCACTCAAGCAGTCATATACTTCAATAATTCAAACTCACAGACATCTCATCAAGGTCAAATATAGATAATCACACACAAGTGACAGGCATGCAAATATGGTATCATAACACACTCAGAGGTTCATGCACAACTCATCCTGCCACCTCACCACAACTATCCTTTCCTTACTGCCTCATTCTCATGCCTGCGATTAGATCGCCCCAGGCTATTCTCATGCCCGTGATTAGATCGCATCAAGCTCTTCTCATGCCCGCGATTAGATCGCATCAAGCTCTTCTCATGCCCGCGATTAGATCGCATCAGGCTCTTCTCATGCCCACGATTAAATTGTATCAGGCTCGGTCCGCGTAAACGCATCAGACCGTCATTGACAACCGGCGTAAACCCATCAAGTTTCAATGATTCTCCAGGCTAGTGCCGACACCTCATATCTCCGTCCCGCGATTAGATCGCATCAGAACCGTGGCCATCTCAACCCTGGGATTAGATCGCACCAGGGGACCACACAACATCAACTCCACCCCGCGATTACATTGCATCAGGGTCTCCATCTCCCGCCCCGCGTCTCATACGCCTTAGGGCCTTGCCATGTCATGTTCATGCCATGCTTCTCAATTTAATTCATAGATAAAACAACAGGTGCAACTCATGCACAATTTGAATACTCATGGCATGCAGGGCAATCGAGTAACATTCATACATGGCGGATAATTCAAGCACAAGCATTGGCCCGCCTTCAAATCCTCCAAATCATTATGGGATACATTCAACAACCAACCACCTTGGAATTGCTCAAGGACTAATTGAATTATTTCCCGACTCACCCAATTGAGTCCAATCTTCCTATTATAAGGTTAGGAATTCCCTTAACTTGCGTTTGATATCACAATAATTCTCCTCTTGAGCCCTCACCAATTTGGTTCTAATGGTCCAACGTCGGACTCACCACGCAACCTAGAATTTCTAATCAATTTGTCAATTTTCTTTGCTCAATTCCTCAATCCATGAACCACAATCATCCATAACATAACCCTCGTCATCTTAACATGTTTTAATCACCAATTTGAGACTCGAATCATCCATCATCAACCCTCCCATAGATTCGATTTGCACAGAACCGAAACGGGCTATTTTCGGTTCTGTGTAATCCGAATGTATTCACGCCTAAATTTCCACCAAAACCATCATTTAAACACTATCCTACCTCTTAACATGTCTATCTAAGGGTTTATGAGGCTCACCGTGAGTTTTAGGTCGAATGGTTGTCGAAATTCCGCCAAACGTCGCTGGTTCTTCCAAAGTCAGTACCGACAGTTTTCTGTGCGAGGTTTACAAGACCAATTCGAGGTCAAAACTTCTTCAAATCACTCTCAACTTTTTACCACAAATTCATACAGATGTCCTCTAGACCTCCATAAAATTTGACCTCAAAACTTTAACATTTCGGCCTCCAAAAGGATTAGAAATCGAACCTACCTCAGATTGGGTCAAATTCTATCGGCTTTCGAGAAAACGCTTGGCCGGAGCTCCTTGATGGTCCAAATGTCGTGCTTTCACTTCGAAGAGGCCGGCAAGACGTATAGCTAGGTTGGTATGGTCGGCCGGTAGTCAGGCGGTGGCTAGAGGATGGCGTCGTGGGCAGCGAACAGCGGCGGCTGGGCTGGTCGTCGGCGGGCAGAATGAAGAGGAAGAAGAAGAGGGGTTTCGGTGAGTTGAGGAGAATGTATGGCCAGCCGAATGAGGTAAGAGAAAGAGGAAAAAACTTATATTCAAGACTCAAGTCAAAGGCTTGAATGGTAGGTGGCCAATAGTGGACATGACCACTCTTTAAGCCATCTCTTGACACTTGTCCACTTGTCATTCCAATTCAATCAAATGGCCACCATTTATCCTCTTTTTCGGCAGCTCTTGGGGGTGCACAAAGTCCAAAATGCCCTTCTCCAAATGCATAGGCAAGGCTTTAAGCTTGAGGGGCAAAAGGGTAATTTTACCCCGACGTTTAGAACGTCGTTTTTCTCGCTCCGAAATTCTTCGATAGGGCGACGGCCAATCTGAATATAACGTTAGAATTCTTGATTCTCCATTTTCAATTTTCAAGACTCGTTTATGATTAATGAGTCTAAAATGACTGGAAAATCAGAATGTCACAACTCTTCCCCCCTTACAGAAATTTCGTCCTCGAAATTTACAACATTCTAACTATCCAATCCTCTAGGGTATTGGCGTCTCATCACATCCTTGTTCTTCCGAATAATTTCTTTTTATGACTCGATGATCTTACTTGTCCTTTTCGACCTGAAGCCATCTTTATCTAGGACTTGTCTCCTTCAGTCCTCAATCTGATTTGATTCTCTCCTTTCTCCTCCGATACTCCTAACATCTACTGGTAGTTCATCTTCAAGCGTTCACATTATCTCTTTCATTTGTCCATCACCATTCATACTAGCCCTCGTCAGAATGCATTCTTTAATGTCCATGCCATTCAACATAACACTTATTTCAAGCTTCCTTTCACACCAACAGAGATTCAAGGGCTTTATCAACTTGCCCTCCATTAACCAAATAGAGTTATGGTCCCCTCGATTCCTTAAACGATTACATGATTACTTTCGTAGTAATCTATTCTATATTCCATCCAAAAATCCCCTTGAATTAAAGTGGTCCTTCAACTTTCGTGGTCAAGTCCTCCCCTTTTATCGACACGTCTAGTGCTCGACTATATGATAGATAAATTTCAACTTTCAACCCTTGTCACAGTTAGTATATATGTGTATCTTGGCACATTTTTGCGCTATCTCCAGGAACACCATAATTCTCCCTTCGAATTTTGATGAGGTCATCTCCTTATGTTCCTCTCAATACTGAACTCGTACTTCCGTCCCTAGGGTCTTGAGGGTCTATCTATCTTTAATACCCTTCAAGTATCGGTGTTCAATCATGGCAATACCTCAATTCCCCTCTGGCCTTCAGGCTAGATGTTTCTAGTGGCCGCCAATTAGTCATTGGACAAAATTTCAATTTAGAGGTTGAATCTCTTATTGTTCGAGGGGAGATCTATCTTTCCATTGCCAATTACGCACCGTTCAATTCTCAATGATAAGCATCTGCTAAATAATTCACCCTTCCTCAGCGATAGGGGCATTGTTGTAATAACACTTGGGCAATCCCTTCGTTCCACGTAACTTTCCATCAATCCTCTTTAGGCAGTCAATGTACTCAACCTCTTGTAGTTCGCATAACTTCAAGATTTTTCTTCATACAAACAACACTATCATACCCACAATGAGTTTCATACATCAACGTTGCCGCTTGTTCGATTCGTCACTGGAAACTACAGCCTTATTTTCTTGCGGTAGGTATAGACTCAAAATCTTATTCTACCTAGACATTGTTTCCCAAATTTTGCCGCGAGGATATTCGCAAGCCCACTCTAATCATGCACTAGGCGTTCCCACTTCTGTGTTCTTATTATCACAGCGCATTCGCACAGTCGGCTTTCGTTAGCCATGCCATGCCTCAAGTTTCTTCCCTACATCACTTCATTATGGTTCTCTCGACCTCTTTTGATTCTAAACAGGAACGCCCTTATCAGCATAGTCGCCATCTTGACTTAAGTCCTCGAAATTTCTTTTCATGTTTATTCTCTCATTTAGTGTTACATTTCGTCCTTCATCCTTTTTACCAATGAAACAGCTCTTGTAGGGAATCTTTCAACGATCCATCTATTACCATTCGTCAATTCCAGGAATTTTCAACTTCTAGCAATCCCACATCGACTCTAGTCAATTTATCACTCATTCCACTCCTCCAAGGCTCTATAGAGATTTCATGACCGAGAAATCCTACCTTATCAGATCCATAGCCCGTGCTCTTCACATTTAGCATTTATCAAGCATCTCCTTAGAGTTCATAGGACACTCTTAAAAGTCGTTCATGTTTCTCATGACTCCTTAAACGAGTCCAATTCTCGTCTCTCAAGACGGTAACAACCAACTCAATCATTCTTTGGGCACTTGATTCGACTATTATCAACTTCTTTCTACCAAGTGTCGAATCTTCCAACTATTCCTCGCATTTTTTACTTGAGAGCTCAGACCTTGGCTCTCTATTGTTACGGGTCTCCTCTAGAACCGCACAACATTTTATTTATTCTTGTCACTCTTTTCTCGGTACAGACGCTCCATCATGATACTAAGACAATTTAGAGTTTTTATTCCTTTTACAATAGGGTCTCTTACCTTAAGGAAGAAACTACATAACTCCGTGGTATTTTCTCACTTCAAATTCACCTTGTCCTTCCCATTCCATAGGACGACAACCTTAGAGTCTGCGCCTACAGCGATACCATTACTCCAGGATTCAAATGCCACCATGCTGTCACATTCTCTTTCCCATAACTCAGTCACCTCAAGTGACAATATTTGTTTGTCCCTGGTCTCTACCAGTTCTCTTATCAAATGCTCAATTTGATTACCTCAAGTCACTTTGCAAGTATTCTCCAAGCGCTATTTTCGTTTACTAAATCATTCACTAGAATCACAACCAATCAGGACTATCAAGTCCGTTTACTTTTCTCTTCGTCAACGATCATTTCTTGGTCCAATCGCCCTTTAAGAACAATGTCTATTCTTTAGGGAATAACAACTCATGATTTCATTTCTCATGGTTCTAATTCAATCAACTGATTCTAGGAAATCATTAATTCTAGGCAAACCAGTATGCCGATTTTTTTTTCTCGATCCCTTCCATAACAGAAAAGACGGACTACTTATTTTCCACCATGTGTCTTACGCCCGGGTAATCAGAACATCTCTTTGCTCGTAATCCATGAGTAGAAGTTTTTTTATTCATAAGTCTTTCGATCTTTCTCCTCTTTTGTTAAGTCCCATCACTATTCCTCAAAATCAGGAATAACAATCAGCCATAAAGTTTTCAAGTTCCAATCCATTCAGGGATTTACTTATCTTATTTAAGGGTCCTTGACTACCTTTACCATATGCTTAAACAACCTTGAGAACTCTGTCTCACACTGGTTGATCATCTTATGATACTTGCAAAACTATTAGAATCCCTACAACCTTTGCTTTCAAGCAATCTCAGAATGATACTTTCCGTTGAATAGCTCAACAAGGGTAGTCTAGGCAGATCTTATGTCTTCGAAGAAGCTCTTCCTCTAATGACCTTCACCAATTATCAATAGCTTCTTAGGGCTAATAACTGCTAAGGTCACTTTCTTTCTTCAGTGTACCAAAAACCTCCAAGGTTTCCTTATCAAGACCCTCAATCTAGAGGGAGACAATTTCGAATTTCATCCCTCCATCAAACTCAGTCAATCTCATTCTTATTCATAGCTTCACAAGCTTTTCAAAACTCTCATGGTCCTTCCTACACATTCAATTTAGAAAAGATTAACTCAGAGTCATCTTCCTCGTACTTCCATCACTTTAGCTCATCAGTACTAGCACCTATCACCACAGTGATTTAGACAATCTTAGCAACTCCTCCTCGATCTTGCTTAATCAACAAATTTTCTCATTTCCATTTAAAGTTCTCACGACCCATTCAGCTCTTGGGTCTCGTACGATTAATCGATCGAGCCATATTCTCTTTTAGTACTCATACTCCAATTGCCCATCTTTAGTCAATTCTCATGATCCATATTAGTTCTTGGATCTTTTCGTATCTCACATACACAAGCCAAGTGCTACTCTAGCGACCATACTTTGGTCTTTCAATTTTATTAGATTCTCATGTCACTTGAACCACTATGATTCCCTCCAGGAATCCAAGACTTATGTCATCTACTCAAGTCTTGCAGTCTTAGGCTGCTTATCTCATTATCTTTCACCATCAACCATCAGTGGTTTCCAAACAATTCTCAACTAGTTGTTCATTATACAAGAATTCCAAATTGTCCTTAAGCAGCAATCATTCATCGAGCCAGTATTAACGAAGCAACTTCTCAACTAACAGCCATTACTAGGCTAGCCTCAACTAGGTACTATCAAACAAGCACTCAAGACGGTAATTCACTAAGTTAATAGCTCATACTTTAAGCCTAGAAGCATCCGCCACTCTAGCATAATCACAACAGACTATCTCATTCTCAACAGACATCAATTCATTGGGTATAAAGCCTATACGTCGTCTAACCTCTTAGTTATACCTTGGCCAAGCCAATCACATGAGGCTAATCACAAAACTTGCCTAACAGGCCCATCACAAACATCAATTTTCTTTTTCAAATGCATCCACTGCCAAGCACGAAACTTCTATTTATGCCAATCACAGGCATCATTTCATATGTCATGCCACTTTTGAACATTTTCTTTGAGGATTAATCTTGTGTCATACATTTCTTAACCACAATTGGACTCAACCTGATACCTAGACTTTCCCTTTCAAGTTATGACTTGAGTCATTCCTGCCTCTTACCATCTTAGAAGCCTGCTAGGAGTAGCTCCTTGTCCGAATCTCTCTGTCCCGGCCATCACTCCCCGCCCTCATCAGACTTGCCCGTTGCAGGTTGTCCCAAGTCATACATTTACGGAGAAAGCCCTGTTCCACATGTCTCATACCATGTTTTATTACAGTTTATAGGTATCCCATCAACTTGTCCCATACCAAACGACAGTTTATTAAGTCCAACAACGATAAGCTCATGCATGCACCCTCATCAACTTGCGTTTCAAAACCCCAAACACGTACACATCATGACTGTCCTCACCACTTGTCATGTCAAAATCGCCTTCAGATTAATTCCTATCCATTTAAGAGTTCTAATTCCACCAATGACCGTCACAACTCACAGATCAATTACCTATATTCAACCATACACCTCAAGTGGAGTCGCTAACTAAATCAAATCCCTAAGCATTCGATCACAACTGACCTTTAATTCAATATACCTTGTATACATCTCACCTCATTTCATCCAAGGCTGACAATAGCAATTGATAGCTAAACCATCAATATATCACGCAATTCAAGCTTGAATCCATTAACATCAATCGCCTCTTTATAACTCGTACTCCTCAAGTTGGGTCATTGACAAATCAAGATCACAATCATACACTTCAATTGACCCTTCATTCATAATTTATTCTCTAGCAATCTCAAATTCAGTCTTATGACTCCTCAATTTCTATTCACTTCCTTATGAGCCTTATTCATAAATCACTCAATATCATCCCTTAAATCGGCACTGGACCATTAGAATACTACACAAATTCAAACCTATAGTCCTCAAGATTCAGTAATCCATGCTTATCCTTCAAGGTCTCACTACCTAATTGTCCTCAAGTCATCGCTCCTTATCACTCTAAGTCTCAATCATATTGGATCAAACTGACCTTGCTCTGATACCAAACAAACGGGGATGTCACGCCCCGAATCTGGCGAGCATGCGAGCATCCCACCGAGTTGTTCCTTCATGAAAGCTCCAAGATATAACGGCCAAGGTCTTATACGCTGAAAGAAATATGCATGCGAAAGCGATGCCAACTCCAATTTACAAATAAAGCAATACCCGATGAATTAGGACACAAAGGCACACCTTTAATAAAGGTCAAATATACTTTTTTTATTAAAAAAATCTAAATCCTTAAGATATCTACTATTCAATTCTAAGGTCACAAAAGAGAAGTCTTCATTTTTCCTCTAATGACCTCATCTCTGTGCCAATCCGTGGCAAACCCGATTTTCTTTATTAGGAACCTGAAAAATGTTGCGCACAACGAGGTGAGATTTACATCTCAGTAAGGTGGGTCCTAACCCTAGGTTAGGCCGACCGTCCGCTCAGGTAGTCACATACTCCAATAATTCAAACTCATAGACATCTCAACAAGATCAAATATAGATAACCATACACAGGTGACAGGCATGCAAATATGGTATCATAACACACTCAGAGGTTCATGCACGACTCATCCTGCCACCTCACCACAACCATCTTTTCCTTCCTGCCTCATTCTCATGCCCGTGATTAGATTGCATCAGGCTCTTCTCATGCCCGTGATTAGATTGCATCAGGCTCGGTCCGAGTAAACGCATCAAACCGTCGTTGACAACCCGCGTAAATGCATCAGGTTTCAATGATTCCCCAAGCTAGTGCCGACACCTCATATCACTGTCCCGCGATCAGATTGCATTAGGACCTTGGCCATCTTAACCCCGCGATTACATCACATAAGGGTATCCATCTCCCGCCCCGCGTCTCATACGCCTCAAGGCCTTGTCATGTCATGTTCATGCTATGCTTCTCAATTCAATTCACAGATAAAATAACAGGTGCAACTCATGCATAATTTGAATACTCATGGCATGCAGGGCAATCGAGTAACACTCAGACATGACGGATAATTCAAGCACAAGCATTAGCACGCCTTCAAATCCTCCAAATCATTATGGGTCACATACAACAACCAACCACCTTGGAATTGCTCAAGGACTAATTGAATTATTTCCCGACTCACCCAATTGAGTCCAATCTTCCAAGCATAAGGTTAAGAATTCCCTTACCTTGCATTTGATATCACAATAATTCTCCTCTTGAGCCCTCACCAATTCGGTTCCAAGGGTCCAACGTCGGACTCACCACGCGACCTAGAATTTTCAATCAATTCGTCAATTTTCTTTGCCTAATTCCCCAATCCATGAACCACAATCATCCATAACATAACCCTCATCATCTTAACATGTTTTAATCACCAATTTGAGACTCGAATCATCCATCATCAGCCCTCCCACAGATTCGGTTTGCACAGAACCGAACCGGGCTATGTTCGATTTTGTGTAATCCGAATGTATCCATGCCTAAATCTCTACCAAATCCATCATTTAAACACTATCCTACCTCTTAACATGTCTATCTAAGGGTTTATGAGGCTCACCGTGAGTTTGAGGTCGAATGGTTGCCGGAATTCCGTCGAACGTCGTCGGTTCCTCCAAAGTCAGTACTGGTAGTTTTCTGTGCAAGGTTTACAAGACCGATTCGAGGTCAAAACTTTTCCAAATCACTCCCAACTTTTTACCACAGATTCATACAGATGTCCTCTAGACCTCCATGAAATTTAACCTCAAAACTACAATATTTCGGCCTCCAAAAAGGTTAGAAACAGAACCTACCTCAGATTGGGTCAAATTCTGTCGGCTTCCAGGAAAACGCTTGGCCGGAGCTCCTCGGTGGTCCAAATGCCATACTTCCACTTCGAAGAGGTCGGCAAGACGTAGAGCTAGGTTGATATGGTCGGCTGGTGGTCAGGCGGTGGCCGGAGGATGGTGTCGTGGGCGGCGAACGACGACGGCTGGGCTGGTCGTCGGCGGGCAGAATGAAGAGGAAGAAGAAGAGAGGTTTTGGTGAGTTGAGGGGAGTGTATGGTCGGCCAAATAAGGTGAGAGAGAGAGGAAAAAACTTATATTCAAGACTCAAGTCAAAGGTTTGAATGGTAGGTGGCCAATAGTGGACATGACCACTCTTTAAGCCATCTCTTGACACTTGTCCACTTGTCATTCCAATTCAATCCAATGGCCACCATTTATCCTCTTTTTCGGCAGCTCTTGGGGGTGTACAAAGTCTAAAATTCGCTTCTTCAAATGCATGGGCAAGGCTTTAAGCTTGAGGGCAAAAGGGTAATTTTACCCCCAACGTTCAGAACGTCGTTTTTCTCGCTCCGAAATTCTTCGATAGGGCAACGGTCAATCCAAATATAACGTTAGAATTCTTGATTCTCAATTTTCATTTTCAAGACTCGTTTCTAATTAATGAGTCTGAAAATGACTGGGAAATCAGAATGTCACAACTCTTCCCCCTTACAGAAATTTCGTCCTCGAAATTTACAACCTTCTAACCATCTAGTCCCCTAGGGTATTGGCGTCTCATCACATCCTCGTTCTTCCGAATAATTCCTTTTTATGACTCGACGATCTTACTTGTCCTTTTTGACCTAAAGCCATCTTTCTCTAAGACTTGTCTCCTTTAGTCCTCAATCTGATTTGCTTCTCTCCTTTCTCCTCCGATACTCCTAACATCTGCTAGTAGTTCATCTTCGAGTGTTCACATTATCTCTTTCATTTGTCCATCACCATTAATACTAGCCCCCGTTGGAATGCATTTTTTAATGTCCATGCCATTCGGCGTATCACTTATTTCAAGCTTCCTTTCACACCTACAGAGATTCAAGGGCTTTATTAACTTGCCTCCATTAACCAAATAAAGTTATGGTCCCCTTGATTCCTTAAATGATTACATGATTACTTTCGTAGTAATCCATTCTAGATTCCATCCGAAAATCCCCTTGGATCAAAGTGGTCCTTCAACTTTCGTGGTCAAGTCCTCCCTTTTTATTGACATGTCTAGTGCTCGACTATATGATAGATAAATTTCAACTTTTAACCTTTATCACCGTTATTATATATATGTATCTTGGCACATCTAATCGTCAATTTTTCTTACCCAATTTGCCAATCCATGGAACATAAACCTTATTGACATGTTCATCAACATCCTAGCATGTCTCAATGATGAATTTGAGACTCAATTCCAACACCAATAGTCCCCAACAAAATTGGTATGCACAGAACCGAACATGGCATTTTCGGTTCTGTGCATATCTCAACCATTCAGCCCATAAACTAACGTTAATCCTCAATTTATTCACTACTCTACTTGCCGACATGTAGTTCTAGGGTTTAGGGAGCCTCACCAAAAATTTGAAGCCAAGGCGACGCCGGAAAGTCCTTGAACGGCGCCGGTTCCTCCGGGTTTTCAACCGATCAGTTCTGGTACTTCAAACACAAGATCCATTTGGGGTTAAAACTCCATCAAATTTCTTCAAAATTTTTACCACGGCTCAGTCTACAAGTCCCTTAGGTGTCCACAAAATTTGATCGAAAAATTCAAAGGTTTCGGGGTTCTATGAAGCCTAAACCGTGGCTTACCTCCAGCTGCGACGGTTTCCATTGACTTCCGGGAGATTGGCCGGCCAGAGGTCCTCAAGTGGTCAAATGGCTTGTTTCCACTTGAAAAATGTTGACAAGAGGATGAGGAAGGGACTGGTGGTCGGCTCGGGTCCAGGCGGTGGCCGGAGGTGGCGGTCGAAGCGAGTGAACAGTCGGAGCAAGCGAATGGGCGACTTGGGGCTGGTCGGTGGTGCAGCTCTCGGCAGCAAGAGAAGAAGAAGAAGAAGAAGAAGAAGGTGATCGGCATAATGAGGGGGTATTCGGCCAAGGAGAGAGAGAGAGAGAGAGGTTTATACTTCAATGGCTTGGTCAACTTGGTTGAATGATAGGTTAAAAGTGGGTTTATCAACATTAATGCTTAATCCTTTGACACTTGTCCATATGTCAATCAATGTTCATCCAATGGCTCTCAATTTCTTCAATTTTTGGCAGCCTATAAAGGGACTTCAATTACCAAAATGACCTTATCCAATTATAAATGCAAAGTCAAGACTTGAGGGGCAAAATGGTAATTTTACCCTCGACGTCCGAAACGTCGTTTTTCTGATTTCAAATTCCTTCGATAAGGCGACGGCCAATCCGATTATAATGTTGAAATTCTTGATTTTCCATTTTCTAATTTCGAGACTCGTTTCTGAATCATTTCTCTATCAAACGTGGTTTCAACCTATCTCAAACTGACGGACGGCTTTTGCAGACGTTACGCGTATCGACCCTGTGATTCATATCACAATTAGTGCTCGTCAATTCTTGGCGACTTTGGTTGTCATGTAATTATGAGGGTCTATTACTAGTTCCGACGGTCTCGATAGTCACTGTTCGATTTAGAAAAATTTTACAAATTATATATTGGTTTAGCGGTATCACCCGCGTTCCAATCATATAATGCTAGCAATGCATTCCTTAATCATTCTTAGATCGGCCTTTTATGGCTCTACATGTCCCCTTGATAATTCTTATGGTTAAAGTGTCATTTCCTATTCGAATTCCCTATGTCCACGTACTCTATCTCGCGTTAGCCTTTCCCTTTTGGTTGGTCAACTCGAGATTGATCAGATCCGAGCGAAATACGACTGAAATACATTGTTAGATACTTTCTCATTAATGAGTCTTGAAATGACAGGAAAAATCAGAATGTCACAACTCTTCCCCCCTTACAAAAATTTCATCCTCGAAATTTACTTTAAACCCGTTACTCAAACAAATGGGGGTATTGACGCCTTCTTGTTTCCTCGCTTTCCCACGTAGCGCCTTCGGTTCCATGGTGCTCCCAAACAACTTTGACCAATGGAATCGTTTCATTCCTCAGAATTTGCTCCTTTCGGTCTTCGATCCTAACCAGCTTCTCCATGTAGGATACTCTGTCATCCACTTTTATAACCTCGTGGTCCAGCCATGCGTCGGGTCCGGTTCGTACTTCCGTAGCATGGACACATGAAAGACATTGTGCACTTGGAATAGATTAGGTGGTAAGGCCAGTCTGTAGGCTAAGGTCCCAATCCGCTCCAGAATCTCAAACGAATATACGTACCTTGGGCTCAGTTTTCTTTTCTTTCCAAATCGAAATAGTCTTCTCATCGGCGACACCTTAAGGAAAACATGATCGCCTACTTGAAACTCCAAAGGCTTACGTCGTTTATCCGCATAATTCTTCTGACGACTCTGTACCGTCTTCAGTCTATCCCGAATTATCTTCATCGCTTCCATTGATTGCTCTACCAACTCTGGGCTTGTGATACTTCTTTCTCCAACCTCATCCCAGCAAATCGATATTCTGCAAGCTCTTCCATAGAGTGCTTCAAACGGTGACATTTGATGCTCTACTAATAGCTGTTATTATATGCAAATTCTACCAAATGCAACTGATCCTCCCATCCAACTTTGAAGTCTATTACGCATGCTCGCAACATATCCTCGAGCGTCTGAATTGTCCTCTTCGATTGTCCGTCCGTTTATGGATGGTATGCCGTACTAAATTACAGTCGAGTCCCCAAGGCATCCTGAAGGCTTTTTCAGAAGTTCACTGTGAACTTAGGGTCTCTGTCTGATGTGATCGTCATGGGTACTCCATGTAATCTCACTATCTACCTCATGTACAATTTGGCATATCTGTTCATCGCGAGATCCTTTCGCATAGGGATGAAGTGTGCAGACTTGGTCAATCGATCCACAACTACCAAATAGAATCATGGCCTCTTTGGCTCCTTGGGAGTCCCATCATGAAATCCATCATTACGTGCTCCCATTTCCATTTAGGAATTTCTAGTGGCTGTAATAATCCTCCATGCTTATAGTGTTGGGCCTTTACTTGCTGGCATGTCAAGTACTTTGCCACATATTTCGCCACATTCACTTTCATCTCGTTCCACCAATAATGTTGACATAAGTTCTAATACATTTTCGTGCTTCCTGGGTGAATACTATAATTGCTCCTATGAGCCTCTGATCAAATCATTTCTCGGAGTTCTTCGTCCTTAGGCACGCATAGACGTCTTCGGAATTTTAAGATTTCATCCTCTAATACTTGGAATTCCGGTTTCCTTTTTGTCGGGTCCATCTCCAAGATTTTCTAAATTTCTAAGTCCGTATGCTACAAGGCTTTTATCCTTTCCTGGACCTCAGGTTCTATTCTCAAACTGGATAACCGACAGACCTTCAATCTGAACTCAGAATCCTCAAGTTCTCGAATAACGACCACTCTTTCACCAGTAGACAGACGATGCTCGATTTCCGGCTGAGCGCATCCGTGACTCGATTCGCTTTCTCAAGATGATACAGTATGTCGCAATCATAATCCTTAAGCAGCTCTATCCATCGACGCTGCCTCATATTCAATTCCTTCTGGGAAAACAGATACTTCAAGCTCTGGTGGTCAGTGTAAATATGGAACCTTTCGCCACACAGATAGTGTCTCCAGATTTTCAGAGCAAAGATGATCGATGCTAACTCCAAATCGTGAGTTGGATAGTTCATCTCATGCGGTCTCAATTGTCGGGACGTGTAAGCCACTACTCTTCCATGTTGCATTAGCACACAGCCTAGCCCCTTTAATGAAGCATCGCTATATATCTCATAGCCTCTAGGTCCTGATGGAATCGTCAACACCGGTGTAGTTGTCAACCGATGCTTGAGCTCTTGGAAACTCCTTTCTCATTGATCCGTCCATTCGAACCTCGTTTCTTTCTTAGTCAATCTTGTCAGTGGAATGGCTATGGACGAAAACTTCTCCACGAAACGTCTATAATATCCTGCCAATCCTAAAAAACTTCGGACTTCCGTGACCGTAGTAAGTCTAGGCCAATTTGTTACAGCTTCGATCTTCGCAGAATCCATAGCAATCCCTTCTCCAGATACCACATGGCCAAGAAATGCCACTTTATTCAACCAGAACTCGCATTTGCTAAACTTAGCGTAAAGCGAGTGCTCCCTCAGGGTTTGCAAAATAATTCTCAAGTGCTCTTCGTGTTCCTCGTTACTTCTTGAGTAAATTAGGATATCGTCGATAAAGACTATGACGAATCTATCCAAGAATTCCTTAAACACCCGATGCATCAAGTCTATAAATGCGGCTAGAGCATTGGTCAGCCCAAAAGGCATCACAGAGAATTCGTAGTGACCATACCTTGTCCTAAAAGCGATCTTAGGTATGTCTTCTCTCTTAATCCTCAACTGGTGATACCCGGTTCTCAAGTCAATCTTAGAGAATACCACAGCTTCTTGAAACTGATCAAATAAGTCGTCAATCCTCGGCAGTGGGTACTTATTCTTTACAGTCACTTGGTTCAACTGCTTGTAGTCGATGCATAGACGCAATGACCCATCCTTTTTCCTCATAAACAACACCGGCGCTCCCCACGATGAAGCAATCGATCGAATAAATCATTTGTCCAGCAATTCTTGCATTTGCAACTTTAACTCCTTCAGTTCGGATAGGGACATCCTATAGGGTGCCTTCAAAATCGGCTCCGTTCCGGGAGTTAACTCGATCACGAATTCTATATCTTGCTCTGGTGGCAACCCTAGCAACTCTTGGGAAAATATGTCAGGAAACTCACGCACTGCCGGGATGCTTTCTAGTTTGAGCTCCTCAGCAGTCGTGTTCATAACTGTGACTAAGTACGCCTGACATGCTTCAGTCATCAACTTCGTCACTTCAAGGGACGAGACTAAAGGAATAGAAGTTCTTCCTCGACCTCTCACGAATTTGAAACTAGGGCGGCCTTCTGGATAAAAACGAATTATCCTACGACTACAATCCACTACTGCCCCTTGTTTACCCAACCAGTCCATTCATATGATCTCATCGAAATCATACATGGGCAGCACAGCTAAATCAATACTCTTTTTACTACCATCGATTACAATTTTACAATCCGCACAACCCAACGAAACCAGCACATTATCTTTCAACGGGGTGGCAACATGTAGAATCACACTCAACGGTTCTAACTTCATATCAACCAAATCAGCAAACTGGGCAGATACGAACGAGTGTGTTGCGCCAGGATCAAACAAAGCATATGCAGCTTGGTCACACAAATAAACCATACCTGTGACTACGCCTGACGTTTCTTCTGCCTCCTTACGGGCTATTGCATAAACTCTTTCCTAAGTTGGGAGTCGGTTCTGATCAATTTGAGGAGTGGTAGTCGACGGTCCAGCTTGTGGTCGTTGCCCTTGAGGTCTATTCGCTAGAGCTTGGTTCGGACACGTCCTCATTTGATGGTCCATCTGACCACACTTGAAGCATGCTCTCGTTCTTGCTGGGCAAGGTCCATTACCATGCTTTCTGCCGCAAAAGCGACAGCTCCAATTCATGGTGTTCGGCGGCTTCACATTGTTCTTCCTCACGGGAGGGACGAAGCACCTATTGCCAGCCACTAGTCTCTTACCAATCTGGCGATTGTCTCTGAATGAATTAAATCGCGATCCAGATGCGACATTCCTCTCCTTTAGATCCCTCTCAATCATTTTTCCTCATTCATAGATTTCTTTGTAGGTTCTCAAATTCAAGGCTATCATCTGGCTGTAAAGCTTAGGTCTCAGTCCATCCCGAAATCTCCGCGCCTTCTTCAGGGGATCTTCTACCGATCGGGGTGCGTACCTTGATAATCTGGAGAACTCAGCTTCATATTGGTCCACGGTCAGCTGATTCTGACGCAGCTGTAAGAACTCAACTTGCTTTCTTTCTTGGGCTGTTTCTGAGAAATACTTGTCATTGAATGCCGCAGTAAAGGCATTCCAGGTCAAGGTCGTTCCTTTTGAAAAGACTCCATTCTTTGTGGCAGCCCACCAAACATTTGCGGTACCTTTCAGCTGGTACATCGCCAATAGTACATTCTCCTCGTCCGTACATCTCAAGACTCCGAAGGCTTTTTCTAATTTCTTAATCCATCTCGGTGCTAATTTGGGATCTCCAGTCTCATCAAACTGGGTCGGCTTCAGCTTGATGAACTGCTCGACATGTTGGCCCATCTGTCTGGCCACAACAATTTCTTCCTAGGCATTCACTGCTTCATTGCCCTGGACGTGATCGCCATTATTCCCATTGCCTCCATTGTTGCCGTTGTTGGCGTTGACGGCAGCTATTGTGGCTCCTATCGCTTGGGCTATGGCAGCATCCCTATCTTGGGTTTGCCTGTCGATGAGATCGCCAATTCTTTCGAGCGCCCTCAATATTCCATCCATTCTCGGGTCTTTTGCTACCGGTGGTCTCGAACTAGAGGCTCCGCTCCTAGGCCTTCCAAGTCTCCTAAACGGATTACTCATTCTTCTGTGTTTATACTGAGCCTAGTCCACCACAATTTCATTAATGAGTTAATAATTAATTCATCCAACCAAGTCCAAAGCTACCAAACTATGCCTTAATAGAAACAGTCACAATATAACAACCTTCCACACAACAAATTTCACAGACACTTCTATAAGCAGTTCATGGCTATTCCTCAATTCTGTCCATTCCAACGGTTTACCAAGACTAACCATGCTCATTCACTTAACAGACCAGAATCCGAAAATGACTTTCAGCGTTAAACATGGAACTTCATCCTCGTATATCCCTACAATCTTGCCAAGACCACATGCCAATCACATGTGCCAAGTCATATGCCATGCATCTCGTGCCTTACTCTAGTAAGTCTCCTAAGGTCTCGCTACCCGTCCTTATCCCAACTTAATTCTCATTATCGCTCCAATCCTCAATCAATTTTGGATCGAATTGATCTTGCTCTGATACCAAGCAAATGCGGATGTCACGCCCCGCGCCGCAGTCACGAGCGCGTGACTCCCTACAAGCACAAACTCTCTCTGAAGGTCCCAAGATGCACATGGGTCGAGAGGTAAACCATATCGAAAGCAAGCGAAAGTGATAATAAACAACTCCATCGTACAATGATAAAAAGGAAATCTAGGTAACGAGAATACCAATAAAATACATAAGTTCCTAAATATTCATACAAGAGCATGGCAAACTAGACTTGCTGGTCAGTAGGGGTAATAAGGTAAGTGCAAAAGAGGGCCATCATCATTGCCAAAAGAAGCGGCATCGAGGTCACCATCAAAACATCGGACCAGAAACAGGAACTCCAAAGTCGAGCTGCTGGAGTCGTCAGTATCCTCGGTATCCTCAGATGGCTCGTACTCTGAGAGTGTCTCTAAATAAACCTCCATGGTGTTCTCGAGTGTCTCGTCAGCCGACGGCTCCACCTGGTCATCTTCGGTGGCCTCAATCACGATGACCTCGTCGGTGTCCTCCAACGTGGAGGTCCTCTCGGGTACGTTCCTCGAGCCAGCTACTAACCTCTCGGCCTCTACTGAATCTCGAGCGGGATGACACCAGTTGGGGATTACCTCACGGGGTACCTCAGTGGGCTTCAGCGGCCCCGTAGAAACATCCCCTACCTTCCTAAACCAGGCTTTATATCTATGAGGCTTCTAACTGCTGTCATCTTCATTGACCCAAACCACCGTGCATTTCCTAACATACACAGTTCCCTGTTCGTCCAAGAACTCATCAAATATACTGACATCTCTTTCAGGTCCCCAAACTTGATTGGCCACATGATCACGGTCTAGGATTTGAAAATGGACTCCCACAACGGGGTGAGATTTACATATCAGTAAGGTAGGCCTTAACCCTAGACTAGGCTGACCATACACTCAAGCAATTGCTATCAAATATATAATGCACAATAGTCACATGAGGCATTCAGCAGTCATTTTAGGCCTTAAACTATTGTCAAGCATGCAATTCTAGCACCGTACACATAGCCAAGTCAGATTACAATTGCTGAATGCCTCATGTGACTATTGTGCATTATATCCTTGATTGCAATTCTGGCATTCAGAAGTCTATTGCTGAATGCCTCATGTGACTATTGTGCATTATATCCTTGATTGTCAAGGATTAACGAGTGTCAAGCATACAATTCTGGCACCATACATATCATCAAAATTAAACACACATAGCCAAGTCAGATTACACCTTCCACCCTTCCATGCCTCCTCATTCTCACGCTCGCTTTTAGAACGTCTCAGGCTCGGTCCACGTAAATACGCCTTATACCATCTCATTGACAAACCTGCATAAACGCATCAGGTTTTCAATTTCACTTCAGGCCTGTATCGACACATCTCAACTCCGTCCTGCGTTTCAACGCATTAGGATTTTGCCCATCTCAACCCCGCATCTCATACGCCTTAGGATGCCATTCAATTCAAATCCTGTGCCTTAGCGCCTTAGGGCATTCATCCACACAACTCCGCATCTCATACGCCTTAGGGTGTTACAATTATTCAGACATGTCACATGCTCATTTCAATTCATATTACATGCTCAATTTGAAACTCATGCACGAGCAACACATTAATGGCATGTGAGGCAATTAAATTTGACATTCAAATGCAACAATCATTTCGTGACACAAGCATTGTCAAGCATTCGAGTCATCTATATCTTTCTAGGACGTATATTGGATAATTACATCATGACCTTCTAAGAACCAATCAAATTCGCACTCAATTCGCCCATTCAAGTCTAACCTTCCTATCCAAGGTTTAGAAACTCCTTATCTCAAGCTTAACTCAACAAAAATCTCTTCCCAAGCACTCCAAGGGTTCGGTCCAAATAGCCCAAGAACAACTCAACCGCGCAACCTAAAGAAATTCATCCAATCGTCAATTTTCTTACTCAATTCGCCAATCCATGGAACATAAACCTTATTGACATGTTCATCAACATCCTAGCATGTCTCAATGATGAATTTGAAACTCAATTCCAACACCAATAGTCCCCAACAGAGTCGGTATGCATAGAACCGAACATGACATTTTCAGTTCTATGCATATCTCAACCATTCAGCCCTTAAACTAACATTAATCCTCAATTTATTCACTAATCTACTTGCTAACATATAGTTCTAGGGTTTGGGGAGCCTCACCGAAAATTTAAAGCCAAGGCGATGCCGGAAAGTCCTTGAATGGCGTCGGTTCCTTCGGGTCTTCAACCGATTAGTTTTGGTCCTTCAAACACAAGACACATTTAGGATCAAAACTCCATTAAATTCCTCCAAACTTTTTACCACAGCTTAGTCTATAAGTCCCCTAGGTGTCCACATAATTTGATCAAAAAATTCAAAGGTTTCGGGATTCTATGAAGCCTAAACCGTGGCTTACCTCTAGCTGTGACGGTTTCCGTCGACTTCCGAGAGATTGGCTGGCCGGAGGTCCTTAGGTGGTCAAATGGCTTGCTTCACTTGGAGAATGTTGGCAAGAGGATGAGGAAGGGGCTGGTAGTTGGCTCGAGTCCAGGCGGTGGCCGGAGGTGGCGGTCGGCCTGCGGCTGGTTGGCGGTGTAGCTCTCGGCAGCAAGAGAAGAAGAAGAAGAAGAAGAAGGTGATCGGCAGAATGAGGGGGTATTCGGCCAAGGAGAGAGAGAGAGAGGTTTATACTTTAATGGCTTGGTCAACTTGGTTGAGTGGTAGGTTAAAAGTAAGTCTATCAAAATCAAGGCTTAATCCTTTGACACTTGTTCATGTGTCAATCAATGTTCATCCAATGACTCTCAATTTCTTCAATTTTCAGCAGCCTATAAAGGGACTTCAATGACCAAAATGCCCTTGTCCAATTATAAATGCAAGGTCAAGGCTTGAGGGGCAAAATGGTAATTTTACTCCCGACGTATGGAACGTTATTTTTCTGATTCCAAATTTCTTCGATAAGGCGACGATCAATCTGATTATAATGTTGGAATTCTTGATTCTCCATTTTCTAATTTCGAGACTCGTTTTTGAATCATTTCTCTATCAGACGTGGTTCTAGCCTATCTTAAACTGACATGCGGTTTTTGCAGACGTTACGCGTATCGACCTTGTGATTCATATCACAATTAGGGCTCATCAATTCTTGGCGACTTTGGTTGTTGTGTAATTGTGAGGGTCTATCACTAGTTCCGACGGTCTTGATCGTCACTGTTCGATTTAGGAAAATTTTGTAAATTATACGTTGGTTTAGCGACATCACCCGCGCTCCAATCGTATAACGCTAGCAATGCATTCCTTAATCGTTCTTAGATCGGCCTTTTATGGCTCTAAATGTCTCCTCGACAATCCTTATGGTCAAAGTGTTATTTCCTATTCGAATTCTCTAGGTCCACGTACCTTGTCTCACGTTAGCCTTTCGCTTTTGGCCAGCCAACTCGAGATTGATCAGATCTGAGCGAGATACGACTGAAATACATCGTTAGATACTTTCTCATTAATGAATCTTAAAATGACAGGAAAAATCAGAATGTCATAGACGCTTTTAGTGTTCTTTTACCGAAAATAAAGGCAATATGAAAGGGATTTCCCGTCGACTCCCAACATCGGACCCGGGGAGGGAGAAAATATGGGTGATTATATTTTATTTTCTAAGAAAATTACCTATAAAAAAAAATCACTATGAGGATTTCCAATTTACGTTTTGCATCAAGTCAATCATGAGCGGTGCACTTTAATTTTCAAAAGTGATAATTACATTGATCATTTGATTTTGGAGATAGTGCTCCTTACAAATTATTGATAAAGATTTATGTGTTTGTCCCATTAACGAGTGCCATGACTGTAACTTTACTGAGTAATTGAGCGTGAGAGACAAATGAATTTGAAAAATCAATATTTGGCATATATGTGCAATTACTAGTTATGAGATGCTATATACAGTAAGTGGTTCACATAAGAATGCTGGCGGTGGCTCACGTAAGAGTACAAGTAGGATGTCAAAGGGAAGTTATTCATGTTCAAGCAAGCATCGACGGCACTATTATGACTATTGCAAGTATACGGGATTGGGTTGATTCATCAATCCTCGGTGTTTGCTGATTCAATTGTAAAAGAAGAGCTCACGATCGTGGAATAAGAATCGCTTATCAAGATGCCTTGATGGTGAAATGGTCGACATCCGTGAGACTCGAAATCTCGTACTAAAGAGAGTGGCATTCTGAGTCCTTTTCATGGCATAATATTGAGAGTACTTGTTGATTGAGCAATTGAATAGGAGACCGGCGTATATCGTAAATGGGTACTTACAAAGTTGATATATAACTCAAGTAAGGACAAGTATCATTCTTATAGAATATAGGTGGTGCACTAGAATACAAATGACGACCTATGAACTGTTTTTTTTTTTTTTACCATGGATTAAAGAGAAATCAACTGAAAAAGGGTGACGTGATGATACTTGGTCACCTAGGCGAAACATCTGAAAGGGTTACTTGATTAACAGTGGAAGCTTTGTGAATTGGCCCGGTAGTATCGAGCGGTTTCACATGTCTCCCAACCGAGAATGCAGGTTGCGATGGTCGGGCAAGTGCGACATTATCATCTCCTAGCATATGAACCACGAGCGACATAGTTGGCCGATCCGCCGGGTCTTCTTGAACGCACAACAAACCAATGTGCATGCATTTCAGCACTTGAAGTACATCACACGACTCTTCGATCGACGGATCGGTAAGTTCCAATCCTCGACCTTCGGACCACAGCTTCCATGCCTGTCATTTTGCGAGGGAAATAAGCCGTGAGTACAGCTGCACGAAATTCTTGGACATCATATTAAAACGGAGCGGTGACTAGGAGGAACATACAAAGGTGAGAAGGCTTTCACCGTGCTCTCGGAGATGAAAACCATTGTTCTTCCGCCCGCTTATCATCTCTAGTAAGAGAACTCCAAAACTGAAGACGTCCGATTTAACAGAAAAGAGGCCTTCCATCGCATACTCCGGTGCCATGTATCCGCTGATCAGAATTATGTGATGAGGAGCAATTAGTTGGAAGTTAGGGAAAAGAAAATCATCAGTGATTCTATGAAATTTCTGCAATATCAATGATCACATTTTGGTCATGTCGAACTGATCATCAGAGTTCTTCGTATTGGCCTGCTTAATCATTCGGACATATAAGAGATGTAGAAAGATATCAAAGCACTTACTAGGTTCCAACAACCCTGTTTGTGTTGGCCTCGTCTTGATTTGCCCTGAAGATCCTTGCCATCCCGAAGTCGGATATCTTTGGGTTCATCTTGCCGTCTAGCAAGATATTGCTAGCTTTCAGATCCCTGTGGATAATTCTCAGGCGAGAATCTTCGTGCAGATATAGAAGTCCTCGAGCTATTCCGCAGGTGATGTTCATGCGCATCTTCCAATCTAGAGATTGCCCCATATTTGAATCTGTCCATGATGAGAGTCAGATGTATGTCCCCATTAGAAAAATCTAAAATTAACTGGCTAGGAAATTCATTGTATCTGCGAAAGCTCAAACCGAAAAGGAAGACGTCCAGGCTTTTGTTTGGCATGTACTCATATATCAAGAGTTTTTCATGTTCTTCCAAGCAGCTTCCCACTAATCGGACGAGGTTCCTGTGTTGTAGCCTGGCAATCAAGATGACTTCGTTCTTCAACTCAATGAGTCCTTGGCCGGAGGTTCTTGAAAGCCTCTTAACTGCAATTTCTTTTCCATCTGCCAGCGTGCCCTGAAACAGCATGCCGTTAGTAGTGGAATTCCCGTTTGACGATGACTAAAGATAGCCCAATTTGATCCCGACCATGTTACGGATAATTACTGAGCCAGTTTGCTACCATTAGAAGATTTTCCTAACTTTCCATAAATAGGTGTTTAGTCACTCAAATGCTTACCTTGTACACAGGACCAAACCCACCTTCTCCAAGCTTACATTCATTGGAGAAGTTTCCTGTGGCTGCACGGATAATGTCTAATCGTATCAGGGAGAATTCTCTAGAATCCACCGGCTTTTCTCTTCCATAGTTCTCCTCTGAGATCCCTTCTCCAATTTCTTGTCTCAGATGCAGTAACTGAACCTCTTGGCTGTTTTCCTTCTCTGACAGTACAAGAGCTTACTCTCATAAGATGAAGTTTAAAAGATGGTCTTCCAGTGGTAAGCAAAGATGAATTCATAGAAGATGGTCTTCCAGTGGTAAGCAAGATGAATTCATACATACCTTTGTTCAATCTCTTTGTCCTATTTAATAAAAGGCACGAACCCACGATGAATAATAGCGAACACAATCCAATGACGAAGCTAACTATTGCAATCCGTAGAGGTTTTGTTCGTTTCACCCCTGTCAAGACAAAGTGATTCCTTGCATCTAATTATACCACAAGTCCGCAGATCTTTCTTAACTAGGTGTAAGTTGCACGAGGAACTCAGTGAAAGCAAGAAAGAATGATCATAGTTTAGATCATAAAAGCAAGTGAAGGGCCTCATGCTACACAAAACAGCTTAAAATAAGAATGTGAAGCAACGGAATGATACCGTTATACGCTTACCTACCATGACAAATTGAAAGCACATCTTGTGTGTTATAGAATTTTTATACCTCTAGTGCCGGAACCCGTGCTGGTTTTGCTGGTTGGAGAATGTGCTTGTGCTTGTGCTTGTCCTCTAGGTTCCCCATAAAAAGGATAGTGTTCATACCGCACCCAACAACTCGGCGTAAGAACTCTCGCCCCTTGTTTTCCGTCGGTAAGAAAGGTGCGAAAATAAGTGATTGCAGCGGCCTTGCAGCGGTCACAACTTGACTTTGATAAGTCAAGGGTGCACTGCGCCAGCGCATACAAGCTCAGTGAGCTTGAGATGCTAACGTTGATAGTCACAAATAAGCTTTCTGAGGAGATTGCCAAGTCCATCACTTCCCTGAAAGTTTCCGCCACAACCGGGAGGAACTGTTTGGGATCCGATACTTTCGCAACATTGAACATAAACAAAGCCGGTGTTGACTCCATGATAGAGAAGAACGATCTGTTAGAGTAGCGCACGAGACACTCATCGTACCATATGGTTGCATCTTTCTCCCCTGGGCATCTTTCTAAGATGCTGCCGGTAGCTGATTTGATGCAAGACTGACAGAGATTGGCGGCAACATCGCCTCTGAAGGGGGATAGGAAAGTTGCATTAGCAGTCCCTTAAATCTGGATAGCATTGCTTTGGTTGGCATTGGATCGCCGTACTTTTTGGAGGATGTCAATTAACACAAATACATCAGGTCCATTATAAATCCTAGTACCAAGTGAGCCGACTCCAAAGATTCTGAGGATTGAATTGAAAGGTATTACTCAAAAGTTGAACTTAGGATGTCTTTTGCATGTGATTTACCTGCAGAGGAAGAGACCATAAACCTTGTCCGGATATTCCCCCTCTGTCATGTTGTAGAAACCGTTAACGCGTCCTTCGTTGTCAAGCCCCCCATCGAGGAGGCTGTAGAGGTTGTTCTGGAACTTGCTAAAGGCAGTGTAGTTGCCCCTTCTAGAGCACCACTCTTGAAGATATGTCTGTGCACTACTGACAGGAGTGTATGGGATGGAGAGGATCAGGCACGAAATCAAGAAAGCCAAGGAAATATTTCTTGGCGCGTCGATGATCATCATGATCTGTTAATTTTGGAAAGAACACAAGTACAATAAGAGTAGCCCGAAGAGTAGTAAGATGAAGAGCGACTTCCGGGGGGAGGGGAGGTACGCAAAACTTGTTCAATACCGGTCTTGCGTTAGTGTGATTTGGTCAAGAACGAGTTTTGCAGCAGCTCCCCCTGGATGCCGTGGTCTGCAAAGGCGGATTAGTTAAAGTTTCGAAGGCTGCAATCACGACACGAGACACTACCCCCATCTTCATTTTTCCACAGAGGAATGAGGATGAACCTTCCTGGCTCGCGTGTTGACTGGAGGGCTGACGAAGACCAGGCGGCGGTTATAAGTCAACTTATGAGTTAGGATTGCTGAAGCCGTAAGTGTGATCGTCAATTATAATTTGAATCGTTACACTTGCGTATTCTCTTGGGGTCATCCACAAGCATAGAAATGTGCATCTCCGGTAAAATTATCCGGTACGTGTGTGGACAGATGTTAGAAAGTTTTGGGTCTCTCTTAGTCCAAAAGTTATAAACCGTCTTGGACTTATTTTATCTCAAAAATTATAAATCGACCACTAGCCTCTTCCACAACCGACGTGGGATAACTTCAATAATCTCTCTTTCTCTCATACATCGGGGCATGAATTGGAGGCAGGATTGGATATTTCTCATCCCAAAAGCTAACTTAAATGTTGATATTTTCCTTTACACTTATAAATCAACTACCAAACTCTTCCACGACCGAGTGACATAACTCCAATAATGGATAACCCCCACCCCGACGTGGTTTGCTTCAGAGTGCCAAGAGTGCGGATACATCTGTTAAAAAACAACGAAAAGGAAACTCCAATGCACGTGTGACGTACATGACGGGACTAAGAAGATTGATCTGACAAGACTTCGTCGCTTATTACGTTCTTGAAGCACGGAGATATCAATTCTTGCTCTTCGAAAGACAACGTGTGTCCTTCGCTTTGATTATCCATCGGGCTCTGTAATTTTTGCTTAGATTCATTGAGAATATTATGGGTTCATCATTATTCTTTGGGTAAATGGCTCCTAAACTTTAGCCTAATGTGTATTACAATACATTAATTTTAAATTTATTCAATGCGAACTAGGAACCTTAGTCTATTATGCAGTGTAGTCCCTAAATTAATAGAACGACAACATTGAACATTTCCATACATTTCATGAAGTAAATTGAATATGTATTGAAAACCCACAAACTGCATTGAACAAATTGAAAGTTTAAGGAATACATTGCACATTGAACTAAAATTTATGATCACATTGCTTATTGGATCAAATTCCAATGACCACATGTGTCTTATCCGTTTTTCTTTCTTTTGTAACTTCCCTGTATAAGCACTTCCCGGGAAGAGAAGACGCTCTTATATCCTCTGGATTATAAGTTGGCAAATGACAGTAGAAGACCTTTCTCTCCCATAATGATAGAAAATATATATATATATATATATATATATATAGAGAGAGAGAGAGAGAGAGAGAGAGAGAGAGAGAGAGAGAGAGTGGAATGCAGAGTATTTTGACCCCGATATGTCAGAAATACTTCCTTTGTTATGGCGCCGTTGAGCAATAGACTTGATCAAAATGGGTGAGCTTGGCTGAATGTGGATAGCCCGTTGGGCAGGCCCAGACATGTCTGCTCAGCAGGTGGGGCTAGGCTGCACAAGGGCATAAGGCCGTGCCCATTCTGCTCTATTGTTTCTTCAGAGATATCTACAGTATGTGTCATTGATGGAAATAACCAAATGCATAGCGCACTGTAGACCGAATGAGCACTCACCTGCCTTATTTTTGCAAATGCCATTCACAAACATATCACCAAAGCTTTGCACCAAGAAAGATCAAATTGTCCCTCCTTGCAAACTGATTTCCACATCCTGTTTAGGGTTTGGGTGGTTTAGTATCTAATTAGCGTTGAGCGTGAGAAATTAGGATTCGGGAATGGGCATTTTGTAAAGAAAATGATGTTTTCGGTAATAGGAACACAAAGATAATTGGTATATGTTTCTTTATGGTCGGTACGAAATTCTCTGCCACGTGATGAGATCATTTAGTGAGTTCATATTTGCCATGCTCCTATCTTTTCTTCAAGAAAAAAACCGAGGGCTTTTCTGGAGCTAAAAAAGAGAGAAATTTGAGAGCGACGAAGGGAGACACGTCGAAACACACGGCAGATTCATAAATCTGACGAAAAAGGTGGACAATCTTCGTAGAGAGCTCGCATAGAGGAGAAAGATTGCACAAGAAAAAGAGAGGAAATAATGCTCTCCATCCTACCCCTTCATCAACAATTAGGTTACACGGATACGGGACACGACACGCGACACGACACGACACGATACGCCGACACGTGAATTCTCAAAAAATAGAGAATTCCGACACGTCGAGACACGTGGTATATTAAATATATATTTTTATATAGACACAATCAAAGTGCCATTGATAGGTGATCCCACAAGTGATTTTACCCTTTTTTACACAAAGATACAAGAAAGTGATGAAAAAGCTTATCATAAATGGAGACACTCCTTACCCAAAAATAAAATAAAATAAAAAATAAAAAGGAGACACTATGTACAAGTTAGTACCACATCGGCTAGAGATCAAAGGAGGTTATGGAAAAGCTTCTTATAAAACGGAAACACTATGCTGAAGTCAATTGGGTCGTAGTGTGATACTCTTGTTTTCCTATCATTTCGAGACCTATCAATGAGAATATGTCGATTGATGTATTTCAGTCTTATCTCGCTCGGATTTGATCAATCTCGGGTTAACTGACCAAAAGGGAAAAGCTCACACAAGACAATGTATGTAGGCCTAAGGAACTCGAATAGGAAATGACACTTTGACCATAAGGATTGCTGAGGGAATATTTAGAGTCGTTAAAAGCCGATCTAAGAATGATTAAGGAATTTATTGCTAGCGTTATGCGATTGAAGAACGGGAGATACCGTTTAACCAATGTATAATTTGTAAAATTTTCCCAAATCGAACTATGACGATCGAGACCGTCGGAACTAGTAATAGACCCTCGCAATTACATGACAATTAAAATCGCCATGAACTGACGAGCCCTAAGTGTGATGAGAATCACAGAGTCGATACGCGTAACGACTGCAAAAACGGTCCGTTAGTTCGGGATAAACTAAAATTTACAATTGACAGAGAATTGACCTAAAGATGGATCTCGAAATTTGAAAAAATGGAAATAAGAATTTCAACATTCGAATTGAATTAGATATCGCCTCATCGAGGGAAATTTGAAATGGAAAAGTGACGTTTCGAACGATGAGTGCAAAATTACCATTTTGCCTCTCAAGGATTGGCTTTGTTTTAGCAATTGAAGAAGGACAATTTAGTCAATTCCAAACCCCATAGCTGCCGAAAATGGAGGGGCAATATAGTCATTGAAGCCTTGCTATTATCAACAAGTGGACAAGTGCCAAGATGTGAGTAATGGGCATTGATTAATCACTTTTTAACTACCATTCTACTATCTCTAACCAAGACTACATTAAGCTTGAACACTCTCTTCTCTCCCTCCCATTTTGCACGGCAACTCCTCCATTTCCCCTTTTTCCATTTGCATTTTTCCTCCTTAAACAGAACGGCTCTACTAGACCAGCTCTGTCCACCGACTTCGCCGCTCTCGACGGCCGCCTCCGACGACCGTCTTGCCTCGCACCGACCACCACCATCACCCTCAAGTTTCCCCTACAAGCTCCCGTTGACCATTTGCCAATAGGAGGTCCCATTTCACCCGACCAACCCTAAATCCAAAACCGGACAGAATTTGACTCAATTGGGAGAAGGCCTTCGTTCATCCACTTTGAGGCTTCGTTTGGCTTCAAATCTTCGGTGGGGTCTTCTTAACCAGTGGTACTTGAGTTAGCTGAGTTGAAATTTCAAGTTTGAATGAGGTTAGAGAGGTTACCATGCCTAATTTGTGACGATATTTTCGAGATAGTTCTGACCGCCGATGAACCAAGTAGAACCAAGGCTGTTTGTGGCCCTTTGCGACATCGACTTACTCCAAAACTCTTGGTAAGACTCTTATAGATGTATTATGACATGCTAGCAAGTTGATTGTGTGATAAATCGAAGTTTAGGGATGAGTTATGGATCGATTATGAAGTTAGAGGGCTGGACTGACTCTGTCCTGTTTCGATTTGAATAAACCGAACATTGTGAGGGTTGTGGCAGGTGTCACCATGCTATTAATTCATCGTTAAGGCATACTAGAATGTCAAATGTGGTGTTAGCGAGGTTTGTGCTTCGTGGAATGGTGAATAGAAGAGATAAATTGATCAATTGGCGAACTTTTGTTAGGTTGCGTTGCTGCCCTATTTTGGACCAAGGAGAACCGAATCTTTAGAGGATTTTTGGAGGGATTTTGCTGATTAAAATGAAAGGTAAGTGATTTCGAAGCCTTCATTAGGACGATAGGAAGTTACTGGATTAGTTGTGGTTAGATTGGATGAGTTTTTGTGGATTTATTGCATTGATTGTTCATAGCTGATTGAGACAACCGAGGTGCGAGTCATGCGTGTTCTTTATGATGATGAATTGTTATTCTCATGGCTAAGTTGTTGTGTATGTATTTGATTGATATAGATGCTGTGTATTTGATGTCATCTTGTGGGTGATTAGCCTTGATGTCTCAAATGATAAAAATTCATTACTTGTCGATAAAACTGTACTCAATCATGAAGTCTTAAGAGGGAAGTTAGACTCGGGAGCTTAAGGGCCTATGACACCCTAATGCGTCGGAACGTGGGGTTGCAATGAGTTATATCTTGATGCGTCGGAATGCGGGATGAGCTTTTGCATGTGTCGACATGAGTCTGATTATGGCAAAAGAAACTTGAGGCGTTTTAACGTGGGTTTGTTAATTGTTATGGTCCAAGGCGTATTGATGCGAGCCAAGCCTGAGGCGTTTTGACGCGGGCAGAGACGATGAAATGAATTATATTGCTAGTACGTTAAGCTTGATCTTATGTCTTCATACATGCCTTGAGTTGTGGACTATATGCCGATCTGATAGTGTGTTTCGATGATTGTTTAATATATGATTTTCTTGATGTGCTTCTACTTATTGTTTAAGGTTGTGTTTGGCGGTACTAATGGTCTGGCCTAGGTTTAGGAATTAGCTTGCTGAGATGTAAATCTCACCCCGTAGTGGGACTTGCTTTTCAGACCCCAAGCCTTAAAGCATGTTTCTAGTCCGCCTAGGCGATCCCAAGGAGATGACCGCCTATTTTGACGAGTTTCTAGATGGTCGGGAAACATTTCATATTAGGAGACGCACTACTGTGTAGGTCGATGAGAGATGAGAAGGATGGGAGCTGCACCGTTTCGTAGCTTGATTTCTTGGGGTCGGCGAGAATACGACGGGCCCTTTGAAGCCCACAAAGGTACCCAGAGGAGTGGTGCCTAGCTGGTGTCATCCCTTCCGCGACAAGGTCGAAGTAGAGATATCAGTGGTAGGATCGATGAACGTGCCAGAGAAGACCCCTACCGTCGAGGAGGATATTGAGGTGATAGAAGTCTCATCTTCGAAGGACGAGGTGGAGGACGACACTGTGGAAGGCGATCAGAGACCTTCTCTGACTATGTTCCAGATGAAAACGAAGTTGAAGATGACGACGAGACGAATGATTCCTCAGAGTAGTTTAGGTGGCCATGGAAAGCTTTTGGGGACTGCAGTCTTTTGATTCTAGGTTTTTGATTAGGGCAAAGGTGTACATTTTTGGTTGTAGTACTTAGTTTCTCCGACCCAGATGTGTGTTTTTTTTATGTTCCTCCGTCCGCTAGTTGTAAACTTGATGGTTATGCTATGAATATGTGCGTGTGCTTTTATCTGATTTCGAACCTCTCCATGTCATAGCATTGTCAAGGTCTTTTGTTCTTTTATATTACCTCCGCATGTGTATCTCATCCTACACTCTAGGCCGTTTATGTGGTTCCTAGGATTATTAATCAAGCCTTGGAGGATGTCTCGTGCTCGCGGTAAGGGTGGGGCGTGACATACCCATTTAAGTAGTATCAGAGCAAGGTCTGCTCGATCCAAATTGATTAAGGATTTGAGTGATAAGAAGGAATGAGTTGGGATTGATTGGGTGGCGAGACTTTAGGAGGTTCGTTAGAGTTAGACACAAAATGCATGTCATATTGATTGGCGCATGTGGATGGCACGTTGAATTGGCATGATTGTGGTAGTTTTATGAAGACAAAGCTTTGTACTTAACACTGGGTGTTATTCATGAGTATTTTCTTGTTGAGCAAATGATTGTTTCTGATTATACTAGATTGTAGAAGTGGCTAGACTTGAGGTATAGTTATGAACCTTTGTTTGATGTGCTCTTGAAAATGACTGTGTGAATGGTTGCTTTATTGTGATTGTTGTCTTGAGGTGTAGTTTAGAACCACTAGGCTTGCTTAGATAACCTAAGTTTCTAATTCCGTGGTGGAATTATAGTGGTCCAAGTGTGGTAAGTGTGAACAAGAATGAGCAACCAATCTAGGGGACTTGGAAGACCTAGAAGTGAAGCTTCTAGCTCGAGGCTGCCCATTGCGGAGAATGTAAGAATGGATGGAGTGTTAAGAGCACTGGAGAGAATTGGCGATCTGATGGATAGACAAACTCAGGACAGGGATGCCGCCATTGTTCAGGCTGGGGGAGCTGCCATGGCTGCTGCTGCTAATGCAAATAATGGCAACAATAAAGATAACGTGACTAATGACAACAACGATTAGGGCGATGAAGCTGGTAACGCCCAAGATGAAGGAAATGTGGCTAGGCAATGGGCCAATTGGTCGAGCAATTTATAAAGCTGAAACCAACTCAATTCGATAGGACTAGAGATCCTGAGCTAGCGCCGAGGTGAATAGAGAAGCTTGGGAAAGCTTTTAGGGTGTTGAGATGCACTGATGAAGAGAAAGTGTTGTTGGCAGTGTACTAGCTGGAAGGTACCGCTAACGATTGGTGGAGTGCCACCAATAACGGAATATTTCTGGAAGGCACCGCCTTAACTTGGGTCGCTTTTACTATTGCGTTTAACGACAAATACTTCTTTGAGATTGCGCGCGAAAGGAAGCAAGTGAAATTTCAACAATTGCATCAAATCATTTGATAGTGGATCAGTATGAAGCTGAATTCGCTAGGCTATCAAGGTACGCGCCAGTAGAGGATCCACTAGAAAAGGCAAGGAGGTTTCGAGATAGATTAAGACTCGAACTTCGCAGTCAGATGGTGGCCCTAAACTTGAGAACTTATAAAGAGATTTATGAGCGGGGTCAAATGATATAAAGGGATATGAAAGAAAGAACCGCCGTATCTGGATCGCGGTTTAGTTTGTTCCGAGATAATCATCAGATGGGCAAGAGACCTATGACTGGTAATAGACGTTTCGTCCCTCCAGCGAGGAGAAACATTGGGAAACCGCCGCATCAGGAAAATTGGAATTGTTGCCTCTGTGGCAAGAGGCATGTAAATGGATCTTGCCCGGCTAAGACAATAGCCTGTTTTAAGTGTGGTCAGTTAGGCCATAAGATAAGAAATTGTCCTAATCAAGCCCCGGGACCCAAGCCTTAAGGGCAGCGACCGCAGACAGAACCATCTGCTGCGATTCCACTGAATGATCAGAACCGGCCGCCAGCTCAAGGAATGGTTTATGCTGTGGCATGTAGGGAGGCGGAAGAGGCGTCTGGCATAGTCACAGGTACGATTTATTTATGTGACCAAGCTGCTTATGCCTTATTTGATCTTGGCGCTTCGCATTCTTTCGTATTTGCTCAATTTGCTGACTTGGTTGGTATGAAGTTGAAACCGTTGAATGTGACGTTGCATGTTACCACACATTAAAAGATAATGTATTAGTCTCACTAAGCTGTGCAAACTGTAACATAGTTATTGGTGGTAGCAAAGAGAGTATAAATTTGGTTGTATTGTCTATGTACGACTTTGATGTGATTATTGGAATGGATTGACTAGGTAAGCAAAGGGCAGTAGTTGATTGTGGTAGCAGGGTAATCCGTTTTTATCCGGATAGTCGCCCTAGTTTCGAATTTGTGGGAAGTCGAGGACGAACCTCGATTCCTTTAGTCTCGTCGCTTGAAGCGACCAAGTTGATAACCGAAAGATGTTAAGTTTATTTAACTGTGGTAATTAGATACAACTACTGTGGAACCTAAGTTAGAGAGTATCCCTGTGATGTGTGAATTTCCCGATGTCTTTCCTCAAGAATTATCGGGATTACCACCAGAGAGAGAAATTGAATTTGTAATTGAGTTGGCTCTTGGAACAGAACCGATCTCGAAGGCACCTTATAGAATGTCCTTGTCGGAGTTGAAAGAGTTAAAGGTGCAAATGCAAGAGTTGTTAGATAAGAGATTCAATCGACCGAGCGCGTCACCGTGGGGAGTGCCAGTATTGTTTGTAAGAAAAAATGACGGATCCTTGCTTTTGTGTATTGATTATAGATAGTTGAACCAAGTAACTGTCAAGAACAAGTACCCGTTGCCAATGATAGACGATTTATTCGATCAGTTACAAGGAGCTGCAATGTTCTCCAAGATAGACCTGAAGACTGGTTATCATCAGCTGATAATTAAGAAAGAAGACATACTGAAGACAACTTTTAGAACATGATATGGTCATTATGAATCACCATTATGCCTTTTGGGTTGACTAATGCTCCAGCTGCATTTATGGATTTAATGCATAAGGTGTTTAAGGAATTCTTGGATAGGTTTGTTATAGTCTTTATCGATGATATTTTGGTCAACTCAAGGAGTAACAAAGAGCATGAAGAGCACTTGAGAATTGTCTTGCAAACCTTGAGGGAACACTCGTTTTATGCTAAGTTTAACAAATGCGAATTTTGGCTGAATAAGGTAGCATTTTTTGGCAATGTGGTATCTGGAGAAGGAATCTCAGTAGATCCTACAAAGATAGAAGCAGTAATAATTCAGCCTAGACCTACGACGGTTACTGAAGTCTAGAGTTTTCTGGGACTAGTAGGTTATTATCGACACTTTGTGGAAAAGTTCCCATTTATAGCCACTCCATTGACGAGGTTAACTAAGAAGGAAACGAAGTTTGAGTGGATGAATAAATGTGAAAGGAGCTTCCAAGAGCTTAAGTATCGGTTGACGACCGCACCGGTATTAACGATCCCTTTTGGACCTAGAGGCTATGAGATATATAGCGATACTTCGCTGAAAGAATTGGGTTGCGTGTTAATGCAATATGGGAGAGTTGTCGCCTATGCTTCTTGACAATTGAGATCTCATGAAATGAATTATCCGACTCACGACTTGGAACTAGCCCCAATTATCTTTGCCCTAAAGATCTGGAGGCATTACTTGTGTGTCGAAAGATTTTAGATTTATACAGATCACCAGAGCTTGAAGCACCTCTTTTCCCAGAAGGAATTAAATATGAGACAATGTCGATGGATGGAGTTGCTTAAGGACTACGACTGTGACATTCTGTATCATCCTAGAAAAGCGAATAGAGTCACAGATGCACTTAGTCGAAAATCAAGCATTGCGCATCTGTTGGTTAAAGGATGGCCTTTACTCGAAGGATTAGGAGATTCTGAATTTAAGTTGGAAGTTTGTCAATTGTCGAGTTTGGTAGCGACCTTGAGAATAGAACTTGAAATCCAAGAAAGGATAAAGGCTTTGCAACCTACGGGCCTAGAAATTCAGAAAATCCTTGAGATGGACGCAACGAAAAAAAAAAACCTAAACTTCAAGCGTCCGAGGATGGAATTTTGAGATTTCGAGGGCGTTTGTGCGTGCCCAACGACGAAAAGCTCAGGGAAAGAATTTTATTTGAAGCTCATAAAAGCAATTATAGTATTCATCCGGGTAGCACAAAAATGTATCAGAATCTACGTCAACATTACTGGTGGAACGAGATGAAAGTGGATGTTGCTAAATATATGGCAAAGTGTCTGACGTGTCAGCAAGTAAAGGCACAACATTATAATCTCGGTGGATTGCTACAACCCTTGGAAATTCCTGAATGGAAATGGGAGCACATGACTATGGATTTTATGATAAGATTGCCAAGGAGCCAAAGAAATCATGATTCGATTTGGGTAGTCGTGGATAGATTGACCAAGTCTGCTCATTTTATTTCGATACGAAAGGACTTCGCAATGGACAAGTACGCTGAGCTGTATATGCGTCATATAGTATGACTACACGGAGTACCTGTAACAATTACGTCAGAAAAAGATCCTAAATTCACAACGAACTTTTGGAAGAGTCTTCAAGATGCCATGAGAACTAGATTGCAGCTCAGTACGGCGTATCATCCACAAACAGACGGAGAATCGGAGAGAACAATTCAAATGCTCGAGGATATATTATGAGCATGCGTTATAGATTTCAAAGGTGAATGGGAGGACCAGTTACACTTGGTAGAGTTTGTGTATAATAACAGCTATCAGTAGAGTATTCAAAAGGCACCTTTCGAGGCACTTTATGGAAGAGCCTGCAGAACCCCGATTTACTGGGATGAAGTTGGAGAGAGAAGTATTACAGGCCCAGAGTTAGTAGAACAATCAGTGGAGGCTGTGAGGGTAATTCGAGGAAGATTGAAGACGGCACAGAGTTGTCAGAAAAGTTACGCTGACAAGCGACGCAAGCCCTTGGAGTTCAAGTGGGTGATCACATTTTCCTTAAGGTGTCACCGATAAGCGGTCTATCTTGGTTTGGAAAGAAAGAAAAAGTGAGTCCAAGGTACGTAGGTCCTTTCAAAATTTTGGAGGGGATTAGAACCGTGGCCTACAGACTCGCCTTACCGCCTAGTTTATCTTAAGTGCATAATGTCTTTCATGTGACGATGCTAAGGAAGTACGAGCCAGACCCGACACATGTGTTGGATTATGAAACTATCGAGATGGACGACAGGTGGCGTACGTTGAAAAGCCAATCAGAATTGAAGATCGAAAGTAGCAAGTTTTGAGGAATAAGACAATTTCGCTGGTCAAAGTAATTTGGAAGCACCATGGGATCAAAGGCGCCATGTGGGAAAGCGAAGAAGCGATGAGACGTCATTCCCCCCATCTATTTGAGTAGTTGGGTTTATTGTAAATTTCGAGGACGAAATTTTTATAAGGGGAAAGAGTTGTGACATTTTGGTTTTCCTATCATTTCGAGACTTATCAATGAGAATATGTTAATCGATGTAATTCAATCTTATCTCGCTCGGATTTAATCAATCTCGAGTTAACTGATCAAAAGGGAAAGACTCATGCAAGACAAGGTACGTGGACCTAGGGAACTCGAATAGGAAATGACACTTTGACTATAAGGATTGCCGAGGGAATATTTAGAGCCATTAAAAGCTGATGTAAGAACAATTAAGGAATTCATTGCTAGCGTTATACGATTAGAGCGCATAGATACCGTTTAACCAATGTATAATTTGTAAAATTTTTCCAAATCGAATTATGATGATCAAGATCGTCAGAACTAGTAATAGACCCTCGTAATTACATGACAATCAAAGTTGCCATGAACTGACGAGCCCTAAGTGTGATGAGAATTACAGAGTCGATATGTGTAACGACTGCAAAAGTTGTCCGTTAGTTCGAAATAAACTGCAATTTACAATTAATAGAGAATTGACCTAAAGATGGATATCGAAATTTGAAAAAATGGAAATGAATAGTTCCAACATTCGAATCGAATTAGACGTCGCCTCATTGAGGGTAACTTGAATTGCAAAAGTGACGTTTCGGACGACGAGTGCAAAATTACGATTTTGTCTCTCAAGGATTGGTTTTATCTTAACAATTAAAGAAGGGCAATTTAGTCAATTTCAAATCCCCATAGCTGCCGAAAATAGAGGGGCAAGATAGTCATTGAAGCCTTGATATTATTAACAAGTGTACAAGTGACAAGATGTGAGTAATGAGCATTGATTAATCACTTTTTACCTACCATTCTAATATCTTTGACCAATAATACATTAAGCTTGACCACTCTCTTCTCTCCCTCCCATTTTGCACGGAAACTTCTCCCTTTCCCCTTCTCTATTTGCATTTTTCCTCCCTAAACAGAATGGCTCCACTCGACCAACTCTACTTGTCGACTTCGTCCCTCTCGATCGCCGCCTCTGACAGCCGTCTTGCTCGCGCCGACCACCATAATCACCATCATCTTTCCCCTACAACTCTCGTTGACCATTCGCCAATAGGAGGTCCCATTTCACTCGACCAAACCCAAATCCAAAACTGGACATAATTTGGCTCATATGGGAGAAGGCCTTCGTTCAGCCACTTCGAGACTTCGTTTGGCTTCAAATCTTCAGTGAGGTCTTCTCAACCCATGGTACTCAAGTTAGCTGAGTTGAAATTTTAAGTTTGAATGAGTTTAGAGGGGTTATCATATCTGATTTGTGACGATATTTTCGAGACAGTTCTGACCGCCGGTGAACCAAGTAGAATCAACGCTGTTTGCGGCTCTTTGCGATATCGACTTGCTTCAAAACTCTTGGCAAGACTCTTAAGACGTAGTATGACATGTTAGCAAGTTGATTGTGTGATAAATCGAAGTTTATGGATGAGTTATGGACCGATTATGAAGTTAGAGGACTGGACCGACTCTGCCTTGTTTCGGTTTGAATAAACCGAACATTGTGAGGGCTTTGGGAGGTACACCATGCTATTAATTCGTCGTTAAGACATACTAGAATATCAAATGAGGTGTTATCAAGGTGTGTGCTTCGTGGAATGGTGAATAGAAGAGATAAATTGATCAATTGGCGAACTTTTGTGAGGTTGCGTTGCTGCCCTGTTTTGGATCGAGGAGAACCGAATCTTTAGAGGAGTTTTGGAGGGATTTTACTGAGTAAATTGAAAGGTAAATGGCTCATAAGCCTTCGTTAGGACAATATGACGCTATTAGATTAGTTGGGGTTAGAGTGGATGAGTTTTTGTGGATTTATTGCATTGATTGTTCATAGCCGATCGAGACAATCGAGGTGCGAGTCATGCTTGTTCCTCATGATGAGGAATTGTTATTCTCATGGCTAAGTTGTTGTGTATGTGTTTGATTGATATTGTGACATTCTGATTTTTCCTGTCATTTCGAGGCTTATTAATGAGAATATATCTAACGATGTCTTTCAGTCGTATCTCGCTCGGATCTGATCAATCTTGAGTTGACTGACCAAAAGGGAAAGGCTAACGCAAGACAAGGTATGTGGACCTAGGGAACTCAAATAGAAAATGACACTTTAACCATAAGAATTGTCGATGGGACATTTAAAGACATAAAATGCCTATCTAAGAACGATTAGGGAATGCATTGCTAGCTTTATACGATTGGAATGCGGGTGATGCCGCTTAATCAATGTATAATTTACAAAATTTTCCTAAATCGAACGATGACGATCGAGACCGTCGGAAATAGTAATAGACCCTCACAATTACATGACAACCAAAGTCGTCATGAATTGACGAGCCCTAAGTATGATATGAATCACAGAGTTGATACGCGTAACATCTGCAAAAGCCGTCCGTCAGTTTGGGATAGGCTAGAATCACATCTGACAGAGAAATGATTCAGAGACGAGTCTCGAAATTAGAAAATGAAGAATCAAGAATTCCAACATTATAACTGGATTGGTCGTCGCCTCATCGAAGAAATTTTGAATTAGAAAAACGATGTTCCGAACGTCGAGGGTAAAATTACCATTTTGCCTCTCAAGCCTTAGCCTTGCCTTAATAAATGGAATGAGGGCATTTTGGTCTTTGACCACACCCTATAGGCTGCCAAAAATCAATAAATAACAGCCCTTGGATGAGCTATTGATTGACATATGGACAAGTGTTAATGGATGAAGAGTTGGCATTAAATGTCCAACTTTTAACCTACTATTCTTCATAGTTGACTCTCAAAATTGTGCATATACCCATCTTCTTCCTTCATTCTGTCGAGAACCACCATCACCATATCCATCTTCAAGCTTTTCTTCTTCTTCTTCTTCTTCACTGAAAACTGCTCTTGCCCGACCAGCCCTGCTCGCCACCTTCGCTGCCGTCGATCGCCCCTTTCGGCCGCCACCTGAGCTCGAGCCGACCACCAGCGTCTTTCTCATCCTCTTGCCGACAACCTCCATCTTGAATCACGACATTTGACCCACTAAGGAGCTTCGATAGGCTATTCTCTCAAAAGTCGACGGAAACCGTCACAGCTAGAGGTAAGCTGTTGTTTAGACTCCGTAGGACCTCGAAACGTTTGAATATTTTGGCCAACTTTTGTGGACATCAAGGGCACATGTAGACTGAGTTGTGGTAAAAATTTAGGCTGAATTTGATGGAGATTTGATGATGAAATGGTGTCGCCTTTGATGGACAGAAATTGACCGGCAGTAGACTTGGAGGAACCAGCGTTGATCTTAGACTTTTCGGCGTCGCCTTGAGGTAAAATTTTCGGTGAGGCTTCCTAACTCCTAGAACTACATGTTAGCAAGTAAATTAGTGGATAAATTGAGGATTTAGGATGGTTTATGGACTGATTTGTTGAGATATGCACAAAACCGAAATGCCCTATTTCGGTTCTGTGCATATCGAATCTTGTTGGGGCTGTTGGTGATGGAGTTTAGTTCCAATTTCATTATTGAGAAGTATGAGGATGTTAATCGATATGTCAATGAGGTGTATGTTTAGTGAATTGACGAATTGGACAAGAAAATTAACGAATTGGATGAATTTCCTTAGGTTGTGCGGCTGACTTGTTCTTGGACTATTAGAACCGAACCATTGGTGTGCTTGGAAGGAGAATTTTGCTAATTTAATCTTGAGGTAAGAAGTTTCTAAACCTTGTCTTGGAGGATTGGACTCGATTGGGTGAATTGAGTGTGAATTAGGTTGAATGCTTATACTATGAATTGATTACCATATTTGAGTGTTGAATTTAATTATCTCGCATGTCATAGATACGTTACTTGTTGCATGAGTTTGCATTTGACCATGAGGCTCTAAATTGAAATGAGTATTTGGCATGTCTGAGAAACTTGTGAACTCTAAGGCGTTGAGATGCGGTGTTATGTATAATTGTACCCTGAAGCGTTGAGACACGGAGTGGAAATGGCCAAAGTCTTAATGCGTTGAGACGCGAGACGGAATTTGATATGTGTCGACACAGGCCTGTAATGAAATTGAAAACCTGATGCGTTTACGCGGGTTTGTCAATGGGATGGTCTGAGACGTAATTACTCAGATCGAGCCTTAGGCGTTCTAAAGGCGGTGAAAAAATGGAGGCTTAGAAGAGTGTAAGGTGTGACCTGTTTTGGCTATGCGTGCTTAATCTGAACTATGAGAACTGATGTCATGAATGCGTGCTTGACGCTAGTTTGTATCTATGTGTTATTTCATGACTGCTAAATGATTCATGTGGTTGCTTGTGCATTTTGTTCATGATTGCATTCACCTGAGTGTACGGTCAGCCAACCTAGAGCTAGGACCTATCTTACTGAGATGTAAATCTCACCCTATCGCGGGACCACATTTTCAAATCCTAGGTTGTGATAATGTTGCCGATTAGACTAGGTGAACTGAAGGAGATGTCCGCATATTTTGAGGAACCATGTACGTTAGGAAGTGTACTGTAGTCTAGGTCGATGATGGTGGAAAGAGCTGGTTGCCTCATAGGTTCGAGGCTTGGTTTCAGAGAGTAGGAGAAGTTACTACTAGGCCACTGAAGCTCACCGAGGTACCCCGTGGGGTAATCCCTAGTTAGTGTCATCCCGCTCGGGATTCTGTGGAGGTCAAGGGGTCAGCAGCTGATTCGAGAAACATTCCGGAGAGGAACCCAACCCTGAAAGACACCGACGAGGTAATTGAGATCGAAGCTACCGAGGATGACCAGGTGGAGCAGTCAGTAGACGAGACGATGGAGTATATAGTGGAGGTATGCTCGGAGACTTCCTCGGAGTACAAGCCTATCGAGGATGCCGAGGAGACTGATAGATCTAGCAGTTCGACCTAGGGATTTCCTGGCTTTACTTAGTAGTCTTTTGAAGATGACCCTCGTTGGTCCGTAATCTTCTGGGAAATTTAAATCTTTGTCGTCTTTTGGTGGAGTCCCGATTTCCCCGACCTGTTAGCAGGGTTAGTTTACCTGCTCTTTTGCATGAAATCACAATGATGTATATTGATGTTCTCGTTACCCAGGTTCCCTTGTTATTGTACAGAGGAGTTTGTATGTCATCGCTTCTGCATGCTTTCGATCATTCGCATCTCTCGATCTATTGAATCCTTGGATGCTCGAGAGTTTTCGCTTGCAGGGGGTCGCGCGCTCGTGCCCGGGGCGCGGTGCGTGACATCCCGCCTTGCTTGATATCAAAGCAAGGTCGGCTTAATCCATATTGATTGAGGATTGGAGTGATATTAAGTTGGGATAGGATGGGTAACGAGACCTTAGGAAACTTGTTAGAATGAGGCATGAGATGCATGGTATATGACTTGGTGCATGTGATTGACATTTGGTCGTGACACGATTATGGTGGCTTACAAGGATTAAGTTCCATGTTTAGTGGTGAAAGTCATTTTGGATTTTGGTCTGTTGAGTAGATGAGCATGGCTAGTTTTGGTGAACCGTTGAAGTTTACGGAATGGGGTAATGGCCATGGACTGTTTAGTGAAGTGCCTCTGGAATTAGTTATGTGGAAGGTCGTTATGTTATGACTATTTTCGTTGAGGCATAGTTTGGTAGCTCTGGACCTGGTTAGGTGAATGAGTTACTAACTCCTTGGTGAAATTGTGGTGGTCAAGGCTTAGTGAAAGTATACAAGAATGAGTAATCCACCTAGAAGACCTGGAAGATCTAAGAGTGGAGCCTTTAGTTCGAGGCCACCTATGGCGGAAGACCCAAGGATAAACAAGGTGTTGAGAGCACTAGAAAGAATCGACGACCTCATTGACAGGCAGACCTAGGATAGGGATGCTGCCATAGCTTAAGAGGTGGGAGCTACGATAGCTGCCATCAACACCAATAACGGCAATAATGGAGGCAATGGAAACAACGGCAATCATGATCAGGACCATGAGGTAGGAAATGCCCAGGAGGAAGTTATTGTGGATAGCCAGATGGGCCAACTGGTTGAGCAATTTATCAAACTCAGCCAACCCAGTTCGATAGGACTAGAGACCATAAATTGGCGCCAAGGTGGACCGAGAAACTCGAGAAGGCCTTTGGTGTCTTGAGATGCACGAACGAAGAAAAAGCTGGAAGGTACTATAAATGACTGGTGGGGCTGCCACCAAGAATGGAGTTTTTCCAGAAGGGACAGCCTTGACCTGGAATGACTTTACTACGGCCTTCAAGGACAAGTACTTCTCCAAGACTGCTCGAGAAAGAAAGCAAGTAGAGTTCTTGCAACTGCGTCAGAATCATCTGATCGTAGACCAGTATGAAGCTGAGTTCTCCAGATTGTCAAGGTACGCGCCTCGATTGGTAGAGGATCCCCTGGAGAAGGTACGGAGATTTAGGGATGGACTGAGGCCTGAGCTTCACAGCCAGATGATAGCTCTGAACTTGAAAACCTATAAGGAAATCTATGAACGGGGACAGGTAATTGAGAGGGACCTAAAGGAGAGGAATGCCGCATCTAGATCGTGATTTAGTTCATTCAGAGATAATCGCCAGATTGGTAAAAGATCGGTGACTAGTAATAGACGCTTCGTCCCTCCAATAAGAAAGAACATAGTGAAGCCACCGAATCCAATGAACTGGAGATACTGCCTCTATGGCAGAAGGTGTGGCAACGGACCTTGTCCGGCAAGGACTGGGGCGTGCTACAAGTGTGGTCAGATGGGCCATCAAATGAGGACTTGCCCGAACCAAGCCCCGGCAAATAAACCTCAAGGGCAACGACCACTAGTAGAACCATCAGCTGCCACTCCATAAAATGATCAGAACCGACCCCCAGCTCAGGGAAGGGTCTACGCCGTGACACGCAAGGAAGCGGAAGAAGCATCTGGCATAGTCATAGGTACGATTTATTTGTGTGACCAAACTGCCTATGCTTTATTTGATCCTGGCGCATCACACTCATTTATGTCTACTCGCTTTGTTGATTTGGTTGATATGAAGTTGAAACCGTTGAGTGTGATTCTGCATGTTGCCACCCCGTTGAAGGATAATGTGCTAGTTTCGTTGGGTTGTGCTGATTGTAAAATTGTAATTGACGGTAGTAAAGAGAGTATAGACTTGGCTGTGTTGCCCATGTATGACTTTGATGTGATCATAGGAATGGATTGGTTGGGTAAGCAAAGGGCAGTAGTTGATTGTGGTAGTAGGATAATCCGTTTCTATCCGGAAGGTCGCCCTAGTTTTGAATTTGTGGGAAGTCGAGGAGGAACCTCGATTCCTTTTGTCTCATCTCTTGAAGTGACAAAGCTGATAACTGAAGGATGTCAGGCGTACTTAGTTGCAGTTATAGACACGACTGCCGAGGAGCCTAAACTAGAAAGTATTCTGGTGGTGCCTGAGTTTCCTGACATTTTCCCCCAAGAGTTGCCAGGGTTGGCACCAGAACAAGAAATAGAATTCGTGATTGAGTTGGCTCCCGGAACGGAGCCAATCTCGAAGACACACTATAGATTGTCCTTATCGAAATTGAAAGAGTTAAAGGTGCAAATGCAAGAACTACTATATAAGGGATTTGTTCGCCCGAGAGCTTCACCGTGGGGAACGCCGGTGTTGTTTGTGAAGAAAAAGGATGGGTCCTTGCGTTTATGCATCGACTACAGACAGTTGAATCAAGTAACTGTAAAGAATAAATACCCACTGCCGATGATTGATTAATTATTTGATCAATTGCAAGGAGCTGCGGTATTCTCAAAAATTGACCTAAGGACCGGGTATCATCAGTTTAGAATTAAGAAGGAAGACATACGTAAGACTGCTTTTAGGACAAGGTATGGTCATTACGAATTCACCGTGATGCCTTTTGGACTGACCAATGCTCCAGCCGCATTCATGGCCTTAATTCATCGGGTGTTCAAGAAATTCTTGGATAGATTTATTATAGTCTTTATTGACGATATCCTAATTTACTCAAAGAGTAACGAAGAACATGAAGAGCATCTGAGGATTGTTTTGCAGACCATGAGGGAGCACTCGCTTTACGCTAAGTTTAGCAAATGTGAGTTCTAGCTGATTAAGATGGCATTTCTTGGCCATGTGGTATTTTGAGAAGGAATTGCGGTGGATCCTGCGAAAATCGAAGCTGTAATGAACTGGCCTAGGCCTACTACGGTTACGGAAGTCCGAAGTTTCTTAGGATTGGCAGGGTATTACAGACGTTTTGTGGAGAAGTTTTCATCTATAGCTATTCCACTGACAAGATTGACTAAGAAAGAAACTAAGTTCGAGTAGACATACAAGTGTGAAAGGAGTTTTTAGGAGCTGAAGCATCGGTTGACGACAGCTCCTGTGTTAACGATTCCATTAGGACCTGGAGGCTATGAGATATACAATGATGCTTCGCTAAAAGGACTAGGCTGTGTACTAATGCAACATGGAAGAGTGGTTGCCTACGCGTCCCGACAACTGAGACCGCACGGGATGAACTATCTGACTCATGATTTGGAATTGGCAGCAATCATCTTTGCTCTGAAGATCTGGAGGCATTATTTGTGTGGTGAGAAGTTTTGGATTTATACGGACCACCAGAGCCTGAAGTATCTATTTTCCCAAAAGGAACTGAACATGAGGTAGCATCGATGGATGGAGCTGCTTAAGGATTACGATTGCGACATATTATATCATCTTGGGAAAGCGAACCGAGTCGCGGATGTGCTCAGTTGGAAATCGAGTATCGCCTATCTACTAGTAAAAGGGTGGTCATTAATTGAAAATTTGAGGGATTCTGAATTTAGATTGGAAGTCTGTCAGTTGTCTAGTTGGTAGCCACATTGAGAATGGAACTTGAGATCCAAGAAAGGATAAAAGTCTTGCAGCATACGGACCCAGAAATTCAGAAGATCCTCGAAATGAACGCAACAAAAAGGAAACCAGAGTTCCAAGTGTTAGAGGATGGGATTTTGAAATTTCGAGAGCGTCTATATGTACCAAAGGACGAAGAGCTTAGGGAAAGAATTTTATCAGAGGCTCATAGAAGCAATTATAGTATCTACCGAGATAGCACGAAAATGTACCAGAACTTACGTTAGCACTATTGGTGGAACGAGATGAAGGTGGATGTGGCCAAATATGTGGCAAAGTTCTTGACGTGCCAGCAGGTAAATGCACAACACTGTAAGCCTGGTGGATTGTTACAGCCGTTAGAGATTCTTGAATGGAAATGGGAGCACGTGACTATAGAGACTTTCTCATGGGACTACCAAGGAGCCAGAGAGTCCATGATTCTATTTGGTTAGTTGTTGACCGATAAATCAAGTCTGCACATTTCATTCCCGTGCGAAAGGATTTCGCGCTAGATAGATATGTCGAATTGTATATGCGGTAAATAGTGAGACTACATAGAGTACCCGTGACGATCACATCGGACAGAGATCCTAAGTTCACGACGAATTTCTGGAAGAGTCTTTAAGATGTCATGGAAAATCGACTCCAATTTAGTACGACATACCACCCACAGACGGACGGACAATCGGAGATGACAATTCAGACGCTCGAGGATATGTTACGAGCGTGTGTTATAGATTTCAAAGGTGGATGGGAGGATCAGTTGCATTTGGTAGAATTCACATATAACAACAGCTATTAGCAGAGTATTCGAATGGCACCTTTTGAAGCGCTTTACGGAAGAGCTTGCAAGACCTCGATTTGCTGGGACGAGGTTGGAGAAAGAAGTATTACATGCCCAGAGTTGGTAGAGCAATCAGTACTGGCGGTGAAAATAATTTGGGATAGATTGAAAATGGCATAGAGTCGTTAGAAGAGTTATGCGGATAAACGACGTAAGCCTTTGGAGTTTCAAGTAGGCGATCATGTTTTCCTTAAGGTGTCGCAAATGAGGAGATTATCTCGATTTGGAAAGAAAGGAATATTGAGTCCAAGATATGCAGGACCTTTTGAAATTTTGGAACGGATTGGGACCTTGGCCTACAGGCTTGCCTTACCGCCTAACTTGTCCCAAGTACACAACCTCTTCCATGTGCCAATGCTACAGAAGTACGAACCGCACTCGACGCAAGTATTGGATTATGAAACCATCGAAGTTGATGACAGAGTATCCTACATAGAAAAGCCAGTTAAGATCGAAGATCGAAAGGAGTAGATTATAAGGAATAAGACGATTCCATTAGTCAAAGTTGTTTGGGAGCACTATGAAACCGAAGGCACTACGTGGGAAAACGAGAAAACGATGGGGCGTCAATACCCCCATTTGTTTGAGTAACTAGGTTTATTGTAAATTTCAAGGACGAAATTTTTGTAAGGGGGAAGAGTTGTGACATTCTGATTTTTCCTATCATTTCGAGGCTTATTAATAAGAATATATCCATAAAAGGTCGATCTAAGAACGATTAAGGAATGCATTGCTAGCTTTATACGATTGGAGTGTGGGTGATGTCGCTTAACCAATGTATAATTTGTAAAATTTTCCTAAATCGAACGATGACAATCGAGACCGTCGGAACTAGTAATAGACCCTCGCAATTACATGACAACTAAAGTCGCCATGAATTGACGAGCCCTAAGTGTGATATGAATCACAGAGTCGAAACGCGTAATGTCTGTAAAAACCGCCTGTCAGTTTGGGATAGCCTCGAATCACATCTGACATAGAAATGATTCAGAAACGAGTCTCGAAATTAAAAAATGGAGAATCAAGAATTCCAACATTATAATTGGATTGGCCTTCGCCTCATCGAAGAAATTTTGTATTAGAAAAATGACGTTTCGGACGTCGAGGGTAAAATTACCATTTTATCCCTTAAGCCTTAACATTGCCTTTATAAATGGAATGAGGGCATTTTGGTCTTTGACCACACCTTATAGGCTGCCAAAAATCAAGAAAAATGACATCCCTTGGATGAGCTATTGATTGACATATGGACAAGTGTCAATGGACGAAGAGTTGGCATTAAATGTCCAACTTTTAACCTACCATTCTTCATAGTTGACTCTCAAAATTGTGCATATACCCCTCTTCTTCCTTCATTCTGCCGAGAACCACCATCACCATATCCATCTTCAAGCTTTTCTTCTTCTTCTTCTTCTTCACCGAAAAATGCTCCCGCCCAACCAGCCCTGCTCGCCGCCTTCGCTGCCATTGATTGCCCCTTTTGGCCTCCACCTAAGCTCAAGCCGACCACCAGCGTCTTCCTCATCCTCTTGCCGACAACCTCTAACTTGAATCACGGCATTTGACCCACTGAGGAGCTCCGGCCGGCCATTCTCCCAAAAGTCGACGGAAACCGTCGCAACTGGAGGTAAGCTGCTGTTTAGACTCCGCAGGACTCAAAATGTTCGAATCTTTCTGCCAAATTTTGTGGACATCAAGGGCACATGTAGAATGAATTGTGATAAAAATTTGGGCTGAATTTAAAGGAAATTTGATGATGAAATGGTGTCGTCTTTGATGGACAGAAATTGACCGGCAGTAGACTTGGAGGAACCGGCGTTGATCTTAGACTTTCCGGCGTCGCCTTGAGCTAAAATTTTCGGTGAGGCTTCCTAACTCCTAGAAATACATGTTAGCAAGTAAATTAATGGATAAATTGAGGATTTAGGATGGTTTATGGGCTGATTAATTGAGATATCCACAGAACCGAAAATGCCCTGTTTCAATTTTGTGCATACAGAATCTTGTGAGGGCTGTTGGTGATGGAGTTGAGTTCCAATTTCATCGTTGAGAAGTATGAGGATGTCAATCGATATGTCAATGAGGTATATATTTAGTGAATTGACGAATTGGACGAGAAAATTGACGAATTGGATGAATTTCCTTAGGTTGCGCGGCTGACTTGTTCTTGGACTATTAGAACCGAACCATTGGTGTGCTTGGAATGAGATTTTTGCTGATTTAATCTCGAGGTAAGAAGTTTCTAAACCTTGACTAGGAGGATTGGACTCGATTGGGTGAATTGGGTGTGAATTAGGTTGAATGCTTGTGCCATGAATTGATTACCACATTTGAGTATTGAATTTAATTGTCTCGCATGCCATAGATGTATTACTCGTTGCATGAGTTTGCACTTGACCATGAGGTTCTGAATTAAAATGAGTATTTGGCATGCTTGAGAAACTTGTGACATTTTGAGGCGTTGAGACACGGGATTGTGTGGAATTGTACCCCGATGCGTTGAGACACGGGGTTGAAATGGCCAAAGTCCTGATGCGTTGAGATGCGAGACGGAATTTGACATGGGTTGACACAGGCCTGGAATGAAATTGAAACCTGATGCGTTTACGCGGGTTTGTCAATGGGATGGTCTGAGGCGTTCTAAACGCGGGCATGAAACAATGGAGGCTTGGAAGGGTGGAAGGTGTGACCTGTTTTGGCTATGCGTGCTTAATCTGAACTATGAGAACTGATGTCATGAATGCGTGCTTAGCGTTAGTTTGTATCTATGTGTTATTTCGTGACTGTTGAATGCTTCATGTAGTTGTTTGTGCATTTTGTCCATGATTGCATTAACCTGAGTGTACAGTCAGCTTAACCTAGGATTAGGACCTATCTTACTGAGATGTAAATCTCACCCCGTTGCGGGACCACATTTTCAGATCCTAGGCCATGAGAATGTTGCCAATCAGACTAGGTGACTCGATGGAGATGTCTGCATATTTTGAGGAGTTTCCAGACGGACAGAGAACCGTGTACATTAGGAAGTGTATTGTAATTTGGGTTTATGATGGTGGAAAGAGCTGGAAGCCTCATAGGTTCGAGGCTTGGTTTCGGAGGGTAGGGGAAGTTACTACTGGGCCATTAAAGCCCACCGAGGTAACCCGTGGGGTAATCCCTAGTTGGTGTCATCCCGTTGGGGATTCTGTGGAGGTCGAGGGGTCAGCAGCTGGTTCGAGAAACATTCATGAGAGGACCCCAACCTTGGAAGACACCGTCGAGGTCATTGAGATCGAAGCTACCGAGAACGACCTAGTGGAGCAATTAGCAAACGAGACAATGGAGGATACAGTAGAGGTATGCTTGGAGACTTTCTCGGAATATGAGCCTACTGAGAACGTCGAGGAGACTGACGAATCTAGCAGTTCGACCTAGGGGTTTCCTAGCTTTACTTAGTAGTCTTTTGATGATGACCCTCGTTGGTCCGAATCTTCTAGGGAATTTAAATCTTTGTCGTCTTTTGGTGGAGTCCCGATTTCCTCGACCTATTAGTATGGTTAGTTTACCTGCTCTTTTGTATGAACTCACGATAATGTATGTTGATTTTCTCGTTACCCAAGTTCCCTTGTTATTGTACAGAGGAGTTTGTATTTCATCGCTTCCACATGCTTTCGATTATTCGCATCTCTCGATCTATTGAATCCGGGGACGCTAGAGAGTTTTCGCTAGCAGGGGGTCGCGCGCTCTTGCCCGGGGGCGCGGGGCGTGACAGATATAGTTGCTGTGAATTTAATGTCACCTTATGGGCGATTAGCCTTGATATCTCACATGATAAAAACTTATTACTTGTCGATATAACTGTACTCGATCATGAAGTCTTAAGAGGGATGTTAGACTGGGAGCTTAAGGGCCTTTGGCACCCTGATGCGTCAGAACGCGGGATTGCAATGATTTATATCTTGATGCGTCGGAACGCAGGATAAGCTTTTGCATGTGTCGACACGAGTCTGATTAGGGCAGATAAAACCTGAGGCATTTTAATGCGGATTTGTTAATTGTTATGGTCTGAGGCATTTTGACGCGTGCAGAAACGATGAAATGAATTATATTGTTAGTACGTGAAGTTAGATCTTATGTCTTCATACATGCCTTGAGTTGTGGACTATATGCCAATCTGATGGTGTGTTTCGATGATTGTTTAATATATGCTTTTCTTGATGTGCTTCTGCTTATTATTTAAGGCTGTGTCTAGGAGTACTAACGGTCTGGCCTAGGTTTAGGAATTAGCTTGATGAGATGTAAATCTCACCCCGTAGTGAGACGTGCTTTTCGGACCCCAAGCCTTGAAGCATGTTTCCAGTCCTCCTAGGCGATCCCAAGGAGACGATCGCCTATTTTGACGAGTTTCCAGATCACCGATGAACGGTTTATATTAGGAAACACACTACTATGTGGGTCGATGAGAGAGGAGAAGGATGGGAGCTGCATTGTTTTGAAGCTTCGTTTCGTAGGGTCGGCGAGAGTACGACAGGCCCTTTAAAGCCCACAGGGGTACCCAGAGGAGTGGTGCCTGGCTGGTGTCATCCCATCCGTGACGAGATAGAAGTAAAGATATCAGTGGTAGGATCGAGGAACGTGCTGGAGAAGACCTCTACAGTCGAGGAGGAGATTGAGGTGATAGAGGTCTCTGCTTCGGAGGACGAGGTGGAGGACGACACTGCGGAGAGGCGATCGGAAACCTTCTCTGACCATGTTCCAGATGAAGACGAAGTTAAAGATGAGGACGAGAAGAGCGATTCCTCAGAGTAGTTTAGGTGACCATGGAAAGCTTTTGGGGACTGTAGTCTTTTGATGCTATGCTTTTGATTAGGGCGAAGGTGTACCTTTTTGGTTGTAATACTTAGTTCCTCTGACCCAGATGTGTGTTTACTTTATGTTCTTCCGTCCGCTAGTTGCAAACTTGATGGTTATGCTATGTATATGCACATGTGCTTTTATCTGATTTCGAACCTCTCCGTGTCATAGCATTGTCAAGGTCATTTATTCTTTTATATTACCTCTGCATGCGTATCTCATCCTACACTCTAGGCCATTTATGTGGTTCTCAGGATTACTAATCAAGCCTTGGGGGATGTCTCGTGCTCGTGGTAAGGGCGGGGTGTGACACGTAGCCAAGGGATTGTTACTTGGGCTCGATGGCTTGATGGGCTAATGTAAATGGGAATTTGAAGTATGAAATTTGCGGATGAGCACATGAGGATGTTGTGGAATGTGTCCGAGAGAGTCCGCGTGTCCAACACGAAAAAAAATTGAGAAGTGACGTGTCCGTGTAACATAAATCAACACCTCATCCCCCATCCATCCCACCTCGCCACCTTGCTGAGCCGATCCATGACGCTCTTTTAGCCCGTCCACGAAGTGGCTCTCGACTTGTCTCTATCCAGAAATTGAGCCTGCGACAACGATTGGTGCTGCCATCTAGGGCCAAACAAACAACGGTCAATCTGTTGAGTACGAAGGCATGGAACCAACTCGACGAACCGCCACCGCCCACGTCATGTTCATATCCAGATTTCAACACCCCGGCTGTCACGGAGCAGTCCTTCTAACGACAACCGGTCCGACCATCCCCGAAGTCAGTCATCAAGTGACGTCGACGAGCAGTCCCCCGAATTGCAGTGCCGGCGTTCCTGCGTGTTTTTCCAACAATACTTTCGACAGGCGCACCTTTCTCGTTGAATCAGGAAACTTTGATGTGAAACCTGCGTTTGCTCTCGGTAAAACCAAGGTGTACGCCTCAAAAGTAAAAGTCAGACATTTATTTTTTAAAGAAAGAATTACTTCCTTTCCTCCTCTTTGCAGATTATTGGTGTTTCGTCACCCTTATACCGAAAGTCAAACTGATGTCTTTTTTTTTTTAATCAAAATCTTACATTGCGTACTGTAACATTTCTATTTTTAAGAATATTTTTTCAACGGAAACAATTTTTTGTGTTTCTATTCCCTGTTACGATTTTTGATAATATAAACACGTTTTAACTACATAAAGTTTATGTTCCTGAAAAAAATAAATTATTTGGCAACTATAAAAAAATTATTCCTATTTTTTATTTAATTAAGGAGATTATATATATTAAAATTAAGATGTCTTTTTCTTTTTAACTTAGTAAATCAAATTAAATCTCATATGTTCAATTTATTAAATCAAATTAGATCGATATATGTATAAGTAATTTATGTATAATTTATCAAATTACAATATGGACGAGATCAATTATAAAAAAAATAATATGAAAGAGAACGCGAAAAATTGTCAAAAATTAAGAAAAAAATTGTTCAAAATTGGTTCCTAAGGCTTGGCCAAAGCTTTCAAGATTGATTTTGTAATTTTATGAATTATTTTGATATTTTTAATTATTTTTTAAAAATAAAATGATAAAAAATTGGGTGTCAACATCGTGCAAGAAAAAAATAGAAGAGTGTGTGTTCAAAAATAAAAATTTTCCCAATTATTTAAAAAAAATGTTCCTAATGTGTTTCCAAAAAGTGTTGCAGAAATACAGAAGTAAGTTTGTTTTTCTTGTTTCTAATCTAAAAGTATTTTTGTTTCTCAAAAGTGTTCTTCGAACTCTTTAGGAATATTTTTTTTCCTTATGCGTTTCTATTTCAAAAATGTTTCGGGAATACTTTTGGACAGAAACACTTTCTAGGGAGTGTTTACCATACAAACCCTTAATTGCTCCATATTAGTCGGCTGAGAGTGCCTTTTAATAGCCACACAGTGGAGCTCGTCCATCTATTTTGTCATTCGCGAGTCCTCAATCCGCACTGTGGACAAGGAGGTCTCACTTGTGAGTCTTCAACTCAAGAAGCCTAGGGCGGAAATCACCGAGCCGGTCCAAAATTGCAAGCTTGGAGTGCAAGTTCGTGCAAGTTCAAACGAGGAAAGGATTCCAACCCAAAAAAAAATGAGGAAAGAAAATTTTACAATCTAGGTATTTTCCTAATTCAAAATTTGAAATATTTGATTGCATAATTTGGTTGATTGAGGTTGCATATTTTGAAAATTGCCTTGCAAGATTAGCATGTTCACTTGCTTTAATTTTGGAAATCAAACATTATGAACATATCTTGCAATATATATCTTGTTGGAAAGATTGCATCATAATGTGAATATTTTGGAATCTTTGTAATAACCTTGCAATACGCTGAATTTTTTTTTCGGAAAATATTCAAGATACTCAAAAATTTAACAATGTAATTGATTAGGAAAATTTTCCTAATCTGCAACCCAACACACGAAAATAAGTCTATCTATCAAGCTTTAGATGAAATTATTTTTATAAAGGGTATTTCAAATTTTAGGGTCGATCTATCAAACTTTAGATCAAAATTTAATTCGAAAGAAATAGCGGTAATTCCCTTTTAACTAAAAAATTTCAATTTGAATTTAAATTCATCCATAAAACAAAAAATCACAAAAAATAAAAATTTAAAAAATAAGAAAATAAAAACCATTTATGTTTCCTTACCAAAAAAAAAACCATTTATGTCCCATCTTTTAATCTCATGTCACAAAATCTAACAAAATAATAAAAAAAGATTAAGAAGATATGGTTTCTTAGGATCTGTGTGGTAACATTTTTGTTCCAAAAAAGTAATTCGGATTCAATTTTTTTAATTATGTTTCCTAGATGAGTTTTAGAGAATCAGAACGCGTTTAATAACTACATAAAATTTCTGTTCTCGGAACAGAAACTCGTTTGGTAAATGCACAAAATTTATGTTCTGGAAAATAATTTCTTTTCCCAATTTGTCACTTAAATCAAGTAATTACATAATCATATTTTATGATTTTTCTCAAACCCCACAAGTGTGATCCTCTTGTACCATGACATTTTTTTTTGTCAAAATAGGGATGATTCATTTTTTTTTTTTATCATTTGAAGAATAATACGCTAAAATGGTTATTTTTCCATGGTTCTATTGAGCCTATGCGTATGCCAAGGATTATCATAACGAATAAATCCATCTCTATCATATAGGTGACTCAGTCTTACCCTTGGATACCATGCGGATGGTCATGATGCAGCATGGTACTCCGACAACAAATTAGACAAGGTTTAATTAAAATTGAAAAAAAAAATCACCAAAAACAGGATTCCTAGTTGAATGTATCCATTTTCTACTTTTTGAGATTTTTTTTTTTGAAAATTTCAAGATTTTTTGGAACGATTTGCCCACGAGGGGCAAAATCCTCATTTGGGAGAAATCAAAAGTAAAAATCATCAAAAATAGAATTGGCTAGTTGAAATAGCCCATCTCCTAATTTTTGAGATTTTTTTGGAGTCTCTGAATTTTTTTATTTTTTAATATTTCTTTATGAATTTTCCTTTTTTGAATTTTTAATCATTTTTTATTTTTACTTTTAATTAATTTCTAAAATTTTTATTAAAAATATTTATCTGGATCGGATCGAGTTGACCTGCCCATGCGTTGCGTATGCCCAACAAAAGTAAAAGAAGACTATCGTTACTTTTTTTATTCTCAAAAGTGTTTTTTTTTTAGAAATAACTTTCTTTTAATTTCTTAGGGCCTAGTTGATAACGTTTCTGTTCCAAAAAAGTGATTCTGATTAGAATCAAATTTTTTTATTTTGTTTCTTAGATGAGTTTTTGAGAATCAAAACGCATTTGGTAACTACATAAAATTTATATTCCCGGAACATAAACGCATTTAATAACTAGGGGTGATCGGTTCCTGGTGCGATCCGGTTCTCCTCAAGAACCAAGAACCGGACCGTTGGTCCCAATTTTTAATTTTTCGGAATTGGGAACTGGAACAACGATCCGAGCAATAATGTTTTCTCATCATCCATTCGCCAAACGATTACGCCTTTATAACGCAAACATGGCCTAAAAGGCCGCAACTTTCTCAAGTCAACCCTGTGAATATACTTCATTAGACAATCAACCAAGCCATTCATAGAATACAAACGTCAAGCATATTCACTGAACATTGAACTTGAAGCATTCACAATCAAGTCCAGAGCAAACCCAGTATATCTTAAGAAAATCCCTTCCGATGCTAACCATAATCAAGTAAAAAGAGGGTAACCTTTTAAAAAATAAAAATATTTTTTTTGATCGGTCCGATCTTAAGACCCTAGAACCAGAAACCAGACCGTTCACTCTAGTATCGGGAACCGGACCACCAATCTAAGGCAGTTCTGATCCAAGTGGTCCGATTTGCTCTCCCTTATTGGTAACTGGACAAAATTTATATTCTGAAAAATAATTTCTATTCCCAATTTTTCATTTAAATAAAAAATAATTACATAATCACATTTGATGACTTTACTCAAACTCTACCAGTGTGATCTTGTATCATGACATCTTTTCTTGCCAAAATAGGGATGCTTTAGATTTGTTTCTTAGAAGGATAATACGCTAAAATTGTTATTTTTTCGCATTTCTCTTGAGGCTATGCATATGCCAAGGATGAAAGAGGTGACTCTGATTATCTTTTATATTTCAAAATGAATAAAATCCATCTCTGCCACATAAGTGGCTCAGTTTTACCTATGCAGATGGTCATTGATGCAACATAATACCCCAACAACAAATCAGGTGAGGCTTAAAAAAATTGAAAGGCAAAATCACCAAAAATAGGATTGGCTAGTTGAATGGACCCAATTCCTATTTTTTTAATTTATTTTTGTAATTTTCAAGATTTGTTGGAACGATTTGCCCAAGAGGGAAAAAAATATCATTTGGGAAAAATCGAAAGGAAAAATTATTAAAAATAGGATTTGCTAGTTGAAATAACTCATCTCCTAATTTTTGAGATTTTTTTTAATTTTGGAATTTTTTATTTTCCCAATATTTTTAGATTTTTTTTTATGAATTTTCCATTTTTTGGAATTTAAAATCATTTTGTGATTTTTTTTAAATAATTTTTTATATTTTTATTTTTAAAAAATTATCTGGATTGAGTTGAGCAGACTCGACCCACACCTTGCGAGAGCCCAACAAAAGTGAAAGAAGATTATGTTGCCTTTTTTTACTATCAAAAGTGTTCCTTTTTTTTTTAGAAACAACTTTTTTTATTTCTTATTTTTGGTTTAAAAGTGTTCCGGTGAGAAGAATCAGAATCATTTGTAAAACCAAATATATTTTTAATTCTTTTTTATTCCGAATAACAGAAATAGAGGAACAGAAACGGTTACCAAACAGGCCGTTAGTTTTGGGCCAATAGTGTTTTTAGAAGCATAATCAAAATTAATTACGTTACCAAACATGTTTCTGATTATTTTTTATTCTGGGAAATATAAATAGAGGAATAGAAATGTTACTAAACAGCTCTTAAAAACCATGTCTCATATTTTTTTAGAAATATAAGTTTTTCTAGAAATCATATCTAATGGATTGCATTCAATAAATAAAAACTTTTTTGGATCCATTCTAATTTTTAAAAGATGTAGACATAGGATAAAAAGATTTTTTTAACATTTTTGGGGACTAATGCAAATTAAATTCAAAACCCTTAAGATAATGTTAAACTAATTCACTCTCATTTTCCATTAGTTTTTAATTTGGAAAATTACTCAAAAAATCATCAAAAGAAAACCCAAAAACTGCACCTTTGAACTTCGAGTCATTCAACCAAAAAAAAAAAAAAGCTTTGAGTCAGAACTCATCAAAATTATCAAATTGAACATTTTCCATGATATTGGTATCTTTTTTTTTTGTCAAAATAAAATTGGTATCGAAATGGCATTAATGGAAAAATTAATGTAACCAAGTCACAAATTTAAAATTTCTGATTTGCAGAAACAATTTAGTTTTCTCACTAATTTCCTTAAATTTCTAATCTACCTACCAAAAAATAATTAATGGTGCCTCCGAAAAAAAAAATCTTTTGCTAATCATTTGAATCATAAGTCACGGTTTGGTAGAACTTGATAGAATTCGAGCTAAGTTAATTAAATTAATTAATTAATTTGATAATTTATTAACCTAAAATTTGGACATCTCAATTCTTAGGTCGCAAAAGTATGTTTTAAATTTTTTAAAAGGTACAGATATTTAAGTGGTTGTTGGATGAAAGCTGAGGTATGTTTATGGTATTTTCTCTTTTGTTAATTTTATCTCGATACTAGAATTAATAAACACCAATAAGATAAGCCGAAGATTCTTATATAGGAGAGATAATTAGTATAAGATGCTCTCTTTTTGACCGAAACGGAAATTGTCGAGGCTATTTTTTTTTTTTTTAACAAATGAAGAGATAAGTAACTACTTGAACTTCTTAGATTCCTCGGCAAAGCTACCATATAGTACGTCCAAATGGGACAAACTACCCCATCCCAAAGGGTAGGAACCACGAAGTACGATAATAATGTGTGATCCTTATTTTTTCGCGTTTCTTCAATTATTACCTTTGCAATCGAGGGTTCAACTCCGGATGATCACACATTTTTTCTGTTCTCCAGTTTGATGGAAGTGAAACTGTTTATGTCTCTTAAAGATAATTTCAACTTTTAAGTAAGATGAACTCCTAGAGAGGGTGACGACACGATACTGGACCAAAACATTACATCCAATAGGGTTTCTAGTACCCTAATAAATTTGCCCGATCTAGTAGTTAACTTTATAAAATTTTACGAGATTACGGCCAACTATTCTAAAAACTTAAGCTATTTGACGAAGACTATGCTTGATGCGTGATTATTCTAATACTCATACTCATGCGTAGGATCAATTGGATCTAAAATTAGAGTGTATACATAACAATGACAAAGACATATAAAGGTCTTAAAAGATTTAGATTGATATGCTTAATCTTTAATACATCAATGGCGTACTTGTAGAATTGCTATATTACTCAAGCAATTATACGAACCGTTACGATAGAACATAAGTGGCGAATTGGATAATAGCGACCAATAAACAGGCTCTTTAACCTTGCCTTGCACTTACTAGTCAGTGGCGCATGCGTCTTCTCCCCTAGGGTTTCTTCTCCATAGCTGTCCTGTCGCCGCATTCTTTTTCCCTGTAGCTCTAGTTTTGAGGAAAAGACAGGATACTTTCCCCTCTCCCTCGCTCCCCCTCCCCCTCCCCCTCTCCCTCACTTTCTTTTAGATCTCTCTATCCCTTTTATCTTTAGATTTTTTCGTTAATTTCATGGACGAGCAATCAACATCCTCAACGAAAGTAAGCTATGAAGATCGAGCGTCTCCAAAGATATGGTCGATCTTCATAGCTTTTGATCGCTCGCTCCGGCTCCAAGCAGTTGCTCTAGATTGTCGAGTGCTCTGTACTTTTTTGAAGTTTCTTTTTCTTTCTTCAACAATCGACATATCTGGAAGTAATTTTAAGATAAAAGGTATTTTTTTTATAGCTATTTTCCCTCGATCTAAAGTTAGAACTAGATTTGAGTGTTCTTTTATCCCTATCTAGATATAGATATGAGATTTATAAGGAGTTTTATGTATTTTTTTCAACTTATTTATATTGTTGATGTCTTTATGCGGTGATGGTGCTAGTGCACCTGAAATTAGACACGCAACGCCATATGGCAAAGCCATAGTTATTGGAGAGGGACTTTTCGGTGTGTGCTAATCATTGATGATAATGCGAGATTTGGTAGTTACCATTGTGCTTGGATGCTATGATAGTTTCGTATTTGAGGAATGAGCCAAGTTGATTCTCTTTTTAGATTTTCTTGCGTTGTGAGATTTGCATTTTTACTTTGATGTATCTCTCTCTTTGATATGAAATGAAGATATTCATTTCCCCCCCAAAAAAAAAACTTGCACTTACTAATTGATGATTGTGGAAATTGAAGATAGTGGTCGTCTGGACGAAACTAGTAGTTATTAATTCATCAACAATGGAAGCTTTGTGAATCGGCCAAGACATGTTTTCACATGTCTCTCAGCCAAGAATGTAGGCTTCGGTCATAAATTTTTCAACTAAGCCAAATTTAATCCTAAATCCTTTTGTATTATTACCAATAATTTTTGCTAGAAATCACTATCGTGGGCATTTGCCATTCTATGTAGCTCGGCTAGCGCTAACATATACATTTTTAAAAATATTATAAAAATTTATTTCTTTCTATTTTTCCCATTCATTTTGGCCTGAGGGTTGCACCCCTCGCTGACAACAAAAAAGAAAGGAAAAAAAAGAAAGAAAAAGAAGAGAAAAAGAACTCATCTTTTTTAAAAAAATTGTCAAAAAATTTCCACGTCAATGCTCACCGTGTTTCAACAAAACAAAAACGTTCACCATGCTACTATTGGGATTCACATAACACGTACGGGAAAAAATAAAATAAATAAACGCAGCGAAAATAAATAAATACCCATACATATATCTCCAGAGGTGTAATTCATGCGTTTCAATCGACAATCATAATAAATAAATAGAGTTAATGGGTTACCTCTTGAAGCGTGCTTGAATAATGAAAACGGTTAAGATGTTCTTCGATCTAAGCCCCACAAGTATCGAGCATCTAGTTCAGACACACCGCCAATCACAACGATGAACGGAAGAACGAATACGCGGAAGTTGCCACTCAATTGTGCTAGCAATTCGCGGTGATGCTTTCTCTCCGCGCTCTCTATGTTTTTTTTGTCACCACAAGAGCAAAAAAAAATTTAGAGAGATCAAAATTTTCTGCTCACAAATATACACCCTAGATCCAACGATCTAATCCTTGATTATGCATTGCACACATATATACATGTATAATTTTAGGATCCGATCCTAGAATTATGCTGCCATATAATTAGGAATTTAGCCCACAAAAATAAAAGCAATTAATTATCGTAATTACGGCAATTAATCAATTTAGCCTTTAATGGGCTTAAATTTCCAACAGCTAGATAGGACGATTGACATCTACTTTAACGATTCTCGGCCAACATGGAGGTGGATGGACTGAACTGGTACCAATGTAGAATGATTTAGGAACAAATTGGTCCAATTGAAATGTATGGACTTAATTGGTATCGATGACTTTTTTGATAACTTTTCCCTCTTATTGCTTGTGAACCTCGAGTGACATAGTTGGTTCATTTGCTGGGTCTTCTTGAACGGCACAATAAATTGATGTGTACGTTTTTTAGCACTTCAACTCCATCACTGATGCGACCCTCTCGAATGGGTGGTCGGGAATGATGGATTGTGGAGGTAATGTCGAGTTGAGGACCAATGGTCCTCTGTTAGCGCGGGTTCTTCCAAATCCTTACATCGATTTTGAGATTTCATTTCAATTCAATTAACCCTACGAGGATTTTACACTAGGAGTCGTCACTAGCCTATTGGGGTCGGTTAGAAATGGGGTGAGGTATGGAAGTACAACTTACTTTCTATGATACCAGAGATCTAGGACCGATGACGTAATTACACTAATTATCCAACTAGTGCCCTTCCGGTACCTAAACTTGACTATTTGTCAACTATGTATCACATACAGTCTTCTTATCCAACTATGAGTCCTAAGATTCACATCCGCATAGTGTCTATGCAATGTTTTTATATTTATTATCCTAAAGTGTAACCTAAACATTCAACTAATAAAATGAATCACAACACAAAAATGATATAAAAGCAGTCACAACAAACACGCCAAGGGTCGTAACCCGAAAGATGTCGGGCAAAAAATATGACATGGTCTCGTTATTGATACCCCATGACAGCAACCCCTATGAGCTTGACTTTAAGACTACACTGTCTTAAAATGGGTAATGTGGGTTATCGAATCTTTTGAGAAAATTGAAGCCCTAGGTCGTTACTTTGTCGTCCTAAGCCCTGGGACATGTTCCCCCGTGAAGTTAATCTGATACCAAGTCGGGCAAAAAATATACAAGGCTTCGTTCTTTAGCCCCGGGATATGGTCCCCATGAGCTTATGCTAGAGACTAAGTCTAGTTCCTTAAGCTAGATTAAAATGGACCCAACTTCTACTCTTTTTAGCAAATCAATTTAGCCGTTGAAGTCAATCAATCTAAGCCCCACAGATTTGGTCGCAAAATATGATTGCATATACAATCAAATCTTAGGTTTCCAATCATAGAATAGCTCAAACTATGGATAACTCGTCTTTAGAATGATTGTCAATCAATCGAGATATCGTGCGTAATTAACATCTTCCGCGTAGATATTCTTTGAAATTGAATCTATCAATTATTTCTAAGTTAGAAATCCATACCTAATTACTAGCTGCCAAATAATATGAATTAACTCATCTCGGAATTTTTTCTTGTGAATATAATGATAAGGTTTTTTGTCACATGCAGTATCGTCGATCTGCTTATAACAATAGTCTTTGATTATAGTTGGCTTCCGGGTGATATCAGGTTTCCCGGTGCTATCAACCGTGCCCCAGTTGGCAAAACGAGTACATTGGTGAAGTAGATCCTGTAGACTCTTTATATTGGGGAAAATTATCAAAAAAGTCCTAAACCTATTGCATTTTTGCCATTTCGGTCCGAAATCTTTTAATTTTGTCAATTCAATCCTAAATCTTTTGAATTTATGCTAATTCAGTCCTAAATCTTTTTTTGTGCCAATTCAGTCCTAAACTTATTGCATTTATGCCAATTTAGTACTTTCGGCCAATTTTAGTCGGTCGGCGTAGACGTGGATGCCAAGTGGTGCTGATGGAGAACTTTAAAGTATTATTTTTTAGTTTTCAATTTTTTCATCTTATTGTTCATCTTCTTCCTCCATGTGTTTGCTTTCTTTTTGTTTTTACTGTTCAACTTTCTTCTTCGCTGGAGTTGAAGGCTAGAGAGCACTGGCGCCGTTGCCGCTGCCACTGGACGAAGTCGCCACCGTGAGGCTGAACCACCCAAGGCTTGGCGAGGCTCGAAACTGAGTCAGATCTAGGCAAGATTTTGTTTTATTTAGGCTTAGATTTCATTGGGAGGGACGGAATTTCAATGAATGTTGGACCTTGATTCCGTCTACGTGCAAGGAGGGTAACGATTTCTCTCGGACACTCCCAAGATGAGAATAATCGGCAAGAACCGTTTTCTCAGGCCTTTCTTGATTGTGCTCGGGCGGTGGCTCGTCCTGGTCGACTCGGCATGCAACACCAGGCCGTTGACCGCGATCTCATCTCTATAGTGTTCGGCTTCATCTCTGGCTTGGACCCTTCCTGGCTTCACTCCAACCCTAACTCTACCTGCTCCTTACCCATTGACGAAATCCGCCTCCAAACAAAATATCGCCTAGATCTAGTTCGAGCGAGCCTTGCTCAGCCATGGGGTACTTTAGCCTCGTCGTGCCGGCCTCGTTCAGCGAAAGCTGCGGCTGCGCCAATGTTCGCTAGCCTTGGGCTCCAGGGAAGAAGGTAGATGAACAGTAAAAATAAAAGAAAGAAAATGCAAGGATGAAGAAGATGAACAGTAAGATGAAAATTTGAAAAATAAAAATAAAAAATAAAAGAATACTTAAAATTGCCACGTCAGCGCCACTTGGCACCCACGTCAGTGCCGATCAGTCAAAATTAGCCGGAAAGACTGAATTGACATAAATGCAATAGGTTTAAGACTGAATTGGCACAAAAAAGGTTTTTGACTGAATTAACACAAATTCAAAAAGTTTATGACTGAATTGGCAAAATTAAAAGGTTTAGGACTGAATTGACAAAAGTGCAATAGGTTTAGGGCTTTTTTTTTTTTTGTTGACAATTTCCCCCTTTATCTTGGCATCTCCAAGTCTTGATGAACTTCCCATTCTTCTAGACTTATTCACATAGGTCCTTCCATCTATTTTGAATCTACTCATTTTGGACATTCAAGTTACTTTTGAGTCGAGGCATAAACAACACTTGCATATATCGAGTTCTTAAGGAATCATGAATTGTTCTGGCATCTTCAAAATATACTAAGGGATTTTTTCACAATATGAACCACCCAAATTATTATAGAGTTTGTATTGTGAAGGGATAAAAGCGTGTTATGTCATTTTAATTTGAATAATATCCTGCTTTTTTCGAAGTACAACATTTCAAGTTTGCTTCTACCTTGCAAGAGAACTAGTAATCAACTACTTAAGTCTATATAAGCGAAGATGGGTGATAAGTATTGTGACTAAAGTGATTTTATCTTAAGGTTCTTTCCTAAGTTGCTAAGGCAAATCATCCCTATCCCTTTAATGGGTTCATTTTTTAATATTTCTGAGCATTGAATAAAAAATAACAATATGAACGTATGAGATAGTACTAGTAGCGTAAAGTTGTAAATCTCCGCAACAAAGAAAATAATGTAGAGAGAAGCATGGAACAAAATTGGAAAATGCACGTAGTATTGGTTCATTATAATACGGGCATCTAATAAGTTCCAAGAAAGTTCTCCTTAAAAATAGTAAAATTCGATAAATTATGCGCCCAAAAGGGTAAAACATATTGGGCCTACCAGATGATATCAGAGTTAATAATATGTTCATCTCAATCTTAGATAATCTTCCATTGAAAAAAAAATTCAAAAAAGTTCTAAACTTATTATGGTGATACCAATTTAGTTATAAACTTTTTAAATTGAATCAATTTAGTCCAAAATATTTTTAAATTAATACCATTTAGTCCATCCGGCTAATTTTAGCCGAAAATAATTAATGTGGAAGTTGGACGTCCTATGTGGTATGATTGGTGCTGACATGGATATTTTTTTATAATTTATTTATTTATTTTCCTTTTTTATTTCGTTTCATTTTGGCCAGTGAGGGCTAGTAAGAGCTTGTCGGTCGAAATGAAAAGAAAAAGAGAGAGAAAATAATACAAAATAAAAAGAAAATAAAATCAAAATTAAAAAATTTATGAAAATTTAATTTGTTTAATATTGTTATTTAAAAATATCCATGCAAATATCGGTTATGCCACCTAAGACGACTAACATTCACATAGGATTGCCGACATTTATGTGGAACTAATATAATATGTTCATTTTTTTCCCTCTGCCCTTGTTATAAGAAGAGTTTGAGTAGAAATAGCCCTTCTTTGCCAAAAGATCATCGCAAATTTGCCACTTCCTTCCAATTCAAGCGGGGTGGCGATTCGACCCAAAAAAAGAAAGAGAAAAAAAGAGGGGGGGGGGGGGGGGGGGGGGTGTGGTTGGCGATCGCAATCTGACTTAGAGCGTTTTGTCGGGGACGACAAAGTCGCATCCACAATGAGAGGTTGGGTCCGCTCTTGCAGAGCTTGATAAGGGAAAGGAGAGGATCGCTTTCCCACGTGCTTAATCTAGAAACTTTGTGTCTGAATCCCGCGTTTTAAATGGTTTTCTTCCGGGAATCACGTCACCCCCACTCGGACCGTTTCCACCACGTGTTTAATTCAGAAAACCCTTGTCTGAATTCTGTGTGTGAGATGCTTTTCTTCGGGTATCACGTCAACCCCCACTGTCTTCTACGCCAATACAAGCGCACTAACAAGCAAAAGCCGCCTCAAACCCTCTCTCTCTCTCTCTCTCTCTCTCTGTCTCTCTCTCAAGTGCAGTTGCAGCATTTGATGGATGTTTCCTTCTTCCATAGACCTGATCATCGCGAATGAGAAGGACGTGTAACTTGCAGCTTAGTCTGCAGTTTGCTTCAGCTTCTCTCTCTTCAATGGATTCCCGTCACCCAGACCATCATCCAGATCAGTAAGCTCTCTCTCTCTCTCTCTCATGGCGTGAAATATATTCCTGGCGTTACCGTAAAAGCTTCAGCTTTTTAAAGGAAAAACAGACGCCCCGACAGCAAAACATGATCTTGATTTGATGCTGTTGTGGTTAGGATGGAGGGGTCGAGCGGGAGGCAGGACGAGCAGCAGCAGCTGACAATATTCTACAACGGCGATGTCTGCGTTTGTGATGTTACTGAGCTACAGGTACCCTGGACCGCTTAGATTTAGGCCAAAACCACAATTTTTTTTTTCCGAAGTATACATAGCGCATGGGATGATGGATGGATTGAATTGATATAAATTTAACAGGTTTATGGCTTAATTGACAAAAAAAAATTTAGAATTGATTTAGTACAATTACAATAGGATTAGAATTTTTTTGGTAATTTTCTCAATAAAAATAACGTGTTAGTTTACTCAAACTATATAAAAACCAAATTTGCTAGTTGTTGGAAATTTCTCGAGGTTTGTCACTTCAGTACTGCCTGCCGACATGCCCCTCGCCATGACCATTAAACTATGTACGCGGCGCTGATTTTCCTCGGAAACGTTGCTCATGAATATTTTTTCGTGGAATTATACTATGTACATAATCGCTCGCTCGTTCTTGTTTGTCACAGGCGAGAGCCATTCTAGTGCTTGCAAGCAGAGAAATGCCGCAAAGAATGACAGCTACAACGGCCGTGGCCGGCTCTCGGCGGCCCAATTCACCAAGCAGACGACCACCACCAGTTGAGTTCTATAGCCCCACGGGCACCAGCCTTTCCATGAAGAGATCGCTCCAGCAATTCCTCCAGAAAAGAAAGCTTCGCTCCCGAGCTACGTCTCCCCATCGCATGGATCAGTAGTAATTCAATCCATCACGCGGACAATTTCTCGATAGGCCCTTCAATGGAGTTCAGTTGGATGGATTAGGCGTTGCCAATTGAGCGAACTCACGAGGTTCTCTAGCCTATTTTGAACGTATATTTCGACTCGAGTGTGGACTTTTGTTCTATGTGGTAATTAATTGATCATGGTAGATGTCCTGAACTTTCTGTGAAGCCTAATCTCGACTTGACGGACTGAGGAAACGCCATGTATCGATCTAATTTGGGTTGAAGATGTAAGTTGGATGTGTAAGTGATGCAGCAGCTGCCTTTTCCCGACAACCTTACTAATTGATTTACTTGCATAAACTATTTGTTTAACATCACTTGGAAATTAGGATGTTCATCTTCATGTTTTATTCTTCGAGCTTATAAATAGCGGCAGTGTTTGCCAAGTTTGACCCTACTGTTGGACAATAATGGCCGGACTGGATGAACAAAATAATCAGGCTTTGAGGCGTGATAACACTCTCTTTAATGAATTATTTGTCCCACAACGTTGCTAATGTTTACCGGCAAAGATTCTCTAGGATACAACGAAGTATCAAGCGAGATTATTAAATAACAATTTTAATAAATCTCCAAGAACTCTACGGGAAATAATTAGAAAGAGAAAGGCTGTATCTCTCGAGTTTTTTCTTGAACGAAACTTGAAAATGAGGAAGTGTTTTTAAAATGAACAGAACGCTAAAATATATAATGAGAAATGAACAAACCTTTTCGCGTCCGAAAATGTGTTAATTCTTAAGCAACTCTTCGTGTTTAAAACTGTGACATTCTGATTTTCAATCAACTTCAGACTCTGTAATGAGAAGTTTATTTATATCAAGCGATGTATTTCAGTTGTATTCCACTCAAATCTGATCAATTTGAGCAGACTAACCAAAGAGGAAAGGCTAACGCAATACGAGATACGTGGACCTAAGCGACTCGAATAGGAAATGACGCTTTGACCATAAGGATTGTCGAGGGGATATTTAGGACCGCAAAAAGGCCGATCTAAGAACGATTAAGGATTACCATGCGAGCGTCGTGCGGTTGGAGCGCGGGTGATGCCGCTTAACCAACGTACGATTTGCAAAATTATCCTAAATCGGACTGTGACGATCGAGACCACAGGGACTAGCGATAAGCCCTCGCGATTACATGACAACCAAGGCCGCCATGAATTGACGAGCTCTAAACGTGATGAGAATCACGGGGTCGATACGCGTATAGTCTGCAGAAGCCGCCCGTCGGTTCGGAATAGGTTGGAATCACGTCTAGTAGAAGGAACGATCAGAATTGAGTCTTGAAAAGTTTGAAAAAGGAAAATCAAGAATTTCAACGTCAATTGGATTGACCGTCGCCCTATCGAAGAAGTCAGAAACGAGAAAAACGACGTTCCGAATATCGGAGGTAAAAAGACCAAAATGCCCCTCAAGCTTAGGACTTTGTCTTTATAATTGAAGGAAGGGCAAAATGGACATTTCTCCTCCCCCAAGCTGCTGCAAATTGAAGAGCAATTGATGGCCATTGGATGCCCTTGAGAAGAACAATGGACAAGTGTCAAGCATCCAAGGGTAGTAGATCATTTCACCAATTAATGCCCACCTACTAATCACCTCAATTAATTTAAAATTTTGGGATAATAAACAGCCCTCTCTCTCTCCTCAAACCCCCCCATTCGGCCATTTTTGTTCCCCCAAAGACTAGACCAAGCTTCTTCTTCTTCTCCAGTTTCTGCTCCACCCGACCCCGCCGGACGCCGCCGTTCGGTCCGTACGACTGCCACCTCCGACCTTCCCCTGCTGCCGGCCAACTACCCAGACGTAGCCCCACGTTTTGCCGATATCCTCCAACTGGAATCAGGTCATTTGGAGCTCTGAGAAATTCGGGACAAGCATTCTCCCACAGGTCGATAGAATCTGTTCCAATTTGAGGTAGGTTCAGTTCTGAACCTTTTAGACAGCCGAAAACTTGAAATCTTTAGCTCAAATTTTGTGGATATCAAGTAGACATATAGATGGTTCTGTGATAAAAATTTGGGATTTATTTGATAAGTTTTTGACCATGAACAACCGTTGTATATTATGCCCAAAATCTGTCGGTATTTTGTGTGTGAGTGCTCCGGCGACTTCCGACGACTTTCCGGCAATCGCGCGACTTAAAACTCACGGTGAGACTTCCAAACTCTTAGGTAGACATTATAAGAGGTAGAATGGTGTATATTTGATGGATTTGAGATAGATTAAGGCCGGTTGGACCCGGCATGAACAGAACCGAATGGAACCGGTTCAATGCTAGGCCAAACCAGTTCTGTGGAGGGCTGAATAGGCTGGGATTGTGTTGTAATTTGGTGTGTATGATGTGTTGCGATGATGAGGAGTATTTAATGGATGATTTGGATGGATGAATGGAGGGATTGAACTTGAAATTTGACAAAATTGATTAATTATCCTAAGTTGCGCGACGGATTGACCTTGGACTTGAGTTGGCCGAACCTTAGGAGGTGCAAGGAGGAGTAATTTGCGTTATTAAGTGAAAGTAAGGAATTTCCTAAATCGAGGCTAGGGGGATTGAACTCGATTGAGTAAGTTGAGGGCCGAACGGAACGATTTATGAGAAAATCCTCGCATGTAATAGCTTGATGCACCCTTGGACATTATAGAATGATTGTTTGACCTAGCCTATGTGTGAATGGTCTGAGTGCCTGAGTACTATTTGAATTGAATTGCATGCCACGAAATTTATTAAACATATTATCATTCGCATTGGCCATTGGTTATGAAATTTGATTTTTAAAAATCAAGTTAATTGATATGATGTGGCATGAGACATAATTGTGACATTGCATGGCATGGCCCTGAGGCGTATGAGACGCGGGGCGGAGGTTGAGACCCTGATGCGACGAGGTCGCGGGGTGGATTATGAAAAGGTGGCGTCCTGATGCGACGGAGTCGCGGGGTTAAGATAGCCACAGTCCTGATGCTATATAATCGCGGGACAGAATATGAGCTCATAGACTCTGCCTGGAAATTGAACCAGAGCCTGATGCGTTTACGCGGTCCGAGTCTGATGCGATCTAATCGCGGGCTAGAGAATGAGGCAGACAGAGATTGATTGGTGTGGTGAAGTGACAGGCCGAGCATATACGTGCAACTGTGTGTGACATGAGAATATAAATGCATGTCTGTCCTCTATGCATTATTGTTTATTGAATTATGACTGTCATGTCCGCGTGAGTTCATGAGTTGGATAGGTTGAGTGACTTGACTGCCTGAGTGGACGGTCAACCTGACCTAGGGTTAGGTTTTTCTTACTGAGATGTGTATCTCACCCCTTTTGGGGAAATTCTACTTTACAGATCCTAGGCAATAGCAATGTGGCCTATCAGATTCGGGGACCCGCAGGAGATGACGGCGTATTACGATGAGTTCCCCGATAGGCAGGGTAATATATACATAAGGAAATGTACAATAGTTTGGATAGATGAGAGCGAACCTGACTGGAAGCCTCATCGGTTTGGGGCTTGGTTTAGATAGGACGGGGATAGGAAGGTCGGGCCGCTGAAGCCCCATGAGGTTCCAGAGAGTGTCATACCTCCTTGGTGTCAGACAATAGCAGACCAGGAGTTGTCCGAGGGCTCAGTGGTTGGTTCGAGGAACGGCCCGGAGCGGACGCCGACAGCTGAGTTTCCCGTACCACCGCCAGAGGATGAGGTCATCGTGGTGGAGCCGTCCGAGAGAGATCCATCCGAGCTGGACCAGGAGGCGACCGTGGAGGGAGACCGGGCTGAGCAGTCGCAGGAAACGACCATGAAAGATTCTGTGGAGGTTCCATCAGAGACTTTCTCTTAGTACGAGCCGTCAGAGGAGAGCGAGGACACCGGAGATTCCAGCAGTTCTTCCTAGGCGATTTCGGATGATGACATGACTTTTTGACTGGCGACCTGATCCCCTTTCCCTAGTGGATTTTGTGGACATCTTTTGACTTGTTTACCCGTCGCCTTGGTGTATAGCGGTTTGTAGTAGATGTGACCAGTTGATATTGCTGTACGACCTTTTGATGTTATCCAGTCCTGCTTAGTCTTGGGATATATATATTCATGTGGTAAGGGGAGTTGTTGGGAAACGCTTTCGTGTGCTTAATGTTATCCAGTCCTGCTTAGTCTTGGGATATATATATATATATATATATATATTCATGTGGTACGGGGAGTTGTTGAAAAACGCTTCCGTGTGCTTAATGTAAATTATTTCATCTCTCGATCTTCCTTTATATATAAGTGGATCATTGAGACCGCCGAGAGATTGTTGTGGGTTTGCTTGCAGGGATGATTGCGTGCTCGCGATGGGGCGCGGGGCGTGACAAAAACAGTTTATTTAAACACACATTTTCAGAATTTTTCGAAGACAATCTTCTGTATGAAAAATTGCAACCCTTCATGCTCAATAACGGATAGTTCAAACATACATTTTCATGTACGAAACTGTACATCCAATTATACCTTTTCACAAACACAAGCACTCCAAAGGTCACAAGAGTGTCAGTTTGGTAGTTATGTTCGAACAAACATAAACCTTCCAAAGATGTAATAAATATTTATATCCATGAATAGTCACACTGTTCCAAAGAGTCACGAAATTCATTTATAAAAAGGAAATTATTTTGAAATAAAATAAAATAAAAATAATTGTTGAATAGAGCTAATTCCGCACCGTGCAAGCATGCAAAGTGCTAAATGCGTCTAATAATCGTGTTAAAATCGCGCAATCGCACGCATACCCGCATGCGGGTATAGTAGGGTGTAGCCCACTTGCCCATTTCTTTCTTTGAAATACAATATTATACTTCTAACTAATAAAATGAATTGGTCTTTACCTTTTATTCTATGTAGGATAGAAAAGTCAATATTTTGTTTGTTTTAGAAACAAACTTCAACAATCCCCCACTTTGTTTATAAAACAAAATAACAAAATAAAATTTCTTAAAAAATATAGCCAACATTTCCTTGAGATCAATATACTTACATAAATGTCTCTTTCGAGTTAAACCTTTATTTAGTGTAAGTATCTCAAAACTCTATCAAAATTACAAGTAGCTTGGCTTTAAACTCATTACTCTAAAAAAATAGAATCGAACATACCGTACATACACTAACCTCTTGTTTCAGCGAGAAGTTCATAATTACTTAGCACTATTATGACCTTGTGCTTGTTCCTGTTTCATGATCTCTCTAAAAGTAACCATAACTTTCGTAAGAAGCGGCACCACTTCTAAACTCATATAGGTGAAGTATTACCACGTGTTTCTGTTACTAATAAACACACAACTAAAACGTATTATATTTCATTAAGAGTATAACTCAACCTCTAAAACGTAACAGATATACTGACTTCTCATACCCGGGCTAGTGTCAGGATCAAATAATCACTTTCAGTAACTTATTTTTACCCATTAAATCTTATAACTAGTGATGTGCCAATATCATGTTGGGTTACCATTATTGGTGATTTTAGTCAAAGGGTTTCAGCCCCATTTCTTTTGAGGTCACCTTTACCACATCTCTTGGAAGAGCCTTTGTAAAGGGATTAGTCAAATTATTGCTTAACCTAACGTAAACAATTGTTATGGTACCATCTTGAATCAATTGTTTCATGTATTCATGTCTTAGATAATGTGTCTAGACTTACCATTAGAAATGCTACTATAAGCCTTTGCTAAAGTAGCTTAACTGTCACAGTGAATAGAAATAGGAGGCATAGGACTAGGCCACAATTTAATGTCCATCAACAAATTTCTTATCCACTCAGCCTCTTTTCCACTTGTTGCTAAAGCAATAAATTCGAATTCCATAGTTGAGTGAGTTATGCATGTTTGTTTCTTGCTCGCCCAAGAAACAACATATCCACCTAACATGAAGATCCATCCAGAAGTAGAATGTTTATCTCCCACACTAGAAATCCAACTAGCATCAGTGTATACTTCTAATACGGATGGATAATTATTATAGAACAATCCCAAGCTTTTTGTCCTCTTAAGATAACCAAAAACTCTGGTAATGGCTTTTCAATGTTCTGTATTTGGATTGCTAGTGTATCTACTCAACTTACATACGGAAAAGGCAATATCAGGTCTAGTACAATGCATTGCATACATTAAAGACCCTATAGCACTCGCATATTCTAGTTGTGCTACTGCTCTACCGTATTATAATTTAATTTGACACTGGTATCATAAGGAGTACTCATTTCTTTGAAACCAAGATGTTTAAATTTATGTAACATTTTTTCAACATAATGACATTGACTCAAAGAATAACCCACACTATGCCTTTTAACTTTAATACCTAAGATAGTATCTACTTCCCCAAATCTTTCATTTTAAAATTTGAAATTAGATACTTCTTAGTCTCAATGACTCAAGTCATATTAGTTCCAAAGATAAGCATATCATCAATATATAAACAAAAAACTCAATAATCTTTAGTGAATTTAGAATAAATACACTTATCAGTGCTATTATGCTTGAAACCATTAGACAATATGACTGAATCAAATTTCTCATGCCATTGCTTCGATGCTTGCTTAAGCCCGTAAAGAAATTTGACTAATTTATATACTTTCCTTTCATTTTCGAGAAGAACAAAACCCCCTGGTTGTTCCATGTAAATTTCCTCATTTAAATCTCCATTTAAGAATGCAGTCTTGACATCCATTTGATGAACGCAAAGATCATAAATGGATGCTAATGCAAAAAGAATTCGAATAGATGATATACGTGCTACAGGAGCATAAGTATCAAAATAATCTATTTCTTCTTTTTCTCTATAACCCTTGGCCACTAGTCTTGGTTGAAAAGCTTGGATGGAACCATCAAAATTGTATTTTCTCCTGAAAACCCATTTGCACCCAATAGGTTTAGATACTTTAGGTAAGTTTGCTAATACCCAACTATTATTGGACATAATTTGAGTCCATTTCGTCATCTATTGCCTTTTTCCAAAAGAAAACATCTCTAGAAGACATAGCATCACTAAAACTTTTAGGATCGTATTCTATACTTAATACTAATGGATATTTACTTACCACATTATTATCTCTGTCTCCTTCAACAAGAAAAACGTGAGTAATAAAGTCAGGACCAAAATCTTTCACTTTTATTGCTCTAGTGCTTCTCCTAGTTTCAGTCATGTCTTTAGAATCATTTATTGTTTTTTCATGAGAATCTACGTGTGTTTCTATGGATTCTGAATTGTTCATATCTTGCATGTGAGGATTATTCTCAAGAATTTCAGAATCCATAGAACATTTATTCTCAAAGAATTCAACATCTCTTGATTCTACAACAACATTTGACTCTAAATCAAGAAGCCTAAGCTTTATTGTTTTCAACATATCCAATAAAGGCACTTTCGATGGCTCTAGGACCAAGTTTCGTTCTTTTTGGGTCAGGAACTCTGTAGTATGCCAAACACTCCCACACTTTAAGATATGATAGGTTTGGTTTTCTACCTTTCTACAATTCATAAGGACTAATTTTGTTTTTCTTGGATGGTATTTTGTTATGAATATAACATACAGTAAGCAATGCTTCACCTCATAAATTAATTGGTAGCTTTGAATTAGAAAGCATACAATTAATCATTTCTCCAAGAGACCTATTTTTTCTTTCAGCCAAACCATTTTACTGTGGAGTGTATGGTGCTGAAGTTTGATGAACAATACCATGTTCTTCGCAAAAGTCTGAAAATTCATTTAGGAAATATTCTCCGCCTCTATCTGAGCGCAGAACTTTAATTTTCCTTTTAATTGGTTTTCCACTTCAGCCTTATATTTATTAAACATAGTAAACGCCTCATCCTTCGATCTTAGGAGATAGACATATAAATATCTACTACAGTCATCCACAAATGTTATGAAATACCTTTTATCACCACGTGTTAACATGCCGTTAAATTCGCATATATCAGAATGGACCAAATCTAATAAATTCGAATTTCTTTTAACACTAGGAAATGATTTCTTTGTTAATTTGGACTTAGCACAGTTTCACATTTATCAAATTTTCCATTAAAGTTTATCAAGTCTAACTTTTTCATATTATGTAAATAACGAAAATTTAAATGTGCTAATCTATTATGCCACAAATGAGGAGAATTGACAATATAAGAAGAAGAGAGAATATTATTATTAATACTCAGTTAATACATGTCTTCATTGGAGTAACCCTTTCCCACAAACAACCTATTCTTTGACAGAATAACCTTATCGGACTCAAACAATAACCGAAAACCCCTTTTACAAAGCAAATCAACAGAAATCAGATTTCTCTTGATTTCGAGTGCAAACAGTACATTAAGAAGGTAAACCTTCTTTCCAGAAGTAAAGTCTAAAGTAACTGTGCCGGCAATCTTTGCAAGAACTTTATTTGCCATCTCGACCTCTTGAAGATGCGCTTCAACAGTCTATTCAAAATGCTTGAACACTGATGGATCCTTACATATGTGCACAGTTGCACCAGAATCTATCCACTAAGAGGATTTGACAGAAGCAGAATTAACCTAAGAAATCATGGCCATAGAATCCTTGTCTTTACCAGAAATATTCATGTTTGAAAACTTGGTTGAAACAATGGCCACATAGTTTTCTTCAACCATATTTGCATTTGCTTTGACTGTAGAAGTATTCTTGTCCTTGAATGTGCTCTTGCGATGCCTGCACTCCTTTGCATAGTGACCCTCCTTGCCACAAACAAAGCAAGAGCCCTTTTTCTTCTTCTATGGCTTCATAAAATTATGCCCTCTCTTGTGTTTCAAGTTTTGGTGGGTTTTGGATTGAAATCCATTTCTCTCCATAGAATTCACTTTAGTATCATATAAAATAGACTTATCAAGTAAACGTGACTCGTCCTCAATGCGAAGATGTTTCTGAATTTGTTCCAAAGTGATATCCTCATATTTATGCAGCATTCTTTTTCCATAATCTTTCCAACTAGGAGGCAATTTTCTATAATTGCTCCAACTTGAAAAGATTCTGCAATATCTATCTTGCGAGCACGAATTTATTGACCAGTACTTGAAATTCGTGGACTTGCTCCAACAAGGGTTTAGAATCAACGAACTTGAAGTCAAAATACTTAGCAATGAAATATTTGTTCGTACCTTGCTCTTCTGCTTTATACTTGAAATCGAGTGCATTCCATATTTCTCTAGCAGATTTCATCTTAGTGAACAAGTCATAGAGACACCGGATAATGTGTTCAGTATATGGTCTCGACAAAGTAATTCGTCCTCTTCACGTTTCTTCCTTTCCTTGTTGACCCTCTCGACATCTTTTGCACTAGGCTCTCCTCCTGCAGTGGTAGTCACCAGATCCTCTATAGGCACCAAATTGGGATCGAGGATGTAAGAAATCTTTAGGGCAGTAAGGAGAAACAACATCTTGTCTTTCTAGCGAGCGAAGTTGTTGCCATCGAACCAGTCCAATTTCACCATATCCTGGTTCATAACCTTGATTGATTCTGACTCCATTGTTGAACGAATAATTCCTTAAAATTGTTGGAAAATAATGGCTGAACTGGATGAATAAAAGAATCAGACTCTGAGGCGTGATAACACTTTCTTTAAGGAATTATTTGCCCCACAACGTTACTAATGGTTACCGGCAAAGATCCTCCATGATACAATAGAGTCTCAAGCGAGATTATTAGATAACAATTCTAATAAATCTCCAAAAACTCTTTGGGAAACAATCAGAAAGAGGAAGGCTATATCTCTCGAGTTTTTTCTTGAACGCAAATTGAAAATGAGGAAGTGTTTTTAAAATGAACAGAACGCTAGAATATATAATGAGAAATGAACATACCTTTTCGCGTCCGAAAATGTGTTAATTTTCATGCAACTTTTCGTGTTTAAAACAATTTATTTAAACATACCTTTTCAGAATTTTTCAAAGACAATCTTCTGTACGAAAAACTACAATTTCGCACCGTGCAAGCGTGCAAAGTGCTAAATGCTAAATGTTAAATGCGCAATTGCACATGGGTATAGTAGGGTGTAGCTTACTTGCCCATTTCTTTTTTTGAAATACAATATTAACCTTCTAACTAATAAAGTGAATTGCTCTTTACCTTTTATTCTATGTGGGATGTAGAAAATACAATATTTTATTTGTTTTAGAAACCAACTTCAACACCTACTTCTTCCCTGCCTGCATTGGCTTTTCTGTCCTTTTCATGTAACTCTCTAGTTTCTCCATCCTTTCTTACTGTCCGATACCTTTTATGTTCTTAAACATTTCTTACTACGCTTCTCGTTGTGCGATATTTAGGATAAGAACAGGATCTGCTCCAATTTACTTGATTTCAAAGTAAGATTCATTCTACATCAATTTGGTATCGGTGCTGAAAGTCCAGATTTCCATTAAATTGGCACATATGAAACTATTGTTACACAACCCAGGAAGTCAAAGTTTTGAGAATAACGACACCAGGGGAGCGCATGACAAAAGTTTTATTTCCTTGTTTTTCTATTTTTTTTTGGTTCGCCCTTTAGGGAACATATTTAGAATATAAATTCGTTTGGTAACGCAATATCATTTTATATTTACGAGACAAATTTTTGACTAAAAAATAGGTTTATAATAGAAATAAAAAGTAAATATTTTCTGCTTTTTCTAGAAAGAAAAATAAGAGTTCTTCCTATTGCCCCATCTCTCTCGCGGCCCTGCCGTCAATCGCCAGCCACCGTCTCCGGTCTCTGGCCATTGATCGTCAATCGCCAACCTCTTGTCCTGACCGCTAGCTACCGTTCACCATCTACCGTCTACCAGTCACCATTCACCATCCACCATCCACCGTTTGCCCATCCTAGCTCCCATTTGCCCTCCTTTTTAGCCATTTGTTGGTTGCCATCTGGCCACCGCCGTTCGCTGGCCAATAGTCGCTTTCGCCGGTCTTCGGTCCTCGGTTACCGTTTTTCCAACCACTGGCCGCCATACGCCATCCACCATTTGTTGATTGCCAGTTTCCACATGCCCATCATTATTCGTCGGTCGTCGTTCGCTCGCTATCAGTCTCCGTCCGCTGGCTATCAGTCTCCGTCCGCCCATCATCATCGGTTGATCGTCGGGTGCTCGTAGAAATTTTATGTCGTTATCAAACGAATTTTTCTCTCAGGAATAAAAATTTTGTGTTGTTATCAAATACGTGTCTCTACTCAGAAACCAGTCTAAAGAATAAAAACATGGCTAGAATTATAGTCCAACAAGAGAATGATTGTTATTATTATTATTATTTTATAACCAAGGTGTCCGGACCAGCTTGCGCTCACTTCGACTATTTCTCGGGGGAGACTAGCACAGCAACTCACCGCCATGACACTCCACTTAAATCACAGGTGCTCATTTGAGGAATCGAACTTGGGACCAGTACGCCTAACCACACAATTACAAGTGCGCCCTAACCAACTGAGCTACCCATGGGTGGGTAGAGAATGATTGTTATTTTTTTTTTTTTGGTAAGGAGAGAATGATTGTTATTTTTTTTTTGGTAAGGTAGAGAATGATTGTTATTATTTTTTTTTTGCTAAGGGAAAGAGAATGATTGTTATTTTTTTTTTTTTGGTAAGGAGAGAATGATTGTTATTTTTTTTTTGGTAAGGTAGAGAATGATTGTTATTATTTTTTTTTTGCTAAGGGAAAGAGAATGATTGTTATTATTATTATTTTTTTGGTAAGGTACGTATGAGAGAATGATTGTTATTTTTTTTGGTAAGGTTAATTTTTTTTTTGGTAAGGAGAGAATGATTGTTATTTTTTTTTTGGTAAGGCGAGAATGATTGTTATTTGCGTCTTATAAATGTAAAAAGTTTCATACGATGCTCGTTTTAATGCCAAAAGTTTTCGCTGGCTAACTTAAGTGCCAAATTGAAAAAAAGCTGATCACTTAGGGCGTGAATGATAACGATTTTGTTCCTAGGAGCTATTTCTAATCAAAAATATATTTTCCTATTTCTATTCCCTAAACGAGTTTTTTAGCATAGGAACACATATGACAACAACACAATTTCTTTTCTCGAAATAGAAATTCGCTTGACAATAGCATAAAATTTCTATTGCTATCATTCGTCAATGATCGGTGATCGAAGAATGGCGACTGAAAAAGGGACGTAAGAGAGAGTTAGACTGCACAAGAGAGAGAGAGAGAGGGAGAGATGAGAAGAATTTTTATATTTGTTTCAGAAACAGAAAAATATACAATTTCTACTTCCCATTTCTATTGCAAGCCTATTTCTATGCTAAAAAATCGTCCTGAAATTAGAAAAATGAAATGTTTGGGAGAGATGAGAAGAATTTTTATTTCTATTTCAGAAATAGAAAAATAAACAATTTCTACTTCTCATTTCTATTGCAAATCTATTTCTATGCTAATTTTTTTCCCTGAAAATAGAAAAATGAAATGTTTTTGCTAAAAGGCTTTTTATTTCAAACATTTCCCAAGAACAGAAAAATAAAAGAACAGAGAAATAGAATTTTTTTTGTACCTTGGACAAGTGACAACCATTCTCTTCCTAGAATTTATTTATTGCTGGAAATAGATTTTTCTATTTTTATTCACTAGGCAATCTCTAAGCATACACACGCATTTGATAATGATCCAAATTTTTTGTTCCCATAATAGAATTTTTTTTTATAACAGTATAAAATTTCTATGGTCGCCAGCCAGCGACTAGAGTTTGGCATTGATGACCAACGGACGGAGATCAGCGAACGATAGATGGCAAATAGAGAAGGGGCACGAGTACCGAAGATTGATGGTCGGTAACCAACGGAAGGTGGCCAGCGAATGGCAACCGACGGCTCGTAGATGGCGAACGGTGATAGGGACTAAGAGAGGTGACTAGTGATAAACAACACCGAGTGGCTAGTTACCAGTGGCAGGCGGCCGATAACCGGTGGCAATGACATGAGAGAAGGAGACTGCAGACGAGAGCAAGGGAGTGGGCGATAAGAATTATTATTTCTGTTTTTGTTCCAAAAATAGAGAAGTAGAAAATTTCTACTTCTTTTTTTTTCCCAACTTATTTCTTAGCAGAAAATTTGCCCTGAAAATAGAAAAATGAAATTGCATTATTAAACGTGACAAAAACACATTCCTAAATATTTACATTTGCGAATTGCGAAATATCATGTCCAAAATCAACATATAACACTGATCGAAAGTGTACATCACACAAAGAATAAAACATACCTTTGGTTTCACAAATTAAGAGTTGCGATGCAGCCCTCAAGAGAGTGATCTTCCACGGTTCATACGTTTATTCGAGAGAGAAACAAAGTGCCATCGTTGTGTTTTTTCACTGTTCTCTCTTTTTCCTTTTTGCAAGAGGAATGTCGGGCCTATTTAGTTTAGCTTTGGGGAAATATCCTTGAGAAAATGAAATGCTTTTGGGCAAAATGGGATTTTCGAAATGTAAATACTGTTTGATAAAGTGTACTTTAAAAATATATCGGAAAGCAACTTTTACAAAAATCATGTTTGGTAAAAAAATACCCTTTGTAAATAAGTTTGCTTTTTTAAAATTATTTTTATTTTTGAATAAAATTTATTTTTTATTTTGAATTATTTTATTTTTAAATTACTTTCTTAATTTTTTTCCTTCTTCCTTTCATAATTTCTTCTCAGCCTGTCGTTGGCCACAGGCCAGTCTCGACTTTGTTGGAGACTAGCGAGCTAAAGCACCAAGCCTCACTTGCTCGAAGGGTAGCTCAACCGACCTAGATTTGGCGAGGCTGAGGTTCGCATCACTGAGCCTCGAGCTCGCCGACCCGCGTGTCACGATTGATTATCGGGCAACCATCGTTGCCGAGGTCCATTATCGATTGAGGAGGGAGAAAGAACGAGAAAATAAAAAAATAAAATGTAGAAGAAAATAAAAATATTAAAAATATTATCGTTGCATTCTAAAATTGTAACTTTTCAAAGTACCTTCGGAGCTTCTACCAAGAAAAAAAAATACCTTAGAGTTACTTTAGGCTAAATTGAGAAAAAAAAGAAGTATTTGCATCCAGACGAGGGATTTTGGGTGGATTTAGTTTAGCATTTTGAAAGCCCATTGGAGCCCCAAAACCTATTGGGGAAAATGCAGATTGTTTGAAAGCGATTCTCAAGAGGCTTTGGAATGAAAGTTAGCTTGGGAATGTTAAAAGCTTAATGTTGGTTTCTACTAGCATTGAGCTTTCAGCATTTGGTCAAATGCTGAGTTATGATTTTTCCTTCCAAATCTATCCTCAATTATTTTTTCAAATTTCAATTTTGCCCATTATTTTTTGTTATAGTATTTTTAAATAAAAAATCTAAACCTAGGTTATAGTCGCCGGCCACCCAGATCTGCGGTCGTCGGCCAAAGTTGCTAGGGTTAAGGACCCTCGATCGCCCTCACCTAAGCCGCATGAGAATGGTCGCCGTGAGTCTTACTCATAGAATGGCAGAGGCAAATAGAGCTTTTGTGCATTTTCATTAATCTATGAACAGAGGACTCGAAGTTAGAAATATTTGAAGGAAAACCACTCGAGTCCTGTGGCTGTAAGCTTTATTGCATCCTTCCTCGCCATCAGCCCTTGGTTAGTATTCGTTCCTTCTAACTTTGCTTGTTAGATTCCATCCAACATATGACATAAGATCCCCCTTTGAGTGCATACCTCTAAGCTCTCTCTCTCCAATCTATTTTTGAAGGTTTAGTTTCCATTACGGAGTAGATTAGGTTAGTGTTCAGTAAGTTCCATCTGTCTAGCTGAATTGAATGAACTCCCTATTCCCTTTTGTTGAGAAGAATTTTCGGCTAATGATGCCTCGATCTCAAAGCCTCTGGAGTATCTTTTTGATAGACGCCTCTATCTGTATGGGGATTCCGCTGCTAATAGATCCCGTCCAGTGTCCTCCTCCTTCCCCCTCCACCTTCCAACCACCTATTGATATTAGAAGACCCAAAAGATTCCTCCAATGAATCATTTATGGGTCCAATGGAATTTATAGGTATATGAAGAAGCCCTTCAAATAGATATTTTTCTTTCGACCATATTTCGATTGTTAATACAATATATAAGGACTGCTACTACTGTGAATTGCGTGAAAGTAGAATACTCCAAATTCGGGGGTCCAAGAGTTTTATAAAATGTTCTTGGGGGAAAAAATGTGAATGAAAGATCCTATGGAATTGAATTGGGTCCATGAAGTGCTTTGCTTGGGGATGGAATGTGACTGAAGATTGATTGATGAAGGCCTCTCCTATTGAAGAACGAAAGAATAAGGAACCATTGCAGGCAGTACAGCAAAGCTTCATAGACAAGACTGCTCGCTCAGTGCTTACGAACGAAAAAGTCCTTGTTTGTCGACTAGGCGCTTCATTAAGAAATTCAAAAATTAGATTAGAAAATAGTCTTGCTATGAAAAAAAAAAGAGGGCTGGAATCTACACATTAATTCTTTTTCGCAATTTTTGTTGAACCACATGCATCAAAAGGTGCATGTACAACTCTTAAGGGATACAAATTTTATCCTAATCAAGTGCTCACCCTCGCGGGATCGCGACCCTTTGTTCTGGCCATTGTAGCACATGTGTCACCCAAGGCATAAGAGGCACGATGACTTGACGCCATCCTCACCTTCCTCTGCCCTAAACGGTATGAATATTTCATTTTATTGGTCCAATAATAAATTATTCTATAGACTTTTCTAATTGATAATAGAAATTTAAATACCCTCCAACTATATATAGAACGAAATGATCTTCTTTTGTTCCTAAGTTGAAAAGAGATCTCTTGACCAATCAGAGAAGCACTTTGATAAACAGGCGCCCAGCTAACGTGTGAAACACTCCGCCTGGGGAGTACGGTCTTAAGGTTATAACAAAACCGCAAGGATCTTGTTGAATTCGAACATATGTATATGTGTGTGTATCCATACAAATATGGATCATATTCACTGTAAAAGAAACAACAGAAACTTAATAGTACTCTATCCTATTACTCATAGACGCCATGTGATAACGAGAGATAACATCAAAATTGGTCTGAATGCCCTTGATCGAAATCCAGAACCGTCCTTCACTTTTCCTTTTTGTTTTTGAAACGTTTCCTTCAAATTTCAGTTGTATTTTTGTCTATTCCTACTGAAGGAAACTTCTTCTCTCATAAAGCGTAGGTCCTTATTTTAAGTGCTAACACCATCGAAAATTTCAAATTATGCAAACTGCGACACCATTTTTATAAATTTTTTTATGTATCGTCAAAGACTCTAAGGGTGCGGAACATTTCTGTTCTTGGGCACAATTTTTGAACAACACTTTGTTTTTGTTCCCGGTTACGATTTTTGGAAATAGAAACATGTTTGGTAAGGCGACGGCGACGGCGGCGGCAACGGTGTCCAGCGAGTGGTAACAGCATCGACGGCGGTGCATGGTGGTTCTAAAAGTGTTCCAAAATTTAGAAGTAATTTTTTTTTGTTTCTTCAAAAGTGTTCTCCGGCACAAAAGTGTTACGCGGAACAATTTTGAAACATTTTTAAACCATAAGCGTTTCTGTTCTAAAAGTATTTCGAGAATACTTTTGCAGCATAAACACTCTCCCTAAAGCATTTCTAGAGGATTCCCATACGCACCATAAATTTGTCCATGTGACATAAATATTCATAACTTTTTTGTCTCACCAAAAAAATCAAACTTCAGTTCCATACAGGATATGTTTGTCATACATATAAAAGTTCTAGATTTTTTTTTTGTTTGAGGTCACTATGGGCAAGTTAAAGGTTTTTTGTATCAAAAAAAGCTCGGATATTTATGTTACAATATACATAGTTTGGGTTTTTTGTGATAGTAATCCTTATTTTAAAGTTTAAACACAGTACAATGGGCCTAATTCCCTCAAAAACCCAAAACTTCAGGTCTAAACTCAATTTTGCCCCGATTTTTTTTTTTGTCTAGAGAAAAAAATTCAAACTCTCACAACAATTCAAATCTGTCCCGACTTTTCTTTATCTAAAAAAAATGTAACTTTAGGCTCAGACTCAAATCTATCTATTTGAAAAATCACTAATTTTTACTCGAATCCCAAATCTATCCTCTGTCCAAGAATCACCGTTAGTCGACCCTAATTTTCATATTTTAGATGTAGTTTGAAGAATTCAACAAATTTTATTGGGGGTAGATTTGCTGTCGATGTGGAAATCATATGAGTAGATTGAGAATAGATTGAAATAATATTCGGGATAAATTTGAGATTGAAATTAAAATTTGAGGTTTTTTTTTTTTGGAAAAGTTCAAGCTGACGTGGGATGTAAAGTTTTGAGTCTTGCCCAGTATAATCAGTATAATCAGTAGAATGTGGTTAAGAGAATCAACACGGTCAAAAGACGGTGTTTTTTTATTTATTTATTTTTTTTAAAAAAAATTATTTACAAAATTAAGTTAAAAAAATATGTATTTACCGATTTGGGTATCGCGCTACATAAAGCAGCGCGCGAGTGGTTTTGCTAATAAAATTTTCAACAACACGTTTATCGTAGAATTCGTCGCTAATAAAATTCATCGTAAATTAATAATAAATATACTTTTTTTTATTTATACAGTAGCGAGTTACACAAAATCAAGCGTGACTTTTAGCAAAAAAAAAAGTGTCCTTGGCTTCTAAAAAAAGCAACCAACAAAAAAAAAAGAAAAAAAAAAGCAATCAAGCAGCTTGCTGCTTGCAAAGCCACTTGCGCGCTGCAAGTCTCGCGCGTCATCGATAAATATTTTAAAAAATATATAATTTTGTAAATAATTTTTTTTAAATTAAATCGAAAAAAAAAACCCGTCAAAGACACTGTCGTCGTCACTCGTGGGCGTCAGTCCCGTCCCGTGCCCGACCGTCGGAGCGAGGCGAGAGGGAGGAGAAGGGACACGCAGAAACGAGATATTGGATTTTAATCCTGAACCAGATATTTGTTTTCTTAGTTACTGAATTGGTTTTCGCACGCTCGGTCTCGGTCTCTCTTGTCCGAGTCCCCCTCCGTGTCTCTCTCTCTCTCCCCTCCTCGCCGGCATTGATCTCTTCCTTCCTCTTTTTTGGGGGGACTTGTTCTTCGGGTCGTGGAACCAAGAGATGGTGTTGACCTCTTAGTCAACTTCCGGAGTCTTGGTTCAGAGCTGGGGTCTCTACATTGATTCCGCAGTTCAATCGATCTGCCCTTTTACCCAATTGTTCGATCTTTTCCTTCGCCTTTCAATTTCCAACCGGGCGGGACTCGATTATCACGGGGGCGGTGAGTGGTTGCGATTTCTATTTGGTTTTGCGCCTCTTTGATCGTATATGACCGTACCCAGTATGTGGTTTCTCCGAATTTATTATGATGTCTTTCTCTTGATTGAACTTTTCATTGTAATCTTGCACTTTTTTAGATGGGAATGTGCATGGCTTCTTTTTCGTTCTTACTGCTTATTGAGCTTTGCATTTGCCATTACGTGCCACTGTCGGTTACGCTCATGAGAACAGCGAGAAATGACAAACTGTGGCAACGTTTTTGGGACACTTGGGGTATTTTGAGAATTGAATCTTATGAAAAAAAACCTTCCTTACAAATGATAAAAAGGGTTTGGACTGGATATATTTGCTCATCTCATAGTCTCTAAAATCCTTAGTTAGGCCGTGGATGTCTTCATTTAGTTGGGGGAAAGCTTCCTGGTTTGATTTTTTCTTTTGATGCAGGGGATCTCTTCTAGAGGAAAATGAGGTCGCCATACTTAGTGTTCGGTTGTCTCATCTCTCTGTTCGACGTTTGATTGCTTTTTCCCATTTGTTTGCAACAAAATGACATTGGACGTGATCACGAACGCATCATTGGCTCCTGCATCCGAAGCCCTTTCTCAAACAGTGGAGTACATTGTTGATGTTGTAGTTGCTTCCAATGATGTTCTCATTGAGAAGGAAAGTTTTAAGGTACTTGCTACTTATTTGGAAAGGATTGTCCCAGTAATTAAAGAATTGAGTCGGAAAGAACTCGGTAATTCTCAAAGCTTGCATGCTGCTATCAAGATCCTTAATACAGAAGTCAATAACGCAAAGCGACTTACAAGGGAGTGCAGCAAGAGGAGCAAAGTGTATCTTTTAATGAATTGCCGCAAGATTGTGAAAAGCTTGGAGAGTGGCATAAGAGAGATCAGTAGAGGATTAAGCCTCCTCCCGTTGGCATCCATGGATCTCTCTTCTAAAATAAGTGAGGACATCAGGATTCTGTGTGACGATATGGAGAAGGCAGAGCTTCGGGCTGCTTCAGCTGAGGAAGAGGTTCTAGAAAAAATTGAATCAGGAATACAGGAGAGGACTATTGACAGGTCCTATGCAAATAATTTGCTAGTTCGTATTGCGGAGGCGGTTGGTGTATCTACTGAGAAGACGTCCCTGAGGAAAGAATTTGATGAGTTCAAGAGTGATATTGAAAATGCCCAGCTGCGGAAGGATCAGGCAGAAGCTATACAGATGGAGCAGATAATTGCTTTGTTAGAAAGGGCAGATGCTGCTTCATCTCCTAAGGAAAGGGAGATGAAATACTTCACTAAGCGGAAGTCTTTGGGAACTCAACCACTGGAACCTCTTCGGTCATTTTACTGCCCAATCACTCAAGATGTCATGGTGGACCCTGTGGAGACGTCATCTGGACATACTTTTGAGCGGAGTGCAATAGAAAAATGGTTTGCAGAAGGGAATAACATGTGTCCTTTGACAATGACTCCTATAGATACATCAATTTTACGGCCAAATAAGACTCTGCGACAATCTATTGAAGAATGGAATGACAGAAACAACATGATTGCAATTGCTTCCATAAAAAAGAAGCTTGAGTCAGATGATGAATTAGAAGTGTTTCGTTGCTTGGAGCAGCTACAGGATCTCTGTGAACAAAGAGATGTGCATCGAGAGTGGGTGATAATGGAGGACTACATACCCATATTGATCGACATTCTGCGTTCAAAAGGTCGAGATATTCGAGACATTAAAAGTCGTGTTCTCATTATCCTATGCTTAGTGGCAAGGGATACTGATCATGCTAAGGTATCTAAGTTATGTTTTTCTGCATGTGGTTAATAGCATGGAAGTGGGAGAAGAAGAGTTCTTCTTTCTAATGCTTTAAAATCTAGAATACACGTGGCTTCATACAGGCTGTTGCGACGGCATAGCTTTGGTTCTCAGCGGCATGATACTGCTACGCTTTGGTTTCTTGCTTTTATGAAGCTAGATATGCTGTTGGTATATTAAAGTTACTGTCTTTGCTGTTCAATTTCATCAATTTTAATTAATTCTATCAAGTGAGAAATTCTTTGGAAATTTGACTTTGTTGCCAACGAACCAACTACTAATGATAAAATATAGAGCTTAAAGCTCCACTTGTATCTTAGTTTGGTATATATTAGCTAGATTCTTGTGCAGCCCAACAGATGACTGTTTGCCACCCCATCATGTGTACCAGTTAACCCCAAACCAAACATGAGACAGTAATCTTATGGTGTTTTGGTTACCTTATGCAAATTTTCCTTGTATCTTATGGAAGGGAGCACCTGCCTGCAGAAACTGTTGCAGAGAATTAGCAGTCTAGAATATCTAATGTATCTAAATGAATCAGTTGACCAAATTATGTATGCATGATCTGGATATGTGTTATGTGATTAATTTCTAACTATAGCTAGTGCTAACTCAATCATATTTGCATTTGATGTTTTGTGATACAGGAAAGAATTGCGAGTGTTGAAAATGCAATTGAAATCATCGTTGGTTCTCTTGGACGCCGTGAGATGAAGTTGGCCGTAAGGTTATTGCTAGAATTATCGAAAGATAGTTCTATACGAGACCGCCTGGGGAAGGTTCAAGGATGCATACTTCTTCTAGTGACCATGTCAAGGGGTGATGATATTCAAGCTGCAAAAGATGCAGAAGAGCTACTGGATAACCTGTCCTTTTCAGATCAGAATGTTGTGCAGATGGCCAAGGCAAATTACTTCAAGTATTTTCTGCAGCGTCTTTCTTCCGGTGATTTTCTCAATTCTGATTGCTTAAATTAAGATCTTTATGTTAGCATAGGTGATTCCGGGCCCTCTACAAGTCTAAAAAATCACTAAAGAAGCAATTGGCTCTTCTTTCTCTTTCCTGGTAAACACAACATCATTTATCTGAACTCAGTTGTATGAAACTAGGATAAGTGTATTTGTAGATGAAAATTCCTGATCTCATATTTGAATGGTCATTGTTTTTTTGGCCGAAATGGCCATTTATTTCAGTGAGCTTGATACGAGCTTCTGAAGTGGGAATCCTTTTTCTGTACATTTTGTTCTTTTATCTCATTCAAAAGCTCCGCAACAAAGCCGAATTTTTCTAGTTGAATCCCATTCAATCAGTTAACCAGGCATCACTGCCAGTGTTGTCTTTTGAGGGTTATTTTTATAGTCTAATCTGTTCCAGTGATCTTGGGAATGTAACTAATTGTGGGTTATGAAAGTCATTTAGATTCGAAGTTTGCACTTCAAGAATAAAATGTGTACTTGCTAATCGGAAACAACTTATGGGAACATCTAATTGTTTTTATTGATGTGCATCATCTGGAAGCAAGTGAACACTGCTCATTGAAATTTCTTTCTGAATCAAATGTGTAAATTGGTTTGATTGAGCAGTGCTGCAAGGTTAATTTGGTAACACAGCTTATGATAGAACGGAAATGCAGGACCGGAGGATGTCAAAATAACCATTGCAACAGCTTTGGCAGACATGGAGTTGACCGACCACAACAAAGCATCTCTTTATGAGGGTAGAGTGTTGGATCCCCTCCTTAACTTGATTGAACATGTTGACGTTCAGGTGAAAGAAGTGGGTATCAAGGCTCTCTACAACCTCTCGTCTTTACCCAAAAATGGGCTCCAGATGATAGTAGATGGAGCAGTTGGCCCCTTACTTGATGTTCTCTTTAATTGCAGCACATCATCCTTGAGCTTGCGTGAAACAATTGCTGCCACAATCATGCAACTCGCTATGTCAACCTTGTCTCAAGAGCCAAATCAGACACACAGTTTGTTGTTGGAATCGGAAGATATTTTCAAGCTCTTTTCATTGACTATATTCTCTGGCCCTAAAGTACAAGAGTGCATTCTTCGAACTTTTCATGCCCTATGTCAATCCCCTTGTGGTACTAATGTCAGGACCAAATTGAGGCAGGTAACATCCTGCGATCTTTGCTCTCTAGCTCTTCGGTTCCTTTGCGGTACTAATAAGCATAACTGCCTTGTTTGCAGCGAGATGCTTTCAATATGAGTTTCACATGTCTTGAGGATATTCGTTTTGGATGTAAAGGCTTTTGCATGCTTGCAACTTGCAAATTCTATGAGCTACCTAGTAACATGTGACAAGAGAAGAACTGATATAGTTCAATTTCTAGATACTAATACTCCCATCTTTGGAGGAACTGCATAGTGGATCTTTACCTAGCAAATTGTGGCTTTTTATGCTGATCCAACCGTTGAGAAAACTGTCCCCTGCAAACTTTGTTGTCCGAGTGATCCTCATGTTTTTCTATCTTATGTCAAAACTAGTGAAACTCAATGTTGGTCTCACTCTTGCTGCATGATTGTCTATCTTCATCTACTTATAATGCTGGTGATCTACTCTGGATGCAGTGCTCTGTTATCCAAGCGTTGGTTCAGCTCTGTGAGCTTGATAGGCTAAACGTGCGACCAAATGCTGTAAAGCTTCTCTATTTTTTGGTTGATGAAAGTGATGAGGCACTCATCACAGAGCATGTCGGAGAAAGGTGCATCGAGACCTTGCTTAAGATAATCAGAACTTCCGATGATGACGAGGAGGTTGCTTCTACAGTTGGGATAATCGCCAAACTACCAGAGGAGCCTCAGTTCACTGAATTGCTTCAGGATAAAGGAGTTTTCCCCATTATACTCAACTTGCTGCAGATCCCTAGGCAGAACAATTCTCAAGAGAGTAAACTAGTGGAAAATGCTGTTGGAGCTATTTGTCGTTTCACTGTACCTACTAACCTGGAAATGCAAAAGAGAGCAGCTAAAGACGGGCTTATTCCTTTGCTGGTGCAGTTGTTAAATATGGGAACTAGTTTGACTAAAAGGCATGCGTCCTTTTGTCTTGCTCAGTTCTCATGCAGCTCTTCTCAATTGAGCAGGACAATACGGAAACGTAGAGGATTCTTGTGCTTCTCAGCTCCTATGGAATCTGGTTGCTCAATTCACGGAGGTATCTGTTCAGTGGAATCATCATTTTGCCTCATCGAGGCTAATGCTGTGGAATCTCTTGCGGGTGTCCTCAGTGAGGCGGATCTTGATGCCTGTGAGGCTGCTTTAGATGCGTTATTGACATTAATCGAGGGCCAAAAACTGCAAAATGGCAGTAAGGTTCTTGTAGAAGCAAATGTGATTCCTCCAATGATAAAGTGTCTTGTTTCCTCTTCTTCTAGTTTGCAGGAGAAATCTTTAGAGGCGTTGGAAAGGATTTTCCGGTTGCCAGAACTCAAACTGAGATATGGACCATTGGCTCAAACGCCTTTAGTTGACTTGACACAGCGCGGAAGCAGCAGGATGAAATCTTTGGCTGCCAGAATACTTGCTCACCTAAACGTGCTTCCTGACCAGTCTTCTTATTTTTAAATGACTGAAGTCTCCCCCATTGCAAGTGCATATTTGCTTTCACGAGTCATAAAATTGATGACCGAGAGTCGGTGTAATCCTTTTTATGGGTGAAGTCTAAGATGACTGGCAGCATAATCTTGAATGTTTTGCTCTCAAGGGATACATATTGTCATGAATCTCAATGATTATTGTGATCTCCAAGAAGCACTGCCATTTGGATGTGAAGTCCTCGGTGCGATTGAAGTCAAGCAGGCTTCAGCTCCGCTTGGAGCTCTCAGAATTCAATCTGGTTGAAGTTGCAAAGCTTATTATTACTGGCTGAAGTGGACCTGCTTTGCTAAATTCTATACCAATGATCTTGAGACTGGTTAGATTGTCAGGAAACAAAACCAGCAGATCACTGATTGGTAAGTTGGCCAGAGATCAGTCAGACATATACAATAGATCAATTCTTTGTCATATAGAATTCTTTTCGTGACAATTGCAGGGCACTTGGTCAATGCTTAAATTCTTTGATGAGGCACGACATTTGATTTAACTTGTGTGGAGAATGTGTTAGACAGGTTGTGTTTGTCTGTGAGAAGGTTGACGGATGTGAAAGCCCATATTAGCACGCTATGATCACCAAGCTGTTTATAAGGTGACTGATGCAGGCTCTGTCATAGACTCGTAGCCGAACTTGAAGTTAGAACTATGGTGATCAGTTTTCCGATGTGATGTTCTAGCTGGCACGGCATTGCTTATGACAGGAAGAGGAATCCAAACTGATCGTGCGACAGATGGGAAGAGAGTCCTTTCATGGTAAATATACTGGCGTCATTTCATGTTTATGGGTGTGCTAAATTTGTGAAAAAAAAAGTTACTGTAATGTCGTTTCAAGATCGTCCATGTTGATCCATTTAGCCTTTGGCAAATGAAGTTGGCAGCTGTAATTTTGCTTTGAAACGGTGGGTATAGTTGCTCTTTGCATTTCACTTGTAAATTAGTGATGTACTTGTGCCTTCTTCGACAATGATGGGGAATAATGACATATTCAATTATTTCAAGTTTTTTTTTTAACAATCAATAATAGATTTCTTCGACCAAAAAACGAGAGTAAGAATTTCACTTTATTGTTCTCATTGAAAACAAATTTGAGATGTATGGAGGATGTATCTTATATTTCATGTTTCCCTGGATCATTTGAATGGGAGTTTTCAAATTCATCAGATATCGTTTGACAAAAAATTGTTCGAGACGTCACTTAACTTGTATTGACGCCACTTTCATGAGAAAAAAGGTTCATTGCTTTCTGACATGATGAAGTTCGAAATACGTAAACGGCTGGAAAGACACCAAATGACGCAGCACGAGTTGATTTTAATGTGCTTCGGGACTTGGAATCCGTTGGTCAATTTTTTTTCAACCCTGGGTCAAACCGAGGCCTAAGTTAATATTTTCTGCAAATCGGAGGCCAAATTTGGGGGAAAGTTTAAAAAAAATCTTCAACTTATTGATGATGATTTAGTCATAAATTTTTAAATTGTGTCAATTTGATTATAAACTTTTTTACATTTGTGTCAATTAAGCCTATTTAGACACTGCATCCTACGTGGCACGGTCGTCGCCAATGTAGATTTTTTTAAATATAATTTTTAATTTTTATTTCTTTTCTTTACTCTTTTTTTTTTAATTCAGGGTAAGCGCAATGGCACTGCGGCCCTCACTCATGCTAGGCTAGTTTCAACGGCCCTGACTGTGGGGTCGACAAGGGTCGAACAACAATCCTCATCGTTCAATCAGAAAAAAAAGTAAAGAAAGAAAAGGACAAAAAAAAAGAATTATAAACAAAAAAATGAAATATTACAAAAAAATGTTTACTTAAGTGTCATCCATACCATGTTTAGCGAATTTCAGCCAAAATTTAGCCGGATGTAGTAGTAAGCATGATTCCACAGTAAAATCGAAAACCTGAAACTAGAACCTGTGGGAACTGGTCCAGTTTCAGACTCCAAAATATGCATGATTGTTCTAAATTTCAAAAATTGAAGAATATGATCTAACAGCTAGATTTCAAGTTCCACTATCTAAAACCTGAAACTGGACCTTAGATCCTAAAATAATTTTTTGTGTTTTACTTGGTATATTTCTGCACACGATTCTATAATGTTCTATGGCGTACGATGAAGAATTTATAATCAAGAACTAAACAAATGTTTAGGCTCGAGGTTCTAAAGAATTTGGAACATATTCCAACGAATTAATTTCATGCTCTAATTATAACATGTACGGAACTAGAAATTGCTGACCTCTACTTTCCCTTAGCGGTTGTATTGGTTACTCTCATTTGGCTTAACTACAAAAGAATAAAAGAATAAAAGAGAAAATAAAAGAAGCTGGCAAGTTCCCGAGTACCCTAAAACTTGTGACAAGGTAGGTTTCAGGTTTCAAGATATGATGGATAGGTTTCGGGTTCCAAAAAATGAGGAACCTGTTTTGATGCATAGTTTTCAGGTAAAACCTATAAGTAACCCAGAACCGCTCACCCCTGGCCGGGTGGACTCAATTGACAAAACGTGTTGAAGATTCATTTGGTAAAATTAAAATATTTATGATTAAATTAACAAAAACACAATAGATTTAAGACTTTTGAATAATTCCCCCTCCTCCCCCTCGGAAGGAGTATAATTTAACCTATAATGCATAACCTAGCATCCATCATCTTTCGCATGCCGATGTTGTTATGATGAACATTGTGGTAGAGTAGTCATAGACAATCTACAAAGATTCTCTCTTTGATAATGGGGAACATTGTTAAAAAAGTCTTAAACCTTTCACATTTTTGTCAATTCAGTTTTAAACATTTTCACTTTGTGTCGATTCAATTCTATTCGTCAGAAATTGCTGATGTGGATGCCGGCTGTTCCAAATGGCACTATCGATGCTAATGTGAATAAATTTTAAATAGTTTTATTTGAAAAAATCTATTTTTTTTTGTTATTTTTGTTTTTTAGGTTTGTTGGCTCCATGACCGACGACCTTCGCCGAATTAGGGCTGGCAGGGGTCACCGGCCCATGGGCAAGGAGTGGAAGGGGTCGACGGCCTTAGGCAAGAGATGGTGGGGGTTTGCAACCCCCACAGGTGCCTAGGCGAGGGCCGTGAATCCCTCGCAGCTGAAGGCAAGGGGTTAGGGCCTTGCGGCCCTCTCCTAGGCACCCGCGACGGTTGCCGGCCCCTACCAGCGAATATTATCGCTAGCGGTGCCACATATGATGGCCGACGTTCACATAAGCGATTTCCGGCGAATTTGACTGAATCGGCACAAAATGAAAAAGGTTTAGGACAGATCGAAAAACTTAAAAAGTTTAAGATTTTTTTGACAATTTTCCCTTGAGAATGGTGGACGAAATCAAACTTGCGACGAAGTCTTGAATGCCATCAACGGCTTAGCAAGAAGCAATGAGGAAGCTAGAAAGGTGAAGAGTATGATTAATGAGCGCAGCGGGTGAGTCATGAAAACTCTGAGGATGAGTAAATATTGAAGTGCTGGAACCAGATGAAGGAGAAGTAGAAACATAAGATCACCCATATGAAGATATCACCTTCCATTGGTCCGTCTTGAGGTTCACCAGCAATTCCAGATTTTTGTTTATTTATTCAAAACACTGCATTTCATTCACTTCAACGAGAAACCACATGACATGAAAGTCATAAAAATGTTAAGTGGCAAAATAGGTCAAGAAGTCATATATTAGTTCACATTTAGGAGTTGGGCTATGGTGCTTAATAAACTTAAGTTGGTTGTAAATGAGACACTTAGTAATTTAGTAGGTCTTAAATGAGTTTTAGATGAGTTCTAAATGGATTATCTTATTATGAATTTGCGTTGGACTCTCACACGTGGCTAGTGACGACTAAAAAAGATTTACATTTTCGTTTTCCTCCACTCTTTCTTTGATTTTTGTACTTCTTGGAAAATTAATTCATTTTGGTTTTTACAAATATTTGACTTTTTTGGGTTCGCGACGCAGCAAGGTCTTGCCTTGCCGTGGTAAGACGCGACGACGTCTCTACCCCTCACTTTACGTTTGAAAATTCGAACTTCTCTCGCGGATTACTTTCTAGAAATAGGATCGAGTAATTGCTGCACTTTTCGACCGACACTAGACAAAATAAAAAGTATAAATAAAAAACCACATACCTGATTTGACAAGATAATATTTGCACCAAAAAAATAACCAGTTTTTAACTCTAGTTGACAAATTCAGTCAATCAGAGTAGGGTTTACTCGATTGTGATAGGCGAGGGTCAGGCAGCGGGCCGGCCGGCAAACCTTGTTGAACTTTGGAAAAAAAAGGAAAAAAAAGAAGAAAAAAGGAAAAGGAAAAAAACAAAAAAAAATATGTTTTTCTATTTTTAGTTTTTGATTTTTTTTTAAAAAATTGTAAATATTGTCCAAAATATTATAGCAATATATATTTTTAAATAATTTATAATTTTTGTTAATTTGAATTAAATATGAAAGTATTTTTCAATATGGGTTGAATCGAATATGGGTCAAAAAATTTGTATTGTAATAAATAGATCATAAATGAGTTAATCGTTCAATTTGGGTAAAGATCATTTATGACCCGACCCAATTCACCTATTTAACGGGTCTAGATTCCGGTCAATAGGTATTATGATGGAAATTGATGCCCAATCAAGCAGGCAAACTGTTTTAAACAACTAGGATCTCGTAAGGAGGTGTCAAGGAGCAAAAACATTAAAATTTTCAGAACCCAAAGAGAGACCTGAATTGTCCGATGAATTGGCAATGATAAGTAAAAATCAGTGCCAAATGCAGAACAAGGAAGGAAGGAAGATCTCGGCTCGAATCTCGATTCGCGATCAGAAGTGCTAGAGATGCTTGGAGCACGCATCGCTTGGGATATTGAAGCTGGAGACTGGCGCGCGACTAGCGCAACCAGAAGATGCACCGTCGCTCATCCAGCAAATTTTTCTGCGAAATGCCAAAACACGCAAAGTAGGATTTGTGGAGAATGGGGTAAATGGCGGAAGGGGAATTAAGCTGCAGGAGAAACGCAGTGCTTGAACTAACCATCTAGAGTCCTTTGCATTAACGTTTACCTAGATCTTACCAAAGGCTCATAACATTCTTTCATAAACGTCTTAGGTTTTCCTAAACCTTCGAGTTTGCCAGAGGGGGAAATGAGAGATGAGCACAACTAAGCGCAGACATTGCCATTGATACGTGTGGGGTAGCCACAACGGGACCCCAGTTCACATAATCTGAAACAAGGGACATTGCTTTGTTATTCTGAAAATACAAGTTCCTGAATAATTAACATTCCACATTGTTGGCCCGAACACCTTGGTTATTGAAAAAAAAAAAAACATTCCACACTATTAATCCACGATACAGGCAAGAAGAGTCACCACATTCACAAGCGAGGTGCGACCCGAGGATGGTCCCGCTCAGTCATGATATGGTCGCGGGTGATCTCCTTCAACGAGCAGCATCCGCTCAATGCCATAGTCAGCTCAAACTCATCACGGAGCATTTGAAGCACTTTCTTCACACCAGCTTCACCTTCAGCCGCCAATGAGAACACAACAGGCCTTCCAATCTGTTAAGAGAAGGTGAAAGTCACCTTAGTTTCTCTGTTGGCCTTTGCTAAACTTTTGTTTGTTTCTATTGAACAGAAATCGAAGTTGGGTTTCAATGACCCATGTAAAAAGGAAGAAAAATTACTGTCCAACACGGTTATCACTCCTCTTTTGTTCCACTGCTCATCTCATGAGTAGATACTATAGGAACATGAGTTCTCTCTCACTTTTTCATGAATGTAGATTGATGTGATGGTAAGTATTGGTAATATTTCCTTCATCTATGAGCACAAACTGATGCAATGAAGTCTGAGTCCTCACAAATACCCCAGATGCTCCAAGAGCCAATGCCTTAAAGACATCGGTTCCACGGCGAACCCCACCATCCAGGAAAACTGGAAGTTTTCCCTGTGCAGCTTTTACAACCTGCAAATCACATCAACCAATTCATTGCACCAAAAACCACAACAGGAAAGGAAAGTGGTTATTAGAAAATGCATCCAGTTGACGGATGGAATGTAGCCTATGATGACACCCAATAATATTAGTCAAGTCAGACTGTTCAGTAGTTACGATTTTCCAGGAATCGGAAACTTAATGAAATGGACTGAATCCTCTAGATACGGATTTTAGCTCAATAGATTTCAAGTTCTTTATGGAAAAAATAGTGGGAGCTTAGTCAGAAAATAACATTCATATCAAGAACGAACCTCTTCCAGAGCCACGATGGTTGCGGGCACATAATCAAGTTGCCGAGCTCCATGGTTTGACACTATGATTCCAGCAGCTCCAGCTTGAATAGCTAGCCTAGCTGCAATTTTAGCAGAAAGGCGTGGTCAGGGGTGGGAGACATAGAGGCCATAGAATGGATGAAGGTTTTCCCCGAGTGGGTTGGATATCCTCACTATCTTCGGCAGTTAGTACACCCTTCACTAGAATTGGTAGTGTTGTGATTGTTTGAAGCCACTTGACATCCTGTATACCAAAAAGCAGTTTTAAATGTTGTCCAATTTATAAAATTATCTGGATGATAATATTCAGGTCAATTATATCACCTTCCAGCTTAGAGATTGGTCCACCTGTTCAGCAGCGTAAGTGGTCAGACCTAAGTCATTTGTCTGCAAGACTAAGAGGGGAAGCAGTTAGAAAAAGGGGAAGAGAAGGGGGGGGGGGGGGATGAAAGAAGGAAGAGAGGAGTACCCTATCGATCTTTCCAATATCCAAACCCTCAAAATTCTTGAGCGTGAGATATGGAGGCAAAGCAAATCTGCAGAAGAATGCATCAGAACTGGAAAGCTAAAATTTTCAATAAGGCCTGCCAAAAATTCATCTTATGTTCACCTCATAATGGATTTAAATCATTATTCGTCCACCAAACACAAAAATGATGACTGCAGAAGGAAGCCAGCGTATCCTACTTATTGTTCCTACAATGCATGTATGTGCTACTTTCATTTAGGATGGGTTATTCAATGAGTTCTCACCTATTCTTGATGTCAGCTTCCCTGCGACCAAGCCTTGGTGTGTCCACAGTGAGGACAATCGCTTTGAAACCAGCTCTTTCAGCTCTCCTCACAAGTTGTGCAACAACATTTCTGTCTTTTAACACCTAAATGAATTAGGCAGTGCATCATTGTTCAATTGAAAAACAGGGGTTTCTAAAAAATAGCATGAGAAAAATTTCGCTCTCAAGATTATCAACAGATTTTCTGGGTTCAATCTGAAAAGTTCACACATGATAACAAATCTGGTGAGAAATTGAACAAAGAAAGCACATTCGGAGCAGATAATGACCAATAAGGAAAAAGGCAACGGTTTCGGCAAGAAGATGACATGCGGGCACAGCATTAAGTAACAACACTTTACCTTCTAGATTAGGGTGTGCCTGGAGGAGATAAATTATATTTTCACTTTACACTAATAATATAACGACGGACAAACACATTGAAAAGACTAAATAAATGGCAACAGAAAAAAGTAACAGCTAATCAAAGTGCAAGAGGAAGTGTGATATTTCATCTGTTAAACTCACGTAAAGCTGGAAGAAGCGAATTCCAGGTCCTGTTGAAGCAACCTCTTCCACACTTGTTGTAGCCCATGAAGATAGAGTCTGAAATGACAATCAATAAAAGGAGTGAGGCATATATACATGGCATTGATTGTTGAAAGAATGACTCCTTAAGAGGAGTACAGGTGGCTATGTGGTCTCGATCAATATAAACACAATTCAACTAAATTGCACAATATGAAAGAGTGAGAAGCAAATCAGAAGTACCATAATCGTCCTTGCTGTTGATGCAGCTCTAGCTGTCGCATATTCTCCTGAAGAAAGGAAACACCTTCTCAATCGTTGCAGTAGTTAGTCATGAAAAAGCTCAAATATGCTGAGAGTAAACCGTCAATAATCTTTTAACTTCAAATTTCGTTAAGTAGCAACCCCAAGGTTGTTTCTTTGCTTCATTTTTCGTTTCTGCTCATGTACCATCATACATGCACCAAGTTGTTGAAGACGTTCAGAAATTTCAGAACTAAAGACCATTGTTCCTAATGAACAACAGTCTTCACATCCATGTCAAGGTCCTGTCTTAAAGGAAAGTATAAGTCATTTTTAATGGCTATTCAGGGCAGAATTTAACCGTCCGTACGTATTATGACTTCTACCGGTCAATGGGAAACACTCATCTCACCTTTTTACCTTTCAAGCAATCATTGATCAAGGGTGTACCGTACTTTCCTTGTAATGAGCAAGAAGATGTGACGGTATCACGCTATTCAAAAACTGATGAGAGGAAATCATCAAGGGAAATCTCAACACACCAGAAATATCCTGTCCAACTTCCATGGGCAAGAAGGTGAAAGGGACTTGCTCTAAGTAAACTTTACTGAAGCAGTTGCTAATTATTATCACAGTTAGTCAATGTCATACTCCAAGTTGCTTGCTAGGGGATTAGTCATGTGAAAATAAATAAAAATTGCAAACAACAGTTAATCATGTTATATGTGAAATGTTAAGTACAAAGTGCAGCTGTGGTATTATAAATGATGCAGATACACTAGCTCAAAGCACCCTTTTGAAGTTAAACACAAACTCAGAATTTTCAGACACAACGCATTTAATGGATAGTTAATCTAACATCTGTACAAATGTTAGTCGTCTGCATAGTCATCTACAGGCGCACACTAGATTAATACACATATTAAGGAATGCATATGCAGATTTGTTTCGATATAATATTAGTATGATACGCTCACCAAGTTTCTTCCAATTGAAGATGCGATCTACGGACACAGTGGCAGTAAGACCATGCGAATACATAAATGTGTGTGCATACCCAACATAACTTTCATTATCAAGCCCTAGCAGAGTAAAGAAAGGAGCTAATGCAAGCATGGCTCTTTACCATCAGGATGAGCCATCTTTTGCATTGCTGTGGGAGCGATCATGATAGGCATCGAAACTTTGAATCCCAAAATGGTTGTTGTCATGTCTATATGGCTCACATCTACAAGAATCCGAGGGCGAAACCTGTATAGTTAAACACGAGTCAAGGAAAAAACATGTCAATACATGTCTCAGGGTCACATAGAGCACAAGAGCCCATAAACCAATAATATCATCATAGACGCCAGTTCATTAATTTTTAATGGACAGTGAAAGAAATAAATAAGGGACGGAGCGAGTTCAAATAAACCCAATAGTGAGATCTGCTCACAAGATCCTCGAAAACGCATTTCGGTTTTCCTTGAGAGTCCACTGGTCTTCTGCGCCGGACGCGTAGTAGTCATACACCATCTTGGGCAGCTTCTTCTTCGCGATTTCCTCGTACTCCATCACATTAGTGATCTCCATCTTCTCAGCAGTACCTGATCTGTTGTCATGGATTTTGAGAAAGTAGTTCAGAACTAGTCCATCGGTCCCATTTGATTTCGACGCTAGCATTTAATTAGTTGAACGACACTGTCGTTTAAACACTAGAACGATCCTTTTAAGAAAAAGGTATAGAGATTAAGACTTCGGGTTTGTGTCCACCCACACCTGTAATCTGCATATACAAATTAAAGGAACAAACACAATATACTCGCTGGAAAAGGAAAAAAAAAAAAACTCAGTTCTCCAAAGACACCCAGCTTTGGAACATTCAATCGAACACAGTGTACCTTTCCCCGGCCTCGCCAATTTAAAAACTTTTAAACATCATCCAAATCATGATCACAGTCCGCTTGGTGACGATCGAGACGCATGCAGTGATGCGATCAAAACGAAATGAATTGAATAGCCTTAGCAAACAGAGACGAACACAAGAGACGAGCATCATCAAGTGTTTATTCAGATTATGAGCATCAGAAAACGAGAGAAAGCCGTGACTAAATTGCGGACGAAGCTGAGCGAATGTTCTCGGGGCTTGAAGGTGGCAGGAACCAGCCCAAGTTTCGCCATGGCAGGTGAGATCGAGCAAAATTGCAGAATCAAACTCCGAAAAAGAAAAAAAAGAATGAACAGACCTAGAGCTTCTGAACTCAGTGAAACGGAGTGACTGAGACTTCAGGGGAGCTCCCGAACATGTGAAGAGAGAGAGCGCGACAGACACGACTCTCCGCTAAGTGAAACAAATAAAATGAAGAGAGAGAGAGACAGAAGGATTTAAAAATCGGCTAAGAGACAAAAAGGGTCAAGCATGCCGAATTTGCACGAGAAGTACCAGTCAAACAAAAATACTTAATTCTCCCTTTTCTCTGCAGCCGCCAACCTCCCCTTCTCTGTCAACGGGCCGGGTCGGGCCGGGTCGGGCCAGGTCCAAACCGGCCCGAAATTAAGCCGTACCGAGCCTGGATTAGGGCCGAGTTTTTTATTTCTTTTTTTTGAATCAAAATCAATTAACAAACTATCAAATGAAAGGATACAAAAGAAAAAATAAAAATAAAATAAATTAAAACAATATGGATATTAAAAAAAGTTGGGTAATGGGTCGGACAGGCTCGAGTGCCAAATCAGGCCCGAAAAGGCTAAAAAATTAAGTAAATTTTCGGGCCGGGTCGACTTGCCCGGCGTGATCCGATTTGACACCCCCACTTCTCAGTGCAGGAAGTTCTGGGGGGAGAGAGGGCCCTCTCGACGGTTTCCCTCCCCTCCCCTCATCCTCCCTTTTCCATGCCCCTATATCCCCATCTTCTTTCTATTTTTTTTTAAATTTCTAGGATAATGCCATCAACTTTCTCCACGTGAGAGTTTTATACGATGAGCTCGACAGTTCAAATCGTGAGTACCTGGAAAAAATTTGCTATTTCGAATCTGCTCGCTTATTCCAACTCCGATGCTTGTGCCATGTAGTTGAATGTGGTTTCTCTGCTACTTCATTAATCGGTTAATCTGAAAGTTATTTTGTGATATCTATTTTGTAGCTCTTTTATCTCGATTTAGAGTTACATTTAGATCTAGGTGATTTTTCTATCCGATCTAGAAATAGATTTGAAATTTATAAAGGCATTATCTGATATTTTTCAACATTTCAGATATGTTGTTGTCTCTATATGGTGATAGTACTGAGACGTTGAACCTAGGCGCGCACCGCTTTTCGAGAGGTTCCTCTTGACATATGCTTATTATTAATGTTGATATGAGGTTTAGGGATTGGCTGTTGATTATGCTTTCATGTTGTCGCGTCTTTGTGGAATGAACGAGTCTCTACAAGTTGTACCACATTGATTTATCTTTCAAATTTGCTTACTTCGTTTGATTTACAATCTTATGTAATTCTCTTTGGAATGAAATGAAAATTTTTGTTTGAGAAAAAAGCAAAAACAAAGAAAAAACTTACGGATAGTTTTTTGATAAAAACAAAATTAAAATTATGACTAAAATGTTTTAGATTATGTAACATAACTTTATAATTTTTGTCAAGAATATAAATTATTTTTATTAAAATTAATTATTTGGGGTTAATTTTTTACAAAAAATCCTAAACTGGTAAACTTGTGACAAATTTATCATAAGCTAATTCTTTTTCAATCAAAATCTCAAACTGGTGCGCCATCGATAAATTTACTCTAGACTAATTTTTTGACAATAAAAAATCCCAAACTGGTGCACCTAAAATAAATTTACCCTTCGATAATTTTAATTACATTTTACTGTCAAATTACTGAGTTATGTAACATGTTGCAGTTGACAAGTGTACCAATATGATATTTTTACTCTTCGTTTGTCATAAATGTACATTTTTTGAATTTTTGGTGGTATTTTTTCAATTTTATGAAAACTTCCAAAGGGTAAATTTATCACAAATCTACCACTTTGGGATTTTATGTGGTCAAAAAATTAGTTTACGGTGAATTTATCATAGGTGTACAAGTTTGAATTTTTTTGTGATGAAAAAATTACTTTAGAATAATTTGTTACAAGTGTACCGAATTGAGATTTTTTATGGTTAAAAAATTAATTCTGGATAAATTTGTTATACGCGTATATCACGTTCCGGTAAAATCCTCAATTGAGAATTGGCCATGATACGACTAGCCGACCATACAATGAATTAGTTCATGGACAATCACGTGAATTAATCATCATCAATCTCTCGACCAAGCATCAACCAAGATGGTCGAGTGGGCGGATCAACAGGATCATCGGTGCATCAATCCGTGAACGATCTGTGCCTCGTATAGTCTGACTCAACGATCCAACGCATGATGCAAGACTTGATCATAACGATCCAACGCATAATGCAGGACTCGTGCAATATAATGTTGTGCATCATGCAACAAACGTCCTGAGTGGCCGAGAAGATGACCGACCGAGGGAGTGGACTAATAAAGGGTGCGCATGAAAATACTTTTGATTTGTAATTTCCCTACCAGAATTAAATCTGGTAGGGAAATTCGTTTGGTAAAATCGAATCCGAAGCAGAAATGCGTTTGGTAAAAAAATTGACTTTTGGTAGAATTTTATAATTCTGGCAAGATTTTTGGCCAATTTCGAGAAGTAAATTTTTTTTACTTCTGACCTCCAATAGTCATTCTCCCCATCGCTGACCACCGTCGGTCATCGCCCCAGGCTGTCGCCGCCGCCGGTCGTAGGCTGCTGGCCGCTACCATTCTAGCATCGTCGACCACCGTCGTCGACAGCCGCCAGTTGCCGACCGCCACCGCCGATCGCCAGTTGTCACTAATCGCACAGTCGTCATCCACCATCGTTGATCGCCGCCGCGAGCCGCCGTTAAATATTTTTTTTAATAATGTTTCGAAAATAGAAAATTTTAATCGTTACCAAATGAATTTATCCGATCAAAATTCAATTTAATCGAGAAGTAGAAAAATCAACTTTTGATTTTGAGATCAGAAATTGAGAATCTTGCCATAAGTGTTGTCATGCGCACTAGAAGAGTCATGCGCTTGCCTCATAAGCCTTCTAGAACGTGCTCATGGGTATATCCACATCATCATTCCACCATGGGGAACCGAATAGCCACATCAATGCCAAAGATTCAAACAAGCCAAGCCAAATAAAGGGGGCGAGCACTACATGACGAAACGTGAGCATCCAAGGGCTACACGAGCTGCTGCCTCTTATATTATAAATAGGAGTGAACATCATCAATTGTAAAACACCTCGAAGCACATTGTATTAGTCGAACATCCGTAGGACGTCATCCACTCTCCCCACGAATCACTCTCCTTTGGTTCACTCTTACTTTCTCCACAAAACATGAGTCGTGTGTGTGTGATTGATCTTCGTACCAGAATTGACTCGTGCGCAACATCTTTCACATCGCCGCAAGTCGTCGTACGCTCGTGGTTCAAACATCAGCCCATGACAATTTGGTATCATAGGAGGTGTCGAGTGTTCGTGAGTTGTTGTGCCGAGACGAAGTTCGTGGTTACAGCCCAAATGCTTGTGAGAATGTTACACGAATCTATTGCCATCGTTGTTGCTGTTGGTGACAAGGTCACCATCATTGACCAGAAAGCATCGGGTGCTCATGACGCTCGAGACCCTCGTCCAAAGAACAAAGATAAATATCAACATCGAGCTACCTCACGTGACGCCTCACCTTCGTTAGAGGAAAAGCTCGCTCGCATGAAAGCTGTCATGAACGAGTTCTTCAATAGGAAGTCGGAACGAGCCGAGAAGCTCAAAGAAGTACTTCGTGACGAGTTCAAAATCGGCCACGATATTGTTGCCGGAAGAACCATCGAATGGGCAAACACCCTTGACACACTGATCTACAACATCCAAACAGAGCTCGTAGCTGTCATAGGCGACTTCATGGCCGATATGACAGCCATGGACAGCAAGCTCGAGCAACTCAAAGAGGAGCTCAACACATAAAAAACAGCCGTAGCGCAAGGCATCATCACTATGATGCCAAGTCAAAAATCTGGACGTGCCTAAACCACAATCATTTTTAGGGGGAACGTTCCGCCAAAGAGGTGGGCAGTCGAACAGTACTTAGACGCTTTCTGAATCGCGGATGAAGCAGCTAAGCGAAGCAAGCTGCGTAGACTCTCGCAAAAGGGAGACATCCACAAGTACATGCATGAGTTCTCTAAACTTCTACTCGAGATCCCCGACATGAACAACGCCAAGGCATTGTTCGCATTCATGAACGGTCTCAAATCGTGGGGTAAGATGGAGCTGGAACGCCGCGGAGTGTAAAAACTGTCCAAAGCTCTCATGGTGGCTGAATCCCTATCAGGCCCTGTGCCCCGCGCACGAGCACGCGACTCCCTGCAAGTACAAACTATCTCTCGGGTCTCAGGATTCCAACATAGTTCGAGAGATGTATCATATAGAAAGCATGCGGAAGCGACAATATAAAAACTCCTCCGTACAATTATGAAATGGGACCTGGATAGCGAGGGTACCGATAATACATAATATCCGAGTATCCATATAAGGCACGATAAACTAACTATGCTGGCTAGCAAGGTGGCATGGCCAGTACAAAAGGCAGTCGTTAGTCTCGCAAAAGAAGTAGATATCGAGAACACCATCAAAATGTCAGACCAGGAAAGCAGAAACTCCTAGGTCGAGTTACTAGAGCTATCAGTCTCCTCCGCCTCCTCAGTAGGCTCATACTCCGAGAAAGTCTCAGAGCAAGTCTTCACCGTATCCTCGAGCGTCTCGTCCGCTGACGGCTCCACCATGTCGTCCTCGGTAGCCTCGACCACTATAACCTCGTCGGTGTCCTCCAGGGTCGAGGTCCTCTCAAGGCCATTCCTCGAACCAGCAACCGACCCCTATGCCTCCACTGAATCTCGGGTGGGATGTCACTAGCTAGGGATCACTCCATGGGGCAACTCGATGGGCTTCAGTGGCCCCGTAGAAACGTCCCCTCCCTTTCTAAACCATGCCTCGTACCTATGAGGCTTCCAGCTACTGCCACCCTCATCTACCCAAACGACTGCACACTTCTTAACATAAATGGTCCCCTGCCCGTCAGGGAACTCCTTAAAATACACTAACATTTCCTTTGGGTCACCAAACTTGACTGGCCACATCCTCAAGGCCTAGAATCTGAAAAGAAAGGGGTTCCACAACGGGGTGAGATATACATCTCAGTAAGGTGGGTTAGCCCTAGGTTAAGCTGACCGTCCACTCAGGCAATTACAATCACAAACAATTCATACAAAATCACAAGAGACATTCAACTAAAACGAAATAATACATAAACATCAAGCATGCACTCCAAGCATCTTATCATGTCATTTAGTCCAAGAATGCATAAACAAGCCATGTTACGCCTTCTATCCTTTCCTGCCTCCTCACTTTCATGCCCGCGTTTAAAACGCCTCAGGCTTGATCCGCGTAAACGCATCAGACCGTCTCATTGACAAACCCGCGTAAACGCATCAAGTTTTCAATGTCACTCCAGGCCTATGTCGACACATCACAACTCCGTCCCGCATTTCAATGCATCAGGACTGTGGCCTTCACAACCCCGCGTCTCATACGCCTTAAGGTGCCATTCATTTCAAATCCCGCGCCACAAGGCATTCATTCATATGACCCCTCATCTCATATGTCTCAGGGTGTCACAAATTCTCGGATAAGCCATAAGTTCATTTTAATGCATAACACACACAATCAAGTGCAACTCATGCACGAATAACACAGTTATGGCATGTGAGGCAATCAAGTTCAACACTCAAATGCGACAATCAACTCAAGGCACAAGCATGGCGAAGCATTTGAGTCATCTATATCCTTCTAGGACGTACAATGAACAAGCGCTTTATAATCTTCCAAGAATCAATCAAACTCGCACTCAACTCGCCCAAGTGAGTCCAATCCTCCTATCAAAGGTTTAGAATCCCCTTAACTTGTGCTATAGCCAACAAAATTCCTTCCCAAGCACTCCAATGATTCGGCCCTAAGGGTCCAAGGATGATTCAACTGCGTAACCTAAGGAAATTTCATCCAATCGTTAATTTCCTCGCTCAAATCATCACCCCACTAAACATGCACCTCATGGACCTATCAATTAACATCCTCACACTTGTCAACGATGAATTTGGAGCTCAATTACAACCACCAACAGCTCCCATAGAACCAGTATGCATAGAACCGAAACAGGGTTCTATGTATACCCTAACTAAACAGCCCTTATATTTTCTTAAATCCTTAATTTAATCACTAATCTACTTGCTAACATGTATTTCTAAGGTTTGGAGAGCTTCATCAAGGAGCCAAGGTGATGCAGAAAAGTCCTTAAACGGCGCCGGTTCCTCCGGGTTTGCTACCGGTCAGTTCTGGCCCTTCAAACACAAGACTCATTTGGGGTTAAAACTCCATCAAATTCACCCAAACATTTTACCACAACTCAGTCTATGTGTCCCCTAGATGTCCACAAAATTTGGTTGAAAAACTCCAAGATTTCGGAGTCCTATGAGGCCTAAACCATGGCTTACCTCTAGTTGCGATGATTTTTGTCGACTTTCGGGAGATTGGCCGGCCGGAGCTCCTCGGGTGGTCAAACGACTTGCTTCCACTTCGAGAATGTTGGAAAGAGGATGAGGAAGAAGTAGGTGGTCGGCTCGGTGGCCGGAAGTCGCCGGAAGTGGTGGTCAGAGTGAGCGAACAGGCGGCTTGCGGCTGGTCGGGCGGTGGCTTCACGGCAGCAAGGAAGAAGAAGAAGAAGAAGAAGAAGAAGAAGAAGAAATCAGAAAGGGGGAGGGTGTTCGACCAAGTGAGTGAGAGAATGAGGGTTTATACTTCGATTTCGTGAGTCAACTTGAGTTGAATGGTAGGTTAAAAGTGATTATATCAACTCAAGGCTTAATCTCTTGACACTTGTCCATTGTGTCAATCAAAGTGCATCCAATGGCTCTCAATTCTTCAATTTTTCGGTAGCTATGGGGGTGTGGTTAATAACCAAAATGCCCTCATCCAATTATATAGGCAAGATTAGGGCTTGAGAGGCAAGATGGTAATTTTATCCCCGACGTCCGGAACGTCGTTTTTTTGATTCTAAATTTCTTCGATAAGGCGACGGCCAATCCAATTTATAATGTTGAAATTCTTGGTTCTCTATTTTCTAATTTCGAGACTCTTTTCTTAATCATTTCTCTATCCAATGCGATTCCAGCCTATCTTGGACTGACGGACGGCTTTGTAGACGTTACGTGTATCGACCCTGTGATTCATATCACAATTAGGGTTCATCAATTCATGGCGACTTTGGTTGTCATGTAATTGTGATGGTCTATTACTAGCTTTGACGGTCTCGATCGTCACTGTTCGATTTAGGAAAATTTTACAAATTATACATTAGTTAAGCGGCATCACCCGCGCTCCAATCGTATAACGCTAACAATGCATCCCGTAATCGTTCTTAGATCGGCCTTATATGGATCTAAATATCCCCTCAACAATCCTTATGGTCAAAGCGCCATTTCTTATTCGAGTTTCTTAAGTCCACGTATCTTGTCTCGCGTTAACCTTTCCCTTTTGGTCAGTTAACTTGAGATTGATCAGATCCGAATGAGATATGACTAAAATACATCGTTAGATACATTTCTCTTTAATGAGTTCGAAATTGATAGGAAAAATCAGATTGTCACAACTCTTCCCTCCTTACAAAAATTTAGTCCCCGAAATTTACATCAAACTTAGCTACTCAAACAAATGGGGGTGTTGACACCTCATCGTTTCCTCATTTTCCCATGTAGCGCCTTCGGTTCCATGGTGCTCCCACACAACTTTGACCAATGAAATCGTCTTATTCTTCAGAATTTATTCCTTTCGGTCCTCGATCCTATTTGGCTTCAAATACCCGGTCATCCACTTCGATAACTTCGTAATCTTGTACATGTGTTGGGTCTGGTTCGTAACTTCGCAACATTGACACGTGGAAGATGTTGTGCACTTGGGATAGATTGGGCGGTAAGGCAAGCCTGTAGGTCAAGGTCCCAATCCGCTCCAGAATTTCAAATGGACCTACGTACCTTGGGCTCAATTTTCCTATCTTTCCGAATCGCGATAAACCCTTCATCGGCGACACCTTGAGAAAAACATGGTCGCCCACTTGAAATTCCAAAGGCTGACGCCGTTTGTCCGCATAACTTTTCTGACGACTTTGTGCCGTCTTCAGTCTGTCCCGAATTACCTTCATCGCTTCCACTGATTGCTCTACCAACTTTGGGCCTGTGATACTCCTTTCTCCAATCTCATCCCAGCAAATCGGGGTTCCACAAGCTCTTCCATAAAGCGCTTCAAACGGTGCCATCCGAATGCTTTGCTGGTAGCTGTTATTATAAGCGAATTCTACCAAATGCAGCTGATCTTCCCATCCACATTTGAAGTCTATTACGCACGCTCGCAACATATCCTCGAGCATCTGAATCGTCCTCTCCGATTGTCCGTCCGTTTGTGGATGGTATGCCGTACTAAATTGCAGTCGAGTCCCCATGGCATCTTGAAGACTTTTCCAGAAGTTCGCTGTGAACTTGGGATCTTTATCTGAGGTAATTGTCATGGGTACTCCATGCAGCTTCACTATCTGTCTCATATATAACTCGGCATATCTGTCCATTGCGAAATCCTTTCGCATAGGGATGAAGTATGCCGACTTAGTCAACCTATCCACAACTACCCAAATAGAATCACGGCCTCTTTGGCTCCTTGGGAGCATCACAAAATCCATTGTTACGTGCTCCCATTTCCATTCAGGAATTTCTTGTGGCTGTAATAATCCACCAGGCTTACAGTGTTGAGCCTTTATCTGCTAGCATGTCAAACACTTTGCCACATACTTCGCCACATCAACTTCCATCCCGTTCCACTAATAGTGTTGACGCAAGTTCTGATACATCTTTGTACTTCCTAGGTGGATACTATAGTTGTTCCTATGAGCCTTTGATAAGATCCTTTCTCTAAGCTTTTCATCCTTTGGCACGCATAGACGCCCTCGAAACTTCAAGATTCCATCCTCTAACACTTGGAATTCCGATTTTCTCTTTGTCACGTCCATCTCCAAGATCTTCTGAATTTCTGGGTCCGTATGCTGCAAGGCTTTTATCCTTTCCTGGACCTCAGGTTCTACCCTCAGTGTAGCCATCAAACTGGACAGTTGGCAGACTTCTAATCTGAACTCAGAATCTCTCAAATTCTTGATCATCGACCATCCTCTTACTAGCAGATGGTCGATGCTCGATTTCCGGCTGAGTACATTTGCGACTCTGTTCGCCTTCCCAGGGTGATACAGTATGTCGCAATCATAATCCTTAAGCAGCTCCATCCATCGACGCTGCCTCATATTCTGTTCCTTCTGAGAAAATAGATACTTCAAGCTCTGGTGGTCAGTGTAAATTTGGAACTTTTCGCCATGCAAATAATGTCTCTAGATTTTCAGAGCAAAAATGATCGCTACTAACTCCAGATCGTGAGTTGGATAGTTCACTTCGTGTGGTCTCAGCTGTCGGGACGCGTAGGCAACTACCCTTCCATGTTGCATTACTATACAGCATAGTCTCTTTAGCGAAGCATCGCTATATATCTCATAGCCTCTCAGTCCTGCTGGAATCGTCAACATCGGTGCGGTTGTCAATCGATGCTTGAGCTCTTGGAAACTCCTTTCACACTTATCCGTCCACTCGAACTTCGTTTCTTTCTTGGTCAATCTCGTCAGTGGAATGGCTATGGATGAGAACTTTTCCACGAAACGTCTGTAATATCTTGCTAATCCTAGAAAACTTCGGACTTCCGTGACTGTAGTAGGCTTAGGCCAATTCGTTACAGCTTCGATCTTGGCAGGATCCACCGCGATTCCTTCTCTAGATACCACATGGCCAAGAAATGCCACTTTATTTGGCAAGAACTCGCATTTACTAAGCTTAGAGTAAATCGAGTATTCCCTCAAGGTCTGCAAAACAATCCTTAAGTGCTCTTTGTGTTCCTCGTTACTCCTTGAATAAATTAGGATATCGTCGATAAAGACTATGATGAATCTATCCAAGAATTCCTTGAACACTCGATGCATCAAGTCCATAAATGCGGCTGGAGCATTGGTCAATCCAAAAGGCATCATAATGAATTCATAATGACCATACCTTATTCTAAAAACGATCTTAGGTATGTCTTCCTTCTTGATTCTCAACTGGTGATACCCGGCTCTCGAGTCAATCTTAGAGAATACCGCAGCTCCTTGCAATTGATTAAATAAATCATCGATTCTCAGTAGTGGATATTTATTCTTCACTGTCACCTGGTTCAACTGTCTATAGTTGATGCATAGACAAAAAGACCCATCTTTTTTCCTTACAAACGACACCGGCGCTCCCCACGGTGAAGCACTCGATCGGATAAATCATTTATCCAGTAGTTCTTGCATCTGCACCTTTAACTCTTTCAGTTCTAATAAGGACATTCTACAGGGTGCCTTCGAGATCGGCTCCGTTCCGAGAGCTAACTCAATCATGAATTCTATTTCCCGCCCCTGTGGCAACCCTGGTAATTCTTGGGGAAATATATCGGGAAACTCACGCACTATCGGGACACTATCTAGTTTGGGTTCCACGGCAGTCATGTCCATAACAACAACTACATATGCCTGACATCCTTCAGACATCAACTTTGTCACTTCAAGAGATGGGATCAAAGGAATCGAGGTTTCTCCTCGACTTCCCACAAATTCAAAGCTAGGGCGGCCTTCTGGATAGAAGTGAATTATCCTACTACCACAATCCACTACTGTCCTCTGTTTACCCAATCAGTCCATTCCTATGATCACATCGAAGTCATACATGGGTAATACAGCTAGATCAATACTCTCCTTACTACCTCCAATCACAATTTTACGGTCAGCACAGCCCAATGAAACTAGTATATTATCTTTCAACGGAGTGGCAACATGCAGAATCACACATAATGGTTTTAACTTCATATCGATCAAATCAGCAAACCGAGCAGACACAAATGAGTGTGTTGCACTAGGATCAAACAAAGCATATGCAGCTTGGTCACACAAATAAACCATACATGTGACCACGCCTGGCGTTTCTTCTATCTTCCTGCGGGCTATTGCATAAACTCTCCCCTGAGCTGGGGGTCGATTCTGATTAATCTAAGGAGTGGCAGTCGACGGTCCGGCTTGTGGTTGCCGCCCTTAAGGTCGATTCACTGGAGCTTGGTTCGGACAAGTCCTTATCTAGTGGCCCATCTTACCACACTTAAAGCATGCTTCTTACTAGACATGGTCCATTACCATGCCTTCTGCCATAGAGGCGACAGTTACAGTTCATGGGGTTCGGTGGCTTCACAATATTCTTCCTCACGGGCGGAACAAAACGCCTATTGCCAGTCACCGGTTTCTTACTCATCTGACAATTGTCTCGGAATAAATTAAACCGCGATCCAGATGCGACATTTCTCTCCTTGAGATCCCTCTCAATCATTTGCCCTTGCTCATAGATTTCCTTATAGGTTCTCAAATTCAGGGCTATCATATGGTTGCGAAGCTCAGGTCTCAGTCCATTCCGAAATCTTCACGCCTTCTCCAAAGGATCCTCTACTGATCGGGGTGCATATCTTGACAGCCTAGAGAACTTAGCCTTATACTGGTCTACGGTCAGCTGATTCTGACGCAGCTGTAAGAATTCCACTTGCTTCCTTTCTCGGGCTGTCTCCGAGAAATACTTGTCATTGAATGTCGTAGTAAAGGCATTCCAGCTCATGGCTGTTCCTTTCGAAAAAACTCCATTCTTGGTGGCAGCCCACCAGTCATTTGCGGTACCTTCTAGTTGATACACCGCCAGCAACACCTTTTCCTCATCTGTGCACCTCAGCACTCCAAAAGCCTTTTCTAGCTTCTCGATCCATCTCGGTGCTAGTTCAGGGTCTCTAGTCCCGTCAAACTGGGTCGGCTTCAACTTGATGAACTGCTCGACCAGTTGATCCATTTGTCTAGCCCTAATGATTTCTTCCTAGGCATTTACTGCCTCATTGCCCTGGTTGTGGTCGCCATTGTTTCCGTTGCCCCCGTTATTGTCGTTGTTGGAGTTTACGGCAGCTATTGCGACTCCTACCGCTTGAGCTATGGCAGCATCCCTATCCTGGGTCTGTCTATTAATGAGGTCGTCAATCCTTTCGAGCGCTTTCAGTACTCTATCCATCCTTGGGTCTTCTGCTACAGGTAACCTCGAACTAGAGGCTCCGTTCCTGGGTCTTCCAAGCCTCCTAGATGAATTACTCATTCTTATGCGCTTCTACTAAGCCTGGTCCACCACAATTTCATCAAGGAGTTAGTAACTTATTCATTCAACCAAGTCCAGAGCCACCAACTATGCCTTAATAGAAACAATTATAATACAACAACCTTCCACACAACAATTTCCACAGACACCATAACAAGCCGTTCATGGCTGTTCCTCAATTCCGTTCCTCTAACGGTTCACCAAAATAAGCCATGCTCATTCATTTAACAAGCCGATTCCAGAAATGACTTTCAATGCTAAACATGGAACCCAATCCTACATTACCACAACCCTGCCAAGGCTAAATGCCAATCACTTGTGCCAAGTCAACCATACAGCCTGTGTTTTATCCTAACCAGTTTCCTAAGGTCTCGCTACCTGTCCTTGTCCCAACTTAATCCCCCTTATTACTCCAATCCTCAATCAACTTTGGATCTAGTTGACCTTACTCTGATACCAAACGAAGAGGGGATGTCAGGCCCCGTGCCCCGGGCACGAGCGCGCGACTCCCTACAAGTACAAACTATCTCTCGGGATCCCAAGATTCCAACGTAATTCGAGAGAAGTATCATATAGAAAGCATGCGGAAGCGACGATATAAAAACTCCTCCGTACAATTATGAAATGGGACCTAGATGTCGGGGGTACCAATAATACATAATATCTGAGTATCCATGCAAGGCACGATAAACTAACTATGCTGGCTAGTAGGGTAGCATGGTCAGTACAAAAGGTAGTCGTCAGTCTCGCAAAAGAAGTAGATATCGAGAACACCATCAAAATGTCAGATCAAGAAAGTAGAAACTCCTAGGTCGAGCTACTAGAGTCATCAGTCTTCTCCGTCTCCTCGGTAGGCTCATACTCCGAAAAAGTCTCGGAGCAAATCTCCATCGTATCCTCGAGCGTCTCGTCCGCTGACAGCTCCACCAGGTCGTACTCAGTAGCCTCGATCACTATAACCTCGTCGGTGTCCTCTAGGGTCGGGGTCCTCTCAAGGCCATTCCTCGAACCAGCAACCGACCCTCGGCCTCCACTGAATCCCGAGCGGGATGGCACCAGCTAGGGATCACTCCATGAGGCACCTTGGTGGGGTTCAGTGGCCTCGTAGAAACGTCCCCTCCGTTTCTAAACCATGCCTCGTACCTATGAGGCTTTCAGTTACTGCCACCCTCATCTACCCAAACGACTGTACACTTCCTAACATAAATGGTCTCCTGTCCGTCAGGGAACTCCCCAAAATACACTGACATTTCCTTTGGGTCACCAAACCTGACTGGTCACATCCTCAATGCCTAGGACCTGAAAAGAAAGGAGCCCCACAACGGGGTGAGATATATATATCAGTAAGGTGGGTCCTAACCCTAGGTTAGGCTGACCGTCCACTCAGGCAATTACAATCACAAACAATTCATACAAAATCACAAGAGGCATTCAACTATCACGAAATAATACATAAACATCAAGCATGAACTTCAGGCATCTTATCACATCATTTAGTCCAAGCATGCATAAACAAGCCATGTTACGCCTTCCACCCTTTCCTGCCTCCTCACTTTCATGCCCGCGTTTAGAACGTCTCAGGCTCGGTCCGCGTAAATGTATCAGACCGTCTCATTGACAAACCTGAGTAAATGTATCAGGTTTTCAATGTCACTCCAAGCCTGTGTCGACACATTATAACTCCGTTTCGCGTTTCAACGCATCAGGACTATGACCTTCACAACCCCGCGTCTCATACGCCTCAAGGTGCCATTGATTTCAAACCCTGTGCCTTAGGGCATTCATTCATACGACCCCGCGTCTCATATGCCTCAGGGTATCACAACTTCTCGAATAAGCCATAAGTTCATTTTAATGCATAACACACACAATCAAGTGCAACTCATGCATGAACAACATACTTATGGCATGTGAGGCAATTAAGTTCAACACTCAAATGCGACAATCAACTCAAGGCACAAGCATGGCCAAGCATTTGAGTCATCTATATCCTTCTATGATGTACAATGAACAAACGTTTTATAATCTTCGAAGAATCAATCAAACTCACACTCAACTTGCCCCATTGAGTCCAATCCTCCTATCAAAGCTTTAGAATTTCCTTACCTTGTGCTATAACCAACAAAATTCCTTCCCAAGCACTCCAATGGTTCGGCCCTAAGGGTCCAAGGACGATTCAACCGCGCAACCTAAGGAAATTTCATCCAATCGTTAATTTCCTTGCTCAAATCATCACCCCACTAAACATGCACCGCATGGACCTATCAATTAACATCCTCACACTTTTCAATGATGAATTTGGAGCTCAATTACAACCACCAACAGCTCCCATAGAACCGGTATGCACAGAATCGAAATAGGGCAATTTCGGTTCTGTGTATACCCCAACTAAACAACCCTTAAACTATCTTAAATCCACAATTTAATCACTAATCTACTTGCTAACATGTTGTTATAAGGGTTGGGGAGCCTCACCGAAAATTTAGAGCCAAGGTGACACCGGAAAGTCCTTGAACGGTGTCGGTTCCTCCAAGTCTGCTACCAGTCAGTTCTGGCCATTCAAACACAAGACCCATTTGGGGTCAAAACTCCATCAAATTCACCCAAAATTTTTTACCACAACTCAATCTATGTGTCCCCTAGATGTCCATAAAATTTGATTGAAAAAATCCAAGATTTCGGGGCCTATGAGGCCTAAACTGTGGCTTACCTCTGGTTGCGACGATTTCCGTCGACTTTCAAGAGATTGGCCGGCCGGAGCTCCTCGGGTGGTCAAAAGACTTACTTCCATTTCGAGAATGTCGGCAAGAGGATGGAGAAGCAGTAGGTGGTTGGCTCGGTAGCTGGAAGTCACCGGAAGTGGCTGTCGGAGCGAGCGAACGGTTGGCTTGCGGCTGGTCGGGTGGTGGCTTCACGGCAGCAAGGAAGAAGAAGAAATCGGCAAGGGGGAGGGTGTTCGGCCAAGTGAGTGAGAGAATGAGGGTTTATACTTCAATTTCATGAGTCAACTTGAGTTGAATGGTAGGTTAAAAGTGAATATATCAACTTAAGGCTTAATCTCTTGACACTTGTCCATTGTGTCAATCAAAGTGCATCCAATAGCTCTCAATTCTTCAATTTTTCGACAGCTATGGGGGTGTGGTTCATGACCAAAATGCCCTCATCCAATTATATAGGCAAGGTTAGGGCTTGAGGGGCAAGATGGTAATTTTATCCCCGACGTCCGCAACGTCGTTTTTCTAATTCCAAATTTCTTCGATAAGGCGATGGCCAATCCAATTTATAATGTTGGAATTCTTAATTCTCCATTTTCTAATTTCGAGACCCTTTTCTTAATCATTTCTCTATCAAATGTGATTCCAGCCTATTCCGGATTGATGGGCGGCTTTTGCAGACGTTACGCGTATCGACCCTGTGATTTATATCACAATTAGGGCTCGTCAATTTATGGCAATTTTGGTTGTCATGTAATTGTGAGGGTCTATTACTAGCTCCGACGGTTTTGATCGTCACTGTTCGATTTAGGAAAATTTTACAAATTATACGTTGGTTAAGCGGCATCACCCGCGCTCTAATCGTGTAACGCTAGAAATGCATCCCTTAATCGTTCTTAGATCGGCTTTATAGGAATCTAAATGTCCCATCGACATTCCTTATGATTAAAGCGCCATTTTTTTTCCGAGTTTCCTAGGTCCACGTACCTTGTCTCGCGTTAGCCTTTTCCTTTTGGTCAGTCAACTCGAGATTGATCAAATCCGAGCGAGATACGACTGAAATACATTGTTAGATATACTTCTCTTTAATGAGTCCGAAAATGATAGGAAAAATCAGAATGTTACAATCCCCAATCGACCTCCACCATTACGATAAGCCGCGAGTCAAGGTGAATCGTGGGTAAACCTCCGACTCCTCAGCAACGACGACAGTAGTTGTCGCCCTGAGCGCAAGATTTAGGATCAAGGGACGTCCAGGTCAAAGGGGAATCGACCCTAAGGCAAGAAGCTGCCACCATCTCCGTGCCACATTTGCCAAGAGGACCATTGGGTAAACGAATGCCTGTACAAGAACAAAATCAACGTATTGATCGCCTTATAGAAAAGGATGAGTCAATGAAGCAGCCCTAACCAGAACAACGGGAAGTCTGACTCGGAACCGTCAAAATAGTCGACCGAGAGCATACGATGAAAACTCTAGCTTCACCCAAGAAGCCATTTACCAATTCTGGCCTTCATGTAAGTCAAGGTGCACGTTGATTTGCGCAAGACAACGCTGCATGACTTAGTTGACATGGGAGCATCGGATATCTTCATGTCAAGTCAAGCGGCGAGGTGGCTTATATCGAAGGTAGAACCGAATGGACGAAGATTCAAACCAGCCAACTCGAAAGACCAGTTAATTGTTGGCGTAGCTCGGAAGATGGATCTTGAGGTAGGTGGATCGAGTAGCAAATTCTCAATCGATGTCATTTCGCTGGACAACTACGACATGATTTGTGGATGCCATTCTTCTCCGAAGCCAAAGCGATGGTTGACATCAAGGCCAACATGATGTTGATTATGGACCCAAGATGCCCAGCGATAGTGCCATTGGTCCGCGGGTTGGACAACACCAAAAGCATCGTCACGACCTGAATCGAGGATGATCAGCTGAGAATGCGCAAACTCGAGACCATCTATCATCCATAGCATCCTTCAGACATCCCGAAGGAAGAACAGGGGCATGCATCACCCCCGCGTGAAGTGTCGATCCACCTGTTGCTCCCCGAAGTAGCCGACTGGTCGGGAAGCTATGGTGCGGCCGAACCAGCCAAAACATTGTTGGCGGATCCCCCTGAGGTTCGCTCATCGGCGAAGAAGCGAAATAGGCGGAGCTGAAGGAAGAAGGATCGCCAACACTCCCCGACTGAAGAGATCAAATTTGGGATAGGAGCCCGGAGGACGTCACTCGATGTAGTAGGGGAGAATATCACGTCCGACAAAATCCTCAATCGAGGATCGACCGTGATATGATTAGCTGACCGTACATGAATCAATTCACAGTCAATCACATGAATCGGTGATCATCAGTCTCTCTTGACCAAGCATCAACCAAGATGATCGAGTGTGCGAATCTTCATGATCATCCGTGCATCAATACATGAACGATCTGTGCCTCTGACTCTCTGACTCAAAGCACGATGCAAGACTCGATCAGAACGATCCAACGCACGATGCAAGACTCGTGCAACATAATCTCTTGCATCATGCAACAAACGACCCGAGCAGCCGAGCAGATGACCGAATAAAAGTGTGGTAGATGAAGAGTCACATGACCCCTTACCTCCCAAGACTTGTAGAACGTGCACATGGTGTCCACATGCCCAAGAATTCAAACAAGCCAAGACAAATGAATGAGACAAACACTACGTGACAAAACGTGAGCATCCAAGGGCCACAAGAGCTGTTGCCTCTTGTATTATAAATAGGAGTGAACATCAACATTGTAACACACCTTGAGTCACATTGTATCAACCAAACATCAATAATACATCATCCAATTTAATTATGGGTGAATTTATCGCATGCATACAATTTGAGAATTTTTGTTGCGTAAACCTTAAATTATTATCTTCTTAAATAATTAGTCAATGAAAAATGATTTTCATTATAAAAAATAATCTATGTCTAAATATTTTTGTGAAAGATGAAAATATGTTTGATTTATTCATTTTTGTAAGTAATATCATTGATTATTCTTAGGAAAAAAAAATTCAAATTATTTTCTTTCATGAAATAAACGCACCCAAAAGGATGAACTTTACTCTTTCTTATTACAGCGATTGAAGCCATTTGGCATGCTCTACTTGTCAAAGAATACGAAACTGCAATTTTTTCCTTTGAGATTTTTTTTTGGTCGGATTAATTTGAGATTTGAGTGGACTATTTCTCCACACATTTATATTACTTGATCGCATTATCTTGCAATCATGAGATTTGATTCGGCATCTGGTAAACATTCACCTCTCCCCTTACAATCATTTCTAAGTGTTGCCTCTAAATTGTAGATTGTTAGCATTGCGACTCTCCTCGTTGCCAAAAGAAAAATGATTTTCATGGTTTCTCCACACGAATAGTAGCAAAATATTTATGCCTTAATTTATTGCCTCCAATTCTTATCTACTATTCACTACGTAGAATTATTCCCCATGTAATTAGTAGAATACTGTAGTACCTAAAATATATCATATCTTATGGTACTTTTTCATTTTGTTATACTAATTGGTCAATTCGTACCTTTTTATAATATATTTTTTTATGCAACTTTTACTACAAATGGTACTTTTAAAACAATGATGTATAGCGCTAAAATATGTCATGCTCCATTTTAATTATACTTTATATGACGATCCGTACAACGCGTGGACAAATTGTTTAACATGTACATTGACTAACTCTTCTCTAAGAGTTGCCTCTACGGTTGATACCTAGGATACTAGATAACAAGGGGTTGTGGATTACTTATGTTACATTCTCCACAATGTTTGCTTGCAACTAGGATGTTGGGATTGACTCATTCAAAGCGTATTCAATATCAAGAGTTTTGTTCAGTAAAAAAATTAGGGATATGTATATTAAAAATGCCATAACTTTTGTACAGCGTTCACTTAAGTGCTATAAATTTTAAAAAGTGTTCACTTGAATGTCAAAAGTGACGTGGCATAAAAAAAAAAGGTGACGTGGCCACCGGAAATGCTGATGTGGTGCCACCAAAGCATTTTTTGGAATATTTTATTGTACAAGTGGAATTTTTTTTATAATTTTCTTATTTTTTTTTTCAAAATTTGCTTATTTTGAATATTATTAAAAAAAAAGAAAGAAAGAAAGAAGAGAAACCCTTGGTTTCTCGGTCGGCCTAGGGGCCAGGTTGACTCGCCTTGGGTTGGCGAGGCCACGACGACGGTCGCCGAGGGTCGTCGTGGCCCCACCGACCCAGGGCGAGCTGACCCTGGCCCCCGGGCCAACGAGCACTCGTTGGCCACCACCAAAAAACCAAGGGCTTTTCTTCTTCTTCTTTTTTTTTTTTAAAAATATTAAATAACAAAAATGAAAATAAAAACATCAAAATGAATAAAAATTTTAAAAAAATTAAAAATATTTAAAAAAATCTAGGTGGCACTCAAAAATGAAAAAAAAATAATAGCATGACACTAAAGTGAACATGTTTCGCCGGAACTGGCACTCACCTGAACAATTTTGCTTTGACATGGCACTCAAGTGTATGTTTTGAAAGTTATGACACTTAAGTGAACGCTGTACAAAAGTTATGGCACTTGTACTGTACTTATCCCCCCAAAAAAAAAGATGAGGTTTCATGAGTTTTAATGTTGCAAAGTGACAGTTATTAAAAGATTCCGGCATACCCCATCACTCTTTCTAAGTAATTCTTTAGAAGGTTTTGTTACTTTCGTTCCATATGCATATTGCACACTAAATTTCGACAGAAACAGAGGTTCTATATCTACACCCCTTTTTTTTTTTCTGCTGATGGAGTACAATATTCAATACAAAAAAAAATCAAGTGGAATCGGATGGATTCTTACGCAATGAAAAGAAAAATTCAATCCAAAAATGAATATAGAATAGGATGGAAAAGATCCAAATTAAACAAGAGGCATATAAAAATTACTCAAAAACAAAATTTCCGTTCTTCTCATGGTGAATAGGTTACATATACGAAAAATTGGAGACATGCATATGGACGACTGAGAGAACCATATACGAATTTGGAGCAGTATGATTCTCAAAATTCTAAGGGAAATTTTCAAAAAAGGGCCCAAAGTCCTTTCATTTTTTTTTCAAATAAGGACCCCAAGTGAACCTTATTACAAATAAGTGCCCGAAGTGGTCATAGAGTTTCAAAAAGGGTCTGACCTAAAGGGCATTTTCGTCATTTCTCACTTTTATTTTTTATTTTTTCATTTTTTGGCTTTTAAAAATAAAAAACAATAATTTTTAAAAAAGCAACTATAGGCGGGAGGGCTACCCCTCCCACCTGTAGCAGCCGACCCACCGCTGGTGGTGGGTTGCAAGCGCGGCGAAGGCCAAAGGGTTCACCGATGACTCCGTAAAGGTCGGCAGAGGTGAGAGGGCTTCTGGCCCTCGTCAAAATTGGGAGAGGGTCGGGCCCTCTCCCGAATCTGGACAAGGGCCAGCGGGTGACCCTTGCCCAGGTTTGGGCGGAGATTAATTGCCCCTGTCCAAGACCGAGCAGGGGTCGATGACCCCTGCCTTGATCAAGGCAGGGGTTGCCGCCCCACCCCTGGTCAAGGCGGGGGCCGACGATGACCCCTCGCCCAAATTTAGGAGAGGGCCTGACCCTCTCCCTGTCTGGCCCTCGCCTCTAGGCCGGTGACCCCGCCGTTAGACGTGGCCAATCGGAACCGTGGACCTGGAACTGGTCCATTGACCAGGCCCACGGTTCCATATTTTTCGAAACTAGATTTTGGAAAAAAAAAATGGTGTTAGGCCAAGCAGGCCCCACGTAGGGCCCGTCGCCCTCTTTGGGCCGTTGTAATTTTTTAAAAAAAATAAAAAACTCTATAAATATGACTCCTCTCCTCTTCATTTTTCTCACAATTTCTCTCAATTCTCTTTAATACTCTCAAGTCTCAATCTTTCAAATTCGCACAAATTCTCTCAATTTGCTATTCTTTCTCATTTCCATCTTAATTCTTTGAATTAACTTTTCGATCAATTCTCTCAAAAAATGACAAGTGAAAGCGGAAATACTGGAAATGGAAAGAGCCCAATGGGAGAATCTAATTATCATCTTCCTCAATGTGATCATCGTGAATATGCATGTTGGGAAGACGACGATGATAAGATCAACTATGTTCCCAATCCCAACGCCGAGCACATCCCAACGCAAGAAAGTCTTCATCCTCCTACTGGTGTCGAAGAAACGTCGATAGCAAAGAAGCCGAGACAGAAGGGCCGAGGTAGTACATCCGACTTATCGCTACACTTCAACAAGGTATGAAATGAAAAAGAATGCGAGTTTGATATAAGCTGTCATATTGTCCACAAATATGCAAACTTGGTAAAGGAGATAGTTGCGGAACATTTCGTCGGTATCTGACCAAAAACATCCAACGCAAGTGAGGATCGACACTAGCCAACAATAAATTTCTAAGTACGCCAATCCTAACCCTTATCCTTTATTCCATTACACTGATGCACTTTATAAACAAACATTAGCTGAATATGTTGTCCTTGATCAAGCTCCGTTTAACACTGCGTTGGTTTCACAAGCACTATCTGTTCCGAGAACTACTCTTCGGCCCGAACTTGATCATGTTTATAAAAAAAAGAAATTGACAAAAAATTTTGAAAAATTCAATGGACGTGTATATGTAGGTAGTGATATTTGAAGTAATTCTTGAAATATTAATTCTTATATGGGTGTCACATGCCATTGGATTGGTGACGATTGGGTTATTAAAAAAAATACTTCTTGCATTTCTAGTTTTTCCTAAAAAAACATACAGCCCATAATATTTATAGACTAATTAGACAAGTTTTAGAAGAATATGCTTTGATTAATAAAATTTTTTCAACTAGTTTTGATAATGCAGCTGCAAATACTACTTTCATTCCTAAGTTAGAAAAAATTTATAAACCCTCTTTTGAAGGATAATTTTTTCCACATTAGTTTCACGACCCGCTCTCTAGGAGCGGGTTAATGGGCTGTCCCGTCTGGTCGGATGCGGGCCTCTCTTAAGGTTTGTTACCCAAGTCGCAATGGAGGTATATGGGGTCGACCTTCAGTATGATCGAGTGAAATGTGATATGTTTGCATGCCAAGAAATCGCCACCAATTGTTTTACAGAGGGTACGATGGGAAATCCTATCGAATAGTTGAGAGCTTTTATTCAATTCTGTGATAACTAGAGAAATGTGATAGGGGACTTAGTTACGTTAACTATCAGAGTTGACGCCCTTTTGATACCTAGGTTGAATGAATTATCTAATCCTAAGATTTCATGCAGATGAGTGGGGTACGAACCCTAATTCTAAGCGTTTATGCAGATAAGAGTGGTTACCTTAGCATTCATAATTATTAAAGAAAGTGCGCAAATCAATGATGCAAGACATGCGGATAAATGACATGAATACAGCATGTCATCCCTAATGAGACCTTATTGGCCTAGAGAAGTGCCAATCACGGCTTAGGAGTGATTTAGAGATGATTTGTCCATGACGGGTAAAATCGTAATGTTGAAGATATTTGGGACAATTTGCCCAAAAGGAAAAAAAAACTGTCACTTCAGAAGAAATCTAGAGTCGATAGGGGTTGGAAATAAGATTGATCATCAAATCAATCCATTTCTTATTTTTTTGATAATTTTAGAAATGATTTACCATTTGAGGGGAAAAATCGTCATTTCAGAATATGATAATGAGTAAAAATCTCAAATAGAAGGATTGGTCAACCACTAGACCCAAATACTAATTCTGAATGATTTCCACAACTCATTGGAATATGAAAGACGATTTACCCTTTGAGGGGTAAAACCGTCACTTCAAGAAAAAGTATGAGATTCAAAACCCAAGCAGAAGAATTGGCCACCTAATTAACCCTAATTTTTATCTTGGCATTTTCGACCTATCTCATGTAAAAGACGGGATCGAGTTACCCCTAAAGGGTAGTATCGTCATTTTCTGGAAGAACAGAGAAGAAATCACAAAAATAGACTAACCGATTATCTGTGGTCATTCCTCGATTTTTGAAAATTTCTTGAATGTTTAGGAATTTTCTATAATTTTTTCTGTTTTGTTTTTGTTTTCTAGGATTTTCTAACATTTTTAAAGAATTTTCTAGAATTTTTCTACTTTTCTTAATTTTAAAATTATTTCATATTATTTTTATTAAAAAAAATTCTTTGGACCGGGTTAACTCGACCCACTCGGATCGGATAACGCGGACCCGCACGGATCACTGCTCCAAAACGACGTCGCTTCGATTTTTTTTATTTTTCTTTTATTCGGGTTTAATCCGACGGTTCTTATTGAATCACGTGGCTACTCCATGGCTACTAGATCAGTTGACTGAAACCTACGGCCCAGATCAAAATTCGATTATCCCTCAATCGTCAAATCTGATTACTTAAATCTACAGTCGCGATCAAACGACTTGGCCAAACCTCTATCGTCTGATCTATTGAATTATTTTTTATTTCGAAAAATTGATTTTTCATTAATCCAAAAATTTGAAACTGATCCGACAGTCATCAAACCAATACGTGGCCAAACCTAGACCGTTGGATCAACTAACAAACATAACAAATTCTAACGACTCAGCTAACATGGTTGCCACTTGGCATGCCACGTCAGCGCCTTTGACTGATTGACTGCCACGTCATCATCTTCTTCCTCGAACATTCTTCATCTGCAACGGACGACTGAGAGACTCTGACAATGATTTGACGGCGAAATCTCAGTGTAATCGCGCAAGACCGGCACGATTCGACTTGTCTCAACATTGCGCACAACATATCTCAAAATCAGACGCTATCATTCTCAAAAAATAAGCAAATCGAGCTTTATCCAGTTCGGCTATGGCTACTCTAATCAAGCAACTGAGAGCATATCGAGCCAATTCATTCACACAATTGCATCTATATGAGTTTCAAATACTTACCTACAGGTCCGATTAACCTGGTTTAGGCTAGCCTAGCTAGGAATGCTTTGAAAGGGTCGGCAATGGCGACGAAATTCAAAGGTAGGGTTTGACTTGATTTCAATGTAATCAAAACATAGAGCAGTCTTTAGTGATGTCTCAGAGATGAAATGCACACATCTATTACAAGAATCGAAGTTGGAATAATGTTTCGGCATTGAAGGTCAAAAATTCGACTCAAAGGTTGACTTACTGTTTTTTGAGATCAAAGGTGGCGCGAGCTGGTGCGATCGACTCCGCAGAGCTCCAGTAAGCTCTTGAAGTGGAATTGTGGCTCGATTTGGCCTGAATCACCGTCATCGATCACTCACCGGCCGACCTCAAGCTCTCGACGACAGAGGTCGGAGAGCGAATTCTCTCTCTCTCTCTCTCGATTATGTTCTTCTCCTCCAATAGAATGAATGAACTCCTTTCTTTTAGAAAGCCCTCAAAGGCTATATTCAATTTTCAGTTTTGTCGCCCGTTCAGGAGGTGTCTACCCGGTTGAAATGATACATGATCGTGCGTGCCATTTGGTCCAAAAGGTGACGGTGACGATGGGCAACTCCGTCAAACTCAAACAGTCTTCCGGCGTGCATGAATGGATGCTCAATTTGGTCGTTCTGTAAATGTTGACTTTCACAATCGCTGCAATGTTGACCAATTGATTCCGCCCAACTCCGGTGATTATTGGCAACGAGATTGGTCTCAATCGATTCGTCTTGAAGTGAGGAAGCAAACGCCCTGCATAATCCTTTCAATTATGTCCAAATTGACTTTCAATTTCCCCATTGAAATTCGGCCTGCAAGACATTCAAAGGTGGCGCGAATTTGGCGAAGATGACACTATTTGGACCGGTTCGACCTGTCACGCCTTGAACCCGACGAGCGCGCAAACATCCCGCCCAGCCATTCCTTTTTGATTAACTCCAGGATCCAACGGTCAATAACTTACAACTCTTTTAAAAATACGCATGCGAAAGCGATGCCAACTCCAATGATATAAATACAACAACAACCGATGACTTAGGACAGATACATCAATATTTCATTAATTCATTCCCAAAGGTTCGATTCAATAATCTACCAATCAGAAGTACAATCCCAATATCACAAAAGGCAAATCCATTCTAAACACAATTGGCCAACTATCTCTACAAACGCCAATTCTCGGCAAGTTGGTGCTTCCTTCGCCTGGAACCTGAAAAATGTAAGCCCCCACTGGGGTGAGATATAAATCTCAGTAAGGTGGTCTTATCCTAGGTTAGGCCGACCGTCCACTCAGGCAGTCATCTATCCAGACATTTCAAACTCATAATCATACAGACATCTCAAGCCCAACCAATAAAATATCAACATACAGGTGACAGACGTGCAACGATGATCTCATGTCACACCCAAATGATCATGTACACCAGTCCTGCCACTTCACGACATACACAATTTTCGCCTGTCTCAATCTCTTAGCCCGCGATTAATTCGCATTAGGCTCATTCCGCGTAAACGCATCAGACCATCATCGACAACCCATGTAAACGCATCAGGTTCTGATAAATCTCCAAGCAAATTCATCATCTCACAAATTTCACCCCGCGATCTCGTCGCATCAGGGTATTTTCACAGTTCCGTCTCGCGAATAATTCGCATCAAGACCGGGGCTATCTCAACCCCGCGATCTTGTCGCATCAGGACACTACGCAACATCAACATCACCCCGCGATCTTGTCGCATCAGGGCATTCTCACACTTCCGTCTCGCGAATAGTTCGCATCAAGACCGTGGCTATCTCAATCCCGCGATCCTGTTGCATCAAGGCACCACACAATATCAACACCACCCCGCGATCTCGTCGCATCAGGGCATTCTCACACTTCCGTCCCGCGAACAGTTCGCATCAAGACCGTGGCTATCTCAATCCCGCGATCCTGTCGCATCAGGGCGCTACGCAATATTAATTCCACCCCGCGATCTTGTCGCATCAGGGTATCCATCTACCGCCCCGTGTCTCATACACCTTAGGGTCTCGCCATGTTATGCTCAAACCATAAACATAACTCATACTGTGATTTCTAATTCATTTGCACACACAATACCAAGTGCAAATTCAAGCGCAATTCGAAAACTCCGTGGCATGCCAAGCAAATCAATGATATTCGGACATGGCAAACAACTCAGGCATAAACAATGTCACACACAATCATTCTATAATATTTTAGGATATAATGAAAGTTACCCCCTTGGGCAAATTCTCATAATTCAATCCAATTGAACCTAGACTCTCCCAATCGAGTTCGATCTTCCTAGCATAAGGTTAGAAATTTCCTTATCTTTGATTTGCCAACACAATTTACTCCTTTTGAGCCCCAAAGTTTCGGCCCTCAATGTCCACAGCCGGAATTGTCGCGCAACCTAACAAAATTCAACCAATTCCGTCAATTTTCACACTCAATTCCTCAATCCATGAACCCCAATCATCCATATCCTAACCCTCATTATCTAATCTTATCTTAAACATCAATTTGAGGTTCAAAATCACCCGCTCTTCAATCCACCAGAGCCGGTCTTGCACAGAACCTACCCGGTTCAATTCGGTTCTGTGCATACCGTGCACTATCCGTCCTAAATCAACTTCAATTCCATTATTTAACCCTTATCCTACCTCTTAACATGTCTATCTAAGGGTTCTTGAGGCTTACCAAAGATTTGAAGTCAATTGGTCATCGGAAACTCGTCGAACGTCGCTGGTTCTTCCCAAGTCAGAATCCGGTAGTTTCTATGCAAGATTTACAAGGCTGGTTCTTGGTCAAAATCTTATCAAATCAAGCTCCAATTTTTATCACAGAATCATACACATCTCAGCTAGATCTCCACAAAATTTGAGCCCTAAATTCAAAGATTTGGTCCATCAAAAGGGTTGAGAACCGGACCTACCTCAGTTTGAGTCCTAATCTGTCGGCTCTCGGGAGAATCTCTGCTCGGGACTCTTCGGTGCTCCAATTGACTGATTCTTGTTCAAGGACGTCGGCAAGACATAAAGCTTCATCGGTGTGGTTGGCTAGTTGCCGAATGGTGGCCAGAAGTAGCCGTCGTGGCCGGCGAAGGAGGGGTCCAAAAGCTGTCCGGCGGGCAGCAAGAAAAAAGAAGAAGATGAAGAAGGCTCGGTGCTCTCTTGGGTGAAATGGCCGAAAATGAGCAGAGAGAGAGTGAGGGAGGGTTATATTTAAAGTCCATGGTCAAGGCTTCGAATGGTAGTTGGCCAAAAGTAGACAAGACTTCTCCCTTGCCCATCCACTGACACATGTCCACTTGCCTTTCCTAGGTGATCCAATAGCCACCATTCACTCTTTTTTTTTTCGGCAGCCACAAGGTGGGTTTATTGTCCAAAATGCCCTTCTTCAATTACAAGGGCAAAGTCTTAGGCTTGAGGGGCAAAATGGTCATTTTACTCCCGACGTTCAGAACGTCGTTTTTCTCGTTTCGGAATTCATTGATAGGGCGATGGCCAATCCAAATAAAGTTGAAATTCTTGATTTTCCAATTCAAACTTTTCAGGACTCGTCTCTGATAGTTTTCTCTATCAGACGTGATTCCAGTCTATCCCGAACCGACGGGCGGCTTTTGCAATATTACGGGTATCGACCCCGTGATTCATATCACGTTTAAGGCTCGTCAATTCGTGGAGGCTTTGGTTGTTATGTAATTGTGAGGGTCTATCGCTAGTTCCCTCGACAATCCTTATGGCCAAAGCGCCATTTCCTATCCGAGTTCCTAGGTCCACGTACCTCGTCTCGCGTTAGACTTTTCTTTTTGGTCAGCCTACTCGAATTGATCAGATTCGAGCGGAATATGACTGAAATACATCTCTAGATATTCACTTCTCATTAATGAGCCTGAAATTGACTGAAAATCAGAATGTCACAATTCTTTCCCTCTTAAAGAAATTTCATCCTCGAAATTTGCAACTTTCCAACTCATCCAATCCTTTGGGATATTGGCGCCTCGTTGTACCCTCACTCTTCCGGATAATCCTTTCCATGGCTTGATGATCTTGCTCGTCCTTTCCAACCCCAAAGCTATCTTTCCTCTGGAACTTGTCTCCTTCAGTCCTCAATTCAATGGGCTTCTCTCCATTCTCTTTTGGTATTCATATCATTTGCCGGCAGCTCTTCCTCGAGCGTTCACCTTATCTCTTTCATTTGTCCATAACCATTTTATCAAGCCCTCGCCAGAATGCACTCTTAATGTCCATACCCTTCGGCATATTACTCCTTTCGAGCTTGCTTTCACGCCAACAGAGATTCAAGGGTTTTATTAATTTGCCCTCTATTATCCAAACTGAATCGTAGTCCCCTCGACTCCTTAGCAAGTTCATGATTACCTCCGGGGTATTTCACTCTTGAATCAGTCCTAAAATTTCCACTATCGTGGTAATCCACCAACTTTCAATATCATGCCCCTTTCCTTATTAATATGCCTAATGCTTGACCTCATGTTAGACTAGTCCTACTTTCAGTCCATTCATCAATAGCATTGATGCGAGTCTAGCACACCTTTGTGCCATCCCAAAGGACACCATAATTCTCTCTTTGAATTTCGATGAGATCATTTCCTTAAGTTCCTCTCAATACTAGACTCGTACTTCCGTCGATAGGCCTCAAAGGTTCCATCCGTTCCTATAATTCCTCCAATACCGACGTTTAACCATGGCACACCTCAATTTCCTTTTGGCCTTCAGGTTAGGTGTTTCCAGTAGCCATCATCTTAGTCCATTAGCGAACTTCCAATTTAGGAGTTGAATCTCTCATTTCTTGAGGGAAAATCTGTCCCTCCATTATTCATTACTCAATGCTCAACTCTCAATTGTAAACATCCGTTAAACAATTCACCCTTCTTTAGCGATACGAATGTCGCTATAATAACACTTGGGTGATCTCTTCGTTCCACACGCTTCGCCGTCAATTTCCTTTAGGCAATTCGTGCTCTCAATCTCTTATAGTTCACATAATTCTCGAGGTCTTTTCTTCATCTAGGCAGCACTTTCATACCCACCAGCACTTCTATACATCTGCGTTGCCTCTTGTTCAATTCTCCTTGGGAAACTGCTACTTTATGCTCTGGTCGTGGGTATAGCCTTGAAACATCCTTTCACTCAAACGACATTTCCCAACTTTATCACAAGGACATTCGCAAACCAATTTCAATCATGCTCTAAGCATGCCAATTCACATGGCATTATTGTCATGACGTACAAGTAATATCCATTTCAAATTACTCGTTATGCTTCAAGTTCCATTCTGCGTCGTGTCACTACGACCTTCATAAGCTTTTCGATTTCTAACCGGAATCGTCATATATGGCGTAGTCATCAACTTAACTCGAGTCCTCAAAAACTCTTTTCATGTTCATTCACTCATTCGTGTCACGACCCGTCCTCAGTCCATTTCACCAATGGAACAACTCTTGTAAGGAATCTTTCAACGGTCCGTCTATTGCCACTCATCAATCCCATGAAGCTTGCACTTTTCGCAACTCACATTGACTATAGTCGATTCGTTACTTATTCCAATCCTCAAAGGCTCCCCAAGGATTCCCTTTTTTTAGAAGTTTCACGACTGAGGAACCTCATCTCATTAGGTCTACGACTCACGCTCTTCACATTCGTCATATATCTAGCATCTCCTTAAATTCTATAGGATACTTTCGAGGGTCATTCATGTTTCTCATGACTCATTAAATGAGTCCAATCATCGTCGCTCAAGATTGTAACAATCTACCCAATCATTCATAGGACGCTCAATTCAACTGATATCAACTTCTTTCTACTATTCCTCACACTTTTCACTTGAGAGCTCAGACCTTGGCTCTCTGTCGTTATGGGTCTCTTCTAGGACAACACGGTATTTTGTTTACTCTTGTCACTCTTTTCACGAGAAGCATTAGTGCTTCAGCCTCGGAGTTCCATACTCACTAAGGCAACTTTATCCCAATTCCGTTCGTTCCACTGAACGTCAACATCATCCTGGAATTCAACATTGTCCAAAAGACTATCTCTCTGGCTTTACTTCTAGTAATCATTCAAGTTCTGCGTCCTCTTTCTAGTACAGACGCTTAATCATGATACTAAGACAATTTAAAGTTTTTCTTCCTTTTATAATATGGTCTCTTACCCTAAGGAAGAAACTACATAATTCCATGACTTTTTCTCACTTCAACTTCACCTTGTCCTTCTCATCCCATAGAATGGCAACCTTGGAGTCTGCGCCAACGGCGATACCTTTACTCTAGGGTTCAAATGCCACTATGCTTTCACATTCTCTTTCTCATAACTCAGTCACCTCTAGTGGCAATATCTGTTCGTCCTTGGGTCTCACAAATTCCCATGCCGAATACTCAATTCTAAGTTCTCGAGTCACTTTGTATTTACACTCTAAGCACTCTTTTCGCTTACCCGACCATTCATTAGAATTACCAATGATCAAGACTATCAGGTCTATTCACTTTTCTTTTCGCCAACGACCATTTCATGGTCCAATCATCCTTTAAGAACAATGCCCTATTCTTTAGGGAATAACAACTCATGATTTCATTCCTCATAGTTCCAATTCCATTAACCGTCCCCAAGAAATCATTAACTCCAGGCAATCTAGCATGTCGATTCTTCCTCGACCTCATTCATAACAGAAAAGACTTACTACTCACTTTCCACTATATGTCTTACACTCAGGTAATCAGCTATTTCCCGTAGGCACGCTCCATACTCATAATGAACATCTCTTTGCTCGTATTCCATGAGCAGAAGTTCTCTTATTCATAAGTCTTTCAATCATTCTCCTCTTTAACTGAGTCCTGTCACCATTCCTCAAAATTAGGAATAACAATCAGCCATATGGTTCTCAAGTTCTAATCCACTCAAGGACCTCTCATCTCGTTCAAGGGTCTTTGATAGCTTTTACCATAGGCTTACGCGACCTTGAGAACTCTGCCTCACACCGATTGATCATCTTATGATCCTTGCAAAAGTATTAGGATCCAAACAACCCTTGCTCTCAAGCAATCCCAGGACGATACTTCCCATCGAACAACTCAACAGAAGTTGGCTAGGCAGATCTCATGCCTTCGAGGAAATCCTTCCCCTAGTGACCTTTCACCAATCCTCGATAGCCTTTTAGGGCTAGTACTGCCAGTGTCACTTTCCTTCTTTAGTGCACCCAAAATCTCTGAGGTTTTCTCATAAAACCCTCAATCCAGAGGAAGACAATTTCGAATCTCATCCCTCTACCTGACTCAATCAATTTCAGCCTTATACATAATCTTACAAGCTTTTCCAAGCTCTCGTGGTCCTATCCACATATTCAAGTTCGAAAAGACTTACTCAGAGTAACCTTCTTCGTGACTTCCATCACTTAACTCCTCAGTACTAGTTGTCTCAGCGATTTAGGTAACAATGGCAGCCCCTTTTTGCGCTCGCCTACCCATAGAAATTTTTCATTTCTATTCAAGGTTCTTGCGACCCACTCAACTCTTGGGTCCCTCGTAGTTCACAAACTCGAGTCAATTGCTCTGCTGGTTTTCGCATTCTGATTACTCATCTTTACTCAGTTCTTATGATCCATCTTAGTCCTTGGATCTTTTCGTATCTCACATACGCAAGCCAAGTGCTACTCTAGCGACATACCTTGGTCCTTCAGTCTTATCAGATTCTCATGTCACTTGAACCATTATGATTCCCCCCAGGAATCCAAGATTCAAGTCATCTACTCAAGTCTATCAATCTCAGGCTGCTCATCTCAATATCTTTCGCCATCAACCAACCCTCTAATGGTTCTTAAGCAATTCCCAATTAATTGCCAATTATTCAAGGATCCCAAATCATCCTTGATCAGCAATCCTTCCTCAAGCCAACCTCAACGAGGCAACTTCTCAACTAACGGCCACTACTAGGCTAGCCTCAACTGGGCAGCTATCAATCAAGCACTCAAGACAGCGATTCATTGAGTCAATAGCTCATACTCTAGGCCTAAAGGCATCCGCTACTCTAGCATAGTCACAACAGACTATCTTATCTCAACATGCCTCGGTTCCTCGAATATAAACCCATACGTCATCTAACCTCTCAGTTATACCTTGGCCAAGCCAATCACATGAGGCTAATCATCAAACATGCCTAACAGGCCCATCACAACTATCTCTTTTCTTTTTCAAAAGCGTTTAATGCCAAGCGTGAAGCTTCTAATCATGCCAATCATAGGCGCCAGTACACATGTCATGCTATTTTCGATCATTCTTGATGAGAATCGATCTCGTGCCACACATCCCTTATCTACAATTGGACTCAACTTGATACCTAAGCTTCCCCTTTCAAGTTATGACTTGGGTCATTCCTGCCTCTTGCCATCTTAGAAGCCTACTAGGAGTCGCTCCTTGTCCGGACCTCTCTGTCCCAGCGATCACTCCCCGCCCTCATCAGATCTGGCCGCTGCAGGTTGTCCCAAGCCATACATCTACGGAGAAAGCCCCATTCCACTTGTCCCATACCATGTTTCCTTACAGTTTATAGGTATCCCATCAACTTGTCCCATTCCAAGCGACGGTTTATTAAGTCCAATAGCGATAAGTCACTGCATGCACCCTCATCAACTTTCGTTTCAAGCCATAAACGTAAGCACAGCGTGCCCGTCCTCATCACTTATCCTATCAGAATCGCCTTCAGATCAATTCTTGTCCATTCCAGAGTACTCACTCCACCTATGACCGTCATATATCACAGATCAATTGCCTATAGTCAAACATATACCTCAAGTCCAATCAGCATTCAAATCAAATCCCTATGCATTTGATCACAATTGATCTTCAATTCAAATACTCTTTGTATTCATCTCATCTCATATCATCCAAGGCTGACAATAACAATTGATAGCTAGATCACCAAGGTATCACGCGATTCAAGCCCGAATCCACTAATGTCAGCCGCCTCTTTATAATTCGTACTCCTCAAATTGGGCCATTGACAAATCAAGATCACAATCATACACCTCAATTGACTCCTCATTCATAAGCAATTTTCTACTATCCTCGAGCACAATTACTATCTCAGAATCCATGCTTATGACTCTCAAATCTCAGCTTGCTTCCACTTAAGCTTTAATCACCACATAACTCAAGGTCATCCATTAAAGTCAACTCTAGGACCATTAGAATGCCTCACAAGTTCAAGTCTATAATCCACAAGATCCAGCAATCCATGCTCAGTCCTATAGGACTCAACATCTAACTGTCCTCAAGTCATCGCTCCTTGTCACTCCAAACCTCAATCACATTATATCGAGCTGACTTTGCTTTGATACAAATCAAACGAGGATGTCACACCCCGAACCCGACGAGCGCGTGAACATCTCGCCCTGCCGTTCCTTTTCGATTAACTCCAGGATCCAACGGCCAATAACTTACAACTCTTTTAAAAATACGCACGCGAAAGCGATGCCAACTCTAATGATATAAATACAACAACAACCGATGACGTAGGACAGATACATCAATATTTCATTAATTCATTCCCAAAGGTTCGATTCAATAATCTACCAATCAGAAAGACAATCCCAATATCACAAAAGGCAAAACCATTCTAAACATAATTGGCCAACTATCTCTTCAAACGCCAATCCTCGGCAAGCTGGTGCTTCCTTCGCTTGGAACTTGAAAAATGTAAGCCCCCACTGGGGTGAGATATAAATCTCAGTAAGGTAGGTCCTAACCCTAGGTTAGGCCGACCGTCCACTCAGGCAGTCATCTATTCAGACATTTCAAACTCATAATCATACAGGCATCTCAAGCCCAACCAATAAAATATCAACATACAGGTGACAGGCGTGAAATGATGACCTCATTTCACACTCAAATGATCATGTACACCAGTCCTGCCACTTCATGACATACACAATCTCCGCCTGTCTCAATCTCTTAGCTCGTGATTAATTCGCATTAGGCTCGGTCCGCGTAAATGCATCAGATCATCATCGGCAACCCGCGTAAACGAATCAGGTTCCGATGAATCTCTAAAAAAATTCATTATCTCACGAATTCTACTCCGCGATCTTGTCGCATCAGGGTATTCTCACAGTTCCGTCCCGCGAATAGTTCGCATCAGGACCGTGGCTATCTCAATCACGCGATCTTGTCGCATTAAGATGCCACGCAACATCAACATCACCCCGCGATCTTGTCGCATAAAGGCATTCTCACACTTCTATCCCGCGAATAGTTTGCATCAGGATGTGGCTATCTCAACCTCGCGATCTTGTCGTATCAGGGCGCCACGCAATATCAACACCACCCCACAATCTCGTCGCATCAGGGCATTCTCACACTTCCGTCCCGCGAACAGTTCGCATCAGTACTGTGGCTATCTCAACCTCGCGATCTTGTCGCATCAGGGCGCCACACAATATTAATTCCACCCCGCGATTTTGTCACATCAGGGTATCCATCTACAGCGCCGCGTCTCATACGCCTCAGGGCCTTGCCATGTCAGGCTCATGCCATAATCATAACTCATACTATGATTTCTAATTCATTTGCACACACGACACCAAGTGCAAATTCAAGCGTAATTCGAAAACTTCGTGGCGTGCCAAGCAAATCAATGATATCCGAACATGGCAAACAACTCAGGCATAAACAATGTCACACACAATCAGCCTATAACATCTTAGGATATAATGAAAGTTACCTCCTTGGGCAAATTCTCATAATTCAATCCAATTGAACCTCGACTCGCCCAATCGAGTCCGATCTTCCTAGAATAAGGTTAGGAATTCCCTTACCTTTGATTTGCCAACACAATTTACTCCTTTTGAGCTCCAAAGTTTCGACCCTCAATGTCCACAACCGGACTTGTCGCGCAACCTAACACAATTCAACCAATTTCGTCAATTTTCACACTCAATTCCTCAATCCACGAACCTCAATCGTCCATAGCCTAACCCTCATTATCTAATCATGTCTTAAACATCAATATGAGGTTCAAAATCACTCGCTCTCCAATCCACTCGAATCGGTCTTGCACAGAACCTACCCGGTTCAATTCGGTTCTGTGCATACCGTGTACTATCCGTCCTAAATCAACTTCAATTCTGTCATTTAACCCTTATCCTACCTCTTAACATGTCTATCTAAGGGTTCTTGAGGCTCACTGAAGATTTGAAGTCAATTGGTTGCCGGAAACTCGTCGAACGTCGCCGGTTCTTCCCAAGTCAGAATCCGGTAGTTTCTGTGCAAGATTTACAAGGCCGGTTCTTGGTCAAAATCTTATCAAATCAAGCTTCAATTTTTACCATAGAATCATACAAATCTCAGCTAGATCTCCACAAAATTTGATCCCTAAATTCCAAGATTTCCTCCATCAAAAGGGCTGAGAATCGGACCTACCTTTTGTTTGAGTCATAATCCATTGGCTCTCGGGAGAATCTCTGCTCCGGACTCCTCGATACTCCAATTGACCTAATTCTTATTCGAGGACGTCGGCAAGACATAAAGCTTCGTCGGTGTGGTTGGCTGGTGGCCGAATGGTGGTCGGAAGTGGCCGTCGTGGTCGGCGAAGGAGGCGTCCAGAAACTGTCCGGCAGGCAGCAAGATGAAAGAAGAAGATGAAGAAGGCTCGGTGCTCTCTTGGGTGAAATGGCCGAAAATGAGCAGAGAGAGAGAGTTAGGGAGGGTTATATTCAAAGTCCATGGTCAAGGCTTTGAATGGTAGTTGACCAAAAGTAGACAAGACTTCTCCCTTGCCCATCCATTGACACATATCCACTTGCTTTTCCTAGGTGATCCAATGACCACCATTCACTCTTCATTTTTGACAGCCACAAGGTGGGTTTAATGTCCAAAATGCCCTTCTTCAATTGCAAGGGCAAAGTCTTAGGCTTGAGGGGCAAAACAGTCATTTTACCCCCGACATTTAGAACGTCATTTTTCTCACTTCGGAATTCATCGATAGGGCGAAGGCCAACCCAAATAAAGTTGGAAATCTTCATTTTCCAATTTAAAATTTTCATGACTCGTCTCTGATAGTTTTCTCTATCAGACGTGATTCTAGTCTATCCCGAACCGACGGACAGCTTTTGCAGACATTACGTGTATCGACCTCGTGATTCATATCACGTTTTCATGACGGCTTTGGTTGTCATGTAATTGTGAGGGTCTATCGCTAGTTTCCTCGATAATCCTTATGGTTAAAACACCATTTCTTATCCGAGTTTTCTAGGTTCACGTACCTCGTCTCGCGTTAGCCTTTCCCTTTTGGTCAGTCTACTCGAATTGATCAGATTCGAGCGGAATACGACTGAAATACATCTCTAGATATTCACTTCTCATTAATGAGCTCGAAATTGACTGGAAATCAGAATGCCACATGACCAGTCCAACCGGTCAGAACCGGTTCAACTTGATTTTTCCCAAAATTAGTCAAGATTCATGAGGAATTTATTCAATTAAATATCAAAATCGAACTTAGGATATGAATATTGTCTAGAAATATGATTTTGGCCAAAAATTCATGTCAATTTATACAAAAGTCCCAAATTTATCCTTAATTGTAATTTCAGAAATTGTGAAATTGAGGGCTCAAACGGTCAAATTGGACTAAACCATCTATGCCAATCGATTTAGAATGGTGAAAAATATTGGGCAATAGTTTCAATTTGTAACGGAAGTCCTTGAATTGAAAGTAATTTCAAAATATACCCAAATTTAAGAACTAAATTGCAATTAAGTATGCAATTTTGCCCAATTCACGCAATTGAGCAATTTGTGCAAACAATACGACTTAATTGCAATGAAGTACAATCAGATTGAATGACAAGACTCTCAAAATGCCACAAATTGCAATTTAAAAGACTCAATTGATATTTTTTTTACGAAATTTAATTATATGTGTAACAAAGAAACACATAAAATTCAACTTGAATTTGGACTTTTTATGATGTCAAGAAGACAAGGGAATTAAAATAAAAATATTAGCTATTTTTTCATATTTTTTTGACCTCAAATGCTATTTTCTTGATTTTCGAGTATTTTTCCATTTTTTGAAAATACCAAAAAGTGCGAAAAATATGAAAAAATATTTTTTGGTAAAAAAGGGTTCCTTAGGCTAGGCTGAGGCTACCAAAGTTGATTTTGAAATTCTTCAACTTTTTATGAATTTTTTATAATTTTTTCAAAAATAAAGGAAAATAACCTAATCAAAAATCAGGTATCGACAATTAGATGTGCTTGTTATATTTTGAATTTAAATGTACATAATGGTTTATGAGTTCTTGTGACTTCTCTCGACCCAATAAAGAGTGCAATTAGATTTTTATAGAGTTGTTTTTTTTTTTTTTATGAAAGCATGGGGTAAATTTTATAAACAACATGAGAGAAAGTCAAAAAGGTTTCTAAAAGATATTTCGACTGGTTGAAATTCTACCTACAAGATGCTTCTTTAAATTTTTGATTATAATGATTTATTATGTTCCTTTTATTTTGAATATTGATCCCTATTGCTTTACTCCGGCAACATTGAAAGGTTTGAAAAAAAAATTAGATTTTTTGAAAATTTTTAGTAATGCTACTAATACTTTATTTGGTATTTATTATCCTACTATGCATTTATTTTTAATAGAGTGTGCTAATATTGCTAGTGTTTTTAATGGATATAAAAAAGATAATGAATTAACTTCGAGTATTTTAGTAATGCAAGAAAAATAGTTGCATTATTATTTCAACATTCCTTTTGTCTATTTACTTGGTATTATTTTTATCCATGTACTAAATTAGATGGTTTATTGAATTATCTTAGAGATTATTATTATGATTGTTTATATTTGGATGAAGCAGTAGATATTTCAATTATACAATGAGAAGTCAACGAAGCTATAAAAACATTATATAATGAATTTTGTAGTAGATATGGTTTAAATAACAATGGATCTGTCCAATATAGTGTATCACGAAATAATGCGGGTGTTTCACTTAGTAAAGGGTATAAAATTTCATGAGTAGGCAAAAAAAAAAGAAAAAGAAAAGACAAAAGGGGACAACAACGATTTTGAACACAGTGTAGCTTTTAAGATTTTTGAGTGGTGGAAGAACCATTCAACTCAATTTTCAGTTCTCTTCCTCATTGCAAGACAAGTATTAGCGATCCCTTCTTCAACGATGGCAGTTAAACAAGCATTTAGCGTTGAAGGATTAATTTTGAACTCTCGCCGTTCAAGATTAAGTCCGAAAAGTGTGGAGATTCAAGCTTGTGTCGATGATTGGATAAAAGCCAGATTTTGATAACAAGAGCTGGATCAAGAATATAAATATTTTGGAAAGAATGTGGAGATACTACCACAACCACAACAACGGTAGCGACGATTAACGATAAGGTAAATTGGGATTGCTAAAGGTAAAAGAACTACATGAGCTTTGATTCTTCTATTCCTAAGAAGATACGTAGATGCTTAATAATAATTCATTAAGTTCAAGCCCATTGATCCTCTCTCTTTTTTTTCCAAAATTTTGTTACAATATACAATTTGATTATAATTTATAATTAATAATTTATTAATTTAATTTTATTATTTATTATTTTAGAAGTAAAATTAAAAGTATGGAATTAGAACCGAGAACCGGCTAGGAACCGTTAGTTTCGCCTTTTTGTGGAACCGGAATCGGCCACCTCTACCTCTGCCCGTCCTCAGCCCTGGCAGTGGAGCGGTGGCCAGAGGTGAGAGGGACAGCCTCCTACCTTTGTTTGTTTGTTTTGTTTTTAATTTTTTGTAATTTTAAAGAAATAAAAAAATAAAATTTTTAATATTTTTTTTTCAAATATGAAAAGACCAAAATACCCTTGAAATTAAGCCCTTTTTTTTGTAATTTCATGGCTACTTCAGGCCATTGTTCGAAACAATGTTCACTTCAGGTCCTTGTTTGAAAAAATAAGGATACTTTATGTCACGCCCCGCGCCCCGGGCATAAGCACGCAACTCCCTATAAACAGACCATATAATCTCTCGCGATCCTAAGATCCACAATATAAGCCGAGAGATATAACAAATATATCAAGCATGCGGAAGCGGTAGTAAAGCAACTCCTTCGTACAAATATAAATTAAGTGGGACCTAGATAACATAGAAATTGTCGTACATAATAACCGACTGTTCATACAAGTACAGAACTACTAAAATCCGATAAGCAAGGGGGTGATGGGGTGAGCATACAAAATGGACCATCAACAAAATCCAAAATAACCATGGTCGGTGTCGCCACAAAAGATCAAGCCACAAACTAGAATTTCCTAGGAAGAGCTGCTGGAGTCATCAGTGTCCTCGGCATCCTCCGTCGCCTCATACTCTGATAACGTCTCGTAGGGAACCTCAATGGTATCCTCCATGGTCTCCTCATGCGATGGCTCAGCGAGATCTTCCTCGGTCGCCTCCAGCACAATAGTCGCATCCTTCTCAGTAAACTCTAGAGTCAGTGTCCTCTCCGGTCCGTTCCTAGAACCAACTACCGATCCCTCGGCCTGGGGCACCTCATGGGGCTTCAGCGGCTTAGTTGACACATCCCCAACTTTCCTAAACCACGCCTCGTACCTATAAGGCTTCTAGTTTGGGCTACCCTCATCTACCCACACGACCGTACACTTCCTCACGTAAATGGTCCCCTAACCGTCAGGGAACTCATCAAAATACACTGTCATCTCCTTAGGATCTCCAAATCAAATAGGCCACATCGTCAAGGCCTAGGATTTGTAAAAATAAGGGTCCCCAAAATGGTGAGAGACACATCTTAGTAAAAGAGTCCTAACCCTAGGTTAGGCCGACCGTCCACTCAGGCAGTCATCTACCCCAAAATTCCAAACTCATAAACACACAGGCACATACAAATAAAGATGACAACACACAGATGGCAGACATGCAGCTATGACATCATATCACACTCAGATGATCATGCACGTCTCGTTCTGCCACTTCACCATAACCATTTCTTCCTGCCTGCCTGATTCTCATGTCCGCGATTAGATCGCATCAGGCTTTTCTTTTCTCATGCCCGGGATTAGATCGCATCAGGCTTTTCTTCACCCTGCGTTTCATATGCCTTAGGGTCTTATCTCGTCTCTGCCATGCCACAACCACAATTCATGCACACAAGGTCAAGCGCATCTTGAGCATAAATATCTCATGCATCAACAAGACATCCATGGCATGCGAAACGAGTCAATACACATACAAATGTAACCAATTTACTCAAGAGACATGCATATGCAATTATTCGAATCATTTATACTCTCTTGGCATTCACAAAGAGCAATCACACTAAGCTCCTCAAGAAAATCATCTCAATCTCGTCCGACTCGCCCAATCGAGTCCAATTTTCCTATCCTAAGTTTAGGATTCCCTTATATTGAGTTTGATACCCCAAAAATTCTCTTCTTGGTCCTCAAAGATTCGGCCTCCAATGGTCCAAGACCAATCTTACCGCGCAACCTAGAATTTCCAATCAATTCGTCAATTTTCTTTCTCCAATTCTACAATCCATGAACCATAAACCTCCATAACATAATCCTCATCATCTTAGCATATCTAAATCACCAATTTGAGGCTCAAAACCAACCATCATCAACCCCCACAGATTCGGTTTGCACAGAACCGAACCGGGCTATGTTCGGTTTTGTATAAATCGAGTATATCTAGCCTTAAGTCTCTACCAAATCCATTATTTAAGCACTATCCTACCTCTTAACATGTCTATCTAAGGGTCTAAGGGTCTCATTGAGAGTTTGAGGTCGAGTCGTCGCCGGAATCCCGTCAAAAGTCGCCGGTTCCTCAAGGCCAGTAAACTGGCAAATTCTATCCTATATTCACAAGACTCATTTGGGGTCAAAACTTCATCAAATCTTTCTCAACTTTTTACCATAGATAGGTATACATGTCTCCTAGACCTCCACAAATTTGACCTCAAGATTCCAACATTTCGGCCTCCTAAGGGGTTAGAAATTCGGCCTACCTCAGTTTGAGTTAGATTTCGTCGGCTTCCGGGAAAATGCTTGGCCGGAGCTCCTCGGTGGTCCAATCGATGTGCTTCAACTTCAAGAAGGTCGGCAAGATGTGGGGCTAAGTCTGTATGGTTGATTTGCCGGTTGGTGGTCGTCGAAAAGTGGCGTCGGCGGTAGCGAACAGAAACCCCAAAAGCTGGTCGGCGATGTAGAAGGAAGGAAGAAGAAGAAGAAGTGATCGTGAGCTTAGGGGGTGTTATAGCCGGTCAATGAGTGAGGAGAGAGAGTGAAATTACTATATACAAGGCTCAAGTCAAGGGGTTGAATGGTAGGTGAGGAATAGTGGACTTGACCACTTTTTAATCCATCTCTTGACATTTGTCCCACGTGTCATTCATGCTTGATCTAATGACCAATATTCACCCACTTTTTCTGCAGCTGTGGGGTAGGGATAAAGATCAAAATGCCCTTCCTTATTTGCATGGGCAAGGCTTAAGCTTGAGGGGCAAAATGGTAATTTTATCTCCAACGTCCGGAACGTCGTTTTTCTCGTTCCATTAATCTTCGATAGGGCGACGACCAATCCGAATATAACGTTGGAATTCTTGATTCTCCATTTTCAATTTTCAAGACTTGTTTCTGACGGTTTTTTCTATTAGACGTGTATCTAGAATATCCCGAATCGACGGGCGACTTTTGCAGACATTACGCGTATCGACCCCGTGACTCGTATCACATTTAGGGCTCGTCAATTCGTGGCAGTTTTGGTTGTCATGTAATTGTGAGGGTCTATCACTAGTCCCTATGGTCTCAATCGTCACTATCCAATGTAGAAAAATTTTGCAAATCATACGTTGGTTAAGCGGCATCACCCGCGCTTCAATCGTATGACACTCGCAAAACATTCCTTAATCGTTCTTAGATCGGCCTTTTTGTGGTTCTAAATGTCCCCTCGACAATACTTATGGTCAAAGTGCCATTTCCTATCCAAGTTTCCTAGGTCTACGTATTTTGTCTCGCGTTAGCCTTTCCCTTTTTGGTCAGCCTACTCAAATTGATCAGATTTGAGCGAGATACGACTGAAATACATCTCTAAATTTACTTCTCATTAATGAGTCTGAAATTGACTGAAAATCAGAATGTCACACTTTAGGCCCTTATTTGAAACAATGTTTACTTGGGGCTTTTATTTGCAAAAATAAGAGGACTTCATGCGCTTTTTTGAAATTTTCCCAAATTCTAACTAACCAATAGAAGGAAACACAAATAAAAAACGAATCACATATTGAAACTAATATTTTAGCAAAAGTTTGATCAACAAATTAAGGCTCATGACAATCTCACATACAACTACAATGAGCATTTACTTACTGGGTTTCAACTTTTAATTTCTTCTTTATGATATTGTTTTTCATTTATGTTTGATAGCTGAGATTTGTATTTATGTTATTTGGTCAACTTAATTTAGTAGCAAAATAAGGACGATAAGTTGATCTTTTAACAATAAATGCAATTGATAATAGAGCGTATAGTTGCATTTTTTATGAAAAAATTACCAAAAAAGTCCGATACCTAGTTGCATTTTCTTTGGACTAAATCAGCAAGAACTAGGTTTCTTGGAAAATTTTCTTCTCGAAAAAACTTATTTCTATAGAAGTAAAATGTAGTAGCTTTTTATTTAAAAAAATAAAATTTGATATACATGGGAATCTTTTCTCTTTGGTAACTAAATCCTACATAGAAATAGAAAAACTAAAAATATGAAATCAAATGAATGTGGGGTCACCACTTTAAGTTGCAATGGAATGGTTGACAATAATTTTGTATTTCTAGTAAAAATTGGGTGCATTTAATCATATAAGGGTTGAGAATAATACCGCCACACATATCAACAATAACAGCAACACATTCTTTTGCATTTCCGTCAAAGCCACCATCGTAAATGATAGCATGCTAACACGTTGTTGGGATACTTTGGTAGCACGACGACACATCATATAACTCAAAATCTAGTTCTAGCATTACGATGGCCTAATAGCATGTGTTTTCGATGGGAAATTGTCCATTCAGTTCTGAACTTAATTTACAAATGTCAATTCAGTCCCAAACTTTTCAATTTTGTTAATTGAGTCCTAAATCTTTGCACAAAATTTTAATACAACCTTTGGGTTCAGTCTTCACTTTAAATTTGGTAATGCGACGATGTATCATGTAGGATGACCAACGATGATTGGACCATTACATTAGCGATTTCTAGTAAAAATTTATCAGAATGATTATATTGAAACTTCGCACAAAAATTTAGGACTAAATTAAAAAATTTGAAAACTTTGGGATTGAATTGTTATATTTGTAATAAATTTATGATTGATTGTGTAATTTTTATGATTTCCAACTATGCGAACATAAAGCATAATATGACAGTAATATATGCTCTAGAGTTTTCACTTCAACAATTCAACAGGCTGCGTTATTGGGCCATTCAAACAAGCAGCGTAATGATTATAAGTAGACATCCCATAGTCCAGGACATTTGATTGAAGGGACAGCTAGTGAGATGTGATTTTCAAGAAGTAGACGCATTTTCCAAGATGTCTTCAATAATATCTTGTGAATTTTCTCAACTTAACAAACAAATTCAATCTTTGTTGGCTGGACAACACGCCCGCGAGTTAGAATCAGAAGGTGAATTGATCTCTTGGGTTAGTCAATGGAGGACTTTCCTGCGGCTAAAAGAAGCAAATTTCAGCAAGTAGTCGTCATAGGCCTAACAAAACTCTCTCTCTCTCTCATATGCTGGATTGAATATTCTCCAAGAAATGAGATTAGCTTTATTTTCATCAATTTTTGATATCTTTAAGGCCTATTTGATAACAATTCTGTTATCGAGAATAATTCTGAGCATAAATGATTTTTTTATTCTGTTATCGAGAACACAAGTAGATTATTTTTCGTTCTTGTTTTTGTTCTAAATCTATTTCATGGCCATTGATCTATTCTGAAAATAAAAAAAAAATTAACTGATGTTACCAAATAAATTTGTGTTCTTTTTCAGCTTCCGATAACAAAATAAGAGAAATCATAGAAACATGAATGTTATCGAGTAGGCCCTTAGAATCTTAGATGACATAAAGTGATATCTTAGATGAGTTCATTTACTTTTTATTAGCTGTCTAATATTTTTGTGTTTATCTCGTATATTAGGTTTCCTGATATGGTTACGAATTCTCTAAGGTTATAACATTCTTATTTTTATTTTCTTACGTTTTTATTGAATTATATAGCAAATTGAGCTTGGCCTCTTTTCCTGCATTTGATGGGAGTGCAACCTCAGTTTTAGGAATCTAGTATGATCTAGCTTTGTTTATTCTCGTTTCCGTTGCGTCAACTACTGGAGAAGGTTAGATCAATAAAGAGCGACGTATGGTAATGACAGCTTTTGCAACAATCATCTCGCTTACAAACATAAGGCGTGTAGGCTGCTTTTATGGCAAAATACATTGTTGGATGATGACTCAAATGATCTCCTTGACCTGATGTGTTATGCAATTATTAAACTTTTAATATGTTTAATGAGTTCCTGAATTTTAGCTCAATTTGAAATGTGATGCCTGAACTTTTAATCTATTCACTATTGTCCACGAACTTTCAATACGCGCTCAAATTAGTCCCCGAACTTAAATTAATGGAATGACAAAACTGAATATTTTTTTTTCGACAAAAAGAATATATTGAACATTTTCATATAGTCCAAAGACTAGCTTGGATTTGTACCAAAAGTTTAAGGATTACATTAGACAGATTAAAAATTCACGTATCACATTGCATATTTAATCAAAGTTTAAGGATCATTTATATCATTTTTCTTATTTTCGTGGAGGCCACAAAGAACTAATTGATGCAGAAGCTATTAGTAATGCGTTTTTGGACCAATTGGACCATCGAAAATCCAATCGCAAGGCGAAACGATGGTACGACTAGAACCGGCAGACCCGGGTGACAGCATTGGATTAGCTTAAATTCGATCGGTTGAAGCAAAACGGCATTCTAATCAGTACTCATCGCCATCCCTGCGATGAACTGCGAAGGATTTCGGTGATTCGGGATCGTTTAGATGGATTTTTCATTTTTTAGTATTTTTTGGATTAAATTTTATTATTTGTGGCAATATTGTAATTTTGAGTTTTGTATCCGGAATCTTAATAAGGTTAGGTCTAACACCTCATATAAAATATGTTTTATGAAGTTTGAGCAGACATAATATATTTTTGATATTAAATTCGTGACTTTCCTCTCAAAGCAAGATTTGCTTGTTTATTTCGCTGAACGCTGCGTTAGGTGGTATCAAAGCCTATGGCGACTGGCAGTGGTCTTTGTGGCGATGATCAGGAGATTGGAACTCCTATCTTTGGAGACGAAGCGCTGCAACGTTTGGAGCAGCGTTTAATGTAATGCATAGATCAACGAATTAATCTTAGACTTCATCACATAGAGCAGCGGTTTGAAGAATTGAAAGATCGATTTGAAGGTCTTGGCGTTGATGTGAATCGGAATCGGAAGAATGATGAAGGTCGGGTGCTGCCACGCCCCGCGCCCCAAGCACGAGTATGCGATTCCCTGCAAGCCTACCGAATATCTCTCGATGTCCCAAGATCCACACAAGAGTCGAGAGATGTACAATATACATAGCACGCGAAAGCGACAAATGTAATAAGTCCTCCTTACAACAAGTAAAATGGGATTGGGATAGCGATAAGACTACAATACATAATATCCAAAAGTTCATACAGACGCATGGCAACCAAATCCGCTAACAAAAAGGGGGTGGCGGGGTAAGTACACAAAATGATCCATCATCAACATCCAACAAGAAACAGGGTAGGATCGCCGTCAAAAGATCAAACTAGCAAACTGGGAGCTCCTAAGACGAGCTACTGGAGTCATCTGTCTCACCTGCCTCTTCCATGGGCACGTATTCCGAGAAGGTCTCCGAGCAAACCTCTACGGTGTCCTCCATGGTTTCCTCAGCAGACGGCTCCACCAGGTCATTCTCTGTAGCCTCGACCACCATGACCTTCTCAATATCCTCTAAAATCGAGGTCTTCTCAAGTCCATTCCTTGACCCAGCAACTGACCCTTCAGCCTGCTCTAAATCCTTGGTGGAATGACACCAACTAGGGACAACTCCCTAGGGCACCTCAGTGGGCTTCAACGGCCCTGTAGATACATTCCCAACCTTTCGGAACCAGGCATCATACCTATGAGGCTTCCAACTAGAGCTACTTTCGTCTACCCACACCACTGCACATTTTCTAACATAGATAGTCCCCTGCCTGTTAGGGAACTCCTAAAAATAAACGGACATCTCCTTGGGGTTACCAAAATGGATAGGCCACATCTTCAAGACCTAGGATCTGTAAGGAAAGGGAGTCCCCAACGGGGTGAGACACACATCTCAGTAAGGTGGGTCCTAACCCTAGGTTAGGCCGACCGTCCACTCAGGCAGTCATCAGCACTAACATATCATGGAGATAAACATATAAGGCATTCAAATAACAACACTCATGTAGATGTCAGGCAGGCAGTCATGGCATCACAACACATCACTAAGATCATGCACATTCCGCCATGTCTTATTGCCACTTCCACCTTTCACACCCACCTCATTCTCATGCCCGCGTTTAGAACGCATCAAGCTCGGTCCGCGTAAACGCATCAGACCGTCATTGACAGCCCGTGTAAACGCATCAGATTTCAATGTTACTCCAAGCTAGTGTCGATACATCACATCCCTGTCCCGCGTTTCAACGCATCAGGACCGTGGCCTTCTCAATCCCGCTTCTCATACTCATCAGGGTGCCATACAACTTCAACCCCGCGCCTCAGCGCCTCAAGGTATTCATCCCACTACCCCGCGTCTCATACGCCTCGAGGTCTTATCTTACCTCAAACATGCCATAATTCGAATCAATTCACACACACAAGATCATATGCAATCTCATGCACCAATCATACACTTATGGCATGCAAGACATTCAAATTCAACACTCAAATGTGACAATTCACTCAATGCACAAGCATGATCAAACATTTGGGTCATCTACACCCTCCTAAGATGTACAATGGACAATCACATTGAAACCCTTCAAGAATCACCCAAAAATTTACCCGACTCGCCCAATCGAGTCCAATCTTCCTATCTTAGGTTTAGGATTCCCTTACCTCAAGCCTAATGCCACAAATTCTCTCCTAAAGCACTTCATCAAATTCGGTCCAAGTGGTCCAAGACCAAACCCGCCGCGCAACTTATGAAATTCCAACCAATCGTTAATTTCTCTTGCTTAATTCACCCATTCATGAACCACCAACCTTAATAACATGATCCTCGACATTCTAGTATGTCTCATTAATAAATTTGAGACTCAAAATCAACCCATAACAGCCTCCACAGAACCGGTTTACATAGAACCGAACCAGGATATTTTCGATTCTGTGTATACCGAGATTTTTCAGCCCTTAAACCACCTCAAATCCACCATTTATTCACTAACCTACTTGCTAACATGTATATCTAAGGGTTTAGGAGGCTCACCGAAGATTTGGGGCCGAGTCATCGCCGGAAACACCTTGAATCTCACCAGTTTCCTTTAGTCCTCCAACCGGCAGTTTCTGTCCTTCAAACACAAGACCCATTTGAGGTCAAAAATCCATCAAAATAACCTCAAATTTTTACCACAAATCACTCTATGAGTCCCCTAGATGTCCACAAAATTTAGTTGTAAAACTCCAAAGTTTCGAGGTCCTAAGAGGTCAGAAAGGTTGCCTACCTCAGGTTGTGACGATTTCCGTCGACTTGCGGGAGATCGGCTGGCCGGAGCTCTTCGGTGGGTCAAACGACTCGCTTCCACCTCGAGGATGTCGGTAAGAGGTCGGGCTAGATGTGGATGGTCGGCTCGCCTGCTAGAGGTCACTGGAGGGGGTCTTCGGCGGCAGCGAACGGGAGGCACAGGTTTGGTCGGGCAAGTGGCAAAGAAGAGGAAGAAGAAGAAGATGCTCTCGGTGGAAATGGAGGTGGATGGCCGGCCAAGAAGAGAGAGAGAGAGAGCTATATTCAACCTCAAGAGTCAAAGGGTTTAATGGTAGTTCAGAAAAAGTGGACATGACCACTCTTTGCCTAATCTAGTGACACATGTCCAATGTGTCAATCAAGCTAAATCAATGGCCAAGATCCCCTCCCATATTTGGCAGCCTTGGGGGGTATAATAAAGACCAAAATGCCCTCGTCCAATCATATAAGTAAGGCTAGGTCTTGAGGGGCAAAATGATAATTTTACCCCCGACGTTCGGAACGTCGTTTTTCTTATTCCAATATTTTTTTATAAGGCGATGGCCAATCCAAACATAACGTTGGAATTCTTGATTCTCCCTTTTCAATTTTCAAGACTCGTTTCTGATCATTTCTCTATTAGACGTGGTTCTAGCCTATCCCAAATCGACGGGCGGCTTTTGCAAACGTTACACCTATCGACCCTGTGATTCATATCACATTTAGGGCTCTTCAATTCATGGCGACTTTGGTTGTCATGTAATTGTGAGTGTCTATCGCTTGTTCCGATGGTCTCGATCGTCACCGTCCGATTTAGAAAAATTTTGCAAATTATACGTTGGTTAAGCGGCATCACCCGCGCTCCAACCGTATAACGCTAGCAATGCATCCCTTAATCGTTCTTAGATCGGCATTTTGTGGTTCTAAATGTCCCATCAACAATCCTTATGGTCAAAGCATCATTTCCTATTTGAGTTCCCTAGGTCCACGTACCTTGTCTCGCGTTAGCCTTTTCCTTTTGGTCAGCTTACTCAAATTGATCAGATTCGAGCGAGATATGACTGAAACACATCACTAGATATACTTCTCATTAATGAGTCTGAAAATGATTGGGAAATCAGGATGTCACAACTCTTCCCCCTTAGAAAAATTTCGTCCCTGAAATTTACATTGACTTAATTACTCAAATAAATAGGGGTATTGTCGCCTCATCGTCTCTTCGTTTTCCCACGTGGCGCCTTCGGTTCCATGGTGCTCCCACACCACCTTGACCAATGAAATCGTCTTATTCTTGAGAATTTGCTCCTTCAGGTCCTCGATCCTGATCGACTTCCCCACATAAGATACCCGGTCGTCTACATGTGTCGGATCTGGTTCATATTTGTGCAGCATTGACACGTGGAAGACATTATGCACTTGGGATAGGTTAGGCGGCAAGGCAAGTTTGTAGGTTAGGGTTCCAATTCACTCCAAAATTTCAAATGGACCCATGTACCTTGGGCTCAATTTTCCCTTCTTTCCAAATCGCAATAATCCCCTCATCGGCGACACTTTGAGGAAAACATGATCGCCCACTTGAAACTCCAAAGGCTTACGTCGCTTATCCGCATAACTCTTCTGACGACTTTGTGCCGCCTTCAGTCTATCCCGAATTATTTTTACTTTTTCCACCGATTGCTCTACTAACTTTGGGTCTGTGATACTTCTTTCTCCAACCTCATTTCAGCAAATCGGGGTTCTGCAGGCCCTTCCATAGAGTGTTTCAAATGGTGCCATCTTGGTGCTCTACTGGTAGCTATTATTATAGGTGAGTTCCACCAAATGTAGCTGATCTTCCCATCCACCTTTAAAAATCTATGATGCATGCTCGCAGCATGTCCTCAAGCGTCTGAATCGTCCTCTTCGACGGTCCGTCCGTTCGTCCGAGGATGGTACGCCATGCTAACTGCAGTCGAGTTCCTATAGCATCTTGCAGGCTTTTCCAAAAGTTTGCTGTGAACTTGGGATCTCTATCTGAGGTAATTGTCATAGGTACTCCATGCAGCCTCACTATCTGCCTCATGTACAACTCGGCGTATCTATCTATTGCGAAACCCTTTCGCACAGGAATGAAATGGGCGGACTTGGTCAATCTGTTCACGACTACCCATACAGAGTCGTGACCTCTCTGATTCCTTGGCAGTCCTATCACAAAATCCATAGTTATATGCTCCCACTTCCATTTCGAAATTTCCAGTGGCTGTAATAATTCTCTAGGCTTACAGTGCCGCGCCTTCACTTGCTGACACATCAAGCACTTTGCCACATACTTCGCTACATCCACCTTCATCCCGTTCCATTAGTAGTGTTGACGCAGGTTCTGATACATTTTCGTACTTCTCAGGTGGATACTATAATTGCTCCGGTAAGTCTCTGACAAAATTCTTTCCCTGAGTTCTTCATGGTCCTAAGATGAACTGTTGGAATCTTCGGTATCCTTGGCATCCTCCGTCGGCTCGTAGTCGGAGAAGGTCTCGGATGAGACCTCGATAGAATCCTCCATGGTTGCCTCATGAGACGGCTTCGCAAGGTCCTCCTCGGTCGCCTCCAGGAAGTCCAGCGTCGGGGTCTTCTCTGGCCCGTTCCTAGAACCAACTACGGATCCCTTTGGTAACTCCTGCTCCCCAGCAGTCTGACACCAAGCAGGGATAACACCCTGGGGCATCTCGTGGGGCTTCAACGGCCCAATCTACTTGTCCCCGACTATCTTAAACCATGCCTCGAACCTATGAGACTTCCAGTCAAGGCTACCCTCGTCAACCCATACAACCGTGCATTTCCTCACATAAATGTTCCCCTGACTATCCGGAAACTCATCAAAATACGACGTCATCTCCTTGGAGTCCCCAAAACGTAAAGGCCATATATCTAAGGCCTAGGATCTGTAAAAATAAGGGTCCCCAAAGGGGTGAGATACACATCTCAGTAAAAGAATCCTACCCTAGGTCAGGTTGACCGTCCACTCAGGTAATCGTACACTCCAATCATTCCAAACTCATAAACACACAAGTATATTAGGCACAAATCAATGAAACAACAACATACAGATGACAGACATGCAATGATGACCTCATGTCACACTCAGATTTCTGATCATGCACACCCGTCCTGCCACTTCACCAAATCCACCAATCTCCACCTGCCTCAATCTCTAGCCCGCGATTAGATCGCATCAGGCTCGGTCCGCGTAAACGCATCAGACCGTTATCGGTAACCCGCGTAAACGCATCAGGTTCCGATGAATCTCCAGGCCAATATCATCATCTCATCCCTCCATCCCGTAAATATTTCGCATCAGGACCGTGGCTATCTCAATCCCGCGATCTCGTCGCATCAGGGTGCCACACAACATCAACTTCACCCCGCGATCTCGTCGCATCAGGGTATCCACCTCCCGCCCCGCGTATCATACGCCTCAGGGCCTCGCCATGTTGCTCATGCCACAATCATAACTCATGCCATGATTTTCAATTCATTTGCACACACACAATGCTAAGTGCCAATTTCAAGTGCAAATCATAAATCCCGTGACATGCAAAGCAAATCAAATGGTATCCGGGCATGGTAAACAACTCAAGCATAAACAATGTCACATGCGAACATCCTATAATGTCTTAGGATATAAAGAAAGCTATCCCCTTGGATAAATCCTCATAAATCAATCAATTCAACCCCCGACTCACCCAATTGAGTCTAATTTTCCTATCCTAAGTTTAGGAATTCCCTTATCTTTGACTTGATAACACAAATTTCTCCTTGCGATTGCTTCAAGGTCTCGGCCAAACCAATCTAAGGGTCAATTCACCGCGCAACCTAGAATTTCAACCAATTTCATCAATTTCCTTGTCCAAATTTTCAATCCATGAACCATAAACTACCATAGCATAATTCTCATCCTCTTAACATGTCTTAATCATCAATTTGAGACTCAAAATACAATGCCAACAGCCCTCCAAGGTTCGGCCATGCACAGAACCAAACTGGATCCTCTCGGTTCTGTGCATGCCATGAGGTACCAGTCCTAATTCAATCCCAAATCCATCATTTAATTCTCATCCTATCTCTTAACATGTCTATCTAAGGGTTTGTGAGGCTCATCGTGAGTTTGAGGTCGATTGGTCGCTGGAAACTCGTCGAACGTCGCCGGATATCCCTAAGTAAGTACCGGCAGTTTTCTGTTCAAGATTTACAAGACTGGTTCATGGTCAAAACTTCATCAAATTGAACCCCAATTTTTATCACAGATTCATACACATGTCTACTTGATCTCCACCAAATTTGGCAAAAAAATCTAACATTTGGGTCTTCAAAAGGGTTAGAAACCGGACCTACCTTAGGTTGAGCTTGATTCTGTCGGCTCTCAGGAAAATCCTTGGTCGGGACTCCTCGGTGCTCTAAATGGCTTGATTATTGTTGGAGGAGGTTGGCAAGATGTAAATCTACGTTGGTGTGGTCTGCCGACGGTCAGATGGTGGCCGGAAGAGGTTGTCGGAATGGCCGAACGTGAGGTTCAGTGGCGGTCGTCGGCGAGCAGATGGAAGGAGGCGGAAGAAGAGGATTTTTGATGGTTTCTTGGGTGTGGCCGGCCAAATGAGTGAGGAGAGAGAGTGAGAAGACTATATTCAAAGCCTTGGTCAATAGTTGAATGGTAGGTTTGAAAAAGTTGGACATGACTTCTCTTTAAGGCATCCATTGACACTTGTCCCTCAAGTCATTCAAGGTTGATCCAATGGCTCTCATTCACTCTTGAATTTCGGTAGCCTTGAGGGGGTTTAAGGTCCAAAATGCCCTTCTTCAAATGCTTGGGTAAGGTTCTAAGCTTGAGGGGGGCAAAAGGGTAATTTTATCCCCGACGTTCAAAACGTCATTTTTCTCGTTCTAGAATCCTTTGATAGGGCGACGGCCAATCCGAATAACGTTGAAATTCTTGATTTCCTATTTCAAACTTTTCAAGACTCGTTTCTGATGATTTTCTTTATCAGACGTGGTTCCAACCTATCTCGAACCGACGGGTGGCTTTTGCGGACTTTACACGTATCGACCCCGTGATTCTCATCACATTTAGGGCTCGTTAATTGGTGGCAGCTTTGGTTGTCATGTAATTGTGAGGGTTTATCACTAGTCTCTTTGGTCTCGATCGTCACGGTCCGATTTAGGAAAATTTTGCAAATCATATGCTGGTTAAGCGGGATCACCCGCGCTCCAATCGTATGACACTCGCAAGGCATTCCCTAATCGTTCTTAGATCGACCTTTTTGTGATTCTAAATATCTCCTCGACAATCCTTTTGGTCAAAGCGCCATTTCTTATGCGAATTCCTTAGGTCCACGTACCATGTCTCGTGTTAGCCTTTCCTTTTTGGTCAGCCTACTTGAATTGATCAGGTTCGAGCGAGATATGACTGTAATACATCTCTAGATTCATTTTTCATTAATGAGTTTGAAATTGACTGGAAATCAGAATGTCACAAGATATCTTGAGGGGTTGAAGCCCTTCATTCGGGATAAATTTGGGGCACAGTTTTTGGGGAATCTGACTGAAGCTAAGAACATAGTTGGAAAGGCCGAATTGATGCAGCAAGGATGGAGTAAAAGAGGCTTTGAAAATTATATGGGCAGTAGCTCAGGTAGTTCCATGGAGAAGAACGGCTGCAATAATTGCTTTATCGCAGAGCGAAATCAGGGGATAAGGCGATAGAAAAAGGCTATCTGAATGAGGCAAGGGACAAGGGGTCACAATCATAGAAAATTGTGAACCCGAATCCTTATGCTAAACCAGCGGCGATTAAGTGTTATGGGTGTAATCAGTCTGGGCACCGCTCTAATGAATGCCCTTAAAGAAAGACAACAAACGTGGCGGCAAGAGAAAAGGAGGAAGAATACAAATATTGCTCCGAACCAGATGGTGGGGAAGAAGATTTTCAAGATGAGGAAGAGTAGGAGATAAACTATGTGGTGTGCAGGATGATGTTAGCCTCAAAATAGAAGGATGATTCACAGCGCCATAAGCTATTCCGAACCAGATGCACTATTCTGGGGAAGATCTTTGTTGTGGTCATTGATAGTGGGAGCATGAAAAATATCTTTGGGAAGGATGCGGTGAAGAAGTTGGGGATGCCAGTGGAGAAACATCCTAACCGCTATACGTTATGATGGATTAAATCTAGAGCAGAAAGCATTCAGGCAACTGAACGATGCAAAATTCCATTCTCCATTGATAATTATCACGATGAGCTATATTGTGATGTGATATATATGGATGTATGCCATGTGCTGTTTGGGAGGCCGTGGCAATTTGATGTGGATGCTTAGCATTCAGGGAGGAGTAACCAGTATAATATGGTGAAAGATGGGGTGAAATATATGTTGCTGCCACTGAAGAACAAAGGAAAACATGCTGCAGATAATAATTTTCCTACTCATACAAGGAAATTTGAATCTGAAATTAAGGAGACCAGGGAAATTCATGTGCTGGTAGTGAAACAAGCGCTTGAGATAGAGACTGAATTACAAGTGGAGGAGCAGCCTGAAGTAGTTAGACCTTTATTGCAAGAATTTAGTGAGTTGATGCCTGAAGAGATCCCAGATGGGTTACCTCCTATGCGTGATATTCAGCACCATATCGACTTAATTCCTGATGATAGTCTGCCTAATTTATCGCGCTATAGGATGAGTCCTAAGGAAAGTGAGATTCTAAAGGAGAAGTGGAAGAATTGCTGCAAAAGGGGCACATTCAAGATAGCATGAGCCCAAGTGTTGTTCCTGCCTTGCTAACTCCTAAGAAAGATGAGAGCCAGAGGATGTTTATAGATAGCAGAATCGTTAATAAGATAACTGTGGGCTACAAATTTTCAATACCTAGGTTGGATGACATGTTGGATAGACTGCACGAAACTAAGTGGTTTACGAAGATGAATTTGAAGAATGACTACTATCAGATTCGTATTCGGCTTGAAGATGAGTGAAATACAGCTTTCAATACAAAACAGGGGCGTATAAGTGGTTGGTGATGTCGTTTGGGCTTTTTAATGCTCCGAGTACTTTCATGAGGTTTATGAATCAGGTTCTGAAATTTTTTATTGGCAAATTTGTCGTAGTTTATTTTGATGATATCTTGATTTATACTAAGACTGAGGAGGATCATTTGATGCACTTGAGAGAAGTGTTGACGGCTTTGCAGACTAGTAAGCTGTATGTGAATCTTAAGAAATGCAATTTTCTAACTAATAAGCTACTATTCTTGGGGTTTATTATCACTGTTGAGGGAATAGAGGTAGATGAGACGAAGGTGAAAGCTATCAAAGAGTGGCCTACTCCAAAAACGGTTTCTGAATTTAGGAGTTTTCATGGGTTGGCTACCTTTTATAGGCGATTTATTAGGAATTTTAGCACTATCACAACCCCGATTACAGAGTGTATAAAAAAATGTAGATTTCTATGGGGGGAGAAAGCCGAGAATAGTTTTTCTATTCTGAAAGAGAAGTTGCGTACTGCACCTGTTTTGGCTCTACCTAACTTTGATAAGCTGTTTGAGGTAGATTGTGATGCTAGTGGAGTGGGTATATGAGCTGTTTTCTCTTAAAAGCGCAGAGCAATTTTCTTTTTCAATGAGAAGCTTAGTGATGCGAGACAGAAATGGAGCATTTATGACAAAGAATTCTATTCTATTGCAAGGACTTTGAAGATATGGGAGCATTATCTAATTGGGAAAGAATTCGTGCTTTTTTATGACCATGAAGCTTTGAAGTACTTAAATAGTTAGAAGAGAATCAGTAAAGTATGCACATGCGTTGGTGTCAGTTTTTACAAAAATTTCCTTTTAGGTTGCAGCACAAATTTGGTATACATAATATTGTACCAGATGCGTTGAGTAGGAGAGCTGGCTTGCTGATTACATTGCGCCAGGACATTCTGGGGTTTGAGCGGCTGAAAGAGTGTTATGCAGGTGATGGAAATTTTGGGCAGATTTGGGATACGTGTGTTGCTGATCAACTTGTGCAAGAGTTCTATATTCTGGATGGTTATCTAATGCATAGTAATCAACTTTGCCTTCATCGGATATCATTACGAGAGAAGGCAATTCGTGATTTGTATGATGGTGGATTGGCTACACATCTAGGTTGAGATAAAACTATTACTGCAGTTAGGGAGCGATTTTACTGGCCCCAATCGCATAAAGACGTCAGCAGATATGTGCAGAAATGTTATGTTTGCCAAACTACTAAGGAAACTAAGAATATGGGTTTATATATACATTTACCTATTCCTGACAATATATGAGAATATTTGTCCATGGATTTTGTGTTGGGTTTGCTACGAACTCAAAGAGACGTGGATTCCATTTTTGTTGTAGTTGACAGATTTTCCAAGATGACACACTTCATTTCTTGTAGAAAGACTTCTGATGCAGTAAGTGTGGCCAAATTATTTTTCAAAGAAGTAGTTCGTTTGTACGGAGTGCCTAAGTCTATTACTTTCATATAGAGATAGTAAATTTCTAGGGCATTTTTGGCGCATTTTGTGAAAATTATTTGACTCATCCCTAAATTTCAGTAGCACAGCCCACCCTTAAACTGATGGACAAATAGAGATGGTCAATAAAACTTTGGGCAACTTGATTAGAGGTCTTATGGAGATAAACTGAAGCAGTGGGATGTTGCTTTATCACAGGGGGAGTTTGCTTATAATAATGCGCTTCATAGTTCTATTGATTGGTCGCCTTTTTCTGTCGTCTATACAAAGGCACCTCAGCATACTCTGTATTTGATTCACTTGTCCAAGAAAGTAGACAAGAGTGTTGATGCGGATCATATGGCTAAGCAAATTGTCAAGGTACATCAAGAAGTGAAGCAAAAGTTGGAAGCGACTAATCAGAAGCACAAGGCTACTACAGATAAACACAGGCACAAGCAAGTGTTTGTTATAGGTGATCAAGTCATGGTCTTTCTTTGTAAGGAGCAGTTACCAGCTAGATCTTACAGCAAATTGCAGCCGAAGAAATATGTACCTTACATTGTCAACAAGAAAATCAATGATAATGCCTATGTTGTCGACCTTCCACAAAGCATGGACATATCTAACACCTTCAATGTTGCTGATTTGTCACTATTTCATGAGTTTTTTGAGCCGATGTATCCATATTTTGATTCTAACTCGAGGACTAGTTTTTCTCAAGTGGAATAGAATGATGTGGAAGCTATTAGTAATACGTTTTTGGACCGGCGAAAATTCGGGCGACGAGAACTGGCGGACTCGGGCGACAACATCAGATTGAGCTTAAATTCGGTTGGTTGAAGCGAAACAGCGTTCTAATCAGTACTCATCGCCGTCTCGACGATGAACTGCGATGGCTTTCGGCGATCTGGGATCGTTTTGATGGATTTGTCATTTTTATAGTATTTTTTCGGATTAAATTTTATTATTAGTGGCAATATTGTAATTTTGAGTTTTGCATCTAGAATCTTAGTAGAGTTAGGTCTAACATCTCATATAAAATGTGTTTTATGATGTTTGAGCACACATAATTTTTTTTGATATTAAATTCGTGATTTTTCTCTCAAAGCAAGATTTGCTTGTTTATTTCGCTGAATGTTGCATCACTAATGGGGCAAGAGACATTTTTTTTTCCTGCTACATTCAGGATCCCAATAACATTGATAGAGACCCATCTTTCGTGATCAAGTCACAAAGCGTCCCAAGAACGGAAACATCTTCCAAATCAGCCCAGTGCAATTTAGTGCCAATTCACATTGTGTTGTTTTCGTCACATTTCGAATCGAACATTTGGGAAACACTGTACGTTTTCAGAACGCCATGTCTAGATTCCAAAGAATCGAGCTTTTCAAGCCAAACGTAGGTTGAAGCTTTTTTAAAACAACACTACCCAAAAACGTATGGATCTGTCGGAGAAACTGGCCTTTAAACGCCAATTAATCTCATCATTTTGTCACAATACGTACTTGATGGTAAATGCATTGAGGTGGGAATGCTAGTATCATAGGTGCGGGGTTCAATTCTGACGCTCTGCAAATTAGCATAGCAGAAGTCACAAAGATTGGGGTTTTGGTTCGGTTAGGTTTTTCGATTATTCGTTTCTATTTTTGCTTCATCTTCTTTTTTCCAAATCTGGCATCGTCATCTATCGTGGAGCAAGTGGCATCTGCTAAATGCACTTTGAAAATTTCTTCAATCTCCCACTGCTTGATCACATCCGCGAACCAGAGCCATCTCCGCTTCGGCCGAAACGCATACACCCATGGCTTTTGAGTTCTGACGTCCTTTCTATTCCATCTCGAGTTCTCCCCCCTTGAAATCTAAGTTCTACTTCACTTTGTTTTTTATTTTCTTTTGGTTCTCTCCGTTCAACTCCTTTTCCTTTTTTTTAAGCCCAAGTTCTTTCAAGAAGAAGCAGATCCCATGATGGGAAATTTTCCAAAATAAAATTTTAAAAAAATTATTTATCAATTTAATATAAAAAAATAAACACCACATTGGATGCCACTCGGAATATGGGCCGCTAGCAGCACCCAATGGACCGAACTGGGCCCTGCTCGGCGGCCCAAATGCCGAGCAGGGGTGGTCGAGTGTGGCGCCGACCCTGCTTGGCGGCCCAAATGCCGAGTGGGGCGCCGGCCCACCCCAATGGACAAGCAACCCATTTTTTTATTGTTTATTAAAGATCAATTTAATAAATAAATTATATTTGAATGATGTAAATTTGAAGGAAAAAAAGACAAGCAAGCACTACATATCATTAAAATTAACTTTTAACAATTAGTGAATTTTCAGATTTTTCTCCACATTACGTTTTTGTTCATTTTCGTAGAATTTTATGAATACTAATATTTTATGATTTCTAATTTATTTAATTTAAAATTTTTATAATAGTATCAATTAAATAATAAATTATATTGAAATTAGGTAAATAATTAGTATTCATAAAATAAAGGTGCCGAGACATGGAAAACATGGGATTTCATTAACAATCACAATTATATCTAGTGACGATGTCGTCCTCTAACATGACCTCCTGTTCCACAATCAGATTGTCTCCAGTGTCGAGAGGTCGAAGCTTATATCGACGAGGAGGAGGATGAGTAGATGATGAAAGCATATCTTGTGAAAATATGCCATGGCCAGACTATGCATGTCCTACTGTAGGAGGGCCTAGAATGTAAAGAGGAAAATCCTTATATGAAGCCGGATAAGTATATAAAGTCTGCTGTTGTGGATAATCAAGAGACGCAAAAATAAATCCCTTAGTAAATGAGGCGGCATACTACTCGAATCATTCATCAAAATATGTCGTATGATACTCCACGGTGTGAGAAACGACATGATCAACTGGACGAGCTCTATTGTCACGTCCCGAACCGGTCAGACACGCAATATCCCACCAAAGCCGTCTTATCTCAGTGGTACCCAGGATCTGTGCGCCAACAATTTATAACTTCTAATTTAGACAAACATATGGAAGCGATGAAATTTCTCAATGCAATTCAAACTTAAGAAGACTCAAGACATAGGATACGTTTTCTTATAAACACCGACTTCAAGTTCAGAGGATATAATACTAACTTCAACGTAATATGAAATCCCTAAAGTCACAAAAGTGTAAATCCATTTCCTATAATTACTTCTCCAAATATCGATCATTAGCAAGCTCAGATTTTCATCGCTTAGGACCTGAAAAAGTTAATCTCACGACGGGGTGAGATATACATTTCATCAAGTTCACCCTAAAATTAGACTAGGCCATTAGTCCTCCCAAATTATGCAATAAAACAATAGACCCGGATTCATTGATAAAACAACACATGAAAATGAAACATCAAGGCACCTCGATACGTCTGCCATAACGCAATCACGATTCCAAGACGATCATATCATCACAACTTTCAATTCCAATGGCCAAACCAGCATCAATACACATCAGACTAATTGCAAATTTAATCTCAATGGCCAAATCCGCGTCAATACGCCTTAGGCTAATCAACGTCTCAATTGGCAACCTGTGTTCTGACGCATCAGGTTCCAAAGGCCATTTTGAGACTTGTGTCGACACGTAATAAGACTATCCTACGTTTTGATGCATCAGGATATCAATTCTCTTTTCAATAGCTATGCCCGCGTTAATACGCCTCATGCTCAGTCCGCGTCATTACGCTTCAGACTATCAAATTGACAAACCCGCGTTAAACGTATCAGGTTTTCAATTCTCTTTTCAATAGCTATGCCTGCGTCAATACGCCTCAGGCTCGGTCCGCGTCATTACGCCTCAGACCATCAAGTTGACAAACCCGCGTTAAACGCATCAGGTTTTCAATGCTATTCTCGGCTTGTGTCGACGCATAATCAATCTCGTCCCGCGTCTCAATGCATCAAGACATTAGCCACCACAACTCTACGTCTCAATGCATCAGGGTACTAGCTATCATAATCTTGCGTCTCAACGCATCAGGGTACCACAAGCTCTTAGGCTCACAAATCAAACTCACTTAAGGAACTTCATAATCGAGTACAATTTTTATCAGCCAAGTAATGATTCATTGACATGCGAGACGTTAAGGCCAAATGCCCACAATGTGATATCAAGTACACAACAAGACAGTCAATCTAACGGTTTGTTCTCTTGCCAACCCATTCATATTTCTCAACAGTCGTCATTCAAGGCCAAATATCACATAGCCATACCAGCATCCACGTCAATCGAATGCACATAACAACAATTTATCCATGAGAGTTATAATTTCTCATCATCAGGAGTACACACGACTCACACCTCCATTATCTTAGTCTATCATGAACAATCAATGCAATAGACTCCCAAATTCATCAATATATCATCCAAACACATCAAGTAGTGTCCTAACTTCCTAGCAGAGGTTTAGGAGTCACTTATCTTTCAATTTAATCCATAAAATTCCCTACAAGACTCCTCCAAAGATTCGGTTCCCTTGAACCCAAACCAGGACAGCCGTGCGACCTAATCCAAAGTTCATCAAACGATCAATTTTTCTACTCCAATCACCAATTCATGGAGCATACACCTCATTAACATCTCACTTAGCGTTCTAGTATGTCTTAACGAAGAATTTAAAGCATGGCGACACCTCCCACAGCCCTCAACGGGCTCGGTTCATCCAAACCGAAACAAGGCAGAATTCGATTCTGCCCTCTACCTCCTTAATCAGTCCATAATTCAACTCTAAATCTTGATTTACCACAAAATCAACTTGCTAACATGTTGTTCTAGGAATTAGGAAGCCTCACCGAAGATTTGCAAGCAAAAAAACACCTCAAGGACTTCCGATAAGCCCGGTTCCACTCGGTGTACATGCGGTCAGATTCTGCCCTAGAAAAATCACCTCAAATTAGCCATGAAAACCCATCTTAACTCAACTAAAATTGCAACCACAGCTTTGCCAACTTTAATACTATAAGTGTAGAATACCTCACCGAAAATTTGAAGCAATTTGAAATCCGAAAGACCCCGGAACAGGTGTTTCCCAAAAATCGATCAGAATCTGACCTCGCCTGACCTTTGCCTACTCAAACAGATCTACGGGACAAACGACTGGGCCAAATAGAGCTTATAATATGTCCCTAGAGCCACAAGACAATAATCTTTCATATGGAAGTAGATTTTACCTCAATCCAATATTGAATGACAAAGATATAGCCGGAACAGTGAAGCACTCGGGACAGGGTGACGGGCTAGTCGGCAAGAGAGAGAAGAGGAAGAAGAAGAAAATAGAGAAAGTGAAGAGAGAGAGGGATGGCCGGCCAAATGAGAAGGAGAGAGAGTCTTCCACCAATAATTTACTTGGTCAAATGCTTGGAATGTTAGTTGGGATAAAATGGCCAATTAATGCTAGAAGGATAAGCTTTGTTCTCACAATGACATATGGCTTGTTCTCATAATGACACATGGCAAGCTTCTAGAAGGTCTTTGGTCCACATTGACTTTCTTTGACTAATCCTTCATCAACTTTCGGTAGCCCTTGGGAGGTTCAAATGACCAAAATGACCTCCATTAGTTCCTAAGGTAAGGCCAAAAGTCGAGAGGCAAAATGGTCATTTGGCACTTAGTATCCGGAATTCCACTTTTTCGATTTAAATTACCTTCGATGAGGCGGCATCTAATTCATTTTCAATGTTGGAATTCCTCATTGTCCGATACCCAATTTCGAGGTCAATTTCATGTTGAGCTCTCGTCGACTATATTCCAATTTATCTCAAACTGACGGACAACTCTTGCAGGCGCTACGCGTATCGACCTTAGGATTTCTTAAGCTGTGGCGACTTTGATTATCATTTGATTGCGATGGTTTATCGCTAGTTCCTGCGGTCCTGATCATCGGAATTCGCTTTAGGAAATTCTCGCACTTTACACATTGGTTAAGCGGAATCACCCGCGTCCCAATATATAACCTTAGGAAGGCATTCCACGATCGTTCCTAGATCGATCTCTGCTGGCCCAAAACATCCCCTCGACAATCCTTATGGTCAAAGTGCCGTTTCTTACTCGACTTCCTCAGGTCCACGTACTCGACTTCACGTTAGTCTTTCCCTTTCGGTCAGTTAACTCAAGAGTGGTCAACTCCGAGCGAGCTAAAACTGAAATACACCGATTGATATCCTTCCATTCAATAGCCTCGAGAGGGGTCGGAATTCGAACTATCACAACTCTTCCCCCTTAAAGAAATTTTGTCCTCGAAATTTGTCATTTTTCAATTATCCAATCTCATGGGGTACTGACGCCTCCCCGCATCCTCATTCTCCAATGTAGTTCCTCCCATTACTTGACGTTCCCACTTGTTTTCTCCGACAAAAGTTATCTTCTTCCTCAACTTACTTCCCTCAATCCTCAACCTGTACTTGCTTTTCTCTATTCTCTTAATATCTGTCAATGTTACACCTTTGAGCATTCGAATTTGCCTTTCAATCTGCCAATTGATCCGAAGATAATACGTACATCACACTGCAACCTTGCTTTTGAAATTCCCAGTCGGATGACTTTTGCAAAGCGTCGCCTTAAATTTGGGTTCTTTTCCCCTCACGATCATTACCAAATCATCATGAAAACACACTCCTTGGTGCTTCTATCATTTGGCATAATCATCTAATTCAAACGTCCTTCGTATCGTCGGGGATGCACAAATTCCATTAGCTTACCCTCGATTGTCCAAATCGAACCATAACCTTCTCGACTTCTTAGGCAAACTCATAATTGAGTCCTTAATAACTTTTCCTCGATTATATTCGAGATTCTCAAATGACTAATTAGTCCACCAGCTTGCAACGGTTATGCTTTCCTTCATTAGTACATTTCCTTGTCTATGAAACTCCATGGTTTCCATCCTTAATTTCAATGTTTCTCCTCCACATACTCAAAAGTCTGGATTTTCTCCTAATCGCTCTTATTCGTAGTCCTTACACAACTTCATCCACGTTGCTTCTCGTTCAATTCTCTTGGGCAAGTAAATGCTTCATATTCTTTTGACCTTCATAAACTCAAAACCTTTCTCACTCAAGTCGTGTTTCCCCCAACTTCATCGCAGATACATTTACAAGCCTACTCCAATCATGTATTAGGTGTTCCAACTCATATTACTATCGCGATGTACATGCAATGCCATATCAGATTGACTTGTTACGTCTCAAATTTTCTTTCTGCGACACTTCATCATGATCCTTATGATCTTTTCACTTTTCAATAGAAACACCAGTATCAGCGCGGTCATTGATTGGGCTTTAGTTCTTGGGACTCCTTTTCATATTCGTTCGTCCGCTCACGCCACACCTCATCCTTAGTCCATTCCCTTAACGAAATAGCTCATCTGGGAAATCTTCCCTCTACGTTTATACCGGACTATTATAATCCATCAGACTTAGGAAGTCTCAAGCCTCAATAGCTCACGTTGGCCTCAGTCAGCCTATCGCCATCTCCTACTTGCGGGGATCCATAGGGATTCCACTCCTCAAAACTACCTGGCCAAGGAATTTCACCTTATCACACCCACAGCTCGTGCTATTCAAACTTAGCATACAACGACCATTCTCTTAGGGGTTCATAGGATGCTCTCAAAGGCTTTTATCATATCCCTCACGACTCCTTAAACAAATCCGATCATCTTCTTTCAAGACGGTAACAACCCATCTAATTATTCCTTGGATGCTCAATTTGGCTATTGTCAACTCCTTTCTACCATGTGTTAAATCTTTCAAGCTGTTCATCACACTTTTCACTTGAGAGCTCATACCTTGGCTCTCTTTGTCACGGGCCTCCACTAGGACTACACAACATTTTGTTCATTTTTGTTACTCTTTCCTCGAGAAGCATTAGTGCCTTAGCCTCTGGGTTTCACAACCAGTTTATGAGACCTTATCCCAATTTCATCCATTCCACTGAACGTTGACATTATCCTGGAATTCAACATTGTCCACAGGACAGTTTTTCGTACTTCACTTTCAGGAATCATTCAAATTCTGCATCTTCTTTCTCAGTGTAGACGATTCATCTTAATATCAAGACCATTAGGATTTTCTCTTCCTCTCACGCTAGGGTCTCTTAACCTATTAAGGAAATTATATACTTCAGTGGCATTCTTTTACTTCGAATTCACCTTGTCTTTCCCACTTCATAGGACGTCAATCTTGGAGTCTGCGCCAACAGCGGTGTCTTACTCTAAGATTCTCAAATGTCACCAAGCTTGACATTCCTCTTTCAGTGACTCAGTCACCGCAAGTGACAAGATTCGTTCGTCTTTGGTCTCCACCAATTCACGTATCGAATACTCAATTCGACTATCTCGAGTCACTTTGTAATTACACTCTAAGCGCTCTTTTTGCTTACTCAACCATTCATTAATGCCGCGAGCGGCTAGGAATATTAGGTTCATTCGCTTTCTTTTCCATCAATGACCATCTCATGGTCTAATCGTCCTTAAAGACAACGCCCTATCCTTTAGGGAACAACAACTTATAATTCCATCTCTAACGGCTTCAGTTCATTCTCTACCAATCTCATAGTCATTAAACCTAGGCAAACTAGCATGCCGGATTTCCCTTAACGCTTCTCATAATAGAAGAGACAGACTATCAATTCAATTTTTCTACCATTGGCCTTACGCTCAAGTAATCAACCTATCTACCATTCCTTATAGGCACTTTTTATGATCCATGAGCGTTAATTTTCTCACTTATAACTTTTCCAATCATTTGGGCTTTTTATTTATGCTTATTACAGCTTCTTCAGATTCTTGCAAAGCTATTAGAGATCAAGCAATCCTTGCTCTCGAGTAACCTCGAAAAGGTACCCTCTATTTCACAATTTGACGAAGCCAATCTAGTTAAGTACCACGCCTTCAAGGAAAACTCTTTCTTTGGTGGTCTTTTACCAATAATCTATAGCCTCTTAAGACTAGGAATTGTCAAGGTCACTTTCTTTCTTCAAAGTGTGATATTCTGATTTCTAGTCAATTTCAGACTCATTAATGAGAAATGAATCTAAAGATGTATTTCAGTCATATCTCGCTCGAATCTGATCAATTCGAGTAGGCGGACCAAAAGGGAAAGGCTAAAGCGAGATGAGATACATAGACCTAGGGAATTCGGATAAAAAATGGCGCTTTGACCATAAGGATTGTCGAGGGGATATTTAGAGCCACAAAAAGGGCCGATCCGAGGATGATTAGGGAATTCCTTACAAGTGTCATACGATTGGAGCGCGGGTGATGCCGTTTAACCAACGTATGATTTGCAAAATTTCTCCTAAATCGGACAGTGAAGATAGAGACCAAAGTAACTAGTGATAGATCATCACAATTACATGACAACCAAAGCCGCCACGAATTGACGAGCCATAAATGTGATGAGAATCACAAGGTCAATACGCGTAAAGCCCACAAAAGCCACCCGTCGGTTCGAGATAGGCTGGAATCACGTCTGATAGAGGAAACCATCAGAAATGAGTCTTGAAAAAATTGAAATGAAAAATCAAGAATTCCAACATTATTTGGATTGACCGTCGCCCTATCGAAGAGTTTTGGAGCAAGAAAAATGACGTTATGAACGTCGGGGGTAAAATTACCCTTTTGCCCCTCAAGCTTAAAGCTTTGCCCATGCATTTGAAGAAGGGCATTTTGGACTTTATACACCCCATATAGCTGCCGAAAAAGTGGATGAATATGGGCCATTGGATCACCTTTGAATGATACTAGGGACAAGTGTCACAAGATCAAGCTTGGAGTAGTCATGTCCAACTTTACATACCTACCATTCAAACCCTTTGACTCAAGCCTTGAATATAATAATTTTATCTCTCTCCTCACCTCATTTGTCCGGCCACAACACTCCCCTCAAACCCACGATCATTCTTCTTCTTCTTCCTTCTTCTTTTTATGCTCGCCGGCGACCAGATTTTGAGTGCCGTTCGGCCGTTCCGACGCCCACTTTCAGCCACCATTTAGATGCTGGCTGACCACACCAACTTAGCCCTACGTCTTGTCGAGCTCCTCGAAGTGGAATCACGGCGATTGGACCCCCGAGGAGCTCCGGCCAAGCTTTTTCCCGAAAGTCGACGGAATCTGTTCCAACTTGAGGTAGGTCCGATTTCTGACCCTTTTGGAGGCCGAAATGTTGGAGTTTTGAGATCAAATTTTATGGAGATCTAGTAGACATTTATATGAATATGTGGTAAAAAGTTGAGAGTGATTTGAAGAAGTTTTTGAACTTGGAGCAGAAAACTGTCGGTATTGACCTTGGACAATCCAGCGAGGTTCAACGGGATTCCGGCGACCAATCGATCTCAAACTCACGGTGAGCCTCACAAACCCTTAGATAGACTTGTTAAGAGGTAGGGTGATGATTAAATGATGAATTTAGGAGTAGATTGAGGGCCGGTTGTGTTCGGTTTGCACGGAACCGAGAAGGACCGGTTCGGTTTCGGGAAAACCGAATCTGTTGGGCTGATGATGATTAGATTATGAGACTCAAATTGATGATTAAGACATGTTAAGATGATGAGGGTCAGGTCATGGAGGATTATGGTTCATGGAATGAGGAATTGGGCAAAGAAAATTGATGGATTGGTTGAATATTCTAGGTTGCGCGATAAATTGAACCTTGGAACTGTTTGGTCGAGACTTTGAGGCTTGCAAGAAGGAAATTATCGTGGTATTAAATGCAAGGTAAGGGAATTTTAAACTTAGGATAGGAAGATTGGACTAATTTGGGTGAGTCGAGGTTTAGTTTGATCGGTTTATGGGAATTTTCCAACGGATAGTTCTTGGTGTGTCCTAAGTGGTTATAAGAGGGTTATGTGTGCTATTGTTTGTGTTTAAATCATTCACCATGTGTGTGTGACACTTGATTACCTTGCACGCCATGAGTTCTTTGAATTGTGCCTGAATTGCACGTGTCGTCTCGTATGGAAATCAAATTGAAAATCATGGCATGAGCATGACATAGCGAGGCCCTGAGGCGTATGAGACGCGGGGTGGGAGATGAATACCTTGATGCAATGTAATCGCGAGGTGGAGTTGATATTGGGTGGCGCCCTGATGCGATCTAATCGTGGGGTTGAGATGGCTACGGTCCTGATGCGAATTATTCGCGGGACGGAGATATGAGGTGATGATATGGGCCTAGAGATTCATTGGAACCTGATGCGTTTACGTGAGTTGCCAATGACGGTCTAATGCATTGACGCGGACCGAGCCTGATGCGATCTAATTGCGGGCTGGGGAATGAGGCAGGCAAGAGGAGATGGTTGTGGTGAAATGGCTAGATGAGGCGTGCATAATCATTTGAGTGTGACATGGTGTCATAGTTGCATGCCCATCATCTGTGTGTCATTATTCTTATTTGTATGTGCCTGTATGATTGTGAGTTTGATATTCTGGGATAGGTGACTGCCTGAGCGGACGATCCCCCTGACCTAGGGTTAGGACTCCTTTACTGAGATGTGTATCTCACCCCTTTGGAGACAACATTTTTCAGGTCACTGATGAAGGAAACTGAGTTCGCCATGGATTGACATTCAATGGATGAAGTCATTAGAGGAAAAATGAAGACTTCTCTTTTGTGACCTTAGAATTGAACCGTAGATATCTTGAGGACTTAGAATTGTAATAAATGAGGTATGATTGACCTTTATTAAAGGTGTGCCATTGTGTCCTAAGTCATCGGGTGTTGCTTTACTCGTAAATTGGAGTTGGCATCGCTTCTGCATGCATGTTTCTTTCAGCAAATAAGACATTGGCCGTTGGATCCTAGAGCTTTCATAAAGGAACGGTTTGGTGGGATGCTCGCGTGCTCGCCGGATTCGGGGCGTGACACAAAGCCTCTAAGGTTTCCTTTCCAAGTTCTTAATCTAGAGAAAAGCAGTTTTGGAATCATCTTCCCCATTGAACTTCAGTCGATCTCAAGAAGCATTTCACTAGCTATTCAAAACTCTCGTGGTTCTTCTCCACATTTCCCATTTAGGAATGAATAGTCTTAGAGTCACCTTTCTCATGACTTTCGTCACTTAATTCATCAACACTAACATTAGTCACCTCAGCGACTTGAGCAATAATGGAAGCTCCTTCTCGAGTCTGTCTACCCATCCATTTTTCTCATTTCCATTTAAATTTCTCACGACCCCTTATCACACTTGGGTCTCCCACGATTAATAAATCAAGCCATACTCTCTTCTAGTACTCATACTCCAATTGTTCTTTACTCAATTCTAATGGTCCTTTTTGGTTCTCCGGTCTTTCATTCCATGTATACTCGAGCCCTATGCTCTTCTATGACCATACTTTGGTCATTCAATGTTCTTAGGTTCTCATGTCACTTGAACCACTATGATTCCGTCCAGGAATTAAAGACTTAAGTCATCTAAGTTTAGCAGTCTCAGGCTGCTCATCTCATCATCTATCACAAGCAAATCTAGTGGTTCTAAGCAAATCCTTAATCAATCGCCAATTACCCAGGGATTTCAAATCATCATTCATCATTAATCACTTATCCAGCCAGCCTCTTCCAAGAAATTCCGCAACTAGTAGTCATTACTAGGCAAACTCTCGAGTCACAATTCATTGGGTCAAGTGTTCGTACCTTAAGTCTAGATGTATCTGCGACTTAGCAATAACTCAACAGGCTATCTCAGCTTCACAAGATACCAGCCAAACGACATTCGTTGCCATAACTTGCCATACAAGCCAAACACATGCATCAATTTTCTTTTTTCTTTTTTTAAACGACATTCACTGCCATGTACAAAGCTCCTAACCATGCCAATAACATATGTCATTACAACTACCATGCAATTTTGAAAATTCACCTTGAGGGTCACTTCAGTGCAATACATCTCTTAATCAAAATTAGACTCAACCCGATACCTAGACTCTCTCTTTCAATTTATGACTTGGGTCATTCCTGCTTCCTTGCTATCTTAGAAGCTTGCCAGGAGCCGCTTCTTGTCCGAACCTCTTTGTCCCGACGTACACTCCCCACCCTGTCAGACCTAGTCATTGCAGGTTGTCCCAAGCCATACATCTATGAAGAAAGTCCCATTCCACACGTCCCATAATATGTTTCACTACGGTTATAGGTATCACATTAGCTTGTCCCATACCAAGCGACGGTTTATTAAGTTTGATAATGATAAGTTCATGCATTCACCTTCCTCAACTTTCATTTCAATGCCATAAACACATACACTGAATGATCGTCCTCAATACTCGCCACACCACATTCGTTTTCAGATCAGTTCTTATCCATGGAAGATTTCTAATTCCACAATTGACCATCTCACAGATCAATTGCCTATGGTCAACCATATACCTCAAGGCCACAATCACAATCATAAAATCCAAATGACTCTCAGTTCTTAGGCTATTCTCTATTAACCTCAGGCACATTCGCAACCTCAAATCCATGCTCATGGCTCCTCAATTTCTACTTGCTTCCTTGTGAACCTCAATCACACCATTGCCCAAGATCATCGATTAAAATCGATATTATAACCATTAAAGCGTAACACAAGTTCAAGCCTATAATCGTCAAGAATCGGCAATCCATGCTTAACCCTAGAGGCCTCACTACCTAATTGTCATCAAGTCATCACTCCTTATTACTCCAAGTCTCAATCAAATTTGATCTAGTTGACCTTGCTCTGATACCAATTAAATGGGGATGTCACGTCCCGAATCGGTCAGGCACGCAATATCCCACCAAGGCTGTCTTGTCTCGGTGGTACCCAAGATCCGTCGGCCAACAATTTATAACTTCTAATTTAGACAAACATACTGAAGCGATGAAACTTCTCAATATAATTCAAACTTAAGATAACTCAGGACATAGAGTACGTCTTCTTATAAACGCCAACTACAGGTTTAGAGGATACAATACTAACTTCAAGGTAATATAAAGTCCCTAAAGTCACAAAAGTGTAAATCCATTTTCTATAATTACTTCTTCAAATACCGATCATTGGAAAGCTCAGATTTCCATCGTCTGGGACTTGAAAAAGTGAATCCCACGACAGGGTGAGATATAAATCTCAACAAGTTCACCCTAAACCTAGACTAGGCCATTAGTCCTCTCAGATTATGCAATAAAATGATAGACCCAGATTCATTGATAAAACAACAAACGACAATGAAACATCAACCTCGATACGTCTGTCATAACGCAATCACGATTTCAAGACGATCATATCATCACAACTTTCAATTCCAATGGCCAAGCCCGCGTCAATACGCATCAGGCTAATCACAAATTCAATCCCAATGGCCAAGCTCGCGTTAATACACCTCAGGCTAATCAACGTCTCGATTGGCAACCTGCGTTCTGACGCATCAAGTTCCAAAGGCCATTTCGATACTTGTGTTGACACGTGTCAAGACTATCCCGCATTCTGACGCATCAGGATATCAATTCTCTTTTCAATAGCTATGCCCGCGTCAATACGCCTCAGGCTCGGTCTGCGTCATTACGCCTCAGACTATCAAATTGACAAACCCGCGTTAAACGCATCGGTTTTCAATTCTCTTTTCAATAGCTACGCCCGCGTCAATATGCTAAGGCTCGGTCCACGTCATTACGCCTCAGACCATCAAATTGACAAATCCGTGTTAAACGCATCAGGTTTTCAATTCTCTTCTCAATAGCTAGGCCTGCATCAATACGCCTCAGGCTCGGTTCGCGTCATTACGCCTCAGACCATCGAGTTGACAAACTCACGTTAAACGCATCAGGTTTTCAATGCTATTCTCGGCCTGTGTCGACACATAATCAATCTTGTCCCGCGTTTCAACGCATCAGGACATTAGCCACCATAACCTCGCGTCTCAACGCATCAGGGTACTAGCCATCACAACCCTACGTCTCAACGCATCAGGTACCATAGGCTCTTAGGCTCACAAATCAAACTCCCCTCTTAAGGAACTTCATAATCGAGTATAATTTTTATCAGCCAAGTAATGATTCATTGACATGCGAAACGTCAAGGCCAAACGCCCACAAGGTGATATAAAGTACACAACAAGACAGTCAATCTAACGGTTTGTTCTCTTGCCAACCCATTCATATTTCTCAACAGTCGCCATTCAAGGCCAAATATCACATAGCCATACCAGCATCCATGTCAATCGAATGCACACAACAACAATTTAGCCATGAGAGTTATAATTTCTCATCATCAGGAGTACACACGATTCACACCTCCATTATCTCAGTTGATCAGGAACAATCAATGCAATAGATTCCCAAATTCATCAATATATCATCCAAACACATCCAGTAGCGTCTTAACTTCCTAACAGAGGTTTAGGAGTCACTTGCCTTTCAATTTAATCCGTAAAATTCCCGTCAAGACTCCTCCAAAGATTCGGTTCCCTTAATCCCAAAATAGGATAGCCATGCGACCTAATCTAAAGTTCGTCAAATGATCAATTTTTTTACTTCAATAACCAATTCACGGACCATACACCTCATTAACATCTCAATTAACGTTCTAGTATGTCTTAACGATGAATTTAAGGCATGGCGACACCTTCCACAGCCCTCAAAGGTCTCGGTTCATCCAAACCGAAACAGGGCAGAATTCGGTTCTGCCCTCTACCTCCTTAATCATTCCATAATTCAATTCTAAAACCTGATTTACCACAAAATCAACTTGCTAACATATTGTTCTAGGAGTTAGGAAGCCTCACCGAAGATTTGGAAGCAAAATAACACCTTAAGGACTTCTGATCAACTCGGTTCCACTCGGTGTACATGCAGTCAGATTCTGCCCCAGAAAAACCACCTCAAATCAGCCATGAAAACTCATCTTAACTAAATTAAAATTGTAATCACAGCTTTGCCAACATTAATACTATAAGATCTCACTGAAAATTTGAAGCCCTTTGAAATCCGGAAGACCCGGAACACGTGTTTCCCCAAAATCGATCAAAATCTGATCTCTCCTGACCTTTGTCTACTCAAACAGACTTACGCGACAAAGGGCTAGGCTAAATGGAGCTTATTATATGTCCCTAGAACCACAAGACAATAAGCTTTCAAATGAAAGTGGTTTTACCCCAATTCGATATCGGACGACAAAGATATGGCCAGAACAGTGAAGCAGTCGGGATAGGGTGACGGGCTAGTTGGCAAGAGAAAGAAGAAGAAGAAGAACAAGAAGAAGAAGAAAAAGGAGAAAGTGAAGAGAGAGAGGGATGGCCAGCCAAATGAGAAGGAGAGAGAGTCTTCCACCAATAATTCAATTAGTCAAAGACTTGGAATGTTAGTTGGGATAAACTGGCCAATTAATGTTAGAAGGATAAGCTTTGTTCTCACAATGACACATGGCTTGTTCTCATAATGACACATGGCAAGCTTCTAGAAGGTCTTTGATCTACATTGACTTTATTTGACTAATCCTTCATCAACTTTCGGTAGCCCTTGAGAGGTTCAAATGATCAAAATGACCTCCATTAGTTTCTAAGGCAAGGCCAAAAGTCGAGGGGCAAAATGATCATTTGGCACTTACCATCCGGAATTCTACTTTTTTGATTTAAATTACCTTCGATGAGGCGGCATCTAATTCATTTCCAATGTTGGAATTTCTCATTGTCCGATACCCAATTTCAAGGTCCAATTTCATGTCGAGCTCTCGTCGACTGTATTCCAGTTTATCTCAAACTGACGGCCGACTCTTCAGGCGCTACGCGTATCGACTTTAGGATTTCTTAAGCTGTGGTGACTTTGATTATCATGTGATTGCGAGGGTTTATCACTAGTTCCTACGGTCCTGATCATCGGAATCCGATTTAGGAAATTCTAGCAAATTACACATTGGTTAAGCGGAATCACCCGCGTCCCAATGTATAACGCTAGCAAGGCATTCCACGATCGTTCCTAAATCGATCTTTGCTGGCCGAAAACATCCCCTCGATAATTCTTATGGTCAAAGTGTCGTTTCTTACTTGACTTCCTCAAGTCCACGTACTCGACTCCGCGTTAGTCTTTCCCTTTGGGTCAGTTAACTCAAGAGTGGCCAACTTCGAGCGAGCTAAAATTAAAATACACCGATCGATATCCTTCCATTTAATAGCCTCGAGAGGGGTCAGAATTCGAAATGTTACATCAATAAATCTTCCTGAACAGCTGAACAGGCTCAGATGAGACATCCTCATCCGAGTCATCGGGTCTCGCTGCCAATAAGGATAGATATTATTGAACAGGTCGGAATTCGAAATGTCATCAGGTTCAGCTGAACAATTGAACAGGCTTAGTTGGGGTGGTGGCATAGATATTATTGGCCACCTCTCCTCATTTTGGGCATTTAACATTGCCTCAAGTAGACTCAGCACGTAATCTAACTGTTCACGAGATCGATGCCCCTTCATTATATGCAGAGCGTATTCCATGCCAATAAGGATATTAAAAAATTAACAAAAGTTAACAAATGCCAATAACTTATATCAAGAAAAAATAATTAATGAATTAAATTGAGAGTGTTTGCACGAACTGTTGAACCCATTTCAACTCCCATAACTGAAATCCATTTCCGTGTATGTCTACGAAACCACTCCAAATATCCTGAATGAAAGCGGACCTTCTCCGTTATAGGATCACCCTAGATGATACGTGCCCAACGTCTATCCCACAAATTGATGCAGTCTATGTGTCTGTCCACCCAATCCGTCCTGGGTGACATATTATCAATATCATGGAAGGCGGTATGATCCCTGAGACCTTGTGGTATTTTTTGCTAGAAATCAAATTGCCGAAGTACTCGGTTTGGATAATGGCACTCAACTATCCAGTGGCAGACGAGTGGGACCTTCGCCATCCCATAACGATGTCTCCGCGGTGGTACGCCAGTAGATCCCAAATGATATTAGTGTAGGGCATTCAAATAATCTGTCATCGTAATAAAACATGTAAAATTGAATGAATAATTAATTTAAAAGTAAACATCATATTAAAACATGTAAAATTAAACCAATAATTAAACTCGTTCGTTATCATCATTACTTACATCTTTTGATGTTAATTTATCAAGTAGGTAACGCAGATGTATCAAGGTATGCGTAGGTAACGTAGATGTATGAAGATATATATATATATATATATATATATATAAATTTCTTCTCCATGAATAAATTCAAAATCAAATTCAAAATCAAAAACTGAAAGTATTACTTGCCATCTTGCAAAAATTTATTTTGATGCAATGTTTAAAACATCTTTTTGCAAAATATCCTTAGCAGACTTACAATCAACTTTTAACAGAAACTTTTGATTCAATAAATCACTTTGGAATTTAGATATTGAGAGAACGATTGCAAGAATTACTTTCTTAACAGTGGAATAATTCTATGACATTTTGATTTTCTTGTCATTTCAAGGCTCATTAATGAGAAAGTATCTAACGATGTATTTCAGTCATATCTCGCTCGGATCTGATCAATCTCGAGTCGATTGACCAAAGGGGAAAGGCTAACGCGAGACAAGATACGTGGACTTAGGGAACTCGAATAGAAAATGACGCTTTGACCACAACGATTGTCAATGGGACATTTAGAGCCATAAAATGCCGATCTAAGAACGATTAAGGAATGTATCGCTAGCGTTATATGATTGAAGCGTGGGTGATGCCGCTTAAACCAATATATAATTTATAAAATTTTTCTAAATCGAACAGTGACGATCGAGACCGTTGGAACTAGTGATAGACCCTCACAATTACATGACAACAAAAGTCGCCATGAATTGACGAGCCCTAATTGTGATATGAATCACATGGTCGATATGCGTAACGTCTGCAAAAGCCGCTCGTCAGTTCGGGATAGGCTGGAATCGCATTGGATAGAGAAATGATTCAGAAACAAGTCTTGAAATTCGAAAATGGAGAATTAAGAATTCCAACATTATAATTGGATTGGTCGTCGCCTTATCGAAGAAAATTGAAATTAGGAAAATGACGTTCCGATCGTCTGGAGTAAAATTACCATTTTGTCCCTCAAGCCTTAGCTTTGCCTTAATAATTGGACAAGGGCGTTTTGCTCATTAAAGCCCTTTATAGCTGTTGAAAATTGGAAGAATTAAGAGCCATTGGATGAAGCATTGATTGACACAATGGACAAATGTCAAGAGATTAAGCCTTGATATTGATGTAGTCACCTTTTAATCTACCATTTAACTAGTTGACTCTTGAAAATTGAAGTATAAACCTCTCATTCTCTCTCTCTTGGCCGAACACCCCTCCTCCATTGCTGAACAACTTCTTCTTCTTCTTCTTCTTCTTCACGCCTGGGAGCCTGCCGCTCGATTGGATTTTGCTTGCCTGTTTGCTCACTCCGATCACCTGCTGCTTCCTCATCCTCTTGCCGACGTCCTCTAAGTGGAATCATTGCATTTGACTGAGTGAGGAGCTCCGGCAGACCAATCTCCCGAAAGTCGACGGAAATAGTTGCAACTGGAGGTAAGCCACGGTTTAGGCCTCATAGGACCCCGAAGTCTTTGAGTTTTTCGACCAAATTTTGGACATCTAGGGGACACATAGATTGAGCTGTGACAAAATTTTTGGAGGAATTTGATGGAGTTTTGACTCTAAATGGGTCTTGTATTTGAAGGGTCAGAATTGACCTGTAGCAGACCCGAAGGAACTGGCGCCATTCAAGGACTTTCTGGCGTTGCCTTAGCCTTAAATTTTCGGTGAGGCTCCTCAACCCTTAGAACTACATGTTAGCAAGTAGATTAGTGATTAAGTTGAGGATTTAAGCTAGTTTAAGGGCTGTTAAGTTGGGATATGCACAAAACCGAGTATGCCCTGTTTCGATTATGTGCATACCGGTTCTGTGGGAGGCTATTGGTGTTGAAATTGAGCTCCAAATTTATCGTTGAGAAGTGTGGGGATGCTAGTTGATAAGTCCATGAGGTGTATGTTTAGTGGGGTGATGATTTGAGCAAGAAAAATTGATGATTGGATGAATTTCCTTAGGTTGCGCGGAGGACTTGATCTCGGATCATTAGAACCGAACCCTTGAGGTCCTTGGAAGAAGAATTGTATTACATTAAGCTTGAGGTAAGGGGATTCTAAACCTTTGATAGGAGGATTGGACTCGATTGGGTGATTTGTATGTGAATTAATCGATTTTTGGAGGTTCATAATATGATTGTTCAATGTACGTCCTAGAAAGATATAGAGGACTTGAATGTTTGACAATGCTTGTGCTATGATTTGACTGTCACATTTGTATGTCAAATGTATCTGTCTTGTATGCCATAGATGTGTCGTTCGTCGCATGAGTTACATTCGAACGTGTGTTATGAAATGAAATGGACTTATGGCATGTCTGAGAAGTTGTGACACCCTCAGGCGTATGTGACGCGGGGTTATATGGATGAATGCCCTGAGGCGCTGAGGCACGGGGTTTGAATTGAATAACACCTTGAGGTATACGAGAAGCGGGATTGAGAAGGCCATAGTCCTGAAACGTTGATACGCGGGACGAAGTTAAGATGTGTCGACACAAGCCTGGATGAGATTGAAAACCCGATGCGTTTACGCAGGTTTGTCAATGAGACGGTCTGATGTGTTTACGCGGATCGAGCCTGAGGTGTTCTGAACGCGGGCATGAAAGTGAGGAGGCAAGAAGGGGTGGATGGCGTAATCTGGCTTGATAATATGTGCTTGAGTTTAATGATGTAATAAGATGCCTTGATTGCATGCTTGACATCCGTGTGTTATCTCGTGATAGTTTAATGCCTCACGTGATTTTGTATAAATTGTTTGTGATTATATCTGCTTAAGTGGACGGTCGGCCTAACCTAGGGTTAGGACCCACCTTATTGAGATGTATGTCTCACCCTGTTGTGGAACCCCATTTTTCAGATCTTAGGCCTTGAGGATGTGGCCAATCAGGTTTAGTGACCCAAAAGAGATGTCTGTATATTTTGAGGATTTCCCTGACGGATAGGGGACCGTTTATGTTAGGAAGTGTACAGTTGTCTGGGTAGATGAGGGTGGTAGTAGCTGGAAGCCTCACAGATACGAGGCATGATTCAGGAAGATAGGGGACATTTCTACAGGGCCACTGAAGCCCACTGAGGTACCCCGTGGGGTGATACCTAGTTGGTGCCATCCCGCTCGGGATTCAATGGAGATCGAGGGATCAGTCGCTGGCTCGAGAAATGGCCCTAAGAAGACCCCGACCCTGGAGGACACCGACGATGTCATAGTGATCGAGGTTACCGAGGACGATCTGGTGGAGCCATCAGCTGACGAGACGATGGAGGACACCGTGGAGGTTTGCTCGGAGACCTTCTCGGAATACGAACCCACTGAAGAGGCTGAGGAAGAGACTGACGACTCCAGTAGCTCGACCTAGGAGTCTCTGCTTTACTGGTTTGATATTTTGATGGTGTTCTTGATACCTACTTCTTTTGGAAGACTGATGCCTATCTTTTGTGTTAGCCTTGCCACCCTATCGACCAGCATGTTTAGCTATCGTGCCTTGTATGGTTAATCGGAAGTTTATGTATTATTGGTACCCTCGTTACCCAGGTCCCATTTTATATTTGTACGGATAAGTTTTTATATAATTACTTCCGCGTGCATTCTATATGATATATCTCTCGCCCTATATGTGAATCCTAAGACCTTGAGAGATAGTTTGTGCTTGTAGGGAGTCGTGCGCTCGTGCCCGGGGCACGGGGCGTGACATCCCTGTTTGTTTCATATCAGAGCAAGGTCAGCTCGATCCAAAATTGATTGATGATTAGAGTAATAAAGAGGATTAAGTTGGGACAAGGACGAGTAGAGAGACCTTAGGGGACTTACTAGAATAAGGCACGAGAGGCATGGCATAAGGCTTGGCGTATGTGATTGGCAATTGGCCTTGGCAGGATTGAGGTCATTTATGAGGACGAAATTCCATGTTTAGCGTTGAAAGTCATTTCTGGTGTCACGGCCCGCGCCCGGGGCACGATCATGCGACTCCCTACAGGCAACCACATAATCTCTCGTGGTCCCAAGATCCACAATTTAAGCCGAGAGATATAACAAATATATCAAGCATGCAGAAACAATAATAAAGCAACTCCTCCGTACAAATATAAATTAAGTGAGACCTAGATAGCATAGAAACTGTCGTACACAATAACCGACTGTTCATATAAATACAGAACTACTAAAATCCGATAAGCAAGGGGGTGACGAGGTGAGCATACAAAATGGACCATCATCAAAATCCGACAAGAACAAGGTCGGTGTCGTCACCAAGGATCGAGCTACAACTAGAATCTCCTAGGATGAGCTGCTGGAGTCATCGGTATCCTTAGCATCCTCCGTCGCTTATACTCTGAGAACGTCTCGGAGCGAACCTCAATAGTATCCTCCATGGTATCCTCATGCGACGGCTCTGCGAGATCCTCCTCGGTCGCCTCCAGGACAATGACCTCATCCTCCTCAGTAAACTCCAGCCCTCTCCAGCCAGTTCCTAAAACCAGCTACCAATCCCTCTGCTTGATCCTAGTCCCTACCGGGGTGGCACCAATCAGGGATCACTCCCTAGGGCACCTCATGGGACTTCAGCAGCCCAGTCGACACATCTCCAACCTTCCTAAACCAAGCCTCGTACTGATGAGGCTTCCAGTCAGTACTACCCTCTTCAACCCACACTACTGTACACTTCTTCAAGTATATGGTCCCTTGACCGTCAGGGAACTCATCAAAATACACGATCATCTCCTTAGGGTCTCCAAAGCGAATAGGCTACATAGTCGAGGCCTAGGATTTGTAAAAATAAGGGTCCCCAAAGGGGTGAGATGCGCATCTCAGTAAAAGAGTTCCAACCTTAGGTTAGCCCACCGTCCACTCAGGCAATCATCTACCCCAAAATTCCAAACTCATAAACATACAGACACATATAAATAAAGATGACGACACACAAATGACATGCATGCTGCTATGACATCATATCACACTCAGATGATCACGCACACCTCGTCCTGCCATTTCACCACAACCATCTCTTTCTGCCTGCCTCATTCTCATGCCCGCGATTAGATCGCATCAGGCTAATCTCATGCCCGCGATTAGATAGCATCAAGCCTTCCTCATGCTCGTGATTAGATCGCATTAGGCTTTTCTTTTCTCATTCCTGCGATTAGATCGCATCAGGCTTTTCTTTTCGCAAGACCTCGATTAGATCGCATCAAGCTTTTCTCCACCCCACGTCTCATATGCCTCAGGGTCTTATCTCGTCTCCGCCATGCCACAACCACAATTCATGCACACAAGGTCCAGCGCATCTCATGCATAAACATCTCATGCATAAACAAGACATCCATGGCATGCGAAACGAGTCAATACACATTCAAATGTGACCAATTACTCAAGAGACATGCATATGCAATTATTCGAATCATTTATACTCTCTTGGCATTCACAAAGACCAATCACACTAAGCTCCTTAAGAAATCATCTCAATCTTGTCCGACTCGCCCAATCGAGTCCCATCTTCCTATCCTAAGTTTAGGATTCCCTTACCTTGAGTTTGATACCAAAAAAATTCTCTTCTTGGTCCTCAAAGATTCGGCCACCAATGGTCCAAGACCAATCTCATCACGCAACCTAGAATTTCCAATCAATTCGTCAATTTCCTTTGTCCAATTCCTTAATCCATGAACCATAAACCTCCATAACATAATTCTCATCATCCTAGCATGTCTAAATCACCAATGTGAGGCTCAAAATCAACCATCATCAGCCCCCACAGATTCGGTATGCACAAAACCGAACTGGGCTATGTTCGGTTCTGTATAAACCGAGTATATCTTGCCCTGAGTCTCCACCAAATCTATCATTTTAGCACTATCCTACCTCTTAACATGTCTATCTAAGGGTCTCATTGAGAGTTTGAAGTCGAGTCGTTGCCGGAATCCCATCAGAAGTTGCCGGATCTTCAAGGTCAGTAATCGGCAGCTTTCTGTCCAAGGTTTACAAGACCTATTCGAGGTCAAAATTCATCAAATCATTCTCAACTTTTAACCACAGATTGATATACATGTCTCCTAGAACTCCACAAAAGTTGACCTCAAGATTCCAACATGCCTCCTAAGGGGTCAGAAACATCACCTACCTCAAATTGAGTCCGACTCCGTCGACTTCCGGGAAAAAGCTTGGCTGGAGCTCCTTGGTGGTCTAATCGCCATGCTTCCACTTTGAGGAGGTCGGCAAGATGTGGGGCTAGACTTAGGTGGTCGGCCAAAGTTCAGGCGGTGGCCAGAGGGCAGCGTCGACGGCGGCAAACGGGAGCAGCAAGGGCGGTCGGCGACGGCAGACAATAAAGAAGAAGAAGATGGAGATTTCGGTGGTTGAGGGGGTTATGGCTGGCCAAAGTGAGGTGTGAGAGAGTGAAAAAAGACTATATAAAACTCTCAAGTCAATGGTAAGAATGGTAGGTAGGGAATAGTGGACTTGACCACTCTTTAATCCATCTCTTGACACTTGTCCCACATGTCATTCATTCTTGATCCAATGGCCAATATTCACCCACTTTTTTGGTAGCTATGGGGTAGGGATAAAAAACAAAATGCCCTTCCTTATTTTCATTGGCAAGGCTTAAGCTTGAGGGGTAAAATGGTAATTTTACCCCCGACGTCCGGAATGTTGTTTTTCTCGTTCCAATAATCTTCGATAGGGCGACGGCCAATCCTAACATAGCGTCGAAATTCTTGATTCTCCATTTTCAATTTTCAAGACTCGTTTCTGATGGTTTTCTCTATCGGACGTGGTTCCAGCCTATCCCAAACCGACGGACGGCTTTTACAGACATTATGCATATCGATCCTGTAATTCATATCACATTTAGGGCTTGTCAATTCGTGGCGGCTTTGGTTGTCATGTAATTGTGAAGGTCTATCACTAGTCCCTATGGTCTCGATCGTCACTGTCCAATGTAGGAAAATTTTACAAATCATACGTTGGTTAAGTAGCATCACCCGCGCTCCAATCGTATGATACTCGCAAGGCATTCCTTAATTGTTCTTAAATCGACCTTTTTGTGGTTCTAAATATCCCCTCGACAATCCTTGTGGTCAAAGCGTCATTTCTTATTCGAGTTCACTAGGTCCACGTACCTCGTCTCGCGTTAGCCTCTCCCTTTCGGTCAGCCTACTCGAATTGATCAGATTCGAGCGAGATACGACTAAAATACGTCTCCAGATTTACTTCTCATTAATGAGTTTGAAATCGAATGGAAATCAAAATGTCACAACTCTTCCCCCCTTACAAAAATTTTGTCTCCAAAATTTACATTACACTTAATTACTCAAATAAATAGGGGTATTGTCGCCTCATCGTCTCTTCATTCTCCCACATGGCACCTTCAGTTCCATGGTGCTTCCATGACCAGTGGGATCTTCTTATTCTTGAGGATTTGCTCCTTCCGGTCCTCGATCCTTATCGGCCTCTCCATGTAAGACACTCGGTCGTCCACTCTATGGTCTCACAATCCAGCACATGTGTCGGGTCTGGTTCATACCTTCGCAGCATCGACACATGGAATACATTATGCACCTGGGATAGATTAGGCGACAGGGTAAGCCTGCAGGCTAAGGTTCCAATTCGCTCTAGTATCTCAAATGGGCTTACATACCTTTGGCTCAGCTTCCCATTCTTTCCGAATCGCGATAGACCTCTCATCGGTGACACCTTGAGGAAGACGTGATCGTCCACTTGAAACTCCAAGGGCTTGCGTCGCTTATCAGCATAGCTCTTCTGATGACTCTGTGTCGTCCTCAGTCTATCCCGAATCATTTTCACTGCTTCCACCGATTGCTCTATTAATTTTGGGCCTGTGATACTCCTTTCTCTAATCTCATCCAAGCAAATTGGGGTTCTACAGGCTCTTCCATAGAGTGCTTCAAATGGTGCTATCTGGATGCTCTGCTGATAGCTATTATTATAAGCAAACTCTACCAGATGCAGCTGGTCTTCCCATCCACCTTTAAAATTTATGACGCATACTCGCAGCAAGTCCTCAAGTATCTGTATCGTCCTTTCCGATTGTCCGTCCTTCTGTGGATGGTACGCCGTACTAAACTGCAGTAGGGTTCTCATAGCATATTGCAGACTCTTCCAAAAATTTATCGTGAATTTAGGATCTCTATCCGAGGTGATCGTCACAGGCACTCCGTGCAGCCTCACTATCTATCTCTTGTACAGCTCTGCATACCTATTCATAGCGAAGTCCTTTCGCACCAGGATGAAATGTGCGGACTTGGTCAATCTATCCACGACTACCCATATAGAGTCATGACCTCGCTGGCTCCTTGGGAGTCCCATTACAAAATCCATAGTCACATGCTCCTACTTCCATTCGGGTATCTCCAGTGGCTTTAATAGTCCTCCAGGCTTACAGTGCTGCGCTTTCACTTGCTGGCATGTCAAACACTTAGCCACATACCTTGCTACGTCCGCCTTCACCCCGTTCCACCAATAGTGCTGTCGCAAGTTCTGATACATTTTTATACTTCCAAGGTGGATGTTATAATTGCTCCTGTGAGCCTCTGATAAAATCCTTTCCCTGAGTCCTTCATCCTTTGGTACACACAATCGTCCTCGGAACTTCAAAATTCCGTTCTCAAACACTTGAAACTCGGGTTTTCTCTTTGTTGCATCCATCTTAAGTATCTTCTGAATCTCTAGGTTCATAGACTGTAGGGCCTTTATTCCTTCCTGGATCTCAGGTTCCACCCTCAATGTAGCTATCAAACTGGACAACTGATCGACTTCTAACCTCTGGTGATCGGTATAAATCTGAAACTTTTTGCCACATAGGTAATGTCTCCAAATCTTCAAAGCAAATACAATTGCTGCTAACTCGAGGTCATGAGTTGGGTAGTTCATTTCATGTGGCCTTAACTGTCTGGATGCGTAGGCTACTACTTTTCCATGCTGCATCAGTACATAGCCCAATCCTTTCAGCAGGCGTTGCTGTATATTTCGTAACCTCCTAGTCCAGATGGAATTATCAGCAATGGTGCGGTTGTCAATCTATGCTTGAGCTCTTGGAAACTCCTCTCACATTTGTCAGTCCATTCAAACCTCGTTTCCTTCTTCGTCAACCGCGTCAATGGGATGGCTATGGATGAGAATTTCTCCACAAAATGCCTGAAGTATCCTGCCAATCCCAAGAAACTTCTGATTTCGGTGACCGTAGTAGGTCTAGGCCAATTCGTTACAGCCTCGATCTTCGCAGGATGCACTACGATTCCTTCACCAGATACCACATGACCAAGAAATACTACTCTGTTCAGCCAGAACTCGCATTTACTCAACTTCGCGTATAGCGAATGCTCCCTCAAAGGCTGCAGAACAATCCTTAGGTGCTCCTTGTGTTCTGCATCACTCCTCGAGTAAATCAAGATGTCGTCAATAAAGACTATGACAAATCTGTCTAGGAATTTCTTAAATACTTGATGCATCAGGTCCATAAAAGCAGTTGGAGCATTGGTTAAACCAAACGGCATCACCGTAAATTCATAATGACCATACCTCGTCCTAAAGGCAGTCTTAGGTATGTCTTCCTTCTTGATCCTCAGTTGGTGATACCCAGTTCTCAAGTCAATCTTTGAAAATACCGTCGCTCCTTGCAACTGATCAAACAAATCATCAATCCTCGGCAGTGGGTATTTGTTCTTCACCGTTACCTGGTTCAACTACCGATAGTCAATGCATAAATGCAAAGACCCATCCTTCTTCCTTACGAATAGCACCGGTGCTCCCTACGGTGAAACACTTGGTCGGATAAATCCCTTATCTAGCAGCTCTTGCATCTACACCTTTAACTTCTTCAGTTCTAGGACATCCTGTAAGGTGCTTTCGAGATCGGTTGGGGCTAACTCGATTACAAATTCTATTTCCCGTTTCAGTGGTAACCCTAGCAACTCTTGGGAAAACACGTTAGGAAATTCCCGCACTACCGGGATACTCTCTAACTTTGGTTCTTCGGTAGTTGTGTCCATTACTGCCACTAAGTATGCCTAACACCCTTCAAACATCAACTTGGTCACCTCTAGAGATGAGACTAAGGGAATCGAGATTCCTCCTCGACTTTCCACCAATTCAAAGCTAGGGCAGCCTCTCGGATAAAATCGAATTATCTTACTACCACAGTCCACTACTGCCCCCTGCTTACCCAACCGACACATTCCTATAATTACGTCAAAATCGTACATGGGTACTACAGTTAGGTGAATACTTCTTTACTCCCTCCAATCACAATCTCACAACCAGTACAGCCCATTGAAACCAATATATTATCCTTTAAAGGTGTGGCAACATGCAGAATTATGTTCAACGGTTTCAATTTCATTCCCACTAATTCAACAAACTGTGCATACACGAATGAATGCGTAGCACCAGGGTCAAACAATTCGTATGTAGCTTGGTTGCACGAGTAAACCATACCTGTGACCACACCTGGTGCTTCCTCTACCTCCTTACGGGCTACTGCATACACTTTGCTCTGTGCCGGTGGTCGATTCTGTTCAATCTGGAGAGTAGCAGTTGACGGTCCAAACTGCAGTCTCTGCCCTTGAAGTCGATTTGTCGGAGCTTAACTCGGGCACGTGCTCATCTGGCGGCCTAGCTGACAATACTTAAAACAAGCCTCGGTCCTTACCGGGCATGGCCCATTCCCATGCCTCCTGCCACAAAGGCGACAGCTCCAGTTTGTGGGATTCGGCGACTTCACGATATTTTTCCTTACGGGAGGCACAAAACGCCTATTGCCCGCCATCGATCTCTTGCCCATCATGCGGTTATCTCTGAATGACGTAAACCGCGATCCAGTTGCGATATTCCTCTCTTTCAAGTCCCTTTCAATCATTTGGCCCGGTTCATAGATCTCCTTATAAGTTCTCAAATTTAGGGCAATCATCTAGCTGCGGAGTTCAGGCCTCAATCCGTCCCTAAATCTCCTTGCTTTCTCTTGAGGATCTTCTACCGATCAAGGTGCGTACCTCGACAGCCTCGAGAACTCGGCCTTATACTTGTCTATCGTCAGCTAATTCTAGCGCAACTGTAGGAATTCCACTTGCTTCCTTTCCCTAACCATCTTCGAGAAGTACTTGTCGTTGAACGCCGTCTTAAAGGCATCCCAATTCATGGTTGTTCCTTCAGAGAAAACTCCATTCTTGGTGGCAGCCCACCAGTCATTTGCCGTACCCTCCAGCTAGTACACTACTAGCAATACCTTCTCCTCGTCTGTGCATCTCAGCACTTCAAAGGCTTTTTCCAACTTCTCGATCCACCTGGGTGCTAGCTTAGGATCTCTAGTTCCATCGAATTGAGTCAGCTTCAACTTTATGAACTGCTCCACTAGTTGGCCCATCTACCTGGCCACGACGATTTCTTCTTGGGTATTCACAGCTTCATTGCCCTGGTTATGTTCATTGTGGCTTCCATTGCCACCATTGTTGCCGTTGTTGGCATTAACGGCAGCTATAGCAGCTCCTACTGTCGGGCAATCGCAGCATCTCGGTCTTGGGTCTACCTATCGATGAAGTCACTAATTCTTTCTAGTGCCCTCAGCACACCATCCATCCTTGGATCTTCTGCTACGGGCGGCCTCGAGCTAGAGGCTCCGCCTCTTGACCTTCCAGACCTTCTAGACGGGTTGCTCATCCTTGCTTCTTTTTACTGAACCTGGTCCACCACGAGTTCAGCAAGGAGTTAGTAACTCACTCATTCACCCAAATCCAGAGCTACTAACTAACCCTTAACAGAAGTAGTTACAATCCAACAGTACCCCATACCACAAACTCCAGAAACATTTCAACAATTAGCCCATGGCCATTTCTCAGTTCCATTCACTAAAACCAATCACTTTCATTCATCAAATAGACCAAGGTTCAGAAATGATCTTCAATCCTAAGCAAGGAACTCAACTCTCCCATGCCTTACCACAACCCTACCAAGATCAAACACCAGCCATAAGTCCCAGGTCACACACTATGCACCCCAGGCCTTATCTTAACCAGTCTCTTAGGGTCTCGCTATCCGTCCTTGTCCCAACTTAATCCTCCTTATTACTTCAGTCCTCAACTAACTTTGGATCGAGCTGACCTTGCTCTGATACCAAATCGAAGCGGGGATGTCACGTCCCGCGCCTCGGGCACGAGCACGCGACTCCCTATAGGCAACCACATAATCTCTTGTGGTCCCAACACCCATAATCTAAGCCGAGAAATATAACAAATATATCAACCATGCGGAAGCGGTAATAAAGCAACTCCTCCGTACAAATATAAATTAAATAGGACCTGGATAGCATAGAAACTGTCGTACACAATAACCGACTGTTCATACAAGTACAGAACTACTTAAATCCGACAAGCAAGGGGGTGATAGAGTGAGCATACAAAATGGACCATCACCAAAATCCGATAGGAATAGGGTCGGGGTTGTCACCAAGGATCGAGTTACAACTAGAATCTCCTAGGATGAGTTAATGGAGTCATCGGTATCCTCGGCATCCTCCATCGGCTCATACTCTGAGAACATCTCGGAGTGAACCTTAATAGTATCCTCCATAGTCTCCTCATGCGACGGCTCTGCGAGATCCTCCTCGGTCGCCTCCAGGACAAAGACCTCATCCTCCTCAGTAAACTCCAACGTCGGGGTCCTCTCCGGCCCGTTCCTAGGACCGTCTACCGATCCCTCTACCTGATCCTGGTCCCTACCGGGGTGACACCAATCAGGGATCACTCCTTGGGGTACCTCATGGGGCTTCAGCAGCCCCGTCGACACATCCCCAACCTTCCTAAACCAAGCCTCGTACCGATGAGGCTTCCAGTCAGTACTACCCTTATCAACCCATACCACTGTGCGCTTCCTCACGTATATGGTCCCCTGACCATCAAGGAACTCATCAAAATACACGGTCATCTCCTTAGGGTCTCCAAAGTGAATAGGCCACATAGTCAAGGCCTAGGATCTGTAAAAATAAGGGTCCCCAAAGGGGTGAAATACACATCTCAGTAAAAGAGTCCTAACCCTAGGTTTGGCCGACCGTCCACTCAGGCAGTCATCTACTCCAAAATTCCAAACTCATAAACACACAAGCACATATAAATAAAGATGACGACACACAGATGACAGGCATGCAGCTATGACATCATATCACACTCAGATGATCATGTACGCCTCGTCCTACCACTTCACCGCAACCATCTCTTCCTACCTGCCTCATTCTCATGCCCGTGATTAGACTGTATCAGGCTAATCTCATGCCCGCGATTAGATCGCATCAGGCTTTTCTTTTCTCATGCTTGCGATTAGGTCGCATCAAGCTTTTCTCCACCCCGTGTCTCATATGCCTCAGGGTCTTATCTCGTCTCCGCCATGCCACAACCACAATTCATGAACACAAGGTCCAGCGCATCTCATGCATAAACAAGACATCCATGGCATGCAAAACAAGTCAATACACATACAAATGTGACCAATTACTCAAGAGACATGCATATGCAATTATTCGAATCATTTATACTCTCTTGGCATTCACAAAGACCAATCACACTAAGCTCCTCAAGAAATCATCTCAATCTCATCCGACTCACCCAATCGAGTCCAATCTTCCTATCCTCAGTTTAGGATTCCCTTACCTTGAGTTTGATACCACAAAAATTCTCTTCTTGGTCCTCAAAGATTCAGCCTCCAATGGTCCAAGACCAATCTCACCGCGCAACCTAGAATTTCCAATCAATTCGTCAATTTCCTTGTCCAATTCTACAATCCATGAATCTTAAACCTCCATAACATAATCCTCATCATCCTGGCATGTCTAAATCACCAATGTGAGGCTCAAAACCAACCATCATCAGCCCCCACAGATTCGGTTTGCACAAAACCGAACCGAGTTATGTTCGGTTCTGTGTAAACTAGCCCTAAGTCTCGACCAAATGCATCATTTAAGCTCTATACTACCTCTTAACAGGTCTATATGAGGGTTTAAGGGTCTCACCGAGAGTTTAAAGTCAAGTCGTCGCTGGAATCCTGTCGGAAGTTGCCGGATCTTCAAGGTCAGTAACCGGCAGCTTTCTGTCCAAGGTTCACAAGACCTATTTGAGGTCAAAACTTCATCAAATCATTCTCAAATTTTTACCACAGATTGATATCCATGTCTCCTAGACCACCACAAAATTTGACCTCAAGATTCCAACATTTCGGCCTCCTAAGCGGTTAGAAACATCACCTACCTCAGATTGAGTCTAACTCCGTCGGCTTCCGAGAAAAAGCTTGGCCGGAGCTCCTTGGTGGTCCAATCGTCGTGCTTTCACTTCGAGAAGGTCGGCAAGATATGGGGCTAGACTTAGGTGGTCGGCCAGAGTCCAGGCAATGGCTGGAGAGTGGCGGCGAATGGGAGCGGCAGGGGCAGTCGGCGACGGCAGAAAACAAAGAAGAAGAAGATGGAGATTTCGATGGTTGAGGAGGTTATGGCTGGACAAAGTGAGGTGAGAGAGAGTGAAAAAAGACTATATACAACTCTCAAGTCAATGGGAAGAATGGTATGTAGGGAATAGTGGACTTGACCACTCTTTAATCCATCTCTTGACACTTGTCCCATATGTCATTCATGCTTGATCCAATTGCCAATATTCACCCACTTTTTTGGCAGCTATGGGGTAGGGATAAAGACCAAAATTCCCTTCCTTATTTGCATGGGCAAGGCTTAAGCTTGAGGGGCAAATGATAATTTTACCCCTGACGTCTGGAACGTCGTTTTTCTCGTTCGAATAATCTTTGATAGGGTGACGGTCAATCCGCGCATAATGTTGGAATTCTTAATTCTCCATTTTTAATTTTCAAGACTCATTTCTGATGGTTTTCTCTATCGGACGTGGTTCCAACCTATCTCGAACCAACGGGCGGCTTTTGCAGACATTACGCGTATCGACCCTATGATTCATATCACATTTGAGGCTCATCAATTTGTTACGGCTTTGGTTGTCATGTAATTATGAGGATCTATCACTAGTCCCTATGGTCTCGATCATCACTATTTGATTTAGGAAAATTTTGCAAATCATACTTTGATTAAGCGGCATCACCCGCGCTCCAATCGTATGACACTCGCAAGGCATTCCTTAATCGTTCTTAGATCGACCTTTTTGTGATTCTAAATATCCCCTCGACAATCCTTATGGTCGAAGCGTCATTTCTTATTCAAGTTCCCTAGGTTCACGTACCTCGTCTTGCGTTAGCTCTCCCTTTTGGTCAGCCTACTCAAATTGATCAAATTCAAGCGAGATACGACTGAAATACGTCTTCAGATTTAATTCTCATTAATGAGTCTGAAATCGACTGAAAATCAGAATGTCACATTTTGTTGATGGTCCTTTGTATACCTACCTCGTCACCCCCCTTGCTTATCGAATTTAGTGGTTATGTACTGGTATGAACAAATGAATGTTATATACGACATTTTTATGCTATCCAGGTCCCACTTAACTTATATTTTATATTTTGCATGGAGGAGTTATCTCATTGCCACTTTCGCATGCTTTGTACACATATATATATATATATATATATATATATTACGTCTCTCATCTTTATTGTGGATCTTAGAACCATGAGAGAGGTTTGCTTGCAGGAAGTAGTGTGGAGTGACATCCCACGCTTGCTTGGTATCAGAGCAAGGTCAGCTCGATCCAAAGATGATTGAGGACCGGATTGATAAGGAGGATTAAGTTGGGATAACGACGGATAGTGAGACCTTAGGACACTGGTTAAGATAAGGCCTGGGGTGCATGGTGTGTGACCTGGTACTTATGGTTGGTGTTTGATCTTGGCAAGGTTGTGGTGATGCATGAGGATTAAGTTCCTTGTTTAGAGTTAAAGGTCATTTTTGACCTTGGCCTGCTTAATGAACGAGTGTGCTTGGTTTTAGTAAATCGTTGGAGTGAACGGAACTGAGAAATGGCCATGGGCTATTTGCTGAAATGTTTCTGGAGTTTGTTGAATGGAGTACTGCTGTGTTGTAACTGTTTCAATTAAGATAGTGGCTTTGGGTTTAGATGAACAAGTGAGTTACTAACTCATTGCTGAACTTGTAATGGACCAGGTTCAGTAGAAAAAGCAAGGATGAGCAACCCATTTAGAAGGTTTGGAAGGTCAAGAGGCGGAGCCTCTAGCTCGAGGCCGCATGTTGTAGAAGATCCAAGAATGGATGGCATGCTGAGAGCACTGGAGAGAATCGATAAACTTATTGACAAGTAGACCCAAGATCGGGACGCTGCCATAGCCCAGGTAGTAGGAGCCACCATAGCCGCTGTCAACGCCAACAACAGCAACAATGGTGGTAATGGAAATCAGGACGAACATGGCTAGGGCAATGAGGCTGTGAATGCCCAAAAGGAAATCATCGTGGCCAGATAGATGGGCTAGCTAGAGGAGCAGTTTATAAAGTTGAAACCGACTTAGATCGATGGAACTGGAGATCTTGAGCTAGCACCCTGGTGGATCGAGAAGTTGGAGAAAGCTTTTGGGGTGCTGAGGTGCACTGATGACAAGAAGGTGTTGCTAGCAGTATACCAGCTAGAGGGTACAACGAATGATTGGTGGGCCGCTACCAAGGACGGAGTCTTCATTGAAGGGACTGCCATGAACTGGGATGATTTTAAGACGGCGTTCAATGACAAGTACTTCTCTAAGACGGCCAGGGAAAGGAAGCAGGTGGAATTCCTGCAATTGCGTAGAACCAGCTGACGATAGATCAGTACGAGGCCGAGTTCTCGAGGCTATCGAGATATGCACCTCGATTTGTAGAAGACCCTCAAGAGAAAGCAAGAAGATTTAGGGATGGTCTGAGGCCCGAGCTCCGTAGTCAGATGATCGCTCTAAATCTGAGGACATATAAGGAGATTTATGAACAGGACTAGATGATAGAACGGGACTTGAAAGAGAGAAACACCGCAACTAGATCGCGATTCACATCATTCAGAGATAATCGCCAGATGGGCAAGAGGCCGATGACGGGCAATAGACGTTTTGTACCTCCCGTAAGGAAAAATATCATGAAGTCGCCAAATCCCACAAACTGGAGCTGCCGCTTTTATGGCAGGAGGCATGGGAATGGGCCATGCCTGGTAAGGATCGGGGCTTGTTTTAAGTGTGGTCTGGGCCACCAAATGAGGACGTGCCCTAGTCAAGCTCTGACAAATCGACCTCAAGGGTAAAGACCACAGGCTGGGCCGTCGACTGCAACTCCCCAGATCGAGTAAAATCGACCACCGGCACAGGGAAGAGTGTATGCAGTAGCCCACAAGGAGGCAGAGGAAGCACCAAGTATGGTCACAGGTATGGTTTACTTGTGTAACCAAGCTGCATACACATTGTTTGAACCCGGTGCCACGCATTCGTTTGTGTCTGCCCAGTTTGCTGAATTAGTGGGTATGAAATTGAAACCGTTGAATATAATCATGCATGTTGCCACTCCATTAAAGGATAATATATTGATTTCGTTGGGCTGTGCTAGTTGTGAGATTGTGATTGGAGGGAGTAAAGAGAGTATTGACCTAGCTGTATTACCCATGTATGATTTTGACGTGATCATAGGAATGGATTGGTTGGGTAAGTAGGGGGCAGTAGTGGACAGTGGTAGTAAGATAATTCGATTTTATCCAAGAGGCCGTCCTAGCTTTGAATTGGTGGGAAGTTGACGAGGAATCTCGATTCCCTTAGTCTCATATCTGGAGGTGACTAAGTTGATGTCTGAAAGGTGTTAGGCATACTTAGTGGCAGTAATGGACACGTCTACCGAAGAGCCAACGTTAGAGAGTATTTCGATAGTGCGTAAATTTCCTAATGTGTTTCCTCAAGAGTTGCCAGGGTTACCACCGGAACGGGAAATAGAATTTGTAATCATGTTAGCCCCTAGGACAGAATCGATCTCGAAAGCACCTTATAGGATGTCCCTGTCAGAACTGAAGGAGTTAAAGGTGCATATACAAGAGTTGCTAGATAAGGGATTTATCCGACCAAGTGCTTTGCCGTGAGGAGCGCCAGTGCTATTCGTAAGGAAGAAGGATGGGTCTTTGCGTCTATGCATCGACTATCGACAGCTGAACCAAGTGACAGTAAAGAACAAGTACCCACTGCCGAGAATTGACGATCTATTTAATCAGTTGCAAGGAGCGGCGGTATTTTCGAAGATTGACCTGAGAACAGGGTATCACCAGTTGAGGATCAAGAAGGAAGACATACCTAAGAATGCCTTTAGGATGAGGTATGTTCATTATGAGTTCACGGTGATGCCGTTTTGTTTGACCAACGCTCCAGCTACTTTTATGGATCTGATGCATAGAGTATTTAAGGAATTTCTGGATAGATTCATCATAGTCTTCATTGACGATATCTTGATTTACTCGAGGAGGGATACAGAACATGAGGAGCACCTCAGGATTGTTCTGAAGACTTTGAGGGAACATTCGCTCTACGCGAAGTTGAGTAAATGTGAGTTCTAGCTGAGCAGGGTAGCATTTCTTGGTCATGTGGTATCAGGTGAAGGAATCGCAGTGGATCCTGCGAAGATCGCGGCTGTAACCAATTGGCCTAGGCCTACTATGTTCACTGAAGTCAGAAGTTTCTTGGGACCGGCAGGATACTACAGATGTTTTGTAGAGAAATTCTCATCCATAGCCATCCCATTGACGCGGTTGACGAAAAAGGAAACGAGGTTTGAATGGACTGACAAATGTGAGAGGAGTTTCCAAGAGCTCAAACATAAGTTGACAACCACACCAGTGCTGGCAATTCCATCAGGATCGGGAGGTTATGAGATATACAGCGATGCCACGCTGAAAGGATTGGGCTGTGTATTGATGTAGCACGAAAGAGTAGTGGCCTACGCATCCAGACAGTTGAGACCACATGAAATGAACTACCCAACGCATGACCTGGAGTTAGCGGTGATTATATTTGCTCTAAAGATTTGGAGACATTACCTATGTGGCGAAAAGTTTCATATTTACACCGACCACCGGAGCTTAAAGTACCTATTTTCCTAGAAAGAGCTGAATATGAGGCAGCGTAGGTGGATGGAGTTGCTCAAGGACTATGATTGTGACATACTATATCACCCTGGGAAGGCAAACATAGTAGCAGACGCACTGAGTCGGAAGTCGAGCATCGCATGTTTGCTAGTGAAAAGTTGGTCGATGATTGAGGATTTAAGAGACTCTAAGTTCAGACTAGAAGTCTGCCAGTTGTCTAGCTTAATGACTACGTTGAGGGTGGAACCTGAGGTCCAAGAAGGAATAAAGGCCCTATAGTTTATGGACCCAGAGATTCAGAAGATCTTGAGATGGATGCGACAAGGAGAAAACCCGAGTTTCAGGTGTCTGAGGACGGAATTCTGAAGTTCCGAGGACGATTGTGCATACCAAAGGATGAAGGACTCAGGGAAAGGATTTTATTAGAGGCTCACAGAAGCAATTATAGCATCCACCTTGGAAGTACGAAAATGTATCAGAACTTGCAACAACACTATTGATGAAACGGGATGAAGGTGGACGTAGCAAGGTATGTGGCTAAGTGTTTGACGTGCCAGCATGTGAAAGCGCGGCACTGTAAGCTTGGAGGACTATTATAGCCACTGGAGATTTCAAAATGGAAGTGAGAGCATATAACTATGGATTTTGTAATGGGACTCCTAAGGAGCCAGCAAGGTCATGACTCTCTATGGGTAGTCGTGGACAGATTGATCAAGTCCGTACATTTCATCCCGGTACGAAAGGACTTCGCTATGGATAGGTATGCAGAGCCGTACATAGGATAGATACTGAGGCTGCACGGAGTGCTTGTGACGATCACCTTGGATAGAGATTCCAAATTCACGATAAATTTTTGGAGGAGTCTGCAAGATGCTATGGGAACTCAACTACTGTTTAGTACGGCGTACCATCCACAGACGGATGAACAGTCGAAAAGGACGATACAGACGTTTGAAGACATGTTGCGAGCATGTGTCATAGATATTAAAGGCGGATGGGAAGAGCAACTACATTTGGTAGAGTTTGCTTATAATAAAGCTACCAGCAGAGTATCCAGATGGCACCATTCGAAACACTCCATGGAAGAGCTTGCAGAATCCTGATTTGCTGGATGAGGTTGGAAAAAGAAGTATCACAGGCCCAGAATTGGTAGAGCAATCGGTGGAAGCAGTGAAGATAATTCGAGATAGACTGAGGACGGTACGGAGTCGTTAGAAGAGCTACGCAGATAAGCGGCGCAAACCCTTGGAGTTTCAAGTGGGCGATCATGTCTTCCTCAAGGTGTCACCAATGAGAGGGTTATCACGTTTTGGAAGAAAGGGGAAGCTGAGCCCAAGGTATGTAGGCCCATTTGAGATACTGAAGTGGATTAAAACCTTGGCTTACAGGCTTGCCTTGCTGCCTAATCTATCCTAGGTGCATAATGTATTCCATGTGTCGATGCTGCTAAAGTATGAATCGGATCCGACACATGTGCTAGACTACAAGGCCATAGAAATGGGCGATCGAGTGTCTTACGTGGAGAGGCCGATAATGATCGAGGACCGGAAAGAGCAAATCCTCAGGAATAAGAAGATTCCACTGGTCAAGGTAATATGGGAGCACCATGGAACTGAAAGTGCCACGTGGGAGAATGAAGAGACGATGAGGCGACAACAACCCCATTTATTTGAGTAATTAAGTGTAATGTAAATTTCAGGGACGAAATTTTTGTAAGGGGGATGAGTTGTGACATTCTGATTTCCAGTCGATTTTAGACTTATTAATGAGAAGTAAATCTGGAGACGTATTTCAGATGTATCTCGCTCGAATCTGATCAATTCGAGTAGGCTGACCAAAAGGAAAAGGCTAACGAGAGACGAGGTATGTGGACCTAGGGAACTTGAATAAGAAATGGCGCTTTGACCATAAGGATTGTCGAGGGGATATTTAGAACCACAAAAAGGTCGATCTAAAAACGATTAAGGAATGCCTTGCGAGTGTTATACGATTGGAGCGCGGGTGATGCCGCTTAACCAACGTATGATTTGCAAAATTTTCCTAAATTGGACAGTGACGATTAAGACCATAGGGACTAGTGATAGACACTCACAATTACATGACAACCAAATGTGATATGAATCACAGGGTCGATACGCGCAATGTCTGCAAAAGCCGCCCGTCGGTTCAGGATAGGCTAGAACCACGTTATATTCGGATTGGTCGTCGCCCTATCGAAGAATATTGGAACGAGAAAAATGACGTTCTGGACGTCACAGGTAAAATTACCATTTTACCCCTCAAGCTTAAGCCTTGCCCATGCAATGAAGGAAGGGCATTTTGGTCTTTTAAACCACCCCAAGGCCACCGAAAATCTGAAGAAATATTGGCCATTGGATCAAGTTGGAATGACACTTGGACATGTGTCAATAGATGGACTAAAGAGTGGTCAAGTCCATTATTGGCCACCTACCATTCCACTCTTTAACTTGAGCCTTGAATATAAGAATTTTTCTCTCTCTCTCACCTCACTTTGGCCGGCCATAGAACCCCCCATAGCTCACGACCATAGCTTCCTCTTCTTCCTTCTTTTCTGCCTTCGCCGACCGCCCTGACCTTGTCGTTCGTCGCCATCGACGCCGCCTTTCGGCCACCACCTGGACTCCGGTCAATCATCTGACCCTAGCCCCACCTCTTGCCGACCTCCTCGAAGTGAAAGCATGGAGATTGGACCACCAAGGAGCTCCAACCAAGCTTTTTCCTGGAAGCCAACAGAATCAGGCTCAATCTAAGGTAGGTGATGTTTCTGACCCCTTAGGAGGCTGAAATGTTAGAATCTTGAGGTCAAATTTTGTGAAGGTCTAGAAAACATGTATATCTATCTGTGGTAAAAAGTTGAGATTGATTTGATGAAGTTTTGACCTCGAATGAGTCATGTGAACCTTGGACAGAAAACTGTCGGTTACTGACCTTGAAGATTCGGCAACTTCCGACGGGATTTCGGCGACGACTCAACTTCAAACCAATGGTGAGACCCTTAGACCCTTAGATAGACATGTTAAGAGGTAGGTTAGTGAGTAAATAATGGATTTGGTGGAGATTTAGGATTGGTTGTGCTCGGTTTGCACAGAACCGAATAGGACCGGTTCGGTTCTGTGCAAGACCGAATATGTTGGAGTTGAGGGCTGATGATTTTGAGTCTCAAATTGATGATTTGGACATGCTAGGATGATAGGGACTATGTTGTGGAGGTTTGTGATTCGTGGATTGAGGAATTGGATAAAGGAAATTGACGAATTGGTTGAAATTCCTAGGTTGCGCCGTGAGTTCGGTCTTGAACCCTTGAAGCCAAAAATTGAAGGGGCTCAAGAAGAGAAAATTGCGATATCAAATTCAAGGTAAGGGAATCCTAAACTTAGGATAGGAAGATTGGACTCAATTGGGTGAGTCGGGCGATAGTTTGATTGATTTGTGAGGGATTTCAAGATGATTAATACTCGGGTATGCTGGAAGAGTTAGATGATTCAATTGTTTGATTATGCTTGTGCCCTAAGTAAATTGTCACATTTGATTGTGCATTTGAATCACCTTGCATGCCATGGATGCATTGTTAATGCATGAGTTGCACTTGACCTACTGGTGAAAGCGAATCGAGTCGCAGATGCACTCAGCCGAAAATCGAGCATCGCTTGCCCACTGGTGAAAGGATGGTCGTTAATCAAGGATTTGAGGGATTCTGAGTTCAAATTGGAAGTCCATCAGTTATCCAGTTTGATGGCCATGCTGAGAATAGAACCTGAGGTCCAAGAAAAGATAAAAACCTTATAGCATACGGACCTAGAAATTCAGAAAATACTAAAAATGGACGCGACAAAGACGAAACCGGAATTCCAAGTGTCAAAGGATAGAATCTTGAAATTTCGAGGGTGTCTATGCGTGCCAAAGGATGAAGAGCTTAGAGAAAGGATCTTATCAGAGGCTCATCGGAGCAACCACAGTATCCACCCCGGAAGCACGAAGATGTATCAGACCTTACGTCAACACTGTTGGTGGAACAGGATGAAAGTTGATGTGGCGAAGTATGTGGCTAAGTATCTGACATGCCAGTAGATGAACGCCTAACACTGTAAGCCTGGTGGATTATTACAGCCACTAGAGATTCCTGAATGGAAGTGGGAGCACGTAACGATGGACTTTGTAATGGGACTCCCAAGGAGCTAGAGAGGCCACGATTTTATTTAGGTAGTCGTGGACAGGTTGACCAAGTCCGCATACTTCCTTCTTGTGCGAAACGATTTCGTAATAGACAGATATACCGAATTGTACATGAGGCAGATAGTGAGACTACATGGAGTGCCCGTGACGATTACATCAGACAGAGATCCCAAGTTCACAGCGAACTTCTGGAAGAGCCTTCAAGATGCCATGGGGACTCGACTGCAATTTAGTACGACATATCATCACAAATGGATGGACAATCGGAGAGGACGATTTAGACACTCGAGGACATGTTGCGAGCGTGTGTAATAGACTTCAAAGGTCGATGGGAGAATCAGCTACATTTAGTAGAGTTCGCATATAATAACAGTTATCAGCAGAGCATCCGGATGGCACCTTTTGAAGCGCTCTATGGAAGAGCTTGCAGAACCCCGATCTGTTGGGACGAAGTTGGAGAAAGAAGTATCACAAGCCCAGAGTTGGTAGAGCAATCGGTGGAAGCGGTAAAGATAATTCAGGATAGACTGAATATGGCACAGAGTCGTCAAAAGAGTTATGTGGATAGACGACGTAAGCCTTTGGAATTTCAAGTAGGCGATCATGTTTTCCTTAAGGTGTCGCCGATGAGGGGATTATCTCGATTTGGAAAGAAAGGAAAATTGAGCCCAAGGTACGTAGGTCCATATGAGATTCTAGAGCGGATTGGGACCTTAGCCTACAGACTAGCCTTACCGCCTAATCTATCCCAAGTGCACAACATCTTCCATGTGTCCATGTTACGGAAGTATGAACTGGACCCGACGCATGTGCTAGACCACGAGGTTATAGAAGTGGATGACAGAGTATCCTACGTGGAGAAGCCAGTTAGGATCGAGGATCGAAAGGAGCAAATTCTGAGGAATAAAACGATTCCATTGGTCAAAGTTGTTTGGGAGCACCATGGAATCGAAGGCGCTACGTGGAAAAGCGAGGAAACGATGAGGCGTTAATACCTCCATTTATTTGAGTAACGGGTTAAATGTAAATTTTGGGGACGAAATTTTTGTAAGGGGGAAGAGTTGTGACATTCTGATTTTCTTGTCATTTCAAGGCTCATTAATGAGAAAGTATCTAATGATGTATTTCAGTCATATCTCGCTCGGATCTGATCAATCTCGAGTCGATTGACCAAAGGGGAAAAGCTAACGCAAGACAAGGTACGTAGACCTAGGGAACTCGAATAGGAAATGACGCTTTGACCACAAGGATTGTCGAGGGGACATTTAGAGTCATAAAAGGCCGATCTAAGAACGATTAAGGAATGCATTGCTAGCCTTATATGATTGGAGCGCGGGTGATGCCACTTAAACCAATATATAATTTGTAAATTTTCCTAAATCGAACAGTAATGATCAAGACCGTCTGAACTAGTGATAGACCCTCACAATTACATAACAACCAAAGTCTCCATGAATTGACGAGCCCTAATTGTGATATGAATCACAGGGTCGATACGTGTAACGTCTGCAAAAGCCGCTCGTCAATTCGGGATAGGCTGGAATCGCATTAGATAGAGAAATGATTCAGAAACAAGTCTTGAAATTTGAAAATGGAGAATCAAAAATTCAACATTATAATTGGATTGACCGTCACCTTATCGAAGAAAATTGGAATTAGGAAAACAGCGTTCAGGCCATCGGGGGTAAAATTACCATTTTGCCCCTCAAGCCTTAGCTTTGCCTTAATAATTGGACAATGACGTTTTGGTCATTGAAACCCTTTATAGCTGCCGAAAATTGGAATAATTGAGAGCCATTGGATGAAGCATTGATTGACACAATGGACAAGAGTCAAGAGATTAAGCCTTTATGTTGATGGAGTCACCTTTTAACCTACCATTCAACTAGTTGACTCTTGAAAATTGAAGTATAAACCTCTCATTCTCTCTCTCTTGGCTGAACACCCCTCATCCATTGTCGAACAGCATCTTCTTCTTCTTCTTCTTCTTCTTCTTCTTCTTCTTCTTCTTCTTCTTCTTCTTCTTCTTCTTCTTCTTCATGCTTGGAAGCCTGTCGTCCGACCGGATTCTGCTCGCCCGTTCGCTCGCTCCGACAGTCGTCTCCGGCCCCCGCCTGGACCCGAGCTGACCTCTTGCTGCTTCCTCATCCTCTTGCCGACGTACTCCAAGTGGAATCATTACATTTGACTCGGTGAGGAGTTCCGGGCGACCAATCTCTCGAAGTCGACAGAAATCGTAGCAACTGGAGGTAAGCCATGGTTTAGGCCTCATAGGACCCCGAAATCTGAGTTTTTCGATCAAATTTTGTGGACATCTAGGGGACACATAGAATGAGCTGTGGTAAAAAGTTTGGAGAAATTTGATAGAGTTTTGACCCCAAATGGGTCTTGTGTTTGAAGGGCCAGAACTGACTGTAGCAGACCCGGAGGAACCGGCGCCGTTCAAGGACTTTCCGTGGTCGCGTTGGCTCTAAATTTTCGATGAGGCTCCCCAACCCTTAGAACTACATATTAGCAAGTAGATTAGTGCTTAAGTTGAGGATTTAAGATAGTTTAAGGGTTGTTAAGTTAGGATATGCACAGAACCGAGTATGCCCTATTTCGGTTCTGTGCATACCAGTTCTGTGGGAGGCTATTGGTGTTGAAATTTAGCTCCAAATTCGTCGTTGAGACGTGTGGGGATGTTAGTTGATAAGTCCATGAGGTGTATGTTTAGTGGGGTGATGATTTGAGCAAGAAAACTTGATGATTTGATGAATTTCCTTAGGTTGTGTGGCGGACTTGATCTTGGATCATTAGAACCGAACCCTTGAGGTGCTTGGAAGAAAAATTGTATTGCATTAAGCTTGAGATAAGGGGATTCTAAACCTTTGATAGGAGGATTGGACTCGATTGGGTGATTTGTATGTGAATTGATCAATTCTTGGAGGTTCATAATATGATTGTCCAATGCACGTCCTAAAAAGATATAGAGGACTTGAATGTTTGACAATGCTTGTGCTATGATTTGTGTCACGCCCCGTGTCTCAGGCACGAGCTCGCGATTCCCTACAAGCAAACCAAATATCTCTCATGGTCCCAAGATCCACAACTAAGTCGAGAGACATAATATACATATACCAAGCATGCGGAAGCGATAATGAAATAACTCCTTCGTACAAATAGTGAAATGGGACATGGATAGCGAATATACCGTCATACATAAAACCCAACCGTTCATACAAACGCATAGCTACTAACTACACTAACAAGAGGTGTGATGGGGTAAATTCACAAAATGATCCATCATTAGCATCCAAAAGAAACAGAGTCAAGGTCGCCATCAAAAGACCAACTGACAAACTGGGAGCTCCTAAGAAGAACTGCTGGAGTCCCCCGGTGTCCTAGGCATCCTCCGTCGGCTCATACTCTGAGAAGGTCTCAGAGCAAACCTCGATAGTATCCTCCACGGTCGCCTCGGCAGATGGCTCCATGAGATCCTCCTCAGTCGCCTCCAGCACAATGACCTCGTCCTCCGTGTCCTCCAAGGTCGGGGTCCTCTCCGGTCCAATCCTAGAACTGCAACCGACCCCTCAGCCTGGTCTAAGTCCCGAGTGGGGTGACATCAACTAAGGACGACTCGCTAGGGCACCTCATGAGGCTTTAGCGGCCCAGTCGACACATCCCCGACTTTCCTAAACCAGGCCTTATACCGATGAGGCTTCCAGCTCGTACTACCCTCGTCCACCCAGACAACAGTACACTTCTTTACATAGATAGTTCCCTGCCCATCAAGGAACTCATCAAAATAAGTGGACATCTCCTTCGGGTCTCCAAAATGAATAGGCCACATCGTCAAGGCCTAGGATCTGTAAAAAGAAAGGGTCCCCAACGAGGTGAGATTCACATCTCAGTAAGGTGGGTCCTAACCCTAGGTTAGGCCAACCGTCCACTCAGGCAGTCACATACCCCAATAATTCAAGCTCACAGACGAACAAGCAAGCACAATTAAAGATGACAATACACAGATGACAGCCATGCATCTATGACATCATGCACACTTAGATGATTACGCACATCCGTCCTGTCACTTCACCACATCCACCATTTACCGCATGCCTCATCCTTTCAGCCTGCGATTAGATCGCATTAGGCTCGGTCCGCGTAAACACATCAGACCGCCATTGACAACCCGCGCAAACGCATCAGGTTTCAATGATACCCCAGGCTAGTGTCAGCACCTCATAATCTCTGTCCCGCATAAACGCATCAGGACTGTGGCCATCTCAACCCCGCGATTAGATCGCATCAGGGCACCACACAACCTCTACCCCACACCTCAACGCCTCAGGGTATCCACCACATCACCCCGCGTCTCATACGCCTCAAGGTCTTGCCTCGTCTCCGTCACGCCACAATCACAAATCATGCACACAAGGCCAAGTGCAACTCATGCATAAACGATGCATCCATGGCATGCAAGACGATTAAAGTGACACTCAAACATGGCAAGTAATTCAAGCACAAGCAATAGCACATATTAATCCCATATCCATTTTAGAACGTACCAAGAACATTCACCTTGGAATTTCTCACAAATCAATCAATTTATCGCCCGACTCACCCAATTAAGTCCATTCTTCCTACCCTAAGTTTAGGATTCCCTTACCTTGAATTTGATATCACAAATTTCTCCTTGCAAATGCCCCAAGGGTTCGGCCAAATATCCCAAGGATCCAATCCACCGTACAACCTACGAAATTTCCAACCCATCGTCAATTTCCTTTATCCCATTCACCAATCCACGAATCACAAACCTCCATAACACTATCCTCATCATCCTAGCATGTCTTAATCACCAATTTGAGATTCAAAATCATCAGCCACTAGCCCCCACAGGTTTGGCCTTGCACAGAACCGAACCGGCTATTTTCGGTTCTATGCAAACCGAGCATGTCCAGCCCTAAATCTCTACCAAATCCATCATTTAATCACTAACCTACTTCTTAACATGTCTATCTAAGGGTCTAAGAGTCTCACCGAGAGTTTGAAGTCGTGTCGTTGCCGGAATCTCTTCGAAAGTCACCGGATCCTCCAAGTCAGTAAATCGGTAGATTTTATCCAAGGTTCACAAGACCCATTTAAGGTCAAAAATTCATCAAATCAAGCCTAATTTTGTTTCACAGATTGATATATAAGTCCCCTAGATCTCCACAAAATTTGGTCACAAGATTCCAATGTTTCGATGTTCTAAGGGGTAGAAACTTCACCTACCTCGGATTGAGTCAAATTCCATCGGCTTCCTGGAAAAAGTTTGGTCGGAGCTCCTCGGTGGTCCAATCGACTTACTTCCACTTTGAGGAGTCGGTAGGAGGTGGGGCTAGGCTTTGGTGGTTGGCTCGTCGGCCGGTGGTCGCCGGAGGAGGGCGTTGGCGGCAGCAAACAGGAAGCCCAAAAGCTGTCGTCAGGCGGCAGAAGGAAGAAGAGAAGAAGAGAAAAAGAAGAGGTTTTCGATGGTGGTGGGGTGAATGGCCGATCAAACGAAGAGGAGAGAGAGAGAAAAAGACTATATACAATCCTCAATTCAATGGTTGAATGGTAGGTGGTGAATAGTGGACATGACCACTCTTTAGTCCATCCCTTGACACATGTCCTAAGTGTCATTCAAGCTTGATCCAATGGCCACATTTCCTTCACTTTTTCGGCATCCTTGGGGAGTATATGAAGACCAAAATGTCCTTCCTGATTTGCATGTGTATGGCTCAAGCTTTGAGGGGCAAAATGGTAATTTTACCCCGACATCCGAAACGTCGTTTTTCTCTCTCCAATATTCTTCGATAAGGTGACAACCAATTCAAACATCATGTTGCAATTCTTGATTCTCCATTTTCAATTTTCAAGACTTGTTTCTGATTGTTTTCTCTATCGAACACGGTCTCAGCCTATCCCGAACCGACGAGCGACTTTTACAGACGTTACGCGTATCGACCTTATGATTCATATCACATTGAGGGCTCGTTAATTCGTGGCGACTTTGATTGTCATGTAATTGTGAGGGTCTATCACTAGTCCGTTTGGTCTCGATCGTTACTGTCTGATTTAGGAAAATTTTGCAAATTTTTACATTGGTTAAGCAACAACACTCGCGTTCCAATCGTATAATGCTAACAAATACATTCATTAATCGTTCTTAGATCGGTCGTTTTATGGTTCTAAATGTCCCCTCAACAATCTTTATGGTCAAAGCGTCATTTTCTATCCAAGTTTCCAAGGTCCACGTTCCTTGTCTTACGTTTGCCTTTCCTTTTTGGTCAGCCTACTCGAATTGATCAGATTCGAGCGAGATACGACTGAAATACATCTTTAGATTTACTTCTCGTTAATGAGTCTGAAATTGATTGGAAATCAGAATGTCACAATTTGACTGTCACAATTGTATGTCAAATGTAATTGTCTCACATGCCGTGGATGTATCGTTCGTCCCATGAGTTACATTCGAACGTGTGTTATGAAATGAAATGAACTTATGGCATGTCTGAGAAGTTGTGACACCCTGAGGCGTATGAGACGCGGGGTTGTGTGGATGAATGCCTTGAGGTGCTGAGGCACAGGGTTTGAATTGAATGGCACCCTAAGGCATACGAGACGCGGGACGGAGTTGAGATGTGTCGAAATAGGCCTGGATGAGATTGAAAACCTGATGCGTTTACACTGATTTGTCAATGAGACGGTCTGATGCATTTACGCGGACTGAGCCTGAGGCATTCTGAACGTGGGCATGAAAGTGAGAAGGCAGAAAGGGATTGATGGCGTAATCTGGCTTGATAATATGTGCTTGAGTTTAATGATGTAATAAGATGCCTTGATTGCATGCTTGACATCTGTGTGTTATTTTGTGATAGTTTAATGCTTCATGTGATTTTGTATAAATTATTTGTGATTGTATCTACCTGAGTGGACGGTCAGCCTAACCTAGAGTTAGGACCTACCTTACTGAGATGTATGTCTCACCCCGTTGTGGGACCCCATTTTTCAGATCCTAAGCCTTGAGGATGTGGCCAATCAGGTTTGGTGACCCAAAGGAGATGTTTGTATATTTTGAAGAGTTCCCTGACGGACAAGGGACCGTTTATGTTAGGAAGTGTATAGTCGTCTGGGTAGATAAAGGTTGTAGTAGCTGGAAGCCTCACAGGTACGAGGCATGGTTCAGGAAGATATGGGACGTTTCTATAAGGCCACTAAAGCCCACTGAGGTACCTCATGGGGTGATACCTAGTTGGTGCCATCCCGCTCGAGATCAATGGAGGCCGAGGGATCAGTCGCTGGCTAGACGAATGGCCTTGAGAAGACCCCGACCCTGGAGGACACAACGAGGTCATAGTGATCAAGGCTACCAAGGATGATCTGGTGGAGCCATCAGCTGACGAGAAGATGGAGGACACCGTGGAGGTTTGCTAGGAGACCTTCTCGGAGCATGAGCCCACTGAGGAGGCTGAGGAGGAGACTGACGACTCCAGTAGCTCGACCTAGGAGTCTCTGCTTTACTTGTATGATATTTTGATGTTGTTCTCGATACCTGCTTCTTTTGGAAGACAGATGCCTGTCTTTTGTGTGAGCCTTGTCACCCTACCGGCCAGTATATTTAGCTGTCGTGCCTTGTATGGTAATCGAAAGTTTATGTATTATTGGTACCCTCGTTACCCATGTCCCATTTTATATTTGTACGGAGGAGTTTTTATATCATTGCTTCCGCGTGCTTTCTATATGATATATATCTCGACCTATATGTGAATCCTAGGACCTCAAGAGATAGTTTGTGCTTGCAGGGAGTCACGTGCTCGAGCCCGAGGCTCACGGCATGACAAATTCTGTTCCTTTTATTCCTACCTAGAAACCTCCTTCTGTTCCTCAATGTTTTTGATAAAGTTTCTGATTCTAATGTTTTACTTAAACAAATTCAAAATCCCAGTTCGTCTTTCTTAAATTTCATCTTTATAATCTCACTGAAATTTTGAATAGGAGAAGAAGTCAGTAAGGCCAACAACCTCTAATGACCTTCAGTTTGAAATTAATGAAATTTAAAAAGAAATTCGATTGTTGAAAATTAACCAAAATAATCAACAAAAATAATTCTTGGAATTCAAAAAACAAATGTTAAAAGGGAAAAATGTTTTTGAAGAACCAACTCATAATGTGATTTGTGACATTCTGATTTTCCTAACATTTCGAGACTTATTAATGGAAATGTATCTAACGATGTCTTTCAGTCGTATCTCGTTCGGATTTGATTAATCTCAAGTTAATTGACCAAAAGGGAAAGGCTAACGCGAGACAAGGTACGTGGACCTAGGGAACTCAGATAGGAAATGACATTTTGACCATAAGGATTGTCGAGGGGACATTTAGAGCTATGAAAGGACGATCTAAAAACGATTAAGAAATGCATTGCTAGCGTAATACGATTGAAGCACGGGTGATGCCGCTTAACTAATATATAATTTACAAAATTTTCCTAAATCGAACAATGACGATCGAGACCGGCGAAACTAGTGATAGACACTCACAATTACATAATAAGCAAAGTCGCCATGAATTGACGAGCCCTAAGTGTGATATAAATCACAGAGTCGATACGCGTAACGTCTGCAAAAGCTGTCCGTCAATTCGGGATAGGCTGAAATCACATTGGATAGAGAAAGGACTTACAAAAGAGTCTCGAAATTAGAAAATGGAGAATCATGAATTCCAACATTATAATTAGATTGGTCATCGCCTTATCAAAGAAATTTGGAATCAAAAAAATGACGTTCCGGGCGTCGAGGGTAAAATTACCATTTTACCCCTCAAGCTACATTTATGTTTGAACAAAGGTATTTTGGTCATTGACACCCCACTATAGCTGCCGAAAATTGGAGAAATTGACAACCATTGGATGAAACATTGATTGACACATGGACAAGTGTCAAAGGATTAGGCATTGATATTGATGGGAACACTTTTAACTTACCATTCAACCATATTGACCCTTGAATATGTGTAAATAGCACTTTCTCTCTCCCTCTTCAGCCGAGCATCACCATCATTTTCCTATCTTCTTATTCTTCATCTTCTTCACCGAGAAGCTGTACCGCTGACCAGCACTGCCCGTCGATTTTGCCGCCATCGACCGCCACTCTCGATGACTTCCCGCCGCCGGGCCGACCACCAGCTCTATCCTTATCCTCTTGCCGACAACCTCCAAGTGGAATCAAGTCATTTGACCCACCGAGGAGCTTCGGCCAGTCATTCTCCCAGAAGTCGACGGAAACCGTCACAGCTGGAGGTAAGCTGTTGTTTTGACTCCGTAGGACTCCGAATCATTTGAATCTTTCGGTCAAATTTTGTGAACATCTAGAGGACTTGTAGAATAAGATGTGGTAAAAAGTTTGGATGAATTTGATGGAGTTTTGACCCCGAATGGGTCTTGTGTTTGAAGGATAAAAATTGACCGGTTGAAGACTTGGACAAATCGGTGCCGTTCGAGGACTTCCCGGCGTCGCCTTGACTTCCAATTTTCGGTGAGGCTTCCCAACTCCTAGAACTACATGTTGTCAAGTAGATTAGTGGATAAATTGAGGATTTAAGTTAGTTTAAGGGCTGATTAGTTGAGATATGCACAAAATCGAAAATGCCCTGTTTCGGTTCTATGCATATCGAGTATGTGGGAGGCTGTTGGGAGTTGAATTTAGCTCTAAATTCATCATTGAGAAGTATGAGGATGTTAATCGATATGTCAAGGAGGTGTATGTTTAGTGAATTGACGATTTGAGCAAGAAAAATTGACGATTAGATGAATTTCCTTAGGTCGCACTGTTGAATTGTTCTTGGACCATTTGGACCGAACCATTGAAGTGCTTGGAAGAAGATTTGTGTTGGTTTTAACACAAGGTAAGAAGTTTCTAAACCTTGGCTAGGAGGATTGGACTCGATTGGGTGAATTGAGTGTGAATTAGATTGGTTCTTGGAAGTTTAAGGTGTGATTGTCTATTGTGCATCGTTGAGAGATATAGATGGCTTGAATGCTTGACAATGCTTGTGCCATGAATTGATTGTCGCATTTGAGTGCTAAATTTAATTGTCTCGCATGCCATAGATGTGTTGCTCGTCGCACGAGTTTGCATTTGATTATGAGTTTTGAATTGAAACGAGCATTTGGCATATCTGTGGAACTTGTGACACCCTGAGGCGTTGAGACTCGGGGTTGTGTGGATGGATACCCTGAGGCGCTAAGGCGCGGGGTTTGAATTGAATGGTATCCTAAGGCGTACGAGACGCGAGGTTGAAATGACCAATGTCCTGATGCATTGAGAAGCGAGACGAAATTTATGATGTGTCGACACAGGCCTGGAATGAAATTGAAAACCTGATGCATTTACGCGGGTTTGTCAATGTGATGGTCTGAGGCGTATTTACGCGGACCGAGCCTGATGCGTTCTAAACGCAGGCGTGAATCAAATGAAGGTATGGAAGGGTGGAAGTTATAATTTGGCTTGATAATATGTGCTTGATTCCACTGATGTGACACGATACCATGATTGCATACTTAACACTCGTTTGTATCCGTATGTTATTTAATGACTGTGAAATGCCTCATGTGATTGCTTGTGCATTGTTGTTTGTGATTAGTGTACGGTTAGCCTAACCTAGGGTTAAGATCGATCTTACTGAGATGTAAATCTCATCCCGTCACGGGATTACATTTTCAGATCCTAGGACGTGATCATGTTGGCCATCAGATTTGGTGACCCGAAAGAAATATCGGCATATTTTGAGGAGTTCCCGGATGGACAGGGAACCGTATATGTTAGGAAGTGTACTGTGGTTTGGGTTAACGAGGGTGCAAATAGATGGAAGTCTCATAGGTTCGAGGCTTGGTTTAAGAAAGTAGGGGAAGTGACTACGGGACCACTGAAGCCCACTAAGGTACTCCGTGGGGTGATCCCTAGATGGTATCATCCTGCTTGGGATTTTGTGGAGGTTGAGGGGTCAGCAGTCGGTTCGAGAAACATCCCTGAGAGGACCCCGACCCTGGAGGACACCGACGAGGTTATAGAGGTCGAAGTCTCCGAGGATAACCTGGTGGAGCAGTCAGCAAACACGACAATGGAGGACATAGTAGATTACACTCGAGACCTTCTCGAAGTACGAGCCTACCGAGGATACTGAGGAGACTGACGACTCTAGCAGCTCGACTTAGGGATTTTCATTTTCTGGGCTGATGTATTTTGATGATGGTCTCAATGCCCCGTTTCTTTTGGAGATGATGATGACCCTCTTTTGTACTGACTTTGTCGCCTCTACTGACAAGCTGGTTTAGCCTGCCAGTGTTTCTTTTTGTATGAACAAGATGGGAGGTTATGTTTGTTATTGGTGTTCTTGTTACCCTGGTCCCCTTTATTATCGTTCAGAGGAGTTTGTATATTATCACTTCCGCATGCTATTGATATAATGCATCTCTTGATATATGTGAATCCTGAGATGTTCGAGAGAGTTTGTGCATCCAGGGAGTTACGCACGCGTACCCGGGGCGCGGGGCATACCATCCCATTTGCTTGGTATCAGAGCGAGGTCAGCTCAATCCAAGTTGATTAAGAATTGGAGTGATAAGGAGGATTAAATTGAGACAGGACGGGTAGCGAGACTTTAGGAAGCTAGTTAGAATGAGGCACGAGATGCATGGCATGTGACTTGGAGCATGTGATTGACATTGGTCCGATAAGATTGTAGTGATTTACGAGGATTAAGTTCCATACTTAGCGCTGAAAGTCATTTTAGATTTTGGTCTGTTGAGTGGATGAGAATGACCAATTTTGGTAAACCGTCGAAGTGGACGGAATGGAGTAATAGCCATGGACTGTCTAGTGAAGTGCATCTGGAATTAGTTGTGTGGCAGGTCATTGTGTTATGACTGCTTCTGTTAAGGCATATTTGGTAACTCTGGAATCGGTTGGATGAATGAGTTACTAACTCCTTGATAAAATTGTAGTGGTCCAGGCTTAGTGAAAGCATACAAGAATGAGTAATCCGCCTAGAAGCCCTGGACGACCCAAGAGCGGAGCCTCTAGTTCGAGGCCACCTGTGGCGGAAGACCCGAGAATAGACAGAGTACTGAGGGCGCTCGAAAGGATTGGCGACCTCATTGACAGACAGACCCAAGATAGAGATGCTGCCATAGCCCAAGCGGTGGGAGCCGCAATAGCTACTGTCAACACCAATAACAGCAATAATGGGGGCAATGGAAACAACTGCGATCAAGGCCAGGGCAATGAAGCAGGGAATGCATAGGAAGAGATTGTTGTGGCCAGGCAGATGGGTCAACTGATTAAGCAATTTATCAAGCTGAAGCCAACCCAGTTTGATGGGACTGGAGACCTTGAACTAGCACCGAGATGGATGAAACTGGAAAAGGCCTTTAGAGTCTTGAGATGCACGATGAAGAAAAGGTACTATTGGTGGTGTACGATCTAGAAGGAACCGCAAATGATTGGTGTGATGCCATCAAGAATGGAGTCTTTCCAAAAGGAATGACCCAGACCTAGAATGCTTTTACTACGACATTCAATGACAAGTATTTCTCTAAGATCGCTCGAGAAAGGAAACAAGTGGAGTTCTTACAATTGCGTCGAAATTACCTAACTGTGGACCAGTATGAAGCTGAGTTCTCCAGATTGTCGAGGTATGCACCCCGATCAGTAGAGGATCCCCTGGAGAAGGCGCAGAGATTTTGGAATGGATTGAGGCATGAGCTTCGCAGCCAGATGATAGCTCTAAACTTGAGGACCTACAAGGAAATCTATGAACGGGAGCAAATGATTGAGAGGAATCTGAAGGAGAGGAATGTCGCATCTAGATCACGGTTTAACTCGTTCCGAGACAATCGCTAGATTGGTAAGAGACTGGTGGCTGGCAACAAACGCTTCATCCCTTCGATAAGAAAGAACATTGTGAAGTCGTTGAATCCAATGAACTGGAGTTGCCGCCTTTGTGGCAAAAGACATGGTAATGGACCCTACCCGACAAAAATTGAAGCGTGCTTCAAGTATGGTCAGATGGGCCACCAGATGAGGACTTGCCCGAACTAAGCTCTAGCGAATAGACCTCAAGGGCAGCGACCACAGGCTGGACCATCGATTGCCACTCCCCAAATTGGTTAGAACCGATCCCCAGCTCAGGAGAGAGTTTATGCCATGGCCCGCAGGAAAATAGAAGAAACACCAGGCGTGGTCACAGGTACGGTTTATTTGTGTGACCAAGCTGCCTATGCTTTGTTTGATCCTGGCTCATCACACTCATTTGTGTCTGTTCAGTTTGCTAATTTGGTTGATATGAAGTTAAAACCGTTGAGTGTGATTCTGCATGTTGCCACCCCGTTGAAAGATAATGTGCTGATTTCCTTGGGCTGTGCTGATTGTAAAATCATAATTGACGATCGTAAGGAGAGTATAAACTTGGCTGTGTTGCCCATGTATGACTTCGATGTGATTATAGGAATGGACTGGTTGGGTAAACAGAGGGCAATAGTTGATTGTGGTAGTAGGATAATCCGTTTCTATCCGGAAGGTCGCCCTAGATTTGAATTATTGGGAAGTCGAGGAGGAACCTCGATTCCTTTAGTCTCATCTCTTGAAGCGACAAAACTGATAACTAAAGGATGTCAGGTGTACTTAGTCACAGTTATGGACACAACTGCCGAGGAGCCTAACTTAGAAAATATCCTGGTAGTGCATGAGTTTCCCAATATTTTTCCTCAAAAGTTGTCAGGGTTGCCACCGGAGCGACAAATTGAATTTGTGATTGAGTTAGCTCCCAGAACGGAGCCGATCTCGAAAGCACCCTATAGGATGTCCTTATCAGAACTAAAGGAGTTAAAGGTGCAAAAGTAAGAATTATTGGATAAAGGATTTATTCGACCGAGTGCTTCACCGTGGGGAGCGCCGGTGTTGTTTGTGAGGAAAAAGGATGGATCCTTGCATTTATGCATCGATTATAGACAATTGAATCGGGTGACTGTAAAGAATAAGCACCCACTACCAAGGATTGATGACTTATTTGATCAATTGCAAGGAGCTGCGGTGTTCTCTAAGATTGACATGAGAACCGGGTATCATCAGTTGAGAATTAAGAAGGAAGACATACCTAAAACTGCTTTTAGGACAAGGTATGGTCATTACGAATTCACCGTGATGCCTTTTGGACTGACCAATGCTCCAACCGCATTTATGGACTTGATGCATCGGGTGTTCAAGGAATTCTTGGATAGATTTGTCATAGTCTACATTGATGATATCCTGATTTACTCAAGGAGTAACGAAGAACACAAAGAGCATCTGAGGATTGCTTTGCAGACCTTGAGGGAGCACTCGCTTTACGCTAAGCTTAGAAAATGCGAGTTTTTGTTGAATAAAGTGGCATTTCTTGGCAATGTGGTATCTGAAGAAGGAATTGCGATGGATCCTGCGAAGATCGAAGCCGTTATGAATTGGCCTAGACCTTCTATGGTCACGGAAGTCTGAAGTTTCTTAGGATTGGCAGGATATTACAGACATTTTATGGAGAAGTTTTGATCCATAGTCATTCCTCTGACGAGATTGACTAAGAAAGAAACGAAGTTCGAATGGACGAATAAGTGTGAAAGGAGTTTCCAAGAGCTCAAGCATCAGTTGACAACCACATCGGTATTGACTATTCCATCAAGACCTGGAGGTTACGAAATATATAGCGATGCTTCGCTAAATAGACTAGGCTGTGTGCTGATGCAGCATGGAAGAGTAGTTGCCCTCGCGTCCCGACAATTGAAACCGCATGAGATGAACTATCTAACTCTCGATTTGGAACTAGAAACGATCATCTTTGCTCTGAAGATCTTGAGGCATTATTTGTGTGGCGAGAAATTTCAGATTTATACGGATCACCAGAGTCTGAAGTATCTATTCTCCCAGAAGGAACTGAACAGGAGGCAACGACGATGGATGAAGCTGCTTAAGGACTATGATTGCGACATATTATACCATCCTAGGAAAGCGAATCAAGTCACGAATGCGCTCAGTCGAAAATCGAGTATCTCCTGTCTACTAGTGAAAGGGTGGTCGTTATTTGAAAATTTGAGGGATTTTGAATTCAGATTGGAAGTCTGTCAGTTATTCAGTTTGATGGCCACACTGAGAATAGAACATGAGATCTAGGAAAGGATAAAGGCCTTACAGTTTACGGACCCGGGACATCAGAAAATCCTAGAGATGGATGCCATAAAGAGGAAACTAGAGTTTCAAGTGTTAGAAGACGGAATTTTTCTGTTTCGGGGACATTTATGCTTACCAAAGGACGAAAAGTTTAGGGAGAGGATTTTATCAGAGGCTCACAGAAGCAATTATAGTATCCACCCAGGTAGTACGAAAATATATCAGAACTTGCGCCAACATTATTGGTGGAATGGGATGAAAGTGGATGTAGCGAAGTATATGGCGAAGTGCTTGACATGCCAACAAGTAAAGGCGCAACATTGTAAGCCTGGTGGATTGTTACAGCCGTTAGAGATTCCTGAATGGAAGTGGAAGCACATAACAATGGATTTTGTAATGGGACTACCAAGGAACCAGAGAGGTCAAGATTTTATTTGGGTAGTAGCGGATAGGTTGACCAAGTCTGTACACTTCATTCCTGTGCGAAAGAATTTCGCGAAGGACAGATACGCCGAATTGTATATGCCGCAGATAGTAAGACTACATGGAGTACTCGTAACAATCACATCGAACAGAGATCCTAAGTTCACAGTGAACTTCTGAAAGAACCTTCAAGATGCCATGGGAACTCGACTACAATTTAGTACAGCATACCATCCACAAATGGACGGACAATTGGAGAGGACAATTCAGACACTCGAGGACATGTTACGAGCTTGTGTGATAGACTTCAAAGGTGGATGGGAGGATCAGATGCATTTGGTAGAGTTCGCATATAATAACAACTATCAACAGAGCATTCGAATGGCACCGTTTGAAGCGCTTTACGGAAGAGCTTGTGGAACCCCGATTTGCTGGGATGAGGTTGAAGAAAGAAGTATTATAGACCTAGCGGTAAAGATAATTCGGGATAAACTAAATACGGCACAGAGTCATCAGAAGAGTTATGCGGATAAAAGGCATAAGCCTTTGGAGTTTCAAGTAAGCGATCATGTTTTCCTTAAGGTGTCGCCGATGAGGGGATTATCTCAATTTGGAATGAAAGGAAAACTGAATCCAAGGTACGTAGTACCTTTTGAGATTTTGGAACGGATTGGAACTTTAGCCTACAGGCTTGCCTTACCGCCTAATCTATCCCAAGTGCACAATGTCTTCCATGTATCAATGCTACGGAAGTATGAGCCAGACCCGACGCACGTATTGGATTACGAAGTCATAGAAGTGGATGACAGAGTATCCTACATAGAAAAGCCAGTCAGGATTGAAGATTGAAAGGAGCAGATTCTAAGGAATAAGACGATTCCATTGGTCAAAGTCATTTGAGAGCATCATGGAATCGAAGGCACTACGTGGGAAGGCGAGGAAACGATGAGGCGTCAATACCCCCATCTGTTTGAGTAATTGGGTTTATTGTAAATTTCGAGGACGAAATTTTTATAAGGGGGGAAGAGTTGTGACATTATGATTTTCCTGTCATTTCAAGACTTATTAATAAGAATGTATCTAACGATGTCTTTCAGTCGTATCTCGCTCGAATCTGATCAATCTCAGGTTAATTGACCAAAAGGGAAAGGCTACGCAAGACACGGTACATGGAACTAGGGAACTCAAATAGGAAATGACACTTTGACCATAAGGATTGTCGAGGGATATTTAGAGCCATGAAAGGCTGATCTAAGAACGATTAAGGAATGCATTGCTAGCGTTTTACGTTAGAGTGGGGGTGATGCCGCTTAACCAATGTATAATTTGTAAAATTTTCATAAATCGAACAGTGACGATCGAGACCGTCGGAACTAGTAATAGACCCTCACAATTACATTACAACCAAAGTTTTCATGAATTGACGAGCCCTAAGTATGATATAAATCACAAAGTCGATACGCGTAACGTCTACAAAAGTCGACCGTCAGTTCGGGATAGGCTGGAATCACATTGGATAGAGAAAGGATTCAAAAATGAGTCTCAAAATTAACAAATGGAGAATCAAGAATTCCAACATTATAATTGGATTGGCCGTCGCCTTATCGAAGAAATTTGGAATCAGAAAAATGACGTTCCAGACGTCGAGGGTAAAATTGTCATTTTGCCCCTCAAACCTTAGTCTTAAATTTATAATTGAACAAGGGCATTTTCTTCATTGATACCCCATTATAGCTGTCAAAAATTGAAGAAATTGGCAGCCATTGGATGAAACATTGATTGACACATGGACAAGTGACGAACGATTAGGCATTGATATTGATGGGAACACTTTTAACCTACCATTCAACCTTGTTGACCCTTGAATATATGTATATACCACTTTCTCTCTCCCTCTTCAGCCGAGCATCACCATCATCTGCCTATCTTCTTCTTATTCACCAAGAAGCTGCACCGCCGACCAGTATTGCCCGTAGGATTTACCGTCGTCGACCGCCACTCCCGGTAACTTCCAGCCACCAAGCCATCCACCAGCTCCTTCTTCATCCTCTTTCCAACAACCTCCAAATAAAATCAAGTCATTTGACCTACCGAGGAGCTCCGGCCAACCATTCTCCTGGAAGTCGACGGAAACCGTCACAGCTGGAGGTAAGCTGCTATTTAGACTCCGTAGGACCCTGAATCCTTTGAATCTTTTAGCCAAATTTTGTGGACATCTAGAGGACTTGTAGAATAAGCAGTGTTAAAAAGTTTGGATGAATTTGATGGAGTTTTGACCCCGAATGGGCCTTGTGTTTGAAGGACAAAAACTAACCGGTTGAGGACTTAGATGAATCGGCGCCGTTCGAGGACTTCCCAGCGTCGCCTTTACTTTAAAATTTCGGTGAGGCTTCCCAACTCCTAGAACTACATGTTAACAAGTACATTAGTGGATAAATTGAGGATTTAAGTTAGTTTAAGGGCTGATTAGTTGAGATATGCATAGAACCGAAAATGCCCTGTTTCGATTCTGTGCATATCAAATATGTGGGAGGCTGTTGGGAGTTGAATTGAGCCCCAAATTCATCATTGAGAAGTATGAGGATGTTAATCGATATGTCAAGGAGGTGTATGTTTAGTGAATTGACGATTTGAGCAAGAAAAATTGACGATTAGATGAATTTCCTTAGGTCGCGCTGTTGAATTGTTCTTGGACCATTTGGACCGAACCATTGAAGTTCTCGGAAGAAGATTTGTGTTGGTTTTAGAACAAGGTAAGAAGTTTCCAAACCTTGGCTAGGAGGATTGGACTCGACTGGGTGAATTGAGTGTGAATTAGATTGGTTCTTGGAAGTTTAAGGTGTGATTGTCTATTGTGCGTCGTTGAGAGATATAGATGGCTTGAATGCTTGACAATGCTTGTGCCATAAATTTATTGTCGCATTTGAGTGCTGAATAGAATTGTCTCGTATGTCATAGATGTGTTGCTCGTCGCACGAGTTTGCATTTGATTATGAGTTTTGAATTGAAACGAGCATTTGGCATGTCTGTGGAACTTGTGACACCCTGAGGCGTTGAGACTCGGGGTTGTGTGGATGGATACCCTGAGGCGCTAAGGCTCGGGGTTTGAATTGAATGGTATCCTAAGGCGTACGAGACGCGAGGTTGAAATGACCAATGTCCTGATGCATTGGGAAGAGAGACGGAATTTATGATGTGTCGACACAGGCCTGGAATAAAATTGAAAACCTGATGCATTTACGCAAGTTTGTCAATGTGATGGTCTGAGGCGTATTTACGCGGACCGAGCTTGAGGCGTTGTAAACGCGGGCGTGAATCAAATGGAGGCATGGAAGGGTGGAAGGTGTAATCTGGCTTGATAATATGTGCTTGATTCCACTGATGTGACACGATGCCATGATTGCATGCTTGACACTCATTTGCGTCCGTATGTTATTTAATGACTGTGAAATGCCTCATGTGATTGCTTGTGCATTGTTGTTATTGATTACACTCACCTGAGTGTACGATCAGCCTAACTTAGGATTAGGACCTGTCTTACTGAGATGTAAATCTCACCACATCGCGGGATCGCATTTTCATATCCTCGACCGTGATCATGTTGCCCATCAGATTAGTGACCCGAATGAAATGTCGGTATATTTTGAGGAGTTTTCGGACGAACAGGGAACCGTATATGTTAGGAAGTGTACTGTGGTCTGGGTTGACGAGGGTGCGAAGAGCTTAAAGCCTCATAGGTTCGAGGCTTGGTATAGGAAAGTAGGGGAAGTGACTACGACCTTAGAGGACACCGACGAGGACCCTGACCTTGGATGACACCGACGAGGTTATAGAGGTCGAAGCCTCCGAGGACGACCTGGTGGAGCAGTCAGCAAACACGACGAGGGAGGACACAGTAGAGGTACGCTGAGAGACCTTCTCGAAGTACGAGCCTACCGAAGACGCTGAGGAAACTGACGACTCTAGCAGCTCGACTTAGGGATTTCCGTTTTCTAGGCTGATGTATTTTGATGATGGTCTCGATGCCCCGTTTCTTTTGAAGATGATGATATCCCTCTTTTGTACTGACCATGTCGCCCCTACCGACCAGCTGGTTTATCTTGCCAGTGTTTTTTTTTTGTATGAACAAGATGGGAGGTTATGTTTATTATTGATGTTCTTGTTACCCCGGTCCCCTTTATTATCGTACGGAGGAGTTTGTATATTATCGGTTCCGCATGCTATTGATATAATGCATCTCTCGATATATGTGAATCTTGGGACGTTCGAGAGAGTTTGTGCTTGCAGGGAGTTACGCGCTCGTGCCCGGGGCACGAGGTGTGACATGATTAGTCCTAAGCCAAATGTTAATGATTCTGATTTCGCAAATTTCCTTGAATTACTCACAGAAGTAACAAGTAAGAAATGGATAATTGATGTTTTGATTAAAATCAATGATGTGTTTGTTTTAGAAACAACTGCTCTTTTGATACAGGCGCTGATCTAAATTGTTTTAGAGAAGGCCTAATTCCCACGAAGTTTTTTGAAAAAACAACTGAGTCATTAAAGTCCGCATCAGGTGATCATTTGAAAATTAAATATAAGCTTCCTGAAGCTTTTGTAGTGAAAGATAATATTGCCCTAAAAACATCTTTTCTTTTGGTAAAAGACCTTAAAAGAAATGTGATTTTAGGAACCACTTTCATAAATTTAATTCAACCTTTCATGGTCACAAGTCAAGGAATTGAAACCCAAATTTCTGGTAAAAAAGTAATGTTCAGTTTTGTTTCAAAATCCCGAACAAGAAATTTGAATGTTTTGCAAGAACATGCAATTAAAGAAATTAATTTTCTAATTCATGATAAAGAAAGTCATCTTTTATTTTTAAAAGAAGAACTAAGTTTTCAGAAAATTGAACAAACAACTTCAAAATTCTGACCTTCAAAAGAAAAATTTATATTTTAGAAAAAAAAATAAAAGTGAACTTTGTTTTATTCCTAATAATATTTTTTGGGAAAGAAGTAATCACAATCATATTGTGACACTTCCTTATGAACTTGATTTTTCTGAAAAAAGTATTCCAACAAAAGCTAGCCGTTCGCAATTGAACGGCGAACTTTTAAAGTTATGTGAAAAAGAAATCAATGAATTAATTAAGAAACGACTAATTCGAAAAAGTCAATCTCCATGGAGTTGTTATGCTTTCCATGTGAATAAAAATGCTAAAATTGAACGAGGAGTCCGTCGTCTTGTAGTCAATTATAAGCCATTAAACAAAGTTTTGAATTGGATTTGATACCCAATTCCTAATAAAAAGGATCTTTTGAATCGACTCCATTCTTCCAAAGTTTTCTCTAAGTTTGACATAAAATCTAACTTCTGGCAAATTCAAATTGCTGAAGAAGACAGATACAAAACTGCATTTACAGTTCCTTTTGATCAATACAAATGAAATGCAATGCCTTTTGATTTAAAGAATGCTCCTTCAAAATTCCAAAGAATAATGAATGACATCTTTAATCCATATTCTGAATTCATAATTATTTATATTGATGATGTCTTAATATTCTCTCCCAATGTAGATTCACACTTCAAACATGTGAATCATTTCTTTAATATTGCCAAACCTAATGGTCTAATTCTTTTTGAGAAAAAAGTTGTCACGCCCAGCGCCACGGGCACAAGCGCGCGCGACTCCCTGCCAGCGTACTCTCGAGTCCTAGAATTCATAAATCGAGAGATGAAAAAAAAAATCGTTCGTACACGGAAGAGATAACATAAATTCCCCCGTACAAACATTAGTAGGGACATGGATAGCGAGAACACCATAACTACATTTATACATAACTTCTCACGAGTTCTTACAAAATGCTGGTAGACTAATCTCGCTAGTCTATAGGGGTGACAGGACCGGCTCAAAAGATAACCACTAACATCTCCAAAAGAAAACGCACCATCGAGATCATCAGTAAAATAACAATCTAGAAAACAGGGACCCCTAGATCGAGCTACTGGAGTCGTCAATCTCCTCGGTGTCCTCTGTAGGCTCGTACTCCAAGAAAGTCTCCAAGCAAACCTCCACTGTATCCTCCATCGTCTCATCAGCTAACTGCTCCACCAGGTCGTTCTCGGTAACTTCAACCTCAATGACCTCGTCGATATCTTCCAGGGTTGGGGTCCTCTCGAAAATGTTCATCGAACCAGCTGCTGACCCCTCGATCTCCACAGAATCCCGAGCGGGATGACACCAACTAGGGATTATCCCACGGGGTACCTCGGTGGGTTTCAGTGATCCAGTAGTCACTTCCCCTACCCTCCGAAATCAAGCCTCGAACCTATGAAACTTCCAGCTCTTTCCACCCTTATCGACCCAAACTACCATACACTTCCTAACATACACAGTCCCCCGTCCATCCGGAAACTCTTCAAAATATGCAGACATCTCCTTTAGGTCACCTAGTCTGTTGGCAGCATATTCACGGTCTGGGATCTGGAAATGTGATCCCGTAACGGAGTGAGATTTACATCTCAATAAGACAGGTCCTAACTCTAGGTTAGGCTAATCGTACACTCAAGTGAATGCAATCAAGCACAAAATGCACAAGCAACTACATGAAGCATTCAACAGTCATGAAATAACATATGGATACAAACTAGCGTCAAGCGCGCATTCATGACATCAGTTCTCATAGTTCAGATTAAGCACGCATAGCCAAAATAGGTAACACCTTTCATCCTTCCAGACCTCCATTATTCCACGCCCGTGTTTAGAATGCCTCAAGCTCGATCCACGTAATTACGCCTCAGACCATCTTATTGACAAACCCACATAAACGCATCAGGTTTTCAATTTCATTCCAGGCCTGTGTCGACACATATCAAATTCTGTCCCACGTCTCAACGCATCAGGACATTGGCCATTTCAACCCCGCGTCTCAACGTATCAGGGTACAATTTCACACAACCTTGTGTCTCAACGCCTCAGGGTGTCACAAGTTTCTCAGACATGCCAAATATTCATTTCAATTCAGAACCTCATGGTCAAGTGCAAACTCATGCAACCATTAACGCATCTATGGCATGCGAGACAATTAAATTCAACAATCAAAATAGGCAATCAATTCATAGCGCAAACAATCAACAAGTGTTCAAGCTATCGACTCCTCACAGGGATGCACATTGGACAATCACACCCTAATCCCCAAGAATCAACCTAATTAGAACTCAATTCACCCAATCGAGTCCAATCCTCCTAGCCAAAGTTTATAAACCACTTACCTCAAGCTTAATTCAGCAAAAATCTCCTTCCAAGTACACCAATGGTTCGGTTCTAATGGTCCAAGAACAAGTCAGCCGTGCACCTAAGGAAATTCATCCAATTCATCAATTTTCTCATCCAATTCATCAATTCACTAAACATACACCTCATTGACATATCGATTGACAGTCTCATTCTTCTCAACGATGAAATTGGAACTCAACTCCATCACCAACAGTCCCCATAAGATTCGGTATGCACAGAACCAAAACAGGGCATTTTCGGTTTTGTGCATATCTCGACTAATCAGCCCATAAACCATTCTAATTCCTCAATTTATCCACTAATCTACTTGCTAACATGTAGTTCTAGGAGTTAGGAAGCCTCACCAAAATTTGAGCTTAAGGTGACATCAACGGCGCCGGTTCCTTCACTTCCTCAACCTGTCAGTTTTTGCCCTTCAAACACAAGACCCATTTGGGGCCAAAACTCTATCAAATTTATTTAATTTTTTACCACAACTCATTCTACATGACCCCTAGATGTTCACAGAATTTGGTCAAAGGATTCTAACGTTTCGAGGTTCTACGGAGTCTAAACAGTAGCTTACCTCCAGTTGCGACGGTTTCGGTCGACTTTTGAGAGAACGGCCGACCGGAGCTCCTTAGTGGGTCAAATGCCGTGATTCAAGTTGGAGGTTATTGGCAAGAGGATGAGGAAGGTGCTGGTGGTCGGCTCAGCGGTCGGAGGTCACGAGAAGTGGCGGTCGGAAGTGGCGAATTGGCCGGCAGAACCTGGTCAGGTGGGAGCTACTCTCAGTGTGAAGAAAAAGGAAGAAGAAGAAGAAGAATGACAGAGGAAGATGGTGTTCGGCTGAGGGAGTGAGAGAGAGAGATGTATACACCAAGTGGAGAGTCAACCAAGGTGGAATGGTAGGTTAAAAGTTGAACATTTAATGCCAACTCTTCATCCATTGACACTTGTCCATATGTCAATCAATGGCTCATCCAATGGCCCTCATTTTTCTTGATTTTCGGCAGCCTATAGGGTATTGTGATTGACCAAAATGCCCTCATCCAATTATTAATGCAATGTTAAGGCTTGAAGGGTAAAATGGTAATTTTACCCTCGGCATCCGGAACATCGTTTTTCTGATTCCAATTTTCTTCGATGAGGTGACGACCAATCCAATTATAATGTTGGAATTCTTGATTCTTCATTTTCTAATTTCGAGACTGGTCTCTGAATCATTTATTTGTCAAATGTGATTTCAGCCTATCCCAAACTGACGGGCGGCTTTTGCAGACGTTACGCATATCAACTCTGTAATTCATATCACACTTAGGGCTCGTCAATTCATGGCGACTTTGGTTGTCATGTAATTGTGAGGGTATATTACTAGTTCCGACGGTCTCGATCGTCATTGTTCGATTTAGAAAAATTTGCAAATTATACATTGGTTAAGAGGCATCACCCGCGCTCCAATCGTATAATACTAGCAATGCATTCCTTAATCATTCTTAGATCGGTCTTTTATGGCTCTAAATGTCCCATCGACAATCCTTATGGTCAAAGTGTCATTTCCTATTTGAGTTCCCTAGGTCCACATACCTTGTCTTGCATTCGCCTTTCCCTTTTGGTTAGTCAACTCGAGATTAATCAGATCCGAGCGAGATACGACTGAAAGACATCATTAGATATGTTCTCATTAATAAGTCCCGAAATGACAGAAAAAATCAGAATGTCACAAAAGTCTATCTGTTCCAAACAAGGATTAGATTTTTAGGTCACAATATTCACCAAGGAACAATTGTACCTATTGAGGGATCTATTCAATTCGCAGACAAGTTTCCTGACGAATTGAAAGAAAAAACTCAATTACAAAGATTTCTTGGAAGTTTGAATTATGTGATTGATTTTATTCCTAACATCAATATCATATGCAAACCATTACATCAAAGGTTACGGAAGAACCCGAAGCCTTGGACGAATTTTCATACTGATACTGTAAAAAGGATAAAATCACTTGTCAAAGAAATCCCATGTTTACACATTGCTAACCCAAGTTCATTCAGAGTCGTTGAAACTGATGCCTCCGAGTTAGGATATGGTGGTATCCTAAAACAAAAAGTGAATGATAAAGAACAAGTAGTCCAATTTATTTCTAAACATTGTAATGAAACACAACAAAATTATTCCACTGTTAAGAAAGAAATTCTTGCAATCGTGCTCTCAATATCTAAATTCCAAAGTGATTTGTTGAATCAAAAGTTTCTGTTAAGAATTGATTGTAAGTTTGCTAAGGATATTTTGCAAAAATATGTTTTAAACATTGCATCAAAAAAAAATTTTGCTAGATGGCAAGCAATACTTTCAGTTTTTGATTTTGATAGTGAATTTATTCATGGAGAAGAAAATTATCTCCCAGATTTTCTCACAAGAGAATTTTTACAGGAAAAAACTCATCCAAAATGCCTCCAAAAAAAAGATCGAGGTAAAGAAAAGGCCTATTCAGAAGTCTCCTTTACCACCTCCAAACCATCAAAGTTGACACCAATCCGCAGTTGGCTAGAAGCTGCACAATCGTCACCACCAAAGTCACAAAGTCCAGCCTTAGAAACCTCTCCTAGCCAACCCATACAATCAATTGCCCTCACAAAGTTAGCCTCCATTTTGCCAAGTTATGTAATGAAGGATTTACAAAAATCCTTAAGTGCCAAAGTCTCCGTATATGATGAGGTAAAGTCTCCCTCACCCTTAAGTGTTTCTAACGAGGTGGTTCTTATGACATATCAGCCCCTCGAAAACTAAAGTCAAAGTTTTTTATGAAAAATTTTGAAAAAATAATCACGGTTGAAAAGGGATTTTATCATGAGGACCCTTATTTATTCGCGAAAAATATGTTTAGGGAAAATCGTTTTTATACCCCTCATGACCTTTGTAAACCAGTTGATTTTTATGAAAAAAATTTAGTCCATACTGGATCAGTAAAGTTTAAACATTTTTGTAACAAAGTAGAACCCATTGTACCAAATTATTCCACTGCAAGAATCGTAAGGGTCATACACCCAACCGAGTGGAATAATACCCCAAGTACCCCAGTGAAACTCGATTCGCGAGTCACTAAAAGTCTTTCAGTTAGGTATAATTTTACCTACTTTGACTACCAACAGGCTTGGTGGAATTGTTTCTTTCGAAAAAACCCCAACCATAGCCCTACATGGCTTTTCTTCTTTCAAAGTCCCTTTGACATTTCAAAGTTGCCCTTTTGGTTTATCCGCTGGTGGGATAATTTTGGTCATGTCTCGGATATTCTCCCTCCACAAGTCATGGAATCCAAAGTACTTTCGTTCCAAGTCCACAGGAGAAACAATTCACTCCTCTCTTAATGTTTTGTGCAAATTTTTGGTTGGCGTGAGTATCCGCCTGGGAACTTGAATACACTCAAAAAACTCAAGACCCAAAAGTACTCATTTTGGTCCGAAGATTCAAAACAAAGTGGTGGGATGGTTTCTCATACTGGGATAAATGCTCAGTTGAAGCTTTCCACAATTGGATCCAACAACGCAAAGCTGTGGATCTCAACAAAGTTCCCGTGCAAGCTCAGAATGCAACATCAAATACAACCTTCTTACACGACAAGTCGATGGCAATCTCAAAGTTGGTAAATGTCAGCAATGAAAAAGAATTTTACGATATGATGAAAAGAGCAATCATGGAATACGAAGAGATACTGACATCATCTTCTTCGCATCAAAGTAGCGACACCGATCAAGGCGATTGCTATGAAGCCGATATCTTTGGTCATGATTCTCTTTAAAGTTAAAGTGTTGTAATTGTAAAATTTTGGTTGTAAAAGTATTGATGTATATTTTGTACACCGAATAACACTGTACACTGTGTACTACTCACTGTACACTGTAGCGGTATTTTAAGTAATCACTATTCACTATAGCAATAGTAAATCTCAAGTCTTTAAACCTGAGCTTCTCCAAAGGACAAATGGAGCTCGAACCCCCAGTCTTTTGGTCTTCACCCATCCTCTCTCGAAGCTCACTCTCTCTCTCTCTAAGTTCACTCTCTCCCTTGAAGCTCTCCCTCTCGTCCAAGAGTCAACCATCACCGGAGAACGTAAGTACCCTTTCTGTTCCTCAAGTGTTGAAGTACCCAAACACCTTCATCCGGATCCAAATCCGTAAGTCAAAGTCCCTTAATTTCAAATATTCCCACCCAGAAACCTCCTTCTATTCTTCCCTAAATCGTTTTAAGTTTTGCACTTGTAAATTGCATATCTGAAGTACTTTTAAGTTTTTCTTGTGTAATCTATCATCTATTTCCAATAAAAGTGTATATTTCATCATCTTTTGCTTGTTAAGACCCAGAATCGGTAGGCTCTGCCTCTTGTTGGTGTCTAAGGCAGTGTAAATTTAATTTTCTACAATTTATGTTCAAAGTTCTGCATACATTTTGCATACTACTCCCAGTAAAGATTAATCTGTGGTCTCCTCTCCTAAACTAGCCGCACACACTTCACTTTGCATGTTTAAGTTTTCTGCAACATATCATATTCAAAGTTGCTTATTGCTTGTTATTGAATTTATTGATTTCTGTGACTGGTATTTAGATATTCCTATTGAACAATTATTTCATACATATTTCAGTCATAAGTAATGCTAATCGTGCTCATAATCACCGTCGCTATTCTATATAGAGTTCTTGAATCATTATATCATCTGTTAAGTGTTTATTTAAGACTTTCTGTGACATTCTGATTTTCCTGTCATTTCAAGACTCATTAATGAGAAAGTATCTAACGATGTATTTCAGTTGTATCTCGCTCGGATCTGATCAATCTTAAGTTGACTGATCAAGAGAGAAAGGCTAACGCGAGACAAGGTACGTGGACCTAGGAAACTCGAATAGGAAATGGCGCTTTGCCATAAGGATTGTCGAGGGGATGTTTAGAGCCATAAAAGGCCGATCTAAGAACGATTAAGCAATGCATTGCTAGCATTATATGATTGGAGCGCGGGTGATGCCGCTTAACCAATATATATAATCTGTAAAATTTTCCTAAATCAAACAGTGACGATCGAGACCATCGAAACTAGTGATAGACCCTCACAATTACATGACAACCAAAATCGCCATGAATTGACAAGCCCTAATTGTGATATGAATCATATGGTCGATACGCGTAACGTCTGCAAAGCCGCCCGTCAATTTGGGATAGGTTGAAATCGCATTGGATAGAGAAATGATTCATAAACGAGTCTAGAAATTAGAAAATGGGGAATCAAGAATTCCAACATTTCAAGTGAATTGGCCGTCATCTTATCGAAGAAAATTGGAATTACGAAAACGACGTTTCGAACGTCGGGGGTAAAATTACCATTTTGTCCCTCAAGCCTTGGCTTTGCCTTAATAATTGGACAAGGGCATTTTGGTCATTGAAGCCCCATTATAGCTACCGAAAATTTAAGAAAATAAGAGCCATTGGATGAACATTGATTGACACATGGACAAGTGTCAAAGGATTAGGCTATGATGTTGATGGAGTCACCTTTTAACCTACCATTCAACAAGTTGACTCTTGAAATTGAAGTATAAACCTCACCCTCTCTCTCTCTCTCTCTCTTGGTCGAACACCCCTCACTCTACCGATTTTCTTCTTCTTCCTCTTCTTCTTCTTCACGTTAGAAGCTCCGCCGCCCGACAGGATTCTGCCGCCGCTGTCACCACTCCCGACCACTGTCTTCGGTAAATTCCAGCCACCGAACCAACCACCTGCTGCTTCCTCATCCTCTTGCCGACGTTCTCCAAGTGGAATCACTGCATTTGACCTAGTGAGGAGCTCCAGCCATCCAATCTCCCGAAAGTCAACGGTAACCGTCGCGGCTGGAGGTAAGCCATGGTTTAGGCTTCGTAGAACCACGAAACTTTCGAATTTTTGGACCAAATTTTATGAAAATATAGAGGACACATAGAATGAGGTGTGGTAAAAAGTTTCGAGGAATTTGATGGAGTTTTGACCCCAAATGGATCTTGTGTTTGAAGGGCCAAAACTGATCGGTTGAAGACACGGAGGAACCGGCGTCGTTCAAGGATTTTCTAGCGTCGCCTTAGCTTCAAATTTTCGGTGAGGCTTCCCAATCCTTAGAACTACATGTTAGCAAGTAGATTAGTGATTAAATTGAGTATTTAAGTTAGTTTAAGTGCTGAATAGTTGGGGTATACACAGAATCGAAAATGCCCTATTTGGGTTCTGTGCATACAGGTTCTATGGGAGGCTGTTGGTGTTGAAATTGAGCTCCAAATTCATCGTTGAGAAGAGTCAGGATGTTAATTGATAGGTCCATGAGGTGTATGTTTAGTGGGGTAACGATTTGAGGAAGAAAAATTGATGATGGGATGAATTTCCTTAGGTTGCGTGGCAGACTTGATCTTGGATCATTAGAACCAAACCCTTGAGGTGCTTGGAAGAAGGCTTGTATTGAATTAAGCTTGAGGTAAGGGGATTCTAAACCTTTGATAGGAGGATTGGACTCGATTGGGTGATTTGTGTGCGAATTGATCGGTTCTTGAAGATCATAATATGGTTGTCCAATGTACGTCCTAGAAACATATAGAGGACTTGAAGGTTTGACAATGCTTGTGCTATGAATTGATTGCCACATTTGTATGTCAAATTTAATTGTCTCGCATGCCATGGATGTGTCGTTCATCGCATGAGTTTGCATTCGAACGTGTGCTATGAAATGAAATGAACTTGTGGCATGTCTGAGAAGTTGTGACACCCTGATGCGTTGAGACACGGGGTTGTGTGAATGGATACCCTGAGGCACTGAGGCGCGAGGTTTGAATTGAATGGCACCTTGAGGCGTACGAAACGCGAGGTTGAGAAGGCCATAGTCCTGATGCGTTGAAACGCGGGACAGAGTTGAGATGTGGACGGAGTTGAGATGTGTCGACACAGGCTTGGAATGAGATTGAAAACCTGATGCGTTTACGTGGGTTTGTCAATGAGACGGTCTGATGCGTTTACGCGGACCGAGCCTGAGGCGTTCTAAATGTGGGCATGAAAGTGAGGAGGCATGAAAGGGTGGAAGGTGTAATCTAGCTTGATAATGTGTGCCTGAGCTTAATGATGTAATAAGATGCCTTGATTGCATGCTTGACATCCGTGTGTTATTTTGTGATAGATGAATGCTTCATGCGGTTTTATATAAATTGTTGTGATCGTACTTGCCTGAGTGGACGGTCAGCCTAACTTAGGGTTAGGACCCACCTTACTGAGATGTATGTCTCACCCCGTTATGGGACCCTCCTTTTTTTTTCAGATCCTAGGCTTTGAGGATGTGGCTAATCAGGTTTGGTGACCCAAAAGAGATGTCAGTATATTTCGAGGAGTTCCTTGATGGATAGGGGACTGTTTATGTTAGAAAGTATACAGTCGTCTGGGTAGATGAGGGTGGTAGTAGCTGGAAGCTTCACAGGTACAGGGCATGGTTCAGGAAAATATGGGACATTTCTACAGGGCCACTGAAGCCCACTGAGGTACCTCGTGGGGTGATACCCAGTCGGTGCTATCCCGCTCGGGATTCAGTGGAGGTCGAGGGGTCAGTCGCTGGCTCGAGGAATGGTCCTGAGAGGACCCCGACCCTGGAAGACATTGATGAGGTTATAGTGATCGAGGCCACCAAGGATGATTAGGTGGAGCTGTCAGCTGACGAGACAATGGAGGGCACCGTGGAGGTTTGCTCGGAGACCTTCTCAGAGTACGAGCCCACTAAGGACGCTGAAGAGGAGACTGACGACTCCTGTAGCTCGACATAGGAGTTTCTGTTCCTGGCCTGATATTTTGATGGTGACCACAACGCCTGTCCCTTTTTAGAGCAGATATGATCATTTTTTATACTAGCCTCGTCACCTCTATTGACCAGCAAGTTTAGTTTGCCATGCTCTTGTATGAATATTTGGGAACTTATGTCTTTATTAGTATCTCGTTGCCCAAGTCCCATTTTGTATTTGTACGAAGGAGTTTTATATCGTCGCTTCCGCGTGCTTTCTATATGATATATCTCTCGAACTATATGTGAATCCTGGGACCTCGAGAGAGAATTTGTGCTTGCACGGAGTCGCAAGCTCGTGGCCGGGGTGCGGGGCGTGACACTTTTAGTTTCTTATCATAATTATTAGATTGATAAGTTAAAAAAGCGATGACGTTCTTAATCTTCTTTAATGGTTTCTCTTCTATTTCTGGCATCGTCGTTCCTATCCGTTTTTGGTATCAGAGCCAAGTGAAGTGGGATTAGTTGATATTTTTAGAAACGTTTTGTATAATCTAGATTTTAGTTGTTCTAAGGTGGATCTCATTTGGAGACACAAAGCCTTGGCAGAGGTAGCGTAAGTTCAGTGGGCGTGGTAGCAGAGGTCAAAATTGAACAACAGAAAATCAATTTTATACATAATGGATCTTTTTAGAAGAACTAATTTTTCTTCAAGTAGTCCTATATCTGAGTTGGGTTAGATCCCAGATCATTTAAATAGAAAAGAAATTACTTTAGAAGATTTTAACAAGTCTCTTAAGAATTGGAAAATTCCAAAAGTTAAGTATGACCAAATTTATTATGAGTTTAAGTTCAAGAAACTCTTCAAATCTAATGATTATGTCATCTCCACAGAGGAACGTGACATTCCTCTTTCTTCTTCATACTCTTTAATTCCTCTTTTAAATAAGGTGTCGTTAAAGAAACATGCTTTAAAGTATAATTATCTTCATTTTGGTATGGTTCAAGTTAGTATTAAACCTTTGTTGAAAGAAGGTTTAAATTCTTCAATCCTTCTGGTCTTAAAAGATGCAAGACTCTTGAGATATGAAAATTCTCTTCTTGCAACAATTGAAACAAGTCTCTGTAATGGTCCTATCCATTTTGATTGTCATCCAAATTTTCCAATTTCTTTGAAAGATAAGAATATCATGAAGTCATTCGTTTTGCAAATCAAAACTCATAATTATAGTATAGACGAAGGATCAATTCCACTATCTCTCACTTATAAAATCTACTATAAAGCTATGAGTTTTGCACTCAATATTCATTCATTAAATGATGCTCCGAAAAGACAAACTCTTCTGTTGTAAACAGACATTTCTCATTCAAATTCCATAATTCCTAAGTCCATAAGTTGGAATGATGTCGTTCTATCTGATCAATGGGAAATTGAAAATTCCATTCCTCAGATTTCTGTCAAGAATGACACACCAACGAATGTTATCCAACATCCTGAAGGAAAAGTTACCATACAATTCCCCAGGAGATCGTTTGATACAAGTTCTTTCATGTCAGCAAGACCTTCTTTCATGGATCTTTCTCTCGAAAGTCTATTGATTATCGTCCAAATCTGCCTCCTGTCATCACAATTCCTGTGAGTAGTCAAGGTAGTATCAATGTTTCTGACGCCATTCCTGCACAAGGACATACAACTCCAAGTGCACCCCCATTAAATCTTTCTAGTCTAGACACAAGTTCAGGAATCTCCAGACCTGTTTATCACCAATAGGGTCCTGAATCCCCTAAGCCTACTTAGTCTCAAATGGAAGATGATGATCTAGAGTGTAATATGCTCGAAAGAGATTTTACTCCTGATCGAAAGTTTTTGAATAAAGAATTGAATTCTGATGAGAATTCTAAAATTAGAAAGTGGTTTTTTGACAATTTCAAACAAAGTGCTAAGCAAATTAAAGAACAATTTTATGAATTTCTAAATGAAATCGGTCAACACATGTTTTTCTTTGAATGGTTTGAAGAATATTTTCTTGAAAAAAGAGAAATTTATAATTTGGAAATAGTTTTCAAGTAGAAACTTAATGATGATCAAGTGATAGAATCAAGTTATCCTCCTTTAAGAAAAATTAAAATAACTCATCATGAAAAGGAGATCCCAGTCGCTCCTTTCAAAACCCCTTCTGAAAGTGAAAATAATGAGTTTAAGAAAATAATTGAACAAAATAATTTTTCAAATCAACATCTTCATTCAATTAGTGTCCAATTAGATAGAATCGAATCTGCCATTGGAAAACCCTCAGTCCATTCTATTCCTTCAATTTCTACTCCTTCTAAGTCTTTACAAACACCTTTATTTAAAAATTTTAAATTGCCAAAGTCTTTTAGTAAAGAATTCCAAGAAGCCCTTCAGGCAAAAAACCAAAAAATTTTAAAAGAAAATGTTCTTAAACAACCTGTTTTAAATACTCTCAAAGTTAATAAACCTTTAAGTATCAATTCTCCCAAGCCTGATAATCAAATATCAATCATTGAGAAAATTAACATTCCTGAAGTCAATCGTATTTCATGGAAGGAACCACAGAATTATATTATTCTCGGGCTACTCCACCTTATATTCTTTCTGAGGAATCCTTCAATAAAGTTCAAAACAAATATTCTGCAGACGTCATTTATGAATGAAACGTAGATAATATTTCTGAACAGAATCTCTTGCAAGTTTTAAGCCAAATGATAATGTGTGCCACGACTTATAAAACTCTTCTTGATACAACAGATCAGCAGGTAGCCTATATGATTGTTGCAGGTTTTTTTTGGTACTTTGAAAGGTTGGTTGGATAAATTATCTCATCCAAGATCAAAGAGACCAGATTCTTAATGCTGTTAAAGTTGACGATAATGGTCAAATTGTTTTTGATGATTATGGTCAAATTGTCCAAGATGCAGTCTCTACTATATTGTATTCCATTTCCCAATATTTCATTGGAGATACGTCTATGATTTGTCATCACAACTAGAATCTTCTTTCCAATCTCAAATGTCATTCTCTTGGAGAATTTTGAGAGTACAAAGATATATTTCTAAAAAGGGTATTACTTCGTCCAAATTGTAATCAATCCTTTTAGAAAGAAAAGTTCTTCGTTGGTCTTCCTACCATCATAGGAAACCAAGTTCGCGACAAAATTTGTGAACAATTTGGTGAAAGTATTCTTTGTGATTCACTGTCTTACGGTGGATTAATCTCACACGTCTACAAAGTTAGAACTCAATGTGCAATAACATTAAGTTGCAAAAGCAACTTAAAAAAGAGAAAAATCTCACTCGTAGAGGATTAGGAGATTTATGTCGTCAATACGACCCTTCCTACTCTTTTACGACATCCAAAAAGTGTTCTGGTTCTTGTCCAAAAGAAAAACCTTTCAAAAGAAAGAAAATATCTTTTTATAAAAAACAAGTTTCAAAACCAGAAAATAAATTCTTCAAAAAGAAAAAGTCTTTTTCTAAGTCTGAAGAGAAAAAAGATTTTAGTAATTTTACATGTTTTAATTGTGGTAAAAAAGGTCACACAAAAAGATTTTGCAAGTTAAACAAAAACGTTAATGAACATGATTTAGATGAAGACATACTAAATTAGCTAAACTAATTAATGGTTGAAACTGATTCAGAAAGTTCTAACTGTCCTTCAACAGATGAAGAGTCAATAGAACAAGGTCTTCAAATTAATGAAATTGAATCATCTTCCGAAATGTCTTCTGAGTCAGGTTCTGAAAATGAACAAGAAGTCAATGTTTTAACAAAGAAAGAATAAGATTAAGTTATATATATTACACTTTCACATATTTTACGCACCGAAAAGAATTAATGAGCTCGAATTGAAAATGCAATAAATCACATACCGACTATTGAGAGGCGTATATGGAAAAGGAGTATTAGTGTTCAGCCATGGAGAGATACATTTGATTCGCTCCCACGCCTAAATCTGCAGTACCTGTAGCGCACCGCCAATTTGCTTCGCATCATGGTTGGTTGTACGGCAAAACTCCCAATACAACCACACTAGTGCTACTGAACCCCAACTATACTTTGTAGGGGTCTCGATATTCGTCAGTAGTGAGAGAAAGTGCAAACTAACACAGGCACCTGATTTTTCCGTGAAAATAGATCCTCCAAGTAGGCGGAGGATGAGTGCCCTCGCATACTGCACAATGTCGGCGTTATCTGCATCTGTCGGAATATTTGCAAAAGGTTGTTCCAACCAACTCAAGCTTATTTGCGAGCCACGCATATCTGATGGCCAAGCACCAAGTAACTGATCACAAAAAGTGCTCCAATTCATAATAAGGGGCAAGTAACTGCTTCTCCATCGATAAGAAGCCCTATAAGCACTCTGATGTCCTCTAGCGTGATCGTACATTCACCTTCTGGCATATGGAAGGTATGGGCCTTTGGTTTCCACCGCTTCACCAGTGCAGATACTGGAGTAGGCGCGATCAAGGTTGCCTACATGTAGCCTCGCTCGCTGATATCTAAGGGGCTGAGCCGAATGTATCTGTGAAATGTGACATAAATAGTTATTTGTAATTTTGTCGAAATCTGTTATAAACGACAGATCAATTATAAATCCTTCACTTACCTGACCGACCCATAAGTGTTCCAATCTATGTCGGGCCTGACCAGTAAGTAATGAATCATTCTCAGGACCCAGCTGAATGTAAGACCTCTGATCCATATCTACACAATTGTGATTTTATAACATTATAACAAATTAAAATATCTAATGTAGCTATTGAACATGGGAACTAAACAAATATCGCGCAATCCCTCTATTATACAAATTATGAAAATTTCACATATCTGTTATAGGAATAAATGACATAATAAATATCTATCCAATTATAATATAGTTTTATTACAAAATGTTTATCGAACAAATGCGATCTACTGTTGAGCCGGCCTATGTCTACAAGTTTACCTATTGTGCCCTGATTTGCCACAGTTTTCGCAATGGATACGCGATGTGCTCAGCGTTATCCAGTCCATCTCATTTCTGATGCGTGATGCGTGGGGCCTTCCTTTCTGATGAAGACAACATGGGTCTGGCACTAACGGTAGCTTGTTATCTTCATGTCAGTATTGAGGATCTCGCAACGGCTTAAACGAGTAGTGATAGCACTGAATGGTTTTGGCCAACATATAACATTCATGTACGTACATGTTGTAGTCAATTCCATATGCTTGACATGTGGCGATTACGTAGGAACATTGGATTTTCAGCTGCTGAAATTTCCCACATGAGCATGTTTGTTCTTCTAAGCTCACTACCTGTTTGTGGCCCCCTGATCCTCTTGATCAATCACTTGCAGTTCTCACTTCGAAAATCCCTCTTTTATGGTCGAAACATCTAACTTGATGCTTGTGACATTCTGGTTTTTTCGATCATTTTGAGACTTATCAATGAAAACATATCTAACGATGTATTTCAGTCTCATCTCGCTCGGATCTGATCAATCTCGAGTTAACTACCAAAAGGGTAAGACTAACGCAAGATAAGGTACATGGACCTAGGAAACTCGAATAGGAAATGGTACTTTGACCATAAGGATTGCCGAGAGAGTATTTATAACCATTAAAGGCCGATCTAAGATCGATTAAGGAATACATTACTAGCGTTATACGATTGGAGTGCGGGTGATGCCGCTTAATTAATATATAATTTGTAAAATTTTCCTAAATCGAACAAGGACGATCGAGACTGTCGGAGCTAGTAATAGACCCTCGCAATTACATGACAACCAAAGTCGCCATCAACTAACGAGCCCTAACTGTGATGAGAATCACAGAGTCGATACGCGTAACGTCTGCAAATGCCGCCCGTTAGTTCGGGATAGTCTAAAATTTGCATTTGACAGAGAAATGACCCAAAGATGAATCTCGAAAATGGAAAATGAAGAATTCCAACGTTCTGATCAAATTGGGCGTTGTCTGGCCGAAGGAATTTGAATTTGGAAAAAAATTGACATTTCGAACAACGAGAGCATAATTACCATTTTACCCCTCAATGAGTGACTTTATCTTAACCATTAAGGAAGAGCAATTTGGTCAATTCCTAACTCCCTAGCGGCCGAAATTACAAGGGTATAATGGCCATTGGATTGTTAAGATTTGATTAACTAAGGACAAGTGTTAAGCTTTTGGAGGTTCGGCAATTAATAATCACTTTTTACCTACCATTTCTCTAAGTTGACCATCCAAATTGGTGTAAAGCCTCACTTCTCCTTGACACAGGCGAACACCTTCTGCCCTCTCTCTCTCTTTAATTTTTCTTTCTTCTTCTTCTTCGTGTCCTTCTCAGTTGAACCAGCCTTTGCCCGACCAGCCGCTGACCGCTGCTTCACCGCCATCGACCTCCGCCTTCGACAGCCACCTCACCTTGCGCTGGTCACCAATCGAACTAGCCTCCTTTTAGATGGTGGTTCGACCATTGGATGTCGGAGGAGCTCCAACCAGCCTCCTTTCCAAAATTGGACAGATTCAGACGCAGCTAAGATTAAGCCTTTGTTCGACCACTTTAAGACTTCGTTTCGCTTCAAATTTTCGGTGGAGACCTCTTAACTTATAGTACTAGTAGTGGCTAAGTATAATTAGTAAATTTGACGGAGTATGGAAGGATAACCAGGAAGTTTTATGGTGTTTTTCGAGGACAGGTCTGACCGCCGGTGGACTCGAAGAAACCGGGTCCGTTTGCGGGCTTTTCGGACGTTGACTCACTCTAAAATCTTCGGTGAGGCTCTTGTAGACATAGAACAACATGTTAGCATGTAGATTATGTGATAAATTAAGGTTTAAAGTGGAATTATTGGCTATTTTGGGAGCTAGAGAACACAACCGAAATTGCCCTATTTCGGTTTGTACAACCCGAATTCTTAAGGGTTGTTTAGGGTGTCGCCTTGCCTTAATTTCATCGTTGAGACATATTAAGATGTTAATTGAGATGTTATTGAGGTGTATACCCCGTGAATTGGCGAATTGGAAGAGAAAAATTGATTAATCGGGCGAATTTCTCTAGGTACGTGGTTGCCCTGTTTTGGACTCCTAAAGATGAATTCTTGCAGGTGCTTTTAGAGGAATTTTTGCTGACTAAAGTTTAAGGTAAGGAGTTCCTAAGCCTTTCTTAGGAAGTAGGCCTTTACTGAATGAATTGGGATTGGTTTGGATGAATTCTCGTGGGATTATTGTGTGATTGTTCATTGTCGATCATTGTGATCAAGTGCAAGTTTTGCGTGCTCATTTAAGGTATATGCTTATATCATATGCCATCATGTGGGTGCTGAATCTTGCTGGCTTGCATGCTATAGATTTATAACTCGGTGAACAAGTTTGTACTCGATCATGAAGTTTAAGTGGATAGAGAAAATAGCATGCCTGAGGACTTTTGGCACCCTGATGCGTTGGAACGCGGAGTTGTATTAACTGATATCCTGAGGCGTCAAGACGCGGGATAAGTTGTGCATGTGTCGACACGAGCTTGGTATGGCATGGAAAAACCTGAGGCGTACAACGCAGGTTTGTGGTTTGTCATGATCTGAGGCGTTTTGACGCGGACTAAGCCTGAGGCGTTTTGACGCCAGCAGGGATAATAAAATGAGTCATGGTGATAGTACGTAGAGCTTGATATGATACTTTTGATGTATGCCTTGAATTGAACTATATGTTGTCCTGATGGTATACAATGATTATTGTCTACCACATGCTGTTCTTTAGTGCATTATGATGATTATTTGCCTTATACTGTTGTTGACGTGCATTTGCTAATCGTTTGCATTTACGTCTGGGTGTACTGTCGGCCTAACCTAGATTTATGACTTAGCTTAATGAGATGTACATCTCACCACGTCATGGGACCTTACTTTTTCAGACCCCAAGTCTTGAAGGATGTTTCCGACCCGTTTAGGCGATCCTAAAGAGATGACCGCCTATTTTGACGAGTTTCCTGATGGTCAGGATACCGTGTACGTTAAGAAGTGTATCGTTGTATGCATTGGTAAGGGAGGCAAAGATTGGAAACCCCATAGGTTCGAGGCTTGGTTCCGAAGAGTCGACGAGGTTACAACAAGTCCTTTGAAGTCCACAAAAGTTCCCCGAGGAGTTGTACCCAACTGGTGTCATCCTATTCGAGATGAGATAGAGGTAGAGATTTCTGTGATAGGCTCAAGGAACATGCCAGAGAAGACCCCTACTGTAGAGGAAACCATCGAAGTGATAAAAGTTTCTGCTTCGGAAGAAGAGCTAAAGGATGCCATGGTGGACGATACGCTCTGAGACCTTCTCTAATTATGATCTTGACGAGGACGAGGACGAGGACGGAGCTAGTAGTCCGTCTTAGTGGGTTCTTGTCTTTAGGGGTTGTCTTTTGGGAGAATGACCTTCAAGGTCTGTTGTCTTTTGGGATCTGGATTGGTCGTTATCTTTTGCGATAGTCCCTGATCTTCCCTGGTTGTCTGCAAGTCTAAGTTGACCTTGCAACGTGTTTATGTTATGTATATATATGTTCTCATTACCCTAGATTTCCTTTTTACTTGACTGGCGAAGTATGTTCATTTTGTTTCCGCATGCATATCTCATATCACGTGTACCACGTGGGCCGTATCCTGGGACTTGAGCGATTAGCTATGAATGTCAAGCACTCACCTAAGGATCGCAAGGTGTGACATTCCTACTTGTTTGGTATCAAAGCAAGGTCAGCTTGATCTAAGTTGATTAAAGATTGGAGTAATAAGGAGAAATGAGTTGGGATTGACTGGGGAGCGAGACTTTAGGAGGTTCGTTTGAGTTACACATGAAATGCATGTCATATGAATTGGCGCATGTGGATGTCATGTTGTGCTGGCATGATTGTGGAAGTTTTATATAGATCAAGCTTCGTACTTAGCACCGGGTGTTATTCATGAGTATTGGCTTGTTAAGCAAATGATCGTCTCTAATTATGCTAAATTGCAGGAGTGACTGGGATTGGGATGTAGTTGTGAATCTTTATTGATGTACTTTTCGAAATAACTATGAGGATGGTTGTCTTATTGTGACTACTGCTTTTAAGGTATAGTTTAGTATCGCTGGACTTGACTAAATAAGTAAGTCTCTAATTCCGTGGTGTAATTATAGTGGTCTAGGTATAGTGAGTGTGGGCAAGAACGAGCAACCAACCCAGAAGACCTAAAAGGCCCAGAAGTAGAGCTTCTATCTCAAGACCACCCATGGCAGAAGATCCAAGAATGGATGGAGTGCTAAGGGCACTGGAGAGGATTGACGATCTTATGGATAGGCAAACCCAAGACAGGGATGCCGCCATCGCTCAAGCTGTGGGAGCTGCCATAGCTGCTGCTAACGCAAATAATGGTAACAATGGAGGTAACGGGAATAATGGCGACAATGACCAGGGTAATGAAATCGATAATACCCAAGAAGGAGGAAATGCGGCTAGGCAAATGGGTCAATTGGTCGAACAATTTATAAAACTGAAACCAACCAAATTCAATGGAACTGGAGATCCTGAATTGGCACCGAGATGGATAGAGAAGCTTGAGAAAGCTTTTGGAGTTTTGAGATACGCCGACGAAGAAAAGGTATCGTTGGCAGTGTACCAACTGGAGGGTACCACTAACGATTGGTGGAGTGTCACCAAGAACGGAGTATTCCCGGAAGATACTGCCTGGACTTAGGCTACATTTCTACCTCATTTAACAACAAGTATTTTTTCGAGACGGCGCACGAAAGGAAGCAAGTGGAATTTCAACAGTTGCGCTAGAATCATCTGATAGTGAATCAATATGAAGCTGAATTTGCTAGGCTGTCAAGGTAAGCACCGAGGTCAATAGAGGGCCCAATGGAAAAGGCGTGGAGGTTTCAAGACGGATTGAGGCCCGAACTTCGCACCCAAATGGTGGCCCTGAACTTGAGAACCTATAAGGAGATTTATGAGTGGGCTTAGATGATAGAAAGGGACGTGAAGGAAAGAACGGCCGCATCTGGATCGCGGTTTGGTTCATTCTGAAATAATCACCAGATTGGTAAGAAACCTATATCTAGTGACGGACGTTTCGTCCCTTCGGTGAGGAAGAGCATTGGAAAACTGCTGCACCAAGGAAACTGAAACTGCCGCCTCTATGATAGGATGCATGGAAAAGGACCCTGCCCAGCTAGGATCGGATCGTGCTTTAAGTGTGGTCAGTTGGGTCATTAGATGAGAAGTTGTCCTAACCAAGCCTCAGGACCCAAACCACAAGGACAGCGACCGCAGGTAGGACCACCGGCTGTGGTTCCAAAGAATGACCAGAATCGACTGTCAGCTCAAGGAAGGGTATACGTTGTGACACGAAGGGAGGTGGAAGAAGCGCCTTGCGTGGTCACAGGTACGATTTATTTGTGCGACCAAGCTATTTTTGCCTTATTTGACCTGGCGCTTCACATTCTTTCGCATCTGTCCAATTTGCTGATTTGGTTAATATGAAGTTGAAATCATTGAATGTGACGCTGCATGTTACCATCCCGTTAAAAGATAATGTATTGGTCTCACTAGGCTGTGCAGACTGTAAGATAGTTATTAGTGGTAGCGAAGAGAGTATAGATTTGGTTGTGTTGCCTATGTACGACTTTGATGTGATTATTGGAATTGATTTGTTGGGTAAGCAAAGGGCAGTAGTAGATTGTGGTAGCAAGGTAATTTGTTTTTATCCGAATGGTCGTCGTAATTTTGAGTCTGTGGAAAGTCGAGGAGAAACCTTGATTCCTTTAATCTCATCACATGAAGCGACAAAGTTGATGACCAAAGGATGTCAAGTTTATGTGATTGTGGTAATGAATACAACTGCCATGGAACCTATGTTAGAAAATATCCCCGTGGTATGCGAATTCCCAGATATATTTCCTCAAGAATTGACGGGATTGCCACCGGAGAGGAAAATTGAATTTGTGATTGAATTAGCTTCTAGAACAGAGCCGATCTCGAAGGCACCTTATAGGATGTCCCTTCGGAGTTGAAAGAGTTAAAGGTGCAAATGCAAGAGCTATTAGATAAAGGATTTATTTGATCAATTGCTTCATCATGGAGAGCACCGATGTTGTTTGTGAGGAAAAAAGGATGGATCCTTGTGTTTATATATTGATTATAGACAGCTGAACCAAGTAACTATCAAGAACAAGTACCCGTTGCCGAGAATTAACGATTTATTCGATCAGTTGCAAGGAGCTTATGTGTTCTCTAAAATAGACCTGAGGACTGGTTATCATCAATTAAGAGTTAAGAAAGAGGACATACCGAATACAGCTTTTAGAACGAGGTATGGGCATTACGAGTTCATCGTTATGCCTTTTGGATTGACCAATGCTCCAGCTGCATTTATAGATTTAATACATCGAGTGTTCAAGGAATTCTTGGATAGGTTTATTATAGTTTTCATTGATGATATTCTGATTTACTCAAGGAATAACGAAGAGCATAGAAGGCATCTGAGGATTGTCTTGCAGACTTTGAGGGGACACTCGCTTTATGCTATGTTTAGCAAATGCGAGTTCTAGTTGAATAAAGTGGCGTTTCTTGGACATGTAGTATCCGGAGAAGGAATTGTTGTAGACCTTGCGAAAATTGAAGTCATTATGAATTGGCCTAGACTTACTACGGTTACGGAAGTCCGGAGTTTCCTAGGACTGGCTGGTTATTACCGACGCTTTGTGGAAAAGTTTTTATCTATAGCCATTCCATTGACGAGGTTGACTAAGAAGGAAAGAAACGAAGTTTGAGTGGATGGAAAAGTGTGAAAGAAGCTTCCAAGAGCTTAAGCATTGGTTGACGACCGCACCAGTATTGACGATCTCATCAGGACCTGGAAGCTACGAGATATATAGTGACGCTTCGCTAAAGGGACTAGGCTACGTACTAATGCAACATGGAAGAGTGGTCGCCTATGCGTCACGATAACCAAGACCTTACGAGATGAATTATCCAACTCATGACTTGGAATTAGTTGCGATGATTTTTGCCCCGAAAATCTGGAGGCATTATTTGTGTGGCGAAAAATTATAGATTTATATGGACCACGAAAGCTTGAAATATCTCTTTTCCCAAAAGGAATTAAATATGAGACAACGCTGGTGGCTGGAATTGCTTAAAGATTATGTGACATTCTGATTTCCAGTCAATTTCAGACTCATTAATGAGAAATGAATCAAGAGATGTATTTCAATCGTATCTCGCTCGAATTTGATCAATTCGAGTAGACTGGTAAAAAGGAAAAGGCTAACGCGAGACGAGATACGTGGACCTAGGGAATTCGGACAAGAAATGGCGCTTTGACCATAAGGATTGTCGAGAGGATATTTAGAACCACAAAAAGGTCGATCTAAGAATGATTAAGGAATGCCTTGCGAGTGTCATATGATTGGAGCGCGGGTGATGTCGCTTAACCAACATATGATTTGCAAAATTTTCCTAAATCGGACAGTGACGATCGAGACCTTAGGGACAAGTGATAGACACTCACAATTACATGATAACCAGAGCCGCCACGAATTGACGAGCCCTAAATGTGATGAGAATCACAGGGTCGATACGCGTAAGATCTACAAAAGCCACCCGTCTATTCGAGATAAGCTGGAACCACGTCTAATAGAGAAAACCATCATAAACGAGTCTTGAAAATTTTGAAATAGAGAATCAAGAATTCCACCGATATTCGGATTGGTCGTTGCCCTATCGAAGAGTTTTGGAGCGAAAAAAATGACGTTCTGAACGTCAGGGGCTAAAATTTCTCTTTTGCTCCTCAAGCTTAAAGCCTTACCCATGCATTTGAAGAAGGGCATTTTGGACTTTAAACCCCTCAAGGCTGCCGAACACAAGGAGGATTATTGGCCATTGGATCAAACTTGATTGACATGAGGGACAAGGGTAAATAGATGGGGTAAAGACTAATCAAGTCCAACTTTATGCAACTACCATTCAACCCCTTTGACTCAAGCCTTGTATATGGCAAATTTTCACTCTCTCTCCTCACTCATTGACCATCCATACACCCCCATAGCTCTCGAAACCTCTTCTTTTTCCTCTTGCTTTTTCTGCCCGACGCTTTACCAGATTTGTCGCCTCACTTCGCCGCCAACGACGACCTCCTCCGGCCACCGTTTGACCACCGACCAATCATACTGACCTAGCCCTACGTCTTGCCGACCTCTTCGAAGTGGAAGCATGGCATTTGGACCACCGAGGAGCTCCGGCCAAGAGTTTTTTCGGAAGTCGACAGAATAGAGCTCAACCTGAGGTAGGTTCGGTTTCTAACCCTTTTGGAGGCCGAAATGTTGGATTTTTGAGGTCAAATTTTATGGAGGTCTAGAGGACATCTGTATGAATCTGTGATAAAAAGTTGGGAGTGATTTGAAGAAGTTTTGACCTCGAATCGGTCTTGTAAACCTTGCACAGAAAACTGTCGGTACTGACTTTGGAGGAACCGGCGACTTTTGACGGAATTTCGACAGCGACGCAAATTCAAACCCTCGGTAAGACCCTTAGACCCCTTAGATAGACATGTTAAGAGGTAGGATGATGATTAAATGATGGATTTGGAGTTGATTTAGGGCTGGACAAGTTCGGTTTGCATAGAACCGAGAAGAATCGGTTTGGTTCTGTGCAAGGCCGAACCTTTGAGGGCTGATGGCTAGTGATTTTGAATCCCAAATTGGTGATTAAGACATGTTAAGATGATGAGGGTTATGTTATGGATGATTGTGATTCATGGATTGAGGAATTGGGCAAAGAAAATTGATGAATTGGTTGAATATTTTAGGTTGCGCGTTGAATTGAACCTTTGGATTGTGTGGCCGAGACTTTGAGGCACTTACAAGAAGAATTTTGTGTTGTCAAACGCAAGGTAAGGGAATTCTAAACTTAGGATAGGAAGATTGGACTCAATTGAGCGACTCGAGGATTCAAGTGATCGATTTATGAGAATTTTTCTAAAGGATAGCTCCTAATTTATCCTAAGTGGTTATAAGAGGGTTATGTGTGCTATTATTTGTGTTTAAATCATTTACCATGTTGAATGTCATTGATTGTCTTGCATGCCATGAGTATTCATATTGTACATGAGTTGCACTTGTTGATTTATCTATGAATTGAATTGAGAAGCATGGCATGAGCATGACATGGCGAGGCCCTGAAGCGTACAAGACATGAGGCGGGAGATGGATACCCTGATGCGATGTAATCACGGGGTGGAGTTGATGTTGTGTGGCGCCCTGATGCGATCTAATTGCGGGGTTGAGATGGCCACGGTCTTGATGCGATCTAATCGCGGGACGGAGGTATGAGGTGATGTATTGGCTTGGAGATTCATTGAAACCTGATGCGTTTATACGGATTGCCAATGACGGTCTGATGGGTTTACGTGAACCGAGCCTGATGCAATCTAATCGCGGGTTGGAGAATGAGGCAAGCAAGAAGAGGTGGTTGTGGCGAAATGGCAGGATGAGGTGTGCATGATCATTTGAGTGTGACATGGTGTCATAGTTGCATGCCCATCATCTGTGTGTCACTATCTTTATTTGCATGTGCATGTATGATTATGAGTTTGGGATTTTGGGATAGATGACTTCCTGAGTGGATGATCAGTCTAACCTAGGGTTAGGACTCCTTTACTAACATGTGTATCTCACCCCTTTAGGGACCCTCATTTTTACAGATCCTAGGTCTTAGGTATGTGGCCTATTCGTTTTGGGGATCCCAAGGAGATGATGGCATATTTTGACGAGTTTCCGAATAATCAGGGGAACATTTATGTGAGGAAGTGTACGGTTGTGTGGGTTGACGATGGTAGCCCGGACTGGAAGCATCATAGGTTCGAGGCATGGTTTAAGAAGATCAGAGATGAGTCGATTGGGCCGCTGAAGCCCCACGAGATACCCCAGGGAGTTATCCCTGATTGGTGCCAGACCGCTGGGGAGCAGGAGCTACCAGAGAGGTTTGTAGTCGGTTCTAGAAATGGGCCGGAGAAGACCCCGACCTTGGAGTTCACTAAGGACGAGGTGATTATCATGGAAGCGACCGAGATGGATCTCGCAGAGATGTCACAGGAGGCGACCATAGAGGATTCTATCGAGGTCCGTTTCGAGATATTCTCTGAGTATGAGCCGATGGAGGATGCCGAGGACACCGAGGATTCCAACAGTTCATCTTAGGATTCCAATTCGTTGGCTTGAGCTTTTGGAGGCGATCCGACCCTGTTTCTTTTGGATGTTGATGATGGTCATTATTTTTTTTATGTGCTTATCCCGTCGCCCCTTGCCTAGCGGATTGTAGTAGTCGGTATTTGTACGAATAGTATGTTATGATTTATGATAGTTATTGTGCTATCCAGGTCCCATTAACTTATATTTTGTACGTGGGTTTAATTGAGTACCGCTTCCGCATGCTTAGTGTATATATATTATCTCTCGACTTATTTGTGGATCTTGGGACCGTGAGAGATGTGTTGTTTTGCTTGTAAAGATGTTCGTGTGCTCGTGCGCGCATGCGCGGTGTGTAATATCCCCGCCTTGCTTGATATCATAGCAAGGTCAGCTCGATCCAAAGTTGGTTGAGGACTGGAGTAATAAGAAGGATTAAGTTGGGACAAGAACGGATAACAAGACCTTAGGAGACTGGTTAAGATAAGGTATGGGGTGTATAGTGTGTGACCTGGTACTTAGGGTGAGTGTTTGACCTTGGTAGGGTTGTGGAAATGCATTAGGATTAAGTTCCCTGCTTGGGATTGAAGGTCATTTCTGGACTCTAGTTTGTTTAAGGAATGAAAGTGATTGGTTTTAGTGAATCACTGAAGTGAATAGAACTGAGAAATAGCCATAGGCTGTTTGTTGAAATGTTTCTGGAGTCTGTGGTATGGAGTATTGTTGGATTATAACCGTTTCTATTAAAGGGTAGTTAGTAGCTTTGGATTTGAATGATTGAGTAAGTTACTAACTCCTCGCTGAACTTGTGGTGGACCAGGTTCGATAGGAAGTGATAAAGATGAGCAACCCATTCAGAAGGTCTGGAAGAACCAAAGGCGGAGCTTCTAGCTCGAGGTCGCTTGTCGCTGAAGATCCAAGAATGGATGGCATGTTGAGGGCGCTGGAAAGAATTGGCGACATGATTGATAGGCAGGCTCAGGATCGAGACGCTGCCATCGTCCAGGCAGTAGGAGCTGCCATAGCAGCCGTCAATGCCAACAATGGCAATAATGGTGGAAATGGAAGTCAAGGTGAACCGAACCAGAGTAACGAAGCTGTAAACACCCAAGAGGGAATCGTCGTGGCTAGACAGATGGGCCAACTAGTAGAGCAGTTCATAAAGTTGAAGCCAACTCAGTTCGATGGGATTGGAGATCCTGAGTTAGCACCCAGGTAGATCGAAAAGTTAGAGAAGGCTTTTGAGGTGCTGAAATGCACCGATGAGGAGAAGGTACTATTAGCAGTGTATCAGCTGGAGGGTACAGCGAATGATTGGTGGGCTGCCACCAAGGACGGAGTCTTCCCTGAAATAACGGCCTTAAACTGGAACGCCTTTAAGACGGCATTCAATGACAAGTACTTTTCAGAAACGGCCAGGGAAAGGAAGCAGGTGGAATTCCTGCAGTTACGTCAGAACCAACTGACGATAGACCAGTATGAGGCCGAGTTCTCGAGGCTGTTGAGATATGCACCACGATCTGTGGAGGACCCTCAGGAGAAAGCAATAAGATTTAAGGATGGTATGAGGCCCGAGCTCCGTAGCCAGATGATTGCTCTGAATTTCAGGACCTACAAGGAGATCTACGAGCGGGGCCAGATGATTGAAAGAGACCTGAAAGAGAGAAACACCGCAACTGAATCGCGGTTTATGTCCTTCAGAGATAACCGCCAAATGGGCAAAAGATCGATGGCGAACAATAGGCGTTTTATGCCTCCTGTACGAAAGGATATTGTGAAGCCACGGAATTCCCTAAATTGGAGCTGCAAACTTTGTGGTAGGAGGCATGGAAATGGACCGTGCCCGATAAGGACCGGAGCTTGCTTTAAGTGTGGTCAGCTGGGCCACCAGATGAGGATGTGCTCGAATCAAGCTTCGACAAGTCGACCGCAAGGACAGAGACCGCAAGCTGGACCGTCGACTGTAACCCCTCAAATCGAGCAGAACCGACCACCGGCACAGGGAAGAGTATATGCAATAGCCCGCAGAGAGGCGAAGGAGACACCAAGTGTGGTCATAGGTACGGTTTACTTGTGCAACCAAGCTGCATACGCATTGTTTGACCCTGGTGCCACGCATTCGTTTGTGTCTGCTCGGTTTGCTGAATTAGTGGGGATGAAATTGAAACCATTGAACATAATTCTGCATATTGCCATACCGTTAAAGGATAATGTATTGGTTTCAATGGGTTGTACTCATTGCGAGATTTTGATTGGAGGGAGTAAAGAGAGTATTGACCTAGCTATACTACCCATATACGATTTGACGTAATCATAGGAATGGATTGGTTGGGTAAGCAGGAGATAGTAGTGGACTGTGGTAGTAAGATAATCCGGTTTTACTCGAGAGGCCGCCCTAGCTTTGAATTGGTGGGAAGTCGAGGAGGAATCTCGATTCCCTTAATCTCATCTTTAGAAGTAACTAAGTTGATGTCTGAAGGGTGTCAGACATACTTAGTGCAGTAATGGACACGACTATCGAAGAGCCAAAGTTAGAGAATATCCCTGTAGTGCGTAAATTTCCTTATGTGTTTCCCTAAGAGTTGCCAGGATTACCACCGAAACGGGAAATAGAATTTGTGATTGAATTAGCCCCTGGAACAGAGCCGATTTCGAAAGCACCTTATAGGATGTCCCTGTCAGAACTGAAAGAGTTAAAGGTACAGATGCAGGAGCTGCTGAATAAAGGATTTATCCAACCAAGTGCTTCACCGTGGAGAGCACCAATGTTGTTCGTAAGGAAGAAGGATGGGTCTTTGCGTTTATGCATCGACTATCGACAGCTGAACTAAGTGACAGTGAAGAACAAGTACCCACTATCGAGGATTGACGACCCGTTTGATTAGTTGCAAGGAGCGGCGGTATTTTCGAAGATTCACCTGAGGACAGGGTATCACCAGTTGAGGATTAAGAAGGAAGACATACCTAAGACTGCCTTTAGGACGAGGTATGGTCATTATGAATTCACGATGATGCCATTCGGATTGACTAACGCCAAAGCTACATTCATGGACCTGATGCATCGAGTATTTAAGGAATTTTTGGACAGATTCGTCATAGTCTTTATTGACGATATCTTGATTTACTCGAGGAGCGAAGCAGAACATAAAGAGCACTTGAGGACTGTACTGCAGACTTTGAGGGAGCATTCGCTCTGCGCAAAGTTGAGTAAATGTGAGTTGTGGCTGAACAGGATAGCATTTTTTGGTCATGTGGTGTTTGGTGAAGGAATCGCAGTGGATCCTGCGAAGGTCAAGGCTGTAACACATTGGCCTAGACCTACTACGGTCACTGAAGTCAGAAGTTTCTTGAGATTGGCAGGATACTACAGACGTTTTGTGGAGAAATTCTCATCCATAGCCATCCCATTGACGCGATTGACGGAGAAGGAAACGAAGTTTGAATGGACTTACAAATGTGAAAGGAGGTTTCAAGAGCTCAAGCATAGACTGACAACCGCGCCAGTACTGATAATTCCATCAGGACCGGGAGGTTACGAGATTTACAGCGATGCTTCGCTGAAAGGATTGGGCTGTGTGTTGATGCAGCATGGAAGAGTAGTAGCCTACGCATCCAGACAATTGAGGCCACATGCAATGAACTACCCAACTCATGATCTGAAGTTAGCGGCAATTGTATTTGCTCTAAAGATTTGGAGACATTACCTATGTGGCAAGAATTTTCAGATCTACACCGACCATCAGAGCTTAAGGTATCTGTTTTCCCAGAAAGAGTTGAATATGAGACAGCGTAGGTGAATGGAGCTATTAAAGGATTATGATTGTGATATCCTATATCACCTTGGGAAAGCAAACAGAATAGCAGATGCGCTGAGTCGAAAATCGAGCATCGTCTGTCTGCTAGTAAAGGGTTGGTTGATGATTGAGAATTTAAGAGATTCTGAGTTCAGACTAAAGGTTAGCCAGTTGTCCAGCTTAATGGCTATATTGAGGGTGGAACTTGAGGTCTAGGAAGGAATAAAGACCTTGCAATCTACGGACCCAGAGATTCAGAAGATCCTTGAGATGGATGCGACCAAGAGGAAACCCGAGTTTCAGGTATCTGAGGACGGAATTCTGAAGTTCCGAGGACGATTGTGCGTGCCAAAAGATGAAGGACTCAGGGAAAGGATTTTATTAGAGGCTCACATGAGCAATTATAGCATCCACCTTGGAAGTACGAAAATGTATCAGAACTTGCGACAACACTATTGGTGGAACGGGATGAAAGTGGACGTAGCAAAGCATGTGGCTAAGTGTTTGACGTACCAGCAAGTGAAAGCGCAACACTATAAGCTTGGAGGACTATTACAGCCACTGGAGATTCCAAAATGGAAGTGGGAGCATGTGACTATGGATTTTGTGATGGGACTCCCAAGGAGCCAGCGAGGTCACAACTCTATATGGGTAGTCGTGGACAGACTGACCAAGTTTGCACATTTCATCCCGGTGCGAAAGCACTTCGCTATGGATAGGTATGCAGAGCTATACATGAGGCAAATAGTGAGGCTGCACGGAGTGCCTGTGACGATTACCTCGGATAGGAATCCCAAATTCACGACGAATTTTTGGAAGAGTTTGGAGGAGGCTATGGGAACCCGACTGCAGTTTAGTACGGCGTACCATCCACAGACGAACGGACAGTCGAAAAGGACAATTCAGACGCTTGAGGACATGCTGCGAGCATGCGTCATAGATTTTAAAGGTGGATGTGAAGATTAGCTATATTTGGTGGAATTTGTGTACAATAATAACTACCAGCAGAGCATCCAGATGACACCATTTGAAGCACTTTATGGAAGGGCCTGCAGAACCTCGATTTGTTGGGATGAGGTTGGAGAAAGGAGTATCACAGGCCCAGAGTTAGTAGAGCAATCGATGGATGCAGTGAAAATAATTCGGGATAGACTGAAGACGGCTTAGAGTTGTCAGAAGAACTATGCGGATAAGCGGCGTAAGCCTTTAGAGTTTCAAGTGGGCGATCACGTCTTCCTCAAAGTGTCACCGATGAGAGGACTATCGCAATTCGGAAAGAAGGGTAAGCTGAGCCCAAGGTATGTAGGCCCATTTGAGATACTGGAGCGGATTGTAACCTTAGCCTACAGACTTGCCCTACCGCCTAATCTATCTCAGGTGTTTAATGTGTTCCATGTGTCGATGCTGTAAAAGTATGAACCAGATCCAACACATGTGCTGGACTATGAAGCCATAGAAGTGGACGACAGAGTGTCCTATGTGGAGAAGCCGATAAGGATCGAGGACCAGAAGGAGTAAATCCTCAGGAATAAGAAGATTACACTGATCAAGGTAGTATGGGAGCACCATGGAACTAATGGTGCCACATGGGAGAACGAAGAGACGATGAGGCAACAACATTCCCATTTATTTGAGTAATTAAGTGTAATGTAAATTTCGGGGAAGAAATTTTTGTAAGTGGGGAAGAGTTGTGACATTCTGATTTTTCTGTCAATTTCAGACTCATTAATAAGAAATGAATCTAGAGATGTATTTCAGTCGTATATTGCTCGAATCTGATCAATTCGAGTAGACTGACCAAAAGGGAAAAGCTAACGCGAGACGAGATACATGGACCTAGGAATTCAGGTGAGAAATGGCGCTTTGACCATAAGGATTGTCGAGGAGATATTTAGAACCACAAAAAGGCCAATCTAAGAATGATTAAGGAATGCATTGCGAGTGTCATACGATTGGAAAGCGAGTGATGCCGCTTAACCAACGTATGATTTACAAATTTTTCCTAAATTGGATAGTGACGATCGAGACCTTAGGGACTAGTGATAGACCCTCACAATTACATGACAACCAGAGCCTCAATGAATTGACGAGCCCTAAATGTGATGAGAATCACAGGGTCGATACGCGTAAAGTCTACAAAAGCTACCCGTCGGTTCGAGATAGGTTGGAACCACGTCTGATAGAGGAAACCATCAGAAACGAGTCTTGAAAAATTTGAAATGGAGAATCAAGAATTCCAACAATATTCGGATTGGTCGTCGCCCTATCGAAGAGTTTTGGAGAGAGAAAAACGACATTTTGAACGTCGGGGGTAAAATTACTCTTTTGCCCCTCAAGCTTAAAGCCTTGCCCATGCATTTGAAGAAAGGCATTTTGGACTTTAAACCCCCTTAAGGCTGCCGAACACAAGGAGGATTATTGGCCATTGGATCAAGCTTGATTGACATGAGGACAAGTGTTAATAAATGGGGTAAAGACTAGTCAAGTCCAACTTTATGCAACTACCATTCAACCCCTTTGACTCAAGCCTTGTATTTGGCAAATTTTCACTCTCTCTCCTCACTCATTGACCGGCCATACACCCCCATAGCTCCCGAAACCCCTTCTTCTTCCTCTTGCTTTTTCTGCCCGTCCCCGACCATATCTACTGCCTCCCTTCGCCGCCGTCGACGACCTCCTCCGGCCATCGCCTGACCACCGGCCGATCATACTGACCTAGCCCTACTTTTTGCCAACCTCCTCGAAGCAGAAGCATGACATTTGGACCATCGAGAAGCTCTGGCCAAGAGTTTTTTTGGAAGTCGACAGAATCAAGCTCAACCTGAGGTAGGTTCGGTTTCTAACCCTTTTAGAGGCCGAAATTTTAGAGTTTTGAGGTCAAATTTTATAGAGGTCTAGAGGACATCTGTACGAATCTGTGGTAAAAAGTTGGGAGTGATTTGAAGAAGTTTTGATCTCGAATCGATCTTGTAAATCTTGCACAGAAAACAGACGGTACTGACTTTGGAGGAACCGGCGACTTTCGATCGAATTCCGGCGGCGACGCGACTTCAAACCCTCGATAAGACCCTTAGACCCTTAGGTAGACATGTTAAGAGGTAGGATGATGATTAAATGGTGGATTTGGAGTTGATTTAGGGCTGGACAAGTTCGGTTCTATGCGAGGCCGAACCTTTGAGGGCTGATGGCTAGTGATTTTGAATCCCAAATTGGTGATTAAGACATGTTAAGATGATGATGGTTATGTTATGGATAATTGTGATTCATGGATTGAGGAATTGGGCAAAGGAAATTGATGAATTGGTTGAATATTCTAGGTTGCGCGGTGAATTGAACCTTTGGATTGTTTGACCGAGACTTTGAGGCACTTGCAAGAAGAAATTTGTATTGTCAAATGCAAGGTAAGGGAATTCTAAACTTAGGATAGGAAGATTGGACTCAATTGGGCGAGTCAAGGGTTCAAGTGATCGATTTATGAGAATTTTTCTAAAGGATAGCTCTTGATATATCCTAAGTGGTTATAAGAGCGTTATGTGTGTTATTATTTGTGTTTAAATCATTTATCATATTGAATGTCATTGATTGTCTTGCTCGCCACGAGTATTCAGATTGTGTCTGAGTTGCACTTGTTGATTTATCTACGAATTGAATTAAGAAGCATGGCATCAGCATGACATGACGAGGCCCTGAGGCGTACGAGACGCGGGTCGGAAGATGGATACCCTGATGCGATGTGATCGCGGGGTGGAGTTGATGTTGTGTGTAGCCCTGATGCGATCTAATTGCGGAGTTGAGATGGCCACGGTCCTAATGCGATCTAATCGCGGGACGGAGGTATGAGGTGATGATATTGGCCTGGAGATTCATTGGAACCTAATGTGTTTACGCGGGTTGCCAATGACAGTCTGATACGTTTACGCGGACTGAGCCTGATGCGATCTAATCGCAGGTTGGAGAATGAGGCAGGCAGGAAGAGGTGGTTGTGGCAAAATGGCAGGATGAGGTGTGCATGATCATTTGAGTGTGACATGGTGTCATAGTTGCATGCCCATCATCTGTGTGTCACTATCTTTATTTGCATATGCCTGTATGATTATGAGTTTGGGATTTTGGGATAGATGACTGCTTGAGTGGACGATCAGCCTGACCTAGAGTTAGGACTCCTTTACTGAGATGTGTATCTCACCTCTTTGGGGACTCTTATTTTTACAGATCCTAGGCCTTAGGAACGTGGCCTATTCGTTTTAGGGATCCCAAGGAGATGACGGCATATTTTGACGAATTTTCGGATAGTCAGGGGAACATTTATGTGAGGAAGTGTACGGTTGTATGGGTTGACGAGGGTAGCCCGGACTGGAAGCCTTATAGGTTCGAGGCATGGTTTAAGAAAATCAGAGATGAGTCGATTGGGCAGCTGAAACCCCACGAGGTCCCCTAGGGAGTTATCCCTGATTGGTGCTAGACCGCTAAGGGGCAGGAGCTGACAGAGGAGTCTGTAGTCGGCTCTAGAAATGGGCCGGAGAAGGCCCCGACCTTGGAGTTCACTAAGAACGAGGTGATTATCGTGGAGGCGACCGAGGAGGATCTCGCAAAGCCGTCACAGGAGGCGATCATGGAGGATTCTATCAAGGTCCGTTCCAAGACGTTCTCCGAGTATGAGCCGATGGTGGATGCCAAGGACACCAAGGATTCCAGCAGTTCATCTTAGGATTCTAGTTCGTTGGCTTGAGCTTTTGGAGGCAATCCAACCCTGTTTCTTTTGAATGTTGATGATGGTCATTATTTTTTTTATGTGCTTACCCCTCGCCCATTGCCTAGCGGATTATAGTAGTCGGTATTTGTACGAACAGTATGTTATGATGTATAATAGTTGTTATGCTATCTAGATCCCACTTAACTTATATTTGTTACGGGGATTTAATTGAGTACCGCTTCCGCATGCTTAGTGTATATATATTATCTATCGATTTGTTTGTAGATATTGGGACCACGAGAAATGTGTTGTTTTGCTTGCAAGGATGTTCACGTGCTCGTGCGCGCGTGCGCGGGGCGTGATAGATTATGACTACAACATTATGTATCATCCTGGAAAAGGGAATAGAGTCGCGAATGCACTTAATCGGAAATCAAGCATTGCACATCTGTTGGTTAAAGGATGGTCTTTTCTCGAAGGACTAAGAGACTCTAATTTCAAGCTAGAAGTTTGTCAAATATCTAGTTTGGTAGCGACCTTTGAGAGTAGAACCTGAGATCCAAGAAAGGATGAAACCCTTGCAACCTACAAACCCAGAAATTCAGAAGATGCTTGAGATGGATGTAACGAAAAGAAAGCCAGAATTCCAAGCGTCCGAAGACAGAATTTTTAGATTTCGAGGGCGTTTGTGTGTGCCCAACGATGAAGAGCTTAAGGAAAAAATTCTATCGAAAGCTCACTGAAATAATTATAGTATCCATCCAAGTAACACAAAAATGTATCAGAACTTACACCAATATTACTGGTGGAACGGGATGAAAGTGGCATGACTAAATATGTGGCAAAGTGTCTGACGTGTCAGCAGGTAAAGGCACACAACACGGTAAAGGCACAACACGGTAAGTCCGGTGGATTGCTACATTCCTGAATGGAAGTGGGAGCACGTGACCATGGATTTTATAACGGGGTTGCCAAGGAGTCAAAGAGATCACGATTCGATTTGGGTAGTCGTGGACAGACTGACCAAGTCTGCACATTTCATCCCCGTGCGAAAGGACTTCTCAATGGACAAGTATGCCAAGTTGTATATGCGTCATATAGTACGACTACATGGAGTACCCGTAACAATTATGTCAGACAGAGATCCTAAGTTTACAGCGAATTTTGGAAAAGTCTTCAGAAAGCCTTAGGAACTCGACTACAGTTCAATACGGCATATCATCCACAAACAGACGGACAATCGGAGAGAACGATCCAGACGCTTGAGGATATGTTACGAGCGTGCGTCATAGACGTCAAAGATGAATGGGAGGACCAGTTGCATTTGATGGAGTTCGCATATAATAACAGTTATCAGCAGAGTATTCAAATGGCACAATTCGAAGCACTTTATGGAAGAGCCTGTAGAACCCCGATTTGCTGAGACGAAGTCGGAGAGAGAAGTCTTACTGGCCTAGAGTTGGTAGAGCAATTGGTTGAGGCCGTAAAGATAATACGAGATAGGCTAAAGACGGCACAAAGATGTCAGAAAAGTTGTGCTGGCAAGCGACGCAAACCCTTGGAGTTTCAAGTTGGTGATCATGTTTTCCTTAAAATTTCACTGATGCGAGAACTATCTCGGTTTGGAAAGAAAAGAAAATTGAGTCCAAGGTATGTAGGTCCTTTTGAGATTTTGGAACAGATCGGGATCTTGGCCTACAAACTTGCCTTACCAGCTAATTTATCTCAAGTACATAACGTCTTTCATGTGTCAATGCTAAGGAAGTACAAGCCAGACCCGACGCATGTATTGGATTATGAGACTATCGAGGTAGATGACAGGGTGTCATATGTGGAAAAGCCAATCAGAATTGAAGATTGAAAGAAGCAAGTTTAGAGAAACAAGACGATCTCGCTGGTCAAAGTAATTTGGGAGCACCATGGGACCGAAGATGCTACGTGGGAAAGCGAAGAAACGATGAGACATCAATACCCCCATTTGTTTGGATAGTTGGGTTTATTGTAAATTTCGATGACAAAATTTTTTTAAGGAGGAAGAGTTGTGACATTCTAGTTTTTCATGTCATTTTGAGATTTATCAATGAAAACATATCTAACGATGTATTTCAGTCTTATTTCGCTCAGATCTGATCAATCTCGAGTTAATTGACTAAAAGGGAAAGGCTAACGCAAGACAAGGTACGTAGACCTAAGAAACTCGAATAGTAAAAGACACTTTGACTATAAAGATTGCCGATGGAGTATTTAGAACCATTAAAGGCCTATCTAAGAACGATTAAAGAATACATTATTAGTGTTATACGATTGGAGCATGGGTGATGTCGCTTAACTAATATATAATTTGTAAAATTTCCCTAAATCGAACAATGACAACCGAGATCATCGAAGCTAGTAATAGACCATCGTAATTACATGACAATCAAAATCGCCATGAACTAACGAGCCCTAAGTGTGATGAGAATCACAGAGTTGATATGCGTAACGTTTGCAAAAGCCGCTCATTAGTTCGGGATAATTTGAAATTTACATTTGACAGAGAAATGACCTAGAGATGAATCTCGAAATTGAAAAATGAAAAATGAATAATTCCAACATTCTGATCAAATTGGACGTCGCCTCGTCGAAGAAATTTGAATTTGGAAAAAAAAAATTGACATTTCGGACGATGAGAGCAAAATTACCATTTTGCCCTTTAAGGAGTAACTTCGTCTTAACCATTAAGGAAGGGCGATTTGATCAATTCCTAACCCCCTAACTGCTGAAATTACAAGGGTATAATTGCCATTGGATCGTTAAGATTTGATTAACTAAGGAAAAGTGTCAAACTTTTAGAGGTTTGGACATTAATAATCATTTTTTACCTACCATTCCTCTAAGTTGACCATTCAAATTAGTGTAAAGCTTCACTTCTCCTTGACACAGCCGAAAACCTTCTGCCCTCTCTCTCTTTAATTTTTCTTTCTTTTTCTTCTTCATTTCCTCCTTAGCCGCACCAGCCTTTGTCCGACCAGCCGCTGACCGCCACTTCGGCGCCATCGACCGCCCCCTCCAACGGCCACCTCACCTCGCGCCGGTCACCAACCGAACCCTCAGCCTCTCCCCTACAAGTTTCAGGTGGTATTTTGACCATTAGACGCCGGAGGAACTCCAACCAGCCTCCTTTCCAAAACTAGACAAATTCGGACGCAACTGAGAGTAAGCCTTCATTCGACCACTTTAAGACTTCGTTTCGCTTCAAATTTTCGGTGGAGACCTCTTAACTTATAGTACTAGTAGTGGCTAAGTATAATTAGTGAATTTGACGGAGTTTGGAAGGACAACCAAGGCCGTTTTATGGTGTTTTCCCAGGGACAGGTCTGACTGTCGGTGGACTCGAAGAAACCGGGACCGTTTGGTGGCTTTTGGGACGTCGACTCCCTCTAAAATCTTCGATGAGGCTCTTGTAGACATAGAACAACATGTTAGCGTATAGATTATGTGATAAATTAAGGTTTAAAGTGGAATTATGGGCTGTTTTGGGAGCTAGAGGGTAGAACCGAAAACTGCCTTATTTCGGTTTGTACAACCTGAATTCTTAAGGGCTGTTTGGGGTGTTGCCTTGCCTTAATTTTGTCGTTGAGACATATTAGGATATTAATTGATATGTTATTGAGGTGTATGCCTCGTGAATTGGTAAATTGAAAGAGAAAAATTGAATTAGGCGAATTTCTCTAGGTACGCGGCTGTCCTATTTTGGACCCCTAAAGCCGAATTCTTGGAGGAATTTTTACTGATTAAAGTTTAAGGTAAGGAGCTCCTAAGAATTTATTAGGAAGATAGTCCTCTACTGGACGAATTGGGATTGGTTTGGATTAATTCTATTATTGTGTGATTGTTCACTGTCGATCATTGTGATCAAGTGCAAGTTTTGTGTGCTCATTTAAGGTATATGCTTTATATCCTATGCCATCATGTGGGTGCTAAATCTTGCTGGCTTGCATACTATAGATTCATAACTTGGTGAACAAGTTTGTACTTGATAATGAAGTTTAAGTGGATAGAGAAACTGGCATGCTTGAGGACTTTTAGCACTCTGATGCGTTGGAATGCGGGGTTGTATTGACTGATATCTTGAGGCGTCAAGACGCAGGATAAGTTTTGCATGTGTCGACACGAGCCTGGTATGGCATGGGAAAACTTGAGGCATATAACGCATGTTTGTGGTTTGTCATGGTCTGAGACGTTTTGACGAGGGCAGGGATAATAAAAAGAATCGTTGTGATAGTACGTAGAGCTTGATATGATACTTTTGATGCGTGCCTTGAATTGAACTATATGATGTCCTAATGGTATACTATGATTATTGTCTACCACATGCTTTTCTTTAGTGCATTCTGATGATTATTTGCCTTATACTGTTGTTGACGTGCCTTTGTTCATTGTTTGTATTTATGTCTGGATGTACTGTCGTCCTAACTTAGATTTAGGACTTAACTTATTGATATGTATATCTCACCCCGTCGTGGGCTTAATTTTTCAGACCCCAATTCTTGAAGGTTGTTTTCGACCCGTTTAGGCAATCCTAAGGAGATGACCGCCTATTTTGATGAGTTCCCTAATGGTTAGGGTATCGTGTACGTTAGGAAGTGTACCGTTGTCTAGGTTGATGAGGGAGGTAAAGATCGGAAACTCTATAAGTTTGAGGCTTGGTTCCAAAGAGTCGGCGAGGTTACGACAGGTCCTTTGAAGTCCACGAAAGTACCCTGAGGAGTTGTACCCAGCTGGTGTCATTCTATTCGAGATGAGGTAGAGGTAGAGATTTCTGTGATAGGCTCAAGGAATGTGCTAGAGAAGACCCCTACTATGGAGAAAACCATCAAAGTGATAAAAGTTTCTATTTCGGAGGACGAGCTGAAGGATGCCATGATGGACGACTCGGTGAATGTACGCTCTGAGACCTTATCTAATTATGATCCTGACAAGAACGAGGACGAGGACGGAGCTAGTGGTCCGTCTTAGTGGGTTCTTGTCTTTAGGGATTGTCTTTTGGGAGAATGACCTTGAAGGTCTGTTGTCTTTTGAGATCTGGATTGGTCGTTGTCGTTTAGGATAGTCCCTGATCTTCCCTGGTCGTCTATAGGTCTAAGTTGACCTTGCATCTTTCGTATAAAAGGGGATCGCCTACCCTTTTCTTAGATATGCATGCAAGGTCTAAGTTGACCTTGCATGCATATCTCATATCACATGTACCGCGTGGGCCGTATCTTGGGACTTGAAAGAAAGGGGATCGCCTACCCTTTTCTCAGAAGGGCAGGTCCTGCCCTTGGAACCCGAGCAGTCCGTGTTATGAATGAACCACTCGAATCATTACTAAAAAAAATAAAACAAAAAACTCAAAAAGTTGCCCTTTAAAAACAGGAGATCTGGTCCGTCTGTCAAAAAACGAACGGCCCGGATCCCAAGAGCAGGCGATCTGGATCAAATCTGAAACAACCCAACTAAAGATTATATCTCTTTTTACCCTCCTTTTCTTATCAGAATATTCCTCTAAAGGTGTTCTTGTACTTCAAAATATTTCTTGCATAAAGTTCAATATTAATGTGAAATCATAGATGTACTTTAAGGCAGGGGATCCCCATGCTAAAAAAGAAAGCAAAGGACTCACTTGGGATTTATTTATGCCATTCACCGGCGTCCCCCGTCCGCCCCCCCCCCCCCCCCCAAAAAAAAAAAAAAACCCCTTTCTCTCTTCATCATTGTTTTTTTCCTTTTCTTCCTCCTTCACATTTCCAAATTAATCAAACACATTGGATCGATAATTGTTTCCGTCGGGTAAATAGTTGTCAAAATTCAGTATGAAGAGATCTCTTTATTCCTTTTTGCCTAACTTGAGCCCAAACTCACAAACACCAAGTAATCCCATCAATAAGAATCTGAAAACCCCCTCCATTTTGAGATACAAGCGAATCTGAAAAAACCCAAGGCAAGATTAAATCTCTTTTTGGCCCCCTTTTATTATAAGAATTTTTTTATCTAGGTTACATCATAGAAGTACTCCAAAGTCGATGTTTCCAGACATATGAGTTGCTCAAATGCAGAAGAACTAGAGACTAATAAAGTAAAGAGAGGGATCTGAATATTCATCGTACGGGAAACTGAAAGGATAGGTGATTCCAATGGGTGTCAATGGGTTGGGTCGGGCCTTCAATATACCCGACCCGAAACATGGTACATGCATTTGACCCGACCCGAAACAGCAAAGAAATAAACATGACCCGACAAAATGGGTCGGTTCGGTTCGAGTTTTGGGTCGGGTTTCCATGTTTAATTTTTTTTAATTTTTTTAACTGAACCTAATATAACATGCTCTTCTTTTCTGCACAGATCGGCGAAACAAAAACAACCAAGATCTTCACTTGAGTTCAATCCAGAGATTAATTAAGGGAAGGCTATGGTCCAACATAATCATAGATCAACGCATAAATTCTTCTGGGTCACCTATGAAAATCCTGAAGATCACTGAAAAAGAAGCTGACGAGCCCCGGAACAAAAAAACAAAAGCAAAATTACTCTATCTTCTGGAAAAGCAGGACCTAGAATTTCTGATCCTCAAATGCACAAGCCCAAGGCTTAAAACCATCTTCGGGAACCAATCCATCTTCAAGACTGAAGTGCATCTCCACTTCAACATTCTTCAATAGCATGAGCGGAAAGAGCGCTGATTTCCACGGTACCTTGCTTGCTGCAGTATCCACTCCAAGACCCAACCCACTGGCATCAAACTACTTTGCAACTCCCAGCCACTTGCCATTCTTTGAGAAACCTATGGACGCCAGGGGCTTACTCTCAAGATCAACAGCACAGATAACACTGTCAGCAACTCCAAACTTTTCACCATAACCCAAATAGTCGTTTTCAGTTGAAAACTTTCCAGTCCGTCCACATCCAAAGCTGCAAGAGCTTTCTCCAAGGTTTTCCACCAGTTCATCACCAGTCGACACACCGACACGACAAAGATGCTGCTTGTCATGGGGAGTGTCCTCCATTTCAACTGGCTGAGTTGAGACAATGTTGCAGCCAAAACAATATTTCCCCCCAATTATTCCAGCGTTAGCCCGTGCACCAGACCTGCAATAAGCAAACCCTTTCTCGTGAAGTGCGGGTCCTCGAAGCCCATTGCCTTCCACATTAAAATCTGCACAAAGGAATACGTGATCGCACCATCAGTTCAGTCGGCAAAACAAGAAAGATTAGAGACCTTATGACATATGCAAACTATTATACACTTGACACTTGGCAGAGACATACTTGATGGAAGAGCACAAAGTACCACGATACATACGCACATAGAACTCCATTGCACCATCTTCGACTGAGAAAAAAACTAGAGGGAAACATTCAGAACGTATGCCACACAATGAGGCAATTGAGGGATATTTCCCACAATGACCATCCATCTTATCTCTAAAAAAATTATACTAGTGACTCACATAACTTCGGACATCGTAACATACTTGACCCGGAAGACCATCGGTATTCCTTACATCTAGCCAAATGATGATGCATCGAACTAGTCCCTTGAGCATTAGAACAACCAACTGTTAAAACTGAATTCAACCAAATGATGATGCATCGAACTAGTTTCTTTCTACTTCTGATTTTAGGATTCATAGACGAAGACATCTAATGCACAAAAAAAAAAAGTGATAAAAACAACTAGATGCAGGTTAATAATCTTAGTAGAATTGTAGTCACATAAACCAGCAGAAGACTTTGGACTAAACAAAGGGAAAATACTTGCACAAGTTGAAAAGTTGAAGCCGCTAGACTATCTGGAATGGAACCCACAAGCTGATTATTGATAAGTCCTTGCAAAATGCAATTTAACAGAAGATAAGTGTGTTTACTTTATATGTCTATTAATTTGATAATTCCACAAACTTGCCCTAAATCCCAATTTTATACTCTACAAAATTTGCCAAAAGTTCCAATCAATCCAGCTCCCTTTCCCACGCAGCAGGCCATCAAGCTATGAATTGATGGTCACTGAATGCAAGAAATGTCACTACCTTCCTTCCCTTCTCTACACAAAATGTACAGATGAGAAAGCACCACCCAATGTCATCTTCCCGCTGTTGCGGCGAAGAGTCACCCTATACCGGACTTTCGAGTTTTGTCAATAGTACATGATAACTATGATACAAATTGAAAATCCCGCGACGGGTGCAAAGCTCTTATGATAATCTCCATCGAGAGCCGCTAACGTTCATCCGTCGGCCAAACTACACTACTCTGTTTTCTTCTACCGCAAGTATAAACTCAACAAAATTCATCACAATCCAACCTAAATGAGAAAGCTGAAAGAAAAAACAACGAAGGATTATATACCACTACAAGAATTTTACCTATTTTGTCTTCCAAAGCAGCTTTTGCTCCTTCCGAACAAACCGATTTCGGCTTTAGCTAAAAGTTAAAAAAGAGTCCTGAATTAACAAAGAGAGACCTCATATGAAAGACATAATCAGAAATATACGCCGCATTAGCCAAAGATAGAATGGCACAAGGCAATCTGGAGGAGGAGGAGAACAAGTACGGAAGGATGACTCCGATTTCGCGGAGGAAGACGACGGCGCCGACGTCGAGTCTCGTCGTCAGCAAGAAATCAAGCCTTCCAATACTCAGAAGCGCGACGGAGTGACTAGCGCCAATAGAGATGAGAAGCATGGGCCCCCGTTTATGGAGCCCATACAAGAAGGATGTCAAATATCAATGGTATGTACTCTCTTCTCTCGCCCACCTTCACTTATTTATTGCTGATTACAATATGCGATTCTATAACAAATTAGAAAATGGCGTACTGTCTTGCTTAAAAATGTCTCAATATAACGGGTTATATCCTAAATCGACACAGAAAATAGAAAAATAGATGACACACGAGTTTACTCAAGTTTACCAAGAATAGGACTAAGTCATGCAAAGGAATTTCACTATAATATTTAGGTCTACACCACATCTACTCGTTACAATAATTTCTTATACTAGCACTATATATATGACTTAAAAATGGGCCAAAACCTAAGCCTATTCGAATCCTTTTAATCATACAACAAACGATCCAACTTAAATACAAGCATAAACTCGATATTGTTTTAGAGGTGCTTCCCTAAGCTCCAGCTCATTCACTAGCAAGCGGGGCAACCGTCCGCTAATCAATGAGCGGAACCCCCACCCGCTGACTGGGCAGCGGATCCCCATCATTCCATATGCAGGGGTCCCATGTCGTTGATTCATACTTTAATTTTTTTAAGCCCGCGTGGGTATGCCCAATATGAGAAACAAGGTTATTCGCCAACTCCAACACAGTATGCATTTAAATCCCACAATAGAAACTTTCCTAAAAGAAAATGTTATTCCTGCTTGATGGATTTGATTGAGGATTTGATTACGCCAATTAAAAGGCAAATCAATCGTTGCCAATATTACATTGACAGATTGACAATCAAAGAATATACTTTTCTATTCTACAAAAGTAAACAAAGCAAATGGTATATCTCTTTGGGAATTGATCGTACTTAGGTTACGTTCATTCAGAAATTTCAAAATATCTCTCTCCAAAAAAAGCTCTCTCTCTTTAGTAGGTTCTCACGAAGAACAAGAACAAGAGATTGCCGGATCATTTTCTCGTCTGCATACTCGAGATTCTTAATCCGTGGTTTTGAGGTATTTCCGCTATACGTGATTTACTTCGTTGATCGGTGATACAAGTGGTTTCTTGGGCATGTGGTTTTGAGTATGATTCATACGTATATGTACGTATATGTCCGTTTGATTGCTGTATAATAGAAATTCGCACGTTTCGATTACGAATCCATATGTTCAGTTTATGTGTATGAAGATTTATTTCGTTCTGCCGTTTTGTATAGATCTCGTTTTAGTGTTTAGTGTGCTAAACCTAACATTGGTATCGGAGCCAGGTTGTTCTTGTGTCCTAATCATGTTTACATTAGTTAATCGCGATTAAACCTCGTATACAATTTTCTATACGTACTATTCCCGAGTATCCTTTTTTGTTCTGTACAGTAAAAATCGTTTTTGAATATACCAAACGAACGGGCTCGACGAGACGAGAAAAACGAGTGGTCGATCGCCGCTAGAGGACGCCGGACGACGCCGCATGTGCCGGTGAAGCCCGCTGCACGTGGGCTTCACGCCTCTGTTTTGGGTCGGGTTCTGACCCGATCCTCGATCCGACCCGTTCCACTTTTATTTTTATTTATTTATTTATTTATTTAATATTTAAAAAAATCGAGAAATTGGATATTGGTCCCTGACTTTTTTGGGAATTTACTTTTTGATCCATGAACTTTTGGTAAATTGCAAATTAATCCCCAAACTTTTGAGAAATTACAAATTGATCCCCAAACTTTTGGAAAATTGCAAATTGATCCCCGAACTTTTGAAAAATTACCTATTGATCCTCGAAATTTTGGGAAATTGCATAATGGTCCTTGAACTTTTGGGAAATTACGTTTTGATCCCTAAGTTTTTCGGCAAATAGTTATATGATCATTATTTATCTGAGAAATATTTTAACGGACCCCATTGAATGTATAATATCTTGTAAACTCTCATTGTGTTGATATTTGTACCATGGATTATGAGTAATCCTCTTATCGTTTCGGTATAAGTTACAGAAACGATGGTGCGAATGATGCGTACTCCTTTTATTGTGAGGACAAGAGCCCAAAAAGCCAAACTTAAGAGTTTGTGCTGCGAGTTAGAGGACGACATGATTGTCGCTTTTGCTGATAGTCTGCAAGAAAGTTACATGAACTTTCTCCATAACCTATGGGAGAGGAACTGTTGCCCGAAATATAAAAAACTACTTGAAGCCTTCATAAGGGAGGACTTGAAGATTCAGGCATTAAAGACAGTTACTCGTTCGATGAACGCCAGAGCGTGCAGGAGTGCACCATCAAGCAAGTCAAATAGACTTGCTAAGCAGTTGGCCCTATGTAGTATTTCTCAACATGAGCTACCAGAACGTTTTTATGACACTCTCCCTATCAAGAAGAAAAGGATTCGTTGAAGTGTTGTACTTTTTATAAGCTGCCTTGTTTTGGGACCTTTTATCTTTCCGTTGTTTGACGATTGTTTATTTATTTATTTATTTTTCAAGACATTATTTTTTGGTGATGTTTTTGGACTTACATTATGGACTTTTGATGAGTATTGAATAATGCATGGCAGCTATTATGTTTTATATTGAATAAATGCCATGTTTATGTTTTAAGTATGAGTTCTATTAGTTTGCGTAACTATTAAAAGAACTCGATTTATATGAGTAATTATGTTAACGGTAATTTCAAATTAGGCTCTTTAGACGATGATTGGGAATGTAGTGAACTCTCGAATCTTAAGGCCTTTTGTGAAGTTAATAGTTAATATAATTAATCAATATAAATCTAAGTGCATAAGAACTAGACATTAAAAGTTTCGTGCAAATAGTGTCTAAGGAACTTTGTGTTCTTATTCGACTTCAGCAACAAGGAATATCGTGGCTGAGCTAAACAAGGGAGAAAAACTGAACGGCGAAAACTATGAGATTTGGAGCATGAAAATACAATATTTTCTAGAGGAACAGGAAGCACTAGAAACCTTGAACCAGATTATGGATGAACCTGAAGAGGGCACCACTACGCAGCATCGCGGAGATAGAGATGCTTTTGTCGCTTGGAAAAGAAAGAATTCTTTAGATTGCATTACGTTGCTAAGTAGCATGAAAAATGATATCATGAGAGAGTTTAGGCGCTTTGAAAATGCCAAGGATATGTGGGATGCACTGAAGGCCAGGTTTGGTTAAACTTCTGTGACCAAACTAAGACAACTCACTATAAGGTTTGACTCATACAAAATACGTCATGGCCATAACACAAAACAACATCTGAGGCGGATGTCGAATATGATAAGTGAATTGTCTGATGGTGGACATATATTAACTGATGAGCAGCAGGTGCAAGCCATTATACGCTCTTTGCCCAACAGCTAGGAAAACATAAAAGTCCACTTAACTCATAATGATAATATTAAAACCTTTGAGGATGCAATACGAAATCTTGAGCTGGAGGAGGACCGCCTTTTGGCAGCTAAGCCACAAGTAGATATTTATTATGTTGCTTCTAGCTCACGTGGAGCTATGGGCTTCAAGCGCAAGTATCCAAGTGGTTTTAAGAAGTGGAAGGGCAAAGGAGTGGAACCTTTAGGAAAGAAACCAAAAACCAACCAACCAAAGAAAGAAAAGCGTCCTTTAAAAGAGTGGATTTGAGAACTCAAGCTAGACGTTGAATATGTATGAGCTATCATCTGTACGATATTGAATGTAGAGACATACGCTCCATGGGAAAGGAGTGATACCATAATATGTACTTCATATTACGTATGCAAGAGACGACCAAGATGAGTTGACAAGAGTTATTGATCTCAACTCTATAGCCATGTGAGACTCTTGAGAATATGAGTTCCTCAGTTAAAGTGCCCTCAAGACTCTAACCTATTCTTGAGATTTCTGTTTAGTGTTTTCTATCTTAAAGTGTTGCTAATGATCATGAGATTGATTCGGTCTAATGGGGCATTTCTAGAAAAGCAAGCTGAACCGAGATTAAAAGATTTAAGGAAAGAGGAAGATCAATCTTGATTTGAAAGTCACAGTCAATCTTTGTATTCACAGATCGACCAATTATGATTATTTGAGTTTAATCATGATTGTAAATACAATGTATTGTAATTGAGTACTCAAAGAGATCAAATGAGATATGATGAAAATGTGACATATTGATCTAAGGTACAGCATACCGAATCTACTCGTAAATGGTAAAAGCCCAAAGTGAGCTGCTATATATTCCTAACAGATGTATAGCAATGAGCTCTTAGAGTATGCTAGTTGCACGGATTATTTGCCTATATGAACTTTGCAGCGAGAAGAGAGAGAGGGATATTTGACCCTTTATTGGCGAGTGGGAGATGATGGGTTTGATTGAGGATTTGATTACGCCAATTAAAGGGCAAATCAATCCTTGCTAATATTACATTGACATATTGGCAATCAAATAATATACTTTCCTATTCTACAAAAGGAAACAGAGCAAATGGTATATCCCTTTGGGAATTGAACGTACGTAGGTTACCTGCCTCGAGCGAGGAACTCCCGTGCTTGAGACCAGTAGAGTCACCGTCAATGGAAGGCGGAGAAGGACAACGAAAAAATAAAAAGAAAAGAAAAGAAAGAATAAAAATTAAAATATTGAAAAAATTATCTACGTATGCGACAGTCGTACAATGTAGAAGGTCGAAGCTAACTAGATTATCACTTTAGCAATTTTGTTTTTGCCAAAATTTGTTAGAATGACTAAATTGGCAAAATCATTAAAAAGTTCATGATTAAATTGACAAATCACCAAAAAATTTAGGACTAAATTAGCGCAATCGAAAAGTTTGGGATTAAATTGGCAAATGTTGAAAAGATTTAGGACTAATTTGGCATAATTAAAAGGTTTGGAAGTGGATTGGCTATTGTACAATAAGTTTAGGACTTTTTGAATAATTTTGCGTGAAACATATTCATGTCATGACGCGTGTATATTAGATAAAAATAAGAATTAAGTTATAATTCAAACAAATAATCTACTCATAGATTATTTATTTTATTGTCTTTTACTTTGTAATTTAATTATAAATTAACAAACACCATTAAGGAAAATTAAGAAGTAAGTCATAATTCAAATAAGTAATCTACTCATAGATTAGATATTTTATTGTCTTTTACTTTATATTTTAATAAATATATATTAACAGACATCCTTACTTTTATTATCACAAATTATTTTCGAAGTAAGCAATAGTATTCGCGAACATTCTTTATGATACTTTTTTATCGCCAGAAGGATGCCAGAAGTAAAGTTTGTGTACGGCGCTTACTTTAATATCAATTTTTTTAAAAAAAATAACTATTACTTAAGTGCCAATGATAAGAGATTCCGGTCAAAAATTTATTACATGGCATTTCTTATCAATTTTGTTGATATTAGTGGAATTTTTTATAAAAAAAAAAATCAGTCCACATGGGAAGCTAAATTACTTTTAAAAAAAATAAATTAAATGTAAAGAATAAGGTTTAAAAACAATTAAATTTTTTAAAAATTAATAAAAAAGTGTTGGACTTGGCAATAGAGAGGCTTCATAGCCTTTTTCACCGCCTTCACAGCCCCACCATTGCCGGTAACACCCGGTGAGGGCAAGGAATGGTCAAAGGGTGTCTCCGGCCAATGGTCGACAATCCCCACCGATCGAAAACAAGGGCCAACGACCCTCACCCAGGTCCGAGGGAGGGCCTACTATGACATCCCAGGATAGTCCCCTCCTTGCTTATCTATTGAAATTCATTTAACCAATGTGTTGCATGATGGAACTTTCCCTACCATTTTAGCGCGCGCGGATAAGGAACAATCAAAACATTGGGAAATAAACTTTTTTATTAGAGTCGAACAACCCTTTCTATTTACTATATAGTATCTATATTTTAAACACTACATGATTCCTAAAAATAGCTGCATCTGTTCAAGATTGTGGGCAAAAAGGAAAAAGGTCGCCTCACAACTTCTCCCATCAAACACGCACACATATTCAACTTCTCACCAGGTAACTCGGTCCACAGGCCCCACAACACAATGACCGCCACATTGTCCGGGCTGGAACTTCCCGAGTAGGCGATCATCCTCCCTGAAAAATCGGGTGTCCGTCGAAGTCTTGGAGAAGCTCGACTAGTTGGCCGTCATTATTCAAATATAAGACGACAAACTGCACGCTCTATCCTACACATATTAAGTACAATAAGTATATTTAATCCTAGTAAACACAACACTAGAGTTGTTGTACGCTATGTCCCTTTCTTGAATGTACTCATCTGTAACCATGCTGATGCGCAAGATCGACTAAGCCATGTTACTTCCCTGAAAAATGAAGGGATGAGCACATAGCCATGTAGGAAAAAGCACTAGTTTCGAGATAGAATAAAGGTTATAATATTTGATGTCACATACTCCAAAACTATCTTGTGATGCATTACTCAAATTTATCAAACATGAAATTACTCATAATGTTGATCATAAGTGTAATGAATTCATCAAATTTTTCTTTTCACTTTCGAGTTTTCATTTCCGGAACCTTTCATTTCTTATAATAATCTTGGATGATATCCGTCATGATGTCAAGCATAAACTCAATAAATACAATAGACATTCTTTCTTTTCTTTTCACTTTTGGGCTTTCTTTTTCCCAAGCTTCTCATTAGGACTTTCGGTACCGGGTAATGTCGTCACTATACGTGTATGATGACACTTTCACTTCATATCATCATTAGGTAAACCACGTCTACGCCATCCCCTCAAGTAATATTTTTCATGAATGACGACACTTTCATCCGTTGTCGTGAGCAACGATCAATAAAAATACGTCATTACATCAAGCCCCCACACCGTTGCTTTTCTTGCTAAAGGTGACGATCATCATCTTTTAACGGCAATCACATACTTGCATATGCATGATCCATTCATTATCTTTGATTAGGATTATCATACCATACATACATTCTAAGAAAATTCTATTCCACATGCAATAAATACTTATACACAGGAGTATAACTTGCTTCTCAATCTCTCTTCAACAAATTTATGCACATAATCCGACATATATTTCATCTCATTCATAAGGAATAACGATGCATCCACTTCGTCAAGCATTGAGCTAATATCCCTATTTCAAAACTAGCAATTTCCCTAACTTCTGGAGGTTAGAATTGCCTGAGAACACACGAGGAATGACGAGATCATAGCCGAACAAGCAAGAACACTTGAGGAATGAGGAGGTGAGCATGAGAGAGATAAAGATGGCATGAGATTGTTAACATTTGATTTTTTATCAGTTTTTTTTCAATTTATTCTTGGATAATTCATAAAAAAAAAGTTGAAAAATTGAAAAATCAACTTTGGTAGCCTTGGCTAAGCTTAATAAATCATTTTTGACCAAAAAATAATTTTTTTATATTTTTAGCATTTTTTAATATTTTTGAAAAATAGAAAAATACATGAAAATTCAAGAAAAATAGCTCTTGAGGTCACAAAAATACCGAAAAATAGTCAATATTTTTATTTTAATTCCCTTTTAATTTTTATTATATGAAAAATAAAAATTTAATTACAATTTTATGTGTTCCTTTATTACATATAGAGTTGAATTTAGTTAAAAAAATGTTATTTGAGTTTTTTAATTTGCAATTTTTACATTTTTTGAGTCTTGACATTCAATTTGATTCCATGCATTGCAATTTAGTCTAATTATTTACTAAAATTGCATGATGCATGAATTGGGCCAAATTGCATACTTTTATTGCGATTTAGTCCCTCGATGTTGCCAAATGTGAAATTACTTTAAATCATACAAAGGTAAGAACTCTCCCTTATAGTTTTTGATATTATGAATTGATTGGCATGGTTATTTTGGTTCAATTGAGGCCTTCAATTCGAAGATTTCCCAAATCAGATCCTAAGTCGAATTTAAGGTTTTCATGCAATTCCTTGACAATTTTTGGGGAAAATCACGTTTTTGGACAGAATTGACTCCTTTGATTTCAATTTTGCGATTTGATTTGATAAAATCCAAGGTTTTTGGGTCAATTTGAAGAAATATGGTCAACTGAGTCCGCCGAATCAAATCGGGTCCGATCTAGTGCCTGGTCGAACAGTATCTTCTTCCCCCAACGGTTCGCGCCATTATCGAACTTTTACAGGCCGAGATTCAATCGTGAAATTGATGATCAATTCGCCCATAATTAGTGGAGCTTGGGTGGGGTTTTTAATCCTCAGTTGATGCCCCATCGATCGAAACCAATGGCACCACCAGCGGCCACTAGAGCTAGGTGGAATTGACCAGTCAATGTCGCGAGAGCTTCAGGAAGTCAACTTTCACAAAATGGCTAAATTGGACATCCATTCGCTCTCGCCTGAAATGCTAGATAACTTGACGGAATTGCCCACTGCCTTCGTCACCATTTGGGCTAAAAGGCACGCACAACACATGCGAAATCAGGTCGGTGGACACCCTCCTCGATCGACGCCAAAACTTCGAAATTGATATACTTAATATAGAAGGGTTCTAGAAGGAGAGGAGGCTCATTCACGTTCTGAGAGCAACAGAATAGAGAGAGAAAGAGAGAAAAAGTTAGAGAGATAGAGAGTCGCGACCATCATTCCCGTGAGCTCGAGCTTAGACCGTGAAGAGCTGTCGGAACAACCAAGGCCAAATTGTCGCGACCCTCTCCGGAGGGTGCGGAGCGGGTTAATAGGACGTCCGATGTCTGGTCGGATGTGGGCCTCTCCCAAGGCCCATTACCCAAGTCACAACGGCGGTATACGTGGTCGACCTTCTGTGCGGTCTAGTGATATGTGATACGTGTACATGCCAAGGAGTCGCCACCAATCGTTCTGTGGAGGGTACGATTGAAAACCCTATCGAATAGTTGGAAGCATTCTATTCAATTCTGCGAAAATCGAAGAAACGAAATCGGGGACTTTGTTACGCCAACTGTCAGAGTTAACGGCCTTTCGGCACCTAAGTTGAATGATTTATCTAACCCTAGGATTTTATGCAGATGAGTGAGGTGCGAACCCTAGCACTAGGAGTCCATGCAGATAAGAATAACTACCGTAGCACTCACAATCAATAAAATGATTGCGCAAATCAAAGATCCAAAACATGCGGATAAATCACATGAAAGCAACGCGGCATCCCTAATAAGACTCTATTAGCCTAGAGAAATGTCAATCAAGGCTCAGGAGTATTTTTGACATGATTTACCCTTGAGGGGCAAAATCGTAATTTTGAAGAGTTTTAGAACAATTTGCCCAAGAAGGAAAAATTTTTCATTTCAGATGAAATATAGAGTCAAAAGATGGTGGAAATAAGATTGGCCAGCAAACCAATCCATTTCCTATTTTTCGGGAATTTTTAGAATTTTTCTAGAATTTTTAGGGCGATTTACCCTTTGTGGGGTAAAACCATCATTTTAGAAAGTGATGAAAAGTAAAATTCTCAAACAAAAGAATTGGTCGGCCACCAGACACAAGTCCTAATTTTGAATAATTTTCACAGCTCGATTGGAATATGAAAGACGATTTACCCTTTGAGGAGTAAAATCGTCATTTTAGAAAAAGGGTCGAGATTCGAAAACCCAAGCATAAGAATTGATCGCCTAATTGACTCTAATTCTTATATTAGCATTATCGACTTATCTCATGTACAAGGCAGATGCGACTTACCCCTAAAGGGTAATATCGTCAATTCTTAGATGAATGGATAAGAAATCTCAAAAATAGAATCGACCAATTGTCTGTAGTCGATCCTCAATTTTTGAGAATTTCTAGAGTGTCTTGGAATTTTTCACAATTTTCCTACATTTTTTGGGATTTTCTAGGATTTTCTAACAATTTTTAAGTTTTTCAAGAATTTTTCTGATTTTTTTAATTTTTTTAAAAAAATATTTTCGAATTTTTATTATTAAAAATGATTCAAACTTGGTCGACCCAACCCACTCGGGTCGAAACTCGGCCCAGACCTGGATCCACGCGGCCTATACACCTAAACGACGTCGTTCCCCCCCTCCCTCCCTTTTTTATTTTCTAATTATTCGGATTTAATTCGACGGTTCCTATTGAACCACGTGGCTATTCCTTGGCCTTAGGATCGGTTGACTGAAACCTATGGCTCAGATCAGAAGCCCACTAGTCCTCATCCGTCAAATTTGATTACTTAAACCTACGGCCACGATTTAAACCCAAGACTTGATTTGGTTCATTCATCCTCACTAACCTAAACGACGCCGCTTAACTACTAACCTAAATGATACCGTTTCGGTTCATTTTGATTTTCTACTTATAAAACATTTTCGGATATTCTTAATTTCTAATCGGACGGCCAGTAAAAATAGAACTCGATTAATCTAAGCCGTCCGATCAAAACTGACTCAGCCTATCAAACTAATGATTGAGTTGACTCGACATCTACGTGGACCAATCACGCGTTGCCACCTAGACCTTTGACTCTCTAACCAGCCACGTAAACTTCATCTTCAACCTCTTGGCGTAACCTAAACGAACAGCTATGAATCTCCAACGACGATCCAACGATAAAACTTTGACGAAATCACTTGAGACCGCGACAATCAACTCATCTCATTGTCGCACGCAACATATCGTAGAATCACATAATTTCATACACTGGATCAAGCACAGTTAAGTTCGAACCAGTACATGTATAACCATTCTAATCATACGACTCATGGCATTTTAAGCTAATTCATCTATACAAGAGCATCATTCAATGTTCAGAAAACTTACCTCGAGCTCCGATTGAGCACGCTTGGCCTAGATTGGGCTAGGCAAGAATGAACAGTTCTCGATCTATGGCGGGAAGTTTGGAGACTCAGATAGGGATTATTAGGCAAAATCGAGACAAAAATGGGATGCAATTGTGGTCAAGGATGCTTGGGGAACAAAACGCACATACTAAATGCAAAGATTAAGGCCGGAGATGAGATCTTCCATTGATGCTCAATGAGAAGCTCGAAGATTGAACTCACCTGTTCTCGTGGTTTCAGGCGGCGCAGCCGGCGGCAATCGCTTCCTTGAAGGTTGGGCAACCTCCTGACGACCTTTACGAGCTTTGGTTTAGCCTAAAAAGGCCTAACCGATGTTCTGCAAATTCAAGCTTAAACCTTCGACAATGGCGATGGAAAGTGAGCTCTCTCTCCTTCTCTATACTCTCTCTCTATTCTGTTTTTCGTTAGCAACAGAATGAACTCCCTCTCTCAACAGAAAGCCCTTCAGAGGCTCTATACCAATTTTTGAAATTTTGCCGCCGATTGGTCAAGTGTATACCGGCTTCAATTGCATGTGAAGTCACGTGCCTTTAGGTCTAAACGGCGTCGGAGATTATGGGCATTCCGTCCCACTCCGTTTGATTCTCCGGCACACTTAATCTCACACGAATTCGGCACGAATTTGAGCTGTTACTGAGAATGTTGACTTTTGTAACTCTCGCGAGGTTGACCGACCGATTGCTCTCTACTCAGGCGACGTCGAGTGGTGCCGCCGGTGTCAATTGACAAGGAAGGGTACGGGCAATAATAAGCCTACCATTGCTTGTCCAATTATTGTCGAATTGGTCTTCAATTTGAGGATCAAAATTGCCTCAAGGACTGTTTATCTGTGCATAAACTTGAGGAAAAAGACGATACTGTAGCAGAGCGGTTCGACCGGTCTGAACCGGTTCCGACCTGAAATTTCCAAAATTAGCCTAAATTGGTAGGGAATTTTTACAATTAAATCTCAGAATCTAACTTAGGGCGTGAATATTGTCTAAAAATGTGATTTTGCCCAAAAGTTCATGTCAATTTCTATAAAAGCCCCAAATTTGCCCTTAATTTCAATTCGAAAAATTGAAGGCTCAAATGATCAAATTAGACCAAACTACCTATGCCAATCGATTCCAAATGGTGAAATACACTAAGCAGTGGCTTCAATTTGCAGAGGTAGCCCTTGAATTGAAAATAATTTCAATTATACCCAAATTCAAGGACTAAATTGCAAAAAGAAAGTATGCAATTTTGCCCAATTCATGCAATTGAGCAATTTGCGCAAATAATTGGATTAAATTGTAATGAAGGACAATTAGATTGAATGTCGAGATCCTAAAAATGCCGAAATTACAAATTAAAAGGCTCAATTGATAATTTTTTTTTACCAAATTTGATCATATGTGTAACAAAGGAACACATAAAATTGAACTTTGATTTGGAATTTTTATGAGGTCAAAAATACAAAGGAATTAAAATAAAAATATTGACTATTTTTTATATTTTTGTAACCTCAAATGCTATTTTTCTTGAATTTTCAAGCATTTTCCTATTTTTCGAAAATATTAAAAAAATATGAAAATAAAGAAACTTTTTTTTTGTTCAAAAATGGTTCCTTAGGCTTGGCCAAGGCTACCAAAGTTGATTTTACAATTTTTTAACTTTTTATGAATTGTTTATAAATTTTTCAAAAATAAACAAAAAAAACTAATCGAGAATCAGGTGTTAACACAAATCAAGCCTTACGCCCCTTCAAGAAGCTTCCTTAGGTCTCCAGGATCATCGCCAACCCTTCCAGATAGCTCGACATCACCGAAAAAGGTAGTTCACTTCTTCGAGCTCTATATTGAGCATCTATGGCAAAGCTTGCCTCCGACCTTGGGTTCTTGCAATTAGGCTAGGCGTTTTACTCCTAGGACTATTCTAAGCTCGATCATATCATATCTATATCTCGATTTTGCAGGAAACCCTGTGTCTGAGCCTCCCAAGCTTCATCGCCATTTCTAGATCTGTCAAAGCTTGTGTAGCTAAATCTAGGTCTTTACAGCTCAATCGGGGCTCGAGGTAAGCCTCCTAAACTTAAATTGAGTGTGATATGTGAATGAATTACTTCAGTTTCCTTTATTTTGCATGATCAGACTTGCCATGGTCGTACTGGTACGAGCTCAATTCATGTTGATTATGTGGATGATGTTACTAAATCTTCATATATGTTGAAGAGGGAGAGTAAACGAGTCGAACAATAATGGTATGAGGTCGATTGGCCGAGGTTTGACCATTAGATCTCACTAGGAAACTCTCAGTTGTCCGTTTAGTCGTCTTCGAGAGGAAGAAGAAGAGGATAACGTGGCGTGGTCAACGGGCCAAAGGTCTAAGCTGGCACTGACGTGGCGCCGTGTGGCTAGACATGTGACAGCCACGTCTTCTCGTCCATTAGGTTAGTTTAAGTATAGATGGGCAATCAGACGGCCGAGGTTAGAATACGTGGTAGTCTAGAGTCGTCTGATTAGTAATTAGATTTCACAAAATACTTTTAGAATTTTCGAAAATTAAGAGATAAAAGAAAATAAAAAATGGTGTCAATTGATTTAGTGGTCCGGCGAAGTCATTTAGGTATAAGGTGATCGGACGGTCGAGGATTAGCTGAGTCATTCGATCGTAGCTGTCCATCTTAGTAATCTGATCGTACGGTTCAGGCGTAGTCGTCGCTCGATCGTGGTCATAAGTTTTAGTTGACTGATTTGAAGGCCGTGAATTAGCCACATGGCTCAATAGGAGTCGCGGGATGGGCAATTAGATTTTTTAAAATTCAAAAAATAGGATAAAAAGATAAACGAAAATCCTAGAAAATTCAAATGTAAAAAATTCAAATATACTCCAAAAAATTCCAAAATCGAGGAATGATCATAGACAACCGGTCGGTCCTATTTTTTAGATTTTTTATCCGTTTTATCTGTAATGGACGATTATACCCTTTAGAGGTAAATCGCCTTTGCCTATTATCTGAGATTTTTTTTGAAAAATGCCAAAAATAAGGGTTTGAGTTAGCTTAGATGACTGATCCTTCTGTTTGGATTTTCAAGTATCGTAATTTTTTTTTCTAAAATAACGATTTTACCCCTCAAAAAGTAAATCGCCTTCGACATTCCACTGAGTCGTGAAAATTGCTCAGAATTAGGATTTGAGTGAGGTAGATGGCTAATTCTTATGTCTGTAATTTTCATGTCTTGTTTTCTTTTTTCCAAATGACGATTTTACCCCTCAAAGAGTAAATTGCATTCTAAAATTCCAGAAAATTATTGAAAATACTGAAAAATGGGTCAGTTAGGTGGCCAATCTTATTTTCGATGCCTTTTAACTCTAGTTTTCTTCTAAAATGATAATTTTACCCTTTTTGACAAATCGTCTTCAGATTTTTTATGTCTAAATCACTCCTGAGCTGTGATTGACACTTCTCTATGCCAATAGGGTCGTACTAGAGATGTCATGTTGTATTCATGTGATTAATCTGCATATCTTGATTCTTGATTTGCGCACCTTCTTTAATTGATTGTGAGTGTTGGGGTAGTCACTCTCGTTTGCATGAACTCTCAGATTTAGGATTCGTATCTCACTTATCTACATGAAATCTCAAGTTAGGATATTCAGTCAACTTAGGTACCACGATGACGTTAATTCTGATAGTTGGCATAACTAAGTCCCTGATTTCACTTCTCTGGTTCTCGCAGAATCGAATAGAAGCTCCCAACTATTTGATAGGGTTTTCAATCATACTCTCCATGAAATGATTGGTGGTGACTCCTCGGCATGCGCACGTATCACATGTTACTAGACCATACTAAAGGTCGATCACGTATACCTCCGTTGCGACTTTCCTTTACCACGTTCGACTAGACGGGACGGCCCATTAGCCCTTCTCCCCACCTATTCGAAAGGAGGGTCGTGACAGAGAGGGGTGGGGGAGTAGGCACGAGGAAGAGTTTGTGGGGAAGAAAAAGAGCACATCAAAGTGGGAAAAGGAAAAGGGAATTGATGGTTATGGGATTGGAAGAATGCTTGCCTTATCTATATTAATTTTCTAGCTTCTTTCCTAAGTTGATTTATTAATGATCTTGCTTCCCATTGGTCGACTTGTTTAGGCTAGTTATCTTAGGTTTCTAAAGTAGCTATGTATTCACATTTGATTGGTCCATTTTGTGACTAATAATGAACCTTATCTGTACATTAGATGCTTGAAAATGATATTGATCGTATCCTAACATTAAATGCTTGAAAATGACATTAATCCTACCCTTTTTCTAATTGAATTTTCATTTACTTATGCATTGACTTTACTGTTTACTGGCGACTTTTAGCTACAGAGCATCGAAATAGAGACGGGAGCCTCAGCGACATGACCGAGCAGTTGGTACTAGCCCACCGGACAAACCACCTTGGCCCGTTCGAGCTTGGCAGCCCTTAGTGTCACGTTAGCTAGGCTTGCGCCCAGCACCGCCGTCCTTGGTGGGATCGGTCCTATCTTGGCTGGTTGAGGTCAGGGGACTCTTGCCCCAGCCCATCTCGTCCTTGCTCATTCTATTCCTTGTTTTAGACTGTCCTATAACATGTCCTTAATTAGGATTAATCAGAAATACAATATATTTTTGATTTATTAATTGCTAAGATCGTGGATGTCACAACTGCGGTTGGCCGGGATCGCCAATAGTCCAAACTCTTTTTCCTATTTTATTTTTAATTTTTTAGGGTTTTTAGCTTCTTGGGGCTGGAGCAAAAAAAAATTTTAAATTTTTTTTTAATTAGGATTAAAAAAATTTTAAATTTTTTTAAACTTTTAACTTATTTTCATTGTTGACTCGGATCCACATGCAAGACACGTAGGATCAAGCTATTAACTAAAAAAAATGCCTATTTTCGAGACAGCTTATTGGGGCTGGAGCAAAAAAAATTATTTTTTTAATTGACATTTAAGTGATCAAAAAATTGATATTAAAGTGAGGATTGTACACAAACTTTGATACTTTTAGTGTCCTTCGGTCTTTTTATCTGATTCTTAAGTTGCTCAACAAGAGATAAATGTTTAGAGATGAAAAATAAGCCCAACGTTTACAGTGATCGGAAATGAGTTTAAAAAACCACAAAAGACTTCTGCAAAGAAAAACAGATACTTTAGAATGAAAAGGAAAGTGAAGAATTATTATTATTATTATTATTATTATTTGCGATGGAAGAAAGGAAAAAGTAAGTTTAGCTTTATTTAATTATCTACTCAATTTTCTAGACGGAATTACTATTACATGTAGGAGTCGTCATAGGGATTTTGAATGAGTTGTTAAGTCAAATTATTATAATGAATATATAGAATAAGAAAAGTTGTCGAAGAAGAGGTTTTTTTTATTAATATTTCAACTCTCTATAAATTTACCAGACCATTTATTAGATTAAATTTAGTAAGATTTTTCTTTTGATCAGTGAGAAATTGGAAACAATCCCGAAGAATTAATTGCTTGTGAAGGCAAAACGATGAGAACAAGACGACGGAAAATCCGAAAATCAAACCCCCACGATTCATGGGATCCATTCCTTAATTAAAAAAACATTAATCCCACGACACGAAATCTGTCACTTTACTCAGCTGTCTTTGGAGTGTTCCTCTCGTTGCTACAAACTACTATTAAGAACCAACATGATTTATTGCTCGACAATGTTACAAACGATTCGATCACGCAAGCGAAAACGAGCAAACCAATAAGGAAGAGACACCTTCTTTCTTCAATCCTCCACCCCACGAGCTCTTGCTCCATAACTTCGATTTTTCACAAAAGAAAATAATAATAATAATTAGAGAGAGCGGGTGGAAAATTTTATCCAAAGCCCTCACAAGCAAAAATCTCGTCAATCTCAAGCACAAGCAAGCTAAAGTACAAAAATCATGGGATGATCAGTCATTATCTAACTGTAGTCAACACCGAATATCCAATAATTGCAATCATTATTAGTACAATGAGGAGAATAACATCAAATCCCCCCTGACTGTCTGGCAATCTAATTGTCCCCATCTCACGGCTGTCGTACACGTGGCGGATACCCAGTTGACTTAGAACTGGAGCCTGGCGGCTGGTCGAGGAAGACCTAGCGTGGTGGCCGGTCCAATGTCAAGACATCATTTGTTACAAGTGTAGGATCATGAAGCATGAAAGAAAATTCGGAAGGCATTTAATTAAAGAAGGATTCGATGATCATTATCCGCCATCAGTTTGCTAATGATATCAAGACTCGCTAAGCTAATTCTCAGCCACTAGTTTTGTGACTATCATAGCCGGGGATAGAAGAAGATGTTATTTTTTATTATGTTTTTGCCAATTCAGCCATTAATATTTTCGTTTTATCAATTCAATCATAAAATTTTTCTCATTTTATTAATTGAGCCGATTAGATCAATTTTGATCAGAAATTATTGGCATGGCCGCCGGCCGTCTTACGTGGTATGGTTGACACTGATGTAGACAATTTATAAAAGTATTGTAATATTTTTTAATTTTTTTATTATTGAATTTGCTTTATTTTTTCCTCTTTTTTTTACAGCTGGCGACCCTCGCTTGGTTTGGGTGACACTATCACAAGCCCTAGCCAAGATCCAGGCGAGGGTGTTGTGGCCCTTGCCCTTGGCCAGCGAGGGCCATGACGGCCTCGTCCAAATAAGTCAAGGGGTCTCTAAAGCTATAAAAAAATGAAGAAAATAGAAAAACTAAAAGAAGATAAAATAAATAAAATTTCAAAGAAATATTAAAATTTTATTAAAAACTATTCACGTTAGTGTCGATCGTGCCATGTAGAACGGTCAATGTCCGTGCAAGCAATTTCTAGCCAAAATTGACCAGATGAATTTATTTGGCAAAATGTGAAAAAGTTTGAGATTTATTTGGCAAAATTCAAAGATTTAAGACTGAATTCGTAAAAGTCTAACAGGTTTATGAGTTTTTGAACAATAATTCGTCAGATAAAGATGAGCTGGACAGCTTCGTTAGTATCCCGTTTTTGTCGCTAATCATTCACCCATAAGAAACTACATGTCGTTTTCGGAATTGCCCTATAACGTGTCACCGGAATGCTTATTCACGCATGACTGACCTATCCTTAACTTACATTACATGGCCACCTTACGTGGACTTGTTTCTCAGCACTCAATACATAGTCTTTTTCCTCATAATTATATAGTCTGAATGTTCTGCTGCTTGGGGATTGCGCATCCTGGTAGGTGTTGAGTCATGTTGTTTAATTATGAGGGTCTCATTAGGGCTCGGACGAGATCACTCAGAATGACTCAATTTGCAAGTTGGCCTGCGAAATTGACCTTGCCTGAAATTGCCACTTGTCTTGATCCGGAAAAAAAAAAAAAAGGGAAGGAAAAGAAGGATAATTGCCAAATTTTTCCGTACCAACTTGAGGGAGGTAATTACATCCAAATAAATCATGGATGAGAATTCTCTAAAGAAATGAGTTACATAGTGAGTTTTGGAAACTACTGATGTTATTAAGGACGATATTACCAAGAGTTTAGGTACTCAGTTTTAAGTTCTGACATTTTTGGAAACGTTCTTTAGCTAGCAAATTAACTGATTCTTTTACCTAATTGAATGAGAATTAGAACTAATTATGAATGTCACAACTGCTTAATTTGATATTGAACATTGGCACTTATTGAAATTATCAGATAGGCGTTACTATTGACCCTCAAACATCGCTTGTGGATCATCATCCTTGTAATATTTGATTACCATCTTTTGTGTTATAAAGACAAGAAAGTTAGGGAGAGTATCTTACATATCCATTTTTTGGTAAGGATATCTTACGTATCTTTAATGTTACTTTGATGTAAAAAAAGGGTGAAAAATTGAGTCCATCACAGAAAAGCTAATGACCATAATAAATTATAGTAAATAAAGATTTAGATTGCGTCAAATTCCAAGGCTCTTTTCTAAATTCCCTTTTCAGCATAGAACTTCTTATAGGTTGCTTTGGATCGAACTAACCGTTCAATTTATGATATTTGAACTAATAACCTCTTCAAACAGCTGAAGTAATGCTTCCATGATGAGGGGTACACAAGTAAAATCAAACCCAAGTCAAGACTGAAACCGTAAATCCATGATGCCTCAATTATTATTTGCCACCTGTCTTCCACAAATGATCAACCCCCACTGTGTGTGTATATATGTTTCTACTCCTTCCCTAGCAAGTTCTTCCACCTGAACCCAAAATCAATCTCGAAATTCCCAATCTCTCTTCAGGGAGCAAAGAGAGAAAAAAAAAAGAAAATTGGAGCCCCTGAAAAATGGAAAAACCCACACTAGATTTGATCCAAAATCCACAAAAATTCCACAATTCCAAAGACCATAAACGCAGGGCAAAGGGAATGTCGTTCTTGGCATTCGTCTTCTCGGTCTTCTTCTACATCTCCGTCTTCTACATCTTCAACCTGTCCCCATCCCAGAACTTCAAGAACAACAAGTTCTGGTTCTTCATCTCCAACACCCTCATCCTCATCATCGCAGCGGACTACGGAGCTTTCTCCTCGTCGAGCAAGGAGAGGCGCGACATCCTCTATGAGGAGTACCTTGCGCGCACTAGCCTAGAGAAAAACAATAGTGGCGGCAGGTTTATCCCGGCGGCTCTGCATGACCCGGAAACTGTCGAGGAAAATGTCCCGATGGAAGAAGAGAAGCGCGTTGTCTCGGAGGAAACACGAGCGGCGGACGGCAGGGAGCCGGAAAAAGTGCCCTGCTCGAAGGAGAGCCAAGAGGAAGAGGAAAAGGAGGAAAAGATGGCGAAGAATGGTCCTCAAGATGATGAAGCTGAGAAGCAAGTGGAAGTTAATGGCGAAGCAGAGAGTGAGACCGAGAACGCTAGGGAGGGGACGATTACTGAAGAAGAGAACGATGAGTTCTCGAGGATGTCGGATGAAGAGTTGAACAGGAGGGTTGAGGAGTTCATTCGGAAACTCAAAAGGCAGATTCAGCTTCAAGAGGTTTAAAGAAGAGGGAAAGAAAAGGAGGGAAAGAAGTTTGAACCCTTTAAGGTAGCGGTTTGTGCCGCCACCCATCATCCTGCCGCAGAATCTGAATCAGGGACCAATCGAGTGGTCTCATCATGACAACACCAGATGTTGAATTACAACCAGTGAGCCACTTCCCGACCGTACGACGAGACGTCGGCCTGAACGCAGCAGCGATACGGAGATTAGGCCTTACGCCACAGACTTTTATTGCGTTACATAATTTTTCTCATGTTATAGTGGTTATTCAGGGAGTATAGTAGTGATTAGTGACCATTTAGTTCAGGCTCTTTGAGAATTCTTGCGTAGAGCTGTGGTATTTCTCTGTGTACAATAATTAGTTATTATATTATGTCCGTTAGCACAAAAAAGAAGAAGAAGACATTTACAACCCATTTTTCCACCGTAAATTTGATGCTTAGTGAGAGAGCGGGACTAATAAAATCACAATATTAAGGATGGATAAGGTCGCCTGTAGATATTATTTTTCTGCACAGATGGTGCATGCTCTAAACTTTTCTTAAGTTAAACTAGACTTGGCTATTCTTTCCAAGGTGGACTAAATTGAGTTACGTGGTTGTAGCCGGTCGCCAACACCGCTATCATGGGTAAGAGGGCGAAGAAGAAGGAGAATTCAAACATGGTTGTGAACTTGTGATTTCAAGAAAAATGACATAGCTCCGGGCATTGATTCACGCTTGAGTTAAAGTTAACAATCACTTGTGAGAGAGAGAAAAAAAACACATCAGCGTTTGTTGGTACCTTCTTCCTTGTAGATAGGAAGGACCCATTCTCGATCCAATCTTGCCATGCTGTGGTATTCAAATGGCACCTAGTGGTTAGCATCATGTTTGCCTTAGTTGAAATGCACAACTTTCTTGAGATCCTTTCAGCCGAACTAAATCCAAATTCTATAAGAATGTGGTTATATTTTATCGAGAGTTTGGTGCTTTTGGAACATCGCAACTCTTTAAATTTGTTCAAGAGTTTGTAGGCTTCGTTGGGAACTTCATGGTGGATAGGCTAATATTTTTTGGGAAATAATTATGTGACTGTTCTGAATTCACTGTAAGATTAGCAATCTATTATGGGCCACAAAGTATAGATGATAAAATTTTAAAGATTATCGTGGGGTTTATTGCTTCAAGAATTTATGGCCCACCACATCACTCAAAAATTGTTATGCTGGCAATTTTTATTTTTTTTTTGGTCTTATACTAAAGTGCTTGCCCAGGACTTGCCTTGTTGAGAGATGTTGTATTTCTTCATTTCCCTCATGCGAGGAAATGGCCAGTTCCCCGCCAGTGGAAATTGGAGTTGAAGTTGTCCTCTCATCCTAATTTCTTGTCTCCCTCCGGCAAAATAGTCGTTCATGTGTCTGCAGAAGGTGACGGTTCTCAAATATTTTTTTTGCTTCGACTTTAACAATGATAGATGGTCATTTTGTAATTATCCATTCGTCATTTCCTTCAAGTATTTTGTTCTCTCATACGATATTTTGGATCGTCACTATTTTTGTTCTTTATAGTTTATATTATCAGAATTTTTCCTTTTCCTGGGGACGATATGACCAATCATCTCAAGGCCTTGCTACATAATGTGACCGATTCTCCTTCTTACTGTGTGATCTTGGGTCCGGTTCTTACCGACGGCACTAGTTTTTCTCCCCGAGAAGACATTCAGCCTTGGGTGCTGTGGTCCTGAAGTCACAAAGCACCTTGCTTGGGCCTGCTAAGAATAACCAAGAATGACGAGAGGTCTGAGGTCGGACGGACCCTTCGACGCCCAAGTTAGAGAGAGACAGCAAAAAGGAGCGCATAAGAGATAATGATGCAAATACTCCTTGAATTTTGGCCTAATGTACAATGTGATACCCTGATCTTTTATTATTTTTTTTAATGTAGTCCATGAAGTTTAGAACAGTATACAATATAGTTCCTTAATTTTTAATTTGTTCAATGTGATCATTCACCTTTTGATAAATGATTAATTTAGTCCTTGAATTATATGAAATGTTCATTGTTATCTTTTCATTAATTAAAGATCGGAAAAAATTTTGAACATTTTCGTACAGTCTAAGAGCTAAATTAAACATGTCCCAAAAGTTCATTAACCACATTATGGATTGAGTCAGAGTTTAGGGAAAATTTGTGTTATTTTCCCTAAGTGAAAAGAGAAAGAGATTTTAGAGTTCCTCATTTGGTGTTATGTGTTGGTGAGTGTCTCTATCTCGTAGAGGGGAGGGGGTGGCTCTCACTTTTCGTATTTTCTCTTAGGAAAAGTTTTAAATAAGGACTTGAAAAATGTTGTGATTTTCTCAAATAAGGGTTTAAAGTGACCGTGATTGTTTCAAATAAGGACTTGAAGTGCCCATGTTATTTAAAAAAATAGGCATGGCTTCAAGGGCCTTTTTAGTAATTTATTTTTGACTTTTTTATTTTTTTTATTTTTTCCTTTTTCTATTTTTAAATTAAGAAAGTTTAAAAAAAGGCGGGATAAAATGACAAAAACGCCCTTGAGGCCAAGCCCTTTTTTAAATTGTAGGATCATCTCAGGTCCTTATTTGAAATAAAATTCACTTCATGCACTTATTTAAAATAAAGCAGAAATACATCTCAAGTGGCAATATTTATGTACGACGCTTGCTTTGATGTCAATATTTTTTGGTCACTTAAGTACTAATGTTTTTGAAAAAGTGCCAGCTTTGGTGAGTTTCACAAGAATCATACATGGCAACTACGTGTCTCGCCGAATAATTTCAGTCACCAATACAAAAAATTTAAAAATTAATAAAAACTTCACGTAATATTAGAAAATTTAAAATAAGTTAAAAACTAAAAAATAAGCTGTAAAATATAGATAAAAAAAATTAGAAGTTGCATTAGCAAGGGTTGTTCAGCCACCCCATCCTCGTTGTGGCTCAACGACCCCATCGAGGCCTCATAGGATTATGATGAGGGTTGTGCTAGCTCTTGACGCCGCAAACATTCCATATATATATATTTACTTTGTTTATATTAGTTTTCTGTTTAATTTTAATTAAAAAATTAACTTATTTTTAAGTTTAAAAGTTCACTTGGACGCCACGCGGACTTTTTTTTATATATAAATAAATGGACATGTAATGTTAAGAAATTAAAAATAAATGACATGCAATTAGTTGGTCAAAATCTCTCATTGTTGACACTGAAGTGATCGTTATTTATCTAAATTGGCACTTTAAGTAAGACGACAAAAAATATTGCCATTAAAGTGAGTGTCACACATAAATAGTATCACTTGAAGTGCCCTTTTACCTTTAAAATAAAATTCACTTTAGAGTTTATTTGAAAAAATAAGGGCGGTGCCCCTATTTAGAATTTTCCCTTTGCCTTATTTTTTTTTCGGTCGAAACCTTTGCCTTATTTGGTTTGAGTTATTTTCTGCCGTCAACAATTACAAAGTGTATATCTGGAATTGTCGTTTGCGGGTTTACATCTTCTTAAATTAAAAACTAAAAGAAGGAGCAACAAAGAAAAATAAAAACTAAAAGAAGAAAATTAAGGGGAGAAGAAAAGAAGCCACGTAGTCGGACTACCTTATCCATGCCGGTTAAAACCTAATTTTCAGTCGAGGTCGAGGAAGAGAGGGTGATGAGAATGGTGTTGGGCTCTCGGGCTCAGATTGTTCCATTTCTCTCGAACGTTTCTGGTATCACCTCCTCCTCCTCTTCTTTTTCAACTACGATTCCATGTCTGACAAGACGGAGAACGACCATAATCTGTCCTCTTGTTGGAGTTGGATTGTCCTCTTTGCTAAGTTTGTGCAGTTCCGATCTCCAATATTCTTCATGCCGCCCTGCATTGGCAGAGCAGAAGCCGGAGGACGAGCTTCAGCAAGAAGAGGACCGCGTCGTCCACATCTTTCAGGTTTAGGCTCGTCAATTTGTGTTCTCGCGTCGATTTTAATTTCGAAATCCTGAATTTGCAATGTTCTAAGCTTGACAGTGAAGTGTGACATCGGAAGGAAAGAAATTTGTCAACTACCTGGTGAAGTCGTGTAGATCAATTATCATAAAATTAAGGGTCGCCTGCATTCTAGGGACCCGTGATTTGCCAAGAGCTAATTTTAGGTCTCGTGTTTAGCGAGCACAATATCGGAACAAAAAAAAAAAAAATCATGTGTTTGAATACTCTCTTTCTGAAACTAATTTCCATGTATTTAGTCTTGTAGGAGACTTCACCGTCGGTCGTTTTCATTAAGGACTTGGAGATAGCTAAAAGCTCCGAGGGCTCTTCGAGCGAAGCCATGCCTATTGAGGATAAAGATGCTAAACTTGAGGGCGCAGGTTCTGGCTTCATTTGGGATAAGTTTGGTCACATTGTGGGTACTCTTTCTCTTTCTTGACCTCCTCTGTTTGGCTCCTCTTGATACTGTTGCGAATCTCATTTCATTTAAGTATAGATGTATTCTAACGGCGTAAATCAGAATGATCATCTTGGCTAGCTATAATGCTGATGTTAATGCATGTTACTCACACCCAAAATATACCACACGCATGTAGATATGAAAACGGGCATTTGGGAACACATTGTGATAAGAATTTGCATCTCGCTACTGCTCAGTTCATTGATGTCCTGTCCAACGGAGACCGTGCTTTGTTGGAAAAAACAGCCCTTAGAAATTTGTCCTCCTGAATGCCCAATGCTGGAATTGCATTTTTCTTTTATATTGAGTTAGAGCAGAATTTGTCGACAGCCTTGTCTGTGGTCGTTCTAGTCTGATTGGGTAAAGCATCATTTGAAGTGTAGATCAATTAGTGCACCAATATAGAAAGCTAGCTCAAGTGCATTCATGTACCATACATGGGAATTGAGAAGTAAGTAAATGATTGAAGGCAGTCTTCTTGACATTGGAAAAGTTGATTGCATTCTCTTTGTATGTATGCCCACTCTTGCTACATATGAACTCACAAATCTGAAAAGTACAGTTGTTACTGAACAACAGAAATTCATTACTTTGATTGAGCAATAAGAGATTACCATGCTTAATGATAAATTACTTCAGAGAGGGATGAGTTACTCTCCTTATAGATTGTGAGGCTTCTAAAAGAGTATATAAGATGATTTATGCACAATTGACAACCAAGCCTTCATGTCATGGTGAGCTACGGCAACGTAATTTGAGAAGTTCCTAGCAATAACTCTCACAAAATGCTTATAAAAGTTCAATCTGGCAACTTCTGAAGAGAGCTATTGTTTCATATATGGCAGGTTACTAATTACCATGTCATCGAAAAGTTGGCCACAGATCAAAGTGGGTTACAGCGTTGTAAGGTTTCGTCATACTTTTGTCTTCGAGTAATCTTCTTGTGCTGTTAAGTTAGACTTTTCTTTAAATAGATAACATATGGATGCTCTCCTATTATAGGTGTTTCTAGTAGATGCAACAGGCAACAGCTTTGTCCGAGAAGGCAAAATTGTTGGCTTTGATCCTGCAAATGATCTGGCTGTCTTGAAGGTGAGTTGGAGAAAAAAAGTCCATCTTGGGCTGTGCATTACGTCTTTGCCCTTATCAAACGAAGCAGAAAAGCTGTATGCTATGTGGAGGCCAAATTATTTATTTGATAGATAATATTGTTATTGACATTTGATATAGAGGGAACTGTTTGCCAGTTCTGAACATTATGCCAGTGTGAAGGATCTCTAACAGACAAGTAAGCTTGAAGATAACCTTATTGGAGAAGAGAAAATAAAACTTTATTGGAGAAGAGAAAATAAGCTTGGAGATATTCAAGATGAGGTGCCGTGGTGTATGCTATTTGCAGATGATATCGTGCTTATTGATGAGACCAGGGCTGGGGTTAATGCTAAGTTAGAAATATGAAGAATCACGTTAAAGTTTAAAGGATTTATGCTAAGTCGAAGTAATACGGAATATTTGAAGTGTGAGTTTGACACGGCAGGAAGAGGAGATCAAGAAGACGTAAATATGCTCGGACAGGAGGTACCCAAGAAAGATACATTTAGATATCTGAGATCAATATTGCAAAAGGAGGGAGAAATTGATGAGGATGTAAGCCATAGAATCAGAGTAGGTTGGATGAAATGACGCAGTGCATCGGGATTTTTGTGCGATCACAAAATTCCTCTTAGGTTAAAAGGAAAATTTTATAGAACAGCAGTTAGATCTGTCATGTTATACAGAGCTGAATGTTGGTCAGCACAAAGGAAACATGAGTATAAAATGGGAGTAGCGGAAATGAGGATGTTAAGGTGGATGTGTGGTCATACAAGGATGGATAAGATAAGGAATGAAGAGATTCGACGAAAAGTTCGAGTAGAACCGGTGGCGGAAAAGATGAGAGAGCATAAATTGAGATGGTTGGGGCATATCCTTTGAAAGCCCTTAGATGCACCGATACGAACAGAAGTTTGCTATCGAGAGCATAACACGAAGAAAGCAAGAAGTCGGCCGAAACTTACTTAGGGGAAAGCAGTAAAACAAGATTTAATGGAGTGAAAAATAGATTGGTGTACGGTTTGTCTTAGGACGAAGTGGAGGAAGTCTATTAGTGTGTTGGAAGGGTAGTATATAGATAGATAGATAGATAGATATATCTATTTACTTATTTATTTTTACACATTTATCTCTTTTCCCTCCCTTGATTTTGCTTTTATTTTTATGATTCGTTAGGGTTACCGCCGACTCCAACTAGTTTGAGATAAAGGTGTTATGGATGTTGATTTTGATGTTGGATAAGAGAAAATAAACGAAGTAGAAAAAGGATAAACCAAACCTTTGGTTTGCTCTCTCTATTTCATTTTTAACTTATAATCTCAATGAATTCTTCATCAGGAACAATATTTTGTTCGGTAACTTCTTAGAAGTTGTTTTGTATTTTTGCTTTCTCCGATAGTTTTGGCTTTTCCTAGGATTGGGTGGAAGTGAAGGTTTCCATCACAAAACCTACAAACTTTGCTTGGAAAGTCTTCTGCAATTCCTTGAATTATTTGGGAATCAGTTATGATGAACTCACTAAGCAGAGCCCGTTAGTGATAATCAGTTAATTTGTGGAAAAAAGATTGTCGAAATCTGTTTGACCTTTCCCTTTTATCCAGGTTGGCATCGATGGACATCAACTAAAACCTGTTGTTCTTGGGACTTCCTGCGATCTTCGTGTAGGTCAGAGCTGCTTTGCAATTGGGAATCCATATGGATATGAAAACACGCTCACAACCGGGGTAATTCTTAATAGAAAATTAAGTGTAACCCAACAGAACACTGTGTGAAGCATTAGCCTGCTGTCAAGTCGAGTCGATGATTCTCTTCTCCTGATAGTCCCTTTGATTTTTGACTCCCTTATCGGCGCTCTTTACATTTCAAGTTATGAACTAACCATATAAAAAAAAAAGTTGTGCATCTTCCTGATGCTTTAATTGATGTAGGTGGTTAGTGGATTGGGGAGGGAGATCCCCTCGCCAAATGGGAGGGCTATTCGAGGAGCTATACAGACTGATGCGGCAATTAATTCTGGTGAAGTTTTAATCCGGTTATATAATTTCTTTTCTCAACAAAAAATCAAAATCTATTTGGTGTACGTATGACATTGAACTTTTTCTTTGTCATGTTAATGCTTATGTTTTCCTTGTGGTCTTCTACGGTGGAAATTGATCAGTGATAATCCCAAAAAACCTGTGATACAAACTATGATCATTTTTTCAGCTCTTGCTATTTGTGCAGGGAATTCAGGAGGGCCATTGATAGATTCGTATGGCCATGTGATAGGAGTCAACACAGCAACTTTTACTCGCAAAGGTGAAGATCTGTTGGCAGATATTTGCCTTTTCCCATTGCCTGAAAAAATTTGAGATAAACAAGCATATCATACAGGGAGAAATGGTCTGAAAATTTCCAAAAATGCATTTTTTCCTCCTCATTTATGCAGGGACGGGGTTGTCCTCGGGCATTAACTTTGCAATTCCAGTGGATACCGTGGTCCGAACAGTTCCTTACTTGATAGTTTATGGAACACCCTATAGTAACAGATTCTGATCTCTTGCTGGTTGGAAATGTACCTTCTAGTCATTTCCAAGTTCGAAATTTTCATTGTAGCTGCTTTTGGAGTTGTGGCGACGCGTAAAATAATTGTCATTTCTCGAGTAAAAGACGCAGAACTGCAGCTGTCCTTCTTTGCCAAGCTTGTGAGCTGTCCTATTTTGCATCTTCATGGCATATGTCTGCTATGGTTAAAGAGATCAATTTCTTTATGGTGATATACTCTTATAGTATGGACTTGTGGAGACACAACTACTTCCAATCATGTGGTTCAATGACAACAAACTTGGCCAAAAAGCTCTTGGATCTCCAGTGTCCACGTATCAAACAGAAACATTCAATTGCCTGATGAAACACAGGAAGTATATTTAAGGAAGAGAATTGATTATACAATAATCTTTGGGTGACTATCAAGCTAACATTCTATTTTGGGCTGCAAAAAATAAACATCAACATCAACAATACTTTTATCCCAAACTAGTTGGGGTTGGCGATCGATAAATCCCCAAACAATTATAAAAATAAAAGCAGAATCAAGGGAGAGAAAATAGATAAATGTGTAAAAATAAATAAATATATATATCTATCTATCTATATACTATCCCTCCACAATACTAATGGGCTCTCTCTACTCCGTCCTAAGATAAATCGTACGCCAATCTATTTCTCACTCCATTAAATCTTATTTTACTACTTTCCCCCAAGTAAGTTTCGGCCGACCTCTTGCTTTTTTCATGTTATGCTCTTGATAACAAACTTCTGTTCGTACCGGTGCATCTAAGGGTCTTCGGAGATTATGCCCAAACCATCTCAATCTATGCTCTCTCATCTTTTTCGCCACCGGTTCTACTCCAACTTTTTGTCGAATCTCTTCATTCCTTATCTTATCCATCCTTGTATGACCACATATCCAACTTAACATCTTCATTTCCGCTACTCTCATTTTATACTCATGTTTTCTTTGTGCTGGTCAACATTCAGCTCCATATAATATGGCAGGTCTGACTCCTGTTCTATAAAATTTTCCTTTTAACCTAAGAGGAATTTTGCGATCACACAAAAATCTCGATGCACTGCGCCATTTCATCTAACTGCTCTGATTCTATGGCTTACATCCTCATCAATCTCTCCCTCCTTTTGCAATATTGATCCCAGATATCTAAATGTATCTTTTTTGGGTACCTTCTGTCCGAGCATATTTACGGTTTCTTGATCCTCTATTCCTGCCGTGTCAAGCTCACACTTCAAGTATTCCGTCTTACTTCAACTTAGCGTAAATCCTTTAGACTCCAACGTGCTTCTCCATACTTCTAACTTAGCGTTAACCCCAGCCCTAGTCTCATCAATAAGCACGATATTGTCTGCAAATAGCATACCCCACGGCACCTCATCTTGAATATTTTTTATTAGTTCTTCCATAACCAGGGCAAAAAGGTAAGGGCTCAAAGCAGAACCTTGGTGTAAGCCTACTGTGATTGGAAAATAACTTGATGTGCCATTACAAGCCTTCACACATGTAGCAGTACCGTTATACATGTCCTTGATTGCCTCGATATACTTTGAAGATACTTTTTTCTTCTCAAGAATCCACCACAAAACCTTTCTTGGAACCTTATCATACGTCTTCTCGAGATCAATAAACATCATATGGAGGTCATTCTTTCTTTCTCGATATCTTTCCATTAATTGCCGTATTAAGAAAATAGCCTCTATGGTATATCGTCCTGGCATAAATCCAAATTGATTGACAGAAAGCTTTGTCTCTATTCTTAAACGATGCTCAATAACTCTCTTCCACAGTTTCATTGTATGGCTCATAAGCTTGATGCCTCTATAATTAGAACAATTCTGGATATCTCCCTTGTTCTTGTATATAGGCACAATTATACTCTTCCTCCATTCATTATGCATCTTATTAGTATGGAGGATCTTGTTAAAAAGACTAGTCAATCAATTTATTGCTACGTCCCCTAAGCATCTTCACACTTCAATAGGAATATCATCTAGTCCCAAGGCTTTACTAGTCTTCATCTTTTTTAATGCATCCCTAACTTCTCGTGCTTTAACTCTACGCACAAACCTTCTATTTGAATCGTCAGAAGCATCTTCCAAATCCACCTCACTTCTATCGCTCTCCCCATTAAAAAGTTTGTTAAAATAACTCATCCACCTGCCTTTGACGTCTTCATCTCTTATCAAGAGTATTTGATTTTCATCCTTGATACATTTAACCTGTGTCAAGTCTTTACTTTTCTTATCTCTTGATTTTGTAAGTCTATAGATGTCTTTTTCTCCTTCTTTGCTCTCAAGTTTGTCGTACATATTGATGAAAACCTTGCCTTTGGCCTCTCGTATATCTTTCTTGGCACTTTTTCTCACCAATCTAAACTTTTGCAAATTCTCTTCATTAGGACATTTATGTAAGCATATGAAACACTCCTCCTTCTGCTTAATTACCTCCTGCACCTCTTCATTCCACCACCAGGTTTCTTTTGTTTGATGTACATTCCCTCTACTTTCCCCTAACACCCCTTTTGTCACTGTCTAGATGCAGTTAGACATCTCTTTCCACATCATATTTACTTCGCCCTCTAGTTGCTACGATCCTTTCTGTAGTATTCTTTCCTTGAATTCTGTTTGTTTCTCCTCATGTAACTTCCACCATTTTACTCTGGGGTGCTGCGCACTTCTCTTTATCTTCTGTACTTTATTATACCGAACTTCTAAGACCACCAACTTATATTGTGTAACTACACATTCACCAGAGTATACCTTACAATCCACATACGAAACTATATCCTCTCTCCTAGCAAGAAAGAAATCAATCTAGCTGCAATTTTGACCTCTACGAAAAGTGATCAGATGTGATTCTTTTTTCCTAAAAAAAGTGTTTGCCAATATCAAATCATAAGCTATTGCCACACTCAAGATGTTTTCGCCAGCCTCATTTCTAGTCCCATATCCAAAACCTCCATGAACTCTGTCAAAACCTCCACTACTCTGATCGACATGTCCATTTAGATCTCCTCCTATGAATACCTTCTCCTCGTGTGGTATTCGCCTTAAAATCTCTTCCAGATCTTCCCAAAATCTGCTCTTCTCGGACGCTTGCAGTCCAACTTGAGGGGCATACACACTAAGGATATTCAAAATCAAATCCCCCACTACTAGCTTAACTAAAATAATTTTATCTCATATTCTTTTAACATCAATCACTTTATCCTTGAAATTTTTATCGATCAGGATTCCAACTTCATTTATACTTTTTATTGTGCCTGTATACCATAGCTTGAATTCGGTGCCATCCACTTCCTTAACCTTTTCTCCTTTCCATTTAGTCTCTTGCAGGCAAACAATATTCAATTTTCTTTTAGCAAAAGTATCTGTCAATTCCCTCAATTTACCCGTTAAGGTTCCTATATTCCAACTCCTCAATCTAATTCCTACCTCCTGGGCTTTTCTTGCCCCCCACACTCGCCCACGGAAGTGTGAGGACCCTTGCTCATTTATCACCACATCCGAGTACCGATGTGGCTCATCACTTTGGGAATGATGGCCTAAGGCTCGCTTCCTCACCCCTTGCATTCACCTATCTTGATGCAAAGACCCTTGTTTATTTTTCGCTACACCCGGGCGCAGATGCAATGCGTCGCTAAGAAGGGTACGCTCCAACGAAATATCAATAGGGTTCATCTCATAGAGGTAGCTCTTTTTTTATAACTGACTCGCTACGCCTGATGTAACCCTCCTTCTTTACCTGGCTTGGGACATTCTATGTAGACTACATAGGCGGAGTTTTTGGGCTACAATAAATAAATAAAAATAAATAAAAATTATTGTGGAGTCCTGTCTTTTAAGAATTTGTGGTTTAGAGCCTTATAATATATTCACAGTCACCCAAAAAATTTTATACTATCAAAGTCTTTAATCCCCTTTCCACTTAGCAAATGCTCCCACAAATACATTAAGAATAAAATGAAACGAGTCTTCTGCCCACTGATATTTGGTCAACTATCAAACGAAAAACTAACCTAGAGTCCCTGGAAAAGAAAACAAAATCATCAAAAATATCTCCTTTCTGAACAAAAATAGGAAGAAAATCCATGATCGTCGAACTACATGGACAAAATTGTTTCTCTTTTTGGTAATAAAATGTCAATGGATACATTTCACCTCCGTCCATTCACACACACCAAGCCAACAGAAAAGGGCCGAACCCTCAATTCTCCACCGCAGTGGTTCCGCTATTGTGCCTTCTTCAAACAACAATTATATCGCTGTGTTTTGTCTAACGCGTGAGAATCTTGCTCTATCAATCAACTCGAAAGCTCAATGGAAATCTCATCGACGGATCTAGTTCAATCCTTATGTTTGGAAGCAAAAGCCAATTTCGGTTATGTTTGATTTGATGGGCCGAAGTATGTAGATGTCGATTCTAAATACCAGTTCTCAACTCGAGGAATAGTTACTAATTTCATGGTTGTCGATCAACTAACAAGATATCGATTTAAAAGTTTCATGCCTACTTCAAGGCTCCCAATCAACCGCCTATTTGTTGATTTACAAGCTTGTTGACAACTCCAAGCTACTAATGTACTACCTAGCTACCGGAGATTGTTCTGATCAGAGTTCGATTATTTTTCTTCTTCTTCTAAGGTTTCTAAGTACTCAGTTTCCAAGCCTGGTGCATGATTTGGGAGAGTCAAAATTCAAGTTCTATGTATTTTAATTTATTTTCTAGTCCCTACAACTTTATTGCGTTTTCTAATTCCTATGTTTTTAATATTTGGGTAGTTCACACGTCTTTAATATTTCGCTAGCTAATATGTCTTAATATCTCTATAAATAGAGGTGTAATCGCATTTGTAAGAAAGAAATTTTGAATATTCATAATACAAGAGAATTTTTCAAGTGAGCAAATTTCTATTCTAGTTTTGTATCCTTAGCTGGTGATTCTTCCTTGGTGGTGAACTATGAAGCCATTTACCTTTAGCTAGGTTTTCCTTCGACATGGCAACGCATCTTTTATGCCTTGATTGTAATCGTAATATATCCATTGTCACTCAAACACGTACATCACCCTACACACACATCATTTTCTTTAACAAGTCACGTTGCTTAACATCTATTGGGTCGCGCAGGAGGCATGATAATTTTACAAGGGAAGATCACTAAGATAGACCTCAATTCCGGGCTCAATGACAAATCCACTTGGAGCATTTCAACTCAAAAGTGAGTCCATAAATTATGGACTAGCTAAATATATTAACTACTTCACGTGCACCGCGTCATTGTTTTGTCTAACATCCTTACACATGCACACTAATAAATTCCCCCTCACTTGTAAGCGACTTGCATTACACTTGCTTTCCATTAATCCAAGTATTCCTCTGCACCAGCATTATCTCCACTTTAGCTCGACCAAATTTGGCAAGATGGAGGACAAGATCTACCATTCAAACTCCACCTTTATCGCCTTGATCAAACCAAGCTTGGCGGGACGCAATATGCCACCTAGGGAATCATATCCGAGATTTTCCTTCCCGAAAGAAACACAATCCCACTATATATGCAACGGATTACATGAAAAACATGCCCAATATCATCTTGAATCACCAATATAAATGAATACATCACACTTCAGGACGTACCATAATTTCCTCGGATTAAGTATTGCTGATGCAACCCTCATGAGTGTCCTTGTATTGATCTTGCGTTCGAGAAAGGAGCAGAAGTTCCTCATCTTTTCTTCACTATTCTCTATGTTCTCTGTTTGATGAACATAAGAATAATAACGTATCTTGAAAGGTGATCCTTTTATCATGTCCAAATAAGGGGGAAAAGTGTCAAAAAAGTCATAAACCTATTGTATTAGTACCAATTTAGTCTTAAACCTTTTTTTTGATGCCAATTCAGTCCTGAACTTTTTTGCATTGGTGCCAATTTTGTCCTAAACTTTTTATTCATGCCAAATTAGTCCTAAATTTTTTGCATTGGTGCCAATTTAGTCCTAAATATTTTGCATTTATTCCAATTGAGTTAATTCGATCAATTTTGCCCGAAAATCATTGGTGCGAATATCAATTGTCCTACGTGGTACGGCTTGCGCTAACATGGGTATTTTTTTAATATTTTAAATTGTAAAAATAAAAAATAAAAAAATGCTTAAAAATAAATTAAAATTATAAAATAATACTAAAAAAATATGAAAGTCAATGCTTGTTGCGCCACATAGGACAGTCGATGTCCATGTCAACCATTTTCAGACAAAATTAGTTGGATTAACTCAATTGGCACAAATAAAAAAAATTTAGGATTAAATTGACACCAATGTAAAAGGTTTAAGACTAAATTAGCACCAATAAAAAGTTTAGGACTTAATTGGTACCAAAGGTTTAAGATTGAATTAGCACAAAAAAGGTTTAGGACTAAATTGACATTAATGCAATGTGTTTAATTTTTTTTAATACTTCTCACTCAAATAAGGTAATTGCTACTCTTGTGGGTTATGGGCTAGGTTAGCCCATCATAGGCGGCCCACGGCCTAGGCATAAAGCCCAAGACTTCCTTAAAATACTAATTGGGTATTGGTACATATTGAAAGTGTACGACCAATCAATTATTGACTCTGATAGTTATTGTTAAGAAAGACAAAATACTATGAAGAAATCACCGCCTCCTCTCTATAAATTTTCCATAATTTTCTTCATTATTCCAGAATAGCCGCAGAAGGAATAGTGGCATATCCCATTCACTCTATGGCGGCAACTAAGTTGAGGCGGTGGAGTTTTGTCCAAGCAAGTTGATGGACTAAAAAATTGAACAGCTTATTCACTTTAAAGTCAGCAAGTATGATTGGCCGGTCAAAGAGTCAAAGAAGTAGCAAAGTAAAACTTTGCTTGATAAGTTTGCGGCAACAACTTTTCCCCCTTCTATTCAGACAAAGTCGGCAGTTTTGGGAAGAGTTAAATGGCGGTAGAACCTAGCTTATAAATAGAGGTGTGTTTGTTCATTTTGTGTGTGCGAGAAGCCAGTGTGTGTGTGGTATGCCATAGAGCTACCTCTAGAGAGAAGAGTGTGTGCTAGTGTGTGAGCATTATGTAATAGAAGTGTGAGGTGAGTAGTCAGTGTGCGGTGTTGGTGTGTGTGGTTGTCTATAGAGAGAGAATAGCATAAATCTTGTAGTGGGTGGCTTGTGAGCGTAGAGAGAAATCTGAGCAGGGAGGGAGTGTGCTTGTAATTTATATTGTTTACAAATAGTGAAGCTATCTTGCTATTTTGAGAAATAGCAATTCAAGTATTATTTTCTCGACAAGTGGTATCGGAGCAAGTTGCGGGGACCATATCCTAAGTGTGATACATGAAGACAAGTGGTCGAGGACCATTGTGCGTGAACCGACAATTGGATCGAAGTGTGTCGAAATTCTGCCATAGTATAGTCAGGGACTGTGATCGATTGGTCAGGGACCAAGCCTACTTGGAGTAGTGCTCGGCATTATATCCAAGTCTGATGGCAGATTTATCAAGTTCGGTAAATGGCTTTGAAAAGCTCAATAGCACCAATTATAACAATTAGAGTATCTGCATACAGTATTACTTGCTGGGCCAAGACTTGTGGGATATTATTAGCGGTGGCAACACCATACCACCAATGACTGATGCTGAATCGAGAAAATGAACACTAAAGCCGGTAAACTCTCTACGTTCTTGCTGTAACTGTTGAAGATGAGTTGTTGCGGCACATCAAGAGTGCAAAGACCCCAAAGGAGGCATGGGACAACATGGTGACATTATTCGCGAGGATGCCGAGTTGCAAAGGTTGGAGAACGAGTTATTATTGGTGTCATAACAAAGTATGACGGCGAGTCAATACTTCTCCAAAGTTAAATCTATTTGTGAAAAAATTTCAAAATTAAAACCTTAGAATGCCATATTTGAGACAAGATGAGGAGAATTATTATTCACGAACTAAGGCTGGAGTACAACGGTATTGTTACAGCCACCCGTAGATGGGCAAACGAACCAACTCTGATCGAGTTGGAAAATATATTGGTCAACTAAGAGGCCTTAGATAGTCAAATGTCTAAGGTCTCGGTTAAATAAGATGAAAGAGCCCTCTTTAGTAATAAAAGAGGGTTCAAGGGTCAGAGGAGAAATGATTCAGGCATTAGAGACAGTAAATAGAAGAAAAGTTATTAAGGATGGAAAAATCCACCATGAGGGACGAATTCTCGGCCATGGGGAGCTCGTCGAGATTGCGACAAGGGTGACAATAAAGAAATGAGTAATAGAACACGTAACAAATAGTGTTACAACTGTAGCAAAATAGGTCACTTTGCCAGAGATTGTCGGCTCAAAAGAGTTGAAGGAAATGTGGCGCCATCTAAGGAGAATGATAGCGAAGAAGAGTGGGATTTTCAAGCGTCCCTTGCTATAGAGGAATAACAAGAACTCGCAGCCTGCTCCATCACCAAAGCAAAAGATGCCAGGGTCCTCATCACGGTGAGTGATAAATTGATTAATTATGATAGTAATTGGATAATTGACTCTGGGTGTTCAAATCACATGACTGGAGATGAAGGCAAGCTATCAAATATGTTTGAGTACACTGGTGGACGTGTAGTTTTCACTGCAGACAACTCAAAGTTGCAGATTACCCATATTGGCAAAATGGTGATAACACCTCGATTCAGTTCACATCATGTTGAACTGAAAAATGTGTATAATGTATCAGAAATGAAAAAGAATCCGTTATCCGTGTCACAACTCACATACTCGGGCAATTATGTAGTGTATGGTCCAAAAGATGTGAAGGTGTATCGCAATTTGAAATCTACCGGTACACCAATCATGGAGGGGTGTCGATTAGAGTCTGTCTACGTGATGTCAGCAGAGACGGCATACATGGACAAAACTGAAATAGTGATACGCTTGATTTGTGGCATACTCGGCTCGGGCACATAAGCTACCATAAGTTAAAGGTAATGATTAAGAAAAGCATGCTAAAAGGGCTACCCCACTTGGAAGATGTGTTGGATGCCAGCAAGGGAATACACATCAACTTCCATACGAGAAGTCCACTTTCAAAAGTAAGATGCCTATTGAAATCATGCACTCAAGTGTGTTTGGACTAGTGAAGCAACCATCGATTAGAGGATCAAAGTACATGATAACATTCATCGACGACTTCTCCAGGTATGCTTGGGTTGACTTTATGAAAGAAAAATCTGAGACATTAGAAAAATTCAAGGAGTTCAAAGAAAAAGTAGGGAATGAAGTGGGCAAGAAGATATTGTGCCTACATATTGATAATGGAGGAGAATATGCATCAAATAAATTTATAAAGTATTTGCAAGATTGCATGATATGTCGCCAATTTACCTGCCCAAATACACTCCAACAAAATGGAGTTGCCGAAAGAAAGAATCGACATATGGCAGAGACATGTAGGAGCATGTTGCATGCGAAGAATGTTTCACCTAGATTTTGGGCCGAATGTATGAAGACGGCAGAACACATAATCAATAGACTATCTCAAGCAAGGCTTGGCTTTTTGTCACCGTACGAGAAGCTATGGAATCGTAAGCCCCTGGTAAGTCATGTTAGAGTATTTGGATGTGTATGCTATGTATTTATCCCAGATCATCTACGTGGCAAGTTTGACAAGAAAGCAATTTGCTCCATATTTGTGGGCTACGATAATCAAAGGAAAGGATGGAAGTGTTGTGATCCTACGATAAGGAGATGTTACACTTCTAGAAATGTAGTGTTTGATGAACTGTTTGTCATCTTGGTGGTTATCACAAGCTTCTGAATTACCAAATTCAAAACAGTTTGAAGAAGAGGTTCATGAAAGAATGAAAGAAAATGATGAGCTTGATAAGGATCACCTACGTGAAGAAGAAGAAGAAGAAGTACCGGTAGCTAGATGAGAAGAAGGAGCACAGTCATCAGAAAAATCAAAGAGTCCATGGCGAATTGGTGTATGCTTGACAATGATAGAGGAGCTTTGACCAAGTCAGATGGAAGAAAATGAAGAGGAAGTACCTTAACTTAGGAGATCAACAAGGAAAAGAAGATCAAATCCCAAATATGCAAATGCAGCATTGACATAAGATGGTGGAGTTGTTGAGTCATCTACATATGAGGAAGCCTCACATGATAAAGAGTGGAGAAAGGTCATGGAAGAAGAGATCCAAGCATTAAAGAAGAATGAGACATGGGATTTGGTGCCTAGGCCTAAAGAGGTACGTCCTTTATCTTGCGAATGGATTTATAAATTTAAAACCCGACCAGATAGGTCAATAGAAAGATATAAGGCATGTTTAGTTGCTCGAGGATTTTCTCAAAAGTATGGCCCAGATTATGAAGAAACCTTTAGCCCAGTAGCAAAGATTACTACAGTTCGAGTCTTACTATTACTTGCAGCAAGCAAGTCTTGGAAGTCATGGCAAATGGACGTGAAGAATGCCTTCTTACATGGAGAACTAAATCGAGACACACACACACACACACACACACACACACACACACACACACACACACACACACACACACACACACACACACACACACACACACAGAGCAGCCAGAAGGCCTCAAGAGCAAGATGTACCCAACTTACGTCTGCAAGTTAAAGAAAGCTCTCTATGGATTAAAGCAAACTCCGAGAGTATGGTATGGGAAGATTGATGAATTCTTGGTGCAAAATGGTTCCTCAGTAGCACCAGTAGACTCGAGCTTGTTTGTGAAAGCGAATAATGGTAAGCTTGCAATAATATTGGTCCATGTGGATGATCTAATCATTATCGGAGATTATGAAAAGGAGATATGCCAAATTAGAGCCAATCTTTCAGTACGATTTCAAATGAAGGAGCTCGGAGAGTTAAAACATTTTCTAGGACTCGACGATGAGCAAACTAAGGAAGGACTACTTTTATGTCAGAGGAAATATGCGCAAGATCTTCTTAGAAAATTTGGGATGTTTGACTACAAGCCTATATCTACTCCAGTAGATGGAAATATAAAACTATGTGTACATGAAGGACGAGAATTAGAAGACTCAAGTATGTACAGGCAATTGGTGGGTAGTCTTATTTACCTAACCATAACATGGCCTAATATCGCATTCGCAGTTGGAGTAACTAGCCGATTCATGGAGAAACCACAAAAGCCACATTTGGATGTAGTCAAGCGCATTCTAACGTATGTAAAGAGTACTTTTGACTTTGGGCTCTTATATAAGAAAGAGGCATCATGTGAGATTGTAGGCTATTGTGATGCTGACTTCATCGGAGATTATGACCCTCGACGATCAACTACTAGTTACATGTTTAGTCTTGGATCAGCAGTGGTGTCATGGTGCAGTAAAAGACAACCGATTGTGTCGTTGTCTACAACAGAAACTGAATATAGAGCTGCAGAAATGACAGCTCAAGAAAGTACATGGCTGGTACAGCTAATAGAAGATCTTATTCAACCAGTAGATTGCTCGACGCGTTTATATTGTGACAATTTATCAGCCATAAGGTTAGCAGAGAATCTAGTTTTTCATGCAAGGACCAAGCATGTAGAAGCACATTATCATTTTTTGCGAGAAAAAGTATTGCGGGGTGAGATAAAGCTGGAGTACATTGAGACAATTGATCAAGTAACAGCTATCTTCACCATAGGACTCAGAGCTACAAAGTTTGAAGAGTTTCGAAAGCAACTCGATGCGACCACGAGATTTGCGCTAAAGAGAGTAGTCGGTAAGGGGGAGTATTGAAAAAGCATCGGCTCCTCTCTATAAATTTTCCATAATTTTCTTCATTATTCTAGAATAGCCGCAGTAGGAATAGTGGCATATCCCTATGGCGGCAACTAAGTTGAGGCAGTGGAGTTTTGTCCAAGCAAGTTGATGGACTAAAAATTGGACAGCTTATTCACTTTAAAGTCAGCAAGTATGATTGGCCGGTCAAAGAGTCAGAGAAGTAGCAAAGTTAAACTTTGCTTGATAAGTTTGCAGTAGCAACTTTTTCCCCTTTTATTCATACAAAGTCGGCAGTTTTGGGGAGAGTTAAATGGCGGTGGAACCTAGCTTATAAGTAGGGGTGAGTTTGTTCATTTTGTGTGCGCGAGAAGCCAGTGTGTGTGTGGTATGCCATAGAGCTATCTCTAGAGAGAAAAGTGTGTGCTTGTGTGTGAGCGTTATGTAGTAACAGTGTGTGGTTGTCTATAGAGAGAGAATAGGATAAATCTTGCAGCGGGTGGCTTGTGAGCGTAGAGAGAAATCTGAGCAAGGAGTGAGTGTGCTTGTCATTTATATTATTTATAAATAGTGAAGCTATCTTGCTATTTTGAGAAATAGCAGTTCAAGTCCTATTTTCTCGACATACTCTAACTAAATAATAGGTATGTCCACAAACTAGTGGATTCGATAGGACGAGTTCACCCTACTAATGGAGATAGCGCCCTTATCGAGCAGGGCCTAGAAATCCAATGTGGTTTTTGCTTCGCAAGAAGAACAACCCCTAGCCTTCCGCTAAATCTGTCTTCATCTACAACATGCTTGAAAACAATGAACTCTTACATTGAAAAAATCAAGCAAGGCGGGGTGGAGCCTGTTTTACTCCTGGAAGCCAAGGATTTCGAGTTTGAGGACTTGGTACGCTAGTTTTCCTTACCTAAAAACAACGTTATCGGTATATTTTCGATTTTACAGAAACTGATGTTTCATGCAATATTTTTCGCTTATTATATCTAATCATGCAAATCTAAGTAGCCATGTGTGGGTCCGCAATCAATAAAAAGGAATAAAATGAACCAATGACAATAACAATAATAATCAAGAAAAACAATAAAAAAATTGTCATTAAAAAAAGTAACTCGAGCCATATCAGGTAAAATTAACACAATCCCTTGGGACCCCGTAAACTGTAAAACGTACAAAAAAAACTAATGAAAGTATTCGGTATTACTTAACAAACTCTAAAATGATATGCGATGATGACACAAATAAACAAACTTGACTAATCATGCCTCTAAATGCGAGAAACGACTAAATGAACGTAAATGGCCTTCGGTTATTTTCTTTATTAAATGACATTATCGAAATACAAATAAAAAATGCACGAATCTATATGCTAAAAAAAACAATAAAATGGTAGGAAAGTGAAATCCGCTACAGTTTGCTAGGCCATAATGGTATGCATTTGTTTCACGAAAAATAAATAATTTATAGTATATTTTCTTGAAAATCTTGTATTGCATGCTTAAATTAATGAATGAAAAATGTTTTTTCATTGTTCAAGAAATATTTAAACATTGATTGTTATCGATAATAAAAGCTTTCTATTGACTAAATTATTTCAAGCTATATAAGCGATTAATTTTCAGAAAATATATTTCGCATGATTAATTTTTCGTGAAATAAACAGAGTCTTATCTTTACCATTTTGACATATCATGGAAAAAAGGAGGTTAAGATTGTCCCCGATGCATGTGGATGTATCTATTGTACAAAATCCAAGGAGATCCTATTATCACGGCCCATCAAAATCCTCAAACTAGGATGGGCCGTAACTCGATCAATCGGCCATGCCATGATGCATGCCACGAATCGATTCATGGTCGGGCAAATGGATCAACTAGAATCCCACTTCGCCGAGCATCAACCAAGACGGCTGAGCGGCTGAACCAATGAATGAATTGGTACATGAATCTTTGCACTATCCAAAGCATGAACCAATGTTCAGTCTGCACGATGCAAGGCACGGTGCTGCACATAGCCGGCTCGGCATCGTGCCGTGCTGTGATTGATGCAACGTCCGATTAGGTGACCGATCAGGAATAGCTCCACTTAGCTGAGCATGATCTCAAGCGGCCAAGCAAGCGAATGGAAATGACCTCTCACATTCAAAAGGGGTCTTCTAGGGGTGCGCATGGTAACACTTCTCTATCAGAAATTAATTTCTGACAAGAAGTTGATTTTTCTACTTCTCCTCAAAATCAAAATTTGATTTTTCTATTTCTGCTCTAAATTGACTTATGATCAGAGAAATTTGTTTGGTAACGAGTGAAAATTTCTTCTTTTGAAACATTGTTAACATAATCTTTTGTGGCGGCGGTCATCGGCAAAGAACAGGTGGGCAGCAACGGTTGGCGATTGGTGGGTAGTAGCGGTGGCGATTGGCGGCGATTGGTGATGGCGGCCATCAACGAAGCCGAGTGTGGAGTCGAGAAGTGATTCTAGAGTTGAGAAGTTCAAGTTTTTTGCTTCTTAAACTTGGCCAAAAACCCTACCAAAAGTGATTCCGGAGCCGAGAAGTCAATTTTTTTACCAATCGAAATTATTTTTACCAAATGGATTTTTCTGCTAGATTAACTTCTAGCAAAAAAATTGATAAGAAAAAGTGTTATCATGGATTACCTAGAACACAATAATTCGGCCATGGGGAGCTCAAGAGTTCCACAAAAGACAAAATTATGGGAATCTAAAACAGGCAAAGATAAGGGGAATAGGACAAACAAAAATAGACGAAACTTGAGAAACCAAGTGGTGTTCCCCCTCATTGTAAATCTCCCTATACACAAACGAATCACTCTCTCGGTTCCCTCCCTTCCCTCTACGATTTGAGTGAGTTGTGAGCGAGTGAACGATCCTCGGACCAAGGCATGATTCGAGCAAATCACCCATCCACATAGCTTGAATTGTTGCACGGTCATGGTTTGAACGCCGCCCCATGACACTATCCAGTATTGATATGTAGTGACTCAAAAGTTGACATCCCTTGAATTCGAATGATTCGACCCACGAGTCAACAAGAGGGATAAATCCTCGGCATTTCATCCTATTTTTCAATTAAATCCAACATGTATCATGCATTGCGCGATGCTAAAACGAGTGAATTCATAACCGAAACCAAAGGAGAGCTTAAGGATCATCTCGGAGAGGCACGAACGAACCGGGAGTGGGTTTGATAATAAGGTCCATTTGTTCGAAAGAAAAAAAATTTCGCGGGAAAAAATTATTTTTCAACTTTCTAATGTTATGAAAATCATTTTTCAGAAGAGCGAATTCGTCCCTATTTCTTCAGAATGTTTTTTGTTCAATTATTTTCTACTTGTTTGTTGTCCAGTGGAAAATGGCCCTCCTCTATACTCTTGCCTCTGGAAAATTACCAAAAAAATCCTAAACCTTTTATAATTTGTCAATTCAGTCCTAAATATTTTTTTGTACAATTTAGTTTATTTGGCCGACCAGTTGACATGGCATCGTCGGCGCAGACGTGGCAAAAGTGTAATAATAGTTTAATATTTTTCCTTCCCCTCGTGGCTAGTGAAAGTTGCTGGCACTCACCGACCATGCATAGCCTAGGCGAGGCCATCAATGATGGTCTTGCCTGCGACGACACGCGAGTCTAGGCAAGGCTTCATGGCCCTCGCTCAGTGGCTAGCGAGCTTCTGCCAAATCTCATTGGCCACGGGGGGAAGGAAAAAGTGAGAAAGAAAAGAAAAAAAAAGAAAAGAATATATTAAAATTTTATCATGTCAGCATTGGCCAGCCAAATTAACTGAATTGACACAACTATAAAAGATTTAGTACTGAATTGACACAATTCCCCTCTTGTCTAAATCCTAAGAAACTCCAATCTCATCTCTCTCTTTGCTTTTCTCTCTTGCTCAGTCCCCCATGTTGGGAATGTCACCAATGTGGTGATTATTGAAAAATCTCCAATCTTATTTTAGTGATAACAAAAGCAATCAAAGACGACTAATGTGTGCATTGTATGAGCAATACAGGTTATATATGCACAAGCCGAAATGCAGATGAAGAGATAAAGAGCATTAGTTGTTCCTCGGACAAAAATATACTCTGCAAATATTTTGAGTGCTCTGTCGTTCTTTTGGGATTAGTAGCCGATCTATGAGATGAACAAGATATTAGGTGATGAAAATGTCTATAAGCTGAAAGGATCTTCATATGAGGTGAACATTAGGAAGGACCTTGATTAAGATGAACAAGCCAAGAAGAACAAGAATGTTCATGATGGCTTGGATAGACAAAGATCAGGCGAATAGTGGATGGACTTGATAATGGTGAACAAACTTAGAACTATGATATTTTGTAAAGCTTGGAAGGACCATAAAGATGAATAGTTTGGTGGAGTCAAAGTTGCCAATATTCTTGGAAGGACCGGAAGAAAGATCGAGTGCCCCAGATTGTTATCGGAGCAGCAGATCTTTTGGCAAAGATGAGCTCTTTTTATAGATCAGGTGAAAGATCGGGTGAACAGTATTAACAGACTAGCAAAGATCTGGACGTCCTGATTATGGGTAAGGGATCATGCAGTTATTTGGTTTTGGAAGATGTTGGGAGCCTAAACAACTGACCCGATCTTTGGTCTTGAAGAAAATATAACCGATGCAAAGACCTTGTTGATATTAATGATCTAAGTTCAGCGAAGACTAGGAACAAGAATGAAGAACATGGAGGAGAACAAGTAAAAGGTAACGAGGTGTTCATTATGACTTGGAGGTGTTGTAGTCAATCTTTTATCAAAGTGACATCTTTGGAAGTTGAGATACTAAAAAAGATTATTGGATAATTGATCACAAGTCATCCGGTCGGTTTTTCTATAAATAGGACCAACAGAACCAAAGATCAGGTGTGACAACATTTTTGTCAGGTCTGGTGATGTTTTAACAACGGATATATGTTGATGCTTCATTAGAAATAAATATAGCTGTTGGCGGGTGAAAGATCCATAGAGAATGATCAGGAAGTCTATTGGGTGGAATATAGTCGTTACAATCTGTTAGAAATAATAGCTGCAACTACTCCAACGGATCTCTAACAGTTAGTAGGATTTTGCAAGCCCCTTCAATAGGAAGAATGAAGATATCTATATAATGGAAGACTTCTAAGTCAAATGTTAAAAAGTTATAGAGAGAGTGAACATAATGTAAAATGCATACTTGTTGTGATTGAGGTTCTCTCGCTGTTTCTAGGCTTTCTCGAAAGATCTTCTCTGATAATCTTTCTGTTTTGTAATCTTGTTAAAGATCAAGTATACAATAGTGTGAGCAGTACGTGAGTCCTGATAGTGTGTTCTATTGAAAAACACTTCTTGCTGTTTGTAGCTTTTCGTGAAAATTATTAGTGAACTGCAAGACATGTTATGGTTGTTAGTCTTGAGGGTGGACGTAGGCTTTAGGATAAAGCCGAACCACTATATATCTATTTGCAAATCTTCTACCTCCTCTTTATCACTTGTAAACATCAACATCAATCAAACAGTGGCACGACTTGACTTATAATATGTCTTCGTCGATGTTTGACTGGATGTTTATTGTGTGCTTTGGTTCCTCGTTAATCTTTATAGACTTATGCATACAATCAGCTCATGTTATTTGAAATATCTACTTACCTGATGTTTACGATGTTTCTGCAAATGCATGTTTGCTTTTTGCTCAATCTTTTACTTAGTCATGCACAAGTCCAAAAAACGTTTTATAAAACATCTGCTTACCAAATCTTTTTTATATCACTTATTGTTTTATATGCTCTTATTCATTGTGATCTTTATATACTTTAGCACACATTCTTCTCACAATAGTTCAAACATATGCTGACCTGATCTTTATAGTATCTCTCCAGATGTTTGACCAGTTGTTTGAAAATGAACTTGTTTTATTCCGCAAATATTTTTCAAAGTTTTCAAACAACCTATTCACCCCTCTAGGTTGCATTGTTAGCCTCATCAATTGTATTAGAGCCTCGCTACTTGTTATTGAAAGTGTATTCTTCCGAGTACAAAGATCTTATTTTGGCTAACTCTACAGGTGGTGATTTTGGTTTGCAAATTTCAAAACTTTACAAACTCTCCATCTTGGTTTTGAAAATTGTTTTAAGGATTACTTTGATTGAGCTCTTTGGACAGAAGATTATCCCAATCCAAATGAGTTATCTTACTTTCTAGTAATGATGCTTATGTGGATTCTTTTGAACATATGGGTTTGTTCAATTTCGAAGTGAAAAGATTGTCTTGTCTAATTCTTATCTGAGACGATCTTTCTACAATCGAGAGAAAAGACATCCTATTTTCGAGCTTATTTATGTGTTCATCCACGACAATTAGCACATCAATGAAGGTGCAACAACAATAATGATCGTGATGGATAAGCAAATGGTTCATGTCATTGAACATGAAGCAGTAACTCAAAGATCAGCATGACGTCCTATTCAACTAGCTGAAGAAGAGCAAATACTAGCTCCTGCTTATGGCTATTTCCAGAGAAGAATTGCACTAATCTCTTAAAGCTATTTATTTTGTATATTGTGTAATCTTATATGATATTAAGAGCACTTCTTCTTGTGTGATAGTTATAGAGATATGAAATCAACTCCAAAGTCACATTTGAAGAAACCAATATAGAAAGAAAAATAAGGAAGAACATTTTTTGATGATCTTCAAATTTTCAAAGATGGAGCCACATGAAGAAAACAAAGAAATAAATTGTCACGCCTCGAACCCATCGAGCACGTGTACATCCCACCAAGCCGTTGATCTTCCATAATCTCCTAGGGTCTCTGGGCCAATCATATCATAAATTGAAAAAGAAACAAGATCACGGAAGCCATAAAACTGCTCCACACAATTCCATAATGAGATGACTCAGGACAAAGGGTACTTCTTCTCATAAACTCTTAATACAACTCAGATATTATGATTCTATCTTCAATACAACATGAAATTCTTAAACCACTAAAAGGGTAAACCCATTTCTCTACAAATTCTACTTCATATACACTAATCCTTAGCAACCTTGAGAGTTCATCGCTTGGGACCTGCAAAAATAGTAATCACACGATGGGGTGAGATATAAATCTCAGTAAGTGAACCCTAAACCTAGACTAGGCCGTCGGTGCCCCCATACATCTTATATACGTGAGAAAGTGTACAGTGGTGTGGGTTAACGAGGGTAGTACGGATTGGAAGCCTTATAGGTATGAGATGTGGTTTAAGAAAGTTGAGGATGAGTTTACTAGGCCGCTGAAGCTCCATGAGGTGCCCTAGGGAGTGATCCCTGATTGGTACCACCCCGGTAGGGACCGGGATCAGGTAGAGGGATCGGTAGTCTATTCTAGAAATGGGCTAGAGAGTACCCCGACGCTGGATTTTACTGTGAAGGAGGATGAGGTCATTGTCCTAGAGGCGACCAAGAAGGATCTCGCGGAGCCGTCCCATGAGGAAACCATGGAGGATACTATTGAGGTTCGCTCTAAGACGTTCTCAGAGTATGAGCCGACGGAGGATGCCAAGGATACCAATGATTCCAGCAGCTCATCCTAGAAGGCTCTAGTGGTAGTTTGATCTTTGGTGACGACCCCGACCATGTTCCTATTGGATTTTGATGATGACCCATTTTGTATGTTTACCCCGTCACCCCTTTGTTTATCGGATGTTAGTGGTTATGTACTTGTATGAACCGTTGGTTATTATGTACGATAACTTTTATGCTATCCAGGTTCCACTTAACATATATTTGTATGGAGGAGTTGTTTTATTACCGCTTCCGCATGCTTGATATATTTATTATATCTCTCGGCTTAGATTGTGGATCTTGGGACCGTGAGAGACTGTATGGTTTGCTTGCAGGAAGTCACGTGCTCGTGCACGGGGCGCAGGGTGTGACATCCTCGTCCGATTTGGTATCAGAGCAAGGTCAGTTCGAACCAAAGTTGGTTGAGGATTAGAGTAATAAGGAGGATTAAGTGCGACAAGGACGGATAACGAGACCTTAGGAGACTAGTTAAGATAAGGCATGGGGTGCATAGTGGGTGACCTGGTACTTAGGGTCGGTATTTGATCTTGGTAGGGTTATGGAAACGCATAATGATTAAGTTCCTTGCCTAGGATTGAAGGTCATTTCTAGACCTTGGCCTATTTGATGAATGAAAGTGATTGGTTTTAGTGAATCACTAAAATGAATGGAATTGAGAAATGGCCATAGGCAATACTATTTGTTGGAATGTTTCTGGAGTTTGTAGTATGGAGTACTGTTGGATTGTAACTGTTTCTCTTAAGGATTAGTTAGTAGCTCTGGGTTTGGGTGAATGAGTGAGTTACTAACTCTTTGCTAAACTTGTGGTGGACTAAGTTCAATAGAAAGAAGCAAGGATGAGCAATTCGTCTAGAAGATCTAGAAGGTCAAGAGGGGAGCCTCTAGCTCAAGGCCGCCATAGCAGAAGATCCAAGGATGGATGGTATGCTGAGGGCACTGGAAAGAATTGGTGACTTGATTGATAGGCAGACCCAAGATCGGGACGCTGCAATCGCCCAAGCAGTAGGAGCTGTTATAGCTGTCGTCAATGCCAACAACAGTAACAATGGTGGCAATGGAAGCCAGAATGAACATGGCCAGGGCAATGAAGCTGTGAATGCCCAAGAGGAAATCATCGTGGCCAGACAGATGGGCCAGTTAGTAGAGCAGTTTATAAAGCTGAAACCGACTCAATTCGATGGAATTAGAGATCCTGAGCTAGCACCCAAGTGGATTGAGAAACTAGAGAAAGCTTTTGGGGTGCTGAGGTGCACCGACGAAGAGAAAGTGTTGCTACCAGTGTACCAGCTGGAAGGTACAGCGAATGATTGGTGGGCCGCCACCAAGGACGGAGTCTTTCCTGAAGGAACAACCTTAAACTAGGATACCTTTAAAACGACGTTCAATGACAAGTACTTCTCTGAGACGGCCAGGGAAAGGAAGCAGGTGGAATTCCTGCAGTTGCGCCAGAACTAGTTAACTATAGATCAGTATGAGGCCGAGTTCTCGAGGCTATCGAGGTACGCACCTCGATTTGTGGAGAATCCTCAGGAGAAAGCAAGAAGATTTAGGGATGGTTTGAGGTCTGAGCTCCGTAGCCAGATGATTGCCCTGAATCTGAGGACCTATAAGGAAAGCTACGAACGGGGCCAGATGATAGAACGAGACTTGAAAGAAAGAAACACCGCAACTGGACCGCGGTTCACATCATTCAAAGATAACCGTTAGATGGGCAAGAGATCGATGGCGGGCAAGAGATCGATGGCAGGCAATAGGCATTTTGTGCCTCCCGTAAGGAAAAATATCGCGAAGCCGCCGAATCCCACTAACTAGAGCTGCCGTCTTTATGGCAAGAGGTATGGAAATGAGTCATGCCCAATGAGGACTGGAGCTTGCTTTAAGTATGGTCAGCTGGGCCACCATATGAGGACGTGCCCGAGTAAAACTCTGATAAATCGACCTCAAGGGCAGAGACCGCAGCTGGACCATCGACGACTACTCCTCAAATCGAGCAGAATCGACCACCGGCATAGGGAAGGGTATATCTAGTAGCCCGCAGAGAGGCGGAGAAAGCGCCAGGCATGGCCACATGTACGGTCTACTTGTGCAACCAAGTTGCATACGCATTGTTTGACCCTGGTGCCACGCATTCATTTGTGTTTGCACAGTTTGCTGATTTGGTGGGTATGAAATTGAAACCGTTAAGTATGAATTTGCATGTTGCCACTCCATTAAAGGATAACATATTGGTTTCTTTGGGCTGTACGGGTTGTGAGATTGTGATTGGAGGGAGTAAAGAGAGTATTGACCTAGCTGTACTACCCATATATGATTTTGACGTAATCATAGGAATGGATTGGTTGGGTAAGCTAGGGGCAGTAGTGGACTATGGTAATAAAATAATTCGACTTTATCGAAGAGGCCGCCCTAACTTTGAATTGGTGGGAAGTCGAGGAGGAATCTCGATTCCCTTAGTCTCATCTCTAGAAGTGACTAAGATGATGTCTGAAGGGTGTCGGGTATACTTAGTGGCAGTAATGGACACGACTACCGAAGAGCCAAAGTTTGAGAATATCCCGGTAGTACGTGAGTTTCCTAATGTATTTCCTTAAGAGTTGCCAAGATTGCCACCGGAGTGAGAGATAGAATTTGTAATCGAGTTAGCCCCTAGGATGGAACCGATCTCGAAAGCACCTTACAGGATGTCCCTATCAGAACTGAAGGAGTTAAAGGTGCAAATGCAAGAGTTGTTAGACAAGGGATTTATCCGACCAAGTGCTTCGCCGTGGAGAGCGCCAGTATTATTCGTAAGGAAGAAGGATAGGTCTTTGCGTCTCTGCATTGACTATTGGCGGCTGAACCAGGTAACAGTGAAGAACAAATACCCACTGCCGAGGATTGATGATCTGTTTGATCAGTTACATGGAGCGACGGTATTTTCGAAGATTGACTTGAGGACTAGGTATCACCAGCTGAGGATCAAGAAGGAAGACATACCCAAGACTGCCTTTAGGACGATGTATGGTCATTATGAGTTTATGGTGATGCCGTTTGGATTGACCAACGCTCCAGCTGCTTTTATGGACTTGATGCATAGAGTATTTAAGGAATTTCTAGATAGATTCGTCATAGTCTTTATTGACGATATCTTGATTTACTCGAGGAGTGGTGCAGAACATGAGGAGCACCTAAGGATTGTACTGTAGACTTTGAGGGAACATTCGCTCTATGCGAAGTTGAGTAAATGTGAGTTTTGGCTGAACAGGGTAGCATTTCTTGGTCATGTAGTATCGGGTGAAGGAATCGCAGTGGATCCTGCGAAGATCGAGGTTGTAACCAATTAGCCTAGGCCTACTACGGTCACTGAAGTCAGAAGTTTCATGGGACTGGCAGGATACTACAGGCGTTTTGTGGAGAAGTTCTCATCCATAGCCATCCCATTGATGTGGTTAACGAAGAACGAAACGAGATTTGAATGGACTGACAAGTGTGAGAGGAGTTTCCAAGAGCTTAAGCATAGATTGACGACCGCGCCAGTGCTAACGATTCCATCAGGACCAGGAGGGTATGAGATATACAGCGACGCTTTGCTAAAAGGATTAGGCTGTGTGTTGATGCAGCACGACAGAGTAGTAGCCTATGCATCCAGACAGTTGAGGCCACATGAGATGAACTACCTAACTCATAACCTGGAGTTAGTAGCGATTATATTTGCTTTTAAGATTTGGAGACATTACCTATGTGGCGAGAAGTTTCAGATTTATACCGACCACCAGAGCTTAAAGTATCTGTTTTCCCAGAAGGAGTTGAACATGAGGCAATGTGGGTGGATGGAGTTGCTCAAGGACTATGATTATGATATGCTATATCACCCTGGAAAAGCAAACAGAGTAGCAGATGCGTTGAGTCGGAAGTCAAGCATCGCATGTCTGCTAGTGAAAGGTTGGTCGATGATTGAGGATTTGAGAGATTCCAAGTTCAGGTTAGAAGTCGATCAGTTGTCCAGTTTGATAGCTACGTTAAGGGTGGAACTTGAGGTCTAGGAAGGAATAAAGGCCCTACAGTCTATGGACCTAGAGATCTAGAAGATTCTTGAGATGGATGCGACAAAGAGAAAACTAGAGTTTCAGGTGTCTAAGGACGAAACTCTGAAGTTCCGAGGATGATTATGCGTGCCAAAAGATGATGGACTCAGGGAAAGGATTTTATCAGAGGCTCACAGGAGTAATTATAGCATTCACCCTGGAAGTACGAAAATGTATCAGAACTTGCGACAACACTATTGGTGAAACGGGATGAAGGTGGACGTAGCAAGGTATGTGGCTAAGTGTTTGACATGCCAGCAAGTGAAAGCGCAACACTGTAAGCCTGGAGGACTATTACAACCACTGGAGATTTCGAAACGGAGGTGGGAGCATATAACCATGGACTTTGTGATGGGACTCCCAAGGAGCCAGTGAGGTCACGACTCTATATGTGTAGTCGTGGATAAATTGACCATGTCCGTACATTTCATCCTGGTGCGAAAGGACTTCGCTATGGATAGGTATGCAGAGTTGTACATGAGACAAATAGTGAGGTTGCATAGAGTGCTTGTGACGATTATGTCTGATAGAGACCTCAAATTCACAGCAAACTTTTGGAAGAGTCTGCAAGACGCTATGGGAACTCGACTGCAGTTTAGTACGGCGTACCATCCATAAATGGACAGACAGTTGGAAAGGACGATACAGACTCTTGAGGATATGCTGCGAGCATGCGTCATTGATTTTAAAGGTGGATGGAAAGACCAACTGCATTTGGTAGAGTTTACTTATAATGATAGCTACCTGCAGAGTATCCAAATGGCACCATTTGAAGCACTCTATGGAAGACCCTGCAGAACCCCGATTTGCTGGGATGAGGTTGAAGAAAGAAGTATCACAGGCCCCGAATTGGTAGAATAATCTGTGGAAGCAGTGAAGATAATCCGAGATAGACTAAGGACGACGCAGAATCGTCAGAAGAGTTACGCAGATAAGCGGCGCAAACCCTTAGAGTTTCAAGTGGGCGATCATGTCTTCCTCAAAGTATCGCTGATGAGAGGACTATCGCGATTCGGAAAGAAGGGGAAGCTAAGCCTAAGGTATGTAGGCCCATTTGAGATACTGGAGTGGATTGGAACCTTGGCCTACAGGCTTGCCTTGCCGCCTGATCTATCCCAGGTGCATAACCTTTTCCACGTGTCGATGCTGCGAAAGTATAAACCAGATCTGACACATGTGCTGGATTATGAGACCATAGAGGTGGACGACCGAGTGTCTTACGTAGAGAAGTCGATAAGGATCGATGATCGGAAGGAGCAAATCCTCAGGAACAAGAAGATCCCACTGGTCAAGGTAGTATGGGAGCACCATGGAACTGAAGGTGCCACGTGGGAGAATGAAGAGGCGATGAGGCGACAACACCCCTATTTATTTAAGTAATTAAGTGCAATGTAAATTTCGGGGATGAAATTTTTGTAAAGGGGGAAGAGTTGTGACATTCTGATTTCTAGTAAATTTCAAGCTCATTAATGGGAAGTAAATCTAAAGATGTATTTTAGTCGTATCCTGCTCGAATCTGATCAATTCGAGTAGGCTGACTAAAAGGGAAAGGCTAACGCGAGACGAGGTACGTGGACCTAACTAACTCGGATAGGAAATGGCGCTTTTACCATAAGGATTGTCGAGGGGATATTTAGAACCACAAAAATGCCAATCTAAGAACAATTAGGGAACGCCTTGCGAGTGTCATACGATTGGAGCGAGGGTGATGCCGCTTAACCAACGTATGATTTGCAAAATTTTCCTAAATCGAACAGTGATGATCGAGACCATAGGGACTAGTGATAGACCCTCGCAATTACATGACAACCAAAGCCGCCACGAATTGACGAGTCCTAAACGTGATATGAATCACGGGGTCGATATGCGTAATGTCTGCAAAAGCCGCCCGTCGGATTGGGATGGCTGGAACCACGTCTAATAGAGGAAACCATTAGAAACGAGTCTTGAAAATTAAAAATGGAGAATCAAGAATTTCAACATTAATTTCGGATTGGCCGTCGGCCTATCAAAGAAAATTGGAATGAGAAAAACGACATTCTGAAGGTCGGGGGTAAAATTACCATTTTGCCCCTCAAGCTTAAGCCTTTCCCATGCAATGAAGGAAGGGCATTTTGGTCTTTATCCCTTCCCCGTAGCTGCCAAAAAGTGAGTGAATGGTGGCCATTGGATCAAGCATGAATGACATTGAGGACATGTGTCAATGGATGGGCAAAAGAGAAGTCAAATCCACTATACCACACCTACCATTCAACCATTGACTTGTGAGTTGCATATAAGATTTTTCTCTCTCTCCTCACCTCACATGACCGGCCATAGAACCCCCAAGAACCACCGACAACTTCTTCTTCTTCTTCCTTTTTTTCTGCTCGCTGGCGACCAGTCCTACCCGTGCTGTTCGGTCGTTCCGACGCCGCCCTCCAACCACCGCCTGGACTCCGGCTGACTACACCAACCTAACTCCTCGTCTTGTCGACCTCCTTGAACTAGAAGTGAGCCATTTGGACCACCGAGGAGCTCCGGCCAAGCATTTTCCCGAGAGCCGACAAAATCTGACCCAATCTGAGGTAGGTTCTATTTATAACCCTTTAGGAGGCCGAAATGTTGGAATCTTGAGGTCAAATTTTATGGAGGCCTAGGAGACATGTATAGAAATCAATGATAAAAAGTTGAGAATGATTTGATGAAGTTTTGACCTCGAATCGGTCTTGTGAACTTGGAATAGAAACTTCCGGTTACTGACCTTGAGAGATTCAGTGACTTTTGACGGAATTCCGACGACGAATCGACTTCAAACTCACGGTGAGACCCTTGGACCCTTAGATAGATATGTTAAGAGGTAGTATAGTATTTAAATGATGGATTTGGAGGAGATTTAGGATCAATTGTGCTCGGTTTGCACAGAACCGAGAAGGACCAAATTGATGATTAAGGCATGTTAAGATGATGATGATTAGGTTATGGAGGTTTGTGGATTGGTGAATCGAACGTGAAAATTGACGGATTGATTGGAAATTCTAGGTTGCGCGGTGAGATTGGTCTTGGACCCTTGGAGGCCGAATCTTTGAGGACTCAAGAGGAGAAATTTTTGACAACAAATTCGAGGTAAGGGAATCCTAAACTTAGGATAGGAAAATTGGACTCGATTGGGTGAGCCGAGCGATAAATTGGTTGATTGGTGAAAGATTCCATAGTGAATGTTTTTTTGTGTACCCTAAGTTGTTATAGGGGATTAAGGTGTGTAAATGCTTGTGCTTGAATTATCTACGTTGTGTGCATGTCACTCGATTGCCTTACATGCCGTGAGTCTTTGAATTGTGCTTGAATTGCCCATGTCGTTATGTATGGAAAACGAATTGAAAATCATGGCATGAGTGTGACATGGCAAGGCCCTGATGCGTATGAGACGCGAGGTGAGGTGGATGATACCTTGAGGCGCTGAGGCGCGGGGTTGGAATGGTGTGGCGCCCTGATGCGATCTAATTGTGGGGTTGTGAAAAGGCCACAGTCCTGATGCGTTTACGCGGGACGAAGATATAAGGTGGTGACATTGGCTTGAAGTATCATTGAAACCTGATACGTTTACGTGGGCTGTTAATGATGATCTGATGCGTTTACGCGGACCGAGCCTGGTTCCATCTAATTGCGAATATGAGATTGAGGCCGGCGGGGAAATGGTGGATGTGGTGATATGGCAAAGCGAGTGTGCAGATCATCTGAGTGTGTCATGATGCCATAATTGCGTGCTTGCCACCTATGTGTTGTTATCTGTACTTGCATTTGCTTGATATGTCTGTGAGTTTGAATGATTGGGGTTGCGACTGCCTGAGTGGACGATCGGCTTGACCTAGGGTTAAGACTCTTTTACTGAGATGTGTATCTCACCCCTTTTGGGGACCCTTCTTTTACAGATCCTAGGCCTTGACTATGTGACCTATTCGCTTTGGAGACCCTAAGGAAACAACCGCGTATTTTGATGAGTTCCCGAACGGTCGGGGGACTATACAAGTGAGAAAGTGTACAGTGGTGTGGGTTGACGAGGGTAATATGGATTGGAAGCCTCATAGGTATGAAACGTGGTTTAAGAAAGTTGGAGATGAGTCTACTGGGCCGCTGAAGCCCCATGAGGCGCCCCAGGGAGTGATCCCTGATTGGTGCCACCCCGATAGGGACCAGGATCAGGCACAAGGATCAGTAGTCGGTCTAGGAATGAGCTAGAGAGGACCTCGACGCTGGATTTTACTGTGGAGGAGAATGAGGTCATTGTCCTAGAGGCGACCGAGGAGGATCTCGCGGAGCTGTCCCATGAGGAGACCATGGAGGATAGTATTGAGGTTCGCTTTGATACGTTCTTAGAGTATGAGCCGACTGAGGATGCCGAGGATACCGATGATTCCAGCAGCTTATCCTAGGAGACTCTAGTGGTAGTTTGATCTTTGGTGATGACCCCGACCCTGTTCCTGTAGGATTTTGATGATGACCCATTTTGTATTTTTACCCCGTCACCCCTTTGTTTATCGGATATTAGTGGTTCTGTACTTGTATGAACCGTTGGTAATTATGTACGATAACTTTATGCTATCCAGGTCCCACTTAATATATATTTGTACGGATGAGTTGTTTTATTACTACTTCCGCATGCTTGATATATTTATTATATCTCTCAATTTATATTGTGGATCTTGGGACCGCAAGAGACTGTATGGTTTGCTTGCAGGGAGTCGCGTGCTCGTGCCCGGAGCGCGGGGCGTGACAATGTCAGTGTCAATACGCATTAAGCTAATCATGGTTTCGTTTGACAACCTGCGTTCTGACGCATCAGGTTCCAAAGACCATTTCGATTCTTGTGTCGACACATATCAAGACTATCCCGCGTTCTGACGCATCAGGATATCAATTCTCTTTTCGATAGCTATGCTCGCGTCAATACGCCTCAGACCATAAAATTAATAAACCCGCGTTAAAACGTCTTAGGTTTCAAATGCCACAACCAGGCTCGTGTCGACATGTACTAAACTTATCCCGTATTATGACGCATCGGGATATAAGCTGATCCCGCGTTCTGATGCATCATGGTGTCATGGACCCTTAGATTCACAAAGCAAACTCCCCTCTTAAGGAACTTCATGATCGAGTACCATTTTATCAATCGAGTAATAAATCTTTATTATGCAAGACATCAAAGCCAAACACTCACAAGGTGATATTCAATACACAGCAAGACAGTCAATCTAACGATTTGTTCTCTTGTCAACTCATTCATATTTCTCAAACAGTTGCCCTTCAAGGCCAAATATCACATAATCATACCAGTATCCATGCCAATCGAATGCACACAACAATAACTTAGCCATGAGAGTTATAATTTCTCATCATCAGGAGTACACACAACTTGCATCTCAATTATCTCAATCGATCATGAACAATCAATGCAATAATGTCACGCCCCAAACTCGGCGAGCACGCAAACATCCCTGTCCATGCAGTTCATTCCTAAATGCTCCAGGATCCAACGGCCAATAACTTATAACTCTTTACAAAATACGCATGCGAAAACGATGCCATCTCCCCTCATATAATTACAGCAACATACAGATGACTTAGGACATATACAACAAGGTCTCCATAACCCATTTACCAAAAATTTAATTCCTAATTCATCAAACCGAAGTATAATCCCAACATCACAATAACAAATCCATCCCAAGGCATAATTGGTCAAGTCTATCTCTTCAAATGCCACTCCTTGGCAGGCTCTTATTACCTTCGCCTGGAACCTGAAAAATGTAAGCCCCCACTAGGGTGAGATATAAATCTCAGTAAGATGAGTTCTAACCCTAAGTTAGGCCGACCGTTCACTCAGGCAGTCACGTCCCTTGACAAATCTAAACTCATGAATCCAAAGGCATAACAGTCACAATTCAATAAACAACAATATACAGAGGACAGGTACGCATTTATGATCTCATATCATACACAAATGCACATATATGCTCGGCCTGTCACTTCGCCACATCGACAACCTCTGTCTGCCTCATTTCTAGCCCGCGATTAGATCGTATTAGGCTCGGCCCACGAAAACACATCAGGCTATCGTCGGTGACCCGCGTAAATGCATCAGGTCCTGGTTCATCTCCAGGCAAGGTTTATGAGCTCATATTCTGTCCCGCGATTATATTGCCTCAAGACTGTGGCTATCTCAACCCCGTGACTTCGTTGCATCAGGGCGCCATCTAATTATACTTCACCCCGCAATCTCGTCGCATCAAGATCTCAACTTTTCGCCCCGCATCTCACACGCCTCAGGGCCATGCCATGCCATGCTCATGCCACATCATATTTAATATCTTGATTTTCAAATCAAATTTCACAATCAATGGCAATTGCGCATTCTAATGCATTTCATAATTTCTGTGGCATGCAGGTAAATCAAATGACATACAGACATGGCAATCACTCAAGCATAGACAACGTCACATACATTCATCCTATATATCTTAAGGCACATCAAGCTATCACTCTTGAGAATTTCCTCATAAACCGATCCCAATCGATCCTCGACTTGCTCAATCGAGTCCAATCATCTTAACGAAGGGTTAGGAATTCTCTTACCTTCGCTTAGCAATACAATTCAATCCTCGTTGAGCTTCCTAGTAATCGGCCAACTCAAGTCCAAAGCCGATTTGTCACGCAACCTAGGATAACCAATTGATTTGTCAAATTCCAAGTCCAATTCCTCAATTCATCCATCCAAATCACCTATAACATACTCCTCATTATCTCTTCACATCATACACGCCAAATTACAACACAAATCCAGCATATCCAGCCACCCACAGAATCGGTTTGGCCAGGCATTGAACCGGTTCCATTCGATTCTGTTCATGCTGGGTCCAAACGGTCCTAATCTACCTCAAATCCTTCAATTATGCACCCTCCTACCTCTTATAACATCTATTCAAGGGTTTGGGTGGCTCACCGTGAGTTTCAAGCCTAGAGGTTGCCGGAAAGTCACCGAGGTCGCCGGTTGTCTAAGGTCCAGAATACCGACAAATTCTGGGTAAAATGTACAAGGGTGGTTCATGGTCAAAAACTTATCAAACAATTCCTCAATTTTTACCACAGAATACTACATGTCTCAGCTTGATCTCAAAAAAATTTAAGCCTAAAATTCCATCATTTTGACCTTCAAATGGACTGAGAATCAGACCTACCTCAGGTTGGTTCCAATTTTGTCGGCCTGTGGGAGAATGCTTGGCCGGGACTCCACAGAGCTCCAAATGGCCTGATTCCAGTTGGAGGATGTCGAAAAGAGGTAGGGCTTTGTTGTGGTGGTTGGCCGGCAGCATATGGTGGTAGGAAGTGGCCCTCGTGGGCACCGAACAGAGTCTCCAGAACTGATCGCCGGTTCCTTCAAGTCGGTTTCTGGGAGAAATTTACAAGGTCGGTTCGTGGTAAAAAATTAATCAAATCCATCTCAAATTTTTACCAAAGAACCATCTACATGTCTACTAAGTCTCCACAAAATTTCAACTCAAAAATCCAAGATCTCGACCACCACACAGGTCTGAAACCGAACCTACCTCAGATTGAAGCAGATTCCGTCGACTCTCGGGAGAATCCTTGCTTCGGGCTGCTCGATGCTCCAAATGCTCCGATTCTTGTTGGAGAATGTCAGTAAGACATAGATATTCGTTTGGGTGGCTGGTCAGCATCTAGGGGTGGCCAGAATTGGCCGTGGTGGCCGGCAAAGTAGAGGCTAGATTCTGGTCGGGCGACAGAGAAGAAGCTAGAGGAAGAAGAAAGTGATTTTCGGTGGTTGGGGGAGATGGTCTGGCCGAAAATGGAGTGAGGGAGAGAGAGGAAAGAGAGAGAATTTGTTATCCCAAAATTTTGATAAATTGAGTTGATTGGTAGGTGGGCATTCAATGTGAGATGGCCTCCACCCTTGGATTTGTGACACTTGTCCATTACTCTAACCAAGGAGATCCAATTGCCATCTCTTGTCCTTGTTTTCGGCTGCCCTTGGGGGGTGTATTGTCCAATTTTCCCTTCTTCATTTGCTTGGGCAAAGCTTTAAGCTTGAGGGGTAAAACGGTCATTTTACTCTCGACGTTCAGAACGTCATTTTTCACGTTCTGGAAACCTTCGATCTGGCGACGACCAATCCAAATAACGTTGGAATTCTTGAATTTTCATTTTCAATCTATCAAGGCTCGTTTCTGATAGTTTTCTCTATCAGACGTGGTTCCAGCCTATCCCGAACCGACGGACGGCTTTTGTAGACATTACGCGTATCGACCCCGTGATTCATATCACGTTTAGGGCTCGTCCATTTGTGGCGGTTTTGGTTGTCATGTAACATTGAGGGTCTATCACTAGCTCCTAAGGTCTCGATCTTCACCATCCGATTTAGGAAAATTTTGCAAAATATACGTTGGTTAAGCGGCATCACCCGCGCTCCAATCGTATGATACTCGCAAGGCATCCCTTAATCGTTCTTGGATCAACCTTTTTGTGGCTCTAAATATCCCCTCGATAATCCTTATGGTCAAAGCGTCATTTCCTATCCGAGTTCCCCAGATCCACGTACCTCGTCTCGCGTTAGCCTTTTCCCTCTAGTCGGCCTACTCGAATTGATTAGGTTCGAGCGGAATACGACTGAAATACATCTTCAGATACACACTTCTCATTAATGAGCCTGAAATCGACTGGAAATCATAATGTCACAACTCTTCCCCCCTTAAAGAAATTTCGTCCTCGCAATTCACAACCTCCTAATCCATCTAATCCTTTGGGGTTATAGGGGCCTCGTCGCATCCTTACTCTTTCGGACGACCTTTCCATGGCTTAACGATCTTGCTCGTCCTTTCCAACCCAACTATCTTCCCTTCGGGACTTGTCTCCTTCAGTCCTTAATCTAATGGGCTTCTCTCCATTCTCTTTTGGCATTCATATCACTTGCCAGCAGCTCTTCCTCGAGCGTCCATCTTATCTTTTTCATTGGTCCATAACCATTATTATAAAGCCCTCGCTAGTATGCGCTCTCTAATATCTATACCATTCATCGTCTCATACCTTTCGAACTTCCTTTCACGCCTACAGAGATGCCAGGGCTTTTTCAATTTGCCCTCCATCAGTCAAATCGAGTTGTAGTCTTTTCGACTCCTTAAACATTCACATGGTTGCTTCCATAGCAATCCATTTTCGATTACATCCGAAATTTCCTTGGATCAAAGTGATCCTTCAGCTCTTATTAACACGTCTAGTACTCGACTGCAAGATCGACAAACCTTAACTTTCAACTTTATCACCAATATATGTATACATCTTGGCACGTCTTTGTGCCACCCCAAGGTCACCATAATTCCTCCTTTAAATCGTACTTTCGTCCATAGGCCTCAGAGTTTCATCCATTCCTATAATCCATCTAGTATTGACGTTCAATCGTGGTAACACCTCAATTTCCTTCTTGCCTTCAGGCCATGTGTTCCCAGTAGCCATCACATTAGTCCATTAACGAACTTCCAACTTGAGAGAAGATCTGTCCCTCCATCGCCCATTTCTCGATGTTCAACTCTCACTTGTAAACATCCGTTAAACAGTTCACCCTTCCTTAGCGATATGAACATCGCTATAATAACACTTGGGCGGTCTCTTCGTCCCACGTGTCTTTTCACCAATTCCCTTCAGACAGTCCATGCTCTCAACATCTTATAGTTCTCATAATTTCGAGGTCTTTTCTTCATCTAAGCAATGCTCTCATATCCACAAACGATTCTATACCTCTGCATTGCCTTTTATTCAATTTCCCTCGGTAAACTGCTACCTTATACGCTTGTGGTAGGTGTAGCCTTGCACGTTCTTTCACTCAACAACATTTCTCAACTTTACCACGAGGACATTCACAAACCAATTCCAATCATGCTCTAAGCATGCCATTTCAGGTAACTTTACTATCATGGCGTATATGTAATACCCATTTTAAATCGCCTTGTGACGTCTCAAATTTCATTTTGCGTCATGTCATTTTTACCTTCATAAGCTTTTCAATTTTTCAACCAAAAACGCCATTAATAGCATAGCCACTAGCTTAACTCAAGTCCTCGAAATTCTTTTCATGTCCACTCTTCCACTTGTACCACGACTTGCCCTTAGTCCATTCCACCACTGGAATAGCTCTTGTAGGGAGTCTTTCCATGGTCTGTCTGTAACAATTCACCAATCTTAGTAAATCTCAACTTCCCACAACTCGCATCGACTATAGTCGACTCATCACTTATTCCAATCCTCAAAGGACTTATCATTTATTCCCATGCATGAATCTTACTTCACCAGGTTCATATCTTGCGCTCTTCACATTTTACACGTAGTAGACATTTCCTCATAGCCTATATGACACTCTCAAAAACTGTTCATGTTCCTTATGGCTCCTTATATGAATTCAACCCTTGCCTCTCGAGTTGGCAACGACCAACTCATCATTCCACGGGCACTTAGTTCTGCGATTATCAACTCCCTTCCACTAAGTGTCGAATCTTCCCAATTATTCCTCGCACTTTTCTCTTGAGCTTAGACCTTGGCTCTCTGTCATCACAAGTCTCCTCTAGGACCGTACGACATTTCGTTTATTCTTGTCACTCTTCTCTTCGAGAAGCATTAGTACTTAGCCTTTGAGTCCCATACTCGCTAAGGCAACCTTATCCAATTCCGTTTGTTCCACTGAACGTCGACATCATCCTGAAATTCAACATTGTCTTTGAAACAACCTCTCAGATTTCACTTCCAGGAGTCATTCAAGTTCTGCGTCTTCTTTCCCGGTACAGACGCTCAATCATCATACTTAGACAATTTAAAGTCTTTCTTCCTTTTACAATAGGGTCTCTTACCCTAAGGAAGAAACCACACAGCTCCGTGGCATTTTTTCACTTCAAATTCACCCTGTACTTTCCATTTCTTAGGATGTCGACCTTTGAGTCTATGCCGACGGTGATACCTTTACTCCAGGATTCAATGCCACCATGCTTTCGCATTCTCTTCCCCATAACTCTATCACCTCCAGTAACAATACCTGTTCGTCCTTGAGCCTCCACTCATTCACTTGTCAAATGGTCAATTCGATTACCTCAAATCACTTTGCAAGTATTTTCTAAGCGTTCTTTTCATTTACTACACCACTTACTAGAATCACGACCATTCAGGACTACCAAGTCCGTTCACTTTTTCTTTTCGTTAGTGACCAATTCATCGTCCAATTGCCCTTTAAGATCAATGCCCTATTCTTTAGGGAACAACAACTCGTGCTTTCATTTCTCATGGTTTCAATTCAACCAACCGATCCCAGGAAATCATTAACTTCAGGCAATCTAACATGCCGAGTCTTCTTTGATCTCATTCACAACAGAACAGATTTACAGCTCACTTTCTACCATGTATCTTACGCCCAGGAAATCAACCATTTCCCCATAGGCACCTTCCATATCCATAATGATCATCTCCCTGCTCGTAATTCATAAGTAGGAGTTTTCTTATTCATAAGTCTTTCTACCATTCTCCTCTTCTGCTGAGTCCCATCACCATCCCTCCAAATCAGGAGTAACAACAGTCATAAGGTTTTCAAACTCCAATCTACTTAGGGACTTGCTTATCTTATTCAAGGGTCCTTGACCACCTTTACTATACGCTAATGCAACCTTGAGAACTCCATCTCATACCGGTCGATCATTTTACGATCCTTGCGACAGCACCAGGATCCAAACAATCCTTACTCTTAAGCAATCCCCAGGATTATACTTCCCATCAATCAACTTAACAGAGGTAGTCTAGACATACCTCATGCCTCCGAGGAAATCCTTCCTCTAGTGACCTTTCTCCAAACCTTAATAGCCTCTTAGGGCTAGTACTGTCAAAGTCATTTTCTTTTTTTAGTGCAACCAAACTCTGAGGTTTTCTCATAAAATCCTCAATCCAGAGGGAGACAATTTCAAACCTCATCTCTCTACTTGACTCAATCAACTTTAGCCTTATACATAATCTTACAAGCTTTTCCAAGCTCTCGTGGTCCTACCTACGCATTCAATCCCGAAAAGACTTACTCAGAGTCACCTTCTTCGTGACTTCCATTATTTCACTCGTCAGCACAAGCATTTGTCACCACAGTGGCTTAGAGAGTCATGGCAGCTCCTCTCTAAGCTTGCTTAATCCACAACTTTCCATTTCTATTTAAAGTTCTCACAGCCCAGTCAGCTCTTGGGTCTCGTACGATCAACCGATCGAGCCATATTCTCTTTTTGTACTCGTACTCAAATTGCATATTTTCTCAATTCTCATGACCCATATCAATTCTTGGATCTTTCATACCACGTATCCTCGAGCCCAATGCTCTCCTACGACCACACCTTGGTCGTTCAACCTCATTAAGTTCTCATGGTCCATCTTAGTCCTTGGATCTTTTCGTATCTCACATACGCAGAACAAGTGCGACCCTAGCGACCATAACTTGGTCCTTCAGTTTTATCAGGTTCTCATGTCACCTGACCACTATGATTCCCTTCAGGAATCCAAGACTCAAGTCATCTACTCAAGTCTATCAACCTCAGGTTGCTCATCTCAACATTTTTCACCATCCATCAGTGGTTTTCAAACAACTCTCTAATGGCACACGAGAAACTCTCAACTAATTGCCAAATATTCAAGAATCTCAAATCATCCTTGATTTGTAATCCTTCCTCAAGCCAGCCTCATCGAGGCAACTTCTCAACTAACGGCCATTACTAGGCCAGCCTCAACTAGGCCACTGGCAATCAAGCACTCAAGACGATGATTCACTAGGTCAAAACTCATACTCTAGGCCTAAAGTCATCGCTACTCTCGGATAGTCACAGTAGACTATCTCATCTCAACATACCTCGGTTCGTCGGGTATAAACCCATACGTAATCAACCTCTCCGTTATATTTTGGCCAAGCCAATCACACGGGGCTAATCATCAACATGCCTAACGACCTATCATAACTGTCACTTCTCTTTTTTCAATGGCATCCACTATTAAGCACGAAACTTTCAACCATGCCTCTCATAGGCACCATCACACAGGTCATGCCACTTTCAATCATCCTCGATGAGAATCAATCCGTGTCATACATCCCTTATCCACAATTGGACTCAACTTGATACCTAGGCTTCCCCTTTCAAGTTATGACTTAGGTCATTCCTGCTTTCGCCATCTTAGAAGCCTGCCAGGAGCTGCTCCTTGTCCGGACCTCTCTGTCCCGGCGATCACTCCCCGCCCTCATCAGACCTGACCGATGCAGGTTGTCTCAAGCCATACATCTACGGAGAAAGCCCCGTTCCACATGTCCCATATCATGTTTCATCACAATTTGTAGGTATCTCATCAACTCGTCCCATACCAAGCGACGGTTTATCAAGTACAACAGCGATAAGTCATTGCATGCACCCTCATCGACTTTCATTTCAAAGCCACAAACTCAGGCACAATATGACTGTCCTCACCACTTGTCCTGTCAGAGCCGTCTTTAGATCAATCCCTATCTATTGAAGAGTTTTAATTCCACAAATGATCGTCACATCTCAAGGATCAATTGCCTATATGCCATCATATATCTCAAGTCCAGTCAACGTTCAAATCAAATCCTTATGCCTCCGATCACAACTGATCTTCAACTCAGGTACTCCTTGTATTCATCTCAACTCACATCATCCAACGTTACCAATAACAATCGATAACTAAAGCCATAAAAATCTTATGCAATTCAAGCCTGAATCCACCAATATCAATCCTCTCTTTATAATTCGTAATCCTCTCTTTATAATTCGTACTCCTCAAATTGGGTCATTGACAAATCAATATCATAATCATACACCTCAATTGACCCTTCCCTCATAAATAATTTCCTATTATCCTCAAGCATAATTACTACCTCAAAATCCATGCTCAGTATTCTTCAAATCCATCTTGCTTCCACTTAGACTTTAATCACCACATAATCCAAGATTATCCATCAATGTCAAACTTAAGACCATTCAAGTGTACACAAATTCAAGCCTACGCCCTCGAGACTCACAATCCAGGCCTAGTCCTATGACCTCAATATCCAACTGTCCTCAAGTTATCGCTGCTTATCACACCAAATCTCAATCACCCTGGATCGAGCTGACCTTGCTCTGATACCAAATCGAACGGGGATGTCACGCCCTAAACTCGACGAGCACGCAAACCTCCTTATCCATGTCATTCATTCATAAATGCTCTAGGATCCAACAACCAATAACTTACAACTCTTTACAAAATAAGCATGCGAAAGCGATGCCATCTCCCCTCATATAATTACAGCAACATACAGATGACTTAGGACATATACAAGGTCTCCATAACCCATTTACCAAACATTCAATTCCTAATTCATCAAACCGAAGTATAATCCTAACATCACAATAACAAATCCATCTCAAGGGAAAATTGGTCAACTCTATCTCTTCAAATGCCACTCCTTGGCAGGCCCTTATTACCTTCGCCTGGAACTTGAAAAATGTAAGCCCCCACTAGGGTGAGATATAAATCTCAGTAAGGTGGGTCCTAACCCTAAGTTAGGACGACCGTCCACTCAGGCAGTCACGTCCCTTGACAAATCTAAACTCATGAATCCAAAGGCATAACAGTCACAATTCAATAAACAATAACATGCAGAGGACAGGTACGCATTATGATCTCATATCATACACAAATGCACATATATGCTCGGCCTGTCACATTGCCACATCGATCAACCTCTGCCTGCCTCATTTCTAGCCTGCGATTAGATCGCATCAGGCTCGGCCCGCGTAAACGCATCAGGCTATCGTCGGTGACCCGCGTAAACGCATCAGGTCCCGGTTCATCTCCAGGTAAGGTTTATGAGCTCATATTCTGTCCCACGATTATATCGCCTCAGGACTGTGGCTATCTCAATCCCGCGACTTCATCGCATCAAGGCGCCATCTAATTATACTTCACCCCGCGACCTCGTAGCATCAGGGTCTCAACATTCCGCCTCGCGCCTCATACGCCTCAGGGCCATGCCATGCCATGCTCATGCCACATCATATTTAATATCTTGATTTTCAAATCAAATTTCACAATCAATGGCAATTGCGCATTCTAATGCATTTCATAATTTTTGTGGCGTGTAGGTAAATCAAATGACATACAGACTTGGCAATCACTCAAGCATAGACAACGTCACATATATCCATCCTATATATCTTAAGGCACATCAAGCTATCACTCTTGGGAATTTCCTCATAAACCGATTCCAATCGGCCCTCGACTTACCCAATCGAGTCAAATTGTCTTAACAAAGGGTTAGGAATTCCTTTACCTTCGCTTAGCAACACAATTCAATCCTCTTTGAGCTTCCTAGTAATCGGCCAACTTAAGTCCAAAGCCGATTTGTCGCGCAACCTAGGATAATCAATTGATTTGTCAAATTTCAAGTCTAATTCCTCAATTCATCCATCCAAATCACCTATAACAAACTCATCATCATCTCTTCACATCATACACACCAAATTACAACACAAATCCAGCATATCTAGCCGCCCACAGAATCGGTTTGGCCCGGTATTGAACCGGTTCCATTGGGTTTTGTTCATGCCGGGTCCAACCGGTCCTAATCTACCTCAAATCCTTCAATTATGTACCCTCCTACCTCTTATAACATCTATTCAAGGGTTTGGGTGGCTCATCGTGAGTTTCAAGCCGAGAGGTTGCCGGAAAGTCGCCGAAGGTCGCCGGTTGTCCAAGGTCCAGAATACCGGCAGATTCTGGGTAAAATGTATAAGGGTGGTTCATGGTAAAAAACTTATCAAAAAAATCCCTAATTTTTACCATAGAATCCTACATGTCTCAGCTTGATCTCCACAAACTTTGAGCCTAAGATTCCATTATTTCGACCTCCAAATGGACTAAGAATCAAACCTACCTCAGGTTGGTTCTAGTTTTGTCGGCCTGTGGGAGAATGCTTGGCCGGGACTCCACAAAACTCCAAATGGCCTGATTCCAGTTGGAGGATGTCGGCAAGAGGTGGGGTTTTGTTGTGGTGGTCAACCAACAACAGATTGTGGCGGGAAGTGGCCCTCGTGGGCACCGAACAGAGGTTCCAGAACTGAACGTCGGTTCCTCCATGTCAGTTTCTAGGCGAAATGTACAAGGTCGGTTCTTGGCCAAAAATTAATCAAATCCATCTAAAATGTTTACCACAGAACCATCTACATGTCTACTAAGTCTTCACAAAATTTCAGCTCAAAACTCCAAGATCTCGACCACCAAACAGGTTTGAAACCGGACCTACCTCAGATTGGAGCAAATTCCGTCGACTCTCGGGAGAATCCTTGCTTCGGGCTGCTCGGTGCTCCAAATGCTCCGATTCTTATTGAAAAATGTCGGCAAGACATAGATCTTCGTTTGGGAGGCTGCTCGGCATCTATGGGTGGCCGGAAGTGAACGTGGTAGCCGGCGAAATTGAGGCCAGATTCTAGTTGGGCGGTAGAGAAGAAGCTGGAGGAAGAAGAAAGTGATTTTCGGTGGTTGGGGGAGATGGTCTGGCCGAAAATGAAGTGAGGGAGAGAGAGGAAAGAGAGAGAATTTTTTATCCCAAAATTTTGATCAATTGAGTTGATTGGTAGGTGGGCATTCAATGTGAGATGACCTCCACCCTTGGATTTATGACACTCGTCCATTACTCTAACCAAGGAGATCCAATGGCCATCTCTTGTCCTTATTTTCGGCAGCTCTTGGGGGGTGTACTGTCCAATTTTCCCTTCTTCATTTGCTTGGGCAAAGGTTTAAGCTTGAGGGGTAAAATGGTCATTTGACCCCTGACGTTCAGGACGTCATTTTTCAAGTTCCGAAAACCTTCGATAGGGCGATGACCAATCCAAATAATGTTTGAATTTTTGAATTTTCATTTTCAATCTTTCAAAGCTCGTTTCTGATAGTTTTCTCTATTAGACGTGGTTTCAGCCTATCCCGAATCGACGGGCGACTTCTGTAGACATTACTCGTATCGACCCCGTGATTCATATCACGTTTAGGGCTCGTCCATTCATGGCGACTTTGGTTGTCATGTAACTGTGAGTGTCTTTCACTAGCTCCTAAGGTCTCGATCTTCACCGTCCGATTTAGGAAAATTTTACAAATCATATGTTGGTTAAGCGGCATCATCTGCGCGCCAATCGTATGACACTCGTAAGGCATCCCTTAATCGTTCTTGGATCGGCCTTTCTGTGGCTCTAAATATCCCCTCGACAATCTTTATGGTCAAAGCGCCATTTTGTATCCGAGTTTCCCAGGTCCACGTATCTCGTCTCGCGTTAGCCTTTCCCCTCTGGTCGGCTTACTCGAATTGATCAGGTTTGAGCGGAATACGACTGAAATACATCTCCAGATACACACTTCTCATTACTGAGCCTGAAATCGACTGAAAATCAGAATGTCACAAATAAATTCTCAAATTCATCAATATATCATTCAAACTCATCTAGTAGTGTCCTAATTTCCTAGAAAAGATTTAAGAGTCACTTACCTCTTCACGCAAGCTAGCAAATTCAATCCTAACGACCCTTCTAGGTTAGTAAGCTCACGGCCAAACGGGGCTCTCATGGCGTGCCTAGAAAACCACATCGAAACTCAATCATTTCTCAATTTCCTTACGTAACTACTTTAATAACACACATGACACCTTATCCTCATATCGTCACCGTATTAAATCAGTGCCCCCTAAAAATGTCGAGGGTCGTTCTATCAAGGCAAATCATCATAAATATCATTCCGCCAAAACTGCCCTTTTCTAGGCCCCACAACCAGTTTCATTCGCAGGTAAACTAACATTGATCTATCAATTTTTTTATGAAATTAAATTTCAGAATCTTATACTTCAATATCTTACAGATGCGTGGGTGAAAACGGAGCTCATTTTGGATACCGGACAACTTAGAACGACTCAATTCAAAATTGGTGTGCACTGAGGATAGGTTGGACGGCATCTCACATTTTCACTTCAAACAGCCCATTAATCACCTCTTAACCCAAATTCCTCACAAAATCAACTTGTCCAAACATCATACAAAACATTTAGGAGTCTCACCAAAAATCTTGGAGAGAAATAACACCACAAAAGCTTTGAACAGCTCGATTTCCCCCATGGTGGTCAGACGATCAGAATATGTTCAGTGGAAACCGCTAAAAATCAACCATAAAAATACTCTAAATCTCCAATGAAATCACAACCTCTATTCAGCAAACTCAAGTATTAGGAGTGTAGAATATCCACCAAAAATTTGGAGCCATTGGAAGTCTTGAAGCCCTCGAAATAGGTCTTTCCCCAAAATCGATCGGATTCTGCCTTCATCCTGACCTTTTTCCACTCAAACAGACCTACGGGACAAACGGTTGGGCCAAATTAAGCTTATAATATGTTCCTAAAACCACAAGACAATAAGCTTTAAGATGGTGGTGGTTTAACCTTAATCTGATATCGAACGAAAAGGTTATTGCCGGAGGAAGGGAGGTGGTCAAGGCTGGTCGGGCGAGCTCCATTCAATTGAGAAGAAGAAAAAGAAGAAGAAAAGTAGAGAGAGTATGTGTGGTCGACCAAATGAGAGAGAGAGAGAGAGAGAGAGAGAGAGAAGTGCGGTCAAGCTTAATCCCTTCTTGGTCTATAGGTTGAATGGTAGGTTAAAAGAAATCAATTAATGCCAACCAATCCTATCTTGACACTTGTCTTTGCCTAAATAATATCTTCTATTCCATTGACTCCCTTTGACCACCTCACCCGCTAATTTTTGATAGCCTATAGAGAACCAAATGATCAAATTGCCCTTCTATCATCTTAAGATAAGGTTAAGGCTTGAGGGGAAAAATGATAATTTTACACTTTCCGTTGGAAATTTCACTTTTTCAATTTTAAGTTACCATCGGCGATGCAACGTCAAATTCAATTCGAATGTTAGAATTCCTCATTGTCCAATTTTAAATTTCGAGACACCATCTTAAGTTAATAGCCTCGAGGGTTTGGAATTCGGAATGTCACAATCTTTCCCCCTTTAAAGAAATTTCATCTTTGAAATTTGCAACCTTCTATCATCCAGTCTTTTGGGGTATTGGTGTCTCATCTTTACCTTACTTTTCAAAGTAACTCCTTTCATCACTTCACACTTCCATAACATTCTTGACCGAATGCCTCTCTAGAGAACCATATTAAACTCAAGCTCTTTGCCTATCACCAGCATTACCAACCCATCGCGAGAGTGCACTCTTTGGTGCTCATACCATTTGGTGTACCACTCCCTTCAAACATCCTTTCATACCAACATAGATTCAAGGACTTTATTAACTTGCCCTCCATTATCCAAATCGAGTTATGACCCTCTCGATTCCTTAAACAATTACATAATTACTTCCATAGTAATCCATTCTCGATTCCATCCAAAAATTCCTTGGATCAAAGTGATCCTTCAACTTTCGTGGTCATGTCCCACTCTCCTATCGACATGTCTAATGCTCGATCTTATGATAGACTAATTTAACTTTCAGTCCTTATCTCTGATAGTATTAAAAAAATCTTGGCATATCCTTGTGCCATCCCAAAGAACACCATAATTCTCCCTTCGAATTTCGATGAGGTTATCTCCTTAAGTTCTCCTTCAATACTGGACTCATACTTTCATCCATGGAGCCTCAAGGGTTCTATTCATTCCTATAACCCCTCAAGTATCAGGGTTCGATCATGGCAATACCTCAATTCACTTCTGGCCTTCCGGCTAGGTGCTTCCAGAAGCCATCAACTAGTCATTTGACAAACTTCCAATTTAGAGGTTGAATATCTTATTTCTCTAGGGGAGATCTGTCCCCCTATCATCAATTACACAATACTCAATTCTTAACCTCTTATATTCACATAAGTTCGAGGTCTTTCTTTATACAAGCGACGCTTTCATATTCATAAGTAATTTCACCCATTAGTGTTGCCTATCATTCAATTCCCCTCGGGAAAACTGCTATCTTATTTTCTTGTGGTAGACATAGACTCAAAACCTCCTTTCACCCAAGCAAGGTTTTCCAAACTTGTCACGAGGAAATTCGCAAACCAACTCAAATCATGCTCTAAGCATCTCAAATCATATGACATTATTGTCACGACGTACAAGCAATATTCATTTCAAATCGCCTTGTTACGTCTCAAATTTCCTTTCGACAACATGTTGTTATGATTCTATCGACCCTTTTGACTTCAAACAGGATCACCATTATCAATGTAGTCATCAGCTTGACTCAAGTCCTCGAAAACTCCTTTTATGTTCATTCATCCATTCGTGTTACGTCTCATCCTTATTCCTTTTCACCAATGGAACAGCTCTTATGGGGAATCTTCCCACAGTCTGACTATTGCAATTCATTAATCCTAGGAAATTTCAACTTCCAGCAACCCACATTGACTCTAGTCGATTCATTACTGATTTCATTTCTTAAGAGCTCCACAGGAATTTCACTTCCCAGAAAGTTCACAACTAAGGAATCTTATCTTATTAGGTTCGCAGCTCGTACTCTTCCCAATTAGCATACAATGAGCATCTCCTTAGAGTTCGTAGGATATTCTCAAAAGTTTTTCATGTTTCTCATGACTCCTTAAATGAGTCCACTCATCGTCTCTAAAGACGGTAACAATCAATCCAATTATTCCTTGGATACTCAATCTGGCTTTTATCAGCTTCTTTCTTTTAGGTGTCGAATCTTTCAAACTGTTCTTAATACTTTTCACTTGAGAGCTCAAGTCTTGGCCCTCTGCTCTCATGAGTCCCCACTTGGACTACATAACATTTCGTTCATTTTTGTTACTCTTTCCTCAAGAAGCATTAGTGCCTTAGCCTCTAAGCAACACAACTCGCTAATGCGACCTTATCCCAATTTCATCTATTTAACTGAACATCGACATCATCTTAGAATTCAACATTGTCTATAGGACAGTCTCTCAAACTTAACTTCCGAAAATCATCCAAACATTGCGTCTTCCTTGTTAATCCAAATGTTTAGTTTAAACACCAAGACAATTAGAAGTTTCATCTTACTTCTACACTAGGGTCTCTTACCCTAAGAAGGAAACTATGCACTTCAGTGTCATTCTTTTACTTCGAATCCACCTTGTCCTTCCCATTTCATAGGACGTTAATCTTGGAGTTTGCGCCAACGGCGATACCTTCACTCCAGGATTCAAATGTCACCATGCCTGACATTCTTCTTCCAGTGACTTAGTCACCTCAAGTGACAAGATTCCAAGGAGTAAAGGTTCTTCCTCGGTCTCCATAAATTTCCCGCATCGATTACTCAATTCGACTATCTCAAGTCACTTTGTAATTACACTCTAAGCGTTCTTTTCCCTTACTCAACCATTCATTACAATCGCAAGCCACTAAGACCATCAAGTCCATTCATTTTTCTTCCTATCATGACCATCTCATGGTCCAATCGCCCTTTAAAAACGACGCCCTAATCTTTAGGGGTGATAACATACAATACCACTTCTAGCGGTCTAGATTCATCCCCAATCAACCTCATAGAATCATCAATGTCAGACAGCTGACATAACTCTTTCCTTAATTTTTCCCCGTGACGGAAGAAACTAAACATCAATCTCTCATTTCGAGCCTTACACCAAAGTCATAGCCGTTTCTCGCAAGTGCGTTTCATGTTCCATAATGAACATCTCTTTGCTTGTAATCCACGAGCAGGAGTTCTCTTATTCATAAGTTTTACGATCATTCTCTTCTTTTACCGAGTCCCATTATCACTTCTCAAACTCAGGAATAACAACCAACCGTAAGGTTTTCAAATTCCAATCACTTAGGGATTTACTTATCTTATTCAAGGGCCCTCGACCACTCTTAATGTACTTAGGCGATCTTGAGAACTCTATCTCACATTGTTCGATCATCTCCTGATCCTTGCAAAACTATCAGGATTTAAACAACCTTTTACTCTCAAGCAATCCCGGGACGATAATTTTCGTCGAACAACTCAACAGAGATAGTTCAGGCTGATATCATACCTTCGAGGGAGAACTCTTCCTCTGGTGACCTTTCACTGATCATCAATAGCCTCTTAAGGCTAATAACTGCCAAGGTCACTTACTTTCCTTAGTGTACCCAAAACCTCTAAGGTTTCCTTGCCAAGATCCCCAATCCAAAGGGAGACAAATTCAAATCTCATCCTTCCATCAAACTCAGTCAATCTTAACCTTATACATAGCTTCACAAGCTTTTCAAAACTCTTGTGGTTCTTCCCACGCATTCAATTTAGAAAGGATTAACTTCGAGTCACTTTTCTCGTGACTTCCATCATTTAACTCATCAGCACTAGCATCAGTCGTCCTAGCGACTTGGGTACAATAAGGAAAGCAACCACGACTTCCATCATTTAACTCATCAGCACTAGCATTAGTCGTCCTAGCAGCTCATTCTCGAGTTTGTCTACCCATCCACTTTTCTCATTCCACTTAAAGTTCTCACAACCCCTTTTTACACTTGAGTCTTGCACGATTAATAAATTGAGCCATATTCTCTTCCAGGACTCATACTCTAGTCGCTCATCTTTATTCAAGTCTCATGATTCATCTCAATTCTTAGATATTCCCATATATTACATACTCGAGCCCAATGATCTTCTACGACCATACTTTGATCGTTCAACTTCATTAGGTTCTCATATCATTTGAATCACTATGATTCCCTCCAAGAATCAAAGATTTAGGTCACCTACTCAAGTCTAGCAGTCTCAGATGCTCATCTATTTATCTATCACCATAGATCATTAGTGGTTCTCAAACAATCCTCAACTAGTTGCTCATTATACAAGGATTCCAAATCATCCTTAAGCAGCAACCACGCAACAAGCCAGCCTCAACGAGGCAACTTCTCAATAACAACTATTACTAGGCAAGCCTCAACTAGGCCAACATCAAGCAACAACTCAAGGCATCACTTCCATGAGTTAAAAGCTCATACTTTAAGCTTAGAGGCATCCGCCACCCTGTCACAAACACAACAAGTTATTTCATTCTCAACAGGCATCAGTTCAATGGGGTATAAATTCCCCACTCGTCGTCTAGTCTCTCGGTTAGACCTTGGCCAAGCCAATCACATGATATCAATCATAAAACACTCCTAACAGACCAATCATAGCATCAACTCTTTTTTTCAAATGGCATCCACTGCCAAGCACGAAGTTTTTAACCATGCCAATCATAGGCGTCATTTCACATGCTATGCCACTTTTGAACATTCACTTCGAGAATCAATTCCGTGCCATACATCTCTTAACCACAATTGGACCCAACCCGATACCTAGACTTTCTCTTTCAAGTTATGACTTGGGTCATTCTTGCCTTCTTGCCATCTTAGTAGCCTGTCAGGAGTCGCTTCTTATCCGTACCTCTCTGTACCGGCGATTACTCCCCGCCCTCATCAGACCTAGTTATTGTAGGTTGTCCCAAGTCATACATCTACAAAGGAAGTCCCGTTCCACAAGTCCCATAACATGCTTCATTACGGTTTATAGGTATCCCATCAACTTGTCCCATACCAAGCGATAGTTTATTAAGTCTAATAGTGCTAAGCTCATGCATGCACCTTTCTCGACTTTTATTTCATAGCCACAAACACATGCACAGCATGTTCGTTCTCACTACCTGTCATACCACCATCTTCTTCAAATCGATTCTTATTCATCGAAGATTTCTAATTCCATCAATGACCATCACATCTCATAGATTAATTGCGTATGTTCAACCATATACCTCAAGTCTAGGCACTATTCAAATCAAATCTATATGTATTTGATCACAATTGGCCTTTAATCTAAATATTCCTCAAGTTGGGTCATTGATAAACCATGATCACAATTCTATACTCCAATTGATCCTTCATTCATAAGCAATTCTCTACTAACCTCAAGCACAATTACTATCACAAAATCCATGCTTATGTCTCTTTAATTTCTGCTTGCTTCTACTTGAACCTCAATCACAACATCACTCAAGATCATTCATTCAATCGACACTAGGACCATTAGAATACCTCACAAATTCAAGCCTATAATCCTCAAAATTCAATGATTAATGCTTAATCCTAAAGGTCTCACTACCTAATCGTCCACAATTCATCACTCCTTATCACTCCAAATCTCAATCACATTAGATTGAGCTAACCTTGATCTGATACCACTTAAACGGGGATGTCACGTCCCGAACCCAACGAGCACGTATACATCCCACTAGGCCGTTGATCTTCCATAATATCCTAGGATCCCTCGGCCAATCATATCATAACTTGAAAAAGAAACAAGTCACGGAAGCCATAAAACTACTCCATACAATTCCATAATGAGCTGACTCATGACAAAGGATACTTCTTCTCATAAACTCTTAATACAACTCAGAGATTATGATTCTGTCTTCAATACAACATGAAATTCTTAAACCACTAAAAGGGTAAAGCCATTTCTCTACAAATTCTGCTTCATATACACTCCTTGGCAACCTTGAGAGTTCATCGCCTAAGACCTAAAAAATCGTAATCCCATGACGGGGTGAGATATAAATCTCAGTAAATGAACCCCAAACCTAGACCAGGCCGTCAGTACCCCCAGACATATTCTAAAGGCAGCGTACAATAGCTCATTGGAGAAATATTGTAAGACACTCAATACAACGCAACAAAACATCATAACATCAGGACCGCATCCAATTCATATGTAGAGCCTTATTCACCATTTCATCACAATTTACTTTTCAACAGATCGACCTGCATAAACACACATCAGGCTCATCACAATCTCAATCCCAATGGTCAAGCCTGCGTCAATACGCATTAGGCTATTCATAATTTCAATTCCCATGGGCAAGCCCGTGTCAATACGCATCGGGCTAATCAAGGTCTCGTTTGGCAACCCGCGTTCTGACACATCAAGTTCCAAAGACCATTTCGATACTTGTGTCGACACATATCAAGATATCCTGCATATTGACGGATAAGGATATCAATTCTCTTTTCAATAGTTATGCCCGCGTCAATACGCCTCAGGCTCGGCCCGCGTCAATATGCCTCAGACCATAAAATTGACAAACCCGCGTTAAAACGCCTCAGGTTGCAAATGCCATAACCAGGCTTGTGTCGATACATACTAAACTTATCCCGCGTTATGACGCATCAGGATATAAGCTGACCCCGCGTTTAGACGCATTAGGGTGCCATAGACCCTCAGGCTCACAAACCAAACTCCGGACTTCATGATCAAGTACCATTTTATCAATCGAGTAATAAATCTTTATTATGCGAGACATCAAGGCCAAAGACACATAAGGTGATATCAAGTACACAGCAAGACAGTCAATCTAACAATTCATTTTCTTGCCAACTCATTTATATTTCTCAAACAGTCGCCCTTCAAGGCCAAATATCACATAACCATACTAGCATCCATGTCAATCGAATGCACACAATAACAACTTAGCCATGAGAGTTATAATTTCTCATCATCAGGAGTACACACGATTTGCACCTCAGTTATCTCAGTCGATCATGAACGATCAATGCAATAAACTCTCAAATTCATCAATAAATCATCCAAACTTATCCAATAATGTCCTAATTTCCTAGCAAAGGTTTAAGAGTCACTTACCTCTTCAAGCAAGCTAGTAAATTCAATCTAAATGACCCTCCTAAATCAACAAGCTCACGGCCAAATAGGGCTCTTATGGCGTGCCTAGGAAAACCACATCGAAACTCAATCATTTCTCAATTTCCTTGCGTAACTACTTCAATAACACACACGACACCTTATCCTCATGTCGTCATATTTTTAAATCAATGCCCCCTAAGCATGCCAATGGTCGTTCTATCAAGGCAAATCATCATAAATTTCATTTCGCCAAAATTGCCCTTTTTTAGGCCCCACGACCAGCTTCATTCACAGGTAAACTGACATTGATTCATCGACTTTTTACGAAATTAAATTTTAGAATCTTATACTTCAATGGCTTATGGATGCGTGAACGAAAACGGAGCTCAAATTGGACACCAGACGATTTAGAACAACTCAATTCAAAATTGATGCGCGCTAAGGACAGGTTGGACGGCATCTCACATTTTCATCTCAAACAGCCCATTAATCACCTCTTAACCCAAATTCCTCACAAAACCAACTTGTCAAAACATCATACAATAAATTTAGGTGTCTCACCAAAAGGTTGGAGAGAAATAACACCACAAAAGTTTCGAACAGCCCGATTTCCCCCACGGTGGTCAGACGATCAGAATATTTTTGGTGGAAACCACTACAAATCAACCATAAAAAAAATCTAGATCTCTAATGAACTCACAATCTCTATTCATTCAACTCAAGTACTATGATTGTAGAATATCTCACCGAAAATTTAGAGCCATTTGAAGTCTTGAAGCCCCCGAAACAGGTCTTTACCCAAAACCGGTCAGATTCTGCCTCTATCCTGACGTTTTCCCGCTCAAACAGACCTACGGGACAAATGACTCGGCCAAAGCAAACTTATAATATGTCGCTAGAACCACAAGATAATAATCTTTAAGATGGCGGTGGTAAAAGATGGCGGTGGTTTTACTTTAATTCGATCGGACGAAAAAGTTATGGCCGTAGGAAGGGAGGTGGTTGGGACTAATCGGGCGAGCTCCATTCGACCGAGAAGAAGAAAAAGAAGAAGAGAAGTAGAGGGAGAGTGTGTGGTCGACCAAATGAGGGAGAGAGAGAGAGAGAGAAGTGAGGTCAAGCTTAATCCCTTCTTAGTCTATACGGTTGAATGGTAGGTTAAAAGGAATCAATTAATGCTAACCAATCACATCTTGACACTTGTCTTTGCCTAAATAATATCTTCTCTTCCATTGACTCCCTTTGACCACCTCACCCACTAATTTTCGACAGCCTATAGAGAACCAAATGACCAAATTGTCCTTTTTAAGAAAAGCTTGAGGGGCAAAATGGTAATTTTGCACTTTCCGTTTGAAATTTCACTTTTCCAATTTTAAGTTACCATTGGCGAGGCGGCGTAAAATTCAATTCAAATGTTAGAATTTCTCATCGTCCAATTTCAAATTTTGAAATTGGACGATGAGAAATTTGTAGAGAAATGAGGAACATCCAAATGAGGAATTGCTGAACATGTCATGAGCATGTCAAGCTATACACAAATGAGGAACATCCCATCAAGATTCTTCAAGCGCTACCACAAGATTGAGCTCACGTGAAGATTGTCAACTCTTAAAGCTCAAAGATTTGGACACGTGACATTGGATGAGTTTTTGGAACTCTCATGGCTTACAAATCAAAATCTATCGATGAGCAAGAAATTCCACAGGTAAATTTTTTTTACATATATTGCTAAAAATTTTTGTATAGATTTTGAAATATCGTCTCCAAACGACAACAACGACGAGGATAAAGATATTGCATCGTTGATTTAATAGCATAAAGGATTCTTGAAGAGAAAGACGAGGATAAAGATGAGGGTATTGCGTCGATGATTCAATAGCATAAAGGATTCTTGAAGAGAAAGAAGTAATCTAAATGCATTGATATCTTGAATCCGAAGATAAAAAAGATAAGGAAAATTTGGAAAGAAAGAGTTTCAGCGAATCGGAGTAAAGATCGACTGACATCAAAGATCAACTATGATAATATCAGAAGTCAAATTTCCTGGATATTCAAAGCAACCACTGCATGCTTTTGTCTATTCGGTTGCAAGTGGTATATTGTTGGGAGTGTGAGCGTTGGTATGTTCGAACCAAAGATTCGTAAAGGTATGGTTCTTGATTACCAACTTCTAGCAAAAACATATTGTGTATATCTAACAATATTTTGCAAAAAACGATGATCAAGGTTCGGGCCAAAATCAGCTCAAGTCTATAAAGATTTGCCCATATCCAATCATTACTCTTTCTTCACGTGATACTTCTTGATATGATGATTATCCATTTTCTTTCATTTTTTTTTTAATCTTGTTGCCGCTTATCCTTTTGTTTTTCTCCCCCTATCATCTTGATAGTTCTTGAAAATAGCTTTCATTGGAGTTTAGAAATTTTCACCATTTCAAACATCTTCTGCGTCAGCTCCTCTTTCAACTTCCACTGTTGTTGACACAATCTTTATGCTGATGTCCCACTTTTGGTGCTGTATCGACTTGATCGTCAAAATGACTAGATGTGAATCTCCAATCCTTATGAATCTGCATTTGATATGATGGTCTACATTTGATTGGAAGAATCTGCATTTTTCTTGAAAGATCTGTTATCTGTCGCTGAAGCAACTGTTTGTCATTTGCTGGTGCAGATCTTTGCGTGATTTCTTCACCATCGTCATTTTGTGCACCTTTCCACTGATCTTCGAACCCAATGTATATTGGTTCTTCCACTTTCTGCAATCCTTTATGAATCTTTGGTTCGAATATACCAACGCTAGCACTCCCAACAATTTACCACTTGCTACCGAATAGACATATTGTGAATGGAAGGATATAGGAAAATCTTTATGGACTTCAAATCTTTATATGGGCAAATCTTCAAAGATCGAATATGGGCAAATCTTTATAGAATTGAGCTGATTTTGGCCCGAACCTTGATTATCTTTTTTAAGGATGGAAGGAAATGTGAATGCATACATAGAATTTGTTAAGTTCTACATAGTACGGTTAGTACACCTTCTATATCTCTTACTCTTTATCACTTAATGATCTTTATGAAGCAAGATGATTTTTGTTGATATGTGCGAATAATGATGATATTCTCTACATATGAATGATGATTATCCATTGATGTTGCTTGTCTTAAGAGGTGACAGCATCAAGACCGGAGGAGTAATACGTATTTTTTGACACCTGGTTTTTGATTAATTTTTTTTAGTTTATTTTTGAAAAATTCGTAAAAAATTCATAAAAAACTAAAAAAATTATAGAATCAACTTTGATGGCCTTGGCCAAGCTCAAGGAGCCATTTTTGACCAAAAATATATTTTTTGTATTTTTCACATTTTTTGGTATTTTTAGAAAATAGGAAAATACCCAAAAATTCAAGAAAAATAGCATTTGAGGTCATAAAAATATGAAAAAATAGTCAATATTTTTCTTTTAATTCCATTGTATTCTTGACCTCATAAAAAGTCCAAATTCAAGTTTAATTTTATGTGTCCCTTTGTTACACGTATGATTGAACTTGGCAAAAAAATGTCAATTGAGTCTTTTAATTTACAATTTTGGCATCTTTAGGATCTTACCATTTAATCTAATTTCCCTTTATCACAATTTATCCAATTATATGCACAAATTGCTCAATTGCATAAATTTGGCACAATTGCTTACTTAATTGCAATTTAGTTCTTGAATTTGAGCATTATTGAAATTACTTTCAATTCAAGGGCTATCTTTACCAATTGAAACCACTACCCAATGTTTTTCATTATTCTGAGTCGATTGGCAAAGGTGGATTAGTCCAATTTGACTTTTTGAGCCTTCAATTTCATAATTTCTCAAATTGCAATTAAGGATAAATTTGGGGCTTTTGTAGAAATTGACCTGAACTTTTGGGCAAAATCACATTTTTAGAGAATATTCATGTCCTAAGTTCGATTTTGAGGTTTAATTGAAAAAATTCCCCATCAAATTGTGATCAATTTTGAAAATTTGAGTCAAAATCGGTTCTGACCGATCAGACCACTCGATCGGACCGGTCGAACCGGTTCGCTACAGTATCATCTTCTTCCCATGACTCTTGCGCAGATGAACAGTGCAAGGTTGAATTTTGATGGTGAAATTGTTCGACCAATTGACTGTAATTGAAGACACACTGGTGGGGGTTTAATTCGTTAGACTTTTTCCCGTTGATTGAGACCGGACTCGCGACCAATGATCGCCGGAGGAAGGAGAAATTGACCGGTCAACGTTGTAGCGGCTGTGAGAGTCAACATTCATAGAACGACTAAATTGAATGTCTACTCGTGCACGCCGGAAGACTATTTGAGTTTGACGGAGTTGCCCATCGTCATCGTCGCCATTTGGACCAAATGGCACGCATGATCAGGTGCCATTTCAAGCCGGTATACACCCTCGAACGGGCGCCAAAACTGAGAATGGTATATAACCTTTAGGGATTGATTCTTGAACGGAAGAGAGGTTCATTCGGTTGGGAGAAGAGAACAGAATAGAGAGAGAGAGAGAGAGAGAGAGAGAGAGAGAGAGAGAGAGAGAGAGAGAGCTCACCTTCTATCATCGTTGTTGAAGGTTGGAGCTTGAATTAGGGAAGCACTGGTTAGGCTCTTCTGGGCAAAATCGAAGCTTCTGAGGGTCACCTAAAGCTTGCCTGAGGTAGCAGGAGTCGATCGCTCGCCACCAGCCAGGCCGGCTATAATTCTGAAAAGGTGAGTTCAGTTTTCGAGCTTTTATACTGTGCTTTAATGGTGAAACTCAATTCCGATCAGGATTATTCGAGTTAGAGTAGGCATTTTACTCTTTAAGCATCGCTAACTATTATCACATCTTCATTTTACATTAACCTTGCTTGAATACTTCGAATCGAGTCTTCAAACTCAACCTCCATTGTCGAACACTGTTGAATGTCACCTAGCCGAATCTAAGCCCTGCGAGCTCAATCGGAGCTCGAGGTAAGTGTTCTGAACTCTAACATAACCTTCTTTGTAAGTGAATTTGCTTGATATACCATGAATTGCATGTATGGAGTCGCCATAATCGACCTGGTTCGAGCTTGCTTATGCTTAATTCTATGGATGAAATGCCTTAATTCTCATATATGTGAAACTAGAGAAGTAGATGAGTCCAATGACATTAGTTTCAGGTTAATTGGTATAGGTTTAGTCGTCGATCGATGCCGGAGAAGTCTCGATCGTCCATTTTGTCGGGGTCGAGAGGTTGAAGACAGAGCTGACATGGCCGGTCAAAGAGTCAACGTCTTAGGTGTTGTCTCATGGGTGTTGTCTCATGATAGTTTCACGTGTTTGCCTAGTCAGCTGAGCCGTTGGAATCGGAAGTTATCTGTTAGGCGACCTGACGGTCTAGGTTAGGCCACGTGTGGATTTGGTAACCATCATATCAGTTTTAAATTTTCGATTTAACAAAAAATCGATTTTCAAAAATAAAAATAAATCGGCAGACCAGACGGTCAAGGATTAGCCGAGTCGTTTGATCGCAATCGTAGAATCAAGTAATCAGATCTGACGACTAATGTTCAGTAGGCTTTTGATATGGGCCGTAGGTTTTAGTCAACCAATCCAATGGCCGTAGAATAGCCACGTGGTTCAACATGGGCCGTCGAATTAAATCTGAATAATCGGAAAATAAAAAACGTAGAACGACGTCGTTTTGGAGCTTAAAGTCTCGCAGGTCCGGGTCTAGGCCGGGTTTTGACCCGAGTGAGTGGGGTCCGAATCATTTTTTATAATAAAAATTTAGAAAATGTTTTAAAAAAATCTTAGAAAATTCTAAAAAAATATTAGAAAATTCTAGAAAATCCCAGAAAATTAGAAAAATTATGGAAAATTCATAGATACTCCATAAATTTTCAAAAATAAGGAATGACCACAAACAACTGGTTAATCATAATTTTGGGATTTCTATTTCGCTCTTTTGAAAATTGACGATAGGGTAAATCGCATTTGCTTTGTATATGAGATAAGTCGAGAATGTCAAAATAAGAATTAAGGTTGGTCAGGTGGCCAATTCTTATGCTTTCATTCCGAATCTCGTCCTTTTTTTGAAAATGACGATTTTACCCCTTAAAGGGTAAATCGTCTTTCTTATTCCAATCGAGCCGTGGAAATTGCTCAAAATTAGGATTGAGTTTGGTGGTCAACCAATTCTTCTGTTTGGGATTTTCCCTTCTCATCATTTTCTGAAATGACGATTTTACCCCTCAAAGGGTAAATCGCTTCTAAAATTTCAAAAAAGTTCTGAAAATTCCTGAAAAATAGGAAATAGATTAGTTTGGTGACCCATCCTATTCTCATCATCTTTTGAATTCATATATTCATCTGAAATGATAAATTCGCCCTTCTTGGGCAAATTATTCCAAAATTCTTCAAAATCATGATTTTTCCCTTAAAGGGAAAATCATGTCAAGAACACTCATGAGCTTTGATTGACACTTCTCTAGGCTAGTAAGGCCTTACTAGAGATGCCATGCTATATTCATGTGATTTATCCACATACTTTGGATCCTTGATTTGCGCACTCATTTTATTGATTATGTTTGCTAGGATAGTCACTTCTATCTGCATGAACTCTTAGGTTTAGGGTTCGTACCTCACTCATCTACACGAAATCTTAGGGTTAGATAAATCATTCGACCTAGGTGCCGAAAGGGCGCCAACTCTTATAGTTGGCGTAACAAAGTCCTCGATCCCATTTCTCTGGTTATCGCATAATCGAATAGAATGCTCCCAATTGTTCGATAGGATTTTCGATCGTACCCTTCGCAAAACGATCGGTGACGACTCCTTGGCATGTACACGCATTACATGTCACTAGACCACACTGAAGGTCGATAACGTATTCTGCCGTTGCGACTTGGGTAACAGGCCTTGGGAGAAGCCCACGTCCGACCAGATGGGACGGTCCATTACCCATCGAAATCTCATTGCCTTCCAGAAGGTGATTTTTTGAGGGTCGCGATAGACTGGCGACTCCACTAAGGACTCTTATTACAAACCAGAATCTCTAGTTAGGAATTTTAGAGGACTTGAGCCGATTAAAAAGTTGATTGGTTTATCTAACCTTATTTTCTACAGATGCTCTCGAAGGTAAGGTACGTATCCTAACAATTGTGTTAGATGTTTTTGCAGATTGAAGAAATAATGGGAAGAATGTTTCCTGACATCTTTCTTGGAGGAAGGAGTTGGGATTGTATGTTTATTTTTACGCATATACTGAAGCAGTGTTTGATATAAACTATTGTGCACGACCTTCTATTGTGACTGTCACGCCCCGAACTTAGAGAGCATGCGAACATCCCTGTCCATGCCGTTCATTCATTAACACTCCAAGATCCAATGGCCAATAACATACAACTCCTTTAATCGAATGCATGCAGAAGCGATGCCTTCTTCAATTATATAAATACAACAACATACGATGACTTAGGACACAAGGGTACATCAAAATCACCTTAACTAATCACTAAAAGATCATTCCCCAATTCAATATCCGAAGTATAATCTCAATATCCACAATTGACAATTCCATTCTAATTCAATCGATCAACTATCTCTTCAGACGCTAATCCTTGGCAAGCTTGTGCCACCTTCGCCTGGAACTTGTAAATTGTAAGGCCCCACTAGAGTGAGATATAAATCTCAGTAAGGTGGGTCCTAACCCTAGATTAGACTGACCGTCCACTTAGATAGTCGCGTCACTCTTCAGATCTAACTTATGAACACGCGCAGGCATAACAATCGCAATTCAATACACAACAACATACAAAAGACAAGCATGCATTTATGATCTCGTGCCACACTCATGTGCAAATGTATACTCGACCTGCCTTTTCGCCACACCTATCAACCCTTACCTGCCTCATTCTCTAGCCCGCGATTAGATTGTATCAGGCTCGGCCCACGTAAACGCATCAGACCGTCATCAGTGACCCGTGTAAATGCATCAGGTCCCGATTCAATTCTAAGTATGGTTTATGAGCTCATACTCTGTCCCGCGATTAGATCGCATCAGGACTGTGGCTATCTCAACCCTGCGACTTCGTCGCATCAGGGTGCCATCAAATCATACTTCACCCTGCGACCTCGTCGCATCAAGGTCTCAATCTTCCGCCCCGCGTCTCACACGCCTCAGGGCCATGCCATGCTATGCCCATGCCATAATTAGGATTTATGCTTTGACTTTCAATTCAATGGCACACTAAGTGGCAAGTGCCAATTCAAACGAAATTCACAAACTCGTGGCATGCAAGCAAACCAATTGATATCCAAACATGACAAGCAATTCAAATGGTGCACAAACAAGACAAGCATCTCAAACATAGGCTATGTCACACCATCGTTCTCAATGTCTTAGGACATATCTCAACTATCTCATTTGGCAATTTCTCAAAATTCACTTTGATCGACCCACGACTTACCCAATCGAGTCCAATCATCTTAACATAAGGTTAGGAATTCCCTTACCTTTGCTTGGCGACACAATTCACTCCTCCTAGAGCTCCTTAGGATTCAGCCAACTCAAGTCCAAGGTCAATTGGTCGCATAATCTAAGATAATCAATCGATTTGTCAAATTCCTAGTCCAATTCCTCAATTTGTCCATCCAAATCATCCATAACATATCCCTCAACATCTTATCATATCTTAAACACCAATTTGGAACTCAAAATTACCAACCTCAGCCTCCAACAAATTTGGTTTTGCTCGGCCTTGCACAGAATCGAACCGGTTCTTCTTGGTTCTGTGCAAATCGGGCACAATCAGCTCTAAACTAACTCTATTACCATCATTTACTCATCATCCTATCTCTAAACATGTCTATTTAAGGATCCCAGAGGCTCACTGAAGATTTGAGCTTGATTGGTTGCCGAAAACCCTTTGAAGTCACCGGATTCTTCCTTGGTCAGTACCAACAGTTTTCTGCTCCAATTTCACAAGAGCGGTTCAAGGTCAAAACTTTATCAATTCAAGTCCCAATTTTTACCACAGATTCATCTACATCTCTACTGAGTCTTCACAAAATTTGAGCTCAAGACTCCAAAAATTCAACCATCAAAGGGACCAAGGATAGAACCTACCTCTGGTTGGTTCCTATTCTGTCGGCCTGTGGGAGAATGCTTGCCCTGAATTCCACAGTGCTCCAAATGCTCCGATTCTTGTTGGAGAATGTCGGCAAGAAATGGAACTTTGCTGTGATGGTCGACCCGTGGCAGATGGTGGTCGAAAGTGGTCCTCGTGGGCACCAAACATAGGCTCCAGAACTGATCTCCGGTTCCTCCAAGTCAGTTTCTGAGGGAAATGTACAAGGTCGGTTCGTGGTCAAAAGCTTATCAAATTAAGCCCAACTTTTTACCATGGATTCCTACCATCTCAGCTTGATCTCCACAAAATTTAGGCCAAGGATTCCAATATTTCGACTGCCAAAGGGACTGAGAACCAAACCTACCTCAAATTAAAGCAGTTTTCGTCGACTCTCGGGATAATCCTTGCTCCGGTCTCCTTGGTGCTCCAAATGCTCCAATTCTTATTGGAGAATGTCGGCAAGACATATATCTTTGTTTGGGTGGCTGGCCGGAGTCTAAGAGTGGTCGAAAGTGGCCGTGGTGGCCGGCGAAGTGGAGCCCCGGAATCTGTCGCTGGTGACAGAACAACAAGAGGAAGAAGAGAGTGGTTCTCGGTGGTTTGAGGGGAGGTCTGGCCGAAAATGAGTGAGGAGAGAGAGAGAGAAGAGAGAGAGTTGATATATATCAAGCTTGGTCAAAGGCCATTGAATGGTAGGTTGGTGAATAGTGTGATATGACCACAACCCTTGGATGGATAACACTTGCCACTTACTCTAACCAAGAAGATCCAATGGCCACTTTTTGTCCTTATGTTCGGCAGCCTAGGGGGTGTCAATTGTCCATTTTGCCCTTCTCCAATTATAATAACAAAGTTCTAAGCTTGAGGGGCAAAACGGTCATTTTACCTCCGATGTTCCGAACGTCGTTTTTCTCGTCCCGGAAACCTTTGATAGGGCGACGTCCAATACGAATATTGTTGGAATTTTTAATTTTCCATTTCAAACTTTCAAGGCTCTTTTTTGATAGTTTTTTCTATCAGACGTGGTTCCAACCTATCTCGAACCGATGGGCAGCTTTTGCAGACATCACACGCATCGACCCTCGTGATTAATATCACGTTTAGAGCTCGTCAACTCATGGCGGTTTTGGTTGTCATGTAATTGTGAGGGTCTATCACTAGCTCCTAAGGTCTCGATCTTCACCATCCGATTTAAAATTTTTTTGCAAATCATACGTTGGTTAAGTGGCATCACTCGCGCTCCAATCGTATGATACTCGCAAGGCATCCCTTAATCATTCTTGGATCGCTTTTTTGTGGCTCCAAACATCCCTCGACAATCCTTATGGTCAAAGGGCCATTTCCTATTCAAGTTCTCCAGGTCCTTGTATCTCGTCAACCTTTCCCCTCTAGTCGATCTACTCAAATTGATCAAGTTCGAGCGGAATACGACTGAAACACATCTCCAGATACACACTTATCATTAATAAGCCTGAAATCGACTAGAAATCATAATGTCACAACTCTTCCCCCCTTAAAGAAATTTCGTCCTCGAAATTTGCAATCCTTCCCATTGATCCAATCCTTTGGGAGTGTAGGGGCTTCGTCGCATCCTCACGCTTCCGAATAATCCCTTCCAACTCAAGGCCATCCTTCTCTAGGACTTGTCTGCTCCAGTCCTCAATCCAATGGGTTTCTCTCGATTCTCTTTTATCATTCATATTTCTTGTCAGCAGCTCTTTCTTGAGCGTTCACCTTATCTCTTTCATTTGTCCATAACCATTCTCACCAAGCCCTCGCCATAATGCACTCTATAATATCCATACCATTCAGCGTATTACTCCTTTCGAGCTTCCTTTCACGCCAACAGAGATTCTAGGGCTTTATCAATTTGCCCTCCATCAATCAAATCGAGTTATGACCCTCTTGACTCCTTAAACAGTCACATGATTACTCCGTATTAATCCATTTTTTATTCCATCCGAAAATTCCCTTGGATCAAGTGGTCCTTCAACTTTCATCATCATGTACTTCCCTTCCATCGGCACCCCTAGTGCTCGACTACATGATATACAACTTTCAGCTCTCAACCTTATCACCGATATATATATATATATATATATATATATATATATGCATCTTGGCACATCTTTGTGTCATCCCCAGGAAACATTATAATTCTCCCTTTGAATTTCAACGAGGTCCCCTCCTTTAGTTTCTCTTCAATGCTGGACTCGTACTTCCGTCCATGACCTCAAGGGTTCCATCCATTTCTATAATCCCTCAAGCATCGGTGTTTAATCATGGTACACCTCAATCTCCTTCCGGCTCTCAGGCTAGATATTTCCAGTAGCCATCACATTAGTCCATTGACGAACTCCCAACTTGAAGGAAGATCTGTCCTTTCATCGCCCATTTCTCAATGTTCAACTCTCACTTATATACATCTGTTAAACAGTTCACCCTTTTTTAGCGATATAAACATTGCTATAATAACATTTGCGCGGTCACTTTGTTCCACATGCCTCGCCTTTAATTCCTTTAAGCAATCTATACCCTTAACCTCCTTTAGTTCACACAATTCTCGTGGTCTTTTCTTCATTTAAGTAACGCTCTCGTATCCACCAGCAATTCTACATATCTACGTTGCCTCTTGTTCAATTCCCCTCGGGAAACTGCTACCTTATACTCTCGTAATAGGTGTAGCCTTACAACGTTCTTTTATTCAAACAACATTTCTCAACTCTATCACGAGGACATTCACAACCAATTTCCAATCATGCTCTGAGCATCTCAATTCATATGGCATTATCTTTACAACATACCAACCATATCCATTTCACATCGTCTTATTATGCCTCGAGTTTCATTGTGCGTCGTGTCACTACGACCTTCACAAGCTTTTCAATCTTCAATTTGACTCGCCATAAACCACATAGTCATTAGCTCAATTCGAGTCCTTGAAAACTCCTTTCACGTTCATCCGCCCACTTGCGTTACATCTGGCCCTTAATCCATTTTATCAATGAAACAACTCTTGTAGGAAATCTTTCAACGGTCCGTCTATTGCCACTCATCAATCCCATGAAGCTTGTACTTTCTGCAACTCGCATCGACTATAGTCGATTCATTACTCATTTCAATTCTCAAAGGATTTATCACTTATTCCAATGCATGAATCTCACTTCATCAGGTTCACAACCTGCGCTTCACATTTAGTGGGCAATAGACATTTCCTCAAAGCCCACATGACACCCTCATAACTGTTCATGTTTCTCATAGCTCCTTACATGAGTTCAACCATCGTCTCTCAAGATGGTAACGACCAACTCAATCATTCCTTGGGTACTTAATTCAATTGATATCAACTTCTTTCTACTATTCCTCACACTTTTCACTTAGAGAGCTCAGACCTTGGCTCTCTGTCGTCATGGGTTTCCACTTGGATTACACAAAGTTTTGTTCCTTTTTGTTACTTTTTCCTCAAGGAGCATCAATGCTTTAGCATCTGAGTTCCATACTTGCTAAGGCAACCTTATCCCAATTCCCTTCGTTCCACTGAACGTCAACGTCATCCTGGAATTCAACATTGTCCTAAAGACTGTCTCTCTGACTTCACTTCCAGTAGTTATTCTGGTTCTGCATCCTCTTCCTTGGTAAAGACGCTCATTTATCATACTTAGACCATTTAAAGTCTATCTCCCTTTTTCAATAGGGTCTCTCACAATGTGAGGGAAACTATACACTTCAGTGGCATTCTCTCATTTCAATTTCACCTTATTCTTTCTATTTCATAAGACGTTAACCTTGGAGTTTGTGCCGACGACGATACCTTTACTCCAGGTTTCAAATGCCACCTTGCTTTCACATTTTCCTTCCCATAACTCTGTCACCTCAAGTGACAATATCTGTCCATCCTTGGGTCTCATAAATCCCCATGTTGAATACTCAATTCTACGTTCTCGAGTCACTTTGTATTCACACTCTAAGCGCTCTTTTCGCCTACCCAACCATTCACCGGAATCACAAACAATCAGGACTTCCAAGTCTGTTCGCTTTTCTTTTTGTCAACGACCAATTCATGGTCCAATCGCCCTTTAAGATCAATGCCCTATTCTTTAGGGAACAACAACTCATGACTGCATTTCTCATGATTTTAATCCAATCAACAGATCCCAGGAAATCATTAACTCTAGGTAATCTAGCATGCCGATTCTTCCTCGACCTCATTCATAACAGAAAAGATTTGCTACTCACTTTCCATTATGTGCCCTGCGCCCAAGTAATCAACCGTTTCTCGTAGGCACACTCTATATTCATAATGGACATCTCTCTGCTCGTAATTCATGAGCAGGAGTTCTCTTATTCATAGGTCTTTCGATCATTCTCATCTTCTGCTGAGTCCCATCATCATTCCTCAAAATCAAGAGTAACAACAGTCATAAGGTTTTCAAACTCCAATCTACTCAGGAACATACTCATCTTATTCAAGGGTCCTTGACCACCCTTACCATATGTCTAAGCAATCTTGAGAACTCTGTCTCACACTAGCCGATCATCCTATGATCCTTACAACAATATCAGGAGAGAAACAATCCTTGCTCTCGAGCAATTCCCAGGACGATACTTTCCCTCGATCAACTCGACAGAGGTAGTTTAGGCAAATCTCATGCCTCCGAGGAAATTTTCCTCTAGTGACCTTTCACCAATCCTTAACAGCCTCTTAGGGCTAGTACTGCCAGGGTCACTTTCCTTCTTAATGCACCCAAAATCTCTGAGGTTTTCTCATAAAACCCCCAATCTAGAGGGAGATAAACTCGAACCTCATCCCTCGGCCTGGCTCCATCAATTTCAGCCTTATACATAACCTTACAGGCTTTCTCAAGCTCTCGTGATCCTACCCACACATTCCATCTCGAAAAGACTTACTCAGAGTCCTTTTCGCGTGACTTCCGTCATTTAACTCCTCCGCACAAGCATTCACCACCACAGTGATCTCTAGAATCATGACATCTCCTCTTCGAGCTTGCTTAATCAGCAATTTTTCCCATTTCCATTTAAAGTCCTCCCGACCCGTTCAGCTCTTGGGTCTCGTACGATCAATTGATCGAGACATATCCTCTTTTAGTACTCGTTACTCAAATCACCCATAGTTACGCAATTTCATGATCCATCTCAATTCTTGAATCTTATCATTCCACGTATCCTCGAGCCCAATGTTCTCCTACGACCACACCTCGGTCGTTCAATTTCATTAAATTCTCATGATCCATCGTAATCCTTAAATCTTCTCGTATCTCACATACGCAAGCCAAGTGCTACTCTAACGACCATATCTTGGTCCTTTAGCCTTATCAAGTTCACATGTCACTGGAACCACTATGATTTCCTCTAGGAATCCAAGACTCAAGTCATCTACTCAAGTCTATCAACCTCAGGCTGCTCATCTCAATATTTTTCACCATCCATCAGTGGTTCCCAAACAACTCTCTAATGGTCTCAAGCAATTCCCAATTAATTGCCGAATATTCAAGGATCTCAAATCATCCTTGATCTATAATCCCTCCTCCAGCCAGTCTCAACGATGCAACTTCTCAACTAATGGCCATTACTAGGCCAGCCTCAACAAGGCAATTGTCAATCAATCACTCAAGATAGTGATTCATTGGGTCAAAAGCTCATATTCTAGGCCTAAAGAAATCTGCCTCTCTAGCATAGTCACAATAGACTATCTCATCTCAACACGCCTCGGTTCCAAGGGTATAAACCTATACGTCATCCAACTCCTCAGTTATATCTTGGCCAAGCCAATCACACGAGGTTAATCATCAAACATGCCTAACAGACCCATCACAACCATCACTTTTCTTTTTCCAAGGGCTTCCATGGTCAAGCACGAAGCTTTTAACTATGCCACTCATAGGCACCATTACACAGGTCATGCCACTTTCAACCGTCCTTGATGAGAATCAATCTCGTGCCATACATCCCCTATCCACAATTGGACTCAACCTGATGACTAGGCTTCCCCTTTCAAGTTATGACTTGGATCATTCCTGCTTCTGCCATCTTAGAAGCCTGCTAGGAGCCGCTCCTCGTCCAGACCTCTCTGTCCCGTCGATCACTCCCCGCCCTCATCATACTTGGCCGATGCAGGTTGTCCCAAGCCATACATCTACGGAGAAAGCCCCGTTCCACATATCCCACACCATATTTCATTACAGTTTATAGGTATCCCATTAACTTGTCCGATACCAAGCGACGATTTATTAAGTCCAACAGCGATAAGTCATTGCATGCACCCTTATCGACCTTCATTTCAAGGCCATAAACATAAGCAAAGCATGACCGTCCTCACCACTTGTCATAACAAAAGCGCCTTCAGATCAATTTCTATCCATTCAAGAGTTCTAATTCCATCAATGACCATCACATTTTGTAGATCAATTGTCTATATTCCATTATCTATCTCAAGTCTAGTCAACATTCAAATCAACTCCTCATGCATCCAATCACAACTGATTTTCGATTCAGGTATTCCTCGTATTCATCTCAACTCATGTCACCCAAGGCTGTCAATAGCAATCGATAGTTAAACCATCAAAATATCATGCAATTCAAGCTTGAATCCACTAATATCAATCGTCACTTTATAATTCGTACTCCTCAAGTTAGGTCATCGACAAATCAAGATCACAACCATACACCTCAATTGACCCTTCATTCAGAAGCAATTTCCTATTATCCTCAAGCATAATTACTACCTCAAAGTCCATCCTCATGACTCTCCAATCACAACTTGCTCCCACTTGAACTTTAATCACCATCTAACTCAAGATCATCCATTAAAGTCAACTCTAGGACCATTCAAGTGTACACAAATTCAAGCCTACGTCCTCAAGACTCACAATCCAGGCCTAGTCCTACAGACCTCAATATCTAATTGTCCTCAAGTCATCGCTCCTTATCACTCCAAATCTCAATCACCTTAGATCGACCTGACCTTGCTCTGATATCAAATCGAATGGAGATGTCACGCCCCAAACTCAGAGAGCACGCGAACATCCCTATCCATGCCGTTCATTCATTAACGCTCTAAGATCCAACGGCCAATAACATATAACTCCTTTAATCGAATGCATGCAGAAGTGATGCCTTCTTCAATTATATAAATACAAAAACATACGATGACTTAGGACACAAGGGTACATCAAAATCACCTTAACTAATCACTAAAAGATCATTCCCCAATTTAATATCCAAAGTACAATCTCAATATCCATAATTGACAATTCCATTCTAATACAATTGATCAACTATCTCTTCAGACGCTAATCCTTGGCAAGCTTGTGCCACCTTCGCTTGGAACTTGTAAAATGTAAGCCCCCATTAGGGTGAGATATAAATCTCAGTAAGTTGGGTCCTAACCTAGGTTAGACCGACCGTCAACTCAAGCAGTCGCGTCACTCTTCAGATCCAACTTATGAACACGTGTAAGCATAACAATCGCAATTTAATACACAACAACATACAGAAGACATGCATGTATTTATGATCTCGTACCACACTCATGTGCAAATGTATACTCGGCCTGCCTTTTCGCCACATTTATTAACCCTTGTCTGCCTCATTCTCTAGCCCGCGATTAGATCGCATCAGGCTCGGTCCGTGTAAATGCATCAGACCATCATCGGTGACCCGCGTAAACGCATCAGGTCCCGGTTCAATTCCAGGCATGGTTTATGAGCTCATACTCTGTCTCGCGATTAGATCGCATTAGGACCGTGGCTATCTCAACCTCGCGACTTCGTCGCATCAGGGTGCCATCAAATCATACTTCACCCTACGACCTCGTCACATTAGGGTCTCAACCTTTCACCCTGCATGTCACACGCCTCAGGGCCATGCCATGCTATGCTCATGCCATAATCAAGATTTATGATTTGACTTTCAATTCAATGGGACACTCAGTGGCAAGTGCCAATTCAAACGAAATTCACAAACTCGTGGCATGCAAGCAAGCCAATTGATATCTAAACAGACAAGCAATTCAAATGGTGCACAAACAAGACAAGCATATCAAATATAGTCTATGTCACACCATCGTTCTCTAACGTCTTAGAACATATCTGAACTATCTCATTTGGCAATTTCTCAAAATTCACTCCGATCGACCCTCGACTTACCTAATCGAGTCCAATCGTCTTAACATAGGGTTAGGAATTCCCTTACCTTTGCTTGGCGGCACAATTCACTCCTCCTTGAGCTCCTTAGGATTCGGCCAACTCAAGTCCAAGGCCAATTGGTCGCGTAACCTAGGATAATCAATCGATTTGTCAAATTCCTAGTCCAATTCCTCAATTCGTCCATCCAAATCATCCATAACATATCCCTCAACATCTTATCATATCTTAAACACCAATTTGAAACTTAAAATTACCAACCTCAGTCTCCGATAAATTTGGTTTTGCTCGGCCTTGCATAGAACTGAACCGGTTCTTCTTGGTTCTGTGCAAATCGGGCACAATCAGCTCTAAACCAACTCTATTGCCATCATTTACTCATGATCCTATCTCTTAAAATGTCTAATTAAGGATCCTAGAGGCTCACCGAAGATTTGAGCTTGATTGGTTGCCAAAAACCCTTTGAAGTCGTCGGATTCTTCCTTGGTCGGTACCGACAGTTTTCTGCTCCAATTTCACAAAATCGGTTCGAGTCAAAACTTTATCAATTCAAGTCCCAATTTTTACCAGAGATTCATCTATATCTCTACTGAGTCTCCACAAAATTTGAGCTCAAGACTCCAAAAATTCGACCATCATAGGGACCAAGAACAGAACCTACCTCTGGTTGGTTCCTATTCCGTCGGCCTGTGGGAGAATGCTTGCCCTGAATTCCATAGTGCTCCAAATGCTCCGATTCTTGTTGAATAATGTCGACAAGACATGAAAATTTGTTGTGGTGGTCAACCGGCAGCAGAGGGTGGCCGAAAGTAGCCCTCATGGGCACCGAATAGAGGCTCCAGAACTGATCACCGGTTCCTCCAAGTCAGTTTATGGGGGAAATGTACAAGGTCGGTTCGTGACAAAAAGCTTATCAAATTAAGCCCAACTTTTTTCCATAGATTCGTACATGTCTCAGCTTGATCTTCACAAAATTTGGCCTAAGGATTTCAACATTTCGACTACCAAAGGGACTGAGAACCGGACCTACCTCAGATTGGAGCAGTTTCCGTCGACTCCCGGGAGAATCATTGCTTCGGTCTCCTCGGTGCTCCAAATGCTTCGATTCTTGTTAGAGAATGTCGGTAAGATATAGATATTTATTTGGGTGGTTGGCCGGCATCCAGGGGTGGCCAAAAGTGGCCGTGGTGGCCGATGAAGTGGTGCCCTAGAATCTATCACCGGTGACAAAACAGCAAGAGGAAGAAGAGAGTGGTTCTCAATGGTTTGAGGGGAGGTTTGGCCAAAAATGAGTGAGGAGAGAGAGAGAAGAGAGAGAATTGATATATCTCAAGCTTGTTAATGGCCTTTTAATGGTAGGTTGGTGAATAATGTGATATGACCACAACCCTTGGATAGATAACACTTGGCACTTACTCTAACCAAGGAGATCCAATGGCCATCTCTTTGTCCTTGTGTTCGGCAGCCTAGGGGTGTCAATTGTCCATTTTGCCCTTCTCTAATTATAATAACAAAGTTCTAAGCTTGATGGGCAAAACAATCATTTTACCCTCGATATTCCGAACGTCGTTTTTCTCATCCCGGAAACCTTTGATAGGGCGACAGCGAATCCAAATAACGTTGAAATTCTTGATTTTCCATTTCAAACTTTCAAGGCTTTTTTATGATAGTTTTCTCTATCAGACGTGGTTCCAGCCTATCCCGAAATGACGGGCGACTTTTGCAGACATTACGCGTATCGACCCCGTTATTAATATCACGTTTAGCGCTTGTCAACTCATGGCGGCTTTGGTTGTCATGTAATTGTGAGGTCTATCACTAGCTCCTAAGGTCTCGATCTTCACCGCCCGATTTAAGAAAATTATTCAAATCATACGTTGGTTAAGCGGCATCACCTGCGCTCCAATCGTGTGACACTCGCAAGGCATCCCTTAATCGTTCTTGGATCGGCCTTTTTGTGGCTCTAAACATTCTCTCGACAATCCTTATGATCAAAGCACCATTTCCTATTTGAGTTCCCCAAGTCCCCATACGTCGTCTCGCGTTAACCTTTCCTCTCTGGTCGGTCTACTCGAATTGATCAGGTTCGAGCGGAATACGATTGAAATATGTCTCCATATACACACTTCTCATTAATGAGCCTGAAATCGACTGAAAATCATAATGTCACTGTGACGATCTCGACACATTGCACACACTGGAGGTCAATCCCACAAAGCACCTCTAGGTCACCTTAAATAGGGCAAGGATACGAAAGGATCTCGTGTTTGATGGCACTTGAGACTTTCGTGTTCATTCCCGTTTACAATCTTAATTGGTGATATCTAGCCCTCTTGAGTGGGTACTTTTGGGAGGATTCTGCCATATTTGGATCGTGGGAGCCTGAGCCATAGGTCTCTCACTTGATTTTCAATTTTTAGAATATATTCTTACTTGTCTCATGCGCTTGTATGTAGAAGGTTGGTATACCTAAAACCACCCATTGTTACAAAGAAACATTCGATGTTCCCTGGGTTTTGGTTGGTAAGGCATTTACTTTTGATGTATTGCCTTACTTTCTGTTTCATAATATGTTCATGTATTGCATATTATTCACATCTACATGCATTGCATACATTCTGAAATCATTCAAGTGATTGATTGAAATAACGATGATAGGGGATATGATGTCGTTGTTTCCTAGAAGTTCGATGGAGTTAGTGACCTTAGAATATCTAAGGAAAGTCACTCGTCCTGGACCGAACACAAGGTTGCACTTTACTAGATTTACGCATGGCCGAGAGTTGACTGGACGTAAGTTGGGATATGCCGAAGATTGCCAAACTAGTTACTATGTCAATAACCTTAGGTTTAAGCGGCATGCAGACGAGATGTTCAAGCACTAACTAGAGATGAAAATGCAATATCGCAATAGCTTAGCTAGAGAAGCGTATGCTTGCCGAAAAGCTGAACGTCAAGCCAATGAGGACACACCGATGATTGTTTTTTGGGGAAAGAAAAGGTATCCTGCAACTAAGACAAAACCAAAACACATCCTACTCAAAAAGACCCTGAAGTCATTATACCATGGACCAGATAATGGACAGAAGAGCTAAAACATCTCAACCGACCTACCGAAGACTATTCTTCACATTCTAAGGGACGCTCAACAAGGGAAAAAGTCCTGATCACTGAACCATATCCTGAAGACGGGCAAGACAAAGATGCGATCAATGAGGAATCCCTGATGGACCATCACCCCGAAGAAGATTAGATCTTCGGAGAGGGATAGTTTAGATCCCACATTCCATTGGCCTTTTATGGCTTTCTTGTTTTAGAATAGATCTGATTGATATCTTCCCTCCTCTCGAGGCTCCTCTATGTCTCTCTTTTATTGTGTATCCTTGTTGTAATAAGAAATTTACTTCGTTGTGCTCACAATTTATGTTTTAATCAGTGGAATGTGACATTGTTATTTCCTTTAGTCACTGAGATGATTTTCATTAATTGCATAATTCACTTGTTTGAAATTCAAATTAGATCTTGAATCGGGTTTTTCACACTTGAAAAAGATTCTAATTTCTATTTCATTAACTGGAATATGCAATTAAATCAGTTCATGCATATTTCATGACACTTGCATGATCACATGTTTAAAGTCATCTTTGGCGATTGATTTTTTAAAATTATTTTGCATATTTTAGACTTGATGGGAAAGAGTGACATCCAAGTATTCAAAGTCCCTCGAGCCTAGCTCCTGGCCTAGTGGGACAACATGGATGAAGCCAGCCGGAAGTATGCCAGATCACGACAAGGATATCTGTTGGAGCTCCTAAAGATTGAATGTCCACCTGCCTTTATCCAAGCCATGGCGCTTTATTGGGATCCTACCATCGCTACATTCTACATGGAATGACTGGAGATTAACCTACCCTTGAAGAATATAGCGCTACCATTGGAGTTGAGTTTACTCACTTATTAGTCCAACCTCCCATAGGGTTTAAGCTTTTGAGTCAACTAGCTGAATTTCTTGATAAAAACCTTAATGAAATCAAAGCAGATGTCAAAAGTAATTCTGGACTAGTTTTCCTATCTTTTTTTTATATGTTTCCCAACCTACCTACTAGCAAAGGAACTAAATCTGGTAGAGTTTTTGTCTTGGCATTTTTTTAGCTTTGTCCCATTTCCGATCTCGTCTGTTACTTTTGACCTTATCATGGCTGTAGTGGTTAAACAAGGTTGTTATGGGTGGGATTACTCTAACCTTATCCCCGCCGAAACCTTCCTCTCCTTGAACCGTTTTAAGAAAAACAAGAATGGAATCTTTAGAGCCTCTAGCGGTCTCCTAGATCTGGTTCACCTCTTATATCAAACAGTTTCATATCTGCATGGGTTTCACTGAGATTAGTTCTGATGCGCATCCTCTTAGAACTTTCATGAAAACTTATACACGTATTCCTAAGTTCAACTTTAAAGAATGAAATGAATTTCTTAGAACTTTAAAAGCAGATCAACTCCGATGGTGGCTTAGATTACCAACATTGGGTTAAGTCAGACTCGCATGTAATGACGAAGACCCAGTTCCCTTGTTAGGATTCACGCGCGCCATCGCATATTACTCAAGGAGGGTTTTCCGACAGTTTGAAGCATTGTAAAAGATTCCTTCATCACCACGACCAGGTGTTTTCTCATTTGACTTGCCAAGAGAAACCCTTATAGGGGAGAAGAAGAAACAATTCGAAACCAAGGTAGAATTCATCATACAATCTCTGAAAGACTCCCAGATTGAAGACGTGGAATGGCCAAATGATATGATTCACGATATGAATACCCATAGAGCTTCTACAGAATACATTCGACATTTTGAAGCAATCAGACGTAGCTTTGTCGAGCCTTATGTGCCTGAATATATTGCGTCATACGTGCCTGGAGTGGAGCCGTATTGTGACATTCTGATTTTCATGTCATTTTAAAACTCAGTAATGAGTTGTCTAACGATGTATTTCAGTCGTATTTCGCTCGGATCTAATCAATCTCGAGTTGACTGGCCAAAAGGGAAAGGCTAACGCGAGACGAGGTAGGTGGACCTAGGGAATTCGAATAGGAAATGATATTTTGACCACAAGGATGTCGAGGGGACATTTAGAGCCATAAAAGGCTAATCTAAGAACGATTAAGGAATGTATTGCTAGCATTATATGATTGGAGCGTGGGTAATGCCGCTTAACCAATATATAAGTTGCAAAATTTTCCTAAATCGAATAGTGACTATCGAGACCATCGAAACTAGCTATAGACCCTCACAATTACATGACAACCAAAGTTGCCATGAATTGACGAGCCCTAATTGTGATATGAGTCACAGGGTCGATACGCGTAACGTCTGCGAAAGCCGCTCGTCAGTTCGGGATAGGCTGGAATCGCATCGGATAGAGAAATGATTTAGAAACAAGTCTTGAAATTTGAAAATGGAGAATCAAGAATTCCAACATTAAAATTGGATTGGATGTCGCCTTATCGAAGAAATTGGGAATCAAAAAAACGATGTTCCGGACGTCGGGGGTAAAATTACCATTTTGTCTTTCGAGCACAAACCTTGCCTAAATGATTGGATAAGGGAATTTTGGTCATAAACCACACCCAAGACTATCAAAAATTTGAAGAAACCATGCCATTACATGAGCTTTGATTGACACATTGGACAAGTGTCAAGAGATTAAGCCTTGAGTTGATAGGTTCACTTTTAACCTACCATTCAACTCAAGTTGACTCATGGATATATGTATATACCATTCTCTCTCTCTTCTCTTGGCCGAAACCCGCACCAATCTGCTCTTCATCTTCTTCTTCTTCCCTTCCTTCTTGTCGACCTCCCACTGCCCGACCGATTCTGCCGCCACTGTTTGCTGCCGTCGACCTCCACTTCCGGTGACTTCTAGCCACCGAGCTAACCACCTACTCCTTCCTCATCCTCTTACCGACATTCTTAAAGTGGAAGCATGCCATTTTGCTTAGTGAGCTGCTCCGTCCAGCCGATCTCCCGAAAGCCAACGGAAATCGTCGCAACCAGAGGTAAGCCATGTTTTTGGCCTCTTAGGACCCCGAAATGTTGAAGTTTTGCAACCAAATTTTGTGGACATTTAGAGGACACATAGATTGAGCTGTGGTAAAAAGTATGGGTTAATTTGATGAATTTTTTACCCCAAATGGGTCTTGTGTTTGAAGGGCCAGAACTGACCGGTTGAAGATTGGGGAGGACCGGCGCCATTCATGGACTTTTCGGTGTCGCCTTGGCTCCAAATTTCGGTGAGCTTATTCAACCCCTAGAACTGCATGTTAGCAAGTAGATTAGTGAATAAATTGAGGAAAAGAACAGTTCTTTGTTCAGGCGATTAGGAGAGACACTTCAAGATTAGAAAGCTAGCACTTGGATCGTTGGAGAATTCAGTTTGTGTGTGTGGATACCAGTAGAGGTGCAACACTTGGGGCGCTGATCTAAACACAATTAACCGTCAATTCGAAGCCGATCTAAAAGGTACTTCTTGAACCTATTTTGGTTTCGATACACACATGAATCTTGTTTAGGGTTTCGTTCCGCTGCATTTTATGAATCTAGGAAACCCTTCAATCTAGTACTTTCCTTATCTGTCATAAAGAGATGCTTACTTGTTATTTTCGAATAAACGGGTACTCCCTAATCACGGAATTACCAAAGCATCATTTTCTTACTCGACTTAAGACGAGAATGGAGCAGTAAGAGTTGACTCCACGAGTAGGCATGCTGGAGATCCAGATGACTAATATGACTACCATGATGGCTGAGATTAAGCCAATGTTGGAAGGCTCCCAAGCCAGACAGGCATCAGTACCTAACTTGAACGATTCAAGTCAATCCTTAATGCTGAATATGATTGGAAAGAGACGGTTGAAGGTGTCTAGCCGATCATAGAAGATACTCGTACGCCGAATGTCCAGTCATTGCTAAAGACACGCCCTGTTATCATTAACCTCGAGAAGGAGGAAAAAGGGAAACAGACTGTGAAAACTGAAGTAGAGGCTAAGAGAATAGCCAAAATTGAAGAGTATTTGAGCAGTCAGGGTTATGAGTTGATCCGTTTTGACAACATATCTCCTTTCGCCAAAGTAGAGACTCATCTGGAGTATAAAAAGCCAGACTTTGTGAGAAAGTACAATGGGACAGGTTGTCCTCGCGCTAACCTCAAATATTATCTGCGTAAAATGGAGCACTATTCTGACTTTATTCTACTGCTAATGAATATATTCCAAGAGAGTTTGGCTGGCGCCGCTCTGGCTTGGTTCATTGAGTTAGACCTTGATGACTACGATGGATGAGAGGATCTTGCTGAGGATTTCCTTAGATAGTATAAGTTTAACACGGCTACGGCCTCGAGAAGGGAAGATTTGTTACGAACCGTGAAAGGAAGAGGCAAAACAATCATAACATATGCCCAAAGATGGCGTGCTTTGGCAACTCAAGTGAAACAGCCAATCCTGGAGGATGATTTGATTGACCTGTTCTTGAAAACACTTCCATATGAGTACTTCGACTAATTAAACACCTCAAGATACCAAACTTTTACACACTTGATAAAGGTGGCTGAAAGATTGGAGTGGGCTTTGAGAGAAATAAGGCCGCATGAAACTTCGACGAGGAAGCAATATCCGTCAAGAAAAGAAAGAGAGGTTGGGTCGACATAGCCTTTGTACCGAATTCCCATAAACCCAGGATGTTCACTAACTCTAATCAGACTAAAAGCGAATCATCATGGTCAATGTCTAAAGTACAAGAGCTTAGGAAGAGGCAGCCTCAAAAGAAATTTTTTCAACTTCCCAAATCGTTATCCAAGTTGCTCCTGATCTATTAGAGCAACACTTGGTGACAAAGGAACCTCATAGAGCAAATCCAGCTAAATATCCTAGTTTCGATGTAAGCCTGACTTGCACCTATCATATGGGAGAAAGGGGACACAATGTAGATAATTGCTATATCCTTAAGTTGAAGGTTCAAGCTCTCATTGACAATCAAATTTTGAAATTCGATGATGTAGCTCCAAACGTGCAAGAAAATCCACTTTCTAATCACCATGTTGTTGGTACAATATTCACCGATGAGGAAGAAAATCACCTTGAGCTGAAGGTGAATGTACACAAGTTGACTAACATTCTGACAATTGCCTCGTCATATTCTAAAGAGGGGGAAGTGTTGGCTGAGAGAAAGAAGTTATGTATCGCCAAGATGATGAGTCTAGGGATAATGTCAAGCGTTGTCGTGAAAGATTCAAAGGGATTAAGGCCTCAGTGAACCTAGAATGGAACCAGCTTGTGGTTGAAACAGAACGAGGAAACATGTGGAATGTCCCACACGAAAGTCTGGTAGGTAACATAGAGCTGATTACCGAACTAGAAGAACAGCTTGACGAAGATGAACTCGAAGTTACCAAGCGAAGTCTAGCTGATCACAGATTTGTAATTGAAGCACAAAAGATGGGTGAAATTGTAGATAATCTGGGCGAGAATTCTGGTGGATATAACTTCAAAGTGAAATACTTTGGTCCTCCCAATTTCTTCCAGATAATAGAAGATATTATACCTAATGGGTGGGAGGTATGGATGACCCTGTTCAACTAGAAGTCATAGAAAATGTGATAGAATCTCTTGCGGAAGAACCTAAACCATCACTCTACCAAGTGATGTCAGAACATTTCCTACGCTTTGAAGAGCAAGTGGATGATCTCTCAAAGGAAATGGAAGATGTGCCATTTCGATTGACAACATGCGGTCATCCTCAGACGATAGATAACGAGCTTGACATAAAACAATATGTCAGGATGAAAAAATTAATGGCCCAGTGGCAAAGATTGACTGAACTATTCGAGAGAATAAGAAGACACTTGAAGTTTGCAATTTCAGCAGAATCAAGTGATGCTGATAGGTACCACCAATCGGAATACGAAAACTTCCCAGAGGACTTTGGTGATACTGTGACAATGATTGAAACTGCTGCAACTGTAGTAATCAAACTGGATGAGCTAAATAGCCTAAGCCAAGAAGATGATCATTTGGTTAAACCTGTTGTGATTCGCCTACCAAAAGATGAAACTGACGATGAATTTGAACCTGAGGTATCCTATCTGACGACAGTGACCATAAAAGTCCCGCAAGTAGAAAACTATGATCCTAAGGCAGTCCATTAGAATTATGGAATGGGAGAGATAGATGCCGTGATGAGGTCTAGACGATTTTACACCTAGAGGGAAGGTGAATCTGAAAGAAGGAGGTTTCGAAAGAAGATGCAGAAAAACTCCTGTCCATCGTTAAAACTAGTGAGTTTGAGGTGATAGAGCAACTAAGGAAGATGACAGCCTAAATATCTCTATTAGATTTGTTTATCAACTCAAAGAAACATAAAAATGCGCTGCTGAAGATATTAAATAAAGTGCATGTCCCTGAAACTATCAATGACGTACAGTTGAGAGACTTTGTGGGGGCAATCCTTCTTAAGGATCAATTGAGCTACTGAGATGAAAACTTTCCCATGGAAGGGAGAGGGCACAATAAGTCCCTATGTCACACCCTGTGCCTCACGCACGAGCACGCGACTCCCTGCAAGCAAACCAAATATCTCTCGTGGTCTCAAGATCCATGCATAAGTCGAGAGACATAAAATAAACAAAGCACGCGAAAGCGATGACAATCAAACTCTTCCATACAAATAGAAAGGGGGCCTGGGTAGCACAAATACTGTCATACATAACATCCAATTGTTCATACATATACATGGCAACTAAAATCCACTACCAAAAGGGGGTGACGGGGTGAGTACACAAAAAGAGTCCATGCTCAATATCCAAAAGAAACGAGGTCAGGGTCGCCACCAGCGAATCATGCTAACAAACTGGAATCCCCTAAGATGAACTGCTAGAGTCCTCGGTCTCCTCGGCGTCCTCTGTGGGCTCGTACTCCGAGAAGGTCTCCGAGTGAACCTCGATAGTATCCCCCATGGTCACCTCAGCAGATGGCTCCACGAGATCTTCCTCTGTCGCCTCTAGCACAATGACCTCTTCCTCTGTGTCCTCCAAAGTCGGGGTCCTCTCCGATCCATTCCTGGAACCGGCAATAGACCCCTCAACCTGGTCCTAGTCCTGGTCCCGAGCGGGGTGGCACTAATTAAGGATCACTCCCTAGGGCACCTCGTGGGGCTTCAGCTGTCCAGTCGACAGGTCCCTAACCTTCCTAAACCAGGCCTCATACTTGTGAGGCTTCCAGTTTGTATTACCCTCGTCTACCCACACCACGGTACACTTCCTTACGTACATAGTTCCCAGCTCGTCAGGGAACTCCTCAAAATAAACGGTCATCTTTTTAGGGTCTCCAAATCGTATGGGCCACATCGTCAAGGCCTAGGATCTGTAAAACGAAGGGGTCCCCAACGGGAGGAGATTCAAATCTCAGTAAGGTGGGTCCTAACCCTAGGTTAGGTCGACCGTCCACTTAGGCAATCACATATCCTAACAGTTCAAACTCACAAACATATAAGGCAAATGCAAATATAAATGACAACACACAGATGGCAGGCATGCAGCGATGGCTTCATAACACACTCAGATGATTATGCACAACTCGCCCTACCACCTCACCACATCCACCGTTTTCCGCCTGCCTTATTTTCATGCCCGCGATTAGATCGCATCAGGCTCGGTCTGCGTAAACACATCAGACCGTCATTGACAACCCGCGTAAACGCATCAGGTTTTAATGATACTCTAGGCCAGTGTCAACACATCTCATCTCCGTCTTGCGTTTCAACGCATCAGGACCGTGGCCATCTCAATCTCGCATCTCGTAGGTATCAGGGTGCCACACAACTCCAACCCCGCGCCTCAGGGTATCAACCACATCACCCTGTGTCTCATATGCCTCAGGGTCTCACCTCGTCTCCGCCACGCCATAATCACAATTCATGCACACAAGGCCAAGTGCAACTCAAGCATAAACAATACATCCATGGCATGCAAGACAATTTAGTACACAATCAAACGTGACCAATTACTCAAGAGATAAACATAAGCAAACATTAGGATCACCTATACTCTCTTAGCATACACAAGGACCAATTACGCTAAGCTTCTCAAGAAACAATCTCAATTCCGTCCGACTCGCCCAATCGAGTCCAATCTTCCTATCGTAAGGTTAGGAATTCCCTTACCTCGAGTTTGATGCCACAAAAATCCTCTTCTTGAGCCCTCAACAATTCGATTTCAATGGCCCAAGGCCAAACTCACCGCGCAACCTAGGAAATTCCAACCAATTATCAATTTCCCTTGTCCAATTCACCCATTCATGAATCACAAACCTCCATAACACAATCCTCGTCATCCTAGCATGTCTCAATCACCAATTTGAGACTCACAACCGACCTATCGCAGCCTCCACAAAACTGGTCTTGCACAAAACCGAACCGGCTATTTTCGGTTCTGTGTAAACCGAGCATGTCCAGCCCTTAATCCACTCTAAATTCACCATTTAATCATTAACCTACTTACTAAAATGTCTATCTAAGGTCTAAGAGTCTTATCGAAGATTTAAGGTCGCGTCGTCGTCGGAATCCCTTCGAAAGTCACTAGTTCCTTCAAGACTGCAACCTGCAGACCGACAGTTTCTGTCCCATGTTCACAAGACCCATTTGGGGTCAAAACTCCATCAATTGAGCTCAACATTTTACTAAACGAGTCCCCTAGATCTCCACAAAATTTGGTCACAAGACTCCAACATTTTGAGGTCCTAAACGATCAGAAACTTTACCTACCTCAGTTGCACCGGTTTCCGTCGGCTTCCGGGAGAATGTTTCACCAGAGCTCCTCGGTGACTCAATCGACATGTTTCCACTTCGAGGAGGTCGGCAAGAGGCTAAGCTAGGCGTGGGTGGTCGACTCACCGGTTAGTGGTCGCTAGAGAGGCTCATCGGCGGCAACAAATGGAGAGGCAGAAGCTGGTCGGCGATGGCAGAGAGGAAGGAGAAGAAGAAGAAGCTGTCGTTGACGGTGGGGGGTTGAAAATGAGAGGAGAGAGAGAGAGAAAAAGAGTTATATTCAATCCTCAAGTCAAAGGAGTTGAATGGTAGGTGGTTAATAGTGGACAAGACCACTCTTTATCTCATCCATTGACACTTGTCCTAAGTGTCAATCAAGGGTAATCCAATGGCCATACTTCCTCCAAATTTTCGGTGGCTCTTGGGGTGGTTGAAAGACCAAAATGCCTTTATTCATTTGCATAAGCAAGGCTAAAGCTTGAGGGGCAAAATGATAATTTTACCCCCAACGTCTGGAACGTCGTTTTTCTCATTCCAATATTCTTCGATAAGGCGACGATCAATCCAAACATGACATTGGAATTCTTGATTCTCTATTCTCTATTTTCAATTTTCAAGACTCGTTTCTGATTGTTTTCTCTGTCAGACGTGTTCCAACCTATCCCGAACCGACATGCGGCTTTTACAGACGTTATGCGTATCGACCCTGTGATTCATATTACATTTAGAGCTTGTCAATTCATGGCGACTTTGGTTGTCATGCAATTGTGAGGGTCTATCACTAGTTCCTATGGTCTCGATCGTCACTGTCCGATTTATGAAAATTTTGCAAATTATATATTAGTTAAGTGGCATCACCTACGCTCCAATCATATAACACTAGCAAAGCATTCCTTAATCATTCTTAAATCGGCCTTTTGTGGTTCTAAATGTTCCCTCGACAATCCTTATGGTCAAAGCGCCATTTGCTAGTCGAGTTCCCTAGGTCCACGTACCTTATCTCGCGTTAGCCTTTCCCTTTTGATCAATAGACTCAAATTGAACAGATTCAAGCGAGATATGACTGAAACACATCGCTAGATATATACTTCTCATTTATGAGCCTGAAAATGGTAGGAAAATCAGAATGTCACACCCTATATATCACTGCACATTGTAATGGAAAGAGAATAGCACATGTGTTAATCAACAACATATCTACTTTTAATATCTGTTCGTTGGCTACGTTGAGGAATTTGGCCATAAAAGAAGAAATGATTTGAACTTCCAAGGCAGCTGTTAGAGTCTTTGATGGGATGAGAAAAATAATGGTGGGTGAAATTGAGTTGGATGTGCTCATTGGCCCTACCAAATTCTCTATAAACTTCCAGGTGATGGATTTACAGAGAGCATTTGGATTCCTGTTAGAGAGACACGGGATTCACATTGTTGGAACCGTGCCTTCAAGTCTACATCAAAAGGTACGATTCGTAGTTGATGGTAAAGTGGTTACCGTCCATAGAGAAGTTTTTTTTATGATCGAAGTTTTCGAGCCAGCTTGCGCACACCTCGACTATTCCTCGGGGGAATAGCACGACAACCACCAGTCGTGACCCCCACTTAAGTTACGGAACGCGAGTTGGGAGATTTGAACTAGGGACCTAACAATGAATAGTCTATCTCTTAACCAACTCGGCCATGGAGAAGTTGATCTCCTTGCATATCAGGATAACGCTATTCCCTACATTGAGTCAAAAGTTAAAAAAGAAGCGAGCTACCATTCCCTAGAGATGGTGGCAGTGATCTACACTCCTGTAGGGGCGAAATTGAAGACCCCTTCTTTTTTTAAAGCTAACCTTTTACCAGCTAAGATGCTACTAGCATATGGATTCAATCCGAGAAAAGGTTTGGGAAAACATGGTCAAGGAATCAATGCTCCTTTACAATTAAAGTCCAACGAGCATAAGATAGGCTTGGGATATCAGAACACTCGTATTGGTGATTTTACCCCTAAGACAGCAGGCCGAGGCAAGAGCCGTGGACGCCATGGACACTAGAAAAATTAGAAGGATCCCTTCATTGGTTCTCCTTCCTGGAAAGTTAAATCTAAGATGTTCAGTAGCCCTTTGAGCGAATATTTCAACAAAGATCCCAGGTGGTTGTCAGAAGAAGAGATAACTCCCTCAGCGGAAACAGATCTAGCAAACCCTTCTCTGGGAAATAACTTTATGAACGTCATCATAGAGTGGCTTGATGATGAAGCCACTACCTCCGGGTAAAGAAACCTTTTCCCTGTCTTTAATACTGCACTTAATTTCTTGTATTTCTTAGCACTTTTCTTTTTTGTTGTTTGATGTAAATGTGGGGAAACGCCTTTAGATCTCCGACCGTTGGTCCAAACAGCATAACTTATAACGCTGTCCATTTTTGCATTCAATAAAATGCATAAGTTTTATTAAGGACATATGGAACCACAAATCAGCTTAATGATGATGCTAGCCTTCCATATGGGAAGCTTGAGGCTTAATTTGCCATATGATCCTGATTTTCAAAAAGATTTCTAAGGAATAAGGATGTCTGAGGATATGAGGACTAGTTCCGTTTATGCCCGCACTTATTTCGAAATCTATTTTGAAAAGATTTTTCATGCTCATGCATCGCATTTTTATGTGAAATATAGACTAACCATTTTCATGATATTTCAGGCATATCATCTCAAACGTGCATACTAGGTATGGAGTGAACTAAATCACCAAGATAATTACTCATGCAATATTGAAGAAGACAAAGATGAGGGTTACACTGCTATCCGTAGAGATTGGAGTGCTTTCGAAAAGTCGACACCTCCCACTTCAGAAGAGCCAGTAGTTATTAACCTGGGTGACGCTACAAATATCAAAGAATTCAAGATTGGTGAACATCTATCCCGTGCTAAAAGGCTCAAATTTACAGAATTGCTTAAAGAGTATCAAGTTATCTTTGCATGGTCATACGTTGATATGCCGGGTTTGGAACCTAGAATCGTGGAACATGCACTGCCCACGAATCCCAGTGTTAAACTGGTGAGACAAGGTAGCAGATGGATGAAAGCTGAGTTAGAAGACAAAATTAAAGAAGAAGTGATGAAACTTCTTAGAGCGGGCTTTATCGAAGCTATCCCATGTTTAGATTGGATTGCAAACATAATCCCCGTTATGAAAAAAGATGGCAAAGTCCAGATCTGTGTAGATTATCAGGACTTGAATAGAGCAAGCCTAAAAGATAATTTTCCACTTCTCCACATCGATGTGTTGGTGGATAGTACGTTAGGATACGAATTATTTTCATTCATAGATGGATTCTCTAGATATAAGCAGGTCCTCATGAAATAGGAGGACAAGCCGAAAATTGCATTTACCACCCCTTGGAGAAATTTTTGTTATAAGGTTATGCCTTTTGGACTAAAAAATACTGGGGTAACTTATCAGAAGGCGATGGTCACCCTATTTTATGACATGATCCATAAGGAAATTGAGGTGTATGTCGATGACATGATCGCCAAGTCCAAGAAAGAACAAGATCACATTCAAGTGTTAAGAAAGCTGTTTGAGCGACTGCGAAAATACAAGTTGAGATTGAACCCTAACAAAATCAGGGAAACTTATTGGATTCATAGTCAGCAACAGGGGCATTGAGATTGACCCTTTAAAAATTCAAATTATCCGTAACCTAGCAACTCCCTCAACGGTGAAAGAAGTAAGTAGTCTTCTAGGGAGATGAAATTATATCACTAGATTCATCAATCAATTATCGGATGTAGCTAAACCGATTTTCAAACTGCTCAAGAAGGGCGCGAGAGTGACTTGGGATACAGAATGCAGTCAGGCATTCTAAAAGATCAAAACTTATCTAGCCACACCACTAGTACTTATGTCACCCATCCCAAGTCACCCCTTGACCTTGTATTTAATTAACGTCAAGAGTTTTGGGAGCCTTACTTGCTCAAACAAGCCATGTGCATGGTAAGGAAAGAGTCATTTACTATTTGAGTAAGAAATTCACCTCGTCTGAAGCAAATTATGTGCATATTGAGAAAGCTTTTGTAGCAACAATGTGGGTACTTCGCAGATTGAGGCAGTATACCCTACACCACCATTTTCAACCGGTAACAGAAAATAACCCTATCAAATATAATTCCTAGAGAAATCCGCTTTGATCGGGAAGTTAGCAAAATGGCAAGTGATATTGCCTGAATTTGACATCAGAAGCCCTTTGCAAAAATCTGTGAAAGGGAGAGCCATAATTGATATGTTGGCAGAGAATGCTCAAAATTACACATCTTTTGGAAATTCAAAAGCGAAAGATTAAGTTTTGAATTTGGCAGAAGATAAATGGGTCATGTATTTCGACGATGCCGTCAATCTGTCGGGAGCTGGAAAAAGGGCAGTGCTAATATCCCCTGATGGTCAGCATTATCTTGTTGTAGCAAAACTGACTTTCCCTTGCACCAATAATATTTTGAAATATGAGGCATGCATTCTAGGCCTACAGTTGGCCATCTCCATGGAGGTACCTAAGCTGCGGGTTTATGGAGATTCGATGCTCATTATTTTTCAGACATAGGGAGAGTGGAAAGTAAAAGACGCAAAACTCATCCATTATCATGAGTACCTTGAAGAGTTAACACTTAAATTCGAAGAGGTGTCAATTGAATACATGCCCAGAGCGCAGAACCAGTTCGCAGACGCGTTAGCCACGATGGCCTCAATGCTACAAATAACTGATGGATTAGAAGTGAAGCCACTAAAGATTGACATAATCAAAAAACTGGCTCATTGTACGATAGTCAAAGAAGAATTCGATGAAAAGCCGTGGTACCATGATATCAAGAACTATCTCCTGAAGGGAGAGTATCCTGAAGGATGTCAGGTAGGAGACCGAAGATATATAGCCAAGATAGCTAGCAAATTCTTCTTTGGTGGACAAACTTTGTATAAAAGGTCATTTGACTCCACTCTGTTAAGGTGCGTAGATGCTAAAGAAACAAGTACTCTTATGAGGAAGATCAGTGAAGGTATATGCGGGCCACACATGAATGGCCACCTCCTCGATAGGAAGATTAAGCGGCTTGGTTATTATTAAATGACTATTGAATCAGACTGTAGTCAACATGTCAAGTCATGCCACCAATGCCAAGTATATGGCGATAAGATTAATGCACCCGCGAATGAACTTCATTAGATGTCTGAAACTTGGCCTTTTTCTACATGGGAAATAGACATGATGGGGCCTATGTTGACACCTAAATTTTGATTTTTTAGGAAATTCATCCATCTCTTTCATAAAATGAGAATTAATTATAATTCTCACAAAAAATGATTCCTCATGCATAGCATATTTAATTTAATAATGCATTGCATTTCAATTTTTTTGCATCGATGACGGGATTTGGGCCTGAATTGACACGCGGAGGATCGGAGCCCACATTGCATAATTCAACCATCATAAGGGAACAAATGCCGAAAATCTCAAGGCCTTGGGCCCTAATTTAAGTTTTCCAGTCCACTAAATTTTAATTCCGAGAAAAGGCCTTTTATTGAAATTTATCAGTCAAAATAAGGCCAAAACTTAAGCCCACGTTATTAGAGTTTGACCTAGGTTTTCTCTATATAAATGCCTCTAGGTCAAACAAGAGAGAGATGCCAATCAATTGTCATATACGACCAAAGAAAATACGGTATAAGAGAAGGTCCCGATGGCGTTACTCTTCCCAGTGGTCACCTTAAGCATCAAAGTTTAACTTTCTGCTATCACCTTCTTTGTGGCGACCCTTCACCATATGTATCGAAGTAGCCCTCTCCATCCTACTGTCATCGATCACCTATTGGACTCTCCGAACATATTCTCATGCCCTCCATTCATTCATCTATAAAGAAAGGCAATTGGTATAGAAGGCGGCTTTGTTAGTGATACTGACTCAACCAGCATCGGCCCATAAAACTTTGTGAGCCGAAGAAAATACTAACTGATGGAACTACGAGTGGTCGTCAGTTTTGAAAATCGATCTGTTAAGCTTCTACTATCGTTGCTCGCCCGACGTTCGCCACGAAAAGCCAAAAAACACGAGTTGGCCTTGCCGTCAATCCTTGTCGATTTACTTCACTTCTCATTGCCCAGCGCAGACTTGTAGTGACTTTAAAAAACGGAGCACAATTATACATTAAAAGATTGGGGAGCAGATAAAAACTCTCTCGATTCAATGGGCACTTACTTTTGTCTTTTCTTAATTTATTTTATCCTTTTTTTATATGGATTTGTGACTTCATTGTTCTCCTGATTGAATCTTATTTTTTAAGTCCCACAGGTCATTATGGACGAGAACATTTTGATTTGGGTGGTGCTAACACCATCAGTCTGCTGATTATGAATTATCGTTGTTTTGGCGTTCTTGTAATGATGAGCGAGCTACGTAGTGGCAAACAAATACATCATCTGTGAAGCCAAGTGAAGCCCTTCTTCATGGACTTAGCTATTATGACATTTTGATTTCCCAGTCATTTTCAGACTCATTAATGAGAAGTGTATCTAGCGATGTGTTTCAGTCATATTTCGCTCGAATCTGATCAATTTGAGTAGACTGACTAAAAGGGAAAGGATAACGCGAGACAAAATACGTGGACCTAGGGAACTCGAATAGTAAATGGCGCTTTGACCATAAGGATTGTCGAAGGGACATTTACAACCACAAAAGGCCGATCTAAGAACGATTAAGGAATGCATTGCCATCGTTATACGATTAAAGCGCGGGTGATGCCGCCTAACTAACGTATAATTTGCAAAATTTTCTTAAATCGAACGTTGACGATCGAGATCATAGGAACTAGTGATAGACCCTTATAATTACATGACAACCAAAGTCGCCATAAATTGACAAGCCCTAAATATGATATGAATAACAGGGTCGATACGCATAACGTCTGCAAAAGCCACCCTTCGGTTTGGGATAGACTGGAACCACGTCTGATAGAGAAAACGATCAGAAACCAGTCTTGAAAATTGAAAATGGAGAATCAAGAATTCCAACGTCATAATTGGATTGGCCATCGCCATATCGAAGAATATTGGAATGAGAAAAACGACGTTCCCGATGTCGGGGATAAAATTACTATTTTGCCCCCTCAAACCCTAGCCTTACTTAAATAATTGAACGAGGGCATTTTAATTTACCCCCAAGGTTGCCGAAAATGAGAGAAGATCTTGGCCATTCGATTAGCTTGATTAACACATTAGACATGTGTCAATAGATCAAGCTTTGAGTGGGCATATCTACTTTTCCCAACTACCATTCAACTTGTTGACCTTGAAACTTGCATATAGCTCTCTCTCTCTCCTCCATGGCCGGTCATCACCCCCATTTGGCCGAAACTTTCTCCTTCTTCTTCTTCATCCTGCCGTAACTGCACCTCGCACGATCGGTTTTGTGCCGGCTGTTCGCTCGCTCTGACGACCACCTCCGGTGACTTCTAGCCGTCGAGCTGACTATCCACACCTTGCTTGACCTCTTACCGACATCCTCGAAGTGTAATCAAGTCGTTTGACCCACCGAGGAGCTCTGGTCAGTCGATCTTCCCCGAGTCGACGGAAATCGTCACAACTAGAGGTAATCTACATTTCTGGCCTCTTAGGACCCCGAAACTTTGGAGTTTTTTAATCAAATTTTGTGAAGATCTAGGGTACTCATAGAGTGATCTGTGGTAAAAATTTGGGGTTAATTTGATGGAGTTTTGACCCCAAATGGGTCCTGTGTTTGAAGGGCCAGAACTGCCGGTTTGAGGACTTGAAGAAACCGATGACATTCAAGGAGTTTCCGGCGACAACTCGACCCCAAATCTTCGGTGAGCTTCCCAAATCCTTAGATCTACATGTTATCAAGTAGGTTAGTGAATAAATGGTGGATTTGAGATAGCTTAAGGGCTGGATAATTGAGGTATACACAGAACCGAAACTCGCCCGGTTCGGTTCAGTGCATACCGGTTCTGTGGGGGCTGATGATGGTTGGATTTGAGTCTTAAATTCATCAATGAGACATGCTAGGATGTTGAGAGACATGTCATTACGATTTGTGATCCATGGATTGGTGATTGGACAAGAGAAATTGACGGTTGAATGAAATTTCCATAGGTTGCGCGGTGGACTTGACTTTGGACTATTTGGGCTGAATTCTTGAGGCACTTGGGAGAGGAATTTTGTGGCATTAAGCTTGAGGTAAGGGAACCCTAAACCTATGATAGGAAGATTGGACTCAATTGGGCGAGTCGGATGAATTTTTGGGTAATCCATGAAAGGTTTTATGTAATTGTCTATTGTACATCCTAGGAGGGTGTCAAATGTTTGATCATGTTTGTACATTGAGTGATGTGTCAAATTTGAGTGTTGAATTTGATTGATTCGCATGCCTTAAGTGTATGATTTATGCATGAGTTTGCACATGGCCTTGTGTGTGTGAATTGAATGGGAAATATGGCATGATTGAGACATGATAAGACCCTAAGGCGTATGAAACGCAGGGTGGAGTAATGAAAGCCCTGAGGCGCTGAGGCGCGGGGTTGGAGATGTATGGCACCCTGATGCGGATGAGACGCGGGGTTGAGAAGGTTATAGTCCTAATGCGATGAAACGCAGGACGGAGTTGTGATATGTTGACACTGGCCTGGACTAACATTAAAACATGATGTGTTTACGCGGGTTGTCAATGACGGTCTGATGCTTTTACGCGGACCGAGCCTGAGGTGTTCTAAATGCGGGCATGAGAATGAGGCAGTCTGAAGGGTGGAAGTGGTGATGTGGCATGGCGATTTGGCATGATTATCTAGATGTGTTATGATGCCATGACTGCATGACTGACATCTGTGTGCTGTATCAATAATTGAGTGCCTCGCATGTCTATTTGTGTGAAATGTTAGTATTCATGACTGCCTGAGTGGACTGTCGGCCTAACCTAGGGTTAGGATCCACCTTACTGAAATGTAAATCTCACCTCGTTATTACAGATCCTAAGACCTGAGGATGTAGCCTATCAGATTTGGAGACCCCAAAGAGATGTCTGTCTATTTTGATGAGTTCCCTGATGGGCAGGGAACCATTTATGCCAGAAAGTATACAGTAGTATGGGTAGACGAGGGTGGGAGTAGCTGGAAGCCTTATAGGTACGAGGATTGATTTCGGAAGGTTGGGATGTTTCTACAGAGCCGCTGAAGCCCACTAAGGTGCCCAAGGGAGTCGTCCCAAGTTGGTGTCATCCCACCCGAGATTTAGAGCAGGCTGAGGGTCAGTTGCCGGTTCGAGGAATGGACTTGAGAGGACCCCGACCTTGGAGGATACTGAGGAGGTCATAGTGGTCGAGGCTACAGAGAATGACCTGGTGAAGCCGTCCGCTGACGAGACCATAGAGGATACCGTAGAGGTTCGCTTGGAGACCTTCTCGGAGTACGTGCCCACAGAGGAGGCAGAGCTCTAGTAGCTCGTCTTAGGAGCTTCTGGTATTCTAGTTCGACTTTTGACGATGACCTTGATGCCTGTTTCCTTTGATGGGTGATGGACCTCTTTGTATTACCCCGTCTCCCTAGTAGATCTAGTTGCTATGCTCTTGTATAAATTTTCGGATATTATGTATTATGATATTCTCGCTATCCAGGTCCCACTTTATAATTGTACGGAGTAGTTATTACATTGTCGCTTCCACGTGCTTATATATAACACGTCTCTCGACTTATGTGCGAATCTTGGGACATCGAGAGATATCTTGGTTTGCTTGCAGGGAGTCGCGTGCTCGGGCCCGGGGCGCGGGGCGTGACATCCCCGTTCGCTTGGCATCAGAGCAAGGTCAGCTCGATCCGAAGTTGGTTGAGGATTGGAGTAATAAAGAGTATTAAGTTGGTATAATGACGGGTAACGAGACCTTAAGAAACGGGTTATGGTAAGACATGGGATGCATAGCACGTGACTTGGCGCTTTATGGTTGGCATTTGGCCTTGGTAGGGTTGTGGTAATGCATGAGGATTAAGTTCCCTGCTTAGTGTTGAAAGCCATTTTTGGATTTTGGCCTGTTGAGTATGGCTTGTTTGGATGAACCGTTGAAGTGAACGGAACTGAGGAATAGCCATGAATTACTTGTTGTATAGATGACTGTTGTGTTATAACTAGTTCTGTTGAAGCATAGTTGGTAGCTCTAGACTTAGATAAATGAGTGAGTACTAACTCCTTAATGAACTTGTGGTGGACCAAGCTCAATAGAAGAATATAAGGATGAGCAATCCATCTAGGAGATCTAGAAAACCCAGAGGCGAAGCCTCTAGCTCGAGGTCGTCTATAGCAGAAGATCCGAGGATGGATGGCGTACTGAGGGTGCTAGAGAGGATTGGTGACCTCATTGACAGGCAAACCCAAGATCGGGATGCTGCCATAGCCCAGGAGGAAGGAGCCGCAATAGCTGCCGTTAATGCCAACAACGGGGGCACTGGAAACCATGGTGAACTCAACCAGGGAAATAAGGCAGTGAATGCCTAGGAGGAGATTGTCGTGGCTAGACAGATGGGTCAACTGGTGGAGCAATTCATAAAACTGAAACCAACCCAATTCGACGGAACTGGAGACCCCGAGCTAGCACCCAGATGGATTGAGAAACTAGAGAAAGCTTTTGAAGTGCTGAGGTGCATAGATAAGGAAAAGGTACTGTTAGCAGTGTACCAGTTAGAAGGGACCACGAACAATTAGTGGGCTGCCACCAAGAATGGAGTTTTCCCAAAGGGAATGGCCATGACCTGGGGTGCCTTTAAGACGGCGTTCAACGACAAATGCTTTTCGGAGACGACCAGGAAAATGAAGCAGGTGCAATTTTTACAGTTGCATCAGAATCAGCGGACGGTGGATCAGTATGAAGCCGAGTTCTCCAGACTGTCTAGGTACGCATCTCGAGTAGTAGAGGATCCCTAGGAGAAGACATGAAGATTTCGGGACGGATTGAGACCTGAGCTCCGCAGTCAAATGATAGCCCTAAATTTGAAGACCTATAAGGAAATTTATGAGCGGGGCCAGATGATCGAAAGGGATTTATAGGGGAGAAATGCCGCATCTGGATCGCAGTTTACCCCATTCCGAGATAATCATTAGATGGGCAAGAGATCAATGGCGGGCAATAGGTGTTTTGTACCTCCAGTAAGGAAAAACATAGTGAAGTCACCGAACCCCACACACTAGAGTTGTCATCTCTTTGGCAGGAGGCATGGAAATAGGCCATGCCCGGTAAGGGTTGGAGCCTGTTTTAAGCGTGGTCAGATGGGCCACCAGATGAGGACGTGCCTGAACCAAACTTCGACGAATTAACCTCAAGGGCCGCGACCGCAAGCTGAATCATCGACTACCACTCCCCAGATTGATCAGAATAGGCCCCCGGCTCAGGGAAGAGTGTATGCAGTAGCCCGTAGGAAGGCGGAGGAAGCACCAGGCATGGTCACAGGTACGGTTTACTTGTGTGACCAAGCTGCATATGCATTGTTTGATCTTGGTGCCACGCATTCTTTTGTGCCTGCTCAGTTTGCTGATTTGGTGGATATGAAGTTAAAACCGTTGAGTATAATTCTCATGTCACCACTCTGTCAAAGGATAATATATTGATTTCATTGGGCTGTGCTGACTGTGAAATTGTGATTGGAGGGAGTAAGGAGAGTATTGATCTAGCTATATTACCCATGTATGATTTTGATGTGATCATAGGGATGGATTAGTTGGGTAAGCAAGGGACAATGGTAGATTGTGGTAGTAGGATAATTCGTTTCTACCCAAAAGGCCGCCCTAGTTTTGAATTCATGGGAAGTCGAGGAGCAACCTCGATTCCCTTAGTCTCATCTCTTGAAGTGACAAAGTTGATGTCTGAAGGGTGTCAAGCGTACTTTGTTGCAGTGGTGGACACGACTACTAAGAAATCAAAACTAAAGAGTATTCCGGTAGCGCGTGAGTTCCCTGACATATTTCCCCAAGAGTTGTCAGGATTGCCACCGGCGCGAGAGATAGAATTTGTAATCGAGTTAGCTCCCGGAACGGAGCCGATCTCGAAGGCACTTTAGAGGATGTCCCTGTCAGAACTGAAAGAGCTAAAGGTGCAGATGCAAGAACTATTGGATAAAGGATTTATCCGACCGAGAACTTCGTCGTGGGGAGCGCCAGTGTTGTTCGTAAGGAAAAAGGATGGGTCTTTGCGTTTGTACATCGACTATAGACAGTTGAACCAGGTATTAGTGAAGAATAAGTACCCACTGTCGAGAATCGATGACCTATTTGTTCAATTGCAAGGAGCGGCCGTATTCTCTAAGATTGATCTAAAGACCAGGTATCACCAATTGAGGATTAAGAAGGAAGACATTCCTAAAACTGCTTTTAGGACGAGGTGTGGTCATTATGAGTTCATAGTGATACCTTTCGGATTGACCAATGCTCCAGCCACATTCATGGACCTGATGCATCAAGTATTTAAGGAATTCCTGGATAAATTAGTCATAGTCTTTATTGATGATATCCTGATTTACTCGAGGAGTGACGCAGAACATGAGGAGCACCTGAGGATTATCTTGCAGACCTTGAGGGAACACTCGCTCTACGCGAAGTTGAGCAAATGCGAGTTCTAGTTGAATAAGGTACCATTTCTTGGTCACGTGATATTTGGAGAAGGAATCGCAGTGGATCCTGCAAAGATCGAACTGTAACAAATTGGCCTAGGCCTACTACGGTCACTGAAGTCAGAAATTTCTTGGGATTGGCAGGGTATTACCGAAGTTTTGTGGAGAAGTTTTCATCCATAGCCATTCTATTGACGAGACTGACGAAGAAAGAAACAAGGTTCGAATGGACGAATAAGTGCGAAAAGAGTTTCCAAGAGCTCAAACATCGGCTAACGACTGCACCGGTGTTAACGATTCCATCAGGACTAGAGGGCTATGAGATATATAGCGATGCTTCGCTAAAAGGACTAGGCTGTGTGTTGATGCAGCATGGAAGAGTAGTGGCTTACGCATCACGATAGCTAAGACCACATGAGACGAACTACCCAACTCATGATCTGGAGTTAGCAGCGATTATTTTTGCTCTGAAAATCTGGAAGCATTATCTGTGTAGCAAGAAGTTTCAGATTTACGCCGACCACCAAAGCTTGAAGTATCTGTTTTCCCAGAATGAACTAAATATGAGGCAGCGTCGGTGGATAGAGCTGTTCAAGGATTATGATTGTGATCTATTGTACCACCTTGGGAAGGCAAATAGAGTCACAGATGCACTTAGCCGGAAGTCGAGCATCGCCTGTCTGCTGGTAAAAGGTTGGTCGATGATCGAGGATTTTGAGAAATTCTGAGTTCAGACTAGAAGTCTACCAGTTATCCAGTTTGATGGCTACATTGAGGGTAGAACCTGAGGTCTAGAAAGGGATAAAGACCTTACAGTATACGGACCCAGAGATCTAGAAAATCCTGGAGATGGACGCGACAAAGAGAAAATCAGAGTTTCAAGTGTCGAAAGACGGAATCTTGAGGTTACGAGGACGTCTATGCGTGCCAAAGGACGAAGGATTCAGGGAAAGGATTTTATCGGAGGCTCACAGGAGCAATTATAGCATCCACCCGAGAAGTCGAAGATGTATCAGAATCTACGCCAGCACTACTGGTGGAACGGGATGAAGGTGGATGTAGCGAAATATGTGGCAAAGTACTTGACATACCAGCAAGTGAAAGCGCAGCACTGTAAATCTGGAGGATTATTACAGCCAACGAAAATACCAGAATGGAAATGGGAGCATATAACAATGGACTTTGTGATGGGACTCCTGAGGAGCCAGAGAGGTCACGACTCTATATGGGTAGTCGTGGACAGATTGACTAAGTCCGCACACTTCATCCCGATATGAAAGGACTTCGGAATGGATAGATACGCCAAGTTGTACATGAGGCAGATAGTGAGGCTGTATGGAGTACCCATGACAATTACCTCAGATAGAGACCCCAAGTTCATAGCGAACTTTTGGAAAAACCTTCAAAAAGCCATGGGAACCCGGTTTCAGTTTAGCACGGCATACCATCCACAGACGGACGGACTGTCAAAGAGGACGATTCAGATGCTTGAGGACATGTTGCGAGCATGCGTTATAGATTTTAAAGGTGGATAGGAAGACTAGCTACATTTGGTGGAATTTGCGTACAATAATAGCTACCAGTAGAGCATCCAAATGGCACCATTTGAAGCACTTTATGGAAGGGCTTGCAGAACCTCAATTTGCTGGGATGAGGTTGGAGAAAGAAGTATCACAAACCTAGAGTTGGTAAAGCAATCAGTGGAAGTAGTGAAGATAATTCGGGATAGATTGAAGACGGCACAGAATCGTCAGAAGAGTTATGCGGATAAGCGGCGTAAGCCTTTGGAGTTTCAAGTAGGCGATCATGTTTTCCTCAAAATGTCGCCAATAAGGGGATTATCACGATTTGGAAAGAAGGGAAAACTAAGCCCAAGGTACGTAGGTCCATTTGAAATACTAGAGCGGATTGGGACCTTGGCTTACAGACTTGTCTTACCGCCTAATCGATCCCAAGTGCATAATGTCTTCCACATGTCAATGCTGCGAAAATATGAACCAGGCCCGACACATGTGCTGAACTATGGGTCATAGAAGTGGACGATCGGGTATCTTACGTACAGAAGCCGATCAGGATCGAAGATCGGAAGGAGTAAATTCTCAAGAATAAAACGATTCCATTGGTCAAAGTTTTGTGGGAGCACCATGGAATCGAAGGCGCCACGTGGAAAAACGAAGAGACGATGAGGCGTCAATACCCCCACTTATTTAAGAAGCTAAGTCTAATGTAAATTTCGGGGATGAAATTTTTGTAAGGGGGAAGAGTTGTGACATTTTGATTTCCCAATCATTTTCAAACTCATTAATGAGAAGCTTATCTAGCGATGTGTTTTAGCCATATCTCGCTCGAATCTGATCAATTTGAGTAGACTGACCAAAAGAGAAAGGCTAACGCGAGACAAGGTACGTGGACCTAGAGAATTCGAACAGGAAATGGCGCTTTGACCATAAGAATTGTCGAGGGGACATTTAGAACCACAAAAGGCCGATCTAAGAATGATTAAGGAATGCATTGCTAGCGTTATACGATTAAAGCGCGGGTGATGCCGCCTAACCAACGTATAATTTGCAAAATTTTCCGTAAATCGAACGTTGACGATCGAGACCATAGGAACTAGTGATAGACCCTCACAATTACATGACAACCAAAGTTGCCATGAATTGGCGAGCCCTAAATGTGATATGAATCACAAGATCGATACGCGTAACGTTTACAAAAGCCGCCCGTCGATTCGGGATAGGTTGGAACCACGTCTGATAGAGAAAACGATCAGAAACCAGTCTTGAAAATTGAAAATAGGGAATCAAGAATTCCAACGTCATGATTGGATTGGTCATCGCCTTATTGAAGAATATTGGAATGAGAAAAACGACGTTCCGGATGTCGAGAGTAAAATTATCATTTTGCCCCTCAAGCCCTAGCCTTACTTATATAATTGGACGAGGGCATTTTGGTCTTTAATTTACCCCCAAGGTTGCCAAAACTGAGAGAAGATCTTGGCCATTGGATTAGCTTGAATGACACATTGGACATGTGTCAATAGATCAAGCTTTGAGTGGACATATCTACTTTTACCAACTACTATTCAACTTGTTGACCTTGAGACTTGCATATAGCTCTCTCTCTCTCCTCCATGGCCAGTCATCACCCCCATTTGGCCGAAACTTTCTTTGTCTTCTTCTTCTTCATCCTGCCATGAACTGCTGCTCGCCTGACCAATTTTGTGCCGTCTGTTCGCTCGCTCCGACGACCACCTCCAGTGACTTCTAGCCGTCGATTCGACCATCCACACCTTTCTTGACCTCTTTCCGACATCCTTGAAGTGAAAGTAAGTCGTTTGACCCTCTAAGGAGCTCCGGCCAGCCGATCTCCCGCGAGTCGATGAAAATCGTCGCAACCAGAGGTAAGTTACATTTTTGGCCTCTTAGGACCCCGAAACTTTGGATTTTTTCAATCACATTTTGTGGAGATCTAGGGGACTCATAGAGTGATCTGTGGTAAAAAATTGAGGTTAATTTGATGGAGGTTTGACCCCAAATAGGTCTTGTGTTTGAAGGGCCAGAACTGCCGGTTGAGGACTTGAAGAAATCGGTGACATTCAAGGAGTTTCCAGCGACGACTCGACCCCAAATTTTCGGTGAGCTTCCCAAACCCTTAGATCTACATGTTAGCAAGTCGGTTAGTGAATAAATGATGGATTTGAGGTAGTTTAAGGGCTGGATAATTGAGGTATACACAAAACCGAAACTCGCCCGGTTCGGTTTTGTGCATACCGATTCTGCGGGGGCTGTTGATGGTTAGATTTGAGTCTCAAATTCATCAATGAGACCTGCTAGGATGTTGAGAGACATGTCATTAAGGTTTGTGGTCCATGGATTGGTGATTGGGCAAGAGAAATTGACGGTTGAATAAAATTTCAATAGGTTGTGCGGTGGACTTGACTTTGGACTATTTGGGCTGAATTCTTGAGGCACTTGGGAGAGGAATTTTGTGGCATTAAGCTTGAGGTAAGGGAACCCTAAATCTATGATAGGTAGATTGGACTCAATTGGGCGAGTCGGGTGAATTTTTGGGTAATCCTTGAAAGGTTTTTATGCAATTGTCTATTGTACATCCTAGGAGGGTGTAGATGACTCAAATGTTCGATCATGTTTGTACATTGAGTGATGTGTCACATTTGAGTGTTGAATTTGATTGATTCGCATGCCCTAAGTGTATGATTTATGCATGAGTTTGCACATGGCATTGTGTGTGTGAATTGAATGGGAATTATGACATGATTGAGACATGATAAGACCCTGAGGCGTATGAGACGCGGGATGGAGTGATGAATGCCTTGAGGCGCTGAGGCGCGAGGTTGGAGATGTATGGCACCCTGATGCGTATGAGACGTAGGGTTGAGAAGGCCATAGTCCTGATGCGTTGAAACGCGAGACGAAGTTGTGATATGTTGGCACTGGCCTAGAGTAACATTGAAACCTGATGTGTTTACGCGAGTTGTCAATGATGGTCTGATGCGTTTACGCGGATCGAGCTTGAGGCGTTCCAAATGCGAGCGTGAGAATGAGGCAGTCTGAAGGGTGGAAGTGGTGATGTGGCATGGCAATTTGTGCATGATCATTTGGATGTGTTATGATGCCATGACTACATGCCTGACATCTGTGTGTTGTATCGATAATTGAATGCCTCGCATGTTTATTTGTGTGAAATGCTAGTATTTATGACTACCTGAGTGGACTGTCGGCATAACCTAGGGTTAGGATCCACCTTACTGATATGTAAATCACTCCCCTTGTGGGACTCCTTTTTTACAGATCCTAGGTCCTGAGGATGTGGCCCATTAAATTTGAAGACCCCAAAGAGATGTCTGTCTATTTTGATGAGTTCCCTAATGGGAAAGGAACCATTTATGTTAGAAAGTATATAGTAGTATGGGTAGACGAGGGTGGGAGTAGCTAGAAGCCTCACAGGTATGAGGCCTAGTTTCGAAAGGTTGGGGATGTTTCTACAGGGCCGTTGAAGCCCACTGAGGTGCCCTAGGGAGTTGTCCCAAGTTGGTGTCATCCCACCCGGGATTTAGAGTAGGTTGAGGGGTCAGTTTCCGATTCGAGGAATGGACTTGAGAGGACCTCGACCTTGGAGGATATTGAGGAGGTCATAGTGGTCGAGGCTATAGAGGATGACCTGGTGGAGCTGTCCGCTGACGAGACCATGGAGGACACCATAGAGATACGCTCGGAGACCTTCTCGAAGTACGTGCCCCCGGAGGAGGCAGCGGAGACTGATGACTCCAGCAGTTCATCTTAGGAGCTTCTGGTATTCTAGTCCGACTTTTGATGACGACCCCGATGCCTGTTTCCTTTGATGGGTGATGGACCTCTTTGTATTACCCCGTCTCCCTAGTGGATATAGTTGCTATGCTCTTGTATAAACTTTTGGATTTTATGTATTATGGTACTCTCGCTATCCAGGTCCCACTTTATAATTGCACGGAGGATTTATTACATTGTCGCTTCCGCGTGTTTATATATAACACGTTTCTTGACTTATGTGCGGATCCTAGGACATCAAGAGATATCTTGATTTGCTTGCAGGGAGTCGCGTGCTCTACCTGGGGCGCGGGGCGTGACAGCCATGATATGTCCTTGAGATCCAAGGATCGCAAGATTGGAGTGCAAGTTTCCATGCAAATTCAAACGAGGAAAAGAAATTTTGCAATCAAGGTATTTTCCTAATTTAAAAGTCGATATATTTGATAGCATAATTTGATTGATTGAAATTGCATAATCTGAAAATTGTCCTGGGAGATTAGAATGTTCACTTGCCTGATTTGGAAGATTGCACGTCAAGAATTAATTCTTGGGTTTAGTCGATCTGACCTATCACCACTTAGCTCCGATTTGCTATCTTCAAAATGCCAATTTTCTAATTTGGAATTTATAAATTTTCAGAAAAATTGAAAATGGGATGATGGTCGTGATTCTTTTCTTTTCTTGTTGAGAATATTGGTGATAAATTGCTATCTTGATTTGGCATGCTATATTCTGAAAATTCCTGAAGATTTTATTAAATTTTATGCTTGCAAATCCAGATAATAAAATCTTCGGAATATCCTTATTGGATGAAAATTTAAAAGAAAAGAACAAAAAAAAATCTTATCTTTGCTTATCTCGCCATCTCGCATATCTCGCATAGTAGTCTAGGATAGCATATTTTAAAAAAAAAATTATGCATACCTTATCTTCATTTTTGAATTATCTATTGCATATCGTGCGTATCATATTTTCAAGCACCACCTCATATGTTCCATATTTTCAAAATATCCTTGCATATCATTAAGTTATATTTTTGCATTATCCCACGTCACTTGATATCAAGTTTTCGAATTTCACTCATCTTCTCACCATATTTTTTCGAGAATTGCATTCATGCATCATCATATTTTTTTTCCCCGAAAATTACATAGGCTCATTCATCATTTTCTTTTTATGCATCGCGTACCAAATTATGCTATGTCGCATGTTCATTAGCATATCGTGTTAATTCGAATTCTTTGTCTTGCATGCTAGGTAAACATCAGGTCATTTGCAGGTTTTAAATTTTATTAGTTAACTTTTGTACGTAGGGCAATTCGGCTTTGAATTTGCATGCTTTGTAATATCCTCGTATATCATCCCCGTCATTTAGATAACTTCACGTCATTGCATCCTCCTCATTCATGCATGATGCATCTAAAAAGCAAAAACCCTAAAAAGAGAAACACTTCTTTTAAGCTTCAATTTGATTCAATCCGAGTCGTCAATTTAGGACATTTCACGTGGAATTAAGGTACCGAAAGAGCATTAGTTTTAATAAACTAGTGTAATTAAGTCCCCGAAGCCACAATCTCTGGTTCGTAGAAGTAAAATGGTTCTCCCGTTATTTTACTTAGGTTTCTAATCAACCTACCAATAATGATTAGTGACGGCTCCAAATTCTAAATCATTTATAATTAATCTAAGTTGTAATTTGGTAGGGCTTGGGAGAGTCCGTATTAGGTTAGTCGTTAAAATTAACCTGATAATCCATTAGCTTAAAAATTATCGAATTTTAGGTCGCGACAGCTAGCTGTTGACACCTAAATTTTGATTTTTTTAGGAAATTCATCCATCTATTTCATAAAATGGGAGTTAATTATAATTCTCGCAAAAAATGATTCCTCATGCATAGCATATTTAATTTAAACATGCATTGCATTTTAATTATTTTGCATCGATGACGGGATTTAGGACTGAATTGACACGCGGAGGACCAAAGGCCACATTTCATAATTCAACCATCATAAGGGAACAAATGCCTAAAATCTCAAGGCCTTGGGGCCTAATTTAAGCTTTCCAGCCCACTAAATTTTAATTCCAAGAAAAGGCCTTTTATTGAAATTTATAAATCGAAATAAGGCCAAAACTTAAGCTCACATTATCAGAGTTTGACCAGGTTTTCACTATATAAATGCCTCTAGGTCAGACAAGAGGGAGATGCCAATCAATTGTAATATACGGCGACAAAATAGGAGAAGGTCCCGATGGCGTTAGTCTTCCCTGTGGTCACCTTAAGCATCGAAGTTTAACTTTCTGCTATCACCTTCATTGTGGCGACCCTTCACCATATGTATCGAAGCAACCCTCTCCATCCCAAGGTCATCGATCGCCTATAGTCATCTTGCCTCATTGCCATGATCCCCAAGCCTCCATGACAACAACGAGTTGTTTTGGTACCTAGAGTCGTAACACTTCGACAGACCACCGACATGCTCTGAGGACTTGAGCTTCACAAGGAACGGGGATGCGCTGACACTCGTTGATGCTTGGGAAGAGTAATTTTTTTGTGGAAATTTCTCTTTATATTTCACAAATTATTTTCTTTTTGCAGGATTTATGCAAAAGGTCATTAATCCAAAGTGGACTCTCCGAACTTATTCTCATGCCCTCCATTCATCCAATCTATAAAGAAAGGCAATTGGTATAGAAGGCGGCTTTGTTAGTGATCCACGAACCGATATTGACTCAACCAGCATCGGCCCCTATAACTTTGTGAGTTGAAGCAAATCCTGACTGATGGATCTACGAGTGATCGTCAGTTTTGAAAATCGATCTGTTAAGCTTCTACTACCGTTGCTCGCCCGATGTTCGCCGTGAACAGCCAAAAAACACGAGTTGGCCTTGCTGTCAATCCTTGCCGATTTACTTCACTTCCCATCGCCCAGCGCAGACTTGTAGTGACTTTAAAAAATGGAGCACAGTTATACAATAAAAGATTAGGAAGCAGATAAAAACTCTCTCGATTCAATGGGGACTTACTTTTGTCTTTTCTTAATTTATTTTATTCCTTTTGATATGGCTTTGTGACTTCATTGTTCTCCTGATTGAATCTTATTTTTTGAGCCCCACAGGACATTATGGACGAGAACATTCTGATTTGGGTGGTGCTAACACTATCAGCCCGCTGATTATGAATTATCGTCGTTTTGGCGTTCTTGTAATGCTGAGCGAGCTACGTTGTGGCAAAGAAATACATCATCTGTGAAGCCAAGTGAAGCCCTTCTCCGTGGACCTAGCCATGAACTGTCCTCGAGATCCAAGAATCGCAACATTGAAATGCGGGTTTCCGTGCAAATTCAAACGAGCAAAAGAAATTTTGCAATCAAGGTATTTTCGTAATTTAAAATTTGATATATTTTATTACATAATTTGATTGATTGAAATTGCATAATCTGAAAATTGTCCTGGGATATTAGAATGTTCACTTGCCTGATTTGAAAGATTGCACATCAAGAATTAAATTTTGGATTTAGTTTATCTGACTTATCACCACTTATGCCCGATTTGCTATCTTCAAAATGTCAATTTTCTAATTTGAAATTTGGAATTTTTCAGAAAAATTGAAAATGGGATGATGGTCGTGATTCTTTCCTTATCTTGCTGAAAATATTGGTGATGAATTGCTATTTTGCTTTGGCCTGCTATATTCTGAAAATTCCTGAAGATTTTATTAAATTTTAAGCTTGCAAATCGAGATAATAAAATCTTCGGAATATCCTTATTGGCTAAAAATTTAAAAGAAAAGAACAAAAAAATCTTATCCATGCATATCTCGCCATCTTGCATATCTCATGTAGTTAGGATAGCATATTTTAAAAAAAAAATTATGCTTATCTTATCCTCATTTTTGCATTATCTATTGCATATCGTGCATATCATATGTTCAAGCACCACCTCATATGTTTCATATTTTCAAAATATCATTGTATATCCTAATGTTATATTTTTGCATCATCCCACGTCACTTGAATATCAAGTTTTCGAATTTCAATCATCTTCTCACCGTATTTTTTCGAAGATTACATAGGCTCATTCATCATTTTCTTTTTATGCATGACGTACCAAATTTTGCTATGTCGCATGTTCATTAGAATATCGTGTTAATTCGAATTCTTTGTCTTGAATGCAAGGTAAACATCATGTCATTTGCAGGTTTTAAATTTGATTATTTAACTTTTGTACGTAGGGTAATTCAGCCTTGAATTTGCATGCTTTGCAATATCCTCGTATATCATCCCTGTCATTTAGATAGCTTCACATCATTGCATCCTCGTCATTCATGCATGACGCATCTAAAAAGCGAAACCCTAAAAAGAGAAACAACTTTTTTAAGCTTCAAATTGATTCAATCCGAGTCGTCAATTTAGGATATCTCACGTGGAATTAAGATACCAAACGGGCTTTAGTTTTAACTAACTAGTGTAATCAAGTCCCCAAATCCAAAATCTCTGGTTCGTAGAAGTAAAATCGTTCTCCCGCTATTTTACTTAGGCTTCTAATCAACCTACTAATAATGATTAGTGGCGACTCCAAATTCTAAATCATTTCTAATTAATCTAAGTTGTGATTTGGTAGGGCTTGGGAGAGTCTGTATTAGGTTAGTCGTTAAAATTAACCTGATAATCCATAACTTAAAAATTGGCGAATTTTTGGTCGTGATAGCTTGGCGACTCCGCTGGGGAATGTTTTAATTTTTTGAATAAATTCAAGACTTAACTGGTTCACCTGAATCTTTTGTGAAATTAATAGCTTTAATAGACTTAAGCTTGAAGAAAATTCCATGGATGTCTCGCTTTTGGCGATCTTGGTTAAATCTCATTTATAAGGTGTTGAATATTATTACAGGCTTGGAGTGATAAGAGGTGGAGTGTTTTGCTAGCCTTTTCTTGCAGCTTGAGTAGGAATGTATGTTTTGGAGGTTATATTGAAGCGCTGTTTGGATATAAATTCTTGTGCATGCCTCTATTATTTTTGCATTTACACATAGCACACACAACCCGCCATTGGACCTGAATGGCTAGGTTTAGGATGGTATTTGATTAGGGACACCCTGGCCATCACCATCAAGCATGAGTCTCCCTCTTCAAGTCCCAAACTCTTTCAAATCGGTGCCATGATTCATCATCCCTATCATTCTCCATGTGATATGGGTTGATACTTGGCTGAGCCGGATGTCTACGAGGGATCCTGATTCAATCACAAACCAAGGTGGTTCAATTTGGGTATCCTTGGGGCTCCACTTTCGTTAAGCCTTGATAGATAGAAATCGAACCTCACGTCGCATTTCATCTGCATGTCTATATGATTGGTCATTTCAGATGTCCTAAAAGGTGGCACTCTCTTCAATCTTTATCCTCTTGCTTACTTATATTTTCGGATCGGTCTATGACTTTTTTAAGCAAACCCTTTGCATTCTATAGTTTTTTAGAATGTATTCTGTTCATTTATGAACTCTAATGTCTACATGGAAAATGTTCATAACATCTTGGACTACCATATATAAAATTTTGAGAATGATCCATAGTGGTTTCCATTTAATAATGAATTTTTATTAAGAACAATGTAAGATGGAATTTCGACGGTTTCCCGACACTCGTCTTGTCTTGTGGTTTACTACTCTTAAATGACCGCCTTTGTTGAACCATGAACATTGAAATTTTTAGGTTGATGTCTCAACTAATAATCTTCAAAATTTCAGATTTTAATTTACACTTTAAGGTGTCCTTCGTTCATTTAACAAAGACCGGACAAAATAGTTTTCTGGATAAAAATTTCACAAAAATGTAATAAACTGTATTGATTGGTCTATTTTCAACCTTATGTCCAAACATGAAATTTGTTCATCGTTGTGTCCCGCATCATCTTGTAAAATTTGGAAATTTTTTGATCAACATTCGAATTATGGAAAATTTCATCATAAAGGTCGACGAAACTGAAAAAACTGTCTGATCAAGTTTTTGTGCATATTTGTCTTGTTGAGTCTAGAGAGTTGTCATGGACCGGCTCATTACTATGGCGTAGTGTACTTGTCTTCGCTTGTTACTTCATTGGATAATTTACCACGGATCCTCCGCACATCACTCATTGGTCACAAGTAGAATGGCTAACAAAGCAGAAATCAAGGTTGCGATCTAAGAGGCCCTCAAGAAGCATATTGATGCTCTCAATAACTGGGTTGATGGAATTATCTCACAGATGATTACAGAGCGTGTGGCAATTTTGAAGCTTTGATAGTACAAATTCATTCATTCATTTTTTTACCAAGCGGTGAAGCTGGTAAAATAGAAATACAAAGCATCAAAAGGATGAATTCCAAGTGAAGGGCAATTCGGTATCGATTCCAATTTATCCTTTTTGATTTCACATTTGACATATTTTTTATCTCTCTTTTGACAGGAAATTATAAAAATAAATGATCTGTTTGCCCAAAGCTGGAAGTCCAATTTTCAAATCAAACCAAATTTGAGGGCAATTCTTGATGTCGTTCACTCGGCATAATCCATCCTGACTGAAAATGGGCAACCTTGCCGTAGACTCTAGCCTTTGAAGGGAGTATGTATTCTTTATGTTATTCAGCTTTGAAGATAACACTCTATTTTTTCTTGCAGGGACATACAATCTGTGACATTTTGATTTTTCCTGTCATTTCAAGACTCATTAATGAGAATGTATCTAACAATGTATTTCAGTCGTATCTCGCTCAGATCTGATTAACCTCGAGTTGACTGACCAAAAGGGAAAGGCTAACGCGAGGCAAGGTACGTGGACCTAGGGAACTCAAATAGGAAATGGCGCTTTGCCCATAAGGATTGTCGAGGGGACATTTAGAGCCATAAAAAGGCCGATCTAAGAATTATTAAGGAATGCATTGTTAGCGTTACACGATTGGAGCACGGGTGATGCCGCTTAACCAATGTATAATTTGTAAAATTTTCCTAAATCGAATAGTGACGATCGAGATCATCGGAACTAGTGATAGACCCTCACAATTACATGACAACCAAAGTCGTCAATAATTGACGAGCCCTAATTGTGATATGAATCATAGGGTCGATACGCGTAACGTCTGCAAAAGACGTCCGTCAGTTCGAAATAGGCTGGAACCACGTCCGATAGATAAATGATTCAGAAACAAGTCTCGAAATTATAAAATGGAGAATCAAGGATTCCAACATTATAATTGGATTGGTCATCGCCTTATCGAAGAAAATTGAAATTAGAAAAACGATGTTCCAGACGTCGAGGGTAAAATTACTATTTTGCCCCTCAAGCCTTGGCCTTGCATTTATAATTAGATGAGGGCACTTTGGCCATTAACCACACCCCCAAGGCTGCCGAAAATGAGAAGAAATAGCAGCCCTCAGATGGGCATTGATTGACCCTTGGACAAGTGTCAAAGGATTAAGCCTTGATGTAGATGGAGACACTTTTAACCTACCATTCAACCAAGTTGACCAAGCCATTTGTGTATATACCTCACCCTCTCTCTCTCTCTCTTTAGCCGAACCCCCCTCCAATCTGCTGATCATCATCTTCTTCTTCTCTTCCTCTTCACCAAGAGAGAGCTCCAGCCGACCAGCCGCTGCCTGCCAGTTCGCCGCCATCGATCGCCACCTCTGGTCACCGCTTGGACCCGAACCGACCATCAGCCCCTTCCTCATCCTCTTGCCGACATCCTTCAAGTGGAATCAGGTCATTTGACCTACTGAGGAGTCCCGATCGGCCATTTTTTCGGAAGTCGACGAATACCATCGCAACTGGAGGTAAGCCACTGTTTAGACTCTGTAGGACCCCAAAACCTTTGATTCCTTTGGCCAAATTTTGTGGACATCTAAAAGACATGTAGGATGAACTGTGATAAAAAGTTTGGATGAATTTGATGGAGTTTTGACCCCAAATGGATCTTGTGTTTGAAGGACAAAAACTGACCGGCTGAAAACCTGGAGGAATCGGCACCGTTCAACAACTTCCCGACGTCGCCTTGGCTTCAAATTTTTGGTGAGGCTCCCCAAACCCTAGAACTATATATTAGCAATTAGATTAGTTGATAAATTGAGGATTTAAATTAGTTTAAGGGCTGATTGGTTAAGATATGCACAGAATCGAAAATGCCCTATTTCGGTTCTGTGCATATTAAATATGTGGGAGGTTGTTGGTGTTGGAATTGAGTTTCAAATTCATCATTGAGACGTGCTAGGATGTCGATGAACATGTCAATGAGGTTTATGTTTCATGGATTGGCGAATTGAACAAGAAAAATTGATGATTAGATGAATTTTCTTAGGTTGCGCGATTGACTTGTTCTTGGGATACTTGGACCGAGCCATTGAAGTGCTTGGAAGGAGAATTTTGTTGAATTAAGCTTGAGGTAAAGAGTTTCTAAACCTTGGCCAAGAGGATTGGACTCAATTGGGGGAATTGAGTGTGAATTAGATTGATTCTCGAAAGTTTATTGGTTGATTATCTTTTGTGCGTCCTTGAGAGATATAAATGGCTTGAGTGCTTGACAATGCTTGTGTCATGAAATGATTGTCGCATTTGAATATCGAATTAATTACCTCGCATGCCATTGATGTGTTGCTCGTTGCATGAGTTTGCAATTGACCATGTGTTATGAATTGAAATGAACGTTTGGCATGTCTGAGAAATTGTGACACCCTGAGGCATTGAGACGCGAGGTTGTGTGGATGGATACCCTGAGGCGCTAAGGCGCTGGGTTTGAGTTGAACGATACCTTGAGGCGTACGAGACATGGGGTTGAGATGGACATAGTCCTAATGCGTTGAAACGCATGACGAAATTTGAGATATGTCGATACAGGCCTAAAGTGAAATTGAAAACCTGATGCTTTTACGCAGGTTTGTCAATATGATGGTCTGAAGCGTATTTACGAGAACCGAGCCTAAGGCGTTCTAAACGAGGGCGTGAAAATGAGGAGGACTGGAAGGGTAGAAAGTGTGATTTGGCATGGCAATGTGTGTTTGATTCTAGTGATGTGATATGGTTCCATGACTGCATGCTTGACACTCGTTTCATCCGCATGTTGTTTAATGACCGTTAAATATCTCATGTGGTTGCATGTGCACTTGTCCTTGATTGCATTTTTACCTAAGCGTACGGTCAGCCTAACCTAGGGTTAGGACCTACCTTACTGAGATGTAAATCTCACCCCGTTGTGGGACCCTATTTTTCAAATACTAGGCCATGAGAATGTGGCCAATCAGATTTGGTGGCCAATCAGTGTATTTTGAGGAGTTCCCAGACGGACAGGGAACCATATGCGTTAGGAATTGTATCATAGTTTGGGTCGACGAGGGTGGCAGCAATTGGAAGCCTCATAGGTACGAGTCCTGATTTCGAAAGGTAGGATACGTTTCTACGGGGTCACTGAAGCCCGCTAAGATACCTCGCGGGATAGTCCCTAGTTGGTGTCTTCCTGCTCGGGATTCGGTGGAGGCTGAAGGGTCAGTAGCTGGCTCGTGGAACGTTCCTGAGAGGACCCTGACCTCGGAGTACACCGACGAGGTCATCAAGATCGAGGCTACCGAGGACGATCTGGTGGAGCCGTCAGCTGACGAGACGTCAGAGGACACCGTGGAGGTCTGGTTAGAGACCCTCTCGAAGTACAAGCCCACTGAGAAGACTGGGGAGACTGACGACTCCAGTAGCTCGACTTAAGAGTTTCTGTTTCTAGTATGATATTTTGATGGTGAGTTTGATACCTATCTCTTTTTGGGAGTAGTGATGATTGTCTTTTGTACTAGCTGTGTCACCCCTACCGACCAGCATGTTTAGCTTGCCCGTGCTCTTGTACGTACATTTGAAAGCTTATGTATCTATTGGTACTCTCATTACCCAGGTCCCTTTTTATTATTGTACGGAGGAGTTTGTATATTATCACTTTCGCTTGCTATCGATATGGTTCATCTCTCGACCTATGTGAATCTTGGGACCTCGAGAGGGTTTATGCTTGTAGGAAGTCGCGCGCTCGTGCTCGAGGCGTGGGGTGTGACATCCCCACTTTGCTTGGTATCAGAGCAAGGTCAGCTCGATCCAAAATTGATTGAGGATTGGAGTAATAAGGAGGATTAAGTTGGGATAAGAACGGGTAGTGAGACCTTAGGAAACTTACTTGAATAAGGCACGAGATGTATGTCATATGACTTGGTGCATGTGATTGGCATTCGGCCTTGGCAGGATTGTGGTGATATACGAGGATGAAGTTCCATGTTTAGCGCTGAAAGTCATTTCTAGATTCTGGTATGTTAAGTGAATGGGCATGGTTAGTTTTGGTGAACCGTTGGAGTAGACGGAATTGAGGAATAGCCATGAACTGCTTATTGAAGTGTCTATGGAATTTGTTGTGTGGAAGGTTATTGTATTGTGACTGTTTCTATTAAGGCATAGTTTGGTAGCTTTAGACTTGATTGGATGAATGAGTTACTAACTCTTTGATAAAATTGTGGTGGTCCAGGCTCAGTTAAAGCATACAAGAATGAGTAACCCGTCTAGGAGACCTAGAAGGCCCAGGAGCGGAGCCTCTAATTCGAGGCCACCTGTAGCAGAAGACCCGAGAATGGACGGAGTACTGAAGGCACTCGAAAGGATTGGCGACCTCATCGACAGGCAGACCTAGGATAGGGATGCTGCCATAGCCCAAGCGGTAGGAGCCGCAATAGCTGCCATCAATGCTAACAACGGCAATAATGGAGGCAATGGGAATAATGTTGATCACGACCAGGGCAATGAGGTAGTGAATGCCTAGGAAGAAACTATCGTGGCCAGGTAGATGGTCCAACTGGTCGAGCAATTTATCAAGCTGAAGCCGACCCAGTTTGATGGGACTGGAGACCCCGAACTAGCACCTAGATGGATCGAGAAATTAGAGAAAGCCTTTGGAGTCTTGAGATACACGGACGAGGAGAAGGTACTATTTGCGATGTACCAGCTGGAAGGTACCGCAAACAATTGGTGGGCTGCCACCAAGAATGGAGTCTTTCCAAAAGGAACAGCCTTAACCTGAAATGCCTTTACTACGGCATTCAATGACAAGTATTTTTTCAAGACGGCTCGGGAAAGGAAACAAGTGGAGTTCTTGCAAGTATGTGAGAATCAGTTGACCGTAGATTAGTATGAAGCTGAATTTTCTAGGTTGTCAAGGTACGCACCCTAATCAGTAGAGGATCCCCTGGAGAAGGTGCAGAGATTTCGGGATGGATTGAGGCCTGAGCTTCGCAGCCAGATGATAGCCCTGAATTTAAGAACCTACAAGGATATCTATGAACGGAGACAGATGATCGAGAGGGATCTGAAGGAGAGGAATGCCGCATCTGGATCGCAGTTTAATTCATTCAGAGACAATCGCTAGATTGGTAAGAGACCAATGACTGGCAATAGGCGCTTTGTCCCTCTGATAAAAAAGAATATTGTGAAGCCGCCAAACTCCATGAACTGGAGCCATCGCCTCTGTGGCAGAAGGCATGGTAATGGACCTTACCCGGCAAGAACGGGAGCGTGCTTCAAGTGTGGTCAGATAGGCCACCAGATGAGGACTTGCCCGAACCAAGCTCCAGCGAATAAACCTCAAGGGCAACGACTGCAGGCTGGACCGTCGGCTGCCACTCCCCAAATTGATCAGAATCGACCCCCAGCTCAAGAGAGAGTTTATGTCGTGGCCTGCAGGAAAGCAGAAGAGACGCCAGGCGTGGTCACAGGTACGGTTTATTTGTGCGACCAAGCTGCATATGCTTTATTTGATCCCGGCGCATCATACTCGTTTGTGTTTGCTCGGTTTGCTGATTTGGTTGATATGAAGTTAAAACCGTTAAGTGTGATTCTACATGTTGCCACCCCGTTGAAAGATAATGTGCTGGCTTCGTTGGGCTGTGCGGATTGTAAAATCGTAATTAAAGGTAGTAAAAAGAGTATCGATTTAGCTGTGTTGCCCATGTATGACTTCGATGTGATCATAGGAATGGACTAGTTGGGTAAACAAGGGGCAGTAGTGGATTGTGGTAGTAGGATAATTCGTTTCTTTCCAGAAGGTCGCCCCAGTTTTGAATTTGTGGGAAGCGAGGAGGAACCTTGATTCCTTTAATCTCATCTCTTGAAGTGACGAAGTTGATGACTGAAGGATGTCAGGCGTATTTAGTCGCAGTTTTGGACACGACTGCCGAGGAGCCTAAACTAGAAAGTATTTCGGTAGTGCATGAGTTTCTTGACATATTTCCTCAAGAGTTACCAAGGTTGCCACCAGAGCGAGAAATAGAATTCATAATTGAGTTAGCTCCTGGAACAAAGTCGATCTCGAAGGCACCATATAGGATGTCCTTATCCGAACTGAAGGAGTTAAAGGTGCAAATGCAGATATTACTGGACAAAGGATTTATTCTACCGAGTGCTTCACCGTGGGGAGTGCCTGTGTTGTTTGTAAGGAAAAAGGATAAGTCCTTGCGTCTATGCATCGATTATAGACAGTTGAATCAAGTGACTATGAAAAATAAATACCCACTGCCAAAGATTGATGACCTATTTGATCACTTGCAAGGAGCTGCGGTATTCTCTAAGACTGACCTGAGGACCGAGTATCACCAGTTGAGAATTAAGAAGGAAGACATACCTAAGACCGCTTTTAGGACAAGATATGGTCATTACAAATTCACTGTGATGCCTTTTGGACTGACCAATGCTCCAGCCGCATTTATGGATTTGATGTATTGGATGTTCAAGGAATTCTTGGATAGATTTGTCATAGTCTTCATCGATAATATCCTGATTTACTCGAGGAGTAACGAAGAATACGAAGAGCATCTGATGATTGTTTTGCAAACCTTGAGGGAGCACTCACTTTACGCTAAGTTTAGCAAATGCAAGTTCTGGCTGAACAAAGTGGCATTTCTTGGCCATGTGGTATCTGGAGAAGGGATTGCGGTGGATCCTGCAAAGATCGAAGCCGTGAGAATTGGCTTAGGCCTACTACGGTCACGGAAGTTCGAAGTTTCCTAGGATTGGCAAGATACTACAGATGTTTCGTGTAGAAGTTTTCATCCAAAGCCATTCCCTTGACGAGATTGACTAAGAAAGAGACAAAGTTTGAATGGACGGATAAGTGCGAAAGGAGTTTTCAAGAGCTCAAGCATCAGTTGACAACCGCACCGGTATTGCTGATCCCATCAGGACCTGGAGGCTATGAGATATATAACGATGCTTCATTAAAGGGACTAGGCTGTGTGTTAATGCAACATGAAAGAGTAGTGGCCTACGCGTCTCGACAGCTGAGACCGCACAAAATGAACTATCCGACTCACGATTTGGAATTGGCAGCAATCATCTTTGCTCTGAAAATCTGGAGGCATTCTTTGTGTAGCGAGAAGTTTCAGATTTACACTGACCACCAGAGCCTAAAGTATATGTTTTCCCAAAAGGAACTGAATATGAGGCAGCGTCGATGGATGGAGCTGCTTAAGAATTATGATTGCGACATATTGTATCACCTGGGAAGGCAAAGAGAGTCGCGGATACGCTCAGTCGGAAATCGAGTATTTGCTTGTCTACTGGTAAAAGGGTGGTCATTATTTGAGAACTTGAGGGATTCTGAGTTCATATTGGAGTCTGTCAACTTTCCAATTTGATGGCCACACTAAGAGTAGAAATTGAGGTCTAGGAAAGGATAAAAGCCTTACAGTCTACGGACTCGAAAATTCAGAAAATATTGGAAGTGGACGTGACAAAAAGGAAGCCAGAGTTCCAAGTATTAGAGGATGGAATTCTGAAATTTCCAGGGTGTTTATGCGTACCAAAGGACGAAGAGCTCAGGGAAAGTATTTTATCAAAGGCTCATAGAAGCAATTATGGTATCCACCTAGGAAGCACGAAGATGTACCGGAACTTACGTCAACACTACTGGTGGAACGGGATGAAAGTGGACGTAGCTAAATATGTGGTAAAGTGCTTGACATGCCAGCAGGTGAAGGCACAACACTGTAAGCCTGGTGGATTATTACAACTGTTAAAGATTCTTGAATGGAAATGGGAGCACGTAACAATGGATTTTGTGATGGGACTCCCAAGGAGCCAAAGAAGCCACCATTCTATTTGGGTAGTCGTGGACAAGTTGATCAAGTCCGCACACTTCATCCCTGTGCGAAAGGATTTCGCAATGGACAGATATATCGAATTGTACATGAGGCAGATAGTGAGACTATATGGAGTACCCGTGACAATTACATCGGATATAGATCCCAAGTTCACAGCGAATTTCTGGAAAAGTCGTCAAGATGCCATGGGAACTCGACTGCAATTTAGTACGGCATACCATCCATAAACGAACGGACAATCGGAGAGGACGATTCAGACGCTCGAGGATATGTTACGAGCGTGTGTGATAGACTTCAAAGGTGGATGGGAGGATCAGCTGCATTTGGTGGAAGTTGCATATAATAACGGCTATCAGCAGAGCATTCGAATGGCACCGTTTGAGCGCTTTACGAAAGAGCTTGCAGAACCCCGATTTACTGGGACGAGGTTGGAGAAAGCGTATCACGGGTCCAGAGCTGGTAGAACAATCGGTGGAAGCGGTGAAGATAATTTGGGATAGACTGAAGACGGCACAGAGTCGTCAGAAAAGTTATGCAGACAAACGACGTAAGCCTTTGGAGTTTTAAGTAGGCGATCATGTTTTCCTTAAGGTGTCGCCGGTGAGGGGATTATCCCGATTTGAAAATAAAGGAAAACTGAGCCTAAGATACGTAGGTCCATTTGAGATTCTTAAGCGGATTGGGACTTTAACCTACAGACTAGCCTTACCGCCTTATCTATCCCAAGTGCACAACGTCTTCCATGTGTCCATGCTATGGAAGTACAAATCGTACCAGACGCATGTGTTGGACTACGAGATTATAGAAGTGGATGACAGAGCATCCTACGTAGAGAAGCCAGTTAGGATCGAAGACCGAAATGAGCAAATTCTGAGGAATAAAACAATTCAATTGGTCAAAGTTGTTTGGGAGCACTATGGAACCGAAGGCGCTACGTGGGAAAGTGAGAAAACGATGAGGTGTCAATACCCCTATTTGTTTGAGTAACTGGGTTTAATGTAAATTTCGAGGACGAAATTTTTGTAAGGAGGAAGAGTTGTGACATTCTGATTTTTCCTGTCACTTCGAGACTCATTAATGAGAATATATCTAACAATGTATTTCGCTCGTATCTCGCTCGGATTTGATCAATCTCGAGTTGACTAACCAAAAGGGAAAGGCTAACACGAAGCAAGGTACGTGGACCTAGGGAACTCGAATATGAAATGACACTTTGACCATAAGGATTGTCGATGGGACATTTAGAGCCATAAAAAGGCCGATCTAAGAACGATTAAGGAATGTATTGCTAGCGTTATACGATTAGAGCGTGGGTGATGCCGCTTAACCAATGTATAATTTGCAAAATTTTCCTAAATTGAATAGTAGACGATCAAGACCGTCGAAACTAGTGATAGACCCTCATAATTACATGACAACCAAAGTCACCATGAATTAACAAGCCCTAATTGTGATATCAATCACAGGGTCGATACGCATAGCGTCTGCAAAAGACGTCCGTCAGTTCGAGATAGGCTAGAACCACGTCTGATAGATAAATGATTCAGAAACAAGTCTCGAAATTATAAAATGGAGAATCAAGGATTCCAACATTATAATTGGATTGCTCGTCGCCTTATCGAAGAAAATTGGAATTAGAAAAACGACGTTCCGGACGTCGATGATAAAATTATCATTTTGCCCCTTAAGCCTTGGCCTTGCACTTTATAATTGGATGAGGGCACTTTGGCCATTAACGACACCCCCAAGGCTGCCAAAAATGAGAAGAAATAGCAGCCCTTGGATGGGCATTGATTGACCCTTGGACAAGTGTCAAAGGATTAAGCCTTGATGTAGATGGGGACACTTTTAACCTACCATTCAACCAAGTTGACCAAGCCATTTGTGTATATACCTCACCCTCTCTCTCTTCAGCTAAACCCCCCTCCAATCTTCTGATCATCTTCTTCTTCTTCTCTTCCCCTTCACCGAGAGAGAGCTCCAGCAGACCAGCCGCTGCCCGCCTGTTCGCCTCCGTCGACCGCCGCCTCCGACAATCGCCTGGACCCTAACCAACCACCAGCCCCTTCCTCATCCTCTTGCCGACATCCTCCAAGTGGACTCAGGTCATTTGACCCACTGAGGAGTCCCGGCCGGCCATTTTTTCGAAAGTCAACGAATATCGTCGCAACTGGAGGTAAGCCACTATTTAGACTCCGTAGGATTCCGAAACCTTTGATTCTTTCGGCCAAATTTTGTGCACATCTAGAAGACATGTAGGCTGAACCGTGGCAAAAAGTTTGGATGAATTTGATGGAGTTTTGACCCCAAATGGGTCTTGTGTTTGAAGGGCAAAAACTGACCTGTTGAAGACCCGGAGGAACCAGCGCCGCTCAAGGACTTCTCGGCGTCACCTTGGCTTCAAATTTTTGATGAGGTTCCCTAAACCCTAGAACTACATATTAGCAAGTAGATTAGTGGATAAATTGAGGATTTAAGTTAGTTTAAGGGCTGATTGGTTGAGATATACACAGAACCGAAAATGCCATGTTTCGGTTCTGTGCATACCGAATCTGTGGGAGGCTGTTGGTGTTGGAATTAAGTCTTAAATTCATCATTGAGATGTGCTAGAATGTCGATGAATATGTAAATGAGGTTTATGTTTCATGGATTGGCGAATTATGCAAGAAAAATTGATGATTGGATGAATTTCCTTAGGTTGCGCGATTGACTTGTTCTTGGAATAATTGGACCGAATCATTGAAGTGCTTGGAAGAAGAATTTTGTTGAATTAAGCTTGAGGTAAGGAGTTTCTAAACCTTGGCTAGAAAGATTGGACTCAATTGGGGGAATTGAGTGTGAATTAGATTGATTCTCGGAAGTTTATGGGGTGATTATCTTTTGTGCGTCCTTGAGAGATATAAATGGCTTGAGTGCTTGACAATGCTTGTGTCATGAAATGATTGTCGCATTTGAATGTCGAATTTAATTGTCTCGCATGCCATTAATGTGTTGCTCATTGCATGAGTTTGCAATTGACCATGTGCTATGAATTGAAATGAGCATTTAGCATGTCTGAGAAATTGTAATACCCTGAGGCGTTGAGACGCAGGGTTGTGTGGATGGATACCTTGAGGCGCTGACGCGCGGGGTTTAAGTTGAATGATACCTTGAGGCGTACGAGACGCGGGGTTGAGATGGCCATAATCCTGATGCGTTGAAACGCGGGGCAAAGTTTGAGATGTGTCGACACATGTCTGGAGTGAAACGAAAACCTAATGCGTTTACGCGGGTTTGTCAATATGATGGTCTGAGGCGTATTTACGCGAACCGAGCCTGAGGCGTTCTAAACGTGGGCGTGAAAATGAGAAAGATTGGAAGGGTGGAAAGTGTGATTTGGCATGGCAATGTGTGTTTGATTCTAATGATGTGATATGGTACCATGACTGCATGCCTAACACTCGTTTCATCCGCATGTTGTTTAATGACCGTTGAATATCTCATGTGGTTGCATGTGCGCTTGTCTTTGATTGCATTTGCCTAAATGTACGATCAGCCTAACCTAGGGTTAGGACCTATCTTACTGAGATGTAAATCTCACGCCGTTGTGGGACCCCATTTTTCAAATCCTAGGCCGTGAGAATATGGCCAATCAAATTTGGTGATCCGAAAGAGATGTCGGTGTATTTTGAGGAGTTCCCGGACGAACAGGGAACCGTGTATGTTAGGAAATGTACCGTTGTTTGGGTCGACAAGGGTCAGCAATTGGAAGCCTCATAGGTACAAAACCTAGTTTCGAAAGGTTTGAGAGGTTTCTACGGGGCCACTAAAGCCCACTGAGGTACCCTATGAGGTAGTCCCTAGTTGGTGTCATCCCGGTCGGGATTCGGTGGAGGCTGAGGGGTCAGTAGCTGGCTTGAGGAACGTTCCTAAGAGGACCCCGACCTTGAAGTACACCGACGTGGTCATCGAGATCGAGACTACTGAGGACGATCTGATGGAGTCGTCAGCTGACGAGACGTTGGAGGACACCGCAGAGGTTTGCTTGGAGACCCTCTCGGAGTACAAGCCAACTGAGGAGACTAGGAGACTGACGACTCCAGTAGCTCGACTTAGGAGTTTCTATTTCTAGTCTGATATTTTGATGGTGACCTCGATGCCTGTCTCTTTTTGGGAGTAGTGATGATTGTCTTTTGTACTAGCCGTGTTACCCCTACTGACCAGCATGTTTGCTTGCCCGTGCTCTGGTACGAACATTTGAGAGGTTATGTATCTATTGGTACTCTCGTTACCCAGGTCCCTTTTTTATTATTGTACGAAAGAGTTTGTATATTATCACTTTCGCTTGCTATCGATATGGTTCATCTCTCGACCTATGTGAATCCTGGGACCTCGAGAGAGTTTATGCTTGCAGGGAGTCGCGCGCTCGTGCCCGAGGAGCGGGGCGTGACACAATCTATTCCAAAATGAAGGAACCTGTCCAAATCAAAAAACCTCTTCGATTCGAGGAATACATAAAAGGGGTAAAATTGTATCTTTATAATTCTTTTGGAATTTGAGAACATACATTGACACATTTCCTCTTGATTTTTACAAGGCTCACTGCCATGCCGGATATAGGGTGAATTTTTGGTAATCAACTTGCATCACACCTAACGGGGGCAAGTGAATCATTTGTGCACTGGACAAAAAAGGGCGTTTCGTCTCCAGCAAAGTCATCCACACCAAAATCAAACCCCAAGATACGAACTTCGAGTGAACGGTAACTTTGTATCATTCTAATTTGATCTTCAAAGATCCTATGCCTAACATGAGCTTGTTCTCATTTAACAGGAAAATATTGGCATTGAAAAGCCTCAAAAGAAAAGAACTCGCCAACATGAAGGCGAAAAGAAATATCGATTTCGGAAGTCAAGGAACCATGAAGAGTGGTGGGGAAATATGCCCAAAAGCATGAATGGATCTCCTCCAGTGCAAATCTTTGAGAAGGATTCGTTGCCCCAACTAGACGGAAAGATCATGGCCACAAGCTAGATGGCCAATTTCTGCAAACCGCACATTTGTGTTCAAATAGGAACGCAAAGCAAGAGAAAGGCGGTATCGTTCCAATTTAGCTTGAATTTGAAAACATAAATTGACGTTTAATGTTTAATTTTGATAAGGACTTGCCAGCATGTAGACATGGGTCACTGCCGTGCCGGATAAGGGAGTATCTCTTTTCCTTAAAACTGGGGCAATCCCAATCCTCATTCGTTGAGAATTTTCTCATGCTTGCATATTATGTTCTTTAAGCAAAAACATGACAAGCTATTTGAAAATTCTATCCAATGCTCATTGCATGGTTTATGCATGAATGTTCTTCGTGTTTAATTTGCCAACTCTGAACAGGGAGCATAAGCAATATCCGATGTGCCGAATGTATAGTATGGGGCATGACAATATGATGATAGGCAATCTATTTCCATGCACGTCCCACATTTTAACCCCCAATCAATTGAGTGGTATTATTCCACATTCTTCAAGGCAAAGGGTTTTCTCGCAAAAGGTATGATTGCCGAAATGACAGAGGCATTCAATTCTCTATCCCAAACACTATAGGTGATCATTGTTAATCCATTTGAGCGACGATTTTATTTCTCAACCCTATCAAGAACCACCCCACATTAGGGCAGAACGAGGCAATTCCAGAAGCAGAACGAGGTAAACGGTTAGAAATTCTTTTGCTCGGACTGACATTAATCTTCGGGAGTTTCTTCGCGTTTATGCTCGAACTTTAGTTCAAGTGTCTTAGGATGACAAAGAGCATTCATTTCTCTTTCCTATACACTTCATCCCTTGCATAGCCCACTTGAGCTTGCAAATTCATTTCTTAAACCTCGATTGGTGATCATTTTCTCATTCCAATGACGATGATGACATTTTTTCAAGGAGCAAAACTAAAGAAGAATCGGGTCAATAGAGAACTTCTAAATAAACTCGTCTTTTGTGATGCTTATTCTTGTTCAAGATCAAGGGATTGCAAAAAAAAAAATAAGCTTGAAAAAAGGGACCCACTCCCAAAAAAAAGAAGAAAAAGGAAAGAAAGAAGAGAGATGTCGAAAAGCTATCTTCGAAAAAAAACAAGCATTCTCTCGAAAAAATCGAAAAAAAAAACACAAGCTTTCACTTAGAAAAAGAAAGAAAATGAGAGTCAGGAGTAAGAAAAGCAAGGGCTGAACTCAAAGAAACTTTGGGGCATGGAAAAAGCAAAGTGTCTATCAAAAGCAAGGCCAATGCCCATCGAATCATTGTACAGTACTTCTAAATTTTCAATGTCATTTTGTAAATTCCATGTGTTTGCATTGTCTTGTAAATCCTCAACGAAGTCGAATTATAAAGAACACTCTCTAGTCAATCTGCAAAGTGCAATTCCCAACAGAAGGCTACTATCTCTCAACTGACGATCGTATTCTTTGAAGATATTTTCAGAAGGCTAAGATCAGTGACAAAGCAGCAATGATCACCAACATAAAATCCTTCTCATATATTTTCTGAGCCAAAACGAGCCTTTTCGTTCCTCGGTCCCTCATCATAACCTACGTTACAACCCTTCGAAAGTCTCTTCTGATTAGGGCACTTGAGTTAACGTAGAGTTAAATGATTTGTAAGTATCGCTCGAAGAAGTTCGAATAAGATTATTTTTCTCTCATTTTTGCAGGGTTCTTGACTTGTAAACCAGGAACAGATGATGAAGAACTTCATTTCATGAGCCTTGACTCGACTGGAGTCTCATTTGAAAACCTTTGACCTAACCCTCATTACGGTCCTTATCAAGACCTCCAGATCGGCTTGGTCATACCTTAGCATTCTGACATCCACTAGAGGTCTGGAGGTTAAGGGAATCATCAGCATATGAGATATTTGGTAAAACGGGTATTTTCATATGCGATCCATGTGCATGTTCCTCTAAAACGGTGAAAAGAGAAATTTTAGCACATGTTATTTATAGTCTTGCATTTCATGCATCATTTCTGTTTGTATTAGAAAATGGGATTTAAACTCCCACCAAAAAAATTTCATCATCATTTGCATTTGCAAGTTTCAATTTTAGTCTTTGGGCAAAACCTTTGCGAGCTTCTACTCAAAGAAGGGCAGCTGATGACACCTAAATTTTGATTTTTTTAGGAAATTCATCCATCTATTTCATAAAATGAGAGTTAATTATACTTCTAGCAAAAAATAATTCCTCATGCGTAGCATATTTAATTTAAGCATGCATTACATTTCAATTATTTTGCATCGATGACGGGATTTGGGCCTGAATTGACACGTGGAGGACCGAAGCCCACATTGCATAATATAACCATTATAAGGGAACAAATGCCGAAAATCTCAAGGCCTTCGGGCCTAATTTAGGCTTTCCAATACACTAAATTTTAATTCCGAGAAAAGGCCTTTTATTGAAGTTTATCAGTCGAAATAAGGCCAAAGCTTAAGCCCACGTTATCAAAGTTTGACCTAGGTTTTCACTATATAAATGCCTCTAGGTCAGACAAGAGGGAGAGGCCAATCAATTGTCATATACGGCCAAAGAGAAGGCAAGATAGAAGGAGGTCTCGATGGCGTTACTCTTCCCTGTGGTCACCTTAAGCATCAAAGTTTAACTTTCTACTATCACCTTCATTATGGCGACCCTTGACCATATGTATCGAAGCAGCCATGTCACGCCCCACGCCCCAGGCCCGAGCACGCGACTCCTCGCAAGCAAATCAAGATATCTCTCGATGTCCTAGGATCCGCACATAAGTCGAGAGATGTGTTATATATAAACACACGGAAGCGACAATGTAATAACTCATCCGTACAATTATAAAGTGGGACCTGGATAGCGAGAATACCATAACACATAATATCTGAAAGTTCATACAAGAGCATAGCAATTAGATCCACTAGGGAGACGGGGTAATATAAAGAGGTCCATCACCCATCAAAGGAAACAAGCATCAGGGTCGTCGTCAATAAAGTCGGACTAGAATACCAAGAGCTCCTAAGACGAACTGCTGGAGTCATCAGTCTCCTCTGCCTCCTCCGTGAGCATGTACTTCGAGAAGGTCTCCGAGCGAACCTCTACTGTGTCCTCCCTAGTCTCGTCAACGGACGGCTCTACCAGGTCATCCTTTGTAGCCACGATCACTATGACCTCCTCAGTATCTTCTGAGGTCGGGGTCCTCTCAGGTCCGTTCCTCAGACCGGCAACTGACCTCTCAGCCTAGTCTAAATCTCGGGAGGGATGACACCAACTTGGGACGACTCCCTAGGGCACCTCAGTGGGCTTCAGCGGCCCTGTAGAAACATCCCCAACCTTCCGGAACCAGGCCTCATATCTATGAGACTTCTAGCTACTCCCACCCTCGTTTACCCATACTATTGTACACTTTCTGACATAAAGATTCCCTACCCATCAGGGAACTCATCAAACTAGACATACATCTCTTTGGGGTCTCCAAATCTGATAGGACACTTCCTCAGAACCTAGGATCTATAAAAAGGGGGTCCCACAACGGGGTGAGATTTACATCTCAGTAAGGTGGATCCTAACCCTAGGTTAGGCCGACAGTCCACTCAGGCAGTCATAAATACTAGCATTTCACATAAATAAACGTGCGAGGCATTCAATTATCGATACAACACATAGATGTCAGGTATGTAGTCATGGCATCATAACACATCTAGATGATCATACACAATTCGCCATGCCACATCACCACTTTCACCCTTCATACTACCTCATTATCATGCTCGCGTTTAAAACGCCTCAGGCTCGGTCCGCGTAAACGCATCAGACCATCATTGACAACCCGCGTAAACGCGTCAAGTTTCAATGTTACTCTAGGCCAGTGTCGACATATCACAACTCCGTCCCGCGTTTCAACTCATCAGGATAATGGCATTCTCAATCCCGCGCCACATACGCATTAAGGTGCCATACAACTCCAACATCGCGCCTCAGTGCCTAAAGGTATTCCTCACACCACCCCGCGTCTCATACGCCTCAAGGTACTACTATGTCTCAGCCATGCCAAAGTTTCAATTCAATTCACACACATAATGCAATGTGCAACTCAAGCACAAATCATACACTTATGGTATGCAAGACGATCAATTGACATTCGCACTTGGTAGTCATTTCAAAACGTAAACATTGACACACATTCAAATCCCATATACCATCCTAAGACGCACAAAGAACAATCATATTAAAAACCCTCCAAGGATCACCCAAAAATTCACCCGACATGCCCAATTGAGTCCAATCTTCGTATCATAGGTTTAGGGTTCCCTTACCTCAAGTTTAATACCACAAAATTCTTCTTCCAAGCACCTCAAGAACTCGGTCCAAGCAGCCCAATAACAATTCAGCCGTGCAACCTATTGAAATTTCATTCAACCATCAATTTATCTTGCCCAATCACCAATCCATGGACCACAAACCTTAATGACATGTCTCCCAACATCCTAGCATATCTCATTGATGAATTTGAGACTCAAATCCAACCATCAACAGCCCCCACAAAATCGGTATGCACAGAACCGAACCGGGCTATTTTTGGTTCTATGCATATCGCAATTATCCAGCCCTTAAACTATCTTAAATCCTCAATTCATTCACTAATCTACTTGCTAACATGTAGATCTAAGGTTTTGGGAAGCTCACCTAAGATTTGAGGCCAAGTCGTCGCCAGAAAATCCTTGAATATCACCGGTTTCCCTTAGTCCTCAAACCAGCAATTCTGGGCCTTCAAACAGAAGACCCATTTGGGGTCAAAACTCCATCATATTAACCCCAAATTTTTACCACATATCACTCTATGAGTCCCCTAGATCACCACAAAATTTGGTTGAAAAAATCTAAATTTTCGGGGTCCTAAGAGGCCAGAAATGTGGCTTACCTCTAGTTGCGACGATTTCCGTCGACTCGCGGGAGATCGGCTGGCCGGAGCTCTTCAGTGGGTCAAACGGCTTGCTTCCACTTCGAGGATGTCGGTAAGAGGTCGAGCAAGGTGTGGATGATTGGCTCGGCGGCTAGAAGTCGGCAGAGGTGGCCGTCGGAGCGAGCGAACAGGAGGGACAGAAACCTATAAGGCGGCAGCAGTTCGGCAAAGGGAAGAAGAAGAAGAAGGTGGCTCACGGTGAAAATAGAGATGGTAGGCCAAGAGAGCGAGAAAAGGCTATATTCAACTTTCAAAAGTCAATGAGTTGAATGGTAGTTGGGGAAAAGTGGAAATGTCCACTCAAGGGCTAATCCATTGACACATATCCAATGTGTCAATCAAGCCAATCCAATGGCCATGATCCTCTCTCATTTTCGGCAACCTTGGGGGTATATTAAAGACTAAAATGCCCTTGTCCAATTATATAGGCAAGGCTAAGGCTTGAGGGGCAAAATGATAATTTTACCCCCCACGTCCCGAACGTCATTTTTCTCTTTCCAATATTCTTCGATAAGGTGATGGCCAATCTAATCATGATGTTGGAATTCTTGATTCTCCATTTTCAATTTTCAAGACTCGTTTTTGATCTTTTTCTCTATTAGACGTGGTGCTAGCCTATCTCGAACCGACGGACGGTTTTTGCAGACGTTACGCGTATCGACCATGTGATTCATATCACATTTAGGGCTCATCAATTCATGGCGACTTTGATTGTCATGTAATTGTGAGGGTCTATCACTAGTTCATATGGTCTCGATCGTCAACGTACGATTTAGTAAAATTTTGCAAATTATACGTTGGTTAAGCAGCATCACCCGCGCTCCAATCGTATAACGCTAGCAATGCATTCCTTAATCGTTCTTAAATCGGTCTTTTGTGTTCTAAATGTCCATTCGACAATTCTTTTGGTCAAAGCGTCATTTTCCATTCGAGTTCCCTAGGTCCACGTACCTTGTCTCACGTTAGCCTTTCCCTTTTGGTCAGCCAACTCAAATTGATCAGATTCGAGCGGGATATAACTGAAACACATCGCTAGATACGCTTCTCATTAATGAGTCTGAAAATGACGGGAAAATCAGAATGTCACAAGCCCTCTCCATCCTAGGGTCATCGATCGCCTATAGTCATCTTGCCTCATTGCCTTGATCCACGAGACTCCACGACACCAACGAGTTGTTTTGGTACCTGGAGTCGTAACACTTCGACAGACCACCGACATCTTCTGAGGACTTGAGCTTCACAAGGAACGGGGATGCGCTGACACTCGTTGATGCTTGGGAAGAGTAATTCTTTGTGGAAATTTCTCTTTATATTTCACTAATTATTTTCTTTTTGCAGGATTCATACAAAAGGTCATTCATCCAAAGTGGACTCTTGGAACATATTCTCATGCCCTCCATTCATCCAATCTATAAAGAAAGGCAATTGGTATAGAAGGCGGCTTTGTTAGTGATACACGAACCGATACTGACTCAGCCAGCATCGGCCCCTATAACTTTGTGAGACGAAGCAAATCCTGATTGATGGATCTACGAGTGGTCGTCAGTTTTGAAAATCGATGTTAAGCTTCTACTACCGTTGCTCGCCCGATGTTCGCCACGAATAGCCAAAAACCACGAGTTGGCCTTACCGTCAATCGTTGCCGATTTACTTCACTTCCCATCGCCCAGCGCAGACTTGCAGTGACTTTAAAAAACGGAGCACAGTTATACATTAAAAGATTGGGGAGTAGATAAAAATTCTCTCGATTCAATGGGGACTTACTTTTGTCTTTTCTTAATTTATTTTATTCCTTTTGATATGGCTTTGTGACTTCATTGTTCTCCTGGTTGAATGTTATTTTTTGAGTCCCACAGGTCATTATGGACGAGAACATTCTGATTTGGGTGGTAATAACACCATCAGTCCGCTGATTATGAATTATCGTCGTTTTGGCGTTCTTGTAAAGATGAGCGAGCTACGTCGTGGCAAAGAAATACATCATCCTTGAAGCCAAGTGAAGCCCTTCTCCGTGGGCCTAGCCATGAACTGTCCTCTAGATCCAAGAATCGCAAGATTGGGGTGTGAGTTTCAGTGCAAATTCAAACGAGGAAAAGAAATTTTGCAATCAAGGTATTTTCCTAATTTAAAACTCAATATATTTGATTGCATAATCTGAAAATTGTCCTGAGAGATTAGAATGCTCACTTGCCTTATTTGAAAGATTGCACGTCAAGAATTAAATCTTGGATTTAATCGATCTGACTTATCGCCACTTAGCTCCAATTTGCTATCTTCAAAATGTCAATTTTCTAATTTGGATTTTGGAAATTTTCAGAAAAATTGAAAATGGGATGATGGTCGTGATTATTTCCTTATCTTGCTGAGAATATTGGTGATGAATTGCTATCTTGATTTGGCCTGCAATATTCTGAAAATTCCTGAAGATTTTATTAAATTTTAAGCTTGCAATTCAAGATAATAAAATCTTCGAAATATCCTTATTGGCTGAAAATTTAAAAGAAAGAACAAAAAAATCTTATCCATGCATATCTTGTCATCTAGCATATCTCGCATAGTCTAGGATAGCATATTTAAAAAAAAAAATCATGCATATCTTATCCTCATTTTTGCATTATCTTTTGCATATCGTGCGTATCATATTTTCAAGCACCGCCTCATATGTTCCATATTTTCAAAACATCCTTGCATATCCTTAAGTTATATTTTTGCATCATCCCACGTCAATTGAATATCAAGTTTTCAAATTTCACTCATCTTCTTGCCATATTTTTTTCGAGAATTGCATTCATGCATCATCATATTTTTTTTCCCAAAAATTACATAGGCATCATCATTTTCTTTTTATGCATTGCATACCAAATTTGCTATGTCGCATGTTCATTAGCATATCGTGTTAATTTGAATTCTTTGTCTTGCATGCTTGGTAAACATCATGTCATTTGCAGGTTTTAAATTTGATTATTTAACTTTTGTACGTAGGGTAATTCGGCCTTGAATTTGCATGCTTTGCAATATCCTCGTATATCATCCCTGTCAATTTAGATAGCTTCACGTCATTGCATCCTTGTCATTCATGCATGATGCATCTAAAAAGCAAAAACCCTAAAAAGAGAAACATTTCTTTTAAGCTTCAAATTGATTCAATCCAAGTCGTCAATTTAGGACAACTAGCGTGGAATTAAGGTATCGAATGGGCATTAGTTTTAACTAACTAGTGTAATCAAGCTCCCGAATCCACAATCTCTAGTTCGTGAAGTAAAATGGTTCTCCCGTTATTTTACTTAGGTTTTTAATCAACTTACTAATAATGATTAGTGGCGACTCTAAATTCTAAATCATTTCTAATTAATCTAAGTTGCGATTTGGTAAGGCTTGGGAGAGTCCGTATTAGGTTAGTTGTTAAAATTAACCTGATAATCCATTAGCCTAAAAATTATCGAATTCTAGTTGCAATTTGATTACTTCACGAAATGAATAGAGGTCAGTTTTTACACGAATGTTACTGCAAGGAACGTGGCGAGGTTTATCAAGAGAGATATAATTTCTCGATATGGTACCCCACGAGCGATCATCACAAACAATGGGTCCAACTTAAACAACAAGATTATCGATGATCTACTAAATCACTTTGGTACTCGACATCTTAATTCTTCCCCTTATCTCCCACAAATGAATGGAGCAGTGGAAGCAGCAAATAAGAACACAAAAAAGATTTCGACAAAGACCATAGAGAATTACACGGATTGGCATGAAAGGCTACCATTTGCTTTAATAGCATATCGAACTTCAATTAGGACTTCTACAGAGGCAACTCCTTATGCTTTGGTATACAGGATGGAATTCGTACTACCTATAGAGATTGAGATCCCCTCTTTGAGAATATTGTCAGAAGTTAAACTCTCTGAGGCAGAATGGATCAAACACAGATATGAACAACTAAATTTATAGACGAGAAGCGTCTTAGAGCAATCTGTCATGGCCAGAGTTACAGAAAATGGTGGCCAAGTCATTTAACCGGAAAGTTAAACCCATAAGTCTAAAGGTGAATGACATGATGGTAAAGAAAACTCTGTTGAATGCTGCTCATCCGAGAGACAAGTTTATCCCGAACTACGAAGGCCCTTGTGTTGTCAAAAAAATCCTCATGGGAGGTGTGACATTCTGATTTTCATATCATTTTCGGACTCATTAATGAGAATTATATCTAGCGATGTATTTCAGTCGTATCTCGCTCGGACCAGATCAATCTCGAGTTGACTGACCAAAAGGGAAAGGCTAACGCGAGACAAGGTACGCGGACCTAGGGAACTCGAATAGGAAATAGCGTTTTGCCCATAAGGATTGTCGAGGGGACATTTAGAGCCATAAAAAGCCGATCTAAGAACGATTAAGGAATGCATTGCTAGCGTTATACGATTGGAGCGCGGGTGATGCCGCTTAACCAATGTATAATTTGCAAAATTTTCCTAAATCGAATAGTGACGATCGAGACCATCGGAACTGTGATAGACCCTCACAATTACATGACAACCAAAGTCACCATGGATTGACGAGCCCTAAGTGTTATATGAATCACAGAGTCGATACGCGTAACGTTTGCAAAAAGCCGTCCGTCAGTTCGAGATAGGCTGGAACCACGTCTAATAGAGAAATAAATCAGAAACGAGTTTCGAAATTAGAAAATGGAGAATTAAGAATTCCAACATCATAATTGGATTGGTTGTCACCTTATCGAAGAAAATTGAAGTCAAAAAAATGACGTTCGGACGTTAGGGATAAAATTACCATTTTGCCCCTCAAGCCTTGGTTTTGCTTTAATAATTGGACAAGGGCATTTCGATCATTTAAACCCCCTAATAGCTACCAAAAATTGGAAGAAGCCATGGTCATTGGATGAGCTTTTATTGACATATTGGACAAATGTCAAGAGATTAAGCCTTGAGTTGATGTCTTCACTTTTAACCTACCATTCAACTCAAGTTGACTCTTGATAATTGAATAAACCTCTCATTCTGTCTCTCACTTGGTTGAATACCCCCTCAATTGTCGGTCTTCTTCTTCTTCTTCTTCTTCTTCTTCTTCTTCTTCTTCTTCTGCTTCTTCTTCTTCTTCTTCTTCTTCTTCTCTTGTTCGCTAGCTCGCTGCCCTGTTCCGGCCGACTCACTGTTCCGGCCATAACTTTTTCATCCGATGGTCGATTGAGGTAAAACCACCGGCAATAGAAAGCTTATCGTCTTACCATTCTAACAAGGTATTATGGGTCTAAATCCACCCAACCGTTGTCCCGTAGAGCCATTTGAAGGAGCAAAGGTCAAGCTGGTCAGTTTTGAATCCGAGAGCTCCCAGCCGACCAGTCCCGACTGTCCAATTATTCCGAGCATATCTTTGTCGTCCGATATCAGATTGAGGTAAAACTACTTCCATGTGAAAGCATATTGTCTTGTGGTTCTAGAGACATATTATAAGCTCAATTTGACCCTGTAGATCTTCCCGTAGCTCGATTTGAGTGGACAAAAGTCAGGTGAGGTCAGATTCTGACCGATTTTGGGGAAAGACCTGTTCCGAGGTCTTTCGAACTTCAAATTGCTTCAAATCTTCGGTGAGGTCTTCTACACTTATATTATTAAAGTTAGATGAGCTATTGTAAAAATTTTGGAGGAATTTGATGGAGTTGTGACCCCAAATGGATCTTGTGTTTGAAGGGCCAGAACTAACCGGTTGAAGACTCGGGAAGACCAGCGCCGTTCAAGGACTTTCCGGCATCGCCTTGGCTCCAAATTTTTGGTAAGGCTTCCCAACCCTTAGAACTACATATTAGCAAGTAGATTAGTGATTAAATTGAGGATTTGAGGTGGTTTAAGGGCTGGTAAGTTGAGGTATACATAGAACGTTAATTGATTAAATTCGTCCGATTTAGTTCTGTGCATACCGGTTCTGTGGAGGCTGTTGGTGGTTGTAATTGAGTTACAAATTCATCATTCAGAAGTGTTAGAATGTTAATTGATTAGCCCATGAGGTGTATGATTAGTGGGGTGGTGATTGAGCAAGAAAAGTTAATGATTGGATGAATTTTCTTAGGTTACGCGGTGGACTTGATCTTGGACCGTTAGGATCGAACCTTTGAGGTGCCCGGAAGAAGACTTGTTTTGCATTAAGCCTGAGGTAAGGGGAATCCTAAACCTTTGATAAGAGGATTGGACTCGATTGGGCGATTAGTGTGTGAATTGATCAATTCTTGGAAGTTTATTATGTGGTGGCCCAATGTGCATCCTAGAAAGATATAGAAGACTTGAATGTGTGTGTGTGACGATGCTTGTGCTTTGAATTGATTGCCACATTTGAATGTCATAATTGATTGCCTCGCATGCCATAAGTGTGTTATTCGTGCATGAGTTGCACTTGATTGTGTGTGATACAATAAATGAACTTATGGCTTATCTGAGGAGTTGTGACACATTGAGGCGTATGAGACGCGGGGTTATGTGGATGTATGTCTTGAGGCGCTGATGCGCGGGGTTTGAATTGAATGGCACCCTGAGGCGTATGAGACGCAGGGTTGAGAAAGCTATAGTCCTAATGCGTTGAAACGCGAGACGGAGTTGTGATGTGTCAACACAGGCCTGGAGTAACATTGAAAACTTGATGCGTTTACACATGTTTCTCAATGAGACGGTATGATACATTTACGCGGACCGAGCCTGAGGCGTTATAAACGCGAGCATGAAAGTGAGGAGGCAGGAAAGGGGTGGAAGGTGCAATCTGGCTTGAAATGTGTGCTTGAGTATAATGATATGATAAGATGTCTTGATTGCATGTTTGACATATGTGTGTGTTACTTGTGATAGTGAAATGCCTCATGCGATTTTACATTTATTATTAGCGTTTGCATTTGCCTGAGTGGACTGTCCGCCTAACCTAAGGTTAGGACCCACCTTACTGAGATATATATATATATATATATATATATATCTCACCCCGTCGTGGGATTAACTTTTCAGGTCCCCGGCGATGGAAATCTGAGCTTGCCAATGATTGGTATTTGAAGAAGTAATTATAGGAAATGGATTTACACATTTGTGACTTTAGAGATTTCATGTTACCTCGAAGTTAGAGTTGTACTCTCTGAATCTATAGTCGTTATTTATAAGAAGACGTCCCCTATGTCCTGAGCCATCTTAAGATTGAACTGAATGGAGAAGTTCTATCGCTTCCGTACGTTTGTATCATTTAGAAGTTAAATTGTTGGCCAACAGATCCTGGGTACCACCGCAGCAAGACGGCCCTGGAGGGATTTTGCGTGCCTGACAGGTTCGGGGCATGACATCCCCGTTTAAGTGGTATCAGAGCTAGGTCAGCTCAATCCATTATGATTGAGACTTGGAGTGATAAGGAGCGATGACTTGAGGACAATTAGATAGTGAGACTTTGAGGGATAAGCATGGATTGCTGAATCTTGAGGACTGTAGGCTTGAACTTGTGTAGTATTCTAATGGTCCTAGTGCCGATTTAAGGGATGATCTTGAGTGATTTTATGAATAAAGAAACAGCTGGTATTGGTGGATTCATGCTTGAATTGCGTGATATCTTGATGGTTTAGCTATCAATTACTATTGTCAGCCTTGGATGAAATGGGGTGAGGTGTATACAAGGTATATTGAATTGAGGCCAGCTGTGATCGAATGCTTATGGATTTGATTTAGTTAACGACTTCACTTGAGGTATATGGTTGAATATAGGCAATTGATCGGTGGAATTAGAACTCTTCAATGGATAGGAATTGTTCTGAAGGCGATTTTGATATAACAAGTAGTGAAGACAGTCATGTTGTGCATGTGTTTGTGGCTTTGAAACGAAAGTTGATGAGGGCGCATGCATGAACTTATCGTTGTTGGACTTAATAAAATATCGCTTGGTATGGGACAAGTTAATGGAATACCTATGAACTGTAATGAAACATGGTATGGGACATGTGGAACGGGTCTTTCTCCGTAGATATATGACTTGGGACAACCTGCAAAGGCTAGGTCTGATGAGAGCGGGGAGTGATTGTTGAGATAGGGAGGTCCGAACCAGGAGCGGCTCTTAGCAGGCTTCTAAGATGGCAAGAGGTAGGAATGACCCAAGTCATAACTTGAAAGGAGAAGTCTAGGTATCAGTTGGAGTCCAATTGTGGTTAAGAGATGTATGGCACGAAATTGATCCTCGAAGAAGATGTTCAAAAGTGGCATGACAGGTGAAATGATGCTTGTGATTGGCATAATTAAAAGCTTTATGCTTGACGGTGGATGCCGTTTGAAAGGAATATTGATTTTTATGATTGGCCTGTTAGGCATGTGTGACATTTGGATTTCCAGTCAATTTCAGGCTCATTAATGAGAAGTGTATATCCAGAGATGTATTTCAGTCATATTCCGCTCGAATCTGATCAATTCGAGTAGACTGACCAAAAGGGAAAGGCTAACGCAAGACGAGGTACGTGGACCTAGGGAACTCGGATAGGAAATGGCGCTTTGGCCATAAGGATTGTCGAGGGAACTAGTGATAGACCCTCACAATTACATGACAACCAAAACTGCCACAAATTAACGTGCCCTAAATGTGATACGAATCACGGGATCGATACGCGTAATGTCTGCAAAAGTCGCCCATCAGTTCGGGATAGGCTAGAACCACTCTAATAGAGAAATCTATCAGAAACGAGTCTCGAAAAATTTGAAATGAAAAATCAAGAATTTCAACATTATTTGGATTGGTCGTCGTCTTATCGAAGAATTCTGGAACGAGAAAAACGACGTTCTAAACGTTGGGGGTAAAATGACCGTTTTGCCCCTTAAGCTTAGAACTTTGTAGTTGCAATTGAAGAAGGGCATTATGGACATTAAATCCCCCCTCAAGGCTGCCGAAAATAAGAAGAGCTGAGGGACATTGGATCAAGATGATTGACACTTAGGATAAGTGTCACAAGATCAAGCAAGGAGGAGTCATGTCTAACTTTACCCAAATACCATTCAAACCCTTTGACCCAAGCTTGTATAAAAGCCTTCTCTCTCTCTTCTCAATCATTTTGGCCGCCATACCCCCTAGAATCACCAAAAATCCCTCTTCTTCCTCCCTCCCTCACTCTACGTCGACGACAGATTCTAGATGCCTCATTCGGCGCCGCCAGCGACCACCTCCGGCCACTATTTGACCGTCGACTGATCATACCAACCTAGATCTATGTCTTGCCAACCTCCTTGAAGTGGAAGCATGCCATTTGGAGCACTGAGGAGCTCCGACTAAGCGTTTTCTCAAGAGTCGACGGAAATTGACTCAACCTGAGGTATGTCCGGTTTCTGACCCTTTTGGAGTCGAATTGTTGGATTTTTGAGGTTAAATTTTATGAAGATCTAGTAGACATGTGTATGAATCTATGGTAAAAAGTTGAGAGTGATTTGAAGAAGTATTGACCTCGAAATGGTCTTGCAAATCTTGAATAGAAAACTACCGGATTATAACATTGGGTGACCGGCAACTTTCAACGGGATTTCGGTGACCAATCAACTCCAAACTCACGGTGAGCCTCACAAACCCTTAGATAGACATGTTAAGAGGTAGAATAGTGAGTAGATGAGGGATTTGATGAAGGTTTAAGGCTGGAAGTGCATGGCTTGCACAGAACCGAAATGAACCGATTCGGTTCTGTGCAAAATCGATTCTAGTGGAAGCAAGAACAAATGATTATGGGACTCAAATTGATGTTTAAGACATGTTTAGATAATGAGGGTTAAGTTATGGATGATTGGAGTTCATGGATTGAGGAATTGAGTATGGAAAATTGACGAATCAGTTGAAATTCCTAGGTTTTGCGGTGAATTGAGCCTTGGACCCTTGGAGCCGAAAGTTGTGGGGGGATTCAAGAAGAAGTTTGTGTAATTAAACGCAAGGTAAGGGAACTCTTAACCTTAAGCTAGAAATATTAGACTCAATTGGGTGAGTCGATGATTGTTTGGATCGATTTATGAGGATTTTCCAAAAGATAACTGTTGGTATGTCCTAAGTTACGATAAAAGGGTTACGTATGTTATTGTTTATGCTTGGGTTATCTGCCATGAGTATTCAGACGGTGCATGAGTTGCACCTGATGTTTGATTCGTGAAATTGAATTAAAATTCATAGCATGAGCATAACATGGAGAGACCTTGAGGCGTATGAAACGCGGGGCAGGAGATGGATACCTTGATGCGACGAGATCGCGGGGTAGAGTTGATATTGTGCGGCACCCTGATGCAACGAGATCGCGGGGTTGAGATAGCCATGATCCTTATACGAATTATTCACAAGCCAGAGAGGCCCTGAGGCGTATGAGACGTGGGGCAAGAGATGGATACCCTAATGCAACGAGATCGCGGAGTGATGTTGATATTGAGTGGCGCCCTGATGCGACGAGATCGCGGGTCGAGATAGCCACGATCCTGATGTAAACTATTCGCGGGACGGAGTTATGAGATGGTGAATTGGCTTGGAGATTCATCGAAACCTGATGCGTTTACGCGGGTTGCCGATGACGATCCAATGCGTTTACGCAGACCGAGCTTGACGCGATTTAAATCGCAGGCTAAAGACTGAGGCAGGCGGAGATTAGTGGTTGTGGTGAAGTGGCGGGATGAGGTGTGCATAATCATTTAAGGGTGACATGGTGTCATAGCTGCATGCCCATCATCTGTGTGCCGCTACCTTTATTCGTATGCACCTGTCTGATTATAAGCTTGAATTTCAGGATAGATGATTGCCTGAGTGGACGGTCGACCTAACCTAGGGCGAGGACCCACCTTACTGAGATTTATATCTCACCCTAGTGGGAGCTTACATTTCAGGTCCTAGGTGAAGGAAGCGCGAGCTTGCCAAGGATTTTCATTTGAAGAGATAGTCGACCCATTTGTATTTAGGTATGGATTTGTGTTTTTTTATATAAAGGATTGTACTTCTGATTGGTGGAATATGAATTGAAATAATGAATTGAATGGGTTAATGAGATTTTGATATATCTGTCCTAAGTCATCGGTTGTTGATTTATTTGAGAATGGTGTTGGCATCGCTTCCGCATGTGTTTTTCTTTTAGTGTAAAGAACATTGGCCGTTGTATCTTGGAGTTTTAAGAAAAGTACGGCTTAGTGAGATGTTAGCGCGCTCGCCGGGTTCGGGGCGTGACAGCATGTTTTGTAATTGGCATCATGTGATTGGCTTGGCCAAGGTCTAACTGAGAGAGTAGACGATATATGGGATTTATACCCATTAAATAGATGTCTGTTAAGAATGAGATAGCTTGTCGCGTTTATGACAGAGTGGCAAATGTTATATGCTTATGGTATGAGCGATTGATTTATAGAAGTGATGCTTTGAGTATTTGCTGGGTGTTGACCTAGTTGAGTTTTGACCTAGTTGAGGCTTGCCTAGTAATTGGCTGAAGATTGAGAAGTTGCCTTGTTGAGGCTGGCCTGTTAAATAGTCATTGACTGATGAGAATCTGAAATCTTTGGGTAATGGACAACTAGTTGAGAGTTGTTTGGGAACCACTGTAAGGTTGATAATGATGAATGATGAGATAAGCAGCCTGAGACTGATAGACTTGAGTAGATGACTCAAGTTTTTTATTCCTAAAGGGAATCATAGTGGTTCAAGTGACATGAGAACCTAATAAGGTTGAACAACCAAGGTATGGTCGTAGAAGAGCATTGGGCTCGAGTATACATGGTATGGAAGATCCGAGAACTGATATGGATCATGAGAATTGAGTAAAGATGGGTGATTGGAGTATGAGTACCAAAAGAGAATATGTCTCGATCTGTTAATCATACAAGACCCAAGAGCTGAATGGGTCATGTGAACTTTGAATGGAAATGAGGAAATTTGTTGGTTAAGTAAGCCCAAGGACGAGGAGCCATGATTGTCTAAGTCACTATGGTGACAGATGCTAGTACTGATGAGTTAAAGTGATGGAAGTCACGAGAAAGATAACTCTGAGTTAACCTTTTCTAAATTGAATGTGTGAGAAGGACCACGAGAGTTTGGAAGAGCTTGTAAAACGATGTATAAGGCTGAGATTGGCTAAGGTTCGAAGGAGAAAATGATGCCTAAACTACGTTTCTCTGGGTTGAGAATTTGGAAAAGAACCTTAGAGATATTAAATTCATTGAGGAAGGGAAGCGACTCTAATAGCTATTAGCCTGAAGAGGCTGTCGATGATTAATTAAAGGTCACCAAAGGAAAAATTTCCCTTAAGGGCATGATATTTACCTGGATTGTCTTCGTTGAATTGTGCCATGGAAAGTACCTTTCTGAGGTTACTTGAGAGTAAGGATTGCCTGAACTTTAATAGCTTTGAAAGGACCCGAGGAAGGTCAATCATTATTAGACAGAGTTCTCAAGGTCGTCTAAGCGTATTAAGGATGGTCAAGGACCCTTTAAAGGAGACGTGAAGTCTTTGAGTGGATTGAAATTTGAAAGCCTTATGACTAATTGCTACTCCTGAATCTAATGAACCGTAATGGACATCAAGGAAAGAAGTGGATGATCGGAAGAGGAATAAGTAAGAGAATTTCTGTTCATGGATTGTGAGAAAATAGAATTTCACTTATGGAACACAGAATGTGCCTGTAAGGAAATGTCGTTACTATGACGTAAGGCTTATGGTGATTAACCTTTTGTTGTCGTGAGGAATAATAAGGAAACTGATGTGTCAGTCTGTCAGATCCTATGGATTTTATGAGATTGATTGAGGTTGAATCGAAGCCACTAAAAGTGGCATTGCGAGTTATCACTCCTAGAGAATAGGGCGTTGTCCTTAAGGACGATCGGATCATGACATGATCATTGATGGGGAGAAAGGTGAATGGGCTTGATGGTCCTAGTTACTTGCGATTTTAATGAATGGATGAATAAGCAAAAAGGGTGCTTAGATTGTAATCGCAAAGCAACTTGAGGAAGTCGAATTGAATATCTAAAATATGAATTTGTGGAGACCAAGAAAGAATGAAATTTGCCACTTGAGGTGGCCAAACTATTAGAAGGAGAATGTTAAAGTGTGGTGGCATTAGAATCCGGAAGTAAATGAACTACTGTTGGCGAAACTCTAAGACGGATGTCCTATAGGATAACAAAGACAAGGTGGATTCAAAGTAAAAGAATGCCACTGAAGTGTATGATTTCCTTCATAGAGTAAGAAACCCTAGTGTGGAAGAAAGAGAAAATCCTAACTGTCTTGATATTAAGATGTAATGTCTAGACTAAGAAAGACGACGCATAACTTGAATGATTACTGTAAGGGAAGTTAAGTTCGAGAGACTGTTTTGAAGACGATGTTGAATTTCAAGATAATGTCAACGTTCAGTGGGACAGACAGAAATAAGATAAGGTCGCATTAGCTAGTTGTGAAACCAAGAGGTCAAGGCACTAATGCTTCCTGAGAAAAGAGTGACAAAAATTAACAGAATATTGTGTAGTTCAAGTGGGGACTCATGAGAGTAGAGGGCCAAGGTTTGAGCTCTCAAGTGAAAAGTATGAAGAACAGTTTGAAGATTCGACACCTAGTAGAAAGAAACGGATAAAAGTCAGACTGAGTATCCAAGGAATAATGGGATTGATTGTTACCGTCTTTAGAGACGATGAATAAACTCATTTAAGGAGCCATGAGAAACATGAATAACTTTCAAGAGTATCCTACGGACTCTAAAGATATGCTCGTTTTGTGCTGCTAGTCTTGAAGAGCATGGGTTGCGGGTTTGATGAGGTAAGATTCCTCAGTAGTGGAATTTCTGAGAAATGAAATCCCTGTGGAGCCCTTGAGAAACAGAATAAGTGATAAATCGACTAAGATTAATGTGAGTTGCGAAAATTAGAAGTTTCCTAGATTGGTGAATTGTTATGGATGGATCAAGGGAAGATTTCCCACAAAAGCAATTCCATGGATAAATGAATACGAGAGGAGTTTTCGAGGACTTAAGTCAAGTTGATGACTACGCCAACAATAGTGTTCCGATTTGGAATTAAAAAGGGGTCGAGTGAATCATAATGACGTGACGCAGAAAGGAAATTTGCGGCATAACAAGGTAAACTGAAGTGGGCTATGCGATACGTCGTGATAGTAAAACCATATGAGTTGGAACGTCTAATGCATGGTTGAAGTTGGCTTGCAAATGTTCTTGCGATGAAGTTGGAAAACACGACTCGCATGGAGAGGTTTCAAGTTTACACAAACCATAAGAATTTGAGGTATGTGGTTGCCTAGAAAAATTAAATGAGGAACAACGTGTGTGAAGGAGATTGCTTAAGGACTAAGGATGAAATATCCTATATCGCCTAGAAAAGGGTGATTTAAGAAGCAGATGCATATAAGTGAAAATTAAGCATCGTGCATTTGGCGGATAAAGGATAGGCTTTGCTCAAGGAAATAAGAAATCTAACTCCTAAATTGGAAGGTTGTCAATTGACTAGTTTGATAACTACCTGAAGCATCAAGCCTGAAATCAGAAAGGAATTGAGATGCTGCAATGAACAAATCCTGACATTTAAGGGGGGTTATGAAAATGGATAGAACAGGGAGGAAATCCAGATTTTCGGATACCTGGGAATGAAACCTCAAAATTGAGGGTAGAAACCTTAAAGTCCTATGGACGAGAGTATGAGTCCACTATTGAAAAAGAACTTAAAGAAATGACCTCATTAGAAATTCAAAGAAAGGATTATGGTATCCCTTGGGATGACATAAAGGTGTACCAGACTTGCATCGATATTATCGATAGAATGGACTGAAAGTTTGGTTAGTCGAACATTAGGTCAAGTATTAAACGTGCCGACAAGAAAAAGGCATGCCCTTGAAAGGATTGATACGCCGAATGGTATGGACATTAAAGAGTACATTTTGGCAAAGGCTTAGTAATAATGGTTATGGACAAGTAAAAGAGATAATGTGAACGCTCGAGGATGAACTGCTGACAAATATTATGAATACCGAAAGAGAATGGAGAGAAGCAAATTAGATTGAGGACCGAAGGAGACAAGTCTCAAGAAAAGATGGTTTTGGGCTAGAAAGCACAAGTGAGATCGTCAAGTCATGAAAGGAATTATCCGGAAGAGTGAGGATGCAATGAGACGTCGATACCCTAAAAGGATTGGATGGTTAGAAGGTTGCAAATTTCGAAAACGAAATTTCTTTAGGGGAAAGAGTTGTGACATTCTGATTTTCTTGTCATTTCCGGACTCATTAATGAGAATTGTATCTAGCGATGTGTTTTAGTCGTATCTCGTTCGGACCTGATCAATCTCGAGTTGACTGACCAAAAGGGAAAGGCTAATACCAAACAAGGCACGTAGACCTAAGGAACTCGAATAGGAAATGGCGCTTTGCCCATAAGGATTGTCGAGGAGACATTTAGAACCATAAAAGGCCGATCTAAGAACGATTAAGGAATGTATTGCTAGCGTTATACGATTGAAGCGCGGGTGATGCCGCTTAACCAATGTATAATTTATAAAATTTTCCTAAATCGAACAGTGACGATCGAGACCATCGGAACTAGTGATAGACCCTCACAATTACATAACAACTAAAGTTACCATGGATTGACGAGCCCAAAATGTGATATGAACATAGAGTCGATACGCGTAACGTTTGCAAAAAGTCACCCATCAATTCGAGATAAACTGGAACCACATCCAATAGAGAAATAAATCAGAAATGAGTCTCGAATTAGAAAATAAAGAATCAAGAATTCCAACATCATAATTGGATTGGCCGTCGCCTTATCGAAGAAAATTGGAATTAGAAAAACGACGTTCCGGATGTCGGGGGTAAAATTACCATTTTGCCCCTCAAGCCTTAACTTTGCTTTAATAATTTGACAAGGGCATTTCGATCATTTAAACCCCTCAATAGCTGCCGAAATTGGAAGAAACCATCGCCATTAGATGAGCTTTGATTGACACATTGGACAAGTGTTAAGAGATTAAGCCTTGAGTTGATATATTCACTTTTAACCTACCATTCAACTCAAGTTGACTCTTGATAATTGAATAAACCTTTCATTCTCTCTCTCACTTGGCTGAATACCCCCTCAATTGCTGGTCATCTTCTTCTTCTTCTTCTTCTTCTTCTTCTTCTTCTTTTTCTTCTTCTGCTTCTTCTTCTCTTGCTCACCTGCTCACTGCCCTGTTCCGATCGACTCACTGTTCCGGTTATAACTTTTTCATCCGATGGTCGATTGAGGTAAAACCACCGACAATAGAAACTTATCGTCTTTCCGTTCTAATAAGGTATTATGGGCCCAAATCCACCCATCCGCTTGTCCCGTAGAGCCATTTGAAGGAGCAAAGGTCAGGCTGGTTAGTTTTGAATCCGAGAGCTCCCAGCCAACCAGTGCTGACCGTCCCACTATTTCGGTCATATCTTTGTCATCCGATATCGAATTGAGGTAAAACCACTTCCATATGAAATCTTATTGTCTTGTGGTTATAGGAACATATTATATGCTCAATTTGACCTTATAAATCTTCCCGTAGCTCAATTTGAGTGGACAAAGGTCAGGGAGGTCAGATTCTGACCGGTTTTGGGGAAAGACATGTTCCGGGGTCTTTTGGACTTTAAATTGCTTCAAATCTTTGGTGAGGTCTTCTAAACTTATAGTATTAAAGTTAGTTGAGCTGTGGTAAAAATTTTTAAGGAATTTGATTGGGTTTTGACCCTAAATGAGTCTTGTGTTTGAAGGGCCAAAACTACCCGGTTGAAGACTCGGGAAGACCGGCGCCGTTCAAGGACTTTCCGGCGTCGCCTTGGCTCCAAATTTTTGGTGAGGCTTCCCAACCCTTAGAACTACATGTTAGCAAATATATTAGTGATTAAATTGAGGATTTGATGTGTTTTAAGGGCTAGTAAGTTGAGGTATACACAGAATCGAAATTCGCCCGGTTCGGTTATGTGCATACCGATTCTGTAGGGGCTGTTGGTGGTTTTAATTGAGCTCCAAATGCATCGTTGAGAAGTGTTAGAATGTTAATTATTATCCCATGAGGTGTATGATTAGTGGGGTGGTGATTTGAGCAAGAAAAGTTAATGATTGGATGAATTTTCTTAGGTTACGTGGTGGACTTGATCTTGGACCGTTAGGACCGAACCTTTGAGGTGCTTGGAAGAAGACTTGTTTTGCATTAAGCTTGAGGTAAGGGGAATCCTAAACCTTTGATAGGAGGATTGGACTCGATTGAGTGATTGGTGTGTGAATTGATCAATTCTTGAAAGTTTATAATGTGGTGACCCAATGTGCGTCCTAGAAAGATATAGAAGACTTGAATGTGTGTGTGTGACGATGCTTGTGCTTTGAATTGATTGCCACATTTGAATGTCACAATTGATTGCCTCGCATGCTATAAGTGTGTTATTCGTGCATGAGTTGCACTTGATTGTATGTGATACATTAAATGAACTTATGGCTTATCTAAGGAGTTGTGACATCCTGAGGCGTATGAGACGCGGGGTTATGTAGATGTATGCCTTGAGGCGCTGAGATGCGGGGTTTGAATTGAATGGCACCCTGAGGCAAATGAGATGCGGGGTTGAGAAGGCCATAATCTTGATGCGTTGAAACGCGGAACGGAGTTGTGATGTATCGACACAGGCCTGGAGCAACATTGGTTTGTCAATGAGACGTTCTGATACGTTTACGCGAACCGAGCCTGAGGCGTTATAAACGCGGGCATGAAAGTAAGGAGGTAGGAAAGGGGTGGAAGGTGCAATCTGGCTTGAAATGTGTGCTTGAGTATAATGAATTCCTTTCGTGACTTGACGATCCTAGTTGTCCTTCCCGACCAAAGCCATCTTTCCCTAGGACTTGTCTCCTTCAGTCCTCAATCTGATTTGCTTCTCTCCATTCTCTTTCGATATTCATAACATCTGTCAGCAGTTCGTCCTCGAGCGTTCACCTAATCTCTTCCATTTGTCCATCACCATTATTACTAAACCCTCGCCAAAATGCACTCTTTAATGTCCATACCATTTGACGTATCAATCATTTCAAGGGCATGTCTTTTTCTTATCAGCACGTTTAATACTTGACCTCATGTTCGAGTAACCAAACTTTCAGCCCATTCCATTGATAATACCGAAGCAAGCCTGGCACACCTTTATGTCATCCCAAGGGACACCATAATCCTCTTTTTGAATTTCCGATGAGGCCATTTCTTTAAGTTCCTTTTTAATATTGGACTCGTACTCTCGTCCATTGGACTTTAAGGTTTCTACCCTCAACTTCGAGGTTTCTTTCCCAGGTATCCGAAAATCTGGATTTCCTCTCTATCCTATCCATTTTCATAACCCTCTTAAATGTCAGGGTTTGTTCATTGCAGTATCTCAATTCCTTTCTGACTTCAAGCTTGAAGCTTCATGTAGTTATCAAACTAGTCAATTGACAACCTTCCAATTTAGGAGTTGGATTTCTTATTTCCTTGAGCAAAATTTATCCTTTATCTACCAAATGCACGATGCTCAATTTTCACTTATATGCATCTGCTTCTTAAATCACCCTTTTTTAGGTGATATAGGATATTTCATCCTTAGTCCTTAAGCAATCTCCTTCACACACGTCGTTCCTCATTCAATTTTTCTAGGCAACTACATACCTTAAATTTTTATGGTTCGTGTAAACTTGAAACCTCTCCATGCGAGTCGTGTTTTCTAACTTCATCGCAAGAACATTTGCAAGCCAACTCCAATCATGCATTAGACATTCCAACTCATATGGCTTTAATATCACGACGTATCGCATAGCCCACTTCGATTTGCCTTGTTGCGCCTCAAATTTCCTTTTTGTGTCACGTCATTATGATTCACTCGACCCCTTTTTAATTTCAAATAGAAACACTATTGTCAGCGTAGTCATCAACTTGACTTAAGTTCTCGAAAACTCTTTTCGTATTCATTTATCCATGAAATTGCTTTTGTGGGAAATCTTCCCCCAATCCATTCATAACAATTCACCAATTCCAGGAAACTTTTAATTTTCGCAACTCATATCAATCTTAGTCGATTAATCACTTATTCTATTCCTTAAGGACTCCACAGGGATTTCATTTCTCATAAATCTCACTACTGAGAAATCTTACATCATCAGACCCGCAACTCGTGCTCTTCACGACTAGCACCACACAACGAGCATCTCCTTAAAGTCCGTAGGATACTCTTGAAAATTATTCATGTTTCTCATGGCTCCTTAAATGAGTCTATTCATCGTCCCTAAAGACGGTAGCAATCAATCCCATTATTCCTTGGATACTCAGTCTGACTTTTATCCGTTTCTTTCTATCAGGTATCGAATCTTCAAACTGTTATTCACACTTTTCACTTGAGAGCTTAAACCTTGTCCCTCTACTCTTATGAGTCCCCGCTTGAATTACACAACATTTGTTCGTTTTTGTCGCTATTTTCTCAGAAAACATTAGTGCCTTGACCTTTGGTTTCACAACCAGCTAATGCGACCTTATCTCAATTCTATCCGTCCCACTGAACGTCGACATTATCCTGTAATTCAACATCATCTACAAGATAGTCTCTCGAACTTAACTTCCCTTACAGCAAGCATTCAAGTTCTGTCTCGTCTTTCTCAGTCTAGACGCTCCATCTTAAAATCAAGACAGTTAGGATTTTCTCTTTCTTCCATACTAGGGTCTCTTACCATGTGAAGGAAGCTATGCACTTCAGTGACATTCTCTTGTTTCAAATCCACCATGTCCTTCCTATTCCATAGGACGTTGATCTTAGGGTCTACGCCAATGGTGGTGTTTTACTTCAGAACGTAGATGCCACCATACTCAGCATTCTTCTTCCCATAATTCAGTCACCTCAAGTGACAATATCTGTTCGTCCTTGGTTTCCACCAATTCACGTATCAAATACTCGATTAGATTTCCTCAATTTACTCTGCAATTACTCTCTAAGCGCTCTTTTTGCTTCCCCAATCGTTCACTAGAATTATGAATAGCCAGGACTATCCAGTCCATTCACTTTTCATTTCATCAACGACCATCTCATGATCCAATCGTCCTTTAAGAGTGACGCCCTATCCTTTAGGGGCGATAACACACAATACCACTTCTAATGGTCTAGATTTATGCTCAATCAATCTCATAAAATCATCAATGTCAAACAAATAACAGATCTCTTTCCTCAACTTTTCCAACGACGGAAGGAACGACATGTCAGTCTCTCATTACGAGACTGGCAACAAGGTAGTAACCGTCTCTCGCAAGTACGTTTCATGTTCCAAAATGAACATCTCTTTGATCGTAATCCATGAGTAGGAGTTCTCTCCTTTTGCTGAGTCCCATTACCATTCCTCAAAATTAGGAAGAACAACTAGCCATAAGGCTTTCAAACTCCAATCCACTCAAAGATTTACTTATCTTATTCAAGGGTCATTGACCACCTTTACTATATGCTTAAACGACCTTGAGAACTCTGTCTTACACTGGTCGATCGTCCTCTGATCCTTGCAAAAGTATCAGGATAGAAACAACCTTTGTTCTCAAGCAATACAAGAAAAGCACTTCCATTAAACAATTCAATAAAGGCAATCCAAGTAAATATCATGCTTTCGAGGAAACCCTTCCTCTGGTGATCTTTCACCAATTATCAACACCTCTTAAGGCTACAATCTGTCAGGGTCACTTTATTTCCTTAGTGTACCCAAAACCTCTAAGGTTTTCTTACCAAGATTCTCAATCCAGAGGAAGACAACTTCAAATCTCATCCCTCCTTCAAACTTGGTCAATCTCAACCTTATACATGGCTTCACAAGCTTTTCAAAACTCTTGTGGTTCTTCTCGTGCATTCAATTTAGAAAGGATTAACTCGGAGTCACCTCTCTCGTGACTTATATTTTTTAACTCATCGGCACTAGCTTCAATCGTCTCAGCGACTTAGGTATAATGACAGCTCCTTCTCAAGTCTGTCTACCCATCCACTTTTCTCATTTCCATTTAAAGTTCTCGCGGCTCCTTATCACACTTGGGTCTCGCACGATTAACAAATCGAGTTAAACGCTTTTCTAGCACTCATATTCTGGTTATTAATCTTTACTCAATTCTCACAACTCCCTTCAGTTCTAAAGTCATCTCATATATTGCATACTCGAGTCAATGCTCCTCTAGTGACCATTCTCTTGTCGTTCAACCTCATTAGGTTCTTATGGCACTCGAACCACTACAATTTCCTATAGAAATTAAAGACTTAAGTCATCTACTCGAGTCTAGCAGTCTCAGGCTGCTCATCTCATCATCTATCACCATCAACCATCAGTGGTTTTGAACAATTCTCAACTAGTTGCTCTTATACAAGGATTCCGAATTGTCCTTAAGCAGCAAATATTCATCAAGCCAGGCTCAACTAGGCTAAAACTCAATTAGGTCAACACCCATCAAATACTCAAGGCATCACTTCTAAGTCAATTGCTCATACCATAAGCATAAGGCATTTGCCACTTTGTCATATATGAGACAGGCTATCTCATTCTCAACAGACATCAGTTCAATGGGTATAAACCCTACAGATCGTCTCACCTCTCAATTATTATACCTTGGCCAAGCCCATCACATGATGCCAATTAGAAACCATGCTTAACAAGCCCATCACAAACATCAATTTTCTTTTTTAAAGGGCTTTCACTACCAAGCACGAAGCTTTTAACCATGCCACTCATAGGCGTCATTACACATATCATGCCACTTTCAATCATTCTTTTCGAGAATCAATCCGGTGCCGTACATCTCTTAACCACAATTGGACTCAACCTGATATATAGACTTTCCCTTTCAAGTTATGGCTTGGGTCATTCTTACCTCTTGTCATCACTCCCCGCCCTCGTCAGTCATAGCCGTTGTAGGTTATCCCAAGTCATACATCTACGGAGAAAGCCCCGTTCCACACGTCCCATACCATGTTTCATGACGGTTTATAGGTATCTCATCAGCTTGTCCCATACCAAGCGACAGTTTATTAAGTCCAACAGCAATAAGTTCATGCATGCGCCCTCATCAACTTTCATTTCGTAACCACAAACATATGCACAGCATGACTGTCTTCACCACTTGTCATATCAAAATTGGCTTCAGATCTATTCCTATCCATTGAAGAGTTCTAATTCCACCAATCAATTGCCTATATTCAACCATATACCTCAAGTGGAGTCGCTAACTAAATCAAATCCATAAGCATTCGATCACAACTGGCCTTTAATCCAATATGCCTTGTATACACCTCACCTCATTTCATCCAAGGCTGACAATAGCAATTGATAGCTAAACCATCAAGATATCACGCAATTCAAGCCTAAATCCACCAATACCAACTGTCTCTTTCTAACTCATACTCCCCAAGTTGGGTCATTGACAAACCATAATCACAATCATATAACCCAATCGTCCCTTCATTCATAAGTTATTCTCTAGCAACCTCAAATCCAAGCTTATGACTCCTCAATTTCTATTCACTTCATTGTGAGCCTTATTCATAAATCACTCAAGATCATCCATTAAATCGGCACTAGGACCATTAGAATGCTACACAAGTTCAAGCCTATAGTCCTCAAGATTCAAGAACCCATGATTATCCCTCAAGGTCTCACTACCTAATTGTCCTCAAGTCATCGCTCCTTATCACTCCAAATCTCAATCACATTGGCTTGAGTTGACCTTGCTCCGATATCAAACAAACGGAGATGTCACGCCCCGAGCCCCAAGGCACGAGCACGCGACTCCCTGCAAGCATAAATTCTCTCTCGAAGTCTCATGATTCCCATACCGATCGAGAGATATGTCATATAGAAAGTACGTAGAAGCGACGATATGAAAACTCCTCCATACAAATATAAAATGGGACTCGGGTAACGAAAGTACCAACAATACATGAACTTCCGAATATCTATACATGGCACAACAAACTAAACACGTTGATCACTAGGGTGGCAAGGCTAACACAAAAGACGATCACATCTGCTCTCAAAAAGGGATAGGCATCGAGGTCGCCATCAACTTGCCAGACCAAGAACAGAAACTCCTATGTCGAGCTACTGGAGTCGTCAGTCTCCTCCTCAGCCTCCTTAGTGGGCTTGTACTCCGAGAATGTCTCTAAGCAAACCTCCACGGTGTACTCCAACGTCTCATTAGCTGATGACTCCACCTAGTCATCCTCGGTGGCCTCAATTACTATGACCTCATCGGTGTCCTTCAAGGTCGGAGTCCTCTCAAGACCATTTCTCGAGCCAACGACAGGCCCCTCGCCCTTCACTGAATCCCGAGCGAGATGGCACTAACTGGATATCACCCCACGGGGTACCTCGGTGGGCTTCAGTGGCCCTAAGAAAACGTCCCTTACCTTCCTGAACCATGTCTCGTACCTGTGAGGCTTCCAGCTACTGCCACCCTCATCTACCCAAACAATCGTACACTTCCTAACATATATAGTTCCATGTCCATCTGGGAACTCATCAAAATAAACAGACATCTCTTTCGGGTCACCAAACCTAACTGGTCACATCCTCAAGGCCTAGGATCTGAAAAAAAAGGGGGGATCCCATAACGGGGTCAGATATACATCTCAGTAAGTTAAGTCCTAACCTTAGGTTAGGCTGACCATCCACTCAAGCAATTACCATCACAGACAATTCGTATAAAGACACAAGAGGCATTAAACTTGCACGAAATAACACACGGATGACAAGTATGCAATCATGGCATCATATAATATCATTAGAATCATGCACATTATGCCAAGCTAGATTACACCTTCCACCCCTTTTCAGTCTACCTCACTTTCATGCTCGAGTTTATAACGCCTCAAGCTTGGTCCGCGTAAACGCATTAGACCATCTCATTGACAAACCTGCTTAAACGCATTAGGTTTTCAATCTCATTCTAGGCTTGTGTCGACACATCTCAACTCATCCCGCATTTCAACACATTAGGACTATGGTCTTCTCAACCCCGCATCTCGTACGCCTCACGGTGCTATTTAATTCAAACCTCGTGCCTCAGCGCCTTAGGGCATTCATCCACACAACCCCGCGTCTCATACGCCTCGGGGTGTCACAACCTCTTAAATAAGCCATAAGTTCATTTTAATGTATGACGCATACAACCAAGTGCAACTCATGCACGACAACACACTTATGGCATACAAGGCAATCAAGTTCAACATTCAAATGCAACAATCAACTCAAGGCACAAGCATGGCCAAGCATTCGAGTCATCTATGTCTTTCTAGGATGTACAATGGACAAGCATTTGATAATCTTCCAAGAATCAATCAAACTCACACTCGATTCACCCAATCGAGTCCAATCCTCTTATCAAAGGTTTAGAATCCCCTTACCTTGTGCTATAGCCAACAAAAATTCCTTCCCAAGCACTCCAATGGTTCGGCCCTAAGGGTCCAAGGATGATTCAACCGCGCAACCTAAGGAAATTTCATCCAATCGTTAATTTCCTTACCCATATCATTACCCCACTAAACATACACTTTATGGACCTATCAATTAACATCCTCACACTTCTCAACGATGAATTTGGAGCTCAATTACAACCACCAGCAGCCCCCACAGAACCGGTATGCACAAAATCGAACCGGGCATACTCCGTTCTGTGCATATCCCAACCTAACAGCCCTTAAACTATATTAAATCCGTTATTTAATCGCTAATCTTCTTGTTAACATGTATTTCTAAGGGTTGGGGAGCCTCATCAAAAATTTGGAGCCAAGGCGACGCCGGAAAGTCCTTGAACAGCGCCGATCTTCCCAAGTCCTCAACCGGGCAGTTCTAGCCCTTCGAACACAAGACCCATTTGGGGTCAAAACTCCATCAAATTCATCCAAAATTTTTACTACATCTCAATCTATGTGTCCTCTAAATGTCTACAAAATTTGGTTGAAAAACTCCTAAATTTCGAGGTCCTAAGAGGTCTAAATCATGGCTTACCTCTAGTTGCGATGATTTTCGTCAACTTTCGGGAGATTGGCCAGCCGGAGCTCCTTGGTGGGTCAAACGACTTGCTTCCACTTCAAGAACATCGGCAAGAGGATGAGGAAGGAGTGGGTGGTTAGTTCGGTGGCTGGAAGTCGCTGGAAGTGGCGGTCAACAGTGGCGAAGCCGGCGGTCAAAACTTGTCGGGCGTGGAGCAGTTTCCAGGCGTGAAGAAGAAGAGAAAAGGAAGAAGATCGGCAGCTTGGAGGGGTATTCGGCCAAGAGAAGGAGAGAGAGTAAGGTTTATACCTATTTCAAAAGTCAACTTGAGTTGAATGGTTGGTTAAAAGTGGATACATCAACTCAAGGCTTAATCTTTTGACACTTGTCCTCATGTCAATCAAGGTTTATCCAATGGCCCTCATTTTTCTAGATTTTCGACAGCCTATAGGGTATTGTGATTGACCAAAATGCCCTTATCCAATTATAAATGTAAGGCCAAGGCTTGAGGGGCAAAATGGTAATTTTACCCTTGACGTCTGGAACGTCGCTTTTCTAATTCGAATTACCTTTGATGAGGCGACGTCTAATTCGATTAAAACGTTGAAATCTTTATTTTTTATTTTTTAATTTTGAGATTTCGTTTCATACCTCAAGCCTCGAGGGGAAAAAAAATTCGGAATGACACAATCTTCCTTCCGGGTTCAAATGTTTCCATGAGGGACGAATGTGATCAACTACTCTAATAATGAAGGACCTATCATGCCCTCCTCCTATTCTCTAATGGGTGGAAAGACCCTGTGATGAAAAAGATGGTACTACGGAGGACGAACCTTCATAAAAGGCTCGTAAACTCCCCCATAGGTAGGGTTATTAGGGAAAGGAGTGGGGAGACAAGATATTCTCACTCTAAAAAGATAGTATTGAAATGGATGGAGACTCGACCAAAGGAATGAGTCACAACACAAGGTGAATTACTTTCCCTACCTTCCTTCCATTTGGTTGGCTTACCCAAAAAAATAGGAATCAAGTTTATAAAAAAGAGCGGTCGGGAATTTCCCGCCCAACTCCATATACTCCCATTACCTCAGTTCTGGCCTTTGGAACCTACATATAGACCGGGAGCCCCTCTAGCTTCTTTCTCTACAAAAACGAGCCACATGTGACCCCTTAATTACCAAAAACAAAGTATGTCCAAACAGGCATTAAAAAATAGGTATGATATAGCTTTCCTTTGCCACTCAAGTGTAAGGCATCCATCGTGTTTAGGCCCCTTTTTCCCTTCGTTAATGAAAGAATGCACCGCCTGCCTTAATAGTTTGGCGAGTGGTCACGGTCATGAGTGGTGGCCAGAAGAAATCAGCGTTGGCCGGTGGTTGGCCATAGGGGGATGGTCGGCAGGTGGCAGTGGTTGCAGGTGGCGATGGTCGGTGGTTGACAGCGGAGGGTGATCGACAGGTGGCAACAATTGCGAGCAGCGGCCAACGGAGTTCTGTAATGGGCGATGGCATGCAATGGTCGACAATGGTCGCGGATGGCGGTGGGTGATGGTCCACAGTGGGAGGCGGTAGAGGTCGGTGGAGGTAGACGTAGTTGAAAAGGGAATGAAGGCATAACGAAAAGCGGTGAGACGAGTAGTAGTTTTGAGTTAAGAAGCAGTTTTTTTTTTAACTTCTCAAATTAGGGGATAAGCAACTTCAGAAGCGAAAAATCACTTTAGAATTATAATTTTTTTTCAAAAATAAAAATCTTTAGCAAACGGATGTCTTCTCCAGCTGCCTCTAGAAGCACTTCTAGAGCATAAATCCACTTCTAAAAGTGTTACCATGCTCACCCTAATTGTTTCGGTCCGACTTAGACTTAAATGGACAAGCCCTACCTTTTCTTGTTTGTTTTCATAGCCCCAACGAAGAGGTTGCCTTTCTCCCGGGGACTAATTCGCAAACATTTTTTTTTCCATTTTTACATTAATAAAGAATCAAGCAGATTTAATGTGGATTCACTTCTTTGCGTCCTCAGCGGCATAAGCCCCGTCGAGTTGAATCTTCGTCGTTAGCAAATTGGCCTCAATCGCTTCCCTCTCTCATTCCTCGCCCTCACTTTCTACACCCGCACACAAAATGCAGTAGAAATTCGCATAGTTACTTCACAATCAATCAGTTGATTTTCTCATGAATGCCTTTGATTCTTGGTTTTACCTCGAGTCGATTCATTGTCTGGTCAAGGATAAGAACTTTGATGCAGCAAAGACTTCCAACAGCAACCTTGTGAAGGATAAGCACTCTTTCATGCTCAAAATCGTTGACGAGGACGTAGCTCGATGCTTCCTCTCATTTTTTTACAGAGGGAGCGCCGTTGGCAGGGGTGGTGCTCGAAGTAGGCGGTGGCAATTCTGGTGGTGATGAGCTGACGATCTCTTTCATTAGCAAGGCATATCGGCTCTTCTTCGTTTTTCTGTTGCTCTTTTTTACCCAACCAATACAACAAAAATTGAAAATGATCACATAGAGAAGGAGATCCAAAGTCTGAACTGAACCGAAACGCGATTCCGATTTAGGTCACATCCTGTTCAGGTTTCTGTTTGGGTCCTATTATACACTCCCTTAATATTTTGGTCGGGTTAGGTATCAAGGAAACCCAACCCCAACTCGAACCACCGAAACTCTTAAATTATAGAGAGTATAAGTGGACATTTTATGTGACACAAAAAATTTCAAATTTATACTTATGTGACACACATATCCTACGTCAAAGTTTCATCAAATGATTTTTAGCCAAAATGCGATAGATTTACTCTCCGTCAAAATACTTTCAGGTAAATGTATCACATCAATACGAGTTCGGTATTTTTTATGTTACAAAAAAAAAGAGTTTATTGTAAACGTGATACCATGATCATAGTTTGGAATTTTTTATGTCATAAAAAAAGCTAAGGTTAAATGTGTTGCTGTGGACATAGTTTGAGACTTTTTGTGGCTTTTACACTTTTTCTTACCTGCTTCACACTTTCCAATCTCATTCTACTTTATCGTATCCATTTACTTTTTAAAAAATTACTCTCACTTTTCTTGTCACTTATGATTATAACTTACATATTCGTTTCAAATATGTTCAAGTAATTTGTTTTCACTTCTCTGGTTTTTAATACATTGGATTTTACATTTCAACCGGCAAATTTATCATAACATGTAAGGACGCGATTCCCCTTAAATCCAATCAGGTCCTATTACATATATGCTATTCACTTAACGTCGATTATTTCTTCATCATTTCTGATTTTAATTTTTTTTCCAGGAATTAACGAATCCCATTAAATGTTTTGCCTTTATCAATATGCAAGGAAGAAAAAGTACCACAAACAAAAATCAATGTCTATTTTTATAGAGGTGAATAAAGATATGAGAAAAAAAAAATTCGGCGGGTGCAATTCATGAATACATCCTTCCATTTATTAGCAATAGAGAATCCCGCTAATCTTTATGGGATAGCAACTTAGCATATTTAAAGCAAGTTACGTACGCCTCCTAACTTTTGTGAAAAGAGCTTTCTTGACATTGGTTTACGGAAATCGAAGGCTCACAGATTTGCTGTAATTTTGGTGTTATCATTTTATTTGAGACCTAGACTTCAATGGTTCCGTTTATTTTACGGAAAATTAGCGATTTGAAAAATATTTTTAGAAAATTGATCACTTATATTGTTTAAAAAAATTAATTAACGAAAAATATTTTCATCATCGATATATTTCATAGGCGATGAAAAAAATTCATTTATTCATTTTTTAATAGGTATAAATAATTACTTTTTGAAAAATATTTTTCAAACCACTCATTTTTCGTGAAACAAACGGAACTCTAATCATAATTATGACTCAAAAAGGGTATTCGCGATCATAAAGAAACTTTTATAATAATACCAGACAAACTACGACAAGTCACGCCAACTTTTTTTTTCCTATTCACCAATATACTATTAATTTATCCATTCATAGAGTGCCCATGGCAAAACTTTTGCTACACAAATTAACTTCAAGCCAGAAGTTGATTTTTCTAATTTTACTTCAGAAGTTGATTTCTAATTAGAGAACTTCATTTGATAATTGTTAAAAATTTCTATTTCTAAAATATTATTAACACGAATCTTTGTATGAAAAATTATTGTCGACGACAGAACTTCATTTTAATTTTTTTTAAAATTTCTTTAAAAAATAAATAATTTTAATTATTTTTAAAAATAAGAAATAATTTTTTTACTTCGGCGATCGAAGACAGTGACTCAGCAGCGACGACAGGCGATAGTGGTGATGGGTAGCGAACGACGGAGGTCACCAGTAGATTGTGGCGATAGTTGACAATTGGTGGCAGGGGGAGGTCGCGAGCAATGGTTGGCGAGGGGCTGCGGTCGGTGATGGTCAAGGGTGACGATTGGCGGAGGTCGATAGTGGTTGGCGATGGTCGCGGGTGGCAGCTGGTGGAGGATTCAACATAAAATGATTGGCAATTGGCGGTGGTTGCGGACGGCAAGCAGTGGAGGTCGGTTATGATTAGTAATGGGTGGTGGTTGGCAACGGGCGATGGTTAGCAATGGGTAGAGACGGGCATGGTCAAAAGGAGAGTGAAGGCGTAATGAAAAATAGTGAGGTGAGAAATTATTTTCTTAACTTCTTAAATTAGAAGAAAAATAACATCAGAAGTATAAATTTCTTTTAGAAGCAAATATTTTTATCAAATATATTTTTGCTTAAAAAATTACATTACCAAATGAATTTTTACTCCAAAAATACTTCTAGGGTAGAAATCCACTTCCAAAAATATTACCATGTGCACCCATAATTTCATCACCATGGATCTTAAGAAAAAACCAGTCTTGTTTGTTTCGCAAAGAATGACTAATTTTGAAAAAAAAAATCAAAAGTATTGTTTATATAACTTATGAAAAATGGATAAAGTAAAAATATTTTTATCGTATGATTTTAAAATATTATAATTAATCAATAGTGAAAATAACTTAAACGGTACCGGGATCAATTAAAAAAAAAAAGAGTTCCATTTTCGGCCGAATAAATGGGAGTCTAAAAACAAGAATCTAGGAAAAACAACATCCGCAGCGGAGCGCGGGCACAATCCCAGTTAAAATCTCGAAACAAAGAAGAGGCTAACACGTGCGGTAGCCTTCCCCTTCGTTCAGCTAGGGTTTTTAATCAGTCTCTTCCACCTCTTTCTCGGCACCTCTTCCTCTTTTGCCTCCAGCAACAGAATCGCTTGAGATCGCCACATCCGGCGGACCCAGGATTCGAATTGGGTTCCAGATCGCAAACCGCAGGATAACAGCGATTTTGGGATTTTCGTTGCTAATAATGGGCGAGACGGGAAAGCGACCGCGCTTCCAAAGAGACTACGAGAGCGAGAGCAAGAATCAGAAGAGACGGGCTATGGACAGAGACGAAAAGAGCAGTGATGAAGTGGTTGTGTACAGAATACTTTGCCCCGATGGAGTCATCGGGAGTGTGATCGGCAAGAGTGGGAAAGTGATCAACACTATAAGGCAGGAGAGCAGGGCGAAGGTTAAGGTGGTCGACCCGTTCGCCGGTGCTAAGGATCGGGTCATCCTCGTCTATTGCTACCTCAAGGACAAGAAGGATGTGGACGTGGACGACGATTTCGATGACGACAAGCCTCTGTGCCCTGCGCAGGACGCGCTTGTCAGAGTCCACACTGCCATTGTTAGGTCTCTGGCGGCTTTCGTAGAGTCCGAGAAGAAGCGGGCCGACAGGGACGAATGCCGGATTTTGGTCCCTTCGAGTCAGTCGGCGAACGTCATCGGTAAGGCTGGAGCCACTATTAAGAGGCTGAGAAGCAAGACCAGGACGAACATCAAGGTTACCGCGAGGGATGCATCTGATCCGACTCACTCATGTGCCTTGGAGTTCGACAACTTCGTTACGGTTAGCGCACTTCTGAACCAGTTGATGCTCCTTTCTCTTTTTCCCCCCTTTTGCTAGGATTTCCTATACTACAGATGCCAGCGTCAGTCAATCGATTTTAATGTAGAAAATGGAACATTAGTTCATTCGAAACCTTCTTTTTGCGCCAAATAGAGTCAGCTGGAGTTTCTACCCTCGTCTATGACTGCATGCCTCGCCAGCTGTTGAATGCTCACCGCAACCTTTTGTTAATAGTAAATAATCCTGGGGCTTGTGGCATGATTCCAGCTAAGTTGCTTTGACTCGGAAACTAGAAGCTTTAGTTTTTTCTCTGCGTTGTTGTCATTACCAGGTTAGAACTTTCCTTTAAAGTTTATTTCTTTTGGTAGAACCTTTTGGTAGAACCTTTTGGGATGTTTCGTTGTGTAGCATGCATGATTACAAGAGTCAATTATATTTAGCTTCTGACTTGTGTTCTGGCACTTTTAACGAGTAAGACATTATTTCTTTCCAATAGATAACTGGGGAATCAGACTCAGTGAAGAAAGCGTTATATGCAATTTCTGCAATCATGTACAAGTTCACTCCTAAGGAGGAGATTCCTCTCGATACATCTGTGCCGGAAGCCCCCCCAAGCATAATTATTCCTTCAGATATTCCCATCTTCCCACCCGGTGGATATGGGAGCACTGATCCTATTATTCCAGGATCAGTTCCTCCACTCTTGGATGCTGCACATTTGTCTGAACTTCGGGGCTATGGGGATCCAGGAAGCACATGGCCGACCTATTCATCTTCTCTTCCGGTGGTTTCTTTTGGTGGCGGCTCCCAGTCTGAGGAGCTGATTGTCAGAGTTTTATGCCCCTTTGACAAGATTGGACGTGTTATTGGCAAGGGAGGAAGCACAATTAAAAGCATAAGACAGGCTAGTGGTGCTCGTATTGAGGTTGATGATTCTAAGGGTGATCGTGATGAGTGCATAATCACTGTTATAGCAACTGAGGTACTCCTTCCTTCTTTTACTTGTGGCGTTGCCTGACATGTTTTTGCAGATTTACGATGCCCATTTCTCATGCTTTTTGTTCCATATACCGGAAATCTAGAAAGCTTTCCATCAAATATTAATTGATGTTATAATCTGTACAAGTGCTCAGATGCTTAGGATACTTGTGAACTAATTATTTTCTCTTGATTTCACTATAAAGTTGTAAGATGATGCTCTTTTTAGAGCTACTTGAATAAATTGGGTCTTTCTTCCTTGCTGGATGAATAATGAATGCTCACGTCCTCAAAACTTATGATAAATGTTTCTTAGCAACTCTGACCTTGTCTGTCAGTTTTCTGTGATTTTCATTTTGGTGGTTCATATGTTCTTGATTTCACAGTGCTTGCTAGTTCCTATGCTTTGCAAGGTTTTAACTTTCCCCCTGTTATAATCGTCACATATTTTCTTGTAGTCACCTGACGACCTGAAATCGACAGCCGTTGAAGCTACTCTATTGCTTCAAGGGAAGATCAATGATGAAGATGATGACACCGTTACCATGCGGCTTCTTGTTTCATCAAAAGTGATTGGATGTATAATAGGAAAAAGTGGATCAATTATAAATGAAATTCGGAAGAGAACTAAAGCGGAAATCCGAATCTCAAAAGGCCAGAAACCGAAGAGTGCCGATTCAAGTGAGGAACTTGTTGAGGTTTGCATCTAATCTGTGCGTACTCTTTTAGATCTATTTCTATTTAGTAAACGTTCCGTATTCATCCTCTTTGACCTCTTAGGTATCGGGAGAAGTAGTTAAGGTGAGAGATGCGCTTATCCAAATTGTATTAAGGTTGCGGGAAGATGTTCTCAAAGAAAAGGATGGAGGTTATAACCCTTCTGCGGGTGCTGACTCTCGTGGCAGTGGTCATTCAGTGCCTTCTGCCTTGCCTTCAGTTCGTCCTGTTCCTTCATTGAGTTATGATCAAAAGACTGATGTAGGAAGTGGCTTGGGCATGCTCTCTTCAAGCAGCCTTTATGGATATGGATCTTTGTCGGTATGTGTTGGCATTTATGTTACACCTAGCACAATTATTGCTAATTCCGCTTCTGAAACTTTTTGATATTTCTTTTCAGGAACTTGTAAAGTTATTAAGAAATAATTGAGTGACGTGAGTTATTATATGCACTGTGTCACATTTCTTCAGGCCTGAGAATAGATTTGCACAGCCTCTTAGCAGGCATATTGATTCTTTACTCTGTGTATGATAGTCTGTTGGAGGCATTAAGAAGTTCTTAGAGAATCGCAAATGTCTTTTGTTTCTATTGAAAATGTAAATATAGATAGCAGGATCTGGTGTATCATAAGGGATTTGCCTTTTCTATGGATTATTACGTATTGGATCAAAAACAATTTTGTCCTCATCATGGTGTTTAATTGGGATGGAAATTGTCCTATTTACAAGACAGGATATGGTTGTTGTTCCTGGTAAAAAAGTTCACTGTTCTTTGCTAGGGAGCTTCTAATAGTAGGAGTGGTGGATATATATTTCTTTCTGATGTGGAATGTTTAACTGCTGAACTTCTAGTTGCGAGAGCAGCTAGTTAAGTCTCTAAAAGCTGCTGTATCTCTATATTTCACGTATTAATTAGCTTTTCTATCGTTTCTGTTCATAGATGAATGAAAGTGGCTATGGATCCTTATCGTCCTATTCATCGAAGCTGTATGGCGGGTAAGCATTTTGTCCTTTCATGTTCCATTTGAGAATTACCTCCTGTCAATTTTTACATTTCTTTTTTGTGCCTCGTAGATTGCCTCCTCCATCGACTCTCGAAATAATTATTCCTGCAGATGCTGTGGGTAAGGTGATGGGAAAAGGAGGAGCAAATATAGCCAATATTCGTAATGTAAGTGATTCAGTTTGTAATGTTACGATGCTTATGTTTGATTTTATTCCTTTTTTCACAAGTTTGTTGGATAGTATTTGATTTTACTTTGTTAAAGGGGACTATTTGATGCTTCTGAGAGAAAAACCTATGTACATAACATTACCCTTGTGGATATGAGTTATATCCACTTCATCCTTTGTTAGATTTAGTTCTATGCTTTCCTCAGTTTGTCTGAAAATGTCGTGCAAGATGTGCACGTGTCATTCTTGTTCTTATGTAGATGACATGTTTCTCCTTACATGGCCTTTCTGTTGAAGGCTGGATCTACAGAGTGAAATCAGTAATTGGAGGGCAATGTAAGATCTCCCTAATGAAATCTCTCTTTTGGTTCTAGATATCTGGAGCGATGGTAGAAATCTCTGAACCCAAATCATCTCGTGGCGATCGCATTGCTCATATATCTGGCACACCTGACCAGAAGCGCACTGCTGAAAACCTGATTCAAGCATTTATAATGGCCACTTGACGTGGAAGCTCTTCTTGGTATCTTTTGGTGATGGGAGTAACCTTCTGTGAATGTTATCTTCATAGTTCCCTTAGGTGGTTCATGCAGAGGATTAGTTTATCTCCTCTATGCTCTTCTCCTGTTACTTCCTAGCTCTGCCCAACATCCTGTGGGAAGAACATGTAGCTTGCTCTATATTTAGAGTATATAGGTTCTTCTGTGCTTTTTTTTATCTACTTGGTAACTATGGTTTCGGGCTACTTATCAGGATCTTCCTTTCCATTTCTTTTGAGCTGGTCTGGTCTTTTGTCTGGTCTTGTCAGTCACTTGTTGACTTCGCATCTTTATTCCAGTGTTTAGTACTCTGCTAACTGATTTCCAATCCAAGGATCGTTTATAGTTTTGTTCATCACTGTTCCGGTAACCATCTTCTTACTCTTAGCTTCTTCTCCATCTGTGATCCATGGTACTGTTGGTATTCATAAACACGTTTGCTATACTTCTATCTTTGATGGGAGGATATTCGTTATTGATATGATGAGGAGAGGTGCGGTATGAAGAGTACCTAGAGAATACGAATTATCTCGGCTGCAAAAATCTCTAAAAGCATTAACTTTCTCACGTCTTGATTCTGGATTTGTGTCCTTAAAAATTTTAGTTCATATCCTTATTCTGTCAATCTGAAAAATGATAATTGGTTGTCAGATCCATGTTTCATGATTCCTTGAGCAAAATTCTTCAGGATCTTCCCTGTTAGGAGCTTGTTATGCTGCGAAAGTCTCTTTACTCATCCTTGTCCTTTCGTTGCAGACTTTGCTAGATGCGGTTGTCTATCCATCTAAGACAAATCAACCATAGGACATAGGGTCTAATTATCATTATCGCATGGAATTCGTCATGCCTGCTTTCTTTTGGTGTCCTCTATTTCTTCAAACAAAAACCGATTAATGTTTACAACTGGGATGGGCTCTTCAACAAGTTTTTTCATGGTCTACGCATATAAGCTTACTTTCTTCCCTTTGGTAAGCAGAAAACCATTTTAATGATCTAGATATAGTGAATGTGGCTTGAGGTTCAGTCTTGATGAGCACCACAGAAGGGAGAAGGGATAGATTTTTCTTTTTAAAGACATCTTTCTTTTACATCGGAATTTTCTTATGGGTTTTCTGAAGACATTTTCCATCCTTTGTACTCTCTTGGAAATGAAAAAATTCTCTCCACCAGTGAAGTTTATGTAGTACCGCATGTTTTGTATTTCTGTGGAAAGTACCTTGGATCATAGTCTAGTATTGACCTTGCCCTGTTTGATTTTTCTTCAAACTGTTTTCCTTTCTCTAGAGGATTATGAAGTTTCCCTATTCCCTGCAGTTTGCTGATATTTTGACTTATTTTTTGTGACATTTTTTAGCGTACCTTGAATAAGAATTGTTCCATGAATCACTAAGTGTTTTGTCTCTATGTTTGGATTCGGTTAAAAGGGATCTTTTGAAGTTGGTCGCACTACATTTTGTTAAGCTTCTTGATGGTGAACCCTTGTGCGAGAATGCTTGAGGCACCGGTGTGAGAACATGCTAAGCTGATCCTGACCTAGTTACAAATCAGTTTTGGGGAGACTTTTGGTTCCCAGATTATCAGAAAGACGTATGGAACCACTTGAAAATATAACATCCAACAAACATGAGTTAAACCAATTTAGTACCTAGGTAGTTCTTTGATGCACCCGAGGAGCGGTGCTTGGGTTTGGTTCATCGGTCTTTCTTTCAGCTTGGTCAATTTTCTTCCATGGACTCATTCTACTCAATTTCTGTTTTATTGATTGCTCGTATTCACTACTCCACAAGAAACCTACCCCATATCTGTTCTTTCACTAAGTACGATCAGCTATATGAATTCTTAAACTGTCATGCTTTACTGACGGCGAATGGGGTCAGCTATGGGAAGTCTTTTATTCCATCTTGGTTACTCATTCCTAAGTTTGTTGTGTATCTACAGTTAGTGATCTTTCTTCGCAAAACTCTGCCCATGTGGTCCAATCAGCTGTAGGTCATCATTTATTTAGTTCAAACCACCTCACGTGTACAAACCACCAACTTTTCCTTGAATATGCTTTTCTAAATTTGATATTATCTTTAGTGCTTACTCTTCTGCCTGAGTATTCTAATCTCCATTACGTTCAGTATGCAGATAGTTGTGCGACATAAATCGTAAAGCATCCTAAACTCATTGTTGTCCTACAGAAGTTTCTTTGAAAATGAATGGCATTTTCTGATTACCATTAGATAGGTTTGTCTTTTCTGCTTCTCTTCTTTTAGTCACATCTGCTTCTGTTTTTTGTAACCTTTTTCAAATGAATTTTAGCTGTCAGAATTTGTCGGTCCTTGGTACCAGTAGGTCTCATTGTTTTACCATCACAGAGTATGAATCTCTTCTTTGACTGAATTTTCGTTCCATGTACTTCGTTGTAGGTTAATTAAAACAAGAGCCATTAGATTTCAAAGTATTGCCTTTCACTCAAAATTCTGAACTTCTCATTTTTCATACTCTTACATGCATGTATTGAAGGAATTGGAGGGAAGTGAGGGAAATGGTTACCTAGAAATATTTTATATTCCTTGCTTGGATGATTTATCCACAGATTAGAAAGAAATGGGGGAACTTATTTTTGTTTGGCCACCATTAGTTTCCTTCCTACAATGGAAGGCTTGGGAGGCAAATTAACTTTCAGAGAATTTTTTGGCAAAATACGGTCATTTACTTTGTTTTCAAAACAAATAAGAGGCAGGTTACTTAATAGATTCAATTAAGTTTGATTCCCTCTCCGTCTTCCTTTTAATGCATATCTAAACAAATGAGGAAAATTTGAATTTCTTTTTTGTGCTCTTCTTTCCATTTTATTTTCCTTTCCCAGATTCAGACATCGAAGAAATGGTCATCTAAAAAAAAGAATTCCCTTGTTTTGGATGATTTTTGAAAAAGTAAATAGAAGAAAATGGGGAGAATTATTTATCTTTGCCACCATTAATTTGCTTCCAACACCGGAAGGCTGGGGAGGCAAATTAACTATCAGAGATTTATTTATTTTTTTGGCTAAATGTTGTCCTTTATTTTGTTCTCAACACAAATAAGAGAGGTTACTATAGAGATTCAATTTCATTTTTTTCCCTTCATGTCTTCCTTTCAACTAAATTACAATCTTATCGTCTTTCCATTTCGTTTATTTCCCTTATGTTCATCTCCCCCTCACTTAGGTTCAAAATTTGCGAGTAGTTGTATAAGTCAATAATGTTAGTAATACTATCGAGAGGAGTCGAATTGAGAGGCAATATGAGAAGTTGTTTATTCTTAAACTGCTTGGCCATGCTCTTTCAACAAGGGAATAGATGTGCATGCTTGTCCTCTGGGCTTCATAAAGTTTTCACTTTGTTTTTGTGTAGGGTTTATACCATGAAAAAACCAAAACTAGTATACCTGTGACAAATTTACCCCAAATTATTTTTTTGACCACGAAAAACCCCAAACTGGTACAGTTGTGACAAATTTATCCCAAACTATTTTTTTGACTACGAAAAACCCCAAACTGGTGTATCTGTGAGAAATTTTACCCGTTGTTAAATTATGTTAATACCACGAAAAATTTCAAATTAATACATATATGACAAACAGAGGATAAAAATCCCAAACTGCTACATCCATCTATTGCCATGTGTCATAAATTAGCACTTTAATGGTTAGATTTAACGAAAACTAACGGAGGGTAAATTTATCACAAATATAGCAGTTTGGGGTTTTCTGTGACAAAAAATAGTTTAGGATAAATTTGTCATATGTGTACTAGCTTGAGATTTTTTGTGGTATTAACGCTTTTGTTTATTGCATGTGCTGGAGTTCTCTGCTCAGCTATTGCACATCTTTTGTCACGTCTGATTGCAGATTTGGACATTGAAGGATTCCTTGTATGAAAATGTCAACCGAGTTCACGTGTCTACATGCACTATAGTTTAGCTAACCTAGGCTGTCTAACTTGGAGAAATGCCTTATTCTTTTCCCTTTCAAGATTATTGTTCCTATTTACATTGTTAACTCAATGCAGCCACTTTCTATTTCGAGTTTGTGCCAGATGTTATGCGACATTTTAGTGTTGCTCACCATCTGGTTTTGGATTTATTATCATCCTCAAGTATAATCTGATGCCCCGGCATATTTTATGGTTCTTCTGGTCACGGTTGGGACTAATGTGTATCTCTACGTAGAACTCTGTTCAACTGCAAACTCCTTGGTTTTCCTTTCTATTGTGGCTAGTTGTCTTATCCTCTTCTAGTATTTGTTCCATTGTTGATCTCCTCATTTGCATCTAAGTGTTCTTTGTTGGATTCAGTGAATATCTCTCTCTCTCTCTCTCGGTTCATTTGTGTCTTCTTGTGCCTATTCTGGAATTGTTTCTGGAGGTGGTGAGTTTGGGTGGAGGACAGCCTGCTGGAAGAGGTGGAGTAGCAATAGCAGTTGATGAACTTGGTGATGGTTTTTAAGGAGAAGATATACTTGATTATTATTTGCAATGTGTCCTGGAAAAATGTGAGGTGTGGAATATGTACTGCCTAATTCTTGGTCTTTGTATAAGATCTGAGATGTAAGTGTTATGTATCTGTCATGTCAAACTAGTCGACAAAATATGGTTTGCTAGGTTTTGACAAATGGTGATGTTATTTATAATGTGATAAACAGATACACGTCTTTGGCTTAGCTGGTTGTGTCACTCTATCTTATACCTTCTCTGTCACATTAGAAGCGTCCTTGGGAGACTGCTTGGTTGGTTGAAACTGAATATCTGCGAGAGTTTAGAGGCCTGGTTGTTGGAGGAAGAATTCTTACGCATTGTTAGTGTGGTTGGCTTGCTGCTGGTTTCATTGAAGTTAAGAATATTATGTGCGCAGTAATCACACCAAATCTCTGTTTCCCTATATGTTGTCCTAAATGTTTTTTTCATTAGAGATATAGTGTGCTCATGGGGATATAACTGGGAAGTTTGTTGTAGCATAGCTTTTCCTGTTTCTTATACCGGTGAGGCTCTCTGCTTGAGAATATTATTTATAGTAGTTTGCATTCCCCATGTGGTGGTGCTTTGCCATGGCTCTTCTCAACCAGAACTTGGGATTTTTGTGTTAATTTCTTCTGGTCCCATTTTTATTCTGTGAGTGATTCAACCCACTTAGTGGTTTGCTGAAAGTTTTCTGGAACTTCATGGAATGACAAGAAGACATAGTGATCGCTAATCATTTCCGAGTTGTGGGTGTAGGCATGAGATGATCTGCGGTTTCATTGTGTGTTGGGTGCCATGCAAGGTTTGTCCCGGGTGTAGGAGACTTAATGTAGACTAGACATCTCTAACGATGTAGGAGAATGACAGCAATCGGAGACACCAGCAACATTGGGGAAAATATATCAGCGACCCTTTAATCCTACCTTAGGTTGTACGATTGGTCGAGCTTGTCAAACCAATCTCGAGCATTGAGTCAATAGTTCGTTCGAGCTTTCGTTAAAGGCTCGAATGTTGAGTTCATGGGCCACGTCAAGTTGAGATTACTACCATGTTGACTTCGGCTTGATTGGATCACCTACTGTGAAATCTCTTGAAGAGCATTGTATTGATTACAAAAGGACAGACATTTGAGCAATAGTGGGCTACTCATTCCTCGGAGAAATGGTAGACCAAAAAGAATTCAGTTCAATTTGGACGTGACTATTATTAATATGTTCCACGAATTTAAACATTTACAAATTCAGCTGCTAGACAAGTTTGACAATAAGATTTAATTAATAAGTGTTTCAAGACGTTTATGAAATAATGAGTTAAAGAAACGTTACAGTTTATATAACTCGTTACTTTTCTGGTGTTATATTTATTCAACTTATCAAACATAACAAAAGTTTCCTTATTACAAATACATGCTTAACATATACCTTAGAGGCACACATTCAAGGCTCCTTCAAAAAGACATACGTTCTTTTACCATGCACGGCATGCCATAATTCTCTCCTGCGAAACTCAAAACCTCAACTTGTCAGGGGTCTTTATATATGCTCGATGATATGATTTTTTTAATTGATATTTGAGTGAATTTCAATCACTTATCGTGAGCCTTTCGAATTTTTGTGTATTGAAATCGCTTAAAGATTATAAGAAATAAATGTGTTTATGATCTCTACAATGGATAAGGAAATCCTATGGAAGTTTTACGGATATATTGATGTAAAGTAACATATTAATTTTTACTAAAAAAATTTCAACTAAGAGTTTGAAGTGATTTTATTTTCTTAAATAAGATATGAAGTGAATATTGTTTCAAATAAACAAATGAACTTCGACAAAAAAAAACACATAAAGAAAGGAATTTTTGTTATTTTCTTTTATTGATTTCTTTTTTCCTTTTTAATTTTTTTCCATTTGTTTATTTGCCCTCTGCTCAGCGAGTGACCCCTCATTAGCCATTTGCAAACCTCGTCCAAATTTGATGGGGCGTCCCTTGCGGCCGTTGAGGGGCCCTCGCGGTCATTGAGGCGCTAAGATCGCTCCTTTTTTAGGTCTGGGGAAATGAGTTTCAGTATCCACGGTTGGTTAGGCCAAGCCTTAAGATGATGTCATTAAGGTCGTACTATTGCTAAGGGTTTGGAAGAGAGCTTTGAAGCTAAGAGAATAAGGGAGATGTAGAAGGCCACCTGTGAGGGATGCGTCGCCTCGGCTCGATGAGGCCGCAAGGTGAGGTGAGCCCTTCTTGGCCCCAGGCAAGGGTAGCCCTCTCCAGATTTGGGAGAGGGCCACTTGCAGCAACAAGGGAAAAAAAATGAAACGAGAAAAAAGAAAAAAAAGGTGCTAATGAAAAATAGGGTAGGCTTTTTTATTTTTAAGTAAAATGAGCACTTCTTGACTTTATTTAAAATAAATTTCACTTTAAACTTTTATTTAAAAATATCAGATGTCCTTATTTGGAAATTTAATTTATTTTTTTACGGCTTTTGTTGTATTTGGTTGCGTTACGTAGGAGGCGTTCCAAATTCTGCGTACGGGTGGCTACCGTACACGCATCGTGATGTTGAAGCCGCTCCTTTCCTTTACCCTGGCCTCTCCATCCTCGTGGACTCGACAAGAATACAACGCTGGTTTTTCTGTTGATTGCTGCTTCAAAACTCCTCTCTCTACCGTCGTGACACTCGACGTGAATCTGAGCTGCTTTTCGGATCTGAAGTACTGATTCCGTGGTGGGTAGTCATCTTTGGTGCTTGTGTTTCAATTTCGAGGTTGCATATAAGTCTGAATCTCTCTCGACGCAAAGCAAAGAATACTTCACAGGCTCAAACATTTTTGGTTGATTGGCCCTGGTTTTGCTGCTCACCTGACGGAATAGCTTCGAGTTTCATTCTTATTGTTTTTGTAGAGTTTCTGACGTGTTTATCCTCTCTTTCTTCTTTTAAAGAACATTTTTTTGGGTGATTAACTGATTGTAATTGATGTTAAGGCATTATCATTCATACAATTAGTGCAATCAATGATTTAGATTCTGAATGTTGGTTTAGGAGAAGGGGCTACACGAGAAGACAGTGAGAAGCTACGGGTTTAGTGGTTTTCATCCTATGTACTCGTCCCCCTTAAGATACCAAGGGCCTGTTTATTGGCGCGCCTGCTTCTCTAATTCATGTTCTTTTATTCCAGGGAACAGAAAAAGAACAGTTAGTTCTTCTAGTCTTGAGAATAGATTGGTGACTAAGGAACAGATTTGAAAAAGAAACATGAAGAAAAAAAAATAACCTACTTCTCTGTTCTCAGGAACAGAATTACAAAAAAAAAAAAGAACATTTGTGCTCAGAAATTGTTTCCAGGAGCACAATTGTTATCAAACAGGCCCTAATTGGGTTGAGTCAATCTTGAGTAGTTTGGTCCCTGCTGAGCTCAAGCACAGAGTCTAATTTAGGGTTAGAAGTCTTGTTGAACTTTCGAGTTTCGAGTTCTTGAGTCCTATCCTGTTGAGATTTCAACTATATTTGCCGACTTGACTGGATTTAGTTACTGATAGCCTGATGATCTCTTGGAAATCATGTATTTGTGGTTGCACCAAAACTGTTAAGACTCCATGAAATATTGAGAGTAATGGTTTGTTCGGTTTGTGGGGTTCATTGTGTCCATCCTCTTTTTATTTTTGTTTCTTTTTATGAATTGATGTTACTGTGATCCACGGTGCCTTACTGCAAAGCTCATTGTGCAATTTAGTGCCAGTTACTTCAGATAAGGATTCGCCTGTTCTTGTTTTCTTGGTAGGTTATGTATATATTGTTGTAACACCTAAATGATTGGTTCCGAGTATTTCAGAAATCAGATGAAAGAGCTGTTTAAGCATTAAGCATGATGATCTGACTTTTTTAGGCCCGACTTTTGAGTACTACAAATTAGTGCTTATGTTATTCTCTGTTTTTGTTCTCTAGATAAGTGCTAAATAAGCACATTAACATGGAAGAACATAGGGTGGATACACCAGTTCCAGTAGGAAACCCAGAAGGATCTGATATTAACTCATCTAGCTCAGATTATGTGTCCCGGGTGAGGAATTTGTTGTTTCGTCGAATTCTGGTGGGGATTAAAGATGGCCGGTTTTTCTTGGGTGCATTCCACTGCATTGACAAGCAAGGGAACATTATTCTTCAAGATGCAGTTGAGTATCGCAGCACTCGACGCTCTTCTCCTTCTCCAATGGAACAGCGTTGCCTGGGTTTAATTCTCATACCCTCATCTTGTCGTACCTCTTGCCATGTGGATTGCTCTATCGAGGAAAAGTTGTCATTGCTTTCACTAAATCAATAGAGACCAGCTATTTGGAAAACAGAGGTGCTTGTAGATAGGGGAGAACAGGAGTTGTTGTGCATCATAGCTTAGCAAAGACAAGCGTAGATGTAACCGTTGTTTGAAGAACACATGGTGGTGGAACTCTATTACAGGCGGAGGTTTCATGGTTGCCCTGCCCCGGCTCCCTGTTCCTTATAGGGTCGGTGCGTAGACTTGGTGAAATATGGCCATCATCAACATTCTATCGTCAAAATGAGGGAAAAAAGTCCAGTTGGTTTGACTTTGGCGGTCACGATTTCCTAGTGATTTTGTTGAGAAAGGGGATTTCCTTCCTGATTTTCGTAACTTTTGATGAATTCATTTGCTTTACCTCTCAGGCTTGGCATGGCATGTTAATTCTGTGTCATATGATAGCCAACCAATTCGCCAAAACTATCAGTGGGGTTGTCATGCCTTTTCATTTCTATTGCAATTAAGTTTTTGACTTTGACAGCACATATTACCTGAAGAAATGGCGCCTAAGATGTCTTAGGCTTTTGCTGGAATGGTTCACACATACTGCGGAAAGAAGTGAATTTGTCCATCTAAAGCTTTAGCCCTGGTACTCAATTCTGTGAACTTTGGTAAGTCAGCGGTTTTTTCTCATTGGATCATCTTTAGTTTGCAGTCCTTTCCGTAGCGTCATGTAATGGAATCATCGGGGTCAGTAAACATCTAGTTCCTGGTCATGGTGAATGATTTCTCATGCTCCCTGCGGTTTTGGTGACCATGGCATATAAATAGATGGGGAAGTTACTGATAGCATAATAACATTGGGCTATACTATTCATCTCACTTGGAGCTGCACAGTGAGAGTAAATGGCTGTCTTTTGTTGCATCGAACTTATGTTGTAGGTTCACAGCAAACATGAATGCGCACATATTCATAAGAAAGAGAGATTTCTGTTCTGCAGTAATTGTCCATGCTTATAGAATGCTAAAACTTGCCTCTGCTGATGTTCCCTCTAAGAGCTTTTCCTTTGTCATTGGATGCCTACGCATTTTAAGATACTTATGTTGAGGACTTCCATGAATAATTATCTAAGGAAAGGATGTTTGGAAAACAGAAAAGAGTTTGAAGGAACATTTGATAACCACCAAGTTTGTTGACTTAGTGGTGAAGAGGTCACTTGTCTTTCATGAGCTCACGAACTTAATCCATGTCGGGAGCAAATCTCTGAGGAGCTCATGCATATTTTCTTGGCTTGGCATACCTCTCGTGGAAGGACTCCATGGTTGCTAACTTCTTAATACGACCGCAGTGGTTGGCTCGCTAACATCGGATGCTCAGGTTAGGAGGTGGCGCGGAGTAATTATGTCTCAAACCGAACGTTTCATAGTGGGTGTGAGACTCTGATGGTAGCATTGCGGAATAACGCTAATCACTCTTCCCACCTTTTTAATTATTTCTTCAGTTTACTAATGACCTCTCCCATAACACCGGATTAAGTTTAACACCAGTGGGGCCCCTAAAGGCAATCCTGAAATGGATTCTTGGAGTGTCATGTTACCAATGGATTTTTGGAGAGTGATGGACATAATCTTGAAGGACGGAAGTCTTCTTAGAGATGCATATTTACTGATTCAAAAGAACGAACATCTACTCTTACAGCGGCAGATCAAAATCCAACACATTCAGGGAAGGAAATGGATGTGCCGCGACTACCTTTCCTAATTGAGCTTGTTCCCATAACTGCGTATTCGAGCATTTTGTTCCACCTCCACCTGTAGTTCAACTTTTGCTTTTGGTAGAAAAGATGAATGTTATTTCTCCTAAAGTTCCTCGAGTTTTAACTTAATTTTTCTTAGTAAGACACCTAAACGATGGATCTAATGTCTGTGGTCCTTGCTCAAGACCTTAAGCCCGAGCTTAATTGAAATATGCTGATACTTGGTATTGACAAACCACGTACTCCTAGGCTTCTATTAGTGTCTCTACGCAGCTTGGTTTTTTCCAGATTTGCTAGAGTTTTTCTTCCAGAACTTGAACTGCAATGCGCTATGCTCCAACATCTTCTCCACCTCCTCAATTGGGAGCCCCTTTGTTTCCGGCACATAAATCAGAACAAAGATCAATGCCCCCACCGATATCACGCCAAATATTAGGAATGTCCACGAGGTCCCGATCGCTTGTGTCAGAGACAGGAAGGACTGTGCGACGATGAGGTTCGAGATCCAATTCGCCGTGGCTGCTATCCCTCCGCAAACCCCTCGGAACCTGAGAGGGTAGATCTCAGAGTTGACGATCCAAGGCACGGTGCCCATCCCAGGAGAGAAGAATATGATGTACAAGGCTAGGCCGACAAGTGCGAGCCACCCATACTTGCTCGGGCAGCCCCTCGTGTACCACAGCCGGTCCTCTGCATGGCACATATCCTTCACGGTGTCGTTCGAGATTAAACATGCCCCCGGAAACATCTGCAATAATGTAATATGAATTGTTTTGATTAGCCACAAGAAGAGGTGGCAAAATGGGTCAAGAACCCATATTCTAATCAATGTTCAAGAATGTAGGTCATAAATGAATTGTTTGACAAATTTAAATGGGTCACTACTGAGTTACTGGGAACTTTATGTGTCTTATATGAATTTTAATGGGTCATAAAAATATTTTTTGATCTTTTTTTTATTAAAAAAAATTCTATTTTTAAAATTTTTGTTTTTATTTTTGTAAAATGGATCGGGTCGGTTATGGATTGGATCGAGTGTAGATCATCAGATTTATACTACACGAAAATAGGTTAATATGGATCGGACCTTATTTTACTCAATCTAACTTACCAGTTTGACACCTCTAGCTACAAAATTCAAGAGTCCCGTAACGATGGACACAAAGACGTGTGAGCAATTGGTGATTTACCTTATTAGCAGACGAAGCGCAAAACCCACAATCAGGAGAAGAGGCCTTCAAACATGTCATGCAGTCCCAAGACGAGGCGTTTTTCGCCGAACCGTAGTCTGGGCACGTGTAGCTCGCAAAGTGAGAAGTTGCAGCCTGGCTCACCAGCGGCGAGTGAGAACTTGTCTCATGAAAAACTGCGGACAAAAGTCCGAGAGATATTATCACCCCGAACAGACTGATCACGAGAAGTTTCTTCCTCCCGGTTCTGTCGATGAAGTATATGCTCACAACAGAACCAAATGCATTGAGCCCGGCCGTGACGAGTGAAAGAAGCAACGCGGTTCGGTTAGAAGCAAATCCGGCCAACTGAATAATCGTGGGGCTGTAATACATGACCGTGTTTATTCCCACGAATTGCTGGAAGACCTGAAGTCCGACCCCGGCAAGTAGCCCCCTCCTCACTGTTCTTGTCTTCAGTAACTTCATGATGTTTATCTTCTCGGAAGATCCTGTGTCTCGGATCTCGGATTCAACGGATTCTTTGAGATCTTGTATCTCTCTGTCCACTTCATTGGCAGTGTAGATTTTCCTTAGTATGGCTATGGCTTCTTCTTCCCTTCCCTTCATCAAAATGCGTAGAGGGTTTGTTAGACAACTAACTGAAGATTAGATTACATAGAAAACAGGGGAATTGTAGTGATTGTCAAATAACCCTGCGAAAAAGCCAACGGGGGGATTCCGGGAGCAGAAGCATGAGGATGAACTGCAATAGGGCTGGAATTCCGGCAACTCCGAGCATCCACCGCCACGTTCCTCGAGCCTGTGTCGTCCAGAATCGACAAAAAGTTATTTTAAAAACCAACACTTTACCTTAGGCCTAAGTTTTCCCATCATGGTTGTGTAATGATGCATAGATTCTGTTTGTCTGAATTTGTTTCTTGAAAAACTAATCTTCCTCATCCTTTCCTGAAGTCGAAATTCATCTAAGAAGTCCCTTTCATGTATTTTCTCACCTTGGTGAAGGCCAAGTTGATCAGGTAAGACAGAAATTGGCCACCAGTGATGAGGAACCCGTTGGTGCTAACGAGGGCCCCGCGGATTTTTGCTGGAGATGCTTCCGAAATGTACAGCGGGGATGTCATCGATGCCATGCCGACCCCAAGCCCGACGAAGACTCGGCCAATTATCAAGAGAGCTGGATTCGGAGCAGAAGCCATAATAATTGCTCCAATGAAGAAGAGGAAATCCGCAGTCAGGATGGCGCATCGCCGTCCTAACTGATCGTTCATCCATCCACCGACCGCAGCCCCGATGATCGCGCCAGCTACCGCCATGCTCACTATACTTTCCTGTTGCACGTAAAGCCGCCATGGTAGGGAAAAAAGCATGTGTTATTACAACACTTAATTTCCTGCTTTAAGGTGTCATCATTCTAGTATCTGAGAGTTGGTGCAATGCTCAGTTCAGTGCTAGTGCCATGACCAAAGAATTAAAACAGAGGCGGCAAGTTGGATTGAGATTTTCTCCGCCTGGAAAGGGTCATGCCACAAGGTAAACCCAGTTTTTCAATTTTACTACAGTTTAAAGAAGTAAAAGATAAGGGAAAAGTATAAAACGAAAAGAAATTTACAGCAGTAAAAAGTACATGGTTCAGAGGTTCTCAACACGACACATTGGATTATGAACACTTGATGTAGTTAAATAAATATAAACCAATTTTAATCTCCCCCTCCCCCGGGCCCTCACTTTTTTTATAATCAATTCATCATAAAAATAGAGAGAGAAGTGTAAAAAAAATCATAAACCTATTGCATTAGTGTCAATTCAATCATAAACATTTTTTGATACTAATTCAGTCCTAAACATTTTGCATTGATACAAATTAAATCCTAAATTTTTTTATTGGTGCTAATTCAATCATAGACCTTTTTCATTGGTGCCATTTCAATCGCAAATATTTTGTTTTTATACCAATTAAGTTAATCCGATCAATTTTAACAGAAAATTAATGACATGGACATCGTTTGTCCTACATGGCCTTTGACTTATATATTGAATAATTTTTAAGCATGTTTTGGTTTTTTCAATATATTTTTTTAAAAGTTTATTTAATTATGAAAAAAATATTAAAAATTTCACGTTAGTGCTAGCGTGTCACGTGGGATTATTAATATCCACGTTAGCAATTTTTGGCTAAAATTGACCAAATTGACTCAATTGGCATAAGTACAAAAAATTTAGGATTGAATTAGCACTAATGTAAAAGTTTTAGGACTGAATTGACATCAATAAAATATTTATAACTGAATTGACACTAGTGCAATATGATCTGATTTTTTGACACATTTCCTAAAAAATAGATGCACCAAACGCAAGCAAAGATGAACCGTCAAACCTAGGCTGAGCCCAAAGAGCCCAAGAAGGTATCTGATGTCTTCGATCCGAAACTACTTGGCCCAAGTAGGCTTGGAGGCTGGTTCGGCTTGGCAAAATTGAGATCTTGTTCATGTGTACGGTGCTCTTAGAAATCAAAAGCTAATATTTACGTTTAAGAAGTAAATAGAAGATTCTCCCTCCTTTTTGGGTATTTTTATTGTGTTTTTCTTTTTTCTTTTTTTTTGTGGGGTAAGCTAGATGGATGTAAGCAATAAAATATAAAAGACGAGTTGTGTATCGACAGGATCTCAATAATAGATGAGAGATCGTGTGAGAATCAGTCAAAACATAATTAGTAATGAGGCTGAGCATTAAAACATTTTACAGAAATAGTTCTCTAGAAAAGTTAATGTTTTCTTTTTGACCTGAAAACTTGTTTGATCAAATGATTCCAGAAGATCAATTTATCACTTATGTGCTACAACAAGCATGACTCTTTATTTTGGGGAAAAGAAAATTATATAATAGTTTTAACCCCAAAGAACCATTAAAATTTTTTTTTTGGTATACCTATTCATAAGTCGGACAAGATCATCTTATCTTGCGAGTGACGGCTGCATTTGGACTTGCTAGCAACGATGGCAAAGGATAAGATCAAGAAAATTTGAGCGGTCAACACAAGACAAGCAAAGATGGTTCTAACTTAACTCCTACTAGACGACAGCATTTGCCCAAGGAGCCTTGAAAACATGTATATTACTATTCATACGGCCTAGTTCTCTAAGAAAACCTCCAAATCTAGGTTCTATTTTAATTTCGTTTTGAAACAGTATTTTTATCTATTTGAAAGAAAAAAAAAATCCTTCCAATCAAGTCTCAAAACTACTCAAACATTCAAAGATATATATACCGCTGATTTTTTCGTATTGAATAATTCGATAATCTTGAAGAGCACCCATGACAATCTATAGGCGCGTGGGGAAATACGGGATTAGAGTGAAAGTCGGGATCTTTTTTAGATAGAGAAAAAGTTTAGGACAAAATTAAAATTGCATCTAAGTTGGTTGTTTTTTTAGGGTTTTACGTTTAGTCTCGATTCATACCATAGTGACAAAGATGAGGAGAGAGAACGGGAGAAGAAAAATAATGATACCACTATCGGATATAATTTCTTTACAAAAGACAAATAGTAGGTATGAAATTAGTATTTACCTGAAGCACAGTCTCTCTGTCCACAGACTTGAAATCATCTCTAATGTACAAAAGTGCACCGGATATGACTCCTGTGTGATTAACAGACAAAACAAGGATTAATCCAATTTAATCCTCATTTGACGCAAACTTTAGTATTTAAACTTCAAAAGGGCGTGTTGGGTCTGGATCAATATTCTTATTTTATGCCTTTTGCAACTGAATAAAATCATCTGAAATTCCTCATTTCTTGGATCTGTAGCTGTGGGGAGAGAGAGAGAGAGAGATCAGTGTCTTTTTCCATGAGTTTAAGTGAAGATGAGACAGGGAGAAAGAGAAACCAGTGTCGTAGCCGAAGAGGAGGCCACCGATTCCGGCAGAGAAAGCGAGGCGAAGAACGTAAGGATTCTTCCATGCGAGAGAGAAGCACTCTCTGAAAGCTGACGCATCTGCTCCTTCTGGGTTGATCCCTCCTTCCATACTCTCTCTCCCTCCGGATGGCTTCTTTGACTGTCTACTTGTTGTGGTTCAAAGTGGTAGAACGAGCATATCCGGGAGAGAGAGAGAGAGAGAGAGGGCACTATATATACTAGTGTATGAACCGAACTAAAAATCGAACAAAATCCATGTATTTCGGTTCAATATGTTCTTTAATTACGATACTGAAAAATAACCAATTTTTTTATTTAGTTTATTTTGAGTCAGTTTGGCTAGTCAATATTTTGAAAAAAAAAAAAAAAGGACCAGTCAACATAGTTGCTTCAAGTTCAACCCCCAGCGCCAATAAAAAAAATTCAAATAAAATAAAGACAAAGAATAAAGAAGATCCTTTTTTCTTGGCCTGAAAATATGTCCTCGTGTCCTCCCAACACGACTTTTTTTTTTTTTTGTTCACATCCAACACGACTTCAAAGCCTCACTTTTCTTGTTAATGATGTGTGGTGATTATTGATAAATAAATACATGATTACATACTTCTAGAACCAACTCTCATCCTCTACGTATACTAGACTCTGGCCCTGTTTAACTTGTATTCTTCAGTTAGTTAGTTAACCTGATGATTGCGTTAAGGTTGTATGGCCTCTCGTCTTACCTTTAAAGTCATCATCATACTTTGGTAGGTCATCAAAGAAAACTAATGAGAAAAATTAGATAGACTTAACTGCGATTGCTAGCTAATTGTGTCTCCTGATGAATCGTTTCATAAAGCAAGATTTGCAGGATATTCTTCGCCGTAACGGTACTTATAGGAAGGACATCGGCAATTGACACTGAACGAAAACTATGTCGAGTACATGCAACTTAACATATCATGAACAAACTCAGTAAAAGTAAGGACAAATGTTGCAATTTTTTCTGAAGTAATGAGATGACGCGTCTTCCACGGGAGATTTAAGTAGGTTCAATGCCTTATCAGCTTTTTAGGATCTGTATTTGAACCAATAGAAGAGAGGAGGTATGAATCGTCAGTTATTTGAAAAAAAAAATGTAAGGAAAATGGTTATCCTGTCTCATTTTTTTTTCCTGAAGATGGCTTTTGATTTCAGGCACTTTTTTTCCTTCAAATTGAACTTGTTTGAAACGAATGAAAGAAGTCCAAGATGAAAAAGATTGGGGCACATTATTAATCTTATTACAACGAGTAAGTAAAATAAATGATAAGGTGGATGATCTCAGTTATCTTATCTGTCTAGTTGAATTATTCGTAAAGAGTTTGATTAAAACCTAATTTTTGACAAATCATGACCCGACAAATCACGTGCAAGAATCCTAACGAGGGATATCTGTACTTGAGGATGTCTTGGCGCTAGCATGGAAGGGTCGAGAAGCACAAAGCGGACCACAACTTTTTTCTTTTCTTGGACCAACCATCTTCACACGGTCAATCATACATCGGACCATCTAGAGATAGCACGTGGCAACAAATAGGGATGATCGGTTTTAGAATGAATGGTTTCTAGTTTAGAATCGTGAATTGCTCGCTAGGAGCCGATTCTGCAAAATGCGAACCATAAATCACCAACTCGTTTCATAGATTCATCTGAAAACCGAACCATCGGTCTAGTCCGATTTCCGATCAAATCCGATTCCCACTTGGATCCTGATTATTGTCCTACCAAGCACCAATATTAATTAAAACGGGAAGGGAACCATCCAAAATCAGGAGATCGCTATTCAAGATGTATCAATAATCAACTGTTTCAGCACTAGCCCACGTTACCACGACAATCAAAATCTCACTTAACTTTCTATTATCTTGGCTTCTTGATGGTCTGCCTCCTATAGGGCATCATCAACACTAGACTCAAATTGCACCTTCTTATAGATGCACGACGTTATATTGCAAAGTTCATGAAAAAACCACTGGCAAAGTTTTTATCAATGAGTTTCCTCATCTATGGCTAGTAAGAATAATTATCAACTGATTGCATTTTAATTCCTAGGTCTTCATCTTTCTCGTAATCTTTATTGCATCAACCAAATTACATAAAATAGGTATTAGAATAGAGGACTCTCCAAACTTGTAGCATTCACTGATAAAAGATTCAGCCATAAATATGAGGACATAATGGGACAAAATTCATCCTTATAAGCCATGATAAATTAGAGTTTTTAATTAGAATTGAATCTCACCGTCACCAGAAAGCAAAATATGCCATCAACATAATTTTTTTCATTTTTTGGACTCGGACTCCAGGGGTACGGTAACTCTCCAGAAAAAACGTTTCTGAAAACAGAAACGTGTATGATAAAAAAATATTCTAAAAATGTTTTGAGAACACTTAAAAAATATATTTTTTTAACAAAAATCATAAGCAACAAATAATTTTTTTTGTGTTCCGGAACACGTTTTAGAAAACATTTTGAAACACATTTTACAAAGTGTTCCCTCACGCAACAGGCCTCTGTTCCAAAACCCTCTCTTACGCTCTCTTCTGAAGACACTAGTCCTCCTCCTTATTCGTCGAAAGCCGATGCCTTCGTCAACCAGATAAAGCCGCTGCTTCTCCGGTGAGTCTCCACCACTTCTTCATCTTCTTCATCATCTTCTTGGCAACGCGGCACCAGGCGAGCTTGCACGAGCCTCTTAGATCTGGGCGGGGCTCGGTCTCGCGTCACGATCGTGAGGCTGACCCGTGCCATCTCCGGCCGGACTTCGACTTCGAGAGGCAATAGCACGAGTCGGCCTCTCGCGGACCTCGCCCTCCCCGTGCGAGGCCGAGCCCCTCTCAGATCTGGGCAGAGCTCGGTTGAGTGACCTACCTAGGGGTCGGCCTCGCGCTTGCCACGCGAATTCGAGCCTGCTTAGATCTGAGCATCACCCTGGTGTTCGTTGCGTGAAATGTGTTTCCCTTTTTGTTGGATTTGCTGGTAGTGTATCAATTGTCTCAATATTTCTTCGTTTCCTTTTGCAAATTCGGATGCAACTGAGGCGTTTGATAAAAAGCATGCTTGAAGGTGTGTCACAGCTGGGTTTCTTCTATTTATAGTGTAAAATAATGTCGACGAATCATATGAATAAACTGAGATCTGTTGGTGCTTTCGACAAAAAAAAAACTAAGATCTATTGGTGCACTCAATTATTTTGGTGAACTTTTCAAGTTGCAAGTTTCCCATTTGATGAATATGGATCCTTGAGCTGTCCCTGTTTTTGTTCTTTCCAAATGCTTTACTGAGGCATATTGAAGTAGCACTCTAAGACTAATTAAGGAGACACCTCACTCTGGAACTAAAGCAAAGGATTTTCATCAAACAAGAATAACTTCTGGGAGGCACAAAGGGGGCTGAGGCTAAATTTATGATTGAGCTAATAATTCTAACGCATCAAAAGGGGAGGGAAGGAACTTTGCATATATGATATCGCCAAACGAAAAAGAACGCGGGAACAAAAGACGGCAATGATGCTGAAAGGCTCCCAAGGCATACTTGCGGATTTCTTCATTTGTCTTTGCCTTTGTTTATGTAGCTCTCTCCAGTCGTGTAGTCTACTAATATATCTGTAACGTATAGGAGATTCATGTATAGTTCTATTCCTCTATTTATCTTATCCATATATCTTTGTTGCTGGTTTCACCTGATATTGTTATTAGAACAAAAAATTGCTTCAGAGTTAAATGTTGCGTCTTATGTGCTTACCCTTAACCACTTGCCTTCATCTGCTGTCAACAACGAGATGGCATCGCAAAAAGAGACATCCTTGGCAAAATGGACCGAGACTGCCACCAACTTATTTGTGAGTTTGATGGTACAAGAGGTAAAAAAAGAAAATCGCACCTCTTGTACTTTCAATAAAGCGGGGTGGAACAACATAAGAACTACATTCGATAGAAAGATGGGAGTCCAGTATGTGCAAGGACAATTGAGAAATAAGGCGAACAAGCTGAAAATACAGTATGATAGTTTCAAGAAGCTTCTTTCACAATCTGGATTTGGTTGGGATAATGACAATAAAAGAGTGACCATCGATGATCCAAGCATATGGGAACTTCACATGAAGGTATCATTTTGTCATTTTTAGATCATGTTTGATTATGTTATTAATGTATGCTATTTATTGTGAAAATTGCCGGATAATAGTGAGTGGGCGAAGTTCAAGAAGGATGGATTTCCTCTGTATCTCGACTTGTGCATTGTGTTTGCCGACACATATGTTACTGGGGAGCGAGCAATAGGAAGTGGTCAAAATTTGACATTGTCGGATGATGAGGACAATTGTGAAGATGATGGTAATGATTTTCTAGAGGATTTTGGTGATCACCATCTTGATGAGGAAGGCTTCACACCTATCAATCTTAGTACTCTGGTTCATGATAAGCATAACTTGGATAGAACTCCGAATGTCAAAAGAAGAAGAAAGAGTAGCCAGTATAATTTAACTACAACCTACAAAGCCATCGAAGATATGATCAAGTCCTCCTCGGCTACCTTAGAGCCACTTGTGAACTCATATTCTGTAGCTGCCGTGGTTAAGATCCTACTTGCCATATCTGAGTTGGATGATGGTCTTTATGCCAAAGGAGTGGATAAAGCATGTGTTAGTGCTGAATGGAGGGAGGCTTTCATCACAAGAACCTCTGAAAGGAGGAATGCACTCCTCCGAAATCTTTAGTAGTTGTTCAGAAAATGTATTGTGGATTATGTGGTGTTCGGTTTAATTTTATTTTGTGACTCATCTCGTTGGTTATTGTTTGGTTTTAAGGGTATTAATGTTGAGACTCTTATGCTTGTATTTGCTATGACTGTTGTGGATTGTGTTAAATTTGTGTTCTTTTTCCAAGTATGTATATTAATGTCATTATATTTGTATGATGGTATAGGTACAATGGAAGAGAAATCAAGTATTGTGTCTACTGGACAGTTAGCTCCAATTGGAACATGCTTGAAAGAGTTTCATATTAAGATAATACGTGCATGGATCTACACTCAGATGCTGGATAAACGTTTGCACGTGAAAGAACCATGTAGGAATGGTAAACTATCGGGAGCCGAATGGGTAAGTGAGATTATTCATGGACATTCAGATAGAATATACGAGGCCTTTAGGTTGGAAATACATGTTTTTTTGAATCTATGTGATTTAATGATAGAAAATGGTTGGTTGAAAGATAGTCGGTATGTTAAGGTAGATGAACAACTCGGTATCTTCTTATTGATGGTTGGTCATAAGAGCTCTATGCAAACTTAGCCGAGAGATTCCAACGTTCCCCAAATACAGTTAGCAAGTACTTTACCGAAGTGCTGCAAGCAATGATCAAACTTTCAAATGAAGTTATCAAAGCACCTTCCTTTAATATTGTCCCGAAGGAGATTATGTTGGATCCTAACCACTCGTGCTACTTTAAGGTATGTTTTTCATATTAATTTTACATCATCAAATACTTGTAACTGATAATCTTGTATAACACTATACTATAGTAAAATCACAGGGTTGCATAGGTGCTGTTGATGGTATGCACATTAGTGCTGTTGTGCCTGTGTCAAAGCGGGTCCCATATAGAAATAGGAAAGGGACCACCACTCAGAATATGCTATGTGTTTTTTCCTTTGATATGAAATTTACGTTTGTGTATGCTGGATGTGAAGGATCAGCCAACGATTGTCAAGTGCTCTTGGCCGCACTCGAGGATCCCGAACAAAACTTTCCTTGACCACCATCAGGTACTTTCCTTGTCTATCGGTAATACTTAGCTTATAATCATATTGCGGTTGTATATCATAACAAATCTATATTATACCTTGTTATAGGCAAATACTACGTGGTAGATTTCGATTATGCAGCACTTCTAGGATTTTTAACGCCGTTTAAAGGTGAACGATATCATTTGAATGATTATAGAGGAAGAGGGAGACGGGTTACAACAACGAGAGAAATGTTCAACCATAAGCACTCTTCACTTCGGAACGTAATTGAGAGATCATTTGGGGCATTGAAGAAACGGTTCTTTATATCGCAACATGTGCCTCCCTTTCCAATTCAGAAGCATGCCTTCATTGTGATTGCATGTTGTGCTCTTCATAATTATATTCGCGATCAAGATAGGATGGATAGAAACTTTTCCGAATATGGTAATCTTGACTACGCATATGGGTCTACAAAAGAAGAGGTTGCTCATGATGTGTCGGATGTGCAGGGAATTGAGATGAACATGCTTAGGAAAAGTATTGCAAATAAAATGGCAAGTGACTACAATATGTCTGCAATTCCATGAATTTGTACATTTCAATTATGTAATCATATTTTTAATTAGTTGGGAACATTTATGTAAGTCTCATAATTGTAATTTTATCTATCTATGGAAAACAAATCTATATTGTATGTTCTCATTGTTTAATTTCATATTCGCCTTCTGTTTTTTTTTTATATAGATGATCTCATTCATATTGTAATTTGATAAACCGTGGAACAATTTTAATTTAGTAAATTGAACAAATGATAGGTAATTTAATTTTAATATATATTTAGTCGCTTTAATTAAATTGGAAAGTTAGGAACGGATTTTTTTTTTGCAGTTACCATACGCGTTTTTGTGTTTTTTTTTTTGTTCTAGGAACAGAATTTTTTTGTAGTTATTAAACGCATTTATGTTCCCAAAAATCGTAGCGGGAACAGAATAAAAAAAATATATTTCTGTTCAAAAAATTATCTCGGGAACAGTAACGTTACTGTACGCACCCTAGGCTTTTGAGGGAGATGGTTTCAAAGCCTTCAATTAAAAAATAGTACAATTATATTATATAAAAACACAAGCGCGGTTGGGCCGGTTGAATAGTTCCCACCCGAGATCGGGAACCACCGGTGTCCTCTGGTTCTAGAAGTATGAAGCTGGGAACTGGATCCATAATGAGCCGGTTGGGTATGATCTGGTCCAATTTGGTTACATCATGATTTGTTTGATCACACCTATTAACAAGAAAGACCTACACGTATTTTTGAAGTGGGATTAACTACAAATTGACCAAAAAAGAAAAATCAAAGCTGTAGAAAATGACAAAAGTATAGCAAAAGTACACCTCAAGTGTTAATATTCGTGTATGACACTCATTTTGGTGTCAATATTTTTTTGGAATCATTTAAGTGTCAATTTTTTTTAAAAAATGATTATTTGAGTGCTTGTTGACACATTATTTTTAGTTAGTCTATTTTCATAATTTTTTTTAAATTCATAAAAAGTCAAAAAATTACAAAATTAACTTTGGTAGCCTTAGCTAAGTCTAAAGAACCATTTCGAACAAAAGAATAATTTTTATATTATTCTTATTTTTTAATATTTTCTAAAAATAGAAAAATACTTGAAAATTCGAGAAAAATAGTATTGGAGGCAACAAAAATACACAAAAATATTCAATATTTTTATTTTAATTCTATTTTTATTTTGGCCTCTTAAAATTATAAAACTTCAATTTAGGACCTCATGTCCCTTCATTGAGCATAGTCTTGAATTAAACTAAAAATTATCATTTGAGTCATTTTATTTGCAATCTTTGCATTTTTAGGGTTGTGGCATTTGATTTTCATATTATTCATTCTAATTTAGTCCAATTGTCTGATTAATTGATTGAATTGCATGGATTGAGCCTAATTGCACACTGGATTTTAATTGAATCAAAATTACTAAAAAAATTAGGGATCACTATGCCTTAATAAGACCACTACCCTGAGTTTTTCAACTTTTTAATCGATTGGTGGGGGTGGTATGGTTCAATTTGGTCATCTAGAGTTTCAATTAGACAATTTCAATTTTCGGGTTAAACGAGATATTTGTGTTTTCTATAATTCCTTGTTTTGGGGAAAATATATTTTTTAGACAGAATTGATGCTCCTAATTGCAATTATGTGATTTAATTTTATAAATTTTGAAAAATTTCAGGCCAATTCATGAAAATTTGATCGACCCGCTCGAACTCGATTCGACCCAGCGCCTGGTCAACCATCTTCTTCCCCAATTGGCCATTTCCGTGTATAATAATCGCAGATTTGCAGGCCGAACTTTGACGATCAAATTGAAGATTGATTCGACCACGATTGGATGTCCCATGGGGTGGGCATTGAGCCCCTCATTTGTCCGAACTGATGGGGGCCATTATCGGTCAACGACGTTGGAACTGTGACGACGAGATTGATTTGTGCCCTGGCCAAGCTTGGTCAAATTCAGAGCAAATTCGCATCAAATTATACACGCCGTAGAGCTACTCCATGGACGAAGTCTTGAGTTGTCCCAACAGCATTTGGACAAATCAGTCTCGCCCGTGCGTGTGAATTTTTCAAAATTGGATTAAACCAAGCTCACATGTATTCTAGAAGGAAGAGAGGCTCATTTGGTTAGCAGAGGAAACAAGATGGAGAGAGAGAGAAGCTCTCGCTGATCGCCATTGCCGAAGCTCGAAGCTTTGACCGTGAGATTTCAATTCAACCAATTTAGGCCAAATCAAAACACCAGACCACCATCGGAAGTCACCTGAGCTCTAGGAAGTCGATCGCATTAGCTCTCATCGCCAGTGATTTCCAAAAAAGGTATGTCTGAACTTCGAGCTTTTGACTGTGCATCAATGGCGAAGCTCGTCTCCGGTCATCATTCTTGAAGCTATTGTGTGCATTTTACTCCTTAGACATCACTGAACACTATCGCACTTTTGTTTTGCTTTGACTTCGTCTAAAAGCTTCAAGTCGAACCTCCCGCTATAGCTCAATCTGTGGAAGCTCCCCAGCTCAAGCTAGTCTAAACCAGGTTAATCGGACCTGAATGTAAGTGTTTTGAACTTAATTTGAATGTGTCTGAAGCTTTGATTGCATTGCTATGCTCTATTTCGCGCAATTGAGTTTGCCATGGCCATATTGGTTCAAGATCAATTTTCTATTGATGTTGTGGATAATTAAGGGTAGGTTTTGAATATATTGTTCTAGAGGATTGACGAGTCGAACCACATAGGTTTCAAGTCATTTGGTCGAGGTTTTGCTGTCGATCGGTACTAGAGATACCTCAATCGTCCATTTAGTAGTCTATTTCGCAAAGAAGACAAAGCTGACCTGGTAATATTGACTAATCAGAGTTCAAGTTGGTGCTAACGTGGCACTATGTGGCATACACGTCAGCTTGGCCGTTTGTTCAATTTTAGAATAATAATAATAAATCGAACGGCCGAGATGATGCCACGTGGTCTAAAGGAATCGTAAGATTAGAAATATGAGTTTTAAGATTCTGAGAAATGAATTAAAAAGTAGAAAAATGAAAAAAAGTAATTAAAAAATCAGAAACGGCGCCGTTTAGGGGCAAGTCGGTTGAGTGGGGAGGTCAAGTGCCTGATTTGCATAAACTAGTTGACCCGATCCGAAAAATATTTTTTTAAAAATAAATTAAATAAAATTTATAAAAATCAATAAAAATAGAAAAAATCATAAAAATTCCAAAATATTAGAAAAATAGGAAAAAAAATCAGAAAAATTCCCAAAAATCACAAAAAATGAAAATGACCACATTCAACTATCCCAACCAATTTTTTCAATTTTGGATTCCCGAGTCTCATTTTTTTCCAAATCATTCCCGAAATTAGATGAGTCATTCTCTAAAACTATAGGGCTTTACTCGATATGCCATGTTGACATTGATTAGTGATTTTGATGCGTATTATTCATACATCATTGATTCCTTGATTTACGCACTTTCATTATTGATTGTGATTGATAGGTTATAAAATTTCCATCTCCATGAAACCCTTTAGGTCGTTGGAGCCTACCTCATCTTCCAATGCACATTCATGAATTCTTAGTTTAGGAAATCATTCAATATAGGTACCGAAAGGGCATCGATGAAAATCTCGATATAATTAAATTCCCGAACTCACTTCTTTGATTTTCGTATAATTGAGCGATATCTCCTGATCGCCCAATAGGTTTCCCGACCATACCCTTCAAAAAAATAGTTGGTAGCGACTCCATTGGCATGCATACTATGCACATGTCACATGACCATACTAAGGTCGATGCCAATTGCTTTTATGAAATTCCTTCCCCCATCGAATTTGGGTAATGGGCCTTGAGAGAGGCTCATTCGAAATCCATCTACTATGAGTTGTACGACGACGGCTATAACATCCCATGGAAAGGGGTGGTACTCTTTGTTCCACATTACCTAAAGAGGGAGTCTTGGGCTTGTTTATAAGGTATTGGAGTCTCTAAACTTGCATAAGGCCTTTTCTTGGGCTAACTACTTGAAAAAATAAAATTGTGCGGGTTATAAATTCCAAAGCGAATAATAACATGCAAGTTGGATCCACGGTCTTTACAAGTGGTATCAAAGCCAACTCTCGACAGCATGTGCGGCCGCAATGGGCACAACATGGATGTTGTGCCATTAAAAAGGGGTGCATGTAACATCCATGGAAGGGGGTGATAATCCTTGTTCTATATTGCTTAGAGAGGGAGTCTTGTGCTTATTTATAAGGAATTGAGGGCTATAAACTTGCATGGGGCCTTTTTCTCGGCTAAGTGTTCAGAAAAATAAAATCGTGCGGGTTGCAAAACTCAAAGCTATTCGTGGGCGGTTCCAGGTCTATTCCTGGTTTCGGTTTTGAACTTTTATTTTTTTAAAAAATAAAAAATAAAAATAAATAAAAAATAAATTATAATCAAATTGTACATTATAATAAAATTTGAAAAAAAAGGAGGAATGTGCTTGAACTTAATAAATTATCATGAAGCACCTATATATCTTTTGGGGATAGAAGAATCAAAGCCCACGTAGTTCTCTTACCTTTGGTAACCCCAACTTACCTCATCATTAATTGTCACTATCCGTTATTGTGGTGGTGGTAGTATCTCCACATTCTTCACTGAAGAATTTATTTTCTTGATCCAGCTCTTGCTGTCAAAATTTAGCCTTTGTCCAATCATCGACACAAACTTGAATCTCCACACTTTCTAGATTTAATCTTAAACAACAAGAGTCCAAAATTAATCCTTCAATGCTAAATGATTGTTGAACTGCCACTGTTGAAGAATGAGTCGATAATATCTGTATTACGATAAGGGAGAGAACTAGAAATTAAGTTGAATGATTCTTCCACCATTCAAGAATCTTAAAATCTGCGTTGTGTTCGAATTCACTAAACTCAAAAGCAATTTTAAAGTAGTTTTCTAATTTGAAAATATTACCTGTTGTCCCCCCGTTTTTTTTTTTTGCCTATCATGAGCATTTTATATCATCTACTGAGTGAAACACCCGCATCGCTTCGTGTGACACTATGTTGGGTAGATCTACTTCATTCAAACCATATCTACAACAAATTTCATTATATAATGCTATTAAAGTTTCTTTAACCTCTCCTTATATAATTGAAATATATATTGCTTCATCCAAATGTAAACAATCATAATAATAATCCCTAAGATAATCTAATAAACTATCTAATTTAGTATGTGTATTGAAAACAATACTAACTAAATAGACAAGAGGAATGTTGAAATAATAATACAACCATTTTTCTCGCGTTATTAAAATAGTCGAAGCTAATTTAGCATCATTTTCATATTCATTAAAAACACCAATAATATTAACACATTCTATTAAAAATAAATGCGTAGTAGGATAATAAATACCAGATAAAGTATCAGTAGCATCATTAAAAACTTTCAAAAAATTTATTTATTTTTTTTGCAAATGTCCCAATGTTGTGGGAGTATAGCAATATCGAGAACAATATTCAAAATAAAGAAACATAATAAATTTTTATAATAAAAAATTTGTAGAAGCATCTCGTAGGTAAAATTTCAAGTTCACAATATCTTTTGGAAATCTTTTTGCATTTCTCCCATGTTGTTTACAAAATTTGCCCCATGCTTTTATAAGATGAGGATGGCTCCATAAAAATTTAATTGCACTCTTTATTAGGTTGAGAGAAGTCACAAGAACTAGTAAACCATCTTGTACACATAAATTCAAAACATGGCAAGCACATCTAATATGAAAAAATTATCCGCAAAAAAAAGGTTTAATTTTTTTTCTAACTCGGGAATACAATCAGTATTTGTGACGGTATTATCAAAACCAATTGAAAAAATTTATTAATAAAATCATATTCTTCTAAAATTTGCCTAATTAGTCTATAAATATCATGGATCGTATGCCTTTCAGGAAAAACTCGAAATGCATGAAGTCTTTTTTGAATAACCCAATCATCACCTATCCAATGGTATGTGACACCCATATAAGAATTAATATTCCAAGAATCACTCCAAATATCACTACCTATATGTACAAGTCCATTGAATTCTTCAAAATATTTTGTTAATTTCTTTTTTTATTTCCTATAAACATGGTTAAGTTCACGTCTAAGAGTAGTTATCGGAACAGATGATGCTTGCGAAGCCAACACAATATTTACCAAATATCTGAAAGTAAAACTTTCACCAGTATTAAACGGGGTATGATCAATGGCAACATATTCAACTAATGTTTGTTTATAAAGTTCATGAGTGTAACGGAATAAAAATGAAGATTAGGATTGGCGTACTTGGAAATTTGTTGTTGACTAATGTCGATTCCTGCTTGCATTGGATGTTTTTTCGTCAAATGCCGACGAAATGTTCCATAGCCATATTCTTTACCAAGTTTGTATGTTTGCAGACAATATTTACAGCTTATATTAAACTTGCATTCGTTTTCATTCCATACCTTGTTGAAGTGTAGCCAAAAGTCGGATGTACCCTCTCAGCTCTTCCATCTCGGCTCCTTTGCTATCGACGTTTCTTCGACACTAGTAAGAGGATGAAGACTTTCTTGCGTTGGGACGTACTCGGCATTGGGATTGTGAATATAGCTGATATTAACATCGTCATCTTCCCAACATGCATATTCACGAGGATCATATGCAGGAACAAGATAATCAGATTCTCCCATCAGGCTCTTTCCTTTTCCAGCATTTTCGCTTTCACTTGCCATTTTTTAGAGAATTGATCGGAAAGTTGATTCAAAGAATTAAGAGGGAATTAAGAGAGTAGCGGATTGAGAGAATTTGAGAGAATTGAGAGAAATTGAGAGAAAAATGAAGAAGGGGGAAATATATTTATAGAGTTTATTATTTTTTTATAATTGCAATGGCCCAAAAAGGGTGATGGGCCCCATGTAGGGCCCGCTTGACTGGGCACACACACACACACACACACATATATATTATAAATCATGGTTTCGAAAAATATGGAACCGTGAACCCAGTCAGCGGGCCAATTCCGGGTTCACAGTTCCGATCGGCCATGTCTACCCAAAGCGAAAAATATCGTGCAAGTCGGATCATCAGATGTCACAATGGCCATTAGCCCACTTGATGCCGAGCTCGCTCTAGGGAGGGTCACGATAAACTGGTGACTCCATTGCGAACTAAAGAGGATTTAAGCCGATAAAGATGTTGAGTGTTTTCTAACAAAGTCATTTGTAGGTGTTGCATGACATTTTGAAATTTGAACCTTTTTGAAGTATCTCATTAGTGTGCTTCAGTTAAATCTCAATGAGAGTCGGCCACCCTCGAGAAGACTAACCGATGGGGAATGGCTAACTAGGAAATAGGTACGTTGACCTAAGGACTTGACCATGGATCGACGTTTTGGCCATATGATTATCAAGAGAAGGTTTAGATCCATTATAGGCCGATCTAAAAATGATTATGGAATGAATTGCTATCATTACACAATTGGATCACAGGTGATTCCGTTTGACCATAGTATAATTTGCAAACTTTCCTAAATCAAATTCTGATGATTGTGTCCTTCGAAATTAGTGATTAACCCTCGTAATTACATGACCACCAAAGGTCGTCATGCTCCGACTGAACGTGAACGTGACGTTAATCACATGTCGATACGCGTAACTCCTAAAGAGCCGCTCATTAGTTTGAGATACGCTGAAATCACAGTTGATCGAGAATGGCCATGAATTGGACTTCGAACTTGGGCAATGATATTCAAGGATTTCAACAATTTTAAATTGGACGTCGCCTCATCGAGGTCAATTAAGTTTACGGTTCATTTTAAAGTAATTAGGAAAGTGAAATTTTGATTGAAAGTTAGAATTACCCTTTTATCCTTGAGTTAAGCTCATTCCTCAAGTTTAGATTAATGACATTTCGGTCATTTGCACTCTCCCCTATAATGGCCGATTATGTAAGGGTATGGTGGTCTTTTGACTCGAGTGAAATTACAAGATTGCCCTTCTTGAATCCTAGAGCAAGGATAAATTATTTGTGGGTCCCCCACCAACCACTACCATCAAATTGTCAATTCTAGTCAAACCTAGTCAATCACCTAGCCATCCACTTTGACTACCCCCATGAACAACTCTCACCAACTCTCTCTCTCTTCTTGCATTTTTGGATGAAGCTTTCTCTCTCCCTTATTCTTCCTCCAAAAATCGTGACATTCTATAATCCGACCGTTTTTGAAGTTATAGTGAATTGCCTCATTCATGTATTTCAATTAAATCTCGCTCAGAAATGATCACTTTTGAGATGACTAAGCGAAGATGAATGGCTAACTAGAAAATGGGTACGTGGACTTAAGAACTTGTCCATGGATCAACACTTTGACCATAAGGATTATTAAGGGAAAGTTTAGGACCACTATAGGCCAATCTAAGAATGGTTATGGAACGAAGTACTCGCATTATACAATTGGATTGCGGTGATTCTATTTGACCATATTATAATTTGAGAACTTTCCTAAACCGATTTATGATGATCGTATCCTTCGGAATTAGTGATTTATCCACACAATTACATGACAACTAAGGGTCGCAATGGTCGAGTAAACATGAACGTGACGTTAATCACTAGGCGATACACATAACTTCTAAAGAGCTGCCCGTTAGTTTGAGATACAATGAAGTTACAATCGATCAAGAATGATCATGAATTGGATTTCGAACTTGGCCAACAGATGTTCAAGGATTCCAATCAACTAAAGGTTGCAATAGGTTGAGTAAACATGAACGTGACGTTAATCACTAGGCGATACACAAAACTTCTAAAGAGCTGCCTGTTAGTTTGAGATACATTGAAGTTACAATCGATCAAGAATGATCATGAATTGGATTTCAAACTTGGCCAATAGATGTTCAAGGATTCCAATGGCTATAAATTGGACGTCGCCTCATCAAGGTCGATTAAGTCCACGGTTCGCTCCAAAGAGAATGAGAAAGTGAATTATGGACGAAATTGGGAACTACCCTTTTTATCCTTGGAATTGATGTGACATTCTAAATTTCGACCCTATCTTGAAGCTTATTAATGAATGAATGCCTATCGATGTATTTCAGTAAATCTCACTCATAATTGATTACTCTTGAGTCGACTAACCAAAAAGGGAAAGGCTAACTAGGATTCAAGCACGTAGACTAAAGAACTTGATCATGGATCGTTACTTTGACCAAAAGGATTATTGAGGGGCATATTTTGTGCCAATAAAGGCCGATCTAAGAATGGTCCTAGAATGATTTGCTAGTGTTATGCAATTAATAACGGGTGATTCCGTATGGCCATAAAGAGTCCAACAATCTGCTCCATAATAGAATAGGTAAGTAGCCCAACCAAGGTGGTCTCGCCATGAAATATAAACCCATGAGAAAAGACCAGCTAGAGGAGGGCCGAAGTAGCATGAAAGAAGGCTAGCCACTCCACATCGAGTTAGAAAGAGTCAGTGTAAGCAGCACGCCAGCCAAATGGTCAGCACATAGCAGCTTTGAGAAGGCCAAATGTAGTGCCTGAGCTTGGCTAAAAAGTAGACGTAGCGGAGCCCAACAGCACATTTGGGAAGCAGGTCTGGTCTTGGGATCTAAAGAAGGCAGTAAAGGATTTCCAGTACCATCCACAGCACCCACGGAGTAATTCAGAGTTTGTGGCTCAGCTGGAGTAGCAGGTAGCATTGTAAGTAGCAGCAAACTTGTAGAGACCAATAGTGCATGTCCAAAAAGTAAACTTACAGCTCAGCCATTTAAATGGCCTAGAGAAAGATAACCACCACACATCCACAAAATAGCAAAACCATATACATAGTGTGAAGTTTGAGTACAGAACAGCCATAAATTAAAAGACAATAAATGAAGTTAAACAACGACCATAGCATCGATCCTGACTAGGTGGCATCGTGTCGATCTGCAAATATAGAGGCCGAGAGGCCCCATTTTCTTTGAAGGCGTCTATTATGCGGATGATCTTGGATGTTTCCACACGAGAGAGCTTTATCCTTTACTTTCTTGGTTAGGTGTAAAATAATAGATGGTGCATACAATTTTTTACCTCTAAATAAGATATTGTTTCTCTCGGTCCATATGATGTGGCAAAGCGCACCAAGAGAAAACTTGGTAATACGATATGCGAAGGTTTGCCCCCAAAATGTTTCTTCACCCTCCTAATGAAATCATCCTAACGAAGGTTTTGCCATGGTAAGTTACAACTAGAAGCCCAAGTAGCTACAAAACTACCGGTTATCGAGCAACCAAAAAAGAGGTGATCAATGGAGTCCGGCCTTAGATGAAAAAAAGCACAAGAGCCATCATTTATTCTTAGATACTGAAGTAGTAAGACTTGTGTAAGTTGGCGGTTGTGAGAGGCCAACCACATAAGAAAGGCATCCCACGAAGTAAAAGCTTTATCCCATATAAACGAGTGCCATTGAGCATGCCTTCCCCTAAGCCTAATATGGTCCCATGCCGATGTAACCGAAAAATCACCCGAGGTGTTGTCCATTCGTCAAATCATATCATCCTTGGTATCGACAAAAGAAGGAACCGGTTCTATCCATGATAAAATGGTGTCGAGCGTAGAAGATGCAGGCTAGTCCGAAAAAAAGAAATCTCGGACCGTAATGTCACGTGGAATCCTAGATCGGTAGATATCTCCATTTGTCACAAGTTTGTATAAAGGACCTTTGTCGTGTCAATAATCAAACCAAAACGACGTCAAATGTCCATTGCCGATGGTCCATCTCAACTGTAGGAAAGAAAAATGGCGGAGGTCCAAGATCTTTTTCCAAGCCCAAGAACAAACAGTCGGTCTTTTAGCAAACCAAAAGTTAGTCTTCTTCAAGAAAGTGGAATGGATCCAATTACACCACAATGGTTCTTTATATGTAAAAAGAATCCAAATATGTTTTAGATTAAAAGCTTTGTTATAATCCAGTAATCTCCGAATCCCTAAGCCACCGTCCTCTTTGGGTAAACACATATCTGCCCAAGAGACCTTGGCCCTTCCAACGCCTAAGTTAGGGCCCTTCCAAAGGAACTTTCTGAGGATAAGCTCAATCCTATTTAGGACAAAATTTGGTAGGGCGAAAAGAGAAGTCCAATACACATGAATAGAATGTAGGACAGATTTTATGAGTTGCAGACGTCTAACATAGGATAAGAATCTCTGAGACCAAGAACGAACCCTAGTAGTGTTTGCATTAACTAATGCTCCACAGATTCTTGAAGCAATGACGGGAACTCTTAGGTATTGAAATGGCAGTGTACATTCTTGAAAGTTCAAGCAACGCCGAATTTGTTCTTGCAAAAAATTCATGCCACCCGAAAGGAAGATTTCACTTTTATTAGAGTTTAGCCAGAGTCCCGACCATGAAGAGAATAAATCTAGCCCATCCTTTAAAAGCCGAATGGCATGTAGGTCTCCTTTAGCAAACAAAAGCACATCGTCTGCAAAGAATAAATGTGATACACGGCTCTGTTTCCATCTCTAGAAAAGCTTAAAACCCAGCATACTAGTCTCGGCATGAATAATACGAGAGAAAACTTCCATAACCAAGGTGAATAAGTAAGGAGAAATCATGTCGAATTCCTCTGGAACTTTTGAAGAACCCATGTAACTCTCCATTAAGGGCCACCAAAAATTTAAGCGTGGAAACACATTCCATGATCAATTTGATAGTGAAATCCAGAAACCCGAAGGCCTTCAAAAACCAATTCTAGGAAGCCCCAGTCTACCGTATCATAAGCCTTGCAGAAATGAACTTTAACAGCACATTTAGGAAGGTATGACACATGACGAAAGTCAGAAAAAAGCTCCAGTGCAAGCATAATGTTATCACTAATTTTCCTTCCTCTTACAAAGGCAGTCTGAGAAGGGGAGACGATGGAAGGAAGAATAGAAGCTACTCGGTTAGCGAGAATCGTCGTTATGCATTTGTAAACTGTATTGCAACATGCAATAGGATGAAAGTCTTGCATAGCCATGGCATTTGGAGACTTCGGTACAAGAGATAGTATGGTTGTGTTCGTTTCCTTGAGCAGATTACGGTTCTAAAGAACTCTTTAATTGCAAGAATGACAGATGGGCCAACTATATCCCAAGAAGTAGTGTAGAACTCAATACTAAAGCCATCAGAACTCGGTGCTTTACCTTTGGCTAGTGAAAAGAATGTGGTTCAGATTTCATCGTCAGTGACCATCCAGAAAAGAGAGTGTGCTTCGTCTTCATTTAGAGTACAAGCAAGGAGTCTGGCAACATCAGATAGAGCCGACCTAGTAGTATTTGGGTGACCATTGAGAAGAGTCTCAAAATGGTTGACAATGTGGTATTGAATGAGATTAGGTTCGATTAATGTGACATTCCGAATTCCAACCCCTCTGGAGGCTATTAAATGGAAAGATATCGATCGAGGTATTTAAGTTGTATCTCGCTCGGAGCAGGCCACTCTCGAGTTAACTGACCAAAAGGGAAAGACTAACACGGAGTCGGGTACGTGGACCTGGGAAATTCGAATAAGAAATGGCGCTTTGACTATAAGGATTGCCGAGGGGATATTTTGGGCCAGCAGAGATCGATCTAGGAATGATCATGGGATGCTTTGCTAGCGTTATATGGTCGGGACGCGGGTGATTCTGCTTAACCAATGTATAATTTACGAAAATTCCCTGAATTAGATTCCGATGATCGGATCGCAATAACTAGTGATAAACCATCGCAATCACATGACAATCAAAGTCGCCACGACTTGAGAAATCCTAAGGTCGATACGCGTAACGCCTGCAAGAGTCGCCCGTCGGTTTGAGTTAAACTGGAATTACAGTTGAGGAGAACTTGACATAAATTGGACCTCGAAAGTGGGTATCGGACATTGAGGGATTCCAACATTTGAAAAAAATTGGACGCTGCCCCATCGAGGGTAATTAAGATCATGACTCGCCTCATAAGATTGGAAAAGTGGGATTTTGGCGCGTAAAGTAGAAATGACCTTTTTGCCCCAGGAGATTTCTTATGCTTTTAAGAATGAGCAAGGGCAAAGTAGTCATTTACCCTCCTCCTCTAAGTGGCAAAAAATTTAAGGGCAATATAATAACTTGGCCCTTAGATATTTTGGAGATAAAGACAAGACTAGTAATTGCATTAGTCAAGTCTCACATGCCTAATCTAAGCCTAATCTATGACTACCATCACATCCCTCTCTCTCTCTTCCTTCGGCTTGAAATATAAGCCACTCTATCTTCTTCCTTTTCCCCTATTTTGGCCGAGCAACCCCTTCTTCTTCAAACTCTCCCTCAAAACTCTCTCTCTCTCGGATTTTTCTCTCTCGCCCAGTTCTGACCACCTCCACTGTTTCGGCCACAACTTATTCATCCGTTATCTGATTGACACAAGCCACCCACCATTAGAAAGATCTTCTTCTTGCCATTCCAACAAGTTCTTATGAGCAAAATTCCACCCAGCCGTTTGTCCCGTAGAGCCGTTTGAGTGAAGAAAGGTCACTGCCCGACCCTGTATCGACCCAAGGAGCTTCATCTTGGAATTTCGGGTTTGTTTTGGCTTCATTTTTGGTAAAACTACCTCTCAAACCTAGCTAAGATATATAGCTTTGTTTCCACGAAGTTTGGTTCGATTTTGATGGGTTTTGGTGGTTGAATCTTCATGATTTTCAAGAGGACAGAAACTGCCCCCACCGGTCAGCCACGGAACCGTGACTCCTTGAGGGTCCTTGAGACTTTGTTTTGCTTGGAAATTGCCGGTGAGTCATCCTAAGACTTAGCTCTATGTGTTGACTAGCTCGTGGAGGAGTTTGGTTTAATTTAGAAGTGGTTCGATTATTAAACTCCGGGATGATTCTCGCTTGGATAGAACCTGTCCTGTGGAACCAACTTGGAAATCGCGGCACTTTGGAGTCCGCCGAGACGTCATTTGGCTTGGAACTTATTGGTGAGTTATCCCATGACCTAATATCATGTGTTAGCATGGTGTATGATGGTTGGAATGAAGTTTAAATGGTGTTTAATGGCTAGTTTCATGTGATTTTCTTCAAGGACAGAATCTGCCCTATATCGAACAGACTTGGAATCAAATGCATTATACGATCCTTTGGTCAATTTCATTTGCTCAAATTCTTGGTAAAACTCCTTAAGACCTTGGTTGAGATGCTAGGGTAGCTTGTAGATAAATTGGAAGTGGATTGAAGGAGTTTTGATGGGTGCATGATGGTGAAACGCTTAAGAACCGATTTTGGACAGATTTGAAATAAGGACTTACGTCGCCTATTTCATGGACATTCTCAGGTTAGAGCACCGGTAAGTTATGCCTAAACCTTTATTAGGATGTTATGTTACTAAAGGACTGAGTTTTGAGTTCGATTGAATAATTTCATTAATTTATTTTGTGAGAAGCACGAGGGAGTCCAAATCTGTTCAATTTTGTGAGTTGTCATTCCTTGGCATGTTTGATTGAAAACCGATTGTTTGGGAAGCCCTAATTGACCATAAATGTATGCCTTAATGGCTATTTGAGCATGTGAGATGAGAAGCCGAAAGTGTTGATTGAAAGGAAAACCAAGATTGAAAGTGGTGAAAAATGTGATTTTCAGTCAAACTTAAAATTATGATTTTCCATAATCATTGAATTGCCTGAGGCTTTACTTGAATTTATATGTGCTTGACTAAGAAAGTTATAACTTGAAACGTGTTGTCTAGTGACAAACGTTTGAAAGGAATGCCTCGAGTCGGCAATGAACCGCTTGATTTTATGAGTTGTTCTTGAATGATGAATTTTGAGGCATGAATTGTTTTCTTTAAATGAAAATATGAGGCTTTCTATAATTGAAATTTTTATGAATAAAATGGGGCGTGGGATCATCAATTATAAGTGCACTGGCGTGTGGGATCACCAATGGCGTATGGGATCGCCGAGAAATTATATTTTGGCCAACGTGTAGGGAGAGAGTTATCCCATTTGACCTAACGAGGTCGTGCGGCTAGAGAGTCCCACATTGACACGATTCATCTCGATTGAAAATGGGCGTCGAAAGTCATATGGCAACCGAATCATCTCTAGGTCCGGACGGAGAGTCTCATATGGACCGACGGGTCATATTGAGACCGAATCATCTCGCAGTCCCAAAGTGGTCGGCCTGGGATGGGCGGTTATGGAAAGATCTATTTTCCGAAAAAATCAAGAATGATTTTGCGAAAAATTGTTTATGCATCATGTTTGGAAAATTACCTCATGATTTGAAAATGGGCCAAAAAGGGGCGTGAGACAAAAGTATGTGTTTTCTGAAAATTTCAAGGAGTGATACTTTTGAGAAAGAAGTGAAAGTTGCCTCATGGTTTTGAGATGGCGTCGAGTGCTTGCTTTTTGATTGAAAACCCTGCCACTGTACAAAGCTCAGATTTTTGCCATGATTTGTGACCGAGTTATGTCAATTTGAAGTAATGAAATGCCAGATTTTGACAAGTACTCTATTTTAAGCATGCCAATATTTTTAATGCCAAAATACCCACGCTTTCCAAAAGCATCTAGAGGTACTAGCAGCCTAGTTTGGGGTTAGATTTGATTTACTGAGATTATATATCTCACCTAATCGTGGGACAACTTTTTTCAGGTCCCACACGAAGAAAATCGAGTTTGCCATGGATTGACATTTGATGAAGTCATTAGAGTAAAACGAAGATTACTCTTTTGTGACCTTAGGGTTGAAAAATGATATTCTTGTGGATTTAGATTTGTAACCTCTGAAGTATGATTGACCTTTATGAAAGGTGTACCCTTTTATCCTAAGTCATCATGTGTTGCTTACTTGTAATGGAGTTGGCCTCGCTTTCGCATGCATGCTTCATATAGAGTTGTAAGTTATTAGCCGTTGGATCTTGGGAGTTCATTAAAAGGTAACGGTGAAGGTGAGATGCTCGCATGCCCGCCGGGCTTGAGGCATGACATCCCCGTTTAAGTATTATCAGAGCAAGGTCAACTTGATCTAATCTGATTGAGACTTGGAGTGATAAGGAGTGATGAGTTGAGGATGATTAGATAGTGAGACCCTTAGGATTAAGTATTGATTGCTAAATCTCGAGGATTATAGGCTTGAACTTGTGTTGCACTTTACTGGTTATAGTATTGATTTTAATTGATGATCATGGGAAATGGTGTGGTTGTGGTTAATAGAGAATTGCTTATGAGCAGAGGGTCAATTGGATTATATGAATGTGATTGTGGCCTTGAGGTATGTGGTTGAACATAGGCTATTGATCTGTGAGATGGTCATTTGTGGAATTAGAAACCTTCCATGGATAAGAACCAATCTAAAAACGAATGTAGTGTGGCGTGTATTGATGACGATCATTCAGTGCATGTGTTTATGGCATTGAAATGAAAGTTGAGGAAGGTGAATGCATGAACTTATCATTATTAGACTTAATAAACCGTCACTTGGTATGGGACAAGCCGATGGGATACCTATAAACTGTAATGAAACATGTTATGGGACGTGTGGAACGGGACTCTCCTCATAGATGTATGGCTTGGGACAACCTACAATGACTAGCTCTGACAAGGGCAGGGAATGTACGCTGGGATAGAGAGGTTCGGACAAGGAGCGGCATCTGGGAAGCTTCTAAGATAGCAATGAGGTAGGAATGACCCAAGTCATAAATTGAAAGAGAGAGAGTCTAGGTATCGGGTTGAGTCTAATTTTGGTTAAGAGATGTATTGCACTAAAGTGACCCTCAAGGTGAATTTTCAAAATTGCATGACATTTGTAATGGCGTATGTTATTGTCATGATTAGGAGCTTCCTACATGGCAGTTGGTGCCGTTTGAAAAAGGTAATTGACACGTGTGTTTGGCCTGTATGGCGAGTTTTGGCAATGAATGCCATTTGACTGGTATCTTGTGAAGTTGAAATAGCTATTTAGTTATTGCTAAGTCGCAGATACGTCTGAACTTAAGGTGTGAGCACTTGACCCAATGAATTGTGACTCGAGATTTTACCTAGTAGATGGCGACTAGTTGAGGAATTGCCTAGTTAAGGCTGGCTTGATGAGTGGTTACTGATGAATGATGATTTGAAATCCTTGGATAATTGGCGATTGATTAAAGATTTGCTTAGAACCATTGGATGGTTGATTACTTTTGATAGATGAAAAGATGAGCAGCCTGAAACTGCTAGACCTAGATGAATGACTTAGTTCTTTAATTCTTGAAGGCAATTGTAGTGACATGAATGTCACGAGTACCTAGTAAGATTGAACAAACAGAGTATTGTCATTAAAGGAGCATTTGGCTCGAGTATATAAGATACAAGAAGATTCAAGAGTTGAAAGGAATCATGAGAACTGAGTAAAGATGAACAACTAAAATATGAGCGTTGGAAGAACATTTGGCTCAAGTTGGAAAAATGCGCAAGACCCAAGAACTAAAGCCGTCGTGAGAACTTGAATGGCAATAGAAATCTAAAAGGGGTAAGCAAACTCAAGAAGGAGCTGCCATTGTTGCCTAAGTTACTGAGGTGACTGATGCTAGTGTTGATGAAATTAAGTGATGGAAGTCACGAGAAAGGTGGCTCTGAGATTACTCGTTTCCAATTGAAAAGGTGAAGAAGAACCACGGGTGTCTTGAATAGCTTGTAAAATGGATCTTGAGATCGACTAAGGTTCGATGGGGAAGATGATTCCAAAATTGCCTTTCTCCAGATTGAGAATTTGGAAGGAAACCTTAGAGGTTTTAGGCACACTGTAGAAAGAAAGTGACCTTGGCAGTTACTAGCCTTAAGAGGCTATTGTTGAGTGGTGAAAGGTCACCGAAGTAAGAGTTTCCTTGAAGGCATGGTGCCTAATAAAATTGCTCTATCGAATTTAATGATGAGAGGTACCTTTTTGAAACTGCTTGAGAACAAAGATTTTTTGAACTTTAATAGCCTTGCAAAGATTTGAAGGCGATTGACCAATGCGAGACAGAGTTCTCGAGATTGTCTAAGCATACTAATAGTGGTCAAGGACCCTTTGAACCAAATGTGAAATCCTTGAGTGGGTTAGAATTTGAAAGTCTCATGGCTAGTTGTTATTCCTGATTTTGAGGGACTGTAATTGATCTTAATGAAAGGAGAAAATGAACAGAAGAAATATGAGTAAGAGAACTCATGCTCATGGATTACGAGTAAAGAGATATTCATTATGGAACATGGAACGCGTCTACAAGAAACGGTTATGACATTGGTGTAAGGCTCGCAATGAGAAAATGATGTTTCATTTCTTCCGTCACGGGGAAAATTTAAGGAAAGAGTCAGTTATCTGATAGTGTTGATCAAAATGAGATTGACTGGAATTGAATTGAAACCACTAGAAGTGGCGTTGTGAGTTATCACCCCTAAAGGGTAGGATGTCGTCCTTAAAGGGGCGATTGGACCATGAGATGGTTATTTACGAAAAGAAAGGTGAATGGACTCGATGGTCCTAGTTACTTGCAATTTTAATGAATGGATGAATAAACAAAAAGGGTGATTAGATTGTAATCACAATGGGACTTGAGGTAGTCGAATTGAATATCTGAAATATGAATTTGTGAAGATCGAGGAAGAACGAACATTATCACATGAGGTGACTAAACTATTGGAAGGAGAATATTAAAGTGTGGTGGCATTAGAATCCGGAAGTAAGGGAATCGCTGTTGGCGAGACTCCACGACTGACGCCCTATGAGATAAGAAAGGCAAGTGGATTCGAAGCAAGGAAATGCCACTAAAGTGAATAATTTTCTTCATGGGATAAGAGACCCTAGTGTGGAACGAAGAGAAAATCCTAAGTATCTTGGTATTGAGATTGAACGTCTAAATTAAGGATGAAGACGTGGAGCTTGAATGATTTCTAAGAATTAAGTCTCAGAGACTTGACTTGTGGACAATGTAGGATTATGAGATGATGTTGACTTTCAGTCGAATGGTATAAATTGGGACAAAGTTACATTGGCTGGTTGTGAAACTGGCGGTTAACCTACTAAGGCTTTTTGAGAAAAGAGTGACAAAAATGAACAAAATGGCGCATGGTCTAATTGGAGACCCCTAAAAATAAAGAGCCAAGGAATAAGCTCTCAAGTGGATGGTGCGAAGGAGTGTTTGAATGATTCGACACGTGGGAGCAAAGCGGCTGGCAATGGTCGGATTAAATATTCAAAGAGTAATTGGATTGGTTGTTACCGTCTTTAGAGATGATGATCGGATTCATTCAAAGAGTCATGAAGAACATGAACAATCCTTGGAAAGTATCCTATGAATTCTAAGGAAACGTTGTGTAGGCGAAGTGTGAAGAGCTCAAGCTTTCAGCTTGATAAGGTGAAATCCCTTAGTCGTGTGAAATTTTGGGAAATGAGATCCCTGTGAATCCTTCAAAGGTAGAAAATGATGATGGATTGGATAAGGTTGATGTGAGTTATTGAAATTTGAAGTTTCTTGGGATTGATGGATTGCTATAGATGTTGTGGTAAGATTACCCCACAAGAGTTGTTCCATTGTTGAAATGGACTAAGGATGAGATATAGCGTGAATGGACGAATGAACACGAAACGAGTTTTCAAAGACTTAAGTCAAGTGGTGACCACGCCAACGGCGGCATTTCTATTGGAATCCAAAGGATCAAGAGAATCATAACGACTTATCGCAGAAAAAAAATTTGTGGTGTAACAAGGCAATTCAAAGTGAGCGAGGCATAGACGATGCGACCATGAGACCCCATAAGTTGGAGTGCTCAAAGGCATGATGAAAGTGGCATGCAACCGTCCTTATATCGAAACTTGAAAAAGATCACTTATGTGAAGGAAGGTTTTGGGTTTACACGGATCATGAGAACTTGAAGTGTTTGTTGGCCTAAGAAAATTGAATGAGGAGCAATGCCGATGAATGAAATTTTGGAGAAAAAAAATTGAAATTGAGTATGGAAACCTTGAAGTTCAAGGATGGGGAAGCCTGCTCATGAATGAAAGTGAAATTTGAGGAGAGGGTCTTATGAGAAGTTTATAGGGAGAACCATGGCACCTAGTGGAATGGTACAAAGGAGTGTGAAGACTTACATTGGTGCTAGGAACGGATGGAATGGAAGCGAAAGAAATCAAACATGTGGCTGGAAGTTGAAACGTGCCAACGAGGAAAAGCGTAACCATTGCAAGTTGGTGGAATAAATGGTCATTGGAGAATCTCGATTGGATCGAGGACGAACTATTAAGGACTCAATCATGAATTTGCCTCAGAAGTCGAGAAGGCAATGGCTCGATTTGGACAATTGAGATTAAGCCAATGGGACTTATGTGTCCCCAACGATCGAAAAGAGCTAATTGGGAAAATGAAGAAGCGATGAGGTGTCAATACCTCATAAGATTGGATGATTTAGAAGGTTGTAAATTTCGATGATGAAATTTCTTAAGGGGGAAAGAGTTGTGACATTCTGAATTCTGACCTCTCGAGCCTATTGAATGGAAATATATCAATCGAGATATTTCAGTTGTATCTCGCTCGGAGTAGGCCACTCTCGAGTTAACTGACCAAAAGGGAAAGACTAACGCGGAGTCGGGTACGTGGACCTGGGAAATTCGAATAAGAAATGGCGTTTTGGCCATAAAAATTATCGAAGGGATATTTTGGGCCAGGAGAGATCGATCTAGGAACGATCATGGGATGCTTTGCTAGCGTTATACGGTTGGGACGTGGGTGATTCCGCTTAACCAATGTATAATTTGTGAAAATTTCATAAATCGGATTCCGATGATCAGGACTGAAAGAACTAGTATAAACCCTAGCAATCACATGATAATGAAAGTGCCCACGACTTGATAAATCCTAAAGTTGATACGCGTAATGCCTGCAAGAGTCGCCCGTCAATTTGAGATAAACTGGAATTACAGTCCATGAGAACTTGACAAGAATTGAACCTCGGAAGTGGGTATCGGATATTGAGGGATTCCAACATTTGAAAAGAATTGGATACCGCCTCATCGAGGGTAATTAAGATCATGACTTGCCTCATAAGAGTGGAAAAGTGAGATTTTGGAGCATAAAGTAGAAATGACCTTTTTGCACCTGGAGATTTCTCGTGCTTTTAGGAATGAGCAACGGCAAAGTTGTCATTTACCCTCCTCTCTAAGTGGTCGAAAATTTAAGGGCAATATAGTCATTTGGCCCTTAGATATTTTGGAGATAAAGACAAGATCATTAATTGCATTAGTCAAGTCTCTCATGCCTAATCTAAGCCTAGTCTATGACTACCATAACTTTCCTCTCTCTCCCTTCCTTTGGCTTGAAGGATAAGCCACTATATCTTCTTCCTTTTCCCCCATTTTGGCCGAGCAACCTCTTCTTCTTCAAACTCTCCCTCAAAACTCTCTCTCTCGAACTTTTCTCTCTCGCCCAATTCCGACCACCTCCACTATTTCGGCCATAATTTCTTTATCCGTTATCCTATTGAGACGAAACACCCACCATTAGAAAGATCCTTCTCTTGCCGTTCTAACAAGGTAATATGAGAAAAAAAATACACCTTGTTGTTTGTACCGTAGAGCCGTTTAAGTGAAGAAAGATCGCTGCCCAATCCTGTACTGACCCAAGGAGCTTCATCTTGGAATTTCCGGCTTGTTTTGGCTTCATTTTTTGTAAAACTACCTCTCAAACCTAGCTAAGATATATAGCTTTGTGTCCATGAAGTTTGGTTGGATTTTGATGGATTTTGGTGATTGAATCTTCATGGTTTTCCAGATGACAGAAAGTGCCCCCACCGGTCAGTCTCGAAACCATGACTCCTTGAGGGTCCTTGAGGCTTTGTTTTGCTTGGAAATTGCCAGTGAGTCATCCTAAGACTTAGCTCTATATGTTGACTAGTTTGTGGAGGAGTTTGGTTTAATTTAGAAGTGGTTTGATAATTAAACTCCGGGATGATTCTCGCTTGGATAGAACCTGTCCTGTGGAACCAATTTGGAAACCGCGGCACTTTGGAGTCCCCGAAGATGTCATTTGGCTTGGAAATTATTTGTGAGTTATCCCAGGACCTAGTATCATGTGTTAGCAAGGTGTAAGATATTTGGAATGAAGTTTAAATAGTGTTTAATGGCTAGTTTCATGTGATTTTCTCCAAGGACAGAATTTGCCCTATACTGAACCGACTTGGAGTCGAATGCATTATATGGTCCTTTGGTCAATTTCATTGGTTCAAATTCTTGGTAAGACTCCTTAAGACCTTGCTTGAGAGTCTATGGTAGCTTGTGGATAAATTGGAAGTGAATTGAAGGAGTTTTGATGGATGAATGTTAGTGAAACACTTAGGAACCGGTTTTGGACAAATTTGGAATACGGACTTACGCCACCTATTTTGTGCATATTCTCAGCTTAGAGTACCGGTGAGTTATGCCTAAGCTTTTATTAGGATGTTGTATTACTAAAAGATGGAGTTTTGAGTTCGATTGAATGATTTCATGATCTGATTTTTTGAGAGGTGCGAGGGAGTCCAAATCTGTCCAGTTTTGTGTGTTGGCATTCCTTGGCATATTTGATTGAAAACCGATTGTTTGGGAAGCCCTAATTGACCATGAATGTATGTCTTAATGGCAATTTAAGCATGTGAGATAAGAAGCTGAAAGTGTTGATTGAAAGGAAAGCCAAGATTGAAAGTGGTGAAAAATGTGATTTTGAGACAAGCTTGAAATTATTATTTTCCGTAATCATTGAATTGCCTGAGGCTTCACATGAATTTATACTTGCTTGACTGAGAAAGTTATAGAAGTGGTTTAATAATTAAACTCCGGGATGATTGTCGCTTGGATAGAACCTGTCTTGTGGAACCAATTTGGCAACTGCAGCACTTTGGAGTCCGCCGAGAGGTCATTTGGCTTGGAAATTATTGGTGAGTTATCCCAAGACCTAGTATCATGTGTTAGCAAGGTGTATGATAGTTGGAATGAAGTTTAAATGGTGTTTAATGGCTAGTTTCATGTGATTTTCTCCAAGGACAGAATTTGCCCTATACCGAACCGACTTGGAATCGAATGCATTATATGGTCCTTTGGTCAATTTCATTGGCTCAAATTCTTGGTAAGACTCCTTGAGACCTTGCTTGAGATGCTAGGGTAGCTTGTGGATAAACTGGAAGTAAATTGAAGGAGTTTTGATGGATGAATGTTAGTGAAACGCTTAGGAACCGGTTTTGGACAATTTGGAATACGGACTTACGTCACCTATTTTGTGGATATTCTCACCTTAGAGTACCGACAAGTTATGCCTAAGCCTTTATTAGGATGTTATGTTACTAAAGGACGGAGTTTTGAGTTCGATTGAATGATTTCATGTTCTGATTTTTTGAGAGATGCGGGGGAGTCCAAATCTGTCCAGTTTTGTGTGTTGACATTCCTTGGCATATTTGATTGAAAATCAATTGTTTGGGAAGCCCTAATTGACCTTGAATGTAGGTCTTAATGGCTATTTGAGCATGTGAGATGAGAATCCGAAAGTGTTGATTGAACGGAAAGCCAAGATTGAAAGTGGTGGAAAATGTGATTTTGAGACAAGCATTAAATTATTATTTTCCGTAATCATTCAATTTCCTGAGGCTTTACATCAATTTATACTTGCTAGACCGAGAAAGTTATAACTTGAAACATGTTGTGTCTAGTGACGGACGTTTGAAAGGAATGTCTCAAGTAGATGATGAACTGCTTGATTTCATGAGTTGTTCTTGAAAGATGAATTTTGAGGTATGAATTATTTTCTTTAAATGAAAATCTAAGACTTTCTATAATTGAAATTTTTATTAATAAAATGGCGTGTGGGATCGCCGAGGAAATTATATGTGCATTAGCGTGTTGGATCGCCGGGAAAAATTATGAGTGCACCAGCGTGTGGGATCGCCGAGAAATTATAAATTGGCCAATGTATTGGGCAGGAGTAATCTGATTTGACCTGACGAGGTCGTGCGGCTGGAGAATCCCATAATGGCACGATTCATCTCAATTGAAAATGGGCGTCGAGAGTCATATGGGGACCGAATCATCACTAGGTCCGGACGCAAGTATCTCATATGGACTGACGGGTCATATGGAGACCGAATCATCTCGCAGCCCCAAAGTGGGCGGCCCAGGATGGGCTGTTATGAAAGATCTATTTTTCGAAAAAATCAAGAATGATTTTGTGAAAAATTATTTGTTCCTCATGTTTGGCAATATGCCTCATGATTTGAAAGTGGCCCAGAAAGGGGCGTGAGAGAAAATAATGTGTTTTCTGAAAATTTCAAGAAGTTATACTTTTGAGAAAGAAGTGAAAGTTGCCTCATGTTTTTGAGATGACGTCGACTGCTTGCTTTTTATTGAAAACCCTGCCACCGTACGAAGCTCAGATTTTTGCCATGATTTGTGACTGAGTCATGTCAATTTGAAGTAATGAAATGCCAGGTTTTGACAAGTACCCTATTTTAAGCATGCCAATATTTTTAATACCAAAATACCCACATTTTCCAAAAACGTCTGAAGGTACTATCAACCTAGTTTAGGGTTAGGTTTGACTTACTGAGATTATATATCTCACCCCGTCGTCGAACAACTTTTTCAAGTCCCAGACATAGAAAATCGAGTTTGTCATGGATTGATATTTGATGAAGTCACTAGAGGAAAATGAAGATTAGTCTTTTGTGACCTTAGAGTTGAAAAATGATATTATTGTGGATTTAGATTTGTAATATCTGAAGTATGATTGACCTTTATGAAAGGTGAACCCTTTTGTCCTAAGTGATCATGTGTTGCTTTATTTGTAATAGAGTTGGCCTCGCTTTTGCATGCATGCATCATAAAGAGTTGTAAGTTATTAGCCGTCAGATCCTGGGAGTTCATTAAAGGTAACGGTGATGGTGGGATACTCGCATGCCCTCCGGGCTTGGGGAATGACAATTAAGGTTACCCCAGCCAAATCCAATACCAATAGAATCCGATTCTAAAGTCTTCGCTTGTTAACAAAGTGATGAAAATATATGGTGTTAAGATCTCCTCCTTTGAGCCACCTAATTCTCGATTTATGTCTATAGAATGACTCTTCTTGAAGACGAAGAACCAAGAATGTTTGGAGATGCTCCATCTTAGAATCAACTAGAGTTTAATTCAACTGGAGAAGCTGTCAAGTATCTTGAATCGAGTTAAGGGCCAACATCGCTTGATGAGTTTGGTTTGAGATGTCGGAGAAGCTCCGCCTATTTAGAGTCTTGAGACGACATTTGAGTAGCTTCAACCTGCGGCACAAAAAATACATAGGATTGCCATCCCAAATAGACTCCCAAACCTACGTAAAAATATCCATATGGGAATGGTGTGTAGTCCAAATATAGGAAGCAATTGAAGGGCTTCTTAGAGATTAGTGGGGGTAAAATTTTGACAACCACGGAAGTGTGGTAAGAAATTCTCGGGGGTAGAAAAGTGGCATCTGAAAAAGAATAATTAAGGCTCAAGTGTTCATTAACCCGAACATGGTCAATCTCTCCCTGTTTCCATGATAAGCCAGATGAGGTGGCCCAGGTGAACCTATGTCCAATGTATCAAAGATCATCTTGGCCAGAATGATGTGAACAATCCCCAAATTCATCAAATGCAGGGATCCAAGTGTTTGAGTTGCCCACTATATCCGCATGGTCTCAAATGGCGGTGAAACCAACAACCACCATCCACGGCTTGGGATTCACTAGACCGAACAAGGTCAGCCCAAAGAGGCCTCCTAGCAATAAAGGTGTGGTCACCATAAATAATCGAGAGAAGACAAGAGTTGTCCATAACAATCAATCTAAGCCGAGTGTGGATCATCTGAGAAGAGGTCGAAATAACATGGAGATCAATCGCCTCAGGATCCCATCCAATCCATATCCTGTCACGAGGAGAGCAGTCATAGTTGGCTATCCAGTGCCATCCCAGTACTAAACCATCAGAGATACCTAAAAAAAAAGGCACTTTAACCCTCGTTTCCAAAATATCGACACCAAAGAGTTGATTATCTCGAATAAGATTTTGAACTTCAGCTTGTCTAAGGGGTTTTCCTTCCTTTCTTCCTCCTAGACTTGGGGTTACCTATCTTGGGAGAAGAGGGTGCATCCTCATCCTCATCGGCCAACCGTTCAATTGGTTGAGGATGAAGTAAGTTAGGATCTCTAGAGAGAGCAAATACCGTAGCACAAGATCTAGTAAATGGAGGGGAACAAGAAGAGATAATATCCTCCTCGCAGTCACTACCAATGTTGCTTACCGTCTCAATACCATCATCCGAATCTGAAGAACCACTAGAAGCAGATTGAGCCAAGGGAATGGGTTGAGGCTCGGTAACCATCTGATCAACAAACCTGACCGCAAGAGTAGGCTCCTGGGGAAGGCCACTGAGAGGAGGTTCATTAGGGACAGCTTCACAGTGAGTCAGAGAAAGCATTTCCCCAACTAGAACTGAGGAGGTTCTAGGCCTGTGAATCTCCTCCAAGATCTGTGATGCAGTAGTAGGGGAGGTTGGTCTGATAGACTCTTCCAGAATCTGGGCAGCACCTATAGGGAAATGATTTAGTCTAGTCCTGTTGTTTCGTCGATCCTTCTTGCCCTTGACTTGTTGCCATTCACCTTCAACACGGGAGTTGGTATGAAGGCCTGCCTTTTCCACCAAAGAGAGCTCAATAACAGCCGCACAAGGGAAAACAGCTGAGCCACTTTTGTGACAAAAAACAAGGCAAGTGTTGTTCACAAGCGGACTCCATTCTTATTCCACCCCGATGTTGATCAAGTCATCATCCCACCTAATTTTTACACTTTGAAGGCGTGCAGAAGAAGCCTTGATCCCCACACATACACAGGCATTCGATAATCTTTTCATTTGCTCTGTTTGTGCATACATAGGGGGATTGCCAAGGGCACTGAAAATACGACTAATACCCACACATGACCACAAAGATAGTGGAACACCTATCAATCTAACACACACCGGGGGGTAACATGCACATCTTTTATAAGCTTTAGCCTTGGGTGCCAAGCTTGTACTATTAAGAATTTGGTCCCATTTCTAAAACCTTCCTCTTGAAGCTCTCACCTGGAATATGGAAGAAGTAAAACCCATTTTCATGTAGTCGGATATCAACTACATTAGTACCCCAAGCCTTCCTGATAGCTTCCTCTGTTAACTTGAAGTAGATTTTCCTCCCCAACTAGCATCCAACAATGCCCTACTTTAACAATGGATTCTGATTTGCCACTACCTCTGAGGTGATGTCAACAATTGGTTCCCCGTCCACCATCGTGGGAGCTACATAAGTTAAGTTGTAGTCCTTTGTCATAACCTTGGCAATATTAGCCCAGGTCTGTGTTGATTTCTACTGTCCATTTTGTGGTCTCGGCCTACTGAGGTTCCGGCCATCCCCTTTCTTAGCCAAATGAGGCCGAGAACCATCTCCCACTAAGGGTCCTTTCTAAGGATCAAAATGAGCTAAAGGATCCCGAGATCTCCTCCTACCAGATCTCCCTTTACTTTGGCTAGCCCTTGGGTCACATTAGCCAACCGTGAGGCTCTAGTTGCTCCATCATCAATAACAACTGCAGCAGCACCAGAGTGGCCAACATTATCAACACCAACATTAAAAGGAGTAGATGCTAATGCAGAATCAGAATGAACTACAGTATATTACCCTTATTTTTGTGGTTCTTTATACCACCAACCGGAACAACAACATCAATATGTGGTAACACATCATGTCCAGGTAGAGAGAAAGGAATTACCTCATCTACATTCGCCGTAGAAATGGCTGGCTCAAGCTGTGGGGGAGGCGAACTGATATCAGTATCAGGGTTCATTTGCTGTAAGCTACAACTACCAGTCATACCAACCACCAACGACTATTCATTCAGCTACCAGCTAGTTCTAAAGAACAACCACCAATCAGCAACAGCAGGGAAAATAAAGACAGGGACTCCACCACTAGTTTACAACCGAATTCTAGAATTGGGCATTAAAGAGACCCAACCGAGCAGAGTAATCAAACCACGAACAATCTGAGGGACTGAGGGAGTTACCAATACCACCAAAGAAGTAGGAAACAAGCCCAACTGTCCACTCGTTCATAAATCAAAGTAGATAGCAGTTCCTCACGATTTAGTAATCGACTGAGCAAAGAAAATCTTGCCTAGGATCAATTATCAATCTACAACAGCCACCAATTAGAGGTTGTGTAGGAGAGAGGTTGACATCCTTAAATGTACATGGAAGGCCCCTCCCTGCCACTCCGTGCCATAAGGAATCCACCAGAGTTTATGTGGAAAGGGACAAGACGAGCTTATATGAAGAGGGTCCAGACCTTAGCGCCCACCAGATTGGTCGAAAACTGCCTTAGGGTTGCCTTCGACAATGGATACCCACACTGGCGTAGATCTGTTCCACAGTTCAAAATACCAAACTTCGAGAGAAAACAATTGAATGGAAGAAAGGAAGTGGGGTTGCGGCCTTCAAGTCCAAATCTCAGCCGATGAGACCACCTGAGGTGGTCAGGAACAGGCCTAGAGTAAGAAACTGTCGGACTAAGAAAGCTCCATGGCTGAGAAGAAGAAACACGTGCGCGTGAAACGCACCCTTGAAAACCCTAGCAAAAATGAAAAGTATGCTTTCGCAGTTGTTGGTTTTTTTTTTTTTTTGGTAAGGTAAGTTTGTATTTACTTTTCAGATCACTAGGTACAAGTATGAACCATGCACCAAAATCATGAACCAATATTAGCATCGCAGTGCCAAGATGGGTTAAATGGTGATTGGTTGCAAGATAAACATCACGTCAATAGTATCAATCCAAGATGCCAACATAAGACCATCACCATATAGAGAAAGACCAAGAAAGCAGCTTTAGGAAAAAAGAAGAATGGGGGATAAGGAGAAAAAACAAAAAAGACAGCCCAACAGGTGGCCTAAAGAGTTAGAAAAGGAGGCCCAATAGAGCCCTACAAAAAACAATAGCCCACCGCCAAATCAAATAACTAGCTGGTGGCCTCTTGGACGACGGCCAAGGAGCCTTTAGAAGAGTAGCAGCACAATGGGAGGATCCAAAAAAAGCAGAAGTAGTCTAAGTGAGAACAACAAAAATAGTCGACCAGAAGGTGGCCGAGGCAGTAGGGAAAAATAGATGCAAGAAGAGGCCGAAAGACATCTAGAAAAGAGCCAATTCCTTCGACAGATCAATCTTTAGCTGAGTGAGAGGCGCCACGAGTGAAACCGTTTGGTCAGCAGGTCTAGAAGCTCCATCGGAAAAGCAACAAGTCCAGACCTCCATAGCTAAAGGAATAAGGGGAGTTGTTGTCTTCAGAAGGCAGAAAAACAAGCAGACCTCTTTACCAAAAAAAAAAAAAAAAACAAGCAGACCTGTGTGAGGAAGGTCTAGACAACAGGTTTCCTTTGATGCGTGCGTGAGGCGGGCAAGTGTGTTTTGAGTGATTTTTTTGAATGAAGAGTGGATTAGAACCGAATGTGTGAGGATGTAAAATTATATGATCATATCAAGGCCTAAAGGAAGCACCACCAGCCAAGAATCAAAATCGGGATTTGGGATAGAAGCTCACCACCAAGGTTTAAAGGCAAACCACCAACCAAGGCTAAAGGGTTTCACCACCGATGAAGAATCCAATTTTCAAGGTTAAAAAGAACTGAAATAAAACAATTTAACTCACAAAGAGGAACTCTCATTCGCTCATCGATCTGTATTACAATGGAGAAAACCTCTCTATTTATAGAGAGACTAAGACAAAGCAAAATGGAAATAAATACAATAATCTCGTCCACCAGCCTTGAACAACTAGTAACAATCCTAAAAGATCTTCAAATTGTAAAGGAAACAACAACAATCAGCGATTAATTGATATGTAATTGATTGGCCTTCAAATGGACAAGTAATCAATCAAGATGAGGCTTGAAATGAGCAATCAATCACATCTACATTGATTGATCACCAAATCAGTAATCAATCACATCTACATTGATTGATCACCAAATCAGTAATCAATCACATTTGATTGATCATGGGATTAGCAATCAATCAAAATAAGGTTTAAAATCAGCAATCAATCACATCTTGAATATGCCTTTGAATCTTCAATCAATCGATAAGCATTTAATCTAGCGAATCGCCATGAAATCAGCAAAAATCAATCTAGTGAAGTGATTATCTTTTTGGAAAGGAAAGAAATAAAACTTTACTATCGATAATCCTAATCGATAGTCTTCAGGTAGACACGATCCACCGAAGTAAGTTGTGACCAAAATCAGCCTTGGTTCAAACAAATAATGATTGTGCATAACCTGCGAATGGAATCAAAGATTGTTCATGAACGCCAAGCGCATCATTAGTGACGACATCGGATACTACCGCATCATTCTCCCTAGGTTGGTTGAGATTTGTCCTCAAATTTGGTAAGTCTTCAACCTCCAAGTAAGGAGACATATCTCCTACATTAAAAGTCGTTGAAACCCCAAACTCTCTAGGAGGTTCAATTTTATATGCATTAAATGGACCATCGGCTCTAGGCATTAGCTATTTTTCGCTTGGCTGGAAATCTTTCCTTCCTTAGATGAATCCACACAAGATCACCTGGTTGAAAATGAGCCTTTTTTCTAAGTCGATTAGCTTTCTTTTTGTTAGACTCGTTAGTCCTTTCAATCTTGAAACGAATCTGCTCATGAAGTTTCTTCATCACTTGACCTCTTTCTTTACCGTCAAAATTCACTTGAGAATTGGACGGAATCGGGGTCAAATCAATTCGTGTGAGAGGATTGAGTTCATACACAACTTCAAAAGTTGAATGACAATTAGTATAGCTCGGAGATCGATTATACGCAAATTCAGCAAGGGCAAGCTTCAAATCCCAATCTTTCAAGGACTAACTCACCATACCTCGAAGGAGAGTTGTGAGAGTGCAATTGGTTGCCTCCGTTTGGCCATTTGTTTGAGGATGACAGGATGAGCTGCATGAGATTCGCGTTCCACGCATCCGCCATAGCATCTTCCAAAAGTAACTCAAAAACTTGGAATCACGATCAGACACGATGATTTTGGGAACTCCATGCAAACGAATAATCTCCTTAACATATAAATCTACAACATGAGAAGCATCATCTGTTTTGTGACATGGCACAAAATGAGCCATCTTAGAAAACCGATCAATGACCACCATAATGACATCTATTCCACGTTGAGTTCTTGGAAGAGCCACAATAAAATCCATGCTTACATCTTCTAAAGGCTACAGTGAAACTGGAAGTGGAGTATACAAACCCTCATGAAATTAACTCTGGGCTCTTTGACAAGTTGTACACCTTGAGATAATAGCATGCACATCTCGAATCATCTTTGGCCAGTAGTAATGCTCTTGAAGAACCCCAAAAGTTTTTTTGATACCGAAATGGCCAGCCAATCCACCATCATGCACCTCACTAATCAATAATTCTCTAAAGGAACTCTTTGGCACATAGAGCTTGTTTAACTTTAAAGAGGAACCCATATTGAGCAGAATAAACACCATGACTTCCATGTTTGCAATCAGGAACGATGGATGAGAACTCCGGATCTTCAGAATAAAGTTCTTTCATCAAATGAAAACCAAGAAGCCGTGAATCATGGACAGCCCGTATGGATATCTTTTTGACAAAGCATCGACTACCACATTAGTATGGCCAAGTATATATTTTGAGACAAATGAAAAGGATTGAAGGAATTACACCCATTTAACATGTCTCGAGTTGAGCTTATGTTGACAGCTAATAAATTTTAGAGCCTCATGATCGGAATGAAGAACAAAGTATTTTGGCCTTAAATAGTGACTCCAATGATCAAGAGCCCGCACGTTGGCATAGAACTCATTATCATAAGTGGAGTAGTTCTTTCTTGAATTTGTTAACTTCTCGCTGAAATAAGCCAAAGGCTTTTGCTTTCAGACAAGAGCTGCCCCAATACCAACTCCACTTGCGTCACATTCAACATCAAATATCTTATGGAAATCAGGAAGGGCAAGAATAGGAGACTCACAGAGTTTCTGTTTAAATGCTTAGAAAGCGTTGTGAGCAGTCTTTGTCCATTTGAAAAAGCCCTTCCATATACACTCAGTTAACGGAGCCACAATAGTACTAAAATTCTTCACAAATCTGCAATAAAAAGACGCAAGGCCATGAAAAATTCTTACATCGGTGATAGATTTTGGTGTCGGGCACGATCTTATTGCTTCTACCTTAGACTAATCAATGGTGATTCCATCCTCAGAAACCACATATCCAAGGAATACAATGCTGGAAGAGAAGAATTCATACTTCTCCATCTTTACAAAGATCTTATGTTGCCTCAAAGCATCAAATACATGCTTCAATTGAGAAACATGCTCTGTCTCACTTCTACTGTTTACAAGAATAACATCATAGTATACAACACCATAGTGACCTATAAAAGGACGAAGGACCTCGTTCATTAGCCTCATGAATGTACTCGGAGAATTAGAAAGTCTGAATGGCATAACCAACCACTCATAGAGGCCTCCTTTCATCTTGAAAGCTATTTTCCATTCATCACCTTCTCGCATTCAAATATGATGATAGCCACTCTGCAAGTCTATCTTTGAAAATATAGTTGAACCATACAATTCATCAAGCATATCATCAGGTTTGGATATAGGATACCAATACTTAATGGTGATGTTACCGATGGCTTTGCTATCCACACACATTCTGAATGAGCCATCTTTCTTTGGCACGAGTAAAGCAGGAACGGAACTTGGGCTCATACTTTCTCTAATATAGCCCTTTTCAATAAGCTCATCGACTTGTCGCTGCAACTCCTTTGTTTCTTTCAGATTACATTGATATGCTGCTTGTTCGAAAGAGAAGCACCGAGTAATAAATCAATGTGGTGCTCATTTCCCCTTAATGGAGGTAATCCAGCCGGCAACTCCTCCGGAAACACATCTGCAAATTCTCTCAACAAGGAACGCATTTTTGCATGCAGAGGTTTCTCAATCTCACTCTTTTTCTCAACCATGAGCAAAGCATACACATTCTTTTGCCTGCTAATGGCTTTCTCAACCCGAGTTTCATTCACGAACAGATTCTCCTTTTTAGTGTTTCGCTCCCCAGGTTTGGTTTTGTGGATCGACGGCGGGCACAAAGGTGCAAGAGTAATGTGTTTCTGTTCCTTGTGAAATGAGTAAGTATTTCTATAGCAATCATGAATATCAAATTGTCAGGGCCTCCCAATAATAAATGGTATGCATCCATAGAAATAATATCACATAAGACTTGATCTTCATAACTCTTGCCGATAGAGAACGACATAAGAGCTTGTTTGGTTGCTTGGAGATTACTTCCTCTGCTAAGTCAATAAAACTTATAAGGTTGAGGATACTTAGAAGTTGACAGTCTTAACTTCTCAATCATGGTTGTTGATGCTACATTGGAGCAGCTCCCTCCATCATTGATCACTGTACACACCTTGCCATTGATTGAGCAACGTGTTTGGAAGATGTTCTCCCTTTGTTCCTCCTCGTTTGCTACAACCACCGTGTGTAAAGCCCTCCGTAAAACCAGCACATTGCCTTCATTAGCTTCCTCCACGATCTCATCATTCATTTCGGATCCGGACACCTCTTTTTCTTGTTCAGTACCTTGAAGCTCCAAATCAATTGCTTCAATTTCTTGAAGGGTCATCATCCTCCGCATAGGACAATTGGCGTGAAAATGCCCATAACCGTCGCATTAGCGTTTCCTTCCTTCTCCATCGAGTTTCTTGTGAAATTCTTTGGAAGGTTCTATTGCTTTCTCCTTGGTTTTATCCTTCGACGTACTCTCTGTCTTGTCAGAAGTATTACCCCTGAAAAAGGGAGTTCCCTTTGTCGAGGATTTGGTTGGCCATCCTTTGCCCTACTTCACTTGTTTCTCCACTTTTATGGCCAGTTTGCAAATATCTTCAAAGGTCTAATATGGTTGAAGCTCAACCAAATCTTTGACATCTGGATTCAATCCTACAAGGAAACGAGCAATGGTTTACTTTTGCACTTCTGGAATATTTGCTCGAACTCCCTAATGTATTCTTCCACACTCAATCCATGTTGTTTAAGAGAATTTAGCATTAGAAATAGGTCTTGCTTATAGTTGATAGGCAAGAACCTCTTTTCTTAACCTTTTGGAGTTTTTCCGAAGATTTAACTCTACTTTTTCGTTCTCGAACCCTCTGATTTTTCAGGTTCGCCCACCAAAGCGAAGCATACATTTTAAATTTAAGAATGAAAACCTTACATATCTTTTCATCCGAGTATAATTTGAACTTAAATACTCGTTCTAGCATGCGGCCAATTAATAAAATCATAAAGGTTAAGGATACCTTCAAATTCAGGTACCTCAACTTTGAGGTCGTTGTTGTTCTTTCTCCCTCTTCTCCTTCTAAATGATAGTCCAATTGCTAGAATCACCTCCTGTTTCGTTGGATTCAACATTGGAATATGAACGCGGATTGTTGCGGCGTGGACAATTAGTGGGAGGTCCTCGCGGCAGAGGATCTTGTCTCGCTCTATTCTCCAATAGGGTGAGAACTCACTCTATTTGCTGCTGCAAAGTGTTTCGTGTACGATCTCGCCTTTCATTATGGGCTTGCTCCAAAGTCCAGCCCCTCGGAAAATTGTCATCTCCCATTGTAGAATTAGGAATCACTCTAGACGAGTTCAACCTAGAGCTATGATACCAATTTCATGCGTGCATGAGGCTGGCAAGCGTATTTTGAGTGATTTTTTTGAATGAAAAGGGGATTAGAACAGAATGTGTGAGGACGGAAACTGATACCATCAGATCAAGGCCTAAGTGAAGCACCACCAGCCAAGAATCAAAATCGAGATTTGGGATAGAAACTCACCAACAAGGTTTAATGGCAAACTACCAACCAAGGCAAAAGGGTTTTTCGTTTCACCACCGAGGAAAAATCCAATTTCCAAGGTTAAAGGAGCCGAAATAAAACAATTCAACTCATAAAGAGGAACTCTCGTTCATTTATCAGATTTGTATTACAATGGAGACAACCTCTCTATTTATAGAGAGAATAAAACAAAGCAAACGGGAAAAAAAACAATAATCTCATCCACCAGTCTTGAACCACCAGTAACAACCCTAAAAGATCTTCTAATTATAAAGGGAACAACTCTAATCAGCGACTAATTGATATGTAATTGATTGGCCTTCAAATCGACAAGTGATCAATCAAGATGAGGCTTGAAAACAGCAATCAATCATATCTACATTAATTGATCACCAAATCATTGATCAATCACATTTGATTGATCATCGGTCTAGAAATCAATTAAGATAAGGCTTGAAATCAGCAATCAAACACATCTTCATTAATTGATCATCAAATTGGCAATCAATCACATCTTGAATATGCCATTAAATCTTCAATCAATCGGTCAGCATTCAATCTAGTGAATCGCCATGGATTCAGCAAAAATCAATATGGTGAATCGCAATGAAACTTTACTATCGAAAACCGTAATCGATAGTCTTCGGGTAGACACAATCAACCGAAGCAAGTTGTGACCAAAATCAGCCTTGGTTCAAACGAATAATGATTATGCATAACCTGCTAGTGGAATCAAAGATTGTTCGTTAACGCCAAGCGTGTCATTAATACCACATCACCCTTGGATGATGATAAAGGTGGCCAAAGAGTGGCCCAATTCTCTATCATCGAAGAAAAGAAAAACAGGAATTAAAGCAGCATTGAATCGACAGTAATAAGGGCTAAAAGCCAATGTGACATTCTAAATTTCAACCCTATCTCAAAGCTTATTAATGAATGAATGCCTATCGACGTATTTCAGTAAATCTTACTCAAAATTGACCACTCTTGAGTCGACTAACCAACGGGAAAGACTAACTAGGATTCAAGTACGTAGACTAAAGAAACTCGACCATGGACTAGTACTTGGACCATAAGGATTGCCGAGGGAGTATTTTGTGCCAGTAGGGGCCAATCTAAGAACTGTTTTGGAACGATTTGCTAGCTTTATACAATTTGTCCACAGGTGATTCCGTACGACCAGAGTTTGATTTGCAAATTAACCTAAATACATTTCTAGCGATCGTAACCTTTGGAACTAGTGATAAACCTTCGCAATTATATGATAACCAAAGTCGCCAAGACTCGAGTAATTCTTAAACGTGACATTAGTCGCAGGTTGATACGCGTAATTCTTAAGAGCCGCCTGTTAGTCTGAGATGCGTTGGAATGACAAAATGACTGAATTTGACCATGAATTGGACTACGAGATTGGAGGCCAGACATTTAAGGAATCCAAAAGCAATAAATCGGACGTCGCCTCATCGAGGATCATTAAGATTACGGTTTGTTCCATATCGATCAGAAGAGTGAAATTTCATATCGACGATTGTAAATTACCCATTTACCCCTAAGATAATGCATGTTTTCTTTAGAATTGTGCAAGGGCAAAATGGACTTTTGCCTCTCCCATCTTCAGCTGAAAATACAAGCGTAGCATGGTCTTTTAACCTCATCAATTATGAGGAAGAGACAAAAGAGGATAGGGGTCCATTTGAAGGGTTGTGAGCAAAAGACAAGTCCCTTAAAATCCTCAACCATAAAGCCTATTCTAGAATGCTGAGATAGGGGTCCCCTTGAGTGGATTTGTGAGAGAACACCAGCCCTCATCTCCCTCTTTCCCCTTCAAATTTCGGTCACCAACATCAGATCATCCTCTCCTTCATTTTTTTGCCTTGGTTTTTCTCTCAAGCTCTCTCTCTCTCTCTCTTGGCTTTGTTGTGCCCAACCCACCGCCGACCACTCCTCCACCGCCGACCGCCACTTCCACCACCAACATCACATCCATCCACGCCTCGAACCACCACCGTTAGACGCTGGGACTCCACCGAACCATCACCGACCAGAACAGAAGCCGCGAAGTGTCAAGGGTTGTTCTAGGGAGTTTTCTTGGATAACTCATGGTAAATCACTCCCAATGCCTAGTTTACTATATTACAAGGTATGAGTGTCTTTGGTCATTTTCGTGTATAACTCAAGGAGCCGAATCTGACCTTCGCCGGACCGAGCTGAACCGTCGACTTCGCCGCTTCGTTGTTCGGTTTTCCTAGGCTAATACACTTTGGTAAGTTAGTTCTAAACCCTTCCTAGGACTTTAAGTTACTAAGAGGCAAGTTTGATGATTTGTTCGATATTTTTCATGGTTGAAATGGTGAAGCATTCCTAGAGACCGAATCTGACCCTATGGACCAATAGTGATTTGCATGTCTTATGACTTGAAATTCTTCAATCCATGATGAGTGGTAGTCTAGCAGTTCGGTTGGAGATGGTACATGGGGGCCGAAATGCCTAGAATGATTGATTAGTGAAATTCCTATTTAAGCCTTCATGTGTTTGGCATGTTATGGTATTATGATTTATTTCATTAAAATGTGGATGTTCCCTAATGATATTTTTCCATGTACTAATGTTTGTCAATCGGGAGATTGTGTCATTACCATGATTTGCACGATTTGGCCTTAAATGAGAAATGAAGGATTAAGTGTCTTATTTGATTATCCTACGATGTTATGTTCGGCCATGTGTGAAAAATGGTGGATTGAATAAGAGAATTCGGCCAAGGATGTTCCATGGGGTCAATGGTGAGTTTTGTGCCAAATCGAGTTGTACTCGACCATGAAGTATTAAAAGGTTACCAATTGACTGAGTGTGGTTATGCCATTCCATGGAATTGAAATTGAGGATTAAAGAGCAGATTTTCATTATTGAATTCTGAATTGTGTAAGTCCTGGTATTTAGTCTTAATTGAATGATTCATGAGTTTAAGATCGTATTGTACCTTGAGGCATTAAACACGGGGTTTAAAGGCATCTGAGGCATTAGACGCGGGATCGACTTGAGGGGTAATAACGCGATTCTTAAAATGGCACTAGAGACCTGAAGCGTAATAACGCGGATTCGTTAATTAATCATGCCTGAGGCGTTATTACGCGGGCGAAGCCATTGGAATGAGAACCGTAATAAGGATAACGACACTTATATACTATAATTTATTAAGTGTCAGAATACGAAAATTAGCCTTGAATTGTTTATTTTTTGAAGATTTATGTTTCAATTGACTTGTAACGTACCTTATGCTTTATGACTTAATTGACCGAACTTTGCTTATTTTGAAAAGTGCCTAGAGTTACCAATGACCTAGCCTTGGTTTAGAGTTGGCTTATTAAGATTTATTCTCACCTCGTCGTGGGATCAACTTTTCAGACCCCAAACCTTTAGCATGCCACCAAAACATTTTGGAGAGCTGATGGATATCCAGAAGTCGGTGATCGAGTATCCTATAGGTCCAGGTAAGACCTACATTAGGAAAGGGAGCATAGTATGGGTCGACGAAGGAGATGACGATTGGGAGTCACATTAATTTGAGGCCTGGTTCTATCGGGATGGAGACATGACTTACAGACCCCTGAGGAGTTTTGACGTGCCCTGAAGTGTGATTCCAAGAAGGTGCAACACTACACTCAATGCAGAAGCCAAACCCAAGCCTGGTCAGCTGAAAATATGGCCAGTTGGGCCATGAGATGAGGAACTGCTGAAACCAAAGCCCGGGATCACAGTTTCAGGGGCCCCGACCGCAGGCAGGACCGCCGACTGTAACCCCACATAACAATCTTAGTAGACCGCCTATTCGTAAGGAGGCGGAGAGCACATCTGGCGTGGTCACAAGTACAATTACTTTATGTGATCATGCTGCCTATGCCTTGTTTGATCTTGGAGCATCGCATTCATTCTTTTGTATCTGCTCAGTTTGATGATTTAGTTGGAATTGAATTGGAACCGTTGGATATGATATTGCATGGTACTACCCCATTAAAGGATAAAGTGTCAGTCTCACTAGGCTTTTCGGACTGTAAGACAGTTATTGGGGGTTACGAAGAACAGATAGATCTGGTCGTGTGCCTATGTTTGATTTTGATATTATTATCGGGATGGATTGGTTGGATAAACATGGGGCTGTAGTTGATTGTGGTAGCAGGGTAATTCACTTCCACCCAATTGATCACCCTAGATTCGAGTTTGTGGGAAGTCGAGGGGGAACCTCGATCCTCTTGATTTCATCACACGAAGTAACTAAGATATTGGATGAGGGATGTCAAGTTTATCTAGCCGTCGTAGTTGACATAATAATCGAAGAACCAAAGCTAGAAGGCATAGCTGTGGTGACCGACTTCCCTGACGTCTTCCCACAAGAATTGACAGGGTTGCCCCTCGAATGGGAAATTAAATTCGTGATTGAGCTAGCTCCTGAAACGGAACCAATCTCAAAGGCGCCCTATAGGATGTCCTTGTCGGAGCTAAAGGAGTTGAAGGTACAAATGGAAGAACTGCTAAACAAGGGATTCATTCGTCCGAGTGCGTCACCGTGGGAGCGCCAGTACTATTCGTCAAGAAAAAGGATAGATCCTTGCGCTTATGCATGGATTACAAGCAGTTGAACCAAGTGACCGTCAAGAACAAATATCCGTTGTCAAGGATTGACGACTTGTTTGATCAACTGCAATGGGCATCGGTATTCTCCAAGATAGACTTAAGGACAGGTTATCATCAGTTAAGGATTAAAAATGAATTTGGTCATGTCTTTTCGATTAACTTACGCCCCAGCCACTTTCATGGATTTGATGCATCGTGTGTTCAAGGAATACTTGGATTAGTTTGTTATTGTCTTCATCGACAATATCTTGATTTACTCAAAGAACTCTGAAGAGCATGAATGACATCTAAGCGTGGTTCTAAGGAAATTAAGGGAACACTATTTTTACGCCAAATTCACTAAGTGCAAATTTTGGCTTAGTGAGGTTGCATTCCTTGGACTTGTAATTTCTGGAAATAGAATTTCAGTAGATCCTGCGAAGATCGAGGGAGTCACGAATTGGCCTAGACCAACGTCAGTGACTGAAGTTTGGAGTTTCCTAAGACTAGCGAGATATTACAGAAGGTTCATGGAGAAGTTTTCCTCGATAGCCACTCCTCTGACGAGGCTGACTAAGAAGGATACGCGATTTGAGTGGACGGATAAGTGCGAGAGAAGTTTTAAAGAGCTTAAGCATCGATTAACAACCGCACCGGTATTGATAATACCGTTTGGGCCCGGAGGCTAAGAAATCTACAGTGACGCGTCGCTAAAGGGATTAGGATGCGTTTTGATGCAGCATGGGAGAGTTGTTGCTTATGTTTCTCGACAATTAAAACCCCGTGAAATGAATTACCAACCACAAGATTTGGAATTAGCAGCTATCATCTTAGCGTTGAAAATTTGGAGTCACTACTTGTACGGAGAAATATTTCAGATCTACACCGACCACCAGAGTCTGAAGTACTTATATTCCCAAAAGGAATTAAATATGAAACAACGCTGATGGATGGAGTTACTCAAGAATTATGATTGTGATATCATGTACCATCCTCGAAAGGCAAATAAAGTGGCAGATGCGCTTAGTAGGAAGTCGAGCATCGCACACACGATGATTAAAGAATGGACTCTAATGGAAGAAGTAAGTGATTTGGAGTTCAATTTGCCAAGTGTCTAGCTTAATGGCTATCTTAAGGATTGAGACTGAAATTCAAGAAAGAGTTAAGGCCTCGCAGTCTGTGGATCCCGACATCCAAAAGGCTCTAGAGATGGACCCAACTCGGAGGAAACCTGACTTTCAAGTGTCTGATGATGGAATTTTGAAGTTTCGTGGACGTCTATGTATACCCAATGATGAGGAATTAAGGGAAAAGATCTTATTAGAAGCTCACAGGAGTAACTATAGCATTCATCCAGGAAGCACGAAGATGTATCAGAATATGAGTCTGCATTTTTGGTGGAACGGGATGAAAGTGGACGTAGCCAAGCATGTCGCTAAATGTCTGACGTGCCAGCAAGTCAAAGCACAACATTGTAGGTCTGGTTGGATGTTGCAACCTTTGGAAATTCCCGAGTGGAAGTGGGAGCACATCACCATGAACTTCGTGATGGGATTGCCTAGAAGTCAAAGAGGTCATGATTCGATCTGGGTGATTGTCGATAGATTGACTAAATCCGCACACTTCTTGGCTATGTGAAAGGACTTTACAATGGATAGGTACGCAAAGTTACACAAGCGTCACATAATCCGTCTGCATGGAGTTTCAGTGACGATTACATCAGATAGAGACGCTAAGCTCACTACTTCATTTTGGAAAAGCCTACAAGAGGCTATGGGAACGAAACTGCAATATAGCACCGCTTATCACCCTCAAACGGATGGACAGTCCGAAAGGACGATTCACACACTTGAAGACATGTTGCGAGCTTGTGTGATAGACTTCAAGGGGAGACTAGGAGGACCGGCTACATTTGGTGGAGTTTGTCTATAATAACAGCTACCAACAGAGTATCAGAATGGCACCTTTTGAGGCGTTATATGGAAGAGCTTGCAGAACTCCAATTTGCTAGGATGAAGTTGGTGAAAGGAGCATAACGGGCCCGGAATTAGTAGAGCAATTAGTGGAGGCAGTAAAAGCTATTCAGGAAAGGTTGAAAACCGCACAGAGTCGCTAAAAGAGTTATGCTGATACGTGGTGTAGACCTTTGGAATTTCAATCGGGAGATCATGTATTCCTCAAGGTGTCACCCATGCGAAGACTATTCCGATTTGGCAAGAAGGGAAAGCGGAGTCCAAGGTACGTAGGCCCATACGAAAATTTGGAATGAATTGGAAACATTGGCTTGCAGACTCGCCTTCCCGCCCGAGTTTATCACTATTACATGACAACCAAAGTCTCCATGACTCGAGTAACTCTTAAACGTGATATTAGTCGCGGATCGATATGTGTAATTCTTAAGAGCCGCTCGTTAGTTCGAGATGCGCTAGAATGACAAAACGACTGAATTTGACTATGAATTGGACTTCGAGATTGGAGACCGGACATTCAAGGATTCCAATAGCAATAAATTGGACGTCGCCTTTTCTAGGATCATTAAGATTACGGTTTGCTCCATATCGATTAGAAGAGGGAAATTTCATATCGACGATTGGAAATTACCCATTTACCCCTAAGATAATGCACGTTTTCTTTAAAATTGTGCAAGGGCAAAATGGACTTTTGCCTCTCCCATCTTCAGTCGAAAATAAAGGGTAGCATGGTCTTTTAACCTCTTCAATTATGAGGAAGAGACAAAAGAGGGTAGGGGTCCATTTGAAGGATTGTGAGCAAAAGACAATTCCCTTAAAATTGTCAACCATAAAGCCTATTCTAGAATGGTTAGATAGGGGTCCCCTTGAGTGGATTCGTGAGAGAAAACCAGCCCTCATCTCCCTCTTTCCCCTTCAAATTTCGGTCACCAACATCAGATCATCCTCTCCTCCTTTTTTTTGCCTTGGTTTTTCTCTCAAGCTCTCTCTCTCTCTCTCTCTCTCTCTCTCTCTCAGCTCACTAGCGCCCAACCCACCACCAGCCACTCCTCCACCACCGACCGCCACTTCCACCACCACCATCACATCCATCCACGTCTCGAACCACCACCATGAGACGCCAAGACCCCACCGAACCACCACTGACCAGAACTGAAGCCGCAAAGTGTCAAGGGCTGTTCTTGGGAGTTTTCTTGGATAACTCAAGGTAAACTACTCCCGATGCCTAGTTTACTATATTAGAAGGTTAGAGATTAAAGTTGGCAGTGTTATTAATGAGTGTCTTTGGTCATTTCCGTGTATAACTCAATGAGAGAAATCTGACCTTCGCCGGACTGAGCTGAACCGTGGACTTCGCCGCTTCGTTGTTTGGTTTTTCTTGGCTAATACACTTTGGTAAGTTAGTTTTAAACCCTTCCTAGGACTTTAAGTTACTAAGAGGCAAGTTTGATGCTTTGTTCGATGTTTTTCATGGTTGAAATGGTGAAGCATTCCTAGAGACCGAATATGACCCTATGGACCGGTTGTGATTTACATGTCCTATGACTTCAAATTCTTCAATCCATGATGAGTGGTAGTGTAGGAGTTCGGTTGGAGATGGTACATGGGGGCCGAAATGCCTAGAATGGGTTATTAACTTAGATATCTAATGATTGATTAGTGAAATTCCTATTTGAGCCTTCATGTGTTCGGCATGTCATGGTATTGTAATTTATTGCATTAAAATGTGGATGTTCCCTAATGCTATTTGGCCGTGTACTAATGTTTGTGAATCGGGAGATTGTGTCATTGAATGAGAAATGACGGATTAAGTGTCTTATTTGATTATCCTACGATGTTATGTTTGGCCATGTGCGAAAAATGGTGGATTGAATAAGAGAATTTGTTAATGGGACCCTATAGGATTCAGCCAAGGATGTTCCATGGGGTCAATGGTGAGTTTTTTGCAAATCGAGTTGTACTCGTTCATGAAGTATTAAAAGGTTCAATTGACTAAGTGTGGTTATGCGATTTCATGGAATTTCTAGAAATACTAAAAAATTGCGGATTAACCACATACAACTGCTCAATCTTATTTTTGGGGATTTCTTATCTATTCATCTGAAAATTGACGATATTACCCTTTAGGGTACTTCGAACTTTGTTGTCTTTTGGTTAAGTCCCGTTTGCCCCAATTCGTCCGCAGGATTAGCTTTCCTGTACTTTTGTATGAATTCTTGATGATGTATATATTTTGACGTTCTCGTTATCCAAGTTCCCATTGTTTTGTGTACGGAGGAGTTGTTCATTTTTGTTTTCGCATGCTTATTTATATTATGCATCTCTCGACAAGTAATTCCTAGGTCTCGAGAGTACGAAAAGGGGAGTTGCGCATTCGTGCTCGTGGGCGCGAGCCGTGACAAGCCTGCTTGTTTGGTATTAGAGTAAGGTAAGCTCGATCCAAGTTGATTGAGGATTGGAGTAATCAGGAGGAATAAGTTGGGACTGATTGGGTAGCAAGACCTTAGAAGACTTGTTAGAGTTAGGCATGAGACGCATGGCACATGACTTGGTGCGTATGATTGACATGTGGTATTGGCATGATTGTGGTGGTTTATGAAGATTAAGCTTTATGTTTAGCGCTGGAAGTCATTCGTGGATTTTGGTTTGTTGAGCGAATGATTATCGCTGGTTAGGAAGAACCGCTGGAGTGAACAGAATTTAGCAATAGCGATGGATTGTTTATTAAAGTGCCTATGGAAATAGTTGTGTGGATGGTTGTTTGGTGGTGATTGCTTCTTTTAAGAGATAATATAGTATCGCCGGACTTGACTAGATGAGTAAGTCTCTAATTCCGTGATGGAATTATAGTGTGCCAGGTGTAGTGAGACTACATTAGAATAAGTAATTCGCCCAGAAGACATGGAAAGCCTAGGAGCGGAGATTCTAGCTCGAGACCGCCTGTGGCGACCCAAGAATGGATGGAGTGCTAAGAGCACATGAAAAAATTGACGATCTCATCGACAGGCAGACCTAGGACATGGATTCTACCATAGCTCAAGCCGCAAGAGCCGCTATAGCTTATGTCAATCCCAATAATGGCAATAATGGAGGTAACGGGAACAACGGCGACCATGATTCAAGGTAATGAAATAGGCAATGCTTAGGAAGAAGGTGTTGCAGCTAGGTAAAAGGGCCAACTGGTCGAACGGTTTATTAAGCTGAAACCGACTTAGTTCGACGGAACTTGAGACCCTAAATTGGCGCCGAGATGGATAGTAAAGCTTGAGAAGACTTTTGTAGTTTTAAGGTGCACGGATGAGGAAAAAGTATTATTGGTAGTGTACCAGCTGGAAGGTACCGCTAATAACTGGTGGAGTGCCACCAAGAACGGAGTACTTCCGGAAGGGACTGCCTCAATCTAGAATGCCTTTACCTCAACATTCAAAGACAAGTATTTCTTTGAGACGGCACGCGAGAGGAAGTAAGTGAAATTTCTACAGATGCGCCAAAATCATCTAACGGTGGAAAAATACAAAGCTGAATTCGCCAGATTGTCCAAGTATGCGCCCAGATCAGTTAAGGACCCGCTGGAAAAGGCGCGGAGATCTCGAGATTGATTAAGACCTGAGCTTCGCAGTCCGATGGTGGCTTTGAACATGAGCACTTACAAGAAAATATATGAACGAGGACAGATGACAGAATAGGACATGAAGAAGAGTACGGTCGCATCTACATCGCGGTTTAGCTCATTCCGAGATAATCGCCAAACTAGTAAAAGACCTATGGTTGGCAACCGACGCTTTGTCCATCCAATAAGGAAGAATATTGGAAAGCCACTGCACAAACCAACTGGACCCTATCCGGCCAGGACCGGATATGGTAATGGACCCTATCCGGCTAGGACCGGAGCGTGCTTCAAGTGCGATCAGATGAACCATCAGATGAGAACTTGCTCCAATCAAGCCCCAGTGACTAGACCTTAAGGGCAAAAACCATAGGCAGGATCATCAACTGCAGTTCTCCAAAACGATCAAAATCGACCCCCAGCTCAGGGAAGGGTTTATGCAGTAGTACGTAGGGAAGCCGAAGAAGCGCCTGGCGTTATTTGACCAAGTCGTTTATGCGTTATTTGACCCTGGCGCTTCGCATTCTTTTGTGTCAGCCCAATTTGCTGATTTGGTCAATATGAAGTTGAAACCATTGAGTGCGATACTGCATGTTGCGACCCCGTTAAAGGATAATGTGTTGGTTTCATTAGGCTGTGCGGACTGTAAGATAGTAATCGGTGGTAGCGAAGAGAGTATAGACTTGGTTGTGTTGCCCATGTATGATTTTGATGTGATCATAGAAATGAATTGATTGGGTAAGTAAAGGGCAGTAGACGATTGTGGTAGCAGAGTAATCCGTTTTTATTCGGATGGCCGCCCAAATTTTGAATTTGTAGGGAGTTGAGGAGGAACCTCGATTCTTACAGTGTTGTCGCTTGAAGCGACAAGGCTGATAAATGAAGGATGTCGAGCCTATTTTATGGCGGTAAATGATACGACTGTCTTAGAGCCTAAATTGGAAAGTATATCGGTGGTATGTGGATTTCTTGATGTATTTTCCCAAGAATTGCCAGGATTGCCATCGGAACAAGAAATTGAATTTGTGATCGAGTTAACCCCTGGAACGGAGGCAATCTCGAAGGCACCTTACAAGATGTCCATATCGGAATTGAAAGAGTTAAAGCCACAGATGCAAGAATTGCTAGACAAGGGGGTTTATTCGACCGAATGCGTCACCGTGGATAGCGCCAGTGTTGTTTGTGAGGAAAAAGGACGGATCCTTGCGCTTATGCATTGATTATAGGCAGTTGAATCAAGTAACTATAAAGAATAAGTATCCACTTCCGAGGATTGATGATTTGTTTCATCAACTGCAAGGAGCACATTTGTTCTCTAAGATTGACCTGAGGACTGGTTATCATCAAATAAGAATTAAGAAAGAGGACATACTGAAAACAGCTTTTAGAACAAGGTATGGTCACTATGAGTTCACCGTTATGCCTTTTAGATTGACAAATGCTCCAACTGCATTTATGGATTTGATGCATCGGGTGTTCAAGGAATTCTTAGATAGATTTGTTATAGACTTTATTGATTCCTGATTTATTCAAATAGTTACAAAGAGCATGAAAGGCATCTGAGGATCGTTTTGCAAACTTTGAGAGAGCACTCGTTTTACGCTAAATTTAGTAAATGCGAGTTTTGGCTGAACAAAGTGGTATTCCTTGGTCTCATGCTATCTAGAGAAGGAATAACTGTAGACCCTGTAAAGATCGAAGCCGTTACGAATTGGCCTAGACCAACTTCAATTACGAAAGTCCGGAGTTTTCTAGGATTGACTGGTTATTACCGACGCTTTGTGGAGAAGTTTTCATCCATAGCCATTCCATTGACGAGGTTGACTAAGAAAGAAACTAAGTTTGAGTGGACGGATAAGTGTGAGAGAAGCTTCCAAGAGCTTAAGCATCAGTTGACAACCACACCAGTATTCACGATTCCATAAAAACCTGGAGGCTATGAGATATATAGCGACACTTCATTAAAAAGATTGGGATGTGTGCAAATGCAACATGAAAAAGTCAATGCTTACGCGTCACGACAACTGAAGCCGCACAAGATGAATTATCCAACTCATGACTTGAAATTGGCTGCAATTATCTTCGCCTTGAAGATATTGAGGCATTATTTTGTGGTGAAAAGTTTCAGATTTATACAGACCACCAGAGCCTGAAGTATCTCTTTTCTCATAAGGAATTAAATATTAAGCAACGCCGACGGATGGAGCTACTTAAGGATTATGATTGCGATATTTTATATCATCTTGGGAAAGCGACTAGAGTCACAGATGCGCTCAGTCGGAAATCAAGTCTTGCTTGTCTGCTGGTTAAAGGATGGTCGTTACACGAGGAATTAAGGGATTCTAAATTCAAGTTGGAGGTTTGCCAACTGTCTAGTTTCGTAGCGACCTTGAGAATAGAACTTGAGATCCAAAAAAGGATAAAAGCCATGCAGCCTACGGACCCAAAAATTCAATAGATCCTCGAAATGGATGCAATGAAAAGAAAACAAGAGTTCCAAGTACTAAAGTACGGAATTTTGAAGTTTCGAGGGCATCTATGTATGCCTAAGGACGAAAAGCTTTGGGAAAGGATTTGTTTGAGGCTCACAAAAGCAATTACAGTATCCACCCAGGTAGCTCGAAAATGTACTAGAACTTACGTCAACATTTTTTGTGGAACAAGTCGAAGGTATACGTGGTGAAATATGTGGCAAAGTGCTTGACATGTCAGCAGGTGAAGGCACAACACTGTAAGTCTGGTGGACTGCTACAACCTTTAGAGATTCCTGAATGGAAATGAGAACATGTGACTATGGATCTTGTAATGGGATTGCCAAGGAGCCAAAGAGATGACGATTCAATTTGGGTAGTCGTAGACAGATTGACCAAGTCTGCATATTACATTCCAATGACAAAGCACTTCGCAATGGACAAGTATGCCGAATTGTATATCATCCCGACCCTCTCCTAGAGCACAAGTGTCACACCCCGCACTCCAAGCATAGGCGCGACTCCCTATAAGTAAACTTTCGAGTCCCAAGGTTCAGTTATCGAGAGATGCACAATAAAAGAACCATGCAGAAGCAATATCATCCATGGGAATTTGGATAGCGAGAACATAACATGTATACATATATTCTAAGAGTTCGTAGAAAAGCTTAGGAGAACTAGTCCTACAGATGGGTCGGGATAACGATACTGATCAAAAGACATCCACAACAAGTCTTCAAGAGAAATTGGCCTACAAGACCATCATCAAAAGAAAACTATAGTAAGTTAGAGACCAATAAACCAAGTCTATACTCTCTTTACTACCACCAATTACGATTTTACAATCAGCACAACCCCAAGAAACCAACACATTATCCTTCAACGGGGTAGCAACACACAGAATCACACTCAACGGTTTCAACTCCATATCACCCAAACCAGCAAAACTAGCAGATACAAACGAGTGTGATGCGTCAGGATCAAATAAAGCACAAGCAGCTTGGTCACATAAATAAACCATACCTGTGACCACACCAGGCGCTTCTTCCACTTCCTTGCGTGCCACTGCATAGACTCTGGGGAGTGGCAGTTGACAGTCCTGCCTGTGGTCGTTGCCCTTGAGGTCTATTTACTAGGGCTTGGTTCAAGCAAGTCTTCATCTGATGGCCCAACTAACCACGTTTGAACCACGCTACAGTCCTTGCCGGACAAGATCCATTACCATGCTTTCTGCCACAGAGGCATCAACTCCAGTTCATTGGGATCAACGGCTTCACTATGTTCTTTCATATAGGAGGGATGAAGGGTCTATTGCCAGCCTTAGGTCTTTTCCCGGCCTTACAGTTATCTCTGAATGAACTGAACCGTGATCCAAATGCGGCATTCCTCTCTTTTGTGTCCCTCTCGATCATCTGCCCCCGTTCATAGATTTCTTTATAAGTCCTCTGGTTCAGAGCTATCATTTGGCTGCGAAGTTCAGACCTCAATCCTTCCCGAAATCTCCGCACCTTCTCCAGGGGGATACTCTACTAATCTCGGCACATACCTTGACAATCTGAAGAACTCATCTTCATATTGGTCTACGGTCAGGTGATTCTGACGCAGTTGTAAAAACTCTACTTGCTTCCTTTCTCAAGCTATCTAAGAAAAGTACATGTCATTGAATGCCGTGGTAAAGGGATTCCAAGTCAAGGCTGTCCCTTCTGGAAAAACTCCATTCTTTGTGGCAGTCCACCAATCATTAGCGGTACCTTCCAGCTGGTACAATGCCAATAGTGCTTTTTCTTCATTTGTACATCTTTGTATTCCGAAAGCTTTCTCCAGTTTCTCTATCCACCTTGGCGCCAATTCAGGGTCTCCAGCCCCATCGAACTGGGTTGGCTTTAACTTGTTAAATTGTTCGACTAGTTGGCCCATCTACTTGGCGACAACAACTTCTTCCTGGGCATTTCCTACTTCCTTGCCCTGGTCATAGTCGTTGTTGTTTCCATAGAGTCCATTATTGTCGCTATTGGCATTGACGGCAAATATCGTGGCTCCCACCGCTTGAGCTATGGCAGCATTCCTATCCTGGGTCTGCCGGTCAACGAGGTCACTGATCCTCTCGACTTCCCTTAGCACTCCGTCTATTCTCGAGTCTTCCGCCACAGGTGGCCTCGAACTAGAGGCTCCACTCTTAGGTCTTCTAGCTCTTTTGAGCGGACTACTCATTCTGGTATACTTTTACTACGCTTGGACCACCATAACTATTTCTAGAGGCACTTCCATAAACAGTTGATGGTCATTCATCAATTCCGTTCACTTTAACGGTTCACCAAAACTAGCCATGTTCATTTACTCAACAGACCAAAATCCAAAAATGACTTTCAGCACTAAACATGGAACTTAGTAATCATGAATCACCACAATCTTGTCCAGACCAAATGTCAATCACATGTGCGAAGTCATATGCATGCATTTTAGTGCCCAACTCTAATTAGTCTCCTAAGGTCTCGCTGTCCATCCTGTCCCAACTTACTCCTTCTTATTACTCCAATCCTTTTTCAACTTTGGATCAAGCTGACCTTGCTCTGATACCAAACAGGACAAGATGTCACACCCCGCACCCGAGCATGGGCGCAACTCCTTGCAAGTAAACTCTTGAGTCCCAGGATTCAGTTATCGAGAGATGCACAATAAAAGTAGCATGTGGAAGTGATATCATATACTCCTCCATACAAACATCCATGGAAACCTAGATAGCGAGAACATAACATGTATACATACATTCCAAGAGTTCGTACAAAAGTGTAGGAGAACTAGTCCTACAGATGGGTTGGGGAAAAGTACTACGTAAAAAGACATCCAAAACAAGTCTGCAAGTTACAGACCACTAAGTGGAACTGCTGGAGTCGTCAGTCTCCTCGACATCCTTGGTAGGCTCGTACTCAGAGAAAGTCTTAGAGCCTAACGGTATCCTCCATCGTCTCGTCCTCTGGCTGCTCCACTGGATTACCCTTTGAGACTTCGATCTCAATCACTTCAACGGTGTCTTCCATGGTTGGAGTCCTCTCGTGAATGTTCCTTGAACCAACTAGAGATCCCTTGACCTCTACAAAATCCCAAGTGGGAAGACACCAACTACGAATAACCATACGGGGTACCTCAGTAGACTTCAGTGGTCCAGTAGTAACCTCGCCTACCCTACGAAACCAAGCCTCAAACCTATAAGGTTTTCAGTCTTTTTCACTCTCATCAACCCAAATTACTGTACAATTTCTAACGTATAACACAGTTCCCCGTCCGTCCGGGAACTCGTCAAAATAAGTAGTCATCTCCTTCGGGTCACCTAGTCTGGTTGGCAGCATCTTCACGGTCTAGGATTTGAAAATGGAGTCCCCAACGGGATGAGATTCATATCTCAGTAAGGTAGATCCTATCCCTAGATCAGGTTGACCATACACTCATATGAATGCAAACAATGAACAAGAATATGCACTCAGCAATATGATGCACTCATAACAGAGATGCAAGCGTTCGTCAACAAAACAGTAATAACATCATATCATGTCAATCAAGTCAGGCATGGCGATACTAAATCAAGCCACAGATTCCACCCTTCCAACTTCTTCATGGTTCTCGTCAGCGTTTAAAATGCCTCAGACCATTAGATTGGTAAACCTGCGTAAACGCATCAGCTTTCTAAATGCCATTACAGGCCTGTGTCGACACATATCAAATTTTGTCATGCGTCTCAACGCATCATGACATTGGCCATTTCAATCCCGCGTCTCAACGCATCAAGGTACAATTCAACACAACCCCGCTTCTCAACGCCCCAGGGTATCACAAATCCACATTCATGCCAGATATCATTTCAAATAAAACATCATGATCAAGCACAAGCTTACGCATCGAGCTAGAAATATATGGCACGCAAGCCAATCAATTTTACAACTCACATAGGGCAATCAATTGATGGCATATGTATTAAGCAAGCATTCAAGCAATCATCCATCCACCATGACGAACATTAGATAATTATGCCATAACTCACGAAAATTAACTCAATCCACATCCAAATCACCCAGTCGAGTCCAGTCCTCCTAGCCAAGGTTTAGGAACTCCTTACCTTGAGCTTAAATCAACAAAAATCTTCCTCTACTCACTTCAAGGGTTCGGCCCCGAAGAGTTCAAAACAGGGCAGTTGTCCACCTAAGCTAGTTCAATCCATTTCATCAATTTTTCCTTGTCAAATCCTCAAATCACCAAGCGTAAACGTCAATAACATATCCATTGACATTTTAATACACCTTGATGAAGAATTTAGAGCTCAATTCCCCCTTGAACGGCCCTTAAAGTATCGGAATGCACAGAATCGAAACAGGGCATTTTCAGTTCTATGCATATCTCACTCAATCAGCCCATAAGCTACCCTAAATCCTCAAACTATCCACTAAACTACTTGCTGACATGAGGTTCTAGGTTTTGAGGAGTCTCACCGAAAATTTAAGGTTAAGGCGATGCCAAATGGTCCATGAACGGCGCCGAGTTCCCCAAGTCTTCTACCGGTCAGTTTCTGCCCTTCAACTACAACACCATTTTGGCGTCAAAACTCCATCAAATTCACCCAAAATTTTTACTACAACTCAGTATATATGTACCTTAGATGTATACAAAAATTGGCCAGAAGTTTTAGACAATTCGAAGTCCTATAGAGCTCAAACGGTGACTTACCTCCAACTGCGACGGATTCCCTCGACGCTCGGAAGAATGGCTGGCCGGAGCTCCACAGTGGGTCAAACGCCGAGCTTTGAGTTGGAACTAGTCAGCAAGAGGCTGAGGAAGGTGATGGTGGTCGGCTCGATGGCTGGAAGTCGCCGGCGGGGCGGTCAAGAGGCGCGAAGGGACGATCAACAGATGGTCGGGCTGGACTGTTCTCAGCTTGATGAAGGGGAAGAAGAAACAATGAAGATGAAGGCTAAGGAGGGGATTCGGCTGAATGGAAGGAGTCAGAAGGCTATACACCGATTTTGAGAGTCCACCAAGGTGGAATGGTAGGTAAAAAGCCAACCAACAAATGCCAAAGCTCCATCTTTTGACACTTGTCCATATGTCAATCAATTTTTCATCCAAGGGCTGCCATTCCTCCAAATTTTCGGCAGCTAGGGTATGTGGTCAATGACCAAAATACCCTTATCCATTTATTAGGGTAAGGCCAAGGCTTGAGGGGTAAAATGGTAATTTTACCCTAGGAACATCGATGATGCGACGTCCAATCCAATTATAAAGTTGAAATTCTTGATTCTCCATTTTCTAATATCGAGACTCGTCTCTGACCGGTGCGAACGGATGTTTACTATCGAGAGCATAACACGAAGAAAGCAAGAGGTCGGCCGAAACTTACTTGGGGGAAAGCATATAGATAGATTTAATAGAGTAGGAAATAGATTGGCGTATGGTTTGTCTTAGGACGGAGCGAAGGAAGGCTATTAGTGTTGTGGAGAGATAGTATATAGATAGATATATATATACTTATTTATTTTTACACATTTATCTCTTTTCCCTCCCTTGATTCTGCTTTTATTTTTATGATTCTTTGGGGTTCATCGATCACCGACCCCAACTAGTTTGGGATAAAGGTGTTGTTGTTGTTGATGTTGATGTTGATGTTGATGTTGATGTTGAGACTCATCTCTGAATCATTTCTCTGTCAAATGTGACTCCAGCCTATCCCGAACTAATGGGTAGCTTTTGTAAACGTTACGCGTATCGATTCTGTGATTCATATCACACTTAGGGCTCGTCAATTCATGGCGACTGTGGTTGTTATGTAATCGCGAAGGTCTATTACTAGTTCCAACGGTCTCGATTGTCATTGTTCGATTTAGGAAAATTATGCAAATTATATACATAGTTAAGCGACATTACCCGCGCTCTAATCATATAACGCTAGCAATGCATTCCTTAATCGTTCTTAGATCGGCATTTTATGGCTCTAAATGTCCCCTCGACGATCGTTACGGTCAAAGTGTCATTTCCCTAAGTCCACGTACCTTGTCTTGCGTTAGCTTTTCCCTTTTGATCAGTTAACTCGAGATTGATCAGATCCAAGCGAGATACGACTGAAACACATCTTTAGATATATTCTCATTAACAAGTCTCAAAATGATAACAAGTCTCGAAATGACAAGAAAACCAGAATGTCACGGCAGGCCTCGAGGGCTAGTGGGCCGTCCGCTCTTATTCGGACGCGGGCCTCTCTCAAGGCTCGTTACCCAAGTGGCAACGGCGGGAAAACGTAATCAACCTTCAGTGTGGTCTGGTGACATATGATACGTGTGCATGCCAAAGAGTCGCTACCAATCGTTCTGTGGAGGGTACGATTGGAGACTCTATCGAATAGTTGAGAGTGTTCTATTCAATTCTTCGAAAAATAGAGAAATAGGATCAGGGACTTTGTTACGCCAACTATCAAAGTTGACACCTTTTCTGCACCTAAGTTGAATTATTTATCTAACTTGAGATTTCATGTAGATGAGTAAAGTGTGAACCCTAACACTAAGAGTCCATGCATATAAGAGTGACTATATTAACCTTCACAATCAATAATAAAATTGCGCAAATCAAAGATCCAGAACATGCGGATAAATCACATGAAAACAACGTAGTATTCCTAATAAGGCCTTATTAGCCTAGAGAAACATCAATCAAGGATCGGAGTGTTGTTGACATGATTACCCTTGAGGGGCAAAATCGTAATTTTGAAGATTTTTTAGATAATTTACTCTAAGAATGGCGAATTTGTCATTTAAGATGAGATATGGAGTCAAAAGATGGTATAAATAGGATTATTCACAATACCAATCCATTTCCTATTTTTGGGGAATTTTCGAAATTTTTCTGGAATTTTTGGAGCGATTTACCCTTTGAGGGGTAAAATTGCCATTCAAGAGGTGAAGAGAAGTGAAAATCCCAAACAATAGGATTAGTTGACTTTTTGACCCAAATATTAATTTGAAAAATTTTCATGGCTCGATTGGAGTAGGAAAGACGATTTACCCTTTGAGGGGTAAAATCATCATTTCAGAAAAAGGGAACAAGATTCGAAGACTCAAGCATAAGAATTGATCGCCTAACTGATCATAATTCTTATCTTGACATTATCGAACTATCTCGCATACAAGGTAGAGGCGACTTATTTCAAAAGGGTAATATCATCAATTCTTAAATGAACATATAGGAAATCCCAAAAATAGAATCGACCAGTTGTCTGTGGTCGATCCTCAAATTTTGGAAATTTCTGAAATGTCTAGGAATTTTTCATTATTTTCTGTATTTTTTAAGATTTTTCAGAATTTTCTAGCATTTTTTTAGGACTTTAAAGAATTTTTTCGATTTTTTTATTTTTTAAAAATATATATTTTCTGATTTTTATTAATAAAAAAATGATTTGGACTGGGTTGGAACCCGGCCCAGACCCGGACCTGCGGAACCCAGCCCTAAAACGACGCCGACCGCCCTTTTTTATTTTCGGTTTAATCGGATTTAATCTGACAATTCCTATTGATCCACGTGGCTAACCCACGACTTTAGGATAGGTTTACAAAAACCAAAGGCCTATATCGAAAGCTGACTAACTCTCCACCGTTCGATCTGATTACTTAGATCTACGGCCAAGATCGAACGACCTTGCTAATCCTTATCCGTCCGATCTACCGATTATTTTTTATTTTTGAAAATACGTTTTTTATTAACATAATTTATAGAGACCGATTGAACGGTCACCAGTCCAACACGTAACGCAACTTAGACGGTTAGATCAACTAACAGATTCAAAACGAATTACAACGGTTTTACTGACTCGGCAAACACGTGGACCAACCACGTCCTGCCACCTAGACATTTGACCTGTTGACTCCGCCACGTAATTGTCTTCAACCTGCCGACGCATACTACAGAATGAACGGCCGTGGTTTATCCGTCGTTGATCAACGGTGAAACCTTGACGAAATCAAGCAAAATCGGCGGCAATGAACTCATCTCAACTTCGCGCGCAACATATCTCAAAATCATACAATTTCATTCACAGAATCGAGGACGACAAAACTTACACAGCAAATTGACATAGCATCTCGATCGAGTAGAACGAAGCATTTCAGATCAATTCCTTTGCAAAAAAGCTTCTAATGAAGTTTAGAATACTCACCTTGAGGTCTGATTGACCTAGTTTAGGCTAGTTTGAACTAGGGAAGCTTCGATAGGGTCGACCATGGCAAAGAGGTTCGAATGCGAGGTTTGACTCAATTTCAATGTAATTAAAATTCATAGGAATGCTTAGTGATACCACAAATATGAAATGCACACGTTAATTGCAAGAAACGAAATCGAAATTAGGATCCACCATTAAAGGTCGGAACTTAAGCTCGAAGTTGGACTTACTTCTTTTCTCGATTTCAGGTAGCCTAGAGATTCGTTTCATGCTTTTTGTCTGAACATTTTTCTTTGAAAGTCTTATGTAGCTCCTATCTCTCGGACTTCTCTATCTGTGAGTGTCCTTGCCACCTTTGTCTCGGTGCTGTGCAATGATCACCACTGAGGGTACATGAAACGAATATGTAGATTCAAATTGGGTATGCAATGGGTATAAGTGTATAAGATAGAGAAATGAACGTCTCTTTATCATCCTATGGCGCCTGGATCAATTTGTATGAACACATGAAGATTGATGTTAGTTCGAGCAAAAAGATTTCTAATCATTTACCTTTCTAAGCTGTTGGACTGCTTCTATACGACCCCAATGTGAGGCGATTCTTGACAAGGTTAAGAAATGAAAACCACCGCTCAAAGGGTTTATCAATGATCATCTGTAGTGTTTATGGAAAAGAATGAATGCCTCCGTCATCCCAATCCGCGTAATTGATGCGAATAGCCCTTACATCCCTAGGATCAGGCTTTTCTATCCTTACACTCCCTTCATCTCTCTGGTGCGTATAGGACGTGTTTGGATTAGGCTTGTCTCTTTTCTAAAGAAACATTCTTACAAGATAGCCTAAACAACTTTGTTTTGGAAAAATCATTCTATTTTTCTCCAAACATTTCACCTCACAGGGAATTAATGACGCATCATGCGTGCTTCAGCTATGTTTGGATAACCTATAACCTTAACATGTGTCAATAAGTGTTAAAAAATTTTCTTTGAAGCATGGTACATTCCTAAGTTTGATCACATGCATGTTCATCTTTGGCTTTCCATTTCTTACAAGAAAGCGAGAAATTTTACAGTATTTCTCCATTGTTGCCTTTTGTCTTCATCTGACATCCCTGTATGAAAAGAAAAGAAATTTCAATGAGTGGAAGATATTTTAATGCTCGATGGAATAGATACATATCACTTGATTCTATGCATCAATGGGATATTCTACTCTTGGTTTCGCTTGAATAAGCTTGATTCTGAGAAATCTTACAGTATTTCTCCATTGCTGTCTTTTGTCTTCATCGGACATTTCTGTATGAGGAGAAAAGAAATCCGAATGAGCAGGAGATATTTTAATGCTTGATGGAACAGACACATATCACCTGGTTCTATGCTTCAGGGGGCTATTCTGTTCTTGGTCTCGCTTGAACATGCTTGATCTTAAGCCCACGTTATGGAATCCTGCAAACCATAACACTGCCATGTATGCATGGATGCATGGTGTGCCTATGTAATGACAACTAAGATGACTTGAATCATTTCAAAGAAATTCAAGTGACCACCATCTAATTTCATTTCAAGGATAATACTTCTTCACGGCATCTGAGTTTACAGGATATCCCAATTATTATCCTTCAGAATTTACAAGAATTAATCCCCTCTTACAAGGATTTTCTTGATAATATAAGGGCCTTCATAATTGGGGATAAACTTGCCTCCCGGATGAGCAGTGTTTGGCAAAGTCTTTCTTATCATTCGGTCATTTTTCTTGAAACTTCTGAGATTGACCTTCCGGTTAAACGACTTGGCCGCCCACTTCTGGTAGCTCTGGCCATGACAGATCGCTCTAAGAAGCTTCTCATCTATTAAATTTAATTGCTCCTATCGGTGTTTGATACACTTTGCCTTAGAGAGTTTAACTTCTGACAATATTTTGAGAGACGGAACTTCAATCTCTATAGGCAGGGCAAGCTCCATCCCATATACCAGTGCATAAGGAGTTGCCCCAATCGAGGTACTAATCGAAGTTCGATATGACATTAAGGCGAAGGGTGGCCTTTCATGCCAATCCCTAGTTCTTGGCATCTTAGCCAAGATCTTCTTAATGTTTTTGTTTGCCGCTTCTACTGCTCTATTCATTTGTGGGTGGTAAGGGGAAGAATTAAGATGTCGGATGGTAAGGCGACCCAGTAGATCATCGACAATCTTGTTGTTTAAGTTGGACCCATTATTTGTGATGATCGCTCGAGGGGTACCATATCTAGAGATTATATCCTTCTTGATAAATCTTACCACACTTACGCCATGATATTTGTGTAAGAACTGGCCTCTATCCATTTCGTGAAAAAATCAATTGCAACTGCAATGAAACGATGACCATTTGAAGTTGTTAGATTAATAGGCCCAATCATGTCTATTCCCCACAAAGAGAAAGGCCAAACTTCATACATTTGATGTAGTTCGTTTTGGGGTGCATTAATCTTATCGTCATATATTTGACATTGGTGGTATGACTTGACATGTTGATTACAGTCTGATTCGATGGTCATTCAAAAATAAGCTCCTATTAGCTTAGAGAAACATCAATCGAGGCTCAAGAGTGTTTTTGACATGATTTGCTCTTGAGGGGTAAAATCGTAATTTTGAAGATTTGCGAGATAATTTACCCTAAGAAGGGAGAATTTGTCATTTCAAATGAGATATGGAGTTAAAAGATTGTGGAAATAGGATTATTCACCATATCAATCTATTTCCTATTTTCAGAGAACTTTTGAAATTTTTCTGGATTTTTTTTAGTAATTTACATTAAGGGGTAAATCCGTCATTTCAGGAGTTGAAGAGAAGTGAAAATCTCAAACAGTAGGATTAGTCGACTTTTTGACCCAAATTCTAATTTTGAACAATTTTCACGGCTCGATTGGAGTAGGAAATACGATTTACCTTTTGAGGGGTAAAATCGTCATTTTAGAAAAAGGGAACGAGATTCGAAGACCCAAGCATAAAAATTGATCGCCTAACCGACCCTAATTCTTATATTGGCATCATCGAACTATCTCGCATACAAGGCATAGGCGACTTTTCCCAAAAGGTTAATATTATCAATTCTCGGATAAACATATAAGAAATCCAAAAAATAGGATCGACCAGTTGTCTATGGTCGATCCTCAATTTTGGGAATTTTTTGGAGTGCCTAAGAATTTTCCACAATTTTCTTACAATTTTTGGAATTTTTCATAATTTTCTAGCATTTTTTTAGGATTTTCTAGAATTTTTTCCATTTTTTATTTTTATTTATTTTAAAAATTTCTAATTTTTATTAATAAAAAAATAATTCAGACCTGGTCGACCCGACCCACTCGGATCGGAACCCAGCCTAGACTCGGACCCACGGAACCCAGCCCCAAAACGACGTCGTACCGCCCTTTTTTATTTTCGGTTTAATCGAATTTAATTCGATGGTTCCTATTGAACCACGTGGCTAACCCACAGCTTTAGGATCGGCTTACTAAAACCAACAACCCAGATCAAAAGCCAACTAACTCTCTATCGTTCGATCTGATTACCTAGATCTACGGCCAAGATCAAATGACTTGACTAATCCTCGACCGTTCGATCTACCGATTATTTTTTATTTTTGAAAATTTGATTTTTATTAACATAATTTATAAAAACGGATTGAACAATCACCAAAACAACACGTGACGCAACCTAGATCGTTAAATCAACTAACGTATTCAAACAAATTACAACGGCTGTGCTAACTCGGCAAACACGTGGGCCAACCATGTACAGCCACCTAGACATTTGACCTGTTGACTCTGCCATGTCATCGTCTTCAACCTCCCGATGCATACTACAGAATGAACGGCCGTGGTTCCTTTGCTGTTGATCAATGGTGAAAACTTGACGAAATTGAGCAAAACCGACGACAATGAACTCGTTTCAACTTCGCGCGCAACATATCTCAGAATCATACAATTTCATTCACAAAATCGAGGATGACGAAACTTACACAACAAATTGACAAGGGATCTCGATTGAGCAGAACGAAGCATTTTAGATTAATTTCTTTGTAAAGAAGCGTCTAATGAAGTTTAGAATACTTATCTTCAGGTCCGATTCACTTGGTTTAGGCTAGCTTGAACTAGAGAAGCTTCGACAGGGTCGACCATGGCGACGGGGTTCGAATGCGAGGTTTGACTCGATTTCAATGCAATTAAAGCACATATGAATGTTTAGTGATCCCACAGATATGAAATGCACACGTTAATTGCAAGAAACGAAATCGAAATGAGGATCCGCCATTAAAGGTCAGAACTTAAGCTCGAAGCTGGACTTACTTATTTTCTCGATTTCAGGCAGTGCGGTCAACGATGATCACTTCCAAGAGCTTCAGGCGACCTCTTGACGTCCTTTAGAAGCTTCGATTTAGCTTGAAAAGGCCCAATCGGTGCTCTGAAAATTTGAACTTAATCGCTCGACAATGGCGATGGAGGGCGAGCTTTCTCCAGTCCTTTCCCCCACTCTTAATTCAGTTGTCCCTCAGAAATATAATGAACTCCTCCCTTTGATAACAGAAAGCCTCCAAAGGCTTATATAGCTCTTTGAATTTTGGCACCGACTGACGAGAACCAACAGACTCGAAATGGCACGTGATCGTGCGTGCCATTTGGTCTAAACGATGCCGAAGACGATGGATAATTTCGTCCAATTCAAATGGTCTACCGGCTTGCGCCAATGGACGTCCAATTTGGCCGTTCTATGAAAGTTGACTTTCACGGCTGCCGCGACATTGACCGGTCAATTCCGCCCTCCTCCAGCGATCATTGGTCATGACTCCGGTGTCAATCAACAAGGAATGGTCTAAAGCATTAAACCCCCACCAATGTGTCTTCGATTGTGGTCAATTAATCGATCAATTTTGCGATCCATATCCAATCTTGCCCTATTCATCTACGCAAGAATCATGGGGAAGAAGACGACACTGTAGCGGATCGATTCGACCAGTCCGACCGGTCAGAACTGTTCTGACACTATTTTCGCGAAATTGACCCTAATTCGTGTGGGTTTTTTGTAAATTAAACACCATAATCGAACTTAGGACACGAAAATTGTCTAGAAATGTGATTTTGCCTAAAAGTTCACATCAATTTCTATGAAAGCTTCAAATTTTCATTTAATTGCAAATCGAGAAATTGTGCGATTGAGGGCTCAAACGGTCAAATTAGAGCAAATCACCGATGCCAATCGATTCCTAATGATGAAATACATTAGACAGTAGCTTTAATTGACAAAGGTAGCCCTTGAATTGAAAGTAATTTCAACTAATTCGAGGACTAAATTGCAATTAAGTATGCAATTTTGCTCAATTCATGCAATTGGACAATTTGTGCAAGTAATCGGACTAAATTGCAATGAAGGACAATTAGATTAAATGTCAAGACTCTAAAAAATGCCTAAATTACAAATTAAAAGACTAAATTGATAATTTTTTACCAAATTCAATCATACGTGTAACAAAGGAGCACATAAAATTAAACTTGAATTTGGACTTTTTATGAGGTCAAAAATATGAGGAAATTAAAAGAAAAATATAAAATATTTTTCCATATTTTGTGACTTCAAATGCTATTTTTCTTGAATTTTCATCTATTTTCCTATTTTTTGAATATATTAAAAAATGTGAAAAATAAAGAAAATTATTTTTTGTTCAAAGTGGTTCCTTAGGCTTAGCCAAGATTGCCAAAGTTGATTTTATAATTTTTCAACTTTTAATGATTTTTTTTGTGAATTCTTCAAAAATAAGCTGAAAAAGACTGATCGAAAGTCAGGTGTCAACATATATGCGTCAGATAGTGAGACTGCACGGAGTACCTATGAGGATTATGTCAGACAGAGATCCTAAGTTCACAGCGAACTTCTAGAAGAGAATTCAAGAAGCCTTGTGAACTCGACTACAGTTCAGTACATCGTATGATCCACAAACGGACGGACAATCGGAAAGAACGATTCAGACGTTCGAGGACATATTACGAGCATGTGATGGACTTCAAAGGTTGATGAGAGGATCAATTGCATTTGGTAGAGTTCGCATATAACAACAGTTATCAACAGAGCATTCAAATGACACATTTTGAAGCGCTTTATGGAAGAGCCTACAGAACCCCGATTTGCTGAGACGAAATTGGAGAGAGGAGTATCATAGGCCCAGAGTTGGCAGAGCAATTGATGGAGGCCGTAAAGATAATATAAGATAAACTGAAGACGACACAGAGTCATCAGAAAAGTTACGCAGACAACAACGTAAACCCTTAAAGTTTCAAGTTGGTGATCATGTTTTCCTTAAAGTTTCACCAATGCAAGAACTATTTAGGTTTGAAAAGAGAGGAAAACTGAGTCCGAGGTACGTAGGTCCTTTTGAAATTTTGAAACGGATTGGAACTTTGGCATACAAACTTGTCTTACCGCCTAGCTTGTCTCAAGTACACAATATCTTCCATGTGTCAATGTTGAGGAAGTACGAGCCGGACCCGGCACACATGTTAGATTATGAAACTATCGAAGTTGACGACAGAATGTCCTATGTGGAAAAGCTAGTCAGAATTGACGATCGAAAGGAGCAAATTCTGAGAAACAAGACGATTCTGTTGGTTAAAGTAATTTGGGAGCAGCAAGGAATCGAAGCCGCTACGTGGGAAAGTGAAGAAATGATGAGGCGTCAATACCCCTATTTGTTTGGAAAGTGGGTTTATTGTAAATTTTGAGAACGAAATTTTTATAAGGGGGGAAGAGTTGTGTCACGCCCCGAACCCGGCAAGAACGCGAACATCCCACCTAGCCGTTGATCTTCAATAATCTCTCAGGATCCCTTGGCCAGTTAATCACAACTCTAAAATAATACAAGGTCACAGAAGCAATTAAACAACTTCGTACAATTCCACAATCAAATGACTTAGGGCAATAGTGTATACACTTATCCTCAATATCACAGCCGGTTACAAAACTAACTCCAAACAATACACAGTTCCTACGGTCTCATTCATATTCTTTATGACTTCCGCTATCAACTTCCTAAAATGACAACCCATGGCAAGTTCGGGTGTCCATCGTCTGGGACTTGAAAAAGTTAAACCCCCACTAGGGTGAGATATAGATTTCAATAAATGAAACCTTAACCTAGACCTGAATACTAGTCACCTCGACCAACTCAACAACACCAGAAGCAAGCATTCATCAATCAACTATCTCAGCAAGATAGGCATAATTAGCAGTCATAGTTAAACATAATCAACCTCAAGTGTTCATGCTTTGAGAATATGATACATAAACTAGCGCTCATGACTTTCAGAGTTACCACAATCAATCATCGCCCAACTCTTAGGCCGGCATGTATGTCTTTGGCACTCTTACCAACTGATAGCACTAGGGCCACATACCAATCGATATCTTTGTATCACAAGGGCCACAAGTCAATCGGTACTTTTGAGACTCGTAGCCATTCAATACCACTACGGCCACAGAATAATCGGCATCACTAGAACTCATAGTCAATTCATATCATTGTGGCTCTCTCTAGCCATTCTAATTCTCAATTACAATTCATAATATACTCACCACATAATTGCATCAGGCAATTTAAGCCATAAACTTCACCAATCAGTCAATGACAAACCATTTAATCATCGCTAGGGCCCACGGCCGTAATATATCGCAAAGGCTCTAAGCCTCGATATAATTTCATAGAGCTCCAAGCCAAATTATCGCTAAGGCCCCCGGCCACGATGACATCACTAATCATCGCCAGGGCCCACGACCAATTTACTACCAAGGCATCTCAGCCAATTCAATATCAAGAACAAGGCTCACAATCAATTTAATAATACACTATCAATCACCATGTTTTTATCGCACAATCACGCTATACAAAGACAACTATCCAATAGTGTCCTGTGGTTCAAGTAAGGGTTGAGGAGCCACTTACAGAGATTAATAGCAAAAAATCTACACCAAACAAGTCTCCTCGATCACAACATCACAGCCAAACGAGGATCACATGCTGTCCTAGGAAGTTCATCAATTTTGAGTCAAAATCCCTTCAATTTCGGATTAGAAACAATCGAATTTCACTTCGTTAAATCACTCTCTCGATCACCAAACAAATGGCAACTCAGGATGCCTTATCAATTGGTCGAATATATGACAACACCTCCATTAATCCTCCATATACTTGGTTCATGCTACAATTTAAAAAGGGCAGAATATATATCTCAAAGTTTCATGTACCAATTAGCCCTTAAATCACCTTTAAACTTCAATCCACTTCTCACACTTCCCATTGACACTTCACAAGATATCATACAAGACATTATATGTCAATTGAAGTCCAAATATTCCTTATTCAACCCCCAAACAAAACCAGGCAGCGCGTATATATCCTCTCAAAAGAGAACCGATTTTGGGTTCTAACCACTCAATCGAGCCACACTTCAATCTCAAGCCAAACTCTTTGCACAAACATTTCAAGACCTTCATTTACATGTTTGGAAAACTCACCAAGAGATTTGGAGTCGGTTGACACCACAAATACATCGAAACAGCCTGGTCTCCACGAAGTCAGAATCTATCCAATTTTTGCACCACTCATAGTCAGCCATAAAAATATAATTTAACACTATCTATTTTAGCCATAGACCATCTGAACATAGTACTAGATGTTATGAAGCTCACCTAGCAAATTTGAGGCCAATTGGAGTCTCTAAGACGTAGAATGATGACTTTACCTCAGCTCGCGCGGATTTTGTTCGGTTTTGGTCTAAAGGCTGGTTCGGAAAAACCGTCCAACGAAACTTCGATCTACCACTTGAAATGTGTCAAGGACACGTTTATCTAGCTCTTGGTGGTCGGAGCAACTCAAATGGCCATCAGGAAGGCTTGCTCGAGCTCACCGAACAGAAGAGACAAAATCAGTTTTTCAGGGACAGTTTCAGTTGAGGCAAAATGTGGAGGAAAAGGCAATGAACATGAGGGAGTGGTATACACAGCAGATGAGTTCTTCAATTTACTTGTCTCACACATATTATTGAGTTAGAATTGATTAGACTTGGTTAGGTGAGGTATTTAATGCTTGAGGGCTCCATTGCTTGACATGTGACATTTGTCCAATAATGCAATTCCAACTTTGACTCATCTTTGACCTCCATATTCATCAATTTTCGACAACCAATAATGGTAAGGGAATAACCATTTTGTCCTTCTTGATTTCTTAAGGCAAAGCAAATAGTCGAGGGGCAAAATGGTAATTTTACACTTTCAGTCCAAACTTTACTTTTTAAATTTGAAATTATCATTTGGCGAGACGACGTCAAATCCCTATCTACAATTGGAATTCTCTATTTTCAATTGCCAATTCAAGCTTCCATTTCATATTTCAAGCCTCGAGGGGCGGAAATTCAGAATGTCACAATTCTTGCCCCTTAAAGAAATTTCGTCCTCGAAATTTGCAAACTTCCAACTCCTTAGTCCTTTGGGGTATAACCATCTCACCGTATTCTCATTCTTCAGGATAATTCCTTCCATGACTTGACGCTCTTACTTGTACTTTCCGACAGAAGTCATCATTTCCCAAGGCTCGTTTCCTTCAATCCTTAATATGTATCTACTTCTTGCTATTCTCCTTCGACATTCATGCACCTATCAGCAGTTTATCCTTAAATATTCCCATCATCTCTTCCATTTGCCTATTATCATTATTACTAAACCATCGCCAGAATGTACGTTTTAGTGCTTATAGCATCTAGCGTCCAAAACATTCACAGGTTCTTTCGTACCATCAGAGATTCATAGGCTTTATCAAATTGCCCCCCTTTTTTTTTTATCCAAATCGAGTTATAGCTTTCGACTCCATAAGCAAATTCAGGGCTACTTTCGTAGTAATCCGTTCTCGATCCCCTTCGAAAATCCCATTGGATCAAGTGATCCATCAACTTTCGTGGTCTTGTTCCTTTCTTATCGGCATGTCTAAAGTTCGAGCACATGATAGATTAATCCAATTCTCAGTCCATATTACCGATAGTATTTAAGAAAAGATCTTGGCACATCATTGTGCCATTCCAAGGGACACCATAATTGTCCCTTTGAATTTGCGATGAGGCCATCTCTTTAAATTCCCCTTTTCAATATTGGACTCATACCCTCATCCATGGAACGTCAATGTTTCTATTCTCAACTTCCATAATTTCTTCCCCAAGCATTTGGAAGTCTGGGTTTCTTTCCTGCTATGTCCAATCTCATAATCCTTTGGATCTTAGAGTCCACTCCTCGTAACCCCTAATTCATTTCTGACTTTCGAACTTGATTCTTCCAGTAGCCATCAACCTAGTCAATCAGCGAACTTCCAATTTAGAAGTTGAATCTCTTATTTCTCAAGAGAAGATTTGTCCATCCATCATCAATTACACAATTCTCAACCTCTTATAGTTCACATAACTTCGAGGTCTTTCTTTATACAAGCGACGCTATCATATTAATCGACAATTTCATACATCCGCGTTGCCTATTGTTCAATTCCTCTCGGGAAGCTATTACCTTATTCTGTTGCGGTGGATATCGACTTGAAATCTTCTTCTACGCATCATGTTCCCGAATTTTTGTTGCAAGGACTTTCGCAAACTAACTCCAATCATGCTTTAAGCATTCCAACTCATATGACATTATTGTCATGGTACATTCGTGTAGTTCGTATCAGTTTTCCATGCAATGCCTCAAATTCCCTTCTTACGCCACGGCATTATGATTCTTTTAACTCTTTTGATTTCATACGGGAACGCCATTATCGGCATAGTCGTCAACTTGATTCAAGTCCTCAAAGACTCAACTTGTTCATTCACCTATTCGGGTTACATTTCATCATAAGTCCATTTCATCAAGGGGCAACTCTCGTGGGGAATCCTCTCATAAATCCATCCATAACAATCTATCAATCTCAAGAAACTTCAAGTTTCAACAACTCACGTCGACCCTAGTCGATTCATCACTCATTCCCGTCCTCAAAGGCTCTACAGTGATTTCATTTCTCATAAATTTCACGATTGAGGAATCTTCCTCATCAGGCTCATAGCTCGTGCTCTTGACAATTTGTATACAACGAGCATTGCTTTAGAACTCATGAAAGTTCCTCATGTTTCTCGTGTTCCCCAAATGAGTCCCATCATTGTCTCCCAAGATTATAACAATCAATCCAAATATTTCTTGGATACTCAATCTGACTATTACCCACTTCATCATTACCAAGTGTCGAATCATTCCAACTGTCCATAGTACCACTCACTTGAGAGCTCAAACCATAGCCCTCTGTTCTCATGGTCTCTTCTTAGACCGAACAACATTTTGTTCATTTTGTCACTCTTTTCTTATGAACCATTAGTGCCTTAGCCTCAGGGTTCCACAACCAGCTAATGCGATCATATCTCAATTTTATCCATTTAACCAAACGTCGATATTATCCCCGAATTCAACACTGTCTACATGATAGTTTCTCGAACTTCACTTTTAGGGATCCTTTAAGTTCCGCGTCTTCTTTCTCAGCCAAACGCTCAATCTTAATATCAAAACGATTCGGATTTTCTCTTCCCTTCACATTAGGGTTTCTTACCCCATGAAGGAAACTATACACTTCAGTGGCATTCTTTTACTTTAAATCACTTTGTCCTCCTATTCCACAGAGTGTCAATCTTGGAATATGTGCCAACGGCGGTACCGCCATTTCAGGATTCAAATTTCACCATGTCTGTCACTCTTCTTCCAGTAACTCAGTCACCTCAAGTGACACAATCCCAAAGAGTCAAGATTCTTCCTCGGTCTCCACAAATTCCCATATCGAATACTCAGTTCGACTAGCTCGAGTCACTTTGTAATTACACTCTAAGTGCTCTTTTTCTCTTACTCAACCATTCATTAGAATTACGAACAACCAGGACTATCAAGTCCATTCACTTTCCTTTCCCTCAATGACTATCTCTTGGTCCAATCATTCTTTAAGAACAACACCCTACTCTTTAGGACTAACAACACACATTACCATTTCTAGTGGTCCTGATTCAACCTTAATCGATCTCATAGAATCATCAATGTCAGACAATTGACACAACTCTTTTCTCAACTTTCCCCACGACGAAAGGGACGACATGCCAGTCTCTCATTACAAGATTCACGCCAAGGTAAAAGTCGTTTCTCATTGGCACATTCCATGTTCCATAATGAACATCTCTTTACTCATAATCCATGAGTAGGAGTTCTCTTATTCACATGTCTTCCGATCATTCACTTCTCTTACTAAGTCCCGTTACCATTCCTCAAAGTTAGGAATAATCACTAGCCATAAGGTTTTCAAATTCCATTCCACTCGGAGACCTCATGTCTCACTCACCTTTGACTCCCTTAGACAACCTTGAGAACTCTATTTCACACTGTCCGATCATTCTCAAACCCTTGCAAGATTATTAGGATCCACACAACTATTGCTCTCAAGCTATCCCGAGAAGGTATTTCCATTGAACAATTCAATGAAGGCGATTTAGACAAATACCATGCCTTCCAGTAAAACTCTTCCCTTGGTGACACTTCCCCAATCATCAATAGCCTCTTAAGGCTAATAATTGCCAAAATCACTTTCTTTCTTTAGTGCACCCAAAACCTCTAAGGTTTTCTCACGAAATTCCCAATTCGGAGGGAGGCAATTTCAAATCCACTTTCACTAAACTCAATCAATCTCAGCCTTATACATAGTTTCACAAGCTTTTCAAAATTCTCGTGGTTCTTCCCACACATTCACTTTAGAATGAAGTAACTCAAAGTCACCTTTCTCGTGACTTTCATATTTTAACTCATCAGCATTAGTTGTCTTAGCGACTTGGGTAATAATGGCAGTTCCTTCTCGAGTCTGCTTACCCTTCTATTTTCTCATTTCCACTTAAGTTCTCATGACCCCTTCAGCTCTTGGGTCTCGAATGATTAAAAAATCGAGACATATTCTCTTTTGGTACTTATTCGTCAGTTGCTTATCTTTACTCAATTCTCATGATCCATCTCAGTTCTTGGATGTTTCATACCATGCATACTCGAGCCTAATGCTCTTCTACAACCATACTGTGGTTGTTCAACGTCATTAGATTCTGATATCTCTTGAACCACTATGATTTCCTCCAGGAATCAAAGACTTAAGTTATCTTAAGTCTAGCAGTCTCAAGCTACTCATCTCATTATTCATTATCATCAATCATCCAATGGTTCTTAAACAACTCTCAACTAGCTGTCTATTACCCAAGAATTTCAGATCCTCATCAGTCAATGATATTTAAACAGGTCAGCCACAACCAAGCAATTTATCAATTAACAGCCATTACTAGGCTTAGCCTCAACTAGGCAACTATCAAACAAGCACTCAAAGTGTCATTTCAATCGTTCATGCCATAGATCCAGAGGCATCTGCCATTCTAGCACAATCACAAAGACTATCTCAATATCAACATACATTAGTTCAATGGGTATAAACCCCACACGCGGTCTAATCTCTCAGTTAGGGCTATAATAATCACACGATGCCAATCATAGAACACGCCTCACAAGCCAATCACAACATCACTTTTCTTTTTCAAACGGCATCCACTACCAAGCACAAAGCTTTTAACCATAGCACTCATAGACGTCATTTCACATTGCATGCCACAATCTTTCTCTTTGGGAATCAGTCCCGCACCATACATCTCTTAACCACAATCAGACTCAACCCTGATACCTAGGCTTTCCCTTTCAATTTATGACTTGGGTCATCCTTGCCTCCTCGCTATCTTAGAAGCCTTTTAGGAGCCGCTCCTTGTTCGAACCTTTTTGTCCCAGCGATCACTCCCCGCCCTCATCAGACCTGGTTGTTACATCTATGGAGGAAGCCCCGTTCCACATGCCTCATACCATGCTTCATTACGGTTATCTCATGAACTCGTCCCATACCAAGCAATAGTTTATTAAGTTTGATAGCGATAAGCTCATGCATGCACCCTCATCAACTTCCCTTTCAATGCTACAAACGCATGCACAACATGACTGTCCCCACTACTTGTCATGCCACAATCGCCTTCAGATCAATTTCTACCCATTGAACAGTTCTAATTCCACCAATGACCGTCACGTCACATGGATCAATTGCTTATATTCACCCATGCACCTTAAGTTTAGTCACTATTCAAGTCAAATCCTTATAAATTCAATCACAACTGACCTTTAATTCAAATATTCCTTATTCACTTCCTTGTATACACCTCGTCTAATATCACCCAAGGTTGTCAATAACAACTATATCATCAAGATACAATGCAATTCAAGCCTGAATCCGTTAATGCCAATCGTCTCTTTATAACTCATATTCTCCAAGTTGGGTCATTGACAAGCCACGATCACAATCGGGTATTTCAATCGACCCCTTATTCGTAAACAATTATCTACAAACCTCAAGCACAATTACTACCTCAAAATCCACAATTACTACCTCGGCCAGTTAATCACAACTTCAAAATAATACAAGGTCACGGAAGCAATTAAACAACTCCGTACAATTCCGCAATCAGATGACACAAGGCAATAGGGTATACACTTATCATCAATATCATAGTCGGTTACAAAACTAACTCAAAACAATACGAAGTTCCTATGGTCTCATTCAGATTATTTATGACTTCCGCCATTAACTTCCTGAAATGACAACCCATGGCAAGTTCGGGTGTCCTTCGTCTGGGACATGAAAAAGTTAATCCCCCACTGAGGTGAAATATAAATCTCAATAAGTGAAACATAAACCAAGACCAGAACACCAGTCCCCCCAGACCATCTCAACAACACCAGAAGCAGGCATTCATCAATAAACTATCTTAGCAAGATAGGCATAATTAGGAGTAACAGTCAAACATAATCAACCTCAAGTGTTCATGCTTTGAGTACATTGTACAAAAACTAGCACTCATTACTTTCAAAGTCACCATAATCATTCATCGCCTGACTATCAGGCCTCCATGTACCTCTCTAGCACTCTTACCAACAGATAGCACTGGGGCCACAGGTCAATAGATATCTTTGTATCACTAGGGCCACAGGCCAATCGGTACTTTTGAGGGTCGTAGCCATTTAATACCACTAGGGCCACAAGCCAATCGGTATCACTAGAACTCATAGTCAATTGATATCATTGTGGCTCTCTAGCCAATCCAAATCCCAATTACCACCGATCATAATACACTCACCACATAATTGCATCAGGCAATTTAAGCCACAGACTTCACCAATCAGTCAATGACAAACCATTTAATCATCTCCAAGGTCTACGGCCGCGATGTATCGCTAGGGTTCTAAGCTGCGATATAATTTCATAGGGCTTCAAGACAAATCAATGCCAGGGCTCACGACCGCGATGTCATCACCAGGGCTCACAGCCAATTTAGTACCAGTGCATCTCAGCCAATTCAATATCAAGAACAAGGCTCACAGCCAATTCAATATCAAGGACAAGGCTCACAACCAATACAATAATACACTATCAATCACCATGCTTTTATCGCACAAACACGCTACACAAGAAAACTATCCAGTAGTGTCTTAGGGTTCAAGTAAGGGTTTAAAAACCAACTTACAAAGATTAATCAGCAAAAATCCACACCAAACGAGTCTCCTCGATTCATAAGATCACAGCCAAACGAGGACCACGTGCTATCCTAGGAAGTTCATCAATTTTGAATCAAAATTCATTCAATTTTGGATTAGAAAATATTGAATTTCACTTTCGTTAAACCATTCTCTCGATCACCAAACAAATGGCAACTCAGGATGTCTTATCAATTGGTCGAATATACGACAACAACTCCATTAATCCTCCATATACTTGGTTCATGCTACAATTTAAAAAGGGTAGAATATATATCTCAAAGTTCCACGCACCAATTAGCCTTTAAATCAACTTTAAACTTCAATCCACTTCTCACACTTCCCATTGACACTTCACATGATATCATACAAGACATTATATGTCAATTGAAGTCCAAATATTCCTTATTCAACCCCGAACAAAACTGGCCAGCAGTATACCCTCTCAAAATAGAGTCGGTTTTGGGTTATAACCACTCAATTGAGCCATACTTCAATCTCAAGCCTAACTCTTTGCACAAACAACATTCCAAGACCTTCATTTACAAATTTGGAGACTGGAGTCGATAGACACCCCAAAGACGACGAAATAGCCTGGTCTCCACGAAGTCAGAATCTGTCCAGTTTTGCACCACTCATAATCAGCCAAAAAAATTTAATTTAACACAATCTATTTCAGTCACAAACCATCTAAACATAGTACCGGATGTTATGAAGCTCTCTTAAAACATTTGAGGCCAATCGGAGTCTCTAAGAGGTAGAACGATGACTTTATCTCAGTTGGCGTGAATTTCGTCCGGTTTTGGTTTAAAGTTTGGTGCGGAAAAACCGCCCAACGAAACTTCGATCTATCACATGGAATGTGTCAACGACACGTTTATCTTGCTCCTGGGGATCGGAGCACCTCAAATAGCTACCGAGAAGGCTTGCTCGAGCTCACCGAACAGAAGTGACAAAATCAGTTTTTCAGGGGCAGTTTCGGTTAAGGCAAATTATAGAGGAAAAGACAATGAACGTGAGGGAGCGGTATACACAGCAGATGAGATCTTCAATTTACTTGTCTCACACATATTATTGAGCTAGAATTGATTAGACTTTGTTAGGTGAGACATTTAATGCTTGAGGCCTCCATTGCTTGACATGTGGCATTTGTCCAAAATGCAATTCAAACTTTGACTCATCTTTGACCCCATATTCATCAATTTTTGGCATCCAATAATGGAGAGGGAATGACCATTTTGTCCTTCTTGATTTCTTAAGGCAAAACAAATAGTCAAGCGGCAAAATGGTAATTTTGCACTTTCAATCCAAACTTCACTTTTCCAATTCGAAATTACCATTTGGCGAGATGACATCGAATCCCTATCTAGAATCGGAATTCTCTATTTTCAATTGCCAATTCGAGCTTCCATTTCATATCTAAAGCTTCGATGGACGGAAATTCAAAATGTCACAATTTGTGACATTCTGATTTTTCCTGTCATTTCGAGTCTTATAAATTAGAATGTATATAACGATTTATTTCAATCTTATCTCGCTTGAATCTGATCAATTTAGAGTTAATTGACCGAAAGGGAAAGGCTAATGCAAAAAAAGGTACGTGACCTAGGGAACTCGAATAGCAAGTGGCACTTTGACCATAAGGATTGCCCATGGAATATTTAGAACCATTAAAGGCTGATCTAAGAACAATTACGGAATGCATTGCTAGTGTTATACGATTGGAGCACGGGTGATGCCGCTTAACCTATGTATAATTTGCAAAATTTTCATAAATCAAACGATGACGATCGAGATCGTCGGAACTAGTAATAGACGCTCCCATTTACATGACAACCAAAGTCGCCATGAGCTAACGAACCCTAAGTGTGATGAGAATCACAGAGTCGATACGCGTATCGTCTGCAAAAGCCGCCTATTAGCTCGGGATGTTTGAAATTACTTTTGATAAAGAAATGGCCCAGAGACGAGTCTGGAAATTGAAAAATGAAAAATCAAGAATTCCAAAATTTTAATAGAATTGGATGTCGTCTCATTGAAGGAAATTTGAATTGGAAAAACGATGTTTCGGAACACGAGGACAAAATTACCATTCTGCCTCTCAAGATTTGGCTTTGTCTTAATTAATGAAGGAGGGCATTTTGGTCATTAACCATACCCTAAGGCTGCCGAAAATAGGAGTGAATATTGGCCATTGGACGACAAGAATTAATTGATATAAGACAAGTGTCAATAGATGGCCAAATGTCATTAATTATTTAGCTTTTAACCTACCATTCTCATTTGTTGACCAAGCCAACTTGGTGTTTTAGCTCTCTCTCTCTTCTCCCTTCAGCCGAAGACACCCCCATTGCCGTCTCCTTCTTCATCTTCTTCCCCATCTCTTCTTCGGTCGAGAGCTACTCCACCCGACCAGCCTGCTGCCACTCCTTCGCCGCCGTCGACGACCCTCTCCATCGACCACCAGACCTCGCGCCGAATACCAACCCGTATCCCCGCCTCTTGCCGATCATCTCCAAGTGGAAGTTTGGCATTTAGACGCCGGTGAAACTCCGGCCAGCCATTCTTCTAAAGGCGGACAGATTTTGACGTAGCAGGGAGTAAGTCTTCGCTTAGCCTCATTAGGACTTCGATTCGCTTCGAATTTTCGGCAAAACTTCGTAGACATATAGTACTCTTGTATACTGAGCTGAGTCAACAAGTTTGGCTAAATTTGATGGAGATTTGTTGATGAATTGGTGCTGGTTCCGTGAACAGAAACTGATTGGCGGTAGGACTCCACAAACCGGAGCTGTTTTGAGACTTTCGGGCGTCGACTCGCCACAAAAATTTCGATGAGACTCCCTTAGACCTAGAACTATATGTTAGCAAGTAGTTTAGGTGATAAATTAAGGTTTAAGATTGATTTATGGGCTGATTGGCTGTGTATAGGGCAGACCCGAAATCCCCTGTTTTGGTATTATGCAAACCAAGTCTTTTAAGGGTAGTTTAGGGTGTCACCAAGCTCTAAATTCATCATTGAGACGTACTAGGATATCAATTGATATGTTATTGAGGTATATGCTTAGTGGTTCGACGATTGGATGAGAAAAATTGACAAATTGGTTGGATTCCCCTAGGGTATACGATTGCCTTGTTTTGGACACTTAGGACCGAATCCTTGGAGTGCTTTGAAGGGAGATTTTGCTAAAATTAAGCCTAAGGTAAGGATTCTCTAAACTTTGGCTAGGAGAATAGGTCTCTACTAGATGATTTGGTTGTGAAATGGATGGATTTTCGTGAATATGATGTGTGATTATTCAATGTCTATCATTGTGGGTTGGTGACTTCTAGTATGCTTGCTAAATGCATATGTCTTGTATCAGATGTGATTTTATGAGTGATGAATTTAATTGCCTTGCATACCGTAAACTCTTAGCTCAATGCAGGGGTTTATGCTCAATCATGAAGTCTTGAATTGGAAAGGAATTTGGCATGCTTGAAAACTCTTGGACCCTGATACGTCGAGACTCGTGGTTGTGATGGCTAATGTGACATTCTGATTTTCAATCAACTTCAGACTTTGTAATGAGAAGTTCATGTATATCAAGCGATGAATTTCAGTCGTATTCTGCTCAAATCTGATCAATATGAGTAGACTGACCAAAGGGGAAAGGTTAATCCGAGACAAAGTACGTGGACCTAGGGAACTCGAATAGGAAATGGTGCTTTGACCATAAGGATTATTGAGAGGATATTTAGAACCATAAAAGGCCGATCAAAGAACAATTAAGGATTACCATGCGAGCGTTGTACAATTGGAGCGTGGGTGACGCCGCTTAACCAATGTACGAATTGCAAAATTATACTAAATCAGATTGTGACGATCGAGACCTTTGGGACTAGCGATAAACCATCGCAATTACATGACAACCAAAGACGCCATGAATTGGCGAGCCCTAAATGTGATAAGAATCACGAGGTCAATATGCGTATAGTCTGCAAAAGCCGCCCCTCAGTTCGGGATAGACTGGAATCTTGTCTGATAGAAGGAACGATCAGAAACGAGTCCTGAAAAGTTTGAAGAAGTCAGAAACGAGAAAAAGGACGTACCGAACGTCAGGGATAAAATGACCATAATGCCCCTCAAGCTTATAACTTAGTTATTATAATTGGTGGAAGGGCAAAATGGACAATTGAACCCCCCAAGCTGCCGAAAATTCAAGAGCAAAGAGGAACCATTGGATCTCATGGGAAAGAACAATTGCCAAGTGTCAAGCATCCAAGGGTGGAAAATCAATTCATCAATTAATACTCACTTACCAATCACTTCAATTAATCAATTCTTTTAGGGTAATAATTCTTTCATCTCTCTCTCCCTCTCACTCTACCATTCGGCCACTTCATCCCCCAAGAGAACCGAACATCTTCTTCTTCTTCTTCTCCATCTAACCGCTCGCCCGACCAGACCAGAGCTCGCCGTTCGATCCTTATGACCGACGCCTCCGGCCATCCCCTGTAGCCGGCCGACCACCCAAACATAGATCCACGTCTTGCTGACGTACTCCAACTTGAATCAAGTCATTTGGAGCTCTGTGGAATTCGAGGCAAGCATTCTCCCACAGGTCAACAGATTCTGCTCCAGTTTGAGGTAGGTTCGGTTCTCATCCTCTTTGACAGCCGTAAACTTGGAATCTTTGGCTCAAATTTGGTGGAGATCAAGTAGACATATAGATGATTCTGTGGTAAAAATTGGGGATTTTTTTGATAAGTTTTTTACCATGAACCACCCCAGTATATTTCGCCCAGAAACTGCCGGTATTTTATGCTTGGACGTTCCGGCGATTTCGGATGACTTTCCGGCAACCAACTGACTCCAAACAACTGGTGAGCCTTCCAAACCCTTAGGTAGACATGTTAAAAGGTAGAATAAGGCTTGAATGAAGGAATTGAAGAGGATTGAGGGTGGAAGCATTTGGTTTGCACAGAACCGAAGTGAACCGGTTCGGTTCTGTGCAAAATCGATTCTGTGGGTCGCAAGAACAGAAGCTTATGGGACTTAAATTGACGTTTGTGGTGTGTTAAGATGTTGGGGATTGAGTAATGGATGATTTGGATGGATGAATTGAGGAATTAGACTTGGAATTTTGACAAATTGATTGATTATCCTATGTTGCGCGACGAGTTGGCCTTGGACTTGAGTTGGCCGAGTCTTAGGAGGTGCAAGAAAGAGTGAGTTGTGTTGCTAAGCTAAGGTAAGGAATTTCCTAAACCAAGGCTATGGGGATTGGACTCGATTGGGTAAGTTGAGTGGGAAATTGATCGATTAATAAACATATTTCTAAAGTAAAGAGCCTTAGTATGTCTTAGGATTAATTAAAGAGTTCATGTGTGCCTTGACTTATATTGGAATCGCGTGTCATGTTTGGATAATAATTGAATTGCTTTGCATGCCATGGGATTGTGTAAATGATAGAAAATCATGCCGTGGAATTACTTGAAATGTAATTGACATTGAGTGTGTAAATGATAGAAAATCATGGCATGAATCCTGATTGTAGCATGGCATGACGAGGCCCTGAGGCTTGTGAGACGCGGGGCGGAAGATTGGGACCCTGAGGCGACGTGGTCGCGGGTGGATGATGATTAGGTGGCGTCCTGATGCGACAAAGTCGCGGAGTTGAGATAGCCACAGTCCTGATGCGATATAATCACGGGACAGAATATGAGCTCATAGACTCTGCTTGGGAGTTAATCGAGACCTGATGAGTTTACGCGGGCCGAGCCTTAGGCGACTAGTTTGCGGGCTAGAGAAAGAGGCAGACAGAGATTGATAGATGTGGCGAAGTGACAGGCTGAGCAGACAAGTACATTCTTGCGTGACACGAAATAATAAATGCATGCATGTCCTCTGTATATTGTTGTTTATTGAATTATGAATGATATACTTGCATGTGACCATGAGTTGGATAGGTTGAGTGCCTCGGCTGCCTAAGTGGACAGTTAACATGACCTAGGGTTAGGTTTTTCTTACTGAGATGTGTATCTCATCCCTTTTGGGGAAACTTTACTTTACAGATCCTAGGCAGTAGCGATGTAGTCTATCAGGTTCGGGGACCCGCAAGAGATGACGGTATTTTACGACGAGTTCCCCAATAGGCAAGGGAATATATACGTAAGGAAATGTGCAGTAGTATGGGTAGACGAGGGGAAGCCGGATTAGAAGCCTCACAGGTTTAAGGCATGGCTTAGAAGGGACGGGAATAGGAAGGTCGAGCCGCTGAAGTCTCACGAGGTTTTGGAGGGTGTCATACCTCCCTAGTGCCAAACGATCTCGGACTAGGAGTTTCCCTAAGGCTTAGTGGTTGGGTCGAGGAACGGCCCAGAGCAGACGCCGACAACTGAGTATTCCGTGCCACCGCTGGAGGACAAGGTCATCATGATGGAGCTGTTTGAGGGAGACCTATCCGAGCCGGAGTAGGAGGCGACAATGGATGGAGACCCAACCGTGCAGTCGCAGGTGGCGACAATGGAGGACTTTGTGGAGGTTCTATCGGAGACTTTCTCGGAGTATGAACAGTCAGAGGAGAGCGAGGACACATGAGATTCCAGCAGTTCTTCCTAGGCGACTATGGATGGTGACCTGACTTTTTGACTGGCGACCTGACCCCTTCTCTAGTGGATTTTGTGGATACCCTTTTTGGCATGCTTGCCCGTCGCCTTGATATATAGCGGTTTGTAGTATGACGTGACAGTGGTTGACGATGTATGGCTTTCTGATGCTATCCAGTCCTGCTTAGTCTTGGTGTATATATGTATATATGTTGTACGAGGAGTTGTTGGGAACCGCTTCCGTGTGTTTAATGTAAATTATTTTATCTCTCGACCTTTCTTTTTATATAGGTGGATCCTTGATACCGCTGAGAGATTGTTGTTGTTTTACTTGCAAGGATAATTGCGTGCTTGCGATAAGGCGCGAGGCGTGACTGCTAATATTCTGATGCATTGAGACATGGGACGAGATTGTATATGTGTCGACACAAGCTTGGAATGGCAACGAAAACCTGATGCATTTAACGCGGGTTTATCAATTTGATGGCTCGAGGCGTAATGACGCGAACTGAGCTTAAGGTGTTTTGATGCGGGCATGAATTATGAGATAATTCTAGAGAATGGAAAGTATGGCTTATCCTTGTGTTTCCTTGCTTGACTTGAGTGATAAGTTATGTTGAGATGCTTGCATGGTTATTAGTCGTTGTCTTCTTATGACATATTATGTCTGCGATTTACCTTATATTGTTGAGTGTGCTCTTGCTCATTGTCTGTATTCATCTGGCTGTACTGTCAGCCTGACCTAAGGTTAAGATATATCTTATTGAGATGTCAATCTCACCCCGTCGAGGGACTTTACTTTTTCAAACCCCAAACCCTGAGGATGCTACCTACTTGTTTAGGCGATTTGAAGGAAATGACCGCCTATTTTAATGAGTTCTCTGACGGTCGGGGTACCGTTTATGTGAGGAGGTGTACAGTTATGTGGGTCGACGATGGTGGTAAGGACTGGAAACCTTATAGGTTCGAGGTCTGGTTTCGTAGGATAGGTGATATTACTACCGGTCTGTTGAAGGCCATGGACATATCTCGAGGAGTCATTCCTAGTTGGTGTCATCCCACTCGAGAATCGGTGGAGGTGTCTGTAGCTAGCTCAAGGAATATATTTGAGAGGACCCCAATCTTGGAGGACACTATTGAGATAATAGAGATCGATGCCTCGAAAGCTGAGTTGGAGGATGCCGAGATGGATGACTCAGTGAATGTGCGCTCTGAGACCTTCTCGGACTATGAGCCAAATGAGGATGCTGACGAGACTGACGGTTCTAATAGTTCAACCTAAGGGTTTCCTGACTTTACTGAGTGGTCTCTTCATGATGACCCTCGTTGACCTGTTTTCTTTTGGGGACTTCGAACTTTGTTATCTTTTGGTTAAGTCCTGTTTGCCCCGATATGTCTGCAGAATTAGCTTACTTGCATTTTTGTATGAACTCTTGATGATGTATATACATTGATGTTCTCGTTATTCAGGTTCCCATCGTTTTGTGTACAGAGGAGTTGTTCATTTTCGTTTCCGCATACTTATTTATATTATGCATCTCCCAACAAGTAATTCTTGGGCCTCAAGAGTACAAAAAGGGGAGTTTCACGTTCATGCTCGTGGGCGCGGGGCGTGACGCCTGTAATCTTTTGGGGACTTAGATCTTTTGATGTCTTTTGATTAAGTCCCGACTGCCCCGACCCGTCTGCAGGATTAACGTACCTGCACTTTTGTATGGACTCATGTCAATGTACATATTTATGTTCTCGTTATCTAGGTTCCCATCGATTTATGTACGGAGAAGTTGTTTATTTTCGTTTCTGCATGCTTATTTACATCATACATCTCTTGATTAGTAAGTCCTAGGCCTCGAGAGTAAAGTGAAGGGAGTTGCGCATTTACGCTCAAAGGCGCGAGGCGTGACAGCTTTCTTCATCATTTGGTAGAAATCTTGTTGATTGGAAAAACTGGCCAATTTGGAGACAGCCAGTGCTTTGTCATGTAGAAATGCTTACTTTGTCAAAATTTGTGTATTCTTCAGAACTAGGGTATTCCTTTGTTGTAGCCAGTTATGGACAGCTGAGGTTGAGACCTTGTCCGAATAAGAAAAGCCGTCCCACCATTTTATTTTATACCTTCTAACCAGTATTCAAGAAGGTATTGTTCCAGTTTGGGGATTCAATTGGTATTCGAACTCCCATGCAGAAACCCAAGAAATTTAGAAGTTTATGGAAAATATGAGGAAAGGTGGATTTTGTAATTCGGTGAGAGTGAATTTAACATGTGATATAAAATATCGGTATGATTCTGTTATACTCATGGGGAGTATTTCAAGAATTGGACCAAAATTGTCGCACCATCTGTTGAACCAGAAAGGTAGGTTAGAGATGTCAAAAGATTAATCAAAATAAAAAAGCCATGTATGGGTGTTCTTTGGATTTTGCCGGAAGAAAGTATTCCATCAACCTTGCAAGTAATCAAAATATGTGAAAGTGGAGCGGATAGAATGGCTTCAGTCAAACGAATTTCGCGTTTAACCGAAGTATATGGAGACGTATCCCACTCAAAAGGGTGTATGACCCTTATTATTCTTGCAGTAGAATAATTTATGATTCATGGATGAATTTTATCCAAGAAATGTTTAAACTTAATTGAATTTGTTTGTGTCAAAATCTTCTCATACTATTAAACAGGCTTCAGAATGTCATAAGGTGTATAAAAATGATTTTCACTAAACATATTTTTTACAAAAACGTAAGGGTTTTCATGATAAAAACCCTTCTCGGCTGTCACAATTTTCTCAAAATTTTTCATATAAAATTTTGATCTTTAGTTTTGAGGGGTTGGCCGAGACTGAAGAACCACATCATTACAAACATTATTAAAAGGATATGGAGATTGTAACTCTTCGCAAGTAAAAACTTATGCATCAAAAGATCTTCGTAATTCTCTAAAAACTTTCGGTGGCAAAATTGAGGCCAATTTAGAAATTGGTATTGCTGGTGTGGCCAGCTGAGAAAGTGGTATGGTTGGTTGATTTGAGGAAGTAGAAATTTGAGGCGATGGGGATCTTTCCAGAGATTGAGTTGCCTTTAGCCAACTCAGGATGGGTGTCAATTAGATAGGTTTAGCGGGAATTATTGAAATTTCCACTTTGGACTTGTCTCTATCCTTTTTGGGCGGCATTTTGGAGAGTTATTCCTTGTAAAAATTCTCATGTAAGAAAATCTAGGAGAGAATTTGATTCTCCGTGTATGAATATAATATCAAAATCAAAAACAAAAAGTATGGCTTGCTATCAAGCAAATATTTTTTTGATGCAATGTTCAAAACATATTTTTGCAAAATATCTTTAACTGATTTACAATCAATTCTCAAAAGAAATTTTTGAATAAGTAAATCACTTTGAAACTTAGAAATAGTGAGTACAATAGCAAGAATTTCTCTTTTGACAGTAAAGTAATTTTGTTGAGTTTCATTCCAATGCTTGAAAATAAATTGAACAATTTTTTCTTTACCATCAATTCTTTGTTTCAAAATTCCACCATATCCTAGTTCGGAGGCATCTGTTTCAACAATCTTGAAAGCGAATAGGTTAGCAATATGAAGACATGGAATTTCTTTCACAATTGATTTTATTTTATTGATAGTATTGGTATGCAAATCAGTCAAAGGAACATAATAGTATTGATATTATGTTCATTTCCGGTATAAAATCAATTACATAATTTAAACTTCCTAGAAATCTTTGTAGATGTGTTCTATCTTTTAAAACATTAGAAAATTTATCCACAAATTGAATTGACCTTTCAATTGGAATAATTGTTCCTTGATAAATATACTGACCTATAAATCTGACTTTAGTTTGAAATAAGAAAGTTTTCATTGGAGACAATGCTAAGCCATTTTTCTTAGCAATGTTTAGAAAGTGATGGACATGCTTAAAATGAGTGTCAATATTTGGATAGAAGAATAGGATAGCATCTATGTAGACGATTATAAAATCAGAATAGGGATTAAAAATATCATTCATAATTTTTTCATATTCTGAAGGTGCATTTTTTAATCCAAAAGGCATAACATTCCATTCATATTGCCCAAAAAGAACTGTGAAGGCAGTCCGGTATCTATGCTCATTGGCAATTGAATTTGGCAAAAGCCAGATTTCATGTCAAATTTAGAAAATATCTTGAAATTATAAATTCTATTTAAAAGATCTTTTTTATTTGGAATTGGATATCAAATTCATTTTAAAGCTTTATTTAGAGGTTTATAATTCACAACGAGTGTGGCGTTCCACGTTCTCATTCTACATTTTTATTGAAATAAAAAGCAGAACAACTCCAAGGTGATTGACTTTTATGAATTAATCGTTTTTCAATCAGATTTTGGATTTCTTTTTCACAAAATTTCAAAAGTCACTACTCATTTGTGAAGGTCTTGCTTTTGTGGGAATATTAACTTCGGAAAAATCGGATTCATAAGGTAAAGTCACAATATATTTTTTCCTATCCCAAAAGGCATTAGGAAGTAAGGAACAAATTTCATTATAGATTTTATATTCCAAAATAGAAATTTTATTTTTAATATTAGGCTGAGCAATCTCCTGGTTAATTTTTTGATACTCGAGTTCTTCTTTTAAAAACAAAAGATGTGATTCTTTGTCTTTTATTAAAAAAAATTATTTCTTTTATGGAATGAGTTTGGAGTGTATTTAAATCTTTGGTTTGAGGTTTTGAAACAAAATGAAATATGAGTTTACTATCAAAAATATTTGTTTTAATTCCTTCATTAGTGACCATGAAGGGTTGAATTAAATTTATAAAAAGGGGTTCCCAATATTACATTTCTTCTTAAATCTTTGACCAAAAGAAAAGAGGTTTTTAAAGAAATATTATCTTTAATTATGAAACCTTCTGGAAGTTTGAATCTGATTTTTAGATAATCACCTGAAGCTGATTTTAAGGTTTCAGTTGTTTTATCAAAATATTTAGTTGGAATTAGGCCTTCACAGATGCAGTTTAAGTCTGCACCAGTAAAAAAAAAGTTGTTGTGTTTAGAACGAATTCATCATTAATTTTTATAGAAATATATATTATCCATTTCCTACAGGTCACTTCACTAAGGAGATGTAAAAAATCAGAGGTTTGACCATCTTCAGTTGATTTTTCTTTTAAAATTATTTCACTCTTTCCCTTTAAAAATTGTTGTTAAATCAAGAAACTCTTTTTGTTGTTCAATCTAATTAATCTTTAAAATTTTTATTTCCTTTTTCAATTCATTGATTTCATGTTGAATATCATTGGAAGTGGTTGGTCTAGAAATAGGTTTCTTCCCTTGTTTAAAGTTTTAGTGAGATTATAAATATTAGGATTCATAGAAATTTTAAAAGTTGGTTGCTGAAAAACAGAAGGATAAGTAAGATTATCTAAAATATCTTGTTCTTCTTTCCTTAAAACATTAACTTCTTTTCAGAATCTTTAGTTTCTTCGGTGCCTATGTCAGAAGAATTTGCAATATCATTTATTTGAAGATCGCCTAACACCTTTCCTTAAGCCCAACACCAAAATTGTTCCCTGATCGCCTAATCCCCTTCATTCAGACTTGTCATCAGAACAACATGAATCATCTCTTCCAACGTTCCCCTCCGCATATGGGTCGTAATCCGAAAAAGTCTCGGATGGCACTTTCTTTGAAGGCTCTTCGGTGTCTTCCCAGGCTTCTTCTTCTTCTTCTGCTTCCTCTTCTTCGTCAGTGGCCTCAATAGCGTCAGCAGAAATCTCCACATAGTTCAAGTACTCAGCAGAAGGCAAAGGAGACTTTGGCACTTCAGGTATTTTTCTAGAACCTCCCACAAATGCTGCGTTGTCTACTTCTATGCCTGGTCGAGACGGATGGCACCAAGTTAGAATCACCTCCCACGGAACATCCTCTAGCAGCAAGGGGTCCCATCAAACTGTCTCCCACCGGATGAAACCAGGCTTCAAAGCGATGGGGTTGCAGTTCCGGCTTCCCTTCGTCTACTTAGACTGTTATGCGCTTCCCGATATAGGTAATACCTTTCTGGTAGGGAAACTCATCAAAATTGACGATCATCTCCTTTGGATCGCCCAGACGAATTGGCAGTATGGCTAGAGCTTAGGGTCTGAAAAGTTTGTCCCACTAAGGGGTGAGATCGATGTCTCAGCAAGTAAACCCCAATCCTAACTAAACCAATAGTGCAATCAGTAAAAACAAAATGCAGAGAATGCAGGGAATTTAGCAAGCAATGACATATGGCAATTCAGCGTCATTTGTCAAAGAACAATTGGCATATCAAATCATTATCAAACACACCACACGCCATAGGATCCAAGTTTCACACATTAGCGTAAATCACATTTAGTCATCATCAGGTCCCACTGCCGCGATGTATCGCCAGGGCCCACGGCCACGTCGTATCGCTAGGGTCCACAGCCGCGATTTATCACCAGGGCTGCAAGTTATGATATATTTTCATAGGGCTCAAAGCCAAAGCATCACTAGGGCCCACGGTCGCGATGTCATCACTACTCATCGTTAGGGCCCACGACCGCGATGTTATCATCAATCATCACCAGGGCCTACGGCCGCGATGTCATCACCTATCATCGCCAAGGCTCCCGACCGATTCAATAACATACTATCAATTACCATGCTTTTATCACACAATTGCTCTACACAAAATAACTTTCTAGTAGCGTCCTAGGGTTCAAGTATGGGTTTAGGACCCAATTACAGTGATTAATCAGCAAAAATCCACACCAAACGAGCCTCCTCGATCCACAAGATCACAACCAAACGAGAACCACGTGCCGTCCTAGGAAATTCATCAATTTTGAGTCAAAATCCACTCAATCTCGGATTAGAAATAATCGACTTTCACTTTCGATAAACCATTCTCTCGACCACCAAACAAATGGCAACTTAGGATGCCTTATCAATTGGTCAAATACATGACAGCACCTCCATTAATCCTTCATTTACTCTGTTCATGCTACAATTTAAAGGGCAGAATACATATCTCAAGTTCCATGTACCAATTAGCCCTTAAATCACCTTTAAACCTCAATCAACTTTTCACACTTCCCATTGACACTTCACATGACATCATACAATAAATTATATGTCAATTGAAGCCCAAATATCCCTCAATTAGTCCTTAAACAAAGCCGGCCAGCATGTACAAATCATCTAAACAGAAATGATCTTGGGTTCTAACCGCTCAATCGAGCCATATTTCAAACTTAAGCCTCACTCTTTGCATAAACAGCACTCTAAGACCTTCATTTACAAGTTTAGAAGGATCACCAAGAGATTTGGAGTCGGTTAACACCCCAAAGACGCCGAAACATCCTGAACTCCTCTTGGTCAAAATCTGTCCAAATTTTACCATTAATGTTCAGCCATGAAAACCGAAGTTAACACCATCTACTTGCAGCCATAAACCATCTAAACATAATACTAGGAATTTCTAAGAGGGTAAACAGTTACCTTCTCTCAGCTCACGCAGATTTCGTCCAGTTTTAGTCTTCGACTCACACCGATAAAACTACTTATCCAAATGAAGAAATTCCAATTAGAGCTTTTCAAGGACACATAGACCTTACCTTTGGAAATTGAAGCACCTCAAATGGTCTCCGGGAAGGGCCGTTCGACCGCACCGAACAGAAGGGACAAAATCATTTTTTTTCTGGGCAGTTTTCGGTTTTGGCAAAAATGGAGAGGAAATGCTATGAACGTGAGAGAAATGACATACACAGCAGATGAAGGCTTCAATATCCTTGTCTCATACATATAATTGAGGGTAAATTGTTATGCATTAGCCTTTCCCTTTTGGTCAGTTTACTCAAGATTGATCAGATCTGAGCGAGACAAAACTGAAATACATTGAAAGGTACATTCACATTCAGCAACCTCAAAATGGCAGAAAATTCAGAAAGTCGCAATTTTTTAGTGTGACCTTTCTTTCCACAATTGTAACAAGTGTATTTACTAAAATCTTTTTTTGGTTCACATTTTTTAAAATTCTTCTTTTTGGAAAATTTATTGTCTATCTTAGAAATTTGTTTAGGATTTTTATAGGGAGATTTTTTCTTTTTCTTAAAAGGTTTATCAGAAGGACGAGAGCCAGAACATTTTTTAGTAAATGAATAAGAAGGGTCGTATTGACGATGAAAATCTCCTAATCCTTTTTGGGTAAGAGATTTTTCCTTCTTAAGTTATTTTTGGAGCTTAATATTGTTACACATTTGGGTTTCAGCTTTGTATATATATATATGAAATTAGTTCACCATAACAAAGGGAATCAAAAGGAATGGTTTCACCAAACTATTCTTGGATTTTATCACGGACTTGGTTTCCTATTATGATAGGAAGTCCGGCTAAAAAATTTTCTGTCCAAAAAGGTTGATTATAGTCAGGTTTGAGTAGGACTCTTTTTAAAAAGATATCTTTATATTCTCGGAATTCTCCAAGAGAACAACATTTAATATTAGAAAGAAGATCTTGATTGTGATCTCTAATTACAGAGGGATCACCTATGAAATGCTAAGAAATGGAGTATATGAGAGTAGAAACAGCATCTTGAACAACTTGGCCGTAGTCATCAAAAACTGTTTGACCATTGTCGTCAATTTTAACGACATTTAAATTTTATCTCTTTGGTCTTGGGTGAGATAATTATACCACCATCCTTTTAAAGTGCCAGAAAAGCCAACAACAATCATATAAGCCACTTGTTGATCCGTGATATCAGGAATTATATGTGGTTGTACACATGACAATTTCACTCAAAATTTGAATGAGATTTTGTTCAGAAATACCATCTATATTCCATTCATAAATGGCGTCAGCAGAATATTTGTTTTGAATTCTATTGAAAGATTCTTTAGAAATAATATCTGGAGGAGTATAACTTGAATAGTAAAGTTTTTGAGGTTCTTTCCAAGAGATTCTATTGATCTCTAGAATGTTATCTTTATCTAAAATCAAAATTTGATTATTAGGTTTTGGAGAATTAATTCTTAAAGGTTGTTCAACCTTTTGAGTACTAAAAAATTGTTATTTCATTTATTTTTCTTTATGAAGTCTTTCTTTTTTGGCATGAAGGGCTTCATAGAATTCTTTACTAAAAGTTTTTGGCATTTCAAAATTTTTAAATAAGGGTGTCTTTAAATTTTTTGAAGGAGTAGAGATTGAATAATTAGATGAAGAGAGAGCAGAATATGAGAAAGGGGATTTTTCAATGGATGATTCTATCATATCCAATTGAATCCCTATCGTATGCATATGTTGATTTGTAAAATTATTTTGTCCAATTATTTTTTTGAACTCTTTATTTTCTAACTCTGAAGGTGTCTTAAAAGGAGCGGTAGCCATTTCTTTTCTCGATGAGAAATTTTTATTTTTCTTAAAGGAGGATGATTAGAATCGATTATTTGATCGTCATCTAATTTCCATTTAACAATTTTCTCTAAATTAGAAATCTCTCTAGACTCAAGAAAGTAATTTTCAAACTAATCAAAAAAGAACATGTGAGCACCTATGTCATTTAAAAATTCATAATATTGGTCTTTAATGCTTTTAGCTTGTTCTTTAAAATTGTTAAAAAAAACCATCTTCTGATTTCAGAATTTTATCAGAATTAAATTCTTTATTTAAAAGGATGTGATCATGAGAAAATTCGCTTTCAAGCATATTACATTCTGGATCTTCATCTTCCATTTGGGATTATGTGGGTTCGGGAGATTCAGGTTCCTGTTGTTGATGATAAACAGGTATGGAGATTCCTGAGCTCGTATCTAAACCAGAAAGATTTAAAGGTGGTGCACTTGGAGTTGTATGTCTTTGTGCAGGAACGACATCAGAAACATTATGAATACTACATTGACTGCTCATAGGGATTGTGATGATAGGAGGTAGATTTAGACGAAGGTCAATTGATCGTTGGGACGAAGACCCATGAAAAGAAGGTCTTACAGAAATGAATGAATTTGTGTCAAAGATCTCCGAGGAAATTATATTGTAACCTTTCCCTCTGGATGTTGGAAAATATTAGTAGGAGTGTTATTCTTAATAGAAACCTGAGGGAAGAGATTGTCAATTTCCCATTGGTCAGGAAGAAAAGCATCGTTCCGACTAATAGATTTTGGTATTATTAAATTTGATCTTTGCAATCAGTTTGCAAAAGAAGGGTTTGTACTTTCGGAGTGTCATTTAAAGAGTGGACATCAAAAGTAGAACTCATTGCTTTATAATGAATTTTGTAGATGAGGAGAGTGGAATGGAACCTTCATCTATGCTATAATTATGAGTTTTAATTTGCAAAACTAGTGACTTCATAATATTTTAACCTTTTAAAGAAATTGAAAATTTTGGATAGCAATCAAAATGGATAAGACCATTATGAAGATTCGTTTCTATTTTTGCTAGAAGGATTGAAGTGTTCCCTCCCTGAGAACTAGAAGGATTGAAGTGTTCAAACCTTCTTTCACAAGTGGTTTAATACCGACTTGAATCATGCCAAAATGAAGATAATTGTACTTCAGGGCATGTTTCTTTAAAGATTCTTTATTCAAAAGAGGTATTAAAGAATATGATGAAGAAAGAAGAATATCACGCTCTTTAGTTGTGATAACAAAGTCATTAGATTTGAAAAGTTTTTTTAAATTTAGATTCAGAATATATTTGATCACATTTAAATTTTGGAATTTTGCAATTCTTATTCGACTTGTTAAAATCTTTAATAGTAATTTTTTCTTTATTTAAAGGATATGGGATCTGAGATTCTTCAAATATAGAACTAATGGAAGAAGATTTAGTTCTTCTAAAAAGATACATTCTATATAAAATTCTTTTAATTGTGCTAATTGTACCTCGGTTACTAGCCCTACTAACGAACAGACTTACGCACCTCTGCCAAGACCACAACGGTTAAAATGAGGATTCCCCCCTTAGCACGATTAAAACTAATTTTAGATAAAATGTCTCAAGAAAGAATGACTATTTTGCCCCTTATGGCTCTGAATATTTTGTCATCCCAAATCGTTCTTTGGTCTTTTTGGTATGGCGATGTTTATTTTTCTTTTGCGTGCGTTCTTTACTTCATTTGAATGTCGTGAACGTTTGGATCGTAGATTTAGGTAGACGTCGGTGGAGATGTGGCGTATCAATGAAGGAACGCGGCTCGTGACAAGGGAACGTAACGAAATCTTGCTTATCCAGATATATGTATATGATATACTATTTGGATCATCTATGTGACATTTTGATTTTCCTATCATTTCGAGACTTATTAATGAGAATGTATCTAACGATGTGTTTCAATCGTATCTCGCTCGGATCTGATAAATCTCAAGTTAACTAACTAAAATGGAAAGGCTAACGCGAGACAAGGTACGTGAACCTAGGGAACTCGAATAGGAAATGACACTTTGACTATAAGGATTTTCAAGGGAACATTTAGAACCATAAAAGGCCGATCTAAGAACGATTAAAGAATGCATTGCTAGTGTTATACGATTGGAGCGCGGGTGATGCCGCTTAACCAAGGTATAATTTGCAAAATTTTCCTAAATCGAACGTTGACGATCAAGACCGTCGGAACTAGTAATAGACCCTCGCAATTACATGACAACTAAAGTCGCCATGAACTGATGAGCCCTAGGTGTGGTATGAATCACAGAGTCGATACGCGTAACGTCTGCAAAAGCCACCCATCAGTTCAGGATAGATTGGAATCACATCTGATAGAAAATGATTTAGGGACGAATATCGAAATTAGAAAATGGAAAATCAACAATTTCAACGTTATAATTGGATTGGACGTCACCTTATTGAAGAAGATTTGAATCAGAAAAACGACGTTCTGGACGTTGAGGGTAAAATTACCATTTTGTCCCTCAATCTTGACATTACGTTAATAAATGGATAAGGACATTTTGGTCATTGACACCCCTTCTATAGCTGCCGAAAATTTAGAAAAATGATAGCCCTTGATGAAGACTTGATGGACATAAGGACAAGTGTCATTAGATGCTCAATTAGCATTTAATAACCCACTTTTAACCTACCATTCTCACCTTTTTGACCAAGCTATTTTGTGTATACACTCCTCTCTCTCTCTCTCTCTCTCTCCCCTCTAGCCGAATCACCATCACCATAGCCATCTTCAGCTCATCTTCTTATTCTTCCTCAAACTGTGACTGCCATCGCCCGATCAGCCACTGCCGTCTCCTTCGTTGCTCACGAGTGCCAACAACGACCACCCCCAGCCTCCGTACCGACCACCTACGTGTCTTCATTTTCTTGCCGACCACCTCCAAGTAGTAGCTCAGCGTTTGACCAACTAAGGAGCTCCGACCAGCCGTTTTCCCGCAAGTCGACGGAATCCATCGCGGCTGGAAGTAAGTTGACTTTTGAGCTCCATAAGACTTCGAATTGTCCAATCTTCCGGCCAATTTTTGTAGACATATAGGGAACATGTATACTGAGTTGTGGTAAAAAGTTTGGGTGAATTTGATAGAGTTTTGACATCAAAATGATGCTGGGGTTGAAGGACAAGAACTGATCGGTATAGGGCTTGGAGAACTCGACGTCGTTCGTGGACCATTTGGCGTCGCCTTGACTTCAAATTTTCGGTGAGACTTCCTAACATGTAGAACTAAGTGTTAGCAAGTAGATTAATGGATAAATTGGATATTTAAGATTGAATTATGGACTGATTGAGTGAGATATGCACAGAACCGAAAATGCCCTATTTCGGTTCTATGCATACTGAAACTTTAGGGGCTATTCGTGATGTAATTGAGCTCTAAATTCTTCGTTTATGCGTATTAGAATGTCAATGTTATTAAGGTTTATACTTCATGATTCGATGATTGGACAAAGAAATATTGACGAAAAGGGTGGAATTCCATTAGGTATAAAGCCGCCTTGTTTTAAAACCCTTGGAGCCAATTACTTGAGGTGCTTGGAAAGGGAAATTCGTTGATTTTAATTCAAGGTAAGAGGTTTCTAAACCTTTGCTAGGAAGATTGGACTCGATTGCAATCAACAATCTACAAGGACGTGAACAACCTCACCATGACTTGTGAAAACTAACTCAATTCAGGAGCTAGTACTCGATCATGAAGTTTGATTTGAAACGAATTATTGGCATGTTTCTGAATCTTATGGTGCCCTGAGGCGTTGAGACGCGGGGTTGTGTTGAATTGTACCCTTATGGGTTGAGACGCGGGGTTGAAATGGCCAATGTCCTAATACATTGAGACGTGGGATGAGAATGAATTTGTGTCGACACAGGCCAGGAATGGCATTTGGAAACCCGATGCGTTTACGCGAGTTTAACAATCTGATGATCTGAGGCATATTGACGCGATGGAGCCTGAGGCGTTTTAATCGTGGGCATGATTCTTGAGAGAGTTCGGAATAATGGAACATATGGCTTGAATTTGTACTATATGCCAAACTCGATCGACAAGTTATGATGCCCCGTTGTGTGATTGACGATCGCCTGCATCATTGTGACATATTTGACTGATGAGTGCCGTATGATGTTGTTTGTGTATTCTTATTCATGATTGCATTCATTTGGGTGTACAGTCGGCCTGACTTAAGGTCAGGACCTGTCTTATTGATATGTGAATCTCACCCCGTCATAGGATCATATTTTAAGATCCTAGACCGTGAGGATGCTGCCGACCAGACTAGGTGACTCGAAGGAGATGACTGCGTATTTTGACGAGTTCCCAGACGAATGGGGAACTATGTACGTTAGAAAGTGTACAATAGGTTGGGTCGATGAGGGTGAAAAGGACTAGAAACCTCATAGGTTTGAGGCTTGATTTCGTAGGGTAGGCGAGGTTACTACTAGACCGCTCAAATCCACGGAGGTACCCGATAGGGTTATTCCTAGTTGGTGTCATCTCACTCGGGATTCTGTGGAGGTCGGGAGATCTGTAGTTGGTTCGAGGAACATTCTCGAGAGAACCCCAACCTTGGAAGACACCATTGAAGTGATTGAGATCGAAGCCTCAAAGGGTAATCTGGTGGAGCAACCAGAGGACGAGACAATGGAGGATGCAGTAGGTACACTCTAAAACTTTCTCGGAGTACGAGCCTAACGAGGAAGCCGAGGAGACTGACAACTCCAGCAGTTCGACTTAGTGGTCTCTAACTTGCTGTAGTTTTCTTTTGATGATGGACTCATAGGCCAGTTTCTCTTGGAGACATGTCATGGATGTCTTTTGACGCAGACCGTTACCCCGACCCATCTATAGGACTAGTTCTCCAATGCTTTTGTACGAACTCTTGGAATGTTATGTATACATGTTATGTTATCGCTATCCAGGTTCCCATGGATGTTTGTACGGAGGAGTATATGATATCGCTTCCGCATGCTTTTTTTATGGTGTATCTCTTGATAACTGAATCTTGGGACTCGAGAGTTTACTTGTAGGGAGTCGCGCCCCCGTGCCTGGGGTGTAGGGAGTGACATCCCGTCCTGCTTTGGTATCAGAGTAAGTTCAGCTCGATCCAAGTTAATTGAGGATTGGAGTAATAAGGATGATTAAGTTAGGACAGATTCGGTAGCGAGACCTTAGGAGACTCATTAGAGTTAGGCACTAAATGCATGGCATATGATTTGGCGCATGTGATTGACAATTGGTCTTAGCAAGATTGCGGTGATTTATGAGGATTAAGTTGCATGTTTAGCGCTGAAAGTCATTTCTGGATTTTGGTCTGTTGAGTAAATGAGCATAGCTAGTTTGGGTGAATCGTTGAAGTGAAGGGAATTGAGGAATGGCCATGGACTATGTACGAAAGTACCTGTGAAAATAGTTGCGTGGGAGGTTACTATGTTATGAATGCTTCTTTCAGACCAAGTTTAGTATTGCTGGAATTGATTAGAAGAATAAGTCACTAACTTCGTGGTGGAATTATGGTGGTCCAAGCGTAGTAAAAGTATACAAGAATGAGTAATCCGCTCATAAGACCTGGAAGACCCAAGATTGGAGCCTCTAGTTCGAGGCCACTTGTGGCGGAAGACCCGAGAATGGACGGAGTGCTAAGGGCACTCGAGAGGATCGGCGATCTCATTGATCGGCAGACCCAAGATAGGGATGTTGTGGTAGCTCAAGCGTTGGGAGTCACGATAGCTGCCGTCAAAGCCAATAACGGCACTAATGGAGGCAATGGAAATAACGGCGATCATGACCAAGGCAATGAGGTAGGAAATGCCCAGGAGGAAGTTGTTGTGGCCCGATAGATGGACCATGTCACCCCCCGAACCCAGCGAGCGCGCGAACATCCCACCAAGCCGTACTTTTCTGAACACTCCAGGATACAACGGCCAATGTTCTAAGCACTGAAAGGAACACACATGCGGAAGCGATGCCAACTCCAATTATAAAGATACAACAACACCCGATGACTTAGGACACAAGGGTACATCAAATTACCTTAACCAATTACTAAAAGATCAATTCCTAATTCACCAATCAGAAGTACATTCCTAATATCACAAAAGGCAAATCCATCCTAAATACAATCGGTCAACCATCTCTTCAAATGCCAATCCTTGGCAAGCTTGTGCATCCTTCGTTTGGAACTTGATTGAGCCCCCACTGGGGTGAGATATAAATCTCAGTAAGGTTGGTCCTAACCCTAGATTAGGCCGACCGTCCACTTAGGCAGTCATCTATTCCGAAATTCTAAACTCATAGCTATAACGAACACAAATCAGTGAAATAACAGCATACAAATGACATCATGTCATAGTGAAATGATAATGCACACTCGGCTTGCCACTTCACCATATCCACCAACCTTCGTCTGCCTCAATATCTTGCCCGCAATTAAACGTATCAAGCTTGGTCCGCGTAAACGCATCAGACCTTCATTAGAAACCTGCGTAAATGCATCAGGTTCCTATGAATCTCAAGCAAATCTCATTATCTCTTACCTCCGTCCCGCGGATAGTTTGCATGATGACTGTGGCTATCTCAACCCCGCGATCTTGTCGCATCAAGGCGCCACACATCGTCAACTCCCCCCCGCGATCTTGTCGCATCAAGGTATACATCTCCTGCCCCGCGTCTCATATGCCTCAGGACCTCTCCGCCCCGCGAATAATTCGCATCAGGACCGTGGCATCTTAACCCCGCGATTTCATCGCATCAGGGCACCATACAATATCAACTCCATCCCGCGATCTCGTCGCATCAAGGTATCATTTCCCGCCCCGCGTCTCATACGCTTCAGGGCCTCGCCATGTTACGCTCATGCCATGATTTCCCAATTCATTTCTCATTTATGATGACATGTGCAAATCAGGCACAATTCAAAAACTCATGGCATGCAAAGCAATCAAGTACAAGCAATGTCACATATATACTCCTATGCCATTCTAGGGCACTCCAACACAATCCTCTCGACAACTCTCACAAATCATTTACATTCGTCTCTCGACTCGCCCAATCGAGTCCAATCTTCCTAGCATAAGGTTAGGAATTCCCTTACCTTGATTTCGATATCACAATTTCCTCCTCTTGGGTCATCAAAGTTTCGGCCAAATCAATCCAAGGGCCCATTCACCGCGCAACCTAGCATATTCAACCAATCCGTCAATTTTTCATATCCAATTCCTCAATCCATTAACCCCAATCCTCCATAACATAGTCCTTTACATTTTAACATGTCTTAAACAGACTCGTCACCATCTGTTCTTGCACCCACCAGAACTGGTTTTGCTTAGAACCGAACCGGTTCATTTCGGTTCTGTGCAAACCGTGCACTTCCATCCCTATTTCTACTCCATATCCAACATTTAAATAATATCCTACCTCTTAACATGTCTACCTAAGGGTTTGGGAGGCTCACCAAAGATTTGAAGTCAATTGGCCGTCGAAAACTCGTCGAACGTCGCCGGTTCTTCCCAAGTCAGAATCCGGTAGTTTCTGTGCAAGATTTACAAGGCCGGTTCGAGGTAAATCTTCATCAAATCAAGCTCGAGTTTTTACCACAGATTCATCTACATGTCTACTAGACCTCCAAAAAATTTGACCACAAAACTCCAACAATTAGGCCTTCAAAACGGTCAGAAACCGAACCTATCTCAGGTTGAGTCAGTTTCCGTCGACTTTCGGGAAAACTCTTGGCCGGAGCTCCTCGTTGCTTCAAATGCCTCACTTCCACTTCGAGGACATTGGCAAGACATAGATCTAGGTTGGTATAGCTGGCCGGCATCCAAGTGATGGTCGAAAATGGTCGCTGAAATGGCCGAACATCACCCTCAGAACTGGTCGGCGACAGCCTTGTCCATCTCTTCGAAGAATAAGATTCATTCGGTGGCTTGAGGGGAGGGTATGGCTGAATGAGTGAGGTGAGGAGAGAGAAAATTGGCTATAAACCAAGGCTTGGTCAAAGGGAAGAATGGTAAGTTTGAAAAACTTGGACATGACCAAACCTTGTCCATCTCTTGGCACTTGTCCATTTGTCTTTTCTAAGATGATCCAATGGCCTCAATTAATCCACCTTTTCAGCAGCCATAGGGGAGGATTAAAAGACCAAAATGCCCTTCTCCAAATACAAGGGCAAGGTTCTAAGCTTGAGGGGCAAAATGGTCATTTTACCCCCGACGTTCAGAACGTTGTTTTTCTCTTTCCAGAATTCTTCGTTAGGGCGACGGCCAATCCAAATCACGTTGGAATTCTTGACTTTCCATTTTCAATCTTTCAAGACTCGTTTCTGATAGTTTTATCCATCAAACGTGGTTCCAGCTTATCCCGAACCGACGGGCGGCTTTTGTAAACATTACGCGTATCGACCCCGTGATTCATATCATGTTTAGGGCTCGACAATTTGGGGTGACTTTGGTTGTCATGTAATTGTGTGTGTCTATCGCTAGTTCGCTCCACAATCTTTATGGCCAAAGCGTCATTTCCTATCTAAGTTCCCTAGGTCCACGTACCTCTTCTCGCGTTAGCCTTTCCTTTTTGGTCGGTCTCCTCGAATTGATCAGATTCGAGTGGAATATGACTGAAATACATCTCTAGATATAAACTTCTCATCAATGAGCCTAAAATTGACTGGAAATTAGAATGTCACAACTCTTCCCCCCTTATTGAAATTTTGTCCTCGAAATTCGCAACCTTCTACTCTCATCCAATCCTTTGGGGGTATTGGCGCCTCATCGCATCCCCACTCTTCCGGATAATCCTTTCCATGGCTTAACGATCTTGCTCGTCCTTTCCAACTCAACTATCTTTCCCTAGGGACTTGTCTCCTTCAATCCTTAATCCAATGGGCTTCTCTCCATTCTCTTTTGGTATTCATATCATTTGCCAGTGGCTCTTCCTCGAGTGTTCACCTTATCTCTTTTATTTGTCCATAACAATTATTATTGAGCCCTCGCAAAAATGTACTCTTAATGCTCATACCCTTCGGCGTATTACTCCCTTCAAACTTCCTTTCACGCCAACAGAGATTCAAGAGCTTTATCAATTTGCCCTCCGTTAATCAAATTGAGTTATGGCCCTCTTAACTCCTTAAACATTTACATGGTTATTCCCTTAGCAATCCATTCTAGACTCCATTCGAAAATTTCCTTGGATCAAAGTGGTCCTTCAACTTTCATCGTCATGTCCTTCCCTTCCGTCGACACGTCTAGTGCTCGACTACAAGATAGACAAACTTCAACTTTCAACCTTATCACCGATATATATGTGCATCTTGGCACATCTTTGTTCCACCCTTAGGAAACACCGTAATTCCCCATTCGAATTTCAATGAGGTCATCTCCTTTTGTTTTCCTTCGATACCGAACTCGTACTTCCGTCCATAGGCCTCACGGGTTCCATGCATTCCTATAATTCCTCCAGCATCGGTGTTTAATCATGGTACACCTCAATCTCCTTCCGACCCTCGGGCTAGATGTTTCCAATAGCCATCACGCTAGTCCATTAGCGAACTTCCCAATTAGGAGTTGAATTTCTTCTTTCTTGAGGGAAGATCTGTCCCTTCATCTCCAATTACTCAATGATCAATTCCCAACTGTAGGCATCTGCTAAACAATTCACCCTTCCTTAGCGATATAAATATTGCTATAACAACACTTGGGTGATCTCTTCGTTCCACATGCCTCGCCTTCAATTCCCTTTAGGCAGTCCACGCTCTTAATCTCTTATAGTTCACATAATTTCGAGGTCTTTTCTTTATCCATGCAACGCTCTCATATCTACAAGCAATTTCATCCTTCGGCGTCGCCTCTCGTTCAATTTCTCTCAGAAAACTACTACTCGATATCTTTGGAGTAGATATAAACTTGAAATCTTCTTCCACCCAAGTAAGATTTTTCCAAACCTTGTTGCAAGAATATTCGCAAACCAACTCCAATTGTGCTCTAAGCATTCCAACTCCTATGGCTTTATCGTCACGGTGTATGGGGAAAGCCCACCTTCGGTTGCCTTGCCATGCCTCAAGTTTCATTCTTGTCGTGTCATTGCGACCCTCATATGCGTTCCCATTTCCAACTGGAATCGTCAAAAACAGTACCGTCCTTAGCTTAACTCGAGTACTCGAAAACTCCCTTCACATTCATTCATCCACTCATGTTATATCTCGTCCTTGACCCCATTTTACTCATGGAACAGCTCTTGTGGGGAATCTTTCCACGATCCGCCTATTGCAATTCATCAATTTCAAGAAATTTCAACTTCCCGCAACTCATATCGACTCTAGTCGATTCATCACTTATTCCAATCCTCAAAGACTCCATAAGGATTTCCTTTCCTCGGGATTTCACGATTGAGGAATCTTACCTTGTCAGGTCCATAGCCCTTACTCTTCACATTCAGCATATGTCAAGCATCTCTTTAGAGTCCATAGGCCACCCTCATAACTATTCTTGTTTCTCATGGTTCCTTACATGAGTTCAACCATCACCTCTTAAGACGGTAACGACCAATTCAATCATCCTTGGGCACTTAATTCGACTATTATCAACTTCTTTCTACTAAGTGTCGAATCTTCCAACTATTCCTCGCACTTCTCACTTGAAACCTTATACCTTGGCTCTCTGTTGTCATGGATCTCTTCTAGGACCGCACAACATTTTATTTATCCTTGTTAAGCTTCTCTCGAGAAACATTAGTGCTTTGGCCTCTTAGTTCTATACTCACTTAGGCGACCTTATCCCAATTTTGTTCATTCCACTGAACGTCAACATCATCATGAAATTCAATATTGTTTACAAGATTGTCTCTCGGATTTCACTTCCAGGAGTCATTCAAATTCTACGTCCTCTTTCTCGGTACAAACGTTCATTCATCATACTAAGACAATTTAGAGCTTTTCTTCCTCTTACAACAGGGTCTCCTACCCTTAGGAAGAAACTACACAACTTTGTGGCATGTTCTCACTTCAAATTCATCTTGTACTTCACATTCCATAGGACAGCTACCTTGGAGTCTGCGCCGACGGCGATACCTTTACTCCAGAATTCAAATGCTACCATGCTTTCACATTCTCTTTCCCATGACTCAGTCACCTCAAGTGACAATATCTATTCGTCCTTGGGTCTCCACCAGTTCACTTGTCGAATGCTCAATTCGATCATCTCAAACCACTTTGCAAGTATTCTCTAGGCATTCTTTTCATTCACTAAATCATTTACTAGAATCACAACCCGTCAGGACTATCAAGTCCGTTTACTTTTCTTTTCGTCAACGACCATTTCATGGTCCAATCGCCCCTTAAGAACAATACCCAATTCTTTTAGGGAACATTAGTTTATGACTCCCTTTCTCTTGGTTCCAATTGCCTCAATCGTCCCTAGAAAATCATTAACTTCGGGGCATATCTAGCATGTCAATACTTCTTCAACTCATTCATAACAGAAAAGACTTACTACTCATTTTCAACTATGTGTCTTACGCTATGGTAATCAGCTATTTCCCGTAGGCACGCTTCATACTCATAATGAACATCTCTTTACTCGTATTCCATGAGCAGGAGTTCTCTTATTCATTGGTCATTTAATCATTCTCCTCTTTAGCTGAGTCTTGTCACCGTTTCTCAAAATCAGGAATAATAATCAGCCATATGGTTCTCAAGTTCCAATTTACTTAGGGAGTTCTCATCTTGTTCAAGGGTCTTTGATCACCTTTACCATACGCTTACATGACCTTGAGAACTTTGTCTCACACCGGTCGATCATCTTATGATTCTTGCAAAAGCATTGGGATCCAAACAACCCTTGATCTCAAGTAATGCCAGGACGATACTTCCCATCGAACAACTCAACAGAAGTTGGCTAGGTAGATCTCATGCCTTCGAGGAAATCCTTCCTCTAGTGACCTTTCACCAATCCTCAATAGCCTCTTAGGGCTAGTACCGCCAGGGTCACTTTCCTTCTTTAGTGCACCCAAAATCTTTGAGGTTTTCTCACAAAACCCTCAATCCAATGGGAGACAATTTCGAATCACATCCCTCTACCTGAATCAATCAATTTCGGCCTTGTATATAATCTTACAAGCTTTTCCAAGCTCTCGTGGTCCTATCCACACATCCAATTTTGAAAAGACTTAGTCAGAGTCACCTTCTTCGTGACTTCCATCACTTAACTCCTCAGTCCCAGTTGTCTCATCGACTTGGGTAACAATGGCAGCCCCTTTTGAGCTCGCCTACCCATAGAAATTTCTCATTTCTATTCAAGATTCTCGCTATCCACTCAATTCTTGGGTCCCACGTGGTTCACAAACTCGAGTCAATTGCTCTGCTGGTTTTCGCATTCTGATTACTCATCTTTACTTAGTTCTTATGATCCATCTTAGTCCTTGGATCTTTTTATATCTCACATATGCAAGCTAAGTGCTACTCTAGCGACCATACCATGGTCCTTTAGTCTTATCAGGTTCTCATGTCACTTGAACCACTATGATTCCCTCGAGTAACCCAAGACTCAAGTCATTTACTCAAGTCCATCAATCTTAGGTTGTTCATCTCAATATCTTTCACCATCAATCAGCCCTCTAATGGTTCTTAAGCAATTCCCAATTAATTGCTAATTATTCAAGGATCCCAAATCATCCTTGATCAGCAAAACTTCCTCAAGCCAGACTCAAGCACTCAAGATAGCAACTTATTGAGTCAATAGCTCATACTCTAGGTCTAAAGGCATCCGCCACTCTAGCACAGTCACAACAGATTATCTCATCTAAACATGCCTCGGTTCAACGGGTATAAACTCCTTACGTCATCTAACCTCCCAGTTATACCCTAGCCAAGCCAATTACTTTTCTTTTTCAAAAGATATCCACTATCAAGCACGAAGCTTTTAACAATGCCAATCACAGGCATCATTACATATGTCATGCCACTTTCGATCATCCTTGATGATGATCAATTCGTGCCACACATCCCTTATTCACAATTAGACTCAACCTGATACCTAGACCTTCCCTTTCAAGTTATGATCTGGGTCATTCCTGCCTCTTGCCATCTTATAAGCCTACCAGGAGCCGCTCTTTGTCCGGACCTCTCTGTCCCGGCGATCACTCCCTGCCCTCATCAGACCTGGCCATTGCAGGTTGTCCCAAGTCATACATCTACAGAGAAAGCCCCGTTCCACATGTCCCATACCATGTTTCATTACAGTTTATAGGTATCCCATCAACTTGTCCCATACCAAGCGACAGTTTATTAAGTCCAACAACGATAAGTCACTGCATGCACCCTCATCAACTTGCTTTTCATAACCACAACTCAAACATAGCATGACTGTCCTCACCACTTGTCGCAACAAAAGCGCCTTCAGATCTATTCCTATTCATTCAAGAGTTCTAATTCCACTAATGACCGTCATATCTCACTGATCAATTGCCTATATTTCATTATATATCTCAAGTCTAGTCAACATTCAAATCAAATCCCTATGCATCCGATCACAACTGATCTTCAATTCAGATACGCTTTCTGCTTATCTCAACTCAAATCATCCAACGTCGTCAATAACAATCGATAACTAAAACCATCAAGATATCACGTAGTTTAAGCCTAAATCCACCAATACTAGCCGTCTCTTTATAACTCGCATTCCTTGAGTTGGGGTCATCGACAAATCAAGATCATAATCATACACCTCAATTGACCCTTCATTCATAAGCAATTCCCTATTATCCTCAAGCACAATTACTACCGCAAAGACCATGCTTATGACTCTCCAATCCCAGCTTGCTTCCACTGAAACTTCAATCACCACGTAACTCGAGATCATCTATTAAAGTCAACTCTAGAACCATTAAAGTGTACACAAGTTCAAGCCTACAATCCTCAAGATTCAATGATCCTTGCTTAATCCTATAGCCCCAAATATCTAATTGTCCCCAAGTCATCACTATTATCACTCCAAACCTCAATCACATTGGATCGAGCTGACCTTACTATGATACCAAACAAGCGGGATGTCACGCCCCAAACCCGGCGAGCGCGCGAACATCCCACCAAGCCGTACTTTTCTGAAAACTCCAGGATCCAACTGCCAATGTTCTAAACACTGAAAGGAACACGCATACAGAGGCGATGCAAACTCCAATTATAAAGACACAACAACACCCGATGACTTAGGACACAAAGGTACATCAAATTACCTTAATCAATTACTAAAAGATCAATTCCTAATTCACCAATCATAAGTACATTTCCAATATCACGAATGGCAAATCCATCCTAATTACAATTGGTCAACTATCTCTTCAAATGACAATCCTTGGCATGCTTGTGGTTCCTTCGCCTGGAACCTGAAAAATTGAGCCCTCACTAGGGTGAGATAGAAATCTCAGTAAGGTGGATCCTAACCCTAGGTTAGGCCGACTGTCCACTCAGGCAGTCATCTATCCCGAAATTTCAAACTCACAGCTATAACGAACACAAATCAGTGAAACAACAGCATACAGATGACATCATGCCACACTTAGATGAAATGCACACTCGGCCTGCCACTTCATCATATCCACCGACCTCCGCCTGCCTCAATATTTTGTCCGCGATTAATCTCATCAGGCTCGGTCCACGTGAACGCATCAGATCGTCATCGGTAACCCGAGTAAACGCATCAGGTTCCGATGAATCTCAGGCAAATCTCATTATCTCTTTTCTCCGTCCCGCGAATAGTTTGCATCAGGACCATGGCTATCTCAGCCCTGCGATCTCGACGCATCAGGGCGCCACACATCATCAACTCCCCCCGCGATCTTGTCGCATCAGTGTATACATCTCCTGCCCCGCGTCTCATATGCCTCAGGACCTCTCCATCCTGCGAATAATTCGCATCAGGACCGTGGCATCTTAACCCTGCGATTTCATCGCATTAGGGCGCCACACAATATCAACTCCATCCCGCGATCTCGTCCCATCAAGGTATCATTTCCCGCCCCGCGTCTCATATGCTTCAGGGCCTCGCCATGTTTATGCTCATGCCATGATTTCCCAATTCATTTCCCATTCAGGACGACATGTGCAAATCAGGCACAATTCAAAGACTCATGGCATGCAAAGCAATCGAGTGATACACACACATGGCGGAAAATTCAAACACAAGCAATGACATATATATACCCCTATGCCATTTTAGGACACTCCAAGCACAATCTTCTCGACAACTCTCATAAATCATTTACATTCGTCTCTCGACTCGCCCAATCGAGTCCAATCTTCCTAGCATAAGGTTAGGAATTTCTTTACCTTGATTTCAATATCACAATTTCCTCCCCTTGGGTTCTCAAAGTTTCGGCCAAATCAATCCCAGGGCCCATTCACCGCGCAACCTAGCATATTCAACCAATCCGTCAATTTTCCATATCCAATTCCTCAATCCATTATCCCCAATCCTCCATTACATAATCCTTTACATCTTAACATGTCTTAAACAGACTCGTCACCATTTGTTCTTGCACCCGCCAGAATCGGTTTCGCACAGAAACGAACCGGTTCATTTCGGTTCTGTGCAAACCGTGCACTTCCAGCCCTATTTCTACTCCCTATCCAACATTTAAATACTATCTTACCTCTAAACATGTCTACCTAAGGGTTTGGGAGGCTCACCGAAGATTTGAAGTCGATTGATCGCCGGAAACTCGTCAACGTCGCCGGTTCCTCTCAAGTCAGAATCCGGTAGTTTCTGTGCAAGATTTACAAGGTTGATTCAAGGCCAAATCTTCATGAAATCAAGCCCAACTTTTTATCACAGATTCATCTACTTGTCTACTAGACCTCCAAAAAATTGACCTTAAAACTTCAACAATTAGGCCTTCAAAAGGTTCCGAAACCGGACCAACCTCAGGTTGCGTCAGTTTCCGTCGAATTTCGGGAAAACTCTTGGCCGGAGGTCCTCGTTGCTCCAAATGCGTCGTTTCCACTTCGAGGACATTGGCAAGACATAGATTTAGGTTGGTATGGCTGGCCGGCGTCCAAGTGATGGCCGAAATGGCCGCCGGAATGGCTGAGCAGCACGCTCAGAACTGGTCGGCGACGGCAGATGCAAGAAAGAAGAAAAAGATGCATTCGGTGGCTTGAGGGGAGTGTATGGCTGAATGAGTGAGGTGCAGAGAGAGAAAATTGGCTATAAACCAAGGCTTGGTCAAAGGGAAGAATGGTAGGTTTGAAAAATTTGGACATGACCACACCTTGTCCATCTCTTGGCACTTGTCCATTTGTTTTTTCTGAGGTGATCCAATGGCCTCAATTAATCTACTTTTTCAACAGCCATAGGGGAGGATTAAAAGACCAAAATGCCCTTCTCCAAATACAAGGGCATGGTTCTAAGCTTGAGGGGCAAAACGGTCATTTTACCCCGACATTCAGAACGTCATTTTTCTAATTCCAAAATGCTTCGATAGGGCGACGACCAATCCAAATAACGTTGAAATTCTTGACTTTCCATTTTCAATCTTTCAAGACTCATTTCTGATAGTTTTCTCTATTAAACGTGGTTCAAGCCTATCCTGAACCGACGGGTGGCTTTTGCAGATATTATGCGTATCCACCTTGTGATTCATATCACGTTTAGGGCTCGTCAATTTGGGGCAGCTTTTCTTGTCATGTAATTGTGAGTGTCTATCGCTAGTTCCCTTGACAATCATTATGGCCAAAACGCCATTTCCTATCCGAGTTCCCTTGGTCCATGTATCTCGTCTCGCGTTAGCCTTTCCCTTTTGGTCGGTCCACTCGAATTGATCAAATTCTAGTGGAATACAACTGAAATACATCTCTAGATATAAATGTCTCATTAATGAGCCTGAAATTGACTACATTCTTGGTGGACTGCCAACAAGAATGGAGTTTTTCCAAAAGGAACAGCTTTGATTTGGAATGCCTTTACTACGGCATTCAATGACAAGTACTTCTCCGAGACAACTCAAGAAAGGTAGCAAGTAGAATTCTTATAGTTACGTAAGAATCACTTGATAATGTACTAGTATGAAGCTGAGTTCTCCAGATTGTCATGGTCTGCACCCCGATCAGTAGAGGATCCCCTAGAGAAAGCATGGAGATTTTAGGATGAACTGAGGGATGAACTTTGCAACCAGATGATAGATTTGAGCTTTAGGACTTATAAAGAAATCTATGAACAGGGACACATGATCGAGAGGGACATGAAGGAGAGGAATGTCACATTTGGATCGCGGTTCAATTCTTTCAAAGATAACCGCCAGGTTGGCAAAATACCCATGCCTGGCAGTAGACACATCGTCCCACTAGTAAGAAAGAACATAGTGAAGCCGCCGAATCCAATGAACTGGAGTTGGCCCTCTGTGGTAGAAGGCATGGTAACGGACCTTGTCCGGCTAGGACTGGGACGTGCTTCGAGTGTGGTTAGATAGGCCATCAAATGAGTGCTTTCTTGAACTAGACCCCTACAAATAGACCTCAAGGGCAACGACCACAGGCAAGACTGTCCACTGCCACTCCCCAGATTGACCAGAACCGACCCCCAACTCAAAGAAGGGTCTATGCTGTGGCACACAGGGAAGCAGAAGAACCTCCTAGCGTGGTCATAGGTACGGTTTATTTTTGCGATCAAACTGCCTATGGTGCATTACACGCGTTTGTGTCTGCTCGTTTTGCTAATTTGGTTGATATGGAGTTGAAATCGTTAAGTGTGATTATGCATGTTGTTACCTCGTTGAAGCATAACGTGTTGGTTTTGTTGGGTTGTGTTGATTGTTAAATCGTAACTGGTGATAGTAATAGCTGCCGAAAATTAGGAGGAATATTGATCATTGGATGAATTAATAATGAACAAAGTGACAAATGTCAATGGATGAAGCATTAGCATTAATTATTAACCTTTTAACCTACCATTCTATCATTTTTGACCAAGCCAAATTGGTGTATAGACAATCTCACTCCTCCATTCAGCCGAAGCCCCCTCACCAGCCATCTTCTTCATCTTGTTCTTCGTTCATCTTCTTCAAGCCGAGAACTCACCAGCCGACCGACTTCCGACAGCCACTTCGCCGCCGTCGAACGCCACCTCCAGCGACTGCTACCGCTCGACCCGACCACCAACATCAAGCCCTACCTCTTGCCAACTAGCTTCAATAGGAATTTTGGCATTTGGCGACCTGAGAAGCTACAGCCAGCAAATCTCCCGAAAGTCGATGAATTTCTTCGTAGCAGGAGGTAGGTCGTCGTTTGACCTCTTTAGTACCTCGATTTGCCTCAAACTTTTTGCCAATTTTCATAGACATGTAGGAAATTATTCATTGAGCTGTGGTGAAATATTTGGATAAGTTTGATGGAGTTTTAATGACGAATTGGTGCTATATTTGAAGGGCAGAATCTGACCCGGCGAAGATCGAAGGAAATTGAACTTGTTCATGGACTTTCCGGAGACGCCTTGCCTTCAAATTTTCGGTGAGGGTCCTTAACACCTAGGACTATATTTTAGCATTTAGTTTAGTTGATAAATTAGGAATTGAGTTTGATTTGTGGGCTGAGTGGTGGGAATAAGCACAGAACCGAAAATGCCTTATTTCGGCTCTATGCAAACCTAGCCTTAGGGATTGTGTTGGGGTGTACCCAAGCTCTAAATTCTTCATAAAGACGTACTAGAATGTCGACTGATATGTCACTGAGGTTTATCCTCTGGGGATTGGTAAATTGAGCGAGAAAATTTACAAATTCATTGATTTCCGCTAGGATTGTACGCTGCTCTGTTTTTGGGATTATTGCACTGAACACTTAAAGTGCTTGGAAGGTAAATTTTGTTGAATTGAGCTCAAGGTAAGGAGTCTCTAAACCTTGGCTAGGCGGATAGGTCTCGACTAGATGAATTGGTTGTGAGCTTGGTGAATTTTCATGAGTTTTTTGTATAATTGTTCGTAATTATGAATTGATGAATGCTTGAATGTTTGCTATATGCATATGTCATGAGTTGATTGCCACATTTGAGTGATCAATTTGATTGTCTCGCAAGCCGTTAACATTTAGCTCGTTGCATGGCCTTGTACTTATTCAAGAAGTCTTAAATTTGGCATGCTTGGAAAACTCGTGGTACCCTAATGCGTTCAACCCCTCGTCTCAATGCATCAGGGCACCAGCCATTACAACCCCGCGTCTCAACACATCAGGGTTGTAATGGCTGGTACCTTGATGCATTGAGACGCGAGGTTGTGAGAATTAATGTCCTGATGCGTTGAGACGTGGGACGAGATTGATTATGTGTCGACACAGGCTTAGAATGATATTTGAATACCCGATGCGTTTAATGCGAGTTTGTCAATTTGGTAGTCTGTGGCGTAATGACGCTGACCGAGCCTAAGGAGTTTTATACGCGCGTGAATCATGAGGAAGTTCTGAGGGGTGGAATGTATGGTTTGATGCTTGACTTGATTGATCAGTTATGTTGAAATGGCTACTTGATTGTCAATCGTTTGTATCCGTATGGTATTTTATGACTGATGAGTGCCTTATATCATTGAGCGCATGTTCTCGTTCATTATTTGTATTCATCTGGGCTTACTATCAACCTGACCAAGGGTTAGGACTTATCATACCGAGATATCGATCTCGCCTCGTCGTGGGACTTTACTTTTTCATACCCGAAACCCTAAAGATGTTACCTACGCGTCTAGGCAATCCAAAGGAAATGACCCCTACTTCGATGAGTTTCCGGACGGTCGGGGTACCGTGTATGTGAGAAAATGTACAGTTGTGCGGGTTGACGAGGGTGGTAAAGACTGGAAACCGCATAGGTTTGAAGCCTGGTTCCGTAGGGTGGGGGATGTTTCTACTAGTCCGTTGAGGTCCACGGAGGTGCCTCGCGGAGCCATTCCTAGTTGGTGTCATTCCACTCGGGATTCTGTAGAGGTCGAAGTGTCTATAGCCGGCTCGAGGAACATACCAGAGAAGATCCCAACTCTGATGACCCAATGGAGGTGATAGAGATTGATGCTTTGAAGGACGATTTGGAGGATGTCGCGATGGATGATTCCGTGGATGTGTGTTCCAAGACTTTCTTGGACAACGAGTCTAATGAGTATGCAGAAGAGATCGACGATTCCAGTGGTTCGACCTAGGGGTTTTCTGCTTTTACTTGGCTGCCTTTTGATGACCTCCTTGGTATATTCATTTGGGGACTTAAATATGCTTTGTCTTTTGATTAAGTCTCGATGCCCCGACCTAGCAGGACTAGCTCACCTGCACTTTTGTATGAACTCTTGATGTTATATGTATATATATTATGTTCTCGCTATCCAAGTCCCCATTGGTTTATGTACGTAGGTGTTTTTCGTAATACGTTTCCACATGCTTGTTTACATTACGTATCTCTCGATAAGTGATTCCTGTGACACGAGAGTACATTGAAGGGAGTTACGCACTCGTGCTCAAGGTGCGGGGAGTGACAGATAGAAAAAGTACTTTAGGCATATGCCATTTTCTAGGATCAATGCTGGCGTCTTGATTGTCCAAGAAGCAAAATATTGTAGCTTTATCAACTGCAGAAGGTGGATATGTTGTATTAAGAAGTTTACGTGCTCAAATCTTATGAAGCAACTACTGAAGGATTTTGATGTTCGAGCTCATAACGTGAAATTGAAATGTGATGAGACTAGTGCTATCAACCTTACAAAGAATTCAATACTGCACTTACGAGCTAGGCATATTGAAATCAAGCATCATTTTGTTCGTGATCTTATGAATAATGATGATGTTAGCATTTAATTTGTTGATTCTAAGTATCAATTAACTGACATATTCACCAGGCCACTTAATAAGAACACTTTGAATATATCATACAAGAATTGGATATTACTATTATGAATGGTTGAGCTGTTATTTAAACAGGAAAAATTTAGTTCTGACCATACTGCAACATCTAAAAGGAGCAAAGAAATGCCAAAACTTCATTTGAATAAGCTCAATGACTGTAAGGAATTCAGAACTTAAAGTACCTTCTGAAGATGATATATTCCGAGTGGAAATGACAAAAAGTTTGATCATTCAAGTTTTTGGCGTGTAAGTAGTAATATTTTTTGCAACAAAAGGTATACACAATCCCAATCTCTTTAAATATTCTACAAATATTGTGATTGTGTTGATTGCCTTGATTTTATTGATTAAATTGATTGAGTTGATTTATCTTCTTTCTAAAATTATTCCATCATATCTCCTCAAGATATTCTTATCTCGTCCCCTATCAATCAATACTTTCTAAACGAGCCTAAGTATCCCTACTACGTAAACACTTACATCTCTCTCTCTCTCTCTCTCTCTCTCAAAGTCTTCTTTATTTTCTCTTACGGTTTTCAAAAATCCTTCTACTTCAAAGGAATACTCATTTGATGAGATGAGAATAACCCTGAGTGATCTAGGAGAAGAAGATATCCACCGCAAGGAGATGATAGAAGAATAATACACCTTTCTGGAAGAAAACAGAGAAGATGGCACTGAAGATGAAATAAGAATAACTGACAACCAAGAAGATGATTCTCAGGGGAATTATATAGAAATCGGATGAGAAGAAGTAGAGAAGGAGATAAGCCTGAATACATACTCTGAATTACTGATAGATGTCATGTACTTCTAGAATGAGTTGGAACATCAAACTCAAGAGTTGTACAAGATACTTTTCCAGGAAATAGGCGAGATGAAAGTAAAGTTGTTCGATGAGTCTACGGAATTAAGAGAAAATCCATCCAAAAAGGCAAGACTTCCTCACAATGGATCGAATAAGCAAAATGATGAACAACTTCAGGGATGCAATCAATCAAAAGTTGGAAGAGTTTTCAAAACTTGTGCCGTTAAAATTCCCTCAGGACTCAGCACTGTCCTCATTAGTCCATACAAGCTCACATCCAATGAAGCAAGAATCCAAATAGCTTACTAGTATGGTAAAACTCTCACTACTGAAAAAGCTGTTTTTTATTTTGGAAAAAAATAATAAAACTTGTTAGGATCATTAGAAAAGCTATTCTAGAAGCTAAGGGAAAAGGAGAAAATAAAAGTTCCATAAAATGCTTGCTAAGGAATAACGAATTTTTCTCAGAGGAAGATGTGATTGAATATGCATCCAAGCCAGCTGAAGAAGAGTTAAAGAAAGCTTCACTAAAAGGAAAAGAAATCCAGCATGACATCGACTCAGGTTTAGATGACTTTTCTGTTCAAGATCTTATCAATTTCTGCAATGAGAACAAGCAAGATATGGCCAGAGAAGAATATGCAAGGCCGATATAAAAGAAAAAAGCTAGACCCAAGCCAAATTCTGACTGGAATACAAGCTCTAGAAAAATTGTCTACACAAACGAATGAGGAAAATATATAGAGAATCATATAAAAAGAAAATGCTAAGAGACAGAGGAGCCGTGTAATTGTTTGGATTTAAAAAAATAAGATAATTCGTGCACAAACAAACTCAGGGACATTCTCCTCAAACAAGGAGAATGCACAGGCAATATGAGGAAATTCAGAACTGAGTTGAACGTTCAAATGCATCAGATGACATTCTGATTTACAATCAGTTTCAGGCTCAGTAATGAGAAGTGTGTATCTAGAGATGTATTTCAGTCATATTTCGCCCGAACCTGATCAATTCGAGTAGACTGACTAAAGGGGAAAGGCTAACATGAGACGAGGTACGTGGACCTGGGGAACTCGGATAGGAAATGGCGCTTTGGCCATAAGGATTGTCGAGGGAACTAGCGATAGACCCTCACAATTACATGACAACAAAAGCCGCCACGAATTGACAAGCCCTAATCGTGATATGAATCACGGGGTCGATACGCGTATTGTCTGCAAAAACCGTCTGTCGGTTCGGGATAGCTAGAACCACGTCTGATAGAGAAAATTATCAAAAACGAGCTTTGAAAATTGAAAATGGAAAATCAAGAATTCCAACATTAAAATTGGATTGGTTATCGCCCTATTGAAGATTTCTAGAACGAAAAAAATGACGTTCTGAACGTCGGAGGTAAAATTACCTTTTTGCCTCTCAAGTTTAGAAATTTGCCCAAGCAAATGAAGAAGGGCATTTTGGATAATTAACCCCTCAAGGCTGCCCAAAAACAAGAAGAAAGGAGAACCATTGGATCACCTTGAAAATGCAAAGGAACAAGTGTCCATGGATGTGCTAAAGAGAGGTCTTATCTACTTTTGCAAACCTACCATTCAAACCCCATTGACCAAGCCTTGGATAAATCTCTCTCTCTCTCTCTCCCCCTCTGCAATTTTCAGCCAAACCACCCATGAGAGAGAGCACAAAACACATCATCTTCTTCATTCTTCATTCTATCACCGGCAACAGTTTCTGGGGTTACTGTTCGTCGACCACGACGGCCACCTCCGGCCACGTTTTGACTGCCGACTGACCACACCAAGAAAGATCTATGCCTTGTCGACCTCCTCGAAGTAGAATCGGGTCATTTGGAGCACCGAGGAGTCTGAAGCCAGGATTCTCCCCAAAGTCGACGGAATCTGCTCAAATCTGAGGTAGGTTCGGTTTTTGACCTGTTTAGTGGCCAAAATCTTAGATTTTTGGGCTCAAATTTTGTGGAGACCTAGTAGACTTGTAGATGAATCTATGGTAAAAAGTTGAGATGGATTTGATTAAGTTTTGACCATGAACCGGCCTTGTGAATGTTGCCCAGAAAACCGCCAGATTTTGTGTTAGGAGGAACTGGCGACGTTCGTTGAGTTTCCGGCGACCAATTGACTCCAAATCTTCGGTAAGCCTCCCAAATCCTTAAATGGACATGTTAAGAGATAGATTGACTATTAAATAAAGGATTTAGGAATGGATTAAGGGCAGGAAGTGTGCGGTTTGCACAGAACCGAAATGAACCGGTTCGGTTTTGTGCAAGACCGGTTCTGTTGAGGCTGTGATTGTTGGATTATAAGTCTCAAATTGGTGATTAAGAGGTGTTAAAATGATGAGGATAATGTTATGGAGACTTGGGGTTCATGGATGGTTGAATTGGATTGGAAATTGATGTAATTGGTTGGATTTTATTAGGTTGCGCGTGTTGGACTTTGAGGGCCGGAATTTTGATGGCTCAAGAAGAGTAAATTGTGATGTTGAAATTAAGGTAAGGGAATTCCTAACCTTAAGCTAGGAAGATTGGACTCAATCGGATGAGTCATGAATTGAATGCATGAGTTAAGGGGATTGGTCTAAGGGGGATAACCTTGTTGTATCCTTAGATGTTATAGAATGATCGTGTGTGATGTTGCATATGCCTGAGCCAGTTGCCAAATCAGGATTTCAATGAACTTGCTTTGTATGCCATGAGTCCTTAAGTTGTGCCTGAATTGCACATGTTGTCATGTATGGTAAATGTATTAAAAAACATGGTATGAGTACAGTATGGAGATGCCCTGAAGCATAGGAAATGCAGGGCAGGAAATGCAAACCCTGATGCGACGAGTTCGCAAGGTGGAATTCGATGTGATGCAGCACCCTGATGCGATGTGATCGCCGGGTTAAGTTAGTCACGGTTCTGATGCGATCTAATCGGGGGACGAAAGAAGACCTGAAGCGTATGAGACGTGGGGCAGGAGATATATATACCCTGATGCGACGAGTTTCACGGGGTAAAGTGATGTGATGTGGCCCCCTGATGCGATACGATCGCGGGGTTGATATAGCCACGGTCCTGAGTAGACAGTTGTCCTAACCTAGGGCTAGGACCCACCTTAAAGAGATTTATATCTCACCCCAGTGGGGGCTTATTTTTCAGGTTCCAAGCGGAAGAGGCGTGAGCTTACGGAGGATTTGCATTGGAAGAAATAGAGTTGACCACATGTATTTAGGATGGATTTGCCTTTAGTGGTGTTGGGATTGTACTTCTGATGGGCAGATGATAGAATTCAATCCTTGAGAATGAATTCATTTGTGAGTTTTTTATGTATCTGTCCTAAGTCATCGATTGTTGTATTTATTTCGGGATTGGAGTTGGCATCGCTTCCGCAGGTACGTTTCTTTCAGCGCAAAAGAAAATTGGCCGCTGGATCCTGGAGTTTTCAGACATGAACGGATGGGCGGGATGTGCGCGTTGCTCGCCGGGTTCGGGGCGTGACATCCCCGTTCAATTTGGTATCAAGGCAAGGTCAGCTTGATCCAACGAGATTGAGGCTTGGAGTGATAAGGAGCGATGACTTGAGCACAGTTGGATATTGAGGTCTATAGGACTAGGTATGGATTGTTGAGTCTTGAGGATGGTAGGCCTGAACTTGTGTACACTTTAATGGTCCTAGAGTTGGCTTTAATGGATGAGCTTGAGTTTTGAGGTGATTAAGGTTTAAGTGGAAGTAAACTGGGATTTAGAGAGTCAAAAGCATGGACTTTGAGGTGGTAATTGTGCTTGAGGATAATAGGAAATTGCTTATGAATGAACGGTCAATAAAGGTGTATGATTGCGATCCTGATTTGTCAATAACCCAACTTGAGGGGTACGAATTATAAAGAGACAACTGATATTAGTGGATTCAGGTGTGAATTGTATGATATTTTGATGGTTTAGTTATCAATTATAAAGAGACAACTTGAGGTGTATGATATTTTCATTACAATTATAATTGTGATGTGAGTTGAAATGAATATGAGGAGTACCTGAATCGAAGATCAATTGTGATCAGCTGCGTGAGGAGTTAATTTGAATGTTGACTGGACTTGAGATGTGTAATGGAATATGGATAATTGATCTGTGAGATGTGACGGTCATGCTGTGCTTGAGTTTATGGTTATGAAAGGCAATTTGATGAGAGTGCATGCAGTGACTTATTGCGGTTGGACTTGATAAACTGTCACTTGGTATGGGACAAGTTGATGGGACACCTATAAATTGTAATGAAACATGGTATGGGACATGTCGAATGGGGCTTTCTCCGTAGATGTATGGCTTGGGACAACCTGCATCGGCCAGGTCTGATGAGGGAGAGGAGTGATCGCCGGGACAGAGAGGTCCGGACAAGAGGGGCTCCTAGTAGGCTTCTAAGATGGAAGAGGCGGGAATGACCCAAGGCATAACTTGAAAGGGGAAGCCTAGGTATCAGGTTGAGTCTAATTGTGGATAAGGGATGTATAGAACGGGATTGATTCTCATCGAGAATGACTGAAATTGACATGGCATGTGTAATGGTGCCTATGAGTGGCATGGTTAAAAATTTCGTGCTTGACCGGGATGCCCTTGGAAAAAGAAAAGTGATTGTTGTGATGAGCTTGTTAGGCATATATGATGATTCGCCTCATGTGATTGACTTGGCCTAGGTATAACTAAAAGGTTACACGACGTATGGGTTTATACTTGTGGAACCAAGGCATGTTGAGATGAGATAGCCTATGGTAACTATACTAGAGAGGCAAATGCCTTTAGGGCTAAAGTATGAGCTATTGACCCAATGAGTTGCTGCTTTGAGTGCTTATTTGACAGTTGCCTAGTTGAGGCTAGCCTTGTGATGGTTGTCAATTGAGAAGTTGCCTTGTTGAGGTTGGCTTGAGGAAGGATTACAGATGGTTGAGCACTTGGTTGAGCATTTCCTATGTGCCATTGGAGAATTATTTGGGAACCACTGATGGATGATAGTGATGAACGATGAGGTGGGCAGCCTGAGATTGATGGACTTTGAGTAGATGACTTAAGTTTATGATTCCTCGAGGGAATCAAAGTGGTTCAAGTGATATGAGAACCTGATAAGACTGAAGGACCAAGGTATGATCGCTAGAGTGGCAGTTGGCTTATGTATGTGAGATACAAAAAGAACCAAGGACCGAGATGGGTCATGGAATTGAGTAGAGATGGGCGAATAGAGTATGAGTACTAAAAGAGAATATGGCTAAATCGGTAAGTCCTACGAGACCCGAGAGCTGAATGGGTCATGGGGACTTTAAATGGAAATGAGAACATTGTTGATTAAGCAACCTCGAAGAGAAGCTGCCATGATTCTCTAAGTCACTGTAGTGATAAATGCTTGTGCTGACAAGTGAAATGATAGAATTCACGAGAAAGGTGAGTCTGAGTAAGCCTTTTCGGAAGTGAATTTGTGGGAAGAACCATGAGAGTTTTGAGAAGTTCATGAACTGTGAATAAGAATGAGAATGACTGAGTGAGTCAAGTAGAGGGATGAGGTTGAAATTGTCTCCCTCTGGAATGAGGGTTTTGTGAGAAAACCTCAGAAATTTTGGGTGCACCAAAGAAGGAAAGTGACCCTAACAATAATAGCCCTAAGAGGCTATTGAGGATTATTGAAAGGTCACTAGAGAAAGGATTTTCTCGGAGGCATGAGATCTGCCTAGCCAACTTATGTTGGGTTGATCGATGGAAGCTACCATCCCTGGATTGCTTGAGAGCAAGGATTGTTTGGATCCTGATACTGTTGTAAGGATCATTGGATGATCGGCCAGTATGAGACAGAGGTCTCAAAGTTTCCTAGACATATGGTAAGGGTGGTCAATGACCCTTGAATAAGATGAGTAAGTCCCTGAGTGGATTGGAACTTGAGAACCTTATGGCTGAATGTTATTCCCGATTTTGAGGAATGGTGATGGGACTTAGCAAGAGCGGAGGACAATCAAAAAGACTTATGAATAAGGGAACTCTTGCTCATGGATTACAAGCAAAGAGATATTCATTATGAATATGGAGAGTGCCTATGGGAAATGGTTGATTTCCTGGACGTAAGATACATGGTAGAAAGTGAGCAGCAAGTCTTTTCTATTATGAATGGGATGGAAGAAGAATCGGCATGCTAGATTGCCTGAAGTTAATGATTTCCTGGGATCAGTTGATTGAAGTGGAACCATGTGAGAGGAAATCATGAGTTATTATTCCCTAAGGAATAAGGCATTGATCTTAAAGGGCTATTGGACGATGAATTGGTCATTGACGAAAGAAAAAGTGAACGGACTTGATAGTCCTGACTGATTATGATTCTAATGAATGAGTTTGTAAGCGAAAGAAATGCTTGAAGAACACTTGTAAAATGATTTGAGTTAATCGAATTGATCATTCGACAAGTGAATGGATGGAGACCAAAGGACGAACAGATATTGTCATTAGAGGTGACTGGGTTATGGGAAAGAAAATGTGGAAGGATGGTGGCATTTGAGTTTTGGAGTAAAGGTATCGCCATTGGCGCAGACTCCAAGGTTACCGTCCTATGGAATGGAAAGGACAAGGTGAATTGGAAGCGAGGAAATGGCACAGAGTTGTGTAGTTTCTTCCTTAGGGTAAGAGATCCTTTGGTAAAAGGAAGAGAGGCTCTAAATTGTCTTAGTGTGATGATTGAACGTCTGTACCGGGAAAGAAGGCGCAGGACTTGAATGATTCTTGGAAGTGAAATCTGAGAGGCTGTCTTGAAGACAATGTTGAATTCTAGGATGATGTTGACGTTCAATGGAACAAATGGAATTGGATAAGGTCGCCTTAGTGAGTATGGAACTCATAGTCTAACACTAATGCTTCTCGAGGAGAAGAGTGCCAAAGATAAATGAAATGTCGTGTGGTCCTAGAGGAGACCAGTGACGACAGATAGCCAAGGTCTGAGTTCTCAAGTGAAAGGTGCGAGAGATAGTTGGAAAGATTCGACACCTAGTGGAAGGAAGTTGATAATCATCGAACTAAGTGCCCAAGGAATGGTTGAATTGATCATTACCGTCTTAAGAGGCGATGGTTGAACTCATGTAAAGAGCCATGGGAAACATGAACAGCTTTTGAAAGTATCATGTGGGCTTTAAGGAAATGTCCATTGCATGTTAAATGTGAAGGGCGCAAATTCTGGACCTGGTGAAATAAGATTCATACGTTGAAACGAGTGATAAATCCTTTGAGGATTGGAATAAGTGATGAATCAACAAGGGTCGATGTGAGTTGCGGAAAGTGCAAGCTTCTTGAGATTGATGAGTGGTAATAGATAGACCGTAGAAGGATTCCCCATAAGAGATGTTCCAGCGATAAAATGGATTAAGGGCGAGATGTAACGCGAGTAAGCGAATGAACGTAAAAGGAGCTTTCAAGGACTCGAGTTGATTTAATGACTGTGTTGTTTAGGGCAAGTCAAGTTAGAAATTGGAACGCATATGAGGGTCATAATAAGACGACGCATAAAGGAAATTTGAGGAGTAAGAAGACGATTTGGAATGGGTATAACATGTACACCATGATAGTGAAGCTGCACGAATTGGCATGCTTAGAGCAAGAATAGAGTGGTCTGCGAGTGTCCTTGTGATAATGTGGGGAGATGTTGTTTGAGTGAAGGAACGTTGCAAGGCTACACCTATTACGAGAATATAAGATAGCAGTTTCCCGAGGGGAATTGAATAAGAGGCAACGCGGATGTATGGAATTGCGTGCGGATACGAGAGTGGCTTAAATGAGGAAAGTACCCTGAGAATTAGGTGAACTATCAGAGGTCGAGCATTGAGAAATGGGCAATGGAGGGACAGATCTTCCCTCAAGGAATAATAGATTCGACTCCTAAATTGGAAGTTCGTTAATGGACTAAGGCGATGGCTACTGGGAACACCTGGCCAAATGGCCATAAGGAAACTGAGGTGTTACCACGATTAAACACCAATACTGGATGGGTTATAGGAATTGATGGAACCCTTGAGGCTTATGGACGGAAGTACGAGTCCAGTATTGAAGGGAAACTTAGGGAGATGACCTCACTGAGATTCAAAGGAGAACTATAGCGTTTCTGGGGATGGCACAAAGATGTGCCAAGATGCGCGCGCGCACACACACACACACACACACACACACACACACACACACATATATATATATATATATATATTGGTGATAAGATTGAAAGTTGAAGTTTGTCTGTCTTGCAATCTAGCACTAGACGTGCCGATGAGAGTTGAAGGATCACTTTGATCCAAGGGAATTGACGGATGGAGTCGAGAATAGGTTGCTATGGAAGTAACCATGTGATTGTTTAAGGAGTTGAGAGAGCCATAACTCGATTTGATTGATGAAGGGCAAATTAATACGCTGAATGACAAGGATATTTATGAGCGTATTCTAGCGAGGGCGTGGTAATAAGAGTTATGGACCAATGAAAAAGATAAGGTGAACGCTCGAGGAAGAGCTGCAGGCAAATGATATGAACACCAAAAGAGAATGGAGAAAAGTAAAACAGATTGATGACTAAAGGAGACAAGTCCCAAAGAAGGATAGTTTTGAGTTGGAAAGGACGAACAAAATCGTCAAGCCATGGAAAGGATTGTCCAGAAGAGTGAGGATGCGACGAGGCGCTTATACCCCCAAAGGATTGGATGGATAAAAGGTTGTGAATTTCGAGAATGAAATTTCTTTAAAGGGGGAAGGGGTTGTGACATTCTGATTTCCAGTCAGTTTTAGGCTCAGTAATGAGAAGTGTGTATATAGAGATGTATTTCAGTCGTATTCCGCCCGAACCTGATCAATTCGAGTAGACTGACCAAAGGGGAAAGACTAACGCGAGACGACGTACGTGGACCTAGGGATCTCGGATAGGAAATGACGCTTTGGCCATAAGGATTGTCGAGGGAACTAGCGATAGACCCTCACAATTACATGACAACCAAAGTCGCCACGAATTGACGAGCCCTAAACGTGATATGAATCACAGGGTCGATACGCGTAATGTCTGCAAAAGCCGCTTGTCGGTTCAGGATAGGCTGGAACCATGTCTGATAGAGAAAACTATCAGAAACGAGCCTTGAAAATTGAAAATAGAGAATCAAGAATTCCAACATTACAATTGGATTGGCCATCACCCTATCGAAGATTTCTGGAACGACAAAAACGACGTTCTGAATGTCGGAGGTAAAATTACCTTTTTGCCCCTCAAGCTTAGAAATTTGCCCAAGCAAATGAAGAATGGCATTTTGGACAATTAACCCCCCAAGGCCGTCGAAAATCAAGAAGAAAAGAGAACCTACCATTCAAACCCCATTGACCAAGCCTTGGGTAAATCTCTCTCTCTCTCTCTCTCCCTCTGTAATTTTCGGCCAGACCACCCATGAGGGAGAGCAGCAAACACAGCATCTTCTTCCTTCTTCATTCTGTCATCGGCGATAGTTTCTGGGGTCACAATTCGCCAGCGACGACGACCACCTCCGTCCACTTTTTGACTACCGGCCGGCCATACCAAGAAAGATGTATGTCTTCCCAACCTCTTGGAAGTGGAATCGGGTCGTTTGGAGCACCGAGGAGTCCGGAGCAAGGATTCTCCCGAGAGTCGACGGAATCTGCTCCAATCTGAGGTAGATCCGATTTCTGACCTGTTGAGATGAATTTGATTAAGTTTTGACTACGAACCGGCCTTGTGAATGTTGCCCAAAAAATTGCCATACTCTATGTTTGGAGCAACCAATGACGTTCTTTGAGTTTCCGGCGACCAATTCACTCCAAATCTTCGTTAAGCCTCCCAAATCCTTAAATCGACATGTTAAGAGATAGATTGATGATTAAATGAAGGATTAAAGAGTGGTTTAAGGGCTAGAATTGTACGGTTTGCACAGAACCGAAATGAACCGGTTCGGTTCTGTGCAAGACCGGTTCTGTGCTGGCTGTGATTGTTGGATTATAAGTCTCAAATGAGTCATGAATTGAATGGGTGAGTTAAGAGGATTGGTCTAAGGGGGATAGCCTTGTTGTATCCTTAGATGTTATAAAATGATCGTGTGTGATGTTGGATATGCCTGAGCCGGTTGCCATATCCGGATTTCAATTGGCTTGCTTTGCATGCCAGGAGTCCTTAAGTTATGCCTGAATTGCACATGTCATCATGTATGGGAAATGTATTGAAAAACATGGTATGAGTACAATATGGAGAGGCCCTGAAACGTAGGAAATGCGGGGCAAGAAATGTAAAGCCCGATGCAATGAGTTCGCGAGGTGGAATTCGATGTGATGGGGCATCCTGATGCGATGTGATCGCGGGGTTAAGTTAGCCACGATCCTTATGCGATCTAATCGCAGCACGAAGATGTCCTAAAGTGTATGAGACAGGGGGCAGAGATATATATACCCTGATGCGACGAGTTCGCGGGGTGAAGTGATGTGATGTAGCCCCCTGATGCGATGCGATCGCGGGGTTGATATAGCCACGATTCTGATGCGATCTTATCTCGGGAGGGAGAGGCCCTGAGGCGTATGAGACATGGGGCAGGCAACGTATACCCTGATGCGACAAATTCGCGGGGTGAAGGGGTGAAGTTGCGGTGATGTGGCGTCCTGATGCGATATGATCGAGGGGTTGAAATAGCCACGGTACTGATGCGATTTAATGGCGGGACGAAGAGACCTTGTAGCGTATGAGACGCGGGGTGAATTTATGGTTCAATGGCGCCCTGATGCGATGAGATCGCGGGGTTGAGATAGCCGTTGTCCTGATGCGAACTAAAAGCGAGACGGGATTTGAGTTAATGAGCTTGGTCTAGAGATCTATCGCAACCTGATATGTTTACCCGGGTTGTCGATGACGGTCTGATGTGTTTACGCGGACCGAGCCTGATGTGATCTAATCGCGGGCTGGTGATTGAGGCAGGTGTAGATTAGTGGATGTAGTGAAGTGGCAGGACGAGTAGACATGATCATTTGAGTGGACTTGAGGTCACTATTGTATCTTTGTCGTCTATATTTTGTGGTTTTGTGGATTTGTGTTTGATGCGCCGGTGGAATTATGAGATTGATGTTTTTGGGATAAATCATTGTCTGAGTAAACGGTCGGCCTAATCGAGGGTTAGGACCCACCATACTGAGATTTATATCTCACCACAGTGGAGGCTTATTTTTCAGGTTCCAAGCGGAGGAGGCGCGAGCTTGCCGAGGATTGGCATTGGAAGAAACAGAGTTGACTACTTGTATTTAGGATGGATTTGCCTTTAGTGGTGTTGGGATTGTACTTCTGATTGGTAATCCTCGAGAATGAATTCATTAGTGAGCTTTTGTTGTATCTGACCTAAGTCATCGGTTGTTGTATTTATTTCGGGATTGGAGTTGGCATCGCTTCCGCTGGTACGTTTCTTTCAGCGCAATAGGAAATTGGCCGTTGGATCATGGAGTTTTCGAACATGAACGGCTGGGCGGGATGTGCGCATGCTCGCCGGGTTTAGGGCGTGACAAATCATATCAAAGAATAGCTAAGTCTGAAGGATCATAGTTCCAAAGATGAAGTGAGAAAGAAGTACTATCTCACATGCTGGGACTTGAACAGGTTGAAAAGAGACTCAACAAGATTGAGGAAGACATCAATATGAAGATATCTCAAATGTTCAAGATTGCAGAGTTTCAGTTCTGACCTAAATCCTCCAAAAATCCTTAGCCTAATCCTTACCCTACCCAGACTCAATTATTCCTAAATAAAATATGCCTTTGCAAAAATTATTTCATTGTACTTGATTCTGTCTAGGATTTGATCGTGTCTTCTTTATTCAAGCCATTACCCTATTATAGCTTTTCATTTGTTATTGAACAAGTATTTTGTTTTGATTCATAATGAGCTACTATTGTATATTTGATTTTTTTCTAGTATTTCAACTAACACTTGTGACTATGACGGCGATATTATGTGCTTTCAAATACAAATCTGATCATGACTTATATGCTGTGAATGTAATTAGTCTTCACCTTTCATTTTGATGACAAAAGGGGAATAAGTTTTGTAACACTGTATTGTGAATGTTAAGAATGTAATAAATTGTGCTATGATTACTAAGAATGATATATTGAATACTGTGAAATGTACATATGAAAGATGTTGTGAGTATACTGTGACATTCTGAATTCCTGCCACTTTGAGGCTATTGAATGAGAACGTTTATTTCGATGTATTTTAGTTTCGTCTCGCTCAAATCTGATCAATCTCGAGTAAACTGAACAAAAGGGAATGCCTAACGCATGACAAGGTAAGTGGACCTAAGAAACTCCAAAAAGAAAATGACGCTTTGACCATAAGGATTGTCGAGGGAATATTTGAAACCAATAAGGCCGATCAAATAAAGATTAAGGAATACACTGCTAGCGTGATACGATTGGATCGCGGGTGATGCCGCTTAACCAATGTATAATTTGCAATTTTTCCTTAAATCAAGCTGTGACGATTGAAAGCCGTCGGAGCTAGCGATGAACCTTGCAATTATATGACAACCAAAGCTGTCACAACTTGAGTTATCCTCTGTGTGATGAGAATCACAGAGTCGACGCGCGTAACTTTTGCAAAAGCCTCCCGTTAGTTCGGGACAAACTGAAGTTACGATCGACGGACGGATGATCATAAAATGGAAGCTCAAACTTAACAACTGAAAATTTAGAATTCCAATTTTAGACAAGAATTTGACGTCTTCCAGCCAATGATAATTTCGAATGGGAAAAATGAAGATTTGGACTAAAAGTGCGAACTTATCATTTTGCCCATCGATCATTTACCTTGCCTTAAGAACTCAAGATGGTCAAAATGGTCATTCTCTCTCCACCACTGGCTGCAAAAAATTGATGAACAAGGAGTCAAAGATGAGTCAAAGTCTTGGTTGTATTATTGGACAAGTGCCACATGTTAAACATTGAGAGATTTAAGCATTAATTATCCCCACCAAACCAAGTCATATCTAATTAACCTCAGTTATGTGTGTTAGAGACATTCATTTGGAAGCCTCATCAGCCGTGTATGCCATTCCCACCACTCCCCTCGCCATAACTCAATTCTAATCCTCAATCCTTCACAAAGCAACGTGCTAAGACCTTCCTAAGTCATACCTTCACAAACCAACTTGCTAAGACCTTCCCCTCGCCACCATTCCGCTCGCCACCGACTTTGACTCATTTGGAAGCCTCAATCCTTCACAAACCAGCACACGACTTTGACTCATTGAGGTTAATTTGATATCACTTCACATCATATATGACATTATAAGTTAGAATGAAATCGGGTCTGTTTTGGAGGATGAACCCTTATTGGCTGGTTCTGTTTAGATCTGATTAAGGGGTGTTTAGACTTTAAATTGACTTATAATGTCATCTATGATGTGAAGTGAGGTCTGTTAATGAGGAGTTTGTGAAGAGAATTGGGAGTTAGAGGTGAATTATGAACCAAAATTGGTGCATGAACCATTATGTGATGTCTTGCCATGTATGTGGCCGTGTGAACCCAACCCGTTGAGGGTTTGTGAGAGTGTTATTATGCCTCCAATTGAAATGCCAATAGTGTGGCTAATGAGAAATTGGGTTAATAGAAGTAAGCATTTCATGGTTTTTTTATTTGAGATTGGTAAATATTTCTATGTTGACGGAGGATTTTTTGAGAGTTTATACTTGTGGCATTGAGGAGGGTCACATTGTGTGACATTGTGCTAATTAATCAAGGTAAGTGTTTCCTAAACCTTTACCCTAATGCTAGGACACTACTAGACGATTTATTGAATGAATTGAATGACTGGTGAATTTTATGAGTTAAATTGCACGTGTTGCGTTGGAATTGTGAATCTAATGAGAGAAGTGTTGAGGATGCCGATTAGCCTGTGGCCTTGGTGGCATTGAATGACTGTGAGCCTTGAAAGTACCGATTGGCCTGTAGCCCCAGTAGTACGAGAACATCGATTGGCCTATGGCCCCGATGATGTCAGATGACAAGAGTGCCAGAGGAGTTTGTGGGTGGATGAGAAAGTGGTGGCTGTGATGTTTTGAGGTGCATGTACTTGTACATTGAGCTTGGGATCCTTAAGTTGAGTGTGGTTGCCTGTACTGTTTATCCATGCTTGATTATTGATATTGCAGTCGTTCGATGCTAAATTTAAATCGTTGATGCCTTATGCCATTGTACTGTTTGTTATTTTGCATTTTGAGTGGCATTTATGTGTGGTCTTGCGGACTAACATTGAGGTATGGGGTTAGGTTTCACTTTCTAATATGTCGATCTCACCCCGTAGTGGGACAAACTTTTTAGACCCCAAGTCTTAGCCATATTGCCAATCTGTTTGGGCGATCCAAAGGAGACGACCGCCCTTTTGATGAATTTCTCGCAAGGAAGGGTATTGTGTATGTCTGGAAGCAAACAACTATCTAGGTAGACGAAGGTAAACTGGAGTTACAGCCCCACCACTTCGAAGCATGGTTCCGTCGACTGGGAAACAATAGCTTGATAGGACCTCTACTGCCTGAAGAGGTCCTATCAAGCTACATTGTGATTTCGGCTTGAGGTGGTTCCGAATTGGTGTCATCCGTCGCGACCAGAGAGAACCTTACTTCAGTGGGAGGTTTGAGGAACATACCTGAAGTGTCGAAGTCTCCATTGCTTTCAAAGGAATATAGAAACTACATTGTGATTTCGGCTAAAGCGATCGAGGCCAACAACAAAGACGAAGAAGCGAAATCTGAAAAGGAAACTAAGGAAGACATTGAAGAATTATCAGAGGAGGTGCCATCTGAGACTTTTTTTAACTACAACTCAGATGATGAGGAATACGATGGAAATGATGATTCAAGCGGTTCTTCCAAGTAGTTCTATGAAGGGGGTTTAGGTGAAATAAGGAAATAGGAACAATTTTGATGTTAGATATTGGGAAAGGCTAAGTAGTAACCTTGGACTTAGACCTTAAGTCATTTTCTTACCCAAGTGTGTGGCTTTATCTTTTTGTCTTTTCCCTTCGGTTGTTTATACTGGATAGCTACGGGTTGTATATATGGTGTGCTTTTAACTCATCCAATTTCTTTTTATTTCTTATCGTACGAAGATGTTAACTGGTTTTCCACTTGTGCATTTCATACAGTGTGAGGTTCCTGGGTAATTACTAGCCTGAAGGTGGATGTGATGAACTCCAAGGGACGCGTAACCTTACTCCAAGGGACGAGTAAGGTTCACTTGGTTACAGCAGATTGGGGATTGGAGTACTAAGAAGTATTAAATTCAGATGAGTTGGAGTAGTGAGACCCTAGGGGGAATCGTTAGAGTCAAGCGTTTATGCATGGCATATGGTTAGCGCATTTGATTGGCATCTTGAATTGGCATGGTTCTGGTGAACCTAAGATGGGTCAAGCTCTGCACTTAGCCTGTTGTTGTGAATGTTGATTTGATGAGTGAAGTATTGCCTCTGATTATGCTTAGCTGCAAATGAGTTTGAACTCCATATATGGATTCATATTCTTGACTGATGGGTTCATCAGAATGCTTGGAGTGACTAGTTGTTGTTTATAATTGCTGCTTGATGAGTAGGATAGAATTATTGAGATTTAAGTAAGTGACTTAGATCTTTGATTTCATGGTGGAATTATAGTGACTCAAGTACGTTAAGTTGAGCAAGTATGAGCAATAGACCTAGAAGGCCAAGGAGCGGAGCTTCGAGCTTTAGAGCCCCAACAGTTGAGGATCCGAGAATGGATGGAGTCTTGAGAGCTTTGGAACAAACTGGCGAGCTGATGGGAAAGAAAGCTCAAGATAGAGCAGCAGCAGCTCTCAGACAAGCTGAAGATAGAGCTGAGATCATAACTCAGGCTGTTGAAGTTGTAGTGGCAGTTGGAATATGGTAAACGGAAATAATGCCCAGGGTGCCGAAGTTGGGAATGCTCAAGGTGATATTAACGCCAATAGACCAATGGGTAAGCTGGTTAAGTAGTTTATTAAAATGAAGCCGACTCAGTTTGATGGTACTAGAGATCCTGAGTTGGCACTGAGGTGGATTGAGAAACTCGAAAAAAGCTTTTGGAGTGCTGAGATGCACTGATGAGGAGAAAGTGTTACTAGTTGTGTATTAGCTGGAGGGAACTGCGCTTGATTGGTGGAGTGCCTCAAAGGAAGGAGTATTTCTTGAAGGTACGGCCTTAACTTGGGCTGCTTTTACCGCTGTTTTCAATGACAAGTACTTTTCTAAGACTGCACGTGAGAGAAAGCAAGTGAAATTTTAGCAGTTGCGAGAATCAGCTGACCGTGGATCAATATGAAGCTGAGTTCTCAAAATTATCAAGGTATGCACCAAGGTCATTTGAGGATCAGCTTGAAAAAGCGCAAAGGTTTAGAGATGGTTTGAGACTAGAGATTTGCAGTTGGACAATAACTGTGAATTTGAGGACTTACAGAGAGATTTACACGAGGAACCAAATGATCGAAAGGGATATTAGAGAAAGAGGCGTTGTGTTTCGATCGCAGTTTTCACCTCTAAAAGATAATCGGCAGTTGGGAAAAAGGCCGATGATGAACAACCAGCGATTTGTTCCTTCGATTCGCAGAAATATCGGAAAGCTGACGAACCAATTCAGCTGGTATTGTCGTATTTGCGGAAGAAGGCATGGAAATGGTCCTTGCTCGACCAAGATAGGAGTATGTTATAAGTGTAGACAGTTGGGCCACCAAATGAAGAATAGTCCGAATCAAACTCTAGGAATCGAGCTCAAGGACAAAGACCACAAGCTAGATAGCTTGCCGTAACCCCACAGAATAAGCATAATTGACCACCATCCCCAAGAAGAGAATACATTATGGCATGAAGAGAGGCGAAGGAAGCACCTAGTGTGGTCACAGGTACGATTTATCTATGTGATCAAGCTACTTATGCTTTATTTGATCCAGCTTCGCATTCCTTTATATCTGCTCAATTTGTTGATCTAGTAGGAGTAGAGTTGAAACCATTGAATGTGCTCTTGCATGATGCTACACCATTAAAGGATAATGTGCTAGTTTCGCTAGGCTGTGCAGATTGTAAGATAGTGATTGGTGGTAGCGAAGAAAGGATAGATTTGACTGTGTTGCCCATGTATGATTTTGATGTGATTATTGGCTTCGATTGGTTGGGGAAACAAAGAGCTGTCATTGATTGTGGTAATAAGGTAATTCGGTTTTGCACGGAAGGCCGCCCTAGTTTTGCAGGAAGTCGGGAAGAAACCTCAATTCCTTTAGTTTCGTCGCTTGAGGCGACTAAGTTGTTGAACGGAGGGTATCAAGCTTATTTGGCTATTGTAGTTGACACAACAATTGAGGAACCAAAGTTGGAAAGTATAGCGGTGGTACGTGAGTTTCCTGATGTCTTTCCTAATGAATTGCCCCTAAGAGAGAGATTGAGTTCGTGATCGAGTTACCTCTTAGAACGGAGCTAATCTCGAAGGCACCGTATAAGATGTCCTTGTCTAAGTTGAAAGAACTAAAAGTACAGATACATGAGTTATTAGATAAGGGATTCATTAGACCGAGCGCGTCACCATAGGGAGCGCCGGTGCTGTTTGTAAGAAAGAATGATGGATCCTTGCGTTTATGTATAGATTACAAACAGCTGAACCAAGTAACCATCGAGAATAAGTATCCCTTGCTAAGGATAGATGTTTTGTTTGATCAGCTGCAAAGAGCATCGGTATTTTCTAAAATAGATTTGAGGTCTGGTTATCACTAGCTGAGGATTAAGAAAGACGATATGCCAAAGACTACATTCAGAACGAGATATGGGCATTACGAGTTTGTGGTTATGCCTTTTGGTTTAACTAATGCTCCTGCTGCATTCGTGGATTTGATGCATCGAGTGTTTAAGGAATACTTGGATCATTTCGTTATTGTTTTCATAGACGACATTTTGATTTATTCAAATAGCAGTGATGAACATGAGGAACATTTGAGGGTAGTTCCAAAAACCTTGAGAGAACATTCGCTTTACACCAAGTTTAGTAAATACGAATTTTGTTTGAGTAAAGTAGCTTTCCTTGATCATGTGATTTCTGGTGAAGGAATTGCCATGGATCCCTCAAAGATTGAGGCGGTGATGAAATGGCCTGGACCCACGACGGTTACCGAGGTTAGAAGTTTTCTAGGATTGACAGGTTACTATAAGCGATTCGTGGAGAAGTTTTTGTCTATAGCCACCCGTTGACAAGGCTAACGAAGAAGGATATGAAGCTCGAATGGACTGATAAGTGTGAAAAAAGTTTCCAAGAACTTAAGCACCGTTTGACAACTACATCAGTGTTAACAATGCTTCGCCAAATGGATTACTTATGCCTCACGATAAGCAAGACTTCATGAGATGAATTATCCGATGCATTATTTGGAATTAGCTTCCATTATCTTCGCTCTAAAGATCTAGAGACACTATTTATTTGGTGAAAGATTTCAGATCTATACAGATCATCAGAGCTTGAAGTATTTGTTTTCACATAAAGAATTGAATATGAGACAGAGTTGATGGACGGAATTACTCAAGGACTATGACTGCGAAATTTTGTATCATCCTAGAAAGGCGAATAGAGTCGCGGATGCACTTAGCCGGGAATCAAGTATTGCGCTCTTATTGATTAAAGGATGGTCCTTGTTAGAGGAATTTAGAGATTCTGACTTTAAACTGGAAGTTTGCCTACTGTCAAGTTTGGTGGCAACCTTGAGAGTTGGGCCTAAAATTCAAGAAAGAGTAAAGACTCTACAGTCTACGGATTCGGAGATTCAAAAGATTCTTGAGATAGATGTGACGAAAAGGAAACCCGTGTTCCAAGTGTCAAAAGATGGAATTCTGAAGTTTCGTGGACATTTGTGTATACCTGGTGATGAGGAACTTAAGGAAAAGATTTTGTCGGAAGCTCACAGGAGCAACTACAGTATCCATCCTGGTGGCACAAAGATGTATCAGAATCTACGACAGCACAATTGGTGGAATGGAATGAAGGTGGATGTTGCTAAGCATGTGGCGAAGTGTTTGACCAGCTAGCAGGCGAAAACTCAACATTGCAAGCCTGGAGGATTGTTTCAACCTCAAGAAATTACCTAGTGGAAATGGCAACATGTGACGAAGGATGTTGTGATGGGATTGCCGTGGAGCCAGAAAGGTCATGACTCAATTTGGGTAATCGTGGATAGATTAACCAAGTCGGCACACTTCATACCTATACGAAAGGATTTTGCAAGGGATAAGTACGCAGAGTTGTATATACGTCAGATTGTACGATTGCATGGAGTTCTAGTTACGATTACGTCGGATCGAGATCCCAAGTTTACAATAAATTTTGGAAGAGTCTTTATGAAGCTTTGGGAATTAGATTACAATTCAGTATGGCGTATCATACACAAAATGATGGACAATCAGAAAGGACGAAACAAATGCTCGAGGATATGTTGCGAGCCTGCATTATAGATTTTAAAGGTGGATGGAAGGATCAACTACATTCAGTGGAGTTAACGTACGATAATAGCTATCAACAAAGTATTTATATGGCACAATTTGAAGCACATTGTGGTAGAGCTTGCAGAACGCCTGTATATTGGGATGAAGATGGAGAGAGGAGTATAACAAGCCCTGATTTAGTGGAGCAATCTATTGAGGCGATCAAAGTCGTAAGGGAAAAGCTGATAACGGTGCATAGTCAACAAAAGAGCTATACTGATAAAAGACGCAAACCATTAGAATTTCAAGCTGGTGACCATGTTTTCCTGAAGGTGTCACTAATGCTTGGATTGTCTCGATTTGGAAAAAAGGGAAAACTGAGTTCGAGATACGTAAGTCCCTTTGAAATTCTGGAGTAAATTGGGACTTTGGCCTTTAAACTCGCCTTACCGCCTAACCTATCACAAGTGCACAATATTAAGGAAGTATGAACCAGTTCCAACTCATGTTTTGGATTTTGATACCATTGAAATAGACGACAAGGTGTCAAATGTGGAAAAGCCTATCAGAATTGACGATCGAAAGGAATAAGTCTAAAAGAATAAGACGATTCCGTTAGTCAAAATGATCTGGGAGCATTATGGCACTGAAGGAGCTATTTGGGAAAGCGAAAAAGATAGTTGACGTCAATATCCCCAGTTGTTTGAATAGTGGATTTATTGTAAATTTCGAGGACGAAATTTTTGTAAGGAGGGAAGAATTGTAACATTCTGAATTTCTTACACTTTGAGGCTTTTGAATGAGAACGTATTTTTCAATGTATTTCAGTTTCGTCTCACTTAGATATGATCAATCTCGAGAAAACAGACTAAAAGGGAAAGACTAATGCATGACAATGACGTGGACCTAGGAAACACGAAAAAGGAAATGACACTTTGACCATAAGTATTGTCGAGGAAACATTTAAAATAATAAGGCCGATCAAATAACAATTATGGAATACAATGTTAGCGTTATACAATTGGGTCGCGGGTAATGCCGCTTAACCAATGTATAATTTGTAAATTTTCCTTAAATCAAGCTATGACGATCGAAGCCGTCGGAGCTAGCAATGAAGTCTCGCAATTACATGAAAACCAAAGCTATCACAACTTAAGTTATCTTTAGTGTGATGAGAATCACAAAGTCGATACGCGTAATGTTTGCAAATACTGCCCGTTAGTTCGGGACAAACTGAAATTACGATTGACGGATGTATGATCATGAAATGAAAGCTCAAAATTGGTAATTGAAAATTGAGAATTCCAATTATAGACAAGAATTTGACGTCGTCCCGCTAATGGTAATTTCGAATTGAAAAGGCGAAGTTTTGGACTAAAAGTGCAAAATTACCATTTTGCCTCTCAACCATTTGCCTTGCCTTAAGAACTCAAGAATGTCAAAATGGTCATTCCCTCTCCATCATTGGCTACCGCAAATTGATGAACAAGGAGTCAAAGATGAGTCAAAGTCTTGGTTGTATTATTGGACATGTACCACATGTCAACCATGGAGTGATCCAAGCATTAATTACCCCCACCAAACCAAGTCATGTCAAATTAACATCAATTATGTGTGTGAGAGATTCATTTGGAAGCCTCATCAGCATTGTATGTCATTCCTACCATTCCCCATGCATTTTCCTCTTCATTTTGCTTCAACCGAAAACTGCCCAGAAAGACAGGTTTCTGCCCTGTCGTTACGTCTGCTCGTTGGCCCATTCCGGCGCCACCTCGTCGAGCTCCGACCACCAGAAGCAATATGAATGTGTCCTTGACACGTTTCAAATGGTAGCTCGAGGTTTCGTTGAGTAATGTTTCCCGACCAGCTGTTAGATCAAAACCAAATAGAAATCGCGCGAGATGAGGTAAGGTCATTGTTTACCTCTTAGAGATTCCGATTCGCCTCAAATTTTTTAGGATATCTTCATAACATCTAGTACTAAAGTTGGATGGTCTGTGGTTGCAAGTTTGATGGTTCTAAAATAGGTTTTCATGGTTGAATATCGATAATCAAAATTGGACAGATTCTGACCTTGACGAAGCCAAGCTGTTCCGAGGTCTTTGGGGTGTCGATCCACCTCAAATCTTGTGGTGAGCTCACTAAACCCATAATGAAAAGTCTTAGCAAATTGGTTTGTGAAGGATTGAGCATTAGAATTGAGTTATGGCTTGATTATTTGAGTTAAATTGAAAACAGGTTCTATTTTGGAGGATGAACCCTTGCTAGCCAGTTCTGTTTAGGACTGATTAAGGAGTGTTTGGACTTCAAATTGACTTCAATGTCATAGTGGTATAGTGGAATGAGATTAGGAACAATTTTGATATCAGATTTTAAGAAAGGCTAAGTAGTAACCTTTTGGACTTAGGCCTTAGTTCCTTATGTCATCTGGGTGTACGTCTTTTCCCCTCTCGTCACATGCAATCAAATGTTATGATATGTTTATATATATGTGTGTGTGCTTTTGTATCATTCCAAATTTCCTTTTGTTTTTTTCATTTGTCATGGTTGATATCCTTCCGTCCGCATGCGTGTTTCATTTTAACTTTTAGGTCTTGCGTTGTTCCTAGGTACTTCTGATTATGAATGGCCTTGGTGGGTGTGACACGCGGCTAAGGAACGCGCGGCGTTACAGCCCCATCGAAGTGGTATCATAGCCAAGTCAGCTTGATTCCAGTAGATTGAGGATTGAAGCAATAAAGAGTAAAGGAATTTAGATGATGAGCTAGTGATACCCTAAGGGGATTCTTTAGAGTGAAGCACGAATGCATGACATATGATTGGCGCATGTGATTGGCATCTTGAATTGGCATGGTTAGGGAGAATCTACTGGGATCAAGCTTCGCACTTAGCATATTGAGTTGTTGTGGATGCTGCTTTGACGAGTAAGTTATTACCTCTTATTATACCAAGTTGCAGATGTGTCTGGACTTGAGGTATGGTTATACATCCCTGATTGTTGTGCTCATGAGAATGCCTAAGTGATTGGTTATTGTGTTCTGATTTCTGCCTTTTTGAGTAGCATAGAACTACTATACCTGAGTAAATGACTTAGATCTCTAATTCCGTGGTGGACTTAGAGTGACTCAAGTAGACTAAGTTTGAACGAGAATGAGCAATATAGACCTAGAAGGCCAAGAAGTGCAACTTCTGGCTCGAGAGCACCAACGGCAGTGGATGGTCTCCTAAGAGCTTTGGAACAAAGAGGGGAGTTAATGGGAAAGGAGGCTCAAGATAGAGTAGTCGCGACCCTTCGACAGGCCAAAGATAGAGCTGAGATTATGGCTCAAGCTGCTGAAGATGCAGTGGCAGCAAATGGAAACAATGCTCAGGGGGCTAAAGCTGGTAATGCCCAAGGTGATGTTAATGCCAATAGGCAAATGGGCCAATTGGTGGAACAGTTTATAACGTTGAAAATGACCCAGTTCGATGGCAATAGAGATCCTAAGTTAGCGCCAAGAAGGATAAAAAAAACTTGAAAAGGCTTTTGAAGTGCTAAGGTGCACTGATGAAGAGAAAGTGTTGTTAGCTGTGTCTCAGCTTGAAGGAACTACAAATAACTGATGGATTGCCTCGAAGGAAAGAGTGTTTCCTTAAGGTACGGCCTTAACTTGGGCTGCCTTCACTGCCGCTTTTAATGATCAATACTTTTCTGAGACGGCACGCCAGAGGAAATGAATGGAATTCTAGTAGTTGCGACAGAATCAACTGACTGTGGACCAGTATAAAGCTAAGTTCGCAGGATTATCAAGGTATGTGCCAAGGTCATTTGAGGATCCGCTCGAAAAAACATAGAGGTTGCAAGATAGTTTGAGAACAGAGATTCAAAATGGAATAATAACAATGAACCAGAGAATGTATCGAGAGATTTATGAAAGGAGTCAAATGATTGACAGGGACATCAAAGAAGGAGCCGCCACTTCTGGATCACGGTTTACTCGATTGAGAGACAATCGGCAGTTAGGAAAGAGGTCGATGGTGAACAATCTATGCTTTGTCCCTCCGGTTCGAAGAAATATCGGAAAGTCGTCGAATCAATCAAACTGGTATCGTCGAGTTTGTGGCAGAAGGCGTGGAAGTGGTCCCTGCCCTATTAGGACATGAGCATGTTTTAGATGTGGTCAACTAGGCCACCAGTTGAAGAATTGTCCGAACCAAACACCAGGGAACCGAGCTAAAGGACAGAGACCTCAAGCTGAACAGCTAGCTGTAGCCCCATAGAACGAATAGAATTGACCACCAGCACAAGGAAAAGTGTATGCTGTGGCACATAAATAGGTAGAGGAAGCGCTTGGCGTGGTCACAGGTACGATCTATTTATGTGACCAAGCTGCATATGCTTTATTGTAGTATTTGTGTGATGGAATTGAAGAATGAATTGATTATGACAAGATTTTGATGGAATTTCTCCAGGAACATCAGAGAGGCGGAGGACGTGCCTAGCGTGGTCACAGGTACGATCTATTTATGCCAAGCTGCCTATGCTTCATTGCAGTATTTGTGTGATAGAATTAAAGAATGAATGGGTTATGACATGATTTTGATGGAATTTCTCTAGGAACATCATTTGGTCGTGAGCTTATTGTGCTGGGAGGATTGTTTGTGATTAAATTTGCTAGTTTGATCGACATGTAGGTGTTCTTTAAACCATTACTTGAACATTAGGACACTACTGGATAAATTAGTTGAATGAATTGATTGATTGTGAAGCCTCTGGATTGAATTGCTTAATGCGATTGTGTGATGTTTATATTGTGATGGATAAATAGTGATATCGATTAGCTAGAGGGCCCTAGTGATATCGATTGGCTAGAGAGCCCAAGTGATATTGATTGGCGAGAGTGCCCCAGTTATGTACATCGCGGTCTAAGGGCCCAAGCGATGAGTAAATGAGATGTCACTTTAATTATCTTACGAAGTTATGTGCTTGTTTATACGCTATGCGCTTGAAGCTTGATCTCATAATGTTGAGTATAGTCAATTGTGACTCTTGTCTATGCCTAACTTGTTGAAATGCTTGATTTATGAATGTCTTGTACCATTGCATGGATAATTTTATGCATCCGGTGTCCTGTTGTGGTCTGAGGGGACTGATGATCAGGTTTAGAATTAGGTTTCACTTACTGAGATGTAAATCTCAACCTGTAGTGGGATACATTTTCAGACCCCAAGTCGTAAGCATGTTGCCGATCCGACTAGGCAATCCGAAAGAGATAACTGCCTGTTTTAACGAGTTTCCCGCAAGGAAAGGGGTTGTATATGTTAGAAAGCGAACGACGGTCTAGGTAGACGAGCAAAAGATGGAGCTGCAACCACACCGCTTTGAATCATGGTTTCGTTGTCTAAGAGGTAGTAACTTGATGGGTCCTCTATTGCTTGAAGACGTTCCTACAGAGATAATACCTAACTTGTGTCATCCATCTCGTCTAGAGATCGAGGTAGAGAATTCGACGTCTATGGGAGGATCGAGGAACATTTCCAAGGAGTCAAAGTCTGCCCCAATTGAAGCGTACATGAACTACATCGAGCTCTCCGCCAACATGATAGAGGATATTGAAGAAAAAACTGAAGAGGATACTTAAGAAGTTTCTGAGGAGGTGCCTTCTGAAATATTTTTTGAATACAACCCGGAAGACGAAGAAGATGAAGCAATCGATGGGTCAAGTGGTTCTTCCTAGTAGTTGGGAACAGTGGTTTAGTGGAATGACAATAGGAACAATTTTATTGTCAGAATTTAAGAAAGGCTAAGTAGTAACCTTTTGGACTTAGGCCTTAGTTTCTTATCTCATCTTGGTGTGCGGCTTTCCTTACGGTCTTTTCCTCTCTCGTCAGATGTAATCAAATATTATGATATGTTATATATATGTGTGTGAGCTTTTGTATCATTCCAAATTTCTTTTTGTTTTTTTTTCATTTGTCAGGGTTGATGTATTTCCTTACGCATGCGTGTTTCATTTTCACTTTTTGGCCTTGCGTTTTTCCTAGGTACTTTTGATTTTGAATGGCCATGGTGGGTGTGACGCACGGTTAAGGAACGTGAGCTATTACGTCCCCGATGAAGTGGTATCATAGCAAGGCCAGCTTGATTCCAGTAGATTGAGGATTGGAATAATAAGGAATAAAGGAATTTGGATGATGGGGTAGTGAGACCCTAAGGGGAATAATAAGGAATAATAAGGAATAAATGCATGAAATATGATTAGCGCATGTGATTGGCATCTTGAATTGGCATGGTTATATAGAATCTATGGGGATCAAGCTTCGCACTTGGCATATTGAATTGTTGTGGATGCTAGTTTAACGAGTAAGTTATTACCTCTTATTATACCAAGTTGCGATGTGTCCAGACTTGAGGTATGATTATGCATCCCTGATTGTTGTGCTCATGAGAATGCCTAAGTGATTGGTTGTTGTGTTGTGATTGTTGCCTTGTTGAGTTGCATTGAATCACTATACCTGAGTAAATGATTTAGATCTCTAATTTCGTGGTGGAATTATAGTGACTCAAGTAGACCAAGTTTGAACGAGAATGAGCAATAGACTTGGAAGGCCAAGAAGTGCAACTTCTAACTCGAGAGCACCAACGGCAGTGGATGGAGTCCTAAGAGCTTTGGAATATATAGGAGAGTTAATGGGAAAGGAGGCTCAATATAGAGCTGTCGCAGCCCTTCGACAGGCCGAAGAGAGAGCTAAGATTGTAACTGAAACTGTTGAAGCTGTAGTAGCAGCTGTAAATATGATAAATGGGAACAATGCTCAGGGCGTTGAAGCTGGTAATGCTCAAGGTGATGTTAATGCCAATAGACAAATGGGTCAATTGGCGGGACAGTTTATAAAGTTGAAAACGACCCATTTCGATGGTACTGGAGATCCTGAGCCAACGCCAAGATAGATCGAGAAACTTGAAAAGCATTTTGAAGTGCTGAGGTGCACTGATGAAGAGAAAGTGTTGTTAGCTGTGTATCATCTAGAAGGAAATGACTGGTGGAGTGCCTCGAAGGAAGGAGTGTTTCCTGAAGGTACGTCTTTAACTTGGGCTATCTTCACTGCCGCTTTTAACGATAAGTATTTTTCTGAGACGGCACGTGAGAGGAAATGAGTGGAATTCTAGTAGTTGCAACAGAATCAACTGACTGTGGACCAATATGAAGCTAAGTTCACAAGATTATCGAGGTATGCGCCAAGGTCAGTTGAGGATCCGCTCGAAAAAGCACAGAGGTTTCGAGATGGTTTGTGACTAGAGATTCGAAACGGAATAATAACGATGAACCATAGAATGTACCAAGAGATTTATGAAAGGAGTCAAATGATCGACAGGGACATCAAAGAATGAGTCGCAATTTCTGGATCACGGTTTACTCCCTCAAAAGACAATCGACGCTTTGTCCCTCTACTTCGAAGAAATATCGAAAAGTCATCGAATCAATCAAACTAGTATTGTCGAGTTTGTGTCAGAAGGCATGGAAATGGTCCCTACCCTAATAGGACATGAGCATGTTTAGATGTGGTCAACCAGGCCACCAATTGAAGAATTGTTCAAACCAAGAACCAGGAAACCGAGCTCAAGGACAGAGACCTCAAGCTGGATATCTAGCTGTAGCCCTACAAAACGAATAAAATCGACCACCAACTCAATGAAGAATGTATGCTGTGACACGTAGAGAGGTAGAGGAAGCGCCTAGCGTGTCACAAGTATGATCTATTTATGTGATTAAGTTGCCTATGCTTTATTGAAGTATTGGTGTGATGGAATTAAAGAATGAATGAGTTATGACATGATTTTGATGGAATTTCTCTAGGAACATCATTTGGCCGTAAGCTTATTGTGCTGGGAGGATTGTTTGTGATTAAATTTGCTAGCTTGATCGACATGTAAGTGTTCCTTAAACCCTTACTTGAACATTAGGACACTACTGAATAAATAAGTTGAATGAATTGATTGATTGGTGAAGCCTATGACTTGAATTGCTTGATGCGATTGTGTGATATTTATATTGTGATGGATAAATAGTGATACCGATCGGGCAGAGAGCCCAAGCGATATTGATTGGGGAGAGTGCCTCTATGATGTCAATGGCCTGAGTGCCCCAAGGATGTACATCGCGGTCTGAGAGCCCAGGTGATGAGTAAATGAGATGTCACTTTGATTATCTTACGAAGTTATATACTTGTTTATATGTTATGCGCTTGAAGCTTGATCTCATAAGGTTGAGTATACTCGATTCTGACTCTTGTCTATGCCTAACTTGTTGAAATGCTTGATTTATAAATGCTTTGTACCATTGCATGGATAATTTTATGCATCCGGTGTCGTGTTGTGTTCTGAGGGGACTGATGATCAGGTTTAAAATTAGGTTTCACTTATTAAGATGTAAATCTCAACCCGTAGTGGGATACATTTTCCAACCCCAAGTCATAAGCATGTTGCCAATTCGACTAGGCGATCCGAAAGAGATGACCGCCTCCTTTGACGAGTTCCCCGCAAGGAAAAGGGTTGTATATTTTAGGAAGCGAATGACAGTTTGGGTAGACGAGGGAAAGATGGAGCTGCAACCACACCGCTTTGAATCATGGTTTCGTTTTCTAGGAGGCAGTAACCTAATGGATCCTTGTTGCCTGAAGACGTTCCTATAGAGATAATACCTAATTGGTGTCATCCGTCCCGTCTAGAGATCGACGTGGAGAATATGACGTCTATGGGAGGGTCAATGAACTTTCCCATGGAGTCAATGTCCGCCCCTATTGAAGTGTCCATGAACTACATTGAGCTCTCCGCCGACGTGATAGAGGATACTGAAGAGGATACTAAAGAGGTTTCTGAGGAGGTGCCTTCTGAAATATTTTCTGAATACAACCCGAAAGACGACGAAGATGAAGAAAGCGATGGGTCAAGTGGTTCTTCGTAGTAGTTGGGAACAGTGGTTTAGCGGAATGAGATTAGGAACAATTTTGATGTTAGATTTTAAGAAAGGCTAAGTAACCTTTTGGACTTATGCCTTAGTTCCTTATCTCATCTGGGTGTGCGGCTTTCCTTACGTCTTTTCCCCTCTCGTCACCTGTAATCAAACGTTATGATATGTTTATATATATGTATGTGCTTTTGTATAATTCCAAATATCCTTTTGTTTTTTTCATTTGTCTGGGTTGATGTCTTTCCTTCCGCATGCGTGTTTCATTTTCACTTTTACGCCTTGCGTTGTTCCTAGGTATTTCTAATTATGAATGGCCTTGGCCGGTGTGATGGGTTAAGGAATGCGAGGCGTTACATCCCCGTCGAAGTGGTATCATAGCAGGTCAGCTCGATTCCAGTAGATTGAGGATTGGAGTAACAAGGAGTAAAGGAATTTGGATGATGGAGTATAGAGACCCTAAGGGGATTCTTTAGAGTGAAGCACGAATGCATGACATATGATTAGCGCATGTGATTGGCATCTTGAATTAGCATGGCTAAAGAAAACCTATGGGGATCAAGCACTTAGCATATTGAATTGTTGTGGATGCTGGTTTGACGAGTAAGTTATTACCTCTTATTATACTAAGTTGCAAATGTGTCTGGACTTGAGGTATGGTTATGCATCCCTGATTGTTGTGCTCATGAGAATGCTTGAGTGATTGGTTGTTGTGTTGTGATTGCTGCCTTATTGAGTAACATAGAATCACTATACCTAAGTAAATGACTTATATCTCTAATTCCGTGGTGGAATTATAGTGACTCAAGCAGACAAAGTCTGAACGAGAATGAGCAATAGACCTGGAAAACCGAGAAGTGCAGCTTCTAGCTCGAGAGCACCAACGGTAGTGGATGGGGTCCTAAGAGCTTTGGAACAGATAGAAGATTTAATGGGAAAGGAGGCTCAAGATAGAGCTGTCGCGGCCCTTCGACAGGCCGAAAATAGAGCTGAGATTATAGCTCAAGCTACTGAAGCTACAGTGGCAGCTGTGAATATGACAAACGGAAACAATGCTCAAGGCACTAAAGCTGGTAATGCCCAAGGTGATGTTAATGTCAAGAGGCAAATGGGCCAATTGGTGGAACGGTTTATAAAGTTCAAAACGACCCAGTTCGATGGCATTGGAGATCCTAAGCTGGCGTCAAGATGGATAGATAAACTTGAAAAGTCTTTTGAAGTGTTGAGGTGCACTGATGAAGAGAAAGTGTTGTTAGCTGCATGTCAGCTAGAAAGAACTTCAAATGACTGGTGGAGTGCCTCGAAGGAAGGAGTGTTTTCTGAAGGTACAGCCTTAACTTGGGCTGCCTTCACTGCCGCTTTTAGCGATAAGTGGAGCAACTGACTTGTGGAATTCTAGCAATTGCGACAAAATCAACTGATTTGTGGAGCAGTATGAAGCTAAGTTCGCAAGATTATCAAGGTAAGCGCCAAGGTCAGTTGAGGATCCGCTCGAAAAAGAACAGAGGTTCCGAGATGGTTTGAGACCAGAGATTCGAAACGGAATAATAACGATGAACTAGAGAATGTGCCGAGAGATTTATGAAAGGAGTCAAATGATCAACAGAGACATCAAAGAAGGAGCCGTCACTTCTAGATCAAGGTTTATTCCCTCTAGAGACAATCAGCAGTTGGGAAAGAGGCCGATGGTGAACAATCGACGTTTTTTCCCTCCGGTTTGAAGAAATATCGGAAAGCCGTCGAATCAATCAAACTGATATAATCGAGTTTGTGCTAGAAGGCATGGAAGTGGTCTCTACCCTATTAAGACATGAGCATGTTTTAGATGTGGTCAACTGGGCCACCAGTTGAAGAATTTCAAACCAAGCACCAGGGAACCGAGCTCAAGGACAGAGACCTCAAGCTGGACAGCTAGCTATAGCCCCACAGAACGAATAAAATTGACCACCAGCTCAAGGAAGAATGTATGTTGTAGCACCTAAAGAGGCGGAGGAAGCGCCTAGCGTGGTCACATGTACGATTTATTTATGTGACCAAGCTGCCTATGTTTTATTGCAATATTGGTGTGATGGAATTGAAGAATGAATGGGTTATGACATGATTTTGAAGGAATTTCTCGGGGAACATCATTTGGTCGTGAGTTTATTGTGCTGAGAGGATTGTTTGTGATTAAATTTGCTAGCTTGATCGACATGTAAGTGTTCCTTAAACCCTTACTTGAACATTAGGACACCACTGGATAAATTAGTTAAATGAATTAATTGATTGGTGAAGCCTATGGCGTGAATTGCTTGATGCGATTGTGTGATGTTTATATTGTGATGGATAAATAGTGATATCGATTGGTCAGAGAGCCCTAGTGACATCGATTGGCCAGAGAGCCCAAGTGATATTGATTGGCGGGGAGTGCGCCAGTGATATCAATGGCCAAAGTGCCCTAGAGATGTACATCACAGTCTAAGAGCCTAGTCAATGAGTAAATGAGATGTCACTTTGATTATCTTACGCAGTTATATACATGTTTATATGCTATGCACTTGAAGCTTGATCTCATAAGGTTGAGTATACTCGATTGCGACTCTTGTCTATGCCTAACTTGTTGAAATGCTTGATTTATGAATGCCTTGTACCATTGCATGAATAATTTTATGGATCTGGTGTCGTGTTGTGGTCTAAGGGGACTGACGATCAGGTTTAGAATTAGGTTTCACTTTCTGATATGTAAATCTCACCCCATAGTGGGACACATTTTCAGACCCCAAGTCGTAAACATGTTGCCGATCCGACTAGGCGATCCAAAAGAGATGACCGTCTCTTTTGACGAGTTTCCCGCAAGGAAAGGGGTTATGTATATTAGGAAGCGAACGACAGTCAAGGTAGACGAAGGAAAGATGGAGCTGCAACCACACCGCTTTGAATCATGGTTTCGTCGTCTGGGAGGTAGCAACCTGATGGGCCGTTTGTTGCCTGAAGATGTTCCTATAGAGATAATACCTAGCTGGTATCATCCGTCTCGTCCAGAGATCGAGGTGGAGAATGCAGCGTCTATGGGAGGATCAAGAAACATTCCCGAGGAGTCAAAGTCTACCCCTACTAAAGAGTACATGAACTACATCGAGCTTTCCACCGACATAATAGAAGATATCGAAAAAGAAACTGAAGAGGATACTGAAGAGATTTCTGAGGAGGTGCCTTCTGAAACAATTTTGATGTCAGGTTTTAAGAAAGGCTAAGTGTAACCTTTTGGACTTAGGCATTAGTTCTTTATCTCTTCTAGATGTGCGGCTTTCCTTGCGTCTTTTCCCCTCCTGTCAGATATAATCAAATGTTATGATTTGTTTATATATGTGTGTGCTTTTGTATCATTCCAAATTTTCGTCTGTTTCTTTCATTTGTCAGTGTTGATGTCTTTCCGTCTGCATACATGTTTCATTTTCACTTTTAGGCCTCACATTGTTCCTGGGTACTTCTGATTATGAATGGCCTTGGTGGGTGTGATGCGCGGTTAAGGAAATGCGGGGTGTTACAAGTTTATATTTCATATTTACCGTATGCGTATAATTTCAGAAATGAGGAGCAATCATCCACAAAATTACACGCCCTAATTTACATTGGTATAATCAATAATGCATGTTAAATTTTGTACATACAATTGATAAATTGTCGTCCACATATCTGTATGTGCTACTTACCTTTGAGTTTGCACCTGTATCTCATAAAACCGCATACAAATACAAGGAAAAAATATGCCCAAAATATTCCAAACAATACACGTATATGGAGTTCCGTAGATATTTTCCATCCATAAAAGCATCAAACATGTAAAATAAATATACTACCCGGTAAAGCATGAGCATATGAGTACGCCGATACCTAAAGTACCTCGAACACATCACATATGCGTCTCTCTTTCTGCTCATGTTCCCCACGCGCTAACACGTGTAACGTACGTGTTCGATCTCAGCCAGTACTGAAAATCAGTCCAATTGGTTTATTCGATCCAACTGCTACCCCTTTAGCTGACCAACAAATTAGGTCATGCGATTTGGCCAAAACGATCAACAATCGTCTCGACCGGATGGTTCGAGTCAATAGTCAACTGGTTCGATCTAGTTTACAAGTCGAATCGGGTCACCGGGTCGTGTCAGCTCTACCCGTACTAAGTGACGTCATGTGACATCAGCCGAGCATGTGCGAGCTCAGGTCTCGCAAACGTTGGGATCGCATGCTCCATAAAATCCGAACATGCATTTTTTCCTCCTTTTGTCGTTCTCAAGGCCGGATTATCGTTCCCAACAAAAGTGCCGGATTATCGTTCCCAACAAAAGTGAATCTTGATTCGTTTAGACTTGTTTTGAAGGGGGGAAAACGTGAAAAAAGTGGACAGCCCATTGGAGAGATACTGTGCACTTGATTTTACTGGCATCACAGTAGCTTTTCTTCGAAAACTTGAGCCGTACGAAGCATAATAAAGCTTGAATCGCATAGTAAAACGTTGAACGCTCTTGTTTTCGTTTGCAGGCCGCTCGAAGCACAATTTGAATAAAGAATTTCGTAAATTAATCAAAATCGTGATTCAAGATTTAAAATGTGTTGGCTCTGATATCATATGTAAGCTGTGATTAATACCTAATACAGTGACCCAAGATCATTACGTACAAATATGCGAATCACAATTTCATAAAGTACAGGAATTGACGCACCTTATTTTGGATTCATCATTTTTTATGCGGAATTGCGACTATCTGATGCTCAAGAGCTTCTCCTCTGTGAACCTCTTTATTACTGCCTTTAAGGAGGGATCGATGGCTTCAATGAGATGACCCCTCACATAATTACTGCCTTTAAGGAGGGATCGATGGCTTCAACGAGACGACCCCTCACATATCGTTTCTGATGACTCTTTATGTGAGATTATGGGGACATTAGGATTTAGATGAAAGAGTTGAGCTTTATTTATAGATATTATAACCTATCATCTCATTAAATATAAGATTTAACTCGATCCACACTATCCAGCGTCATATTAGACTAAATAAGAAATTGTATATATATTTTCTTCATTAGATGAATTAATATTTACAATAACAATTAATAAAGCTCACAATGAATATTAAAAATATATTCTAAAAAATTTTGCGAAGAATTTGAGGCTAAATATTACATGTGTTATTTGATGTAATTGTGGTTAGCGAAATACCGGGAGTATTTGAGTGATTCAAGTGTGGTTTGTAATATCCTTGTATATCTTGATCTATAGTATAATTGATTACCGCTCTCCTCGAAAACATTAGTCTTTACGACCGAACTATGTACATTTGATATTCAATTTATTTTTTTGTTCTATTTATTTATTGTTCGATCGCTTGTTCCGCGCAACAATCCCAACTCAATTTATACCCTCCACCACACACACGAGTAGGAGAATCATGTAACTAATCATCTTCATTGGGAGAAGGGTCACTCCCATGATTTCCGTAAAGATAGAACCTATTTTGCTTCTTCGACATGGGGGTTTTAAGCCCAGACCTTTCCTGTCTTCAGGGATCCTGAGGATCGATCCACACTGGATGATCCAGATGACAACATCGTTGTTCCCTGCAAAGCATTCTCAGCCAATAATGATGGGAGAACATCACCAACTGCCTTTTTCCGGACCAGAAGCTCCTACCTCCAGCTGCCGCTCATCTAAGGAATTGTGAAAATGTCTTTGTCTCTTAGCAATGTGATCTCCATATTGGTCGTATGTGTTGGGGTCTCTGGAATCACTTCTTCCGCTTCAAGGATAGAAATCGACTTTCGTAGAGAAGTTTCCCAACAATATTCTCCTCAAAGCCCTGCTCTTTATACGGTTTTTACTTATAATAAGTAGCATAGTGAGCAATGTATCCACAAGAATAGCAAAAGTGTGGGAGACGTTGAAATCAACCCATATATTTTTATCGCCTAGATTGACCACCCAGATTTCAAAGAATTTATCAAATCCAATTTAAGGGATTTGAGAAGCTGATAATGTAACGATATAATGGTTCAATCTCAACTGCAAGTGTAATGAATGACATAAAATATCTAATAATCATGACGGGATATACCTATGATCTTATGCCAAGCATCATACCATTATACTGTCATGTTGTCATGCTAACTAGACCATCGGTTCTATTCATACCTTGCTAGCATTCTACCGTTATATTGTCACATTGTCATGCTAGTTTTATATGAGCCTCTTCAAACTAGACTAATTGCTATTGATTCGATGAACTCTATAGGTCGTGGTTAGCGTTGCCCCCCATTTTTTTTTTATATAATCAACATGCTATTTTTTCATTTTTTTCATTTTTATTTTTAATTTATTAAATAAAGGGATATGCGTCAATTACAACCTAAATTGGCTTATTTCAAAAAAGATTTGCACTTTGGAAGATCTATCTCGTATCTTGTACTGCATGGTTCCACTCTGCAAAAACTCTGAAAATAAGTAGTATTAACTATACATTGTTAATTATGGAAATCAGAATATTCATCAATTCAAATTGACCCTCAGTTCAATTCTTGCCTCACTAACTTTGTAAGGACCATTCCCCTTTGTGATTAATTTCACCTCCAAAACATTGCCTATTTTATAAGCAAAATCTTGGACCAAATCCTCTGTGACTCTCCCGAAAGGAAGGATTAGAATATGAACTCAGAAGTCACAACTCGTAAATTCATAACAATTTCAATGGGTTGCTCGAAAAGGACCAAGGACCTGATTCTAGCCCTCTCTTGACTTCATTGTTTGAGTTGAAAGTAAAGGACGGGCATGCTACTGATTCCGATGTGCAAGCCTTCCCAGATTTCTAATTGAAAGGATTTGATCACATGAAATGTCAGTGTGTGTATCGTTCTCGATTGTTCTCATCTGACCACTTGTCTTTTGTTGTTTGCTCTAATTGGCGGGGGATGCACTTCTTCAGCATCAATACTTTGGCCGAAATCATTGTATAACGACTTCTTTCTTTGTCTCATTTCTTTATCAAGTTGATTGAACAACCATGTGGTTTGATGATTACAACAGCTCATCTCATCGAGTGGACGAATCACGTTTTGTCAAGTTTGTGACCAACATCGGATGCATATACGATACACCTAATTCTATACCTGCAATTTATGGTAATGTAACTTGAGTTCCATTCTTAAAGAAAATTTTACGGGTAATAGTTCTTACTTTTTTCTATATTTCCTTTTATATATAGATCGTGTGTATATTCGCAACAAAAATTCTCCACATGTTTCTTAAGAACGCATTGATTAGAGCTATTCTCATCAGATTTCACATATTTAAAATCCTCGAAAGCTCACATTCTATGTTTTGACTAGCTTAAAAAATTGTAGCTCCAATCTTGCTTGAAATATGGATTCCTCACATGAATGTTTGGAACTTTCTAAACCTCTTGTCTCTTTTGTTTTTTGTTTTGCTTTGTGAGCGAATAATTGCCCATATAATGATGAACCTATTGGAGGACGACCAATTTCGTCTTAAACTTTCTAATGTGGCCAATTTTCAATATCTTTTGACGACTCGTTAATGTAGTCATTTCAGCCAATTTTGATCATAAATTTATGATGTGAACATTGGCCATCCTACATGATATAGCTGGCACTTACATGAATAGTTTTTGTATTTCTTTTAAATTTCGTGAATTTGTTTTCTTTTTCTTCATTTTCTTTCCTTTCCTTTTCTTTTTTCCTTTTTTTTTCCATTCCTCTCCATTGATCATCGAGGCCTAACCGCCGATCCCAACTAGTTTGGGACAAAAATGTTGTTGTTATTATTATTGGTGGTGGTCATCAAGGCCTAAATGATGGCCTGAGATACCCCTCCTTAGCCACTAGGCAAAGGTTTGTGTGCCTTATTATGGCCGATGATCTCCGCTAGCCATCACCAAGTCCTAGACAGTCAGCTAAGGGAAATGGAAAACAAAAGGAAAAAATTAGAAAAATATTAAAAATTTAAAAATCTTTCACGTTAGCGCTAGTTGTACAATATATATGACTATCAACGTTGATTAGACTGCTACATCAACAAATTTCGATGAAAATTCACTGGACAAACTACATTGAAAAATCTTCAAAAGTTTTATTACTAAATTGCCTAAATTGAATTGTTTAAAACCGAATGGACCATACAATTTATTTATTTTTTTTGGAAAATTTCTCGTACTTTGTTTTTGTGTTGAATCTTCATATTGGACATCCTTCTATATAAAGCAATGCGAATCTCCCAAAGTTATTAATGGCTACACTTCATAGCATTGGCTAAGAAAACGTTGTCGTTTACGCCAAAACTTAAATTCCACCTGTTGATTTATTTTCCTACGATGGCCAATTTGCATAGACAGTGAATTACTAATTATTGCCTTTCCGTGGTTCCCCTTGAACTTCAATATTAACATTGATAATCATAATAGCTTTAAGTAACATTTCTTTTAAAATGATGAGTTTGTTTGGCAGTGACAATGTACTCTTATTGAATTAATGAGCATGTAACATGGAACATTTCGGGATCTCTAATATTTCAGAAAGTAATATATTCTAAGTCACTTGTATGGTCATCAATTAACTACCATTGGTTCAGGTTTTTTAATGGGCTTTGGACCTCCAAAATTCATTAGAAAATTTGTGAACATATGAATTTTTTTTTGGGCCACTTTGGAGAAATGCAGTATTGGCAAAGTTGAAAGCCAAAGCAGGTGGGATTTCGGAAATGCAAGTTTTAGGGTTAATGATTTTTTCTTTTCAAAATTAGCCTTGCAATTTTCCAATCCTGCCTTCGTAAAATCAGAATCAGAATCTCCAGATTCTGACGGTGTGCCTTGACAAGAAGTTGCAGCCTCGGCATCGCGCGGCAGCTCGTCGTGGTCGTCGAAGCTGAGGAATGTCACCTAGAAAGCAGCACCGCGGCTTGGCGAATAAGGAACTTCGTTTGTTGCAGTCGAGGTCCCGCGGATGAGAGAGAGAGATGCTGCAAACCCCAGCCCTCTCTTCAACGTCTCCTTTGTTTTTCTTTTCACTCTCTCTTCTTTTTTTTTGGGGGGGGGGGGGAGATGCATTCATTAAAAATTATCACGAAAATGTAATTAAGTCCTATAACGTACAAAAAGTGTAATCTAACCTTAAAACTTCTCAAATGCGTGAAATCGAGTCCTTCCGTAACTCCATCCAATTTGGTTAATGGAAAATGCTGACATGGATTTTTTTTTTAATATTTCCATCTCCTAGATGGCGATGACATGAGTAAAATGACATCTGGTTTCTAATATAAGTTCTATTCAAATTACTTTTAAAGATAAGCTATATTTAAAAAATGCAGTATTTTTAAATTAATTCAAAAAAATTACATTAAAAATCAAATTTGGACCAAAACGATGTTATTTTTATCACATTATCACCACATAGTAGAGAGAAGATGTTAAAAAAATTCGCATCAGTATTTTCCGTTAACCAAATTGAATGAAGTTAATTGAATAACTCGATTGCACCAATTCGACAAGTTTTAGGACTTGATTGTATTTTTTTAAAAGTTTTAGGATTCAATTGTACTCTCATAATAAGATTCAAAACTTTTACCGTACGCATTTTTTGTAAAAAGAAATATTTCAAAGTACTTTGCAAAAACCTACACCAAAAATTAGGAAGCACACCCTATTTGTTTCAAGCAAAATACACTTAGTGCCAAAGATCTAGTCCTTCCCTAAAGCTCGACTAAATGGAACAAAAATCTAAATTTTCAATTTTGTCAATTTAATTCTAAATCTTTATATGAAATTTCAATGTAATCTTTTGATCAATTTTCGCTGAAAAATGGCAAACATGTAGTCGAGTCATAGCCGATTGTCCCATATGGCACATGGCCATGCCAGCAATTATCTACAAAAATTAACAAAGAAGGCTATACTAGGGGTGTGCATGGTCCGGGCCAGTCCGATCCCGGCATGAAACCGAGCACCGGACCAATAGTCCTGGCCTCCATATTTTTAGGACCACGAATCGGACTGGGACCGTCAGTCTAGTCCAGTCCGATCCCTGTCCTTGTCCTGGCTCAGTAGGACCGCTAACAATAACTCCCTACAACATTTTGAGCTCGATGAATTTATTATGGAAGTAAAATTTTCTTATTTCTGAAATAATTTTTCAAGAACAATAAGGGACGAGGGAGGTTGAAATATCTCCTGCATTTTGAGGTAGGTAATTTTTTAAAATAAATGTTATGTTTTGTTTTCGTTTTTTTTTCTAATTGCATATATTTATTTATATATAATTATATATTATAGGTGGTTCGATCCGGGTCGGTCCAGTGCCAACACATGGAATTGGGGACCGGACCGCCTTGGGATCGAGGATTGGACCGCCCACTTGACTTATCGCACCAACTCGGCCGGTCCGGTCCGGCGCAGTTTGTACACCCCTAAGCTATACCAATGTTTTGCACAAAATTTCTGGATTGCATCAGTAAAAATTTAAAAAGTTTGGACTAAATTGACATCCGTAGAATAGGTTTATGATTGATCAAACAAGTCTCCCGAATATCTAGGAAGATAAATCTCCTCATCTAGAGAGTGAAATTATTTATACAAGTCCTTCCATCAACCAACTGTTCATAAATGCTCGTAGAGGTGGCAATCACACAATTCTCCATGGATCTTTAGTATGTGCATCTTTATCCTCTCGACCATGAAAGAATTTAGAAAAAAAAAACAACTTATATACAGTATCTCATTTCGTAAAGCAATGTTTGAATTGACCGGCTGGTTTTTTTAAATTTGTCAAAAGACGCAATATTTATATTCCCATCTACTATTAGAAGTGATGGGTCCCAAGGTACTTAATCGTTAATACTCTTCGTAAATTACTCATATGACCCGACATGCCTAGATGGTATCTATATCAGTGCAAGGTACAACAACTTGTTCATAAGTATCATGCCCAATTCATACTTTTTAGTTGCGAGTTATTTTAGGATATAATCTCTCATAACGACTGCTATTATTATAATTATCTTTCGTACAATATAACCTTGGAAAGCTATACTACCCAAATAAGCATGTAACAAAGTATTCGCTTTGTAATGGACGTGACTCTTTCCATTTATGGCAGATAATTTCTGGATTAAGCTCTCTTTTTTCGGTCAAACTCTTCAAACATTAACAGATGATTGATTGTGCAATCAATTCTACATGTTTACACCAATTAATTAAGCAGTTCGGCGTATGTTTAAGACATTGTTACTTTAATATCCAGCTACCATATAGTCATGTAAATATACTTTAAACAAATATATATATCAATCGACATAAAGATTTTCCCTACCGCCATTCACTCAGAAAAGGATTTTCTTCTTGAGGTGACTTCAAGACACCGAATCGAGACGTAGAAGTGCCAACCACTCTAACCTAATTCGCTTTTTCTCAATTTGACTAGTTTTGAAAAAGAATCAAAGAAATTGAGACGCAGCTAGCTTTTTACTTTTTTTTTTCTTTTAGGTTAAAATAGCTTTCTGCCCGTTGCTACGTACCTCGCAGGATTAGCAAACTGGATTAGTCTGATCGAGGGAACTGTTCAGTCCTTGGTTCCATGGTGGAGGAGACCGGATTGGACCCATATCCTCCCACTCAAATAAAAACTTAAAAAAATTTAAAAAAAATTTAACAATTAGTTAATTTGATTTCTCATATTCTACTCAATATTCACTCATATTCTCTCACTCACGCTTGCGTCTCGCCTTCGCAACATTGCTCTACTCAGTGCTCGCTCCCCTTAATTTTTTTTCCTCTTCGCCAGCTCCTCTCGCAGTCTTGCCTCTCGCTCGTCCGCGTTGTCGATCTTCTCGCATCTCGAGGAGAATGGTGCAGGAGTATAATCCAGTTTCAGTTGTTTTCAATATTTTTCTTCATGATTTAGTCTTTTCTCATTATTTTACGATTATAAATATTCATATGATGGTTGAACGATCGTCATGTGCATGTTTTATTAGGTTGGATGGTTGAGATGAGAAGTTGTTAATTTAGATCAAATGGTTAGATTTTTATAAGCAGCTTGGGACATCGGAACTAAAACAGACCATCGATCTAGACCCGGTCTCAGTGGGATCTACGGTTCCCGATCCCGAAAATTTGGGACCAGGACTAGTGAACCGGTCCCCGGTTCCATACCAAAATCAGATCGGCCCAAACCATGCACACCTCTATACTTCGCTATTATGCCTCAACTGATCTTCCGCCCAACTCAAGCCATCGGTGCATGAGAATATGAGATGAAATTGCCAAAAGATTCAAGAGCATCGATTCCAATTATCAGCTATAAAGTCTATTTGAGGCCAAATGACTAGACACAGATGATTATAACAACAGACATGATTTTAAATCCCTTGAAGTTGTCAGTGATGTCTTCCTTTCGTCAGCACCTTGAAATCTATGAAGGGTAGAGGTAATCTGCCGTTTTATGTGTTTTGATTAGTTGAGCGCAAGAGCGGCGAGACGAATCTTGTCAATAAGGGAACGGCCAAAAGGAATTGGTGGACAATGTATGCAATAAGCTGTTTGACTTCCCAGAAATTTGAGAGCTCAGCATTGGTTAAAACAACCTTACAGCAACCAATTAAATCTGTTAGATTGGTTAGGTTGGAGAGCCAGGGAAGTGACGTTTTCTTGACCATTGTTGGGTATCCAAAGTGGATAAAACCAAGTCCATGATGATGATGAAGGAAACATAACTTAAAACAATTTACAAAGAGAAAAAAAAATGGGTGTTTGAGACAATTGACTAACCGAAGCAGACAACCCTTCCCAATCAATTGCTTTCCTCAAACTACCCAGGAAAGCTGTTTCCACTTCCCCTAATTCAGGAGAAGCCAAATCAAACCCGCTCAAATAAAATAAAAAGCACTCTTCAACAACTTCAATGACAAGCGAACCTCTCACATATAACTCCCACACCAAGCTACCCAAACGCGCCCACAAAATTGCTCGACAATGGCAAACAAAACCCAAATAGCAGCTGCCTCGTGGGGGGTCAAGACCAGCTTCCACTCCCTGGCGGCTCTCCGGCTTGCCGGTGTTGTCATTGGTGTCATTTACCTTACCTGCGATGCCGAGCAGCCACCACTGGATGCAGATAGATCGGCGATCCTCCGGGACTCGGCCAAAACAGCTTCGCCAGCGCCGGCACCGTCGGTGTCGGAGCAGGAGTGCAACTTGTTCTCAGGGCGGTGGGTGTTCGACAATGTGTCGTACCCTTTCTACAAGGAGAAAGCGTGCAAGTACATGTCAGATCAATTGGCTTGTGAGAAATTTGGACGGGAAGACTTGAGGTATCAGCAATGGAGGTGGCGATCCCATGGATGTGACCTTCCTAGGTACATATAAACATCTTTTACATTAGGTATATCAAGACTAATTTACGAAATTGGTCGGTTTCGTTTTTAAGTGTTGAACACGACTAATTTGTTAAGAGAGGGAGAGAATCCGACTTGATTATTTGAATGTCGATTATATTCATGTTGAGTTTTGATGTGCTTATGAAATTGATTAGGGTTTATGAGTGGGGTGTTGTGGCTGTGTGTGTGGTGATAACAAGCGTAGGTTCAATGCCACAGCATTGTTGAAGAGGTTAAGGAACAAGAGGCTCGTGTACGTGGGTGACTCGCTGAACCGAGGCCAATGGGTCTCCATGGTGTTTGCCTGGTCGAGTCCGCCATCCCTCCAAACCTCAAATCCATGTCGTCCGAGCACAACAACTCCTTGCTCATCTTCAAGGCCTCCGTAAGCAAACTTTTCTTAGTTGCCCACTCAAAACTCTCGCTCGCGGGAGACAGAACAACAATGTTGGCACTTGTAAGTTGTCTTTATGTACGACATTGAACTTTTCTACGGATTTACGACTTGATTTTTCAACAATTTAGGTAAGGGAAAAAAAAAACGCTTTCCATCCTTTGGATACAATGCAGCAGAAAAAGGACAATCTAAGGTTCTTAGACATTCCTCAACATATCGTTTGAGTGTACATGACATTCACGCAAATCAATAGGTATATAGACGTTATATATATATAGCAAGAATCCATTGCCAAATGAAAACCAGTTTCCCTAAATTAGAAAAAAGAAGTTTAATTTTGGCAATGTCCATAAATTGAACTAACCCCTCAAAAATCCATAAATAATATAGATCAAACGAGTTGTCATGTCAAACAATATTAATTTAGACTTGATGCAATATAGATGAAATGTTTTATCTCGAGCTAAGATCATATTTTTATACGTAGTTAGAGCGGCCATTTTAGAAATTGATATCAACATGATGTTTTCCTTGTAACCCAAACTAAACTCTATGTAATTCCAAACTATTGGAATGTCAATATCATTCGGTCTTGAAAATTTGAGATGTCCTGCTTCTTTTGAGATCGAGTTTATGAAAGTAATGGTTTTGATATCAACAAAATTAGGAATACAATGCGACTTTTGAGTACTATTGGGCACCATTGCTAGTGGAATCCAACTCCGACAATCCGGTCAACCACCGGGTTCCCGATCGGATCGTCCGAGTTCAAGCCATTGAGAAGCATGCAAGGCATTGGTCCGACGCTGACATTCTTGTTTTCGACTCGTATCTTTGGTGGAGGAGATCCCAAATGAAAGTCTAGTAATAACTCTTTCTTCATCTATAAATGTAGATTATGTCCAACTTTTTTTAAACAAAACCAAGTTACATTACTTGTAATTGAACCTCGATTTCATGTGGCAATTATTCTTTATTTAGGTGGGGCTCGTTCTGAAGTCGGGATGGGATTTACAAAGATGTAATGATGCCACGTGCCTATGAGATGGCTCTTAACACATGGTAGGATTGGTTGGAAGTGCATGTGAACAGATCCAAGACCCAAGTGTTCTTTGTAAGCATGTCTCCAACTCATGAAAGGTAAGAACTTCTTAAAGCATCTATGCAACCCCTTTCGTTTTGCAAGATCCGTTAACAAAGAAATAAGCCAAAAAAACGTCCTCTTTTATGTCGTAGAGCTGAGGAATGGGATGGGGACGTCGGCCAAAACTGCTACGCGGAAACCGAACCAATCACGAAAGAAGGGTATTGGGGAAGCGGGTGGGACCTGGCAATGATGCGGGTCGTCGAGTCCGTGGTTGACAGATTGAAAGCAAGAGGTCTCGGGGTTCAAATCCTCAACATCACACAGCTGTCGGAGTACCGGAAAGAAGCACACCCATCCATACATAGACAACAATGGGAACCCTTAACCGAAGAACAAAAGGAAAAGCCGATTAGCTATGCAGATTGCTTCCATTGGTGCTTGCCGGGTGTGCCAGATGTGTGGAACGAGCTTCTCTATGCCCAGATTTTCCATAATCGGACACGAAGGTTAGAGGATAGAGTTGAAGGATTGTGACTCAGGGCGCTTCTTATTTCTTACATTTATTTAACTTGAGGTTCGACCCCAATTAAGTGAAGTTGGGATGGATTTACCTCCCCACTACACCACAAGCTAAAAATAGTCCTGAAAGAAGAAAGAATGTACAAAGGGTGCCTCGATTGCTTTTTCTTTTTTCCACCATTGTTATATTTTCCTGTGTGCAGTAATGTGATGGGGATTTCTAAGTTGAGTAACCCTCCAACCCTTATATGAAAAGCAGGAACGGCGCACCCTCTAGTCAAATTAACATCTGGAAATGATAACAAACAATGAGGAGTACAAATTTGGCAAAAGTTCACTTTCTAGTTTGTCAACCACACATTATTTCGTACTAACGAAAGATGAGCTAAAGTATTATTAGGAAAAGAAATACTCGTTACAAGTGGATATATAGAATGAGATTTCAATACTTCCTTTGAAATTATAAGCAGCTAAAGGAACAAAAGTAAGACATCGCATACTCTTGACCTTCAACCCAAACCTGCTCACAACATGCTCCTTGAGTAAACCTCTTTTTAATTCTCTACATAACTTTAACAGAGATGTCGATGTATGCTACTCCCCTCAATCTAAATTTTAACCTGTTGTGTCTAGCAATATCACTTTGAGGGGATGAACAGGTGATTCTGGATAGTTTTGAAACTTAATGCGGGAATTAAATAAATTCAAAACACAAACTGAATAGATTCAGTAAAGAGACTTGTAGAAATCTAAACACAGTTGAGAGAAAGAGAGATACACAAAGTTTATAGTGGTTCGACTTTAGTAAAGCCTACGTCCACTCTCCCATGCTCGCAACCGATTGGCTGGATTCTACTATATATATCATTGCAAGGTTACAAGACATGCCACACTTTCATCACTCTTGCAAAATCTCTCAAAGATAAAACTTATAGCTCTTGAGAACAAGCATGTTAATCTGAACAACTCAAACACTTTGGAATTGTATGCTCTTATCTCTCTTCCATCGGTCACTATGGTGTCGCAACCGAGGTCTGGTCGGACGCAGGCCTCTCCCAAGGGTCGTTACCCAAGTCGCAATGGGGTAACATGTGGTCAACCTTCGGTGTGGTCTAGTGATACGTGTGCAGGTCAAGGAGTCACCACCAATCGTTTCGTGGAGGGTATGAAGCCCTATCGAATAGTTGAGAGCATTCTATTAATTCTGCGGAAACTAGAGAAATGAGATCGGGGACTTTGTTACGCCAACTGTTAAAGTTGACGCCCTTTCAGCACATATTTTTCTAACCCTAAGATTCTATGTAAATGAGTGGGGTGCGAATCCTAAATCTAAGAGTTCATGCAGATAGGAGTGACCATCCTAGCAAACACAATCAATAAAATAAGTGCGCAAATCAAAGATCCAAAATATGCGAATAAATAACATGAATACAACGTGGCATCCATAGTAAGGCCTTATTAGCCTAGAGAAGTGTCAATCAAGGCTTAGGAATTACAACGCCTCAAGCAGATCCCGCGTCTAACGTCTCAAGATGTCTTTAGACCCCACTTTTAACGCCTCAAGGTACAAGGCGGTCTTAAACTCATGAATCATTCAGTTAAGGCTAAATACTAGAAGCTGCACAATACAAAATTCAAGAATGCAAATCAGCCCTTTAACCCTCAATTTCAAGTTCATGGAATCGCATAATCACACATAGTAAATGGGTAACCTTTTAATACATCATGATCGAGTACAACTCGATTTGGCACGAAACTCATCATCGAACCCTTGGAACATTCATGGCCGAATCTTATAGGGTTCCATTAACCTATTCTCTCATTCAATCCACTATTTTTCACACATGGCCGAACATAACATTGTAGGTTAATCAAATAAGACACTTAATCCGCCATTTTTCATTCAAGGCCAAAATTGTACAATTCATAGTAAATGACTCAATGTCCCGTTTTACAAGCATTAGTATACGGCCAAATAGCATTAGGAAGCATCCACATTTTAATGCAATAAATTACAATACCATGACATGTCGAACACATAATGGCTTAAATAAGAAGTTCACTAATCAATCATTAGATATCTACTCAGTTAATAAACCATTCTAGGCATTTCAGTCCCCATGTACCATCTCCAACCGACTCCTACACTACCTCTCATCATGGATTGAAGAATTTCAAGTCATAGGGCATGCAAATCACAATCGGTCCATAGGGTTGGATTCGGTCTCTAGGAATGCTTCACCATTTCAACCATGAAAAGCATCGAACAAAGCATCAAACTTGCTTCTTAGTACCTTAAAGTCCTAGGAAGGGTTTAGAACTAACTTACCAAAGAGTATGAGCCAAGGAAAGCCGAACAAAATAGGCGATGAAGCTCGGGTTCCAATCTGGTTCGGTGAGGAGTCGGTTTTGTCTAAATAAGAATACCTCAAGTCAGCCATGGATTTCATTCTAAAATCCTCATAGACCGTCTTTATAGACCAAGGAACACTTAGGTTTAGGTCTTGGAAGTCACTCAGCTTGAATTTACCACGAACTCCCCAGAACAGCCCTTAATGTTGCTTAGTTTGGGGCTGGTCGACGTCGACCCATGGTACAAGACGGATATCAGCATGGCATGGTGTTGGTTCCTCCTTGGCCGAACTTCAACAAGAGAGAAAGGGAGAGTTTGAGAGGAAACTAAGGCAAATGGAGGAGAGGGTGATCTAATGGTGATGGTGGCCGAAAATGGAGGAGTAAGGAGGGAGATGAGGGCTGGTGTTCTCTCAAAAATCCACTCAAAGGGACCCCTACCTAAGCATTCTAGAATAGATTTTATCTGTGAGGATTTTAAGGGACTTGTCTCTTGCTCACAACCCTTCAAATGGACCCCTTTTGACTTTTTTCTCATAATTCTAAGAAGCCAATTGACCATCAAGCACTCATAAATTCGGTCATGAAGAGGGATAAGCAAAAGACTATCTTGCCCTTGCCTATTTCTAAGAGAAAAGAGTATTATTCCAGGGGTAAATGGGTAATTTCTAATCGTCGGTCCAAAATTCCATTTTTCTAATCAATATGGGGTGAATCATAACCTTAATGGTTTTTGATGAGGCGACGTCCAAATTATTGATATTGGAATCCTTGAATGTTCGGCCTCCAATCTCAAAGTTTGATTCGTGGCCAAATCTAGTCGTTTGTCATTCCGGTGCATCTCAGACCAACGGGCTGCTATTAAGAATTATGCGTATCGACCCGCGGTTAATGTCACGTTGAAGAGTTACTCGAGTCATGGCGACTTTGGTTGTCATGTAATTGCGAGGGTTTATTGCTAGTTCCAAAGGTTACGATCGTTAGAAATCGGTTTAGGTTAATTTGCAAATTATACTATCGTCATACGGATTCACTCGTGGACCAATTACATAACGCTAGCCAATCGTTCTAAAACCGTTCTTAGGTCGGCCTCTATTGGCACAAAATATTCCCTCGGCTCATACTATGGTTATACGGATTCACGTCTCTGTCCTGAGAGAACCAAGTCTCAAAATAATGTGGCTCCCAATCGTCATCTCTTTCGTCGACCCATACTATGCTCCCTTTCCTAATGTAGGTCTTACTTGGTACTCGGTCACCGACTTCTAGATATCCATTGGCTCTCCAAAACGCTTTGGTGGCATGCTTAAGGTTTGGGTCTGAAAAGTTGATCTCACGACGGGGTGAGAATAAATCTCAATAAGCCAACCCTAAACCTAGGCTGGGCCATTGGTACCTCTAGGCACTTTAGTATAATTTGCAAATCATACTATGGTCATACGAATTCACCCGTGGATCAATTGTATAACGCTAGCAAATCGTTCTAACAGCGTTCTTAAATCGGTCTCTCTTGGCACAAAATACTCCCTCAATAATATTTGTGGTCCAAGTACCAGTCCATGGTCGAGTTTCTTTAGTTTACGTACTTGAATCCTAGTTAGCCATTCCCCTTTGGTTAGCGACTCAAGAGTGATCAATTATGAACGAGATTTACTGAAATACATCGATAGGTATTCATTCAATAATAAGCTTCAAGATAGGGTCAAAATTCAGAATGTCACATGTTGCCCCAATGAAGTCTCGAATATGAGCGATATCTAGCAGTGTGGTCATCAATTCTCCATTTAGCAAATTTAGAAATGGTTGACTATGTGTGACCAACCCTGAATTGGTTCGGTTAAGATCTCACCCTTCGAGTCAGAAATAGAGAGGATGTGGTTATGGAGTCTTCTCTTGTTGACGAAGTGATGATACTATATAGTATTCAAGTCACCCTCCTTTAGACATTTGATTCTAAATTTTTGTCTACAGAAGGATTCTTCCTGGACTCGTAAGGTAGAGAAGGGCCCAAAGGTGCTCCACTTCTTGATCAACCAGAAGTTAGTTTGTTCAGTGTGATTCGAGATGTTTGAGAAGGTGCTCCTATTCAAATGTTTGAGTCGGCACTTTAAAAGCTTGAGTCTACTCCATACAACGAACATCGGAGTACCATCAAAAGAAGTAGTGTGACATTCTAAATTCCGACAACTCTCAAGGCTATGAAATGGAAGGATACCGATCGGTGTATTTTAGTTATAACTCGCTCGGAGTTGGCCACTTTCGAGTTAACTGACCACAAGGGAAAGACTAACGTGGAGTCCGGTACATGGACCTAGGAAGTTTGAATAAGAAATGACGTTTTGACCATAAGGATTATCGAGAGAATATTTTGGGCTAACAGAGGTCAATCTAGAAAAGAGCATGGAATGCCTTGCTAGTGGTATACGTTGGGACGTGGGTGATTCCGTTTAATTAATGTGTAATTTGCAAGAATTTTCTAAATTGGATTCCAATGATCAAGACCGCAGGAACGAACGATAAACCCTTGCAATCACATGACCACTAAAGTCGCCACGGCTTGAGAAACCCTAAGGTCGATACGCGTAGCACCTGCAAGAGTCGCCCGTCAGTTTAAGATAAATTGGAATTATAGTCGACAAGAACTCGACACTAAATGAGAACTCTGAATAGGGTATCGAACAATGAGGAATGCCGACATTGGAAATGAATTAGATTTAAATCGAAAAAGTGAAATCTGGACGGCAATTGTAAAATTACCATCTTGCCTTAAGAATTGAAGAAGGACATTTTGGTCAATTCCCCTTCCCCTTGATGGCCGAAAATGATGAGGGCAAAAGTGTCATTGAGCCACTAGATATTAAGTGTGAAAATGTCAGGTGTCATTGCAAGAGAGAGTTTATCCATTTGGCATTAAACGTGGTCACATCCAACTACCATTCAACCTTGACCAAATGAGAGATTAATGGAAAACTCCCTCTCTATCTCCTTCATTATTTTTTGGCAGCACTCTCACTCTCATCCACCTTCTCCTTTGTTTTTCTTCTTGGCCTGTCGCCCGACTCGCTACCCTGTTTCGACCAGTCCACTGTTTCGGCCATAACTTTGTTGTCCAATATCAGATTGCAGTAAAACCAACGCCATACGGAAGCTTATTGTCTTGCCATTTTAATATGGTATTATAAGCTCAATTTGGTCCAGCCGTTTGTCCCTTAGGTTTGTTCGAGTGGGCAAAGGTCAGGCAAGATCAAATTTTAACCGGTTTGAGGTAATGACTTGTTTCGTGGGCTTCAGGACTGCAAATGACTCCAAATTTTCGGTGAGGATACCTATACATAGTATTAAAGTTGGTTGAGTTGTAGTTACAATTTTATTTAGGGGTGGTTTCCTTAAGGCGGAATTTGATGGTCTGCGCATCGAAGAGAATCTGATCGATTGGAAGCCTTTGTGGTGTCGTTTTGCTTCCAAACTTTCGGTGAGCTCCCTAAACATGTAGATTAAGGTTATATAGAAAGTTGGTTTTTGTGATGGATTGAATTTTATAATTGATTTATGGACTGATTAGGGTGACTAGGGTCAGAACCGATTCTGCCCTGTGTAGTGACCGAATGAACTGAGCACTTTGAGGCTTGGAGAAGGTGTCGTCTTGCTATTAAATGGTTATTAAGGCACCTTAGGTTGTTAAATGATAAGTTATCAAAGTATTAGCACGTTAGAATTGAGAAATGAATAAGTTTCGATGTGATTTTTCCTAGGCGCGCCGTGGGTACTTTGTTAGGCCGTGGGCTTGCTGACCTGCGAGGGTCATTTGGGTTGAAATTACTAGCTCGATTGAAGGTAAGTGACCCTTAAATCTTTACTTGGACGCTAGGACACTACTGGATGAGTTTGGATGATGAATTGATGTGTTTGTATATCCATTATGCTTGAATGGTCAAGGTCGGATGAGATGAACATGGACCGACTCTTGTATGATTACTTTGAGATATATGTGAGAGGTTCATGGCTGAATTGGTTATGGGAATGTTCGGTTGATGAATGTACATGAATGGCCACGTAGAATGAGCTTGCTTGATTACCAATTATGGAAAATCCACACTTGAATTGGTAAAGGAATGCTTTGTGTGATTGATTGTCTTGGCATGTGAATAATGCCTTGCATTGTGAGTATTTGACCATGACAGTTCCTAATGCTATGAGTCTAATTGTTTGCCCTGTCGAATTGTACTCAATTAGGAGATTGTTAATGGGATGAGTTTTGGCTTGTTAGCCCTTGCTTAATGAGAAGCACGTTGTATGATAGCAAGTTTTGATTGAATGAGTTATGAGCCTAAGGGCATATCAAACCTTGATGCGTTAGAACGCGAGGTCGATTGATATCCTGATGCGTCAGAACGCGGGTTGTCAATTATTTTTTGCCTAAGGCGTATTGACGAGGGCATTGGAATTGAAATTTTGAATAGCCTGATGCGTATTGATGGGGGCTTGGCCATTGGGATTGAAATTGTGATGAGCCTGATGCGTGTTTACGTGGTGAATAAAGACTTTACATGACTTTGATGTGGTCCTGATGTTATGATGCCTTGAAAACTACGTTTGATTATGCCATTCATGATGCTTTGCTGTGTTGCATTGAGTGCCTTACGATATTTCTTCGATGAGCTATATTGTACGCCATTTTTAGAAGGTGTCTGGGGGTACTAATGGCCTAGTCCACGTTTAGTGCTAGCTTGCTGAGATTTATATCTTACCCTATCATAGGATTACCATTTTCAGGTCTCATGTGATGGAATCATATGAGTGCCATGAAGTGACACTAAAAGACGTCTCTTAGAGGACTAAGATATTAAGTTTTATTTTTTTCGGATGTAACTTTTATAGCCTTAAGAAAATAGATAGTTTTGTATTGTCTACTTTGACATTGCCGCCAATAGGCGAGTGTTAAGACAAGTACTATCTTTCACCTTGAAGCTATCTTGTTTTAATTGTATAAAGTTGTTTCTCGCTTTTGCATAAGAGATGGATTTATTGAGTTATGGGCCGAAGGATCCTGGAGACTAATGAAGAAGAAAGGCCTGGTGGGATGTTTGCACCCTCGCGGGGTTTGGGGCATGACAAGTAGCCCAAACTCGAGCAACAATAACTTTTATAGGAAGGGACGGAAATTCGGTAACTAAAGAACTTAAATGGCCTCCTTGAGACTAGCAGAAGCATTATCATGACCACCATGGGGATATGATTAGAAATCCCAGGGGCCAAAAAAATAGCCTTAGGGTAGGAAAAAGAATGGCTCCAGTGTTCATTAACTAGAACACGGTCGATCTTGCATTGTTTTCTTGATTCTCCAGAAGAGGTAGATTATGTGAACCTATGGCCAATATATCTAAGATCATCTAGTCCTGCCTAAGCTAGCCAATCTCCAAACTCATCAAAGGTTGGGATCCAAATAGTAGGGCTACCCATTCTGTCTGAATGGTCTCGTATGGCATTAAAGTCACCAGCAACAACCCATGGTTCCTGACAATCACTAAGGTGAATAATATCTGTCTAGAGAGACCTTCTAGCAACAAAGATGTGGTCCCCACAAACAATAGAAAAAGGTAGGTTTTGTCCAAAGCAGTCGTGTGAAATCGAGTGTAGATCATCTAAGCTGAGCATGAGAGATTTGAAATTTCAATTTCTTGGGGATCCCAACCAATCAATAATCTGCCTCTAGGTGAATAATCATAGTTGGCTAACCATTGCCAACCTGGTATTAAGTTACCATAAATATTTACAAACATGGGCGCTTTAATCTTCGTCTCCACAATTAAGAAAGACGGTTATCCCTAGCAAGGGCCTGTATTTCAGTTTGTTTGAGGGGGTCATCTAGACCTTTAATAATCCAAATGCCAAAAAAAAAAAAAGTACAAAAAGGGGGAGTCACTAGTTTTTCCTCCTAGGCTTCTTCCTCTTAGCTCCCTAATTGCCAGTCTTAGAGGAAGAAGGTTTGTTTTCCCTTCTAATGGTTTATCATCCGATTGGGTATTGCTAGAGTCTTCCTTAAGTGCAGTCGATCGAGATCTAGTGAGGCACTGCTCTGGGAGGGGGAAGAGAACTCCTCCTCATCACTGCCAACATTACTCTCCGCTGCATCACAATTTTCTAATCCGGAAGAGAAAAATGAGTCTACTTGCCGAGAATGTGAAATGAAAGGGAAGTTGTTGGTATGCAGGGTCTTGAGGTCTCTCGGTAACAAAGACGGACCGAGACCTGAGCTAGCCATGGTGGGGTGCTAACCGAGTGCTAACAACATCAGATTCCACTTCTAAGGAGTGTGTGGTAATCTTGGGGAGGTGAAAAACACAGCTTGGGGGCTGTTTGCAGGTTGCCAAGAGGCAACCTGTAAGGAAACAGGGTCTAGAATAGTTTGTGGTGCTTCAAGAACTCGGTGTTCCCTTCTTAAAACTTCCTCTGTTTACTTAGGACAATCAGCGACAGCAATGGAAGTGGTTTGGAGACAAGGCTGAACCTCTGAATTCTTGTCCGGAGATGGTTTAGAGCTAGCCAAAGAATGAGTCACCTCTTGCCGAGAGGTGACCAAAGTTGTAGCCAAGTTAGGTCGACTTGAGACTAGATCAGTAGTAGTTTGCATACCTAAAGAGGCCATTTTCAAGGCCGAAGCAGCTATTTATGCCAGCTGCTAATTCTTCTCGAGGAGGCTGGTTTGGCCCTCTTCTTCTTCTTCTTCTTCTTCTTTTTCTTCTTCCTCTTATCTGTTGCCATTCATCTTGTTTTCATTGACTAGGGGCCGATTCCTTGGCAAAGTGGACAACAGTTGCAAGAGCACAGGGAAAGCCTTGTGTGCCCTTTTTATGTCCATACACCTTACTTGAATCACAAGCTAGAGGATTCCACTCGTACTCCACCCCAACATTTATCACCTCCTTATCCCATACGATTTCTACCACTTTAGGGCAAGTCTGTGAGCCAACACAAACTTGAGCAAAGGATAATCTCTTCATTTTCTCAGTTTGTGTATCTACATATAAAGGCTTTCCAACCGCACTCGCTATACGGCAAATTCCGGAGGAATTCCAAAGAGAAAGAGGAACATGCCTCTATCTAACCCACATCGGAAGGGTATCATGCAAATCTTTCTTGAGTCTCAGTTTTGGATGCCATGATTGTAGCATCATCGTGCTATTCAAGATAGAAATAGGCCCTATTTCCAACACATTCCTTCTCAACCCATCATCCGATATACGAATGAAGTAATATCCGTTTTCAAGTAATCGGATATCAGCAACTTGGTTACCCCAAGCTTTCTCAATGGTTTCCTCAGTGATCTTAAAGGATATTTCTTCCCTAGGAATTGCCCCACAATGAACTCTTTCAAGAATGGATTCTCATTTTCCACATCATTCGGAGTAATAACCACACGTATCTTCCCATTTTCTTGTACCGGAGCTATATAAGAAAGGTTATATCCTTCAGTCAACACCTTGACCACACTAACCCAAGTTTGTGGAGTGTTTGGTGGTCTAGATTGAGGTCTTTGCCTGCTATTACTGCGAGAAGTCCCTTCCTCATCTGCTGAGCCAAGCCAGGCTATAGAGAGCCTTTTTGTGCTTCATTTTGTATGAGAGTGGGCCTTGGCTTTCTCCCACGGGATCTTTCTCTATTTTGATTGCAATTTGGGGCAAGACTAGTTGTGACATTTTGATTTCCAGTCAATTTCAGACTCATTAATGAGAAATGAATCTAGAGATGTATTTTAGTCATATCTCGCTCGAATATGATCAATTCGAGTAGACTGACAAAAAGGGAAAGGCTAACGCCAGACATGGTACGTGGACCTAGGGAATTCGAATAAGAAATGACATTTTGACCATAAGGATTGTCGAGGGGATATTTAGAGCCACAAAAAGGCTGATCCAAGAACAATTAGGGAATGTCTTGCAAGTGTCGTACGATTGGAGCACGGGTGATGCCGTTCAACCAACGTATGATTTGCAAAATTTTCCTAAATCGAAAGTGACGATCGAGACCATAGGGACTAGCGATAAACCCTCACAATTATATGACAACCAAAGCCGCCACGAATTGACGAGCCCTAAATGTGATGAGAATCACGTGGTCTATTCGCGTAAAGTCCGCACAAGCCGTCCGTCGGCTCGGGATAGGCTGGAACCATGTCGGATAGAGAAAACCATCAGAAACGAGTCTTGAAGATTGAAAATGGAGAATCAAGAATTCCAACATCACATTCGGATTGGCCGTCGCCCTATCGAAGAGTTTTGGAGCGAGAAAAAAAATGACGTTTTGAACGTCGGGGGTAAAATTACCTTTTTGCCCCTCAAGCTTAGAACCTTGCCATGCATTTGAAGAAGGGCAATTTGGTCTTTAAACCCCTCAAGGCTGCGGAAATTCAAGGAGGATTATTGGCCATTGGATTGAGTTTGAATGACAAGAAGACAAGTGTCACAAAATCAAGAGGTGTCGGTCATGTCCAACTTTTTCTACCCAACATTCAACCACTCTTTGACCAAGTTTGTATATAGCAAATACTCTCTCCTCTCACCTCACTCATTCGGCCATAGCTCCCCCTCAAACTCCCGAAACTTCCTTCTTCGCCTTCCTCCTGTTCTGCTCGCCAGACAACTTTTGCCGGCTCCCTTCGCTGCCCACGACGACCTCCTCCGACCATCATCTGACAGCCGGCCGACCACACCAACGTAGATCTATGTCTTGCCGACATCCACGAACAAGAATCGAGCCATTTGGAGTACCGAGGAGTCCCGATCAAGAATTTTCCCGAGAGCCGATAGAATCCTGAGGTGGGTCTGGTTTCTAACCCTTTTGGAGGCCGAATTGTTGGAGTTTTGGGGTCAAATTTGGTGGAGATTAAGTAGACATATGTATGAATCTGTGATAAAAATTGGGGTTCAATTTGATGAAGTTTTGACCATGAACCGCTCATGTGAACTTGGAACAGAAAACTGCCGTTACTGACTTAGGGAGAACCGGCGATGTTCGACAAGTTTCGAGCAACCAATCGACCTCAAAGTCACGGTGAGCCTCTAGAACCCTTAGGTAGACATGTTAAGAGGTAGGATGACGATTAAATGTTGGATTTGGAGTACATAAATGGCTGGTTGTGCCCGGTTTGCACAGAACCGGGAAGAATCGGTTCGGTTCTGTGCAAAACCGAGGCTATTGGGGGCTGGGGATGGATGGTTTGAGTTCCAAATTGATGTTTAAGATATGTTCAAATGATGAGGGTTGTGTTATGGATGATTATGGTTTATGGATTGAGAATTTGGACGAGGAAATTGATGAAATTGGTTGAAATTCTAGGTTGCGCGGTGAATTGACCCTTGGATTGATTTGGCCGAGACTTGAGGCACTTGCAAGGAGGAATTTGTGTAATCAAACGCAAGGTAAGGAAATCCTAAACTTAGGATAGGGAGATTGGACTCAATTGGGTGAGTCGGAGGTTGAATTGATCGGTACGATGACTTACCAAAGGGATAGCTCTTATTATATCCTAAGATATTATAGGATGATTGCGTGTGACATTGTTTATGCTTGAGTCGTTTGCCATGTCTGGATATCATTTGGTTTGCCTTGCGTGCCATAGGACTTACGATTTGCACTTGAATTTGCACTTGGCATTGTGTGTGTGCAAATGAATTGAAAATCATAGGATGAGTTATGATTGTGGCATGATCATGACATGGCGAGGCCCTGAGGCGTATGAGATGCAGGGTGAGAGGTGGATACCCTGATGCGTTGTAATTGCGGGGTGGAGTTGATGTTGTGTGGCGCCCTGATGCGATCTAATCGCAGGGTTGAGATGGCCACGGTCCTGATGTGAATTATTCGCGGGACGGAGGAATGTGAAGATGATATTGGCCTAAAGATTCATTGGAACCTAATGCGTTTACGCGGGTTGCCAATGACGGTCTGATGCGTTTACGCGAACCGAGCCTGATGCGATCTAATCGCGGGTTGGAGAATGAGGCAGGCAGGAGCAGATGGATGTGGTGAAATGGCTGGATGAGGTGTGCATAATCATTTGAGTGTGACATGGTGTCATAGTTGCATGTCCATCATCTGTGTGTCATTATTCTTATTTGTATGTGACTGTATGATTCAGGTTTGATATTTTGGGATAGGTGACTGCCTAAGTGAACGATCACCCTGACCTAGGGTTAGTACTCCTTTACTGAGATGTGTATCTCACCCCTTTTGGGGATAACATTTTTCAGGTCCCTAATGAAGGAAACAGAGTTCGCCATGGATTGACATTCAATTGATGAAGTCATTAGAGGAAAAATGAAGACTTTTCTTTTGTGACCTTAGAATTGAATAGAATATATCTTGAGGATTTAGATTTGTAATAAAGAAAAGTATATTTGAAAGGTGTGCCTTTGTGTCTTAAGTCATCTGGTGTTGTTTTATTTGTAAATTGGAGTTGGCATCACTTCCGCATGCATGTTCTCCGAAGCGTATAAGACTTTGGCCGTTGGATCGCGGAGCTTTCATGAAGGAACGGCTTGGTGGGATGCTCACGTGCTCGCCGGGTTCGCAACGTGACACCAGTCGCTTGTGCAATCCCCAAATCTGTGTCAATCTTAGCCACAACAAACCCCTTAGCATAATAGCTTCTTTCTTGTGCACATCTGAGTTTGGTTAGGGACTAAATTGCACACTGCGGGGTCTAGAGGCTCCATCATGAGAACTAGACCTTCTTCTGGGGTCCCTTGTAGCCTCCTTACTCCTACCAATAGAGACGGCAGCAGCTGAATTGTTGGCAATTCGTCTATCATCAAGGATAGCATTTCCACCAGTAGCAGGACTAATGCGTGTGTGAGGCAGGCAAGTGTGTTTTGAGTGATTTTTGAATGAAAATGATACGACCAGTTCAAGGCCTAAAGGAAGCACCATCAGCCAAGAATTAAAATTGGAATTTTGGATAGAAGCTCACCACCAAGGATTAAAGGAAAACCACCAACCAAGGCTAAAGGGCTTTTGGTTTCACCACCGATGAAGAATCCAATTTCCAAGGTTAAAGAAACCGAAATAAAACAATTCAACTTACAAAGAGGAACTCTCATTCATCAATTAGATTTGCGTTACAATGGAGAAGACCTCTCTATTTATAGAGAGACTAAGACAAAGCAAAAGGGAAATAAAGACAATAATCTCGTCCATCAGCCTTGAACGGCCAATAACAACCCTAAAAGATCTTCTAATTGTACAGGAAACAACTCTAATTAGCGACTAATTGATATGTAATTGATTGGCCTTCAAATCGACAATCAATCAATCAAGATAAGGCTTAAAGCCAGCAATCAATTACATCTGATTGATCATCGAATTAGCAATCGATCATATCTTCATTGATTGATCATTAAATTGGCAATCAATCATATCTTGAATATACCTTTGAATCTTCAATCAATTGGTCAGCACTCAATCTAGTGAATTGCCATGGAATCAACAGAAATCATTCTGGTGAATTGATTATCTTATTGGAAAGGAAAGAAATGAAACTTTACTATCGATAATCCTAATCGATAGTCTTCAGGTAGACACGATCCACCGAAAAGCAAGTTGTGACCAAAATCAGCATTGGTTTGAACAAATAATGATTGTGCATAACCTGCGAATGGAATTAAAAATTGCTCGTTAACACCAAACGTATCTTCAATGACAACATTGGATGCTACCACATCAAGGACACACTGATTTGCGCTTGTTTAGTGCTATATTGTGGCTACCAACCTTAAAGATAGGTTCTCCAGCTAATTCAATCTCCTCAGTTTCCGATGGAGCAACAACTTCAGGGAAGGATGAGAGAACACCCTCCTCAATAGATGCCATACAGATTGGTAGTTCTAGCAATGGTGTTGACAGATTCTCCTCACTCACTTCAATCGACAGGGTATTCAAAGCAACACCCTCAACAAAAGCCAATATTCAGAGGAGCAAGATACTACTAGCTACCAGTATCACCAACCAGCCTATCCACAGAATCAATCACCAACCAGTATATCCACAGAACCACCCACCCCACAACTAAGTATTGTGTACTTAAGAAGCTTTGTTAGAGAGAGGGGAAGGATACTTACAAGAGTCTAACAGAGGTGAAGCTCAAGCCACGGCGCCAGTCGAATGACCAGAGACTGCCGTGAGTAATCCTCATAACAGAACAGGGTTCCACCCGCATCCTAAGAGAGCTCTGCCAAATCATGGAACGAACTACCAGGTAAGTCGTCGAGGGAGGAGGTAGAGGAGGTCCAAGTGACCTCATATGCAAAGGGTTGGTCCTTGGCACCGGCCAAAATGGCCGGGAAACTGTCGCAAATATCCTTCAAGTAGAGGCGACGCCGGGTGGCCTGATTCTTTTGATTCCTATTTGTAGCTTCAACACCAGGCAAAGTCCTTCGGAGAGAAGGTGGAGGGGGCCTTGAGAGCTTATATGAAGATGAACGTACCGTCCACGCCGGTCAGAATGGCCGGAGACCGCCAAGGGTTTCCTTTCGAGTAAACCTAGACCCGAGAGCTCATCTCTATGAAATCACCCTCAAAAGTGAACGACGACCAGAATCCTTTAGAGGGATGGTAGTAGGGGGATGGCGAGCTTCGATCTTGAGTGACAGTCGGAGTAGTCGTCGAAGGTGGCGGAAACCGCCGTGGACAGAGCAGAAGCTCATGGGCATGTAATTCACGCGTGTATAACTTGACGGAAATGAAAAGTATATGCTCTCGCAGATGTTTTTTTTTTGGTTTTTTTTATATGGTAAGTTTGTCTTTACTTTACAAATCGCTAGGTACAAAAAAAGAACCGGACACAAAAACTATGAACTAATAGTGGCAGTGTGGTGCCAAAATGGGTTCAACGGTGAACCGGTTGCAAAATACATCATTTATGCGCATATAGCATAGCGGTCACGAGGTGGCCATCACAACATCGGAAAATGCAATAGAAAAAAGAAAAAAACAACATCCTAGGCCCTTCCCGGTTCGCTCGCCGTTACAAGGGGATCCTTGTTAGCTTCTTCTCCTCCGCATATTGATATGCTTAACCTCAGCGGGTAGCCCCGCTTGACATAGGGTCGCTTTGGTAAAGAGCAGATTCATGGAGCGCTCGTATGAGCGACACGCATGATATTGATCATTAAGGGCTCATCAACCATCAAATGTTGTGGTGCTAATCGGTCCAGCGCTTGATAATCGGGGCTAAGTCGTCGCGGGAGGCCAACATACGCACTCAAGTATTGCACGCCCAATGAATTGGGGCAGGGATTAGGGGCAATGCCGTGCATGACACCTAGACATATGTGCCCTCGACAAAATGGCTTCTAGCGCAACTTGCGTTCAAAGACTCGATGGTTCACGGGATTCTACAATTCACACCAAGTATTTCAGTTCGCTACGTTCTTCATCAATGCGAGAGCTGAGATATCCGTTGCCAAGAGTCGTCATGAATAATAGGAGATTGGATGACATCCCATACTCGCATCATGTTTGGGGTGATGGGACCATCGCTCTCTTGTTCAAGTTCCTTGTGCTGCTGAGGAAAGCCTGAGCGCTCTAGGCACCCATGCGATCTCGGCGTCGTGGGATGACCAGAAAAATCCCACCGTTTCCATTGAGTTCGTTATAAGTTTTTTGGGATTCGACGATGATCCTTCCACAGGTTCACCCACGGAAACCTTGTTACTATTTCTCCTTCCTCTAAATGATAAGGTTCAGTGGACTTCTCGCGACGTCATCGGCGTCGAACCTCCCACATCGCCGCGTTCCAAACACTTCACCGGACCATTCAATGGGTGGGAGTGAAAGGCAGTGTGTACAAAGGGTAGGGACGTATAGTCAACGCGAGCTGATGACTCGCGCTTACTAGGAATTCCTCGTTGAAGATCAACAATTGCAATGATCTATTCCTATCACAATGAAATTTCAAATATTACTTATTGACTCGTTGGATACATCAGTGTAGCGCACGTACGGCCCATAGCATCTAAGGGCATCACAAACCTATTATTCCCTTAAACTTCCTTGGCCTAAGCCGCCATAGTCCCTCTTATAAGCTGGCTGTGGAGATGTACATCCACATAGCTGGTTAGCAAGCTGAGGTCTCGTTCGTTATCGGAATTAACCAGACAAATTGCTCCACCAACTAAGAAAGACAAGGCACCACCACCCATAGAGTCAAGAAAGAGCTCTCAGTCTGTCAATGCTTACTATGTATGGACTGGGTACGTTTCCCCGTGTTGAGTCAAATTAAACTGCAGGCTCCACTTTTGGTGGTGCCCCTTCCATCAATTCCTTTAAGTTTCAACCTTGCAACTATACTCCCTCCGGAACCCAAAAACTTTGATTTCTCATATGGTGCCGACGGAGTCCTAAAGCCAACATCCACCGATCCCTAGTTGGCATTGTTTATGTTTGAGACTAGGATAATATCTGATCGTCTTCGAGCCCCCAATTTTCATTCTTGATTAATGAAAACATCCTTGGCAAATGCTTTCGTAGTTGTTTTCCTTGGTAAGGTAAGTATGTATAGAGCTTTCAGTTCAGTAGGTACCAAAAAACCAGTCACAAAAGTCATGAACCGATAATGGCATCAAGGTGCCAGAATGGATTCAACGGTGAACCGGTTACATGATACATCATTGCGACTCGCGCCCTCTATTTATGGCCAAGCCGACCATTACAATATCAGCATAGTATCCACCTAGGTAGCTTAAGAAAGCAGCAACAATGGCCCAATAACAAAGTCGGCCAGAGTAATAAAGGTACAAGAAAGGCCAAAACATGCGGCCTAAAGTCTCAGAAATGAAGACGACATCAACATCAAAAGAGAAGAGGTCGATTAAGTAGCCTGAGGAAATGTAATCTAGTCTATTAGAGCAGTTGGGGTGCAGGATCTTGGAGAGCCAAAAGTCAGTTAGTAGAGGTAGAGATCCGAGTTGCCAGAATCTCCTTGTCGTCAATTGGAACCTGTTCAAGTTATACAAAAGAAGAAGGCCACGACAAGGCCATACCAGACCTATAAGCAGCCGAATACATAGCCAAGAAGTACAAAAAGAAGAAGAGTAGAGAGGCCGAGTGCTTGGCTGAGTAGGAAGCAAAAACAGTCGGCTCAGGTTGCGCCAATTAGGGGATACACAGCAAAACTGTGAATAGGTGCAGCATAGGATCATTGTCCGACATCCTGTGGCAAAAAATTATGGTAGACATCCAATCTTAAAGCAGCAAGGCGGTGTACAGACATGTTTCTACAAAATCTGTGCAGTATCCACCGTGAGCAGATCAAAAAACTAACCAGGGAGTGGTCTAATACAATAAGTAGCCAAAAAGAGAAAATCTAGGAGGGCTAGTGTAGAAGAGATAAGAACTAAAGTCCAGCAAACATCCATTGAAGCACAGAGGGAAGGCCACCACCGTAGCCCAAAAGAAAGGAAAAAAGGGAAGCCAAAGATAGAAATAAAAAAATAGCAACCAGTTGAGCAAGCAAGAAAACATCCTGTGAGTGCAACAAGTCCCCCATGTCAGCATCCCATCGGTGAACCAGCCATAGAGTGATGAAGTAGGGATATGATGAAGAGGTATTCACACCGACTATACAACATATAACGCCTAGGGAGTGGCCGGCTGGGATAGCATCAACCTGGATACAAGGAAGCAATAAAAATGAAAGTATCATTTTCCTCCATTTGGGGGGAAAAGGATCGACTGAAGGCTGTATGCACATAAAGAACAGTGGTGTTTATTGTCGTCCTTAGTCTGGAGTGAGGCAGAATAAAAATATAGCAGCAACGGTAGTCTAACGATCTTTCCAGAGCCACCACAAAAAACAGATCCCATGTGACTTACGGTTCCGACATGTTGAGGGTAATGAGGACAGCAACCGCAGCAGAGTAGGGCAGCCAAGAGAATAGCCTTTCAATGTAGCTTTTCCTTGGTAGTTCTTGGTAAGCATGGAAGGATGAAATGGTCGCATCCAAGTGGTCTCTTCTCGGTTCAGCCCCGCGTAGAGCAGTCTATTCAACAGCATAAATGACACATAAGCCCAGACATCCACTACTCGGCTAAAATACAAGTTGATGTGGTATCTCCAAGTGTTAGCGTGAAATCCTTCGATTTACAAGGATTTAAGGTGCAGGTGGCTAGCCATAGTGTTAAGCTTGTATAATCCATGAAATAGAGGTTATAGCTAAATATTTTTTGGGCTCTCTTCAAAAATGGTAGAGGAGATGCCCCAATTCCATTGTAGTTGCCTATTACAGGGTTGGTCTTGGACACCGCCTAGTGAGATAGCTCTGTCTTTGACCAACTTAGTGAGGTGCATAATCATCGCCGATATAACGAGAGGCTTGTTGCAGAAAAGAATGTCATTCCTGTCCGTCCAAATGATGCGGCAAAGAGCACCAAGGGAGAATCTAGCAATGCAGTGCCAAAAAGACTGGCCACCTTTATTTTGCTTTGTCCATCTTATGTGATCATCCCATGAACAATTCCTCCAGTTCAGATTGCACTTGGCCGCCCATATAGATGCAAGGTTGCTAGTCACCGAGCAACCAAAGAATAGGTGATTGATTGAGTCCGGTCTAGAGTGACAGAATGCACACGATCCATTGTCTATCGTCCGATACTGTAGTAGTAGAACCTAAGTAGGTAGTCTGTTGTGCGATGCTAGCCACATAAGAAATAAATCGGGGGCAACGACGTTGTCCCACATGAATAAATGCCAATGAATATGTCGACCTATATGTTTAATATGATGCCTGGCTGATGTCATAGAAAAGTCTCAAGAGTTATGGCCTATCCAAATGAGCTTGTCTTCTCTGTTTTCTGCAAACGATAGTGCCGGCCCTATTAGAGTGTGCAAGGTGTCCAACATGGCTGAACGTGCCCAATCTGTGAAGAAGAAGTCTCAAACAATGGTGTCACGAGGGATCCTAGAGCGATAAATATCTCCAGATCCAAAATGATGTTGAGTGACCATTGCCAAGCTAGAGATCAAACCAGAATGATGTTGAGTGACCATTGCCAAGCCGCCATCTAAACTGCAGGTAGTAGTCAAGCTGGAGATCCAGCATTTTCTTCCAACCCCAGGAGCAAATATGTGCTTCAGAGTCATTGTTTTATTACAGTCCTCAAGTCGACGAATCCCTAAGCCACCTTTATTTTTAGGGACACAATGTCTACCCAGGAAACTTTGGCCCCTCCAATGCCTAAGTCGGGACCCTTCCATAGGAATTGTCCATGAATAAGCTCAATTCTATTTAGGACAGATTTCAGTAAAGTGAAGACAGTAGCCCAATAAACCTGGATAGAGTGTAGTACTGACTTCAAGAGTTGCAGCCGTCCAGCATAAGATAGATATCTCTAAGCCCAGGATCTTGCTTTTGTAGTAATGGCGTTTACCAATGCATCACAATTGGATTTGCCTAGTCTCGATGAAGTAACACGAACCCCTAGGTATCGAATCTGTCCTCTTAGTGTATCTGAACCACCGAAGAGAAAAACATCACTCTTGTGTCAATTAGGCCTCAGGCCTGACCAATCAGAGAAGAGTTCAAGACCTTTCTTGAGGAGTTTAATGGTGGGTAGGATTCTTTCACTGATTAGTAGAACATCATCCGCAAAGAAGAAATGGGATATCCTAGGGTGCTTGCATCGCCAGAAGAATTTGAATCCCGGTTGACAGGTCTTTCTGGCGAGAATACCTGACAACATATCCTTGGCCAGGGTGAATAGGTATGGAGAGAGTGAATCCCCTTGTCGAATACCTCTTGTACTTGAAAAGAAACCATGGAGTTCTCCATTCACGGCAATAGAGAATTTGGGCTTTGAGACATATTCCATGATTAACTTAACAATAAAATCTGGAAAGCGGAGGGCCTGTAATACGAGCTCCAAGAACCCCCAATTGACCGTATCATAAGCTTTGCAAAAATCGACCTTGATAGCGCACTTAGGGAGGTATGGCGCATGGTGGAAATCCGCAAATATTTCCTGAGCAAGCATGATATCGTCACTTATTCTTCTCCCTCTGACAAAGGCTGTTTGAGATGGAGAAATAATAGACGACAATAGGGATGCAATCCGGTTAGCTAAAAACTTTGTGATGCATTTGTAGATTGTGTTGCAACATGCTATAGGATGAAAGTCATCATAGCCAATGCATTGGGAGTCTTCGGTAACAAGGTAAGGATGGTCGTGTTGATGTCTTTTAGTAGCCGTCCAGTTCTGAAGAACTCCTTGATAGCCATAATAGTCAATAGGCCAACCACTTCCCATGAAGATATAAAGAACTCAAAAGGCTGTTTGAGATGGAGAAATAATATACGGCAATAGGGATGCAATCTGTTTCGCTAAAATCTTCGTGATGCATTTGTAGATTGTGTTGCAACATGCTATAGGATAAAAGTTATGCATAGCCAATGCATTGGGAGTCTTCGGTACCAAGGTGAGGATGATCGTATTGACGTCTTTTAGTAGCCGTCCAGTTCTGAAGAACTCCATGATAGCCATAATAGTCGATAGGCCAACCACTTCCCATGAAGATATAAAGAACTCAAAAGGTTGTTTGAGATGGAGAAATAATAGACCGCAATAGGGATGCAATCTGTTTCGCTAAAATCTTCGTGATGCATTTGTAGATTGTGTTGCAACATGCTAAAGGAGTCATGCATAGCCAATGCATTGGGAGTCTTCGATACCAAGGTAAGGATGGTCGTATTGACCTCTTTTAGTAGCCATCCAGTTCTAAAGAACTCCTTGATAGCCATAATAATCGATAGGCCACCACTTCCCATAAAGATATGAAGAACTCAATGGTGAAGCCATCAAGGCTAGTGGCTTTACTTTTGGCCAATGAGAAGAGTGTGGTTTGGATCTCCTTCTCCGTTATCAGTCGAGATATATAGTTTATTTGATCATCATCGAGTGTTCTCTCAATGACTTCTTGAATGCAAGAGACCTCCGGCCTCAAGGAATTAGATTTCTCATTTAGCAATTCTGAGAAGTGGTTTACAATGTGAGATCGAAATTGGTTTGGTTCGGTTATTGTCTCACCCGTCGAGTCAAAGATAAGAAAAGATGTGGTTTTGTAGCCTTCTCTTGTTAACGAAGTAGTGATAATGTATTCAAATCGCCCTCCTTGAGCTATTTAATTATGGATTTTTTGCTTATAAAAGGATTCCTCTTGAAGCCGAAACATAGAGAAATTCCGAAGAAGTTCCGCTTCCTATTCAATCAAGGATCGGTTGGGATCATGCTCTAAGTCATTCTGGATTGCGGTAAGGGCTAATCTTGCTTGTTCAATGCGATTGGATATGTCTGAGAAGGAACTCCTATTTAATTGCTTAAGCCGACACATAAGGAGTTTGAGCCTACTGCATACAATGAACATTGGAGTAACATTAAACGGAGTAGCCCATACCTGAGCGACAATGTCCTTATACAATGGGTGAGATATCTAGCTGTTGAAAAACTTAAAAGGCTTCTTTGAGGTCGGTGTAGGCATTATTTTGACCACCCTAGGTATCGTCAGAGATCCCTGACGCCAAAAATGTAGCCTCAGAATAGGAGAATAGGCGGCTCCAATGTTCATTGATAAGAACACGATCAATCTTGCATTGCTTCCTTGATTGTCCCGACTAAGTGAACCAAGTCAACCTGTGGCATACATATCTAAGGTCGTCCAAACCCGCTTGAGCTAGACAATCTCCAAACTCATCAAAGGATGGAATCCAAGGGGTAGAGCTACCCATCCTATCTGAATGGTCTTGAATAGCATTAAAGTCGCTAGCAACCACCCATGGCTCCTCGCAGTAACTGAGGCGAATAAGCTCAATCTAGAGGGTTCTTCTAGCAACAAAGGTTTGTTCCCCGTAAACAACAGAAAAGAGATAGAGTTTATTCATAGCAATCATGCGAAGCCGAGCATGGATAATCTAGGCTGAGCATGATAGAATGGGGAAACCAATGTCTTGGGGATCCTACCCAATCCATATTCTACCTCTAGGTGAGTGTTCATAGTTAGTTAGCCATCTCCATCCAAGTAGTTTGCTATTAGAGATACTCATAAAGAAATACGCTTTAACCTTCGTCTCCAGAATTTCAATATAAGAAAGACGGTTGTTCCTAGCAAGGGTCCGTATTTCAGCTTGTTTAATGAGGGTTAGCCAGACCGCTAATATTCCAAACGCCAAAAAACATATTTACAAAGATGAGGAGGAGTCATCGGTGATTCTTTCTATTCTTCTTCTTCTTGGACTTCTGATTACCAGTCTTCGAAGAAGAAGGGCTATTTTCCCCTCTATTGGAGTCATCTTCCAGCTGAGTTGTCCCAGAGTCATCCTTAAGTGCACAAACCGTCACTCAAGATCTAGTGTCCGGTGGTGAGGGGGAAGAGATGTCCTCATCAACATCACTGCCAATATTACTTACCGCTTCCTCACCATTTTCTGAGCCAAAAGAGAGGATAGATTCATATTGCATAGAATGAGCCATGGAAGGAACTTGTTGGTCAATCCGAAGTTGGAGTCTCTCGGTGACAGGTGCTGACCGAGACCTTATGTTGCCATGAGTAGGTACTGGTCATGTGTTAGTGGCATCAACTTTCAAGGGAGGAGGATGTTGGTTGGCTCTCGACTAGTCGCTCTTGGCGAATGGGGCAGGCCGACGGGTAGGGGTTGCTGTTGGAGCCTTCAAAGTAGTATGTTTTGCTGTCGAACAGGATGACAAGGCTTTGGGAGCCAAAAGCTGTTCACCTAGTGTTATGTTGTTGACGCTGAGAGGGGGTGGAACTTGTTTGGCAACAGTAGAAGGCTTCGAAAGCGTAGTTTCCAATTCAAGAGATGCTGGCAGAAGCTTAGGTAGAGGTTGCCGAGAGTTAAGCTGGGCAGTGTCCGGTGGTAGAGAGCTAACATCAGCCTTTTGCACTTTTGGTGAGGTTGGGAAATGCAAAACCTAGGCTGGAGGCCGAGAGTTCTTGGCTGAAACCAGTCTAGGCTTAATAAAATTTGACTTGTTGAGACCAGCGTCCGTAGCCTTTGTTTGTACCTGAACATGTGGCCTAATAGTCTCCTGGATTTGGGAAGAATTTGTTGGAGGACCACCCTACTGAACAGGTGGCGAAGAGTCTTCCAGAATCTGGCTTTGCTCTTTATGGAAAACAACTTGAACTGTTCCTTGCCTTTTGCTGTCATTCTTACTTGTTGCCACTCCCCTTCATTCAGTTGTGGAAGTTTGCCAAGAGGTTTAGTGAAAGGGGCTTAAGGGACGGATGCGCATGGGATGCCTTGTGCTCCTATCTTGTGTCCATAAAAATGGCAAGCATCACACGACAATGGATTACATTCGTAATTTGACCAATCGGGATCACTTCTCCATCCCACTCAATTTTTATCAATTGAAGGCAAAGTTGGGTAGCCTTAAATCTCTATGTAAACCCGGCCAAAGGCAAGGCGTTACATCTTCTCTGTTAGTGTGTCAACATAGAGCGGGTTGCCAAATGCGCTCGCAATTTGACAAATCATATAAGAACTCCAAAGAGAGATTGATATCTCTATGAGTCGGACCCAAATAGGTAAGGTATTATGTACTCCTTTCCTAAGCTTTAGGTTGGGATGCCACTGTTGCAACAACATTGTTCTATTCTGGATTAAAATGGTACCCATATCCAATACTTTCCTCCAGAAATCCTCATCCGAAATACGAATGAAGTAATATCTCCTTCTTTGCAACCTGATATTAACCACTTGATGACCTGATGTCTTCTTAATGTATTCTTCCATCCATTTAAAATAGATCTTGTTTCCTAGAAAATGGCCGACAATGCACTCTTTAAGTATATGACTCTTGAACTCGAAAGCGACTTGGGGGATTCGAATAAACGGTTCTCTATCCACCATTGAGGGGGCAACATAAGATAGAGGGTAGCCTTTGGTTAAGACATTGGCAACATTGGCCCAAGAATGAGTTTGGATCTTCTGTCTCTTGGGAAATTCTCCCTGTTCCCGAGAGGTGGAGGGTTGAATAAGCCCTTTTTGAGGGCCAGCGGATGAGTTTTACACCCTCATGCTCCATGATTTACTCAAGCTCCGGTTTCCTTCCCCAACAGCGTCAACCCCTGGTCTAGATGGACCACCGGCAGAGTTAGGTTGAATGAGGCATGTTTGTGCATTGGAAGGCCTGAATCTTCTCTAGATAGATCTGCCCCCGCTCTTATATCGCCTTTGGTCTCGGCTAGGCGCCCAACGACCCTCATGGGTCATCAAACCAGTGGCATCGAATGGTCTAGGCCCAAGAACAGAATTTGCAGCAGCATTGTTCTTGTGCATCGAGCCATTAAGGCCACCAACCTTGACAGTAGGATCATTAGCTACCTCAGCTTGCATATTCTCCTGTCTAAATCGACAGACCTTCTTTTATCACCAGGGATACCAACAACCATTCCACAGCAAATGCATACACCGGACTATCCCCATCACAGGGTTAATAGCAGGGAATGTGGAGGGGACAACCTCATTAATTTGAGATGGAGCAGTAGATTCAGGTGATTGAGGACGAGACAGACTCCTTAAGAGAGGCCATACAAATTAGTGGTTCAAGCTGCGGGATCAACTCGCTCTCCTTAGAACTCGACTCTTCCACAATTGTAGCATCCATAGATCAATCTGTAGAACAATATGGCATCACTAGCCACCCAACTTCAACGAAACAATCAATGCAGCCCGAATGAGACCAGTTCATTGACACACTTAACCAGCATGACTTCCTTTCACCCGAAAGAACTACCAGCCAATCAATCCAACTAGCCCTTCATCCGACAGACAATACTCAGAGATACCAGCTAATTACATGAAGAAGATGGCCCTCAGTGCTGGTTAAGAAAGTTCGAAACCACCGTCGAGCAGTCCTCTAGAGAAGATGTTTCACCAGCGTCAGAGAAGAACTCCACCTCTCTACAGATTGGACGACTAGGGAAATCATCGGTTATAGGAAAGGGAGGAAGTCCAGGCGGTGTTAAATGAAGAGGGTCCAGTCCTCGGCATTGGCCAGAATCACCGTAGGTCCACCTTCGAATAGAAAATCCCAGCGGCATCGCAATACGGCTCCACCACTTTAATGATCAATCGACTGGTGAAATTGTTAGGGAAGGTGATAGAGGAGGTCTAGCCGACCTTGAATGCAGAAGGTCCAGCCCTCGGTGCCGGCCAGAATGGCTCCAATTCGAGATTCCATCCTCGATGGTGCAAACCAATCAGAGTCCTTTAAAGGGAAGATTGAGGGAGGTCTTGCGAGCTTCGATCCAAAGTTGTAGCCGAAGGGGCCACTGGAGATGGCCGGAATTCGGCCTGGAGCGAACGGCGGCTTTTCTGTCGTTCTCCATGGACGAGAGAACAAAAGCTTGGGCACGTGTAATCCACGCGTGCGCGACCTAGCAGAAATTAAATGTATGCTTTCGCCTTTTTTTTTTTGTGGGTAATGTAAGTTTGTATTTACTTTTTAAATCACTAGGTGCAAAATACAATCGAACACAAAAATAATGAATCAATAATGGTAATGTGGTGCCAAAATGGGTTAAATAGTAAACTGATTGCAAAATACAAAGGGCCAGACACGCGGCAAAGATTGGCTAAGAGAGGGTGGTCGAAGCAACGACCAAGCAAGGGTAGGGATACAGAGAAAAAGCAACTGTGTGGTAGGATCTTAGAAGGCATCAAGTCGGCCACCCAAATCTCGAGACCATGGGCAGATTGTGGTTACCAAAAAATAGCTTCAACAGATGAAACTTGTGAGAAGTAATCAAAGTAGAAGGTCAAGTAGTGGCCAAACCAGAAATAGAGAACGGCCTAGAACACGGCCGGCTAGAGTAGAGGAGCCAAGTGATCTGTCAAAAAGTTGCCAAAATAGTCAGCATGTGGAGCACTAAGCAGAAGAACCGTAGTAATGGTGGGCAGTGGAGTAGTAAAGCAGCAAAGTCCCTTTATTTGAAGTAGGATGGTGAAGAAGATGCCTGGCATTGGAGCATCTGTGAAGAAGGCAGACCTGACTATTGAATAGTGGAGCAGGAGCCAGCAAAGGATGAATAAAACATAAAAAGACGATCAAACAGGCAGCCTAAAGCATAAAAAAAAAGACGGACTAGGGAAATCCTGAGAGATAAAAAAGGCCAACACAAAGGCCAAGCTAAAGAAAACCAAAAGCAGGTAGAGCAACTAGCGATGTAATCCAGGACGTCAGTAGGTCGGCTACAAGGAACAGAACTGGTGATATCCCAAAATTTGCAGTTGACACCTCTGAAGAGTGACCAAAAAGCATAGGCCAGAACTTGGCGAACCCAGAACTTAAAAAAGGCCAACAAAACAGCCAAAAAAAAAAAAACAAGCAGCAAAACAAGTCCAGCTATCTGAGGACTGGGTGAGGTGCAACAGCAAGTCCAGCTATCTGAGGCGAGAAAAGGAGGAGGGGGACTGGTGGTGTAGCATCCCAATTGAGTCCAACACTGAATCTTGAATTCCCGCAAAGCAGTGTGCTTGTAACGTCGCCAAGGGCTAGCAAAAAAGTGACCAGCTCCAAGAGGAGGACAACGCTATAAAAAATAACCAGGCAACACTAGACTGTATGGGCCCGAAGACAACCTCCAGAACAGTACCGAAAGGCCAAGAACACAACTTGACAGACAGAAGAACTAGGGATGCTAGTGTGGTTACGCGAAAACGAAAAGCCCAAAACAAAGCCCCTAAACTACTACGGCAAGGTCATAAGCCTAGCGCAACACACGGAAGGAACCTAAACTTTAAAATAAAGCTAAGAGGTACAAATTGGAAAATAAAAAAAAAAAACAAGAGACGAACATCCCGTGGAGGTAGAAGGACTAGCACTGAAAGCCCCAGCAAAAGGAGCAACAGAGGGGAATTGAAATGCACAGCCATGAAGAAGGACTACCACTGAAAGCCCCAGCAAGAAGTGGCCTTGACAGACAGCACATCAAGAAGGCGGCTAGTCGCCGACCAATCAATCTGGTCAGAGATATAACATCGAAACAACAACAACAATGGAACAATCTCCCCTAGGTCAGAAGTAAGTCAGGATTATCCACAAGAGAAACATGATCTATAACCGCCAAGACAGCATTTTGGGGCCAGCACAAGTAAGGAAGAATAAACAGCAACTGCATAACAAAACAGCAACGGAAGCGCAAAGCGAATTACCCTGAAGTTGATAAAAGAGGCTGACACGCCGCCAAGGCAATGTGGTCATGATAGTCCCTTCCCGACAAGAACCCTGCATAGATCTTGGAGAGCAGCACTCCATATGGCAGGAAGTGACAAATGCAGCCCATCTCACGGCCCCAAATCAGAATTTGGTTGCCTCCATAATTGGTAGTAGGTGATTTATTAGCTTTGAAGGATCTATAGCACAATTGACCAACAATATCTGTTAGGACCAAGAGCTCTATACTGATGGTGTCGACAAATCGCCACGGTGGTCTGCTCTCAGTGGTCTCCTCACAACCATAAGCTCCTGCATAAAACCTGGACCGCATCAACAAAGGCAGTGATGCAATAGCATCCATTGTTGTCACTAATGATACCATTAGTAAGAACATTCGCAGGTTATGCACAATCATTATTTGTTCAAATCAAGGCTGATTTTGGTCATAAATTGCTTCGGTGGATCATGTCTACTTGAAGACTATCGATTAGGATTATCGATAGTAAAGTTTCATTTCTTTCCTTTTTAATAAGATAATCACTTCACCAGATTGATTTCTGCTAATTCCATGGCGATTCACTTGATTGTGTACTGACCGATTGATTGAAGATTCAAAGGCATATTCAAGATGTGATTGATTGCCAATTTGATGATCAATCAATGAAAAAGTGATTGATTGCTGATTTCAAGCTTTATCTTAATTGATCACTAATTCGATGATCAATCAGGTGTGAATGATTGTTGATTTGATGATCAATAAATGTAGATGTGATTGATCGTTAATTTCAAGCCTTATCTTGATTGATTACTTGCCGATTTGAAGGCCAATCAATTACATATCAATTAGTCGCTAATTGTTGTTGTTTTCTTTATAATTAGAAGATCTTTTAGGGTTGTTATGGTTGTTCAAGGCTGGTAGATGAGATTATTGCCTTTATTTTCCTTTTGCTTTGTCCTAATCTCTCTATAAATAGAGAAGTCTTCTCCCTTGCAATACAGATATGAAGAATGAATGAGAATTTCTCTTTATGGGTTGAATTATTTTATTTCAATTCATTTAACCTTGGTAATTGGATTCTTTCTCGGTAGTGAAACCAAAAGCCCTTAAGCCTTGGTTGGTGGTTTTCCGTTAACTTTCGGTGAGCTTCTATCCCAAATCTTGATTTTGAATCTTGGCTGGTGGTGCTTCCTTTATGTCTTGATCGGATCATATCATTTTCTATCCTCACACATTCTGTTCCAATCCCCTTTTTATTCAAAAAAATCACCCAAAACACACTTGCCCACCTCACGCACGAATCAAATTTGTATAAGTTATCTAGGTTGAACTCGTCTCGAGTGATTCCTAATTCTACTAATTTTACAATGGTAGATGGCAATGTTTCAAGAGGCTTGACTTTAGTGCAAGCCCATAATGATAGGCAAAATAGTGCAATAAAGACTTTACAGCAATAAATGGAGCGAGTTCTCACCCTATTGGAGAATCGAGCGAGGCAAGATCCGTCGCTGCGAGGACCTCCCATTAATCGTTCACACCGTGACAATCTGCGTTCAGATTCCGATGTTGAATCCAACGACACAGGATGTGATTATAGCGATTCGGACAATCGAGCTAGAAGGAGAAGAGGGAGAAATAACAACAATGCCAACTCCATTCATACCAATAAATCAAAACCCGAGGACTTGGGACAACCACATCAAAATTTCATTAATCAATTTCTCACGGGTTCAATTCATATTCCACCAATCAGAAGTACAAACCCAATATCAAGAAAAAGCAAATCAATTCTAAATGCAATTGGTCAACCATCTCTCCAAAAGCCAATCTTTGGCAAGCTTGTGCTTCCTTCGCCTGGGACCTAAAAAATTAAGCCACCAATGGGGTGAGATATAAATCTCAGTAAGGTGGGTCATAACCCTAGGCTAGGCCGACCATCCACTCAATACTTTCGAACTCATAATCTCACAAGCACATCGAGCATTAATCAATAAAACAATAGCATGCAGATGGCAGGCATGCAATGATGATCTTATGTCAATCTCAAACGCACATGCACACTCGGCCTGTCACTTCACCATATCCACCAACCTCCACCTGTCTCAATCCCTAGCCCGCGATTAGTCGCATCAGGCTCAGTCCGCGTAAACGCATCAGTTTCCGATAAATCTCTAGGTCAATATCCTCATCTCATAACTCCGTCCAGCGAATAGTTCGCATTAGGACCGTGGCTATCTCAACCCAGCGATCTCGTTGCATCAAGGCACCACACATCATCAACTCCACCCCGCGATCTCGTCGCATCAAAGTATACATCTCCTGCCCCGGTCTCATGCGCCTCAGGGCCTCTCCGTCCCACGAATAATTCGCATTAGGACCATGGCCTTTTTAACACCATGATTTCATTGCATCAGGGCGCTACATAATGTCAATTCCCATCTCATGCACAATTTGAAACTTCATGGCATGCAAGACAATCATCGACAGACGACATGGCATGGGATTTAAATGCAAACAATATCACACATGACTTCCTCTATCCACTTAGGATATTTCAAAAACTACCCTTTTGGAATACTCTCATAGGTTGATCCAATTAAGCTGCGACTCACCCAATCGAATCTGATCTTCTGAGCATAAGGTTAGAAATTTCTTTACCTCGAGCTTGATAACACAAAACTCTACGTTTTGAGCCCCCAAGGTTTCGGTCAACCCAAATCCAAGGGTCAATTTACCGCGCAACCTAGAATATTCAACCGAATCGTCAATTTCCAAGTCTAATTCATCTATTCAATAACCCTAATCATCCATAACGTTTTCCTCAACATGTCATCATATCTTAAACACCAATTTGAAACTCAAAATCACCAATTCCAGCCTCAAACATATTCGGTTTGCCCGGAACCGAACCGATCCTCCTCAGTTCCGTGCGAACCGAACACTACCAATCTTCAAGCTACTCCTAAATCCATCATTCAATCATAACCATACCTCTTAACATGTCTATCTAGAGGTTTGAGAGGCTCACCGTGAGTTTCGAGTCAATTGGTCACCGGAAACTTATCCAAGATCGCCGGATCGCCCAAGTCAGCTTACCGGGCAAATTTTGTCCAAAATGTACTAGACCGGTTCATGGTCAAATCCTTCTCAAATGGAGCCTCAATTTTTACCATAGAATCCTATATATGTCTACTAAGTCTCCACAAAATTTGAGCCCAACATTCCAAGATTTCGTCCATCAAAAGGGCTAAGAACCGGACCTACCTCAGATTTGCTCCAATTCCATCGGCTCTCAGTAGAATCTTTGCTCGGGACTCCTCGATGCTCCAATCAATCTGATTCTTGTTCAAGGACGTTGGCAAGACGTGTATCTACGTTGGTGTGGTCGGCCAACGGTTGGATGTTGGTCGGAGGTGGCCGGCAACAGCGTCAAACAGAGAGGTCAGTGCTGGTCGGCGATCGACAGATACAAGAGGAAGGAAGATGATGGCTTCGGAGGTTTTAGGGGAGAGAATGGCCGGATGAGTAAAGTGAGGAGAGAGAAAATTGGCTATATACCAAGGCTTAATCAAAGTTTGAATGGTAGGTTTGACATAGTTAACTTGACTACTCTTTAAAGCATCAATGCATGATCCAATAGCCCATAATCCGTTTTGATTTTCGGCAGCCTTGAGGGGTTTAATGTCCATAATGCCCATCTTCAATTGCAAGGGCAAATTTCTAAGCTTGAGGGGAAAAATAATCATTTTACCCCCGACGTTCAGAACGTCGTTTTTCTCATTTCAAAATCCCTTGATAGGGCGATAGCCAATCCAAATAAAGTTGAAATTCTTGATTTTTCATTTTTAATTTTCAAGACTCATGTCTGATGGTTTTCTCTGCCAGATGTAGTTCCAGCCTATCCCGAACTGACGGATAGTTTTTGCAAACATTATGCTTATCGACCCCGTGATTCATATCACGTTTAGGGGCTCGTCAATTCGTGGCGACTTTGATTGTCATGTAATTGTGAGGGTCTAACGCTAGTTCCCTCGACAATCCTTATGGCCAAAGAGCTGTTTCCTATCCGTGTTCCCAGGTTCCACGTACCTCGTCTCGCGTCAACCTTTCCCTTTTGGTCAGTCTACTCGAATTGATTAGATTCGAGTGGAATACAACTGAAATACATCTCTAGATATACACTTCTCATTAATGATCCATAAATTGATAGGAAATCAGAATGTCACAACTCTTTCCCCCTTAAAGAAATTTCGTCCTCGAAATTCGCAACCTTCTACCCATCTAATCCTTTGGGGTATTGGCGCCTCGCCGCATCCTCATTCTTCTGGATGTTCCTTTCCATGGCTTAACGATCTTGCTCGTCCTTCCAACACAAAGCCACCCTTTCCTAGGACTTGTCTCCTTTAGTCCTCAATCTGATTTCCTTCTCTCCATTCTCCTTCGGTATTCATATCATTTGCCAGCAGCTCATCCTCGAGCGTTCACCTTATCTCTTTCATTTTTCTATGATCATTATTATCAAGCCCTCGCTAGAATGCACTCTTAATGTCCATACCCTTCGGCGTACTACTCCTTTCAAGCTTCCTTTCATGCCAACAGAGATTCAAGGGCTTTATCAATTTTCTATCCATTAATCAAATCGAGCTATGGTCCCCTTAACTCCTTAAACATTTGCATGGTTATTTCCACAGCAATCAATTCTCGACTCCATCCGAAAATTCCCTTGGATCAAAGTGGTGCTTCAACTTTCGTCGTCATGTGCTTTCCTTCCATTGGCACCCCTAGTGCTCAACTGCAAGATAGACAAATTTCAACTCTCAACCTTATCATCGATCTATATATGCATCTTGGCACATCTTTGTGCCATCCCCAGTAAACATCATAATTCCTATTTTGGATCGTACTTCTGCCCAAAGGCCTCAAGGATTCCATCCATTCCTTTAATCCCTCTAGTATCGATGTTTAATCATGGCACACCTCAATTTCTTTCTAGTCTTCAAGCTAGGTGTTTCCAGTAGCCATCACTCTAGTCCATTATCGAACTTCCAATTAAGAAGTTGAATCTCTTATTTCTTGAGGAAATATCTCTCTCTATCACCGTTTATACAAGGCTCAATCCTTAACTGTAAACATCCGCTAAACAATTCACCCTTCCTTAGAGATACGAACACCGCTATAACAACACTTGTGTGATCTCTTTCACATGTCTCGCCTTCAATTCTTTTTAAGCAGTCCATACCCTCAACCTCCTTTAGTTCACACGACTTCGAGGTCTTTCCTTGCACAAGCAATGCTCCTACATTCACGAGTAATTTCATCTTTCGGCGTTGCCTCTCATTCAATTTTTCTCTCAGAAAACTACCACTTGATGTCTTTTGGAGTAGATATAAACTTGAAATCTTCTTCAACCCAAGAGAGATTTTCCAAACTTTGTTGCGAGAATATTCCCAAAACAACTCCAATCATACTCTAAGCATGTCAATTCATGTGGCCTTACTGTCACGACGTACAAGTAGTATCCATTTCAAATCGCCTTGTTATGTCTCAAGTTCCATTCTACGTCGTGTCATTACGACCTTCATAAACTTTTCAATTTCCGACTGCAATTGTCATAGACAGCGTAGTCATTAGCTTAACTCGAGTCCTCGAAAACTCTTTTCACGTCCTTTCACCCATTGGCGCTACATCTCGTCCTTAGTCCATTTCACTAATGGAATATCTCTCGTAGGGAATCTTTTCGCGGTCCGTCTATTACAATTCATCAATCTCAGTAAATTTCAACTTCCCGCAACTCACATCGACTATATTCGATTCATTAGTCACTCTAATCCTCAAAGCATTTATCACTTATTCCAATGCGTGAATCCTATTTCATCAGGTTCACAACCTGCGCTCTTCACATTTAACATTCATTAAGCATTTCCTCAAAGCCCATATGACACCCTCATAACCGTTCATGTTTCTCATGGTTCCTTACATGAGTTCAACCATCGCCTCTTGAGATCTTTTCGAATCTCACATACGCAAGCCAAGTGCTACTCTAGCGACCATACCTTGGTCCTTCAGTCTCATCAGGTTCTCATGTCACTTGAACCATTATGATTCCCTCCTGGATCCAAGACTCAAGTCATCTACTCATGTCCATCAATCTCAGGCTACTCATCTCAATATCTTTCACCATCAACCAACCATCTAATGGTTCTTAAGCAATTCCCAATCAATTGCCAATTATTGAAGGATCCCAAATCATCCTTGATCAGCAATCCTTCCTCAAGCCAGCCTCAACGAGGCAACTTCTCAACTGACGGCTACTACTAGGCTAGCCTCAACTGGGCAACTATCAATCAAGCACTCAAGACAGCAACTCATTGAGTCAATCGCTCATACTCTAGGTCTAAAGGCATCCGTCACTCTAGCATAGTCACAACAGACTATCTCATCTCAACATGCCTCGGTTCAATAGGTATAAACCCTTTACGTCATCTAACCTCCCAGTCATACCTTGGCCAAGCAATCACATGAGTTTAATCATCAAACATGCCTAACAGGCCCATCACAACCATCACTTTTCTTTTTTAAAGGCATCCACTGTCAAGCATGAAGTTTTTAACCATGTCAATCACAGGCATCATTACACATGCCATGCCACTTTCGATCATCCTTAATGAAAATCATTCCCGTGCTGCACATCTCTTTTCCATAAATGGACTCAACCTGATACCTAAACTTTCCCCTTTAAGTTGTGACTTGGGTCATTCCTGCCTCTTTCCATCTTAGAAGCCTGCCAGGAGCCGCTCTTTGTCCGGATCTCTCTGTCCCGGCAATCACTCCCCGCCCTCATCAGACCTGGCCGTTGCAGGTTGTCCCAAGTCATACATCTACGGAGAAAGCCCCGTTCCACTTGTCCCAAACCATGTTTCATTACAGCTTATAGGTGTCCCATCAAGTCGTCCCACACCAATCGACGATTTATTAAGTCCAACAATGATAAGTCACTTCAGTACCTCATCAACTTGCTTTTCATAACCACAACTCAAGCATAGCATGACTGTCCTCACCACTTGTCACGACAAAAGCGCATTTAGATCAATTCATATCCATTCAAGACTTCTAATTCTACCAATGATCGTCATATCTCACAAATCAATTGCCTATATTCCATTATATATCTCAAGTTCAGTCAACATTCAAATCAAATCCCTATGCATCCGATCACAACTGATTTTCAATTCAGATACTCCTTGTATTTATTTCGACTCATATCACCCAATGCTGTCAATAACAATCGATAACTTAAAACCATCAAGATGTAACACAATTAAGTTTGGATCTACTAATACCAATCACCTCCTCTTAACTTAATTTCCTCAAGTTGGGGCTTCGACAACCAAAATCACAATCATGTAATCCATTTGACTTTTCATTCATAAGCAATTTTCTACTATCCTCGAGCACAATTACCACTCCAAAATCCATGCTTATGACTCTCTAACCCCAGCTTGCTTCCACTTAAACCTTGATCGCCACATAACTCAAAGTCATCCATTAAAGTCAACTCTTGGACCATTAAAGTGAACACAAGTTCAAGCCTACTATTCTTGAGACTCAACAATCCATGCCTAATCCTATAGGCCTCAATATCTAATAGTACTAAAGTCATCGCTCCTTATCACTCCAAGTCTCAATCACATTGGATCGAGCTAACCTTGCTCCGATACCAAACAAGTAGGGATGTCACGCCCCGAACCCGGCGAGCACGCGTACATCCCGCCAAGCCGTACTTTTCTTTAAAAGCTCCAGGATCCAACGGCCAACATTCCAAGCACTGAAAGGAATGCGCATGCGGAAGCGATGCCAACTCCATTCATACCAATAAATCAAAACCCGATGACTTGGGACAACCACATCAAAATTTCATTAATCAATTTCTCACGGGTTCAATTCATATTCCACCAATCAGAAGTACAAACCCAATATCAAGAAAAGGCAAATCCATTCTAAATGCAATTGGTCAACCATCTCTCCAAAAGCCAATCCTTGGCAAGCTCGCGCTTCCTTCGCCGGGGACCCGAAAAATTAAGCCCTCCACTGGGGTGAGATATAAATCTCAGTAAGGTGGGTCTTAACCCAAGGTTAGGTCGACCGCCCACTCAAGCAGTCATCTACCCCTCAATACTTCCAAACTCATAATCTCACCGGCTTATCAAGCACTAATCAATAAAACAATAGCATGCAGATGGCAGGCATACAATGATGACCTTATGTCAATCTGAGACACACATGCACACTCGGCCTGTCACTTCACCATATATACCAACCTCCGCCTGTCTCAAACCCTAGCCCGCAATTAATCGCATCAGGCTCGGTCCGCCTAAACGCATTAAACCGTCATCGGCAACCTGCGTAAATGCATCAGGTTCCGATAAATCCCCAGGCCAATATCCTCATCTCATAACTCTGTCCCGCGAATAGTTCGCATTAGGACTATGGCTATCTCAATCACGCGATCTCGTCGCATCATGGCGCTACACATCATCAACTCCACCCCGCGATCTCGTTGCACCAGGGTATATATCTCCTGCCCCGCGTCTCATACGTCTCAGGGCCTCTCCGTCCCGCGAATAATTCGCATTCAGGACTGTAGCCTTCTTAACCCCGCGATTTCAACGCATCAAGGCGCTACATAATATCAATTCCACCCCGCAATCTCGTCGCATCGGGGTATTCACCTCCCGCCTTGCGTCTCATACGCCTTAGGGCCTCGCCGTGTCATGCTCATGTCATGATTTACAATTCAATCCACAGATAAAACAACAAGTGCATCTCCTGCACAATTTGAAACTTCATGACATGTAGGACAATCATCGATAGACGACATGGCATGTGATTTAAATGCAAACAATATCACACGTGACTTCCTCTATCCACTTAGGATATTTCAAAGACTACCCTTTTGGAATACTCTCATAGATTGATCCAATTAAGCCTTGACTCACCCAATCGAGTCCGGCCTTCCTAGCATAAGGTTAGGAATTTCCTTACCTCGAGCTTGACAACACAAAACTATTCCTTTGGAGCCCCAATTTTTACCACAGAATCCTACATATGTCTACTAAGTCTCCAAAAAAATTTAGCCCAAAATTCCAAGATTTCGTCCATCAAAAGGGCTAAGAATCGGACCTACCACAGGTTTGCTCGTATTCTGTCAGCTCTCGGGAGAATCTATGCTTGGGACCCCTCGGTGCTCCACTCGGCCTGATTCTTATTCGAGAACGTCGACAAGACATGTATCTACGTTGGTGTGGTCTGCCGGCGGCTGGATAGTGGCCCGAGGTGGCCGGTGACGGCGCCGAACAAAGAGGTCAATGCTGGTCGGCGATCGGCAGATACAAGAAGAACGAAGATGATGGCTTCGGTGGTTTTACGGGAGAGAATGACCAAATGAGTAAGGTGAGAAGAGAGAAAATTGGCTATGTACCAAGGCTTGATCAAAGGTTGAATGGTAGGTTTGGCATAGTTGACTTGACTACTCTTTAAACCATCAATTGACACTTGTCCCTCAAGTCAATCATGCAAGATCCAATGGCCCATAATGCTTCCTGATATTTGGCAGCCTTGAGGGGTTTAATGCCCATAATGCCCTTCTTCAATTGCATGGGCAAAGTTCTAAGCTTGAGGGGCAAAACGGTCATTTTACCCTCGACGTTCAGAACGTTGTTTATCTTGTTTCAGAATCCTTCGATAGGGTGATGGGCAATCCAAATAACGTTAGAATTCTTGATTTTTCATTTTCAATTTTCAAAACTCATTTCTGATGGTTTTCTCTGCCAGACATAGTTCCAGTCTATCTCGAACTGCCTGGTGGCTTTTGCAAACATTACGCGTATCGACCCAGTGATTCATATCACGTTTAGGGCTCGTCAATTAGTGGCGGCTTTGGTTGTCATGTAATTGTGAGGGTTTATCGTAAGTTCCCTCGACAATCCTTATGGCCAAAGCACCGTTTCCTATTCGAGTTCCCTGGGTCCACGTCCCTCGTCTCTCGTTAGCCTTTCTCTTTTGGCCAACCTACTCCAATTGATTAGATTCGAGCGAAATACGATTGAAATACATCTCTAGATATACACTTCTAATTAATGAGCTTGAAATTGATTGGATGTCACAGAAGTGAATAATTTCCTTCATGGGATAAGACACCCTAGTGTGGAAGGAAGAGAAAATCCTAAATATCTTGGGATTGAGGTTGAACGTCTGGATTAAGGATGATGATGCAGAGCTTGAATGATTTCTGAGAATTAAGTCTGAGAGACTTCACTTGTGGACAATGTAGCATTCTGAGATGATGTTGACTTTTAGTCGAATGGTCTAAATTGGGACAAAGTTACATTGGCGGGTTATGGAATCCAGCGGTTAAGCCACTGATGATGTATGGTCTAATTGGAGACCCCTGAAAGTAGAGAGCCAAGGAATAAGCTCTCAAATGGATGATACGAAGGACTGCTAGAACAATTCGACACATGGTAGAAGGAAGTTGATAATAATCGGATTGAGTATTCAATAAATAATCAGATTGGTTTTTACTGTCTTTAGAGACGATGATCGGATTCATTCAAATAGTCATGAAGAACATGAACAACCCTTGGAAAGTATCCTATGAATTCTAAGGATACATTGTGTAGGCGAAGTGTGAAGAGCTCGAGCTTTCGGCTTGATAAGGTGAAATCCCTTAGTCGTGTGAAATTTTGGGAAATGAGATCCCTGTGAATCCTTCAAAGGTAGAAAATGATGATGGATTGAATAAGATCGCTGTGAGTTATTCAAATTTGGAGTTTCTTGGGATTGATGGATTGCTATAGACGACGTGGTAAGATTGCGATAAGTCGTTATGATTCTCTTGATCCTTTTGATTCCAACAGAAATGCCACCGTTGGCGTGATCACCACTTGACTTAAGTTTTTGAAAACTCTTTTCGTGGTCATTCGTCCATTCACGCTACATCTCGTCCGTAGTCCATTTCACCAATGAAACAACTCTTGTGGCGCAAAAAGAAAATTTGTGGCGTAACAAGGCAATTCGAAGTGAACAAAGCATAAACAATGCGACCGTGAGACCCTATAAGTTGGAGTGCTTAATGGCATGATGGAAGTGGCATGCAACTGTCCTTACATCGAAACTTGAAAAACATCACTTATGTGAGGGAAGGTTGTGGGTTTACATGGATCATGAGAACTTGAAGTGTTTGTTGGCCTAAGAAAATTGAACGATGAGCATTGCCGATGGATGAAATTTTGTTGAAAATAAAATAAAATTGAGGGTGGAAACCTTGAAGTTCAAGGATGGGGAACCGTGCTCACGAATGAAAGAGAAATTTGAGGAGAGGATCTTATGAGAAGTTCATAGGAGGAACCATAGCACCTAGTGGAATGACACAAAGGAGTGTGATGACTTACATTGGTACTAGGAACGGATGGAATGGAAGCAAAAGAAATCCAGCATGTGGCTGGAAGTTGAAATGTGCCAACGAGGAAAAACATAACCGTTGCAAGTTGGTGGAATAAATGATCATTGGAGAATCTCGAATGGATCGAGGACGAACTACTAAGGACTCACTCATGAATTTGCCTCAGAAGTTGAGAAGGCTATGTTTCGATTTGGACAATCGAGGTTAAGCTAATGGGACTTGTGTGTCCCGACAATACGAAAAGAGCTACTTGGGAAAATGAAGAAGTGGTGAGGCGTCAATACCCCATAGGAACGAATGATTTGAAAGGTTGTAAATTTCGAAGACGAAATTTCCTTAAGGGGGAAGAGTTGTGACATTCCGAATTCCAACCCCTCTCGAGGCTATTGAATGGAAAGATATCAATCGAGGTATTTCAGTTGTATCTCGCTCGGAGCGGGCCACTCTCGAGTTAACTGACCAAAAGGAAAAGAGTAACGCGGGTCAGGTACGTGGACCTGGGAAATTCGAATAAAAAAAGCGCTCTGACCAGAAAGATTGTAGATGGGATATTTTGGGCCAGCAGAGATCGATCTATGAACGATCAAGAGATGCTTTACTTGCGATATACAGTTAGGACGCGGGTAATTCCGCTTAACCAATGTATAATTTAAGAAAATTCCCTAAATTGAATTTCGATGATCAGGACTGCAGGAACTAATGATAAACCTTTGCAATCACATGAAACCCAAAGTCGCCACGACTTGAGAGATCCTAAGGTCGATATGCGTAACGCCTGCAAGAGCCGACCGTCCGTTTGAGATAAATTGGAATTGCAGTCGACGAGAACTCGACATGAATTGCACCTCGGAAGTGGGTAACGAACATCGAGGATTCCAACATCGGAAGAGAATTAGACGTTGCCTCATCGAGGGTAATTAAAATTGAGAAAGTGAAATTTCGGACCCTAAGTGTAAAATTACCTTTTTGTCCCTAATTAGATATGTTTTTCTTTGAGAAAAGTCAAGTGTAAAATAGTCGTTTGGTTTTTCCCCACATGGCCAAAAATTTAAGGGCAATATAGTCATTTTGCCCTTAGATATTTTGGAGATAAAGATAATACTATTAATTGCATTAGTCAAGTCTTACATGCCTAATCTAAGCCTAGTCTATGACAACCATCACATCCCTCTCTCTCTTCCTTTAGCTTGAAGGATAAGCCACTCTATCTTCTTCCATTTTCCCCCATTTTGGTCAAGCAACCCTTTCTTCTTCAAACTCTCTCTCAAAACTCTCTCTCTCGGATTTTTCTTTTTCGCCCATTTCAGACCACCTCTACTGTTTCGGTCATAACTTCTTCATTCGTTATCCGATTGAGACAAGCCACTCACCATTAGAAATATCTTTTTCTTGCCATTCCAACAAGGCATTATGAGCAAAACTCCACCTAGCCGTTTATCCCGTAAAAAGTTCGCTGCTCAACCCTATATAGACCCGAGGAGCTTCATCTTGGAATTTCGGGCTTGTTTTGGTTTTATTTTTGGTAAGATCACCTCTCAAACCTAGCTAAGATATATAGCTTTGTGTCCATGAAGTTTGGTTGGATTTTGATGGGTTTTGGTGGTTGAATCTTCATGGTTTTCAAGAGGACAGAAACTGCCCCCACCGGTCAGACTTGGAACCGTCACTCCTTGAGGGTCCTTGAAACTTTATTTTGCATGGAAATTACCGGTGAGTCATCCTAAGACTTAGCTCTATGTGTTGACTAGCTTGTGAAGGAGTTTGGTTTAATTTAGACGTGGTTTGATAATTAAACGCCGGGATGATTCTCGCTTGGATAGAACCTGTCCTGTGGAACCAATTTGGAAACCGCGACGCTCTAGAGTACGTCGAGTCATCATGGCTTGGAAATTATTGGTGTGTTATACTAAGACCTAGTATCATGTTTTAGAACGATTTGTCAGCGTTATGCAATTGGTCCACTGGTGAATCCGTATGACCAGAGTATGATTTGCAAATTAACCTAAATCGATCTCTAACGATCGTAACCTTTGGAACCAGCGATAAACCCTCGCAATTACATGACAACCAAAGTCGTCTGACTCGAGTAACTCTTAAACGTGACATTAGTCGCCGGTCGATACGCATAACTCTTCAAAGCCGCCCGTTAGTCTGAGATGCACTGGAATGACAAATGACTGGATTTGACCACGAATCGGACTTCGAGTTTGGAGACCGAGCATTCAAGAATTCCAATATTAATAATTTGGATGTCGCCTCATCGAAAACCATTAAGGTTATGATTCACCCCATATTGATTAGAAAACTGAAATTTTGGATCGACGATTAGAAATTACCCATTTACCCCAAGAATAATACTCTTTATCTTAGAAATAGGCAAGGGCAAGATAGTCTTTTGCTTGTCCCTCTTCATGGCTGAATTTATGAGGGCTTAATGGTAAATTGGTTTCATAGAATTATGAGAAAGAAGACAAAAGAGGGTAGGGGTCCATTTGAAGGGTTGTGAGCAAGAGACAAGTCCCTTAAAATACTCACCAATAAAGCCTATTCTAGAATGCTTAGGTAGGGGTCCCCTTGAGTAGATTTTTGAGAGAACACTGGCCCTCATCTCCCTCCTTACTCCTCCATTTTCGGCCACCACCACCATTAGCTCACCCTCTCCTCCATTTGCCTTAGTTTTCTCTCAAACTCTCCCTTTGCCTCTTGTTGAAGTTCGGCCAAGAAGGAACCGACGCCATGCCACGCTGATCACCGCCATTCCCTCACCTCTCCGACCACCTCTCCGTCTTGAACCACGGTTGACGCCGTCTGAACCAAGGCCGAACGAACCGACGCCGACCAACCCCAAACCGAAGAACATTCAAGGTGAGTGATTTCTAAGACCTAAACCTAAATGTTCCTTGGTCATTAAAAAAGGACTCCGAGGATTTTAGAATGAAATCCATGGCTGACTTGAGGTGTTCTTTAAGGTATTAAGAGGCAAGTTTGATGCTTTGTTCGCTGTTTTTCATGGTTGAAATAGTGAAGCATTCCTAGAGATCGAATTTGACCCTATGGACCGATTGTGATTTGCATGCCCTATGACTTGAAATTCTTCAATCCATGATGAGAGGTAGTGTAGGAGTCGGTTGGAGATGGGACATGGGGGCCAAAATGCCTAGAATGAGTTATTAACTTATTATCTAATGATTGATTAGTGAAATTCCTATTTGAGCCTTTATGTGTTCGGCATGTCATGGTATTGTGATTTATTGCATTAAAATGTGGATGTTCCCTAATGTTATTTGGCCGTGTACTAATGCTTGTGAAACGGGACATTGAGTCATTTCCCATGAATTGTCCAATTTTGGCCTTGAATGAGAAATGATGGATTAAGGGTCTTATTTGATTATCCTGCAATGTTATGTTCGGCCATGTGTGAAAAATAGTGGATTGAATGAGAGAATAGGTTAATGGATTGTACTAATGTTGTGTTCGGCCCTATAAGATTCAGCCATGAATGTTCCAAGGGTTCGATGATGAGTTTCGTGCCAAATTGAGTTGTACTCGATCATGATGTATTAAAAGGTTACCCATTCACTAAGTGTGATTATGCGATTCTGTGGAATTGAAATTGAGGGTTAAAAGGCTGATTTGCATTCTTGAATTTTGTGTTGTGCAACATCTGGTATTTAGCCTTAACTGAATGATTCGTGAGTTTAAGATCGCATTGTACCTTGAGGTATTAAACGAGGGGTTTAAAGGCATCTTGAGGCGTTAGACGCGGGATCAACTTGAAGCGTAGTAACGCGAGTCTTAAATGGCACTGGAGACTTGATGCATACTAACACGGGTTCATTAATTAATTAAGATTGAGGCGTTATTACGCGGTCCAAGCCATTGGAATGGAGGTCGTAATAAGGATAACGACACTTAAATGTTATAATTTATTAAGTGTAAGAATACGAAACTTAGCCTTGAATTGTTTATTTTATGAAGATTTATGCATCAATTGACTTGTAACGTGCCCTTTGCCTTATGACTTAATTGATTGAGCATTGCTTATTTCCAAAAGTGGCTAGAGGTACCAATGGCCCAGTCAAGGTTTAGGGTTGGCTTACAAAGATTTATTCTCACCCAGTCATGGGATTAACTTTTCAAACCCCAAACCTTAAACATGCCACCAAAGTATTTTAGGGAGCCGATGGATATCCAAAAGTTGGTGACCGAGTACCTTGTAGGTTCAGGTAAGACCTACATTAGGAAAGGGAGGATAGTATGGGTCGACGAAGGAGATAACGATTGGGAGTCACATTATTTTTAGGCTTAGTTCTATCGGGACGGAGACGTGACATACGGACCCCTAAGGAGCTTTAACGTGCCCCGAAGTGTGATTACGGGATGGTGCAGCGTTACACCCGCTGACGGTGACGTATTCCATCCAGAAGCTAAACCTAAGACCAGTCAGCTTGAACCCTTGGAACCGACGGAAGACGTTGAAGTCGTGGAGCCTTTTGATGCTGAGGAAGCACCTGCAAAACCCACTGAGTCCGAGTTGGAGTGAGAGCTAGAAGAAGAGTTTAACGCCGAGCTGGAATCTGAGACCGAGCCGAAGATGAGTGCAAATGAGTTTGATGCGCCTGCGGACATAGAATCTGACCCGGAGGAAAAAGTTCCCATGGACTTAGGGTCAGATGCTTCTGCGAAGTATGACCCTTTGGCTGACGAGGACTACTCAAACGATAGCGGACTTGACCTTTAGGTGTAGTTGTGATGCCTAACTTTTTGATAAACCCTTTAGGATAGAAGTGTCATGATTGGACTAGACGTACTCTTTTGACTAAATCCATAGTTCCCTTTGAGCCTAGTTATGTATTCAACGCTGTTAACTAAGTTGCTAAATAGCTCTTTTATCAAGTTATGTTTTAAGTGTTTTATCATCCTGAGTCATCTTTATATTGTATTGGACGTAGTATGTATGTCATTTTCGCATGTGCATTTTAATTCATTTGTCCCTCGCAAAGCCACAAGATTCTAGCACATTGCGATTGTTTGTTCGATCGCGGGATGTTAGCTCGCTCGTAAGGACGCGGGGTGTGACAACCCCGTCTAAGTGGTATTAGAGCAAGGTCAGCTCAATCCAAGTTAATTAAGGACGAGAGTGATAAGGAGTGATGATTTGAGGATGATTGGGTAGCGAGACCTTAAGAACCATCTAGAGTTAAGACACTAAATGCATGTCATGTGAATTGGCGCATGCGATTGGCATATCGGATTGGCATCACCTTTGGTGATTATAAAGCTATATATCTTCATACCGGGCACTAAGTGTTGTTTGAAGTATACTTGATTGTGGAGCGGATAGCTAATTATGACTTTACTAAGTTGCAGATGCGTCTGGACTAGAGTTGTGACAGGCGATTTATTGAATACGGTACTCCTGATGGTTGCTTTATAATTGAGTGCTTGATTGTGATTCATGCCTGACTACGTGACATAGAATTGTTAGACTTAAATAGATGGCTTAGGTCTCTAATTCTTGGATGGAATTATAGCGATTCAGGTGTCTTAAGTCTTGTGAAGATGAGCAATTGGAATATGGGAACTAGGGGAGCTTCTAGCTCGGGGCCATAAATAGTGGAAGACCCTAGAGATTATGGAGTCCTTAGAGTTCAGGAGGAAATTGGGAACCTAATGGGCAAACAGGCTCAAGAGAGAGCTGCTGTTGTCGCCTAAGCTACTGAGGCTGCCGTTGCTATTGCCAATCTGGCAAATGGGAACAATGGCGACAACTGGTTGAACAAGGGCCACGGAGGCAGTGATGCGCAAGGAAACGACAATGCAAACCGCTAGATGGGCCAACTGGTTGAACAGTTCATGAAACTAAAGCCGGCTCTATTTGATGGCACCGGAGACCTGGAGATGGAGCCTCGATGGATAGAGAAACTCGAGAAGGCTTTTGGAGTCTTAAGATGCACGGAAGAAGAGAAACTGCTCCTAGAGGTCTACCAACTAGAAGGTACCGCTAATGATTGGTGGAATGCCACCTAAGGAGGAGTTTTCCCAGAAGGCACTGCCCTCACTTGGGTCGCCTTCACCAGAGCGTTTGACGATAAATACTTCTCTAAGACTTCTCAGGAGAGAAAATTGGTTGAGTTCCAACAGTTTCGCCAGAATCAACTGACCGTGGATTAGTACGAAGCTGAGTTCGCTAGGTTGTCAAGGTACGCGCCGAGGCTCGTTGAGAATCCATTGGATAAGGCGCAAAGGTTTCGAGACGGATTGAAACTGAACCGTCGTAACCAGATGGTGGCCATGAATTTGAGAACCTATAAGGAAATATATGAACGGAGCCAAAAGATCGAAAGGGACTTAAAAGGAGAGAGCTACCGCGTCTAGGTTGCGGTTTACTCTAGCTGGAGACAGTCGTCAATTTGGCGAAAGACCGATGGCGACTAACCGCCGTTTCAACCCGCCGCTCAGGAAGAATATTAGTAAGCCTGCCCACCAATCGAACTGGAACTGTCGCCCATGTGGAAGGCGACATGGCAATGGACCTTGCCCAAGCAAGACAGGTGCATGTTTCAAATGTAGCCAGCTAGGCCATTAGATGAAGAATTGCCCATGCCCCGAGATCACAGCTTCAAGGGCCCCGACCGTAAGATGGATCGCCGATGTAACCCCACAAAACAATCTGAATTGGTCGCCTGCTCAGGGACGAGTATATGCAATGGCACGTAAGGAGGCAAAGAGCATGCTTGGCGTGGTCACATGTATAGTTACTTTATGTGATCATGCTACCTATGCCTTGTTTGATCCAGGAGCATCGTATTCATTTGTATCTGCTCAGTTTGCTAATTTGGTTGGAATTGAATTGGAACCGTTGGATGTGATATTGCATGTTACTACCTCATTAAAGGATAAAGTGTTAGTCTCACTAGTCTGTTCAGACTGTAAGATAGTCATTGAAAGTTGCGAAGAACAGATAGATCTGGTCGTGCTGCCTATATTTGATTTTAATGTTATTATTGGGATGAATTGGTTGGGTAGGCAGAGGGCTGTAGTTGATTGTGGCAGCAGGGTGATTCACTTCCACCTGATTGATCACTCTAGATTCGAGTTTGTGGGAAGTCGAGGGGGAACCACGATCCCCTTGATTTCATCACTCGAAGTAACTAAACTATTGGATGAGGGGTGTCAAGCTTATCTAGCCGCCGTAGTCGACCCAACAATCGAAGAACCAAAGTAGAAGACATATCTGTGGTGCGCGACTTCCCTGACGTCTTCCCACAAGAATTGGCAAGATTGCCCCTAGAAAATGAGATTGAATTCGTGATTGAGTTAGGCGTAGTGAAGTATACAGCAGAAACAGACCCACACAAGTGAAAGAGAGCGCAGCTGGTGTGACCCTAGGTTCTTCTCAGTTAATTCCAGCATGAAGTCAAGAAGAAGCAGCATAAGTGGCAAGCACTTGGCTCCAGTGCCATATGAAGTGAACTCCTGCAAATGATAAAGACGCCAGAAGTGGATTCGGCAAGCAGGAGGAACACCTATTCAATTGGTTCCACCCTCTCAAAGTATTAAATCTAATGCATTCCATGAACTAAGAAACAAGTGTTAGGAAAATATGCTCCATGGAGTAAGGGTTCCAGTTCCACAGTCCGTTAGCCCTCCTAAAAAAAGGTAGGAGAAAGACCCCAATTTCTCTGAAGTCTCCTATTACGAGGAAGGTCCCGTACACCTCCCAACCGTAGCTTTGTCCTTAACCAACTTGGTAAGATGCAATATAATTGCCGATAAAAAAAGAATCTTTTCTCGGAATAGTATATTTTTCCTCTCCGTCCATATGATATGGCATAGCGCGCCTAAGGAAAAGCGAGCAATGAGGTGGCAAAAGGACCGACCATGAATATTTTATTTTGCCCAGCGAATATGGTTGTCCCACAGACGATTCGTCCAATTTAAATTACAACGAGCTGCCTATACTAATGCAAGGTTGTCGGTAACGGTGCAACCAATGAATAGATGATTAACATAGTCCGGTCTAGTATGACAGAAGGCACAAGTTACATCATCAATCCTGCGGTATTATATAAGTATTACTTGTGTAGGTAGTCAGTTATGTGAGGCCAAACACATAATGAATGCATCTCGGGGAGCCAAAGTATTATCTCATATAAGTGAGTGCCAATGAACACTTTGGCCTTTATGTCCGATATGATCCCATGCTGAGGAAACAGGGAAGTCCCCAGAGTTATGACCACTCCATCTGAATTTATCTTCCCTAGTATGAAGGAAAGTAGGCGTCGGCCCTATGGTACTTATAGTAAAGCATCCAAAATAGGTGATGGCTCCCAATTAGAGAAGAAGAAGTCACATACTGAGACATCACGTGGGATTGTAGATCGATAAATATCTTCCGCCTCATAATGCAAGTGTAGGGCCCCCCCTTCGTGCCAATGATCAAACAAGAAGGAGGTGGAATGTCCATTACGAATCTCCCACTTGAATTGTAAACCGAGGCCTTGCCTGAGGTCTCGTATTTTCTTCCAAGCCTAAGAGCCAATAGTAGGTCTTTTTCGCTAACTAGAAATTGATGCTCTCCAGAAAGATCGAGTGGATCCATTTACACCACAAATATTCTTTTTCTATGAATTTTATCCAAATGTGTTTAAGAGTTATCACTTTATTACAATCATCTAGGCGACGAATTCCCAGACCTCCCCCACTCTTGCGAAAACAGATATCCACCTATGATACTTTGACTCCTCCAACTTTACCACTCCAAAATCCATGCTTATGACTCTCTAACCCCAGCTTGCTTCCACTTAAACCTTGATCGCCACATAACTCAAAGTCATCCATTAAAGTCAACTCTAAGACCATTAAAGTGTACTCAAGTTCAAGCCTGCTATCCTTGACACTCAACAATCCAAGCCTAGTCCTATAGGCCTCAATATATAATAGTACTGAAGTCATCGCTCATTATTACTCCAAGTCTCAATCACATTGGATCGAGCTAACCTTGCTCCGATACCAAACAAGTAGGGATGTCATGCCTCGAACCCGGCGAGCACGCGTACATCCCACCAAGCCGTACTTTTCTTTAAAAGCTCCAGGATCCAACGGCCAACATTCCAAGCACTGAAAGGAATGCGCATGCGGAAGCGATGCCAACTCCATTCATACCAATAAATCAAAACCCGATGACTTGGGACAACCACATCAAAATTTCATTAATCAATTTCTCACGGGTTCAATTCATATTCCACCAATCAGAAGTACAAACCCAATATCAAGAAAAGGCAAATCCATTCTAAATGCAATTGGTCAACCATCTCTCCAAAAACCAATCCATGGCAAGCTCGCGCTTCCTTCGCCTGGGACCTGAAAAATTAAGCCCTCCACTAGGGTGAGATATAAATCTCAATAAGGTGGGTCTTAACCATAGACTAGGCCGACTGTCCACTCAAGTAGTCATCTACCCCTCAATACTTCCAAACTCATAATCTCACGGGCTTATTAAGCATTAATCAATAAAACAAAAGCATGCAGATGGCAGGCATACAATGATGACCTTATGTCAATCTGAGACACACATGCACACTCGGCCTGTCACTTCACCATATCTACCAACCTTTGCCTGTTTCAATCCCTAGCCCATGATTAATCGCATCAGGCTCGGTACGCCTAAACACATTAAACCGTCATCAGCAACCCTCGTAAACGCATTAGGTTCCGATAAATCCCCAGGCCAATATCCTCATCTCATAACTCCGTTCCACGAATAGTTCGCATTAGGCTTGAGGCTATCTCAATCACGCGATCTCGTCGCATCAGGGCGCCACACATCATCAATTCCACCTCGGGAGCTCGTCGCACCAGGGTATATATCTCCTGCCCCACGTCTCATACTCCTCAGGGTCTCTCTGTCTCGCGAATAATAGGCATAAGGACTGTAGCCTTCTCAACCCCGCGATTTCAACGCATCAAGGCGCTAGAAAATATCAATTTCACCCTGCAATCTCGTCGCATCAGGGTATTCACCTCCCGTCCTGCGTCTCAGACGCCTCAGGGCCTCGCCATGTCATGCTCATGCCATGATTTACAATTCATTCCACAGATAAAACAACAAGTGCATCTCGTGCACAATTTGAAACTTCATGACATGCAAGACAATCATCGATACACGACATGGCATGTGATTTAAATGCAAACAATATCACACATGACTTCCTCTATCCACTTAGGATATTTCAAAGACTGCCCTTTTGAAATACTCTCATAGATTGATCCAATTAAGCCTTGACTCACCCAATCGAGTCTGGCCTTCCGAGCATAAGGTTAGGAATTTCCTTACCTCGAGCTTGACAACACAAAACTCGTCCTATGGAGCCCCAATTTTTACCACAAAATTCTACATATGTCAACTAAGTCTTCGCAAAATTTGAGCCCAAAATTCCAAGATTTCGTCCATCAAAAGGGCTAAGAACCGGACCTACCTCAGGTTTGCTCCGATTCCGTCAGCTCTCAAGAGAATCTCTGCTCGGGACCCCTCGGTGCTCCACACGGCCTGATTCTTATTCAAGAATGCCGACAAGACGTGTATCTACATTGGTGTGGTCAGCCGGCGGCTGGATAGTGGTCGGAGGTGGTCGGCGACGGCACCGAACAAAGAGGTCAATGCTGGTCGGCGATCGGCAGATACAAGAAGAAGGAAGATGATGGCTTTGGTGGTTTTAGGGGAGAGAATGACCAAATGAGTAAGGTGAGGAGAGAGAAAATTGGCTATATACCAAGGCTTGATCAAAGGTTGAATGGTAGGTTTGGCATAGTTGACTTGACTACTCTTTAAACCATCATTTGACACTTGTTCCTCAAGTCAATCATGCAAGATCCAATGGCCCATAATCCTTCTTGATTTTTGGCAGCCTTGAGGGGCTTATTGTCCATAATGCCCTTCTTCAATTGCATGGGCAAAGTTTTAAGCTTGAGGGGCAAACGGTCATTTCACCCCCGACGTTCAGAACGTTATTTTTCTTGTTTCAGAATCCTTCGATAGGGCCACGGCTAATCCAAATAACGTTAGAATTCTTGATTTTCCATTTTCAATTTTCAAGACTCATTTCTGATGGTTTTCTCTGCCAGACATAGTTCGAGTCTATCCCGAACTGACGGTTGGCTTTTGCAGACATTACGCGTATCAACCCTGTGATTCATATCACGTTTAGGGCTCGTCAATTCGTGGCGGCTTTGGTTGTCATGTAATTGTGAGGGTTTATCGCTAGTTCCCTCAACAATCTTTATGGCCAAAGCGCCGTTTCCTATTCGAGTTCCCTGGGTCCACATCCCTCGTCTCGCGTTAGCCTTTCCCTTTTGGCCAGTCTACTCGAATTGATTAGATTCGAGCAGAATATGATTGAAATACATCTCTAGATATACACTTCTCATTAATGAGCCTGAAATTAATTGGAAATCAGAATGTCACAGAAGTGAATAATTTCCTTCATGGGATAAGACACCCTAGTATGGAAGGAAGAGAAAATCCTAAGTATCTCGTGATTGAGGTTGAACATCTGGATTAAGGATGATGATGAAGAGCTTGAATGATTTCTGAGAATTAAGTCTGAGAGACTTGACTTGTGGACAATGTAGCATTTTGAGATGATGTTGACTTTCAGGCGAATGGTCTAAATTGGGACAAAGTTACATTGGCTGGTTATGGAATCCGGCGGTTAAGCCACTAATGCTTTTTCAGAAAAGAGTGACAAAAATGAACAAAATGATGTATGGTCTAATTGGAGACCCCTGAAAGTGAATTATAATGATTCAGGTGTGTTAAGTCTTGTGAAGATGAGCAATTGGAATAAGGGAACTAGGGGAGCTTCTAGCTCGGGGCCACAGATAATGGAAGACCCTAGAGATTATGGAGTCCTTAGAGTTCAGGAGGAAATTGGGAACCTAATGGGCAAACAGGCTCAAGAGAGAGCTGCTGTTGTCGCCCAAGCTACTGAGGCTGCCATTGCTATTGCCAATCTAGCAAATGGGAACAATGGCAACAACTGGTTGAACAAGGGCCACGGAGGCAGTGATGCGCAAGGAAACGATAATGCAAACCGCTAGATGGGCCAACTGGTTGAACAGTTCATGAAACTAAAGCCGGCTCTATTTGATGGCACCGGAGACCTAGAGATGGAGCCTCGATGGATAGAGAAACTCGAGAAGGCTTTTGGAGTCTTAAGATGCACGGAAGAAGAGAAAGTGCTCCTAGCGGTCTACCAACTAGAAGGTACCGCTAACGATTGGTGGAATGTCACCAAAGGAGGAGTTTTCCCAAAAGGCACTGCCCTCACTTGGGTCGCCATCATCAGAGCGTTTAACGATAAATACTTCTCTGAGACTTCTCAGGAGAGAAAATTGGTTGAGTTCCAACAGTTTCACCAGAATCAACTGACCGTGGATTAGTACGAAGCTGAGTTCGCTAGGTTGTCAAGGTACGGGCTGAGGCTCGTTGAGAATCCATTGGATAAGGCCCAAAGGTTTCGAGTCGGACTGAAACTGAACCTTCGTAACCAGATGGTGGCCATGAATTTGAGAACCTATAAGGAAATATATGAACGGAGCCAAATGATCGAAAGGGACTTAAAAGGAGAGAGCTACTGCGTCTAGGTTGTGGTTTACTCCAGCAAGAGACAACCGTCAATTTGGCAAAAGACCGATGGCGAATAACCGCCGTTTCAACCCGCCGCTCAGGAAGAATATTAGTAAGCCTGCCCACCAATCGAACTGGAACTGTCGCCCATGTGGAAGGCGACATGGCAATGGACCTTGCCCAAGTAAGACAGGTGCATGTTTCAAATGTAGCCAGCTAGGCCGTTAGACGAAGAATTGCCCGAGCCAAGCCCCGGGATCGCAGTTTCAAGGGCCCCGACCGTAAGATGGATCGCCGACTGTAACCCCTCAAAACAATCTAAATTGGTCGCCTGCTCAGGGACGTGTATATGCAATGGCACTTAAGGAGGCAGAGAGCACTCTTGGCGTGGTCACATGTATAGTTTCTTTACGAGATCATGCTGCCTATGCCTTGTTTGATCCTGGAGCATCGTATTCATTTGTATCTGCTCAATTTTGCTAATTTGGTTGGAATTGAATTGGAACCGTTGGATGTGATATTGCATGTTACTACCTCATTAAAGGATAAAGTGTTCGTCTCACTAGGCTGTTCGAACTGTAAGATAGTTATTGGAAGTTGCGAAGAACAGATAGATCTGGTCGTGCTGTCTATATTTGATTTTGATGTTATTATTGGGATGAATTGGTTGGGTAAGCAGAGGGCTGTAGTTGATCGTGGTAGCAGAGTGATTCACTTCCACCTGATTGATCACTTTAGATTCGAGTTTGCGGGAAGTCGAGGGGGAACCTCGATCCCCTTGATTTCATCACTCGAAGTAACTAAACTATTGGATGAGGGGTGTCAAGCTTATCTAGCCGCCGTAGTCGACCCAACAATCGAAGAACCAAAGCTAGAAGACATATCTGTGGTGCGCGACTTCCCTGACGTCTTCCCACAAGAATTGGCAAGATTGCCCCCAGAAAAGGAGATTGAATTCGTGATTGAGTTAGGCGTAGTGAAGTATACAGTAGAAACAGACCCACACAAGTGAAAGAGAGGGCAGCTGGTGTGACCCTAGGTTCTTCTCAGTTAATTCCAGCATGAAGTCAAGAAGAAGCAGCATAAGTGGCAAGCACTTGGCTCCAGTGCCATATGAAGTGAACTCCTGCAAATGATAAAGACGCCAGAAGTGGATTCGGCAAGCAGGAGGAACACCTATTCAATTGGTTACACCCTCTCAAAGTATTAAATCTAATGCATTCCATGAACTAAGAAACAAGTGTTAGGAAAATATGCTCCATGGAGTAAGGGTTCCAGTTCCACAGTCCGTTAGCCCTCCTAAAAAATGGTAGGAGAAAGGCCGCAATTTCTCTGAAGTCTCCTATTACGAGGAAGGTCCTGTACACCTCCCAACCGTAGCTTTGTCCTTAACCAACTTGGTAAGATGCAATATAATTGCCGGTAAAAAAAGAATCTTTTCATGGAATAGTATATTATTCCTCTCCGTCTATATGATATGGCATAGAGCGCCTAAGGAAAAGCGAGCAATGAGGTGGCAAAAGGACCGACCGTGAATATTTTATTTTGCCCAGCGAATATGGTCGTCCCACGGACGATTCGTCCAATTTAAATTACAACGGGCTGCCTATATTGATGCAAGGTTGTTGGTAACGGTGCAACCAATGAATAGATGATTAACGTAGTCCGGTCTAGTGTGACAGAAGGCACAAGTTACATCATCAATCCTGCGGTATTATATAAGTATTACTTGTGTAGGTTGTCAGTTTTGTGAGGCCAAACACATAATGAATGCATCTCGGGGAACCAAAGTATTATCTCATATAAATGAGTGCCGGTGAACACTTTGGCCTTTGTGTTCGATATGATCCCATGCCGAGGAAACAGAGAAGTCCCCAGAGTTATGACCACTCCATCTGAATTTATCTTCCCTAGTATGAAGGAAAGTAGGCGTCGATCCTATGGTATTTATAGTAAAGCATCCAAAATAGGTGATGGCTCCCAATTAGAGAAGAAGAAGTCACTTACTGAGACATCACGTGGGATTGTAGATCGATAGATATCTCCCGCCTCATAATGCAAGTGTAGGGCCCCCCCTTCGTGCCAATGGTCAAACAAGGAGGAGGTGGAATGTCCATTGCCAATCTCCCACTTGAATTGTAAACCGAGGCCTTGCCTGAGGTCTAGTATTTTCCTCCAAGCCCAAGAGCAAATAGTAGGTCTTTTTCCCTACCCAGAAATTGATGCTCTTCAGAAAGATCGAGTGGATCCATTTACACCACAAATATTCTTTATCTATGAATTGTATCCAAATGTGTTTAAGAGTCATCACTTGATTACAATCATCTAGGCGACAAATTCCCAGACCTCTCTCACTCTTGCGAAAACAGATATCTACCTATGATACTTTGGCTGCTCCAACTCCTAAGTCCGGCTCTTTCCATAGGAATTGTCTAAGTATGAGTTCAATTCTACTCATCACAGATTTTGGTATCATGAAAATACTAGCCCAATACACCTGAAAGGAGTGCAACACATATTTCAAGAGCTGAAGCCTTCCAGCATAAGAAAGAAATTTTTAAGCCCATGAGCGTGCTCTGGATGTAATGGCATTTACTAGGGCATCACAATCCGATTTACCTTGTCTCAATGCAATCACAGGGACTCACAAGTATCGAAAGGGTAGAGTACCTTCCTGGAAGCCCAGGAGTTGCTGAATTTGTCCCCTCAATATAGTCGAGCCACTCGACATAAAGACTTCACTTTTATTATGATTCGGCCTCAAGCTCAGGACCTTCCTTGAGTGATTGAATAAAAGGATATCATTTGTGAAGAATACGTGAGAGAGTTGGGTTTGCTTGCATCACCAGAAAAACTTAAACCCCGGTTGGCATGCCTTTGTACGCAAGATGCTTGAGAAAACCTCCATGACTAGAGTAAAGAAATATGGAGAGATAGGATCTCCTTATCTAATGCCTCTTGTGCTAGAAAAGAATCCATGAAGTTGTCCATTGATGGCGATAGAGAATTTATGAGTCGAAACACATTCCATAGTTAATTTAACCATTTGGCTTGGAAACCGAAATGCAATTAATACAGCCTCCAAGAACGCCAGTCAACCGTGTCATAAGTGTTTTGAAAATCAACTTTAATAGTGCATTTTGAGAGATGAGGGTCGTGATGGAAGTCTGCAAATAGCTCCTGGGCCAGCATAATATTGTCACTTATTCTCCTCCCCTTGACAAAAGCCATCTAAGAGGGAAAAATACTAGATGGCAATGTCGATGCAATCCTATTCGCAAGAATCTTGGTAATGCAATTATAGATTGTGTTACAACACGCAATGGGACGAAAACCATGAATGATGTGTTAGGAATCTTAGGAACTAGGATAAGGATTGTCGGGTTGATTTCTTTTTGGAGCCGTCCCATCCTGAAGAACTCCATGATAGCTAATATAACCGATGGGCCAACCACATCCCAGGATGAAACGAAATGAAGAATTCAACAGTAAAGCAATCGGGCCCGAGGGCTTTAGTTTTGGCCAAAAAGAAAAGTGTCGACCGAATTTCCTTATTCTTTATTGGTTGAGATAAGAGTAGTACTTGATTATCATCGAGTGGCCTAGCAATGAATTCTCGAAGCCGAGACACATCTGTAGCTTAGTCATAAAATTTCCATTAAGTAAGTCCAAGAAATGATTGATAATGTGTGACCGAACCTGAGTTGGTTCAGTTAGCAACTCTCCAGCCGAATCTGAAATGGAGAGAATGTGGTTTTGAAGTCTTCTTTTGTTGACAAAGTGGTGAAAGTAAGCTTGTGTTCAATTCCCCTTCCTTCAACCACTTGATTCTGGACTTTTGTCTATAAAACGACTCATCTTGGAGCCGCAGGGTAAAGAAAGTCTGTAAGTGCTCTGCCTCATGGTCAACTAACTGCATTTTAGGAGCTTCAGTCTCAAACAAACAACAAAATTGGGGTACTATCAAAGGGAGTAGCCGAAAACTGAGAGACAATATCCTTATAAGAGGGACGTGAAATTTAGTACTTAAAGAACTTGAAAGGCTTCATTGAGATCAGAGGAGGCAATATCTTGACCACCATGGGGGTATGATCAGAAATCCCTAGGGCCAAAAAGGAAACCTCAGAAAAGGAGAATAAGTGACTCCGGAGATCATTAATTAGCACGCGATCAATCTTGTGTTGCTTCCTTGATTCTCCAGATAAGGTAAACCAAGTGAACCTATGGCCCACATAACTAAGATCATCTAGTCCCACCTAATTAAGACAATTTCCAAATTTATCAAAGGATGGAATCTAGGGAGTAAAGCTGCCCATCCTATCTAAATGGTCCTTGATGGCATTAAAGTCACCTGCAACCACCTGTGGCTCCTCAGAGTCACTGAGATGGATAAGCTCCATCTAGAGGGTTCTTTTAGCACCAAAGGTATGCTCATCATAAACAACAGAAAGGAGACAGACTTTATCCATAGCCAACATACGAGGCTGAGCATGAATAATCGGAGCCGAGCATGAGAGAATAGATAAATCAACATCCTGGGGATCTCACTCAATCCATATTCTACCACGAGGTGAATATCCATAGTTGGCAAGCCACTTCCATCCGAGTAGTAAGCTACTAGTGATATTCGCAAAATTAGTCTCTTTAATCTTCATCAACAAAATTCCAATACAGGAAAGACGGCCGCTCCTTGCAAGGTTTCGTACTTCAGCTTGTTTAATGGGGTCAGCCATACCCCTAATATTCGTGATGCCAAAACTTAGTTAAAGGTAGGTGAGGGAGTCATTGGTATCTCGTCCTGTTCTTCTTCTTCTTGGGCTTATGATTACCAGTCCTTGAAGAGGAAGAGCTGTTATCCCCACTATCAGGGTCATCTTCCGGTTGAGCCGTGGCGGAATCAACATTAGATGCACAAATTGTCATCCGAGACCTTGTGTGTGGTGGAGAAGGAGAGGAGATATCTTCATCATCATCACAACCAATGTTGCTCACTGCTTGTTCATCTCTTCTGATCCAAAAGAAAGGGTAGGGTCAGCTTGCAAAGTATGATCCAAAGAATGAATTTGTTGGTCGGCCAGAGTTTGGAATCTGTCAGAGGTAGGGGCTGACCGAGACCAGAGTTGGCCATGAGTAGGCACAGACCATGTGTTAATAGCTGCAGTTTTCAAGGGAGAGGGTTGGTGGTTGGTTCCCAACTTGCTGCTTCTGGTTATAGGGCCAAGCCGAGAAGCAATCTAGGAAGGAAGGGTCGTTGCCCGAGTCTTCAAAGAATTGGTTTTTGCTGTGGAGGAGGGAGGCAAGGCTTTGGGAAGAAGCTACTGTACACCTACTGGAATGTTTCTGTTAGTTGAATGGGGTAGAGGAAGTTTACCAACAGTAGAAGGTTTCAACTGGTCAGGTTCCAAACCATGGGAGATAATCAACACCAAGGGTAAAACCTGCCTAAAATTATCCTACGTAGAGGAAGGTGGCCGAGAGTTTTATACACTCGGAGAGTCCACATCAGCCTTTTGTACACTTGGAGAGGCTGGAAAGATCCCCACTTGAGCTGGAGGCCGAGAGTTAATGGATAGATTTGCACCAGCCTGAATAGAATCTGTCTTGGCAGTGATCTCGTGTGCCTGACCTTATAGCTGATCCTGCATCCTATCAACCTCTTAGACTTGAGTAGCGATTGTATGCACAACACCTCACTGGACAAGTGGCAATAAGTCGTCCAAGATTTGGTCTTGTTCTTGTCGAATATGAACTTGCTTTGAAGCTCTCCTTCTGCGGTCATTTTTGCTTCTAATGTGTTGCCATTCTCCATCATTACGCTGAGGGAGTTTTCAAGGGGTTTAGTGGAAGGAATTCGAGGGCCGGTTGCACATGGGAAACCTTGTGTACCCAACTTATGCTCATAGATGTGGCAAGCATCACATGTCAATGGGTTCCATTCATATTCCACTCCAACCAGGATTACTTCTCCATCCCATTCAATTTTTATCGATTGGAGGCGGTGTTAGGTGGCCCTAATCTCTATACAAACCCAAGCAAAAGAATGACGTTGCATATTTTCCGCCAACGTATCAATATAAAGTGGGTTGCCAAGTGCACTCGCAATGCCACTAATATATCATAGGAACTCCAACAAGAGATCGAGATGTCTGTGAGCCGAACCCAAATAGTTAAGGTATTGTGTTCTCCTTTCCTTAGCTTTAGGTTGGGATGCCACTGTTGCAACATCATTGTACTGTTCTGGATTAATATACGACCCATTTCCAATACTTTCCTCCTGAAAACCTCATCCAGAATACGGATGAGGTAATATCCTTTTCCATGTTGTTGTATATCAACTACATGGTGCACCCACGTCTTCTTAATGGCTTATATTGTCCACTTGAAATAGATTTTCTTCCCAAGAAAGTGGCCAACAATACACTCCCTAAGTAAGGGACTTTCAAACTGCAGAACTTCTTGTGATATTTGAATAAGTGGTTCTCCATCTACCATCGGTGGGGCAACATAAGAGAGAGGGTAGCCTTTAGTAAGAACTATAGCAACATTGGCCCAGATTGAGGTTGAGCACCCCGTTGCCGAGAGGTAGAGGGCTGTAAAGTCCCTTTTTGAGGGCCAGCAGGTGGATTGGACGGCCGAGACCTCCTGCTTCTAGATCTATTGAGGTTTCGGTTTCCTTTCTCTGCATTCTCAGCCCCCGTTTTAGAAGGACCAACAGCTGAGTCGAGTTGGAAGTGGCCTTTTTGTACATTGGACGATGTGAGCCTCTGAACAGATCATCCCCTACTCCTATTACGCCTAGAATCGTGGCTGATTGCTCTATGGCCAGAATTTCCATTAGAGTTGAGGAGCGAGACAATAAGGGTACCAACCTTGACAGAGGAATCATTAGGAGCCACAGTTTGCAAGGTCTCCTTACTTAGCAGTTTTTCCCCTATCACCGGGGGGACCAACAAACAATTCATCAACAGTATTAATAAAATAACTATCCTTAACCACAAAATTACCAACAACCATTCCTCCCTCAGCTTGTATAGCCTCCTTACTAACCATGACGGCTTTTCCTTTATCACCAGTGGGACCAATAAATAACCCTCCATCATAATTGCTAAAAGGATTATCCCTGTCAATAGGGTTACCAATCATTTCACTAGCAGCAGTATTTACTTCACACAACTGGTGGTTAGCAGGAAAAATGGAGGGGACAACTTCAATGCTCTAAGATGGAGCAATAGACTCATGGATAGAGGAAGGGAGTGACTCTATAAGAGAAACCATGCAGATGGGTGGATCAAGTTGAAGGGCTAACAGACCCCCCTGCGAATCTAACTCTTGCACAGATGGTGTATCCATAGATCAATTCATCACCATTCAACAGAGGACTCTATTGAAACAAACAGCTCAGCCAGTTACCCAACTACCACCAATATGTCAATACAACCCAATAGAGAATAGCACACTAACTCCCTCCAACTAAACCACCATCTTCCACCCAAAGAGCTATCTACCAGTCAATCCAACTAGCCTCCAACCGACAGTCCAGGCAGGGGAGCAGCATACAGTTGAAAATAGAAGATCAATGGTACTTACAGGTAAAGAAGAAGGCTCTCGGTGTTGGTTAGTATCTACAAAAACCGCCGACGAGCAGTAGAATCACCAACGTCAGAAAAAGGCTCTGCCGTTCGAAGGGTAAAGGAATGTGGAAATCGACGGGGGAAGGAGACAAAGGACGTCAAGGTGATGTTATATGCAAATGGAACCTTCAACACTAGCTAGAAAAGGCAGATTCAGCGGAGGATGACCCTCGAAGGAAAAACCCTAAAATCGTTGAAGGAGCACCACCACTCGAAAGATCGATCGCCTGAAGTAATTGTTGTGGGAATGTGAAATAGAAGGACCAGCCGACTTTAGTTGCAGAGGGGATGGCCGTCGGTGTTGACCAGAACATCCGGAAATCGCCACAGATCTAGCTTTGACCAGAAACCTAAAAGTTTTTGCAAGAGCTCCACCACTTCAATGATCGATCGCTTGGAGAAATTATTGTGGGGATGTGATATAAGAGGACTAGCCGACCCTGGATACAGAGGGGAAATCCGACGGCAGTGGCCGAAACAGCCGGAAACCGCCACAGATCTAGCTTCAAAAAGAAACAGCCTCGTGAGCTTAGTTGTGCAAATTCTTCCTCGAGAAAAAACGATAGAGGAAATCCATCGGAGGGATGAAGGGAGGGGAGTTGCATGCCTCGATCTGGAGTTTCAGTCAAATTGGCTATCGAAGGAGGCCGGAAAACGGCCGGGATCGAGTAGATAGCTCATTCGTTGTCCATGGCTGAAACGGGGGAGAGTGCTCGGGTGTGTGTATTCCACGCATGAGAAACCTGACGGAAATGTAAAGTTGTATGCTTTCGCAGTTGTTTTTTTTTTTTTTTTGCTAAGTTAAGCTTTTATATACTTTTTAGATTGCTATATACAAGTATGAACCAGACACAAAAATCATGAACCGATGTTGACAGCGCAGTGCCAAAATGGGTTTAAAGGTGAATCGGTTGTAAAAAACCAAAACGACGTCATATTTCCATTACCAACGGTCCATCGAAACTTCAAAGTGTACTCACCGCGAGGTCCAAAATCTTTTTTCAAGTCCAAGAACAAACAACCAGTCTTTTCGAAATCTAGAAGTTAGTCTTCTTCAAGAAAGTGGAATGAATCCACTTACATCACAATGACCCTTTATCTGTAAAAAGAATCCATATATTTTTTAAAGTGAATGCTTTGTTACAGTTGAGTAATCTTCATATCCCTAAGCCACCTTCCTCTTTTGGTAAACATATATCCGCCCACACGACCTTGGCCCCTACAGTCCCTAAGTCAGGACCATTCCAAAGGAACTATCTGGGGATAAGCACGATCATATTCAGAACAGACTTTGGAAGGGTGAAGACAGAAGCCCAATAAACATGAATAGAATGTAGCATCGATTTGATGAGCTGTAAACAGCCAGCGTAGGATAAAAATCTATGAGACCAAGAACGAGTTCTAGCAGTAATTGCATTTACTAATGCATCACAATCAGCCTTACAGATTCTCGAAGAGATGACAAGGACCCCCAGGTAACGAAAAGGTAGTGTACCTTCCTGAAAGTTCAAGCATTCCCGAATGTTGTTTTGTAAAGTAGTTGAACCTCTCGAAAGGAAGATGTCGCTCTTATTAGTGTTCGGCCAAAGTCCCGACCACGAAGAAAATAAGTTCGGCCCATCCTTCAGGAGCCAAATGGTGTGTAGGTCTCATTCCGAAAAAAAAAAAAGCACATCGTCAACAAAGAAAAGATGTGATACACGGCTTAGTTTGCATCTCCAGAAAAACTTGAAGCCTGGCAAAGTAGTCTTGACATGAATAATACGAGAGAACACTTCCATAGCCAAGGTGAATAAGTAAGGGGAAAGAGGATCACCCTATCGAATCCCTCTGGTACTTTTGAAGAATCCATTTAGTTATCCATTAATGGCCCTCGAAAATTTAGGTGTGGAAACACATTCCATGATTAGTTTGATAGTGAAATCCGAAGACTCAAAGGCTTTCCAAACCAATTTTAGGAAGCCCCAGTTCACCGTATCATAGGCCTTGCAAAAATCAACTTTAATAGCACATTTTGGTAGATAAGGCACATGATGGAAGTCAGCAAAAAACTCCTGTGCAAGCATAATGTTTTCACTAATTCTTCTACCTCTGACAAATGTGGTCTGGGAAAGAGAAACAACGAAAGGCAGAATAGAAGCTATTTGGCTAGCCAAAATCTTTGTTATGCATTTGTACACCGCATTGCAACATGTAATAGGCCGAAAATCTTGCATAGCCATGCCATTTAGAGATTTTGGTACAAGAGAGAGTATGGTAGTGTTGGTTTCCTTAAGCAGCTTACTCGTTCTAAAGAAGTCTTTCACTACAAGAATAACGGATGGGCCGGCTATGTCCCAAGAAGTAGTGAAGAACTCAACACTAAAGCCATTGGGACCCGGAGCTTTGCCTTTGGCCAGTGAAAAAAGTGTGGTTTGAATTTCTTCATTAGTGACCATCCAGGAGAGAGATTGTTTTTGGTCTTCATCCAGAGTATGAGCAAGGGGACTAGCCACATCAGAAAGAGGCGACCTAGTGACAATCGGGTGACCATTGAGAAGAGTCTCAAAATGGTTAGCAATGTGCTCTTGAATGAGATTAGGTTCGATCAAAGTATCCCCAGCCGAATCCAATACCAAGAGAATTCGATTCTGGAGTCTTCGCTTATTAACAAAGTGATTGAAATATTTTGTGTTAAGATCACCTTCTTTGAGCCACCCAATTCTCGATTTCAGTCTATAAAATGATTCTTCTTGAAGATGAAGATCAGAGAATATCTGTAGATGTTCTATCTCAGAATCTACTCGATAATGATTGAAAGAGTGAGGTTGTAATGCATCTTGAATGGAGTTGAGAGCTAACCTAGCTTGATGGGTTCGGTTTGAGATGTTAGAGAAACTCCGCCTATTAAGAGCCTTGAGACGGCATTTGAGTAGCTTCTGGCACAAGATATACATAGGATTTCCATCCATGATAGAGTCCTAAACATGAGCTATATCCTTGTAAGAAAGGTGTGTAGTTCAATATAAGAAGAATTTAAATGGCCTCTTAGAAATAGGAGGTGGCAATATTTTAACCACCATGGGAGTGTGATCAAAAATCCCCAAGGGTAAGAAAGTGGCCTCCGAATAAGAATAAGACATAGTCCACTATTCATTACCAGAACACGGTCAATCTTTCTCTGTTTTCATGATAAGCCAGATGAGGTGGCCCAAGTGAAGCTATGTCCGACATAATGAAGATCATCAAGGCTGGAATGATGTAGACAATCCCCAAATTCATCAAAAGCGGGGATCCAAGTGTTTGAGATACTCTATCCATATGATCTCGAAAGGTGTTGAAATCACCCGCCACCATTCACGGCTCTGGGGATTCACTTAACCTAATCAGGTCACCCCAAAGAGGCCTCCTAGCAATAAAAGTGTGATCACCATAGATAATGGAGAAAAGGCAAGAGTTGTTCATTAATATCAATTTATGGCGGGTGTGGATCATCTGAGAAGAGGTTGAGATAACTTGGAGATCGAGATAACTTGGAGATCAATCTCCTAACGATTCCAACCAATCCATATCCTGCCACGAGGAGAGTAGTCATAATTGGCTATCCAACGCCAACCTGATACTGGACCAGTTGAAATTCCTTCAAAAAAAGGCGCCTTAACCTTCGTTTCCAAAAGAACGACACAGGAGAGTCGATTATTTTAAAAAAGATTCCGAGCTTCAGCTTGTCTTAGGGGGTCAGCTAGACCCTTAATATTCCACAGGCCAAAAAACATTTATACACACACACACACACACACACACACACACACACACACACAATGAGGGGATATAAAGAAACAATCTTTTTCTTACTTTCTTCTTCCGAGACTTTGGGTTACCAGTCTTAGGAGAAAAGGGTGAATCATCACTTCGGGTTACCAGTCTTAGGAGAGAAGGGTGTATCATCATCCCCATCAGCCATTCGTTCAATTGGTTGAGGTGGAAATAAGTTGGGATCTCTAGAGAGAGCAAAAACTGTAGCACGAGATCTAGTAATGGGGGGGGGGGGGGAAGGAAAGGATATATACTCCTCGCTGTCACTACCATTGTTGCTCATCGTCTCAATACCATCATCGAAAGTTGAGGAACCACTAGAACCAGATCTAGCCAAAGGAATGGGTTGAGGCTTAACAGCCACCCGATCTGCAAGCTTGATAGGCTTCTAGAGGGTGCCACCGAAAGGAGGTCCAGTGGGGACAGCAACAGTGTCACACCATGCGTCCCTTCGAGCGGGCGAGCATCCCTTCTCTAGATGTTCCTTCCCTATTATCCTTAGGATCAAACGGCGATCAGTGCACTCGTAAAATGAAATGCACACGCGGAAGCGATAAATAAACTCCATACATAAAACTTAACAAAATGACTTAGAATGCAAAAAACACAAGTACTTAACAGTAGTTCTTATAACATTGAACTTCAAACTTAAAACATAGCTAGGGTCATTCCTAAATCATAACATGTCTTATCCCAAGGGGACGTCCGAGGGGAAGAGGTACAACTATTCCTACGCATCCGATTTACTAACATTAGTTGGCTTCTGTTTAGGCTCATCAACCTCAAGTCCAGTGTTGGGGTCCTCCAGCATAATCGTCGAGATGGACGATCTCAGGTGGGTCAGCAACCCATAACGTATCGATAGGTACGACGCTCTCCTCTAAAGGTCCAACAAGGGTGTCTCCATCTTGATACATCCAAGCCTCGTAAGTATGGGGAATGAAGAATTGGCCTCCTTCATCGACCCAGACCATGTTCGTCGTCTTAGTATACACCATACCTTCGCCAATGGTGAACTTCAAAGTCAAGGTCTCAATTTCCATTGGAACTCCAAAATGTCATGACATGGTGATCGGAGTCAAGAAATGTGGTCCCACGAGTGGGTGAGAATAAATCTCAGCAAGTCGAACCTAAACCTAACCTAGGCCATTAGTACCTCCGAACAATCCTATGCATGCAATTCTACTGATCAATGCAAACACGGCAAAAGAATCTAAATAGCATGACAACAAAAACATAATTAACGCATTAGTTCGCATTTCTCAATGCCCACGTACCATGTATCAAGCAAACATAATTGAGTAGATCCACGTAATAACGCCTCAGGTCACAATCCCGCGTTTAACGCATCAGGATAAGTCCAAACCTCACGTACCACACATCAAGGTCAAATGTGTGCACAAATACTCATAACTCAATCAATCAATGGCCAATCCAATGAGTTACACATTTCATCACTCAAGGAGCAAAATTCGGCCTTTTCGCCTCAATTCCCAAAGTTGGACCGCATGCCACAACTCAACCATTTATCAATTTATGAAACTTCATGATCGAGTATAATGAGCATAAATAGTGCGACAAGCCATTACTTTCAAGAATCACGCATGGTCAAATACAATGAGTATGATTAATCAATTTAGTCGTTCAATTCGCTAATTAACCAATCGTGACCTAACTTAACAGGGCATAACAACCAAAACAATCATCGACTTCACAATTAGCAAGTCAAGGCCAAATGACATTAGGGTCCAATCGGCATTTTAAGGCAACAAATTCATCTTGACTAGTCATGGTTGACTTGTGTCACTCTCGACACAATTCACTTATCCAATCCTCAATTTCAATGCAACGCCGAAACACATGGGGCTTCAATTAACAATTTCAACATTTCAATCAAGCAATCTTATACCACAACTTCATACTTGACAATCATCGGACTAATTAGTCGCTAAGCATGTTCATTGATTATGATCGAACATTTCGACCTCCAATTGAATCTAAGCACTCAATTTGATCAATTTATGCTAGAACCATCCAATCTTGTGCATGGCCATCCCTAGATCATGCATGTTCAGCCTTGAAATAGCATGATTTAAACATATCATCAAATATTTTGGCCCAAGACAAATCATCATAAATCCAACCCCTCAAGTCAGATTCGGTTCCCCAACGATACTCCTCAAATCAGTCTACTAAACCATCATAATTCAATTCTAACATGAACATTAGAACCTAAAGTCCTGGTAAAGGTTTAGGAACAACTTACCAACAGTTTCAAGTGGTGAAATCAACCCAATGAAGTTGGCAAGCTCACGGTCGCGAAATGGGCAGAATAGGGCTGATTTTGTTCCAAGAAAACACACAAAAGCCTCTTAAACCTCTCTAAACTTCAGCCATAAGCTTCCCAACACACTAAGCCAGGTTTATGAGGTTATCTTAACATGAACAAGTCAAAAACGCCAGAAAGATAGGGCTGCAAACCCACGACTAGAACTGGTCCTAATGGTTCCAACGGGCGACGTAAGCTCCCGGTAGTTCATGGTGATGGCGGCGTGAGGTGGTGGGGTCAGTGGTGGCTCACGGTTGGGCAAAACAAGAATAAGATGAAGAAGAGTGACGTCGGCTAGGAAGGAACCGAGAGAGAGAGAGAGATGGCTTGAGAGGAAAATGAAAGTAAGAGTGAGATGGAGAAGGGGAGTGAAGTGAGAGTTTGTTCTTCCAAAAATTCAAAAGGGAGGGGACCCCTACCTAGTCTTGGTAAAATAGCCTTTATTGGTAAGGAAAAGGTGGAACTTGTCTAATGCTTTTCATCCACAAAAGAGGGCCCCTGCCCAAAGATTCGAATCTCTTGTCCTTTCCTTCATAAATTCAAGAAGCCAAATACCATTATGTCCTTATAATTTCGGCCAAGGAGAGGGAAGGTGAAAAGACTATCTTGCCCTTGGCTCAATCTAAAGGAACCAGTATAATCCTAAGGGCAAAAGGGTAATTTCCACTTTCCTAATTCCTATGGGGCGAACCACAATTTTGATCGCATCGGATGAGGCTATGTTCAATTTATTACCTTTGAAATTATCGAATATCCGATGTCCCATCCCGGAGTAATTCGTGGCTAAAATCGATCGATTATACTTCCAGTTTATTTCAAACTAACGGGCGACTCTCAAGAATTACACATATTGTCCGTGATCCAATTGTATGACACTGTCAAATCATTGTAAGACTAATCTTTCATCAGCCTACAATACCTTAAAATTTTCCTTTGACAATCCTTATGGTCAAAATGCCAATCAATAATTGAGTTCTTTTGGCCTACATACTTAAATTCTAGTTAGTCTCTCTCCATCGATTAGTCATCTCAAGAGTAGCGAACTCTGAGTGAGATTTAATTAAAGCGCACCGTCGAGGTATCTCATCCATTCATACTTTGAGAAAGGGTCAGATTTCAGAATGTCACAAACAGCATGAGTCGAAGAAGCCCTTCCTCTTGTTGGAATTGAGGAGATTGCTTGATTGTGAGGCTCTTCCAGGTTCTAATTTGCAGCAACAGGGGATGATCCAAGTCCACTTGGCTTCTAAGCAGCAGTAGAGGGGCCTACTGGAACAGAGGAGGTTGTTGGATTGTGGAGCTGTTCTAGGTTCTGATTCACAACAGCTGGGGAAGATCTAAGTGCACTCGGCTTCTGAGCAGCAGTAGAGGAGGTTCCCGGTCCACTCGATTTCAAAACTTGTAGATGAGCCAGCAGCAGCAGGGGAGGTGACAGGCTCCTCCAGAAACTATGTCGTAGCTAAAGGGGGCTGATTTATTCTAGTCCCATTGTTTAGACTACTCTTCTTTCTCCGGAATGGTTGCCATTCACCTTCAATATTGAAGTTGTTTGGACGGCTTGTTTCTTCCACGATAGAGGGCTTAATAGCAACTGCACAAGGGCAACCAGCCATACCACTTTTGTGGCTCAAAACAAGCAAGTGTTACACACAAGCGGGCTTCATTCATACTCCACCCCTTGTGTCAGGCCCTGCGTCCCTCCGAGTGAGCGAGCATCCCTTCTATGGATGTTTCTTCGCAATTATCCTCAGGATCGAACGGCAATTGGTGCATTCGCGGAATGAAATGCACACGCGGAAGCAATAAATAAACTCCAAACATAAAACTCAACATGAAATGAACATGCGGAAGCAATAAATAAACCATTTATCAATTTATGTTACTTCATGATTGAGTATAATGAGCATAAATAAGGCAACAAGCCATTACTCTTAGGAATCACGCATGGTCAAATACAATGAGTATGATCAATTTATTTAGTCGTTCAATTCACTAATTAACCATTCGTGGCCTAACTTAACAAAGCATAACAATCAATCCAATCATCGACTTCACAATTAGCAAGTCAAGGCCGAATGACATTAGGGTCCAATCGGCATTTAAAGCAACAAAATCATCTTGACTAGTCATGGTTGACTTTTGTCATCCTCGGCACAATTCACTTATCCAATCCCCAATTTCAATGCAACGCCGAAAAACATGGGGGTTCAATTAACAACTTCGACATTTCAATCAAGCAATCTTATACCACAACTTCATACTTGACAATCATCGGACTAATTAGTTGCTAAGCATGTTCATTGATTATGATTGAACATTTTGGCCTCCAATTGAATATAAGCACTCAATTTGATCAATTTATGCTAGAACCATCCAATCTTGTGCACGGCCATCCCTAGATCATGCATGTTCAGCCTTGAAATAGCATGATTTAAACATATCATCAAATATTTTGGCCCAAGACAAATCATCACAAATCCGACCACTCAAGTCAGATTCAGTTCTCCAATAATACTCCTCAAATCAGTCCACTAAACCATCATAAGCCAATTCTAACATGAACATTAACAACCTAAAGTCCTAGTAAAGGTTTAGGAATAACTTATTAAGAGTTTCAAGTGGTGAAATCAACCCAATGAAGAAGGGAAGCTCACAGTCGAGAAATGGGCAGAATAGGGTTGATTCGGTTCCAAGAAAACACACCAAAGATTAGTCACTTAAACCCTCTTAAATCGCTCTAAACTTCAACCATAAGCTTCCCAACACACTAAGCTAGGTTTAAGAGGTTATCTTACCATGAACAAGTGAAAAACGCTGGAAATATAGGGCTGCAAACCAACGATCAGAACTGGTCCTAACGGTTACAACGGGCGACATCGGCTCCTGGCGGTTCATGGTGATGGCGGCGTGAGGTGGTGGCGCCGGTGGTGGCTCACGATTGGGCAAAACAAGAATAAGACGAAGAAGAAGTGGCGTCCGCTAGGGAGGGACCAAGAGAGAGAGAGATGGCTTGAGAGGAAAATGAAAGTAAGAGTGAGATGGAGAAGGGGAGTGAAGTGAGAGTTTGTTCTTCCAAAAATTCAAAAGGGAGGGGACCCCTACCTGGTCTTGGTAGAATAGCCTTTATTGGTGAGGAAAATGTGGAACTTGTCTAATGCTTCTCATCCACAAAAGAGGGCCCCTACCCAAAGATTCAAATCCCTTTTCCTTTCCTTCATATATTCAAGAAGCCAAATACCATTGTGTCCTTATAATTTCGGCCAAGGGGAGGGAAGGTCAAAAGATTTTCTTGCCCTTGGCTCAATCTAAAGGAACTAGTTTAATCCTATGGGGAAAAAGGGTAATTTCCACTTTCCTAATTCCTATGGGGCGAACCACAAATTTAATCGCGTCCGATGAGGCGATGTTCAATTTAATACTTTTGAAATTATCGAATATCTGACGCCCCCAACTCAGAGTGCAATTCGTGGCTAAAATTGATCGATTGTACTTTCAGTGTATCTCAAACTAACGGGCGGCTCTCAAGAGTTACGCGTATCGACCCGTGATCCAATTGTATGACACTGGCAAATCATTGTAAAACTAATCTTTCATCGTCCTATAATACCTTAAAATTTTACTTTGACAATCCTCATGGTCAAGATGCAAATCAATGATTGAGTTCTTTTGGCCCTCGTACTTAAATTCTAGTTAGACTCTCTCCATCGGTTAGTCATCTCAAGAGTAGCCAACTCTGAGTGAGATTTAATTAAAGCGCACCGACGAGATATCTCATCCATTCATACTTGGAGAAAGGGTTGGATTTCAGAATGTTATAGCTGATTTCATGCCTTATCTTCATTAATCACTTGTTGATTTGAAGGTCAATCAATTACATATCAATTAATCGTTGATTGGAGTTGTTTCCTTTACAATTAGAAGATTTTTTAGGGTTGTTATTGGCTGTTCAAGTCTTGTCGACGAGATTATTGTCTTTATTTCCCTTTTGCTTTGTCTTAGTCTCTCCATAAATAGAGAGGTCTTCTCCATTGTAATATAGACTTGATGAATGAATGTGAGTTCCTCTTTGTGAGTTGAATTGTTTTATTTTGATTTCTTTAACCTTGGAAATTGAATTCTTCCTCGGCGGTGAAACCAAAGGCCCTTTAGCCTTGGTTGGTGGTTTTCCTTTAAACCTTGTTTGTGAGCTTCTATCCTAAATCTCGATTTTGATTCTTAGTTGGTGGTGATTCCCTTAGGCCTTGATCTGATCTTTCATTTTCCATCCTCACATATTCGGTTCAATCCCCTTTTCATTCAAAAATCATACAAAACACACTTGCCCGCCTCACCACACATCGCAAGGCCCACTCTCATCCAAAATGACGTTAAAAAAAAGGCTCTCTACAACCTGGCCTAACTCGGCCTGGTGGGGAAGGGACGTCTTGCAGTAATAGCAGGCAGAGACCTAAAGCTAGACCACCAAACCCACCACAAACTTGGGCTAGTGTGGCCAAGGTGTTAACTAAAGGATACAACATTTCTGATATAGCTTCGGTAAAAGAAAATGGGAAGACACGTGTGGTTATTACTCCGGATGATGTGGCAAATGAGAATCCATTCTTGAAAGAATGCATTGGGTGGCAATTCATAGGGAAGAAGATATACTTTAAGATCACTAGGAAAGCCATTAAGAAAACTTGGGGTAACCAAGTTGCTGACATTCGATTACATGAAAACGGATATTACTTCATTCATATACCGGATGATGGGTTTAGAAGGAAAGTGTTGGAAATGGGGTTTATTTCTATCTTGAATAGCACGATGATGATCCAACCATGGCATCCAAAACTGAGACTCAAGAAAGATATGCATGATACACTACCGGTGTGGGTTAGATTGAGGGATGTCCCTTTTTCTCTTTGGAATTCCTCTGGAATAGCGAGTGCAGAAATTAGGGCTGCACAGCCTCACCCTAAAGTGGTAGAAATCGTATGGGATGCGGAGGTGATTAATGTTGGGGTAGAGTTCGAGTGGAACCCTCGAGCTTGTGATTCATGCAGGGTGTATTGACATAAAAAGGGCACATAAGGCTTTCCTATGCTCTTCCTACTGCTATTCACTTGGCCAAGGAGTCGGCCTCAAACCAAGGTAAACAAGGTGATTGGCAACAAGTAAGAGGAAGAAGAAGAAGAGGGACTGAACAGCCTCCCCAAGAAGGATTAGCAGCTAGCTCTCAAATAGCTGCTTAGGCCTCAAAAATGGCCTCTTCAGGTTTGCAAATTGCTACAGATTAGGTCTCAAGCCAACCTAACTTGGCTGCAAATCTGGTCACCTCTTGGCAAGAGGTGGCTCCTCCTTTGCCTAGTTTTAGACCATTTCCGGACAAGACTTCGGAGGTTCATACCGGTGACCAAACGACTGTCATTGCTGTGACTGACTGTTTTCTAAGCAAGCAGAGGAAGTTCTAAGAAGGGAACACCAAGTTTTTGAAAATACACAAACTATTCCAAGTCCGGCGCATCCTCAACCTGCTGTATAGAGTCTGACCTTGTTGCCCATACAGCATCCACTAATGCACCTGTCCTTAATAGAGAGTTTTCATACCCTGTTCCCTTGCAGGTTTCCTTTCGGCAACCTTGAGAATAGCCTCCAGGCTGTGTTGTTCACCTCCCCAAGATTACTACACCCACCTCAAAAGTGGAATCTGATGCTGATGGCACTCGGCCAGCACTTTACCATGGCCAGCTCAGGTCTCGATTAGTCCTTGCTACTGAGAGACCTCAAGACCTTGCAAACCAATAGCTTACTTCCATGGCATATTCTCGGCAAGCATACTCTTTTTCCTCTTTCGGATCAGAAAATGGTGATGCAGAGTAATGTTGGTAGTGATATTGGCCGTGATGAGGAGATCTCTTCCCCCTCCCTAGAGCAGCGCCTCACTAGATCTTGGCCGACGGTTTGTGCACTTAAGGAAGACTCTAGTAATACCCAACCAGATGATAACTCATTAGAGGGGAAAACAACCATTCTTCCTCTAAGACTAGCAATCAGAGAGCCAAGAGGAAGAAGCCTAGGAGGAAAAATTGGTGACTCTCCCCCTTTTTTCGTAAATATATTTTTTGGCAGTTGGAATATTAGAGGTCTTGGTGACTCCCTCAAACAAGCTAAAATACGGGCCCTTGCTAGGGATAACCCGTCTTTCATGTATTGGAATTGTGGAGACAAAGATTAAAGCGGTTATGTTTGTCAATATTTCTAGTAGCTTGATACCAGGTTGGTGATGGTTAGCCAACTATGATTATTCACCTAAAGGCAGAATATGGATTGGTCGGGATCCCCAAGAAATTGAAATGTCGACTCTCTCATGCTCAGCTCAAATGATCCATACTCGGCCTCACATGACTGCTTTGGACAAAACCTGCCTTTTTTCTATTGTTTATGGGTACCACACCTTTGTTGCTAGAAGGTGTCTATGGATTGATCTTATTCACCGTAGTGATTGCCAGGAACCATGGGTTGTTGCTGGTGATTTTAATGCCATACGACACCAATGAGACAGAATGGGAAGCTCTACTATATGGATCCCAGCCTTTGATGAGTTTGGAGATTTTCTAGCTCAGCCAGGACTTGATGATTTCCGATATATAGTCCACCGGTTCACTTGGTCTACCTCGTATGGAGAATCAAGGAAACAATGCAAGATCAATCGTGTTCTAGTTAACGAACACGGGAGTCACTTTTTATCCTATCTAAGGCTACATTTTTTGCCCTGGGGATTTCTAACCATACCCCCATGGTGGTCAAGATAATGCCTCCGCTCGTACCAAAGAAGCCATTCAAGTTCTTCAAGTTTGGGCTACTTCTTTTGATGGTAATATGATGTTCCTTGTATGCAGTAGACTCAATCTTCTAAAGTGCCGACTCAAACACCTGAATAGGAGCACCTTCTCAGACATTGCAAATCGCACTGAACAAGCTAGGTTATCTCTTACTACGACATTGGACGCCGTAGAGCATGATCCTACAAACCAACTTCTGGTTGATCAGGAAGCGGAGCATCTTGTGGCCTTCTCTACCTTACGGCTCCAGGAGGAATCCTTCTATAGACAAAAATCCAGGATCAAATGGCTAAAGGAGGGTGACCTCAATACTAGATACTATCATCACTTTGTCAACTAGAGAAGACTCCATAACCATATCCTCTCTATTTTTGACTTGGAGGGTGAGATTTTAACTGAGCCAATTCAGGATCGGTTACATATAGTCAACCATTTCTCATATTTGCTAAATTGATGACCTCACTGCTAGATATCTCTCATATTCGAGACTTCATTGGGACAACACTTGATGATGATCAAGTAGAACTCTTATCTCAGTCGATAACGGATGAGGAAATCTGGACCACACTCTTCTCATTGGCCAGGAATAAAGCACCCGGCCTCGATGGCTTCAGTGTCGAATTCTTCATTTCTTCTTGGGATGTGGTTGGTCCTTCGATTACATTGGCTATCAAGGAGTTCTTTAGGACTGGTTGGCTATTAAAAGAAGTCAATACGACAATCCTAATTATGGTTCCTAAGACTCCCAATGCATTGGCTATGCATGATTTTCAGCCTATCGCATGTTGTAACACAATCTATAAGTGCATCACCAAAATTCTCGCCAACCAGATCACATCGACGTTGCCATTTATTTATCTCTCCATCTCAAGCGGCTTTTGTTAGAGAGAGACGGATAAGTGATAATATCATGCTTGCTCAGGAGTTGTTTGTAGGCTTCCATCACGAGCCTTACCTTCCTAAATGTGCTATTAAGGTGGACTTCCGCAGAGCATACGATACGGTGGACTGGAGCTTTTTGGAGCTTGTACTAAATGCATTTAAGTTCCCAGGCTTCATGGTCAAGTTAATAATGGAATGTATCTCAATCCAAAGTTCTCTATTGCCATCAATGGAGAGCTCCATGGTTTCTTTTCTAGCACAAGAGGCTTTAGACAATGGGACCCACTTTCCCCATGTCTCTTTACTCTGGTCATGGAGGTTTTATCTCCCATTCTACATACTAAAACATACCAACCATGGTTTAAGTTCTTCTGGCGATGCAAGCAAACTCGACTCTCCCACTTATTCTTTGCAGATGATGTGGTCTTATTCGCTGAAGGAAGTATACCCATCATCTAGCTACTCAAGGAAGGTCTTAACCTATTCTCTAACTGGTCCGGTATGAAGCCGAATCCAAATAAGAGTGAATATTTTTTGTCGTGTGGCTCCATCAGGGTAAAGGGAGAAATTCGGCAATTCCTAGACTTCCAAGAAGGTATCCTTCCCTTTCGGTACCTGGGGGTTCCTATCATTGCATCGAGACTTGGTAAGTCTGATTGTGATGTTTTGGTAAACGCCATTACTGCAAGAGCACGATCTTAGGCCCAAAGATATTTATCTTATGCTGGACGTCTGCAGCTCTTGAAATCTGTACTACACTCTATTCAGGTATATTGGGCTCTTCACGTTACCAAAATATGTCTTGAAGAGAATTAAACTCATCCTCAGACAATTCCTCTAGAAAGGCCCATACTTAGGCGTTGGTGGGCCGAAAGTCTCTTGGGCAGATATTTGTCTTCCTAAGAAGGAAGGTGGCTTAGGGATTTGTCGGCTTGACGATTGTAATAAAAAACTCATTTGGATCTTATTCACAAACAAAGAGTCCTTGTGGTGCAAGTGGATTCCCTCAACTTTCTTGAAGAACATCAGATTCTAGATAGCCAAAAGACCCACCATTTGCTCATGAGCATGGAACAAAATTATGGATCTAGGGCCAGACTTTCACCTACAGTTCAAGTGGCACATTGACAATGGACATTCCACATCATTCTAGTTCGATTATTGGCATGAGGCGCCCCCTACACTTGACCTATGAGGTTGGCGACATATATCGATCTAGAATCCCACGTAGTGTCTCGGTACGTATCACCTATGCTACTTCACTGCTCGCTCTACTAGGGCCGGTTACTAGTTTCCTGGAAACTAGAGATGACAAACTCAGATGGATAGGCCATAACTTTGGAGAATTCTCTGTCACTTCAGCTTGGGATCATATTAGACGCAAAGGCCGACATGTTTCTTGGCACTCCTTTATATGGGATAATGCAGTTATTCCTCGAGATGCATTCATTATGTGGATGGCTTCGCATAACCGGCTACCTACTCAGGTTTTATTATTACAATATCATAGAATTGATGGTGGAACTTGTGCCTTTCGCCACTCTAGACCTGACTCGGTCAATCACCTATTCTTTAGTTGTTCCATCACTAGCAACCTTGCATCCATATAGGCATCCGGGTATAATTTGAATTGGCAGAATTGTTTGTGGGAAGATCACATTCGATGGGCTAAGCAAAATATTAGTGGCCAGTCGATTTGCCACAGTATTACTAGATTTCCTTTGGTGCTCTATGCCATATCATTTGGATTGAGAGAAACAACATTCTTTTTCGTACCAAGCCTTTATTCGTACCGGCAATGATCTTGTACCAAACTAAGAAGGTCCAAGACAAAGGCTATTTCAATAGGTGGTGTTCGAGACCACCCCTGCAATAAGAGACTCCAAAGTAATTGGGGGCATCTCTTCCACAATCTTCGATGAGATTCAACAAAATGCATAGTTACTACACCATCTTTATGGAGCTCTCTCACCTACCATATATTGCTGGTCACTTGTGCTATAGGTCCTCCAAAATTTATAGATCTACTACTACATATGGAGCAAGTCTCAGTCTACTTTAGCGCCGAGAGCGGGGCAGCAACTGTCAATCCCTACCCTATATATTACTGCTTTCCAATCATGCTGAAGCTTCTGACCGAGAGGTGACCATCATGAGCACACTACCATGGTCGCTTGTCAGTTCACCTACTACTATTTGTGGAGATAACCACATTCTATTTTGGGGCCGAGAGATGGATTGTATTTGTCACTTCCTTCCTGATGCGTATGTGAGGCAGACAAGTGTGTTTTGAATGATTTTTTCGAATGAAAAGGGGATGGAAAATGATACGATTAGATCAAGGCCTAAAGGAAGCACACCACCAGCCAAGAATCAAAATCAAGATTTGGGATAAAAGCTCACTACCAAGGTGTAAAGGAAAACCACCAACCAAGACTAAAGGGCTTTTGGTTTCACCACCGAGAAAGAATCCAATTTTCAAGGTTAAAGGAACCAAGATTAAACAATTCAACTCACAAAGAAGAACTCTCATTCCTTCATTGGATTTGTATTACAATGGAGAAGACCTCTCTATTTATAGAGAGACTAAGACAAAGCAAAAGGGAAATAAAGATAATGATCTCGTCCACCAGCCTTGAACAACCAATAACGACCCTAAAAGATCTTCTGATTATAAAGAAAACAACTATAATTGATATATAATTGATTGGCCTTCAAATCGGCTAGTAATCAATCAATGCAAGGCTTGAAATCAGCAATCAATCACATTTGATTGATCATCGGATGAGCAATTGATCAAGATAAGGCTTGAAATCATTAATCAATCACATCTTCATTGATTGATCATCAAATTGGCAATCAATCACTTGAATATGCCTTTCAATCTTCATTCAATCGGTTAGCACTCATTCTAGTGAATCGCCATGGAATCAACAGAAATCAATCTGGTGAAGTGTTATCTTATTGGAAAGGAAAGAAATGAAACTTTACTATCGATAATCCTAATCGATAGTCTACGGGTAGACACGATCCACTGAAGCAAGTTGTGACCAAAATAAGCCTTGGTTTGAACAAATAATGATTGTGCATAACTTGCGAATGGAATCAAAGATTGCTCATTAACACCAAGCGTATCATTAGTGACAACATCGGATGCTACCGCATCATTCTCCCTAGGTTGCTTGAGATTTGACTTCAAATCTGGTAGGTCTTCATCCTCCAAGTAAGGAGATAGATCTCCTACATTAAAATTAGATGAAATCCCAAACTCTCCAGGAAGTTCAATTTTATATGCATTATCGCCAATTCTCTCCAGAACTTTAAATGGACCATCGGCTCTCGGCATTAGCTTGTTCTTTCACTTGGCTAGAAATCTTTCCTTCCTTAGATGTATCCACACAAGATCACCTGATTGAAAATGAGCATTCTTTATATGCCAATTAGCTTTCTTTTTGTAAGACTCGCTGGCCCTTTCAATCTTGAAATGAATCTGCTCATGAAATTTCTTCATCACTTGAGCTCTTTCTTTGCCGTCGAAGTTAACTTGAGAATTGGACGGAATTGGGATCATGCATTCACCTTCCTCAACTTTCATTTCAATGCCATAAACACATGCATTGAATGATCGTCCTCAATACTCGCCACAACACATTCGTTTTCAGATTAGTTCTTATCCATGGAAGTTTTCTAATTCCACAAATGACCATCTCACAGATCAATTGTCTATGTTCAACCATATATCTCAAGGCCACAATCGATTTTTTACCCATAAGCAATCCTATATTAACCTCAAGCACATTCACAACCTCAAATCCATGCTTATGACTCCTCAATTTTTGCTTGCTTCCTTGTGAACCTCAGTCACATCATCACCCAAGATCATCAATTAAAATCGATACTATAACCATTAAAGCGCAACACAAGTTCAAGCCTATAATTCTCGAGATTCAACAATCAATACTTAAATCTTAAGGGTCTCACTATCTAATCGTCCTCAAGTCATCAATCCTTATCACTCCAAGTCTCAATTAGATTGGATCGAGCCGACCTTGCTCTAATACCATTTAAGCGGGGATGTCAGGCCCCAAGCCCGATGGGCACGCGAGCATCCCACCTTCACCATTACCTTTAATGAACTCTTAGGATCCAATGACCAATAACTTACAACTCTATATGAAGCATGCATGCGAAAGCGAGGCCAACTCCATTACAAATAAAGCAACACATGATGACTTAGGACAAAAGGGTACACCTTTCATAAAGGTCAATCATACTTCAGAGGTTACAAATCCAAATCACCAAGAATATCATTTTTCAACCCTAAGGTTACAAAAGAGTAATCTTCATTTTCCTCCAATGACTTCTTCAAGTGTCAATCCATGGCAAACTTGGTTTTCTTCATCTGGGACCTAAAAAAAGATGTCCTACAACGGGGTGAGATATATAATCTCAGTAAGTCAAACCTAACCCTAAACTAGGCTGCTAGTACCTCTAGGCGCTTTTGAAAAACGTGGGTATTTTAGTATTAAAATATGTGCATGCTTAAAACAAGGTACTTGTCAAAACCTAGCATTTTAATACTTCAAATTGACATGACTCAATCACAAATCATGGCAAAAATCTGAGCTTTGTACGGTGGTAGGGTTTTCAATTAAAAGCAAGCACTCGACGCCATCTCAAAAACATTAGGCAACTTTCACTTATTTCTCAAAAGTATCACTCCTTGAAATTTCCAGAAAACACATTCTTTTCTCTCACGCTCCTTTCTAGGCCATTTTCAAATCATGAGGTAAATTTCCAAACATGAGGCATAAATAATTTTTCACAAAATCATTCTTGATTTTTCCGAAAAACAGTCTTCCATAACCGTCCATCCTGGGCCGCCCACTTTGGGGCTGCAAGATTATTCGGTCTCCATATGACCTGTCGGTCCATATGAGAATCTCGCATCCAGACCTAGAGATGATTCGGTCATCATACGACTCTCGACGCCCATTTTCAATCGAGATGAATCGTGTCAGTATGGGACTCTCTAGTAGCACGACCTCGTCAGATCAAATGGGAGTAACTCCCTCTCAATACGTTGGCCAAACTATAATTTCTCGGTGATCCCACACGCCAGTGTACTTATAATTTTTCTCGACAATCCCACACGCCATTGGCGATCTCACACGCCAGTGCATATATAATTTCCTCAGAGATCCCACATGCCATTTTATTCATAACAATTTCAATTATAGAAAGCCTCAGATTTTTATTTAAAGAAAACAATTCGTGCCTCAAAATTCATCATTCAAGAACAACTAATGGAATCAAGCAGTTCATCGCCTACTCGAGGCATTCCTTTCAAATGTCTGTCACTGGACACAATACATTTCAAGTCATAACTTTCTCAGTCAAGCACATATAAATTCAAGTAAAGCCTCAGGCAATTCAATGATTACGGAAAATTCATAATTTCAAACTTGACTCAAAATCACATTTTTCACTACTTTCAATCTTGGCTTTCCTTTCAATCAAAACTTTTGGCTTCTCATCTCACGTGCTCAAACAGCCATTAAGGCATACATTCATGGTCAATTAGGGCTTCCCAAACAATCGGTTTTCAATCAAACCCACTAAGGAATGCCAACTCACAAAACTGGACAGATTTGGACTTCCTCGCGCCTCTCGCAAAGTCAGGACATGAAATCATTCAATCGAACTCAAAACTCTGTCATTTAGTAACATAACATCCTAATAAAGGTTTAGGCATAACTTACCAGTACTCTAAGCTGAGAATATCCACTAAATAGGCGACGTAAGTCCTTATTTCAAATCTGTCCAAAATTGGTTCCTAAGCATTTCACCAACATTCATCCATCAAAACTCCTTCAATCCACTTCCAATTTATCCACAAGCTACCCTAATATCTCAAGCAAGGTCTTAAGGAGTCTTACCAAGAATTTGACCAATGAAATTGACCAAAGGACCGCATAATGCATTCGATTCCAAGTCTGTTCAGTATAGGGCAGATTCTATTCTTGGAGAAAATCACATGAAACTAGCCATTAAACACCATTTAAACTTCATTCCAACTATCATACACCTTGCTAACACATGATACTAGGTCTTGGGATAATTCACTAATAATTTTCAAGCCAAATGACGTCTCGGCGGACTCCAAAGTGCCGCAGTTTCCAAACTGGTTCCACAGGACAGGACCCTCAAGGAGTTTAATTATCAAACTACTTCTAAATTAAACCAAACTCCTCCACAAGCTAGTCAACACATAGAGCTAAGTCTTAGGATGACTCACCGGTAATTTCCAAGCAAAACAAAGTCTCAAGGACCCTCAAGGAGTCACGGTTCCAAGTCTGATAGGTGGGGGCAGTTTATGTCCTTTTGAAAATCATGAAAATTCAACCACCAAAACCCATCAAGATCCAACCAAACTTCATGGAAACAAAGTGATATATCTTAGCTAGATTTTAGAGGTGGTCTTACAAAAAATGAAGCCAAAACAAGCCCGGAATTCCAAGATGAAGCTCCTTGGGTCGGTATAGGGTTGGGCAGCGACCTTTCCTCACTCAACGGCTCTACAGGACAAACGAGTGAGCGGATTTTTGTTCATAATGCCTTGTTAGAACGGTAAGAGAAAGATCTTTCTAATGGTGGGTGGCTTGTCTCAATCAGATAAGGGATGAATTTATGGTCGAAACAGTGGAAGTGGTCAGAACTAGGCGAGAGAGAAAAATCCGAGAGAGAGAGTTTGAAGAAGAAGGGATTGCTCAGCCAAAATGGAGGAAAAGGAAGAAGATAGAGTGGCTTATCCTTCAAGCCAAAGGAACAGAGAGAGAGGAATGTGATTGTCACGGCCCGCGCTCCGAACACGAGCACGCGACTCCCTGCAAACAAACCAAAATATCTCTCGTGATCCCAAGATCCTCACATAAGTCAAGAAACGTATTATAAACAAAGTATGCAGAAGCGACCATACAATAACTCCTCCGTACAAACATAAAGTGGGACTTGGATAGCGAGAATACCATAATACAAAATACCTGAAAGTTCATACAAAGCAACTAGATCCGCTAGACAAGGGGTGACGGGGTAAGTACACAAAAAGGATTCATCCTTGACATCCAACAAGAAATAGGGTCAGGATCACCGTCAAAGTATCAACTAGCAAGCCGAGAGCTCTAAGACGAACTATTGGAGTCATCAGTCCCCCTGCCTCCTCCGTGGGTGCGTACTCCGAGAAGGTCTCCGAGCGAACCTTTACAGTATCCTCCATGGTCTCCTCAACAGACAGCTGCACCATGTATTCCTCTGTAGCCTCGGCCACTATGACCTCCTCCTTAGTATTCTCTGGGGACAGGGTCCTCTCAAGTCCATTCATCAAGCCAGCAACTAACCCCTCAGCTTGCTCTAAATCCCGAGTGGGATGACCCCAATTAGGGACGACTCCTTGGGGTACATTAGCGAGCTTCAACGGCCCTGTAGAAACATCTCCAACTTTCTGGAACCAAGCCTCATACCTCTGCGGCTTCCAGCTAGTACTACCCTCGTCTGCCCACACCACTATACATTTTTTAACATAAATAATCCCCTGCCCTTCAGAAAACTCAGCAAAATAAATGGACATCTCCTTAAGATCTCCAAACCTGATAGGCCACATCTTCAGGACCCAGTTTCTATAAAAAGGGGGTCCCTAACGGGGTGAGATACACATCTCAGTAAGGTGCGTCCTAACCCTAGGTTAGGCCAACAGTTCACTCAGGCAGTCATAAACATCAGCGTTTCATGCAAACAAACACATGAGACATTCAATTATCAACAATCATGCAGATGTCAAATAGGCAGTCATGGCATCACAACACATCACTAAGATCATGCACACACCGCCACGCCTCACCACTACTTCCACCCTTCATATTTGTCTCATTCTCATGCCCACGTTTAGAACGCATCCAGCTCGGTCCGCATAAACGCATCAGACCGTCATTAACAACCTGCGTAAACGCATCAAGTTTCAATGTTACTCTAGGCTAGTGTCGACACATCACAACTCCGTCCCGCGTTTTAACGCATCAGGACTATGGCCTTCTCAACCCCGTGTGTCATATGCATCAGGTTTCAATGTTACTCCAGGTCAGTGTCGACACATCACAACTCCGTTCCGCGTTTCAACGCATCAGAACTATGGCCTTCTCAACCCCGCGTCTCATAAGCATCAGGGTGCCATACGGCTCCAACCCCGCGCCTCAGCGCCTCAGGGTATTCCTCACACCACCCTACGTCTCATACGCATCAGGGTCTTACCATGTCACACTCATGCCATGATTCCCTTTCAATCCACACACATAATGATATGTGCAACTCAAACACAATTCATATACTCATGGCATGTAAGACAGTCAAATCGACATTCAGACATGGTAGACAATTCAGGCACACGCATTTGCACACATTCAAGCCTTCTATACCATTCTAGAACACACAAAGAATGATCTCATTGAAGTCACTCAAAATCAATCATAATCTCACTCAACTCACCCAATTGAGTCCAATCTTCCTATCATAGGTTTAGGGTTCCCTTACCTCAAGCTTAATGTCACAAATTCTCTCCTCAACCACCTCCTCAAATTCGGTCCAAGTGGTCCAAGACCAAGTCCACCGTGCAACCTATGAAATTCCAACCAATCGTCAATTTCTCTTGCCCAATTCACCCATCCATGAACCACCATCCTTAATGACATGATCCTCTACATACTAGCATGTCTTAATAATGAATTTGAGGCTCAAATCTAACCCATAACAGCCTCCACAAAATCGAATTGGGCTATTTTTGGTTCTTTGTATACCGAGATTATCCGGCCCTTAAACTACCTCAAATCCACCATTTATTCACTAACCTACTTGATAACATATAGATCTAAGGGTTTGGGAAGCTCACCGAAGATTTGAAGCTAAGCCGTCGTCGGAAACTCTTTGAAAGTCGCTGGTTTCCCCAAGTAAGCAAACCGGCAGTTCTGGCCTTTCAAACACAAAATCCATTTTGGGTCAAAACTCCATCAAATTAACCCCAACTTTTTACCACAGCTCACTATATGAGTTCCCTAGATGTCCATAAAATTTGGTCTAAAAAATCCAACGTTTCGGGGTCCTAAGAGGCCAAAAACTTGACTTACCTCTGGTTGTGACGATTTCCGTCGACTTCCGGGAGATTGGCTACTCGGAGCTCTTCGGTAGGTCAAACGACTCGTTTCCACTTCGAGAATGTCGGCAAGAGGTCGGGCAAGGCGTGGATGGTTGGCTCACCAGCTAGAAGCCGCTGGAGGGGGTCGTCAGAGGCAGCGAACCGGCGGAGCAAATTCGATAGGCGAGCAGGTGAGGAAGAAGAAGAAGAATAGGAAGCTCTCGGCACTTTGGGGTGATGGTCGGCCAAGTGAGAGGTGAGAGAGAGAGAGAGAGAGGTGTATATGCAAGTCTCAAAGTCAAAGATTTGAATGATACTTGGGAAAAAGTGGACATGACCACTTAAAGGCTAATCTGGTGACACATGTCCAATGTGTCAATCAAGCTAAATCCAATAACCAAGATTCATCCATCTTTTCGGCAGCCTTGGGGTGTATAAAAGATCAAAATGCCCTCGTCAATTATATAAATAAGGCTAGGTCTTGAGGGGCAAAATGGTAATTTTACCTCCAACGTCCGAAACGTCGTTTTTCTTGATTCTCCTTTTTCAATTTTCAAGACTCGTTTCTGATTGTTTTCTCTATCAGACGTGGTTCCTGCCTATCCCAAATCGACGGGTGGTTTTTGTAGACGTTACGCATATCGACCTTGTGATTCATATCACATTTAAGCCTCGTCAATTCGTGGCGAATTTGATTGTCATGTAATTGTGAGGGTCTATCACCAGTTCCTATGGTCTCAATCGTCATGGTCCGATTTAGGAAAATTTTACAAATTATACGTTGGTTCAGCAGTATCACTCGCGCTCTAATCATATAACACTAGTAATGCATTCCTTAATAGTTCTTAGATCGGCCTTTTGCGGTTCTAAACGTACTCTCGACAATCCTTATGGTCAAAGCATCATTTCCTATTCGAGTTCCCTAGGTCCACGTACCTTGTCTCGTGTTAGCCTTTCCCATGTGGTTAGCCTACTCAAATTGATCAGATTCGAGCGAGATATGACTGAAACACATCACTAGATATACTTCTCATTAATGAGTCTGAAAATGACTGGGAAATTAGAATGTCACAGTGATGGTTGTCATAGACTAGGCTTAGATTAGGCATGTGAGACTTGACTAATGCAATTAATGGTCTTGTCTTTATCTCTAAAATATCTAAGGGCCAAATGACTATATTGCCCTTAAATTTTCGGTCATGTAGGGAAAAACCAAATGACTATTTTGCACTTGACTTGTCTTAAAGAAAAACCTATCATATCTAATTAGGGACAAAAATGTAATTTTTCACTAAGGGTCCGAAATTTCACTTTCTCAATCTTAATTACCATAAACGAGGCGACGTCCAATTCTCTTCCAATGTTGGAATCCCTCAATGTTCGTTACCCACTTCCGAGGTCCAATTCATGTCGAGTTCTCGTCGACTGTAATCCCAATTTATCTCAAACTGACGAGCGACTTTTGTAGGCGTTACGCATATCGACCTTACGATATCTTAAGTCGTGGCGATTTTGGTTGTCATGTGATTGCGAGGGTTTATAACTAATTCATGCGATCCTGATCATTGAAATTCGATTTAGAGAATTTTCGCAAATTATACATTGGTTAAGCGGAATCACCCGCGTTCCAACCGTATAACGCTAGCAAAGCATCCCATGATCGTTCCTAGATCGATTTCTGCTGGTCCAAAATATCCCCTCGACATTCCTTATAGTCAGAGCGCCATTTCTTATTTGAATTTTCCAGGTCCATGTACCTGACTCCGCGTTAGTCTTTCCCTTTTGGTCAATTAACTCGAGAGTGGCCTGCTCCGAGTGAGATACAACTGAAATACCACGATCGATATATTTCTATTCAATAGCCACGAGAGGGGTCGGAATTCGGAATGTCACACTCTTGGACTCCTCAGACCATTGAGGACTCTACATGTGGTACTTCTTCCATGAGTTCATCGCCGTCTAAGTTGTTGCTACTTCTTCTACGTGGCATAGCATTCTCTCGAACTTAACACCAAATGTCCCATTGGGCGTGCCAAAAAAAGATTGTTGCGAGTTAAAATCCTTCGGCCGGGCTTTCACCAAGCCCTTGGGCTCAGCCCAAAAGGATTAAAGCCCAATAAGATGACTAACGCGAAAATCTTTTATCGAACGTTAGCAGTTCGTTAAGTAAGAAGGGTTTCGGGTCAGTTTTGGATAAAGAGTGTCAAATGCATAATATATATTGATAACTGTTTGTCTTTTGGCTAACTTTTTTGGCGACTCTTTGATGAACCTTTATCGAATATTTTGACGTAGTCGTAACTAAGACACAATACCGGAATTGAATCGACGATACTAGACCTTATTGTAGGATATGATACTGGAATCTAATCGATGATATTGGATAGGTGGAGTGTAGGACACAACACCGAAATTGAATCGACGATATTGGACAAGACAGATAAACAGTACAATGCCGAGATTTAATCGACGGTATTGGGCTGGCGAGCATAGCTAGAATCTAATTTATGACACCTAACTCTAAATATGAAACACGCCGGAATTGAATCAAAGACGGGAATCTAAAAGCTACAACTAGGCTAAAAGCTAATTTAAAAAGATAAGGCTTGTTTGTTGTGTAGTGTGGTGTCTTCGTTGTTGGCTATCCTTATGTATTTATAGGCGTGCTCTGGTAACTGTCGAACGGCTACTATCTTGGGCTCCAAGTACGTTCTCTTCGATGACTTTATGGATAAGGCCTTTGGCAGTTTTTGTGCCTTTTCCTCTCCGTTTTTCTGGGATTGTCGCCAAGCTCTGTAACTACCTAGGTTGTGTCTTTTTCTGCACGCCTTTTCTCTCAGCCTTGGGAAAAATGCTGCCAAAGTTACCCCTACACGTGGCATCTCCGTGATCTTCACATGGTCTTTGTACACTGGTTCGTAACTAGTCACACTTCTCCCACATGCACACCATGCGGCTTCTAGAGTAATTTTAGGTGTTAACAACTCAATTAATGAATAAATAAATAATCAAAATTTAGATATCAATGGCCTCGCCCCCGTGGCTCGCCCAGATGTGGGTTGATGAAACCCAAAACAAGGCGACGCCCTTGCCCAATTGAGGAAAACTATCACTTCAGCCACTACAGCTTCGACCCTTAGCTCGACTTTTTTTATGTTCCCATTTGGCTCGCTTCCTCGAATCGTTCCCTCGCTAAAGTTCTCACCTTTCTTATGTTCTTTCTCAGGCGTCTGTCATTCCTTCTATCCATTGACTCCATCCACTATTAGGGGTGAGCATAGTTCCAGAATAGAATCTGAAACCTAGATAACCGGATCGATGAAAATCGATCGGTTCCAAGTTCTAGGGTATATATGGTAAGTTTCATGTTTCAAAAATTGAGGAACCCATTTTGATGTGTAGATCCAGGTTCTAGGTTGGTAGAATCCAAAATCCAGAATCGGAACTTGGAACCTATAGCAAGTTTTTTTTTTATTTTCTTAGTATATGCTTTCGCGTCATCCTAATGTATTTCGTAAGGTCCGAAGATAAGTGTATAATTTGAAACCACTTCATCCTTGAGACTTTTATTTTATTATTAATTTATACATTTCGTGTATCTAAATATGAGTTATGTTAATAAATTTGCAGTTGATGGTGCCATTAAATGTAATTAGTCATCATAACCATTCAATTAAGAATATATATGGAACTTGGATGAAATCTGAAATCGACCTTGAAATTTGGGACAGGTAAGTTCTAGGTTCCAATGTGTGCATGATAGGTTTTAGATTTCAAGATATGCATAGTAAGTTTTAGGTTCTAGAAAATGAAAAACTTGTATAAATAGGTAGATTTTAGGTTCCTAGTGAAGCTTGGAACTACTCTCGCCTATCCACTACAAGCTCGAGAAGCCCATTTCCAAAGATGACTACCACCATCATAACCAGTCCAAGAGGTCTTTCCTCCTCTTTGTCATCATCGTCCCATCGCAAGTTCAAAAGCAAGACGTGGAGGAACGTGCTCCTCTTCTTCAAGTGATGGGCCCAATACCATCGGGCTTTGGCGAGGGCCGGCTTTGCCCAACTCTAAGTTTTTTCAACCTGGATATGGCGAGCCAGGTGGGCGAGGCTAACTAGCCATAACTTGGGGTCGGTGAGGTCTTGCTTAAGGCTGGCAAGGCTAACCACCCTCGGTTAGGGTCGAAGACCTCCACTAGCTCCTCTGGTGGCTAGGGCTTAGGCCCTTCCAATTGTTCTTCCCTCTTTTTTAAAAAAACTTAAATTTAAATTTTAGGCTTTTTGTGATTTTTAATTAATTTAAATAAGTTTTGAAAAAAGAAAATAATCAAAAAATACCACATAAGAAAGATAAATTAATTTTAAATTGTCATATTAGTCCTTTATGTTAGACAAGTTGACGTTGTGAACGGAAGGGCTATATTGCACTAATTTGACAAATTTTAATATTCAATTATACCTTTTGAAAATTTCAAAACTCAATTGCACTTTCATAATAAGTTTTTGAAAAAAGAAAATAATCAAAAAATACCACATAAGAAAGATAAGTTAATTTTAAATTGTCATATCAGTACTTTCTGTTAGACAAGTTAACGTTGGGAACGGAAGTACTATATTGCACTAATTTGACAAATTTTAGTATTCAATTATACCTTTTGAAAATTTTAGAACTCAATTGTATTTTCATGATAAATTTTAGGACTTGTAGTGCACATATCCATATATATTAAAAATTTTGATTAATTGTTATTTTTGTTTTTTAACATTTGCGCCTATTTTTAAGATTTCTCTTTGACCAAAAAAAAGATTTCTCATTTTTATCTTCCCATGACAATAAGATGCTTGCACTATTTTATGTGGTCAATTATTCCAGTATAATTTTCGAGTTGCGCTTTTTCCACTCCTCTTATGACTTTGACTCTCCATTTTTCTGTATTTGACCATCCTATCCTTTGTATATCCCATCATTTCTTGCACAAATTTATATAATTTCGTTTATTTTCTTGTTCAGTCAAGTTTTATATTTTTTTTTCTTTATTTTTTCTAGTTCACTTTCCTTCTTTTTCTTTCTTTTCATACTTCCCCCCATCTCTCTATTTTCTCTATAGCAAGCCATTCTTACTCTACATATCTCAGCTCCTTCTTCTAGAAATCTTGTTGTCCTTAGTTTTTTCCTTTTCATGCCTTCCACTCATTTCTCTATTTTCTTTACAATTCATGTTTTAAATGAAAAAAATCTCTTATTACGCGTACATGCGGAGAAAGGGAAGAAAGAGAAGAGAGAGAATCGTCCTTTGAGATCTGGTTTCAATCTCTTACCGCATCATCCACTGTTTTCCTCAAAAAAGGAAGAAAGAGAAACGTCACTTCTTATTATTACATTCGATGGTGTAAGAAGAATCTACCCATGGAGAAAAGAGGCTCGCTGAGAGCTCACCCCTAAGTCCAATGCCGTGCCAATGAAAGTGTGGAGGACGACGGGTTGGCATAATAAATTATAAATTGAGGACGTCAAGATTTCTAGAATAAGATGGAGTGAGAGGCATAGAGAGGGGGAATGTTCTAAAAGAGAGAAAATAGATACACGAATAGAGGGTGTGGAAAGAAAATATAAGAGAGAAAATGGAGAGACTAGAGCGGCGAGTGGAAAGAAAGAAGAAGGAAAGTGATATTATAAAGGTAAAAAGAAGCAAAATAAAAAATAGTTGCAAACAAAGGAAATCATATAAAAATATTTGCATTTTGGTCCTTTTAGTCTAATTGTGTAATTTTTTCAAACATGAGTGCAAGGTATCAAAGTCTCATGTTATGACTCTAAAAGTAAAAAAGTTGGCTAAAATGATTTAAAATGAATTTTTAGTCAATTTAGGATTATGTTCTATGGTCATGTGGTCCCAAACTGAATTTTCAAAATTTTAAGATGCCAAAATGAAAAAGGAATTAAAATAAAAATATATTTTTTACGTATTTTTCAGACGAAAATATTATTTTTATTGATTTTTCTATTTTTATAATTAAAATAAATATAAAAATATAAAAAATTACGAAAAATGTTTTTTCTTTAAAATTGATTCCTAAAGTTAGGCCAAAGCTTTCAAGGTTAATTTTGTAATTTTATGAATTGTTGTTATATTTTAATTAATTTTTTAAAATAAAATAATAAAAAACCAAAATGTCAACTTAGTATAAGAACAAAAGAGAATAGAATGTGTTAAAAAAATTATTCCTAAAAATTGTTCCAAATGTATATCTAAAAATTATTTCAGAAATACATAAATAATTTTTTTTATTTTTTATTTCTGCTTCAAAATTATTTTTCTTTTTAAAAATATTTTCGAAATATTTTAAAAATATTTTTTTATCCTATGCGTTTACATTGCGAAATTAAAAGTAGAAACAATTTTTTCTGGAGCCGTACGCAGCCAAGTCTCCCTTGAAAGTCGATGGACAGTCTTTATCCGCCGGGAGTCGCACCTCTACACGCTCTAAACCCTGAGGACGCCGTTGTTTGTCGGCAGCCTAAAACCCTAATTTCGTAGCCGCCGCCGCCATCGTCATTGCCGTCGGCGTCGAACAGGATCGGAAAGTGGCCATCTCTGCATATATCTCTCCAATACTCCCAGTCTCTGCCGGTCCGAATCGTCCTATCACGAGTTTAATCGCGGGCTCGTACGAGAAGTTCATCTGGGGCTTCAAGCTCAAGCCCCTCAAGCACTCCCCAGACGGCCATACCCTAACCCTAACCAAGCTCTTCTGCTACCCCTCCCACCTCTCCCCAATCTCCTCCGTCACGGCCGCTGGCCCCGTCGCGGCCTCCGGCGCCGGCGACGACACCGTCCACCTCTACGATCTGACGGCGGCCTCCTCCCTCGGCTCTCTCCACCACCATTCTGCTACGGTCACCGCCCTCTGCTTCTACACCCCTTCGCACCTGTCGTTCCGCGCAACCTCCTTTCCGCTGCAGCGGACGGCTCAGTGTGCATCTTCGACGCCGATCCCTTCGTGCACCTGACGACAGTTAGGGTTCACAAGAAGGGCGGAGCCAATAGCCTCTCTGTGCATCCGTCGGGGAAGCTGGCGCTGACGGTGGGGAGGGACGAGTGCTTGGCGATGGTCAACTTGGTGAGGGGGAGGAGGAGCTTCTGTTGCCGATTGGGGAAGGAGGCGAGCTTGGTGGGGTTCGATTTGAGTGGACAGAGGTTCTTCGTGGTTATGGGGGATAGAGTTGGGGTTCATGAGGCCGAGGACGCGAGGTTGGTCTGGGAAATGGAGAGTGGGAAGAGGGCTCTCTGTGCTGCTCCCGGTGAGGTGGGTTTGTTTCTCTTTGATCGCTTGCTTCTGTTGCAAGCTGTTTGGTGTTGTTTTGTCGTTTGTTAGACTGGTTATTAGTCTGATGTTATGATCCGCGCCTATATGGTACTGATTTGTTGTGAGATTTGGGTTTTCTCTTGGTTAGAGAAGGGCATGCGCAGGAATATGCCATCTATCAATATGCATTTATTGTTGTATCTTACTGTTGTACAGAACTGCTCGATGGCAAAGTTTGAAGTTCCATGTGTGAACTTATAGACCTCCCAGGAACATATCTGGCAGTGAACATCTGTTTCAAATGGTGGAGTTCTCTTTTTGGATTAATATGAATGTTAAACTAGGTGGGGGCTTTTAGTTATATATTTACTTAGACAGTATATTGGTCTGGCCTAGTGTGCAAGTTGAAAATTTTACTGCGGAAGCATCTCATGTATAAGATCAGGCATTTTTAGTTGTTCAAGTCTTGAGTTTTTTTAGTGTTTATGCATTTGGCCGAGCATAGTTTTTTATGGCTTCTGAGTTATTAGCTGTAGAATTGATATCGGATTACGGGAGATGCTAGGTTTTGAACGTGAAGATCACAATGGTTGCTATTTGCGCTCTTTCTCATCATGGACCCAGAACTTCCAAAACCATAATCCGTGAAAGATTTAAACTTGAAGTTTGCTTTGTCTCTACATTCTGAAGACCTTGCATTTTTAATATCTGTACAACAACATCAACAACATCAACAACATCAACATCAACAACACCTTTATCCCAAACTAGTTGGGGTCGGCGGTCGATGAACCCCAAAGAATTATAAAAATAAAAGCAGAATCAAGAGTGGGAAAAGAGATAAATGTGTAAAAATAAATAAGTATATATATATCTATCTATCTATACACTACCCCTCCACAATACTAATAGCCTAGAAATAAAATTATAAATTTTAGTTACATTAATATGTGTAATGGAAATGTTAAAGAGTGCCCTTAGGAAACTTGTTGAAGATCATTAGTTGTTCTTGGGAACATAAATATTTCTACCTGAAGTAGGTGAGTTTTCTCAAATGTGTTATTGCTCAATTTTCAAAGTGTGGCGATATTGGTTCTATTTTCAAAGGTCTTAAGCATGCCCTTGGGGCACCATTAGTTTGTCAGAAGCCAATGGAAACCTTACTGTGTGATTCCCACCTTTTCACAAGCTCCTCAAGCTCATCATGATTACTGAACTGAAGTCGCTTGACCTTCTGAATTTATAGAGGTCAGAAAATAATGAAAGGTAAAACTCCTCAAGTCAAACAGTAATTACTGTGGTTGAAAACTAATAGTATCATGGAAAATACAACTATTTCTATCTTTCATGTCAGAGAAAATTTGTTGTTTTCTTTCAGATTCTTGTATGCCATCTTCTGCTCAAATCCTGTGCCCCAAAAAATAAAGAATAAAAAAAATCCTCCGCCTGACTGGTGGATAATAGACTTTCTGTGGTCAAACAGCTTGATCCTACTATTCTTTGGACAATGTTTTTAATAAGCTGGTCATGTGAAAAGTTTCAGTCAGTGGTCGACTAATATTGGTACTGCTATTGGTCGAAACAGAATTTATTACTTATGTGTCTGTATCTAACCATGCAGCTCACCTTTGAGAGCCCATAAATCAGGTTCTGATATGGATCGAGGAAAATTTCATTTCTTAGAGTAAATTGTTACTTTATTCATTGTGGCAGGGACTGAACTTTGCTTTTTTCGCTTGTTAATAGAATGGTTTCCACTAATTTGGGACAGATGTAACTGCTGTATTGCTTCAAAAATTAGTGGTGGATCTGGAAGTAGAATTATCTCAGGAAGTACAAAAGGGTTTTTATTTGTTCACAAAGCTTTTATTTATTTTGTCTTATTCTCGTAACGAAGTTGTGAGAGAATTAAATGATGCTTTGCTTCAGTAAAAGTAAATGCAAATAACTATTTATACACATTAATTGTGAACAAGAAACTCACTTTTTATGCAGTTTCTTCATTCTTTGGACAACCTAATGTTATTGCTGAAAGCTATAGTAATGCATCTTTGATGCATGTATAATGTTTTCTATGTGTACTTATTCTTCTCAATGTTAGCTTTCTTTTCTTCGAGTGACTATCTTCTAGTTGATTTATAAGAGAGGGCCTGAGTGGATTTTCGACTAATAAAAAGGTCAGAAATCTAGCAATTTGATCCTGAGGGGAATTGATGGAGGCGAATCTCCTCCCTCTGCTACCCTCCTTTTACGTTCTGGTTTTAGTTTTCCCTGCATGATAGGCCCTTAACCCCATGCACCGATTGAGCCCCATATTATTGCCTTGAATACATATTTTGTGCATCATCCGCATTCTTTTCATACTGCATGAGATGTGGGAGGAATGTTGTGGTAAAAGTTTATTGATTTCGACAGAGTGGACTTCTATGCACTGGTGGTGAAGACCGGAGTGTTACTGCATGGGACACATAGACTGGGAAGATTGCATATTAAATTGACGATGCTCATTCCACCCGTGTCAAAGGTATTGTTGTACTCAGTAAGAGCAATGACATGGGTGTGGAAGATGATCCATATTTAGTGACGTCAGCATCGTCTGATGGGGTTATACATGTTTGGGATGTTCGAATGGCTTTAAAGGAAAAGCCTGTTCCCCTGGCTGAGGTTAACACAAAATCAAGGCTCACTTGTCTGGCTGGAACATCTCTGAAGTGTGAGTACCAGCTGTCTTGACTTTTTCTTGGAGCTGTCTTTTTCTGTTGTTTTTTTTGTTCGTGATAGGAAAATGCATATAGTATAATGAATGATAAAGATCAAGTTCTTGGGATTTGTGCTTCCTGATCTCCCAGCAGAATTTGTGGGACAATTCACATCGATCTCTGTGAAGATATGATGTATAAGATCATGCATGAAATTAGTATTGAAACATAATTTTGTTGGCCGACTAATTCGGCGCTTCTATAAAGAAGTATAAAGATGAGATTCCTTAGTGGTTTCTATTTTTTGTGTTCTCTCGTTAGTCTTGTCAGTTTTAATAGTTGTTTTTTCTGTTCTTCTCAGCTCTAAGAAGGCCAAAGTTAGGAGAAAAGTTTTCTAAGGAGGACATGGATGCAGATGGAGCATCATAAAGCTGTCTATGTCTTGAGTTAGCTGGCAACTTGAATATTTTCTCTCTTCGGTTCAGCGAGGATGTGTATTTATGTTTCAGGGGACGGTGTGATGAGCCATTTTCACTATGACATTTCCAATTGCTTGATACGACCACTCAATTCTGAAGTAGCTTTCAAGAATTAGTCAGACTTAGCTCGATACCTCGACCCATCTTTTTTCAATGCATGGCTTAGTTCATACCTGCCCCCATTGTCATCCTAGAAGCCTGCTAGGAGCCGCACTTTGTCCCCGCACTTTGTCCGAGCCTTGCTGGCTACTGGACCAGGGCTGATCAGGGGTCGGGGTCGGGGACAAAGATCAATGCAGCGACCGGTACTGGGGCCAGCAACCGGGGATGGGGCCGGCTACCAGGTCGAGGTCGGGTATCTGTTGATTCCGCACATGGGCTTTAGTAGTAGAGACTCATTTCTGGTTAGTGTCATAGAGTTATGTACAAGCGTCACTTTAGGAGAATGAAGTAGACAGAATTGATGTAGGCCGACAAAAGGCAGATAAGTCTTGAGGCTATCCATATGGTCTACTGACTGTTGCATACGAATCAAGTGAGAACTTGTTATGTATGCATCTGCGAATCATGCCGATACACGTGAGTTCTTAGTCGTCATTTGTTGGGGGTGGGAAAGCGAAGCGAAACCATGGTCTCGCAAGTGGTTCTTTTCTTTCTTGCTTATTCCTCTCTCCTTTTCTCTGTTTTTTCCTCAACCATAGATGCCATCAATGCTTTGTGGCCGTCATGCCGCCTCTTATTTCTTGGCTTCTGTTCTCTGATCTAGCGGTGCTTCCCATGATGGTCATCGAGTTTGAGCAGCATCCGCGTTGCCCCAGCACACATTCGAATTATAAATGTTCCCTGAGCGATGGCTTTCCTGCATTGAGTCGATGCCCATGGTGGTCATGCCATCTCTCTTTCTCTCCCCCCTTGTCGCAAGGAGGAAGAAGAAAGAAGAATAAAAAATGAAAAGGAAAAAATTATCAGCAAAGTTAAAGCAGAGTTATACTAGATGCCCATGGTGATCATGCCATCTCTCTCTCTCCCCTCGTCGCAAGGAGGAAGTAGGAAGAAGAATCAAAAAAGGAAAAGGAAAAAATTATCAGCAAAGTTGAATTATATTAAGGACCTGCATGAGAGGACTTGCATGAGAACCATTTTAGTTTTTTGATTCTGTTTTTCTATTCTCCAAAATAGTAAAAGATAAGAACCCTATTTGGCAACGTAAGGGTCTGTTTGCTAACATTTTTACTCATCTGTTTTTGTTTTTCGGAACAAAAAAAAAAAGAATCAGAAACATGTTTGGTAACGTAAATGATTCTGCTCTACTCTCAGAAACAATTCTAGACCAAAATTAAGAAAAAAAATAAAGTCATTTCCAAAAAAAAAAAAGAACACTTTGGAGAATAAAAAAGGCAACAATAGTCTTCTTTCATTTTTGTCGGTGCCTGTGTGGCATGGGTTGAGCCAACCGACCCAGTTTAGATAATTTTTTAATAAATACAATTTTTTAAAAATCCAAAAAATGAAAAATTCATAAAAATCTAAAAGATTCCAAAAACTATCAATAATTAGGAGGTGGGTCATTTATTGGTCAATTCTATTTTTGACCATTTTGCATTTCGACTTCTTCCAAATGATGATTTTGCCCATTATGGGCAAATCATTCCAAAAAATCTCAAAAATTTTAAAAAATTTTGAAAAAAATAGAAATGAGCCTAATCAATTGGCCAATCCTGTTTATGGTGATTTTGCTTTTCGATTTTTTTCTAAACACTGCTTGATTTGTTATTGGAGTACCATACTACATCAGCGACCATCTGCATGGTATCAATTGCTCAAGTCCACCATCTGCATGGTATTAAATGTGATTATATAATTATTTGATTTAAATGAAAATTTGGGATGAGAAATTATTTTTTAGAATGGAAATTTTATATAGTTACCAAACATATTTTTATTTTAGGAACACAAAATTTTTATGCAATTACCAAATGCGTTCTAATTCTCTAAAACTCATCCAGGGAATAGAATAAAAAATTGATTATAATCTAAATGACTTTTACAGAAACGTTACCAAACAGGTCCTAAGTAATTTTGATTCTGATTTTGTTTTCCGAATCAATTTTAGAGCAAGATCTAGAACAAAAAAAAAAAAATTGTTTTGAAAAAAAGAACGCTTTTGAGAATAAAAAGATAGAATGAAGTCTCACATATATCACTTTTTCCTTTCATCTCTCTCATCATTTTTCCCTCAACCAATAAAAATAAAATAAAATAAAATTATAATTTAGAATTTTTTTTAAAAAAAAATCACAAAAATAGAAAAAGCTTGAATTAGGCTAGTTTGACCCCATTTTCATAAATTTGGGCCTAAATTTTCTAAATTTCATAGTTTTTTCTTTTTTGCAAAAAAAAAAAATTTGCAGAAGATGAGGGCATCCACCATGCAAATATACTCATAGCCGTGCATCGCAAAATGTGGCCATCTGCACATGGAGCTAGAGCCAAACACCCACTTGGATCTAGGACAGAAGCTACGAAATGATAGTGAAGGACTTATACTTTGTATCAAGAAGGATATATATATTTTTTCAATGGATACTTTGGTTATTCAGCTTCTATGTTTGTATGGACAACACAACATTTAAAGAAAAAAAAATGAGTCCATAATCTGGGAACATGTCCCACTCTTGCATTGACCTTCAAATGACATGTATTAAAATTTGTGTTTCATTTATGACATACTAAAAAAAGTAATGTATTTTAAATTATTTTAATGTGCATTGAAAATTAGTCTTCAGTTTAGGATAAAATTTTACAAAGTAACTACATAATTATTTGACTTAAATGAAAAAATTAGGAAGAGAAATAATTTTTTCAAACAAAATTTTTTTTCACAGTTATCAAACGCTTTCTGATTTTAGGGACAAAATCAGAAAAAATCATTTTAGTCATAAATAGTTTTCCGGAATAGAATGGTTACCATGCTCGGCCTAAACACATAACATGTACTCTGAAGTCTCTGTTTCTCTCTCACAGTGCAAGGAGGAGGAAGAAGAAAGAAGAATAAAAAAAGAAAAGGAAAAGATTATTAGCAAAGTTAAAGGAGAGTTATACTAAATACATAACATATACTCTGATCGGTGCTGATTAAACTCTAAGTGAGGGAACAGGGTTTTACTACACTCAAGTGTGACTTGTAAATTAAAATAGAGTGGAACAGGAACAGACCAAAAAAAATGTCTTTGATCATGTGATTGGTTATTGAGCGTTTTTTATTTTTATTTGATTTGTGTTTATTATTCTCCTAATATTTCTTGAAAATTTTGTTAACAAGTGTTTGACCCAAAAAAAAAAAAATTCCATTTTCAATGCATTATTTCTTCCAGGTTATGTCCAATTGGTGCGCTACAAATCACTGCAGTATAGTTAATGCGTGTTCAATACAAGACACATATCTTATTTAAATCCCGTTTGATATACGGCCGCGGCTAAACTTGGGCCAAAATAGGCCAGTCCATTTTGTCCTTGTCACACTCTGAATTTCGACTCTATCTCGAAGCTTATTAATGAATAAATGTCTATCGATGTATTTCAGTAAATCTCACTCAGAATTGATCACTCTTGAGTCGACTAATCAAAGGGGAATGACTAACTAGGATTCAAGTACGTAAACTAAAGAACTTGACCATGGATCGGTACTTGGACGATAAGGATTGTCAAGAGTATATTTTGTACCAATAAAGGCCGATCAATGAAAAGTTTTAGAACGATTTGCTAGCATTATGCATGGTTCACAGGTGATTTCATATGGCCATAGCATGATTTGCAAATTAACCTAAACCGATTTCTAGAGATCGTAACTTTAGGAACTAGCGATAAACCCTTGCAATTACATGACAATCAAAGTCGCCATGACTCAAATAACTCTTAAATATGACATTAGTCACGGGTCGATACGCGTTAGTCTGAGATGCGTCGGAATGACAAACGACTGAATTTGTCCATGAATTGGACTTAGAGATTGTAGGTCGGACATTTAAGGATACCAACGGTAATAAATTGGATGTCGCCTCACCAAGAACCATTAAGGTTACGATTCGCTCCATATTTTTTAGAAAAGTGAATTTCGGATTGATGATTGGAAATTATCCTTTTACCCCTGAGTTAGTGCTCATTCTTTTAGAAATGATTAAGGGCAAAATAGTAATTAGTCTGGTCCCTCTTTTGGCCGAATTTGTGAGGACATTTTAGTCAAGCTGCCTCTTACATTATTGAAGACAAAGAATGACATGTTTGACTTTGGATTTTTTCCCTTTAACAACTATCACCAACTAGTCATTCCAAGACACTATTCATATCATACACCAACTCCACTCACATTTTCTCTCAATTTCTATTCTCCTTCACTTTGGATATCACTCACTCTCCCTCACCCCTTTGCTCATTCGGCCATTACCCCCCCCCCCCCCCCTTTGGTTCTCTCTCTCTCTCTCTCTCTGCTCCCTCACGCCAAAACCGCTGCCGATTACTCCTCCTCCACCATTTCCACCACCACCACCATCCATACCTCGAACCACCACCTTGAGATGCTGAGACCCCACCGAACCAAAATCGACCATAACCGAAGCCACGAAATGTTAAGGGCCATTCTTAAGAGTTCTTTTGGTTAACTCAAGGTAAACAACTCCCAAAACCTAGTTTATTACATTGAAAGGTTAGAGATTGAATTCGAGAGTTTTATTAATGGATGTCCTTGGTCATTTTCGTGTAAAACTCAAGGAGTCGAACTTGACCTTCGCCGGACCGATCTGAATCGTGGACCTCGTAGCTTCCTTGTTCGGTTTTCTTTGGCTCATTCACTTTGGTAAGTTGATTCTAAGCCTTTCCTAGGAACTTAAGTTACAAAAGGACAAATTTAAGTGTGGTTTGAATGGTTTTATGGGCTATTTTTATGGTAACTTCACTTAATCCAAACTTGAGCTAGGTGTGTCGTTTGTAGTAATGATTTTAGGGATTGAAAATGGTTGAATCATGGCTATGGTAGCTTGAATAGGTTCGGTTATGAGGGTCCTAATTGGTGCTGAATGCTTTTATGTGACCATTGAGCATGCTAGCAACTTCATAAACTTGATTGAATTGATAAAACTCATGAATGGGGGCTCTAAGTGTGTTCGACCATGAGGGGGATATTGTAATTCAATGCATTGGAGTGCCCATTGACCCTTATTGCTATTTGGCCGTGGACTAATGCGTACGATTAAGTGAGTGAATTGATGCCACGGCTAGTGGATTTCGGCCTTGTGTGTTAATTGGTACATTGGATGATTGAATTGGTTGATTGGTCCCAATGTTCTTGACCGTGGCTGATTTGAAGTGGAAACGGATGATGGATGGTTAATTTGAGTTGTACTTGATCATAAAGTATTAAAATGGTCTCATTTTGGTCACGTAATGTGATGTGATCCTATGTTATGGAAATGAGAGCTCAAAGGCCGAACAATATTCTTGAATGGTGAAGTGTGCGATTAAATGTACCTATCCTTAATTAATTGAATTATGAGCTTATGTGCATATGGTACCTTGTTGCGTTGGACGCGATGTTTAAATGTATCCTGAGGCGTTAGATGCGGGATCGACTTGAGGCGTACTAACACAAGTCTTAAAAATTACATTAGAAACCTGAGACGTGTTAATGTGGGATCGACTTGAGGCGTACTAACGTGAGTCTTAAAAATGACATTAGAAACATGAGGGGTGTTAACGTGGGTTCATTGATTAATTAAATCTAAGGTGTCGATATGCGGGCCTAGTCGTGGGAATCGCAATAATGATAAGTATAGTGCTACCCTTTATATCATAAGATATGAAGTGCCAAAGTACGAAGCTTAGCCTAAGATTGAGAATTATATGAAGTTATGTGTCTTAACTAAATTGTAATGTGCCTTTTGCTTTATAATTTAATTATTTGGTCATTGCATGTTTTTAAGTATCTGGAGGTACTAAGTATCTAGTTTAGGTTTAGAGTTAGCTTATTGAGATTTATTCTCACCCCGTCGTGGGTTCAATTTGTTCAAACCCCAAACCCTAAGCATGCCACCGCCAAATTTTGGGATATCTGTGTACACTGAGGAGTCTGTTACCGAGTACCCAGTGGGAGGGGATAGGGTCTATTAGGAGGCGTACCACTGTTTGGGTGGACATGGGGACGGACCACCGCAGGCCGTATGTGTATGCAACATGGTTCTACTGAGACGACGACATCACTTTCGGTCCTTTGAGGACTTTTGATGTGCCCTGGGATGTAGTAGGCGAGCAGGGCCCGATGATTGTGTAACCTGAAGATGGCGATATCAATGACTCTGAGACCTCGCCCGATGTGGACCTTCCATCGATGAAGTCCCAGAACCTGATTGTAGATGGTGAGGTCATTGAACCCTTTGACGCCAATGACGATCCTATGGACACTTCAGAGTCTGAGCAGGAGATTGAAGATGAAGAGGATGCGCCCTTGGAGTTGGAGTCCGACCCTAAAGAGGAAGCCATCCCAGTGGATCTCGAGTTTGAGCCGGAGGAAGAAGAAGCCCTAGTGGATTCAAAACTAGATGACCTTATGGGGTATGGTCCGGTGGTAGATGAGGATTACTCCGGTGATAGCAAGCCTGACCCTTAGGTTAAGTGGTAGTCCCTGACCTTTTGGAGCACCTCTTAGGATAGTGGTGTATGATCTGACTAGATGATCCCTTTTGATTAGGCTGACTACCTTTCCTTTAGTCCCAATTATGTATTTCAATTTATTCTTATCTTGTAAAACTGAGTCTATCTTATGCTATGTTTAAGTGTTTTGTTTCCTAAAGACATCTTTTGTTTATTCATGGTATGGAGTTGTGCATGTTGCTTCCACATGTGTATTCGTATTCGCTTGTCATTCGATCCTGGGAAATAATCAAGTACAACGGAGTTCGGATGATGCTAGCATGCTCATCAAGACACGGGGCGTGACAATACCCTACTAAGGAGCTTGATGTCATCAACCCGCCCATTTGATACCTTTAGAAGCAACTCAGATTCCATGTGAAATTAAACGTTGTCCGGTCTCTTCCTGGTTGTGCATGCTGCGTCGTAAGGGAACGAAATCCTTTATCTGAATAAAGTTGAACCTTCTTCAAGATGCATAGGCATTTCTTTCATTTTTCACAACCATTTGTTACTCACTCATGGGACATTTATTAGAATTCTCATGTTCGATCTTAGCGTCATTCCACGTCCTATATAGATAAAATTTTGTTCACGCTCGACCGTTGATATCCTTGAAGGTCGTTTTGAGGCCATCGCTGTTCATGAATTGGCTGGCGACCACCAGTGCCACTAAGAAGATCCTAAATAAGGTGGATCAGGCTCGTATGTAATTATTTTTTGCGGATCAGGCCCTTCAAGAATTTTTGGGCCTCAACCCCGAAAATCCAGTCACTAGATGAGTAACCCGAATCGGCTCAAACCCTAATCTACCATGACAGCAAAAATGATGTAATTTTTCTACCTCTCTGAATTGGCACCTTTCCTGTCATTTTTCACCACTAAATTTCCACTCACATATTACTTCCGAACGCCGTTTGTTGATTTTTTTTTTCCTTACTCATTAAAATGATTCAACGCATTCTAAATATCACAATAGAAAACCACAACAACAATAACTATGTCCAGTCATCACTACCCAATGCATACATCAACTCAATTGATGTAAGACTCATTCAGTCAGTGAGCTCCATGATAACAAAATATACATGCTGGCTTCCCCTCTCCCCCCCGCAATAAACTGAATTCGACGATATCGAGACACATCAACCCAATGATTGGGAGGAAGCCACCCCACTCAAGACGCTTCCCAGAACGATACTCCTAGCCCCCGTAGAATATCGCGAGCAACAATTATGCCGGCTTCACAGAGAAAACATCCAAAGGTTGTATTCCGGCTAAAGACCAATGGTGTCAAAAAGCCAATTTTCACGAACTGTGGCAGCAAAATAAAAGACCATTTAAGGAGGCACCTGGCGCAACAGGAAGGAGAGATGTCCAAGGCTGAATGGAACTCTTCAAACACAACACCGCTTATCGGAAACTCGTTCAAATATGATGAGGCAAGGAATCAACGGGATTTTGCATATTATTGTCTTGTCATCAAGCAAACCTTTGGATTTCCGAAGATCCCCTCTTTTGTCCACTAAACAAACTCCACACACGGCAGGGCGTTGCAAAGAGAAAGGGGCAGCGGTTGTGCATCAGACACGTACTTTGGGAAAAATCTAAAAAAATGTGTGAATTATTCTTATTTTTTCAAATAAATTTATTAAGTGAAAGCTGTTTCAAATAAAGGTGTGAAGTGCCTTTATTTTCTCAAACGAAAACTTGAAATACCCTTATTTTCTCAAACAAAAATCTGAAATTAATATTATTTTAATAAAAACCTAAAGTGGGCATAAAATCTCAATAAAAGGTTTGATTTTAAGGGCATTTTCTTTTTTTACTTATTTGATTGTTTTCTTTTTTATCACACTTTTCTTTTATTATTTTCTCAGCCTCACGAACACCAGAATCCGGTTGTGATGGCCGCTGCAGTTTCTCTCTTTAGCGGCCTCCGATTTCTCCATTTTTGGAACAATCTTTGCCGGCCCACCCATGGATAGGCTCTTCGCCACCGCCGTGGTAGTGGTCTCCGAAGCTGCCTTCCTTGGGCAGGTCAAGAACCCGATTATCTTGTCCTGACCCGAACCGATGTGCTCCTTCGCGTCGTCAGGTCTCAGGTTCCGGTTGCCGGGTTGGAGCAAGACGAGTGTTCTTGTGATCTTGATTTTCGTGTTTTCCGTCATGACCTGATCCGGTTTCGACCCATTTCCAACTTTGGGCTCCGTCGCGTCTCTGTCTACACCCCAGTGGTCGAGAAGCCGACTCTGATTCCTGCTCTGTTCCTCCGTTGTTGCTCTTGGAATGTTTCTTGCTTGCTTTTGATGTTCGTAGAGGAGGGCCAATTCCTTCATCTTCTCCTTGAGCCCATCGTGCAGGTTTCGCAGTGGGAGATGGAGGTTGCCCATTTGGGTCGCCCTCTCTTCGTAGGTCTTGATTCAAGTCCACGGGCTCGTGCACGAGCCGTCATCATTGCTTTGTTATCGGTTGCTACTCTGATAGTGAGACCACGTTGACACTGGCACTCTAGTGATTTTCTCACCACCAAACCAGCTACGACAAATCTTTCCAGTTTCCACCGACCTAGTTGCAGAAGAGTCACATAGTGGCCAAAGATCGTTTCGCAGCCGGAGCATCAAGATCGTGATTAGAAAGGCGGTCCGACGAAGGAAGGAGGCGCCGCCTCGAACGATGGCAGCGGAGACGCAACGGTGCAAGAAGACTGCTAGTGGGGGGAGACGGGGCCTCCGACGGTTGGGCAGCAGCCACAGGCGGGAGGGCTGGTCCTCCCGCCTGTGTGGCCTTTTCTTTTTGAAAAAATAAGAAGAAATAAAAATAGAGACAAAAAATGAACAAAAAATTAAAATATAAAATGACGAAAATGCCCTTCATGTCAGACTCTTTTTTGAAATACTATGGCCACTTTAGGTCCTTAATTGAAACATACTAAGTCACTTCAAGCCCTTATTTAAAACGATATTCATTTGAGACTCTTGTTTGAAAAAAAAACATTATGACTCCAAACCCTTTTTTAGATTTTTTTCCTATAACTTTCGAGTCTCTTTAACTTCTGATTTATGAACATACATACAAATCGAAGACCTAGGTAAAATTAGTAGATGGTACAAACTTCTGTTGCATAGGCAAAAAAAAAAAAAGGAGTAATATGAAATATTTCTGAAATAGAGAGATATATAACAATTTCTTTCGAGTCTAATGAATCCGAATGCAGCATAGATTTCATAATCTTAAATTAGTGGAAGAGGCATTCAAAACAATACCCAATTCTCACTCTCATTGCAAAATAAGTTTCAACAACCCGTTTTTCAATAATTACGGTTGAACAAACGTTTAGTGCTGGAGGTAATAATTTGGATGATAGATGTTCATGATTAGCTCCGGATTTGTGGAGGCTCAAACTTATGTCGATGATTGAACAGGCTCAATATCGACAACAAGAGATAGATTGCAATAATGAAGTCGAATTCTTCGATGACGGAAATGCCACCGTCACGGGTACCGGTACCGAAACGGACAGTTATGATTGACGTGAGGTAAGTATGGGGTTATCAAAAGTAAAAGAACTATATGGGCTTTGATTCTTCTATCCCCAAGAAGGTATGCAGGCACTTAATGATAATTCATTAAGTTCAAATCAATTTTCCTCCCTTTTTTTTTTAACCAAATTTGATTACAATTTGTATTTGATAATTTATTATTTTATTTTATTTCATAATTCATTATTTAAGAAGTTAATTCAAAAACTGTAATCGAAACTGAAACCGGCGGTTCCGTTTTCGATTTTGAACTGGAACTAGGCTAGAAATAGGCTAAAAACCGTCAGTTCAAAATCAGAATCAGAATCGCGTTGGAGTTGACGAATACTGCAGAGATCCTTATTTCTCACACTGGGTATGCCTAAGTTAGCTTAGTGAAATTGAAATGTTATCCGACGATATGTGATGCGGGGGTTAAGGGGTAACGCCTTTGATACGGGTGTCTCGCTGCCCTGTCAATGGGCGAGCTTCCGCTGCCCCGCTCCCCGATGAGCAGGCGGGGGTTTGGGAGCAGCGCTTCCGAAAACAACAATGGGTTTGAGCTTTATTTTAAGTTGGCATGTACATTGTTGGATTAAAGAGGTTCTAGATAGATTTAGGTTTTGGGCTCGTTTAGGGCATATATATATTTATTGTTTTTATTGATCATTGTAACGAGTTGTGGCTGTAAAACTAAACATCATAGTGAGATTTCTTTGCAGGATGTAGCCTTACTCTTGGGTGAACCTGGGTAAACTATACGTCGCCTATTTTTCTTGATTTCTGTTTGATCATTCTACTTCGATGTGCGACAAATCCCATAAATTGGTATTAGAGCCTTGTGTTCAAGGAATTAGGATTTATTAGAGATTTCAAGAGGGGTCACGGATTGTGATCGAAAAATTCGATGGGACGCAGCTCGATCTGTAGACGATGAAGATGGGAGATCTACTTTGTGATAGATATCTTTGGTTAGCAATCATAATGGAAAGGCGTGTTGTAGCGAAGCCTTTCATAATAAAGGAATCAAGCAAGGAAGCAGGGAAGGATGGGGATACAACTTCCAAACAGGCAGATCCAAAAGAGATTGAGGACTAGGATCGGATCGATCGGAAAGCAAAGGGCTTGATCTGGCTTTGTCTCGCAGACTCGATTCTGAAGAACGTGATGAGCGAACTTACAGCCAGGGATTTGTGGCAGAAATTAGAGTTGCTGTATCAAATTAAGTCGTTGGTTAATAAGCTATTTTAAAGGAAAAAACTGTATAATCTTCAAATGCATGAGAACGACTCGTTTCCTGCATATCTGTATAACTTTAACACGTTGATTAGTCAACTCGTATCAATCGATGTTAAGTTTCAAGATGATAACAAGACAATAACACCATTATGTTCACTACCTGATTCATGGGATAACTTGATTGTGGTAATCGGTAGCGGAGACAAGGAATTATCGTATGAGAGTGTGTGTTCGGCCTTGTTATCAGAGGCGACATGAAGAAAGGGATCAATAAATTCCGGTAAAGAGGCACTGACTACTAAGGGTAGGCCAGCAGAAAAGGCTCTAAATTGAAGAGGGTCCAGATCCAAATCTCGAAGACGATTGAAGGGTAGAGAGAGAAGGGTACAATGCTGGAGATGTGAAGAATGAGGCCATGTAAAGTAGGACTCTATAACAAGCCAGATTTTAATAAAGAAGTTGAGTCATCCTCGGGAAAGAAGGAAGTCGATATAGGAGATATGTATTTGGCCGTTGCATATATGGCACAGTCAGACAAGGATATTTGGTTGAACGACACCAGTGCTTCATAACACATGATGCTTCATATATACTGGTTTTGTGAATATGAGCAATATAATGGTAGAGAGGTCATGCTTGGAGATGATAATGCAGTTCAGATTGTTACGCTTGGCAAGGTGAAACTGAGGATGAGTAATGGCATGGTGACGGTTGATTCAGGGGTTACTTTCAGCTGTGATAAGAATTTGTGCAAGATGACTCGGGTTCCATTGTGATTGTACGAGGAGTCCATTATGGGACATTACATACGATGCTTAAGGAAACGATGGCTATTGGTAGTGATTTCGTCTCTTAAAAGACCAATAAAGATTGATGTGATACGTCCATATTGTGGCATCACAGGCTAGGTCATATCAGTGAAAAGGGATTATCTACCTTAGTTTCAAGTCAAATGGTCGAAGGAGTATCATATTGCTCTATGGGCTTCGAGTTCTGTGAACACTGTTTCCATGTAAAGCAGAACCGAGTTAGCTTCCAACACACCGGTACGAGAGCAACGGAGGTTCTTGAATTGATTCACAGTGATATTTTCGGGCCTACTCCAACTCCATTTATTGAAGTATCCATGGACTGTGTATCATTCATAGATGATACTTAGAGATATAGTTGGATTTATTTTATTAAAAATAAATTAGATGTATTCTAAATTTTTTGAGAATTTAAGGTTTTGGTTGAAAATCAATTGGGCAGGAAAATCAACATACTTTGTCTAGATAACAAAGGTGAATTTTGTTCGGATAAGTTCAAGCAATTCTGTGCGGACAATGGTACTGCAAGACAGAAGACAACCCCATATACGCCTCAACAAAATGATGTGGCTGAAAGATTAAATCGGTCACTAATAGAAAGGGCAAGATGCATGCTAAGTTAGGCAAGTTTGAGGCATGAATTTTGGATAGAAGTTATAGCCACGACCATTTATTTGAAGAGCCGGTCACCGACCTCATCAATGAAGGAACGTACACCATATGATATAGTGTTTGGAAGAAACCGAATCTATCACATGATCGAGTGTTCGGGTGTGACGCGTATCTTAATGTACCCAAGGAGAAAAGGGGTTAGCATGACAATAAGTATGAGAAAAACATATTCTTCGGATATGAGGAAGGGGTCAAGGGCTATAAGCTGTGGAATCCATATTCAAAGACCATTATTTACAGAAAGGATGTCGTCTTTCATGAATTACAATCCTAGGTTGGCGCACAGAAAGATGATAAGCACAAGAAAGTGGTAGTGCTCCTAAGATAATTTCACAAGATATGCTAGTAGAGTCTGATTCTAATCTGGAGGAAGAGGACTTGGTTGATGAAGTCATGGATGCAGATTCAGATGAATAATCGGACACATTGAGCATGCCGGCTCTCAAGAGATCAACGCGAGAAAGACGGGTACCACTTCGACACTCACTTAGTGCACTGAGTACGTTTCATGCTTTGAGCATTATTGGTGTCACATCTCGATCCTTAGGCCTGCAATAACCCTATCAAACCGCCTCAGGTCATAAATAGGACGACATCCCAGGCCCGTCATTGACCCATTATTTGTTTAATTATTTATTATTAATATTACTTTTTTCATTACGACAGGCGGATTGTGCTACTTTATTTAATTATAGACTTAATAGGAATAGAAGCAATACACTTTTATATATAACATAGATATTTCTTAACCCTAAGGAGATGACATAATGTCTGCTGCCCATAACTCTAGGGTGACTCCATATGACCAAAAAGATATGAGGTTGTCAGGGTTAATACATATCTACACCAAATATCAAGGGTCGCCAGCAAAAGTCTCAAAAAGCACAACTCTAGGTAACTTAGCCCGACGGAGGTCCAAAGTCAGAGTCCCCCATATCCGGGTTGCCCTCCGGATCCACTATCTCCCTGTCCGGAATATCTAAATTCATAGGCTCCCACGTCTGAGTAGGAGCTGCAGAAGGAGGTCCATCAAATCCCTAGATTGGTCCATAAAGGATAACACCATCACGGTAGTACCAGGCTTTCAATACATGAGGAACTAAAAAGCCTCGTCCTCCTCGATCTAGAGGGTCGTGGTGTTATGCTCCCAAATATACTCTAATCTGGGAATAGGGACATAGGTAACATCGTACACGAACTCTAATGGGACTCCGAACCTCACCGAGTGATAGTAAGGCATTATGGACGCGAAAAAATGTTTAACAACCACATGTGAGATATAAAATCTCTGTGAGTCAACACCTAAATCCGACTAGGATAATAACTCACCCAAGGCATCCTAAACATGCAAGACAATATTGATGGCAGATCAATAGCATGCATTACATACCACGATGATCATTATAAGAGCAAATATAATTCTTCCATGAACCACAATCACATGCTCACTTACCTCACTTTGGCCACACATAAACAGATTAAAAATACACATTTAATTAACATATACATCCAAAGCATATAACCAACACCTTCATCACAGGTTGCACACATAATGCATAACGCGTGTGCCAATTATTAACGACCATTCCTAGTCTAGCAAAATCATACTTTTATGGCAGAACCGGACTTCGTCCCTTTCCTTTGGTGACGGCGACTGACAAACCATGTGGCTCCAAGTACCCTCGGCATGGACTAATAGTCGGGCATTCCTGTAAGGAGCGTCGGCCCGCGACTTGCGCGATTGGCATCTAGTAAGTCATGTGGTTCCAAATACTCTTTGCATGAACTTACAAGCTTGATCTTTGTATCCGGGGATCAGCTTCATCTTCCCTAGCCGAGAAGTCGGTATCCATCATGTGACTACACAAGCATGACACACAAACAAATAATTTATATCTTTGCATTTAGTCTAGTGCAATCACAAGCAGTCGTGCTCCAAAAATTAGCTTAATGCCATTTTATGCTAAAAAATGAGTTTACATGAGATCACATATATAGAATATCATTCACATATTTTTCATTCAAAAATAGGATAATTAATCACCTCAAATCCACACAAATCATGCATCGCCACGGCCACCGGAAGATCACAGTTACTCAATAATAATACGGTAATTACGCAATAAAAATCATGTGATAAATAACTAGTAATCCATTATTTATTCAGACAATATTTGTTCTGTCTGGCTTAACTAATTAATATTGATTTAAATTAATTTTACCAACATACTTAGCAGATCCAATTTTCGATAAATAATTCAATTACAATTAAAAATAATTATACTCGACACCCCTTAATTATTTTTAATCTCGACCAATCCAATTATTCCAATCCTTGAACACAGTTAATGTCCTAGTTAGAGTTTAGAGGTTAAACTCACAACTCCTTACGACTGTCATCAAGTCGGCGCGAGGCGACACTATTTCAAATCTGAGGTAATCAACAATATTCGTTTGTCGTGTCCTTATTTTAGTGCAATGTCACGGCTTCAAGCGCTAGAGTAACATATCCTCGGGCCTGAAGTTAGAGCGAGCTCGAGACGTTGAAGGAGTTCGGAACAGCAAAACCAGAGACGTGCGGTTCCTGTTCACGATAGAGAGACATCGAACAACAGCTCAAGGAATGGAAGTGATGGAATATAGGGCTTACGGTGTGCGCCCATGCGGGCAATCACACCCGCCTTTAGAGATAACTGTAAGCGGTTATCTAACGTGAAGAATCACGTCTGTTCACATACATTAAAAAGAACAGACGATGTACCTCAATCTTATGAATATACAAACAACATTCTGTGTTCACACAAATAGGACGAACGTCTTTCCCCTCCACGTCAAATTGCATCGAAGGCAAAGTGACTCTCGAGACTGCAAAGGCAACATTTAATCTGTGTATAGTGGGTACGGTTCATCGTGTGATCGTAGTCCGATCGTTGATACAAGTAAGTGATAGATTGGGCATTAATTAGTAGTTTTTCGCATGTGATTCGTTTAAAATCAAGGAATCAGTTTCCTTCATTGATATTAGGGCTAGCCAATGCTTGTTTTCCTGATCGTAACGCACTATAAGAATTGAAATTTGGAAGCCGTTCGTCGTTGTTTCGATTTTGGTTCGTTAGAATGCATTTAGGCCTGTTTTGAAATTTTTGTTGGGTGAAAGAGAAATATGATTGCATCGTTAGAAAATACTCGTCGATACGAGTCCAAAGAGTGGTCACCCGTCGCCGGAGGAGGTCGAATGGTGCCGGAGCGCCACACGTACTGCGGGGGGCGAGCACCCTCAGTGGCCGACGACTAAAACACATGTTTCATGAACTTTGGCTCACCAAAATTGTAATTTGATCATACCAATAGGTAGGAATTGACAATACGAGTATTTTGAGGGGTGAAACGCCACCAACGGGCGACAGACAGAGCCGCACGTACCGACACGCACCGCCGGAGCGCTCTGCGCGTAGGCCTCACTCACCCACTTGTGTCGCGTGTGCTGGACCGCCGAAAACCTTCTGCTGACGTGGCGTTTGCGTGGCCACTAACGTGGCAGACATGTGTTAAATGACGTGGTAGTCCAACTCGACCCGAATTTGACCTGGTTTGACCCATGACCTGACCCAGGTCAACGGTGGCACGTGTGGGCGCGTAGGGAGTCTGATTGAGGTGATTTTTGTTCCGATGTGTTCGTATTGAAATTTCCTACAATGTGGTATATTTGTTTTGCCATTTTATGCCCTATGGATTATGTGTAATCCCTTTTATTGTTCTGCATTCATTGCAGAAACTATGGAACAAAGTACTGTGCGAACCTCAATATTCCTATGGACAGATGGGGAACATGAGATACTCCTAAAACCAAGGAATGAGCTGGCACTTTATCGATGGGATGTCAAAGTTGATATGATGACTCACATCATAATTGTGAATAAAATGAAATTAGAAATCATTTGTAATGGTTTTGTCATGCCAGACTATTTGAGGGTTGTTACCTTAAAAACCACTCTTCCTGATTGGCATGAGGTCTTGGACCGTTTTTGGAAAGATGCCTGCAACGATTCTTATAAGGAACTTGGAATAAGATTCCTGATAGAGTTCTTAGAGGTTGGGGCAAGGAAGACATCGACCCTTGCTATGAATGGATCCTAGCATAGACAGAACGCGCCTTGGCGAAAAGATATGTTTTCTTGGCTGAGACCAGAGAGTTTCCTAGGAGCCATTATAGGGAAACATTCTAGGGTCAAGAAGTTCCCTAAAGAGTTCATTGAATCTTTTCTCGTTCTTGGCATACATTATGTTACATGATGTTGTTGTACTAGAGTTTCACATCTTATTGATGTATGTCTATAGATGTAAATATTCTCGTTCATGTTATATGAAATATTTAGCTGTGAATGGTATGAGAATTTTTTATTATTATGTAATGCCTTGGTGGTATATGGAAAAGTGGGGAGTTCTAAAAGTTTTAGTAACTTCATGAACTCAATTTTACACAAATAATTATGTTAATGATAATTTCAAACGAGGATTCTCAGCTGATGATTGGGAACATAATGAACTTTCAACTTTGAGATCTTATATAAAATTATCCGTTAATATAATTAGTTAGTGTAAAATAGATGCATAAATGTATAGGCATCAATAATTCGTGAGCACATGTCTATTGAACTTTGTGTTCAGACACAATGGCTTTAGCTTACTAGGATATTATAGCTAAGCATGAATAAAGTGAGAAATTAGATGGCAAAATTATGAAAATTGGAATAAGATCCAATATGCGCTAAAAGAGCAAGATGCACTATGAGCTCTTCACCTAATTATGGAAGAATTTGAAGATGGAATTACTGCATTGTCAAGAAAGTACAAAGAGGTACTTTTTACAAGAAATAAATGAACTCTATTGCTAGCATTATGTTGCTATATTTTATGCATGAGTTCAAGCATTTTTTTTTAAAATGCTAAAATCAAGTGGGAGCTATTAACTAACTAAGTTTGGTTAGACATTGGTCTCCAATTTGAGACAGATCACTATAAGGTTTGATGCTTATATAATGTCTTATGGGCAGAATATTAAATGGCCTTGTGGCATGTGTTAAACAAATAAGTGCACTGTGAGATGCAGGCCTTATGTTGACTAAGAAATAGCAAGTGCAAGTAATAGTCAATTCTTTATTTCATAGCTATGTGCATATGAAAATCCACTAGATCCACATTATAAGTAAAGATTTTTTTATACGACGCCTTAAACTAGAGATGGATTGCCTTCTTGTGGCAAAACCTAAAATCGACATTTGTTATGATGATTCTAGTTCTAATGAGTTTTGTGCTCCAGACATAAGCGTCAAGGTGGATTTAAGAAGTGGAAAGAACAAAGAAATAGATATTTCATGATAGAAATCGAAGTTTAATCGACATAAGAAAGGAAAACGTCCTTTCAAGAAAATATTTCAAAAGTGAAGTGTTTTAACTGTGGCAAAAAGGGTCACTTTGCTCATAATTGTGATGAGTTAAAGAAGTTAGAATCCCTTTGTATACTTAAAAGCATACATATGTCTATACTTTAGTTTTGGTAATTGAATTTTATCATTTGTGGGTTGTAAATCTAAGGGCCACAGACCATGTAGTTGTGGAATTTTAATAAGTTCCACATTGAACAAATTTGATAAATGTGCTAAATATTTTCTTTGTGAAAATCAAAGCAATTGGCACCTGCCAATTGAATATGTGCGATGGTCACACCTTGTTCTTACTAACGTTTATATGCTCCAAAACACGACGAAATTTAGTTTTCGTGTTAGTTTGGTTAAACTTGATTTCAATTTGAACTTTCATAAAGATGGTGATGACTTGTCATTGGGAATAAGTTATTATAATTACTAGATGGTTTCATTATGTATATTTTTTAGTACAATAATGTAATGTTATTCCTCATTTTTCATCTTTGTGATGATAAGAATATGTGGCATGTTATATTGGGTCATCTTGGCCAATAGGATATTTACATAAGCCAAATAGGGCTTGTTGGACATTATTGAATATGTCGCCTATTTATGAGCATTGCCTAGTAAAAATAAAAAAATAAAGAAATAAAAATGAGGAAACCATTTAAAAACGGAACAAGAGCTGAGTTTCCTTTGTTGTTAATCCATTTAGACACATGTGAAAGCAAGGCAAGATTTTGTTTATTTCATCACATTTGTATGATTACACTAGATTTGGATTTGTTGTTTTTATGATTTTTCATAAATTTAAAGCATAAGTTGCTTTAAGAATTTTTTTTGAGCTTTTAATTTTTTTTATAATATATATATCCGATTGAGGTTGAGAAAATCTATTTGATCAGTTCAGATATTTATGTAATGAAAAGGAAATAGAAGTATAGTTAACTATTCCAGCAATTCCTTTGCAGAATGTGATAGCAGAGAGAAGAAACATATCATAATAAAAATGGTTATTTCAGTGATAGCACATGCTATTGTGCATATCATCTTTCGTGTTGATATTTTTGTTGATGGCTATCTAGATACTTAACTTTATGTCTTATAAATCAATTACCTCTACTCTATATGAGTTGTGGACAGGCCGAGAATGAGATTTGAGTTTTTTCTTAGATCTTGATATGCTTCATATATAAACATATTCACCCGCAAGTATGGGAAATTGGACCTTAGAGGCAAAAAGAGTATTTTCGTGAAATACTAAGAGCACTCGAAAGGGTAAGTACTATAGGTAAGCAAGAAAATGGAAAGTGTAACTGAATTTGAATCACGAGATGTCACATTCTTAGTGGATGAATTTCAGAAAAAAGGGGGGCAAGAAACTTATATATATATATATATATATATATATATATATTCTCTGTTTGACTTTAGATAGTGACAATCATTTTTTTTTCGGGCATCTTATCCAAGTGGGAGCAATGTGATAAGTGGGGATTTGTTTCGTATTAGTCTCAATTGCAACCATTTGTTGTATAAAAGATGTCATCATTGTCTGATCAAAGTAGGAGCGTAATGGTGCATGATGTATTATGTGTAAGCTTTCACGGTTGCTCCACAAGAAGAGAATAAGTCAATGAATATAAAATAAAGCTCTAATTTGCCCTGATAAGGAAAATTGGATACAAGTAATGAAGAAAGAGATGGAGTTAATGAGATCAAACGAAGTTTTGGAACCGATTGATCTTTTGTATGGACGCAAAGTCATTGGGAGAAATTGTGTTCTAAAAAGAAAGCGTAAAGCTAATGGTTTGTTTGAGAAATGTGAGGCTCACCTTGTGGTAAAACATAATAATCAATTCATCTTATTTTGGTAATAGTGATGAGTATAGATCTTGAATTACATCAAGGATGTAAAGACCGCGATTCTCAATGGAGAATTAATAGAAGAAATCTATGTGGTACAACCTGTAAGATTTGTGAATGAAGGCCAAGAATATGGCCATGAGTAGTCTGTGAGACATCGATATATACGTTTTTTCACGATGTCTTAGTGGCATATGATTTTGTGACAATTGAAAAAGGTCATTGTGTATATATCAAAAGATCTAAAAAATAATTTGTGATTTTATCATTATATGTTGATAATATACTTTTATTGCGAGTAGTAAAGGTTTGAGCTGAAATATGCGTCCTGAGATTCCATAAGGAAATATAGTAATGGAAAATGATCCATATGTAGTGCAATTAGGAGCTCAATGTACGATGTGATATGAATAAGACCTGATATTTGTTATTCAATTGAAATAGTAAGTAGGTACCAATTCAGCAGAGGTCAGGCATACTGAATTGCCGTCAATAGAATTATGAGGTAATTGAAAGTACTGCTGATCAATTTACTGATATTCAAGGTAGAGATCTGCACTTTGAAGTTATACTAATATTGATTGAGGGGGAGATATAAATTAGAGGAACTTTACCTCTGGATTTGCGTTCTTATTGAGTAATGACTCCATATCATGGAAAAGTAAGAAGCAAATGTGTATGGCCTTATCCACGATAGAAGATGTTCTCGTGTTGTTATCAGCAGTAATATAAAAGGGTCTTTGACTTGAGAGATGTTTGGATCAATGAGGTGTTGCTAAGGATATTACAGGTATAATTATAAGTTAATTGTGATAGTTAAGTAGCAAGAGATTACACTAAAGATCCATTACAAGACCAAAACGTATCGACTCGGAATATGATGTCAAGAAAGACATGTTTGTATGAAAAGATGTGAACATACAGTACATATCTATGGATAGATTGAAAGCAGATCCAATGATAAAATGAGTTACTAGAGATGTTTTTGACTTGATCATTTGTTGACGAAAAGATTTCTATGTATTGAAATCTCTAAAAGTACTAAAATTTACATTCCCCAAAGTTCACAGTTAATGAGTTAATGGTATTTGTTATCATTATTGATGCATATTACAGTTAATGGTTTAATGGTATTTATTATCATTATTGGGGTCTATGATTTTGTGTAACATTTATACATATTAATTTTCAGTACATTATTTTGAGAAGGTATGTCAGACAGATGAGAGATTAGCCTACTCACATGAGTAATTGCCTTTATTTACTGCGTGATAAATAGAGATGAGGTAATTTTAAGCTTATTATCTAGGTGATAATTGAGAGCTGAAGCTTAAAATATTTATGCCGCCTTAATAGAATATTAAGATGAGGACTTATTATTTATAATGTCCAGAAGTGAAATAAAAAGGATATACTTCTAGCCCTCCTACATATTTCATTTTATCTGTTTTTATTGCCAGATGAGAGTTCTGATGGAAACTCTTGGTTGGAGTTGTTATGTGAATTCTGGTTAGATATTGGGTATATCTAAGTGATTGTCTATACGGTATTAAAATAGAAAGACATACGCTTCATGGGAAAAGAGAAAATACCGTAATACGTACTTCATATTACGTATGCATTGTCGACCAATAAGAGTTGGCAAAAGCTTTTTGATCATAATTTTACTAAGCCGTGTGAGACTCTCGAGGATAAAAATTCCTCATTTTGAATACCCTCATGACTCTTCGTTATTTTTAATATTTCTATTTAGTGTTCGCTATCTTAGGGTGTTGTTTATGGTCATGAAATTGATTCGATCTAAATGGTCACTTCTAAAAAAGTGAGTTGAACTGAAATTGAGAGATCTAATGAAAGAGGAAGATCGACTTCGAGTCCTTAAGTCACATAATAGATTTATATTCACAGACCGGCCGGTTATGATTATTTAGTGTGATTATAATTGTGAATATAACATATCATACTTAAATGAGATCCAAAGAAAGATATGTATGTGACTGATCGATCTAGGGTACAAGCATACAGAAATATATTTTTTGATTATGTCCATTTGAGTTGTCATATACTCCTAACGGATGTGTGACAACAAGCTCTCAGTATATGCTGGTCGCATGAATTATTTGTCAATATGAACTTTGCATATATAAAGAGAGTTATGCTTGGTACTCCTAGGACAAGTGGGAGTTGTTGGTCCTCTGTGGACATGTGTGACCTGTTTGCCCTACATGGGCGAGTGGGAGATGATGGAATATAGGGCTTACGGTGTGCGCCCATGCGGGCAATCACACCCGTCCTTAGAGATAAGGGCAAGCAGTTATATAACGTGATGAATATCCAGACGACATTATGTGTTCACACAAATAGGATGAACGTCTTCTCCTCCGCGTCGAATCGCATCGAAGGCAAAGTGACTCTCGAGACTGCAAATGCGACATTTAATCTGTGGATAGTGGGTACGGTTACTTATGATCGTATTCCGATACCAGTAAGTGATATTGGACATTAATCAGTAGTGTTTTTTGCATGTGATTCATTTAGAATCAAGGAATCATGAGGCATTAAGTTGACTCTAATGAGACAGAACAGTGATTGGAGGTTCTGCTTTGGGGGCTCACAAAGGCTATAATTCGTTGTTCGATTGAGCATGTGTGGTGGAACAACCGAGTAGACGTCGGGGATAACCACCAGTGGTGTCGGAAATGTCGAAGAGTCCGAAACGACAATGAACAACGCCAACTCAGCGAAGAATATGAGGTTGCAGCGGCGGAATCAAAGCCTCAGATCACGGAACGGCACTCAACGGAACTTGTCGGGGACGCAAATGACTTCGAGTGGGCTGAGGAAGCTCGGATCAGGGCTGAGGAAGAGCTGGCAGGCGTCAATCGTGTGTCGGAAAGACTGTCTCGCGGATGAACAGAAGTTATGGTGGTTCGGACACGTCGTTGGTGGCATGGCACATAGAAGTTTTGGAACTGATGGCGGGTTTCGAGGTGCCAGGACAGCGAACGGACGGCTGGGTGGTGTCCGAGAAAGATCGGGGGTGAGGGGAGGTCAAGACTGAGCACAGCGGGGGTATCCCGTGTTGGCTGGCGGTTAACGGACAGCAGCGCGAGGGTCGCGGTGGTGCGACCGGAAAAGGTTGAGGACAGAGCACCGCGGGGAGCTGCGTTGGCTCCCTGTCGTTACCTGTTGGTGGCGCGACGGCTTCGGAGGGAACGTCACTGGAGGTGGAAGCCGTCGAGATGAGACGGAGGCTCGAGGCGACTGGCGTTCGTGGTGGATATGCGTGGTGAACGAGCTATGTCGCATACAAAGAAGGAGGAGTTGCAGAGGATATATAAGAAGAGAAAGAAGAAGAAAAAAGAAGCATGCGACAGAGGACGAGGAGGAAAAGACGTCGTCCGCGGCCAGGGGATGTTTATGTCTCCTCATCAGAAAGTGGAAAAAAAAAAAACGTGATAGAGAGAGAAGACCGGGACTCTGACTATGAACGAGAAAAAGTATCACGTGAGGGAAAAAGCTAAAACTTGAAGTTTTGACGTCAGAAAAGGGCTGAGGTCAGCAAGAATAAATGTAAAAGTGGGCATTCAGCTGGTATAAGATGATAGGGTGGGGCCATCAAATTTTCTAAAGATCCTATATAGAAATTGAGCATGATATGCGTAGCAGAGACGTTGAACTGAGGATATCCTTGGGAAAATATCAATCGAACCAAATGAGGATTGGGGAGGAGATCTTCGGCAAAACCAAATGGGGCCCACATATTTTCAAAAGTTATCCATTAATAATTTTGTCTTTTGTAAGTAAGAAAATCAAGGGCACAAAAATATTATTTTACGAATGAATATCGAAAGTTCATTTGACTCGATCCACGGATGATAAAATTGAAATTTTCGCAATTTTGGTTTGGTAAGAATTCAATTCACCCGTGATGCGTTTTGATTTTACAAGTCAATGTTTGACTATTCAAACTTGGCTTTTGTTTTTACAATCGTTGTGGAATAGCCAATCGTCGACGTTTAAATCTTTAAACCAAACTTTACTTTTCATGTTGGAATTTATATTTCCCTTAAACTAGTCCAAATTTCAGAACGTCACATTTATCCCCTATTTAGGAAATTTTGTCCTCGAAATTGGAGTACTGTTACATTTCATTTTGCTAAAAAAGAAAAGGGTACAATTCTTTCATTACTTCCTCGCGTTCCCACGTCGTACCTTCAATCCCATGACGTTGCCAAACCACTTTGACCAGCGGAATTGTCTTCCTCCGAAGCATTTGTTCCTTTTTATCTATAATCTTCAATGGGTGCTCTGTATGTGATACCTGTTCATCCACTTCAATTTCTTCGAAAGTCAGCACGCGAGTTGGATCAGGCTCATATTTTCTTAGCATTGACACGTGAAAAATCCAACACACAGGCTCTCAGCATGTCCTCAAGGGTTTGAATTGTCCTTTCAGACTAACCATCTATTTGCGGGTGATAAGTTGTACTGGACTGCAACTTCGTTTTCAAAGCGGTTTACAGACTCTTCTAAAATGTGGCAGTAAATTTAGGGTCACGATCCGAAGTGATCGTTAAGTTTGTTTCCCTTAATCCAAGTACATTTCCACACCAACTTATTTTAGTTGAATTTTCATCAACTCTCATCGTATGTCCACCGTCCCAGAAATCGCGTTGGCCACCATATTCTTTCTTTGAGATCCACCTCAACTTGAAATTTCATCATTGCCCATTGGGTCCGCGATGCTCTGGTACTATTTGTTGGGAATGCATAACAGAAATTTGATTATTTCATATGGGGAGATCGCCAAGAGGGAGCCTAAATCCTAGCCTGTCAAAATATGGGCCAACTTATATGTATTAATTACTTCATACCATATTAATTCTCTAATATGATGAGACTTGTCTAACACAACTCACATATATATCCTAACACATAATGCACCATATAATTTTAATTTTACCTTCACTTTGAGAGATCGAATAGTAGAGAGCCCAAATTTGAGCACTTCAAAACATAATGCTAAACAATTTTGACTTTACCTTCACTAAAAAATACTGCCAAGAGAAATAACCCAAATTCAAGTCTTTCTAAATATCTAGTTGGACTCACTTTCACTTTAAAGTAAACTAAGCTTAAACCAATTCGTTGGAAGACTACTAAATTCAAGCCATTTGAAATATCTAGTTGAACCCACTTTTATATAAAATATTACCAAAAATGTCATAAATCTATTACAATTGTGTCCATTCAATCAACTTTTTTGTCCAATTTAATAATAAACATTTTGCATTCATGACAATTCATTCCTAAACATTTTATATTTATGTCAATTTAGTCATTCTAATGAATTTTGACCGACGTGGTCAATTTTAATGATATTTTCCTTTTTTTTATGTTTTCTCTTTTTCATTTTTTCCCTTCTTCCTCTTCCTCCTCCAGGCAATTAGGAGCTAGGTGACTTGCCAAAGGGGAGGGCCTACGAAGCTCATCAATGTCTGACCTCGCCAAACCATGGCAAGGCTCAAAACTCGCCCAACAATGGCCAGGCCAGCCACGCCATGGCCGTGCGAGGCTAGACCTCCCGGTTGCTAGGCGAGGAGGCCAACCTTACCTAACGATGGTAAGGCCGACCTAGCTAGGGGCAAGCAAGGTTCGCCCTCAGTGGTCACCGAGCTCAGCAGCTAGCTAAAGGAAGAAGGAAAAAAAAACAAAAACAAAAAAAAAAGAGAAAAAAGAAAATAAAGGAAAAGAAAAAAGAAAAATTAAAAAATATTAAAATTTTATTGAAAATTAATCACGTTAGCGATTTTCAGCCTAAAATGACCTAAATAATTGAATTTACATAAGTACAAAAGGTTTATGACTAAATTGACAGAAAAAAAAAAACTAAATTGGTATAATTGCAATAGTTACATAACTTTTTTTTGGTAATTTTCCCATTTTTACCGTAAAGCTTATTTTGGGAGATAGATAGCCTGGCTCTAATGCCATTTATTGGTTGGGCAAGCTTAAGAAATCTTCCTTCGATATTATTTTCATGAGCAGAGTACGAAACAGGGTAACAGCTTATCTAACATCCCTTTGCCCTAGTGCCGTACGCTGATTAGAACATGATAAAGACAAACATCTGAATTTGTTTTGCATACTAATACCAGCTGGTGAAATGTGCAACAAAATTCTGACAGGACAAAATGTAAAACAAAACAAGCGCCAGAAGAAACACTAATATGCAATAGATAAAGAAGACGGCGAGTTTGCTGTGACAATATATAAATATTTTTCGAAGCAAAACTATGTCGATCCTAACATACTTGTAGCGCCTAATCTAAACCCTACAAGCATACAACAAGTAGTTAGGGGTTTCATTTAGATTTCCCTTTCTTCGCAGATCCCCTGTTAGCAGATCCCTTCTTAATGAGCTTTTTTTGCACTTTCTTCTGTGGTTTCAACTTGCTTGAGTTTGAAGAGGACTCTCGCTTTTGTTTACTTCGTTTCTTCTCTTTCTTCACGTTGTACATCGTAACAGCCTGCAAAACCCCAATGTCAATCCGATAAGAACAGTGTAAGCTCAACCACTTGACCTATCCTTCTCCTGAAAACAAGTGATAGAACTATACCTTATCAACGTTAAATATTTCATGTGAATTCTTGGAAAGGAGCTTGTTTAGAACTCTGTCCGTTTGCTCCTTCTCTTTCGAACCCTGGCCTTTTCCTTCTGCTACTGGAAAAAACTGAACGGAAGAGAGAAGAAATTTGAGTCAGTTAATCTTGACGTAGAGAAATAACGGAAATTATACGGCTCAAGAAACCTTGCGATGCTTTTGTTCATGTTTAGGCTTCTTTTCTCCTGGAAGCTTCTTGTCGAACTTTCCACCACTGGCTGTGGCGGTAGCTGCTAATCTGGCAACATTCCCCAGTTCATCTTTACTCACTTTCTTTGGTGCAGCCTGGGTTCCTGTTATGGGCAATACTGTGGCCGCTAGCTGGATGTGGCTGCATAAAAGATAACCGCCTCTCAATATCTGCATGCACGGGTGGGATTGGATAATGCAAAATCAATATACTTGAGGTCTCAAGCATTGGGACGCATGTTGGAGGCAGTTGCTACTGGACATGGACAACATATTGTCTATCAGATGCAGATGAAACATAGATTTTCGAAGGAATTAATAAAAAATAGAGACTTTTATTTTTAATCATAAAAATACATATACTGAAGAGTGAGGATCAGTATTGATTCTAAGAGTAGTTGCTCAGGCGTTACTAGGGTGATGGGTCCCCGGTCCAGTCCGGTTCCCCTCAAAAAATTTTCCGGAATTGGGAACTGGACCACCAGTCCGGTCCAGTTCCCAGGCAGTTCTATTGGACCGGACGCATGCCCCAAAAAAAAAAAAAATGCGTCCCTGCCGAACCCCGAGAATGCATCGGCCTCCATTTTATGCTTTCCCTTGAGTCCCCTTTTGACCGCCCCAAGAGAGATGAACCCAAAAAAAAAATAAAAAAAATTCAGTCTTTGTTCAAAATCTCAATCTGCCCTGTTACAAGAGGAAGGAGAAGAATAAAAGACAACAAGTGAGATAATGTTCTTATTAACAGGCCCAAAACCAGAAAAGATGAGGCCTGAACTTCCAGCAGCAGCACTATATTCTTGTTCTTTCTCATAATACTTCACACACGAACACACACTCTCTCTCCCTCTATATTTTGTGTGCCTTAACATTTCACCTCAGCCCCACTACGGAACAAGTAGATAAAAATGGTATAATTTATAATTTTGATCGGTCCAGTCCGGGTAGTTAGGTCCTACGACCCTAGATTCGGAAACTGGACCGTTCCCTCTAGAATCGGCAACCGGACCACTGGTCCCGGTCCGAGTGGTCCGATTTGCTCACCCCTAGGCATTACATGAAATTAAAAATGTCATGTAAGATATTAAGGAGAAATACCTTGGCAAAGCATGATCTTTTGCAGCTTGTTTTAGGTTCTGCAATCGGTTTTTGTTTTGCTTTTCAACGCGCTTCTTCTTATCAGCCCGTCTCACAGCAAAAGGGTCACTTCCAACCTCTGCAACCAATAACCATGTGCAATAAATCACAAGAGACTACAGTGTCATAGACAAAGTCACACTAGCTGGTTATATATAATTTAACCAGAACAAATTATTAAAACATATATCAATGTAAAAACCAGTCAAGCTACCGTTGAACGGGTTGAACAGGAGGATTCAAAACAAGTTGATGCCTCCAATAAGAAAGCAATACATACAGTATAATACAGTACACCTATAGTACAAACTCTTAGCAATCATGCCAAGCTGAGATGGGAAGGAGGGCTCTGGTCTCTAGGGCTGGGTGTTTAAACTTAATTCCTGCAGCAATGCTCTTTTGGTGGAGATGAGAACTGTAGTTTGTCATAAACATGTCACGTAATAAGCGTAAATGACATATGGAAAAGTGATTTGGCAGTAGATTCAATCTTATCAAAATAGTCAAGGGTGAAGTCCGTCCCCTAAGTTTTGCAAAATGTCAATATCAGGAAACATCAGTTTGACTGGATGAATCAGGTCGAATCAGATTTTTGACCTGAATGGTTTTAGGAAGAAAACCAAAGTGGACCACGGAACAGCACCTGGTTCAAACAGTTGAACCGGCTTGCGTTCTGGTGCTTCTAATTCATTGGTTAATCGAAACCTGCTATGCTTGTACATGAATATCAAGCTTATTTGCATCTTAAAGCAAATATATGATGATTAAAGAGAACAAGTTATATGCAAAAGCCTATTCAATGAAGAAAGAAGACAGAAGACATATGCAGTTAATAAGAGATTTGTTTGTATACCATCAGTGGCCTTGGCCTCAAGTATGGGTACATCTTGATCATCATTAACACGGTCATATCCATAGCGGCGTTTCCAAGTACCAGTCTGCTCATCATAAACAATCTTGTCCTTTTTACGGTTCTTTATGCCTGGCATATATCATCAGAATAATGTTCACGTAAATAAATAAATCAAAACAGGGATAAATTGAGACATAATACAAAAATTGCACGATTAAACAAGAAATTCAATGAGCAAAGGCCTACATATCCTATAACTGTATAGAATCAACAATTAGCATCTTCAGAAATTTTTTTTCCTTCTCTCAACAGCACAAACAGATTTAAAAGACAGATACAGCCTGCGATATTATGGCTCACCTTTGGCTTTGGCAAACATTTCCCATTTTGTAGGAGGTTTGGGCTTTGGCAACTGAAAAAAATAAATATCTTACTATAAGCAAATAAACAGTAAAAAATCGGCTCTTAAGCTATGCAGGCGAAGGCAAACCTTTTATTCTTGTAAGGGCAAGGTAAACTTAAGTAGCATCAGCGAACAGGCATATTTCTTAACAGCAACTTCATATCATAAAGGATGCAGGACTCCATCTTGTAATGTTATCGTACCAAACACATACTCCTAAAATTTCTCAAGCAAGTCACAAAAATAGATAAACTACTCACCTATCTTTGGAAAAGAAGTCATTTGCCAAACATAGATGATCCAGAAGCTGAATGCATAACATGCCAAAGGATGTGTCACGTACTTTCTATGCATCAATTAGACTGAATTCCTATCCCCAATTGTTGTGCTTCTCTCATATAACCCACCCTTCAGTATAATATACTCATATAAATTAACATTCTCACAGATGATATGTATAGGTACCAAGAGATAACATGTAAGAATCAGAGGACAATGAAGATGCCACTCTTAAATTCCTAATTAATGAAAAAACAAATGTGGATGAGAATTACTCTGATAATCTATCATAGCAGCTTCTCTGCTTAGGTAAGATTGATCTACCAAAGTTTCTTCATTCAAGAAGAAAAGGACTAAAAGAAGGACTGAGCTCAAATGCTTACATGCTTTTCTCTAGGCAATTTTGCTGTTGGCGGCGGCAACTTGACAATAGGGCCATCCACATCTTCAGTCGAAGGTAAGTTGAAAACGGCATCTGCGACCACTTGAACAAGCTCAGTCCCCTTCTCCAGACACTTCTGTATCAACTCCTCCCTTCATATTTCATAAATATCAAAATAAAACTCTATAAAAGATAAACCTTTGTAATTCTGAAACAAAAAGTGGAAACATAATCCACATCAAGACTCAATACTTCTCAGTTCTCACCACCCACAAATAATTGATATCCTAACAAGCAGATTATGATACACTTGTTCACAAATGCAAGATACTGCCAAACTTCGTATATGATCTTCCGTGAACTAACTCCAGTCCCATACTAAACAGTGACCCTTACCAACACAAACGACGCAATTTTTTTTTTTTTTCCTTTGGTGAGACCTACGCTTCATGCTTGCCCAAATAAACGTTTCTACATCAAACTAAACACGCAGAAGAGAGCTCATATTGCTTTATCCACCTTTAGAATGGATGAAAACCACACATCCACGATTACATCAAAGTAAAATCAATTTGGTGACGCAATAGAATAGAAATCACAATGCTCCGATCAGATTACGCAACAATGACACCTCTCACGAACAAATATGCACCGGGAAAAAAAAAACAAAAACCGAAGTACCGCAGACTAAGACGTGCAGTAAAGAAGTGTGAACCTCGAAGACGGTAGGGAAGGAAAGTGGTGACTAGAATCCAAGGCCATGAGATTCCCGAGGTCAACCTGCATAGTCCGAGTCTCCTCCATTGATGTCCAACCCTGCGAAACACCCTAATTCTCAGTCACAAAGTGCAGGTATAAAAATCGGCCGAGTTAGGGCACGAAAGAGAAACAGAGAGACCACGACGGCGATGGCGGCGGCAAGGGTACCTGAGGTCCAACGACGACGACAGGGATTGCGCGGGGTCAGGGCGTGGTGTAGCGTCGCTGCAAACGACGGACGACCGACGAAAAGGCTAAGCAGCTCCGAGCGCGGGGCGCGCGGCGGAGCGAGTCTCAGCGTCGGCGAGCGACGGAGCAGGACTGCGAGAGGGCGATATGGTTTTGAAGAGGCCGGAGTGGGAGGCGGGCGTTTGAACCCTGGAAAGTAGGGCAGACAAGGAATGGCTAGGTTTCTTCTTTCTTTTGATGTCGATGTAAATTCTATCCTAAAGGTGCCATCCTTTTTTTTTTTAAAAGGTTATTCACGGTATCGTTTGACGTCGTTTATTTTTATTCCATTTATAATACTGTATCGTCTACTTTATTTCTATTTAGAGCCAATGAAATTAAAAGAACTTATTATCGATGAAACAACAAAATAATAACCAAAATAATTTTTTTTAATAATTTGTCACCATTTTTAATGGACTATTATTGCTATCTTTGTGTCACATCAAATGTCTTTATCATTACTTCTTTGAATTTTTCAATTATTTCCCAACTGCCCTTTGCCTACATGAAATCACCCGACAATAAGAGCATCTAGGCACGACCATGAGCCGATTCCAGACCCAAATCGGCTCGTGAACTAATTATAATTGGCCCATTAATCAGAATCGGTCTGGCCCCTCATGGGCCGATTACGATTCCAACTCGTATTATAGCCATTGGGCCTACAAGGCCAAAATAAAATAAAATAGAAAAAGAAAAATTGGGGAAAGAGTCCAATTTTTGCTGTTGAATTGCAATGGCACTCCCCCCTTTTTATTTTATCTTTTCCTTCATAACATTATATACTAAATTTTCCATAAATACCCTCCCTTTTCACTTTTTTCTCACAATTTCTCACAATTTATCTTAATTCTCTCAATCCCCACTAGATTCTCTCAATTTTTTTAATCGACTTTTCGCTCAATATTTTGAGGGAAAAAAAAAGTGGAAGCAGAGCTATTAATAGGGGAAAGAGCCCAATGAATGGGAGAATTTGATTATCATTGACCTCATCAATATGATTCTCGTGAGTTTACATATTTGATAGACGATGAAGATAATATTAACTACTCTCAACGTTGAGCTTGTCCCAACGCAAAAAGTCTTCATCCTTCAATTCGTGTCGAGCAAATGTCGATAGCAAAAGAGTTGGAACTGCAAGCCTGAGATAGTACATCTAACTTATGGCAACACTCTAACAAGGTTCATGTAGGTGGATGTACGAAATCATATAATTTAACTAAATGAGACGGCTATGGAACATACCGTCGGCATTTGACGTAAAAAAAATGCAACGCAAGCGAAGATCGACACTAATCAACAACAAATTTTTCAGTATGCTAATCATAACACTTATCATTTATTTCGTTACAGTGACTGATTTTATAAAGAAATATTAGCTGAATATATTACCATTGAACATTTAATGCTTACTACTGGTGAAAATTTTAGTTTGAATTATTTAATAAACATTGCATGTACTCCGCAAGCAAAACTTGTTTCGAAAAATACTCTTAATCGCAAACTTTTTAATGTTTATAAGAAACAAAAAAGGGGTTTGACAAACTTTTTATGAATTTCAATGGGCGTGTGCATATACATAGCGACATTTGGAGTGATCCCTAGCAAATTTTGTGACATTCCGAATTTTCGCCTCCTCAATACTTGAGATATGAAATAAAATCTCAAAATTGAAAAATGGAGAATCAAGAATTTCAACATTACAATGGATTGGTCGTCACCTTATCGAAGAAATTTGGAATCAGAAAAACGACGTTCCGGACATCGTGGGTAAAATTACCATTTTGCCCCTCAAGCCTTAGCCTTGCTTTGATGATTGAACAATGGCATTTTGGTCATAAACCACACCCAATAGCTACCGAAAATTTGAAGAAACAATGATCATTAGATGAGCTTTGATCGACACCATGGATAAGTGTCAAAGGATTAGGCTATGAGTTGATGTAAACACTTTTAACCTACCATTCAAGCCTTCGACCAAGTGAATTATTGGTGAAAGACTCTCTCTCCTCATTTGGTCGGCCATCCCTCTCTCTCTCTCTCTTTATTTTCTCCATTTTCTTCTTATTCTCCCTCTTGCCGACCAGCCTGCGACCATGTCCCGACTGCTTCACTGTTCCGGCCATAACTTCTTCGTCCGTTATTGGATTAAGGCGTACCATCAACCATTGGAAAGTTTATCGTCTTTCCGTTCCAACAAGGTATTATGGGTCCAAATCCACTTAGTCGTTAGTTCCGTAGAGCTGTTTGAAGGAGAAAAGGTCAGGCTGGTCAGTTTTGAACTCAAGAGCTCCCAGCCGACCAGTCTCGACTGTCCCACTATTCCGGTCATATCTTCTTCGTCCGATATTAGATCGAGATAAAACTACCGCCAAATGAAATCTTATTGTCTTATCTTTCCGTAGACATATTATAAGCTCAATTTGACCTTGTAGATCTTTTCATAGCTCGATTTGAGTGGACAAAAGTCATGCGAGGTCAGATTCTGACCGATTTTGGGGAAAGACCTGTTCCAGGGTCTTCCAAACTTCAAATTGCTTCAAATCTTCTGTGAGGTATTCTACACTTATAGTTTTAAAGTTGAATGAGCTGTAGTAAAAAGTTTAGGGGAAATAGAGTTTTGACCCCAAATGGGTCTTGTGTTTGAAGGGCAAAAATTGACCGTTAGAGGACCCGAAGGAACCGACGCCATTCAAGGACTTCCCGACGTTGCCTTGGCCCAAATTTTTGGTGAGTCTCCCTAACCCTTAGAACTATATGTTAGCAAGTAGATTAGTGAATAAATTGATGATTTGAGATAGTTTAAGGGCTGATTAGTTGGGGTATACACAGAACCGAAAATGCCTGGTTCGGTTCTGTGCATACCGGTTCTATTAGGGACAATTGGTGTTGGAATTTAGTCTCAAATTCATCATTGACACATGCTAGGATGTTGATGAACATGTCAATAAGGTTTATGTCCTATGGATTGGCTAATTGAGTAAGAAAAATTGACGATTGGATAAATTTCATTAGGTTACGCGGTTGAGTTGTCCTTGAACTATTTGGATCGAACTTTTGAGGTGCTTGGGAGAAGAATTGTATTGCATTAAGCTTGAGGTAAGGGGATTCTAAACCTTTTATAGGAGGATTGGACTTGATTGGGTGGTATGAGTATGAATTTGATCAGTTCTTGGGAGATTATACAGTGATTGTTCATTGTATGTCCTAGGAGGATATAGTTGACTCAAATACTTGACCATGCTTGTGCCTCGAGTGATTTGTCGCATTTGAGTATTGAACTTGATTGCTTCGTATGCCATGAGTATGTTATTCGTGCATGAGTTGCACTTGATTGTGTGTGATATACATTAAATGAACTTATGGCTTATCTGAGGAGTTGTGACATCCTGAGGCGTATGAGACGTGGGTTGTGTGAATGAATGCCTTGAGGCGCTGAGGAGCGGGGTTTGAATTGAATGGTACCTTGGGGGGTATGAGATGCGGGGTTGTGTGGATGAATACCATAAGGCACTGAGGCGTGAGGTTTGAATTGAATGACACCTTGAGACGTATGAGACGCGAGGTTGAAATGGCCAATGTCCTGATGCATTGAAATGTGAGACGTAGTTGAGGTGTGTCGACACTGGCCTGGAGTGAAATTGAAAACCTGATGCGTTTACGCGGGTTTGTCAATGAGACGGTCTGATGCGTTTACACGGACTGAGCCTGAGGCTTTCTAAACGTGGGCATGAAAGTGAGGCAGACTGGAAGGGTGGAAGTTGTGATTTGACATGGTAACGTGTGTTTGATCCTAATGATGTGAAATGATACCATGACTGCATGCTTGGCATCCGTATGTTGTTTATTGACAATTGAATGCCTCATGTGATTACTTGTACAAATTATTTGTGATTGCATTTGCCTGAGTGAACGGTCAGCCTAACCTAGGGTTAGGATCTACTTTACTGAGATTTATATCTCACCCTATCGTGGGATTAACTTTTTCAGGTCTCAAGCGATGAAAATCGGAGCTTGCCAATGATCAGTATTTAAAGAAGTAATTATAGGAAATAAATTTACACTTTTGTGACTTTAAGGATTTCATATTACCTTGAAGTTAGTTGTATCCTCTGAACCTGTAGTCGGCATTTATAAGAAGCATTCCCTATGTCCTAAGTCATCTTAAGATTGAACTGAATGAAGAAGTTTTATCGCTTCCGTATGTTTATATCGTTTAGAAGTTTTTAAATGGTTGGCTGACGGATCTTGGGTACCACCGAGACAAGACGGCCCTGGTGAAATTTTGCGTACCTGACGGGTTCGGGACGTGACATCCCCATTTAAGTGGTATCAGAGCAAGGTCAGCTCGATCCAATATGGTTGAGACTTACAGTGATAAGGAGCGATGACTTGAGGACAATTAGGTAGTGAGACCTTGAGGGATAAGCATGGGTTGCTGAATCTTGATGACTATAAGTTTGAATTTGTGTAGTATTCTAATGGTCCTAGTGCCGATCTAAGGGATGATCTTGAATGATTTATAAATAAGGCTCACAAGAAAGTGAATAGAAATTGAGGAGTCATAAGCCTGGAGTCATAAGCCTGGATTTGAGGTTGCTAGAGAATAAATTATGAATGAAGGGTCAATTGAAGTGTACGATTGTGATCTTGGTTTGTCAATGACCCAACTTGAGGAGTACGAGTTATAAAGAGGCAACTGATGTTAGTGGATTCATGCTTGAATTGCGTGATATCTTGATGGTTTAGTTATCAATTGCTATTGTCGGCTTTGGATGAAATGAGGTGAGGTGTACAGAAGAAATATTGGATTAAAGGCTAGTTGTGATTGAATGCATATGGATTTGGCTTGAATAGCGACTAAACTTGGGATTTATGGTTGAACATATGCAATTAATCTATGAGATGCGATGGTCATTGATGGAATTAGAAATCTTCAATGGATAAGAATGGATTTGGAGATGATTATGGTATGATGAATGGAGAGGACAATCAGGACACGCATGTGTTTGTGGCATTAGAATGAAAGTTGAGGAAGGTGTGCGCATGAGCTTATCATTATTGGACTTAATAAACTGTCGCTTGGTATGTGACAAGTTGATGGGATACCTATAAATCGTCATGAAGCATGGTGTGGGACGTGTGGAACAGGGCTTTCTCCATAGATGTATGACTTGGGACAACTTATAACGGCCGGGTATGATGAGGGCGGGGAGTGATTGCCAGGACAAAGAGGTCCGGATAAGGAGCGGCTCCTAGCAGGCTTCTAAGATGGCAAGAGGCAGGAATGACCTAAGTCATAACTTGAAAGGGGAATTCTAGGTATCAGGTTGAGTCCAATTGTGGTTAAGAGATGTATGGCACGAGATTGATCCTCGAAGAAGATGTTCAAAAGTGGCATGACATGTGAAATGATGCCTATGATTGGCGTAATTAAAAGCTTTGTGCTTGGCAGTGGATGCCGTTTGAAAGGAAAAGTGATGTCTATTGTGACATTCTGATTTTCAATCAACTTCAGACTCTATAATGAGAAGTTTATATATATCAAGCGATGTATTTCAATCGTATTCCGCTTAAATTTGATCAATTTTAGTAGACTGACTAAAGGGGAAAGGTTAAAGCAAGACGAGGTCCGTGGACCTAAGTGACTCGGATAAGAAATGGTGCTTTGACCATAAGAATTGTTGAGGGGATATTTAGAACCACCAAAAGATCGATCTAAGAACGATCAAGGATCACCATGCGAGCGTCGTACGATTAGAGCGCGGGTGATGCCGCTTAACCAACATACGATTTGTAAAATTATCATAAATTGGACTGTGACGATCGAGACCTTAGGGACTAGCGATAAACCTTCGTAATTACATGACAACCAAAGCCGCCATGAATTGACGAGCCCTAAACGTGATGAGAATCATGGGGTCGATACGCGTATAGTCTGCAAAAGCTGCCCGTCAGTTCGGGACAGGCAGGAATCACATCTGATAGAAGAAACGATCAGAAACGAGTCTTGAAAAGTTTGAAAAAGGAAAATCAAGAATTTCAACGTCAATTGGATTGGCCGTCGCCCTATCGAAGAAGTCAGAAATGAGAAAAACAACGTTCTGAACGTCAGGGGTAAAATGACCATAATGCCCCTCAAGCTTAGAACTTTGTCTTTATAATTGAAGGAAGGACAAAATGGAAATTCTCCCCCCAAGCTACTGAAAATTGAAGGGCAATTGATGGCCATTGGATGCCCTTGATAAGAACAATGGACAAGTGTCAAGCATCCAAGGGTGAGAGATCAAGTCATCAATTAATGCCACCTACCAATCACTTCAATTTAATCAAAATTTTAGGGGGATAACCAGCTCTCTCTCTCTCTCTCTCACACACTTCATTCGGCAGAAAATTTCCCAAGAAGAACCGAGAACAACCTTCTCTTCTTCTTCTCCAGTTTCTATTCTCGTCGACTAGACCGGAGCTCGCCGTTCGGTCCGTACGACCGCCGCCTCCTGCCATCCCCTACTGCGGCCGACCACCCAAATGTAGATCCACATCTTGCCGACGTCCTCCAACTTGAATCAGGTCATTTGGAGCTCTGTGGAATTCGGGGCAAGCGTTTTTCCACAGGTTGACGGATTCTGCTCCAGTTTGAGGTAGGTTCGGGTTCTGAACCCTTTCGACAGCCGAAAACTTGGAATCTTTGGCTCAAATTTGATGGAGATCAAGTATACATATAGTTGGTTCTGTGGTAAAAATTGAGGATTTGTTTGATAAGCTTTTGACCATGAACCACCCTTGTACATTATGCCCAGAATCTGCAGGTATTCTGTGCTTGGACGTTCCGACGACTTCAGACGACATTTCAGCGACCAACCGACTTCAAAGGACCAGTGAGCTTCCCAAACCCTTAGGTAGACATGTTAAAAGGTAGAATAAGGCTTGAATGAAGGAATTGAGGAGGATTGAGGGTTAGAAGCATCTGGTTTGCACAGAACCGAAGTGAATCAGTCCGGCCCTATGCAAAATCAGTTCTGTGGGTTGCAAGAACAGAAGATTATGGGACTTAAATTGACGTTTATGATGTGCTAAGATGTTGGGGATTGAGTAATGGATGATTTGGATAGATGAATAGAGGAATTGGACTTGGAATTTTGACAAACCGATTGATTATCCTAGGTTGCGCAACGGATTGACCTTGGACTTGAGTTGGCCAAACCTTAGAAGGTGCAAGGAGGAGTAATTTGCGTAGTTAAGCGGAGGTAAGGAATTTCCTAAACCAAGGCTAGGGGGATTGGATTCGATTGGGTAAGTCGAGTGGGAAATTGATCGATTAATAGGCATATTTCTAAAGTAAAGAGCTTTAGTATGTCTTAGCATTAATTAAAGAGTTTATGTGTGCCTTGACTTGTATTGGAATCGCGTGTTATGCTTAGATAATAATTGAATTGCTTTGCATGCCATGGGATTGTGAATGCTACTTGAAATGTAATTGACATTGAGTGTGTAAATGATAGAAGATCATGACATGAATTCTGATTGTAGCATGGCATGACGAGGCCCTGAGGGCTGTGAGACGCGGGGCGGAAGATTGGGACCCTGAAGCGACGTGGTCACGGGGTGGATGATGATTAGGCGGGTCCCTGATGCGACGAAGTCGCGGGGTTGAGATAGCCATAGTCTTGATGCGATATAATCGCGGGACCGAATATGAGCTCATAAACCCTGCCTGGAAATTGAATCGGTGCCTGTACGCGGGCCGAGCCTGATGTGATCTAATCGCGGGTCAAACAATGAGGCAGGTAGAGGTTGATTGATGTGGTGAAGTAATAAGCCGAGCATATACGTGTATTTGTGTGTGACATGAGAATATAAATGCATGCCTGTCCTCTATGCATTATTGTTTATTGAATTATGACTGTCATATCCGGGTGAGTTCATGAGTTGGATAGGTTGAGTGACTTGACTTCCTGAGTGGACGGTCAACCTGACCTAGGGTTAGGTTTTTCTTACTGAGATGTGTATCTCACCACTTTTGGGGAACCTTATTTTACAGATCCTAGGCAATAGCGATGTGGCCTATCAGATTTGGGGACTCGAAGGAAATGACGATTTATTTTGATGAGTTCCCGGACAGATAGGGGAACGTCTATGTTAGGAAGCGTACCGTTGTATGGGTCGACGAGGGTAAGCCGGAATGAAAGCCTCACAGGTTTGAGGCGTGGTTCAAGAGGGAAGGGGACACACAGACCGGGCCGCTGAAGCCCAATGAGGTACCACCGGGCGTCATACTCGACTGGTGCCAGACCGTAGCAGAGCAGGAGCTGTCCGAGGGTTCAGTAGTAGGGTCTAGGAATGGACCGAAGCGAACACCGACCCTGGAGGAGCAGGAGCAGGAGCAGGAGGAGGATATAGTATTGGAGGCGTCCAAGGGTGACTTCGCTGAGTCGTCGCAAGAGGCGACTATGGAGGATTCAGTTGAGGTCCCGTCAGAGACTTTCTCCGAGTACGAGCCGCCAGAGGAGAGCGAGGACACCGTAGATTCCAGCAGCTCTTCCTAGGCAACTCCGGACGTTGATCTGACTTTCGACTGGCGACCTGACCTCATCCTTGGTGGATTTTGTGGATACTTTTTTGGCATGCTTACCCGTCGCCCCTAATGTTTAGCGGATTTAGTAGTTATCGATCTGTTGGTGATGATGTACGACTTTCTTGATGCTATCCATGTCCTACCTAGTCCGTATGTATATATATATTGTACAGGAGACGTTGGGAACCGCTTCCGTGTGCTTAATGTAAACCATCTTATTTTATCTCTCGACCTTTTTGTATATATGAGGTGGATCCTTGGGACCGCGAGAGATTGTATTGTTGTTTTACTTGCAGGGATGATTGCGTGCTCGCAATGAGGCGTGGGGCGTGACATCTATGATTGGCCTGTTGGGCATGTTTTGTAATTGGCATAATGTGATTGGCTTGGCCAAGGTCTAATTGGGAGAGTAGACGACATGTGGGGTTTACACCCATTGAACTGATGCCTGTTGAGAATGAGAAAGCATGTCGTGTTTGTGACAGAGTGGCAGATGCCTTAGACTTATAGCATGGTCGATTGACTCATTGAATTGCTGCCTTGAGTACTTGCTCGGTGTTAACCTAGTTGAGTTTTGGCCTAATTGAGACTTGCCTAGTAATTGGTTGAAGATTGAGAAGTTGCCTTGTTGAGGCTGGCCTGTTGAATAATCATTGATTGATGAGAATCTGGAATCTTTGGGTAATGGACAACTAGTTGAGAGTTGTTTGGAAACCACTATAAGGTTGATAATGATGAATGATGAGATGAACAGCCTGAGACTGATAGACTTGAGTAGATGACTTAAGTTTTTGATTTCTAGAGGGAATCATAGTAGTTCAAGGGACATGAGAACCTAATAAGGTTGAACGCTCAAGGTATGGTCGTAGAAGAGCATTGGGCTCGAGTATACATGGTATGGAAGATCGGAGAATTGATATGGATCATGAGAATTGAGAAAAGATGGTCAATTGGAGTATGAGTTCCAAAAGAGAATATGGCTCGATCTGTTAATCGTACGAGACCCAAGAGATGAATGGATCGTGAGAACTTTAAATGGAAATGAGAAAATTTGTTGGTTAAGCAAGCTCGAGGAGGAGGAGTCATGATTGTCTAAGTCACTGTGGTGACAGATGCTAGTACTGATGAGTTAAAGTGATGGAAGTCACGAGAAAGGTGACTCTGAGTTAATCTTTTCTAAATTGAATGTGTGGGAAGGACCACGAGAGTTTGGAAAAACTTGTAAAACTATGTATAAGGTTGAGATTGACTAAGTTAGGTAGAGAGATAATATTTGAAATTGTCTCCCTCTGGATTAGGGATCTTGATAAGGAAACCTTAGAGGTTTGGGTACACTACGGAAAGAAAGTGATCTTGACAGTTTTAGCCTTAAGAGGCTATTAGTAATTGGTGAAAGGTCACTAGAGGAAGAGTTTCCTTAAGGGCATGATATCTGCCTATACTACCTTGTTGAGTTGTTCGATGAAAAATATCCACTTGGGATTGCTTGAGAGCAAATGTTGTTTGGATCTGAATAATCTTGAAAGGATCCAAGGACGATCAACCAGTGTGAGATATAGTTCTCAAGGCCGTTTAAGCATATGGTAAAGGTGGTCGAGGACCCTTTAAATGAGACGTGAAGTCTCTGAGTGGATTGAGATTTGAAGGCCTTATGCTAATTGCTATTCCTAAATATGATGAACCGTAATAGACATCAAGGAAAGAAGTAGATGATCGGGAGACGAATAAGTAAGAGAATTTCTGTTCATGGATTGTGAGAAAAGAGAACTTCACTTATGGAACATAAAATGTGCCCGTAAGGAAATGTCGTTCCTATGACATAAGGCTTATGGTGATTAACCTTTTGTTGTCGTGAGGAATAATAAGGAGACTGATGTGTTAGTCTGTCAGACCTTGTGGATTTTATGAGATTGATTGAGGTTGAATCGAAACTACTAAAAGTGGCTTTGCGAGTTATCACCCCTGGAGAATAGGGCGTTGTCCTTAAGGACGATTGGATCATGACATGATCATTGATGGAAAGAAATGTGAATGGACTTGATGGTCCTAGTTACTTGCGATTTTAATGAATGGGTGAATAAGCAAAAAGGATGCTTAGATTGTAATCGCAAGGCGACTTAAGGAAGTCGAATTGAATATCTAAAATATGAATTTATGGAGAACAAGGAAGAATGAAACTTGTCACTTGAGGTGGCTGAACTATTGAAAGGAGAATGTTAAAGTGTGGTGGCATTAGAATCCGGAAGTAAAGGAACTGTTGTTGTCGAGACTCCAAAACGGATGTCCTATAGGATAAATAAGACAAGGTGGATTTAAAGTAAAAGAATGCCACTAAAGTGTATGGTTTCCTTCATAGGGTAAGAGATCCTAGTGTGGAAGGAAGAAAAAAAATGCCAATTGTCTTGGTGCTAAAATGAAACGTTTAGACTAATGAGGAGGACGCAAGCTTGAATGATTTTTTTTTTTAAAATCAAGTCCGAGAAACTATCCCGTGAACAATGTTGAATTCCAAGATGATGTCGATGTTGAGTTAAAACGACGAAATTGACATAAGGTCGCATTAGCTGATTGTGAAACCAAGAGGTCAAGGTACTAATGCTTCCTGAGAAAAGAATGACAAAAATGAACAGAATGTTGTGTAGTTCAAGTGGGGACTCATGAGAGTAGAGGACCAAGGTTTTGAACTCTCAAGTGAAAAGTGTGAATAACAGTTCGAAGATTCGACACATGGTAGAAAGAAACGGATAAAAGTCAGACTGAGTATCAAGGAATAATGAGATTGATTGTTACCGTCTTTAGAGACAATGAATAGACTTATTTAAGAAGCTATGAGAAACATGAATAACTTTCAAGAGTATCCTACGGACTCTAAAGAGATGCTCGTTGTGTGCCGCTAGTCGTGAAGAGCACGAGTTGCAGGTCTGATGATGTATTTTTCCTTAGTAGTGAGATTTCTAAGAAATGATATCCCTGTGGAGCCCTTGAGGAATAAAATAAGTTATGAATCTACTAAGATTGATGTGAATTGTAGAAATTGGAAGCTTTCTGGAATTGGTGAATTGTTATGGATGGATCGGGGAAAGATTTCCCACAAAAGCAATTCCATGGATAAATGAATACGAAAAGAGTTTTTGAGAAATTAATTCAAGTTGATGACTACGCCGACAATAGTGTTCCTATTTGGAATTAAAAAGGGGTCGAGTAAATCATAATAGCGTGACACAGAAAGGAAATTTGAGCCGTAGTAAGGTAAACTGAAGTGAGCTATGCGAATACGTCGTGATAGTAAAGCTATATGAGTTGGAACATCTAATGCATGGTTGGAGTTGGATTGCAAATGTTCTTGCGATGAAGTTGGAAAACACGACTCGCCTGGAGAGGTTTCAAGTTTACACGAACCATAAGAATTTGAGGTATGTGGTTGCCTAGAAAAATTGAATGAGGAACAACGTGTGTGAAGGAGATTGCTTAAGGACTAAGGATGAAATATCCTATATCGCCTAGAAAAGGGTGATTTAAGAAGCAGATGCATATAAGTGAAAATGAGCATCGTGCATTTGGCGGATAAAGGATATGCTTTGCTCAAGGAATAAGAAATCCAACTCCTAAATTGGAAGGTTGTCAATTGACTAGTTTGATAACTACCTGAAGCATCAAGCTTGAAGTCAGAAAGGAATTGAGATGCTACGATGAATAGATCCTGACATTTAATGGGTCATGGAAATGGATAGATCAGGGAGGAAATCCAAATTTTCAGATACCTGAGAAAGAAACCTCAAAGTTAAGGGTAGAAACCTTAAAGTCCCATGGACTAGAGTATGAGTCCAATATTGAAAAGAAACTTAAAGAAGTGACCTCATCAGAAATTCAAAGAGAGAATTATGGTGTCCCTTGGGATGACATAAAGGTGTGCCAGACTTGCATCAGTATTATCGATGGAATAGACTGAAAGTTTGGTTAGTTGAACATGAGGTCAAGTATTAAACGTGCCGAGAAGAAAAATGCATGCCCTTGAAAGGATTGATACGCCGAATGGTATGGGCATTAAAGAGTGCTTTTTGACGAGGGTTTAGTAATAATGGTGATGGACAAATGGAAGAGATGAGGTAAACGCTCAAGGATGAACTGTTGACAGATGTTATAAATATTGAAAGAGAATGGAGAGAAGCAAATTAGATTGAGGACCGAAGGAGACGGGTCCTAAGGAAAGATGGCTTTGGCTAGGAAGGACAAGTAAAATCGTCAAGTCATGAAAGGAATTATCTGAAAGAATGAAGATGCAATGAGACGCCGATAGCCCAAAGAGCTATATGGTTAGAAGGTTGCAAATTTCGAGGATCAAATTTTTTTAAGGGGGGAAGAGTTGTGACATTCCAAATTTTTGCCCCCTCGAGGCTTGAAATATGAAATGAAATCTCAAAATTGAAAAATGAAGAATCAAGAATTTCAACATTACAATTGGATTGGTCGTCCCCTTATTGAAGAAATTTGGAATTAGAAAAACGACGTTTCGGATGTGGTGGGTAAAATTACCATTTTGCCCCTCAAGCCTTAGCCTTGCTTTGATGATTGGACAAGGGCATTTTGGTCATAAATCACACCCAATAGCTACCGAAAATTTGAAGAAATCATGGCCATTGGATGAGCTTTGATTGACACCATGGACAAGTGTAAAAGGATTAAGTTATGAGTTGATGTAAACAATTTTAACCTACCATTCAAGCCTTTGATCAAGTGAATTATTAGTGGAATACTCTCCCTCCTCCTTATTTGGCCGGCCATCCCTCTCTCTCTTCACTTTCTCCATTTTCTTCTTCTTCCTTTTCTCCCTCTTGCTGACCTGCCCGTCACCCTATCCCGACCGCTTTACTGTTCCAGCCATAACTTCTTCGTCCGTCATCGTATTAAGGCGTACCACCTACAATTAGAAAGTTTATCATCATGTCGTTCCAACAAGGTATTATGGGTCCAAATCCACCCAGCTATTTTTTCCGTAAAGTCGTTTGAAGGAGCAAAGGTCAGGCCGGTCAGTTTTGAACCCTAGAGCTCCCAGCCAACCAGTCCCGACTGTCCTACTATTCCCACCATATTTTCTTCGTTCGATATCAGATCGAGGTAAAACTCCTGCCAAATGAAAGCTTATTGTCTTATCTTTCCACAGACATATTATAAGCTCAATTTGACCCTGTAGATCTTTCCGTAGCTCGATTTGAGTGGACAAAAGTCAGGTGAGGTCAGATTCTGATCGATTTTGGGGAAAGACCTGTTCTGGGGTCTTCCGGACTTCAAATTACTTCAAATCTTTGGTGAGGTATTCTACACTTATAGTTTTAAAGTTGAACAAGCTGTGGTAAAATTTTGAAGGAATTTGATGGAGTTTTGACCCCAAATGGGTCTTGTGTTTGAAGGGCAAAAATTGACCTTTGGAGGACCCGAAGGAACCGGCGCCATACAAGGACTTCCCAGCGTCGCCTTGGCTCCAAATTTTCGGTGAGACTCCCCAACCCTTATAACTACATCTTAGTAAATAGATTAATGAATAAATTGAGGATTTGAGGTAGTTTAAGGGCTGATTAGTTAGTTTATATACAGAGCCGAAAATGCCCGGTTCGGTTCTGTGCATATCGGTTCTGTTGGGGGCCATTGGTGTTGGAATTGAGTCTCAAATTCATCATTGAGACATGCTAGGATGTTGATGAACATGTCAATAAGGTTTATGTCCCATGGATTGGCTAATTGAGCAAGAAAATTGACGATTGGATGAATTTCATTAGGTTGCGCGGTTGAGTTGTCCTTGGACTATTTGGACCGAACCTTTGAGGTGCTTGGGAGAAGAATTGTATTGCATTAAGCTTGAGGTAAGGGGATTCTAAACTTTTGATAGGAGGATTGGACTCGATTGGGTGGTATGAGTATGAATTTGATCGGTTCTTGGGAGATTATACAGTGATTGTTCATTGTACGTGGAGGATATAGTTGACTCAAATGCTTGACCATGCTTGTGCCTTGAGTGATTTGTAGCATTTGAGTATTGAACTTGATTGCTTCGTATGCCATAAGTGTGTTATTCGTACATGAGTTGCACCTGATTGTGTGTGATATACATTAAATGAACTTATGGCTTATTTGAGGAGTTGTGACACCCTGAGGCGTATGAGACGCAGGGTTGTATGGATGAATGCCCTGAGGCGCGGGATTTGAATTGAATGGCACCTTGAGGTGTATGAGATGTAGGGTTGTTTGGATGAATGCCCTAATGCACTGAGGCACGGGGTTTGAATTGAATGGCACCCTAAGACGTATGAGACGCAGGATTGAAATGGCCAATGTCGGAACGAAGTTGAGGTGTGTCGACATAGGCTTGGAGTGAAATTGAAAACCTGATGCTTTTACGTGGGTTTGTCAATGAGACGGTCTGATGCGTTTACGTGGACTGAGCTTGAGGCGTTCTAAATGCGGGCATGAAAGTGAGGCAGATTGGAAGGGTGTAAGTTGTGATTTGACATGGCAACGTGTGTTTGATCCTAATGATGTGAAATGATGCCATGACTGCATGCTTGGCATCCGTATGTTGTTTATTGATAGTTGAATGCCTCATGTGATTACTTGTACAAATTGTTTGTGATTGTATTTGCTTGAGTGGAGGTCAGCCTAACCTACGGTTATGACCTACCTTACTTAGATTTATATCTCACCCCGTTGTGAGATTAACTTTTTCAGGTCTTAGGCGATGAAAATCCGAGCTTGCCAATGATCGGTATTTAAAGAAATAATTATAGGAAATGGATTTACACTTTTATGACTTTAAAGATTTCATGTTACTTTGCAGTTATAGTTGTAACCTCTAAACCTGTAGTCGGCATTTATAAGAAGACATTCCTATGTCCTGAGTCATTTTAAGATTGAATTGAATGGAGAAGTTTTATCGCTTCCGTATGTTTGTATCATTTAGAAGTTTTTAAATGGTTGGCCGACGGATCCTGGGTATCACCGAGACGAGACGGTCTTGGTGAGATTTTGCGTGCCTGACGGGTTCGGGACGTGACAAATTTATTCTTATATAGGTATCACATGTCATTGGATAGGTGACGATTGAAATATTAAAAAAAGAGTTCTTGCATTTCGAGTGTTTGATGATAGACATATGGCTAATAATATTTATAGAATAATTAGACAAGTTTTAGAATAATATAATTCGATTAATAATTTTTTTCAATTGGTTTTAATAATGATGAGACAAATACCGCTTCCATTTTTGAGTTAGAAAATATTTGTAAATCATCTTTTGGTGGGCACTTTCACATTACACGTGCTTGCTATGTTTTAAATTTATGTGTATAAGACGGTTTACGAACTCTTGAAGCTTTTCTCACCCCTAATAAAGAGAGCAATTAAATTTTTATGGAATCATCCCCGAGTTGAACGAAGCAAATTTTGTAAACAACATGTAAGAGCACAAAAAAGATTTCCAAAAGATGTTTCGATTTGTTGAAATTATATTTACAAGTTACTTAATCAATCTTTTGCTTATAAAGATTTATTATGTGAGTTTATTTCGAATAATGTTTTCGAAATTAGTTTATTGCCGCAAGAGCGGGATATTTGCACAAAAAAAATATATAGAGTTTTGAAAGTTTTTAATGATGTTAATTATACTTTATTTGATATTTATTATCCTACTATACATTTATTTTTAATAGAGAGTATTAATATTGCTGGTGTTTTTTATGATTATGAAAAAAATGATTGAATTATTATTATATCATTCCTCTTTATTTATTTGGTTGCTATTATTTTTGATTCACGTACTAAATTAGATGGTTTATATGATCATATGAAAGATTATTATTATGATTGTTTACATTTGAATGCAGAAGTAGATATTTGAATTATACAATGAGAGGTTGGAGCAGTAATAGTAACATTATATAATGAATTTTGTAGTAGATATGGTCAAGGTGGTAATGGATCTCCCTAACCTAGTTGTCACGCCCCGAACCCGGCGAGCGCGCGAACATCCCACCGGACCGTTTATGTTTCGATAGACCCCCAGGATCCATCGTCCCACAACTTTAGAGACCTCCAAAGTCTATAAGCATGCGTAAGCGACAAATATCTCCATTTCAAAATAAAAACGAGATGACTTAGGATGAAAAAGGTACATCGTTTTATTCACCCAAAGTCATGTATAAATCCAACAACAACAACATATACAACTTCTAAGGTCAAATTAAAAGGTTAAAATCTATTCTTCCAATATCGTCTTCTAATGTCAATTCATGGCAAGCTCGAGTTACCGTCTCTTGAGACCTGAAAATGTTAATCCCACATTGAGGTGAGATATAAATAAATCTCAGCAAGCTCACCCTAAACCTAAACCAGACCGTTAGTCCCCCCAGACAATATTTTAAACACAATAGGCAGGGATTCTTCAGGTAAAACATCACATGACAATTAAACATCAAGGCACCTCGATATAACTTGCATAAAGCAATCACAATTCAAGGACAATCATATCATCACAACTAAGCTTCGTACTAGCACGATATTAAATCCATAAGTCTAGAATTCATTTCAACGACATCACAATTTCTCATCTCAGTCACTTGGCCCGCATCAACACGTATTATGCTTATCTTGTTTCCAATTCCAATGACCAAGCCCGAGTCAATATGCATCAGCCTATTCACAATTTCAATTCCAATGGCCAATCTTGCATCAATACGCCTCAGGCTACAACAATTTATAAACCCGCGTTAAACGTCTCAGGTTTCAAAAGCCATAATTAGGCTCGTGTCGACACATGCTAAAATTATCCCGCGTTCTGACGCATTAGGATATAATCTGACCCCGTGTTTTGACGCATCAGGGTATAGCTTCACTTGTAACCCCGCATTCCGATGCATCAGGGTGCCATAGGCTCTAGGCTCATATCTCAATTCAATGAAACTTGCCACCATAAAACGTGTTTCTCATTTCACTAGGCTCACAATCCAAATTCCTCTTTTAGGCAACATCATAATCGAATATAATACATTCAAGTGACACGAAATCTCTCATCAAGGGACAAAGCAAAATCTCGCTCTTCATGGCAATTAATCAATTAGTTAGTTCCTTTGCCATTTCAAGCATCCATATCATCACTCAAGACTCAAATGTCATACGGTCACTCGAGGTCACATGCCAATCAAATGCACACACCAATCATTCGGCCATAAAAATTGCAATTTCAAATCAAAACAAACGCACATGGCTCAATCCATGGCTATCCTAGTCGGCCATCATCAAATCAAGCACAATAAATCCATCGATTCATCAACTCACTAATCAAAGACATCCAGTAGTATCCTAGCGTCTTAATAAAGGTTTAAGGGTCACTTACCTAGCTATTCAAGCTAGCAAATTCCTACAAATGGCTGCACAAGCCTTCTAACACAATCTGTCCGAACATGGCAGTTTTCTGTTCCTAGTGATAATCACACATAACCGGCCATTAAACATCATTTAAACTTCACTCAAATTTATATACATCTTGCCAATATATAATACCATGTCTCATGGTAGCTTACCAATAAAATCCAAGCAAGATAAGGCCTCAAGCATCTCTAAAATGTCATGGTGCCACCGTTGGTCGAAGGCAATCAGATTCTGTCCCTAGGAGTTTCGCAAAATTTCATCCATCAAACTCGTTTATACTACTCTCAAATTCGACCACAAGTTACCTTAACATGTCAAGCAAGGTTCTATAGGGCTTACCAATGATTTATGCCACGGAAATTGGCCAAGGAAGCCGCACGAAGCTCACGGGTTCAAGCTGTCCTTCCTGCGGACAGATTCTATCCAAGCGAGGACCACTCAAAAGTTTAGCTACTAAACCACTTCTAAATTACACCAAACTCCACCATCCACCTTTTAACATGTTAATCTAAGCTTGTGAAGTCTCTTACCTTGAGAGCTAAGCAAGGAAAGCCTCTGGCAAGGGCAACAAGCTCACGAAAATCCCCTAGACAAAGTCGGTTCAGTCTAATCCAACAAAATAGCAAGGAATCAGCCTTTAATACCCTATACAATCCATCCTCAAACCCTCAAACACAATCACATATGTTTTAACAAGGCTTGAGAGGTGGTCTTACCAAGATTGAAGCCAAAACAAGTCCAGAAAATCAATTTGAAGCTCGCGGGTTCAAGTTTGATCAGTCTGACCTTTGCTCCTTCAAACAGCTCTACAGGACAAAAGGCTGGGCCAAATTGGGGTCACAATACGTTTTTAGAACGGCAAGAGAATAAGCTTTATAATGGTGGGTAGCTCATTTCCATACGATAAGGGACGAAAAAGTTATGATCAAAATAACGGATGATTCTAGGTCTGGACAACGAGCTGATCGAGAGAAAAAAGAGAGGAAAAGTGAGAGAGGTATGAGGAGGGGAGGGTTTCAGCCGAGAGAATGAAGTGAGGAGAGAGAGAGTCTTAGCTTAATCCCTCCTTGGTCAATAAGTTTGAATGATAGTTAAAAAGTGATTAATCAATATCAATAAATCCCATCTTGACACTTGTCTTTGATTTTCATAATATCTTGGCAACAAATGACCCTTCTAGCCTTTGATTTTCGGCAGCCCTAAGGAGGACTAAAACGCCCTTCACCAATTATTAAAACAAGGCCAAATCTCGAGGGCAAAATGGTCGTTTCACAATTTTCGTCCAAAACTTCATTCTTTGTCCAAAATAAATCACTCGATGAGGCGACGTTCAATTCATTTCAAATGTTGGAATTCCCCATTGTCCGATACCCAATTCTGAGGTCTAATTTTATGGCGAGTTCTCGTCGACTATAATTCTAGTTTATCTCAAACTGACGGGCGACTCTTGCAGGTGCTACGCGTATCGACCTTAGGGTTTCTCAAGTTGTGGCGACTTCGGTTGTTATGTGATTGTGAAGGTTTATCGCTCGTTCCTACGGTCCTGATCATCGAAATTCGATTTAGGAAATTCTAGCAAATTACACATTGGTTAGACGGAATCACCCGCGTCCCAACGTATAACACTAGCAAAGCATTCCATGCTCGTTCCAAGATCGATCTCTGCTGGCCCAAAATATTTCCTCGACAATTCTTGCGGTCAAAGGCGCCATTTCTTATTCAAACTTTCCAAGTCCACGTACCCGACTCCGCGTTAGTCTTTTCCTTTTGGTCCGTTAACTCGAGAGTGGTCAACTCCGAATGAGTTATAATTGAAATATACCGATTGATATCCTTCCATTCCATAGTCTCTAGAGGGATCAGAATTCAAAATGTCACACTAGTTCCTCACAAAATAAGGATGGTGGTAGACTTAGTACAGGGTACAATCTGCTCATTAGTAGGAAAAAAGACAAAAGGGAGCAATAGGTAATATTTATGAATTAAAAAATTATTTAATCATTGCTTTTGAGTTCCGTGATTCCAAATACGGCATAGATTTCAAAATTCTAGAATGTTGGAAGAGTCACTTAACCCAATTCCCAGTTCTCGCTGTCAACACAAAAAAGATGTTAGCAGCCCATTCTTCAATAGTTGTAATTTAACAAATATTTAGCATTTGAGGATTAATTTTGAACGACTACTGTTCAAGATTAAATCTGAATGTTGTGGAGGCTCAAGCTTGTATTGATGATTGGACAAAAGCTAGATTTTGACAATAAGAGTTGGATCGAGACGATGAATTCTTTGGAAATGATGGTGGAGATACCATTGCCACGGATACCACAATGGGTAGCAATAATTGACGGTGAGGTAAGTTGAGGTTATCAAAAGGTAAAAGAACTACATGGGCTTTGATTCCCCAAGAAGATATGCATGTGCTTAATAATAACTTATTAAGTTCAAGCCCCTTCCCCCTTCCTTTTTCCCCATAAATTTATAATTGATAATTTTTTATTTCATAATTTTTTATTTTAAAAATTGGAATTGGAACCAGAACCATGAATTGGCCCGGAATCGGAACCGGCCCTTGAAGGGGCGGTTTCGGTTCAAGCATTGCCACGAACCGGAACTGGCGGTTCATCGTCCGGAACTGGCGGTTCCTGAACTGTGGCCATGCCTAAGAGCACCAGGCTTGCCATGATTTTTAATGTAAAGTGTTAGCTCTCTCATTCTCCTTTTGAATCCTTGTTAGATGAATTCTTCAATCGTATGCTATATCGTGCTCATGGGGCTTGTTTAACACCATATATATATATATATATCCATTTTGAGCCTTTTGACTTTTTTTACTTTGTGCACGTGATGAAGCCTAATAATCATTTTACGTGAATTTCTTTAAAAAAAATTCCCATTTAGAAATTCTGATTTTACATCGAGGTGATAAACCTTAGACTTTTTTGTGCTACTACGGTTATGAGAACATGAATAGAGTGAAGGAGGGCAACACGGAGCAAAAAAAGTATGGTGTAGTCAATATTTGATTGTTGTAAGACCCTGTTTGGTTTAGCATTTGAAATGATCTTTGGGCCTCTAAAGTCGCTTGGCCAAATGCAAATAGTGTTTGGCTACTTTTTTTACTCACTTTGGGGAGATACAATTGTATCTCAAATGCTCTCCAAAGCCTTTAGCCCAAAGTACCTTGTGAAGTTGCATTTGCGGAGTGCAACTATTTTTTTTTCCTTTTAACTTTGTACTACTTCCATCGACTGCTGTCACTCGCCACCCACTGCTGCCATCGATCGCTGTCGTCGACCTCCACTGCCGACACAAACTACAACAGACGACCGCTGTTACGTCCCACATCCCGGGCACGAGCGCACGACTCCCTACAAGTGAACTCTCGAGTCCCAGAAATCACATAGCGAGAAGTGCATAATGAAATGAGCATGCAGAAGCGACATAATAAAACTTCTCCGTACAATAACAAAGGGAACCTGGGTAATGAGAACTTCACATAAATAAATAAATAAATATATATATATATATATAAACATCTCATGGGCCCATACAAAAGTGCAGGTGATCCAATCCTGCAAATGGCTTGGGCAACGGGACTAAACCAAAAGATAGCTAAAACAAGTCTCCAAAAGAAACAGACCAACGAGGTCAGCAAAAACAAATGAGTAAAAGTGGAAAACCCCTAGATTGAACCACTGGAATCGTCGGTCTCCTCAGCATCCTCTGTAGGCTCGTAGTCGGAAAAGATCTCAGAATAAACGTTCACGGTGTCCTCCATTGTGTCGTCCCCTTGCTCGTCCTTTGATTTGTCAATTTCAATCACCTCAACTGTGTCCTCCAAGGAAGGGATCTTCTCGGGTATGTTCCTTGAGCCAGCTACAGACCCCTCAACCTCTACTGAATCCCGAGTGTGATGGCACTAACTAGGAATAACCCTACGAGGTACCTCCATAGCCTTCAACGGACCAGTGGTGACATCGCCTTTCCTACGAAACCAAGCCTCAAATCTGTGTGGTTTCCAGTCCTTACCGCCCTCGTCGACCCAAACCACTGTACACTTTCTAACATAAGCTGTATCCCTACCATCCGGAAACTCATCAAAATAAAACGTCATCTCTTTAGAGTCACCTAGTCGGGTCGGCAGCATCCTCATGGCTTAGGATATGGAAATATGGTCCCACGGCGGGTTGAGATTCACGTATCAGTAAGACACCTAACCCTAGGTTAGGCTGACAATACACCAAGATGAATGCAAACGATGAACAAGAATATGCACCCAATAATATAATGCACTCATAAGTCAATATGCCATAGAGATGCAAGCGTTCATCAATCACACAGTAATAGCACCATAACATATCAGTCAAGTTAGACATGGCGATACTAAATCAAGCCACAGATTCTACCCTTCCAACTTCCTCAAATTCACACTCGCGTTTAAAACGCCTCAGGCTCGGTCCACGTAATCACGTCTCAGACCATTCAATTGACAAACCCGCATAAATGCATTAGTTTTTGAATTTCATCTCAGGCCTGTGTTGACACATATCAAATTCCGTCCCGCGTCTCAACGCATCATGACATTGGCCATTTTAACCTTGCGTCTCAACACATCAGGGTACTAACCGTCACAACTCCGCGTCACAACACCTCAGGATATCACAAATCCTCATGCATGCCGGATATCATTTCAAATCAAACTTCATGATCAAGCACAAGCTCACGTACGAGCTAGATATCTATGGCATGCAAGGCAATCAATTTTGTCACTCACACAAGGCAATCAATTCATGACATATATATTAAGCAAGTATTCAAGCAATCATCCATCCACTATGACAAACATTGAACAATTATGCCATAACTCACGAAAATTAACTCAATCCGCACCCAAATCACCCAATTGAGTCCAATCCTCCTAGCCAATATTTAGGAACTCCTTCCCTTGTGCTAAAATCAACAAATTTCCCTTTCCAAGCACCTCAAGTATTCAGCTCCAAGGGTTCCAAAGCAGGGCAGCTTTGTACCTAATGGAATTCCATCCGTTTCGTCAATATTTCTTCGTCCAATCATTGAACCATCAAGTATAAAACTTAATAACACATCCATCGACATTCTAGTATGTCTCAATGATGAAATTTGAGCTCAATTGAATCCCAAATAGCCTCCATGATCTTGGCAAGAGCAGAACCGAACAGGGCATTTTCGATTCTGTTTAGTTCCCAACTAATCAGCCCATAAACTATTCTAAATCCTCAATTTATCACTAATCTACTTGTTAACACATAGTTCTACATGTTGGGAGGTCTCACTGAAAGTTTGAACACAAGGCGACGTCAAATGATCTACGAACGGGTTCGGTTCCTTCGAGTCCTCGTTGGGTCCATTTCTGCCCTTCAAGCACAACACCCATTTGGGGTCAAAACTCTATCAAATTCAGCCCAAATTTTTACCACAACTTAGTGTATGAGTGTCCTAGATATCCACAAAATTTGACCAAAAGATTGGGACAATTCGAAGTCCTATGGAGCTCAAAAGTCGACTTACCTCCAACTGCGACGGTTTCCGTCGACTCTTGGAAAAATGGCTGGCCGATGCTCCTCGATGGGTCAAATGCCGAGCTGCCACTTGGAAGTGGTTGGCAAGAGTCTAAGTAAGGTGAGGGTGGTCGGCTCGATGGCTAAAAATTGCTAGAAGTGGCGGTCAAAAGTGGCGAAGGAGCGGTTGCGGGCTAGTCGAGCGCGAAGTCTTCAGCCGAAGAAGAAAAGAGGAAGAAGATGAATAAGATGGTGGCTGGTGGGGTGTTCGGCTGAGCACAATGGAGAAGAAGAGGTATACACTAATTGCTTGGTCAAACATGCAGAATGGTAGGTTAAAAGTGAGTTAATAAATGCCAAAGCCTAATCCAACGACACTTGTCCACTAGTCAATCAAGGGCTCATCCAAGGGCTGTCATTTTCTCTAATTTTTGGCAGCCATGGGGGTATTGCAATTGACAAAAATGCCCTTATCCATTTATTAAGGTAAGGTCAAGACTTGAGGGGCAAAATGGTAATTTTATAGGTAAGGTCGAGACTTGAGGGGCAAAATGGTAATTTTACCCTCGACGCCCGGAACGTCGATTTTTTGATTCAAATCTTCTTCGATGAGGCGACGTCCAATTCAATCATAATATTGGAATTATTGGTTCTCCATTTTTTAATTTCGAGACTCGTCTCTAAATCATTTTTCTATCAAATGTGACTCCAGCCTATCCCGAACTAACGGTGGCTTTTGCAGACGTTATGTGTATCGACTCTGTGATTCATATCACACTTAGGGCTCGTCAGTTCATGGCGACTTTGGTTGTCATGTAATTGCGAGGGTCTATTACTAGTTCCGACGGTCTCGATCGTCATCGTTCGATTTAGGAAAATTTTGCAAAGTATACATTGGTTAAGCAGCATCACCCGCGCTCCAATCATATAATGCTAGCAATGCATTCCTTAATCATTCTTAGATTGTCCTTTTATGGCTCTAAATGTACTCTCGATATTCCTTATGGTCAAAGTGTCATTTTCTATTCGAGTTCCCTAGATCCACGTACCTTGTCTCGCGTTAGCTTTTCCTTTTTGGTCAGTTAACTCGAGATTGATCAGATTCGAGCGAGATACGACTGAAACACATCGTTAAATATATTCTCATTAATAAGTCTCGAAATGACAAGAAAATCAGAATGTCACAACCGTCGAGGACAACCGTCGACTACCCCCTTGCAACCTCTACTAGTCGCCCGTCGGCATCGCCAATCGTCGATGGCCGCCCCTGCCTCCCGTCGTAGCCATTGCCAACGACCGTCACCACTCACCACCACTACCGGCGCTCGTCAACCGTTGCTGCCACCCATGGACCATCGCCCTATCATTGACCGCCACATTGTTTTTCAAAAAGTGAAAATACTTTACAAAGTATATTTTTCATCAAACAGCATTTACATCAAATTTGCTTTTCAATGTATTTTTAAATTTCACTTTACCAAACACTACTTGCATTTTAGAAAATGCATTTAGCCCAAAGATATTTGCATTTTCTTAAAGTCATTTGGCCAATTCTTAACCAAACAGGCTCTAAGTATCCTTCAATCATGACTTACTTTTATGTTTATGTGTGGATTCGTTGGGAATCAGCTTTGCCCACTCGACACCAATAATCTCTTTGTCGTTTAACCGATGGATGAGTTCCAAAATTTTATTTTTCTCGTTCATCTTTGTTTATTCCTACATGATTTTTATCCGAACTTTTTCTTTGGAAGCATCTCAATAGCATTGCGGTTCTAAAGTAGTAAAGTTGTATGTCTCAAGTGGCAGAACATGATGCTTCACATTCTTCTTGTGTTGTAAACTCCTTAAGTGTCTGACAAGTTGACGTACTTCTTCTTGATCTTTCTTCCTCTTGATATTAGGAGGTGTCTTTGTTGAACTCAAAGGCTCGACTAATCATCAACTTCTCAGCTCTTAGATTATAGAACTGATAGACTTTCGATTGCTTGTTGTAGCTAATGAATATTCTGTTTTATGTCTTCTTATCGAGCTTGCTCCTTCTTTGAGTTAACAGATGAAGGTAGCATACAACAAAACACATTAAGATCCTTCATTGAAGGTTTCCATCACTCCATGCTTCGACTAGACTTTTATTTTGAACTGCTTTAGTTGAGTGCTTATTTAACGGTTCACGGCCATATAGACTACTTTTCCCTAAAACAAGTGAGAAAGTCCTTTCGCCTTTAGCAAGGTTTTCACCATCTCCATGGTAATTCTATTCTTTCTTTCTGTAACATCATTTTGCTTTGGAGCACATATAACTATTAATTGTGAAGAACGCCTTTGTCTTCGCAAAATTTGTTGAACTTGTTAGAGTTGTATTCGATGCCTTTGTCGTTTCTTGGGAACTTGACATTGTGCTCATTGCAACTCGACATGATTCTTGAATTCCTTTTAAAAAAAAGGAACTCGAAGAAATTGGATTCACATTATTCTGATATTCAACAATATAGTAACGACATAATCATTTTGGTTGGGTATGGAGGTTTTTGTTAGACCACATACGTCCGTATGAACTAATTCCAATAATTTTGTTTCGCTATCCATTCATATCCTTGGGAATAATTACCTTGGTTCTTCTCCAAATAGATAGCCTTAACAATCATCTGACTTTTCAAATTGTTGTAACTTTACGCCATTAAGGGCTGAATTCATTAGTTGCCATTTTGTGATAATTAATTACAATTAATAGGATTTATTTCCTATTCTAAAAGAAAGAGAAAGAAGAGATAGACTCTTCACTTTACAAAGTGTACGTCGTTCTTTTCGGTTGTAAGAAAACTTTCCCAAAAACTTGCTCTAGAAATCTCTATCAATGGATGACCAATCGGCAGATCTAGATCGTCATCTCATCTGTGGGGTCTCTTAATCTGTTGCTATCGAGGTATGTTCTTTCTACGTGATATACTTCTCCAATTAGTGATTCAAGTTTGATCTAGGACATATAATTCAGTTTAATCCGCTACGTATATGTACGTGTATGTTTTCGGGATTCGTTCCTTTCATTGGTATCAAAGATGTTTGTTCTTGTTTCTTGATAGTATTGAGATTTTTGGTAATCGATTTGAGTGCGAGAAAAATCGATTTTCGACCGTACTATTCATTGGGAATTCGTTCTGTTTTGTGCAACGAAAATACTTTTTGAACACATATTCGAAACGGGCTTGGCGAGAAGAGAATTTTGAGTGGTCGCTCATTGTGAGACGACACTGGGAGTGGGCGCACGCGCGCCACGCGCCACTCGGGATAGGGTTTCCAAGGCAACGGCGAATCATCGCCATTTTTGCAAAATTTTGTTTGACGAATATTGGTTTTGAATATACCATTGGATTCATCTCGACGATACGAGCAATTCAAGGGGTGGCTCGCCCCCGAATGAGACCAGGCTGAGACACACGCGCCGACGGGGCACAATGCGCATGGTCTTCATGCGCCTCACGTGCAAGGCACATACGCGTGCACCAAATCTATTTTAGCCCTATCCCAAATCCAATTTATCTCTATCCCAGAATATGTTTACACTATCCTAGATCCGATTCAGGATACTCCGAACCTGATTCAATTCCGACTCGGTCCAAGACTCGACCTATTGACCCGGTCAACTGTTGATCGTTGATTGGTCAAATTAATTTTTCAAAAATTGTAATTTGGTCCCTATACTTTTTGAAAATTTCAATTCAGTCCCTAAATTTTTTGAGAAATTTCAATTTTGCCCCAAAACTTTTTTGAAATTGCAATTTATTCCCTATTTTTTATGGGAATCACAATTCGGTCCTCCAACTTTGGAAAATTACATTTTGACCCGTTGATCGAGCGTTGACTAGTCAACGCAGAAACTTTGACCAGCTCGTGTGGATGCATATGAGCTTCATTTGGGACTTGTGGGTTACTACATTCATCTCGAAATTATCTTTATTTTGATATATTATTTGGATATGTTTAATGAATATAAAGTTATGAAAATACGTTTGAAACCAAGACATACGTATTTTGGGGCTTTTTCAAGTATTGTTTATATGTATTTCTTTTTTTGAAAAATACAGAATATGTCTTACATGTGGATAGCTACATAGAGATTGTGTAGAGCTTTTATTATTGATAGTATGTATAGAGTTTAGTGTATTTGCTATTTACATCTTGTTTTCCATGATTTGAATATAATTCAAAAGTGAATTATTTGTATATTAACTCAAATCATGCCATCCAATTTTATGATTACAAGATGAGGAAATCATAATTTGATTTATGATCTTTATTTGAGTGGGGAGTTCCAGAAAGTTTTAGTAACTTCAGTGAACTGAATTTTACTTATGTAGTTATACTAATGGTAATTTCAAATAAGGATTCTTAGACGATGATTGGGAATATAGTAAAGTTTCGAATCTGAGACCTTATGTGAAATTATTCATTAATGTAATTAGTTAGCGTAAAATAGATGCGTATATTTTAGACATCAATGGTTCGTGAATACATATATTTAGAACTTCGTGTTTAGACAACGGTTATGTGCCGAGCTTAACAAATGAGAAATTTCGACAAGAATTATGAAAATTGGAATATGAGAATTTAGTTTTTGCTATGAAAATAAGAACTTGAATCTCTTAACCTAGTAATGAAAGAACCCAAAGATGAAAATACTGCACAGCTGGCATTTGCTACATGGAAAAGGATGAACTCTATTGCCCGCATTATGCTGTTGAGTAGCATGAAAAATGATTTTATGCATGATTTCAGGCATTTATGAATTGCCAAAGTCAAGTGGAGAGCATTAAAGTTAAATTTGGTTAGATATCAATCGCCAAGTTGACACAGATCACTAAATTTTTTTTGACACTTATATGATGCCTCGTGGGCATAAAATATTAAACGACTTTTGTGATGTGTGTCATATATGATAAGTGAACTGTAAAATGCCAATCATTTTTTTTTATTGATGAGCAATAAGTACAAGTAGTAATATGTTCTTTACCTCATAACTGTGTGTATATGAAAATCTGCAATAAAAAGTAAAGACTTTTGAGGACGCTATGCGCCATCTTGAACTACAGTGCTGGTTCTAGCTCGAATGGGGATTCGTGCTCTAGTTCTAAGCATCAAGATGGGTTTAAGAAGAGTGGAAAGGTTAAATGAACATATTCTTCATAATAAAAAATTGAAGTTTAACCAACATGAGAAAGGAAAATGTCCTTTAAAGAAAAACTTTTCATAGGTGAAATGTTCTAAATGTGGCAATAAGGGCCACTTTGTTTATGACGTGGTGAACCAAAGAAGTTTAAAAAAAGTTTTGTGCACTTAAGAATGTTACTTAAGTCTCTAGTTCAGTTTTTGTAACTGAATCTTATTCTTGGTGGATTGTAGACTTACAAGCCACAGACCATGTAACAAAAGATAGAAACGCCTTTGTGGAATTTAAATGTTCGACGTGGAGCAAAACGAATAATTGTTAGAACAATTCCTACATAGAAGTTAAAGGGACTGGCATCTGCCAATTGAATATACGCGGTGGTCGCACCCTATTTCTACATAATGTGTTATATGCTCCAAAAACTAAACGAAATTTAGTTTTCGTGTTAGTTTTGCTTAAACTTGATTTTAGTTTGAACTTTCATAATGGTGGTAATAACTTGTCGTTAGGAACAAGTTAATATGGTTTTGGATAGTTTCATTGTGCTGATTGTTGAGTATAATAATGTGAATATTAGTTATTTCCTATTTATATCTTATGTGATGATGTGAAAATTTGACAAGTTAGGTTGGGTCATATTGCTCGACAACAAATATTTAGATAAGCTAAAGAGGGCTTATTGGGAAATATTAAAAAAGTCAATTTGTCTATTTGTGAACATTGCTTGAAAATCCTTACCCAAAAAAATAAAAAAATACATTGCCTAGCGGATAAGAAAACCATTTAGAAAAGGAACAAGAGTTGAGTTTCGTTTGCAATTGATCCATTCAAACCTGTGTGGTTCAATGAATGCGAGAATAAGGCATGTGGTATTTATTTCATCACATTTATAGATGATTACACTCAATTCAAATATGTTGTTTTCAATTTCTCATAAATCTGAGGCATAAGTTGCTTTGAGAAAAATTTTGAGCTTTTATAAATCTTTTTAAAATTAAAAAAATCCGATTGAGGTCGAGAAAATCTATGTGGTCAGTTCATATGTTTATTCGATGAAAAAGGAATAGAAAGATGATTGACTATTCCAACGATTTCTCAAAAGAATGGAGTTGTAGAGAGAAGAAATAGGTCCTAATGAGAATGGTTAGGCTTATGATAGCACAAGTTAATTTGCCTATCGCCTTTTAGGATGAAGTTTTATTGATTGTTGTCCAGATATTTAACCGTGTGCCTTCTAAATCAGTTATTTCGACTCCATATAAGTTGTGGATAGGTTGAAAATGAGATTTGAGTTTTCTCAGACCTTGATTTGCTTCATATGCATATGGTTTCTGCCATTGGTATGGGAAATTAGGCCCTAGAGGCATAAAGTATCTTGATGGGATATGAAGAGCGCTCAAAATGATATGTATGATAGGTGAGCAAGAAAGTGAGAAGTGTAACTGAATTTGAATCATGAGAAGTCATATTCTTAATAAATGATTTTTTTAAAAAAGGGAGAAAGAGGTGAAGGCTATTCTTTGTTTGAAATCTTGGATAGTGATAGTGGCTCTACTAGGGCATCTAATCCAAGTGGGAGTAATGTGAGAAGTGAAAAATTTATTTGAAATTAGTCTCAATTGCAACCATTTGATATGGAGAAGATGTCGTCATTGTCTAATCCGAATGTGAGTGTAATGGAGAATGATATACTAAGTGTACGATATTCAATACGGCGAACAAGTTGCCAAGTATGACCACAATGGAGCTTGATGTACTGAGTGTACAATCTTCAATTTAGCGAATATGTCGCAAAAGCGTTCTCCGTCGTTTTGTCGATGCTTAGATATTGAAGGTAAAACTTTCATGGTCGCTGTGACATTCCAAATTTCCGACCCCTTGAGGCTTGAGATATGAAATGGAATCTCAAAATTGAAAAATAAAAAATAAAAATTTAAATGTTCTAATGGAATTAGACGTCGCCTTATTGAAGGTAAATGGAATCAGAAAAAGCGACGTTTTGGACGTCGAGGGTAAAATTACCATTTTGCCCCTCAAGCTTTAGCTTTGCCTTAATAAATGGATAAAGGCATTTTGGTCTTTGACCACACCATATAGGCTACCGGAAATCAAGAAAAATCACAGCCCATGGATGAGCCATTGATTGACATAGACACAAGTGTCAATGGATAAAGAGTTGACATTAATTGGACAACTTTTAACCTACCATTCTCCATGATTGACCTCAAATTTGTGCATATACCCCTCTTATTCCCTCATTCTATTGAGAACCTCATCACCATAGCCATTCTTCTTTTTCTTCACGCCGAGAGTAGCACCCGCTCGACCAGACTCTGCTGCCTCCTTCGCTGTCGTCGACCGCCAACTCCGGTGACCTCCAGCCACTAAGCCAACCACCAGCATCTTCCTCATCCTCTTGCCGAAAATCTCCAAGTTGAATCACAGCATTTGACTCACTGAGGAGCTCCGACCAGCTATTTTCTCGAGAGTCAACGGAAACCATTGCAGTCGGAGGTAAGCTGTTGTTTAGACTCCGTAGGACCTCTAATTGTTCGAATCTTTCAGCCAAATTTTGTGAACATCAAGGACACATGTAGACTGGGTCGTGGTAAAAATTTGGGCTGAATTTGATGGAGATTTGATGATGAAATGGTGTTACCTTTATGGACAGAAACTGACCGGCGGTTGACTTGGAGGAACCGACGTTGATCTTGGACTTTCCGGCGTCGCCTTGAGCTTAAATTTTTGGTGAGGCTTTCTAACTCCTAGAAATACATGTTAGCAAGTAGATTAGTGGATAAATTGAGGATTTAAGATAGTTTAAGGGCTGATCAAGGGAGGTATGCACAGAATCGAAAATGCTCCGTTTCGATTCTATGCAAACCGAATTGTTGGGAGCTGTTAGGAGTTGAAATTGAGCTCAAATTTCATCGTTGAGAAGTATGAAGATGTCAATCGATATGTTGATGAGGTGTATGCTCCGTGAATTGGTGATTGGAATAGAAAAATTGATGGTTTGACGAACTTTGGATTAGGTCGCACGGCTGTCCTGTTTTGGGATCAAGGGAACCTAATCTTTAGAGGAGTCTTGGAGGAAATTTTACGGATTAAATTGAAAGGTAAGCGATTCCTAAACCTTTGCTAGGAAGTTAAGACACTACTGGATGCGTTTGGATGATATATTGATGAATTTGGGAGTCTATTGCATTAATTGTTCATGATCGACTGAGATAATGGAGGTGAGAGTCGTGTCTACTCCTGATGATGAGAAATTATAACTCTCATGTCTAAATTATTATTGTGTGCATTCGATTGATATGGATGCTGATATGGCTGTGAGATATTTGGCCTTGAATGGCGACTGTTGAGAAATATGAATGAGTTGGCAACAGAATAAACCGTTAGATTGACTATCTTGCTGCGTGCTTGATATCACCTTGTGGGCGTTTGGCCTTAACGTCTCGCATGATAATGATTCATTACTTGGCTGATAACAATTGTACTCGATTATGAAGTTCCTTAAGAAAGGAGTTTGATTTGTGAGCCTAAGAGCTTATGACACCCCGATACGTTGGGACGCGGGATTGTGATGGCTAGTATCCTGATGCGTTGATACGCGGGGTTGTGTTGGCTAATGTCTTGATGCGTTGAGACGCGGGATGAGATTGATTATGTGTCGACACAGGTTGTGAATGGCATTGAAAACCTGATGCGTTTAACGCGGGTTTGTTAATTTGATGGTCTGAGGCGTAATAATGCGGAGCGAGCCTGAGGCGTATTGACGCGGGCATAGCTATTGAAAATAGAATTTGTCACGCCCCGCGCCCTGAGCACGAGCATGCAACTCCCTGCAAACAAATCATATAATCTCTCGTGGTCTCAAGATCCATAATCTAAGCCGAGAGATATAACAAATATATCAAGCATGCAGAATCGGTAATAAAGCAACTCCTCCATACAAAATATAAATTAAGTGGGACCTGGATAGCATAGAAACTATCGTATGCAATAACCGACTGTTCATACAAGTATAGAATTACTAAAATCCGATAAGCAAGAGGGTGATGGGGCGAGCATACAAAATGGTCCATCATCAAAATCCGACATGAACAGGGTCGGGATTGTCACCAAAGATCAAGCTACAACTAGAGTCTCCTAGGATGAGCTGCTGGAGTCATCGGTGCCCTCGGCATCCTCCGTCGGCTCATACTTTGAGAATGTCTGGAGCGAACCTCAATAGTATCCTCCATGGTCTCCTCATGCGACGGCTCTGCGAGATCCTCCTCGATCACCTCCAAGATAATGACCTCATCCTCGTTAGTAAACTCCAGCGTCAGGGTCCTCTCCGTCCCGTTCCTAGAACCGACTATCGATCCCTCGACCTGCTCCTGGTCCCTACCGGGATGGCACCAATAAGGGACACTTCCTAGGGCACCTCATGGGGCTTCAACGGCACAGTCGACACGTCCTCAACTTTCCTAAACCAAGCCTTCTACCGATGAGGCTTCCAATCCGTACTACCCTCGTGAATGCACACCACTGTATACTTCCTCGCGTAAATGGTCCCCTGACCGCCAAGGAACTCATCAAAATACACGTTCATCTCCTTAGGGTCTCCAAATCGAATAGGCCACATCGTCAATGCCTAGGATCTGTAAAATAAGGGTCCCCAAAGGGGTGAGATACACACCTCAGTAAAAGAGTTCTAACCTTAGGTTAGGCCGACTGTCTACTCAGGTAGTCATCTATCTCAAGATTCCAAACTCATAAACACGCAGGCACATACAGATAAAGATGACGACACACAGATGACAGGCATGCAGCTACGACATCATATTACGCTCAGATGATCATGCACACATCGTCCTGCCACTTCACCACAACCATCTCTTCTTGCTTGCCTCATTCTCATGTCCGTGATTAGATCACATCAGGCATTTCTTTTCTCACGCCCGTGATTAGATCGCATCAACTTTTCTCATGCCCGCGATTAGATCGCATCAGGCCTTTCTTTTCTCATGCCTGCGATCAGATCACATAAGGCTTTTCTCCATCCCGCGTCTCATAGGCCTCAGGGTCTATCTCGTCTCCACCATGTCATAATCACAATTCATGTAAACAAGGTCAAGCGCATCTTGCACATAAACATCTCATGCATAAACAAGACATCCATGGCATGCGAAATGAGTTAATACACATACAAATGTGACCAATTACTCAAGAGACATGCATATGCAATTATTCAAATCATTTATACTCTCTTGGCATTCGCAAAGACCAATCACACTAAGCTCCTCAAGAATTCATCTCAATCTCGTCCGACTCGCCCAATCGAGTCCAATCTTCCTATCCTAAGTTTAGGATTCCCTTACCTTGAATTTTTTATCATGAATTTCTCTTCTTGAGCCCCCACAAAGATTCGACTTCAAGGGTCCAAGATTGAACTCACCGCGCAGCCTAATAAAATCCAACTAATCCGTCAATTTCCTTTGTCCAATTCCTCAATCCATGAATCACAAACCTCCATAACATAACCCTCATCATCTTAGCATGTTCTAATCACCAATTTGAGGTTCAAAACCAACCATCATCAACACCCACATATTCGGTTTGTATAGAACCGAACCGGGCTATGTTCGGTTTTGTTTGAACCGAGTATATCTAGCCCTAAGTCTCCACCAAATCCATCATTTAAGCACTATCCTACCTCTTAACATGTCTATCAAAGGGTCTAAGGGTCTCACCGAGAGTTTGAAGACGAGTCATCGCCTGAATCCCGTCAAAAGTCGCAGGATATTCCAAGGTCAGTAACCGGCATATTCTGTCCAAAGTTCACAAGACTTTGAATTCATCAAATCAAGCCCAACATTCTATCACAAATAGATATACATGTCCCCTAGATCTCCATAAAATTTGGCCACAAGATTCCAACATTTCGACATCTTAAGGGGTCTGAAACTTGACCTACCTCAGATTGAGTTAGTTTTCGTCAGCTTCCGGGGAAATACTTGGCCAGAGCTCCTCGGTCGTCCAATCGCCGTGCTTCCATATCGAGGAGGTCAGCAATAGGTGGGGCTACGAGGGTGTGGTTGGTCGGAGTCCAGGCGGTGGCCGGAAGATGGCATCGAAACGGCCGAACGTGAGCGGCAGACTCTGTCGCCAGCGAGCAGAAGGAAGAAGAAGAAGAAGAAGAAGAAAAAGAAGAAGAAGAAGAAGAAGAAGAAGAGGTTTCGGTGAAGTGGTGGTGTTATGGGCGACCAAAGTGAGGTGAGAGAGAGAGAAAAAGTCTTATATTCAAGACTTAAGGTCAATGGTTGAATGGTAGGTGGATAAAGGTGGACATGACCACTGAATGCTTGATCTAGTGACACTTGTCCAAGGGTCATTCTAACTTGATCCAATGGCTACCATTTCTCCACTTTTTCGGCAGCCTTGGGGGAGGGATAAAGACCAAAATGCCCTTCCTTCATTGCATGGGCAAGGATTAAACTTGAGGGGCAAAATGGTAATTTTTACCTCCGACGTCCGGAACGTCGTTTTTCTCGTTCCAATAATCTTCGATAGGGCGACAGCCAATCTGAACATAATGTTGGAATTCTTGATTCTCCATTTTCAATTTTCAAGACTCATTTTCTGATGGTTTTCTCTATCGGACGTGGTTCCAACCTATCTCGAAGCGACGGGCGGATTTTGCAGACATTACGCGTATCGACCCTATGATTCATATTATATTTCAGGCTCGTTAATTCGTGGCAGCTTTAGTTGTCATGTAATTGTAAGGGTCTATCACTAGTTCCAATGGTCTCGATCGTCACTTTCTGATTTAGGAAAATTTTGCAAATCATACATTGGTTAAGCGGCATCACCCGTGCTTCAATCGTATGACACTCGCAAGGCATTCCTTAATCGTTCTTAGATCGGCTTCTTTGTGGTTCTAAATATCCCCTCGACAATCCTTACGGTCAAAGCGTCATTTCTTATTCGAGTTCCCTAGGTCCACGTACTTCGTCTGGCGTTAGCCTTTCCCTTTTGGTTAGCCTACTCGAATTAATCAGATTCAAGCGAGATACGACTGAAATATGTCTCCAGATTTACTTCTCATTAATGAGTCTGAAATTGACTGGAAATTAGAATGTCACAACTCTTCCCCCCTTACAAAAATTTCGTCTCCGAAATTTACATTACACTTAATTACTCAAATAAATGGAGGTGTTGTCGCCTCATCGTCTCTTCATTCTCCCACGTGGCACCTTTAGTTCTATGGTGCTCCCATACTACCTTGACTAGTGAGATCTTCTTATTCCTGAGGATTTGCTCCTTCCGGTCCTCGATCTTTATCAATCTCTCCACGTAAGACACTCGGTCGTCCACTTCTATGTCTCATAATCTAGCACATGTGTCGGGTCTGGTTCATACCTTCGCAACATTGACACATGAAATACATTATGTGCTTGGGATAGGTTAGGCGGTAGGGCAAGCCTATAGGCTAAGGTTCCAATCCGCTCCAGTATCTCAAATGAGCCTATATACCTTGGGCTCAGCTTCCCCTTCTTTCCAAATCGCGATAGTCCTCTCATCGGTGACACCTTGAGAAAGATGTGATCGCCCACTTGAAACTCCAAGGGCTTGAGCTGCTTATCTGCGTAGCTCTTCTGACGACTCTGTGCCGTCCTCAGTCTATCCCGGATTATTTTCACTACTTTCACTGATTGCTCTACCAGCTCTGGGCCTGTAATTCTCCTTTCTCTAACCTCATCCCAGCAAATCAGGGTTCTGCAGGCCCTACCATAGAGTGCTTCGAATGGTGCCATCTAGATACTCTGCTAGTAGCTATTATTATAAGCAAACTCTACCAAATGTAGCTGATCTTCCCATCCGCCTTTAAAATCAATTACGCATGCTCACAGCATATTCTCAAGCGTCTGTATCGTCCTTTCCGACTGCCCGTTCGTCTGTGGATGGTACGCCGTACTAAACTGCAGTCGGGTTCCCATGGCATCTTGCAAACTTTTCCAAAAGTTTGTCGTGAATTTGGGATCTCAGCTTGAGGTAATCGTCACAGGCACTCCGTGCAACCTCATTATCTGTCTCATGTACAACTCTGCATACTTATCCATAGCGAAGTCTTTATGCACCGGGATGAAATGTGCGGACTTGGTCAATCTATCCACGACTACCCATATAGAGTCGTGACCTCGCTAGCTCCTTGAGAGTCCCATCACAAATCCATAGTCACATGCTCCCACTTCTATTCGGGTATCTCCAATGGTTGTAATAGTCCTCTAGGCTTACATTGCTGCGCTTTCATTTGTTGGCATGTCAAACACTTAGCCACATAGCTTGCTACGTCTACCTTCATCCCATTCCACCAATAGTGTTGTTGCAAGTTTTGATACATTTTTGTATTTCCAGGGTGGATGCTATAATTGCTCCTGTGAACCTTTGATAAAATCCTTTCCCTGAGCCATTCATCCTTTGGTACGCACAATCGTCCTCGGAACTTCTAAATTCCGTCCTCAAACACCTGAAACTCGGGTTTTCTCTTTGTCGCGTCCATCTCAAGGATCTTTTGAATCTCTGGGTCCATAGACTGTAGGGCCTTTATTCCTTCCTGGATCTCAGGTTCATCGCTCAACGTAGCTATCAAGCTAGACAATCGACAGACTTCTAACCTAAACTCGGAGTCTCTCAAATCCTCAATCATCGACCAACCTTTCACCAACAGACATGCAATGCGTGACTTTTGACTCAGTGCATCCGCTACTCTGTTTGCTTTCCCAGGATGATATAGTATGTCACAATCATAATCCTTGAGCAGCTCCATCCACTTACGCTGCCTCATGTTCAGCTCTTTCTGGGAAAACAAGTACTTTAAGTTCTGGTGGTCGGTATAGATCTGAAACTTCTTGCCATATAGGTAATGTCTCCAAATCTTCAGAGCAAATATAATCACTGCTAACTCTAGGTCATGAGTTGGGTAGTTTATTTCATGTGGCCTCAACTGTCTGGACGCGTAGGCTACTACTCTTCCATGCTGCATCAGCACACAGCCCAATCCTTTTAGCGAAGCGTCGCTGTATAACTTGTAACCTCCTGGTCCTGATGAAATTGTCAATACTGGCGCGGTTGTCAATCTATGCTCAAGTTCTTGGAAACTCCTCTCACATTTGTCAATCCATTCAAACCTTGTTTCATTCTTCGCCAACCGCGTCAATGGGATGGCTATGGATAAGAATTTCTTCACAAAACGTCTATAGTATCTCGCCAGTCCCAAGAAACTTCTGACTTCAGTGACGTAGTAGATCTAGGCCAATTTCTCACAGCCTCGATCTTTGCAGGATCCACAGCGATTCCTTCACCAGATACCACATGACCAAGAAATGTTACTTTGCTCAACCAGAACTCGCATTTACTCAACTTTGCATAGAGCGAATGCTCCCTCAGAGTCTGCAGTATAATCCTTAGGTGCTCCTCATGTTCTGCACCACTCCTCGAGCAAATCAAGATATCGTCAATAAAAACTATGACGAATCTGTCCAGAAACTCCTTAAATACTCGATGCATTAGGTCCATAAAAGCAGCTGAAGCGTTGGTTAAACCAAATGGCATCACTGTAAACTCATAATGGCCATACCTCGTCCTAAAGGCAGTTTTGGGTATGTCTTCCTTCTTGATTCTCAACTGGTGATACCCTGTTCTTAGGTTAATCTTCGAAAATGCCGCCGCTCCTTGCAACTGATCAAACAGATCTTCAATCCTCGGCAGTGGGTATTTGTTCTTCGTTGTCACTTGGTTCAGTTGTCGATAATCGATACATAGACGCAAAGACCTATCCTTCTTCCTTACGAATAGCACCGGTGCTCCTCACGGTGAAGCACTTGGTCGGATAAATTCCTTATCTAGCAGCTCTTGCATCTGCACCTTTAACTCCTTCAATTCTGTCAAGGACATCCTGTAAGGTGCTTTTGAGATTGGTTCTGTCCTAGGGGTTAACTCGATTACAAATTCTATTTCCTGTTCCGATGGTAACCCTGGCAACTCTTGAGGAAACACATCAGGAAATTCACGCACCACCGAGATACTCTCTAACTTTGGCTCTTCGGTAGTCGTGTCCATTATTGCCACTAAGTATGCCTGACACCCTTCAGATATCAACTTACTCACCTCTAGAGATGAGACTAAGGGAATCGAGATTCCTTCTCGACTTCCCACCAATTCAAAATTAACACGGCCTCTTGGATAAAACCGAATTATCTTACTACCAAGTCCACTATTGCCCCCTACTTACCCAACCAATTCATTCCTATGATTACGTCAAAATCGTATATGGGTAGTACAGCTAGGTCAGTACTCTCTTTACTCTCTCCAATCACAATCTCACAACCAGCACAGCCCAACGAAACTAATATACTATCCTTTAACGGAGTGACAACATGCAGAATTATATTCAACGATTTCAATTTCACACCCACCAAATCAGCAAACTATGCAGACACAAATGAATGCGTGGCACCAGGATTAAACAATGCGTATGCAGCTTGGTTGCACAAGTAAACCATACCTGTGACCACACCTGGTGCTTCCTCCGCCTCTCTACGAGCTACTGCATACACCCTTCCCTGTGCTGGCGGTCGATTCTGCTCGATCTGGGGAGTAGCAGTCGATGGTCCAGCCTACGATCTCTGCCCTTGAGGTCGATTTGTTGGAGCTTGACTCAGGCACATCCTTGTCTGGTGGCCTAGCTGACCACACTTAAAACAAGCCCTGGTAACAAGCCCTGGTCCTTACCAGGCATGGCCCATTCCCATGCCTCCTACCACAAAGGTGGCAGCTCCAGTTTGTGGGATTTGGCGGCTTCATGATATTTTTCCTTACGGGAGGCACAAAACGCTTATTGCCCGCCATCGGTCTCTTGCCCATTTGGCGGTTATCTCTGAATGATGTGAACTGCGATCCAGTTACGGTGTTTCTCTCTTTCAAGTCTCGTTCTATCATCTGGCCCCATTCGTAAATCTCCTTATAGGTCCTCAAATTTAGAGCGATCATTTGACTACGAAGCTTAGGTTTCAAACCGTCCCTAAACATCCTTGCTTGCTTCTGAGGATCCTCTACAGATCGAGGTGCGTACCTTGACAGCCTCGAGAACTCGGCCTCGTACTGGTCTATCGTCAGCTGGTTCTGACGTAGCTGTGGAAATTCTACATGCTTCCTTTCCCTGGCCGTCTCCGAGAAGTACTTATCATTAAACACTGTCTTAAACGCATTCCAATTCATGGCCATTCCCTCTGGGAAAACTTCATTTTTGGTGGCAGCCCACCGATCATTTGCCATACCCTCCAGCTAGTACACTGCTAATAGCACCTTCTCCTCATCTGTGCACCTCAGCACCCCAAAAGCTTTTTCTAACTTCTCGATTCATCTAGGTGTTAGCTCGGGATCTCCAGTCCCATCGAACTGTGTTGGCTTCAGCTTTATGAACTGCTCCACTAGCTGGCCCATCTGTCTGGCCACAACTTTTTCTTGGGCATTCACAGCTTCATTGCCCTGGCCATTTTCATTATGGCTTCCATTGCCACCATTGTTGCTATTGTTGGCATTGACGACGACTATGACAACTCCTACTGCCTAGGCGATGGCAGCATCTCGATCCTGGATCTGCCTATCAATCAAGTCACAAATTCTTTCTAGCGCCCTCAACACGTCAACCATTCTTGGATCTTCTACTACGGGCGGCCTCGAGCTAGAGGCTCCGCCTCTTGACCTTCCAAACCTTCTAGACGGGTTGCTCATCCTTGCTTCTTTCTACTGAACCTGGTCCACCACAAGTTCAGCAAGGAGTTAGTAACTCATTCATTCACCCAAATCCAGAGCTACTAACTAACCCTTAATAGAAGCAGTGACAATCCAACAGTACTCCATACCACAAACTCCAGAAACATTTCAACAAATAGCCCATGGCTATTTCTCAATTCCATCACTCCAGCGATTCACTAAAACCAACCACTTTCATTCATCAAATAGGCCAAGGTCTAGAAAAGACCTTCAATCCTAAGCAGGGAACTTGTGACATTTTGATTTTCAGTCGATTTCAAGCCAGTAATGAGAAGTGTGTATCTGGAGATGTATTTCACTCGTATCCCAATCGAACCTGATCAATTTGAGTAGATCGAGCAGAGGGGAAAGGCTAACGCGAGACGAGGTACGTGGACCTGGGGAACTCGGATAGGAAATGACGTTTTGACCATAAGGATTGTCGAGGGGATATTTAGAGTCACAAAAAGATCGATCCAAGAACGATTAAGGGATGCCTTGCGAGTGTCATACGATTGGAGCGCGGATGATGCCGCTTAACCAACGTATGATTTGCAAAATTTTCCTAAATTGGACGGTGAAGATTGAGACCTCAGGAGCTAGTGATAGACCCTCACAATTACATGACAACCAAAGTTACCACGAATTAAGGAGCCCTAAATGTGATATGAATCACGAGGTCGATACGCGTAATGTCTGTAAAAGCGACCCGTCGGTTTGGGATTGGCTGGGACCACGTCTGAAAGAGAAAGCTATCAGAAATGAGCCTTGAAAGATTGAAAATGGAAATTCAAGAATTCCAACATTATTTGGAATGGTCATCGCCCTATCAAAGATTTTCGGAACGAGAAAAATGACGTTCTGAACGTCGGGGGTAAAATGACCATTTTGCCCCTCAAGCTTAAGGCTTTACCCTTGTAATTAAAGGAGGGCATTTTGGACTTTGTAAACCCCTTGGCTGCCAAAAATTTAAGGATAAAAAGTGACCATTGGATCTCTTTGGAAAAGCAAAATGCCAAGTGTCAATGGATGCTCTAAAGACTAGTCTTGTCCACTAATTGCCCACCTACCAATCAAACTTTTGACAAAATTTGATATAAACAAAAACTCTCTCTCTCTCTCTCTCTCTCTCACCTCTACATTTCAGCCAGACCACAAGAGAACTAAACCCAAAGCTTCTTCTTCTTCTTCTTTCTCTTGTTGTTCTGTCACTGCTCAACCAGAATCCGGGCTCCACTTTGCCGACCACCACGGCCACTTTCGATCGCCCTTGGATGTCGGCCAGCCACCCAAACAAAGATCTATGTCTTGCCGACATTCTCCAACATGAATCGGAGCATTTGGAGCACTGAGGAGACCGGAGCAAGGATTCTCCCAAGAGTCGACAGAAATTGCTCCAATCCGAGGTAGGTCCGGTTTCTAACCTAGTTGATGGCTGAAATCTTGGAATCTTTGGCTCAAATTTTGTGGAGCTCAAGTAAAGACATAGATGAATCTGTGGTAAAAATTGGAGATTTATTTGATGAAGTTTTGATCTCGAAATGGCCTTGTACATTCTGCCCAGAATACTGCCGGTACTGACCAAGGGAGAATCCGGTGATGTAAAAGAGTTTCCGGCAACCAATCAAGCTCAAACTCACGGTGAGCCTCTCAAACCTCTAAATGGACATGTTAAGAGGTAGATTAATGATTAAATGGTGGATTAAGAGTTAGATTAAGGGCTGATAGTGGTCGATTTATATCGAACCAAGAAGGATCGGTTCGGTTTTGTACAAACCGAATCTGTGGGAGGCTGAGATTGGTAATTTTGAGCTGCAAATTGATGATTATGATGTGATGAGATGTTGAGGGATATGTTATGGATGATAAGGGTTAATGAATTGAGGAATTGGACTCGAGAATTGACAAATTGGTTGAATTTTATTAGGTTGCGCGATGAATTGGCTTTGGATTGATTTGGCTGAAACCTTGGAGGGTCTAAGAGGAGTAATTTGTGTTGCCAAATCAAAGGTAAGGAAATTCCTAACCTTATGCTTGGATAATTGGACTCAATTGGGTGAGTCGAACATTGATCGGGTTAAATTATGAGGATTTTCCAAAGGATGATTATAGGCATGTCCTAGGTGATGATAGAAGAGATACGTAGGATGTTGTATATATTTGAATTGTCTGTCATGTATGTGTATCATTGATCGTGTTGCATGCTGTGGATAATAGAATTGTGCACGAGTTGCTCATGTGCTTCATCTGTGAATTGAAGCGGGACGGGGAAAAGAATACCCTAATGCGACAAGATCGCGGGGTGGAAATTGATATTGTATAGCACCTTGATGTGACGAGTTCGCGGGGTTGAGATGACCAGGGTCCTGATGCGATCTAATCGCGGGACGAAGAGGCCCTGAAGCGTATGAGATGCGGGGCAGGATATATATACCCTGATGCGACGAGTTCGCGGGGCTGTGTATGAGCTCATAAACCCTGCCTAGAGATGAATCGGGACCTGATACGTTTACGCGGGTCACTGACGACGATCTGATCCGTTTTCGCGGGCTGAGCCGCAGGCAACTAGTTCGCGAGCTAGAGAATGAGGCAAGCAGAGGTTGAGATAATGTTATTAGCCATGAGACTTATCGGAACCTGATGCGTTTACGCAGTTTGCCGAGCTTGAGGCGAGAAGATCGCGGTTAGAGATTTAGATAGGTTGAGGTCAGTGAATATGAGATGTGGTAGGCTGAGAGTGCATGGGTATTATTACTTGAGTGTGACATGAGGTCATCGATGTTTGCCTGTCATCCATATGTTGAGCTGATTGACTGGTGCCCTATAAGCCTGTGTGAGCTAGACCCTAATTTTATTGGATATAAGACTGCCTGAGTGGACGGTCGGCCTAACCTAGGGTTAGGACCCACCTTACTGAGATTTATATCTCACCTCAGTGGGGGCTTTAATTTTTACAGGTTACAGGCGGAGGAAGCACGGGCTTACCAAGGATTGGTCTTGAAGGGTTAGTGACCAATGACACGTAGAATGAGATTTGCCTTTTGGGATAATAGAGTTGTACACCTGATTGGCAAGTTAGGAGTTGAACCTCTGTATGTTGTTGTTTATTGATTTTGAGGTCATTGTCCGAAGTCATCGGATGTGATGTATTTATATGATTGAAGAAGAAGGCATCGCTTCCGCATGTGTGCTATTGTGAGTCCATAGATTGTTGGTCGTTGGATCCTAGAGTGTTCATTAAGGCACGACTTGGTGGGATGTTCGCGTGCTCAGCGGGTTCGGGGCGTGACAGAACTCAACTCTCTCATGCCTTACCACAACCCTGCCAAGATCAAACACAAGTCATAAGTACCAGATCACACACTATGCACCCAGGCCTTATCTTAGCTAGTCTCCTAAGGTCTCGCTATCCGTCCTTGTCCCAACTTAATCCCCCTTATTACTCCAGTCCTCAACCAACTTTTGATCGAGCTGACCTTGCTCTGATACCAAATAGGACAGAGATGTCACACCCCGCGCCCCGGGCACGACACGCGACTCCCTGCAAACAAACCATATAATCTCTCGTAGTCCCAAAATCCACAATCTAAGCTGAGAGATATAACAAATATATCAAGCATGCAGAAGTGGTAATAAAGCAACTTCTCCGTACAAAATATAAATTAAGTGGGACATGGATAGCATAGAAACTGTTGTACTCAATAACCGACTATTCATACAAGTACAGAACTACTAAAATCCGATAAGCAAGGGGATGACGGGGTGAGCATACAAAATGGTCCATCATCAAAATCCGACAGAAACAGGGTCGGGGTCGTCACCAAAGATCAAGCTACAACTAGAGTCTCCTAGGATGAGCTGTTGGAGTCGTCGGTGTCCTCGGCATCCTCCGTTGGCTCATATATTGAGAACGTCTCGGAGTGAACCTCAATAGTATCCTCCATGGTCTCCTCATGCGACGGCTCTGTGAGATCCTCCTCGGTCGCCTCCAGGACAATGACCTCATCCTCCTCAGTAAACTCCAGCATTAGGGTCTTCTCCGGCCCGTTCCTAGAACCGACTACCGATCCCTTGGCCTGCTCCTAGTCCCTACCGGGATGGCACCAATAAGGAATCACTCCCTAGGGTACCTCATGGGGCTTCAGCGGCTCAATCGACACGTCCCCAACTTTCTTGAACCAAGCCTCGTACCGATAAGGCTTCCAATCCATACTACCATCGTCAACCCACACCACTGTACACTTCCTCACATAAATGGTCCCCTGACCGTTAGGGAACTCATCAAAATACGCGGTCATCTCCTTAAGGCTCTAAATCGAATAGGCTACATCGTTAATGCCTAGGATCTGCAAAAATAAGGGTCCCCAAAGAGGTGAGATAGTAAAAGAGTCCTAACCCTAGGTTAGGCCGACTATCCACTCGAGCAGTCATCTACCCCAAGATTTCAAACTCATAAACACGCAGACACATACAAATAAAGATGACGACACACAGATGACAGACATGCAGCTATGACATCATATCACACTCAGATGATCATGCACACCTCGTCCTGCCACTTCACCACAACCATCTCTTCCTGCATGCCTCATTCTCATGTTCGCGATTAGATCGCATCAGGCTTTCTTCATGCCCGCTATTAGATCGTATCGGGCTTTTCTTTTCTCATGCTAGATATTAGATCGCATCAGGCTTTTCTCCAGCCCACGTCTCATACGCCTCAAGGTCTTATCTCGTCTCCACCGTGTCACAACCACAATTCATGTACACAAAGTCAAGCGCATCTCGTACATAAACATCTCATGCGTAAACAAGACATCCATGGCATGCGAAACGAGTCAATACACATGCAAATGTGACCAATTACTCAAAAGGCATGCATATGCAATTATTCAAATCATTTATACTCTCTTGACATTCGGAAAGACCAATCACACTAAGCTCCTCAAGAATTTATCTCAATCTCGTCCAACTCGCCCAATCGAGTCCAATCTTTCTATCCTAAGTTTAGGATTCCCTTACCTTGAATTTGTCATCATGAATTTCTCTTCTTGAGCCCCTACAAAGATTCGGCTTCAAGGGTCCAAGATCAAATTCACCGCCCAACCTAATAAAAGCTAACCAATTCGTCAATTTCCCTTGTCCAATTCCTCAATCCTTGAACATAATCTCATCATCATAGCATGTTCTAATCACCAATTTAAGGTTTAAAACCAACCATCATCAGCCCCCACAGATTCGGTTTGCCTAGAACCGAACCGGGCTATGTTCGGTTCTGTGTGAACTGAGTATATCTAGCCCTAAGTCTCCACCAAATCCATCATTTAAGCACTATCCTACCTCTTAACATGTCTATCTAAGGGTCTGAGGGTCTCACCGAGAGTTTGAAGATGAGTCGTCACCGGAATCCCTTCAAAAGTCGCCGGATATTCCAAGGTCAATAACCGGCAGATTCTGTCCAAAGTTCACAAGACCTATTCGAGGTCAAAACTTCATCAAATCAAGCCCAACATTCTACCACAAATATATATACATGTCTCCTAGATCTCCATAAAATTTAGCCGCAAGATTCCAATATTTCGACATCCTAAGGGGTCTGAAACTCGGCCTACCTCAGATTGAGTCAGTTTTCGTCGGCTTCCGGGGAAATACTTGGCCAGAGCTCCTCGGTAGTCCAATCGCCATGCTTCCACTTCAAGGAGGTCAGCAAGAGGTGGGGCTAGGAAGGTGTGGTCGGCCGGAGTCCAGACGGTGACCAGAAGATGGCATCGGAACGGCCGAACGGGAGCGACAGAAGCTGTCGCCGATGAGTAGAAGGAAGAAGAAGAAGAAGAAGAAGAAGAAGAAGAAGAAGAGGTTTTGGTGAAGTGGGGGTGTTATGGCCGGCCAAAGTGAGGTGAGAGAGAGAGAGAGAGAAAAAGTCTTATATTCAAGACTCAAGGTCAATGGTTTAATGGTACGTAGATAAAGGTGGACATGACCACTCAATGCTTGATCTAGTGACACTTGTCCAAGGGTCATTCCGACTTGATCTAATGGCTACCATTTCTCTACTTTTTCGGCACTCTTGGGGGAGGGATAAAGATCAAAATGCCCTTCCTTCATTGCATGGGCAAGGCTTAAATTTGAGGGGCAAAATGGTAATTTTTACCCCCGACGTCCGGAACATCTTTTTTCTGGTTCCAATAATCTTCGATAGGACAACGACCAATCCGAACATAACGTTGGAATTCTTGATTCTCCATTTTCAATTTTTAAGACTCGTTTCTAATGGTTTTTTCTATCGGACATGGTTCCAGCCTATCCCGAACTGACGGACGACTTTTGTAGACATTACGCGTATCGACCTTGTGATTCATATCACATTTAAGGCTCATCAATTCGTGGCTACTTTGGTTGTCATGTAATTTTGAGGGTCTATCACTAGTCCCTATAGTCTCGATCGTCACTGTCCGATTTAGGAAAATTTTGCAAATCATACGTTGGTTAAGCGACATCACCCGCGCTTCAATCGTATGACACTCGCAAGGCATTTCTTAATCGTTCTTAGATCGGTCTCTTGGTGGTTCTAAATATCCCCTCGATAATGCTTATGGTCAAAGTGCCATTTCTTATTCGAGTTCCCTAGGTCCACGTACTTCGTCTCGCGTTAGCCTTTCCCTTTTGGTCAACCTACTCGAATTGATCAGATTTGAGCGAGATACGACTGAAATATGTCTCCAGATTTACTTCTCATTAATGAGTCTAAAATTGATTGGAAATCAGAATGTCACATAATTGATATCCTAATGCGTCATAACGCGGGATAGTCTTGATATGTGTCGACACAAGTATCAAAATGGCCTTTGGAACCTGATGCGTCAGAACGCGGGTTGCCAATCGAGACTTTGATTAGCCTGAGGCGTATTGACGTAGGCTTGGCCATTGGGATTAAATTTGTGATTAGCCTGATGCATATTGATGCGGGCTTGGCCATTGGAATTGAAAGTCGTGATGAAATTGAGAACACACCTTTGCTTATGAATTTAGTGTGTGCTAGTATGAAACTTGGTTGTGATGATATGATTGTCCTTGAATTGTGATTGCATTATGCCAGACGTATCGAGGTGCCTTGATGTTTTATTGTTATGTGTTGTTTTATCAATGAATCCTTGTCTATTGTTTTATTGCATAATTTGGGAGGACTAATGGCCTGGTCTAGGTTTAGGGTGAACTTGCTGAGATTCATATCTCACCTCGTCTTGGGATTAACTTTTCAAAGTCCCAAGCGACGGAAATCTGAGCCTGCCAATGATCGGTATTTGAAGAAGAAATTATAGGAGATGGATTCACACTTTTGTGACTTTAGAGATTTCATGTTACCTTGAAGTTAGAGTTGTATCCTCTGAACCTGTAGTCGCTATTTATAAGAAGACGTACCCTATGCCTTGAGTCATCTTATGATTGCATTGAATGGAGAAATTTCATCGCTTTTATATGTTTGTATCATGTAAAAGTTATAAATTGTTGGCCGACGGATCCTGGGTACCACTGAGACAAGATGGCTTTGGTGGGATTTTGCGTGCCTGACAGGTTCGGGGCGTGATAGTCGCTCCACAAGAAGAGAATGAGCCAATGAATGTAAGTGAGGTTTCAACTTGTCATGATAATGAAAAGTGGATACAAGTAATGGAAGAAGGGATGTAGTCAATGAGATCAAACCAAGTTTGGGAGCTGGTTGATCTTTTGAATGGACATAAAGCCATTAGGAGCAAGTGTGTCCTCAAATAAAAGTATAAAACTAATGACTCGATTAAGAAACATACGGCTTGCCTTGTGGTGAAATTGTATAATAAATAAGAAGGAATTGATTGAGAAAAAGGTTTGTTCTTCGGTGGTGAGATTTACCTCAATTCACCTTATTCCGACAATGGTAATTAGTATGGATCTTGAATTATTTTAGATGGATGTAAAAGCTTCTTTTTTTAATGGGGAATAATAAAAAATTAATTAAAAATTATATGAAATAACTCATTGGGTTGTTATAAATTGCCAAGAACAAAAAGTATATCGACTTTTGAGAACGATATATAACCTTAAGCAGTTTTCGAAATAATGATATACTTTTTCGTAATGCCATAATGACATATGATTTTGTAATGAATGATGAAAATCATTGCGTATATCAAAAGATCCTAAGATCAATATATGATCTTATCATTATTTGTTAATGATATACTGATTGATTGAAGCAATATGTAGTTTGTTAATACAGTAAGAATTGGTTATGTTCTAATTATGAAATAAAAAGATAAGGGTGAAGCTACATATATTCTTGGAATTAAGATTTTAAGAGATCATTCAAAGAGATTATGGTCTCTTTCACAAGAGACTTATATAGATAAAGTCATTGAATGACTTTGTATGCAAGACTGTAAACCCAACGACATTCTTATTGCATGAGGTGAAGGTCTGAGCCGCAAAATATGTCTTAAGACTCCACAAACAAATGCAAAAACGAAAAGTTTTTCATATGTTAGTGTTTGAATGCTTAATGTACGCTCTGATGTGTACAAGACCTAATATTTGTTATGTAGTTAGAATGGTAAGTAGGTACCAATCTAATTCATGTAAAGCATATTGGATTGTCATCAAGAGAATCCTAATGTATCTAAAACATACTGTCAATTTTTGCTGAATTTAAGGTAGAGATCTGCACCTTGAAAGCTATATTGATATTGACTAAGGAAGAGGTTTAGATAAGAGAAATTCTACCTATGTGTTTGTATTCTTACTATGCAGTGGCGTAATATCTTGGAGTAGTAGGAAGAAGCAAACATATATAGTTTTATCTACGATGCACATTGATCTCGTTGTGTTATCAGCAGCAGAATAAGAAAGTGTGTGGCTTAAGATATGTTTGGGTCAGTGAGGTGTTGCTAAGGATTCTACAGATTCAATTATTAGATAATTGTGATAGCAGCAATAGCTTATACTAAGGATCCATTGCAAGACCAAACATATAGTTACGAAATATAATTTTGTAAAAGACATGATTGTACGAAAAGATGTAAATATACAGAACATGTTTATGCACAGAATGATAACAGATTCTATGATGGAGTCAATTTCTAGAGATGCCTTCCTTGGTCTTGTGTTGACAAAGGGATTAGTTCCCTATATTGAAATCTCTGGAAGCGCGTAGAAGTGAGAGTACTAGATATTTATATTAATCAAAGTTCACAATTAATGGTACTTGTTATCATTATTGATGTCTATGAGTTTGCATGACATTTATGCATGTAGGACAGATAAAGGAATAGCCCACTTACATGGGTAATTGCCTCCATTTGCTATGTGATGAATATAAATGAGATTATTTTAAGCTTATTATCTAGGTGATAATTGAAAGCTTAAACTTGAAATTTTGATGTCGCCTTAATAAGAGTGTTAAGATGAGGTCATAATAAGTGATGCCCGAAAGTGAAATAACTATGTATTTCACTTTATTTGTCTTTGATGCCAAATGTGAGTTCGGATGGATTCTTTAAAAATAGTAGATTTGTGAGCTCAAGTTAGACATTGAATATGTCTGAATTATCATTTGTACGGTATTAAGTGGGAAGACATACGTTCAATGGGAAAGGAGAGAATATCGTAATACATATTTCATATTACGTATGCATGAGACGACCAAAAAGAGCTTGCAGGAGTATTGATCTCAACTTTATAGCCGTGTGAGACTCTTGAGGATATGAGTTCATCAGTTAAGTGCCCTTACAACTTCAACCTACTATTGATATTTCTATTCAGTGTTCGCTCTCTTCAAGTGTTGTCAATGACCATGAGATTGATTCGATCTAATGTGACATTTCTAGAAAAGCAAGCTGAATTGAGATCGAAAGGTTTAATGGAAGAGGATGATCAATTTATTTTGATGTCATATTCAATCTTTGTGTTCACAAGTCGATCAATTATGATTATTCAAATTTAATTATGATTGTGAATACAATGAAATTGTATTTAAGTACTCAAAGAGATCAAGAGAGATATGATATAAATGTGACTGATTGATCTAGGGTACTGTTTATTGGATCTACTCTGAGGTTATGTGTCTATTTTAAGCTGCTATATATTCCCAAAGAATGTATGGCAATGAGCTGTTATAGTATGCTGGTCGCATAGATTATTTGCCCATATGAACTTAGTAGTAAAGAGAGAGAGAGAGACAATCAGCCCTTTGTGGGGGAATGGAAGATGCTGGAAAGTTACGCCTATTAATGACTAAATTGATTAGTTTCCATTTTATGATAATTGATTGTAATTAATAGGATTTATTTGCTATTCTAAAAGAAAGAGAAAGAAGAGATAGACTACTGCCTTAACAGATACTTGTGTGGAGCTTCTCGGCTCATCACCTTTGCGTTTTTGAACTATAGTAGTCTTTTCACTCGTTGTATAAAACTAAAACTGAACTGGCACTCTTCACTTTATATAGAACACGCGTTGTTCTTTTTGGTTGTAAAAAAACTCTCCCAAAAACGCGCTCCATAAATCTCTCTCGATGGACGACCGATCTGCAAATTTGGATCGTCATCTCATCTATGGAGGCTTTTAATCTATGGCTATCGAGGTATATTCATCTACGTGATATACTTTTCTGACTAGTTGTTCAAGTTTGATCAAGGGCATATAATCCAGTTTAATCCGCTTCGTATATATACCTTTATGTATTCAGAATTCATTCCCTTCACAAATGTATAAGAAGTCTGTCATCATTTTTCTCCTGTGGAGAGTGTTTAAGCCTAACAAATTTAAGGTAGCAAAATGTCCTGCGACATAGACATAATCAGTTTTTTGAGTTTATATATATAATTTTTGGCATATTTTCCTAGAATGAGAGAGTTCCTATTTTTCATTTTAATGGAAGCTATAATTTGATTTTTATATTTGTCACAAATAGTACATGCATCTAAAGAAAAGAGGATTTCCATTGTGTATCATTTAGCTTACACCAAGTAAGCTTAGTGCCAGATTGGGGAATAGATATGTGTCCCAATAAACTTTGGACCATTCTTTGTTTCAATAGCTGTAATGCATTTTTTTTTTCACATCGACTAATGCCGTTACTCAATCTTACTTTGCCTCTTCTTCTCCCTGATAATCAAACTTTTCCTTGCCATATATACCACATAGCATTCTTCTCAACTTTTTGATGCGGGAGAATCATGCTCTATTCATCGGCTCGCAAGCTCAATTCAATTCTCGTTTGATAATCCAACTAAAGATGCGGGAGTAGCTGATTCTAAGGAACAATTCATAAGTTCTCATATGGTTTCTTCAGCTGATTGTTGACACCTGATTTTTTATTAGTCTTTTTTCAGTTTATTTTTGAAAAATCATAAAAAAATCCATAAAAGGTCAAAAAATTAAAAAAATCAACTTTGGTGGCCTTGGCCAAGCTCAAGAAACCATTTTTGATCAAAAAATATTTTTTCATATTTTTTACATTTTTAAATATTTTTAGAAAATAAGAAAATACTTGAAAATTCAGGAAAAATAGCATTTGAGGTCACAAAAATATAGAAAAATATTCAATATTTTTATTTTAATTTACTTTTATTTTTGACCTCATAAAAATTCCAAATTCAAGTTCAATTTTATGTGTTCCTTTATTACACGTATGATTAAATTTGGTAAAAAAAGTCAATTGAGTATTTTATTTGTAATTTTGGCATTTTTAGGGTATTGACATTCAATATAATTATCCTTCATTGCAATTTAGCCCAATTATTTAGACAAATTGCTCAATTGCATGAATTGGGCAAAATTGCATACTTTATTGCAATTTAGTCCTTGAATTTAGATATAATTGAAATTACTTTCAATTCAAGGGCTAACTTTACAAATTGAAGCCACTTCCCAATGTATTTCACCATCCTAAATCGACTGGCATGAGTGATTAGGTCCAATTTGATCATTTGAGCCTTCAATTTCATGATTTGTCGAATTGAAATTAAGGACAAATTTAGTGTTTTTGTAGAAATTGACATGAACTTTTGGGCAAAATCACAATTTTAGACAATATTCATGTGCTAAGTTCGATTCTGAGGTTTAATTTGCAAAACTTTCACGCAAATTAGGGTTAATTTTGGAAAAACAAGTAAGAACCTATTCTGATCGGTCAGACTGGTCGAACCGGTATGCTACATTGCATCTTCTTCCGCACCATTTTTGTTGTTAAAAAAAGGCAGATTTTGATTAAAAAAAATTGAAGGGTCAATCGGCTCTAATTCGTAAAATTGATGGGGGGTTTTATTGGCCATGAAGCTCTCGGTCGATTGAGACCGGCTCGATGATCTAGGTCTATTAGAGCCGCGCCGACGAAGGTCAAATATCCATTGGCCATTTCGAGCCAAACATAATACCAGATATAGGTCGAATTCGAGTGAAATTGGAGTCAACGGATGACTAGGATTGATGGCCAATTCGTCCCGGACGTTCACCGATGTCCGATGACCATTTTGCACGTGATTGCATGTGCGAATGGCCATCGTCAGATATCCCCCCACGGCTGATTTTTGAAAGGGAGGAATATAACGAAAGCATGGATATTTTGAGGAAAAGAAGGTTCATTCCGTTTAGAGAAAAAACAGAATTGAGAAAGAGGGAGATCAAGAGAGAGAACTCGCTCTCTGGCCCCTGCCATCGAGAGCTTGAGTTCATCCTGCAACTGATCATTGACGACGATTCAGGTTGAATTGAACCGTCATCCCACGTCAAGAAGGTTGCCTGAGTTTCTGGAGTCGATCGCCTAGCTCACGCGACCTGAAATCTCGGAAAACGATAAGTCAACCTTCGAGTTCCATCTCTTACCTTAAATGGCCGATCTTCATTTCGAGCTTAATTCTTGCGATTGATGTGTTTGAAACGTCTCTAAGACATCACTAAACATGATCCTATGTTTTGATTGCATTGAAATGGAGTCAAACCTCGCATTCGAACTCCATCGCCATCGCCGATTCAGTCAAAGCTCGTTTGGGTAAACTTAGACCTTACCAGGTCAATCTGACATGTATGAAAGTTTGACATTCCGAATTTTCTGCCTCCTCGAGGCTTGAGATATGAAACGAAATCTCAAAATTAGAAAATAAAAAATAAAGATTCTAACGTTCTAATCGATTTAGACGTCGCCTCATCAAAGGTAATTCGAATTAGAAAAACGACGTTCCGGACGTCGAGGGTAAAATTACTATTTTGACCCTCAAGCCTTGGCCTTGCATTTATAATTGGATAAGGGCATTTTGGTCAATCACAATACCCTATAGGCTACCGAAAATCAAGAAAAATGAGAGCCATTAGATGAGCCTTGATTGACATGAGGACAAGTGTCAAAGGATTAGGCATTGACATTGATTGAATCACCTTTTAACCCACCATTCTAAGCCTTTAATCAATTGAAAGATTGAAAGAAAGCCTCTCCCTCTCTCTCTCTCTCCCTCATTTTGCTCGGCCAAACCCTCTCCCCCTCACCTTTCTCTCATTTTCCTCTCTTTTCTCTCTCGCCAGAACACTGCCCAGTCCCGTCGCCGGCCACTGTTTTGGCCATAACTTCTTCTTTCGTCATCGAATTAAGGCATGCCACCTACCATTAAAAAGCTTATTGTCTTGCCATTCTAACAAGGTATTATGGACCTAAATCCACCCAGCTATTTGTCCCGTAGAGTCGTTTGAAGGAGCAAAGGTCAGGCTGGTTAATTTTGAATCCGAGAGCTCTCAGCCGACCAGTCCAGACCATCCCACTATTTTGGCCATATCTTCTTCTTTCGATACTGGATCGAGGTACTAATACCACCAAATGAAAGCCTATTGTCTTATCTTTCCATAGACATATTATAAGCTTAATTTGACCTAGTAGATCATCCCATAGTTCGATTTGAGTGGACAAAGGTCTAGACGAGGCAGATTCTGACCGGTTTTGGGGAAAGGCTTGTTCCGGGGTCTTTCAGACTTTAAATGGCTTCAAATTTTCAGTGAGGTCTTCTGTACTTATAGTATTAAAGTTGGATGAGTTGTGGTTGCAATTTTAGTTGAGTTAAGATGGGTTTTCATGGCTGATTTGAGGTGGTTTTTCTGGGACAGAATCTGATCGCATGTACACTGAGTGGAACCGGGCTGATCAGAAGTCCTTGAGGTGTTATTTTGTTTCCAAATCTTCGATGAGGCTTCCTAGCTCCTAGAACAACATGTTACCAAGTTGATTTTGTGGTAAAACAAGGTTTATAGTTGAATTATGGACTGATTAAGGAGGTAGAGGGCAAAATCGAATTCTGTCCTATTTTGATTTGGATGAACCGAGCCCTTTGAGGGCTGTGGGAGGTGGAGCCATACTTTAAATTTATCGTTAAGACATACAAAAATGTTGATTGAGATGTTAATGAGGTGTATGTTCCGTGAATTGGTGATTGGACTAGAAAAATTGATCGTTTGACGAACTTTGGACTAGGTCGCACGGTTGCCCTGTTTTGAGTCAAGGGAACCGAATCTTTGGAGAAGTCTTGGAGGGAATTTTACGGATTAAATTAAAAAGTAAGTGACCCCTAAACCTTTGCTAGAAAGTTAGGACACTACAGGATGCGTTTGGATGATATATTGATGAATTTGGGAGTCTATTGCATTGATTGTTCATGATCGACTGAGATAATGGAGGTGTGAGCCGTGTGTACTCTTGATGATAAGAAATTATAGCTCTCATGGCTAAATTGTTGTTGTGTGCATTCGACTAACATAGCTATTGAAAAGAAAATTGAAAACTTGATGCGTTTGACACAGGTTTGTTAATTTGACGGTCTGAGGCGCAATGACGCGGACCGAGCCTGAGGTGTGACGTTATGATTTCCAGTCAATTTTAGACTCATTAATAAGAAATGAATCTAGAGATATGTTTCAGTCATATTTCGCTCAAATCTGATCAATTTGAGTAGGCTGACCAAAAGGGAAAGGCTAACGCGAGACGAGGTTCGTGGACCTAGATGACTCGGATAGGAAATGACGCTTTGACCACATGGATTGTCGAGGGGATATTTAGAACCACCAAGAGGCCGATCTAAGAATGATTAAGGATTGCCTTGCGAGTGTCATATGATTGAAACGCGGGTGAAGCAGCTTAACCAACGTATGATTTGCAAAAATTTTCTAAATCAGACCGTGACGATCGAGAGACCAAAGGGACTAGTGATAAACCCTCACAATTACATGATAACCAAAGTCGCAATGAATTGACGAGCCCTAAATGTGATATGAATCACGGGGTCGATACGCGTAATGTTCGTAAAAGTCACCTGTCGGTTTTGGATAGGCTGGAACCATGTCCGATAGAGGAAATCATCAGAAACGAGTTTTGAAAGTTTGAAATGGAAAATCAAGAATTCCAACATTATTCGGATTGGCCTCCTATCAAAGGATTTTGGAAAGAGAAAAATGACGTTTTGAACGTCGGGGGTAAAATTACCCTTTTGCCCCTCAAGCTTAGAACCTTGCCCAAGCATTTGAAGAAAAGCATTTTGGACAATAAATCTCCTCAAGGTTGCCGAAATTCCAGAGTGAATGGTGCCATTGGATCAACCTTGAATGACTTGAGGGACAAGTGTCAATGGATGCCTTAAAGAGAAGTCATGTCTACTATTACAAACCTACATTCAAAGCATTGACCAAGCCTTGTATATAGCCAATTTTTTCTCTCCTCTCTCCTCTCATTCGGCCATTCACTCCCCCTAGATCACCGAGCATTCCTCTTCTTCTTCCTTCTTCTTTCTGTCGCCGGCGACCAGCACTGGCCCCTCTGTTCGGCGCCCACGATAGCCTCTTCTGACCACCATCTAACCGCCGACCGACCACACCAACATAGATCTACGTCTTTTCGAACTTCTCGAACAAGAATCGAGCCATTTAGAGCACCGAGGAGTCCCGAGCAAGCATTTTCCCGAGAGCCGACAGAATATAACTCAACCTGAGGTAGGTCCGGTTTTCAACCCTTTTGAAGGCCGAGTTGTTGGAGTTTTGAGGCCATTTTTGGTAGAGATCAAGTAGACATGTGTATGAATCTATGATAAAAATTGGGGTTCAATTTGATGAAGTTTTGACCATGAACCAGTCTTGTAAACCTTGCACAGAAACCGCCAGATTCTAACTTTGGAGGAACCGGCAGCATCCGACAAGTTTTTGGTGACCAATCGACTTCAAACCTTCGGTAAGCCTCACAGACCCTTAGATAGACATGTTAAGAGATAGGATAGTGAGTAGATGAAGGATTTGATGAAGGTTTAGGGTTGGAAGTGCACGGTTTGCATAGAACCGAAATGAACCGGTTAGGTTCTGTACAAAATTGATTCTGGTGGGTGCAAGAACAAATGGTTATGAGTCCCAAATTAATGATTAAGACGTGTTAAGATGATGAGGATTAGGTTATGGAGGATTATGGTTCATGAATTGAGGAATTGGGCAAAGAAAATTGACGGATTGATTGAATATGCTAGGTTACGCGGTGAATTGACCATTGGATTGATTTGGCTGAGACTTGAGGCACTTGTAAGGAGGAATTTGTGTAATCAAATGCAAGGTAAGGGAATTCTAAACTTAGGATAGGGAGATTGGACTCAATTGGGTGAGTCGAGGTTTAGTTTAATCGATTTATGGGGATTTTCTAAAGGATAGCTCTTGTTATATCCTAAGTGGTTATAGGAAGGTTATGTGTGCTATTGTGTGTATTTAAATCATTCGCCATGTGTGTGTGTCACTCGATTGCCTTGCATGCCATGAGTTTTCGAACTGTGCATGAGTTGCACCTGATGTTTGATTTGTGAAATTGAATTAAAATCATGACATGAGCATGACAAGGTGAGGTCCTGAGCCGTATGATACGCGGGGCGAAAGGTGGATACCCTGATGCGACGAGATCGCGGCGTGGAGTTGATATTGTGTGGCGCCCTGATGCGATGAAATCGCGGGTTCAGATGGCCACGGTCCTGATGCTAATTATTCGCGGGACGGAGATATGAGATGATGTTATTGGCCTGGAGATTTATCGGAACATGATGCGTTTACGCGGGTTGCCGATGACGGTCTGATGCATTTAAGCGGACCGAACCTGATGCAACGAGAACGCGGGCTGGAGATTGAGGCAGGCAGAAAGAAGTGGCTGTCGTGAGATCGCGGGGGAGGTGTGCATTATCATCTGAATGCGCCATGTTGTCATAGTTGCAGGCATGTCATCTGTATGTCGTTATTTTATTGATTTGTGCCTGATATGCCTGTGTATTTATGAGAATGGAATTATTGGGGTGTACGACTACCTGAGCAGACGGTCGACCTAACCTAGGGTTAGGATTCTTTTACTAAGATGAGTATCTCACCCCTTTGGGGACCCATATTTTTACAGATCCTAGGTCTTAGCTATGTGGTCTATACGTTTTGGGGACTCCAAGGAGATGACGACGTATTTTGATGAGTTCTCGGATAGTCAGGGGAACATTTATGTGAGGAAATGCACGGTTGTATGGGTCGACGAGGGTAGCCCTGACCGGAAGCCTCATGGGTTTGAGGCATGGTTTAAGAATATTGGGGACGAGAAAATTGGGCCGCTGAAGCCCCACGAGATACCCTAAGGTGTTATTCCTGCTTGGTGTCAGACTGTTAGGGAGCAGGAGTTATTAGAGGGGTTCGTAGTTGGTTCTAGGAACGGGCCAGAGAAGACCCCGACGTTGGACTTCACCGTGGAGGACGATGAGGTCATCGTCCTGGAGGCGACCGAGGAGGACCTTACGGAGCCGTCTCATGAGGCGACCATAGAGGATTCTATCGAGGTCCCATCCGAGACCTTCTCCGAGTACGAACCGACAGAGGATGCCGAGGATATCGAGGAGTTCAGTAGTTCTTCTTAGGACCCCAGTTCGTTGACCTGAGCTTTTTGGAGGCGACCCGACCCTATCCTTTTTTGATGTCACGAGGGACTCTTTTTGTGTACTACCTCATCGTCCAGATTGTTAACGGATTGTATTAGTCGGCATCTGTACGAACCTTATGTATGATGTATGACAGTTTTACGCTATCCAGGTCCCACTTAACTTATATTTGTACGGAGATTTATTTGAGTACCGCTTCCGCATGCTAGACGTATATATATTATCTCTCGACCTGTTCGTGGATCTTAGGACCACGAGAGATGTGTTGTTTGCTTGTAGGGATTTTCGCGTGCTCAACGGATCGGGGCGTTACAAAGGCATATTGACGCGGACATAGCTATTGAAAAGAGAATTGAAAACCATCAGCGTTTAACGCGGGTTTGTCAATTTGATATTCTGAGGCGTAATGACGTGGACCGAGCCTGAGGCGTATTGATACGAGCATAGCTATTGAAAAAAGAATTGAAAACCTGATGCTTTTAACGCGGGTTTGTCAATTTGATGGTTTGAGGTGTAATGACGTGGACCGAGCTTGAAACGTATTGACGTGGGCGTAGCTATTGAAAAGAGAATTGAAAACCTGATGCATTTAACGCAGGTTTGTCAATTTGATGGTCTGAGGCGTAATGACGCAAACCGAGTCTAATGCGTATTGACGCGGGCATAGGTATTGAAAAGAGAATTGATATCCTGATGCATCAAAACGCGAGATAGTCTTGATATGTGTCGACACAAGTATTGAAATGGCCTTTGGAACCTGATGTGTCAGAACGCGGGTTGCCAATCGAGACGTTGATTAGCCTGAGGCGTATTGACGCGGGCTTGACCATTGGGATTAAATTTGTGAGTAGCCTGATGCGTATTAACGCGGGCTTGACCATTGGAATTGAAAGTTGTGATGACATGATCGTCCTAGAGTCGTGATTGCATTATGCCAGACGTATCGAGGTGCCTTGATGTTTCATTGTCATGTGTTGTTTTTGAATCCTGGTCTGTTATTTTATTGCATAATCTGGGAGGATTAATGGCCTTGTCTAGGTTTAGGATGATCTTGCCGAAATTTTTATCTCACCTCGTCGTGAGATTAACTTTTTCAAGTCCCAAGCGATTGAAATCTGAGCTTGCCAATGATTGGTATTTGAAGAAGTAATTATAGGAAATGGATTTACACTTTTGTGACTTTAAGGATATCATGTTACCTTGAAGTTAGAGCTGTACCCTCTGAACTTGTAGTCGCGATATTTATAACAAGACGCACCCTATGTCTTGAGTCATCTTAAGTCTGAATTATATGGAGAATTTCCATCGCTTCCGTATGTTTGTATCTTTTAAAAGTTGTAAATTGTTGGCCGACGGATCTTGGGTTGCACTAAGACAAGAGGACCTTGATGGGATTTTGCGTGTCTGATAGGTTCGGGGCGTGACATCCCCGTTTAAGTGGTGTCAAAGCAAGGTTAGCTCGATCCAATGTGATTGAGACTTGGTGTGATAATGAGCGATGACTTGAGGACAATTAGGGAGTAAGACCTTGAGGGATAAGTATGGATTGCTGAATCTTGAAGACTATAGGCTTGAACTTGTGTAGTATTCTAATGGTCCTAGTGCCGATTTAATGAATGATCTTGAGTGATTTTATGAATAAGGCTCACAAGGAAGTGAATAGAAATTGAGGAGTTATAAACTTGGATTTGAGGTTGCTAGAGAATAACTTATGAATGAAGGGTCGATTGGGTCATATGGTTGTGATTGTGGTTTGTCAATGTCCAAACTTGGAGAGTATGAGTTATAAAGAGTCGATTGGCATTAGTTGATTTAGGCTTGAATTGCGTTGTATCCTGATGGTTTAGTTATCGATTGCTATTGATGACCTTGGATGGTATGAAATGAGGTGTATATAAGAAAGCAAGGAAGGAATATTTGGATTAAAGATCAGTTGTGATCGAATGCATATGGATTTGACTTGAATAGAAACTAGATTTGAGGTATATGGTTGAATATAGGCAATTGATTTGGAACTAGAGGTTTTCTATGAATAAGGCTTAATGTGGAGACGATTGTGGCATGACAAGTGGTGAGAATGAACATGCTGTGCATGTGTTTGTGGCTTTCAAACGAAAGTTGATGAGGGTGCATGCACGAACTTATCGCTGTTGGGCTTAATAAATTATTGCTTGGTATGGGACAATTGATGGGATACCTATAAACTGTAATGAAACATGGTATGGGACATGTAGAATGGGGCTTTTTTCCGTAGATGTATGACTTGTGACAATCTACAACGGCCAGGACTGATGAGGGGGGAGTGATCGCCGGGACAGAGAGGTCCGGACAAGGAGCGGCTCCTGGTAGGCTTCTAAGATGGCAAGAGGCATGAATGACCCAAGTCATAACTTGAAAGAGGAAGTCTAGGTATCAGGTTGAGTCCAATTGTGGTTAAGAGATGTACGACACGGGATTGATTCTCGAAAAGAATGATTGAAAGTGGCATGACATGTGTAATGGTGCCTATAAGTGGCAGAATTAAAAGCTTTGTGCTTGGCGGTGGATGCCGTTTGAAAAAAAATGATGTTTATAATTGGCCTGTTGGGAATGAGAAAGCATGTTGTGTTTATGACAAAGTGGTAGTGCCTTAGACTTATAGCATGATCGATTGAATCATTGAATTGATGCCTTGAGTGCTTGTTTGATGGTTGCCGAGCTAAGGCTTGCTTAGTAGTTGACTGTTAATTGATAAATTGCCTAGTTGAGGCTGGTTTGATATGTGATTGCTGCTTAAGGACGATTTGAAATCCTCAGATAATTGACAATTAGTTGAGAATTGCATAGGGACCACTAGATGGTTGTAGTGGTTCAAGTGCTATAAGAACCTAATGAGGTTGAACGACAAGAAAATGGTCACTAGAGGAGCATTGGCTCGAGTATGCAAGATATGAGATGACTCTAGAACTGAGGGGAGTTGTGAGAATTGAGTAAAGATGAGTAACCAGAATATGAGTGCTAGAAAAGCGTTTGGCTCGAGCTTGTGGACTGTACAAGACCTAAGAGTTGAAAGGGTCATGAGAACTTTGAATGGAAATGAGAAAGTGGATGGGTAGACAGACTCAAGAAGGAGCTGTCATTATACCCAAGTCGCTGAGACGATTGAAGCTAATGCTGATAAGTTAAATGATAGAAGTCACGAGAGAGGTGACTTCGAGTTAATCCTTTCTAAATTAAATGCATGGGAAGAATCACGAAAGTTTTGAAAAGCTTGTGAAGCCATGTATAAGGTTGAGATTAACCAAGTTTGAAGGAGGGATGAGATTTGAAGTTGTCTCCCTCTAGATTGGGGATCTTGGTAAGAAACCTTAGAGATTTTTGATGCATTAAGGAAAGAAAGTGATCCTAGCAGATTGCAATCTTAAGAGGTTGTTGATAATTAGTGAAAGTTCACCGGAGGAAGGGTTTCCTCGAAGACATGATATTTGCCTAGACTGCCTTTATTGAATTGTTTAATGGAAGTATTTTCCCTAGATTGCTTGAGAACAAAGGTTGTTTGGATCTTAATACTTTTGTAAGGATCAGAGGACGATTGACCAGTGTGAGACAGAGTTCTCAAGGTCGTTTAAGCATATAGTAAAGGTGGTCAAGGACCATTGAATAAGATAAGTAAATCTCTGAGTGGATTGGAGTTTTAAAGCCTTATGGCTAGTTGTTCTTCCTGATTTTGAGGAATGGTAATGGGACTCAGTAAAAGAAGAGAACTCTCGCTCACGGATTACGAGCAAAGAGATGTTCATTTTGGAACATGAAACGTACTTGCGAGAGATGGTTGTTACCTTATCGCCAGTCTTGTAATGAGAGACTGACATGTCGTTCGTTTCGTCGTTGGAAAAGTTGAGGAAAAAAATCTGTCAATTGTGTGACATTGATGATTTTATGAGATTGATTAAGCATAAATCTAGATCACTAGAAATGGTATCGTGTGTTATTGCCCTTAAAGGGTAGGGCGTCACTCTTAAAGGACGATTGGACCATGAGATGATCGTTGATGAAAAGAAAAGTGAATGGACTAGATAGTCTTGGCTATTCGTAATTCTAGTAAATGATTGAGGAAGCGAAAAGACCACTTAGAGAGTAATTGCAGAGTAAATTGAGGTAACCTAATCGAGTATTTGATACGTGAATTGGTGAAAACCTAGGACGAACATATATTGTCACTTGAGGTGACTGAATTATGGGAAGAAGAATGCCGAGTATGGTGGCATCTACGTTCTGGAGTATAACACCGCCGTTGGCGCAGACTCTAAGATCGACGTCCTATGGAATAGGAAGGACATGGTGGATTTGAAATAAAAGAATGCCAGTGAAGTGTATAGCTTCCTTCACATGGTAAGAAACTCTAGAGTGGAAGAAAGAGAAAATCCTAACTGTCTTGATATTAAGATGGAGCAACTAGACTGAGAAAGACGATGTAGAACTTGAATGATTGCTGTAAGGGAAGTTAAGTTCGAGGGATTATCTTGTAGACAATGTTGAATTCCAGGATAATGTCGACGTTCAGTGAGACAGACATAATTGAGATAAGGTCGCATTAGCTGGTTGTGAAACCAAGAGGTCAAGGCACTAATGTTTCATGAGAAAAGAGTGACAAAAATGAACATAATGTTGTGTAGTTCAAGCTGGATTCATGAGAGTAGAGGGCCAAGGTTTGAGCTCTCAAGTGAAAAGTGTGAATAACAGTTTGAAGATTCGACACCTGGTAGAAAGAAACGGATAAAAGTCAGACTGAATATCCAAGGAATAATGGGATTAATTGTTACCGTCTTTAGAGACGATGAATAGACTCATTTAAGGAGCCATAAGAAACATGAATAACTTTCAAGAGTATCCTACGGACTCTAAGGAGAGGCTCGTTGTGTGCTGTTAGTCGTGAAGAGCACGAGTTGCGGGTCTGATGAAGTAAGATTCTTCAGTAGTGAGATTTCTGAGAAATGAAATCCCTGTGGAGTCCTTGAGGAATAGAATAAGTGATGAATCGACTAAGATTGATGTGAGTTGCGAAAATTGAAAGTTTTCTGGAATTGGTGAATTGTTATGGATGGATTGGGGGAAGATTTCCCCCAAAAGCAATTCCATGGATAAATGAATACGAAAAGAGTTTTCGAGAACTTAAGTCAAGTTGATGACTACGCCGACAATAGTGTTCCTAATTGGAATTAAAAAGGGGTCAGGTGAATCATAATGACGTGACGCAGAAAGGAAATTTGAGGCATAGCAAGGCAAACTGAAGTGGGCTATGCGATACGTTGTGATAGTAAAGCCATATGAGTTGGAACGTCTAATGCATGGTTGGAGTTGCTTTGCAAATGTTCTTGCAATGAAGTTGGAAAACATGACTCACATGGAGAGGTTTCAAGTTTACACGAACCATAGGAATTTGAGGTATGTGGTTGCCTAGAAAAATTAAATGAGGAACAACGTGTATGAAGAAGATTGCTTAAGAACTAAGGATGAAATATCATATATCGCCTAAAAAAGGGTGATTTAAGAAGCATATGCATATAAGTGAAAATTAAGCATTGTGCATTTGGCGAATAAAGAATAGGCTTTGCTCAAGGAAATAAGAATCCAACTCCTAAATTGGAAGGTTGTCAATTGACTAGTTTGATAACTACCTGAAGCATCAAGCTTGAAGTCAGAAAGGAATTGAGATGCTGCTTTGAATAGACCGTGACATTTAAGGGGGTTATGGAAATGGATAGAACATGGAGTAAATCCAGATTTTCGGATACTTAGGAAAGAAACCTCAAAGTTGAGGGTAGAAACCTTAAAGTCCCATGGACGAGAGTATGAGTCCAATATTAAAAATGAACTTAAAGAAATGACCTCGTTAGAAATTCAAAAAGAGGATTATGTTGTCCCCTGGGATGACATAAAAGTGTGCCAGACTCACATTGGTATTATCGATGGAATGGACTGACAGTTTGGTTAGTCGAACATGAGGTCAAGTATTAAACGTGCCGACAAGAAAAAGGCATGCCCTCGAAAGGATTGATAAGCCGAATAGTATGGGCATTAAAGAGTGCATTCTGGCGAGGGTTTAGTAATAATGGTGACGGACAAATGAAAGAAATGAGGTGAACGCTTGAGGATGAACTGCTGACAGATGTTATGAATATCGAAAGAGAATGGATAGAAGCAAATCAGATTGAGGAATGAAGAAGACAAGTCCTAGGGAAAGATGGCTTTAGTCAGGAAGAACAAGTAAGATCGTTAAATCATGAAAGGAATTATCTGGAAGAATGAGGATGCAATGAGACGTCGATACCCCAAAGGACTAGATGGTTAGAAAGTTGTAAATTTCGAGGACGAAATTTCTTTAAGGGGAAAGAGTTGTGACATTCCTAATTTTTCGTCCCCTCGATGCTTAAGATATGAAACGAAATCTCAAAATTTAAAAATGGAAAATAAAGATTTCGACGTTCTAATCGAATTAGACGTCGCCTCATCAAAGGTAATTCGAATTAGAAAAACGACGCTCCGGACGTCGAGGGTAAAATTATCATTTTGCCCTTCAAGCCTTGGCCTTGCATTTATAATCGAATAAAGGCATTTTGGTCAATCACAATACTCTATAGGCTGCCGAAAATCAAGAAAAATGAGGGCCATTGGATGAGACTTGATTGAGATGAGGACAAGTGTCAAAGGATTAGGTATTGACATTGATTGAATCACCTTTTAACCTATCATTCTAAGTATCACGCCCTGCGCCCCAGGCACGAGCGCGCAACTCCATGCAAGCACAAACTATCTCTCGAGGTCCCAGGATTCACATATAGGTCGAGAGATACATCACATATAAAGCACGCGAAAGCGACGATATAAAACTCATCCGTACAAATACGAAATGGGACTTGGGTATCGAGAATACCATTAATACATAATAAGATCCAAATGTTCATACAAGAGCGTAGTAAATCAGGTCTGCTAGTCAGTAGGGGTGATAGGGTGAGTGCAAAAGAGTTCTATCATTATCTCAAAAAGGAACAGGCATCAGGGTCACCATCAAAATATCATATCAGAAAAGCAAAAACTCCTAGGTCGAGCTACTGGAGTCGTCGGTCTCCTCCTCGGCTTCCTCAGTGGGCTTGTACTCCGAGAAGGTCTCCGAGCAAACCTCCACGGTGTCCCCCATAGTCCGTTAGCATATGGCTCCACCAGGTCATCCTCGGTAGCCTCGATCACTATGACCTCATCGGTGTCCTCTAGGATCGGAGTCCTCTTAGGACCATTCCTCGAACCAGCAACCGATCCCTCAACCTCCTCTAAATCTCCAGCGGGATGACACCAACTGGGTATCACCCCACGGGGTGCCTCAGTGGGCTTCAGCAGCCTTGTGGAAATGTCCCCTACCTTCCTAAACCATGCTTCGTACCTGTGAGGCTTCCAGTTACTACCACTCTCATCTACCCAAATGATTGTACACTTCCTAACATAAATGGTTCACTGTCTATCAGAGAACTCCTCAAAATAAACCGACATCTCCTTTGGGTCTCCAAACCTGACTGGCCACATCCTCAAGGCCTAGGATATGAAAATAGGGGTCCCACAACGGGGTGAGATATACATCTCAGTAAGGTGGGTCCTAACCCTAGGTTAAGCTGACAGTCCACTCAGGCAGATACGATCACAATCAAATTATACAGGAATCACAAGAGGCAATCAACTCGCAAGAAATAACACATAGAAGTCAAGCATGCAATCCAGGCATCTCGTTACGTCATTAAGTTCAAGCGCACAGAAACCAGCCATATTACACCTTCCATATTTTCTTGCCTTCTCACTTTCATGCCCACGTTTAAAACGCCTCAGGCTCAATCAGCGTAAACGCATCAGACCGTCTCATTGACAAACCCGCGTAAACGCATCAAGTTTCAATGTCACTCTAGGCTTGTGTCGACACATCTCAACTCCATCCCGCGTTTCAACGCATAAGAACTATGGCCTTTTCAACCTTGCGTCTCGTACGCCTCAAGGTACCATTCAATTCAAACCCCACGCCTCAGCGCCTCAAGGCATTCATCCACACAACCCTACGTCTCATACGCCTCAGGGTGTCACAACCTCTTAAATAAGCCACTCTTAATGCATGACACATACAACCAAGTGCAACTCATGCATGAACAACACACTTATAGCATGCAAGGCAATCAAGTTCAGCATTCAATGCGATAATCAACTCAAGGCATAAGCATGGCCAAGCCTTCGTGCCATCTATATCTTTCTAGGACGTATAATGGACAAGCATTTGATAATCTTCCAAGAATCAATCAAACTTGCACTCAATTCGTCCAATTGAGTCCAACCCTCATATCAAAGGTTTAGAATCCCCTTACCTCAAGCTTCACTCAACAAAATCCCTCCTCAAGTACCTCAAGAATTCGGTTCAAGTGGCTCAAGAACAACTCAGCCGTGCAACCTAAGGAAATTTCATCCAATCATTAATTTCCTTGCTCAAATCATCACTCCACTAACCATACACCTCATGGCCAATCAATTAACATTCTAACACTTCTCAATGATGAATTTGGAACCCATTTACAACCACCAACAGCTCCCACAGAACCGAACCGGGCATACTCGGTTATGCACATATCCCAATCTAACAGGCCTTAAACTATCTTAAATCCTCTATTTAATCACTAATCTACTTGCTAACATGTAGTTCTAAGTGTTGGGGAGCCTCACCGAAAATCTGGAGCCAAGGTGACGCCGGAAAGTCCTTGAACGGCGTCGGTCTTCCCAAGTCCTCAATTGGTTAGTTATGGCCCTTCAAACACAAGACCCATTTGGGATCAAAACTTCTTCAAATTCATCCAAACTTTTTACCACAGCTCACTCTTTGTGTCTCCTAGATGTCGACAAAATTCGATTGAAAAATTCTAAGATTTTGGGGTCCTATGAGGCCTAAACCGTGGCTTACCTCTGGTTGCGACGATTTCCGTCAACTTTCGGGAGATTGGCCGGCCGGAGCTCCTCGGTGGGTCAAACGACTTGTTTCTACTTCGAGAACATCAGCAAGAGGATGGGGAAGGAGTAGGTGGTCGGCTCGGTGGCTAGAAGTCACCGGAGACGATGGTCGATGGTGGTGAATGGGCGAGAAGAAATCGATTGGCGGCAGGCTGTTCGGTAAAGAGGAAGGGAAGAAGAAGAAGAAATCGACAAATGGGGGGTGTGTTCGGCCATGAGGAGAGAGGGAGAGGGTTTATACTTCAATTGGCTTGGTCAACATGAGTTGAATGGTAGGTTAAAAGTGAATACATCAACTCAAGGCTTCATCCATTGACACTTGTCAATAGTGTCAATCAAAGCTCATCAATGGCCTTGGTTTCTCTCCATTTCCGACAGCTATGGGGGTGTGGTTAAAGACCAAAATGCCCTCATCCAATTATATAAACAAGGTTAAGGCTTGAGGGGCAAAATGATAATTTTATCCCGACGTCCGGAACGTCATTTTTCTAATCTCAATTTTCTTCAATAAGGCAACGGCCAATCCAATTAGATTGTTGGAATTCTTGATTCTCCATTTTCAAATTTCAAGATTTATTTTTAAATCATTTCTCTATCAAATGCAATTCGAGCCTATCCTGAACTGACGGACGGCTTTTGCAGACGTTACGCGTATCGACCCTATGATTCATATCACAATTAGAGCTCATCAATTCATGGCGACTTTGGTTGTCATGTAATTGTGAGGGTCTATCACTAGTTCCAATGGGCTCGATCGTCACTGTTCGATTTAGGAAAATTTTGCAAATTATATATTGGTTAAGTGGCATCACTCGCGCTCCAATCATATAAACGCTAGCAATGCATTCCTTAATCGTTCTTAGATCGACCTTTTATGGCTCTAAATGTCTCCTCAATAATCCTTATAGTCAAAGTGCCATTTCTTAATCGAGTTTCCTAGGTCCACGTACCTTACATCGCATTAGCTTTTCCCTTTTGGTCAGTCGACTCGAGATTGATCAGATCTGAGTGGGATACGACTGAAATACATCGTTAGATACATTCCTCATTAATGAGTCTTGAAATGACAGGAAAAATCATGATGTCACACTAAGCCTTTGATCAATTGGAAGATTGAAAGAAAGCCTATCTCTCTCTCTCTCTCTCTCTCTCTCTCTCTCTCTCTCACATTTTGCTCGGCCAAACCCTCTCCCCCTCACCTTTCTCTCATTTTCCTCTCTTTTATCTCTCGCCAGAACACTGCCAATCCCATTGCCGGCCACTGTTTTCACCATAACTTCTTCGTCCGTCATCAGATTAAGGTGTGCCACCGACCATTAGAAAGCTTATCGTCTTGCCGTTCAGACAAGGTATTATGAGTCCAAATCCACCCAGCCGTTTGTCCCATAGATCCGTTTGAAGGAACAAAGGTCAGGCTAGTTAGTTTTGAATCCGAGAGCTCCCAGCCGACCAATCTCGATCGTCCCACTATTTCGACCATATCTTTTTCGTTCGATACTGGATCGAGGTAAAACCACCACCAAATGAAAGCTTATTATCTTATCTTTCCATAGAATTGGACCCGGTAGATCTTTCCATAGCTCGATTTGAGTGGACAAAGGTCCAGACGAGACAAATTCTGACCGATTTTGGGGAAAGACCTGTTCCGGGGTCTTCAGGATTTCAAATGACTTCAAATTTTCGGTGAGGTCTTCTACACTTATAGTATTAAAGTTGGATGAGCTGTGGTTGCAATTTTAGTTGAGTTAAGATGGGTTTTCATGGCTGATTTGAGACGGTTGTTCTGGGGCAGAATCTGACCGTATATACACCAAGTGGAACCAGGCTGATCGGAAGTCCTTTAGGTGGTATTTTGATTCCAAATCTTCGATGAGGCTTCCTAACTCCTAGAACAACATGTTAGCAAGTTGATTTTGTGATAAATCAAGATTTAGAGTTGAATTATGGACTGATTAAGGAGGTAGAGGGCAGGACTGAATTCTGCCTTATTTCTGTTTGGATGAACCGAGCCCTTTGAGGGCTATGAGAGGTGCACCCATGCTTTAAATTCGTTATTAAGACATACAAGAATGTTAATTGAGATGTTAATGAGGTGTATGCTCTGTGAATTGATGATTGGATTAGAAAAATTGATCGTTTGACGAACTTTGGACTAGGTTGCACGGTTGCCCTGTTTTGGGATCAAGGGAACCGAATCTTTGGAGGAGTCTTGGAGGAAATTTTACGGATTAAATTGAAAAGTAAGTGACCCCTAAACTTTTGCTAGGAAGTTAAGACACTACTGGATGCATTTGGAGGATATATTGATGAATTTGGAACTCTATTGCATTGATTGTTCATGATCGACTGAGATAATGGAGGTGTGAGTCGTGTGTACTCGTGATGATGAGAAATTACAACTCTCATGGCTAAATTATTATTGTGTGCATTCGACTGACATAGCTATTGAAAAGAGAATTGAAAACCTAATGCGTTTAACACGGGTTTGTCAATTTGATGGTCTGAGGCATAATAACGTGGACAGAGCCTGAGGCGTATTGACGCGGGCATAGCTATTGAAAAGAGAATTGATATCTTGATGCGTCAGAATGCGGGATAGTCTTGATACGTGTCGACACAGGTATCGAAATGGCCTTTGAAACTTAATGTGTCAGAACGTGAGTTGCCAATCGAGATGTTGATTAGCCTGAGGCGTATTGACTTGGGCTTGGCCATTGAGATTAAATTTTTGAGTAGCCTGATGCGTATTGACGCGAGCTTGGCCATTGGAATTGAAAGTTGTGATGATATGATCGTCCTGGAGTCGTGATTGCATTATGCCAGACGTATCAAGGTGCCTTGATGTTTCATTGTAATGTATTGTTTTTCAATCCTGGTATGTTGTTTTATTGCATAATCTGTGAGGACTAATGGCCTAATCTAGGTTTAGGATGAACTTGCTGAGATTTATATCTCACCCCGTCGTGGGATTAACTTTTTCAGATCCTAGGCGATGGGAATCTGAGCTTGCCAATGATCAGTATTTGAAGAAGTAATTATAGAAAATGGATTTACACTTTTGTGACTTTAAGGATTTCATGTTATCTTGAAGTTAGAGTTGTACTCTCTGAACCTGTAGTCGGTATTTATATCAAGACGTATTCTATGTCCTGAGTCATCTTAAGTCTAAATTGTATGGAGAAGTTTTATTGCTTCCGTATGTTTGTATCTTTAAAAAGTTGTAAATTGTTGGCCGATGAATCTTGGGTACCACCGAGACAAGGCGGCTCTGGTGGGATTTTACGTGCCTGACAGGTTCGAGGTGTGACAGTAAGTCTTCTGAACTCATTTAGAAGCGATCTTGTGAAGGAATTGGCTCGACATGCTCTCTATTGCTTGATTAGTGTAGCCATGGCTGAATTGGCTATAGTGTGATTAATGTAGTTATTTTGGATAATTACGTTTGATTTTGAGATATGTTATTCACGATGTTGAAACAAATCGATTAGCATCGGTCTTGCTCAATTTCGTCGAGCTTTCACCGTTGGATCATCGCTGGAGGCTTTCTGCCATTCATTGTAGATGAAGGATGTTCCATGAAGAAGATGATGACGTGACAGTTATAGCGGTCAACTTGCTGACGTGGCGATGACATGGCGTGACACGTGGTAGGCATGTCGGCTAGGTTGTTAGAGGCGGGTATAAGTCTGTGAGATGATCAAATGGTCTAGTTGTGCTACGTGCTGGCTTGGTGACAGTTTGATTAGTTTTATAAATTATGTTAATAAAAATTGAATTTTCAAAAATAAAAAATATATATATAGTTTGATCGGACGGTTGATGATTAACCGAGTCGTCTGATCTTGGCCGTAGATTCAGGCAATCAGATCTAACGGCTAATGTTCAGTCGGCTTTGATCTGGGCCATAGGTAGTCAACTAATCTAGTGGCCGTGGATTAGTCACGTGGTTCGTTAGGGACCGTCAGATTAAATCAGAATAAATCGACAAATGAAAAATGTGGAACGACGTTGTTTTGGCGCAGTGGGTCGCACAAGTCCGAGTCTGGGCCAGGTTCCAATGGATTGAGTCGACCCGGTCCGAATCATTTTTATTAATTGAAAATTTAGAAAATTATTTTTAAATAATACAAAAATAAAAAAATCCTAGAAAATTCTAAAAAAATGTTAGAAAATTCTAGAAAATCCAAAAAAAAAATTGTAGGAGAATTGTGAAAAATTCCTAGGCATTCCAAAAATTTCTAAAAATTGAGGATTGATCACGGACAACCGGTCAATCCGATTTTTGGGATTTCTTATCTATTTATCCGAAAAATTGATAATATTACCCTTTAAAGGTAAATCGTCTCTACTTGGTATATGAGATAGGTCGAGAAGGCTAAGGTAAGAATTAGGTCAGCTAGGCGATCAATTCTTATGCTTGGATTCTCGAATCTTGTCCTTTTTCTGAAATGACGATTTTACCCTTCAAAGGGTAAATCGTCTTTCCTATTCCAATCAAGCTGTGGAAATTGCTCAAAATTAGGATTTGAGTCTGGTGGTCGATCAATCCTTCTGTTTGGGATTTTCACTTATCATCACTTTTTAAAATGACGATTTTACCCCGTCAAAGGTAAATCGGTTAAAAAATTCCAAAAAAATTTCGAAAATTCTCGAAAAATAGGAAATGGATTGGTTTGACGACCAATCCTATTTCCACCATTTTTTTGACTCCATATTTTCATTTGAAATGATATATTTACCCTTCTTGGGCAAATTATCCCAAAATGCTTCAAAATTACGATTTTGCCCCTCAAGGCAAAATCATGTCAAAAATATTCTTGAGCCTTGATTGATATTTCTCTAGGCTAATAGGGCCTTACTAGGGATACCACGTTGCTTTCATATGATTTATCCGCACGTTTTGGATCCTTGATTTGTGCATTCATTTTATTGATTGTGAGTGTTAGGGTAGTACCTCCTATTTGTATGAACTCCTAGAGTTATGGTTAGCACCTTACTCATTTGTATGAAATTTTGGTTAGACAAACCATTCAACTTAGGTGCCGAAAGGGCGTCAACTCTGAAAGTTGACATAACAAAGTCATCGATCCCATTTCTCTAATTATTGTAGAATCGAATAGAATGCTTCCAACTGTTCGATAAGGTTTCTGATCGCACCCTTCGCAAAACGATCGGTGGCGACTCCTTGGCATGTACACGTATCACATGTCACCAGATTGCATCAAAGGTCGACCACATATGTGACATTTTGATTCTCTTGTCATTTCCGGACTCATTAATGAGAATTGTATCCATCGATGTATTTTAGTCGTATTTCGCTCAGATCTCATCAATCTCGAGTTGACTAACCAAAAGGGAAAGGCTAACACGAGACAAGGTACGTGGACCAAGGGAACTTGAATAGGAGATGACGCGTTGATCATAAGAATTGTTGATGGGACGTTTAGAGCCATAAAAGGCCGATCTAAGAACGATTAAGGAATACATTGCTAGTGTTATACGATTGGAGCGCGGGTGATGCCGCTTAATCAATGTATAATTTGCAAAAGTTTCCTAAATCGAATAATGACGATCGAGGCCATCGAAACTAGTGATAGACCCTCACAATTACCTGACAACCAAAGTCGCCATGAATTGACCAGCCCTAATTGTGATATGAATCGCAGGGTCGATACGCGTAACATTTGCAAGAGCCGCCCGTCAGTTCGGGATAGACTAGAACCACGTCTAATAGAGAATTGAATCAGAAACGAGTCTGAAAAATTGAAAATGGAGAATCAAGAATTTCAACATCATGATTGGATTAGCCATCACCTTATCGAAGAATATTGGAATTAGAAAAATGACGTTTTGGATGTTGGGGGTAAAATCACCATTTTGCCCCTCAAGACCTAACCCTACCTATATAATTGGACGAGGGCATTTTGATCCTTAATATACCTCCAAAGCCACAGAAAATTTGAGAAGATCTTGGCCATTGGATTGGCTTGATTGACACATTGGACATGTGTCAATGGATTAGGCCTTGAGTGGCATATCCACTTTTCCCCAACTGCCATTCAACTAGTTAACCTTGAACCTTGCATATAGCTTTCTCTCTCTCTTTCACCCCTCACTTGACCGACCATCAACCCACCAACGCCATCTTCTTCTTCTTCTTCTTCTTTCTTTCCTTGTTGCCGAATAGTCTGCTGCCCGACCGATTTTGTGTCATCTATTCGCTTGCTCCGACGACCCTCTCCGGTGACTTCTAGCGGCCGAGCCGACTATCCACACCTTGCTCGACCTCTTGCCGACATCCTCGAAGTGGAAGTGAGTCATTTGACCCACCGAAGAGCTCCAGCCAGCCGATCTCCCACAAGTCGACGAAAATCGTCGCAACTAGAGGTAAGCTAAGTTCCTGAGCTCTTAGGACCCTAGAACTTTGGAAATTGTCAACCAAATTTTGTGAAAATCTAGGGGACTCAAAGAGTGATCTGTGGTAAAAAGTTGAGGTTAATTTGACTGAGTTTTGACCCCAAATGGGTCTTATATTTGAAGGGCCATAACTGCCGGTTTGAAGACTTGAAGAAACCGATGACATTCAAGGAGTTTCCGGCGACGACTCGACCCCAAATCTTCTATGAGCTTCCCAAACCCTTATATCTACATGTTAGCAAGTATATTAGTGAATAAATTGGAGATTTGAAGTAGCTTAAGGGCTGAATATTGGCGGTATACACAGAACCGAAAATAGCCCGGTTCGATTTTGTGCATACCGATTTTGTGGAGGCTGTTAGTGGTTGGTTTTGAGCCTCAAATTCATCAATGAGACATGCTAGGATGTTGTGTTAATGAGGTTTATGGTCCATGGATTGACGATTTGGGCAAGAAAAATTGACGGTTGGTTGGATTTCCATAGGTTACGCAGTGGGCGTGATCTTGGACCATTTGGCTGAATTGTGGTGGTACTTGAGGAGAGAATTTTGTGGTATTAAACTTGAGGTAAGGGGATTCTAAACCTTTGATAGGAAGATTGGACTCGATTGGGTGATTTTTGAGTACAAATTGATCGGTTCTTGGAAATTATTATATGGTTGTCCAAAGTATGTCCTAGAAAGCCATTGAGGACTTGATTGATTAATAATGCTTGTGCCTTGAGTTGACTACCGTGTTTGAATGTCAATTGGATCGTATTACATGCCATAGGTGTATTGTTTGTGCAAGAGTTTGCACTTGGCCTCGTGTGTTATGTGTTGAAATGAATTATGACATGTCTGAGAAGTTGCGATACCCTGATGCATTGAGATTTGGGGTTGTGTGACTGAATCCTTGAGGCGCTGAGGCGCGGGGTTTGAATTGATTAGCACCCTGAGGCGTTTGAGACGCGGAGTTATATGAATGAATACCCTAAGACGCTGAGGCGCAGGGTTTGGAGTGAATGACACCCTGATGCGTATGAGACGCGGGGTTGAGAAGGCCATAGTCCTAATACGTTGAAACGCGGGACGGAGTTGTGATGTGTCGACACAAGCCTAGAGGAACATTGAAACCTGATGCGTTTACGCGGGTTGTCAATGACGGTCTGATGCATTTACGCTGACTGAGCCCGAGGCGTTCTAAACGCGGGCATGAAAGTGAGGAGGCAAGAAAGGGTAGAAGGCATCACATGGCTTATTTATGCATGTTTGGACTAAATGACGTGATAAGATGCCTGGAGTGCATGCTTGAAGCTTATGTGTTATTTCGTGATAGTTGAATGCCTCTTAGGATTTTGTATGAATTATTTGTGATTGTAATTGTCTGAGTGGACGGTCAGCCTAACCTAGGGTTAGAACATACCTTAATGAGATGTAAATCTCACCCCATTGGGGGTTAACATTTTCTTCAAGTTCCAGGCGATGGAGCATCGTAAGTTCAAGATTGGCCTTTGTGGGAGTAATAAGTGAATGAGTACAAGATATTCTGTGAACTTAGGGATTATATTCTATTTTGTAGTTGTAAAATGGAACCACTACTATTTGTCCCTAGTCATTTATTTTATTGAATGGAGTGGAGATGATTGAAGCTTTCGCTTGTAATTGGATTATCTGTATTGTGGGCCGAATTTTCCTGGAAGACTTTCATAAAGGAACGGCTTGGTGGGATGTTCGCGCACTCGCCGGGTTCGGGGCATGACAACGTATACCGCTGTTCAGACTTGGGTAACGGGCCTTGGGAGAGGCCCGCATCCGACCAGACGGAACGACCCATTAACCCGCTGAGAAGATCACTCGAACTGGTTGCGACAGACTAGAGACTCCACTAGGGACTTATTCCAAATCAGAATCTCTGGTTAGGAATTTTTTAGGACTTGAACCGATTAAAAAGTTGATTGGTTTATCTAACCTTGTTTTCTACCGATACTCTCGAAGGTGAGGTACGTATCTAAACTATTGTGTTAGATATTTTTGCAGATTGGAGAAATAAAGGGTGAAGTGTTTGTTGACATCTTTTCTGCATATTGGAGTTGGGATTGTATGTTTATTTTTACGCATATATTGAAGCAGCGTTTGATATAAACTGTTGTGCATGACCTTGCATTGTGATGATCACGACATATTTTACACACTGACGGTCAAATCCCGACTGCAACCACCTCTAGGTTACCATAGATAAAGAAATGATATGAAATGATCTTATGTTCGATGGCACTTGAGACTTTCGTGTTCGTTCCCGCTCACGATCCAAATTGGTGATATCTAGTCCTCTTGGGTGGTACTCTTGAGGAGAAATCTGCCATATTTAGATCGTGAGAGCCTGAACCATAGGTTCCTCACCTGATTTTTTTTTTCTAGAGTATAATTCCACTTGTCTCATGCCCATGTCTGTGGAAGGTTTGTGTGACATTTCGAATTCCGACCCTCTTGAGGCTATTGAATGGAAGGATATCGATCGATGTATTTTAGTTGTAACTCACTTGGAGTTGGCCACTCTTGAGTTAACTGACCAAAAGGGAAAGACTGACATGGAGTCGGGTACATGGACTTGGCGAATTTGAATGAGAAATGACACTTTGACAATAAGGATTGTCGAAGGAATATCTTGGGCCGACAGAGATGGATCTAAGGACGATCATGGAATGTCTTGCTAGCATTATACGTTGGGATGCGGGTGATTCTGCTCAATCAATGTGTAATTTGCGAGAATTTCCTAAATCGAATTCCAATGATCAGGATCGAAGGAACGAATGATAAATCCTCACAATTCCATGACGACAAAAGTTGCCACGGCTTAAGAAAAATCCCAAGGTCGATACGCGTAGAGCTTGCAAGAGTCGCTTGTCAGTTTGAGATAAGTTGAAATTACAATCGACGAGAGTTCCACTTGAAAGTGGATCTTGAGATAGGGTATTAGACAATGAGGAATTCCAATATATGAATTGAAATGGACGTTGCCTCATTGAGGGTGGTTTATACTGAAAAAATGAAATTTCGGACGAAAAGTGCCAAATGACCATTTGCCCCTTGAACTTTGGCCTTGCCTTAAGAAGTTTAGAATGTCATTTTGGTCATTTTTCCTCCTTTATATGCTACCAAAAATTGGATGAGGATGAGTCAAAGGGAGTCAACGTTAATAAAGTAACCAATGGAAGGTTGCCAAGTGTCAAGCAATGAGAAGACCAAGAATTAAATGCCCATTAATTACACATCTTATCAAATTGACCAAAAGGGATTATTATGGTGTAATAGACTATCTCTCTCTCTCTCTCTCTCTCTCTCTCTCTCTCTCTCTCTCTCCCCATTTTGACCCGCCACCTTCATCCTCACTACCTTCTTCCTCTTCCTCTCTCTCGGCCGAACAGATTCCTCGCGGATATGGAAAAATTGGCTCACTATTTTGGTCATAATTTTGTCATCCGATATCGGATTGAGGTAAAACCACCTCCATCTTAAAGCTTATCATCTTGTCATTCTAGAAAGGTATTATGAACTTAATTTAGCTCATCCGTTTTTCCCGTTGGTCTGTTTGAGTGAGTAAAGATCAAAATCTGACTTGATTTTGGAGAGGCTGCATTTTTAGGAGCTTCTGGACTCCAAATGGCTTCAAATCTTAGGGACCTCTTCTAAACTCATAGTATAAGAGTTTAGAAATTTACAATTAAGGTGTTATGTGATTTTTGATGGGTGTATAGGCTGGTTTGTGGATATTTATACCGAGCAAATTCTGTTCATTTGAGGACCGTGGAGGAACCGGGCTGTTTAAAGGTTTTGAGGTATTATTTGCTTCTAAATATTCGGCGAGCTCCCTTAACATGTAGATTAAGGTTATGGAATTTTTTTTTTGGTAAGGAAGATTAAGGTTATGGAAAGTTGGTTTTGTAAAGAATTAAGGATTAGAATTGAGTTATAGCTTGATTGAGCGGTTTGAACCGAAAAATCGGTTCTATTTTGTGGGTAGACCCTTGCTGGCTGGTTCTGTTGGAGGTCGAGTATTTGGGCTTAAAAATGACTCATAATGACCTATAAGATATGATGTGAGGTGTTAATGAGAAGTGTGTGAAGTGGATTGAGAGTTAGGAGTGAATTATGGGTAAAATTGATGCATGAACCCCTAAGTTGTATCTTGTCTTGTGTGTGATCATATGAACCGAACACATTGAGGGTTCGTAGGAGTGTTAATATGTGTTCAATTGATTAATAAGGTGTATTGAATTGTCTATTGTATGGCTAATGAGAAATTTGGTTAAAGGAAGTGAGAATTCAATGACTTTTGATTTAAGATTGGTGAATCTTTCTAGGTTGACGAAGGATTCTAGAAGATTTCATACTTGTGGCATCGAGGAGAGTCACTTTGTGTGACATTTTACTAATCAATCAAGGTAAGTATTTCATAAACTCTTACTTGAATATTAGGATACTACTGGATAGAGTGGTTGAGTGATTTAGTTGCTTGGTGAAGCCTATAGCTTGAATTGCTTGACTGAGTATTGGATTCCATGACTTGAATGGCATAGCATGATAAATGAACTGTGATATGTCTTGATGACATATTTGGCTATTGAGCCCTTGGTTGTTAATTAGCTGTGATGCCTACATGATATATATGGCTATAATGTCAATGCTATATGAATGGGCTATATTGTCCCAGCGATCGTTGGCCTGTGTCCCCGGAGATCGCATTGACTGTGAGTCCCTGAGATAACAATTGGTTGTGAGTCTCGAAAGTACCGATTGGTATGTGGCCCCAATGGTACCAATTGACTAAAAGTCTTAATGATGAAAATACCGATTGGTCGTGGCCCTAGTAGTATTGAATGGTGGTGAGCTTGAAAGATATTGAGGATACCAATTGGCCTGTGGCCCTAGTGGTACTAAGACATCGATTGACCTGTGGCCCCAGTGATGTCAGTTGGCAAGAGTGCTAGGGGAGTACATGGGGAAACAAGAAAGTGATGACAATTATGTATTGAATTGCATGTGTTTGTGCATTGAGCTTGAAACCTTGAGGTTGAGTGTGATTGATTGCATTTCTTATTCATGCTTGGTTATTGATGACCCTGTTTTGGTGGTGCCATGTGCCATTTTATTGCTGATTGCTTGCACCTTGGGGGCATTGTGTGTGATCTAGGAGGACTGGTGTTTAGGTCTAGGTTTAAGTTTCCCTTGCTGAGATATATATATCTCACCCTAGTAGGGGATTAATTTTTCAGGTCCCTAAATGATGGAAATACATGCGAGATGAGCATGAGCTATCGATGAAGTAATGGCATGAATGATTTTATGTATTTTGTGGCCTTATGGATTGTATCTGGATATTGAAGAATTAGGGATTGAATTTTGGGTACTTGACTGCGATAACTTCAAAGAAGAATTTTATTTATGAGATGTGTATACCTATTTGTCCTGAGTCATCTCCTGATGGAATTGTACAGAGTAATTTATGCCTTTCGCGATTTTTTTCTTTGTCAAGTTGTTATATGATTGGCTGAGGGATCCTGTGAGATAATTGATGATCAATGGCCTAGTGGGATGTACGTGTGCTTGATAGGTTCGAGGCGTGACAGTTGGTATACCTAAAAACACCCATTGTTATAAGGGAATATTTCATGTTCTCTGAGGTCTTGGTCGGTAAGGCATTTACTTTTGATGTATTTCCTTACTCCCTATTTCATATTATATTCATGTACTGCATATCATTTATATCTACATGCATTGCATACATTATGAAATCATGCTAGTGAATGATTGAAATAACAATGTAGGGGATAGGATGTCGTTGTTCCCTAGAAGTTCGATAGAGTTGGTAACCTTCGAATATCTAAGGAAAGTCGCTTGTCTTGGGCGGAACACACGGTTGCATTTTACTAGATTTTTAATTGGTCGAGAGCTGACGGACGTAAGCTAGGATATGATGAAGATTGCACGTCTAGTTACTATGTCGATAACCTTAGGTTTAAGCGGCAAGCAAACGAAATGCTCAAGCACTATCTAGAGATGAAAAGGCAGTATTGCAACGGCTTAGCTAGAGAAGCCTATGCCCGCCGAAAAGTTGAAAGTCAAGCCAAGGAAAATCAACTAATGGTCTCTCTTTGGGGGAAGAAAAGACATCCTACGACCAAGAAAAATTCAAGGCGTATCATACTTAAAAAGACAAAACCCAAGAAGACCCCCAAAGTCATTGTACCATGGACCAGAGAATGGCCGGAAGAGCTAAAGCATCTCAACCAACCTACTGAAGACTATCCTTCATATTCTGAGGAACGCACTAAGGGAGAAATCCTAATTGTCAAGCCGTATCTTGAAGAGGAGTAAAATAAAGATACAATTAAGAAGGAAACCCTGATTGACCATCACCCCGAAGAAGATTAGATCTTAGGGATGAATAATTTAGATCCCACATTCCATTGCCCTTTTATGGCTTTCTTGTTTTAGAATAAACCTGATTGGTATTTTTTTCCCTCTCGAGACCCCTCTTGATCTCTCTATCATAGCATATCCTTTTTGTAAAAAGGAATTTCATTTGCTATGTTCACAATTGATGTTTTAACCAATGGAATGTGACGTCGTTATTTCCTTTAGTTACTAAGATGATTCTGACTAATTGCATAATTCACTTGTTTGAAATTCAAATTAGACCTTGAGTTGGGTCTTTCATACCTAAAAGGGATTCTAATTTTCATTTCATTAACTGGAATATATAGTTAAATCAGTTTATCCATATTTCATGACATTAGCATAATCACGTGTTTAAAATAATCTTTGGCGATTGATTTTTCAAAATCATTTGCATATTTACACTTGATGGGAAAGAATGACAATTAAGTGTTCAAGATCCCTCGAGCTGAGCTTCTAGTGTAGTAGGACAACATGGGTAAAGCTAGGCAGAAGTACGCCAGATCGCGATTAGGATATCTGTTGGACCCGCCGAACATTGAATGTCTACCTGCCTTTATTCAAGCCATGACACTCTATTGGGATCCAACCACCGCGACGTTATGCATGGAAGGATTGAAGATTGCCCCCTTGAAGAATATAGCGCCACCATTATGGTTGAGTTCACTCACTTGTTAGTCCAACCTCCTATAGGGTTTGAGTCTTTGAGTCAACTAGCTGAATTCCTGGATAAAGACCTTAACGAAATCAGAGCAGACGCCAAAAGTAATTCAGGGCGAGTTTCCCTATCGTTTCTTCTAGATAGGTTTCCCAACCTCCCTACTAGCAAAGGAACTAAGTCTGGTAGAGGTTTTATCTTAGCATTTTTTAGCTTTGTCCTATTTCCGATCTCGTTTGTAACTTTTGACCCTATCATGGCCATAGTGATCAAACAAGTCTGTTATGGATGGGATTACTCGAACCTCATTCTCGCTAAAACTTTTCTCTCCTTCAATTATTTTGGGAAAAGCAAGAAAGGAACTTTTAGAGCCTCTAGTGGTCTCTTATACTTGTGGCTCACATTCCATATCAAACAATTTCATATCCGTATAGGTTTTACTGAGATTAGCTCCAATGCCCATCCTCTTAAGACTTTCGTCAAAACTCATACACGTATTCCTAAGCTCAACTTTAAAGAATGGAAGGAATTTCTTAAAACTCTAAAGCTAGAAGAACTCTGATAGCGGCTTAGATTACCAGCATTGGGTAGAGTCAGACTCGCATGCAATGGCAAAGATCCTGTCCCCTTGTTAGGATTCACAGGCGCCACCGCATATTATCCAAGGAGGGTTGTCCGGCAGTTTGGAGCGTTGCAAGAGATCCCTTTATTACCACGACTAGGTGTTTTCTCGTTTGACTTGCCAAAAGAGACCCTCACAGGGGAGAAGAAGAAGCAATTCGAAGCTAAGGTGGAATTTATCATACGCTCTCTAAAAGACTCCTATACTGAAGTCGTAGAATGGCCGGATGACATGACACGTGAGATGAATATTCGTAGGGTTTCTATAGAATACATCCGACGCTTTAAGGCGACCAAACGCAACATTGTCGAGCCTTATGTACCTGAGCACATTGTGCCGTACGTCCTTGGAGTGGAGTCGTATATACCTAAAGACATGGGATCACCGTCATATTCGGGAGATGAGGAATCTCAAATTGAAGGATTCGATCTTTGCTGGGACGATGAGGGTGCCTTAGACAAACAGCCTAGACTTGGATAGACTATTCTGTCAAGTGTAAAACGTGTGAACATTATGATGTTTTCTTAGCATTTGGATACTTGTTTGTATTAAATTTTATTTCTGGCACATGTGTATGAGCATAAACATATTTTGTCAATACATAAAAAAACTATCGTCAAAGATTGCGTTTCTTTCAATTCCATGAATATTTTAGAAAATGATCGAAAGAACTGCTCACGTGAGACTAAGGCTCACAAGGTACTCTTTTTTCTCATTCATAAATAGAAAAAATGCAATTGAAAGAATCCGATACTTTCCTTATCGGTCCTAAAATGATACTTACTTGTTATTTTCAAAGAAACGTGTATTCTCTAATCACAGAATTACCAAGACATCATTTCCGTATTCTACTTAAGACGAGGATTGAACAGCAAGAATTGACTCTACGAGTAGGCATGTTGGAGACCCAGATGACTATCATGACTACCATGATGGCTTAAATTAAGGCTATGTTGGAAGCCTCCCAAGCCAGACAGACGGCGGTACCTAACTTGAATGACTCAGGTCAATCCTCAATACTTAATACGATTGACAAAGGGACGACTAAAGGTGCCCAACATGTCGTAGAGGACATTCGTGCGCCAAATGTCCAATCACAACCAAAGATACCTCCTATTGTCATTAATCTCGAGAAGAAAAAGAAAGGAAAACAAGCTGTGAAGACTGAAGCCGAGACTAAGAGAATAGCAAAGAGTGAGGAGTGCTTGAGCAGTCAGGGCTATGAGTTAGCCCGCTTTAACAAGATATATTTGTTCGCCAAAGTAGAGACTCCTCCGAACTAGAAAGAGCCGGCTTTCGTGAGAAAATACAACGGGACAGGTTGTCTACGTGCTCACCTCAAATACGATCAGCATAAGATGGCGGACTATTATGATTTTATTCCCCTTCTGATGAATATGTTCTAAGAGAGTTTGGCTGGTGCCGCTCTGGCTTGGTTTATTGAGTTAGACTTGGATGATTATGACGGATGGGAGGATCTTGCTGAAGATTTCCTTGGGCAGTACAAATTTAACACAGCTACGGCTCCGACAAGGGAAGATCTATTGCAAACAATGAAAGGAAGAAAAGAAACAATTAGAACATATGCCCAAAGATGGCGTGCTTTGGCAACTCAAGTGAAACCACTGATCCCGAAAGATGACTTGATTGACCTATTTTTGAAGGCAATCCCTATGAGTACTTCGACAGATTGAACACCTCAGGATGCCAAACTTTTACACACTTGATAAAGGTGGCTGAAAGATTAGAGTGGGCTTTGAGAGAAAGAAGACCACATGAAACTACAACAAGAAAGCAATCTCCCCCGAGAAAAGAAAAGAGGTTGGAGTTGATATATGCTTTGTACTGAACTCCCATAAACCTAAAGTGTTCGCTAATTCCAATCAGGTTAAAGGAGGATCATCATGGTCAGTGTTTAAAGGACAATAGCCCAAAAGAGGCAGCCTCCGAAGCAATTTTTCCAACTTCCCAGATTGTTATCTAAGTTACTCCCGATGTTATTAGAGCAACACTTGGTGGCAAAGCAACCTCCCATAACAAATCCGACGAAATATCCTAGTTTTGATGAAAGCCAGACCTACACATATTATATGGGTGAAAGAGGGTACAATGTACATAATGCTACATCCTTAAGCTAAAGGTTCAGACTCTCATTGACAATTAAATTTTGAAATTCGATGATGTGGCTCTAAACATGTAAGAGAATCCACTCCCTGATCACCAAGTAGTTGGTGCAATAATTGATGATGAAGAAGGAAACCACCTTGAGCTGAAGGTGAATGTACCTAGACTAACCAACATTCTAGCAATCGCCTCGTCATTTCCAAAAGAGGGGGAAGTGTCGACTGAAAGAAAAAGGCTATGTATTGCCAAAATGATGAGCCTAGGGATAATGTCGAGCGTAGCTGATGAAGAGTTTGAAGGAATTAAAGCCTCGACGAACTTAGAATGGAACCAGTTTATGGTTGAAACTGAGCGAGGAAATAGGTGGAATGTCCCACATGAATGTCTAGTAGGCGACGTAGAGATGATTACCAAACCAGAAAAAGAGTTTGACGAAGACGAATTAAAAGATACCAATCGAAGCCTTCCAGATCGTAGATTTGTAGCCAAAGTATTAGAGAAAGGCGAAATTGTAGATAATCTGAGCGAGGATTCTGGTGGATATAACTTCAAAGTGAAGTACTCTGCTCCTCCTAGTTTCTTCCAGAAGATAGAGGATATCATACCTGATGGGTGGAGAGGTATGGATGATCCTATTCAACCCGAAGTCCAGGAGGCGGTGATAGAACCTTTTATAGAAGAACCTAAATCATCACTCCACCAAGTGATATCAGAACATTTCTTGTGCATACAAGAGCAAGTGAATGATCTCTCGAGAGAAATGGATGTGTCATTTCAATTGACAACGTGTGGTCATTCCCAGACGACAGATGATAAGCTTGACGTCGAGCAATATGTCTGGATGGATAAGTTAATAGCCTAGTGGTAGAGCTTGACTGAACTATTTGAAAGTGTAAGAAGACACTTGAAGGTTGCAATGTTAGTTGAGTCAAGTGATGCTGACAGTTACCACCATTCAGGATACGAAGACTTCCTAGAAGGCTTGACCAACGTAGTGGCAATGATTGAAACTGCTACGACTGTAGTGATCAAACTGAATGGGCTTGACAGCATAAGCCAAGAAGAGGATTGTCTGGTGCAACCTGTGGTAATTCACCTACCAAGCGATAAAATTGATGATGAATCTGAACCAAAGACATCTCGCCTGACGACGGTAACCATACAAGTCCCGCTGGTAGAAACCTACGATCCTAAGACAGTTCATTGGAACTATGGAACGGGCGAAGTAGATGCCGTAATGAGGTCAGGATGATTTTACGCCTCAAGGGAAGGCGAATATGAAAAGAAGGAAGTTTTGAAAGAAGATGCGGAAAAACTCCTATCCATCGTTAGAACCGGTGAATTTGAGGTAATAGAGCAGTTAAGAAAATGCCAGCCCAAATCTCTCTGTTGGATTTGTTCATCAATTCAGAAAAATATAAGGATGCGCTACTAAAGGTGCTAAACGAAGTGTATGTCCCCGAAGCCATCAACAACGTACAATTGAGAGATTTTGTGGGGGCAATTCTTTTTAAGGATCAATTGAGTTTCTCAGATGAAGATTTCCCCATGAAGGGAAGAGGGCACAACAAGGCTTTATACATCACTACACAATGTAATGGAAAGAGGGTAGCACATATGCCAATTGACAACGGATCTGCTTTCAACATCTACCCGTTGGCTACATTAAAAAGCTTCGGCATCAAAGAGGAAACGATTCGAACTTCCAAGGCGGGTGTTAGGTGTTAGAGCCGTTGATGGGATGAGGAAAATAGTGGTAGGCGAAATTGAGCTGGATGTGCTCATTGGCCTAACCAAATTCTCCTTAAACTTCCAAGTAATGGATTTGCCAAGCGCATTTGGATTCCTGTTAGAGAGGCCATGGATCTACATTGCTGGAGCTGTACCTTCAAGTCTATATCAGAAAGTGCGATTCATGATCGATGGGAAAGTAGTTACCGTCCATGGGAAAGTTGACCTCATTGCGTATTAGAATAGCACTATCCCCTACATCAAACTTGAAGTTAAGCAAGAAGCTAGCTATCATTCCCTGGAGTTAGTGGTAGTAATCCACACTCTTGTGGGAGCGAAAATGAAGACTCCTTTTATTTCTGAAGCTAACCTTCTACCAATTAAGATATTGCTAGCATATGGATTTAATCTAGCAAAAGGTTTGGGAAAACATGGCTAACAAATCAGCGCTCCTCTACAGTTAAAATCCATTGGGCATAAGTTAGGCTTGGGGTATCATAACACTCGCATTGGTGATTTTACTCTTAAGATAGCAGGTCGAGGCCTATGCAAGGATCGTGAACGCCAGAGAGACTAAAAGGATTCCTTCAATGGCTTATCCGCCTGGAAAGGCAAATCTAAGATGTTCAGCGGCCCTTTAAACGAATAATTCAGCAAAAACTCTAAGTGACTATCACAAGAAAAGACAACTTCGTCAGTAAAAACAGATCTAACAAACCCATTTCTGGGTAATGACTCTGTGAACTTCATCATAGAGTGGTTTGATGAGGAAGCCGCCACTTCTGAGTAAAGAAATCTCTCCCCTACTTTTAATACTGCATTTAAATTCCCGCATTTCTTTGCACTTGTCATTTTTGTTGTTTGAAGTAAGCATAGGAAAACACCTTTGGATCTCCGACCGTTGGTTCAAACAGCATATCTTGTAATGCGGTCCATTTTTGCATTCAATAAAACACACAAGTTTTATTAAGGACATGTGAAACTACAAATCAGCCCAATGATGATACTAGCCTTCCATATGGGAAGCTTGAGGCTTGATTTACCATATGATTCCTGATTTTTCAAAGATTTCCGAAGAACAAGGATGTCTAAGGATATAAGGACTAGTTCCATTTATGCCTGTATTTATTTTGAAATCTTTTTTGAAAAGATTTTTCACACTCATGCATCACATTTGCGTATAAAATGGAGACTAACCATTCTCATGACATTTCAGGCATATCATCTCAAACACACATGCTAGGTTATTGTGTTAACCGGACCACCAAGATGATTACTCTTGCGATATTGAAGAAGACGCGGATGAGAGTTACACAGCTATCCGTAGAGATTGGAATGCCTTCGAAAATTCAACTTCCACTTTAGAAGAGCCAATAGTCATTAACTTGGGTAATGTTGTAGATGTCAAGGAAGTCAAGATTGATGACATCTAGCTCGAGCCCAAAGGCTCAGATTTACGGAATTACTTAAAAAGCATCAAGATATCTTTACATGGTCATATGCCGATATGCCGGGTTTGGATCCAAGAATTGTGGAACATGTGTTACCCACAGATTCCAATGTTAAACCCGTGAGACAATGCAGCCGACGGATGAAAGCTGAGTTAGAAGAAAGAATTAAAGAAGAAGTGATGAAACTTTTTAGAGTGGGCTTTATTAAAACTATCCCTTACTCAGATTGGATTGCAAACATAATCCCCGTCATGAAAAAAGATGTCAAAATCCGGATCTATGTGGATTATCGGGACTTGAATAAAGCAAGCCCAAAGGATGACTTTTCTCTTCCCCACATCGATGTGCTGGTGGATAGTACAGCAGTGCACGAATTATTCTCATTCATGGATAGATTCTCCGAATATAATCAGATCCTCATGAAATAGGAGGACAAGTTGAAAACTGCATTTACCACCCATTTAGGAAATTTCTGTTATAAAGTGATGTCCTTTGGACTAAAAAACGATGGAGCAACTTATCAGAAGGCGATGGTCACCCTATTTCATGACATGATCCATAAGGAGATCGAAATATATGTCGATGACATGATCGCCAAGTCCAATAAAAGACAAGATCACATTTAAGTGTTAAGGAAGCTATTTGAGTGACTATGAAAATACAAGTTGAGACTCAACCCTAACAGATGTGCGTTTGGGGCAAAATCTGGAAAACTTCTCGGATTCATGGTTAGTAGCAGGGGCATCGAAATTGACCCTTCGAAAATTCAAGCTATCTGTGACCTAGCAACCCCCTCAACGGTGAAAGAAGTAAGAAGTCTTCTAGGGAGACTAAACTACATCACCAGATTCATCAATCAATTATCGAATGTGGCTAAATCGATTTTCAAACTATTCAAGAAGGGTGTGAAAGTGACTTGGGATACAGAATGCAGTTAGGCATTCTAAAAAATCAAAACTTACTTAGCTACTCCACTAATACTTGTGCCATCCGCCTCAAGTCACCCCTTGACCTTGTATTTGAGTATACATCAAGAATCTTTGAGAGCTTTACTTACTCAAACAAACCCTGTGGATGGTAAATAAAGAGCCATTTAATACTTGAGTAAGGAATTCACTTCATCTGAAGCAAATTATGTGCTTGTTGAAAGGGCTTGTGTAGCAGTAGTGTGGGTACTTCGCAGATTGAGACAGTATACCCTACACCACCACATTCAACTAGTAACAAAAAATGATCATATCAAATATCTCCTGGAGAAGCCCGCCTTGATAGGAAAATTGGCAAAATGGCAAGTGATGTTGTCTGAATTTGATATTAAAAGCTCTCCGCAAAAGTCTGTGAAGGAAAGAGCCATAGCTGATATGCTAGCAGAGAGCGCCCAAAATCGCACATCTTTTGAGCAGACAAAAGTAGAAGATCAAGTTTTGAATCTAATAGAAGACAAATGGGTCATGTATTTTTATGATGTCATTAATCTATCGGGAGCTGGCACAAGGGCAGTGTGCTAATATCCTCTGATGGTCAACATTATCCTGTTGTAGCAAAACTGACTTTCCCTTGCATCAATAATTTTTCAGAATACGAAGCATGCATTCTAGGCCTACAGTTGGCCATCTCCATGGAGGTACCTAAACTGTAGGTTTATGGAGATTCCATGCTCATTATTTTTCAGACACAGGGGAGTGGAGAACAAAGGATACAAAACTCACCCCTATCATGAATACCTGAAAAAGTTGATACTTAAATTCGAAGAAATGTCATTTGAATACATGCCAAGAGTGTAGAATCAATTTGCAGATGCGTTGGTTACACTGTATTCCATGCTGTAGATATAATGGATTAGAAGTAAAGCCACTGAGGATTAGCATAACCAAAAAATTAGCTTATTGTATGCTAATCGAAGAAGAGTTCGACGAAGAGCCGTGGTATCACAATATCAAGAATTATCTCTTGAAGAGAGAATTTCCTGAAGGATGTCAAGTAGGAGATCGAAGATATATAGCTAAGATGGTTAACAAATTCTTCCTTAGTGGACAAATTTTGTGCAAAATGTCGTTTGACTCTACTCTATTAAGGTGCGTAGACGCTAAAGAAGCAAATACCCTAATGAGGGAAATCTATGAAGGTATATGCGGACCACACATGAATGGCCATCTATTCGCAAGGAAAATCATACGGCTAGGTTATTATTGGATGACCATCGAATCGGACTATAGTCAACATGTCAGGTCATGCCACCAATGTCAAGTATACGGGGATAAGATTAATGCACCCCCGAACGAACTTCATCAGATGTCTGAAGTCTGGCCTTTTTCTATGTGGGGAATAGGCATGATAGTGCCTATCAATCCAGCAGCTTCAAATGGTCATCGCTTCATTCTAGTTGCAATTGACTACTTCACGAAGTGGATAGAGACCAATTCTTACACAAATGTTACTGTGAGGAATGTGGTAAGATTTATCAAGAGGGATGTAATCTCTCGATATGGTACTCCTCGGACGATTATTACAGACAATGGATCCAACTTAAATAACAAGATTGCCGATGATCTACTAGATCACTTTTGTGTTCGACATCTTAATTCTTCCCCATATCGCCTGCAAATGAATAGAGCAGTAGAAGCGAAAAACAAGAACATCAAGAAGATCTTGGCTAAAACTACCAAGAATTACAGGAATTGGCATGAGAGGCTACCCTTTGCCTTAATGGCGTATCGGACTTTGATTAGGACCTCAACTGGGGCAACTCCTTATACTCTGGTATACGGGATGGAAGTTGTCCTGCCTATAGAGATTGAGTTCCATCTTTGAGAATATTATTAGAAGTTAAACTCTCTGAAGCAAAGTGGATCAAATACAGATATGAATAGCTAAATCTAATAGACGATAAGCGTCTTAAAGCGATTTGTCACGGTCAGAACTATTATAATAGGGTGGCTAGGTTATTTATTCGGAAAGTTAAACCCAGAGGTTTCGAAGTGAATGACTTGGTGATAAGGAAGACTTTGCCAAATGTTGCTCATCCGAGAGGCAAGATTATCCCGAATTATGAAGGCCCTTATGTTGTCAAGAAAGTCCTTGTGGGAGGGGCATTATTTCTTGTAAATTCTGAAGGAGAAGATTTGCGATATCTTGTAAACTTAAACGCTATGAAGAACCATTATCCCTGAAATGAAATCAAATTATGGTCACGTGACTTTCTCCAAAATGATTCGAGTCGCCTTAGCAGTCATTACATAGGCATATCATGCATCCATACATACATGGCATGTGTTATGTTTTGCACGATTCCAAGAATAAACTCAAAATCAAACTCGTTCAAATGGAAACAAGAACAGAACGGTCCCTGACACTTAGAACCAAGAGATATATATATATGTTCCATCAAACGTTAAAATATCTTTCACTCACTGGAAGTTTCTGTTCTCTTCATACAGGGATGCCCGATGAAGACAGAAGACAGCAATGGAGAAATTTCGTAAAATTTCTCACTTTCTTGTAAGAAAGAAGTTGAAGATGAATATGCATGTGGTCAAACTTAGGAATGAACCATGCTTTCAACAGAAAAATTTCTAGCACTTGTTGCATACATGTTAGGGTTAGAGGTTATCTAAACATGGCTGAAGCATGCATGGTGCATCATTAATTCCCTGTGAGGTGAAATGCCTGGAGAAAAACAGAATGACTTTTCCAAAACAAAGTTGTTTAGGATATCTAGTAGGAATGTTTTTTCAGATAAGAGGTAAGCCTAATCTAAACACGTCCTATACATACCAAAAAGATGAGAGGAGTGTTAAGGTTAGAAAAGCCTGAACCCAGGGATGTAAGGGCTATGTGCATCAATTACCTGGATTGGGATGACAGAGGCATTCATTCTTCTCCAAAAATACTACAGGTGATCATTGATAAATCCTTTGAGCGATGGTCTTCATTTCTTAACCCTGTCAATAGCCGCCTCACATTGGGGTTGTGTAGAAGTAGTCCAATAGCTTGGAAAGGTAAATGATTAGAAATATTTTTGCTCGGACTAACATTAATCTTCATGTGTTGATATGCGTTAATCCAAGCGCCATAGAATGACGAAGAGACGTTCATTTCTCTATCCTATACACTTATATCCATTGCATAGCCAATTTGAGCCTACATATTCGTTTCATGTACCATTGTTGGTGATCATTGCACTGCACCAAAGCGAAGGTGGGAAAGACACTCGTAAACAAAGAAGTTCAAGAAGTAGGAGCTACATGAGACTGTCAAAACGAAATGTTCGGGCAAGATGAGACTCAAGTTACATACCTTACACGATTATCAAAAGTCCTAGTTCCTAGATAAAGAAAATGAAAAGTCGGGATCAAAAAGAGAAAAAACCGAATCTCTATGCATTAAAAAAGAAACAAAAGGCCCGACAAGAACAGGGCTAACGCTCATTGAAATGCTAAAAGTCGTAAGACTAATTTTGGGACACTAAGGGATTACTGGATGCTTCCGCCCCCAACAAGTTCTAAAGTAAAAAAGAATCCTCAGGGATTGCGCAGCAATGAGCTACCGTTCAAATGGAATCATAGCCAACAACCAAAAGATACAGAAGGTCTTTGAAAAGTTAGACCCTTTCTCAACAAATCTAAAGATGTTCTTCAAAGAATCGTCAACTAGAGATAAAATAGAAGATTGATTAGCAATGATCACTAGTGTTAAACCCTTCGCAATTCCGGACCAAAAATAAGCATTTTTCGATCCCTAATCCTACCGAAATTATAACCCTTTGTAGTCTTTTCTGACTAAGACGCCTAGGTTAATGTATACCTTAGCTAGAAGAGGTATGAGCAAGATTATTTCTTTCTCATTTTGCAGGGTTCTTGACTTGTAAACCCAGAGTAGATGAAGAAAATTTTCATTCAAGAGACCCGACTTAGAGAGTGAGTCCCCTTGGAAAATGTGTCCAAGCCCAACATTATGATCCTATAAAGACCTCCTATTGATCAAAATTATGCGTTGCGAATAGCCCTAAAAACCCAAGTGCAGGTTATTAGGAAATTTAAGTGCTTTCCTCATAAAATACCAAAGTCAATGAATCGATGAGAAACCCTCTTTGACGAAGACATTCCAATAGAATGCTTAAAAAGTGAGCTTCGTTGGAAACTTCAAATTGTTTGATCCAGGATTTTCCTTGTAGGGATTTTTTATCATCTTTGTATGCTTCAAGATGTCTGAATAACCTCCAACATCATAGATCATTTCGCATAATCGCATAGGTTAAAGTAAATCTTTGCCTGCATTATAACTGTCATTGCTTCAAGATAACTGACATATTTGATGGGGAATGAACTCTTAGGTTGAAACTTCTATGAGACTTATGGTAGCCTTGGGTCAAAGAAGAATACCTTGCTCAAAAAGAAAGAGCATCAAAGTCGTCTTTTATGTGAGATTTCAAATTTAAGCTTTATGTAAGATTCTTGGAACCCTTAAATCCCACAATAACACCTCACTTGTCGAAAGGAAAATCTTTGAAATTAGCTTTCTAAGAGATTTCAGTTAACTCCTAAATCCCAGGAGAATCTTGTTAACGAAAGTTTCGTAGGTTTGAGCTTTATGCAGGATACTTGGGGTCCCCAAATCTCAGAATGACGCCTTACACATCAAGAAGAAAATCTTTAGAACCAGCTTTCTATAAGGTTCTAAGTAACCCTTAAACCTCAGAATAGCCCCTTCGGTAAAACCTAAGATTATATGTACCTTTTTTGCATAGACCCTCGATGATTCCTCATGGTGTAGGATCAGCCTAGTTTTTGATAAACCCTAAAGAACGGGTACGTCACTTTTAGGTTCCTAGTGGATAGTAAGCCTAGTATCCGACAAACCCTAAAGAAGGGGTGCGTCACCTTTAGGTTCCTGGTGGATAGGAAGCCCAGTCTCCGACAAACCCTAAAGAATATGTGCGTCACCTTTAGGCCCCTAGTGGATGGGAAGCCTAGTATCTGACAAATCCTAAAGAACGGGTGCGTCATCCATAGGTTCTTGATAGAAAGGAGTCCTATTCATAGTTTGATTCACCATACGAATAAAAAATTCTGACAATCTTTAAAGAACGGGTGCGTCATCCTTAGGTTCCTATCATATAGGAATCTCATTCTAGATTGGCCAACTATATGGGCTAGAACTTAACTGCCTTAAGATGCTCAAGAGACGAGTTCCCTAGTTACTTGAATCAGCCACATACCGCATATGCCGCACGAGCATCAGGCAGGTGAATAACAAGTGAGTATCTCTACTCCATCTCTCTCTCTTACATTAGCAAAGACAAAATGAACAGAGTGTTCAGCAGTAAAACAAGAAAGATTGAATGTTGGGATTCATTTTTCTTTTCACTAGTTAAGTCAATCTAGGGTCAAATGTCACCTATCTTTAAGTGAAACCTCTCATGGGATTACTCTCAAAGAGAGGCAGCTATTGACACCTGATTTTTTATTAGACTTTTTTCAGTTTATTTTTGAAAAATCATAAAAAAAATCCATAAAAGTCAAAAAATTGCAAAATAAACTTTGGTGGCCTTGGCCAAGCTCAACGAACCATTTTTGACCAAAAAATAATTTCTTTCATATTTTTCACATTTTTAGTATTTTTAAAAAATAGGAAATACTTGAAAAATCATGAAAAATAGCATTTGAGTTGCTAAAATATAGAAAAATAGTCAAATTTTTGTTTTAATTCCCTTGTATTTTTTACATCATAAAATGTCCAAATTCAAATTCAATTTTATGTGTTCCTTTGTTATACGTATGATTTAATTTGGTAAAAACATGTCAATTGAGTCTTTTAATTTGTAATTTTGACATTTTTAGGGTCTTACCATTCAATCTAATTGCCATTCATTGTAACTTAGCCCAATTATTTACACAAATTGCTCAATTGCATGAATTATGCAAAATTACATACTTTATTCTGATTTAGTCCTTGAATTGGGTATAATTAAAATTACTTTTAATTCAATGGCTACATTTATAAATTGAAGCCATTGCCCAATGTATTTCACCATTTTGAATCGATTGGCATGGGTAAATTAGGTTCAATTTGATCATTTGAGCCTTCAATTTCACGATTTTCAAAATTGAAATTAAGGACAAATTTGGGGCTTTGGTAGAAATTGAAATGAAATTTTGGGTAAAATCACATTGTTAGATAATTTCCATGTTCTAAGTTCGATTTTGAGGTTTAAATTGCAAAAAAATCATGTGAATTAGGGTTAATTTTGGAAAAATAAGTCAGAACCGGTTCTGATCGATCAAACCGCTCGGTTAGACCGGTTGTGACATTCTGAATTTCCTACCATTTTGAGACTGTTGAATATGAATGTACCTTTCGATGTATTTCATTTTTGTCTCGCTCATATCTGATCAATTTTGAGTAAACTGATAAAAAGGGAAAAGCTAACGCATAACGAGGTACGTGGACCTAGGAAACTTGAAAAAGGAAATAACGCTTTGACCATAAGGATTGTCGAGGGAATATTTAGAGCCCATAAGGCAAATAGATAACGATTAAGGAAAACAATGCTAGCGTTATACGAATGGATCGCGGGTGAAACTGCCTAATCAATGTATAATTTACAAATTTTCCTAAATCGAACTATGACGATTGAAGCTGTCGAAACTAGTGATCGAAACCAGTTTTGTTTTGAGGATGTAGTCATGCTGGCCGGTTCTGTTTAGGGAATAAATGAGGAATGTTTAGACTACGATTGACCTATAATGTCTTGTATGATATGACGAGAGGCGTCAATGGGAAGTGTGAGAAAAGGATTGGGGTTTGGAAATGATTTATGGCAAAATTGGTGCACGAAACGTTAAATTGTATCTCGCCATGTATATGGCTAAGTAAACCGAACACATTAAGGACTTGGAGTGAGCATTGCCATGTGTCAAATTGTTGTAAAAAGTGTCTTGAATTACCAATGGTATGGTTAGGGAAAGGTTGAGTTAATGGAAGTGAATATTTCATGATTCGTTACTCAATATTGGTTAATCTTGTTAGGTTGACAAAGCATTCGTGGGAATTTTATATTTATGGCTTTAAGGAGATTTGCTTGGTGTGGCATAGTGATTTTTAATCAGGTAAGTGTTTCATAATCCTTTCTTTGAATGCCAAGACACTGCTGGTTGAGTGATTGAATGAAATGATTGACTAGCAAATTTGTATGAATTGAATCGTATGTGTTTTGATGTCATTGTGATTTTAATGAGAAATGTGTTGAGGATACCGATTGGTCTGATGACCCCGGTGGTATCAGAGGTTGGTGAAAGTAAATGTGAATGAGAATGCCAATTGGTCTGATGACCCCAGTGGCATTGAGTCATTGTAAGCCTGGAGAGTATCGATTGGTCTGATTACCTCAGTGGTACGTGGACATCGTTTAGTCTGATGACCTTGGTGATGTTAGGTGGCAAGAGGGCCAGTGGAGTATAATTGAGCATGATTTTTATTTTTATTGATTGTCCATGCTCGTTGAGGTGATATTGCTGTCATGTGATGTCTTTTTGCCATTGCATTGCTTGTTAGTTTGCATTTTGAGTGGAATTTGTGTGTGATCTGGTAGGACTGGTATTGAGGTTTAGGGTTAGGTTTCACTTTCTAAGATGTCGATCTCACCCCGTAGTGGGATAAACTTTTCAGAGCCTAAGCCTGATCCATGCTGCCAATCCGCTTGGGCGATCTAAAGGAGATGACCGCCCTTTTCTATGGGTTCCCGTATCGAAAGGGTATCACATATGTCAGGAAGTGCACGACTGTCTGGGTAGATGAAGGAAAGTTGGAACTGCAACCCCATCGTTTTGAGGCATGGTTTCTTCAAGTGGGAGACAGTAGTCTGATGGGACCTCTACTACCTGAGGATGTTCCATGGGAAGTTATTCCAACCTGGTTTCATCCATCCCGACCGAGTATTGAAGTGGATAACCCAGCATCTACGAGAGGTTCAAGAAACATACTTGTAGTGCCGAAGTTTCCACTATCTTCTACGGAGTATATAAATTATATGGAGATCTCCGCTGATGCGATCGACGCCACTGACGAAGAAGACGAAGTAGAAGTTGAAGAAGATGAGGAAACCGAGAAAGACACCGAAGAGCCTTCAGAGAATATACCATTCGAGACTTTTTTAGGATTACAATCCAAATGCTGAGGGGGACAATGGAAGAGATGACTCAAGTTGTTCTGATGAGAAGTCCCACTAAAGTGCATAGGTGATTAAGGAACCATTTTGGTGTGGGGCTTTAGGGAATGTATAATAGTAAGCTTTGAACCCTAGGCCTCAGTTCCTTTTCTACCCGGGTGTGCGGCTTTATATTTTTTTGTCTTTTTCCTTCCGATGTATGTATTGGATCTTTATGAAATGTATTAATGGGTGTGCTTGTCAATTTGTTCCAAAACTGTTCTTTTTATTTCTTAGTGTACGGAGATGTTATCTCATTTCGTTTGCGTATTTCATATTATACTAGGCCACGTGAGGTTCCTGGGTAATGATTGGCCTGAGGCAGATGTAATGAGCTCTAAGGGACGCGTGGCGTTACATCCCCATTTGAAGCGGTATCAGAGCAGGTTAATAACAGGTTGCCAAGATTACAGTTGAGTGAGGTTTGGAGTAATAAGGAGTAAAAGACTTTGGATGAGTTGGGGTAGTGAGACCCTAGGGGGAGTTGTTAGAGTCAAGCATGAATGCATGACATATGAGTGGCGCATGTGATTGGCATATTGACATGGCATGGTTGTGGTGCACCTATGAAGGGTCATGCTCTACACTTAGTGTGTTGTTGTGGATGTGGATTGAATGAGTGAGTTATACCTCTGATTTTACTAAGTTGCAGATGAGTCTGAACTTGATGTGTGGATTTGTATCCCTAGTTTATGTGCTCATGAGAATGCTAGAGTGATTGGCTATTGTTGTCACGCCCCGCACCTCGGGCATGAGCACGCGACTCCTTGTAAGAATAAACTATCTCTCGAGGTCCTAGGATTCACATATAAGTTGAGAGATGTACCATATAAAAAACACGCAGAAGCGACGATATGAAAATTCCTCCGTACAATAATAAAAATGGGACTTGGGTAACGATGGTACAATAATACAAAAACTTTTGAATATCCATATATGGCACGACAAGCTAAACATGCTGGTTAGTGGGTGGCAAGGCTAGCACAGAGACAGTCATCAGTTTCCCAAAAGAAGCAGGTATCGAGAACAACATCAAAATATCATACAGTAAAATAGAGGTTCCTAAGTCGAGCTACTAAAGTCATCAGTCTCTTCCTCAGCCTCCTCAGTGGGCTCGTACTCCGAGAAGGTTTCCGAACAAACCTCCACGGTGTCCTCCATTGTCTCGTCAGCTGATGGCTCTATCTGGTCATCCTCAATGGCCTCAATCACTATAACCTCATCCGTGTCCTCTAGGGTCGGGGTCCTCTCAAGGCCATTTCTCGAGCCAGTGACCGACCCATCAGCCTCCACTAAATCTCGAGCGGGATGGCACCAACTGGCTATCACCCCACGGGGTACCTCAGTGGGTTTCAGTGGCCTTGTAGACCGTCCCCTATCTTCCTGAACCATATCTCGTACTTGTGAGGCTTCCAGCTACTACCATCCCCATCTACCCAAACGATTGTACACTCCCTAACATAAATGGTCCCCTGTCCATAAGGGAACTTCTCAAAATATATAGACATCTCCTTTAGGTCACCAAACCTGAATGGCCACATTCTCAAGGCCTAGGATTTGGAAAAAAAAGGGGTTCCACAACGGAGTGAGACATATATCTCTGTAAGGTGGGTCCTAATTCTAGGTTAGGCTGACCGTCCACTCAGGCAAATACAATCACAAATAATTTATATAAAATCACAGGAGGCATTCAACTATCGCGAAATAACACACGGATGTCACGCATGCAATCTAGGCATCTCATTACATCATTAAGCTCAAGCATATATTGTCAAGCCAGATCACACCTTCCACCCTTCCATGCCTCCATTGAATCATGCCCGCATTTAAAACGCCTCATGCTCGATCCGCGCAACGAATAAGACCGGCTCACTGACAAACTCGCGTAAACTATCAAGTTTCCAGTCTCATTCTAGGCCTGTGTCGACACATCTCAACTTTGTCCCGCTTTCAACGCATCAGAACTATGGACTTCTCAACCCCGCATCTCGTACGCCTCAAGGTACCATTCAATTCAAACCCCGCACCTCAGCGCCTCAAGAAATCCATTCACACAACCTCGCGTCTCAACGCATTAGGGTGTCACCCCTTCTCAGACATGCCACAAGTTCATTTCATTTCATAGCATACGTTCGAATGCGACTCATGCGATAAACAACACATCCATGGCATGCGAGACAATTAAATTTGACATACAAATGTGACAATTAATTTATAGCACAAGCATTGTCAAACATTCAAGTCCTCTATATGCTTATAGGACGTACATTGGGCAACCACATTATGACCTCCAAGAACCGATCAATTCGCACATAAATCACCCAATTGAGTCCAATCCTCCTATCAAAGGTTTAGAATCCCCTTACCTCAAACTTAATGCAATACAATTCTTCTTCCAAGCACCTTAAGGGTTTGGTTCTAATGATTCAAGATCAAGTCTGCCGCGCAACCTAAGAAAATTCATCAAATCATCAATTTTTCTTGCTAAAAACTTCACCTCACTAATCATACACCTCATGACCTATCAATTAACATCCTCACACTTCTCAACGATAAATTTGGAGCTCAATTTCAACACCAACAGCCTCCCACAGAACCGGTATGCATAGAACCGAAATAGGGCATTTTCGGTGCTGTGTATATCCTAACTATTCAGCCCTTAAACCAAATTAAATCCTCAATTTAATCACTAATCTACTTGCTAACATGTAGTTCTAAGGGTTGGGAGGCCTCAACAAAAGTTTGGAGCCAAGGCGACGCCGAAAAGTCCTTGAACGGCGTCGGTTCCTCCAGGTCTACTACCAGTCAATTCTGACCCTTCAAACACAAGACCCATTTGGGGTCAAAACTCCATAAAATTTACTCAAACTTCTTATCAAAGCTCAGTCTATGTGTCGTCTAGATGTCCACAGAATTTGGTCGAAAAACTAAAAGATTTCGGGGTCCTATAAGGCCTAAACCGTGGCTTACCTCCAACTGCAACGGTTTCTGTAGACTTTCGAGAGATTGGCCGGCCGGACCTCCTCACTGATCAAGCAGCTTGCTTCCACTTGGAGAACGTTGGCAAGAGGATGAGGAAGCGGCAGGTGGTCAGCTCGGCGGCTGGAAGACGCCGAAAGTAGCGGTCGACGGCGGCGAAATTGACGGGCAGAGCTGGTCGGGCGGCAAGCTTCCAAGCGTGAAGAAGAAGAAGAAGAGGCCGTTCGACAATGGAGGAGGGGTGTCCGGCCAAGAGAGAGAGAATGGGAGGTTTATACTTAAATTTTCAAGAGTCAACTTGTTGAATGGTAGGTTAAAAGTAGCTCAATCAATGTCAAAGCTTAATCCTTTGACACTTGTCCATTGTGTCAATCCATGCTCTTCCAATGGCTCTCATCTCTTCCAATTTTCAGCAATTATTGAGGGGATTCAATGACCAAAATGCCCTTGTCCAATTATTAAGGCAAAGCTAAAGTTTGAGGGGCAAAATGGTAATTTTACCTCCGACGTCCGGAATGTCGTTTTTCCAATTCCAATTTTCTTCGATAAGGCGACGGCCAATCTAATTATATTGTTGGAATTCTTGATTCTCCATTTTCAAATTTCAAGACTTGTTTCTAAATCATTTCTCTATCCAATGCGATTCCAACTTTTCCCGAACTGACGGACGGTTTTTGCAGACGTTACATGTGTCAACCCTATGATTCATATCACAATTAGGGTTCGTCAATTCATGATGACTTTGGTTGTCAATATAATTGTGAAGGTCTATCACTAGTTCTGATGGTCTCGATTGTTACTATTCGATTTTAGAAAATTTTGCAAATTATATATTGGTTAAACAACATCACTCGCGCTCCAATCATATAACGCTAACAATGCATTCCTTAATCGTTCTTAGATCGGCCTTTTATGGATCTAAATGTCCGCTCGACAATCCTTTTGGTCAAAGTGCCATTTCCTAAGTTTTCTAGGTCTACGTACTTTGTCTTGCGTTAGCCTTTCCCTTTTGGTTAGTCAATTCGAGATTGATCAAATTCGAGTGAGATACAACTGAAATACATCGTTAGATACTTTGTCATTAATGAGCCTTGAAATGATAGGAAAATCAGAATGTCACAACTCTTCCCCCCTTATAAAAATTTTGTCCCCAAAATTTACATCAAACTTAGTTACTCAAACAAATGGGGGTATTGACGTCTCATCGTTTCCTCGCTTTCCCTCGTAGTGCCTTCGGTTCCATGGTGCTCCCAAATAACTTTGACCAATGGAGTCGTTTTATTCCTCAAAATTTGCTCCTTTCGATCGTCGACCCTAACTGGCTTCTCCACGTAGGATACTCTGTCATCCACCTCTATAACCTCATGGTCCAGCACATGCGTCGGGTCCGGCTCATACTTTCGTAGTATTGATACGTGGAATACGTTGTGCACTTGAGATAGATTAGGCGGTAAGGCAAGTTTGTAGGCTAAGGTCCCAATCTGCTCCAGAATCTCAAATGGACCTATGTACCTTGGACTCAGTTTTCCTTTTTTTTCAAATCGAGATAATCCCCTCATCGGCGACACCTTAAGGAAAACATTATCGCCTACTTGAAATTCCAAAGGCTTACGTCGTCTATCCGCATAACTCTTCTGACGACTCTATGCCGTTTTCAGTCTATCCCGAATTAACTTCATCGCTTCCACCGATTGCTCTACCAACTCTAGGCCTGTGATACTCCTTTCTTCAACCTCATCCCAGCAAATCGGTGTTCGGCAAGCCCTTCCATAGAGTGCTTCAAATGGTGCCATTTGAATGCTCTGCTGATAGCTGTTATTATATGCAAACTCCACCAAATGCAATTGATCCTCCCACCCACCTTTGAAGTCTATTACGTACGCTCGCAACATGTCCTCGAGCGTCTGAATCATTCTTTCCGATTGTCCGTTCGTTTGTGGGTGGTATGCCGTACTAAATTGTAGTCGAGTCTCCATGGCATCCTGAAGACTGTTCCAGAAGTTGCTGTCAACTTGAGGTCTCTGTCTGATGTGATTGTCACGGATACTCCGTGTAGTCTCACTATCTATCGCATATACAACTCGGCATATCTGTCCATTGTGAAATCCTTTCGCATAGGGATGAAGTGTGCAGACTTGGTCAATCGGTCCACGACTACCCAAATAGAATCATGGCCTCTCTGGCTAATTGGGAGTCCCATCACAAGATCCATCGTTACATGCTCCCATTTCCATTTAGGAATTTCTAGTGCCTGTAATAATCCACCAGGCTTACAGTGTTGGGCCTTCACCTGCTGGCATGTGAAGCACTTTGCTACATATTTCGCCACATCCACTTTCATCTCGTTCCACCAATAATGTTGACGCAAGTTCTAATATATCTTCGTGCTTCTTGGATGGATACTATAATTGCTCCTATGAGCCTCTAATAAAATACTTTCTCTAAGTTCTTCATCCTTTGGCACGCATAGATGTCCTCGAAATTTCAAGATTCCATCCTCTAGTACTTGGAACTCTAGTTTCCTTTTTGTCGCGTCCATCTCCAGGATTTTTTGAATTTCTGGGTCCGTATGTTGCAAGGCTTTTATCTTTTCCTGGACCTCAGGTTCTATTCTCTGTGTGGTTATCAAACTGGATAGTTGACAGACTTTTAATCTAAGCTCTGAATCTCTCAAATCCTCAATCATCGACCACCCTTTCACCAGTAGACAAGCAACACTCGATTTCTGACTGAGCGCATTCGCGACTTTGTTTGCCTTTCCAGGGTGATACAGTATGTCGCAATCATAATTCTTAAGTAGCTCCATTCATTGACGCTGCCTCATATTCAGTTCCTTCTGAGAAAGCAGATACTTCAGGCTCTGGTGGTCAGTGTAAATTTGAAACTTTTCGCCAGACAGATAGTATCTCCAAATTTTTAGAGCAAAGATGATCACTGCTAACTCTAAATCGTGAGTCGGATAGTTCATTTCGTGCGGTCTCAGCAGTCAGGACGCGTAGGCCACTACTCTTCCATGTTGCATTAGCACACAGCCTAGTCCCTTTAGCGAAGCATCGCTATATATCTCATAGCCTCCACGTCTTGATGGAATCGTTAATACCGGTGTGGTTGTCAATCAATGCTTGAGCTCTTGGAAACTCCTTTCACACTTATTTGTCCACGCAAACCTTGTTTCTTTCTTAGTTAATCTCGTCAGTGGCATGGTTATGGACGAAAACTTCTCCACAAAACGCCAGTAATACCTTGCCAATCCCAAGAAACTTCGGACTTCCGTGGCCGTAGTAGGCCTAGGCCAATTTGTTACAGCTTCGATCTTTGCAAGATCCACTGCGATTCTTTCTCCAAACACCACATGGCCAAGAAATACCACTTTGTTTAGCCAGAACTCACATTTACTAAACTTAGCGTAAAGCGAGTGCTCCCTCAGGGTCTGCAAAACCATCCTCAGGTGCTCTTCGTGTTCCTCATTACTCCTTGAGTAAATTAGGATATCATCAATGAAGACTATGATGAATCTATCCAAAAATTCCTTAAGCACCCGATGCATCAAATCCATAAATACGGCTGGAGCATTAGTCAATCCAAAAGGTATCACAATGAATTCACAATGTCATACCTTATCCTAAAATCAGTCTTAGGTATGTCTTCCTTCTTGATTCTCAACTGGTGATATCCGATTCTCAGGTCAATCTTAGAGAATACCGCAGCTCCTTGCAATTGGTCAAATAAATCATCAATCATCGGCAGAGGGTACTTATTTTTCACTGTCACTTGATTCAACTGTCTATAGTTGATGCATAGACGCAATGACCTATCCTTTTTCCTTACAAACAACACCAGCGCTCCCCACGGTGAAGCACTCGGTCGGATAAATCCCTTATCCAGTAACTCTTGCATATGCACCTTTAACTCCTTCAGTTCTAACAAGGACATTCTATAGGGTGCCTTCGAGATCGGCTCCGTTCCGGGAGCTAACTCAATCATGAACTCTATTTCTCGCTTTGGTGGCAACCTTGGTAACTTAAGGGGAAAAATGTCAGAAAATTCACGCACTACCGGAATGCTTTCTAGTTTGGGCTCCTCGACAGTCGTGTCCATAACTGCGACTAATATGCTTGACACCCTTCAGACATCAACTTCGTCACTTCAAGGGATGAGACTAAAGGAATCGAGGTTCTTCCTCGACTTCCCACAAATTCAAAGTTATGGCTACCTTCCGGATAGAATCGGATTATCTTACTACCACAATTCACTACTACCCCATGTTTATCCAACCAGTCCATTCTTATGATCACATCAAAGTGACACATGGGTAACACAGCTAAATCAATATTTTCCTTACTACCACCAATTACGATCCTACAGTCAGCACAGCCCAACGAAACCAATAAATTATCTTTCAATGGGGTGGCCACATGCAGAATCGCACTGAACGGTTCTAACTTCATATCAACCAAATCAGCAAACCGAGCAGACACAAATGAGTGCGTTGCGCCAGGATGAAACAAAGAATATGCAGCTTGATCACACAAATAAACCGTACATGTGACCACGCCTGAGGTTTCTTCTGCCTCCCTGCGGGTTCTGGATAAACTCTTCCCTGAGTTGGGGGTCGATTCTGATCAATCCGAGGAGTAGCTGCGGACGGTCCGGCCTGTGGTCGCTGCCCTTGAGGTCGATTCGCCGGAGCTTGGTTCGGGCAAGTCCTCATCTGGTGGCCCATCTGACTACACATAAAGCATGCTCCAGTTCTTGCTGGACATGGTCCATTACCATGCCTTCTGCCACAGAGGCGATAGTTCTAGTTCATGGGATTCGGTGGCTTCACAATATTCTTCCTTACGGGAGGGACAAAATGCCTATTGCCAATCACCGGTTTCTTACCCATCTAGCGATTATCTTTGAATGAATTAAATCGCGATCTAGATGTGGCATTTCTCTGCTTCAGATCCCTCTCAATCATTTTTCCCTGTTCATAGATTTCCTTGTAAGTCCTTAGATTCAAGGCTATCATCTGGCTGTGAAGCTCAGGCCTCAGTCCACTCGAAATCTTCGCGCCTTCTCTAGGAGATCTTCTACTGATTGGGGTGCGTACCTTGACAACTTAGAGAATTCCGCTTTATACTGATCCATGGTCAACTGATTCTGACGTAGCTGCAAGAACTCAACTTGCTTTCTTTTCCAAGCTATTTTCGAGAAATACTTGTCATTGAATGCCATAATAAAGGCATTCCAGCTCATGGCCGTTCCTTTCGGAAAAACTCCATTCTTGGTGGCAACCCACCAGTCATTTGCAGTACCTTCCAACTGGTACACCGCCAATAGTACTTTCTCCTCATTCGTGCATCTTAGGACTCCAAAGGTCTTCTCCAGTTTCTCGATCCACCTCGATGCTAGTTCGGGATCTCCAGTCCCGTCAAACTGGGTCGGCTTCAACTTGATGAACTGCTCGACCAGTTGGCACATCTGTCTGGCCATAATAATTTCTTCCTGGGCATTCACTGCCTCATTGCCCTGGTAGTGGTCGTCATTATTTCCATTACCCCCGTTATTGCCGTTGTTGACGTTGACGGCAACTATTGTGGCTCCTACTGCTTGGGCTATGGCAACATCTCTATCCTGGGTCTGCCTGTCGATGAGGTCGCCAATTCTTTTGAGCACCCACGGTACTCCGTCCATCCTCGGGTTCTCTGCTACAGGCGACCTTGAGCTAGAGGCTCCGTTTCTGGGCCGTCCAGGTCTCCTAGATTGATGACTCATTCTCATACGCTTCTATTGAGCCTGGTTCTACCACAATTTCATTAAAGAGTTAGTAACTCATTCATTCAACCAAGTCCAGAGCTACCAAACTATGCCTTAATAGAAACAGTCACAGTATAACGATCTTCCACGCAACCAATTCCACAGACACTTCAACAAGTAGTTCATGGCTATTCCTCAATTTCGTTCACCCCAACGGTTTGCCAAAACAAGCCATGCTCATTCACTTAACAGGCCAAAATCCATAAATGACTTTCAACTCTAAGCATGGAATTTAATCCTCACACATTACCACAACCCTGCCAAGGCCAAATGCTAATCATATGTGCCAAGTCATATGCCATGCATCTCGTACCTTATTCTAGTAAGTCTCCTAAGGTCTCGCTATCCATCTTTGTCCCAACTTAATCCTCCTTATTACTCCAATCCTCAACCAATTTTGGATCGAGATGACCTTGCTCTGATACCAAGCAAGGTGGGGATGTCACGCCCGCGACCCAGGCACAAGCACACGACTCCCTGCAAGCATAAACTATCTCTCGAAGTCTCAGGATTCACATATAAGTCGAGATATGTACCATATAGAAAGCACGCAGAAGCGGCGATATGAAAATTCCTCCGTACAATAATAAAAATGAGACCAAGATAACGAGGGTACCAATAATACATAAACTTTCGAATATCCATACAAGGTACAGCAAAGTAAACATGCTGGTCAGTAAGGTGGCAAGGCTAGCATAGAGACAGTCATCAGTCTCCCAAAAAAAGCAGGTATCGAAAACACCATCAAAATAGCATACTAGAGTCATCAGTCTCCTCCTCAGCCTCCTCAGTGGGCTCGTACTCCGAGAATGTCTCTAAGCAAACCTCCACGGTGTCCTCCATCGTCTCGTCAGCTGATGGCTCCACCTGGTCATCCACGGTGGCCTCGATCACTATAACCTCATATGTGTCCTCTAGGGTCGGGGTCCTCTCAGGACCATTTCTCGAGCTAGCGACCGACCCCTCGGCCTCTATTGAATCCCAAGAGGGATGACACCAACTGGGTATCACCCTACGGGGTACCTAAGTGGGCTTTAGTGGCCCTGTAGATACGTCCCCTATCTTCCTGAACCAAGCCTCGTACCTGTAAAGCTTCCAGCTACTACCACCCTCATCTACCCAGATGAATGTACACTTCCAAACATAAATGGTCCCCTGTCCAACAGGGAACTCCTCAAAATATACAAACATCTCTTTTGGGTCACCAAACCTGACTGGTCACATCCTCAAGGCCTAGGATCTGGAAAAAAAAAGGGATCCCACAACGGGGTGAGACATATATCATAGTAAGGTGGGTCCTAACCCTAGGTTAGGCTGACCGTCCACTCAGGCAAATACAATCACAAATAATTTAGACAAAATCACATGAGGCATTCAACTATCATGAAATAACACACGGATGTCAAGCATGCAATCCAGGCATCTCATTACATCAATAAGCTCAAGCACACATTATCAAGCCAGATTACACCTTCCACCCTTCCATGCCTCTATTTGAATCATGCCTGTGTTTAAAACCCCTCAGGCTCGGTCCCCGTAAACACATCAGACCAGCTTATAGACAAACCCGCGTAAACGCATCAGGTTTCCAGTCTCATTCCAGGTCTGTGTTGACACATCTCAACTCCGTCCCGCGTTTTAACGCATCAGAACTATGGCCTTCTCAACTCCGCGTCTCGTACGCCTCAGGGTGTCATTCAATTCAAACCCCGCGCCTCAGCGCCTCAAGGTTTCTATTCACACAACCTCTCATCTCAACGCATCAGGGTGTCACCACTTCTCAAACATGTCACAAGTTCATTTCATTTCATAGCACATGTTCGAATGTGACACATGCGACAAACGACACATCCATGGCATGCGAGACAATTAAATTTGACATACAAATGTGATAATCAATTTATAGCACAAGCATTATCAAACCTTCTCCAAGAATCGATCAACTCGCACATAAATCACCCAATCGAGTCCAATCCTCCTATCAAAGGTTTAGAATCCCCTTAACTCAAGCTTAATGCAATACAATTCTTCTTCCAAGCACCTCAAGGGTTCGGTTCTAATGATCCAAGATCAAGTCCACCACGCAACCTAAGGAAACTCATCCAATCATCAATTTTTCTTGCTCAAAACTTCACCCTACTAATCATACGTCTCATGGACCTATCAATTAACATCCTCATACTTCTCAACGATGAATTCGGAGCTCAATTTCAACACCAACCGCCTCCTACAGAACCGGTATGCATAGAACCGAAAAAGGGCCTTTTTGCTTCTGTGTATAACCTAACTATTCAGCCCTTAAACCAACTTAAATCCTCAATTTAATCACTGATCTACTTGCTAACATGTAGTTCTAAGGGTTGGGAAGCCTCACCGAAAATTTGGAGTTATGGCGATGTCGGAAAGTCCTTGAACGGCGCCGGTTCCTCCGGGTCTGCTACCGGTTAGTTCTGACCCTTCAAACACAAGATCCATTTGAGGTCAAGACTCCATCAAATTCACCCAACCTTTTTATCATAGCTTAATCTATGTGTCCTCTAGAAGTTCACAAAATTTGGTTGAAAAACTCAAAGATTTTGGGGTCCTATGAGGCCTAAACCGTGGCTTACCTTCAGCTGTTACGGTTTCCGTCGACTTTCGGGAGATTGGTCTGCTGAATCTCCTCACTGAGTCAAACAGCTTGCTTCCACTTGAAGAACGTCGGCAAGAGGATGAGGAAGCAACAGGTGGTTGGCTCGGCAGCTAGGAGTCGCCGGAAGTGGCAGTCGACGGCGGCGAAATCGGCGGGCAGAGCTGGTCGAGCAGCAGGCTTCCAGGCGTGAAGAAGAAGAAGAAGAAGAGGCTGTTCGGCAATGGAGGAGGGGTGTTCGGCCAAGAGAGAGAGAATGAAAGGTTTATACTTTAATTTTCAAGAGTCAACTTGTTGAATGGTAGGTTAAAAGTGACTCAATCAACATCAAAACTTAATCCTTTGACACTTGCTCATAGTGTCAATCCATGCTCATCCAATGGCTCTCATCTCTTTCAATTTTCGGTAGCTATTGACGGGATTCAATGATCAAAATGCCTTTGTCCAATTACTAAGGCAAAGCTAAGGCTTGAGGGGCAAAATGGTAATTTTACCCCAGACGTCCGGAACGTCGTTTTTTCAATTCTAATTTTCTTCGATAAAGTGACGCCAATCCAATTATATTGTTAGAATTCTTGATTCTCCATTTTCGAATTTCAAGATTTGTTTTTGAATCATTTCTCTATCCAATGCGATTCTAGTTTTTCCCGAACTGACGGGCAGCTTTTGCAGACATTACGCCTATCGACCTTGTGATTCATATCACAATTAGGGCTCGTCAATTCACGATGACTTTGGTTGTCATGTAATTGTGAGGGTCTATCACTAGTTTCGATAGTCTCGATCGTCATTGTTCGATTTAGGAAAATTTTATAATTTATATATTGGTTAAGCGGCATCACCCGCGCTTCAATCATATAACGCTAGCAATGCATTCCTTAATCATTCTTAAATTGGCCTTTTGTGGCTCTAAATGTCCCCTCGACAATCCTTATGGTCAAAGTGTCATTTTCTATTCGAGTTTCTTAGGTCAACGTACTTTGTCTCGCGTTAGCCTTTCCCTTTTGGTCGGTCAACTCGAGATTGATCAGATCTGAGCGAGATACAACTGAAATACATCGTTAGCTACTTTGTTTTTAATAAGCCTTGAAACGACAAGAAAATCAAAATGTCACAATAGTAATATGATTGCTAGTTTGTTGAGTGGCGTAGAAGTAATGAGATATGAGTAAGTGAATTATATTTTTGATTCAGTGGTGGAATTATGGTGACTCAGGTAAGTTAAATTGAACAAGTATGAGTAATGAACCTGGAAGGCCGAGAAGCGGAGCTTCGAGCTCCAGTAGCTGAGGATCCAAGAATGGAAGGAGTCCTGAGGGCCTTAGAACAGATCGAAGAGCTTATGGGAAAAGAAGCTCAAGATAGAGCCGCTGCTGCACTTAGGCAAGTGGAAGATAGAGCCGAATTTATAGCTCAGGCCGCTGAAGCTGCAGTAGCAGCTGTGAATATGGTAAACAGAAATATTGCCCAGGGTGTTAAAGCTGGGAATGTTCAAGGGGACGTCAATGCTAATAGACCAATGGGTCAGTTGATCGAGTAGTTTATTAAATTGAAACCGACCCAGTTTGATGGTACTGAGATCCTGAGTTGACTCCAAGGTGGATTGAGAAACTTGAAAAGGCTTTTGAAGTGTTGAGATGCACATATGAAGAGAAAGTGTTGCTAGCTGTGTATCAGTTAGAGGGAACTGTGCATAATTGGTAGAGTGCCTCGAAGGGAGAAGTATTTCATGAAGCTACAACTGTGACTTAGGTTGCCTTCACTGTTGCCTTCAATGGCAAATATTTTTCTGAGACGACACATGAGCGAAAACGGTTAGAATTTCAGCAGTTGCGATAGAATCAACTGACCGTGGATCAATATGAAGCTGAGTTTGAAAGATTGTCAAGGTATGCACCAAGGTCAGTTGAGGATCCACTTGATAAAGGGCAAAGATTTCGAGATGGTCTGAGACCAGAAATTCACAGCAAAATTATAACTGTGAACTTGAGAACATACAAGGAGATTTATAAGGGAGCCAAATGATTAAAAGGGATATCAAGGAAAGAGGTGTTGTTTCTGGATCACGATTTACTCCTCTGAGGGATAATCGGCAGTTGGGAAAAAGGCTGATGATAAATAATTGATGATTTGTTCTTCCGATTTGTAGGAATATCGAAATGCCAATGAACTAGTTCAACTGGTATTGTCGTATTTGTGGAAGGAGACATGGAAATGGTCTCTGTCCTACTAGGACGGGGGCATGTTTTAAGTGTAGTCAGACAGGCTACCAGATGAAGAATTGTCCTAATCAAGCCCCGGGACCAAAAGCATAAGGACAACGAGCACAAGTAGGACCACCGGTTGTGATTCCACAAAATAAGTAGAATCGTCTACCAGCTCAAGGGAGAGTGTATGTTGTGGCACGTAGAGAGGCGGAAGAAGCGTTTGGTGTGGTCACAGGTACGATTTGTTTGTGCGATCAAGTTGCCCATGCCTTGTTTGATCTCGGTGTTTCGCATTCCTTTATATTTGCTCAGTTTGCTGATCTAGTGGATGTGGAGTTGAAACAATTGAATGTGCTACTGCGTGTTACTACACCATTAAAAGACAGTGTGCTAATTTAGCTAGGCTGCGTGGATTGTAAAATAGTAATTAGTAGTAGTGAAGAAAGGATAGATTTAATTGTGTTGCCGATGCATGATTTTTATGTGATTATCAGTATGGATTGGTTGGTGAAGCAAAGGGCCGTAGTTGATTGTGGTAACTGGGTAATTCAGTTTTATCCAGAAGGTTGCCCTAGTTTTGAATTTATAGGAAGTCAGAGAGGAGCCCCAATTCCTTTAGTGTCGTCGCTTGAGGCGACTAAGTTGTTGAATGAAGGGTGTCACGCTTATTTGGCTGTTCCAGTAGACGCAATGGCAGAAGAGCCGAAGCTGGATAGTATAGCGGTGGTACGTGAGTTTCCTGATGTATTTCTTAAAGAATTGCCAGGATTACCACCTGAGAGAGAAATTGAGTTTGTAATTGAGTTGGCACCTGGAACAGAGCCAATCTCAAAGGCACCATATAGGATGTCCTTGTTTGAACTAAAAGAATTAAAAGTACAGATGCATGAACTATTAGATAAGGGATTCATTAGACCGAGCGCGTCGCCATGGGGAGTGCCGGTGCTGTTTATAAAAAAGAAGGATGGATCCTTACGCTTGTGTATAGATCACAGGCAATTGAATCAAGTGACCATCAAGAATAAACATCCTTTGCCGAGGATAGATGATTTGTTTGATCAGTTGCAAGGAGCGTCTGTATTTTTGAAAATAGACTTGAGGACTGGTTATCACCAGCCGATGATTAAAAAGGAGGATATACAAAAGACTGCTTTTAGAATGAGATATGGTCATTACGAGTTTACAGTTATGCCTTTTGGTTTGACCAATGCCCTTGCTGCATTCATGGATTTAATGCATCAAGTGTTTAAGGAGTACTTAGATCGGTTCGTCATTGTTTTTATAAACGACATCTTGATTTATTCGAAGAGTAATGAAGAACATGAAGAACACTTGAGAGTAGTTGTGCAAAGCCTGAGGGAGCATTCGCTTTACACCAGGTTTAGTAAATGCGAATTTTGGTTGAGTAAAGTAGCTTTCCTTGGTCATGTAATTTATGGAGAAGGAATTTCAGTAGATCCTTCAAAAATTGAGGCAATGATGAAATGGCCTAACCTTACGACAGTTATCGAGATTAGAAGTTTTCTAGGATTAGTAGGTTATTATAGACGATTCGTAGAGAAGTTTTCATCTATAACTACTCCATTAACAAGGCTAATGAAGAAGGATGTGAAGTTTGAATGGACTGATAAGTGTGAACGCAGTTTCCAAGAACTTAAGCACCGATTGACGACCGCACCAGTACTAACTATTCCCTTTGGTTCTGGCGGTTATGAGATATATAGCGATGCTTCGTTAAAAGGATTAGGGTGCGTGTTGATGCAACATGGAAAAGTGGTTGCTTATGCCTCGCAACAATTGATACCACATAAGATGAATTATCCGACACATAATTTGGAGTTAGCTGCCATCATCTTCGCTCTAAAAGATATGGAGGCAGTACTTATGTGGCAAAAGATTTCAGATTTATACAGATCATCAAAGTATGAAGTATCTGTTCTCTCAAAAAGAACTGAATATGAGACAGTGTCGATGGATGGAGTTACTCAAGGACTATGATTGCGAGATTCTGTATCATCCTAGAAAGGCGAATAGAGTCGCGGATGCACTTAGCTGGAAGTCAATCATTGCGCTCTTATTGGTTAAAGTATGGTCCTTGTAAGCGGGATTAAGGGATTATGAGTTTAAACTAGAAGTTTGCACACTGTCAAGTTTAGTGGCAACCTTAAGGATTGAGCTTGAGATCCAGAAAAAAGTAACGGCTTTATAGTCTACGGATCCAGAGATTTAAAAGATTCCCGAAATGGACGCAACGAAAAGAAAAGCTGAGTTTCAAGTATCAGAAGATGGAATTCTGAAGTTTCGCGGACGTTTATGTGTACCTGGTGATGAGGAACTCAAGGAAATGATTTTATCGAAAGCTCACAGGAGCAATTACAGTATACATCCAGGTAGCACTAAGATGATCAGAATCTACAGCAACACTACTAGTGGAACGGAATGAGGTAGATGTAGCTAAACATGTAGCGAAGTGTTTAACCTGTCAGCAGGTGAAAGCTCAACATTGTAAATTAGGAGGATTACTACAACCTCTAGAAATTTCTGAATGGAAATGGGAGCATGTGACGATGGATTTTGTGATGGGATTGCCAAGAAGTCATAAAGGTCATGACTCAATTTGGGTAATTGTGGATAGATTAACCAAGTCGGCACACTTCATACCTGTGCGAAAGGATTTTTCAATGGATAAGTACGTAGAGTTGTATATGCGTAAAATTGTGCGATTACATAGAGTACTAGTTACAATTACGTCGGATCGAGATCCCAAGTTTACAGCAAACTTTTGGAAGAGTCTTCAGGAGGATTTAGGAACGAGATTGCAATTTAGTACGGCGTACCATCCATAGACTGATGGGCAATAAGAGAGAACAATTCAAACGCTCGAGGATATGTTGCGAACCTGTGTCATAGATTTTAAAGGTGATTGGGAAGACCAACTGCATTTGGTGGAGTTTGTGTATAATAACATTTATCAGCAAAGCATTGGTATGGCACTGTTCGAAGCACTTTATGGTCTAGCTTGCAGAACGCCTCTATGCTGGGATGAAGTTGGAGAAAGGAGTATAACAGGCCCTGAATTAGTGGAACAGTTTGTGGAGGCGATTACAGTCGTTAGAGAAAGACTGAGAACAACGCAAAGTCAATAGAAGAGCTATGTCAATAAAAGACGCAAACCATTGAAATTTCAAGTTGGCGACCAAATTTTCCTATAGGTATCACCAATGCGTGGATTATCTCGATTTGGGAAAAAGGGAAAGCTGAGTCCGAGATATATAGGTCCTTTTGAAATTCTGGAGCGAATTGGAATTTTGGCCTATAGACTCGCTTTGCCGCCAAATTTATCGCAAGTACACTATGTATTTCATGCGTCAACGCTGAGAATGAGTTAGTTCCGACTCATGTTTTGGATTTTGAAACCATCGAGGTTGATGACAAGGTGTCATACATGGAAAAGCCGATCAGAATTAAGGATCAAAAGGAGCAAGTTTTCAGAAATAAGACGATTCCGTTAGTCAAAGTAATATGGGAGCATCATGGGACTGAAGGAGTAACGTGGGCAAACGAAGAAACTATGAGACGTTAATACCCCCATTTATTTACTTAAGTTGGGTTTATTGTAAATTTCGAGGACGAAATTTCTACAAGGGGGAAGAATTGTGACATTCTAAATTTCTTGCCATTTTGAGGCTATTGAATGCGAATGTACCTTTTGATGTATTTTAGTTTTGTCTCGCTCAGATCTAATCAATTTTGAGTAAACTAACCAAAAGGGAAAGGCTAATGTATAGCGAGGTACGTGGACTTAGGAAACTTGAAAAGGAAATGACGCTTTGAACATAAGGATTGTCGAGGGAACATTTAGAGCCAATAAAGCTGATTATAGAACAATTAAGGAATACAATGCTAGCGTTATATGATTGGATCGTGGGTGAAGCCGCTTAACCAATGTATAATTTGTAAATTTTCCTAAATCGAACTATGACGATCGAAGTCGTCAGAACTAGTGATGAACTCTCGCAATTACATGACAACCAAAGCTGTCATAACTTGAGTTATCCTCAGTGTGATGAGAATCACAGAATCGATACGTGTAACGTTTGCAAAAGCCGCTCTTTAATTCGAAACAAACTAGAAGTACGATTGACGGACGAATGATCATGAAATGGAAGCTCAAAATTGGCAATTGAAAATAGAGAATTCCAATTCTGGATAAGAATTTGACAATGTCTCGCCAAATGGTAATTTCGAATTGGAAAAGTGAAGTTTGAACTGAAAGTGCAAAATTACCATTTTGCCCCTCGACCGTTTGCCCTTGCCTTAAGAACTCAAGAAGGAAAAAATGGACATTTCTCCTACCCACATGGCTACCAAAAATTACTATACATGGGGTCAAAGGGTGAGTCAAAATCTTGGTTGCATTATTAGACAATGCCACATGTCAAACAAGGAAATCTTTAAGCATTAATTGCCCTCACCTAACCAAGTCTAATCAATTTTAGGCTAATAATTTATGTAAGACAACCTTATTGAAGACCTCTTCAGCTGTGTATACCGTTTGAATCAACTTCCTTGCATGTCCTCTCCATTTTTCCTTAACTGAAACTGCCCCAGAAAGACAATTTCTGCCCCTACTGTTCGGCCGTCGAGTCCTCCTTCCCGACATTGCCTAGCTGTGCTCCAACCACCAGGAGCAAGGTTGATGCGTCCCCAACAAGTTCCAAGTGGTACATCGAGGTTTCGTTGGACGGTTTTTCCGAACCAGCCTTTAGACCAAAATCGGACGAAATCCACGCGAGTTGGGGTAAGGTCTTCATTCTACCTCTTAGAGACTCCGATTGGTGTTAAATATTTTATGAGAGCTTCATAACATCTAGTACTATGTTTAGATGGTCTATGGCTGCAAGTAGATGGTGTTAAATTAAATTTTTATGGCTGATTATGGGTGGTACAAAAATGGATAGATTCTAATCTTGTGGAGACAGGGCTATTCTGAAGTATTTGGGGTGTCAATGGACTTCAAATCTTGTAGTGAGCCTTCTCAACTTGTAAATGAAGGCCTTGGTATGTTATTTGTGCGAATAGTTAGGCTTGGAATTGAAGTGTGGCTCGATTGAATGATTGGAGATCGAAACCGGTTCTGTTTTGAGGATGTAGTCATGCTGGCCGATTTTGTTTAGGAACTAAATGAGGAATGTTTAGACTTTGATTGACCTATAATGTCTTGTATGATATGACGAGAGGTGTCAATGGGAAGTGTGAGAAAAGAATTGAGGTTTAGAAGTGATTTATAGCAAAATTGGTGCACGAAACGCTAAATTGTGTCTCGCTATGTATATGGCTGAGTAAACCGAGCACATTAAGGGTTTGGAGTGAGCATTATGATGTGCCAAATTGTTATAAAAAGTGTCTTGAATTGCCAATGGTATGGCTAGGGAAAGGTTGAGTTAATGGAAGTGAATATTCCATGATTCGTGACTCAAGATTGGTTAATCTTGTTAAGTTGACGAAGCATTCGTGGAAATTTAATATTTGTGGCTTTAAAGAGATTTGCTTGGTGTGGCATAGTGATTTTTAATCAAGCAAGTGTTTCCTCATCCTTTCTCTAAATGCTAGGACACTACTGGTTGAGTGATTAAATGAAATGATTGACTGGCGAATTTGTATGAATTGAATCGTATGTGTTCTGATGTCATTGTGATTTCAATGAGAAAGGTGTTAAGGATACCGATTGGTCTAATGACCCAGGTGGATCGGAGGTTGGTGAAAGTGAATGTGAATGAGAATGCCAATTGGTCTAATGACCCTGGCGGCATTGAGTCGCTGTAAGCCTGGAAAGTATCGATTGGTCTAATGACCCCAGTGGTACGTAGACATCGTTTGGTCTGATGACCTTGATGATGTCAAGTGACAGGAGAGCTAGTGGAGTATAATTGAGCATGATTGCTTTTATTCATTGTCCATGCCCGTTGAGGTGATATTGCTGTCGTGTGATGCTTTTTTGCCGTTACATTGCTTGTTAGTTTGTATTTTGAGTGGCATTTGTGTTTGATATGGTAGGACTGGTATTGAGGTATATGGTTAGGTTTCATTTTCTAAGATGTCGATCTCACCCCGTAGTGGGACAAACTTTTCAGACCCTAAACCTTAGCCATGTTGTCAATCCATCTAGGCGGTCCAAAGGAGATGACCACCCTTTTTGAAGAGTTCCCGTATCGGAAGGGTATTACATATGTCAAGAAGCGCTCGACTGTTTGGGTAGATGAAGGCAAGCTGGAACTGCAACCCCACCGTTTTGAGGCATGTTTTCGTCAAGTGGGAGACAGTAGCCTGATGAGACCTCTACTGCCTGAGGATGTTCCATGGGAAGTGATTCCATCTTGGTGTCATCCGTCCCGACCGGATATTGAAGTTGATAACCCAGGATTCGCGGGAGATTCAAGAAACATACATGAAGTGCTGAAGTCTTCACTATCTTCTGCGGAGTATATGAATTATGTAGAGATCTCTGCAGATGCGATCGAGGCCACTAACGAAGAAGACAAAGCAGAAGCTGAAGAAGATAATGAAACCGAGGAAGACACTGAAGAGTCTTCAGAGAATGTACCATCCGAGACTTTTTCGGATTACAATCCTGATGTTGAGGGGGACGATGGTGGTGATGACTCAAACTGTTCTGATGAGAAGTCCGGATAAAGTGGTTAGGTGATTAAGGAATCATTTTGGTGTGGGGTTTTAGGGAAGGTATAGTAGTAACCTTTGAACCCTAGGTCTTAATTCCTTTTCTACTCGGATGTGCAGCTTTATAATAGTAACATTTGAACCCTAGATCTTTCTGAAATGTATAAATAGGTGTGCTTGTGAATTTGTTCCAAAAATCCCCTGTTCTTTTTATTTCTTAGTGTACGGAGATGTTATCTTGTTTTCGTTTGCGCATTTCATATACTAGGCCGTGTGAGGTTCCTAGGTAATGATTAACCTAAGGCGGATGTAATGAGCTCCAGGGCACGCTGGCCATTACAAGTCGAACCGGTCTACGACAGTGCATCTTCTTCCCCTTGTCCGCGCCATTTCTGCATTTAAAAAAAAATGGATTTTGATCAAAAAACTAAAGGGTCAATCAGCTCCAATTCGTAAAATTAATGGAGGGGTTTTATTGCCCATGAAGCCCTCTATTGATTAAGACCGGCCCGACCATCTGGGTTTATCGGAGCTGTGCGATGAAGGTCAAATGTCCATCGACCGTTTTCCTACCAAACGTACTACCAGATGCAGGTCGAATTCAAGTGAAATTGGAGTCACCGAATGACCAAGATTGATGGCCAATTCATCCCGGACGTTCACCGGTGTTCGATGGCCAATTCGAGTTCCATCTCTGACCTTCAATGGCCCATCTTCATTTCGAGCTTAATTCTTGCGATTGATGTGTGTGAAACGTCTCTAAGACATCACTAAACATGATCCTATGTTTTGATTGCATTGAAATCGAGTCAAACCTCGCATTCTAACTCCATCGCCATCGCCGATTTAGTCGAAGCTCGTCTGGGTAAACCTAGACCTTACCAGGTCAATCTGACCTGTAGGTAAGTCTTCTGAACTCATTTAGAAGCGATCATATGAAGAAATTAGCTCGACATGCTCTCTGTTGCTTGATTAATGTAGCCATGACTTAGTTGGTTACATTGCGATTAATGTAGTTACTTTGGATGATCATGTTTGATTCTAAGATATGTTACTCGCGACGTTAAAACAAATCGATTGACGCCGGTCTTGCTAAATTCCGTCGAGCTTTCATCGTTGGATCATCGCCGGTGGCTTTCGGCTGCTCATTGTAGATGAAGGATGTTCCACAAAGAAGGCGATGACGTGGAGGTCAGAGAGGTTGTCAGTCCCCGAAATCGGCGAGCGCGTGAACATTCCACAAAGCCGTTCCTTAATCAAAAACTCCAGGATCCAACGACCAATATTCTAAGTACTGAAAGAAACACACATGCGGAGGCGATGCCAACTCCAATCATATTAATACAACAACACCCGATGACTTAGGATACAAGGGCACATCAAGTTACATTAACCAATTACTAAAAGATCAATTCTTAATTCACCAATCGGAAGGACAATCCCTAATATCACAAAATGTAAACCCATATCTAGTAACTCTTCTAAATACGGTTGATCAACTATCCCTTCAATGCCAATCCTTGGCTAGTTCGTGCTTCCTACGCTTGGAACCTGAAAAATTTAAGTCCCCATTGGAGTGAGATTTATATCGCACCCCACTGGGGTGAGATATAAATCTCTATAAGGTGGGTCCTAACCCTAAGTTAGGCCAACCGTCCACTCAGGCAGTCGTACCTCTCAGTATTTTTGAACTCATTAAACTCGTAGGCATATCAGGCACAAATCAATAAAACCACAACATGCAATAATAGGCATGTCATGATGATCCCATGTCACACTCAGATAATCATACACACTCGGCCTGCCACTTCACCACATCCACCAATCTTCGCCTGCCTCAATCTCTAGCCCACGATTAGATCGCATCAGACTCGGTCTGCGTAAACGCATCAGACCGTCATCGGCAACCCGCGTAAACACATCAGGTTTTGATGAATCTCCAGGCCAATATCACCTTCTCATAATTTCGTCCCGCGAATAATTCGCATCAGGACCATGGCTATCTCACCTCGCGATCTCGTCACATTAGGGCGCCACACAACATCAACTCCACCCCACGATCTCGTCGCATCAGGGTATCCATCTCCTGCCCTGCTTCTCATACGCCTCAAGGCCTCTCCATCCAGCAAATAATTCACATCAGGACCATAGCCATCTCAACCCCGCGATTTTATCACATCAAGGCACCACACAATATCAACTCCACCCCGCGATCTTGTCGTATCAGGGTATCCATCTCCCGCCTCGCGTCTCATACGCCTCAAGGCCTCGCCATGTCATGCTTATGCCATAATTTTCCAATTCTAGTTCCATACATGACGACATGTGCAATTCAGGCACAATTCAAAGACTCATGGCATGCAAGGCAATCAAATGATACACACACATGGTGGACGATTCAAGCACAAGCAATGGTACATATAAGTCCCTATAAAATGCTAGGACTTTCCAAGAATAATACTCTTGACAACTCTCACAAATCATTCCATTGGTCTCTCGACTCGCCCAACCGAGTCCGATCTTCTTAACATAAGACTAGGAATTCACTTACCTTACGTTTGATAACACCGAATTCACTTCCTCAGCCCTCAAGATTTCGGCCCTCAATGGTCCAGGACCATGCTCACCGCGTAACCTAATAAAATCCAATCAATCCGTCAATTTCCATGTCCAAATCAACCACCCATGAATCACTACTCTCCATGACATAATTCCTTATCATCTTAACATACCTTAAACACCAATTTGTGACTCGAATCATCCATCATCTGCCCCCTCACAGATTCAGTTTGCACAAAATTGAACCGGGCTATGTTCGATTTTATGTAAACCGAATGTGTCCATGCCTAAATCTCCTCCAAATTCATCATTAAACCCTCATCCTACCTCTTAACATGTCTATCTAAGGGTTTAGGGGTCTCACCGAAGATTTGAAGTTGATTGGTCGCCGGAAACTCGTCGAACCTCGCCAGATCCCTCAAGTCAGTTTCCAGCAGTTTCTGTGCAAGGTTTACAAGACCGGTTCATGGTCAAAACTTCATCAAATTGAACCCAAATTTTTTTCAAAGATTCATCTACATGTCTACTAGATCTTCACAAAATTTGACCCCAAAAATCCAACATTTCAGCCTTCAAAAGGGTCAAAAATCGGACCTACCTCAAGTTGGGTCAATTTTCGTCGACCTCCGAGAAAATTCTTGGCCGAAGTTTCTCAGTGGTCCAAATGCCTCGCTTCCACTTCGAGGACGTTGGCAAGACATAGATCTAGGTTGGTGTGGCTGGTTAGAATCCATGTGATGGCTGGAGGAGGCCGTCGATGGCGCCGAACAGTGGCGTCCAGAAGCTGTCCGGTGAGCATTGAAGAGAAGAAGAAGAAGAAGGGTGCTCGGTAGTTCGTGGGGTTCAAATGGCTGAATGGGTGAGGTGAGGAGAGAGAAATTTTTTTTTATGCAAAGGCTTGGTCAAAGGGGAGAATGGTAGGTGGGCAAAAAGTTGACATGACCACACTTGCCCATCTCTTGACACTTGTCCACCTTGTCTTCCCAATGTGATCCAATGGCTCATATTAACCTACTTTTTCGGCAGCCATAGGGGAGGATTAAAAGACCAAAATGCCCTTCTCCAAATGCAAGGGCAAAGTTCTAAGCTTGAGAGGCAAAACAGTCATTTTACCCCCGACGTTCAGAACGTCGTTTTTCTCGTTCCAGAATTCTTCGATAGGGCGACAACTAATCTAATTGTAATGTTGGAATTCTTGATTCTCTATTTTCAATTTACAAGACTCATTTCTGATGGTTTTCTCTGCTAGGCGTGGTTCCAGCCTATCCCAAACATACGGGCGGCTTTTGCAGACGTTACGCATTTCGACCCTGTGATTCATCACAATTAGGGCTCGTCAATTCGTGGCGGCTTTGGTTGTCATGTAATTGTGAGGGTCTATCACTAGTTCCCTCTGCAATCCTTATGGCCAAAGCGTTGTTTCCTATCTGCGTTCCCTAGGTCTACGCACCTCGTCTCGCATTAGCCTTTCCCTTTTGGTCAGTCTACCCGAATTGATCAGATGCGAGCGGAATACGATTGAAATACATCTCTAGATATAGACTTTTCATTAATGAGCCTGAAATTGACTGGAAATCAGAATGTCACAATTCTTCCCCCTTAAAAAAATTTCGTCCTCGAAATTCGCAACCCTTTACACATCCAATCCTTTGGGGTATTGGCGCATCGTCGCATCCTCACTCTTCCTGATAATCCTTTCCATGGCTTGACGATCTTGCTCGTCCCTTCCGACCCAAAGCCATCCTTACCTAGGACTTGTCTCCTTTAGCCCTCAATCTAATTTGCTTCTCTCATTTCTCTTTCGGTATTCATATCATTTGCCAGCAGCTCATCCTCGAGCATTCCCCTTATCTCTTTCATTTGTCTATAACCATTATTACCAAGCCCTCGCCAGAATGCACTCTTAATGTCCATAACCTTCGGGGCATTACTCCTTTCAAGCTTCCTTTCATGCCAACAGAGATTCAAGGGCTTTGTCAATTTGCCCTCCATTAATCAAATCGAGTTATGGCCCTCTTAACTCCTTGAACATTTACATAGTTACTTCCGTAGCAATCCATTCTTGACTCCATCCGAAAATTCCCTGGAATCAAAGTTGTCCTTTAACTTTCGTTGTCATGTCTTTCCCTTCTATTGATGTGTCTAGTGTTCAGCTACAAGATAGACAAACTTCGACTTTCAACCTTATCACCGATATATATGTGCATCTTGGCACATCTTTGTGCCATCGCAGAGGTCACCATAATTCCTCCATTGGATCGTACTTCCGCCCATAGGCCTCAAGGGTTCCATCCATTCCTATAATCCCTCTAGTATCGGTGTTTAATCATGGCATACCTCAATTTTCTTCTGGTCTTCAGGCTAGGTGTTCTCAGCAGCCGTCACGCTAGTCCATTAGCGAACTTCTAATTTTAGGAGTTAAATCTCTTATTTCTTGAAGGAAGGTCTGTCCCTCCATTGTCCATTATTCAATGCTCAACTCTCAATTGTAAGCATCCGTTAAACAATTCACCCTTCCTTAGCGATATGAACATCGCTATAACAACACTTGGCTGATCTTTTCGTTACATATGCCTCGCCTTCAAATCCATTTAAGTAGTTCATACCCTCAATCTCCTTTAGTTCACATAACATCGAGGTTTTTTCTTACACGAGCAATGCTCCTACATCCACAAGCAATTTCATCTTTCGGCATTGCCTCTCATTCAATTTTTCTTGAAAAATTACTACATTATTTTCTTGTGGTAGATATTAACTCAAACCTCTTTCCACTCAAGCAAGGTTTCTCAAACTTTGTTGCAAGCTTTAAGCATTGCAACTCATGTGGCCTTACTATCATGGCGTACAGGTGATACCTACTTCAAATCGCCTTGTTACGCCTCAAATTTCCTTTCCACATCACATCATCAAGACTCTATCGACTCTTTTGATTCCGAATAGGAATGCCACTACCAGCGTAGGCATCCACTTGACTCAAGTCCTCGAAAGTGCAATTCACGTCTGTTCCTCCCTTCGCATTACATCTTATATTTAACCCATTTCATCATTGGAATAGCTCTGGTGGGGAATCTTCTCACGGTCCGTCTATTGCAATTCATTAATCCCAAGAAGCTTGCACTTTTCGCAACTCACATCGATTATAGTCGATTCATCACTTATTCCAATCCTCAAAGGATTTATCACTTATTCCAATGTGTGAATCCCACTTCATCAGGTCCACAACTTGCGCTCTTCACACTTAGCATGCAATAGACATTTCCTTAGAGCCCATATGACACTTTCAAAAGCTGTTCGTGTTTCTCATGGTTCCTTACATGAGTTCGACCATCGCCTCTTGAGATGGTAACGTCCAACTCGATCATTCCTTGAGCACTTAATTCGACTATTATCAACTTTTTTCTACTAAGTGTCGAATCTTCCAACTATTCCTCGCTCGTCTTACTTGAGAGCTCAGACCTTGGCTCTCTGTTGTCATGGATCTCTTCTAGGACCGCACAACATTTTATTTATCATTGTCACTCTTCTCTCGAGAAGCATTAGTGCTTTAGCCTCTGAGTTCCATAACTCCCAAAGGTGACCTTATCCCAATTCCGTTTGTTTCGCTGAACGTCAACATCATCCTAGAATTCAACATTGTCTACAAGACTGTCTCTCCGATTTCACTTCTAGGAGTCATTCAAGTTCTGCGTCTTCTTTCCCTGTACGGACGCTCAATCATAATACTAAGACAATTTAGAGTTTTTCTTCCTCTTACAATAGGGTCTCTTACCCTAAGGAAAAAGCTACATAACTCCGTGGCATTTACTCACTTCAAATTCTCATTGTCCTTCCCATTCCATAGGACGACAATCTTGGAGTCTGCGCTGACGGCGATACCTTTACTTCAGGATTCAAATGCCACCATGCTTTCACATTCTCTTTCCCAAAACTCAGTCACCTCTAGTGACAATATCTATTCGTCCTTGGGTCTTCACCAGTTCACTTGTCGAATGGCCAATTCGATTACCTCAAATCACTTTGCAAGTATTCTCTAAGCGCTCTTTTCATTTACTACATCACTCACTAGAATCATAACCAGTCAGGACTATCAAGTCCGTTCACCTTTTTTTTTCGTCAATGACCAATTCATGGTCCAATCGCCCTTTAAGAGCAATACCCTATTCTTTAGGGAATAGCAACTCATGATCTCATTTCTCTAGGTTCTAATTCCATCAATTGATCCAAGGAAATCATTAATTCCAAGCAAACGTGCATGCCGGTTTTTCCTCGACCTCACCTATAACAGAAAAGACTTACTACTTACTTCCCACCATATGTCTTACGCCCAGGTAATCAACCATTTCCTGTAGACACGCTCCATATTCATAATGAACATCTCTTTGCTCGTAATCCATGAGCAGGAGTTCTCTTATTCATAAATCTTTCGATCGTCCTCCTCTATTGCTGATTCTCATCATCATTCCTCAAAATCAGGAGTAACAATCAGCCACATGGTTCTCAAGTTCCAAACCACTCAGGGACTTACTCATCTTATTCAGGGATCTTTGACCACCTTTACCATATGCCTAAGCGACCTTGAGAACTCTGTCTCATACTAGCCGATCATCCTATGATCCTTGCAACAGTATCAGGATCCAAACAATCCTTGCTCTCAAGCAACCCCGGGATGATACTTTCCATCGAACAACTCAACAGAGGTAGTTTAGACAGATCTCATGCCTTCGAGGAAACCCTTCCTCTAGTGACCTTCCACCAATCCTCAATAGCCTCTTAGGGCTAGTACTGTCAGGGTCACTTTCTTTTTTTAGTGTGCCCAAAACCTCTAAGGTTTTCTCATTAAGGTCCTCAATCTAGAGGGAGACAATTTCAACTTTTATTCTTCCATCAAACTCAGTCATTCTCATTCTTATTCACAGCTTCACAAGCTTTTCAAAACTTTCATGGTTCTTCCCATACATTCACTTTTCTCGTGACTTCTATCACTTAACTCGTCAGCAAAAACATTTATCACCACAGTGACGTAGAGAATCTTGGCAGTTCCTCCTCGAGCTTGCTTAACCAGCCATTTCCTCATTTTCGTTCAAAGTTCCTACGACTCATTTAGCTCTTAGGTCTCGTACGATTAACATATCAAGTCATATTTTCCTTTGGTACTCATATCCCAATCGTCCATCTTTACTCAATTCTCATGATCCATATCAGTTCTCGGATCTTCCATATCACGTACACTCGACCCCAAGGTTCTTCTACGACCACCCTTTAGTCGCTCAACCTCATTAAGTTCTCAGTCTGCTCATCTAAATATATTTCACCATCAACTAACCCTCTAATAGTTCTTAGGCAATTCTCAATTACTTGCCAATTATTCAAGGATCCCAAATCATCCTTGGTCAGCAATCCTTCCTCAAGCCAGTCTCAACGAGGTAACTTCTTAACTAACAGCCATTACTAGGCTAGCCTCAACTAGGCAACTATCAAACAAGCACTCAAGACGGTAATTCACTGAGTCAATAGCTCATACTTTAGCCTAGAAGGATCTGTCACTCTAGCATAATCACAACAAACTATCTCATTCTCAATAGACATCAGTTCAATGAGTATAAACCCTACATGTCGTCTACTCTCCCAGTTAGACCTTAGTCAAGCTAATCAAATGATTACAAAACATGCCCAACATGCCAATCATAAACATCACTTTTCCTTTCAAATGACAAATACCGCCAAGCACAAAGCTTTTAATTATGCCAATCACAATCATCATTTCACATGTCATGCCACTTTTGAACATCTTCTTCGAGGATCAATCTTGTGTCATACATCTCTTAACCACAATTGGACTCAACTTGATACCTAAACTTTCCCTTTCAAGTTTTGACTTGGGTCATTCCTGTCTCTTGCCATCTTAGAAGCCTGCCAGGAGCCACTCCTTGTCCAGACCTCTCTGTCCCGGCGATCACTCCTCACCCTCATTAGACCTGGCCGTTGCAGGTTGTCCCAAGTCATACATCTACGGAAAAAACTCCGTTCCACATGTCACATACCATGTTTCATTACAATTTATAGGTATCCCATCAACTTGTCCCATACCAAGAGACAATTTATTAAGTCCAATAGCGATAAGTTCGTGTATGCACCCTCATCAACTTTCGTTTCAAAGCCACAAACTCAAGCACAACATGACTGCCCTCACCACTTGTCATATCAAAATCGCCTTCAGTTTAATTCCTATCCATTCAAGAGCTCTAATTCCACCAATGACCATCATATCTCACAGATCAGTTGCCTATATTCTATTATGTATCTCAAGTCTGGTCAACATTCAAATCAAATCCCTATGCATCCGATCACAACTGAACTTCAATTCAGATACTCTTTGTATTTATCTCAACTCAGATCATCCAATGTTGTCAATAACAATCGATAACTAAAACCATCAAGATATCACGTAGTTCAAGCCTGAATCCACCAATACTAGCTGTCTCTTTATAACTCGTACTTCTCAAGTTGGGGTCATTGATAAACCAAGATCACAATCATACACTTCAATTGACCCTTCTTTCATAACTTATTCTCTAGCAACCTCAAATACAGGCTCATATCTCCTCATTCATAAGCAATTTTCTACTATCCTCAAGCACAATTACTACCTCAAAATCCATGCTTATGACTCTTTAATCCCAGCTTGCTTCCACTTAAACCTTAATCACCACATAACTCAAAGTCAGCCATTAAAGCCAACCCTAGGACCATTAAAGTGTACACAAGTTCAAGACTACCATCCTCGAGACTCGACAATCCATGCCTAATCCTGTAGGCCTCAATATATAATTGTCCCTAAGTCATCACTCCTTATCACTCCAAATCTCAATCACATTGGATCGAGCTGACCTTGCTCTGATACCAAATCAAACGGAGATATCAGGCCTCGAACCCGGCGAGCGCGTGAACATCCCACCAAGCCGTTCCTTAATCAAAAACTCCAGGATCCAATGGCCAATATTCTAAGCACTGAAAGAAACACGCATGCGGAAGCGATGCCAACTCCAATTATATTAATACAACAACACCCGATGACTTAGGATACAAGGGTATATCAAGTTACATTAACCAATTACTAAAAGATCAATTCATAATTCACCAATCGGAAGGACAATCCCTAATATCACAAAATGTAAATCCATATCTGGTAACTCTTCTAAATACGGTTGATCAACTATCCCTTTAATGCCAATCCTTGGCCAGTTCGTACTTCCTTCGCTTGGAGCCTAAAAAATTTAAGCCCTCACTGAGATGAGTTATAAATCTCAGTAAGGTGGGTCTTAACCTTAGATTAGGCCGACCGTCCACTCGGGCAGTCGTACCTCTCAGTATTTTCGAACTCATTAAACTCGCAGGCATATCAGGCACAAATCAATAAAACCACAACATGCAGATGACAGGCATGCCATGGTGATCTCATGTCACACTTAGATGATCATGCACACTCGGCCTGCCACTTCACCACATCCACCAATCTCTGTCTGCCTCAATCTCTAGCCCGCGACTAGATTGCATCAGATTTAGTCCGCGTAAACGCATCAGACCGTCATCGGCAACCCGCGTAAACGCATTAGGTTCCGACGAATCTCCAAGCCAATATAACCATCTCATAATTTCGTCTCGCGAATAATTCGCATCAGAACCATGGCTATCTCCCCCCGCGATCTTGTTACCTTAGGGCACCACACAACATCAACTCCACCCCGCGATCTTGTCGCATTAGGGTATCCATCTCCCACCCCGCGTCTCATACGCCTAAGGGCCTCTCCATCCCGCAAATAATTCGCATCAGGACGGTGGCCATCTCAACCCCGCGATTTCATCGCATCAGGGCGCCACACAATATCAACTCCACCCTGCAATCTTGTCGCATCAGGGTATCCATCTCCCACCCCGCGTCTCATACGCCTCCGGGCCTCGTCATGTCATGCTCATGCCATGATTTTCCAATTCTAGTTCCATACATGACGACATGTGCAATTCAGGCACAATTTAAAGACTCATGGCAGGCAAGGCAATCAAATGATACACACACATGGCAGACGATTCAAGCACAAGCAATGGTACATATAAGTCCCTATACAATGCTAGGACATTCCAAGAACAATACTCTTGACAACTCTCACAAATCATTCCATTGGTCTCTCGACTCGCCCAATCGAGTCCGATATTCCTAGCATAAGGTTAGGAATTTCCTTACCTTGCGTTTGATAACACCAAATTCACTTCTTGGGCCCTCAAGGTTTCGGCCACCAATGGTCCAAGACCGTGCCCACCGCGTAACCTAATAAAATCCAACCAATCCGTCATTTTCCATATCTAAATCAACCACCTATGAATCACTACTCTCCATGACATAATTCCTCATCATCTTAACATGCCTTAAACACCAATTTGTGATTCGAATCATCCATCATCAACCCCCCTACAGATTCGATTTGTACAAAATTAACTCGGGCTATGTTCGGTTCTGTGTAAACTGAATGTGTCCATGCCTAAATCTCATCCAAATTCATCATTCAACCCTCATCCTACCTCTTAACATGTCTATCTAAAGGTTTAGGGGTCTCGCCAAAAATTTGAACTAGATTGGTCGCCGAAAACTAGTCGAACCTCGCCGGATCCCTCAAGTCAGTTTTCGGTAGTTTCTGTGCAAGGTTTACAAGACCGGTTCATGGTCAAAACTTCATCAAATTGAACCCCAATTCTTATCACAGATTCATCTACATGTCTACTAGATCTTCATAAAATTTGACCCCAAAAATCCAACATTTCGGCCTTCAAAATGGTCTAAAATCGGACCTATCTCACGTTGGGTCTGTTTTCGTCGACTTTCGGGAAAATGCTTGGCCGGAGCTCCTCGGTGGTCCAAATGCCTCACTTCCACTTCAAGGATGTCGGCAAGACATAGATCTAGGTTGGTGTAGCCAGCCGGCATCCAGATGATGGCTGGAGGAGGCCGTCGATGGCGCCGAACAGTGGCGTCCAGAAGCTATCCGACGAGCAGTGAAGAGACGAAGAAGAAGAAGGTTCTTGGGGTTCAAATGGCCGAATGGGTGAGGTGAGGAGAGAGAAAATTTGTTATGGGCAAAGGCTAGGTCAAAGAGGAGAATGGTAGGTGGGCAAAAAGTTGACATGACCACACTTGCCCATCTCTTGACACTTGTCCACCTTGTCTTCCCAATGTTATCCAATGGATCATATTAACCCACTTTTTCGGCAGCCATAGGGGAGGACTAAAAGACCAAAATGCCCTTCTCCAAATGCAAGGGCAAAGTTCGAAGCTTGAGGGGCAAAACGGTCATTTTATCCCCGACGTTTAGAACGTCGTTTTTCTTGTTCCAGAATTCTTCGATAGGGCGACGATCAATCCAATTGTAATATTGGAATTATTGATTCTCCATTTTCAATTTTCAAGACTCATTTCTAATGGTTTTCTCTGCCAGACGTGGTTTCATCCTATCCCGAACCGACAGGCGACTTTTGCAGATGTATCGACCCTGGGATTCATATCACAATTAGGGCTCGTCAATTCGTGGTGGCTTTGGTTGTCATGTATTTGTGATGGTCTATTACTAGTTCCCTCGGCAATCCTTATGGCCAAAGCGTCGTTTCCTATCCAAGTTCCCTGGGTCCACGTACCTCGTCTCGCGTTAGCCTTTTCCTTTTGGTCAGTCTACCCGAGTTGATCAGATTCAAGCGGAATACGATTAAAATACATCTCTAGATGTACACTTCTCATTAATGAGCCTGAAATTGACTGAAAATCAGAATGTCACAAAGGTCAACTTGCTGACGTGGCGTTGACGTGGCAACCACGTTGACTAGGTTGTTATAGTCGGGTACAAGTCTGTTAGATGATTAGACGATCTATGTTGTGGCACGTGTTGACTTAGTGAACGTTTGATTAGTTTTATAAATTATGTTAATAAAAATCAAATTTTCAAAAATAAAAAAAATAGTTTGATCGGACGATCGATGATTAATCGAGTCAGGCAATCAGATCTAACGGCTAATGTTCAGTCGGTCTTTGATTTGGGCTGTAGGTGTTAGTCAACTAATCCAGTAGCCATGGATTGGCCATGTGGTTCGTTAGGGACCGTCGAATTAAATCATAATAAACCGAAAAATGAAAAATACGGAACGACGTCGTTTTGGTGCAGTGGATCGCACGGGTCCGGGTTTCAACTCGAGTGGATCGAGTCGACCAGGTCCGAATCATTGTTATTAATAAAAAATACATCAAATAATTTTTAAATAATAAACAAATAAAAAAATCCTAGAAAAATTCTAAAAAAATGTTATAAAATTCTAGCAAATCCAAAAAAATTATAGAAAAATTATGGAAAATTCCTAGGCATTCCAGAAATTTCCAAAAATTGAGAATTGATCACGGACAACTGGTCAATTCTATTTTTGAGATTTCTTATTTGTTCATCCGAAAATTGACAATATTACCCTTTACGGGTAAATCGTCCCTACTTGGTATATGAGATAGGTCGAGACGTCTAAGGTAAGAATTAGGTCGGCTAGGTGACCGATTCTTATGCTTGGATTCTCAAATATTATCTTTTTTGAAATGATGATTCTACCCTTCTAAAGGTAAATCGTCTTTCCTATTCCAATCGAGCCGTAAAAATTGCTCAAAATTAGGATTTGGGTCTGGTGGTCGACCAATCCTTCTGTTTGGGATTTTCATTTCGCATCACTTTTAAAAATGACGATTTTACCTCTCAAAAGGTAAGTCACTTCCAAAATTCCAGAAAATTTTCAAAAATTCTCGAAAAATAGCAAATGAATTGGTTTGACGACTAATCCTATTTCCACAATCTTTTGACTCCATATTTAATCTGAAATGACAAATTTTTCCTTCTTGGGCAAATTGTCCCAAAATTCTTCAAAATTATGATTTTGTCCCTCATGGGCAAATCATGCAAAAAATATTCCTGAGCCTTGATTGATATTTTTTCTAGGCTAATAGGGCCTTACCAGGGATGACGCGTTGCTTTCATGTGATTTATTCGTACGTTTTGGATCCTTGATTTGCGCATTCATTTTATTGATTATGAGTGCTAGGATAGCCCCTCCTATTTGCATGAACTCCTAGAGTTAGGGTTCGCACCTCACTCATCTGCATGAAATCTTAGGTTAGACAAATCATTCAACTTAGGTACCGAAAGGGCATCAACTCTGAAAGTTGGCGTAACAAAGTCCCCGATCTCATTTCTCTGGTTATCGTAGAATTGAATAGAATGCTCCCAACTGTTCGACAGGGTTTTCGATCGTACCCTCCGCAAAACGATCGATGACCACTCCTTAGCATGTACACCCATCACATGTCATCAGACTGCACCGAAGGTAGACCACGTATACTGCCATTGCGACTTGGGTAGCGAGCCTTGGGAGAGGCCCACGTCCGACCAGACGGGACGGCTCATTAACTCGTCGAGAAGACCGCTCGAACGGGTTGCGATACTGATCAAGCAATATTAATGCCTATTCATGCTAAAATAGTTTCCAGCATGAACTTGTTTCAATGGGTTAAAGCTCAAGAAAAAGTTATCGACCTGAAGACTAGCAATCGAGAGCATGAATAGACATTAATATTCATGCAATATTCATGGATGAAAGTAAGTAACCTTTAACCCATCTAAGCTTGCATTGACTTCCTTTAACTACTTTCTCTTCTCATTTTTGGCAGCCCTTGGAGAACCAAATGACCAAATTGTCCTTCATTAGTTCTTAAGGCAAGGGCAAGGCTCGAGGGGCAAAATGATAATTTTGCACTTTCCGTCCGAAACTTCACTTTTTCAACTTTAAATTACCATCGGCGAGGCGATGTCCAGTTCATTTCAAATGTTGAAATTCCTCATTATTTGATACCCGACTGTAATATCAGTTTTTCTCAAGTTGATGGGCGACTCTTGCAGGCGCTACATGTATTGACCTTAGGGTTTCTCAAGCCGTGACGACTTTGGTTGTTATGTGATTGTGAAGGTTTATCGTTCATTCCTGCAGTCTTGATCATCGGAATCCGATTTAGAAAATTCTCGCAAATTACACATTGGTTAAGTGGAATCACCCGCGTCCCAACGTATAACACTAGCAGGACATTCCATACTCTTTCCTAAATTGACCTGTGTTGGCTCAAAATATTCCATCGACAATCATTATGGTGAAAGCACCATTTCTTATTCAAACTCCCCAGATCCACGTACCTGACTCTGCGTTAATCTTTCCCTTTTGGTTAGTTAACTTGAGAGTGGCCAACTTCAAGCGAGTTATAACTGAAATACACCGATCAATATCCTTCCATTCCATAGCCTCGAGAGGTGTCGAAATTCGGAATGTCACAGTGGATTACTTGTGGAGAGTGGATTACTTTTTAGTGATGAGCCAAAAAGCCCTTTATTTCGATAGGTGACGTTGTCTTTGTGCCATGATGGTGAGTTTCATCAATCCCAATCTGTATCATCGTTGGTGGTGCACACTTTATGCCATCATGTAGATCGTATCCTATCATTTCGTTTTGTATTTTGGTTGGTGGTTCATCCTTTATGCCTCGATATAGATCGTATTTATCTTGCATTTGCAAATCATTTACTTCATTCCACCGATATCCATCCTCATATACTCTGATTTGTCTCATTCCTTCATCCATCACTCAAAATAACATTCGCCCACTCGGCACATGCATCACTTTTGTTGTTTGGCCTACATAGAACTTATTGGCTACACTTTAATTTTTCCTAAACATAATTACATTAACAATTTGTTTTCGGATGACAATTTTTTGTGTCTCCGCGGCATATTCTTCTAGTAAAGTAAAATTGTGATTTATCTCGAAAGCAACAATCTTTTTCCAAGTGACTAGTTTTCTTCAAAATATTACAAGGTGCATATTTTTCTTTTGGAGAGGTTTCTCATCCTCTTTTATGGTTCCACGAATTCATTCCATCGCTTTTAGATTTATGAGATTGTTTGTTTATTTTAGACTGACAGACACTTCCAAATAATTCTTCATCTAGTACCTGTCTTTTTTTCATGCGTCTCTAGAGAGTCAATTAATTCACTCACAAACAGAATTCTTAAATCCTTAAATTCTTTTATAGAGTGAATGAATGTATTATGTTGTAAGTGTGAGAAATATTTTTTTCTAATATCCTTTGGTCGGTGAGATCATCTGTGAAGGCCCTCGTGTGGATAGGAGAAACACTCAATACCAATTGAATGATACTGTGATACATTATTAGTTGATATGGCATTAAATAGGTTAGATATATAGAAAATTAAAAGGTTGGTAGGCGACTGATTTTGGAGCAAAGAGAGATCGATATGTATTTGTAGGTTTTATATTACAATGGCTTCAAGTATAAATGATGTTTTTTTTTTGTCTCTCTCAAATAAACAAGGCTGCCTATTTGTATATCCTTCGTTGATAGACAAAGCAAGTAGGGATGAGCGGTTCTCGATTCATTGCAGGTTTCAGGTTTTGCATGTTCCAGGTGAAAACCTGAAACCTGCCCGCTAAAGCCGTTACTTCTTTTTTGGAACTTAAAACTTACCTTGCATACTTTTTAACTTGAAATCTACCATGTCATAGGTTCTAGAGTTCAATTCTAGGATACCTGAAAATTTACCAATTTTAATTTATATATATATATATAATTGAGCAAAATGAGAGTGAGCGCAACAATAAAAATGAAAGCATCTTATCTTTCAATAACTATCACTAATGTCAAAAAGGAATGAGCTTGAGAACCATAAACCTATTTGTCAGAGATTTTTTTTTTATGGATTGAATTATTGAACAATGCACAGTCCAAGGTTTCATAAGTTCCATAAAAAAGTCTCAATATTTGCTCATTCCCATCAAAAGGCTGGCAAAATTAGAAAGTATCTTGTTTTTGGTTTTGTGTTTTGTCATAAGTTCTCCCTCACACGGATAAAATGTTTTATTTTGCAGATTTCTGTAGAGAGATGTTAAAGACAAGAGCTGCCACAGAGGCAGCTTAGCTACATGACTAGAAGCTGAAAATGTTGCAATTGTAATTATGTGCACAGACTCTCTCTCTCTCTCTCTCGCACACTAATAAATCACTTGCACAGGGAAGAGAAAGATATTTATATATGTTTTGTTATGGTTTGTTTATATTTGAGTTTTTCGATTTCGACTCATTGGGAAAATGTGACATTCTGATTTCCAATCGACTTCAGACTCTGTAATGAGAAGTTTATATATATCAAGCGATGTATTTCAATCATATTCCGCTCAAATCTGATCAATTTAGTTAATTGACCAAAAGGAAATGTCTAACGCAAGGCGAGGTACGTAGACCTAGGCGATTCGAATAAGAATGACGCTTTGATCATAAGGATTGTCGAGGGGATATTTAGAACCACCAAAAGACCGATCTAAGAATGATTAAGGATTACCATGCGAGTGTTGTACAATTGGAGCGCGGGTTATGCCGCTTAACTCACATATGTTTTGCAAAATTATCCTAAATCGGACTGGGACGATCGAGCCCATAAGGACTATTGATAAACCCTCACAATTACATGACAACCAAAGCCGCCATGAATTGACGAGCCCTAAACGTGATATGAATCATGGGGTCGATATGCGTTATGTCTGCAAAAGCCGCCCGTCAGTTCGAGATAGATTGGAATCACGTCTGATGGAGAAAACTATCAGAAATGAGTCTTGAAAAGTTTGAAATAGAAAATCAAGAATTCCAACGTTATTTGGATTGGTCGTCGCCCTATCGAATAACCCTAGAACGAGAAAAACGACGTTCAGAACGTCGAGGATAAAATGACCGTTTTGCCCCTCAAGCTTAGGACTTTGCTTTTATAATTAAAGAAAGGAAAAATAGGCATTATACTCTCCCAAGGCTGCCGAAAATGAAGACTTAATGAGGGCCATTAGATCTCATTGGAAAAGCAACGTGCCAAGTGTCACAAGATCATGAGACATGGTCATATCAACTATTTGCCCACCTAACATTCAAAGCCATTGACCAAGCTTGGATATAAACAAATTCTCTCTCTTCTCACCACCATTCGGCCAGATCTCCCCCTCAAACCACCGAGAATCACCTTCTTCTTCCTCTTAAGTTTCTGTTGCCGCTCGACCAGACCGGAACCCGTCGTTCGCTGTCCACGACCGGCATCTCCGGCCACCATCTGATGCCGGCTGACCACCCAGACGTAGATCCACATCTTGCTGAGCTCCTCCAACAAGAATCAAGGAGTTTTGAGTACTGAGGAGTTCTGGGAAGAAATTTTCCCGAGAGTCGACGGAAACAGAACAAACCCGAGGTGGGTTAGATTCTTACCCTCTTTGACAGCCAAAATCTTGGAATCTAGAGCTCAAATTTGGTGGAGATCAAGTAGACATATAGATGGTTATGTGGTAAAAATTGGAGATTTATTTAATAAGTTTTTTACCACGAACCGGCCTTGAACATTTTGGACAGAATCTGCCGGTATTCTGGTCCTTGGCGTTCCGGCGACTTCGGACGACTTTCTGGCGACCAACTGACTTCAAACAACCAGCGAGCCTCCCAAATCCTTAGGTAGATGTTATAAGAGGTAGGGTAGTGTATAATTGATGGATTTGGAGTAGATTAGGATTGGTTGGACCCGGCATGAACAGAACCGAATGGAACCGGTCCAATGCAAGCCAAACTGATTCTGTGGGAGGCTGAGTGTGGATAGTTTGTGTTACAAATTGGTGTTTATGATGTGAAGAGATGATGAGAGACATGTTATGGATGATTTGGATTGATGAATTGAGGAATTGGACTTGGAAATTGATGGATCGATTGAATATTCTAGGTTGCGCGACAAATTGGCCATTGGACCTTGAGTTGGCCGAAACTTAGTAGGCTCAAAAGGGAGTGATTTGTGTTGCCAAGCAAAGGTAAGGAAATTTCTAAACCGAGGCTAGGTGGATTGGACTCGATTGGGTAAATTGAGGGCCGACTGGAACGATATATGAGAAAATTTCCAAATGTGATACCTTTATATGCCCTAAGACGATATAGAATGATTGTGTGACATTACCTATGCCTGAGACGTTTGCTATGCTCGTATACCCTTTGAATTGAATTGCATCCCACGAAAATTATGAAACGCATTTGAATGCGCTCTTGCCAGTAAATGTGAATTGAATTGACAATCAAAGCATATAATGTGAAGTGGCATGAGCATGGCATGGCGAGACCCTGAGACGCGTGAGACGTGGGGCGGGAGGTCGAGACCCTAATGCGACGAGATCGCGGGGTGAAGTATGGTTAGGTGGCACCCTGATGCTATCTAATCGCAGGGTTAAGATAGCCACAGTCTTGATGCAAAATATTCGCGGGATGGAGTATGAGATAATGAACCTTGTGTGGAGATTCATTGGGATCTGATGCGTTTATGCAGGTCACCGATGACGGTCTGATGCGTTTACGCGGACCGAGCATGAGGCGACTAGTTCGCAGGTTAGAGAATGAGGTAGGCGGAGGTTGATGGATGTGGTGAAGCAGCAGACTGAGATTTCATGAGTATTTGAGTGTGACACGAGATCATAAATACATGTATGTCTTCTGTATGTGATTGTTTCTTGATTGTGATTGGTATGCCTTTATATTTATTGAGTTTGGATCTGTGGAGAGATGCGATTACCTGAGTAGACTTTCAACCTGACCGAGGGTTAGGTTTTTCTTTCTGAGATATCCATCTCACCCCTTTTGGGAAAACCTTACTTTATAGATCCTAGGTTATAGCTACGTGGCCAATCCGTTTTGGGGACCCAAAGGAGATGACGATGTACTATGATGAGTTCCCGGATAGACAGGGGAACGTGTATGTGAGGAAATGTACGGTCGTATGGGTCGACGAGGGTAAGCCCGAGTGGAAGCCTCATAGTTTCGAGGCGTGGTTCAAGAAGGAGGGTGACTCACAAACAGGGCCGCTGAAGCCCCATGAAGTACCATAGGGTGTCATACCCGATTGGTGCTAGACCGTAGTGGAGCAAGAGTTGCCTGAGGGGTCAGTCGTAGGGTCTGGGAACGGACCAGAGCAGACACCGACCGTGGAGTTCACTGGAGAGCAGGAGCAGGAGGAGGTCATAGTCCTATAGGCGTCTGAGGGTGACCTCGCTGAGCTGTCGCAGGAGGCGACTATGGAGGATTCAGTGGAGGTTTCGTCGGAGACCTTTTCCGAGTACGAGCCAACAGAGAAGACTAGAGACACCGGAGATTCTAGCAGCTCTTCTTAGACGACTCTAGATGGCGATCCGATCTTTTGACTGGCGACATGACACAGATTTTGTGGATATCCCTTTTGACTTGCTTACCCTGTCGCCTGATGTTTAGCGAATTTTAGTAGTTCAAATTGATATGAACAGTACGATGTGACGTACGACGTTCCTTATGCTATCCAGGTCTTGCTTAATCTTTATATATTCATATTGTCCGGGGATTTGTTTGAAAATCGCTTCCGTATGCATAGTGTATTTATTATATCTCTCGACTACTATTGGTGGATCTTGGGACCATCGAGAGATTATTGTTGGTTTGCTTGCAGGGATGCTCGCGTGCTCGTGCCCGGGGTACGGGGCGTGACAGAAACTTATGATTTTTAGGGATAAAAAAGGGGAATTGGATCCTAGCTCATTGGAACTTGATTAGGGTTTGTTTATATTTGGTTTTTTCGGTTTCGATTCCCGGTTTGTTTATGTTTGGGTTTTTCGGTTTCAATTCATTAGGAATCGGAACCGAAACCTACGATTTTAAAAAAATAATCGTAAATTGGATCCTGGCTCATTGGAACTTGGATCGGGATAGGAAACCGATGATTTGGTTCTTCAATTCTCAGTTCTACTTAATTTTCCTTCTATTTTAATTTTTTCCAACTCAAACCGTTACAAATTCTATGTAACAGTTGTTGAATTAATTAACAACATGTTGATAACATTAACAAAGTAACAGCTACTATGATTATGTAGTTACAGAATTAAATACATAACGGCTATGTTGCCGTTATAAAGCATAATGTTTCTACCGTTATGGCTCTATTGCCGTTACAAAAGCATAATGGTTCTGCCGTTATGGCTCTACTACCGTTACAGGAGCATAACGATTCTACTGTTATGGTTCTGCTGTTTCGTAATTAAAGTTATAATGGTAGATTTATTTAGTCGTTATTCTCTATTTTCGAAATGCCCCTACTTACCCTATAAATAGGCGACTTCCCATTTTGTTTCAAAAAAGACAGAAACCAATAGTATGAAAAACCACTTCTCCCTCTCTTTTAATACTCTGTATTTGCATTATTTCTGATAGTGTTCACGATTTGTTCAAGTTTGCCAAAAGCTTTTTTGTGCTTGTCTCTACTGCTGTTAACCATTGAATCCTGGGAGATAGATATTCGTGAAACCTCAAAGCACGTACGAGAGGGGATGAATCTGTTTTAAGGAAACTGTGTCGAACACGGGCCTCAGTATTTGTATCAATTCCATTCCTTTCAATATTGTTGTGGTTTTGTTCAACATTTGTGCTTTTGCCGATTTAGTGTTTTGCTAATGATGACTCAGTGTTGTGCTTCTGCCTACTCAGTTTTTGTGCTCTACTGAATTTACTTTTGCGTCTTTGCCAATTAAATATATTTACAAATTGATATTTAAGACAGTTTGCCTATATTTACTATTGTCATTCGAATTTGAGTATCCTCCAATTTTATAGAACAATGTTGATATTTCTAACACTGTTTTTTCCAACAATCTTAAAACAAGAAGATTGCGAAGCTAAAGTTGAGACTAGAAAGAAGAGTTCCCAAGAGCAATTTTCAAGAAAAATGTTTCAACTATGACAAGATGGGTCATAGTTCTGTGAATTGCAGATTTCCAAAGACGAAGAAGATTTATGAAACATATATAGTGAATGACATAGTCCGCAATGTATCGGATATAAACCTCCATGTCATTTCAATGTTTATGCCTCTATTATTTTAGATCTATCATTGTATACGTTATATTCCTCTAACAATCTTAAAACAGATTAATTACATACACGGCCGATTTGGTGATGGAGAGAAGTCTTCGTTTCCTTCTTCTGCACATTCGACAGATTTGAGGAGAGAACTAACGATATAAAACCACGAGGTGAAGCTCCGTGGGGGTCCCTTGAGGATTGAAGATTGTGATGGAGCAATGATATCTGAATTTTTCACATAAGTACAGTTTGATTATTTTTGGGATCAAATGTCTTTTGCAAGATAATAAAAGAAAAGGATGAAAAGCGAGAAGCTTCGGGGCATGTTCATGAAATCTTCTGGACGAGATCCGAGTATCAAACGGTTCAACAAACCCTTGAGAAAATTGGCAAACTTTTGATATTTCTATTCGCAGGTTTTCCAGACGAAATCTTAGTGCATGTAACATTCTTCTTCATACCAGTCATGGTTTGTAATTAGTCAATAACACCAATAGATCATACAAATCTCATCTTTTGTTTGTTATGTGCCTTTTGCAGATTCTTTGGTGGACTCATTACCACGACCAACTTTGTCTGTGGCATACAAAGTAGTATCAATGTGCCCGTTTCCATATGACATATCTCACTATGAACCACAAACCAGTCGAGAGCCTACGAGTTGTCGCACGTTTGAAGCACTACCATCGATTCATAATGAACTTTCGTTTGTAATCCCAACAGTCTAATACGTGGCTGACGCCAAGTTGTATTATTCATGGCTTTGACATGGCGCTTTGCCCAATCATCGACACTAACCCTACAAAGTCTAATGGTAGATTTGCTTTCTTATGAATTTAGTCCAAATTTACGATTGTGGTTTTTTGTATGGCTAATTCATGCAGACAAATAGAATAAATATTTAGTATTCAGATTGCTACTAGAAATGAAGTTGTTGATGTGGTTGCTGACGACATCACCAAAGGCTCCGTTTCTGCCTGGATTTGTCTCTACTTCTGTTGTCCAACTGCTTCTACCTGGTTCTGTTACCCAACTGCTTCTACTTGAATCTATCTCTACCTCTGCTGTCCAGCTGCCTTTGTTCAGATCATCCTCTACCTTTGCTGCGGTTTTTGTCCACTATGATGAGAAACCTGAAAAGTTCAATGGATTGAACTTTAAAAGGTGGCAGCTAAAGATGTTTTTTTTAACGACTTTGAATCTTGCGAGATTCTTGAGTGAGGAAATTCTTAAGCTATCCAATGGAAAAATAGATAAGCAAGCCTTCAACGCTATTGAGGACTGGAAGCACTCTGACTTCTTGTGTAGGAACAGGTCATGAATGGTTTACATGACTCTTTGTACAATGTCCATTATGCAATATGGACGTCAAAGGAATTATGAAAATCCTTGATCGAAAATATAAAATAGAGGATGCCAAAGCAAATAAATTTGTTGTCGGTCGATTCCTTGATTATATGATGGCCGATTCTAAGAATATGATTAGTCAAGCAAAAGAAATTCAAGTGATCTTGCATGAGGATCAGGCTAAATGAATGTACTTGAGTGAATCCCTGGAACGAGCTACAAGCTACGTCGATCGAGCTAGAGGCCTGTCGCGACCCGGATCTCGAGATCCTTCCGAGATCAGGGCGGGTTAATGAGTCGTCCCCTCTGATCAGACGCAGGCCTCTCTTAAGGCCCGTTCCCAAGTTGCAATGGCAGTATACGTGATCAACCTTCAAAGTGGTCTGGTGACATGTGATACGTGTGCATGCCAAGGAGTTGCCAGCAATCGTTTCGTGGAAGGTACGAATAGACACCCTATCAAATAGTTGAGAGCATTCTATTCAATTCTGTGAAAACCAAAGAAATGGGATCGGGGACTTTATTATGCGAACTGTAAGAGTTAACGCCCTTTGGTACCTAAGTTGAATGATTTGTCTAATCTAAGATTTCATGTAGATGAATAGCGTGCGAACCCTAAATCTAAGAGTTCATGCAGATATGAGTGACTATCCTAACAAACACAGTCAATAAAATGAGTGCGCAAATCAAGGATCCAAAACATGCAGATATATGACATGAATACAACGTGGCATCACTAGTAAGGCCCAATTAGCCTAGAGAAATGTCAATCAAGGATCAGGAATGTTTTCGAGATGATTTACAGTTGAGGGACAAAATCGTATTTTTGAAAATTTTTAGGACAATTTACTCAAGAAAGGAAATTTTGTCATTTCATATTAAATATGAAGCCAAAAGATGGTGGAAATAGGATTAGTCATCAAACTAACTCATTTCCTATTTTTCGAGAATTTTAGAAGTGACTTTACCCTTTGAGGGTAAAATCATCATTTTCAAAAAAATGATGAGATTCAAAAACCAAAGCATAAGAATTGGTCCTCTAGCCAACCTTAATTCTTACCTTGGCATTTTTAACCTATCTCATATACCAAGCAGAGACAATTTACCCCAAAAGGATAATATTGTCAATCTTCAAGAGAACATATAAGAAATCTCAAAAATAGGATTAACCAGTTTTCTGTGGTCAATTCTCAATTTTTGAGAATTTCTAAAGTGTCTAGGAATTCTCTACAATTTTCCTACATTTTTTTTTTGGGATTTTCTAGAATTTCCTAACATTTTAAAGAATTTTCTAAGATTTTTCTGATTTTTTATTTTAAAATGATTTTTATGGATTTTTTAATAAAAAATGATTAGGACAGAGTCAACCTGACCCACTCGGATTGAAACCCGGCCTAGGCCCGAACCCGCACGGCCTTAACCTCCAAAACGATGTCGTTTCAGATTTTTCTATTTTCGATTATTTGGATTTAATCTAACAGCTCCTATGAACCACGTGGCTATTTCACGACGACTAGATCGGCTGATTGAAACCTGCAGCTCAAATCAGAAGCAGGCTATCTCTCAGCCATCAGATCTAATTACTTAAACTTAAACCTACGGCCACGATTAAATGTTAATCAATTGGGACAGTCCATATTCACTAACCTAAACGACGTCCCTCGATCCTTTATGTCACGCCCCGCGCCTCAGGCACGAGCACGTGACACCCTGCAAGCATATCGAATATCTCTTGATGTCCCAAGATCCACACAAGAGTCGAGAGACAATGTAATAACTCCTCCACACAACAAGTAAAATGGGATTGGGATAGCGACAAGAGTACAATACGTAATATCCAAAAGTTCATACAGACGCATGGCAACTAAATCTGCTAACAAAAGGGGGTAACGGGGTAAGTACACAAAAGTACCCATCATCAACATCTAACAAGAAACAGGGTCAGGATCGCCATCAAAAGATCGACTGGCAAGCTAGGAGCTTCTAAGACGAGCTGCTGGAGTCCTCGGTCTCCTCTGCCTCCTCGTTAGGCTCATACTCCGAGAAGATCTCTGAGCGAACCTCTATGGTGTCCTCCATGGTCTCCTTAGCAGACGGCTCCACCTGATCCTCCTCAGTCGCCTCGACCACTATGACCTCTTCCTCCATGTCCTCCAAGGTCGAGGTCCTCTCCGGTCCATTTTTCGAACCGGCAACTGACCCCTCAACCTGCTCTAAGTCCCGAGCGGGGTGGCACCAACTAGGGATCACTTCTGGGGGCACCTCAGTAGGCTTCAGCGGCCCAGTAGGCACATCTCCAACTTTTCGGAACCAGACCTCATACCTATGAGGCTTCCAGCTAGAACTACCCTCTTCTACCCACACTACTGTACATTTTATAACATAGATAATCCCCTACCTGTCATGGAACTCATCAAACTAAACGGACATCTCCTTGGGGTCAATAAAACGAATAAGCCACATTTTCAAGACCTAGGATCTATAAAAAGGAGGTCCCCAACAGGGTGAGATACATATCTCAGTAAAGTGGGTCCTAACCCTAGGTTACGCCGACCGTCCACTCAAGCAGCCATCAACACTAACGTATCATGCAGATAAACATATAAGACATTCAAATAACAACACTCATGCAGATGTCAGGCGGGCAGTCATGGCATCACAACACATCACTAAGATTATGCACATTCCGCCATGTCTCATCGCCACTTCCACCTTTCACACCCGCCTCATTCTCATGCCTGCGTTAGAATGCATTAGGCTCGGTTCGCGTAAACGCATCAGACCGTCATTGACAACCCGCGTAAACTCATCAGGTTTCAATATTACTCCAGGCCAATGTCGACACATCACATCTCCGTCCCGCGTTTCAACGCATCAGGACTGTGGCCTTCTCAACCCCGCGTCTCATACACATCAGGGTCTTATTTTGCCTCAAATATGCCATAATTTGAATCAATTCACACACACAAGACCACGTGCAATGTCATGCACCAATCATACACTTATGGCATGCATGACATTCAAATTCAACACTCAAATGCGACAAATCACTCAATGCACAAGCATGATCAAACATTTGGGTCATCTACACCCTCCTAGGATGTATAATGGACAATCACATTGAAACCCTTCAAGAATCACCCAAAAATTTACCCGACTCGCCCAATCAAGTCCAATCTTTCTATCTTAGGTTTAGAATTCCCTTACCTCAAGCTTAATGTCACAAATTCTCTCCTCAAGCACCTCCTCAAATTCGGTCCAAGTGACCCAAGACCAAATCCACCCCGCAACCTATGAAATTCCAACCAATAGTCAATTTCTCTTGCTCAATTCACCCATTCATGAACCACCAACCTTAATAACATGATCCTCAACATTCTAGCATGTCTCATTGATGAATTTGAGACTCAAAACCTACCCATAATAGCCTCTACAGAACTGGTTTGCACAGAACCAAACCGGGTGATTTTCGATTCTGTGTATACCGAAATCAATCAATCCTTAAACTACCTCAAATCCTCAATTCCTTCACTAATCTACTTGCTAACATGTATACCTAAGGGTTTAGGAGGCTCGCCGAGAATTTGGGGCCGAGTCGTCGCCGAAAACACTTTGGAAGTCACCGGTTTCCCTTAGTCCTCCAACCGGTAGTTTCTGTCTATCAAACACAAGACCTATTTGGGGTCAACACTCCATCAAATTAACCTTAACTTTTTACCACAGATCACTCTATGAGTCCCCTAGATGTCCATAAAATTTGGTTGCAAAACTCCAAAGTTTCGAGATCCTAAGAGATCAGAAACGTTGCCTACCTCAAGTTGTAATGGTTTCAGTCGACTTGCGGGAGATCGGCTGGCCGGAGCTTGTCGGTGGGTCAAACGACTCGCTTCCACTTTGAGGATGTTGGCAAGAGGTCGGGCTAGGTATGGATGGTCGGCTTGCTGGCTAGAGGTCGCCAAAGGGGGTCGTCGGGGGCAGCGAATGGGAGGAGCAAAACCGGTCGGGCGAATGGTAGGAAGACGAAGAAGAAGAAGAAGATGCTCTCGGTGGAAATGGAGGTTGATGGCTGGCCAAGAAGAGAGAGAATGAGCTATATTCAACCTCAAGAGTCAAAGGGTTGAATGGTAGTTGGGAAAAAGTGGACATGACCACTCTTTGCCTAATCTAGTGACACATGTCCAATGTGTCAATCAAGCCAAATCAATGGCCAAGATCCCCTCCCATTTTCGGTAGCCTTGGGGGGTATACTAAAGACCAAAATGGCCTCGTCTAATTATATAAGCAAGGCTAAAACTTGAGGGGCAAAATGGTAATTTTACCCCCGACGTTCGAAACGTCGTTTTTCTCATTCCAATATTCTTCGATAAGGTGATGGCCAATCCAAACCTAACGTTGGAATTCTTGATTCTCCATTTTCAATTTTCAAGACTAGTTTCTGATCAGTTTCTCTGTCAGACGTGTCCCAGCCTATCCCGGACCGACAGACGGCTTTTGCAGACGTTACGCGTATCGACCCTGTGATTTATATCACATTTAGGGCTCGTCAATTCATGGCGACTTTGGTTGTCATGTGATTGTAAGGGTCTATCACTAGTTTTGATGGCCTCGATCGTCACTATTCGATTTAGGAAACTTTTACAAATTATACATTGGTTAAGCGACATCACCCGTGCTCTAACCGCTAACAATGCATCCCTTAATCGTTCTTAGATCGACCTTTTGTGATTCTAAATGTCCCCTCGAAAAACCTTATGGTCAAAGCATTATTTTCTATTCGAGTTCCCTAGGTCTACGTACCTTGTCTTGCGTTAGCCTTTCCCTTTTGGTCAGCCTACTTAAATTGATCAGATTCAAGCGAAATATGACTAAAACACATAGCTAGCTATACTTTTCATTAATGAGTCTGAAAATGACTAAAAAATCAGAATGTCACACTTTACCTAAATGACACCGTTTCAATTCGTTTTAATTTTCTGATTATAAAACCATTTTTGGATATTCATAATTACTAATCGGACTGTCATTAAAAATTAAACTCGATTAATCTAAACCGTCCGATCTAAACTAACGGCCTAGCCAGCTCGACACCCACGTGGACTAATCGTATGCCGCCACCTAAGAACGTTGACCCACTGGCCTGCCACGTCAGTTTCGTCTTCAAACTCTCGACTATGACTAAACGGACGATCGAGACTTCTCCAGCCCCGATCAACGACCAAACCTAGATCAATTAACGCAAAACCAGTGCCATTCGATCGTACTAGGCTCTAGTTTAACATATCTGAGAATCATAGTATTTCATCCATTGAATCACATGAAGCATGCGAAATAGCGAGTATGGCCATGGAAGTTCAATGAAGCAACATAGAGCAAGTCGAGCTAATTACTTCACACAATTGCATCTATACAAGTTCAGAACACTTACCTATAGGTCTGATTGACCTGGTTTAGGCTAGCTTGAGTTAGGAAAGATTCAGCAGGTCGGCCATGGCGACGAGGTTCGAACGCGAGGTTTGACTCAATTTCAATGCAATCAAAGCATACATTGGTGCTTAGTGATTAGTGATGTTTCAAATGTAATTCGCACACATCAATCGTAAGGATTGAGGCCGAAATAAAGATTATGTGAAAGTTGACTTTCACGGCCACCACGATGTTGACCAACTAATTCCGCCTTGCTCCAGTGACCACTGACGACGCTACTAGTCGTGATCGACGTGTCTCTTCTTGAAGATCAGAACCCCTATCATAGATTTGTCAATTATGGTCAATCGAGCCTTCAATTTGGCCCTCAAAGTTGGACCAGTTACTGTTCATCTACGTGAGCATTTGGGGAAGAAGCCAACAATGTAGCAGACTGGTTTTACCGATCCGACTAGGCGGTCTAACCGGTTCTGACTTGATTTTCCAAAATTAACCCTAATTCGCTGGGAATTTTTGCAAATTAAACCTCAAAATGGAACTTAGGACATGATTATTATCCAAAATGTGATTTTGCCTAAAAGTTCATATCAATTTCTATAAAAGCCCCAAATTTGTCCTTAATTACAATTCGAAAAATTACGAAATTGAAGGTTCAAACGGTCAAATTGGACAAAACTACATATTCCAATCGACTCAGAATGATGAAATACATCGAACAGTGGCTTCAATTGATAAATGTAGCTCTTGAATTGAAAGTAATTTCAATTATACCAAAATTCAAGCACTAAATTGTAATAAGGTATGCAATTTTGCCCAATTCAAGCAATTGAGCAATTTGTGCAAATAATTGGGCTAAATTACAATGAAAGACAATTAGATTAAATGTCAAGACCCTAAAAATGCCAAAATACAAATTAAAAGACTCAATTGATATTTTTTTTACCACATTCAATTAGAGGTGTAAAAAAGGAACACGTAAAATTGAACTTGATTTTGAAATTTTTATGAGGCCAAGAATACAAGGAAATTAAAATAAAAATATTGACTATTTTTTCATATTTTTTTGAACGCCAATGTTATTTTCTTGAATTTTCGAATATTTTCCTATTTTCTAAAATGACCAAAAAATGTGAAAGATACCAAAAAATATTTTTTGGTCAAAAATGGTTCATTAGGCTCAGGAAAGGCCACAAAAGTTTATTTTGCAATTATTTGACTTTTTATGGATTTTTTTTATGATTTTTTAAAATTAGATTGAAAAAAAACTAATAAAAAATCAGGTGTCAACAGCTATACCTCTTTGAGAGGAATCTTGCGAGAGGTTTTACTCAAAGGAAGATGACACCTGAGTCTAGACTGACTTGACTGGGGAAAAGAAAAACGAATTCTGACTTTAATCTTTTTTGTCCTACTGGTGAACGCTTAGCTCATTCTGTCTTTGCTGATGTAAAAGAGTGAGGTGGAGTAGAGATACTCACTTGCCTGATGCTCGCATGGCATATGCGACATATGTCGGATTCAAGTAAATACCTAGGGAACTCGTCTCTGAAGCATCCTAGGGCAGTTAAGTTCTAGCCCGTATGGTAGGCCAAACTAGAATGAGATTCCTATTAGACAGGAACCTATGGATGACGCACCCGTTCTTTAGGAATTGTCAAAGGTTTTGATTCATTTGGTGGACCAGACTATGAATAGGACTCATTTCTATCAAGAACCTATGGATGATGCACCCGTTCTTTAGGGATTGTCGGAGAAAAGAGTTCCTATCCACTAGGAACCTAAAGGTGACGCACCCATTCTTTAAGGTTTGTCGGAGACTAGGCTTCCTATTCACTAGGAACTTATAAGTGACGCACCCGTTCTTTAACGTTTGTCAGAAACTAGGCTTCTCGTCCACCAGGAGCCTAAAGGTGACGCGCACGTTCTTTAAGGTTTGTCGGAGACTAGACTTCCTATCCACCAAGAACCTAAAGGTGACGCATTCGTTCTTTGAGGTTTGTCAGAGACTAGGCTTCCTATCTACCAAGAATCTAAAGGTGACGCACCCGTTCTTTAGGGTTTGTAAGAGACTAGGCTTCCAATCTACTAGGAATCTAAAGGTTACGCACCCATTCTTTAAGGTTTATCGGAGATTAGGCTTCCAATCCACTAGAAACCTAAAGGTGACGCACCCATTCTTTAGGATTTGTCGGAGACTAGGCTGATCCTACACCTTGAGGAATCGACGAGGGTCTATACAAATAAGGTATACCTAGCTCTTAGGTTTTACCAAAGCGGTTATTCTAAGGTTTAGGGGTTACCTAGAATCTTACAGAAAGCTAGTTCTAAAGATTGTCTTCTCGACATACAAGGCGCCATTCTGGGATTTGGGGATTCCAAGTATCCTGCAGAAAGTTCAAATCTGCAAAAACTTTTGTTAACAAGATTCTTCTAGATTTATGGATTACCTAAAATCACACAGGAATACGACTCTATAGATTGTCCTTTTGACATGTAAGGTTGCTATTCTGGGATTTGGGGACTCCAATATCCTGTAAAAAGCTCACACCAGCAAAAACTTTTGTTGACAAAATTCTTTTGGGATTTAGGGATTACCTAAAAGCACACAGGAAGACGACTTTATAGGTTGCCCTTTTGACATGCGAGGTGCTATTATAGGATTTGGGGACTCTAGTATCCTGCAGAAAGCTCACACCTGCAATCTCACACAAAGACAACTCTGATGCTCTTTATTGTTGAGCAAGGTATCCTTCTTTGACCCGGAGCTACCATGAATCTTATAGAAATTTAAACCTGAGAGTCCATTCCTCATCAAAAAGATATCAGTTATCTCGAGGCAGTGACAATTATAATGTAGGCAAAGCTTTACTTTGACCTATGCGGATATGCAAAATGACTTATGATGTTGGAGGTTATCGAAGACATCTTAAAACATGCAAAGGTGATCAGAAATCCTTGTAAGGAAAATCCTAGATCAAGCAATTTGAAATTTTCAACAAAGCTTATTTAAGCATTCTATTGGAATGTCTTCGCCAAAGAGGGTTTCTCATCAATTCTTCGACTTTGATTTTTTACGAAAAAAATATTCAAATTTCCTAATAACCTGTACCTGGGTTTTCGAAGCTATTCGCAACACATACAATTCGATCGATCAGGGGGTCTTTGCGGGACCATAATATTGGGCTTGGACATGGTTTACAAGGGTGACTCACTCTCTGAGTTAGGTCTTTTTAATGAAAGTTTTCTTTATCTGTTTCGGGTTTACAAGTCAAGAACCCTGCAAAATGAGAAAGAAATAATTTTGTCCATACCTCTTCGAGCTAAGGTATATATTAATCTAGGTGTCTTAGTTAGGAAAGACCCGAAGGGTTGTAATGCTGGTAGGATTGGGGACCGAAAAAGGCTTATTTTTTGCCCAAAATTGCGAAGGGTTTGACATTGGTGATCATTGCCGGTCAGTCTTCTATTTCATCTCTAGTTGATGATTCGTTGAAGAGCATCTTCGGTCTTCTTGAGAATGGGTCTAATCTTCGAAAGACCTTGTTTATCTTTTGGCAATTGGCTATGATTCAATTCTAGGGGTAGCCTTTCGCTGCGCAATTTCTGAGGATTCTTCTTTATTTCAAAACTTGTTGGGGGTTAGGGTATCCAGTAACTCCTCGGTGTCTCTAAAATCAATCTTACGACTTTTCAGCATTCTAGTGAGGGTCAACCCTATTCTTGTCGGGCTTTTTACCTTTTTTTTAATGCATAGGGATTCAACTTTTTCTCTTTTTCGATCCCGCCTTTTCCTTTTCTTTTTCTAGGAACTAGGATTTTTATGATCATGTAAGGTATGTGACTTGAGTCTCATCCTGTCTGGACGTTGTAGCTCCTACTTCTCGAACTTATCTGTCTACGAGTGTCTTTGCCACCTTTTTCTTGGTGTTGTGCAATGATCATCAATGGGGGTACATAAAACGAATATGTAGGCTCAAATTAGCTATGCAATGGGTATAAATGTATAGGATAGGGAAATGAACGTCTCTTCATCATCATATGGCACCTAGATCAATGTATATCAACACATGAAGATTGATGTTAGTCCGAGCAAAAAGATTTTTAACCATTTACCTTTCATACTACTGGACTGCTTCTACACGACCCCAATGTAGAGTGGCTCTTGACATTGTTAAGAAATGAAGACCACTGCTCAAAGAGTTTATCAATGATCACCTGTAGTGTTTATGGAGAAGAATGAATGCCTCCGTCACCCCAATCCATGTGATCGATGCGAATAGCCCTTATATCCCTTAGCCTTTTCTAACCTTACACTCTCATCTTTCTAGTGTGTATACGATGTTTTGGATTAGGCTTGTCTCTTATTTGAAGAAACTTTGTTTTGAAAAAACCATTTCGTTTTTCTCCATACATATCATCACGCAGGGATTTAATGATGCACCATGCATGCTTAGGCCATGTCTAGATAACCTCTAACCCTAACATGTGTGCAACAATCGTTAGAAATTCATCTTTTAAAAGCATGATTCATTCGCAAGTTCAACTAAATGCATGCCCATCTTTGACTTCTTATTACAGAAAAGTGAGAAATTTTACAGTATTTCTCCATTACTGTCTTCTGCCTTCATTGGGCATTCCTGTATGAAGAGAATGAAGGATAAAGGCTGGTGCTCTAATAGGCGTAGGCATTCGCCTTTCGAGAGTGAAAGATATTTTAACGCTTGATGGAACAGATACATATCACTTGGTTCTACGTGTCAGGGGCCGTTCCATCCTTAGTTCCGTTTGAACAAGTTTGATTCTAAGTTTGTTTCTTGGAATCCTACAAAACATAACACATGCCGTGTATGTATGGATGCATGATATGCTTATGTAATGACTGCTATGGAGACTTAGATTGTTTCAGAGAAAGTCAAGTGATCATTATCTGACTTCACAGCATCCGAATTTACAAGATATCTAAATTCTTCTCCTTCAGAATTTACAAGAGTTAATGCCCCTCCCATAAGGACTTTCTTGACAACATAAGGGCCTTCATAGTGCGGGGTAAACTTACCTCCTGGATGAGCAGCATTTGGCAGAGTCTTCTTCACCACCAGGTCCTCCACCTCAAAACTTATGGGTTTAACTTTTCGATTAAATGACTTGGCCACCCTCCTCTAGTAACTCTAGCCTTGACAAATTACTCTAAGACGCTTCTCGTCTATTAGATTTAGCTGGTCATATCTGTGTTTGACTCACTCTTCCTCGGGGAGTTTAGCTTCTGACAGTATTCTCTAAGATGGAATCTCAATCTCTACAAGTAGGACAGCTTCCATTTTTTTGTACTAGAGCATAAGGAGTTGCCCCTGTAGAGGTCCTAATTGAAGTTCGATATGCCATTAAGGCAAATGGTAGCCTCTTATGCTAGTCCTTGTAATTTTCGGCAGTCTTAGCCAAAATCTTTTTGATGTTTTTGTTTGCCGCTTTCATTGCTCCATTCATTTGTGGGAGACAAGGGGAAGAATTAAGATGTTGAACATTGAACTGCTCCAGCAGATCATCGAAAATCTTGTTGTTTAAATTGGACCCATTGTCTGTGATGATCGCTCGTGAGGTACTATATCGAGAAATTATATCTCTCTTGATATTCTTGCCACACTCTATGCAGTGACATTCGTGTAAGAACTGGCTTCTATCCATTTCGTGAAATAATCAATTGCAACCAGAATGAAGCAATGACCATTCGAAGCTGCTGGATTGATAGGCCATATCATGTCTATTCCCTACATAGAAAAAGGCCAAGCTTCAGACATTTGATGAAGTTCATTCGGGGGCGCATTAATCTTGTCGTCGTATACTTGGCATTGGTGGCATGACCTGACATGTTGACTACAATCTGATTCAAGGATCATCCAATAATAATCAAGCCGCACAATCTTTCTAGCGAGGAGATGGCAATTCATGTATGGCCTGCATATACCTTCATGTATTTCCTTCACGAGAGTATTTGCTTTTTTTAGCATTTACGCACCTCATCAGAATGGAGTCAAATGACCTTTTGTACAAAGTTTGTCCACTGAGGAAGAATTTGCTAGCCACCTTGGCTATATATCTTATGTCTGCTGCTTGACATCCTTTAGGAAACTCTCTTTTCAAGAGATAATTCTTGATATCATGGTGCCACGGCTGTCCATCAAATTCTTCTTTGACCATCATACAATAAGCCGATTTTCTAATTATACCTATCTTTAGTAGCTCTACTTCTAATCCATCAGTTATTTGCAGCGTGGAGGCTAGCGTGGCCAATGCGCTGCGACTGATTTTGCGCTCTTGGCATTTATTCAAATGAAACTTCTTCGAATTTAAGCGTTAACTCTTCCAAATACTCATGATAAGGGTGAGTTTTGCGTCCTTTCTTTTACACTCTCCTTGTATCTGAAAAATAATGAGCATAGAATCTCCATAAACCTGCAGCTTGGGTACCTCCATGGAGATGGCCAATTGTAGGCTTAGAATGCATGCCTCATATTTTGAAATATTGTTGGTGTAAGGGAAAGTCAGTTTTGCTGTAACAAGATAATGTTGACCATGAGGAGATATTAGCACTGCCCCTGTGCTAGCTCCCGATAGATTAACGGCACCATCAAAATACTTGACACACTTGCCTTCTGTCAGATTCAAAACTTGATCTTCTACTTTTGTCTGTTCAGAAGATGTGCGACTTTGAGCGTTCTTTGCCAACATATCAGCTATGGCTCTACTCTTCATAGACTTTTGTAGAGAGCTCTTGATATCAAATTCAGACAATATCACTTGCCATTTTGTCAATTTCCCTATCAAGGCATGCTTCTCCAAGAGATATTTGATAGGATTATTTTCTGTCACCAGATGAATATGGTGGTGTAGAGTATACCGTCTCAATCTGCGAAGCACCCATATTGTTGCTATACAAGCCGTCTCAACAGGCACATAATTTGCTTCAGACGAGGTGAATTTCTTACTCAAATAGTAAATGACTCTTTCCTTACCATCCAGAGAACTTGTTTGAGCAAGTAAGGCTCTCAAAGACTCTTCGTGTATAGTCAAATACAAGGTTAATGGGTGACCTGGGATGGGTGGCACAAGTATTAGTGAAGTGGCTAGATATGTTTTGATCTTTTGAAAGTCCTAATTGCATTCTGTATCTCAAGTCACTTTCGCACCTTTCTCGAGTAATTTGAAAATCGATTTAGCCATATCTGATAATTGATTGATGAATCTGGTGATGTAGTTTGGTCTCCCCAAAAGACTTCTTACTTCTTTCACCATTGAAAGAGTTGCCAAGTCACAAATAGTTTAGATTTTTGAAGCATCAATTTCAATGCCCCTGCTACTGACATGAATCTGAGAATTTTTCCAGGTTTTTCCACGAACACACATTTGTTAGGGTTCAGCCTCAACTTATATTTTCGAAGTCGCTCAAATAGCTTCCTGAGCACTTAAATGTGGTCTTGTCCTTTCTTGGACTTGGCGATCATGTTATCGACATATACCTCGATCTCCTTATGGATCATGTCTTGAAATAGGGTGACCATCGCCTTCTAATAAGTTGCCCCAGCATTCGTTCCAAAGGGCATAACCTTACAACAAAAATTTCCCCAAAGGGTAGTAAATGTACTTTTCAGCTTGCCCTCCTATTTCATGAGGATCTAGTTATATCCCAAGAATCCATCCATAAATGAGAATAATTCATATCCTGTCATGCTATCTACTAGCACATCAATGTGGGGAAGTGGAAAATCATCCTTTGGGCTTGCTCTATTCAAGTTCTGATAATCCACATAGATCCGGACTTTGCCATCTTTTTTCATGACGGAGACTATGTTTGCAATCCAATCTCAGTAAGGGATAGTTTCAATAAAGCCCGCTTTAAGACGGAGACTATGTTTGCAATCCTTTGGTCACAGGTACGGTTTATTTGGGTGACCAAACTGCCCATGCTTTGTTTGATCTTGGCACATCACACTTGTTTGTGTTTGCTCGCTTTGTTGATTTGGTTAATATGGAGTTGAAACCATTGAGTGTGATTCTATATGTTGCAACCCCATTGAAGGATAATGTGTTGGTTTCGTTAGGCTGTGCTGACTGTAGAATTGTAATTGGTGCTAGTAAAGAGAATATCGACTTGGCTGTGTTGCCCATGTATGACTTCGATGTGATCATAGGAATGGACTGGTTAGGTAAGCAAAGGGCGGTAGTTAATTGTGGTAGTAGGATAATCCGTTTCTATCCGAAAGGTTGTCCTAGTTTTGAATTTGTGGGAAGTCGATGAGGAACCTCGAATCCTTTAGTCTCATCCCTTGAAGCAACAAAGTTGATGACTGAAGGATGTCAGACGTACATAGTCGCAGTTATGGACACGACTACCGAGGAGCCTAAACTATAAAGTATTCGGCTAGTGCGTGAGTTTCCTGACATTTTTTCCCAAGAGTTACCAGGGTTGCCACTAGAGCGAGAAATCGAATTTATGATTGAGTTAGCTCCCGGAACGGAGCTAATCTCGAAGGCACCCTATAGAATGTCCTTATCGGAATTGAAAGAGTTAAAGGTACAAATGCAAGAATTACTAGATAAGGGATTTATTCGCCTAAGTGCTTCACCGTGGGGAGCGCCAGTGTTGTTTGTGAAGAAAAAAGATGGATCCTTGCATTTATGCATTGACTACAAATAATTGAATCAAGTAATTGTAAAGAATAAATACCCACTGCCGAGGATTGATGACTTATTTGACCAATTGCAAGGAGCTGCGGTATTCTCAAAAATTGACTTAAGGATCGGGTATCATCAGTTGTTAATTAAGAAGGAAGACATACCAAAGACCACTTTTAGGACAAGGCATGGTCATTACGAATTTACCGTGGTGCCTTTTGGACTGACCAATGCTCCAGTCGCATTCATGGTCTTGATGCATCGGGTGTTCAATGAATTCTTGGATAGATTTATTATAGTCTTTATTGACGACATCCTAATTTGCTCAAAGAGCAACGAAAAATACAAAGAGCATCTGAGGATTGTCTTGCAGACCCTGAGGGAGCACTCGTTTTATGCTAAGTTTAGCAAATGCGAGTTCTGGCTGAATAAAGTGGCATTTCTTGGCCATGTGGTATCTGGAGAAGGGATTATTGTGGATCCTACGAAAATCGAAGCCGTTATGAATTGGCCTAGGCCTACTTTGGTCACGGAAGTCCAAAGTTTCTTAGGATTGGCAAGATATTACAAACACTTTTAGAGAAGTTTTCATACATAGCTATTCTACTAACGAGATGGACTAAGAAAGAAACTAAGTTCGAGTGGACATACAAGTGTGAAAGGAGTTTTCAAGAGCTGAAGCATCGGTTAATGACCGCACTGGTATTGACGATCCCATCAGGACTTGGAGGTTATGAGATATACAGCGATGCTTCGCTAAAAGGACTAGGATTGTGCTAATGCAACATGGAAGAATGGTTGTTTACGCGTCCCGACAACTGAGACCGCATTAGATGAACTATCCGACTCACGATTTGGAATTGACATCAATCATCTTTGCTCTGAAGATTTGGAGACATTATTTGTATGGTGAGAAGTTTCAAATTTATAAAGATCACCAGTGCCTAAAGTATCTATTTTCTCATAAGGAACTGAACATGAGATAACGTCGATGGATAGAGCCGCTTAAGGATTATGATTGCGACATATTATATCATCCTAGGAAAGTGAATCGAGTTGCGGATGCGCTCAGTCGAAAGTTTAGTATTGCCTGTCTACTGGTGAAAGGATGGTCGTTATCTATTTTCTCATAAGGAACTGAACATGAGATAACGTTGATGGATAGAGCCGCTTAAGGATTATGATTGCGACATATTATATCATCCTAGGAAAGCGAATCAAGTTGCGGATGCGCTCAGTCGAAAGTCTAGTATTGCCTGTCTACTGGTGAAAGGATTGTTGTTATTTGAAAATTTGAGGGATTATGAATTCTGATTGGAAGTCTGTCAGTTATCTAGTTTGATGGTCGCACTAAGAATAGAACCTGAGATCCAAAAAAAGATAAAAGCCTTGCAGCCGACAAACCCAGAAATTCAGAAAATCCTAGAGATGGAGGCTACGAAGAGGAAATCAGAGTTTCAAGTGTTAGAAGATGGAATTTTGAAATTTCGAGGGCGTCTATGCGTACCAAAGGACGAAGAGCTTAAAGGAATGATTTTATCGAAGGCCCACATAAGCAATTATAGTATCCACCCAGGTAACACGAAAATGTATCAGAACTTGCGTCAACATTATTGGTGGAACGGGATGAAAGTAGATGTAGCGAAGTATGTGGTGAAGTGTTTGACATGCCAGCAAGTGAAGGCATAACACTGTAAGCCTGGTGGATTGTTACAGCCATTAGAGATTCATGGATGGAAATAGGAACACGTGACTATGGACTTTGTCATGAGGCTACCAAGAAGCCAGAGAGGTCATGATTCTATTTGGGTAGTCATGGACCAATTAACCAAGTTTGCACATTTTATTCCTATGCGAAAAGACTTCGCAATGAATAGATATGCCGAATTGTATATGCGGCAAATAGTAAGGCTACATGGAGTACCCGTGACGATCACATCGGACAGAGATCCCAAGTTTATAGCGAACTTCTGGAAGAATCTTCAAGATGCCATGGGAACTCGACTACAATTTAGTGCGGTATACCATCCACAGACGGATAGATAATCGGAGAGGACAATTCAGATGCTCGAGGATATGTTACGAGCGTGTGTTATAAACTTCAAAGGTGGATGGGAGGATCAGCTTCATTTGGTGGAGTTCGCATATAATAACAGTTATCAACAGAGTATTCGAATGGCACCTTTTGAGGCACTCTATCGAAGGGCTTGTAGGACCCCGATTTGCTGGGACGAAGTTGGAGAAAGAAGTATTACAGGCCCAGAGTTGGTAGAGCAGTCGGTGGAAGCGGTGAAGATAATCCGGGATATGCTAAAAACAACACAAAGTCGTTAGAAAAGTTATGTGGATAAACGGTGTAAGCCTTTGAAGTTTCAAGTAGGCGATCATGTTTTCCTTAAGGTGTCGCCAATAAGAGAGTTATCTCGATTTGGAAAGAAAGTAAAACTGAGTTCAAGGTACGTAGGACCTTTTGAGATTTTGGAACGAATTGGGACCTTAGCCTATAGGCTTGTCTTGCCCCCTAACTTGTTGTAAGTACACAACGTCTTTCATGTATCAATGCTACGGAAGTACGAGCCAGACCCAATGCACGTACTGGATCACGAGGTTATCGAAGTGGATGACAGAGTATCCTACGTAGAAAAGCCAGTCAGGATCGAAGATCGAAAGGAGTAGGTTCTGAGGAATAAGACGATTCCATTGGTCAAAGTTGTTTGGGAACACCATGAAACCGAAGGAGCTACATGGGAAAGCGAGAAAACGATGAGGCGTCAATACCCCCATTTGTTTAAGTAATCGATTTATTGTACATTTCGAGGACGAAATTTTTGTAAGTGAGAAAGAGTTATGACATTCTGATTTTCCTGTCATTTCGAAACTTATTAATGAGAATATATCTAACGATGTATTTCAGTCGTATCTCGCTCGGATCTGATCAATCTCGAGTTAACTGACCAAAAGGGGAAGGCTAACATGAGACAAGGTACGTGAACCTAGGGAACTCGAATAGAAAATGACACTTTGACCATAAGGATTGTCGAGGGGATATTTAGAGCCATGAAAGGCTGATCTAAGAACGATTAAGGAATGCATTGCTAGCGTTATACGATTGGAGCGCGGGTGATGTCGCTTAACCAATGTATAATTTGTAAAATTTTCCTAAATCGAACGATGACAATCGAGACCGTCGAAACTAGTAATAGACCCTCGTAATTACATGACAACCAAAATCGCCATGAGTTGACGAGCCCTAAATGTGATATGAATCATAGAGTCGATACGCGTAACGTTTACAAAAGTCGTCCGTCAGTTCGAGATAGGCTGGGATTACATCTGACAGAGAAATGATTCAGAGACGAGTCTTGAAATTAGAAAATAGAAAATCAAGAATTTCAACATTATAATTTGATTGACCGTCTTCTCTTCGAAGAAAATTGAAATTAGAAAAACGATATTTCGGACGTCGAGGGTAAAATTACCATTTTATCCCTCAAGTCTTGGCCTTGCTTTAATAAAAAGATTAGGGCATTTTGGTCATTGATCACACCCTATAGGCTACCGAAAATCAAGAAAAATAACAACCCTTGGATGAAGACTTGATTGACATGAAGACAAATGTCACTAGATGCTCAATTGGCATTAAATGTCCAACTTTTAACCTATCATTCTTCATGGTTGACCCTCAAATTTGTGCATATACCCCTCTTATTCCCTCATTCTGCCGAGAACCTCATCACCATAGCCATTGCCGAGAGCAGCACCCGCCCGACCAGACTTTGCCGCCGCCTTCGCTGCTGTCGACTGCCGTCTCCGGTGACCTCCAGCGACTGAACTGACCACTAGTGTCTTCCTCATCCTCTTGCCGATAATCTCCAATTTGAATCACAGCATTTGACCCACTGAGGAGCTCCGATCAGCCATTCTCCCAAAAGTCGACGAAAACAGTCACAACTGGAGGTAAGCTGCTGTTTAGACTCCGTAAGACCTCAAATTGTTTGAATCTTTCAGTCAAATTTTGTGGACATTAAGGGCACATGTATATTGAGTTGTGGTAAAAATATAGGTTGAATTTTATGGAGATTTGATGATGAAATGGTGTCACTTTTGATGGATAGAAACTGACCGGCAGTAGGCGTGTGAGAATCAGTATTGTTCGAGCACTTCCAGTCGTCGCCTTGGCTTCAAACTTTCGATGAGGCTCTCTAACACCTAGAACCTTATTTTAGCAAGTATTTTAGTGGATAATTTGAGGATTTATGGTAGCTTATAGGCTGATTGAGTGAGATATGCACATAACGGAGAATGCCCCTATTTCGATTCTATGCATACCGAAACCTTGGGGTCTGTACGTGATGGAATTGAGCTCCAATTTCATTGTTGAGGCTCATGAGGATGTCAATTGATATGTCAATGAGGTGTGAGTTTAGTGAATTGACGAATTGGACGAGAAAATTAACGAATTGGATGAATTTCCTTAGGTTGCACGGCTGACTTATTCTTGGACTATTAGAACCGAACCATTGGTGTGCTTGGAAGGAGATTTTTGCTGAATTAAGTTTGAGGTAAGGATTTATATACCTTGGCTAAGAGGATTGGACTCGATTGAGTGAATTGAGTGTGAATTAGGTTGGTTCTCGTGAATTATGGTGTGAATGTCCATTGTGTGTCCTCAAGAGGTGCAGATGTCTTAAATGCTTGTTGAATGCTTGCATCATGAATTGATTACCACATTTGAGTATTGAATTTAATTATCTCGCATGTCATAGATGTGTTGCTCGTTGCATGAGTTTGCACTTGACCATGAGGTTCTAAATTGAAACGAGTATTTAGCATGTTTGAGAAACTTGTGACACCTTGAGACGTTGAGACGCGGGGTTGTGTTGAATTGTACCCTGATGTGTTGAGACGCGGGGTTGAAATGGCCAATGTCTTGATGCATTGAGACGCGGGACGGAATTTGATATGTGTCGACACAGGTCAGGAATGAAATTGAAAACCTGATACGTTTACACGAGTTTGTCAATGGGATGGTCTGAGGCGTAATTACGCAGATCAAGCCTAAGACGTTCTAAACGCGGTCGTGAAACAATGGTGGCTTGGAAGGGTTGAAGGTGTAACTTGTTTTGGCTATGCGTACTTAATTTGAACGACGTGATATGATGCCATGATTATATGCTTGACGCTCGTTCGTGTCCTTATGCTATTTAATGACTGTTAAATGCTTCATGTGGCCAGTTGTGCATTTTGTTCTTGATTTCATTCACTTGAGTGTACGGTCAGCTTAACCTAGGGTTAGGACCTGTCTTATTGAGATGTAAATCCCACCCTGTTGCGAGATCATATTTTCAGATCCTAGACCATGAGAATGTTGCCGATTAGACTAAGTGACCCGAAGGAGATGTCCATGTATTTTGAGGAGTTCCCGAACGGACGGGAAACTGTGTACGTTAGGAAGTGTACTGTAGTCTGGGTCGATGAGAGTGGAAAGAGCTGGAAGCCTCATAGGTTCAAGGCTTGGTTTCGGAGGGTAGGGGAGGTTACTACTAGACCACTAAAGTCCTCTGAGGTACCCCGTGGGGTTATCCCTAATTGGTCTCATCCCACTTAGGATTCTGTGTAGGTCGAGAGATCGGTAGTTTGTTCGAGGAACACACCCGAGAAGACCCCAACCCCAGAAGACACCGACGAGGTCATTGAGATCTAAACCTCCGGGGACGACCTGATGGAGCAGTCAGCAGATGAGACGATGGAGGATACCGTAAAGGTACGCTCGGAGGCTTTCTCGGAGTACGAGCCTACCAAGGATGCCGAGGAGATTGACGACTCCAGCAGCTTGACCTAGGAGTTTTCGTTTTTTGGATTGTTATTTTGCTGTCGACCTCGATGGTCCATTTTCTTTTAGAGGTGTGAATGGTTGTCTTTTGAGTTGGTCCAATTACCTCTACTGATTAGCAGGATTAGTCTACCAGAGCTTTTGTAAGAACTCGTGGGAAGTTATGTATAAATGTATTTATGGTGTTCTTGCTATCCAAGTCCCCGCTAATGCTTGTACGGAGGAATTTATGTTATCGCTTCTGCAAGCGAATGATTTGATTTTATGCATCTCTCGATAATTGAATCTTGGAACTCGAGAGTACGCTTACAGGGTGTCGCACGCTCGTGCCCGGGGTGCGGGGCGTAACATTGACCAACCAATTCCACCTTGCTCCAGCGACCGTTGACGACGCCACTAGTCCTGATCGACGCATCTTTTCTTGAAGATCAGAACACCTACCATAGATTTGTTGATTATGGTCGATTGAGCCTTGAATTTAGCCCTTAAAGTTCAGGCAGTTACTATTTATCTGCGTGAGCTTTTAGAAAAGAAGACGACAATGTAGCAGACCGGTTCGACCGGTCAGAACCGGTTCTAATTTGATTTTCCAAAATTAACCCTAATTCGCAGGGAATTTTTGCAAATTAAACCTCAAAATCGAACTTAGGACATGATTATTATCCAAAAATGTGATTTTGCCCAAAAGTTCAGGTCAATTTCTATAAAAGCCCTAAATTTGTCCTTAATTGTAATTTTTGAAATTACGAAATTGAAGGTTCAAACGATCAAATTGGACCAAACCACTTATGCCAATCGACTCAGAATGAAGAAATACATTGGGCAGTGGCTTCAATTGGTAAATGTAGCCCCTGAATTGAAAGTAATTTCAATTATACCCAAATTCAAGGAGTAAATTGCAATAAAGTATGCAATTTTGCCCAATTCATGCAATTGAGCAATTTGTGCAAATGATTGGGTTAAATTACAGTGAAGGATAATTAGATTAAATGTCAAGACCTAAAAATATCAAAATTACAAATTAAAAGACTTAATTGATATTTTTTTATGAGGTCAAGAATACAAGGGATTAAAAGAAAAATATTGAATATTTTTCCATATTTGTGTGACCTCAAATGTTATTTTCTTGAATTTTTGGATATTTTCTTATTTTCTAAAAATACCAAAAAATGTGAAAAATATATAAAAAATTATTTTTTGGTCAAAAATGGTTCCTTGGGCATGGCCAAGGCCACCAAAGTTGATTTTGCAAGTTTTTTTTGACTTTTTATGGATTTTTTTTATGATTTTTCAAAATAAGACTGAAAAAGATTGATAAAAAATCAAGTGTCAACAAGGCTATGATGGCCATGCTCGGGTCTGGTCGTGTAAACAAGGCGATCTCCATACCGCTTAAAGTGAATGTCCCTCGATCTGAGAAATTCAATGGCTCGAGGAATGCCAAGGATGTGGATAACTTTCTTTGGGTGGAGAATCGATACTTAGAAACCCAAGGAGCTCGAAGATGACAAGATGAGTGTGAACACCGTACCCTTGTATTTGGAAAATGCATTGCTATGGTGATGCACCAGGAGCAACGATAATGCCAACCATATCAAGACATGGAAGGCATCTGAGGCTGAGTTTCAAAAGCAATTCTTTCCTCCTATGCGGAGGACGTTGCTTGAAATGAGATACGACACCTTGAACAAAATAGCGCTCAACAAAGGCTATGAATGCAAAGAGTTCAACAGAGCCTGTGAACACAAAATGGTTCAATAGAGACTCTGAACGCAAAAAGTTCGATAGTGGCTGTAAATGCAAAGAGTTCAATAGAGGTTGTCGACACAAAGAGTTTAACAGAGACTCTGAACAGAAAAAAAAAAAAAGGTCGGTAGAGGCTCTGAATGAAAATAGAGTCTTTGAACACAAAAGATTCAATAGAGGCTCTGCATGCGAAGGAAATGAGTCTACATAAGCTTGGTGTGCAAAGGAAATGATTCTATAGAGGCTCTGTGTGCGAAAGGCATGAGTCAATAGAGGCTCTGTGTACAAAAAGAATGAACCAACACAGGCTCTGCGTGTGAAAGAAACTCAAAACCACTTGAATTGATTCATTGTGATGTATGTGAATTGAAATTCATACAAATAAGAGACGGTAATAAATATTTTATTACCTTTATCTATGATAGCACTAAATAATGCTACGTGCATTTACTTAAAAGCAAAGATAAAGTCTTAAGAGAAATTTGTTCTCTATAAAAATGAAGATTGAGAAGTGATCGAGGCAATGAGAAGCACCAATTGGTGAATTCTGTGCACAACATGAAATTATACAAGAAAATATTGAAGATTGTTCAAGGAAATGAAATCGGCACTTTACATATCTATGTATTGTGATTGCCAAGTGGCAATAGCCATTGCAAAGGGTAAAACTTTCAATAGCGGAAAGAGACGTGTCCGCTTGAGGTGTGATATGATAAAACAATTGCTTGAAAATGGAATTATGTCCATTGATAATATATTTAGCCGATTCTCTAACTATTCCTGAAGGAAAATGGGACTTAGCCAGTTGAAGAAAATCAACGGCAATAGTAACCCAGCCTATGTGATTGGCGATTTCATGAATTAGGATGATAACAAGTCATTAGTTGATCTTGTGAAGCATTATAAAACATATTCCCTTCCTAAAGTGAGAATAATGCAATACCTCAAAAGAAAGAGGATAAAACCTCTTATGAGTTATGGAAAGGTAGAAGACCATTCTACAAATATTTACGAGTGTGGAGGTGTCTTGCAAAAGTGGTTGTTCCAAAATCTACCAGTGGATATGTATTCGTACTAGCATATGCAGTTATATTTTTGAAAATCCTGTAAACAAACTATTATAGCTAGATTCACAATAGAATCCGGAGTAATAGTTGTGGACAAATGTGGTGAAGAGGTTGAATGTCAAAAACCTGTGCCGCCAATCTGTAGACATTGTGATAATCAATATGCGATTAGAAGAGCACATAGTAACATGTATAATGGCAAGTCTAGACATACACGTCATAGACATAATACCATTTAAACAACTATTCACAACTGGAATTATCTCTATTGACCACGTAAAGACATAGGATAATATTACGGATCCGCTAACTAAAGGGCTAAATAGAGAATTAGTTGAAAAATCGACTATAGGAATTGGACCGAAGCCCATGACAGGAAAGTTTGTATAATGGTAAACCCAACCTAGCCAACTGGAGATCCTACGATCTAGGTTTAAAAGGGACAACCTAAATATACGAACTTAAGATATCACTATAGTGGGTCTATCTCTTAAACGATTCCTATAAAAGAAACAATGATTTGATATCCTCCTAAGTATGTGGAGTAAACAAATTACTACGGGGGTTTATTAGGAAAAAGGCTAGCAATTATTTCTTTAATGATCCTTAAGAGGAGTAAATCAATTATTCAAGATTAAGTGATCACCTATGTGAGAGAGAAGAGGAGCCGCTTTGAAGGAGAATTTTCAAGGCTAAATTCTCCAAAAACTCTCGCAGAACTAGGACGATGTTTAGGGCAAAAACGAACATACCCATGAGAACTGAACAAACGTATAGATGATTCCTGTGTGAAGTGTATGGGTCATAAGAAAGCAGGACAGTTCAAAGACATCATGTCTACTGGATAGTTGATAAATTAAATATACTTTCACAAGAGAAGGTTCAAAGGGTGACACCTACATTTCTTATGCAGGTTTCATTTGTTGAACACTATCACAGAGTGAAAACCAAAATAATTTTCATTCATGTGGAGGATTGTTGGAAAATATAAGATATTTTGATGGGTGGGTAAATGAGAAATTATTTCTCAAAGAATGCTATTGAGTTGGGAGTGGGAAGTAAAAGTATGCTAGCCCCACATTAGAAAGAAAAAAGGCTTGTGAGTACTTTATATAGAGTTACACTCATTTAGAGTGGTAACTTTAATAACACATGCGCTATGCCTCGTGCGCTCGTGCAAGGGAGTGCAAATCTCAAACCTCAAGGAAGGCTCGACAAGTTGAAACATAAACGCGAGCGTACGACCTGCGTACGCGAATGCAATACCAAAAAGTGGGCCTCGCGACAAGCCTAATTTTGCCTTATGTTTTAATTTTTTCCAATTCAAACTATTACAAATTCTATGTAACAATTGTTATATTAATTAACAGCATATAAATGGCATAACTAAGTAACGTCTATTATGATTATGTGATTACAGAATTAAATGCATAACAGCTCTGTTGCCATTACAAAGCATAATGGTTTTATCGTTATGGCTCTACTGCCGTTACAAAAGAATAATGGTTCTACCGTTATGGCTCTACTGCTGTTATAGAAGCTTAATGGTTCTGCTGTTACATAATTAAAGTTATAACAACAAATTTATTTAGCCGTTACTTTCTATTTTCGAAATGCCCCTACTTACCCTATAAATAGGCGACTTCCCATTTTGTTTCAAAAAAGACAGAAACACTAGTATGAAAAACCACTTTTCTCTTTTTCAATTCTCTGCATTTGCATTATTTTCGATAGTGTTCACGATTTGTTTAAGTTTGCCGAAAGTTTTTGGAGTGCTGTGCTTACCTCTACTGCTGTCAACCGTTGTATCCTGGGAGATAGACGTTCGCGAAATCTTAAAGCACGTACGAGAGAGGACAAGTTTATTTTAAGGAAACTGTGTCGAACTTAGGCCTCGGTATCTGTATCAATTCCATTTCTTTCAATATTGTTGCAGTTTTGTTCAACATTTGTGCTTCCGCCGATTGTGCTTTCGTCAACTCAATTTTTGTGCTTTTACCAAATTAACTTTTGTGCTTTTGCCAATTGAATATATTTATAGATTCGATGTTTAAGGCAGTTTGCCTACATTTACTATTGCCATTCGAATTTGAATACCCTCTAATATTGTAAGATAGTGTTGTTATTTCTAACATCATTTTTTCCAACAATCTTAAAACAATAAGATTGCGAAGCTAAAGTTGAGAACAGAATGAGGAGTTTCCAAGAACAGGTTTCAAGGAAAAAGCTTCGACTGTGGCAAGATGATTCATAGTTCCGTGGATTGCATATTTCCAAAGATGAAGAAAATTTATGAGACATATATGATGAAATACATAATTCGAGACGCATCTAATATAAACATCCCTGTCATTTTAATGTTTATTCCTCTGTTATTTTAGATCTGTCATTGTATATGTTATATTTCTCTAACACTACCTTAATACCATACTCACCCCTAATCCGATAGTAACCTGGCAAGTGGCAACCAGGCTATGGACATGGATTATATGGACAATGAAAATATAGTATTCTGAATTATGTTGCAACTTTAGACTAAGGAAGATGAGATCTGAGTATTTGTTACTTAATTCATACCTGCATCTTTGAGAATACACAATCTTTCTTTCTGCGATGATAGCGTTTTGGGGAGTTAGTCAATGGCCTTAACAAAAGAATTTCAGCATATACAAAAGTCCTAATGATCTTACTAAAATCTCAAGGATGCTGGGTTATGGTCCTACGGACAAGAATGGTTCTCCGGATTAGGCGCATTGGTGCACATTTAATTGGTTCATTATATTATCAAGTGAAGATAATTTCATATTTAAATTTAAGTCATCCAACGGGATTTTCCCCCTTATTCCTTCTCTGTAGTTTTAGTCAGTTTTGGCCATTCACCTTCTACTGATGCCACCAAGCAAATGCATAACCGCCCCTTACTGAACTACGTGTCCTCTAGTTTGTCCAGTATCGTCAAAGTTCATTCAACCTTATTGATGTATTCATGTTCTCTAGGCTGTTCACTTTTTATTGGTCCATCCAAACCATTTTGGCATTCACACATCCTTTAGTTCGTTTGCCATCCATAACATCCTTAGGGAAAAAATCAAAAAAATCCTAAACTTATTACATTGATGTCACTTCAGTTCTAATTTTTTTTCTTGGTGCATATTCAGTTCTAAATCTTTTACTTTAGTGCTAATTCAGTCCTAGACCTTATTACATTAGTAACAATTTAGTCCTAAACCTTTTTTATTTTTGTTGATTGAGTTAATCCAGCCAATTTTGGCTTAAAAATTCGGTGATGTGGACGTCAGTTGTTCTACGTGGCACGGTTGGCGCTAATGTTGATATTTTTTTTTGATATTTTTGATATTTGTTAATGACGTATTTCATGTCCAATAGCTTATTTGCCTTTAATCAAGCAAAGGTCATTTTACACTTTTAGATGTCAAGTAGTATCTTTTGCACGATCGATTAACTATGTTCATATATTGAGAATGTCTACACATCCTCAAAAGCCATTTTGATTTTTCCTATCGAATATCATGATTGATCTTAAGCACTTTATAAGCTACATAAGCTATTCAATTCTCATTTTTATTATTGTCTTTTTTTTCCCTGCGTGTCCCTTTTTAAATAAGGAATTCTAGGTAAGTTATTTTCAAATAGGTACGACTTTCTTTTTCATTCTTCTAATTTTGTAAATTGTTATTTTATAATTAATAAAGAATCTTATGACGTTGTCAAATGCTTAAGTTACTTTAATGTTGAGTCAAAATGATTTACTCCCTGTTGCTTCATAGTTAAAACAACCCAAACTATAAGTTATTCTAGATTGCATTTTAAGCTTCAAGTCCATATTTTGTTTGTTTGTTTTTTTTTTTTTTTGGTCGGAACCCAAGCGATTGAATGCGTGCACTTTTGCTTTGGTTTTAGTTATCTATGCAATATCGAAATTTGGAAAAATAAAGATTTGGCGAACTGTTGGAAATCGTTTCGCTAATTTTAAGACACATTGTTACAATTTACCAGGTTGAAAAGGATGATGACTAGGCAATCTCCAAAAACGAAATTGCACCGAGGAGTCTATTTCGTTCAATAGTTTAGGGTGATATATATGGGGAACTAATTTTAAAGGATAACTGCAAGTTTTAAAACGTTTCGCGAAGGTGCACTTGAATTCCAAAATTTTAAAAAAGTATAATCAAGTTCTAAAACTTGTGTCAAAAGTACAATCCAGTCCTAAAATTTTTAAAAGTTGCAATCGAGTCCTAAAACATGTCATAAAAATGCAATCGGGTCTTAAAGCTTTCAGAACGTGCAATCACAAATATTTGATTTCACTTTTTTAAAGTTTTATTTTTCAAGTGTACTTTGTGACAACTTTTAGGATTTAATTATACTTTTTGAAAGTTATAAAAGTCAATTGCACTTGTAATACAAGTTTTAGGATTTCTAATTCACTTATTCCTAATTTGAAAGGGACGGAAATAACAATTGGGTTCACGTTATCTACATCCAGTGGATAGGTTCCTCTTGTCATTAAAAAAAAAAGATTCATTTAATTCTCGGAAGTTCAGATAAGTCTTGGACCGGTTGCGTGGAATCCATAACAGGGCAAATTTGCATAGAAGACGGCCGCACTAATTGAGGTATAGATATTATCTGCCAACTACGCCAAGAGCACCTCCAACTATTTTACGTTATCATCTCAGGACGAGTAATCGTTCTTTCCTGCGGAAGACAGATAAAATTGAGGAACCGCTGTTTTGTACGATGCAATTATGCAGACAAGTGTTGGAATGCCAGGCACATACACAGAAAACAAAACAATTTAATGCCTTGGAGGCGATACCATCTCGCACGTTCCCGCCGGAAAAAGAGAAAAGCCGTCCCACAAATTGAGTGGACGGCCTAGGTACCCGGCTGACGGGACCATCGGACGACTGTGAACGGCGCGGCGCTTGAGGCCATCCACGCCGTGAAATCGAACACCGCCAAATTCGGTCGCCCTTTGTAAGTTCCGGGGAGATACAGGGCTTGGGTTCTTCCGTTTAAAGCAATATGTTGAGTCGAATCAGGCTCTGCTTCCGGCTACTAGAGCTGCTGCTTCTGCTGCTGCCAATGATGCTCCAATCGGGTAATAGTTAAGACTCTGCGATCCCTCCAAATTCTTAAAACAATCAACTCAATAGGTCTCCGGGATTTTTCTCCTTTGGCTGTTTTGGCTGCGCACGTTCGCTTACTGCTCAGAATTTTCTATATGATTGACATGCATTTCATTGTTCTACTGGCATTAGTCCTATTTAAGACAGAGGAAAATGTCTCAAACAACCGCATAGATCCATTAAAGCTGTGGCGACTATTCCCCCATGATTCATTCTCAGTACGTAGTGAAGATTGTTGAAGTATCGATCCCTGGACTTGAATCCATCTTACGAAAGAAAAATTAATTAATGTGATGAGGAAGCAAGTTTTATATGGTTGTGCCTCGTACGGTCCTGAAAAAAACGTGCTTACCGTGCTCTATCTTAACTCAGGCATCCATACAATGTTCATGACGGGATTTCGAGTTGTGCCCTTTGATCAGGATCATTACATTTTGGAGTGAGTACTGTTTTCGATGAGGTCCAAGGCAGCGGCAGTCCACCCAAAACCAGTTTTTCCGAGCGCGATCTCTTTGAAGATACCAGCTTAGAAGACTGCAATTAGCAGCAAGGTCCCATCTATATATAATCTGTGTAGTAGTTGGGTTGGCAGCGGTCCTCTCTTATGTATGTAAAACCACAATCCTGTCTCGAATCTCATCGCCCAACCTTAATTCGTACCTGTCCGCTTGGTTTAGCATTGAGGATATCCTGGATGATGATCATCTCTCACATTTGGTTCAGGATTATGTACATCAAGTTAATTAGGATAGTAATTCTTGGTTGGTTACATTTTGACGCCACCATGCTCGAAGAGATTTAAAAAGTATCAAAGAATAGTTAAACCTTTTGCATTTGTACCGAATCAGTCCTCAACATTTTTTCATAGATACCAATTTAGTTTGTCATTGGCCGAAAATTGCTAATGTAACATTGGCCTCCGATGTTGACATGAACAAATTTTTTTATAAGTTCTTAATAATTTTTTTTTATTTTTTTCTGTAATTTTGAATGAGTGGTTGCCCTCGCGAAGGAACGCGGATGCGTGACAATGCCCAATGTGCAATTTTATATTCCCAAACACACCAAGGCAATATACGGCGGATATATCAATAAATTCAATTTCAAATATGAATTATCCAAGATATTCAGAATAGCTGGTCATCCCCAATATCAAGAAGCCAGTGGAAGTGTACCCACTTGTTTCATACATCCATCGTTAGTGCAAGTACATAACTCTTTTCCTCAAACAATAATAAAAATAAGAAAATCTTTGGAATGACAAATGTTGATGTAGCTTTTTTTTTTTTTGGTATTTTATCTCTCCTACATAATGATTACGTGTTTAAAACATGAAAGATAAAACTAAATTAACGTTTTTTTGGTACAAACTTGAATTTGAATACAAATTAAATTACAAATAAGCTAAGTTTTCTTTTAAAGAGGTGAGAAACTAGTCACTGTCGCCGCCTCCATGCCAGCATTGCTAGGAAGTGCCGATGAGGGTGGGATATGGTCGAGGGTCACCAATGCCAGCTCTTAATTAGATTCGGGCAATGGTTTGCATGCCCTCATCTACAATTAACAAGGTCACCGCCCCCATCCTTGCGAGCCTTTCCTGGCTGACGGTGGGGCAACAACATGGCCTAGTACGCATCTATATTTCTGATTTCCATACCTTGTTTCTTTACTTTCTTGTTCATTTTTTTCTTACGTTACATTCTATTTATCTTTAAGAAATGAACTTTTTTTTCTCGAGCTTTTTTTTATGGATTTCTCCTAATTTGTTCACTAATTTCTACATCATTTCGTCCATGTTGCCCATCCACTTTACAGTGCCTATTTCCCAAATTCAAGGCGTGCAAGGACTTCATACTTCAATTATCATTGCCTTTTCTTTTTGGGAGGGAGGGTCTTTTTTTTTGTTTTTTTTTTTGGGGGGGGGGGGGGGGGGGGGGGTTTTTTTTTTTTTTTTTTGAGAGGGAGTGGATGAATTTTTCCGAGGATCTTTTGCCCAAAAAAGTCAATACCTGGATAAAAGGTCAATTTACAAAGGGAAAAAAACAGCATCCTTAAAGTTAAAACCTGTCTATTCATGTCCTATGATAGACATGATTGCAAACCAAAAATAAAAAAGACAGAGACAAACATACAATTTACAGGGAAAACAAAGGAGACGCGGTCAAAGCACAAGATCATGACTATGTACGTGGATGATTACCCATCAGTAATCAGTATAAATGCCAACCAACTTCCAGAGCAGTTTCCATGGCAATGTGCGAAAAACTTGTCCGCAATAACAGATCATTCTTGAAAAAAAAAAAAAAAAGATCATTCTCGTAACGTATATAATTCCGTGCTCATAAACAATCTTCTACGCCTAAAACCCCCAAAAAACTCTCTATCTCTCTCTCTCTCTCTCTATCTCTGCGGAGGGCTCGTTCTGGATAAAAATCGGAGGCGAACACATCAATGGCGAAGGAGATGAAAGACATGCGGAACTGGGGCGAAGTTGCCCCGACCCTTTTGTTAACACGAACGAGATCCTCAAGCTCTCCAAAGTTAGAGACCATTTTTGAAGAGGGGCCCGAACGTTTGCTGGTGATTAGCAACAAGCAGATGGTGTGTCTTTTTCCGGTGCTCGTTTCTTTTGCGTCTTACTTTTTGCTGTATAGAGTTCCTCTGTACTGATCGAGGAGATGTCGAAAGGAAAAAGAAAAAGGAAAGCTCTGACCAGTAGAGAAGGAAAAATTCTAGGATTCACAATGAAAAAATGCCATCAAGATTGCTCTCTCTCTCTCTCTCTCTCTCAATATCATGGACATTACCATCACAAACGATTTACCTGGATGAACAAAAGTCACAGTATTAAATGAAGCAAGCACAGCATCCTAATTAAAAGTAAACTAAGCAGACCCAATGGCGAGGCCGCCAATATTTTAAATTAGAAGTCCAAAACGGCGTTCATGAAGAACACTAAGGTAAGTTGCATTAGAATACCTTCTTTATCTTTTCGTAGATTTTTCTGAAGTGTTCATTAACTCCTGTGTCATTTTATTCCATTTGCTCATCCATTTCTCCAGTGCCTATGTTGCAAATTTAAGGTGTGCAAATGCATGATTGTCCGATTATTATCTCTTTCCTTTATATTAGTGAGCTAATTCAAGTCTTCTCGAGATCTTTTGAATAATCTTTGTAAAAAACGGAAAGTTCCATAGGGCAGATATCGTAGTGGGGCACACTATTAATGGTCTCCCAGAACTGTATCCTTAGACAATGCCTCCTATGTCTCCTATCTATGACAAACATGTTTTTGAATGCCAAAAAGAAAAGGCAAAAAAGATAAATATTCAATTTTGCTAAAAAGAAAAGAACGTGGTCAAAACAGAAAATCATGACTAATTACGTGGATGAGAAATGTTGAAATATGCCAACCAACTTCCAGACCAGCTTCCATGGAACAGCAAACCATTCCATAACTGATAAAACTCTGAGTCCGTCCCCCCTCTCTCTAAAATGCCACCAATAGCAAAGGAGACAAGAAATGTTGAAATATACTCTGACACCGTGTCAGAAAATCTATCAATCTGATAGATGGAGCGGATACCACACATCAACCACATAATCGAGTCTACCGCATCTAAGCCGGATTAAAAATGACAAGTGTATGGACATGCAAAATAACCTGAGGCGAGACCTAACACTTATATCATGTTTGAAAGTCAGTCCGAAAGTTTAAATTGATAAGTAAAGAAGAGATCATATCAATATAAATAGCACATGAACCCCATAGCCAGAAGATGCAGGATATTTCAATAAAAAGCATACGCAACTAGGGTGAAGTTGCATGGACCCTTTTGTAATCGCGTACGAAATCGTCAAGTTCTCCAAAGTGAGAGACCATTATCCAAGAGAGATCTGAAATTTTCTTAATTGTTGGCAATACGAGGGTGGTGTTTCTTTTTCCATTTGCTCGTCTTCTGGGCTTCATACCTTTTGCTATATAGGGTCACTACGTGGGAGACGCCACAAGGAAGAATAAAGGAGAGAGTTTGAGAAGGAACAGAATTGTGGAGAAGAATAGCTCTAGGGTTTATAGCGAACCTCTCTTCCCTAACGCAACAATGCGCGCAAATAACCTGGACATTACCGTCAACAATTTTAATGGCTGGTGTTTAGGGTTATCTTATGTTTATATAGTGTAAAAATGCCAAGCTACTATAAAAGCACGTGTGGGAGTTTATGAGATTATGATTCAAAAAGTGAAAATTGATCGCTGTTGATAGAAAATAAAGTTCTATAAAATTGAGCTGTATATTGTATTGAGGCATAAAGCCATAATAAATAAATACAATGAAAATTGATTTATAAGGAAATAATCCTAGAGAATAAATAACAATAATTCTAGAATATATACAAAATTAATAAAATATTCGAACAATATTCTAACAGCTCTCACTTACATTTGATTCACTTGGTAGGAATCGAAGTATAAAATAGCACGAGTATTTTCAAGAATATGTCGATGCTTACGTTCAGTAATCCCATTTTGAGCTGCGACACTAGGATAAGAGAGGTGCGGCAATGTCCCATCATTGGCTAAGAGAGAACGAAAAGCACCTGAGAGGTATTCCCCTCCAGAATCAGAGCGAAAGACCTTAATGTTCTTATGAAATTGTGTAGATATCATGACAGTGAAAGTATGATAAATGGTAAGAAAATTACTACGGTGAAGCATAAGATAAATCCAGAATAATTGTCGATAAATGATACATAATATTTGAAACCGTTCTTGGATAGAATACGAGCGGGGCCCCATACATCATAATTAACAAGATCAAAAATGCCGGTAGAACTAGAAGTGCTAATAGGAAAAGGTACAGCAGATTGCTTTACTAAAGTACAATTAGAGCATGGAGGTAGAACATTAGAGGAAATTGGACCAAGAACCCCCTATTGATGAAGAACAGAGAGATGAGAAGAGGAAGCATGCCCGAGACACTGATGGTAGCCAACATAGGATAAGAAGAGAAAGTGTATGCGGATGGCAGGTGAAGAGATTGCATAGTGTATATTCCACCATGCCTATTGCCCTTCCTAATCATCCTCACTCTCGAACAATCTTGCATAAAACAAGAGCGATCAATAAAACTCACAATACAACCGGTATCAGTTAGTTGACCAACAGACAAAAAATTAAGTGCCAGAGAAGGGACATGCAACACATCAGGAACACAAAAATTTCGAGGACAGACAATAGTCCCTTGTCAGGTAGCCAAAAGAGGAGAACCATCAGCCATAAAGAATTGCGCTGAAAACTTGAGCTCATAAAGCTTAGTAAGAGAGCCAATAGAAGTACACATGTGTCTAGCAACTCCTAAGTAAAAAATCCATGTAGTAGAAGAACCACCTGATGAGGGAGCAGCAACTACAGAAGAACCAGCAGGAGAAGAACCAGCAGGAGTGATAGTAACTGAAGGGTCCGAATTAGACAATTGAGAGCCAAGTTGAAACTAATTCAAGTAGGCTAGCTGAGCCTCAAGAGCAGCAAAACGCTCATCTACAGAAGGAGAGGCGAGAGAAACATTCTAAATCGAAGCAGGAGCGGGTGGAATCCTAGACGAGCGTTGTGTATCGTGTCGTTTCTTAAAACAACTGGACTCAATATGACCACAACAATGACAATAAGAACATTGAGTAGCCTGATGAGAACCCTGATTTGGAGCATGAAGTGGAGGCATAGATCCAGCAGCAGTCCATGGAGGAGTAGCAAGAATGGCTGTAGGATCAGATACCGCAGAAGATGAGAGAAGACCCAACCGAGTTTCCTCAGATTAAAGCTCATTGACAGCATCAAGGAGATAAGGTGGAGGATTCCTATAAATAATTTGACTACGAGCACCCTCAAAAGAAGGTCGGAGCCTAATAAGAAAAACATAAAGCCGTAGGCAATCCTGAGTCTGCAATCGAAAAGACTGACATATGGTACGACTAGAACATGTGAAACATAAAGTAGGAGACAAAATGCCGAGCTAGCTCTAAAGCGACTTCAAATAATTATAAAACTCACGGATTGATCGAATGCCTTGAGTAACAACAACAATTTCTTAATGTAATTGGTAGACACAGTGTGACATTCTGATTTCCAATCAACTTCTGACTCTGTAATGAGAGGTTTATATATATTAAGCGATGTATTTCAGTTGTATTCCGCTCAAATCTGATTAATTTGAGCAGACTGACCAAAGAGGTAAGGCTAAAGCGAGACAAGGTACGTGGACCTAGGTGACTCGGATAGGAAATGACGCTTTGACCATAAGGATTGTCGAGGGGGTATTTAAAACCATCAAAAGGCCGATCTAAGAACGATCAAGAATTACCATGCGAGTGTCGTATGACTGGAGCGCGGGTGATGCCGCTTAGCCAGCGTAAGATTTGCAAAATTATCCAAAATCAGACTAGGACGATCGAGACCATAGGGACTAGACATAAACCCTCGCAATTACATGACAACCAAGGCCACCATAAATTGATGAGCCCTAAATGTGATGAGAATCACGGGGTCGATGCGCGTGTAGTCTACAAAAGCCGCCCGTCGGTTCGAGATAGGTTGGAATCACGTCTGATAGAAGAAACGATCAAAATCGAGTCCTAAAAAAGTTTGAAATGAAAAATCAAGAATTCCAACTTCATTTGGATTAGCCATCACCCTATCGAGGAAGTCAGAAACGAGAAAAACTACGTTCCGAACGTCGGGGGTAAAAAGACCGTTTTGCCCCTCAAGCTTAGAACTTTATTTTTATAATTGAAGGAAGGGCAAAATGGACATTCTTCACCTCCCCAAGCTGCCGAAAATTCACGGATAAGAGATGGCCATTGGATTTCATGGGATAGAGTAATGGACAAGTGTCACATATCCAAGGGTGGTAGATCATTTCATCAATAAATGACACCTACCAATCACTTCAATTAATCAATTTTTTTAGGGAATAACCAGCTCTCTCTTTCCTCTCTCTCCCACTCTTCATTCGGCCATTTTGCTCCCCCAAAGAACCAACCAAGCTTCTTCTTCTTCTTCTTCTTCTTCTTCTTCTTCTTCTTCAGTTTCTGCCGCTCGCCGACCACCTCGGACGCCGCCGTTCGGTCCGTACGATCGGCACCTCCGGCCACCAGCTTCCTCCGGCCGACCACCACAGCATATATCTACCTCTTGCCGACATCCTTCAACTTGAATCAGGTCATTTGGAGCTATGTGGAATTTGGGGCAAGCATTCTCCCACAGGCCGACAGAATTGGAACTAACCTAAGGTAGGTCTATTCCTCAGTCCATTTGAACGTCGAATTCTTGGAGTTTAAAGGTCAAATTTGGTGGAGACTCAGTAGACATGTGTAGGAACCTATGGTAAAAATTGAGGATTTATTTGATAAGTTTTTGACCATGAAGCACCCATGTTTATCTTGCCCAGAAACTGCCAGAATTTTGAACCTTGGACAACCGGCAACCTTCGGCAACTCTCCGGCAACCACGCGGCTTGAAACTCACGGTGAGACTTCCAAACTCTTAGGTAGACATTATAAGAGGTAGAATGGTGTATGATTGATGGATTTGAGGTAGATTAGTACCGATTGGACCCGGCATGAGTAGAACCGAATGGAACCAGTTCAATGCCGGGCCAAACCGAATCTGTGGATGGCTGAATGTGCTGGATTTGAGTTGTAATTTGGTGTGTATGATGTGAAGAGATGATGAGGAGTATGTTATGGGTGATTTGGATGGATAAATTGAGGAATTGGACTTGGAATTTTGACAAATCGATTGATTATCCTAGGTTGTGCGACAAATCGGCTTTGGACGTGGTTTGGCCGAATCCTAGGAGGTTCAAAGAGAAGTGAATTGTGTTGTTAAGTGAAGGTAAGAAATTCTCTAAACCAAGGCTAGGGGGATTGGACTCGATTGGGTAAGTCGATGGCCGATCGAAAATGGTATGTAGGAAAATCCTCAATGGTAATAGCTTGATATGCTCTTAGATGCTATTGAATGATTACATGACATAACCTATGCTTGAGTCGCTTGTGTGTTTAAGTGTCATTTGAATTGATTCGCATGCCATGGAGTTAGAAATTGTATTAGAATGCACATTAGCGATTGAAATGCGAAACTTTGAATTGAAAAATCAAGTTGTTTGCTATAATGTGGCATGAGTTATGATTGTGGCATTACATGGCAAGGCCCTGAGGCGTATGAGAAGCGGGGCGGAAGGTTGAGACCTTGATGCGACGAGGTCGCGGGTTGGATTATGAAAAGGTGGCGCCCTGATGCGACGAAGTCGCGGGGTTGAGACAGCCACAGTCCTGCTGCGATATAATCGCGGGATAGAACATGAGCTCATAGACGCTGTTTGGGATTAAATCGAGACCTGATACATTTACGCGGGTCATCGACCACGGTCGGATGCGTTTACGCTGGCCGAGCCTGAGACGACTAGTTCGCGGGCTAAAGAAAGAGGCAGGCAAAGGTTGATATATGTGACGAAGTGACAGGCCAAACATACATGTACATTCGTGTGTGATACGAAATAATAAATGCTGCCTATCCTCTGTGTATTGTTGTTTATTGAATTATGAATGTTATACCTGCGTGTGACCATGAGTAGAATAGGTTGAGTGACTCCGCTGCCTGAGTGGACAGTTAACCTGACCTAGGATTAGGTTTTTCTTATTGAGATGTGTATCTCACCTCTTTTAGGGAACCTTACTTTACAGATCCTAGGTAGTAGCGATGTGGCCTATCAGATTTGGGGACTCGAAGGAGATGACGATTTATTTTGATGAGTTCCCGGACAGACAGGGGAACGTCTATGTTAGGAAGTGTACCGTCGTATGAGTCGACGAGGGTAAGCCTGAATGGAAGGCTTACAGATTTGAGGCGTGGTTCAATATGGAAGGAGACACACAGACCGGGCCGCTGAAGCCCAACAAGGTACCATCGGGCGTTATACCCGACTGGTGCCAGACCATAACGGAGTAGGAGCTGTCCGAGGGTTTGGTAATAGGGGGTCTAGGAATGGATCGGAGCGGACACCGACCCTAGAGGATACCGAAGAGCAAGAGCAAGAGGAGGTTATAGTATTGGAGGCGTCCGAGGGTGACTACGCTGAGCCATCGCAGGAGGCGACTATGGAGGACTCAGTTGAGGTTCCGTCCAAGACATTTTCTGAGTATGAGCCTACTGAGGACGCAGAGGACACGGACGACTCCAATAGCTCTTCCTAGACGACTCCAGATGGTGATCCGATCTTTGACTGGCGACCCGACCCCTTCCCTAATGGATTTTTGTGGGTATCTTTTTGGCATGCTTACCCGTCGCCCTAGTATTTAACGGAGTAGTAGTCGTTGACTGTTGGTGCTGATGTATGACTTTATGATGCTATCCAGTCCTGCTTAATCTTATGTATGTATATATAATGTACGGGGAGTTGTTGGGAACCGCTTCCGTGTGTTTAATGTAAATTAGTTTATCTCTCGATCTTTCTTTTTATATAGGTGGATCCTTGGGACAGCCGAGAGATTATTGTTATTTTACTTGCAGGGATGATTGCGTACTTGCGATGAGGCGCGGGGCATGACATACCCACCTATTTTGGTATCAAAGCAAGGTCAGCTCCAAATAAGTTGGTTAAGAAATGGTGTAATAAAGAGGATTAAGTAGGGCGAGGACGGATAGCTAGACCTTAGGAGACTGGTCAGGGTAAGGCTCGGGATGCCTAGTTGTGACTTGACACCTATGGATGATGTTTGATCTGGTAAGGTGGTGACAGGACATAGAGATTTAAGTTCTCTGCTTAGGATTGGAGGCCATTTCAGGACTCTGGGTTGCTTAATGCTTGAAAGTGATTGGTTTTAGTGAACCAGTGGAGTGAATGGAATTGAGTATGGCCACGAGCCATTGGTTGAAACATTTCTGGAATTGATGTGGATGTATGGAGTACTGTTGTTGTATAATTGTTTTGTCAAAGAGTAGTTAGTAGTTCTGGATTGGATGGATGAGTAAGTTACTAACTCAATGTTGAACTTGTGGTGGATCAGGTTCAATAGAAAGAAATAAGGATGAGTAACCCATCCAGAAGACCTGGAAGACCAAGAGGTGGAGCTTCTAGTTCGAGGTCGCCCGTAGCTGAGGACCCAAGGATGAATGGTGTACTCATGGCATTGGAAAGGATTGGTGACATGATCGATCAACAAGCCTAGGATCGAGACGCCGTCATAGCTCAGGCAGTAGGAGCTGCCATAACAGCCGTCAACGCCAACCAAGGCAACACTAGGGGTAATGGAAGTCAAGGAGAACCAAACCAGAGTAATGATATAGGGAATGCCCAAGAGGAAATCATAGTGGCTAGACAGATGGGCCAACTGGTGGAACAGTATATGAAGTTAAAGCGGACGCAGTTTGACGCGATTGGAGATCCCGAGCTAGCACCCCGATGGATAGAGAAACTAGAGAAGGCCTTCGGAGTGCTGAGATGTACAGATGAAGAGAAGGTGCTGCTAGCCGTGTATCAGCTGGAGGGTACAACAAATGACTGATGGGCTGCCACCAAGGATGGAATCTTCCCTGAAGGTATGACCATGAACTGGAACACTTTTAAGAGGGCGTTTAACGATAAGTATTTTTTAGAAATGGCCAAGGAAAGGAAACAGATTGAGTTTCTGCAACTACGTCAAAACCAGCTGACGATAGATCAGTACGAAGCTGAGTTTGTGAGGCTCTCGGTATGCCCCTCGATCTGTGGAGGATCCTTTTGGAGAAGGCACAAAGATTCAGGGAAGGTCTAAGGCCCGAACTCCGCAGCCAGATGATAGCCTTGAACTTGAGGACCTATAGGGAGATATACGAGCGAGGCCAGATGATTGAGCGAGATCTGAGGGAAAGAAATATGCAACTGGATCGCGGTTCTCATCTTTCAGAGACCATCGCAAAATGGGTAAGAGGCCGATGGCAGGTAACAGACGTTTCGTGCCGCCTGCAAGGAGGAATATAGCAAAACCACCAAACCCGGCAAGCTAGTGCTACAGGCTGTGTGGCAGAAGACATGGGAATGAGCCATGCCTAGTAAGGACAGGAGCCTGTTTCAAGTGTGGTCAACTAGGCCACTAGATGAGGACGTGTCCCAACCAAGCACCGGCCAGTCGACCGCAAGGACCGAGGCCACAAGCAGGATCGTCAACTGCACCATCTCGGATTGAACAGAGCAGACCCCAACCACAAGGCAGGGTATACGCTGTAGCTCGCAGCGAGGCGGAAGATGCGTCCGGAGTAGTCACAGGTACGATCTACTTATGCAATCAGACTGCTTATGCATTATTCGACCCGGATGCCACGCATTCTTTTATATCTGCACAGTTTGCTGAGTTAGTAGGTATGAGATTGGAACCATTGAGCATGACATTGCATGTTGCCACCCCATTGAAGGATAATGTATTGGTTTCATTAGGGTGTGTTGGGTGTGAGATGGTGATAGGGGGAAGTAAGGAAAGTATCGACTTAGCCGTGTTACCTATGTTTGATTTTGACATGATTATAGGAATGGATTGGCTGAGTAAACATGGAGCAGTAGTAGACTGTAGTAATAAGACAATTCGGACCGCCCTAGTTTTGAGTTGGTGGGAAGTCGGGGAGGAATCTCGATCCCCTTGGTTTCGTCTTTGGAAGTAACCAAGTTGATGTTTGAAGGATGTCGAGCATACTTTGTAGCCGTGATTGATACGAATGTCGAGGAACCCAAGTTAGAGAATATTCCTATGGTGCGGAGTTTCCGGATGTGTTTCCCCATGAATTGTCGGGATTGCCACCGGAGCGAAAAATAGAGTTTGTGATTGAATTAGCTCCTTGAACGGAGCCGATATCGAAAGCACCGTACAGGATGTCCCTATCTGAATTAAAGGAGTTAAAGGTGCAAATGTAAGAGTTGCTGGATAAAAGATTCATCCGACCAAGTGCTTCGCCGTGGGGAGCACCGGTGCTGTTTGTAAAGAAGAAGGACGGATCTTTGCGACTATGCATTAACTACCGGCAGCTGAATCAGGTGACGGTGAAAAATAAGTATCCACTGCCGAGAATTGACGATCTTTTTGATCAGCTGCAAGGAACAGCAGTGTTTTCGAAGATTGACTTGAGGACGGGGTATCGCCAGCTGAGGATCAAGAAGTAAGACATACCCAAGACTGCCTTCAGAACAAGGTACGGTCATTACGAGTTTACGGTGATGCCGTTTGGATTGACGAACGCTCCAGCTGCTTTTATGGATTTGATGCACCGAGTATTCAGAGAGTTTCTAGACAGATTCATCGTAGTTTTCATTGACGATATCTTAATTTACTCGAGGAGCGACGTAGAGCACAAAGAGCATTTAAGAATCGTATTGAGGACCCTAAAGGAATGTGAATTTTGGCTGAACAGGGTAGCATTTTTGGGTCATGTTGTGTCAGGCGAAGGGATTGCAGTAGATCCTGCAAAGATAGAGGATGTAACCAATTGGCCAAGGCCTACTACGGTCATGGAGGTTAGGAACTTCTTGAGACTAGCAGGATATTATAAGCGATTTGTGGAAAAGTTCTCATCCATAGCCGTCCCACTAACGCGTTGACGAAAAAGGAAACGAAGTTTGAATGGACTAATAGATGTGAGCAAAGTTTTCAAGAGCTTAAACATAGACTGACGATCGCGCCAGTGCTAACCATTTCGTCGGGATCGGGAGGCTATGATATTTACAGCGACGCTTCGCTGAAAGGACTAGGTTGTGTATTGATGCAACACGGCAGGGTGGTAGCTTATGCATCCCGACAGTTGAGGCCGCACGAGATGAATTACTCGACCCACGACTTGGAATTAGCGGCTATTGTGTTTGCCTTAAAGATCTGGAGACATTATCTTTGTGGCGAGAAGTTTTAGATATATACAGACCACCAGAGTTTGAAGTATTCATTTTCCCAGAAAGAGCTGACCTTGAGGCAGCGTAGGTGGATGGAGCTGTTGAAAGATTATGATTGCGAGATATTATATCATCCTAGGAAAGCAAGTAGAGTGGCAGAAGCATTAAGTCAAAAGTCGAGTATTGCATGCCTGCTGGTGAGAAGTTGGTCGACGATAGAGGACCTAAGAGATTCTGAATTCAGATTAGAGGTTGATTAGCTATCCAGTTTGATAGCGACTTTGAGGGTGGAACCTGAGGTCCAAGATGAGATAAGAACATTACAATCTACGGACCCAGAGATTCAGAAAATCATTGGGATGGACGCAACGAAAAGGAAGCCAGAATTTCAGCTATCTGAGGACGGACTCTTGAAGTTTCGAGGACGGTTATGCGTACCAAAAGATGAAGGACTTCGAGAAAGAATATTGTTAGAGGCTCATAGGAGCAACTACAGTATCCATCCTGGAAGTACAAAGATGTACCAGAACTTAAGACAACATTATTGGTGGAACAGGATGAAGGTAGAAGTGGCAAGGTACGTTGCTAAATGTTTGACTTGCCAGCAAGTGAAGGCGCAGCACTGTAAGCCTGGAGGACTGCTGCAACCGCTAGAGATTCCGGAATGGAAGTGGGATCACATAACTATGAATTTCGTAATGGGACTTCCAAGGAGTCAGAGAGGTCACGACTCGATATGGGTAGTCGTGGACCGATTGACCAAGTTCGCCCACTTTATTCCTGTACAAAAGGACTTCGCCATTGATAAGTACGCAGAGCTGTACATAAGGCAGATAGTAAGACTACACGGAGTGCCGGTGACGATCACCTCGAATAGGGATCCGAAATTCACGGCGAATTTCTAGAGGAGCCTGCAAGAGGCCATGGGGACCCGACTACAGTTCAGTACGGCGTATCATCCCCAAACAGATGGACAGTCAGAAAGGACGATCCAGACGCTTGAGGACATGTTGAGAGCGTGCGTTATAGATTTCAAAGGCGGATGGAAAGAATAGTTACACCTGGTAGAGTTCGCGTACAATAATAGCTATCAACAGAGTATACAAATAGCACCATTTGAGGACTTTATCGCAGAGCCTGCAGAACACCGATATGCTGGGACGAGGTAGGAGAAAGGAGTATCACAGGCCCCGAATTAGTAGAGTAATCGGTGGAAGCAGTGAAGATCATCCGGGATAGATTGAGGACGGCGTAGAGTCGCCAGAAAAGTTATGCAGACAAGCGGCGCAAGCCTTTGGATTTTCAAGTGGGCGATCATGTCTTCCTCAAGGTGTCGCCAATGAGAGGACTTTCGCAATTCTGAAGGAAAGGGAAGCTGAGCCCAAGATATGTAGGCCCTTTTGAGATATTGGAGAGAATTGGAACCTTGGCCTACCGACTTGCGTTACCGCCAAATCTATCCCAAGTACAAAATGTATTCCACGTGTCGATGCTAAGAAAGTACAAACCTAACCCGACACATGTATTGGACCACGAAGCCATAAAGGTGGACGACAGAGTGTCCTACGTGGAGAGGCCAATAAGGATCGAGGACCGGAAAGAGCAGATCCTCGAGAATAAGAAGATTTCACTGGTCAAAGTAATATGGGAGCACCACAGAACGGAAGACGCGACATGGGAGAACGAAGAGACAATGAGGCGACAAAACCACCATTTATTTGAGTAATTGAGAGTAATATAAATTTCGAGGACGAAATTTTTGTAAGGGGGGAAGAGTTGTGACATTCTGATTTTCAATCAATTTCAGACTCTGTAATGAGAGGTTTATGCATATCAAGCGATATATTTCAGTTGTATTCTACTCAAATCTGATCAATTTGAGCAGACTGACCAAAGGGGAAAGGCTAAAGCTAGACGAGGTACGTGGATCTAGGCGCCTCGAATAGGAAATGACACTTTGACCATAAGGATTGTCGAGGGAATATTTAGAACCATTAAAAGGCCGATCTAAGAACGATCAAGGATTACCATGCGAGTGTCGTACAATTGGAGCGCGGGTGATGCCGCTTAGCCAGCATATGATTTGCAAAATTATCCAAAATCGGATTGGGACAATCGAGACCATAGGGACTAGTGATAAACCCTCGTAATTACACGACAACCAAGGCCGCCATGAATTGACGAGCCCTAAATGTGATGAGAATCACGGGGTCGATACGCATATAGTCTACAAAAGCCTTCCGTTGATTCAGGATAGGCTGGAATCACGTCTGATAGAAGAAACGATCAGAATCGAGTCCTAAAAAAGTTTGAAATGGAAAATCAAAATTTCCAACTTCATTTGGATTGGTCGTCGCCATATCGAGGAAGTAAGAAACGAGAAAAACGACGTTCCGAACGTCGGGGGTAAAAAGACCGTTTTGCCCCTCAAGCTTAGAATTTTGTTTCTATAATTGAAGGAATGGAAAAATGGACATTCTCCCCCCCACCCAAGCTGCCAAAAATTTAAGGACAAGAGATGGCCATTGGATTTCATGGGATAGAGTAATGGACAAGTGTCACAAATCTAAGGGTGGTAGATCATTTCATCAATAAATGCCACCTACCAATCACTTCAATTAATCAATTTTTTTGGGGGATAACTAGCTCTCTCTTTCCTCTCTCTCCCACTCTTCATTCGACCATTTTGCTCCCCCAAAGAACCGACCAAGCTACTTCTTCTTCTTCCTCAATTTCTGCCGCTCGCCGACCACTCCGGATGCCGCCGTTTGGTCGGTACAACCGGCACCTCCAGCCATCATCTTTCGTCGGTCAACCAACACAGCATAGATCCACCTCTTGCCAACATCCTCCAACTTGAATCAGGTCATTTGGAGCTTTGTGGAATTCGGGGCAAGCATTCTCCCACAGGCCAACGAACTGGAGCCAACCTGAGGTAGGTCTGTTCCTCAACCCATTTGAACGTCGAATTCTTGGAGTTTAAAGCTCAAATTTGGTGGAGACTCAGTAGACATGTGTAAGAACCTATGGTAAAAATTGAGGATTTATTTGATAAGTTTTTGACCATGAACCACCCATGTATATCTTGCCCAGAAACTACCGGAATTTTGAACCTTGGACGACCGGCGACCTTCAGCGACTCTCCGGCAACCACGCGGCTTGAAACTCACGGTGAGACTTCCAAACTCTTAGGTAGACATTATAAGAGGTAGAATGGTATATAATTGATGGATTTGAGGTAGATTAGTACCGGTTGGACCCGACATGAGCAGAACCGAATGGAACCTATTCAATGCCGGGCCAAACCGAATATGTGGATAGCTGAATGTGCTGGATTTGAGTTGTAATTTGGTGTGTATGATGTGAAGAGATGATGAGGAGTATGTTATGGGTGATTTGGATGGATAAATTAAAGAATTGGACTTAAAATTTTGACAAATCGATTGATTATCCTAGGTTGCGTGACAAATCGGCTTTGGACTTGGGTTGGCCGAATCCTAGGAGGCTCAAAGAGAAGTGAATTGTGTTGTTAAGCGAAGGTAAGAAATTCTCTAAACCAAGGCTAGGGGGATTGAACTCGATTGGCTAAGTCGAGGGCCGATCGGAAATGGTATGTAGGAAAATCCTCGATGGTAATAGCTTGATGTGTTCTTATATGCTATTGAATGATTACATGACATAACATATGCTTGAGTCGCTAGTGTGTTTAAGTGTCATTTGAATTGATTCACATGCTACGGAGCTAGAAATTGTATTTGAATACGCATTAGCTATTGAAATGCGAAACTTTGAATTGAAAAATCAATTTGTTTGCTATAATGTGGCATAAGTTATGACTGTGGCATTACATGGCAAGGCCCTGAGGCGTATGAGACGCGGGGCGGAAAGTTGAGACCTTGATACGACGAGGTCGCGGGGTGGATTATGAAAAGGTGGCGCCCTAATGCAACGAAGTTGTGAGGTTGAGACAGCCACAGTCCTGATGCGATATAATCGCAGGATAAAATATGAGCTCATAGACTCTTTCTGGGATTGAATCGAGACTTGATGTGTTTATGCGGATCGTCGACCACGGTCGGATGCGTTTATGCTGACCGAGCCTGAGGCGACTAGTTTGCGGGCTAGAGAAAGAGGCAAGCAGAGGTTGATAGATGTGGCGAAGTGATAGGCTGAGCATACATGTACATTCGTGTGTGATAAGAAATAATAAATGCATGCCTGTCCTCCGTGTATTGTTGTTTATTGAATTATGAATGTTATACTTGCGTGTGACCATGAGTTGGATAGGTTGTGTGACTCGACTGCCTGAGTGGACAGTTAATCTGACCTTGGGTTAGGTTTTTCTTACTGAGATGCGTATCTCACCCTTTTTGGGGAAACCTTACTTTACAGATCCTAGGCAGTAGTGATGTGGCATATCAGATTTGGGGACCCGAAGGAGATGACTTATTTTGATGAGTTCCCGGACAGATAGGCGAATGTCTTTGTTAGGAAGTGTACCGTCGTAAGGGTTGACGAGGGTGAGCCTGAATGGAAGTCTCACAGGTTTGAGACTTGGTTCAAAAGAGAATGAGACACACAGATTGGGCCGCTAAAGCCCAACGAGGTACCACCGGGCATCATACCTGATTGGTGCCAGACCGTAGCGGAGTAGGAGCTGCTCGAGGGTTCGGTAGTAGGGTCTAGGAATGGACCGGAGCGGACACCGACCTTGGAAGATACAGAGGAGCAGTAGGAGGTTATAGTATTGGAGGCATTCGAGGGTGACTGCGCTGAGCGGTCGTAGGAGGCAACTATGAAGAATTCAGTTGAGGTTTCGTCCAAGACATTTTCTGAGTATGAGCCTATTGAGGACGCAAAGGACACGGACGACTCCAGCAGCTCTTCCTAGACTACTCTAGATGGTGATCCAATCTTTGACCGGCGACCTGACCCCTTCCCTTATGGATTTTGTGGATATCTTTTTGGCATGCTTACCCGTCGCCCTGGTATTTAACAGAGTAGTAGTTGTTGACTGTTGGTGCTGATGTATGACTTTATGATGCTATCCAGTCATGCTTAATCTTGTGCATGTATATATAATGTACAGGGAGTTATTGGGAACCGCTTCAGTGTGTTTAATGTAAATTATTTTATCTCTCGGCCTTTCTTTTTATATAGGTGGATCCTTGGGACTGCCGAGAGATTGTTGTTGTTTTACTAGCAGGGATGATTGCGTGCTCGCGATGAGGCGCGGGGCGTGACACACAGATAGAGCCAATCGAAGTAAACATGTTTGCAAGCTGATCCCATAGATTCTTTACACCGGTGATGTGAGCAAACTGTTGATGAAGGGTATGATCAAGAGAGTCGACTATGATGGCCCAAGCTCTCCAATCAGCAACAATTCAGTTTCGAATGTTAGATTTTATTTTTTGGTCATATTGAATGTTAGATTTACGCTGAGCAATCTCATTATCTATGAGTTTGGATTGCTCTGCGTCCTTGAATTCAGCAGGAAGATGCGAACACCCTCAACATGCTCAAACATATCTCGATAAACAAGTGCAACCATAGTTGATGGCCGCCAGAGAGCGTAATTGGAGTCATCGAGTTTGACATCAATCTGATCACTCGAATCACCCATATCGACCAAAGTCAAATCGCGAAGTCGACGCGATGAAAACAACGTGGAGCGGCCGGCGCAATGTAGAAGATGAGCCGAAGAAAGAAAAAAAAATATAGTATTAGTAAAAAGCAAACCCTAGCTCTGATACCATAATAGAAAATAAAGATCTAGAAAATTGAGCTATAGATTGTATTGAGGCATAAAGCCATAATAAATAGACACAATGAAAATTGATCTATAAAGAAACAATCCTAGAGCATAAACAACAATAATTCTAGAATATATACAGAATTAATAAAATATTCTAACAATATTCTAACAGCTCTCACTTACCTTTGATTCACTAATCACCGGTGTAAAGTACATCGATTGTGTAAAGATATAGAGTGAGTTTTGCACCGTACTCTGTCAGCTTTAAAAGGTTGCGTAGGTAACTCAAAATTAGTTCGAATGCAAGATTGTCTCATTTGATAGCTCACATCCCTCCCTCCATCCATCTACAAATTCTCCTTTCATTATACACAAAGGAAGTTAAAATTTCTTTCACCCTATCGTATCGAGTTGGCATGACTAATGCTATCTTCATCAAATTAGCCTCTATGTGAAAGAGATGAGAACCGAACCCAAGTACTCAACCAACTCAGTTTTCCACTATTGGGAATCTGTCTGTCTGAATGTCTATCCAAGCAAACTAGAGCTTGTCCTGGGGATTGACTCACTAAGAGCATAGAAAGACTAAGGATGCGTTTGGGAATAACATTCCCAAGGCCCTTTGAGTGTCCAAAGACCTTTAGGCAAAATTTTTGGTGTTTGGGAAATTTTTTTGAAAGCACCTTAGGTCCAAATGCTAGCATTCTAAATGCTGAAAGCCCAAGGAAGCCTTGAGGCTGCCTTGGGCTTTCAGCTTTCTCAGCATACAAACACGAAGCACTATTCAATTTTTTTTATTTTGCCGTTCTTGACCTTAAATACTCTTCATAATTCACATTCACCCTCACTTCATAATTCCTCCTTCCCTCTCCCGCTGCTCCTTTCGCCCTCAGCTCCGCCAGAAGGCTACTGCCGAACAGCGCTATCGCAAGAGTTGCCGGCATCAGGCCACCTTTCCACGCCCTCCGCCGCAACAACTACCTCCTCCTCCCCGAGATCCCAACGCGCCTTGCCTCCCTGAATCTGGGCTTGCGGAGGCTCGACCTTGCCATGAAAAAGTCTTTTGTTTCTCCTTCCTTCTCAGCCCCTTACGCAAACCCTCGCAACCCACCGTTATGTCCTCTCCCGCTTCAAAATCCTCCGATTCTCCATCCACAATCGACTCGGAAACCCTCGAGAACGACAATTCCAGCGAAGCTTCGCATCATCCTGAGAGAAATGGAGAAGAAGGTGCAGAGGAAGGAGATGAAGAAGTAGAAGAGAAACGGCAGTGTGAGTTCTGCTTGTTCATGAAAGGCAGTGGGTGCAGAGACGAGATCGTCAAATGTGAGCTCTGCGTCTAGTAGGGGTATGCATCCAGACCGGGTTGATCCCAAACTCGAATCGGCCCACCCGAAAAATAGGTCGGGAACCGGTTCCGGTTGAAACCGGTCCGGGTACCGGTTTCAATTTTTGGGAACCAGTTGAAATCGATCCGAGTACCGGTTATAGGTGAAGGCCCACCCAGACTGGTTTTAAAATCGATTTTTTTTATACGTGTCCGATTTATAGTTACTTAAAAAAAACTATTGAATGAGTATATTGCCAAGTCTTTCTGGATTTTTAGATATAAATTGTCTTACCAAAGACGTTATCATTGGTAAATAGACTTCATTTTGTGGAAACTACGATTTTGTGGCAATTAGATAAACTTCATTGATTGGCACGTTTGCAAGAAAAATGGGATCGGGTCCAAAACAGGGTCGGGACCGAAAATAGGGTCGATTCCAAAACAGGTTCCAAGAAAAACGAGGTCATGTCTTGGTTCCAAAAACTGAAAATCGATTGTAACAGGGTCAGTTTTAGGGTCGAGGCTTGGGCCCGACCCATGGTCACCCCTAGCATCTAGGACGGAGAAGAACGAGGAGGACGTCGTGGACAAGTGCTTCGACGCGACGACGACTCCGAGGAAGTGCATGAAGGCTCACTCCGATTACTACAAGTGCATCCTGCGCGCCGAGAAGGCCGCGGTGGCAGAGACAGCGAAGAATCAGAGGTGGTGAGAAATTGGGGGCAAATTCTGTTGCCGGATCGAATGATGACTCTGCGGAGGGAATTGGTCGTTCTGAGGATTCCAGGAAGCGAGATGGGTTGGGAGAGAGATGATGGTGCAGGGGAGATTCCACAAACAAGTCCAATGGTAGAGAGGAAAAAAAAGGAAATTCTGCTCTGCAATCTCTGTACTTGGGCTTCTTGTCCATTTATATAAATAATAGTCTTCCTTATTAGTTAATGCAAAATATATCCCACATTACATTCTAGCAGCTTAAACTTTTGAAGTACTTAATTGAACGTAGAACTTTAAATGACTACAATAGCAGAACGAAGATAGACGATGACTCCACCAAACACTTAGTACAACAAAATCCTAAATTTTTTCCTTTTTTCTATAGCATCACTGTGTTGTATTAGATAAAGATGAGACGTGTGTACAAAACTTCATTTTGTAGACAATTTATTCAATACCAAAATATAGTTCTGCGTTCTCAACCATAACGAAATGACATAAGTAGAGTTGTTCAATCGAAAAAATGACAAATCACAAAGGAAGCTAATCTTAGATGCACCCCTAAAATCTCATGCCGCCAGGGTTTCACTTCCCACGTCTGAAAACTCACTTACCCGGTTCGCCTTTCTCTTGTGTCTACCAAGGAAATTGATTCACGAACTCCGCATTCATCTGATTTACACCATTTGTAGCAAGAATTTGATCTTTTCATCACCAAATTCATCCACTTTCAAAACTAAAATCAGCAAGGCGGCGACCATCTCCATCCACGACCCAGGCCATCGATTCAAGGCCACCAAAGAGCAAGGCCCTCGCTGCCCACCACCACGAAGTTCCATCATTTCTAGTCCTTCGCGCGTTCTCGCTAGCCTCGTCAAGTCTGTCCAACTCCGAGAGTGTCTCCCCGCACTATCACTGCATCACCTAGGTGTTAGCGCACCAACCATTCCACGTCGCTTTGAGAGGGCTTTTTTTCGAAAATGGGTAAAAAAATTACAAAACTAGGAGTACATTTTTTTATTTACGGAAACGGACTGCTGCACGGGTCTCTTTTTTTATTTTTCATTTTAAATTATTATATATTTATAACATTTATAACATTTATATTTATATAAATCGGAGTCATGACCGAAGATGTTGGGCTGTATTCATTTTCTTCTTCTGAGTCACTATGTTGAGAAGATGATCCCTGCAATGATCCCTCATGCTCCAGGGTTGCTTGTTTCATCATATCATAAAATCCTTTTTCATTTTTAACATTAACTAATTTTACAATTGCCATTGATGTCGTGGAGAAAGTATGTCTTTAATGCTGCATCCGATGCTACGTCAGAAACTTTGTTCAAATCTTTGACTTTACGTTGCTGGATCCAATTGTGGACGGTTTCTACTGAACATATTTCCCAGTATGAAAATTGAACAACATAAGTTGTTCTGTGTCCGTAATACCAAACTTGAAGAAGGTTCTGGGTAGGAACAATCCTGTCCTCACTTTTAGTGGCTCTGATACCAAACTGAGGACAGGATCGTTTGACCAGAGAAATAGAAGAGAAGTTGCGGAAGAAGATTATAAACCAAACAATTCAACAGCAGTATATAAAATGCTTGTCGTGGAGAAAGGGTGTCTTTGATGCCGCATCCGATGCTACGTCAGAAACTTTGTTCAAATCTTTGACTTTACGTTGCTGGATCCAATTGTGGACGGTTTCTACTGAGCATTTGTCCCAGTATGAAAATCCATCCCACCATGTTGTCTTGAATCTTTGCACCAAAATGAGTATTTTGGGATCTTGGCTATTTTTGACATATTTAAGTTCCCAGACAGATACCCATGCCAACTAAAAAATTGCACAAAATATTAGGAGAGGATGAAAATGAATCTCCTCAGAACTTGGGATGGAGGTCTTTTGGAACATTGTGAACGATTTAATTACTTGTGGAGGAAGAACGTCCGGGACAGGACCAAAATTATCCCACCATCGGATGAACCAGATAGGCAATTTTGAAATGTCAAAAGGACTTTGGAAGAAGAAAAGCCAAGTATGGCTACGATTTGGATTTTGACGATAGAAAAAATTATACCAGGCCTGCTGGTAGTCAAAATAGATAAAATTATACCTATAAGAAAGACTTTCAGTGACTCAAGAATCGAGTTTCACGGGGGTACTTAATGAATTATTCCACTCTGCAGGATGTATGACTGTCACGTCCCGCGCCTCATCGCGAGCATGCAATCATCCCTACAAGCAAAACAACAATAATCTCTCGGCGGTCCCAAGAATCCACTTACATATAAAGGAAGATCGAGAGATGAAATGATTTACATTAAGCACACGGAAGCGTTTCCCAAAAACTCCATGTACAATATATATATATATATATATCCCAAGACTAAGCAGGACTAGATAGTATCATAAAGTCATACATCAACATCAACTGGTCACATCTACTACATATCGCTATACAGCAAGGTGACTGGTAAACATGTCAAAAGGTGTCCACAAAATCCACTAGGGAAGGGGGGTCAGGTCACTAGTTAAAAAGTCAGGTCATCATCCGGAGTCTCTAGGAAGAACTGCTGGAATCTCCGGTGTCATCGCTCTCCTCTGACGGCTCGTATAGGGAGAAAGTCTCTGACGAAACCTCCATAGAGTCCTCTATGGTCGCCTCCTGGTCCGGCTCGGATCGATCTCTCTCAGACGACTCCACCACGATGACCTCATCCTCTGGTGATGGCACGGAAAACTCAGCTGTCGGCGTCCGCTCCGGGCCGTTCCTCGACCCAACTACTAAACTCTCCAGAAACTCCTAATTCGAAGTTGTCTGACACCATGGAGGTATAAGACCCTCCGGAACCTCGTGAAGCTTCAACGACCCGACCTTCCTATCCTCGTCCTGTCTAAACCAAGCCTCAAATCGATGAGGCTTCCAATCTGATTTGCTCTCATCTACCCAAACTACGATACATTTCCTTAAGTATATATTTCCTTGCCTATCGGGGAACTTATCGTAATACGCCGTCATCTCCTGTGGGTCCCTAAATCTGATAGGCTACATTGCTACTGCTTAGGATCTGTAAGGTAAGGTTTCCCCAAAAAAGGGTGAGATACACATCTCAGTAAGAAAAACCTAACCCTAAGTCAGGTTGACCGTCCACTCAGGCAGTCAAGTCACTCAACCTATCCAACTTATGAACTCACGCAAACATGACAGTCATAATTCAATAAACAATAATACATAGAGTATGGGCATACATTTATATTCCCATGTCACACACAAATGCACATATATGCTCGGCCTGTCACTTCACCACATCAATCAACCTTTGCCTGCCTCATTCTCTGGCCCGCGATTAGATCGCATCAGGCTCGGCCCGCGTAAACGCATCAGGCCCAGGTTCAATTTCCAGGCAGAGTCTATGAGCTCGTATTCTATCTCGCGATTATATCGCGTCAGGACTGTGGCTATCTCAACCCCGCGAGTACGTCGCATCAGGGCGCCACCTTTTCATAATCCACCCTGCGACCTCGTCGCATCAGGGTCTCAACCTCCGCCCCACGTCTCATACGCCTTAGGGCCATGCCATGCAATGCCACAATCATGTCTCATGCCACATCATATCAATTAACTTGATTTTTTAAAAAAATCAAATTTTATAACCAATGGCCAATGTGCATGATAATATGTTTAATAAATTTCGTGGCATGCAATTCAATTCAAATGGTACTCAGGCACTTAGACAATTCAAGCATAGGTTAGGTCAAACAATCATTCTATAACGTCCAAGGACGCATCAAGCTATTACATGCGAGGGTTTTCTCATAAATCGTTCCGTTCGGCCCTCGACTTACCCAATCGAGTCCAATCCCCCTAGCCTTGGTTTAGGAAATTCCTTACCTCCGCTTAATAACGCAAATTAATCCTCCTTGCACCTCCTAAGGTTTGGCCAACTCAAGTCCAAGTTTAATCCGTCGCGCAACTTAGGATAATCAATCGATTTTGTCAAATTTCAAGTTCAATCCCTCCATTCATCCATCCAAATCATCCATTAGATACTCCTCATCATCACAACATATCGTACACACCAAATTACAACACAAATCCAGCCTATTCAACCCTCCACAAATTCGATTTTGCCCGGCATTGAACCGGTTCCATTCGGTTCCGTTCATGTCGGGTCCAACCGGTCTTAATCCACCTCAAATCCATCAAGTATACACTCTTCTACCTCTTATAACATCTATCCAAGAGTTTAGGTAGCTCACCGTGAGTTTCAAGTCGCGTGGTTGCCGGAAAGTCGCCGAAGGTCGCCGGATCACCCAAACACAGAATACTGACAGATTCTGGGAATAATGTACAAGGGTGGTTCATGGTAAAAAACTTATCAAATAAATCCTCAATTTTTATCACAGATTCATCTATATCTCTACTTGATCTACACAAAATTTGAGCCAAATATTCCAAGTTTCGGCTGTCTAAAGGGTTCAGAACCGAATCTACCTCAAATTAGAACAAAATCCGTCGACCTGTGGGAAAATGCTTGCCCCGAATTCCTCAGAGCTCCAAATGACCTGATTCAAGCTAGAGGACGTCGGAAAGACGTGGGGCTACGTCTGGGCAGTCGGTCGGTAGCAAGGGACATCCGGAGACGGCGGTCGTAAGGACCGAATGGCGGCGTCTGGCGGGATCGGCGAAAACAGAAACTGGAGAAGAAGAAGAAGAAGCTTGGTCTGTTCTTTGGGGGAGTAAAAATGGCCGAATGAAGAGTGAGAGGGAGTAGAAAGAGAGCTGGTTTATCCCCAAAAATTTTAATTAATGAAATGATTGGTAGGTGGGCATTAATTGATGACTTGATCCCCCACCCTTAGATTTGTGACGCTTGACAATTGTTCTTCTCAAGGACATCCAATGGCCATCAATTGCACTTCAAGTTTCAGCAGCTTGGGGGGGGGAATGTCCATTTTGCCATTCCTTCAATTATAAAGGCAAAATCCTAAGCTTGAGAGGCATTATGGTCATTTTACCCCCGACGTTCGGAACGTCGTTTTTCTCGTTTCTGACTTCTTCGATAGGGCGACGACCAATCCAATTGATGTTGGAATTCTTGATTTTCCTTTTTCAAACTTTTCAGAACTCAATTCTGATCGTTCCTTCTACTAGACGTGTTTCCAGCCTATTCTAAACCGACGAGCGGCTTTTGCAGGCTATACGCGTATCGACCCCGTGATTCTCATCACGTTTAGAGCTCGTCAATTCATGGAGGCCTTGGTGTCATGTAATTACGAGGGCTTATCTCTAGTCCCTGTGGTCTCGATCGTCACAGTCCGATTTAGGATAATTTTTCAAATCGTACGTTGGTTAAGCGGCATCACCCGCGCTCCAATCGTACGACGCTCGCATGGTAATCCTTAATCATTCTTAGATTGGCCTTTTTGCGGTTCTAAATATCCCCTCGACAATACTTATGGCAAAAGCGTCATTTCCTATTCGAGTCGCATAGGTCCACGTATCTCATCTTGCGTTAGCCTTTCCCCTTTGGTCAATCTATTCAAATTGATCAGATTTGAGCGGAATACAACTAAAATACATCGCTTGATATAAATAAAACTTCTCATTACAGAGTCTGAAGTTGATTGAAAATCAGAATATCACAACTCTTCCCCCTTACAAAATTTTCGTCCTCAAAATTTGCATTACACTCGACTACTCAAATAAATGGGGGTGCTGTCACCTCACCGTCTCTTCATTCTCCCACGTGGCTCCTTCTATTCCGTGGTGCTCCCATATTACTTTGACCAGCGGGATCTTCTTATTCCTGAGGATCTGCTCTTTCCGGTCCTCGATCCTTATCGGCTTCTCTATATAGGATACTCTGTCGTCCACCTCTATAGTTTCATAGTCCAGCACATGTGTCGGGTCAGACTCATATATGTCGTCCACCTCTATAATTTCATAGTTCAGCACATGTGTCGGGTCAGGCTCATAATTTCTTAGCATCGACACATGGAATACATTATGTACCTGGCGGTAACGCAAGCCGGTAGGCCAAGGTTCCAATTCTCTCCAATATCTCGAAAGGGCCTACGTATCTTGGGTTCAGCTTCCCTTTCCTTTCGAATCGCGAGAGTCCTCTCATTGGCGACACCTTGAGGAAGACATGATCGCCCACTTGAAACTCCAAAGGCTTGCGCCGCTTGTCTGCATAGCTCTTCTAGCGACTCTGCGCCGTCCTCAACCTGTCCCAGATGATTTTCACTGCTTCCACCGATTGCTCTACTAACTCGGGGCCTATGATACTCCTTTCTCCTACTTCATCCCAGCATATTAGTGTCCTGCATGCTCTGCCATAGAGTGCCTCAAATGGTGCCATCTGTATACTCTGTTGGTAGCTATTGTTGTACGCAAACTCTACCAGGTGTAACTGATCATCCCATCCGCCTTTGAAATCTATGACACACGCTCTCAACATGTCCTCGAGAGTTTGGATGGTCCTTTCTGACTGTCCATCAGTCTGTGGGCGGTACGCCGTACTGAATTGTAGTCGCGTCCCCATTGCTCCTTACAAACTTTTCCAAAAATTTACCGTGAACTTCGGATCCCTATCTGAGGTGATCGTCACTGGCACTCCGTGTAATCTGACTATGTGCCTCATGTACAGTTCTCCGTACTTATCCATGGCGAAGTCCTTTCGTACAGGAATGAAATGGGCGGACTTGGTCAATCGATCTACGACTACCCAAATTAAGTCGTGACCTCTTTGGCTCCTCGGAAGTTCCATCACAAAATCCATAGTTATGTGTTCCCACTTCCATTCCGGAATCTCCAGCGACTGCAACAATCCTCCAGGCTTACAATGCTGCGCTTTCACTTGCTGGTAAGTCAAACATTTAGCAACATGCCTTGCCACGTCTACCTTCATCCCGTTCCACTAATAATGTTGTCTCAAGTTTTAGTACATCTTCGCACTTTCAGGGTGGACACTATAATTGCTCCTATGGGCTTTCGATAAAATTCTTTCTCGGAGCCCTTCATCCTTTGGTACACATAATCGCCCTCGAAATCTCAAAAGTCCATCCTCAGTCACCTAGAACTCTGGCTTCCTCTTCGTCGCATCCATTTCGATAACTTTCTGAATCTTTGGGTCCGTAGACTGTAATGCCTTAATCCCTTCTTGGACCTCAGGTTCCACCCTCAAAGTCGCTATCAAATTAGATAGCTGATCAACCTCCAATCTGAATTCAGAATCTCTCAGATCCTCTATCGTCGACCAACTTCTCACCAGCAGGCATGCAATACTCGACTTTCGACTTAATGCATCTGCCACTCTGTTTGCTTTCCCGGGATGATATAATATCTCACAATCATAATCTTTCAATAGCTCCATCCACCTGCGCTGCCTTAGGTTCAACTCTTTCTGGGAAAACAAATACTTTAAACTCTGGTGGTCTGTATATATCTGAAACTTCTCGCCACAAAGGTAACACCTCCAAATATTCAAGGCAAACACAATCGCTGCTAACTCCAAGTCATGGATCGGGTAATTCCTTTCGTGCGGCCTTAACTGCCTAGATGCATAAGCTACTACCCAGCCGTGCTGCATCAATACACAACCCAATCCTTTCAGCGAAGCGTCGCTGTAGATTTCATATTCTCCTGATCTCGACGGAATGGTCAGTACTGGCGCGGTCCTCAGCTTATGCTTAAGTTCTTGGAAACTTTGCTCACATCTATCAGTCTATTCAAACTTCGTTTCCTTCTTCGTCAACCGCGTCAGTGGGACGGCTATGGATGAGAACTTTTCCACGAATCGCCTATAATATCTTACTAGTCCCAAGAAGTTCTAACCTCCGTGACCGTAGTAGGCCTCGGTCAATTGGTTACAGCCTCTATCTTAGCAAGGTCCACTGCAATCCCTTCACCAGACATAATATGACCCAGAAATGCTACCCTGTCCAGCCAAAATTCACATTTTACTTAGCTTCGCATACAACGAATGTTCCCTCAAGGTCCTCAATACGATTCTCAAATGTTCTTCGTGCTCTATGTCGCTCCTCGAGTAGATTAAGATGTCGTCAATGAAAACTATAACGAACCTATCAAGAAACTCTTTGAATACTCAATGCATTAGATCCATAAATGCAGCTGGGGCGTTAGTCAATGCGAACGGCATTACCGTAAACTCGTAATGTCCATGCCTCGTCCTGAATGCAGTCTTCGGTATGTCTTCCTTCTTGATCCTCGGCTGGTGATACCCCGTCCTCAAGTCAATCTTCGAGAACACTGCTGCTCCTTGTAATTGATAAAAAAAATCGTCAATCCTCGGCAGCGGATACTTGTTCTTCATCGTCACCTGATTTAGTTGCCAGTAATCAATGCATAGTCACAAGGATCCGTCTTTCTTCTTTACGAACAGCACCGGTGCTCCCCACGGCGAAGCACTTGGTCAGATGAATCCTTTGTCCAGCAACTCTTGCATTTGTACCTTTAACTCCTTTAATTCTGACAAGGACATCCTGTACGGTGCTTTCGAAATCGGCTCCGTTCCAGGAGCTAATTCAATCACAAACTCTATTTCTCGCTCCGGTGGCAATCTCGACAATTCCTAGAAAAACACATCCGGAAACTCCCGTACCACAGAAATGTTCTCTAACTTAGGTTTCTCGACAGTCGTATCCATTACGGCTACTAAGTATGCCCGACATCCTTCAAATATCAACTTAGTTACTTCCAAAGATGAAACCAAGGGAATTGAGACTCCTCCTTGGCTTCCTACCAATTCATAACTAGGGCGATCTTTCGGGTAAAATCGAATCATTTTATTGTCACAGTCTACTTTTGCTCCTTGCCTACTCAGCCAATCCATTCCTATAATCATGTCAAAATCAAACATAGGCAATACAGCTAGGTCGATACCCTCCTTACTTCCTCCAACCATAATCTCACATCCCGCACACCCTAATGAAACCAAGACATTATCCCTCAATGGGGTGGCTACATGTAATGCCATGCTTAATGATTCCAATCTCATGCCTACTAACTCAGCAAACTGTGCAGATACAAAAGAATACGTGGCACGCGGGTCAAATAATGCATAAGCGGCCTGATTGCACAAATAAACCATACCTGTGACCACTCCGGGCGCATCTTCTGCCTTGTTGTGCGCTACAGCGTACACTCTGCCCTGAGCTGGTGGTTTGTTCGGTTCTATCCGGGGTGATACAGTCGATGGTCCTGCTTGCGGCCTCGGTCCTTGTGGTCGACTGGCCGGTGCTTGGTTTGGACATGTCCTCATCTGATGGCCCAGCTGACCACACTTGAAACAAGCTCCAGTCCTCATAGGGCATGGTCCATTCCCATGCCTTCTGCCACATAACCTGCAGCTCCAGTTCCCCGGGTATGGCGGTTTCACGATATTCCTCCTTGCAGGTGGCACGAAACGTCTGTTACCTACCATCGGTCTCTTGCCCATTTGACGATGGTCTCTAAAAGACGGGAACCGCTATCCAGTTGCGATGTTTCTTTCCCTCAAGTCTCGCTCAATCATTTGGCCTCGCTCGTATATCTCCCTATAGGTCCTCAAATTCAAGGCTATTATCTGGCTGCAGAGTTCGGGCCTTAAACCATCCCTGAATCATCGTGCCTTATCCAAAGGATCCTCCACCGATCGAGGCCCATACCTCGAAAGCCTCGAGAACTCAGCTTCATACTGATCTATCGATAGTTGGTTTTGTCGCAGTTGTAGGAACTCGATCTGTTTCCTTTCCCTGGCTGTTTCTGAAAAGTACTTGCCGTTGAACACCCTCTTAAAAGTGTTCTAGTTTAGGGCCGTACCTTCAGGGAAGACTCCATCCTTGGTGGCAGCCCACCAGTCGTTTGCCGTACCCTCTAGCTGATATACGGCTAGCAACACCTTCTCCTCATCAGTGCATCTTAGTACCCCGAAAGCCTTTTCCAGCTTCTATATCCATATGGGTGCTAGCTCGGGATCTCCAAACTCGTCAAACTGTGTCGGCTTCAACTTCATAAATTGTTCCACTAGTTGGCCCATCTGCCTGGCCACAATGATTTCCTCTTGAGGGTTCACCGTTTCATTGCTCTGGTTCGGCTCGCTCTGACTTCTACTTCTACTTGCGTTGCCAGTGTTGGTATTCGCGGCTGCTAGGCCAGCTCCCACTGCCTGGGCTATGACAGAGTCCCGATCCTGGACCTACCTCTCTATGATGTCCCTAAGTCCCTCCATTGCCCTCAATAGATCGTCCACTCTTGGATCTTCAGCTGCGAGCGGCCTCGAGCTAGAGGCTCCGCCTCTTGGTCTTCCAGGTCTTCTGGATGGGTTACTCATCTCTGTCACTTACTAACGAACCTGGTCCATCACAAGTTCAGTAACAGATTAGCAACTTACTCAATCATCCAATCTAGGGTTATTAACTACTCCTTAACAAAATAATTACACAACAACAGTACTCCATACATCAACATCAATTCTAGAAATGTCCCAACCAATGGCTCATGGCCATTACTCAATTCCATTCGTTCCAGTGATTCATTAAAACAAATCACTTTCAAGCATTAAGCTGGTCAAGGTCTAAAAACGATCTTCAATCCTAAGCAGATAACTTAATCATCTATGCCCTGTCACAACCTTACTAAGATCAAATGCCATCCATAGGTGTCAAGTCACAACTAGGCATCCCCTACCTTACCCTAACTAGTTCCCTAAGGTCTAGCTATCCGTCCTTGTCCTACCTAGCCCTCCTTATTGCTCCAATCCTTAACCAACTTCGTATCGAGTTGACCTTGCTCTGATACCAAAACAAACGGGGATGTCACGCCCCGCGCCTCATTGCAAGCATGCAATCATCCCTGCAAGCAAAACAATAATAATCTCTCGGCGGTCCCAAGGATCCACTTATATATAAAGGAAGATCGAGAGATGAAATAATTTACATTAAGCACACGGAAGCGTTTCCCAAAAACTCCATGTACAATATATATATATATCCCAAGACTAAGCAGGATTGTATAGCATCATAAAGTCATACATCAACATCAACTGGTCACATCTACTACAGATGCTATACAGCAAGGCGATGGGTAAACATGTCAAAAGGTGCCCACAAAATCCACTAGGGAAGGGGGGGTCAAGTTGCTAGTTAAAAAGTCAGGTTATCATCTGGAGTCACTTAGAGAGAACTGCTGGAATCTCCGGTGTCCTCGCTCTCCTCTAACGGCTCGTACTCGGAGAAAGTCTCTGACGGAACCTCCACAGAGTCCGGCTCGGATGGATCTCTCTCAGACGACTCCACCACGATGACCTCATCCACTGGTGGTGGCACGGAAAACTCAGCTGTCGGCATCCGCTCCAAGCCGTTCTTCGACCCAACCACTGAACCCTCTGGAAACTCCTGATCTGAAGTCGTCTGACACCATGGAGGTATAACACCCTCCGGAACCTCGTGAGGCTTCAACGGCCTGATCTTCATATCCCCGTCCTGTCTAAACCAAGCCTCAAACCGATGAGGCTTCCAGTCTGATTTGCCCTCATCTACCAAAACTACTGTACATTTTCTTAAGTATATATTTCCTTGCCTGTCGGGGAACTCATCGTAATACGCCGTCATCTCCTGCGAATCCCCGAATCTGATAGGCCACATTGCTACTGCCTAGGATCTGTAAGGTAAGGATTCCCCAAAAAGGGGTGGGATACACATCTCAGTAAGAAAAACCTAACCCTAGGTCAGGTTGAACGTCCACTCAGGCAGTCAAGTCACTCAACCTATTCAACTCATGAACTCACGCGGACATGACAGTCATAATTCAATAAACAATAATACATAGAGTACAGGTATACATTTATATTCTCATGTCACACACAAATGCACATATATGCTCGGCCTGTCACTTCACCACATCAATCAACCTCTGCTTGCCTCATTCTCTGGCCCGCGATTAGATCGCATCAGGCTCAGCCCACGTAAACGCATTAGGCCCCGGTTCAATTTCCAGATAGAGTCTATGAGCTCGTATTCTGTCTCGCGATTATATCGCATCAAGACTGTGGCTATCTCAACCCCGCGACTCCGTCGCATCAGGGCGCCACCTTTTCATAATCCACCCTGCGACCTCGTCGCAGCAGGGTCTCAACCTCCGCCCCGCGTCTCATACGCCTCAAGGCCATGCCATGCAATGCCACAATCATGTCTCATGCCACATCATATCAATTAACTTGATTTTTTTAAAAAAAAAAATCAAATTTCAGAACCAATGGCCAATGTGCATGATAATATGTTTAATAAATTTCATGGCATGCAATTTAATTCAAAAGGTACTCAGGCACTCAGACAATTCAAGCATAGGTTAGGTCAAACAATCATTCTATAACATCCAAGGATGCATCAAGCTATTACATGCGAGGGTTTTCTCATAAATCGTTCCGTTCGGCCCTCGACTTACCCAATCGAGTCCAATCCCCCTAGCCTTGGTTTAGGAAATTCCTTACCTCCGCTTAATAACGCAAATTACTCCTCCTTGCACCTCCTAAGGTTCGGCCAACTCAAGTCCAAGGTCAATCCGTCACGCAACTTAGGATAATCAATCGATTTTGTCAAATTTCAAGTTCAATCCCTCCATTCATCCATCCAAATCATCCATTAGATACTCCTCATCATCACAACACATCATACACACCAAATTACAACACAAATCCAGCCTATTCAACCCTCTAAAGATTCGGTTTGGCCCGGCATTGAACCGGTTCCATTCGGTCCCGTCCATGCCGGGTCCAACCCATCTTAATCCACCTCAAATCCATCAATTATACACTCTTCTACCTCTTATAACATCTATCCAAGAGTTTGGGTGGCGCACCGTGAGTTTCAAGTAGCGTGGTTGCCGGAAAGTCGCCGAAGGTCGCTGGATCACCCAAACACAGAATACCGGTAGATTCTGGGCATAATGTACAAGGGTGGTTCATGATCAAAACCTTATTAAATAAATCCCCAATTTTTACCACAGAACCATCTATATGTCTATTTGATCTCCACCAAATTTGAGCCAAAGATTCCAAGTTTTCGGCTGTCTAAAGGGTTCAGAACCGAACCTACCTCAAACTGGAACAAAATTCGTCGACCTGTGGGAGAATGCTTGCCCCGAATTACTCAGAGCTCCAAATGACCTGATTCAAGTTGGAGGACGTCGGCAAGATGTGGGGCTACGTTTGGGTAGTCAATCAGTAGCAGAGGATGACCGAAGACGGCAGTCGTACGGACCGAACGGCTGAATCCGGCGAGGTCGGTGAAAATAGAAACTGGAGAAGAAGAAGAAGAAGCTTGGTCTGTTCTTTGGGGGAGTAAAAATGGACGAATGAAGAGTGAGAGGGAGCAGAAAGAGATTGGTAGGTGGGCATTAAGTGATGACTTGATCCCCCACCCTTGGATTTGTGACGCTTGGCAATTGTTCTTCTCAAGGGCATCCAATGACCATCAATTGCTCTTCAATTTTCAGCAGCTTGGGGGGGGGGAGAAACGTCCATTTTTCCCTTCCTTCAATTATAAAGGCAAAATCCTAAGCTTGAGGGGCATTATGGTCATTTTACCTCCGATGTTCGGAACGCTGTTTTTCTCGTTTTTGACTCCTTCGATAGGGCGACGACCAATCCAATTGATGTTGAAATTCTTGATTTTCCTTTTTCAAACTTTTCAGGACTCAATTCTGATCATTCCTTCTACCAGACGTGATTCCAGCCTATTCCGAACCGACAGGCGGCTTTTGCAGGCTATACGTGTATCGACCCCATGATTCTCATCACGTTTAGAGCTCGTCAATTCATGGAGGCCTTGGTGTCATGTAATTGCGAGGGATTATCGCTAATCCCTGTGGTCTCGATCGTCACAGTCCGATTTAGGATAATTTTGTAAATTGTACGTTGGTTAAGCGGCATCACCCGCACTCCAATCGTACGACGCTCGCATGGTTATCCTTAATCATTCTTAGATCGGCCTTTTTGCGGTCCTAAATATCCCCTCGATAATCCTTATGGTCAAAGCGTCATTTCCTATTTGAGTCGCCTAGGTCCACGTATCTCGTCTTGCATTAGCTTTTCCCTTTTGGTCAGTCTACTCAAATTGATCGGATTTGAACGGAATACAACTGAAATACATCACTTGATATAAATAAACTTCTCATTACAGAGTCTGAAGTTGATTGAAAATCAAAATGTCACAATGACCCTCAATATTTTTGCAGTGGAATAATTTGCAGCAGAAGGTTGCACTTTATCACAAAAATATTTGAACTTTACGGATCCAGTCTGGACCAAAATTTTCTCATGGAACTTCATGGGTTTTGCAATATCATATGGAGTATAAAAATAATTTTCTCCAAACATGTTTTTTGTGAAAAACATAAGGATCCTCAAGATAGAATCCTCTTTCTACCGTGGTGATTTTTTTGAAATTTTTCATAGAAAACTTTGACTTTAATTTTTGAGGGGCTGACGGAGTCACTAGAGCCACCTCGTTTGAAACATTTAATGGTGAAGGAGATTTTACCTCACCATATGTAGATAATTCTGAACTTAAGGATTTTTGCAAATCCTTCATCACATAGCTTGGCAATATGGAGGCTAACTTTGAAAGGGTAATTGATTGGCTAGGATGGCTGGGAGAATCTTCATTCGGTGGACTTTGAGACGACAATGGACTTTGGCCATCTTCTAGCCAACTACTGATGGGGGTTAACTTTGAGGGTTTGGCTAGGACAATGATGGCTTTTTGGGCTTTGCCTTTGTCTTGGTCTTTTTTGGGAGGTATTTTGGAGAAGGTTTTCCCTGTAAAAATTCTCGTGTGAGAAAATTTAGGAGAGAATTTACTTCTCCGTGAATAAATTCAATATCAAAATCAAAAATAGATAATATAGCTTGCCAATGTGCAAAAATTTATTTTGATGCAATGTTTAAAACATCTTTTTGCAAGATATCATTTGCAAACTTACAATCAATTCTCAATAAAAACTTTTGATTTAACAAATCACTTTGGAATTTTGATATTGAAAGTACAATTGCTAAAATTTCTTTCTTAACAGTGGAATAATTTTGTTGAGTTTCATTCCAGTGTTTAGAAATTAATTGAACAATTTGTTCTTTATTGTCAATCTTTTGTTTTAGGATACTACCATATCCTATTTCAGAAGCATTTGTTTCGACAATTTTGGATGCAATTGGATTAGCAATATGTAAACAAGGGATTTCTTTTACGAGTGATTTTATTCTCTTGACAGTATCAGTATGCAATTGTGACCTAGGTTTTGGGTAATTCCTCAACCTTTGGTGCAATGGTTTGCATATGATATTAATATCAGGAATAAAATCGATCACGCAATTCAAACTTTCAAGAAATCTTTGTAATTGAGTTTTGTCTTTCAATTCATTAGGAAATTTATCCGCAAATTAAATAGACCTTTCAATTGGTACAATAGTTCCTTGGTGGATAATATGTCCTAAAAATCTTATTTTTGTTTGGAATAAGAATACTTTCTTTTCAGAAAGTATGAGACCATTTCGTTTAGCAATATTAAAGAAATGATTCACATGTTTGAAGTGTGAATCGACATTGGGAGAGTATATCAAAATATCGTCGATATACACAATTATGAATTCAGAATACGGATTAAAAATGTCGTTCATAATTCTTTGGAATTCTGAAGGAGCATTTTTTAATCCAAAAGGCATCACATTCCATTCATATTGACCAAAAGGGACTGTGAATGCGGTTTTGTATCTATCTTGCTCAGTAATTTGTATTTGCCAGAAGCCATATTTCATATCAAACTTTGAAAACACTTTGGAAGAATGGAGACGATTCAATAGATCTTTCTTGTTAGGAATTGGGTAACGAATCCACATTAAAACTTTGTTTAATGCTTATAATTAACAACTAAACGAGGGACTCCTCATTCAATCTCTGCATTTTTGTTTACATAAAAAGCAGAATAGTTCCAAGGAGATTTACTTTTTCGGATTAACTTTTTCTTGATTAAATCGTTAATTTCATTTTCACACAATTTTAAAAGTTCAGTATTCATTTGTGAAGGACGTGCTTTTGTTGGAATATTTTTTTTTTGAAAAATCAGATTCATAGGGCAATTCAACAATATGTTTGTGATTACTTCTTTCCCAAAAAACATTGTTTGGAATAGAACAAAGTCCATTTTTAATTCTTTGTTCCAAAATATAAATTTTCTTTTGAAGATCACAATTTTTAAGTTGTTGCTCAACTTTTTGAAAACTTAATTTTTCTTTTAAAAATAAAAGGTGATTTTCTTTATCTTTAATTAAACAATTAATCTCTTTGATTACACGTTCATGCAGAGCATTTAAATTTCTTGTTTGATTCTTTGAGACAAAAGTAAACATCAATTTTTTTTACCAAAAATCATTGTTTCAATTCCTTCATTAGTAACCATAAACAGTTGTATTAGATTTATAAAAGGTGTTCCTAAAATTACATTCCTTTTTAAATATTTTACCAAAAGAAATGATGTTTTTAATTCAATGTTATCTTTTACCACAAAAGCTTCAGTGTGACATTCTGATTTCCAATCAACTTCAGACTCTGTAATGAGAAGTTTATATATATCAAGCGATGTATTTAAGTTGTATTCCACTCAAATCTGATCAATTTGAGTAGACTGACCAAAGGGAAAAGGCTAAAGCGATACGAGGTACGTAAACCTAGGCGACTCGGATAAGAAATGGTACTTTGACCATAAGAATTGTCGAGGAGATATTTAGAACCATCAAAAGGCCGATCTAAGAACGATTAAGGGTTACCATGCGAGCGTCGTATGATTGGAGCGCAGGTGACACCGCTTAACCAGCGTACGATTTGAAAAATTATCCTAAATCGTACTGTGACGATCGAGACCACAGGGACTAGTGATAAACCCTCGCAATTACATGACAACCAAAGCCGCCATAAATTGACGAGCCCTAAACGTGATGAGAATCACGGGGTCGATACGCGTATAGTCTGCAAAAATCGCCCGTCAGTTCGGGATAGGCTGGAATCACGTCTGATAAAAAAAACGATCAGAATCGAGTCCTGAAAAGTTGAGAAAGGAAAATCAAGAATTCCAACGTCATTTGGATTGGCCGTCGTCTTATCGAAGAAGGCAGAAAAGAGAAAAACGACATTCCGAACGTTGGGGGTAAAAAGACCGTTTTGCCCCTCAAGCCTAGTATTTTATTTCTATAATTGAAGGAAGGGCAAAAGGAACATTCTCCCTCCTAAGTTGCCGAAAACACAAAGACCAAAAGGAGCCATTGGATCTCCTTGATAATAACAATTGCCAAGTGTCAAGCATCCAAGTGTGGAAAATCAATTCATCAATTAATGCCCACCTACCAATCACTTCAATTAATCAATTTTTTGGGGATAACCAGCTCTCTCTTTTCTCTCTCTCTCACTCTTCATTCGGCCATTTTTGCTCCCCCAAAGAATCGACCAAGCTTGCTCTTCTTCTTCCTCGGTTTCTACTGCTTGCCGACCACCTCGGAGCCCGCCGTTCGGTCCATACGACCGGCTCCTCCGGCCATCCCTTACTTTCGGCCGATAACTCAGACGTAGATCCATGTCTTGCCGACGTCCTCCAACTTGAATCAGGTCATTTGGACCTCTGTGGAATTCGAGGCAAGTATTCTCCCACGGGTCAATAGATTCTGCTCCAGTTTGAGGTAGGTTCCGTTCTGAACCCTTTTGATAGCCAAAAACCTGGAATCTTTGGTTCAAATTTGGTGAAGATCAAGTAGACATATAGATGGTTCTGTGGTAAAAATTGGGGATTTATTTGATAAGTTTTTGACCATGAACCACTCCTATATATTTCGCCCAGAAACTGCCAGTATTCTGTGCTTGAAAGATCCGGCGAGTTCCGACGACTTCCTGGCAACCACGCGGCTTGAACCTCTCGGTGAGTACTCCAAACCCTTAGGTAGACATTATAAGAGGTGGAAGGGTGTATAATTGATATCTTTGAGGTAGATTAGAACCGGTTGGACCCGGCATGAGCAGAACCGAATGGAACCGGTTCAATGCTGGGCCAAACCGATTCTGTTGCGGGCTGAATAGGCTGGATTTGTATTGTAATTTGGTGTGTATGATGTGTTAATATGATGAGGAGTGTGTTATAGGTGATTTGGATGGATGAATTGAGGAATTAGACTTGGAATTTTGACAAATCGATTGATTATTCTAGGTTGCGCGACGAATTGGCCTTGGACTTGAGTTGGCCGAATCTTAAGAGGTGCAAGAAGGAGTGAATTGTGTTGCTAAGCGAAGGTAAGAAATTCCCTAAATCAAGGCTAGGGAAATTGGACTCGATTGGGTAAGTCGAGGACCGATCGGAATGGTTTATGAGAAAATTCTCGTTGGTAATAGCTTGTTGTGTTCTTGGATGCTATTGAATGATTTCATGACATAGCCTATGCTCGAGTGGTTTGCGTGTTTAGGTGCCATTCGAATTGATTCGCATACCACGGATTTATGAATCATATTAGAATGTGCATTAACTATTGAAAAGCGAAATTTGAATTGAAGAATCAAATTGTTTGTTATAACGTGGCATGAATTATGATTGTGGCATTACATGGCATGGCCCTGAGGCGTGTGAGACTTGGGGTGGAAGATTGAGACCCTAAGGCGACGTGGTCGCGGGGTGGATGATGATTAGGTGGCGCCCTGATGCGACAAAGTCGCGGGATTGAGATATCCATAGTCCTGATGCAATCTAATCGCGGGACAGAGTATGAGCTCATAAACCCTACCTAAAATTGAACCGGAGCCTGATGCGTTTACGCGGGCCGAGCCTGATGAGATGTAAACGCGAGCTAGAGAATAAGGCAGGCAGAGGTTGATTGATGTGATGAAGTGACAGGCCGAGCATATACGTGCATTTGTGTGTGACATGAGAATACAAATGCACGCCTGTCCTCTATGCATTATTATTTATTGAATTATGAATGTTATTCCTGCGTGTGACCATGAGTTGGATAGGTTGAGTAACTTGGCTGCATGAGTGGACAGTCAACCTGACCTAGGGTTAGGTTTTTCTTACTGAGATGTGTATCTCACCCCTTTTGAGTTAACCTTACTTTACAGATCCTAGGTAGTAGCCATGTGGCCTACCAAATTCGAAGACCCGCAAGAGATGACAGCTTTTTACAATGTGTTCCCCGATAGGCAAGGGAATATATACGTAAGGAAATGTACGGTAGTGTGGGTAGATGAGAGCAAGCCAGACTGGAAGGCTCACAGGTTTGAGGCATGGTTTAGACGGGACGAGGACAGGAAGGTTGCGCCTTTGAATCCCCATGAGGTTCCAGAAGGTGTCATACCTCCCTGGTGTCAGACGATCTTGAACCAAGAGTTTCCCGAGGGTTCAGTGATTGAGTCGAGAAACGGCCTGGAGCGGACACCGACAACTGAGTATTCCGTGCCGCCGCCAGAGGACGAGGTCATCGTGGTGGAGCTGTCCGAGGGAGACCTATCCGAGCCGGACTAGGAGGCGACCATGGAGGGAGACCTAGATGAGCAGTCGCAAGTGGTGACTATGGAGGACTCTGTGGAGGTTCCGTTGGAGACTTTCTCCGAGTGCGAGCCGTCAGAGGAGAGCGAGGACACTGGAGATTCCAGCAGTTCTTCCTAGGTGACTCCGGATGGTGACCTGACTTTTTGACTGGCGACCTGACCCCTTTCCTGGTGGATTTTGTGAATATTTTTTTGGCATGCTTACCCGTCGCCTTGATATATAGTAGTTTGTAGTATGACGTGACCAATGGTTGATGATGTATGGCTTTCTGATTCTATCCAGTCCTGCCTAGTCTTGGCGTATATGCATATATATGTTATACAGGGAGTTGTTGGGAACCGCTTTCGTGTGTTTAATGTAAATTATTTTATCTCTCAACCTTTGTTTTTATATAGGTGGATCCTTGGGACCGCCGAGAGATTGTTGTTGTTTTACTTGCAGGGATGTTTGCGTGCTCGCGATGAGACGCGGGGCGTGACATCTCTGCTTGTTTTGGTATCAGAGCAATGTCAGCTCGATACGAAATTGGATAAGGATTGGAGTAATAAGGAGGACTACGTGGGATAAGGACGGATAGCTAGACCTTAGGAGACTGGTCAGGGTAGGACATGGAGTGCCTAGCTTGTGACTTGACACCTATGGGTGGTGTTTAACCTTGATGACATCATGGTGAGGTATAAGGAATTAAGTCCCTTGCTTAGGATTGAAGGTCATTTCTGGACCTTGGCTTGTTTGATGCTTAGAAGTGATTGGTTTTAATGAATCACTGGAGCGAATGGAATTGGGTAATGGCCAGGAGCCATTAGTTGAGACATTTCTGGAATTGATGTTGATGTATGAAGTGTTGTTGTTGTGTAATTATTTTGTTAAGGAGTAGTTAGTAACCCTGGATTAGATGATTAAGTAAGTTGCTAACCTGTTACTGAACTTGTGATGGACCAGGTTCGTTAGTAAGTGACAGAGATGAGTAACCTATCCAGAAGACCTGGAAGACCAAGAGGCGGAGCTTCTAGTTCGAGGCCGCCCGTAGCTGAGGACCCAAGGATGGATGGTGTACTTAGAGCCTTGGAAAAGATTGATGACATGATCGATCGACAAGCCCAAGATCGAGATGCTGCTATAGCTCAGGCAGTAGGAGCTGCCATAGCAGTTGTCAACGCCAACCAAGGTAACACTAGGGGTAATGGAAGTCAAGGGGAACCAAACCAGAGTAATGAAGCTGGAAATGCCCAAGAAGAAATTGTGGTAGCTAGGCAGATGGGCCAATTGGTGGAACAATTTATGAAGTTAAAGCCGATGCAGTTTGACGGGATTCGAGATCCCGAGCTAGCGCCCCAATAGATAGAGAAACTAGAGAAGGCCTTCAGAGTGCTGAGATGTACAGACGAAGAGAAGGTGCTACTAGCCGTGTATCAGCTAGAGGTTACGGCAAATGACTAGTGAGTTGTCGCCAAGGACGGGGTCTTTCCTGAAGGTATGGCCCTGAACTGGAACACTTTTAAGAGGGTGCTTAACGATAACTATTTTTCAGAAACAACCGGGGAAACGAAGCAGATTGAGTTCCTGCAACTGCGTCAAAACCAGCTGATGATAGATCAGTATGAAGCTGAGTTCTCGAGGCTCTCAAGGTATGCCCCTCGATCGGTGGAGGATCCTTTAGAGAATGCACGGAGATTCAGGGATGGTTTAAGGCCAGAACTCCGCAGCCAGATGATAGCCTTGAACTTGAGGACCTACCGGGAAATATGCGAGCGAGGCTATATGATTGAGCGAGATTTGAGGGAAAGAAATGCCGTAACTGGATCGCAGTTCTCATCGTTCAGAGACCATCGCCAAATGGGTAAGAGGTCGATGGCAGGCAACAGGCGTTTCATGCCGCCTGCAAGGAGGAATATAGCAAAATTGCCAAACCGGGCAAATTGGAGCTGCAAGCTGTGTGGCAGAAGACATGGGAATGGACCATGCCCCATGAGGACTGGAGCCTATTTCAAGTGTGGTTAACTGGGCCACCAGATGAGGACGTGTCCAAACCAAGCTCCGGCAGTTGACCGCAAGAACCAAGGCCGCAAATCAGACCGTCGACTGCCGCACCTCGGATTGAACAGAACAGATCACAGGCACAGGGTAGGGTATACGCTGTAGCTCGTAGCGAGGAGGAGGATGCGCCAGGAGTAGGCACAGGTACGATCTACTTTTGCAACCAGACTGCCTATGCATTGTTTGACCCGGGTTCCACACATTCTTTTGTATCTGCACAGTTTGCTGAGTTAGTAGGTATGAGATTGGAACCACTGAGCATGACATTGCATGTTGCCACCCCATTGAAGGATAATGTCCTTGTTTCATTAGGGTATGCTGGGTGTGAGATGGTGATTGGGGGAAGTAAGGAAAGTATCGACTTAGCCGTATTACCTATGTTTGATTTTGACGTGATTATAGGAATGGATTGGCTGAGTAAACAGGGAGCAGTGGTAGACTGTGGTAATAGAACAATTCGATTTTATCCGAAAGACCGCCCTAGTTTTGAGTTTGTAGGAGGAATCTCGATTCCCTTGATTTCATCTTTGGAAGTAACTAAGTTAATGTCTGAAGGATGTCGGACATACTAAGTAGACGTAATGGATACAACTGTCGAGCGACCTAAGTTAGAGAATATTACTGTGGTTTGTAAATTTCTGGATGTGTTTCCCCAGGAATTACCGGGATTGCCACTAGAGCGGGAAATATAGTTTGTGATTGAATTAGCTCCTTGGACAGAGCCGATTTCAAAAGCACCATACAGGATGTCCTTGTCTGAACTAAAGGAGTTAAAAGTGCAAATGCAAGAATTGCTGGATAAAGGATTCATCTTACCAAGTGCTTCGCCGTGGGGAACATCGGTGCTGTTCGTAAAGATTTAAAGGAGGTGCATTCGGAGTTGCTTGTCCTTGTGCAGGAATGGCATCGGAAACTTTGATACTACCTTGACTGCTCATAGGAATTGTGATGACAGGAGGTAGATTTGGACGATAGTCAGCAGACTTTCGAAAAGAAGACCCACGGAAAGAAGGTCTTGCAGAATAGAAAGAACTAGTTTCAAAACTTCTCCTGGGAAATTGTATAGTAACTTTTCCTTCAGGATGCTGGATGACATTTGATGGAGTGTCATTCTTGATCGAAATCTGAGGAATGGGATTTTCAATTTCCCATTGATCAGGAAGAACAACATCACTCCAGCTTATAGACTTTGGAACTATAGAATTTGAACGAGATATATCTGTTTGTAACAATAAGGTTTAAACTTTTGGTGTGTCATTCAAAGAATGAACATCAAATGCAAAACTCATAGCTTTATAGTGGACCTTATAAATGAGGGATAGTGAAATTGATCCTTCCTCTATACTATAATTATGAGTTTTGATCTGCGGAACAAGAGACTTCATTATATTTTTATCTTTTAAGCTTATTGAAAAATTGGGATAACAATCAAAATGAATGGGACCATTACAAAAACTTGTTTCGATTGTTGCAAGAAGAGAATCTTCACACCTTAAGAGTCTTGCATCTCTTAAGACCAAAAGAAAAGATGTATTTAAACCTTCCTTTAATAAAGGTTTAATACTAACTTGGACCATACCAAAATGAAAATAATTATACTTTAGGGCATGTTTCTTTAAGGATCCCTTATTTAAAAGGGGTATCGTACAATAAGAAGAGGATAGAGGAATATCACCTCCCTCTGTGACAATGACATAGTCATTTGATTTAAAGATTTTCTTAAACTTTGACTCAGAATAAATTTGATCATATTTAACTTTTGAAATTTTCCAATTCTTAAGAGATTTGTTAAAATCTTCTAGAGTAATTTATTCTCTATTTAAAGGACATGGGATCTGACACAATTCAGATACAGAACTACTTGAAGAAGAATTAGTTCTTCTAAAAAGATCCATTTAGTATGAACTTACCTTATGTTGTTCAATTTTTACCCTCTGCTACCATGCCAACTAGACTTACGCTACCTCTGCCAAGGCTTATTGTGACATTTTGATTTTCAGTCGATTTCAGGCTTAGTGATGAGAAGTGTGTATCTAGAGATGGATTTCAGTCATATTCCGCTTGAACCTGATCAATTCGAGTAGATTGACCAAAAGGGAAAGGCTAACGCGAGACGAGATACGTGGACCTAGGGAACTCGCATAGGAAATAGCGCTTGGACCATAAGGATTATCGAGGAGATATTTAGAGTCACAAAAAGGCCGATCCAAGAACGATTAACTTGCGAGTATCATGCGATTGGAGCGCGGGTGATGCCGCTTAACCAACGTATGATTTATAAAATTTTCCTAAATCAGACGGTGAAGATCGAGACCTTAGGAGCTAGTGATAGACCCTCATAATTACATGACAACCAAAGCCGCCACAAATTGATGAGCCCTAAGCGTGATATGAATCATGGGGTCGATACGCGTAATGTCTGCGAAAATCGCTTGTTGGTTTGGGATAGGCTGGAACCACATCTGATAGAGAAAACTATCAGAAATGAGCCTTGAAAGATTTGAAATGGAAAATCAAAAATTCCAACGTCGTTCGGATTGGCCGTCGCCCTATCGAAGGTTTCCGAAACAAAAAAAACGACGTTCTGAACGTCGGGGGTGAAATGACCGTTTTGCCCCTCAAGTTTAAAACCTTGCCCTTATAATCAAAGAAGGGCAAATTGGTCTTTCAAACTCCCTTGGCTGCTGAAAATTCAAGGAGAAACAAGAGCCATTGGATCTCATCTTGGAAAGACAATGCCAAGTGTCAAGAGATTAGAGAGTATGGTCACTTCACATTTTCATCCACCTACCAATCAACTCATTTGACCACACTTATTGGATATAACCAATTTTCTCTTCTCTCTCTCTCTCCACAAACCCTCATACGGCAGACCCACCTCTCCCAAAGAACCGAGATCACCTTCCTCTTCTTCCTCAGTTCCGCCGGAGCTTCTGTTCGCCGGCTACCACAGCCACTTCCGGCCACCCCTGGATGCCGACTAGCCACCCAAATAAAGATCTATATTTTTCTGACATTCTCCAACAAGAATCGGAGCATTTGGAGCACCGAGCAGTTCGGAGCAAGGATTCTCCCGAGAGTTGACAGAAACTGCTCCAACCTGAGGTAGGTTCGATTCTCAGTCCCTTTGGTGATCGAAATGTTGAAATATATAGCTCAAATTTTGTGGAGATCAAGCTGAGACGTGTAGAAATCTGTGGTAAAAAGTTGGGCTCAATTTGATAAGTTTTTGACCACAAACCGACCTTGTACATTTCCCCCAGAAACTGACTTGGAGGAACCAACGATCAGTTCTAGAGCCTCTGTTCGGTGCCCACGAGGGGCCACGTCCGGCCACCAACTACTGGCGGCCAACCACCACAGCATATATCCACCTCTTGCCAACTTCCTCCAACTTGAATCAAGTCATTTGGAGCTTTGTGGAATTCGGGGCAAGTATTCTCCCACAGGCCGACAAAATTGGAGTCAACCTGAGGTAGGTCTGTTCCTCAGTCCATTTGAAGGTCGAATTCTTGGAGTTTAAAGCTCAAATTTGGCGGAGACTCAGTAGACATGTGTAGAAATCTGTGGTAAAAATTGAGGATTTATTTGATAAGTTTTTTTATCATGAACACCCATGTATATCTTGCCCAGAATCTGTCAGTTACTGACCAAGGAAGGATCTGGCGACTTCAAAGGGTTTCCGACAACCAATCGAGTTCAAATTTTCGGTGAGCCTCTTGGACCCTTAGATAATCATGTTAAGAGGTGGGATAAGGGTTAAATGATGGAATTGAAGTTGATTTAGGATGGAAAGTGCACGGTATGCACAGAACCGAATTGAACCGGGCAAGTTCTGTGCAAGATCGGTTCTGGTGGATTGAAGAGCGGGTAATTTTGAGCCTCAAATTGATGTTTAAGATATGATTAGATAATGAGGGTTAGGATATGGATTATCGGGGTTCTTGGATTGAGGAATTAGGTGTGAAAATTAACGGGATTGGTTGAATTTTGTTAGGTTGCGCGACAAGTCCGGCTGTGGACATTGATGGCCGAAACCTTGGGATGAAACCTTGGAGTAATTTGTGTCACCAAATCAAAGGTTAGGGAATTCCTAACCCTTTGTTAAGACAATTGGACTCGATTGGGTAAGTCGAGGATCGATGGGAACAAATTATGAGAATTTGTTCAAGTGGATAGCTTGGTTGCATCCTAAGATATCATAGGATGGTTGTGTATCACATTATCTAAGCTTGAGTCATTTGCCATGTCTGGATTTCATTTGATTTGCTTTGCATGCCATGAGTGTCAATTGTGCTTGAGTCGCACCCATGTTTGTATGTGGAATGAAGTAAAGTAGTATGGCATGAGCATGGCATGGCATGACCTTGAGGCGTGTGAGACACAGGGCGGAAGGTTGAGACCTTGATGCGACGAGGTCGCGGGGTGAAGTGAGATTAGATGACGCCCTGATGCGACGAAGTCGCGGGGTTGAGACAGCCACAGTCCTAATGCGATCTAATCGCGGGACGAAGAGGCCCTAAAGCGTATGAGATGCAGGGCAGGATGTATATACCCTGATGCGACGAGTTCGCGGGGTTGTGTATGAGCTCATAAATCATGGCTGGAATTAAACCGGGACCTGATGCGTTTACGCGGGTCATCGATGACGGTCTGATGCGTTTACGTGGGCCGAGCCTGATGCGATCTAATCGCGGGCTAGAAAATGAGGCAAGCAAGAATTGATGGATGTGGCGAAGTGACAGGCTGAGCATGCAAGTACATTCGTGTGTGATACGAAATAATAAATGCATGCCTATTTTCTGTATGTTGTTTATTTAATTGGGATTGTTATGCCTGCGTATGTTCATAAGTTGGGATCTGTTAAGTGACGCGACTGCCTGAATGGACAGTCGGCCTAACTTAGGGTTAGGCCATCCTACTGAGATTTATATCTTACCCCAGTGGGGGCTTACATTTTTCAGGTTCCAGACAAAAGTAGCACGAGTTTGCCAAGGAGTGACATTTGTAGAGATAGTTGACCAGTTGTATTTAGAGTGAAAGCGTAAATTGTGGATATTGAGATTGTACTTTAGACATTGAATTAGGAGTTGACCTTTTAGTAATTGGTTAATGAGATTTGGTTGTATCCGTCCTAAGTCATTTGTATGTTGTTGTATTTATATGACGGGGGATGGCATCGCTTCTGCATGCATTGTTTAAAGGAGTTATAAGGAAATTGGCCGTTGGATCCTAGAGTATTCTTAAATGAACGGCGTGGACAGGGATGCTCGCGTGCTCGCCGAGTTTGAGGCGTGACACTTATGGCTCCAAACGGGGTACACCTTAGAACAACTAAAAGAATTAGAAGAGAGGACTTACGGACACAGATTCGTAAGTCAAAACCCTTCCAAGTCTACTATTCCTACCTAGAATGTGACATTCTGATTTTCAGTCAATTTTAGGTTTAATAATAAGGAGTGTGTATCTTGAGATGTATTTCAGTCGTATCCCGTTCGAATTTGATCAATTCGAGTAGACTAACCGAAAGGGAAAGGCTAACATGAGATGAGGTATGTGGACCTTGGGAACTCAGATAGGAAATGACGCTTTGACCATAAAGATTGTCGAGGGGATATTTAGAGCCACAAAAAGGTCGATCCAAGAACGATTAAGGGATGCCTTGTGAGTGTCATACGATTGGAACGCGAGTGGTGCCGCCTAACCAATGTATAATTTGCAAAATTTTCCTAAATCGGACGGTGAAGATCGAGACCTTAGGAGCTAGTGAAAGACCCTCACAATTACATGACAACCAAAGCCGCCACAAATTGACGAGCCCTAAACGTCATATGAATCACGGGGTCAATACGCGTTATGTCTACGAAAGCCGCCCATCGATTTGGGATATGCTGGAATCACATCTGATAGAGAAAGCTATCAGAAACGAGCCTTGAAAGATTTGAAATGGAAAATCAAGAATTACAACGTTATTTGGATTGCCATCGCCCTATCGAAGATTTCCGAAACGAGAAAAACGATGTTCGGAACGTCGGGGTAAAATGACCATTTTACCCCTCAAGTTTAGAACTTTGTTATTATAATTGGAAAAGGAAAAAATGGGCATTTGATACCCCCCTAGGCTGCTGAACACAAGGACAAGGAGATGGCCATTGGATCTCCTTGGTTAGAGCAAATGCCAACTATCAAAAATCCAAGGAGTCATGGTTATTTTACCTTTTTCCTACCTACTAATCAAAGGCCTTTGACCCCAAATTGAATATAGCAATTTCTCTCTCTCTCTCTCTCTCTCTCTCTCTCTCTCTCTCTCTCCATTCTGCAAAAATTTCGGCCACCACCCTTGGAGGACTGACCAGCACCTTCATCCTCTTCTTCTTCATCCTGCTGCCCGCCCGACCAGAATCTAGGCTCCACTTCGCCGGCCACCATGGCCACTTTCGGCCACCCCTGGATGCCGGTCAGTTACACCAACAAAGATCTATGTCTTGCCGACATCCTTCGACAAGAATCGGAGCATTTGGAGCACCAAGAAGCCTGGAGCAAGGATTCTCCCAAGAGTCGACGGAAACTGACCCAATCTGAGGTAGGTCTGATTTCTGACCTGTTTAGTGGCCAAAATCTTGAATTTTTGAGCTCAAATTTCGTGAAAACTTAGTAGACTTGTAGATGAATATGTGGTAAGAAGTTGAGATCGATTTGATTAAGTTTTGACCACGAACCGGGCTTGTTAATCTTGCCCAGAAAACTGTCAGATTCTATGCTTGGAGGATCCGATGACTTTGGATGGTTTTCCGGAGACCAACCGGCCTAAAACTCACGGTGAGCCTCTTGGACCCTTGGATAATCATGTTAAGAGATAGATTGATGATTAAATGAAGAATTTAGAAGTGGATTGAAGGCTGGATATGCTCGGATTGCACAGAACCGAAGTGAACTGGCTGGTTCTGTGCAAGACTGGTTCTATTGGGCTGATGATGGATGGATTATAAGTCTCAAATTGATGTTTAAAGCATGTTAAGATATTGAGGATTATGCCATGGAGGGTTAGGAGTCATGGATGGTTGAATTGGACATGAAAAGTGATGGATTGGTCGGATTTTATTAGGTTGTGCGGTGGATTGGCCTTAAACCGTGGTTGGTCGTGACCTTGAGGGTCCATGAGGAGCAACTTGGGTTGCCAAATCAAAGGTAAGGAAATTCCTAAACCGAGGCTAGGGGGACTGGACTCGATTGGGTAAGTCGAGGGCCAATTAGAACGATTTATGAGAATTTATTCAAGTGGGTAGCTTAGTGACATACTAAGATGATATAAGATTGATTATGAGTAATATTGTGTGCGTGAGTCATTTGCCATGCCTGTATATCATTTGAATTGAATTGCATGCCATGTAAATATTGATACGCATTTGAATGCGCGCCTGCTAGTAAGTGTGAGAGTGGAAAATCAAAGCATATGATGTGTTGTGGCATGAGCATGGCAAGGCATGGCCCTAAGGCGTGTGAGACGCAGGGCGAAAGGTTGAGACCCTGATGCGAGGAGGTCGCGGGGTGAAGAATGATTGATGGCGCCCTGATGTGACGAAGTCGCGAGGCTGAGATAGCCACAGTCCTGATGCGATCTAATTGCGGGACAGAATATGAGTTCATAAACCTTGCCTGGAGATAGACCGGGACCTGATGTGTTTACGCGAGTCACCGATGATGGTCTGATACGTTTACGCGGGCCGAGCCTGATGCGATCTAATCGCGGGCTAGAGAATGAGGTAGGCAGAGGTTGATGGATGTGGTGAAGTGGCAGGCTGAGCATACCAGTGCATTATCATCTGAATGTGACATGAGTCTATTTTTGCATGCATGCCGTTTATATGTCGTTTATATGTCATTGCTTCATTGAATGGTGCCCTATCTGCCTATAAGTTATGAGTTTGAAAAGACAGATAATTGGAGGACTGCCTGAGTGGACTATCAACCTAACCTAGAGTTAGGACTCACCTTACTGAGATTTATATCTCACCCCAGTAGGGGCTTACATTTTTCAGGTTCCTGGCGAAGGGAGCGCGAGTTTGCCAAGGATTGGCATTTGAAGAGAAAGTGGACCAATTGTACCTTGAATGAAGTTGTTTTCTTTATGTGGTATTAGAATTATACTCCTGATTGGTGGATTATAAAATTGAATCCTCGAGAATGAATTAATGAGATTTTGTTGTTTATGTCCTAAGTCATCTATATATTGTTGTATTTATATGACGGGGATGGCATCGCTTCTGCATGCATTCTTTAAAACAGTTATAAGGAATCAGCCCTTGGATCCTAGAGTATTCTTAAATGAACGGCATGGACAGGGATGTTCGCGTGCTCGCCGAGTTTGGGGCGTGACACAGAACCTTCTTCAAGTTCTTCCCTAATTGTTTAAAGTTTTGCACTTGTAATCACAGATCTGACGATCTATTGTGCTTTTATTGTGTAATATTTCTTCCATATTCAATAAAAGTGTACATGTCTTCATCTTTTGCCTATTAAGACCCAGAATCGGTAGACTCTGCCACCTATTGGAGTCTAAGGCATTGTGTTCTTTAATTTTTCGCAATTTAAAGTTCTGTACTGCATACATTTGCATACAGCTCCTAGTGAAGATTGATCCTTCAGGTGGTCTCCTCTCTTGGACTAGCCGCACACACTTCACTTTGCACATTTAAGTTTAAAGTATTTATTTACTGCAATTTAATTCAGACCCCAGAGTATGAAGGCTTTGCCTCCTAGCTGGTGGTTTATGATATTTCTTTTTTTTTATATATACTAATTATCTTCGCATTAAGTTTATAATTTCAGTTATTGTTTATATTCAAGTTTGTTTATTGCTTATCACTGAATTTATTGATTTCTGTGATTGGTATTTAGATATTTCTGTTCAACAATTGTTTCATACATATTTTAGTAAAAAATAATGATAATTGCACTCCTAATTGCTGTCGTTATTTTTTCAATAAGCTTAAAAGATAAAAATATAATGAAGTCTCTTGTTCAGCATATCAAAACTCATAATTATAGTATAGACGAAGGATCAATTCCACTATCCTTCATTTATAAGGTCCACTATAAAGCTATAAATTCTGCATTTGATGTTCATTCTTTGAATGACACACCAAAATGTCAAACCTTATTGTTATAAACAGATATATCTCGTTCAAATTCTGTAGTTCCAAAATCTATAAGCTGGAGTGATGTTGTTCTTCCTGATCAATGGAAAATTAAAAATCCCATTCCTCAGATTTCGATCAAGAATGACACTCCATCAAATGCCATCCAGCATCTTGAAGGAAAGGTTACTATACAATTTCCTAGGAAAAGTTTTGAAATTAGTTCTTTCTGTTCTGCAAGACCTTCTTTTCATGGGTCTTCTTCTCGAAAGTCTGTCGACTATCGTCCAAATCTACCTCCTGTCATCACAATTCCTGTGAGCAGTCAAGGTAGTATCAAAGTTCCCGATGCCATTCCTACACAAGGACAAGCAACTCCGAGTGCACCTCCTTTAAATATTTCTGGTTTAGATACTAGTTCAGTAATTTCTAAGCATGTCTATCATCAACAGGAACCTGATCCTCCTGAACCAACTCAATCGCAAATGGAAGATGATGATCCAGAATGTAATATGTTAGAAGTTGAATTTTTCCCAGGTAGAAAATTTTTGAATAAAGAATTTAATTCTGAAGAAAATTGTGAAATAATAAAATGATTTTTTGACAATTTTAAAGATTGTACTAAAAAAATCAAAGAACAATTTTATGAATTTCTGAATGAAATTGGTGAACATATGTTTTTCTTTGATTGGTTTGAAAATTAATTTTTAGAAAAAAAAGAAATTTATAATGTGGAAAAAAATTTTAAGTGGAAATTAGATGATGACCAAATAATTGAGTCATCTCACCCTCCTATAAGAAAAATTAAAATAACACATCATGAAAAGGAGATTCCAGCTGCTCCTTTGAAAACTCCTTCTGAAAATGAAAATAATGAATTTAGGAGAAAAAATTGAACAAAATTGTCACGCCCCGAACTCGAAGAGCACGCGAACATCCCTGTCCATGCCTTTCATTCATTAATGCTCCAGGATCCAACGGCCAATAACATACAACTCCTTTAATTGAATGCATGCAGAAGTGATGCCTTCTTCAATTATATAAATACAACAACATACGATGACTTAGGGCACAAGGGTACATCAAAATCGCCTTAACTAATCACTAAAAGATCATTCCCCAATTCAATATCCGAAGTACAATCTCAATATCCACAATTGACAATTCCATTCTAATGCAATTGATCAACTATCTCTTCAGACACTAATCCTTGGCAAGCTTGTGCCACCTTCACCTAGAACCTGTAAAATGTAAGTCCCCACTGGGTTGAGATATAAATCTCAGTAAAATGGGTCATAACCCTAGGTTAGGCCTACCGTCCACTCAGGCAGTCGCGCCACTCTCCAGATCCAACTTATGAACACACGTAGACATAACAATCGCAATTCAATAACCAACAACATATAGAAGACAGGCATGCATTTATGATCTCATACCGCACTCATGTGCAAATGTATACTCAGCCTGCCTTTTCGCCACATCCATCAACTCTTGCCTACCTCATTCTCTAGCCCGCGATTAGATCGCATCAGGCTCAGCCGGCATAAATGCATCAGACCGTCATCGGTGACCCGCGTAAACGCATCAAGTCCCGGTTCAATTCCAAGCAAGGTTTATGAGCTCATATTTTGTCCGCGATTAAATCGCATCAGGACTGTAGCTATTTCAACCTCGCGACTCTGTCGCATCAGGGTGCCATCTAATCATACTTCACCACACGGACCTCGTCGCATCAGGGTCTCTACCTTCCGCCCTTCATCTCACACGCCTCTGGGCCATACCATGCTATGCTCATGCCACAATCAGGACCTATGCTTGACTTTCAATTCAATGGCACATTCTGTGGCAAGTGCCAATTCAAACACATTTCATAAATTCTATAGCATGCATGTAAATCAAATGGCATATAAACATGGTAATCACTCAAGCATAGACAACGCCACATACATTTATCCTATAATACCTTAGGACATCATATAGGCCATCCCTATTTAAAATCTTTCAAGAATCAAACCGATCAAGTCTTGACTCACCCAATCGAGTCCAATCTTCCTATCCTAAGGTTAGGAATTTCCTTTCCTTGGTTGCAACATCACAATTTCCTCCTCTTGAGCCTCCAAAGTTTCGGCCCCCAATGATCCAAGACCGAACTAAATGTGTAACCTAATCAAATCCAACCAATTACATCAATTTTCAATCCAATTCAATCATCCATGAACCCCAAGCTTCCATAGCATTATCCTCATCATTATAACATGCCTTAATCATGAATTTGAACCTCAAAATTCAATGTCAACAGCCCTCCAATGTTCGGCCATGCACAGAACCAAACTGGTTCCTCATAGTTATGTGCATGCCGTGAACTACTAGCCTCAATTCAACTCTAATTCCATCATTTAAATGGTATACCACCTCTTAACATGTCTATCTAGGGTTTTAGGATGCTCACCGAAAATTTGAGCTTGATTGGTTGTCGGAAACCCTTTGAAGTCGCTGGATCCTTCCTTAGTCAGTAACCGGCAGATTCTGGGCAAGATATACATGGATGATTCATGGTAAAAAACTTATCAAATAAATCCTCAATTTTTACCATAGATTTCTACACATGTCTACTGAGTCTCTACCAAATTTGAGCTTTAAACGCAGGAATTTGACCTTCAAATGGACTGAGGAATAGACCTACCTTAGGTTGGCTCCAGTTCTGTCAGCCTGTCGGAGATTGCTTGCCCCGAATTCCACAAAGCTCCAAATGACTTGATTCAAGTTGGAGGATGCCGGCAAGAGGTGGATCTATGCTGTGGTGGTTAGCCAGCGGCAGCGAGTGGCCGAAAGTGGCCCTCGTGGGCACCGAACAGAGGCTCCAGAACTGATCGCTGGTTCCTCCAAGTCAGTTTATGGGCGAAATGTATAAGGTCGGTTCGTGGTCAAACAATTATCAAATTGAGCCCAACTTTTTACCACGGATTTCTACACGTCTCAACTTGATCTCCACAAAATTTAAGCTATAGATTCCAACATTTCGACCACCAAAGGGATTGAGAACCGAACCTACCTCAGATTGGAGCAGTTTCCGTCGACTCTCGGGAGAATCCTTGCTTCGGACTGCTCGGTGCTCCAAATGCTCCGATTTTTGTTGGAGAATGTCGGAAAGACTAGATCTTTGTTTGGGTGGCTGGCCGACCTCCAGGGGTGGCCGGAAGTGGCCGTGGTGGCCGGCGAAGTGGAACCTAAATTCTGGTCGCCGGTGAGCAGAAAATGGAGGAAGAAGAAGAAGATGAAGATGGCGTGAGTTTCTTGGAGTGGTCTGGCCGAATGGGCTGTGGAGAGAGAGAGGAGAAAAATTTTGTGTTATATCCAATGGCTTTGGTCAAGGTTTTGAATGGTAGGTTTGTAAAGTGGACATGACTATTCTTTGAGTCATCCATTGACACATGTCCCATTTACTTTTCTAAGATGATCCAAGGGTCATGCTTCCTCCTTGAGTTTCGGCAGCCTAGAGGGGTTAAAAGTCCAATTTGCCCTTCCCTAATTGTAAGGGCAAAGTCTTAAGCTTGAGGGACAAAACGGTCATTTTACTCCTGACATTCAGAACGTTGAAATTTTTTATTTTCCATTTTAAATTTTTCAAGGCTCATTTATGATAGTTTTCTCTATCAGACGTGGTTCCAGCCTATCCCGAACCGACGGGCGGCTTTCGCAAACATTACGCGTATCGACCCCGTGATTCATATCATGTTTAGGGCTTGTCAATTTATGGCGGCTTTGGTTGTCATGTAATTGTGAGGGTTTATCACTAGCTCCTAAGGTCTCGATTTTCACTGTCCGATTTAGGAAAATTTTACAAATCATACGTTAGTTAAGCTGCATCACCCGCGCTTCAATCGTATGACACTCGCAAGGCATCCCTAAATCGTTCTTGGATCGGCCTTTTTGTGGCTCTAAATTTCCTCTCGACAATTTTTATGGTCAAATGGTCATTTCCTATCCGAGTTCCCCAAATCCACGTACCTCGTATCGCGTTGGCCTTTCCCTTTCGGTCAGTCTACTCAAATTGATCAGATTCGAGCGGAATACGACTGAAATCCATCTCTAGATACACACTTCTCATTACTGAGCTTGAAATCGACTGGAAATCAAAATGTCACAAAAATAATTTTTCAAATCAACATCTCCATTCCAAAGGTGTCCAATTGAACATGATTGAATCTACCATTGGCAAACCTTCAATTGTCCATTCTGTTCCATTAAAGACTACTCCTACTAATCATTACAAACACCATTGTTTAAAAATTTCGAAATGCCAAAGTCTTTTAGTAAAGAATTTCAAGAAACACTTCAGGCAAAAAATCAAAAGCTTCTAAAAGAAAAAGTCCTTAAGCAACCAATTATGAATACTCCTAAAGTCAATAAACCTCTGGTTATCAATACCCCCAAGCATGATAATCAAATATCAGTTCTTGAGAAAATTGATATCCCCGAAGTCAATCGCCTATCGTAAAAAGAACCTCAGAAACTCTATTATTCTAGAGCTACTCCTCCTGATATTCTTTCCGAAGAATTGTCCAATAAAGTCCAAAACAAGTATTCTGCAGATGCCATTTATGAGTGGAACATAGATGGTGTTTTTGAACATAATCTCTTGCAAGTTTTAAGTCAAATGGTAATGTGTGCTACAACTTATAAGACTTTTCCTGATACAACATATTAGCAAGTAGCTTATATGATAGTTGCAGGATTTTCTGGTACTTTGAAAGGTCGGTGGGATAATTATCTCAACCAAGATCAAAGAAATCAGATCCTTAATGCTGTTAAAACAGATGATAATGGCCAAACTGTTTTGGATGATTATGGTCAAATTGTTCAAGACGCAGTCTCTACCCTATTTTATTCCATTTCTCAACACTTTATTGAAAATCCATATGTGATTCGTGATCACAATCAAGATCTTCTCTCAAATCTCAAATGTCACTCTCTTAGAGAGTTTTGAGAATACAAAGATGTATTTCTAAAAAGGGTATTACTTCGTCCAAATTGTAATAAACCCTTTTGAAAAGAAAAATTTCTCGTTGGTCTTCCTATAATTATAGGAAACCAGGTTCGCGACAAGATTCAGGAACAATTTGGTGAGAATGTTCTTTTTGATTCACTATCTTATGGTGAATTGATTTCTTACGTTTATAAAGTTGGTACCCAAATGTGTAATAACATTAAGTTACAAAAACAACTTAAAAAAGAGAAAAGTCTTACTCGTAGAGGATTAGGAGATTTCTGTCGTTAATACGACCCTTCCTATTCGTTTTCAACATCCAAAAAATGTTCTGGTTCCTGTCCAAAAGAAAAACTTTTTAGAAAAAAGAAAAAGTTTTATAAATTTCAAGTTTCAAAACCGAAAGAAAGTCCTTTAAAGAAATTTTAAAAAACCTGAAGATACAAAAGACAAAAAAGATTTCAGTAAATTTATTTGCTATAATTGTGGTAAAAAAGGATAAACAAGATGTTTTTGCAAATTAAATAAAAAAAAGTTAAAGAACTCGCTTTAGATGAAGACATTCTAAATCAGTTAAACCAACTGATGGTTGAAACCGATTCAGGAAGTTTTGTCTGCCCTTCAACAGATGAAGAGTTAGTAGAACGAGGTCTTCAAATTAATGAAATTGAATCGTTTTCTGATTTTTCTTCTGAGTCAAATTTTGAGTCTGAATAAGAAGTAAATGTTTTGACAAAAGAAGAATGAGAATTGTTAGATTCAATTGATAATGTTTCTGACTCCAATGTCTTACTCAAACAAATTCAAAATCCTATTTCGTCTTTTGGTAAAAGCACCCAAGTTCATGTTTATAATCTCACTGAAATTTTGAATAGGAGAAAAAAGTCAGTAAGACCAACAATCACCAATGATCTTCATAGTGAGATCAATGAAATCAAAAAAGAAATTCATTTGTTAAAAGTTAATTAAATTGATCAGCAAAAAGAATTTTTAGATCTCAAAAAACAATTGTTAAAAGGGAAAAATATTTTTGAAGAAACAATCCACAAAGAGACACCTCAAATTGTTAATGATTCAGATTCCTCGAACTTTTTGGAGTTACTCACAGAAGTAACAAGTAAAAAATGGATAATTGATGTCGTCATCAAAATTAAAGATGAATTCATTTTGGAAACAACCGCTCTTTTTGACACAGGTGCTGATTTGAACTGTATCAGAGAAGTTTTAATTCCAACAAAATTTTTTGACAAAACCACAGAATCGTTAAAGTCTGCTTCTGGTGATCATTTAAAAATCAAGCATAAACTCCCTGAAGTTTTTGTGGTAAAAGATAACATTGAATTAAAAACATCATTTCTTTTGATAAAAGATTTAAAAAGGAATGTAATTTTAGGAACACCTTTTATAAATCTAATACAACCGTTTATGGTTACTAATGAAGGAATTGAAACAATGATTTTTGGTAAAAAAAAAGTTAATGTTTACTTTTGTCACAAAGAATCAAACAAAAAATTTAAATGCTCTGCATGAACGTGAAATCAAAGAGATTAATTATTTAATTAAAGACAAAGAAAATCACCTTTTATTTTTAAAAGAATAATTAAGTTTTCAAAAAGTTGAGCAACAACTTAAAAATTGTGATCTTCAAAAGAAAATTTCTGTTTTAGAACAAAGAATTAAAAATGAACTTTGTTCTATTCCAAACAATGCTTTTTGGGAAAGAACTAATCCCAAACATGTTGTTGAATTGCTCTATGAATCTAATTTTTCAGCAAAAAATATTCCAACAAAAGCACGTCCTTCATAAATGAATAGTGAACTTTTAAAATTGTGTGAAAATGAAATTAATGATTTAATCAAGAAAAAGTTAATCCGAAAAAGTAAATCTCCTTGGAGCTATTTTGCTTTTTATGTAAACAAAAATGCAGAGATTGAACGAGGAGTCCCTCGTTAGTAGTTAATTATAAGCCATTAAACAAAGTTTTAAAATAGATTCGTTACCCAATTCCTAATAAGAAAGATCTATTGAATCTCCATTCTTCCAAAGTGTTTTGAAAGTTTAATATGAAATCTGACTTCTGGCAAATACAAATTACTGAGCAAGACAGATACAAAACCGCATTCACAGTCCCTTTTGGTAATATGAATGGAATGTGATGTCTTTTGGACTAAAAAATGCTCATTCATAATTCCAAAAAATTATGAATGACATTTTTAATCCGTATTCCGAATTCATAATTGTGTATGTCGACGATGTTTTGATATATTCTCCCAATGTCGATTCACACTTCAAACATGTGAATCATTTCTTTAATATTGCTAAACGAAATGGTCTCATACTTTCTAAAAAGAAAGTATTCTTATTCCAAACAAAAATAAGATTTTTAGGACATATTATCCACCAAGGAACCATTGTACCAATTGAAAGGTCTATTCAATTTGCGGATAAATTTCCAAATGAATTGAAAGAAAAAACTCAATTATAAAGATTTCTTGGAAGTTTGAATTACGTGATCGATTTTATTCCTGATATTAATATCATATGCAAACCATTGCACCAAAGGTTGAGGAATTACCCAAAACCTAGGTCACAATTGCATACTAATACTGTCAAGAGAATAAAATCACTCGTAAAAGAAATCCCTTGTTTACATATTGCTAATCCAATTGCATTTAAAATTGTCGAAACAGATGCTTTTGAAATAGGATATAGTGGTATCCTAACAAAAAATTGACAATAAAGAACAAATTGTTCAATTCATTTCTAAACGCTGGAATGAAACTCAACAAAATTATTCCACTGTTAAGAAAGAAATTTTAGCAATTGTACTTTCAATATCCAAATTCCAAAGTGATTTATTAAATCAAAAGTTTTTATTGAGAATTGATTGTAAGTCTGCAAAAGATATCTTGTAGAAAGATGTTTTAAACATTGCATCAAAACAGATTTTTGCACGTTGACAAGCTATATTATCTATTTTTGATTTTGATATTGAATTTATTTACGGAAAAGTAAATTCTCTCCCAGATTTTCTCACACGAGAATTTTTACAGGGAAAACCTTCTCCAAAATGCATTCCAAAAAAGACCAAGACAAAGGCAAAGCCCAAGAAGCCATCATTGTCCCAGCCAAACCCTCAAAGTTAACCCCCATTTGTAGTTGGCTAGAAGCTGCCCAAAATCCATTGTCATCCCAAAGTCCACCAAATGAAGCTTCTCCTAGCCAGCCTATCCAATCAATTGCCCTGTCAAAGTTAGCCTCCATATTGCTAAGCTATGTGATGAAGGATTTGCAAAAATCCTTAAGTTCAGAATTGTCTACATATGGTGAGGTAAAATCTCCTTCACCATTAAATGTTTCTAACGAGATGGTTCTTGTGACTCCGTCAGCCCCTCGAAAATTAAAGTCAAAGTTTTTTATGAAAAATTTCGAAAAAAATCACCACGGTAGAAAGAGGATTCTATCATGAGGATCCTTATGTTTTTACACAAAACATGTTTGGAGAAAATCATTTTTATACTCCATATGATATTGCAAAACCCGTGGAGTTCCATGAGAAAATTTTGGTCCAGATTGGATATGTAAAGTTCAAACATTTTTGTGATAAAGTGCAACCTTCTATTTCAAATTATTCCACTACAAAAATATTGAGGGTCATACATCCTGCAGAGTAGAATAATTCACCCAGTACCCTAGTGAAACTCGATTCTCGAGTACTAAAAGTCTTTCTTATGGGTATAATTTTACCTATTTTGACTACCAGCAAGACTGGTATAATGTTTTCTATCGTCAAAATCCAAATCGTACCATACTTGGCTTTTTTACTTCCAAAGTCCTTTTGACATTTCAAAATTGCATTTCTGGTTCATCCGATGGTAGGATAATTTTGATCATGTCCCGGACATTCTCCCTCCACAAGTAATTGAATCGTTCACAATGTTCCAAAACACCTTCATCTCAAGTTCTAAGGAGATTCATTTTCTTTCTCTCCTAATGTTTTGTGCAAATTTTTAGTTGGCATGAGTATCTGGCTGGAAACTTGAATACATAAAAAATAGCCAAGATCCCAAAATACTCATTTTGGTGCGAAGATTCAAGACAAACTGGTGGGATGGATTTTCATACCGGGACAAATGCTCAGTAGAAACTGTCCATAATTGGATCCAGCAACGATAAGCCAAAGATTTGAACAAAGTTTCTGACGTGGCATCGGATGCGGCATCAAAGACATACTTTCTCCACGACAAGTCAATGGCAATTGCAAAATTAGTTAATATTAAAAATGAAAAAGAATTTTATGATATGATAAAACAAGCAATCCTGAAGCATGAGGAATCATTGCAGGGATCATCTTCTCAACATAATGACTCAGAAGAAGAATATGAATACAGCCCCAACATCTTTGGTCATGACTCCGAGTAATGTTTTCATTGTATCATTCATTGTAATCTTATCTGTATTGTACACCGTATAACACTGTACACTGTGCACTTCACTGTACACTGTAGTGGCCCTTTAAGTAATTCACTATTCACTATAGCAACAGTGAATTATCAGTATTTAAAATTAGAGAGTCCCCAACAGACCGGGGTGGGGGGGAGCTCGAGATTCTAAAAAAGCACTCAAGTCCTCTCTCTCTCTCTAAAAAAAAAAAAAACTCACCCTCTCCCCCGAAGTTCTCCCTCCTGTCCAGAGTGAACCTTCTCTGGAGAACCAAAGTCTTTCAAGTCCTCCTAAGTCGAAAGTAACCCATTGTCTCTCCCCGGACACAGATCCGTAAGTCAAAACCCTTCCAAGTCTACTATTCCTACCCAGAACCTTCTTCAAATTCTTTCCTGATTGTTTAAAGTTTTGCACTTGTAATCACAGATCTGACGATCTATTGTGCTTTTATTGTGTAATATTTCTTCCATATTCAATAAAAGTGTACATTTTATATTTTGCCTATTAAGACCCAGAATCGGTAGGGTCTGCCACCCGTTGGAGTCTAAGACATTGTGTTCTTTAATTTTCCGCAATTTAAAGTTCTGTACTGCATACATTTGCATACAACTCCCAGTAAAGATTGATCCTTCAGGTGGTCTCCTCTCCTGGACTAGCCGCACACACTTCACTTCGCGTATTTAAGTTTAAAGTATTTATTTACTGCAATTTAATTCAGACCCCAGAGTGTGAAGGCTCTGCCTCCTAGCTGGTGGTTTATGATATTTCTTTTTATTTATACTACTTGTCGTCGTGCAGTTTCTTTTAATTCAGATCCCATAGTATGAAGGCTTTGCCTCCGAACTGGTGATTTATGATATTTCTTTTTATTATACTAATTGTTTTCGTATTAAGTTTATAATTTCAGTTATTGTTTATATTCAAGTTTGTTTATTGCTTGTCACTGAATTTATTGATTTCTGTGACTGGTATTTAGATATTTTTGTTCAACAATTGTTTCATACATATTTTAGTAAAAAAATAATGACAATTGCACTCCTAATTGCTGTCGCCATTTTATATATTGCTGTTGAATTGTTTGGTTTATAATCTTCTTCCGCAACTTCTCTTCTATTTCTCTGGTCAAACGATCCTGTCCTCAGTTTTTTAAATATAAATATTATAATATATCATTTTTCTTTTAAAGCTTATTTTTATAACATTATTATCAATTATTAATTGAAAATTTTATTAAGATATATAATTAATAAATAATTTAGTATTTATGTAATTAATTTATATTTAGTATGTACATAATTAATAAAAATATTCATAACATAAAATTGGTAAGATATATGAAGATGATGTATCTAGAGTAAAAGAACGTGGATAACAATCCATGAGCAAAAAAAATCCAGCAAATTAAAATTGTAATAATAGATAATAATCCTCAATCCTAATTACATTCACTGATGATGTATTCCTTATACGTGGCCCCCTATTCCGCAATCAGGCCGTCTCCATTGTTCGGCTGGTTTAGTATTGTACTAGGAAAGAGGACAAGGTTTTGGATGAGTAAGACGTGTAGATTGTCGTTCCGGCTAGGCTATACACCTAGAGGGGCTAAATTTGTGTATTTAATCAAACTTCGATAAATAAAGCAGAATTGAAAATATTAAGTTCGATAGAGGCATATGTATTAGTAGAATCATGCGGCGTTTATACCAGACAGTAAATTAATGCGAGATAAGAGAAGAAAGCAATACACACAAGATTATAGTGGTTCGGCTTTAGGAAGCTTACGTCCACTCTCACACACTAACAGCCTATTGGCTGGATTTTGATCAATTAAGAGATTACAGGAACAAGAGTGATCGCTTGAACTTTTAAGCACTTTCAACAAAAGCGAACTATGCCTCTATCAAGGCCTTTCCACTCCACACACTTTTTCTCTGTGTAGCTCTCTTTTAAGATCTCAAGATGATGTGCTTATAGACAATAATGAAGCTCTCTTTGAATAAGGTTGATGAAACTCTCGAGATGATGTCCTCATCCTTCAAGCTTCCCGCTGGACAGATCAACTCCGAGGATCAATCTCCAATATTAGCCGTTGGTTGATTAATAAAAGAACACTAGTCGTTTATGGTAAGATACATCAGAAACTTAGAAAGATTTATTTACCCATACAAAGAAATCTTGAAATCTTGATACAAAGAATCTAAATAAGGTATGTGTCTATCGGTTTGACTATCAATCAAGATCTCTTCAAAAAGGAAAGCTTTTAGAAGATCCTTTTTGATTGACAATAAACAATATAACTTAGACACAAAATCCAGTCCCATATTATAGACCGTTAGTGGGGAAGTATAACCTATTAAAATAAGAAAGAGTAAGATTGATTGAATAATATGGATGAAGTAAGAACCAAAATATATATTAATGAAAGCAACGCATCACTCTGCTTCTCCACAAATCCTGCCTGCTTCTATTAAATGAAAGACATTAACAATGTTAAGCGCACAAGGCATAGAGATATAGTCAGAGTGTAAATCAAAGTTTTTTTTTTATCAAAGTATAGAAGGTTTTGTTTTCTTCAAAATCAAACATAATTTTCCAACAATCTCCCCATATTTTGATGGAGATAAAACCTTTCAAGCAGTGTATATAATTGTAAAAATATTTTGATTAAAATATTTTTGAGGAAATTTTTTTAACGGATCTGCATAAGAAATCACAAATGACTATATAAGTATATGGCTATTAAATTTCTTACTTCAATGCTTCTGCTTGAACGTGTCCGTTTTCTCTCCTTTTTGTCGACATAAAAAAGATGGATAGTAATAATAAGAGAGTGCAATAGCAAATTTATTTAGGGGTGGAGTATATAGTACCGAGGTACACTACATTGTCTAGCAAGCATGATCACAAAAATAAACAACACTAAAAGGTTTGGTTGAAAGGAGAGCTTCATTTTGGTGGTTGTGCAGATGTAGATGGTCTAGTGGTGTCAACATGGAAAGGTGCACAAGCTAGGTTGAAGGTCGCCAGGTCATTTAGCCGCATATCAAACACCTCAGCTAGGTTCTTGAGTTCCTAGCCAACAGCACCTGGTTCTGCTCGAAAGTAACTAAGTCCCCTGAGACTTGGTTTTGAGCTTTTGTTACCTCATTCCGGAGAAAATCTTCCAGATTTTGCATCCTTCCCTGTAGACTTTGGACTTCTCTGAATAATTCAGCTCTGAGAATATGGACCTGTTTTTAAACTTTCTCGTATCCTTGCTGAATATTTGTCATAAAGCTCTTCATCATTTTATCAAGAGCTTTAATGAAATTCTCCCCCTGAAAATTAGCTTCTACTGCTAGTTGAGCCATGTCAAACTCTTGTACATGTATGTCAGAGCTTTCTTCTCTTTCCTTTCGCATAGCTACAAAGTATTCTTCTCTGAGTTCCCTCTGTTTCTCTTCATCCGTTTGTCGTGCCATTTCTGTGGCTTTCAAGTCTTCATTCTTCCTTCTTTTATCTTCCTCGATCATGTAGCTTCTATTTGGGCTTGTTTAATTCGCTCTTGTTCTGACAGATCTTCAGCTTTTGCTCTTTCTTTAACGGTAGCTTCTGCCTGATCTTTAGCTCCTGCCAATGCTTTAGCATGTGCTTCTGCCTCCACCTAAGTTTTTTTTCTGCTTCTGATGTGACATTCTGATTTTTCTGTCATTTCAAGACTTATTAATGAGAATGTATCCAACGATATCTTTCAGTCGTATCTTGCTCAGATCTGATCAATCTCGAGTTACCTGACCAAAAAGGAAAGGCTAACGCGAGACAAGGTACGTGGATTTAGGGAACTCAAATAGGAAATAACACTTTGACCATAAGAATTGTCGAGGGAATATTTAGAGTCATGAAATACCAATCTAAGAACGATTAAGGAATGCATTGCTAGCGTCATACGATTGGAGCGCGGGTGATGCCGCTTAATCAATGTATAATTTGCAAAATTTTCCTAAATCGAACGATGGCGATCGAGACTGTTGGAACTAGTAATAGACCCTCGCAATTATATGACAACTAGAGTCGCCATGAATTGATGAGCCCTAAGTGTGATATGAATCACAGAGCTGATACGCGTAACGTTTGCAAAAGCCGTCCGTCAGTTCGGGGTAGGCTTTAATCACATCTAATAGAGAAATGATTCAGAGACGAGTCTCGAAATTAGAAAATGAAGAATCAAGAATTCCAACATTATAATTGGATTGGCTGTCGCCTTATCGAAGAAAATTAGAATCAGAAAAACGACGTTCCGAACGTCGAGGGTAAAATTACCATTTTGCCCCTCAAGCCTTAGCCTTGCCTTAATAATTGAATGAGTACATTTTGGTCTTTCACAATACCCCAAGGCTGTCGAAAATGATAAAAAAATAACAGCCATTGAATGAGCCTTGATTAACATATAGACAAGTGTTAAAGGATGAAGAGTTGGCATTTAATGAATGGCTTTTAACCTACCATTCCACTTTGTTGACTCTCCACTTGGTGTATACATCTCTCTCTCCCACTCCCTTAGCCGAACCCACCTCCCTCTGCCATTCTTCTTCTTCCTTCTTACTTCAGCCGAGAGCTGCAACGCTCGACCAGGTTCTATCGCCGCCATTGTCGCCATCGAGCACCAATTCCGGCCACCACCTGAGCTCGAGCCGACCACCAGCATCTTCCTCATCTACTTGCCGACAACCTCCAAGTGGAATCACGACATTTGACCCACTGAGGAGCTCCGGCCGGCCATTCTCCCAAAAGCCGAAGGAAACCGTCGCAGCTGGAGGTAATCCACTGTTTAGACTCCGTAGAACCCCAAAACCTTTGAATCTTTCGGCTAAATTTTGTGAACATCTAAAGGACATGTAGACTGAAGGTAATCCACTATTTGGATGAATTTGATAGAGTTTTGACCCCAAATGGGTCTTGTGTTTGAATGACAAAAACTGACCGGTTGAGGACTTGGAGGAACCGGCGCCGTTTGAGGACTTTCCGACATCGCCTTGAGCTAAAATTTTCGGTGACGCTTCCCAACTCCTAGAACTACATGTTAGCAAGTAGATTAGTGGATAAATTGAGGATTTAAGTTAGTTTAATGCCTAATTAGTTGAGATATGCACAGAATCAAAAATGCCATGTTTCGATTCAGTGCATACCGAATCTGTGGGGGGCTGTTGGGAGTTGAATTGAGTTCCAAATTCATCGTTGAGACGTACTAGGATGTCGATGGATATGTTATTTAGGTTTATGCTTGGTGGATTGATAATTAGATGATAAAGAATTGACGAAATGGATGGAATTCCATTAGGTATACGGCTACCCTATTTTGGAACCCTTGGAGCCGAACCATTGAAGTGCTTGAAAGGAGATTTATGTTGATTTTAGCACAAGGTAAGAAGTTTCTAAACTTTGACTAGGAGGATTGGACTCGATTGGGTGAATTGGGTGTGAATTAAGATTGGTTCTTGAGAGTTTATGGTGTGATTAGCCTTGGTACGTCCTTGAGAGGTATAGATGACTTGAATGTTTATTAAATGCTTGTGCCATGAATTGATTGCCTCTTGTGACTGATGAGATTGATTGTCGTGTATGCTGTAGATGCGTTGCTCGTTGCATGAGCTTGTATTCAATCATGAAGTTGAAAATGAAATAATGTTTGGCATGCTTGAAACCTGTGATATCCTAAGGCATTGAGACGCAAGGTTGTGTGGATGGATACCCTGAGACGCTGAGGCGCGAGGTTTGTGTTGAATGGTACCCTGAGGCGTATGAGACGCGGAGTTGAAATGTCCAATATCCTGATGCGTTGAAATGCGGTACGAAATTTGAGATGTGTCGACACAGGCCTGGAATGAAATTGAAAACCCGATGCGTTTACACGGGTTTTGTCAATGTGACGGTCTAAGGCGTATTTACGCGGAACGAGCCTGAGGCGTTTTAAACGCGGGCGTGAAAATAAGGAGGACTGAAAGGGTGGAAAGTGTGATGTGGCTTGGTAACTTGTGTTTGATTCCAATGATATGATATGGTGCCATGATTTCATGCTTGACACTTGTTTGTACCTGTATGTTTTTAACAATTATTGAATGCCTCATGTGATTGCATGTGCATTTGTCCTTAATTGCATTCATTTGAGTGTATGGTCAGCCTAACCTAAGGTTAGAACCTGTCTTACTGAGATATAAATCTCATCCCGTTGTGGGACCTCATTTCCAAATCCTAGGCCGTAAGAAAGCTGCCAATCAAATTTGGTAACCCAAAAGAAATATCCGATTATTTTGAGAAATTCTTGAACGGACAGGAAACCATATATGTTAGGAAGTGTACTGTGGTCTGGGTTGACGAGGGTGGAAAAAGCTAGAAGTCTCATAGGTTCGAGGCTTGGTTTCGGAGAGTAGGGCAAGTTACTACGAGACCACTAAAGCCTACAGAGGTACCCTGTAGGGTAATCCCTAGTTGGTGTCATCCCACTCGGGATTCGGTGGCAGTTGAGGGATCAGTAGCTGACTCGAGAAATATTCCCGAGAGACCCCCAACCCTAGAATACACCGACGAGGTCATTGAAATCGAGGCTACCGAGGACGACCTAGGGGAGCCGTCAGCTGACAAGATGATGGAGGATACAGTGGAGGTTCACTCAAAGACTTTCTTAGAGTACAAGCCTACTGAGAATGCTGAGGAGACTGACGACTATAGTAGCTCAACTTAGGGGTTTCCGTTTTCTGGTCTGATGTATTTTGATGATGGTCTCGATGCCCTGTCTCTTTTGGAGATGTTGATGATCGTCTTTTGTACTGGTCCTGTCACCCCTACCGACCAACCAGTGCCTTTGTATGAACAAGTTGGGAGGTTATGTTTATTTATTGGTGTTCTCGTTACCCTGATCCCCTTTATTATTATACGAAGGAGTTTGTATATTGTCGCTTCCGCATGCTATTGATATTATGCATCTCTCGATATACGTGAATCCTAGGATGGCCAAGAGATTTTGTGCTTGAAGGGTATCGCGCGCTCGTGCCCGAAGCATGGGACGTGAAATTTGCTCTAATTTTTTCACTCATATCGGCTTCAATCTCTCTGATTCTGACTTCACTATTTTCTATAGCATGTTTCTGCTCTTCCCCAATTTCTTTCTCACCTTGCTCAAGCATCAATCTTTTTTCAAAGAGTGTGGATTCCCCTTTTTCCAAAAATTCCACAAGTCTATCCTCTATGTCAGCTTGATTAGGCTTCCTGCTCGGTGGTGAAATCTCTGTAGATAAATATGTATCTGAATAAGAGGACTTACCAGAAGTTTGTGCTCTAGTCTTCTTCCCTTTCTCGCGAGACTCTGACACTTTCATCAAAGCTTTTCTTTTAGGCTTGCTCTTCATGCTTAGAAGAGTAACATCTATTATTTCTTTTGCTTTTTCATCAAGATTGCACCCAATCTAGTTTATATTTCTCTCTTTGTCAATTCATCCATTCTGTGTGACAGTAAAGTGCATTTTGAACAAGGTATCTGATCCAACTGTCATACCTGGTAAGATTTCCTGCTTCATTTTTGGAGGAGGCTTGACATCTAAAGCTCAAAAGATTTTTGTTATCAGTGCACCATAAGGGAGTCGTCCTGCTTTATTGGTCATTGTTCTATACATTTGAAAGATTATGTTGTGAGCCAAAGAAAAAAGTTTTCCTTGGACAATGGCTGCCATCATCGAGGCCTCATATCGTGGCCTCATATCGTGAAACATTTGTTTGTGATGAAGCCTTTGGCCTTATGCAACCAATAAGAATCTCATGCACAATCTTGTATAGCAGAGGCAATGTGGCATAGTTGACATGTGTTCCTATGCTTCTTCTATAGTTGCTATCTTCAGTAATCAATTTATAAGCTTCATCAGACTGAATATCTATTTTCACAAAGTCATATGCACTAACACCAATGAGGGTAGCCAAAAACTCAGTTGTTACGACATACCAGAAATCTTGGTGATTCTGTTGGGATTTTTTGTAAAATGAAGGTTCGAGTAGAATAAGGCAACCAATTTTGGATAGATAATTCAGAATCAGTGGAGAAATTGATCAGGTCTAATTTCTCAAACATTTCAGAAATCAAGATGCCATGACTATCAAGATACTGAAAATCAACAGTTTTATGAGGTATTACTTTCCTTTTCAAGAAGCTATTGAACGAGTCAAGATGTTCTTGACATTTGATCAACTTTGGTGGAAACTTCGTGTCCTTCGCAAAACCCCCAAAGTGTCGAAAGTTTTCAAACAGGGTATCATCATCATCACTAGTCCTGACTCTGGGCTCTGTTTCCTCTACTTCTTCTTCATCAGAATGTTATTATCTTCTTGCACTACTTTCTCTTTCCCTTTTGAAGTTCTCATACTTCTTTTCCCTTGTTCAATAGACCTTGAGTGCTTCTGAACCTCTGTTTCAACATCAGATTTAGAGTCGAAGCTAAATTTTTTCATAAATTTTTCCACTGCTTTATCATCAAGGCCCAATTCACGCATCAACTCAATCGATTTCTGATGGGTAAGAAACGAACATATGATCTCAAATTTTGCAGAAGGATAAGTAATTCAAAGCATTCCTTTAATAAAATTGAAAGTATCTTTTTCAAGCGGCTTTCTGACATTCTGATTTTTAATCAACTTCAGACTCTGTAATGAGAAATTTATTTATATCAAGCGATGTATTTCAATTGTATTCCACTTAAATCTGATCAATTTGAGCAGACTGACCAAAGGAGAAAGGCTAACGCAAGACGAGATACGTGGACCTAAGCAACTCGAATAGGAAATGGCGCTTTGACCATAAGGATTGTCGAGGGGATATTTAGGACCGCAAAAAGGCCAATCTAAGAACGATTAAGGATTACCATGCGAGCGTCGTGCGGTTGGAGCGCGGGTGATGCTGCTTAACCAACATACGATTTACAAAATTATCCTAAATCGGACTGTGACGATCGAGACCACAGGGACTAGCGATAAGCCCTCGCGATTGCATGACAACCAAGGCCGTCATGAATTGACGAGCTCTAAACGTGATGAGAATCACGGGGTCGATACGCATATAGTCTACAGAAGCCGTCCGTCGATTCGGAATAGGCTGGAATCACGTCTAGTAGAAGAAACGATCAGAATTGAGTCCTGAAAAGTTTGAAAAAGGAAAATCAAGAATTCCAACGTCAATTGGATTGGTCGTCGCCCTATCGAAGAAGTCAAAAATGAGAAAAATGACGTTCCGAACATCGGAGGTAAAAAGACCAAAATGCCCCTCAAGCTTAGGACTTTGTCTTTATAATTGAAGGAAGGGCAAAATGGACATTTCTCCTCCCCCAAGCTGCTGCAAATTGAAGAGCAATTGATGTCCATTGGATGCCCTTGAGAAGAACAATGGACAAGTGTCAAGCATCCAAGGGTAGTAGATCATTTCACCAATTAATGCCCACGTACCAATCACCTCAATTAATTTAAATTTTTTTGGGATAATAAATAGCCCTCTCTCTCTCCTCAAACGCCCCATTCGGCCATTTTTGTTCTCCCAAAGACCAGACGAAGCTTCTTCTTCTTCTTCTTCTTCTCCAGTTTCTGCTCCACCCGACCCTGCCGGACGCCACCGTTTGGTCCGTACGACCGCCACCTCCGACAGTCCCCTGCTGCCGGCTGACTACAGACGTAGCCCCACGTCATGTCGATGTCCTCCAACTGGAATTAGGTCATTTGGAGCTCTGAGGAATTCGGGGCAAGCATTCTCCCACAAGTCGACGGAATCTGTTCCCGTTTGAGGTAGGTTCGGTTCTGAACCCTTTAGACAGCCGAAAACTTGGAATATTTGGCTCAAATTTTGTGGAGATCAAGTAGACATATATATGGTTCTGTGGTAAAAATTTTGGATTTATTTGATAAGTTTTTGACCATGAACAATCCTTGTACATTATGCCCAGAATCTGCCGGTATTCTGTGTGTGAGTGCTCCGGCAACTTCCGACGACTTTCTGGCAACCGCGCGACTTGAAACTCACGGTGAGACTTCCAAACTCTTAGGTAGATGTTATAAGAGGTAGAATGGTATATATTTGATGGATTTGAGATAGATTAAGGCCGGTTGGACCCGGCATGAACAGAATCGAATGGAACCGGTTCAATGCTGGGCCAAACCAGTTCTGTGGAGGGCTGAATAGGCTGGGATTGAGTTGTAATTTGGTGTGTATGATGTGTTGTGATGATGAGGAGTATCTAATGGATGATTTGGATGGATGAATGGAGGGATTGAACTTGAAATTTGACAAAATCGATTGATTATCCTAGGTTGCGCGACGGATTGACCTTGGACTTGAGTTGGCCGAACCTTAGGAGATGCAAAGAGGAGTAATTTGCGTTATTAAGCGGAGGTAAGGAATTTCCTAAACCGAGGCTAGGGGGTTTGGACTCGATTGGGTAAGTCGAGGGCCGAACGAAACGATTTATGAGAAAATCATCGCATGTAATAGCTTGATGCGCCCTTGGACATTAAAGAATGATTGTTTGACCTAGCCTATGTGTGAATGGTCTGAGTGCCTGAGTACTATTTGAATTGAATTGCATGCCACGAAATTTATTAAACATATTATCATGTGCATTGGCCATTGGTTATGAAATTTGATTTTTAAAAATCAAGTTAATTGATATGATGTGGCATGAGACAGGATTGTGACATTGCATGGCATGGCCCTGAGGCGTATGAGACGCGGGGCGGAGGTTGAAACCCTGCTGCGATGAGGTCGCGGGGTGCATTATGAAAAGGTGGCGCCCTGATGCGACGGAGTCGCGGGGTTGAGATAGCCACTGTCCTGATGCGATATAATTGCGGGACAGAATACGAGCTCATAGACTCTGCTTGGAAATTGAACCGGAGCCTGATGCATTTACGCGGGCCGAGCCTGATGCGATCTAATCGCGGGCTAGAGAATGAGGCAGACAGAGGTTGATTGGTGTGGTGAAGTGACAGGCCGAGCATATACGTGCAACTGTGTGTGACATGAGAATATAAATGCATGCCTATCCTCTATGCATTATTGTTTATTGCATTATGACTGTCATGTTCGCGTGAGTTTATGAGTTGGATAGGTTGAGTGACTTGACTGCCTGAGTGTACGGTCAACCTGACCTAGGGTTAGGTTTTTCTTACTAAGATGTGTATCTCACCCCTTTTGGGGAAATTCTACTTTACAGATCCTAGGCAATAGCAATGTGGCCTATCAGATTCGGGGACCCGCAGGAGATGACGGCGTATTACGATGAGTTCCCCGATAGGCAGGGTAATATATACATAAGGAAATGTATAGTAGTTTGGGTAGATGAGGACGAACCTGACTGGAAGCCTCATCGGTTTGAGGCTTGGTTTAGACAGGACGGGGATAGGAAGGTCGGGCCGCTGAAGCCCCATGAGGTTCCAGAGGGTGTCATACCTCCTTGGTGTCAGGCGATAGCAGACCAGGAGTTTCCCGAGGGCTCAGTGGTTGGTTCGAGGAACGGCTTGGAGCGGACGCCGACAGCTGAGTTTCCCGTGCCACCGCCAGAGGATGAGGTCATCGTGGTGGAGCCGTCCGAGAGAGATCCATCCGAGCTGGACCAGGAGGCGACTGTGGAGGGAGACCGGGCTGAGCAGTCGCAGGAAGCGACCATGGAAAATTCTGTGGAGGTTCCATCAGAGACTTTCTCCGAGTACGAGCCGTTAGAGGAGAGCGAGGACACCGGAGACTCCAGCAGTCCTTCCTAGGCGACTTCGGATGATGACCTGACTTTTTGACTGGCGACCTGATCCCCTTTCCCTAGTGGATTTTGTGGACATCTTTTGACATGTTTACCCATCGCCTTAGTGTATAGCGGTTTGTAGTAGATGTGACCAGTTGATGTTGTTGTACGACCTTTTGATGTTATCCAGTCCTGCTTAGTCTTGGGATATATATATATTCATGTGGTACCGGGAGTTGTTGGGAAACGCTTCCGTGTGCTTAATGTAAATTATTTCATCTCTCGATCTTCCTTTATATATAAGTGGATCCTTGGGACCGCCGAGAGATTGTTGTAGTTTTGCTTGCAGGGATGATTGCGTGCTCGCGATGGGGTGCGGGGCGTGACAGGCTTTATGAAGATGTCAACCAGTTTATTTTTGGAATCAATGAACTGAATATGAACGTCATTGTTTTGCGCATGATCTCGTATGAATCGGTGCTTGATCTCTATGTGCCTGGCTGGTGAATGGAGAATATGATTCTTTGTTAAATTAATCGCACTTGTATTGTCGCATTTAATCTTAATGTTGGATTCTTCAATGCCAAAGTCTCGGAGTTGTTGCTTAATCCATAGGATTTGTGTATAATAGCTTCCAAGGGCGACATATTCTGCCTCTGCTTAGAGCCACTATGCTCTACTTCTTAGAAAACCAAGATACCAACATATTTCCCATTAGTTGGCACGTTCCTGACGTACTATTTCTATCAACACGATAGCCGGTATAGTCAGCACAGAATATCCAATAACAGTAAAGCTTGAGTCGTTAGAATACCATAATCCAAGTGAAGTATAAGTGCTAAAAAAGCTAATAATCCTTTTAACAGCAGTAAGGTGTGACTCTTTTGGATCAGATTGAAAACAAGCACACAAACAAACATAGACAAGGATGTCTGGTCTAGAAGCGGTCAAGTAAAGTAAAGATCCGATTATGCTTCTATAGAGTTTCTGGTCAACCTTTTTACCATTCTCGTCTTTGTCAAGTTTTGAAGAGTGAGACATTGGTGTCTCAATCTTTTTGCACTTGTCGAGACCAAACCTTTTTGCAAGTCCTTTGCATATTTTTCTTGACCAATAAAGGTGCCTTCTCTTCCTTGCTTGACTTGTAGACCAAGAAGAAATTTAGCTCACCTATCATACTCATTTCATACTTGTGACATTCTGATTTCCAATCAACTTCAAGCTTTGTAATGAGAAGTTTATATATATCAAGCGATGTATTTCAGTTATATTCCGCTCAAATCTGATCAATTTGAGTAGACTGACCAAAGGGGAAAGGCTAAAGCGAGACAAGATACGTGGACCTAGGCGACTCGGATAAGAAATGACGCTTTGACCATAAGGATTGTCGAGAGGATATTTAGAACCACCAAAAGGCCGATATAAGAACGATTAAGGGTTACCATACGAGCGTCGTATGATTAGAGCGCGGGCGATGCCGCTTAACCAACGTACGATTTACAAAATTATCCTAAATCGGACTGTGACGATCGAGACCATAAGGACTAGTGATAAACCCTCGCAATTACATGACAACCAAGACCATCATGAATTGACGAGCCCTAAACGTGATGAGAATCACGGGGTCGATACGCGTATAGTCTGCAAAAGCCGCTCATCGGTTCGGGTTAGGCTGGAATCACGTCTGATAGATGAAACGATCAGAAACGAGTTTTGAAAAGTTTGAAATGAAAAATCAAGAATTCCAACGTTATTTGGATTGGTTGTCGTCCTATCGAAGAAGTTAGAAACGAGAAAAAACGACGCTCCGAACGTCGGGAGTAAAAAGACCGTTTTGCCCCTCAAACTTAGAACTTTGTTATTATAATTAAAGAAAAGGAAAAATGGACAATTGACCCCCCAAGCTGTCGAAAATTGAAGGGCAAAAAGGAGCCATTGGATCTCCTTGGATAGAGCATATGCCAAGTGTCAATGGATGCCCTAAAGGTTAGTCTTGTCCACTAAATGCCCACCTACCAATCAAGCTTTTGACTAATTTTTGGATATAAATAAAATCTCTCTCTTTTCTCTCTCTCCCACTCTTCATTCGGCAGATTCACCACTCAAAGCCACCGATCATCTTCTTCCTCTCCTTCCTCAGTTTTTGTTCTCGCCCGACTGCCGCCGGACTGTCCATTCGGCCTGTACGACCGGTACCTCTGGCCATCAGTTACCATCGACCAACCACCCAGACGTAGATCCACGTCTTACTGACGTCCTCCAATAGGAATCAAGTCATTTGGAGCACTTTCGAATTCAGGACAAGCATTCTCCCACAGGCAAACAGATTCTGCTCCAGCTTGAGGTAGGTTCAGTTCTGAACCCTTTTGACAGCCGAAAACTTGGAATCTAGAGCTAAAATTTAGTGGAGATCAAGTAGACACATAGATGATTATGTGGTAAAAAGTGAGCTTGATTTGATAAGGTTTTGACCATGAACCAGTCTTGTGTATTTCGCCCAGAAATTGCCGACATTCAGGTCCTTGGACGTTCGGCAACCTTCGGCGACTTTCTGGCAACCACGCGACTTGAAACTCACGGTGAGCCATCCATATCCTTAGGTAGATGTTATAAGAGGTAGAGTGGTATAAAATTGATGGATTTTGAGTAGATTAGAACCAGTTGGACCCGGCATGAGCAGAACCAAATGGAACCAATCCAATGCCGGGCTAAACCAATTTTGTGGGTGGTTGGGTATGCTGGATTTGTGCTGTAATTTGGTATGTATGATGTGAAGAGATGATAAGGAGAATGTTATAGGTGATTTAGATGGATGAATTAAGGAATTGGACTTGGAATTTTGACAAATCGATTGATTATCCTAGGTTGCGCGACAAATCGATTTTGGACTTGGGTTGGCCGAATCCTAGGAGGCTCAAAGAGGAGTAAATTGCGTTGTTAAGTGAAGGTAAGGAATTTCCTAAACCAAGGCTAAGGGGATTGGACTCGATTGGGTAAGTCAAGTGTGAAATTGATCGATTAATGGGCATTTTTCCAAAGTAATGAGTCTTAGCATGTCTTAGGATTAATTAAGGAGTTTATGTATGCCTTGACTTGTATTGGAATTACATATCATGTTTGGATAACAATTGATTTACTTGAAATGCAATTGACATTGTGTGTGTAAAGGATAAAGATTCATGGCATGAATTATGATTGTGGCATGGTATGGCATGGCCCTGAGACGTGTGAGACGCAGGGTGGAAGGTTAAGACCCTGATGCGAGGAGATCGCGAGGTGAATTGTGATTAGGTGGCGTCCTGATGCGACGAAGTCGCAGGGTTGAAATAATCGCAGTCCTGATGCAATCTAATCGCGGGACAGAGTATGAGCTCATAAACCTTGCCTGGAATTGAACTGGGACCTGATGCGTTTACATGGGTCATCGATGACGGCCTGATGCATTTACGTGGGCCGAGCCTGATGTGATCTAATTGCGGGCTAGAGAATGAGGCGAGCAGAGGTTGATTGATGTGGTGAAATGACAAGCCGAGCATATACGTGCATCGTATGTGACATGAGAATATAAGTGCATGCCTGTCTTATGTATATTGTTGTTTATCGATTTATGATTGTTGTACCTGCGTGTGATCATGAGTTGGGATCTGTTGAGTAACGCGACTGTCTGAGTGGACAGTCTACCTGACCTAGGCCTAGGTTTTTCTTACTGAAATGTGTATCTCACCTCTTTTGGAGAAACCGTACTTTACAGATCCTAGGCAGTAGCGATGTGGCCTATCAGATTCGAGGACGCGTAGGAGATGACAGCTTTTTACGATGAGTTCCCCGATAGGTAGAAGAATATTTATCTGAGGAAATGTACAGTAGTATGGGTAGACGAGGGAAAGCCGGATTGGAAGCCTTATAGGTTTGAGGCATGGTTTAGACAGGACGGGGATAGGAAGGTCGGGCCTCTGAAGCCCCATGAGGTTCCGGATGGTGTCATACCTCCCTGGTGTTAGATGATCTCAGACCAGGAGTTCCCCGAGGGATCGGTGGTTGGGTCAAGGAACAGCTCGGAGTGGACACCAACAGCGGAGTATTCTGTACCACCGTTGGAGGATGAGGTCATCGCGGTGGAGCTGTCTAGTGGAGACCTCGTTGAGCCGTCGCAGGAAGCCACTATGGAGGATTCAGTTGAGGTTCCATCCGAGACATTTTCTTAGCATAAGCCTACTGAGGACGCAGAGGACACGGACGATTCTAGCAGTTCTTCCTAGGCGACTCCAGATGGCGATTTGACTTTTGATTGGTGACCTGACCCCATCCCTGATGGATTTTTGTGGATATCTTTTTGGCATGCTTAGTCGTTGCCCTGATGTTTAGAGGTGTTAGTAGTTGTTGGTTGTATGTGTTGATGTATGACTTTTTATGATGCTATCCATGTCCTACTTAGTCTGTATATATATATTGTACGGGGAGTTGTTAGGAACCGCTTCCGTGTGCTTAATGTAAATTATTTTATCTCTCGTCCTTTCTTATACAGGTGGATCTTTGGAACCACTGAGAGATCATTGTTGTTTACTTGTAGGGATGATTGCGTGCTGGCGACGAGACGCGAGGCGTGACAATACTCATTCGTCATAATCTGCGAGAAGTTTTTGCACAAGGTTTCATTAGTAAATCCAAAAATGATATCATCAACATAAATTTGAATAAGGAGTATATTTTTACCTTTTCTTTGGATAAACAGAGTAGTGTCTACTTTACCTTTCTCAAAGTCATTCTAAATAACAAAAGCGTGCTTAAACGTTCGTACCATGCATGTGGTGCTTGCTTCAGACCATGTAAGGCCTTGTTCAATTTGTAGACATAATCAAATGTTTTAGGATCTTCAAATCCTGGTGGTTAATCTACATACACCTCTTCTTTGATATAGCCATTTAAAAAGGCACTATTGACGGCCATCTGAAAAAGTTTGAAGCCAAAATAACATACATATGCAAGTAAAATTCTAATAGCTTCTAACCTGGCTACCAATGCGTAGGTCTTGTCATAATCGATTCCTTCCTATTGTGAATATCCTTTTGCAACTAATCTTGCCTTGTTCCTTGTAACTTTTCCTTTGTCATCAAGCTTATTTTTGAAGACCCATTTTGCACCAATGACTGGTTGATCCTTTGGTTATGGTACTAAGTCCCAGACTTTATTTACCTTGAATTGCAATAATTCTTCTTGCATTGCTTCTATCCAGCTTTCATTTGAAAGTGCTTCTTCTAAATCCTTTGGTTCTATTTCAGAAATGAGGGCTAGCATTCCTGTGATTTCCTCGAGAGAAGCTCGAGTCTTGATCCCATCTTTCACATTTCCAAGAACCAGTTGAAGTGGATGACTTGATTTGTGCTTCCAGTTGTGATCAAGTTTCTCATCCTGAATCTTATCAATAGAGGCAGACTGTCCTTCAGTAGAATCAGATTTGTCAGATGCAATCGTAGGATTTGTCTGTTCTTCTTGACTGTTGGTAAAAGAATATCCTCCAGCTTCTTCCTCTTGGGTGATGTACTGAGCATTGTTTTCATCGAACTTCACATTCATTGACTATTCCACAATTCTTGAATTTTTGTTGAAAATCGTATAGGCTTTACTTGTGGTAGAGTATCCGAGAAAAATTGCTTTATTGGATTTCTCATCAAGCTTATCGATTCTATCTTTTGCATTCTTCAGCACAAAGCATTTCCAACCAAAGACTTTGAAGTAGGAAATATTAGGCTTTTTCCCTTTAAAAAGTTCATAGGGAGTTTTACACGGTCAGAGACATGGCAAATAGTTGATACTGCTTCTGTCCAAAAACTTGAGGGAATTTTACTTTCTATTAACATCGTTCTCGTCATTTCTTGTAGAGAATAATTTTTTTTCTACCACTCCATTTTGTTCTGGAGTGTATAGAGTTGAGTATTGCTATTGCAAACCATTTTCATTGCAAAAATTTGAAAAAAAATTGATTTTCGAATTCGCCTCCATGATCCATCTTAATGCAATAAATGGTGTAACTTTTTTCATTTTGAACCTTTTCTTTTTGGTACAAAAGTCGAGAAATATGAAAAAGTTTCATACCAAAAATCGAGAAATATGAAAAAGTTTCATTTTTGTGAGCAAGAAAATAAATCCAAGAAAAACAACGATTACTATAGACAATACCTTTTTCCACCAAGACTTTGACTTCTAGTTGGTCCAAAAATATCCATATGTAGAACCTACAAAACTCGATTAGTAGATACACTGTTGATATGTTTAAAAGAACTCCTTACCTATATTCCGACAGTCCACATTGTACATAACTCAGATTTCTCAAAACTAACTTTTGGAAGTCCCCTTACCAGGCTTTTTTAGGAGAGTTTGACCATCTGTTTGTGACTAATATGCCCAAGTTTTGTGTGCCTAAGGTCTGACTCTTCCTTAATGGAGACAAGACATTTTCTTCATCTGAATCTACATTTTATTGATAAATGTTTTCATGTCTTCGTCTAGTGAAGAATTGAGTCTTATCTTGGCTTTCACCTGTGCACAATTTTTCTTGAAAGTATATCTTATAACCAATGTCACAAAGTTGACTTATACTTAATAGATTGTAGTTGAGTCCTTCTACTAATGACACATCTTTTATTGTTAACTTCCCAATCTTGATTGTGCCTTTGCCAATGATCTTGCCTTTGCTTCCACCAAATGACACGCTTTTTTCATTGACTTTGGATAGCTCTATAAACTTACTTGAATCACCCGTCATATGCCTTTAGCATCCACTATCAAGGTACCATTTGTTTTTCTTCTTTGGTACCTACAACAAATAAATAGATTCACGATTTCTTTGGTAGCTAAACCTTTTCGGGTCCTTTTACATTAGTTGAAATCATCATTCTCGAGAAAGATCCTCTGACAGGTCTCCGAACTTTGGGACACTCATTTTTGGAGCGAGTTTTGTCTCACAGCTTGGACACTCAAGGAATTCATGGCCAATAGGTTTTATAAATTGTTTTTGAAAATGTATCTTGTAAGATTTCTTTGGAGGTCTTTGTTTTCATCTTTTCTCATATTTTGGAAATGCATTCTACAAAACTGTCTTCTCTTCCATTCCGAGACCACGTTTGTCGTAATACGGAATTTGAATAGATAGAATATATGTTCCAAGTTTTTTGATCCCGTCGAGAACTTGTTTCGCATAGTCGAAATATCTTATTTATGCAAAACATTTTCATCAAAAAGAGAATTACATTTTTCTTGTAGATTGGAGAAATCCTTTTTGAGAAGATCATATCTTTCACTTAAATCTGTATTTTCCTTTTTGAGAAAATCTCAATTTTGAATTAAGACGGAATATTCTTTTTGAAGAAAGTCAATATTTTTATTTTTGGAAAGATCATGTTGCCTTAATCTCGAATTCTCCTTTTTCAGATCAGAGATTCTTTTAAGAGATTTTTTAAGATCCAAACATAATTCATCAATGTAATCAGATATTTCATCAGGGATATCAAGAAAACTTACCTCTTTTTCATCCTCTGAATCCGATGTTGCCATAAGACAAGTATTTGCACAATCTTCATCGTCACTTTCTTCACACTCAGTGTCGCTCCATGTCTCAGCTTTAGAGCTTTCTTTTTCTTTTCGAACTTGCCTACGTTTTTCTTCAAAAAATGACAGTTGGGTTTAATATGTCCATGTTTTCCACATTCAAAGCAAGTTACCTCTTTGTTTTCATCCTTTTTATGGAAGATTTTCAGATTATCTGAACAAACATTTTTCTTTGAAGTTTCTTCCTCTCCTGACCATTTTTCTAAACTTTCTGCCCATTAGTGCCAACTCTTCATCGTCATCCTTTGCTTCTGAATCTCTATCGCCCGAATCAATCATCCTTGATCTCAAGGCAATTTCCTTTCTTCCCTTTGTCTCATTTTCGTCATTTTGACGTTCAAATTCGTAAGATGATAATGTTCCTACAAGCTCATCAACAGTTACAGGTGAGATTCAGGATGTTTCTCGAATGGTAGTTTTGATGTTGCCCCATTCCTTTGCTAGTCCTTTCAAAATTTTGTTGACTCTCTCGGTTTGAGAGATCTGTTTGCCGTAGTAGGTTAAACCATTCACAATATCTGTAAACTTGTTGATCACATCAGAAACAGATTCATCAGGTTTCATTTTAACAGATTCATATTTTCCAAGAAGAATATTTATCTTCGTTTCCTTGACTTTATCAGTCCCTTCATGAGTGACCTGCAAACTTTTCCAGATTTCATATGTTGTTTCACATGAGCAAATACAATTATATTCAGATGAAGATAAAACACAGTAGAACAAATAAATTACTTTTGAATCCAAAGCTTCTCTTTTGGAGATTTCTGTGATATTGGGCTTTGGTTCCTCTTTGCCATTTTCTTTTGACAAAGATGACGTAAGATTTGCTCCTTTTTGCACGACATCCCACATTAGTGGATCTATAGATTTACTGAACTCTTTCATCTTGTTCTTCCAGATGTTGTAGTTTTTTCCATCAAAGTATGTAGGTTGAGTGTTGCTTTGGCCTTCCACAATATCTGCTCCAAGAATGCTAGCTGTGACATTCTGATTTCCAGCCAATTTCAGGCTCATTAATGAGAAGTGAATATCTAGAGATGTATTTCAGTCATATTCCGCTCGAATCTAATCAATTCGAGTAGACTGACCAAAAGGGAAAGGCTAATGCGAGATGAGGTACGTGACCTAGGGAACTCGGATAAGAAATGGCACTTTGGCCATAAGGATTGTCGAGAGAACTAGCGATAGACCCTCATAATTACATGACAACCAAAGCCGACACAAATTGACGAGCCCTAAATGTGATATGAATCACGGGGTCGATACGCGTAATGTCTGGAAAAGCCATCCGTCAGTTCGGGATAGATTGGAATCACGTCTGATAGAGAATACTATCAGAAACGAGTCCTGAGAAGTTTGAAATGGAAAATCAAGAATTTCAACTTTATTTGGATTGGTTGTCGCCCTATCGATGAATTTCGGAGCGAGAAAAAAGACGTTCTGAACGTCTGGGGTAAAATGACCGTTTTGCCCCTTAAGATTAAAACTTTACCCTTACAATTAAAGAAGACATTTTGGACATTAAACCCCTCATGGTTGTCGAAATGCATGGAGGAATAAGAGCCATTGGATCATCTTGGAATTGCAAGTAGACAACTGTCACAAGATCAATTGAGGAGAGGTCTAGTCCAACTTTTTCACCTACCATTCAATTCACGTTTGACCCAAGCTTGTATATAAGCCTCCTCTCTCTCTCCTAAATCATTTTTGGCGGGCCATTTCACCCCTAAGCCACTGAAACCCCATCTTATACTTCCTCCAGTTTCTGCTTGCCTGCGACAGCTTCAGAAGTTGCTGTTCGCCGCCCACGAGGGCCACTTTCGACCACCACCTGTCGGCGAGCCAACTACACACAACTAGCCCCATGTCTTTCCGACCTCCTCGAAGTGTAATCAAGTCGTTTGGAACACCGAGGAGCTCCGGCCAAGAGTTTTCCTAGGAGTCGACGGAAACTGACTTATCCTGAGGTAGATCCGATTTTTGACTCTTTTGATGGTCGAAATCGTGGAGTCTTGGGGTCAAATTTTTTGGAGACTCAGTAGACATATGTAGGGTTCTGTGGTAAAAATTGAGGATTTATATGATAAGTTTTTAACCATGAACCGACCTTGTACATTTTGCCCAGAAACTGCCAGATTCTGACTCGGGAAGAACCGGCGACATTCGACGAGTTTCCAGTGACCAATTGACTTCAAATCTTCGATGAGCCTCAAGAACCCTTAGATAGACATGTTAAGGCGTATGATAAGGGTTAAATAATGGAATTGAAGTTGATTTAGGATGGATAGTGCACGGTATGCATAGAACCGAATTGAACCGGGTAGATTCTGTGCAAGACCGGTTCTGGTGGATTGAAGAGAGGGTGATTTTGAACCTCAAATTTATGTTTAAGACTTGATTAGATGATGAGGGTTAGGATATGGATGATAGGGGTTCGTGGATTGAGGAATTGAGTGTGAAAATTGATGGAATTGGTTGAATTTTGCTAGGTTGTGCGACAGTCCGGTTGTGGACATTGAGGGCCAAAACTTTGGGGCTCAAAAGGAGTAAAATGTGTTGGAAAATCAAAGGTAAGGGAATTTCTAACTTTATGCTAGGAAGATCGGACTCGATCGGGCGAGTCGAGGTTCAATTGGATTGAATTATGAGAATTTGCCCAAGGGGGTAACTTTCATTATATCCTAAGATGTTATAGGATGAGTGTGTGTGATATTTTTTATGCATGAGTTCTTTGTCATGTCCGAATATCATTGATTTGCTTGGCATGCCACGGAGTTTTCGAATTGTGCTTGAATTTGCACTTGGTATCGTGTGTGCAAATGAATTATAAATCATAGTATGAGTTATGGTTGTGGCATAAGATGACACAGCGAGGCCTTGAGGCATGTGAGACGCGGGGCGATAGATGGATACCCTGATGCGACAAGATCGTGGGGTGGAATTAATATCGTGTGGCAACCTTATATGACGAGATCGCGGGGTTAAGATAGGCATGGTATTGATGCGAACTATTCGCGGGACAGAAATGTGAAAATGCCCTGATGCGACGAGTTCGCAGGGTGGTGTTGATGTTGCGTGGTACCCTGATGCGACGAAATTGCGGGTTGAGATAGCCACAGTCTCGATGCGAACTATTCGTGAGATGAAAGTGTGAAAATGCCCTGATGCGACGAGATCGCAGGGTGGTGTTAATATTGCGTGGCGCTCTGATGCGACGAGATCGCGGGGTTGAGATAGCCACGGTCGTGATGCGAACTATTCGTGGGGCGAAAGTGTGAAAATGCCCGGATGTGACGAGATTGCGGGGTGGTGTTTATGTTGCGTGGCGCCCTGATGCGACAGGATCGCGGGGTTAAGATAGCCACGGTCCTGATGCAAACTATTTACAAGACGGAACTGTGAGAATGCCCTGATGCGTCGAGATCGCGAGGTAGAATTCGTGAGATGATGAATTTGCTTAGAGATAATTCATCGAAACCTGATGCGTTTACATAGGTTGCTGATGATGGTCTGATGTGTTTACGCGGACCAAGCCTGATGCAAATTAATCGCGAGCTAAGAGATTGAGATAGGCGGAGACAGGGTGGATGTGGTGAAGTGGCAGGCCGAGTGCGTATGATTAATTGAGGGTGACGTGAGTTTATCATTACGTGCCTGCCATATACACATTGTTGTTTTATTGAATTGTACTTGATGCGCCTGTATGATTATGAGTTTGGAATAATTATTGGATATGTGACCGCCTGAATGGACGGTCAGCCTAACCTAGGGTTAGGACCCACCTTACTGAGATTTATATCTCACCCTAGTGGGGGCTTCATTTTTCAAGTTCCAGGCGAAGGTAGCGCGAGCTTGCCAATGATCGGCATTGAAGAGATAGTGGACCAATCGTATTCAGATTGGATGTGCCTTTTTAAATTAGGGCTTGTACTTCGGTTGAGTGAATTTAGGAATTGATCTTTTAGTAATTGGTTAATGTAATTTGATGTGCCCTTGTGTCTTAAGCCATCGGGTGTTGTTGTATTGTTGAGAATGGAGATGGCATCACTTCCGCATGCGTGGTCCTTTTAGTGCTTAGAACAGTGGCCGTTGGATCCTAGAGTTAAACAAAAAGTACGGCTTGGTGGGATGTTCGCACGCTCGTCGGGTTCGGGGCGTGACATTCCCACTTGTTTGGTATCAGAGCAAGGTTAGCTCAATCCAATGTGATTGAGGTTCGGAGTGATAGGGAGTGATGACTTAGGGACAATTAGATATTAAGGCCTATAGGACTAAGTAAGATCATTGAATCTTGAGGATGGTAGGTTTGAATTTGTGTACACTTTAATGGTCCTAGAGTTGACTTTAATGGCTCACTTTGAGTTATGTGGTGATTTAGGTAAGTGAAAGCAAGTTGGGATTAAAGAGTCATGAGCAAGGATTTTGAGGTAGTAATTGTGCTGGAGGATAATAGGGAATTGCTTATGAATGAAGGGTCAATTGAGGTGTATGATTGTGATCTTGATTTATCAATAACCCAACTTGAGGAGCACGAATTATAAAGAGACAATTGATATTAGTGGATCCAGGCTTGAACTGCGTGATATTTTGATGATTTAGCTATCAATTACCATTGACAGTCTTGGATCAGATGAGTTGAGATAAATACAAAGAGTATCTGAATTGAAGATTAGTTGTGATCGGATGCATATGAATTTGATTTGAATGTTGATTGGACGTGAGATATATAATGGAATATAGACAGGTGATCTGTGAGGTATGACGGTCATTGGTGGAATTAGAACTCTTGACTGGATAGGAATTGATCTGAAGGCGGTTTTGACAAGACAAGTGATGAGAACGGTCATGCTGTGCTTATGTTTATGGCTTGAAATGAAAGTTGATGAGGGTGCATGTAGTGACTTATCTCTATTGGGCTTAATAAACTGTCGCTTGGTATGGGACGAGTTGATGGGATACCTATAAACTATAATGAAATATGGTATGGGACATGTGGAACGAGGCTTTTTTCGTAGAGGTATGGCTTGGGACAACCTGCAACGGCCAAGTCTGATGGGGGCGGGGAGTGATCGCCGAGACAGAGAGGTCCGGACAAGGAGCGGCTCCTGGCAGGCTTCTAAGATGGCAAGAGGCAGGGACCCAAGTCATAACTTGAAATGGGAAGTCTAGGTATCAGGTTGAGTTCAATTGTGAATAAGGGATGTACGGCACGGATTGATCCTCATCAAGAATGATCGAAAGTGGCATGACATGTGTAAGGAGGCCTGTGATTGGCATGGTTAAAAGCTTTGTGCTTGATAGTGGATGCCTTTTGAAAAAGAAAAGTGATGGTTGTGATGAGCCTGTTAGGCATGTTTGATGATTAGCCTCATGTGATCGGCTTAGCCAAGGTATAACTGAGAGGCTAGACGACGTATGGGGTTTATACCCATTGAATGATGTCTGTTGAGAATGAGACAGTCTGTTGTGATTATGCAGGAGTGGTGGATGCCTCTAGGCTTAAAGTATGAGCCTAGTAGCGGTCGTCAGTTGAGAAGTTGCCCCGTTAAGGCTAGCTCGATGAAGGATTACAGATCAAGGATGATTTGAGATCCTTGTATATTTGGCAATTAGTGGAGAATTTCCTATGTGTCATCAGCGAGTTGTTTTGGAACCATTGATGGTTAATAGTGATGAATGATGACATGAGCAACTTGACACTGCCGGATTGAGTAAATGACTTAAGTCTTGAATTCCTAAAGGGAAATCATAGTAGTTCAAGTGACATGAGAATCTGATAAGATTGAAGAACCAAGGTATGGTCGCTACAGTAGCACTTGGCTAGTGTATGTGAGATACGAAGGGATCCAAGAACTAGGATGGATCATGAGAATTGAGTAAAGATGAGTAACCAGAATGTGAAAATCAGCAGAACGACTGGCTCGAGTTTGTGAACCACATGGGACTCAAAGGCTGAATGGGTCGTGAGAGTACTGACGAGTTAAAGTGGTGGAGGTCACGAAGAAGGTGACTCTGAGTAACCTTTTCGAAATTGAATGTGTGGAAGGGACCACGAGAGCTTGGAAAAGCTTAGAAGATCATGAATAAGAATGAGATTAATTGAGTCAAGTAGAGGGATGAGATTCGAAATTGCCTCCCTCTGGATTGAGGACCTTGATAAGAAAACCTTGAAAGTTTTTAGTACACTAAGGAAATAGAGTGACCCTAACAATTACTAACCCTAAGAGGCTATTGAGGATTGGTGAAAGGTCACCAGAGGAAGGATTTTCTCGAAAGCATGAGATTGCCTAGACTACCTCTGTTGAGTTGTTCGATGGAAAGTATCATCCTGGGGTTGCTTGAGAGCAAAGATTGTTTAGATCCTAATATTATTGTAAGGATCATAGGATGATTGACCCTTATGAGACAGAGTTCTCAAGGTCGTATGAGCGTATGGTAAAGGTGGTCAAAGATGAGTAAGTTCCTGAGTGGATGGGAACTTGAGAACCATATGGCTGATTGTTATTCCTGATTTTGAGGAATGGTGACAAGACTCAGCTAAAGAGGAGAATGATCGAAAGGCTTATGAATAAGAGAACTCCTGGTCATGGATTACGAGCAAAGAGATGTTATGAGCATAGAATGTGCCTACGGGAAATGGCTGATTACTTGGGCGTAAGACACATAGTGGAAAGTGAGTAATAAGTCTTTCCTGTTATGGATGAAGTCGAGGAGGAATTGGCATGCTAGATTGCCCGAAGTTAATGATTTCCTAGGGTCGGTTGATTGAATTGGAACCATGAGAAATGAAATAATGAGTTGCTATTCCCTAAAGAATAGAGCATTGTCCTTAAAGGGCGATTGGACCATGGATTGGTCATTGGCGAAAGGAAAAGTAAATAGACTTGATAGTCTTGATTGTTTGTAATTCCAATGAATGGTTGGGTAACGAAAAGAGCGCTCAGAGTGTAAATACAAAGTGATTCGAGAACGTAGAATTGAGTATTCGACATGGGATTTTGTGAGACCCAGGGACGGACAAATATTGTCACTTGAGGTGACAAAGTTATGGGAAAGAGAATGTGAAAGTAAGGTGGCATTTGAATCTTGGAGTAAAGGTATCGCCGTCGGCACAAACTCCAAGGTTAACGTCCTATGAAATAGAAAGGACAATGTGAATTTGAAATGAGAGGATGCCACTGAAGTGTATAGTTTCCCTCACATGGTGATGAATGAGCGTCTATACCAAGGAAGAGGACACAGAACTTGAATGACTACTGGAAGTGAAGTCAGAGAGACAGTCTTTTGGACAATGTTGAATTTTAGGATGACGTTGACGTTCAGTGGAACGAACGGAATTGAGATAAGGTTGCCTTAGTGAGTGTGGAACTCAGAGGCTGAAGCACTAATGCTTCTCGTGAAAAGAGTGACAAGAGTAAACAAAATATCGTGTGGTCCTAGAAGAGACCCATGACGACAGAGAGCCAAGGTCTGGGCTCTCAAGTGAAAAGTGTGAAGAATAGTAGAAAGAAGTTTATATCAGTTGAATTGAGTGTCCAAGGAATGATTGGCTGGATTGTTATCGTCTTGAGCGACGATGATTGGACTCATTTAATGAGTCATGAGAAACATGAATGACCTTCGAAAGTATCCTATGGAATTTAAGGAGATGCTCGATATATGACGAATGTGAAAGGCATGAGTCGTGGACCTAATGAGATGAGATTCCTCCGTCGTGAAACTTTTGTAAAAGGGAATCCGCGAGGAGCCTTTGAGGATTAGAATAAGTAACGAATTGACTATAGTCGATGTGAGTTGTGGAAAGTGCAAGCTTCTTGGGATTGATTAATTGCAATAAACGGACCGTGGAAAGATTCCCCACAAGAGCTGTTCCAATGGTAAAATGGATTAAGGACGAGATGTGACACGAATGGGTGAATGAACGTGAAATGAGTTTTCGAGGACTCGAGTTAAGCTAATGGCTATGCGGTTAATGGCATATCGTGTCGAAAACTGGAAAGCTTATGAAGGTTGTAGTGGCACGACGCAGAATGAAATTGAAGATATAACAAGGCAATTTGAAATGGATGTTGCTCGTGTGTTGTGATGATAAGACCATAAGAGTTGGAATGCTTAGGGTGTGATTAGAATGGGTTACGAGTGTCCTCGCAATGAAGCTGGGAAAAGTTGTTTGAGTGAAAGAATGTTTCAAGGCTATATCTTCCACCAGAGTATAAAGTAGCAGTTTCCCGAGGGGAATTGAACAAGAGGCAACGCAGATGTATAGAAGTGCTGGTGGGTATGAGAGCGCTGCCTAGATGAAGAAAATACTTCGAGAATTATGTGAACTATAAAAGATTGAGAGCACGAATTGCCTAAAGGAAATTGAAGGTGAGGCGTGTGGAACGAAGATATCACCCTAGTGTTGTTATAGCGACATTCGTATCGCTAAGGAAGGGTGAATTGTTTAACGGATGTTTACAATTGAGAGTTGAGCATTGAGTAATGGATAATGGAGGGACAGATTTTCCCTCAAGAAATAAGAGATTCAACTCCTAAATTGGAAGTTCGCTAATGGACTAGCGTGATGGCTACTGGAAACACCTTGCCTTAAGGCCAGAAGGAAATGGAGGTAAGCCATGATTAAACGTCGATACTAGAGGGATTATAGGAATGGATGGAACCCTTGAGGCCTATGGACGAAAGTACGATTCAAAGGGAGAATTATGGTGTTTTCTAGAATGGCACAAAGATGTTCCAAGATATATATACTATCGGTGATAAGGATCGGAGGGGGAAATTATTCTATTGTATGGCCGAGCATTGGACATGTCAATAAAAGAGAAGAACATGACCATGAAAGTTGAATGACCACCTTGATCCAAGGAAATTTCGAATGGAACCGAGAATGGATTACTACGGGAGTAATCATGTAACTGTCTATGGAGTCGAGAAAACTATGATTCAGTTTAGATAATAGAGGGCAAATTGATAAAGCCCTTGAATCTCTGGTGGCATGAAAGGAAGCTTGAAAGGAGTAATACACCGAAGGATACGAACATTAAGAGTGCATTCTGGCGAGAGCTTGATAATAATGGTTATAGACCGATGAAAGAGATAAGGTGAACACTTGAAGATGAGCTGTTGGCAAATGAAATGAATATCAAAAGAGAATGGAGAGAAGCCCATTGGATTGAGGACTGAAGGAGACAAGTTCCAGAGGAAAGATAGGTTTGGGGTTGGAAAGGACGAGCAAGATCGTCAAGCCATGGAAAGGATTATCCGGAAGAGTGAGGGTGCGACAAGGCGCCAATACCCCAAAGGATTGGATGAGTTAGAAGGTTGCAAATTTCGAGGATGAAATTTCTTTAAGGGGGAAGAGTTGTGACATTCTGATTTCCAGCCAATTTCAGGCTCATTAATGAGAAGTGAATATCTAGAGATGTATTTCAGTCGTATTCCGCTCGAATCTAATCAATTCGAGTAGACTGACCAAAAGGGAAAGGCTAACACCAGACGAGATACGTGGACCTAGGGAACTCGGATAGGAAATGGCGCTTTGGCCATAAGAATTGTCGAGGAAACTAACGATAGACCCTCACAATTACATGACAACTAAAGCCGCCACGAATTGACAAGCCCTAAACGTGATATGAATCACAAAGTCGATACGCGTAATGTCTGCAAATGTCATCCATCGGTTCGGGATAGACTAAAATCACGTCTGATAGAGAAAACTATCATAAACGAGTTCTGAGAAGTTTAAAATGGAAAATCAAGAATTCCAACTTTATTTGGATTGGTCGTCGCCCTATCGATGAATTTCGGAGCGAGAAAAACGACGTTCTGAACGTCGGGGGTAAAATGACCGTTTTGCCCCTTAAGATTAGAACTTTGCCCTTACAATTGAAGAAGGGCATTTTGGACATTAAAACCCTCATGGCTGCCGAAATTCATGGAGGAATAAGAGCCATTAGATCATATTGGAATTGCAAGTAGACAAGTGTCACAATATCAATTAAGGAGAGGTCTTGTCCAACTTTTTCACCTAATATTCAACTCACGTTTGACCCAAGCTTGTATATAAGCCTCTTCTCTCTCTCCTCAATCATTTTTGGCCGGCCATTTCACCCCTAAGCCACCGAAACCCCATCTTCTTCCTCCTCCAGTTTCTGCTCGCCGGTGACAGCTTCAGGGGCTGCTGTTCGTCGCCCACGAGGGCCACTTCCAGCCACGACTTGTCGGCGCGCCGACCACAAACACCTAGCCCCATGTCTTGCCGACCTCCTCGAAGTGTAATCAAGTCGTTTGGAGCATCGAGGAGCTTCGGCCAAGAGTTTTCCCGGGAGTCGAAGGAAACTGACTCAAACTGAGGTAGGTCCGATTTTTTACTCTTTTGATGGTCGAAATCATGGAGCCTTGGGCTCAAATTTTGTGGAGACTCAGTAGACATATGTAGGATTCTGTGGTAAAAATTAGGGATTTATTTGATAAGTTTTGACCACAAACCGACCTTGTATATTTTTCCTAGAAACTGCCAGATTCTGACTCGGGAAGAATCGACGACGTTCGATGAGTTTCCGGCGACCAATTGACTTCAAATCTTTGATGAGCCTCAAGAACCCTTAGATAGACATGTTAAGAGGTAGGATAAGGGTTAAATGATGGAATTGAAGTTGATTTAGGATGGATAGTGCACGGTATGCACAGAACCGAATTGAACCGGGTAGGTTCTGTGCAAAATCGATTCTGGTGGATTGAAGAGCAGGTGATTTTGAACCTCAAATTGATATTTAAGACTTTATTAGATGATGAGGGTTAGGATATGAATGATAGGGGTTCGTGGATTGAGGAATTGAGTGTGAAAATTGACGGAATTGGTTGAATTTTGTCATGTTGCGTGACAAGTCCGGTTGTGGACATTGAGGGCCGAAAATTTGGGGCTCAAAAGGAGTAAATGTGTTGGCAAATCAAAGGTAAGAGAATTCCTAACCTTATGCTAGGAAGATTGGACTCGATTGGGCGAGTCGAGGTTCAATTGGATTGAATTATGAGAATTTGCCTAACGGGGTAACTTTCATTATATCCTAAGATGTTATAGGATGAGTGTGTGTGATATTATTTATGCCTAAGTTGTTTGCCATGTCCGGATATCATTGATTTGCTTGGCATGCCACGGAGTTTTCGAATTGCGCTTGAATTTGCACTTGGTATCGTGTGTGCAAATGAATTAGAAATCATAGTATGAGTTATGGTTGGGGCATGAGCATGACACAGCAAGGCCTTGAGGCGTGTAAGCGCGGGGCAGTAGATGGATACCCTGATACAACAAGATCACGGGGTGGAATTAATATTGCGTGGCGCCCTAATGCGATGAGATCGCGGGGTTGAGATAGCTACGATCCGGATGCGAACTATTCGCAGGAGGGAAGTGTGAAAATGCCCTGATGCGATGAGATCGCAGGGTGGTGTTGATGTTGCGTGGTGCCCTGATGCGTCAAGATTGCGGGGTTGTGATAGCCACGGTCCTAATGCGAACTATTTGTGGGCGAAAGTGTGAAAATGCCCTGATGCGACGAGATTGCGGGGTGGTGTTGATGTTGCGTGGCGCCCTGATGCGACAGGATCGTGGAGTTGAGATAGCCATGGTCCTGATGCAAGCTATTCGCGAGACGGAACTGTGAAAATGCCCTGATGCGTCGAGATCGCGGGGTGAAATTCATGAGATGATGAATTTGCTTGGAGATTCATCGAAACCTGATGCGTTTACACGGATTGTCGATGACGGTTTGATGCGTTTATGAGGACCGAGCCTGATGCGAATTAATCGCGGGTTAAGAGATTGAGACAAGCGGAGACGGGGTGGATGTGGTAAATTGGCAAGTCGAGTGCGTATGATTAATTGAGGGTGACGTGAGTTTATCATTGCGTGCCTGTCATATACACGTTGTTTTATTGAATTGTACTTGATGCGCCTATATAATTATGAGTTTGGAATAATTATTGGATATATGACTGTCTAAGTGGACTGTCGGCCTAACTTAGGGTTAGGACCCACCTTACTGAGATTTATATCTCACCTCAGTGGGGGTTTCATTTTTCAGGTTCCAGTCGGAGGTAGCTCGAGCTTGTCAAGAATCAGCATTGAAGAGATAATGGATCAATCGTATTCATATTGGATGTGCCTTTTTAAATTAGGGCTTGTACTTTGGTTGGGTGAATTTAGGAATTGATCTTTTAGTAATTGGTTAATGTAACTTGATGTGCCCTTGTGTCCTAAGCCATCGGGTGTTGTTGTATTGTTGAGAATGGTGATGACATCGCTTCCGCATGCATGGTCCTTTTAGTGTTTAGAACAGTAGCCGTTGGATCCTGGAGTTAAACGAAAAGTACGGCTTGGTGGAATGTTCGCACGCTCGTCGGGTTCGGGGCGTGACACTAGCCATTGAAGATCGTTAGCTTAGAAGTATACACTTCAAATAACAAGCCTTAGGCTCTTATACCAATTATTGTTCCGACTAGGCTATACACCAAGGGAGGGTGAATAGGTGTATTTAATCAAACTTCGACAAATAAAGCGAAATTGAAAATATCGAGTTTGATAGAGGCACAGGTATTAGCAGAATCAGGCAGTGCTTCTACCAGACATTAAAAAAAACGCAAGATTAGAGAAGAAGGCAATGCACACAAGATTATAGTGGTTCGGCTTTAGGAAGTCTACATCCACTCTTTTTCACTAACAGCCTATTGGCTGGATTCCACTAAGTATCAAATAAGAGATTATAGGAACAAGAGTGATCGCTTGAACTTTTAAGCACTTCCGACAGAAGTGAGATATGCCTCTATTAAGGCCTTCCCACTCCGCACATTTTTGTTTTTGTAGCTCTCTTACAATATCTCAAGATGATGTGTTCATAGACAATAATGAAGCTATCTTTGAATAAGGTTGATGATTTCTTGATCGTCCACCGTTCTTTGAACTTCGTGGTCTTTATAGTCCTCGTCCTCCAAGCTTCCCGCTGGATAGATCCACTTCGAGGATCAATCTCCAATACTAGCCATTGGTTGATTGATAAAAGATCACTAGTCGTTGACGGTGAGATATATCGAAAATTTTGAAAGATTTATTCATCCATACAAACAAATCTTGAAACCCTGAGACAAAGAATCTAAGTATGGTAGGTGTCTATCGGTTGGCTTATTAATCAAGATCTCTTCAAAAAGGGAAGCCTTTAGAAGATCCTTTTTGATTGACAATAAATAATATAACTTAGACACGAAATCCACTCCAGATTATTGACCGTTAGTGGGGAATTATAACCTGTTAAAATAAGAAAGAGGTAGATTGATTGAATAATATGGATTAAGTAAGAACAAGAATATATCTTAATGAAAGCAACGCATCACTTTGCTTCTCCACAAATCCTACCTGCTTCTATCTAACGAAAGACATTAACAATGTTAAGCGCACAAGGCATAGAGATATAGTCGAAGTGTAAATCGAAGTCTTTTTTTATCAAAGTATAGAGGGTTTTGCTTTCTTCAAAATCAAACATAATTTCCCAACATAGATGACTAAGGCATGTCATGTCATGAGAACAGTGGATGTGATGTGGATACATCATCAAAGTGAGAAAATATCCCACGCTCATATGGTACATGTCCTATTATAGAAGGGCATGGGAAAAGAGGACAAAAATCAGATCCATAAGAACTCAGAGAATTAGCTGAAGTCTAGGACTGTCGATTGTCACGGAAGGCAAAATCAGATCTTTCATGAAATGGGCCGGTAAAATGAATGAACCCTGCATTGAAATCTGTCTGGCTGAACCCTAGTGTGAACCCCAGAGTGAAATCTGCCATATGATATGCCAAAGGGTAAAGGACGACATCATTAACTGGATGAGCTTGAGTGATCCTCTGGGTCTACTGAACAGTCTCAAGTGGGTCGTCCTCGTGCAGCCCAATGGGTGCTACTATAGGTGTTGATTGGGTGGTCGCTTTAAAAATATTTATAGATTTAGGGCATATGTGGCTATTTCACAGCCATTTTTTTTCTTCTTTTTTTTTCTAATTTTTCCATTTTTCATTTTTTAATAGCCCTTTCTTGTTCCTAAATCCATAAATATTTTTTAAAAAAACCTAAATTCGTAAATATTTTTTTACCCTTTTTTTTCAAAAAAGTCCATAGAAACCCATAAAGAACATAAAAAGACAAAAACATTATAACTATTACAAAAACATTAACGAAAATTAAAACATATTACTAACAACCTATAAGTAACATAGAATTACATAAAAAAACTCACATTTCAACTAAATATAGTCATTAAATCTCATTAACATTATAACTATTAATATAACAAATGACATAAAAATAAATAATAATAACAATAATAACATAACAAATGCAAATAAATTATTCATATACAAATAATAACAAAATAATAAACATAAGAAACTAAAAAAAATAACTACAACAAAACTTACCCCAAACTGCCAAGAGAAAGCACCGAATGAGGAGGTCGGCTTTGCTTTTATCTCAAGTTTTGCTAAATAAAAATTTCAGAAATTAATTTAAACTTTACGAAAGTATTACTGTCAACCTCTACATAACATAAAATTACTTAAAAAATAATACTTAATTAAAAAATATTTAATATCAATAAAGGCGCTGAGCGAGGGAGGATCTCCTTCAATGAACGAGGGAGGATGACAAAGAGAAAGTACCGTGCGAGGGAGAACGAACGAGGACAATGAAGAATGAATGCAGACGAGAGAGAACAAGAACGCCGGCGAGGGAGCAACGAAGGCCGGAACAAAGAATGCACACGAGCAAGGGAGAAAATGAACGCGGGCGAAGGATCTTCGTTCTTCGTTGCCGGCTTTGCTTTATAGAAAAGTCGCCCTTCACAAGCACACAAATGCGCCTGTGAAGGAGCAAGCGCTTGAAAAAGGTGCCGGGGCACCTCACTACCGTGCAAGCCCTGAATTGATAAAAAAGAAAAATTGGCCTAATTTCGTAAATGTCTTTTAGGACCAATTTTCGAAAAATGCTCGCTTTAAGATTTGCCAAATTCATCCGTTACCAATCGTCCGTCGAACCAGAATCAAGCTAACTTGAGCCATCTCCTAATTGATGTCGCTGGGATTCCCTAGTGACATTGCTGGTCTCGTTCTTTCTCACATCTATTTCTCCGAGTCTTCTTCATGACCACAAAAATGTTAGGGAACATTCCCATATTGGTTATTAATGCCATACTCGGTAGTTAATATATATTGATAAATCATAACGTACTCGTTTCAATATTTTCATTAAATGTGATTCCAACTATATGTAAACATTTATGGGGTCAGATGCAGACTCCCTTTTAACAATCTCACTAAATAAAGGTATCAAGATTCTATTGGGTTGTGCACAACGCTCTTCCTTTAGCCTTAAACTAATTAAATGCTGAAAGAAAATGTAGGTAAAGAGAGAAAATTAGGAATAGACTTTTCTGCATTTACTTTCTGTGTGTAATTACATTGTATGATAACCCTATTTATAGTACAAGATGGGTTCTATCTAGAGAACATAAACGTAGATTGATACATATAAATCAAGTCAAATCCTTAATTATAATCAAATCAATCAAATCAAAATAAATAATCAGCGAAGATTTGCATATACATTTTCAACATTCCCCCTCAAGTTGGTGGCCGATATATATCGAGGACGCTAAGCTTGCTCAATAGATACGCATGTTGTCTTTGACATAGTAGCTTAGTAAAGATGTCTGACGGCCGTTCTATGATTCTAATTCCATTTATGTTAATTACGCCCTCCTGCATCTTCTTCTGAGTGTAGTGACAATCCACTTCTATGTTCTTTGTCCTCTCATGGAACACAAAATTTGCTGCAAGTTTTATTGTAGCATCATGATCACAAAAAATAATTGTCAGTCCTTTGACTTTCATTCCTAGATCCAACAATAATCCTCAAACCCATACAAAGCATACTGCATTGGCCATAACTCAATATTCTGCTTTGGCTAAAGATAAGGATACAGTCGACTGTTTCTTCGCCTTCCATGATAGTAGAGAATTCCCAAGTTTAATGCAAAAACCTGTTACTATCTTTGACACATAGGACATGTGGCATAATCCGTGTCGCAGTAAGCTGTCATCTCCATGTTGCAATCTTTGAAAAGAAGTATTCCAAGTCCCAGACATTTCTTTAAATACTTTATGACTTTCAGCGCCGCATTCATGTGAGACTTGTTTGGGCTTTGCATGAACTAGCTAAGCGTTTTCACATCATAGGAAATATCTATCCTTGTCATGGTGAAGTATACGAGTTTCCCAACTAACCTTCGATAAGCAAACGGATCACCAAGCAATGGATCATTGACATTAGAATGTCCTCCAATATTAAATTCTGTTATAGTCAATCTAATGTTTTGCTCCCCTGGAATCACTATTGGTTTACACGCCGAAAGGCCTATTTCTGATATAATCTCTAGAATAAATTTTTCACTTGCTAAGCGAGATTCCCAATTTTAAATGAGCAATTTCAATTCCAAGAAAGTATTTAGGAGGACCTAAATCCTTAATATGAAATGTGGCATGCAAATACTTCTTTAGATGCTTGATTGCCATGTCATCATTTCCCATGATTAATATATCATCAACGTATATCATTAAATAAATTGATGACATAACTTTTGTCCAGACAAACAAAGCACAGTCATACTTGGATTGTTGGAAACCTACTGCAGTGAGAGCAGAAGTGAACTTGGCGTACCACTAATGAGATGTCTGTTTAAGCCTATTGTTGACATCCGATTTTAGATTAGTCTTTTTCAGTTTATTTTTGAAAAATTCATGAAAAATTCATAAAAATTACAAAATTACAAAATCAACTTTGGTGGCCTAGGCCAATCTGAAGGAACCATTTTTGACCCAAAATTTTTTTTTTGTATTTTTTACATTTTTTAGTATTTTTAGAAAATAGGAAATTACTCAAAAATTAAAGAAAAATAGCATTTGAGGTCACAAAAATATAAAAAAATAGTTAATATTTTTATTTTAATTCTTTTTTCTTCTTGACCTCATAAAAAAATCCAAATTCAAGTTCAATTTTATGTGTTCCTTTGTTACATATATGATTGAATTTGGTAGAAAAAGTCAATTGAGTCTTTTAATTTTCAATTTTGGCATTTTCAGGGTCTTGACATTCAATCCAATTGTCCTTAATTGCAATTTAGCTCAATTACTTACACAAATTGCTCAATTGCGTGAATTTGACAAAATTGCATACTTAATTGCAATTTAGTCCTTGAATTTGAGCATAATTGAAATTACTTTCAACTCAAGGGCTATCCTTACAAATTGAAGCCATTACCCAATGTTTTTCATCATTCTGAGCTGATTGACATGGGTGATTTGGTCCAATTTGATCGTTTGAGCCTTCAATTTCACAAGTTTTCGAATTGTAATTAAGGGCAAATTTGGGGCTTTTATAAAAATTGACATGAACTTTTAGGCAAAATCACATTTTTGGATAATATTCATATCCCAAGTTTGATTTTGAGGTTTAATTATGAAAATTTCTCATAAAATTTGGTTAATTTTGCAAAAATAGAGTCTGACCGGTCGAACTGGTCCGCTACAGTGTCGTCTCCTTCCCAAGACTCTCGTGCAGATGAACAGTGTAAGGTCGAGTCTTGATGGTGAAATTGTAATAGACTGTAATTGAAGACACATTGGTGGGGGTTTAATTCTTCAGGCTATTTCCCATCAATTGAGACTGGAATCGTAACCAATGGTCGCGGAGGAAAGCGAAATCGATCGGTCAACGTCATGGCGGCCGTGAAAGTCAACATTCACGGAATGACTAAATTGGATGTTTATTCGCGCACGCTGGAGAACCATTTCAACTTAAATGAGTTTCCCACTGATTCCGGCCCCATTTGGACCAAATGACACGCACGGTCACTTGCCATTTGGGGTTAGTTATATATCCCCCGAACTGGCGCCAAAATACAGGATGGTATATAGCCTTTAGAGGCTTTCTAGAAGGAGAGGAGTTCCTTCGATTGTAGGAGAAGAATAGAATAGAGAGAGAGAGAGAGAGAGAGAGTACAAGAGAGAAAACTCGCTCTCCGACCCCTGTCGTCGAGAGTTTGAATTAGGCCTGTGAGTGATCGGTGGCAGTGATTTAAACCAAATCGAGCCACGATTCCACTTCGAGAAGTTTGTTGGAGCTTTGTGGAGTCGATCACACCAGTTCGCATCACCTGTGATCTCGAAAAACGGTAAGTCAACTTTCGAGCTCCATTTCTGACCTTTAAAGGCGAATCTTCGTTTCGATTTCAATTCTCATGATTGATGTGTGCAAAACATCTCTAAGACGTCACTAAGCATTGTTATATGCTTTGATTGCATTGAAATCGAGTCGAACCTTGCTTTGAACCCCGTCGCCATCACCGACCCTGTCGAAGCTTCCCTAGCTCAAGCTCGCCTAAACCAGGTCAATCGGACCTGTAGGTAAGTGTTTTGAACTCATATAGTTTGATTGTGCGAAGGAATTGGCTCGATATATTCTATGTTGCCTAATTAGACTAGCTAGGGCTAAACTAGTCATGTCTCGATTAATCTAGTTATCTTGAATAATTGCATTTGATTCTGCGATATGTTACTCGCGACGTCAAGACGAGTCGATTGGCGCTGGTCTTGCTCAATTTCGTCGAGATTTCACAATCAGATCGTCGCCGGAGTTTCTCGGCCGTTCATTGCAGATGAAGAGTGCTTGAGGAGGAAGACGATGACGTGGCGGTCAATCGGTCAAAAGATGAGCAGTTTGAGTTCGATTTAAATCTGTTAGATGATCGAACGGTCTAGGTTGCACCACGTGTTGGCTTGGCGACCGTTCGATCAGTTTTATAAATTCTGTTAATAAAAATCGAATTTTCGAAAATAAAAAATAATAGTTTGATTGAACGGTCGAGGATTAGCTAGGTCATTCGATCTTGACCGTAGATCTAAGTAATCAGATCTGATGGCTGAAGGATAGTCGGCTTTTGATCTGGGACGTAGGTTTTAGTCAACCAATCCAAGGCTGTGGAGTAGCCACGTGGTTCAACAGGAACCGTCGGATTGAATTCAAATAAATCGAAACATAAAAAAAAAATACAATATGACATCATTTTGAAGGTTAAGGCCGTGTGGGTCTGGGTCGGGTTCCAGCCCGAATCATATTTTTTATATAAAAAATCTAGAAAAATCCTATAAAATTCTCAAAAAATCTTAGAAAATTCTAAAAAAAAAATTCAAAAAAAAATATAAGAAAATTAGGAAAAATTCCTAGGCATTCCAGAAATTCTCAAAAATTGAGGATTGACCACAAACAACTGGTCAATTCTATTTTTGGGATTTCTTATCCGTTTATTTGAAAATTGACGATATTACCCTTTAGGGGTAAATCGCCTCTGCCTTGTATATGATATAAGTCGATAATGCCAAGATAAGAATTAGGGTCGGTTAGGCGATCAATTTTTATGCTTGAGTTTTCGAATCTCGTCCTTTTTCTAAGAATGACGATTTTGCCCCTCAAAAGGTAAATCGACTTTTTTATTCTAATCGAGCCATGAAAATTGTTCAAAATTAGGATTTTGGTCTGGTGGTCAACCAATCCTTCTGTTTGGATTTTCACTTCTCGTCACTCTCTATAATGACTATTTTACCCTTCAAAGGGTAAATTGCTTCCAAAATTTCAGAAAAATTCTAAAAGTTTTCGAAAATAGAAAATTGATTGGTTTGATGATCAATCCTATTTTCGCCATCTTTTAACTCCCTATTTTCATCTGAAATGACGATTTTGTCATTTTAGGTCAAATTGTCCAAAATTCTTCAAAATTACGATTTTGCCCCTCAAGGGCGAATCATGTCAAAATACTTTTGAGCCTTCATTGACATTTCTCTAGGCTAATAGGGCCTTACTAGGGATACCACGTTATTTTCATGTGATTTATTCGCATGTTTTCAATCATTGATTGGCGCATTCATTTTATTGATTGTGAGTGCTAGGGTAGTCATTCCTATTTACATGAACTCCTAGTTGTAAGGTTAGCACCTCACTTATCTGCATGAAATCTTAGGTTAGACAAATCATTCAATTTAGGTGTCGAAAGGGCGTCAACTCTGACAGTTGGCGTAACAAAGTCACCGATCCCATTTCTTTGATTTTCGCAAAATTGAATGGAATACTCCCAACATTCGATAGGGTTTCCAATCATACCCTCCATAAAACGATTGGTAGCGACTCCTTGGCATGTACACGTATCACATGTCACCAGACCACATCGAAGGTCGACCACGTATACCGCCGTTGCGACTTGGGTAACAGGCCTTGGGAGATGCCCGTGTCCAACTAGACGGGAAGGTCGATTAACCCTCCCAAACTCTCGAGGTTCGCGACAGACTGGCGACTCCATTGGAGAATTATTCCAGATCAGAATCTCTAGTGATAAATTTTAGAGGATTTGAGCCGATTAAAAACTTGATTGGTATATCTAACCTTATTTTCTACAGATACTCACGAACGTGAGGTATGTATCCTAACTACTGTGTTAGATATTTTTGCATATTGGAGAAATAAGGGGTGGAGTGTTTGTTGACATCTTTCCTACAGGTTGGAGTTGGGATTGTACGTTTATTTTTACGCATATACTGAAGTGGTGTTTGATATAAACGGTTGTGCATAACTATGCATTGTGATGATCACGCCACATCTCACGCACTAGCGGTCAAACCCCGGTTGCAAATCATTTCTAGGTTACCTTAGATAGGGAAAGGATATAAAAGTATTTGTATTTGATGGCACTTGAGACTTTCGTGTTCGTTCCCGCTCACAATTCAAATTGGTGATATCTAGCCTTCTTGGGTAGGTACTCTTGCGGAGGAATCTACCATATTTAGATCGTAGGAGCCTGAGCCATAGGTTCCTCACCTGATTTTATGTCTGTGGAAGGTTGGTATACCTAAAACCGTCCATTGTTACCAAGAAGTATTTAATGTTTCCTGGGTTTTGATTGGTAAGGCATTTAATTTTAATATGTTTCCTTATTCCCTATTTCATAGTATTTCATGTATTACATATCATTCACATCTACATGCATTGCATACATTTTGAAATCATTCTAGTGACTGATTAAAATAACGATGATAGGGAATAGATGTCACTGTTCCCTAGAAGTTCGACGGAGTTAGTGACCTTCGAATATTTAAGAAAAGTCACTCGTCCTGAACCGAACACAAGATTGCATTTTACTAGATTTGTGCATGGTCGAGAGTTGACTAGGCATAAGCTGGGATATGCCGAAAATTGCTAGACTAATTACTATGTCGATAACCTTAGGTTTAAGCAACAGGCGGACGAGATGCTCAAGCACTATCTAGAGATGAAAAGGCAGTATCTCAACGGCTTAACTAGAGAAGCTTATGCCCGCCGAAAAGCTGAGTGTCAAGCCAGGGAGAACCAACCGGTAATCTCTCTTTGGGAGAAGAAAAGACGTCCCGCAACCAAGAGAAAGCCAAGGCGCATCATACTCAAAAAGACAAAACCCAAGAAGACCCCCAGAGTTATTATACCATGAACCAGAGAATGGCCAGAAGAGCTAGAGCATCTCAATTAACCTACTGAAGATTATTCTTCACGACTTTAAGGGCGCTCAAATAGGGAAGAAGTCCTGATTACCAAGCGGTATCCTGAAGAAGGGAAAGACAAAGATACAATCAAGGAAACCCTGATGAACCATCACCCGAAGAAGACTAAATCTTGGAGAGGGATAGCTTAGATCGCACATTTCATAGGCCTTTTATGGCCTTCTTGTCTTAGAATAAATTTGATTGGTGTCTTCCCCCCTCTCGAAGCCCCTCTCAATCTCTCTATAATAGCGTATCCTTTTTGTAATAAGGAATTTCATCTGCTATCCTCAAGGTTGATGTTTTGACCAATGGAATGTGACATTGTTATTTCCTTTAATCATTAAAATGATTTTGACTAATTGCATAATTCACTTGTTTGACATTCAAATTAGACCTTGAGTCAGGTCTTTCGTATCTGAAAGGGATTCTAATTTCCATTTCATTGACTGAAATATGCAATTAAACCAGTTCATGCATATTTCATGACATTAGCATAATCATGTTTAAAGTAATCTTTGGCGATTGATTTTTCAAAATCATTTGCATATTTTAGACTTGATGGCAAAGAATGACATCCAAGTGTTCAAGGTCCATCGAGCTGAGCTCCTAGACTGGTGGGACAACACGAGTGAAACCAGTCAAAAGTACGCCAAATCGCAACTAGGGTATTTGTTGGACCTGCTAAAAATCGAATGTCCACCTGCCTTTATCCAAGCCATAGAACTCTATTGGGATCCTACCACCGTGACGTTCTGCATGGAAGGATTAGAAATTACCCCTACCCTTGAAGAATATAGCGCTGCCATTGGAGTTATGTTTGCTCACTTGTTAGTCCAACCTTCTATAGGGTTTGAGCCTTTGAGTCAACTAGCTGAATTCCTAGATATAAAACTCAAAGAAATCAAAGTAGACACCAAAAGTAATTCCGGACGAATTTCCCTATCTTTTCTTCTAGATAGATTTCCCAACCTTCCTGCTAGCTAAGGAACCAAATCTGGTAAAGCTTTTATCTTGGCATTCTTTAGCTTTGTCCTATTTCCAATCTCGTCTGTAACTTTTGACCCTATTATGGCTGCAGTGGTCAAACAAGTCTGTTATGGGTGGGATTACTCGAACCTTATCCTCGCTGAAACCTTCTTCTCCCTCAACCGTTTTGGGAAAAGCAAGAAAGGAATTTTTAGAGCCTCTAGTGGTCTCATGTACCTATGGTTCACGTCTCACATAAAGCAATTTCATATCCGTGTGGGTTTTACTGAGATTAGCTTTAATGCCTATCGTCTTAGAACTTTCATCAAAACTCATATATGTATTCCTAAGTTCAACTTTAAAGAATGGAAGGAATTTCTTAGAACTCTAAAGCTAAAACAACTCCGATGGCGGCTTAAATTACCAGTATTGGGTAAAGTCAGGCTCGTATGCAATGGCGAAGATCCAGTCCCCTTGTTAGGATTCACAAGCACCACCACATACTATCCAAGAAGGGTTAACTGACAGTTTGGAGTATTACAAGAGATTCCTTCATCACCACAACCAGGTGTTTTCTCATTTGACACGCCAAGAGAGACCCTCACAGGGGATAGAAAGAAGCAATTAGAAGCTAAGGTGGAAGTCATCATACGCTCTTTGAAAGACTGCCAGACTGAAGATGTAGAATGGCTAGATGATATGACTCACGAGCTTCTACAGAATACTTTTGATGCTTTGAGGCGACCAAACACAACTTTGTCGAGCCTTATGTACTTGAATACATTGTATCGTACGTGCTTGGAGTGGAGCCGTATATACTTGAAGACATGGGATCTCTGTCATATTCGGAAGATGAGGAATCTCAAACTAAAGGATCCGATCTTTGCTGGGACGATAAAGGTGCCTTAGACCCTAAGCGCCTAGACTTGGATAGACTATTTTGTCAAGTATAAAACATGTGAACATTATGATATTTTCTTAATATTTGGATACTCATTTGTATTAAATATTACTTCTGGCACATGTGTATAAGCATAAGCATGTTTTGTCGATACATCAAAAACTATCGTCAAAGATTGCGCTTCTTTCAATTTCATGAATTCTTTGGAAAATGGTTGAAAGAACCGCTTAAGTGAGACTAAAGCTCACAATGTAGTCCTTTTTCTCATTCATCAATAGAAAACATGCAATTGAAAGAATGCGATACTTTCCTTATCTGTCCTAAAGAGATACTTATTATTTTCAAATAAACAAGTATTCTCTAATCACAGAATTACCAAGACATTATTTTCGTACTCGACTTAAGACGAGAATGGAACAGCAAGAATTGACTCCACGAGTGGGTATATTGAAGACCCAGATGGCTACTATGATTACCATGATGGTTGAGATTAAGGCCATGTTGGAAGCCTCCCAAGCCAGACAGATGGCGGTACCTAACCTGAACGATTCAGGTCAATCCTCAATACCCAATACGACTGACAAAGGGACAGCTGAAGTTGCCAAACATGTTGTAGAGGACATTCGTGCGCCAAATGTTCAGTCACAACCAAAGATACCTCCTGTTGTCATTAACATTAAGAAGGAAGAGAAAGGAAAAAAGGCTGGGAAGACTGAAGCCGAGGCTAAGAGAATAGCTAAGATTGAGGAGTGCTAAAGCAGTCAGAGCTATGAGTTAGCCCATTTTGATAAGATATCTCCGTTCGCTAAAGTAGAGACTCCTCCGGACTACAAAGAGCTGAACTTTGTAAGAAAATACAACGAGACAAGTTGTCCACATGCTCGCCTCAAATATTATCTACGTAAGATGGCGCACTATTCTGACTATATTCCCCTTCTAATGAATATGTTCCAAGAGATTTTGGCTGGCGCTGCTCTGACTTGGTTTATTGAGTTAGACCTGGACGATTATGACGGATGGAAAGATCTTGCTGAAGATTTCCTTAGGGAATATAAGTTTAACACGGCTATGGCCCTAACAAGGGAAGATTTGTTACGAAAAGAAGCGAAATAATCAGAACATATGTCCAGAGATGGCGTGCTTTGACAACTCAAGTGAAACCGTCGATCCCGGAAGATGACTTGATTGACCTGTTCTTGAAGGCACTTTTGTATGAGTACTTTGATAGATTAAACACCTCAGGATGTCAAACTTTTACACACTTAATAAAGGTGGCTGAAAAATTAGAGTGGGCTTTGAGAGAAAGAAGGCCACAGGAAACTTCGACGAGAAAGCAATATCTCCTGAGAAAAGAAAGAGAGGCTGGAGTTGATATAGCCTTTGTACCGGATTCCAATAAACCCAAGGTGTTCGCTAATTCTAATCAGGCTAAAAGAGGTTCGTCGTGGTCAATGTCTAAAGGGCAAGAGTCTAGGAAGAGACACCCTCAAAAATAATTTTCTCAACTTCTCATATCGTTATCCAAGTTGCTTCCAATGTTATTAGAACAACACTTGGTGGCAAAGGAACCCCCAAGGCAAATCTGGCAAAATATCCTGGTTTTGATGAAAGCCAGACTTGCACCTATCATATGGGTGAAAGAGAACACAATATAGATAATTTCTACATCCTTAAGCTGAAGGTTCAGGCTCTCATTGACAATCAAATTTTCAAATTCGATGATGTGGCTCCAAACTACAAGAGAATCCACTCCCTGATCACCAAGCAGTTGGTGCAATATTTGATGATGAAGAAGGAAACCACCTTGAGCTGAAGGTGAAAATACCCACGCTAACCAATATTTTGATAATCACCTTGTCATATCCAAAAGAGGGAGAAGTGTCGGCTAAAAGAAAAAGGATATGTATTGCCAAAATGATAAGCCTTGGGATAATGTCGAACGTTGCTAATGAAGAGTTTGAAGAAATTACAGCCTCGATGAACTTAGAATGGAATCGGTTTGTGATTGAAATCGAGTGAAGGAATATGTGGAACGTCCCACACAAAAGTCTGGTAGGCGACGTAGAGCTGATCACCGAACTAGAAGAAGAGCTTGACGAAGACTAATTAAAAGCTACCGAACGAAGCTTGGCAGATCGTAGATTTGTAGCCGAAGCACTAAAGAGAGACGAGGTCATAGATAATCTAGGTGAATATTATGGTGGGTACAATTTTAAAGTGAAGTACTCTGCTTCTCCCAGTTTCTTCCAAAGAATGGAGGATATCATTCCTGATGGTTGGGGAGGTATGGATGATCCTGTTCAATCAGAAATCATGTAGACGGTGATAAAACCTTTCATAGAAGAACCTGAATCATTACTCAATCGAGTGATATCGGAATATTTCCTACGTATAGAAGAGCAACTGAATGATCTCTCGAGGAAGATGGAAGATATGTCGTTTCAATTGACAACGTGCGGTCATTCTCAGACGACAACTAACAAGCTTGACACAGAGCAATATGTCAAGATGGAGAAGTTAATAGCCCAGCAGCAAAGCTTGACTGAACTTTCGAGAGAGTAACAAGACATGTGAAGTTTGCAATATTATATAAGTTAAGTGACGCAGACAAATACTACCAGTCGGAATGCGAAAACTTCCTAGAAGGCTTTGGCGATACTGTGGCAATGATTGAGACTGCTACGATTGTAGTGATCAAACTGGATGAGCTCGATAACTTAAGCCAAGAAGAGGATTGTCTGGTGAAATATGTGGTAATTCACCTATCAAGAGATGAAACCAATGATGAATCTGAACCAGAGACATCCCGCATACATGTCCCGCCGGTAGAAATTTATGATTTTAAGGCAGTTCATTGGAACTATGGAATGAGAGAAGTAGATGCCGTGATGAGGTCCAAACGATTTTAGGCTCCAAGGGAAGGCGAATCTGTGACATTTTGATTTTTCCTGTTATTTCAAGACTCATTAATGAGAAAGTATCTAACGATGTATTTCAGTCGTATTTCACTCGAATCTGATCAATCTCGAGTTGACTGACTAAAAGGGAAAGTCTAACGCGAGACAAGGTACGTGGACATGGGGAATTCGAATAGGAAATGACACTTTGACCATAAGGATTGTCGAAGGGACATTTAGAACCATAAAAGGCCTATCTAAAAATAATTAAGGAATGCAATGCTAGCGTTATACGATTGGAGCGTAGGTGATGTCGTTAAACCATTGTATAATTTGCCAAATTTTCCTAAATCGAACAGTGATGATCGAGACCGTCGGAGCTAGTGATAGACCCTCACAATTATATCACAACTAAAGCCGCCATGAATTGACGAGCCCTAAGTGAGATATGAATCACAGAGTCGATACATGTAACGTCTGCAAAAGTCGCCCGTCAGTTCGAGATAGGCTGGAATAGTATCGAATAAAGAAAAGATTCAGAAACAAGTCTTTAGATTCGAAAATGAAGAATCAAGAATTCCAACAATACAATTGGATTGGTCGTCGCCTTATCGAAGAAATTTGGAGTCAGAAAAACGACGTTCAGAACGACGGGGGTAAAATTATCATTTTGCCCCTCAAGCCTTAGCTTTGCCTTAGTAATTGGACAAGGGAATTTTGGCCATTGAATCCCCTCAATAGTTGTCAAAAATTGGAAGAAATGAGAGCCATTGGATGAGCATTGATTGACACAACGGACAAGTGTCAAAGGATTAAGCTTTGATGTTGATTGAATCACTTTTAACCTACCATTCAAAAAGTTGACTCTTGAAAATTGAAGTATAAACCTCTCATTCTCTCTCCTTGGCCGAACACTCCCCTCCAAGCTGCCGATCACCTTCTTCTTCTTCTTCCTTCCTTCTGTCAAGAGCTGCACCGGCGATAGCATTCTGCCGTCGTCGTCGCCACTCCCAACCACCATTTTCGGCCACCGCCTGGACCCGAGCCGACCACCTGCCGCTTCCTCATCCACTTGCCAACGTTCTCTAAGTGGAAGCAAGCCGTTTGACTCAATGAGGAGCTCCGGCCGGCCAATCTCCCGGAAGCCGACGGAAACCGTTACAACTGGAGGTAAGCCACAATTTAGGCTTCATAGGACCTCGATTCCTTCGAATTTTTCGACCAAATCATTTATGGATGTCTAGAGGAAACATATACTGAGATGTGGTAAAAATTTTGGAGGAATTTGATGGAGTTTGTCCCCAAATGGATTTTATGTTTGAAGGGCCAGAACTGACCAGTTGAAGACCTGGAGAAACTGGCGCCATTCAAGGACTTTCCGGCGTCGCCTTGGATCCAAATTTTTGGTGAGGCTTCCCAACCCTTAGAACTACATGTTTGCAAGTAGATTAGTGATTAAATTGAGGATTTAAGTTGGTTTAAGGGATGAATAGTTGGGGTATACATAGAATCGAAAATGCCCTGTTTCGATTCTGTGCATACCGGCTCTATAAGAGGTTGTTGGTGTTGAAATTGAGCTCCAAATTCATCGTTGAGAAGTGTGAGGATGTTAATTGATAGGTCCATGAGGTGTATGATTAGTGGGGTGAAGTTTTGAGCAAGAAAAATTGATGATTGGATGAATTTCCTTAGGTTGGCGGCGGACTTGATCTTGGATCATTAGAACCGAACCCTTGAGGTGCTTGGAAGAAGAATTGTATTGCATTAAGCTTGAGGTAAGGGGATTTTGAACCTTTGATGGGAGGATTGGACTCAATTGGATGATTTATGAGCGAATTGATCAGTTCTTGGAAGTCATAATGTGGTTGTCCAATGTACATTCTAGAAACATATAGAGGACTTGAAGGTTTGGCAATGCTTGTGCAATGACTTGATTGTCACATTCGTATGTCAAATTTATCTGTCTCGCATGCCATGTATGTGTTGTTCGTCGCATGAGATTGCATTCGAACATATGCTATGAAATAAATTGAACTTATGGCATGTCTGAGAAGTTGTGAGACCCTAATGCATTGAGACGCGGGGTTGTGTGAATGGATACCCTGAGGCGCTGAGTCTCGGGATTTGAACTGAATGGCACCCTGAGGCGTACGGGGTTGAAAAGGCCATAGTTCTGATGTGAAGAAACGCGAGACGGAGTTGAGATGTGTCGACACAGGCCTAAATTGAGATTGAAAACCAATGCGTTTACGCGAGTTTGTCAATGAGACGGTCTGATGCGTTTACGCAAACCGAGCCTGAGGAGTTTTAAACGCGGGCATGATTCAAATGGAGGCATGGAAGGGTGGAAGGTGCAATCTGGCTTGACAATGTGTGTTTGAGCTTAATGATGAAATAAGATGCCTTGATTGCATGCTTGACATCCGTTTGTTATTTAGTGATAGTTGAATGCCCTTGTGATTTTGTATAAATTATTTGTGATTGTATTTGCCTGAGTGGATGATCAGTTTAACCTAGGGTTAGGATCGACCTTATTGAAATGTATGTCTCACCCCATTGTGGGACTCCATTTTTCAGATCCTAGGTCTTAAGGATGTAGCCAATCAGGTTTGGTGACCCCAAGGAGATGTTCGTATATTTTGAGGAGTTCCCTGATGGACAGGGGACCGTTTATGTTAGGAAGGGTATAGTCATCTAGGTAGATAAGAGTGGTAGTAGCTGGAAGTTTCACAGGTACGAGGCATAATTCAGGAGGATAGGGGACATTTCTATAGGACCATTAAAGCCCACTGAGGTACGCCATGGGGTGATACCCAGTTGGTGTCATCCCGCTCGGGATTTAGTGAAGGCCGAGGGGTCCGTCGCTGGCTTGAGGATTGGTCTTGAGAGGACCCCAACCTTGGAGGACACAGATGAGGTTATAGTGATCAAGGCCATCGAAGATAACCAGGTGGAGCCATCAGCTGACGAGACGATGGAGGACACCGTGAAGGTTTGCTCGGAGACCTTCTCGATGTACGAGCCCACTGAGGAGGCTAAGGAGGAGACTGACGACTCCAGTAGCTCAACCTAGGAGTTTTTATTTTTCTGGTCTGGTATTTTGATGGTGACCACGATGCTTGTTCCTTTTGAGAACAGATATGATCGTCTTTTGCACCAGCCTTGTCACCCCTATCGACCAGCAAGTTTAGTTGCCATGCTCTTATATGAAAATTTAGGGACTTATGACTTCATTAGTATTCTCATTACCCAAGTCTCATTTTATATTTGTACAGAGGAGTTTTTATATCGGCGCTTTCGCGTGCTTTCTACGTGATATATCTTTCGAGCTATTTGTGAATCTTGGGACCTCGAGAGAGAAGTTTGTGCTTATAGAGAGTCGCGAACCCATGCCCGGGGCACGGGGCGTGACATCCCCGTCTACTTGGTATCAGAGCAAGGTCAGCTAGATCCAAGATTGATTGAGGATTGGAGTAATAAGGAGGTTTAAGTTGGGACAAGAACGAGTAGCGAGACCTTAGGAGACTTACTAGAATGAGGCACGAGATGCATGGCATATCACTTGGCGCATATGATTGCCATTTGGCCTTGGCAGGATTGTGGTGATGTAAGAGAATGAAGTTCCACGCTTAGTGTTGAAAGTCATTTTTAGGTTTTGGCCTGTTAATTGAATGGGCATGGCTTGTTTTTGGGGAACCGTTGGAGTGAACGAAATTGAGAAATAGCCATGAACTGAGTATTGAAGAATATGTGGAATTTGTTGTGTGGAAGGTTATTGTATTGTAACTGTTTCTATTAAAGCATAGTTGGTAGCTCTAGACTTGGTTGAATGAATGAGTTACTAACTTCTTAATGAAATTATGGTGGACCAGGCTTCGTAGAAGCGTAATCCATCTAGGAGACTTAGAAGGCCCAGGAGCGGCGCTTCTAGCTCGAGGCTACCTATAGCAGAGAACCCGAGGATGGACAGAGTACTGAGGGCGCTCGAAAGAATTGGCGACCTTATCGACAAGTAGACCCAGGATAGGGACGCTGTCATAACCCAAGCAGTAGGAGCCGCAATAGCTGTCATCAACGCCAACAACGGCAACAACGGGCGCAACGAAAATAATGGCGACCACGACCAGGGCAATGAGGCACTGAATGCCCAGGAAGAAATTATTGTGGCTAGATAGATGGGCCAACTGGTCGAGCAATTCATCAAGTTGAAGCCGAGTCAGTTTGATGGGACTGGAGATCCCGAACTAGCATCGAGGTAGATCAAGAAACTATAGAAGGCCTTTGGAGTCCTGAGATGCACGGACGAGAAGAAGGTACTATTGGCGGTGTACCAGCTGGAAGGTACCGCAAATGACTAGTGGGCTACCACCAAGAATGGAGTTTTTCCGGAAGGAACGACCATGAGCTGGAATGCCTTTACTATGGCATTCAATGACAAGTATTTCTCGAAAACAGCTCGGGAAAGAAAGCAAGTTGAGTTCTTGCAATTGTGTCAGAATCAGTTGACCATGGATCAGTATGAAGCGGAATTCTCTAGGCTGTCAAGGTACGCAACCCGATCGGTAGAAGATCCCCTGGAGAAAGCGCAGAAATTTCGAGATGGACTAAGGCCTGAGCTTCGTAGCCAGATGATAGCCCTGAATCTGAAGACCTACAAGAAAATCCATGAACGAGGGAAAATGATTGAGAGGGATCTGAATGAGAGAAATGCCGCATTTAGATTGTGATTTAATTCATTTAGAGAAAATCGCCATATGGGTAAGAGACCAGTGACTGGCAATAGGCGTTTTGTCTCTCCTATGAGGAAGAATATTGTGAAGCCACTGAACCCCATGAACTGGAACTGTCACCTCTATGACAGAAGGCATGGTAATGGACCATGTCCACAAGAACTGGAGCATGCTTTAAGTGTGGTCAGATGGGCCACCAGATGAGGACTTAACCGAACCAAGCTCCAGCGAATCGACCTTAAGGGCAGCGACCACAGGCTGGACCGTCGGCTGCCACTCCTCAGATTAATCAGAATGACCCCCAGCTTAGGGGAGAGTTTATGCAGTAGCCCGTAGAGAGGCAGAAGAAATGTCAGGTGTGGTTACAGGTACGATTTATTTGTGTGACCAAGTTGCATATGCTTTGTTTGATCCTGGCGCAACACACTCATTTGTGTCTACTCGATTTGCTGATTTGGTTGATATGAAGTTAGAACCGTTGAGTATGATTCTACATGTGTCCACCCCGTTGAAAGATAATATACTAGTTTCGTTGGGCTGTGCTGACTGTAGGATCGTAATTGGTGGTAGTAAGGAGAGTATTAATTTAGTTGTGTTACCCATGTATGACTTCGATGTGATCATAGGAATGGACTGGTTGGATAAACATGCGGCAGTAGTGGATTATGGTAGTAGGATAATCCGGTTCTATCCGGAAGGTCGCCCTAGCTTTGAATTTGTGGGAAGTCGATGAGGAACCTCGATTCCTTTAGTCTCGTCTCTTGAAGTAACGAAGTTGATGACTAAAGGATGTCAAGCATACTTAGTCGCAGTTATGGACACAACTGCCGAGGAGCCCAAACTAGAAAGTATTCCGGTAGTGCGCGAGTTTCTTGAAATTTTTCCCCAGGAGTTACCAAGATTGCCACTGGAGCAAGAATAGAGTTCATGATTGAATTAGCTCCCGGAACGGAGCCGATCTCAAAGGCACCCTATAGAATGTCCTTATCAAAACTGAAAAAGTTAAAGGTGTAAATGCAAGAGTTACTGGATAAGGGATTTATCCTACCGAGTGCTTCACCGTGGGGAGCGTCGGTGTTGTTTGTAAGAAAAAAGGATGGGTCCTTGTGTCTATGTATCGACTATAGACAGTTAAATCAAGTGACAGTGAAGAATAAATACCATCTGCCAAGGATTGATGATTTATTTGATCAATTGCAAGGAGCTGCTGTATTCTTTAAGATTGACCTGAGAACCGAGTATCACCAGTTGAGAATCAAGACGGAAGACATACCTAAGACTGCTTTTAGGACAAGATATGGTCATTATGAATTCACTGTGATGCCTTTTGGGTTGATCAATGCTCCAGCCGCATTTATGGATTTGATGCATCGGGTGTATAAGGAATTCTTGGATAGATTCGTTATAATCTTTATCGATGATATCCTAATTTACTCAAGGAGTAGCGAGGAACACGAAGAGCATCTAAGGATTATTTTGCAGACCTTGAGAGGGCATTCGCTTTATGCTAAGTTTAGCAAATGCGAGTTCTGATTGAATAAAGTGGCATTTCTTGGCCATGTGGTGTCTAGAGAAGGAATTGCTGTGGATCCTGCGAAGATCGAAGCTGTAACAAATTGGCCTAGACCTACTACGTTCACGGAAGTCCGAAGTTTCTTAGGATTGGCAGGATATTACATACGTTTCGTGGAGAAGTTTTCATCCATAGTTGTGCCACTGACGAGGTTGATTAAGAAAGAGACGAGGTTCGAATGGACGGATAAATGCGAAAGGAGTTTCCAAGAGCTCAAGCATCGGTTGACAACCGCACTAATGTTGACGTTCCATCAGGACCTGGAGGCTATGAGATTTATAGCGATACTTCACTAAAGGGGCTAGGCTGTATGCTGATGTAACACGGAAGAGTAGTTGCCTACGCATTCCGACAGCTAAGACCACATTAGGTGAACTATCCAACTCACGATTTGGAGTTAGCAGCGATCATATTTGCTCTGAAAATCTGGAGACACTATTTGTGTGGCGAAAAGTTCCAGATTTACACTGACCACCAAAGCCTGAAATATCTGTTTTCCCAGAATGAACTGAATATGAGACAGTGTCGATGGATGGAGTTGCTTAAGGATTATGATTGCGACATACTGTATCATCCTAGGATAGCAAATCGAGTCGCGGATGCGCTCAGCCGGAAATCGAGTATTGCCTGCCTACTAGTGAAAGGGTGGTCGTTATTCGAGAACTTGAGGGATTCTGAGTTCAGATTGGAAGTCTGTCAAATGTCCAGTTTGATGGCTACACTAAGAATAGAACCTGAGGTCTAGGAAAGGATAAAAGCCTTGCAGCATACGGACCCAGAAATTCAGAAAATCCTGAAAATGGACGCAACAAAGAGGAAACCGGAATTTCAAGTGTTGGAGGATGGAATCTTGAAATTTAGAGGACGTCTATGCATGCCAAAGGACAAAGAACTCCGAGAAAAAATTTTATCAGAGGCTCATAGGAGCAATTATAGTATCCACCCAGGAAGCACGAAGATGTATCAGAACTTACGCCAATATTATTGGTGGAACGGGATGAAAGTGGATGTGGCGAAATATGTGGCAAAGTGCTTGACATGCCAGCAGGTGAAGGCCCAACACTGTAAGCCTGGAGGATTATTACAGCCACTGGAGATTCCTAAATGGAAGTTGGAGCACGTAATGATGTACTTTGTAATGGGACTCCCAAGGAGCCAGAGAGGTCACGATTCCATTTGGGTAGTCGTGGACAGGTTGACCAAGTCCGCACACTTCATTCCTGTGCGGAAGGACATCGCGATGGATAGATATGCTAAGTTGTATATGCGACAGATAGTGAGACTACACGAAGTACCCGTGACAATTACATCGGACAAAGATCCCAAGTTCACAGCGAATTTCTGGAAAAGTCTTCAAGATGTCATGGGGACTCGACTGCAATTTAGTATGGCATACCATCCACAAACGAATGGACAATCGGAAAGGACAATTCAGATGCTCGAGGACATGTTGCGAGCATGCGTAATAGACTTCAAAGGTGGGTGGGAGGATCAGCTGCATTTGGTAGAGTTCGCATATAATAACAGCTATCAGCAGAGCATTCGAATGGCATCATTTGATGCACTCTATGGAAGGGCTTGCAGAACCCCGATTTGCTGGGACGAGGTTGGAAAAAGGAGCATCACAAGCCCAGAGTTGGTAGAGCAATCGGTGGAAGCGGTGAAGGTAATTCAGAATAGACTGAAGACGGCACAGAGTCGTCAGAAGAGTTATGCGGATAGACGACGTAAGTATTTGGAATTTCAGGTAGGCGATCATGTTTTCCTTAAGGTGTCGCCAATGAGAGGATTATCTCATTTTGGAAAGAAAGGAAAACTAAGTCCAAGGTACGTAGGTCCATTCGAAATTCTAGAGCGGATTGGGACCTTAGCCGATAGACTGGCCTCACCGCCTAATTTATCCCAAGTGCACAATGTATTCCATATGTCCATGCTACGGAAGTGCAAATCGGACTCGACGCATGTGCTGGACTACGAGGTTATAGAAGTGGATGATAGAGTATCCTACGTGGAAAAGCCGGTTATGATTGAAGACAAGAAAGAGCAAATTCTGAGGAATAAAACGATTCCATTGGTCAAAGTTATTTGAGAGCACCATAGAACCGAAGGCGCTACGTGGGAAAGCGAGGAAACAATCAGGCGTCAATACCCCCATTTGTTTGAATAACGGGTTTAATGTAAATTTCGGGGATGAAATTTTTGTAAGGAGGGAAGAGTTGTGACATTCTGATTTTTCCTGTCATTTCAAGACTCATTAATGAGAAAGTATCTAACAATGTATTTCAGTCGTATTTTGCTCGGATCTGATCAATCTTGAGTTGACTGACTAAAAGGGAAAGGCTAACGCGAGACGAGGTATGTGAACTTAGGGAATTTGAATAGGAAATGACACTTTGACCATAAGGATTGTCGAGGGGACATTTAGAACCATAAAAGGTCGATCTAAGAACGATTAAGTAATGCACTGCTAGCGTTATACGATTGAAGCGCGGGTGATGCCGTTAAACCAATGTATAATTTGCAAAATTTTTCTCAATCGAACAGTGATGGTCGAGACCATCGGAGTTAGTAATAGACCCTCACAATTACATAACAACCAAACCCGCAATGAATTGACAAGCCCTAAGTGTGATATGAATCACAAGGTTGATACGCGTAACGTCTGCAAAAGCCGTTCGTCAGTTCGGATAGGCTGGAATCGCATCGGATAGAGAAATGATTTAAAAACAAGTCTTGAAATTCGAAAATAGAGAATCAAGAAATCCAACAATACAATTGGATTGATCGTCACCTTATCGAAAAAATTTGGAGTTAGAAAAACGACGTTCCAGACTAGGGGAATAAAATTACCATTTTGCCCCTCAAGCCTTAGCTTTGCCTTAATAATTGGACAAGGGCATTTTGGTCATTGAATCCCCTCAATAGCTGCCAAAAATTGGAAGAAATGAGAGCCATTGGATGAACATTGATTGACACATTGGACAAGTGTCAAAGGTTAAGCTTTAATGTTGATTGAGTCACTTTTAACCTACCATTCAACAAGTTGACTCTTGAAAATTGAAGTATAAACCTCTTATTCTCTCTCCTTGGCCGAACACTCCCCTCCAAGCTGCCGATCACCTTCTTCTTCTTCTTCCTTCCTTCTGCCGAGAGCTGCACCGGCGACAAGATTCTACCGCCACCGTCGCCACTCCCGACCACCGTCTCCGACCACCGCATGGACCCGAGCCAACCACTTGCTGCTTCCTCATCCTCTTGTCAATGTTCTCCAAGTGGAAGCAAGCCGTTTGACACGGTGAGGAGCTCCGACCGGCCAATCTCCCGGAAGCCGACGGAAACCGTCACAGCTGGAAGTAAGCCACGGTTTAGGCTTCATAGGACCTCGATTCCTTCGAATTTTTTGACCAAATTTTATGGACGTCTAGAGGACACATATACTGAGATATGGTAAAAATTTTGAAGGAATTTGATAGAGTTTTGACCCTAAATGGGTCTTGTGTTTGATGGGCCAGAACTGATCGGTTGAAGACCCGAAGAAACAGGGGTCGTTCAAGGATTGTCCGGTGTCGCCTTGGCTCCAAATTTTCGGTGAGGCTACTCAACCCTTAGAACTACATGTTATCAAGTAGATTAGTGATTAAATTAAGGTTTAAGTTGGTTTAAGGGCTAAATAGTTAGGGTATACATAGAACCGAAAATGCCCTATTTGGGTTCTATGCATATCGGCTTTGTGGGAGGCTGTTGATGTTGAAATCGAGCTCCAAATTCGTCGTTGAAAAGTGTGAGGATGTTAATTGATAGGTCCATGAGGTGTATGATTAGTGGGGTGAAGTTTTGAGCAAGAAAAATTGATGATTGGATGAATTTCCTTAGATTGGGCGACGGACTTGATCTCGGATCATTAGAACCGAACCATTGACGTTCTTGGAAGAAGAATTGTATTGCATTAAGCTTGAGGTAAGGGGATTCTGAACCTTTGATAGGAGGATTGGACTCAATTGGGTGATTTATGAGCTAATTGATCGGTTCTTGGAGGTCATAATGTGGTTGTCCAATGTACATTCTAGAAACATATAGATGACTTGAAGGTTTGACAATGCTTATGCTATGACTTGATTGTCACATTCGTATGTCAAATTTAATTGTCTCGCATGCCATGTATGTGTCATTCGTCGCATGAGATTGCATTTGAATATGTGTTATGAAATAAATTGAACTTATGGCATGTCTGAGAAGTTGTGACACCTTGATGCATTGAGACGCGAGGTTGTGTGAATGGATACCTTGAGTCGCTGAGGCACGGGATTTGAATTGAATGGCATCTTAAGGTGTACGAGACGCGAGGTTGAGAAGGCCATAGTCCTGATGAGTTGAAACGCGGGACGAAGTTGAGATGTGTCAACACAGGCCTGAATTGAGATTGAAAACCGATGCGTTTACATGGGTTTGTCAATGAGACGGTCTGATGCGTTTATGTGGACCGAACCTGAGGCGTTTTAAATGTGGGCATGATTCAAATGGAGGCATGGAAGGGTGGAAGGTGCATTCTGGCTTGATAATGTGTGTTTGAGCTTAATGATAAAATAATATGCTTTGATTGCATGCTTGACATCCGTGTGTTATTTCGTGATAGTTGAATGCCTCTTGTGATTTTGTATAAATTATTTGTGATTGTATTTGCCAGAGTGGACGGTCAGCCTAACCTACGGTTAGGATTCACCTTATTGAGATGTATGTCTCACCCCGTTGTGGGACCCCATTTTTCAGATCCTAGGCATTGAGGATGTGGCCAATCAAGTTTGGTGATCCCAAGGAGATATCTGCATATTTTGAGGAGTTCCCTAATGGACAGGGACCCATTTATGTTAGAAAGTGTACAGTCGTCTAGGTAGATGAGGGTGGTAATAGCTGGAAGTCTCACATGTACGAGGCGTGGTTCAGGAAGATAGGAGACGTTTCTACAGGACCATTAAGGTACCCCGTGAGGTGATACCCAGTTGGTGCCATCCCGCCGGGATTCAGTAGAGGCCAAGGGGTCCGTCGTTGACTCGAGGATTGGTCTTGAGAGGACCCCAACTCTGGAGGACACAGATGAGGTTATAGTAATCGAGGCCACCAAAGATGACCAGGTGTAGCCATCAGCTGACGAGACGATGGAGGACACCGTGGAGGTTTGCTCAGAGACCTTCTCGGTGTATGAGCCCACTGAGGAGGCTGAGGAGAAGACCGACGACTCTAGTAGCTCGACCTAGGAGTTTCTATTTTTCTGGTCTGGTATTTTGATGGTGACCACGATGTCTGTCCCTTTTGAGAACATATATAATGGTCTTTTGCACCAGCCTCGTCACCCCTATTGACCAGCAAATTTAGTTGCCGTGCTCTTGTATGAATATTTGGGGACTTATGTATTATTAGTATTCTCATTACCCAAGTCTCATTTTATATTTGTACGGAGGATTTTTTATATCGTCGCTTCCGCGTGCTTTCTATGTGATATATCTCTCGACCTATATGTGAATCCTGGGACCTCAAGAGAGAAGTTTGTGCTTGCAGGGAGTCGCGAACCCGTGCCTGAGGCGCGGGGCGTAATAGAATCTAAGAAGAAGTAGGTGTCGAAGGAAGATGTGGAAAAACTCATATCCATTGTTAAAACCAGCGAATTCGAAGTGATTAAACAGTTAAGGAAAATGCTTGCCCAAATATCTCTGTTGGATTTGTTCATCAACTCAGAAAAACATAAGGATACACTGCTAAAGGTACTAAAGTGTGATTCGTGATTGACAGGAAAGTAGTTACTGTTCATGGAGAAGTTGATCTCCTTGCGTATCAAAATAACGTTATCCCCCACATTGAGTCAGAAGTTAAGTAAGAAGCTAGCTACAATTTCCTGGAGCTGGTGGCAGTGATCCACATTCCTGTGGGGGCAAAATTGAAGACCCCTTTTATCTCTAAAGCTAACCTTTTACCGGCTAAAATGATGCTAGCATATGGAACCCATGAAAAGGTATCGGCAAGCATGGTCAAGGAATCAACGCTTCTCTACAATTAAAGTCCAACGAGCATAAAATGGGTTTGGGATATCAGAACACTTGCACTGGTGGCTTTACCCCTAAGACAGTAGGCCGAGGCCGAGCCAAGAGTTATGGACGCCAAAGAAACCAAAAGGATTCCTTTATTGATTCTCCAGCCTGGAAAGGTAAATCTAAGATGTTCAACAGCCCTTTGAATAAGTACTTCAGCAAAGACACTAAATGGCTGTCAGAAGAAAAGACAACTCCGTCAAGAGAACCATATCTAACAAATCCTTTTCTAGGTAATGACTTTGTAAACGTCATCATAGAGTGGCTTGATGAGGAAGCCGCCACTTCTAAGTAAAGAAATCTCTCCCCTGCTTTTAAATACTACACTTAAACTTCTGCATTTCTTTGCACTTGTCATTTTTGTCGTTTGAAATAAAGGTAGGAAAACAACTTTGGATCTGCAACCGTTGGTCCAAACACATAGCTTGTAATGTAGTCCATTTTTACATGCAATAAAATGCACAAGTTTTATTAAGGACATATGGGACTGCAAATCAGCCCAATGATGATACTAGCCTTCCATAATGAAAGTTTGAGACCTAATTTACCATATGGTTCCTGATTTTCAAGAGATTTTCAAGGAACAAAGATGTCTAAGGATATGAGGACTAATTCCATTTATACCACAGTTATTTTGAAATCTCTTTTGAAAAGATTTTTCACACTCATGCATCGCATTTTCATATAAAATAGAGACTAACCATTCTCATGACATTTCAGGCATATCATCTCAAACATGCATACATTATGCGAACCGGATCGCCAAGATGATTACTCCTGCAATATTGAGGAAGACGTAAATGAAGGTTACGCAGCTATCCGCAGAGATTGGAGTGCCTTCGAAAATTCGACACTTCTTACTTCATAAGGGCCAATAGTCATTAACTTGGGTAGTGCTACAGATGTCAAAGAAGTTAAGATTGGTGGACATCTATCCAAAGTTAAAAGGCCCAGCTTTACAAAATTATTTAAAGAGTATCAGCATATCTTTGCATGGTCATACACTGATATGCTGGGTTTGGATCCCAGGATCGTAGAACATGCATTACCCACGGATCCCAGTATCAAACTGGTAAGACAAGGCAGCAAACGGATGAAAGCTGAGTTAGAAGACAGAATTAAAGAAGAAATGATGAAACTTCTTAGAGTGGGCTTTATTGAAGCTATCCCTTACTCAGATTGGATTGCAAATATAGTCCCCGTCATGAAAAAAGATGGCAAAGTCCAGATCTATATGTATTATCGAGACTTGAATAGAGCAAGCCCAAATGATGATATTTCATTTCCTTACATCGATGTGCTGGTAGATAGTACAGCAGGGTACGAATTATTTTCATTCATGGATGCATTCTCCGGATCTAACCAAATCCTCATGAAACAAGAGGACAAGCCGAAAACTGCGTTTACCACCCCTTAGGAAAATTATGTTATAAAGTAATGCCCTTTGGACTAAAAAACGCTGGAGCAACTTATCAGAAGGCAATAATCACCCTATTCCATAACATGATCCATAAGGAGATCGAGGTATACGTCGATGACATGATCGCCAAATCTAAGAAAGGACGAGATCACATTCAAGTGTTAAAGAAGCTATTTGAGCGACTCCAAAAATACAAATTGAGACTCAACCCTAACAAATGTGTGTTCGAGGCGAAATCTGAGAAACTTCTCGAATTCATGGTCAATAATAGGGGCATTGAAATTGACCCTTCGAAAATCCAAACTATTTGTAATCTAGCAACTCCCTCGACGGTAAAGGAAGTGAGAAGTCTTCTAGGGAGGCTAAACTACATCACCAGATTCATCAATCAATTATCAGTTGTAGCTAAATTGATTTTCAAACTGCTCAAGAAGGGCGCGAAAGTGACTTGGGATGCAGAATGTAGTCAGGCATTCCAAAAGATCACAACTTACTTAGCTACTCCACCAATACTTGTGCCACCCGCCCTAGGTCACCCATTGACCTTGTATTTGACTATATATCAAGAATCTTTAGGAGCCTTACTTGCTCAAACAAGCCTTGTGGATGGTATAGAAAAAGCTATCTACTACTTGAGTAAGAAATTCACTTCATCTGAATCAAATTATGTGCCCGTTGAGAGGGCTTGTGCAGCAACAGTGTGGGTAATTCGTAGATTGAGACAATATACCCTACACTACCACATTCATCTGATGACAGGAAATGATCCTATTAAATATCTCTTAGAAAAGCCCGCCTTGATAGGGAAATTGGCAAAATAGCAAGCGATATTATCTGAATTTGATATCAAAAGATCTACACAAAAGTTTGTTAAGGGAAGGGCCATAGCTGATATGTTAGCAAAGAACGCCCAAAATCACACATCTTCTAGGCAAACAAAAGTAGAAGAACAAGTTTTGAATCTGATAGGAGATAAATGGGTCATACATTTCGATGGTGTCGTCAATTTGTTGGGAGTTGGCACAGGGGCAGTGCTAATATCCCTTAATAGTCAACATTATCCTGTTGCAGTAAAACTGACTTTCCTTTGCACCAACAATATTTCAGAATACGAAGCATGCATTCTAGGCCTACAATGGGCCATCTCCTTTGAGGTACCTAAACTACAAGTTTATGGAGATTCTACGTTCATCATTTTTTTGACACAAGGAGAGTGGAAAACAAAGGATACAAAACTCATCCCCTATCATGAGTACTTGAAAGAGTTGACACTTAAATTCAAAGAAGTGTCATTTGAATACATGCCAAGAACGCAAAACCAGTTCGCAGATGCGTTGGCCACGCTGGCCTCCATGCTGCAAATAACTGATGGATTAGAAATAGAGCCACTGAGGATTAGCATAACCAGAAAACCAGCTTATTGTATGCTGGTCAAAGAAGAGTTCGACGGAGGGCCATGGTACCACGATATCAAGAATTATCTCTTGAAAAAGGAATTTCCTGATGGATGTCAAACAGGAGATCAAAGATAGATAGCCAAGATGGCTAGTAAATTCTTCCTTAGTGAACAAACCTTGTACAAAAAGGTCATTTGATTCTACTCTATTAAGGTGTGTAGATTCTAAAGAAGCAAATACTCTCATGAGGAAAATCCATGAAGGTATATGCGGGCTACACATAAATGGTCATCTCTCGGTTGTTATTAGATGACCATTGAATCAGATTATAGTTAACATGTCAGGTCATACCACCAATGTCAATTATAGGGAGATAAGATTAATGCACCCCCGAACGAACTTCATCAAATATTTGAAGTCTGGCGTTTCTCTATGTGGGTAATAGATATGATAGGGTCTATCAATCCAGCAGCCTCGAATGGTCATCGCTTCATTCTAGTTGCAATTGATTACTTCACGAAGTGGATAGAGGCCAGTTCTTACACGAATGTCACTGCAATAAGTGTGGCAAGGTTTATCAAGAGAGATATAATTTCTTGATATGGTACCCCTCGGATGATCATCACAGACAATGGGTCCAACTTAAATAACAAGATTATCGATGATCTACTAGATCACTTTGGCATTCGACATCTTAATGCTTCCCTTTACCACCCGTAAATGAATGGAGCAGTAGAAGCGGCAAACAAAAACATCAAAAAGATTTTAGCTAAGACTTCCGAGAATTACAAGGATTGGCATGAGAGGCTACCCTTTGCCTTAATGGCGTATCGAACTCCGATCAGGACTTCTATTGGGGCAACTCCCTATGCTCTGATATATGGAATGGAAGCTATCCTGCCTATAGAGATTGAGGTTCCGTCTTTGAGAATATTGTCAGAGGTTAAACTCTCTGAGGCAGAGTGGATCAAACACAGATATGAGCAGCTAAATTTGATAGACGAGAAGCGTCTTAGAGTGATTAGTCACGGCCAGAGCTACCAAAAGAATGTGGCTAAGTCATTTAATAGGAAAGTTAAACCCGTTTCGAAGTGGATGACCTGGTGATAAGGAAGACTTTGCCGAATGCTACTTATCCGGGAGGCAAGTTTACTCCGAATTATGAAGGCCCTTATGTTATCAAGAAAGTCCTTGTGGGAGGGGCATTAATTCTTGTAAATTCTAGAGGAGAAGAATTGGGATATCCTGCAAACTCAGATGCTGTGAAGAAGTATTATTCTTGAAATGAAATCAGATGATGGTCACATGACTTTCTCCAAAATGATTCGAGTCGCCTTAGCAGTCATTACATAGACATATCATGCATCCATGCATACATGGCATGTGTTATGTTTTGCAGGATTCTAAGAAATAGACTCAAAATCAAACTCCTTCAAATGGAACCAAGAATAGAACGGTCCCTGACACGTAGAACCGGGTGATATGTATCTGTCTATCAAGCGTTAAAATATCTTTCACTCACTGGAGTTTCCATTCTCTTCATACAGGAATGATCGATGAAGACAGAAGACAACAACGGAGAAACACTGTAAAATTTCTCACTTTCCCGTAAGAGGGAAGAGGTTAGAGATGGACATACATTTGGTCGAACTTAGAAACGAATCATGCTTTCAAAAGATGAATTTCTAACACTTGTTACACACATGTTTGGATTTGAGGTTATCCAAACATAACTGAAACAAGTATGATGCGTCATTAAACCCTCTATGGGGCGAAATGTCTGAAGAAAAACGAAATGATTTTTTTCAAAATAGAGTTGTTTAGACTATCTAGCAAGAATGTTTCTTCAGATAAGAGGCAAGCCTAATCCAAACACGTCCTATTCACACCAGAGAGACGAGAGAAGTATAAGAACAGAAAAGCCTAGACTAGAGGATGTAAGGGCTATTCGCATCGATTAAATGGATTGGAATGACAGAGGCATTCATTCTTCTCCATAAACACTATAGGTGATCATTGATAAACCCTTTGAGCCGTGGTCTTCATTTCTTAACCCTGTCAAGAGCCATCCCACATTGGGGTCGTACAAAAGGAGTCCAGTAGCATGAAAGGTAAACGGTTAGAAATCTTTTTGCTCGGACTAACATCAATTTTCATGTGTTGATATGTATTGATCCAAGCTCCATAGGATGACGAAAAGACGTTCATTTCTCTATCCTATACACTTATACCCATTGCATAGCCAATTTAAGCTTACGAACTCATTTCATATACCCATGTTGGTGATTATTGTACTGCACCAAGGCGAAGGTGGCGAAGATACTCATAAACAGAGAAGTTCAAGAAATAGGAGCTACATGAGACTTTCAAAATAAAATGATCAAACAGGATGGGACTCAAGTCACATACCTTACATGATCATAAAATCCTAGTTCCTAGAAAAAGAAAAAGGTGGGATCAAAAAAGAGAAAATGATGAATCTCTATACATTAAAAAGAAACAAAAAGACCGACAAGAATAGGGCTGACGCTCATTGAAATGCTAAAAAGTCATAAGACTGATTTTGGACATCAAGGGATTACTGGATGCTTCCATCCCCAACAAGTTCTGAAGTAAAGAAGAATCCTTAGGAATTGCGCAGTAATAGGCTACCCCTCGAATGGAATCATAGCTACCTGCTAAAAGATAAACAAGGTCTTTTGAAGATTGGACCTGTTCTTGAAGAAGACTAAAGATGTTCTTCAAAGAGTCATCAACCAGAGACAAAACAGAAGATTGGTCAGCAATGACCATTAATGTCAAACTCTTTGCGAATCCGAACAAAAAATAAGCCTTCTTTGGTCCCCAATCCTTCCGACATTACAACCCTTCGCAGTGACTAAGACGCCTAGGTTAATGTGTACCTTAGCTCGAAGAGATACAAGCAAAATTATTTCTTTCTCATTTTGCAGAGTTCTTGACTTGTAGACCCGAAGCAAATGAAGAAACTTTCATTCAAAAGGACTCACTCAGAGATTGAATCCCCCTTGGAAAGTATGTCCAAGCCCAATATTATGGTCCCGTAAAGACCCCATTATCGATCGAATTGTACGCACTGCGTATGGCTCCGAAAACCCAGGTGCAGGTTATTAGGAAATTTGAGTGCTTTCTTCGTAAAAAAACCAAAGTCGAAGAATCGGTGAGAAGCCCTCTTTGACGAAGACATTCCAATAGAATGCTTAAATAAGTTTTGTTGGAAAATTCAAATTGTTTGATCCAGAATTTTCCTTGTAAGGATTTCTGATCATTTATGCATGCTTTAAGATGTATTGGATAACCTCCAGCATCATAAGTCATTTTGCATAACCGCATAGGTCAAAGTAAAGCTTTGCCTGCATTATAATTGGCAATGCCTCGAGATAATTGATATTTTTTTATGAGGAATGAACTCTCAGATTTAAACTTCTATGAGACTCATGGCAGCCTCGAGTCAAAGAAGAATACCTTGTTTAACAAGGAAGACCATCAGAGTCGTTTTTTATGTGAGATTTCATATTTGAGCTTTCTGCAAGATTCTTGGAACACCCAAATCCCAAAATGACACCTCACTTGTCGAAAGAACAATCTTCGAGATTATCTTTCTGTGAGATTTTAGGAAATCCCTAAATCCCAGAAGAATCTTATTAACAAAAGTTTTGTAGGTTTGAACTTTCTGCAAGATACTTGGAGTCGCCAAATCCCATAATGACGCCTTGCATGTCGAGAAGACTATTTAAAACCAGCTTTCTGTAAAGCTCTAGGTAACATCTAAACCCTAGAATAGCCCCTTTGGTAAAACCTAAGAGTTAGGTATACCTCATGTGTATAGACTCTTGTTGATTCCTCAAGGTGTAGGATCAGTCTAATCTCAAACAAACCCTAAAGAACGTGTGCATCATCTTTAGGTTCCTGGTGGATGGGAAGTCTAGTCTTAGACAAACCGTAAAGAATGGGAGCATCACCTTTAGGTTCCTAATGGATAGGAAGCCTAGTCTCAAACAAACCCTAAAGAACGGGTGCGTCACCTTTAGGTTTTTGGTGGGTAGGAAGCCTAGTCTCCGACAAACCTTAAAGAACGGGTGCGTCACCTTTAGGTTCCTGGTAGAAAGGAAGCCTACTCTCTGACAATCCCTAAAAAATGAGTGCATCATCCATAGGTTTCTGATAAAAAGAAGTCTTATTCATGATCTGATCCACCGTACGAATCAAAACCTTTGACAATCCCTAAAGAACAAGTACGTCATCCATAGGTTCTTGTCAGATAGGAATCTCATTCTGATTTGGTCTACCACACGGGTTAGAATTTAACTGCCCTAGGATGCTCAAGAGACGATTCCCCCAAGTACCTACTTGAATCCGCCATATACCGCATATGTTGCGCGAGCATCAAGCAGGCGAGTATCTCTACTCCATCTCTCTCTCCTACATCAGCAAAGACAAAATGAGCAAAGGGTTCACCAGTAGGACAAGAAAGATTGAATGTCACGATTCGTCTTTCTTTTCCCCAGTCGAGTCAGTCTAAGCTCGGGTATCACCTGTCTTTAAGTGAAACCTCTCATGAGATTCCTCTCAAAGAGGGTAGCTGTTGACACCCGATTTTTTATTAGTCATTTTCAATTTATTTTTAAAAAAATTAAGAAAAATTGCAAAATCAACTTTGGTGACCTTGGCCAAGCTCAAGAAATAATTTTTGACCAAAAAATAATTTTTCATATTTTTCATATTTTAGTATTTTTAGAAAATAGGAAAATACTAGAAAAATCAAGAAAAATAGCATTTGAGGTCACAAAATATAAAAAAGTAGTCAATATTTTTCTTTTAATTCCTTTGTCTTCTTGACCTCATAAAAAGTCCAAATTCAAATTCAATTTTATGTGTTCCTTTATTACATATATGATTGAATTTGGTAAAAAAATGTCAATTAAGTCTTTTAATTTTAAATTTTGGCATTTTTAGGGTCTTGACATTCAATCCAATTGTCATTCATTGCAATTTAGCCCAATTACTTACACAAATTGCTCAATTAGATGAATTGAACAAAATTGCATACTTAATTGCAATTTAGTTCTTGAATTTGGGCATAATTGAAATTACTTTCAATTCAAGGGTTACCTTTACAAATTGAAGCCACTACCCAATGTTTTTCATCATTCCGAGTCGATTGGCATGGGTGACCAATTTGATCATTTGAGCATTCAATTTCATAATTTTTCGAATTGTAATTAAGGATAAATTTGGGGCTTTTGTAGAAATTGACATGAACTTTTGGGCAAAATCATATTTTTGAAGAATATTCATGTCCTAAGTTCGATTTTGAAGTTTAATTGTGAAAATTTCTCATAAAATTTGGTTAATTTTGCAAAAATAGAGTCGGACCGATTCTGACCGATCGAATCGGTCTGCTATAGTGTCATCTCCTTTCCTAGACTCTCGTGCAGATGAATAGTGCAAGGCCGAGTTTTGATGGTGAAATTGATAGACCAATCGACTGCAATTGAAGACACATTGGTGGGTGTTTAATTCTTCTCCCCGAGAACTATTCATCTACAACGAACGATCGAGAAACTTCGGCAATGATCTGACGGTGAAATCTCGACGAAATCGAGCAAGATCGGTGCCAATCGAATCGTCTTGACGCGCGAGTAACATATCGCAAAATCAAACGCGATTATTCAAGATAACTAGATTAATCGAGACATGACCAGTTCAACCATGGCTATGCTAATCAGGCAACAGAGAATATATCAAGCCAATTCCTCCACACAATCACATCTATATGAGTCCAGAACATTTACCTACAGGTCCGATTGACCTGGTTTAGGCTAGCTTGAGCTAGGAAAGCTTCGACAGGGTCGACGATAGTGACGGGGTTCAAAGGCAAGGTTCGACTCGATTTCAATGCAATCAAAGCATACAACAATGCTTAGTGACGTCTTAGAGATGTTTCGCACACATCAATCGTGAGAATTGAAATCGAAATGAAGATTCGCCATTAAAGGCCAAAAATGAAGCTCCAAGATTGACTTACCGTTTTTCGAGATCACAAGTGATGCGAGCTGGTGCGATCGACTCCACATAGCTCCAACAAACCTCTCGAAGTGGAATCGTGACTCGGTTTGGCTTGAATCGCCGCCACCGATCACTCACAGGCCGAACTCAAACTCTCGACGACAGGGGCCGGAAAGCGAGTTTTCTCCCTCGTTCTTTCTCTCTCTCTCTCTCTCTCTCTCTCTCTCTCTCTCTCTCTATTTTGTTCTTCTCCTACAACCGAATGAACTCCCCTCCTTCTAGAAAGCCTCTAAAGGCTATATACCATCCTGCATTTTGGCGCTAGTTCAGGGGATATCTAACTGATCCCAAATGGCACGTGACCATGCATGCCATTTGGTCCAAACGGCACCGGAGATAGTGGGCAACACCGTTAAGTTGAAATGGCTCTCAGGCAAGCGCGAATGAACGTCCAATTTAGTCGTTCCGTGAATGTTGACTTTCACGGCCGCCACGACATTGACCGATCGATTTCGCCTTCCTCTGGCAACCATTGGTTGAGATTCCGGTCTCAATCGATGGGAAAGCGGTCAATCGGTCAAAGGTGCTGACATGGTGCTGACGTGGCATGCCATGTGGCAGCCACGTCAGCTGAGCCGTTAGAGTTTGGTTTGAATTTGTTAAATGATCAAATGGTCTAGGTTGCGCCGCTTGTTGGCTTGGTGACCATTCGATCAGTTTTATAAATTCTGTTAATAAAAATCGAATTTTCAAAAATAAAGAATAATAGTTTGATCGTATGGTCGAGGATTAGCCGGGTCATTCGATCTTGACCGTGGATCTGAGTAATCAGATCTGATGGCTGAGGGATAGTCGACTTTTGATCTGGGCCGTAGGTTTCAGTCAACCGATCTAATGGCTATAGAGTATGCACGTGGTTCAATAGGAACCGTCGGATTGAATCCAAATAAATTGAAAAAAAAAATACGATACGACGTCATTTTGGAGGTTAAGGTCGCGCGGATCTAGGTCTGGGCCAGGTTCCGGCCCGAGTGGTTTGAGTCGACTCGGTCCGAATCATATTTTTTATATAAAAAAATCCAGAAAAATCATTTTTATATAAAAAAATTAGAAAAATCCTAAAAATTCTCAAAAAATGTTAGAAATTTCTTTTAAAAAATCCTAAAAAATGTAGGAAATTTATGGAAAATTCTTAGGTATTCCAGAAATTCCCAAAAATTGAGGATTGACCACAGACAACTAGTCAATCCTATTTCTGTGATTTCTTATCCGTTTATCTGAAAATTGACGATATTACCCTTTAGGGGTAAATCGCCTCCGCCTTGTATATGAGATAGGTCGATAATGTCAAGATAAGAATTAGGGTCAATTAGGTGATCAATTATTATGCTTGGATTTTCGAATCTCGTCTTTTTTCTAAGAATGACGATTTTGCCCCTCAAAGGATAAATCGTCTTTCTTATTTCGATCGAGCCATGAAAATTACTCAAAATTAGGATTTGGGTCCAGTGGTCGACCACTACTTCTATTTGAAATTTTCACTTCTTGTCACTTTCTGTAATGACGATTTTACTCTTCAAATAGTAAATCGCTTCCAAAATTCCAGAAAAATTCTGAAAATTCTCGAAAAATAGGAAATGGATTGGTTTGATGATCAATCCTATTTTCACCATCTTTTAACTCCCTATTTCATCTAAAATGACAAATTTATCCTTTTAGGGCAAATTGTCCCAAAATTCTTCAAAATTACGATTTTGCCCCTCAAGGGCAAATCATGTCAAAATACTCTTGAGCCTTGATTGACATTTCTCTAGGCTAATAGAGCCTCACTAGGGATACCACGTTGCTTTCATGTGATTTATCCGCATGTTTTGGATCATTGATTGATGCATTCATTTTATTGATTGTGAGTGCTAGGGTAATCATTCCTATTTGTATGAACTCCTAGTTATAAAGTTCGCACCTCACTCATCTGCATGAAACCTTAGGTTATACAAATCATTCAACTTGGGTGCCGAAAGGACGTCAACTCTGACAATTAGCGTAACAAAGTCCCCGATCCCATTTCTTTGATTTTCGCAGAATTGAATAGAGTACTCTCAATTATTCGATAGGGTTTTCAATCGTACCCTCCACAGAACGATTGGTGGCAACTCCTTAGCATGTACACGTATCACATGTCACCAGACCACACCGAATATCGACCACATATACCTCCGTTGCGACTTGGGTAACAGGCCTTGGGAGAGGCTCACGTCCGACTAGATGGGAAGGCCCATTAACCCGCCGAGACTCTCGAGGGTCGTGACACCTATATAAGGATTTACGGAGACGGCATAGTCCAGTCTCCATTGTCTTCGTAACCTAGGTGGTAGATTCATATATATTTCTTCATTAAGATCATCGTGAAGAAAAACATTGTTGACATCCATTTGGTGAAGATACCAATTGTGAAAAGCAGCCACAAATAAAAATGCTCGAATAGTTACCTCCTTGGTAATAGAAGAGAAGGTCTCGTGGTAGTCAAAGCCTTCACGTTGTGTGCATCTTTTGGCCACTTACCGAGCCTTATTACGCTCAACTATTTCATCAGCTCGGTATTTAATTTTGTAGACCCATTTGCAACCAATGGGTTGTCGATGTGTTGGCAACTATGTAACACGAACACTCCTCCGGAGAGATTTTTTGCGTGTCGGACACACAGCCGTGTCCGGCGCTCTCCGGACACTTTCGAACACGTTTGCCACTAAAATATGTACTAGTGAGGTTGTGTCCTTAGCTCGCGTTATCAGTTCACCTCAGGCACTATTCTCGCCTCCTCTCGGTCCTCGCGATTGTTTCCATCGCTAACATTTTATAGTTTTTAACTAACATTTTTCACCAATATTTTTCTGAAATATGTTGTGATCTTATGAGTTTGAAGTTTCTATTTGGGTCGCCGAGCAGTTTTATTGAAAAGCAATTATATCTGAATGTCAAACAAGAAATAACTATGACGTTTAGACAAATTGTGATGTTTGGAGTTCATAAAAATGATAATTTATTATGTATATATAAAAATATACATTTACTATATAATATGTCCCAACGTATCAGAATTCTCTATTTTTTTGAAAAATCAAGTGTCGGTGTATCGTGTTGTGTCGTGTCATGTCGTGTCTCGTGTCCCGTGTTGTGTCGGTGCTACATAGGCTGGCAGGGGAATAATATCCCAAGTATGATTATCAACCAAAGCCTAAATTTTTGTTTCCATGGCCTTCTGCCGTTTAGAATATTGAACAACTTCATGGTAGCATGCTGGTTCGGTCTCTTCAGAGATGCAACTCATGCAGCACATGTGTTTAGGTAATAGTCGAACAAAAGAAATGTAAGAAGAGACGGGATATGATGTACCAGATTATTGAAGTGAACAACATATAAAATTCGTAGTCCGAGCAGATGGTCCAGAGATACGTCTAGAACATCGAGGAGCTACTAGAGGAGTCATAGAAGAGGATGGCTCTTGTTCTGGAGATGATGGTAAATCGACAACAATAGGAACAATCTCTTCTATCGCATGGGATTCCGAATGTATGTTCCTTGGAGTATCGAAAGGAATCTGATGAGAAGAGGTTGGAATCAGCACATATGACGGAGAAGATAAGTCATCCTCGTGCAATAACCGTTGAGATTCATTTTTATGCAGAGAATTTGGGGCCGAGGTAAAGTATATTCATGAAAAATGACATCGCTATTGATAAAGAATTTGCCAGTCGAGGGTTCAAAGACTTATTATCCCTCTATAAATATACAATGGCGAGCTCGAGGACCCACTTTATCACGAGGTTCCACTACTGTAGCATAACCTAACATCCAAACACTCGTAAGTGATCGGTTTGAGGCTTCTCACCGAACAAGAGCTCAAAAGGGGTTCGTCCACTAAGAATTCTCGTGGGCATGCGATTGATCAAGTATGCAGTAGTGATCACAAAATCTCCCCAAAAAGTTTCGGGGATGGCAGCTTGGATTTAAGAGCTCGTGAGACTTCAAGAAGGTGACGAGGTTTTCATTCAACAACCCCATTTTGTTGAGGTGTATAAGTGCATGTACTTTCATGTAATATGCCATGAGAAGCAAAAAAAGGATTGACATTCTTTACTAAAGAATTCTTGTCCATTGTTTGTTCGAATGCGATGAATAGATTTGCCAAACTGATTTTGAGACAATGTAATAAAGGCTTTTAAATGAAAGAAAGCTTGACCTTTGGTTTGCATAAGGAATATCCACATGGCACGAGAATGATTGTCCACAATGGTGAGAAAAAAATCTAGAGCCATCATGATGAGGGGTATGATAAAGACCCCATATATCTACATGAATGAGAGAAAAAATATCAAAAACTTGAGATGAACTATGAGGAAAAGGAGTTCGTGTTGTTTGGCAAGGGGATAAATATCACAAGGATAGGGAAAAAAGGCAGAATGACTCAATCATCGATGAGATAAATAATATTATCTTCATTACAAGCATTGCATAATGATGCATTATGAATGAAAACCAAGACAAATGAAGATATTTCGGAAATTTAGTCCAAAAAATAGAGCCCTTCACAGAGTTTACACAAGCCCATCAGTTTACCAGTCAAAATGGTCTGAAATAAGAAAGTATCAATATTGAAAAGAATAACATAAGAATGATGTTCTCTAGCCTTGGAAATTGATATGAGATTGAATTGAAATTGAGGAACATATAAGACATTATGGAGTGTGATTGTAGGGGTGAGGGAAACTTTTCCAACTTTTGTGACAAATATCGTGTTGCCATTGGGAAGCCGCACGGATATTAGGGAAGTAAGATTAATATAGACATTGAAAAAGAAATTATCATCACAGATAATGTGATTACTGGCACATGAACCAATAATTTACGGGATGAGAAATAGTCCTAAAGCAATATGAAGTACCTGAGAATCCAGCCTTTTTGTCAGTCAATTACTTCAATGCTTTTAAAATTTGTTGGTATTGATCTTGTGTCAGATGATGATCTCTAGTGACCGAAGGACAGTAGACTCCCTTTTATCTCCAGGCTTTCCGTGCAACTTTCAGCATTTGTCCACAGTATGACGAGGGCGTTCGCAATACTCACAATATAATTTTGATTTTCCCCTATGGTGACTCTTGGATGGGTCGAACGAATAAATCTTACTTGAATTGGGTCCACCTGCTTTCGACGCTGTTGCATTGAAATTGCCCATGTGGCTCACTGGATTTGACCTTCCGACCTTGTAAATAGGGGCCGAAACCGAGTAACTCTGCTTGTTCGAAGAAATATTGAAGACCGTGCTTGAACTACTCAATTCTCCCTTCTGCAGTTCCAGAGATGGTAGCTCAAGAGTGACGGGTGCTCGTTGTGATGATCCCGCTGGAGTGGCAAGTGCCATGCCCTTGACCGTCTTGGCGTGTCCTAACCCTGCTACTCATTAACTCTCTTCTTGAATAGCGAGCTGATAGAATAGACTGAGTATGACGTCCTGAAATCTAATTGACTATAAGGAATTTTGAATTTCAGTGTAGAAAGTGAAGTTTGATTTTGAATATTTAAGAGTCGATCATTGGCTACTTCGAAACGATTGTCAGAAAAAATCAAGTTTGAATTATCAAACTTTAACTCGTAGAATTGAGACTCGTCGCGTGTAAATTTAAATTTTAGCGAACCTTAAATGTGAAAATTTCCATTTTATCCTCAGTAGACCGATTTAAATGACCGTCTGTGTTTATTAATTAAATTAAATTTTTGCATCGATTTCCTTGGTCACAAAACAAAAATTCTTCATGGGCAATCTTTGGAAATACGTGGACCCCAACTCAAGGGTTTAGCTGAAATTCTCCTTCGCATTCTTTCTTTTTAGCCATGAATACGCAAGTGATGAGTGAGAAGACTGGTCCCCATTCCCTTTTATTGCAGCCTAAATTCCTCTTTGCATTGAGTTTTTCCCCTTCGTATCTTTGCCTTAACCGAGGTGTGTCAAGATGGGGCCCACTTTCAGATTTCTTCTCCTCAACTCTCCCCCGATATCGGCCGAATATCCCTTCTCATGTCTTATCTCCCCTTGCTTTTTCTTATGTCAGCAAGGTTGACTTTATCAAAACTTGTAGACCAAGCCCTTTTAGACCTATGTGCCTTTTCCGTCTCTCTCACACCCTCTCTCTCTGTCACGTCTCTTTCCTCCCAGACTGTAGCAAGAAGAACACGCCTCCTCTTCCTCCTCCTCTTTCTCTTCCTCCTCCTCCTCCTCCTCCTCCTTCTATTTAGCCTCTGCAATTTCACTCCTTTTCTCGCGCGCAACTCAGCCCTGTCTAACCATCAACACACACATCCACCACCGAACGCTGCTTGAACATCAAACCTCCCCCTCACCTCGTCGCCTTCCACCACCCAGCCGCTGGCCAGCTTTCACCCCGACACCACCACACCTCCCCTGAACTCCTTTGTTTTCAGTCGAACCACCCCGAGATGGCGGGAGTCCACGAGTAGGGAGCCAACGCGACTCGTACCGCCGTGCTTCGTCCCTGAATTCTTCCGTTCGCACCTCACCCGAGGCCTACGACATTCCAGCAGCCGTGAACCACCGATGGACGTCCTGTGACTCTGTTTTTCGCTGGGTCTCCCACGCGTACGAGCTATTGTCATTGGGAGCTCATCGTCCCGCTACCGGGGGTTGCTAATCCAAGACAGCTGACGTCGTTTAGTGCCTTCCAGCCAACCAGCACCTCCAGACCTGAGCACCGCTCAGTCCGACGGCTTTCCAGCCTTTGCTGAGCTTCCCGACGCCTTACTCAGTCGCGACCAACCTGTTTCGACGTCCTCGGTAGCCGCTGAACCCTTCCGGTCGTCTTGAGTGGCTATTCCAGTATTGGATCGCCGTTATCCGTTGCCCGGAGCTGCTATCTAGTGCTTTCTAGCACAGTTCGACATCGCCCGAACCCTCCTTTTTACCGGAACCGAACGTCACGGCCGCCTTCGCCCCTGTTCAGGTTTCCCTAACGCCTTTAGTTGCCGTATCGACGTGGATTTCTTGTTGTTCCACCACCCATAGCTGTTGCTCGGTTTGGAGAGTAGCAGACCCGAGGCCGAGCTTGGCACGTATTCCACGTTCGTAGTTTTCGGGATTCATTAGTTGCCGCGGTTTGAGTTCGGAGCTTGCAATTCGAATTTAGGGCCATGTCGATCGCAAGGGGTTGTGAGTTAACCCTAAACTCTGAACAGGCATTAACTGCGTTCGAGCACTAGTAAAACTGAAACCTATTTGCAATTAAAAATGATTATCGGATACCGAATATATTTTTTAAACTATAACCGAATCATTTATTTGATATTCAGCTCGCTAAACACTGTTAATTAGAATTCATATTAGAATCGGATGAAGTTAAATATGGCCTTGATAATTAATTAATCATTAATTAATTATTTGATTATTATAGTGACTGCAATATGCCGTTATTGGTGAATATTTGATGATTGATTATCCGATATACATGCCGAATTGACTGGATAATATGTGTTTATATGTGATTGCATGTGAATCCAATTTTGAGCATAAAATGGCCTTAAGCCTATTTTTTAGCACAACTTTTTGTGGTTGCATTGGATTAAATGAAAAGAGATAATCTAGTTGTTTGACTTTCGTACTTGTGTGGTCACATAACGCCGTCATCTCGACTGCGTGAGGACGATCCCCCTGGTATGAGAGTTGAGCCTGGTAAGTTCGTGCCGAGAATACTTGGAACCACGTGACTGAAAGGATGCCAGTCGCAGCAAGTTGCGGACCAACACTCCTTCCAAGAATGTATGGCTGTTAGTCCATATCGAGGTTACTTGGAACCACATGGCTTGTCAGTCGCAGTCGTCGAAAGAATGGGATGAAGTTCGGCTCTGCCGGAAAGCATGATTTTGCTAGATCGGAAATGATCATTAATAACTGGAACATGTGTGATGCATTATGTGTGCAACTTGTGATGAATGTTCTGGCTATATGCCTTGGTTGTATGCATTGATTGCATGTGTACATATAATCTGTTTATGTGTGGCCAAGGTGGGGTAAGTACGCATGTGATTGTGGTTCATGAAAATATTATATTTGCTCATATGATAATGATTATGGTATAGAATGCATGCTATTTTTTTGTCAACGATATTTTCTTGCATGTTTGGGATGCCTTGGGCAAGTCATTATTCTACTCGGACTTAGGCATTGACTCATAGAGATTTTATATCTCACCCGTTGTTGTTAAGCATTTTTCAGGTCCGTGATGTTTTTTTCTCACTCGATGAGGTTTAGGGTCCCAATAGAGTATTCTTATTATGTTACCTACGTATCTATCCTCGGATCCAACTATATTTGGGAACACCACACCACTACCATCTAGGTTCAAGAGGACGAGGCTTCTTAGTACCTCTAGTATTTCGAACCTAGTTCTACTATGATGGTACTGACCTATATAGGTCGATTCAGGGTTTCGATGGACTACCTTCTTCGGGTTCGACTCAAACTTGGGAGGCTATGGATCTAGACACTTTAGATGGAGAGGTGGTAGATCCGGATAGCGACATGGATACGGAAGACTCTGACCGTGGACGCCTGCCGGGCTTTCACCTTTGAGATGGGACTTTTGTGACCTTTTTGATAGTGACTTTTGGTTAGAGGGTGAGGTTAGCCCCTCCAGTCGATAGATATGAGTTAACCTAGTGACCCCATTATCTTTTTGATAGTTCTGTGGAGTAGCCCTAGAGACTGGACTTGTGGATATTACTATAAATCTCGAGGGTTAAGAAGTATCTATTACATATGTTTGTTGCTAAATTGTTGTTATATTTGATATCCTACTTTTCTATTCCCGTTAATTTTATATCTGAATGAAGTGGTATGTTTCGCCTGGGCTAATGAGAATAGTTGTAATAATAATAAATAAAATAAATTAATGGGTCGATGACGTACTTGGAACGCCATCTTGTTTGTGACCTGAGGTGATTTGGTGGTGTTATTGCGGGCCCAAGGATCGAGACGTGACAACCTCGTACAAGGTGGTATCAGAGCAAGATCAGCGTAAATCACTGTGTCATGGCTTGGAGTAATAAAGAGTGATGGGTTTTAGGATAGTTAGTAGAACTAAAATTTTTTGCATGTGTTTGCTATATCCAGTTTGAAGGCTGTACGCGTTAGTCCTCCTTATGTGTTAATTTAGGGTGAACAGGACTATATAATCCACCTGTAAGATGAGCAATAGTAATGTCAGAGCTTTAGAGGAGGAGCAATTCAAGAAGATACTAGAGTTGATGGAATTTTGCGAGCACTGAGGCTTTGGGAGATATCGTTGGGCATCAAGTAAGAAACCAAGAAGCCGCTACTGCAGCTACCGCTGCCTCTGGACCGGTTAGCTGGGAACGAGAATGGTGGTTGACCGGTATATGAGATGGTGAAGTAGCTCCTGGATCTCAAACCGTAGAAGTTCTCTAAAGATAGAAACATTGAGGCTGCCACTTCGTGGATCGAGGAATTGAAGAAAAATGTTTTCGCCTTGATGAGGTTTTTCGAAGAGGACAAGGTCACTTTGGCCGTTTATCAGCTGTAAAGAAATGCAAATGCATGGTGGAGAGCCTCCAGGGATATTTCCCGAAGGTACGATCCTGACGTGGAATGTCTTCGTGGAAGCATTTAATGACAAATATTTTTTCATATTTTCAGATACCGTTAAGGAATAGAAGATGGTTGAATTCCTTCGCTTGTGCCAGAATCAGCTGACGATGTATCAGTATGAAATGAATTTGTTGAGCTTTCTAAGTATGTGTCAATGATAGTAGAGAACCTTGAAGATAGGGCGATGAGGATCAAAGACGGGCTGAAACCCGAGATCAGAAGTGTGCTGGTGCCATTTAACCTAAATGATTGTAATGAATTTTATGAGAGGGCTCAAATGGTAGAGCAAGACAATCAGAAAGAGCTGCCATATCTGGATTGCGGTTTGTGCCCTCCGGCAAGAATAATAGCAAGTTTGGTAAAGGACCCATGTCTGGAGGAAGGTCGACTATTCCGCCTAATCGGACGAATGCTGTGTGTCACGCCACGCGCCCCGGGCACGAGCACGCAACTCCCTGCGAGCAAACCAAAAATCTCTCGTGGTCCCAAGATCCACACATAAGTCAAGAGACATGATATATACCAAGCACGCGGAAGCAATAATGAAATAACTCCTCCGTACAAAATATAAGTGGGACCTGGATAGCGCCAATACTGTCATACATAAATCTAAATGTTCATACAGGTACATAGCTACTAAATCCGCTAATACGAAGAGTGACGAGGTAAGTACACAAAAGAGTCCATAAACATCATACAACAAGAAACAGAGTCAGGATCGCCACCAAAAGACCAACTGAAAACCTGGGAGCTCCTAAGACGAGCTGCTGGAGTCCTCTGTGTCCTCTGCGTCCTCCGTGGGCTCGTACTCCAAAAAGGTCTCAGAGCGAACCTTTATAGTATCTTCAACGGTCTTCTCAGCAAATGACTCCATGAGATCCTCCTCGGTCACCTTGACCACAATGACCTCCTCCTCCGTGTTCTCTATAATCGGGGTCCTCTCCGGGCCATTCCTAGAATAGGCAATAGACCCCTCAACCTAGTCTAAGTCTCAAGTAGAGTGGCACCAGCTACGAACAACTCCTTGGGGCACCTCATTGGACTTCATCGGCCCGGTAGACACATCCCCGACCTTCCTAAACTAGGCCTCATACCAATGAGGCTTCCAGCTCATACTATCCTCGTCAACCCAAACCACGGTACACTTCCTTACACAAATAGTCCCTGCCCGTCAGGGAACTCATCAAAATAAGTGGACATCTCCTTCGGGTTTCTAAAACGAATGGACCACATCGTCAAGGCCTAGGATATGTAAAAGAAGGGGTCGCTAACGGGGTGAGATTCACATCTCAGTAAGGTGGGTCCTAACCTTAGGTTAGGTTGACCGTCCACTCAGGCAGTCACATACCTCAATCATTCAAACTCATAGACATATAAGGCAATACAAATTTAGATAACCACACACAGATGACAGGCATGCAATTATGGCATCATATCACATTCGGATGATCATGCACGATTCGTCCTGCCACATCACCACAACCATCTTCTCCTACCTGTCTCATTCTCATGCCCGCGATTAAATCGCATCAGGTTCGATACGCGTAAACGCATCAGACCGTCATCGACAACTCGCATAAACGCATCAGGTTTCAATGACACTCCAAGCCAGTGTCAACAAATCACATCTACATCCCGCATTCAACGCATCAGGACCGTGGCCTTCTCAACCCCGCGTCTCATACGTATTAGGGTGCCATACGACTCCAACCCCACGCCTTAGCGCCTTAGGGTCTCACACGCCTTAGGGTCTTGCCTCGTCTCCGCCAACCACAATCACAATTCATGCACACAAGGCCAAGTGCAACTCATGCATAAACAATGCATCCATGGTATACAAGACGATTCAATACACAATCAAGTGTAACCAATTACTCAAGAAACAAGCCTAAGTAAACATTAGGATCAACTATACTCTCTTAGCATACACAAGGTCCAATCACGCTAAACTTCTCAAGAAATAATCTCAATTCCACTCAACCCGCCCAATCGAGTCAAATCTTCCTATCATAAGATTAGAAGTTCCCTTACCTCGAGTTTAATGCCACAAAAATCCTCTTTTCAAGCCCCCAATAGTTCGGCCTCAAAGGTCCAAGAGCGAACCCACAGTGCAACCTAGGAAATTCCAACCAATTGTCAATTTCTCTTGTCCAATTCACCTATCCATAATCACAAACCTCCATAACACAATCCTCATCATCCTAGCATGTCTCAATCACCAATTTGAGACTCAAAACAAGCAACCACAGCCTCCACAGAATCGATCTTGCACAGAATCGAACCGGCTGCTTTCGGTTCTGTGTAAACTGAGCATAACCAGCCCTTAGTCTACTCCAAATTCACCATTTAATTACTAACCTACTTGCTAACATGTTCATCTAAGGGTTTATGAGGCTCACCGAAGGTTTGAAGTCGAGTCGTCGCCGGAAACACCTTGAGTCTCACCGGTTTCTTCAAGACTGCAACAGATAATTTCTGTCCAATGTTCACAAGACCCATTTGGGGTCAAAACTCCATCAAATTGAGCTCAAATTTTTATCACAGATCACTAAACATGTCCCCTATATCTCCACAAAATTTAGTTGTAATACTCCAATATTTTGAGGTCTAAAACTGTCAGAAACTCTGCCTACCTCAAATTGTGCCAGTTTCTGTCGGCTTCGGGGAGAATGGTTGGCCGGAGCTCCTCGGTGGCTCAATCGACGTGCTTCCACTTCGAGGAGGTTGGCGAGAGGTGGGGCTAGGTGGGTGTGATCGGCTGGAGTCCAGGCGGTGGCTGGAGAGGCTCGTCGAAACGGGCGAACGGCAAGGCAGAAGCTGGTCGTCAGGCGGCAGAGAAGAGAGAAAGAAGAAAGGAAGTTCTCGGTGATGGTGGGATGAATGGCTGGCCAATGTGAGGTGAGAGAGAGAGAAAAAGAGTTATATTCATTCCTCAAGTCAAAGGGAAGAATGGTAGGGTAATAGTGGACAAGACCACTCTTTAGCCCATCCATTGACACATGTCCTAGTGTCATTCAAGGGTGATCCAATTAACACAATTTTTCCAAAATTTCGGTGGCTCTTGGGGTGTATAGAAGACCAAAATGCCCTTCTTCATTTGCATAAGTAAGGCTAAAACTTTGAGGGGCAAAATGGTAATTTTACCCCGACGTCCGGAACGTCGTTTTTCTCGTTTCAATATTCTTCGATAAGGTGACAGCCAATCCAAACATGACAATGGAATTCTTGATTCTCCATTTCAATTTTCAAGATTCGCTTCTGATTATTTTCTCTATCAGACTGGTTCCAACCTATCCTGAACCGACGGGCGGCTTTTGTAGACTTTACACGTATCGACCCTATGATTCATATCACATTTAGGGCTCGTCAATTCATGGCGACTTTGGTTGTCATGTAATTGTGAGGGTCTATCACTAGTTCCTATGGCCTCGATCGTCACTGTCCGACTTATGAAAATTTTGCAAATTATACGTTGGTTAAGCAGCATCACCCGCGCTCCAATCGTATAATACTAGCATTGCATCCCTTAATCGTCCTTAGATCGACCTTTTGTGGTTCTAAATGTCCCCACGACAATTCTTATGGTCAAAGCGTCATTTCCTATTCAAATTCCCTAGGTCCACGTACCTGGTCTCGCGTTAGCCTTTCCCTTTTGGTCAGTCTACTCAAATTGATCAGATTTGAGCGAGATATGACTGAAACACATCACTAGATATACTTCTCATTAATGAGTCTGAAATTGACTGGAAATCAGAATGTCACAACTCTTCTCCCCTTACAAAAAAATTTTCTCCGAAATTTACATCAAACTCAATTACTCAAATAAATGGGAGTATTGTTGCCTTATCGTCTCTTCGTTTTCCCACGTGACGCCTTCGATTCCATGGTGCTCCCACACAACTTTGACCAGTGGAATCGCCTTAGTCCTTAGAGTTTGTTCCTTTCGGTCCTCAATCCTGATCGGCTACTCCACGTAGGATATCCGATCGTCTACTTCTATGGCTTCGTAATATAGCACATGTGTCGTGTCTGGTTCATATTTCCGCAACATTGACACATGGAAAATATTATGCACTTGAGATAGATTAGGCAGCAAGGCAAGCTTGTAGGCCAAGGTTTCAATTCGCTCCAGTATCTCAAATGGACTTACGTACCTTGGGCTCAATTTTCCCTTCTTCCCCAAATCGCGATAATCCCCTCATCGGCGACATCTTGAGGAAGACATGATCGCCCACTTGAAATTCCAAAGGCTTACGCCACTTATCCGCATAGCTCTTCTGACGACTCTATGTCGTCTTCAGTCTATCCCAAATTAATTTCACTGCTTCCACCGATTGCTCTACCAACTCTGGGCCTGTAATACTTTTTTCTCCAACCTCATCCCAGTAAATCGGGGTTCTGCAGGCCTTACCATAGAGTGCTTCGAATGGTGCCATTTAGATGCTCTGTTGATAGCTATTATTATACGCAAATTCCACCAAATGTAATTGCTCTTCCCATCCACCTTTGAAATCAATGACGCATGCTCGCAACATGTCCTCAAGCGTCTGAATCGTCCTTTTTAACTGTCCGTCCGTCTGTAGATGGTAAGCTGTACTAAACTGCAGTCGGGTTCCCATGGCTTCTTGAAGACTCTTCCAAAAGTTCGCCATGAATTTCGGATCTCTATCCGAGGTAATCGTCACAAGTACTCCATGCAGCCTTACTATCTGCCTCATGTATAACTCGGCGTATTTATCCATTGCGAAATCCTTTCGCACAGGAATGAAGTAGGCGGACTTAATCAATCTGTCCACGACTACCCATATGGAGTCGTGACCTCTCCGGCTCCTCGGGAGTCTCATCACAAAATCCATAGTTATATGCTCCCACTTCCATTCTGGAATCTCCAGTGGCTGTAATAGTCCTCCAGGCTTACAGTGCTATGCTTTCAATTGCTAACATGTCAAACACTTAGCCACATACTTTGCTACGTCCACTTTCATCCCGTTCCATCAATAGTGCTGTCGCAAATTCTGATACATTTTCGTACTCCTAGGGTGGACACTATAATTGCTCCTATGAGCCTCTGATAAGATCCTTTCCCTAAGTCATTCGTCCTTTGGTACACACAATCGTCCTCGGAACTTCAGGATTCCGTCCCCTGACACCTGAAATTCTGGCTTTCTCTTCGTCGCGTTCATCTCCAAAATTTTCTAAATTTCCGGATCCGTAGACTGTAAGGTCTCTATTCCTTCCTAAACCTCAGGTTTCACCCTCAATGTAGCCATTAAACTGGACAACTGACAGACTTCCAGTCTGAACTCAGAATCTCTCAAGTCTTTTGTCATCGACCAACTTCTCACCAGCAGACGTGCGATGCTTGACTTCCGACTCAGCGCATCTGCGACTCCGTTTGCCTTCCCAAGGTGATACAGTATATCACAATCATAGTCGTTGAGCAGCTCCATCCACCGATGCTGCCTCATATTCAGCTCTTTTTGGGAAAATAAGTACTTTAAGCTCTGGTGGTCGGTGTAAATCTAAAACTTTTCACCACATAGGTAATGCCTCTAAATCTTCAGAGCAAATATAATCGCTGCTAATTCCAGATCATGCGTTGGGTAGTTTCTCAAGTGGCCTCAACTGTCGAGATGCGTAGGCCACTATTCTTCCGTGCTGCATCAACACACAGCTCAATCCTTTCAGCGAGGCATCGCTGTAAATCTCATAGCCCCTGATCCTAATGGAATCATCAACACCGATGCGGTCATCAACCGATGTTTGAGTTCTTGGAAACTCCTTTCACATTTGTCTGTCCATTCAAATCTCATTTCTTTCTTTGTCAGCCTCGTCAATGGGATGGCTATGGATGAGAATTTCTCCACAAAACGTCTATAATATCCGGCCAATCCTAAGAAACTTCTGACCTCAGTGACTGTAGTGGGCCAAGGCCAATTTGTTACCGCTTCGATCTTTGCAGGATCCACTGCAATCCCTTCTCCAGACACCGCATGACCAAGAAATGCTACCCTGCTCAGCCAGAACTCGCATTTACTCAACTTCGCATAAAGCAAATGCTCCCTCAGTGTCTACAGGACAATCCTCAAGTGCTCTTCATGTTCCGCGTCACTCCTCGAGTAAATCAAGATATCATCAATAAAGACTATGACGAATCTATCTAGGAATTCCTTAAATACTCGATACATCAAGTCCATAAAAGCAGCTGGAGCGTTGGTCAATCCAAACGGCATCACCGTAAACTCATAATGACTATACCTCGTTTTAAAAGCAGTCTTAGGTATGCCTTCCTTCTTGATCCTCGGTTGATGATACCCTGTCCTTAAGTCAATCTTTGAAAATATCGCCGCTCCTTGCAACTGATCAAACAGATCGTTAATTCTCGGCAGTGGGTACTTGTTCTTTACTATCATATGGTTCAGCTGCCGATAGTCAATGCATAGACGCAAAGATCCATCCTTCTTCCTTAAGAATAACACCAGTGCTCCCCACGGTGAAGCACTCGGTCGGATAAATCCCTTATCTAGTAGTTCCTGTATCTGCACATTTAACTCTTTCAGTTCCGACAGGGACATTCTATAAGGTGCCTTCGAGATCGGCTCCGTTCCAAGAGCAAGCTCGATCACGAATTCTATCTCTCGCTCCGGTGGCAATCTTGGCAACTCCTAGGGAAAGACGTTAGAAAATTCACGTACTACCGGGATATTCTCTAGTTTTGGCTCTTCGGCAGTCGTGTCCATTACGATAACTAAGTACGCCTGACACCCTTCTGACATCAACTTGGTCACTTCTAGAGATGAGACTAAGGGAATCGAGATTCCTCCTCGACTTTTCACCAATTCAAAGCTAGGGCGGCCTTTCGGATAAAACCGGATTATCCTATTACCACAATCTACTACTGCCCCTTGTTTACCCAACCAATCCATCCCTATGATCATGTCAAAATCATACATGGGTAATACAGCTAGGTCAATACTCTCCTTACTCCCTCCAATCATGATTTCACAACCAGCACGTCCCAATGAAACCAATATATTATTCTTTAACGGAGTGGCAACATGCAGCATCATATTCAACGGTTCTAACTTCATGCCCACTAAATTAGCAAATTGAGCAGACACAAATGAATGCGTGGCACCAAAATCAAACAATACATATGCAGCTTGGTCACACAAGTAAATCGTACCTGTGACCACACCTGGCGCCTCCTCCGCCTCTCTGCGGGCTACTGCATATACCCTTTCCTGGGCCGGTGGTCGATTTTGCTCGATTTGAGGAGTGGCAGTCGATGGTCCAGCTTACGGTCTTTGTCCTTGAGGTCGACTTACCGGAGCTTGATTTGGGCATATCTTCATCTGGTGGCCCAGTTGACCACACTTAAAACAGGCTCCTGTCCTTACCGAGCATGGCCCATTTCCATGCCTTCTTCCATAAAGGCAATAGCTCCAGTTTGTGGAATTTGGCGACTTCACAATATTTTTCCTCACGGGAGGAACAAAACACCTGTTGCCCACCATCTCTCTCTTGTCCATTTGGCGATTGTCTCTTAATGGTGTAAACTATGATCCAGTTGCGGTATTCCTCTCTTTCAAGTCCCTTTCAATCATCTGGCCCCGTTCATAGATCTCCTTATAAGTCCTCAGATTTAGGGCAATCATCTGGCTGCGGAGTTCGGGCCTTAAACCGTCCCTAAATCTCTTTGCTTTCTCCTGAGGATCTTCTACAGATCGATGTGCGTACCTCGATAGCCTCGAGAACTCAGCCTCATATTGGTCTATTGTCAGCTGATTCTGGCGCAACTATAGGAATTCCACCTACTTCCTTTCCCTGGCCGTCTCCGAGAAGTACTTATCGTTGAACGCCATCTTAAAAGCATCCCAATTCATGGTCGTTCCTTTAGAGAAAACTCCATTCTTGGTGGCAGCTTGCCAATCGTTTGTCGTACCCTCCAACTGGTACACTGCTAGCAATACCTTCTCTTCGTCTGTGCATCTTAGCACTCCAAAGGCTTTTTCCAACTTCTCGATCCACCTAGGTGCTAGTTCGGGATCTCCAGTTCCGTCAAACTGTGTCGGCTTCAGCTTTATGAACTACTCGACTAGCTGGCCCATCTGTTTGGCCACGATGATTTTCTCTTAAGCATTCACCGCCTCATTGTCTTAGTTAAGTTCACCCTAGCTTCCTTTGCCACCGTTGTTGTCGTTGTTAGCGTTGATGACAACTATGGCGGCTCCTACCGCCTGGGCTATGGCAGCATCTTGGTCCTGGGTTTGCTTATCAATAAGTTCACCAATTCTCTCCAATGCCCTTAGCATGCCATCCATCCTTGGATCTTCCGCGACAGGTGGCTTCGAGCTAGAGGCTCTGCCTCTTGACCTTCCAGACCTTCTAGATGGGTTGCTCATCCTTATCTCCTTCTACTGAATCTGGTCCACCACAAGTTCAGCGAGGAGTTAGTAACTCGCTCAATCATCCAAGTCTAGAGCTACTAACTATACCTTAAGAAAAACAGTCATAATACAATAGCCTACACATAATAATTTCCAGAGACATCTCAACAAGCAACACATGGTCATTCCTCAATTTCGTTTACTCCAACGGTTCATTAAAACCAACCATAAGTGCCAAGTCACATGCTAAGTATCCCATGTCTCATCTTAACCAGTCTCATCTTAACTAGTCTCCTAAGGTCTCACTATCGGTTCAAGTCCCAACTTAATCCTCCTTATTACTCCAATCCTCAATCAACTTTGGATTGAGCTGACCTTGCTCTGATACCAAGCAAACGGGGATGTCACGCCTCGCGCCCCGGGCATGAGCATGCGACTCCTTGCAAGCAAACCAAAAATCTCTCGTGGTCCCAAGATCCACACATAAGTCGAGAGACATAATATATACCAAGCACGCGGAAGCAATAATGAAATAACTCTTCCGTACAAAATATAAGTGGGACCTGGAAAGCGCCAATACTGTTATACATAAATCTAAATGTTCATACAGGTACATAGCTACTAAATTCGCTAACACGAGGGGCGACGTGGTAAGTACACAACAGAATCCATAACCATCATACAACAAGAAACAGAGTCAGGATTGCCATCAAAAGATCAACTGATAAGATGGGAGCTCCTAAGACGAGCTGCTGGAGTCCTCTGTGTCCTTTGAGTCCTCCGTGGGCTCGTGCTCCGAAAAGGTCTCAAAACGAATCTCTATAGCATCTTCAGTGGTCTCCTCAGCAGATGGCTCCATGAGGGTCGCCTCAACCATAATGACCTCTTCCTCCGTATTCTCTATGGTCGGGGTCCTCTCCGGTTCATTCCTAGAACTGGCAACAGACACCTCAGCCTGATTTAAGTCTCGGTAAGGTGGCATTAGCTAGGAACAACTCCCTGGGGAACCTCATTGGGCTTCAGCCCCGATAAACACATCCCTGACCTTCCTAAACCAGGCCTCATACCGATTAGGCTTCCAGCTCGTACTACCTTTGTCTATCCAAACCACGGTACACTTCCTTACATAAATAGTTTCCTGCTTGTCAGGGAACTCATCAAAATAAGTGGACATCTCCTTCGGGTCTTCAAAACGAATGGGCCACATTGTCAAGGCCTAGGATCTGTAAAAGAAGGGATCGCCAACGGGTGAGATTCACATCTCCGTAAGGTGGGTCATAACCTTAGGTTAGGCCAACCGTCCACTCAGGCAGTCACATACCCCAATCATTCAAACTCATAGACATATAAGGCAATACAAATTTAGATAACCAGACACAGATGACAGGCATGCAATTATGGCATCATATCACATTCGGATGATCATGCACGACTCATCCTACCACATCATCACAACCATCTTCTCTTGCCTGCCTCATTCGCATGCCAGCGATTAGATCGCATCAGGTTTGGTCCGTGTAAACGCATCAGACCGTCATCGACAACCCGCGTAAACGCATCAGGTTTTAATGATACTCCAGGCCAGTGTCAACAAATCACATCTCTGTCTCACGTTTCAACGCATCAGGACCGTGGCCTTCTCAATCCCATGTCTCATACTCATCAGGGCGCCACACGACTCCAACCTCACGCCTCAAGGTATCAACCACATCACCCCATGTCTCATACGACTCAGGGTCTCACCTCGTCTCCGCCATATCACAATCACAATTCAAGCACACAAGGTCAAGTGCAACTCATGCATAAACAATGCATCCATGGTATATAAGACCATTCAATACACAATCAAGCGTAACCAATTACTCAAGAGACAAGCCTAAGCAAACATTAGGATCAACTATACTCTTTTAGCATACACAATGTCCAATCATGCTAAACTTCTCAAGAAATAATCTTAATTCTACTCAACCCGTCCAATCAAGTCCAATCTTCCTATTATAAGGTTAGAAATTCCCTTACCTCAATTTTAATGCCACAAAAATCGTCTTTTCAAGCCCTCAATAGTTCGGCCTCAAAGGTCCAAGAGCGAACCCACCGCACAATCTAGGAAATTCCAACCAATTGTCAATTTCCCTTGTCCAATTCACTCATCCATGAATCACAAACCTCCATAACACAATCCTCATCATCCTAGAATGTCTCAATCACCAATTTGAGACTCAAAACCAACAACCACAGCCTCCACAGAACCGGTCTTGCACAGAATCGAACCGACTCTTTTTGGTTCTGTGTAAATCGAGCATAACCAGCCCTTAGTCTACTCCAAATCCACCATTTAATCACTAACCTACTTGCTAACATGTTCATCTAATGGTTTATGAGGCTCACCGAAGGTTTGAAGTCGAGTCGTCGTCGGAAACACCTTGAGTCTCACCGGTTTCTTCAAGACTGCAACCGGCAATTTTTGTCCAATGTTCACAAGAACCATTTGGGGTCAAAACTCCATCAAATTGAGTTCAAATTTTTATCACAGATCACTAAACATGTCCCCTAAATCTCCACAAAATTTGGTCGCAAGAATCCAACATTTCGAGGTCCAAAACTCTTCCTACCTCAGATTGTGCCGGTTTCCGTCGGCTTCCGGGAAAATGGTTGGCCGGAGCTCCTCGGTGGCTCAATCGACGCGCTTCCACTTCGAGGAGTTTGACGAGAGGAGGGGCTAGGTGGGTGTGGTCGGTCGGAGTCTAGGCGGTGGCTGGAGGGCTCGTCAAAACTGGCGAATGGCGAGGCAGAAGCTGGTCATCGAGCGGTAGAGAAGAGAGAAAGAAGAAAGGGAGTTCTCAGTGATGGTGGGGTGAATGGCCAGCCAATGTGAGGTGAGAGAGAGAGAAAAAGAGTTATATTCATTCCTCAAGTCAAAGGGAAGAATGGTAGGTGGGTAATAGTGAACAAGACCACTCTTTAGCCCATTCATTGACACATGTCCTAGTGTCATTCAAGGGTGATCCAATTGCCACAATTTCTCCAAAATTTCGGTGGCTCTTGGGGTGTATAGAAGACCAAAATGCCCTTCTTCATTTGCATAAGTAAGGCTAAAGCTTTAAGGGGCAAAATGGTAATTTTATCCCGACGTTCGGAACGTCGTTTTTCTCGTTCCAATATTCTTCGATAAGGCGACGGCCAATCCAAACATGACGTTAGAATTCTTGATTCTCCATTTCAATTTTCAAGACTCGTTTTTTATTATTTTCTCTATCAGACGTGGTTCCATCCTATCCTAAATCGACGTGCGACTTTTGCAGACTTTACGCATATCGACTCTGTGATTCATATCACATTTAGGGCTCGTCAATTCATAGCGACTTTGATTATCATGTAATTGTGAGGGTCTATCACTAGTTCCTATGGCCTCGATCGTCACTGTCCGACTTAGGAAAATTTTATAAATTATACGTTGGTTAAGCAGCATCACCCGTGCTCCAATCGTATAACACTAGCAATGCATCCCTTAATCGTCCTTTGATCGGCCTTTTGTGGTTCTAAATGTCTCCTCGACAATCCGTATGGTCAAAGCGTCATTTCCTATTCGAATTCCCTAGGTCCACGTATCTCGTCTTGCGTTAGCCTTTCCCTTTTGGTCAGTCTACTCAAATTGATCAAATTTGAGCGAGATATGACTGAAACACATCATTAGATATACTTCTCATTAATGAGTCTAAAATTGACTGAAAACCAGAATATCACACCGTGGAGAAACCAAATTTGGTAATGGTGGAATATGTCGATTCTATAATCGAAGGCGTGGAACTATTTGGCCCCTTCAAGAATGGAGTCAATTTTGGTTGTGGCCAGCTGGGCCATCAAGTGAGAGATTTGCTCTCAAAGGCGAAGAGAAGCTCCAGTGCCATTGCAAAAGGGATTACAGCTACGTAGGAATGTACCTCAGAGCAATCAAAATCGAGCCCCAGCGCAAGGGAGAGTCTATGCAGTGACTAGGAAAGAGGCGAATGATTCACCTATTGTTGTAGGTATAGTCTTCTTGCACGACTACATTGCATATGTGCTGTTTGATCTTGCAGCCAAGCGCTCCTTTATTGGTGAGCAATATGTTAAATTAGTTGGATTGAATCCAGATGGAAACGATAATTAAGATGTTTATGCCACTAAAAGATAATGTAGTATCTGTGATAGATTGTCCTGATTGTAAATTGCTAATATGTGGTACCGAGGGAAGGATAGATCTGATCGTGCTGAAAATATATTATTTTGATATAATTGTCGAGATGGATTGGCTTACCAAACAGAGAACTACAATGGATTGCTATCATAAGGCAATTTAGTTTAATCCTTTGAATCGCATTAGCTTCAAGTTCGTCGAAAGTCGAGGTGGAGCATTGACTTTGTTGATCTCTTCGCTGGAAGCAACTCGTATATTGGAAAGTGGCTGTCAAGGATACTTGGCAACTGTAGTTAACACATCTATAGAGGAACCAAAGATGGAAGATATTCCAGTGGTATGCGAGTTTCTCGATGTTTTTCCTCAAGAATTGCTAGGTATATTACTGGATAGGGAAATCGAGTTCGTGATTAAGCTAATCTCCAGAACGAAGACAATTTCTAAAGCCCCATACAGGTTGGCGTTGTCAAAACTCAAGGAATTGAAAAAGGATGAAATATTGCATCTGTGTATACTCAATCAAGTGACAATAAAGAACAAATATCTGCTACCAAGGATTGATGATTTGGTCTACCAGCTCCAAGGAGTTTCGATATTTTTCAAGATTGATTTATGGGCTGGATACCACCAGTTGAGGATTCGAAAGGAAGATATACCGAAAATGGCGTTCAGGACATGTTATGCTCGTTATGAATATACTGTAATGCCATTTGGTCTAATGAATGTGCTTGTTGCTTTTATGGACCTTATGAACAAGATATTTAAAGAGTATCTGGATCAATTCAAAATAGTATTTATTGACAATATCCTGGTGTATTCAAGCAGTTTTGAAGACCGTAAGCAACATCTGAGGATAATTTTAATGACTTTGAGAGAGCATCAATTACACGCCAAGTTCAATAAGTGTGAGTTTACTTAAATTGTGTGGATTTTCTAGGTCATGTGGTTTTCGACAAAGGAATCTTCGTGGATCTAGCCAAGATTAAAGCTGTCATGAATTGGTCGAGGCCTGCTATAGTGATCGAGATTCGAAATTTTCTAGGATTGGCAGGCTGTTACAGATGATTCATGAAAAGATTTTCTGTTGTTGTCATGCCATTGACAAGATTGTCAAAAAAGGACATGAAGTTTGAGCGGATAGATAAGTGCGAACGTAGCTTTCGAGAATTGAAGACTAAGCTGACCACAGCTCCTATCTTAATGATACCATCTAGTTCCGATGGATTTGAAATTTATAGTGACGCGTTCCTACAGAGGATTAGGATGTGTATTAATGCAACACGGAAGGGTAGTTGCATACGCGTCTCGTCAGTTAAGGCCTCATGAACTGAATTATTCGACGCATGATCTTGAATTTGCGGCAGTTGTCTTTGCTCTTAAGATTTGGAGGCATTACTTAAGTGGTGAATAATTTCAAGTGTATATTGATTAACAAAGTCTCAAGTATATGTTTTCTCGTAAGGATTTGAATATGAGACAGCGTCATTGGAAGGAGTGGCTTAAAGATTATGACTGTGAGATTCTATACGACCTAGGAAAGGCTAACAAGGTTGTAGATGCACTGCAAGCCCATGAATGACGTCTTCTTGAACAAGTAAGAGACTCTGACTTTAAGTTGGAGGTAAACCACATGTCGACTCTCATAGCTACGTTACGAATTGAGCCAGAAGTGTAAGTGAGAATTAAGGCATTATAATCGACGGACCCTGCTATACCAAAGATCATTCAATAGGGTTCAGCTGACATAAGGGCTAATTTCTAGGTGGCTGGGGATGGAATACTAAAATCTCGAGGACATCTCTATGTGCTTGCCAATGAAGATTTAAGGGAGGAAATTTTGTTGGGAGCACACCGAACTAGCTACAGTATTCATCCGAGTAGCACAAAGATGTATCAAAATCTAAAGCAACTTTGGTGGAACGGTATGAAAGGTAACATTGCCAGACATGTCGTGAAGTGTCTGACATGTCAACAAGTGAAGGCGCAGTATCGTAAACCTGGCGGATTACTACAACCATTGGAGATTCCAGAATGAAAATGGAAGTATATTACGATGGACTTTGTGATGGGACTACCAAGAAGTCAGAGAGACAATGATTTCATTTGGATTGTGTTAGATAGATTAACAAAGTCTGCACATTTTATTGCTGTATGAAAGGATTTTACTTTGGACAGGTATGCTGACTTATATATACATCATATTGTACGGCTGCATAGGGTACCGGTGACGATCACTTCGGATCGTGACCCTAAGTTTATCACCACATTTTGGAAAAGTCTACAAACCACTTTGGAAACGAAGTTGCAGTTTAGTACAACTTATCACCGGCAGACAGATGGTCAGTCCGAAAAAACGATTCAAACCATGCTGAGAGCCTATGTGATGGATTTTAAGAGCAACTGGGAGGAATAACTGCATTTTGTTGAATTTGCCTATAGTAATAGTTTTCAACAGAGTATTAAGATGGCACCTTTTGAAGCATTGTATGGTAGAAGTTGGTGAAAGAAGTATCATTGGCCTTGAATTGGTACAACAATCACTGGAAGCAGTCAAGGTCATCAGAGAAAGACCCAAGACAGTTCAGAGTCGCCAGAAACGATATACGAACAAGAGGCGAAGACATTTGAAATTTAAGGTGGGAGATCACGTATTTTTGAAAGTGTGCCAATATGTGGAACATTTCGATTTGGCAAGAAAGGCAAGCTAAGCTCGACATATGCAGGACCATTTGAAATTCTGGAGCGAATTGGAAGCCCGACTTATCATCTTCCATTGCTACCAAGACTTGCCCAAGTGCACGGCGTTTTTCACGTTTCGGTGTTAACCAAATATGAGCCTGATCCAGCTCATGTGTTAAGTTTTGAAGAAATTGAAGTGGATGAATGTGTACCATACACAAAACGTTTGATAAAGATTATAGATAAGAAGGAGCAAGTGCTTCGAAGGAAGACAATCTCGTTAGTCAAAGTGATTTGCTAACATCATGGAACTAAGGGTGCGTGTGGGACCGCCAAGAAATTATGAAAGAATTGTACCCTTTTCTTTTTGAGGAAAATGAAGTGTAACAGTACTTTAATTTCGAGGACGAAATTTTCTAAGGAGAGGATAATTGTGATGTCCTAAAATCTAGTTGACTATAAGGAATTTTGAATTACAGCATGGAAAATGAAGTTTGATTTTGAATATTTAGAAGTTGATCATTGGCTATTTCGGAATGGTTGTAAAAAAAAGTCAAGTTTGAATTGTCAATCTTTGACTCATAGAATCAAGACTCGCCGCGTGTAAATTTAACTTTTAGCGAATCTTAAATGTGAAAATTTCAATTTTATCCTCAGTCGATCGATTTAAATGACCGTTCATTGTTCATTAATTAAATTACATTTCTGCCTTGATTTCCTTAGTCACAAAAGATAAACTTCTTCATGGACAACCCAACCCATGGGTAACTTAGTTGGACGCATTTGAGACTGTGTGGTTGGACGCACTGGTTCCATGTTCGATTTCCCAAATGAGCACCGGGGAGTCATGGCGGTAAGTTATTGTGCTAGTATCTCTCGAGGAATAGTCGAGGTGTGCACAAACTAGCCCGGACACCTTGATTATAAAAAAAAAAAAATACTTCTTGACGGACAAGCTTTGGAAATACGTAGAACCCAACTCAAGGGTTCAGCCGAAATTCTCCTCCGCATTCTTTCTTTTTATCCATGAATATGTAAGTGAGGAGTGAGAAGACTGACCCAATTCCCTTTTATTGCAATCGAATTTCCTCTCTCCATTGGGTCTTTCCCCTTCATCTCTTTGCCTTAACCGAAGTGTATCAAGGATGAGCCCCACTTTCAGATTTCTCCCCCTCAATTTTTCCCCCATATCAGCCGAATAGCCCTTTCTCATGGCCTATCTATCCTTGCTTTTTCTTATGTCAGCAAGGGTGACTTCATCAAAACTTGTAGATGAAGCCCTTCTAGGCTCACGTGCCTTTTCCCTCTCTCTCACACCCTCTTTCTCTGTATCTTCTCTTTCCTCCAAGACTGTAGCAAGAGGAACACGCCTCCTCCTCCTCCTCCTCCTTCCTTATTCTTTCATTTAGCCTCTGCAACTTCACTGTTCGTTTCTTGCGCACGACTCAGCCCTGTCCGACTATCACCACACACATGTACCACCGAACGCTGCTCGACCATCAAACCTCCGCCTCACCCCGTTGCCTTCTACCTCCCAGCCGCCGGCCAACTTCCACCCCGTCACTACTACACCTCCCTGGAAATCCCAATTTTTGGTCGCGCCACCCTGAGACCGCAGGAGTCCACAAACAGGGATCCAATGCTGTTCACACCGCCATGCTCCATCGTTAAGCTCTTCCGTTCGCGCCTCACCCAAGCTCGGCGACGTTCCGGCAACCGTGAACCACCGATGGACGTCCTGTGACTCCGTTTTCGCTCGATCTCCTGCGCGTCTGAGCTGTTGTCGTTGGAAGCTCGCTGTTCCGCCACCCGGGGCTGTTGATCAGAGCCAACTGACGCCTTCTGGCGCCTTCCAGCCGACCACCACCTACTGACCCGAGCACCGCTTAGTTCCAACGGCTTTCCAGCCTTTACCGAACTTCTCGACACCTTACTTAGCCGCGACCAGCCTGTTTCGACGTCCTCGGTAGCCACTCAACCCTTCTGGTCGTCTCAAGTCGCTATTCCAGTATTGGATCGCTGCTATCCGCTGCCTAAAGCTGATGTCCAGTGCTCTCTAACACGGTTCAACATCGCTCGAACCCTCCTTTTTATCGGAACCGAACGTCACAGCCACCGTCGCCCTTGTTCAGCTTTCCTCGACGCCTTTAGTTGTCGTATCGACGTGGAATTCTTGTTGTTCAACCAACCACAACTGTTGTTCTGTTCGGAGAGTAGCCGACCCAACGCCGAGCTTGGAACGTATTCGACGTTCGTAGTTTCCGAGATTTTCGTTAGTCGCCGTGGGTTCGAGTTCGGAGCTTGCAATTTGGATTTGGGGCCATCGCCGATGGCAAGGAGTTGTGAGTTAACCCCTAAACTCTAAATAGGATATTAATTGTGTTCGAGGATTAGTAAAATTGAAACTTATTTGCAATTAAAAATAATTATAGGATGCCGAGTATATTTATTTTAATTATAACTGAATCACTTATTTGATATTGTGCTTGCTAAACACTCTGTTAATTAGAATTCAAATTAAGCGATCGAATTGGATGAAGTTAACTACGGCCTTGATAATTAATTACTCATTAATTAATTACTAGATGATTAAATAATGATTACAGTGTGCAGTTATTGGTGTATATTTGATGATTGATTATCTGATATACATGTCGAATTGACTGGATAATATGTGTTTATATGTGATCGCATGTGAATCCAATTTTGAGCATAAAATGGCCTTGAGCCTATTTCTAAGCACGACTGCTTGTGATTGTATTGGATTAAATGAAAATAGATAATCTGGTTGTTTGACTATTGTGCCTATGTGGTCACATAATGGATACCATCTTCTCAAATACGTGAGGACGAAGTCGATCGCTGGATACGAGGGTCGAGCTTGGTAAGTTCATGTTGAGAGTACTTGGAACCACATGACTTACTAGATGCCGGTCAGGGCAAGTTGTGGGCCAACGCTTCTTACAGGAATGTTTGATTGTTAGTCAATGTCGAGGGTACTTAGAACCACATGGCTTGTCGATTGCCGTCACCGAAGGAAAGGGACGAAGTCCGGTTCTGCTAAAAAGCATGGTTTTGCTAGATCAAGAATAGTAGTTAATAACTGGAACACGTGTGATGCATTATTTATGCAACTTGTGATGAGTGTTCTAGTTATATACCTTGGCTATATGCATTGATTGCATGTGTACGTATATTCTGTTTATGTGTGGCCAAGGTAGGGTAATTATGCATGTGACTGTGATTCATGAAGATATTATATTTGCTCGTATGATAATCATTGTGGTATGAAATGCATGCTATTGTTCTGCCATCGATATCGCCTTGAATGTTTAGAATGCCTTGGGCGAGTCATTATCTTCTTGAACTTAGGCATTAACTTATAGAGATTTTATATCTCATCTGTTATTGTTTAACATTTTTTAGGCCTATGATGCCTTTTTCTCACCCAGTGAGGTTTGGGTCCCAGTAGAGTATTCTTATGATGTTACCTACGTACCTATCCCCGGATTTGACCATATTTGGGAGCACCACATCACAACCATCTGGGTTGAAGTGGGACGAGGCTTCTTAGTACCTCATGTATTCCGAGCCTGGTTCTACTATGATGGTGCCGACCTATATAGGCCGATTCAGGGTTTCGATAGGCCACATCTGTGGGCCCGACTTAGAATTGGGATGCCATGGATCTGGACACTCTGGATGGAAATGTGGTAGATCCGAATAGCAACATGGATACGGGAGACTCTGACCCTGGACCCTCGTCGGGCTTCCACCTTTGAGACGATACTTTTGTGACCTTTTTTATAGTGACTTTTGGTTAGAGGGGGAGGTTGGCCCCTTCATTTGATATATATGAGTTAACCCTGGTAACCCCATTATCTTTGTGATGGTCCTGTGGAGTAGCCCTAGAGATTGGGCTTGTTGATATTACTATAACTCCCTAGGGTTAAGAAGTATCTATTACATATGTTTGTTGCTAAATTGTTGTTATATTTGATATTATACTTTTCTATTCCCATCAATTTTATATATGAATGGAGTAGTACGTTCCACCTGCGCCAATGGGAATATAATAATAATCAATAAAATAATGAGTCGATGACGTGCCTGGGACGCCGTCTTGTTTATGACCTGAGCGACTTAATGGGGCTATTGCGGGCCCGAGGATGGGGATCGGGACGTGACACCGAGGGGTGAAATGGGATCCATGGCTAGGATCTATGATCGGAACCCTAGAAAGTTGTCATTCAAGGAAAGTAAGAAACGATTTTTCTTCTCTTCTTCCTTGATTTGTATGTATTATTGTAGTGTATAATCCGGTCCTTCGAGCTTTACTGTGGCTGGTCAACTTCATGCCATAAGGCGGACAACTGGTTGAAGCAAACGGCGACGAAAAGGTCCCCTTGCTTGAATTCAGACAATGCCTGCGTTAGGGTGAAAATTTTGACGCTGCCAAGCTTTCCGTTCATTTCCTTGATCGCATCCCACAATGATTTTGGGTCGTCATTAGGAGGGAGACCAGCCACCATTTCAGGACTAAGAAAATTCTGAATCCAGATAAAGACAAGTTGACTACACTTGCGGTGGTGACGCTGCAGACGCTCATCGGCCGAGACGGGGACAATTCATCTAGGAACCCGTCCTTGTCCTTGGTAATAAGCGCTTGCAGGAAGTCGAATGCCCAGACCGTACAGTTTTCTACTCCGACGAGTGGCAAGGCGATGATTCGGAGCTCGAGGCCACCAGCCGGAGACATGTAGACGGTATCACCAGGTTTAGGACGGCTCCCATTCCCTGGGATGGCCCATGATGCAAACCCAGGTCCATGCACCGAGTAGGGACTTGCTTCCTGACCCAGTGGAGCAATTTGGGGCCCGGATCTATTAGAATCAGTTGGATTTGTTTCTTCCTTGGAAGAATGAATTGAATCCCACGGTTGGGTAGATCCACCAACCCATTGACTAGGCCAGGGTATCCGCTGGAATGTCGGTCAATTGGATGAACCAGTGACCTAGACAGAGGGCTAGTTTGATCATAGGTCTGATCCGAGACAGATCACACTGGCTCGTAGTAACTAGATCCGAAACTCCAAGTGAGCTAATCAATTCTTTATGTGCTTGATTTCTCTCTTCGCCTGTGCCTGTGTTTTGATTTTTCTCCATGAATTCCTATTGGCTTGCTGACCTTGTTTTGCGCGGAAGGGAATGCAACAACAATTCAGAAAAGAAGACAAAAGCAATTCTAGAAATTGTTTATGGAAGGTAGGCTAGAAGAATCTTGCTCTGATATCATGAAAAAAAATGTAGGTAAAGAAAGAAATTTAGTTATAGGGTTTTCTGTATATAATTGTATTATATGAGAACACTATTTATGGTACAAAATGGGTTCTATCTAAAGAACATAATTGTAGATTGACACAAGTAAATCAAGTCAAATCCCCAAAGAACATAATCGTAGATTGATACAAGTAAATCAAGTCAAATTCCTAATTATGATCAAATCAAATCAAAATAAATAATACGCGAGAATAATCCGCGAATATTTGCATATCCATTTTCGACGAATGCTGTATTCCACCAAATTCAGGGACAATGGCCCCAACATGGGTGTCCAATTGTTCTGGCAAATGAACGAAAAGGACCATGCATGAAGGGCGGCGCCCTTTGGGCATCAGCCGTATTAGCCAAGGCATCCGACCATTTTATTTCTCATCTTCTGCATGTGCCTGTCTTTCCAACACGTGCTTTCAGGGATGTCCTTATGATATACTTTAACTGCGGGAAGAACCCAAACTGTTCTAGTCGAACGATCTGTACAAATGTACTGACAACCGTCCAGTCTCGTACGCTTCGGATAAGGCTCCACTCCGTGCATGGGTGGTGATATGAACCTAGCTCAAAGACTACTCCGAAAGAAAGCCGTTGCAAATCGAATACGGAATCTGCTGCGTCTCTGAACCAAATTCTTTTACATTTGCCCAGTGTTATGGGAGTAGTGAATTGCTAATTGCTATTAAAAGATATAAGACACCTTAATTTTCCACTCCTTTCAGGTCATTTAAGGTGCATTTAAAGCTTGAAAAGTTTTGTCCGAAACATTCAGTGTCATTTGGTTAACGTTGTTTGTGGAGACAATGTTCTATTTTTCATTCTTCTTCGGGGAAAAGCTTATTTTATTAACATCGTTTATATATATACACACACAAAAAAACACAATCATATATACACACCCATACGTACATGATGATTGTGATGCGGTGGTAATTTGGGTATTCCCATGATTTAGCCAGTTTAAGAACTTCTCAGAGATTGTTCAGTAAATTTGAAATTATCTCACCATTTGAATTTGTATCTTCTGATGAGATGTGGGACATGCGATTGATGGGCTGGATGATTCTAATTCCAAGCTAAAACTCAAGAGACTCTGAAGTTGAAAAAGAAATGTACGAGATTTAAAAATTTTGATTCATTAAGCTATTGAAACAAAATGGGTGTGTGAACTCGAGCCCCTTTCTGGTGAAGATGTGCTCACAGCATGCAGCAATCGGAGCTTGAGCTCGAGCTAGCCGAAGATCAGTATCTAATAGCGTAATAGATAGATGGCAACTTGAAAGCTTTGGAAGAGAAATCAAAATTGTGTGACCTATTGACTAAAATAAAAGGTCGAGTGGCCTATATGAAGCGTAATTCAAATTAAGTGATTTCATATGTAATTTACCCAAAAAGATTCCAATTCTACTCTTCTCTACCTATTTCATTTCGCAGCCCTTGCCATGTCCATTTGTTTTCATAAAACATGCCATCCAGTAGGATGGACAGAATCCGAAAGTCACCTCATGAATAGAAAACCCTTAAATGACTATTGTTTGCATGGTTTTTCATGGGATTTAAAAAAGAAAAATAATTATGTGGTTGTCCTTAATTCACTGTAAGATTAACAGTCTATTTTAGGACACACAAAAAATAGAAATTATTTTGGAGTCTATTTCATCAAGTATTTTATGGCCCATAATATGTTGTTATTCTCACAGTTACCAAAAAATTGCTATATCAGTATATTACTACTCATGATTGCTCATGAAATATCATGTGGTCATAAAGTATATGTTCGTCTAAAGTACTCGTAATACTAAGAGAATTTACACCCGATGTATCACGACCACGTCGATGCCGCTTCCCAGCTTGGGACGACATTAGCAAGGGCTTTCTCTCACCTTCCTTGTCCTCATCAAGGACAAAGGAGAGTTCAGGGGTCGAGACTCCTTCGCATTTGCCATGCCTCGGGTGATGCCAGTTTAACGTAACCCAAAGTTGGCCCAGGCCCGGGGACGTGCGAAGTTGAATCCAGCGTCGCGAGGACAAACCCGGCATCCAAAGGATAGAATATGCAAAGGCCGAGCCAGTGTTACGGGGGTGCTTGGGCATAGGCAATGGAGCCTGGCAGCGTCGATGGTGGAAGCTAGCCACGCATGCGGCGGCGGCGGCAGCGGCATCTAGTGGAGGCATGACTGGAGTTGCTGTCGTGGCCGGTGGCCGCGGTCTGCTTGGCTGTCATGCTCAATGGGTGACCGCATATTGATCCAAGCGAAATATGAAAGATAAAAGAGGACAAGAAATGGGAAAGAAAAATGAAAAAGAATAGATAAAGATTACAACTTTTTCCTAGCTGTCCCGTTTGTTGGTTGTTAGATGTATTCATTATTTAGATCTTAAGAGGCTAATTGTACCGAAATATAGAGAATATCAATCCCAAAGGCTCCATATTATATAAGATTCTCACAAGAGATTCCCAAGAGAAATATTGAGGAAACTAAAAACACGACCAACCCAATCTTTGTGTGGTGTAAAACATGCACACAATATTCAATCGACGGACCGAAATCAAAAGGACTCGTTAATCCATGGTTCACAAATACACAGAACCTTCATGGATCAGAAAAACCGTAGGGAATACGACGTTTCCATGCTAAACGAACTGATGGTCGCGTGCACAGAATGTCCAAGGCTTGTGCACTTCCAAGAAACACAGTAATGACTTCACGGGCAAGAAGGAAGCCGATGAAGACTGCACGACTTCATCGTCTTCTTCTTCATAGATTGTCCCTAAAGAAATGTGAAGGCGGAGCCTCGAGGCAGCCACCGTACGGGCAGGGGCGACGGCGGAAAAAGGGGTCAACGGCGATCTCTCTCTTGGAAACATTCCGTTAGTATCGGCAACAGCGGCTGTTGGGAAGGTCGTCCGAGGTACTTTTTTAGGCGTTTGAAGATCAGCCATTTCGTGGGTGTTGCTGTGGGGGAGGGGAGGTAGGTTTGCATGTGATTTTGCATGCGCATTGCGCAACCTAAAGCTGGACTCACATATATATGGTGGATGATGGAGGTATGGCGACAAGCGAAAAAAGATATTCCTTGGAATAGTCCCATGTGCCAATACCACGGAGGAAAATGAGAAATTTCTCACTTTTAATTCCTCTAAAATTACAACGATAATTTACGGTTCAACTTACCTCTTGAAAAATTTGACATCTCACTCTACCTCACTTAGAGTTGATCCATGAGGCAATGCACTAAGTGAATGGCTAAACTAGATTAGGAAATGATTACATAGTATAGACAATGTTAAAATATCTGAAATCATATAATACGGTACGATTTCAAGTCACGAGCCAATATAAGAATCGAATTCAATTATACTAACAGTTAAAGATCATAAGTACACAAAAGTCGACAGCTTGTATGGGTCAAAAATCTCAAATTTATAAGTAATTCTTCTACCTTAAGAATCTAAATATGGGTGGTAATTGGGGGTTTTTTTTGTCATAGCTCAGGCTATTTTAGACCGATCAGGATCAAATTTAGTTAGTACATATTAACAGTGGAGTCCAAGTCCAAAAAATAGTGGGGCACTCAAGATGAAAAGCACTGCCATGACTTGCTTTATGAATTATATGCAAATTTGGGATCTTCCTGCACTTTTTAGCTGTCTTTTCCAACTAGTCTTAAGCAGTGCGGTAAGGGCGGCTTGGCCTACTCATTCAGACCCAGATAGACAGCTAAGTCGCCACCCTGATTTTTGACCTTTCCACGATGGGCCCTCGAATTGATAGTGATGCGTATTTAAAGTCAAGGGCAGATGGAGGTCATCACTTTGATCCGGCTCGAGCGCGAAGCCAGAATTGTATAGACTAAATTATTGGATAAATCCATTCTTTTTCCTTTTTTCTTCTTGCTTCGTCAGTCGTCGAACCTTGGCGATGTCTGACAAGCGACCACATTCGCCAGATATGGTGAGGCTTGATATCATGTGGCCAAAGGCCGCCCGCTGTCAAGGCGTGCCAACTCGCAAAGCAAAGCAAATAGGAATATATATATATATATATATATATATAATATGCAATAGATAATAAATAAAATAAAATATGAAAAAATTTGAGATAAGTAATTTCGAAAAGCATTTTTACCTTTTTAGATTTAGAAACCCACTTTCCTAATTTTATGCATAAATTTTTCGTTAATTAAGTTATTTTTGGCAAATCAAATAGGTGAAAGTCCGAAAAATTAACTCCCCTGATAAAATTTTCACAAATGGATGGCAAAATAAATGGACGTGGACACGCGAGGATATAATATGTCAAATCTGTGCATTGTATGGTAACAGAGACGTACTACGTTCCTTCTCTAAAGAACATGTCGACGGAGGGGAAAGGGATCCCATGCCCTTTCCTCAAAAGGACAAGTCCTGCCCTTGAGATTCAAATCGTTGGTGTTATGAATGGACGGCCTAGATCATTACTAAAAAAATTTAAAAAAAAATCCAAAAAGTTGCCCCCTAAAAATAGAAAATCTAGGACGTCCGTCCAAAAACCGGACGGTTGACGCCTACCCTTTTGAGGAAAGGGCAAGCGATCTGAATGCCGACAGAGGTGACATTTATGCTGTCCTTATGTACAGTGATTTACTATTTCTCTTGCTTGGAACAAAAAAAAGTACTAAACCTATTACATTTTTTTTCCAAAAGAAAATCATAAGCAAACCTATTTCCCTTACTTGTCGAAGTAGGTACCATTCTTTTTCATGTGTGAATAAAATAAAGTACTTTAAAAAATTATTCACGTTGGCGCCGGCCCCGCCATGTAAGACGATTAGCATTCATCTTAGCAATTTCTGGCCAAAATTGACCTAATGAACTGAATCAACACAAATGCAAAATACTTAATATTCAATTAAAAAATGATTTAGTAATGAATTAATTTAATTACAATAAATAAGTTTAGTAACTTTTTTAGTAAACAACCCCAAAAAAAAAAAAAACCAAGCCCTATCATCATCGCGACAATTTGGTTTACCCTTTTACTTTTTTGATGAGCTAATCGATTCGCAGACGAATTACAAGCAAACCAATTGCAAGGAAAACCAACCTACGGGAACCACCATGTTTGATTATTTATGGCGGGTACACTCATGCATTTGCTCCTCCTCAGTCTAATTGATCATTGCCGTATACATCCCCAAATTCGACGAGCTAGGGCATGCAGGCATATGGTCGATACCTTCTGGCGAGGCATGCAAAGAATTGTCCAGGCCATCACTGGGATTTCGGTTCTCAGTCTTACTTGATCCATGAGATTAATGAGTGGCATATTTCAAGGGCTCGAAATTTACCTATTTAAAGTTGATTCCCTTGCCGTGGAAAAATGCTGGAACAAAGAAGGACCAGCATTTTAACTCTATGAACTGCGAATGTCTCGCACTCCACGGCCTGCGTGGGTACTAAACAGTCCGATTTTGTTTTACCACCAAGATCGAGTTGGTATAAGAGTTGCATGTCTTTGCGAGGCCGCAAGTTCAATTCACATCGTGACCGAACCAGTTGACCCTTGTGGCTATGGTGTACCTCGAGTGGGGAGAGGTCCGACTTCTGGCTTCTTTGCGGAGCTACAGCGACAAGCCTCCAATCAGACCTTCTAGTCACAGGTGGTGCGGAGTAATTATACCTTGTCAATCAAACATATCGTGTTGAATGCGGGATCCTTTTGTGTAATATCCAAAGGGGTCGCTAGCGATCGTCACCCCTCCCCGCCTGAAAAAAGCCTCACTTTTTTCAAGGTTGTGGGGACTGTATGCATACTTTAATTTCAAGTGTTAAGGTAGGGTACTCATAGACCTTGCAAAGCATAGTGATACTTGGGCGCTTCTTCCCATCGTTTAAGATACAGAATACAACACTCCCTTTGCTCACGGGATGAAACGCAGCCCTTAAATGTGGTCCACGAAATTAACCAAGTAGGAGACGGAACATGCAAGCGAGTACTATTCTCACCGGATGCTTCCCGTTGAAAGCCTGGAAAAGTGCAAATTTGGCTTCTTCTCCGATCTGAACAAAGGCCATATCTTCTTAGAGATTTCCCAGCACTACTTGCAGGGCTGTAGCCACATATAGTCCCACAACAAGACTTCCCTCCTCAATACGGAACACGGCCCCTTATCCTCCAATTAATGTCGAAAGCAACAATGGGCGGCACTAACAGACGACACTGAGTCAAAAAAGTAAGTAGATAAGCAAAAGCAAACAGAAATCCAATGAAAGGTTCATATCACGCTTTATATCCACATTGTATGTCGTCTGCATCACTACATTGAGATGAACCACACACTCTAATAGTATAGTGGTTTGGTTTAGATAAGTCTACGTCCACTCTCCCATGATAGCTGATTGGTTAAATTCCACTAGATGAATAAATGAAGGCTTTGCAAGTGTTTATGATCACACAACATCACAAAGAGCCTCTCAAAGATTAGATGTTTATCTCTTAAGAACAAGTATATGAATCTGAAAAACTCAATTTCTTTGGAATTCATCTCTCTAATTGCAAAATGCTACAGTCAATATGGATCCCCTTTTATACTCATTTGACTTTGAACTAGCCGTTGCAAAGGTCCTCTTACGGATTCATCTTCAATCGCTAATTGGACGTCATCATTCTTGATTAGAAGATACTGTATATAAAGAGATTTAGTAGCCGTTGGTGTAGAATCTAAACCGTTCAAATTTAGTCCTCATACAACTAAATCAGTTTCCATAAGCAAAGTCGTTCAAATATGGAAGTTTTTTGTCTCATGGAAGGTAATTTTTAATCAAATATATTTACCAATCTGTTTGTCAAATAATATTGTCAATCAAAGATTACAAACATTCATAAATAACGCAGCCAAAATGGAAACCCAGCAACAGGGGTCTTCAAATCTGGAAAAAAAAAGTATATTGTAGAATCTAAACATAATTCAGAAGTAGTCTTTAGAAATAGAAGAGTCTTTTTAATCTAAACAAACTAGAATAGTGAATATGAGCTTGATAAAGTCCTTATTGATGTTTCACAAAAGTCTTCTCCAAAGATAAAAGTTGAATCTTCAGAAGTGATATTACACTCTATCTGAATAATATGATTCAACTTATTTAGAAGCAAATATGTGACGACTTTGTCTTGAATCTAAACATAGGTTTGAAACGGCATAAGCTTTTTCATTGATGGGATGTACCTGTAATAAGGCACTTTAGAGCATTATCCATATTCTTTCTTAAATAGGATAATTTTATTGGAATCAAAATACTCAGTAGAAGGTTTTCTCAACAAAGACATTATATTATGAACGATACCACATCAACGTTTCACGTGAAATAAAGATGTTGTGATTTGAATTTTTTTTAGATATAGAACACATTTGTTATCATTATCATTATCATATTCTTTTGTCAATAAAAAAAAAGGAATACTTGCCAAGGGACAAGCAAACAAACAAAAGAAAACCCCCCAAACCCCGCTATAAATTTTCTCCTACATCTTCATGTTCGTAACCATCCCACCCCAAACTCTCTTTAACAGCACATTCTTCCCTCCTTCCACTCCTTTCAAAACATCCATCAGAAGGGAAAGAAAATGGCCAGTTCACGCCTTGCAAGATTCATAACAGAAGTTGTGCCATCACAACTTGCGACTGCCATGAGGAGGCGGCCCAAACCATGCCTCGTGATGGATACGATCCGCGAAGACAGAGAAGAAGAAGAGGAGAGGCATGCGCATGAAAGCGTCAGTAATGCTTCTCAGGCAGTGGCTGCTTCAACTGGTTTGAACTCCAAGGTCTACTTCAACCAAGTCCGAACATCTCTGTTTGTTCAGAAATGAGTGTGTTTGTTGTTAGCTGATGGTGACGGGGTGCATCTTCGAGGCACAAGACCTTTCCACCATTTTTGCCCTTCATCTTATAAGATCAAAGGCTTCTTGCTTGAGAGTATAGAGAGGGGTAGAGAGAGAGAGAGATTGAGAGTGGTTATTCGTTACTTAGCTGTAACGAGTTGGTTTTTTCTCGTCGTCGAGTTGCTCTCTTGTTTCTTCTTCTTCTTCTTCTAGTTTTTTAATCTGAAGGGGAATTCTCTCTCGTACTGTGTCTTCAAGGCAATGTGCTGTATACCAAGTGTAGTGAAACCGTTCCATTTGTTTCCTTCTTCCATTGTTCATCTTCTTATTTCCCTTCTTAGGTCTCAAAAAAGAAATCAATTGTAGGGATTATGATCAGTTCAATCAAACAATTTCGAACACGTATTGCGGAATAAATCACTTCATACAAAAGTAATTGGGTTGAGAACGGTCGAGGAGAAAATTGTCTTGGGAGGACCCCTTCATTGAGTTAGTATTGTAAGACAATTAGGGCATGTTAGGATAACCCAATTAACATTTCATTTCGACCAAACAAAAATTAACATTTCATGAGATTAAGTTTGTTCGACCACATAATTTAAAATTCACTTAAATTATTCAATTAAGTCAAAATTCACTTATCTAATAATTAAGGGAGAGGTTACTTAAGTCGTTCCATAGAAACAAAATTAATGTTAATTAAGATTTTTCTGAATTTTGTTGATAAAAGTCACAAAACCTACCAATAAGTGTTACGATTCATATTTACGAGTTAATTATTTCTTTATTTTCCGTTATTTCATTGCACGTTAGCATGCCATTAAAAGAGGAAACAAAAATGTCTCGCATGTTAAGTATCTTAGGATGCATATCACCCACCGCCCCCCACAAAAAAAAAACACACACACACACACAAAAAGAGATTAAAAAGATCTCCTTACGATTTTTTTTAGGGCAAACGTGAATATTTACACCACTTAGGCTCCTTTTATTGTAAAGCAATTAATTTCTGTCCAAAAATGTGGTAATGTAATATTTCACAGTCAACGGCAAATTTATACTTAATTTCGGGAAAGTGATTTTTTTTTTGGGTAAATAAGGGAAAGTGATTTTCTCTTTGAAAAATAAAAAAAAATCAATTTTGAAAAAATATGACTAGACCTCAGCACTTGGGTACGAAAACCTTGACAATCATGGCGCGGGTCCTTAGCAAACAAGTCTAGGTCCATGGAGGCCGGCCCCAGTCCTTAAAAGTCAGGCATGAGTCCACAAAGGCAACGCCCAGGTCTCTTGAGATTGTGCTTGAGCTCTTGACTGTCGTGCTCAAGTACTCGACCCTTGTGCCTAAGTCATTAACACCAAGGCCTAGGTCAAATAAGGTCATCTCGCATTCTAGAAGCCAGGCCTAAGACCTTAATGCCCGTGCATGGGTACCCAATAGCCATGCTCAGTTACTACCTCTACCACCCAGTCATTGGTGCCCGCACCCGAGCCTATCAAGACTAGGCTTAGAGTATGCGTAGGTCAAGTCCATGTCCCTTGAGGTTGGGCCTAGTACATTGATGCCATTGCCTAAGTCCCCGGCATCCATGTCCGAGTACCTATCTCCCACCCTAGGCCACTAGTGCCCAAACCAGAGTTTATTAAGGCCAGGCCCAGTTCCTCCATGACCGAGCTTGGGTTTACAAAGGCTTATGTACCTACGTTACCAACATCTAGGCCAAGAACACTGATCGCTATGCCTCGAGATCCTGATATCCGTACTCAGCTTCTCGACAACCATGCCCAAGTACCCAACTTTGCATCTAGGCCTGGTTCCATTGTGGTCATGCGCAAATCTCCGATAGTTAAGAATGATAAACCGGAAGAGAAGAATTCTTATATAATTCGATGTATTATAATAAAGATTACGTGAGTCTACTTATAGGCTTTATGAGATCACTACCAAGATAAAATATATTAATCAAGATATGCAAAACCAAAGGAAGATATATGCGCAATATATATATTGGTAAGTTAAGTATGTATAGACTTTCCAAATCACTAGGTACAGAGGGGAAAACCAGACACAAAAATCATGAACCAATATTGGTAAAAGTGCCAAGATGAGTTCAATGGTGGACCGGCTGCAAGAAAATACCAAGCGACACAGCGCATCTACCTAAACGCCAAAGTACGGCCAAGAAAAGAAAAGAAATGGCCAAACAAATGGCAAAAGGAACCCTGGACAAGGATGTAGCAGAAAAAGAAAAAGAAAGAAGGGCTAAATAGGCGACCAAGAAAAGGAAAAGGAGAGAGTAGCAATCCCCTGTAAAGAGCAAGCGCGGCAACGAGCAAGCGGCAGCAGGGTTGGTAACAAGCCGCCTACGGGAAGATCAATAAGGACGTGTGAAACCCGTGTGTGAGCAGCAAAAGAAGATGGCCAAAAGTCGGTCATACTAATAAAAGAAAAGGCCAAACAGTTGGCCAAAAGCAAGGAGATAAGAATAAAAGGCCAAAACAACGGCCACATCTCATATCTAACTAAAAGACTAAACCAGATTATAAAATATAGAATGCACAGAGCTGGAGCAACCGAGTAGCAACAAAAATGGACAGACAATCAGCTCCAATCTTGAAAGTCAGGTGAAACATCCAAAGGCCAAGGAGCTTGTTGAGCATCGGCATGGCTAGGGCGACTTCTCGGTGTTAGAATGAGCAGAGATAACCTAAAGGAACAGCAGCATATAGGACCCTGAGAATGGGCCTAGAACAGAATAAGAACAGCCCTGCAATTACTCCTAAACAGAGTAGGAGCGCAGGGGAATATAGTAACCGATGGCCTCAACATACGGTTTAATTCCATGGCAAAAACGAAGCAAAACTAAAAGAAAGAAAGAAACAGCATAAAGAGCAAATGAAGGAGCAAAATTAAGTTGCTTCCCGGCGGTCTTCAAAGATGGCGAAGGATAGTCCCCAGTTCCTTTGTAGACTCCTATTGCAAGGGTGATCTTGAATATGGCCAAAAGAAAAAGCTCTATCTTTGACCAACTTAGTGAGGTGCAGAATGATGGCCAGAGAGTTTTTGTGACATTCTGAATTTTCTACCATTTCGGGACTAATAAATGAAAAAATATCTATCAATGTATTTCAGTTATATTTCGCTTAGATTTGATCAATCTCGAGTTAATTGACCAAAAGGGAAAGGCTAATGCAGGACTAGGTACGTGGACCTAAAAGCTTGAATAAGAAATGACACTTTGACCATAAGGATTGCCAAGGAAATATTTAGAGCCAATGAAGGCCGATCTAAGAATAATTATAAAATCCATTGCTAGCGTTATACGATTAGAGCGCGGATGATCTGCATAACCAACGTGATTTGTAAATCCTTCCTAAATTAAACTCTGACAATCGAAACCGTCGGAGCTAGCGATAAACCCTCGCAATTATATGACAACTAAAACCGCCGTAACTTGAGTAGTCCTAAGTGTGATGAGAATCAATGAGTCGATATACGTAATATATGCAAAAGCCGTTTGTTTGTTTGAGATAAGCTGAAATTTTGTTTGATGAAAAACTAACCATGAAATGGGATCTTGAAATTGGATATCGGACAATGAAGAATTTCAACATTTGAAAGGAACTGGACATCATCTCATCAAGGATAATTAATATTGAAAAAGTGAAATTTCAGACTACAAGTGTGAAATTACCATTTTGCTCTTAGAAGGATACTCTTCGTCTTAGGAATGGACCAAGGGCAAATTAGTCTTTTGTCAATCTCCTAAGTGGCCGAAAATCATAATGGTATAAGAGTCATTGAGCCACAAGATATTAGTGGACAAAAGACAAGTGTCATTATAAGGAGAAAGAAGTACACTTAGCATTAATTTCATATCTAATCCTCACCTACCACTCTCTCTCTTTACCTTGGAGATTAAGCAAGACCACCTCACTCTCTCTCTTACCCCTCATTCGGCTGAACCACTCACCCCCTCACTCTCTTTTTTCTTTCCTTCTTCTTCTTATCCTCATTTTCTCTCGCGTGGAACCCTTTCGACCAGCCCGCTGCTCCGCCGTTCGCCCGCCCGAACGGCCACCACTGGCGACCACCAATCTAAACGCCGACCACCATTGAGTCCCTCGGCCTCTCCTCTACCACCTCCTGTCCTCCGATCAGCCCCTAGCCGTCGTGGTCACCCCGTTTTGCCGTTGAGAATAGAACCGGTTGCTGCCAGACCCAATTTGGGAAAGAGTTCTCTTATGCCAGCTTTAAGAGGTCTTTTGGCTTCCAACTTTTGGTAAGATTTCCTCAAGACATAGTGTAAACATGTAGTGACTGAAGATTGGAGATATGTTGAAGATTAGATAGGTTTTAATGGATGGAACCTTATGTTTTTGTAAGAACAGTTTTTGTTCCCCTACTGCCAGTTTGGAACCGATGCGCTTTAAAGGACTTTGGGGTGTCTCCTTGCTCTAAAATCCTCGATAAGACATCTATGGACGTGGTATGACATGTTAGCAAAGTGTATGTGTGATAGAATGAAGGTTAGATAGACTATAATGGCCGGTTTGTGCGATTTTTCTAGGAGCCGTGTATTGCCCTATTTTGGCCAAGTGAAACCAGACCTTGTGGCTGCTATTGGTGCAATTTTCTAGCTCAATTAGCTTGGTAAGCAGCTCTAAATCTTTATTAGGACGTTAGGATATTAAGGGACAAGTTTGAGACTCGATTGATGATTGTGTGAGTCATATGTGCTTGAATTGATCAATGTCGAATGAGATTGGAGTTAACTGAGCTGTGCTTGCTTGCTTAGAGGTGTAATTGTAATATTTATGGCTGAGTTTTCTAGGTGCACATTCGGTTGATAAGTGCTCTTGATTGGTCGTGTGGCACTTGGTTCCTTGGGTGCCAAATGTGTGAAGTTTATGCTTGAATTGGCAAGGGGATGACTTGTGTGATTGATTTCCTTGATATGTAAATTATACCATGCATTGTGTGTCTCGGCCATGATTGATTCTCCTATTAAAAGGTTAATTGCTCGTTAAGTTGAGTTATACTCGATCATAAAGTTATTTAAAGTTAGGGCCTAAGAGCCGTGTGTGATTATTGAATGATGAGATGTGGCTTGAGAACCCTTGTTTGATGAGAAGAATGGTATGTGATAGCTAATCTCGATTGACTGAAATATGAGCTTAATGGTATGTAGAACCTTGATGCATTAAACACGAGATTGAATTATGTCCTGAGGCGTTAAACGTAGGATTGACTTGAGGCGTGTTGACGCGAGTCTTGAAGTGATGTGTAAACCTAAGGCGTATTGACGCGGGTTGTAAATTAATTTAGCCTGAGACGTTATGATGCAGGCCTAACTACTGGAATTGAGATCATGATGAGATTTTGGCTATTCTATATATATGAACTTAATTTTATGCTAGTATGAGAAGATTGATCTTCCTGTTATGATTGCCCTGAATTGTGATCTTTTTATGCCAATCGTGATGTTATTATGATGCATTGAGCACCATTTGCTATTTGTCTTGGTGAAATGTTGTATGCTTCTCCTTTAAAAGATGTTTGGAGGTGCTAATGGCCTAGTTTAGGTATAGGGTTAGCTTGCTAATATCTAATCTCACCCCGTTGTGGGATTTATTTTTCAGACCCCCTGCTCTAAACATGCTTCCCATACGTTTTGGTACCCCTATGGATATGGATATCTCCGTCGAGGAATTTTTAGTAGACCAAGATAAGGTGTATATAAGGAAAGGTACTACTATTTAGGTTGATGCAAGGGAACCATATTGGAAGCCTCATCACTACGAGCCTTGGTACCTTCATGCTGGGGACACGACTACCGGACCATTGAAGCCTTCTGAAGTACTTAAGGATGCTCTCCCGCCATGGTGTCACCCTGCTCTTGTTGAGGTCGAGAGAGATAACTCCGTAGTTGAGTCTAGCAATATCCCTGAGAAGACCCTGACCATTGAGGAAGACATCGAAGTTATAGAGTTATCTGCGTTCGAGGACAACGAAGAGGGAAATCCCATGGAGGTTGGTTCTGAGAGCTTTTCTGACTATGATCCTACCGAAGACGAATTTAATGACAGCGATGTCGATTAGTGGTCTTAGGAGATGTTAGACCCTTTTGGGCGTCCTCTCAAGTTAGAGGCGTTGTAGTGGGACCAAGAGAGCTGTCTTTTGATTTGATCCTTAGTTCCCCTTGACCTCTGTTATGTGTTTTGTATTTTGTTCTCTGGCCATGGTCGCTTTGTAAAGAACTTGTGGTGTCTTATGATATGTAAAGTTTGTTGTTGTCTCAAGTAGTCTTATTATTTATGTATGGAGTTGTTATCACTTCTACATGCGCATTTACATTCATTCGTGTGTCATCGTCGTACAGATTCTAGGTTAACTTTTAACATGAGAACAACGTCGCAGGATGTGGCATGCTCGCAAGGGACGTGGAACGTGACAGTTTTGGCACGGAAAATAATATTGTTCCACTCAGTCCACGTAATGTGACATAGTACTCCAAGAGAAAACCTGGCGATCCGATGTGTGAATGAAGATCCCCCAATATGTAGTTTAGCCCATCAAATGTGCTCCTTCCAAGGACAGTTTGTCCAATTTAGGTTGCATCTGGATGTCCATACGGAAGCTAGACCACAAGTGATAGAGCAACCAAAAAATAGGTGATTGATCGAATCCGGACCACACTGACAGAAGGCACAAGCTCCATCTTCTATTCTTCGGTATTGAAGTAGTCGAACCTAAGTTGGCAGCTGATTAAGACAACTTAACCATAAAAGAAAAGAGTCTCGCGGGGCGATAGCCTTATCCCACACAAAGGAATGCCACCAAACAAGACGACCTTTAGGTCTAATAAATTCCCAGGCTACGACAATCGAGAAAGAACCGGAGGAATGGCGTAACCATGTGAGGTTGTCATCCCTAATTTGAGTAATAGTAGGCATTGTTTCTTACCATGCATGGATGGTATTCAAGGCATTAGATGAGGGCCATTCCAAGGTGGAGAATAGCCAAAACGTAGCATCACGGGGCGATATCTCGGGGTGAGAAAAGCAAGTGAAGAGGTACTTTTGAATGCCAATTGTCATACCAAAAGGAAGTTGATTGACCATTGCCAATTGTCCATTTAAATAATCCCCAATACTCCTCACGGAGGCCTAGGAATTTTTCCATGTCCAAGAGCAGAAGGTGGGGAGAGGTGCAACCCAAAAATTCTTCTTCTTCAAGAATGTCAAGTGAATCCATTTAACCCACTAGGATTCCTTATCAGTGAAAAGGATCCATAGGTGCTTGGGTGTTAAAGCCTTGATTTAATCGACAAGCCTGCATATCCCCAAGCCCCATTCTTCTTTAGGGAGACAAATATCAGCCCAATAAACTTTGGCCCCACCAACGCCCAAGTCAGATCCTTTCCAAAAGAACTGTCTAAGAATGAGCTCAATCCTGTTGAGTACCGACTTAGGCAAAGTGAAAACGCTAGCTCAATATACATTAATGGAATGGAGTATGGATTTAATAAGCAGTAGGCGGCCCGTATAAATACGGATTTAATAAGCTATATGCGCAATATTGAGAGATATACAGAATCAATAAAATTGTCAAATATCTCTTGCATAGGAAATTTATGCTAGATAAATCCTAATTATGTCTAACACTGATGATGAATAAGAATCTTTCATAATCTTCTTCATATATCGTTTCTAAAGAAATGTGAAAAATGGAGCCAAGATTGGTGACCGGAGACTAAAGAATGATAGAATGTATGGTTCGCGGCCACCATACAAGCAGGGACGACGGCAAAAAAAGGGGTCAGTAATGACATCTCTTAACGTGACATTCCATCAGTATCGGCCACCGGGGACGTCTTTGGAGGAATGTTCTAGGCGTTTTATGATCAGCCATTTTGCTATTCATGAGGAGGGACTTACATGTGATTTTGCCAGCACATTGCGCGATCCAAAGCTAGAATTACGCGCGTGTTGCACCTATATGATAAGGGTGTAAATATACTATTATCATACCACTGAAAAAACTGGACCGAGATCCTCTAAATTTAGCGGATATATTCAGATTCTAAATTTACCTCATGAAAAGTTGAATCGTTTCTAAAGAAATGTGAAAAATGGAGCCAAGATTGGTGACCGGAGACTGGAGAATGATAGAATGTATGGCTCGCGGCCACCATACAAGCAGGGACGACGGCAGAAAAAGGTGCTGGCGATCCAAAGCTAGAATTGTGTGTGTGTGTGTGTTGCACTTATATGATAAGGGTGTAAAGATATTATCATACCACTGAAAAGACTGGACTGAGATCCTCTAAATTTAGTGTATATATTTATATTCTAAATTTAGCTCCTGAAAAGTTGACCTCCGTGTAGGATTTGATGGTAAAGACATATTCTTCTTCATCACCTTATTTTTCTTTTAAAGAGCAAATTTTTTCTTGTTATTTTAGTTATTGTTATAAATACATGGGGAGCTCTCCTTTATGTGAATTAACCTGCCCTTGTGAATGATCGCGTTAGCTTCATTAATAGGAAAGGCAGGCGGCGTGGAAATAGTGAAGTGATAGCTGATTAGTATCATCTTGTTTGCAATATAGATGGTAAGAGCAAGAAATATGCAATTAGTTCATTTGTGCGGCTTTGTTATGCCCTTGACTCGTGTGCAAATAAATTTGAAAAAAAATTCATATAAGGATATGAAGTATTCTCACTTTTTCAAAAAAGAGTTCAAAATAAATTTTATTTCAAATAAGCGCTAAAAGTAGTCATATTAATCTCAATGAATGTTATAATCTCCCCAGCTGGCACTGATATTGAAAATTCTGTCGGTTTGACAAGTTCTTTTAATTGGAAATGATTGACCAAGATACTGTTGGGTTGAAATTAACAAGTTGCAGCTCTGATAAAGGAGGAGGAAGCTATGTGATAGACAGCAAGGAAGCTCCGATCAAATCGCCAACCCAGATTCGAGCTGTGTGCTCGAGCACCTCTGTTAATGGAGGCTGCAAGGAACAAAAGAGAAAAAGGCAGATATGGATGATGAACAGGAACAAAACATCGACGAAAGCATATGAAACCACGCGAAAATGTCCCGTCACAAGACTAATAAAGATATTGAAAGGAGGGTTAACTGGAGCAAATTTGAATTAAAGCAAAATTATATAATTTTTTTTTGACAAAAAGCCTTTTTCTTTCATCCCCACAAAAACAAAAAAGAAAACAAAAGAAGAGGATTCAAGATGTTGATTCGATTTCATTTGGATTGATATTTTTTTTTTTGGTCCAAAATTGACAGTTAAAAAGACCATAATTACACAAAATGGAGAGCTTATATGGACTAAAAATCTCGACTTTTAGGTAATTTTTTGTAGTTTAATAATCTAATATTATAAATGGTTTATTATTGAGGTTACTTCTTGCCTGTCTCAGGCTATTTTAGATCAAATAGGATCAGAATAGTATGTCGACAGCTTACTGTAGTCAAAGTCCATCAAATAGTGGGATACTTAAAAAGATGAAAGGGAGCGGCATGAGGGTTTTTTTCGATTTAATTTTTTTTAAAAAAAGCAAGCAAGCAAGCAAGCAAAAAAAAAAAAAAACAAGCGCGAGAACCAAATCGATTATTATTTTTTTAAAACCTAATTTTGTAAATAATGTTTTTAAAAAAATTAAGTCAGAAAAAAAACCCGCGGCATGACTTGCTTTATGAATTAAATGCAACGTTCGGATCTTTATGCACTTTATAGTTCTCTTTTTCCAATTGGTCCTAGTCAGTGCAGTACTTTTGGCATTGGCATGGCCTACTCTTTCAGACCCTGATACATATAGCTAAGTCGTCCCCTTCCTTTTTTTTTTTAAAAATGGGACCTCAAGTTTAGTATATAAGCATGTTTTAAGACAAGGACCGACGGAAAGGCCATCACTTTGATCAGACGAGTATGCCATGGTCTATTATTTAGCTCAGCCCCAATCAAACTTCATGAACCCGTGACCGTGTACCCTACATTTGGATTCAAACTTTATGATTGATATGATACACCGTTGATAAAAAGTTTATACAGTTTTTTCTTGATTGAGAGAGCCGCACTTGAAATTTCATGCCAAAAGCAAACATTAACTATTTTAGAGAAGAATAAGAGAGCACTCATCTTAGGATGAGCTTTCTACTTACATGCATTCGGCAAGTATCCGCTCTGCATTTGGCTACCTAGCGTTTACTATGGGCGTCGTCGCTAGTTAGACTTTGTTTTCTATCGTTTATCCTTTAAATAGAGAAGTGTCCGTTATTTTAGGCTTTTATTGTCATTTTTTGAATGAATAAATGAGTATCTACACGTGACGGATATAATACATCCAAGTCAAGTCTCCCTCTATGCCATCCTTGTCTGCGGTATTGTACTATTCCCCTTCTCCAAAGGACATGTTGGATGGTTAGGAAAGTGATAATGTTGCAATTTGGTTTCCCTAGCTTCCACAGTTTCAATTGATTAATCGGTTCGCAGACGAAATACAAGCTAACTAATTATAGGAAAAATAACCTGTGAAAATCTGCATGTTTGTTTCGTGGGCTCTTGCCTTTTATTAGTGACGCGGTTGAATATTTATATATTCTAACACATAATCCAAGCTATGGTCTTCACAAGCAATTGCCAAGGCAGCTACTTGAACGTGAAAATAAGATCACATTATTATTATTCTTCTTCATTCTGTTGGTTTTGCGACGTCCTAAGAACAGAGAAGAAAAGACAGTGAAAACGGACCATGTTTTTTTGCTCCTCTCCCGAACACAAAATTGATGGACGAACGCTTTCTCAAGGTTGCTTCAAACTTGTGGAAGTCAAGGCACGTTCCGTTGCATGATGTACTCTTTTTATCAATGATTCAAGAGATTATGATCAAGTTTTCCATGTTTTCTCGTGTATTATTTTCGAATCCATTTCCAACATTAATTAACCACGTGAGTAGGGGAGGAAGATGGGTTAGCGAGTGCTAGAAATAAATCGTCTAACCTTTCCTTAAAAGTTTAGGCTTTAACCTTGCAATCCGAACCGTTCATGTTATGAATGGATATCTCAGATTATAACTAACAAAAAAAATAAAAAAATTTCAAAAAATTATTTCTAAAACTCGGAGATCTGGGCCGTCCGTCCAAAAATAGACGGATCGGATTACAAGGTTAGGTGCCTAACCTTAGATGATCGAGATCCAGCGAGTGCTACCCTTACCGAATGAGTTCCGTTCAGATCCCGGAAAGTGCAATTTGGTTTCTTCTCCAATCGAATAAAAGTCATATCTGGACTCACATGGCCTGATATAGGCAGACAACAAGACTTCCCTCCTCGATACGGAACATCAGCCTTATCCTCCAATTAATGTCGAAAGCAACGATAGGCGGCACTTACAAACGACATGGAGTCAAGATGATTGAAAAATAAATAAATAAAGGGAACAAGGATATTACCTAAGGTTGATATCAGGCTGCGTAATCATACTGTATTTCATCTTTATTGGGTTTTAATGGGTGGGTGGGCCGCCCATGTTGGCTGACCCAGTCTATAAACCACAAAATACTACCTTGTTTTTGTCTTTTAAATGTCATAAAAATCACGTTCTTTGCCGATTGTTCTTGTATGATATTCCTTCTATAAAAGTCAAAAAAAAAAAAAGGAACAGTGAGATAGAAAACGACGATGGCACTTTGTTCCTCCATGGAAGAACATTCTTTCTCAAAGGCTGCAAAAGTAACATTTAATCCGTGGAAAACGAAAATACATTTCATTCGATGATGTATTCTTTCTATCAGTGATTTAAGGCATTATGTACATGTTAATGCTGCAATTCTTATATATAGATTTAGGAGAAAGATTCCTTTCAATCTTTATCAATACAACGAGGTAAGCCACGCACTTTAAGTCCCATATCGAATAAGAGTGGTGGATAGCTAAACAAAACGGTTTAATTTGAAAATCACAATTAGGTGTTTAGTCTAAAATACTCTCCTTATCATGTTCTATTAAGACGTTTCCACCATTTTTTATCTTCATCTGATAGGATCGAGGCTTCTTTCCTGAGACGAGAGAGAGAGAGGTTACTATCTTGCTTCTTCTTTTTTTAATCTTTGAAGGGCAAGTCTCGTATTGTTTTGCTGAACTATATATGTACAGCAAAACAATTTTGGAACGCCATAACATATGGGGATTGGGAGCGGATCGAGGACTGGGAGGACCTCCTGATAAAGTTACAACTTGGTAACCCAATTAGCAATTAATCAGATCAATTTTTTTAATAACCTTAAATAAAATTTTGACTTAAACTGTTCAAAAGTCAAAAACCCAAAAATTTGGTAAGGGAAGATAACTCGCTAAATAGAATTGTAATTGATAGCCTATCAACAGATGAGCTAAATTGGTACAAATACAAAAGACGTAAAACTAAATTGGCAAAATAAAAGTTGATAAATGATTTGACACAATTGCATTAATTTTAGGACTTTTTTAGTAATTTTTTAGTCGTGCGTCCTTTTATCATGTCATTTGTTTGTCATGTCATATGCATCCATTGGTACACCTTTTAACGTAATTTGTTGTGCGTTGTGTCACATCATTTATTGTTTCCGCATCCTCGTGCGTTCCCCATAATTTGTTGTTCATGTGGTGCATTGGATTCATGCAACGCACATCTACGTCAATACAAAGATCGCCCACTACACAGCAAAGTTGGGTCGTTATTCGCCTACTGATGCGGTGATTTTACCAAATAGCCATGGTACAAACTTCCATAGAAATTTCAATGTAGGCAGAAGTGCAAGAGAATATAAAAAACTTAATTAGGTTCCAAGTTATTCTAGATTCCGGCCCATCAAAATCTATTCTTCAATTTTTGGAACCTAAAACATATCTTATATATTCTGAAATCTACCATGTCACAAATTCCAAGGCTTATCCAATCCTCACCTATATTATTAATTGAACGATTATGATGAATTATCACCTATAATGATTGTCATTTCCTATTATAATATATTGACCACAACTCATATTTAAACTTACAGAGAATATAAAATATTAATGAAGTAAAAATCTCATTCATAATTATTAGACTAATGATTTCATAATACAGACTTATCACCGGACGTTATGGAACACCGCAGGATTGCACAAAGATATAGAACACAACTTATTCTAGGTTCCATGAGACAACTTAAAACATATCCATCAGAACTGGTTCCCTAATTTTTGGAACCTGTAACCTATCCTATTACCACCTGTCTGGTTCTCTTATTCCTGGTTCTATCCTAAAATAATACTCACCCAAAGAATTATTTATGGCAATAACTCGAATTCTGCTATAGTTAAGCTATATATGGAAATTACGGGTGATGTTGATGTAATTACCCACATATTGCCTATGAAAATTCCAGCAACTTGGGATGGTTACCAAAAGAGCAGAACGTAAAATATCAGAGAAAGTAACGATGGTTACCCCTTCATGTGGCCAACTTAATTGGGACCTCGGGTGTCAAGCTGAAACTACACAAAGTAATTTACAGTAAGTAGCGAGGGACATGACTCTTCCTCGGAGAGCTTGTCCCCATTTTAACTGGATACTTAAGTAGCTTCAAAATCTCAAAGCGGAGTCCACACTTGGTTTTTCTATACTTATACCAAGGTACTAGAGTTTCAATATAAGGGGAATATAAGTACCCGTATGAAAGACCACAATAATTTTTTAACTGTAGCATTTGCATTTACATCAATGGGAGGAAAAGTGCATCACAAGATGAACAGCAGCGGATCTGTCGATAAATCATCACAAGTTCGGGTCCTTATCAGCCCCGGAAGAAGGCCTAATTTTGCACGGTTCTTCAGGGCACATAAAGTGAGGTCCATGATAGAGTGAACGAAGTAGGTCATTTTGATGAAGGTTCTTTCATCAGTGAAGGTTTGATTAAAATATTCAAAAACAACTAACCTTGATCTTGCATGATAATGCAAATCATAAATAGGGCAAAACATTTACATTGTATATCAGTAAAGACAAATAATTGATTACAACTAGACTATCTAATTAACAAAACCTCCAGAAGCAGATATCTCCTATCAAGATCTTTGTATTTTTCTTTGCTTATGGAGCCTTTGATCCTCGCTTGCGCTTTCTGGACGTTTCTGATTCAACCACCTCTTTTAATTTCTCGAGTGCTAACATAGAAAACATAAAACACACTTACTAAGCTCATATAAAGAATATTTCATCAGTAGCCCACGAACCAGACACCGATGATCAGATCAAATAAGTACATAGTACCGAAACCAAAAAAAAAAAAAATTGCTGAATTCCTGTTGTTATCATTCACAATGCATTAGAAAAGGCAGGAAAAATAGAAAATGCCCTCGTACGCAAAAATAGTAAATAGCAGGTGGGTCAAATGTGAATTTGTCATGGCTAGAAAAGCAAATCTTCAGTTGTCAAGCAGCATCTGTTCTGTGACAGAAGGAATCAACAGATTACCTGATGCGTATAAACTGCGAAAGGATTCGACTGAGCCGGCAGGAAGCAAGTAAACAGGGCAAGTGTTATTGTCTGCTTTCTGTAACATCTTCTCAAAACGCTTGACCTAATAGGTGGAAATGGATCCAATAAAATCAAACACCATCAGATTAATACGTTTGAGAAGCTTGAAATCTCCACAGTAGCAAGACCTAGGAATAAAAATATCTGTCGATTGATAGACGTGTTACATAACTTCACTGAGATGCGACTTGCATTATTAAGAAACGTAAGCAGAAAAGAATGTGCACGTTGATGTACGCATTTACAATCAGTGTTTTCTGGTGTTTTTTATTCTCCATGGAAAGTCCCTTCCCTCAACAGATACGACAAAGATAGTATATGGTAAAGCAACTAGCGTAAGCACACTCATGGAAATGTGATTGTTAGAATATATAAATATTAAACCACGCTTTCTTCTAGCAGCTTAAGCTTTTAGAGCAGTTGGTAAGTGGTCTCATCAAAATTTCACATGGTATCAAAGCAGGAGGTCCTGAGTTCAAATCTTTCCAGGCTCCTAAACTAAGCGTAGAGGGGGAGTGTTAAAATATATAAATATATTAAACCACACCTTCTTTTAACAGCTTAAACTTTTAGAGCAGTTGGTAAGTGGTCTCATCAAATTTTACATGGTATCAGAGCAAATTTTACATGGTATCAAAGCAGGAGATCCTGAATTCAAATCTTTCCAGGCCCCTATTTGCCTCCATAATGAATTTGTCCACGCTTAATACTAGGCAAAAAAACGATCAAACTAAGCATGAGGGGGAGTGCTAGAATATATAAATATTAAACCACGCCTTCTTCTTATTACTTAAGCTTTTAGAGCAGTTGGCAAGTGATCTCATCAAATCTAACATGGTATCAAAGCAATCTTTCTCAATCTCTCTCTTATATTGTTATTCGCGATTGTGCGTCCATCCTCTATTGCTCAAATTCCACATGCCCCGTTTGTAATCCGACTTGCACATGAGAGGGGCCATTGAAGTTGTTTGTTGTCCCGCATCGCTTTAGAATGCCTTCTATATGCTCTTTATATTCATGTGGTCTCCCTCCACCTAGCTTAAGTTTTTAGGTTGGACTTTCTAACAGTGACCAAACTTCACATCCAAGATCTGGTTGCTTGTCCGTGAAAACCTTCTTTTTTCAGAAAATTTTGGTTCAGAATTAAAAGATCAAATGGCTTTTGAGTAAGCAGAACCTGTGAGGACATGATGGTAGAGCAAATTTACAATAGCAGCTTTCACGGATTATCCATCATGGTATAATAATAATAATAAAGAATTTTGTAGGTACTGTTTTTAATGGACACTCTTGATTCTCATAAACATTGCAAGAGGGGTATCAAGCCAGATGAACATGCCTGCGCTATGTCCCACAGATCATAGAATGATTCTCTCTCGTACTTGCAAGTTGAGAATCTTCAGACTTACACAGACTGGTCACATTCTTTATCCGAGGAATCCAACAAGTCAAGAAGAAAATGCAAGAAAACAGGCTACCTCATCTTTACGTAACAAAGTGAAGCATCGACCAGTCTGGCCAGCTCTAGCAGTACGGCCTGCTCGATGTATGTATGTCTTTATATACGGAGGAATTTCGTAATTGATGACATTCCTCACCCCTTCTACATCCATTCCACGTGTCATTGCATCAGAGGAAACAAGAACCTGTACATCTCCTTCTCGGAATGCTTTCAAGGTTTTACTGCAGGACAGACTTTTATGTTACTCAAATCAGGCTGATGCTAAAGAAAATAAAGCTATGCCCTTTGTTAGAATATATAAATATTAAACCACGCCTTCTTCTAACAGCTTAAATTTTTAGAGCAGTTGGCAAGTGGTCCCATCAAATCTTACACCCTTCTCATGTACTGATTCCATTTACTTAAAAGAGCAAGCCAAAGATGCACATAATCAAATACCAGCAGTGTTATGCAGCTAACAAAATCATGCAAGATGATATTTGTTCAAAAATTAACATTTCTACAAGTTATGATGAAGATATACTTTGCAACTCAAATAAGAGTCCTAGAGGAATCAAGAATCTTCTTCAAGTTTAATTGGTGAAGTCATCTATTAGGATTTATGTATTGTTAGGGTTTTAAGTTTTAGTAGGATGTTATGTTCCCTATTTTAACTCATTTTTCTTATTTAGAGGTTTCCTCTTTCAAGTAGAACTCTTAGAGAATCTATGAGTACTGCTGTAATTCTCTCCTTTGAAAAGAGTTGGTGAGTCATTGCATTTTGCAAGCATCTGCTTTGGGGCTTTGTGATGCAATTCTTCTCTTAAGCGTGATGCTTAAGATACCCTAGGTTTGATGCTTAGGAAGCTTTCATTCTAAAGCCTAAAGATTTATTCATCATTTTGAGACCGTTTCTCCTACATCTCGCTGCTCCCTTTCCATGTATTTCACTTGGTGTTTTTGCTTCATATCCTACTTATGTTCAATAGCCTTCAAGCCAGTAATACAGGTAATTGACTGAGGTACTATCCTACCTCCAAAGTACTATCTCTATTGGCTTAAGTCCAAAAGTCTGATCCATATTGCACTCTGAATGATCACTTGTTTTTGCATCCTATCATACTGCTTCATGATTCATCCATATATAGTTAAACTTTCAGCTGTAGTCGAACTTGACTAGGATACACATGGCGAAGTTTTATGTAAGAGACTGTTATCCGTAGTATAAGTGAGCAAACAACTGGGATGTTTTATTTCATACAGAGCATATTTATTGTCCATGAGTTAAGGTTCATTTATATCTTTAGATATGCAGAATCACGCATTAAAACTCTTTTGGTCCTTAATTTAAGAGATAGGGTGAAGTTGGAAGGAAATCGGTAGGGAAAAACCTATCAAAATATACTAAGAAATGCAAGATGTCACTGGATGTTCTTTAAGATTTGCACAAGTCAAATGCAGATGCCTTATTGCTCATATCTCGAGAGGTGTATTAGACTTAAGCTTCTTCAAATTGTAAACTTGATTTCACATGCTAACGGAAACTGTCTTTAGGCAAATGATATTTCAAATAATTCCTGAATGACCAAATAATATCACTAGTAACTACAACCCACATGCAACGCTTATGTATACACTGCTACATAAAATATTCGGTATTACCTTCTCACAGACTGACGTTGTAGACCAGAATACTCTTTGATCTTGAGCGGCAAGTCGGTAAAGAAATTTAGTAAAGTGCATAAACGATGAGTCGACTCCACGGATGAAGTGAACACAATGCATTTCTCTCCTAGATTTTGCAGAAGGGCAACCAAGTAGATGGGTTTGAGCTTTGATTCACATATCTGCACATACATCAATGCATTAGACATGCATGCACCCCAAAACATTCGTCAAAGATAGATCGACTTTGCAGGAAATAGCAGTAATAGTAATATCCAATTAACAGAATTGGACAAAGGCACATGCAACTGACATAAGGAATCAATTAGAATAGAGAAGAATATGAGTGGTTCAACTTGTCTTACTCGGCAATCCACATACAAAAATCAAGGAACCAATTTATGCCAGTGAAAGGCATAGTAAACATACTCTTATCAAAGTAAACAAGATAATATCCTGAAAACAATTAATCTAGATACCCATGGAACAAAGCAGTCATGCAGAACGGGGAGCAATTACAACATATTCAACAGCATTCTTAAGATATGAATATTAAAGGCAAGAGGCGAGAAATGAAGGAGAGACTTATGGACCTTAGTAATTTTCAAGCAAACGCATTGTACACATCCAGCTACCTTGATGAAACGATAAAATATGGGAAAAATTGATCATAGCAGTGAAGGTATCAGGAGAGTTTCTTTCTTATATCTGATGCTAACACAAGATTCCGTCCACTAAAGTATAACAGCAGATAACAAACTCATAGGGGTTTAAGTTATAACATTTAAATTAAACAGAACAAAGCCACTAGGAAAGAAAATCTACAAGAATACAGTAATGTCAAAAGAATGTAATATGTCATGAGTCATGGAGTATTCTGCATCTTTGAACTACCGAACATTAAAATAGGTGGAGATCATAATTCCTTTCATTAAGAAAGTGCACATAGGAAGGGCAAGAAAACATGTACAATCTAATAGACCAACAAGTAAAAAGGTCTGAAAATGCAATTTCTTCATCTTATGTTTTATCTTCTCTCTGCAGATCTAAGAAAGGGTATGAATGAAAAATAAAAGCAATTCCTGATGCTTTATAGTCTCTCTCAGCAATGCTCCTGCTGTGCTCGTCCTGAAATAGGAAAGCTCCCTGAATTGTTCCTTTGTCTCTCTCCATAATATTCCTTCTCTCGATAATGAAGTTATGGTTAATTTTACTTTTAGAAGAGTAAGATAGGTTAGTGGATGCAGTCTCCAATCAAAGCTCAACTAAGGAAAATCCTATAATTAAATTGTCGGAATATACAACCAGTAAAAAGAAACAACTAATCCTTATCCCACCAAGAGGAGTTAGCTAGATGAATCCATTTGCACAATTTCCCTAGATTCTATAACTTCCGACAGATCTAAGTCGCCGTATCAGTCCATACCATCTTTTGCCATTACCTTTTAGACTTTCCCTTGCCCCTTCAAATCATGATACTATAGAGTTGCATTTTCTTTCTTCAATTTCAAAACATATCACAAGGATTCAATATCAAAGGTTCACGTAATGGACACGTACCAGTTTGTATGATTCCAACTTTTCTGGAAAACGGTAACGCCTTTGACCAGCCGACAAGAACAAGGGGTGATGCAAATCAAGTTGAGACAGCTTGCTTGGATCCTGGGTCAGCGTAGCTGACAGAACCATCTTCACCAACCTAGGGTGAGACTTAACCTTGAAGCCCCACTCAATTCCACTGCAACAGTATGAAGCACAGAAACTCCATTAGACATGAATGCTAAACAGGGAATTATTTTCAACTTTATATGTCTGATAAATACAAAACCATTCAAATCAAAAGAGGTACTTAAAACTTCAAGGAAAAACATATCCACAAAAAAAAGAAGGGTCAAGTCCACTTTTGGTATCCTAACTGATGTCCGTGAAATTTTGTCTTCCAATTTATTATTTTTGTTTTCGCACAATCAAGTCCTTTATCCAGAAATAATTGTTCAATCAATTCCTTCCATAAACAACACCACTAATAATGTCTAAGTGTCACAATGACTGGGCAACTTTTAATGTTAAAAACTAAAAATTTGCAAAGATAAATAATTCCAAATCTAGGACAAGCCTTAATATGCCAGGAAAAGAGGAAAGAGCAAGAAGATAAAAAATAAATAAGAGATGGGATGTGTGAGAGAGAGAGAGCGAGAGAGCGCTCGGTGGAGACAGGCACCATCACCATGATCAGCGGTGGCAAGCCGCTGCCACCACCCCCACTGACTCAGGTGGGGCAAATCTCAGGTGGGGCCTAAATGAAGATCACCATATTCTTCTGCTCCATGAATGGAACCCTCTGTATTCAAAGACTTGCAGGACCTTCATCCATGTCTTTACAGAAGAATCCCAACAGCAGATAATGGAGTTGAACGATTGAATCTTAGGCCCGGTTTTTTCCATGGAAAATAGTGATATTGAAAACATTTTCCAAGAAAATGATCGCTTATGTCGCTTACAAAAACGAATGAAGGAAAATTATTTTTATCATCCACACAAATGTTTAGACATAAATTTTTAATTGTAATGAAAATATTTTCATTGACTAATTATTTCAAGTAAAACACGTGATCATTTTCAGGAAAATGTTTTCTAAATCACTCATTTTTCGCAAGAAAAACAAAGCCTTAGATATAGGGTCGCTAATCTTTTTGAAGGAACGCAAGCAAATTTTCTATGGCTAGTAGCACTAGTTAGTACTGGTTTGATTCACTTTCAAACAATCAAATCAACTATCAGATGCAACGATAAAGGAAATGAAAAGGCAATTCCAGCTTTTCCTATTGCAAGTCACACTTCTTTGTTGTCGAAGGATGTACAAAAAGAGAAGACTCAGAACCCTGGAAACATAAACTTAGGTGACGTTAGCTTGAGGCTGCAACCTCAAGCGATCCTAAGCCACCACTAGTGATTGCCGATGGTGCCTATCACCACGCTCTCTTTATTCTCTTTCTTTTTATTTTGCCGTTCTTTATTATTTTCCTTTTAAACAAAAAGTCAATTTATTCCGGGTCAAATTATTTATCTTTGAAATGTCGTTTTTATGGTAAAAAGTGGCCAATCAGCATGCAAGGCCAGCAATATTGATAGTGTTATTAACGGAAGAATTTGGTTGCAAAATTCTTCCAAGTTAATTTGATCGCACAATGATAATGTTAGAGGACCAAATTGAACAGAGCATAAGGGGGGACCAAAAGTGGACCTAACCCCAAGAAAAACTAACTTCGGTCTCTACATCTACAGCAATTTTTAGCCCAAAGCAGGAACACCAGCAACTCAATTTGAACATGCTGCCTCCACCAGTGACGATAAGGTGCAAGCTATATGCAGCATAAAAGAAGATGAAGTGAAAAAAAGGCCAATGGTTGCCTGGTGGGAAAAGGCCACGATGACAAGTTATATAATTGGACAGCCTAGATTGAATCACCAAGATGAGTTACCAGGAAAATGAATGTACCAATGCCTTGTGCTGATTGAAAGTAATCAAGTTGCAGGTTCCTCGCAACAGAATCAAGCAGCTGTTTTGAGACACTGAACAGCTAATGGAAGTGGTACTTACTCTAACAACTTCAACCTATCCTCATGCCACTAATCTCCTTTTTATTTTTTATTTTTTCCTTTTGGCTAAGGGTACGATTTCTTCTGCCACTTCCCTTAATTCTAGCGTGACAAAGGTGCAAACTTGCAGCTCTTTTCCAATAACTTATGTCTTCGTGTATTACCATTAAACACTAGCAAAAAAACCAAGGGGAAAAAAAAAGATGGAAAGTAAAACAAAAATCTAGAGCAACCTGTCCAATGCAGACTAAGTAAAAAGCACATATTATGCAAATCTTGACCATGCACAAGCAATGCAAACATTGTTCAACGAGAAAATGACCAATAAAAGGAAAAGTTAAATAGCATCTCAGCAAAACCTAAGCTATTCATGTGACAATAGCTACTGGATTCATACAACATACCATCTTCTTACGGTTCTCAAAGAACCAAACACTGAATAAAGAGAAAATTTTGAATTCAAGAGCCCTTCATTGTTTGAATTAGTCATTTGAAGCACTGTTGGCAGCCATGATTGATAGGATTCTCTGAGTAATCTATCAGTTTCGTCGACAACCTGAGAAGTTTGTTCTATCAGCATATAAGACTTCATATTCCAAACAACAGAATTTGATGGAAACAAGATGGACATTAGAATCCCGCATACAAAGAAGACAGGTCAACCCTAGCATTTACGCCATCTTGCAACTAATTGTGACTTTTGTTGAATCCCAACTAGTAAGATGTAAGATATCAGCAAAAACAAGTGAAAAGCCAAGGTCCGAGGCCGCCAATTGTAATTCAGAACAGGAGTCAAGTACAAACAAGTAGAATCTCGACATCAAATTCAATTAGGACCATGATCTTTTCCTCAAATTTAGTGCAAACTATAATGCAAATTCTTACATGTACCCGGAGTCACTATAAGAAAAGGCAGAATAACAAATTATTGCAGCAACAGATGATAGATGTTATCATCATCGTAAGTTGAAAAGCCTTTAACAGAAGACAGGTGCAAGTAATACAGCAATGGAGTTAGCAGAATTCTTTACACATTTCAAAAGACAACTAATGACAATTTAAGCCCCGCAAAACAAAGACAAAGTACATTGAATTGTCATTAACCATCTTTTATGTTCCATTGAAAAAGAAATAGAACCAAATTTTCCTTTATATACAAGCTGTGTAATTTGCTTCCAAATCCCAGTGGGGTCCCCCTAAAAAGAAAAAAGGAAGATTAAGTGGTTCTTCGTTAGGTTTTCTTTGATTTATTCCCAAAATGCATATCTAATTTTGGAAACTCGTGATGGGATCGATGCTAAGAAGGTTGTCAAATATCACTTTTCCACAAAGAATTAATGGAGGGGACCGTAAGATCCATCGATATCGTAAAATTACAAAATCTTAAAAGATATTAGTGTGGAAATAGACACCTTACATTTAAAGTGAGGCATGAGAAATGGAAGCACCACAGATAAAACAAATTCCAAATAAGCTTTGACACTATAAAGCAAAAATAAATCAACCAATGGTGCATCTGGTCTTCTCGTCTCCACCATACTTGATAAAAGCACAATTACTGACATGTACCTTCATTAAGATCCCTAAAACAAATAGTTTTATTTGCTATCCAACTTCCAAGATTCTTTCAAATCGCAATAGTCATTGATTTTCTTGCTAGTTGACAATACCATGGACTTCAACATCATTTGTGAGTTTTAATCTCAATTGGACTTGATGGTGAAGAGACTAGGGCAACTGCATGATTGGTCGATTGGTTTCTTAGTTTTAATAGGTTTTGCATAGAAGGCCAACTTCCGTAAGGCAAAGGTAGGACCAGTAAACTCTTCAATTCCATGTAATAACATAAATTTCAAAAAGTGACAAAGTGATTTTCTATGATCCACAAACTGGCAACTTTTGACAAGGGTAGCATAGCTAGTGATTTTAACTTGTAGAATGACACAAGTAAAATGCAACAACTCAAAATTGTAACAACCACAGCTTCGAGGATGGATCACTAGGTTCATGCTCCATTTTCACCACTCCATTAGGAACTCCCAAAACTTGGTACATGTGCCTCTCCACATTACACAAGCAGAAACTAACAATTCAATCACACATTAGGAGACATAATTCACTCTCCCTTGCAAATTCAGGATAACACCACCCATAAAAGCACGTAGATTCAATCAGGCCTATAAAATTTCTGACAGTAAGTAGAGACAGCATTAGGAACTCCATTTCATATTAAAAAATCTGCAAGTTTATTTAAAAGAAAATGCATACCAGATAGCAGAGATGCTCCAGAGTAAATCCATGAGTGGAATTGATATGATCCACGAGCCTTCCTGGGGTTGCCACCAGTATATCCACAGCACTTTGTAGCTCAGCTGGAGGACCTTCAGGATCATAGCAGATGCCTGCTTGAAGCTTTGGTCCCTTTATAAGGTCAGCTATTTCGTCAGCAACCGAAGACTGACCAACTGCCAAACCAACAGATAAACCAACAGGAGGTGCAATTGCATCAAAAACTTCCTTAACCTGAAGAAAAAGAAAGAATAATGGTATATATCCAGGAGTGACAAATTTGATTCTTCTATTTGGCCTACTTTGGAAATGAATGAAAAAACTTATTAAAAAGCTTCCACAGAGTATGCCAATGTATGGAGAAACTACATACAGACGAGGCATTCATGTTTCTGGAACTGGCAGATCCACATTTTTTACATTAGATAGCATAAGAATCCAGCTTTAAAGAAACACCGGCAACAAAAATAATAGTAGGTCCCTAACCTGCAATGCTAAGTCTCGAGTAGGTAAGACCACCAATGCACGTAGGCATCTCACGGCACGAGTGGATAAAACCTGCACGATCGGCAAAGCATATGCCAAAGTTTTCCCACTTCCTGTTGGTGAATTGACACAAAGGTCGCGCTCAAAAGCACCAGGCCCTATTGTCTCTTGCCAGACCGCAACTTGGACAGGGAATAATGAAGAAATGCCCATATTAAGCAATGCCCCTTTCAACCTAATGAAAAGAGCAACAATTAAAACAATAGACACAGAGAGAGAGAGAGAGAGAGAGAGAGATCATATGAGAGAACATAATGCTAGAGCAATGACTGTAAAGGCCCTTGAAGAATCACATGATTCTTAGCTCATCTAAGGTGGCAAGAGCTATATCAAGTAATGGCATCCAGCTTTTTAACTGTCAGGAAATGCTTATAAAGAAGGCTCAATTTCTAAGAAGCCACAAGTTCAGCACCACTTTATTGCAAGTTTTGCATCTGGAAGGAACACCAATAAAAGATTTTTTAAGTGTTGATAATCTCCATGTTTCTATGTTGTTATCTTTAATTCAGCTCTGGACATCTTGTTCTGACTCCACATAGTCTTGTGATGTTTCTCTTTGCTTTCTGTGTTTCTTTCTTTCTATCTTTCTTTCAATTTTTTCCTTGTACATTTTCATTGCAGTTGAATTTTCACGTTATTTAAAATCCATTATTACGTATCGATATTATACAGAGAGCTCAGTGGATTAATTAAATCGAAGGCCTCTTCATGTACTTTAGCTAATTGTCTAATGTATCCACAAAGATTAACCGAAGAAAGTGATAATTATAAATTAATGTTTGAAGGAACAAAATTCTAGCATCAGAGTTACATCTGATCACAGCAACCAAAATGGCGATTTCAGCAGTTGAAACATTTAGCATATTTCAAGGTTCAAAGCTTTTCCTATCAGAACAATAACCCAGATCCTTTTTAGTCCTTATAATCTTCAAGGACTTCTCCAAAGAGGTTGGCAGCTCACTGACGCAGCAGAATCCAGTTTCACTGCCCATTGAAGGGAAGATAGAAATGCACTGCTCATGTTCCTCCAGCCTTCTTTTTCTTCCTTTTTCACAAATATGCATAGATAACATTTTGTCAGTCTTATCTGTCCTAGACACTTATCAGCATCCTTTTATTTCAGCATCATTGATCCAAATGAAGGAGCTCACAGATCATAATTCAACACCTCCCACCTTGAAGATCTCTAATGAAAAAGATAAGTTCCAAAACTTTTAGTGGGCTTTTTCATGAATTCAAAATCATTGTGCCAGTAAAAACTCAAACCCCTTTCAGCTATGAAATTTTTAAACCGCTACAATTACAAGAAGACGCACAAAACCTAATATTTCAGCCATTACTATGAACAGAGAAAAACTGCTCCCAATAAGTCGCCGAAAACTACCTGGGATCAAGACAAGGGACGAGATCGAGCGAGCATTCTTGAAGAAGACTGACATCGACCGGGCTCCTCATCCATGGCAAAGCAGGCACGCTCCTTGGCTTCTCTTCCCCCATTAGCTCGAAACCCTAAGCAGCTGCGGCTCAAGAACTCTGCAAAAGCACAAACCGGGCATATGAAGTCAACACCGATTCGAAAATCGAGCTTCGGTGGCTCCAGTTCAACCAAGTGAGGACTTGCAGGAACACAAAGGAGTGATGCAGAGTCCCTAAATTACCCAGCAGGAGTAGAAGGCGTTCAACGAGACTGCGTGAGAGGGAAACTGGGCAGAGCAACAGATGAAATCTCTCTGGTCGGAGTGATGCAGAATCCCTAAATTACCCAGCAGGAGTGGAAGGCGTTCAACGAGATTGCGTGCGAGGGAAACTGGGCAAAGCAACAGATGAAATCTCTCTCTTGTTCGCTCGCCCTGTGGTCGTAGCTCCGAAACAGAGTCGGGACAACCAATCAGAGTAGCCGCCGCTCTTGGCTCTCTCGACCTGGGATAAAGTTCGCGCGCGCTCTCTCACTCTCACTGGATTTTGTTTTGTTTGCTTTAGGCAAAATTCTTTGTTTATATGGCATAATGTTAATGTGAATTATAGACCAGGAAAAAAACAAGCGAAATATAGAGAGTCCAAAATAGATTTTAAAAAAAGTTTCAAATTGTCGTTGTTGTTGGAAAAAAGAATGTAAAAAAAAGAGGCTCCAAGTCGTCTAATTTTCTCAAATAAGGGAATTCTAAACTCAAAATAGGGAGATTGGACTCAATTGGGTGAGTCGAGATTTAGTTTGATCGATTTATAGGGATTTTCTAAAGGATAGCTCTTGTTATATCCTAAGTGGTTATAAGAAGGTTATGTGTGCTATTGTGTATATTTAAATCATTCGCCATGTGTATGTGCCACTCGATTGCCTTGCATGCCATGATTTTTCGAACTATGCATGAGTTGCAACTAATGTTTGATTTGTGAAATTGAATTAAAATCATGGCATGAGCATGACATGGCGAGGCTCTGAGGCGTATGATAGCAAGGCGGGAGGTGGAACCCTGATGCGACGAGATCGTGGGGTAAAGTTGATGTTGTGTGGCGCCATGATACGATGAAATCGCGGGGTTGAGATGGCCACGGTCCCAATGCGAATTATTCGCGGGACGAAGATATGAGATGATGTTATTGGCTTGGAGATTCATCGGAACTTGATACGTTTACGCGGGTTGCCGATGACGGTTTGATGCGTTTACGCGGACCGAGCCTGATGCGACGAGATCGCGGGTTGGAGATTGAGGCAGGCAGGAAGAGGTGGTTGTGGTGAGATGGGGGAGGAGATGTGCATTATCATCTGAGTATGACATGTTGTTATAGTTGCATGCCTGTCATCTGTATATTGTTGATTTATTAATTTATGCATGATGTGCTTGTGAGTGGAATTATTAAGGTGTACGACTACTTGAGCGGACGGTCGACCTAACCTAGGGTTAGAATTCTTGTACTGAGATGGGTATCTCACCCCTTTGGGGACGCTTATTTTTACAGATTATAGGCCTTAGATATGTGGCCTATAAGTTTTGGGGACCCCAAGGAGATGACGGCGTATTTTGATGAATTTCATGATAATCAAGGCAACATTTATGTGAGTAAATGCACGGTTGTATAGGTCGACGAGGGTAGCCCTGATTGGAAGCCTCATAGGTTCGAGGCATAGTTTAAGAGGGTCAAGGATGAGCAGATTGGGCCACTGAAGCCCCACGAGATACCCTAGGGCGTTATCCCTGCTTGGTGTTAGACTGCTAGGGAGCAGGAGTTACCAAAGGGGTCCGTAGTTGGTTCTAGGAAAGGGCCAGAGAAGACCCTGACACTAAACTTCACAGTGGAGGAGGATGAGGTCATCGTCCTAGAGGCGACCGAGGAGGACCTTGCAGAGCTGTCTCATGAGGCGACCATGGAGGATTCTATTGAGGTCCTATCCGAGTACGAACCGACGGAGGATGCCAAGAATACCGAGGATTCCAGCATTTCATCTTAGGACCCCAGTTCGTTGACCTAAGCTTTTTGGAGGCGACCCGACCCTGTCCTTTTGTATGTTATGAGGGACTCTTTTTGTGTAGTACCCCGTCGTCCAGCTTGTTAGCGGATTGTAGTAGCTGGCATTCGTACGAACCATATGTTATGATATATGACAGTTGTTATGCAATCCAGGTCCCACTTAACTTATATTTGTATGGGGATTTATTTGAGAACTGCTTCCGCAGGCTTGATGTACATATGTATTTTATCTCTCGACTTGTTCGTGGATCTTGGGACCATGAGAGATGTGTTGTTTGCTTGTAGGGATGTTCGCGTGCTCGATAGGTTCAGGGCGTGACATTGGATGTTAGTACTTCCAAGGAGAAGACAAAAATGAACAAAATGCCACATGATCTAATTAGAGATCCAAGAAAGTAGAGAGCCAAGTTATGGACTCTCAAGTAGATGATACAAAGAGCCGTTGGAACGATTCGACACCTAGTACTAGGGAAGCTGATGATAGCCGTGTCGAATATTCAAAGGGTACCTGGATCAGTTCATCGTTGTCTTCATAGATGATGATGTTTGGATTTACTCGGGTAGCCATGAGGAACATGAATGGAAATTAAGAATTCCCTACGAACATTAAGAGAACACTCACTGTATGCTAAGCGCAATGAGCATGAGTTTTGACTCAGCAAGATAACCTTTCGTGATGAGACAGCTTTCAAAAAATGGAAATCCCTGTGGAACTTTCTCTGATTGAGACAAATGATGAGCTGACTAAAATCGATGTGAGCTATCGGGATTTGAAGTTTTCTAAGTTTGGAGAATTATTATAGATGATTCGTGGGAAGGTTCACTGCGATAGTTACTCCATCGAAGAGACTGACTGAGAAGAAAAACGCGCTTCGGATGAACGAATGAATGCGAGAGAAATTCTAAGGAGCCTAAGTATAGGTTAACAATTGCGTCGATATTGACGAGTTCTGTCACGCCCCGAACCCTGCGAGCTTGTAAACATCCCACCATGCCGTTTATATTACAATAGTCTCCCAAGATCCGTCAGATAATTAATCACAACACCAAAATGGGACAAGGTCACGGAAGCAATTAAACAACTCAATACAAATTCACAATGAGATGACTCAGGACAAAGGGGTATACTTCTCTTATTAATAAAATTCTCATCATAAGTTAATGCAGTCAAGTACCCATAATTCAATTTCTAAATCCTCAAAATCAGGATACAATCCCTAAGGCCACAAAAACATAAAACCATTCATGCTACTTCATCGAGAGCTCATCCTCATCTTGCCTGTATTTCCATCTTCAAGGACCTAAAAAAAAGTTAATCCCCAACAGGGTGAGATATATATATCTCAGCAAGTGAACCCTAAACCTAGACCTAACTGCCAATCCCCCAAACTACACAACCAGCGATAAGCAGAAGTTCAGCCAGACAATATCACATGGCATATAAACTAGCACACATAGGCTTCAGAGCCATCACTATCATTCATCACCTAGGCTCTCAGCCGCAATGTACTTCTCTGGCACTCTAATCAATTGATATCATCGGGGCCACAGGTCAATCGATATCATAAGGACTTTTAGTCCATTGGTACCACAGGGCCACAGGCCAATAGGTACCTCTAGGGCTCATAGCCAATTATCATTTCAGGGGCTCACAATCATTCGATACCACCGGGGCCACAAGCCAATCGGTATCTCTAGGGCACTAAGCCAATTGATATCACCGGGGCTACACGCCAATTGATATCATCAAGGCTCCAAGCCAATGAGATCTCCGGGGCCATAGGTCAATTGATCGCTGGGGGCACTACAGCCCATTCATATGGCATCGGCACTATAGCCGTTTATATAGCATAGATATTATAGCCAAATCACTAGCAGGGGCTTCATAGCCAATTCATATAAAGTCAGGGCTCAATAATCGAACTATATTACCAAGCTCAATAGCCACTTACATTACACAATTGTCACTCAAAGTGAAATACCCATGGCCATGCAAGCATCTGTGTCGTTCAAGTACGCAATTTATCAATTCAAGCATGAAAAATCACAATTTCACCCTAGGCAAGCATGTATGGTTCGGTCCACTTGCATTCCATGCGACTATTAACAATTTGAACACCTTAGGTACACAATTTCATCAATTCACCACCCAAACTCATCTAGTAGTGTACTAACGTTCGAGTAAAGGTTTAAGGGGCGCTTACCTTTGGTCAATAGCAATAAATCCAAACCAATTGATCCTTCCCAATTCGGCAAGTCCACAGTCAACAAGGATCACATGCCGTCCTAGGAAATTTTATCAATTCTAGATCAAAACTCAATTGAATTTCACTTCTATCAAATCAATTCCTCAATAACTAATCAAGTGACAACCTAAGGTGCCTTATCGATCAATCAAAGACTTGACAATACCTCCACAAGCCCTCAAACCATTCGGTACAAATAGAAATTACATAGGGCTGATTATAACTTTGAGTTTCACCCACAATCTAGCCCTTAAATCACCTATAATTTCCAATTCACTTCATATATTTCCAAATAACATCTCATACAATGTCTTATGTAATTTCACAGACCATTTTGAAGCCAAAATGCCCCTTAAATAATCCCCCACAGATTCGATCAAAATAGGGCATCAATGGAGTAAACTGGTTTTGGTTTAATCCGTACAAATCAGTCAATAACTCAATCCTAGGTTCCAATTCCTCGCGAAATTAACTTGCTAAAACCTTAATCCATATGTTAAGGGAGCTCACTGAGAGTTTTGGAGCGAAACAATAGCACAAAGCCTTCGAACATCCTAATTTCCTCCACGGTCCTTTAACGGGCAGAATCGGTCCATGAAAGATCAAAGGGGGTTTCATCCATTAAAACCCATCTTAACTCCCATAAATCCTCTATCTCAACTTTTTAAACTCTTATACTATGAGTTTAGAGTGACTCACCGAAAATTTGGAGCCATTTGAAGTCCAGAAGCTCCAAAAAACGGAATCTCTTCAAATCGGGTCAGATTCTGACCTTTGCCTACTCAAACTGACCGATGGGACAATCGGTTGGGCCAAATTAAGCTTATAATACCTTGTTGGAACGGCAAGAAGATAAGCTTTGAGATGGCGGTAGGTTTATCTCAATTCGATATCGGATGAAAAAGTTATAACCGGAACAATAAAATCATTTTTGTCTATCCGCGGGAGTCCTTCTTGGCCGAGTGGGAAAAAAGAAGAAGAAGAAGGAAAAGGGAGGGGGAGGGGGTGCACGACTGAAGAAGAAGGAAAATGAAGCTCTCCTCAATTAATTGAGATATTAATGTGACAAGATTGATTTTATGGGGTATTTAATGCTTGGGTGCTTCTATGGTTGACACTTAGCAAAGTTTCTAGAAGATCTTGACTTCCTTTGACCTCAACCATACACAATTTCGGCAGTCACAAAGAGGGTCCAAAATGACCATTTCGTCCTTCTATTTTTCTCAAAGCAAGGGCAAATGATTAAGGGGCAAAATGGTTATTTTGCACTTTCTGTCCGAAACTTCACTTTTCCAATATAAATTACCTTCGATGAGGCGACGTCAAATTCAATTCAAATTTTGGAATTCCTCAATGTCCAATACCCAAATCTTGAGGTTCAATTTCATGTCGAACTCTCGTCGACTGTAATTTCAATTTATCTCAAACTAACGAGCGACTCTTGCAGACTGTCACGCCCCGAACCTGGCGAGTGCGCGAACATCCCGCCCGGCCGTTCCTTTTCGATTAACTCTAGGATCCAACGGCCAATAATTTGAGCACTGATAGAATTACACATGCGGAAGCGATGCCATCTCCATTCACATAGATACAACCACATACGATGACTTAGGACAAATACATCAAATTACCTTAGCCAATTACTAAAAGATTAACTCCTAATTCAAACTTTAGAGTACTATCTCAATATCAACAATTGGCAATTCATTTATAAATACAACTGGTCAACTATTTTTTCAAATACCACTCCTTGGCAAGCCCATGCTACCTTCGCCTAGAAACCTGAAAAATGAAGCCCACACTAGGGTGAGATATAAATCTCAGTAAGGTGGATCCTAACCCTAGGTTAGGCCGACTGTCTACTTAGGCAGTCATCTACCCCTCAATACTTCCAACTCATAAACTTGCAGGCGTATCAAGTATTATTAATAAAATAATAGCATGCAGATGACAGGCATGCAATGATGACCTTATGTCAAACTCAGATGCATGCGCACACTCGGCCTGTCACTTCACCATATCCACCAACCTCCGCCTGCCTCAATCTCTAGCCCGCGATTAATCGCATCAGGCTCGGTCCGCGTAAACGCATCAGACCGTCATCGGTAACTCGCGTAAACGCATCAGGTTCCGATGGACCTCAGGCAAATCTCATTATCTCTTACCTCCGTCCCGCAAATAATCCGCATCAGGACCGTGGCTATCTCAATCTCGCGATCTCGTCGCATCAGGGCGCCACATCACCATAACTTCACCCAACGATCCTGTCGCATCAGGGTATCACCTCCCGCCCCGCGTCTCATACGCCTTAGGGCCTCTCTGTCCAGCGAATAATTCGCATTAGGACCGTAACTTCAATCCCGCGATCTTGTCGCATCAGGGCGCCACACATCATCAACTCCACCCCGCGATCTCGTCGTATCAAGGTATACATCTCTTGCCTCACGTCTCATAGGACTTAGGGCCACTCTGTCCCGTGAATAATTCGCATCAGGACCGTGGCTATCTCAACCCGGAACTTCGTTCCATCAGGGCGCCACTTAACCATACTTCACCCCGCGATCCTACCGCATCAAGGTATCAACTCCTGCCCTGCGTCTCATAAGCCTCAAGGCCTCGCCATGTTATACTCATGCCATGATTTTCTATTTAATTCACCGATAAGACACTTGTGCAACTCACGCACAATTTCACTATTCATGGCATACAAAATAATCAATGATATGCATTCATGGCGAACAATTCAAATATATACAATATCATACATAGCCCTCCTATCATTATTTAGGACATACCAATAGTTATTCTTTGGAAAAATCTCCATAATTTAATCCGATCAAACTTCGACTCACCTAATTGAATCAAATCTTCCTAGCATAAGGTTATGAATTCCCTTACTTTTGATTTATCAACACAATTTACTCCTCTTGAGTCCTCTAGGTTTCGGCCCCCAATGTTCAAGACCGGACTTGTTGCGCAACCTAATAAAATCCAATCAATTCATTAATTCCCAAGTCCAATTTAACCATCCATGCATCCTAATCCTCCATAGCACAATCCTCAACATCTTAACATGTTCTAATCACCAATTTGAGGCTCGAATCATCCATCATCAGCCCCCTCACAGATTCGATTTGCTCAAAACCAAACATAGTTCGGTTCTGTGTAAATCGAATGTGTCCATACCTAATTCTCCTTCAAATTCATCATTTAACCCTCATCCTACCTTTTAACATATCTATCTAAGGGTTTAGGGGTCTCACCGAAGATTTGAAGTCGATTGATCGTCGGAAACTCGTCGAACCTCGCCGAACTCCTCAAGTCAGTTTGCTTGACAGATTCTGGGCAAGGTTCACAAGGCCGGTTCGTGATCAAAACCTTATCAAATTAAGCCGCAATTTTTACCACAGAATCATACACATCTCAGCTAGATCTCCACAAAATTTGAGTCCTAAATTCCAAGATTTCGTCCATCAAAGAGCTGAGAACCGGACCTACTTCAGTTTGAGTCCTAATCCGTCGGCTCTCGGGAGAATCTCTGCTCGGGACTCCTCAGTGCTCCAAATGCCATGATTCCACTTCAAGGAGGTCGGCAAGACATGGGGCTAGGTTGGTGTAATTGGCCGGCGGTTGGATGGTGGCCGGAAGTGATCGTCGTGGCCGACGAAGGGGAGTCTAAAATCTGGTTGGGCGGCGACAGAACTGCAAGAGGAAGAAGAAGTGTTCGGCTGCTGAGGGGGGTGTTATCGTCGAAAATGGAGTGAGGAGAGAGATAATTTTGTTATATCCAATTTTTTGGTCAAAGGGTTGATTATTAGGTGAGCCAAAAGTTGATATGACCATACTCCTCCATCTCTTCACACTTGGCATTAGTCTTTTCCAATGAGATCCAATGGTTCTCCTTTGCTCTTCTTTTTTCGGCAGCCATGGGAGGGTGTAATATCCAATTTGCCCTTCTTCCTTTACAAGGGCAAAGTCCTAAGCTTGAGAGGCAAAATGGTCATTTTACCCCCGACGTCCGGAACGTCGTTTTTTTCGTTTCAGAATCCTTCGATAGGGCGACGGCCAATCCAATTAACGTTGGAATTCTTGATTTTCCATTTTCAATCTTTCAAGACTCGTTTTTGATAGTTTTTTCTATTAGACGTGGTTCCAGCCTATCTCGAAACGACGGACGGCTTTTGCAGACATTAGCGTATCGACCCCGTGATTCATATCAATTTAGAGCTCATCAATTCGTGGCGGCTTTGATTGTCATGTAATTATGAGGGTCTATCGCTAGTTCCCTCGACAATCCTTATGGCCAAAGCGCCGTTTCCTATCCGAGTTCCCTAGGTCCACGTACCTTATCTCGAGTTAGCCTTTCCCTTTTGGTCAGTTTACTCGAATTGATTAGATTCGAGCGGAATACGACTGAAATACATCTCCAAATATACACTTCTCATCAATGAGTCTGAAATTGACTGGAAATCAAAATGTCATAACTCTTCCCCCCTTAAAAAAATTTCATCCTCGAAATTTGCAACTTTCCAACTCATCCAATCCTTTGGGGTATCGGCGCCTCGTCGCACCCTCACTCTTCTGGATAATCCTTTCCATGGCTTGACGATCTTGCTCGTCCTTTCCAACCCAACTATCTTTCCTCTGGGACTTGTCTCCTTCAGTTCTCAATCTAATGGGTTTCTCTCAATTCTCTTTTGGTATTCATGTCATTTGCCAGCAGCTCTTCCTCGAGCGTTCACCTTATCTCTTTCATTTGTCCATAACCTTTTTATCAAGCCCTCATCAGAATGCACTCTTATTGTCCATACCCTTTAGCGTATTACTCATTTTAAGCTTCCTTTCTCACTAACAGAGATTCAAGGGCTTTATCAATTTGTCCACCATTAATCAAATCGAGTTATAGCCCCTTACTCTATATACATTCACATGGTTACTTCCGTAGCTATCCATTTTCGACTCCATCCGAAATTTCCCTTGAATCAAAGTGGTCCTTTAATCTTCATGGTCATGTTCTTCTCTTTTATTGACATGTCTAGTGCTCGGCCATACAATAGAATAATTTCCCCCTCCGATCCTTATCACCGATAGTATATATATATCTTGGCACATCTCCGTGCCATTCTAGAAAACACCATCATTCCCCCCTTTTAAATTTCAATGAGGTCATCTCCTTCAGTATTGGACTCGAATTTCCGTCCCTGGATCTCTAGGGTTCCATCCATTTCTATAATCCGTCCAGTATCAATGTTTAATCATGGTACATCTCAATCTCCTTCCGGCCCTTGGCCTAGATGTTTCCATTAGCCATCACACTAGTCCATTAGCGAACTTCCCATTTAGAAGTTGAATTTCTTATTTCTTGAGGGAAGATCTGTCCCTCCATCACCGATTATACAAGGCTCAATTTCCAACCGTAGGCATCTGCTAAATAATTCACCCTTCCTTAACGATATGAATATCGCTATTACAATACTTGGGTGATTTCTTCGTTCTACATGCGTCGCCTTCAATTCCCTTTAGGCAGTCCATGCTTTTAATCTTTTATAGTTCACATAACTTCAAGGTCCTTTCTTTATCCATGCAACGCTCTCATACCCACAAGCACTTCTATATATCTGTGTTACCTCTTGTTCAATTCCCCTCGAGAAACTGCTACTTTATGCTCTGGTGGTAGGTATAGCCTTGAAACATTCTTTCACTCGAATAACATTTTCTAGCTTCATCGCGAGAACACTCGTAACCCATTCCAATCACGCCCTAAGCATTCCAACTCTTATGGCCTTATCATCACAACGCACAAGCAACATCCATTTCAAATCGCCTTATTATATCTTCAATTTCATTCTGCGTCGTGCCACTACAACCTTCATAAGCTTTCCAGTTTTCGACACGATATGTCATTAACCGCATAGCCATCAACTTAACTCAAGTCCTCGAAAACTTCTTTCATGTTCATTCACCCATTCAGGTCACATCTCATCCTTAATCTATTTTACCATTGGAACATCTCTTGTGGGAAATCTTCAACGGTTCGTCTATTGCAATTCATCAATCCCAAGAAGCTTGGACTTTCCACAACTCACGTCGACCCTAGTCGATCCATCATTCGTCCCCATCCTCACAGGCTCCACATGAATTTCATTTCTCCTAAATCTCACAACAAAGGACTCTTTCCTCATCAGGCCCATAACTTGCGCCCTTCACATTTAACATGTAATAGACATTTCCTTATAGCTCATATGACACTTTCAAAAGCTGTTTATGTTTCTCGTGGATCCTCACATAAGTTCAATCATCGCCTCTCGAGATGGTAACGACCAACTTAATCATTCCTTCGGCACTTAGTTCGGTGATTATCAACTTCCTTCCGCCAGATGTCGAATCTTCCAAACTAGTTCTCGCACTTCTCACTTGAGAGCTTAGACCTTGGCTCTCTGTCGTTATGGGTCTCTTCTAGGACCGCACAGTATTTTTTTTACTCTTGTCACTCTTTTCACGAGAAGCATTAGTGCTTCAGCCTTTGAGTTCCATACTCACTAAGGCAACCTTATCCCAATTCCTTTCGTTCCACTAAACGTCAACATCATCCTGGAATTCAACATTGTCCAAAAGACTGTCTCTCCGACTTCACTTCTAGTAGTCATTCAAGTTCTGCATCCTCTTTCTCGGTACAGATGCTTAATCATGATACTAAGACAATTTAGAGTTTTTCTTCCTTTTACAATGGAGTCTCTTATCATAAGGAAGAAACTACATAATTTCATGACATTTTCTCACTTCAACTTTACCTTGTCCTTCTCATCCCATAGAACGACAACCTTAGAGTCTGTGCCAACGGCGATACCTTTACTCTAGGATTTAAATTTCACCTTGTCTAACACTCTTCTTTTAGTGACTTGGTCTCCACAAGTGACAAAATTCCAAGGAGTTGGGGTTCCTCCTCGGTCTCACAAATTCCCGTGTAGAATACTCAATTCAACGATCTCGAGTCACTTTGTAATTGTACTCTAAGCTCTCTTTTCGCTTACCCAACCATTCATTAAAATTACAAACAATCAGGACTATCAAGTCTATTAACTTTTCTTTCTCTCAACGACCACCTCAAGGTCCAATCGCTCCTTAAGGACGACACCCTACTCTTTAGGGGCGGTAACACACAATACCACTTCTAGTGGTCTCGATTCATCCTTAATCGATCCCATTTCGATTGATAGGGTTCAACAGACTAACACGTCAGTCTCTTTTATATTCCTCATATCAACAAGAAATGCATCACCATAAGCCTTACACCAAGGTAACGACCATTCCTTAAAGGCACATTCTATGTTTCATAATGAACATTTCTTTACTCGTATTTCATGAGCATGAGTTTCTCTTATTCACATGCCTTCCGATCATTCACTTCTCTTATTCGATCTCATTAACATTCCTCAGAGTCAAGAATAACCACTAGCCACAAGGCTTTCACGTTCCAATTCATTCAGGGATCTACTTGTCTTATTCAAGGGTCCTCGACCACCTTTAATACACTTAGGGAACCTTCAGAACTCTGTCTTAAATCATTCGACCTTCCTCAGGTCCTTACAAGATTATTAGGATCCAACAACTTTTGCTCTCAAGCAATCCCAGGAGGATACTTCCATTGAACATCTCAACAAAGGTGATCCAGACATATACCATGCCTTCAAGGAAAACTCTTCCCTTGGTGACACTTCATCAATCCTCAACAGTCTCTTAAGTCTAATAACTACCAGGGTCACCTTCTTTCTTTAGTGCACCCAAAATCTCTAAGGTTTTCTCACGAAACCCTCAATTTATGAGAAGGCGGTTTCAAATTCCATCCCTTCATCAAACTCAGTCAATCTCAACTGTATACATAGCTTCATAAGCTTTTCAAAACTCTTATGGTTTCCTATCCACGTTTTCACTTTGGAAATGAATAGTCTCAGAGTTACCTTTCTCGTGACTTCTATCACTTAATTCCTTAGCACAAGCATTTATCACCACAGTGACTTGGAGAATCATGGCAACTCCTCCTCGAGCTTGCTTAACTAACAAATTTCCTCATTTCCATTTGAAGTTGCTAGGATCCATTCAGCTCTTGGGTTTCGTACGATTAACAGATCGAGCCATATTTTACTTTGATACTCATACTTCAATTGCTCATCTTTACTCAATTCTCATGATCCTTCTTAGTTCTTGGATTTTCCCCTATGTTACATACTCGAGCCCAATGCTCTTCTACGACCATACTGTCATCGTTCAACGTCTTTTGGTTCTCATGTCTCCTGGACCACTATGATTTCCCCCTAGGAATCAAAGATTTAAGTCATCTACTCAAATTCGGCAGTCTCAAGCTGCTCCTCTCATTATCTTTTACCATCAACCATCTAGTGGTTCCCAAACAACTCTCTAATGATAAATAGGAAATTCTCAACTTTTTGCCAAATATTTAAGGATCTCAAATCATTTTTGATCTGCAATCATTCATCAAACCAGCCTTAACGAGGCAACTTCTCCACTAACAGCCATTACTAGGCTAGCCTCAACTAGGCAACTATCAAACAAGCACCCAAGACAGCAATTCACCCAGTCAATAACTCATTCTTTAAGCTCAGAGGCATCCGCCACTCTAGCATAATCACAACAGACTATCTTATTCTCAGCATGCCTCAGTTCAACGGGCATAAACCCCATAGGTTGTCTAATCTCTCAGTTAGACCTTAGCCAAACTAATCACATGGTGCCAGTCATAGAACACGCCTAACAGGCCCATCAAAACATCACTTTTCTTTTTAATAAGGGCATCCACTGTCAAGCACGAAACTTTTAACCATGCCACTCATAGGCGTCATTACATATGTCATGCCACTTTCGATCATTCTTGATGAGGATCAATCCCGTGCTATACATCTCTTATCCATAATTAGACTCGACCTGATACCTAGATTTTCTCTTTCAAGTTACGACTTGGGTCATCCTTACCTCTTACCATCTTAGAAGCTTGCCAGGAGACGCTCCTTGTCCGGACCTCTCTGTCCCAGCGATCACTCCCCGCCCTCATTAGACCTGGCCGTTGCAGGTTGTCCCAAGTCATACATCTACGGAGAACGTCTCGTTCCACATGTCTCACACCATGTTTCATTACAGTTTATAGGTATCCTATCAACTTGTCTCGTACCAAGCAACAGTTTATTAAGTCCAACAACGATAAGCTCATGCATGCACCCTCATCAACTTGCATTTCATAACCACAAACACGTACACAGCGTGACTGTCCTCACCACTTGTCATGTTAAAATCGCCTTCAGATCAATTCCTATCCATTGAAGAGTTCTAATTCCACCGATCAATTGCCTATATTCAACCATATACCTCAAGTGGAGTCGCTAACTATATCAAATCCCTAAGCATTCGATCACAACTGGCATTTAATTCAATATACCTTGTATACACCTCACCTTATTTCATCCAAGGCTGACAATAGCAATTAATAGCTAAACCATCAAGATATCATGCAATTCAAGCCTGAATCTACTAACATCAGTCGCCTCTTTATAACTCGTAATCCTTAAGTTGGGTCATTGACAAATCAAGATCACAATCATACACTTCAATTGATCATTCATTCATAATTTATTCTCTAGCAATCTCAAATCCAGGCTTATGACTCCTCAATTTCTATTCACTTCCTTGTGAGTCTTATTCATAAATCACTAAAGATCATCCCTTAAATCGGCACTAAGACCATTAGAATACTACACAAATTCAAACCTATAGTCTTCAAAATTCAGTAATCCATGCTTATCCCTCAAGGTCTCACTACCTAATTGTCCTCAAGTCATCGCTCTTTATCACTCCAAGTCTCAATCACATTGGATCGAGCTGACCTTGCTCTGATACCAAATCGAACGGGGATGTCAAGCCCCAAACCCGGCGAGCGCTCGAACATCCCGCCCAGTCATTCCTTTTCGATTAACTCTAGGATTCAACGGCCAATAATTTGAGCACTGACAGAAATACACATGCGGAAGCGATGCCATCTCCATTCACATAGATGCAACCACATACGATGACTTAGGACAAATACATCAAATTACCTTAGCCAATTACTAAAAGATCAACTCCTAATTCAAACTTTGGAGTACAATCTCAAGATCCACAATTGACAATTCATTTATAAATACAATTGGTCAACTATCTCTTCAAATCCACTCCTTGGCAAGCCCGTGCTACCTTCGCCTGGAAACATGAAAAATGAAGCCCCTACTAGGGTGAGACAGTAAGATGGGTCCTAACCCTAGGTTAGGCCGACCGTCCACTCAGGCAATCATCTACCCCTCAATACTTCCAACTCATAAACTCGCAGGTATTTCAAGTATTATCAATAAAACAATAGCATGTAGATGGCAAGCATGCAATAATGACCTTATGTAAAACTCAGACACATGCGTGCACTCGGCCTGTCACTTCACCATATCTACCAACCTTCGCCTGCCTCAATCTCTAGCCCACGATTAATCGCATCAGGTTCGGTCCGCGTAAACGCATCAGACCGTTATCGATAACCTGCATAAACGCATCAGGTTCCGATGGACCTCAGGCAAATCTCATTATCTCTTACCTCCATCCCGCGAATAGTTCGCATCAGGACCATGGCTATCTTAACCGCGCGATCTCGTTGTATCAGGGCGCCACATCACCATAACTTCACCCCGCGATCCTGTTGCATCAGGGTATCACCTCCCGCCCGGCGTCTCATACGCCTTAGGGCCTCTCTGTCCCGTGAATAATTCGCAAGGACTGTGGCTATTTCAACCCCGCGATCTCGTCGCATCAGGATATATATCTCTTGCCCCGCATCTCATACGCCTCAGGGCCAGTCTGTCCTGCGAATAATTTGCATCAGGACTGTAACTATCTCAACCCCGCGACTTTGTCGTATCAGGGAGCCACTTAACCATACTTCACCCAGCGATCCTGTCGCATCAGGATATCAACTCCCACCCCGCGTTTCATACGCCTCAGGGCCTCGCCATGTTATACTCATGCCATGATTTTCCATTCAATTCACCGATAAGCCACTTGTGCAACTCACGCACAATTAGACTATTCATGGCATGCAAAACAATCAATGATACGCATTCATGGTGAACAATTCAAATATATACAATATCATACATAGCCCTCATATCATTATTTAGGGCATACCAATAGTTATCCTTTGAAAAAATCTTCATAATTTAATCCAATCAAACTTCGACTCACCCAATTAAATCCAATCTTCCTAGCATAAGGTTAGGAATTTCCTTACCTTTGATTTGCCAACACAATTTCCTCCTCTTGAGCCCTCTAGGTTTCGGCTCCCAATGTCCAAGATCAGACTTGTCGCGCAACCTAATAAAATCCAATCAATTCATTAATTCCCATGTCCAATTTAACCATCCATGCATTCTAATCCTTCGTAGCACAAACCTCAACATCTTAACATGTTCTGGTCACCAATTTGAGGCTCGAATCATCCATCATCAGCCCCCTCACAGATTCGGTTTGTACAAAACCGAACCGGGCTATGTTCGGTTCTGTGTAAACCGAATGTGTCCATGCCTAATTCTCCTCCAAATACATCATTTAACCCTCAACCTACCTTTTAACGTGTCTATCTAAGGGTTTGGGGGTCTCACCAAAGATTTGAAGCCGATTGGTCGTCGGAAACTCGTCGAACCTCGCCGGACTCCTCAAGTCAGTTTGCTTGGCAGATTCTGGGCAAGGTTCACAAGGCTGGTTCGTGGTCAAAACCTTATTAAATTAAGCCTCAATTTTTACCACAGAATCATACACATCTCAGCTAGATCTCCATAAAATTTGAGTCCTAAATTCCAAGATTTCGTCCATCAAAAGGGCTGAGAACTGGACCTACCTCAGTTTGGGTCCTAATCCGTCGGCTCTTGGGAGAATCTCTCCTCGGGACTCCTCGGTGCTCCAAGTGCCGTGATTCCACTTCAAGGAGGTCGGCAAGACATGGGGCTAGGTTGGTGTGGTCGACCGGCGACTGGATGGTGGCCGAAAGTGGCCGTCGTGGCCGGCGAAGGGGAGCCCAGAATCTGGTCGGGCGGCGACAAAACAACAAGAGGAAGAAGAAGTGTTCGGTGGTTGAAGGGGGTGTTGTGGCCGAAAATGTAGTGAGGAGAGAGATAATTTTGTTATCTCCAATTGCTTGGTCAAAGGGTTGATTGTTAGGTGAGCCAAAAGTTGATATGACCATACTCCTCCATCTCTTGACACTTGGCATTAGTCTTTTCCAATGAGATCCAATGGCTCTCCTTTGCTCTTCTTTTTTCGGCAGCCATGGGAGGGTGTAATGTCCAATTTTCCCTTCTTCCTTTGTAAGGGCAAAATCCTAAGCTTGAGGGGCAAAACGGTCATTTTACCCCCGACATTCGGAACGTTGTTTTTCTCGTTTCAGAATCCTTCGATAGGTCGGCGGCCAATCCAATTAACGTTGGAATTCTTGATTTTCCATTTTCAATCTTTCAAGACTCGTTTCTGACAGTTTTCTCTATCAGACATGGTTTCAGTCTATCCCGAACCGACGGGCGGCTTTTGCAAATATTACGCGTATCGACTCCGTGATTCATATCACGTTTAGGTCTCGTCAATTCGTGGCGGCTTTGGTTGTCATGTAATTATGAGGGTCTATCGCTATTTTCCTCGATAATTCTTATGGCCAAAGCGCCATTTCTTATCCGAGTTCCCTAGATCCACGTATCTCGTCTCGTGTTAGCCTTTCCCTTTTGGTCAGTCTACTCGAATTGATCAGATTCGAGCGAAATACGACTGAAATACATCTCCAGATATACATTTCTCATCAATGAGTTTGAAATTGATTGGAAATCAGAATGTCACACAGACGCTAGCTATTGACACTTGATTTATTATTATTATTTTTTCAGTTTATATTCGAAAAATCATAAAAAATTTATAAAAAGCCAAAAAAATTACAAAATAAACTTTGGTGGCCTTGGCCAAGTTCAAGGAACTATTTTTGACCAAAAAAATAATTTTTCATATTTTTCACATTTTTAGTATTTTTAAAAAATAGAAAAATACTCGAAAAATTAAAAAAAATAGCATTTGACGTCACAAAAATATAGAAAAATAGTAATATTTTTCTTTTAATTCCCTTGTATTTTTGACCTCATAAAAAGTCCAAATTCGAGTTCAATTTTATGTGTTCCTTTGTTACATATATGATTGAATTTGGTAAAAAAATGTCAATTGAGTTTTTTAATTTGTAATTTCGGCATTTTCAGGGTCTTGACATTCAATCTAATTGTCCTTCATTACAATTTAGCCCAATTATTTGCACAAATTTGTCAATTGCATGATTTGGGCAAAATTGCATACTTTATTGCAATTTAGTCATTGAATTTGGGTATAATTGAAATTACTTTCAATTCAAGGGCTACCTTTACAAATTGAAGGCACTATACAATGTATTTCACCATCCTGAATCGATTGGTATAGGTGGTTTGGTCAATTTGACTGTTTGAGCATTCAATTTCACAATTTTTTGAATTGCAATTAAGGACAAATTTGGGGCTTTATAGAAATTGACATGAACTTTTGGATAAAATCGCATTTTTAGATAATATTCATGCCATAAGTTTGATTCTGAGGCTTAATTGCGAAAATTCCCAATCGATTTTGATTAATTTTGAAAATTGCAAGTTGGAATCGGTTTGGACCGGTCAAACCGGTCGAACCTGTCCACTATAGTGTCATCTTCAACTTCAGGTTTCCCATGCCAAATGAAGAGGGAGGTGAGCTTTGATCGGGAAATTGGCCTTCCAATTAACCATAATCGATAAAATTGATCGAGGGGTTTTGATCCTCAAGGTATTCTTCGACGATCGAGACTGGTCCGATGGTCTGGGTCCACCAGAACAGCGCCGGCGATGGCCATGTAAGCGTCAGCCATTTTCAGTGCAAATGCATGATCGAATACACACCAAATTCACGATCACACCGGAGGGCCCAACTGAGTTACCATTATGCTCCCGTCAATCACACGTGATTACACGTGCGAAGGTCACTGACCCATCCCCTCCCGAACGACAAATTTTTTTTAGAGGGAATATAACAAGAACAAACACATTTTTGAAGAAAAAGGTCGTTCATTCAGTTTCTGGAGATTAACATAATCAAGAGGAAGAGAGAAAGAGAGAGAGAGAGAACTCGCTCGCCAATCCCCATTGTCGATAGCTCGAGCTTGAACTGGTATGGCGCTGGTCAGGCCATTCTAGGCTAGGCCGAAACCAAAGTCCGCTATTGGGAGTTCACTCGAGCACATAGGAAGCAATCGCGACCAGCGGCACTGCTTGAAACGCCGAAAAATAATGAGTCAACCTTCGAGCTCCATCTTTGACCTTCAATGGCGAATCTTTGTTTCGGTTTCAATCTTCATAATTGATGTGTGCGAAATACCTCTAAGACATCACTAAGCACCTCTATGTGTTTTGATTGCATTGAAATCGAGTCAAACCTCGCTTTCGAACCCTGTTGCCATCGCTGATTTAGTCGAAACTCGTCTAGGTTATCCTAGACCTAACCAGGTCAATCTGATCTGCAAGTAAGTATTCTGAATTTCATTCGAAACTTATCTGTGAAGGAATTGGCGTGACACGCCCTAAATTGCATGATTGAACTACCATGTCTTTATACAGTGCTAGCTTCGTTGTTCTTGATTCTGCTTACGAAATTGCGTGATTCTCCGATATATTGTAGGCGAGATGTAGACGAGTTGACTGGTATAAGATTCGAGTTGATTGGTCAAGGTTTTGCCGTTGATTAACAGCGGGAAAACCTCGGCCTTCCATTCTGTGATATAAGTCGAGAGGTTGAAGACGATGACGTGGCAGGTTAGCGGGTCAACGTTCTTAGGTGGCAGCATATGATTGGTCCACGTGGATGTCGAGCTGGCTGGGTTGTTAATCTTTTAAGCCAAGTCAGTTTAGATCGAATGGTCTAGATTAATCGAGTCTAATTTTTAATGACCGTCCGATTAGTAATTAAGAATATCCGAAAATAGTTTTATAATCGGAAATTTAATACAAATTGAAACAGTGCATTTTAGGTAAAGGGTCGAGCGGCGTCATTTAGGTTAGTGAAGATGGACGGTCTAGATCGAATCTTGGCTTTTAATCGTGTTCGTAGATATAAGTAATCAGATCTGACGGTCGAGGAGTAGAAGGCTTTTGATATGAGCCGTAAGTTCCAGTTAGCTGATCCTGAGGCTGTGAAATAGCCACTTGGTTCAATAGGAATTGTAGGATTAAATCTGAATAGAACGAAAAAATAAAAATGCGATACGACGTCGTTTTGAGACAGAGGTCTTGCGGGTTCGGGTCTGGGCCGGGTATTCGACCCAGTCCGAATCATTTTTATTAATAAAAAATTTAGAAAATTATTTTTAAATAAAAAAATCAAAAAAATCCTGAAAAATTCTAAAAAATGTTAGAAAATTCTAGAAAATCCGACCCACTCGTTGTGTACTACCTACCATTATAAATCATCCTCAACCTCGAGCATATGCTTCTATATATCGTAAATCAGTTGAAGGAGAGCCTTACTGAAGATTGGAGTGAAATGAGTTTGGAAATTCCACTTAGAGCTCTCGGATTCAAAACTGACTAGCCCGACTTTTATTCTTTTAAACGGATCTACGAAACAAACGGCTGGGTGGATTTGGACTCATAATACCGTGTTGGAACGACAAGACAATAAGCTTTCTAATGGTAGGTAGTACACCTTAATCCGATGACGGAAGAAGAAGTTATGGCCAAAACAGTGGCCGGCAACGAGATTGGGCAGTGTTCTGGGGAGAGAGAAAAGAGAGGAAAATGAGAGAAAGGTGAGGGGGAGAGGGTTTGGCCAAGCAAAATGAGGGAGAGAGAGAGAGTGAGAGGCTTCCTTCAATCTTCTAATTGGTCAAAAGCTTAGAATGGTAGGTTAAAAGTTGGACATTTAATGCCAATTGAGCATCCATTGACACTTGTCTTCATGTCAATCAAGTCTTCATCCAAGGGTTGTTATTTTTCCTAATTTTCGGTAGCCTTGTGGTATGGTCAATGACCAAAATGCCCTTACTCCATTTATTAAGGCAATGTTAAGGCTTGAGGGGCAAAATGGTAATTTCACCCTTGACGTCCGGAACGTCATTTTTCCAATTCAATTTACCTTTGATGAGGCGACGTCTAATTCGATTAGAACGTTGGAATCTTTATTTGCCATTTTTCAATTTTGAGATTCCATTTTATATCTCAAGCCTCAATGGGTCGAAAATTTGGAATGTCACAACTATTCCCCCTTAAAGAAATTTCGTCATCGAAATTTGCAGCCTTCTAACCTTCCAGTTTTTTGGGGTATTGGCGTCTCATCGCATCCTCATTCTTCTGAATAATTCCTTTCATGACTTGACGATCTTACTTGTCATTTTCGACCAAAGCCATCTTTCTCTAGGACTTGTCTCCTTCAGTCCTCAATCTGTATTTGCTTCTCTCCATTCTCTTTCGATATTCATAACATCTGTCAGTAATTTATCCTCGAGCGTTCACCTTATCTCTTCCATTTGTCCATCACTATTATTACTAAACCCTCGCCAAAATGCACTATTTAATGTCCATACCATTCGGCGTATCAATCCTTTCAAGGGCATGTCTTTTTCTTGTCGGCACGTTTAATACTTAACCTCATGTTCGACTAACCAAATTTTCAGTCCATTCCTTCGATAATATCGATGCAAGTCTAGCACACCTTTGTGCCATCCCAAGGGACATCATAATTCTCCCTTTGAATTTCTGATGAAGTCATTTCTTTAAGTTCCTTTTCAATATTGGACTTGTACTTTCGTCCATGGGACTTTAAGGTTTCAACCCTCAACTTTGAGGTTTCGTTCCCAGGTATCCGAAAATCTGGATTTTCTCCCTGTTCTATCCATTTCCATAACCCCTTAAATGTCAGGGTCTGTTCATCGCAGCATCCCAATTCTTTTCTGACTTCAAGCTTGATGCTTCAGGTAGTTATCAAACTAGTCAATTGGCAACCTTTCAATTTATAAGTTGAATCTTTTATTTCCTTGGGCAAAGCCTATCCTTTATCTACCAAATGCACGATGCTCAATTTTCACTTATATGCATTTGCTACTTACATCACCCTTTTCTAGGCGATATAGGATATTTCATCCTTAGTCCCTAAGCAATCTCCTTCACACACGTTGTTCCTCATTCAATTTTTTTTTTCTAGGCAACCACATACCTTAAATTCTTATGGTTTGTGTTAACTTGAAATCTCTCCATGTGAGTCGTGTTTTCCAATTTCATCGCAAGAATATTTGCAAGCTAACTCCAACCATGCATTATACGTTCCAACTCATGTAGCTTTACTATCACGACGTATGCGCATAGTCCAATTCAGTTTGCCTTGCTACACTTCAAATTTCCTTTCGGCGTCACGTCATTATGATTCATTCGACCCATTTTTAATTCCAGATAAGAACACTATTGTCGGCGTAGTCATCAACTTGACTTAAGTTCTCGAAAACTGTTTTCATATTCATTCATCCATGGAATTGCTTTTGTAGAAAATCTTCCCCCGAAACATCCATAACAGTTCACCAATTCCAGGAACTTCCAATTTCCGCAACGCACATCGATCTTAGTCGATTCATCACTTATTCCATTCCTCAAGGGCTCCACAGGGATTTCATTTCCTAGAAATTTCACTACTAAGGAGTCTTACCTCATCAGGCCCACAATTCGTGCTCTTCACAATTAGCAGCACACAACGAGCATTTCCTTAGAGTCCGTAGGATACTCTCGAAAGTTATTCATGTTTCTCATGATCCTTAAATGAGTCTATTCATCGTCTCTATGGACGGTAACAATCAATTCAATTATTCATTGGATACTCAATCTGACTTTTATCAGTTTCTTTCTATTAGGTGTCGAATCTTCAATCTGTTCTTCATACTTTCACTTGAGAGCTCAAACATTGGCCCTCTAATCTCATGAGTTCCCACTTGAACTACACAACATTCTGTTCATTTTTGTCCCTCTTTTCTCAAGAAGCATTAGTGTCTTAACTTCTTGGTTTCACAACCAGCTAATGCGACCTTATCTCAATTTTTTCCATTCAACTGAACCTTGACATCATCCTGGAATTCAACGTTGTTCGCAGGACAGCTTCTCGGACTTGACTTTCAAAAACCATTCAAGCTTGCGTCCTTCTTGTTAGTCCAGACGTTTCATTTTAGCACCAAGACAATTGGCATTTTTTTCTTCCTTCCACACTAGGATCTCTTACCCTACGAAGGAAACCATACACTTCAGTGGCATTCTTTTCCTTTGAATCCACCTTGTCTTTCTTATCTTAGAGGACATCCGTCTTGGAGTCTCGCCCACAGCAGTTCCCTTACTTTCGGATTCTAATGTCACCATATTTAACATTTTGCTTCTAATAGTTCAGCCACCTCAAGTGACAAGTTTCATTCTTCCTCGGTCTCCATAAATTCAAATTTCAGATATTCAATTCGACTTCCTCAAGTCGCCTTGCGATTACAATCTAAGCACCCTTTTTGCTCATTCATCCATTCATTAAAATCGCAAGTAACTAGGACCATCAAGTCCATTCACCTTTCTTTCCATCAATGATCATGTTATGATCCAATCGTCCTTAAGGACAACGTCCTATTCTCTAGGGGTGATAACTCGCAATGCCACTTTTAGTGATTTCGATTCAACCTCAATTAATCTCATAAAATCCACAGGGTCTGACAGACTGACACATCAGTCTCCTTATTATTCCTCACGACAACAAAAGGTTAATCACCATACGCCTTATGTCATAGTAACGGCATTTCCTTACAAGCACATTCTATGTTTCATAAGTGAAGTTCTTTTTTCTCACAATCCATGAACATAAATTCTCTTACTTATTCCTCTTCCGATTATCCACTTCTTTCTTTGATGTCCATTACGGTTCATCAAATTCAGGAATAACAATTAGCAATAAGGCTTTCAATTCCAATCTACTCAGAGGCTTCACGTCTCATTTAAAGGGTCATTGACCACCCTTAATACGCTTAGACAACCTTGAGAATTCTGTCTCATAATGATCAACCTTCCTCAGGTCCTTTCAAAGCTATTAAAGTTCAGGCAATCCTTATTCTCGAGTAACCTTAGAAAGGTACTTTTCATGGAACAATTCAACGAAGACAATCCAGGCAAATATTATGCCTTCAAGGGAAATTCTTCCTTTGGTGACCTTTCATTAATCATCGACAACCTCTTCAGGCTAATAGCTATTAGAGTCACTTTTCTTCCTCAATGAATTCAATACTTCTAAGGGTCTTTTCCAAATTCTCAATCCAAAGAAAGACAGTTTAGGCATTATTTTCTCCATCGAATCTTAGTCAATCTCAGCCTTATGCATCGTTCCACAAGCTTTCCATCAAGCGATTTTCATTTTTTATCGCCTTTCCTATGATATCTACCATTCACTTTGCTAACAAAAGTAACTGCAGTCTTAGTGACTAGGATAACAATGGCAGCTCCTTCTCGAGTCTACATACCCATTTACTTTCTCATTTCCATTCAAAGTTCTCATGACCCTTTGAACTCTTAGGTTTTATACAGTCCACAAGCTCGAGCCAAACGCTTTTCTAGCACTCGTATTCTGGTTACTAATCTTTACTTAATTCTCATGACTCCCTTCAATTCTAGAGTCATCTCATATCTTGCATACTCGAGCCAATGCTCTTCTAGTGACCATTCTCTTGTCGTTCAACCTCATTAGGTCCTTATGGCACTCGAACCAGTACAATTCCCTCTAGGAATTAAAACTTAAGTCATCTACTCAAGTCTAGCAGTCTCAGGCTGCTCATCTCATCATCTATCATCATCAAACAACCATCCAGTGGTCCCTATGCAGCTCTCAACTAATTGCCAATTATCTAAGGATTCCAAATCATCCTTAAGCAGCAACCACATATCAAACCGGCCTCAACTAGATAATTTCTCAATTAATAGTCAACTACTAAGCAATCCTTAGCTTGACAACTATCAAACAAGCACTCAAGGCATCAATTCAACGAGTTAATCAATCATACATTAAGTCTAGAGGCATCTGCCACTCTGTCAGAAACGCGACGGACTATCTCATTCTTAACGGACATCGGTTCAATGGGTATAAACCCATAGGTCGTCTAACCTCTCATTTATACCTTGGCCAAGCCAATCACATGATACCAATCATAAAACATGCCTAACAGGCCCATCACAAACATCACTTTTCTTTTTCAAAGGGCATCTACTGCCAAGCACGAAGCTTTTAAGCATGCCACTCATATGCGCCATTACACGTGCCATGCCACTTTCGATCATTCTTTTCGATGATCAATCATGTGCCACAAATCTCTTAACCATAATTGGACTCAACCTGATACCTAGATTTTCCCTTTCAAGTTATGACTTGGGTCATTCCTACTTCTTGCCATCCTAGAAGCCTGCCAGGAGTCGCTCCTTGTCCAGACCTCTCTGTCCCGGCGATCACTCTCCGCCCTCATCAGTCCTGGCCATTGCAGATTGTCCCAAGTCATACATCTGCGGAGAAAGCCCCGTTCCACATGTCCCATACCATGTTTCATTACAGTTTATAGGTATCTCATCAACTTGTCTCATACCAAGCGATAGTTTATTAAGTCCAACAGCGATAAGTTCGTGCATGCACCCTCATCAACTTTCGTTTCAAAGCCACAAACACATGCACAACATGTTCGTTCTCACCACTTGTCATACCACAATCGTCTCTACATCAAGCCTTATTCATAGAAAACCTCTAGTTCCACAAGGACCATCGCCTCTCACAAATCAATTGTTTATATTCAACCATATACCTCAAATCTAGTTGTTATTCAAGTCAAATCCATATGCATTCGATCATAACTGATCTTTAATCCAAATATTCCTTCCTCGCTTTCCTATATACACCTCATTTCATACCATCCAGGGTCATCAATAGCAATCGATAACTAAACCATCAAGATACAATGCAATTCAAGCCTAAATCGACTAATGCCAATCGTCTTTTTATAACTCATACTCTCTAAGTTGGGTCATTGAAAAACCACAATCACAATCATATAACCCAATCAACCCTTCATTCATAAGCTATTCTCTAGCAACCTCAAATCCAGGCTTATGACTCCCCAATTTCTGTTCACTTTCTTGTGAGCCTTATTCATAAATCACTCAAGATCATCCATTAAATCGGCACTAGGACCATTAGAATACTACACAAGTTCAGGCCTATAGTCCTCAAGATTCAGCAATGCATGCTTATTCCTCAAAGTCTCACTATCTAATTGTCCTTAAGTCATCGCACCTTATCACCCCAAGTCTCAATCACATTGGATCGAGCTGACCTTGCTCTGATACCAAACAAACGGGGATGTCACGTCCCGAACCTGTCAGGCACGCCAAATCCCACCAGGGCCGTCTTGTCTCGGTGGTACCTAGGACCCGTCGGCCAACAATTTATAACTTTTAAATGATACAAACATACAGAAGTGATGAAACTTCTCTATATAATTTAGACTTAAGATGACTCAGGACATATGGTACGTCTTGTTATAAATACCGACTATAGGTTCAAAAGGTACAACTCTAATTTCGAGGTAACATGAAATCTCTAAAGTCACAAAAGTATAAATCCATTTCATATAATTACTTCTTCAAATATCGATCACTGGTAGGCTCAGATTTCCTTCGCCTAGGGGACCTGAAAAAGTTAATCCCACGACGGGATGAGATATAAATCTCAATAAGTTAAACCTAACCCTAAACTAGGTTGTCAGTACCTCCAGACACCTTTGAAAATAAGTATTTTTAAATAAAAGGCCTTGGCATGATAAAAATAAAACTCCATCAACGCATAGCATTTCATAATTCAGAATCGACTCGATTCAGTCGTCAAATTTCACAAATAAAGCTAAACTTTGTGTTATGGCAGGGCTTTCAATAGAAATCTCCACTTGAGACATTCTCAAATTTCTCAAGATCATAACGATGCATTTCCTTAGCATATCTCAATCAAATTCCAATCATCAATATCAGGTTGTCAAGCACCCGCATCATAACGCTTCAAGCCAATTAGGCACTCACTTGATCATATAAGGTATTTCCACCATTCATCACTATCCAAGCTCGCGTCATAACACATCAGGCTATTATAACATGTTTGGCAAGACCCGCGTCATAACGCCTCAGGTCAACATATACATATTGCCAGGACCTACGTAAGAACGCCTCAGGTCGTGTTTCTCAATCGCTCGTGTTTCTCAATCGCTCGTGTAACAACGCATCAGGCTAGGATACTACTTGCGTAATAACGCATCAGGTTAGTCATCCTTACTTGGCCAAGCACAATATCTCACGTAACAACGCATCAGGATAATCCAAACCCTGCGTCATAACGCATTAAGGTACAATTTGCCTTTCATAGACCCGCGTCACAACACTTCAGGTCAAACCTGCATAATAACGCCTCAGGATTTACTCAAGCCCCGCGCTTAACGTATCAAGGCACCACATGCACATGTACTCATAATACAATAACTCACTAGCCAAATAAATTTCAATGCACGATAACAAGGAGGTAACCTCATAGTTCGGCCCCTACATATCAAGTTACTAATTCTCAAATCACGTTCCATGGCCAAGCCTTACAAAGGCGAATCGAGTAATTCAATCAATCACTGGACATTAGCACAAGCAAATCGTGGCCATTTCAAAAAAATTCAAGGCTTGACACAAAATCATGGTTTCACAAATCGCCTCGAGACTCAATCGGTAATTCAACCCGCTCAAAGTATTCAAACCAAATAGGAATCTTCACAAAGCATGTCAAAAGGTTCAACTACCTTCCACGAACAATTTAATATTCCTTAATCCAACCTCGATTCCACAGTTTTCGTACCATGAATCGCTCAAGTTCAACTCATCAGAAACAGGGCAGATTCGGATTTGAGATCCCATAAGTAGATTCGGTTCATAAATCACCACTTTCCTCGAACAATAACGTCCCTTAGTAACCTAACATCCCAATAGAAGGTTAGGATCAACTTACCAAGGAAATTGAGCTAGCAAAAGTCCACAAATACCTCCTCAGAGGTCACGGCCAGAAGTGATCCAAATTGGACAGGTTTGTCCTCTTGAAAATCTAAGCAAGAATCAACCACTAAATCCCATCAATTTCACTCCAAACTTCAACCAATAGCTCCCTAACATATCAAACTAAGATTTCGAGGCATCTTATCACTCAATCCAAGCAAAATTAGTCCTCGAACAGCCCTCAAGTTCATGATTTTTCCCTTGGACAGACCGATCTGGGTTTTTGTCCACAAAACAACAAGAAATCCACCATTAAATCCCATTATAAATCATCCTCAATCTCGAGCATATGCTTCTATATATCATAAATCAGTTGAAGGAGAGCCTTATCGAAGATTGGAGTGAAATGAGTTCATAAATTCCACTTAGAGCTCTCGGATTCAAAATTGACCATCCTGACCTTTGCTCCTTAAAATGGCTCTATGGAACAAATGGCTGGGTGGATTTGGACTCATAATACCTTGTTGGAACGGCAAGACGATAAGCTTTCTAATGATAGGTGACACGCCTTAATTCGATGACGGACGAAGAAGTTATGGCCAAAACAGTGGCCGACGATGGGATTAGGCAATGTTCTGGCGAGATAGAAAAGAGAGGAAATGAGAGAAAGGTGAGGGGGAGAGGGTTTGGCCGAGCAAAATGAGGGAGAGAGAGAGTGAGAGACTTCCTTCAATCTTTTGATTGGTCAAAGGTTTAGAATGGTAGGTTAAAAGTTGGAAATTTTATGCCAATTGAGCATCCACTGACACTTGTCTTCATGTCAATCAAGCCTTCATCCAAGGGCTGTTATTTTTCCTAATTTTCGGTAGCCTTGGGGTATGGTCAATGACCAAAATGCCCTCACTTCATTTATTAAGGTAAGGTTAAGGCTTGAGGGGTAAAATGATAATTTTACCCTTGATGTCCGGAACGTCGTTTTTCCAATTCAATTTACCTTCGATGAGGCGACGTCTAATTCGATTAGAACGTTGGAATCTTTATTTGCCATTTTTCAATTTTGAGATTCCATTTCATATCTCAAGCCTTGATGGGTCGGAAATTCGGAATGTCACAACGAACGAGCGAGCGAGCAAACGATCGAGGTCACGGAGCGAACGAACGAACGAACGAGCAGACAATTGATGCCGTGGAGCGAACGAACAAACGAACGAATGAGTGAATGAACGAATGAACAAGCGAACAATCAAGGCCGCAGAGCGAACGAATGAACAAACGAGACAAAAGGCTATCCAAAACAAAGATTTTGTCTTTCATATTACCTTCTGATTCATTCCGTCTTCATTGACAAGCCTCCATGGAGACACTGCAAGTTTTTTTTTAAGCAGCCGTAGAAGAGCAACAAAGGACGGGGTTTGATACGAAGAATTGATCAACTCCATAGCAAGGAAAAATTATTCGAAAAAATCTTAAATTTATAGTACTTTTGAAAATTCAATTCAAAACTTTTTAATTTTATCAATTCAGTTCTAAATTTTTTTATGTGATTTTATCCAATAATTTACTATAACAAATGGATTTTTAAGTTTCTTCAGACTCTGGGCGGCCATCTCTAAGTCCTACTTAAACAATGGTCTAAGATCAACTGGGTAATGTCAATCGACCCAGTTCAATTTCCATCTTTAAATAATATTTTGTAACAGACCAATGGAAGCAACTGCATTGGTCAGTAGAAAAGGCAAAAAAAATTTATCACGCTCATGGAGTTGCAGAATATGCTCGTGATGAGCATCATTCGTGAGAAATATCATCCCTTCGTAGCAAGTATGCTGGGCCTTGTTTATAGAGATTAAGTCAATGATAATCAGAAGGCTCCTCTTAGCCTCTACTACCGAGCAAGATTAATACCAATGGCAAGGAAAATGATTTCATGCACACAGTCATGGACGAACGAGTGAACAAATGAACGAATGAACGAGCGAGCGAACGAACGAGTGAATGAACGAACGAGTGAGTGAAAGAATGATCGAGGCCTAGGGGCGAACGAACAAATGAATGAGCAAGGCTCATTCGTTCGCTCGATCTTTTTGTTGGAGGCCTAGGGGCGAACGAACAAATGAACGAGCAAGGCTCCTTCGTTCGCTCGATCTTTTGTTGGCTCGCTCGCTCGTTCGTTCGAGCAAGGCTCGACCCTAGACGCAAGTTCTTTCGATTGTTTGCTCGCTCGTTCGTTCGTTCGCTCATTCGTTCGTTCGAGCAAGCCTCGGCCCCAGGCGCAAGTTCTTTCAATGTTCGCTCGCTCGCTCGTTTGTCCATTAAAAAAAAACTGAATAATAAAAAAATAATTAAAAGAAAACAAGAAAAATAAATTTTAAAATAACTAACAAAGAAAACAATAATTTTTTTTTTAAAAATGTGCAATGCTTGCTCGGCAAGCCATAACAAATTTTTTTAAAAAATATGTAGGTCTTGCTCTAGTGCCGAGCAAGGACAATATTTTTTTAAAAAAATAGGTTTTGCCTTCGCTCATTAGTTAGACTACAGAGTGGGGGCAAAAAGAAACTTAAAAAAAGGACTTCATGCCTACTCGACATCCCTGCTGTCGAGCGGGCTATTCAAGACCCACTCGGTAGTAAGATTGCCGAGTCAGGGGCCGCTCGGCACTAAGACTGCCAAGTGGCCCCTAGTTTGGTAAATAAAAAAACACATCTGAAATGGTAAATACTTTTTTTTTACCCCTAGTTTGGAAAAAAGGCCACTAGAGAAGCATGAATTAGATACTCAAGTATAAATTGTCGCTATACTCTATTTTACTCAATTTAATGTTCTAATTTATTGGTAACTTCCGACAACTCTATATATTCGTTTAGGGGAATGTTGACATGGATGCTACTAATAGATATAGAGAAATGTGCCCCGAGTTTGTGAAGATAGAAGTCAAGGGCTCACAAACTATCCAGAAATATGAATTTATCAATAAGATGATCTTAAGCATAAACAAATCTCTCGATGAAATGCCACTTAGAGGTGAGTCTCAGAGAATTTTGACAGGCTTAAGTGAAGACACAAGTCTCGTTGTAAAATGTACGGGCCTCAAGAAGAAAGTGCACGCAAAGGAGGAAAGCGACATAAGAGCTGTTTAGGGAAGAATAAAACAAAAAGAAAAATGCAAGGAGACGGACCTCAAGCTTCTTCGCAAGCGTCTTGTACACCTCAAGTTCTTGAAAGTTTCAATAACCCTCCAGGTTTTTACAGTAATTTACTCAATAGGTTTGAGGCAGCACGAGACTTCAATATGCCTTTCATGATAGCATCACTTAGTAACGGATAATGCACTATTCTATGTGCACTAAATTATATTATTATGTTCATATTTACTAATACTCGAGACATTTCATTGTGGATGTTTAGGCTTATGAGCCTATCTGTGTAGCCCCACCAACTGCCCCTGAACTTAGAAGATGTAGCCCCACCTCAAATTCATCTGTTTCAAAAAGATGCTACGATTTCAGGTGTTTTGGCTGGTTCATGTCCTCCTTTTGACATTGATAGTTGATATGTCTCTTCCTCCTTTTGACATTGATACTTCCAAGTGAATGCCCTGTGCTCCATGAGTTAAGTAGAAGCTCAAAAGACAGAGAATGAGAGTTAACTAGTTGATATTTTCTTCCTTGAGGTCACTAGCATTGCCCCCTCACGCCAGTGGTAATGAAAATAATTTCCTTTATGCAATACTCAATTCCACTCAGGTTAACTAGCTGATATTTTCTTGCTTATGTGCATCAGCTATCTTCATTTAAATTTATATGTACAAGGCAGCTCTGAGAAAAGTGAACTTTAATCTTTCATTATTGTGGGTACATTCGAAATCTGAAATTTGTCATGGTATGTTATATTGGTCGGCGTCATTCGTATATTTGGAGTTGAAGGAACTGGGATTGAATATTTTTTGATTTGGAGCAGTTCATATTGCTCGATTGTGGATGTGGCATTCTGATTTTCCTGTCATTTCGAGACTTATCAATGAGAATGTGTCTAACGATGTATTTCAGTCGTATCTCGCTCGGATCTGATCAATCTCGAGTTAATTGACCAAAACGGAAAGGCTAACGCGAGATAAGGTACGTGGACCTAGGGAACTCAAATAGGAAATGACACTTTGACCATAAGGATTATTGAGGGAGTATTTAGAACTATTAAAGGTCGATCTAAGAACGATTACGGAATTCATTGCTAGTGTTATACGATTGGAGCACGGGTGATGCCGCTTAACCAACATATAATTTATAAAATTTTCCTAAATCAAACGATGACGATCGAGACCGTTAGAGCTAGTAATAGACCCTCGAAATTACATGACAACTAAAGTCACCATGAACTGACGAGCCCTAAGTGTGATGAGAATTACAGAGTCGATACGCGTAATGTTTGCAAAAGCCGCCCGTTAGTTCGGGATAGTCTGAAAATTTCATCTGTCAGAGAAATAACCCAAGGACGAGTCTCAAAATTAGAAAATGGAAAGCAAAGAATTTCAACATTTTAATCGAATTGGACGTCGCCTCATTGAAGGAATTTTAAATTGGAAAAACGATGTTCCTAACGACGAGAGCAAAATTATCATTTTGCCTCTCAAGGTATAGCTTTGTATTAATAAACGAAGAAGGGCAAATTGGTCAATTTCAAATTGCCAAGGCTGCTGAAAATGAGGATTTATAATGGCCATTGGATGATTAAAATAATTGCTTAGAGACATTGGATGGTGATTTGGCATTAATTACTCAACTTTTAACCTACCATTCTTAAGGTTTGACCATCCAAAATTGGTGTATAACGTCTTCTTCTCCTTGCTCAGTCGAAGACACCCCCTTCTAGCCATCTTCTTCTTTCTTTCTTCTTCTTCTTCACTCGGCCGAGAACTCCCCTGCACGACCAGCTCTGCCTGCCTCCTTCGCGCCGCTCGACCGCCGCCTCTAAAGACCCGCTGACCTCGCGTCGGCCACCAGCTCCTAGCTCAGCCTCTTGCTGATAACCTTCAAGTGGTATCTCGGCCATTGGACACCGGTGGAGCTCCGGCTGACCATTCTCCCAAAAGTGGACAAAATTGGACGTAACCTAGAGTAAGTCTTCGTTTGGCCTCCAAAGGACCTCTTTTTGCTTCAAACTTTGAGAAAAATTTTGTAGACATGTAGTACTAGGATTGGCTGAGTTGAGATGGTAGTTTTGATGGAGATTAGAAGGATGTTCATGGTTGTTTTGTTGTGTGATCCTCGAGACAAAACTAACCGGCGGCAGACTCGGGGAAACCGGCGCTGTTCGTGGACTTCCGGACGTAGACTCGCCGTAAAATTTTCGATGAGGCTCTATTAGACATAGAACTATAGATTATCAAGTGGTTTATGAGAGGAATTAAGGTTTAAGGAGGAATTATGGACTGATTAGTTGACTATAGGGCAGAACCGAAAAGTCTCCTGTTTCGGTTTATGCAATCTAAGTACTTGAGGGCTGTTCGGGATGTTGTCAAGTCTTAATTTCATCGTTGAGATGTACTAGGATGTCTATTGTTATGTTATTGAGGTGTATGCCCCGTGGTTTGACGAATTGGGGAAGAAAATTGATGAAATTGGTTGAATCTCCCGTAGGTTATACGATTGCCCTATTTTAGGACCCTAAAGGCCGAATCCTTAGTGTGCTTGGGAGGAAATTTTTGACGATCAAAGCCTAAGGTAAGGAGTTCCTAAACCTTGGTTAGGAGGATAGGCCTCTACTTGATGAATTGGATTTGAATTCGGTGAATTTTCGTGAATTTATCATTCGATTGTTCAATTTCAATCATTGTGGTTTGGCGAATGTGAGTATGCTTGTTTGATGCACATGCCTTGCATTTAATGCCATTTTGTGAGTGATGAATTTTGTTGCCTCGCATGCAGTAGATTCTTAGCTCAATGAATGGGCTTGTACTTGATCATAAAGTCTTGAAATGGAAGGGATTTTGGCATGCTTGAAAACTCTTGGTACCTTGATGCGTCGAGACGCGGGGTTGTGATGGCTAATATCCTGATGCGTTGAGACGCGGGATGAGATTTTACATGTGTTGACACAAGCCTTGGATGTCATTGAAAACCTGAGGCGTTTAACACGGGTTCATGTTTATGATGGTCTTAGGCGTAATGACGCGAACCAAGCCCGAGGTGTTTTGACGCAGGCGAGAATTATTAGAAAACTTTGGAAGATGGAATGTACGACTTATCCTTGTGTTTCCATGCCTGACTTGAGTTACGAGTTATGTTGACATGCTCGCATGATTATCAACCATTTGTTTCTATATGGCATTTTATGACTGATGTTTGTTTTATATTGATGAGAGTGTCTTGTTTATTGTCTGCATTTATCTAGGTGTACTACTAGCCTAATCTAGAGTTAGGACTTAGCTTATTGAGATGTAAATCTCACCCCATCGTGGGACCTCACTTTTTCATACCCCAAACCCTTAAGATGCTACCCCCACGTTTAGGCGATCCAAAAGAAATAACCACTTATTTTGATGAGTTTCCTGACGGTCGGGGTACCGTTTATGTAAGGAAGTGTACAGTTGTCTAAGTTGATGAGGGAGGTAAGGACTCGAAACCGCATAAGTTCGAAGCCCGATTTCGTAGAGTAGGTGAAGTCATTACAGGTCCATAGAAGTCCACCGAGGCACCTCGAGGAGTCATACCTGGATGGTGTCATCCTACTCGGGATTCAGTGGTGGTAGAGACGTCCGTAGCTGGATTGAGAAATGTACCTGAGAAGACCCCTACCCTGGAGGACACTAACGAGGTGATAGAGATTGATGCCTCTGAGGATGAGCTGGAGGATGCCATGATTGGATGACTCAGTGGAGGTGCGTTCTGAAATCTTCTCAGACTATGAGCCAGACGAGGATGCGAACGAGACATATGGATTTAGTGGTTCGACTTAGGGTTTCCTGACCTTGCTTAGGAGTTGTCACGCCGCGAACCCATCAAGCTCGCGACATCCCTACAAACAAACCAAACAATCTCTCACGGTCCCAAGATCCAGACTTACAAGTCGAGAGATGATATATAAACATAAACAAACGGAAGCCATACATAAATAATCCTTGTACAATGTATAAGTTAAGTGGGACCTGAATAGCATAATAACTGTCATACATCATAACTAACAGTTCATACAACTCCGACTACTACAATCCGCTAATAAACTGGGCGACAAGGTAGTTTGCAAAAAGAGTCCCTCATGACATCCAAAAGGACAGGACCGGGTTACCTCTAAAAGAGTCAGGCTAATAAACTATATCTCCTAGGATGAGCTGCTGGAGTCCTCGGAATCCTCTACGTCCTCGTTTGGCTCATACTTAGAGAACGTCTCGGACGGGATCTCGATGGAATTCTCCATGGTCTCCTCATGGGATGGCTCTGCAAGATCCTCCTCGGTCGCTTCCAAGACGATGACCTCGTCTTCCTCCATAGTAAGGTCCAGCGTCGGGGTCTTCTTCGGCCCATTTCTAGACCCAACTACCGATCCCTCTGGCTACTCCTGCTCTCCTGCGGTTTGGCACTAGTCGGGTATAACACCCGGGGGTATCTCGCGGGGCTTCAGTGGCCCAATCGACTCGTTCCCTGTCTTTTGAAACCAAGCCTCGAACCTATGAGGCTTCCAGTCGGGCTTACCCTCATCTACCCATATAACTGTGCACTTTCTCACATATTTGTTCCCCTGACTATCCGGGAACTCATCAAAATATGCATTCATCTCCTTGGGGTCCCCAAAACGTATAGGCCACATACTTAAGGCCTAGGATCTGTAAAAATAAGGGTCCCCAAAAGGGGTGAGATACACATCTCAGTAAAAGAACCCTAACCCTAGGTCAGTCGATAGTCCGCTCAGGCAGTCATACCCCTTGATAATTCCAAACTCATGAACACACAGACATTTCAGGCACAAGTCAATAAAACAACATACATATGACGGGCATGCGATGATGACCTCATGTCACACTCAGATGATTATGACACCCGTCCTGCCACTTCACCACAATCACCAATCTCCGCCTGCCTCAATCTCTAGCCCGCGATCTCGTCGCATCAGGCTTGGTCCACATAAACGCATCTGACCGTCATCGGCAACCCGCGTAAACGCATCAGGTTCCAATGAATCTTCAGGCCAATCTCATCATCTCACACCTCTGTCCCGTGAATAGTTCGCATCAAGACCGTGGCCATCTCAACCTCGCGATCTCGTAGCATCAGGATGCCACACAACATCAACTCCACCCCACGTCTCATACGTCTTAGGGTCTCGCCATGTCATGCTCATGCCATGATATCTCAATTCGATTCACATACAAATAATGGGTGCAACTCTTGCATAATTTGAACACTCATGGCATGCAAAGCAAATCAAATGATACCCAGACATGGCAAACGACTCAAGCAAAGACAATGTCACACACAATTATCCTATTACATCTTAAGATATAAAGAAAACTATCCCCTTGGGCAATTCCTCATAAACCAGTCAATTCAACCCCCGACTCACCCAATTGAGTCCAATCTCCCTATCCTAAGTTTAGGAATTCCCTTACCTTACGCTTAATATCACCAAATATTTCATCTTGGGTCCTCAAGGTTCAGCCAAATCAATCCAAGGGTCAATTCACAGCGCAACCTAGTAATTCCAACCGATTCGTCAATTTTCCAAGTCCAAATCAACCATTCATGAATCACAATCCTCCATAGCACAATCTCCAACATCTTAACACATCTTAAACATCAATTTGGGTCTCATAACCATCTATTCTTGCACCCACCAGAATCAATTTTGCACAGAACCGAACCGGTTCATTTTGATTTTGTGCAAACCGTGCACTTCCAGCCCTATTTCTACTCTAAATCCAACCTTTAAATACTATCCTACCTCTTAACATGTCTACCTAAGGGTTTGGGAGGCTCACCGAAGGTTTGAAGCCAATTGGTAGCCGGAAACTCGTCGAACGTTGCCGGACTCCTCAAGTCAGTTTTGCCGGCAGTTTCTGTGCAAAGTTTACAAGGCCGGTTCATTGTCAAAACTTCATCAAATTGAGCCTCAATTTTTATCATATATTCCTACAAATATCTACTAGATCTTCACAAAATTTAACTCCAAAATTCCAAGATTTCAGCCTTCAAAAGGACTAGGAACCGAACCTACCTCAGGTTGGAGCGGAATCTGTCGGCTCTCGGGGAAATGCTTGCTTGGGACTCCTCGGTGCTCTAAATGGCTTGATTCTTGTTCGTGGATGTCGGCAAGACGTAGAACTTTGTTGATGTGGTCGGCCGGTTGTCGGATGGTGGCCGAAAATGGCCGTCAGAACAGTCGAACAGTGGCGGTAACTCTAGTCGTCGGGGGACAGATTGAAGAGGAAAGGAGGAGATGGTTTTCGATGGTCTTGGGGGTTCAGTGGCTGATCAATTGAAGAGGAGAGAGAGTGAAATTGCTATATACCAATGCTTGCTCAAATGGTTGAATGTTAGGTGGGTGAAAAGTTGACATGACCACCCTTGCCCATCTCTTGACACATGTCCACCTTGTCTTCCTAAGGAGATCCAATGGCCATCCTTCATTCCTCTTTTTCGGCAGCTAATGGGGATTAAAAGACCAAAATGCCCTTATGGAATTGTATAGGTAAGGTTCTAGGCTTGAGGGGCAAAACGGTCATTTTACCCCCGACGTTCAGAACGTCGTTTTTCTCGTTCCATAATTCTTCGATAAGGCGATGGCCAATCCAAATAATTTTGGAATTATTTATTTTCTATTTCAAATCTTTCAAGACTCGTTTCTAATAATTTTCTCTATCAAATGTGGTTCCGACCTATCTCGAACCGACGAGCGGTTTTTGCAGACATTACGCGTATCGACTTCGTGATTCATATCATGTTTAGGGCTCGTCAATTCATGACGGCTTTGGTTGTCATGTAATTATGAGGGTTTATCGCTAGTCCCTATGGTCTCGATCGTCACTATCCTATTTAGGAAAATTTTGCAAGTCATACGTTGGTTAAGCGACATCACCCGTGCTCCAATCGTATGACACTCGCAAGGTAATCCTTAATCGTTCTTAGATCGGCCTCTTGGTGGTTCTAAATATCCCATCGACAATCCTTATGGTCAAAGCGTCATTTCCTATCCGAGTCGCCTAGGTCCACGTACCTCGTCTCGCGTTAGCCTTTCCCTTTTGGTCAGCCTACTCAAATTGATCAGATTTGAGCGAAATATGACTGAAACACATCGTTTGATATATATAAACTTCTCATTCATAAGTCTGAAATTGACTGAAAATTAGAATGTCACAGGAGTCTTTTGGTGGTAGCCTCGTAGCTTGTAATCTCTTGGGGACTTAGGAATAATTGTCTTTTGGATAAGTCCCAATCGCCCCGATTCATCAGTAGGTTTAGCTTACCTGTGCTTTTGTATGAACTCATGCTGATGTATATATTTATGTTCTCGTTATCCAGGTTCCCATCAATTTATGTACGGAGGTGAATATCCATTTCTCGTTTCCGCATGCTTATTTGCATCATACATCTCTCGACACGTAAGTTCTGGGTCTCGAGAGTACAGTGAAGGGAGTTACACATTTGTACGAAGGACGCGGGGTGTGACATCCCATCTTGTTTGGTATCAAAGCAAGGTTAGCTCGATTCAAATTGATTGAGGATTGGAGTAATAAGGAGGAATAAGTTGGGATTGATTGGGTAACGATACCTTAGGAGGTTCATTAGAGTTAGGCACAAAATGCATGACATATGAATTGGCGCATGTGGTTCACATATGGCATTGGCATTATTGTGATAGTTTTGCAAAGGGCAAGCTCTTACTTAGCACTGAGAGTCATTCCTAAACTTCAGCTTGTTGAGTAAATGAGTATAACTGGTTATAATGAAACGCTAAAGTGAATGGTATTAAATTGAAGTTGTGATTCTCTGATTGACGTATCCTTGGGAAGGACTGTGTGGATGATTGTCTTGTAGTGAATGTGCTTTTAAGGTATAATTTAGTGTCACTAGACATGACTAGATGAGTAAGTCTCTAATTCCGTGGTGGAATTATAGTGGTCCAGGTATGGTTAGTATGGACAGGATGAGTAATCCTCCTAGAAGGCCTAGAAGACCTAAGAGTGGAGCTTCTAGCTTGAGACCACCTATGGCGGAAGACCCAAGGATGGATGGAGTGTTGAGAGCACTAGAAAGAATTGGTGATCTTGTTGATAGGCAGACCCAAGACAAGGATGCTGCCATAGCTCAAGCTGTAGGAGCTGCTATAGTTGCTGTCAATGCCAATAAAGGCAATAATGGAGGTAATGGGAACAACGGTGACGATGACTAGGGTAATGAAGTAGGTAATGCCCAGGAAGAAGGTGTTGCGGCTAGATAAATGGGCAAATTGGTCGAACAATTTATTAAATTGAAGCCAACCCAGTTTGACGAAACTGGAGACCCTGAACTGGTACCGAAGTGGATAGAGAAGCTTGAGAAAGCTTTTGGGGTTCTGAGGTGCACGGATGAAGAGAATGTGTTGTTGGCAGTGTACCGACTGGAAAGTACCGCTAATGATTGGTGGAGTGCGACCAAAAACGGAGTATTCCGGGAGGGAACGACCTTGACTTGGAATGCTTTTACTACGGCTTTTAATGACAAGTATTTCTCCAAAATGGCGGGCGAGAGAAAGCAAGTGGAATTTTTACAGCTACGCCAGAATCATTTGATGGTTGACCAATATGAAGTCGAGTTTGCTAGATTATCCAAATACGCACCCAAATTAGTGGAAGACCCGCTGGAAAAGTCACGGAGGTTTCGAGATAAGTTGAGGCTTGAGCTTCGCAGTCAGATGGTTGCTCTAAATTTGAGAACTTATAAGGAAATTTACGAATGGAGACAGATGATAGAAAAGAGACATGAAGGAGAGGAGGACCACATCTGGATCGTGGTTCAGCTCGTTCTGAGATAATCGCCAGACCGGTAAAAGACCTATGGCTAGCAACAGACGCTTTGTCCCTCTAGTGAGGAAGAATATTGGGAAGCCGCCGCATCAAACGAACTGGAACTGCCGTCTCTGTGGCAGGAGGCATGGTAAAGGACCCTGTCCGACTAGGACCGGAGTGTGCTTAAAGTGTGGCCAGATGGGCCATAAAATGAGAACTTGCCCCAATCAAGCTCTAGTGACTAGACCTCAAGGGCAACGACCACAGGCAAGACCATCAACTACAGTTCCCTAGAACGATCCAAACCGAGTCCTAACTCAAGGAAGAGTTTATTCTGTGGTACGCAGGGAAGCGGAGGAAGCATCTGGCGTGATCACAAGTACGGTTTATTTATGTGACCAAGCCGCTTATGCGTTATTTGATCCTGGCGCTTCGCACTCTTTCGTGTCTGCTCAATTTGCTGATTTGGTCGATATGAAGTTCAAACCGTTGAGTGTGATACTACATGTTGCACCCCGTTAAAGGATAATGTGTTAGTTTCATTAGGCCATGCGGACTATAAGATAGCAATTGGTGGTAGCGAAGAGAGTATAGATTTGGCTGTATTGCCTATGTATGACTTTGACATGATTATTGGGATGGACTGGTTGGGTAAGCAAGGAGCTGTTGTTGACTATGGTAGCCGGGTAATTCATTTTTATCCGGATGGCCGCCCTAATTTTGAATTTGTAGGAAATTGAGAAGAAACCTTGATTCCTTTAGTCTCATCGCTTGAAGTGACGAAGGTGATGACTGAAGGATGTCAAGCTTACTTGGTCGCAGTTATGGATATGACTGCCGTGGAACCTAAATTAGAAAATATTCCAGTAGTGTGTGAATTTCCTAATGCCTTTCCCCAAGAAATGCCAAGATTGCCGCCGGAGAGAGAAATTAAATTTGTGATCGAGTTAGCTCCCGGAATAGAGCCAATCTCGAAGGCACCTTATAGGATGTCTTTATCGGAACTAAAGTAGTTAAAGATGCAAATGCAAGAATTGTTAGATAAAGGATTTATTCGACCGAGCGCTTCGCAGTGGGGAGCGCCAGTGTTGTTTGTGAGGAAAAAGGACGGATCCTTGCTCTTATGCATTGATTATAGGCAGTTGAATCAAGTAATTGTAAAGAATAAATATCCACTACTGAGGATTGATGATTTATTTGATCAACTACAAGGAGCTTCGGTATTCTCTAAAATAGATTTGAGGATCGGCTATCATCAGTTGAGAATTAAGAAAGAAGACATACCGAAGACGACTTTTAGGACAAGGTATGGTCAGTACGAGTTTACCGTTATGCCTTTTGGATTGACCAATGCTCCAGCAGCATTTATGGATTTGATGCATCCGATGTTCAAGGAATTCTTGGATAGATTTGTTATAGTCTTTATCGATGATATTTTAATCTACTCAAAGAGCGACGAAAAGCATGAAGGCATCTGAGGATTGTCTTGCAGACTTTGAGAGAGCACTCGCTTTACGTTAAGTTTAGCAAATGCGAGTTCTGGCTGAATAAAGTAGCATTCCTTGGTCACGTTGTATCTGGAGAAGGAATTGCTGTAGACTCTGCGAAGATTGAACCCGTTATGAATTGACCTAGACCAACTACGGTGACGGAAGTCCGGAGTTTCCTAGGATTGGCTGGATTTACCGACGCTTTATGGAGAAGTTTTCTTCCATAGCCATTCCATTGACAAGGTTGACTAAGAAGTAAACTAAGTTTGAGTGGACGGATAAGTTTGAAAGGAGCTTCCAAGAGCTTAAGCATCGGTTGACGACCGCACCAGTATTGATGATTCCATCAGGACCCGAAGGCTATGAGATATATAGCGACACTTCGCTAAAAGGACTGGGTTGTGTACTAATGTAACATGGAAGAGTGGTCGCTTATGCGTCACGACAACTGAGACCGCACAAGATGAATTACCCAACTCATGACTTGGAATTGGCTGCAATTATCTTCGCTTTGAAGATTTGGAGGCATTATTTATGTGGCGAAAAGTTTCATATTTATACGGATCACTAGAGCTTGAAGTATCTCTTTTCCCAGAAGGAATTAAATATGAGGCAATGTCGATAGATGGAGCTACTTAAAAATTATGATTGCGACATTTTATATCATCTTGGAAAAGCAAACAAAGTCGCGAATGCACTTAGTTGGAAATCAAGCATTGCTTGCCTGCGTTAGAGGACGGTCGTTACTCAAAGAATTAAGGGATTCTGAATTCAAGTTGGAAGTCTGTCAACTGTCCACTTTGGTAGCGACTTTGAGAATAGAATTTGAGATCCAAGAAAGGATAAAAGCCTTGCAGCTTGCGGACCCAGAGATTTAGAAGATCCTCGAAATAAACGCAACAAAAAGGAAACCAGAGTTTCAAGTGTTAGAGGACGGAGTTTTGAAATTTCAAGGACGTTTATGCTTGCCCAAGGAAGAAGAACTTAGGGAAAAGATCCTATCTGAGGCTCACCGAAGCAATTACAGTAACCACTAAGGTAGCACGGAAATGTACTAGAACCTACGTCAACATTACTAGTGAACAGGATGAAAGTAGACATGGTTGTAGCAAAGTGCTTGACGTGCTAGTAGGTAAAGACACAACACTGTAAGCCCGGTGGATTGTTACAGCCGTTGGAAATTCCTAAATGGAAATGGAAACATGTCACGATGGATTTTGTGATGGGATTGCCAAGGAGCCAAAGAGGTCACAATTTGATTTGGGTAGTCATGGACAGATTGACCAAGTCTGTACATTTCATGTCGGTGCGAAAGGACTTCGCGATAGACAAGTATGCCGAGCTGTATATGCGTCACATAGTGCGATTGCACAGAGTACCTATAACGATTACGTCGGATCGAGATCCTAAGTCCACGGCAAACTTCTGGAAGAGCCTCCAAGATGCCATGGGAACCCGACTACAGTTCAGTACGGCGTATCATCCACAAATAGACGGGCAATCGGAGAGAATGATTCAGACGCTCGAAGATATGTTACAAGCATGCATCATAAACTTTAAAGGTGCATGGGAGGACCAGTTGTACTTGGAAGAATTTGCGTGCAATAACAGTTATCAGTATAGTATTCAAATGGCACCTTTTGAGGCACTGTATGGAAGAGCTTGCAGAACCCTGATTTGTTGGGACGAAGTTGGGGAGAGAAGTATTGCGGGACCAGGGTTGGTAGAGCAATCAATGGAGGCTGTGAAGATAATACGAGATAGGCTGAAGACGGCATAGAGTCGTCAGAAAAGTTATGATGACAAACGACGCAAACCCAATTTCAAGTTGGCGATCATGTTTTTCTTAAAGTCTCACCGATGCGAGGACTGTCTCGGTTTGGAAAGAAAGGAAAATTGAGCCCAAGGTACGTAGGTTCTTTTGAGATTTTGGAACGGATTGATACTTTGGCCTACAGACTGGCCTTACTGCCTAGTTTATCTCAAGTACATAATGTTTTCCATGTGTCGATGCTGAGAAAATACGAACTAGACCCGACACACGTGCTGGATTACGAGACTATCGAAGTAGATGATAGAGTGTCATATGTGAAAAAGCCAATCAGAATTGAAGATCGAAAGGAGCAAGTTTTGAGAAACAAGACGATTCCCCTAGTTAAAGGAATTTGAGAGCACCATGGGACTGAAGGTGCTACGTGGGAAAGCAAAGAAACGATGAGACGTCAATACCCCCATTTGTTTGGATAGCTGGGTTTATTGTAAATTTCGACGAAATTTTTGAAAGGGGGAAGAGTTGTGACATTCTGGTTTTCCTGTCATTTCGAGACTTATCAATGAGAATATATCTAACGATGTATTTCAGTCGTATCTCGCTCGGATCTGATCAATCTTGAGTTAACTGACAAAAAGGGAAAGGCTAACGCGAGACAAGATATGTGGACCTAGGGAACTCAAACAGGAAATGACACTTTGACCATAAGGATTGTCGAGGGAGTATTTAGAACTAGTAAAGGCCGATCTACGAACGATTCTGGAATGCATTGCTAGCGTTATACGATTGGAGCGCGAGTGATGCCGCTTAACCAACGTATAATTTATAAAATTTGCCTAAATCGAATGAGACCATCGGAGCTAGTAATAGACCCTCATAATTACATGACAACCAAAGTCGTCATGAACTGACGAGCCCTAAGTGTGATGAGAATCACAGAATCGATACGTGTAATGTCTGCAAAAGCTGCCCGTTAGTTCGGGATAGTCTGAAAATTTCATCTATCAGAGAAATGACCCAAGGACGAGTCTTGAAATTGGAAAAATGGAAAGCAAAGAATTCCAACATTTTAATCGAATTGGAAGTCGCCTCATCGAATGAAATTTGAATTGGAAAAACAGCGTTCCTGACGACGAGAGCAAAATTAGAATTTTCCCCCTTCAAGGTATAGCTTTGTCTTAATAAATGAAGAAGGACAAATTGATCAATTTCAAATCCCAAGGCTGCCGAAAATGAGGATTTATAATGGCCATTGGATGATTAAAATAATTTCTTAGAGACAAGTGTCATTGGATGATGATTTAGCATTAATTACTCAACTTTTAACCTACCATTCTTGGGGTTTGACCATCAAAAATTGGTGTATAGCTTCTTCTTCTCTTGCTCAGCCGAAGACAGCCCCCTCTAGCCATCTTCTTCTTCCTTTCTTCTTCTTCTTCACTCGGCCGAGAACTCCCCTACACGACCAGCCTTGCCCGTCTCTTTCGCGCCACTTGACTGCCGCCTCTGACAACCCGCTGACTTTGCGCCAGCCACCAGCTTCTAGCTTAGCCTCTTGCCGACAACCTCTAAGTGGTAGCTCGGCCATTGGACATCGGTGGAGCTCCGGCAGGCCATTCTCCCAAAAGCGAACATAATCGAACGTAACCTAGAGTAAGTCTTCGTTTGGCCTCCGTAGGACCTCTTTTTGCTTCAAACGTTTGGAAAAATTTTGTAGACATGTAGTACTAGGATTGGCTGAGCTGAGATGGTAGTTTTGATGGAGTTTAGAAGGATGTTCATGGCTATTCTGTGGTGTGATCCTCGGGACAGAACTGACCGGCGGCAGACTCAGGGAAACATGCGTTGTTCATGGACTTCCGAATGTCGACTGCCCTAAAATTTTCGGTGAGGCTCTATTAGACATAGAAATATATATTATCAAGTGGTTTTTATGAGGAATTGAGGTTTAAGGAGGAATTATGGACTGATTAGTTGACTATAGGGCAGAACTGAAAAGTCCCCTGTTTTGGTTTGTGCAATCTGAGTTCTTGAGGGCTGTTTGGGGTGTCACCAAGTCTTAATTTCATCATTGAGACGTACTAGGATGTCTATTGTTATGTTATTAAGGTATATGCCCCGTGATTTGACGAATTGGGTGAGAAAATTGATGAAATTGGTCGAATCTCCCCTAGGTTATACGACTGCCCTGTTTTTGTGAGGCCGAATCCTTGGTGTGCTTGGGAGGAAATTTTTGCTGATCAAAGCCTAAGGTAAGGAGTCCCTAAACCTGGTTAGGAGGATAGGCCTCTATCGGATGAATTGGACTTGAATTGGGTGAATTTTCATGAATTTATCATGCGATTGTTCAATGTCAATCATTGTGGTTTGGCGAATGCGAGTATGCTTGTTTGATGCACATGCCTTGCATTGAATGCCATTTTGTGAGGGATGAATTTTGTTGCCTCGCATGCGATAGACTGTTAGCTCAATGAATGGGCTTGTACTCGATCATGAAGTCTTGAAATGGAAGGGATTTTGGCATGCTTGGAAACTTTTGGTACCCTGATGCATCGAGACGCAGGGTTGTAATAGCTAATATCCTAATGCGTTGAGGCACGGAATGAGATTTTACTTGTGTCGACACAGGCCTTGGATGGCATTGAAAACTTGAGCCGTTTAACGCGTGTTCATGTTTATGATGGCCTGAAGTGTAATGACGCGGACCAAGCTTGAGGCGTTTTGACACGGGCGAGAATTATGAGAAAACTTATGAGGATGGAATATACGACTTATCCTTGTGTTTCCATGTTTGATTTGAGTTACGAGTTATGTTGACATGCTCGCATGATTATCAACCATTTGTTTCGATATGACATTTTATGACTGATTTTTGTTTTATATTGATGAGAGTGTCTTGTTTATTGTCTGCATTTATCTGGGTGTACTATTAGCCTAACCTATAATTAGGACTTAGCTAACTGAGATGTAAATCTCACCTCGTCATGGGATTTCACTTTTTCAGACCCTAAACCCTAAAGATGCTACCGACACGTTTAGGCGATCTAAAAGAAATGACCGCATATTTTGATGAGTTTCCTAACGATTGGGTTACCATTTATATGAGGAAGTGTACAGTTATCTAGGTTGACGAGGGAGGTAAGGACTGGAGGTAAGAATTGGAAACCGCATAGTTTCGAAGCCTAGTTCCATAGAGTAGGCGAAGTCTGTGACATTTTGATTTCCAGTTAATTTCAAACTCATTAATAAGAAATGAATCTAGAGATGTATTTCAGCCATAACTCGCTCGAATCTGATCAATTCGAGTAGACTGACCAAAAGGGAAAGGATAACGCGAGACATGGTACGTGGACCTAGGGAATTCGGATAAGAAATGACATTTTGACCATAAGGATTGTTGATGGAATATTTAGAACCGCAAAAAGGCTGATCCAAGAAAGATTAGGGAATGCCTTGCGAGTGTCATACGATTAGAGCGCGGGTGATGCCGCTTTACCAACGTATGATTTGTAAAATTTTTCCTAAATTAGACAGTGAAGATCGAGACTATAGAAACTAGTGATAGACCCTCACAATTACATGACGACCAAAGTCGATACGAATTGACGAGCCCTAAATGTGATGAGAATCACAGGGTCGATACGCATATAGTCTGCAAAAGCCGCCCATCGATTCGGGATAGGTTAGAACCACGTCTGATAGAGGAAATTATCAGAAACGGGTCTTGAAAAACTTGAAATGAAAAATCATGAATTCCAACGTTATTCAGATTGGTCGTCGCCCTATCAAAGAGTTTTGGAGCTAGAAAAATGACGTTCTGAACGTCCGGGGTAAAATTACCTTTTTGCCCCTCAAGTTTAGAACTTTGCCCATGCATTTGAAGAAGGGAAAATTGGTCATTAAACCCTCCCAAGAGCTGCCGAATTCATGTAGAAATGAGGGCCATTGGATCATGCATGATTGACATTGAGGACAAGTGTCAATGGATGGTGTAAAGAATAGTCAAGTCTACTATTCCAAACCTACCATTCAAAGCATTGACCAAGAGCCTTGAATATAGTCTTCTCACTCTCTCTCCTCACTCACTTGACTAGCCATTTCCACCTTGAGCCACCGAACACTCTCCATCTTCTTCTTTCTTCTTTCTGCTGCCGAAGATAGATTCTGGAGCCGCCCTTCGCTGCTCACGACACCACTTTTCGGCAATCGCCTAACCACCGGCCGGTCATACATCTAGATCTACATCTTGCCGACCTCTTCAAAGTGGAACCGAGGCATTTGGACCACCGAGGAGCTCCGACCAAGTGTTTTCCCGAGAGTCGACGGAATCTGCTCCAGCTTGAGGTAGGTCCGGTTTGGAGGCCAAAATGTTGGAATTTTGAGGTCAAATTTTGTGGAGGTCTAGTAGACATGTATATGAATCTGTGGTAAAAGGTTGAGAGTGATTTGATGAAGTTTTGACCTCGAATCGATCTTGTGAACTTGGAACAGAACTTCCGGTTACTAAATTAGGGAGATCCGGCGACTTCCAGCGGGATTTCGACGACCAATCGACCTCAAACTCACGGCGTGCCTCACAAACCCTTAGCTAGACATGTTAAGAGGTAGTATGATGATTAAATGATGGATTTAGGAGTAGATTGAGGAACGGTTGTGTTCGGTTTGCACAGAACCAAGAAGGACCGGTTCGTTTCTGGGCAAACCGAATTTGTTGGGCTGATGATGGTTGGATTATGAGACTTAAATTGGTGAATAAGACATGTTAAGATGATGAGGGTTGTGTTATGGAGGATTATGATTCATGGAATGAGGAATTGGATATGGAAAATTAATGAATTGGTTGAATATTCTAGGTTGCGCGGTGAATTGAATCCTTGGACTATTTGGCCGAGACTTTGAGGCCATTGCAAGAAGAGATTTGTGTTGTCAAGCTTGAGGTAAGGAAATTCCTAACCTTATGATAAGATGATTGGACTCAATTGGGTGAGTCGAGGATTGATTGGATTGATTTATGAGGATTTTCCGAAGGGTAACTATTGGTATGTCCTAAGTGATGATAGAAGGGTTATGTATGTTATTATTTATGCTTGAATTATCCGTCGTGTGTGTGTGTCACTTGATTGCCTTGCATGCCATGAGTTCTTTGAATTTTGCCTGAATTGCACATGTTGTCATGTATGGAAACTAATTGAAAATCATGGCATGAGCATGACATTGCGAGGCCCTAAGGTGTATGAGACGCGGAGCGGAAGATGGATACCCTGATGCGACGAGATCGCGGGGTGGAGTTGATGTTGTGTGGCACCCTGATGAGATGAAATTACGGGGTTGAGATGGCCACAGTCCTGATGCGAACTATTCGTGGGATGGAGATATGAGATGAGGATATTGGCCTGGAGATTCATCGGAACCTAATGCGTTTACGCGGGTTGCCGATGACGATCTGATGCGTTTACGCGGACCAAGCCTGATGCAATCTAATCGCAGGCTGGAGATTGAGGCAGGCAGGAAGAGGTGGTTGTGGTGAAATGGCAGAATGAGGTGTGCATGATCATCTGAGTGTGACATGGTGTCATAGTTGCATGCCCATCATTTGTGTGTCACTATTTTTATTTGTATGTGCCTGTGTGAATATGAGTTTGGAAAGTTGGGGTAGATGATTGTCTGAGTGGACGGTCGGTCTAGCCTAAGGTTAGGACCCACCTTACTGAGATGTGAATCTCACCCCGTTGTGGGCAACATTTTTCAGGTCCCTGATGAAGAACACCGAGTTCGCCACGGATTGGCATTCAATGGATGAAGTCATTAGAGGAAAAATGAAGACTTCTCTTTTGTGACCTTAGAATTGAATAGTAGATATATTGAGGATTTAGAATTGTAATAAATGAATTATGATTGACCTTTATTAAAGGTGTGCCCTTGTGTCCTAAGTCATCGGGTGTTGCTTTATTTGTAAATTGGAGTTGGCATCGCTTCCGCATGCATGTTTCTTTCAGTAAATAAGACATTGGCCGTTGGATCCTGGAGGTTTCATAAATGAACGGCTTGGTGGAATGCTCACGTGCTCGCCGGATTCGGGGCGTGACAAAGTCACTCCAGGTCCGTTGAAGTCCACCGAGGTACCTTAAGGAGTCATATCTAACTGGTATCATCCTACTCGGGATTCAGTGGTGGTAGAGACGTCCGTAGCTGGATCGAGGAATGTACTTGAGAAAACCCCTACTCTGGAGGACACTGACGAGGTGATAGAGATCGACGCCTCTGAGGATGAGCTGGAGGATGCCATGATTGGATGACTCAGTGGAGGTGCGTTCTGAAACCTTCTCGGACTATGAGCCAGACGAGGATACAGACGAGATAGATAGATCTAGTGGTTCGACTTAGGGGTTTTTGACCTTGCTTGGGAGTCTTTTGGTAGTAACCCTCGTGGCTTGTAATCTCTTGGGGACTTAGGAATAGTTGTCTTTTGGATAAGTCCCGATTGTCCCGATCCATCAGCAGGTTTAGCTTACCTGTGCTTTTGTATGAACTCATGCTGATGTATATATTTATGTTCTCGTTATCCAGGTTCCCATCGATTTATGTACGGAGGTGAATATTCATTTCTCTTTTCCGCATGCTTATTTACATCATACATCTCTCAACAAGTAAGTCTTTGGCCTCGAGAGTACAGTGAAGGGAGTTACGCATTCGTTCGAAGGGTGCAGGGCGTGATAGTGGATGTGGTAATTGAGTGAGCAGATATTGATAAGTCAGATGTGGAGTAGTTCGATGAACTCTCTTTCTGCGGCTCTCTCTTGTTTGCTGTTTATGAATGGACAAATCGATGAACTCATCCTCATTGCATCTCTTATCTAAATCTCCAAATTCTCCCTGATGATATCCGGCAAGCATTGATGATTGTTGTTGACTGTTGCAATAAGCAAGACTACCAAGAAAGAATGGATCATTATATTTCCCAGCTCGTGAGAAGATCATTGTTGGCTGAAGAGTGGGCTCCTGCCGGCAATCAAGCTATTGAGAATGCCAAATTGAACAAGTTCATCTACATGATAGCATCGTCCCTGTTTATTTCCCTCATCTTAACTATTAAAACAACAATCTTAATTAAATCAGGTCACTGTTTTGTCCATCTTTTGTGTTCTCAAAGACAAGCTGACTATAGAGTCGTGTTCCCAAAGATAATGAGGATGTCGATTCTTTTATATAAGTTCTCTTTCTCGTCCTAGGCTAGTATGATTTTCTAACTGATTGTGGTCCTTGCTTCGTTGTTAACTTAGTTTATTTCATAGAAGACATATAGATTGAAGTCTGTACTCTCTCTCGATAATATTCATGTCTTTTCCTTCTTTAATTATTGATTCTCAACTCCCATCGCCTTATTGCCTTCTTTTATGTGAATTTTTTACTGAGAAAATGATTGGGCAAATTCATTTCCAACCTTGCCAGAAGTTGGTTCCTGAATCTTTAGGCACGAGTCGAATGAGTACAAGACTGGTCAGGCTTGTCAATGAGCTTATGCATATCTTCACTCAGTTCTTTGTAAATGAATCAAGGCACATTCTAACACCGGCGACTCAATTGAGGTTGCCGGTACATATTGCGCAGACAAAACGGGAGTTGAACAGAAGGAAGGAAATTCCGAGTGGAAAAATATTTCGAGCTTGAAAGTACCATTACTTCTACAAACAAGGTTTTAAAGTCAAGGAAGATGTTTGGACTTTCAAACACAGTCCAACTACAAAGGGTATTTATTGCACCCACTAACCTCATCCATCTTTTTAAAAACTATCAGATCATGTACCGTACAAAGGCAAGTCAAAACCACAAATTAGTCACATGGGTACAGTACATCAACTCCGCTTATTTCAAGGCACAACTAATGTTTTCACAAAATAAAAATTTAAACATAAACGTCAAATGCAACATCAAATTACACAACGAATCCATATGCTTTGCCCCAATGATTGCTAATCAATGTTAACATTCCTGAAGCCACTTATCATATCTCAAAAGTTGTCAGACACCTCCCTTGCATTCTGTAGCTTCAGTACAATCAATCGAAGCGAACATTGGCTATGTTCCAGCTTCCTTCGGGTTTATTCCAGCTCAAATCGGCTCTATTTTCAGATCTCTAATTATACGGCTACATCTACTAGGACAAACATCATCCTAATTAGACATAACAAGAAACCATATAATTGTTACATCCATAGACCATTGAAAAATAATAATGTCTTATTACAAGAGTAAGCAAGTAACATACCTACTTCACATGTTCTTTATTGGGACGAAATCGCGCAGGAAAATGAATTGTCGTTGGCAACTCCTTCATATTGAAAAATTTCAAGTACGTCTGTTTTACGGCTTCCCAATTGTTATATGCTTTATAATTAGCATTACTAAAATCATTTACTTGGACTGAAGTTTGATGCCAATTATCATATATGCCGATATAACGGCCATTGAAAACAACATAGTATTCCTTCGGCATTTCAACAAACCTAAAACAGCAAAGAGAAGTGAAATACAACACCAATTGCATTACAAATATAGAGGGGTTTCCATGGACACTGCTGCAATTCAATCATGACAAACATTGCCATATCACATGAAAAGAAATTGCAATAAAAATTAAGATCCTCTTATCGAAATAAGGATTAAATGTAAAGTGCATTAAGCACATGAGTAAGGATTCAATGTAAAGTGCATTGAGCACATGAGTACCAATTGAATGCACTCTTCAAATCACATAGGACCGGTCTATTCTATGACGAGCTCAGTAATTCAGGAATACATAGCGACGAGGAAACGAGATTATGCAACCACGTGTCCAAGCTCATCTATTCTCGGTTTATGTGCTTAGCAAAGAGTGCTAAAGGAAACTGTAACTTCTTATGCTTTGAACTATACATTTGATTATTTCAACACAACTACAAGAAGAATATCCTCAACCTCCCATACAATGAATGATGTTTCCCTTTAAAATACCAATTGAAGCAACACTTCCACCACCCATATGAACGTCTTAACAAACGATATGCACAATTGCACATCGTAAACAACCCATGCTAAAGGCACCAAAACACAAAAAATGGCACCTTTAGTACAACCAACTCCATTGCATTTCTTTTCTCGTTATTGATGGCAATATGTTCAAAACATGAAAAGACTCTTCACACATGTTCTCCATTATTTTCTTCTTCAAGAAAAGCACTACTAAAATCAAAGAATGCCCATCCAAATAGATCACAATAAGCAATGTGTCCCCAACAGAGAACATTAGGTTACCTTCTCGAAGGGTGTCGCAGGCTTGCTCCTACTCAGTCCATTCATGGAGGAATTCCTCAGAGGGGGCAATCGAGCCTTCTTTCCCTGAACGAAGTTGAAGAAGAAGAACCGGCGAAAGCCTCACACGGATTGGGGGGACGACGAAGCTTGCTACTCTGACTTCGGCTTTGTTGCGTCGAGAGCGAGCGGCCGTATTCTCTCTTTGAGCGCGAATTAAAGACGAAGCAAGCAAGCCCTAACACGATGTGCTCTGCGGAGGCTGGCGTTGAAGGGAAGCGTCACCAGATCGAAAGAAGGAGGGAAGACCAAAGGTTGTGGTGGCGCAGGAAGCTCAGTTTGACGGTGGCGGATGGTCGAGTAGTTGGTCGCAATAGATTTTGAGAGAGAGACGAAGCGTATCCGAGATGGAGGGCAGATGAAGGGTTTCTCAGTTCCTTCTTTGAGGGGACCCGACTGCGGTGGTGGCCTAGGAAGTTCAGTTAGACGGTGGTGGGTGCTTGGGGAGTTGGTCGCAGCAGGTTTGGAGAGAGAGAAGGAGGGCGGGTTTTGTGGTTCCTTCTTTGAGGGGACCCGATGGTGGCGGCGGCATAGGTAGCTCAGTTCGACGGTGGCGATGTTCAGGGCATTGGCGTAGCAGGTTTTGAGAGAGGGCGGATGGGCAGACGGAAGGTTTCTTTAGAGGAGAGAGAAAATAGAGAAAAAGGCCAACAGAAGGTTTCTATGGTGGAGAGAGAAAATACAGAAATAGGAACACACCTTTTTTTTTAAAATTCAAAAAATTTCAAAATTTGAGCTTCCCCACCCCAAGATGATGTGGCTCCATCTCAATCGTTCATTTAGCATGAAAGGCTCGAATTCAAAGCCTGTCACCCGAGTATGTCATGGGATCCAAATCTCTTTTCCCCTCTTTATATATATATATATATATATATATATATATATATATATATCCCTCAAGCCACCACCGACCAACAACACACTTGTTTAGCCATCCGTGGCTTGTTTTGGCCGGGCGAGTAGGCCAGCGAAGTGGGTCGTGACCTGGGCTGTGTCTGGCCAAATTGGCCGAGGGCTTAGGCCATGTTCGAACCAATATTACCATGTGATCGGGCCGGTGTGCCAACGTATCAGGGCTCGTGGCCAAGGGAATTGATCCATGGTCAAAAAACTTTGCCCATTTGTTCGAGATTTTGGGCCGTGATCCTAACGAATCCGAGTTCATTTCCAAAGGGATTTCAAGGATCGCCATCGCACTCGTCTCAAGCAATTGATTGTCATTTGACTTCTAATCCCTGGTTAGGTCGCCGATTTCATTTGAAATTAGTTCGCTTAGAGTTCTAGGTGTTTAGGTAGATTAATTGGAGTCGATTTAGGTTAGCATTTTGGAATAGGCTAAATGGCCTCAATTGGAAATGTTAGTCTATTTTGATTGATCAATGATTGACTATCTGGTAGTGAAACACCTTTAAATGGAGTGGTTACCCTGTAGTTATATGGCATGCTATCGAAATGCCTATTTGTGATAATTGTCTGATTTCCATGATTATGTGACCATGAGACTGAATTGTTTGGAAATCATTTGGATTGTCAATTCGTGGGTTATTGGCTTTGTACTTGCTTGAGATGAAGAGTAGCTAGTATGATATATGCATATCACGTCGCGTGACTCATATGACACATTAGGCATGAAAATGGCCGAAGGCCAAGTCTTGAGCACAACTGCTTGATCATCTGGCTATAAGGCAAAGATAAAGAACGAAATGATTGTGAATGAATTGCATGGTCATTTGATGAAATAATGAGGTAACACCTAACAAGTTCGTCGTGCTTGGAGGTGCCAATGGCACTAGGGACTTTTACCACATGACTTGTTAGACACCTGACTTTCTTGATGTGGTGCGAAGCTGGCATGGAGCGTAGATAGACTGTCGGAAGCTGATTGCAGGTTGTGACGGATCGGACCCTTTTGGGGAAGCCTACTTGTTATACCTAGAATGCCATGGGCATGGGGTCACAACTTTTAAAAGCCGTTGCTAATTGGATATGGGACGATGCCTGTTTTATAGAAGACATTACCTTGAGTGCCATAGACATGAGGTAGTGTAGACTTTATAAAATGTCATGGATCATCGATTATTTTAAAATGGACTTGTGTGTTGTCCTAAAGTCTGATTGATACTTGAATGCATTGGGATTGTTTGAGTGCCTCGATGATTGAGTCAAGTTGACATGGATTCGATATGTCATCATATATTTCATTCATGGGCTGGTATGAGCGTATCCTGAATGGAGTAGAACGAAAAAATCTCATAATCGCTTGTGCTTGAAATTATTATTGCCCTAGGTGTGGTGTTGACATCTGATTCTCGATCAGTTTTTTTTCGATTTATTTTTGAAAAATTCACAAAAAAATTCATAAAAAGTTAAAAAATTATAAAATCAGCTTTGGTAGCCTTGGCCAAGTCTAAGGAACCATTTTTGAACAAAAATAATTTTCTTTATTTTTCGTATTTTTTAATATTTTCAAAAAATAGGAAAATAGATAAAAATAACAAAAATATGGAAAAATAGTCAATATTTTTATTTTAATTCCCTTTTATTTTTTACCACATAAAAAGTCCAATTTCAAGTTCAATTTTATGTGTTACTTTGTTACACGTATGATTGAATTTGGTAAAAAATATCAATTGAGTCTTTTAATTTGCAATTTTGGCATTTTTGGAGTCTTGACATACAATCTAATTATCTTTCATTGTAATTTAGTTTAATTATTTGCAAAAATTGTTCAATTGCATGAATTGATAAAAATTGCATACTTTATTGCAATTTAGTCCTTGAATTTGTGCATAATTAAAATTAATTTCAATTCAAGGGCTAACTTTGTCAATTGAAGCGACTACTGAATGTATTTCATCATTCTAAGTCGATTGGCATAGGTGATTTGGTTCAATTTGACCACTTGAGCCCTCAATTGTTCAATTTTTCAATTTACAATTAAGTAAAAATTTGGGGTTTTTTATAAAAATTGATGTGAACTTTTGGGCAAAATCACTTTTTTAGACAATAATCATATTCTAAATTTGATTCTGAGGTTTAATTGTAAAAATTCCCCGCCAATTTAGGCTAATTTCAAATATTTCAAGTCGGAACCGGTTCACACCGGTTAGACCGCCCGGTTAAACCGGTTGAACCAGTTTGCTATAGTGTCATCGTCTTCCTTAGGACTCCCGCGCGTATGAACAGTTCCTAGGCGAATTTTGATCGAGCAATCGACTGGACAATCAGCCATAATCAAAGGAGATTAGGTGGGCGTTTTGTTCCTCACCTCAAGACCTTTCGATCTTGACTAGCCTCAAGACAAATGGTCATCGGACGAGCTCCGACGAGGTCAATTAAACCTACAAATCTGCAAGAGTCAACATTTCTCAAACTTAGCTCAAATTCGTGTCAAATTCGCACTAAATACGACCAGCCGGAGAACTAAATGGATCTGGACGGAATGCCGATAGTCCCTGACGCCATTTGGACCTAAAGGCACGTGGCTTCACATGCGATTTAAGCCGGTATACACCTCCCCGTTCAGTGCCAAAATCCGAAGATGGTATATAGCTTGAACAGGCTTGGGGAGAGGAGGACGTTGGTTCATTCTCTTTCTCGAAAAAACATAATAGAGAGAGAGGATAGAGAGGAAGAGAGCTCACCTTCCATCGCCATTGTCGAAGGTTTGAGCTCAAATTTACAGAGCATCGGTTGGGCTCTTTCAAGCCTAACCAAAGCTTCTGAAGGTCGTCAGGAGGTCGCCTGAACTAAGAGGAAGCAATCACCGTCGACCGCACAAGCTGAAACCACGAAAACAGGTGAGCTCAGTCTTCAAGCTTTCTTACTATGCATTAATGGCGGATTAGGCATATGACAATCATTTTTCAATTTCATGTGGGTGTTTTACTCCCCAAACATTACTGACCACAATCGCCTCCCATTTTTGTCTCGATTTTGCATAATAATCCCTGTCTGAGTCTCCAAACTTCCTGCCATATACCGAAATCTATTCAATCTTGTCTAGCTCAATCTAGACCGAGCGAGCTCAATCGGAGCTTGAGGTAAGTCTTCTGAACAACGAATGATGCTCTTGTGTGGATGAATTAGCTTAAATGCCATTAATCGTATGATTAGAACGATTATACATGTACTGGTTCAAACTTGATTGTGCTTAATCCAATGTATGAAATTTTGTGATTCTACGATATGTTCCGTGCGACAATGAGGCGAGTCAATTGGCGCCGGCCTCGTGAGATTTATTCAAGGTTTCACCGTTGGATCATCGCCGGAGGTTCATGGCCGTCCATTTAGTGGCAATCGTGAGATTGAAGACGAAGATGACGTGGCGAACATAGCGGTCAACCTGCTGACGTGGCAGCCACATCAACCAAGCCATTAGAGTCTAGTTTGAATATGTTAGGAGATCCAATGGCTTAAGTTAGGCCACGTGTTGGCTCGATAGCCATTCAATCAATTTTATAAATTCTGTTAATATGAATTGAATTTTCAAAATAAAAAATAAATCGGTTGATCGGATGGTCGAGGATTAGTCGAGTTGTCTGATCATGGCCGTAGATCTAACTACTCAAATCAGACGGCTGAGAGTTAGTCGGCTTTTGATCTGAGCCGTAGGTTCTAGTAATCTGATCCTAAGGCTGTGGAGTAGCCACATGGTTCAATAGAAACCGTCAGATTAAATCCGAATAATAAAAGAAACAAAAAAATGAGAAGACGTCGTTTTGGGCATTTGGTGTGTGAGGGTCCGGGTCTGGATCGGGTATACCACCCGAATGGGTCGGATCGACCCGGTCTGAATTATTTTTTAATAAAAAATTTAGAAAAATAATTTTTTTTAAATTAGAAAAGTCCTAGAAAATTCTAAAATATATTAGAAAATCCTAGAAAATTCCCAAAAATGTGAAAAAATTGTAGAAAATTCCTAGAAATTCCAAAAATTCCCAAAAATTGAGGATTGACCACAAACAACTGATCAATCCTATTTTTAAGATTTCTTATCTGTTCATTTGAGAATTGACGATATTACCCTTTTGGGGTAAGTCGCATCTGTCTTCTATATGAAGTAGGTCGATAAATTCAAGGTAAGAATTAGGGTCAGTCATGTGATCAATTCTTATGCTTGGATCTTCAAATCTCGTCTCTTTTCCTGAAATGACGATTTTACCACTTAAAGGGTAAATCGTCTTTATAACTCCGATCGAACAATGAAAATTGCTCAAAATTAGGATTTGGGTATGGAGGTTGGCCAATCCTTCTATTTGAGATTTTCCCTTTTCATCACTTTCTAAAATGACGGTTTTACCCCTCAAAGGGTAAATCGCTCCAAAAATTTCAGAAAAATTTTAAAAATTTTCAAAAAATAGGAAATGGATTGGTTTGGTGACTAATCCTATTGCCATCATCTTTTGACTCCATATTCATCTAAAATGACAAATTTTCCCTTCTTGGGCAAATTGTCCCAAAACTCTTCAAAATTACGATTTTGCCCCTCATGAGAAAATCACGTAAAAAATATTCCTAAGCCTTGATTGACATTTCTCTAGGCTAATAAAGCCTTATTAGGGATGTCACGTTACTTTCATATGATTTCCCCACATGTTTTGGATCTTTAATTTGCGTATTCATTTTGTTGACTATGAGTGTTAGGATAGTCATTCATATTTGCATGAACTCTTAGTATTAAGGTTCACACCTCACTCATCTTCATGAAATCTTAGGTTAGATGAATCATTCAACTTAAGTGCCAAAAGAGCATCAACTCTGACAGTTGGCGTAACAAAGTCCCCGATCTCATTTCTTTGGTTTTCACAGAATTAAATAGATTGCTCCCAGCTATTCAATAGGGTTTCCAATTGTACCCTCCGCGAAACGATTGGTTGTGACTCCTTGGCATGTACATGTATCACATGTCACTAGACCGCATAGAAGGCCGACCTTGTATACAGCCGTTGTGACTTGGGTAACGGGCCTTAGGAGAGGCCCGCATCCGACCAGAGCGGACGTCCCATTAGCCCTCCGAAAGAGCGTGTGAAAGGGTGAGTCGCGACAAACTGGCGACTCTGCTGGGGACTATTCCTGTCACGCCCCGAACCCGACGAGTACGTAAGCATCCCACTAAGTCGTTACTTGTTTAAGCTACAGGATCCAACGGCCAATAACTTGCAACTCTTTTCAAATATATGCACTCGAAAGCGATGCCAACTCCAATCATATAAATACAACAACACCCGATGACTTAGGACACAAGGGCACATCAAGTTACATTAACCAATTACTAAAAGATTAATTCCTAATTCACCAAATAGAAGTACAAGCCCTAATTTAAAAGGCAAATCCAATCTAAATACGATTAGTCCACTATCTCTTCAATGCCGATCCTTGGCAAGCTTGCGCTACCTCCGCCTGGAACCTAAAAAATGAAGCCCCCACTAGGGTGAGATATAAATCTCAGTAAGGTGGGTCCTAACCCTAGGTTAGGCCGACTGTCTACTCAGGCAGTCATATATCCACTAGTTCAAACTCATAAACTCATAGACATATCTAGTACAAATCAGTAAAATAACAACATGCCATCTCACCACAACCATCTCCTCCTGCCTGCCTTAATTTCCAACCCACGATAATCGCATCAGGCTCGGTCCGCGTAAACGAATCAGACCGTCATCGGCAACTCGCGTAAACGCATCAGGTTCCGATGAATCTCCAAGCAACATCATCATCTCATAAATTTTGTCTCGCGAATAGTTCGCATCAGGATCGTCGCTATCTCAACCCCGCGATCTTGTCGCATCAGGGCGCCACGCAACATCAACTCTACCTGCGATCTTGTCGCATCAGGGTATTCTCATACCTCCGTCCCGCGAATAGTTCGCATCAAGACCGTGGCTATCTCAACTCCGCGATCTCGTCACATTAGGGTGCCACACATCATCAACTCCACCCCGCGATCTCGTCGCGTCAGGGTATACATCTCCTACCCCGCGTCTCATACTCCTCAAGGCCTCTTCGTCCCGCGAATAATTCGCATCAAGACCGTGGCCTTCTCAATCCCACCATTTCATCGCATCAGGGCGCCACATACTATCAATTCCACCCCGCGATCTCGTCTCATCAAGGTATCTACCTCCCGGCCTGCGTCTCATACGCCTCAGGGCCTCACCATGTCACACTCATGCCATGCTTTTCAATTCATTCTACTTATATAACAATTGGTGCAAATCAAGCACAACTCAAAAATTCATGGCAAAGAAAACAATCGAGTGACACTCAGATATGGCAGATATTTCAAGCACAAGCATTGGTACTCTTTCAAATCCTCTAAATCGTTTTAGGACACATACAACAATCAACCGCATTGGAATTGCTCGAGGATTAATCGAATTATCTCCTGAGTCACCTAATTGAGTCCAATCATCCTAGCCTAAGGTTAGAAATTCCCTTACCTCGAGCTTGACAACACAAAGTTCTTCCTTTTGAGCCCCCAAGGTTTCGGCCAACCTAAATCCAAGGGTCAATTTGCCGCGCAACCTAGAACATACAATCGATTTGTCAATTTTCAAGTCTAATTCCTCAATTCGATAACTTCAATCATCCATAACATATCCCTCAACATCTTATCATATCTTAAACACCAATTTGCAGCTCAAAATAATTAATCCCAGCCTCCAATAGATTTGGTTTGCCCGGAACCAAACCAGTCCTCCTCGGTTCCGTGCAAACCGAACACTACCGTTCTTCAATCTACTCCGAAGTCCATCATTCAATCATAACCCTATCTCTTAACATGTCTATCTAGGGATTTGGGAGGCTCACCGTGAGTTTCGAGTCGATTGGTCATCGGAAACTCATCCAAGGTCATCGGAAACTCATCCAAGGTCGCCGGATCGTCCACTTCAGTCTTCTGGGCAGATTCGAGGCGAAATTCACAAGGCCGGTTCATGGTCAAAAGTTCATCAAATAACTCTCAACTTTTTACCACAGATTCATCTACATGTCTACTAGGTCTCCACAAAATTTGACTGCAAAAGTCCAAGAATTCGGCCATCAAAAGAGTCAAAAACTGGACGTACCTTAGGTTGAGTCAGTTTCCGTTGACTCCCGGGAAAACGCTTGGCCGGAGCTCCTCGGTGCTCTAAATGGCATGTTTCCATTTCGAGGAGGTCGGAAAGACATAGATATAGGTTGGTACGACCGGCTGGCATCCAGGTGGTCGCTGGAAGTGGTCGCCGAAATGACCGAATAGAAGGCTTGGTTCTGGCCGGCGACGAGCAAAACTGGAGGAAGGAGAAGGAGGAGTGTTCGGTGGCTTTTGGGGTGGAAATGGCTGGCCAAATGGAGTGAAGAGAGAGAAGAAAAAGCTATATACTCAAGGCTTGGTCAATGGTTGAATGGTAGCTTTGAAAAGTTGACTTGACCACTCTTTAAAGCATCCATTGACAGTTGTTTCTCAAGTCAATCGTGCTTGATCCAATGGCCCTTGTTCCTTCTTATTTTTAGTAGCCTTGAGGAGGGTTTATTGACCAAATTGTCCTTCTTGAATTGTATAGGTAAGGTCCTAGGCTTGAAGGCAAAACGGTCAATTTACCCCCGACGTCCAGAGCGTCGTTTTTCTCGTTCCAGAATTCTTCGATGGGGCGACGGTCAATCCAATTGAAATGTTGGAATTCTTGATTCTCCATTTTCAATTCTCGAGACTCATTTATGATAGTTTTCTCTTCTAGACGTGATTCCAGCCTATCTCGAACTGATGGGTGGCTTTTGCAGACATCACGTCTAGGGCTCGTCAATTCGTGGCGGCTTTGGTTGTCATGTAATTGTGAGGGTCTATCGCTAGTTCCCTCGACAATCCTTATGGCCAAAGCGTCGTTTCCTATCCGAGTTCTCTAGGTCCACGTACCTCGTCTCGCGTTAGCCTTTCCTTTTTGGTGAGTCTACTCGAATTGATCAGATTGGTGCGGAATACGACTGAAACACATCGCTAGATATACACTTCTCATTAATGAGTCTGAAATTGATTAGAAATCAGAATGTCACAACTCTTCTCCCTTAAAGAAATTTCGTCTTTGAAATTTGCAACCTTCTACTCATTCAATCCTTTGGGGTATTGGTGCCTCGTCGCATCCTCACTCTTCCGGATAATCCTTTCCATGGCTTGACGATCTTGTTCATCATTTCCAACCCAAAGCCATCCTTCCTGAGGACTTGTCTCCTTTAGTCCTCAATCTAATTTGCTTTTCTCCATTTTCTTTCAATATTCATATCATTTACCATCAGCTCATCCTCGAGCGTTCACCTTATCTCTTTCATTTGTCTATAACCATTATTATCAAGCCCTTGCCAGAATGCACCCTTAATGTCCATACCCTTCGGCATATTACTTCTTTCAAGCTTCCTTTTACGCTAACAGAGATTCAAGGGTTTTATCAATTTGCCCTCCATTAATCAAATCGAGTTATGGCCCTCTTAACTCCTTAAACATTCACATGGTTATTTCCGTAGCAATCCATTCTTGACTCCATCCGAAAATTCCCTTGGATGAAAGTAGTCCTTCAACTTTCATTATCATGTCCTTCCCTTCCTTCAACACGTCTAATGTTCGATTGCAAGATAGACAAATTTCAACTTTCAACCTTATCACCGATATATATATATATATATATATACACACACACACACACACACACACACATCTTGGCACATCCTTGGACCATCCCCAGGAAACACCATAATTCTTCCTTCAAATTTTAATGAGGTCATCTCCTTTAGTTTCCCTTCGATACCAAACTTGTACTCTGTCCATAGGCCTCAAGGGTTCCATCCATTCCTATAATTCCTCTAATATCGATGTTTAATCATGACACACCTCAATTTCCTTCTGGCCTTCAGGCTAGGTGTTTCCCGTAGCCATCGCGTTAGTCCATTAACGAACTTCCAATTTAAGAGTTGAATCACTTATTTCTTGAGGGAAGATCTGTCCCTCCATTGCCCATTTCTCAATGCTCAACCCTTAATTTGTAAGCATCCGTTAAACAATTCACTCTTCCTTAGCGATACAAATATCGCTATAACAACACTTGGGTGATCTCTTCGTTCCACATGCCTCGCCTTCAATTCCCTTTAGACAGTCCATGTTCTCAATCTCTTATAGTTCACATAATTCGAGGTATTTTCTTTATTTAAGCAATGCTCTCATATCCACAAGCAATTTTACACATCTGTATTGCCTCTTGTTCAATTCCTCTCAGAAATCTACTGCTTGATATCTTTTGAAGTAGATATAAACTTGAAATCTTCTTCCACCCGAGTAAGATTTCCCAACTTTTGTTGCGAGAATATTTGCAACCAACTCCAATCATGCTCTAAGCATGCCAATTCATACGGCATTCTCGTTACGACGTACAAACCATATCCATTTCACATCGTCTTGTTATGCCTCGAGTTTCATTCTGCGTCGTGTCACTACGACCTTCATAAGCTTTTCGATTCCAACCGGAATCTTCATAAATGGCGTAGTCATCAGCTTAACTCGAGTCTTCCAAAATTCTTTTCACGTTCATTCACCCATTCATGTCACGACTCGTCCTTAGTCCATTTCACTACTGGAACAGCTCTTGTGGGGAATCTTCCCACGATCCGTCTATTGCCATTCATCAATCCTAAGAAGCTTGCACTTTTTGCAACTCACATCGACCCTAGTCGATCCATCATTCGTCCCCATTCTTACAAGTTCCACATGAATTTCATTTCCCCTAAATCTCACAATAGAGGAATCTTACCTCATTAAGCCCACAACTTGCTCTCTTCACATTTAGCATGCAATAGACATTTTCTTAGAGCCCATATTACACTCTTCAAAAACCGTTCGCGTTCCTCATGGCTCCTTACATGAATTCAACCAACGCCTCTTAAGACGGTAACGACCAACTCAACCATTCATTGGGCACTTAGTTCGGCGATTATCAACTTCTTTTCGCTAGATGTCTAATCTTCCAAACTATTTCTCGCACTTCTCACTTGAGAGCTCAGGCCTCGGCTCTCTGTCATCACGGGTCTCCTCTAGGACCGCACGATATTTTACTTATTCTTGTCACTCTTCTCTCGAGAAGCATTGGTGCTATAGCCTCCGAGTTCCATATTCACTAAGGCGACCTTATCCCAATTCTGTTCGTTCTACTAAATGTCAACATCATCCTGGAATTCAACATTGTCTACAAGACTATCTCTCGGATTTCACTTTCAGGAGTCATTCAAGTTCTACGTCCTCCTTCTCGATACAGACGTTCATTCATCATACTAAGATAATTTAGAGCTTTTCTTCCTCTTACAATAGGGTCTCTTACCCTAAGGAAGAAACTACACAACTCGGTGGCATTTTCTCACTTCAAATTCACCTTGTCCTTCCCATTCCATAGGACGGCTACCTTGGAGTCTGCGCCGACGACGATACCTTTACTCCAGAATTCAAATGCCATCATGCTTTCACATTCTCTTTCCCACAACTCAGTCACCTCAAGTGACAATATCTGTTCGTCTTTGGATCTCATACATTCCCATGTCGAATGGTCGCTTCGATTACCTCAAATCACTTTGCAAGCATTCTTTAAGCGCTCTTTTCGCTTACTAAATCATTCACTAGAATCACAATCAGTCGGGACTATCAAGTCCATCCACTTTTCTTTTCACCAGCGACCACTTCTTGGTCCAATCGCCCCTTAAGAACAATGCCCTATTCTTTAGGGAACAGCAGTTTATGATTCCCTTTCTCATGGTTCCAATTCCATCAACCGTCCCTAGGAAATCATTAACTTCAGGCAAATTAGCATGCCGATTCTTCCTCGACTCCTACTATACGGAAAAGACGGCTACCCATTTTCTATCATGTGTCTTATGCCCAGGTAATCAGCCATTTCCCGTAGGCAAGTTCTATACTCATAATGAACATCTCTTTACTCGTAATCCATGAGCAGGAGTTCTCTTATTCATAGGTCTTTCAATCATTCTCCTCTTTAGCTGAGTCCTGTCACCATTCCTCAAAATCAGTAATAACAATCAGCCATATGGTTCTCAAGTTCCAATCCACTCTGGGACTTTTCATCTTGTTCAAGGGTCTTTAACCGCTTTTACCATATGCTTACACGACCTTGAGAACTCCGTCTCATACCGGTCGATCATCTTATGATCCTTGCAAAAGTATTAGGATCTAAACAACCCTTGCTCTCAAGCAATCCTAGGACAATAATTCCCATCGAATAACTCAACAGAAGTTGGCTAGACAGATCTCATGCCTCTGAGGAAATCCTTCCTCTAGTGACCTTTCACCAATCTTCAATAGCCTCTTAAGGCTAGTACTGCTAGGGTCACTTTCCTTCTTTAATGCACCCAAAATTTCTGAGGTTTTCTCACAAAACCCTCAATCTAGAGGGAGACAATTTCGAATCTCATCCCTTTACCTGACTCAATCAATTTCAGCTTTATACATAATCTTACAAGCTTTTCTAAGCTCTCGTGGTCCTATCCACACATACAATTTCGAAAAGACTTACTCAGAGTCACCTTCTTCGTGACTTCCATCACTTAACTCCTCAGTACTAGTTGTCTCAGCGACTTGGGTAAATTGAGCTCGCCTACCCATAGAAATTTCTCATTTCTATTCAAGGTTCTCGCGACCCACTCAACTCTTGGGTCTCACGTGGTTCACAAACTCGAGTCAATTGCTCTGCTGGTTTTCGCGTTCTGATTACTCATTTTTACTCAGTTCTCATGATCTATCTTAGTCCTTGGATCTTTTCGTATCTCACATACGCAAGCCAAGTGCGACTTTAGCGACCATACCTTGGTCCTTCGATCTTATCAGGTTCTCATGTCACTTGAACCACTATGATTCCCTCCAAGAACCCAAGACTCAAGTCATCTACTCAAGTCCATCAATTTTAGGCTGCTCACCTCAATATCTTTTGCCATCAACCAACCCTCTAATGGTTCTTGGGTAATTCTCAATTAATTGCCAATTATTCGAGGATCCCAAATCATCCTTGGGCAGTAGTCATTCCTCAAGCCAGTCTCAACGAGGCAACTTCTCAACTAACAGCCATCACTAGGCTAGCCTCAACTAGGCAACTATCAATCAAGCACTCAAGACAGCAACTCATTGAGTCAATAGCTCAAACTCTAGGCCTAAAGGCATCCGCCACTCTAGCATAGTTACAACAGACTATCTCATTCCCAGCATACCTCGGTTCAATGGGTATAAACCCCTTACATCATCTAACCTTTCAGTTATATCTTGGCCAAGCCAATCACATGAGGCTAATCATCAAACATGCCTAACAGACCCATCACAACCATTACTTTTCTTTTTCAAAAGGTATCTACTGTCAAGCACGAAGTTTTTAACCATGCCAATCACAGGCATCATCACACATGTCATGCCACTTTCGATCATTCTTGATGAGAATCAATCTTGTGCCATACGTCCCTTATCCACAATTGGACTCAACCTGATACCTAGGTTTCCCCTTTCAAGTTATGACTTGGGTCATTCCTGCCTCTTGCCATCTTAGAAGCCTGCTAGGAGCCCTCCTTGTCCGGACCTCTCTATCTCGGCGATCACTCCCCGCCCTCATCAGACAGTCATATATCTACGGAGAAAACCCCGTTCCACATGTCCCATACCATGCTTCATTATAGTTTATAGGTATCCCATCAACTCATCCCATGCCAAGTGACGGTTTATTAAGTCCAACAACGATAAGTTCATGCATGCACCTTCATCGACTTCTGTTTCAAAGCCATAAACATAAGCATAGCTTGACCATCCTCATCACTTGTCCTGTCAAAACCACTTTCAGATCAATTCCTACCCATTCAAATGTTCTAATTCCACCAATGACCATCATATCTCACAGATCAATTGCCTATCTTCCATTATACATCTCAAGTCCAGTCTACATTCAAATTAAATCCCTATGCATTCGATCACAACTGATCTTCGATTCAGGTACTTCTCGTATTCATCTCAACTCATATCATCCAACATTGTCAATAGTAATTGATAGCTAAACCATCAAGATATCATGTAGTTCAAGCCCGAATCCACCAATACTAGCTGTCTCTTTATAACTCATACTCCTCAAGTTGGGGTCATTAACAAACTAAGATCATAATTATACCCTTCAATTGACCCTTCATTCATAAGCAATTCCCTATTATCCTCAAGCACAATTACTACCTCAAAATCCATGCTTATGACTCTTTAACCCTAGCTTGCTTCCACTTAAACCTTAATCACCACATAACTTAACGTCGGCCACTAAAATCAACTCTAGGACCATTAAAGTGTACACAAGTTCAAGCCTACAATCCTCAAGATTCAATGATCCTTGCTTAGTCCTATAAGCCTCAATATCTAATTGTCCCCAAGTCATCGCTCCTTATCACTCCAAACCTCAATCACATTGGATCGAGTTGACCTTGCTTTGATACCAAATCGAACGGGGATGTCACGCTCCGAACCCGACGAGCACGCGAGCATCCCACTAAGCCGTTACTTGTGTAAGCTCCAAGATCTAACGGCCAATAACTTACAACTCTTTTCAAATATATGCACGCAAAAGCAATGCTAACTCCAATCATATAAATACAACAACACCCGATGACTTAGGACACAAGGGCACATCAAGTTACATTAACCAATTACTAAAAGATCAATTCCTAATTCACCAAACCGAAGTACAAACCCTAATTTAAAAGGCAAATCCAATCTAAATACGATTGGTCCACTATCTCTTCAATGCTGATCCTTGGCAAGCTTGCGCTACCACCGCCTGGAACCTGAAAAATGAAGCCCCCACTGGGGTGAGATATAAATCTCAGTAATGTGGATCCTAATCCTAAGTTAGGCTGACCGTCCACTCAGGCAGTCATATATCCAATAGTTCAAACTCATAAACTCATAGACATATCCAGTACAAATCAGTAAAACAATAACATGCCATCTCACCACAACCATCTCCTCTTGCCCGCGATAATCGCATCAGGCTCGGTCCGCGTAAACGCATTGGACCCTCATTGGCAACCCTCGTAAATGCATCAAGTTTCGATGAATCTCCAAGCAACATCATCATCTCATAAATTCCGTCCCACGAATAGTTCACATCAGGACCGTGGCTATCTCAACCCCGCGATCTCGTTGCATCAGGGCGCCACGCAACATCAACTCCACCCCGCGATCTTGTTGCATCAGGGTATTCTCATACCTCCGTCCCGCAAATAGTTCACATCAGGACCGTGGTTATCTCAACCCCGCGATCTCGTCGTATCAGGGCGCCACACATCATCAACTCCATCCCGCGATCTCGTCGCATCAGGGTATACATTTCCTGCCCCGCGTCTCATACGCCTCACGACCTCTCCGTCCCGTGAATAATTCACATCAGGACCGTGGCCTTCTCAACCCTGCCATTTCATCGCATCAGGGCGTCGCATACTATCAATTCCACCCCGCGATCTCGTCGCATCAGGGTATCCACCTCCCGCCCCGCATCTCATACGCCTCTAGGCCTTGCCATATCGCACTCATGCCATGCTTTTCAATTCATTCCACTTACATAACAATCAGTACAAATCAAGCACAACTCAAAAATTCATGGCATGGAAAACAATCGAGTGACACTCAGACATGGCAAATATTTCAAGCATAAGCATTGGTACGCTTTCAAATCCTTTAAATCATTTTAGGACACATACAACAATCAACCATATTGGCATTGCTCGAGGATTAATCGAATTATCTCCCGACTCACCCAATTGAGTCTAATTTTCCTAGCATAAGGTTAGGAATTCCCTTATCTCGAGCTTGACAACACAAAACTCTTCCTTTTGAGCCCCTAAGGTTTCGGCCAACCCAAATCCAAGGGTTAATTTGTAGCGCAACCTAGAATATTCAACTGATTCGTCAATTTTCAAGTCCAATTTCTCAATTCGATAACCTCAATCATCCATAACATATCCCTCAACATCTTATCATATCTTAAACACCAATTTGCAGCTCAAAATGATTAATCCCAGCCTCCAATAGATTCGGTTTGCCCGGAACCGAATCGATCCTCCTCGGTTCCGTGCAAACCGAACACTACCGTTCTTCAATCTACTCCTAAATCCATCATTAAATCATAACCCTACCTCTTAACATGTCTATCTAGGGATTTGGGAGACTTACCGTGAGTTTCCAGTCGATTGGTCGCCGAAAACTCATCCAAGGTCGCCGGATCGACCACTTCAGTCTTTCGGGCAGATTCTGGGCAAAATTCACAAGGCTGGTTCATGGTCAAGACTTTATCAAATCACTCTAAAGATTTTACCACATATTCATCTACATGTCTACTAGGTCTCCATAAAATTTGACTCCAAAACTCCAAGAATTCGGCCATCAAAAGAGTCAAAAATCGGACCTACCTCAGGTTGAGTCAATTTCCATCGACTCTCGAGAAAACGCTTGGTCGGAGCTCCTCGGTGCTCCAAATGGCGTGCTTCCACTTCGAGGAGGTCGGTAAGATATAGATCTAGGTTGGTATGGCCAACCGGTGTCCAGGTGGTGGCCAAAAGTGGTTCCGGAACGACCGAACAGAAGGCTAGGTTCTGGTCGGCTGCGAGAAAAACTACTGGAAGGAGAAGGAGGAGTGTTCGGGGGCTGTTGGGGTGGAAATGGCAGGCCAAATGGAGTGAAGAGAGAGAAGAAAAAGTATATACTCAAGGCTTGATGAATGGTTGAATGGTAGGTTTGAAAAGTTGACTTGACCACTCTTTAAAGAATCCATTAACACTTGTCCCTCAAGTCAATCATGCATGATCCAATGGCCTTTGTTCCTTCTTATTTTGGGTAGCCTTGAGGAGGGTTTATTGACCAAATTTCCCTTCTTGAATTGTATAGGTAAGGTCCTAGGCTTGAGGGGCAAAACGGTCATTTTACCCACGACGTTCAGAACGTCGTTTTTCTCGTTCCAGAATTCTTCAATGGGGCGACGGCCAATCCAATTGAAATGTTGGAATTCTTAATTTTCCATTTTCAATTCTCTAGACTCATTTCTGATGGTTTTCTCTGCCAGACGTGGTTTCAATCTATCTCGAACCGACGGGTGGCTTTTGCAGACATTACGCATATCGACCTCGTGATTCATATCACGTTTAGGGCTCGTCAATTCGTGGCGGCTTTGGTTTTCATGTAATTGTGAGAGTGTATCCCTAGTTCTCTCGACAATCTTTATGGCCAAAGCGTCGTTTCCTATTCGAGTTCCCTAGGTCCACGTACCTCGTCTCGCGTTAGCCTTTTCCTTTTGGTCAGTCTACTCGAATTGATCAGATTTGAGCGGAATATGACTAAAACACATCGCTAGATATACACTTCTCATTATTGAGTCTATAATTGACTGAAAATCAGAATGTCATAATTGCAAACCAGAATCTCTAGTTAGGAATTTTAGAGGACCTGAGCCGATTAAAAAGTTTATTGGTTTATCTAACCATGTTTTCTGCAAATGCTCTCGAAGGTGAGGTACGTGTCCTAACCATTGTGTTAGATGTTTTTGCAGATTGGGGAAATAAGGGGTGGAGTGTCTTGTTGACATCTTTCATGTAGGTTGGAGTTGGGATTGTATGTTTATTTTTACGCATATATTGAAGCGTGTTTGATACAAACTGCTGTGCATGACCTTGCATTGTGATGATCACGACATATCTCACACACGGCGGCCAAACCTCGACTGCAATCACCTCTAGGTTTACTTTAGATAGGGAAAGGATACGAAACAATCTCGTGTTTGATTGCGTTTGAGACTTTCGTGTTCGTTCTCTCTCACAATCCAAATTGGTGATGTCTAGCCCTCTTGGGTGGATACTTTTGGGGAGGAATCTGCCATATTTGGATTGTGGGAGCCTGAGCCATAGGTTTCTCACCTGATTTTATTTGTAGAGTATATTCCCACTTGTCTCATGCGCATGTCTATGAAAGATTGGTATACCTAAAATCACACATTGTTACAAGGGAACATTTTATGTTCCCTGATATTTTAGTTGGTAAAGCATTTACTTTCGATGTATTTACTTACTCCCTATTTCATCGCATGTTCATGTATTACATATCATTCGCATCTACATGCATTGCATACATTTTGAAATCATTCTAGCGACTGATTGAAATAACGATGATAGGACATAGGATGTCGCTATTTCCTATAAGTTCGACAGAACTAGTGGCCTTTGAGTGTTTGAGGAAAGTCGCTCGTTCTGGACCGAACACAAGGTTGCATTTTACTAGGTTTGTACATGGTCGGGAGTTCACTGGACGTAAGCTGGGATATGCTAAAGACTGCCAGACTAGTTACTATGTCGATAACCTTAGGTTTAAACGACAAATGAATGAGATGTTTAAGCACTATCTAGAAGTGAAAAGGCAGTATCGCAACAGCTTAGCTAGAAAAGCTTATGTATGCCGAAAAGAGGAACGTCAAACTAGAGAGAACCAACCTATGATTTCTCTTTAGGAGAATAAGAGATGCCCTACAACCAAGACAAAACCAAGGTGTACCATACTTAAAAGGGTAAAATCCAACAAGACCCCTGAAGTCATCATACCATGGATCAGAGAGTGGCCATAAGAACTAAGGCATCTCAACCAGCCTTCTAAAGACTATCCTTTGCATTTTAAGGAACGCTCAACTAGGGTAAAATTTCTAATTACTGAGTCGTGTCCTGAAGAGGGACCAGACAAAGATGCCATCAAGAAGGAAATCTTGATCAACTATAACCCTGAAGAAGACTAGGTTTTGGGGAGGATAGTTTAGATCCCACATTCTAGGGGCTTTTTATGGCTTTCTTGTTTTAGAATAAACTCAATTGGTGTTTCATCCCCTCATGAAACCTCTCTCGACCTATTGTAGCATACCCTTTTTGTAATAAGGAATTTCATCGTTATGTTCACAATTGATGTATTGACTAATGGAATGTGACATTATTATTTCCTTGAGTTACTATGATGATTTTGACTAATTGCATAACTCATTTCTTTGAAATTCAAATTAGACCTTGAGTCAGATTCTTCATGCTTGAAAGGAATTCGAATTTCAATTTCATTAACCGGAATATGCAATTAAATCAGTCTATGCATATTTCATGACATTTGCATAGTCATGTTTAAAAGTAATATTTGGCGATTGTTCATTTAAAATCAATTGCATATTTTAGACTTAAAGAGAAAGAATGACATCCAAGTGTTCAAAGTCCCTCGAGCTGAGCTCATAGCCAGGTGGGATAGCATGGGTGAAGTAAGCCAAAAATACGTCAAATTGCGCTAGGATATCTGTTGGACCTACTGAAGATTGAATGTCTACCTGTCTTTATCCAAGCCATGGCACTCTATTGGGATCCAACCACCATGACGTTCTGCATGGAAGGATTGGAAGTTACCCTTACCCTTGAGGAATATAGCGCCGCCATTGGAGTTGAGTTTACTCGCTTGTTAGTCCAACCTCCTGTAGGGTTTGAGCTTTTGAGTCAACTAGCGAAATTCCTGGACAAAAATCTCAATGAAATCAGAGTAGACGCCAAAAGTAATTCTGGGCTAGAAAGGTTTCCTAACTTCCCTGCTAGCAAAGGAACTAAGTCTGGTAGAGCCTTTGTCTTGGCATTCTTTAGCTTTGTCCTATTTCCAATCTCGCCTGTAACTTTTGATCCTATCATGGCTATAGTAGTCAAACAAGTTTGTCATGGGTGGGATTACTCGAACCTTATCCTAGCTGAAACCTTCCTCTCTCTCAACCATTTTGGAAAAAGCAAGAAAGAGATTTTTAGAGCCTCTAGTAGTCTCCTGTACATGTGGTTCACATCCCATGTAAAATAATTTCATATCCGTATGGGTTTTACTGAGATTATCTCTAATGCTCATTCTCTTAGAACTTTTGTCAAAATCCATACACGCATTCATAAATTCAATTTCAAAGAATGGAAGGAATTTCTTAGAGCTTTAAAGCCAGAACAACTCCGATGACTGCTTAGATTACCAATTAGGTAAAGTCAGGCCTGCACGCAATGGTGAAGATCCAATCCCCTTGTTAGGGTTCATGGGTACCATCGCATATTATCCAAAGAGGGTCATACGGCAATATATGGTATTGCAAGAGGTTCCTTCGTCGTCACAACCAGATGTCTGTTCGTTTGACGTGCCGTAAGAGATCCTTACAGGGGAGGAGAAAAAGCAATTCGAAGCTAAGGTGGAGTTCATCATACACGCTTTGAAAGACTCTCGAACGAAAGACATGGAATGGCCAGATGATATGACCTCCGAGATGAATACTCATAGAGCTTCTACAGAATACATCTGACGCTTTGAAGTGATCAGACGCAGCTTCGTCGAACCATATGTACTCGAATACATTGTGTCATACGTGCCTGGAGTGGAGCTATATATACCTAAAGACATGGGATCGCCATCATATTCAGGAGACGAGGATTCCCAGAACGAGGGATTCGATCTTTACTAGGACGATGAGAGTGCCTTAAGCCCTAAGCGCCCTAGACATGGATAGACTATTTTGTCAAGTGTAAAAGGTGTGAACATTATAATGTTGTCTTGACATTGAGATACTCATTTGTATTAAATATTACTTTTAACACAAGTGTATGAGCATAAGCATGTTTTATCGATGCATCCAAACTATTGTCAAAGATTACACTTCCTTTAATTTCATGAATTCTCTTGGCAAATGATTGAAAGAACTGCTCATGTGAGACTAACGCTTGCAAGGTAGCCCTTTTTCTTATCCATCAATAGAAAACATGCAATTGAAGGAATTCTGTACTTTACTTATTTGTTCTAAAGAGATGCTTACTTGTTACTTTCAAATAAACAGGTATTCTCTAATCACGAAATTATCAAGACATCATTTCCATACTCGACTTAGGACGAGAATGGAACAACAAGAACTGACTCCACAAGTGGGCATGTTTGAGACTCAGATGACCACCATAACCACCATGATGGCTGAAATTAAGGCTATGCTGGAAGCCTCTCGAGTCAGACAAATGGCGGTATCTAATCTGAACGACTCGGGTCAATCCTCAATACCTAATACGAGTGACAAATGGACAACTGAAGGTGCCCAGCATGCTATAGAGGACATTCATTCACCAAACATCCAATCACAACCAAAGATACCTCCTGTTGTCATTAACCTTGAGAAAGAAGAGAAAGGAAAACAGGTTGTGAAGACTGAAGTAGAGGATAAGAGAATAACCAAGATTGAAGAGTGCTTGAGCAGTCAGGGTTATTAGTTAGCTCGTTTTGACAAGAGATCACCGTTTACCAAAGTGGAGACTCCTCCGGATTATAAAGAGCCAGACTTTGTGAGAAAATACAACAGGACAGGCTGTCCACGTACTCATCTCAAATACTATCTGTACAAGATGGCACACTATTCTGATTATATTTCACTTCTAATGAATACATTCCAAGAAAGTCTGGCTCGCGTTTTTTTAGCTTGGTTTATTGAGTTAGACCTAGATGATTACAATGGATGGGAAGATCTTGCTGAAGATTTCCTCAGGCAGTACAAGTTTAACACGGCCACGGCCTCGACAAGAGAAGATCTGTTGCGGACGGTGAAAGGGAGAAACGAAACAATCAGAACGTATGCCTAGAGATGGCGTGTCTTGGCAACTCAAGTGAAACCACCGATCCCGAAAGATGACTTGATTGACCTGTTCTTGAAGGCACTTCCCTATAAGTACTTTGATAGGCTAAACACTTCGGGATGTCAAACCTTTACACACTTGATAAGAGTGGCTGATAAATTGGAGTGGGCTTTGAGAGAAAGAATGCCACATTAAACTTCAACAGGAAAGCAATATCTCCCAAGGAAAGAAAGAGAGGCTGGAGTTGATATAGCCTTTGTGCCAGATTCCAATAAACCCAAGGTGTTCGCTAATTCCAATCAGGCGAGAGGGGGATATTCATGGTTAGCGTCTAAAGGACAAGAGCCTAGAAAGAGACAACCTCCGAAGCAATTCTCTCAACTTCCCAGGTCCGTATCCAAGTTACTCCCGATGTTACTAGAGCAACACTTAGTGGTAAAGGAACTTCCTAGAACAAATCCAGCGAAATATCATGGTTTTGATGAAAGCTAAACTTGTACCTATCATATGGGTGAAAGAGGGCACAATGTAGATAATTGCTACATCTTTAAGCTGAAGGTTCAAGCTCCCATTGATAATTAAACTCATGATGTGGCTCCAAATGTGCAAGAGAATCCGCCCCTGACCACCAAGCAGTTAGTGCAATATTTGATGATGAAGAGGGAAACCATCTGAAGCTGAAGGTGAATGTACCTAGGCTAATCAACATTCTGGTAATCGCCTCGTCATATCCAAAAAAAGGGGAAGTATTAGCTAAAAGAAAGAAGCTATGCATTGCCAAGATGATGAGCCTAGGGATAATGTCAAGCATTGCAAATGAAGAATTTGAAGGAATTAGAGCCTCGGTGAACTTAGAATGGAACCAATTTGTGGTTGAAACCGAGCGAAAAAATATGTGGAATGTCCCACATGAAAGTCTGGTAGGAGATGTAGAGTTGATTACTGAACCAGAAGAAGAGTTCGACGAAGACGAACTACAAGCCGTTAAGCGAAGCCATAGAATTGCAACTGAAGCAGTAGAGAGAGGCGAAGTCATAGACAATCTAGGCGAGGATTCTGGTGGATGTAACTTTAAAGTAAGTACTCTGCTCCTCCCAGCTTTTTTCAAAGAATGGAGAATATCATACCCGATGGGTGAGGAGGTATGGATGATCCTGTTCAACCCAAAATCTAGGAGGCGATGATAGAGCCTTTAATAGAAGAACCTGAATCATCACTCAATCGGGTGATATTGGAACATCTCTTGCGCATAGAAGAAAAAATGAATGATCTCTCAAGAGAGATGGAGGATATGTCACTTCAATTGACGTGTGGTCACCCTCAGATGACATATAACAAGCTTGACATGGAGCACTACGTCAAGATGGAGAAATTAATGGCCCAGTGGCAAAGCTTAACTCAACTATTTAAGAGAATTAGAAGACACTTGAAGATTACAATATCATCTGAGTCAAATGATGCTGGCAGTTACCACTAGACGGGATACGAAGACTTCCCTGAGGACTGGAGCAACATAGTGGCAATGATTGAAACTGCTACGATTGTGGTGATTAAATTGAGTGAGATTGACAGCCTAAGCTAAGAAGATGATTATTTGGCGAAACTGGTGGTAATTCACCTACTAAGAAAAGAATCCGATAACAAATCAAAGATATCCCACCTAACGACAGTAACCATACAGGTTCCGCCAATTGAGATTTAAGACTCTAAGGCAGTTCATTGGGACTATAGAACAAGTGAAGTAGATGCCGTGATGAGATCCGAACGATTTTACGCTCCAAGAGAAGGCGAGTTGGAGAAGAAAGAGGAATTAAAAGAGGATGCATAAAAACTCCTATCTATCGTCAAGACCAGCGAATTTGAGGTGATATAGCAGTTAAGAAAAATGTCAGCCCAGATATCTATGTTGGATTTATTTATCAATTTAGAAAAACATAAGGATGCGCTACTAAAGGTGTTAAATGAAGTGCATGTCCCTGAAACCATCAACGACATATAGTTGGGAGATTTTGTAGGGGCAATCCTTCTTAAGGATCAATTGAACTTCTCAGATGAAGATTTCTCCATGGAGGGAAGAGGGCACAACAAGGCCTTATACATCACTGCCCATTGTAATGGAAAGAGAGTGGCGCACGTGCTAATTGATAACGAATCAGCTTTTAACATCTGCCCATTAGCTATGTTAAGGAATTTCGGCATTAAAGAGGAAATGATTTGAAGTTCCAAAGTAGTTGTTGGAGCCTTTGATGGAATGAGAAAGACAGTGGTATGCGAGATCGAGCTGGATGTGCTCATAGGCCCAACCAAATTCTCTATAAACTTCCAGGTAATGGATCTGTCGAGCGCATTTGGATTCCTGTTAGGGAGACCCTGGATTCACATTGCTGGAGCCGTACCTTCAAGTCTACATCAGAAAGTGCGATTCGTGATTGATCGAAAGGTAGTTGCCGTCCATGGGAAGTTGACCTCCTTGCATATCAGAATAGCATTATCCCCTACATTGAACCTTAAGTTAAAGAAGAAGCTAGCTATCATTTCTTGGAGCTAGTGGCAGTAATCCACACTCTTGTGAGGGCGAAACTGAAGGTTGCTTTCGTCTCTGAAGCTAACCTTTTATCAGCTAAGATGTTGCTAGCATATGGGTTCAACCTAGGAAAAGGTCTTGGCAAACATGGTCAAGGGATCAACACTCCTATGCACTTAAAATCCAACGAGCATAAGGTAGGCTTGGGATATCATAACACCTGTATTGGTGATTTCACCTCTAAAATAGCAGGCTGAGGTCGAGGCAAGAGCCATGGACGCCAACTAGACCAAAAGGATTCCTTTATTGGTTCTTTAGCCTGGAATGGCAGATCTAAGATATTCAACAATCCTTTAAATGAGTATTTCAGTAAAAACTCTAAGTGGCTGTTAGAAGAAAGGATAACTCCGTCAGCGAAATCAGATCTTACAAACCCTTTTTTGGGAGATGACTCTGTGAATGTTATTATAGAGTGGCTTGATGAGGAAGCCGATACTTCTGAGTAAAGAAATCTCTCCCTTACTTTTAATACTGCATTTAATTCCTGCATTTCTTTGCACTATTCATTTTTGTTGTTTGAAGTAGAGATAGGAAAACGCCTTTGGTCTCCGACCATTGGTCCAAATGGCATAGCTTGTAATGCGGTCCATTATTATATTCAATAAAACATATGAGTTTTATTAAGGACATATGGGACTACAAATCAGCCCAATGATAATACTAACCTTCCATATGAGAAGTTTGAGGCCTGATTTGCCATATGATTCCCGATTTTCGAAAGATTTTCGAGGAATAAGAATGTCTGTGGATATGAGGACTAGTTCCATCTAAGCCTGCATTTATTTTGAAATCTCTTTTGAAAAGATTTTTCATACTCATGCATCACATTTTCATATGAAATAAATAGTAACCATTCTCATGGTATTTCAGGCATATCATCTCAAACATGCATACTAGGTTACTGTGTGAATCGAACCACCAAGATGATTACTCTTGCGATATTGAAGAAGATGCAGATGAGGGTTACGCAACTATCTGTAGAGATTGGAGTGCCTTTGAAAATTCGACACCTTCCACTTTAGAAGAGCTAACAATCATTAATTTGGGTATTGATGCAAATGTCAAAGAAGTCAAGATTGGCGGACATTTATCACGAGTTAAAAGGCTCAGATTTATTTAACTACTTAAAGAGTACCAGGACATCTTTGTGTGGTCATAAGCCGATATGCCGAGTTTGGATCCAAGAATTATGGAGCATGCGTTACCTACAGATCTTAGTGTTAAACCTGTAAGACAAGGCAGTCGATGAATGAAAGCTAAGTTAAAAGATAGAATTAAAGAAGAAGTGATGAAACTTCTTAGAGTGGGCTTTATCGAAGCCATCCCTTACTCAGATATTGCAAACATAGTCCCCGTCATAAAAAAAGATGGCAAAATCCGGATCTGTGTGGATTATCAGGACTTGAATAGAGCAAGCCCAAATGATGATTTCCACTTCCTCACATTGATGTGCTGGCGGATAGCACGATAGGGTACGAATTATTCTCATTATGGACGGATTCTCTAGATATAACCAAATCCTCATTAAACAGGAGGACAAGCCAAAAACTGCATTTACCACCCCTTGGAGGAATTTCTGTTATAAAGTGATGCCCTCCAAACTAAAGAATGCTAGGGCAATTTATTAGAAGGCGATGGTCACCCTATTCCATGACATGATCCACAAAGAGACCGAAGTATATCTTGATGACATGATCGCCAAGTCCAAGAAAGGACTAAATCACACTCAAGTGTTAAAGAAGCTGTTTGAGCGATTGCGAAAATACAAGTTGAGGTTGAACCCAAATAAATGTGTATTTGGGGCGAAATATGAGAAACTTCTTGGATTCATGGTTAGTAGCAAGGGCATCGAAATCGACCCTTCGAAAATTCAAGTTATTTGTGACCTAACAACTCCCTCGACGGTGAAAGAAGTAAGAAGTCTTCTAAGCAGATTAAACTACATCACTAGATTCATCAATCAGTTATCGGACATGGCTAAACCAATTTTCAAATTGCTCAAGAAGAGTGCAAAAGTGACTTGGGATGCAGAATGCAGTCAGGCATTCCAGAAGATCAAAACTTATCTAGCCACTCCACCAGTACTTGTGCCACCAATCCCAGGTCACCTCTTGACCTTGTATTTGACTATACATCAAGAGTCTTTGTGAGCTTTACTTGCTCAAATGAGCCTTGTGAATCGTAAAGAAAGAGCCATCTACTATATGAGTAAGAAATTTACCTCATCTGAAGCAAATTATGTACCTATTGAGAGGGCTTATGTAGCAACAGTGTGGGTATTTCGTAGATTGAGGCAGTATACCTTACACCACCACATTCATCTAGTGATAGAAAATTACCCTATCAAATATCTCCTGGAGAAACCTGCCTTGATAGGGAAGTTGACAAAATGGCAAGTAATGTTGTTTGAATTTGATATCAAAAGCTCTTCGCAAAAGTCTGTGAAGGGAAGAGCCATAGCTGATATGTTGGCATACAACGCCCAAAATCGAACATCTTCTGAACAGACGAAGGTAGAAGATCAAGTTTTGAACCTGATAGAAGACAAATGGGTCATGTACTTCGATGATGCCGTTAATCTATCGGGAGTTGGCACAGGGGCAGTGCTAATATCCCCTGATGGTCAATATTATTTATTGCAGCAAAACTAACTTTCCCTTGCGCCAACAATATTTCAGAATACGAAGCATGCATCTTGCGCCTACAGTTGGCCATCTCCATGGAGGTACCTATGTTGTGGGTTTATGGATATTCTATGCTCATTATTTTTCGAACACTGGAGAGTGAAAAACAAAAGACACAAAGTTTATCCCTTATCATGAGTACCTAGAAGAATTGACACTTAAATTCGAAGAAGTGTCATTTGAATACATGCCAAGAGCGCAAAACCAGTTCGCAGACACGTTGGCCACGCTTGCTTGCATGCTGCAGATAACTGATGGATTAAAAGTAGAGCCATAGTACCACGATATTAAGAATTATCTCTTGAAGAGAGAATTTTCTGATGAATGTCAAGTAGGAGACCGAAGATATATAGCTAAGATGGCTAATAAATTCTTCTTCAGTGGACAAACTTTGTACAAAAGGTCGTTTGATTCCACTTTGTTAAGGTATGTGGACGTTGAAGAAACAAATACTCTCATGAGGGAAATCCATGAAATTTTATGCGGACTACACATGAATGACCATCTCCTCGCGAAGAAGATCATGAGGCTTGGTTATTATTGGATAGACATGGCCATTCAAAACCACGGACCCGGAACCGACCCGTTGACTGGACTTGCAGTTCCAAACTGGAACCGGAACAGGCCCTCAAGGGCCGGTTTCGGTTCTTAATTTTTCGAAACAAAAAAAAAACAACAACACAATAAAAAGGGGGTGGGGGCCCCCTCGAGAAGAGCCAAATGGCTCTCCCCGAGTCCTTGCCAGGCTGGCGGGCCCCGTTTGGTAGGGGGAAGAGCCGTTGGGCTCTTCCCCAACGAGTCCAACAGCCTTCGGATCGTTGTTTGAAGGCCATTGGACATTTGCAATAGTCATTTGGCCGTTGTAAATTTCTTATATAATATATATATTCTATAAAAACCTCTCAATCCCTCTTCATTTTTCTCATAATTTCTCTCAATTCTCTCCAATACTCTCAATATTCAAGTCTCAATCTCTCAAATTCTATCAAATTATCGCAATATATTATTTTCTCTCTACTCTATATGAATTCTTTGAATCAATTTTTTGATCAATTCTCTCAAAAAATGGCAAGTGGAAGCAGAAATACTGAAAAGAGCCCGATGGGGGAATATGATTATCCTGCTTGTGAATATGATCCTCGTGAATATGCATATTGGGAAGATGACGATGTTCCCCATCCCAACGTCGAGCACGCCCCAACGCAAGAAAGTCTTTATCCTCCTACTAGTGTTGAAGAAACGTCGATAGCAAAGGAGCCGGGGCGGAAGAGCCGAGAATCGGACTTATAGCTACACTTCAACAAAGTATGGAATAAAAATGAAGGTAAGTTTGATATAAACTGTAAATATTGTCCACAAACATACAAACCTGGTAAATGAGATGGTTACGAAATATTTCTTCGGCATCTGACGAAAAAACATCAAACGCAGGCGGGGATCGACATTAGCCAACAACAAATTTTCGGGTTCCCCAATCCTAACCTTCATCCTTTATTCTGTTTCACTAATGCACTTTATAAACAAACATTAGCTGAATATGTTGCCCTTGAGTATACTCCGTTAAATACTGGTGAAAATTTTAATTTTAGATATTTGGTAAACATTGCACTAGCTCCACAAGCACCATCTGTTCTGAAAACTAATCTTAGACGCGAACTTAAACAAACATATACAAAATTAAAAAAATGAATTGATAAATTTTTTTTGGAGAATTCAATGAACGTGTACATGTAGGTAGTGATATTTGGAGCGATGCTTGGAATATTAATTTTTATATGGGTGTCACGTGCCATTGGATAGGTGATGATTGTGTTACTAAAAAAAAAACTTCTTGCATTTCGAGTTTTTCTTGAAAGACATAAGGCCCATAATATTTATACACTAATTAGGAAAGTTTTAGAAGAATATAATTTGATTAACAATTTTTTTTAATTGATTTTGATAATGTCGCCGCAAATACTGCTTTCATTCCCGAGTTAGAAAAAATTTGTAAATCATTTTTTGGCGGATAATTTTTTCACATTAGATGTGCTTGTCATGTTTTGAATTTATGTGTACAAGATGATTTACGATCTCTTGTGACTTATCTCCATCCAATTAATAGTGCAATCAGATTTTTATGGAGCCGTCCTCATCTTATGAAAAAGTGGGAAATTTTTTTTAAACAAAATGGGGAAAGGCTACGAGATGCTTCTACAAACTTTTGATTACAAATATTTATTATGTTCATTTATTTCGAATACCGTTTCCGGTATTTCTTTGCTCCCGCAACAATGGGACGTTTGCAATTTTTTTAAAATTTTTTTGAAAGTTTTTAATGATGCTGCTAATACTTTATCTGATATTTATTATCCCACTGCGCATTTATTTTTAATAGAATGTGTTAATATTGATAGTGTTTTTAATATATATGAAAATGATACTGTATTAGCTTCGAGTATTTTAGTAATGCGAGAAAAATGGTTGCATTATTATTTAAACATTCCACTTGTCTATTTAGTTGGTATTGTTTTTGATCCACGTACTAAATTAGATGGTTTATTAGATTATATGAATGCTTATTATTATGATTACTTGCATTGGAATGAAGTAATAAATATTTCAATTGTACAAACAAAGGTTAAACAAGCTATAGAGCATTATATAATAAATTTCCTAGTAGATATGGTTTAAGTGAAAGTGGATATGGATCTGTCCAACATAGTATCTCACAAAGCGATGCAGATGCATGCATTTCACTTAGTAGAGGGTATAAAATGCTCATGAGTAGGCAAAAAAACATAAAGGGACATCGACAATTAGTATTTCTAAATTAGAAAACTATTTAACAATTGCTTTTGAATTTAGTGATTCTGAAAACAGAGTAGATTTCAAGAGTCTTGAGTGGTGGAAGAACCCTTCAACTCAATTTTCAATTCTCTCCCTCATTGCGAAATAAATATTAGCGACCCCTTCTTCAACAGTGTCACGCCCAGCGCCCCGGGCACGAGTATGCGACTCCCTGCAAGCAAACCAAAATATCTCTCATGGTCCTAATATCTACACATAAGACGAGAGACGTGTTATAAACAAAGCACGTGGAAGCGACCAAACAATAACTCATCCGTACAAACATAAAGTGGGACCTGGATAGCGAAAATACTACCATACATAATATCTGAAAGTTCATACATGAGCTTGAAAACTAGATCCGTTAATAAGGGGTGATGGGGTAAGTACACAAAAGGATCCATCAACAACATCCAACAAGAAATAAGGTCAGGATTGCCGTCAATAGATCGACCTAGCAAGCTGGGAGCTCCTAAGACGAGCTGCCGGAGTCCTCGGTCTCATCTGCCTCCTCTGTGGGCTTGTACTCCGAGAAGGTCTCCTAGCGAACCTCTATGTTGTCCTCCATGGTCTCCTCAGCTAATGGCTCCACCAGATCCTCCTCAGTCGCCTCGACCACTATGACCTCCTCCTCTGTGTCCTCAAGGTCAGGGTCCTCTCCAATCCATTCCTCGAACCGGCAACTGACCCATCAGCCTACTTTAAGTACTGAGTGGGGTGGCACTAATTGGGGATCACTCTTTGGGGTACCTCAGTGGGCTTCAACGGCCCTGTGGACACATCCCCAACCTTACGAAAACAGGCCTAATACCTATGAGACTTTCAACTAGTACTACCCTCATCTACCCAAACCATAGTACACTTCTTGACATAAATAATTCTCTACCCGTCAGGGAACTCCTCAAAATAAACTGTAATCTCCTTGGAGTCGCCAAAATGGATGGGCCGCATCTTCAAGACCTAGGATCTGTAAAAAAAGGGGTCCCCAACGGGGTGAGATTTACATCTCAATAAAAGGGGTCCTAACCCTAGGTTAGGCCGACAGTCCACTCAGGCAGTCATAAAAACCAGCGTTTCATGCAAACAAACACATGAGTCATTCAAATATCGACAATCATGCAGATGTCAGACAGACAGTCAAGACATCACAACACATTACTAAGATCATACACATACCGCCATGTCACACCACCACTTTCACCCTTTACACCTACCTCATTGTCATGCCCGCGTTTGGAACGCATCAGGCTCGGTCCGCGTAAATGTATCAGACCGTTATTGACAATCCGCGTAAACGCATCAGGTTTCAATGTTACTCCAGGCTAGTGTCAACACATCACAACTCCGTCCCGTGTTTCAACGCATCAGGACTATGGCCTTCTCAACCCGACGTCTCATACGCATCAGGATGCCATACCACTCCAAACCCCGCGTCTCATACGCATCAGGGTATCCATCACACCACCCTGTGTCTCATACACATCAGGGTCTTACCATGTCACACTCATACCATGATTCCCATTCAATCCACACACATAATGCTATGTGCAATTCAAGCACAATTCATATACTCATGGCATGCAAGGCAGTCAAAATCGACATTCAGACATGGTGGACAATCCAGGCACAAGCATTTGCAAACATTCAAGCCTTCCATATCATTCTAGGACACACAAAGAATGATCTCGTTGAAGTCTCTCAAAATCAATCATAATCTCACTCGACTCACGCAATTGAGTCCAATCTTTCTATCATAGGTTTAGGGTTCCTTTATCTCAAGCGTAATGTCACAAATTGTCTCCTCAAGTACTTCCTCAAATTCCATCCAAGTGGTCCAAGACCGAGTCCATCGCGCAACCTATGAAATTCCAGCCAATCGTCAACTTCTCTCTTCCAATTTACCCATCCATTGATCACAAACCTCATTAACACATTCCTCAACATCCTAATATGTCTCATTGATGAATTTGAGACTCAAAACGAATAACCAATAGCCTCCATAGAACAGGTTTGCACAGAACCGAACCGGGCTATTTTCGGTTCTGTGTATACTGAAATCAACCAGCCCTTAAACTACCTCAAATCCTCAATTTATTCACTAATCTACTTGCTAACATGTATATCTAAGGGTTTAGGAAGCTCACCGAAGATTTGTGGCCGAGTCGTCGCTGGAAACCCTTTGGAAGTCGCCAGTTTCCCTTAGTCCTCCAATCGGCAAATTTGGCCCTTCAAACACAAGACCCATTTGGGGTCAAAACTCCATCAAATTAACCTTAACTTTTTACCACAGATCACTCTATGAGTCTCCTAGATCTCCACAAAATTTGGTTGCAAAACTCTAAAATTTCTAGGCCCTAAGAGGTCAGAAATGTTGCCTACCTCGGGTTGTGATGGTTTTCGTCGACTTGCGGGAGATCGGCTGGCCGAAGCTCTTCGGTGGGTCAAACGACTCGCTTTCACTTTGAGGATGTCGGCAAGAGGTCGGGCTAGGTGTAGATGGTCAGCTCGCCAGCTAGAGGTCGTCGGAGAGGGTCGGCGGCGACAGCGAACGGGAGGAGCAGAATTGGTCGGGCGAGCAGCAGGAGAAGAGGAAGAAGATGATGGTGTTCTCGGTGAAGATGAGGAATGACTGGCCAAATGAGGGGTGAAAGAGAGAGAGAAAGAGTGTGTATATGCAAGTCTCAAGGTCAAAGGATTGAATGGTAGTTGGGAAAAAGTGGACATGACCACTCAAAGGCTAATCTAGTGACACATGTCCAATGTGTCAATCAAGCTGAATTAATGGCCATATCTGTCTCCATTTTCAGCAGCATTGTGGGTGAATAAAAGACCAAAATTCCCTTGTCCCATTATATAAGCAAGGCTAAAGCTTGAAGGGCAAAATGATAATTTTACCCCCGACGTTCAGAACATCATTTTTCTCATTCCAATATTCTTCGATAAGGCGACAACGAATCTAAACATGACGTTGGAATTCTTGATTCTCCATTTTCAATTTTCAAGACTCGTTTCTAATCGTTTTCTCTATCAGATGTGGTTCCAGCCTATCCCGAACCAATGGGCGACTTTTACAGACGTTACACGTATCGACCTTGTGATTCATATCACATTTAGAGCTCGTTAATTCATGGCAACTTTGGTTGTCATGTAATTGTGAGGGTTTATCACTAGTTCCTATGGCCTTGATCGTTACTGTTCGATTTAGGAAAATTTGCAAATTATACATTTGTTAAGCGGTACCACCTGCGCTCCAATCGTATACGCTAGCAATGCATTTCTTAATCGTCCTTAAATCGGCCCTTTGCGGTCCTAAATATCCTCTCGACAATTCTTATGGTCAAAGCGCCATTTCTTATTCATGTTATTCTTTCCCTTTTAGTCAGTCAACTCAAATTGATCAGATTCGAGTGAGATATGATTGAGACACATCGCTAGATATACTTCTCATTAATGAGTCTGAAAATGACTAGGAAATCAAAATGTCTCAGACAGTGGCAGTTAACAAGCATTTGAGCTGGAGGATTAATTTTGGACCTCCGCCGTTCAAGATAAAGTCTGGAAAGTGCAGAGAATCAAGATTGTGTCGATGATTGGACAAATGCTAAATTTTGACAACAAGAGCTGGATCGAGAGCACGAATTTTTCAGTGATGACTGCGGAGATACTACCGCAACCACAACAACGAGTAGTGACGATTGACGATGAGATAAGTTGTAACATTCTGATTTCTAGTCAATTTCAGAATCATTAATGATAAATGAATCTAGAGATGTATTTCAGTCATATCTCACTCGAATCTGATCAATTCGAGTAAGCTGACCAAAAGGGAAAGGCTAAAGCGAGACGAAATACGTGGACCTAGTCAACTTGAATAGGAAATGGCGCTTTGACCATAAGGATTGTCGAGGGGATATTTAGAGCCATAAAAGGTCGATCCAAGAACGATTAGGGAATACCTTGTGAGTGTCATACGATTGGAGCGCGGGTGATGCCGCTTAACCAACGTATGATTTGCAAAATTTTCCTTTATCAAACAGTGACAATCGAAATTAAAGGGACTAGTGATAAACCCTCACAATTAAATGACAACCACAGCCGCCACGAATTGAGGAGCCCTAAATATGATGAGAATCACAGGGTCGCTACGAGTAAAATCTGCAAAAGCTACTCGTCGGTTCAAGATAGGTTGGAACCACGTCTGATAGAGGAAACTATCAGAAACGAGTCTTGAAAAATTTAAAATGGAGAATCAAGAATTCCAATGTTATTCGGATTGGTCGTCGCCCTATTGAAGAATTTTGGAGCGAGAAAAATGACGTTTTGAACGTCGGGGGTAAAATTATCCTTTTGCCCCTCAAGTTTAGAGCCTTGCCCAGGCATTTGAAGAAGGGCAATTTGGTCTTTAAACCCCCTCAAGGCTGTCGAACACTAGGAGAGATATTGACCATTGGATCAAGCTTGATTGACAAGTGGGACAAGTATCACAAAATCAAGCAAGAGTGGTCATGTCCAACTTTATTCACCAACCCTTCAAACCATTGACCATGAGAGTTGAATATAATCTTTTTCACTCCCTCTCTCCTCACTTGTTCGGCCATAAACTCCCCTCAACCCACCGAACACTTCTTCTTCTTCTTCTTCCTTGTTTTTGCTCGTCGGCGACAACTTCTAGAGTCTCTATTCGGTGCCGTCGACGACCTCCTCCGGCCACTGCCTAGCCACCAGCCAACCACACCAACTTAGTCCTACGTCTTGCCGACCTCCTCGAAGTGGAAGCGAGCCATTTGGACCACCGAGGAGCTTCGGCCAAGAGTTTTCTCGGAAGCTGATAGAATCTGACCCAATCTGAGGTAGGTTTGGTTTCTAATCCTTTTGGAGGCTGACATGTTAGAGTTTTGAGATCAAATTTTGTGGAGATCTAAAAGACTTGTATATAAACCTGTGGTGAAAATTTGGACTTGATTTGATGAAGTTTTGACCTCGAATCGATCTTGTGAACTTGGAACAGAAAACTGCCGGTACTGACATTGGGAGAACCGGCAACTTTCGACGAGTTTCTGACGACTTTCGACGGGTTTTCGGTGACCATTCAACCTGAAACTCATGGTGAACCTCATAAATCCTTAGATAGACATGTTAAGAGGTAGGATAGTGAGTAGATGATGGATTTGAAGTTGATTTAGGATGGATTGTGCACGGTTTGCACATAACCGAAATGAACCGGTTCGGTTCTGTGCAAGATCGATTTTGTTGGAGTAAAGAGCCGATGATTTTGAGTCCCAAATTGATGTTTAAGACATGCTAAGATGATGAGGGTTGTGTTATGGAGGATTATGGTTCATGGATTGAGGATTTGGACATAGAAATTGATGGATTGATTGGAAATTCTAGGTTGCGTGGTGAGTTCGATGTTGGACCCTTGGAACCAAATTGGTGAGGGCTCAAGAGGAAAATTATTGTGGTGTCAAACGCAAGGTAAGGGAATCTTAAACTTAAGATAGGAAGATTGGGCTCAATTGGGTGAGTTGAAGTTTAGTTTGATCGATTTATGAGAATTTCTAAAGGACGACCCTTGATATATCCTAAGTGGTTATAGGAGAGTTATGTGTGTTATCGTTTGTGTTTAATTCATTTGCCATGTTGAATGTCATTGATTGTCTTGCATGCCATGAGTATTCAGATTGTGCATGAGTTGCACTTGTTGTATTGTCTACGAATTGAATTGAGAAGCATGGCATGAGCATGACATGGCAAGGCCCTGAGGCATATGAGACGCAGGGTGGGAGATGGATACCCTGATGCGATGTAATCGTGGGGTGGAGTTGATGTTGTGTGACGCCCTGATGCGATCTAATCACGTGGTTGAGATGGCCACGGTCCTGATGCGAACTATTCGCGGGACGGAGGTATGAGGTGATGATATTGGCCTGGAGATTCATTGGAACCTGATGCTTTTACGCGGGTTGCCAATGACGGTCTGATGCTTTTACGCGGACCGAGCCTAATGCGATCTAATCGCGGGCATGAGAGTAGCCTGATGCAATCTAATCGCGGGCATGAGAATGAGGTAGGAAGGAAACAATGGTTGTGGTGAGGTGGTAGGATGAGTCGTGCATGAACTTCTGAGTGTGTTATGATACCATATTTTCATGCATGTCACCTGTGTGTGGTTATCTATGTTTGAATTTGTTGAGATGTCTATGAGTTTGAATTATTGAGGTATGTGACTGTCTGAGTGGACGGTCGGCCTAACCTAGTGTTGGGACCCACCTTACTGAGATGTGAATCTCACCCCGTTATGGGCAGCATTTTTCAGGTCCCTGATGAAGGAAACCGGGTTTGCCATGGATTGGCATAAAGACGAGGTCACTAGAGGAAAAAATGAAGACTTCTCTTTTGTGACCTTAGAATTGAATAGTAGATATTTTGAGAATTTAGATTTGTGATAAAGAATAGTATATTTGACCTTTATTAAAGGTGTGCTCCTGTGTCCTAAGTCATCGGGTGTTGCTTTATTTGTAAATTGGAGTTGGCATCGCTTCCACATGCATGTTTCTTTCAGCGAATAAGACATTGACCTTTGGATCTTGGAGCTTTCATTAAGGAATGACTTGGTGGGATGTTTGCGTGCTCACCGAATTTGGGGCATGACATCCCCATTTGAGTGGTATCAGAGCAAGGTTAGCTCGATCCAATGTGATTGAGACTTGGAGTGATAAGGAGCAATGACTTGAGGACAATTAGATAGTGAGACCTTGAGGGATAATCATGGATTGTTGAATTTTGAGGACTATAGGCTTAAACTTGTGTAGTATTCTAATGGTCCTAGTGCTGAATTAAGGGATGATCTTGAGTGATTTATGAATAAGGCCCACAAGGAAATGAATAGAAATTGAGGAGTCATAAGCCTAGATTTGAGGTTGCTAGAGAAAAAAAAATTATGAATGAAGGGTTAATTGAAGTGTATGATTGTGATCTTGGTTTGTCAATGACCCAACTTGAGGAGTACGAGTATTAAATAGGCGACTGATGTTAGTGGATTTAGGTTTGAATTGCGTGATATCTTGATGGTTTAGCTATCAATTGCTATTGTCAGCCTTGGATGAAATGAGGTGAGGTGTACACAAGAAATATTGGATTAAAGGCTAGTTGTGGTTGAATGCATATGGATTTGGCTTGAATAGCGACTAAACTTAGGATTTATGGTTGAACATAGGTGACTAATCTATGAGATGTGAAGATCATTGATGGAATTAGAAATCTTCAATGGATAAGATTGGATCTAGAGATGATTATGGTATGATGAATGGGGAGGACAATCAGGACGCGCATGTGTTTGTGGCATTAAAATGAAAGTTGAGGAAGGTGTGTGCATGAGTTTATCATTATTGGACTTAACAAACTGTCGCTTGGTATGGGACAAGTTGATGGGATACCTATAAACTGTAATGAAACATGGTATGAGACATGTGGAACGGGGCTTTCTCTGTAGATGTATGACTTGGGACAACCTGCAATGGTCAAGTCTAATGAGGGCAAGGAGTGATTGCCGGGACAGAGAGGTCGGGACAAGGAGCGGCTCTTGGCAGGCTTCTAAGATGGCAAGAGGTAGGAATGACCCAAGTCATAACTTGAAAGGGGAAGTCTAGGTATCATGTTGAGTCCAATTGTGGTTAAGAGATGTATGACACAAGATTGATCCTCAAAGAAAATGTTCAAAAGCGACATGACATATGAAATGATGCCTGTGATTGGCATAATTAGAAGCTTCGTGCTTGGCAGTGGATGCCTTTGAAAAAGAAAAGTGATGTTTGTGATGGGCCTGTTAGGCATGTTTTATGATTAACCTCATGTGATTGGCTTGGCCAACGTATAACTGAGGTTAGATGACGTATGGGGTTTATACCCATTAAATTGATGTCTGTTGAGAGTGAGATAGTCTGTTGTGATTATGCTAGAGCGGCGGATGCCTCTAGGCTTAAAGTATGAGCTAGTGACTTAGTGAATTGTCGTCTTGAGTGCTTGTTTGATAGTTGCCTAGTTGAGGCTAGCCTAGTAATGGCTGTTAATTGAGAAGTTGCCTTGTTGAGGCTGGCTTGATGAATGATTGCTTCTTAAGGACAATTTGGAATCCTTGTATAATGAGCAACTAGTTGAGAATTGTTTGAAAACCACTGATGGTTAATGGTGAAAGATAATGAGATGAGCAGCCTAAGACTGCAAGAGTTGAGTAGATGACATAAGTCTTGGATTTCTGGAGGAAATCATAGTGGTTCAAGGACATGAGAATCTAATAAGATTGAAAGACCAAAGTATGGTCGCTAGAGTAGCACTTGGCTTGTGTATGTGAGATACGAAAAGATCCAATAACTGATATGGATCATGAGAATTGAGTAAAGATGGGCAATTGGAGTATGAGTACTAAAAGAGAATATGGCTCGATCGGTTAATCGTACGAGACCCAAGAGCTGAATGGGTCGTGAGAACTTTAAATGAAAATGAGAAAATTTGTTGATTAAGCAAGCTCGAGGAGGAGCTGCTAAGATTATCTAAGTCACTATGGTGACAGATGCTAGTACTGATGAGCTAAAGTGATGGAAGTCACGAGGAAGGTGACTCTGAGTTAATCTTTTCTAAATTGAATGTATGGGAAGGACCACGAGAGTTTGGAAAAACTTGTAAAATTATGTATAAGGTTGAGATTGATTGAGTCAGGTAGAGGGATGAGATTTGAAATTGTCTCCCTTTGGATTGAGGACCTTGTAAGGAAACCTTAGAGGTTTTGGTACACTAAGAAAAGAAAGTGACCCTGACAGATTGTAGCCTTAAGAGGCTGTTGATAATTAGTGAAAGGTCACCGGAGGAAGGGTTTCCTCGAAGGCATGAGATCTGCCTAGACTGCCTCTGTTGAGTTGTTCGATGGAAAGTATTATCCTGAGATTGCTCGAGGGTAAGGGTTGTTTGGATCCTAATACTTTTGCAAGGATCATAGAATCATTGACCGGTATGAGACAGAGTTTTCAAGGTCGTTTAAGCATATAGTAAAGGTAGTCAAGGACCCTTGAATAAGATAAATAAATCCCTGAGTGGATTGGAACTTGAAAACCTTATGGCTGGTTGTTATTCCTGATTTTTTAGGAATGGTGATGGGACTCAACAAAAGAGGAGAATGATCGAAAGACTTATGAATAAGAGAACTCCTGCTCACGGATTACGAGCAAAGAGATGTTCATTATGGATATGGAGCATGCCTACGGGAAATGGCTGATTACCTGGGCGTAAGACACAAGGTGGAAAATGGGTAGTCCGTCTTGAGGAAGAATCGGCATGCTAGTTTGCTTGGAATTAAAGATTTCCTGGGATTGGTTGATTGAATTGGAACCATAAGAAATGAAATCATGAGTTGTGGCTCCCTAAAGAATATGACATTGTTCTTAAAGGGTGATTGGACCATGAAATGGTCGTTGACGAAAAGAAAAGTGAACGGACTTGATAGTCCTGGCTGGTTGTGAATCCTAGTGAATGATTTAGTAAACGAAAAGAGCGCTTGGAGAATACTTGCAAGGTGATTTGAGGTAATCGAATTGAGCATTTGACAATTGAACTGGTGGAGACCCAAGGACGAACAGATATTGTCACGTGAGGTGACTGAGTTATGGGAAAGAGAATGTGAAAGCATGTAGCATTTGAATCCTGGAGTAAAGGTATCGTCGTAGGCGCAGACTCCAAGGTTGCCGTCCTATGGAATGGGAAGGACAATGTGAATTTGAAGTGAGAAAATGCCACGGAGTTGTGTAGTTTTTTCCTTAGGGTAAGAGACCCTATTGTAAAAGGAAGAAAAACTCTAGATTGTCTTAGTATCATGATTGAGCGTCTGTACCGAGAAAGATGACGCAGAACTTGAATGACTCCTGAAAGTGAAATCCGAGAGACGGTCTTGTAGATGATGTTGAATTTCAGGATGATGTTGACGTTCAGTGAAACGAACGGAATTGGGATAAGGTTGCCTTAGTGAGTTATGGAACTCAGAGGCTAAAGCACTAATGCTTCTCAAGAGAAGAGTGACAAGAATAAATAAAATATCCTGCGGTCCTAGAGGAGACCCGTGACGATAGAGAGCCAAGGTCTGAGCTCTCAAGTGAAAAGTGCGAGGAATAGTTGGGAAGATTCGACACCTAGTGGAAGGAAGTTGATAATCGTCGAACTAAGTACCCAAGGAATGATTGAGTTGGTCATTACCGTCTTGAGAGATGATGGTTGAACTCATGTAAAGAGCCATGAGAAACATGAACAGCTTTTGAGAGTGTCCTATGGACTCTAAGGAGATGCTTGTTATATGCTGAATGTGAAGAGCACGAGCTATGTATTTGATAAGGTAAGATTTCTTGATCGTGAAATCTCTGTAGAGCCTTGGAGGAGTGGAATGAGTGATAAATCAACTAGAGTCGATGTGGGTTGCTAGAAGTTGAAAGTTCCTAGAATTGACGAATTGTAATAGACGGACTGTGGAAAGATTCCTCACAAGAGCCGTTCCATTAGTAAAATGGATTAAGGATGAGATGTAACATGAATGAGTGAATGAATGAGACAAGAGTTTTCGAGGACTCGAGTTAAGCTGATGACTATGTTGTTTATGACAATTCCAGTTGGAAATTGAAATGCATATGAGGGTCGCAAAGACGCGACAAGAATGAAACTTGAGGCATAGCAAGGCAACCGTAAGTGAGCATTGCATATACATCGTGATGATAAGGCCATAGGAGTTGGAATACTTAGAGCATGATTGGAGTGGGCTTACGAATATCCTCGCGGCAAAATTTGGGAAACAATGTCTAAGTAGAATACGAATTTGAGTCTATACTCACCGCAAGAAAATAAAATTGTAGTTTCCAGTGAGGAATCTAACAAGAGGCAATGCTGATGTATAAAACTCCTCGTGGGTATGCGAGCGTTGCTTGTATGAAGAAAAATCTCGAAGTTATGCGAACTACAAGAGGCTGAGTGCATTGACTGCCTAAAGAGGATTGATGGAAAGTTACGTGGAACGAAGGGATTACCCAAGTGTTATTATGACAATACCCCTATCGCTGAGGAAGGGTGAATTATTTAGCGGATACTTATCATTGAGAATTGAGCGGTGCGTAATTGGCAATAGAAAGACAAATCTTCTTTCAAGAAATAAGAGATTTAGCTTCTAAATTGGAGTTTGCCAATGGACTAGTCTGATGATTACCTGAAGTATCAAGTCTAAAGGTCAAAAAAGGAATTGAGATGTTGCCATGATCGAACATAGATACTTGAGGGGTTATAGGAATGGATGGAACCCTTGAGACCCTAGAGACGGAAGTACGAGTCCAGTATTAAGGGGAAACTTAAGGAGACGACCTCATCAAAATTCGAGGGGAGGATTATGGTGTTCCTGGGGATGGCACAAAGATGTACAAAGATACATATATATATACACACTATCGGTGATAAGGGTTGAAAGTTAAAAATTAATCTACCATATAGTCGAGTACTAGAAGTGTCGATAAAAGAGAAGGACATTACGACGAAAGTTGAAGGACCATTTTGATCCAAGGGAATTTTCGGTAGAATTGAGAATGAATTACTATGGAAGTAATCATGTAATTATTTAAGGAGTCAAGAGGGCCATAACTCGATTTGGTTAATGGAGGGCAAGTTGATAAAGCCCTTGAATCTCTGATGGTATGAAAGAAAATTTGAAAGGAGTGATATGCCAAATGTAATTGGACAAATGTTACGAATACTAAAAGGGAATGGAGAGAAGCCAATTGGATTGAGGACTGAAGGAGACGAGTCCTAGGGGAAAGATGGTTTTGGGCTGGAAAGAACGAGCAAGATCGCCAAGTCATAAAAAGGAATTATTCGGAAGAACGAGGATGTGAGGAGATGCCAATACCCCAGAGGACTAAATGGTTAGAAGGTTGTAAATTTCGAGGACGAAATTTCTGTAAGGGGGGAAGAGTTGTGATATACTGATTTCTAGTCAATTTTAGACTCATTCATGAGAAATGAATCTAGAAATATATTTCAGTCATATCTCACTCGAATCTGATCAATTCAAGTAGGCTGACCAAAAGGGAAAGGCTAAAGCGAGATAAGATACATGGACCTAGGCAACTCGAATAGAAAATGACACTTTGACCATAAGGATTGTCTAGGGGATATTTAAAGCCACAAAAGGCCAATCCAAGAATGATTAGGGAATGCCTTGCGAGTGTCATACGATTGGAGCGTGGGTGATGTCGCTTAACCAACGTATGATTTGTAAAATTTTCGTTTATCGGACGGTGATGATCGAGACCAAAGAGACTAGTGATAAACCCTCACAATTACATAACAGGGTCGATACACGTAAAGTTTGTAAAAGCCACAAATTGACGAACCCTAAATGTGATGAGAATCACATGGTCGATACACGTAAAGTTTGTAAAAGCCACCCGTCGGTTTGAGAAAGGCTGAACCACGTCTGATAGAGAAAATCATCAGAAACGAGTCTTCAAAATTTTAAAATGGAGAATCAAGAATTCCAACATAATTCGAATTGGCTGTCGCCCTATCGAAGAAATTTGGAGCGAGAAAAACGACGTTTTGAACATCGGGGGTAAAACTACCCTTTTGCCCCCCAAGCTTAAAGCCTTGCCCATGCATTTGAAGAAGGGCAATTTGGTCTTTAAACCCCCTCAAGGCTGCAAAACACTAGGAGAGATATTGGTCATTGGATCAAGCTTGATTGACAAGTGGGACAAGTGTCACAAGATCAAGCAAGAGTGGTAATGTCCAACTTTATTCACCAACCATTCAAACCATTGACCATGAGAGTTGAATATAAGCTTTTTTACTCTCTCTCTCTTCACTTGTTTGGCCATAAACTCCCCTCAACCCACTGAACACTTCTTCTTCTTCTTCTTCCTTGTTTCTGCTCGTCGGCGACAGCTTCTGGAGTCTCTATTCGGCGCCGTCGACGACCTCCTCCGGCCACCGCCTGGCCACCGGCCAACCACACCAACTTAGTCCTACGTCTTGCCGACCTCCTCGAAGTGTAAGCGAGCCATTTGGACCACCGACGAGCTCCGGCTAAGAGTTTTCCCGGAAGCCGACATAATTTGACCCAATTTGAGGTAGGTCTGGTTTTTGACCCTTTTGGAGGCCGAAATGTTGGAGTTTTGAGGTCAAATTTTGTGAAGATCTAAAAGACATGTATATAAACCTGTGGTAAAAAGTTGGGCTTGATTTGATGAAGTTTTGACTTCGAATCGGTCTTGTGAACTTGGAACAGAAAACTGCCGGTACTGACCTTGGGAGAATTGGCGACTTTCGATGTGTTTCTGGCGACCATTCAACCTCAAACTCACGGTGAGCCTTATAGACCCTTAGATAGACATGTTAAGAGGTAGGATAATGAGTAGATGATGGATTTGAAGTTGATTTAGGATGGATTATGCACGGTTTGCACGGAACCGAAATGAACCGGTTCGGTTCTGTGCAAGACCGGTTCTGTTGGAGTAAAAAGCCAATGATTTTGAGTCCCAAATTGATTTTGAAGACATGTTAAGATGATGAGGGTTTTGTTATGGAGGATTATGGTTTATGGATTGAGGATTTGGACTTGGAAATTGATGGATTGATCGGAAATTCTAGGTTGCGTGGTGAGTTCGACGTTGGACCCTTGGAACCGAATTGGTGAGGGCTCGAAAGGAGAATTATTGTGGTGTCAAATGCAAGGTAAGGGAATCCTAAACTTAGGATAGGAAGATTGGACTCAATTGGGTGAGTCGAGGTTTAGTTTGATCGATTTATGAGAATTTCTAAAGGATGGCTCTTGATATATCCTAAGTGGTTATAGGAGGGTTATGTGTGTTATCATTTGTGTTTAAATCATTTGTCATGTTGAATGTCATTGATTGTCTTGCATGCCATGAGTATTCAGATTGTGCATGAGTTACACTTGTTGTATTGTCTACGAATTGAATTGAGAAGCATGGCATGAGCATGATATGGCGAGGCCCTGAGGCGTACGAGGCGCAAGGCGGGAGATGAATACCCTGATGCAATTTAATGGCGGGGTGGAGTTGATGTTGTGTGGCACCCTAATGCGATCTAATCGCGTGGTTGAGATGGCCACGGTCCTGATGCGAACTATTCGCGGGACGGAGGTATGAGGAGATGATATTGGCCTGGAGATTCATTGGAACCTGATGTGTTTACATGGGTTGCCAATGACGGTCGATGCGTTTACGCGGATCGAGCGTAATGCGATCTAATCGCGGGCATGAGAGTAGCCTGATGCGATCTAATCGCAAGCGTAAGAATGAGGTAGGAAGGAAAGGATGGTTGTGGTGAGGTGGCAGGATGAGTCGTGCATGAACCTCTGAGTGTGTTATGATACCAATTTTGCATGCCTGTCACCTATGTGTGGTTATCTATGTTTGAATTTGCTGAGATGTCTATGAGTTTGAATTATTGGGGTATGTAACTGCTTGAGTGGACGGTCGGCCTAACCTAGGGTTAGGACCCACCTTACTGAGATGTGAATCTCACCCCGTTGTGGTCAGCATTTTTTAGGTCCCTGATGAAGGAAATCGGGTTTGCCATGGATTGGCACAGATATGAGGTCACTAGAGGAAAAATGAAGATTTCTCTTTTGTGACCTTAGGATTGAATAGTAGATATCTTGAGGATTTAGATTTGTGATAAAGAATAGTATATTTGACCTTTATTAAAGGTGTGTCCCTGTGTCCTAAGTCATCAGGTGTTGCTTTATTTGTAAATTGAAGTTGGCATTTTTTCGCATGCATGTTTCTTTCAGCAAATAAGACATTGGCCGTTGGATCTTGGAGTTTTCATAAAGGAACGGCTTGGTGGGATGCTCGCGTGCTCGCCAGATTCGGGGCATGACATAAGTTGGGGTTACCGAAACCGAAGGTAATATAACTACATGGGCTTTGATTCTTTTATCCCCAAGAAGATATGTAGGTGCTTAATGATAATTCATTAAGTTCAAGCCCATTCCTTCTCTTTTTTCCCCCAAAGTTTATTATAATATACAATTTGATTAATGATTATAATTTATAATTTATTTTGTTATTAAAAAAAATTCGAAATCGAAAACGGTAGTTCCGTGGAACCGGTAGTTTCGTGGAACCGGCCACGTCTATTATTTGATGACCATCGAATCAGACTGTAATCAACACGTCAAGTCATGCCACCAATGTCAAGTATATAGTGATAGGATTAATGCATCCCCAAACGAACTGCATCAAATGTCTGAAGTTTGGCCTTTCTCTATGTTGGGAGTAGATATGAGATGGCCTATGAATCCAGCAGTTTCAAATGGCCATCGCTTCATTCTAGTTGCAATTGATTACTTCACGAAGTAGATAGAGACTAGTTCCAAAAGGGATATAATCTCTCGATATGGTACCCCTCGTACGATTATCATAGACAATGGGTCCAACTTGAACAACAAGATTGTCGATGATCTACTAGATCACTTTGGCGTTCGACATCTTAACTCTACCTCTTACCACCCACAAATGAATAGAGTAGTAGAAGCGCCAAACAAGAACATCAAGAAGACCTTGGCTAAGACTGTTGAGAATTACATGAATTGGCATGAGAGGCTACCCTTTGCCTTAATGGTGTATCGGACTTCGATCAGGACCTCAACTGAGGTAACTCATTATGCACTGGTATATGCGATGGAGGCTGTCCTGCTTGTAGAGATTGAGGTTCCGTCTCTCAGAATATTGTTAGAAGTTAAACTCTCTAAGGCAGAGTGTATCAAACATTGATATGAACAACTAAATCTAATAGACGAGAAGCGTCTTAGAGCGATCTATCATGGCCAGAGCTACCAGAAGAGGGTGGCTAAGTCGTTTAATCGGAATGTCAAACCTAGAAGTTTCGAGGAAGATGACCTGGTGATAAGGAAGATTTTGTCAAATGCTGCTTATCCGGGAGGCAAGTTTATCCCGAATTATGAATGCCCTTATGTTGTCAAGAAAGTCCATGTGGAAGGGGTGTTAATTGTTGTAAATTTTGAAGGAGAAAAATTAGGATATCCTGTAAACTCAGATGCTGTGAAGAAGATTATCCTTGAAATGAAATTAAATGGTGGTCAATTAACTTTCTTCAAAACGATTCAAGTTGCCTTAGTAGTCATTACATAGGCACATCATGCATCTATGCATACATGGTACACGTTATGTTTTGCAAGATTCCAAGGAATGTACTCAAAACCAAACTCGTTCAGATGGAATCAGGAACAGAATAGCCCCTGACACGTAGAACCACGTGATATGTATCTGTTCCATCAAGCATTAAAATATTTTCTACTAATTGAAATTTCTTTTCTCTTCATACAGGAACGTCCGATGAAGAAAAAAGGCAACAATGGAGAAATACTATAAAATTTCTCACTTTCTTGTAAGAAAGAAGAAGCCAAAGATGAACATGCATGTGGTCAAACTTAGGAATAAATCATGCTTTCAAAAGATAAATTTCTAACACTTGTTGCACATACGTTACGGTTAGAGGTTATCCAAACATGGCTGAAGCGTACATGATGTGTCATTAATTCCTTGTAAGGTGAAATGTTTGGAGAGAAACATAATGGTTTTTCCAAAACAAAGTTGTTTAGGCTATCTAGCAAGAATATTTCTTCAAATAAGAGGCAAGCCTAATCCAAACACGTCTATATACACCAGAGATATGAAAGGAGTGTAAGGATAGAAAAGCTTGAACCCGGGGATGCAAGGGCTATTCGCATCAATTACATAGATTGGGATGACAGAGGCATTCATTCTTCTCTATAAACACTACAGGTGATCATTGATAAACCCTTTGAGCGGTGGTCTTTATTTGTTAACCCTGTCAAGAGCCACTCCACGTCGGGGGTGTATAGAAGCAGTCCAATAGCTTGGAAAGGTAAATGGTTAGAAATCTTTTTGCTTGGACTAACATCAATCTTCGTGTGTTGATAAGCATTAATCCAGGCGCCATAGGATGATGAAGAGACGTTCATTTATCTATCCTATACACTTATACCCATTGCATAGCAAATTTGAGCCTGCATATTCATTCCATGTACCCTCATTGGTGATCGTTGCACAGCACCGAGACGAAGGTGGCAAAGACACTCGCAGATAAAGAAGCTCAAGAAGTAGGAGCTACATGAGACTTTCAAAGCAAAATGTTCAGACAGAATGAGACTCAAGTCATATACCTTACATAATCAAGAAAATCCTAGCTCCTAGAAAAAGAAAAGGAAAATGCGGAATCTAGAAAGAGAAAAAGCCAAATCTCTATGCATTAAAAGAGAGATAAAAAGCCCGACAAAGAGTAGGGCTAACCCTCACCAAAAGGCTGAACAGTCATAGACTGATTTTGAGATACCAAGGGATTACTAGATGCCCTAACCCCAAATAAATTATGAAACAAAGAAGAATCCTCAGAAACTATGCAGCAAAAGACTACCCCTCGAATGAAATTATAGCCAACTGCCAAAAGATACAGAAAGTCTTTCAAAGATTAGATCTATTCTCAAGAAGACTAACGATGTTCTTCAAAGAGTCGTCAACTAGAGACAAAACAGAAGATTGATCAGCAATGATCACTAATGTTAAACCCTTCGCGATTCTGGACGAAAAATGAGCCTTTTTCGATCCCCAATCCTACCGACATTACAACCTTTTAAAGTCTTTTTTGACTAAGACACCTAGGTTAATGTGTACCTTAGCTCGAAGAGGTTCGAGTAAGATTATTTCATTCTCATTTTGCAGGGTTCTTGACTTGTAAACCCAGAGCAAATGAAAAAAACATTCATTCAAAAGGCCCGACTCAGAGAGTGAGTCCCCCTTAGAAACCGTGTCAAGCCCAACGTTATGGTCTCGTAAAGACCTCCCGATTGATAGGATTGTATGCGTTGCGAATAGCCCCGAAAACTCGGATGCAGATTATTAGGAAATTCGAATGTTTTCTTCGTAAGGGACCAAAATCAAAGAATTGGTGAGAAACCCTCTTTGACGAAGACATTCCAATAGAATACTTAAAAGTGAGCTTTGTTGGAAACTTCAAATTGTTAGATCCAGGATTTTCATTACAAGAATTTCCGATCACCTCTACATGCTTTAAGATGTATTGGATAACCTCCAGCACCATAAGTCATTTTGCATAACTACATAGGTCAAAGCAAAGCTTTGCCAGTGTTATAACTATCATTGCCTAGGGATAAATGATATCTTTGATGAGGAATGAACTCTCAGGTTGGAACTTTATGAGACTCATGATAGCCCCGGGTCAAAGAAGAATACCTCGCTCAACAAGGAAGAGCATCAGAGTCGTCTTTTATGTAAGATTGTAGGTTTGAGCTTTCTGCAGAATATCTGAAGCTTCCAAATCTCATAATGTCACCTCCTATGTCAAAAGGACAAGTTTCAGATTCAGCTTGCAGCGAGATTTCAGGTAACCCCTAAATCTCAAAACAATCCTGATAACAAAAGTTTTCACAAGTTTGAGCTTTCTACATGATAGTTGGAATCCCCAAATCTCAAAATGACACATTGCACATCGAGAAGACAATTTTTAGAATCATCTTTCTGTAAGGTTCTAGGTAACCCCTAAACCTCATAATAGCCCCTTTGGTAAAACCTAAGAGTTAGGTATACCTCATTTGTATAAACCTCGTTGATTTCTCAAGATGTGGGGTCAACATAGTCTCCGACAAACCTTAAAGAATGGGTGTGTCACCTTTAGGTTCTTGGCGGATAGGAAGCCTAGTCTCCGACAAATCCTAAAGAACGGATGCGTCACCTTTAGGTTATTGGTGGATAAGAAGCCTAATATCCGACAGTCCCTAAAGAACGAGTGTGTCATCTATAGGTTCTTGACAGAAAGGAATCCTATTCATGGTCTGATCTACTATACGGATCAAAACCTTTGACAGTCCCTAAAGAATGGGTGCGTCCTAAAGAACGGGTACGTCATCCATAGGTTCTTGAAAGAAAGGAATCGTATTCAGGGTTTGATCCATCATACGGATCAAAACCTTTGACAATCCCTAAAGAATGAGTGCGTCATCCATAGGTTCCCAATAGAAAGGAATCCTATGCATGGTCTAATCCACCATACGGATCAAAACCTTTGACAATCCCTAAAGAATGGATGCATCATCCATCGGTTCCTATCAGATAGGAATCTCATTTTTGTTTGGCCTACCATATGGGCTAGAACTTTACTGCCCTAGGATACTCAAGAGACGAGTCCCTAGGTACCCACTTGAATCCGCCATACACCACGCATACCACCCGAGCATCAAGCAGGTGAGTAACCGGTGAGTATCTCTACTCCATCTCTCTCTCTTACATCAGCAAAGACAGAATGAGCAGAGCGTTCACCAGTAAAATAAGAAAGATTGAATGTTAAAATTCGTTTTTCTTTTTTCCTAGTCGAGTCAGTCTGAACTTAGGTGTCACCTGTCTTTGACTGAAACCTCTCACGAGATTCCGCTCAAAGAGCGGCAACTGTTGAGACTTGATTCTCGATTAGTTTTTTTCGATTTATTTTTGAAAAATTCATAAAAAATTTCATAAAAAGTTAAAAAATTGTAAAATCAACTTTGGTAGCCTTGGCCAAGCCTAAGAAACCATTTTTGAACAAAAAATATTTTTCTTAATTTTTCGTATATTTTAATATTTTCAAAAAATAGGAAAATAGATGAAAATTTATTAAAAATAGCATTTGAGATCAAAAAAATATGAAAAAAATAGTCAATATTTTTCTTTTAATTCCCTTGTATTTTTGACCTCATAAAAAGTCCAATTTCAAGTTCAATTTTATATATTCCTTTGTTACACGTATGATTGAATTTGGTAAAAAAATATCAATTGAGTCTTTTAATTTGCAATTTTGGCATTTTTAGGGTCTTGACATTCAATCTAATTGTCCTTCATAACAATTTAGTCCAATTATTTACACAAATTGTTCAATTGCATGAATTGGGCAAAATTGCATACTTAATTGTAACTTAATCCTTGAATTTGGACATAATTGAAATTACTTTCAATTCAAGGGCTACCTTTGCCAATTGAAACCACTGCCCAATGTATTTCATCATTCGAAGTTGATTGGCATAGGTGGTTGGTCCAATTTGACCGTTTGAGCCCTCAATTGCGTAATTTTTCGATTTGCAATTAAGTAAAAATTTGGGGCTTTTATAGAAATTGATGTGAACTTTTGGGCAAAATCACTTTTTTTAGACAATATTCATGTACTAAGTTTGATTCTGAGATTTAATTGCAAAAATTCCCTACCAATTTGGGCTAATGTCGAAAATTTCAAGTTGGAACCAGCTCAAACCTGTCAGACCACCCGTACGAATGAACAATTCCCTGGCGAATTTTGATCGAGCAATCGACTAGACAATCGGCCATAATCGGATGAGATTAGGTGGGCGTTTTGTTCCTCACCTCAAGACCATTCGATCAAGACTAGCCTCAAGACAAATGGTCGCCAGACAAGCTCCGGCGAGGTCAGTCAAACCTGCAAATCTACAAGAGTCAACATTTCTCAAACTTGGCTCAAATTCGAGTCAAATTCGCACTAAATACGGCCAATCGGAGAACTAAACGGATCTAGACGAAATGCCCATCATCCCTGACGTCGTTTGCACCTAAAGGCACGTAGCCTTACGTGCGATTTAAGCTAGTATACACCTCCCCATTCGGCGTTAAAATCCAAAGATGGTATATAGCTTGAACAGGCTTGGGGGGAGGAGGAGGATGGTTCATTCTGTTTCCCGAAGAAAACAGAAGAGAGAGAGAGAGAGAGAGAGAGAGAGAGAGAGAGAGAGAGGAGAGAGAGGAAGAGAGCTCACCTTCCATTGCCATTGTCGAAGGTTTGAGCTCAAATTTACAGAGCATTGGTTGGGCTCTTTCAAGCCTAACAAAAGCTTCCAAAGGTCGTCTGGAGGTCGCTTGGACTAAGACGAAGCAATCGCCATCGACCGTGCAAGCCGAAACCACGAAAACAGGTGGGCTCAGTTTTCAAGCTTTCTTACTGTGCATTAATGGCGGATTAGTCATCCGGCCATCATTCTTCGATTTCATGTGGGCGTTTTACTCCCCAAACATTACTGACCCCGATCGCATCCCATTTTTGTCTCGATTTTGTATAATAATCCCTGTTTGAGTCTCCAAACTTCTTGCCATAGACCGAAAATTGTTCATTCTTGCCTAGCCCAATCTAGGCCGAGCAAGCTTAATCGGCACTCGAGTTAAGTCTTTTGAACATCAAATGATGCTCCTATGTGGATGAATTGGCTTAAAATGCCATGAATCGTATGATTAGAACGGTTATACGTGTACTGGTTCTAACTTGATTGTGCTTGATCCAGTGTATGAAATTGTGTGATTATACGATATGTTGCGTGCGACGATGAGGAGAGTCGATTGGCGCCGGCCTCGTGCGATTTCGTTAAGGTTTCACTGTCGGATCGTCGCCGAAGGTTCATGGCCGTCCAATCAATGGCAATCGTGAGGTTGAAGATGAAGATGACGTGGCGGTCAGAGTGGTCAACCTGCTGATGTGGCGCTGGCGTGGCATACTACGTGGCAGCCACATCAGCCAAGCCGTTAGAGTCTGGTTTGAATCTGTTAGGAGATCCAATGGCCTAGGTTAGGTCACGTGTTGGCTCGGTAGTCGTTTGATCAGTTTTATAAATTATGTTAATATGAATTGAATTTTCAAAATAAAAAATAAATATGTTGATCGGATGGTCGAGAATTAGTCGAGCCGTCTGATTGTGGTCGTAGATCTAAGTACTCAAATCTGACGGTCGAGAGTTAGTCGGCTTTTGATCTAAGTCGTAGGTTCTAGTAATCTGATCCTAAAGCTGTGGAGTAGCCACGTGGTTCAATAGAAGCCGCTGAGTTAAATCTGAATAATAAAAGAAACAAAAAATACAGGCGACGTCGTTTCGGGCATCTGGTGCGCGCAGGTCCGGGTCTGGGCTAGGTATCCGACCCGAATGGGTCGGGTTGACCCGGTCTAAATCATTTTTTAAACAAAAAATTTAGAAAATTGATTTTTTTAAAAAAATAAATCAAAAAAATCCTAGAAAATTCTAAAAAATATTAGAAAATCCTAGAAAATTCCAAAAAATGTGGGAAAATTGTAAAAAATTTCTAGACATTCCAGAAAATTCCCAAAAATTGAGGATTAACTGGTCAATCCTATTTTTGGAATTTCTTATCTGTTCATCTGAGAATTGACGATATTACTCTTTCGGGGCAAGTCGCCTCTATCTTGTATAAGAAGTAGGTCGAGAATGTCAAGGTAAGAATTAGGGTTAGTCAGGTGATCAATTATTTTGCTTGGGTCTTCGAATTTCATCTCTTTCCTGAAATGACGATTTTACCACTCAAAGGGTAAATAGTTTTTCTTATTCCGATCGAGCAATGAAAATTGCTCAAAATTAGGATTTGGGTCTAGAGGTTGGCCAATCCTTCTATTTGGGATTTTCTCTTTCATCACTTTCTGAAATGATGATTTTACCCCTCAAAGGGTAAATTGCTCCAAAAATTCTCGAAAAATTTTGGAAATTCTCGAAAAATAGGAAATGGATTGGTTTGGTGACTAATCCTATTTTCCTCATCTTTTGACTCCATATTTCATCTGAAATGACAAATTTTCCCTTCTCGGGCAAATTATCCAAAAACTCTTCAAAATTACGATTTTGCCCCTCAAGGGCAAATCACGCCAAAAATATTTATGAGCCTTGATTGACATTTCTCTAGGCTAATAGAGTTTTATTAGAGATGTCACGTTGCTTTCATGTGATTTATCCGCACATTTTAGATCTTTGATTTGCGCATTCATTCTATTGATTAGGAGTGTTAGGATAGTCACTCCTATCTACAAGAACTCCTAGTGTTAGGGTTCGCACCTCACTCATCTGTATGAAATCTTAGGTTAAATAAATAATTCAACTTAGATGCCGAAAGGGCGTCAACTCTAGTTGGCGTAACAAAGTCCCCGATCCCATTTCTTCGATTTTCGCAGAATTGAATAAATTGCTTCCAGCTATTTGATAGGGTTTCCAATCGTACCCACCACGAAACGATTGGTGGCGACTCCTTGGCATGTACACGTATCACATGTCACCAAACCGCACAGAAGATCGATCACATATATCGTCGTTGCGACTTGGGTAACGGGCCTTGGAGAGGCCCTCGTTCGACCAGAGTGGACGGCCCATTAGCCCTCCGAAAGAGCGCGCGCGAGGGTTGCGACATGTGGTACTTTGATATATCCAGTGACTCTAAAAGATGGAATGATGCATTATGACTGTTTTTCTCGATGGGAGAGTCGAGTTGGTATGATTGACAAGCATATGATTAACATGCCATGTTTTTGTCGTATTCACGTTATACTATGCATGGCATCCTAGAAGGTAAGCTGTCACGTCCCGAACCCGGCGAGCACGCGTACATCCTGCCAAGCCGTACTTTTCTTTAAAAGCTTCAGGATCCAACGGCCAACATTCTAAGCACTAAAAGGAATGCGCATGCGGAAGCGATGCCAACTCCATTCATACCAATAAGTCAACACCCGGTGACTTGGGACAAACACATCAAAATTTCATTAATCAATTTCTCACGGGTTCAATTCATATTCCACCAATCAGAAGTACAAACCCAATATCAAGAAAAGGCAAATCCATTCTAAATGCAATTGTTCAACCATCTCTCCAAAAGCCAATCCTTGGCAAGCTCGCGCTTCCTTCGCTTGGGACCTGAAAAATTAAGCCCCCACTGGGGTGAGATATAAATCTCAGTAAGGTGGGTCCTAACCCTAGATTAGGCCGACCATCCACTCAGGCAGTCATCTACCCCTCAATACTTCCAAACTCATAATCTCACAAGCGTATCAAGAATTAATCAATAAAACGATAGCATGCAGATGGTAGGCATACAATGATGACCTTATGTCAAACTCAGACGCACATGCACACTCGGCCTGTCACTTCACCATATCCACCAACATCCGCCTGTCTCAATCACTAACCCGTGATTAATTACATCAGGCCTGGTTCGCGGAAACGCGTCAGACCGTCATCGGCAACCCGCGTAAACGCATCAGGTTCCGATAAATCTCCAGGCCAATATCCTCATCTCATAACTCCGTCCCACGAATAGTTCACATCAGGACCGTGGCTATCACAACCCCGTGATCTCGTCACATTAGGGTGCCACACATCATCAACTTCACCCCGCGATCTCATCGCATCAGGGTATACATCTCCTACCCCGCGTTTCATATGCCTCAGGGCCTCTCCATCCCGCGAATAATTCGCATCAGGACCGTGGCCAACTCAACCCCGCGATTTCATCGCATCAGGGCGCCATTCAATGTCAACTCCACCTCGCGATCTCATCGCATCAGGGTATCCACCTCTCGCTCCGCGTCTCATATGCCTCAGGGCCTCGCCCTATCATGCTCATGTCATGCTTTACGATTCAATTCGCAAATAAAATAATAGTGCATCTCACGCACCATTGGAAAATTCTGGCATGCAAGACAATCAACGACATTCGACATGGCACACGATTTAAACACAAGCAAGGGCACACATGAACCCCTCTACCATCTTATAACACACCAAGAATTATCCTTTTGGCCGCTCTCACCAATCAACTAATTTAACTCTCGACTCGCTCAATCGAGTTCAATCTTCCTAGCATAAGGTTAGGAATTCCCTTACCTCGAGCTTGACAACACAAAACTCTTCCTTTTAAGCCCCCAAGGTTTTGGCCAACCCAAATCCAAGGGTCAATTTGCTGCGCAACCTAGAATATTCAACCGATTCGTCAATTTCCAAGTCCAATTCATCAATTCAATAACCCCAATCATCCATAACGTATTCCTCAACATCTCATCATATCTTAAACACCAATTTGAAACTCAAAATCACCAATCCCAACCTCCAACATATTCGGTTTGCCCGGAACCGAACCGGTCCTCCTCGCTTCCGTGCAATCCGAACACTACCGATCTTCAATCTACTCCTAAATCCATCATTCAATCATAACCCTACCTCTTAACATGTCTATCTAGGGGTTTGAGAGGCTCACCGTGAGTTTCGACTCAATTGGTCGCCAGAAACTCATCCAAGATAGCCGGATCGCCCAAGTCAGCTTACCGGGCAGATTCTGTCCAAAATATACAAGACCAGTTCATGGTCAAATCCTTATCAAATGGTGCCCCAATTTTTACCATAGAATCATACATATGTCTAATAAGTCTCCACGAAATTTGAGCCCAAAATTCTAAGATTTCGTCCGTCAAAAGGGCTAAAAACTGGACCTACCTCAGGTTTGCTCCGATTCCGTCGGCTCTCAGGAAAATCTCTGCTCGGGACTCCTCGGTGCTCCAATCGACCTGATTCTTGTTTGAGGACGTCGGCAAGATGTGTATCTACATTTGTGTGGTCAGCCGGTGGTTGGATGGTGGCCGGAGGTAGTTGGCGACGGCACCGAACAGAGAGGTCAGTGCTGGTCGGCGATCGGCAGATACAAAAAGAAGGAAGATGATGGCTTCGGTGGTTCTATGGGAGAGAATGGCCGAATGAGTGAGGTGAGGAGAGAGAAAATTGGCTATATACCAAGGCTTGGTCAAAGGTTGAATGGTAGGCTTGGCATAGTTTACTTGACTAATCTTTAAAGCATCCATTGACACTTATCCCTCAAGTCAATCATGCAAGATCCAATGGCCCATAATCCTTCTTGATTGTTGGCATCCTTGAGGGGTTTAATGTCCATAATGCCCTTCTTCAATTGCAAGGGCAAAGTTCTAAGCTTGAGGGGCAAAACGATCATCTTACCCCCGACGTTCAAAACGTCGTTTTTCTCGTTTCAGAATCCTTCGATAGGGCGACGGCCAATCCAAATAACGTTGAAATTCTTGATTTTTCATTTTCAATTTTCAAGACTCATTTCTGATGGTTTTCTCTGCTAGACGTAGTTACAGCCTATCCCGAACCTATGGGTGGCTTTTGCAGACATTACGTATATCGACCCCGTGATTCATATCACGTTTAGGGCTCGTCAATTCGTGGCGGCTTTGGTTGTTATGTAATTGTGACGGTCTATTGCTAGTTCCCTCGACAATACTTATGGCCAAAACGTCGTTTCCTATCCGAGTTTCCTAGGTCCACGTATCTTGTCTCGTGTTTGCCTTTCCCTTTTGGCCAGTCTACTTGAATTGATCAGATTCGAGCGGAATACGACTGAAATACATCTCTAGATATACACTTCTCATTAATGAGCCTGAAATTGACTGGAAATCAGAATGTCACAACTCTTCCCCCTTAAAGAAATTTCATCCTCGAAATTCGCAACCTTCTACCCATCCAATCCTTTGGGGTATTGGCGCCTCGTCGCATCCTCACTCTTCCGAATGTTCCTTTCCATGGCTTGACGATCTTGCTTGTCCTTTCCAACCCAAAGCCATCCTTCCCTAGAACTTGTCTCCTTTAGCCCTCAATCTGATTTGCTTCTCTCCATTCTCTTTCGGTATTCATATCATTTACCAGCAGCTCATCCTCGAGCGTTCACCTTATCTCTTTCATTTGTCTATGACCATTATTATCAAGCCCTCGCCAGAATGCACTCTTAATGTTCAGCGTACTACTCCTTTCAAGCTTCCTTTCACGCCAATAGAGATTCAAGGGCTTTATCAATTTGCCCTCCATTAATCAAATCAAGTTATGGCCCCCTTAACTTCTTAAACATTTGCATGGTTATTTCCGCGGCAATCTATTCTCGACTCCATCCGAAAATTTCCTTGGATCAAAGTGGTCCTTCAACTTTCATCGTCATGTCCTTTCCTTCCATCGGCACCCCTAGTGGTCGACTACAAGATAGACAAATTTCAACTCTCAACCTTATCACCGATCTATATATGCATCTTGGCACATCTTTGTGCCATCCCCAGGAAACATCATAATTCCTCTTTTGGATCGTACTTCCGCCCATAGGCCTCAAGGGTTCCATCCATTCCTTTAATCCCTCTAGTATCGGTGTTTAATCATGGCATCCTCAATTTCCTTCTGGTCTTCAAGCTAGGTGTTTCTAGTAGCCATCACACTAGTCTATTAGCGAACTTCCAATTTAGAAGTTGAATCTCTTATTTTTTGAGGGAAGATCTATCCCTCCATCACCGTTTATACAAGGCTCAATCCTTAACTGTAAACATCCACTAAACAATTCACCCTTCCTTAGCGATACGAACACCACTATAACAACACTTGGGTAATCACTTCGTTCCACATGCCTCGCCTTCAATTCCCTTTAAGTAGTCTATACCCTCAACTTCCTTTAGTTTACACAACTTCAAGGTCTTTTCTTGCACAAGCAATGCTCCTACATCCACGAGCAATTTCATCTTTTGGCGTTGCCTCTCATTCAATTTTTCTCTTAGAAAACTACCACTTGATATCTTTTGGAGTAGATATAAACTTGAAATCTTCTTCCACCCAAGCAAGATTTTCCAAACTTTGTTGCGAGAATATTCGCAAACCAACTCCAATCATACTCTAAGCATGCCAATTCATGTGGCCTTACAGTCACGACGTACAAGCAGTATCCATTTCAATTCGCCTTGTTATACCTCAAGTTCCATTCTGCGTCGTGTCATTACGACCTTCATAAACTTTTCGATTTCCAATCGAAATCGTCATACATGGCGTAGTCATCAACTTAATTCGAGTCCTCGAAAACTCTTTTCACGTTCATTCACCCATTCATGTCACGACTCGTCCTTAGTCCATTTCACCGATGGAACAACTCTTGTAGGGGATCTTTCAACGGTTCGTCTATTGCCATTCATCAATCCCAAGAAGCTTGCACTTTCCGCAACTCACATCGACCATAGTCGATTCATCATTCGTCTCCATCCTCACAGGCTTCACATGAATTTCATTTCCCCTAAATCTCACAATAGAGGAATCTTACCTCATCAGGCCCACAACTTGCGCTCTTCACATTTTAGCATGCAATAGACATTTTCTTAGAGCCCATATGACACTCTTCAAAAACCGTTCATGTTTCTCATGGCTCCTTACATGAATTCAACCATAGCCTCTTAAGACGGTAACGACCAACTCAACCATTCCTTGGGCACTTAGTTCGGCGATTATCAACTTCCTTCCACCAGATGTCGAATCTTCCAAACTATTTCTCGCACTTCTCACTTGAGAGCTCAGACCTCGGCTCTCTGTTGTCACGGGTCTCCTCTAGGACCGCACGATATTTTTCTTATTCTTGTCACTCTTCTCTCGAGAAGCATTAGTGCTTTAGCCTCTAAGTTCCACACTCACTAAGGTGACCTTATCCCAATTCTGTTCGTTCCACTAAACATCAACATCATCCTGGAATCAACATTATCTACAAGACTGTCTCTTGGATTTCACTTCCAAGAGTCATTCAAGTTCCGTGTCATCTTTCTCGGTACGGACGCTCAATCATGATACTAAGACAATTTAAGGTTTTCTTCCTTTTACAATAGGGTCTCTTACCCTAAGGAAGAAACCACACAACTCTGTGGCATTTTCTCACTTCGAATTCACCTTGTCCTTCCCATTCCATAGGACATCAACCTTGGAGTCTGCACCGACGGCGATACCTTTACTCCAGGATTCAAATGCCACTATGCTGTCTCATTCTCTTTCCCATAACTCAGTCACCTCCAGAGACAATATCTGTTCGTCCTTGAGTCTCCACCAGTTCACTTGTCGAATGATCAGTTCTATTACCTCAAATCACTTTGCAAGTACTCTCTAAGTGCTCTTTTCGCTTACTAGGTCATTCACTAGAATTACAATCAATTAGGATTATCAAGTCCGTTCACTTTTCCTTTCGTCACCGACCAATTCATGGTCCAACCACCCTTTAAGAGCAATGCCCTATTTTTTAGGGAACAACAACTCATGATCTCATTTCTTTGTGTACCAATTCCATCAACTGATCCCAGGAAATCATTAATTCCAAGCAAACAAGCATGCCGGTTTTTCCTCGACCTCACTTGTCAGAAAAGACTTACTACTCACTTTCCACTACATGTCTTACGCCCAGGTAATCAGCCATTTCCCGTAGGCACGTTCCATACTCATAATGAACATCCCTTTGCTCATAATCCATGAGTAGGAGTTCTCTTATTTATAGGTCTTTTAATCATTCTTCTCTTTAGCCGAGTCCTGTCACCATTCCTCAAAATCAGAAGTAATAATTAGCCACATGGTTCTCAAGTTCCAATCCACTCAGGAACTTACTCATCTTATTCAAGAGTCCTTGACCACCTTTACCATATGCCGAAGCGACCTTGAGAACTCTGTCTCACACCAGTCGATCATCTTATGATCCTTGTAAAAGTATTAGGATCCAAACAACCCTTGCTCTCAGGCAATCCCAGGACAATACTTCCCATCGAACAACCCAACAGAAGTTGGTTAGGTAGATCTCATGCCTCGAAGGAAATCCTTCCTCTAGTGACCTTTCACCAATCCTCAATAGCCTCTTAGGGCTAATACTGCCAGGGTCACTTTCTTTCTTCAATGTGCCCAAAACCTCTAAGGTTTTCTCATTAAGGTCCTCAATCCAGAGGGAGACAATTTCGTCTTTCATTCTTCCATCAAACTCAGTCATTCTCATTCTTATTCACAGCTTCACAAGCTTTTCCAAGCTCTCTTGGTCCTTCCCACACGTTCAATCTGGAAAGATTAACTCAGAGTCACCTTCTTCATGACTTCCATCACTTAATTCCTCAGTACTAGTTGTCTCAGCGACTTGGATAACAATGGCAACCCCTTTTGAGCTCGCCTACCCATAAAAATTTGTCATTTCTATTCAAGGTTCTCGCGACCCACTCAACTCTTGGGTCCCACGTGGTTCACAAACTCGAGTCAATTGCTCTGTTGGTTTTCGCGTTCTGGTTACTCATCTTTACTCAGTTCTCATGATCCATCTTAGTCCTTGGATCTTTTCCTATCTCACATACGTAAGCCAAGTGCTATTCTAGCGACCATACCTTGGTCCTTCAGTCTCATCAGGTTCTCATGTCACTTAAACCACTATGATTCCCTCCAGGGATCCAAGACTCAAGTTATCTACTCAAGTCCATCAGTCTCAGGCTGCTCATCTCAATATCTTTCACCATCAACCAACCCTCTAATGGTTCTTAAGCAATTCTCAATTAATTGCCAATTATTCATGGATCCCAAATCATCCTTGATCAGCAATCCTTCCTCAAGCCAGCCTCAACGAGGCAACTTCTCAATTGACGGCCACTACCAGGCTAACCTCAACTGGGCAACTATCAATCAATCACTCAAGACAACAACTCATTGAGTCAATAGCTCATACTCTAGGTCTAAAGGCATCCGCTACTCTAGCATAGTCATAACAGACCATCTCATCTCAACATGCCTCGGTTCAACGAGTATAAACCCCTAACGTCATCTAACCTCCCAGTCATACCTTGGCCAAGTCAATCACATGAGGTTAATCATCAAACATGCCTAATAGGCCCATCACAACCATCATTTTTCTTTTTTAAAAGGCATCCATTGTCGAGCACGAAGCTTTTAACCATGCCAATCACAGGCATCATTACACATGTCATGCCACTTTCGATCATCCTTGATGAGAATCAATCCCGTGCCGCACATCCCTTATCCACTATTGGACTCAACCTGATACCTAGACTTTTCCTTTCAAGTTATGACTTGGCTCATTCCCGCCTCTTGCCATCTTAGAAGTCTACTAGGAGCCGCTCCTTGTCCGGACCTCTCTATCCCGGCGATCACTCTCCGCCCTCATCAGACCTGGCCGTTGCAGGTTGTCCCAAGTCATACGTCTACGGAGAAAACCCCATTCCACATGTCCCATACCATGTTTCATTATAGGTTATAGGTATCTCATCAACTCGTTCCCTATCAAGCGACGGTTTATTAATTCCAACAGCGATAAGTTACTGCATGCACCCTCATCAACTTTCATTTCAAACCATAAACATAAGCACAGCATGATCGTCCTCATCACTTATCCTATCAAAATCGCCTTCAGATCAATTCCTATCCATTCAAGAGTTCTAATTCCACCAATGACAGTCATACCTCACAGATCACTTGTCTATATTCGATTATATATCTCAAGTCCAGTCAACATTCAAATCAAATCCCTATGCATTCGATCACAGCTGATCTTCAATTCAAATACTTCTTGTATTTATCTCAACTCATATCATCCAACGTTGTCAATACCAATCGATAACTAAAACCATCAGGATATCACGTAGTTCAAGCTTGAATCCACCAATACTAGCCGTCTCTTTATAATTAGTACTCCTCGAGTTGGGGTCATTGACAAATCAAGATCACAATCATACACCTTAATTGACCCTTCATTCATAAGCAATTCTCTACTATCCTCAAACACAATTACTACCTCAAAATCTATGCTTATGACTCTTTAATCCCATCTTGCTTCCACTTAAACCTTAATCACCACATAACTCAAAGTCAACCATTAAAGTCAACTCTAGGACCATTAGACTACCTCACAAGTTCAAGCCTACCATCCTCGAGACTCGACAATCCATGCCTAGCCCTATAGACCTCAATATCTAATTGTCCCTAAGTCATCACTCCTTATCACTCCAAACCTCAATCACATTGGATCGAGCTGACCTTGCTCTGATACCAAACAAGCGGGGATGTCACGCCCCGAACCTGGCGAGCACTCGTACATCCTGCCAAGTCGTACTTTTCTTTAAAAGCTCCAGGATCCAACGGTCAATATTCCAAGCACTGAAAGGAACGCGCCTGCGGAAGCGATGCCAACTCCATTCATACCAATAAATCAACACCCGATGACTTGGAACAAACACATCAAAATTTCATTAATCAATTTCTCACGGTTCAATTCATATTCCACCAATCAGAAGTACAAACCCAATATCAAGAAAAGGCAAATCCATTCTAAATGCAATTGGTCAACCATCTCTCCAAAAGCCAATTCTTGGCAAGCTCGCACTTCCTTCACCTAGGACCTGAAAAATTAAGCCCCCACTAAGTTGAGATATAAATCTTAGTAAGGTGGGTCCTAACCCTAGGTTAGGCCGACCGTCCACTCAGGCAGTCATCTACCCCTCAATACTTCCAAACTCATAATCTCACGGGTGTATCAAGCATTAATTAGTAAAATAATAGCATGCAGACGGCAGGCATACAATGATGACCTTATGTCAAACTCAGACGCATATACACACTCGGCCTGTCACTTTACCATATCCACCAACCTTTGCCTGTCTCAATCCCTAGCTCGTAATTAATCGCATCAGGCGCGGTCTGCGTAAACGCGTCAAAAGCGTCATCGACAACCAGCGTAAATGCATTAGGTTTCGATAAATCTCCAGGCCAATATCCTCATCTCAAAACTCTGTCCTGCGAATAGTTCGCATCAGGATCGTGGCTATCTCAACCCCACTATCTCGTCTCATCAGGGCGCCACACATCATCAACTTCACCCCGCGATCTCGTCGCATCAGGGTATATATCTCCTGCCCTGCGTCTCATACGCCTCAGGGCCTCTTCGTCCCGCGAATAATTCGCATCAGGACCGTGGCCAACTCAACCCCGTGATTTCATCGCATCAGGGCGCCACTCAATGTCAACTCCACCTCGCGATCTTGTCACATCAGGGTATCCACCTCCCGCCCTACGTTTCATATGCCTCAAGGCCTCCACCCTATCATGCTCATTCCATGCTTCACGATTCAATTCGCAAATAAAACAATAGTGCATCTCACGCACCATTGGAAAATTCTAGCATGCAAGACAATCAATGACATTCGACATGGCACACGATTTAAACACAAGCAAGGGCATACATGAACCCCTCTACCATCTTATAACACACCAAGAATTATCCTTTTGGGCGCTCTCACCAACAACCAATTTAACTCTCGATTCGCCCAATCGAATTCAATCTTCCTAGTATAAGGTTAGGAATTCCCTTACCTCGAGCTTGACAACACAAAACTCTTCCTTTTGAGCCCCCAAGGTTTCGGTCAACCCAAATCCAAGGGTCAATTTGCCACGCAACCTAGAATATTTAATCGATTCGTCAATTTCCAAGTCCAATTCATCAATTCAATAACCCCAATCATCCATAACGTATTTCTCAACATCTCATCATATCTTAAACACCAATTTGAAACTCAAAATCACCAATCCCAACCTCCAACAGATTCGGTGTGCCTGAAACCGAACCAGTCCTCCTTGGTTCCGTGCAAACCGAACACTACCGGTCTTCAATCTGCTCCTAAATCCATCATTCAATCATAACCCTACCTCTTAACATTTCTATCTAGGGGTTTGAGAGGCTCACCATGAGTTTCGAGTTGATTGGTTGCCGAAAACTCATCCAAGATCGCCAGATCGCCCAAGTCAGCTTAACGAGCAGATTATGTCCAAAATGTACAAGACTGGTTTATGGTCAAATCCTTATCAAATGATTCCCCAATTTTTACTACATAATCATACATATGTCTACTAATTCTCCACGAAATTTGAGCCCAAAATTCTCAGATTTCATCCATCAAAAGGGCTAAGAACCGGACCTACCTTAGGTTTGCTCCGATTCCGTCAGCTCTCAGGAGAATCTCTGCTCGGGACTCCTCGGTGCTCCAATGACCTGATTCTTGTTCGAGGACATCAACAAGACGTATATCTACATTTGTGTGGTCAGCCAGCGGCTGGATGGTGGCTGGAGGTAGTTGGCGACGGCGCCGAACAGAGAAGTCAGTGCTGGTTGGCGATCGACAAATACAAGAAGAAGGAAGATGATGGTTTCGGTGGTTGTATGGGAGAGAATGGCTAATTGAGTGAGGTGAGGAGAGAGAAAATTGGCTATATACCAAGGCTTGGTCAAAGGTTGAACGGTAGGTTTGGCATAGTTGACTTGACTACTCTTTAAAGCATCAATTGGCACTTGTCCCTCAAGTCAATCATGCAAGATCCAATGGCCCATAATCCTTCTTGATTTTCGACAGCCTTGAGAGATTTAATGTCCATAGTGCCCTTCTTCAATTGCAAGGGCAAAGTTCTAAGCTTGAGGAGCAAAACGATCATTTTACCCCTGACGTTCAGAACGTCGTTTTTCTCATTTCAGAATCCTTCGATAGGGCGACGGCCAATCCAAATAACGTTGGAATTCTTGATTTTCAATTTTCAATTTTCAAGACTCATTTTTGATGGTTTTCTCTGCCAGACGTAGTTCCAGCCTATCCCGAACCTACGGGTGGCATTTGCAGACTTTATGCGTATCGACCCTATGATTCATATCACATTTAGGACTCCTCAATTCGTGGCGGCTTTGGTTGTCATGTAATTGTGAGGGTTTATCACTAGTTCCCTCGACAATCCTTGTGGCCAAAGCGTCGTTTCCTATCCGAGTTCCCTGGGTCTACGTACCTCGTCTCGCGTTAGCCTTTCCCTTTTGGCCAGTCTATTCGAATTGATTAGATTCGAGCGGAATACGACTGAAATACATCTCTAGATATACACTTCTCATTAATGAGCCTGAAATTGACTGAAAATCAGAATTTCACATAAGCTACATGTGATTGATATATATGTATCCTGTGTTATGTGATTGATCGATTATGATATTCTGGAAGTATCAACGCCCTACCCAGGCTTAGACATTGATTTGCTGAGATTCATATCTCATCCCGTCGTGGGTAACATTTTCTAGTTCGGAGCTTATGGTTTCTTGAGAATTGGACTTGGGGACATCGGGAGTAGATGCAATTGAACCATACCCCGCCTTGAAGTATGAGGCTGATTATTGTATTACCTTGATGTAAATGAATTGATGTTTTGATTTAATATGCATCCTATTTTACTATCCCTGTCTCTTTTATCATCTGGGAATATTAAACGTTTTCACATGTGTATTTAAATATCGTAGGTCGATAGCGAACTTGGGACGCTATCCTTATTACTCGAGGGATGACTTGACCTGGATGCCGCGTACCCATAGTTTGGGGCGTGACATCCGATTTGGTATTAGAGCCAGGTTAGCCTGATCCATTTGGTCATGGCCTAGAGTGATAAGGTGCATTGGGATTTGGGATATTTAGTAGGATCATACTCTTGTGCATGTGTTTGTTACTCAAGATTTTAAAGTTATATACCTGAGTTTCCGTTACATGTTGCTATGAGATGAACAGGACTCTTTAAAATACATGTTATAATAAGAAACTATAATGAAAAATCGTAATGAGATAGTGCCTCAGGAGAGGTTGATTTAGTTCAGAAAGATCCTGAGGTAGATGAGACCCTATAGATGTTGGGAATTTCCCGTAGATATTTGTTAGAGGAAGGCGAGAACAATGGATTGTTGATACTTGAGTCAGTAAAGCGATATTAAAGGCCTAAACCACTAAAACTTTAAGGAATAGAGTCATCCTGATGGTCAAAGCCCTATGATAATACCAAAGTATTAGGGAAGTTAGAGACACCCGGTTCTATCCAATAACCATGTAAAGGAACCATTTAAAAGGAAATGAAACACCTCATGACCACTGCTGGCACATTAGCCGAGCCGTATGCGTGGATGAAGTGGTTCGAAAGGTTGCAGGGTTGACCCTTGTAGGTGGTGATTATGAATAACTTGTAAATATTGTAGAAATAAAATAAAAATATTTTACGACAAGGCATTGTCTATTTTTGTTATTTTATGGATTATTTTAATTTTTTTTATAAGAAAATGGTGTCCTACTCCGCTTAATTAAAGGGATACGAAGGAAAAAGTCGGTAGGCAATCCCAAGAAGAAATGTCAACCATGTGGAGGAAATATAGGACATGTCTTTTTGTAGGAATTTATTTTGAATGTAGTCATTCTGACCGTCAAGTAAAAGGTTATCCGTTGAAGAAAAATAAAGCTTAAGTATCCCCACTGTCAGAAGGACGACCGTAAGGAAATGTCCCACAGAAATGGGTTGGCTTCGTTAGGAATAAAGTGATGTTTATAGCATAATATCTTAGCTACAATTAGTGACGGGTTAGTCGAGATGAGAAGGATCTTTTGTTAAACTCGGACTTATGGATACAAGAACGTGACAAGGTGGCCGGTACTTTGGTGGCTGGTGAGAACTAGAACTTTTATGGTCCCTTGATGGTTATAGTTATTGACCTTTGTTAATGCCTTTGAATGTCAATATGATCGAGGGACAGAAAACTAGTGGGACTTTATGACTATGACTCGAGATCATTACCAACCAAGCTTGAGAATGTGGTTGATGATAGATAAATGGATTGAACGAATGCGCTTGGAAGGAGAAGGCTGGGCTACTTAGTTTTGAATCATTGGAGATCGATGAGTAAAAATGGCGGGTTTGGAATTTCGATGGGTTCTAATTTACGTCACCCTAATGAGTTTAAGTTATTGATTTTTGTCGATGGCCCTGACTGATGAGGCAAGTGTTACAAATGCATCATGAGATGTCGACACATGTTATGGAATTGGTAAATGGCCACCATAGCCATTGAAGCAAGACATGGGAAAATGTTCGTTGTCAGAAAATGGCTTAGGATTTTCCCTCGCAGCGTGATCACTGGTGACACCTTTAAGAATGTCAATGTGATAGACATTCCTATTAAGATTACGCAAAGAATAACATGTGAGGACAAGAGTAGCATTTCTGACATGAATTATTTGCAAAATCTGATCGATGAGAAGTCACGTCTGGCATACAAAGATGGTTCGACTAAGTAGCCGTGTAAAGATGATTCCAAAGAGGCATACCTCTCTGAGATCCGGCCAAGTCATTCATCGCAATGCTATAGACGAAGACATTGTGTTCATCGATTGACCATTGACCACATAAAAGCACACTCTACCAACAAGTTCAGGTCGTGTACACGATGATCACACTATGAAGATAAATCCCTTGATATGTGGATCTCATAGTGCTAACTTTGATGGGGATTGTATCCACTTGCTCTATCCTCAGCTCGCACTTATAAGGATTGAAATGTAGACTTCTTTTCCATGGAAACAAACAAGGAATGTTCGTAATAGTAAGCTACGAGTTAATAGCACAAAGAGGCTCGTCAACTTGCCTTATAAGCTAATAGGGTCGATGATGACCTCGCATGAGGTTAAAATTGCAAGATATGACAATTGGAGAAGACCAATGACCAGAGTACATAGCGGAAGTTTGCTAAGATTATAGAGATGAGTGAGACAAGAGCCATAAGAGTTTTGCTTAGAACTTGGACCAATCACAAGAGACGACTAAATGTTGACGACGTGCATCGAGGTATTAGACGTTGCCTTCGACTTGGCTCATGGCTTGACTTACTAGTCGATTGTGTGGTGATCGAGGTGACGACCTTAGATCAAGCATGGATCGACGACGGTCGATTCCATTCAGTTGTGAATCAACCATATGACTGCCCTGTAGCTAGCTAGGGATTGATCCATGGCATGATTTATGAGCTGACATTAGTCGATAACCAAGCTAGCCATAAGTCCAAGGAAAGGCAACGTGTACTATAACCCCGTACCAGCCACTCACTAGGCAGGATTAGCTGCCCTAGTCTACGTAATGTGTTGCTGGAGGATTACGAGTGGAGACGAACCAATCCTGCATCAATAAGAATTGTTCATGAGAGGTGATCTCGATAATGTTTGACTATACCATCGGTCCAGGAATGGGTGATTCCAATCCTAAACCAAGAAAGTTGAAGTGACCCTTGATTTGTCAAGTTGAACGCCAGTAGGCTTTGCTCGGCAAGATGGATAGCCCAATCTTTAGCTTGATTGCGTACCTAAGGTTTTAAATTCCAGAGTGGTAATGAAGAGATCAACTATTAGTCGACCTTATCTATCTAAATAGAATGCCCAATTTACCGTGAGTGTTATCGTGAATAATATCCATCAAAATAAGAAAGGAAGCATTTATAAGCAATGCCTATTGATTGTAAGAGATTGTAGGTTAATCCGCAAGGATGACTGATATTAGGGTGGATTGTGATCATAATATGATAATTAACATTTAGGTTGGTTGTCAAGGAAAAATATTGTAGTGAGGCTAGTAACAGCTTTTCTTAAAAGAAATGTATGTCAGTACGTTCCCTTGGATAATTGAATTGTTCCAATTTACGTTAAGAGTTATAAATTGGCATATCAAAGATCGCAATCCTAAGTGTAATACCCAAAGTGGGGTGCCCTGGTAGTGGATGTAAGCGAAGCAAGTTAGAACTTGACGAGCAAGTTTGACCTTGACTTAAGTATTGATGGCCAATTGTACTCTTGGTATACTAAATGGAGGTAGGGAATGTATTTAAAAAGAGATGGAGAGGTAGACCATCGATATGTCATAATGACTAGTTCCTATAGTTAATGATGACTATATAAAAGTGAACAACGAGATTGAATAGTAAAGTTCATAAGGTAACCATTCAGTTTGAATCCTTGAAATTAGACCATGTAATCTGTATAGATAAATTGTAGATATGGAATTGCGACAGTTTAATGTTGGAGGGTTAGATTTGAATCTGACTCAGATGTTGATGGTCGCATCGCGGATTCAGTGCACTAAGTCAAGATAAGGATTGATATGATTCGAGGATCGTCTGACAAGTAGAAAGAACATTATGAGACGCCAAATATTCATCTTTTGAGGAGATGTACTTGTAAGCAAATTTCGGGGAAGAAATTTCTTAGGTTGGGGAGAGTTGTAACATCGAGGAAATTCGGCATCTTGAGATTGAATTTCTAAGATTTAAGCATTGGAAATTGAATAATTTCATGAATCGACGATCGAATTAGTTTAGTGTTCGATTGATTGATCGTATCGTTTCAAGATTCCTAAACCTAAACTTTATTCTAACCCCATTAGTTTGGAATTGGACGAGATTGTCCTCAAAAGATTGGCGAGAGGACAAAGTATCCTAAGACGATATTTGATGAAAATAACCTCAATAGATTTTCAATTTATCAAATTAACCTTGAGTAGATGAATTACCAAAATGCCCTTGACATTTGAAGAAATTACCCAAATGCCTCTAGGATTTTCTACAACATGACATCATCATGATATCACCATGATGTCACCGTTACATCATCGATGACATCATCATTCTTTTGTCTCACACTGATTAATAAGTGTGTGTGTGTATATATATCCCTCAAGCCACTATCAACCAACATCATACTTGTTTAGCCATTCGCGGCTTGTTCTGGCTGGGTGAGTGGGCCAGTGAAGTGGGCCGTGACCTGGGCCATTTCCGGCCAAATTGGCTGAGGTCCTAGGCGGTATTCGGGATAGTGTGCCCATGTGACCGGACCAGTGTACCTGCTTATCCAGGCATGTAGCCGAGAGAATTGGTTCGTGGCCGAAAAACTTGGCCCATTTATCGGAGATTTTAGGCAGTGATCTTAGCAAGTCCGAGTTCGTTTTTGAAGGATTTTTAAGGATCGTCATTGCACTAACCTCAAGCAATTGACTGTGAGTTGAATTCTAATCCCTAGTTAGGTCGCTGATTTCATTTGAAATTAGTTTGCTTAGAGTTCTAGGTGTTTATCCTTCGAAGGCCCTTAGATGCACCGATACGAACAAAAGTTTGCTATCAAGAGCACAACAAGAAAAAAAGCAAGAGGTTGGCCGAAACTTACTCGGGGGAAAGTAGTAAAATAAGATTTAATGGAGTGGGAAATAGATTGGCATACGGTTTATCTTAGGACGGAGTGGAGGAATGCTATTAGTGTTGTGGAGGGGTAGTGTATAGATAGATAGATATATAATTACTTATTTATTTTTATATATGTATCTCTTTTCCCTATCTTGATTCTATTTTTATTTTTATGATTCTTTAGGGTTTATTAACCGCTGACCTCAACTAATTTGTGATAAATGTATTGTTGATGTTGAGAGTTCTAGGTGTTTAGATAAACTAATTGGGATCAGTTTAGGTTAGCATTTTGGAATAGGCTAAACGACATCAATTGGAAAAGTTAGCCTATTTTCATTGATCAATGATTGACAGTTTGTTTTTAAACACTTTTGAATGAAGTAGCTGCCCTGTAGTTATGTGGCATGCTGTGAAATGTCTATTTATGATAATTGTATGATTTACATTATTATGTGTCCATGAGACTGAATTACCTGGAAATCAATTGGATTGTCGATTCGTGGGTTATTGATTTTGTGCATGCTTGAGATGAATAGCAGCTAGTATGGTATATGCATATCATGTCGCATGCCTCGTATGACACATTGGGAACGAAAATAGCCGAAGGCCAAGTCCTAAGCACAAATGCTTGATCATCTGGTTATAAGCAAACGTGACATTTCGAATTCCGACCCTCTTGAGACTATTGAATGGAAGGATATCAATCGGTATATTCCAGTTATAACTCGCTCGGAGTTGGCCACTCTTGAGTTAACTAACCAAAAGAAAAAACTAATGCGGAGTCGGGTACGTGGACTTGAGGAATTTGATTAAGAAATGACACTTTGACCATAAGGATTGTCGAGGGAATATTTTAGGCCAACAGAGATTGATCTAGGAACGATCGTGGAATGCCTTGCTAGTGTGATAGGTTGAGACGCGGGTGATTTTGCTTAACCAATGTGTAATTTGCAAGAATTTCTTAAATCGGATTCCGACAATCAGAATCGAAGGAGCTAGCGATAAACCCTCGCAATTACATGACAACCAAAGTCGCCACAGTTTGAAAAACCCTAAGGTTGATACGCGTATCGCTTGCAAGAGTCGCTGTTAGTTTGAGATAAATTGTAATTATAGTCGACGAGAGCTTGACGTACCTCGAAATTGGGTATCAGACAAGAGGAATTCCAACAATTCAAAAGGAATTGGATGTCGCCTCATCGAGGGTAATTTAGATGAAGAAAATTGAAATTGAACTGAAAGTGTAAAATTACCCTTTTGCCCCTCAAGGATATTCTTTCTCTTAAGAATAAACAAGGGCAAAGTAGTCAATTATCTTTTATCCTAATGGCCGAATTTTAAGGGGCAAGGAAGTCTTTTGCTTTCAAGATATTTGATGAAGATAAGACAAGTATCATTATGTGAGGTGATGTGCACCATTAGACTATACTAGACTTCTAAGAGCATTAAATGGTTGTCTAATCTCCCCCATCCACCATTCCACTCTCTCCTTGACTTGGGGACTAAGGAAAGAGCAAGAAGACTCTCTTTCTCTTCATTTTGCTCAGCCAATATCTCTCTCCCTCTCACTCTCACGTTTTCTCTCTTTCTCTCTTCCTCTTTCTCGCCGACCAGCAGCTCCCTCGTCGTTCGCTCACCACGACGCTGATTTTCGATCGCCATCCGACTCGACTCTGACCACCATAACACTCTTTGATGTCTTGCCTACAAGCTTCAAGTGATCAATTGTCCATTCGTTACTCCGTGTGACCCGTGGAGCTGCCGAAACCCATCTAGGTCAGAATCGGGGTGAACCCGACCGTGAGCTCCTTTAGGCCGGTTTAGAAGACTTGTCTTGCTCCCAAATCAAAGTGAGACTTCCTTAAGACATATTATTAGGGTTGAGTTGATTTGGTTTGAAGTTTTATTGATGATACATGGGTTATAATGGATGAACTTTGATGGATTTCTCAAGAACAGAATTCTGTCCTATTTGATGGGTCTGGGAATCGAGCACCTTTGAAGGCCATGAAAGCGTCGCCTTGCCCCAAAACTTGTTGGTAAGACACTCTAAGACATGATATTACATGTTAGCAAAGGATAGGTGAGTTAGATTAGAGTTTTGATGGCCGGTTTGCATGGATTTCCCTAGGAACAAAATCTGGCCTACACCGGACAGATTAGGAGCCGAAGATGGTTGCAGTTCTTAGAGGAGTTTGTTGACTTAATTAGCTTGGTAAGTTGATTCTAACCCTTTCCTAGGATGTTGGGTTATTAAAAGGTGGATTTTTTTTTATAGAATTGAAACGGTTTAAAGAGTGGTTTTGATGCGAAAAACGTGAGAGACCCAAAAATCGTCCAAATTTATTTTCAGTGTGCACCAATTATAAAATGGCCCGTTCTAAGTCATCTGATATCTAAATTGAGCTCCATTTTCGCCCACATGTCCGTAAGATCTTGAAGTTTAATACCATGGAATTTTTTTTCTGAAAAATTAAGTAGAAAAATTTCAAGTTTCAAGAGACTGAATCTAGTCGTGGAAGGCCAAGAGTGGACAGCTTAGTGCCGCGACAATGCGTCGATCATTTTATGGAATTTCTTGGCCTAAACACAATGTAAGTTATGCCTAAACCTTTATTAGTATGTTTGGTTACTAAAAGACGGAGTTTTGAGTTGGATTGAATAGTTTTATGAACCGATTTTGTGAGAGGCGCGAGGAAATCAAGTCTATCCTATTTTGATGAATTGAGCTTGAGTGATTTTGTGGCATGAATATTATGAAATCGAAGTTGATTTGAGGAATCTTAATCGGTCATGGCATGTGGTTGGGCCATTCGGCGTGCTTTCTGGAAATTCTCAAGTGATTTGAAAGCATTAAGCAGATTGGTTTACCAATCGAGTCTTAAGTTGACTTGTGAGTAACTAAATTTGAGTTTGGTTTGATTTGAGCTGAGTGATGCTTGTGTTTTACTGAGAATTTCGTAACGAGATATATTTTTGGTCAAGTTGATGGACATTTGGAATGAATGCCTCGAGTAGGCGATAAATTGCTTGATTTCATGAGTTGTTCTTGAATGATGAATTTTAAGGCATGAATTGTTTTCTTTGAATGAAAATCTAAGGCTTTCTATAATTGAAATTTTTATAAATAAAATGACGTGTGGGATTGCCTAGAAAATGATATGTGCACTGGCGTGTGGGATCGCCAATAAAATATATTTTGGCCAACGTATTGGGAGGGAGTTACTACCATTTGACCTGACTAGTTCGTGCGGCCAGAGAGTCCCATATTGACACGATTCATCTCTATTAAAAATGGGCGTCGAGAGACGTATGGTGACCGAATCATCTCTAGGTCCGGACGTGAGAGTCTCATATGGACCGATGGGTCATAGGAAGACCGAATCATCTCGCAGCCCAAGATGGGCAGCCCACGATGGGCGAATATGGAAAGATCTATTTTCCGGATAAATCAAGAATGATTTTTGAGAAATTGAATATGCCTCATGTTTTAATGATTTACCTCAAGTATGGTGGTTTGCCTCACGAGTTTTAAGTTTGCCTCACGAGTTAAAAATGGCCCTAGAAGAGCGTGATAGAAAATGATATATTTTATGAAAATTCATGAAATGGAATTCGAAATACCCTCGTGTTTTTGAGATGGCATCTGTGACATTCTGATTTTTTCTGTCATTTCAAGACTCATTAATGAGAAAGTATCTAACGATGTATTTCAGTCGTATCTCGCTCGGATCTGATCAATCTCGAGTTGACTGACCAAAAGGGAAAGGCTAGCGCGAGACAATGTACGTGGACCTTGGGAATTCGAATAGAAAATGACACTTTGACCATAAGGATTGGCGAGGGGACATTTAGAGCCATAAAAGACCGATCTAAGAACGATTAAAGAATGCATTGCTAGCATTATACGATTGGAGCGCGGGTGATGCCGCTAAGCCAATGTATAATTTGCAAAATTTTCCTAAATCGAACAGTGATGGTCGAGACCGTCGGAACTAGTGATAGACCCTCACAATTACATAACAACCAATATTTCCATGAATTGACAAGCCCTAATTGTGATATAAATCACATGATCGATACGCGTAACGTCTGCAAAAGCCGCCCGTTAGTTTGAGATAGGTTGGAACCACGTCTGATAGAGAAATGATTCAGAAACGAGTCTCGAAATTAGAAAATAGAGAATCAAGAATTCTAACATTATAATTGGATTGGTCGTCGCCTTATCGAAGAAAATTGGAATTAGAAAAAACGACGTTCCGGACGTCGGGGATAAAATTACCATTTTGCCCCTCAAGCCTTGACCTTACATTTATAATTGGATAAGGGCATTTTGGTCATTGAATCTCCTTTATAGCTATCGAAAATCAAAAGGAATGAGAGCCATTGGATGAAGCATTGATTGACACATGGACAAGTGTCAAAGGATTAAGCTTTGATGGAGATGTGAACACTTTTAACCTACCATTCAACCAAATTGACCAAGCCATTGAAGTATAAACCTCTCTCTCTCTCTCTCTCTCTTCTTGGCTGAAACCCCCTCCATTATACTCTTCTTTTTCTTCTTCTTCTTCCCTTCCAGCCGAGAGCTCCAGCCGACCGGTTCTGCCTCCACTGTTCGCCACTTCCGACCACCATCTCCAGCCACCGCTGGACCCGAGCCGACCACCAGCCCCTTCCTCATCCCCTTGCCGACATTCTCCAAGTGGAAGCAAGCCATTTGACCACCTGAGGACCTCCGGCCGGTCAATCTCTCGGAAGTCGACAGAAACCGTCGCAGCTAGAGGTAAGCTACGGTTTAGGCTTGATAGAACCCCAAATCCTTTGAATTTTTTGGCTTAACTTTGTGAAAATCTAGAAGACATGTAGGCTAAGTTGTGGTAAAAAGTTTGAAGGAATTTGATTAAGTTTTGACCCCAAATGGGTCTTGTGTTTGTTGGATAAAAATTGACCATTGGAGGAACTGAAGGACCGGAGTCATTCAAGGACTTTCCGGCGTCGCTTTGGCTTCAAATTTTCGATGAGGTTTCCCAATCCTTAGAACTACATGTTGGCAAGTAGATTAGTGATTAAATTGAGGATTTAAGTTAGTTTAAGGGCTGAATAATTGGGATATGCACAGAATCGAAAATGCCCTGTTTCGGTTCTGTGCATACCAAATATGTGAGAGGCTATTCGTGATTGAATGGAGCTCCAAATTCATCGTTGATAAGTGTGAGGATGTTAATTGATAGGTCCATGAGGTGTATGTTTAGTGAAGTGATGAATTGGGCAAGAAAAATTAACGAATTGGATGAATTTCCTTAGGTTGAACGATTGACCATCCTTGGGCTATTTGGATCGAATTCTTGGAGTGCTTGGGAAGAGATTTTTGTTAAATTAAACTTGAGGTAAGGAGTTTCTAAACCTTGATAGGATGGTTGGACTCGATTGGGCGAATTGAGTGTGAGTTTGATTGATTCTTGGAAGATTATAACGTGCTTGTCCAATATACGTCTTGAAAACATATAGATGACGTGAATGCTTGACAATGATTGTGCCATGAATTGATTGTCGCATTTGAATGTCGAATTTGATTACCTCGCATGCCATAAGTGTATTGTTCGTGCATTAGTTCACACTTGGTTATAGGTTATGAATTGAAATGAACACATGGCATGTTTGAGAAATGAGTGACACCCTAAGACGTATGAGATGTGGGGTAGTGTGGATGAATGCCTTGAGGCGCTGAGGTGCGGGGTTTGAATTGAATGGCACCCTGAGGCGTATGAGACGTGGGGTTGAGATGGTCATAGTCCTGATGCGTTGAAACGCGGGACGGAGTTGAGATTTGTCGACACAGGCATGGAGTGAAATTGAAAACTTGATACGTTTACGCGGGTTTGTCAATGAGATGGTTTGAGGCATATTTACGCGGACCGAGCCTGAGGCGTTCTAAACGCGAGCGTGATAATGAGGAGGCGTGGAAGGGTGGAAGGTGTAATTGGCTTGGCTATGTGTGTTTAATTCTGATGATGTGTATGGTGCCATGATTGCATGCTTGACACTCGTTTTATTCGCATGTTATTTAATGACTGCTGAATGCCTCATGTGACTATTATGCATTTTATCCTTGATTGCAATTGCCTGAATGTACGGTCAGTCTAACCTAGGGTTAGGACCTACCTTACTGAGATGTAAATCTCACCCCGTTGTGAGACTCCATTTTTAGATCCTAGACCGTGATAATGTAGCCAATTAGATTTGGTGACCCGAAAGAGATGTTAGTATATTTTGATGAGTTCCCGGACGGACGGGGAACTGTGTACATTAGGAAATGTACTATGGTTTGGGTTGATGAGGGTGGCAGCAGCTAGAAGCCTCATAGATATGAGGCCTAGTTTTGGAAGGTAGGGGATGTTTCTACGGGGCCACTAAAGCCCACTGAGGTACCCTGCAGGGTAATCCCCAACTAGTGTCATCTCGCTCGGGATTCAGTGGAGGCCGAGGGGTCAGTAGCCGGCTCGAGGAACGTACCTGAGAGGACCTCGACCTTAGAGGACACCGACAAGGTCATCGTGATTGAGGCCACCGAAGACGATCAGGTGGAGCCGTTAGCTGACGAGACACTCGAGGATACCGTGGAGGTTTGCTCTGAGACACTCTCGAAGTACGAGCCATCTGAGGATACCGAGGATACTGACGACTCTAGCAGCTCGTCTTAGGGATTCCTGTTTCTGATCCGATGTTTTGATGGTGACCCCGATGCCGCTTCTTTTGGAGATGATGATGGCCCTCTTTTGCACTTACCCTGTCGCCCCTACTGACCAGCAAGTCTAGTTTGCCATGCTCTTGTATGAATATTTGGGAACTTATGTATTTATTGGTATTCTTGTTACTTAGGTCAACTTTTTACCATTGTACGAAGGATTTGTTTATTATCGCTTCCGCTTGCTATCGATATAATTCCCCTCTCGACGTATGTGCATCTTGGGACCTTGAGAGAGAGTTTGTGCTTGTAGGGAGTTGTCCGCTCGTGACCGGGGCGCGGGACGTGACATCGTCAAGTGCTTACTTTTGATTGAAAACCATACCACTGTATGAAGCTCAAATTTTTGCCATGATTGTGACTGAGTCGAGTCGATTTGAAGTACTGAAATGCCAGGTTTTGATAAGTACTCTACTTTACCATGCCAAATATTTTATCTCAAAATAGCCATTTTTCAAAAGTGTCTGGAGGTACTAGCAGCCTAATTTAGGCTTAGGTTAGACTTGCTGAGATTTATATCTCACCCCATCGTAGGATAATATTTTTTCAGGTCCCAAGAGATGGAAACCCGAACTTGCCATAGGTTGGCATTTGAGGAAGTCGTTGGAGGAAATTAAGAAGAATTCTTTTGTGACCTTAGGGTTGTAATGATGAAACTTGGGGATTTAGAATTGTAACCTCTGTAATATGGTCGACCTTTATGAAATGTGTACCCTCTTACCCTAAGTCATCTTATGTTGTTTTATTTGTATGGGTTCTTTTCGCGCTTCCGTATGCATCTCATTTAGAAGTTAAGTTTGTTGATGGTCGTTAGATCCTGGGTAACACACTATAAAACGGGCTGGTGGGATGTTCATGTGCTCGTCGGGTTCGAGGCGTGACATCCCCACTTGTTTAGTATTAGAACAAGGTCAGCTTGATCCAATTTGATTGAGACTTGGAGTGACTTGAGGACAATTAGGTGGTGAGACCTTTAGGATTAATCATGGATTGCCGATTCTTGTGGATTATAGGCTTGAACTTGTGTTGTACTTTAATGGTTATAGTACCGATTTTAATCGATGATTTTGGGTACTGATGTGATTGAGGTTCACAAGGAAGCAAGCAGAAATTGAGGAGCCATGAGTATGGATTTGAGGTTGTGAATGTTCTTGAGGTTAATAGAGAATTGCCTAACAACTGAGAGTCATTTGGATTGCATGATCGTGATTGTGGCCTTGAGGTATATGGTTGAACGTAGGCAATTTATCTGTGAGATGACCATTTGTGGAATTAGAAACCTCCATTGGATAAGAACTGATCTGACAATGAATGTGGTGTGGCAAGTATTGAGGACAATCATTCTATGCATGTGTTTATGGCATTGAAATGAAAGTTGAGGAAGGTGAATGCATGAACTTATCAAAATCAGACTTAATAAATGTCGCTTCGTATGGGATATGCTGATGGGATACCTATAAACCGTAGTGAAGCATGTTATGGGACATGTGAAATGGGACTCACTTTGTAGATGTATGGTTTGGGACAGCCTGCAATGATCAAGTCTGACGAGGGCGGATAGTGTACACCGGGATAGAGAGGTTCGGACAAGAAGTGGCTCTTGGTAGACTTCTAAGATAGCAAGGAGGCAAGAATGACCCAAGTCAAAAATTAAAAGAGATAGTCTAGGTATCGGGTTGAGTCTAATTTTGGTCAAGAGTGTATTGCACTGAATTGGCCCTCAAGGTGAATTTTCAAAATTGCATGGCATTTGTAATGGCGTATGTTATTGGCATGGTTAGGAGTTTCGTACATGGCAGCGATTGTCGTTTGAAAAAGGATATTGATGCGTGTGTTTGGCATGTATGGCGAGTTTTAGTTACGAATGCCGTTTGACTGGTATCTTGTAAAGTTAAGATAGCTTGTTGAGTAGTTTTGCTAAGTCGCAGATACGTCTGGACTTAAGGTGTGAACACTTGACCCAATGAAATTGTAACTCGAGAGTTTGCCTAGTAGGTGACTACTAGTTGCGAAATTGCCTGGAAGAGGCTGGCTTGATAAGTGATTACTGATGAATGATGATTTGAAATCCCTGGATAATTGGCGATTGATTAAGGATTTGCTTAGAACCACTAGATGGTTGATTGCTTGTGATAGATGAAAAGATTAGCAGCCTGAGACTGCTAGATTTGAGCAGATGACTTAAGTCTTTGACTCATAGAGGGAATTAAAATGGTTAAAGTGACATGAGAACCTAATGACGTTGAACGACCAAAGTGTGGTCGTAGAAGAGCATTGGGCTCGATTATACATGGTATGGATGATTCAAGATTGAGATGGATCATGCGAATTGAGTAAATATGAGCGACTATAATATGAGTAATGTAAGAGAATGTGACTCGATTTGTTAATCATGCAAGACCCAACTGTAATAAGGGGTCGTGAGAACTTTAAAATGAAAGTGAGAAAAGTGGATGGGTAGACAGACTCAAGAAAGACCTACCATTATACCCAAGTCGCTAGGACAACTGATGCTAGTACTGATGAATTAAAAGATAGAAGTCACGAGAAAGGTGACTCTGAGTTACTTCATTCTAGATTGAATGTGTGGGAAGAACCACGAGAGTTTTGAAAAGCTTGTGAAACTATGAATAAGGTTGAGATTGACTGAGTTTGAAGGAGGTGTGAGATTTGAAATTGTTTCCCTCTAGACTGGGGATCTTGATAAGGAAACCTTAGAGGTTTTGGGTATACTGAAGAAAGAAAGTAACCCTTACTAGCCTTAAGAGGCTATCGATAATCGATGAATGGTTACTAGAGGAAGGTTTTCCTCGAAAGCATGATATCAGCCTGGACTACCTAGGTTGAGTTGTTCGAAAGAAAGTATCCTCTTGGGATTTCTTGTGAGCAAAGGTTGTTTGGATCCTGATAATTATGCAAGGATCAGAAGACGATCGACCGGTATGAGACAGAGTTCTCAGGATTATTTAAGTATATGTTAAGACTGGTCGAAAACCCTTGAATACGATTAGTAAATCCCTAAGTGGATTGGAATTTGAAAGTCTTATGGCCTGTTGTTATTTCTGATTTTGAGGAATAGTAATGAGACTCAGTAAATGAAGGGAATAGTCAAAAGACTTATGAATAAGAGAACTCCTACTCATGAATTACGAGCAAAGAGATGTTAATTATGAAACATGAACCGCGCCTACAAGAAACGGCTATGACCATGGTGTAAGGCTCGAAATGAGAGATTGATGTTTCATTTCTTCCGTCACGGGAAAAATTGAGGAAAGAGTTATGTCAGCTGTCTGGCATTGATGATTCTATGAGATTGACTGATAATGAATCTGGACCACTAGAAGTGGTATTGTGTGTTATCACCCCGAAAGGTTAGGGCGTCGCTCTTAAAGAGAGATTGGACCATGAGATGGTCGTTGAGGAAAGGGAAAGTGAATGGACTTGATAGTCTTGGTGTCCATAATTTTAATGAATGGTTGAGTAAGCGAAAAGAGTGCTTAGAGTGTAATTACAAAGTGACTTGAGGTAGTTGAATTAAGTATTCGATACGTGAATTGGTAGAGACCAAGAAAGAACGAACCTTGTCACTTGATGTGATTGAGCTACGAGAAGGAGAATGTTAAAGCATGGTGACATTTGAATCCTGGAGTGAAAGTATTGACGTTGGCGCAAACTCCAAGATTGATGTCCTATGGAGCAGGAAGGACAAGGTGGGTTCAAACTGAGAGAATGCCACCGAAGTGTATAGTTTCCTTCATTGGGTAAGAGACCATAGTGTGGAAGGAATAGAAAATCCTAATTGTCTTGATATTAAGATGGAACGTCTAGACTGATAAAGAAGACGCAGAACTTAAATGATTCCTGAAAGTGAAGTACGAGAAACTGTCCTGTGGACAACGTTGAATCCCATGATAATGTCGACGTTCAGTAGAACGGACGGAATTGGGATAAAGTCGCATTGACTAGTTATGGAAACCAGCGGTTAAGATAAGAGTGCTTCCTTAGGGAAAAGCGACAAAAATGAACAAAATATTATGTGGTCCTAGTGGAGACCCGTGATAACAGAGGGCTAAGGTTTGAGCTCTCGAGTGAAAAGTGTGAAGAACAGCTTGAAAGATTCGGCACTTGGTAGAAAGAAGTTGATAATAGTCGAATTGAGTATCCAAGGAATAATTGGATCGGTTGTTATCGTCTTGAAAGACGATAATTAGACTCATTTAAGGAGTCATGGGAAACATGAACAGCTTTTGAGAGTATGTTTACTGTATGCTAAATGTGAAGCGTACGAGCAGCGGACCTGATAAGGTAAGACTCCTTAGCTGTGAAGTTTCTGAGAAGTGAAATTCTTGTGGAGCACTTAAGAAATGAAATCAGTGATGAATTGACTAGAGTCGATGTAGGTTGCTGGAAGTTGAAATTTTTTGAGATTGGTGAATTGTTACAGATGGATCATGGAAAGATTCCCCACGAGAACTGTTCCATTAATGAAATGGACTAAGGGTGAGATATAACATGAATGAATAGCTGAACATGAAAAGAGTTTTCGAGGACTTGAGTCCAGCTGATGACTGTGTTGATAATGGCGATCCTATTTGAAGACAAAAGGGTCAATAGAATCATAATAACGTGATGCAGAAAGGAAATTTGGGGCTTAGCAAAACAGACTAGAGTGGGCCGTGCAAATGCGCTGTGATGATAAGACCACACGAGATGGAATGTCGAGTGCATAATCAGAGTTGACTTACGAATGTCCTCGCAACAAAGTTGGAAAATATTGTTTGGGTGAAGAAATGTTTCGAGGCTATACCTAATACAAGAATATAATGCAGCAGTTTCCTGAAGGGAATTGAACAAGAGATAACGCTGATGCGTGAAATTACATGTGGATATGGGAGCATTGACTGCCTAAACGGAATTGATGGAAAGTTACGTAGGACAAAGAGATTACCCAAGTGTTATTACGGCAATAGCCATATCGCTAAAGAAGGGTTAATTACTTAGCGGATGCTTATAATTGAGAATTGAGCATTGTGTAATTGGTGATGGAGGACCAGATGTTTTCTCGAGAGATAAGAGATTCAACTTCTAAATTGGGAGCTTGTCAAAGGACTAGTCTGTTGGCTACCTGAAGCGTCAAATCTGAAGGTCAGAAAGGAATCGAGATATTTCCATGATCGGACCTTGGTATCTAAGAGATCAGGGGAATAAATATAACATGGAGGAAATCTAGACTTCTGAGAGCTTAGGAAAGAAATGTCGAAGTTGAGGATAGAAATATTGAAGTCCTATGGTGTATGAGTTCAGTATTGAAGATAAACTTAAAGAAATGAACTTGTCGGAAATTTGAATGGAGAATTAAGGTGTTCTTTTAGATGGCACAAAGGTGTGCCAAAATTGCCATAATACCATCGATGATATGGATTGAAGGTTGAATTAGTCTAACGTGTGATCGAGCATTAGACATCCCGACCAGAGGAAGAGACGTAGTCACGAAAGTTGATGAATCACTATGATCATTAGAGATCTTCGAGTGGAATCGAGAAGGTTATAACTCGATTGGGATAATAAAGGGCAAGTTGATAAAGCCCTTGAATCTCTGATGGTACGAGAGAACATTTGAACGGAGTGATACATCAAATTGCATGAGTGCCAAAAGCGTATAATTGAGATGATTTAGTAAGGAACAGAGCTATTTTAGAGAATGAGAATGCGATGAGGCGTATGTACCTCGTGAGACTAGATAATTGAGAGGATTACAAATTTCAAGGACGAAATTTCTTTAAGGGGGGAAGAGTTATGACATTCCGAATTCTGACTCTCTCAAGGCTATTGAATGGAAAGATATCGATCGGTCTATTCCAGTTATAACTCGCTCGGAATTGGCCACTCTCGAGTTAACTGACCAAAAGGGAAAGACTAACGCAGAGTCGGGTACGTGGACCTGAGGAATTTGATTGAGAAATGGCACTTTGTCCATTAAGATTGTCGTGGGAATATTTTGGGCCAGAGAGATCGATCTAGGAACGATCGTGGAATGCCTTTCTAGTGTTATATATTGAGACGCGGATGATTCCGCTTAACCAATGTGTAATTTGCAGGAATTTCCTAAATCGAATTCCGACAATCAGGATCACAGGAGCTAGTGATGAACTCTCGCAATTACATGACAACCAAAGTCGCCACAGCTTAAAAAACCCTAAGGTCGATATGCGCAGCGCCTGCAAGAGTCGCCCGTTAGTTTGAGATAAACTGAAAATACAGTCGACGAAAGCTCGACATGAAATTGGACCTCGAAATTGGGTATCGAACAATGAGAAATTCCAACAATTCAAAAGGAATTGGACGTCGACTCATCGAGAGTAATTTAGATGAAAAAAGTGAAATTGGACCGAAAGTGTAAAATTACCCTTTTGTCCCTCAAAGACATTCTTTCTCATAAGAATAAGGAAGGGCAAAGTAGTCAATTATCTTTTTCTCCTAGTGGCCGAATTTTGAGGGGCAAGAAAGTCTTTTGCCATCAAGACATTTGATGAAGATAAGACAAGTATCATTATGTGAGGTGATGTGCACCATTAGACTAAACTAGACTTCTAAGAGCATTAAATGGTTGTCTAATCTCCCCCACCTACCATGCCACTCTCTCCTTAACTTGGGGACTAAGGAAAGAGCAAGAAGACTCTCTTTCTCTTCATTTTGCTCAGCCAATTTCTCTCTCTCTCTCACTCTCATGTTTTCTCTCTTTCTCTTTTCCTCTTTCTCGCCGACTAGCAGCTCCTTCATCGTTCGCTCACCACGACGTCGATTTTCGGCCGTCATCCGACTCGACTCAGATCACCACAACACTCCTTGATGTCTTGCTTACAACCTCCAAGTGACAGATCGTCCATTTGTTGCTCCGTTTGACCCATGGAGCCGCCGGAACCCGTCTAGCTCAAAATCGGGGTGAACTAGACCGTGAGCTCCTTTAGGCTGGTTTAGAAGACTTATCTTGCTCCCAAATCAAGGTAAAACCTCCTTAAGACATAGTATTAGGGTTGAGTAGGTTTGGTTTGAAGTTTTATTGATGATAGATGGGTTATAATGGATGAACTTTGATGGATTTCTCAAGAACAGAATTATGTCCTCTTCGATGGGTCTAGGAATCGAGCACCTTTGAAGGCCACTAAAGCGTCGTCTTACCCCAAAACTTATTGGTAAGACACCCTAAGATATGATATTACATGTTAGCAAAGGATAGGTGAGTTAGATTAGAGTTTTGATGGCCGGTTTGCATGGATTTCCCTAGGAACAAAATATGTCATGCACCAGACAAATTAGGAACCGAAGATGGTTATGGTTCTTGGACGAGTTTATTGGCTTAATTAGCCTGGTAAGTTGATTCTAACCCTTTCCTAGGATGTTGGGTTACTAAAGGGTAGATTTTTGGTGGAATTGAAGAATTTAAAGAGTGGTTTTGGTGCGAAAAATGTGAGAGACCCAAAATCGTCCAAATTTGTTTTCAGCGCACACCAATTTTAAAATGGCCCATTCTAAGTCATTTGATATCCAAATTATGCACAATTTTCGCACACATGTCCGTAAGATCCTAAAGTTTAAGATTATGGAATTTTTTTTCTGAAAAAGTCAGTAGAAATATGTAAAGTTTCGAGAGACTGAATCTGATCGTGGAAGGCCAAGAGTGGATAGCTTGGTGCTGCGACGATGTGTCGATCGTTTTGTAGAATTTCTTGGCCTAAGCTCAATGTAAGTTATGCCTAAACCTTTATTAGGATGTTTAGTTACTAAAGGAAGGAGTTTTTAGTTGGATTGAATAGTTTTATGAATCGATTTTGTGCGAAGTGAGAGGAAACCAAGTCTACTCTATTTTGATGAATTGAGCTTGAGTGATTTTGTGGCATGAATATTATGAAATCAAAGTTGATTTGAGGAATCTTAATCGGTCATGGCATATGGTTGGGCCACTTGGCGTGCTTTCTGGAAATTCTCAAGTGATTTGAGTGCATTAAGCGGATTGGTTTACCATTCGAGTCTTAAGTTGACTTGTGAGTAACCAAATTTGAGATTGGTTTGATTTGAGCTGAGTGATGCTTGTGTTTTACTGAGAATTTTGTAATGAGAAATATGTTTGTCCAGTTGATGGACATTTGGAATGAATGCCTCGAGTAGGCGATAAACTGCTTGATTTCATGAGTTGTTCTTGAATGATGAATTTTGAGGCATGAATTATTTTCTTTGAATGAAAATCTGAGACTTTCTATCATTTAAATTTTTATAAATAAAATGGCGTGTGGGATCGCCAATGGCGTGTGGGATCAAGGGGAAAAATTATAAGTGCACTGGCGTGTGGGATAACCAATGGCGTGCGGGATCACCAAAAAATTATATTTTGGACAACGTATTGGAAGGGAGTTACTCCCATTTGACCTGACGAGGTCGTGTGGCAAGAGAGTCTCATACTAACACGATTCATCTCGATTGAAAATGGGCGTCGAGAGTCGTATGGTGACCGAATCATCTCTAGGTCCGAATGCAAGAGTCTCATATGGACTGACGGGTCATATGGAGACCGAATCATCTTGCAGCCCTAAAGTGGGCGGCCTAGAATGGGCGGATATGGAAAGATCTATTTTCCAGATAAATCAAGAATGATTTTTGAGAAATTGAATATGCCTCATGTTACCTCAAATAGGGAGGTTTGCCTCACGAGTTTTAAGTTTGCCTCATGAGTTAAAAATGGACCTAGAAGGGTGTGATAAAAAAGGATATATTTTTTGGAAATTCATGAAATGGAATTCGAAATATCCTCATGTTTTTGAGATGGCGTCCAGTGCTTACTTTTGATTGAAAACCTTGCCACTGTACGAAGCTCAGATTTTTGCCATGATTTTTGACTGAGTCGAGTCGATTTGAAGTACTGAAATGTCAGGTTTTGACAAGTACACTAATTTACCATGCCAAAGATTTTATCTCAAAATACCCATTTTTCAAAAGTGTCTGGAGGTACTAGCAGCCTAGTTTAGGGTTAGGTTTGACTTACTGAGATTATATATCTCACCCCGTCATGGTATAACATTTTTTTAGGTCCCAGGAGATGGAAACCCAAACTTGCCATGGGTTAGCATTTGAGGAAGTCATTGGAGGAAATCAAGATGAATTCTTTTGTGACCTTAGGGTTGTAATGATGAAACTTTGGGATTTAGAATTGTAACCTCTGTAACATGGTCGACCTTTATGAAAGGTGTACCCTCATGCCTTAAGTCATCTTATGTTGTTTTATTTGCATGGGGTTGTTTCACGCTTCCGCATGCATCTCATTTAGAAGTTGAGTTTGTTGTTGGTCGTTAGATCCTAGGTAACATACTATAAGAAGAACGGCCTGGTGCGATGTTCGCGTGCTCGCCGAGTTCGGGGCATGACATCCCCACTTGTTTGGTATCATAACAAGGTCAGCTCGATCCAATTTGATTGAGACTTGGAGTGATAAGGAGTGATGACTTGAGGACAATTAGGTGATGAGACCTTTAGGGTTAAGCATGGATTGCCGATTCTTGGGAATTATAGGCTTGAACTTGTGTTGCACTTTAATGGTTATAGTATCGATTTTAATCGATGATCTTAGGTAATGATGTGATTGAGGTTCACAAAGAAGCAAGCAGAAATTAAGGAGCCATGAGCATGGATTTGAGGTTGTGAATGCGCTTTAGGTTAATAGAGAATTGCCCAACAACTGAGAGTCATTTGGATTGCGTGATTGTGATTATAGCCTTGAGGTATATGGTTGAACATAGGCAACTGATCTGTGAGATGGTCATTTGTGGAATTAGAAACCTCCCATAGATAAGAACTGATCTGAAAACGAATGTGGTGTGGTGAGTATTGAGGGCAATCATTCAGTGCATGTTTATGGCATTGAAATGAAAGTTGAGAAAGGTGAATGCATGAACTTATCATTATCAGACTTAATAAACCGTCACTTGATATGAGACAAGCTGATGAGATACTTATAAACCGTAGTGAAGCATGTTATGGGACATGTGGAACGGGACTCTCTTCGTAGATGTATGGTTTGGAACAACCTGCAATGACCAGGTCTGACGAAGGCGTGGAGTGTACGCCGGGACAGAGAGATTCGGAGAAGGAGCGGCTCCGGCAAGCTTCTAAGATAGAAAGGAGGAATGAATGACCCGAGTCATAAATTGAAAGAGATAGTCTAGGTATCGGGTTGAGTCTAATTTTGGTTAAGAGATGTATTGCACTGAATTGACCCTCAAGGTGAATTTTCAAAATTGCATGGCATTTCTAATGGCGTATTCTATTGGCATGGAAAGGAGCTTCGTACATGGCAGCGAGTGTCGTTTGAAAAGGAAATTGATGCGTGTGTTTGGCCTGTATGGCGAGTTTTGGAAATGAATGTCGTTTGACTGGTATCTTGTGAAGGTAAGATAGCCTATTGAGTTACTGCTAAGTCTCAGATACATATGGACTTAACGTGTGAGCACTTGACCCAATGAAATTGTGACTCGAGAGTTTGCCTAGTAGGTGACTACTAGGTGCGGAATTGCCTAGAAGAGGCTGGCTTGATAAGTGATTACTGATGAATGATGATTTGAAATCCTGGGATAGTTGGCGATTGATTAAGGATTTGCTTAGAACCACTAGATGGTTGATTGCTTGTGATAGATGAAAAGATGAGCAGCCTGAGACAGCTAGACTTAAGTAAATGACTTAAGTCTTTGATTCCTAGAGGGAATCATAATGGTTCAAGTGACATAAGAACCTAATGACGTTGAACAACCAAAGTATGATCGTAGAAGAGCATTAGGCTCGAGTATACATGGTATGGATGATTTAAGAATTGAGATGGATCTTACGAATTGAGTAAATATGAGCGACTGTAATATGAATATTGTAAGAGAATGCGACTCGATTTGTTAATCGTGCGAGACCCAACTGTAATAAGGGGTCATAAGAACTTTAAATGGAAGTGAGAAAATTGGATGGGTAGACAGACTCAAGGAGCTACCATTGTACCCAAGTCGCTAGGACGATTGATGCTAGTGCTGATGAATTAAAAGATGGAAGTCTCGAGAAAAATGAGTCTGAGTTACTTCATTCTAGATTGAATGTGTGGGAAGAACCACGAGAGTTTTGAAAAGCTTGTGAAGTTATGAATAAGGTTGAGATTGACTGAGTTTGATGAAGGATGAGATTGAATTTGTTTCCCTCTGGATTGGGGATCTTAATAAGGAAACCTTAGAGTTTTTGGGTATACTGAAGAAAGAAAATGACCCTGGTAATTACTAGCCTTAAGAGGCTGTCGATTTTCGATGAAAGTTACTAGAGGAAGGTTTTCCTCGAAGGCATGATATCAGCCTGGACTACCTAGGTTGAGTTGTTCGATAGAAAGTATCCTCCTGGGATTGCTTGAGAGCAAAGGTTGTTTGGATCTTGATAATTATGCAAGGATCAGAGGACGATCAAGCAGTGTGAGGCAGAGTTCTCAAGGTTATTTAAGCATATGTTAAGACTGGTCGAAGACCCTTGATAAGATAAGTAAATCCCTAAGTAGATTGGAATTTGAAAGTCTTATGGTTGGTTGTTATTCCTGATTTTGAGGAATGGTAATGAGACTCAGTAAATAAAGGGAATGGTCGAAAGACTTATGAATAAGAGAACTCCTACTCGTAGATTACGAGCAAAGAGATGTTAGTTATGGAACATGAACCGCGCCTACAAGAAACGACTATGACCTTGGTGTAAGGCTCGAAATGAGAGATTGATGTTTTGTTTCTTCCGTCACGGGAAAAATTGAGGAACGAGTTATGTCAGCTGTCTGACATTGATGATTCTATTAGATTGATTGAGAATGAATCCAGACCACTAGAAGTGGTATTGTGTGTTATCACCCCGAAAGGTTAGAGCGCCGTTCTTAAAGAGCGATTGGACCATAAGATGGTCGTTGAGGAAAGGGAAAGTGAATGGACTTGATAGTTCTGGCTATCCATAATTTTAATGAATGGTTGAGTAAGCGAAAAGAGCGCTTGTAGTGTATTTACAAAGTGACTCGAGATAGTCGAATTAAGTATTCGATACGTGAATTGGTATAGACCAAGGAAGAACGAACCTTGTTGCTTGATGTGATTGAGTTTTGGGAAGGAGAATGTTAAAGCAAGGTGACATTTGAATCCTGAAGTGAAGGTATCGCCGTTGGCGCATGTCACGCCCCGCGCCCCGGGCACAAGCTCGTAACTCCCTGCAAGATCCACAAATGAGTCGAGAGACATAATATATATCAAGCATACGAAAGTAATAATGAAATAACTCCTCCGTACAAAATATAAGTGGGACTTGGATAACGCAAATATTGTCATACAAATATTCAACTGTTCATACATGGTACATAGCTGCTAAATTCGCTAACACGAGGGGCAATGAGGTAAGTACACAAAAAGGGGTCATCATCAACACCCAAAAGAAACGGGGTCAGGGTCGCCACCAAAGGATCAAACTGACAAACTGGGAGCTCCTAAGACGAGCAGCTGGAGTCCTCAGTGTCCTCTGCGTTCTTCATGGGCTCATACTCCAAAGAGGTCTCAGAGTGAACCTCTATCGTATCCTCAGCGGTCTCCTCAGCAGATAGCTCCATAAGATTCTCCTCTGTCGCATCGACCACAATGACCTCCTCCTATGTGTTCTCTATGGTCGGGGTTCTCTCCGATTCATTCCTTGAACCGACAACGGACCCCTTAGCCGGATCTAAGTCTCTGGTGGGGTGGCACCAACTAGGGACGACTCCCTGGGGCACCTCATTGAGCTTCAGCGGCCTAGTAGACACATCCCCGACCTTCCTAAACCAGGCCTCATACCGATAAGGCTTCCAGCTCGCACCACCCTCGTCTACCCAAATCACGGTACACTTCCTTACATAAATAGTTCCCTGCCCGTTAGGGAACTCATCAAAATAGGTGGACATCTCTTTCGGGTCTCCAAAACGAATGGGTCATTTCGTCAATGCCTAAGATCTATAAAAATAAGGGTCCCTAACGGGGTGAGATACACATCATAGTAAAAGAGTCCTAACCCTAGGTTAGACCGACGGTCCACTCAGGCAGTCACATACCTCAATCATTCAAACTCATAGTAATATAAGACAAAACAAATTTAAATAACCACACACAGATGACAGGCATGCAATTAAGGCTTCTTATCACATTCAGATGGTCATGTACGACTCGTCCTGCCACATTACCACAACCATCTTCTCTTGTCTACCTCATCCACATGCTCGTGATTAGATCGCATCAGGCTCGGTCCGCGTAAACGCATCAGACCTTCATCGACAACCCGCGTAAAAGCATCAGGTTTCAATGATACTCCAGGCTAGTGTCGACACCTCATATCTCTGTCCCGTGTAAACGCATCAGGACCGTGGCCATCTCAACCCCATGATTAGATTGCATCAAGGCACCACACAACCTCTACCCCGTACCTCAGCGCCTCAGGTTATCCACCACATCACCCTGCGTCTCATATGCCTCAAGGTCTCGCCTCATCTCCGCCATGCCACAATCACAAATCATGCACACAAAGCCAAGTGCAACTCATGAATAAACGATGCATCCATGGCATGCAAGACGATTAAAGTGACACTCAGACATGGCAAATAATTCAAGCATAAGTAATAGCACACATTAATCCCCTATCCATTTTAGGACGTACCAAGAACATTCACCTTGGAATTTCTCACAAATCAATCAAATTATTGCCCAACTCACCCAATTGAGTCTAATCTTCCTATTCTAAGTTTAGGATTCCCTTACCTCGAGTTTGATGTCACAAAAATCCTCCTCTTGAGCTCCCACAATTTTGGTTTCGATGGTCCAAGGCGAAATTCACCGCATAACCTAGGAATTTCCAACCAATTGTCAATTTCCTTTATCCAATTCACCAATCCACGAACCATAAACCTCCATAACTCATTTCTCATCATCCTAGCATGTATTAATCACCAATTTGAGACTCAAAATCAACAACCCTCGGCCTCCACAAATTCGGTCTTGTACAGAACTGAACCGGCTATTTTCGGTTCTGTGCAAACCAAGAATGTCTAGTCCTTAGTCTACTCCAAATTCTTCATTTAATCACTAACCTACTTGTTAACATGTCTATCTAAGGATCCAACAGCCTCACCGAGAGTTTGAGGTCGCGTCGTCGCCGGAATCCCTTTGAAAGTCGCCGGATCCTTCAAGGCAGTAAATCGGCAGATTCTGTCCAAGGTTCACGAGACCCATTTGGGGTCAAAACTTCATCAAATCAAGCCCAACTTTTTATCACAGATTGATATACAAATCCCCTAGACCTCCACAAAATTTGGTCTTAAGACTTCAACATTTCGATGTCCTGAGGGGTTAGAAACTTGGCCTACCTCAGTTTGAGTCAATTTCCGTCAGCTTCCGGGAAAATGCTTGGCCGGAGCTCCTCGATGGTCCAATCGACGTGCTTCTACTTCTAAGAGGTTGGCAAGAGGTAGTGCTAAGCATGGGCGGTTGGTTCGTCGGCTGGTGGTCGCCAGAGGAGGGCGTCGGTAGCAGCGAACAGGAAGCTCAGAAGCTGGTCGACGACGACAGAAGGAGAAAGAAGAAGAAGAAGAAGTTGGCATGAGCTTAGGGGGTGTTATGGCCGGTCAAGGTGAGAGGAGAGAGAGAGGAAAAGGTTATATTTAATCCTCAAGTCAAGGAGTTGAATGACAAGTGTGTAAAGGTAGACATGACCACTCAATGCTTGATCTAGTGACACTTATCCTAAGTGTCAATCAAGCAAATCCAATGGCCATAATCTCCTCTCATTTTCGGCAGCTCTTGGGGTGCATAGAAGACTAAAATGCCCTTCTTCATTTGCATTGGTAAGGCTAAAGCTTTGAGGGATAAAATGGTAATTTTATCCCCGACGTTCGAAACGTCGTTTTTCTCGTTCCAATAATCTTCGATAGGTCGACGTCCAATCTGAACATAACGTTGGAATTCTTGATTTTCACCATTTTTAATTTTCAAGACTCGTTTCTGATTGTTTTCTCAGTCGGACGTGTTCCAGCCTATTCCGAACTGACGGGCGGCTATTGTAGATGTTACACGTATCAACGCTGTGATTCATATCACATTTAGGGCTCGTCAAATCATGGCGACCTTGGTTGTCATGTAATTGTGAGGGTCTACACTAGCTCCTATGGTCTCGATTGTCATTGTTCGATTCAGGAAAAATTTTGCAAATTATATATTGGTCAAGCGGCATCACCCGCGCTCCAATCATATAACACTAGCAATGCATCCCTTAATCGTTCTTAAATCGGCCTTTTATGGCTCTAAATGTCCCCTCGACAATCCTTATGGTCAAAGCACAATTTCTTATTCGAGTTCCTTAGGTCCACGTACCTTGTTTCGCATTAGCCTTTCCCTTTTGGTCAGCTTATTCGAACTGATCAGATTCGAGCGAGATATTATTGAAACACATCGCTAGATATACTTTCCATTAAAGAGTCTGAAATTGACTAGAAATCAGAATGTCATAACTCTTCCCCCCTTACAAAATTTCATCTCCGAAATTTACATCATACTCAACACTCAAATAGATGGGGGTGTTGTCGCCTCATCGTCTCTTCATTTTCCCACATGGCACCTTCAGTTCCACGGTGCTCCCACACCACCTTAACCAATGGGATCGTCTTATTCCTGAGAATTTGTTCCTTCCGATCTTTGATCCTTATCGGCTTCTCCACGTAAGACACCCGGTCATCCGCTTCTATAGTCTCGTAATCTAGTACATGTGTCGATTTTGGTTCATATTTCCGCAGCATTGACACATGGAAGACATTGTGCACTTGGGATAGATTAGGTAGTAAGGCAAGCCTGTAGGCCAAGATTCCAATCCGCTCCAGTATCTCAAATGGGCATACATATCTTGGGCTCAGTTTCCCCTTCTTTCCAAATTGCGATAACCCTCTCATTGGTGACACCTTGATGAAGACATGATCGCCTACTTTGAACTCCAAAGGCTTATGCCGCTTATCTGCATAACTCTTCTGACGACTCTGTGCCGTCTTTAGTCTATCCCGAATTATTTTCACTGCTTTCACCGATTGCTCTACCAGCTCTGGGCCCATGATGCTCCTTTCTCCAACCTCATCCCAGCAAATCGGGGTTCTGCAGGTTCTTCCATAGAGCGCTTCAAATGGTGCCATCTGGATACTCTGCTGGTAGCTATTATTGTATGCGAATTCCACCAAATGTAGCTGATCCTCCCATCCACCTTTAAAATCTATGACGCATGCTCGCAGCATATCCTTAAGCGTCTAAATCGTTCTTTCTGACTGTCCGTCTGTCTGTGGATGGTACGCGGTGCTAAACTGCAATCGGGTTCCCATGGCTTCTTGAAGACTCTTCCAAAAGTTTTCCTTGAACTTAGGATCCCTATCTGAGGTAATCGTCATAGGCACTCCATGTAATCTCACAATCTGCCTCATGTATAACTCGACATATCTATCCATTGCAAAATCCTTTCACACAGGAATGAAGTGGGTGGACTTGGTCAATCTGTCCACGACTACCCATATAGAGTCGTGACTTCTCTAGCTCCTCGGGAGTCCCATCACAAAGTCCATAGTTATATGCTCCCACTTCCATTCAGGAATCTCCAGTGGTTGTAGGTCCTCCAGGCTTATCTTGTTGTGCTTTCACTTGTTGGCATGTCAAACACTTAGCCACATATTTCGCCACATCTACCTTCATTATGTTCCACTAATAGTGTTATCGCAGGTTCTGATACATTTTCGTACTTCCAGGGTGGTTACTATAATTGCTCCTATGAGCCTCTAACAAAATCCTTTCCCTAAGTCCTTCATCTTTTGGCACGCACAGTCATCCTCGAAACTTCAAAATTCCGTCCTCTAACACCTGAAATTCTAGTTTTCTCTTTGTTGCGTCCATCTCTAGAATTTTCTGAATCTCTGGGTCCGTAGACTGTAAGGCCTTTATTCCTTCCTGGACGCAGGTTTTACCATCAATGCCGCTATCAAACTGGACAACTGGCAGACTTCTAGTCTAAATTCAGAATCTCTTAAATTCTCAATCATCGACTACCCCTTTACTAGTAGATAGACGATGCTCGACTTCCGGCTAAGCGCATCTGCCACTCTGTTTGCCTTCCCAGGATGATATAATATATCCCAATCATAGTCTTTGAACAGCTTTATCCACCGACGCTGCCTCATATTTAGCTCTTTTTGCGAAAACAAATACTTTAAGCTCTGGTGGTTGGTGTAAAGTTGAAACTTTTCGCTACATAGGTAGTGTCTCCACATCTTCAAGGCAAATATGATCTTTGCTAATTCCAGATCATGCGTTGGGTAGTTCATTTCATGTGGTCTCAACTGTCGGGATGCGTAGGGCACTACTCTTCCGTGCTACACCAGTACATAGCCCAATCCTTTCAGCGAAGCATTGCTTTATATTTCACAATCTCTCGGTCCCGATGGAATTGTCAATACTGGTGCGGTTGTCAATCTATGCTTGAGCTCTTGGAAACTCCTTTTACACTTGTCTGTCCATTCAAACCTTGTTTCCTTCTTTGTCAGCCTCGTCAATGGGATAGCTATGGATGAAAACTTCTCCACAAATCGTCTGTAATACCCTGCCAATCCCAAGAAACTTCTGACTTCAGTGACCATAGTAGGCCTAGGCCAATTGGTTACCGTTTCGATCTTTGCAAGATCCACTGCAATTCCTTCTCCAGATACCACATGACCAAGAAATGCTACCTTGTTCAGCCAGAACTCTCATTTACTCAACTTAGCATATACCGAGTGCTCCCTCAGGGTCTATGGGACAATCCTTAGGTGTTCCTCATGTTCCGCGTCATTCCTCGAGTAAATCAAGATATCGTCAATGAATACTATGACGAATCTATCTAGGAATTCCTTAAATACTCGTTGCATCAAGTCCATGATTGTGGCTGGAGCATTAGTTAAACCAAAAGGCATCACTGTGAACTCATAATGATCATACCTAGTCCTAAAAGCAGTCTTAGGTATGTCTTCCTTCTTAATCCTCAACTGGTGATACCCGGTCCTCAAGTCAATCTTTGAGAATACCGCTGCTCCTTGCAACTGATCAAACAGATCATCGATTCTTGGCAGTGGGTACTTGTTCTTCACTGTTACCTAGTTCAACTGCCTATAGTCGATACATAGACGCAAAGACCCATCTTTCTTCCTTACGAATAATACTGGCGCTCCCCATAGCGAAGCACTCAGTCGGATAAATTCCTTATCCAGCCATTCCTGCATCTGCACCTTTAACTCCTTTAATTCTGACAGGGACATCCTATAAGGTGCCTTTGAGATTAACTCCGTTCCAGGAGCTAACTTGATCACGAATTCTATCTCTCGCTCCAATGGCAATCCTAGCAACTCTTGTGGAAATATGTCAGGAAATTCACGCACTACCGGGATACTCTCTAGTTTTGGCTCTTCGGTGGTCGTGTCCATCACTGCAACCAAGTACGCTTGACACCCTTCTGACATCAACTTGGTCACTTCTAGAGATGAAACCAAAGGAATCGAGATTCCTCCTCGACTTCCCACCAATTCAAAGCTAGGGCGGCCTCTTGGATAAAACTAGATTATTCTACTACCACAGTCTACTACTGCCCCCTGTTTACCCAACCAATCTATCCCTATGATCACATCAAAATCATACATGGGCAATACAGCTAGATCAATACTCTCCTTACTTCCTCCAATCATGATTTCACAACCAGCACAGCCCAAAGAAACCAATATGTTATCCTTTAATGGAGTAGCAACATATAGATTCATATTCAATGGTTTTAACTCCAAATCCACCAAATCAGCAAATTGAGCAAACACAAATGAATGCGTGGCACCAGGATCAAACAATGCATATGTAGCTTGGTCACACAAGTAAACCGTACCTAGGCTAGTGGTCGATTCTGCTCGATCTGAGGAGTGGCAATCGACGGTCCAGCCTATGGTCTCTATCTTTGAGGTCGACTCGTCAGAGTTTGGTTTGGGCATGTCCTCATCTGGTGGCCTAGCTGACCACACTTGAAACAAGCCCCAGTCCTTACAGGGCATGGCCCATTTTCATGCCTCCTGCCATAAAGGCGGCAACTTCAGTTAGTGGGATTCGGCGGCTTCACAATATTTTTCCTTACGGGAGGCACATAACGCCCGTTGCCCACCATCGGACTCTTGCCTATCGAGTGATTATCTCTGAATTGGGTAAACCACGATCCAATTGCGGTATTACTCTCTTTCAAGTCCTTTTCAATCATCTGACCCAGCTCATAAATCTCCTTATAAGTCCTTAGGTTTAGAGCAATCATCTGCTACGGAGCTCAGGCCTCAATCCGTCCCTAAACCTCCTTGCTTTCTCCTAAGGATCTTCTACAAATCGAGGTGCGTACCTCGATAACCTCGAGAACTCGGCCTCATACTGATCTATCGTTTGCTGGTTCTGACGCAGCTGTAGAAATTCCATCTACTTTCTTTCCCTGGCCGTCTCCGAGAAATACTCAAGGGACAGGTATGCATTTATTATTTCGTATCACACACGAATGTACATGTATGCTCGGTCTGTCATTCGCCACATCTATCAACCTCTGCCTGCCTCTTTCTCTAGCCCGCGAACTAGTCACCTCAGGCTCGGCTCGCGTAAACGCATCAGACCGTGGTCGACGACCCGCGTAAACGCATCAGGTCTCAATTCAATCCCAGGCAGAGTCTATGAGCTCAAATTCTGTCCCGCAATTATATTGCATCAGGACTGTGGCTGTCTCAACCCCGCGACTTCGTCGCATCATGGCGCCACCTAATCATCATCCACCCAACGACCATATCGCCTCATGGTCCCAATCTTCCGCCCCACGTCTCACACGTCTCAAGGCCATGCTATGTAATGCCACAATCATAATTCATGCCACGTTATAACAAAGAATTTGATTCTTCAATTCAAATTTCACTTTTCAATAGTTAATACGCATTCTAATACGATTCATAAATCCGTGGCATACGAATAAATTAGAATGGCACCTAAACACGCAAACCACTCGAGCATAGGCTATGTCATGAAATCATTCAATAGCATCCAAGAACACATCAAGCTATTACCAATGAGAATTTTCTCATAAACCATTCCGATCGGTCCTCGACTTACCCAATCGAGTCCAATCCCCCTAGCCTTGGTTTAGGGAATTTCTTACCTTAGCTTAGCAACACAATTCAGTCCTTCTTGCACCTCCTAAGATTCGGCCAACTCAAGTCCAAGACCGATTCGTCGCGCAACCTAGGATAATCAATCGATTTGTTAAAATTCCAAATCTAATTCCTCAATTCATCCATCCAAATCACCCATAACATACCCCTCATCATCTCTTCACATCTTAAACACCAATTTGCAGCACAAAACCATCATTCACAGCCTCCAACATAACCGGTTTGGCTAGGCGCCGAACCTGTTCCATTCGGTTCTACACATACCAGGTGCAACCAGTTCTAATCTACTCTAAATCCCTCAATTATACACTACCCTACCTCTTATAACATCTACCTAAGGGTTTGGACTGCTCACCGTGAGGTTCAAGTCACGTGGATGCCGGAAAGTCGTCGAAAGTTCGCCGGTTGTCCAAGATCCAAAATATCGACAGATTCTAGGCAAGATGTACAAGGGTGGTTCATGGTCAAAAACTTATCAAATAAATCCCCAATTTCTACCACAGAACCATATATATGTCTACTTGATCTCCACCAAATTTGAGTCCAATATTCCAATTTTTTAGCTGTCAAAAAGGTTCAGAACCGAACCTACCTCAAATTGGAGCAGAATCTGTCGACCTGTGGGAGAATGCTTGCCCTGAATTCCACAGAGCTCCAAATGACCTGATTCAAGTTGGAGGACGTCGGCAAGACGTGGAGCTACGTCTGGGAGATCGAACAACAGTAGCTAGTAGCCGAAGGGACCGGTCGTACAGATTGAACGGGCGGTGCCGGGGCTGGTCGACGAAACAGAATAGAGAAAGAAGAAGAAGAAAGGGGAATAGTGGTGCTCGATGGTTTTTGGCCGAATGGGGGGGTTTGAGGAGAGAGAGAGAGAGAGCTGGTTATCCCCAAAAAATTGGTTAATTGAAGTGATTGGTAGGTGGGCATTAATTGATGAATTGATCTTCCACCCTTGGATGCTTGACACTTGGCAATTGTTCTTTCCCATGAGATCCAATGGTTCCTCTTTGCTCTTGAATTTTCGGCAGCTTGGGGGGTTCAATTGTCCATTTTGCCCTTCCTTCGATTATAATAACTAAGTTCTAAGCTTGAGGGGCAATATGGTCATTTTACCTCCGACGTTCGGAACGTCGTTTTTCTCGTTTCTAACTTCTTCAATAGGGTGACGGCCAATCCAATTGACGTTGGAATTCTTGATTTTCCTTTTTCAAACTTTTCAAGACTCGTTTCTGATCGTTTCTTCTATCAGACGTGATTCCAGCCTATCCCGAACTGACGGGCGGCTTTTGCAGACTATACGCGTATCAACCATGTGATTCTCATCACATTTAGGGCTCGTCAATTCATGGCGTCTTTGGTTGTCATGTAATTACGAGGGTTTATCGCTAGTCCCTAAGGTCTCGATCGTCATAGTCCAATTTAGGATAAGTTTGCAAATTGTATGTTGGTTAAGCGGCATCACCCGCGCTCCAATTGTACGACGCTCGCATGGTAATCCTTAATCATTCTTAGATCGGCCTTTTGGTGGTTCTAAATATCCCCTCAACAATCCTTATGGTCAGAGCTCCATTTCTTATCCAAGTCGCCTAGGTCCACGTACCTCGTCTCGCTTTAGCCTTTTTCCTTTGGTCAATCTACTCAAATTGATCAGATTTAAGCGGAATACAACTGAAATACATCGCTTGATATATATAAACTTCTCATTACAGAGTCTAAAGTTGATTGAAAATCAAAATGTCACAACTCTTCCCCCCTTACAAAAATTTCGTCCTCAAAATTTACATTACACTCGACTACTTAAATAAATGGGGTGTTGTCGCCTCATCGTCTCTTTGTTCTCCCACGTAACTCATTCCGTTCCGTGGTGCTCCCATATTACTTTGACAAGAGGAATCTTCTTATTCCTGAGGATCTGCTCCTTCCGGTCCTCGATCCTTATCGGCTTCTCTATATAGGATACTCTGTCGTCCATCTCTATGGCTTCGTAATCCAGTACATGTGTCGGATCAGGTTCGTACTTTCTTAGTATCGACACATGGAATACGTTATGTACCTGGGATAGATTTGGCGGTAACGCAAGCCGGTAGGCCAAGGTTTCAATTCTTTCTAATATCTCAAAAGGGCTTACATATCTTGGGCTCAGCTTTCCTTTCCTTCCGAATCGCGAAAGTCCCCTCATTGGCGACACCGTGAGGAAGACGTGATCGCCACTTGAAACTCCAGAGGCTTGCGTCGCTTGTTTCCATAACTCTTTCGATGACTCTGCGCTGTCCTTAGTCTATCCCGGATGATCTTTACTGCTTCCAACGATTGCTCTACCAATTCGGGGCCTGTGATACTCCTTTCTCCTGCCTCGTCCCAGCATATCGGTGTTCTGCAGGCTCTGCCATAGAGTGCCTCAAATAGTGCCATCTCTATACTTTGCTGGTAGCTATTGTTGTACGCGAACTCTACCAGGTGTAACTGATCTTCCCATCCGCCTTTAAATTCTATGACGCACGCTCTCAACATGTCCTCAAGCGTCTGGATTGTCCTTTCTGACTGCCTATCAATATGCGGGTGGTACGCCGTACTGAACTGTAGTTGGGTCCCCATGGCCTCTTGTAGGCTTTTCCAAAAGTTCGCCGTGAACTTCGATCCCTATATGAGGTGATCGTTACTGGCACTCCGTGTAATCATACTATGTGCCTCATGTACAGTTCTGCGTACCTATTCATGGCGAAGTCATTTCGTACAGAAATGAAGTGAGCGGACTTGGTCAACCTGTCCACGACTACCCAAATAGAGTCGTGACCTCTTTGACTCCTTGGAAGTCCTATCACGAAATCCATAGTTATGTGCTCCCACTTCCATTTCGGAATCTCCAGCGGTTGCAGCGGGCCTCCAGGTTTACAATACTGCGCCTTCACTTGCTAGCAAGTCAAGCACTTAGCCACGAATCTTGCCACAACTACCTTCATCCCGTTCCACCAATAATGTTGTCTTAAGTTCTGGTACATCTTTGTACTTCTAGGGTGGACACTATAGTTGCTCCATACCTCGTCCTGAATGCAGTCTTCGGTATGTCTTCCTTCTTGATCCTCAGCTAGTGATACCCTATCCTCAAGTCAATCTTCGAGAACACTACTGCTCCTTGCAACTGATCAAAAAGGTCGTCAATCCTCGGCAATGGATATTTGTTCTTCAACGTCACCTGATTCAGCTGCCGGTAGTCAATGCATAGTCGCAAGGATCCGTCTTTCTTCTTTACGAACAGCACCAGTGCTCCCCACGGTGAAGCACTTGGTCGGATGAATCCTTTATCCAACAATTCTTGCATTTGCACTTTTAACTCCTTTAGTTCAAACAGGGACATCCTGTATAGTGTTTTCAATATCGGCTCCGTTCCAAGAGCTAATTCAATCACAAACTCTATTTCCTGCTCCGATGGCAATCCCAACAATTCCTGGGGAAACACATCCGGAAATTCAAGCACCACAAGAATATTCTCTAACTTGGGTTCCTCGACTGTCGTATCCATCACGACTACTAAGTATGCCCCACATCCCTCAGACATCAACTTAGTTATTTCCAGAGATGAAACCAAGGAAATTGAGACTCCTCCTCGGCTTCCTACCAATTCATAACTAGGGCGATCTTTCGGATAGAACCGAATCGTCTTATTGCCACAGTCTATTACTGCTTCTTGCCTACTCAGCCAATCCATTCCTATAATCACGTCGAAATCAAACATAGCCAATACAGCTAGGTCGATACTCTCCTTACTTCCTCCAACCACAATCTCACATCCACCACACCCTAATGAAACCAAGACATTATCCTTCAATGGGGTGGCAACATGCAATGTCATGCTCAATGGTTCAAATCTCACACCTACTAACTCAGCAAACTGTGTAGATACAAAAGAATGTGTGGCATCTGGGTCAAACAATGCATCGGCAGTCTGGTTGAACAAGTAGATTGTACCTGTGACTACTCCTGGCGTATCCTCCGCCTCGCTGCGAGCTACAGCGTATACCCTGCCCTGTGCCTGTGGTCCATTCTGTTCAATCCGAGGTGCGGCAATCAACGGTCCTGCTTGCGGCCTCGGTCCTTGTGGTCGACTGGCCAGAGCTTGGTTTGGACACGTCCTCATTTGGTGGCCCAGCTAACCACACTTGAAATAGGCTCCAGTCCTCATGGGGCATGGTCCATTCCCATGCCTTATGCCATACAGCCTGCGGCTCCAGTTTGCCGGGTTTGGCGGCTTTGCTATATTCCTCCTTACTGGCGGTACGAAACGCCTCTTACTTGCCATCGGCCTCTTACCCATTTGGCGATGGTCTCTGAACGACCAGAACCGCAGTCCAGTTGCGGTATTTCTTTCCTTCAGATCTCGCTCAATCATCTTGCCTCGCTCGTATATCTTCTTGTAGGTCCTCAAATTCAAGGTTATCATATGGCTGCGGAGTTCGGGCCTCAGACCATCCCTGAATCTCCATGCCTTCTTCAAAGGATCCTCCACCGATCGACGGGCATACCTTGAGAGCCTCGAGAACTCAACTTCGTACTGATCTATCGTCAGCTGGTTCTAACGCAGTTGTAGGAACTCAATCTACTTCCTTTCCCTAGCCGTTTCTGAAAAATACTTATCGTTGAACGCCCTTTTAAAAGTGTTCCAGTTTAGGGCCATACCTTCAGAAAAGACTCCGTCCTTAGTGGCAACCCACCAGTCATTTGGCGTACCTTCTAACTGATACACGGCTAGCGGCACCTTTTCCTCATCGATTCGTCTCAGTACCTCGAAAGCCTTTTCTAACTTCTCTATCCATCTGGGTACTAGCTCGGGATCTCCAATCCTATCAAACTATGTCGGCCTTAACTTCATAAATTGTTCCATCAGTTGGCCCATCTACCTAGCCACTATGATTTCCTCTTAGGTATTCATAGCCTCATTACTCTGGTTCGGTTCTCCTTGACTCCCATTACCCCCAGTGTTGCCTTGGTTGGCGTTGACGGCTGCTATAGCAGCTCCTACTGCCTGGGCCATGGCAGCGTCTCAATCCTGGGCCTATCGATCGATCAAGTCACCAATCCTTTTTAATGCCCTAAGTACACCATCCATCCTTGGGCCCTTAGCTACGGGCGGCCTCGAACTAGAAGCTCCGCCTCTGGTCCTTCCAAATCTCCTGGACGGGTTACTCATCCTTGTTGTTTACTAATGAACCTGATTCATCACAAGTTCAGCAACAATTTAGCAACTTACTCATCCATTCAATCTAGAGCTACTAGCTACTCTTTAACCAAACAGTTATACAACAACAGTGCTCCATACATCAACATCAATTCCAGAAATGTTCCAACCAATGGCTCATGGCCATTACTCAATTCCATTCACTCTAGTGATTCACTAAAACAAATCACTTTCACTCATCAGGCAAGTCAGGGTCTTGAAATGACCTTTAACCCTTAGTAGAGAACTTAATTCTCTATGTCCTATCACCACCTTACCTGATCAGACACCATCCATAGGTGTCAAGTCACAAGCTAGGCATCCCATGTCTTACCCTAACCAGTCTCCTAAGGTCTAGCTATTCGTCCCTGTCCCACTTAGTCCTCCTTATCACTCCGATCCTCACCAACTTTGTGTCGAGCTGACCTTGCTCTGATACAAAAACAAGAGGGGATGTCACACCCCGTGCCTCGTCGTGAGCACGCAATCATCCCTGCAAGCAATAACAACAATCTCTCGGCGGTCCCAAGAATCCACCTATATAAGAAATGCGAGAGATAAAATAATTTACATTAAGCACACGGAAGCGATTCCCAACAATTCCCGTACAACATATATAAAAATATATAAAAATATATATATACATATACACCAAGACTAAGCAGGACTGGATAGCATCATAAAGTCATACATCAACAACTACTGGTCACATCTACTACAAACCGCTATACAGCAAGGTGACGGGTAAGCATGCCAAAAGGTGTCCACAAAAATCCACTAGGGAAAGGGTCAGGTCGCCAGTCAAAATGTCAGGTCACTATCCGGAATCGCCTAGGAACAACTGCTGGAATCTCTGGTGTCCTCGCTCTCTCCTGACAGCTCGTACTCGGAGAAAGTCTCCAACGGAACCTCCACAGAGTCCCCCAAAGTCGCCCCTTGCGACGGCCCGGCTGGGTCTCCATCCATGGTCTCCTCCTGGTCCGCCTCGGCTAGGTCACCATCGGACAACTCCACCACGATGACCTCGTCCTCCGGCGATGGCACCGAGTACTCCACTGTAGGCGTCAGCTCCGGGCCGTTCCTCGACCCCACTATCGAATCCTCAGGCAAATCCTGCTCCGCTACGATCTGGCACCAGTCGAATATGACGCGCTGTGGTACCTCGTTGGGCTTCAGCGGCCTGGTCTGTGTGTCCCCTTCCCTCTTAAACCACTCCTCTGAGGCTTCCATTCAGGCTTACCCTCATCGACCCATACAACGGTACACTTCCTAACATAGATGATCCCCTGTCTGCCCGAAAACTCATCAAAATAGGTCGTCATCTCCTTTGGGTCCCCAAATATAATAAGCCACAATGCTATTGCCTAGGATATGTAAAGTAAGGTTTCCCCAAAAGGGGTGAGATACACATCTCAGTAAGAAAAACCTAACCCTAGGTCAGGTTGACTGTCCACTCAGACAGTCAAGTCACTCAACCTATCCAACTCATGAACTCACGCGGGTATGACAATCACAATTCATTAAACAATAATACTCAAGGGACAGGTATGCATTTATTATTTCGTATCACACACGAATGTACATGTATGGTAGGCCTGTCATCTCGCCACATCTATCAACCTCTGCTTGCCTCTTTCTCTAGCCCGCGAACTAGTCGCCTCAGGCTCGACCCGGGTAAATGCATCAGACCGTGGTCGACGACCTGCGTAAACGCATCAGGTCTCGATTCAATCCTAGGCAGAGTCTATGAGCTCATATTCTGTCCCGCGATTATATCGCATCAAGACTGTGGCTATCTCAACCCCGCGACTTCGTCGCATCAAGGCGCCACCTAATCATCATCCACCCCGCGACCACGCCGCCTCAGGGTCCCAATCTTCCACCCCGCGTCTCACACGCCTCAAGGCCATGCTATGTAATGCCACAATCATAATTCATGCCACGTTATAACAAACAATTTGATTCTTCAATTCAAATTTCACTTTTCAATAGTTAATACGCATTCAAATACGATTCATAAATCCGTGGCATGCGAATAAATTAGAATGGCACCTAAACACGCAAACCACTCGAGCATAGGCTATGCCATGAAATCATTCAATAGCATCCAAGAACACATCAAGCTATTACCAATGAGAATTTTCTCATATACCATTCCGATCGGTCCTCGACTTACCCAATCGAGTCCAATCCCCCTAGCCTTGTTTTAGGGAATTTCTTACCTTAGCTTAGTAACACAATTCAGTCCTTCTTGCACCTCCTAAGATTCAGCCAACTCCAGTTCAAGGCCGATTCGTCGCGCAACCTAGGATAACCAATCGATTTGTCAAAATTCCAAGTCCAATTCCTCAATTCATCCATCCAAATCACCCATAACATACCCCTCATCATCTCTTCACATCTTAAACACCAATTTGCAGCACAAAACCATCATTCACAGTCTCCAACAAAATTGATTTGGCCCGGCGCCGAACCGGTTCCATTCGGTTCTTCACATACCGGGTCTAACCGGTTCTAATCTACTCTAGATCCCTCAATTATACACTACCCTACCTCTTATAACATCTACCTAAGGTTTGGAGTGCTCACCGTGAGGTTCAAGTCACGTGGATGCCGGAAAGTCGTCGAAAGTTCGCCGGTTGTCCAAGATCCAAAATACCGACAGATTCTGGGCAAGATGTACAAGAGTGGTTCATGGTCAAAAAATTATCAAATAAATCCCCAATTTTTACCACATAACCATCTATATGTCTACTTGATCTCCACCAAATTTGACCCAAAGATTCTAAATTTTTGACTGTCAAAAGAGTTCATAACCGAACCTACCTCAAATTGGAGCAGAATCTGTCGACCTGTGGGAGAATGCTTGCCCTGAATTCCACAGAGCTCCAAATGACTTGATTCAAGTTGGAGGACGTCGATAAGACGTGGAGCTATGTCTGGGTGGGCGGTCAGCAATAATTGGTGGCTGGAGGAACTGGTCATACGGACCGACGAACGGGCTGTACCGGGGTTGGTCAGCGAAACAGAATAGAGAAAGAAGAAGAAGAAAGTGGAATGGTGGTGCTCGGTGGTTTTTGGCCGAATGGGGGGGTTTGAGGAGAGAGAGAGAGAGCTGGTTATCCCCAAAAAATTGATTAATTGAAGTGATTGATAGGTGGGCATTAATTGATGAATTGATCTTCCACCCTTGGATGCTTGACACTTGGCAATTGTTCTTTCCCATTAGATCCAATGGTTCCTCTTTGCTCTTGAATTTTCGGCGGCTTGGGGGGTTCAATTGTCCATTTTGCCCTTCCTTCAATTATAATAACTAAGTTCTAAGCTTGAGGGGTGGTCATTTTACCTCCGAAATTCGAAGCGTTGTTTTTCTCATTTCTGACTTCTTCGATAGGGCGACGGCCAATCCAATTGACGTTGGAATTCTTGCTTTTCCTTTTTCAAACTTTTCAGGACTCGTTTATGATCGTTTCTTCTATTAGACGTGATTCCAGCCTATCCCGAATTAACAGGCGACTTTTGCAGACTATAAGCGTAACGACCCCGTGATTTAATCACATTTAGGGCTCATCAATTTATGGTGGCTTTAGTTGTCATGTAATTGCGAGATTTATCGCTAGTCCCTAAGGTCTCGATCGTCACAGTCCGATTTAGGATAATTTTGCAAATCGTAAGTTGGCTAAGTGGCATCACCCACACTCCAATCGTACGACGCTCGCATGGTAATCATTGATCGTTCTTAGATCGGCCTTTTAATGGTTCTAAATATCCCCTCAACAATCCTTATGGCCAGAGCGCCATTTCTTATCCAAGTCGCCTAGGTCCACGTACCACGTCTCGTTTTAGCCTTCCCCTTTGGTCAGTCTACTTAAATTGATCAGATTTGAGCGGAATACAACTGAAATACATCGCTTGATATATATAAACTTCTCATTATAGAGTCTGAAGTTGACTGAAATTCAGAAGGTCACACATCCTGTCACATCACCACAACCATCTTCTCCTGCCTACCTCATCCTCATGCCCGCGATTAAATCGCATCAGGCTCGATTCGCATAAACGCATCAGACCGTCATCGACAACCCGCGTAAACGCATCAGGTTTCAATAATACTCCAGGCCAGTGTCGACACCTCATATTTCCATCCCGCGTAAACGCATCAGGACCGTGGTCATCTCAACCCCACGATTAGAACGCATCAGGGCACCCCATCGCCCCGCGTCTCATACGCCTCAAGGTCTCGCCTCGTCTCGTCTCCGCCATGCCACAATCACAAATCATGTACACAAGGCCAAGTGTAACTCATGCATAAACGATGCATCCATGGCATGCAAGACGATTAAAGTGACGCTCAGACATGGCAAATAATTCAAGCACAAGCAATAGCACACATTAATCCCCTATCCATTTCAGGATGTGCCAAGAACATTCACCTTGGAATTTCTCATAAATCAATCAAATTATCACCTGACTCACCCAATTGAGTCCAATCTTCCTATCCTAAGTTTAGGATTCCCTTACCTCAAGTTTGATGTCACAAAAATCCTCCTCTTGAGCACTCATAATTTCGGTTTCAATGGTCCAGGCCAAACTCACCGCACAATCTAGGAATTTCCAACCAATTGTCAATTTCCTTTATCCAATTCACCAATCCACAAACCTCAAACCTCCATAACTCAATCCTCATCATCCTAGCATATCTTAATCACCAATTCGAGACTCAAAATCAACAATCCACAGCCTCCACAAATTCGGTGTTGCATAGAACCGAACCGGCTATTTTCGATTCTGTGCAACCAGAGCATGTCTAGTCCTTAGTCTACTCCACATCCATCATTTAAATACTAATCTACTTGTTAACATGTCTATCTAAGGATCCAAGAGCCTCACCGAGAGTTTGAGGTCGCGTCGTTGCCAGAATCCCTTCGAAAGTCGCCGGATCCTTCAAGGCAGTAAACCGGCAAATTCTGTCCAAGGTTCACAAGACCCATTTGGGGTCAAAACTTCATCAAATCAAGCCCAACCTTTTACCATAGATTGATATACAAGTCCCCTAGACCTCCACAAAATTTGGTTTCAAGAATCCAATATTTCAATGTCCTAAGGGGTTAGAAATTCAGCCTACCTCAGTTTGAGTCAGTTTCCGTCGGCTTCCGGGAAAATGCATGGTCGGAGCTCCTCGGTAGTCCAATCTATGTGCTTCCACTTCGAGGTGGTCGGAAAGAGGTGGAGCTAGGCGTGGGTGGTCAGTTCGTTGGCTGGTGTATGTCGGAGGAGGGCGTCGGTGATAGCGAACAGGAAGCTCAAAAGCTGTTCGGCGACGGCATAAGGAGAAAGAAGAAGAAGAAGAAGTTGGCGTGAGTTTAGGGGGTGTTATGGCCGGTCAAGGTGATAGGAGAGAGAGAGGAAAAGGTTATATTCAATCCTCTAGTCAAGGAGTTGAATGGTAGGTGTGTAAAGGTGGACATGACAACTTAATGCTTGATCTAGTGACACTTGTCCTAAGTGTCAATCAAGCAAATCCAATGGCCATAATCTCCTCTCATTTTCGGTAGCTTTTGCGGTGTATAGAAGACCAAAATGACCTTCTTAATTTGCATTGGCAAGGCTAAAGCTTTGAGGGGCAAATTGGTAATTTTACCCCCGACGTCCGGAACGTCGTTTATCTCCTTCCAATAATCTTCGATAAGGCGACGGCCAATCCGAACATAACGTTGGAATTCTTGATTCACCATTTTCAATTTTCAAGACTCGTTTCTAATTGTTTTCTCTGTCAGACGTATTCCAGCCTATCTCGAACCGACGGGCGACTCTTGCAGATGTTACACATATCAACTCTATGAGTCATATCATATTTAGGGCTCGTCAAATCATGGCGAACTTGGTTTGCATGTAATTGTGAGAGACTATCACTAGCTCCTATGGTCTCGATCGTCACTGTCCGATTCAGGGGAAATTTTGCAAATTATATATTGGTCAAGCGGCATCACCCGCGCTCCAATCATATAACACTAGCAATGCATCCCTTAATCGTTCTTGGATCGGCCTTTTATGGCTCTAAATGTCCCCAAGACAATCCTTATGGTCAAAGCGTCATTTCACATTCGAGTTCCCTAGGTCTACGTACCTTGTCTCGCGTTAGCCTTTCCCTTTTGGTCAGCTTACTCGAACTGATCATATTCGAGGGAGATATTACTGAAACACATCGCTAGATATACTTTTCATTAAAGAGTCTGAAATTGACTGAAAATCAGAATGTCATAGCGCAGACTCCAAGATTGATGTCCTATGGAAAAGGAAGGACAAGGTGGATTCGAAGTGAGAGTACATCTACCATGTCCTCCATCGTTTCATCCTCCAGCTGCTCCTCCAGCTCATCCTCTGAGGCGTCAATTTCTATCACCTCAACGGTGTCCTCCAGGGTTGAGGTCCTCTTAGGTATGTTCATCAAACTAGCAACGGACACCACTACCTCTACAAAATCCCGAGTGGGATGACACCAACTAGAGAAAACTCCACAAGATACCTCTATGGCCTTCAGCGGACTAGCGGTAACCTCGCCTACTCTATGGAACCATGCTTCGAACTTATGCGGTTTCCAATCCTTACCGCCCTCATCGACCCAAACTACTGTACACTTTCTAACATACACGGTACCCCTACCATCCGAGAATTCATCAAAATATGCCGTCATTTCCTTTAGATCGCCCAATCGGGTCGGCGGCATCCTCAAGGCTTAGGTTCTGAAAATATGATCCCACGACGGTGTGAGATTGACATCTTAGTAAGACAAGTCCTAACCCTAGGTTAGGTTGACAGTGCACCCAAATGAATGCAAGCAATGATCAAAAACATGTAAACAACAATACCAGGCACTCATCAGTCATGAAATGCCACACGGATACAAGCGATTGACGTTCGAGAAGTCATGGCATAAAAGCTTATCAATCAAGTTAGGCATGAAATACAATTAAGTCACACATTTCACCCTTCAGGACTTTCCCATGAATCACACCCGCGTTAACAATGCCTCAGGCTCGGTCCGCGTCATTACGCTTCAGATCATCATATTGGTAAACCCGTGTAAACGCATCAGGTTTCCAAAAGCCATTCCTGACATGTGTCGACACATATTCAATCTCGTCCCACGTCTTAACGTGTCATGACATAAATTCTCACTACCTCGCGTCTCAACCCATCAGGGTACCCACCGTTACAACCTCACGTCTCAACGCCTCAAGGCATCACAAGTTCTCAAGCATGCCAAAAATTCATTCCAAATCAAGACTTCATGATCAAGTACAAGTTCATGCATCGAGCTAACAGTCTATAGCATGGGAGGCAATCAATTTCATCACTCACAAGTGGCAATCAACTCATGGCATAGGCATTTAGCAAGCATTCAAGCAATCAACAACTCGCAAGGACGAACATTGGACAATCACACAAAGACTCATAGTAAATTAACCTAATTCACTTCCAACTCATCCAGCCGAGTCCAACCCTCCTAGCCAAGGTTTAGAAACTTCTTACCTTGGGCTTAAATTAATCAAAATCTCCTTCCAAGGTCCTCCAAGGGTTCGGCCTTAGCACTCCAAAAGAGGGCAGCGTAACCTAATGGAATTCCATCCATTTCGTCAAATTTTCCTCGTTCAATCCTCAAACCACCAAGCAAATACCTCAATAACATATCCATTGACATTATACTACGTCTCAACGAAGAATTTAGAGCTCGATAACATGAACAGCCTCAAAGGTCTCGGCAAGAACAGAACCGAAACAGGATATTTTCGATTCTATTTAGTGCACGACTATTCAGTCCAAAAACTACCCTTAAATACCAATTTATCCACTAATCTAATTGCTAACATATAGTTACAGGTGTTGAGAAGTCTCACCGAAAATTTGAGGGCAAGGCGACACACAGAAGTCTACGAACGAAGTCGATTCTTCCAAGTCCTCTACAGGTCAGATTATGTCCTTCAAACACAACACTGTTTCGACTTTAAAACTCCATCAAACTCAGCCCAATTTTAAAACCACAACTCAGTATACATGTGCCCTAGATGTCTACAAAGGTTGGCCAGAAGATTGAAGCAAATCGAAGTCCTACGGAGCTCAAACAATGACTTACCTCCAACTGCGACGAATTCTGTCGACTCTCGGGAAAATGGTTGACCGGAGCTCCTTGGTAGGCCAAATTTCGAGATTCAAGTTGGAGCTGGTCGGCAAGAGGCTGAGGAAGGTGATGGTGGTTTGCGCAGGGTAGGTGGGTCGTCAGAGACGGCGGTCAAGCGGCGCGAAGGGATGGTCAACGGCTGATCGGGCTAGATCTATTCTCCGCGTGATGAAGAGGAAGAAGAAACAATGAAGATGAAGGTTGAGAAGAGGATTTGGCTGAATGGAAGGAGTGAGAAGGCTCACACCAATTTTTGAGGGTCAACCAAGGTGGAATTGTAGGTAAAAAGCCAATCAATAAATGCCAAAGCTCCCTCTTGACACTTGTTGTCACGCCCCGCGCCCCGGGCACGAGCTCGCAACTCCCTGCAAGCAACCCAAATATCTCTCGTGGTCCCAAGATCCACAAATGAGTCGAGAGACATAATATATATCAAGCACATGGAAGCAATAATAAAACAACTCCTCCGTACAAAATATAAGTGGGACCTGGATAGCGTAAATACTGTCATACAAATATCCAACTGTTCATACATGGTACATAACTACTAAATCCGCTAACACGAGGGGCGACGGGGTAAGTAAAAAAAAAGGGCCATCTGCACCCAAAAGAAACAGGGTCAGGGTCGCCACTAAAGAATCAAACTGACAAACTGGGAGCTCCTAAGACGAGCAGCTGGAGTCCTTAGTGTCCTCTGCGTCCTCCGTGGGCTCGTACTCCGAAAAGGTCTCAGAGCGAACCACTATCGTATCCTCAGCGGTTTCCTCAGCAGATGGCTCCACAAGATCCTCCTCGATCGCCTCGAGGACAATGACCTCCTCCTCCCTGTTCTCTATGGTCGGGGTCCTCTCCGGTCCATTCCTCGAACCGACAACGAACCCCTTAGCCTGATCTAAGTCTCTAGTGGGATGACACCAACTTAGGACGACTCCCTAGGGCACCTCATTGGGCTTCAGCGGCCCGGTAGACACATCACCGACCTTCCTAAACCAGGCCTCATACCGATGAGGCTTCCAACTTGTATCACCCTCGTCTACCCAAATCACGGTATACTTCCTTACATAAATAGTTCCCTGCCCGTCAGGGAACTCATCACAATAGATGGATATCTCCTTTAGGTCTCCAAAACGAATAGGCCACGTTGTCAAGGCTTAGGATCTGTAAAAATAAGGGTCCGCAACGGGGTGAGATACACATCTCAGTAAAAGAGTCCTAACCTTAGGTTAGACTGACCGTCCACTCAGGCAGTCACATACCCCAATCATTCAAACTCATAGTCATATAAGACAACAAATTTAAATAACCACACACAGATGACAGGCATGCAATTAAGGCATCTTATCACATTCGGATGGTCATGCACGACTCGTCCTGTCACATCACTACAACCATCTTCTCTTGCCTGCCTCATCCTCATGCCCGCGATTAGATCGCATCAGGCTCGATCTGCGTAAACGCATCATACCGTCATCGACAACCCGCGTAAACGCATCAGGTTTCAATGATACTTCAGGCCAGTGTCGACACCTCATATCTCAGTCTCGCGTAAACGCATCAGGACCATGGTCATCTCAACCCCGCGATTAGATCACATCAGGGCGCCACACAAACTCTACCCGGCGCCTCAGCGCCTCAAGGTATCCACCACATCACTCCGCGTCTCATACGCCTCAGGGTCACGCCTCGTCTCCGCCATACCACAATCACAAATCATGCACACAAAGCCAAGTGCAACTCATGCATAAACGATGCATTCATGGCATGCAAGACGATTAAAGTGACACTCAGGTATGAAAAATAATTCAAGCATAAGCAATAGCACACATTAATCCCCTATTCATTTTAGGACGTACCAAAAACATTCACCTTGGAATTTCTCACAAATCAAACAAATTATCACCCGACTCACCCAATTGAGTCCAATCTTCCTATCCTAAGTTTAGGATTCTCTTACCTCGAGTTTGATGTCACAAAAATCCACCTCTTGAGCCCTCACAATTTCGATTTCAATGGTCCATGGCCAAACTCACCACGCAACCTAGGAATTTCCAACCAATTGTTAATTTCCTTTATCCAATTCACCATTCCATGAACCACAAACCTCCATAACTCAATCCTCATCATCCTAGCATGTCTTAATCACCAATTCGAGACTCAAGATGAACAACCCTCAGCCTCCATAGAATCGATCTTGCACGGAAATCGTTCTTAGATCGGCCTCTTGGTGGTTCTAAATATCTCCCCGACAATCTTTATGGTCAAAGCATCATTTCCTATCCGAGTCGCCTAGGTCCACGTACCTCGTCTAGCATTAGCCTTTCCCTTTTGGTCAGCCTACTCAAATTGATCAGATTTGAGCAAAATATGACTAAAACACATCGTTTGATATATATAAACTTCTCATTCATGAGTCTGAAATTGACTGGAAATCAGAATGTCACAATTTTTCCCCCTTTACAAAAATTTTGTCCTCGAAATTTACATTACACTTAATCACACAAATAAATGGGGGTGTTGTCGCCTCATTGTCTCTTCATTCTCCCACGTGGCACCTTCTGTTCCATGGTGCTCCTATATTATCTTGACTAGTGGAATCTTCTTATTCCTAAGGATTTGCTCCTTCCGGTCTTCGATCCTTATTGGCTTCTCCACGTACGACACTCTATCGTCCACTTCTATGGCTTCGTAATCCAGCACATGTGTCAGGTCTGGTTCATGCTTTCGCAACATCGACACATGGAACACATTATGCACCTGGGATAGATTTGGCGGCAGGGCAAGCCTATAGGCCAAAATTCCAATCCGCTCCAGTATCTCAAAATATACCTTGGGTTTAGCTTCCCTTTCTTTCCGAATCGCGATAGTCCCCTCATTGGTGACACTTTGAGGAAGACGTGATCGTCCACTTGAAACTCCAAGGGCTTGCGTCGCTTAATTGCGTAGCTCTTCTGACGACTCTGTGCCGTCCTCAGTTTATCTCGAATTATCTTTACAGCTTCTACCGATTGCTCTACCAGTTCTGGGCCTGTGATACCCCTTTCTCCAACTTCATCCCAGCAAATCGGGGGTCTGCAAGCTCATCCATAAAATGCCTCGAATGGTGCCATCTGAATACTCTGCTGGTAGCTGTTGTTATACGTAAACTCTACCAAATGTAACTGCTCTTCCCATCCACCTTTGAAATCTAAAACGCATGATCGCAGCATAACCTCAAGCGTCTGTATCGTCCTTTTCGACTGTCCGTCCGTCTGTGGATGGTAGGCTGTACTAAACTGCAATCGAGTTCCCTTGGCTTCTTGCAGACTTTTCCAAAAAATTTGCCGTGAATTTAGGATCTCGATCAGATGTGATCGTCACTGGCACTCCGTGTAACCTTACTATCTATCTCATGTACAGCTTTGCATACCTGTCCATAGCAAAGTCCTTTCGCACAGGAATGAAGTGGGCGGACTTAGTTAATCTGTCCACGACTACCCAAATAGAGTCGTGACCTCTTTTGCTTCTTGGGAGTCCCATCACAAAATCCATAGTTATGTGCTCACACTTCCATTCTGGAATCTCCAATGGCTGTAATAGTCCTCCAGGCTTACAGTGCTGCGCTTTCACTTGTTAGCATGTCAAACATTTAGCCACGTATTTTGCTACGTCCACCTTCATTTCGTTCTACCAATAATGGTGTCACAAATTTTGGTACATCTTCATGCTTCCAAGGTGGACACTATAGTTGCTCCTATGTGCCTCTGATAAAATTCTTTCCCTGAGTACTTCATCCTTTGGTACACACAATCGTCCTCGGAACTTCAAAATTCCAACTTCAGGCACCTGAAATTCCGACTTTCTCTTCATAGCATCCATCGCGACAATTTTATGTATCTCCGGATCCGTAGACTATAATGCCTTTATCCCCTCTTGGACCTCAAGTTCCACCCTCAACGTAGCTATCAAACTGGATAACTGATCAACTTCTAATCTGAACTCGAAATCTCTCAAGTCTTCTATCATCGACCAACCTTTCACCAGTAGACATGCGATGCTTGACTTCCGACTCAACGTATCTGCCACTCTGTTTGCCTTCCCAAGGTGATATAGGATACCACAATCATAATCCTTCAGTAGTTCCATCCACCTACGCTGCCTCATGTTTAGTTCCTTCTGGGAAAACAAATACTTTAAGCTCTGGTGGTCGATATAGATTTGAAACTTCTCGCCACAAAGGTAGTGTCTTCAAATCTTCAGGACAAATACAATCGCCGCTAACTCCAAGTCATGAGTCAGGTAATTCACCTCATGCAGCCTCAACTGTCTGGATGCATAGGCTATTACTCTCCCATGCTGCATCAACACACAGCCTAATCCTTTCAGTGAAGCATCGCTGTATATTTCATAACCTCCTGGTCCCGACGAAATGGTCAGCACTAGTGAGGTCGTCAACCTATGCTTAAACTCTTGGAAACTCTTCTCACATTTATCAGTCCATTCAAACCTCGTTTCCTTCTTCATCAACCGCATCAATGGGATGGCTATGAATGAGAATTTCGCTACAAATCGCCTATAGTATCCTGCCAGTCCCAAGAAACTTCTGACCTCCGTGACTATTGTAGGCCTCAGCCAATTGGTTACTATTTCAATCTTTGTAGGATCCACTGCAATCCCTTCTCCAGACACCACATGACCTAGAAAAGCTACCATGTTCAGCCAAAACTCACACTTACTCAACTTCGCATAGAGCGTATGCTCCCTCAGCGTCTGTAGTACAATTCTCAAGTGTTCTTCATGTTCCGCATCGCTCCTCAAGTAAATCAAGATATCGTCAATAAAGACTATGATGAATTTGTCCAGAAATTCCTTAAATACTCGATGCATCAGGTCCATAAAAGCAGTTGGAGCGTTGGTCAATCCAAACGGCATCACCGTAAACTCATAATGACCATACCTCGTCCTAAAAATAGTCTTAGGTATGTCTTCCTTCTTGATCCTCAACTGGTGATATCTAGTTCTCAAGTCAATCTTTGAAAACACTACTGCTCCTTGCAACTAATCAAAAAGATCATCAATTCTTTGCAGCAGATACTTGTTCTTCACTATCACTTGGTTCAGCTGTCAATAGTCAATGCATAATCGCAAAGACCCATCCTCCTTCCTTACGAATAACACTGGTGCTCCCCACGGTGAAGCACTTGGTCGAATAAATCCCTTGTCTAGCAACTCTTGCATATGCACCTTTAACTCCTTTAACTCTGACAGGGACATCCTATAAGGTGCTTTCGAGATCGGCTCCTTTTTAGGGGCTAACTCGATTACAAATTCTACCTCCCGTTCCGGTGGTAACCCTGACAACTCTTGGGGAAACACATCAAGAAATTCACGTACTACCGGGATATTCTCTAACTTTGATTTTTCGGTAGTCATGTACATTACTGCCACTAAGTATGCTTGACACCCTTCGGTCATCAACTTAGTTACTTCCAAAGATGAGACTAAGGGAATCGAGGTTCCTCCTCGACTTCCCACCAATTCAAAGCTAGGGCGGCCTCATGGATAAAATCGGATTGTTCTACTACTACAGTCTACTACTGCCCCTACTTACCCAACTAATCCATTCCTATTATTACGTCAAAGTCATACATGGGTAATACAGCCAAGTCAATGCTCTCTTTACTCCCTCCAATCCCAATCTCACAGCCAGCACGGTCCAATGAAACTATTATGTTATCCTTTAAGGAAGTGGCAACATGCAGAGTTATACTCAACGGTTCCAATTTCATACCCACTAATTCAGCAAATTGTGTAAACACAAATGAATGCGTGGCACTAGGGTCAAACAATGCATATGTAGCTTGTTTGCCCAAGTAGACCGTACCTGTGACCATTCCTAGTGCTTCCTCCGCCACTCTGCGGGCTACTGCATACACTCTGCCCTGTGTTGGTGGTCTGCTCTGCTCAATCTGAGGCATTGCAGTCGACGGTCCCGCTTGTGGCCTCTGTCCTTGGGGTCGACTTGTCGAAGCTTGATTCGAACACACCCTCATCCGGTAGCCCAGCTGACCACATTTGAAACATGCTCCCGTCCTCACTCGGCATGGCCCATTTCCATGCCTCCTGCCATAAAGTCTACAGCTCCAGTTCGCAGGATTTGGGAGCTTCACGATGGTCTTCGTACTGGAGGCACAAAACGTCTATTGTTCGCCATCGGCCTCTTGCCCATCTAGTGAGTAGCTTTGAAAGACGTAAACCGCGATCTAGTTGCGGCGTTTCTTTCTTTCAAGTCCCGTTCTATCATCTGGCCCCGCTCGTAGATTTCCTTGTAAGTCCTCAAATTCAGCGCGATCATCTGACTACGGAACTCGGGCCTCATACCATCTCTAAACCTTCTTGCTTTCTCCAGAGGGTCCTCCACAGATCATGGTGCATACCTTGACAACCTCGAGAATTCGGCCTCGTACTGGTCTATCGTCAGTCGGTTCTAGCATAACTGCAGGAACTCCACCTGTTTCCTTTCCCTGGCCGTCTTAGAAAAATACTTATTATTGAAGGCTGTCTTAAAAACTTCCCAGATCATGGTCGTTCCTTCAGGGAAGACGCCATCCTTAGTGGCAGCCCACCAGTTATTCGTTGTACCCTCCAGTTGGTACACAGCTAACAATACCTTCTCTCCATTTGTACACCTCAGTACTCCGAAGGCTTTCTCTAGTTTCTAGATCCATCTGGTCGCTAGCTTAGGATCTCCAATCCCGTCAAACTGTGTCGGTTTCAGCTTCATAAACTACTCAACTAGCTAGCCCATCTGTCTGGCCATGACGATCTTGTCTTGGGTGTTTATAGCTTCGTTACTTTGATTTGGCTCACCCTAACTTCCATTCTCGCCATTGTTGTCGTGTTTGGCATTGACGACGGCTATGGCAGCTCCTACTGCCTGGGCGATAGCAGTGTCCCAATCTTGGGCCTGCCTATCGATCATGTCGCGGATTCTTTCCAATGCTCTTAGCACACCATCCATCCTTGGATCTTCAGCAATAGGTGGCCTCGAGCTAGAGGCTCCGCCTCTTGGTCTTCCAGCCCTTCTAGGTGGGTTACTCATCCTTGTTTCTTTCTACCGAACTTGATCCACCACAAGTTCAGCGATGAGTTAGTAACTTACACAATCATTCAAATCCAGAGCTACTAACTAACTCTTAACAAAAATAGTTCCAATCCAACAATCTTCCATACCACAAACTCCAGAAACATTTCAATAAATAACCCATGGCCATTTCTCAGTTTCATTCACTTCAGTGATTCACTAAAACCAATCACTTTCATTCCTCAAACAATCCATAAATGAACTTTAATCCAAATAGAGAACTTGATCCTTAAGCATTTCCACAACCATACCAGAGTTCATTGTCAACCTTAAGTACTAGGTCACAAGCTATACACTCCATGCCTTATCTTAACTAGTCCCCTAAGGTCTTAATATCCGTCCTTGTCCCAACTTAATCTCCTTATTACTTCAGTCCTCAACCATCTTTGGTTCGAGCTAACCTCGCTCTAATACCACTTAAGCGGGGATGTCACACCACGAACCCGTCGAGCTCGCGACATCCCTGCAAACAAACCAAATAATCTCTCGCGGTCCCAAGATCCAAACTTACAAGCCGAGAGATTATATATAAACATAAGCATGCGGAAGCCATACTTAAATAATCCTCGTACAATGTATAAGTTAAGTGGGACCTGGATAGCATAATAACTATCATACATCATAACTAACAGTTCATACAATTCCAACTAGTACAATCCGCTAATAAACTTGGCGACGAGGTAATTCGCAAAAAGAATCCCTCATGACATCCAAAAGGATAGGACCAGGTCGCCTCCAAAAGAGTCAGGCCAATAAACTATATCTCCTAGGATGAGCTGCTGGGGTCCCCGGAATCCTCTGCGTCCTCGGTCGGCTCATACTCAGAGAACGTCTCGAACGGGACCTTAACGGTATCCTCCATGGTCTCCTCATGGGATGGCTCCGCAAGATCCTTCTCGGTCGCCTCCAAGACGATGACCTCGTCCTCATCCACTGTAAAGCCCAGCGTCGGGGTCTTCTCCAGCCTATTCCTAGACCCAACTACCGATCCCTCTAGCTGCTTCTGCTCTCCTACGGTCTGGCACCAGTCGAGCATAATACCCAGGGGTATCTCGTGGGGCTTTAGTGGCCCAATCGACTCATCCCCTATCTTCTGAAACCAAGCCTCGAACATATGAGGCTTCTAGTCCGGCTTACCCTTATCTACCCATGCAACTGTGCACTTTCTCACATATACGTTCCCCTGACTATTCGGGAACTTGTCAAAATATGCAGTCATCTCCTTAGGGTCCCCAAAACGTATAGGCCACATACTTAAGGCCTAGGATTTGTAAAAATAAGGGTCCCCAAAAGGGTGAGATACACATCTCAGTAAAAGAACCCTAACTCTAGGTCAGGTCGATAGTCCGCTCAAGTAGTCATACCCCTTGATAATTCCAAACCCATGAACACACAGACATTTCAGGCACAAGTCAATAAAACAACAACATACAGATGACAAGCATGCGATGATGACCTCATGTCACACTCAGATGATTATGCACACCCATCCTGCCACTTCACCACAATCACCAATCTCCGCCTGCCTCAATCTCTAGCCCACAATCTCGTCGCATCAAGCTCGGTCCATGTAAATGCATCAGATCGTCATCGGTAACCCCCGTAAACGCATCAAGTTTCGATGAATCTCCAGGCCAATCTCATCTCTCACATGTCCGTCTCGCGAATAGTTCACATCAGGACCATGGCCATCTCAACCCTACGATCTCGTCGCATCAAGGCTCCACACAACATCAACTCCACCCCGTGATCTCGTCGCATAAGGGTATCCACCTCCCGCCCCGCGTCTCAAACGCCTCAAGGCCTCACCATGCCATTCTCATGCCATGATATCTCAATTCGATTCACATACAAATAATAGGTGCAACTCATGCACAATTTGCACATCATGGCGTGCAAAGCAAATCAAATGATACCCAGACATAGCAAACGACTCAGGCATAGACAATGTCATACACAATTATCCTATTACATCTTAGGATATAAAGAAAACTATCCCCTTGGGCAATTCCTCATAAACTAGTCAATTCAACCCCCGACTCACCCAATTGAGTCCAATCTCCCTATCCGAAGCTTAGGAATTCCCTTACCTTGCGCTTAATATCACCAAATATTTCTTCTTGGGTCCTCAAGGTTTGGTCAAATCAATTAAGGGTCAATTCACCGCGCAACCTAGCAATTCCAACCGATTCGTCAATTTTCCAAGTCCAAATCAACCATTCATCAATCACAATCCTCCATAGCACAATCCCCAACATCTTAACACATCTTAAACATCAATTTGGGTCCCATAACCATCTGTTCTTGCACCCCACCTGAATCGATTTTGCACATAACAGAACTGGTTCATTTCGATTATGTGCAAACCGTGCACTTCCAGTCCTATTTCTACTCTAAATCCAACCTTTAAATACTATCTTATCTCTTAACATGTCTACCTAAGGGTTTGGGAGGCTCACCGAAGGTTTGAAGCCAATTGGTCAACGGAAACTCGTTGAACGTCGCCGGGCTCCTCAAGTCAGTTTTGCTGATAGTTTCTGTGCAAAGTTTACAAGGCCGGTTCATGGTCAAAACTTCATCAAATTGAGCCTCAAATTTTATCACAGATTCCTACACGTCTCTACTAGATCTACACAAAATTTGACTCTAAAATTCTAAGATTTCAGGCTTCAAAAGGACTAGGAACTGGACCTACCTCAGGTTGGAGCGGAATCTGTCAGCTCTCGGGGAAATGCTTGCTGGGGACTCCTCGGTGCTCCAAATGGCTTGATTCTTGTTCAAAGATGTCAGCAAGACGTAGGGCTTCGTTGGTATGGTCGGCCGACGGTTGGATGGTGGCCAGAAATGGCCAACGGAACAGCCGAACAGTGGCAATAACTCTGGTTGTCGAGCGACATAAGAGGAAAGAATGAGAGGATTTTCGGTGGTCTTGGGGGTTTAATGGCCGGTCAATTGAAGAGGAGAGAGAGTGAAATTGTTATATACCAATGCTTGGTCAAATATTTGAATGTTAGGTGGGTGAAAAGTTGACATGACCACCCTTGCCCATCTCTTGACACATGTCTACCTTGTCTTCTCAATGAAATCCAATGGCCATCCTTCATTCTTCTTTTTCGGTAGCTAATGGGGATTAAAAGACCAAAATACCCTTCTTGAATTGTATAGGTAAGGTTCTAGGCTTGAGGGGCAAAATGGTCATTTTACCCCTGACGTTCAGAACGTCGTTTTTCTCATGCCAGAATTCTTCGATAGGGCGATGGCCAATCTAAATAACGTTGGAATTCTTGATTTTCCATTTCAAATCATTCAAAACTCATTTCTAATGGTTTCCTCTATCAAACGTGGTTCCAGCCTATCTCGAACCGACGGACGGTTTTACAGACATTACGCGTATCAACCCCGTGATTCATATCACGTTTAGGGCTCGTCAATTCATGGCGGCATTGGTTGTCATGCAATTGTGAGGGTTTATCACTAGTCCCTATGGTTTCGATCGTCACTGTCCAATTCAGGAAAATTTTGTAAATCATGCGTTGGTTAAGCGGCATCACCCGCGCTCCAATCGTATGACACTCGCAAGGCAATCCTTAATCATTCTTAGATGGGCCTCTTGGTGGTTCGAAATATCCCCTCGATAATCCTTATGGTCAAAGCGCCATTTCCTATCCGAGTCGCCTAGGTCCACGTACCTCGTCTCGCGTTAGCCTTTCTCTTTTGGTCAGCCTACTCAAATTGATCAGATTTGAGCGAAATATGACTGAAACACATCGTTTGATATATATAAACTTCTCATTCATGAGTCTGAAATTGATTGGAAATCAGAATGTCACATAAATGGACACGGATAGAAATAAATCGACACTTGTAGATCTCGAGTAATAGAGTGCTTGAGGGGTGTCATGAAGTCATGACAAGTTGAAAAGAACATAAAAGATTATCGTTGCTCATCTTTGAATCAAGAGGGAGTACTTATTTTAATCATTGATTTTCATAATCAAATGTCATACATTTTTCTTTCGCTCTAAACAGATTGAAGTACATCGATAGAGCAAAAGTGGCAAAAGATCACCCAACCTCAAGAAGAAGAGTGACATAAATCAAGTGGTGTCGAGCATCGTGGAACATCAAATGTCGAGATATTCGGATAATCACAATGGAGTTCTATCATCTGATGTCACAAACGGGAGTAAATTGTCCCTTATTCTGATTTCATTACATATGAATGACTCAGATGTTTCTCTTCATATACAGAAAGTATTAGTTTAAAATAGGTGTCATAGTAGATTGAAGGGCGCGAAATGCCAAAATCACTTGACATGGAAGTGATTGACTCAACCAAAAGGGAACGCATTAGCATGATACAATGGAGCTACATATGCCCAAATCAACTAACTCAAGATAGAGTACTTAGTTGCTAGGGGCAAATTATTTCTCCACCTGAAAAATATGCAGAGACCGAAGACATCAGATTCATCATGAAAGGACGTATATCGTTCCTAAATTCAATCCAACTGATAATATGAAATATCATGTTTCTTTCCTTTTCTACGAGTGATACACAGGGTAAAGGCTCAAAGCATGGTTATCACCCATAAAACGTAATTGAATGGAATCTATCCGGTGAATCCAAAATACATTTAGCCATAGCAACAATGCTTCCAAATAAGAAGGAGAACGATGTCGAGTCATCCATTTGGTGATGAACTGAGGCAAAGCACACAAGAAACAAGGTCTTCAAATGATAAAATAGGGAGTACCCCCTTCATAGCATCTCAAACATGCATTTAGGATAAGTGATTTTAAGAATATTTTTATGGCGCATTTATGGACAAGATCTTGGAGGAAACCTGAAAAAGTCTTCTTTGTCAATTGGAAGTCTCTTTGAAAAAGGGCATTTGAGGAGAAAGAATTCATACTTTGCATATTGGCATACATGGTAAATAGATACTTTCTGTGAATAGAGTGAAAGGCATGAATCCATTTTTCGTTGCAAACATGAATCAGCTTAGATCACTTGCATCATGCATATCATGCATGCATCATTTTCATGCATATTCTTTCTTGAAAGATGTCAATAAGTTAGAGAAGAAATATTTAAATGAAACGAAAATATCAAGTCAAAAAGGATGAATGTAAACGGTAAATTGTGACATTCTGATTTTTCCTGTCATTTCGAGACTTATTAATGAGAATGTATTTGATGATGTCTTTCAGTCGTATCTTGCTCGGATTTGATCAATCTCGAGTTAACTGACCAAAAGGGAAAGGCTAACGCGAGACAATATACGTGGACCTAGGGAACTCAAATAGGAAATGACACTTTGACCATAAGGATTGTCGAGGAGACATTTAGATCCATAAGAGCGCGATTTAAGAACGATTAAGGAATGCATTGCTAGCATTATACGATTGGAGCGCGGGTGATGCCGTTTAACCAATATTTAATTTGCAAAATTTTTCTAAATCGAATAATAACGATCGAGACCGTCGGAACTAGCAATAGACCATCGCAATTACATGACAATCAAAGTCGCCATGAATTGACGAGCCCTAAGTGTGATATGAATCACAGAGTCGATACGCTAACATCTGCAAAAGTCGTCCGTTAGTTCGGGATAAGTTGGAATCGCATCCGACATAGAAATGATTCAGAAGCGAGTCTCGAAATTAGAAAATTAAGAATCAAGACTTTCAACATTATAATTGGATTGGCCGTCGCCTCATCAAAGAAACTTGAAATTAGAAAAACGACATTCTGGACGTCGCGAGTAAAATTACTATTTTGCCCCTCAAGCCTTAATCTTGCCTTAATTTGGATGAGGGCAATTTGGACTTTCACAATACCCCAAGGCAACCGAAAATTGAGAGAAACCATAGCCCTTGGATGAGCCTTGATTGACATGAAGACAAATGTCAAAGGATTAGGCATTGACATTGATTGAATCACTTTTAACCTACCATTCTACCAAGTTGACCAAGCCATTTGTGTCTATATCTCTCTCTCTCTCACTCCCACAGCCGAACACTACTTCATTCTGCCATTTTTCTTCTTCTTCTTCACCCTTCTTCTTCACGCCTAGAGAGCTCTACCCCGACCAGCCACTGTCGCCGCCTTCGCTAGCTCCGATCGCCACTTTCGACCACCACCTAAACTCGAGCCGACCGCCAACTCCTTCCTCATCCTCTTGCCAATAACCTCCAAGTGGAATCACGGCATTTGACCCAGCGAGGAGCTCCGGCCTGCCATTCTCCCGGATGTCGACGAAAACCGTCGTAGCTGGAGGTAAGCTATTGTTTAGATTCCGTAGGACCCTGAAACTGTCAAATCTTTCAGCCAAATTTTGTGGACATCTAGAGGAAATGTAGAATGAGTTGTGGTAAAAGGTTTGGATGAATTTGATGGATTCTTGACCCCAAATGGGTCTTGTGTTTGAAGGATAAAAACTGACCGGTTGAGGACTTGGAGGAACCAGTGTCGTTCGAGGACTTTTCGTCGTCGCCTTGAGCTAAAATTTTCGCTGATTCTTCCCAAATCCTAGAACTACATGTTAGAAAGTAGATTAGTGGATAAATTGAGGATTAAGATTGGTTTATGGGCTAATAAGTTGAGATATGCACAGAGCCAAAAATGCCCTGTTTTGATTCTGTGCATACCGAATTTGTGGGGGGGCTGTTGGTGATGGAATTGAGTCCCAAATTCATCGATGAGACATATTAGGATGTTGATGAATATGCCATTGAGGTTTATGCTTCATGGATTGGTGAATTGAGCAAGAAAAATTGATGAATTGGATTGATTTTCAATAGGTGCGAGGCTGTCTTGTTTCGGGAATTGTTGGACCGAGTGATTGAAGTGCTTGGAAGAAGAATTTTGTTGAATTAAGCTTGAGGTAAGAAGTTTCTAAACCTTGGCTAGGAGGATTGGACTCGATTTGGAGAATTGGGTGTGAATAAGATTGGTTCTTGGGAGTTTATGGTGTGATTAGCCTTTGTACATCCTTGAGAGGTATAGATGGCTTGAATGTTTATTGAATGCTTGTGCCATGAATTGATTATCTCTTGTGACTGATGAGATTGATTTTCATGCATGCCGTAGATGCGTTGCTCGTTGCATGAGCTTGTATTCGATCATGAAGTTGAAAATGAAATAATGTTTGGCATGCTTGAAACTTGTGATACCCTGAGGCGTTGAGACGCGAGGTTGTGTGAATGTATACCTTGAGGCGCTGAGGCGCAGGATTTGTGTTGAATGGTACCTTGAGGCGTATTAGACGCGGGGTTGAAATAGCCAATGTCCTAATGCGTTGAAACGCGAGACGGAATTTGAAATGTGTCGACACAACCTTGGAATGAAATTGAAAACCTGATGCGTTTATACGGATTTGTCAATGTGACGGTCTGAGGCGTATTTACACGGACCGAGCCTAAGGCATTCTAAATGCGGGCGTGAAAATAGGGAGGACTGGAAGGGTAGAAAGTGTGATCTGGCTTGGCAATATGTGTTTGATTCCAATGATGTGATATGGTGCCCTGATTACATGCTTTACACTTGTTTGTACGCATATGTTATTTAATGACTTTTGATGCCTCATGTGATTGCATGTGTATTTTTTCCTTGATTGCATTCGCCTGAGTGTACGGGCAGCCTAAACTAGGGTTAGGACCTGTCTTACTAAGATGTAAATCTCACACCGTTGTGAGACCCCATTTCCATATCCTAGGCCGTGAAAATGCAGCTAATTAGATTTGATGACCCGAAAGAAATGTCCGCTTATTTTGAGGAGTTCTTGGCCAGACAGGGAACTGTATATGTTGGAAGTGTACTGTGGTCTTGGTTGACGAGGGTGGAAAGAGCTGGAAGCCTCATAGGTTTGAGGCTTGGTTTCGAAGAGTAAGGGAAGTTACTACGGGACCACTGAAGCCGACCAAGGTACCCTGTGGGATAATCCCTAGTTGGTATCATCCTACTTGGGATTCTGTGGAGGTCGATGGAGGAACTAGCTCGAGAAATATTCCCGAGAGGACCCCAACCTTGGAAGACGCCGACGAGGTCATTAAGATCGAGGCCATTGAGGACAACCTGGTGGAGCAGTCACCTGACGAGACGATAGAGAATACAGTGGAGATTTGCTTCGAGACTTTCTCGGAGTACGAGCCTACTGTAGACGCTGAGGAGACTGACGACTCTAGCAACTCGACTTAGGGGCTTCCGTTTTCTGAAATGATATATTTTGATGATGATCTCGATGCCCTGTTTCTTTTTGGAGATGTTGATGATCATTTTTTGGACTGGTCCTATCACCCCTACCGACTAGCAAGTTTAGTTTACAAGTACTCTTGTAAGAACAGTTGAGAGGTTATGTTTATATGTTGATATTCTCGTTACCTAGGTTCCCTTTATTTCTATACGGAGGAGTTTGTATATTATCGCTTCCGCATGTTATCGATATTATGTATCTCTCGATATATGTAGATCTTAGGACGTTCGAGAAAGTTTGTGCTTGCAGGGAGTTGCGAGCTTATTTCCGGGGCACGGGGCGTGACATACCCGCCTTGCTTGATATTAGAGCAAGGTCAGCTCGATCCAAGTTGGTTGAGGATTGGAGTGATAAGGAGGATTAAGTTGGGACAGGACGGATAGCGAGACCTTAGGAAACTTGCTTGAATAAGGCATGAGATGTATGGCATATGACTTGGCGCATGTGGTTGACATTTGGTCCTGACAAAATTATGGTGGTTTGCGAGGATTAAGTTCTATGCTTAGCACTAAAAGTCATTCCTGGATTTTGGTCTATTGAGTAAATGAGAATGGCTAGTTTTGGTGAACCGTTAAAGTAGACGGAATGGAGTGATGGCCATGGACTGTTTAGTGAAGTGCATCTAGAAATTGTTGTGTAGAATGTCGTTATATTATGATTGTTTCTATTAAGACATGGTCTGGTAGCTCTGGACCTAGTTGGATGAGTGAATTACTAACTCCTTGATGAAATTATGGTGGTCCAAGCTTAGTGAAAGCATACAATGATGAGTAATCCGCCTAGAAGGCCTGGAAAATCTAATAGTAGAGCCTCTAGTTCGAGGCCACTTATGGCGAAAGACCCGAGAATGGATGGAGTACTGAAGGCGCTCGAAAGGATTGGCGACCTCATTGACAGGCAGACCCAGGATAGGGATGCTACCATAGCTTACGCGGTAGGAGCCGCTATAGCTGCCGTCAACGCCAATAATGGCAATAATAGACGCGATGGAAATAATGGCGATCATGACCAGGGCCATGAGGCAGTGAATGCCTAGAAAGAAGTTATTATGGCCAGGCAGATGGGCCAACTGGTTGAGTAGTTTATCAAGTTGAAACCAACCCAGTTCGATGGGACTAGAGACCCCGAACTAGCACCAAGATGGATCAAAAAACTGAAAAAGGCCTTTGGAGTGTTGAGGTGCATAGATGAGGAAAAGGTACTATTAGCAGTGTATCAACTGGAAGGTACCGATAATGACTGGTAAGCTGCCACCAAAAAATGAAGTCTTTCCAGAAGAAATGGCCTTGACTTGGAATGCCTTTACTACGGCATTCAATGACAAGTACTTCTCGGAGACAACCTAGGAAAGGAAGCAAGTGGAGTTCTTACAACTGCGTCAAAATCACTTGACGGTGGACCAGTACGAAGCTGAGTTCTCCAGATTGTCGAGGTATGCACCCCGATCGATAGAGGATCCCCTAGAAAAAACGCGGAGATTTCGGGATGGGCTAAGGCCTGAACTTCGCAGCCAGATGATAGCTCTGAACTTGAGGACCTACAAGGAAATCCATGAACGGGGACAAATAATTGAGAGGGACCTGAATGAGAGGAATGCCGCATCTAAATCGCGGTTTAACTCGTTTCAAGACAATCGCCATATTAGTAGGAGACCGGTGACTGGCAATAGACGCTCCGTCCCCCCGATAAGAAAGAACATTGTGAAGCCGCCGAACCCAATGAACAGGAGTTGCCGACTCTGTGGCAGAAGGCATGGTAATGGACCTTGCCCGGCAAGAACTAAAGCGTGCTTCAAGTGTGGTCAGATGGGCTACCAGATGAGGACTTGCTCGAACCAAGCCCTAGTGAATAGACCTTAAAGGCAACGATCGCAGGCAGGACCGTCAACTGCCACTCCCTAAATTGATCAGAACCGACTCCCAGCTCAGGGAAGAGTCTATACCGTGGCACGCAGGGAAGTAGAAGAAATGCCAGGCGTGGTCACAGGTACGGTTTATTTATGTAACCAAGCTGTGTATGCTTTGTTTGACCTTGGCTCATCATACTCGTTTGTGTCTGCTCAGTTTGCTGATTTGGTTGATATGAAGTTAAAACCGTTGAGTGTAATTCTGCATGTTGCCATCCCATTGAAAGACAATGTGCCGGTTTCATTGGGTTGTGTTGATTGTAAAATCATAATTGGCGGTAGTAAAGAGAGTATAGACTTAGCCGTGTTGCCTATGTATGACTTTGATGTGATCATAGGAATGGACAGGTTGGGTAAGCAAAGAGCAGTAGTTGATTATGGTAGTAGGACAATCCGTTTCTATTTGGAAGGTCGCCCTAGCTTTGAATTTGTGGGAAGTCGAGGAGGAACCTCGATTCCTTTAGTCACATCTCTTGAAGCGACAAAACCGATAACTAAAGAATGTCAGGCGTACTTAGTCACAGTTATAGACACGACTGCCGAGGAGCCTAAATTAGATAATATTATGGTAGTGCGTGAGTTTCTTAACATTTTTTCCCAAGAGTTACTAGGGTTGCCACTGGAGCGAGAAATTGAATTCATGATTGAGTTAGCTCTCGGAATGGAACCTATCTCGAAGGCACCCTATAGAATGTCCTTATCAGAATTAAAGGAGTTAAAGGTGCAAATGCAAGAATTACTGGATAAAGCAATTATTCGACTGAGTGCTTCGCCGTGGGGAGCACCGGTGTTGTTTATGAGGAAAAAGGATGGGTCCTTGCGTTTATACATCGACTACAGGCAGTTGAATCAAGTGACTGTAAAGAATAAGTACCCATTGCCGAGAATTGATGACTTATTTGATTAGTTGCAAGGAGCTACGGTGTTATCTAAGATTGACTTGAAGACTGGGTATCATCAGTTGAGAATTAAGAAGGAAGACATACCTAAGACCGCTTTTAGGACAAGGTATGGTCATTACGAATTCACTGTGATGCCTTTTGGAGTGACCAATGCTCCAGCCGTATTTATGGACTTGATGCATCGGATGTTCAAAGAATTCTTGGATAGATTTGTTATAGTCTTTATCGAGGACATCCTGATTTACTCAAGGAGTAACGAAGAACACGAAGAGCATCTGAGGATTGTCTTACAGACCTTGAAGGAGCACTCGCTTTACGCTAAGTTTAGCAAATGCGAGTTCTGGCTGAACAAAGTGGCATTTCTTGGTTATGTGGTATCTAGAGAAGGAATTACGGTGGATCTTGCGAAGATAGAAGCTGTTATGAATTGGCTTAGACCTATTACTGTCACAAAAGTCCAAAGTTTCTTAGGATTTGCAGGATATTACAGAAGCTTTGTGAAGAAGTTTTAATCCATAGCTATTCCACTGACGAGATTGACTAAGAAAGAAACTAAGTTCGAGTGGACAGACAAGTGTGAAAGAAGTTTTCAGAACCTGAAGCATCGGTTGACAACAGCACCTATATTAACGATCCTATCAGGACCTGGAGGCTATGAGATATACAGCGATGCTTCACTAAAGAAACTGGGTTGTGTGCTAATGCAACATGAAAGAGTAGTTGCCTACGCGTTTCGACAACTGAGACCGCACGAGATGAATTACCCGACTCATGATTTGGAATTGGCAACGATCATCTTTGCTCTAAAAATCTAGTGGCATTATCTGCGTGGCGAGAAATTTCAGATTTATACTGACCACCAGAGCCTGAAATATCTATTTTCCCAGAAGGAATTGAACATCAGGCAGCGTCGATGGATGGAACTGCTTAAGGATTGTGATTGCGACATATTATATCACCTTGGAAAGGCAAATAGAGTTGCGAATGCGCTTCGTCGAAAATCAAGTATTGCATGTCTACTGGTGAAAGGGTGGTCGTTATTTGAGAACTTGAGAGATTCTGAGTTCAGATTGGAAGTCTGTCAACTATCTAGTTTAGTAGCCACATTGAGGATAGAACCCGAGATCCAAGAAAGGATAAGAGCCTTGCAGCCTACGGACCCAGAAATCTAGAAAATCCTCGAAATGGATGCAACAAAAAGAAAGCCAGAGTTTCAAGTGTTAAAGGATGAAACTTTGAAATTTCGAGGGCATTTATGCATACCAAAGGATGAAGAGCTTAGGGAAAGGATTTTATCAGAGGCTGACAGAAGCCATTATAGTATCCACCCAAGTAGCACGAAGATGTATTAGAACTTACGTCAGCACTACTGATGGAACGGGATGAAAGTGGATGTAGCGAAGTATGTAGCGAACTGCTTGACATGCCAGCAGGTGAAGGCATAACAATGTAAGCTTGGTGGATTGTTACAACCGCTAGAGATTCCCGAATGGAAATAAGAGCACGTGACGATGGATTTTGTAATAGGGCTACCAAGGAGCCAGAGAGGCCATGATTCTATTTGGGTAGTCATAGACAGGTTGACCAAGTCTGCACACTTCATTCTTGTGCGAAAGGATTTCGCGATGGATAGATATATCGAATTGTATATGCGGCAGATAGTGAGGCTACATGGAGTACTCGTGACAATCACATCAGATAGAGATCCCAAGTTCACAGCGAACTTCTGGAACAGTCTTCAAGATGCCATGGGAACTCGACTACAATTTAGTACGGCATATCATCCACAAATGGATGGACAATCGGAGAGGACAATTCAGACGGTCGAGGACATGTTACGAGCATGTGTGATAAACTTCCAAGGTGGATGGAAGGATCAGCTGCATTTGGTAGAGTTCGCGTATAACAACAGCTATCAACAAAATATTCGAATGGCACTTTTTGAGGCGCTCTATGGAAGGGCTTGCAGGACGCCGATTTACTGGGACGAAGTTGGAGAAAGAAGCATTACAGACCCAGAACAAGTAGAGCAATCAGTAGAGGCGGTGAAAATAATTCGGGATAGACTAAAGATGGCACAGAGTCGCCAGAAGAGTTATGCAGATAAACGACGTAAGCCTTTGGAGTTTCAAGTAGGCGATCATGTTTTCCTTAAGGTGTCGCCGATGGTGGGATTATCTCACTTTGGAAAGAATGGAAAACTGAGTCCAAAATACGTTGGTCCATTCGAAATTTTGAAACGAATTGGGACCTTAGCCTACAGGCTTGCCTTACCGCCTAACTTGTCTCAAGTACACAACGTCTTCCATGTGTCAATGCTATAGAAGTACGAGCCGGACCCAGCGTATATATTGGATTACGAAGTCATAGAAGTGGATGACAGGGTATCCCACATAAAAAAGCCAGTCCGGATCGAAGATCGAAAGGAGCATATTCTAAGGAATAAGACGATTCCATTGGTCAAAATTGTTTGAGAGCACCATGGAATCGAAGGAGCTAGGTGGGAAATCGAGGAAACGATAAGGCGTCAATACCCCCATTTGTTTGAGTGACGGGTTTATTGTAAATTTCGAGAACGAAATTTGTGTAAGGGGGAAGAGTTGTGACATTCTGATTTTTCCTGTTATTTCGAGACTTATTAATGAGAATATATCTAACGATGTCTTTCAATCGTATCTCGCTTGGATCTGATCAATCTCGAGTTAACTGACCAAAAGGAAAAGGCCAATGCGATACAAGGTACGTAGACCTAGGGAACTCAAATAGGAAATGACACTTTGACCATAAGGATTGTCGAGGGGACATTTAGAGCCATAAGAGGTTGATCTAAGAATGATTAAGGAATGCATTGCTAGCGTTATAAGATTGGAGCGCGGGTGATGCCGCTTAACCAATATATAATTTGTAAAATTTTCCTAAATTGAACAATGACGATCGAGACCATTGAAATTAGCAATAGACTCTCACAATTACATGACAACCAAAGTCGCCATGAATTGACAAGCCCTAAGTGTGATATGAATCATAGAGTCGATACGCGTAACATTTGTAAAAGCCACCCGTTAGTTCAGGATAGGCTGGAATCACATCCGACAGAGAAATGATTCAGAAACGAGTCTCGAAATTAGAAAATGGATAATCAAGAATTCCAACATTATAATTGGATTAGTCGTTGCCTCATCGAAGAAAATTGGAATCAAAAAAACAACGTCCCGAACATCGCGGGTAAAATTACTATTTTGCCCCTCAAGCCTTAACCTTACCTTAATAATTAGATGAGGGCATTTTGATCTTTCACAATACCCCAAGGCTGCCAAAAATTGAGAGAAACCATAGCCCTTGGATGAGCCTTGATTGACATGAAGACAAGTGTCAAAAGATTAGACATTGACATTGATTGAATCACTTTTAACCTACCATTCTACCAAGTTGACCAAGCCATTTGTGTGTATATCTCTCTCTTTCACTCCCTCAGCCGAACACCACTACATTCTACCATTTTTCTTCTTCTTCTTCTTCTTCTTCCTTCTTCTTCATGCCGAGAGAGCTCCACGCTGACCAACCACTGCCGCCGCCTTCGCTTGCTCCGACCGCCACTTTCGGCCACCACTTGAGCTCGAGCCGACCACCAGCTCCTTCCTCATCCTCTTGCTAACAATCTCCAAGTAGAATCACGGCATTTGACCCAACGAGGAGCTCCGACCGGCCATTCTCCCGGAAGTCGACAGAAACCGTTGCAGCTAGAGGTAAGTTGCTGTTTAGACTCCGTAGGACACCAAAACTTTCAAATCTTTGGACCAAATTTTGTGGACATCTAGAGGACATGTTGATAGAGTTGTGGTAAAAATTTTGGTTGAATTTGATAGAGTCTTGACCCTAAATGGGTCTTGTGTTTAAAGGATAAAAACTGACCTGTTGAGGACTTGGAGGAATCGGCGCCGTTCGAGGACTTTCTGCCGTTGCCTTGAGCTAAAATTTTTTGTGAGACTTTCCAACTCCTAGAACTACATGTTAGCAAGTATATTAGTGGATAAATTAAGGATTAAGATTGGTTTATGGGCCGATTAGTTGAGATATGCACAAAACTGAAAATGCCTTATTTCGGTTCTGTGCATACCGAATCTATGGGGGCTGTTGGTGATGGAATTGAGTCCCAAATTCATCGATGAGACTTATTATAATGTCGATGAATATGTCATTGAGATTTATGCTTCATGGATTAGTGAATTGAGCAAGAAAAATTGATGAATTGGATTGATTTCCGATAGGTGCGAGGCTGTCTTGTTTCGAGAATTGTTGGACCGAGTGATTGAAGTGCTTGGAAGAACAATTTTGTTGAATTAAGCTTGAGGTAAGAAGTTTCTAAACCTTGGCTAGGATGATTGGACTTGATTGGGTGAATTGGGTATAAATAAAATTGGTTCTTGGGAGTTTATGGTGTGATTAGCCTTTGTGCGTACTTGAGAGGTATAGATGGCTTGAATGTTTATTGAATGCTTATACCATGAATTGATTGCCTCTTGTGACTGATAAGATTGATTTTCTTGCATGCCGTAGAAAAGTTGCTCGTTGCATGAGCTTGTATTTGATCATGAAGTTGAAAATGAAATAATGTTTGGCATGCTTGAAACCTGTGATACCCTGAGGCGTTGAGACGCAGGGTTGTATGGATGGATACCTTGAGTCACGGGTTTTGTGTTGAATGGTATCTTGAGGCGTACGAGACGCAGGGTTGAAATGGCCAATGTCCTGATGCGTTGAAACGCGAGGTGGAATTTGAGATGTGTCGACACAGGCTTGGAATGAAATTGAAAACCCGATGCGTTTACGCGGGTTTGTCAATGTGACGGTCTGAGGCGTATTTACGCGGACCGAGCCTGAGGCGTTCTAAACGCGGGCGTGAAAATAAGGAGGACTAGAAGGGTGGAAAGTGTGATCTGGTTTGGCGATATGTGTTTGATTCCAATGATGTGATATGGTGCCGTGATTACATGCTTGACACTTGTTTGTACCCATATGTTATTTAATGACTTTTGAATGCCTCATGTGATTACATGTGCATTTTGTCCTTGATTGCATTCTCCTGAGTGTATGGTCAGCCTAAACTAGGGTTAGGACCTGTCTTACTGAGATGTAAATCTCACGCCGTTGTGGGACCCCATTTCCAGATCCTAGGGCTTGAGAATGCTGCCAATCAGATTTGGTAACCCGAAATAAATGTCCGCTTATTTTGAAGAGTTTCCGGACGGATAGGAAACCGTATAAGTTAGGAAGTATATTGTGGTCTGGGTTGATGAGAGTGGAAAGAGTTGAAAGTCTCATAGGTTCGAGGCTTGGTTTCGGAGAGTAGGAGAAGTTTCTACGAGACCACTGAAACCTGCCAAGGTACCCCGTGGGGTAATCCCTAGTTGGTGTCATTCCGCTCGAAATTCTGTAGAGGCCGAGGGGTCAGCAGCTGGCTCGAGGAATATTCCCGAGAGGACCCCAACCTTGGAAGACGCCGACGAGCTCATTGAGATCGAGGCCACCGAGAACGACCTGGTGGAGCAGACAGCTGACGAGACGATGGAGGATACAGTGGAGGTTAGCTCGGAGACTTTCTAGGAGTATGAGCCTACTGAGGATGCTGAGGAGACTGACGACTCCAACAGCTCGACTTAGGGGCTTCTGTTTTCTGAACTGATATATTTTGATGATGATCTCGATGCCATGTTTCTTTTTTGAGATGTTGATGATCGTCTTTTGGACTAGTCTTGTCACCCCTACCGGCTAGCAAGTTTAGTTTACCAGTACTCTTGTAAGAACAGTTGGGAGGTTATGTTTATATGTTGGTATTCTCGTTACCCGGATTCCCTTTATTTTTATACGGAGAAGTTTGTATATTATCGCTTCCGCATGTTATCGATATTATGCATCTCTCGATATATGTGGATCTTGGGACGTTCGAAAGAGTTTGTGCTTGCTGGGAGCCGCGCGCTCGTGCTCGGGGCGCGGGGCGTGACTTAAATTGTATCGATTCCTATAGTCCATTTTTTATGCCATTTACTCATGAGGTTTAGGAAAACGTCAAATACTTCAGTGTAGATATGGATTAGAGGTCTTACATTTAGTTGGGGCCTGAAGATGATTCACTATTTATTGACTAGGTCCGACATAGATCAGAGCACTTGTGGGTCGGTGAGGTAAGTGAATGATTGATAGTTGATTTGTCATTTCTAACTGTTTTCGATGAAATTGCAAGTAACTGTTCATGTCATATTGACAGATACATCCGGATCAGCCCCTTAGATGTCAGCAAGTGATGCTACATGTAGGCGTCCTTAATCCGCGCATACGTACGTATTTGCAAATTTTGGATTTTATGATATTTATAAGATGGGTTTCGTCCAGCTCGATTGGTATTTGATTACTACACTAGTGGAGCGGTGGAGAACCGAGACACACCTTCCATATGTTGGAAGGTGAATGCACGATCACACTACAGGACATCGGTGTGCTTAAGGGCTTCCCATCAATGGAGAAGCAATTACTTGGCCCCATGTTATGAATTATGGCACTATCTATGATGATTTACTTGGTGTTCGGCCAGCAGAGTTGTGCGATTCACAGACAAGTTTGAGCTGGTTGGCACGACACTTTGTAAATCTTCCGGCAGATGCAAATGACGTCGACATAGTGTATTATGTGAGGGCATTCATTCTTCGCCTGCTTGGAGGATCTATTTTCATGGACAAATCAGGTGCCTGGGTTAGTTTGCACTTTCTCCCACTACTGGCGAATATTGAGGCCCATATGCAGTACAGTTAGGGTTCAGCAGCATTAGCGTGGTTGTATCGAGAGTTATGCCGTGCAACCCACCATGACGTAAAGCAAATGGGTTGTGCGCTACATGTACTACACATTTGGGCGTGGGAGCGCATCAAATGTTTCTCCCCATCCCTGAACATTGACATTCCTTTACTAGATACGTCTCTTAGTAGTTGGTATGTGATCCATTGCATTTTCAGTTCGCGCTCATTAAATCTTTTCGGTGCGTATAATATATGAAAGTGTAATATTTTTTTATTTTTGCAGCTGTACTATAGGCTTACACACAACAGAGATCCCCACACATACCTTGACACATCTGCGCTACCAACTTGACAGATTGACATCCAAAAATGTAAGTAATTATGGCAACGAACAAGTTTAATTATTCGTTTAGTTTTATATGATATAATATGATGTTTGCTTTTAAATTAATTATTCATTTATTTTTTACATGTTTTATTACAATGACAGATTACGTGGAAGCCTTGCACTGATGTCATTCTACGTCTACCGGAGTACTGCCGATAGAGATAGCGTTATTGGAAGGCAAAGGTCTCACTCGTCTACCACTGGATAGTTGAGTAGCACTACCCAAACTGAGTACTTCAGCAGTTTGGTTTGCAGTAGAAAGTACCTAAAGGTGTCGAGGATCATACTGTCTTTCATGATATTGATAACGCGCCACACAGGACGAATTGAATGGATAGACACAGAGACTGCATCAATTTGTGGGGTAGATGTCAGGCATGTATCATCCGGAGTGGTCCTATAATAGAGGCGCTCCACTTTGATTCAGGATATATGGAATGGTTATATAGACATACACGGAAATGGATTTCTATTACGGGAGCTGCAATGTGTTCAACGGTTCATGCAAACACTCTCGATTTAATTCATTAATTATTTTTTCACGACATAAGTTATTGGCATTTGATAACTTTTATTAAATTTTTAATATCATTATCAAACTGATGGCATCGAACACGCTCTGCATATAATGAAGGGGTCTTAATCTCATGAGGAATATGATTACGTGGAGAGTCTACTTGAGGCATTGATATATGGCCAGAAGGAGGAGAGGCGACTAGTGACAGCCATGCGACCACCCCAACCACCGATTGCAGTAGGACCCAATAAGTCGGATGAGGATGTCCCATCTGAGCCTATTTAGCTGTTCATGAGGATCCATCGAGCTCGTCCTGTTGGTCATGTTGTCCATTACACCATCGAGTATCATATTACATATTTTGATAAAGGATTAGAGCAGTTTGCCGCTCCATTTACTGAGAGATATTCTTTTGTATCTCTTGACTATCCATAACAGTGGACTCCACATGCTCATTCGGCATCATATGAGGATTTCCTTCTTTACGCTCCAGGCCCTCCTACAGTAGGATATACACAATCTGGCCGTGGCGTCTTTCCACAAGATATGCCTTCATCATCTACTCATCCTCCTCCTCATTGGTATGAGCTTCGACCTCCCGAGCATCAGAGGCAGCCTAATTGTGGGACAGGAGGTCATGCTAGAGAACGACATCGTCACTAGATGTAATTGTGGTCGTTAAAAAAATCTCATGTTTTCCATGTCTCATTGCCTTTATTTTATGAATACTAATTATATACGTAATTTCAATATAATTCATTATTTAATTGATACTTTTATAAAAATTATAAATTAAATAAATATTATAAAAATTTTGATAATTCGAGACCGCCTCGGCAACCCGGGTACCGAGTTCGACCCTGCTCAGCAGCCCGAATGCTGAGTGGAGGCCCATATAGCCTGCTTGGCATATGGGAGACTGAGCAACAAGCCCGCTTGGCATATAAGCCGCTGAGCTAGGCCTAATAATCAATTGACATATGGCTGCTGATTGGGCCTAGCTCGGCGACTCATATGTTGAGCGGCACCCAATTGGGTATTTTAAAAAAAAATAATTTGAAAAAATACCCAATTGCATGAGCAAGTGGTGCTAAACGTGCAGCACCATTATGCCGAGTCGGGCCCGCTCGGCAGCCTATATACCAATTGGGGCCGCGCGATGCTCAAATCCTAATTTGCATATGGGCCGCTAAGCGAGGCCCAAACGGCCCGATTGGGCCGTGTTCGACGGCCCATATGCCGATTGGGGCCAAGCGTTGCCCCTCTTGGCATATGGGTTGTTGAGCGGGGCCCAATTGGTGCGGCACCTCTCTCGGCATAAGGGCCCCCGAGCAGGGCCCAATCGAGCTATTGTGTGCCGCTCGACGGCCTATATGCCGGGCAGCACCCAATTGGGTATTTTTTTAAATGCAATTTTTGTGTTTTTTTAAGAAAATTCTAATTTGAAAAATTGCTAAAAAAAAAGGGCTTCAAGCTGGATGACGTGCATGAGTATTTTTCAAGGAAAATATATCAATAGATATTTTTCTCCCACGAGTAAAATTTCTGAAAGGCAAGGTTAATTTATCATAATAAGCTTCATTTATTTAACCAAAAATAAATAATTTAAAAAATATATTTTTAAATGTAATCGTTTGAAATAATTAATCAATCAAAAAAAATTTACATTCAATAATCATTTATATCTAAATATTTTCATTGATTATGATAAAAGTATATTTTGATTATTATTTTTTAAAGTATTTACTTTTCATGAAACAAATGGAATTGTAATTTTGTGGATATTTTTCTTTCAAGTAGAATATTTGTGCCTGTTCTTTAGGTCGCTCTTGAGGGTATTTTTTGTCCTAAATTTGGGTCTCCGCTGAGAATCGTTAGAGCGACAGCGAAAGCTCGACAGGCAACACAGCACAGGTGCACCAGCAAAACCGGTGCGCTTCGCAAGAAAGCAACTTCCCGAAAAAGGAAAAGAGAGTTAAAAAAAAAAGGGAAAGGAGAGAAAGAAAAAGGGCAAAAGTGCGACCAGCAGTTCTCTCTTGTCGCCTCTCCCTCTCTCTGGTCTCTGCCTCTCCGCCACCAGCGCCGCTCGGGCACGGCGACGACGGCGACGCCTCCCAGACTCTCCTCCTATCTGCCAATATAAATATCTCTCTATTTATCGGACTCTGCGATTGTCCGGTGTTTTATGGTTTTGGGTGCTTCTTATCTTCGTAGACACTCACCTGAGTTCATTCGCTTTGTTCGTCTTCCTTGTTCGCCCACCGTGGCCGTTCATTTTCGCTTGATTTAGGAAGTTCCTTGCCGGAGGTGGGTTTGTCGGGAGTAACCGTGCCATTGAACTGAGACGGTGAGTCGACTGTGTCCCACGCTGATCGTATTTTCTTCTAGAATGTTGCTTCAATCTACGTGGTTTGAGATTTCCGACCATCGGTTGTGTATTTAGGTTAGATTTGGTTATGTTGTGGTCATTGGGACCTGCAACTTTTTCCTAAAACATGGACAGGAGATTCGGTGACGACTTACTTATTGGAGATACTCAGTTTTATTCTGCTTTCTGTGTTCTATCTTAACATGATTTGTGTTTTCCGATGGGCTTGGTTTTGCTAATTGTTGCTGTGGATTCTGTATTGCGTTTATTCTGTAGTTGAGGGAACAATTTTGCTGGTGACTTCCTTTTCATTGAATAATTAAATAGATTGGGGCACATCTGATTGAATGTGCTATATAAGCGTTGTTTTTCGAAATTTTTCATTTCGAAAGCAAGAGAGTTTGTGCTGGTTAAAATGTTAAAAGGTCTTTTCCATCATTTCCCTTTGTGTGGATATATCTTCGGAGTATGATTTTTTTTTTTCGTGGGTGCGTGTTCGGGTCATTTATGATTTCACTATCTGGTACAAAACATCACGTGTCTTTGTCTCTCCACCGATTGGGAGCTAAACAAGCAATTTCGGCAATTTTGAGCTATGACCGTAAGTCCTAGAGATCCAAAAAAATGGAATGCAGAGTCAACACATACCAGGCATAATGCTTGCTGAAGAAATTTTCGTTCCATCCTTTAATTTAATGTCATATCAAAGCCAATTAATCAGTTATTCATTATCTCTTTCAGGCCTTATTCAGATGTGTGAATAATTTGTCCCAGCACTTCGGTGGCTGATAAAATGAACCCACGAACTGCTGTGGTGTCTAGAACTCAGAAATCAAACGATGTTCAGCGAGAAGGTCCTAATTGGGTTCTAATTGCTGGTGGTGCCTTGTTAAGTACTTTGTCATTTCGGCTTGGTTACAAGCTGAAACAAGCAATTGACACAAAGCAGTCTGACGACTCTGGTAATTCTTGTTAAAAGCTGGTGTTCTTTTTTAAAATTTATTCGCACATTTACTAGTGGTCTTATTCTTAACATGGTTCTCACTTCCAAGCATGCTTATGTTCAGGAAATGGAAAATCTACTGACAGGAGAAAGCAACCCGCTTCTCGTCTGCATTCAAATATGTATTCCTACATGCAAGGCAATGATGGCTGTTTTAATTGCTTCCCAGGTCTGATTTATGTACTCTCCTTCTATTTCAGTTCTAATACAGTAAAATATGTTAATCTAGAATCTCTGGTGATGCATGATCATGCCGTAGTACTTCTACTCTCTAATGAGGCAAGAGAGTGGGAAGGTTTATCAAATAATTTATACTAGGCATAGCCACTGTGATAATGCGTTCCTTGAAGAAGAGGAAAACCAAAAAACAGCAGAACGGTTCTTTGTTCCTTTATTTTTGGGTGCATGGAGAATTGATGGGTTTTACAGGTAAACTAAAAGGTGTCAGGATCCTTGCTTGTAATGTCATGCCTCATTAGAGTTCCTTTCTTGTCATTGGGTTCTGGGGAAGATTTTCATTTCCTTGGATTTCTCATGACCCCTTCAAGATCATATGTTTCTGTGGCTTCATATGTTACCTAAGGAACCAAGCTTGTATCCCATAGGTTTGTTCTCGAGTTGATACGGCTTTTATGGACCTATATCTTTGGGTCTTCAGATAGAACTTCAACTTTGATGGTGCTAAAGTCAAATTAAAATCTCCAATGATGAAGAAACCATTCGAACAATCTTACCCTATAATTTACCTTGAGGTGATGGATCAAGCAAAGAAAATCTCGGCTGGTGGAACTACATATAGGTTTTCACTGGTAAAATCCTGGAGCATCCTGGGATTTAGCTTTGACAGATGAAGGAATTAGCTGTTACGTCTGTTTATTCTTTCAATTGGGAAATTATTAAGATTTTTCACAAACAAAATGTTCAATTTGTCAGATGGAGAAATTAATCTTTGGAAGATAAAGAATGAACTTTCTTCTAACAATTTATGGAGCTAACAGATGCCCTTTTACATCATCCTCTTCTTAGTCTTGGTGTCCATTTAGGGTTTTCATTCTATAGAGCACTAAAGGCCTTTAGACACTATTTCAAAAAACAATTTCATGCCTAAGCTTTTCAAGCAGAGAATCTCATGAAGTGATCGGGAGGTACAACCGACTTCTCAAAGATCTCTGGCATTGGGCTCTTTTTTCCCATTCTCCATTTCTCTTTAGTTGAACAAGTTCAATCAATGTTTGGGCTGGCTATGTTCTAAAGTGGTCGGTGCCTCACTTTGCATAATTTTAAAATTAAACCACCTTTATGGCCTAGCATAAGTCTCTGAGTAATGCAGAATACTCTATCCTACACTTTGAGGATTGAGCTTCCCAAATAGAACTTCGAAACATAGATAGCTATCCACACGTGGTTAATAAATAAAAATTTTATTGCTACGTTCCGCCCTTCGATCGTGTTCTACTAAAAAAAACAGTAAAATAAAAGTATCTCTCTCTTTTATGCGAGTCATTTGTTGAACAATAGAATCCATGAAAAAAGTAGTCAGGCTTTTGCATCAATACTGCTGGAAGTGTACCTTTCATTTCAGATTGAAGGCTCTGAATTTCATGCAAAATAATTGATTAAAATTATCGCATTACGTTGTTTGAAGCCGGAGAATCCTACGCCCTGTCTAGAGCCTTACAGCTCCACATCTAACACTTATCCTTATTCCGCTAAAAAACATGTCCATGTAGTAGCATTGAGATGCCATATTCCAGATGTTCAATTTGTGCTGCGATGCATGTATGCTAGGTTTAGAGATGTTTTATATACATCCCCAATGGTTACTGTTATGAAAACTCTGTGAACTAACACGGGAGAGATCATGTGATGCAAGGATGCCTGGACATTTTGACATGTGCTCAAAATCATTGGAATTGAGTTGAGTGGATTAATCACCCGGTATCATTGGAATCAGGATAGGCAAGCATGTTTAACAATTCCACAGATAACCTATTTCACAAGAAGAAAATGCTTGTCAAAGTTGTAAAACCTGAACCAACGCAAGACAAATTTAACTATGTTGACTCTGTCTCTGTCAATCCCAATAAAAATCGTTATAATGGCCATAGCTCTCTCTCTCTCTCTCTCTCTCTCTCTCTCTCTCAACATGATAATTACTTGTCAATGAGATATCTTCTCCATGTAGAGACTTTTCTGTGGTAAAATGTAATTCCTCTCTTTTTCGCAAGAGTTAATACGAAAGAGAAGAATCTTAACATGATGCTATCACTCACACACACACACACAAAAGAAAACAAAACAAAACAAAAGAAGAAGAAGAAGAAGAAGAAGAGATAATCCTCCTTTCCCCTTCTAGATGATGCTGTGAATATGTGGCATTGGGCTTGATAGGCCTGGGTGTGGCACAATTTATATTCTTGTGTTGTCCTTTCAAGTTAAAGTAACTTTTAATAGCTATAAGCTTGTCCAAACACTCGATTCTAAATCTCTAGGTAATTCTACAATTATTATTATTTTATGATGGTTATCACCTATTTGATTTCATGGATCCTTACCTCAACTTTCCCGAAAAAGTGATGTCACGCCCCGAACCCGTCGAGCACGCGAACATCCCTGCAAGCAAACAACACATCTCTCGTGGTCCCAAGATCCACAAACAAGTCGAGAGATAATATATATGTACATTAAGCATGCGGAAGCGGTACTCAAATAAATCCCCGTACAAAATATAAGTTAAGTGGAATCTGGATAGCATAATAACTGTCATACATTATAACTAATTGTTTATACAAACTCCGACTACTACCATCCGCTAGGCAAGGGTGACAGGGTAAGCACATCAAAAGGTATGACCACCATTGGCATCCAAAATAGCAATGGTCGGGGGTCGCCATCATAAGATCAAAATAATAAACTAGGGCACATAAGATGAATTCCTGGAATCCTCGGTGTCCTCGGCATCCTCCGTCGGTTCATACTCGGAGAAGGTCTCTGATGGAATCTCAACGGTGTCCTCCATGGTCTCCTCATGGGACGGCTCTGCGAGATCCTCCTCGATCGCCTCCAGGATAATGACCTCGTCTTCCTCCACAGTAAAGTCCAGCGTCGGGGTCTTCTCCCGCCCATTCCTAGAACTACAGACCCCTCCGGTAACTCCTGCTCCCCAACAGTCTGGCACCAATCGGGTATAACTTCCTGGGGTACCTCGTGGGGCTTCAGCGGCCCAATGGACTCGTCTCCGACCTTTTTGAACCATGCCTCGAACCTATGAGGCTTCCAATCTGGGCTACCCTCGACCCATACAACCGTACATTTTCTCACATAAATGTTCCCCTGCCTATCCGGGAACTCGTCAAAATATGCCGTCATCTCCTTGGGATCCCCAAAACGAATAGGCCACATAGCTAAGGCCTAGGATTTGTAAAAATATGGGTCCCCAAAGGGGTGAAATACACATCTTAGTAAAAGAGTCATAACCCTAGGTTAGGCTGATCGTCCACTCAGACAGTCATCTATCCCAAAATTCCAAACTCATAGGCATACTGGCACATACAAATAAGATAATGTCACACAGATGATGAGCATGCGACTATGATACCATGTCACACTTAGATGACCATGCACACCTCGTCCTGCCATTTCACCCCAATCACCTCATCCTGCCTGCCTCATCTTCCAACCCGCGATTAGATCGGATCAGGCTCGGTCCGCGTAAATGCATCGGGCCGTCGTTGGCAACCCGCGTAAACGCATCAGGTTCCAATGAATCTCCAAGCTAATATCATCACCACAAACCTCCGTCCCGCGAATCATTCGCATTAGGACCGTGGCCATCTCAACCCCGCAATTGGATCGCATTAGGGCGCCACACAACGTCAACTCCACCCCGCGATTACATCGCATCAGGGTATCCACCTCCCGCCCCGCGTCTCACATGCCTCAAGGTCTCGCCATGTCATGCTCATGCTATGATTTTCAAGTCGTTTTCCATGCATGACAACATGTGCAATTCAGTCACAATTCAAAGAACTCATGGCATGCAAGGCAATCAAGTGACACACACACACATGGTGGATAATTCAAACACAAACGATAACACACATAACCCTCTTATAACCACTTAAGATATATCAAGAGCCATCCTTTAGAAATTCTCATAAATCGATCAAACTAAACCTCGACTCACCCAATTGAGTCTAATCTTCCTATCCTAAGTTTAGGATTCCCTTACCTTAAGCTTGATAACACAAATCTCTTCTCGTAATGGCCTCCAAGTCTCGGCCAAATAGTCCAAGGGTTCAATTCACTGTGCAACCTAGGATATTCAACCAATTAATCAATTGTCCATATCCAATTCCTCATTCCATGAACCATAATCCTTCATAACACAATCCTTATCATCTTAACAGGTTTTAAACATCAATTTGAGACTCATCACCATATTTTCTTGCACCCACCAGAACCGGTTTTGTATAGAACCGAACTGGTTCCTCTCGGTTTTGTGCATACCGTGCACTTCCAGTTCTAGACCTTCATCAAATCCTTCATCTACTTACTATCCTACCTCTTAACATGTCTATCTAAGGGTTTAAGAGGCTCACCGTGAGTTTGAAGTCGAATGGTCGCCGAAATCCCTTCAGAAGTCGCCGGATCCCTCAAGTCAGTTTTCCGGTAGATTCTGTTCCAAGTTCACAAGACCGATTCGGGGTCAAAACTTCTTCAAATCACTCTCAATTTTTTACCACAGATTCATATACATGCCTACTAGACCTCCATTAAATTTGACCTCAAAACTTCAACATTTCGGCCTCCAAAAGGGTCAGAAACCGGACTTACCTCAAATTGAGTTTGTTTTTGTCGGCTTTCGGGAGAACTGTTGGCCGGAGCTCCTCGGTGGTCCAAATGCCGTGCTTCCACTTCGAGGAGGTCGGCAAGACGGTTGGTATGGCCGGCTGGAGTCCAAGTGGTGGCCGGAAGCGGTCGTCGGAAGCTGCGAATAGAGAGACCAGAATTGGTCGCCGGCGAGCAGGAAGCAAGAAGAAGATGAAGATGGTTCTCGGTGGTTCTTGGGGTTGAAGTGGCCGAATGAAGAGAGAGAGAGAGTGAGAAGACTATATTCAAAGTCCTTTGGTCAAAGGTTGAATGGTAGTTGCATAAAGGTGGATATGACTTCTCTTTACACCATCCATTAACACTTGTCCCCTTATCATTCAAACTTTGATCCAATGGCTCTCCTCTCTTCTTGAATTCGGCAGCCTTGAGGGTGTGTAAGGACCACTTTGCCCTTCTTCAAATGCATGGGCAAAGTTCTAAGCTTGAGGGGCAAAAAGGTAATTTTACCCCGACGTTCAGAACGCCGTTTTTCTCGCTCCAATAATCTTTGACAGGGCGACGGCCAATCCGAATGACGTTGGAATTCTTAATTCTCCATTTGAAATTTTTTGAGGCTCGTTTCTTATGATTTACTCTATCAGACGTGGTTCCAACCTATCCCGAATCGACGGGTGGCTTTTGCAGACTTTACGCGTATCTACCATGTGATTCTCATCACATTTAGGGCTTGTCAATTCGTGGCGGCTCTGATTGTCATGTAATTGTGAGGATTTATCACTAGTCCCTTTGGCCTTGATCATCACTGTCCGATAAAGAAAAATTTTGCAAATCATACGTTGATTAAACGGCATCACCCGCGCTCCAATCATATGACACTCGCAAGGCATTCCTTAATCGTTCTTAGATCGGCCTTTTATGACTCTAAATATCCCCTCAACAATCCTTATGGTCAAAGCATCATTTCTTATCCGAATTCCCTAGGTCCAAGTACCATGTCTCGCGTTAGCCTTTCCCTTTTGATCAGTCTGCTCGAATTGATCAGATTCGAGCGAGATATGGCTGAAATACATCCCTAGATTCATTTCTCATTAATGAGTTTGAAATTGGCTAGAAATCAAAATGTCAAAAGTTATTTTGATAACCTTGCTACGGATGTAAAGATATTTACCATGCTTTAATAACATTAACCTTTTAAGCTGCCACTTTGGTCTGAGCTGGGGCAAAACAAGAAGAAGATCAAAAGTGTGGTTGCAGTTTCAGTTGATATATTGGTATCACCATGAAGTTGGAAAAAATACAGGGAAGTACATTGCTGTAGATGCTTAATTTTGGCGTGTGCCGCAGGTAGAGGTATGCATGGTCCAGGCCGGTCCGGTCCTGACATGGAACTAGGGACCGGACCAACAGTCCCAATCCCCATATTTTCGGGACCACGGATCGGACCAGGATTGGCGGTCCGGGTCGGTCCTGGTCCGAGCCGATCCCAGTCCAAGGCCAATAGAACCGCTAACTCTTAACTATTTATAAAAATCTAGCCTTTAGAAATTACAATACAATGTTAATTTACAATCTATAACCAACCTACGACGGTAAGACAACTACGTAAATGCTAGGGGCACCCAACGTGTGTTCGATCCAGTCTTGAAAGCTTCATGTGATCTTTTATGATCGTAATCGACGTCTGCATGTGGCTCACTGAACTCAGGTAGGCGATGGGACCGAACTCGGATTTTATTTTATTTTATTTTTATTTTTGGTTGTGGAAAAAAAATGGATTTATCAAATCTGCATAATGACTAGAGTTTATGTTCTCATGCACGTACGTGCTTATTCTTCGTGCATGTGACCATAAGGAATAGATCTTATCATCAATTATGACATGGTTCTATCCCAAAATAATACCAAAATCCAAATTGCTAAAAAATATGTACAATGAGACCATTAAACTCAAGAGACGTGAGATGAGATTCATGAGCTTTTTAAAATATTAAAAACAAGTTAACTCTAGATGTAAATTAATTTTAAAAAAATATTGGCGGTCCGGTCCCGTCCTAAATCACGGAACCGAGGACCGAACCGCCCAGTGACCGGTCCCATTTATTGGGACCGGGGACTGGACCGCCAACCTCAAGGACCGGACCAACCCGGCTGGTCCTGGGCCGGTCTAGGTCGGTCTGGTCCAGTTTGCACACCCCTAGCCGCAGGCCCGCAGTTGGCTCTTCTCCTCCTAATAATATGGAGTCAAGTGTTAGCATAGCATCTTTTAATTGAGCTTTTGTGTTGACGGCACTGGATATCAATAACTAAGGTCCATACTCTCTGTATACCTCTGCGTGTTGTTAAGTAGGTTTCAACAACCTTTGTGCAGGAATAGGAGGATAGTTTTCTCATGGGAAGTAGTTGGAAGGGGATCTAGTGATACCTTAGGGAGAGCAAAAAAAATTATCCATGTGGTGATCAAATGATTGTTTCTTTGTCATTTATTCGTTTATGCTACGAACAAAGTTGAGATTAGATGAGCCATCTGTCTTAGGCCAGTATCACCCTCTTATTTTTCTACCTCCACTCCTTCCAAAAGTATTCATGAGTGGACTGCTGAAGTTTTCTTTTAATTTTCCGTGATGGGTGATGTTGGTGGCAAGAGTTGTAGCTTCGTCAGGAAATCCTTCATGAGACTCGGTACTCGGTAGAATCTTAGCAACGTGGAATATTATCGCCGTACTTTTTGGTTTGTTATCCTTTTTTCCCTTTTAAAGTTGATAAGATCCATTCACTGGTTTTTCTTTTATGGCTTTCAAATTCATTGGGGTGTCTATTAATTGCAATAAAGCAGGAAATGAGGGAGTAGACCCGAAGCACCCTTCCACTGAACAGATGCTCGAAGAGCCAGAATCAGCTCTCCCCTTGGTGGCTGTTCCTACCCCTGAATATAACAGAGAAAATGGGGTAGCCTGGGCATCTTCACCTGATCGCTTTGAGTTGCCTCCAAAGCCATTCCACCCTTCTAACTGCTCAGAGTCACCATGTGTCTCCGAATCTGGCTCTGACATATTCAGCAAAAGGGAAGTGATCCATAAGCTGAGGCAGCAATTGAAGAGGAGAGATGACATGATTCTGGAAATGCAGGATCAGATAACCGAGTTGCAGAATTCACTCAATGCTCAGTTGGAACAATCTACTCATTTGCAGGCACAACTTGATGCTGCAAATAGGGACTTGTTCGATTCTGAGAGGGAGATTCAAAGGCTGAGGAAAGCTATTGCAGATCACTGCGTTGGACACGTTGGTGTGCAGGAGAAGAACTCGACAGCCCCAGTATGGCCACCAGAAGTGAGAAATGGCCATACAAATGGGCATGTCGATGGTGAAAACAATCTTGATTCTTTTGAGAAAGCGAGGGAAATGGATAAGATCGAGATGTTGAAGAAGGAAGTTGGAGAGTTGAAGGAGGTCATAGAAGGGAAAGAGTATCTGCTGCAGAGCTACAAGGAACAGAAGGGAGAGCTCTCTTTGAAGATTAGGGAGTTACAGCAGAGAATAGATTCTCAGCTCCCAAGTATTTTGTAGGCAATGTCGTCGCTTGTGCATATCGCTTTATTTTTCTTTTTCCATGCATCAGAATTTAAGGTTTCCAGGATTGCTAGAAGCGTCATTTTCTCCTCATTTCTTGTTTTCTTTTTCATCCTTGGGTGATGTTTTTATTTGTGTTTGCTCTTGTGCAGCTGCGTAGGAGGTAGAACATAGGTTGCTCTTTTTTATACCCTTTATTTGTCCGTTGTTTTTTATTTGGATCAGAAAGAGAGCTGACAGTCTGCTTTGCGCACATTTTAGATTCTACCTTTGTTGAAACGTCGCCTTAATTTTTATGGCATCGTTAGTATTACCAAAATGCTTGTGGCTACAATTACAAGCGATCCAATTTACTTGGCTGCCTGAGTTATAATGGTTGACTTTCCCGAGCAAAGCATTGGGCAGTGGTAAGTACATGCAGGATTGCGAAGATTTCTTGCATAAAAAGGCAAATTTGGATCAAATATATGTTGATTAAGCCAATCTCTTGGTTGTAGTCTCTATGCAGCTGGTTCATTCAATGTCCTCATATTACCGACATAAGTCGAAAGTGTCTCAAGTTGAAACAGGAGATTCGTTTTGATGTGCAGTCATCCTATTGTCGGTGGAAGAACAGGACAGAACAGAGTAAGTGCTGTTACGAGATATTCTTTTATGCAGAAAATGCCTGTATTGGGGCAGTTTGTTGATATCTTTAATGCAGGAAATGCCTGTATCGTGGGAATTTGTTGAGCCACGGCCGAGACGTCTTCTCTTAAGACGGTCTCGTGTATGGACCAAAGACACCTCAAATGATCTGAAATAGGAGAGAGTTGAGGAAGATGGATCCCGGCTAAGCTGGAGCCAGAAACCAAACTTGGCTGGGAGCAGGTTGTGCATACAAGATTCGGCAGTCTGGCCGTGCCGCCCTAACCTTGCTCCGGGCTGCCTTGGAGCATCCTCGGGATGACATATTTGACACCTTGTCAAGGGAAAGCAGGCACAAAAAACAAAACGATCGACCCAGAAAAGATAGGTGATCATGCAACTTGGCTTTTTGTAATCAAGGGCAACATGAGCTAGGTTCCGTAGGCCTCCCTCATGTGAAAAGCAAGCACTGATGCTATAATCATCACCTTATCTAATTCTTACTTGTGACTTGAAACCATGACGGGCCAATCCGAAGGGCGGAAAAGCAGGCACCGATGCTCAAATCCTCACCTAGTCACCGTGCCACCATGTCATCAGAACTTGTAGTGGACAAATGCTAGTTAGGATCTAAAAGAATCAGGAGAATTAATATAATAGTTATAAATCTATTGCAATTATGTTTTAATTTTTTTTTTTTTGTCAATTGAGTTTTAAATTTTTTGTATTTTTTTTATATCTTATTTGCTCACGTGAAACTCTTACTAGTGGCCGGTAGGAGCAGCTTCACCAAAGGCCAATGAGACCGCCCTAGCTGGCCCTCGCCTTTGGCCGATCGATGTATCTTGGCAACCAGCTGGAGAAGAAGAAAGGAAAGAAGAAAAAAGAGAGAAAAAAATACTTAAATAAAAAGAAAATAAAAATTCAAAAAAATTTAAAATATTATTAAAAATTATCCATTGGGGATTTTTGGCCAAATTTTGCTGCATAGGCTAAGTTGGCACAAATGCAAAATGTTTAGAACAATTGTAATAATTTTAGAAGTTTTTTGGTAATTTTTCCAAAATATTTTCATTGATATTAGCGGAGATAGACAAAGCAGCCTTGCCACCAAATTATCAGATCTTGCTGCAGGGATCTGCCGATTAAAATCCGAGAAGATTTTAGAAACTTCAGCAGGGATAGACAAAGCAGCAAGGAGGCGTTTCAAGGATAAGTGGGCTATTCTAATGCCAAATAAAATTTTATTTGAAAGATCGTACTCCAGACAGAAGTTAGAATCGAAGGCAGAAGATGAGGATCGGGAAAACTACCAATTTTTTTTAGCTTACTATACTTGTGCCATTTTAGTCCCAAAATTTTCAACTATATTAGTATTTTTTTTTGTCAAATAATCGTGCTAACTAAGTCCTAAACCTTTTGACAACAAGTCAATTTAGTCAATTCTGTCAATTTTGGTCAAAAATTGCTTACATGAATGCTAACGACCTCTTGTGGCACCGCAATGGATAAATATTTTTATTTTTGGAAAAAAATCGATTTCTTATTTTTTTGGTTTTTCTATTTTTTTTCTTTATTTTTCCTTTCTCCTCCAATTGTCAGGCCTAAGTGATAGCTGTCGATTGACCACAAGCAAGGACCAACCTCCCCGACTTCGAGTGAGGCACGAGATTTTTGGGACCGGTTGAGGCATGACCTCAATGGACTTAGGCAATCTCAACCTCGCCAACCTTGGAGGAGTTTGAGCCTCATCGGCCTTAGGTGAGGTCGACCTTACTAGGGTTTAGTGAGCTTGAGCCTGACCAACCTAGGGCAAGGTTGACAAGGTCAGCCTTTGTCGGCCCTCTCCTGTGGCTGGCCGTTGTCGAGGTTTGGCGATTGGCGAAAGGAGGAGGAAAATGAAAAGGAAAGAAAGAAAAGAAAGAAGAAAAATAAAAAAATATATATTATAAGATTGATTTCTTTTTAATTCGTTGTATAAAAAAATCATCAAAATAGCCCACATCAGCGTCAATTGTATCACATAAGATAACCGGTGTCTATGTCAGCAATTTCCGATCAAAATTGATTGAAATCAATAAATTGACAAATTATCAAAAGGTTTATGACTCAATTGACATAATTGAAATGATTAATACCAAATTGGCACAAGTATAATGGATTTATTACTTCTTGATACTGTCCAGACAAGAGCCAAAGGCTGCCTTTACTCTAGCGGTAGATATCCAGCCATGCTATCCAGGGTAATCCCAATTTAAGCAAGATCCTCCGAACACATTTTTAAACATAAGTTCACGAGTCTTTATGGGTGCCTTGACTCGGGCTTGTCCGGGACACATCCATGTCCGCTGGGTCAAGTACACGTCCATATCCGCAACCCCCCCCCCCCCCCCCCCACCCCCCCCCCCCCCCCCCCCCCCCCAAAAAAAAAAAAAAGTACGCATCCATAATTAACATAAGAGAATTTTAGACTGTTCATATTTTCTTATTTTTTTTTAATTTCTAGACAGTGACATCTCGAGCACTTGTAACTTATGCTCCTGCTAAGTAATATTTCTAAAGCTCTTTACAAGGACTAATTACTCAAACCCTCCTATCCTAATAGCTCGTTGACATACATTGCTTGTATAGTTGATTAATACAACAAAATAGAAAATTTTCTTGTGACCTGACCTATACACGTCCTTGCTTTCTTATGAACGATTTTGCAAACTGTGCGTGCTTAGCATCGGGGTTGCACGCTTGAGTCGACCGGTGTACTACTTGTAACTGAGGATGGTATACATTGCACAGTCCTTTGACAAAGTTGAGACAAATATCGTGTGGGAGAAAAATATTTCAAGCAGCTTTTTTCTTGTGCTTTCTTATGTTCCGCATCATTTCAAAAGCTCCCTTTTATTCATTTTATTAATGTATTATCTATACTAGCTTGGTAATAAGAAAAGAAAAATGGGTCGAATCTAAGTGTAAAATTGGATTAAGCTCCCTTGCACGCAAAGCCCAACACCGGACTCCTTCCTGCCAAATTTTTGCTTTCAATTCGGACTGGTCAAACTGACTGTCGTGACATTTAATTTGCCTGCTTGCCTATAAATTGCGATTATCCTCTTCATTGAAGTATGGACACGAAATTTGTCCACAAAATACTTCCTCCTTATTCTCTTTTCTGCTGGTTTGGGTACGATCTTGTTATTTCTATTTCGCCTAGACAACGAAGAGCACACTTTGTTGAGGGTCCGTTGAATCCTCGAGATCCATGACGCCTTATTTTCAGCAATATGAAAGGTGAAAATTATCTTCGAGGACAGTGCTTTGACGTCTTAAACGTTCGTACAAAATTTGCTGATTCTTGGATTTTACAGCAGAACAAGTTTAAATATAGCTCTGCAAAATATGGTCAAGAGATTCTTGGATGATAGTGAAATCGTCTTACCTGGTAGCTCAAAGTTTATAATTGAGGCGTAATTTTGGAGAAATCCTTAATCAGGTTTGTGTAATTGTATGACCACTGAATAGAACTCTAAATTTTCGTTTGGCCAGTAACTTTATAGTGCACTTGGGTAAGTATTTGACTTCCTTCGGCATCTAATGTGGTAGATGTCTGATCGACTTAGATTTATCTTACATTGAGCCGTGATTAGTCTGCTTTTAAGAATTCAAACATTTAACTCTAGTAGATTAACCTAGGATTTCAAAAGACCCTAAGAATCGAGACCTTACAGAGTTTTGAGATACCTGAGTTTGGAAAATCCGAGGAACATGTTCCGACATCCTAGATACTTTCCATTTCTCTGAGCTCAGAAGGAAGTTCGGAGCCAACCAAGCAGCAAGTGCAGTTTTTACTCTGGATGCTACACTAGCAGTTCTCAATGCTTTAACTGATGGGTGCTTGGAAAAATTGAGGAATCGTGCTGCAACTCAAGTGTTGGTATAATGGAGAAAGGAGAACGAAGAATGAAGCTGAGTGTTGTTTAGAGCCAAGGGGGTTATCGCTGAATCAGTGGACGAATGAAGTGGGCATAGTTGCAGTGGTTTTTTGGTGGCAGTGAAGAGTGCATGCATGACGGTGAAGGAGTGTTTGACCAGTTCATGGTTGGTGGTGGTTTGGAGGTAAAAAGAGTAATTGTAACTGGTGTGGAGAGCGAGAGAGTTGTTGTGGCGCTGAAAATGGGGAAAGATAACGAAGGATGAAGGAGAATGCCTGAGGTGGGTTTAGGCCGTGCAAGCAAAAACAGAGAGCATTTAACGGTGAAAACGAGTGTTAGAGTTAGGGTTAGGGTTTCATACATGCAAGAGTTTTCTCCTTATAGTAACATCCCAATTGAGGTTTTCTATCTAGATTTTAGCTGCTCTGACTTGACCTTGCTCTCTCCCTGTATGGGAGCTTTTCTGTCCCTTACATGGGAGTTGCGTCTTCTCGATTTCAATTTGAGAACATTCATCTTATCTCATCCATTTGCGCCTCCAGTCCTCCATCATTTCCCCCACCCCATATAACTTGTCCTGTGCGTTTTCCTCCTCCATTTGATGAATCACCAAGAACGTTCCTCCGCTATTGTGCCTGTAGTCACTCACTCCATCATCTTATACTTCACCTCCGTCCCAATAAAAATCTTGCGGCTATCTTGTCATGGTTCCTTCTCCTCATCAAGTAGGAAGTCCCAACCTATGCACTCCACCTATTCAATAAAATGCATATTAGAGAGAGGCTATGATTCCTTCATGCAGTTTTCTGAGCCTTAAGGATCTTTTTACTTGCTGTTAGGGTGTCATTTGGATCGAACAATGTTTTTATGGCAAGAGATTTGTTGGTTTAGATAAAAATGGGTTTGGTGGCTAACCCTAATAAATCACAGTGCTATGAAATGATCAGATTTCAGTGCATATTAAGGAAGCAACTCAAGAGTTCATAAATATGATTTGCATGCAGGCAAATTGCACAAATAGAGCGAGAATCACTCTAATTCATCCTCCGAATGTATATCAAGGGAGGTTGCAACTATGGAATTTCTTGAGGAAAGTTTATTTGACTCCCTTCCCTGGTTATGCCTAGGGGACCTCGATTAAGTATTATACGAGCGGGAAAAAGTGGGAAAGAGAATGATTGAATGTTATCGCATCAATGCCTTTCAAGAATGCTTGAATGAATGCTCTTTGATGGAAATTGATTGTAAGGCCGCACTTACACTTGGGGCAAACAATAGGGAAGGAGAAAACTTTGTTAAAGAGAAACTAGACAGGGTCTTATGCAACCTACAATGGAGACTATTAATGTTGGCTGGGTCCGCCTCTTGTGGGGCCCAGCCGGTTGGTTTTTTTTTTTAAAGGAAAAAAAACAAAAAAAAAAGGTCAAAGAAAACAAAAATAAAAGGGGCTGCTTTATTTTTTCGTTGTTTTTTTTCATGCCTATACCCTAGGCAAAAAAGGGAGAGCACCGAGAGCGTGCAACATAGAGGAAAAGAAAAAGGGGAGCGGCTTCCAGTGAGATTTGGACGGACAAATGTTATCAGAATCGGCCCAAATTTTAATATGTTCTTCGTGACACCGAGGTCTACGAGTTGATCAGTTTCATTTATTGGGATTCGTCTTTGAATTCTCCTATTGTGGTTAGGATTTTTTTGTCCTTTTTTAAATATTCCAACTTTTTGGTGAGGAAGTGCTATTAGAATATTGGTGTTGAGCCTCTAATGTGTGACTTTAGAAAAATACTTTGTGTATTATGCTATTTTTGGTGATTAGTGGAAATTTTTTTGGGTTGTCCGTAGTTTTTTTTTTTCGATTCGGGTTTTCCACGTAAATCTTGGTGTATTGTCTCTTTATAATTTCGTTATTATATTTGCTTGTTGCGAGGTTACTTTTTGCTGGATATAGTTGTTAATTGATCCTGCATTGAATTGGAGTATTGTCAGGAGCTAGTGCTTGATCCTGGATTGGCTTAGTTTGTGCCGAGGTGCTGCTTATTTTTCCCCAACAAAGTGGTATCATAGCTAGGTTGAGATTCTAGTTTTATATGGAGGATACGAGTGGTACTATATTTAAGTTAAATGCCTCAAATTACTCTATATGGAAGCCTCGGATGGAAGACATGTTATATTGCAAAGATTTGTTTGATCCGGTCGAAGGTGATGAAGCTAAAGGAGATAAGTAAGATAAAGAGTGAAAGCGAATAAATCGGAAGACAGTTGGGTTTATCCGACAATGGATTGATAATAGTGTGTTTCATTATGTTGCTCAAGAAACAAAGGTGGATACTTTGTTGAAGCAATTTCAAGATCTATATGAGAGGAGAACTCTACAAAATAAGGTTTTTCTAGCTAAACGACTTGTGAATTTGAGATATAAGAAGGGAAGTAGCATGTCGGAGCATTTGAGTGAATTTCAAAATGTTGTAAATCAATTGATAAATATTGAGATTGACCTTGGCGATGAATTGCAATCATGTTTATTTTTCAGTAAGGGTGCCCTCAAACTTTGAGAAACAATATGGCCTGAGAATTAAGATTTCCGGAGATAACCCACACAGAAAAATAACTTGGAGTACCATCTGATTGGGGTGAGTAAAAAATCGCAGATGTTTTCCTGGATATTGAGCAGAGTAAATAGGAAATCGAAGGGTGGAAGGAACAGCTAATCTCGAAGGTCGAAAAGGAAATCTTGCTGAAAACTGTGGTTCAAGCATTACCGCGATATGCCATGTCAATTATTTGCAAAGCCATTGAGAGAAAATAGAAAATTTATGTTGGAAAAACAGTGACTCAAAAGCTGGTTTACATTGAAAAAAGTGGGATATTTTGAAAACCCAAAAAGACGAGGGAGGATTAGGCTTTAGAGCTATGTTAGGGAAGCTGGCTTGGCGGCTGATCAGAAATCCAGAAGCTTTATGGCGTAAAATTTTTAAAGGACTTCATTTTCACAGAAGGGTATTCTGACATGCTGAAAAAGGAGCACGGCGGTCGTGGGGATGACAAAGTCTCCTTATGGGAGGCAATCTCTAAATCAACTACATGGTCTATTGAAAATGGAGAAAATATGATAAATCGCTGAAAAGTGGCCTCATTTGAGGTCCTGCTAATGTGAATGATCCAAAGAAATTAATTGAGCTCATAAATCCAGGAGAAAATCAATGGGATGTGCAGAAACTAGACGTGCTTTTTGATGATTAGACTAAGAGGGAGATTCTCTCCATTCCTATCAAACCAAATGAAGCAATCGATGATATTGTATGGACAGACACGTAGTCTGGCTGCTACACCGTAAAAAATGCTTATAACCTACTCATTCCCACAAGGGAAAATCCGTGCAAAGGGAAAATAGTACCTGACCCGTCTGTGGGCTCTGTCGACAGGAAGTGGAAGCAGTTGAACATACGCTTCTCCTCTGTCCTTGGACCAAGAAAGTGTGGTCAGCTCTTGATCTACAACTTCAAAATAGGACCGTTGGATATTTCATATAATTGCTAATTAAGATCTATAATTAAAATAACATTAAATAGATCCACATACCCATATCGCGAAGTGCGGGTTGCAACCTTACGTCAATCAAACCGTCATATATGTTGATTGTACTTGATCATCAAGTCCTAAGATCAAACTTGAATCATTGATCGGAGAAGTATATCACGTAAAACGAACATACCTCGATAGGCACAAATTAAGAAACTCCATTGCAGATGATAAACGATTTCGATCTGCCGATCGATTGTCCGTTGAGAGAGAATATCCATGGAGTGTTTAGAGAGAGTTTTTCTATTTATTGTGGTGTTAGCACCAACGTACGTTCTTAGGAGAGAAGATGCTATCTTCTCTCTCTTACTCTCTCGATTAGAATAGGAAACAAATCCTATTAATTGCCAATTATCGTAATTATGGAAATCGGCCAATTTAGCCCTTATTTGGGCATCAATTTTCAACATCTCACACTCGCCCACAAAGGGCTAAATGTCTCTCTTTCTCTTCTCACTGCGAAGTTCATATGGACAAATAATCCGTGCGACCAGCATACTATGAGACCTCATTGCTATACATCTGTTAGGAGTATATAGCAGCTCAAAATGGACACAGAACCTCAAAGTAGATCCAATATGTAGTACCTTAGATCAATCAGTCACATTTTCATCATATCTCTTTTGATCTCTTTGAGCGCTCAACTACAATACATTGTATTCACAATCATGATTAAACTCAAATAATCATAATTGATCGACCTGTGAATACAAAGATTAAATATGACATCCAAAATAAAATTGACCTTCCTATTCCCTTAAACCTCTCAATCTCAGTCCAACTTGCTTTTTTAGAGATGTCCCATTAGATCGAATCAATCTCATGACTATTGACAACACTCTATGATAGCCAACACTGAATAGAAATTTCAAGAATAGGCTAGAGTTATGAGGGCACTTTAATTGAGGAACTTATATCCTCAAGAGTCTCACACGGCTATAGAATTGAAATCAATTTTCTTGCCAACTCTTTTTGGTCATCCCATGCATACGTAATATGAAGTACGTATTACGGTATTTTCTCCTTTTTCATGTAGCGAATGTCTTCCCACTTAATACCGTACAAATGATAGCTTAGACATACTCAACGTCTAGCTTGAGTTCACAAATCTACTCTCTTTAAAAGAATCTTTCAAAACTCACATCTAGCAATAAAGATAGATAAAGTGAAATATGTGGATTATTTCACTTTCGAACATAACTTATTATGGCCTCATCTTAACACTTTTGTTAAGGCGACATCAAAAATTTCAAACTTGAGCTCTCAATTATCACATAGATAATAAGTTTGAAATCATCTCATCTCCATTCGTCACACAACAAATAGAGGTGATAACCCGTGTGAGTGAGCTAATATCTAATCTTTCCGACATACTTTTTCAGTATAATGCACTAAGCATTAATATGCATAAATGTCATACAAACTCATAAGCATCAATAATGATAACAAATATCATTAACTGTGAACTTTGAGAAATATAAATATTTAGTACTCCCACTTTTATGCTCTTCCAGAGATTTCAATATGCGGAATTAATCCCTTAAGGAAAAATATCTCCAGGGACTTACTTCACAGAAGAGCTGATATCATTCTTTGCGTAGATATGTACTGTATGTTCACATCTTTTCGTATAAACATGTCTTTCAAAAAATTATATTCTATGACTATATGTTTGGTTTTGTTTCTTGGTGTAAGTTATTATTGCTTGGCTATCACAATTAACTAATAATTAAACCTGTAGCATCCTTAGCAACACCTCACTGAACCAAATATCTCTTGAGCCACACATTCTCTTGTATTGCTGTTGATAACACCATAAAATCAATTTTCATCGTGGACAAGGCTATACACGTTTGCCTCTTGTTACTCCAAGATATTGCGCCACTGCACAATAAGAATACAAGTGCAGAGGTAGATTTTCTCTCATCTAAACCTCTTCCTCAATCAATATCAGTATAGCTTTCAAGGCATAGATCTCTACCTTGATAACTCAGCAAAAAATTGACGGTACTTTTCAAATACTTGCGAATTCTCTTAATGACAATTTAATATGCTTGACCTAGATTGAATTGGTACACCAACCATTCCAACCACATAACAAATATTAGGTTTTGTACACACTATAGTGTACTTCAAGCATTCAAACACTAACATATGGAACACTTTCCAATTTGCATTTGCTTAAGGAGTCTCAAGACACATTTTATGGCTCAGACCTTCACCTCATATAATAGGAATATCTTTGGATTTATAGTCTTGCATACAAAATCATTCAAGTACTTTATCCATATAAGTCTCTTGTGAAAGAAACCACAATCTCTTTAAACAATTTTTTGAAATCTTAATTCCAAGAATATACGCAACTTTACCCATATCTTTTTATTTCAGAATTGGAATATAACCAATTCTTGACTGTATTAATAAACTCCATATTGTTCTAAGCAATCAGTATATCATGAACATATAATGATAAGACCACATATTTTATTTTTATTGTTTTTGGTAAGGTACGTATAATGATAAGACCACATATTAATCTTAGGATCTTTTGATATATACGTAATGATTTTCTTCAATCATTACAAAATCATATGCCACTAAGATATTACGAAAAAGTATATATCATGATCTCAAAGACTGCTTAAGGCCATATATCGATCTCAAAAGTCAACATACTTTTTGTTCTTGGTCATTTATATTTACTATTATTATTATTCTCCATTGAGAAAAGTAGTCATTACATCCATCTGATGTAATTCAAGATCCTTATTAATTACTATTGTCAGAATAAGATGAATTGAAATAAATCTCACTATAAGAGAACGGTTTAAGTACACCTGAAGTGCCATAAGTTGTGTACGGCGATCAGTTTAGTGCCAAAACTTTCAAATCGATCAGTTTAGTGCCAAAACTTTCAAATCGATCAGTTTAGTGCTAAGTTTTTGCCACTTCGATCACTTCAGTGTTAAGTGCTTGCGTGGCCGCCGGAACGTGTATGTGGCGCCAACGTGGACTATTTACATTCAAACGGAGGCCGACGTGACTCGTCGAAAGCTGACTCAGCGTTGTGAAGAGGAAGACGACATCATTTTAAATGAAATCTCGCCTCATAAATCCTAATTCCCAAAATTGAAACACGAGCGCATAAAGTAAACGAGCGGCTGAATGAATCTTCTTTCAACGTTTTGATTTTGCCCCAAAATTAAAAGCCCTAGGTCGAAATGGAGGGAAGGAGCTTCAGTAGCAGTTCAAATTCGATTCGGCCAACTGAAGGTAATGGTGAAATTTTATGTTTTTGTGGGTTACCGAGTCCAACAAAAACATCTTGGACTCATTTGAATCTTGGGAGAAGATTTCATGGATACGGCGGATATATGGAGGGGTCGAAGTGCAAATATTTCAAATGGGTTAATTAGAAATTCTCGAGTCGAGCCACAGCGTGATATTGGTGCTTCTTGAAAGACGGCGTGAACCTCTGCATACATTCATGAACGAATTGGATGATGTCGATTCAAAGGAAGCTGAGATGAAGGCTGTAACATCTCTGGCGAATCAATTGAAGAAGGAAGTGTCAACGATGCAAAGACAAAGGACGCGTGATCGAGGCATAATTATCGTTTTGTTATGTTGTGTAATCTATGTAATGTGTAAATGTAATGTGTGTGATCAGAGGAACCTTCTCAGTCTTTGGTAGGTGAAGTTGGGTTCGATATGTATCTGTATTGTATAATGTAGTAATGGATGATATTTCTTTGGATGAAGGAGCTTGCATAAGTATTTTGTTTGAAATGAATGGTTAAAGCAATGTATGCTCGATTTTGATCAGTTTTTTGAGTTAACTATGTATTGTCAATATGATTTTGCTTTAGTTTTGGTCAATTTTTTGGAGTAACTATGTATGTGGTCAGTGTATGCTTAGTTTTAGTTGAAACTTTGCTACAAAATATGTAGTTTGATGTAGTTGTTTCGTCCCTCCCTTTGCTGATGCTGCTGCAGCTACTGCATATGAGGGGCTTATGTTTTTTTTTTCAGCATTTTTTGTTTGGAGCTGCTTAAAGATTGCAAACATGTTGTTGCAATGAGCATTGGATCTGTTTAAAGATTGCAAACATGTTGCAATGAGCATTGGAGCTATTTTTACATGTTTGCTAGCTAATTTTATAATTTTCTTGCAAATGGATATCGGTTATAATATAAGTGTCATAAATTGTACATTCTAATCACTCAAGCACCAGTCGAACTTAAAAAGTGTTCACTTAAGTGCCAAGTTTCTCTGAAAATTATCACTTAAGTGTCAACTTATTCTGAAAGTGATCACTTAAGTGCATCATCGAAATTTTCAATAACTAATTCATGCAAGCTGTATCATCACACTGCACCAGCAAGTTGCTGGTGCAGATTGTGCACCAGAGTGCACCAGCAACTTAATGGTACACAAAAGTGAGCTTGCACCAGCAACTTGCTCGTGCATTACCATTGCACGAGTAGGTTTTAATGCATTCAAAACCCGCGAGCTAACAATTAATATAAGCTAATCAATCAACGACCACCTATAAACAACCGCCAGTCAACAACCACCAAATATAAACCAACCGCCAACAGCATTCACAAACAGCCAACACAATAAGCAGTGGAATCACAACATAAAATACATAATTTAATAACAAGAAGCTCCAATTGAGCTAACCGTTTACATTAACAAAAAGTAGGAGTACGGGTTTCCAACAGAAGATAACAACACTAAACCGGTATGAGTGTCCAACAACAGATAACAACACTAAATTAAAGGTGCACGTTTGTCCTACATTCATATCAGTCAATTCTACCAACCCCCCAGCTCCCTTCGATGGCTTTTTGACTTGGTTCATGATCCGAACACTCTTTCTAACATATGGAGGTTTTGGTTCCTCAAGTGGCGTATCAGACACTGGTTGACATGGAACTCTTGCTGGCTTCTTTCTTGGTGGCTGCATTAGGGCTCTCGCTGTTGTCCTCGTCTTTTGCAATCTCTTCTTTGGTAGAGCCATTGACTCTTGGGTTTGATTTCCTTCGGAAATAAGCATTTTCGAGCTTCTCCCGGGCTACAATACAATTACAAAAGGAATGATTTAGGATTTTTTACATTACTATCCTTAAATGGACAAGTCATACGAAACATACATGCAAAATAGTCATTATGGTGCGGTCGTCTGTGAATAGGCTATAACTATATTCCTTCAATCTCTTTTCAAGAGCCCCTCTTGTTCGCTGGGGAAGTGGTGGCCGTACATCAACTTCTTTTGGCTCCGGAGGTGGTGGTGGTGGTGGCTGGACTGTTGTAGGTCTTCTTCTCACCTGAAGTGTGTTTACAAGGTTACACTAGGGGCCATAAACTAACAAAAACAAAGAATGTACATCTTACTGGATATTTCCTCCTCGTTTGCTCAACGGTAGATTCAATGTGCGCTGATAGAGGTGGCTGGGCTGTTCTTTTAGTTATTGACACTTGAATTGGTTGTCCAACTTGTTCTTCTGTTGGCCCTTGAGGTAGCTGCACATCATTCCTTGGTGCAGTAACTTGGGTTGACACTTGAGGTAGTGACGGTTGGGCAGTTTCGTTAACTCTCGTCCTTCTTCTTCTCACTTGAAAGGTACAAATGAGGTTAGACTATTGCAAACCTTATAGGAAGACAAAGAAAGCAAACAATGTATCATCTTACCATATATTTTCTTGTTGGTTGGTGAACGGTCGACGCATTTTGCTCTCTTCTAGTAGCTCTTGAGGAAGCTGCACAGTGTGGTCTTCTACTGGTTCTTTTGTCGGATTTGTAGTAATCACTTGCCCTCCAAGTTGCTTTCTCACTTGAAAGCCTTTTTTATTATGCCCTAACTTATGGTAGTATGAGCACATTATCTTTGCACCAACCTTGCTCATCCTTTGTTTTGAAATCTCTTCCTCTTGCAGCCTTCGTTTTCGCTTTGGCCTTCCTACTTTCATCTTTAATGGTAAAGGTACTGGGGCATCACAATTGATTGGCTCCCAATATTTGCTACTTCTAATAAGTTGCATCATGAGCAAGATACGACCTTTTGCTGTAGCAATCAGCTAGGTAATGTTTTGGGTTCTCTTCTTGGTTCTGGATGGTAGAAATGGCATGTTCGCAGGGAATTCCAGTTAGTTGCTATGCCCGACATGAACACTTCCTCCTCTGAAGGTGAACAACATATGTGTCTTCATGCTTCTTGATCTCAAACTCATGATCATCATTCCAAATTGAATGACAGAACTTACAAGCAGCCAGATTGGCATATAATGTCTTTGCAATGGTCCCTTCATCAGGCAATGGCCTCTCCACAACCTCAGTATAGACCCTACTTAGGTGGTTTTAAAGCCTACATTCATAGGCATAATCCCACACCTAGGCATATTCTCGCTTGTACTGACCCAATAATTCTGTCATAACTTTATATTTGGCTCTCTTACATTGATTCTCTGACACATTGATCCCTACTTGCTCTCCACCAGCTGCTTCAAGTGAGGACTCTTAATCTCCGGCATCACCTTGATCGGGTTAAAGAACCGCTTCGACAACCACGTACTTGTTATCCTTTTGTTGTAAAAAATAATTGAACATGTATGTTTCTCCTAGAATGATCTAATTTGGAATGACCCGCTCCTCTTGCTTAGTGCTGCGTAGATCTTCCATCCACAATTACGTTGTGGACACCTAGCTCTCACATACTCCTTTGTAATTTGAAGAAATTCTAAAGTCCTCTACTCAACAATGGAGCTCTTCAGGATGGCATCTTTAAACTGTTTGGAATCCTCAAATTTCATACAAAGGCTCAAAACAGGATTAGCTACAGATGGATCATAGGAAGGGTACTTACTTTTCCTTCTACGCAAGGTTACAACTTGTCCTTCTTGTTCAGACTCATCACCAAAAGTACCAATCCAGTCGTTATTGTCAATATCTTCATCGTTAGCAGTAGCTATAGCAGGACTAGTAGTTGTAGCAGGTGTACGTTCTTCTCCAGTTGCTACTTCACCTCTCTAATTCTCCCCACCCTAGTCCTAGCGGATTTTCCTTGACCTTAGTAGCTCCTTATCGTCGTCGTCGTTGTCGTTTGCTACGAAGCTAACATTCTCCACAACTTCATCGTCATCGTCATCATCACTGGATTCTGCAATTTCCCATTCTAATCCAGTAATTGTCTCATCATATGTATTGCTTACTCCTCCATCCTCTTTGTCCTCCCTTCCCTACTCCCCCTCCCCAAGATCCTGCCTAATAACCCAATCCTCCCTGTCTGCCCATTCCTCATGCCCTTCTACAATAGTTTCACCTCCATGAGAAGTGGAATCAATGCCTAATTCTCTTGTTTCAGTTCTGTCTTCATCTCGAGCATCATCATCATCATCATCTCTATCACTGTCTACATAAACTTTCGCTTCGTTGCCATGGAGATAGTGACTAATCAGATCTTGAAACTCATTATCATCCCACAACTCTCTCAGCCCATCCCTCAAATCCTTCCTAGGAAGACAATAAAGTAACTTACCTACTTTATGGTTATATAAGTGCACTATATCCCTCACGAAAGAAACATACGACAACATTCTGACATCCATGAAAATTGTTCCTTCATTTCCACCTTCGTATTCCCACTCGTCGATGTCAATGACAAAATTTCCTCCATAACAAATAATGACAGCAACAAGATTCTTGTCCATGCCTACACGAAAAGAAACAAAAATCAGTAAATGTATCGACTTTTGGGACGACAATCAACAACAAATGCACATGGAGGTCCCCATAGGCCTACAATTTGATTATAGACTCATTATTTGTCGTGTGGTATCAACATAGGAACATGACAACCAATACACAATATTTTAGATTTCGCAGTTTCAGATCCCCACAACAAACAAAAAGTAATTTTACACTGTAAAGGCCTTAGAGATCTGATTAAACAACTGAACCTTTTGGAAGCAAAAAATTCATTTTCGAAATGGACAAAAGGGCCCTTGGGAGTCACTATTTTCCTTTTATCAATAAATCAACCACAGAGGCTGTGATTAAAGCAGTATACGTTCTCTACACATCAATTTCGAGCCTTCATTTTACCATATTCGCCCCTAATTTTGCCCCTAACCTTAATTTTCTTGTCGAAGCCCTCATTTCACCCTAATTTGGCCCTAATTTTGGCTCGGGTCTCACTTTGAGAGAGGGACGGAGGACGCGGACGCATACCTCACAACAACGAGCAGGAAACGGCGACAATGACGGTTGACCTTCGAATGGCGATCGACCAGCTCTGACTTGGCGAGCGTGACTTCGATTTACGCATACGAGTCCCTCTCACTCTACGAGCGACGACAACTTTGAAGAAGATAACAAGAGCGACGTTGTTTATCTGTACAATACATCAACGACGTCATTTTTACACTCTCTCCCTTTACTTAAACCATGTCGGATTCCACCGTGGCAATCGCTTAAAAAAAATTGCCATGTCAGATAATAAAATTCAATTACAAAATTCACGTAATTCATTTTGCCGGACTTTGGCCGGATTTTGACCGAAATGGCACTGAAGTGCCCGATTTTCTCCTAAGTTAGCACTTAAGTGATTAAATTTACAAAAATTTAGCACTAAACTGATCAATTTGAAAGTTTTGGCACTAAATTGATCGCCATACATAACTTATGGCACTCTAGGTGTACGTAAGCCATAAGAGAACAAATCTCCTCATAATCAATTTTTCTAAATGATTGTACCATTTTACCACAATGGGAGCCTTATATATTTCAATCGAGCCATTAGCTATAAGCTTTAATTTGATAACACACTTGCTCCCAATGGCTTTATGTCTATTCGGAAGATCAATTAGTTTTCAAACTTGGTTTGATCTCATTGACTCCATCTCTTTTTCCATTGCTTATATCCATTTTTCCTTATCAAGGCAATTCAGAGCCTCATTTACAATCCTTGGCTCATCCTCTTCTCGTGGAGCGACCATAAAAGCTTTGTCTTCAATGTTGATAATTGGATTGTATACTTAGTACATCAAACTCCGTTACGCTCCCACTTAGCGACTTGTTCACCACAGTGAAGATCGTACACTTAGTACACCATTCTTCATTACGCTCTCACTTGGTCAGACAACGACGGCATCTCCTTCATATCAAGTGACTGCAATTGAGACTAGTTCGAAATAAATTCCCCACTTCTCACATTGCTCCCACTTGGATTAGATGCCCCAGTAGAGTCGCCATCACTATCCAAGATTTCAAATGGAGGATAGTCTCCGCCAATCTCGCCCTTTTTTCAGAATCCATATACTAAGAATGTGACATTTCATGATTCATATTCAGTTACATTTCCCACTTTCTTGCTTACCTATAACGCATTCCCTTTCAAGTGCTCTTAGTATCCCATCAAGATACTCTTTTATGCCTCTAGGGCTTAATATCCCTTACCAATGGGAGAAATCGTGTGTATATGAAGCACATCAAGGTCTTAGAAAACTCAAATCTCATTTTCGACCTATCCACAACTTATATGGAGTGAAAGTCACTGATTTAGAAGGCACACAATTAAATATCTAGACAATAATCGACAAAACTTCACCCAAAAAGGTGATAGGCAAATTAGCATGTACCATCATAGACCTAGCCATTCTCACTAGGATCTGCTTCTTCTCTCTGCAACTCCATTCTGTTGAGAAATCGATGGAACGGTCAGCTGTCTTTCTATTCCTTTTTCATCACATAAACATCTGAACTGATCAAATAGATTTTCTCGACCTCAATTATTTTTTTAATATATATATAACTCAAAAATAATATTTCTCTAAAGCAACTTAAGCCTTAAATTTATGAGAAATCAAAAACATATCCGAATCGAATATAATCATATATAAATGTGATGAATTAAACAGCCCATGCCTTATTCTCACATATGTTGAATCACATGTCTCAATGGATCAACTGTAAAGGAAATTTAGCTCTTGTTCATTTTCCAAATGGTTTGTTCATTGTGACATTCTGATTTTCAGTCAATTTCAGGCTCAGTAATGAGGAGTGTGTATCTAGAGATGTATTTCAGTAGTATTCCGCTCGAACCTGATCAATTCGAGTAGACTGACCAAAGGGGAAAGGCTAACGCGAGACGAGGTACGTGGACCTGGGGAACTCAGATAGGAAATGACGCTTTGGCCATAAGAATTGTCGAGGGAACTAGTGATAGACCCTCACAATTACATGACAACCAAAGCCGCCACGAATTGACGAGCCCTAAACGTGATATGAATCACGGGGTCGATACACATAATGTCTGCAAAAGCTGCCCGTCGATTTGGGATAAATTGAAACCATGTCTGATAGAGAAAACTACCAAAAACGAGCCTTGAAATATTGAAAATGGAAAATCAAGAATTTCAACGTTATTTGGATTGGCCGTCGCCCTATCGAAGATTTTCGGAATGAGAAAAACGACGTTCTGAACATCGGGAGTAAAATGATCGTTTTGCCCCTCCAACTTAGGACTTTGCTCAAGCAATTGAAGAAGGGCAATTTGGACATTTAGCCCTCCTCTTAGCTGCCGAAAATGAGAATAAATAGTGTCCATTGGATCACCCTGAAAAAGTCAATGGACAAGTGTCAAGAGATGGGGCAAGTGTGGTCATTTCACACCTTTTGGCCAACTACCATTCAAGCTTTGACCAAAGGACTTTGAAGCACTCTTTCTCTCTCTCTCCCACTGCAATTTTCGGCCAAACCACCATTGAGAGAGAGAACCAAACGCAGCTTCTTCTTCCCTTTCATTTCTGTTCATCGGCGACCAGCTTCTGGTTTCTTTGTTCGGCAGTCCTGATCACCATCTCCGGCCATTCTCTGATCGCCAGCCGGCCACACCAACAAAGATCTATGTTTTGCCGACCTCATCGAAGTGGAATCGGGTCATTTGGAGCATCGAGGAGTCCGAAGCAAGGATTCTCCCGAAAATTGATGAAAACTGACTCAATCTAAGGTAGGTCCAATTTCTGACCTGTTTAGTAGCCAAAATCTTGGAGTTTTGAGTTCAAATTTCATGGAGACTTAGTAGATTTATATATGAATTTGTGGTAAAAATCTGAGATGGATTTGATTAAGTTTTGACCACGGACCGGCCTTGTGAATGTTTCTCAGAAAACTGCCAGATTCTGTGTTGGAGGAACCGGCGACGCTCGGCGAGTTTCCGGCGACCAACCGACCTAAAACTCACGGTGAGCCTCTTGGACCATTAGATGAACATGTTAAGAGGCTAGATGATGATTGGATGTTGGATTTGGAGTTGAATTTAGGGCTAGTTGTACTCGGATTGCACAGAACCGAGAAGAACCAGTTCGATTCTGTGCAAAATTGAATCTGTGGGGCTGATAATGGTTGGATTATAAGTCTCAAATTGATGATTGAGGCATGTTATGATGATGAGGAATATGCTATGGAGACTTGGGGTTCATGGATAGTTTAATTGGATTGGAAATTGACGTAATTGGTTGGATTTTGTTAGGTTGCGCATTGAGTTCGGTATTGGACATTGAAGGCCGAAAATTTGAAGGCTCAAGAGGAGTAAATTGTGATGTTGAAATCAAGGTAAGGGAATTCCTAACTTTATAATAGGAAGATTGGACTCCATTGGGTGAGTCATGGATTAAATTGGTTGAATTAAGGTGATTTGTCTAAGGAGATAGTCTTGTTATGTCCTAAGACGTTATAGGATGATCTTATGTGATATTGGATGTGCCTGAATTGTTTGCCATGTTTGGATTGCATTTGATTTGTTTAGCATGCCATGAATCTTGAGTTGTGCTTGAATTGCACATGTCGTCATGTATGAAGAGCTGTTTAGAAATCATGGCACAAGTGTGGCATGGCGAGGCCCTAAGGCGTATGAGACGCGGGGCAGTAGATGTATACCCTGATGCGATGTGATCGCGGGGTGAAACTGACGTGATATGACACCCTGATGCGATGTGATCGCGGGGTTAAGTTAGCCACGGTCTTGATGCGATCTAATCGCTGGACGAAGAAGCCCTGAAGCGTATGAGACGCGGGGTAGGAGATGTATACCCTGATGCGACGAGTTCGCGGGGTGTATTGAAATTGAGTGGCACCCTGATTCGACAAGATCGCGGGGTTGTGATGGCTACGGTCCTGATGCGCGCTATTCGCAGGACGGATGTGTGAGAATACCCTGATACGAAAGGATCGCGGGGTTGAGATGGCCATGGTCCTGATGCGACTTATCCACGAGACGGAGTATGAGATTTTGATATTGGCTTGGAGATTTGTCGGAACCTGATGCATTTACGCGAGTTACCAACGATGGTCAGAGGCGTCTACGCGGACAGAGCTTGAGGCGACATGATCGCAAGCTGGAAATTGATAATGAGGCAGGATGGAAAGGATGGTTGTGGTGAGGTGACAGGGTGAGTCGTGTGTAAACTTCTGAGTGTATTATGAGACCATAGTAACCTGACTATCACTTGTGTTTGATTATCTAAGTTTGAAGTGATTGATTTGTCTTGAGTTGAATTATTGGAGAAATGACCGCCTGAGTGTACGGTCGGCCTAACCTAGGGTTAGGACCCACCTTACTGAGATTTATATCTCACCCAAGTGGGGGCTTCATTTTTACAGGTTCTAGGTGGAGAGAGCACGAGCTTGCCAAGGAGTGGCATTTGAAGGGATGGTGGACAGATTGTATTTATAGTGTATTTGTCTTTTGTGATGTTAGAGTTGTACACCTAATTGGCAGGTTAAGAGTCAAGCCTACGCGTATCGATTGTTAATTTGATGTATCTGTCCTCAGTCATCGGGTACAGTTGTATTTGCATAATAGAAGAAGGCATCGCTTCCGCACGCATATTTCTATATGATATTGAGTCTTGGATCCTGGAGCATTTATGAATGATCGGCATGGACAGGGATGTTCGCGCGCTCGTCGAGTTCGGAGCGCTACATACCCCTTTATTTGGTATCAGAGTAAGGTCAGCTCGATCCAATGTGATTGAGACTTGGAGTGATAAGGAGCGATGACTTGAGGACAATTAGATATTGAGGTATATAGGACTAGGCATGGATTGTTGAGTCTCAAGGACGGTAGGCTTGAACTTGTGTACACTTGAATGGTCCTAGAGTTGACTTTAATGGCTGACCTTGATTTATGTGGTGACTAAAGTTTTAGTGAAAGCAAGCTGAAATTGGAGAGTCATAAGCACGGATTTTGAGGTAGTAATTATGCTTGAGAATAGTAGAAAATTGCTTATGAATGAAGGGTCAATTGAGGTGTATGATTCAAGCTTGAACTACGTGATATTTTGATGGTTTAACTATCAATTACTATTGACAGCTTTGGGTGATATGAGTTGAGATGAACACGAGAATTACCTGAATCGAAGATCAGTTGTGAGCGGATGCATAGGGATTTGATTTGAATGTTGACTGGACTTTAGGTTTGCAATGGAATATGGGCAATTGATCCGTGAGATATGACGGTCATGCTGTGCTGATGTTTATGGCTTTGAAACGAAAGTCAATAAGGGTGCATGCAATGACTTGTCGCTAGTGGACTTAATAAATCGTCGATTGGTATAGGACAAGTGGATGGAATACCTATAAACTGTGATGAAACATGGTATGGGACACATGGAACGGGGCTTTCTCCGTAGATGTATGGCTTGGGACAACCTGCATCGGCCAGGTCTAATGAGGGCGGGAGTGATCGCCGGGACAAAGAGGTCCGGACAAGGAGTAGCTCCTGGCAGGCTTCTAAGATGGTAGAGGCAGGAATAAACCAAGTCATAACTTGAAAGGGAAAGCCTAGGTATTAGGTTGAGTCCAATTGTGGATAAAGGACGTATGGCACGGGATTGATTCTCATCGAAGATGATTGAAAATGGTATGACCGGTGTAATGGTGCCCATGAGTGGCGTGTTTAAAAGCTTCGTGCTTGACAGTGGATACCCTTGGAAAAAGAAAAGTGATGGTTGTGGTGGGCCTACTAGGCATGTTTGATGATTAGCCTCGTGTAATTGGCTTGGCCAAGATATAACTGAAAAGTTAGACGGCGTATGGGTTTATACCCGTGGAACCGAGGCACGTTGAGATGAGATAGTCTGTTGTGACTATGCTAAAGAGGTGGATGCCTTTAGGTCTAGAGTATGAGCCTTTGACCTAGTGAATCGCTGTGTTGAGTGCTTATTTGACAGTTGCCTAGTTAAAGCTAGCCTAGTGATGGCTGTCAGTTGAAGAGTTGCCTTATTGAGGCTGGCTTGAGGAAGGATTATAGATCAAGAATGATTTGAGATCCTTGATTAATTGGCAGTTAATGGAAAATTACTTAAGAACCATTAGAGGGTTGGTTGATGGTGAAAGATATTGAGATGACCAGCCTAAGATTGATGGACTTGAGTAAATGACTTAAGCTTCTGATTCCTGGAGGGAATCATAGTGGTTCAGAAGACATGTGAACCAAAGGATACTGAACAACGACAGTATGGTCGTAGAAGAGCACTAGGCTCGAGTATGTAAGATATTATAAAATCCAAGAATTGAGATGGATCATGGGAATGAGTAGAGATGGGCGAATAGAGTATTTACACTAAAGAGAATATGGCTCGATCGGTTGATCATACGGGACCCAAGAGCTGAATGGGTCGTGAGAACTTTAAATGGAAATGGGAAAATTGTTGATTAAGCAAGCTCGGGGAGGAGCTGCCGTGATTCTCTAAGTCACTGTGGTGATAAATGCTTGCGCTGACGAGTTAAGTGATAGAGATCACGAGAAAGGTGACTCGGAATTACTTCATTCACGAGAAGAGTGAATGTGTGGGAAGAACCATAAGAGTTCTGAGAAGCTTGTGAACTGTGAATAAGAATGAGAATGGCTGAGTTTGATGGAAGAATGAAAGTTGAAATTGTCTTCTCTGGATTGAGGACCTTAATGAGAAAACCTTAAAGGTTTGGGTACACTAAAGAAGGAAAGTGATCTTGGCAGTACTAGCCCTAAGAGGCTATTGAGGATTGGTGAAAGGTCACTAGAGGAAGGATTTCCTCGAAGGCATGAGATCTGCCTAACCAACTCCTGTTGAGTTGTTCGATGGGAAGTATTGTCCTGGGGTTGCTTGAGAGTAAGGATTGTTTGGATCCTAATACTGTTGCAAGGATCATAGGATGATCGGCCAGTATGAGATAGAGTTCTCAAGGTCGGTTAGACATATGGTAAGGGTGGTCAAGGATCCTTGAGTAAGATGAGTAAGTCCCTGAATGGATTGGAACTTGAGAACCATATGGCTGGATGTTATTCCTGATCTTAAGGAATGGTGACAAGACTCAGCTAAAGAAGACAATGATCAAAAGACTTATGAATAAGAGAACTCCTGCTCATGGATTACGACCAAAGAGATATTCATTATGAATATGGAGTGTGCCTATGGGAAACGGTTGATTACCTGGGAGTAAGACACATGGTAGAAAGTGAGCAGGAAGTCTTTTCTATTATGAATGAGATCAAAGAAGACTCGGCATGTTAGATTGCTTGAAGTTAATGATTTCCTAGGATCGGTTGATTGAAGTGAAACCATGAGAGAGGAAATCATGAGTTATTATTTCCTAAAGAATAGGGCATTGTTCTTAAAGGGTAATTGAACCATGAATTGGTCATTGACGAAAGGAAAAGTGAACGGACTTGATAGTCCTGACCGGTTATGATTCGAGCGAATGATTTAGTAAGCGAAAGGAAAGCTTGAAGAACACTTGCAAAGTGATTTGAGGTAATCGAATTGACCATTTGATAAGTGAACTGGTGAAGACCCAAGAAAGAACAGATATTGTCACTAGAGGTGACTGAGTTATGAGAAAGAGAATGTGAAAGCATGGTGGCATTTAAATCCTGGAGTAAAGGTGTCGCCGTTGGTGCAGACTCCAAGATTGTCGTCCTATGGAATGGAAAGGACAAAGTGAATTTGAAGTGAGGAAATGCCACGGAGTTGTGTAGTTTCTTCCTTAGGATAAGAGATCCTATTATAAAAAGAAGAAAAGCTCTAACTTGTTTTAGTATGATGATTGAGCGTTTGTACAGAAAGAGGACGCAGAACTTGAATGACTCATGGAAGTGAAATATGAGAGGCTGTCTTATAGACAATGTTGAATTCCAAGATGATGTCGACGTTTAGTGGAACAAACGGAATTGAATAAGGTTGCCTTAACGAGTATGAAAATCAAAGGCTAATATTAATGCTTCTTGAGGAGAAGGTGACAAGGATAAACGAAATGTCGTGCGGTCCTAGAGGAGACCTGTGACGACAGAGAGCCAAGATCTGAGCTCTCAAGTGAAAGGTGCAAGGAATAGTTGGGAAGATTCGATACTTAGTAGAAATAAGTTGATAATAGTCTAACTAAGTGCCAAAGAAATGATTGAGTTGGTCGTACCATCTCGAGAAACGATGGTTGAACTCATTTAAGGAGCCATAAGAAATATGAACAGTTTTTGAAAATGTCATATGGGCTCTAAGGGAATGTCTAGTACATGCTAAATGTGAAGAGCGCAAGTCATGAACCGGATGAAGTAAGATTCGTGCATTAGAATAAGCGATAAATCCTTTGAGGATAGGAATAAGTGATGAATCGACAAAGGTCGATGTGAGTTTCGGAAAGTGCAAGCTTCTTGAGATTGATGAATTGCAATAGACGGACCGTTGAAAGATTCCCTACAAGAGCTATTTCATTGGTGGAATGAGCTAAGGACGTGTCGTGACCCGAATGGGTGAACGAACGTGAAAAGAGTTTTCGAGGACTCGAATTAAGCTAATAACTATGCAATGTATGACGATTTCGGTTGGAAATTGAGAAGCTTATGAAGGTCGTAATGACGCAACGCAGAACTGAACTTGAGGAGTAACAAGACGAATTGAAATGGGTATTGCATGTACGCCATGATAGTAAAGCTACACGAATTGGCATGCTTGGAGCATGATTGGAGTGGTCTGCAAGTGTCCTTGTGATAAAGTTGGGAGATGTTGTTTGGGTGAAAGAACGTTGCAAGGTTACACCTACTACGAGAATATAAGGTAGCAGTTTCCCGAGGGGAATTGAATAAGAGGCAACGCAGAAGTATAAAGTTGTTTGTGGATGTTAGAGCATGGACTGCTTAAAGGGAATTAAAGGTGACGTATGTGGAACGAAGAGATCACCCAAATGTTGTCATAGCGATATTTGCATCGCTAAGGAAGGGTGAATGGCTTAACGGATGTTTACAAGCGAGAGTTGAGCATTGATAATTATGGAGTCCTTTGGGATGGCACAAAGATGTGCCAGACTCGCATCAATGCTATCGATGAATGGCTAAAAGTGGGATTAGTCTAACATGAGGTCAAGCATTAGGCATGCGGATAAGGAAAGGGGCATGACATTGAGAGTTGATGGATTACCACAATCGTGGAAATTTTAGGACTGATTCGAGAGTGAATTACCTCAAAAGTAATCATGTGACTGTTTAAGGAGTCGAGAAGACCATAACTCGATTTGGTTGATGGAGGGCAAATTGATAAAACCCTGTAATCTCTATTGACGTAAAAGGAAACTCGAAAGGAGTAATATGCCAAATGATGTGGACAGTAAGAGTGCATACTAGCGAGGGCTTAGTAATAATTGTTATGGACCAATGAAAGAGATAAGGTGAACGCTCGAGGAAGAGCTGCTGGCCAATGATGTTAATACCGAAAGAGAATGGAGGAAAGCAAATCAGATTAAGGGCTAAAGGAGACAAGTCCTAGAAAATGATAGTTTTGAGTTGGAAAGGACGAGTAAGAACGTCAAGCAGGGAAAAGATTATCTGGAACGGTGAGGATGCGACGAGACACCTACACCCCCAAAGGATGGGATGGATCGGAAGAATTGTAAATTTCGAGGACGAAATTTCTTTAAGAGGGGAAGATTTGTGACATTCTGATTTCCGGTCAATTTCAGGCTCAGTAATGAGGAGTGTGTATATAGAGATGTATTTCAATCGTATTCCGCTCGAACCTGATCAATTCAAGTAGACTGACCAAAGGAGAAAGGCTAACGGGAGATAAGGTACGTGGACTTGGGGAACTTAGATAGGAAATGACGCTTTGGCCATAAGGATTGTCGAGGGAACTAGTGATAGACCCTTACAATTACATGACAACCAAAGCCGCCACGAACTGACGAGCCCTAAACGTGATATGAATCACGGGATCGATACGCGTAATGTCTGCAAAAGCCGCCCGTCAATTTAGGATAGGCTGGAACCACGTCTAATAAAGAAAACTATCAGAAACGGGCCTTGAAAGATTGAAAATGGAAAATTAAGAATTCCAACGTTATTCGGATTGGCTGTCGCCCTATCTAAGATTTTCGGAACAAGAAAAACGACGTTCTAAACATCGGAGGTAAAATGACTATTTTGCCTCTCAAGCTTAGGACTTTGCTCAAGCAATTGAAGACAGGCAATTTGGAAATTTAGCCTTCCCCTTAGCTGCCGAAAATGAGAATAAATGGTGGTCATTGGATCACCTTGAAAAAGTAAATGGACAAGTGTCAAGAGATGAGGCAAGTGTGGTTATTTCACACCTTTTTGCCAACTACCATTCAAGCTTTGACCAAGGGAATTTAAAGCACTCTTTCTCTCTCTCTCCCTCTGCAATTTTCGGCCACACCACCATTGAGAGAGTGAACCAAACGCAGCTTCTTCTTCCCTTTCATTTCTGTTCACCGGCGACCAGCTTCTGGTCTCTTTGTTCGGCAGTCCCGATCACCATCTACGGCCATTTTCTGACTGCCGGCTGGCACACCAACAAATATCTATGTCTTGCCGACCTCCTCGAAGTGGAATCGGATCATTTAGAGCACTGAGGAGTCCGAAGCAAGGATTCTCCCGAGAATCGACGGAAATTGACTCAATCTGAGGTAGGTCCGGTTTCTGACCTGTTTAGTGGCTGAAATCTTGGAGTTTTGAGCTCAAATTTAGTGGAGACTTAGTATACTTATAGATGAATTTGTGGTAAAAATTTGAGATGGATTTGATTAAGTTTTGAGCATGAACTGACCTTGTGAATGTTTCCCAGAAAACTGCCAGATTTTGTGTTGGAGGAACCGGCGACGCTTGGCGAGTTTCCGGCGACCAACCAACCTAAAACTCACGGTCAGCCTCTTGGACCCTTAGATAAACATGTTAAGAGGCTGGATGATGATTGGATGTTGGATTTGGAGTTGAATTTAGGGCTGGTTGTACTCGGATTGCACAGAACCGAGAAGAACCGGTTCGGTTCTGTACAAAATCGAATCTGTGGGGCCGATAATAGTTGGATTATAAGTCTCAAATTGATGATTGAGGCATGTTATGATGATGGGGAATATGCTATGGAGACTTAGGGTTCATGGATGGTTGAATTGGATTGGAAATTGACGTAATTGGTTGGATTTTGTTAGGTTGCGCATTGAGTTCGGTATTGGACATTGAAGGCCGAAATTTCGAAGGCTCAAGAGGAGTAAATTGTGATGTCGAAATCAAGGTAAGGAAATTCCTAACCTTATACTAGGAAGATTGGACTCCATTGGGTGAGTCATGGATTGAATTGGTTGAATTAAGGTGATTTGTCTAAGGAGATAGTCTTGTTATGTCCTAAAACGTTATAGGACCATCTTGTGTGATATTGGATGTGCCTGAGTTGTTTGTCATGTCCGGATTGCATTTGATCTGTTTAGCATGCCATGAATCTTGAGTTGTGCTTGAATTACATATGTCGTCATGTATGAAGAGCTATTTAGAAATCAAGGCACAAGTGTGGCATGGCGAGGCCCTAAGGCGTATGAGACGCGGGGCAGTAGATGTGTACCCTGATGCGATGTGATCGCGGAATGAAACTGATGTGATGAGACGCCCTGATGAGATGTGATCGCGGGGTTAAGTTAGCCACGGTCCTGATGCGATCTAATCGTGGGACGAAAAAGTCCTGAAACGTATGTGACGCGGGGTAGGAGACGTATACCCTAATGCGACGAGTTCGCGGGGTGGAGTTGAAATTGAGTGGAGTCCTGATGTGACAAGATCGTAGGGTTGTGATGGGCACGGTCCTGATGCGAGCTATTCGTGAGATGGATGTGTGATAATACCCTGATGCGACAGGATATCGAGGCTAAGATGGCCATGGTCCTGACGTGACTTATTCGCAGGACGGAGTATGAGATCTTGATATTGGCTTGGAAATTTATCGGAACCTGATGCGTTTACGCTGGTTACCAACGACGGTCAGAGGCGTCTACACGAACCGAGCCTGAGGCGACGTGATCGTGGGCTAGAAATTGATAATGAGGCGGGATGGAAAGGATGGTTGTGGTGAGGTGACAGGGTGAGTTGTGTGTGAACTTCTGAGTATATTATGAGACCATAGTAACCTGACTGTCACCTGTGTTTGATTATCTAAGTTTGAAGTGATTGATTTGTCTTGAGTTGAATTATTGGAGATATGACTGCCTGAGTGTACGGTCGGCCTAACCTAGGTTTAGGACCCACCTTACTGAGATTTATATCTCACCTTAGTGGGGGCTTCATTTTTACAGGTTCCAAGCAGGGGGAGCACGAGCTTGCCAAGGAGTGGCACATGAAGGGATAGTGGATAGATTGTATTTATAGTGTATTTGTCTTTTGTGATATTAGAGTTGTACACCTAATTGACAAGTTAAGAGTCGAGCCTGCGTGTATTGGTTGTTAATTTGATGTATCTGTCCTCAGTCATCGGGTACAGTTGTATTCGTATAATAGAAGAAAATATCGCTTCCGCACGTGTATTTCTATATGATATTGAGTCTTGGATCCTGGAGCATTTATGAATGATCGGCATGGACAGGGATGTTCGCACGCTCATCGAGTTCGGGGTGCAACATTCATTGTCTGTCCCTGTAAGCAATATTCATAAATAAATAGATTGACTTTTTTCAATATTGCCTAATAAGCCTTCTTTAGCTTATCTAAATAGTTGTCATTGGGTCACTTAGCATGCCACATATTCACATCATCACAAAAGATGAAAAAATAGTGAATAACTAATATTCACATTATTGTATTCAACAATTGGTATAATGAAACCATTCAGAACCATAGTAACTTGTTCCCAACGACAAGTCATCACCACCATTATGAAAGTTTAAACTGAAATCAAATTTAACCAAAACTAACACGGAAACTAAATTTCATCGAGTTTTTGGAGCATATAACACAATATGTAGAAATATGGTGTGACTACCGCGCATTTTCAACTGGCATGTGCCAATCCCTTTAACTTCTACGTAGGAATTATTTTCCACATTTATCCAATTTGCTCCATTTCAAACTCATTGAAATTTCATGAAGGTATGTCTTTCATTCACTGTATGATCCGTGACCCGTAAGTCTATTATCCACAAAAGTATATAATTCAATAACAAAAAAGTGAATTAGAGATTTAAGTAACACTCTCAAGTGTACAATAATTTTTCATTTTTATTATTTTCATAGTCATGAGCAAAGTGATCATTATTGCCACATTTAAAAATATTTCACATTTGATATGTTTTTCTTGAAAGGACATTTTCCTTTCCAATGTTGGTTAAACTTTGATTTTCATCCTGAAGGATCTGTTCTTTTATCCTTTCCACTTTTTGAGCCCACCTTGAAGTTTAGGCCTGGAGCACGAAGCTCTATTTGAGCTAAAACCAACATTCTAGTTCATGACATCGCATAACGTCCTTAAAAGCCTTTACCTTTTTTTTTTAATTATGGATCAAATGGATTTTCATAAGCACACAGTTATGAAGTATAGAACGGATTACTGATTGCACTTGCCACTCATTAGTCAAAAAGTGGATCACATCATACAATTCACTTATCATGTTTCACACGCCACAAAGGTCGTCTCATATTCTGTCCACAAGGCATTATTAGTGATCTGTCTCAATTTGGTGACTAATGTCTAACCAAACTTAGTATTTAATACCTCTCACTTGACTTTGACATTTTCATAAATGCCTAAACTCATGCATAAAATCATTTTTTATGCTACTCAGCAACACATGCGAGCAATTGAGTTATCCTTTTTTATGCAGCAAATGTCGGCTGTACATTATTCTGATCCTCAAGTGATTCCATAACTAGGTTAAGAGCTATAAATGCATCTTGCTCTTCATAGCACAAATTGGATTCTCATATTCCAGTTTTCATAATTTTCGCCATCCAATTTTTCTTTTGATTTACCAAGCTATGATATTCTCGATAGCCATCGTATCAGAACACGAAGTTCTATATACATGTATTCACGAATAAGTGATGCTTAATATTTACGCATCTGTTTTACATTAACTAACAATATTAATGAATAATTTCACATAAGACCTCAGATTCGAAAGTTCATTTTGTTCCCAATCATCGTCCAAGAATTCTCGCTTAAAATTACCATTAACATAATTATTTATGCAAAAACGAGTTCACTGAAGTTACTAAAACTTTCTAGAACTCCCCACTCGAATAAAGATCATAAATCGAACAATGATCTCTATATTATGTAATTATTAACATGGCATCGTAGGATTTGATCTATACATACATGCTTTACACATCAAATCATACTCAGATTTCAGGATACATGCCATCAATAAATTCTTGAAAATGCCAAAAAAAAGTGTATCATGGACATTCATACACATTTTCATAATTTTAAATTCATCATACATGTCCAAATAATATATCAAATCGAAGAAAATTTTGATACGAACGCAACGGTACCTCGCACGCTCCAAACGGAGCTCATATGAATCCACACGAGTCGGTCAAAGTTTCTACTTTGACTAGTCAACGCTCGGTCAACGGGGTCAAAAATGTAATTTTTCAAAAAAAAATAGGACCGAATTGTAATTATGCTAAAATACAGGGACTAAATTGTGATTTCCAAAAATACGAGGACCAAATTACAATTTCTAAAAAGGTCGAGGACTAAATTGCAATAATTTAAAAGTTCAAAGGACCAAATTGCAATTTTCAGAAAGTTCGGGGACTAAAACCTAATTTTTGAATTTTTGGTTTGATCGGTCAACGATTGACCAGTCAACGGCCAACGAGTCAACAATTGACTAGGTCAACGGGTTGGGTCCTTGGACCGGGTCGGATCCGATTCGAATCGGGTTTGGATATCTTGAGCCGGATCTTGGATAGGGTAAAACTGGTTTAGGAATAGGTTAAAACTGGGTTTGGGTGCGTTTGGGCCGGCGGTGTGTGCCGTGCACGTGCACGCGTGAGGGCCACGAGCACCGTGCCTTGGTGGCGCGTGTGGCACGTGTGGCCTCCTCCGGCGGCCGTTGGAGGCAATCAACCTCTCAAAAATGCTCGTCTCGACGATACGAACATGATGGTATCTTCAAATCTCATTTTCGTTGAACGAAATTTCACGAATATGCATCAAAACGCTGCTGTGTCAAGAACCGATCCCGTGGCGGCACGTGACGCCCGTGCGGCCACTCTCGATGTCGCCTCGCAACGGGCAACCACTCAAACTTCTCGTCTCGCTGTGCCCTTTCCAACCATGTATTCAAAAAGCATTTTTATTGCACAAAAAATTCACGAACATGCCATGAACAGTAACCTCAAAAAAATAATTTACCACGCTCGCATCGACGATGAAATAAAACATGATCAGGAAACAAGAACACATCGCTCTGATTCCAATGTTGGATATTTCATACAATTGCTAATTAAGATCTATAATCAAAGCGGAATTAAATAGATTCACATACCCATATCACGAAGTGTGGATTGCAACCCTACGTCAATCAAACCGTCGTATACGTTGATTGTACTGAATCATCAAGCCCTGAGATCAAACTTGAGTTACCGATTGGATAAGTATATCACGTAAAACGAACATACCTCGATAGCCACAGATTAAGAGACTCCATTGTAGATTATAAACGATTTCGATCCGCCGATCGATCGTCCGTTGAGAGAGAATATCAATTGAGTGTTTTGAGATAGTTTTTATGTCTATTGTGATGTCAAAACCAACGTACGTTCTTAGGAGAGAATACGCTATATTCTCTCTTACTTTCTCGATTACAATAGGAAACAAATCCTATTAATTGCCAATTATGACAGTTATGGAAATCAGCGAATTTAGCCCTTATTTGGGCGTCAATGTCCAACAAGGACAAAGAGGGTCTTCATAATGGATACGTGGCTGATGAACTTTGTAGAGAGAAAGAGAGGACAACCTTCCCTTGAAGTGGTGGTATCAGTTCTGTGGTGCGTGTGGTTGCTCGAAACAAGGCCATTTTCAGATGCCAGGACCCAATTGCAGAAAATGTGGTTGAATTAGCCCAAATCCAACAAGAAAACTTCACAAAATGAAACTTTCAAGCCTCACGGAGAGAAACAAGTAGAGATCCAGCAACTGCTCTTACCTGGACCACGCCGGAAAAGGGAGAACTGAAGATCGACGACGGTGGCTCTCTCGAGGAAGGATCGACGAACGGAGCTGTAGCATTTCTGTCAAGACTTCTCTGATGGCCTTTTCTCTGGTCTCACCAAATCGGTCGAGGCTTCATTTGCAACTCAAGTGAGAACACTAGCCATTCTGGAAGCTATTCTTTTTGTCGTCAAACGAAGCAATCCGGGAAGAGTTTTATTTAGTCATAAAGGTTAGAATCGATAAATGCCCTCATCTCTGCATATCAGTTCTCTTGGGACGCACTGTTGCTTATCGCAGACTGCATATCACTGCTTGTGCATCTTCCGCTAGTGAGGCTTAAATTCCGTCCAAGAATCTCAAATATGGTTGCCGACTAAGCTGCAAAAGCTCACATAAATCAGACCCGTCCTAGTAATTGGATTTATTTTCCCCCTCAGGCTCTTTGGGCTTTACTTCGTAGGGATGCTCCATCTCTAGTATCCGCTCGGTAGAACTCTTATGATTTCAATAAAAACCTCTTTGTTTGACCCCATTTTTTTTTTTTTTTTAGGTTTTCTGGAGGGGTAAGGTTAGCTTCTAAGTGATGAGGTGGCATTCAGATAGGTTTAACGTTTTTTCAGTTCAACGGGTTAACGGGGCTTAGGGTTTGACTTTGGACCAACCATCATATTCGGCCGGAGATACTCTTTCCTTGTTTTCTTTGGAAAGAAAAAACTTTTAAAATCACAAAAATGGACGACGGAAAATTTAAAAATGATGTTCTGGATCATATTCAGGTGTATACATTAGCCCTTAAATAGAGAAGACACGAATCCTTTTAATCTAATTAACCGGTAACTCGTATGAGATGTAAATACGCTGCAACTTTTCATTATATCGATGTCATCTTAAGACAATGCAAGGTATATGACGCATTGGCGCTCGGATTGTTTTGTTTCCTGATGCTACTGACATCTTGAATAAACAAAAAAACCAATTCAGGAGATATAGTGAAAACGTTCCGAGACCCAACACGAGTTATGGACAAAGCAACCAGGTTAATTCTAACCTATTTTCTCCGGGGATCACTAAACCCGAGCCATCACCCTAAATTTCAAAACACCTAGAAGTCGAAGCTCAAATTGTAGCATCGTAGGGAAACCTAGTGGATACCAACCACTTATCTGCCCAAATGAATGGCAAGATCATGAAAGGTGAAGTGTCTTGGTAACTCATGACGTGAAAGCCGCGCCAGCAGACTCTATGAGAAGTGCTCGAACCGGGGCCATGATTCTTGTACTCACCGTAGTATAAAGTGTCGGGAACGCCCTTGTCCTCCCATGGCGACCAACCCACCGGGTCGATGTGTCCACCTATGTAGGAGTTAAGGATCACTGTCCTAGAGTAAGCCTGCCAAGGTCTTCCCAGGTAATTCTTCACAGTAGAGGAGGCCAAGTCAGGGGAGGCCAGGATGGAGCACCTGTGAAGGGAGAAACCGCTGTCTTGAGTTGGCACTTTTCTCGATTGGGCCGTGACGGTAGTGAATTGCCCCGGCAATGGCTTTTTCGATATCACTCGGCAAGACTGGAAGACAGCCGAGGCATCGCCAAATATGAAGTCGATTGTTCCTGAGATGTTGCATTCACGGTAAAACTGTTTGCCCGAGTGCGCGTACAGCGTGTCCTGGAAGCCATGGATGCCACAACGGTAGAACGCAGCAAAATCCGCATTCACTCGGAGCGCAACGGCTTGGTGCTTGGCGGGTCCTGCCGTGTTCTCGAACGTGATGTCCCTCGCCATGAATCCTCGAGCCGAAATGCCTGTCGGAAAAACGAAGCCAAAGTGTGTATTAAGAATTCGGAAGACTTCTTATTGAAAAAAGAGGATGACTTCCCATGTCACACGAGATATTTTACCAACGGTTGCGGTGTGGTAAGTCCGCCACCCGTCCACATAATTTCGGTTCCCGGTAATGATGGTTCGTACGTCTCCTTCTCCCACCAAGAAGATGTTCGTCTTATGGGCTGGAATCCGCAAAAGCTCACAGTAAACTCCCCTCTTGATATGAATTATTGTCCTGCGATTACTGTTATCCGGGACGGCCAACCTAATCGCGTCGGATATGGTTCTGAACATCCCACTTCCATCCGCAGCCACGGTGATCATTTTCCGAGGATGAAAACTTTCAATGGGGGCCTCCAAGACCGAACGGTCATCCCCAGACAGCCACTCTGCGGAGCTCATCTGTCTCCGGTGATGTCTCGGTTCTTGCAGCAACTCTGCCTTATAGATGACAGAGAGTGACGAGTTGACGTGCTCGTAGGAATGGCGAAAGGAACTTTCAAGGGCATCCTTTAGTGGTCCCGACGTCGACCGGAGTCCCTCCAAGCATGTCCAGTGATTCGTGAGGACCGAGCTGAGTAGACCCCTTACCATGGACAGGTCAGCGGTCTTCGAGAGTGATTCTTTAAGGTTTGAGATAGATATCCGGTGGAGCTCCTCGCAGGCCTCGAGAGTGCCCCTTTTTTCCTCAACAATGTCGGCCCAGTTCGAAGACTCAAGAACTTTCAAGATGTCGGTGGCTGCAAAAAGCGCGGTTTTGAGAGGCAGAAGCAAGTCATCGACAGGAGGCGAATCGGAACTAGAAATGTCGGAAGCTGCCGCCAATTGTTTTAGGACAAAGAGGAGGAGGAGAGACAGAATGAATGAAGCCATATTACCCACGTTGGGGCTCCTTGCGCAACTAACCTCTTGTCGACGGCAATTGCCCTAACAAAGTTCATAATTTAAGTGATTACTATCTTCTAATTAACGTCAACCACGAGTTAAGAACTTCGTGAAAGGGTGGTGAGTTTCAGCATTTATCCTCTTCTGTTACTTTCTTTAATGACGGGGGCTTTTTTAATGACGGGGGCTTTAAAATGGAAAACAATACTTATAGTTCCACATCGTCCAACAGCTATATGACACGTCACATGGACGCAGCACAATTAACAGTATGTATGTGTGTATGTGTGTGTATATAGGTAAAGTATAAATATAAGATGTTTAATTTTATATATATATATCTCTAAAGGTAAGAACTATAACGGAGCTTGCAGTTGAAACTTGCCTACCTAAAGTAAAAGTGTAACCTGCAATACGTAAAGAATCTAACAATCAGAGAGCTCACGTCGACCCCTAACCCATGGAGTTAACAGCGTACGTCTTAAATGCAGCATTGACCAACCTAAAGTGCCTTCCTCATTTTGGCGAAAACAAAGAAAGGGAAAAAAGGACACACCACCGTTACATAAGAACCCAAAATACACACTTGAAAAAGAAATCGAATCTTGCATTTTACCCCCCCACCCCCTTACCTTAGAGGTCAATGAAATGATTAAAGGCATAACGTATTTTCGATAAACAGGATACAGCAACAATAACACTCCAAAATTCCTAAAAGTAGATGGAAATAAACACATTAAAAGAAAATGACAAGGAACTATAAAGGTTATGACCATAGTACTTGTCCACCTCACAACTTCTTCAATGAATCCCCTGCTCCCTGAAAGAAACAGTAAGAGAGTGCAAAATCTGCAATGAATATACCGACAAGTGAGATGACCACAGCAGAAGTCGTCGACTCGCCCACGCCCTTGGCCCCTCCCATGGTAGTGACTCCCCAAGCACAGCTAACGATAGATATAATTGCTCCAAAAACCTGAGACTTGATCATTGCACTTACGATATCCCATGGTCTAAGAGCTCTTTGCGCCGAGTCCAAGATAATATTAATGCTAACACCATAAACGCTATCAGCCAGGAGGGCACTCGATGCCATCCCCACCGTGAAACACATTAATGTCAAGAATGGTAATGCAACACAAGAAGCAATCACCCTTGGCGTGACTAAATAATCCACAGGATTCGTGCCAAGAACTCTCAAGGTGTCAGTTTGCTCAGATACCTGCATAGTCCCCAACTCCGCAGCAAATGCACTTCCAACGCGTCCGGCAACTACAATAGATGTGACAACAGGACTCAGCTCCCTGGAGAAAGCTAAGGCCAATACCCCGCCAACTGCCCTGTTCAATCCCAACCTGGTAAATTCTCTGACAAACTGAATGGTGAAAGCCATGCCTACAAAAGCAGAAGTCAAGAGGCAAACTCCAACTGATTTCGGACCAACTCTCTCCAACTGTTGCAGAGTATTCCTCCAGTGGAGTTTCCCCTTCATTGTCCGGATAATTACCTGTCCTGCTAGAATGAGAACTGATAACCCCCTCCACAGATACCTAGGAGGCGACCATTTGCTAAACCAAGTGTCTACTTCGACGAAGAATGCATTATTGTTATTTGCTTCTTCCCTCAAAGTAGAAACGGACGGGTGGCCATCGTCTGTATTGGGAACAGCAGCCAATTTAGTCTCTTCCCTGGGCAATATGAATTTATAACATGGGATACCCTTAGTGATTTTAAGTTTCTTGACAAGCTGAATCGAATTTGGTATTTTTGTTTGCATCCATCTGTGCAGTTGTATATTTCGACCACTGCAATATGCCCAAAATAGTAAATTTCAGGCACAAAACATAATTAGCAAATTCAAATGCCGGATGAGATGTATACCTGTTACTGTTGCAAAAGACCAAGGGCGAATGAAGCTGAAAAGCTGACTGCATGACTGAGTCGAAAGGATGGTTTCAATTTTGATTTCTTTCAGCAGAGGAATTTATAAGGCCAGGCCAATGGTATCATGAAGCACGCAGAGGAGAAGAAAAAAAACGAAGTTTTCCACAAACTACCAATTCCAACCAAAAGTTGCTTTGACAATATGTCCTAAACAACCACAAAGGTTGGCTCCATCCTGAAAAGGAAACAATAAGAGAGGGGTTGAAATTTTAATTAAATTAAACTCACATGCATCTATACAGTCTGACATATGTAGAGAATTACTGGAAGCAGACTGGCAGGCACTAGCAATGCAAATATAAAATCAATCCGGTGCATACAGGGAAACTAAAAAAACGTACCACAGAGTCATTAGATTAACATAATGCGCAAAAGTCCATAAAGCCAACGCAAACATGCTTGACATTTGCCTTCATATTTTTGCTGCATAAATTCAGGATCTGCGAAACCTAGACTTGTACGGTGCAAAGTCAATGTATCTAACTTGGAGCGGCTAAAAATCTTAAAAGTGTGCCTCCCCCGCTTCACTGTTTTCCCTGATTCCACACTGACATTTATTTAAGTTTAGTAAGAGTCATCGCTACAGAGATACTAAGCTTATAAGCCATACAATAAAGTTGTGGGAAAGAGTTATTGACCATCGTTTGAAAATAGCGACCTAGGTTTCTATCAATCAATTTGGATTTAAGCCGGGAAGATCTACAAGCTATTTCTTGATACGACAATTGATGGAGAGGTATAAAAAAAGGAACAAGGACCTCCATATGGTGTTTATTGATATCGAGAAGGCGTATAATAAAATTTCAATAAAGGTTATGTGGTGCATTTTTGAGAAGAAAAAAATACCTTCAAAGTATGTAGAGGCAATCAAGGATATGTATGACAGTGTCACTACATATGCGAAGGCTTGTAATGGCACATCAAGTTATTTTCCAATCACAATAGGCTTACACCAAAGTTCTGCTTTGAGTACTTATCTTTTTGTACTGGTTATGAATGAGCTAATAAAAGATATCCAAGATGAGGTGCCATGGTATATGTTATTTGCAGATAATATTGTGCTTATTGATGAGACCATGACTGGAGTTAGTGCTAACTTAAAATGATGGAGAAGCACGTTGAAGTATAAATGATTTACGTTAAGTCGAAGTAAGATCGAATACTTGAAGTGTGAGTTCGACACGACAGAAAGAGAAGATCAAGAGGCCGTATATATACTCGAACAAAAGGTACCCAAGAAAAATACTCTTAGATATCTAGGATCAATATTGCAAAAAGGGGGAGAGATTGATAAGGATGTAAACCATAGAATCAGAATAGATGAAATGGCGCAATGCATCAGGATTTTTGTGTGATCGCAAAATTCCTCTTAGGTTAAAAGGAAAATTTTATAGAGTAGTAAGACCTATCATGCTATACAGAGCTGAATGTTGACCAGCACAAAGTTAACATGAGCCCAAGATGGGAGTAGTGGAAATGATAATGTTATGGTGGATGTGTGGTTATACAAAAATGAATAAGATAATGAATAAAAACATTTGACGAAAAGTTGGAGTAGAACCGGTAATAGAAAAAATGAGAGAACATAGATTGAGATGGTTTAAGCATATTCTCCAAAGGCCCTCAAACACTTTCATAAGAATAGAAGTTCACTATCGAAAGCATAACTCAAAGAAAAGAAGAAGTCGGCCAAAATTTACTTGAGGGAGAGTAATAAAATAAGCTTTAATGGAGTGAGAAATAAATTGACGTAACGGTTTGCCTTAGGACGAAATAAAGAAAGGCTATTAGTATTGTGCAGGGGTAGCATTCCCATATTTCTGACTTTCATTTTTAGTTCAATCCCCATACATAAATATATTTTTATCTTATTATTATTATTCATACTTTTAGAAGAGCAAGAGATACAATATATATATAGAGAAGAGATAGTTCTCAACCCTATGACAATAAATAAATAAATAAACTAGGCTCAACTAATTAGGCCAACTAACACTAACAATAAACATAAAGAGGTATAAAGAAGCTTCAACACTCCCCCTCAAGTTGGAGCATAGATGTTGGACATGGCCAACTAGCAAAGAATGGTATGAAACGTGCGCCCGTTCAAGCCTTTGGTGAAGATATCTGCAAGCTGATCCTTAGAAGCAACGAAGGATAAGTTGATGAGATTGTTGTCCAATTTTTCCTTCATTAAATGACGATCGATCTCCACGTGCTTGGTGTGATCATGTTGTATTGGATTATGAGCAATGCCTATAGCAGACTTGCCATCACAATAAAGTTGCATTGGTTGTGGAACAACTCCGAGATAAGTGAGAAGGATCTTTAGCCAAAGTAACTCACAAACTCCTTGAGCCATAACACGAAATTCTGCCTCGGCACTTGAGCAGGAAATCACGGCTTGCTTTTTACTGCGCCACGTGACCAGATTACCTCCAACAAGAGTACAATAACCGGAAGTAGATCGTCGATCATCCAAAGATCCAGCCCAATCAGCATCTGTATAAGACTCCACAGAAAGATGACCATTAGGTGCAAATAAAATCCCTTTCCCTGGAACAGATTTCAAATAACGAAGAATCCTGTGAACTGCTTCAAAATGCGAGAAGTATGGATCATGCATGTATTGACTCACCAAACTCACAGCATACGCTATAACAGGTCGAGTATGGGATAGATAAATTAGCCGACCCACCAATTGTTGGTAACTTCCTTTATCACGGGCTTTCCTTCTTTAGACCGCAAGTGGCCATTGGCCTCAAGAGGAGCTTCAGCCGGCTTACATCCGAGCATTCCAACTTCAGCCAAAAGATCCATAATATACTTCAATTGTGAGAGGAATACCCCTTTTTCAAACCAAGTGACTTCGATACCTAGAAAATACCAAAGACCTCCTGGGTCTTTAATTTCAAATTCTCTTCACAGATATTGTTTAAGACGAGAAATTTCGACTGTATCATTCCCGGCTACTACAATGTCATCAACATATACGATAAGAACAACTTGACTACCTGATCGTTTGATGAATAAGGTATGATCAGCATTACTTTGAGTAAAATTAAAGCCAATCATAGCCTTTTGAAATCGACCAAACCAGGCTCTAGGGGACTGTTTCAAGCTATATAATGCCTTTCTAAGTTTGCACACATGACCTTTTGTCTCCGGGCTAGAAAAGCCTGGAGGAATGTCCAAATACACTTCTTCCTCCTCAAGCTCCCCGTGAAGAAATGCATTCTTCACATCCAGCTGTTGTAAGTCCCATCCAAGATTGATAGCACATGAGATAAGAACTCTAATACTGTTCATCTTGGCAACCGGTGCGAATGTCTCAGTGTAATCAAGGCCATAGGTTTGGGTGTAACCCTTGGCCACCAAGCAAGCTTCGTAGCGGTCACTAGTGCCATCGGCCTTCTATTTGACAACAAACACCCACTTGCATCCAACAGTACTTTTATCTTGAGGAAGTTGAACTAACTTCCAAGTACCATTTTTCTGAAGAGCTTTCATCTCTTCTAACATAGCTTCCTTCCATTTTTTGTTAGCTAGGGCCTCTTGCCATGTTCTAGGGAGACAGTTGTAGACAATAGAGATAAAGAAAAAGCACGGTAGGATGAAGACAATCGATCATATGACACGGTATTGAATATGGAATGCTGTGTACATGAACGTTTGCCTTTTCTAAGTGCAATCGGTAATTCATTATTTGTATCATCATTAACAATAATCATAGGGGAGATATCATTACCCGGAACTGTGGCAGTAGTACTGGCGGAAGGAAATTTGTCAAAGAGTAGAGTAGTGATAGAGGGAGTTTTACGAACATTTTGTCGAGTAAACACAACCGAGTACCGAAACTGTTCCCGAATCGGTGGATCTTTTGCTAAATTTTCTGCATTGACATAATCAAGATTTTCAGTACTTGTCAAGTCTTCAATACTTGCTGCCAAATCTGTTGTAACTGCTGGTGGGGCTGTTTTGTTGGTATTGGCAACAGCTGTAAGGTCAGATTTTTTACCAGAAATGTCCTGAATTAACTCCCCCTGTAAAGGTCTCACATCCACACTAGAGACACATCTTCACCATGAGTAGGCTCCCCCTGAAGAGGTGTCCGTGGGTAAAATGGCTGAGACCCATGAAAGATAACATCCATGGAAACAAAATAGCGCCTAGTGGAGGGGCAATAGCACTTGTAGCCCTTTTGTGTGGGAGATTAACCCAAAAAAATACACTTGAAACTGCGAGGGACAAGCTTACCATCTGGGTGAGTAATACGTACAAAACATTCACACCCAAACACCTTCGGAGGGACCAAAAACTTATGAGAACCAGTGAAGGCCTCAATGGGAGAGCAATATTGAAGAATCTGTGATAGTAGGCGATTGATCAAATAAGCCGCACTCAGAATAGCATCACTCCAATATTGAGTTGGAACATTCATGGCAAACACCATTTTGTGCAGGAGTATTAACACAGCTCGTTTGATGAAAAATACCACGGTCATGTAAAAACGCTTAAAAATCTGACCTGGCATACTCCGTTCCATTGTCACTTGGAAGAATACGAAGCTTGCCATCAAACTGTGTCTAAACCATTGCTAGAAACTGCTGAAAACATTGGAAAACATCACTTTTTTGTTGCAATAAATAAACCCAAGTAGTGCGGGTACAACAATCAATAAATGTCACAAACCAACGGTTGCCCGAAATGGAGGAAACAAGGGCAGGGCCCCAAACATTCGAATGCACAAGAGCAAATGGTGCATCACTTTTATTATTAATAGGAGAATAAGTAACTCGAGTTTGTTTTGCTAGAACTCAAGAATCGCAATAGAAATCTTGACCACTACATTTATTAACTAAATCTGGACAGATCTTTATTAAGGTTCCAAGCGATGGATGTCCCAAACGGCGATGCCAAACATGTAGCTCAGATAAGGCAGCTGAGAAAGTTGAAGTGACGAGATGAGCTGATGGTGGTAAATTGAACACATATAAGCCCCCCTCTACTCTACCACGACCAATCTCCCGACCCGTTGCCAAGTCCTGCATGACACAATAAGATGGAAAGAAAAAACACTAGGCACTTCGGATCACGAGTCAGGGAAGAAACATGTAAAACGGATGATAGAGTAATATCGCGGGTAATAGACACCAAGACCTGACCGGCTATAGGGGCTAAGGAACCATCAGCAACAGTAATACAATTATGCTTAGGGGCATGAGAATAATCAGCAAAGAGTGTAATATCACCGGTTATATGATGTGTGGCACCTGAATCAAGGATCCACGACTGAGAAGATTTACACAAACCACCGAAAAAGCTACTTGACCGTTTGAAATTAGAGACCAAAGCGCCAGAGGCCAATGATGTAGAGATGCCAGGGCTGTCTACGTTGCGTGCTAAGAGAAGACGCAGACTAGTCAACTCGGCAGCAGATAAAGAGTCCGACGGAGCTGCTGGTGGCTGACCTGGAGCTTCACTCAAGTGTACTTGAGGCCCGGTATGACCCCTTCCGTGACCCCAACCAGCATTTGAATGAAGCCCGTGAAGTTTATAGCAAGTTTCGCGGGTGTAACGTTCTTTTCCACAATAATCACACTTCACAACCGGTCTGTCATTGCCAAAACGACAGCGAGATTCACTTCCCAAAGATGTATAAAGGACAGAGCGCTCTAGGACAACGGGCTGATGCATCGCGCTTCGATGCTTGTCCTCTAGATGGACCATAGCATAGGATTGTTCCAAGGTCGAAAAAGGCACCCGGCACAAGATCTGGGCCCTAATCTGATCATACTCCATGTTAAGGCCAGCCAAGAACTCGAAAACACGAAATTTGTCTACCTTTTTTTAAAGGCAGCAGCATCAATGGGGTTTGAAGGATGAAAATCATCATAAAAATCCAATTCATGTCATAAACTACAAAACTCAGAATAATATTGAGATAAGGACAGCTCCCTTTGCTTGGTTTCATGAATTTTCTGTTGGAGTTCATAGACTTGGGCATCGTTCCCCACTTAAGAATAAGTATTTCGAGCAGCTTCCCAAATCTTTGCTGCTGTATCTAAAAATAAGTAGCCGCAGGCGATAGTGTCAGTAATTGCATTGCAAGGTAAGCCATAACCAAGACATTCTCGGAGATCCACTTGCGTATAGCATCATCTCCGGTAGTAGGTTGCACGCTCTCTCCAGTAAGATAGCCGGTAAGACCACGTGAAACAATGGTGAGGTAATAAGAACGAGACCAAATCAGGTAGTTGGAGCCATCTAACCTGATGAGATTTGTCGGAAAAGAGGGATAAACACCAGGAGCACTATGGCTCCATTCCCTAGGAGAGTCCGAAGCTTTAGTCTCTAACATGGTCTCGAATGATAAGTTGTATCGAAGAACAAGATTTAGATCATATAACGTATGATCCGTATAACATCATGACTAGTCGGCAACAAGGAGGCTCTCGAAAAGTGCCGGACAAGGCATGGAGGTTGCCGATAGCATTGGGAGGGAGAAGAAGTTGCCGACAGCTACAACAGAGAGAAGAGTAGCTGTCGACAGGAATCAAAGGTTGTTGGAGATGAAGGAGATGTTAGGGTTTGGGAGGGAAGATCGCAAATTACTGGGAAGAAGGCCGAAAGATGAAGGAAAAAGGCAGATTTCAAAGGGCAGGGCCGAGAGGAAGATGGCAGCAGGCAGATTTTAGAGAAGGGACGCTAGGTTACGGAACCTAGCTCTGATATCATGTTCAAAGAAAGGATAATTTCATTCATACTTTTAGAAGAGCAAGAGATATAATATATATAAAGAAGAGATAGTTCTCAACCCTATAACAATAAATATATAAATAAACTAGGCCCAACTAATTAGGCCCACTAACACTAACAATAAACATAAAGAGGTATAAAGAGGCTTCAACAATTATTATGAATTTTTGGGGTCATCGACTGCCGATCCCAACTAGTTTGCGATAAAAGTATTGATGATGTTAAATAGTCATCACTACACTACACTACCATGAAAAACTCAAAACAGGTGAAGAAAGGCTCATAATTGGAGTTTGAGCAACTAAACACGAGCTGAATAATTGGTCAAAGCTTGGTTCCAAATGTCCAACTAGGTTTATGGTTAAGAGAACATTCTAGCTGTTGGAATTATGCAGCAATGGCGACTCGGAGCAATAGTTGGTTGTGTAATCTCTTCTCAGCCTTTGCCAACAGGGCATTTGGCCGCTTACTAGAAAAACCACAGTTAATGCGACCAAATGTCCATAATACTAGTATTCTTGTAACATTAAATCACATGGATCCAAGCAGGCCGCTGAGATCGATGAGAATCCAAGTTATGATGACGAACCATCTAATGCTGCATTACCATATGCTTCATCAATCATTTCTGAAAGCTAAAAGTAATTTCCCCTTTTTTTGCAGCATCTACTATTAAGGGAGACGAATTAGTAGATAAACTCAAACATCGAAGAACATACCCGCGAACCCTGATCTCCAAGAAGCTAATTACTACCCAAGACCAACTATTGACTCAAACATAAACACACCGTCACAATAAGGTGACTAAAGCATCAAATCCCAACGAAACATTGGCGCTAACACAGAGGGGACCACCCGACTAACTAGTCAAAATGATCGGAATGATAGTAAATTCAAGTAAAAAGAGCGGAGAAAAGAGAAGAAACGCGATAGGTTGAGGGCTTGGATGTCAATAGGTTCGAACCAAACCTCAATTGCCGCCGTGATGGCTGTCAAGGATTGTACAACTGGAGGACTTTTGAAGTCGCCGATGACCAGATGCGGAAGCTGTCAGCGCAACCACCACAGCTTCGATGCTCAAAGTGGTGAGTTTTGTTGGTGAGAGGGGAAGGGAGGGGAGAGAGAGGGTTAACTAGAGGTGTCAATGGGCCGAGTCTCGTTCCGGCCCGAGCCGGCCCGAACGGAGTAGTATCACATTCGAGCCAGATTCAGGCTGACATCTTTTTTTCCTTTCTTTTTTTTAAAATTTTTTGGAATTAAAATCAATTAATAAATCCATAAAATGAAAAAAATTTAAAAAGAAAATTTTTAAAATTTAAATTTAAATTTAAAAAAATGGGTATTAAATAAAGTTAAGCAGCAGGCCGGTCCAGCCAACCCGGCCCGAAATTCAACAAAATTTTGGGCCAAATGGGGTCGGGCCGAGCCAACCCGTCCAGCGCGAGTATATTTGACATTTCGTCCTAAGGCAAACCGTACGTCAATTTATTTATCACTCTATTAAATCTTGTTTTACTACTCTCCCCCAAATAAATTTCGGCCAACTTCTTCCTTTTTTTCAAGTCATGCTCTCGATAGCAAACTTCTGTTCTTATCGAAGCATCTAAGGGCTTTCGGAGAATATCCTCAAACTATCTCAATCCATGTTCTCTCATCTTTTCTGCCACTGATTCTACTCCAACTTTTCGTCAAATATCTTCATTTTTTATCTTATCCATCCTTATATGACCACACATCCACCTTAACATCCTCATTTCCGCTACTCCCATCTTATGATCATGTTGCCTTTGTGCTGACCAACATTCATCTCCATATAGCAACAAGTCTTACTTCTATTTTATAAAATTTTCCTTTTAACCTAAGAGGAATTTTGCAATCACACAAAAATCCTGATGCACTGCGCCATCTCATCCAACTTGCTCTGATTTTATGGCTTACATCATCATCATCAATCTCTCACCCCTTTTGCAATATTGATCTCAGATATCTAAAAGTATCTTTCTTCAGTACCTCCTGTCCGACCATATTTACGGCCTTGATCTCCTCTTCTTGTCATGTCGAACTCACACTCCAAGTATTCGGTCTTACTTCGACTTAACGTAAATCCTTTAGACTCCAACGTGCTTCTCCATCATTCTAATTTAGCACTAACCCCAGCCCTGATCTCATCAATAAGCACAATATCAAGCTGCTGCTTCAAAATCCTTAGTGGCTCAAGAGAGGCCTAGCTTGATCTTCTTGACGGAAACAAAAAATAAGGCAACAGTGGTGGAGAGAGTTAAAAGCAGGCTGCAGTTTCAAAATTCTATTTTAGTCAAACCCTACGGGTCTTGCAGGAGGTTTAGCGGTTGCGGAACCATGAAGTGATGATCGAGATTGGGGAATGCCTGGAGAACATTATTGATCTGATTTGCAAAGATTTAGAAAGTGGAGTGTGACAATTACCTTTCTGCATGCGTCAACAAGTTTTTAGGAGCGCTTGAGTCTTTGGCAAAGGCTTCGCCTCATCTCCTCCATCAATCTCATGCCTTGGATTTGTGTCGGAGACTTCAATGAGGTTTTATATCACTGGGAAAAGACAAGGAAAAGGGAGGAGGAATACTATCGAATCGCTGCTTTCCGTGAAGTACTAGCAGACAAGGAAAAGGGAGGAATACTATCGAATGGCTGCTTTTCGTGAAGTACTGGCAGATTTCGCTCACTTGGATGTAGAAAGCAAGGGATGTGCCTTCACCTGGTCAAACAATAGGGATGGAGAGGCATTGATAAAGAAGAGGCTAGACCGAGTTTTATGCAAATATTGACTAGAGGACTCTTCCTCAATGCAGAGGCTTATGCTTTACAAACCATAGGCTCTGACCATAGCCCAATCTTACTCTCTACTTCTCCTACATGGTCTAAGAGGAAGAAAGAGTTCAAATTTGAAGCTTAGTGGTTGGAGGATCTAGAATGCAATGCATTAAACAAGAATACTTGGGATAACCAAGGTGGCAAGGGAATTGGTTTTGCGGAGAAATCTCAAAATGTGACATTGGCATTATCAAAGTGGAGTAGGAGGAAATTTTTGAATGCCTCAGAACAGATCAAAAAATTGAAAAGGAGAGTCACGGAGCTCACGAACAGCAAAGGCAATGCAAACAGCAAAAAAACTGCACAAACTATTACCAAACAGATCAAAAATTTGTGGAAGCAAGAGGAGATGTACTGGGGAATGAGAGCTAGAATTGACTAGCCAAAATGGGGTGATAAAAATACAAAGAAATTTCACGCGACGACGGTTCAGAGGCGGCTGCGAAACAGAATTTCTATGCTGAGAGTAGATGATCACAATTGGTGCCGTGAACCCACACAGCTCAAACAACATATTGTCGAATTTTACCTATCTCTATACAGCACGGTGGGTCAAAGAAATTTCCAGCCAATCCTAAATGTGTGTCCAGTTCTAGTAGGAGATGATATGAACAACTCTTTGTCTGCCCGTCACTCTAGAAGAGGTTAGAACAGCAGTATTTCAAATGGGGGCTACTAAAGCCCCTACACCGGATGGTTTCAATGGCCTATTTTATCGACAGCATTGGGAGTTCATTCATCAAGATGTATTCCAACTCGTTTCCCAGTTTTTTGAGACGGGTATCATAGACCCTTCCATTAACAGCACCCTCATTACTCTCATCCCCAAAGTCTCAAACCCGAAGAGCATATCTCAGTTCAGACCCATCAACCTTTGCAATTTCAGCTAAAAGATTATTACAAAGGTTATGGCCAACAGACTTAAGCCTTGGCTTCCCGATCTTATCACAGCGGAACAAAGCACCTTCATGGGGGGAAGACAAATTCAAGACAATATCTTCATAGTGCAGGAGGTCATTCATCAATTGAGAGTCCGGAAAAAGAAAAGAAAATTCCAAGTGTTGCTGAAATTAGATATGCAAAAGGCTTATGACAGGGCAGAATGGGGTTTTCTATGTGCTTGCATGTCAAAAATGGGTTTTAATGACAAATGGGTCTTCTTGGTAAGGTAATGTCTAACTTCTGTCTCCTTCAGTGTCAAAGTTAATGGAGAACCACTCCCTTATTTTCAGCCAACTCAAGGCATTAGGCAAGGGGACCCCCTTTCTCCATATTTGTTCATTATTTTATCAAATGTCCTCTCCTTTATGCTGAAACAAGCTGTGGAAGAGGGAAGCCTTAAGGGTATCAAATTAAACAGGTTTTGCCCCCACACTCTCTCACCTATTATTTGCTGATGATGCTGTATTTTTTCTGGACGGGAGTGTCAAAATTTGGCAAACCTACTGAACCAATATTGTTTTGCCTCGGGTCAAGCTATCAACCTGAACAAATCAAGCATTTACTTCAATAGTGGATGCCCGCTAGCATTGAAAAGCAACATGGCAGATGAGCTAAGAGTCCCCATCATTGAGAAAACAGGGAAGTACTTGGGCATTCCATCAGATTGGGGTAAATATAAAAAAGATATGTTTGCATGGATTTAGCGAGAATTGACAGGAGGTTGGATGGATGGAAAGAAAAGTTGTTGTCCAAAGCCGGCAAGGAGATCCACATAAAAACAGTAGTTCAGGCCTTACCCCAATATGCCATGTCTATTTTCAAGATCCCAGTTGAGCAATTGAAAGAAAGATCGCCTCATTCTGGTGGAAACGAAATGGTTCTAATGCTGGTATACACTGGAAAAGGTGGGATATTTTGAAAACCAGGAAAGACAGCCGAGGTCTAGGCTTTAAGGCCACGCTAGGAAAGCAAGCCTGGAGATTTAACACAATCACCGTCAGCCCTTTGAAGTCAAATCTTGAAAGGAGTATATTTCCCCAAAGGAGACTTTTGGAAGGCCAGAAAAGGCTCTAGGTCCTCCTGGGGATGGCAAAGCTTACTAGTAGGGAGGGAAGCTATCGGTGAGAAAGTTAAATGGGTAGTTGGATACAGGAAAAGTAACAGAGTTAACGGAGACAAGTGGCTATCAATCTACCCACTTCGTGGCCAAGCTGACCGCGATGAACATTTGAGAGTGGCTGATCTTATTAACCAGGAGAAAAGGGAGTGGGATATCCAGAAACTAAATTCGATCTTTGAAGGAAATATTGTGCAGGAAATCTTAAACATCCCCCTATGCATTCATCCGACAAGGGATAGAGTGGTGTGGACAGAAAACAAGAATGAAATGTATACGGTCAAGAGTGGATACAACTCTATTCATACTTCAACTGCAAACCAGAAGACTGAGCAAGCAACATCATCATATCAGCCTACCAGAATCCTGTGGTGCTCTATCTGGTCGTTAAAAATCAGCCCCAAAATACGTTTTTTCCGGTGGAATGTGTGCCAAAACGCACTCCCCACGACCGATAATCTCTATAAGAGAAAAGTCATACCCGACCCTACCTGCCCTGTATATCGCCAAGATCCGGAGACAATTGAACACCTCTTCACGCAGTGCCAGTGGACCAACACCATCTGAGAGGACCCGAGAATTAATATCGATACTTCACCGTGGACGATTACGAGAATCGACAAGTGGGTGTTAGAGGTACTCACTGATAGCTCATGGTCTACGCCGAACGAGAAATTCGTGAGCTTACTCTGGCAGATCTGGAAGTCCCGCAACGCTTTCACCTTTCAAGGACTCCGCCTCTCCTCTGTCCACCCTTAATGATGCCTTAGCCATGCACAAAGGCGAATTTTTCAATCAGCAGAGGACACCGATAGAGGCAAAGGAGAAAGCTTTGGATTCCGGAAAGTGGTTACCTCCAGAACGCGGTTGGCGGAAGTTCAACGTCGATGCTTCGTGGTCAGAAGAAAAGTCTGAAGCTTCGATCGCCAGTGTCTGTAGAGAAAGCTATGGAGAAGTTCTGGTCGACGGTTTTGCCTTGAAGATCCAAGCAGAGTCTGCTACTGTGGCCGAAACCCTTGCCTTGCGCGAGTGTCTGAAGCGTTTGCGGGGAGCTTCGGGAGAAAGGAAAAAGGACGTGTCTGATGGATATGAAACCGAATCTATTCCTTGTGTACTTGTTTAATGCAGTATCTGTACCGTGGAAGGCCTTCTCAAAGTGGACCAAAGCCCATGGCCCATCAAAAATTTGCTTGAAGACTGCAATGTTATGTTGGCTCAACTGAAGGATGTCCAAGTCGTCTTTGCTCCTTTGCTCCGCGTGAAGCAAATCGCTGCGCAAATTGGATCGCGAAAGCCTGTCGACTCGGGTCTCTTCCCTCTAATTGGCTGTCTAAACCCCCCAATCCCTTTGGGATTTATTATGTTTTGATGCTGATTGTGCTACCTTTTCAAGGACCTTTAGTTAATGGAATTTGAATTATTTCGATAAAAAAAAGGAAATACAAAAAAGAAAAGGCTAATAAAAAAGGGAAAAATCAAATAAAAAAAACTTGAAATCAGGCTCTTTTTGAGATTTTATGGTTACTTCAAATCCTTATTTGAAATAATTTTCACTTCAGACCCTTATTTAAAAAATGAGAGCATTTCATGTCTTTATTTGAAACAACGTTCAGTTAGGCATTTTTTGAGAAAAGGAGAACACTTCGAGTCTTTCTTTGAAAATTTTCCCTTTTTTTCAATAAATTGATTTTTATTTATTTATTTTTTGAAATGTTGTTGTGACGGTCCGAACCTCCTTCCCTTCTATTGGATATCCACCAAAGTTGAACTGTGATGTCTTCTAATCTAAAAAATAATCCCACAATGAGGGTTAGCACAAGGCCAGCAAGTAACACGTTCTAATCCATCGACTAAGCTAACTAATGGAAGAGACAAGAACAAATGCTTAAAGAACAACTACCCTTTACACTTCCAGGATAGTAAAATCTCTAGCACATTTGTCGAAATCATCACATTCAACACGCAAAGCACATGATATGAGTGATGCTCATGGACAAGAAGTCTGGACATGCAACTCAAGTTACTTGTTTTATATAATCAATGTACAATGCCTCATTCCGCCTCCGAGGCCGGTCAGAACACGCATCAGGATCTTTCCATATCTCCATGGGGAATGATCAAGCATTTGATTTCTTGTTTTATATAGTCAATGTACAACGCCTCATTCCGCCTCCGATGCCGGCCTAGAACACACAACAAGGCCACCAGAACACACAGCAGGGTCTTATTATATCTCTAAGTGGAAAATTAACGTGCATTCAACTCTTTACCAAGAACCACATTGGATTTTGTCTTTCATTACAAGAGAACCATTTATACAAGATTCATAAAAATGAACACGCAAAAATATTATGCACTAAGCTTTGGCAATGCAAATGCTTATGCCTAAAACGTAAGGTAACCTCTTGTTAGTACACAGTTATCCATCTACCTAATTGTAAGATCACAATCCATTATGCTCATGAAGAAAGATATCACTAAACACACATTCCAACCAACTTCGTATATTGACCATTACCATTTGATTAAACTCTTCAAGAATGCTCAAGTTTTATTTCGAACGACACAATTGACACCATGGTTCTGGACAAACACATTTTTCAATATTAGATTTCTAAGAGTTCTCCATTCACTAAGTATACTAAACTCTACCCTAGTTTGGGTGTTTCTATATTACAAAATAACTTTTGTTTGACAATCCTTATCGTTTCTCAACTATTAGGCTAGTATCTGTTTTGAGTTCTTTTCCTCATGTAACGCCACTGAACGCAGGCTCTCTCTCTTTCCATTCACAGCAGCCTAATGCGAGATTAACTTAGACTAGACTATTGCCACCATATTTTCGCATCTTGCCAACCATAGAAGACTCGAAAGCACCAAGGCATCCCATCACAATTCAACCCTCCTCTCGCAAGTTCGATGCACTGGTCCTACTCTACTGACTTGTCTTTCACAACCCATACCAACACGAATTCCACTTCGCCAACCTCACGGCTGAAACCCATTTTTCAGTCTTGTTCTTCAACACCGAGCAATTACAGCGCCAAAAATTGACAAACTAACAACGCAGACGGCTATCCCACGCTTCATGGGTCTCATTTCAACCAAAAACCATGACATGAAACCACACTCGAACTTCGATCGAGTATTTGTCCTATGCGCACCTCCCCGCTCGTTCTCGATTCACATTGCCCAAGTTAGTGGATGGGTTAGAAAATTTGCTTGCCTTGGTCTCTCTTCAACCAAGCTCGAGTTTGTCGGTCACCGGAGAACCGCCTGTCCTTGCGTCGAACTGGAGGAGCCGAACCATCAGGGAGAGCAGTTTCAAGGCATAGTAACCGAGGACATCAACCAACACAAAACAAAAATGGGTCTGTCTCCTGTTCTTGCACTTTGTCGGTGAAAAAGCCAAGCCCGCAATGTATTGTGGGCTAACGACAATTGTTGGTGGGCATAAAGGATTGGGTTTTGCGGGCCATGATCGACGGTTGAAGTAATAAGAGAAAGCTAGCATCCGAAAGGGGAAAAAAAGGTCAAATGAAGCCGATCGGCCTGGCACAAACGAAAAAGAGGTTGACAGTCCATTTGGGCTGGAGTAATTAGTGCAGATCGAATTCTAGCAAACGAGTATACCAGATCCAATCTAGTTGACACCAAGCCAGCCTTCGTCAATCCTTCCTCAGTCAAACACGTCCATTTCTTGGTCCGGTACATCACTTTCGATAATTACATCCAACTCGCCCACAACTTTAACCCATCTGAGTCAGCTTTCTAAAAGGTTTTTTTTTTTTGTCCACTTCTTGTTTATTCTGAACTATAGAAATGGGATGTCATAGTTGTAGATCACTTTAATTTAGGTCGTATTGGGAGATAAAAAATTGATTGATACTTGATTACAGCAACTTTTTATTGTATTATGAAATAGTGACGAGATCAACTTATACTTATCTAAATTCGAATAGGGAATGGACGTATTTTTATTTTTCTATTAATTTTTTGTGGGTAAATTATAAGGTTATTACTAACTTTTGAAATTGCGACACAAATTTAGAATCCTTTCTTTGCATCTTAATTATTGGATCTTGCAATGTGCTCATTTTATTTATCATGAGGGGTGAAAACTTTAATAGAGTAAGAGTAAAACTGCATAAAATTTCACATGTTTGGCATGAAACATTGAACATGTGTCGTAATTTGAAAAGAAGAATCTTTGACACAACAAAAGGTTATTGAAATGGAAGAGTTGTCAAGTCAAAGATGTATAAAAAAAGCTGTTTTCTCAAAATAATTGAGGATGGCCTTATGATCCCCTTTTTTCATATAATAGGATAAATAGATAATGCATCATAAGGTATATTTCCATAATAATAATAATGATAATAACCCCAATTTTACATCAAGTTTCAAATATGCCTCGAATTTTTTTGTCTCTAAAGAGAGTTTCTACTTGAAGTTCAGTCCCAAATATGCCTTGAACTTTTATTTTCTCATAAAAATCCTAAACTTTAGGTGTCTACCCCGAACATTTTTTGTGTAAGAAAAATCATCAGTTTTTTACTCTAATCTCAAATCTATCCCATTAACCCTCTATCCAAAAACGCTATTAGTTGTCCCTATTTTTCATGTTTGATAATGATTTCATTTTGTAGAATTTCCTTATTGGGTGTGAACCTATTAGCCACGTGGAAATGTCATGTCGGTTTGTACCTATTGCCCAATTGATTTGCTAATGTGGGTTTTTTTTTTAAATGGACGTGTAAATATTGTGTCAAGTTGTGACTGAACCACTAGGGGTAGATTTGAGAATGCAATGAAATTTTTTGATTTTTTTAGACAAAATAAAATTTATGGCAGATTTGAGATTGTACCTAAAGTTTGATGTTTTTTAGACTAAACAAAGTTTGGGACTGATTTGAGACTGAACTAAAGTTGATTTTTTTTCCTGAGATTAAAAAAAGTTTGGGATAGATTTGAGATTAGGGGTGTGCATGGTCCGAGCCGATCAGATCCTGACATGGAACCGGGGACTGGACCAATAATCCCGGTCTCCATATTTTTAAAACCACGGACCGGACCAAGACCGGCGGTCCGGGCCGGTCCTGGTCCAGGCCTAGTAGGACATCTACCTCTAACTACTTATAAAAATCTAGCCCTTAGAAATTATAATGCAATGTTAATTTACAATCTATAATCAACCTACGACGTTAAGACAAACACACAAATGTTAGGGACACCCAACTTGTGTTCGATCTGACCTTGAAGGCTTCATGTGATCTTTTATACTCGTAATCGACGCCCGCATGTGGCCCGCTGAACTTAGGTGGGACATGGAACCGAACTCGGATTTTATTTCTTTCTTTTTTATTTTTGGTTGTGAAAAAAAATAGATTTCTAAAATCTGCATAATGACTTGAATTTCTGTTCTTATGCACATACGCGCTTATTCTTCACGCACGTGCCCATCATAAGGAACAATGGTTTTGTCCCATAGTAATATTGAAACTCAAATTGCTAAATAATATGTACAATGGCATCACCAAACTCAAGAGGCGTGAGATGAGATTCGTGAGCTTCTCATAATGTTAAAAATTGGCTAACTCTAAATGTAAATTAATTTTAAATAAAAAAAACATTAGCGGTCCGGTCCCAAAGCATGGAACCAGGGACCGGACCACTTATTCACCGGTCTCATTTATTGGGACTAGGGACCGGACTGCCAACCTCAAGGACCGGACCAACCTGGCTGGTCCAGGCCGGTCTGGTCCAGTTTGCACACCCCTATTTGAGATTGCACTTAAAATAAGAAGTTCTTTCAAGAAATTAGGCTTGCATCATAGATAGGTCAAGAGAATTTTGACAATTGTCCTGGTGGACCAAATTCGAAACTTTATTTTAACGGTACCTGCTAGTGCCCCACTAAAGCACACCAAATTTGGTCGGGAAGCACTGAAAGTCTCCTTCTGACGTCGACATAGAAGTAATAACATTATTAGTTCTCCAACTTTGCATAGGATTATTTGGCTTAGATGGGGAGATAAAAACATGAAATTTTTTTCATGCCACAACGATACATAGAAGACAGCGTAATAAGATTTCGATGTTGAAAGACAATAACGATATCTGGATCTGTGATCCCGAGAACCTTAAAGAGATGACATTAGGGTTTTTCAGGGATCTTTACGAATTTGTAGGTCCTCGAAATATTGATTTGCTACTACAACATTCCCTATTCTTATCACAGATGAGATGAATGAACCTTTAGCTGCGAATATTTCTTTGTTGGAGGTATATGCTGTAGTTTTTCAAATGGGACCCTTAAGAGCTGCTTGTCTAAACGGCTTAAACAAGCTCTTCTTCCATCAAAATTAGGAGGAAATCAAAATGGAAGTATTTGAAGAGGTTTGTAGCTTTTTCAACATAGGAATCCTCAAACTCGAGATAAACAGGTCTCACATTACTCTTATCCCAAAAGTCAAAAGTCCGGAAAAGTTGGATCAATATCGACCGATAAGTCTCTGTAATTTTGCTTATAAGATTATTTTAAAAGTCCTTGCCAACAGATTCAAGCCTTGGTTGAAGGAGATTATTGAGGAGGAACATAGTGCTTTTGTAGGGGGCAAACGGATTCAAGATAATATTCTAGTTGTTCAGGAGGTTCTCCGTCATCTAAGAGTGCGGAAAAGGAAAAAGAAATTTCAGGCCATCCTTCAGCCTGACATGAAAAAGGCATATGATAAGGTCAAATGGGATTTCTTAGAAGCTTGTGTGGGGAAAATGGGTTTTTGTGATTGGTGGGTTGATAGAGTGATGTCGTGTGTTACTTCTGCTATAATTAATATCAAACTGAATGATGAACCTCTTCCTTATTTCAAACCAACGAGAGGCATTCATTAAGGTCATCCCATCTCCCCCTATCTTTTTATTATGATGGCTAACTCCCTCGACACTGATGAGGAAGGCAATCGACGAGGGTACCTTAAAGAGATTAAACTTAACTGGTATTGTCCTACCCTTTCTCATCTCTTATTCATGGATGACTCGATCTTTTTCTTGGATGGTAGGACTATTGAATGTCCAAACCTGATGTCGATTCTGAACCAATACTGCTATGTCTCAAGGTAGGCAATTAATCTAAACAAATTAGGTGTTTCTTTTAGTGCAGACTGCCCCCCAGATTTAAAGAGAAATATGGCTATGTTGTTAAAAGTCCCAGTAATGAAAAAAAAAATCAGTAAGTACTCGGGAATCCTATCGGATTGTGGAGCTTCAAAAAAGGAGATATTTTCTTGGCTGTTGGCAAGAGTTAACTCGAAACCTGGAGAGTTGGAAGGAAAATTTGATTTCAAGGGCGGGAAAGGAAATCCTGATTAAATCAATTGTCTAGGGCTTCCCTCAATATGCTAGATCTATTTCTAAGATCCCCATTTCTATTTGCAAAGCTATTGAGAGGAGGATTGTGAACTTCTGGTAGAAATTTTGTGAGACAAAGAGTGGGCCCAGTGAAAAAATGGGAGGTTTTAAAAGAGAGAAAAGATGAGGGAGGAATGGGCTTCAGAGACTTAGTCTCCTTCAATAGAGCTATGTTGGGAAAATAGGCATGGCGACTAGTAAATAGGAGAACTCTCTTTGGGAGAAGTTACTCAAAGGCCTCTATTTTCCTAACAAACTTTTGGCAGGCAGATAAGGGAGCTCGCCCTTCCTAGGGGTAGCAAAGTATTTTGATGGGTAGAGAAATGATTGCGGAAGACGTTAGGTGGATGGTAGGCTTTAGAAAGGAGATTAATATCCGGGAAGACAAATGGTTGAAGCAAGGTATTATTGGAGGACCAGTTAACCGCAATGACCCGTTTTAGGTAGCTGACATGATTAGTCAAGAGGATTTCCAATGGGATGAGAAGACCCTAAGAGAGCTCTTTGATAACCAGCTAGTTGAGGGAATTCTAGTAATTTCGCTAAGCCCCCAAGTTAAGGCTGATAAACTAGTATGGACTGCTTCGAAATCCGGTGAATTCTCAGTGAAAAATTCCTATAATACTACCCGTAGCAAAGACGAGGCAATTAGTTGCCAGTAGACCTCAACATCCTATAGACCCTCTAGGAAATTTTGGTTTCGCATTTGGCATCTTCATGTTCCCCCAAAGGTTAAAAGTTGTCTTTGGAGAGTATGTCAAAATGCTATCCCTACTAGAGAAAATCTTCTCAAGCGGCGAGTAATCGAGAAAGCCTACTGCTCTTTCTGTGGGAACCAAATCGAAACAACTGAACATCTCTTCTTTCGCTGCCCCGGAGTAACAACTTTTGGAGTCATCCTACAATCGGCCTACAAATATCAACCAGAGACACATCCAGAGTAGATAGGTGGTTGCATGAGATTTTTTTAGAAGATAGGAGACCCCTCCTAGATTGAGAAAATTGGAGCTGTTCTCTGGTCAATCTAGAAAGCTCGGAATGACCGTATTTTTAGAAATAAACACCACAATGTGAAAGTCCTGACAGAATCAGGTGGTGCTTTGGTTTGCAGCCACAAGAGATGGAGTAAAGTGAAAGAGAATCAAGGGCAACATCAAGTTCACCATACGGCCGCATGGAACCTACCGAAGGATCGAGCTCTGAAGATTAATGTTGATGGCTCCTTTGATGTTGGAAGCATAGTTGCGATGATCGCAGGGGTCCTTCGAGACAAATCTGGAATGCTGCTCGATGGATTCACAAAAAAAAAAAAAACTATGCATTTTCCCCTTCAAGCAGAAGCGAATGCCCTTGTAGAAGCTTTGAAGTTTTTTAGATCTAGAAGAGAGGAGAAACTGTACTTGACTCTGATTGCAAAGTGGTGATTGACGCTGTATTTAAATAAGATGTTACCCTTGGCAAATTGAAGCGGTCATTCTGGAGGCCCGAACTCATCTTTAGGATTATTCAGATATCTCTTCGGCCCGTTGCGACAGATTTGCAAATCAAGTAGCTGACTGGATCTCTAACGCTTTCTGTATGAATTATCTTCCTGCTCTATGGTTATGCAAACCCCCCACACCTTATGGTACTTTTTGTGTTATGACTCCCCTATGCTGGGTTGTTTCTCTGGTTTCACAAGTTGAGAAATAAAAGATACTCTTTTTCCGACCAAAAAAAAAAATAAAATCCAACCTCCTTCCTAAATTCATTTTTATCATTTTTGTTTATGAATTTCTTTAATTTTTATTCAATGTGGTCCTTCTATAAAAGATTTAATAAAATTTGAAGGATGATGCTATTTTCACTCCTATTTTAGCTAAAATACTCCTTGTTCCAGTTAAACAACCAATATGCCCTCATCTCTCATTCTCTTCAAAGAAGTGTTTCTTTTTCTATTAAACTACTTGGCAAACTGTCTTTATTTCTATCGTGTCTTTTGTCAGTTTCACAATACGAATACTCAAATATACTCAACAAAATCTCATTTTGTCTTGCATTAATTTATTACTTTGCCTCGTGAAGGTTGTTAATTTTAATATATAATCTCGTATTTTCAATCATATAACCTACATCTATTATGACAATTCTATATTTATGATGGCTATAAGGCTCATCAACACACAATTAATTGTCTATTTTTTATCCTTTGAGAGAAATTTTATTTCAAAGTTGGAAATTAAAATTCAACATATATAATTAGCCAATCTTGACCTTGTAGGTGTTTTCATAAAAAAATATGGATTTTTAAAGTTAAGCATTTTTTTATTTTGCATTGAGCTTTTTGAATTTTAATCTAAATTGCAAGATGGAGATTGATAATTTTGTTATAGATTATTCAAGCTAACGGTAAATTACTTCAGAGGAAAATTTTAAGTATATTTTAAAGTTTTGATCCACTTGCACTAAGATTGATTATATAATCGATAATAGAACAACAAGTTCATTTTTTTCTTTTTGTGCTGATGTTTTTGTTTATATTATTGATAGGCTCTGAACATAAACATACTTGACATTTGATTGTGTTTCCAACAAATTAGCCATTTCAATATTTTGTTCAAGTTTTCTCTTCCATTGTTGATCACAATGGACTAGATAGTTAGATTGAATTTTAATCTCCAACTTTGAAATATAGTATCAAAATATTTGATAAAAAATATGTAATTAATTGAATGCTTATAAGACGCCATATATAGGAAATTATAATATCTTATGTTGCTTTTGTGATTAAAAATGTGAAACCATAAATTAGATTTAACAACTTTCACTAGGCAAAGTGATAGCATGATGCATGATAAAATGCTATTTGGATAGATGCTGCCTAGCTTGGCACATCCACTTGCAAGCCCAAGCTTTATGAATAGATTGTTTGTGTTCACACGACTTTGCCTTAGTCAATAATGGCAATACCCCATGAATATTTTGAACTTCGGAGAATTTTCTGCCAAGAGAATAGCATTATTCCACCTTGGATCTATTGGGATTCTCGTAACACGTACGGGCAAAATAAAAATATATAAACACAACGGAAATAAATAAAAGCCCATACATGTATCTCCGGAGGCGTAGTTTGTGCATTTCAATCAAAGATCATAATAAATAAATAGAGTTAAAAGATTGCCTCTCATAGCGTGCTTGAAAATAAATTGGTTAAGATATTCTTCTATCCGAGCCCCACAAATATCGAGTCTCTAGTTCAGACACACCACCAATCACGATGACGAACGGAAGAATGAACTCGCAGGAATTACCACTCAATTGTGCTAGCAATATCGAGGATGCAATACTCCGCATTTATTCTTGAATTTTTGGTCACCATGGGAGAGAGCAAAAATGAGAGAGAGAGAGAGAGAGAGAGAGAGAGAGAGAGAGAGAGAGAGAGAGATAGAGCTATAGATCTTTTTTTGCTTACCAATTGCACTCCTTTAATCCAAGGATCTGAATTTTCTGCTCATCAATTGCACTCTCTTAATCCAATGATCTAATCCTTTGACTATGCATTGCACACACATATACACGCATAATTCTAGGATCCGATCCAAGAATTATGCTGCTATATAATCAGTGATTTAGCCCACCAATCAATTATCGTAATTATAGTAATTAATCAATTTGGCTCTTAATGGACGTAAATTTCCAACATCAGTCACTCGCCCCTAAATTTCTGAATTGACACACAATAATAAATAATATATGTGCAAATCGACGCAACAATTTTGTGTTGATTTAATCCGTACATGTGCATCATATACACTTGTGCCTATGACCAAAAATTTTAAAAAATTAAATTAAATCTCATTTAATCTAATTTCGATCCGAATAATTCGATAGTCGTTATTGTAAACATATTTGCAATATTGTCTTTCTATTCATTGTCGTCATATATTGGTTAAGGTGTGTGACATCTCTAGGTTCATCATTGAGCTAGCAGTATGACATGCACTAATACATTAGTACTTTCAAGAGAATTAATTATCCTGATTAACCTCTAGGTCCCACGAGTCATGAGTGACATCTAGCAATATGACATGGCTACCCAAACAGTATGAATTCTTTAAGAACATAATGAACCTGTCAGCTTTGGCTACAGTGTAATTCAATCCCTCCATCTTACTATATCCTGATCGAACAAAAACCATGGAATATTTGTCAAGTCGCCAATTCGATCATATGCACAAATTCAATTGACATGCATTTATATGAGACATAAACATTTTATTCTCAGTTACAACCCGGCCGGGGATTTCAATGCATTGTCATAATTAAATCGCATAGGATATCATACCTTGCATATGGCAAGGAGACATATTTCATTTCGCGCACATGTGTGACTTCGTATGTGAATGAACTATGACCATCAAGTATAGAGACGGATCGACGAGCTGTCAATATGTGTTCTCATGAACTATAACCATCCAACACACAAGCCAACATTGTACCTCAGGTCTAAGGATTATTTGCACAAGACCAAAGCATGAACAATTAGATGTTGACCACTCTAAAAGCTTCCATGTCGCTAATCGTTCATTACGCGTCACGTTCAGTAAACTTGTCTAATACAAGCACTTGTGTTCTAACTTGGGCATCGCAATACCCAATGACTTGTGACTCGTCATTCCCTTAAGTATCTAATACTTAATTGCAAAGTTAAGAATACACCGATCTCAACAGGATTATTGATATCCATTCAATGATCCATCGATTGGGAACTGTTTAAAGATTCAGTCTAACTATGAACTTGTCACACACATTATTAACGTCTGAAGAATAGGTCAAATCACAACTGATCTTATGGAATTTATTCATATAAGTAGGTAATTGGACAAATGAATAAATACGTCTTTGCCATTAATTAAATAAGAAATCAAAAGTACAACTGAAATCCCTAACATGTAACTATTACATGCTTGCTTTAGGGATATCTCCAACAATCTCCCACTTGCACTAAAGCCAACTGGTCTGGTACCTCAAACCCATTTTGTTAACGTGTCTTTCAAAAGAAGACTGAGGTAAGGCCTTAGTAAAAGGATCTGCCACGTTTTCCACTAAAGCAATTTTCTACAAGGTGATATCGCCTCTCCCAACTATTTTTCTGATAGATGGAAGTGTCTCTCAATGTGCTTAGACTTCTGATGAGACTTTGGTTCCTTAGCTTGAGCTATTACCCCTTTGTTGTCATAAAACAATGTAATTGGCTGCTCAATGGAAGGAGCTACTCCTAGTTCAGAAACCAATTTCTTCATCCAAGCTGCTTCCTTTGACGCTTTAGAAGTGGCTACATACTCTGCCTCAGTGGTGGAATCAGCAGTTGTGCTTTGTTTGGAACTATTCCAACTAACTGCATCACCATTGAGTGTAAAGACAAACCCAGATGTAGACTTATAGTCATTTGGATTTGACTAAAAATCAGAATCAGTATAAGCTTCAGCTTTAAACTCTCCTTCTCCGTATATCAAGAATATATCTTTAGTCCTTCTCAAGTACTTAAGGATATTCTTGACTGCTATCCAATACTCTTCCCCTGGATCAAATTGATATCTGCTAGTGATGCTCACAGCATGCGCAATATCAGGTTGCGTACATAGCATAACATACATTATGCTTCCAATAGCGGATGCGTAAGGTATCTTTGCCATTCGCTCTCTTTCTTCAGGAGTGTTGGGACACATCTCATTGGAAAAATGAATTCCATACCTAAAATGCAATAATCCTTTTTTAGAGCATTGCATGTTAAACCGTGTTAACACTTTATCTATGTACGTAGACTATGAGAGACCAATAAATCGTCTTGATCTATCTCTATAGATCTTGATACGTAAAATAAAGGCTGCCTCTCCTAAATCTTTCATGGAGAATTTCTGTGATAAGAACAGTTTGATTGATGATATCATTGGTATATCATTTTCGATCAAAAGTATATCATCAACATAGAGAACTAGAAACGCAACTGCGCTCCCACTGACCTTCTTGTATACACAAGGTTCATCCGAATTTTTTATGAAGCTAAATGATTTGACTACCTCATCAAAACGGATGTTCCAACTTTTGAAGGCTTGTTTGAGTCCATAAATAGATCTCTAAAGCCTACACACCTTCTGACTTTCACCACTAGATTTAAAACCTGGTGGTTGTTCCATATAAATGTCTTCCTCAAGGAAACCATTTAAAAAAACTGTTTTGACATCAATTTGGAATATCTCATAATCAAGGTGCGCAGCTATAGCCAACATAATCCGAATAGATTTTAGCATGGCTATATGTGAGAAAGTTTCGTCGTAATCGGCCCATTCTTTTTGACAATATCCTTTCGCCACCAGCCGTGCTTTGTAAGTTCCAATCTGACCATTAGTGTTCATATTCCTCTTGAAGATCCATTTACACCCAATTGGTACAATACCATCAGGCAGATCAACTAGAGTCTAAACATCACTGTAATACATTGAATCTATTTTAGACTTCATGGCTTTTAGCCATTTACCAGATTCGATGTTCGACATTGCCTCCTCATAGGTGCTAGGATCACTCAGTTGATCACTATCATTTACAATGAATAGTGGCTCAATATCTTCAATCGAGTCTCTATAGCGAATAGGCTGACGAGATGTTCTCGCATTCCTCCTAAGAGGTTGTGTATCAAAAGCTCACACAGAATTAGAGATCGATGTCTGAACTTGGTTATTTGGTACTTCACTATTTTCTTCTTGTAAGACTATTTTTCTCTCAGCATCACCTTCCTGGACGAACTGATTCTCCAGAAAAGAGGTAGGCTTATTGACCGAAACTCTATGGTCAGAATGAAAATAGAAATAATATCCAAGAATCTCTTTTGGATATCCAATGAAGCGATCTTGTTCAGACTTAGCCTCCAATTTCTCTATTCTCAGCTTCTTAACGAAAGCTGAACAACCCTAAATCTTGATATGATTAAGACTTGGTTTCCTACTATGCCATATCTCATAAGGCGTAGTTGGAACGGACTTAAAAGGCACTCTGTTCAATAAATATGCAGCTGTCTCAAGGGCATGTCTCCAAAGGGATACAGGTAAATTGGTGTAACTCATCATGGATCGCATCATATCTAATAAAGTGCGATTTCTTCTTTCAGATGCACCGTTATGTTCTGGAGTTGCAAGAAGTGTCCATTGTGATAATCCAAGAATTCATAACTAAGGTATTTACCTCCTCGATCAGATCGAAGAGCTTTAACACTCTTTCCTGTTTGTTTCTCAACTTCAAACCTGAATTCCTTGAACTTTTCAAATGTCACGCCCCGAACGCGATAAGCGCGCGAAAATCCCACCAGGCCGTTGTTCTACAATAGTCTTTCAGGATCCATCGGACAATCACATCATAGTTCAAAAGAGAAATAAGGTAACGGAAGTCATTAAGCTGCTTCTTACAAATTACCACGGGATGACTCAGGACAAAGGGATATACTTTTCTTTATTCTAAAATTCTCCTCTAAAGTTATCTCAGGCACGTATCCATAATTCAATTCATAAAAATAATCCTCAAGATTCGAATACAATTCCTAAGGCCATAAAAACATAAAACCATTCATTCCATTACTTCATCGAGAGCTCATCCTTATCTCGCCTGTACTTCCGTCTTCAAAGACCTGAAAAAGTTAATCCCCCACTAGGGTGAGATATATATATCTCAGCAAGTGAAACCTAGCCCTATACCTCAATACCAGTCCTACTAGACCACCCACATATGTCACTCATATGCAAAATAACAAATAACGCAATGGCACAAGGCATCACGTAACGGCAGTATCAAATTAGCAAGCATGGACAATAAACACAAGCAATCATGCTCAATTCCAAGGTCCTAATATGCAATCACATGCATCACATACACCACAACCACCACTTTCTCATCCACCCACATACTCCTCTAGCACTCCTGCCGCTTGACATCATCGGGGTCATCAGACCAAACGATGTTCACGTACCATTGAGGTTATTAGACCAATCGGTACTCTCCAGGCTTATAGCTACTCCATGTGGCCGGGGTCATCAGGCCAAATGTCATTCACATTTTCATTCAATTTCACCACCCTCCGATACCGCTGGGATCATCATACCAAATGGTATCCTCCAGGCTTACAACCACTCCATGCCGCCGGGGTCATCAGACCAATCGGCATTCTCATTCTCTTTCAAGCTCACCACCATTTAATACCACTGGAGCCATAGGCCAATCGATTTTTTCCTCATCAAAACTTTTAGTCAATTGGTATCACTGATTTCCATAACTAGTCAATGCGACTTTATCTTAATTCCATCCGTTCCACTGAACATCAACATTACCTTGGAATTCAATGTTGTCCACAGGACAGTTTTTTGAACTTCACTTCCAGGTATCATTCAAGTTCTGCATCTTCTTTCTCAGTACAGACGCTCAACCACAATACTAAGACAATTTAGAGTTTTTCTTCCTTTTATAATAGGGTCTCTTACCCTAAGAAATAAACTATACTCTTCAGTGACATTCTCTCACTTCGAATCCACCTTGTCCTTTCCATTTCATAGGACGTCAACCTTGGAGTCTGCACCAACAGCAATACCTTTACTCCAGGATTCAAATGCCACCATGCTTTAACATTCTCCTTCCCATGACTCAATCACATCAAGTTTCGTTCTTGGTCTCCACCAGTTCACGTATTGAATGCTTAATTTGATTACCTCAAATCACTGTGTAAGTATTCTCTAAATGCTTTTTTCGCTTACTCAATCATTCACTAGAATTAAGAACAGCTAGGATTATCAAGTCCGTTCACTTCTCTTTTCATCAACGACCTTCTCATGGTCCAATCGTCCTTCGAGAGCGAAGCCCTAATTTTTAGAGAACAACAACTCATGATTTTCATTTCTCATGGTTCCAGTTCAATCATTAATTCCAAGCAAATTAGCATGCTGAGTTTTTCTCGACTCTTTCCATAACAGAAGAGATAGACTACCCATTTTCCACTATGGGTCTTATGCCCCAGTAATCAACCATTTCCTGTGGGCATGTTCCATATTCCATAATGAACATCACTTTGCTCGTAATCCATGAGCAAAAGTTCTCTTCTTTTACTGAGTCCAATTACCATTCCTCAAAATCAGGAAGAACAACTAGCCATAAGGCTTTCAAACTCCAATTCACTCAGGGATTTACTTATCTTATTCAATGATCATCCTTACCATATGCTTAAATGACCTTGAGAACTCTATCTCACAGTGGTCAATCGTTCTCTGATCCTTGCGAAAGTATCAGGATCTAAACAATCTTTGCTCTCAAGTAATCCCAAGAGGATACTTTTCATCGAACAACTCAACAGAGGTAGTCTAGACATATTTCATGCCTTTGAGGAAATCCTTCCTCTAGTGACCTTTAACTAATTATCAATAGCCTCTTAGGACTAATAATTGTTAGGGTCACTTTCTTTCTTCAATGTATCTAAAGCCCATAAGGTTTCCTTATCAAGATCCCCAATCTAGAGGGAGACAGTTTCAAATCTCATCACTCTTTCAAACTTAGGCAATCTCAACTTATACATAGCTTCATAATTTTTTTTAAACTCTTATGGTTCTTCCCACACATTCACCTTTCTCGTGATTGAAATAACTCAGAGTCACCCTTCTTGCGACTTCTATCACTTAACTCCTCAGCACTAGAATCGGTAGATTCAGCGACATAAGTAGCAATGACACCTCCTTCTCGAGCTTGCCTACCTATCCACTTTTCTCATTTTCATTTAAAATTCTCACGAACCCCATTACACTTGAGTCTCACACGATGAACAAAATCGAGCCATACACTCTTCTAGTACTCATACTGTCACGCCCCGAACCCGTCGAGCACGCGAACATCCCTACAAGCAGACAACTCATCACTCGTGGTCTCAAGATCTACAAACAAGTCGAGAGATAATATATACATTAAGCATGCGGAAGCGGTACTCAAATAAATCTCCATACAAAATATAGGTTAAGTGGGACCTGTATAGCATAATAACTGTCATTCATTATAACTAACTGTTCATACAAACTCCTACTACTACAATCCGCTAGATAAGGGCGATAGGGTAAGCACATCAAAAGGTACGACCATCATCGGCATCCAAAATAGCAATGGTCGAGGGTCGCCATCATAAGATTAAAATAATAAATTAGGGCACCTAAGATGAACAACTGGAATCCTCGGTGTTCTCGGCATCCTCCGTCGGCTCATACTAGGAGAAGGTCTCTAATGGAACCTCAACGGTATCCTCCATGGTCTCCTCATGGGACGGTTTCGCAAGGTCCTCCTCGGTCGCCTCCAGGACAATGACCTCGTCCTCCTCCATAGTAAAGTCTAGCGTCGAGGTCTTCTCCGGCCCGTTCCTAGAACCAATACAGACCCCTCCGGTAATTCCTGCTCCCCAACAGTCTGGCACTAATCGGGTATAACTCCTAGGGTACCTCGTGGGGTTTTAGCAGTCTAATCGACTCGTCTCCGACCTTCTTGAACCATGCCTTGAACCTTTGAGGCTTCCAGTCCGGGCTATCCTCATCGACCCATAAAACCGTACACTTTCTCACATAAATATTCCCTTGCTTATCCGAAAACTCGTCAAAATATGCCGTCAACTCCTTGGGATCCCCAAAATGAATAGGCCACATACCTAAGGCCTAGGATTTGTAAAAATGTGGGTCCCCAAAGGGGTATGATACACATCTCAATAAAAGAGTTCTAACCCTAGGTCAGGCTGATCGTCCACTCAGGCAATCATCTATCCCAAAATTCCAAACTCATAAGCATACAAGTACATACAAATAAGATAATGTCACACAGATGATGAGCATGCAACTGTGATACCATGTCACACTCAGATGACCATGCACACCTCGTCCTGCCATTTCACCCCAATCACCTCATCCTGCCTGCCTCATCCTCCAACCGGCGATTATATCGCATCAGGCTCGGTTCGCGTAAATGTATCAGATCGTCATTGGCAACCTACGTAAACGCATCAGGTTCCAATGAATCTCCAAGCTAATATCATCACCACAAACCTCCGTCCCGCGAACAATTTGCATCAGGACCGTGGCCATCTCAACCCCGCGATTGGATCGCATCAGGGCGCCGCACAACATCAACTCCACCCCACGATTACATCGCATCAGGGTATCTACCTCCCGCCCAGCGTCTTACACGCCTTAGGGCCATGCCATGTCATGCTCATGCCATGATTTTCAAGTCATTTTCCATACATGACAACATGTGCAATTTGGGCACAATTCAAAGAACTCATGGCATGCGAGGCAATCAAGTGACACACACACATGGAGGATAATTAAAGCATAAATAATAACATACATAACCCTCCTATAGCCACTTAGTATATACCAAGAGCTATCCTTTGGAAAAATATCACAAATCAATCCAATTAATCCTCGACTCACCCAATCGAATCCAATCTTCCTATCTTAAGTTTAGGATTCCCTCACCTTAAGCTTGATAACACAAATCTCTTCTTGTAATGGCCTCAAAGTCTTGGCCAAATAGTCCAAGGGTTCAATTCACTGTGCAATCTAGAATATTCAACCAATTATCAATTTTCCATATCCAATTCCTCATTCCATGAACCATAATCCTCCGTAACACGACCCGCATGATCTTAACATGTTTCAAACATCAATTTGAGACTCATCACCATCTGTTCTTGCTCCCACCAGAACCAATTTTGCACAGAACTGAACCGATTCCTCTCGATTCTGTGCATACCATGCACTTTCAGTCCTAAACCTTCATCAAATCCTTCATCTACTCACTATCCTACCTCTTAACATGTCTATCTAAGGGTCTAAGAGGCTCACCGTGAGTTTGAGGTTGAATCGTCGCCGAAAACTCGTCGAAAGTCGCCGGATCGTCCAAGGTCAGAATCCGGTAGTTTTCTGTTCCAAGTTCACAAGACCGATTCGAGGTATAAACTTCATCAAATCACTCTCAACTTTTTACCACAGATTCATATACATTTCTACTAGATCTCCACAAAATTTGACCTCAAAACTCCAACATTTCGAACTCCTAAGGGGTTAGAAACAGAACTTACCTCGGGTTGGATCAGATTTTGTCGTCTCTTGGGAAAACTCTTGGCCGGAGCTCGTTGGTCGTCCAAATGCCGTACTTCCACTTCGAAGAGGTTGGCAAGATATAGATCTAAGTTGGTGTGGTCAGCCAGCGGTCAGGCGGCGGCTGGAAGGGGTCATCGTGGGCGGCGAAGGGCGGCGACAGTTCTGGTCGGCGATCGGCAAAATGAAGAGAAAGAAGAAGATGGTGGTTTTGGTGAGTGAGGGGTTTATGGTCGATCAAATGAGGTTGAGGAGAGAGAGAAAATGCTATATATCTAAGCTTGAGTCAAAGGGTTTGAATGGTCGATATGTAAAGTTGGACATGACCACTTAATGGTTGATCTTGTGACACTTGTCCACTTATCATTCAAACTTTGATCCAATGGCTCTCATGTCTTCTTGAATTCGGCAGCCTTGAGGGGTATATAAAGTCCAAAATTCCCTTCTTCAAATGCATGGCAAGGTTCTAAGCTTGAGGGGTAAAAAGGTAATTTTACCCCGACATTCAGAACGTCATTTTTCTCGCTTTAAAACTCTTCGATAGGGCGACGACCAATCCGAATAACGTTGGAATTCTTGATTCTCCATTTCAAAATTTTCAAGACTCGTTTCTGATGGTTTTCTCTATCAAACGTGGTTCTAGCCTATCTCGAATTGACGGACGATTTTTGCGGACTTTACGCGTATCGATCTTGTGATTCTCATCATATTTAGGGCTCGTCAATTCGTGTCGACTTTGGTTGTCATGTAATTGTGAGGGTTTATCATTAGTTCCTATGGTCTCGATCTTCACTGTCCGATTTAGGAAAATTTTTGTAAATCATTCGTTGGTTAAGCGGCATCACCCGTGCTCCAATCGTATGACACTCGCAAGATTGTTCTTGGATCGGCCTTTGTGGCTCTAAAAATCTCCTCGATAATCCTTATGGTTAAAGCACCATTTCTTATTCGAATTCTCTAGGCCCGCGTACCATGTCTCACGTTAGCCTTTCCCTTTTGGTTAGTCTACTAAATTGATCAGATTTGAGCGAGGTACCACTGAAATACATCTCTAGATTTACTTCTCATTAATGAGTTTGAAATTGACTGGAAATCAGAATGTCACAACTCTTCCCTCTTACAAAAATTTTGTCCCCGAAATTTACATTACACTTAATCACTCAAATAAATGGGGGTGTTGTCGCCTCATCGTCTCTTCGTTCTCCCATGTGGCACCTTCAGTTTCATGGTGCTCCCACACTACTTTGACCAGTGGAATCTTCTTAGTCCTGTGGATTTGCTCCTTTCGGTCTTCGATCCTTATTGGCTTCTCCACATAAGACACTTCATCATCCACTTCTATAGCTTCATAATCTAGCACATGTGTCAGATCTGGTTCATACTTTCGTAGCATCGACACATGGAACACATTATGCACTTGGGATAGATTAGGCGGCAGGGCAAGCCTGTAGGTTAAGGTTCCAATCCGCTCTAGTATCTCAAATGGGCCTACATATCTTAGGCTCAGCTTCCCTTTCTTTCCGAATCGTGATAATCCTCTCAATGGTGACACCTTGAGGAAGACGTGATCGTCCACTTGAAATTCCAAGGGCTTGCGCCGCTTATCTGCATAGCTCTTCTGACGACTCTATGCCGTCCTCAGTCCATCCCGTATTATCTTCATTGCTTCCATCGATTGCTCTACCAATTCCGGGCTTGTGATACTCCTTTCTCCAACCTCATCCCAACAAATCGGGGTTCTGCAGGCTCGTCCATAAAGTGCTTCGAACGGTGCCATCTGGATGCTCTGTTGGTAGCTATTATTATGAGAAAACTCTACTAGATGTAGCTGATCTTTCCATCTACCTTTAAAATCAATGACGCATGCACGCAGCATATCCTCAAGCGTCTATATCGTCCTTTCCTACTGTCCGTCCGTCTGTGGATGGTAGGCTGTACTAAACTGCAATAGAGTTCCCATGGCTTCTTGCAGACTTTTCCAAAAATTTATCGTGAATTTAGAATCTCTATCCGAAGTGATCGTCACTGGCACTCCGTGCAACCTCACTATCTGTCTCATGTACAGCTCTATATACCTACCCATAGCGAAGTCCTTTCGCACCGGGATGAAATGTGCGGACTTGGTCAATCTGTCCACGACTACCCATATAGAGTCGTGGCCTCTCTGGTTCCTTGGGAGTCCCATAACAAAATCCATAGTCACATGCTCCTACTTTCACTCCGGAATTTTCAGCTGCTGTAATAGTCTTCCAAGCTTACAGTGTTGTGCTTTCACTTGTTAGCACGTCAAACACGTAGCCGCATGCCTTGCTACGTCCACTTTCATCCCGTTCCACCAATAATGTTGTCACAGGTTCTGATACATTTTTGTACTTCTAGGGTGGATGCTATAATTGCTCCTGTGAGCCTTTAACAAAATCCTTTCCCTGAGTCTTTCATCCTTTGGCACACACAATCGTCCTCGAAACTTTAGGATTCCATCCTCAGACACCTGAAACTCGGGTTTTCTCTTTGTCGCATCCATATCAAGGATCTTCTGAATCTCTGGGTCCGTAGATTGCAAGGTCTTTATTCCTTCTTGGAGCCCAGGTTCCACCCTCAATGTAGCCATTAAGCTGGACAACTAGCTAACCTCTAGTCTGAACTCGGAATCTCTTAAATTCTCAATCATCGACCAACTTCTCACTAGCAGACATGCGATGCTTGACTTCCGACTCAGCGCATCGGCTACTCTGTTTGCTTTCCCGAGGTGGTATAGTATATCACAATCATAATCCTTCAGCAGCTCCATCCATCTACGCTGCCTCATATTTAGCTCTTTCTGGGAAAATAGATACTTCAAACTTTGGTGGTCGGTATAGATCTGAAACTTCTCGCCACATAGGTAATGTCTCCGAATTTTCAAAGCGAATATAATCGCTGCTAACTCCAGGTCATGAGTTGGATAGTTAATCTCATGTGGCCTTAACTGTCTGGATGCGTAGGTTACTACTCCTCCGTGCTGCATCAACACACAGCCCAATCCTTTCAGCGAAGCATCGCTGTAAATCTCGTAACCTCCCGGTCCTGATGGAATTGTTAGTACTGGCGCGGTAGTCAATCTATGCTTAAGTTCTTGGAAACTCCTCTCACATTTGTCAGTCCATTCAAACTTCGTTTCCTTCTTTGTCAACTGTGTCAATGGGATGGCTATGGACGAGAATTTCTTTACAAAACTCCTATAGTATCCTGCCAATCCCAAGAAACTTCTAACTTCAGTGACCGTAGTAGGTCTCGATCTTCGCTGGATCCACTGCGATTCCTTCACCAAACACCACATGATCAAGAAATGCTACCCTATTCAGCCAAAACTCACACTTACTCAACTTCGCATAGAGCGTATGCTCCCTCAGAGTCTGCAGTACAGTCCTCAAGTGCTCCTCATGTTCTGCTTCGCTCCTTGAGTAAATCAAGATATCGTCAATGAAGATTATGACGAATCTGTCTAGAAATTCCTTAAATACTCTATGCATCAGATCCATGAATGCAGCTGGAGCGTTGGTCAAACCAAACGGCATCACCGTAAACTCATAATGACCATACCTCGTCCTAAAGGTGGTCTTAGGTATGTCTTCCTTCTTAATCCTCAGCTGGTGATACCCTGTCCTCAGGTCAATCTTCGAAAATACTACCACTCCTTGTAACTGATCAAACAGATCGTCAATCCTCGGCAGTGGATATTTATTTTTCACCGTTACTTGGTTTAGCTGCCGATAGTCGATGCATAAACACATAGATCTATCCTTCTTCCTTACAAATAGCACCGGTGCTCCCATGGTGAAGCACTAGGTCGAATAAATCCTTTGCCCAATAGTTCCTTTATGTACACCTTTAACTCTTTCAGTTTCGATAGGGACATCCTATAAGGTGCTTTTGAAATTAGCTCCGTCCCAAGGGCTAATTCAATCACAAATTCTATTTCTCGTTTCGGTGGTAATCTTGGCAACTCTTTGGGAAACACATCAGGAAATTCACACACTACCGAAATACTCTCTAACTTTGGCTCTGCGGTAGTCGTGTCCATTACTACCACTACGTATGCTTGACACCCTTCAGACATTAACTTAGTCACTTCCAAAGTGAGATTAAGGGAATGGAGATTCCTTCTCAACTTCCCACCAATTCAAAGCTAGGGCGGCCTCTCGGATAAAATTGAATTATTCTACTACCACAATCCACTACTACTCCCTGCTTACTCAACCAATCCATTCCTATGATTACGTCGAAATCGTACATGGGTAAGACAGCGAAGTCAATGTTATCCTTACTCCCTCCAATCACAATCTCACAACCAGTACATCCCAAAGAAACCATTATGTCATCCTTTAAGGGAGTGGCAACGTGCAGAGTTATGCTCAAGGATTTCAATTTCGTATCCACTAATTCAGCAAATTAGGTAGACACAAATGAATGCGTGACACCAGGGTCGAACAATGCGTATGCAGCTTGGTTGCACAAGTAAATAGTACCTGTGACCACACCTGGCGCTTTCTCCGCCTTTCTACAGGCTACAGCATACACTCTTCCCTGTGCCGGTGGTCGATTCTGCTCGATCTGAGGCGTGGCAGTTGACGGTCTAGCTTGCGGTCTCTATTCTTACGGTTGGCTTGTCGGAGCTTGATTTGGGCACATCCTCATTGGTGGCCCAGTCGACCACACTTAAAGCAAGCCCCGGTCCTCATCGAGCACGGTCCATTTCCATGCCTCTTGCCACAAAGTATGCAGCTCCAGTTTGGGGAACTCCGTGGCTTCACAATATCTTTTCGCATTGGAGGCACGAAACGCCTATTGTTCGCCATCGGTCTTTTGCTCATCTGGTGATTATCTCTGAAGGACGCAAACCGTCATCCAGTTGCGGTGTTTCTCTCTTTTAGGTCCATTTCAATCATCTGGCCCTGCTCGTAGATGTCCTTGTAGGTCTTCAAATTCAGCGCAATCATCTGGCTACAGAGCTCGAGCCTCAAACCATCTCTAAACCTTCTTGCTTTCTCCTGAGGGTCCTCCACAGATCGTGGTGCGTAGCTCGACAGCCTCGAGAACTCAGCCTCATACTGATCTATCGTTAGCTGGTTTTGACGTAACTGTAAGAATTCCACCTGCTTCCTTTCCCTAGCCGTTTCCGAGAAATATTTATCATTGAAGGCCGTCTTAAAGGTTTCCTAATTCATGATTGTTCCTTCAGGGAAGACGCCATTCTTGGTGGCAGCCCACCAGTCATTTGTAGTACCCTTTAGCTGGTACACTGCTATTAATATCTTGTCCTCATTGGTGCATCTCAACACTCCAAAGGCTTTCTCTAACTTTTCGATTGACCTAGGTGCTAACTCGGGATCTTCAGTCCCATCGAATTGAGTCGGCTTCAATTTTATGAACTGTTCTACTAGTTAGCCCCTCTGTCTGGCCACGATGATCTCTTCTTGGGCATTCATAGCTTCATTGCCCTGGCCTTGTTCATTCTGGCTTCCGTTGCCACCATTATTGCCGTTGTTGGCATGACGGCAGCTATGACAGCTCCTACTGCCTGGGCGATGGCAGCGTCTCGATCTTGGGCCTGCCTATTAATCATGTCGCCAATTCTTTCCAATGCCCTCAGCACGCCATCCATTCTTGGATCTTCAACGACAAGCAGCCTTGAGCTGGAAGCTCCGCTTCTTGGCCTTTCAGACCTTCTAGATGGTTGCTCATCTTTATCACTTTCTATTGAACCTAGTCCACCACAAGTTCAACAAGGAATTAGTAACTTACTGAATCATTCAAATCCAAAGCTACTAACTAACCTTTAATAGAAACAGTTACAATCCAACGGTACTCCATACCACAGACTCTAGAAACATTTCAACCAATGGCCCATGGCCATTTCTCAGTTTCATTCACTCCAGTGATTCACTAAACTCAATCACGTTCATTCCTTAAACAAACCAGAGTCCAAAAATGATCTTCAATCCTAAGCAGGGAACTTGGTCCTCATGCATTTCCATAATTCTGCCTAGATCAAACACCAATCCTAAGTACCAAGTCACACACTATACACTCCATGCCTTATCTTAACCAACTTCCTAAGGTCTTGCTATCCATCCTTGTCCCAACTTAATCCTCTTTATTACTCCAGTCCTTAACCAACTTTGGATCAAGCTGACCTTCCTCTGATTCCAAATCGGATGGGGATGTCACGTCCCGAACCCATCAAGCATGCGAACATCCCTGCAAGCAGACAACTCATCTCTCGTGGTCCCAAGATCCACAAACAAGTCGAGAGATAATATATACATTAAGCATGCGGAAGCGGTACTCAAATAAATCCCCGTACAAAACATAAGTTAAGTGGGACCTGGATAGCATAATAACTGTCATACATTATAACTAACTGTTCATACAAACTCTGACTACTACAATCCGCTAGGCAAGGGCGACAGGGTAAGCACATCAAAAGGTACGACCATCATCGACATCCAAAATAGCAATGATCGGGGGTTGCCATCATAAGATTAAAATAATAAACTAGGATACCTAAGATGAACTGCTGGAATCCTCGGTGTCCTTGGCATCCTCCGTGGGCTCATACTCGGAGAAGGTCTCTGATGGAACCTCAACGGTGTCCTCCATGGTCTCTTCATGGGACGGCTCCGCAAGGTCCTCCTCGGTTGCCTCCAGGACAATGACCTCGTCCTCCTCCACAGTAAAGTCCAGTGTCGGGTCTTCTCCGGCCCGTTCCTAGAACCAACTACAGACCCCTCCGGTAACTCTTGCTTTTGAACAATTTGGCACCAATCAGGTATAACTCCCTAAAGTACCTCGTGGGGCTTCAGCAGCCCAATCGACTCGTCTCCGACCTTCTTGAACCATGCCTCGAACCTTTGAGGCTTCCAATCTGGGCTACCCTCGTCGATCCATACAACTGTATACTTTCTCACATAAATATTATCCTGCATATCCGGAAACTCATCAAAATATGCCATCATCTCGTTGGGATCCCCAAAATGAATAGGCCACATAGCTAAGGCCTAGGAATTGTAAAAATATGGGTCCCCAAATGGGTGAGATACACATCTTAGTAAAAGAGTCCTAACCCTAGGTCAGGCTGATCGTCTACTCAGGCAGTCATCTATCCCAAAATTCCAAACTCATAAGCATAAAGGCACATACAAATAAGATAATGTCACATAGATGATGAGCATGCAACTATGATACCATGTCACACTCAGATGACCATGCACACCTCGTCCTGCCATTTCACCCCAATCACCTCATCCTGCCCGCCTCATCCTCCAGCCGGCGATTATATCGCATCAGGCTCGGTCCGCGTAAACGCATCAGACCGTCATTGGCAACCCGCGTAAATGCATCAGGTTCCAATGAATCTCCAAGCTAATATCATCACCACAAACCTCCGTCCCGCGAATAATTCGCGTCAAGATCGTGGCCATCTCAACCCCGCGATTGGATCGCAACAGGGCGCCGCACAACATCAACTCCACCCCGCGATTACATCGCATCAGGGTATCCACCTCCCGCCCCGCATCTCACATGCCTTAGGGTCTCGCCATGTCATGCTCTTGCCATGATTTTCAAGTCGTTTTCCATACATGACAACATGTGCAATTCAGGACAATTCAAAGAACTCATGGCATGCGAGACAATCAAGTGACACACACACATAGCGGATAATTCAAGCATAAACAATAACATACATAACCCTCCTATAGCCACTTAGTACATACCAAGAGCTATCCTTTGGAAAAATCTCACAAATCAATCCAATTAATCTCTGACTCACCCAATCGAATCCAATCTTCCTATCCTAAGTTTAGGATTCCCTTACCTTAAGCTTGATAACACAAATCTCTTCTTGTAATGGCCTCAAAGTCTCGCCCAAATAGTCTAAGGATTCAATTCACCGCGCAACCTAAAATATTCAACCAATTATCAATTTTCTATATCCAATTCCTCATTCCATGAACCATAATCCTCCATAACATAGCCCTCATCATCTTAACATGTTTCAAACATCAATTTGAGACTCATCACCATCTGTTCTCGCTCCCACCAGAACCGGTAATGCACAGAACCAAATCGGTTCTTCTCGGTTCTGTGCATACCGTGCACTTCCAGTCCTAAACCTTCATCAAATCCTTCATCTATTCACTATCCTACCTTTTAACATGTCTATCTAAGGGTCTAAGAGGCTCACCGTGAGTTTGAGGTTGAATCATCGCTGGAAACTCGTCGAAAGTTACCGAATCGTCCAAGGTCAGAATTCGGCAGTTTTCTGTTCCAAGTTCACAAGATCGATTCGAGGTTAAAAATTCATCAAATCACTCTCAAATTTTTACCACAGATTCATAAACATGTCTACTAGATCTTCACAAAATTTGACCTCAAAACTCCAATATTTCGGCCTCCTAAGGGGTTAGAAATCGGACCTACCTCAAGTTGGATCAAATTCTGTCGGCTCTCGGGAAAACTCTTGGCCGGAGCTCCTCGGTGGTCCAAATGCCGTGCTTCCACTTCAAGGAGGTCGGCAAGACGTAGATCTAAGTTGGTGTGATTAGTTGACGGTCATGCGGTGGTCGAAAGTGTTGTTGTGGGTGGCGAAGTGCGGCGGCAGTTCTGGTCGGTGATCGGCAGAATGAAGAGGAAGAAGAAGATGGTGGTTTCGGTGAGTGAGAGGTTTATGGCCAGTCAAATGATGTTGAGGAGAGAGAGAAAATGCTATATATCCAAGCTTGAGTCAAAGGGATTGAATGGTCGGTATGTAAAGTTGGACATGACTACTCAATGGTTGATCTTGTGACACTTGTCCACTTGTCATTCAAATTTTGATCTAATGGCTCTCCTCTCTTCTTGAATTCGGTAGCCTTGAGGGGTATATAAAGTCCAAAATGCCCTTCTTCAAATGCATGAAAAGGTTCTAAGCTTGAGGGGCAAAAAGGTAATTTTACTGCCGACGTTCAGAACGTCGTTTTTCTCTCTCCAAAACTCTTCGATAGGGTGACGGCCGCTCCGAATAATGTTGAAATTCTTAATTCTCCATTTTAAAATTTTCAAGACTCGTTTCTGATGGTTTTCTCTATCAGACATGGTTCTAGCCTATCTCGAACCGACGGACGGCTTTTGCGGATTTTACACGTATCGACCTTGTGATTCTCATCATATTTAGAGCTCGTCAATTCATGGCGGCTTTGGTTGTCATGTAATTGTGAGGGTCTATCACTAGTTCTTATGGTCTCGATCGTTACTGTCTGATTTAGGAAAAATTTTGCAAATCATCTGTTGGTTAAGTGGCATCACCCGCGCTCCAATCGTATGACACTCGCAAGGCATTCCTTAATCATTCTTGGATCAACCTTTGTGGCTCTAAATATCCCCTCGACAATCCTTATGGTCAAAGTGTCATTTCTTATTCGAATTTCCTAGGTCAACGTACCATGTCTCGCATTAGCCTTTCCCTTTTAGTCAGTCTACTCGAATTGATCAGATTCGAGCGAGGTACGACTGAAATACAGCTCTAGATTTACTTCTCATTAATGAGTCTGAAATTGACTGGAAATTAGAATGTCACAAATACTCTAGTCGCTCATATTTACTCAATTCTCATGATCCTTCTTAGTTCTTAAATCTTCTCATATCTTACATACTCGAGCCCAATACTACGACCATACTGTGGTCGTTCAACGTCATTTGGTTCTCATGTCACTTGAATTACTATGATTTCCCAAGAATTCCTCATCAACCTAGAAAGGTTCACCAATCTTGAATCAAAAGTCATTGAATTTTCACTTCCTTTAACCCAATTTCTTATTAGCCATACCATAGGCAATTCAAGATGCTTTATTGATCAATTGAACACATATCAACGTTCCCATGAACCCTCAATGTGTTTGGTTATATGGTCGCATACAAGGCAAGACACAACCTAGAGGTTCATGCACCAAATAGCCTTTAAATCACCACTAAATCCTAATCCACTTCACATATTTCCCATTAACACCTCACACAACATCCTATATAGTCTTATGAAGTAATTTAAAGTCAAAATACCCCTTAATCAGCCTCCCAACAAAACTAGCCAGAAAGGTTTCAACACAAAACAGAACTGATTTTCGGTTCAAACCACTCAATCAAGCCATAAATCAATTTCAAACTTCAATCCATGACAAACCAACTCACCACAACCTTAATCTACATGTTAAGGGAGCTCACCAAAGATTTGCAAGCAAAATAACATCTCAAAGACCTTTGAACAACCCCGTTCCTCCACGGTCTTCAAACGGGCAAAATTTGCTCGGTATAAACCTCCACAAACTAGCCATGTACACCCATAAAAAATCATATAAGACCTTAATTAAACTTTCTAAAATCTTATACTATGATTTTATAAGAGTTCACAAACAATTTGAAGCCATTTGAAATTCGGAAGCTCGCAAAAATGTAGCCTCTCAAAAAATAGGTTAGAATCTGACCTTTGTCCACTCAAATAGACCTATGGGATAAAAGGCTGGGCTAAATTAATCTCATAATACCTTCTTAGAACGGCAATATGATAAGCTTTAATATGGAGATGGTTTTACCTCAATCCGAAGTAGGACGACAAAGTTATGGCCGAAATAGTGAGCCGGTTTTTCCCTGTCCGCGAGAAAACCATTCAGCCGAGAGAGAGGAAGAGGAAGAAGATGGTGGGAATGAAGGTGGTCGGCCAAATAGAAGAGAGAGAGAGGGTTTCTACTCCAATAATACACTTTGGGTCAATTAGATAAGATGGGTAATTAATGGCTATTTAGTGCTTGGCCTCTCCTTTGGTTGACACTTGGCACCCTCCCATTGGTTGCTTCATTGACTTGACTTCCTTTGACTACATCCATAATACATTTTCGGTAGCATATTGAGGAGGGAAAATGATCAAAATGGCCTTCTAAACTTTTTAAGGCAAAACCAAAGGTCGATGGGCAAAATGGTCATTTTTCACTTTTCGTCCGAACTTCCATTTTTCCAGTGTAAACCACCCTCGATGAGGCGACGTCCATCTCAATTCACATATTGAAATTCCTCAACATCCAATAACCAAATCTCGAGGTCTAATTTCATGTCGAACTCTCGTCGACTGTAATTCTAGTTTATCTCAAACAGACGGGCAACTCTTGTAGGCATTACGCGTATTGACCTTGGAATTTTCTCAAGCCGTGGCGACTTTGATTGTCATGTAATTGTAAGGGTTTATCATTCATTCCTTCGATATTGATCATCGGAATCCGTTTTAGGAAATTCTCGCAAATTACACATTAGTTAAGCGAAATCACCCGCGTCCCAACCTAAACCGCTAGCAAGACATTCCATGATCGCCTTTAAATTGATCTCTGGTGGCCCAAGATATTTCTTTGACAATCCTTATGGTCAAAGTGTCATTTTTCATTCAAATTTCATAGGTCCACGTACCCTACTCCGCGTTTTTCTTTTCCTTTTGGTCAGTTAACTTGGGAGTCGCCAACTCCGAGCGAGCTACAACTGAATTACACTGATTGATATCCTTCCATTCAATAGTCTCGAGATGGTCGGAATTCAGAATGTCACATCAAAGGATTCAGATTTATACTTCAAGGAGTACAAATAGCCATACCGCGAATGATCGCTAGTAAAGGTAATGAAGTAAGAATAACCACCCCTAGTAGTTTCATTCATTGGTCCACATACATTTATATGTATCAACCCCAATACGTCAGCAGCTTGTGCACTATGTCCTACAAAGGGCGCTTTAGTCATTTTTTCTAGAAGACATGCATCACAAATTGGGTATGGTTCAAAACCAATTAGATTAATATATCCATCATTACTCAACTTGTTAATTCTATTTTCTCCAATATGACCTAATCGGAGATGCCAAACATACTTTGGATTCGGACTATCTCTAGGGAGTTTATTAGTTATGGTATTTACATCGTAACTATGTTGCTTATTGACATTGGTAATCGCATTACCGGATATTGTAATGGTATAGAGATTATTAGTTAATAATCCAGAACCAACACACATTTTATTATAATAAATAGAACATACATCATCAGCAAAAGAAAATTCATAATTCTCTTTACCCAAACGAGGAATAGAGATGAAATTCCAAACAACATTCTCATAATGCAAACAATTATTTAAAACCAAAACATGTCTAGAAGGTAAACATAAACGGAAAGACCCTATAGCTAATGCAACAACTCTTGCCTCATTTGCAAATGTTAGGACAATCTCATTTCACCCCAGCATCCTGCTTATTTCTAGATTCTGCAATAACATACAAATATGTGAGGTTACGGCAGAATCTAGAATCCATAAGCTAGATTCAGCACTAATCATATGATTAGTTTCAATAAGCATAGGCACCATACCTTCGGAAGGTTGGTTCTTGGACTTGACCTTCAAGCTTGCAAGGTACTTCTTATAGTTCCTCCTCCAGTGTCCTATGACACCACAGTAGTGACATTTCCCTTTTTCAATCTTGGGCTTTGGTTGCACAGTAGCTTTCATAGGCTTCTTCTATTTCTTTTTCTTCAAAGTAGTCTTACCCTTTGAAGAAGAAGCCTTAACTATAGCCACTACATTGGGCCTTGTGTTGTGCATTTTTTTCTCATAAACTACCCGCATACTATGTAACTCAGCTAGAGTTTTCTCCATCTTATGCATGTGGAAGTTTTGGACAAAATTAGAGAATGAATTGGGTAAAGATTGGAGGATCAAATCCATAGCTAAATCATTATCCATGACAAGATTCAGCCTAGCCAATTCTTCTATGTGCCAGATCATTTTCAGGACATGATCATTAATTGATGATCTTTCAGCCATCTTCATACGGTATAATGCCTTAGATATCTCATATCTAGAAGTTCGACCATTTTCATCAAAGAATTCCTTCAAGTGCAATATGATCGACCTGACATCTTCCATTGCTTCATATTTCTTCTAAAATTCATTGTTCATTGAAGCAAGCATATATGACCTAGCTTTTATGTCATTATCATGCCACTTATCATAAGTGATACGTTCCTCTTGGGTCCCACCCTCAGGAATGGAGGTTGGCATAATTTCATCAAGCACATACCCAAGTTTTTCTGAATTGAGAACAATTCTCAAATTCCTTACCCAGTCGGTGAAATTGGGTCCAGTCAAACAATTCTTGTTAAGATCGAAGCCAGTAGGTCCGTGTTCACCATTTTTGAGAATAATAAATATTTGTGCAGAAAATAAATTGTTAGCCATTGTCTTTCAAAATAACTATTTTATTTTGGCCTTTAAATGAAATATATCCTCCCACTAAATTTATATTTGGATCCCATACTCCTTAAAAGTGGGAAACTACAATCTTTGTCGTGTAAAGATTACTGGTGGGGATTGGAGTACTACCAGCTCATAGTTCACCTCACCTAACAGTTATTGGTGTTCTATAAGTTTAGTGAGTGAATCAACTTTATTCAACGCATCATATGCGAGTCCCAATCATAACTTTGGCATCTAGATCATGATACTCTCACCTAACAGTTATTGAGTTCATGATCATAGTTAAGTCTAGCCTATCGTCTCATGCAAGTATTGAAAACGCAAGCGATCCCCTCACTTAACAGTTATTGGAAATCGCTCGGCTTCAACCCTACAACATCATATGTTTAATGGATTGATCCATCATTATGAATGACAATTGACCCCCAATATATCCATAGCTAGTCAATCAATCACTATAATAAAAGATTAAACCATGACGATGGAAGGCCACGAGTCCAAAACCCGTTATGACTAAATATTATTTTAAGGAGATTTTGAGTCATTATTAAAGGTCTCACTTTGCACATTAACCGATTTAACATGCTCATAAAAACAAAATAAATAAATAGATGTCAATCGCATAAATATCTATCCTACGTGGTGATCATGGAATTATGGTTTAATGATTCTCGAGCCAATAAGACCACATTTAACCATTTTTAATATTGTAATATTGGAGATTCGCTCTTCGCTTCTTCTTGGTTCCTCAAAATCTTCGAAGACCGGGCCTAAGGAGCTTTCCGGCTTTATGGCTCCTCCACGTAATCCTCGTAGCATTTACATCAATTATTGATTATGCTAAACTATACTAAAAAAAATTACATGAAAAATAAAAGAAGGACTCAGCCTCCATTTTAAAATTACATCCCAAAGAAAAAATACCATACATTTATACATTCATCAATCACATTGATTAGGGATTTTTCCATGATCACCACCCTTCCACGTGAGCAATAAATTCATAATTTAAAGCTTTGGAAGGCACAAATAAAATTATGCATTGAATCAAATTCACAATGAGCAACGCAAGCTGTATCAATAAATTAACGCCGGTGAAACAAATTTCACGTGAGTAATTTAAACGATTGTAGCATTGTCAATCTTATATTCACAGCCACAAATCATTTTTACATAAATCATACGCAATATAAAACTCATTACTGATTTTCGATTCAAAATTGATTTAGTCTCATTTTTTTTGCCACGTTGATTAATTTTATCACATAAAATTATCAACATCTATCGGCCATGTAAAAAGAACAATTCTTTAAAAATAAATTGGCCTTGGCATCGCAAAAAAAAAAAAAATCATTACGAACTAGAATCAATTAAACGCACGAAAATGCTTAAGGATTGGCTCTAACGTACGGGCAAAATAAAAATATATAAACGCAGCGAAAATAAATGAAAGCCCATACATGTATCTCTGAAGGCATAGTTCGTGCGTTTCAATAAAAATATATAAACGTAGCGAAAATAAATAAAAGCCCATACAAGTATCTCCGGAGGCGTAGTTCGTGTGTTTCAATCAAAGATCATAATAAATGAATAGAGTTAAAAGATTACTTCTCATAGCGTGCTTGAAAACAAATTGGTTCAGATGTTTTTCTATTCGAGCTCCACAAATATCGAGCCTCTAGTTCAGACACACCATCAATCACGATGACGAACAGAAGAACGAACTCGCGGGAATCACCACTCAATTGTGCTAGCAATATCAAGGATGTAATACTTAGCACTTGTTTTGAATTTTTGGTCACCATGGAAGAGAGAAAAAATGAGAGAGAGATATAGCTATAGATCTGAATTTTTTGCTCACCAATTGCACTCTCTTAACTAAGGATCTAATCTTTTGATTATACATTGCACACACATATACACGCATAATTCTAGGATTCGATCTAAGAATTATGATGCTATACAATCGGTGATTTAGCCCACCAATCAATTTTCGTAATTATAGCAATTAATCAATTTGGCTCTTAATGGACGTAAATTTCCAACAAGATCTGGCCATACCATTTAGGGGTGAGCGGTTCCTGGTCCGGTCCGATTCCCCTTAAGAACTAGGAAGAGGGCCAATAGTCTTGGTTCTCATTTTTTAGAACCGTGGATCGGACCGGTCACCCTAAGAACCGGGAACCAGACCGGATCGTCGGTCCAGCCCGGTTCCAAGGAACCCAATAACACAATCAAATAATTTTGCTATCCAATAAAAAAAAATGGCTCTCAGAGGACGGTATATGTATATTTGAGAGTATCTGACATAAACTAGAGAAAAAATGACATTAACCTGCGATATGCACTCCGAGTTCTCAAACTAGTTCCATACCCGCCACTTAGAGCTGAAGAATGATGTAAACTACGGCTTTATTGCATTGTGAATGACTACAACCTGCCATCTTTGTCTTTGTTCAAGTCGACATGAAGCGCCCACTCTGACAAACAAGTAGGATTTCTAGAAACAATACAAAACATGCACATTCAATAGAGAAAAAAGGACAAGAAGAAGAAGCAAAGCTTTTGTTAATTGCTTCCAAAGAAAGTGAAGCCCTAATGTTTGACTACTTCGAGCAAGAGAAGAGGAGAGGATCGAAGAAACCCTAATGTTCGACTAAAACGTGAGGTATAATTTTTTTCTTTTTTTTAAATACTGGGCGGTTCGGTTTCGGAACCGAACCCTGAAACCAAGAACCGGATTGCCCGGTCACCGGTTCCAATTTTTGGAGTTGGGGATCGGACTGACTCCCCCTAAAATCGGGAACCGAACCATCGATCCCGATTTAGGCGGACTTGGTCCGAGCGGTCTTTTTTGCTCACCCTTTATACCTTGTGACAAATCTTCCGTGAGATAAGACTTGCATGCATCCAAAAACTCATGAAGCTTTGGAAATATTTCGACAAAATCAGCCAGCCCAGTCCTCACGACCTCATGAGAAGGACCACTTTCACAGAATCCATATGATTTTCCCTCCAGCTCTAACCAGAATATTTCGGCAAATATTCCATCCAGTTTATATCAACCATCAAACCGTCTTCAAAACTTTATTAGCAAGACCTTGTTACAATGGAAGACATCTTATCAAGTGAGAGAGCTGCTGCAGAAAAGGCGGACCCATAGTCTGCCTAGATTCAGATATAAGACTGTTAGAGCTTGAAGAATAACAACTTATGCATGCCTACAAAAGAGAAAGAGATGGCCCAGACCACTCAAATTCAGACGATGCAAATTATTACCCATCATAATTTGTTGTCACTTTCTCCTTGTCGGCCGCATGTTTGTTGTGTGTGTTTTCAATAATTGATACTTAGGTGGTCAAAAGTTGTTGTTGGCCTATTGGCTATATGTGTAAAGTATGTTGGCTCGTAGTGTCAATGTCGGTGTTACCAAGTAGAATCCAATATATGTAACCAGTGTAATTGATACCTAGTTGTCATGATTCCCCATGTTGCCTATATAAGGCCTCTTTACCTTGTAAGAAGGCAGACAAACCCTTCTCTGAATATCAATGTGAAGTTTGCTATTTCGTGAGTTTCTAGTTTCTCTTCCTCTTCTCATCCTAGCATGGTACCTCTGATTTAGCATCATCTTGTTAATTTGGTAGTACAATGTTGTTCACACTTGCCACTCAATAGAACCTGTGGATAAAAAATTTATGGCACCTTAAGGATTGAGCTTGGAAGCTAAAAGACAGTCCCCTAAGTGTGGCCGTAGAACTATTCAGACTACTCTGAATGCAGACATTATGTTCGTTACTCTGTTTCCAAATTTTAACATGGCCCTTGTCGATCCCAGTCTTCTTCGACCTTGAAAGTATAATTACAGATTACCGGAGCACCACGGACTCCTCATGTTATTCTTCATTATCAAATGGTGTACAAAGTCCATAACCATGCCATTGACCTTAATCTCCCAAGCTATGCTTATTTCGGTCGATCATGACAAACCTTATGTGTTCATGTTCCTAGGCAAATCCCAAGAGACCAGCTTGTAAAACTTCTCTAGCCGGTTGGGTCACCAACCATGAAAAACTCCATCAAAACTTTTGACTAGTGTAGCCTTGTGAACCACAATTTACAAAGAAGAAAGATGATACTGTTACCATCAAGTTTCAAAAGGAAAAAGAAGATTTCACTTCCTCTTTTCATACTTTTACTACTATCTTATGCTTTACACCTTGTCCAACTAAATCAATCAATATGGAATGCCCTGATCCCAAAGAATTTGTCCAGCCCTTTGATATAAATAGACGATCCGTCCATTATTTCAAGCATCCTTTAGGACATTTATGACATTCTGATTTCCAGTCAATTTCAGGCTCATTAATGAGAAGTGAATTTCTAGAGATGTATTTCAGTCGTATTCCACTCGAATCTGATCAATTTGATTAGACTGACCAAAAAGGAAAGGCTAACACGAGACGAGGTACGTGGACCTAGGGAACTCGGATAGGAAACGACGCTTTGGCCATAAGGATTGTCGAGGGAACTAGCGATAGACCCTCACAATTGCATGACAACTAAAGCCACCATGAATTGATGAGCCCTAAACGTGATATGAATCACAGGGTCGATACGCGTAATGTCTGCAAAAGCCGCTCGTCAGTTCGGGATAGTCTAGAACCACGTCTAGCAGAGAAAATCATTAGAAATGAGCCTTGAAAATTGAAAATGAAGAATAAAAAATTTCAACATTACAATTGGATTGGCCGTCGCCCTATCGGAGATAATTGGATTGAGAAAAACGACGTTCCGAACGTCGGAGGTAAAATGACCGTTTTGCCCCTCAAGCTTAGAACTTTGCCCTTGCAATTGAAGAAGGGCATAATGGACATTACACCCTCCCATGACTGTCGAAAATGAAGACTAAAGGAGAGCCATTGGATCTCTATGGAAAAAGACAATGCCAAGTGTCACAAGATCAACCATTGAGTGATCAAACCTACCATTCCACGCCTACCATTCTTCCATTTGACTTAAGCCTTGTATATAGAAAATTTTTCTCTCTCCTCACCTCACTTTGACCGGCCAAGACTCCCCCTCAACCACCAAAACCCCATCTTCTTCTTCCTCTAGTTTCTGCTCGTCGGCGACAGCTTCAGGAGCTGTTGTTCGCCGCCCACGACGGCCGCTTCCGGCCACCACCTGCCGGTGTGCCGACCACACACACCTAACCCCATGTCTTGCCGGCCTCCTTGAAGTGGAATCAAGTCGTTTGGACCATTGAGGAGCTCTGGCCAAGAGTTTTCTCGAGAGTCGACGGAAATTGACTCAACCTGAGGTAGGTCCGGTTTTTGACTCTTTTGATGGTCGAAATCTTGGAATATTGGGCTCAAATTTTGTGGAGACTCAGTAGACTTATGTAGGGTTCTGTGGTAAGAATTGGGGATTTATTTGATAAGTGTTTGACCACGAACAGACCTTGTACTTTTTGCCTAGAAACTGCCAGATTTTGACTTGGGAAGAACCGGCAACGTTCGACGAGTTTCCGATGACCAATTGACTTCAAATCTTCGGTGAGCCTCAAGAACCCTTAGATACACATGTTAAGAGGTAGGATAAGGGTTAAATGATGGAATTAAAGTTGATTTAGGATGGATAGTGCACGGTATACACAGAACTGAATTGAACCGGGTAAGTTCTGTGCAAGACCGGTTCTGGTGGATTGAAGAGCGGATGATTTTGAACCTCAAATTGATGTTTAAGACTTGATTAGATGATGAAGGTTAAGATATAGATGATAGGGGTTGTGAATTAAGGAATTGAGTGTGAAAATTGATGGAATTGGTTGAATTTTGTTAGGTTGCGCGACAAGTCCGGTTGTGGACATTGAGGGTCGAAACTTTAGGGCTCAAAAGGAGTAAATTGTGTTAGCAATTCAAAGGTAAGGGAATTCCTAACCTTGTGCTAGGAAGATCGGACTCGATTGGGCGAGTCGAGGTTCGATTGGATTGAATTATGAGAATTTGCCCAAGGGGGTAACTTTCATTATATCCTAAGATGTTATAGGATGATTGTGTGTGATATTGTTTATGCTTGAGTTGTTTGCCATGTCCGGATATCATTGATTTGGTTGGCATGCCACGGAGTTTTCGAATTGCGCTTGAATTTGCACTTAGTATTGTGTGTGCAAATGAATTAGAAATCATAGTATGAGATGTGGTTGTGGCATGAGCCTGACATGGCGAGGCCTTGAGTCGTATAAGACGCGGGGCGGTAGATGGATGCCCTGATGCGACAAGATCGAGAGGTGGTGTTGATGTTGCGTGGCATCCTGATGCGACAGGATCGTGGGGTTGAGATAGCCACGGTCCTGATGCAAACTATTCGCGGGACGGAAGTGTGAGAATGCCCTGATGCGACAAGATCGCGAGGTGGTGTTGATGTTGCATGGCGCCTTGATGCTACAAGATCGCGGGGTTGAAATAGCCACGGTCTTGATGCAAACTATTCGCGGGACGGAAGTGTGAGAATGCCCTGATGCGATGAGATCGCGGGGTGGTGTTGATGTTGCGTGACGCCCTGATGCAATAGGATCGCGAGGTTGAGATAGTCACGGTCCTGATGCGAACCATTCTAGGGATGGAACAGTGAGAATACCCTGATGCGACAAGATCGCGGAGTGGAATTCGTCAGATGATGAATTTGCTTAGAGATTCATCGGAACCTAATGCGTTTACACGGGTTGCCGATGACGGTCTGATGCGTTTACGTGGACCGAGCCTGATGCGAATTAATCGCGGGCTAAGAGATTGAGACAGGCGGAGATTGGTGGATGTGGTGAAGTGGCAGGCTGAGTGTGCGTGATTTTTTTAGGATGACGTGAGTTATCATTACATGCCTTCCATATGCACGTTTTTGTTTTATTGAATTGTACTTGATGCGCCTATATGATTATAATTGAGGGATAGTTGACTACCTAAGTGGACAGTCGGTCTAACCTAGGGTTAGGACCTACTTTACTGAGATTTATATCTCACCCTAGTGGGGGCTTCATTTTCAGGTTTCCAGGCGAAGGTAGCACGAGCTTGCCAAGGAGTGGCATTTGAAGAGATAGTTGACCAGTTGTATTTAGAATGGAATTGCCAATTGTGGATATTGTGATTGTACTCCAAATATTGAATTAGGAATTGATCTTTTAGTAATTGGTTAAGGTAATTTGATGTATTTGTCCTAAGTCATCGTATGTGGTTGTATCTATGTGAATGGAGATGACATCGCTTCCGCATTTGTATTTCTGTCAGTGCTCAGATTATTGGCTGTTGGATTCTGGAGTTAATTGAAAAGGAACGGCTGGGCGGATGTTCGCGTGCTCGCCCGGTTCGGGCGTGACAACATTGTTTTTGGGACATTGACAATGTTTGTTTTTCATGTTCTCGCATAGCGAAAGAATAAGATAACTCCAGGAAGAAGAAGAAGAAAAAGGATTCTCTTTATCAGAGATATCTTGATGGAGATTCCACAGTCGATCCACTTGGAGAAGATGGTAGTACATGGTTAATTATGGCTCACCAGAGCCTCCTCAGATTCTAGTTCCACCACTACCATGCGGTCCAGAACCTGAACATTAACCACCTTCACCATCCCATTCAAAGAAGAATGTTACCTCACCCTTTTATAAGCAAATTCAAAAGTGGGCAAAGAAGAACCTATCTTGTCTCATTAAGCTCCCACGCTTATACACTTGTGTTTCCAACCAAAACCACATCCTGTTCTACCAAGTGAGTCCAGCTCTTCTGACGTTCAATTCCCTCCTATGGAAAAATTCTCTGATTCCCAGAAAAACTATTATCATGCTCCAAAGGTTCTTGCTCCTAATGATGTTGATGCACATGCTCAGAATACGACCCAACTCCTACAGAAACCATCTTAAATTGACAAACAAAGAATGCACTTACTTAGAATAAGACATTTGGTAAATTCGCCACCCAGCTTGAATGAGTAAAGCAGACAACTTCCTTGACAAAGAAAATGCTTGAAAATTTCCAAAAGGGACTTTATTTGCTGGAAACAAAGTGTCACGCCCCGAACTTGACGAGCATCCGAGCATCCCACCAGGTCGTTGATCTTCAATAATCTCTCAGGATTCCTCGGCCAATCATATAACAACTTGAAAAAGAAACAAGGTCATGGAAACTATAAAACTTGCTCCATACAAATTACAATGAGATGATCAGGACAAAAGGTATACACTTCTTATAAATAAAATTCTCCTAAGAAGTTATCGCAGTCAAGTACCCAAAATCGAATTCCTAAATCTTCAAAATTCAGATACGATCCCTAAGGCCAAAAAATACATAAAACCATTCATGCCATTACTTCATCGAGAGGTCATCTTCATCTTGCCTGTATTTCCATCTTTAAGGACCTGAAAAATTAATCCCCACTAGGGTGATATATATATCTTAGCAAATGAAACCTAAACCTATACTTGAACACCAGTCCCCCAAGACCACATACAATAACACCAGAAGCAGGCATTCAACAATGCAATGGCACAAAGCCTTTATAAACCAGTCATATTGACAAGCCAGGTATAGATAAGAGTCACAACCAGACATAGACAACCCCATGGGTTCAAGCTCAAAGCACATGGCATATAAACAAACGTCACAACCTTCAAATTCATCATAGTTTTTCATCGCCTGGCTCTCAGGCCGCCATGTACTTCTCTGGAATTCTTGCCAATTGATATCACTAGGGCTACAAGCCAATCGATATCGTAATGACTTTAAGCCAACTGGTACCACTAGGCCACAGACCAATCGGTACTTTTGAGACTCGTAGCCATTTAATACCACTGGGGCCACAGGCCAATCGATATTTTCACCATCAAGACTTTTAGTCAATTGGTACCATTGGGGCCACAGGCCAATCAGTACTTTATAGGCCCATAATCATTTATCATTTTAAGGGCACATAGCCACTCGATACCACTAGGGCCACAGACCAATCGGTATCACTAAAACTCATAGTCAATTGACATCACTGAGGCCACAGGCCAATCGATATCATCTAGGGCATCAAGCTAATGCGATCTCATGGACCACAGGCCAATAATCGCTGGGCACTATAGCCCATTCATATAGCATCGGCACTATAGCCGTTTATATAGCATATGCATTATAGCCATCTAAATAGCATAAATGATTGCATCAAGCAAACTAAGCCACAGGCTTCACCAATCAGTCAATTTATCCAACCAATCTATCTAGTAGTGTCCTAATGTCCAAGTAAGGGTTTAGAAAATACTAACCTTGATCGATTAGCAAAATTCCATATCAAATAACTCTCCTTAATGCCACAAGTATGCAATCCACCAAGAATCCCTCGTTAACCTAGAAAGGTTCATCAATTTCGAATAAAAAACCATCGCATTCAACTTCCTTTAAACTAATTTCTCAATAACCATTCAATTGGCAACTCAAGATGCCTTATCAATCAATTGAAGACATGACCATACTTCCACGAACCCTTAATACATTCGGTTCATGCATCAACATACAAGGCCGAATGTAACTTGGTGTTTTATGCACCAACTAGTCCTTAAATCATTTTAAATTCCCAATCCACTTCACATACACCCCATTAAAACTTCATATAACATCTTATGGGGTCTTAATGATAAATGTAAAGTATGGAGACACCTCCCACAGCCCTCAAATGGCTTAGTTCATCCAAACCGAAATAAGACAGAATTCGGTTATGCCCTCCCTCTCCTCAATCAATCCATAAATCAATTTTAAACTTCAATCCATCGCAAAAATAACTTGCCATAACCTCAATCTACATGTTAAGGGAGCTCACCGAAGATTTGAAAGTAAAAAAACACCTCAAAGTCTTCGAACAGCCCGATTTCCTCCACGGTCCTCAAATGGGCAAAATATGTTCGATTTTAATCACCTCATTTTAGCCATAAAACACCCTAAATTCTCAATAAAATAACCATACTTGCTTAGCTAACTCAAGTACTAGATGTTACGTAGATCTCACCGAATATTTGAGGCTATTTGGAGTCCGGAAGCTCCCAAAACCGTCTCTTTCCAAAACCGGATCAAATTTTGATATTTTCCCACTCAAACAGACCTACGGGATAAACGGATAGGCCAAATTAAGCTCATAATACCTTCTTAGAATGGAAAGATGATAAGCTTTAAGATGGCGATAGTTTTACCTCTATCCGATGTCGGACGACAAAGTTATGGACGGAACATTGAAGCCATTTTTTCCTATCCGCGGGAAACCTGCTCGGCCGAGAAAGATGAGGAAGAAGAAAATGATGGGAGTGAAGGTGGCCGGCCAAAATGAAGAAAGAGAGAGTATTCCATCCCAATAATGCACTTTGGTCAATTTGATAGGATGGATAATTAATGGGCATTTAATGCTTGGCTTTCTCTTGGATTGACACTTGACAAACTCCTATTGGTTGCTCCATTGACTTGGACTTCCATTGACCACATCCATACACCATTTTCGATAGCCATATAGAGGGTTAAATGATCAAAATGACCTTCTAAATTTCTTAAGGTAAGGGCAAAGTCGAGGGGCAAAATGGTTATTTTGTACTTTTCGTTCGAACTTTTATTTTTCCAGTATAAACCACCCATATGAAGAGACGTCCATCTCAATTTCAATGTTTGAATTACTCAATGTCCAATACCCAAATCTCGAGGTCCAATTTCATGTCGAACTCTCGTCGATTGTAATTCCAATTTATCTCAAAATGACGTGCGACTCTTGCAAGCGCAACGCGTATCGACCTTTGGATTTTTCTTAAGCCGTTACGACTTTGGTTTTCATGTAATTGTGAAGGTTTATCGTTCGTTCCTTCGATCCTGATCATCGAAATCCAATTTAGGAAATTCTCGCAAATTACGCATTGCTTAAGTGGAATCACCCGCGTCCCAACGTATAACGCTAGCAAGATATTCTTTGATCGTTCCTAGATCGATCTCTGCTGGGCCAGAATATTCTCTCGACAATCCTTATTGTCAAAGTGCCATTTCTCATTCAAATTCCGTAGGTCCACGTACCCGACTCCGTGTAGTCTTTCCCTTTTAATCATTTAACTCGGGAGTAGCCAACTCCTAGCGATTTACAACTGAAACACATCGATCGATATCCTTTAATTCAATAGCTTCGAGAGGGTCGGAATTCGAAATGTTACAATGCTTCCCCTCTTAAGGAAATTTCGTACTCGAAATTTGCCATCTGCCAATTATCCAATCTCACGGGGTACTGACGCCTCATCGCATCCTCACTCTTCTAAATAACTCCGTTCCTTATTAAACCATTGCAACAATACGCTTTTTGGCACTCGGGCCACTTGACGTATCACCCCCTTCAAATGTACTCTCGTACCATCAAAGGTTTAAGGGCTTTATCAAATCGAGTTATAGCCATCTTGATTCCACTCGAAAATCTCTAATGACCATAGTGATCCATCAACTTTCGTGGCCACATCTATTTCTCTTGTCAACATGTCTAATGCTCGACCACATGTTAGACTACTTCAACCTTCAATCTATGTCATGATAACATTAAGGCAATCTTGGCAAACCTTTATGCCATCCCAAGGAACGCTTTATTTTTTCATGTTCTATTCATCCCTATAACCCCTTAGATATCAGGGTCTGATCACGGTCATATCTCAATTCCTTTCTGACCTTCAGGCCTGATATTTCAGGTAGCCATCAAACTAGCCACACGGCGAACTTTCAATTTAGAATTTGAATTTCTTATTTCTCGAGGGAAGACCTGTCCCTCCATCGCCAATTACACAATGCTCTATTCTCGATTATACGCGTCCGCTACTTAATTCCCCCTTCTTTAGCGATATGAATATCGCCATAACAACACTTGGGTGATCTCTTCGTTCCACATGACCCGCTCTCAATCCTCTTTAGGCAGTCCTTACTCTCAATCTTTTATAGTTCACATAATTTCGAGGTCTTTCTTTATTCAAGTAATGCTCTCATATCCACAAGCAACTTCATATATCAGTGTTGCCTCTTATTTAATTCCCCTATGAAAATTACTACCTTCATTTCTTGTGATAGAAATAGACTTAAAGCTTCCTTCCACCCAAGCAAGATTTTCCAAACTTTGTCGCGAGGACATTCGCAAACCAACTCCAATCATGCTCTAAGCATTCCAATTCATATGGTATTATTGTCACGACGTACAAGCAATATCCATTTCAATCGCCTTATTACGCCTCAAATTTCCTTTCCACATCACATCATTAAGATTCTCTCGACTCTTTTGGTTCCAAACAGGAACGCCATTACTAGCGAAATCATCAACTTGACTCAAGTCTTTGAAAACTCTTTTCATGTTCGTTCATTCATTCGTGTTACATCTCATCCTTAGTTCATTTCACCAATGGAAGAGCTTTTGCGGGGGAATCTTCCTACAATCTGTCTATTGCAATTCATCAATCTTAGGAAGTTTACACTTTCTGCAACTCACATCGACTCTAGTCAATTCATTAGTGATTTCATTTCTTGAGTGCTCCACAGGAATTTCACTTTCCAGAAACTTCACAGCTAAGGAATCTTACCTTATCTGGTCCGCAACTCGTGTGCTTCACATTTAGCATACAACAAGCATCTCCTTAAAGTCCATAGGATACTCTCAAAGCTGTTCATATTTCTTATGACTCCTTCGATGAGTCCAATCATCATTTCTCAAGACAGTAACAATCAACTCAATCATTCATTGGGCACTTAATTCAACTACTATTAACTTCTTTTCTACCAAGTGTCGAATCTTCAAACTGTTCTTCACACTTTTCATTTGAGAGGTCAAACCTTAGCCCTCTGTTGACATGGGTCTCCACTAAGACCACACAATATTTTGTTCATTTTTGTCACTCTTCCCTGAGGAAGCACTCTTATTTTAACTGCTTGTTTTCATAACCAGTCAATACGACTTTATCCCAATTTCATCCATTCAACTGAACGTCGACATTATCTTAGAATTCAACACTATTTACAGGACAGTTTCTCGAATTTCCCTTCTAGGAATCATCAAGTTCCGCGTCTTCTTTCTCCGTCCTGACGCTCAGTTTTAATAACAAGACAATTAGAATTTCCTCTTCCTTTCACACTAGGATTAGTTACCCTGTGAAGGAAACTATACACTTTAGTGGCATTCTCTCACTTTGAATCCACCTTGTCCTTCCCTTCCATAGGACGTCAATAGTGGAGTTTACGCCAACAACGATACCTTTACTTCAAGATTTAAATGTCACCATACCTGACGTTCTTCTTCCCAACACTCAATCACCTCAAGTGACAAGGTTCGTTCTTCCTTGGTCTCTATGCATTCGTATTTCAGATATTCAATTCGACTACCTCAAGTCGCCTTGCGATTATAATCTAAGCACCCTTTTTGCTTATTCTCCCATTCATTAAAGCCGCAAGTCGCTAGGACTATCAAGTCCATTCGCTTTTCTTTTCATCTTTGACCATTTCATGGTCCAATCGCCCTTTAAGAACAATGCCATATTCTTTAAGGAACAACAATTCATGATTTCATTTCTCATGGTTCTAGTTCAACCAACCAATCCTAGGGAATCATGGGAATCATTAATTCCAGGCAAACTAGCATGCCGATTTCCCTCAACTCCTTTCATAACAAAAGAGACGGACTACCCATTTTCCACCATGGGTTTTACGCCTAGGTAATCAACTCCTTGGAGACACTTTCCGCATTCCACAAGTGACGTTCTCTTTACTCATATTTCTTCCAATCATTCACTTCTCTTATTAAAATCCATTAGAGTTTCTCAAAATCAGGAATAGTAATTAGCTATAAGGCTTTCAAATTTCAATCCACTCGGGGATTTATTTATCTTATTCAAGGGTCCTTAACCACCTTTACTATATGCTTAAATAACCTTGAAAACTCTATCTCACACTGATCGATCATCCTTTGATCCTTACAAAACTATCAGGATCCCAACAACCTTTGCTCTCGAGCAATCCCATAAGGATACTTTCCGTCGAACAACTCAACATGAATAGTCTAGGCAGATATCATGCCTTCGAGGAAACCCTTCCTCTAGTGACCTTTCACCAATTGCTAATAGCCTTTTAAGGCTAAAAACTGCTAGGGTCCCTTTCTTTCCTCAGTGTACCCAAAACTTCTAAGGTTTCCTTACCAAGAACCCCAATTCAGAGGGAGACAATTTCTTATCTCATCCCTGCATCAAACTCAGTCAATCTCTATGACATTCTGAATTTCCTGCCATCTTGAAGCTGTTGAATGAGAATTTATCTTGAGATGTATTTTAGCTTTGTCTCGCTTAGATCTGATCAATCTCGAGTAAATTGACCAAAAGGGAAAGGCTAACGCATGATAAGCTACGTGGACCCAGGAAACTAAAAAAAAATGACGTTTTGACCAAAAGGATTGTCGAGGGAACATTTAGAGCCAATAAGACAGATCAAATAACGATTAAGGAATACAATACTAGCGTTATACAATTGGGTTGCTGGTGATGCCGCTTAACCAATGGATAATTTATAAATTTTCCTAAATCAAACTATGGCGATCGAAGCAGTCGGAACTAGCAATGAACCCTCACAATTACATGAAAACCAAAGTTATCATAACTTGAGTTTTCCTAAGTGTGATGAATCACAGAGTCGACACGCGTAACTTCTGCAAAAATCGCCCGTTAGTTCGAGATAAACTGAAGTTACGATCAATAGACGAATGATCATGAAATGGAAGCTCAAAATTGGCAATTGGAAATAGAGAATTCCAATTCTAGACAAGAATTTGACGACGTCTCGCTAAATGATAAATTCGAATTGGAAAAGTGAAGTTTGTATTGAAAGTGCAAATTATCATTTTACCCCTCGACTATTTGCCTTGCCTTAAGAATGCAAGAAGGATAAAATGGTCATTCTATCTACTCATATGACTGCCGAAATGTATGTTTATAGAGTTGAAGATGGGTCAAAGCTTGAGTTGTATTATTGGTCAAGTGCCACATGTCACCCAATGAAGCCCCCAATCATTTATTAATCAATAACATCTTTATCCCGAACTAGTTGGGGTCGGCGATCGATGAACCCCAAAGAATTATAAAAATAAAAGTAGAATCAAGAGAGGGAAAAGAAATAAATGTGTAATAATAAATATATATATATATATATATACACTACCCCTCCTCAACACTAATAGCCTTCCTCCACTCCGTCCTAAGACAAATCGTACGCCAATCCATTTCCCACAACATTAAATATTGTTTTACTGCTTTCTCCCAAGTAAGTTTCGGCCGACCTCTTGCTTTCTTCGTGTTATGCTCTCGATAGCAAACTTCTATTCATACCGGTGCATTTAAGCGCCTTCAGAGGATATGTCCAAACCATATCAATATATGCTCTCTCATCTTTTTCTCCACCGGTTCTACTCCAACTTTTCGCCGAATCTCTTCATTCCTCATCTTATCCATCCTTGTATGACCACACATCCATCTTAACATCCTCATTTCCGCTACTTCCATTTTAGGCTCATGTTTCCTTTGTGCTGGTCAACATTCAGCTCCGTATAACATGACAAGTGTGACTGCTGTTCTATAAAATTTTTCTTCTAACCTAAGAAGAATTTTACGATCACACAAAAATCCCGATGCACCGCGCCATTTCATCCAACCTTGTGACATTCTGATTTCCAGTCAATTTCAGACTCATAAATGAGAAGTAAATCTATAGATGTATTTTAGTCATATTCCGCTTGAAACTGACAATTCGAGTAGGCTGACCAAAAGGGAAAGGCTAACGCGAGACGAGGTACGTGGACCTAGGTAACTCGAATAGGAAATGATGCTTTGACCATAAGGATTGTCGAGGGGATATTTAAAACCACAAAGAGGCCGATCTAAGGGCGATTAGAGAACGCCTTGCGAGTGTCATACGATTGGAGCGCGAGAGATGCCACTTAACCAACGTGTGATTTGCAAAATTTTCCTAAATCGGACAGTGACGATCGAAACCTTAGGGACTAGTGATAGACCCTCACAATTACATGACAACCGAAGCCGCCACAAATTGACGAGCCTTAAATGTGATATGAGCCACGGGGTCGATATGCGTAATGTCTGCAAAAGCCGCCCGCCAGCTCGGGATAGGTTGGAACCACGTTTGATAGAGAAAACCATGAGAAATGAGTCTTGAAAATCGAAAATGGAGAATCAAGAATTCCAATGTTACATTCGGATTGGCCGTCGCCCTATCGAAGACTATTGAAACTAGAAAAATGACGTTTCGAACGTTAGGGGTGAAATTATCATTTTGCCCCTCAAGCTTAAGCCTTGCCCATGCAATGAAGGGAGGGCATTTTGGACTTTATCCCTTTCCCCATAGCTACCGAAAAAGTGGATGAATGGTAGCCATTAGATCAAGCATGATTGACATTGAGGACAAGTGTCACAAGATCATGCATTGGGTGGTCAAGTCCACTATTTCATACCTACCATTCAACCATTGACCATAAACCTTAGATATAAGCCTTTTTTCTCTCTCCTCACCTCACTTGACCTGCCATAAAATCCCTAAGAACCACCGAACACTCCTTTTTCTTCTTCTTCATTTTGCTCGCCACCGATCAGTTTCTAGAGCTGCTGTTCGGACGTTTCGACGCCACCCTCCGGCCATCGCCTAGACTCCGACTGAACACATCATCCTAGCTCCATGTCTTGCCGACCACCTCGAACTAGAAGCTAGCCATTTGGATCACCGAGGAGCTCCGGCCAAGCGTTTTCCCGGGAGTCGACTGAATTTGACCCAATCAGAGGTAGGTTCTATTTCTGACCCTTTAGGAGGCCGAAATGTTGGAATCTTGAGGTCAAATTTTATGGAGGTCTAGGAGACATGTATATCTATTTGTGGTAAAAAGTTGAGAATGATTTGATGAACTTTTGACATCGGATCGATCTTGTAAACCTTGCATAGAAAACTATCGATACTGACCTTAGGGGATCCAGCGACTTTTGACTGAATTCTGGCGACGACTCGACTCTAAACTCACGGTGAGACCCCTAGACCCTTAGATAGATATGTTAAGAGGTAGGGTAGTGCTTAAATGATGGATTTGGAGGAGATTTAGGATCAGTTGTGCCCGGTTTGCACATAACCGAGAAGGGCCGATTCGGTTCTAGGCAAACCGAATCTGTTGGGGCTGATGATGGTTGGTTTTGAGCCTCAAATTGATGATTAGAACATGTTAAGATGATGAGGATTATGTTATAGAGGTTATGGTTCAGGGATTGACGAATTGGACAAAGGAAATTGACGGATTGGTTGGATTTTATTAGGGTGCACGGAGAATTCGATCTCGGACCATTGGGGCCAAAACTTTGAGGGCTCAAAAAGAGAATTTGTGATATCAATTCAAGGTAAGGGAATCCTAAACTTAGGATAAGGAGATGGGACTCGATTGGGTGAGTCGAGCGGTGAATTGGTGGATTGGTGAGAGATTCCATGGTGAATGTTTTTGGTGTACCCTAAGTTGTTATAGGGGATTAAGGTGTGTAAATGTTTGTGCTTGAATTATTCGCCATGTGTGTGTGTCACTTGATTGCCTTGCATGCCATGAGTCTTTGAATTGTGCCTGAATTGCACATGTCGTCATGTATGGAAAATGAATTGAAAATCATGACATGAGCATGACATGGCGAGGCCTTGATGCGTATGAGAAGCGGGGTGAGGTGGGTGATACCCTGAGGCGTTGAGGCGCTGGGTCGGAATGGTATGGTGCTCTAATGCGATCTAATTGCGGGGTTGAGATGGCCACGGTCCTAATGCGATCTAATCGCAGGACGGAGATATGAGGTGTTGATAATGGCCTAGAGAATCATTAAAACCTGATGCGTTTACGTAGGTTGTCAATGACGGTCTGATGCGTTTACGCGGACCGAGATTGATGCGATCTAATCACGGGCATGGGAATGAGGCCGAAGGAAGTGGTGGATGTGGTGATGTGGCAGAGCGGGTGTGCATATCATCTGAGTGTGTCATGATGCCATATTTGCGTGTAACTTGCATTTGCTTGATATGCCTGTGAGTTTGAATGATTGGGGTTGCGACTGCCTGAGTGGACGGTCGGCCTGGCCTGGGGTTATGACTCTTTTACTGAGATGTGTATCTCACCCCTTTTGGGGACATTTCTTTTACAGATTCTAGGCCTTGATTATGTGGCCCATTCGCTTTGGAGACCCTGCGGAGATGACCGCGTATTTTGATAAGTTCCTTGACGGTCAAGGAACTATATATGTGAGAAAGTGTACAGTGGTGTGGGTTGACGAGGGTAGTACAGACTGAAAGCCTCATAGGTATGAGGCATGGTTTAAGAAAGATGGGGACAAGTCTACTGGGCCGCTGAAGCCCCATGAGGTGCGCTAGAGAGTGATCCCTGATTGGTGCCACCCCGGTAGGGACCAGGATCATGCAGAGGGATCGGTAGTCGGTTCTAGGAATGGGCCGGAGAGGGCCTCGACGCTGGATTTTACTATGGAGGAGGACGAGGTCATTGTCCTGGAGGCGACCAACGAGAATCTCGTGGAGCCGTCCCATGAGGAGACCATGGAGAATACCATTAAGGTTCCATAAGAGACCTTATCCGAGTATGAGCCGACGGAGGATGCAGAGGACACCGAGGATTCCAGTTCGTTGGCTTGAGCTTTTGGAGGCGACCCGACCCTATTTCTTTTGGATGTTGTGAGGGACTCTTTTGTGTACTACCCCGTTGTCCAGTTTATTAGCGGATTCTAGTAGTTCCTTATCTGTATGAACAGATGGTTATTATGTATGATAGTACTGATGCTATCCAGGTCCCACTTAACTTATATTTTGTATGGAGGAGTTGTTTACTTATCGCTTCCTCGTGCTTGTACATTATACCTCTCTCGTCTTAATTGTAGATCTTGGGACCACGAGAGATTATATGGTTGCTTTAGGGAGTTGCGTGCTTGTGCCCGGGGCGCGGGGCGTGACATCCCCGTCCTACTCGATCCAAAATTGATTGAGGACTAGAGAATAAGGAGGATTAAGTTGGTACTTGGACGGATAGCGAGACCTTAGCAGACTGGTTAAGATATGGCATGGGGTGTATGGTGTGAGGCTTGGTACTTATGACTGGTGTTTGATCTTGGCAGGGTTGTGGTAAGACATGAGAGAGTTGAGTTCCCTACTTAGGATTGAAAATCATTTATGGATCTTGGCCTATTTGATGAATGAAAGTGATTGGTTTTAGTGAATCACTAGAGTGAATGAACTGAGAAATGGCCATAGGTTATTTGTTGAAATGTTTCTGGAGTTTGTGGTATGGAGTACTGTTGGATTGTAACTGCTTTTGTTAAGGGTTACTTAGTAGCTCTGGATTTGGGTGAATGAGTGAGTTATTAACTCCTCGATGGGCAACCCGTCTAGAAGGTCTGGAAGGTCAAGAGGCGGAGCCTCTAGCTCAAGGCCGCCCGTAGCAGAAGATCCAAGGATGGATGGTGTACTGAGGGCACTGGAAAGAATTGGTGACTTGATCAATAGGCAGACCTAGAACCGGGATGCTGCAATCGCCGAGGCAATAAGAGCTGCTATAGCTGCCGTCAATGCCAACAACGGTAACAATGGTGGCAATGGAAGCCAGAATGAGCATGGCCAGGGCAATGAAGCCGTGAATGACCAAGAAGAAATCATCACGGCCAAACAGATGGACCAGCTAGTGGAGCAGTTTATAAAGTTAAAGTCGACTCAATTCGATGGGACTGGAGATCCCGAGCTAGCACCTAGATGGATCGAGAAATTAGAAAAAGCTTTTGGGGTGCTGAGGTGCACCGACAAGGAGAAGGCGTTGCTAGTAGTGTACCAGCTGAAAGGTAAGACGAATGATTGGTGGGCTGCCACCAAGGAAGGAGTCTTCCCTGAAGGGACAACCATGAATTGGGATGCGTTTAAGACAGCGTTCAATGATAAGTACTTCTCGGAGACAGCCAAGGAAAGGAAGCAGGTATAATTTCTACAGCTATGTTAGAACCAGCTGATGATAGACCAGTACGAGGCCGAGTTCTCAAGGCTGTCAAGGTACGCACCTCAATCTGTAGAGGATTCTCAGGGGAAAGCAAAGAGGTTTAGGGACGGTTTAAGGCTTGAGCTCCGTAGTCAGATGATCGCTCTAAATCTGAGGACCTATAAGAAGATCTACAAATGGGGCCAAATGATAGAACGAGACTTGAAAGAGATAAACACCGCAACTGGATCATGGTTCATATCATTCAGAGATAACCGCCAGATGGGCAAGAGGCTGATGACGGGCAATAGGCGTTTTGTGCCTTCCGTGAGGAAAAATATCATAAAGCTGCCGAATTCCATTAACTAGAGCTGCTGCCTTTGTGGCAGGAGGCATGGGAGTGGGCCATGCCCAGTAAGGACCAAGGCTTGTTTTAAGTGTGGTTAGCTGGGCCATCAAATGAGGACGTGCTCGAGTCAAGCTCTGACAAATCGACCTCAAGGGTAGAAACCGCAAACTAGGCCGTTGACTGCTACTCTCCAGATCGAACAGAACCGACCACCGGCACAGAGAAGGGTATATGCAGCAGCCCGTAGAGAGGCGGAGGAAGCGCCAAGCGTGGTCACGTGTACGGTTTACTTGTGCAACCATGCTACAAACGCATTATTTGGCCCTGGTGCCACGCATTCATTCGTGTCTGCACAATATGCTGAATTAGTGGGAATGAAATTGAAACCGTTGAACATAATTCTGCATGTTGCCACACCGTTAAAGGATAATATATTGGTTTCAATAGACTGTGTTGGTTGTGAGATTGTGATTGGAGGGAGTAAAGAGAGTATTGACCTAGCTGTACTGCCCATGTATGATTTTGATGTAATCATAGGAATGGATTGATTGGGTAAGCATGGGGCAGTAGTGGACTGCGGTACTAAGATAATTCGATTTTATCTAAGAGGCCGCCTTAGCTTTGAATTGGTGGGACGTCGAGGAGGAGTCTCGATTCCCTTAATCTCATCTCTGGAAGTGACCAAGTTGATGTTTGAAAGGTGTCAGGCATACTTAGTGGCAGTAATAGACACGACTACCGAAGAGCCAAAGTTAGAGAATATCCCAGTGGTACGTGTATTTCCTGATGTATTTCCCTAGGTGTTGCCAGGATTGCCACCGGAATGAGAAATAGAATTCATGGTCGAGTTAGCTCCTGGAACGGAGCCTATCTCAAAGGCACCTTATAGGATGTCCCTGTCAAAATTGAAAGAGTTAAAGATGCAGATGCAGGAACTACTGGACAAAGAATTTATCCGACCGAGTGCTTCATCGTGGGAACACCGGTGCTATTCGTAAGGAAGAAGGATGGATCTTTGCGTCTATGCATTGACTATTGGCAGCTGAACCAGGTAACGATGAAGAACAAATATCCACTGCCGAGGATTGATGATCTGTTTGATCAGTTGCAAGGAGCGGCGGTATTTTTAAAGATTGACTTGAGAAATGGGTATCACCAACTGAGGATCAAGAAGGAAGACATACCGAAGACCGCCTTCAGGATGAGGTATGGCAATTATGAGTTTACGGTGATGCTGTTTGGTTTGACCAACGCTCCAACTGCTTTTATGGACCTGATGCATCGAGCATTTAAGGAGTTTCTAGACAGATTCGTCATAGTCTTTATTGACGATATCTTGATTTACTTGAGGAGTAGTGCAGAACATGGAAAGCACCTAAGAACTGTACTACAGATTCTAAGGGAGCATTCGCTCTATACGAAGTTGAGTAAATGTGAGTTTTGGCTGAGCAGGGTAACATTTTTTGGTCATGTGGTATTTGGTGAAGAAATCGCAATAGATCCTGCGAAGATCGAGGCTGTAACTAATTGGCCTAGACCTACTATGGTCACTGAAGTCAGAAGTTTCTTGGGATTGGCAGGATACTACATGCATTTTGTGGAGAAATTCTCATCCATAGCCATCCCATTGATGCGGTTGACGAAGAAGGAAATGAGATTTGAATGGACTGACAAGTGTGAGAGAAGTTTCCAAGAGCTTAACCATAGATTGATGACCGCGCCAATACTAATGATTCCATCAAGACCAGGAGGTTACGAGATATACAGCGATGCTTCGCTAAAAGGACTAGGCTGTGTACTGATGCAGCATGAAAGAGTAGTAGCCTACGTGTCCAGACAATTGAGGCCACATGAAATGAACTACTCAACTCATGACCTAGAGTTAGCGGTGATTATATTTGCTTTTAGGATTTGGAGACATTACCTATGTGGCAAAAAATTTCAGATCTATACCAACCACTAGAGCTTAAAATACCTATTTTCTCAAAAGGAGCTAAACATGAAGTAGCGTAGGTGGATGGAGTTGCTCAAGGATTATGATTGTGATATACTATATCACCTTAGGAAAGCAAACAAAGTAGCAGATGCACTGAGTCGGAAGTCAAGCATTGCATGTCTGCTGGTGAAAGGTTGGTCGATGATCGAGGATGTGAGAAACTCCGAGTTCAGGTTAGAAGTCGATCGGTTGTCCAGTTTGATAGCTATGTCGAGGATGGAACTTGAAGTCTAGGAAGGAATAAAGGCCCTATAGTCAATGGACCTAGAGATTCAGAAGATCCTTGAGATGGATGCGACAAAGAGAAAACCCGAGTTTCAGGTGTCTGAGGATGGAATTTTGAAGCTCCGAGTACGATTGTGCATATCAAAAGATGAAGGGCTCAGGGAAAGGATTTTATTAGAGGCTCATAGGAGCAATTATAGCATCCACCCTGGGAGTACGAAAATGTATCAGAACTTGCGATAGCACTATTGGTGGAACGAGATGAAGGTGGACGTAGCAAGGTATGCGGCTAAGTGTTTGACATGCCAGCAAGTGAAAGCGCAACACTATAAGCCTGGAGGACTATTACAGCCACTGGAGATTCCCGAATGGAAGTGGGAACATGTGACTATGGATTTTGTGATGGGACTCCCAAGGAACCAAAGAGGTCATGACTCTATATGGGTAGTCGTGGACAGACTAACCAAGTCTGCACATTTCATCTCGGTACGAAAGGATTTCGCTATGGATAGGTATGCATAACTGTATATGAGACAGATAGTAAGGCTGCCTGGAGTGCCTGTGACGATCACCTCGGATAGAGACCCCAAATTCACAACAAACTTATGGAAAAGCTTATAGGATGCAATGGGAACTTGACTACAATTTAGTACGACGTACCATCCACAGACGGACGGACAGTCGGAAAGGACGATACTGACGATTGAGGATATGCTGCGAGCATGTGTCATTGATTTTAAAGGTGGATGGGAATACCAGCTGCATTTGGTAGAGTTTTCTTATAATAATAGCTATCAGCAAAGTATCCAAATGACACCATTTGAAGCACTCTATGGAAGAGCCTGCAGAACCCCCGTTTGCTGGGATGAAGTTGGAGAAGAAAGTATCACAGGCCCATAATTGGTAGAGCAATCGGTGGAAGCAGTGAAAATAATTCGGGATAGACCGAGGACGGCATAGAGTCGTCAGAAAAGCTATGCAGATAAGCGGCACAAACCCTTGGAATTTCAAGTGGGCGATCATGACTTCCTCAAGGTGTCGTCGATGAGAGGACTATCACGATTCGGAAAGAAGGGGAAACTAGCCTAAGGTATGTAAGCCCATTTGAGATACTGGAGCGGATTGGAACTTTGGCCTACAGACTTGCTTTGCCGCCTAATCTATCTCAAGTGCATAATGTATTCCATGTGTCGATGCTGCAAAAGTATGAATCGGATCCGACACATGTGCTGGATTATGAGGCCATAGAAGTGGACAACTGAGGGTCTTACGTGGAGAGGCTGATAAGGATAGAGGACCAGAAGGAGCAAAACCTCAGGATTAGGAAGATCCCACTGGTCAAGGTAGTATGGGAGCACCATGGAGTTGAAGGAGCCAAGTGGGAGAATGAATAGACGATGGGGCGACAACACCCCCATTTATTTGAGTAATTAAGTGTAATGTAAATTTCGGGGACGAAATTTTTGTAAAGGGAAAAAGTTGTGACATTCTGATTTCCAGTCAATTTGAAACTCATTAATGAGAAGTAAATCTAGAGATATATTTCAGTCGTATTCCGCTTGAATCTGATCAATTCAGTAGGCTGATCAAAAGGAAAATGCTAACACGAGACGAAGTATGTGGACCTAGGTAACTTGGATAGGAAATGACGCTTTGACCATAAGGATTATCGAGGGGATATTTAGAACCACAAAAAGGCCGATCTAAGAATGATTAGGGAACGCCTTGCGAGTGTCATACAATTGGAGCGCAGGTGATGTCGCTTAACCAACGTATGATTTACAAATTTTTTCTAAATCGGACAGTGACAATCAAGATCTTAGGGACTAGTGATAGACTCTCACAATTACATGACAACCAAAGCCGCCACGAATTGACGAGCCCTAAACGTGATATGAGCCATGGGGTCGATACACGTAATGTCTGCAAAAACCGCCGTCGGCTCGGATAGGCTGGAACCACGTCTGATAAAGAAAACCATCAAAAACGAGTCTTGAAAATCGAAAATGGTGAATCAAGAATTCCAACGTTACATTCGAATTGGTCGTCGCCCTATCAAAGACTATTGGAACGAGAAAAATGACGTTCTAAACGTCGAGGGTGAAATTACCATTTTACCCCTCAAGCTTTAGCCTTGCCCATGCAATGAAGGAAGGGAATTTTGGACTTTATCCCTTCCCACAAAGCTATCGAAAAAGTGGATGAATGGTAGCTATTGGATCAAGCATGATTGACATTGAGGACAAGTGTCACAAGATCATGCATTGGGTGGTCAAGTCCACTATTTCATACCAACCATTCAACCATTGACCATGAACCTTAGGTATATGCTTTTTCTCTCTCTCCTCACCTCACTTGATTAGCCATGGAACCCCTAAGAACCACCGAACACTCCTTTTTCTTCTTCTTCATTCTGCTCGCCGTAGATCAATTTCTGGAGCTGCTGTTCGGCCGTTCCGACGCCGTCCTTCCGCCATCGTCTAGACTCCGACCGACCACACCAACCTAGCTTTACGTCTAACGACCTCCTCGAACTTGAAGCGAGCCATTTGGAACACCGAGGAGCTCCGGCCAAGCATTTTCCCGGAAGTCGACGGAATCAGATCCAATCTGAGGTAGGTTCTGTTTCTGACCCTTTAGGAGGCCGAAATGTTGGAATCTTAATGTCAAATTTTATGGAGGTCTAGGAGACATGTATATCTATCTGTGGTAAAAAGTTGAGAAAGATTTGATGAACTTTGGACCTCGAATCGATCTTGTAAACCTTGCACAGAAAACTACCGATACTGACCTTGGGGGATCCGATGACTTTTGACGGAATTCCGGCGACGACTCGACTCCAAGCTCACGGTGAGACCCTTCGACCCTTAGATAGATATGTTAAGAGGTAGAATAGTGCTTAAATGATGGATTTGGAGGAGATTTAGGATCAGTTGTGCCCGGTTTGCACAGAACAGAGGGGGACCGGTTTGGTTCCTGGCAAACCGAATCTATTGGGGCTGATGATGGTTGGTTTTGTGCCTCAAATTGATGATTAGAACATGTTAAGATGATGAGGATTATGTTATGGAGGTTATGGTTCAAGGATTGAGGAATTAGACAAAGGAAATTGACGGATTGGTTTGATTTTATTAGGTTACATGAAGAGTTCGATCTCGGACCATTGGGGGCCGAAAACTTTGAGGGCTCAAGAAGAGAATTTGTGATATCAATTCAAGGTAAGGGAATCCTAAACTTAGGATAGTAAGATTGGACTCGATTGGGTGAGTCGAGCGGTGAATTGGTGGATTGGTGAGAGATTCCATGGTGAATGTTCTTGGTGTACCCTAAGTTGTTATAGGGGATTAAGGTGTATAAATGCTTGTGCTTGATTATCCACCATGTGTGTGTGTCACTTGATTGCCTTGCATGCCACGAGTCTTTGAATTGTGCCTAAATTGCACATGTCGTCATGTATGGAAAACGAATTGAAAATCATGGCATGAGCATGACATGGCGAAGCCTTGATACGTGTGAGACATAGGGCGAGGTGGGTGATACCCTGAGGCATTGAGGCACGGGCTCGGAATAGTGTGGCGCCCTGATGTGATCTAATCGCTGGGTTGAGATGGCCACGGTCCTGATGCGGTCTAATCGAGGGACGGAGATATGAGGTGCTGATAATGGCCTAGAGAATCATTGAAACCTGATGCGTTTACGCGGGTTGTCAATGATTCTAGGCCTTGACTATGTGGCCCATTTGCTTTGGAGACCCTAAGGAGATGACCATGTATTTTGATGAGTTTCCTGAAGGTCAGGAGCCTATATATATGAAAAGTGTACAGTGGTGTGGTTGACGAGGTTAGTTCGGACTGAAAACCTCATAGGTATGAGGTGTGGTTTAAGAAAGTTGGGGACAAGTCTTCTGGGCCGTTGAAGCCTCATGAGGTGCCCTAGGGAGTGATCCCTGATTGGTGCTACCCCGGTAGGGACCAGGATCTGGCAGAGGGATCTGTAGTCGGTTCTAGGAATGGGCCGGAGAGGACCCCGACGGTGGATTTTACTGTGGAGGAGGATGAGGTCATTATCCTGGAGGCGACTGACGAGGATCTCGTGGAGCAATCCTATGAGGAGACCTTGAAGGATATCATTGAGGTCCCGTCAGAGACCTTTTCCGAGTATGAGTAGACGAAGCTTGCCGAGGACACCGAGGATTCCAGTAGCTCATCTTAGGATTCTAGTTCGTTGGCTTGAGCTTTTGGAGGCGACCTTGTTTCTTTTGGATGTTGTGAGGGACTCTTTTGCGTACTACCCCGTTGTCCAGTTTGTTAGCGGATTCTATTAGTTCCTTATCTATATGAACAGATGGTTATTATGTATGATAGTACTAATGCTATCCATGTCCCACTTAACTTATATTTTGTATGGAGGAGTAGTTTACTAATCACTTACGCGTGCTTGTACATTATACCTCTCTCGTCTTAATAGTGGATCTTGAGACCACGAGAGATTATGTGGTTGCTTGCAGGGAGTCGCGTGCTCGTGCCCGGGGTGTGAGGCGTGACAAATCTGCTCTGATTCTATGACTTACATCCTCATCAATCTCTCCCTCCTTTTGCAATATTGGTTCCAAATATCTAAATTATTTGATTCTACTCCCCCAAGCATTTATTACCCTCACCTAATTCTATCTTGTAAAGTAACCCAAATTATTTATGTGAGACATTCATTTGGAAGCCCTCATCAGCTGTGTAAAGCTACTCCACCAAGTCCCTTGCATTTTTCTCTTAATTTTGCTTCCATCGAAAACTACCCAAAAAGACAAATTTCTGCCCTACCATTCGGTCTGCTTGCCGGCCCTCTTCCAACGTCGCCTAACCGTTCTCCGACCACCAGAAGAAAGCTTAACGTGTCATTGACACATTTCAAGTGGTAGCTCGACTTTCGTTAAGTGGTTTTTCCCAACTAGACCTTATACCAAAATTGAATAGAAATCGCGCGAGCTGAGGTAAGGTCTTCATTCTACCTCTTAGAGACTCCAATTTACCTTAAATGTTTTAGGGATCTTCATAATAATTAGTGCTAAGGTTGGATGGTCTGTGGTTGCAAGTTTGATGGTGTTAAAATAGGTTTTATTGGCAGATTATGGGTGATCAAAATTGGATAGATTCTGACAATGAGGAAGCTGGGCTGTTTCGAGGTCTTTGGAGTGTCGTTCCACTTCGAATTTCTAGGTGAGCTCTCTAAACCCATAAATGAAGGTCTTAGCAAGTTTGTTTGTGAAGAATTAAAGCTTGAAATTGAAGTATGGCTTGATTGTGCTAGTCTAATCTAAAATCGGTTCTGTTTTGTGGATGAACCCTTACTGGCCGGTTCTGTTGGGGGCTGATTGAGGAGTATTTGGACTTCAAATTGACTTATAATGTTCTATAAGATGTAATGTGAGGTGTTAATGGGAATTGTGTGAAGTGAATTGGGGTTTAAAAGTAAATTATGGGCAAAAATTGATGCATGAACCCTTAGGTTGAGTTTTGCCTTGTATGTGGCCGTGTGAATCGAACCCATTGAGGGTTTGTGGAAGTGTGATTATGTGTTCAATTGATCAATAAGGTGTCATGAATTGCCAATGGTGTGGCTAAGGAAAGATTGGGTTAATGGAAGTGAGCATTCCATGGTTTTTGATTCAAGATTGGTAAATCTTTATAGGTTGACGAAGGATTCTCGGAGAGTTCATACTTGTGGCATTGAGGAGAGTCACTTTGTGTGACATTTTGCTAATTGATCGTGGTAAGTGTTTCCTAAACCTTTATCTGAATGCTAGGACATTGTTGGACGTTTCATTGAATGAATTGAATGCCCAGTGCATTTTATGAATTGAATTGTGCATGGTATGATGACATTGTGAAATCTAAGAGAAAGATGTTGAGGATACCGATTGGCCTGTGCCCCCAGTTGTATTGAATGGTGGTGAGCTCGAATAAGAATGATAATGTCGATTGGCTTGTGGTCCCAGTGGCAACGTATGGTTGTGAGCCTTGAAAGTACCGATTGGCCTATGGCCCTAGTGGTACGACGACATCGATTGGTCTGTGACCCTAGTGATGTCAGATGACAAGAGTGCTAGAGGAGTATGTGGGTGGTGGAGAAAGTGGTGGCAGTTGTGCATCGAATTGCATATGCTTGTGCATTGAGCTTCGGACCCTACAATTAAGTGTGGTTGATTATAGTGCTTATCCATGCTTGGCTATTGGTATTTCCATTGGTTGATACCACACTTGAATCGTTAATGCCTTATGCCATTGCATTATTATTTACTTGCATGTTGGATGTTATTTGTGTGTGGTCTGGAGGGACTAGTATTGAGGATTAGGATTAGGTTTCACTTTCTGAGATGTCAATCTCACCCCGTAGGAGATGACCGCCCTTTTTGATGAATTTCCCACAAGGAAGGGTATTTTATATGTCAGGAAGCGCACAACAGTCTAGGTAGACGAGGGTAAATTGGAGTTACAGCCCTACCGCTTCGAAGCATGGTATTGTCGATTGGGAAACAACAGCTTGATGGGACCTCTACTTCCTGAGGATGTTCCATCGGAGGTGGTTCTAAATTGGTGTCATCCGTCCCGACCGGAGATTGAGGTGGAGAACCCGACATCAGTGGGAGGCTCAAGGAACATACCTGAAGTGTCAAAGTCTCCACCACCTTTAGAGGAATACTTGAACTACATTGAGATCTCTGCCGACGCTATTGAGGCCATCGACGAGGACAACGAGGCAGACACTAAGGAGGAAACTGAAGAATCATCAAAAAGGTGCCGTCAGAATCATTTTTTGAGTACAAGTCTAGAGACAGAGTTTAGTCCGCGGTCCAAAGAACCACCGTCATTCGAATCCCCCCCCCCCCCCGTTTTATTTAATTATTTTCTAGATGAGGGAGCCCACTTTCCAAACTTTTGATATGCCTTCCTTTATTCGATAGGACGAGGAGGATGATGGAAGCGACGGGTCAAGCGGTTCTTCTGAGTAGTTAGATCAGAAGATGAGGATGTAAGAAAGAGGGATTAGGAAAATTTTAATGTTAGACTTTGGGGTAAGGCTAAGTGGTAACCTTAAACTTAGGCCTTAGTTCCTTTTTCCTACCTAAGTGTGCGGCTTTATCTTTTTGTCTATTCCCTTCCGTTGTTTGTACTGGATAGTGGCGGGATGTATGTATGGTGTGCTTTTAACTCAATCCATTTTCTTTTTTATTTCTTACTGTACGGAGATGTTATCTTGTTTGTCTCTTACGCATTTCATTTCATACTAGGCTGTGTGAGGTTCCTGGGTAAGTATTGGCCTAAGGTGGATGCAATGAGTTCCAAGGGACGCGGGGCGTTACATCCTCGAGTAAGTGATTGCTGCTGTGTTGTGTAGCATAGAAATATTGAGATTCGAGTAAGTGAATTAGGTCTCTGATTCTGTGGTGGAATTATAGTGACTCAGGTAACCTAATTTGAGCAAGTATGAGCAATAGATTTGAAGGTCGAGAAGCGGAGCTTCGAGCTCTAAAGCCCCAGTAGCTGAGGACTCGATAATAGATGTAGTCTTGAGAGCCTTGGAATAAATTGGGGAACTGATGGGAAAGGAAGCTCAAGATAGAGCTGCAGTGGCTCTTAAACAAGCAGAAGATAGAGCTGAGATTATAGCTCAGGCTGCTGAAATTGCAATAGCAGCTCTGAATATGGTAAACGAAAATAATGCTCAGGGAGCTGAAGCTGGGAATACTCAAGGCGATGTTAATGCCAATAGACCGATGGGTCATTAGTTAAGCAATTTATTAAACTGAAACCGACTCAGTTTGATGGCACTGGAGATCCTAAGCTAGCACTAAGGTGGATTGAGAAACTTGAAAAAGCTTTTGGAGTGCTAAGATGCATTGATGAAGAGAAAGTGTTACTAGCTGTGTATCAGCTGGAGGGAACTGCGCACGATTGGTGGAGTGCCTCAAAGGAAGGAGTATTTCCTGAAGGTACGGCCTTAACTTGGGCTGCCTTTACTGCTGCTTTCAATGACAAGTACTTTTCTGAGATGGCACGCGAGAGAAAGCGAGTGGAATTTCAGCAGTTGCGACAAAATCAGTTGACTGTGCATCAATATGAAGCTGAGTCCGCAAGATTGTCGAGGTATGCACCAAGGTCAGTTGATGATCCGCTTGAGAAAAAACAAAGGTTTCAAGATGGTTTGAGACTAGAGATTCACAATATGATAATAACTATGAATTTGAGGACATACAAAAAGATGTATGAGAGGAGTCAAATGATCGAAAGGGACATTAGAGAAAGAGGTGTTGCATCTGGATCACAATTTATTCCTCTGAGAGATAATTGACAGTTGGGAAAAAGGCCGATGGTCAATAACCAACCATTTGTTCCCCCAATTCACATAAATATCGGATAGCCGATGAATCAGTTCAACTGGTATTGTCATAATTGCGGGAGGAGGCATGGAAGTGGTCCTTGCTTGACCAGGATAGGAGCATGTTATAAATGTGGTCAGTTGGGCCACCAGAAGAAGAATTGTCCGAATCGAGCTCTAGGGAATCGAGCTCAAGGACGAAGACCACATGCTGGACAGCTTGCTGTAACCCCACAAAATAAGCAGAATCGACCACCAACCCAATGAAGAGTGTACACTGTGGCACGTAGAGAGGTGGATGAAGCGCCTAACGTGGTCACAGTATGATCTCTTTATGTGATCAAGCTGCTTATGCTTTATTTGATCCCGGGGCTTCGCATTCCTTTATATCTGCTCAGTTTGCTGATCTAGTGGATGTAGAGTTGAAACCATTGAATGTGCCATTGCATGTTGCTACACCATTAAAGGATAATGTACTAGTTTTGCTAGGTTGTGTGGACTGTAAGATAGTGATTGGTGGCAGTGAGGAAAGGATAGATTTAGCTGTGTTGCCTATGTATGATTTTGATGTGATTATTGGCATGGATTGGTTGGGGAAACAAAGGGCTGTAGTTGATTGTGGTAATAGGGTAATTCGATTTTACCCGGAAGGTCGCCCTAGTTTTGAATTTGCAGGAAGTTGAGGAGGAACCTTGATTCCTTTAGTTTCATCGCTTGAGGCGACTAAGTGGTTGAACGAAGGGTGTCAAGCTTATTTGGCTGTTGTAGTTGACACAATGGTTGAGGAACCAAAGTTGAAAAGTATAATAGTGGTACGTGAGTTTCCTGATGTATTTCCTAAGGAATTGCCAGGATTACCACCTGAGAGGAAAATTAAGTTCGGGATCGAGTTAGCACCTAGAACGGAGCCAATCTCGAAGGCACCATATAGAATGCCCTTATCGGAATTGAAAGAGCTAAAGGTACAAATGAAGGAACTACTGGATAAGGGATTCATTAGACCAAGCGCATCACCATGGGGAGTGTCGGTGTTGTTTGTAAGGAAGAATGATGGATCTTTACGTTTATGTATAGATTACAGACAACTGAACCAAGTAACTATCAAGAACAAGTATCCCTTACCGAGGATAGATGATTTGTTTGATCAATTGCAAGGAGCATTGATATTTTCTAAAATAGATTTGAGGACTGGTTATCACCAGTTGAGGATTAAAAAGGAAGATATACCAAAGACTGCTTTCAGAACGAGATATGGACATTACGAGTTTACGGTTATGCCTTTTGGTTTGACTAATGCTCCTGCTACATTTATGGATTCGATGCATCGAGTGTTTAAGGAATATTTGGATGGGATCGTTATCGTTTTTATAGACAAGATGACATCCTGATTTATTCAAAGAGAAGTGATGAGCATGAAGAACATTTGAGGTTAGTTCTGCAAACCTTGAGAGAGCATTCGCTTTACGCCAAGTTTAGCAAATGTGAATTTTGGTCGAGTAAAGTAGATTTCCTTGGTCACGTGATTTCTGGAGAAGGAATTTTCGTGGATCCTTCAAAGATTGAGGCGGTGATGAAATGGCCAAGATCCATGACGGTTACCAAAGTGAGAAGTTTTTTGGGATTGGCAGGTTACTATAGGCAATTTGTGGAGAAGTTTTCGTCTATAGCCACTCCGTTGACGAGGCTAACAAAGAAGAATGTGAAGTTCAAATGGATTGATAAGTGTGAAAGAAGTTTTCAAAAACTTAAGCACCGACTGACGACCGCATAGTGTTAACCATTCCTTTTGGACTTGGAGGTTATGTGATATATAGCGATGCTCCACTAAAGGGGTTAGGGTGCGTGTTGATGTAACATGAAAAAGTGGTTACCTATGCCTCGCGATAGTTGAGATCTCATGAGATGAACTATTTGACGCACGACTTGGAATTAGTTGCTATCATCTTTGCCCTAAAGATCTTGAGGCACTATTTATGTGGCGAAAGATTTCAGATTTATATAGATCATCAAAGTTTGAAGTATCTGTTTTTTCGGAAAGAATTAAATATTAGACATCGCCAATGGATGGAGTTACTCAAGGACAATGAATGCGAAATTTTGTATGATCTTGGGAAGGCAGATAGAGTTGCAGATACACATAACCAGGAATCAAGTATTGCGCTCTTATTGGTTAAAGGATAGTGACATTCTGATTTTCAGTCAATTTCAGACTCATTAATAAGAAATGAATCTAGAGATGTATTTCAGTCATATCTCGCTCGAACTTGATCAATTCGAGTAGGTTGACCAAAAGAGAAAGGTTGACGCGAGACGAGATACGTGGACCTAGGGAACTTAGATAAGGAATGACACTTTGACCATAAGAATTGTCGAGGGGATATTTAGAACCACAAAAAGGCCGATCCAAGAATGATTAAGGAATACCTTGCGAGTGTCATACGATTGGAGCGCGGGTGATGCCGCTTAACCAACGTATGATTTGTAAAATTTTTCTTTATCGGATATTGACGATTGAAACCAAAGGGACTAGTGATAAACCCTCACAATCACATGACAACCAAAGCCACCACGAATTGAGGAGCCCTAAATGTGATAAGAATCATAAGGTCAATACGCGTAAAGTCTACAAAAGCCACCCGTCAGTTCGAGATAGGTTGGAACCACGTCTGATAGAGGAAACGATCAGAATCGAGTCTTGAAAAATTTAAAATGGAGAATCAAGAATTTTAACGTTATTCGGATTGGTTGTCGCCCTATCAAAGATTATTAGAGGGAGAAAAATGACGTTCTGAACATATGGGTAAAATTACCTTTTTGCCCCTCAAGCTTAGTACTTAGCCCATGCATTTGAAGAAGGGCAAAGTGGTCCTTTCACACCCTCAAAGCTGCCGAATTCAAGAATAGAGGAGAGCCATTGGATCAAAGTTTGAATGACAAGGGGACAAGTGTTAATGGATGGTGTAAAGAGAAGTCATATCCATCTTTATGCAACTACCATTCAACCATTGACCAAAGGACTTTGAATATAGTCTTCTCACTCTCTCTCTCTCTTCATTTGGCTACTTCAACCCCAAGAACCACCGAGAACCATCTTCATCTTCTTCTTGCTTCCTGCTCACCAGCGGCCAGTTCTGGTCTCTCTATTCGTTGCTTCCGATGATCACTTCCGGCCATCACCTGGACTCCGACCGGCCATACCAACCTAGATCCACGTCTTGTCAACCTCCTTGAAGTGGAAGCACGGCATTTGGAGCACTGAGGAGCTCCGGCCAAGAGTTCTCCTAAAAGCCAACAGAAACAGACTCAACCTGAGTTAGGTGAGGTTCCTGACCCTTTTGGAGGCCGAAATGTTAGAGTTTTGAGGTCAAATTTTATGGAGGCTACCGAGGAGGATCTCGCTGAGCTGTCGCATGAAGAGAGCATGGAGGATTCCATTGAGGTTCGTTCCGAGACGTTTATCCGAGTATGAGCCGACAGAAGATGCAGAGGATATAGGGAACTCCAGCAGCTCATCTTAGGTGTCCTAGTTTCTTGGCTCGATCTTATGATGGCGACCCCCGATCACGGCTATTTTGGATGTTGACGATGGTCATACTTTTTGATGTGCTTACCCCGTCGCCCTTACCCAGCGGATTGTAATAGTCAAAATTTGTATGAACAGTAAGTTATAATGTATGACAGTTATTATACTATCCAGGTCCCACTTAACTTATATTTTGTACGGGGATTTATTTGAGTACCGCTTCCGCATGCTTAATGTATATATATTATATCTCGGCTTGTTCGTGGGTCTTGGGACCACGAAAGATGTGTGGTTTGCTTGCAGGGATGTTCGCATCATCGACGGGTTCATGGTGCGACATCCCCGTTCGCTTGGTATCAGAGCAAGGTCAGCTCGATCCAAAGTTGGTTGAGGACTGGAGTAATAAGGAGGATTAAGTTGGGACAAGGACGGATAGTAAGACCTTAGGAGGCTGGTTAAGATGAGGCTGGTTAAGATAAGGCATGGGGTGTACAGTGTGTGACCTGGTACTTAGGATTGGTGTTTGATCTTGGCAGGATTGTGGAAATGCATAAGGATCAAGTTCCCTGCCTAGGATTGAAGGTCAATTCTGGACCTTGGTTTGGTTGAGGAAGGAAAGTGATTTGTTTTAGTGAATTACTGAAGTGAATAGAATTGAGAATTGGCCATAGGCTATTTGTTGAAATGTTTCTGGAGTCTGTGGTATGGAGTACTGTTGGATTGTAACTGTTTATGTTGAAGGGTAGTTAGTAACTTTGGATTTGAATGATTGAGTAAGTTACTAACTCCTTGCTTGGACCAGGTTCAATAGAAAGCGATAAAGATGAGAACCCATCTAGAAGGTCTGGAAGAACCAGAGGCGGAGCTTCTAGCTTGAGGTTGCCATTCACCGAAGATCCAAGAAAGGATGGCGTGTTGAGGGCGCTGGAAAGAATTGGCGACATGATTGATAGGCAGGCTCGGGATCGGGACGCTGCTATCGCCCAAGCAGTAGGAGCTGCCATAGCAGCCGTTAATGCCAACAATGGTGGTAATGGAAGTCAGAATGAACATGGCCAGGGCAATGCCCAAGAAGAGATCATCATGGCCAGACAGATGGGCTAGCTAGTGGAGCAGTTTATAAAGTTGAAACCGACTCAATTCGATGAGATTGGAGATCCTGAGTTAGCACCCAGGTGTATCGAGAAGTTAGAGAAAGCTTTCAGGATGCTGAGATGCACAGATGATGAGAAGGTGCTACTTGCAGTGTACCAGCTGGAGGGTACATCGAATGACTGGTGGGCTGCACCAAGAATTGCGTCTTCCCTGAAGGAATAGTCATGAATTGGGAAGCCTTTAAGACAACCTTCAATGATAAATATTTCTTAGAGACAGCCAGGGAAAGGAAGCAGGTGGAGTTTTACAATTGCGTCAGAACCAGCTGACGATAGACCAGTATAAAGCTGATTTCTCAAGGCTGTCGAGATATGCACCACGATCTATGGAGGACCCTCAGGAGAAAGCATGGAGGTTTAGGGACGGTTTGAGGCCCGAGCTCTGTAGCCAGATAATTGCGCTGAATTTGAGGACCTACAAGGAAATCTACGAGCGAGGCCAGATATTGAACCGGACTTGAAAGAGAGAAACACCGCAACTGGATCGCGGTTCCATCCTTTTGAGATAACCGCCAAATGGGCAAGAGGCCGACGATAGGCAATAGACGTTTTGTGCCTCCAGTGCGGAAGGATATTGTGAAGCCACGAAATTTCCCAAACTGAAGTTGCAGACTTTGTGGTAGGAGGCATGGAAATGGACCGTGCCCGATGAGGATCGGGGCTTGCTTTAAGTGTGGTCAGCTAGGCCACCAGATGAGGATGTGCCCGAATCAAGCTCCGACAAGTCGACCACAAGGACAGAGATCATAGGCTAGATCGTCGACTGCTCCGCCTCAGATCGAGCAGAACCGACCACCGCCATAGGGCAGAGTGTATGCAATAGCCCGTAGAGAGGCAGAGGAAGCACCAGGTGTGGTCACAGGTACGATTTACTTGTGCAACCAAGCTGAATACGCATTGTTTGACCTTGGTGCCACGCATTCGTTTGTGTCTGCACAGTTCGCTGATTTGGTGGGTATGAACTTGAAACTGTTGAATGTAATCTTGCATGTTGCCACACCGTTAAAGGATAACGTATTGGCTTCAATGGGTTGTGCTGATTACGAGATTTTGATTGGAGGGAGTAAAGAAAGTATTGATCTAGCTGTCTTACTCATGTATGATTTTGACGTAATCATAGAAATGGATTAGTTGGGTAAGCAGGGGGCCATAATGGATTTTGGTAGTAGAATAATTCAATTTTATCCGAGAGGCCGCCCTAGCTTTGAATTGGTGGGAAGTCGAGGAGGAATCTCGATTCCCTTAATCTCATCTTTGGAAGTAACTAAGTTGATGTCTGAAGGGTGTGAGGCATACTTAGTGGCAGTAATGGACACGACTACCGAAGAGCCAAAGTTAGAGAATATCTCGATAGTGCGTGAATTTCCTGATGTATTTCCCTAAGAGTTGCTAGGATTACCACCGGAGCGAGAAATAGAATTTATAATCGAGTTAGCCCTTGGAACGGAGCCAATTTCAAACGCACCTTACAAGATGTCCCTGTTAGAACTGAAAGAGTTAAAGGTACAGATGCAAGAGTTCCTAGATAAGGGATTTATCCGACCAAGTGCTTTGCCGTGGGGAGCACTAGTGCTGTTTGTAAGAAAGAAGGATGGGTCTATGCGTTCATGCATTGACTATTGGTAGCTGAACCAAGTGACAGTGAAGAACAAGTACCCGTTGCCAAGGATTGATGATTTGTTTGACCAGTTGCAAAGAGCGGCAGTATTTTCGAAGATTGACCTGAGGACATGGTATCATCAGCTGAGGATTAAGAGGGAAGACATATCTAAGACTGCCTTTAGGACGAGGTATGGTCATTATGAATTCACGGTGATGCCGTTCGGATTGACCAACGCTCCAGCTGCTTTTGTGGACCTGATGCATCGAGTATTTAAGGAATTCCTAGATAGATTCGTCATAGTATTCATTGACGACATTTTGATTTACTTGAGGAATAGTGCAGAACATGAGAAGCACCTAAAGATTGTACTGCGGGCTTTGAGGGAGCATACGCTCTATGCAAAACTGAGTAAATGTAAGTTCTGGCTAAACAGGGTAGCATTTCTTGGTCATGTGGTGTCTAGTGAAGGAATCGCAATGGATCCTGCAAAGATCGAGGCTGTAACAAATTGGCCTAGACCTACTACGGTCACTGAAGTAAGAAGTTTCTTGAGATTGGCAGGGTACTATAGGCGTTTTGTGGAGAAATTCTCATCCATAGCCATCCCATTGACGCTGTTGACGAAAAAGGAAACAAGGTTTGAATGAACTGACAAGTGTGAGAGGAGTTTCTAAGAGCTTAAACAAAGGTTGACAACCGCACCAGTACTGACAATTCCATCAGGACAGGGAGGTTATGAGATTTACAGCGATGCTTCGCTGAAAGGATTGGGCTGTGTGTTGATGTAGCACAGAAGAGTAGTAGCCTACGCATCCAGACAGTTGAGGCCACATGAGATGAACTACCCAACTCATGACTTGGAGTTAGCGGCAATTGTATTTGCTCTTAAGATTTAGAGACATTACCTAAGTGGCGAGAGGTTTCAGATCTATATCGACCATCAAAGTTTAAAGTATCTGTTTTCCCAGAAAGAGCTGAACATGAGGCAGCGTAAGTGGATGGAGCTGCTCAAGGACTATGACTGTGATATACTATATCACCCTAGGAAAGCGAACCGAGTAGCAGATGCGCTGAGTCGGAAGTCGAGCATCGCATGTCTGCTGGTGAAAAGTTGGTCGACGATTGAAGATTTAAGAGATTTTGAGTTTAGACTAGAGGTTAGACAATTGTCCAGCTTAATGGTTACATTGAGGGTGGAACCTGAGGTCCAAGAAGGAATAAAGACCTTGCAATCTACGGACCCAGAGATTCAGAAGATCATTAAGATGGATGCGACAAACGAAAACCCGAGTTTCAGGTGTGTGAGAATGGAATTCTGAAGTTTCGAGGACGATTGTGCGTGCCAAAAGATGAAGGACTCAGGGAAAAGATTTTATCAGAGGCTCATAGGAGCAATTATAGCATCCACCCTGGAAGTACTAAAATGTATCAGAACTTGCGGCAACACTATTGGTGGAATGAGATGAAAGTGGATGTGGCAAGATATGTGGCTAAGTGTTTGACATGCTAGCAAGTGAAAGCGCAGCACTGTAAGCCTGGAGGGCTACTACAGCCATTGGAGATTCCGGAATGGAAGTGAGAGCATATAACTATGGATTTTGTGATGTGACTCCCAAGGAGCTAGAGAGGTCACGAAGTGCCAGTGACGATCACTTCGGATAGAGATCCTAAGTTCACGACAAACTTTTGGAAAAGTTTGCAAGAAGCCATGGGAACTCGATTGCAGTTTAGTACAGCCTCCCATCCACAGACAGACGGATTGTCGGAAAGGACAATACAGACGCTTGAGGATATGCTGCGTGCATGCGTCATTGATTTTAAAGGTGGATGGATAGATCAGCTACATCTGGTAGAGTTTGCTTATAATAATAGCTACCAGCAAAGTATCTAGATTGTACCATTCAAAGCACTCTTTGGGAGGGCCTACAGAATCCCGATTTGCTAGGATGAAGTTGGAGAAATGAGTATCACAGGCCTAGAGTTGGTGGAGCAATCAGTGGAAGCAGTGAGAATGATTCGGGATAGACTGAGGATGGGACAGAGTCGTCAGAAGAGCTACGCGGATAAGCGGCGTAAGCCCTTGGAATTTCAAGTGGGCGATCACGTCTTCCTCAAAGTGTCACCTATGAGAGGACAATCGCGTTTTGGAAAGAAAGGGAAGCTGAGCCAAAGGTTTGTAGGACCATTTGAAATATTGGAGCGAATTGAAACCTTGGCCTACAGGCTTGCCCTGCCGCTTAATCTATCCCAAGTACATAATGTGTTCCATGTGTCAATGTTGTGAAAGTATGAACCAGATCCGACACATGTGCTAGACAACAAAGTCATAAAAGTGGGTGATCGAGCGTCTTACATAGAAAAATCGATAAGGATCGAGGACCGGAAGGAGCAAATCCTCAGGAATAAGAAGATTCCACTAGTCAAGGTAGTATGGAAGCACCATGGAATTGAAGGTGCCACATGGGAGAATGAAGAAACGATGAGGCGACAGTACCCCCATTTATTTGAGTGATTAAGTGTAATGTAAATTTCGAGGACGAAATTTTTGTAAGGAGGAGGAGTTGTGATATTCTGATTTCAAGTCAATTTCAGACTCATTAATGAGAAATGAATCTAGAGATGTATTTTAGTCATATCTCGCTTGAACTTGATCAATTCTAGTAGGCTGACCAAAAGGGAAAGGCTAACGCGAGACGAGATACGTGGACCTAGGGAACTCAGATAAGGAATGGCGCATTGACCATAAGAATTGTCGAGGGGATATTTAGAACCACAAAAAAGCCGATCCAAGAATGATTAAGGAATGCCTTGCGAGTGTCATACGATTGGAGTGCGGGTGATGCCGCTTAACCAATGTATGATTTACAAAATTTTCCTTTATCGGACAGTGACGATCGAGACCAAAGGAACTAGTGATAAATCCTCACAATTACACGACAACCAAAACCACCACGAATTGACGAGCCCTAAATGTGATGAGAATCACAAGGTCGATACGCGTAAAGTCTGCAAAAGCCACCTGTCGGTTCGAGATAGGCTGAAACCATGTCTAATAGAGGAAACCATTAGAATTGAGTCTTGAAAAATTTGAAATGGAGAATCAAGAATTCCAACGTTATTCGAATTGGTCGTCACCCTATCAAAGATTATTGGAACGAGAAAAACGACGTTCTGAACGTCAGGGGTAAAATTATCTTTTTGCCCCTCAAGCTTAGAACTTAGCCCATGCATTTGAAGAAGGGCAAAGTGGTCCTTACACACCCTCAAGGCTGTTGAATTCAAGAAGGGAGGAGAGCCATTGGATCAAAGTTTGAATGACAATGAGACAAGTGTCAATGGATGGTGTAAAGAGAAGTCATATCCACCTTTATGTAACTACCATTCAACCATTGACCAAAGGACTTTGAATATAGTCTTCTCACTCACTCTCTCTTCATTCGACCACTTCAACCCCAAGAACCACCGAGAACCATCTTCATCTTCTTCTTGCTTCCTGCTCGCCAGCGACCAATTCTGGTCTCTCTGTTCGCCACTTCCAATGGCCACTTCCGACCATCACCTAGACTCCGACTGGCCATACCAACCTAGATCTACGTCTTGCCGACCTCCTCAAAGTGGAAGCACGTCATTTGGACCATCGAGGAGCTCCGGCGAAGAGGTCTCCCGAAAGCTGACAGAAACAGACTCAACCTGAGCTAGGTGCAGTTCCTAACCCTTTTGGAGGGCAAAATATTGGAGTTTTGAGGTCAAATTTTATGGGGGCTACCGAGGAGGATCTCGCCAAGCCGTCGCATGAAGAGACCATGGAGGATTCCATCGAGGTTCGTTCCGAGACGTTCTTCGAGTATGAGCTGACAGAGGATGCAGAAGATACAGGGGACTCTAGCAGCTCATCTTAGGTGTCCTAGTTTCTTGGCTCGATTTTGTGATGGCAACCCCCGATCACGGCTATTTTGGATGTCGATGATGGTCGTACTTTTTGATGTGCTTACCTTGTCGCCCTTGCCTAGCGAATTGTAGTAGACGAAATTTGTATGAATAGTAAGTTATAATGTATGACAGTTATTATGCTATCCAGGTCCCACTTAACTTATCTTTTGTATGGGGATTTATTTGAGTACCGCTTCTGCATGCTTAATGTATATATATATATATTATATTTCGGATTATTTGTGGTTCTTGGGACCACGAGAGATGTGTGGTTTGCTTGTAGCGATGTTCGCGTGCTCGACGGGTTCGGGGCGTGACAAGGATGGACTTTGTTAGATGAATTAAGGGATTTTAAGTTTAAACTAGAAGTTTGCCTACTGTCAAGTTTGGTGGCAACATTGAGAGTTGAGCCTGAAATTCAAGAAAGAGTAAAGACTCTGCAATCTACGGACTCGGAGATTCAAAAGATTCTCGAGATGGATGTGACAAAAAGGAAACCTGAGTTTGAAGTGTCATAAGATGGAATTCTGAAGTTTTGTGGATATTTATGTGTACCTGGCGATGAAGAACTTAAGGAAAGAATTTTGTCGGAAGCTCACAAGAGCAACTACAATATCCATCCAGGTAGCACAAAGATGTATTAGAATCTATGACAATACTATTGGTGGAACGGAATGAAGGTGGATGTAGCTAAGCATGTAGCGAAGTGTTTAACCAATAAGCAGGTGAAAGCTCAGCATTGTAAGCCTGGAGGATTGTTACAACCTCTAGAAATTCCTGAGTAAAAATGAGAACGTGTGACGATGGATTTTGTGATGGGATTGTCAAAGAGTCAGAAAAGACATGACTCAATTTGGGTAATTGTGGATAGATTAACCAAGTTGGCACATTTCGCACCTGTGCAAAAGGATTTTGCAATGGAAAAATACGCAGAATTATATATGCGTTAGATTGTGCGATTGCATGGAGTTCCACTTACGATTACGTCGGACCGAGATCCCAAGTTTATAGCAAACTTTTGGAAGAGTTTTCAAGAGGCTTTAGGAACCAAATTGTAATTCAGTATGACTTATCATCCACAGAATGATGGACAGTCAGAAAGGATGATATAAACGCTTGAGGATATGTTACGGGCCTGTGTCATAAATTTTAAAGGTGTATGGGAGGATCAACTACATCTAGTGGAGTTTGCATATAATAATAGCTATCAGCAAAGTATTAGTATGACACTATTTGAAGCACTTTATGGTAGAGCTTGCAGAACGCCTGTATGTTGGGATGGAGTTGGAGAAAGGAGTATAACAGGCCCTGAATTAGTGGAACAGTCTGTTGAGGCGATTAAAGTCATTAGAGAAAGGCTGAGAATGATACAAAGTTGATAGAAGAGCTATGTTGATAGAAGATGCAAACCATTGGAATTTCAAGTTGGCGATCATGTTTTCCTGAAGGTATCACCAATACGTGGATTGTTTCGATTTGAAAAAAAGGAAAAACTGAGTCCAAGATATGTAGATCCTTTTGAAATTTTGGAGCGAATTGGGACTTTGGCTTACAGACTAGCCTCACCGCCGAGCTTGTCGTAGGTACACAATGTGTTTCATGTGTCATGTTAAGAAAACTTTAGCCAGATCCGACTCATGTTCTAGATTTTGAGACCATTGAATTAGACGACAAGGTGTCATATGTGGAAAAACCTATTAGAATTGAGGATCGAAAGGAGCAAGTCTTAAGGAATAAGACAATTCCATTAGTCAAAGTGATTTGGGAACATCATGGGACTAAATGAGCAACATGGGAAAGCGAAGAAGCTATGAGGCGTCAATATCCCCAATTGTTTGAATAGTTGGATTTATTGTAAATTTCGAGGACGAAATTTTTAAAAGAGGAAAGAATTGTGACATTCTGAATTTCCTGCCATCTTGAGGCTGTTGAATGAGAATCTATCTTTCGATGTATTTCAGCTTTGTCTCGCTCAAATCTGATCAATCTCGAGTAAACTGACCAAAAGGAAAAAGCTAACACATTATAAGCTATATGGACCTAGGAAACTCGAAAAAGGAAATGACGTTTTGACCATAAAGATTGTCGAAGGAACATTTAGAGCTAATAAGGCCGATCAAATAATGATTAAGGAATACAATGCTAGCGTTATACGATTGGGTCGCGGGCGATGCCGCTTAACCAATGTATTATTTACAAATTTTCCTAAATCGAACTATGGAGATCGAAACCGTCGGAACTAGCGATGAACCCTCGTAATTACATGATAACTAAAGCTGTAATAACTTGATTTTTCCTAAGTGTGATTAATCACAGAGTCGATACACATAACGTCTGCAAAAGCCGCCCGTTAGTTCGAGACAAACTGGAGTTACAATCGACGGACGAATGATCATGAAATGGAAGCTCAAAATTGGCAATTGGAAATAGAGAATTCCAATTCTAGACAAGAATTTGACGACGTATCGCTAAATGGTAAATTTGAATTGGAAAAATGAAGTTTGTATTGAAAGTGCAAAATTACCATTTTGCCCCTTGACCATTTGCCTTGCCTTAAGAATGCAAGAAGGATAAAATGGCCATTCTATCTACACCATATGGCCGCTGAAATTTATGTGTATAGAGTCAAAGATGGGTCAAAGCTTGAGTTGTATTATTGGTGAAGTGCCACATGTCACCCAATGAAGCCCTCAAGCATTTATTACCCTAACCTTATTCTATCTTGTCAAGTAACCCAAATTATTGTGTGAGACATTCATTTCGAAGCCCTCATTAGCCGTGTATAGCTCCTCCACCAATTCCCCTGCATTTTCCTCTTCATTTTGCTTCCACCGAAAACTGCCTAAAAAGACAAATTTTTTCCCTTCTGTTCGGTCTACTCGCCGGCCCTCTTCTGATGCCGCCTGGCCATGTTCCAACCACTAGAAGCAAGCTGAACATGTCCTTGACATGTTTCAAGTGGTAACTCGACGTTTCGTTGAGTGGTTTTTTTCGATTAGCCCTTAGACCAAAACCAGACAGAAATCACACGAGCTGAGGTAAGGTCTTCATTCTACCTCTTAGAGACTCCGATTGGTCTTAAAGGTTCTAGGAGATCTTCATAACATCTAGTACTAAGGTTGGATGATCTGTGGTTGCAAGTTTGATGGTGTTAAAATGGGTTTTTTGGGTTGATTATGGGTGATCAAAATTGGACAGATTCTGACCGTGTGGAAGCTGGGCTATTCTGAGCTCTTTGGAGTGCGTTCCACTTCAAATTTTTTTGGAGAGCTCTCTAAACCCATAAATAAAGGTCTTAGCAAATTTGTTTGTGAAGAATTAATGCCTGGAATTGAAGTATGGCTTGATTGTGCTAGTCGAACCGAAAACCTGTTCTTTTTTGTGGATGAACCCTTGCTAGCCGGTTTTGTTGGGAGCTGATTAAGGAGTATTTGGACTTAAAATTGACTTATAATGTTCTATAAGATGTGATGTGAGGTGTTAATGGGAAGTGTGTAAAGTGGATTGGGGTTTAGAAGTGAATTATGGGCAAAAATTGATGCATGAACCCCTAGTTTGAGTTTTGCCTTGTATGTGGCTGTGTGAACCGAACCCATTGAGGGTTTGTGGAAGTGTGATTATGCGTTCAATTGATCAATAATGTGTAATGAATTGCCAATGGTATGGCTAAGGAAAGATTTGGTTAATGAAAGTGAGCATTCCATGGTTTTTTATTCAAGATTGGTAAATCTTTATAGGTTGATGAAGGATTCTCGGAGAGTTCATACTTGTAGCATTGAGGAGAGTCACTTTGTGTGACATTTTGTTAATTAATCAAGGTAAGTGTTTCTTAAACATTTATCTGAATGCTAGGACACTGCTGGACGTTTTATTGAATGAATTGAATGCCTGGTGCATTTTATGAATTGAATTGTGCGTGGTATGATGGCATTGTGAAATCAATGAGAAAGATGTTGAGGATATCGATTGGCCTATGCCCTCCAGTTGTATCGAATGGTGGTGACCTCGAATAAGAATGAGAATGCCGATTGACCTGTGGCCCTAGTGGCAACGTATGGCTGTGAGCCTTGAAAGTACCGATTAGCCTGTGGCTCGAGTGGTACGACGATATTGATTGGCCTGCGGCTCCAGTAATGTCAGATGACAAAAGTGCTAGAGGAGTATGTGGGTGGAGGAGAAAGTGGTGGCAGCTGTGCATCGAATTGCATGTGCTTGTGCATTGAGCTTGGGACCCTGAAATCGAGTATGGTTGATTATAATGCTTATCCATGCTTGGCTATTGGCATTTCTATTGGTTGATGCCACACTTGAATCGTTGATGCCTTCTGCCATTGTATTATTATTTACTTGCATGTTGGATGACATTTGTGTGTGGTCTGGAGGGACTAGTTTTAAGGTTTATGATTAGGTTTCACTTTTTGAGATGTCGATTTCACCCCGTAGTGGGACATCATTTTTAGACCCCAAGCCTTAACTATGCTGCCAATCTGACTGGGCGATCCAAAGTAGATGACTGCCCTTTTTGATGAATTTCCCGCTGGGAAGGATATTGTATATGCTAGGAAGCGCACAACAGTCTAGGTAGATGAGGGCAAATCGGAGTTACAACCCCACCGCTTCGAAGCATAATATCGTCGATTAGGAAATAACGGCTTGATGGGACCTCTACTGCCTGAGGATGTTCCATCGGAGGTGGTTTCAAATTGGTTTCATCCGTCCCGACCAGAGATCGGGGTAGAGAACCCGGCATCAGTGGGAGGCTCAAATAGCATACCTGAATTGTCGAAGTCTCCACTGCCTTCAGAGGAATATAAGAATTACATTGAGATCTCTGCCAACGCTATTGAGGCCACCAACGAGGACAACGAGATAGATACTAAGGTGGAAACTGAAGAGGACACTAAAGAATCATTCGAAGAGGTGCTGTCAGAATCATTTTCTGAGTACAAACCTGAAGATGAGGAGGATGATTGTGACATTCTGATTTTCCAGTCATTTTCAGACTCATTAATGAGAAATGAATCTAGAGATGTATTTTGGTCATATTTCGCTCGAATTTGATCAATTCTAGTAGACTGACCAAAAGGGAAAGGCTAACGCGAGACATTGTACGTGGACCTAGGTAACTCGAATAAGAAATGGTGCTTTGACCATAAGGATTGTCGAGGAGATATTTAGAACCACAAAAAGGCCGATCAAAGAACGATTAGGGAATGTCTTGCGAGTGTTAGATGATTGGAGTGCGAGTGATGCCGCTTAACCAACATATGAGTTGCAAAATTTTTCCTAATTCGGATAGTGAAAATCGAGACCATAGGAACTAGTGATAGACCCTCACAATTACATGACAACCAAAGCCGCCACGAATTGACGAGTCCTAAATGTGATGAGAATCACAGGGTCGATACGCGTAAAGTCTGCAAAAGCCACCCGTAGGTTCGAGATAGGCTGGAACCACGTCTGATAGAAGAAACCATTATAAACGAGTCTTGAAAAATTTGAAATGGAGAAATCAAGAATTCCAACGTTATTCGGATTGACCGTCGCCCTATCGAAGAATTTTGGAGCAAGAAAAATGACGTTCTGAACGTCGAGGTAAAATTACCAATTTGCCCCTCAAGCTTAAAGCCTTGTCCATGCATTCGAAGGAGGGCAATTTGGTCATTAAATCCACCCCAAGGCCACTGAAAATTTGAAGGAATATGGGCCATTGGATTGAATTGGAATGACAGGTGGGACAAGTGCCAATTGATGGACAAAAGAGTAGTCATATCCCACTTTATGCAACTACCATTCTTCCCTTTGACCATGAACCTTGTATATAGTCTTTTTCTCTCTCTCCTCACCTCACATGATCGGTTATAGAACCCCTCAATCACTGGGAGCCATCTTCTTCTTCCTTCTTCATTCTGCTCGTCGCCAACTAGTTCTGGAGCTGCCCTTCGCCGCCGTCGACATCACCTTCCAGTCATCACTTGGATGCCGATCGACCATACCAACCTAGCTCTATGTCTTGCCGACCTCCTCGAAGTAGAAGTACGGCATTTGGACAACCGAAGAGCTCCGGCCAAGAGTTTTCTCAAGAGCCAATAAAGTTTGATCCAATCTGAGGTAAGTTCGATTTCTGACCCTTTTGAAGGCCGAAATGTTGGATTTTTGAGGTCAAACTTAGTGGAGATCTAAAATACATGTATATCAATCTGTGGTTAAAAGTTGGGAATGATTTGATGAAGTTTTGACCTCGAATCGGTCTTGTGAACTTGGAACAGAAACTGCCGGATTCTGACCTTGGGAGAACCGGCGACTTTCGACGAGTTTCCGACGCCGACGCTACTTCAAACCTTCGATGAGACCCCTAGACCCTTAGATAGACATATTAAAAGGTAGGATAGTGAGTAGATGATGGATTTGAAGTTGATTTGGGATGGATTGTGCACAGCTTGCATAGAAATGAAATGAACCGGTTCGATTTTATGCAAGGCCGGTTCTGTTGGAGTGAAGAGCAGATGATTTTGAGTCCCAAATTATTGTTTAAAACATGTTAAGATGATGAGGGTTATGTTATGGATTATTGTGGTTCATGGATTGAGGAATTGGGCAAAGAAAATTACGAATTGATTGGAAATTCCAGGTTGCGTGGTGAGTACGACTTTGAACCCTTGGGACCGAATTGGTGAAGGCTCAAGAGGAGAATTATTGTGATATCAAACGCAAGGTAAGGGAATCCTAAACTTAGGATAGAAAGATTGGACTCGATTGGGCGAGTCAAGCGATAAATTAAATGATTTGTGAGAGTTTTCAAGAGGATTGTTCTTGGAATGTCTTAAGATTGTATAGGAGGTTTATGTGTGCCATTGCTTGTACTTGAATTATCAGCCATGTGTGTGTGTCACTTGATTGCCTTGCATGCTATGAGTCTTTGAATTGTGCCTGAATTACACATGTCGTCATGTATGGAAAACGAATTGAAAATCATGAAATGAACATGACATGGCGAGGCCTTGAGGCGTATGAGACGCGGGGCGGGAGGTGGATATCCTGATGCGATCTAATTGTGGGGTCGAATTGGGATTGTGTGGCGCCCTGATGCGATCTAATTACGAGGTCGAGATGGCCATGGTCATGATGCGATCTAATCGTGGGACGGAGATATGAAGTGTTGATATTGGCCTGGAAATTCATTGGAACCTGCTGTTTTTACACGGGTTGCCAATGACGGTCTGATGCGTTTATGCGGACCGAGCCTGATGCGATCTAATTACGGGCTGGAGAATGAGACATGCAGGAAGAGGAGGTTATGGTGAAATGGCAGGATGAGGTGTGCATGATCATTTGAGTGGGACATGGTGTCATAGTTGCATGCCCATCATCTGTGTGCCACTATCTTTATTTGTACGTGCCCGTGTGATTATGAGTTTGAAAAGTTGGAGTATGTGATTGCCTGAGTGGACGGTCGGCCTAACCTAGGGTTGGACCCACCTTACTGAGATGTGAATCTCATCCCGTTGTGGGCAACATTTTTCAGGTCCTTGATGAAGGAAACCAGGTTTGCCATGGATTGGCATAGAGACGAGGTCACTAGAGAAAAAATGAAGACTTCTCTTTTGTGACCTTAGAATCGAATAATAGATATGAAGAGGATTTAGATTTGTAATAAAGAATAGTATATTTGACCTTTATTAAAGGTGTGCCCTTGTATTCTAAGTCATCGGGTGTTGCTTTATTTGTAAATTGGAGTTGGCATTGCTTCCGCATGCATGTTTTTTTCAGCAAATAAGACATTGGCCGTTGGTTCTTGGAGCTTTCATAAAGGAATGACTTGGTGGGATGCTTGCGTGCTCGTCGGATTCGGGGCATGATAATGATGGAAGCGACGGGTCAATTGGTTCTTTTGAGTAGTTGGATCAGAAGATGGAGGTGTAAGAAAGAGGGATTAGGAAAATTTTGATGTTAGACTTTGGGGTAAGGCTAAGTGGTAGCCTTGAAGTTAGGCCTTAGTTTCCTTTTCCTACTTGGGTGTACGGCTTTTATCTTTCTGTCTATTCCCTTCTGTTGTTTGTACTGGATATTGGCGGGATGTATATATGGTGTACTTTTAACTCATCCCATTTTCTTTTTTATTTCATATTGTACAGAGATGTCATCTCGTTTGCCGCTTGCGCATTTCATTTCATACTAGGTCGTGTGAGGTTCTTGGATAAGTATTGGCCAAAGGTGGATGTAACGAGCTCCAATGGACGCGAGGCGTTACAATTTCAACCATATTCATAGCTTCACAAGCTTTTCAAACCTTCATGGTACTTCCCATACATTCAATTTAGAAAGCAGTAACTCAAAGTCACCTTTCTCGTGACTTCCATCACTTTACCTCATCGATACTAACATCTGTCACGACAATGGCTCAGGCAATCATGGCAGCTCCTCCTCGAGCTTGCCTACCTATCAGTTTTCTCATTTCCATTTAAAATTCTCACGACCTGTGACATTCTGATTTGTCCTGTCATTTCAAGACTCATTGATGGCAATGTATCTAACGATGTATTTCAGTCATATCTCGCTCGGATTTGATCAATCTCGAGACGATTGGCCAAAAGGAAAAGGCTAACGCGAGACAGGGTGTGTGGACCTAGGGAATTCGAATATGAAATAACGCTTTGACCATAAGGATTGTCGAGGGGACATTTAGAGCCATAAAAGGCCGATCTAAGAATGATTAAGGAATACATTGCTAGCATTGTATGATTGGGGCGCGGGTAATGCCGCTTAAACAAATATATAATTTGCAAAATTTTCCTAAATCGATCAGCAACGATCGAGGCCATCGGAACTAGTGAAAGACCCTCACAATTCCATGACAACCAAAGTCGCCATGAATTGACGAGCCCCAGGATCGATACACATAACATCTGCAAAAGCCGCCCGTCGGTTCGAGATAGGCTGAAATCGCATTGAACAGAGAAATGATTCAGACACAAGTCTTGAAATTCGAGAATGGAGAATCAAGAATTCCAACATAACAATCGAATTGGCCTTCGCCTTATCAAAGAAAATTGGAACCAGAAAAATGACGTTTCGGACGTCGGGGATAAAATTACCATTTTGTCCCTCAAGCCTTAGCCTTACCTATATAATTGGACAAGGGCATTTTGGTCTTAAACCCCACCCACGGCTGCTGAAAATGTGGAAAAATCATGGCCATTGGATGCACTTTGAATGACACCTTGGACAAGTGTCAAGAGATTGAGCCATGAGTTGATGTGTACACTTTTTACCTACCATTCCACACAAGTTGACTTTTGAAATTTCATATATATATATATATATATATATATATCTCTCCCCCTCACTTGTCCAATCATCACCTCCTCCATCTGCCATTTCATCTTCTTCTTCCTCTTCTTCTCCTTCATTGCCAAGCTGCTGCCCTATACCGACTGTTACACTAAACTGGCCATAACTTTTTCATCCGATGGTTGATTGAGATAAAACTACTGGCAATAGAAAGCTTATCGTCTTGCCATTCTAATAAGGTATTATGGGTCCAAATCCACCAAGCTGTTTTTCCCGTAGAGCCGTTTGAAGCAGCAAAGGTCAGGCGGTCAGTTTTGAATCCGAGATCTTCCAGCCGACCAGTCCCGATCGTCTTACCATTCTGGCCATATCTTTGTTGTCCAATATCAGGTTGAGTTAAAACTACTTTCATCTGAAATATTATTGTCTTGTGGTTCTAAGGACATATTATAAGCTCCATTTGGCCCAGCCGTTTGTCCTGTAGGTCTGTTTGTGTAGGCAAAGGTCAGGCAAGGTCAGATTTTGACCGGTTTTAGGGAAAGATCTGTTCTAGGGTATTTCGGACTTCAAATTACTCCAAATTTTTGGTGAGGTCTTTTACACTTATAGTATTAAGGTTGGATAAGCTGTGGTAAAAAGTTAGGATGAATTTGATGGATTATTTAATCCCAAATGGGTCTTGTGATTTTTAGACAGAAACTGCCAGTTTAAGGACTTGAGGAAACTGGCGACTTCCAAAGAGTTTCCGGCGACGATTCGGCCCCAAATCTTCGATGAGCCTCTTATACCCTTAGATATACATGTTAGCAAGTAGGTTAGTGATTAAATGATGGATTTGGAGTAGTTTTAGGGCTAGAAAATCTTGGTAAGCACAGAAATGAAAATAGCCCGGTTCGGTTCTGTGCAAACCGAATCTGTGGAGGCTGATGATGGTTGGGTTTGAGCCTCAAATTGGTGATTGAGGCATACTAAAATGATGAGGATTATGTTATGGAGGTTTGTGGTTCATGGATTAGTAATTGGATATGGAAATTGACGGATTGATCGGAATTTTCTAGGTTGTGCGGTGAGATTATCCTTGGGCCATTGAGGGCCGAATCTTTGAAGGCTCAAGAAGAGAATTTTTGTGTCATCAAACTCAAGGTAAGGGGATCCTAAATTTAGGATAGGAACATTGGACTCGATTGGGTGAGTCTAGCGATAAATTGGTCGATTGGTGAGAGATTCCAAGGTGAATGTTCTTGGTGTATCCTAAGTTGTTATAGGGTATTTATGTGTGCTAATACTTGTGCTTAAATTGTTTGCCATGAGTATTCGGATTGTGCTTGAGTTGCACCTGTTGTTTTGTATGTGAAATGAATTGAGCATGACATGACGAGTCCCCGAGGCGTATGAGACGCGGGGTGGAGAATAGCATGATGCGATCTAATCGCGGGTATGAGGATAACCTGATGCGATCTAATCGCGGGCATGAGATTGAGGCAGGTTGAAAATGGTGGATGTGGTGAAGTGGCAGGACGAGAGTGCATGATCATCTGAGTGTGCATGATGCCATAGCTGTATGCCTGCCATCTGTGTGCTGTTGTCTCTATTTGTATTTGCCTGATATGTCTAGACGAGTTTGAATGTTTGGGGTTTGCGACTGCCTGAGTGGACGGTCGGACTAACCTAGGGTTAGGACCCACCTTACTGAGATGTGAATCTCACCTCGTTGAGGATTAACATTTTCTTCAGGTTCTAGGCGATGGAGCATTAGTAACTTCAACAATTGGCATTGCTGGGAGAAATAAGTGAATGAGTACAAGATATTTTGTGAAATTAGGGATTGTATTCTATTTTGCGATTGTAAAATGGAACCACTACTATTTGTCCCTAGTCATTTGTTTTCTTGTATGGAGTGGAGATGACCGAAGCTTCCGCTTGTAAATTGGATTAAATGTATTGTGGGCCGAAAGATCCTAAAAGACTTTCATAAAGGATCGACTTGGTGGGATGTTCGCGCGCTCGCTGTGTTCGGGGCGTGACACGACCCCTTATTACACTAGGGTCTTGCACGATTAACCGGATCGAGCCATATTCTCTTCTAGTGCTCATACTCCAGTCGCTCATTTTTACTCAATTCTCCTAATCCATCTCAAATCTTGGATCTTCCCATACGTTACATATTCTAGCCAAGTGCTCTTCTGGCGACAGTACCTCGGTCGTTCAACCTTATTAGGTTCTCATGTTTCTTGAACTATTATGATTCCCTCAAAGAATCAAAGATTTAAGTCATCTAAGTTTAGCAGTCTTAAGTAGCTCATCTCATTATCTTTCACCATCAATCATTAGTGGTTCCCAAATAACTTTCAACTAATTGTTCACTATACAAGGATTCCAAATCCTCATCAGTCAATGACTATTCAACTGGCCAACCTCAACAAGGCAATTTCTTAATCATCAGTCAATTACTAAACAAGCTTCAACTAGGCCAAAACTCAACTAGGTCAATACCCATCAAATACTCAAGGCGTTGCTTCTACAAGTTAATCGTCCAAACTCTAAGCATAAGGCCTCTGCCACTTTGTCAAAAACACGATAGGCTTTCTCATTCATAGAAGGCATCGGTTCAACAAATATAAACCCCATATGCCGTCTAACCTCTCAATCCTAAAAGGCCAATCACAACATCGCTTTTCTTTTGCAAACGGCATCTACTACCAAGCACAAAACTTTTAACCATGCCACCATAGGCGTCATTTCACATGCCATGACACTTTTAAACACTCACTTTGAGAATCAATCCCGTGCCATACATCTCTTAACCATAATTGGACTCAACCTGATACCGAGACTTTCCCTTTCAAGTTATGACTTGGGTCATTCTTGCCTCTTGCCAACTTAGAAGCCTGCTAAGAGCTGCTCCTTATCCGGACCTCTCTATCCCGGCGACCACTCCCCGCCCTCATTAGACCTAATCGTTGCAGGTTGTCCCAAGTCATACATCTACGAAGAAGGCCCCATTCCACACGTCTCATACCATACTTCATTACAGTTTATAGGTATCCCATCCACTTGTCCCATGCCAAGCGACAGTTTATTAAGTCCAACAGCAATAAGTTTCTACATGCACCCTCATCTGCTTTCGTTTCAAAGCCACAAACACATGCACAACATGTTCGTTCTCACCACTTGTCATACCATAATCGTTCCCACATCAAGCCTCAATTATAGAAAACCTCTGGTTCTATCAATGACCGTCACATCTCACATATCACTTGCCTATATTCAACCGTGCAAGTCGCTAATCAAATCAAATCCTTATGAGTTCGACTACAACTGGTCTTTAATCCAAATATTCCTTACCCCGCTTCCTTGTTTACACCTCACCTCATAGCATCCAAGGCTGCCAATAGCAATCGATAACTAAACCATCAAGATATAATGCAATTCAAGCGTGAATACACTAATGCCAGTTGTCTCTTTATAACTCATATTCCCCAAGCTAGATCATCGACAAGCCACGATCACAATCATACACTCCAATTGACCTTTCATTCATAAGTTATTCTCTAGCAACCACAAATCCAGACTTATGACTCTTCAATCTCTACTCACTTTCTTGTGAGCCTTAGTCATGAAATCACTCAAGATCATCCATTAAATCGACACTAGAACCAGTAGTGTACCTCACAAGTTCAAGCCTACAGTCCCCGAGATTTAGAAATCCATGTTTAATCCTAAAGGTTTCACTAGCTAATTGTCCCTAAGTCATCGCTCCTTACCACTCCAAACCTCAATCACATTGGATCGAGTGAACCTTGCTCTGATAACACTTAAACGAGGATGTCACGCTCCGAACCTGGCGAGCATGCGAACATCCCACGAGGCCGTTAATCTTCAATAATATCTTAGGATTTCTCAGCCAATCATATAACAACTTGAAAAAGAAACAAGGTTACGAAAGCCATAAAACTTGCTCCATACAAATTACAACGAGATGACTCAAGACAAATGGTATACACTTCTTATAAATAAAATTCTCCTCAGAAGTTATAGCAATCAAGTACCCAAAATTCAATTTCAATTCTTATAAATAAAATTCTCCTCAAAAGTTATCGCAGTCAAGTACCCAAAATTCAATTCCTAAATCATCAAAATTCAGATACAATCCCTAAGGCCACAAAATACATATAACCATTCATGCCATTACTTCATCGAGAACTCATCCTCATCTCGCCTATATTTCCGTCTTTAAGGACCTAAAAAATTAATCCCCTACTAGGGTGACATTCAGCAAGTGAAACATAAATCTAGACCTGAAAACCAGTCCCCCCAGACCACACACGACAACACCAGAAGTAGGTATTCAACAATGCAATGGCACAAAGACTTTATAAACCACTCATATTAACAAGCTAGGTATAGATAAGAGTCACAACCAGACAGACAACCTCATGGGTTCAAGCTCAAAGCACATGGCATATAAATAAACATTCACAACCTTCAGATTCATCATAGTCTTTCATTGCCTGGCTCTCAGGCTGCCATGTACTTCTCTGGCACTCTTGCCAATTGATATCACTAGGGCCATAAGCTAATCGATATCGTAATGGTTTTTAGTCAGCTGGTACCATTGGGGGCATAGGTCAATCGGTACTTCTGAGGCTCGTAGTCATTTAATACCACTAGGGCCACAAGCCAATCGATATTTTCATCATCAAGACTTTTAGTCAATTGGTACCACTGGGGCCATAGGTCAATCGGTACTTTAGAGGCTCACAACCGTTTATTATTTCAAGGGCGCACAGCCACTCGATACCACTAGGGCCACAGCCCAATTGGTATCACTAGAACTCATAGTTAATTTATATCATTAGGGCCACTCGCCAATCGATATTATTTGAGGCATCAAGCCAATGCGATCTCTGAGGCCACAGGCCAACGATCGCGCGGCACTACAGTCTATTCATATAGCATCGACACTATAACCGTTTACATAGCATATGCATTATAACCATCTAAATAGCATAAACGATATGACAATTCAATAACAAAGGTACCATTGCCAATTCAATACCAGGGCATCAACGTCGAACTATATCACCAAGCCCAATAGCCACCTACCTCACAAGACTCTCTGGCCATTTTAAATCTCAATTATCTATCACAATATAATCCTCACATGATTGTATCAAGTAAACTAAGCCACATGCTTCACCAATCAGTCAATTTATCCAACCAATCTATCCAGTAGTGTCCTAATGTTAAAGTAAGGGTTTAGGAAACACTTACCTTGATCGATTAGCAAAATTCCACACCAAGTGACTTTCCTCAATGCCATAAGTATGCAATCCACCAAGAATCTCTCGTTAACCTAGAAAAGTTCATCAATTTCAAATAAAAACCATCGCATTCAACTTTCTTTAAACCAATCTCTCAATAACCATTCAAATTGGCAACTCAAGATACTTCATCAATCAATCGAAGACATGACCATACTTCCATGCCCCTTAGTACATTCGGTTCATGCATCAACATATAAGGCCGAATGTTAATCGGTGTTTTATGCACCAACTAATCTTTAAATCATTTCAAATTCCCAATCCACTTCACATACACCCCATTAAAACACTTCACGTAACATCTTATGGGGTCTTAACGATAAATTTAATGCATGGAGATCCCACAGCCCTCAAAGGGCTTGGTTTATGCAAACCGAAATAATACAGAATTCGATTCTGCCCTTCCACTCCTCAATTAGTCCATAAATCAATTTTAGACATCAATCCATCACAAAACTAACTTGCTATAACCTTAATCTACATGCTAAGGGAGCTCACCGAAAATTTGGAAGTAAAATAACACCTCAAAGCCTTTGAACAGCCTGGTTTCCTCTTCGGTCCTCAAACAGACATAATATGTCCGATTTTAATCACCTCTGTTTAGCCATGAAAACACCTTAAATTCTCAATAAAATAACCATACTTTCTTAGCCAACTCACCGAATATTTGAGTCCATTTGGAGTTTGGAAGCTCTTAAAAACCGTCCCTTTGCCCACTCAAACAGATCTACGGGACAAACAGCTGGGCCAAATTAAGCTCATAATACCTTCTTAGAACGACAAGACGATAAGCTTTAAGATGACGGTGGTTTTACCTCAATCCGATGTCGTACGACAAAGTTATGGTCGGAACAGTGAAGTCATTTTTCCCTATTTGCGGGAAACCTGCTTGGCCGAGAAAGAGGAAGAAGAAGATGGGAGTGAAGGTGGCCGGCCAAAATGAAGAGAAAAAGAGTATTCCATCCCAATAATGCACTTTGGTCAATTTGATACGATGAATAATTAATGTGCATTTAATTCTTGGCCTTCTTTTTGATTGACACTTAGACGACTCCTTTTGGTTGCTCCATTGACTTTGACTTTCTTTAACCAGATTCATACACCATTTTTGGCAGCCATATAGAGGGTTAAATGACCAAAATGACCTTCTAAATTTCTTAAGAAAAGGCAAAAGGTCGAGGGGCAAAATGGTCATTTTATACTTTTCGTCAGAGCTTTCATTTTTTCAGTATAAACCAACATCGATGAGACGACGTCCATCTCAAATTCAATGTTTGAATTTCTCAATGTCCAATACCCAAATCTCAAGGTCCAATTTTATGTCGAACTCTCGTCGACTGTAATTCTAGTTTATCTCAAACTGACGGGCGACTCTTGCAGGTGCTACGCGTATCGACCTTGGGATTTTTCTTAAGCCATGGCTACTTGGGTTGTCATGTAATTGTGAGTGTTTATCTTTCGTTCCTTCTATCCTGATCATCGAAATTCAATTTAAGAAATTCTCGCATATTACACATTGATTAAGCATAATCACCCGCATCCCAACGTATATCGCTAGCAAAACATTCCTTGACTGTTCCTAGATCGATCTCTGCTGGCCCAGAATATTCTCTCAACAATCCTTATGGTCAAAAGCCATTTCTCATTCAAATTCCCTAGGTCCACGTACCCGACTCCGTGTCGGTCTTTCCCTTTTGGTCAATTAACTTGAGAGTGGCCAACTCTAAGCGAGTTAGAACTGAAACACATTGATCGATATACTTCCATTCAATAGCCTCGAGAGGGTTGGAATTCTGAATGTCATACAAAGCAAACTCCCCTCAATCATTATTTGGAAGACCAGACACGTGCGATTGAGAAACTCAGGGGATAGATCTAGCTTCTTGAATAAAAGAAGTCTCTGCTTGAGCAACAAAAATCCCTTCTCTTCTCAGATCCCTTGCTGTTCTCTCAAATTCCTTTTGCTAGAACCTTAGGATCTTCCTCTTCCTTTGCAGCAATACTCAACGCAGCTCCACCTCCACGAAGGACAAATGTCATAGGCCTTTGAGCAAAGTTGCGGGAATAAAAAAAGTAAAATCCAAAGGCAAAAGGAAATCCTCACCTGATGCGTGTGTGGGCGAGTGATTTTGTAGGATAGGTGTTTTGATGTATAGAATGTTGCAAAAGTGGTCAACGGCCTAAGAGGATGGATGGTGTGTGAGAATTTCGGCACTAAATATGTGGATGGATTGAAGGAACAACAATGAAACGATAAGAATTGAATTATATCATGGCGTTAAGATATCATCAACCAACAATACAAAACGAAGGACAAAACGATTGCTACCAAGGCCTAAAGACAACACCAGTTGAGGAAGAAGATCAGGATTGATAGAAAGCTCACCACCAAGGTCTAAAGGCTATGCCAAAAACCAAGAATAAAGGGATTTTGGCTTATCACCTCTCCTAGGATAAAAATACTGAAGTGTTTAAAACACAACACTCACGAGAAATTCTCATTCATCAATTATCAAAAAGTCTACTTACAATAGAGAATACTCCTCCTTTAAATAGAGGGACGAAGACAGCGTGAAAGAAAAAGAAATAAATAATCATAAACCAATTCAAATAATATGAAAAGGAAATAAGATAATCACGTCCATCAGCCTAGCATATCAAATATTATCCCTAAAAGATCTTCCGAATCAAAGTGAATATCTCTAGAGAACCTTCTATGGAGATATATATATATATATATATATATATATATATATATATATATATATATTTGATTGGCCTTCAAATCAGCAACAAATTAGGAAAGTCGGATTGGAATTGTGTCATCTTCTGAACGAGCTAACTTCTGGGCCCATTATTTTTTAAGCTACGAACATCTAAGATTGTACCGCATCATCTGAGCTCCTCTATCATTATCCGAGGATGCCTTTACAATTTATGTCGATGCGACCCATTGAAGCAAGTTGGAACCAAAATCAGCCTTGGCCTGAATAAACAACGATTGTACAGGGCCTATGTATGGAATCAAAGATTGCACATTAACGTTGGATATATCATTGCTGACGTCTTCGGATGCTACTGCATCATTCATCTCAGGTTGTTTGAGATTTGTTCTCAAATCTAAAAGGTCATCATCCAAGTTTGGAGATAGATCCCCTACATTTAAAATTGTTGAAACTCCAAATTATCTAGGGAGTTCAACTTTAAACGCACTATCGCTAATCCTCTCCAGAACTCTAAACGGTCCATCATCTCAAGGCATCAGCTTACTCTTTCGTTTGGAGGGAAATCTTTCCTTCTTTAGATGGATCCACACTAGATCTCCTAGTTCGAAATAAGTCTTCTTTCTATGCCAATTAGCTTTCTTCTTGTAAGACTCATTGGCCTTCTTAATCTTAAAACAAATTTGCTCATGAAGTTTCTTCATCACTTGAGCTTTTCCTTTACCATCAAAGTTGACTTGAGAGTTGGACAGAATTGAGATCGAGGCGATTGATGTGTGAGGATTTAGTCCATACACAACTTCAAAAGGTAAATGTCCAATGGCATTTGCTCGGTGAATGATTATAAGCAAATTTAGCACAAGCAATCTTCAAATCCCAATATTTTGAGGATTTACTTGCCATTCCTCGAAGAAGGGTAGTAAGAGTACAATTTGTTACCTCAGTTTGACCATCGGTTTGAAGTTGACAAGTTATGTTGAATAGAAGTCTTGGACCAAGCATTTCCAGAAGTAACTCAAGAACTTCAAATCACGATCGGATACAATGATTTTCGGTACTTCATGAAGGCGAATGATCTTCTTAAAATACAGCTCAACAATATAAGAGGCATAATCTGTCTTCTGATAAGGAACAAAATGTGCCATTGTAGAGAACCGATCAATAACCACCACGATGACGTCTTTTCCCCTTTGAGTTCCCGAAAGAGCCACAATAAAATCCATGCTCACATTTTTCCAGGGCTGCAATGGAATTGGAAGTGGAGTATACAAACCCTCATGAAAACGACTCTTATCTCTTTGGCAAATTGCATACCTTGAGATAATTGCATCACATCTCCCCTAATCTTTGGCCAATAAAAATGCTCTTCAAGAACCTTAAGAGTTTTGTTGATACCAAAGTGATGCGTGTGTGGGCGAGTGATTCCGAAGGATGGGTATTTCGATGTGCAAAGTGCCGTAAACAAATTTAAAAGGTTGAACTAAGGGATGGTGTTTGCGGAATTTTAGGGTTAAGTGTATGAATGATAAGTGAAAATAATGAAGGAACGATAGATATCGAGTTATATCGTAGGCGTAAAGATATCACCAGCCAACAATATAAAACAAAAGATAGAATGATCGTAACCAAGGCCTAAAGATATCACTAGCCAAGGAAGAAAATCAGGATTGATAGAAAACTCACCACCAAAGTCTAAAGGCTACGCCACCAATCAAGGATAAAGGGCTTTTTGGCTCACTACCGAGGAGTATCCACTCTCCAAGGATAAAGGTGTCGAAGTGTATAAACTCAACACTCAAGAGGAATTCTCATTCATCAATAATCAATGTCGTCTACTTTACAATAGAGAATACTCCTCCTCTAAATAGAGAGACAAAGATAATGTAAAAAAAAAGGAAACAAATAATCCTAAACCCATTCAAATATGAAAAAAGGAAACAAGATAATCTCGTGCATCAGCCTAGCATATCAAATATTATCCCTAAAAGATATTCTGAATCAAAGTAAATATCTATAGATAACCTTCTATGGACATATATTTGATTGGCCTTCAAATTAGCAACCAATTAGGAAAGTCGGATCAAGGTTGAGCCATCATCTATGTGTAAAGATCTTCTGAACGAGCTATCTTCTTAGCGCGCTATCTTCTGAACCGCTAACATCTGAGACTGTGCCGCATCATCTGAGCTCTCATCAATGTCCTCATCATCTGAGCACGTCTTTTACACCTTATGTCAATGCGATCCATTGAAGCAAGTTGTGACCAAAATCAGCCTTGGCCGGAATGAATAATGATTGTGTAGAACTAATGGGTAGAATTAAGGATTGCACATTATCGTCGGGTATAACATTAGGGACATCATCGAATGCTCCCGCATCATACTCCCCAGGTTGTTTGAGATTTGACCTCAAATTTGAAAAGTCATCATCCTCCAAATAATGTGATAGATCCCCCCACATTAAAAGTAGTCGAAACTCTAAATTCTCTAGGGAGTTCAACTTTATATGCATTGTTGTCAATCCTTTCCAAAATTTTAAAAGGTCTATCAACTATCGGCATTAGCTTATTCTTTCTCTTGGAGGGAAATCTTCCCTTCCGTAGATGAATCTATATCAAATCACCTGGTTGGAAATAAGTCTTCTTTCTATGCCGATTAGCTTGTTTCTACTACGACTTATTGGCCTTCTCTATCTTGGAACAAATCTGCTCATGAAGCTTCTTCATCACTTGAGCTCTTTCTTTTCCATCGAAGTTGACTTGAGAGTTGAATGGAATTAGGATCAAATTGATCGACATGAGAGGATTCAATTTGTAAACAACTTCAAATGGTGATTGACCTGTAGTATAGCTTGGTGAACGATTATAAACAAATTCAGCATGAGCAAGTTTCAAATCTCAATCTTTCAAGGACTTACTCACCATTCCTCGAAGTAGAACTATAAGAGTATGATTTGTTACCTCAGTTTTGCCATCGGTTTGAGGGTGACAAGTCGTGCTGAATAGAAGTCTTGTACCAAGCATTCTCTACAAGGTCTTCCAAAAGTAACTCAAGAACTTCGAGTCACGATCTCATACAATTGTCTTCGATACTCCATGGAGGTGAATAATCTCTTTAAAATATAGATCAATGATATAAGAGCCATCATCCGTCTTATGACAAGGAGTAAAATGTGTCATTTTAGAGAACCAATCAACAGCCACCATAATGGCGTCTTTTCCTCTCTGGGTTCTCGGAAGAGCCACAATAAAATCCATGCTCACATCTTCCCACGGCTGCAATGGAACTGAAGTGGAGTATATAAAATTTCATGAAAATGGCTCTTGGCTCTTTGGCATATTGCACATCTTGAGATAATTGCATGTACATCTCCACTCATTTTTGGCCAATAGAAATGCTCTTGAAGAACCTCAAGAGTTTTGTTGATGCCAAAATGACTTGCTAATCCTTGTCCATGTGCTTTATGAATTAGCAATCTCTAAATGAGCTCATTGGAATACATAACCGATTTCCTTTAAAAAGAAAACCATCTTGGACAGAATAAGTGACCTAAACTCCATGTTTACAATCGGTCATGATGGATGATAAATCAGGATCACCATCATAAAATTCTTTCATTGTCTGAAAACCAAGGATTCTCGAATCCAAAACAGCAAGCATAGAATATCTCCTCGATAAAGCATCAGCTACCACATTAGTGTGGCCAAGTTTACACTTCGAAACAAATGAAAATGATTGAAGGAATTCTACTTATTTAGCACGTCTTGAGTTTAGCTTGTGTTGGCTACTAATAAACTTGAGGGCCTCATGATCTGAATGAGGTTCGAACTGCTTTGGCCTTAAGTAATAAGACCAATGATCTAGAGCTCTCACAATGGCGTAGAACTCTTTATCATATGTCGAGTAGTTCTTCTTGGAGTCTGTTAGCTTCTCACTAAAATATGCCAACGGCTTTTGCTCTTGGACAAGAACAGCCCTAATGCCAACTCCACTTGCATCACATTCAACTTCAAATACTTTATCAAAATCATGAAGTGCAAGAATATAAGACTCACAAGCTTTCTGCTTTATTGATTCAAAAGTGTTGTGGTCAGCTTTTGTTCATTAAAATGAACCTTTCTTCATACATTCGGTCATGGGAGCCATAAGAGGGTTGAAGTTCTTCACAAATCTACGATGAAAGATGCAAGTCCAAGAAAACTTCTTACATCAGTGATAGACTTCGGTGTTGGCCAAGATCTTATCGCTTCCACCTTGGAATGATGAATGAAATTTCCATCCTTAGAAATGACATAACCAAGGAATAAAACGCTGGAAGAAAAGAATTCACACTTCTCCATTTTTGCGTAAAGCTTATGCTATCTCAGAACATCGAATACTTGTTTCAAGTGAGAAACATGTTCCTTTTCACCTTTGCTGTACACAAGAATATCATCAAAGTATACAACAACAAAGTGACCTATAAAAGGATGAATGACCTCATTCATAAGTCTCATGAATGTACTTGGAGCATTAGATAGTGTCACGCCCCGAACCATGCGAGCTCGTGAACATCCCACCAGGCCACACACACAAATGCTATCAGATGTAAGCATTCAGTAACTCAATGTCACAAGGCATCAATCAGTCTGACATATCAACAAGCCATGCATGAATAAGCTTCACTGCCAATCATGTTCAACCTTAGGGTTCAAGCTCATCGCACATAACACATGTGACCAACACATAATCATCATAATTTTCACAACCACTCATCACCTGGGCTCTCAGCCGCGATGTATTTCTTTGGAACTCTTGTCAACTGATATCACCGAGGCATAGGCCAATCGATATCATCTGGTACCACCGGGGCCACAAGTCAATCGGTACCTTTGAGCTTACCGTCAATAGATACCACTGGGGCCATAAGCCAATCGATATTTTTGGGGTTCATAGCCAATTACCATTTCAGGGGCTTATAGTCTCTCGATATCACTAGGGCCACAAGCCAATTGGCATCGTCATTATTATTCACGGCTTACAGCCATTTGATAGCACTAGGCCACAAGCCAATCGGCATCACTGAGATTCATAGTCAATTGATATCACCGGGGCCACAGGCCAATCGATATCATCAAGTGCATCAAGACAATATGATCCTTGGGGCCACAGGCCATTTGATAGCTAAGGCACTATAGCCTATTCATATAATACAGGCATTGTAGCCATCTATATAGCATAAACATTATGACAAATTTCATAAGATTGACACTATAACCAATTCAATAACAGGGCTTTATAGCCAATTCGTACGAATCTAGGTTCAATGGCCTTTTCTTTTCACGGGGCAATATAGCCACTTCATTCATATATGACACTATGATAATTTCTTACCACTGGGGCCCTCCGACAATTTTAAATCTCAATTATCAATCATAATACAATCATCACACAATTGCATTAGGCAATATAAGCCATAGGCTTGACCAATCGATCAATTCATCCAACCAATCTATCTAGTAGTGTCCTAGCATTTAGATAAAGGTTTAGGAAATACTTACCTTCGGTCAATAGCAAGAAATCCAAACCAAATGATCCTTCCCAACTTGGCAAGTACACAGCCAACAAGGATCACACGCCGTCCTAGGAAATTTTATCAATTCTGGATCAAAACTCAATCGAATTCCACTGCCACCAAATCAATTCCTCAATAACCAATCAAGTGACAATCTAAGGTGCCTTATTGATCAATCAAGGACTCGACGATACCTCCGCAAGCCCTCAAAGCACTCGGTTCATGTAGCCATTTACAAGGCAAAACATAACTTGGAGTTTCATGCACCAATTAGCCCTTAAATCACTTCTAGTTTCCAATCCACTTCACATACTCCCCACCAAAACCTTACATAACGTCCAATGTAGTTTTACGAGTCATTTTGAAGTCAAAATATCTCCTAATTGGTCACCACCAGGTTCGGCCAAAACAGAATACTTCCACGAAACAAAATTGATTTTAGTTCAACCCGCACAATCAAGTCGTATCTCAATTAACTTGCTAAAACCTTAATCCACATGATAATGGAGCTCACCTAGAGTTTTGGAGTAAAACAATAACTCAAAGCCTTCGAACAGCCCGGTTTCTTTCACGGTCTTCAAACGGGCAGAATCTGTCTATAAAAGATCAAGGGGTTTCATCCATTAAAACCCATCTCAACTCCCACAAATCTTCAATATTAGCTTTCGAAACTCTTATACTATGATTTTAGAGTAATTAATCGAAAATTTGGAGCCATTTGAAGTCCGAAAGCCCCCAAAAAATATTCCTCTCCAAAATCGGATCTGATTCTGATTTTTGTCCACTCAAATAGACCCATGGGACAAACGGCTAGGCCAAATTAAGCTCATAATACCTTCTTATAAAGGCAAGACGATAAGCTTTAAGATTGTAATGATTTTACTTTAATCCAATGTCGGACGACAAAGTTATAATCGGAATAGTGAAGCCATTTTTGTTTGTTCGCGAGTACTCTTCTCGGCCGAGAGCAAAATGAAGAAGAAGAAGAGGAGAGGGAGAGGTGGCCGGCCAAAATGAAGAGAGAGAGAGAGAGAGCTTTCCACCCCAATAATGCATTTTGGTCAATTAGATAAGATGGGTAATTAATGGGCATTTAATGCTTAGCCTCTTCTTTGGTTGACACTTGGCAAGCTTCCATTAGTTGATCCATGGACTTTGACTTCCTTTGACCACACATACATCAAATTTTTGGCAGCATATAGAGGGGTCTAAAATGAACTTCTAAACTTCTAAGGCAAGGCCAAAGGTTGAGGGGCAAAATGATCATTTGACACTTTTTATCCAAAATTCTATTTTTTTAATATAAACCACCCTCGATGAGACCATATCCATTTCAATTCATATGTTCGAATTTATCAATGTCTAATGCCCAAATCTTGAGGTCCAATTTCATGTCAAGCCCTCGTCGATTGTAAATTTCAATTTACCTCAAATTGACAGACGACTCTTGCAGGCGCTACACGTATCGACCTTGAGATTTTTCTCAAGCCGTGGAGACTTTGGTTGTCATGTAACTGTGAGGGTTTACTTGTTCATTCCTTCGATCCTGACCATCGGAATCCGATTTAGGAAATTCTTGCAAATTACATATTAGTTAAGCGGAATCACCCGCGTCTCAATGTATAACGCTAGCAAGATGTTCATGATCGTTCCTAAATCGATCTCTTCTGGCTTGGAATATTCCCTCGACAATTTTTATGGTCAAAGTGCCATTTCTCATTCAAATTCCCAAGGTCCACGTACCTGACTCTGCGTTAGTCTTTCCCTTTTGGTCATTTAACTCGAGAGTGGCTAACTCTGAGCGAGTTACAACTGAAACACATGGATCGATACCCTTCTATTCAACAGCCTCAAGAGTGTCAGAATTCGAAATGTCATAATTCTTCCCCCTTAAAGAAATTTCGTCCTCGAAATTTGCCATTTTCCAATTATCCAATCTCATGGGGTACTGACACCTCATCGCATCCTCATTCTCCAAAGTAGTTCCTCCCATTACTTGACGTTCCCACTTGTCTTTTCTGACAGAAGTCATCTTTCTCCAAGACTTGTTTCCCTCAGTCCTCAACCTGTACTCACTTTTCTCTATTCTCTTCCGACATTCGTAATATCTGTCGGTAATACACTTTCGAGCATTCGAATCTTTCTTTAAATTTGCCTATGGTCCGAATACAATACATACATGACACTGAAACCCTGCTTTTGAAATTCCCAATCGGAAGGCTTTTTCAAAACATCGCCTTAGATTCATGTTCTTTTCCTACCACAATCATTACCAAATCATCACGAAAATGTACTCTTTGGTGCATCTACCATTTGGCATAATCATCCAATTCAAACGTCCTTTCATATTGTCGGAGACGCCCAAATTCCATTAACTTACCCTCGATTGTTCAAATCGAATCATAGCCTTTTCAACTTCTCAGGCAAACTCATGATTGAGTCCTTAATAGCTCTTCGTCGATTACATTCGAGATTCCCAACGACCAATTTAATCCACCAACTTGCAATGGTTATACTTTCCCTTCAATTCCTTTAAAGGAGTCAAATTTCCAACTCTTGCAGTTCACACAGTTGCGAGGTCTTTCCTTACACGAGCAACGCTTCCATATTCGTAAGTAATTTCATCCATCGGCATTGCTTCTCATCAATTCCTCTCGAAAAACTACTACTCGATATCTTTGAAGTAGATATATACTTGAAATCTTCTTCCACCCAAACAATGTTTTCCAAATTTTGTCGCAAGGATATTCACAATCCAACTCCAATCATATACTCTAGGCATTCTCACTCGTGAGGTCTTATTGTCACGATGCATTTGCACAGTCGACTTCAGTTGGCCTTGCTACACCTCAAGTTTCTTCCCTGCATCACTTCATTATGGTTCTCTCGACCCTTTTGATTCCTAACAGGAACATCATTATCAATATAGTCATCATCTTGACTCAGGTCCCTGAAAACTCTTTTCATGTTCAATTATTCATTCACGTTACATCGCATCCTTAGTTCATTTCATCAATGGAACAATTCTCGTGGGGAATCTTTCCACGATTCGTCTGTAACAATTCACCAATCTCCAGAAATTTCAACTTCTAGCAACTCACATTGACTCTAGTCGATTCATCACTTATACTAATCCTCAAAGGCTCCACAGGGATTTCCTTTCTTAGAAGTTTCACGATTGAGGAATCTTACCTCATCAGGTCCGCAGCTCGTGCGCTTCACATTTAGCATACAATGAGCATCTTCTTAGAATCCGTAGGATACTCTCGAAAGTTATTCATGTTTCTCATGACTCCCTAAATGAGTCCACTAATCGTCTCTAAAGACGGTAACAATCAATCCAATTATTCCTTGGATACTCAATTTGGCTTTTATCAGTTTCTTTCTATCAAGTGTCGAATCTTCAGACGATAACAATCAAACCTTGACCCTCTACTCTCATGAGTCCCCACTTAGACTACACAACATTTTGTTCATTTTTGTCACTCTTTTCTCAGGAAGCATTAGTGCCTTAACATTTTGGTTTCACAACCAGCTAATGCGACCTTATCTCAATTTTGTCCATTCAACTGAACATCGACATCATCCTGTAATTCAACGTTGTCTACATGACAGTTTCTCATGCTTCACTTTCAGGAATCATTCAAGTTCTGCGTTTTCTTTCTCAATCTTGACGCTCCATCTTAATATCAACATAATTGGGATTTTTTCTTCCTTCCACACTAGGGTCTCTTACCCGATGAAGAAAACTGTACACTTCAGTGGCATTCTCTCACATTGAATCCACCTTGTTCTTCCCATTTCATAGGATGTCAATCTTGGAGCCTACACTAACGGCGGTGTTTTACTCCAAGATTCTCAAATGTCACCAGACTTGACATTATTCTTTCAGGGACTTAGTCATCGCAAGTGACTAGATTCGTTAATCCTTGGTCTTCATCAATTCATGTATCGAAAAATCACTCTGCAATTACACTCTAAGCGCCCTTTTCGCTTTCTTAATCATTCACTAGAATTACGAACCGTCAGCACTATTAAGTCCATTCGGTTTCCCTTCCCTCAACGATCATCTCATGGTCCAATCACCCTTTAAGAACCACACCCTAATCTTTAGGGGTGATAACACACAATACCACTTTTGAAGGTCTAAATTCATCCTCAATCATTCTCATAAAATCATCAATGTCAGATAGCTGACATAACTCCTTTCTTAATTTTTTCCCGTGACGGAAGAAACGAGACATCAATCTCTCATTTCGAGCATTACAACAAGGTCACAGCCGTTTCTTGTAGGTGTGCTTCATGTTCCATAATGAACATCTTTTTTCTCGTAATCCAAGAGCAGGAGTTCTCTTATTCATAAGTCTTCCAATCATTTTCTTCTTTTACTGAGTCCCCTTACCATTCCTCAAAATTAGGATTAACAACCAGCCATAAGGCTTTCAAATTCCAATCTACTCAGGGATTTACTTATCTTACTTATGGGTTCTCGACCACTCTTTATGTACTTAGGTGATCTTAAGAACTCTATCTCACATTGGTCAATCATCCCCTGATCCTTGCAAAACTATCGGGATCCAAATAACCTTTGCTCTTAAGCAATCCCAAGAGGATACTTTCCGTCGAACAACTAAACAGGGGTAGTTCAGGCAGATATCATGCCTTCGAAGAAAACTCTTCCCTTGGTGACCTTTCACCAATCATCAATAGTCTCTTAAGGCTAATAACTGCCGGGGTCACTTTTTTTCCTCAGTGTACCGAAAACCTTTAAGGTTTCCTTACTAATATCCCCAATCTAGAGGGAGAAAATTTCAAATCTCATCTCTCCATCTAACTCAGTCAATCTCAACCTTATTCATAGCTTCACAAGCTTTTCAAAACTCTCGGGGTTCTTCCCATACATTCAATTTGGAAAGGAGTAACTTAGAGTCACCTTTGTCGTGACTTCCATCATTTCACTCATCAGTACTAGCATCAGTTGTCCTAGCGACTCAGGTACAATGGCATCTCCTTCTGGAGACTGTTTACCGATCCACTTTTCTCATTTTTACTTAAAGTTCTCATGACCCCTTATTACACTTGGGTTTCACAAGATTAACAAATCAAGCCATATTCTCTTCCAGGACTCATATTCTAGTCGTTCATCTTTACTCAATTCTCTTGATCCATCTCTGTTCTTGGATCTTCCCATATCTTACATACTCGAGCCCAATGCTCTTCTACGACCATACTTTGGTCATTCAACCTTATCAGGTTCTTATGCCACTTGAACCACTACAATTTCCTCCAGGAATCAAAGTCTTAAGTCATCTACTCAAGTCTGGCAGTCTCAGGCTGTTCATCTCATCATCTATCACCAGCAAACAACCCTCTAATGGTTCTTAGGCAATTCTCAACTAATTGCCAATTATTTAGGGATCTCAAATCCTTATTAAGGAGCAACCATTCATCAAGCCAGCCTCAACGAGGTGACTTCTCAATCATCAGCCAAGTACTAGGCAAGCCTCAACTAGGTCAACACTCGGCAAATACTCAAGGCAGCAATTTAATGAGTCAATCACTCATGCTGTAAGTGTAAGGCATCTGCCACTCTGTCACAAACATGACAAGTTTTCTCATTCTCAATAGGCATCAGTTCAACGGGGTATAAACTCCCCACACGCCATCTAATCTCTTAGTTATACCTTGGCTAAGCCAATCACATGATGCCAACTACGAAACACGCCCAACAGGCCAATCACAAACATCAATTTTCCTTTCAAAAGGCATTTACTGCCAAGTGCGAAGTTTTTAACCATGCCACTCACAGGAGTCATTTCACATGCCATTCCACTTTTGAACATTTACTTTGAGAATCAATCTTGTGCCATACATCTCTTAACCACAATTGGACTCAACCTGATACCTAGACTTTCCCTTTCAATTTATGGCTTGGGTCATTCCTACCTCTTGCCATCTTAGAACTCTGCCAGGAGCCGCTCCTTGTCCGGATCTCTCTGTCCCGATGTTCATTTCCCGTCCTCATCAGACCTGGCCATTGCAGGTTGTTCCAAGTCATACATCTACAAAGGAAGCCCCGTTCCGCACGTTCCATACCATTCTTCATGATGGTTTATAGGTATCCCATCAACTTGTCCCATACCAAGTGACAATTTATTAAGTCCAACAGCGATAAGTTCATGCACGCACCCTCATCCGATTTCTTTTCAAAGCCACAAACACAAGCATAGCATGTCCGTTCTCACCACTTGTCATACCGCAATCGTTTTCATATGAAGCCTCAATTATAGAAAATCTTTGGTTCCACCAATGACCATCACATCTCATTGATCAATTGCCTATGTTCAACCATATCTCAAGTCTAGTGGCTATTCAAGTCAAATCCATATGCATTCGATCACAACTGGCCTTTAATCAAAATATTCCTTACCCACTTCCTTGTATACAGCTCATCTCATACCATCTAAGGCTGTCAATAGCAATTGATAATTAAACCATCAAGATACGATGCAATTCAAGCTTAAGTCTGCTAATGTCAGTCGTCTTTTTATAACTCATACTCCTTAAGATAGGTCATTGACAAACCATCATCACGATCGTCTAATCCAATTGACTCCTCATTCATAAGCAATTCTTTGCTAACCTCAAATCCAAGCATATGACCCCTCAATCTCTACTCACTTTCTTGTGAGTCTGATCCATAGAATCACTCAAGATCATCCATTAAATCAACACTAGGACCATTAGAATACCTCACAAGTTCAGTCCTATAATCCTAAAGATTCAGCAATCCATGCTTAATCCTAAAGGTCTCTCTATCTAATCATCCTCAAGTTATTACTCCTTATCACTCTAAACCTCAATCACAGTGGATCGAGTTAACCTTGCTATGATACCAATTAAATGGGGATGTTACGCTTCGTACCTTGCGAGTTCGTGAACACCCCACCAGGCCACACACACAAATGCTACCAGATGAAAGCATTCGGCAACTCAATATCACAAGGCATGATCCAGTCTGACATATCAATAAGCCAGGCATGAATGAGGATCACTACCAATCATGTTCAACCTTAAGGTTCAAGCTTATCGCACATAACACGTGTAACCAACAAAAAATAATCATAATTTTCACAACCACTCGTCGCCTAGGCTCTCAGCCATGATGCATTTCTGTAGCACTCTTGCCAACTGATATCACCGGGGCCACAGGCCAATCGATATCTCTGAGCCACCACCAATCGATACCACTAGAGCCACAAGCCAATTAGTATCTATGGGGTTCATAGCCAATTACCATTTCAGGGGCTCATAGCCGCTCGATACCATTGGGATCACAAGCCAATCGACATTGTCATTATTATTCAAAGCTCGCAGCCATTTGATACCACTAGGGCCACAGGACAATCAGTATCTATGACATTTCGAATTTCGACCCTCTCAAGGCTATTGAATGGAAGGATATTGATCGATGTGTTTTAGTTGTAACTTACTCAGAGTTAACCAAAAGGGAAAGACTAACGCGGAGTCGGGTACTTGGACCTAGGGAATTTGAATGAGAAATGACATTTTGACCATAAGGATTATCGAGGGAATATCTTGAGCCGGAAGAGATCGTTCTAAGGACGATCATGGAATGTCTTGCCAGCGTTATACGTTGGGACGTAGGTGAATTGCTTAACCAATGTGTAATTTGCGAGAATTTCCTAAATCAGATTCCGATGATCAGGATTGAAGGAACAAACGATAAACCCTCACAATTACATGACAACCAAAGTCACCACGGCTTAAGAAAAATCTCAAGGTCGATACGCGTAGCGCCTGCAAGAGTCGCCCGTCAGTTTAAGATAACTTAGAATTACAATTGACGAGAGTTCGACATGAAATTGAACCCCGAGATTTGGGTATTAGACATTGAGGAATTTCAATATTGGAATTGAGATGGACGTTGACTCATCGAGGGTGATTTATATTGAAAAAATAGAAGTTCGGACGAAAAGTGCAAAATGACCATTTTGTCCCTCGACCTTTGGCCTTGCCTTAAGAAGTTTAGAAGGTTATTTTGGTCAATTATCACTCCTCTCCATGGCTGCCGAAAATGATGTGTATGGATGAGGTCAAAAGAAGTCAAGCCTTTTAGAAGCCATGCCATGTGTCACTCATTGAAGGCCTCTTGCATTAAATACCAATCTTATCAAATTGACCCAAAAATGAATAATTGGGGCGGAATACCTTCTCTCACTTGGGATTTTGGCTGGCCACCCTCCCCCTCTTTTCTTCCTCTCCTTTTCTTTTTCTCTCAGCCGAACAGGTTTCCCGTAGATAGGGAAAAATGACTTCACTATTTCAGACATAACTTTGTCATCCAACTTCGAATTGAGGTAAAATTACCGTCATCTTAAAGCTTATCGTCTTACTATTCTAAGAAGGTATTATAAACTTAATTTGACCCAGGTTTTTGTCCCGTAGGTCTGTTTGAGTGGACAAAGGTTAGATTCTAACCTAGTTTTGGAGAGAATGCGTTTTTGGGGGCTTTTGGACTCCAAATGACTCTAAATTTTTGAGACCTATTCTAAACTCATAGTATAAGAGTTTAGCAAGTTGATATTGATATTTTGTGGGAGTTAAAATAGATTTTGATGGAGTAAATGACTCAAATTTGTAAGGGTAAAAACAGTCTACTTGCTGTTTGGGTGGAACTGAACCATTAGGAGGCTCTTGGAAGTGTCGCCTTGCTATGGAATGCTCGGTTAGACCCTTAGAGACATTTTTTGATGTCTTAGCAAGTTTTTTTTTTGTGAAGAATTGAGGCTTAAGGTTGAGATACGGCTTGATTGTACGATTGAACTAAAAACTGGTTCTGTTTTGAGGGCATCTTGCTGTGCCGATTCTGTTGGGAACTTATTAAGCGGTATTTGGACTTCAAATTGACTCATAAAACTTCATAGGATGTGGTGTGAGGTGTTAACGAGGAGTATGCGAAGTGGATTGGGAATTGAAGTGATTTAAGTGCTATTTAGTACCTAAAATGCCGAGTTACATTCAGCCTTATATGTTGATGCATGAACCGAATATATTGAGGGTTTGTAGGAGTGTTGTTATGTGTTCAATTGATCGATAAGGCGTCTTGAGTTGCCAATTGAATTGTTGAGGGATTGGTTTTATGGAAGTGAAATTTAATGCTTTTGAAACGAAATTGATGAACCTTTCTAGGTTAGGGATTATTGGTGGATTGCATACTTGTGAAGTTTTACTAATTGATCAAGGTAAGTGTTTCCTAAACCCTTGCTTGAACATTAGGACACTACTGGATAGAGTGGTTGAGTGATTTGGTTGCTTGGTGAAGCTTATGGCTTGAATTGCTTGATTGACTATTGGATTCCATGACTTGAATGGCATAGTATGATAATTGAACTGTGATATGCCTTGATGACACATTTGGCCACTAAGCCCTTAATTGTTTAATTGGCTGTGATACCTACGTGATATCTATGGCTTAATGTCAGTGTTTTATGAATGGGCTATAGTGCCCTAGCGATCGTTGGCCTGTGACCTCGGAGATCGCGTTGGCTGTGAGTCCCTAAGATGATAATTAACTGTGAGCCTTGAAAGTATAGATTGGCTGTGGCCCCAATGGTACCAATTGAATAAAAGTTTTGATGTTGAAAATACCAATTGGCCTATGGTCTAAGTGGTATTGAATGGTGGTGAGCTTGAAAGATATTGAGGATATCGATTGGCCTGTGACCCTAGTGGTATCAAATGATGGTGATCTTGAATAAAATGAGAATGCCAATTGGCCTGTGGTCCTAGTGGCATCGAATGGCTGCAAGCCTTGAAAGTACCAATTGGCCTATGGCCCTAGTGGTACGAAGACATCGATTGGCCTGTGGCCCTAGTAATGTCAGTTGGCAGAAGTGTCAGAGAAGTACGAAAGTGGAGGTGGAAGTTGTGATAATTGAGTATCAAATTATATGTTGCTTGTGCAGGGAGCTTGAGACCCTGAAGTTGAGTGTGATTGATTGTAATGCTTATCCATGCTTGGCTAATGATATTCATGTTTGTTTGATGCCATGCGCTATTGTTGATTGCGTGCATCTTGGTGGCAATGTGTGTGGTCTGGGGGGGCTGGTATTCAGGTTTGGGTTTATGTGTCACTTGTTGAGATATTTGTATCTCACCCTAGTAGGGGCTTAATTTTTTCAGATCTCAGGCGAAAGACTCTTGAACTTGCCATGGGTGGGCATTTCAGGAAGTTGTTGACGGAAGTCATAAAGAATCTGAATGTGACCGTAGGAACTATGTATTGTTTGGAGTTAGTTTTGTAACTGACTGTGATATTAAGGATAAGTGTATAGAGTCATCTGATTGTGGATTTGTATGTAGCTGTTTAATTGCTTCCGTGATCTTATATTATTTTAGAGATGTGATTAATTGGCCGAGGGATCCTAGAAAATTATTGAAGATTAACGGTCGGGTGGGATGTTCGCGTGCGTGTCGGGATCGGGGCTTGACATCTCCATTTAAGTGGTATCAAAGTAAGGTCAACTTGATCCATTGTGATTGAGGTTTGGAGTGATAAGGAGCGATGACTTGAGGACAATTAGCTAGTGAGACCTTTAGGATTAAGCATGGATCACTGAATCTTGAGGATTATAGGATTGAACTTGTAAGGTGTTCTAATGGTCCCAGTGTCGATTTAATGGATGATCTTAAGTGATTTTATAATTAAGGCTCACAAGGAAGTGAGTAGATATTAAAGAGTCATAAGCCTGGATTTGAGGCTACTAGAGAATAGCTTATGAATGAAGGGTCAATTGGAGTATATGATTGTGATCGTGACTTGTCGATGACCCAACTTAGGGAATATGAGTTATAAAGAGACGACTGGCATTAGCAGATTCAAGTTTGAATTGCATTGTGTCTTGATGGTTTAGTTATCGATTGCTATTGACAACCTTGGATGATATGAGACGAGGTGTATACAAGAAAGCGGAAAAGGAATATTTGGATTAAAGACCAGTTGTGATCGAATGCACGTGGATTTGACTTGAATAGCGACTAGACTTGAGGTATATAGTTGAATATAGGCAATTGATCTGTGAGAGGCGATGGTCCTTGTGGAGCTAGAGATTTTCTATGGATAAGGCTTGATATGGAAACGCTTGTGGTATGACAAGTGGTAAGAACGAACATGATATGCATGCGTTTGTGACTTTGAAACGAAAGCTAATGAGGGCGCATGCGTGAGCTTATCATGGTTAGACTTAATAAAATGTCGCTTGGTATGGGACAAGTGGATGGGATATCTATAAACTATAATGAAGCATGGTATGGGACGTGTGGAACAAGACTTTCTACGTAGATGTATGACTTGGAATAACATACAACGGCCAAAACTGATGAGGGCGGGGAGTGATTGTTGTGACAGAAAGGTCTGGATAAGGAGCGGCTCCTGGCAGGCTTCTAAGATGACAAGTGGTAGGAATGACCCAAGTCATAACTTGAAAGGAAAAATCTAGATATCAGATTGAGTCCAATTATGGTTAAGCCAAGTATGGCACGGGATGGATTCCCCAGTAAATGTTTGAAAGTGGCATGGCATGTGAAATGACGCCTGTGAGTGGCATGGTTAAAAGCTTTGTGCGTAGTAGTGGATGACGTTTGAAAAAGAAAAGTGATGCTTGTGATGGGCCTATTTGGTGTGTTTTATGATTGGCATGATGTGAGTGATATGGCCAAAGTCTAACTGAGAGATTAGACGACATATGGGGTTTATACCCATTGAACTTATGCCTGTTGAGAATGAGATAGCTTGTCATTTTTGTGACAGTGGCAGATGCCTCCAGGCTTAAAGTGTGAGCTATTGACTAAGTAAATTGCTGTCGTGATGCTTGTTTGATAGTTGCCTTGTTGAGGCTGGCTTGTTCCGTGGTTACTACTTAAGGACGATTTATATTAATGAATGATGAGATGAACGGCCTGAGACTACTAGACTTGAGTAGAGGACTTAAGTCTTTGATTCATGGAGAGAATCATAGTAGTTCAAGTGACTTGAGAACCTAATAAGGTTGAAAGACCAAGGTACGGTCGCTAGAGGAGCACTTGGCTCGAATATGTAAGGTATGAGAAGGTCCATGAATTGAGTTGGCTCATGAGAATTGAGTAAAAATGAGCGACTGGAGTATTAGTACTATAAGAGAATATGGCTCAATTTGTTAATTGTGTGAGACCCAAGTGTGACAAGGGGTCGTGAGAACTATAAACAGAAATGAGAAAAGTGGATGGATAGACAGACTCGAGAATGAGCTGCCATTGTACCTAAGTCAATGTGGTGACAGATGCTAATACCGATGAGTTAAAGTGATGGAAGTCATGAAAAAGATGACTCTGAGTTATTTCATTCACGATAAAGATGAATGTGTGGGAAGAACTAGGAGAGTTTTGAAAAGCTTGTGAAGCTATGAATAAGGTTGAGATTGACTGAGTTTGATGGAGGGATGAGATTTGAAATTATCTTTCTCTAGATTGAGGATCTTGGTAAGAAAACCTTAGAGGTTTTAGGGTACACTGTGGAAAGAAAGTGAGCTTGGCAGTTTTAGCCTTAAGAGGTTGTTGATGATTGGTGAAATATCACCAAAGGAAACGTTTTCCTTGAAGGCATGATATCTGCCTGGACTACCTCTATTGAGTTGTACGACGGAAAGTATCCTCCTGGGATTGCTTTAGAGCAAAGGCAGATTAGATCCTAAAAGTCTTGTGAGGATCTGTAGGTGACCAACCAATGTGAGGTGGAATCCTCCAAGTTGTCTAAGTATACTAAAAGTGGTCAAGTACCCTTTGAACGAAACGTGAAGTCCCTAAGTAGATTGGAAATTTGAAAGCCTTATGGTTGATTGTTATTTTTGATATTGAGGAATGGTAATGAGACTCAATAAAATAAGAGAAATGATTGGAAGACTTATGAATAATAAAACTCCTGGTCATGGATTATGAGCAAAGAGATGTTCATTATTTAATAGATTGTGCCATATTCTCTTTTGGTACTCATACTCCAATCGCCCATCTTTACTCAATTTTCATGATCCATATCAGTTCTCGGATCTTTCATACCATGCATACTCGAGCCCAATACTCTTCTACGACCATGCTGTTGTCGTTCAACGCACTTTGGTTCTCATGTCTCCTGAACCACTATGATTCCCTCCAGGAATCAAAAACTTAAGTCATTTACTCAATCCGGCAGTCTCAAGCTGCTCCTCTCATTATCTTTCACCATCAACCCTCCAGTGGTTCCCAAACAACTCTCTAATGATACATAGGAAATTCTCAACTAATTGCCAAATATTCAAGAATCTCAAATCATCCTTGATCCGCAATCGTTCATCAAGCTAGCCTTAACGAGGCACTTCTCCACTAACAGTCGTTACTAGGCTAGCCTCAGCTAGGTAACTATCAGACAAGCACTCAAAGCAGCAATCCACTGAGTCAATAGCTCATACTTTAAGCCTAGAGGCAGCCGCCATTCTAGCATAATCACTACAGACTATCTCATTCTCAGCATGCCTCAGTTCAACGGGTATAACCCCCTACTTCGTCTAACCTCTCAATTATACATTGGCCAAGCCACATGAGGCTGATCATAAAACATGCCTAACAGGCCCATCACAACCATCACTTTTCTTTTTCATACGCATATGCCGTCAAGCACGAAGCTTTTAACCATGCCACTCATAGGCGTCATTACACATGTCATGCTACTTTCGATTATTCTTGATGAGAATCGATCTCGTGCTGCACATCTCTTACCCACAATTGGACTCAACCTAATACCTAGACTTCCCCTTTCAAGTTATAACTTGGGTCGTTCCTACCTCTTGCCATCTTAGAAGCCTGCTAGGAGCCGCTCCTTGTCCGGACCTCTCTGTCCCGGCGATTACTCCCCGCCCTCATCAGACCTGGCCGTTGCAGGTTGTCCCAAGTCATACATCTACGGAGAAAACTCCGTTCCACATGTCTCATACCATGTTTCATTACAGTTTATAGGTATCCCATCAACTTGTCATATACCAAGCGACAGTTTATTAAGTCCAACAGCAATAAGTTCATGCATGCATCCTCATCAACTTTCATTTCAAAGCCACAAAATCAAGCACAACATGACTGTCCTCACCACTTGTCATATCAAAATCGCCTTCAGATCAATTCCTATCCATTTAAGAGTTCTAATTCCACTAATGACCATCATATCTCGTAGATCAATTGCCTATATTTAACCATGCATCTCAAGTGGAGTCGTTAACTAAATTAAATCCATAAGCATTCGGTCACGATTGGCCTTTAATCATATATTCCTTATCTACTCCCTTGTATGCATCTCATCTCATATCATCCAAGATAGTCAATTGTAATTGATAGCTAAACCATCAAAATATAACGCAATTCAAGCCTGAAATCCACTAATATCAGTCGCCTCTTTATAACTCGTACTCCTCAAGTTGGGTCATTGACAAACTAAGATCACAATCATACACCTCAATTGATCCTTCATTCATAATTTATTCTCTAACAACCTCAAATCCAGGCTCATGACTCCTTAATTTCTATTTACTTCCTTGGGACCCTTATTCATAAATCACTCAAGATCATCTCTTAATTCGACACTAGGACCGTTAGAATACCTCACAAGTTCAAGCCTATAATCCTCAAGATTCAGCAATCCATGCTTATCCTTAGAGGTTTCACTACCTCATTGTCCTTAAGTCATCGCTCCTTATCACTCCAAATCTCAATCGCATTGGATCAAGCTGACCTTGCTCTGACACCAAATTAAATGGGGATGTCACGCCCCGAATCCGGCGAGCACACGAGCATCCCACCAAGCCGTTCTTTTATGAAAGCTCTAGGATCCAACGCCTAATGTCTTATTCGTTGAAAGAAACATGCATGCGGAAGCAATGCCAACTCCAATTTACAAAGAAAGCAACACCCGATGACTTAGGACACAAGGGCACACCTTTAATAAAGGTCAATCATACTTCATTTATTACAATTCTAAATCCTCAAGATATCTACTATTCAATTCTAAGGTCACAAAAGAGAAGTCTTCATTTTTCCTCTAATGACTTCATCCACTGAATGCCAATCCATGGCGAACTCTGCGTTCTTCATTAGGGACCTGAAAATGTTATCCCCAAATGGGTGAGATACACATCACAGTAAAAGAATCCTAACTCTAGGTTAGGTCTACCGTCCGCTCAGGTAGTCGTACACCCCAATAATTCCACTAACAGGCATATCAAGCATAAATCAATAAAACAACAACATATAGATGACAGGCATGCAACTATGACAACATGTCACACTCAAATGATAATGCACACCTCCTCTGCCATCTCATACCAACCACCTCTTCTTGCCTACCTCAATCTCCAGCCCGCGATCTCGTCGCATCAGGCTTGGTCCGCGTAAACGCATAAGACAGTCATCGGTAACCCGTGTAAACGCATTAGGTTCCGATGAATCTCCAGGCCAATAACATCATCTCACAACTCCGTCCCGTGAATAATTCGCATCAGGACCGTAGCCATCTCAACCTTGCGATTTCATCGCATCAGGGCACCACACAACATCAACTCCACCCCGCGATCTCGTCGCATCAGGGTATCCACCTCCCGCCCTGCGTATCATACGCCTCAGGGTCTCGCCATGTCATGCTCATGCCATGATTTGAATTCAATTTCATAAATCAAACAACAGGTGCAACTCATGCAAAGTTCAAATAGTCATGGCATGCAAGGCAATCAAATGACACACATACATGGCGAATAATTTCAAGCATAAACAATAACAGACATAATGCCCCTATAGCCACTTAGGACAAACCAAGAACTATCCCTTTGGAAACTCTTCATAAATCGATCAATTTCAACCTCGACTCATCCAATTGAGTCAAATCTCCCTATCCTAAGTTTAGAATTCCCTTACCTTGCGCTTGATATCACCAAATTCACTTCCTGGATCCTCAAAGTTTCGGTCTCCTAGGGTTCAAGGTCGAACTCGCCCCACAACCTAAGAATTTCAACCAATCCGTCAATTTTCTAGTCCAATTCATCCATCCATGAATCCTAATCCTCCATAGCATAATCCTCAACATCTTAACATGTCTTACTCGCCAATTTGAGACTCAAAATCCATCTATCAACAGCCCAACAGATTCGGTTTGCTCGGAACCGAACCAGTCCTTCATGGTTCCGTGCAAACCAAACACAATCGATCTTCAATCTACTCCTAAACCCATCATTTAATCCTCATCCTATCTCTTAACATGTCTATCTAAGGGTTCTTGAGGCTCACCGTGAGTTTGAAGCCAAATGATCACCGGAATCCCGTTGAAAGTCGTCGGATTCCTCAAGTCAGTTTTCCCGGCAGATTCTGTCCATAGCTCACAAGACCGGTTTATGGTCAAAACTTCATCAAATTGAACCCCAATTTTTATCACAGATTCATCTATATGTCTTCTAGATCTCCATAAAATTTGACCTCAATATTCCAACATTTCGGTGTCCTAAAGGGTCAAAAACATCACTTACCTCAGGTTGGGTCAGATTTCGTCGGCTTCAAGGAAAAAGCTTGGCCGGAGCTCCTTGGAGGTCCAATCGCCATGCTTTCACTTTGAGGAGGTCGGCAAGACGTAGGGCTACGTTGGTATGGCCAGCCAGAGTCCAGGTGGTGGCCAGAAGAGGTCGTCGACAGCAATGAATGGGAGGTCCAAAAGCTGTCTTCGGGCGAGCAAAAGAAGGAGGAATGGTGTGAGCTTGAGGGGTGTATGGCCGGTCAAGAGTGAAGAGAGAGAGAGTGAAAAAGCTTATATTCAACTCTCATGGTCAATGGTTTGAATGGTAGGTGTATAAAGTTGGACATGACCCTTCCTTGATCGATCTTGTGACACTTGTCCTAAGTGTCAATCAACTTGATCCAATGGCCACTATCTCTTCTAGTTTTCGGCAGCTTATGGGGTAGGGATAAAAATCAAAATGCCTTTCTTCAATTGTATGGGCAAGGTTTAAGCTTGAGGGGCAAAAGGGTAATTTCACCCCGACGTTTAGAACGTCGTTTTTCTCGCCCCAATAACCTTCGATGGGGCGACGGCCAATTCAAATGTGATGTTGGAATTCTTGATTCCCCATTTTCAAGACTCGTTTGAGTTTGAAAATGACTAGAAATCAAAATGTCACAACCTACCAAAATCAAAACCGCAAGGCGTCAAGGGCTATTCTTGGGAGTTTCTTGGATAACTCAAGGTAAACCACTCCCAATGCCTTGTTTACTATATTAGAAGGTTAGAGATTGAAGTTGAGAGTGTTATTAATGGGTGTCTTTGGTCATTTCAGTGTAAAACTCAAGGAACCAAGTTTGAACTTCACTGGACCGGTCTGAACCTTGGAATTTGCCGCGTCATTGTTCGATTTTCCTGGGCTAATACACTTTGGTAAGTTAGTTGTAAACCCTTCCTAGCACTTTAAGGTACTAAGAGGCAAGTTTGATGCTTTGTTCGATGCTTTTCATGGTTGAAATGGTGAAGCATTCCTAGAGACCGAATCTAACCCTATGGACCAGTTGTGATTTGCATGCCCTATGATTTGAAATTCTTCAATCCATGATGAGTCGTAGTGTAGGAGTTCGGTTGGAGATGGTACATGGGGCCAAAATGCCTAGAATTTGTTATTAACTTAGATATCTATTGATTGATTAGTGAAATTACTATTTAAGCCTTTATGTGTTTGGCATGTCATGGTATTGTGATTTGTTGCATTAAAATGTGGATGTTCCCTAATGCTATTTGGACGTGTACTAATGCTTGTGAAACGGGACGTTGAGTCATTTACCATGAATTGTACAATTTTGGCCTTGAATGAGAAATGGTGGATTAAGTGTCTTATTTGATTATCCTACAATGTTATGTTCGGCCATGTGTGAAAAATAGTGGATTGAATGAGAGAATAGGTTAATGGAACCCTATAAGATTCGGCCATGAATGTTCCAAGGGCCCGATGATGAGTTTCGTGCCAAATCGAGTTGTACTGGATCTTGATGTATTAAAAAGTTACCCATTTACCAAGTGTGATTATGCGATTCCATGGAATCGAAATTGAGGGTTAAAGGGCTGATTTTCATTCTTAAATTTTGTATTGTGTAACTTCTGGTTTTTAGCCTTAACTGAATGATTCATGAGTTTAAGACCGTATTGTACCTTGAGGCGTTAAACGCAGGGTTTAAAGGCATCCTGAGGTTGTAGACGCGGGATTGACTTGAGGCGTAGTAACGCGAGTCTTAAATGGCACTAGAGACATGAGATGTACTAACGCAGGTTCGTTTATTAATTAAGCCTGAGGCGTTATTACGTAGGCCAAGCCATTGGAATGGGAGCCGTAATAGGAATAACGACACTTACATGTTATAATTTATCAAGTGTCAGAATATGAAGCTTAGCCGTGAATTGTTTATTTTATGAAGATTTATGCATCAATTGACTTGTAACGTGCCATTTGCCTTATGACTTAATTGATTGAACATTGCTTATTTCTAAAAGTACCTAGAGGTACCAAAGGCCTAGTCTAGGTTTAGGGTTGGCTTACTGAGATTTATTCTCACCCCCTCGTGAGATCAACTTTTCAGGCTACAAACCTTAAGCATGCCACCAAAGCATTTTGGGGAGTCGATGGATATCCAGAAATCGGTGACCGAGTACCTTGTAGGTCTAGGTAAGACCTACATTAGGAAAAAGGAGATGACGATTGGGAGTCACATTATTTTGAGGCTTGATTTTATCGGGATGTAGACGTGACATACGAACCCTTGAGGAGCTTCGACATGCCCCGAAGTGTGATTCCGAGATGGTGCAACGCTACACCCTTTGAGGGTGAGGTATTCCATCTAGAAGCTAAACCCAAGACTAGCCAGCTAGAACCCTCGGAGCCGACGGAAGATGTAGAAGTCGTGGAGCCCTCTGATGCTAAGGAAGCACCTGTAGAACCCACTTAGTCCGAGTTGGAGCGAGAGCTAGAAGAAGAGTTTAACGCCGAGTTGGAACGTGAGACCGAGCTGGAGATGAGTGTAGACGAGTTTGATGCGCCTGCGGACATAGAATCTGACTCGAAGGAAGAAGTTCCCATGGACTTGGAGTTAGATGTTTCTGCGGAGTAAGCCCTTTTGGCTGACGAGGACTATTCAGACGATAGCGGACTCGACCATTAGGTGTAGTTGTGATACCTAACTTTTTGAGACACCCTTTATGATAGGAGTGTCTTGACCAGACTAGATGTACTCTTTTGACCAAGTCCATAGTTCCCTTCGAGCCTAGTTATGTATTCCCTGCTATTGACTAAGATGCTAAACTGCTATTTTATCAAGTTATTTTTAAGTGTTTTATCATTCCGAGTCATCTTTATATTGTATTGTACGGAGTATGCATGTCGTTTCCGCGTGTGCATTTGAATTCATTTGTCCATCGCAAAGCCACTTGATTCTAGGATATTTGTTCGATCGCGAGATGTTAGCATGCTCGTAAAGACACGGGCGTGACATCCCCGTTTAAGTGGTATCAGAACAAGGTCAACTCAATCCAAGTTAATTGAGGACCGGAGTGATAAGGAGTGATGATTTGAGGATGAATGGGTAGCGAGACCTTAAGAACCGCCTAGAGTTAAGACACGAAATGCATGCCATGTGAATCAGCGCATGTGATTGACATATCGGATTGGCATCACCTTTGGTGATTATAAGGCTATAAAGCTTTGTACTGGACACTAAGTGTTGTTCGAAGTATACTTGATTGAGGAGCGGATAGCTGATTATGACTTTACTAAGTTGCAGATGTGTCTGGACTTGAGTTATGATTGTAATTTATTGAATACGGTACTCCTGATGGTTGCTTTATAATTGAGTGCTTGATTGTGATTGATGCCTGACTACGTGACATAGAATTGTTAGACTTAAATAGATGGCTTAAGTCTCTAATTTCTAAATGGAATTATAGTAATTCAGGTGACTTAAGTCTTGAGAAGATGAACAATCGGAATATGGGAACCAAGGGAGCTTCTAACTTGGAGCCATAGATAGTGGAAGACCCTAGAATTGATGGAGTACTAAGAGTTCTGAATGAAATTGGGAACCTAATAGGCAGATAGGCTCAAGAGAGAGTTGCTATTGTCGCCCAAGCTGCTGAGGTTGTTGTTGCTGCTGCTAATCTGGCAAATGGGGACAATGGCAACAACGGGAATAACGGTAAGGGCCACAGAAGCGGTGACTCTCAAGGAAACGACAATGCAAATCACCAGATGGGCCAACTGGTTGAACGGTTCATGAAACTAAAGCTGGCTTAGTTTGATGGCACCGGAGACCCGGAGATGACGCCTCAATGGATAGAGAAATTCAAGAAGTCTTTTGGAGTCTTAAGATGCACGGAAGAAGAGAAAGTGCTCCTAGCGATCTACCAACTAGAGGGTGCCGCTAACGACTGGTGAAATGCCACCAAAAGAGAAGTTTTCCCATAAGGCACTACTCTAACTTGGGCCGCCTTCACCGGAGCGTTTAACAATAAATACTTCTCGGAGACTGCTTAGGAGAGAAAACTGGTAGAGTTCCAATAGCTTCGCCAAAATCAGCTGACCGTGGATCAGTACGAAGCTAAGTTCGCAAGGTTGTCAAGGTACGTGTTGAGGCTGGTTGAGAATCCATTGAATAAGGCGCGAAGGTTTCGAGACGGACTGAGGCCGAACCTTCGTAGCCAGATGGTGGCCATGAATTTGAGAACTTATAAAGAAATATATGAGTAGAGCCAAATGATCGAAATGGACTTGCAGGAGAGAGCTATCGCGTCTGGGTCGCGATTTACTCTAGCTAGAGACAACTGTCAATTTGGCAAAAGACCGATGGTGAATAATTGCCGTTTCAACCCGCCGATCAGGAAGAACATTAGTAAGCTTGCCCACCAATCGAACTAGAACTGTCACCTATGTAGAAGGCGACATGGCAATGGACCTTGCCCAAGCAAAATAGGTGCATGTTTCAAATGTGGCTAGCTGGGCCATCAGATGAGGAACTGCCCGAGCCAAGCCCAGAGATCACAGTTTCAAGGACCCCGACCGCCGACAGGACCGCCGACTGTAACCCCACAAAATAATCTGAATAGACCGCCTGCTCAGGGACGAGTATATGCAGTGGCACGTAAGGAGGTAGAGAGCACGCCTAGCATGGTCACAGTTACGGTCACTTTATGTGATCATGCTGCCTATGCCTTGTTTGATTTGAGCATCGCATTCATTTGTATCTTCTCAGTTTGCCGATTTGGTTTGAATTGAATTGGAACCGTTGGATGTGATATTGCATGTTACTACCCCATTAAAGGATAAAGTGTTAGTCTAACTAGGCTGTTTAGACTGTAAGATAGTTATTGGGGGTTGCGAAGAATAGATAGATCTGGTCGTGCTGCCGATGTTTGATTTTGATGTTATTATTGGGATGGATTAGTTGGGTAAGCAGAGGGCTGTAGATGATTATGGTAGCAAGGTGATTCACTTCCACTCGATTGATCACCCTAGATTCGAGTTTGTGTGAAGTCGAGGGGGAACCTCGATCCCCTTGATTTCATCACTCGAAGTAACTAAACTATTGGATGAGGGATGTCAAGCTTATCTAGCCACCATAGTTGACCCAACAATCGAAGAACCAAAGCTAGAAGACATAGCTGTGATGCGTGACTTCCTTAACGTCTTTCCACATGAATTGTCAGGATTGCCCCCAAAACGGGAGATTGAATTCGTGATTGAGTTAGCTCCTAGAACCGAACCAATATCAAAGGCGCCCTATAGGATGTCCTTGTCGGAGCTAAAGGAGTTGAAGGTACAAATGCTAGAACTGCTGGACAAGGGATTCATTCGTTCGAGTGCGTCACCATGGGGAGCGCCAGTACTATTCGTCAGGAAAAAGGATGGATCCTTGCGTTTATGCATCGATTACAAGCAGTTGAACCAGGTGACCGTCAAGAGCAAATATCCGTTGCCAAGTTGATGACTTGTTCGATCAACTGCAAGGGGCATCGGTATTCTCCAAGATAGACCTAAGGACAGGTTATCATCAGCTGAGGATTATAAAGGAAGATATACCAAAGATAGATTTCCGAACGAGACATGGCCATTATGAGTTTACGGTCATGCCGTTTGGATTGACTAACGCCTTAGCGTATTCAAGGAATACATGGATCAATTTGTCATTGTTTTCATCAATGACATCTTGATTTACTCAAAGAACTCTGAAGAGCATGAACGACATCTAAGTGTGGTTCGAAGGACATTAAGGGAACACTCGCTTTACGCAAAATTCAGTAAATGCGAATTTTGGCTTAGTGAGGTTGTGTTCCTTGGACATGTAATTTCTGGAAATGGAATTTCAGTAGATCCTACGAAGATCAAGGCAGTAACGAATTGGCCTAGACCAACGTCGGTGATCGAAGTTCGAAGTTTCCTAGGATTGGCTGGATATTATAGAAGGTTCGTAGAGAAGTTTTCCTTGATAGCTACTCCTCTGGCGAGGTTGACTAAGAAGGACACGCGATTTGAATGGACGGATAAGTGCAAGAGAAGCTTTCAAGAGCTTAAGCATCGATTAACGACCGCACCGGTATTGACGATACCGTAAGGACCCAGAGGTTATGAAATGTACAGTGACGCGTCTTTAAAAGGATTAGGATGCGTCTTGATGCAGCATGGGAGAGTTGTCGCTTATGCTTCTCGACAATTAAGACCCCATGAGATGAACTACCCAACGCATGATTTGAAATTAGCAGCTATCATCTTTGCATTGAAAATTTAGAGGCACTACTTGTGCGGAGAAAGATTTCAAATCTATGCTAACCACCAAAGTTTGAAGTACTTATTTTCTCAAAAGGAATTGAATATGAGACAACGTCAATGGATAGAGCTACTCAAGGATTATGATTGTGATATTCTGTATCATCATGGGAAGGCAAATAAAGTGGCAAATGCGCTTAGTAGGAAGTCGAGCATCACGCACATGATGATTAAAGAATGAACTCTATTGGAAGGAGTAAGGGATTCAGAGTTCAAGTTCGAAATCTGTCAAGTGTCTAGCTTATTGGCTACCTTAAGAATTGAGCTTGAAATTCAAGAAAGAGTTAAGGCCTCGCGGTCTACAGATCCCGACATCCAAAATATTCTGGAGATGGACCCAACCAAGAGGAAACTTGACTTTCAAGTGTTTGAGAATGGAATTCTGAAGTTTAGTGGGCGTCTATGTGTACCCAATGATGAGGAACTAAGGGAAAAGATCCTATCAAAAGCTCACAGGAGTAGCTACAATATTCATCCAGGAAGCACGAAAATGTTTCAGAATTTGCGTAAGCATTACTAGTGGAACGGAATGAAGGTATACGTAGCCAAGCATGTGGCTAAATGTGTGACGTGCCAGCAATTCAAAGCGCAACATTGTAAGCTTGGTGGAATATTGTAGGCTTTGGAAATTCCCAAGTGGAAGTGGAAGCACATCACTATGGATTTCGTGATGGGTTTACCTAGGAGTCAAAGCGGCCATGATTCAATCTGGGTGATCGTCGATAGATTGACTAAATCCGCACACTTCTTGGCTATGAGAAATGACTTTGCCATGGATAGGTACGCAGAGTTATACATGTGTCACATAGTCTGACTACACGGAGTTCTAATGACGATTATGTCAAATAGAGACCCTAAGTTCATTGCTTCGTTTTGGAAAAGCCTACAAGAGGCCATGGGAACAAAACTACAATATAGCACTGCTTATCATCCTCGAACGGATGGACATTCTGAGAGGAAGATTCAAACACTTGAAGACATGCTGAGAGCCTGTGTAATAGACTTCAAGGGAGGCTGGGAGGATCAGCTACACCTAGTGGAGTTTGCCTATAATAACAGCTACCGGCAGAGTATCAGAATGACACCTTTTGAGGCGTTATATGGAAGAGCCGCAGGACTCCAGTTTGCTAGGTTGAAGTCGGCGAAAGGAGTATAACAGGCCCGGAGTTGGTAGAACAATCGGTCGAGCCAGTAAAAGTTAGTAAAGAAAGGTTGAAAACCACACAGAGTTGCCAGAAGAGTTATGCTGACAAACGACGCAGACCTTTGGAGTTTCAAGTGGGAGATCATGTCTTGCTCAAGGTGTCGCCCATGCGAGGACTATCCCGTTTTGGCGAGAAGGGAAAGCTGAGTCTAAGGTACGTAGGCCTATTCGAAATTTTGGAACGAATCGAAACTTTGACCTACAGAATCGCCTTGCCGCCGAGTTATCACTTGTCCACAATGTATTCCATGTATCTATGCTCAGAAAGTATGAGCCAGACTCGACCCATGTATTGGACCATGAAGTCATAGAGGTGGATGATCGAGTGTCGTATGTGGAAAGACAGGAAGGAACAAGTCCTGAGGAGCAAGACGATTCCACTAGTGAAAGTGATTTGGAAACATCATGGGACTGAAGGAACCACCTAGGAAAGCGAGGAAGCGATGAGGTGTCAACACCCCTACTTGTTTGAGTAGTTGGATATAATTTAAATTTCGAGGACGAAATTTTTATAAGAGGGGTAGAGTTGTGACATTCTGAATTTCGACCCTATCTCGAAATTTACTATCGAATGAATGCCTATCGATGTATTTCAGTAAATCTTGCTCAAAATTAATCACTCTTGAGTCGACTAACCAAAGGGGAATGACTAACTAGGATTCAAGTACGTAGACTAAAGAAACTCGACCATGGACCAGTACTTGGACCATAAGGATTGCCGAGGGAGTATTTTGTGCCAATAGAGGCAGATCTAAGAACGGTTTTAGAATGATTTACTAGCATTATGCAATTGGTCCACGGGTGAATCTGTATGACCATAGCATGATTTGCAAATTAACCTAAACCGATTTCTAACGATCGTAACCTTTGAAATTAGCGATAAACCTTTGCAATTACATGACAACCAAAGTCATCGTGACTCGAGTAACTCCTAAATGTGACATTAGTGCGGGTCGATACGCGTAATTCTTAAGAGCCGCCCGTTAGTCTGAGATGCACCGGAATGACAAACGACTGGATTTGGCCACGAATCGGACTTTGAGATTGAAGGTCGGACATTCAAGGATTCCAATATCAATAATTTGGACATCGCCTCATCGAAAACCATTAAGGTTATTATTCACCCCATATTGATTAGAAAAGTGGAATTTTGGACCGTCGATTAGAAATTACCCATTTACCCTTAGAATAATACTTTCTCTTAGAAATAGGTGAGGGCAAGATAGTCTTTTGCTTGTCCCTCTTCATGGCCAAATTTATGAGGGCTTGATGGTCAATTGGCTTCTTAAAATTATGAGAAAGAAGACAAAAGAGGGTAGGGATCCATTTGAAGGGTTATGAACAAAAGACAAATCCCTTAAAATCCTAAACCAAAAAGCCTATTCTAGAATATTTAGGTAGGGGTCCCCTTGACTAGATTTGTGAGAGAACACCAAGCTTCATCTTCCTCTTTCCCTTCAAATTTCAGTCACCAACATCATACCATTCTCTCTTCCATTTTTGCCTTGGTTTTTCTCTCAACTCTTTCTCTCTCTCTTGGCTTTCTCTCATGCCTAACCCCTGCCGGCCACTCCTCCTGTCACGCCCCGAATCCGGCGAGCATACGAGCATCCCACCAAGCCGTTCCTTCATGAAAGCTCCAGGATCCAATGGCCAAGGTCCTATACGCTGAAAGAAACATGCATGCAGAAGCGATGCCAACTCCAATTTGCAAATAAAGCAACACCCGATGACTTAGGACACAAGAGCACACACCTTTAATAAAGGTCGAATATACTTTTCTTTATTAAAAAAATCTAAATCCTCAAGATATCTACTATTCAATTCTAAGGTCACAAAAGAGAAGTCTTCATTTTTTCTCTAGTGACCTCGTCTCTGTGCCAATCCGTGGCAAACCTGGTTTCCTTCATTAGGGACCTGAAAAATGTTGCCCACAACAGGGTGAGATTCACATCTCAATAAGGTGGGTCCTAACCCTAGGTTAGGCCGACCGTTCACTTAGGCAGTCACATACTCCAATAATTCAAACTCATAGACATTTCAGCAAGGTCAAATATAGATAACCACACACAGGTGACGAGCATGCAAATATGGTATCATAATACACTCAGAGGTTCATGCATGACTCATCCTGCCATCTTACCGCGGCCATCCCTTCCTTCCTACCTCATTCTCATACCCATGATTATATCGCATCAGGCTATTCTCATGCCAGCGATTAGATCGCACCAGGCTCGGTCAGCGTAAACACATCAGACCGTCATTGAGAACCCGCGTAAACGCATCAGGTTTCAAAGATTCTCCAGGCTAGCGCCGACACCTCATATCTCCGTCCCGCGATTAGATCACATCAGGACCGTGGTCATCTTAATCTCGCGATTAGATCACATCAGGGTGCCACACAGCATCAACTCCACCTCGCGATTACATCGCATCAGGGTATCCATCTCCCGCCCCGCGTCTCATACGCTTCAGGGCCTTGTCATGTCATGTTCATGCCATGCTTCTCAATTCAATTCACAGATAAAACAATAGGTGCAACTCATGCACAATTTGAATACTCATGGCATGCAGGGCAATCGAGTAACATTCAGACATGGTGGATAATTCAAGCACAAGCATTAGCACGCCTTCAAATCCTCCAAATCATTCTGGGACACATTCAACAACCAACCACCTTGGAATTGCTCAAGGACTAATTGAATTATTTCTCGACTCACCCAATTGAGTCCAATCTTCCTAGCATAAGGTTAGAAATTCCTTTACCTTGCGTTTGATATCACAATAATTCTCCTCTTGAGCCCTCACCAATTCGGTTCCAAGGGTCCAACGTCGGACTCACCACGCAACCTAGAATTTCCAATTAATTCGTCAATTTTCTTTGCCCGATTTCTCAATCCATGAACCACAATCATCCATAACATAACCCTCGTCATCTTAACATGTTTTAATCACCAATTTGAGACTCGAATCATCCATCATCAAGCCTCCCACAGATTCGGTTTGCATAGAACCGAACCGGGCTATGTTCGGTTCTGTGTAATCTAAATGTATCCATGCCTAAATCTCCACCAAATCCATCATTTAAACATTGTCCTACCTCTTAACATGTCTGTCTAAGGTTTTATGAGGCTCACTGTGAGTTTGAGGTCGAATGGTTGCCGGAATTCCATGGAATGTCGCCGGTTCCTCCAAAGTCAGTACCGGCAGTTTTTTGTGCAAGGTTTACAAGATCGATTCGAGGTCAAAACTTTTTCAAATCATTCCCAATTTTTTACCAAAGATTCATATAGATGTCCTATAGACCTCCATAAAATTTGATGTCAAAACTCCAACATTTCGGCCTCCAAAAGGGTTAGAAACCGAACCTATCTCAGATTGGGTCAAATTCTGTCGACTTCTGGAAAAATGCTTGGCCGGAGCTCCTTAGTGGTCCAAATGCCGTGCTTCCACTTCGAGGAGGTTAGCAAGACATAGAGCTTGGTTGGTATGGTCAATCAGTGATCAGGCAGTGGCCTAAGAATGGCATCGTAGGCGGTGAAAAGGGGCGGCTGGGCTGGTCGTCGGCGTGCAGAATGAAGAGAAAGAAGAAGAGAGGTTTCGGTGAGTTGAGGGGAGTGTGTGGCCAGCCAAATAAGGCGAGAGAGAGAGGAAAAAGCTTATATTTGAGGCTCAAGTCAAATGCTTGAATGGTAGGTGGCCAATAGTGGACATGACCACTCTTTAAGCCATCTCTTGACACTTGTCCACTTGTCATTCCAATTCAATCCAATGGCCACCATTCATCCTCTTTTTCGACATCTCTTAGGGGTGTACAAAGTCCAAAATGCCCTTCTTCAAATACATGGGCAAGGCTTTAAGGTTGAGGGGCAAAAGGATAATTTTACCCTCGACGTTCAGAACGTCATTTTTCTCACTCTGAAATTCTTCGATAGGGCGATGGCCAATCCGAATATAACGTTGGAATTCTTGATTCTCCATTTTCAATTTTCAAGACTCGTTTCTGATTAATGAGTCTTAAAATGACTGGGAAATCAGAATGTCACAACTCTCCCCCCTTACAGAAATTTCGTCCTCGATATTTACGACCTTTTAACCATCCTGTTCTCTGGGGTATTGGCGTATCATCACATCCTTGTTCTTCTGAATAATTCCTTTTCATGACTTGATGATCGTACTTGTCCTTTTCGACCTAAAGCCATCTTTCTTTAGGACTTGTCTCCTTCAATCCTCAATCTGATTTGCTTCTCTCCTTTCTCCTCCGATACTCATAACATCTACTAGTAGTTTATCTTCGAGCGTTCACATTATCTCTTTCATTTGTCCATCACCATTAATAGTCGCCCTCTTCAGAATGCATTCTTCAATGTCCATGCCATTCGGCATATCACTCCTTTCAAGCTTCCTTTCACACCAACAGAGATTCAAGAGCTTTATCAACTTACCCTCCATTAGCCAAATTGAGTTATAGTCCCCTCGATTCCTTAAACAATTACATGATTACTTTTGTAATAATCCATTCTCGAGTCCATCCGAAAATCCCCTTGGATCAAAGTGGTCCTTCAACTTTCGTGGTCAAGTCCTCCCCTTTTATCGACACGTCTAGTGCTCGACTATATGATAGATAAATTTCAACTTTCAACCCTTATCGCCGTTAGTATAGATATGTATCTTGGCACATCTTTGCACTATCCCCATGAACACCATAATTCTCCCTTCGAATTTCGATGAGGTCATCTCCTTATGTTTCCCTCAATATTGGACTCGTACTTCCGTCCCTAGGGTCTCGAGGGTCCATCCATCTTTAATACCCTTCAAGTATCGGTGTTCAATCATGGCAATACCTCAATTCCCCTCTGGCCTTCAGGCTAGGTGTTTCCGGTGGTCGTCAATTAGTCATTGGACAAACTTCCAATTTAGAGGTTGAATCTCTTATTGTTCGAGGGGAGATCTATCTCTCCATTGCAATTACGCACCGCTCAATTCTCAATGACAAGCATCCGCTAAATAATTCACCCTTCCTCAGCGATAGGGGCATTGTCGTAATAACACTTGGGCAATCCCTTCGTTCCACGTAACTTTCCATCATCCTCTTTAGGCAGTCAATGCACTCAGCCTCTTGTAGTTCGCATAACTTCAAGATTTTTCTTCATACAAGCAACACTGTCATGCCCACGATGAGTTTCATACATCAGCGTTGCCTCTTGTTCGATTCCTCACTAGAACCTATAACCTTATTTTCTCGCGGTAGGTATAGACTCAAAATCTTATTCTACCTAGACATTGTTTCCCAAACTTTTCCGCGAGAATATTCGCAAGCCCACTCCAATCATGCACTAGGCGTTCCCACTTCTGTGTTCTTATTATCACAACGCATTCGCACAATCGGCTTTCGTTAGCCATGCCATGCCTCAAGTTTCTTCCCTGCATCACCTTATTATGGTTCTCTCAACCCCTTCTAATTCTAAACAGGAACACCCTTATCAGTATAGTCGGCATATTGACTTAAGTCCACGAAATTTCTTTTCATGTTTATTTGCTCATTTAGTGTTACATTTCGTCCTTCATCCTTTTTACCAATGGAACAGCTCTTGTAGGGAATCTTTCCATGATCCGTCTATTACCATTTGTCAATTCCAGGAACTTTTAACTTCTAGCAATCCCACATCGACTCTAGTTGATTTATCACTCATTCCACTCCTCCAAGGCTCTATAGAGATTTCATTTCTCAGAGATTTCACGATCGAGAAATCCTACCTTATCAGATCCGTAGCCCGTGCTCTTCACATTTAGCATATATCAAGCATCTCCTTAGAGTCCATAGGACACTCTCACAAGCTGTTCATGTTTCTCATGACTCCTTAAATGAGTCCAATCCTCGTCTCTCAAGACGGTAACAACCAACTCAATCATTCTTTGGGCACTTGATTCGACTATTATCAACTTCTTTCTACCAAGTGTCGAATCTTTCAACTATTCCTCGCACTTTTCACTTGAGAGCTCAAACCTTGGTTCTCTGTTGTCACGGGTCTCCTCTAGAACCGCACAATATTTTATTTATTCTTATCACTCTTTTCTCGGTACAGACGCTCAATCATGATATTAAAACAATTTAGAATTTTTCTTCCTTTTACAATAGGGTCTCTTACCTAAGGAAGAAACTACAAAACTCCGTGGCATTTTCTCACTTCGAATTCACCTTGTCCTTCCCATTCCATAGAATGGCAACCTTAGAGTTTGCGCCGACGGCAATACCTTTACTCTAGGATTCAAATGCCACCATGCTTTCACATTCTCTTTCTCATAACTCAGTCACCTCAAGTGACAATATCTGTTCGTCCTTGGTCTCCACCAGTTCGCTTATCAAATGCTCAATTCGATTACCTCAAGTCACTTTGCAAGTATTCTCCAAGAGCTCTTTTCGTTTACTAAATCATTCACTAGAATTACAACTAATCAGGACTATCAAGTCCGTTCACTTTTCTTTTCGTCAACGACCATTTCTTGGACTAATCGCCCTTTAAGAACAATGCCCTATTCTTTAGGGAACAACAACTCATGATTTCATTTCTCATGGTTCCAATTCAATCAACCGATCCCAGGAAATAATTAATTCTAGGCAAACCAATATGCCGATTTTTTTTTTCCTCGATCCCTCCCATAATAGAAAAGACGGACTACCCATTTTCCACCATGTGTCTTACGCCCGGGTAATCAGCCATTTCCCGTTGGCACGTTCCATATTCATAATGAACATCACTTTACTCGTAAACCATGAACAGGAGTTCTCTTATTCATAAGTCTTTCGATCATTCTCCTCTTTTGCCGAGTCCTGTCACCATTCCTCAAAATCAGGAATAATAACAAGCCATAAGGTTTTCAAGTTCCAATCCACTCAGGGATTTAATTATCTTATTCAAAGGTCCTTGACTACCTTTACCATATGCTTAAACGACTTTGAGAACTCTGTCTCACACTGGTCGATCATCCTATGATCCTTACAAAACTATCAAGATCCCTACAACCTTTGCTTTCAAGCAATCTCAAAAGGATACTTTCCGTTGAATAGCTCAACATGGGTAGTCTAAGCAGATCTCATGTCTTCGAGGAAGCCCTTCCTCTAGTGACCTTTCACCAATTATCAATAGCCTCTTAGGGCTAATAACTGCTAGGGTCACTTTCTTTCTTCAGTATACCAAAAACCTCCAAGGTTTCCTTATCAAGATCCGCAATCCAGAGGGAGACAATTTCGAATTTCATCCCTCCATCAAACTCAGTCAATCTCATTCTTATTCATAGCTTCACAAGCTTTTCAAAACTCTCATGGTCCTTCCTACACATTCAATTTAGAAAAGATTAACTCAGAGTCATCTTCTTTGTGACTTTCATCACTTTAGCTCATCAATACTAGCACCTGTCACCACAGTGACTTAGACAATCTTAGCAGCTCCTCCTCGAGCTTGCTTAATCAATAAATTTTCTCATTTCCATTTAAAGTTCTCACGACCCATTTAGCTCTTGGGTCTCGTACGATTAACAGATCGAGCCATATTCTCTTTTAGTACCCATACTTCAATCGCCCATCTTTACTCAATTCTCATGATCCATATCAGTTCTTGGATCTTTTCGTATCTCACATACACAAGCCAAGTGCTACTATAGCGACCATACTTTGGTCTTTCAATCTTATTAGATTCTCATATCACTTGAACCACTATAATTCCCTCTAGGAATCCAAGACTTATGTCATCTACTCAAGTCTTGCAGTCTTAGGCAGCTCATCTCATTATCTTTCACCATCAACCATGAGTGGTTTCCAAGCAATTCTCAACTAGTTGCTCATTATACAAGGATTCCAAATTGTCTTTAAGCAATAATCATTCATCAAGCTAGCCTCAATGAGGTAACTTCTCAACTAACAATCATTACTAGGTTAGCCTCAACTAGGCACTATCAAACAAGCACTCAAAACGGTAATTCACTGAGTTAATAGCTCATACTTTAAGCTTGGAGGCATCCGCCACTCTAGCAAAATCACAACAGACTATCTCATTCTCAACAGACATCAATTCATTGTGTATAAACCGCATACGTCATCTAATCTCTCAGTTATACCTTGGCCAAGCCAATCACATGAGGCTAATCACAAAACATGCCTAACAGGCCCATCACAAACACCACTTTTCTTTTTCAAAGGTATCCACTGCCAAGCACGAAGCTTCTAATTATGCCAATCACAAGCATCATTTCATATGTCATGCCACTTTTGAACATTTTCTTTAAGGATCAATCTTGTGTCATACATCTCTTAACCACAATTGGACTCAACCTGATACCTAGACTTTTCCTTTCAAGTTATGACTTAGATCATTCCTGCGTCTTGCCATCTTATAAGCCTGCCAGGAGTCGCTCCTTATCCGGACCTCTCTGTCCCGACGATCACTCCCCGCTCTCATCAGACCTGGTCGTTAATTATTGTCTCAAGTCATACATCTACGGAGAAAGTCCCGTTCCACATGTCCCATACCATGTTTCATTACAGTTTATAGGTATCCCATCAACTTGTCCCATACCAAGCGACAGTTTATTAAGTCCAACAGCGATAAGCTCATGCATGCACCCTCATCAACTTGCATTTCATAACCACAAACACGTGCACAGTATGGCTGTCCTCACCACTTGTCATGTCAAAATCGCCTTCAGATCAATTCCTATCATTTAAGAGTTCTAATTCCACCAATGACGTTACATCTCACAGATCAATTGCCTATATTCAACCATGCACCTCAAGTGGAGTGGCTAACTAAATCAAATCCCTAAGCATTCGATCACAACTGGCATTTAATTTAATATACCTTGTATACATCTCACCTCATTTCATCCAAGGCTGACAATAGCAATTGATAGCTAAACCATCAAGATATCACGCAATTCAAGCCCGAATCCACTAACATCAGTTGCCTCTTTATAACTCGTAGTCCTCAAGTTGGGTCATTGACAAGTCAAGATCATAATCATACACTTCAATTGACCATTCATTTATAATTTATTCTATAGCAACCTCAAATTCAGGCTTATGACTCCTCAATTTCTATTCACATCCTTGTGAGCCTTATTCATAATCCCTCAAGATCATCCCTTAAATCGACACTAGGACCATTAGAATACTACACAAATTTAAACCTATAGTCCTCAAGATTCAGCAATCCATACTTATCCCTTAAGGTCTCACTACCTAATTGTCCTTAAGTCATCGCTTCTTATCACTCCAAGTCTCAATCACATTGGATCGAGCTGACCTTGGTATAATACCAAACAAACGGGGATGTCACGCCCCGAGTTCGGCAAGCATGCGACCATCCCACCAAGCCATTCCTTCATGAAAGCTCCAGGATCCAACGGCCAAGGTCTTATACGATGAAAGAAACATGCATGCGGAAGCGATGCAAACTCCAATTTACAAATAAAGCAACACCCGATGATTTAGGACACAAGGGCACACCTTTAATAAAGGTCAAATATACTTTTCTCTATTAAAAAAATCTAAATCCTCAAGATATCTATTATTCAATTCTAAGGTCACAAAAGATAAGTCTTCATTTTTCCTCTAGTGACCTCGTCTCTGTGTCAATCCGTGGCAAACCCGATTTCCTTCATTAGGGACCTGAAAAATATTGCCTACGACGGGGTGAGATTCACATCTCAATAAGGTGGGTCCTAACCCTAGGTTAGGCCGATCGTCCACTCAAGCAGTCACATACTCCAATAATTCAAACTCATAGACATCTTAGCAAGGTCAAATATAGATAACCACACACTGGTGACAGGCATGCAAATATGGTATCATAACACACTCAGAGGTTCAAGCACGACTCATCCTGCTACCTCACCACAACCATCCTTTCTTTCCTCCTCATTCTCATGCACCCGATTAGATCGCATCTAGATCGCATCAGGCTATTCCCATGCCTGCGATTAGATCGCATCAGGCTCTTCTCATGCCCGCGATAAGATCGCATCAGGCTCGGTCCGCGTAAACGCATCAGACCGTCATTGACAACCCTTGTAAACGCATCAGGTTTCAATGATTCTCCAGACTAGTGCCGACACCTTATATCTCCGTCCCGCAATTAGATCGCATCAGGATCGTGGCCATTTCAACCCCGCGATTAGATCGTATCAGGGCGCCATACAACATCAACTCCACCCTGCGATTACATCGCATCAGGGTATCAGTCTCCCGCTCCGCGTCTCATATGCCTCAAGGCCTTGCCATGTCATGTTAATGCCATGCTTCTTAATTCAATTCACAGATAAAATAACAGGTGCAACTCATGCACAATTTGAATACTCATGGCATGCAGGGCAATCAAGTGATGTCACGCCCCGAACCCGGCGAGCGCGCGAACATCCCACCAAGCCGTTTCTTTATAAAGTCTTTTAGGATCTTTCGGCCCACAATACTCATAATCTAATTACAAGCGGAAGCTTCAGTCATCTCCACTCCATTCAATAAAACAAATGACTAGGGATAAATAGTAGTGGTTCCATTTTACAATTACAAAATAGAATACAATCCCTTAGTTCATAGAATATCTTGTACTCATTCACTTATTACTCCCACGAATGCCAATCGTTGAACTTATTGATGCTCCATTTCCTAAAACCTGAAGAAAATGTTAATCCCCAACGGAGTGAGATACGCATCTCAGTAAGGTGAATCCTAACTCTAGGTTATGCCGACAGTCCACTCAAGCAATCATAATACTAGCATTTCATTCAAATAAGCATGCGAGGCATTCAATTATCAAACGACACACATATTTCAGGCATGCAGTTATGGCATCATAACACATCCAGATGATCATGTACAAATCGTCATGCTACATCACCACATCCACCCTTACAGCTTGCCTCATTCTCATGCCCGCGTTTAGAACTCTTTAGGCTCGATCCGCGTAAAAGCATCAGACCGTCATTGACAACCCGCGTAAACTCATCAGGTTTCAATGTTACTTTAGGCCAGTGTTGACACATCACAACTCCGTCCCGTGTTTCAACGCATCAGGACTATGGCCTTCTCAACCCCGCGTCTTATACGTATTAGGGTGCCATACCACTCCAAACCCCACGCCTCAGCGCCTCAGGGTATTCCTCACACCACCCCGCGTCTAATACGCATTAGGGTCTTACCATGTCACACTCATGCCATGATTCCCATTCAATCCACACACATAATGATATGTGCAACTCAAGCACAATTCATATACTCATGGCGTGCAAGACAGTCAAATCGGCATTCAGACATGGTAGACATTTCAAGCATAAGCATTTATACACATTCAAGCCTTCTATACCATTCTAGGACGCACAAAGAATAATCTCATTGAAGTCACTCAAAATCAATCATAATCTCACTCAACTCACCCAATTGAGTCCAATCTTCCTATCATAGGTTTAGGATTCCATTGCCTCAAGCTTAATGTCACAAATTCTATCCTCAAGCACCACCTCAAATTCGGTCCAAGTGGTCCAAGACCAAGTCCACCGTGCAACCTATGAAATTCCAACCAATCGTCAATTTCTCTTGCCCAATTCACCTATCTATTAACCACCAACCTTATTGACATGACCCTCAACATTCTAGCATGTCTCAATAATGAATTTGAGACTCAAATCCAACCCATAACAGCCTCCATAGAACCGATTTGCATAGAACCGAACCGGGCTATTTTTGGTTCTGTGTATACCGAGATTATCCAGCCCTTAAACTACCTCAAATTCACCATTTATTCATTAATCTACTTGCTAACATTTAAATCTAAGGGTTTGGGAAGCTCACCAAAGATTTGGGGTCGAGTCATCCCCGGAAACACCTTGAATATCACCAGTTTCCCTTAGTCCTCCAACTGGCAGTTTCTATCCATCAAATGCGACACCATTTCATCATCAAACCTCCATCAAATTAGGCCTAAATTTTTACTACAACTCAGTATATGAGTCTCCTAGATATCCACAAAATTTGGCCGAAGATTCAAACGTTAAGCGGTCCTACGGAGTCCTAACAGTAGCTTACCTCCAGCTACGACGATATTCATCAACTTCCGGGAGAATGGCTGGCTGAAGCTCTTCATGGGTCAAATGACTCGTTTCCACTTCGAGGATGTCGGCAAGAGGTCGGGCAAGGTATAGATGGTCGGTTCACCGGCTAGAGATCATCGGAGATGGTCGTCGGCTGCAGCGAACTGGCAAAGCAGAATCGGTCGGTGAGCAGCAGAAGAGAGGAAGAAGAAGATGAAGAACTCTCAGTGGAAATGAGGGTGAATGGCCGGCCAAGAGGGAGAGAGAGAGAGGCTATGTTCAACTTCAAAAGTCAATGAGTTGAATGGTAGCTGGGGAAAAGTAGATATGACCACTCATTGCCTAATCTATTGACACATGTCCCAAGTGTCATTCAAGCAAATCCAATGGCCAAGATTCATCCAACTTTTCGGCAGCCTTGGGGTGTATAAAAGACCAAAATGCCATCGTCCAATTATATAAATAAGGCTAGGTCTTGATGGGCAAAAATGGTAATTTTACCCCCGACGTCCGGAATATCGTTTTTCTCATTTCAATATTCTTTGGTAAGGCGACGGCCAATTCAAAAATGACATTGGAATTCTTGATTCTCCCTTTTTAATTTTCAAGACTCATTTCTAATCATTTTCTCTATCAGACGTTGTTCCAGCCTATCTCGAACCGACGGGTGGCTTTTGCAGACCTTATGTGTATCGACTGTGTGATTCATATCACAATTAGGGCTCGTCAATTCATGGCGACTTTGGTTGTCATGTAATTGTGAGGATCTATACTAGTTCCGATGGTCTCGATCGTCACTGTTCGATTTAGAAAAATTTTGCAAATTATATATTGGTTAAGCGGCATCACCCGCGCTCCAATCGTATAACGTTAGCAATGCATTCCTTAATCGTTCTTAGATCGGCCTTTTATGGCTCTAAATGTCCCCTCGACAATCCTTATGGGCAAAGCGCCATTTCCAATTCGAGTTATCTAGATCCACGTACCTTGTCTTGCGTCAACATTTCCCTTTTAGTCAGTCAACTCCAGATTGATCTGATCTGGGTGAGATACGACTGAAATACATCGCTAGATATAATTCTCATTAATGAGTTCGGAAATGACAAGAGAATGAGAATGTCACACTTTTCTTTTGTTTCGAAGTATGAACCTGGCAAAACTAATGTGGTAGCAGATACTTTATCGTGGAGATATTCTATGCTTGCTATTTTGGATTCGAGAATCCTTGATTTTCAAATGATGAAAGAATTTTATGATGGCGATCCTCATTTCTCATCCATCATGATCGTTTGTAAACATGGAGTTAAGGGCACTTGTTTTGTCCAAGATGGTTTTCTTTTAAAGGAAATCAGTTATGTATTCCAATGAGCTTGTGGCGGGGAGTGATCGTCGGAACAGAGAGGTCCGGACAAAGAGCGACTCCTGGCAGGCTTCAAAATGGCAAGGAGGCAGGAATGATCCAAGCCATAAATTGAAATGGAAAGTTTAGGTATCATGTTGAGTTCGATATGGTTAAGAGATGTATGGCACGTGAGTGATTCTCAAAGTGAATGTTTGAAAGTGGCATAGCATTTGTAATAACACCTATGATTGGGATGGTTAAAAACTTCGTACTTGACAATGGATACCGTTGGAAAAGAAAATTGATGTTTGTGATTGGCCTGTTAGGCGTGTTTTATAATTGGCATCATGTGATTATTTTGGTCAAGGTCTAACTGAGAATTAGACGGCGTGGGGAGTTTATACTTCATTGAACTGATGCCTCTTGAAATTGAGATAGCATGTTATGTTTAGGCTAGAGTGGCAGATGCCTCTAGACTTAAAGCATGAACGATTGACTCACTGAAGTGATGCCTTGAGTAGTTGTTTGACGTTGGCCTAGTTGAGTTACGGCCTAATTGAAGCTTGCCTAATAATTGGCTGTTAACTAGAAATTACCTCGTTGAAGCTAGTATGATAAGTAGTCACTAATTAAAGGTGATTTTGAATCCTTGAATAATGGGCAATTAGTTGAGAGTTGCCTAAACACCACTGGATGGTGAAAGATAAAGAGATGCAGAGCTTGAGACTGCTAGACTTGAGTAGATGACTTAAATCTTTATTCTTGAAGGGAATCATAGTAGTTCAAGTGACATGAGAACCTAATAAGGTTGAACGACCAAGGTACGATCGCTAGAGGAGCGCTTGGCTCGAATATGCAAGATATGGAAAGATCCAAGAACTGAGATGGATCATGAGAATTAAGTAAAGATAAACGACTAGAGTATGAGTATTGGAAGAGAATATGGCTCGATTTGTCAATCGTGTGAAACCCAAGTGCAATAAGGGGTCGTGAGAATTTTAAATGGAAATGAGAAAATTTGATGGGTAGGCAAGCTTGAGAAGGAAGTGTCATTGCTACCTAAGTCACTGTGACGACTAATGCTGATGTAGTAAGTGATGGAAGTTACAAGAAAGGTGACTCTAAGACTACTCATTTTCAAAGTGTAAACATGGGAAAGAAAAACCATGATAGTTTTGAATAGCTTGTGAGATGGACCACGAGGTTGAGGTCAACTAAAGTTCGATGGAAAAAATGAACTGGAAGCTGCCTTCTTATAAATTGAGGGTTTTTATGATAAAACCTTAGAGGTTTTGGGTACACTGAAGAAAGAAAGTGACCCTGACAGTTATTAGCTTTAAGAGGCTGTTGATGATTGATGAAAAGTCACCAAAGGAAGAATTTCCTTGAAGGCATAATACCTAATTAGATTGCCTTCGTCGAGTTGCTTGATGGAAAGCACCACTCTGAAGCTACTCGAGAGCAAAAGTTGCTCGAATTATGATAATTTTGTGAGAATCTGATGATGATTGACCCTTGTGAAATAGTGTTCTCGAGGTCGTCTGAGTGTACCGAGGGTGTTCAAGGACTCTTTGATTGAGATGTGAAGTCCCTGAATGGATTGGAATTTGGAAGCCTTATGACTAGTTGTTATTCCTGAATCTGAGGAACTGTAATAGATTCTAACGAAAGGAGTGGACGATTGGATTGAACATAAGTAAGAGGGCTCCTGTTCATGGATTATGAGTAAAGAGACTTCCACTATTGGGACATAGAATGTGCATGTAAGAATGGTCGTTACCTTGGCATAAGACTTATGGAAGTTAACCTCTTGCTATTATGAGGAATATAAATGGGACTAACATGTCAGTCCGTTGGGCCCTGTTGATTTTATGAGATCGATTGAGGTTGAATCGGAACCACTAGAAGTGGCATTACAATATATCAACCCGAGGTTAGGGTGTTGTTTTTAAAGAATGATTAGACCATGAGATGGTCATTGGTGAAAAGAAAGGTAAATGGACTTGATGGTTCTAGCTATTTGCGGTTTTAATAAATGGATGAATAAGCAAAAAAGGTGCTTAGATTGTAATCGCAAGGCGACTTGAGGTAGTCAAATGGAATATCTGAAATATGAATTAGTGGAGACCAAGGAAGAACGAATCTTATCACTTGAGGTGACTGAGTCACTAAAAGAAGAATGTCAAGTATGGTGGCATCTAAATCCTGGAGCGAAGGTACCGTCGTTGGCACAGACTCCAAGATTAACGTCCTATGGAATTGGAAGGACAAAGTGGATTCGAAGTAAAAGAATGCCACTGAAGTTTATAGTTTCCTTCGTAGGGTAAGAGACCTAGTATGAAAGGAATAGAAAATGCTAATTGTCTTGGTGTTAAGGTGGAACGTCTAGACTAAGGAGGATGACGCATAGTCTGAATGATTTTTGGAAGTTAAGTTTGAAAAGTTGTCCTATGGACAACATCGAATTCCAGGATAAGGTCGACGTTCAATTGAATGAACGAAATTAAGATAAGGTCGCATTAACTGGTTGTAGAATCAAGATGCTAAAGTACTAATGCTTCCTAAGGAAAGAGTGACAAAAATGAACAAAATACTACTTGATCAAAGTGATGACTCATGAGAGCAGAGAGCCAAGGCACGAACTCTCGAGTGCATGGTACGAAAGACAGTTTGAACGATTCCACACTTAGTAGCAAGAAGCTGATAATAGTCGGATTGAGTATCCAAAGAATACTTGGATTAATTGTTACAGTCTTAGCGACGATGATCGGACTTGCTTAAGGAGTCAAGAGAAACATGAATAATTTTGAGAGTATCTTATAGACTCTAAGAGGACGCTTGCTATGTGTTAAATGGGAAGAGCACGAGTTGTGGGCCTGATATGGTAAGATTCTTTAGTTGTGAAAGTTCTAGGGAAAGAAATCCCTATGGAGCTTTTGAGAGTTAAAATAAGTGGCGAATCGACTAGGGTCAATGTGACTTGCTGAAACTTAAAGTTTCTTGGGAATGATGAATTGTTATAGACGGACTGTGGGAAGATTCCCAACAAGAACTGTTCCATTGATGAAATTGACTAAGGACAAGATGTAACGCAAATGAATGAATGAGCGTGAAAAGAGTTTTCGAGGACTTGAGTCAAGATGATGACTACGCTAATAATGGTGTTCCTATTTGAGTAAAAGGGATCGATAGAATCATAATGATGTGACGCGGGAAGGAAATTTGAGCATGGTAGACTAAAGTGGGCTATGCAAATGTGCCGTGACAATAAGACCTTCTGAGTTGGAAAGCTTAATGTATGATTGGAGTTGGATTGTGAATGTCCTTGTGACAAAGTTTGGGAAACACTTTTTGGGTGAAAGAAGATTTTGAGTTTATATCTACTACAAGAAAATAAGGTAGTAGTTTTCCAAGAGGAATTGAACGAGAGGCAACGTTGATGTATGAAATTGCTTATGGATATTAGAGCATTGCTTATATAAAGAAAAACCTTGAAGTTATGTGAACTATAATAGGTTGAGAGCATTGATTGCCTAAAGAGAATTGAAGGAAAGTCACGTGGAACGAAAAGATTACCCAAGTGTTATTACTGCGATACCCATATCTCAAAAAAAAAGGGGGGGGATTAATTAGCAGATGCATATAATTGAGACTGAGCGTTATGTAAGTGGTGATTGAGGGACAGTTCTTCCCTTGAGAAATAGGAGATTCGACTTCTAAATTGGAAGTTTTTCAATTGACTAGTTTGATGGCTACTTGAAGCATCGAGCCTAAAGGTTAGAAAGGAAATTGAGATGTTACGATGAGTAGACCTATTATCTAAGGAATTATGGAGATAAATAGAGCAAGGAGAAAATCTAGACTTTTGAATGCTTAGGAAAGAAGCTTTGAAGTTGAGAACAAAACCCTTGAGGTCGCATGGATAAGGGTATGAGTCCAATATTGAAGTAGAACTTAAAGGAATAACCTCATCGGACATTCGAAGGGAGAATCATGGTGTCCCTTAGGATGCCACCAAGGTGTGCCACGGCTTGCATCGATACAATTAATGATTTGAATTGAAATTGGATTAGTCGAACATAAGGTCAAGTATTAGAAATACCGATAAGAAAGAGACGTGACCTTGAAAGGATTGATACACCAAATAGTATGGACATTAAAGAGTGCACTCTAACGAGGCTTAGTAATAATGGTGTTAGGCAAATAGAAGAAACGATGTGAATGCCCGAGGGTAAACTGCTGACAGATGTTATGAATGTCATAATAGAATAAAGAAAGGCGAGAACCGATTGAGGACAAAAGGGAAACGAGTTCTGAAGGATAAGAACCATTATTGAAAAGGACGTTATGGAAACGTCGAGTAACAAAAGGAGCTACTCCGGGAAAGTGAGGTAGCAATGAGGCGCCGATACCCCAAAAGACTAGATGGTTGGGAGGTCGCAAATTTCAAGGACGAAATTCCTTTAAGGGGAGAAGAATTGTGACATTCCGAATTTCGATCCTCATCAGGGCTTAAGACATGGAATGGGATCTTGAAATCAGATATAGGATAATGAAGGATTCCAACAATTGAAATAAATTGGACGTCGCATCATCGAAAGTAATTTAAATTGGAAAAGTAAAGTTTCGGACGGAAAGTATAAAATTATCATTTTGCCCCTCGACCCTTGCCCTTGCCTTAAGAGTTAATGAAGGATATTTTGGTTATTTGGACCTTTCCCCATGGCTGTCGAAAATTGAAGAGAGAATTGGTCAAAGGAAGTCAAAGAATGGCAAGATATTATTTGAGCAATGACAAGTGTTATTCATTGGGTGATTAGCTTTTAATTTTACTTTTAAACTACCATTCAAAGGGGAGTTAACCAAGATTTGATGAAGCTAAGTATCTCTCTTCTCTCTCTCCATTTTCTTCCTCTTCTTCTTCCTCTTCTCTCTCTCTCGGCCAACCAGCCTGCCACCCTGCCCGACAGACCCACTATTTCGGCCATAACTCTATCGTCGGACATCGGATTGAGGTAAAACCACCGCCATTTGAAATTTTATTGTCTTTAATTCTAGAAACACATTATAAGTTCAATTTGGCCCAACTTTTTTTCTCGTAAGTCCGTTTGAACAGGCAAAGGTCAGGACGGGTTATATTCCGACCTGGTTGAGAGAATCTCTTCCTTTGCCCACTTCAAGAGCTCTATTGGCTTCAAAGTTTCGGTGAGACCTTCTAGACTCTTAGTATAAAGGCTAAGAAAGTTGACCCTGAGTGTTTATTGAGGTTAGAATTGGTTTTCATGGAGAAATTGTTGGGTTTGCAAGATTAGTTTCTGCGTTGCTGCTGACAGTGAAGAACATGTAGATTGATGTATTGACAAGTTGATTTTGTGAGGAATTTGGATTAAGAGGTGATTGAAAAGGCTATTTGAGGTGAAAAACATGAGATGTCGTGGAATCTGTCCTTAACGCGCACTGATTTTGAAATGAGTTATTCTAAGTCGTACGGTACTCAAATTGTGCTCCGTTTTCGTCTACGTGTCCTTAAGATATTGACGTATAATGTGACATTCTGATTTCCAGTTGATTTTAGACTCATTAATGAGAAGTAAATCTGGAGACGTATTTCAGTCGTATCTCGCTTGAATCTGATCAATTCGAGTAGGCTGACCAAAAGGGAAAGGCTTACGCGAGACGAGGTACGTGGACCTAGGGAACTCGAATAAGAAATGGCGTTTTGATCATAAGGATTGTCAAGGGGATATTTAGAACCACAAAAAGATCGATTTAAGAACGATTAAGGAATGCCTTGCGAGTGTCATACGACTAGAGCGCGGATGATGCCGCTTAACCAATGTATGATTTGCAAAATTATCCTAAATCGGGAAGTGACGATCGAAACCAAAAGGACTAGTGATAGACCCTCATAATTACATGACAACCAAAGTCGCCACGAATTGACGAGCCCTAAATGTGATAAGAATCACGGGTCAATACGCGTAACGTCTGCAAAAGCCGCCTATCAGTTTGGGATAGGCTGGAACCACGTCTGATAAAGAAAACTATCAGAAACGAGTCTTGAAAATTTAAAATGGAGAATCAAGAATTCCAACGTTGTATTCGAATTGGCCGTCGCCCTATAGAAGATTATTGGAACGAGAAAAACGGCGTTCCAGATGTCGCGGGTGAAATTACCAATTTTGCCCCACAAGCTTAACCTTGCCCATGCAATGAAGGAAAGGCATTTTGGTCTTTATCCCTCCCCCAAGGCTGCTGAAAAAGTGGAGAAATGGTGGACATTGGATCAAGCATGAATGACATGTGGGACAAGTGTCACTAGATTAAGCATTGAGTAGTCATGTCCACCTTTATCCACCTATCATTCTTCCCTTTGACTTGAGCCTTGTGGATAGCCTTTTTTTCTCTCTCTCCTCACACCTTGACCAGCCATAACACTCCCCACAACTCACGATCACTTCATCTTCTTCCTTCTTCTCTGCCGCCGACGACAGTTTCTGGACCTCCTGTTCAAAGTCATCGACGCCGCCTTTCGGCCACCGCCTGGACTCTGGACGACCACCTGAGCCTAGCCCCACCTCCTGCCGACCTCCTCAAACTGAAAACAAGCCTTTTGGACCACCGAGGAGCTTGGGCCAAGCGTTTTCTCGAGAGTCGACGAAAATTGATCCAATCTAAGGTAGGTGATGTTTCTAACCCCCTAGGAGGCCGAAATGTTGGAATCTTGAGGTCAAATTTTGTGGAGGTCTAGGAGACATGTATATCAATATGTGGTAAAAATTTGAGAATGATTTGATGAAGTTTTGACCTCGAATGGGTTTGTGAACCTTGGACACAAAACTGCCGGTTACTGACCTTGAAGATCCAGCAACTTCTGACGGGATTTCGGCAACGACTCGACTTCAAACCCACGGTGAGACCTTTAGAACCTTAGATAGACATATTAAGAGGTAGGTTAGTGAGTAAATGATGAATTTGACAGAGATTTAGGACCGATTGTACTCGGTTTACACAGAACAAAAAGGATCGGTTCGGTTTTGTGCAAGACCGAATCTGTTGGGGTTGAGGGCTGATGATTTTAAGTCTCAAATTGGTGATTTAGACATGCTAGGATGATGGGGACTATGTTATGGAGGTTTGTGGCTCATGGATTGAGGAATTGATCAAAGGAAATTGACCAATTGGTTGAAATTCCTAGGTTGCGCGGTGAGTTCAGCCTTGGACCCTTGAAGTCGAAAATTATGGGGGCTCAAGAAGAGAAAATTGTGATATCAAATTCAAGGTAAATGAATCATAAACTTAGGATAGGAAGATTGACTCAATTAGGTGAGTCGAACGATAGTTTGATTGATTTGTGAGGGATTTCAAGATGATTGATACTCGTGTATGCTAGAAGAGTTTAGATGATTCAATTGTTTGATTATGCTTGTGCCCTAAGTAAATTGCCACATTTGATTGTGCATTTGAATCGACTTGCATGCCATGAATGCATTGTTAATGCATGAGTTGCACTGACCTTGTGTGCATGAGTTGTGATGGTGGCATGGCGAAGGCAAGATGAGACCCTGACGCGTACAAGACGCGGGGTGATGTGGTTGATACCTTGAGGCACTGAGGCACAAGGTATAAGCCGTTTGGCACCCTGATGCGATCTAATCGCGAGGTTGAGATGTCTACAGTCTTGATGTGATCTAATCGCGGGACGAAGATATGAGGTGCCGATATTGGCCTAAAATTTGATGCATTTACGCGGGTTGTCAATGACGGTCTGATGCGTTTACGCAGACCGGACCTGATGCGATCTAATCACGGGAATGAGAATAAGGCGGGCATGAAGAGATGGTTGTGGTGAAAGGGCAAAACGAGATGTGCATGATCATCTGAGTGTGATATGATGTCATAGTTGCATGCCTGTCATCTATGTGTCGTCATCTTTATTTGTATGTGCCTACGTGATTATGAGTTTAGAATTTTAGGGTAGATGATTGCCTGAGTGAACGATCGGCCTGACCTAGGGTTAGGACTCTTTTACTGATATGTGTATCTCACCTCTTTGGGGACCTTTATTTTTACAGATCCTAGGCCTTGACTATGTGGCCTATTCGCTTTGGAGACCCTAAGGAGATGACCATGTATTTTGATGAGTTCCCTGACGGTCAGGGGACCATATATGTAAGGAAGTGTACTGTTGTCTGAGTGGACGAGGGTAGTACGATCTGGAAGCCTCATCGGTATGAGGCCTGGTTTAGGAAGGTCGGGGACGAGTCAACTGGGCCGTTAAAGACCCATGAGTTGCCCCAGGGAGTGATCCTTGATTGGTGCCACCTGGTAGGGACCAAGATCAAGCAGAGGGATCAGTAGCCGGTTCTAGGAACGGACCGGAGAGAACCCCGACTCTGGAGTTCACCGAGCATGAGGTTATTGTGATCGAGGAGGATCTCGCTAAGCCGTCAGATGAGGAGACCATGGAGGATACCATTGATTTTCGCTCCGAGACGTTCTCAGAGTATGAGCCAACGGAGAATGCTGAGGACACCGAGGACTCCAGCAACTCTTCTTAGGAGATTCTAGTTTGTGGCTTGATCTTGTGTGGCGACCCCGATCATGATTATTTTGGATTTTGTTGATGGTCCATTTTGTATGCTCACCCCGTCACCCCCTTGCTTATCGGATTTAGTGGTTATGTACTGGTATGAACAAATGGATGTTATGTACGACAGTTTTATGCTATCTAGGTCCCACTTAACTTATATTTTGTATGGAGGAGTTATCTCATTGCCGCTTCCGCATGCTTTGTACATATATATATATATATATATATTACGTCTCTCGTCTTAATTGTGGATCTTGGAACCACAAGAGATATTTGGTTGTTTGCAGGGAGTCGCGCGCTCGTGCTGGAGCGCGGGGCGTAACATATAAGATTCTAATTTTTTTTTCCTTAAAAGGCCAGTATAGATATGTCAGTTTATTTATGATTGAACCTGATCATGGAGGACCAGAATAGACAGCTTTTGTTGAGTGAGATTTTGATGACCTAACCTTGATTGAGTATCATATTTTCATGCTTAGGAGTATTGAATTAACACTGTTATGACTTGAGAATAAGGTGCTGCACGTGTAATGAAGTTGAAAGAATTTTAGTGGGAGATTTGTGGAATTTCTTAGGGCCGTGCACTTGCACTATCCTGGACGGTTGAAGACTGAGCTCGGTGGTGGATTTTGAGTGGAATTTCTAACTCAATTAAAAAGGTAAGTGATCCTTAAACCTCTACTAGGTCTTTAGGATACTATTAGACATCTCTAATTGATGAATTGCTTGATTGAGTGATGAATTCTATGACTTGAATGGCATAGTGTGATTTCAGTTGAGATGAAGATTGGCTTGGTTGTGTGATGTCTGCAATATGGTTGCTTATTGTGAAATGAGATGGTCGAAGTGCCTATTATGATATTTATATAGCTATAGTGCCTATGTGATTTAATTGGCTATAGTGCATATGATATTTATATGGCTATAGTGTATGTGATTGAATTGGCTATAGTGTCTATGCAATTGAATTGGCTACGATGCCCCAGAGATCAAATGACTATGATGCCCTAGAGATTGCGTGGATATAGTGCCCTCATGCAAATAATATAGCCAGAGTGCCCCTAAAAATATATCGCGACTTATATGGCCTTGGCAATGAATTATTAAGATACCATTGTGATAGTTCTGAAGTAGTTATGAAGTTATGAGTTTATTTTGTGTTAATGTGTGAAGCTGTGGTCTCAAAGTGTATGATGTGCTTGACTACGATTCTTGATCATGCCAATTACATCGAGATATTTGATATTTGAATAGCATGTGCTAATGCCATGATGAACTTTTGCATTTTCCTTCATTGTATGCTCTGGGAGGACCGATGGCCTAGTCTAGGTTTAGGGTGACCTTGCTGAGATTTACATCTCACCTTATTGGGGATTAACATTTTTCAGGTCCCAAGCGATTGAACACCAAGTTTGCCAAGGATTGGTATTCGAGGAAGTAGTTGGTCGAATAAATATAAAACATTTTGTGGCCTTAGGGATTGTATTTGGTAATTGTGGATTAGGATTGAACTATTAGTATTTGAACGATGTAACTATTGAAGTGTATCATATAGATAAGTGAAGTGTACCATTTTTTGTCCTAAGTCATTTCATTTGTAATTGATGAGTAGAGATGTTTGTCGCTTCCGTATGTGTATGGATTTTTGAGTTGTGGGCCGAAAGATCCTGGGATACTATCATAATGTAAATGGCCTAGTGGGAATTTCGCGTGCTCGACGGATTCGAGGCGTGACAAAAAATGTGCTTGCAGATTTTCTCTCTAGTCCCAAGCAACCAATCTCCTCGATCAACAAGTATGTACTCGAGCACACTATGCGTAATACATTCCGAGCACGTGATATGAGAGAAACCAATGCAACTGTCATAAATACCCCCCAGAAGTTCCATGACTAAGCCAATGTTCTTGCCCCGAATATATCGGTCCATCTTTAGTAATGCCATTATCAGATTTTCAAAGATTATGGTGGTCCCATGTTACAGCCAAATGGCCTTAACTTTGACTATTCTCTTATTCACCCACTACAATGGTCACCGGACCTTGAGTTTCATGAAGAACTCAAATGGATGTTTCGGTATTTGTTCAATGTATATGTTGTTGCCATTGAATTTTCTATTGTTGATCATTAGATTCTTGTTAAAGTCCCCATGGGAGACTCCCAAAATTGGAAAAACGTGACAAATATGTTGATCTGGTTCCATCCTATCAAAACATGGCTATAATTATTCAAGCAGCAAAGGAAAATCGAAAGACCTGAACCAGAAAGACACACCGCTATGATGTTTCATAGGCCTTGGACCTTTATTGGCCCTTCAGGAGATGCCAGGACAGATGCTGCACAGCTTGGTACATCTACTTACAAGCCCAAACTTTATGAACATTTATATTGTAAAAATAATGAGAAATATGATAGAAATAATGCAGGTATTTGGTTAGCTTGATATAAAAACAAACAATAAATTACAAGAGAAAGGAGGGTATTTCTATCATTTAACTAAAAAAAGAGTGTCTTAAATAGTGTCGCCCAATTTGAAAATAGCTACTAACATTTCATTTTTTATTCAATTGCATTCTGAAAATATTTTGTCGTCCAGATTCATCCTATTATTTGTGGTTCTCCCTCTAGCAAACTTCGCTTGAGCATGGTGACCGTTATTAAATGCTCTTCAAATAAACTTCGATGACCCTTATATAGGTTTATTAACTTTTACGAACCCCATAATGAGGCACGCACTTCACGTGTTAATATGTTCAAATAGGCTTCACCGTAGTGAATAATAAAATGTCAAGTATAAATTGGCTCTTTCACTTGTTTACCGTTCTTTGACTCATAATTAAATAATTTTAAATGTTCCTTGTCTTGTTGTTAATATAGAGCGATTTCGAGGTAGAAAACTTATTCCCCTATTTTCTATATATCTTCTTCATATGTTTACAATGACTTAAAGGTATATATACAGATAAAGGAAAGAATCCTAAAAGATATATCCTCTTATCTAGCTAATTACAATTCTTCAATCTCGCTAATTACAACTCATATATATCTTTTATGATTACAATATTTTTTACAGCTTATTCTAACACTCCCCCTCAAGTTGGTGCGTAAATGTCGTGAATGTCGAACTTGCCAAATGAGTTGTAGAAGATCTTGCTTGATACAACATTTTTCAAAATATCCGCCAATTGATCTTCGGATCGTACAAATGGAAATCGAATCACTTTGTAGTCCAAATTCTGCTTGATAAAATGACTGTCCACTTCAACATGTTTGGTACGGTCATGCTGAACTAGATTGTGTGAGATGTCAATCGTTGTTTCGTTGTCACAAAATAATTTCATCTCTGTTCTCGGAGTGAATCCAATCTCTGACATCAACTTTTTAAGTTATAAGAGTTCACACAACCCTTTGGCTATCCCTCTAAATTCAACCTTTGCATTTGATAATGTCATAACCTTTTGTTTCTTGCTTCTCCAAGTAAACTATGTTCCCTCCCACGAAAGTGAAGTATCATGATGTTGATCTTCGATCATAAACACTTCCAGCCCAGTCTGCATTAACAAACCCTTCAATCTCAAGTTGACCCCTTTTCGAGAATATCAAACCTCGTCCTGGAAAAGACTTCAAGTAGTGAACTATGCGCAATACTGCATTCATATGATTTTCACTCAGGCATGCATGAATTGACTAACAACATTTATTGCATATGCAATGTCAGGACGTGTATGCGATAAATAAATTTGTTTTCCAACTAACCTTTGATATATTTCTTTGTTTCGTTGGCACTTGATCCGGATACTTCCCAAGTTTATGATTCTAAATAATTGGTGTATCTACAGGTTTGCAGTCCAACATTCCCACTCTGCCAATAAATCTAGCATATACTTTCTTTGTGAGAGAAATATTTTCCCTGTCGATCTTGCTACTTCAATACCTATGAAGTATTTCAATCCCCCAAGATTTTTCATCTCGTACTCCTCAGAAAGTTTCTTTTAGAGCTTAGATATTTCTATCAGATCATCTTTAGTAATAATCATATCATCAACATAGATAATCAATGTTGTTACATTCACTTGATGTCGTTTCAGAAATAACGTATGATCCAAGTCACTTTGGGAATACCCATATCTCCTCATCGCCAAAGTGAACCGGTCAAACCATGCTCATAGAGACTACTTCAAACCATATAATGATCGTTTTAACTTACACATCGCCTTAGGTTGTAAGGATGAATTATAACCTGGAGGAACATCCATATAAATCTCTTCTTCAAGATCACCATGAAGAAAGGCATTCTTGACATCATACTGGTCCAAAAGCCATTCTAAATTAGCTGCGAGAGACAACATGACTCACACAGTATTAAGTTTAGCAACAAGGGAAAATCTGTCACGCCTCGACCTCGACGAGCACGCCAACATCTCACACAGTTGTCAATACAAATAAGATAACCCAGCATCCAACGGCTAAACTCATGGAGCGCGATATGGAAAGCACATGGGGAAGCGAAAACAAAAACCCAAACATAAAAATAAACATAATGTGACATAAGATTTAAAAGCCAACACACATTATCTTACAAACAAGAGGTCTAATACAACAAAAGGGATAAGGATCAGAGGAAGGTACTGTAGGACCGCAAAAAGAATTTCTAAAAAGAAATCGATAAACTAGACGAACTCGTCTTCATCTTCCTCATCACTTTTCCTTCTTCATCTTCTTCAGATGCCTTCAAGATTTTGGGTCTGAAAATATTTGTCACGTCTCGACTCTCGAACCCGCGACATCCTTTGTCAAATCGTCACCAGGTTAAGATAGCGTCTTAGGCAACTGCTATCGACCTAAGAATGAACCGCGCATGCGGAACGTGCAATCTTCCAAACAGTAAAATCAACACGGGATAAATAAGTGGATAAGCCAGACAACCATACCCAAACATTAAACTGATGAGAATAGATGATATTTAACCTTACAGAGCCAACAGTTGGTAAATACAACCCCATGCTTCAAGGCGGCCCTCTAAGAGTCACAAAAAGATATATGAGTTAGGTAAGGTTAACTCTCATCTATTCCAAAATAGTACCCCCACAAAAGACGTCACTATTTCCCTGACCACAAAAGAAACCTAACCCTTGCTGGGTAAAAACGGCATCCAGATCGTATTAACCAATCGAGGGAGCCGGGTCGTTAGGGTCATCATAGGAACTTTGATCGGAATGTACAGAGGGGGCTACAGACTGCTCAGGCTTGAGCTCGGGCTGCATACTAGGTGCGGGATCCACCACTTCCCCATCAGGCGTATCAATATCCATCATATCACAGGTGGGGACATTAGGGACTGTTACGCCCCGCATCCCAGGCACGAGCACGCGACTCCCTGCAAGCGAACCAAATGGCTCTCGTGGTCCCAAAATCTACGCATAAGTCAAGAGGCGTATAATATACAAGCACACATAAGCAATAATGAAATAACTCCTCTGTACAAAATAATGAAGTGGGACCTGGATAACATAAATACTGTCATACAAATATCCAACTGATCATACTGATACGTAGCTACCAAATCCGCTAACACAAGGGGCGACGGGGTAAGTACACAAAAGGGTCCATCAATAAACATTCAACATTTCACAAGATCAAGGTCGCCCTCAAAAGATCAAACTGACAAACTAGGAGCTCCTAAGACGAGTAGCTGGAGTCCTTGGTCTCCTCTGCGTCCTCCTTGGGCTCGTACTCTAAGAAGGTCTTCGAACGAACCTCGATGGTGTCTTCCATGGTCTCCTCAGCAAATGGCTCCACGAGATCCTCCTTAGTCGCATCGACCACGATGATCTCCTCCTTTGTGTTCTCTATGGTCGGGGTCCTCTCCAGTCTATTCCTCAAACCAACAACAAACTCCTCAGCCTGGTCTAAATCTCGAGTGGGGTGGCACCAACTAGGGACAACTCCCTAGGGCACCTCATTGGGCTTCAGCAGCCCGGTAGACACATCCCCGACCTTCTTGAACCAAGCCTCATACCTGTGAGGCTTCCAACTAGTACTACCCTCGTCTACTCAAACTATGGTACACTTCTTGACATAAATGGTTCCATGTCCGCCAGGGAACTCATCAAAATAGGTGGACATCTCCTTGGGATCTTCAAAATGTATAGGCCACATCATCAAGACCTAGGATCCGTAAAAACAAGGGTCCCCAACGGGGTGAGATTCACATCTCAGTAAAAGAGTCCTAACCTTAGGTTAGGCTGACCGTTCACTCAGGCAGTCACATAACCTAGAAAGCATACAGTTATGACATCATAACACATTCAGATGATTATGCACAACTCGCCTTGCCACATCACCACAACCACCTTTTCCTTCCTGCCTCATTATCATGCCCGCGTTTAGAAAGCATCAGGCTTGGTCCGAATAAACGCATCAGACCGTCATTAACAACCAGCATAAACGCATCAGGTTTCAGTGATACTCCAGGCTAGTATTGACACATCACATCTCCGTCCTGCGTTTCAACACATCAAGACCGTGGACTTCTCAACCCCGCGTCTCGTACGCATCACGGCGCCACACATCTCCAACCCCGCGTCTCAGCGCCTCAGGGTACTCATTCCACCACCTTGCGTCTCATATGCATCAGGGTCTCACCATGTCACACTCATGCCATGATTCTCAATTCATTTCACATACATAATAGCAGGTGCAACTCAAGCACAATTCATATGCTCATGGCATGTAAGACAATCAATGTGACACTCAGACATGGCAGATAATTCAAGCACAAGCATTGGCACACATGAATCCCCTATATCATCTTAGGACGTACCAAGAACAATCATCTTGGAATCTCTCACAAATCATTCAAATTATCACCCGACTCACCCAATTGAGTCCAATCTTCCTATCCTAAATTTAGGATTCCCTTATCTTAAGCTTGATGCCACAAAAATCCTCTCCTCAAGCCCTCAACAATTTGGTCTCAATGGTCCAAGAACAAACCCATCATGCAACCTAGGAAAATCCAACCAATTGTCAATTTCTCTTGTCCAATTCACCCATCCATGAATCACAAACCTCCATAATACAATCGTCATCATCCTAGCATATCTCAATCACCAATTTGAGACTCAAAATCAATAATCATCAGCCCCCACAAAATCGATTTGCATAGAACCGAACCGAGCTATGTTCGGGTCTAAGAGTCTCGCCGAATATTTGAGGCCGTGTCGTCTCTAGAAATCCCTTGGAAGTCGGTTCCTTCAAGACTACAAACCGGCAGTTTCTGTCCAACATTCACAAGACCCATTTGGGGTAAAAAATCCATCAAATTAAGCTCAACTTTTTATCACAGATACCTAAACGAGTCCCCTAGATCTCCACAAAATTTGGTCACAAGACTCTAACATTTTGAGGTCCTAAAGGGTCAGAAACATCGCCTACCTCAGATTGTGCCGATTTTCGTCGGCTTCTGGGAGAATGGTTGGCTGAAGCTCCTCGGTGGCTCAATCGATGCGCTTCCACTTCGAGGAGATCGGCAAGAGGCTAAGCTAGGTGATGGCCGGAGGGGGTCGTCGGAGCTGGCAAACTGCGAAGGAAGGAGCGATCGAGCGGCAGAAAAGAGGAAGAGGAAGAAGAAGCTGTCGTTGATGGTGGCGGGTATGGCCGGCCAAATGGGAGGTGAGAGAGAGAGAAGAGGCTATATTCAATCCTCAAGTCAAGGAGTTGAATGATTGGTGGGTAATAGTGGACAAAACCACTCTTTAGCTCATCCATTGACACTTGTCCTAAGTGTCAATCAAGGGTGATCCAATGGCCATGCCCTCTCTACTTTTTTGACAGCCTTGGGTGGTTGAAAGACTAAAATGCCCTTCTTCATTTGCATAAGCAAGGCTACAACTTTAAGGGACAAAATGGTAATTTTTACCCCTGACGTCCGGAATACCGTTTTTCTCAATCCAATAATCTTCGACATGGCGACGACCAATCCAAACATGACGTTGGAATTCTTGAATCTTCATTTTTAATTTTCAAGACTCGTTTCTGATTGTTTTCTCTATCAGACGTGGTTCCAGCCTATCCCGAATCGACGGGTGGCTTTTGCAGACTTTACGCGTATCGACCCTATGATTCATATCACATTTAAGGCTCGTCAATTCATGGTGACTTTGGTTGTCATGTAATTGTGAGGGTCTATCACTAGTTCCTATGGTCTCGATCATCACTATCCGATTTAGGAAAAGTTTGCAGATTATACGTTGGTTAAGCGGCATCACCTGCACTCCTATCATATAACACTAGCAAGGCATTCCTTAATCATTCTTAGATCGGCCTTTTATGGTTCTAAGTGTCTCCTTGACAATCCTTATGGTCAAAGCGCCATTTCCTATTCGAATTCCCTAGGTTCACGTACATCATCTCGCGTTAGCCTTTCCCTTTTGGTCAGTCACTCAAATTAATCATATTTGAGCGAGATATAACTGAAACACATCGCTAGATATACTTCTCATTAATGAGTCTGAAAATGACTGGGAATCAGAATGTCATAGGGAGCCCCTGAATAGGTGGCCCCTCAAATCCTCTAAGCGGACCAAAGAGATCTACCCCATCACGAAGATACCAGGCCTTGAAAAGATGCGCCACTAGTTGTGGCATCCCCTTATCGACCCATATCGTCATGATGTGGCGTTCCCACATCTAGTCCGTACCTGGCACCGGGTGGAGAGTGATATCGTGTGATGAGTAGGTAGGTGTACCGAATCACACCGGCCTCTCCATTACTTTGGACCTGAAAGGTATCCCACAACGGGTTGAGAACTCAATTTTAGCGAATCAAGTCTAAGCTCGATTAGGACATTGATTCGCCTAGGATATCCTAAGCACAACAGTCAATCATAAGGCATAAACACATATATCAATAAAATATAGTCACCAAATAAGCACCCAATCAAGGTATCACCCCTCAAGCGTACACAAGACACCACACAAATACATTATTTAACAATGACCTACGCGACTAACGTGATAAAAACATTAATAGTGCGATCCCGCACTCATTTGGCAGGACCAGGCTACATCCACTTTTGCCCTCTCAGCGACGGCTACTATAAGCGGTATATCTAGTGCACCCAGCATGGCACTGCGAGTAGGCATTCCTTAAGCTTCAATCCATCACAAGCTGCGAACGACATCTGATAATCCCTTAAACTTGTACGACTGGCATAGGGCATGGATTATCGTAGTTCTGACAAGTCGCAAGTTTTCATATAATAAGTACGGCATAAGTACCAATGGTACAATGCGAACTTGCCAAGTAATGTCATTGGTCCTTTAAATGACCACACAATTCGCATTCGGCAATCAACGCATTGTTTATCTTTGATTAATGCCAAAATTCATATAGAAATGTAACAGACTCGGCCCAACGCCAACACGACTCTTAGTCAAGCATTTTAGCGAGGCGACCAAACCAATAAGGCAATTTAATGCACTCGCAAGCAATCAACTCAATCAGGCAATTTCGACCTCAATCCGTACTATATCTATTGTTACTCAGTTGATTTATAAATTCAATCACTCACTCGTCTCTAACCTATCGCTCGCTCGGAAATAAACACAATCAGTCAATCAACTAAAAAATTACCACAAATAGCCACAGACAATATAATCGACCAAACTAACCTAATCGATCGGCCATTTAACCTAATCATCGTTTCTATCTAAACCGGTCCCGATCGTGTGTCTAATTTTTTTTATAAATAATTAATTAATTTAATAACAAATCCTAAAGGCAATTAGCGCCCTAACCAAGGTTTAGGGTCAACTCACTAAGTGAGTTAGCTTGAGCGGCCTCAACGAACGGCGGCGGCAAACTCGGTGACGGCGATGGCCTTAGTGGCTGAATTAGGGTTTATCGCGCGGCGACCCGAACCCAAATTTTGACGACACCACGGGGAGGTCCGGCGAGGTTGCCGGAATAGGTAGCCGGCAACGAAGCTCCGGCGGCCGGCGGCCTAAAACAGTAGCGGTCAATGGCGAAACAGGGCAACCGGACTGTTTTGGGGTGTTTCTCGACGTCATGGGCTAAGACAAGGCCGATCGAGGCTTGGGAACTCACCTAGGGGTCGGTGGGGATCGGTTTGGACTGGTGGACGGCGGTGGAAGGCAGCTGACGGCAGCGAACAGTCGCGAACAGAACCGGGTCTTCACGTTGCCGAAATAGGGGAGGCGATCGGCGGCATTTTCTGGGCGCCGCAAAATCGGGTCTTCACGTTGCTGAAATAGGAGAGGCGATCGGCGGCGTTTTTCGGGCGCCACGCGCTGCGGTCGGCGGCGATGAGCTCAGAAGGGGTAGAGGGGACCTTGTGGAGGTGATCAGCAACGGCAGTGAGGGACGGTGGCGGCCGATTTGGCCGGATCGAAGACTGAACCGAACCGAACCGTGTCTAAAATAAGGCGACCGTCGGTTCGAGGCGGTTTGCGGCAACTCCGGCTGGCGTTGGACAGTGCGGCTGGGTCGGGGTGGTGGTCAGTGCCAATGGCGACCGGAGTGGCCGGAGGAAGCAATGGAGTCCTCGGGTTAGGGGACCCGAAAACAGGGCACCCTTTCCCAGAGCCGTTTCTCGGCCGGTCGACGGCGTACAACGGCCGAGCTCGGGTTAGGGCAACGGCAAGAGGTTGCTAGGGTGGTGATCGACGATGGTGAGGGGTGGTGGTCACTCAAATCGTCGACGGAAGGAGGAGGAGTGGCTCGGTTGAGGGGTGTCCACGGTGAACAGAACCAAGAAGAAGGAAGAAGAACGAGAGAAGAGAGAGAGAAGCAGAGGGTCTGATGTGAAAGGGAGCATGGGAAATAGAAATTTTGGTGGGTCCCACCAAGGCTTTGTGGTAAATTTTTTTGTCTTACATACACAAATAATTGAGGGGTATTATGGTCATTTGGCGTGCCGAAATCGAAACGAAATTTTGGGATACTGAACGAAGGGTATTTTCGGTAATTTCACTGGCCAAGCTCGGTTGGAATTAGGCTCGATCACGAAAACGGCAATCCCAATTCGCGGCAAATAAAATTCGAAACCTAATCTAAAATAACATAAACTTTAGAATTCATCCAAATTTTCGTCTCTTCAGTCCTTACAGTCCAAAATATATGTCGACTATGATTAAATTTTCATATCCTTTTTATCGACTTCCAGCGCTTACAAAAGTTGATTTTCCAAGACGTCACAATGTTGGTCTCACGATAGGGTGAGATAACAATCTTAGTAAGTGAACACTAACCCTAAGCTAGAATATTGGTACCTCCAGGCATGTTTGATAATGTGCAAGTTTTGGCAAAATACTTTTCACACATGACATTCAACCAATTGGCATAATAAGGCAACTCAGGCATATCAGGCAATTAAGTTCATGTTTTTCAGTCTTTTATCTTCTTTACGCTCATCAAGGGCCGCCCTACTTGGGTCGCGAATTCATTCGGTCAATGACATGACTCTCGATGTTTTATCGAGATGATTCGATCATCATGACTCTCGTTGCGAGATGATTTGATCTTTATAGCAATTCTCGACACTCTGCGCCATCGAGATGATTCAGTCGACTATAGGACTCTCGCGTCCGGACCTAGAGATGACTCAGTCTCTACTTGACTCTCGATTCTTACAAACTTTGAGATGATTTGATCAAGGTAGGACTCTAGCTGCAAGACCTTCTTAGGTCAATGGGAGTAACTCCCTCCTAGCACAATGCATTGGCCATAAAACAAACAATGATTCTTTTCATTAAGCCTTTTATCACAATCACAGGCAATTCATACCATCATGTCATCTCATCGTCACTCAAGGAACACGGTTCAATCACAACCAATTCATCATTTCAAGCACATCATTTGGCCATCATGCATATGCATAATATTACATTAAGACATAGGCTTCACCGAGTGCAAAACCAAGCATTAAAACCCTCAATTGAACCCCATTAATCATCACATGCCAAAATTCACATATGTCATAACATCACCAAGCATTCACAGTTTTAATTCTCTACTTTCTAAGCATGAAAACATGGTACTCAATCAAGGACAAGTCATAAAAATCTCAATTCACAAATCTGCCCACCCACGACCACGTTCACTCACTAGCAAGCTGACATTTTTCTACAAAATTTTTGTGAAATCAAATTTCAGAGCCTTGTCCTTCAAGATCTTATGAACACGTGGGCAAAAACGATACTCAATTTGGACATCGGATGAATTGAAAAGAGCCATTTCAAAATTTATGTGCGTTGAAGATAAATTTGGTAGCTCTCGAGTCTCTCACGGTTCCACCCTCAAAACAACCCTTTAAAACCTTTAAATTCCATAAATAAATAAAAACACCTTTCAGTGACTCAATATCCTAACAAAGAGTTAGAAGTCTTTTTACCAAGCTAATTTAAGCAACAAACTCCTCCAAGAACCGCAACAATCTTTAGATCCTAATTTGTCCTGTACAGGGCAGGTTCTGTTACAACAAATTTCATACAAACCGGCTATCAAAACTTCAATCCAATTTACCTATCCTCTATTAACATATAGTATCATGTCTTAGGGTGTCTTACTAACAAGTTTCAGGGTAAGGCGACGCCTCAGCGGACCTCAAAAAGTCACGAATCCTCTGCCGGTCTAAGAAGAAAGATCTGTTCTTGAGAAATCCACCAAAGTTTATCCATTTTAATCCATCCATCTTCAACCAAACTTCAAATCAAACTTACTAAATCTTAATAAAATATCTTAAGGAGGTCTCACCTTGATTTAGAAGCAAGACAAGCCCTCTAAGCCGTCTTAAAAGAATTCAAGGTCTGGATGCCCCAATTCTGGCCTACGAGGGTTCCGGCGACTCCACGGATCAAACAGAGCAACTAATGGCTAATCGGTCAGTTGCTCGTCGTAGAGGAGAGATTGGGGGTCGTTGCGGTCATCGGCATCGAGTTGGATGGTGGCTAAAATCTGGCGACGAATCAAATGAACGGGCAGAGCAGAATCTATTCGGCTAAGAGAGAGCAAGAGGGAGCATGAGAAAGAGAGAGAGAAAGTGTGACCGAGAAAAATGAAGAGAGAGAGAGATCTTCTTTCTTTTTCATTGGTCCTCAAGTCAAGGAGGGAGAGAGAGAAAGTTGGTGAGGGTTTGACTTGAAATTAATGCAACTAGGCATCTAATCTAGGGTCTAGGTGTATAAGGCCTCCCAATCGATGACACTTAGTTTTTCTTCATAATATCTCAATGTTTATTGACTAAATTGCCCCCTAGAATTCGATCATTAGGAGAAGAAGGTAAATGACTATTTTGCCCTTGCTTATTCTTAAGAGAAAGAATATGCTTGAGGGGCAAAAGGGTAATTTTACACTTTCAGTCCAAATTTCATTTTTCCCCATCTAAATTACACTCGATGAGGTGACGTCTAATTCCTTTTGAATTGTTGGAATTCTTCTTTGTCCAATATCAAAATCCGAGATCCAATTCATGGTCCATTTTCCATCATTCCTAATTCCAGCCTATCTCAAATCGATGAACGGCTTTTGGCAGACGTTCACGCGTATCGACTCAGTGATTCTTATCACGCTTAGGATGGCTCAAGTCACGACGACTTTGATTGTCATGTAATTGCGAAGGTTTATTACTAGCTTCGGTGGTCGCGATCGTTTGTATTCGATTTAGGAATGGTTTGCAAATCATACGTCGGCTAAACGGAATCACCCGCGCTCCAATTGTATAACGCTAGCAATGAATTCCTTAATCGTTCATAGATCGCTCTCATTGACCCTAAATATTCCATCGACAATCCTTATGGTCAAAGTGTCGTTCCTTATTCGAGTTCCTAAGTCCACGTACTGGTCATGCGTTAGCTTTTTCCTTTCAGGTCAGTTAACTCGAATTGATCAGGTTTGAGCGAGATAAAACTGAAATACATCGATAGATATCTTTTCATTCATACATCTCGAAATTTTCGGAAATTCAGAATGTCATAACTCTTTCCCCTCACAAAAATTTCGTCCTCCAAACTTGCAATAACCCAAACTACACAAATAAATGGGAGTACTGGCACCTCATCGCTTTTTTGCTTTCCCAGGTAGCGCTTTTCGTCCCATGGTGTTCCTAGATCACCTTGACGAGTGGAATCGTCTTGTTCCTCAGGACTTGCTCATTTCGATCTTCAATTCGTACTGGCCTCTCCACATATGATATATTGTCGTCTACTTCGATGACTTTATGGTCCAGTACATGAGTCGGGTCCAGTTCATATTTCCTCAACATTGACACATGAAACACATTATGAACTTGCGATAAGCTTGGCGGTAAGGCAAGACGATACGCTAAGATCCCATTCCTCTCTAATATCTTGAATGGGCCTACGTACCTTGGATTTAGCTTCCCTTTCTTCATAAATCGGGATAATCCTCAATAGGTGACACCTTGAGAAAGACGTGGTCGCCCACTTGAAACTCGAAAGGCCTTCGTCGCTTATCTACATAGCTTTTCTGGCGACTCTAGGCCGTCTTATGTCTTTCTCGGATGACCTTAATAGCCTCAACTGACTGCTCCGCCAATTATAAGCCTATTATACTCATCTCGTCAGCTTCATCCCAGCATATCGGAGTCCTGCACACTCTACCATACAGCACTTCAAATGGTGCCATTCTAATACTTTGCTAATAGCTATTATTGTACACAAACTCCACCAAGCGCAACTTTTCTTCCCGTCGGCTTTTAAAATTAATGACACATGCTCGCAGCATATCCTCTAACGTCTGAATCGTCCTCTCAAACTATCCATCGGTCTGTGGATGGTACGTCATACTAAACTGCAATTTCATTCCTAGGGAATCTTGCAGACTCTTACAAAAATTCACATTAAACTTGGGATCTCTACGTTATTTTCACAGGCACTCCATGAAGTCGTACTACGTGTCGCATATACAAATCAGCATATCAATCCATCGCGAAATCCTTTCGCACATGCAGGAAATGAGCGGACTTTGTCAATCTGTCCACTATCACCCAAATCGAATCATGACATATTTGATTCCTTGGCAAACCCAGGACAAAATCCATGGTGATATGTTCTCACTTCTATTCGGGGATCTCCAAAGGTTGCAGCATACCACTAGGTTTACAATGCTGCGCTTCAACTTGCTGACACGTCAGACACTTAGCCGCGTGCTTAGCTACGTCCACTTTCATCCCATTCTACCAAAAATGCTGACATAAGTTCTGATACATCTTTGTACTACCCAAATGAATACTATAATTACTTCTGTGAGCTTCAAACGGAATCTTTTCCTTAAACTCCTCATCATTGGGTACGCACAATCGCCCTTGAAACTTCAAAATTCCATCTTCAGATACTTGGAAGACAGATTTTCTCTTATCGGCGTCCATTTCCAAGATCTTCTGTATATTAGGGTCCGTGGATTGTAATGCCTTAATTCTCTCCTGTATTTTCGGTTCGACTTTCAAAGTTGCCATCAAACTTGACAATTGGCAAACTTCCAACTTATACTCTTAGTCTCTTAGTCTTTTAAGTACAAACCATCCCTTGACTAACAGATGCACAATGCTCGACTTTCGACTAAGGGCATCTGCTACCTTGTTAGCCTTTTCAAGGAGATATAGAATATCACAATCGTAGTCTTTAAGTAACTCCATCCACTTATGTTGCCTCATATTCAATTTATTTTGAGAAACAAATATTTTAAGCTCTGATAATCCATATAGATTTGGAACTTCTCACCACACAAATAGTGCCTCCAAATTTTCAGTGCAAAAATAATGGCAGCTAATTCCAATCGTTTGTCGGATAATTCATTTTGTGAGGTCTTAACTAACGTAACGCATACGCCACTACTTTCCCATGTTGCATTAGGACGCATCCTAGTCCTTTCAACGGTATATCACTATAAATCTCATATCCTCCAGGATCGGACGTAATCATCAATACAGGTGCGGTCATCAAACGTCGCTTGAGTTCTTGAAAACTCCATTCACATTTATCCATACATTCATACCATGTATCTTTCTTTGTCAACCTCATTAACGGAGCAGCTATAGTACAAGCATCTATAGTAACTTGCCAATCCTAGAAAACTTCGGACTTCAGCAACTGTTGTGGGTCTAGGCCAATTAATAACTGCCTCGACCTTCGAAGGATCCACGGAGATTCGCATTTACTAAATGACTAAGAAATGCCAATTTGTTCAATCAGAACTCGCATTTACTAAACTTGGAGTAGAGCGAGTGTTCTCTTAAAATCTGTAGAATGATCCTCAAGTGTCATTCATGCTCCTCATTACTTCTCAAGTAGATCAGAATGTCATCAATGAAGACAATAACAAATTGATCCTGATACTCTTTGAATACTCAATACAGTGAGTCCATAAAATGCAGATGGGGCATTAGTCAACCCAAACGGCATGACGGTAAACTCATAATGTCCATACCTCATCCTAAAAGCCATTTTCAGGATGTTCTCCTTCTTAATCCTCAACTGATGATAACCGGTCCTTAAGTCAATTTTAGAGAATACGAACGCCCTTGTAACTGATCAAACAAGTCATCTATCCTTGGCAACCGATACTTGTTCTTAATAGTATCTTGATTCAGTTGCTTATAGTCAATACATAAACGCAATGACCCTTCCTTTTTTTTCACAAACAACACAGGTGCTCCTCAAGGTGATGCACTTGGACGAATAAATCCTTTTTCAGTAACTCTCGCATATGCACCTTTAGTTCTTTAAACTCTGACAAAGACATCCTATAAGGTGCTTTTGAAATCGATCCGTTCCAGGGGCTAATTCAATCGAAAACTCCATTTCCCTTTTCGATGGTAAACCAAGTAACTCTTGAGGAAATACATCAAGGAATTCACATACTACAGCTATTTCCTCCAACTTAGGCTCTTCAATCATCGTATCCGCCACAATGGCTCACACCTTTCATTCAAAAGCTTAGCACCTCTAGTGACGAAACCAAAGGAATCGAGGTTCCTGCTCGGCTCCCCACAAACTTGAAACTAGGGCGATTGACGGGATAAAATCGAATTACCTTACTACCACACTCCATTACGCCCCTTGTTTACTCAGCCGGTCCATTCCACAATGATATCAAAATCAAACATGGGTAACATAGTCAAGTCCATTCGTCCTTCACTACCTTTGATAACTATCTTACAATTCCGGCATCCTAATGAAATAAGCACTTTATCCAACAAAGACGTTGTCACATGCAACTTAACATCTAGTGGTTCCAATTCCATTTCAGTCAAATCAACAAACTGAGCAAACACAAACGAATATGACTCTCTAGGGTCAAATAAGGCATAAGAAGCAGGATCACAGAGAGAGATCTTATCCGTGACCACGCCAGGCGTCTCCTCCGCCTCCTTGAGAGCTACAACATACATTGTTCCTTGAACTAGCAGCCTATTTTGGTTGACCTACGAAGCAACTCCAGCTTGTGGTCCTTATTGGGCTTGTGGTGGTTGATACTAAGGATTGGCATCTTGTTGTCCACATTCCCTTGCCCTATGGCCCATCTTGCCACTCTTAAAGCATCCTCATGTCTGCTTTGGACAAGGCTCATTTCCATGCCTTTGCCCATAGAGGCAACAATTCCAGTTGTTCTAGTGAGCAGGTTTCGTGATATTCCTATTAACTAGGGGAACAAATCGCCTATTGTTCGCCATAGGTCCTTTGCCCCATTTTTGATTGTATCTAAAGAGATTAAACGAGGTCCAAAGGAAATGTCTCTATTCCTCATGTCGCTTTTAATCAACTGATTCCCACTATAGATCTCATTATAATCTCTCAAGTTCATCGAGATCATCTGGCTGCAAATATCGGGCATCAATCCATCTCGAAACCTTCTCGCCCGATCCAAAGGATTTTCCACCATTCTAGATGTGTGCTTAGATAGCCTTGCAAATTCAGCCTCATACTGATCAACAGTCATATGATTCTGGTGAAGGTTCTGGAACTCAGCTAGCTTCTGCTCCTGGGCAGCTTTAGAGAAATACTTCTCATTGAAAGTTTCAGCAAAAAGTGCCCACATCGGTTCAGTCCCTTCAGGGGAAAAACATTCCCTTTGTCGCCTTCCACCAATCATTTGCAATTCCTTGGAGCTGGTAAGTTGCTAGGGTCACCTTCTCAGCTTCAGTGCACCCTAAAACTATAAATGCTTTCTCCAGCTCCTCAATCTATCTGGGGGCTAATTCAGGGTCTCTTCTGCCATCAAACATTGAGGGCTTCACTTGAGAAATTGCTCCATCAATTGTCCCATCACACGGTTCTCTAGACCTTGCACATTGCCACCGCAATTCCTTGGCCATTATTTCCATTTGCTAAGTTCATTGCAGCTTCAACAGCTTGGGCGATGACATCAGCTCTTTCCTCAGCCTGTCAGATAGCTACGGTAGATCTTTCCTAAGGTTCTCTTCCCAACCATTCTCTAATTTGCTCCAGTGCCCTCAAGACTCCATAAACTCTTGGATCCTCAGCCACTAGCGCTCTCGAGCTAGACGCTCCTCTAGTGTTTCTACCTCAATTGCTCATTTCGCTAGCTTCCCCAATGCCTGGACCACTATAATTCTATTCAGGAATTAGAGACCTAAGTTACTCACTTAAGTCTAACAACTCCAGGCTATTTATCACATCAGCAATCATAGTTGAGCCATTCATCGCAACTCAAACAATCAAAGGCATCACAACAGGAAGATTTCACTCATACCTCAGGTCAGACGCATCTACGTATTAGTAAAATCACAATCGGCTTTTAACATATCAAATAGATAGCAATCGACCATGCCTGATTTTGAAATCACTAGCCAATGCCTATCACAAATGCCAATTCATATGTCATGCAATCCGTGCCTAACTCTAGCGAATCCCCTTAAACTCTCACTACCCAACCATCCTATAGTCACCACTCCTTATCACTCCAGACATCGAAAAGATTGGATCGAGCTGACCTTGCTCTGATACCAAACAAGCGGGGATGTCATGCCCCGACCCCGGCAGGCACGCCAACATCCTACACAGCTGTTAATACAAATAAGATAACCTAGGATCCAATGGCTAAACTCATGGAGTGCGATATGGAAAGCACATGTGGAAGCGAAAATAAAACCCCAAACATTAAAATAAACATAAGGTGACATAGGATTTAAAAGCCAACACACAATGTCTTATAAACAAGAGGTCTAATACAACAAAAGGGAGTAGGGTTCAGAGGAAGGTACTATAGGACCACAAAAAGAACTTCCAAAAAGAAATCCATAAACTAGACGGACTCGTCTTCATCTTCCTTGTCACTTTTCCTTCTTCATCTTCTTCGGGACACCTTCAGGACTTTGGGTTTGAAAATGTTGGTCCCCACGATGGGGTGAGATAACAATCTCAATAAGTTAGCCTTAACCCTAAGCTAGACTATTGGAACCTCCAGACACATTTAATAACATGCAAGTTTTGGTAAAATGCTTTTCACACATGACATTCAAGCAATTGGCATAAAAGGCAACTCCAGCATATCAGGCAATCAGGTTCATTTTTTTCACACTTTCACTTTCCAATTCGAATTTCCCAAACCATACAGGCATAATAGACATTCCATGCACTCTAGGCATTCCAGCCAATTCAACCATACAAACTCAGAAACACATCAAGATCATGTGTTAGTCTTTTATCTTCTTTGGGCCCGTCAAGGGCCGCCCTACTTAGGCCGCGAGATGATTCGGTCAATCGCATGTCTTTCGATGTCTTATTGAGATGATTCAGTCATCATGACTCTCGTTGCAAAATGATTCGGTCTCTGTAGCGACTCTCGACACTCCGCGCCATCGAGATGATTCGATTGACTATCGAACGCGTCTGGACCTAGAGATGATTTGGTCTCTACCTGACTTTCTATTCTTACAACCTTCGAGATGATAGGTAAGACTCTCTAGCCGCAAGACCTCGTCGGGTCAATGGGAGTACTCTTCACCAGCTCAATGTATTCGCCATAAAACAAACAGTGATTCTTTTCATTAAGCCTTTTATCACAATCACAGGTAATTCACACCATCATGTCATTTCATCGCCACTCAAGGAACATGATTCAATGACAACTAATTCATCATTTCAAGCACATCATTCAGCCATCATGCATGCGCATAACATTAAATTAAGCTACATGTGACACTGAGTGCAAAACCGAGCATTAAAGCCCCCAATTGAACCCCATTAATCATCACATGCTCAAATTCACACACGGCATAACATTACCAAGCATTCATAACTTTAATTCATTACTTCCTAAGCATGAAAACATGGTACTCAATCAAGGACAAGTCATAAAAATCTCAATTCACAAATCTGCCCACCCACGACCAGGTTCACTCACAAGCAAGCTAACATTTGTCTAAAGACTTTTTGAGAAATCAAATTCTAGAGTCTTTTCCTTCAAGATCTTACGAATAAGTGGGCGAAAACGGTACTCAATTTGGACATCGGATGAATTGAACGGACCATTTCAAAATTGGTGCGTGTTGAAGATAAATTCGGCAGCTCTCGGGTCTCTCACGGTTCCACCCTCAAGACAACCATTTAAAACCTTTAAATTCCATAAAATATCTACCATTTAGTGACTCAACATCCTAACAAAGGGTTAGAAGTCTTAATATTAAGCTAATTTAAGCAACAAACTCCTCCAAGAGCCGCAACAATCTTCAAATCCTAATCTGTCCGATACAGGGCAGGTTCTGTTCCAAAATATTTCACGTAAACTGGCCATCAAAACTTCAATTCAATTCACCTATCCTCTGCTAACAAGTAGTATCATATCTTAGGGTGTCTTACCAAAATTTTTCGGGGCAAGGTGACGCCTTGGCGGACCTTAAAAGCTTACGGATCCTCTACCGGTCGAAGAATACAGAATCTGTTCTTGAGAAATCCACCAAAGTTCATCTATTTTAATCTATCTATCTTCAACCAAACTCACTAAACCTTAATGCTCTGTCTTAAGGAGGTCTCACCCTAATTTGGAAACAAGATAAACTCTCTAAACTGGCCTAAAGGAGCTTACGTTCTACATCGTGCCAATTCTGACCTGCGTGGGTTTCGGCGGCTCCACAGATCAAACGAAGCAACGAATGGCTGATCGGTTAGTTGGATATCGTAGAGGAGAGATTGGGGGTCGTTGTGGTTGTCGGTGTCGAGTCAGATGGTGGCCAAAAACAGGCGACGGAGCAAACGAACAGGCGGGGCAGAATCTGTGCGGCCGAAAGAGAGCAAGAGAGAGCGTGAGAAAGAGAGAGAGAGTGTGTGGCTAAGAAAAATGAAGAGAGAGAGGTCTTCTTGCCTTTTCCTTAGTCCCAAAGTCAAGGAGGGAGAGAGGGGAAGTAGGTGAAGTTTTTAACTTGAAATAAATACAACTAGGCATCTAATTTGGTGTCTAAGTGGATAAGCCTCCCAATTGATGACACTTGGCTTTTCTTCATAATATATCAATGTTTCTTAACTAAATTGCCCCCTAGAATTCAGCCATTAGGAGAAGAAGGTAAATGACTATTTTGTCCTTGCTTATTATTAAGAGAAAGAATGTCCTAGAGGGGCAAAAGGGTAATTTTACACTTTTAGTCCAAATTTCACTTTTTCCCTTCTAAATTACCCTTGATGAGACGACGTCCAATTTTGTTGGAATTCTTCTTTGTATGATATCAAATTTCGAGATCCAATTCATGGTCCGTCTTTCGTCAATCGTAATTCCAGCCTATCTCAAATCGACGGGCGACTTTCGACGGACATTCACACAGATCGACTCAATGATTCTCATCACACTTAGGATGACTCAAGTCATGACGACCTTGGTGGTCATGTAATTGCGAAGGTTTATTACTAGCTCCGGCGGTCGCGATCATATGGATTCGATTTAGGAAAGGTTTGCAAATCGTTCGTCGGTTAATCGGAATCACCCACACTCCAATCATATAATGCTAGCAATGAATTCCTTAATCGTTTATAGATCGCCCCTTATTAAGTTTAAATATTCCATCGACAATCCTTATGGTCAAAGTGTCGTTCCTTATTCAAGTTCCTAGGTTCATGTACTTGTCATGCGTTACCCTTTTCCTTTCTAGTCAGTTAGCTCGAATTGATCAGATCTGAGCAAGATAAAACTGAAATACATCGATAGATATCTTCTCATTCATACATCTCAAAATGGTCGAAAATTCAGAATGTCACAGAATATTTTCAGATAATCAATTCCATAAGTTTGCGTATACCCCTTCGCTACCAATCTTACCTTGTATCTTTCAATGGATCCATCTACTTAATACTTCATAGAAAAGACCTACTTACATCCCACAGTCTTATTTCCCTTGGGCAAATTCACCAGCTTCCAAGTCTCATTTTTTTCCAAAGCAGCCATCTCCTCCTCCATCGTTTGAACCCATTTGGGATCCTTTAAAGCATCATGGATCCCTTCTGGAATACGAACTGTAGAAACGTTTGATATGAATGTCTTTAATGGGTCTGACAATATTTTGGTTGACACATAATTTGCAATGGGATATGTAGATTTCTTCTTTTCAGCATCCGATGAATATTTATTGGGAGGCTTGCCTCGATTGTGCCTAGCAGGTAATTTATGTCCCACAGAAGTATTAGGTTCGTCAAAGACAAAAGAAGGAATAGGAGATGTTATCTCAAGAATATTCTCAAGAGTTGAGTCGGGTACTGGAGAAGAGGGAAGCTATTCTTCATGATTTTGTTCCTATAGAAGTTGGATTTGCACAACATCAGACGATACTCCCTCAAACAATACCTTCTCAAATGATACCCCCTCAGACGATGTCTTCTTAGATGATGCCCCTTCAAATGATGTCTTCTCAGACGATGCCCCTTTAGATGATTGCTCCCCCTCAAACGATACCCCTCGGATGATATATTCTCCACTTCTCTTGAGAATATACTACTAGAAAGCTCTCACCAATTCGTCCTTTCTGACTATGTCTCCCCCTAAAAGGAAGAATTGGGAGCAGGATAAAAGGATTCAGCCTTAACAAAAGAAACACCCATAGTCACGTAGGTTCGCCGAGTAGAGGGGTAATAGCAATGATAACCCTTTTGATGTATATCATATCTCAAGAATAGACATCGTAATGTACAAGGATCAAGTTTCGTTTGCTAATTCTTTGGGATGTGAACAAATGCAACACACCCAAACACTCGAGGATGAATACTTAGGACAAATGGTAAAGGAACATATTTAGATAAGGTCTGCAGTGGTGCCTTGAAGTTTAACACTTTAGACGGCATTCGATTGAAGAGATGGATAGCTGTAGTCACAGCATCTTCCCAAAATCTTTGAGGCAAATGACTCTCAATCAACAAAGCTCGAGCTGTCGCAAGGATATGTCTATTCTTTCTCTCTGCAGCACCATTCTGCTGAGGTGATTGTGGGCAAGATGACTCATGGATCGCACTATGTTGTTGAAAGTATTCCTTTAGATGTTCATTCATGTACTCCCCACCATTATCACTTCTTAAAACTTGAATCTTACCACTAAATTGGGTATGTAGCATAGTATGAAAATTTCTAAATATTTTGGTTACCTCATTCTTGTTCTTCATCAAGTAAAGCCATGTCATCCTGGTACAGTCATCGACAAATATCACAAACCACCTAAATCCCGAAACAATAGTAATAGGCGATGGACGCAAACGTCTGAATGTATCAAAGAGAAAGGAACCTCACTTTTTACTCAAACTTATAGGAAAAGGAATTCTATGACTCTTAGTCAATATGCAAGTCTTATATTGTAAGTCTGCATCCTTTACATTCGTAAAAAGATTAGGAAGTAACCGCATCATATAACCAAATGATGGATGTCCTAACTGTCGATGCAAAAGTCATATCTGTTTCTCCCTACTGATTGATGTACTTTGAGCATTATTTGCACTCTCGAAACTGAAGCCATCTACGTAATACAACACCCCTCTCTTAGTACGACACCCAATTATCCCCTTCATGAGAATATCTTGAAATAAACAAAAGTGGGATACATCACAACAATGGAATTCAAATCCTCAATAACTTGTCCAATCGAAATTAATTTAGTCGATAATGAAGGGACAAGCAAAGTGTTAGAAAGAGAAAATGTATGGGAAATTGCAATAACTCCAACCCCAGTCACCGGATAGGTGAATCCATTAGCATTTGAGATACTACCACGTCTTGATTTTGAGATACGAAAAAAGTGTGTCAGGGGTAAAAGTCATATGATTCGTGGCTCCCAAATCAATGGCCCAATGATCACAATTGACCTTATTGCAACTAACCAAAATAATTCCGTGGTTACCATTTGACATCACATTTTGTAGATCAATGTGCCTAGATGAGTCTCTGTGGTCACTACAGAAGCTTTCCCTTTCTTTTCTACCTACTTTCGAGTCTTCAACTCCATCCACCAATCTGGATATCCGTGAATCTTAAAGCACGTCTCCTTTGTATGTTTAGAATTGACACAATGTGAGCAACCTCCCCTAGGAGAAGTTTTCTGGCGTGGTGTTAAGGTAGTTCTTCCTCCTTCCTGCGCAATTTCAAGCCTAGCTATTTGCAACAAAGAATCTGGATTTGCTTTGACTTTCGCCCTATTCCCTCGAGATACCATGGCTGCCAAATCACGAACATCGTCATTGTTCGTTAACATCACAGTTTGTCTCATGTCTTCTCATCGAACACGCGCATATACTTGTTCAACCATAGGAAACGACTGCATTTGTAAGACATCCGCTTTGACCTTGTCAAGGTGGTCAGTCAATCCATCAAGAAATATGTAAATCCGATCTTCCTGTATATACATATTATATCTTCCAATGTCTTCAGGATATCGCATTGGATTTGGATTACAAAAGTCGATCTCTCTCCACAACCCTTGAAGGTTGTTGTAATACGCCTCAATCGGTCCTCCTCCTTATCGCATCCGAGTCACACGCCTCTTCAAGTCATAAACTTGAGAGGCATCTGTTTTGTCAAAAAAGGCCGTTGCAACTGCATCTCAAATAGATTTCGTTGTTGGGAATCGAATAATTTTGCCAATCAATGCCCAATCCATGGAGTTGATAAGCCATCTTTTCACAGTTGAGTACTCAGTTTCCACCTCCGAAAGCAGGGATCTATAGGAAGCGGCTGAGGGAGGTCTCCATTGATATATCCCAGCTTGTCTTTACCTGTGATGTACATCTTGACAACTTGAGACCATAATCCATAATTGGCTCCATCCAGTTTAATTGCAATCTAAGATGAAGCCGAATCATTCTGCGATGTTGATGCGGGAGGAGGAGAAGGAGTCTGGCTCTGAGTCAAAATCTGAGTCAGTTTGGCAGTCAGATTCTCCAAAAACATTTCTGTGGTCGTATTCCCCCTTGGTTTTGGGCAAGAAACAATGATCTGGTATGGTTTTAAGACATCATGGATCCAAGGTTGATCGAGCGGGAGATGAAGAAGATCGAGCGGGACCGCCGTAGTTGGTGATTGATATACGTACCCCAAAGACCAAACCCTAGGGCTCTAATACCATGTTAACACAGAGAGATTTCGAGGAAGAATACGTACTACTCTATTTTCTGTATATCTTCTTCATATGTTTATAATGACCTAAATCTATATATATACAGATAAAGAAAAGAATCCTAAAAGATATATCATCTAATCTAGCTAATTACAATTCTTCAATCTCACTAATTACAACTCATACATATCTTTTATGATTAAAATATCTTTTACGACTTATTCTAACAGTGTTAACATAAGAAGTTTAGATACACATACAAGTACATACAGCCTATAAAACATCTTAAATATTTTTTTTATTGTGTGATCAAACATATTAATATGCTATTTTTGGATTTAACTGTTGTGACTTAATTAAAAAATATTTTTTTCAGTTGGACCAAAACTAAATTGACATGGCACAATTGAGAGAGAATAACAAAATTAGTTCAGAGATTAGATTGAACAAATGAACAATGTAAGGAAAGGAAATTAAAGAACATAAGGATAAACCAGTAACTAAATAAACTATTCGATCTATGTTAACATATTTCGTGAATGATTTTAACTGAATGGCCACTCCGAATCTTTTTTTTTTTAAGTTCAAGAATGGCATTTAACAAAAAAAAAATTAATAGTTCGGAAATGACATTAAAAAGTGAGCCAAATTTCAACAACTATTGATGTCAATACCACCTTTTATATAGGATTTCCTGTCGTGATTGAGTTTCAGGAAATTAAGGAAAATTTCTGCAAGCATCTGCATATGAAAATTGCAAGATTTCCAGAGTTAGAGTAAAGCTAAAAATAAAATTGTAAGTTTCACATACTTTACAAATAATTACAAGTTAGAAGCAGATGTCAATTCAACCGGACCCTTTACTGTAATTGCATATTGAACGTTTTTCCTTTTGATATCATAAATGAGAAAAAAAACGATAGGAAAAAAATCCATAATTTTGTACTTATATTATAGTACAAATGCCCGTAGAATTCATTCTTATGAACCCGTTTTCTCCTTCCACAAAAGGGAAAAAAATTGTCACACCTTTCGAATTTTGTCATATAAATTTTCTGTATTCTTCTGGTGTGAAAAATGTGAAGTTGGAGAAAGTATGATAAAATATTTAAATAATAAATCACACATTCATATAAAAAATTTAAATTTTAGAGTACTTAATCATCAACAACTCCACAAATTTGCCCTTACCCAAAAAAAAAAAAAAAACAACTCCACAAATTTGAAAATTATATGAATAAAAAAATTGTCAATGAAACAGGAGGCTGTTTTGCCTAGTCCTCCTTAGAATGAAAATAGGATTGCATCCCACCCAATCGACAGTCCATGAATGACAGAATTCTTTGCCCGGCAGCTTTGTCCACTAACAGATCAGCGATCGGGTTCTCGTCTTTTGACGCGGCAATCTCAGAAATGCATTGATTTCTTTCTGACACCGGTCCCGACTCTAAGTGGATTCTAGATTGAGAAGCTAGAGTTTTGGCTCCACCACGTGCCTATACCGCGTGGCTATACCAGTAGACTTCCCCTTTCGATTGGGACCCACTTTGGAGCCCAAATCCCACCAAATGAACAAATCTAGAAATTGTAGCTTTTTTTTTTGGGGGAGGTCAATAAATATCTAATTAGTTAATTGGCCAATTGAATGCATCTTATTGTCATATTATGGTCCCTATCCATCACCATGCATAGCATTTTCTTTTCGCATAACCATTTTGACAACACATTTTTTTTTTCATTCTTTACGTTCAACAAGGACTTTATTTATATATCTCTTTCAAAATCGACTTTATCACATATGACTTATGATGAGATCTTGGGACAGATTCTTTGGACAAAATGAGTTTAAAATCAACATTATAGAGAAGAATTTTGATTTGGAAAAATGAGTTCATGTGAACAAGACATTGTCTTCTTCTTTTTTTAACTAATTAGACATTTTCTATTTTTAGAGAGCCATGCTTTAACTAGTTTTCCTATAAACTATTTATGGGGAGAACTATCAAACAAGTCTTGAACTTATTATAATTGTGTTAATTCAATCTTAATTTTTTTTTACTAATTGAGCCATAAACCTTTTAAAATTTGGCCGGCCGATGCTAACGTGATAATTTTTAATAATATTTCAATATTTTTATTCTTTAATAATATTTTCTTTTTTCATTTTCTTTTTTTAGGATTGGGCCAACAACCCTGCTGGCCTGCGGGTCCTCGTTTGCAGCTGGTAAGGGCAGCGAACCCTCGACGTGGACCCGCGAGGGTCGCGAGCCCTCGCTACTGGCCTAAACCCTAATAAAAGATAGAAAATTTATTAAAATATTAATTCGGAAAAAATATGTAAGAACTATTAAAAAAATGCCACGTTAGTGACAGCCTTCAAATGGATTGAGTTGGCACAATTGCATAAAGCTTAGGACTCAATCAAGAAAAAAAAAATTACGACTAAATTGACACAAATAAATTTAGGACTTTTTTCCTTTACCCAAAAAATAAATAAATTTAGGACTCTTTTTTAGATGTTTCCATTATGTTTTTGAGGTCTGAGGAAAGCGGGAAACCATTTGGGAAGATACTCACGGTGATTGGTCTAGAAATCGACTTGTCTTTGCGTTAATTTGTTTAGTAAGATACTGCTTCACACAACATGTGGAACGGTGGACTATGTCGCCACTGAGGTTTTGTCATCGTTTGTTCGATGTGCGAGCCGGAGTCGCCTTGTCATTTGAGGAATCCAATATCATGCCATTGTATGAACAGGTAAAGGCTTCTGTCTCCTTCCTTGTCTTTCTGATCTATGCCAACTTTTAACTGCGCAACAAACCACGTTACACCTTCCGAGTTTCAATTATCATGGATTCGTCGCTCTGGTCATCTGCTGAATCTCCATGTATCTGGTGAAGACAGGAAGACAGGAAAAAGAAAAGGGTTATCTAAGAGCTTGCACGGGAGTGCTAAATTATTACTGGGTTAAAAAGGCTTCTGTCTTCTTCTGATTCGCATAATTCACATAGTAGATGGAAATTTGCTCCCAATTGTGGTGCCGATAATCAAAGCCGAATTTACTTGTCCTCCATGGTTCTCAGTTGCAAAGAAACTCATCAGAAGAATTCTGGGTCCTAATGGGATAAATCGAAAGTGGGCCTCTCAAACAAACAATCACAACTCAACTTTATTCACAAAGCAAAAAGGAGACCGAAGATGACTTTTCAATATTCTGACAAAAAAATATTATATATTCACAATCGATTCACCTATGCTGAAATGGTTACGAGGCACTACTATTTATTGGCTTAAAACATGATTCTTGACATGCTCTAGATACATGAACATACGCAATGTACATACATAGCATTAATTACACATTGAAATATGAACGGACTCTTGAAACACTCAATTAATAACGACTCTTGAAAAATATATAATAATATAGACAGTCTTGGTTCATGCACTGGCTTGTGCATGCGTCTTGAGAGTCCAACGAACTTGATAACTGATCGACATCTTGTTCATCGAATTGACACATTGATAGTCTCGACATTTATGAATTTGGTTTAATTTCCCACTCCCCCTTAAACCACATTCTCTTCCGTCGATCAATATAAGTAGACTTATGAATTTCCAAAACACATCGATCTTGAGAGGTTTCATAAAAACATCAATAACTTGATCACCTGTCTTCACGTGCGTTACTTTGATTTCATTGTCTTTGACTTGTTCTCAAATAAAATGATATCGAACATCGATATACTTGCCCCTTTCATGAAAAACTGGATTTTTAGTCAAAGCAATGCTTGAAACATTATCGACACAAATCTCCGTCGCATTCTTCTGCTCCATATGGATTTCTTTGAACAGTTTTCTCAGCCATATCACGTGACCAACACATGATGATGCAGCCACATATTCAGCTTCACATGTCGATAGAGCAACACTAGGTTGCTTCTTCGATTACCACGTAAAAACAGTTTCACCTAGAACAAAATCAAAGCCTGTAGTGCTTTTTCGATCATCGACATCTCCACCATAATCACTGTTTGAATAACCTCTAAGCTGAAATGATTTGAGATTGATAATAATGTAAGCCAAGAGAGATAGTAATGTACCGAAGTATCCTCTTTGCTTCTTTAAGATGAGATGCCTTTGATTTCTCCCTGTATCGACTTATAATTCCAACATTGTACATAATATATGGTCTAGTACAGGTCAAATATCTCAAGCTTTCAATCAAGCTTCTATAATATGTCGAATCAGCATCGACACCTTCATCGAATTTTAAAAGTTTGGCACCAGACTCCATTGGTGTATTGACCGATGTGCAATAATTCATGTTGAATTTTTCAAAGATATTTTCAGCATATCCTTTTTAGGAAATAAAAATCCCATCTTCATTTTGCTTTACTTCGATGTAAAGAAAATAACTCATCAGACCGTTATCAGTCATCTCAAGTTCTTTCATCATCGGCGCTTTAAAAGTATTGATCAAGGCAGAGTTATTTTCTATAAAGACAAGGTCATTGACATATAGACATGTCAACAAAACATCACCCTTTTCTTACTTCAAGTAGAGTGCATGTTCATATGGATATCGTACGAAGTCATTTGCCTTCCATTGATTATGAAATTCCAAGCTCTCGGTATTTGTTTAAGGCCATACAAAGCTTTCTTTAGTCACAACACTTTGTTTTCATGACCTTTCACAACAAACCCAAGGGGTTGCTCGACATAAATTTCTTCTTCAAGATCGTCATTCTGGAATGCCGATTTGACATCCATTTTATAGATTAGCCATCGATTTTGAGCTGCAATTGAAATCATTAATCTTATTGTTTCCATTCCTATGACAGGAGAAAATACCTCGTTATAATCGATTCCAGCCTTTTGTTTGTACCCCTTCGCAACGAGTCTAGCCTTATAACGAGTAACTCCTTCTTTCTCATTCTTCTTGGCCTTGTACACCTACTTAACACCAATTGCCTTTTTGTTCTTTGGAAGATTAGCAAGTTTCCATATTTGATTCTTCTCAATGGCTTCAATTTCTTCATCCATGGCTTTTCTATATTTTTCTTCTTTGGAAGCCTCATCGAAAACTAGTGGTTCGCAATCTGTAAGAAGACATACAAGGTGCAGCTCATCGACAGCTTCATAAATTTTTATAGTCTCCTTGATTTCGATACTAGCAGCTCTTCTTCACTATTTGACGATGATGGAGAGAATATTGGAAAAGGAAGTGATGAGTGATCTTCTATCTCCATTTGAATAGACTCATTACGAATGGTTGCATCAAATTGTCGATTGTCCTCTCACAAGCTTTCTTCATCGAATTTCATGTTTTTGCTTACATACGCTTTCAAATTGTTAGGATAACACATTTGTAAGCTTTCGATGAGGAATCACACAAAAAAATGAGTTTTTTGCTCGTCTTCGAGCTTCCATCTTTTTTGGTCCGATATATGAGCATATGCAATGCTCCCAAAAATCCTCAAATGAGAAACAATAGGTCTTTTCCCACTCCATGCTTCTTGTGTTATCACACCATCGAGTCCTTGCATGGGACACTGATTTTGTAGATAAACTGCACACATGACAACTTCACCCCAAAGCTCCTTCGACAGATGTTTACTTTTCAGCATACTACGAACCATGTCAAGAATGGTTCTATTTTTTCGTTCAGCCATGCCATTTTGTTGTGAAAAGTATGGCGCCGTCAATAAACGTTGAATGCCATGATAATCACGGAATTTGTTGAATTCGACGGAATTGAATTCTCCTCCATGATAAGTTCTCAAGGACTTAATAAAATGATCACTCTCTTTTTCAACAATTTTCTTGAAGTGCTTAAAAGTAACAAACACTTCTGACTTTTCTTTCAAAAAATATACCTAAGTCTTTTAGTAAAATCATTAATAAAAGTAACAAAGTATCTATGATTACCGTAAGATTGAAGAGTGATCGAACCACACACATCGGAATGTATCAACTCCAGTGGCTTCTTTGCTCGGTAAGTTGATTCCTTTAGAAAGCTTGTTCGAGACTGCTTACCTATTACACACCATTCACATAATTAATCGGGATGATCAATGTTCGGTAAATCGTACACCATTTTCTTGTGACATAACAACTTGGGACCACCGAAGTTGAGATGCCTCAACCTCAAGTGCCACAACCACGAAGGACCATCTACACATGCTAGAAGGCATCTATATATTTCATTTTTTATGTTGAGATAGAACATCCTATTCTTCAACATTTTCATATTCGCAATCAATTTGTTATTGCGATCTCTTAAAACAAGGCTAAGATTTTTCATGTGGACATTATAGACTTTCTCTAGAAGCTATCTCAAGCTCAAAATATTGCTTGACATTTTCGACACATAATACACGTTAGTAATAAACTGGCGTGCCCCGTTCATTAGACGAATTAGAATCGTACCTTTTCCTTTGACAAGAATTTAGGAATTATCACTTTTGTGACACTTTTCCTTTGACTGTCTCAATCAATTCGACAAACATCTCCTTTCGGCTGCACATGTGGTTACTTGCTCCGATGCCCAAGCACCACGTATCATTCTTCTCATCTGCATTTTCTTTACATGCCGATAAAAGAACTTGATCGACATTATTCACCAAATTTACCTTTTCATCCGCAGCAATACTTTCTTTTTGCCAACACTCAAAAGCATAATGGCCAACTTTATTACAATTATAACATCGAATTTTTGATTTATCATACAAGTTATTTATGTACCTTCCTTTTCCATGAGCACTTCTTTGATTCTGGTAACACCCATTGCTTCGGGTGATATCTCCTCCGCTTCATCCATGACCCTGTCCTTGGAAACAACCTCGATCTCGACCTTGTCGCGATCTTGATTGACCCATCGAGTTTGCACAGGATCTCTTCCTTGGTCTTTGTCATCTCAGATATTCAACCTAGTTTGGAATACTTCCCCACGTATCATGGTATCAAGATTTTTAAAATCCTCGATAGAGACAATGATATGGTCAAATTTCATATCCAAAGATCACAGAATTTTTTCAACAACATGAACATCATGAACGTCTTTACCATTCCTTTTCATCTAATTCACAATCGCTAAAACTCTTGTAAACTAATTAGAAATCGACTCAGATTCTTTCATACGAATTACCTCAAAGTCACCTCTCAAAATTTGAAGGCAAATCTTCTTCACTTTCACTACGCTTTGGTATGTGGTTTGAAGAATTTCCATGCCTCCTAAGACATAGCAGCATTCGAGGCTTTCTCAAACATGGAATCATCTAAGGCATGATAGATGATTGGTAACGCGAGATGGTCTTTCATTTGAGTCTTCTCCATAGTATTCCTCTAACTCTGATTCAACACGGCTTCTTCATTTGGCTCATCATAACTAGAGTTGACAAGATCTCATACACCATGGGCACCAAGTATGGCTGTCATTCTAGAAGAAGCCCAATTGCCATAGTTTTCTTTGGTGAAGCTTGGATATTAAAAAGGAAGCGGATTGCTTGTTGAAGCCACGATCATGAATCGAAAGGCTCTGATACCAATTTGATGGGATGAATCGAAAGTGGGGTTCTCAACAAACACTCACAGCTCAACTTTACACACAAAGTAAGATGAGACCGAAGATAGCTTTTCAATATTTTGTTTTCACAATCGAATCACCCATGCTAAAATGGTTACAAGACATGTGTATTTACAAGCTTAAAACATGGCTCTTGACATACTCTAGGTACATGAACAAACACAGTGTACATACATAGCATTAACTACACATTGAAATACGAACAGACTCTTTGAAACCCTCAATTAGTAACGACTCTTGAAAAATACACAATAATAAAGACAATCTTGGTCCGTGCACTGGCTTGTGCATGCGTCTTAGTAGTCCAACAACTTAATAACTTATCGACATGTTGTTCATCGATTCGACACCTTGATAGTATCGACATTTATGAATTTGGTTTAATTTCCAACGGATCTCAACCTTGTAATGTAGGTCACTCTTGTCGACCACTTTCCTTGCTATGCAAAGTACATCCACATGTAGAGACCGTTTCAAAAGATTTTCGTCGCTTTCTCGTCGATCCAGTCGTAAGTGTCCGTTAATTAATTCTCTTTATTTGTGTTGAATTCGGGGAGCAATAAATCCCAATCCCAAAATTTATTGAGAACAAGTGGTTTAAGAAAGGATGCAAGCCTCTGACTTTTGATCAATCTGATGTTAGTTCCAAAGACATTAACATTACCTTCAGTGAGACCAGGGGGAGTGAGATCCATCTCCCTGCCTCCACTTGTTGAAGTGCATATACATAGTGATTCAGTCGTCCTGAAAGACAAGAAGTGACTTCCGCATGCGCCTTTGTGTCATCTCGGTATCAGGACACTGAAATCCTTGATGTGGAGAGGTGAACAAAAGGCCTGTTGCCCTAGTCGCTCCAAATATGTGTTTGAGCTCATTTCAACCTCCAAGGGTCTGAACTTTTGAACCCTTTTCCAAAAGCCAATGATATCTGTGGTCAGCTTAGTTAACAGAAGTAAATTACCTAAAATGTTGCTTTCGCTAAAATGAACAATGAAAAGACTTGTCAATGTCTGTTTTTGCAGTCTTTCTTAGCAGTGTGTTGAGAAAGAATAACGTGGAGGAATGCCGGATTTGTCTGTAGCCTAAAATTCTATATAGCCAACCTCAATCCATTGTTTAGAGACTCGTTAAAAGAGAAACTAGAATCACAATAAGATGCTCAACCGGTGAGATAATTGGAAAGATTAAGGAAGCTGCATTGCTGTTTCAGACATAACAAAGAGCAACTTCAAGTCACTTAGCACATGATCTCTTGTTCTCTGCTTGCATCCAGCCATTAGAGTATTAAACAGGACATTTAAATGTTTTCAAGGCCTTTTCACTTTCTATGTTATCGACCCTTTCCAAAGATAACTTTCCATCCTTAGAATTCATCTCCCCTGAAGAAGCTCAATTCATCAGCATCAAGTTCTTTGGAACTCTTTGGAACTTGATGGCTCATGATAAAAGTCATACGGTCTCAATTCTCATTTTATTCTTTCACGAGATACTTTCTCAGGAGAAAGTCCTCTGACAATAAAACAAGAATCAGTGTACGTACATAAGATCAGCATGAATCTGAGTATGCAACAACTCGATTTACCACTCGATCAAAAATCTTTTCTTCAGAGGAAGCTTCTTGGAGGAAAGACTGGAAGGAAAAGCCACTGAACAGTCGTAACTGAATGTAGAGAATTTTCTTTACTTCACATTGCTGTCTACCAACGAGACTCACTGATGCAGAGAACTTTCATCCCAATAGTTTTAGCACTCTTTTCTTTGCCCATAAAACATTCTCAGTACTTCAACTGCATAATGCCAAGCTCTGTTTCCGATTTTTGCGGTGGCATCTTCACTGTAAATAGTTTAACTTCACAAGCCAGGCGGAGATGCCCTGGAATTTCGTTTGGTATAGTGTCTGAATCTCAGAGAATTTTCTTTGACCTGTTTATGTTTGATTTTCGAGTGCTTGTTGATATAAAAGATGGTAGGGCTTCAGCATTTCTTTAACCTGTTCATGTTTCTTGGGAAAGAGTGATGAGATTATATGCTCACTGAAAGTTGGCTTGCGTAAATAACCAAAAAGATTTCGGACCACCCACATACAAAACTCATGGGACATGTCTCAGCAAGAATCCAATGCTAGAAAAGCAATGAGCTTTAGATCAAATTAGATTATCGTCCTAAGTTAAAAAAAACAATTAGGTTTGCTTTATGTTAGCCAACTTGAGATGAATAAGATGTCACATTTGTCTTTCTCAAATTAGCGCATTAATTTCTTCTGACGAAGAAGACGTTACATTCGTCTTTCCTCTTTGCCTAAGACGTCACGATTGATTAAAGCAAGCCGTTAGAACACTTACACTAAGTCTTCCTCTAACTTTAAGCTTTTAGACAAGTTGGGCCCTCAATTTCTACATCAAAGCAGGTCCTGGGTTCACTAGGCCTCTCTTTCTGCCTCCCTATATAGTGATTTTCTTTTTTTTTTAGCTTTGGTCTTTGGCCAGCCTAGCGAGGCAGTTAGGGCATTTTATATATTCATACGCTCTTTCCATAACGGATTAAGCTATTATATAAATTGGTGGTGGTATAAATAGACTAAATGACTCCAGTCATATTAGCTCCAAAAATAAGCATATCATCAACATATAAATGGACTAAAAATTCATAGTCTTTAATGAATTTAGAATAAATACACTTATCAGCACTATTATGCTTGAAACCATTGGACAATATGACAGAATCAAGTTTCTCATGCCACTGCTTCGGTGCTTGCTTGAGGACATAAAGAGATTTGACTAATTTACATACTTTCCTCTCATTTTTAGGAAGAACAAAATCTTTTGGTTGTTCTATAGAAATTTCCTCATTTAGATCTCCATTTAAGAATGTAGTCTTGACATCCATTTGATGAACGTAAAGATCATAAATGGATGCTAAAGCAAAAAGAATTTGAATAGATGTTTATACATGCTACAAGAGCATAATATCAAAATAATCTATTCCTTCTTTTTGTCTGTAGCCACTAGTCTTACCTTAAAAGCTTGGATCAAACCATCAGAATTGTATTTTTTCCTGAAAATCCATTTGCACCCAATAGGTTTAGATCCTTTATGTAAGTCTACTAATACTCAAGTATTATTGGACATAATTGAGTCCATTTTATCATCTATTGCCTCTTTTAAAAAAGAAGCATCTCTAGAAGACATAACATCACTAAAACTTTTAGGATTGTCTTCTATACTTAATACTAATGGGTATTTACTTACTACGTTATTATCTATATCTTCTTCAACAAGAAAAATATGAGTAATAAAGTCCGGACCAAAATCTTTCACTTTTCTTACTCTAGTGCTTCTCCTAGTTTCAGCCATATCTTTAGAATCGTTTTTTATTTTCTCACGAGAATCTACGTGTGTTTCCATGGATTCTGAATTATTCATATCTTGCATTTGAGCATTATTCTCAATAATTTCAAAATCTATAAAGCATTCACTTTCAAAGAATTCAACATCTCTTGATTCTACAATGACATTTGGCTCTAATCAAGAAGCCTATAAGCTTTACCATTCTCAGCATAACCAATAAAGGCACTTTTGATGGCTTTAGGATCAAGTTTCGTCCTTTTAGCATTAGGTACTCTGTAATATGCCAAACACCCCACACTTTAAGATATGACAAGTTTGATTTTCTACCTTTCCATAATTCATAAGGGCCGACATTATTTCTTGTGGATGATACTCTATTATGAATGTAACATGTAGTAAGCAATACCTCTCCCCAAAGATTAATTGGTAGCTTCGAGTTCTACAACATACAGTTGATCATTTCTCCTAAAGACCTATATTTTCTTTCAGCCAAACCATTTTGTTGTGGAGTGCATGGTGCTAAAGTTTGATGAATAATACTATGTTCATCATAGAAGGTTGAAAAATCATTTATGAAATATTCTCCTCCTCTATTTGAACGAAGGACTTAAATTTTTCACTTCAGCCTTATATTTCGTAAACATAGTAAATGCTTCATCCTTTGATCTTAGGAGATATACATATAAATACCTAATGCAGACATCCACAAAGGTTATAAAATACATTTTACCACCACTTGTTAACATGCCGTTGAATTCGCATATGTCACTGTGGACCAAATCCAATATCGAATTTCTCTTAGCAATAGGAAATGATTTCTTTGTTAACTTGGACTTAGCACAGATTTCACATTTATCAAATTCACCATTAAATTTTATCAAGTCTAACTTTTTCATATTCTATAAATAACGAAAATTTAAATGTGTTAATATATTGTGCCATAAATGAGGAGTATCAACTGTCGCGCCCCGCGCCCCGGGCACGAGCACACGAACATCCCTGCAAGAAAATCAATAATAATCTCTCGGCGGTTCCAAGATCCACCAATAGGAGTCGAGAGATATAATAAATACATTACGCATGCGGAAGCGATACTCTAATAAATCCCCATACGATATATATAGATTAAGTGAGACCTGGATAGCATATATCAATCATACATTGAAGCGGGCTGTTCATACAACACCGAATACTAAACCCGCTAAACAATAGGCAACAGGGTAAGTATATCAAAAATGGATCGTCTACAAAATCCATCGGGAGTAGGGTCAGGTCGCCAGTCTAAGATCGATCTACCAATCGAAGTATTCTAGGATGAGCTGCTGGAGTCATCCGTATCCTCTACGTCCTCAGTCGGCTCATACTCAGAAAACGTCTCGGATGGAACCTCGACGGAATCCTCCATAGTCACCTCCAGTGACGGCTCAGCAAGGTCCCCCTCGGACGCCTCTACGACTATGACTTCCTCCTGCTCCTGCTCCTCGGTGAACTTCATGGTCGGTGTCCGCTATGGTCCATTCCTCGACCCTACTACTGACCCCTCAAGCAACTCTTGCTCTGCTACAGTCTGGCACCAATTGGGTATGACACTTTGTGGTACCTCATGGGGCTTCAGCGGCCCTATCTGTGAGTCCCCCTCCTTCTTGAACCACGCATCGAATCTACGAGACCTCCACTCAGGCTTACTCTCATCCACCCATACTACAGTACATTTCCTCACATATACGTTCCCCTGCCTATTAGAGAACTCATCATAGTACGCCGTCATCTCCTCTGGGTCCCCAAAACATATTGGCCACATAGCTATGACCTAGAATATGTAAAGTAAAAGTTTCCCCAAAAGGGATGAGATACACATCCTAGTAAGAAAAGCCTAACCCCAAGTCAGGTTGACAGTCCACTAAGGTAGTCGTACCCCTCAATAATTTCAATCTTAGAAACAGACAGGCATATAAGGCACGAATCAATAAACAATAGCATACAAAAGACAGACATACGAATATAACTACATGCCACACTCAGATGCACATGCACTCTCAGCCTGCCACTTCACCACTTCCATCAAACTTCGCCTGCCTCATTCTCTAGCCCGCAAACTAGTTGCCACAGGCCCGGTCAGCGTAAATGCATCAGACCGTCATCAGTGACCCGCGTAAACGCATCAGGTCCCGTTGAATCTCCAGGCAAGGTTCATTATGTGACATTCGGATTTCCAGTTAATTTTAGGCTCATTAATGAGAAGTGTATATCTAGAGATGTACTTCAGTCGTATTCCGCTCAAATCTGATCAGTTCGAGTAGACTGACTAAAAGGAAAAGGCTAACGCGAGACGAGGTACGTGGACCTAGGGAACTCGGATAGGAAACGACGCTTTGACCATAAGGATTGTCGAGGGAACTAGCGATAGACCTTCACAATTACATGACAACCAAAGCCGCCACGAATTGATGAGCCCTAAATGTGATATGAATTACGGGGTCGATACGTGTAATGTCTACAAAAGCCACCCGTCGGTTCGGGATAGGCTGGAACCACGTCTGACAAAGAAAACCATCAGAAATGAGTTTCGAAAATTGAAAATGGAGAATCAAGAATTCCAACATTACAATTGGATTGGCCGTTGCCTCATCGAAGAGTTTTGGAGCGAGAAAAATGGCGTTCTGAACGTCGGGGGTAAAATGACCGTTTTGCCCCTCAAACTTAGAACCTTACCCAAGCTTTGGAAGAAGGGAATTATGGACATTAAATCCCCCTCAAGGCTGTCGAAAATAAGAAGAGATGAGGAACATTGGATCAAAATGATTGACACTTAGGACAAGTGTCACAAGATCAAGTAAGGAGGGTCATGTCCAACTTTACCCAACTACCATTCTTCCCCTTTGACCTAAGCTTGTATATAACCATTTTATCTCTCTCTTCACTCCATTTGGCAGCCATTTACTCCCCAAGACCACCGAAAACTCTCTTCTTCTTCGTCCTCCAACTTGCCCGTCGCTGACCAGAATTACCGCCACTGTTCGGCTGTTCCGACGGCCATTTTCGACAACCATCCGACCGCCGACAAAACATACCAACCTAGATCTATGTCTTGCCGACCTCCTCGAAGTGAAAGCATGCCATTTGGAGCACCGAGGAGCTTCGACCAAGCATTTTCCTGAAAATCGATGGAATTTGCTCTAGCCTAAGGTAGGTAACGTTTTTGACCCTTTTGGTCATCAAAATCTTAGAATTTTAGAACTAAATTTTATGGAGATCTAGTAGAGACGTGTAGGAATCTGTGTTAAAAATTGGGGCTCAATTTGATGAAGTTTTGACCATGAACCGGCCTTGTAAATTTGACAAAGAATTTGCCGGTAAACTGACCTTGGACGATCCGGCGAGTTTCAACGGGAATCCGACGGCTATGTGACTTCAAATCTTCGATGAGACCCCTAAACCCTTAGATAGACATGTTAAGAGTAGGATGAGGGTTAAATGATGAATTTAGAGGAGAGTTAGGCACGAAAACATTCGATTTACACAGAACCGAACATAGCCCGGTTCAATTTTGTGCAAACCGAATCTGTGAGGGGGCTGATGATGGATGATTCAAGTCACCAATTGGTGATTAAGGCATGTTAAGATGATGAGGAATTATGTCATGGAGGGTAGTGATTCATGAGTGGTTGATTTGGACTTGGAAATTGATGGATTGGTTGGATTTTATTAGATTGCGCGGTGAATTAGCCCTTGGGGACCCAAGAGGAGGAAATTGTGATATCGAAATCAAAGGTAAGGGGATTCCTAACCTTATGCTAGGAAGATTGGACTCAATTGGGTGAGTCGAGGTTTAATTGAATTGATTCATGTGGAAATTTCAATAGGGATAACTTATATTATGTCCTAAAATGTTATAGGATGTATGTTCGTGACATTGGCTATGCTTGAGTCGTTGGCATTATATGAATTGCTTTATATGCCATGAGTGTTTGAATCGTGCATGAGTAGCACCCGTTGTGTGCATGTGGATCGACTTGAGATGATATGGCATAAATATGGCATGGCAAGGACTTAAGGCGTATGAGACGCGGGGCGGGAGTTGATACCCTGATGCGATAAGATCGCAGAGTGAAGTTATGGTGGTGTGGCGCCCTGATGTGACGAGATCGCGGAGTTGAGATAGCCACGGTCCTGATGCGAATTATTCACGGGACGAAGAGGCCCTGAGGTGTATGAGACTCGGGGTAGGAGATGTATACCCTGATGCAACAAGATCGCAGGGTGGAGTTGATAATGTGTGGTGCCTTGATGCGATGAAATCGCAGGATTGAGATAGCCACGGTTTTGATGGGAATTATTTGGGAGACAGAGAGGCCCTAAGGCGTATGAGACGCGGGGCAGGAGATGTATACCCTAATGCGACGAGATCGCGGGGTGGAGTTGATGATGTGTGGGGCCTTGATGCGACGAGATCGCGGGGTTGAGATAGCCACGGTCCTGATGTGAACTATTACGAGACGGAGTTATGAGATGAGGATATTGGCATGGAGGATTATCGGAACCTGATGCATTTACGCGGGTTGCCGATAACGGTCTGATACGTTTACGCGGACCGAACCTGATGCGACGAGATCGCGGGCTGGTGATGGAGGCAGGCAGAGGTTGTGTATGTTGTGAAGTGGAACGACTGGTGTACATGATCATTAGATCGTGTACATGATCGTTCCACGTCTATCATCTGCATGTCGTAGTTTTATTGATTGGGCTTGATATGCTTGTAAGATTATGAGTTTGTAATATCGGGATGGATGACTGCCTGAGTGTGCGATCGGCCTAACCTAGGGTTAGGACCCACCTTTCTGAGATTTATATCTCACCCAAGTAGGGGCTTATATTTTTCAGGTTCTAGGCGAAGGAAGCACCAACTTGCCAAGGATAGACATTTGAAGAGATAGTAGGCTAATTGTGTTTGGAATGGATTTGCCTTTTGTGATATTGGGATTGTTCTTCTGATTGGTAGATTATTGAATTGAACCTTAGTGAATGAATTAATGAAATTTTGATGTATTTGTCCCAAGTCATCGGGTGTTGATTTATTGGTATAAATAGAGTTGGCATCGCTTCCGCATGCGTGTTCCTTTCAGTGCTTGGAACTGTGACCGTTGGATCCTTGAGTTTTTAGAAAAGTACGGCTTGATGGGATGTTCGTGCGCTTGCCAGGTTCGGGGCGTGACACATTAACTCTGTCCAGCGAATAATTTGCATCAGGACCGTGGCTAACTCAACTCCGCGACTTCGTCGCATCAGGGCGCCACCTAGCCATACTTCACCCCGCGATCTCGTCACATCAGGGTCTCAATGTCCCCCCCCCGCGTCTCACACGCCTCAGGGCCCCGCTGCGCCATGCTCATCCCACATAATGTCGTATGCATTGATTTTCAATTCAATTTCACACTCCCTGGCAAGTGCGCGTTCAAATGCATTACATAAATTTCTGTGGCATGCAAATCAATTCAAATGGTATACAAACATAACAAACAACTCAGGTATAGGCGATGTCACACAATCATTCCTTAATGTCTTAGGGCATATCAAAACTGTCTCATTTGGCAATCTCTCATAAATCATTCTAATTGACCTCGACTTACTCAATCGAGTCCAATCCCCCTAGCCTCGGTTTAGAAAATCCCTTACCTTAGCTCGGCAACAAAAATTTCTCCTTCTTGGATCACCTAAGTTTCGGCCAACCAAGGTCCACGCTTGGACTTGTCGCACAACCTAGATTTTCAACCAATTCGTCAAATTTCCGAACCCAATTGCTCAATCCATCAATCCCAATCATCCATAACTTAACTCTCAACACTTCATCACATCACAATCGTCAAATTGTAGCTCAAAACCATCGCCCAAAGTCCTCAACAAATTCGATTTGGGCCCCGGCACGTATCGGTTCCACTCGATTTTGTGCTAGTCGGGTCCAACCAGTCCTAATCTTCTCCAAAACTAACATTTATACATTATCCCATGTCTTAGAATGTCTTCCTAAGGGTTTGGAAGGCTCACCAGTTGTTTGGAGTCGGTTGGTCGTCGAAAATTCGTCCGAAGTCGCCGGATTGCTGATGGTCAGAATACCGACAGTATCTGGGCAAAATGTTCAAGGCCGATTCGTGGTAAAAAACTTATCAAATAAATCTCCAATTTTTACCACAGACTCCTATATATGTCTATTGATCCTCCATGAAATCTTTGAGTCTTGAACTCAAGACTCAAAGATTTCGACCATCAAAAGGATTGAGAACCAGACTTACCTCAGGTTGGTTCCAATTTTGTCGGTTTTTGTGAGATCGCTTGCTCGGGACAGCTTGGTACTCCAAATGCCGCGATTCTTGTTGGAGGAGTTCGGCAAGACGTGGAGCTTCACTGTGGTGGTCGGCTGGCTGTCGAATGGTAGCCGGAAGTGGTCAGCGAAATGGCCGAACGGCGGCGTCGAGTCTGGTCAGGCGGCGGTAGAAACTGAAGAGGAGGAAGAAGAAGTTTTCGATGGCTTGAGGAGGGGTTTCGGCTGAATGGTGATGAGGAGAGAGAGAATTTTGTTATATTCAATTGCTTGGTCAAAAGCTTTGAATGTTAGGTGTGGAAACGGTGATATGACCATAACCCTTTGATCTTGTGACGCTTGGCAATTGCTTTTCCAATGAAGATCCAATGACTCATAATCCCCCTTGATTTTCAGTAGCTATGTGAGGGAATAATGTCCAATTTGCCCTTCTTCAATTATAAAGGCAAAGTCCTAAGCTTGAGGGACAAAACGGTCATTTTACTCATAACGTTCCGAACGTCGTTTTTATCGTTCCAAGATTATTCGATAGGACGACGGCCAATCCAAATGACGTTAGAATTCTTGATTTTCTATTTCAAACATTTTAAGACTCGTTTCTGATAGTTTTCTCTATCAGACGTGATTCTAGCCTATCTCGAACTGACGGACGACTTTTGCAAACATTACGCGTATCGACCCCGTGATTCTCGTCACGTTTAGGGCTCGTCAATTCATGGCGGCTTTGGTTATCATGTAATTGTGAGGGTTTATCACTAGTCCCTATGGTCTCGATCATCACAGTCCAATTTAGGATAATTTTACAAATTGTATGTTGGTTAAGCGGCATCACCCGCGCTCCAATCGTACGACACTTGCATGATAATCCTTAATTTTTCTTGGATCGACCTATTGGTGGTTCTAAATACCCATCAACAATCCTTATGGTCAAAGCGTCATTTCTTATTCGATTCGCCTAGGTCCACGTACCTCGTCTCGCGTCAGCCTTTCTCCTTTAGTCAGTCTACTCAAATTGATCAGATTTGAGCGGAATACGACTGAAATACATCGCTTGATATATATAAACTTCTCATTACAAAGTCTGAAGTTGATTAGAAATCAGAATGTCACAACTCTTCCCCCTTACAAAAATTTCGTCCCCGAAATTTAAATTACACTTAATTACTCAAATGAATGAGGGTGCTATCGCCTCATCGTCTCTTCATTCTTCCATGTGGCTCCTTTCGTCTCGTGGTGCTCGCACACTACCTTGACTAGTGGGATCTTCTTATTCCTGAGGATCTGCTCCTTCCAGTCCTCGATCCTTATTGGTTTCTCTACGTAAGACACTATGTTGTTCGCCTCTATGGTTTCTTGGTCCAGCACATGTGTCGGGTCAAGCTTATACTTTTTTAGCATCGATACATGGAATATGTTATGTACTTGGGATAGATTTGGCGGTAGAGCAAGCCGGTAGGCCAAAGTTCCAATTCTCTCCAGTATCTCAAAAGGGCCTACATATCTTGGGCTCAGCTTCCCTTTCCTTCCAAATCGCGAAAGTCCCCTCATTGGCGACACCTTGAGGAAGACATGATCGCCCACTTGAAACTCCAGGGGTTTGCGCCGCTTGTCTGCATAACTCTTCTGGCGACTCTGCGTCGTCCTCAGTCTATCCCGAATTACTTTCACTGCTTCCACTGATTGCTCTACCAATTTAGGGCCTGTGATATTTCTTTCTCCTACCTCGTCTCAGCAAATCGGTGTTCTGGAAGCTCTGCTATAGAGTGCCTCAAACGGTGCCATCTGTATACTCTGCCGGTAGCTATTATTGTACACAAACTCTACCAGGTGTAACTGCTCTTCCCATCCGCCTTTGAAATCTATGACGCACGCTCTCAACATGTCCTCGAGCGTCTGGATCGTCCTTCTGATTGTCCATCCATCTGGGGATGGTACGCTGTACTAAACTGCAGTCGGGTCCCCATAGCTTCTTGCAGGCTTTTCCAAAAATTTGCCGCAAACTTCGGATCTCTATCCGAGGTAATCGTCACTGGCACTTCGTGTAATCTTACTATTTGTCTCATGTACAGTTCTGCGTACTTATCCATAACGAAGTTTTTTCGTACAGGAATGAAGTGGGCGGACCTGGTCAATCGGTCCACGACTACCCATATCGAGTCGTGACCTCTCTGACTCCTCAGAAGTCTCATTACGAAATCCATGGTTATGTGCTCCCACTTCCATTCCGGAATCTCCAGTGGCTGCAACAGTCCTCCAGGTTTACAGTGCTGCGCCTTCACTTGCTGGCAAGTCAAACACTTAGCCACGTCTACCTTCATTCTGTTCCATCAATAATGCTATCATAAATTCTGATACATCTTTGTATTTTTAGGGTAGACACTATAGTTGCTCCTATGAGTCTCTAACAGAATTCTTTCTCGGAGTCCTTCATCCTTTGGTACATAAACTTCCTCGAAACCTCAAAATTCCGTCCTCAGACACTTGGAATTCTAGCTTCCTCTTCGTTGCATCCATCTCGACAATTTTCTGAATCTCCGGGTCCATAGACTGTAATGCCTTCTTAGACCTCAAGTTCCACCCTCAGAGTTGCTATCAAACTGGATAACTAATCGATCTCTAATCTGAATTCAAAATCTCTCAAGTCCTCTATCGTCGACCAACTTCTAACTAGCAGGCATGCAATACTTAACTTTCAACTTAATGCATCTGCTACTCTGTTTGCTTTCTTAGGATGATATAGTATCTCACAATCATAATATTTCAACAGCTCCATCCACTACGCTGCCTCATGTTCAACTCTTTCTAGGAAAACAGATATTTTAAACTATGGTGATCTGTATATATCTGAAACTTCTTGCCACAAAGGTAGTGCCTCCAAATCTTCAAGGCAAATACAATTGCCGCTAACTCCAAGTCATGGATTGGGTAATTCATCTCGTGTGGCCTCAATTGCCTGGATGCATAGGCTACTACCCTTCCATGCTGTATCAATACACAGCCCAATCCTTTCAGCGAAGTATCGTTGTAAATCTCATATCCCCCCGATCCCGACGGAATGGTCAGCACTGGTGCGGTCGTCAATCTATGCTTAAGCTCTTGGAAACTTTGCTCACATCTATCAGTCCATTCATATTTCGTTTCCTTCTTCGTCAACCGTGTTAGTGGGACGGCTATGGATGAGAATTTCTCCACAAATCGCCTATAGTATCCTACCAGTCCCAAGAAGCTTCTGACCTCAATGACTGTGGTAGGCCTCGGTCAATTGATTACAGCCTCGATCTTTGCAGGATCCACTGCAATCCCTTCACCAGACACAACATGACCCAGAAATGCTACCCTGCTCAAACAAAATTCACATTTGCTTAGCTCCACATACAGTGAATGTTCCCTCAGGGTCCTCAGTACAATTCTTAAATACTCTTCGTGTTCTGCATCGCTCCTCGAGTAAATCTAGATATCGTCAATGAAAACTATGACGAATCTGTCCAGAAACTCTTTGAATACTCGATGCATTAGATCCATAAAAGCAGCTGGAGCATTAGTCAATCCAAATGGCATCACCGTAAAATCGTAATGACCATACCTCGTCCTAAAGGTAGTCTTCGGTATGTCTTCCTTCTTAATCCTTAGCTGGTGATACCTTGTCCTCAAGTCAATCTTCGAAAACATTGCTGCTCCTTGCAACTGATCGAAAGATCGTCAATCCTCGGCAACGGATACTTGTTCTTCACTGTCGCCTGATTCAGCTGTCGGTAGTCAATGCATAGATGCAAAGATCCATCCTTCTTTCTTACAAACAGCACTGGTGCTCCCCACGGTGAAGCACTTGGTCGAATGAATCCCTTGTCTAGCAGGTCTTGCATCTGCACCTTTAGCTCCTTTAGTTTCGACAGGGATATCCTGTAAGGCGCTTTTGAGATCGGCTCTGTCCCAGGGGCTAATTCAATTACAAACTCTATTTCCCGTTTTGGTGGCAATCCTGGCAACTCTTGGGGAAACACATCCGGAAACTCATGCACTACCGGAATATTACTAACTTTGGTTCCTCGATAGTCGTATCCATTACTACTACTAAGTATGCCCGGCATCTTTCAGACATCAACTTAGTTACTTCCAAAAATGAGACTAAGGGAATCGAGATTCCTCCTCAATTTCCCACCAATTCAAAGCTAGGGCGGCCCCTCGGATAAAATCGAATTATTTTACTGCCACAGTCTACTCTAGCCCCCTGCTTACCCAACCAATCAATTCCTATTATTACGTCAAAGTCAAACATGGGCAGTACTGCTATGTCAATACTTTCTTTATTTCCCCCAATCACTATCTCACAACCAGCACAGCCCAACGAAACTATTATATTATCCTTTAAGGATGTGGTAACATGCAAGATCGTGTTCAACGGTTCCAATTTCATGCCTACTAATTCAGCAAACTGTGCAGACACAAAAGAATATGTGGCACCAAGGTCAAACAATGTATAAGCAGTCTGGTTGCACAAGTAGATCGTACCTGTGACCACTCCTGGCGCATCTTCCGCCTCGCTGCGAGCTACAGCATATACTCTGCCATATGCCGGTGGTCTGCTCTGTTCGATCTGAGGTGCGGCAGTCAACGATCCCGCTTGCGGCCTTTGTTCTTGCGGTCGACTTGCCGGTGCTTGGTTTGGACACATCCTCATCTGGTGGCCCAGTTGACCACACTTGAAATAGGTTATTGTCCTCACTAGGCATGGCCCATTTCCATGCCTTCTGCCACACAGTCTGCAGCTCTAGTTCGCCGGGTTCGGCGGTTTCACTATTTTCATCCTTGCGGGCGGCACGAAACATCTGTTATTCACCATCGGCCTCTTGCCCATCTGGCGATTGTCTTTGAACAATGGGAACCGCGATCCAGTTGCAGTATTTCTTTCCCTCAAATCCCGTTCAATCATTTGGCCTCGTTCATATATCTCTTGATAAGTCCTCAGATTCAGAGCGATCATTTGGCTACGGAGTTCTAGCCTCAGACCATCCCTAAACCTCCTTGCCTTCTCCAAAGGGTCCTCCACAAATCGAGGTGCATACCTCGAAAGCCTCGCGAACTCAACCTCGTATTGGTCTATTGTCTACTAGTTCTGACGTAGTTGTAGGAACTCCACCTGCTTCCTTTCTCTGGCCATTTCTGAGAATTATTTATCGTTAAATGAGCTCTTAAAAGCATTCCAGTTCATGGCCACTCCTTTAGGAAAAATTTCGTCTTTAGTGGCAGCCCACCAGTCATTTGTTGTACCCTCCAGTTGGTATACAGCCAGCAACACTTTCTCCTCATCTGTGCATTTTAGCACCCTAAAAACCTTCTCTAGCTTCTCTATCCATTTGGGCGCTAGCTTGGGAACTCCAATCCCGTCAAACTGTGTCAGCTTCAATTTCATGAACTGTTCAACTAGCTGGCCCATCTGCCTAGCCACAAAGATTTCCTCTTGAGAGTTTACCATTTCGTTACTCTGGTTCGGCTCGCCTTGGCTTCCGCTCCCACCAGCATTGCCAATGTTGGTATTGACGGTAGCTAGGGCATCTCCTACTGCATGGGCTATGGCAGAGTCTCGATCTTGAGATTGTCTTTCTATAATGTCTCTGAATCCCTCCATTGCCCTTAGTAGACCGTCTACTCTTGGATCTTCAGCTACGGGTGGCCTCGAGCTAGAGGCTCCGCCTCTTGGTCTTCCAGCCCTACTAGGTAGGTTACTCATCCTTGCTTCTTTCTACTGAACCCGATCCACCACAAGTTCAACAATGAGTTAGTAACTTACTCATTCATCCAATCCAGAGTTACTAACTACTCCTTAGCAGAAGCAGTTATACAACAACAGTTTCTCATACATTAATTTTAGAAACATGTCAACCAATGGCCTATGGCCATTCCTCATTTCCATCCACTCCAATGATTCACTAAAACCTATCACTTTCATTCATCAGGCAAGCAAAGGTCTAAAAATGACCTTTAATCCTAGGCAGAGAACTAAATTCCTTATGCCTTGCCACAATCTTACCAAGGTCAAACATCATCTCTAGGTGTCAAGTCACATACTAGGTATCCCATGTTTTGCCCTGACCAGTCTCTTAAGATCTCGCTATCCGTCCTTGTCCCAACTTAATCCTCCTTATTACTCCAGTCCTCAATCCACTTTATATTGAGTTGACCTTGCTCTAATACCAAACAAGCAAGGATGTCACGCCCCGCACCCCGGGCACGAGCACGTGAACATCCCTGCAAGCAAATCAATAATAATCTCTCGGTGGTCCCAAGATCCATCAATAGGAGTCGAGAGATATAATAAATGCATCACGCATGCGGAAGCGATACTCTAATAAATCCCCGTACGATATATATAGATTAAGTGGGACCTAGATAGCATATATCATTCATACATCGAAGCGTACTGTTCATACAACACCGAATATTAAACCCGCTAAACAAAAGGCAACAGGGTAAGCATATAAAAAAGAGATCATTTACAAAATCCATCGGGAGTAGGGTCAGGTCGCCAGTCTAAGATCGAACCACCAACTGAAGTATCTTAGGATGAGCTGCTGGAGTCATCCGTATCCTCTACATCCTCAGTCAACTCATACTTAGAAAATGTCTCAAACGGAACCTCGACAGAATCCTCCACAGTCACCTCCAGCAACGGCTTAGCAAGGTCCCCCTCGGATGCCTCTAGTACTATTACTTCCTCCTGCTCCTACTTCTCGGTGAACTCCATGGTTGGTGTCCGCTCTGGTCCATTCCTCATCCCTACTACTGACCCCTCAAGCAACTCCTACTCTGCTATAGTCTGGCACCAATCGGTTATGATACCCTGTGGTACCTCATGGGGCTTCAGCGGTCCTATCTGTGAGTCCCTCCTTCTTAAACCACGCCTCGAATCTATGAGGCTTTCACTCAAGCTTACCCTCGTCCACCCATATTACAGTACATTTCCTCACATATACGTTCCCCTGCCCATCAAAGAACTCATCATAGTACGCTGTCATCTCCTTTGGGTCCCCAAAACGTATTGGCCACAAAGCTATGACCTAGGATCTGTAAAGTAAAGGTTTTCCCAAAAGGGGTGAGATACACATCTTAGTAAGAAAAACCTAACCCCATGACAGGTTGAGAGTCCACTCAGGTAGCCGTACCCCTTAATAATTTTAATCTCATAAACAGATAGGCATATAAGGCATGAATCAATAAACAACAGCATACAGAAGACAGACATAAGAATATAACAACATGCCACACTCAGATGCACATGCACTCTCAGCCTGCCACTTCACCACTTCTATCAAACTTTGCCTGCTTCATTCTCTAGCCCGCGAACTAGTCATCTCAGGCCCGGTCCGCGTAAATGCATCAGACCGTCATCGATGACCCGCATAAACGCATGAGGTCCCGATGAATCTCCAGGCAAGGTTCATTAACTCATACTCCGTCCTGCGAATAATTCGCATCAGGACCGTGGCTAACTCAACCCCGCGACTTCGTCGCATTAGGGCGCCACCTAACCATACTTCACCCCGCGATCTCGTCGCATCAGGGTCTCAACCTCCAGCCCCACGTCTCATACGCCTTAGGGCCCCACTACGCCATGCTCATACCACATCATGTTATATGCCTTGATTTTCAATTCAAATTCACACTCACTAACAAGTGCGCGTTCAAATGCATTACATAAATTTCTGTGGCATGCAAATCAATTTAAATGGTATATAGACATGACAAACAACTCAGGCATAGGTGATGTCACATAATCATTCCTTAAAGTCTTAGGGCATATCAAAACTGTCTCATTTGGCAATCTCTCAAATCGTTCCAATCGACCCTCGACTTACCTAATCGAGTCCAATCCCCCGAGCCTCGGTTTAGGAAATCCCTTACCTTAGCTCGACAACACAAATTTCTCCTTCTTCGATCACCTAAGTTTCGGCCAACCAAGATCCACGCCCGGACTTGTCGCGCAACCTAAAATTTCAATCAATTCGTCAAATTTTCAAACCTAATTCCTCAATCCATCAATCCCAATCATCCATAACTTAACTCTCAACACTTCATCACATCACAATCATCAAATTGCAGCTCAAAACCATTGCCCAAAGCCCTCAACAGATTCGGTTTGGGCCCGGCATGAATCGGTTCCACTCGATTTTGTGCTAGCCGAGTCCAACCAGTCCTAATCTACTCCAAAACTAACATTTATATATTATCCCACGTCTTAGAATGTCTATCTAAGGGTTTGGAAGGCTCACCGATTTTTTGGAGTCGGTTGGTCGCCGGAAATTCGTCTGAAGTCGTCGGATCGCCTACGGTTAGAATACCGACAGTTTCTGGGCAAAATGTTCAAGGCTGGTTCGTGGTCAAAAACTTATCAAATAAATTCTCATTTTTTACCACAGACTCCTATATATTTCTACTGATTCTCCATGAAATTTGAGCTCAAAACTCAAAGATTTCAGCCATCAAAAGGGTTAAGAACCAGACCTACCTAAGGTTGGTTCCAATTTTGTCAGCTTCTGGGAGATCGCTTGCTCGGGACAACTCGGTGCTTTAAATACCGCGATTCTTATTGGAGGAGTTCGGCAAGACGTGGAGCTTCGCTGTGGTGGCCGAGCGACAGTAGAACGGTGGCCGAAAGTGGCCGGCGAAATGGCCAAATGGCAGTGTCGGGTCTGGTTGGGCGGCGGTAGAAACTAAAGAGGAAGAAGAAGAAGTTTTCGGTGGCTTGAGGAGAGGTTTTGGCTAAATGGTGATGAGGAGAGAGAGAATTTTGTTATATTCAATTGCTTAGTCAAAAGCTTTAAATGTTAGGTGTGGAAAAGGTGATATGACCATAACCCTTTGATCTTGTGACACTTGGCAATTGCTTTTCCAATGAAGATCTAATGATTCATAATCCCCCTTGATTTCGGCAGCTATGGGAGGGCATAATGTCTAATTTGTCCTTCTTCAATTATAAAGGCAAAGTCCTAAGCTTGAGGGGCAAAACGGTCATTTTACCCCAGCGTTCCGAACCTCGTTTTTATCGTTCCAAGATTATTTGATAGGGCGACGGCCAATCCAAATGACATTGAAATTATTGATTTTCCATTTCAAATTTTTCAAGACTCACTTATGATAGTTTTCTCTATCAGACGTGATTCCAGCCTATTCCGAACTGACGGGCGGCTTTTGCAGATGTTACGAGTATCGACCCCGTGATTCTCATCACGCTTAGGGCTCGTCAATTTATGGAGACTTTGGTTGTCATGTAATTGTGAGGGTTTATCACTAGTCCCAATGGTCTCGATCGTCACAGTCCGAATTAAGACAATTTTGCAAATCGTACGTTGGTTAAGCGGCATCATCCGCGCTCCAACCGTACGACACTCGCATGGTAATCCTTAATCGTTCTTAGATCGGCCTATTGGCAGTTCTAAATATCCCCTCAACAATCCTTATGGTCAAAGCGCTATTTCTTATCTGAGTCGCCTAGGTCCACGTACCTCGTCTCGCGCCAATCTTTCTCCTTTGGTCAGTCTACTCAAATTGATCAGATTTAAGCGGAATACGACTAAAATACATCTCTTGATATTTATAAACTTCTCATTACAGAGTCTGAAGTTGATTGAAAATCAGAATGTCACATCAACAATATAAGCATAAAAGATGATAATATTGTTAATACTCAGTTGATACATGCCTTCACTGTCGTAACCCTTTCCCACAAACAACCCATTTTTCAATAGGATCATCTCGTTGGACTCAAACAAGACCTGAAAACTCGTTTTACAAAGCAAATCAACATAAATTAGATTTCTTTTGATTTGGGGTACAAATAGTACATTAAGAAGGTAAACCTTCTTTCTAGAAGTAAAATCTAAAGTAACTATGACTTTGCCAATAATTTTTGCAATAGCTTTATTTTCCATCTCGACTCTTGAAGATGCACTTCAACATCCTCTTCAAAGTGCCTATCACTCCTTACATATCTGGACAATTGCACTAGAATCTATCCACCAAGTAGATTCAACAGAAGCTGAATTAAACTAGAAAATCATGGCCACAAAATCCTTAACTTTATCGAAAATATTCAAATTCAAAACTTGATTGAAACCATGGCCACATAGTTCTCTTCAACCATATTTGCCCCTACCCTAACTGTTCAAGTGTTCTTGTCCTTGAATGTGCTCTTGCGGTGTCCGCACTCTTGCATAATGACCCTCCTTGCACAAACAAAGCAACAACACTTTTTCTTCTTCTGTGACTTCTTAAAATTCTATCCTCTCTTGCATTTCAAGTTTTAGTGGATTTTGAATTGAAATACATTTCCCTTCACAGAATTCACTTTGGTATCATATAAAACAGATTTATCATGTAAACGTGATTCTTCCTCCATGCAAAGATGTTTCTAAGTTTGATCCAAAGTGATGTGCTCAGATTTATGCATCATTCTTTTTCTGTAATCTTTCCAACTCGGAGGCAATTTTACTATAATTGCTTCAACTTGAAAAGATTCTGGAAAATCTATCTTGAGAGCATGAATTTTATTGACCAGTACTTGCAATTCGTGGACTTGCTCCAACAACAACTTAGTATCAACGAACTTGAAGTCAAAATACTTAGGAATCAGATATTTGTTTGTACCTTGCTCCTCTGCTTTATACTTGAAGTCGAGCGCATTTCATATTTCTCTAGCAGACTTCATCTCAGTGAACAAGTCATCTAGACGATCGAATAACGTGTTCAGTTTATGGCCTCGACAAAGCAATTCGTCATCTTAACATTTCTTCCTCTCTTTGTTGATCCTCTCAACAATTTCTGCACTAGGCTCTCTTCCTTTAATGGTAGGCATCAGATCCACTATGTTTATAAAATTGGGGTCGAGGATATATGAAATCTTCAAGGAAGTGAGGAGAAACATCATCTCGTCTCACCCACCCACACCGACGAAGCTTTACGTCTTTCCGATGTCCTCGAACAAGAATTAGGTCAATTGGAGCACCGAGGAGTCCCGAGCAGAGATTCTCCCGAGAGCCGATGGATTAGGACTCAAACTGAGGTAGGTCCGGTTCTCAGCCCTTTTGATGGACGAAATCTTGAAATTTAGGGCTCAAATTTTGTGGAGACTCAGTAGACATATGTAGAGTTCTGTGGTAAAAATTGGGGATTTATTTGATAAGTTGTTGACCACGAACCGACCTTGTACATTTTGCCCAGAAACTGTCAGATTCTGACTCGGGAAGAACCGGCGACGTTCGACGAATTTTCGGCGACCAATTGACTTCAAATCTTCGGTGAGCCTCAAGAACCCTTAGATAGACATGTTAAGAGGTAGGATAAGGGTTAAATGATGGAATTGAAATTGATTTAGGACGGATAGTGCACGGTATGCACAGAACCGAATTGAACCGGGTAGGTTCTGTGCAAGACCGGTTCTGGTAGATTGAAGAGTGGGTGATTTTGAGCCTCAAATTAATGTTTAAGACATGATTAGATGATGAGGGCTAGGATATGGATGATTGGGGTTCGTGGATTGAGAAATTGAGTGTGAAAATTGATGGAATTGGTTGAATTTTGTTAGGTTGCGCGACAAGTCCGGTTGTAGACATTGAGGGCCGAAACTTTGGGGTTCAAAAGGAGTAAATTGTATTGACAAATCAAAGATAAGGGAATTCCTAACCTCATGCTAGAAAGATCGGACTTGATTGGGCGAGTCGAGGTTCAATTGGATTGAATTATGAGAATTTGCCCAAGGGAGTAACTTTCATTATATCCTAAGATGTTATATGATGATTGTGTGTGATATTGTTTATGCCTGAGTTGTTTGCCATATTCGGATATCATTGATTTGCTTGGCGTGCCATAGAGTTTTCGAATTGCGCTTGAATTTGCACTCGGTATCGTGTGTACACATGAATTAGAAATCATAGTATGAGTTATGGTTGTGGCATGAGCCTGACATAGCGAGGCACTGAGGCATATGAGACGCGGAGCGGTAGATGGATACCCTGATGCGACGAGATCGCGGGATGGAATTAATGTTGCGTAGCGCCCTGATGCGACGAGATTGTGGAGTTGAGATAGCCACGATCCTGATCCGAATTATTCGCGGGACGGAAGTGTGAGAATGCCCTGATGCGACGAGATCGCGAGGTAATGTTGATATTGCGTGGCGTCCTGATGCGATAGGATCACGGGGTTAAAATAGCCATGGTCCTGAAGCGAACTATTCGTGGGACGGAAGTGTGATAATGCCCTGATGCGATCAGATCGCGGGGTGATGTCGATGTTGCGTGGCACCCTGATGTGATTGGATCGCAGGGTTGAGATAGCCACGGTCTTGATACGAACTATTCGCGGGACGGAACAGTGAGAATACCCTGATGCGACGAGATCGCGGGGTGGAATTCGTGAGATGATGAATTTGCTTAGAGATTCATCGGAACCTGATGCGTTTACGGGGGTTGCCGATGACGGTTTGGTGCATTTACGCGGACCGAGCCTGATGCGAATAAATCGCAGGCTAAGAGAATGAGACAGGCGGAGATTGGTGGATATGGTGAAGTGGCAAGCCGAGTGTGCATGATTAATTGAGGGTGACGTGAGTTATCATTGCGTGCCTTCCATATGCACGTTGTTGTTTTATTGAATTGTACTTGATGCGTCTGTATGATTAAGAGTTTGGAATAATTTAGGGATAGTTGACTGCTTGAGTGGACGGTCGGCCTAACCTAGGGTTAGGACCCACCTTACTGAGATTTATATCTCACCCCAATAGGGCTTCATCTTTCAGGTTTTTAGGCGAAGGTAGCATGAGCTTGCCCAGAAGTGGCATTTAAAGAGATAGTTGACCAGTTGTATTTAGAATGTAATTGTCAATTGTGGATATTGAGATTGTACTCCAAATATTGAAGTAGGAATTGATCTTTTAATAATTGGCTAAGGTAATTTGATATATTTGTCCTATGTCATCGTATGTGGTTGTATCTATGTGAATGGAGATGGCATCACTTTCGCATGTGTATTTCTATCAGTGCTCAGATTATTCGCCGTTGGATCCTGGAGTTATTGTAAAAGGAACGGCTGGGCGGGATGTTCGCGCGCTCGCTGGCTTCGGGGCATGACATCCCCGTTCGATTTTGTATCAGAGCAAGGTCACTCGATCTAATGTGATTGAGGTTTGGAGTGATAAGGAGCGATGACTTGAGGACATTTAGATATTGAGTCCTATAGGACTAAGTATGGATTGCAGAATCTTGATGATTATAGGCTTGAACTTTTGAGGCATTCTAATGGTCCTAGAGTTGACTTTAATGGGTGACCTTGAGTTATGTGGTGATTAAAGCTTAAGTGGAACCAAGCTAGGATTTAAGAGTCATAAGCATGGATTATGAGGTAGTAATTGAACTCGAGGATAATAGGGAATTGCTTATGAATGAAGGGTCAGTTGAGATGTATAATTGCGACCTTAATTTGTCCATGACCCAACTTGAGGAGTACGAATTATAAGGAGACGACTAATATTGGTGGATTCAGGCTTGAATTGAGTGATATTATGATGGTTTAGCTATCGATTGCTATTAACTGGCTTGGGTGATATGAGTTGAAGATCAGTTGTGATCGGATACATAGGATTTGATTTGAACGTTGACTGGACTTGAGAAATATGATGGCATATTGGCAATTGATCTGTGAGATGTGACGATCATTGATGGAATTAGAACTCTTGAATGAATAGAGATTGATCTGAAGACGGTTCTGATAGGACAAGTGATGAGGACGGTCATGTTGTGCCTATGTTTATGGTTATGAAAAGCAAGTTGATTAGGATGCATACAGTGACTTATCGCTGTTAGACTTAATAAAACGTCGTTTGGTATGGGACGAGTTGATGGGATACCTATAAACTGTAATGAAACATGGTATGAGACATGTGGAATGGGGCTTTCTCCGTAGATGTATGACATGGGATAACCTGTACCGGCCAAGTCTGATGAGGACGGGGAGTGATCGCCGGGATAGAGATGTCTGGACAAGGAGCGGCTTCTGGCAGGCTTCTAAGATGGCAAGAGGTAGGAATGACCCAAGTCATAACTTGAAAAGGGAAACTTAGGTATTAGGTTGAGTCTAATTGTGGATAAGGGATGTATGGCATGGGATCAATTTTCATCAAGAATGATCAAAAGTAGCATGACATTTGTACTGGCGCCTATGAATGGCATGATTAGAAGCTTCGTGCTTGGCATTGAACGCCTTTGAAGAAGAAAAGAGATGGTTGTGATGGGCCTGTTAGGCATGTTTGATGATTAGCTTAATGTGATTGGCTTGGCCAAGGTATAACTGAGAGGTTAGATGACGTATGGGTTTATACCCGAGGAACCGAGGCATGTTAAGATGAGATAGTCTGTTGTGACTATGCTAGAGTGGCGGATGCCTTTAGACCTAGAGTATGAGCTTTTGACCCAGTGAATCGCTGTCTTGAGTGCTAGATTGATAGCCGCCCAGTTGAGGCTAGCCTAGTAGTGGCCGTCAGTTGAGAAGTTGCCTCGTTGAGGCTGGCTTGAGGAAGGATTGCTGATCAAGGATGATTTGAGATCCTTGAATAATTGGCAATCAATTGGGAATTGCTTAAGAACCATTAGAGGGTTGGTTGATGGCGAAAGATATTGAGATGAGCAGCCTGAGATTGATGGACTTGAGTAGATGACTTAAGTCTTGGATTCTTGGAGGGAATCATAGTGGTTCACACTCAATTTTCACACTCAATTTCTCAATCCACGAACCCCAATCATCCATATCCTAGCCCTCATCATCTAATCATGTCTTAAACATTAATTTGAGGCTCAAAATCACCCACTCTTCAATCCACCAGAACCGGTCTTGCACAGAACCTACCCGGTTCAATTCGGTTCTGTGCATACCGTGCACTATCCGTCCTAAATCAATTTCAATTCCATCATTTAACCCTTATCCTACCTCTTAACATGTCTATCTAAGGGTTCTTGAGGCTCACCGAAGATTTGAAGTCAATTGGTCGCCGAAAATTCGTCGAACGTCGCCGGTTCTTCCCGAGTCAGAATCTGACAGTTTCTGGGCAAAATGTACAAGGTCGGTTCGTGGTCAACAACTTATCAAATAAATCCCCAATTTTTACCACAGAACTCTACATATGTCTACTGAGTCTCCACAAAATTTGAGCCCTAAATTTCAAGATTTCGTCCATCAAAAGGGCTGAGAACCGGACCTACCTCAGTTTGAGTCCTAATCCATCGGCTCTCGGGAGAATCTCTGCTCGGGACTCCTCGGTGCTCCAATTGACCTAATTCTTGTTCGAGGACATCGGAAAGACGTAAAGCTTCGTCGGTGTGGTTGGCCGGTGGCCGAATAGGAGGTCCAAAAACTATCTCCAGCAAGCAGAAGATGGAGAAGGAAGAAGATGGGGTTTCGGTGGCTTAGGGGGAGTCTTGGCCTGTCAAAGTGAGGTGAGGAGAGATAAAATTTTTCTATATACAAGGCTTGAGTCAAATGGAAGAATGGTAGGTGTGGAATGGGAGGTTTGACCACTCAATGGTTGATCTTGTGACAATTGGCATTGTCTTTTCTCATGGAGATCCAATGTCTCTCCTTTAGTCTTTGTTTTCGATAGCCATGGGAATGTGTAATATCCATTATGCCCTTCTTCAATTGCAAGGGCAAAGTTCTAAGCTTGATGGGCAAAATGGTCATTTTACCCCCGACTTCCGGAATGTCGTTTTTCTCAATTCAATTATCTCCGATAGGGCGATGGCCAATCCAATTGTAATGTTGGAATTCTTGATTCTTCATTTTTAATTTTCAAGGCTCATTTCTGATGGTATTCTTTGCCAGACATGGTTCCAGCCTATCCCGAACTGACGAGCGACTTTTGCAAACATTACGTGTATCGACCCCATGATTCATATCACGTTTAGGGCTCGTCAATTCGTGGCGACTTTGGTTGTCATGTAATTATGAGGGTCTATCGCTAGTTTCCTCGACAATCCTTATGATCAAAGCGTCATTTCCTATCTGAGTTTCCTAGGTCTACGTACCTCGCCTCGCGGTAGACTTTCCCTTTTGGTCATGCTACTTGAATTGATCAAATTCGAGCGGAATATGACTGAAGCACATCTCTAGATATACTCTTCTCATCAATGAACCTGAAATTGACTGGAAATCAGAATGTCACAAGTATAGTAGGGGTGTAATCCACTTGCCCATTTTTTCTACAAAATACAATGCTAGCCTTATAATTAATAAAGTGTATTGCTATCTACCTTTTATAAAGGCAATATTTTGTTTATTTTAGAAACAAATTCAACATCGGAACTCTTCTTGCTTCAAATACGGGCTTTAACTGATTTTGTATCCCTTTTTATTCACAATTCCTAACATTGCTCTTTCTAATGCTTTCGATATATTGTATGATTTTGTCGGTACTATCTGAAGACGTGCCCGAAATTTATTCAGGAGTTCAAATCTCTATTCTGAAAACAGATCAATGGTGGAACGACCTGTTTATCTTCTTGGTGGACAACGAAAGCAATGTACGGACAAAAGAAGAAGATGAAGGGACCGACAACGTCAGCCAGTTCCATCAAGTTCCTGCCTTATCAGCTCGTCGAACTCCTCATCGGTGCTCTTGAGCATCACAGGCAAGGCCAATCTAACCCCACTCTTGACCGCTTCCATGTGCCTCGGCTTTATCCTCTTCTCCAAGCTGAAGGCAAAGTACTGAGGGAAGTCTCTCAGCTCCTCCAGCCTACCCCCCATCTCCACAGAGAAGTAATCGAATTTTGGCTTGAAGTTGTTCTCGATGCTGAAGGTGAAAAGGGCAGGGCACCTCCGGACCATCCCGACTGCCTCGCCCCGCGAAAACCCGAGGCTTTCCAGGTGCTTGAGCTTCGGGATCAGCGTGTTCTCCACGCTGGACACCAGCAGGATCGGGTCCTGGTAGGCCAGGGCATGGAGGTCCCTGAAGCCAAGCCTCTGGAGGTAAAACAGAGCAGGCCTGAGCTGGTTTCGGACGCTCGAGACCAGCAGCCTCGGACACTTGTTGATGGGCCTCCGGAAGTCATGGTCGGGGACGCGGAGGTCCCGGGACAGGAAGCCGAAGACAGGGCAGAGGTCGGATTCGATGTCGGCCGTGAGGAGATTGGGGCACATGCCGAAGATCCGGGCCAGGTCCTTCTGGTGGATGCCCTTGGACTGGAGGAAGGAGACGACAGAGTGGATGGAGTGAAGGGAGGCACCGCGGAGGGACGGGTTGAGGGCGAGGGCTCGGCTGGCGTCGACGCCCATGATCTCGAGGCAGAGGATCTTCTCCTTGAACTGGAGGGAGATATGGGGTTGGGTTGGGGTGTAGAGTGGGTGCTTGTGGAGGAGGCTCTTGGGGAGCTTTGTCGCCAATTGGGTTGTTGTGGAGGTTGAGAAGGAAGATGGCGGCGGCGGCGGCGGCGGCGGCTGTGATGGGATTGTGGAAGAGCAGCCAATGGGAGAGGGGAGGGGTGATGCTCTCATGGTTGATGGCGAATGTGGGCTTCTCTGGTTTGGTGTTGAGGAAGACGATGCTCCGCTGGTTATCTGGATGTGACACGTGGAGATTAGGCAGGAAGTTATTGGCTGATGGTGGATTGTGCGGATTCTTATTTGGGTGGTGAAAAGAAAACTTCATGCTATATAGTCGTTCGTACCGACTGGGGGAAATTTTTTTAAGATAAAGTCGTTTGTACCTCAATTTTGGCCCAAGCACGGTGAGGAAATGTACGCAAATGACCTTCGTATTTTTGTCCGATATAATACTGTATTGTCTTTGGGCTTTTATTTCTTTCAATGTCGTCTTTCAGATTATTAGTAAATGTTCAACCTTGGAGTCTGTAGACTCTATGCCCGTCCCTCAATTTCAAGTTAAAAAGAGCACTTTCAGCAAATCCTGTTCGACTGTTTCATCATATATGTTGTGCAAGTCTTCAAATTCCAAAGAATACATGATTGATGTCTTCATACACTATAAAGATTGAAAGAACAAAAAAAGACGATCACGAGTGCCACAACCAATCCTGCGTTCCCTGCAAGAGTGGGTTCCGTGTGGTTGTAGTTAGAACGGACATCGTGGAAGCCGTCGTGCCGATCGGGACCCGCAACCATTGCTCCCACTAGCGTGTTCAGGTTCGGGTTCAACGTGTCCTTCCATTTCCATCCGCCTTTGCAATTGTACCTTTGCAATTGTACTCAACAAGTAAAGAGAAGGTAACTTTTAAAAAATAAAAATGAAAAAAATTTCGATCGTTTGGTCCGGTCCGGTCCTAACACCCAAAATCGAAAATCCGACCGCTCCATCTAGAACCGAAAATCAGACCAGATCCGGGTGATCTCGGTCCAAACGATCCAATTTACTCACCCCTAGTTTTTTTTACTCTCCTTAAAGCTTTGACATTCTTTTTTGTGTGTGTTTTCACTAATCCTATCATTTATGTGTGGCCCACTAAATCTGATATAATTCTATATTTCTATATAATTCTATTTTTGTTAATTCTTTTATTTCCTTTCTTTTTTTCTTGCGGGTCCCACGTTCCTCCTTTTCTTCTTCCTCCTCCTTCTCACTCCTTCTTGTTGTCTCTTTTTTTTTTTTTCCCGTGCACGATTTCGCTTCGACGCATCCCTCTCCTTCCAAAACCGCAACTTTACTGTGTCAATCCCGTCCTCCTCAACAATTTTCCCGGCCTCCCCAACGATCCCCTTATCTCCGCACGAAGGTAATATTGAGAAGCACGAAGGTACTATTAGGCAAGTTTTGTTCTGTCGGGTAATAAAGCGAGATTTGAATTAATGGTTTAATTTTATTTCATTTTTCGGTTTTGTTGCGATTGTTGAAACGAAATTTATGCTTTGACAGATTAACTTCTTAGAACACAACGTGCAATGCCTCGTTTGTTCTTCCTTTGCGTTGCAACTGTTGCTTTTAGCCTTAGATTATAGTTGTGCGTAGATTTGAACTTGATTTCTCAACAACCATTTCGTAATCGCACTTTCGTTGGAATCATTTATAATTGTTTAACCCATTGCTTCACTCACTTATGCTTTGTTGATAATTAAATGTTGTGTTGTTATGAGTAGGCGTAGATAGTTTGCCGTTATAATACAAAGGAAAGAGTACCTATTCTAATTAGACATCCACTTGATTCTAAACAGATAATGCTCAAGAGGATCAACATTGCTCAAATGTATCTACTGATGATGAAAATTTGAATCCTGAAGAGCAATTGATCATGCCAACAAGTTCATTTGAAACTTTGCCCGGTAATTTTCTAACTCGAGGAGATCTTTTGATTAGCATGCGGAGACTCTTCTTGCTTGAGGTTATGCCATCTCTATTAAAAAGGTCAAAGAAAGACAAATATGTTCTTCTGCGATGCGAAAGGGGAGGTAGTTAAGATGATTGACGTAATATTTATGTGCCACGTCATGGACGAAAGACTGGATCCCGTTTGATTAATTGTCCTTTTGACATCTGTGGTTATAAAAAGAAGAATGGATCATGGTCACTCAGAATAGTAAATGCATCGCACGATCATGATCCCTCGAGTGATATGTGTGGACATCCTACTTGTCGTCGCTTTTCTAAGGTTGAAGCCTTGCATGTGAAAGAGATGTCCAAGGCCAGTATACCTTCGTGCCAAATCCTTTCTTCCTTGAGACAAAGTAATCCCATTGATCAAGCTACAGCTAAAACTGTCTACAACGTGAAAGCAAAGTTCTATCGTGAATATCTGAATGGTCACAGTATGGTCCAAGCTTTGTTGGACGAGCTTAGTACAAGTGGATTCATCTACAATTTTAAACATGATGCTGAGGGTCACTTGACGCATTTATTTTTCACCCATCCTATCTCCATGGCACTAACAAAGAGTTTCTCAAGTGTCTTCATAATGGATTGCACTTACAAGACTAATGGATGCAAAATGCCTTTATTGGATATAATTGAAGTTTCTTATTTTAATACTTCTTTCTACTCATGCTTTGTCCTTTTGAGAAAGGAGGAAGAATATTATATTTGGGTCTTGACAATATTTATTAACATTTTAGGTGTTAGTTGTGAACCTTCAACTATTATCACTGATAGGGAATTGGCATTGATGAATACAGTTCGATCCATCTTTTCTAAAAGTGTGAAACTTATCGTGTGTTTGGCATATTGAGAAAAATATTGTGGCAAAATGTAAATTTCAGTTTGAAGAAGGAAAACATTGGGATTCTTTTATGTCTGATTGGTCCAAAGTTTGGAACTCCAAGACTGAAGCGGAATATGAGGACAATGTTCAGCAATTCCAATATTGTTGTAAGGAAAAGCCATCGATTATTAACTATATAAAAAATACATGGCTTCCCTTCAAAGAGCTTTTTGTGACCGCTTGGACAAACTTACATATGCATTTCGGAAATCATGTTATTTCAAGAGCTGAAGGGGCACATTCGACTTTGAAAGCATATCTGTAAGTTTAAACGGGGGATTTAGTTGAGGTGAAAAAGAAATTATGCTTTGCAATCGAGAATCAACATCAAGAAATCACAAGCAAATTATCAAGCGGAAAGGTAAGAGTTTCTCACCATCTTCCTATTCCCCTTTTTAGGAATTTGATTGCTCGTGTGTCAGTATTTGCTTTAGAAAAGCTTTATAAGCAAAATGAGATTGCTAAAAGTAGGGTCAAGCTGCATGCTTGTACTAGGCATTTTGTGCAATCCATGGGACTTCCATGTGCCCACGAGTTAAGATTACGGTTTTCCGATGGTTTACCTCTTGATGCAATTAATCCTCAATGGAGGCTGGATATAAGGTCCTTTTTGGATAGTAATTTTACTCAAAACAATGAAGGAGATCATTTAAGCAATTACTTCAACACTTGGAAAGGAAGTATCAACAATAGCCGCTTTCCAAAAAGGAAGTTGTTCGAAAGCAGCAAATTGAGCATTTTATTCCAGCAACTGAGCCTCTACTTACATCTCATAAAGATCGTCCTTCTAGTTCAAAAACTTAAGGGGAAGCAACTTCTACAAGACGTAATCCTTCAGCATTTGAGATTATTGAAAAGGGGAAGATATGTGGCACTTGCAGGTGTTATGGTTATAATAGTCGCACATGCAAATTGAAAGACGAAGATCTCAGATCAAATACACATCCGAGGACCATTGAAATTCATGGTGATGAAATGTAGGCATGGTGGATTTTCTTGATATGAGCCGAGCAGTTGATTGAAATTCCTTTTTCGTTAAGTTGCATATGCAATTTGTTACTATTGCAATTTTTGGTATGTAATAACATTATCATTTTGATGTATTTAGAATTGACATTTTACTGCAAGATTTGGCTCCTCTTTTCTGCTTTTTTCAATGACTCATAGAAGGCTTTCAACTTATTGCTGCATTTGAATGTTTTATGAGAAGAAATTTCTAATTTTGAGTTTTCATGTCTACGTCGTTTTTCCAACGAGACCAAATATATATATATATATATATATATATATATATATATATATATATATATATATTTAGTTTTCAGCTTTCAGCGACAAGCATCTTCAGATTTCGAAGATGGAACAAGCTTCAAAATCATGATTATTATCTAGATAAAGGAGACGCAGGAAAATCAAGAAATATGAGAGACAAAACCTCTCAAGAACATGCTCTATTTAGAGGATAACTTGAATCAATTTGTTGGAGCCTTCCCATATATACTAGATGGATCTATTGACGATCATGAATTCGGTTGTTAATTTTTCTCTACCAAAAAACGAGGAAAACAACAATAGAGAAAACAACAAAAATCCAATAGAAACATGATTGTCAATTCTATACCAGGCGATTAACTGCAAAAAATATGATGGCAGCAAGCCACAAAACTCCCTTCACATAGCAAACTGTAATTTCTACTTCAAGATCTCATCATAGATGCTTTTATGGAAGCAGTATTCATTTGCACACTTATTTTGTTTTCTTTCCTACCTTCTTCTTGATAACCTCATCAACGTACGCTAGAATATTTGCCTTGTAAATTTGATGAGGCCTATAACTATGAATGGCAACTATGAATTGATGTCTCCTGTGCTTGTCGATTCCGATACAACAAACCACATTTTTCAAAGCAAAAGATGTGCACTAAGAGAGTAACAATAAGCTCTATCTCATATTGTATCACCCAAGAAAGAACCATACTTCAAAAACTATTGAAACAAATTTATGCTACTTTTGGAGAAACTCATCATGTAATTAGCATACGTTGTGCATATCGAAGCTTGTCTAACTCAATATTTTAGACTTTAGATGGTCACCATTACAACTATCAATCTTATCCACTATAATCGTTGCCGATATCAAAATCATGTGAGGGATGTTTACTTGCTTTATAAATAGGTTGAACATTTGAGATTTTCTTGAGCATAAGGTTGTGTACTTATAGGAAGGCATGCGACATTGAGCCATGCTAAACATGTCAGGATTTACTATTGAACACGGGTGATGATACAAAATTGAATATTATATCCCAATTTTTATCTCATATTACTTGATACAATCTAAAATTATTAGGATTCATCCATGCCGAATAGTTCTTAGGGTGTCATCTCATGACTTAGAACTCATGTTATTGTATGCGTTTGTTTCTTCCCTTTGTTATTTTATGTCGAGTTTAAATCCGTGTAAGGTGTATTTGCCTTGGATTTAATTGTGGCCGTGACAATGAACAAAAATAAAAGGGCAAAAGCTTTCTGCCACTTTAAGATTAAAAAACGAGGTGCACGTTATTTTATTATATATTTATATGCACGGTTAAACTTTAAGTGGAAAGTGTGGCTCTCCTTTGGTCGTACAAAGAAAGCTTGTGGGCCCCAAGAGCAATTGGAGGAAAAAAAAAAAGCAAGGGTTTTGTCTTTTGTTTCCTTAGTCATTAGAAGTCACACGAAGAGCAAAGGAAAGAACCGCACAGGAACTCGTGGTGCCACCGTATGAAGACACGAGAAGAACAATGAGAACTATTCTTCGGCGTACGAGGAGCGTTTTGCTTGGGCATCGATTTGTGCGCAAGTTTCATTATATCCATTTAAGTTGTTTGAATTCTGAGCATTTAGGGTTTCGAGTATAATTTAGATTTGGGAAACACGAGCATATTAAGCGATTGTAATTCCGATTTTTCGATTCTAATGAATTGTTCTTTCTGGCTCTTCCCGTGAATGTAGGTACCAACATCGGACCGAACCACGTTATATCCAATGTCCTTTATCGTTCCTCGTTATTATTTCTGTGCTTTCACATTGACGTATTTGCAAGATCCTAGTGAGTTTCTGCATTAGCATTACAAAAATTAGTATCAAAGCTTAGGATCATATTTTTAGATTATGATTTGTGACTTTTGCTTGTTTGGTTATTGTCTAGAATTCTGTTATTGCAATTATGTCTGGGGTGAAAGATGAAATTGAAGTTTAAAGGGAGGAACAACTCTGGGTTATGGAGCCTCAAGATAGAGGCATTATTAACAACTCGGGTTTGGCAGAAACATTGGAGGGCAATGCTAAGTTGCCCAAATCAATAAAAGATGCTGAAGAGGATGTGTTAATGAGGAAGGTTAGGAATCTAATCATGATGAATTCATCGGATGAAGTGTTAATAGAGGTAGGCGAGGAGAAGGATGCCAACGAAGGGCTTGAACAATTGCTTATATATGTTGAAGAGGATGTTCTAGTTCAGATATACTGAAGGTACATCTATTAGAAACCACCTAGATGAATTTAGTAAACTCATGATAGATTTGAAGAATGTCAATAAGACTCTTGAAGATGAAGAACATAACACGAAGTTGTTGGCTTCTCTATCAGAGTCATGGAAGCACTTTACTAATTCACTGTTGCAGGAGCGTACTACTATTACCTCAGAAGAAGTAAAGTCTGTCTTGTTTTCTAAAAAGTCGCAAAGAAAGTTGCGAGATGACAGTTTGGTGCAAGATATAGTGCGGGGACTAGTGATTCAGTGTAAAGAGCAACAGCGGGGGTCCAACAGCAGCAGAGGTAACAATAGATCTAAAACACGCCATAAAAAATCCAAGGGATGTGTGAAGTGCTTTGAATGTCATGATGAGGGGCACATTAAGAGAGATTATCCTAAGTTGAGAAATAGAGGTAATAAGCAGAAGGCCACAAGTAGTATAGTGAACATTGCTGAGGAGAGCACTAGTGATTTTTAATTTTGTGTGTGACTAAGGTTCGTCAGAAGATGAATAGGTGCTAGATTTGGGGTGTTTTTATCATATAACGTCTCATAAAAACTGGTTTACTACTTACTAGATTGTAGATGGTGGTAGAGTTATATTGAGGAATAACGCAACCTATAAGGTGTTGGGGATAGGGACAGTTTAAATATGCATGATGGTGTGGTTCGCACATTGACTAGCATGAGGCATGTACCGGAGCTCAATAAGAACTTTATTTCTCTAGGGACACTCGATGATATCGAGTGTAAGTACAACGCTGAAGGTGGAGTGCTGAAGATCTCTCAAGGCGCTATGACAGTGATGAAGGGGAAGAAAGTGAGTTCTCTCTATCATCTATTTAGAGAGACCGTGACAGGAGATATTACAGTTTCATTAGGTAAGTGAGATTTTGATTTAACTCAGTTATGGCATATGCGTTTAGGACACATGAGTGAGGCATGTATGACAATATTGAGTGATAGAGGGTTCTTAAAGGGTCAAAAAATAAGTAAGTTCAACTTATGTGAGCATTGCATCTTTGGGAAGCGGTGCGGCATTAAGTTTATTATAGGTATTCATTCGACCAAGCAATCGTTTGAGCATATTCATTTAGATGTCTGGGGCCCGTATCTGGTTCCTTCAAAAGGAGGAGCCCGTTATATGCTTACATTTATCGACAATTATTCCACAAAGGTATGGGTATACTTTTTGAAGCACAAATCTGATGTGTTTGATCAGTTCAAGAAATTTAAGGCATTGATTGAGAAGTAGTAAGGTAAACAGATCAAGTGCCTGAGAATCGATAATGGCATGAAGTTCTGTGGTAAAGATTTTATCGAGCTGCAAGATAGAAGGGATTGTGAGATACCGCACAGTACCTAGGATACCACAACAGAATAGCGTAGTAGAATGGAATAACAGAACTTAAGCGGGCTTAGAGCATGCTTTCGCATGCTAGAATAAGCAAGGAATTTTGGACCGAATTAGTGAACATGGCCTGTTACCTGATTAATCGATCTCCATTATCTGCTATCGAGTGGAAGACTCTAAAGGAAGTATGGTCGAGGAAACCTATTGATTATTCCGGATTACGAGTATTCGGATGTCCTATTTATGCTCATGCTAGTGATGATAAGCTCGAGGCGAGGTCGAAGAAGTGCATATTTATGGGTTATGCATATAGGGTGAAAGGCTACCGGCTGTGGTATACCGATCCCAAATCACTCGATTTTCTAATCAGCAGAGATGTAATCTTCGATGTGATTGCAATGCTTCGATAGAAGAGTTCTGAAACACTACTGCAGAGCAAATAGTTCATAGTGTTAGTAATGAGGTGGAGCTTCAGGTGAAGGCTCTAGAGACCTCGGAGGTAATAGAGATTGAGACTGCAGATGAGGCCGCAGTTCTTAAAGTTGGTGATAGTGAACAACCAGTGTAACCGTAGCACATTGCAGCTGAAGGCAGACAACGAAGGCAAATTAAACTACCGATACGTTATAGTTATATAGATATTGCTTATGCTTTGACTAAGGTGAAAAGGTGGAGATAGATGAGCCTTCGTCTTACTCTAAGACGATGGCTAGTTTTGAGTCATTGCAGTTGCTAGGGGCTATGAGTGGAGAGAAGAAATCATTCCATCAAAATCAGACATGGGAGTTAGTTAAAATACCCAAGAGCCAGAAGATTATCGGTAGTAAATGGGTCTACAAACGAAAAGAGGGCATTTCTAGTGTCAAGACAACGAGGTATAAGGCGAGACTTGTGGTGATGGGGTTTACATAAAGAGAGGGCATTGACTATAACAAGGTGTTATCTCCTATTGTAAGGCGTACTTCTATTCATGTTTTACTTGCTTTAGTTATTGTACAAGATCTCGAGTTTGAGCAGCTTGATGTAAAAATGATGTTTCTTCATGATGAGTTAAAGGAGCAGATTTATATGAGGCTGCCAGAGGGATTTGCTATTTCGGGTAAGGAAGACCATGTTTACTTGTTAAAAAATCTTTATATGGGCTAAAATAGTCTCCTATACAGTAGTATAAGCATTTTGATGCTTTTATGGTTAGTCAGGACTATTCTAAAAGTCAGATGGATAGCCGTGTTTATTTTAGGAGATTGGATGATGGATCTTTGATATATCTATTATATACGTTGATAGCAGTGAAAAATGTGTTTGATATTGAGGTGCTGAAGAGGTAATTGAGTGCAGAGTTCGAGATGAAAGATTTAGGTGATGTAAAGAAAATATTGAGTATAGAGATTTTACATGACATGACTGTAGGATTTTTACCTCTGTCTCAAAAGAAATATATTGAGAAGATTGTAGCACGTTTTAATATGTAGTCAGCGAAATCTGTGAGTAAACCATTATCGAAGCACTTTAAACTTTCAGTTAAGTTATCACTGCAGACTGAAGAGAAGGAGGAACATATGTCTCGTGTTCCATATTCTAGTTGTCACGCCTCGCGTTCCCTTGCGAAATCGTCACATCCAACACACCGTAATAAGATATCCTAGGACCTAACAGACTGCCTAAAGAATGAAATGAAACATGCATGCGGAAGGAAAAAATAACAACCCAGATCATTTTATATAGGAGAGATTCAATATAACATAAAAGCATATATATACATAAGATCATCATCCGGCTACATTCGACGGTAGGGAAAGGACATAAAGTAAGCACGCATAAGGTTGGGTCAGAGGAACTAAGGACCACCCAAAAGACTACACCAAAGCCCTAACATTAAAAGTCTATCTCCAAAAAGTTACACCCCAGAAGCTTTCCATGACAACCCAGGCTACTTAGAGGAGCTGCTCGTCTTGTCATTAGCTTCAGCTTTGTCTTTCTTAGGGTCATAATTAGAAAATGTCTCGTATCGTACTTCTTCAGTAGTCCTCCTCCAGATCAACCTCGTTAGCAGAGATCTCGATCACATCAAGGTATTCTTCGATCATCGGGGACTTCTCAAGAATATTCCTTGAAGACACCAAGGCGGCACCACCCTCAAGGGAACTTTAGCAGGAGTCATCAGATCAAAAGTGCTATTGTCCCCAACACGGCGAAACCATGCCTTGTTGCAGTGAGGCTTCAAACTCTCTACTCATCTATCGAGCCAAACCGTGGTGCATTTCCTAATATACACTACCCCCTTGCCGTCAGGAAACTCATCAAAAGTGGCGGTCATTTCTTTTGGATCGCCAAGGCATAATGGCCACATGCTTTAGGTTTTGGGCCTGAAAAATACGTCCCACTATAGGTTGAGATTTACATCTCAGTAAGTGAAACATAAATATAGACTAGACTGCTAGTCCCCCCAGACCATACAATGAAGCAAGATGCAGAAATTCATCGAGATAAAAGCACTAGACATTCATATATCAAAGCATCTCAATGTAATTGGCATGAGTAAGAATCATAGTCAAGCATATCATACACAATGAGACCAAGTTTCACACACTAGCACAAAATAAACTCATAACTTCAGAATTATCACCATGACATCACACTTCTCATCGCCAAGGGCTTCCGGGCCGCGATGTGTTTCTCAAGGGAACTCTGACCGTTTCATTTGCATAAGGGCACTTTGGCCATGGAATTACAATAGGACACTTTGGTCATTTCATTTGCATAAGGGCACTCTGGCCGTTTCATTTGTATAAGGGCACTCTGGCCATGCAATTACAATGGGGCACTCTGGCCATTTCATTTGCACAAGGGCACTCTGTCCATGCAATCACAATTGGGCACTCTGGCCAATTCAATAGCATAATAAGCAGTCACAGTTCAATTGTCGCATGATCATGTCAATCCCCATCACGAATAAAACTACACTATATCCAGTAGTGTCCTGGCTTTCGAGTAAAGGTTTAAGGGACACTTACACTTTGATCGAGTTAGAAATTTCAACCCAAATGATCCTCCTAGGGTGTCAAGCTCACAGCCAAATAGAGCACACGTACGGTCCTAGGGAAATTTCACCAATTTCTCATCAAAACTCGTTCATTTCTCAATTCCATTGTGCCACTATTTCAATAACATATCAATTAGCCACCTAAGGTGCCTTATCGGCCATTTTAAGACACTGTGACACCTCCACAAATCCTCAAGAGGTTCGGTTCATACAACCAAAACATAAGGCATAATCAGTTCTAAACGTAGTCACCCTAATTAGTTCATAAATCAATTCTAAACTTCAATCCGTCACAAAATCAATGTGCTATAACCTCAATCTACATGTTTAGGAGGCTCACCAAAGATTTCAAAGAAAAATGACGTTCTAAGGTCCCTCAAACAACTAGGTTTCCCTTGGCGTGTAGGCGGTCAGAATTCTGCTTCACAAAACTACCTAAAATCAGCCATGAAGACCTATCTTAACTCTAGTAGATTTGTAACCACAGCTTAGCCAACTTGAGTACAACATGTTATGAAGATCTCACCGTAAGTTTGAAGCCAAACGAAGTCTTTAGGAGGAAGAACGAAGGTTTTACCTTAGCTTGGTCCAATCCTATCCACTTTCCTATTTGGGGCTAGATGGGGCAAACGGGAACTCCAATGGACGATCGACCACCGAGAATGTGTAAAGGAGAGGTTGAGAGTGAAAATGGTGGTTGGCATTCGGCTAGGGAGTTGCCGGAGGTGGCGATCAACTGCGGCGAAGGTTGCTGGTTGGGTTGGACAAGTTCGGTAGAGGACAAAGAAGAAGAATATGAAGAAGAAAAGGGGAGGGAGAGTGTGTCACACGGCTGAAGAAAAGGGTGAGGGGTTATCCACAATGAATCACCAAAGTCAAAGATAAGGATTGGTAGGTAAAAAGTGAAATTAAATGTTAATCACCCAATCATTGACACTTGTCTTGAGGTAAATTATATCTTGCCAACCTTTGACTTCCTTTGACCTCTCCAATGTTCAATTTTCGACAGCATAGGGAGGTCTAAATGACCAAATGACCTTCATTAATCCTTAAGGCAATGATAGGACTTAAGGGGCAAAATGATAATTTTTCACTTTCCATTCGAAACTTCATTTTTTTTAATTTTAAATTACCATTGACGAGGCGACGCCAAATTCAATTCGAATGTTGGAATTCTTCATTTCCATTTTTTCATTTTCAAGATTGATTGATTTTTCGTCAATCGTAACTTCAGTTTATCTCGAACTAACGGCCAGCTTTTGTAGAAGCTACACGTATCGACTTTGTGATTCTCATCACACTTAGGACGACTCAAGTGAAATCGACTTTGATTGTCATGTAATTATGAGGGTCCATTATTAGTTTCGACGGTCTCTATCGTCATAGTTCGATTTAGGAAAATTTTGCAAATTATATATTGGTTAAACAACATCCCCCGCTCTCCAATCGTATAACGCTAGCAATGAATTCCCTTATCATTTTTAGATCGGCCTTTATTGATTCTAAATGTTCCCTCAGCAGTCCTTATGGTCAAAGTGTCATTTCTTTTTTTGAGTTTCCTAAGTCCACGTACCTTGTCATGCGTTAACCTTTCCCTTTTGGTCAGTTTACTCAGGATTGATCAAATTCGAGCAAAATAAAACTGAAATACATCGATAAATATTCTTCATTTAATAGTCTCGAAATGGTAGGAAATTCAAAATGTCACAACTCTTCTCCCTTACAGAAATTTCGTCCTCGAAATTTACAATACACAACTATTCAAACAAATTGGGGTATTGACGCCTCATCGTTTCTTCGCTTTCCCGCATAGCGGGTTCCATGGTACTCCCAGATCATTTTAACTAGTGGAATCGTCTTATTCCTTAAGACTTGCTCATTTCGATCCTCAATTCTGATTGGATTTTTCACATATGATATCTTGTCGTCTACCTCGATAGTCTCATAGTCTAAAACATGAGTCGGGTCCGGCTCGTACTTCCTCAACATCGACACATGAAACACATTATACACTTGCGACAATTCAGCGACAAGGCGAGTCGGTAGGCCAAAGTTTCAATTCGCTCCAAAATCTCAAAATGACCTACGTACCTTGGACTCAGTTTTCTTTTCTTTTCAAATCGAGATAATCCTCGCATCGGCGATACATTGAGGAACACGTGGTCACTAACTTGAAACTCCAAAGGCTTGCATCTTTTATCGGCATAACTTTTCTGATGACTTTGTACCGTTCTCAGCCTTTCTCTAATAACCTTTACCGCCTCAACTAATTGTTCTACTAACTCAGGACCTGTTATGTTCCTTTCTCCAATCTCATTCCAACACACAGAAGTTCTGCAGGCTCTCCCATACAATGCTTGAAAAGGTGTCATTCGGATACTCTGCTAGTAGTTATTATTGTAGTCGAATTTCACAAGATGTAGTTAATCCTCCCATCCACCTTGAAAATCTATCACGCAAGCTCGTAGCATATCTTAGAGCATCTGAATTGTTCTTTCTGACTGTCCATCTGTTTATGGATGATATGCCGTACTAAACTGCAACCTAGATCCTAAGGCATCTTGAAGACTTTTCCAGAAATTCACCGTAAACTTAGGATCTCCATTCAATGTAATTGTGACTGGAACTCCATGCACTCGTACAATCGGATGGACGTATATAGAACTTGGCGTACTTATCCATCGCAAAATCCTTTCGCATGGGTATAAAATGCGCAGACTTGATCAATCTATCCACGACTACTCAGATTGAGTCATAACCTCTCTGACTACTCGGCAAACCCATCACAAAGTCCATGGTCACATGCTCCCACTTCCACTTTGGGATTTCTAAATGTTGCAACAATCCTCCATGCTTACAATGTTGAGCTTTCACTTCTAACAAGTTAGACACTTTGCTATATACTTGGCCACATTCACCTACATTCCATTCCACCAATAATACTGACGTAGATTCTGATACATTTTCGTGCTACTTGGGTGAATACTGTAATTACTCCTATGAGCTTCAGACAAGATCCTTTCTTTAAGCTCCTTGTCACCAGGCACAAATAAACGTCCGCGGAATTTCAGAATTCCATCTTTCGATACTTGAAACTCGAGTTTCCTTTTCATTACAGCTATCTCGAGAATTTTCTGATTCTCGGAATCCGTAGACTGCAAGGCCTTTACTCGTTCTTGAATTTTAGGTTCAATCCTCAAGGTTGCCACTAGGCTTGACAGTTGGCAAACCTCTAGTTTAAACTCAGAGTCGCTTAGTCCCTCAAGCAAGGACCATCCCTTAACCAATAGAAGCGTGATGCTAGATTTTTTACTAAGTGCATCCGCGACCCTATTCACCTTTCCAAGGTGATACAGAATATCACAATCATAATCCTTGAGTAACTCCATCCACCGACGCTGTCTCATATTCAATTCATTCTGTGAAAATAGATGCTTCAAACTCTGGTGATCTGTGTAAATCTGGAACCGTTCACTACACAAGTAATGCCTCCAAATCTTTAAGGCGAAGATAATGGCAGCTAACTCCAAATCATGCGTTCGATAGTTTATCTTATGATGTCTCGATTGTCGTGAGGCATAAGTGACCACTTTTCCATGTTGCATTAACACATACCCTAATCCATTTAACGCAGCATCGCTATATATCTCATAAACTCTAGGTTGAGAAGGGATAGTTAACACTAGTGCGGTCGTCAAACGGTGCTTAAGTTCTTGGAAACTTCTTTCACATTTATCCGTCCACTCAAATCTCATATCTATCTTAGTTAACTTCGTCAACGGAGTGGCTATAGATGAGAACCTTTCCACAAAACGCCTATAGTAGCAAGCCAATCTCAGAAAACTTCGAACCTTAGTAACTGTCGTAGGTCTAGGCCAATTCATCACAGCCTCAGCCTTTGAAGGGTCCACGGAGATTTCTTCTCCACATATCACATGACCAAAGAATGCTACCTTATTCAATCAGAATTCGCATTTACTAAATGTGGCGTAAAGCGAATGCTCTCTCAAGATTTGCAGGATGATCATTAGGTGCTTCTCATACTCCTCATTACTCCTCGAGTAAATCAAAATATCGTCAATAAAGACAAGTACAAATCGATCCAAATACTCATTAAATACTCGATGCATCAAGTCCATGAATGCAGCCGGAGCATTAATCAGTCCAAAAAGCATAACTGTAAACTCATAATGCCCATACCTCATCCTAAAAGCAGTCTTTGGAATGTCCTCCTTCTTAATTCTCAGCAGGTGATAACCAATCCTCAAATCTATCTTAGAGAACACAGTTGCTCCTCGCAGCTGATTAAACAAATCATTAATCCTTGGCAAGTGATATTTATTCTTAATAGTCACTTGATTCAATTGCCTATAATTGATGCACAAACGCAAAAACCCAACCTTTTTCCTTACAAACAGCACCGGCGCTCCCCACGGCGACGTGCTCGATCTAATGAACCCTTTGTCTAGCAATTCCTGCATCTGCACCTTCAATTCTTTCAATTCTAATAAGAACATTCTATACGGTGCCTTCAAGATTGGCTCCGTCCCTGGAGCTAACTCAATTAAGAACTCAATTTCTCTATTAGGTGGTAATCATGGTAATTTCTTAGGAAAGAAATCAGGAAATTCACGCACCATTGCTATAATTTCCAACTTCAGTTCCTCAACCGATGTGTCAACCGCGACAGCTAGGTAAGCTTGACACCCTTCGCTCAACAGCTTTGTCGCCTCAAGCGACGAGACTAAAGGAATCAAGGTTCCTCCCCAACTTCCTACAATTCAAAACTAGGGCGACTTTCCGGGTAGAAACGGATTACTCTACTACCACAATCAACTGTAGCCCTTTGTTTTCCCAACCAGTCCATCCCAATGATCACATCAAAATCATACATGGGTAGCACAACCAAATTTATCTTTTCCTTACTACCACCGATAACTATTTTATAGTCCGCACAACCTAACGAGACATGCATATTATCCTTTAATGGTGTAGTAACATGCAGCATCACATTTAGCAGTTTCAACTCTACCCCCACAAAATCAACAAACTGAGTAGACAAAAGGAATGCGAAGCTCCAGGATCGAATAAGGCATATGCATCTTGATCACACAAATAGATCGTACTTGTGACCACGTCAGGTGCTTCCTCCGCCTCTCTACGTGCCACAACATAAACTCTTCCTTGAGCTGATGGTTGATTCTGATCATTTAGCGGAGCCATAGCTGGCTGTCCAACTTGCAGTCTTTGTCCCTGAGCTTGGTTCCCTGGAGCTTGGCCTGGACAATTCTTTATCTAGTGGCCCAACTGGCCACACTTGAAACATGCTCATGTCTGCTTCGGGCAAGGTTCGTTTCCATGCCTTCGCCCGTAGAGATGACAGTTCCAGTTCGACTGATATGACGACTTCCCAATATTTTTTCAAACCGGAGGGACAAAGCGTCTATTGTTCGCCATCGACCTTTTACCCAGTTGCCGATTGTCTCTCAAAAAAGTGAATCATGATCCAGAAGCGGCGGCTCTTTCTTTTATATCCCTCTCAATCATCTAACTTCTTTTGTAAATCTTTCTGTATGTTCTCAGGTTCACAGTTATTATCCGACTTCGATTTTCCGATCTCAAGCCATCCCGAAACCTCTATGTTTTCTCCAACAGATCCTCCACCAATCTCGGTGCATACCTTAACAATCTTGCAAACTCAGCTTCATATTGATCCATAGTCAGCTGATTCTGACGCAGTTGCTGGAATTCCACTCGTTTCCTTTCTCGTGTCGTTTCTGAAAAGTACTTATCATTAAACACAATAGTGAAGGCGGCACAAGTTAAAGCAATGTCTTCAGGAAACACTCCATCTTTCGTGGCACTCCACCAATAATTAGCAGTGCCTTCCGGCTGATATATAGCCAACAATACTTTTCCTCATCGGTGCACCTTATCACCCCAAAAGCTTTCTCCAGCTTTTCAACCTCGGGGCTAGTTCAGGATCTCTAGTGCCATCAAACTGGGTTGGTTTTAGTTTTATAAACTGCTCAACCAGCTGAGCCATCTTCTATTAGCATCACCATCGCCTGGGGTGTTACTAGCCTCAGCGCCTTGGATATTATTTCCATTTGCCAAATTTACCGCAGTCACTGCAGCTTCAGCGATTTGAGCAATTATCTCAGACTATCCTTAGCCTATCGAAGAGCTACTGTAGCATTATCTTGAGCTTTTTTTCCCATTAACTCTTCAATTTGTTCTAGGGCCCTAAGGACTCTATCAACTCTTGGATCCCCGGCCGTGGGTGATCTCGAGCTAGACACTCCTCTTCTCGACCTTTCAGGTCTGTTGCTTAATCTTGCTTGAACTTAATCAACCCGAGTCACTATAATTCTAGTACGGAATTAGGGAGCATGTCATCTACTCAGGTCTAGTGCTTCTATGCTACACAATAAGGCAGCAATCACAACATAACAACTAACCACTCAAGCATTCTCATGAGCATATAAATCAGGGATGCATAGCCATACCTTAAGTCCAGACGCATCTGCAACTTGGTATAACCAGAGGTAATTATACGCTCATCAAACCAGCACCCACAATCAATTCACAGTCTTAGTGCGAAGCTTGGTCCTCATAGGTTGACCACAATCATGCCAATCACATGCACTAATTCATATGCCATGCATTCTGTGGTTGACTCTAACGAATTCCTCTAGGTCTCACACCTCTTTATCTAAACTAACCATAATGTCATGCCCCATGTTCCCTTGCGAGATCGTCATATTCGCCATGCCAAAATCAGATATCCAAGGACCCAATAGACGGCCTAAAGAATGAAATGAAACACGCATGTGGAAGGTAAAAATAACAACCCAGATCATATTATACAGGGGAGATTCGAGATAACATAAAACCATATATATACATAAGATCAGCATCCAGCTATAATCGACGGTAGGGAAATTACATAAAGTAAGCACGCATGAGGTTGGGTTAGAGGAACTAAGGGCTACCTCGAAAGACTACACTAAAGCCCTAACATCAAAAGCCTTTCTCCAAAAAGTTACACCCTAGAAGCTTTCCATGACAACCCAGGATACTTAGAGGAGCTGCTCGTCCCGTCATCAGCTTCAGCTTTGTCTTTCTCAAGGTCATAATTAAAAAATGTCTCAGATCGCACTTCTTCAGTGTTCTCCTCTAGGTCGTCCTCGTCAGTAGAGATCTCGATCACATCAAAGTATTGTATTCTTTGGTCGTTGGGGACTTCTCGGGAATATTCCTTGAAGCCACCAATGAGGTCTTGACATTGGCATCGATGCGAACGAGATAACACCAAGGCGGCACCACCCTCAAGGAAACTTCAGTAGGATTCATCGGACCACAAGTGATATTATCTCAAACACGGTGAAACCATGCCTTGTAGAGGTAAGGCTCTAAACTTTCTGCTCCTATATCGACCCAAATCGTGGTGCATTTCCTAATATATATTATTCCCTTGCCGTTAGGAAACTCAGCAAAAGTGGCGGTCATCTCTTTTGGATCGCCAAGGCGTAACGGCCACATGCTTCAGGGTTTGGAGTCTGAAAAATACGTCCCGCTACGGGCTGAGATTTACATTTCAGCAAGTAAAACATAAACCTAGACTAGACTGCTAGTCCCCCCAGACCATACAATGAAGTAAGATGTAAAAATTCAAAGAGATAAATGTACCTAGCATTCATTTATCAAAGCATCTCAATGTAATTGGCATGAGCAAGAATCATAATCAAGCATATCATACACAATGAGAACAAGTTTTATGCACTAGCATAGAAGAAACTCATAACTTCGGAATTATCACCATGACATCACACTTCTCATCGCTAAGTGCTCTCAGGCCACAATGTGTTTCTCAAGGGTACTCTGGCCATTTCATTTGCACAAGGGCACTCTGGCCACGTAATTACAATGGGGCACTCTGGCCATTTCATTTGCATAAGGGCAATGGGCACTCTGGCCATTTCATTTGTATAAGGGCACTCCGGCCATGCAATCTCAATTGGGCACTCTGGCTAATTCAATAGCATAATAAGCAGTCGCAGTTCAATTGTCACACAATCATGTCAATCCTCATCACGAATAAAACTACACTATGCCACTTAAATCATGAAATTCATCAATCAAGCAATTCTTCGATCCAATTCATCCAGTAGTGTCTTATCTTTCGAGTAAATATTTAAGGGATACTTACCCTTCGATTGAGCTAGAAATTTCAACCCAAACGATCCTCCTAGGGTAACAAGCTCACGACCAAATGGAGCATCGCACGGTCTTGGGGAAATTTCACCAATTCCTCATCAAAACTCATTCATTTCTCAATTTTATTATTCCACTACTTCAATAACATATTAATTAGCATCCTAGAGTGTCTTATCGACCTTTTTAAGACACGACGATATCTCCACGAATCCTCAAGAGGTTCGGTTCATGCAGTCAAAACACAGGGTAGAATTGGTTCTGACCTTAGTCACCTTGATCAGTCCATAAATCAATTCTAAATTTCATCTCATCATAAAACCAACTTGCTATAACCTTAATCTACATGTTTAGAAAGATCACCAAAGATTTCAAAGCAAAACAACGTTCTAAGGTCCCTCAAATAGCTTGGTTTCCCTCGGCATTCATGCGATCAGAATTCTGCTTCACAAAACTACCTCAAATCATCCTTGAAAACCCATCTTAACTTAACTAGACTTGCAACCACTGTCAGTGAACTTGAGTACGACATGTTATAAAGATCTCACCGCAGGTTTAAAGCTAAACGAAGTCTCTAGGAGGAAGAATGAAGGCTTTACCTCAGCTTGGTCCAAGTCTGTCTACTTTTCTGTTTGGGGCTGGACGGGGCAAACGGGACCTCCAACGGAAGATCTACTATTAGGGATGTGTAGAGGAGAGATTGAGGGTGAAGATGGTGATCTGCGTTTAGCCAGGAAGTCGCCGGAGGTGGCGGTTGACGGCGGTGAAGGTTGCGGTCGGTGCTGGTCGGGCTGGACAAGTTCGACGGAGGAAGAAGAAGAAAAAGAAAATGAAGAAGAAAGGGAGAGAGAGTGTGTGTCACACAACTGAAGAAAAGGGTGAGGAGTCATCCATAATAAATCACCAAAGTCAAAGATAATGATTGGTAGGTAAAAAGTGAAATTAAATGTTAATCACCCAATGATTGACACTTGTCTTGGGGTAAATAATATCTTGCCAACCTTTGACTTCCTTTGACCACTCCAATCATCAATTTTCGGCAGCACTAGGGAGGTGTGAATGATCAAAATGACCTTCATGAATCCTTAAGGCAAGGGTAAGGCTTGAGGGGTAAAATGATAATTTTGCACTTTCCGTCCGAAACTTCACTTTTTCAATTTTAAATTACCATTGACGAGAAGACGTCAAATTCATTTCTAATGTTGGAATTCTTCATTTTCATTTTTTCAATTTCGAGATTCCATATTGTGATTGATTTTTCATCAATCGTAACTTCAGTTTGTCTCGAACTAACGAGCGACCTGTGTAGAGGTTATGCGTATCGACTCTGTATTTCTCATCACACTTATGACGACTCAAATTACGGCAACTTTGGTGGTCATGTAAGTGCGAGGGTTCATTGCAAGTTCCAACAGTCTCGATCGTCATAGTTCGATCTAGGAAAATTTTGCAAATTATACATTGGTTAAATGGCATTACCCGCACTCCAATCGTATAATGCTAGCAATGAATTCCTTAATTATTTTTAGATCGTCCTTTATTGGTTCAAAATGTTCCCTTAGCAATCCTTGTGGTCAAAACGTCTTTTCATTTTTCGAGTTTCCTAGGTCCACGTACCTCGTCATGCGTTAGCCTTTCCCTTTTGGTCAGTTTACTCAGGACTGATCAGTCCGAGTGAAATAAAACTGAAATACATCGATAGATATTCTTCATTTAATAGGCTCAAAATGGTAGGAAATTTAGGATATCACACTAGTGGAGTGGGTAGTATTATGTATGCTATGGTATGCATTAGGCTTGATATTTCACAAGCTGTTAATATAGTTAGTCGTTATATGAAGAGTCTTGGTAAAACTCACTAGGAAGCTGTGAAATGGATTCTTAGATATTTGAAGGGAACAATGGACGTTGGTTGTGACATTCCGAATTTCGACCCTTTTCTAGGCTAGTGAATGAAAAGAAGTTCATCGAGGTATTTCAATTGTATCTTGCTTGGAGTTTGCCACTCTCAAGTTCACTGACCAAAATGTAATGGCTAACGCAGGTTTAAGCATGTAGACCTGTGAACTTGAATGAAAAATGACACTTTGACCATAATGATTGTCGAGGGAATATTTTGGGCCAGCAGTGATCGATCTAGGAACGATCATGGAATGCTTTCCCAGCGTTATACGATCGGGACGCGAGTGATGCCGCCTAACCAATGTATAATTTGCGAAAATTTCCTATATCAAATTCTGACGATTAGGATCGCAGGAACTAGCGATAAACCCTCGCAATCACATGACAATCAAAGTCTTTATGACTTGAGTAATCTTAAGGTCGATACGCATCGCGCCTATAAGAGTCGCCCGTTAGTTGAATGGACTAGAATTACAGTCCACGAGATTTGAAATAAATTGGACCTCGGAAGTGGGTATCGAATATTGAAGAATTCCAATGTTTGAGAAAATTGAACGTCGTCTCATTGAGATTGAATTGGAATTTAGAGGCGTCCCAAAGTGATAGAGGAGTCAAGAATTTGATTGAATATTAAAAATGACCCTTTTACCCTCGGAGGTTGCTCATTCCTTTAAGAATAGACAAAGGCATTTTGGTCTTTTCTCCTTCTACCTCTCTTGGCCAAAATATCTAGGGATAATATGATCATTTTGGCAAAGCATTTATGATGGAAATGACAAGGATTTAATGTAAAGTAACTCACTCTCTCTCTCTCTCTCTCTCTCTCCCTCCTCTTGACTTGTGAAAGAAGATGGAGAAATGTGACATTCTGAATTCCGACCCTTCTTGAAGCTGTTAAATGGAAAGATATGGATCATTGTACTTCAATTATATCTCGCTCGGAGTTGGCCACTCTTGAGTTAACCAACCAAAAAGGGAAAGGTTAAAGAAGAGTCAAGTACGTGGACCCAGGGACTTGAATAAGAAATGACACTTTGACCATAAGGATTATCGAGGGAATATTTTGGGCCAACAAAGATCGATCTAGGAAACGATCATGGAATGCTTTGCTATCGTTATATATTGGAACGCGGGTGATTTCGCCTAATCAATGTGTAATTTACGAAAATTTCCCAAATCGAATTTCGACGAACAGGATCGTAGGAACTAGCGATAAACCCTCGCAATTATATGACAACCAAAGTCCCCATGACTTGAGTAATCTTAAGGTCGATATGCGTAGCACCTATAAGAGCCGCCCGTTAGTTTGAGATAAACTGAAATTACAGTCGACGAGAAACTTGTCATGATTTAGACCTCGGAGTTGGGTATAGGATATTGAAGAATCCCAACATAGGATAGATATAGATATCGCCTCATCAAGGGTAATTAGGATCATAATTCGCGCCGTAAGATTAGAAAAAAAATGTTTTGGATTAAAAAGTAAAAATTACCCTTTTGCCCCTACCTTGACCATTCTTCCTTTAGGATAAACCCAAGGGCATTTTGGTCAATTCCCCCTCTCCCTCTTTGGCCGAAAATCAAGGGGTAAGATGGTCTTTTGGGCCTTCAGATTTTATGAAGGAAAGACAGCTATTAGACATGGATTAGACCCTTACTTAGCATTAATTGCTAGTCTAATCTCACATACCAAAGTCTTTTCCACTCTTTCTCTCTTAGATTAAGATAACGCTTCTCTCTCTCTCTCCCCCCTCCAACTCTTGGCCGACCACATCTCCTCCCCTTCATCTCTCTCTCGGCGATCCATCTTCTCTCTCTCTCTCTCTCTCTCTCTCTCTCTCTCTCTCTCTCCCCTACTCGGTTGCTCTTCTCGCCGCCAGCCACCGGAGGTTGTTAGCGGCCGCACTAGCTACCACCCCATTCTTCACTCCCCTACCAATGCCTTCACCACCTTAGACCCCCACTTCACCGATGCCATGGACCTGTAGAACCCGAAGAAGCCGGAGAGGTTGCTGTCCAACCAAGCTAAAACCTGAGAGCTTCCTCAACCCAAATCACAAGCTCATGCCACCTCATTCTCTTGATGAGTCATCCTATGACCTAAATCTAAGAGTTTGTTAGCTTGTGGTTGAGTCTGGTGTAGTTTAGAAGTTGTTTTGTAACTAAACCTTGGCTTACACCTCATATGGACAAAATCTATCGATCGGAGCTCGGGTAGGACTTGCAGGCCTTAGGCGGTGCCTTTGGCCAATTTTCATGGCACGAATCCTTGGTAAACCATTTAGGACCTTGCTTGAAATGCTAGGGTAGCTTGTGGTTGAATTTGGGAGTGGTTTAAGGAAGTTTGATGACTAAAACTTTGTGGAACGCCTAGGAGCCGATTCTGGTCAGATTTGGGACGAGGACTTGCGCCGCTTGTTTGTGGACGTCTCTAGCCTGGATCATTTATAAGCTATCCCTAAATATTTATTAGATTGTTAGGTTACTAAGAGATGTTCTTGTTTGAAGAATCAACGAGTTTATGAACCGGTTTAGGCTAGGAACACTAAACCCGAACCTGCCTATGTTGGGGATGAGTTGTGCTTGAATGATTCTTGGTTTAAAATTTGTGAAATTAAAGTTAATTGGCGAGGTTTTAATTTGGTCATGGAAGATTATTAGACTTCGAGCATGCCTTGTGGAAATTCTTGCTTGATTTGAGTGTATTAAGTGGCTCGGATCGTTAAATCAAGTTTGTGATAACTTGGGATAATTGAGAATTCAAGACGGGCAATGTAGGGCCATGACTTCGTGTCTTGTTAACAAGCTCGAGAGTGATTGAACTGAATACTAAGTTGTGGATTAAAAGTGAGGACGATCGATGTTTGTGCTAAGTCAATTTATTTGTGCGGTAACATGGATTGTGCTAGTTTAAAAAGAGACCTCATTGAATGAACTCAAATGACGAATTGGGAAATCTTAGAATGTGAATTGAGGTTGCGAGTTGTTTGCTTTTGTATGAACTCGTTGGAAATTGAAAGAAAACTTATGGCCAATTGGTCGGGTATTGATCCCGACATTAGGTGTTCGATCCAAATTCAAATTTACGGTGTTTAATCCCGTGTTTAGATGTTCGATCTCAAAGAATTGAGCTCAGGGTGTTTGATCTCATTTTGGACTTGACGAGGTCATTGCGGCCAGAGAGTCATATAGTTGACCGAATCATCTCTAGGTGCTGGAGTATCAAGAGTCACTATATCGACCAAATCATCTCTAGGTTCGAGCGTGAGAGTAATGATGTCGACTATTCTCGAGGGAGTTAAGGTATCGAGTGTCACATGTTTGACCGAATCATCTCGTAGGATTGGCCATGACTAGAGTCTCATAGTCGACCGAATCATCTCGATGGTGCTGGGGAGCGAGAGCCGCTATGTTGATCGAATCATCTCATCGTAAAAAGTGAAAATCATGAATGAAAGTGAAAAGATGAAACTGTTTTCTATAAAGTAATTGGTTTCATGGCAAGAAATATTTTGATTAAAGGGAATTCTAATGAGGCTCGAGGTTCCTTAGCACGGGCGAGTAACGTTTTGTTACTGTTGATTAAATGTCAAGTTTTTTGAGATAATGGAATCGAATGATGGATTTGGAACAAAGAATTGTTTTCCTCTAAGTCTGTTAAATTGAAACCCTGCCAAAGCACGAAGTTGAGATTTTAGTATGATTTATGGCTGTCGAGTCAATTTAGAAAGGTTGGGATGCCACTTTTGGTCAAAACTGTGCCTTGCTTTACCAACGCTTCTATCTCATCTTGTTTCTGAAAAATATCTTTGTTTTTATAAAGTCTCTGGAGGTACTGGTGATCTAGTCTAGGGTTAGGTTTAGTTTACTAAGATTTATATCTCATCCAGTCGTGGGATTTCTATTTTTAGACCCTTGACCTCAGACCATGGATGCTCTGCCACATCGCTTTGGGTTTACTGTTTGTGAGGGTTTAGTGTATATTAAGACAACGAGTGTTCTTTGGGTTGACGATGGAGGTCAACACTTGAACCCCCTTACCTTTGAGCCTTGGACTCTCCAAGATGAGGGAACCTTTGTTGGACCACTAGCAGAGAGTGTCGTACTTGTCGACGCATTATGGTAGCTGACCCGCCGAAGGTCGACTTTTCCGATGACCTGTTGCTGGGATTTGATGATGGTTTTGCCATGGAAGGACCTGGTCCTGCACCACCGACCCTTGTTGAGGAGGATGCCGCAGCGAGGGCTCCTGTGAGCATAGAGCTTGACCTTGAAGATGTAGGATCGTCGACCGACGATTGAGAGCTTAGCATTTTGAGTCGGGTAAATAGTCTATTCTTTTTGGAGATACATGTTTAGTAGTGATGGCTTAGACTCTAGCTTAGTGAACTCCTTTCTTAGGCTGTATTTTGACTAATTACTATGTTGTATCGTTCTAAAGTCATCTTTTGTTATTAAGTGTAGGTTGTTTTCTCACTTTCGCATGCATGTTTCATTTAGGTCTTTAGAGTTTTGGTCGTTGGTTTCTAGAGACTACCGAAGGTAGTGGCCCTAGAGGGATGTTCACGTGTCTGCTGGGTTCGGAGTGTGACATCCTAGCTTGTTTGGTATTAGAGCAAGGTCAGCTCGATCCAATCTGATTGAGACTTGGAGTGATAAGGAGAATGGACTTTAGGATGACTATGCAATGAGACCTTAGGTGCTCGAAAGGCACGTTTTGCATGGCATTTGTAATGGCGCATGTGATTGGCATGATTAGTAGTTTCATAATTGGTAGTAGGTGTCGTTTGAAAAAAAAAGAAATCGGCGTTTAAGATTGGCCTGTGTGGCGAGCTGTGTGCTTAAATTGTAAGTTGTTCTGGCCTATGTTTAATTGAAGTATTAGGCGACACGTTGAGTTATTGTTGAGTGGCAGTTACATCTAGACTTCGGGCACAAGTTGTACTATATTGAATAAGTGCTTCGATGTGTTTTCTTGATGTTGCCTAGTTGAGGCGTGCCAAGTAGTTAGTGATTAGCTCAGAATTGCCTAAGACCTCTGGATGAAAGATTGCTTAATTAAGATCACTGTTACGTTGGACAGCCAGAGGCTGCCAGACCTGAGTAAAGACTTAGGTCTTTAATCCCGGGAGGGATTGTGGTGAATTGAAAATCACGAAAACCTAAACAAAGTAAAGGTGTTAAAGGAGTGCCGAACCCGAGTCTGCAGGCTATAAGAGACCCAAGAACTGAACGGTCATGAGAATCTAAAGGGGAATAAGAATTGATGAGCAAGCAGGCTTGAAAAGGAACTGTCATCGCTACTGGAGTCGCTGAGGCGACTGAAGCTGTTGCCACCAAAGCAAGTATTGGAAGCCATGGAGAAGGCGAAGGAAGATGAAAATGGAAAATCGCCAAAAGGATAACATACGGGAGGATTACAAGGTTGAGGCTGACTAAGTCCTATGGAAAAAGGCGATCCTGAAATTATTCGTCTGTGAATTGAAGATTTAATGAGAAATCTTGGAGATTTTGGGTATCTTGAAGAAGGAAAATTTCCTGGCAGTTATTAGCCTCAAGACATTTTCGGAAATTGAGAAACATTAAGGAAACAGACGTGTCAATCTCTCGGACTTGGTCTAATCTAAAGGATTGACTGAGGTTGAACTAAGACCTTTAAAAATGGATTTGTGAATTATTATTCCCTAAAAGATAGAGCGTTGGTCCTTTTAGGACGATTGGGCCATAAGATGGTCGTTAGCAAAAAGAAAAAAAGAGTAGATTTAACAGCCTTGGCTATGCGTAGTCCTAATGTACAGTTGAGGCGGGATAACAGGCTAAGCAAAAGAGATTGCTTGGGACCGTAATAGCAGAGGATCTAACTTGATCAATTTGAACGTCCTAAGTGTGAATTGATGAAAGATCGAGGAGGAATGTCGATCCCCGGATCCTCGTCACTTAAAGTGATCGAGTTGTTAACAAGGGAACGTCATTGAAATGTACAGTTGCCTTCTTGGAGTAAGAAATCCCGGTATGAAAGGAGGATCTCTAGAAAACAAATTCGGAGAGGCCTGTTTTGAAACAACATCAAATTCCAGGACGATGTCGATGTTCAGCCAAACGGATTGAATTAAGAGAAAGTCGCATTGGTTGATCGTGGATCTAGTGGTAGGATGTTAATGCTTCCTGGGGAAAAAGTGAAAAAAAAATGAACAAAATGTCGTATCGTCTAATGGGATATCTAGGGAAGCAAGGAGCTAAATTGTAGACTCTCAAGTGGACAATGTAAAGAGCAATTGGAGTAGTCGGCATCTGGTAAAGGAATAATTAAACTGACTCATTGTCGTTTCCGTAAATGATAATTGTAAATTACTTAGGAAGATTCATGAAAAGCACAAATGGAAATTTAGAATTGTCTTGTAGACCCTAAGGAGAACGCTGGCTATATACTAGGCGTAAAGAGCATGAGTTTTTGATGTTAATAAGCAGGTTGCTTGGTCATGAAGTTTCTAAGGAATGGAATCCCTGAGGAAACCCTTGAGGATTAGAATGAGTGATGAATTGATTGAAATCAAGGTGAACTACTGAGGTCTGAAGTTTCCTGGATTGGGATTATCATTGACGATTCGTGGAAAGTTTCCCAACGATAACTACCTCGCCGATGAGATCGGTTGAGGACGAAATGCCACATGAATGGATGGTTAAGTACGTAAAGGAATTTTGGTAATTAAGAATAAAATGATGACTGCATCGATATAAGCAATTCCATCTAGACAGGAAAGGTCGTGTGAATTATAGCAACGTGTTGTAAAAGGAATTGGAATGCGTATCCGTGCAACGTGGGAGGCTTGTTGCCTATATGCCGTGATGATAAGACCAAAAAGGACGAATAACCTAACGTGTGACTTAGAATCATCGGCTGCCGCCTTCGCGTGAGAATTGAGGAACATCATTTTTGAGATAAGAAGGATTCCAGAATTGGACGGATCTCAGAACTTGAAGTATTAGTTTACTCGAAAAGAATTAGACGAAGAGCAACGTATATGGATGAAGTTGCTTAAGGATATGGAAGCGTGTATGCGTGAAGAAAGATCTTGTGATTATGTAAACTATAGGAATTGGAAGTATCAACTGCCCCAAAGGGAGCTGAAAGACAGGCCAAGTAAAGTGTGGAAATTACCGAAAGGTGGTGATTGGGATACTCTATATTGTTTCGGACAGGCGAATAAAGCAGCTGATGCATATTGTCGGATGTAGAGCATTGTACGATTGGTAATGAAAGGACAAACCTTATCCGAGAAATAAAAGGTTCAATTTCTAAATCAGATATTTGCCCAATGGCTAATTAGACGAATGCCTCAAGCCTCAAACCTGAAGGTCAGGAAGGCATTAAGACGCTATAATGGACGGACCCTAATGTCCCAAGGATAGAATGGGTGAAAGCGACAAGGAGAAAATCCACCTGGAAAGGGGATCTTGAAGTTGAGGATGAAAATCTTGAAGTTTCGCAAACAAGTTGAGGATGAAAATCTTGAAGATGAACTTAAAGAAAGGACCTTATCGAGAGTTCAAAGGAAGAACCATGGTGTCCCTTGGAATGGCACAAAGATATGCCAAGATTTGCATCAACACTATTGACAAAATGGAATGAAAGTTGGAATAGTTTAGCATGCGACCAAGTACTGGACAAGCCGACAAAGAAGGAATGACGTTAAAGGCTGGAAGGTGGTCACAACTGTTAGAGATTTCTGAACGGAACCGAGGACGAATTGTTTTGGGTTTAGTCGTGAGACCAGCTAAGGAGCCAAGAAGGCTATAACTCGACTTGAAGAGTCATAAGCCGATTAGGATCTGCATATGCTTAATGGTGTGAAAAGGACATTTGAAGGGATAGCACACCAGGGGCATATGCACTAAAGAACTTGACCTTATGGTGATTTGACATTAATGGTGACAAATAAAGACCTTAAATTTGATACAATGATTTGGAAGAATTTTCGAGTCGAGAGATTAAAAAGAGTAAAGTGGCAGCACAATGTACCTATTACCTTCAGATCAATAGATAGCCTGAAGAGGATGACTTGGGATGTTTTGTGAACACGTACTATCGATTCCAAAGAAGATTGAGAAAAGCAATTACTTTTGGTAGAGTTCGCTTGAAATATCAATGGTCAGTAGAGGATCGGATTGACAACGCTTAAGACATTAAATGGTAGAACTTACAAAACCCTACGTATTGGGATGTGATTGGTGAAGGGAAACATGAAGGACCGGGATAAACTTGACTGTCAAGTGATCCAACTAAGGATAGTTAAGGAAAGCTTAAAAATAATCGAACGAAAGAGAAGGACGGGCGACACGATTTTGGAAAGTTCGAGGAGGAAAACTCGTGTACATTACAAGGTGTCGTGAGGGAAAGACCTATCTCAGTCAGAAGGAAAAGAGAACGGAACTCAGAATAGCCGTACTAGGAAAGTACGAGCCGGACCAACTCTAATCGCGAAAAGTGAAGTATAAAGATATACAATGAGGTATCATTGGTAGAAAGACAAGTACCGATTGGGGACGGAAGGGGTCCAAATCTGAAGGATGGGAACATTCGTCAGTAAGGAAGACTATAGAAACATTATGAGCAAAAGGAACTCCTTTGGAAATTGAGGAAGCGATAAGATGTTATTATCACATAAGGTTGGATAATTGGAAAGCTGTAAATTTAGAGGACGAAATTTCTTTAAGGGGGAATAGTTGTTACGTTCTAAATTTCGACCCTTCTTGAGGCTATTGAATTGAATGATATCAATCAGTGTACTTTGTTGACACCTGATCATGGATCAGTCTTTTTTTTATGTTTATTTTTAGAAAATTCATAAAAATATCATAAAAAGTCTAAAAATTACATAATCAACTTTAGTAACATTGGCCAAGCCTAAGGAACCATTTTGACAGACAAATAATTTTTCAAATTTTTCAAATTTTTAGTATTTTTAGAAAATAGAAAAATACTGAATTTTTTTTTTAAAAAATAGTACTCAAGGTCACAAAAATATGAAAAATAGTCATTACTTTTCTTTTAATTCTTTTATCTTCTTGACCTCATAAAAATTAATTTTATGTGTTCCTTTGTTCCATGTATGATTGAATTTGGTAAAAAATTATCAATTGAGTCTTTTAATTTACAATTTTGGTATTTTTAGGGTCTTGACATTCAATCTGAATGTTCTTCATTGCAATTTATCCCAATTATTTGCACAAATTGCTCAATTTCATGAATTGAACAAAATTGCATATTTAATTGCAATTTTGTCATTGAGTTTGGGCATAATTGATATTACTTTCAATTCAGGAATTATATTTGCAAATTTAAGCCACTACCCAATGTTTTTTATTGTTCTAAGTCGATTGGAATAGATGGTTTGGTCCAATTTGACTGTTTAAGCCCTTAATTGCACTATTTTCCAAATTACAATTAAATAAAAATTTAGGGATTTTGTATAAATTGACCTGAACTTTTGGGAAAACCGCATTTTTAGATAATATCCATGTCCTAAGTTCGATTATGAGGTTTAAATTATGAAAATTCCCCATCGATTTTGGATAATTTTGAAAATTGCAAGTCGGAATCGGTTCGGACTAGCCAGCCCACCTGGTCAGACCGGTCGAATAGGTCCTCTACAGTGTCATCTTCAACCTCAGGATTCCCGTGCAAGTAAGCAATACCAGGTCGAATTTTGTCATCAAAATTGATCGACCAATCGAGTATAATTGAAGGGGCATTGGTAGGCGTATGATTCCCCTCATCCTTCTTTGTTGATTGGTACCGGAATTGAGATAAATAGTCGGCATGAAATCGACTGGTCAAGGTTCAGAATTGCCAAAAGTCAACGAAGCCGCACTCAGCTCAAATCCACGCCAAATTCGCACGAAATGAGGCTTGCCGAAAGACTAGACGGAGCTGGACGGAATACCTAACATTTCTGATGCCGTTTGGACCAAATGGCACGCACGGTCACGTGCCATTTGCAGTATGTTTCGATTGGCGAAAAGATTTTGAAATGGGATATAGCCTCTAGAGGCTTTCAAGAACAGAAAAAGAGAGGGGGATTCTATTTCTGGAGAAGAATAGAATCGAAAGAGAAGGAGAAAGGAGAGAGAGAGCTCACTCTCCAACTACCATCATAGAGAGGTTGAGCTCGAATAACACGTCACTGATCAGGCCATTCTAGGCTAGACCGAAGCCGAATATCACCTTCAGGAGTTCGACGAAGCACGCAGGAAGCGATCGCGATTGACAGCGTTGCCTGAAACTCTGAGAAACGGTGAGTCAACTTTCAAGTTCTATCTTTGACCTTCAATGGCGGATCTTCATTTCGATTTCAATCTTCATAATTGATGTGTGCGAAATACCTCTAAGACATCACAAAGCATTTCTCTGTGTTTTGATTGCATTGAAATTGAGTCGAAGCTCGCATTTGAACCCCATTGCCATTGACGACCCTGTCGAAGCTTTCCTAGCTCAAGCTAGCCTAAACCAGGTCAATCGGACTTGTAGGTAAGTGTTTTGAACTCATATAGATGCGATTGTGTGAAGGAATTGGCTTGATATGCTCTCTGATGCTTGATTGAACTTCCATGGCCATACTTGGCATTTTGCATTCTGCACATGATTTAATTGATGAAATGCTATGATTATTAGATATGTTAAACTAGAGATTAGTACGAGTCGAACAGAACCGTTTTCGAGTTAATTGGTCTAGGTTTGGTTGTCGATCGGAGCGGAGAAGTCTCGATCATCCGTTTAGTTGTAGTCGAGAGGTTTAATACGAAGCTGACATGCCAGAGTCAACGAGTCAAAGGTCTAGGTGGCGTTCTATGATTGATTCACGTGGATGTTGAATCAGCTCGACCGTTAGTCTGTTAGGCTGAGTCAATTTTGATCCAACAGTTGAGGTTAATCGAGCCCTATTTTTAATGGCCGTTCGATTAGTAATTAGGAATATATGAAGATGATTTTAAAATCAGAAAATCAAAACAGGCTAAAACGGTGTTGTTTAGGTTAGTGGTCGAGCGGCGTCATTTAGGCTAGTGAGAATGGACGGTCCAGATCGAGTCTTTACTTTTAATTGTGGCCATAGGTTTAAGTAATCAAATTTGACGGTTGAGGAGTAGTCGGCTTTTGATTTGAGCCGTAAGTTTTAGTCAGTTGATTCTCAGGCTGTGGAGTAGCCACGTGGTTCAATAGGGGCCATGAATGAAATCAGAATAACCGAAAAATAGAAAAAGATGGAACGACGTCATTTTGGTAAGATTGGTCGCGTGAGTCCGGGTTTGGGATGTATTCCGGTCCGGGTGGATGGGTCGACCTGATCCGAATCATATTTTTAATAAAGAATTCAAAAATAATTTTAAAAATAAAAAATTCTAGAAAATTCTAGAAAATTCTAAAAAATGCTAGAAAAATCCTAGAAAACCCCCAAAAAATGTAGGAAAATTGTGAAAAATTTCTAGACACTTCAGAAATTCGTAAAAATTGAGAAATGATCACAGACAACTAGTCAATCCTATTTTTGAGATTTCTTATCCATTTTTTGGAAATTGACGATATTACCCTTTAGGGGTAAATCGCATCTACTTTGATATGAGATAGGTCGAGAATGCCAAGATAAGATTTAGGATTAGTTAGCTGATCAATTCTTTTGCTTTAGTTTTCGAATCTTGTCCTTTTTTTGAAAATAGCGATTTTAACCCTTAAAAGGCAAATCGACTTTCTTATTCCAATTGAATTGTGAAAATTGCTCAAAATTAGGATTTGAGTCGGGTGATCGATCAATCATTTTATTTGGGATTTTCACTTTTCATCACCTCACGTGATGATGATTTTACCCCTCAAAGGGTAAATCGCTTCTAAAATTCCAAAAAAAATTATGAAAATTCCTAAAAAATAGGAAATGGATTGGTTTAGTGACCAATCTTATTTCCACCACTTTTGACTCCACATTTCATCTGAAATGATAAATTTTTCCTCTTAGAGAAAATTATTCCAAAATTCTTCAAAATTACGATTTTGCCCCTTAAAGATAAATCGTGTCAAGAACACTCCTGAGGCTTGATTGACATTTCTCTAGGTTAATAGGGCCTTACTAGGGATGCCATATTGCATTCATGTGATTTATCTGTATGTTTTGGATACTTGATTTGCGCATTTATTTTTACTGATTATGAGTGCTAGGGTAGTCTTTCTTATCTGTATGAACACCTAGATTTATGGTCTATACTCCACTCATCCGCATGAAATCTTAGGGTTAGATAAATCATTCAACTTAGGTGCTTAAAGAGCGTCAACTCTGATGGTTGGTATAACAAAGTCCCCAATCTCGTTTCTCCAGATTCCGTAGAATCGAATATAGTGCTCCTAACTATTCCTTATGATTTTTAATCGTACCCTCCACGAAATGATTAGTAGCGACACCTTAGCATGTATACGTATCACATGTCACTAGATCGTATCGAAGGTGACCACGTATACCACCGTTGCGATTTGGGTAACGAACCTTGAGAGAGGCCCGCATTCGACCAAACATCGGACGGCCCATTAGCCCACTCGCCTACTAGCGCGGCGGGTCCGTGAGGGTCGCGATAGATTGGCGACTCCACTAGAGACTTTATTCCAAATCAGAATCTTTGGTTAGGAATTTTAGAGGACTTGAGCAGATTAAGAGGTTGATTGGTTTATCTAACCCCATTTTCTACAGATGCTCTCGAAGGTGAGGTACTTACCATTAACCATTATGTTAGATGTTTTGTAGATTGAAGAAATAAGGGGTGGAGTGTTTGCTGATATCTTTCCTACACATTGGAGTTGAGAATGTATGTTTATTTTACGCACATATTGAAGCGGTGTTTGATACAAACTGATGCGCATGACTTGGCATTGTGATGATCCCGACGTATCTCACACACTGGCGGTCAAACCTCGACTGCAACCATCTCTAGCTTACCTTGGACATGCAAAGGGTGCGAAAGGATCTCGTGTTTGATGGCACTTGAAACTTTCATGTTCGTTCCCCCTCACAATCTAAATTGGTGATATCTAGCCCTCTTGGGTAGGTACTCTTAGGGAGGAATTTGTCATATTTGGATCATAGGAGCCTAAGCCATAGGTTCCTCACCTGAATTTCGATTTTTAGAGTATATTCTCACTTGTCTCATGTGCATGTTTGTGGAAGGTTGGTATACCTAAAACCACATATTGTTGCAAGGGAATATTTGATGTTTCCTAAGTTTTGATTGGTAAAGCATTTACTTTTAATGTATTTCATTATTTCCTATTTCATAGTATATTCATATATTCCATATTATTCACATCTACATACATTTCGTACATTTTTAAATCATCAAGTGACTGATCGAAACAATGATGATAAGGGATAAGATGTCGCTTTTTCCTAAAAGTTCGACAGAGTTAGTGACCTTCGAGTATCTAAGGAATGTCACTCGTCTGGGCCTAGCACAAGGTTGCACTTTACTGGATTTGTGCATGGCTAAGAGCTAGCTGGGCATAAGTTGGGATATGCCGAAGATTGCCAGACTAGTTACTGCGTCGATAACTTTAAGTTTAAGCGACAGGCAGATGAAAGATTCAAGGATTACATAGAGGTGAAAAGACAGTATCGCAACAGCTTAGCTAGAGAAGCATATGCCCGCCAAAAAGCTAAACGTCAAGTCAGGGAGAACATACCAATGATCACTCTTTAGGGAAAGAAGAGACGCCCTGCAATCAAGACAAAGTCGAAGCGTATTATACTCAAAAAGATAAAACCAAAAAAGACCCCTGAAGTCATTATACTACGGACTAGAGAACGGCCAGAGGAGCTCAAGCATCTCAACGGGCCTACCAAATACTATTCTTCACACTCTAAGAGACGCTCAACTAAGGAAGAAGTCTTGATCACCGAGCCGTATCCTGAAGAGGGGCAAGACAAAGATGCAATCAAGGAGAAACTCCCGATGGACCATTACTTCGAAGAAGATTAAACCCTAGAGAGGGATAGTTTAGATCCCACATTTCATTGGACTTTTATGGTTTTCTTGTTTTAAAATAAATCTGATTGGTATCTCCCCCCCTCTTGAGGCCCCTCTCTATCTCTCTTTCAAAGTGTATCCTTTTTGTAATAAGAAATTTACTCCGTTGTGCTCACAGTTAATTTTTTGACCAATGGAATGTGACGTCGTTATTTTCTTTAGTCACTGAGATGATTATGATTAATTGCATGATTCACTTTTTTGAAATTCAAATTAGACCTTGTGTCAGGTCTTTCGTACCTGAAAGGAATTCTAATTTCCATTTCATTAACTGGAATATGCAATTAAATCAGTGCATGCATATTTCATGATATTTGCATGATCACATGTTTAAAGTAATCTTTGGCAATTGATTTTTCAAAATCGTTTGTATATTTTAGACTCAACGGGAAATAATGATATCTAAATGTTCAAAGTCCCTCGAGCTGAGCTCCTAGCCTGGTGGGACAACATGGGTGAAGCTAGCCAGAAGTACGCTAGATCGCGACTAGGATATTTGTTGGAGCTGGTAAAGATTGAATGTCCACCTACCTTTATTCAAGCCATGACTCTTTATTGGGATCCTACCACCGCAACGCTCTGCATGGAAGGACTAGAGGTTACCTCTACCCTTGAAGAATATAACGCTGTCATTGGAGTTGAGTTTACTCACTTATTAGTCCAACCTCCTATCGTCGCGACCTCAAAAAATTAGATTAATTTTGATGACTAACCCAATGCGAACTCTCCCAAGCCCTACCAAATAGCAACATAAATTAATTAGAATGATTAAAAATTTGGAGTCGCCACTAATCATTTTTGATAAATTGATTAGAAACCTAAGTAAAACAGCGGAAGAACCATTTTACTTCCACGAACCAGAGATTGTGGATTCGAGAACTTGATTACACTAGTTAATTAAAATAAATGCCCTTTCGGTACCTTAATTCCATACGAAATGTCCTAAATTGACGACTTAGATTGAATCAATTTGAAGCTCAAATGAAGTGTTTCTCTTTTTTGGGATTTTCACTTTTTATATATCATGCATGAATGACGTGGATACAATGACACGAAATATGCAAGAGAAAATGCAAAATATGTAGACCAAATCACACGTGCGGGATAACAAAACTAGGCAAATGCTAACAATCAATTTAACATGCAAGCTATAGAAATAAACATGCAAAATATACAACATGCGAAAATTCTAGTTAACCTAGATAACATGCGACTCTTAATCCAATCAATTTAATCATGCAATCACTCTGACCTAGCATGGATGTCCTAATCATGGCGCTAAAAAACATGCAAAATAAAATACGACATAGACATGCATATTATGAGACATGCGGATGTGAATGAAACATGCGAATGTGATAATGTAATGCATGTAGTTTTCGAAAAAAATGGATGATGCATGACTACATAAATTTCAAAAATTATTATGTGAAAATGAGCAGATTTTTTTGTATTTTTCTTTTATTTTCGACGATGAGAAATATCACTTAAAGATATACTATTGAATTTTTTAAAAAAATGAAATTATGAGTGATATCCAGAAATATGACAATGAATTATGCAAGATATGCAAAAGATAATGCAAAAATAAGACAAGATATGCATGAAAAAATTATGCTATCCTAGACTACGCGAGATATGCGTGATGGCGACATATGCATGGATACGAATTTTGTTCTTTTCTTTTAAATTTTCAACCAATAAAGATATTCTGAAGATTTTATTTTCTCAATTTGCAAGCTTAAAATTTAATAAAATCTTCAGGAATTTTCAGAACATAGCAGGCCAAATCAAGATAGCAATTCATCACCAAGATAAGGAAAAAATCACAACCATCATCCCATTTTCAATTTTTTCTAAAAATTTTCACATTTCAAATTAGAAAATTGGCATTTTGAAAATAGCAAATGGGACCTAAGTGGCCATAGATCAGATCGACTAAATTCAAGATTTAATTCTTGACGTGCAATCTTCCAAGTTAGACAAGTGAACATTCTAAATACGAGATAGGAAAGTAAACATTCCAATTAATAAAAAATTAGAATTTTTACCTTTTCCGAAGATTATCTTTCCAAATTTGAACTGTAATTGAATCGGCTCAAAATTTGCGAATTGTGTACTGGCAGGATGGCTTGCTTGCAACAGCGTATGGCGTTGTCTCAAACACACGTACTGAGGCTCCAGTTATGGTTTAGCATCGGCTTGACTGTGGTTGACGTTGGCTTTGGCCTAGCTCATTCATCTTGAGATATTGCACTTCGGTTTCACATGCGGAAGAAGAATCAGATCCACGTTTGACCTCCCAACTTTGACCACCGAATTAAAGGTCGTTTCTTTCTTTGCTTGAACCCAACGAATGACCTTCTAACACAAACGGCAGATTTGTGTTGCCTTTATGAACTTTGGAAGTTTATGAAAGATCCAAGATGCACTTTCCCATCCTACGAAGCACACCTGCACATAGAGACAAACCGTTTTTTTTACATTGTGGCAACAAATCTCCAGTGAATATAATATTCAAAATTTGGTGTGATCAGGAATGTTCCAGCAATTAATTTGATAATAATCGTCTTCGAGAACACCAACAAATTTGATGCTAGCCGTGGGCAATATTTCCAAAAAAATAATGGCACATTGGCGTCTATATGCTGGGCACCGAAGGACCACGCCGTCGTCGAGGAACCGCTGGAAAATCATAAGAGCTCTCCACCATGAGAATCGCTCCCTAACTTTTTTAGGACTATCACCGATGCGTTGATGTAGATGTAGATATCAAGGACGGAGAAATAAAGAAGCTGGTTCGAAACGCCCGAACTGCGTAAGGCTCGTGCGTACAAGGTGCTTCGTTCCTGACGCACGTCTTAAGTCCTTATTTGCAACTCTTCAAGCGCCGGCACAATTGTTGACCTGCTTTCTTAGACCTGTGCGCGAGATCAGAGGAACTAAAAGACAAAAAAAAATAATAATAATGAAAAATCCCTATCCGTCTTCTTCTCCTTCTCGTGCGTGGACCACTCCTTTAAACCTGTGGCTTTCTCATCTCAATTGTTCAGGGCATCTACCCCAGATGGTTTGTGGTGGTGTAACAAATCAGCATCAAGCCCTCCTTGAAGCTCAGTGGGTGGAGCAAGGTGTGACCGCCAGGAAGGATTCGGCCAAGAAACTTTTCTGTCTATTCACTCTCCTTTCTTGTGCCGTGACGACTTTGGCCGTGTATTGCATCGACTAGCCCCCTCTGCTCTGGCCGTGTGTGACAATTGATTAGCCCCCTTTCAACCCTAGAGTATAATGACATATTTATAGAGCATGGGTTACTAAACCTTACTAGGACTCAATCTAGGCCGTTAGATTAGTAACCCTAATAGGATCAATTCTTAGCCCTAGGATTTAAAATTCTAAAATTCAAGAGTCCTATTCCATTATAGCCAAAAATCGATTGATTATTGCTCTAGTCCAGTTGCTTGTCAAATCAATCTCGCATTGCCGATGTAGACAAATGCCGATGAGATGCATGCGTGACAAAAATTAAATATGTTATGCATGAAAATTAAAGCAAATATTTTTTTGTGAGAATTATGACTAGCTCTCATTTTATGAAATAACTGAATTTTCTAAAAATCAAAATTTAGGTGTCAACATCTATAAGTTTGAACCTTTGAGTCAACTAGCTGAATTACTTGATATAAACCTCAATGAAATCAAAGAAGATGCCAAAATTAATTCTGGATGGGTTTTCCAATCCTTTCTTCTCAATAGATTTCCCAACCTCCCTACTAGCAAAGAAATTAAATTTGGTAGAGCTTTCGTCTTGGCATTCTTTGGTTTTGTGCTATTTCCAATCTCAACTGTTACTTTTGACCTTATCATGTCTGCAGTGGTTAAGAAAATATGTTACGGGTGAGATTATTCGAATCTTATCCTTGTTGAAACCTTCCTCTCCCTGAACCGTCTTAGAAAAAGTAAGAAGGGAATCTTTGGAACCTCTAATGGTCTCCTATATCTGTGTCTCACACTCATATCAAATAATTTCATATCTGCATGGATTTCACTGAGATTAGTTCATATGACCATCCTCTTAGAACTTTCATAAAAAATCACACACATATTCCTAAGTTTAATTTTAAATAATTGAGGGAATTTCTTAGAACTCTAAAACCAGAGCAACTCCGATGGCGGCTTAGATTACCAACACTGGGTAAAGCCAAACTTGCATGCAATGGAAAAGACCTAGTCCCTTTGTCATGTTCTGACTCTCAAGCTCGCGACATCCCTTGCCAAATCACCACGAGGTCATAGAGATAGCACCCCAGGCACACTATCGACCTATCACTTACTTAAGCATGTAGAAACGTGTTAACTCCCTAACAATAAAAACAAATAGGAATAGAATAGTAGGAGTCAAACACCACAAATAAATCCTAATTCTATCGATACTGCTTCCGTACATACATAACCCCATACTTTGGGGTAATTAGACAAGACCTTAGCAAGTGTACTCTGTAAGCTAAGACTATCTTCTCATCTTACTTCAAATGACTAATCCAAAAGCCAATCCTCGGCGTCCACGAGACTTCGCCACTTGGGACGTGAAAATGTTATCCCACGACGGGGTGAGAATAAATCTCAGTGAATCAAGCCTAAGCTCGGTTAGGAAACTGATTTGCCTGGGCATCCTAACGGAAGTCTCATAACAACAAATCACCACATATAATACCTAATTACAGACATGATATAAAAACAATCCACATGCATACTTGCCAGCTTCAGCCACACATAATGCAATGCTTGACTCGACTCACAGTCAATCAGTCGATCACCCAAACAAGCATCGCATCCACAAGTACGCACAGTACATCACACAAGTCCATTTATTAACGATGATCGTGTCCACGACACATGAGAGGATCTAAGCGAAAGAAGGCGTGATTCGACTCCCACAAATAACGCGATCCAGCACCTTGATGCAATCGAGCGTTCTACCGGCAAGACCGGGTCACGTTCCTTTTCTCTCAGTAACGGCTACTACAAGAGGTGTCTCCGGTGTGCCTAGCATGGCACCAGTAAGTAGGCATCCCTAAACGAGGCATCGGTCCATCACAAGCTGTGACCGACATCCGATAACCCCTTAAATCCGTACGTACTATACGGGGCATAAATTATCGTGCTTCTGGTAAGTCGTATGGTTCTATATAATCGGTACAGTATGAACTTGCCAGGAAAAGCATCATCGTTCCCTCATATGACCACACCGAACACATAAAGCAATCAACCCATTTCATTATCTTCGGTTAAAATCAAATGCTCACCCGCGCATGTAAGAATCTCGGCTAAATGCCATTTTCATGCTAAAAATGCCTTTTGACTTCTCACACGGTCATATGCATATGCAGTCTAACATTAGACACTGCAATCATAAAAGGGCTATCAAACCCTAAACAGACAGTTAATTACCCAGTGGACAAAAAGACAGTCAAACAGGCAGCTTAGCGAAGTGATCAAATCAACAAGGCCATCAAGCAATCACAAGTAGTTAAAACCAATTAGGCCACAAAAAGCTTGATTCGTACAATAATACTTTATTAACAAAATTAATCGATTTAAGACGTCGATCGTTCGCTCGTCCCTAGCTTATCGCTCGCTCGCGATCGAACACAATCAATCAATCAATCAATTACAACTAATCACAATTAGCCACAGACAAAATAATCAACTGACTAACCCAATCGATCGGCCATTTAACTTAATCACAATTTATATCTAAAACGGCCCCGATCGCATACCTAAATTCCCTAATCGCCTAAACGACTAATCTTATATCCAATTAGCGCCCTAACCAAGGATTAGGGTCAAGTCACAATTTCAGTTGGCTTGGGCGATCTCAACAGCGACGGCGCGGGCGACGATGACGAATGTCGACGACGAATCACGGGCCAACTTCTCGGACAACAGTCCAAATTCTCTCGGCCCACGGCCCAAATTTTTCCACCAAAATGGCCTACGGACCCGGCCACTCAGCTCGAAATCTTGGCCACCCGACCCAGGCCAATACGGGCCACGACCCATGCGAATCGGCCCGAACAGGGCACTCGGCCGGGGCGGGGCGGGCCAGGGCAGGGGGCGGCTTGGGGCTGTGCCGGTAGATTCGGCGATTAGTGGACGACGGCTAGCTTGTTTGTTGGCGGTAGAAGGACCAGGGGGTCGGCGAGAGTCGATCGGGAGTGGTGGCCGCGCCGTAGGGCGATCGGAGGCGATGGATCGGCGGCGAACAGAATCGATTAGAGCAGGGTTCTCGCCGCGCAAAGAATAGGGCTTTGTTTCAGGCCGATTTTTGGCCACCACGCGCAGCGGCTAGCGTCCACGAGCTCAGGAAAGATGGAGAGAGGTATTGGGGGTCCATCCGGCCACCACGCGTAGTGGCGTCGATGAGAGGCGGTGACGGCCAGTCCAGCCGGATGGAAGAGAAATTCGAACCGTTCCCAAAACAGGGCATCGGCGGTTTCGGGGCCGATTACAGTGGCTCTGGCGAGCGACAACCGGTGAGGCTGAGTCGAGGGAGTTGAGGGAAGGCAGGGGGATGTCGGAGAGGTGGTGGGTGGCGCCGGAAACGGCCGGAGGGAGGAGAAATGGGTCTCGGGTGCGCGTGGCCGCAACAGAGGGCTGGGTTTCGCGGCTTCCAACGGGGAGCGACGGCTGGAGATGGGTCAGTGGCGGTGGCAGGAGGTAACCGGAGGTGGTGGCTATAGGTGGTGGGTGGTGGCGGCACCAAAATTCACCGGAGGAGGGAGGTTCAGTGGTCAAGAAGAAGAAGAAGAAGGAGGAGGAGGAGGAGGAGGAGGGGGTTCGGTCGGGAGGTGCTACGGCCGAGAGAGAGAGAGAGAGGAGGGTAGGGCCCACAAAGACTTTTGGGTATTTTGTCATTTTATGTAAATAGTTGAGGGCAAAAGGTTAATTTGACAAATCGGAACAGGATTGAATTTTCGGACACCGAACAAAGGGTATTTTTGTAATTTCACAGGCTGGCTCGATCGGGATTAGGCTCGAGGGCGAGGATTGAAATCCTAATTCTCGACGACTAAGAATTTCGAAACCTATTCTAAACCAACTGAAACTTCAAAATTCGTCTAATTATTGTCTCTTCAGTCCTTGCGATCCAAAATTTTCCATCGACTGGAATTCGATGTCAATTCCTTATATTGATTTCAGGTACTTTGCCAAATGTGAATTTTTGGGGCGTCACAACTCTCCCCTCCTTAGAAAATTTCGTCCTTGAAATTAAAATACTGCTACCTCCTTTAAACACATAAGAATATCCAGTCCTCACAATTTTTTCAATTTCCCTAACAGTTCTTGTCAATTCTGTGGGTTCACTAAATTATCTTTACCAAGGGGAAAATTTCTTGTCCCGGAATACTTGCTCTTTCCTATCCATGATCCTGACTGGACTTCCTATGTCACGCCCCGAAACCGACAAGCACGCGAGCATTCTACCAAACCGTTCCTTTATGAAAGCTCCAGGATCCAACGGCCAATGTCTTATTCGCTGAAAGAAACATGCATGCGGAAGCGATGCCAACTTTAATTTACAAATAAAGCAACACCCGATGACTTAGTACACAAGGGCTCACCTTTAATAAATGTCAATCATACTTCATTTATTACAAATCTAAATCCTCAAGATATCTACTATTCATTCTAAGGTCATAAAAGAGAAGTCTTCATTTTTTCTCTAGTGGCCTCGTCTCTGTGTCAATCCATGGCAAACCTGGTTTCCTTCATTAGGGACCTGAAAAATGTTGCCCACAACGGGGTGAGATTCACATCTCAGTAAGGTGGGTCCTAACCCTAGGTTAGGCCGATCGTCCACTCAAGCAGTCACGTACCCTAACTTTTCAAACTCATAATCACACATGCACATACAAATAAAGATAGTGACACACAGATGATGGGCATGCAACTATGACACCATGTCCTACTCAGATGATCATGCACAACTCATCTTGTCATTTCACCACAACCTCCTCTTCCTGCCTTTGTCATTCTCCAGCCCGTGATTAGATTGCATCAGGCTCAGTCCGCGTAAACGCATCAGACCATCATTGGTAACCCGCGTAAACGCATCAGGTTCTAATGAATCTCCAAGCCAATATCAACACTTTATATCTCCGTCCCGCGATTAGATCGCATTAGGACCGTGGCCATCTCAACCCCGCGATTAGATTGCATCAGGGCGCCACACAATCTCAATTCGACCCGCGATTAGATCGCATCAGAGTATCCATCTCCCGCACCGCGTCTCATACGCCTTAGAGCCTCACCATGTCATGCTCATGCCATGATTTTCAATTCTTTTTCCATACATGACGACATGTGCAATTCAGGCACAAATCAAAGACTCAGCATGCAAGGTAATCAAGTGATACACACACATGGCGAATGATTCAAACACAAACAATAACACGCATAACCGCCCTATAACCACTTAGGATATACCAAGAGCTATCCTTTGGAAAATTCTCATAAATCGATCACTTTAACCCTCGACTCACCCAATTGAGTCCAATCTTCCTATCCTAAGTTTAGGATTCCCTTACCTTGCATTTGATACCACAATAATTCTTTTCTTGAGCCTTCACCAATTCGGACCCAAGGGTTCAAAGTCGTACTTACCACATAACCTAGAATTTCCAATCAATTCGTCAATTTTCTTTGTCCAATTCCTCAATCCATGAACCACAATCATCCATAACATAACTCTCATCATCTTAACATGTTTTAAACATAAATTTGGGACTCAAAATCATCTGCTCTTCACCCCAACAGAACCGGTCTTGCATAGAACCGAATCGGTTCATTTCGGTTCTGTGCAAACCGTACACAATCCATCCTAAATCAACTTCAAATCTATCATCTACTCACTATCCTACCTCTTAACATGTCTATCTAGGGGTCTATGAGGCTCATCGTGAGTTTGAGAATGAATGGTCGCCAGAATCCCGTTGAAAGTCGCCGGATCTCCCAAGGTCAATAACCGGCAGTTTCTGTTCCAAGTTCACAAGACCGATTCGAGGTCAAACCCTCATCAAATCATTCCCAACTTTTTACCACTGATTGATATATATGTCTTTTAGATCTCCACAAAAGTTGACCTCAAAACCCCAACATTTCGGCCTTCAAAGGGTCAGAAACCGAACCTACCTCAAGTTGAGCTCGATTCTGTCGGCTTCCGGGAAAACACTTGGTTGGAGCTCTTCGGTGGTCCAAATGTCATGCTTCCACTTCAAGGAGGTAGGAAAGACGTAGAGCTAGGTTGGTATTGCCGGATGACGTCCAAGTGATGGTCGAAAGGTGACGTCGACGGTGGCGAAGTGCGGCTCTAGAATTGGTCGGCGAGCGGCAGAATGAAGGAAGATGATGAAGAAGGTTTTCGGTGCTTTGGATGGGAAAATGGCTGGTCATGAGTGAGGAGAGAGAGTAAGATTTGCTATATACAACTTTTATGGTCAATGGGTTGAATGGTTGGTGTATAAAGTTGGACAAGACTACTCTTTAATTGATCTTATGACACTTGCTCTCAATGTCAATCAACTTGATCCAATGGCCCATAATTCTCCTTGTGTTCGGCAGCCTTGGGAGGATTTAATGACCAAATTACCCTTCCTCAAATGCATGGGCAAGGCTTAAGCTCGAGAGGCAAAATGGTAATTTTGCCCCCGATGTCCGGAACGTCGTTTTTCTCGTTCCAATATTCTTTGATAGGGCGACAGCCAATCCGAATAACGTTGGAATTCTTGATTTTCCATTTTAAATTTTTCAAGACTCGTTTCTGACGGTTTCCTCTGTCAGACGTGGTTCTAACCTATCTCGACCCGACGAGCGGCTTTTGTGGACTTTACCTGTATCGACCCCGTGATTCTCATCGCATTTAGGGCTCGTCAATTCGTGGCGGCTTTGGTTGTCATGTAATTGTGAGGGTCTATCACTAGTTCCTATGATCTCGATCTTCACTGTCCGACTTAGGAAAATTTTTGCAAATCATACGTTAGTTAAGCGGCATCACCCACACTGCAATCATATGACACTCGCAAGGCATTCCCTAATCGTTCTTGGATCGGCCTTTTATGCCTCTAAATATCCCCTTGACAATCCTTATGGTCAAAGTGTCATTTCTTATCTGAATTTCCTAGGTCCACGTACCTAGTCTCGCGTTAGCCTTTTCCTTTTGGTCAGGCTACTCGAATTGATCATATTCGAGCGAGATATGACTGAAATACATCTCTAGATTCCTTTCTCATTAATGAGTATGAAATTGACTGGAAATCAGAATGTCACATCCTGTATACGATGTTCGTTCATCCAGTTCAATCTTCTCATAACTCAATACAACACATGAGTGGGGGTTCGGCTCGCACTTCCTTAATATTGACACATGGAAGGCATAATAAACTTGAGTAAGTTCTCAATGGTAACACAAGACGATACATCCAATTTCCAAACCTTTCCAAAATCTCGATTGGTACGACACACCTTGAATTTAGCTTTCCTTTCTTGCGAAAACAAGTTGTCCTTCCAACAGGCGTCACTTTCTACGGACATGATTACCCACCTGAAATTCCATTGGTCTTTGCTCCTATCGGCGCAACTTTTCTGACGACTCTGAACTGTTCTGTCTGTCTCTGATAACCTTGATTGCGTCTAGTGACTGTTCCACAAACTGAAGACTCATGATCTTCATCTCACCATTTTCATTCCAACAGACTAGCATTTTACACGTTCCACCATATCATGCCTCGAAAAGCATCATCTTTGTACTATGCTGGAACTGTTATTTAAGCAAACTCCATTAGGTGTAATTATTCCTCTCGATTATCTTGAAATCCAAAACACATGCCTCCAACAGGCTCACTAGACTCTGAATTATCCTTTTAGATTGACTTTTCATCTACGATTAATAAGTCATACTGAACTGCAATTTCGTTTCACAAACTTCATACTAGGTTTGCTCCAAGTCATTCCTAATCTCCACTCTGTGTATCGAAATCATAAAGCGACTATCAAATCCAAGTCGGATTCTAACGTACGATCCTTGACTACTAATCTGACACAATTCCATATCCACAATTCGTTTCAACAGGGTGCATCATCCGACTCTAGGGATTCAACTTAGCTGTGACCATCCGATCTTGCTGTCCCAATCAACCGTTGGTTATCCTAGTAACCATAGTAATAATCTATTCCCACGAATAGACTGGCTATTTCTTAACTTCCAACGAGCATAGTTTAACTTTGCTTTTCCTCCTGTTCCATAGATGTCAACCATGGTTAACACTAATGGCAATTTGGGCATTCTGCTTACCTGGAGAAGGTCCATTAATAATTCGCCTCTTCTTCAACGCTTTGATATTTAGAATCACCACTTGTCATCCCTTGAATACCTGGAGAGTTACTGAACTAAGGTGTCAAATCGAACCGAGGATCGAATCGTCTATTCTATCGAACAGGGTCAGCTCACAACCGACTGACGAGTTGAGGACCACCTCAAATATTCCGGTTTAGGGTTGGAATCACCCATTCCTAGACCGGTGGTATAATCGAACACTATCGAGATCACCTCTCATGACCAACTTAAATTGATGCAGGATTAGTTCGCCTCGACCGATATTCTTCCAACAACACATCACACAATCTAGGGTAGCTAATCCTTGACTAATGTGTGGCTGGTATGGGGTTCTAGTTCAAATCGTTCCTCATTGGGTCTATGGCCATCCTGAATATCGATCAATGCCAGCTCGCAAATCATGCCACGAATCAATCCCTGGTCGACTTCAGGGTAATCCTATGGTTGACTTACAGCTGAATGAGATCAACCAAATTCGACCTATGCTTGATTTAAGATCGCCACACAGTCGACCCTTAATCAATAACATAACCGACTAGCAAATCAGGCTATCATCCACGTCGAGGGCAACCTCTAACTCTTGGTGGCTTCCTCGACCCTTGATCGTTGTTCGCGATTAGTTCGAGTCTCAAACTTGAATCGATCGTAAGTCTTGGAGCATCATACTTATACTAAGTTGAATTTTTTCACACTGTTATATCTTGAACATGCATCGTCAATTTGCTTATTGTACTCCAAACTGAGTCATTTATCTCTTGACTTTTTAAAAGTTCCATTACCAATCTATTGTAATCTTTTCCCACCTTTACCTTAAAATCTCCAACGACGGCAGCAGTCCACTTAGGCTTGCAATGTTGCTCTTTGACTTATTGATACACCAAAATCCTCGTCCTTTGCTCGACCACACCTATTAATTTTCTAGTAGCCTTACCTCAAATCTTGATGTCTTTGCGAGTTATCTGGATTAATACTGAAACTACTGTTGTGACTCCAAATCAGTTTTCTACTTTATCAAAAGCAAGACCCTTATGATTATTATTCCAAGAAATCATGTGGCTTACTATGCTTCCGTTGCGCCACTCTAATAAATAGTTTTCCTTAATTATCACATCTCGCAATCTTAATCTTATTCAGGGGCATCGCCAAACTCAATAGTTTGTGCATCCAACTGGCGACCCTATCATGTCACCTAACCTTAGATTGTCATTACGAACTTTCCTTGTTCGTCTTCACCATCCTTGTTTCATGCACAGGTCTGAGGCTTCATTAATTATAATCTTCAGACAATGTATACTTCATCATGACCTTATTAGGTTACTAATCGACTGAGCCATACGGCCTCAAGTCATTCCTATACTGCCTTTGGTATGCTGCAAGGTCTTCTTCAATCAGGATTTAGAGATATATCAACTTTCACCAATCCTGCAAAGTACATAAGTCTTACTTACCAATGGCATCTCGAGTTATCCACAATTTTCTACCCATCACCCTAGATGACACATGGCACTTACAACCGTGTTTTCACTTTTAAGTCCCACTTTAATCACATGTAGAGAAAGATTTTCATCACAATTCAACACACATTATTTGACTTCACATCAATCCTTATCAATTCATGTCCTCTGATCCCTAGAAAGTTCATCACACCTCAGATATTAATCTCACAATTCACACTCGCTCTTCTGTGAATATTCATCTAATCATTGATTAGGATCCAAGAAAACAACGGCTAAGACAATCCAAGCAAAACAATACTTCAAACTTATGCAATTCACAAATTACTAGTCGTTTTAATACAAACCCATATCCATAAGCCTTATCCATAAAAAGGTCTTTTCAAGCTCGACTAGCTATTACTAATCTGTACTCAAGCATCTTAACTCAAAAGTCACCATACTCCTAGTAGAATCAATCCTAGATATTCCACTAAACATCTCCTCGAGTTTGTTCTTCTTGCGACAACAATGCTTGATCGATTTTCTGTCTCAGCGGACAATCCTTCACTTGATGTCTCGGCTGATAACATTTAAAGCATTCTCCACCTCTATACGGGCAGGGACCAGACTCATACCTTTGGCGATAGTTCTCACTTTGGCAAAATGTCGGCTTCCTGATTGTACTCCTCCGATTAGACAAGATATGATACTTGTTGGCATACATCGGCCTTTTCTCTATCCAACGGTTATCTCTGGAAGACGGCACAAGTCACGATCCAGATGTGATTGCTCTATCAGTCATGCTCATCTCCACAGATTGGGCTCTTTTAAACAATTTGCTATAACTCTTAAGGTTCAGCGGCACCAGTTGATCCTTGATCTCGGGTTTCAATCCTTCACGAAATATTTTCATCCTGTTCATAGGATCCCCAACCGTCCAGGGTACAAACTCTGACAACTTTGTAAATTTCGCCTCATATTGCTTTATTGTCATTTGGTCCTGCTGAAGCTACAAGAATTCATCCATCTTTTTCTCTCGCCTACAATCTAGAAAGTACTTACCATAAATTGCTTCAACGAAGGCATCCCACACCTGGGCCATACCTTCAGGAAATAGCTTTCTTTGCGTGACTTCCCACCACGCATTAGCATCACCTTGAAGTTGGTAAATGGCTAGTGTCACCTTGTCCTCTTCGAAACATCCTAGCACGATGAATACCTTCTCGATTTCCTTAATCCACAAGATTGCAGCCTCTGGATCTCCTAATTCTTTGAACGTCGGTGGCTCAAGGTTAAGAAACCTCTCCATCAACTCAAATATCGACTGCACAACTTTCTCATTTCCAGTCAACAAGTTTTCACTTGAAGCGACGGCATCATTAATCTGACTACTCACTTGGTGTCCAACTGCAACTTCTAAAGTTTCTAACGCTTGCATAATCACTTCCGCTATAGGATCTTCTTGAGCTATCCTTTCACTAGGCACTCTCTCATTACTGTTGCTCATTATACAGGTAACTTACAAAGTCATGTCCACCACAAGCAACGCGTAATGAGATCACTAACAATCAATCAAAAGAAATAAAGATAACAAGCACATGCAAAAGCTAACGATCCCACTAACTATCCTAAATACCAGCGCTCCTTATCACTCCAAGCCAATGACCAGATGGATCAGGCTGACCTTGCTCTAATACCACCTTAGGCAGGGATGTCATGCCACGACTCTCGAGCTCGTGACATTCCTTACCAAATCACCACAAGGTCATAGAGATAGCGTCCTAGGCACACTATCGACCTATCACTTACTTAAGCATGCGAAAACGTGTTAACTCCCTAACAATAAAAATAAATAAGAATTGAATAGTAGGAGTCAAACACCACAAATAAATCTTAATCCTATCGATATTGCTTACGAACATACACAACCCCATACTTTAGGGTGACTAGACAAGACCTTAGCAGATGTACTCAGTCAGGTAAGACTAACTTCTCATCTTACTTCAGATGACTAATCCAAAAGCCAATCCTTGGCGTCCACGAGGCTTCATCACTTGGGACCTGAAAATGTTATCTCACGATGGGGTGAGAATAAATCTCAGTGAATCATGCCTAAGCTTGGTTAGGAAACTGATTCGCCCGGGCATCTTAACGGAAGTCTCACAATAACAAATCACCACATATAATACCCAATTACAGTCACGATACAAAAACAATCCACATGCATACTTGCTAGCTTCAGCCACACATAATGCAATGCTTGACTCGATTCACATTCAATCAGTCGATCACCCAAACAAGCATCACATCCACAAGTACGCACATGACATTACACAAATCCATTTATTAACGATGATCGTGCACACAGCACATGAGACGATCTAAGCGAAAGAAGGCGTGATTCGACTCCCACAAATAACGCGATCCAGCACTTTGATGCAATCGAGCATTCTACCGGCAAGACCGGGCTACGTTCTTTTTCTCTCGGCAATGGTTACTACAAGAGGTGTCTCCGATGCGCCTGACACGGTACTAGCAAGTAGGCATCCCTAAATGAGGCATCGGTCCATCATAAGCTGCGATCGACATCCGATAATCCCTTAAAACCGTATGTACCATACGGGGCATGAATTATCGTGTTTCTGGCAAGTCGTATGGTTCTATACAATCGGTACAGTACGAACTTGCTAGGAAAAGCATTATCGTTCCCTCATATGACCACACCGAACACATCAAACAATCAACCCATTTCATTATCTTCGATTAAAGTCGAATGCTAACTTACGCATGTAAGAATCTCGGCCAAAGGCCATTTTCACGCTAAAAATGTCTTATGACTTCCCACACGGCCATATGCATATGCAGTCTAACATTAGACACTACAATCATAAAAGGGCTATCAAACCCTAAATAGACAGTCAATAACCCAGTGGACAAAAAGACAGTCAAACAGGCAACTCAGCGAAGCGATCAAATCAATAAGGCCACCAAGCACTCACAAGCAGTCAAAATCGATTAGGCCACAAAAAGCTCGATTCGTACAATAATACTTTATTAACCAAATTAATCGATTTAAAACGTCGATCGCTCGCTTGTCCCTAGCCTATCGCTCGCTCGCGATCGAACACAATCAATCAATCAATCAAGTATAACTAATCGCAATTAGCCACAGACAAAATAATCAACCGCCTAACCCAATCGATCGGCCATTTAACTTAATCACAATTTCTTCCTAAACCAGCCCCGATCGCGTACCTAAACGACTAATCCTAGGCGCAATTAGCGCCCTAACCAAGGATTAGGGTCAACTCACAATTTCAGTCGGCCTGGGTGGTCTCAACGGCGGCGGGGTGAGTGACGATGATGAAAGGCAATGCTGATCGGCGATGACGGATCACGGGCCAACTTCTTGGATAACGGTCCAAATTCTCTCTGCCCACGGCCCAAATTTGTAGCCAAAATGGCCCACGGACCAAGTTCACGGCCTGAAATCACAGCCACTCGGCCTAGGCCAATACGGGCCACGTCCCGCACGAATCGGCCTGGGCAAGGCAGGGGGTGACTTGGGGCTGTGGCGATCGGTTTGGCGATAGGTGACAACGACCGGCTTGGGGGTTGGCAATGGAAGGACTAGAAGGTCAGCGGGAGTCGATCGGGAGTGGTGGCCGCGGCGAAGGGTGGCTGGAGGTTTAAGATCGACGGCGGCTAGAACCAGTTGGAGCAGGTTTCTCGCGATGCCGAGAACAGGGCTTCGTTTCAGGCTGATTTCCGGACACCATGCGCAGCGACTTTCGGCCACGAGCTTAGGAAAGATGGAGAGAGATCTTGGGGGTTCATTGGCGGCGGCAATGAGAGGTGGTGACGGTCGGTCCGGCCGGATCAAAGAGAAATCCGACCGATTCCCAAAAAGGGCACCGGCAGTTTCGGGGTCCATTATGGTGGCTTCGGCGGGCGACAGTCGGCGAGGCTGGGTCGAGGGAATTGAGGAAAGGCAGGGGGACGTCGGAGAGGTAATGGGTGGCGCTAGTGGTGCCGGGAACGGCCGGAGGGAGGAGAAATAGGTCTCGGGTGCGCGAGGTCAAAATAGGGGGTTGGGGTTTCGCGACTGTTCGTGGCTTCCGGTGGCGAGCGACGAGTGGGATAGGTCGGTGGCAGTGGCAGGAGGTGACCGGAGGTGGTGGCTATCGGTGGTGGGTGGTGGCTACGCCAAAATTCGCCGGAGGAAGGAGGCTCGATGGTCCAAGAAGAAAAAGAAGAAGAAGAAGGAGGAGGAGGAGGGGGTTCGGTCGGGGGGTGCTACGGTTGAGAGAGAGAGAGAGAGGAGGGTGGGGCCCACAAGGACTTTTGGGCATTTTGTCATTTTATGCAAAAAATTAAGGGCAAAAGGGTAATTTGGCAAATCGAAACTGGATTGAATTTTCGGACATCGAACAAAGGGTATTTTGGTAATTTCACAAGCTAGGCTCGATCAGAATTAGGCTCGTGTGCGAGGATTGAAATCCTAATTCTTGAGGATTAAGAATTTCGAAACCTATTCTAAACCAATTAAAATTTCAAAATTCGTCCAATTATTGTCTCTTCAGTCCTTGCAATCCAAAATTTTCTATCGACTGGAATTCGATGTCAATTCCTTATATTGATTTCAAGTACTTTGCCAGAGGTGAATTTTCGAGTCGTTACACTCTTCGTTAGGATTCACAAGGGCCACCACATATTATCCAAGGAGGGTTATCCTACAGCTTTGGGCATTGCAAGAGATCCCTTCATCACCACGACCAGGTGTTTTCTCGTTTGACAGGCCGAGAGAGGCCCTCATAGGGAAAAAGAAGAAGCAGTTCGAAGCCAAGGCGGAGTTTATCATACATTCTTTGAAAGAATCCCAAACTGAAGAAGTAACGTGGCCATATGATATGACTCATGAGATGAATACTCATAGGACTTATGCAGAATACATTCGACACTTTGAGGCAACCAGACGCAGCTTTGTCAAGCCTTCCGTGCTTGAATTCATCATACCTACGTGTCTGGAGTAGAGCCGTATATACCTAAAGATATGTGATCGTCGTTATATTCAGGGGATAAGGAGTCTCAGACTAAAGGACTCGATTTCTGCTGGGATGATGAGGGTGCCTTAGACCCCAAGCACCCAATGCTTGGATAAGACTATTCTATTAAGTGTAAAATATGTGAACATTATGATGATTCCTTACAATTTGAATACTCATTTGTATTAAATGTTACTTTTGGCACATGTGTATGCGCATAGGCATGTTTTGTCGATACATCAAAAACTATCGTCAAAGATTACACTTCTTCTAATTTCATGAATTCTCTTGGTGAATGATTGAAAGAATTGCTCACATGAGACTAAAGCTCACAAGGTAGTCCTTTTTCTCATTCATCAATAGAAAACATGCAATTGAAGGAATCCAGTACTCTCCTTATCTATCCTAAAAAGATACTTTATTGTTATTTTCAAATAAACAGGTGCTCTCTAATCACAAAATTACCAAAACATCATTTCCGTACTCGACTTAAGATAAGAATGGAACAGCAAAAGTTAACTCCACGAGTGGCATGCTGGAAACCCAAATGACTACTATGACTACCATGATGGCTAAGATTAAGGCAATATTGGAAGCCACCTAAGCTAGACAAACAATAGTACCTAACTTGAACGATTCAAGTAAACCTTCAATGCCTAATACGACCAACAACGAGACAGCTGAAGGTGCCCAACACGTCATGGAAGACACTCGTATGCCAAATGTCCAATCACAACCGAAGACACCCCTTGTTGTCATTAACCTCGAGAAAGAGGAAAAGGGAAAAAAACTGTGAAAACTGAAGCTGATGCAAAGAGAATAGCCAAAATTGAGGAATGTTTAAGCACTCAAGGCTATGAGTTACTTCGTTTTGACAAGATATTTCCTTACGTCAAAGTGGAGACTCCTCTTAACTACAAAGAGCTAGACTTTGCAAGAAAGTACAATGGGACAGGCTGTCCGCGTGCTCACCTCAAATATTATTTGCGTAAGATGGCACACTATTCTGACTACATTCCACTGTTGATGAATACGTTCCAAGAGAGTTTGGCTGGCGCTGCTCTGACTTGGCTTATAGAGTTAGACCTTGGTGACTATGATGGATGGAAAGATCTTACTGAAAATTTCCTTAGGCGGTATAAGTTTAACATAGCTACAGCCCCGACGAAGGAAGATTTATTGCGAGCTATGAAAGAAGCGAAACAATTAGAACATATGCCTAGAGATGGTGGGTTTTGACAACCCAAGTAAAGCCGTCGATTTCTGAAGATGATTTAATTGACTTGTTCTTGAAGGCACTTTCATATGAGCACTTCGATAGATTAAACACCTCAGGGTACCAAAACTTTGCACATTTAATAAAGGTGGCCAAGAGATTGAAGTGGATTTTAAGAGAAAGGAGACCGCATGAAACTTCAACAAGAAAGCAATATCCCCCGAGAAAGGAAAGGAAGACTGGAGTTGATATAGCCTTTGTATCGGATTTCCATATGCCGAAGATGTTCACTAACTCCAATCAGATCAAAGGAGGATCATCATGGTCAATGTCTAAAGGACAAGAGCCTACGAAGAGGTAGCTTCCAAGTTGCTCCCGATACTATTAGAGCAACACTTTGTGGCAAAGTAACCTCTTAGAGTAAATCCGACGATATACCCTGGTTTCAATGAAAGCCAAACTTGCACCTATCATATGGATGAAAGAGGGCACAATGTAGATAATTGCTACATCCTTAAGTTGAAGGTTCAAGCTCTCATTGACAGCCATATTTTGAAGTTTGATGATGTAGCTCCAAATGTGCAAGAAAATCCACTTCCTGACCACCAAGCAGTTGGTGCAATATTCGTTGATGAGGAAGAAAATCGCCTTGAGTTAAAGGTGAATGTATCCAAATTAACCAACATTCTGGCGATCGCTTCGTCATATCCAAAGGAGGGAGAAGTGTCGATTGAGATAAAGAAGTTATGCATCTCCAAGATGATGAGCCTAGGGATAATGGCGAACATTGTTGACAAAAGATTTGAAGAAATTAAGGCCTCAGTGAACTTATAATAGAACTAGTTTATGGTTGAAACCGAACGAGGAAATATGTAGAATGTCCCTCACGAAAGTTTGGTAGGCGACGTATAATTGATTACCAAACCAGAAGAAGAGCTTGACGAAGACAAGCTGGAAGCTACCAAGCGAAGTCTGGCTGATCGCAAATTTGTGACTGAAGCACTAGAAAGAGGGGAAGTTATAGGTAATCTGATGGACACAACTTTAAAGTGAAATACTTTGTTCCACCTAGTTTTTTTTTTCAAAAAATAGAGGATATTATACCCGATGGATGGGGAGGTATTGATGATCCTGTTCAATCAAAGGTCCTAAAAGACGTGATAGAGCCTCTTGCGGAAGAACTTGAATTATCGCTCAACCAAGTGATGTCAAAACATTTCCTACACATTGAAGAGCAAGTAAATGATCTTTCATGGGAGATACAGGATGTGTCACTTCGATTGACAACATGCAATCATTCTCAAATGAAAAATGACAAGCTTGACACAAAGCAATACGTCGGGATGGAGAAATTAAGAGCTCAGTGGCAATGCTTGACCGAATTATTCGAGGAAGTGAGAAAGCACTTGAAATTTGCAACTTCAGCAGAATCAAATGTTGTTGATAGGTATCACCAGTTAGAATACAAAAACTTCTTCGTAGACTTTGGCAATATTGTAGGGATTGTTGAAACTGCTACAACTGTGGTGATCAAACTAGGTGAGCTTGATAGTCTAAACCAAGAAGATGATTGTCCAGTTAAACCCATTGTGATTCGCCTACCAAAAGATAAAACAGACGATGAATCTGAACCAGAGGCATCCAGCCTAACGACAGTAACCATAAAAGTCCCGCCGGTGGAAGATTATGACCAAGGCAGTCCATTGGAACTATGGGATGGAAAAATAGATGTTGTGATGAGGTCCGAACGATTTTATGCCCCGAATGAAGGCGAATCTGAAAAGAAAGAAGTTTCGAAAGAAGATACAAAAAAGCTCATATCCATCGTTACATCCAGCAAGTTCGAGGTGATAGAGCAGTTAAGGAAGAAGCTAACCCAAATATCTTTGTTAGATTTGTTCATCAACTCAGATAAACATAAAGATGCGCTATTAAAAATACTGAATGAAGTATATGTCCCTGAAACTATCAACGATGTACAGTTGGAAGACTTTGTGGGGGCAATCTTTATAAAAGACTAATTGAGCTTCTCAGACGAAGGCTTCCCCAGATAAGGAAGGTAGCACAATAAGGCCTCATACATCACTGCACACTGTAATGGGAAGAGAGTAGCACATGTGTTAATCGACAATAGATATGTTTTTAACATCTGCTCTTTGGCTACATTGAGAAGTTTGGGCATTAAAGAGGAAATGTTTCTAACCTCCAAGGCAGCCATTAGAGCTTTCGATGGGATGAGAAAGACGGTAGTGGGCGAAATCAAGCTGGATGTACACATTGGTCCAACCAAATTTTCCATAAACTTTCAAGTAATGGACTTACCGAGGGCATTTGAATTACTATTAGGGAGACTCTGGATTCACATTGCTGGAGCCTTTCTTCAAGTCTGCATCAAAAGGTGCGACTTGTGATTAATGGGAAAGTGGTTATCATCCATGGAGAAGTTGATCTCCTTTCGTATCAAAGTAGCATTATCCCCTATATTGAGCCAGAAGTTAAGCAAAAGGCAAGTTACCATTTCCTGGAACTGGTGGTAGTGGTCCACACTCCCGTGGGGGCAAAACTGAAGGCCCATTTCATCTCTGAAGCTAACCTTTTACCAACTAAGATGCTATTAGCATATGGATTCAATCCAGGAAAAGGTCTGGGTAAGTATAGTCAAGGAATTAGCGTTCCTATACAATTAAAGTCCAACGAGCATAAGATATGCTTGGGTTATTAGGGCACTCGCATCGGTGATTTTACCTCCAAGATAGCAGGCCGAGGCTAAGGCAAGAGTCGTAGATGCTAGAAAAATTAGAAAGATTCCTTCATTAGTTCTCCAGCCTGAAAAGGCAGTCTAAGATGTTCAGCATCCATTTGAATGAATATTTCAACAAAGACTCCAAGTGGTTGTCAGAAGAAGAGATAACTTCGTCAGCAGAACTAGATCTAGCAATCCCTTTTCTGAGATATGACTCTGTGAATGTCATCATAGAGTGGCTTGATGATGAAGCCATTACTTCGAAGTAAAGAAACCTCACCCTTGCTTTTATTACTGCACTTATATTCCCGCATTTTTTTTACACTTTTCATTTTTGTTGTTTAAGGTAAGTGTAGGAAAATGCCTTTGGATTTCCAACCGTTGGTCAAACAGCATAACTTGTAATGCGGTCCATTTTTGCATTCAATAAAACGCACAAGTTTTATTAAGGAAATATTGAACCACAAATCAGTCCAATGATGATGCTAGCCTTCCATATGAAAAACTTGAGGCCTGGTTTGCCATATGATTCCTGATTTTCAAAAGATTTTTAAGGAACAAAGATGTTTGAGGATATGAGGACTAGTTCCGTTTATGCCCGCACTTATTTTGAAATCTATTTTGAAAAGATTTTTCACACCCATTCATTGCATTTTTATATGAAGCAAAGAGTAATCATTCTCATGACATTTCAAGCATATCATCTCATTTTCATGACATTTCAGGCATATCATCTCAAACATACATACTAGATTATTTTGCGCAGTCGAATCACCAAGATAATTACTCCTGCGATATTGAGGAAGACGAAGATGAGGGTTATGCGGTTATCCGTAAAGAATGGAGTGCCTTCGAAAAGTCGATAACCCCACTTCAGAAGAACCAGTTTTCATTAACTTGGGTGATGCTACAAATATCAAAAAAGTGAGGGTTGGGGGACATTTATCCATAGTTGAAAGGTTCAGATTCACAAAATTACTTAAGGAATATCATGATATTTTTGCGTGGTCATATGCTGATATGTCGGGTTTGGATCCCATAATCGTGGGACATGCGTTACCCACCAATCCCACCGTTAAACCGATGAGACAAGGGAGCAACCGGATGAAAGTTAAGTTAGAAGATAAAATTAAAGAAGAGGTGATGAAACTTCTTAGAGTGAGATTTATTGAAACTATCCCATATTCAGATTAGATTGCAAACATAGTCCAAGTTATGAAAAAAGATGGCAAACTCTGGATCTGTATAGATTATTGGGACTTGAATAGAGCAAGCCCAAAAGATGATTTCCCACTTCCCCACATTGATGTACTGGTGGATAGTACGACAGAGTAAGAATTATTCTCATTCATGGATGGATTCTTCGGATATAACCAGATCCTCGTGAAAAAGGAGGACAAACCGAAAACTGCATTTACCACCCCTTGGGGAAATTTTTGTTATAAGGTTATATCTTTTGGACTAAAGAATGCTGGGGCAACTTATCAAAAGGCAATGGTTACTCTATTTCGTGACATGATCCATAAGGAAATTGAGGTATATGTCGATGACATGATTACCAAGTCCAAGAAAGGACAAAATCACATTCGAGTGCTAAGGAAGCAGTTTGAGCGACTGCGAAAATACAAGTTGAGGCTAAACCCTAACAAATGTGTGTTTAGGGCAAAACATGGGAAACTTCTCGGATTCATGGTCAGTAACAGGGGTATTGAAATTGACCTTTCAAAAATTCAAAGTATTTGTGACCTAGCAACTCCCTCGATGATGAAAGAAGTAAGAAGTCTTCTAAGGAGATTAAACTACATCACCAGGTTCATCAATCAATTATCAAATGTGGTTAAGCTGATTTTCAAACTACTCAAGAAAGGTGCGAAAGTGACTTGGGATACAGAATGTAGTCAAACCTTCCAAAAGATCAAAGACTAGCTAGTCACTCCACCAGTACTTGTGCCACCCATCCCAGGTCACCCCTTGACTTTGTATTTGGCTATACATTAAGAATCTTTGGGAGCCTTACTTGCTCAAACAAGACCCGTGGATGGCAAGGAAAGGGCCACTTACTATTTGAGCAAGAAGTTCACATCATCTGAAACAAATTATGTGCCTGTTGAGAGGGACTGCGTAGCAATAGTGTGGGTACTTCCCAGATTGAGGTAGTATACCTTACACCACCATATTCAATTGGTGACAGAAAATGACCCAATCAAATATCTCTTAGAGAAACTTGCTTTGATTAGGAAGTTAGCTAAATGGCAAGTGATGTTGTCTGAATTTGACATCAAGAGCTCTTCTCAAAAGTCTATGAAAGGGCGAGTAATAGTTGATATGTTGGTAGAGAATTCTCAAAATTGCATATCTTCTAAAAAGGCAAAAGAGAAAGATCAAGTTTTGAATTTGACAGAAGACGAATGGGTAATGTATTTCGACGGTGCCGTCAACCTGTCAGGAGCTGGCATAGGGGCAGTGCTAATATCCCCTGATGGTCAATATTATCTTGTTACAATGAAACTGACTTTTCCTTGTACCAATAATATTTCAGAATATGAGGCATGCATTCTAGGCCTACAGTTGGCCATCTCCATGAAGGTACCTAAGTTGCAGGTTTATGGAGATTCTATACTCATTATTTTTAAGACACAGGGAGAGTGGAAAATAAAAGACGCAAAGCTCATCCCTTATCATGAGTACCTTGAAGGGTTGACACTTAAGTTTAAAGAGGTGTCGTTTGAATACTTGCCAAGAGAGCATAACCAGTTCGCGGACGCGTTGGCCACGTTGGCCTCAATGCTACAAATAATTGATGGATTAGAAATAGAGCTACTAAGGATTGATATAATCAGAAAGCCAACTTATTATATGCTGGTCGAAGAAGAGTTAGACGGAGAACCGTGGTACCATGATATTAAGAATTATCTCTTGAAGAGAGAGTTTCCTGAAGGATGTCGAGCAAGAGACCGAAGATATATAGCCATGATGGCTAGCAAATTCTTTCTTAGTAGACAAATTTTGTACAAAAGGTTATTTGACTCTACCCTGTTAAGGTGGGTGAAGCTAAATAAGCAAATACTCTCATGAAGGAGATCCATGAAGGTATATGCGGGCCACACATGAAAGGCCATCTCCTCGCTAGGAAGATCATGCGGCTTGGTTATTAGTGGATGACCATCGAATCAGATTGTAGTCAACATGTTAGATCATACCACCAATTCCAAGTATACGGCAATAAGATTAATGCACCCCCAAACGAACTTCATCAGATGTTTGAAGCTTGGCCTTTTTCTACGTTGGGAATAGACATGATAGGGCCTATCAATCTAGCGGCTTCGAATGGTCACCGCTTCATCCTAGTTGCAATTGATTATTTCACGAAGTGGATAGAAGCCAGTTCTTACACAAATGTCACTGTAAGGAGTGTGGCTAGGTTTATCAAGAGAGATATAATTTCTCGATATGATACCCCTTGAGCGATCATCAAGGACAATGGGTCCAACTTAAACAACAAGATTGTCAACGATCTGCTGGATCACTTCGGTATTCGACATCTTAATTCTTCCCCTTATCGCCCACAGATGAATGGAGCAGTTGAAGCAGCAAACAATACTATCAAAAAGATTTTGGTTAAGACTACCAAGAATTACGGGGACTGGCATGAGAGGCTACCCTTTGCCTTAATGGCATATTGAACTTCGATCAAGACTTCTACAGGGGCAACTTCTTATGCTCTGGTATATGGGATGGAAGCTATCCTGTCTGTAGAGATTGAAGTTCCATTTTTGAGAATATTGTCAGAAGTTAAGCTCTCTGAGGCAAAGTGGATCAAATGTGAACAACTAAATCTAATAGACGAGAAACATCTTAGAGAAATCTGTCATGGCTAGAGTTACTAGAAGAGGGTAGCTAAATCATTTAACTAGAAAGTTAAACCTAGAAGCTTCGAGGTGGATGACCTAGTGGTAAAGAAGACTCTGCCGAATGCTGCTCATCCAGGAGGCAAGTTCATCCTGAATTACGAATGCCCTTATTTTGTCAAGAAAGTCATCATGGGAGGAGCATTCATTTTTATAAAATCTGAAGGAAAAGAATTGGGATACCTTGTAAATTCAGATGCTGTGAAGAAGTATTATCCTTAAAATGAAATCAGATAATGATTAATTGGCTTTCTCCGAAACAATTCGAGTCACTGTAGCGGTCATTACATAAGCATGTCATGCATCCACGCACACATGGCATGTGTTATGTTTAGCATGATTCTAAGAAATGAACTCAGAATCAAACTCATTCAAATGAAACCAAGAACAGAATGGTCCTTGACGCAAAAAACCAAGAATGCCCGATGAAGACAGAAGACAGCAATGGAGAAATACCGTAAAATTTCTCACCCTCCAATAAGAGAGAAGGAATCAAAGATAAGCACTCATATGGTCAAACTTAGGAATGAACCGTGCTTTCAAAAGTTGAATTTTTCACTAAAAACATTTGTTTCAAACAGTGAGGTAAAATGTCTGGAGAAAAACAAAATGATTTTTCCAAAACAGAGTTGTTTAAGCTATTTAGTAGAAATGTTTATTCAGATAAGAGGCGAGCCTAATTCAAACACGTCCTATACACACCAAAGAGATTAGAGGAGTGTAAGGATAGAAGAGCCTAAATCCGGGGATGTAAGGGTTATTCGCATCGATTACATGGATTGGGATGACGGAGACATTCGTTCCTTTACCATAAACACTTCATGTAATCATTGACAACCCCTTTGAATGGTGATCTTCATTACTTAATCATGTCAAGAACCACCCCACATTGGGGTCATATAGAAGCAGTCCGTAGCATGGAAAGATAAATGATTAGAAATCTTTTTGTTCGAACTAATATCAATCTTCGTGTGTTGATATGCATTGATCTAGGTGCCATAGGGTGACGAAGAGACGTTCATTTCTCTATCCTATACATTTATACCCATTGCATAGCCAATTTGAGCTTACATAATTGTTTCATGTACCCCCATTGGTGATCATTGCGCATCACCAAGGCAAAGGTGGCAAAGACACTCGCGAACAAAGAAGTTCAAGAAGTATGAGCTACATGAGACTTTCAAAGTAAAAAGTTCAAACAGGATGAGATTTAAGTCACATACCTTACATGATCATAAAAAATCCTAGTTCCTAGAAAAAGAAAAGGAAAAGGCGGGATCAAAAAGAGAAAAGGTCGAATCTCTATGCGTTAAAAAAGAGACAAAAAAAACCCGACAAGAATAGGGTTGACCCTCACTAAAATGCTAAAAATTCGTAAGGCTGATTTTGGGATACAAAGGGATTACTAGATGCCTTAACCCCCAGCAAATTTTGAAATAAAGAAGAATCCTCAGGAATTGTGCAACAAAAGGCTACCCCTTGAATGGAATCATGGCCAACTGCGAAAAAGATAAACAATGTCTTTCAAAGATTAAACCTGTTCTCAAGACATGTAGTATCAAGAAGACGAAAGATGTTCTTCAAAGAATCATCAATTAAGGACAAAGCAGAGGACTGATCGGCAATGATCACCAATGTCAAACCATTCGCGATTCCGCGCCAAAAATAAGCCTTTTTTCGGTCCCCAATCCTGTCAACCTTACAACCCTTCGTAGTCTTTTCCGACTAAGGCGCCTAGGTTAATGTGTACCTTAGCTCGAAGAGGTATGAGTAAGATTATTTCTTTCTCATTTTGCAAGATTCTTGACTTGTAAACCCAGAATAGATGAAAAAAAATTTCATTGAAAAGACCGGACTCAAAGAGTGAGTCCCCCTTAGAAATCGTGTCTAGGCCCAACATTACGGTCCCGTAAAGACCTCTCGGTTGATCGAAATGTATGCACTGCGCATGGCCCTAATAACCCAGGTATAGGTTATTAGGAAATTCGAGCGCTTTCTTTATGAAAGATCAAAGTTGAAGAATCGGTGAGAATCCCTCTTTGATGGAGATGTTTTAATAGAATGCTTAAAAATAAGCTTTGTTGAAAACTTTAAATTGTTTGATCCAGGATTTTCCTTATAGGAATTTCCGATCATCGTTGCATGCTTTAAGATGTCATGGATAACCACCTGCATCATAAATCATTTTGCATAATCGCAAAGGTCAAAGTAAAGTTTTTCCTACATTATAACCGTCATTGCCTCTAAATAACTTATATCTTTTCGATGAGGAATGAACTCTCAGATTTAAACTTCTATAAGACTCATGGTGGCTGCAGGTCAAAGAAGGATACCTTGCTCAACAATGAAGAGCTTCAGAATCGACTTTATGTGAGATTTCAGGTTTGAACTTTATGCAGGATACTTGGAGTCCCCAAATCCCAAAATAGCACCCACATGTCGAAAGGATAATCTTCAAAATCATCTTTCCGTGAGATTTTAGGTAACTCCTATATCCCAGAAGAATTTAACAAAATTTTTTGCAGGTTTGAGTTTTCTATAGGATACTTGGAGTCCCCAAATTGCAGAATGGCACCCTGTACGTCAAGAAGACAATATTTAGAATCAGCTTTCTATAAGATTCTAGGTAACCCCTAAACCCCAGAATAACTCATTTGATAAACCTAAGAATTAGATATACCTCATTTGTATAGACCCTCATTGATTCCTCAAGGTATAGGATCAGCCATTCTATAGGTAAACCAAGTGATAGGTTCATCTCTTGAAAAATTTAGATGAGTCCCGAGGCATGGAACAGGTTATCTTAAGATATAGTATTCTCGCCTAGATTTCAAGTAGGTAATCCCTTTATTAGGTGACCCTTTCTCGAATCTACGGTTTGTCTTCAAGGGTGAAACGAACCAATTTCCCGGATATGCGTTACGGAAGGCAAGTCTACGACAAATCCTAAAGAACGGGTGCGTCACCTGTAGGTTGCTTGTAGATATGAAGCCTAGTCTCCGACAAACCCTAAAGAATGGGTACGTCGCCTTTAGGTTCCTTACAGATAGGAATCCTAGTCTTCGACAAACCCAAAAGAATGGGTAAGTCGCCTTTAGGCTTCTGGTGGATAGGAAACCTAGCTTACGACAAACCTTAAAGAACGAATACGCCACATTTAGGTTCCTTGCAGATAGGAAATCTAGTCTCCGACAAACTCTAGAGAACAGGTGCATCCCTTTTAGGTTCCTAGTAGATAGGAAGCCTAATCTTCGACAAAGCCCAAAGAACGAGTGCATCATCCATAGGTTCCTGATAGAAAGGAGTCCTATTCATGGTCTGATCCACCACACGGATCGAAACTTTTGGCAATCCCTAAAGAACGGGTACGTCATCCATAGATTTCTAATAGAAATGAGTCCTATTTATGGTCTGATCCACCATACGGATTGAAACTTTTAACAATCCCTAAAGAACGGATGCGTCATCATTAGGTTCCTATCAGATAGGAATCTCATTCTGATTTGGCCTACCATACGAGGTAGAGTCTAACTGCCCTAGGATGCTCAAGAGACGAGTACTTAGGTATTTACTTGAATCCGTCATACACTGCGTATGCCACATGAGGATCAGGCAAGTGAACAATAAGGTAAGTAGCAGGTGGGTCTCTCTACTCTTCCTCTTATTTGAAATAGAATGAGCAGAGCATACACTGGTTGGACAAGAAAGATTGGGCGTCAAGATTCGTTTTTCTTTTTCCCAGTCAAGTCAATTTGGACTCCGGTGTCAAATTTCTTTGAGTGAAACCTCTTACGAGATTCCTTTCAAAGAGGGGCAGCCGTTGAAACCAGATCTTGGATTAGTCTCTTTTTTAGTTTATTTTTAAAAAATTCATAAAAAAAATCCATAAAAGGTCTAAAAAATACAAAATCAATTTTGGTGGCCTTGGCCAAGCCTAAGAAACCATTTTCTTACCCAAAAAAATAATTTTTCATATTTTTCATATTTTTTAGTATTTTTAGAAAATAGAAAAAAAACTCAAAAATTCAAGAAAAATAGCACTTAAGGTCACAAAAGTATGGAAAAGTAGTCAATATTTTTCTTTTAATTTCCTTGTCTTCTTGACCTCATAAAAAGTCCAAATTCAAGTTCAATTTTATGTATTCTTTTGTTACACATATGATTGAATTTGATAAAAAAAATATCAATTGAGCCTTTTAATTTGTAATTTTGGCATTTTTAGGATTTTGATATTCAATCTGATTGTCCTTCATTATAATTTAGCCCAATTATTTGTGAAATTGCTCAATTGCATGAATTGAGCAAAATTTCATACCTAATTACAATTCAATTCAGGAACTATATTTATAAATTGAAGCCACTACCCAATATTTTTCATCATTTTGAGTCATTAGCATAGGTGGTTTGATCCAATTTGATTGTTTAAGCCCTCAATTGCACAATTTTTCGAATTGCAATTCAATGAAAATTTGGAGGTTTTGTATAAATTGACATGAACTTTTGGACAAAACTATATTTTTAGGTAATATTCATGTCCTAAGTTCGATTATGAGGTTTAAATTGGTAAAATTCCTCCACCAATTTTGGTTAATTTTGAAAATTGTAAGTCGAAACCGGTTCGAACCGGCCAGACCGCCCTATCAAATCGATCGAACCGATCCTCTATAGTGTCATCTTCAACCGGTCAGACCGTCTGGTCAAGATTCCCATGCAAGTAAGCAATACCAAGCAGAATTTTGACATGAAAATTGATCGACTAATTGACTACAATTGAAGGAGCATTGATAGGCGTATGATTCCCCTCACCCTTCACCGTTGAATGGTACCAGAATCGTGACCAATGGTCGCCGGAAGAGGATGAAATCTACCGGTCAAGCTTTAGAACTATCAAAAGTCAACGAAGCCACACTCAGCTTAAACCACGCCAAATTCGCACGAAATGAGGCCTGCCGAAAGCCCAGACAAAGTTGGACGGAATATCCAACATCCACGACGCCGTTTGGACCAAATGGTACACACGGTCATGTGCCATTTGGAGTCGGTTAGTGCCCCCTGATTGGAGGCAAAATTTTGAAATGGGATATAACCTTTGGAGGCTTTCGAGAACAGAAAAAGAGAGGGGGATTCTCTTTCTAGAGAAGAACAAAATCGAAAGAGAAGGAGAGAGGAGAGAGAGAGAGAGCTCCCCAATTGGCATTGTAGAGAGCTTGAGCTCAAAGAACACGGCACTGGTCAGGCCATTCTAGGCTAGACCGAAGCCAAATATCACCTTTAGGAGGTCGACGAAGCACGCAGGAAGCGATCGCGATCGACAGAATCGCTTGAAAAGCCGAGAAACGATGAGTCAATGTTCGAGCTCCATCTTTGACCTTCAATGGCGGATCTTCGTTTCGGTTTCAATCTTCATACCTCTAAGACATCACTAAGCATTTCTCTTGTGTTTTTTATTGCATTGAAATTGAGTTGAACCCTATCACCATTGCCAACTCTGTCAAATCTTCCTTAACTTAAGCTAGCCTAAACCAGGTCAATCAGACCTGTAGGTAAGTGTTCTGAACTCATATAGATGCGATTGTGTGAAGGAATTGGTTCGATATGCTCTTTATTGGTTGATTGAACTTCCATGGCCATACTCGACATTTTGCATGCTACATATGATTCAATGGATGAAATGCTATGATTCTCAGATATGTTAAACTAGAGATTAGTACGAGTCGAACGGAACCAGTTTCGGGTTAATTGGTCTAGGTTTGGTCGTCGATCGGAGCCGGAGAAGTCTCTGCCATTCGTTTAGTTGCAGTCTAGAAGTTGAAGACGAAACTGACATGGCAGAGTCAACGAGTCAAAGGTCTAGGTGGTGTTCTATGATTGGTCCACGTGGATGTTGAGTCAGCTCGACTCGTTAGTCTGTTTGGCTAAGTCAGTTTTGATCCATCGGCTAAGGTTAATTGAGCCATATTTTTAATGGCTATTTGATTAGTAATTAGAAATATCCGAAAATGATTTTAAAATCAAAAAATCATAACAGACTAAAACGGTGCAGTTTAGGTTAGTGATCGAGCGACGTCGTTTAGATTAGGGAGAATGGATGGTTCAGATCGAGTATTGGCTTTTAATCGTGGCCGTAAGTTTAAGTAATCAGTTCGGACAGTCAAGGAGTAGTTAGCTTTTGATCTGGACCGTTTAGTTAGTTGATCCTAAGGCCGTAGAGTAGCCACGTGGTTCAATACGAACCATCGGATTAAATCTAACCAACCGAAAAATAAAAAAGATGAAACGACGTCGTTTTGGTAAGATCAGTCGCGTTGGTCCGAGTCTGGGCTAGGTTTTGATCAGGGTGGATCAAGTCGACCCCGTCCGAATCATATTTTTTAATAAAAAATTCAAAAATGATTTTAAAAATAAAAAAAAATAAACAAAATCCAAAAATCCAAAAAAAAAATGTAGGAAAATTGTGGAAAATTCCTAGGCACTCCAGAAATTCGTAAAAATTGAGGAATGCCCACAGACAACCTGACCTATTTCTAAGATTTCTTATCCGTTCTTCTGAAAATTAACGATATTACCCTTTAGAGGCAAATCGCCTCTGCTTTGTATATGAAATAGGTCTCGAATTCCAAGATAAGAATTATGGTCAGTTAGGTGACCAATTCTTCTACTTAGGTTTTCAAATCTCGTCCTTTTTATGAAAATGACGATTTATCCCTCAAAGGATAAATCTCTTTCTTATTTCGATCGAGTCGTGAAAATTAATCAAAATTAGGATTTTGGTCTAGTGGTCGATCAATCCTTCTATTTGGGATTTTCACTTCTCATCACCTTCTGAAATACGATTTTACCCCTCAAAGGGTAAATCGCTTCTAAAATGTCAAAAAAAAAATCTGAAAATTTCCAAAAAAAAAAAAAAGAAATGGACTGGTTTGATAACTAATCCTATTTCCACCACCTTTTGACTTTGCATTTCATCTGAATTTATAAATTTTCCCTTTTAGGGAAAATTGTCCCAAAATTCTTCAGAATTACGATTTTGCCCCTCAAGGGTAAATCATGTCAAGAAATTCCTGGGCCTTGATTAACGTTTCTCTAGGATAATAGGGCCTTACTAGGGATGTCATGTTGCATTCATGTGATTTATCCGCATGTTTTGAATGCTTGATTTGCACATTTATTTTTACTGATTGTGAGTGCTATGGTAGTCATTCTTATCTGCATGAACTCTTAGATTTAGGATCTATACCCCACTCATCTGCATTAAATCTTAGGGCTAGATAAATCATTCAACTTAGGTGCTGAAAAGGCGTTAACTCTGATGGTTGGTGTAACAAAGTCCCTATTCCCGTTTCTCTAGTTTCCGTAGAATCTAATAGAGTGCCCCCAACAATTTGATAGGGTTTCCAATCGTACCCTCCACGAAACGATTGGTGGCAATTCCTTGGCATGTATACGTATTACATGTCGTTGGACCGCGCCGAAGGTCAACCACGTATACCCCCTCTGCGATTTGGATAACGGATCTTGGGAGAGGCTCGCGTTCGACCAGACACCGGACGACCCATTAGCACACTCGCCTCCTGACGTGGCGGGTTCGAGAGGGTCGCAATAGACTGGCAACTCCACTGGGAACTTTTTTCCAAACCAGAATCTCTTGTTAGAATTTTTAAAGGACTTGAGCCGATTAAAAGGTTGATTGGTTTATCTAACCTCATTTTCTGCAGGTGCTCTCGAAGGTGAGGTATGTACCATAATCATTGTGTTAGATTCTAGTTAGGAATTTTAGAGGACTTGAGCCGATTAAAAGGTTGATTACTTTATCTAACCCCATTTTCTGCAAATGCTCTCGAAAGTGAGGTATGTACCATAATTATTGTGTTTGTTATTTTTGCAGATTGGAGAAATAAAGGGTGGAGTGTTTGCTAACATCTTTTCTGCAGGTTGGAGTTGGGAATATATGTTTATTTTACGCACATATTGAAGCGGTGTTTGATACAAATTGCTATGCATTGCCTTGCATTGTGATGATCATGCAATACTCACACACTAGCGATCAAACCCCGACTGCAACCATCTCTAGGTTACCTTAGACAAGGAAAGGGTGCGAAAGGATCTCGTGTTTGATGGCACTTGAGACTTTCGTGTTCTTTCCCGCTCACAATCTAAATTGGTGATATCTAGCCCTCTTCAGTGGGTATATTTGGGGAAGAATCTGCCATATTTGGGCGTGGGAGCCTAAGCCATAGGTTCCTCACCTGATTTTTGATTTTTAGAGTATATTTTAACTTGTCTCATGTGTATGTCTGTGGAAGGTTGGTATACTTAAAATCACTCATTGTTATAAGGGAATTTTTGATGTTCCCTGGATTTTGGTTAATAAGGCATTTGCTTTTGATGCATTTCATTATTTCTGATTTCATAGTATGTTCATGTATTTCATATTATTTACATCTGCATACATTGCATACATTTTTAAATCATACAAGTGACTGATCAAAACAACGATGATAGGAGATATGATGTTGTTGTTTCCTAGAAGTTCGACAAAGTTAGTGACTTTCGAGTATATAAGGAAAGTCACTCGTCCTGATCCGAACACAAGACTGTACTTAGATTTGTGCATGGCCGAGAGCTGACTAGGCGTAAGCTGGGATATGTCAAAGATTGCCGGATTAGTTACTACGTCAATAACCTTAGGTTTCAGTGGCAGGAAGACGAAAGATTCAAAGATTATATAGAGGTGAAAAGACATTATTGCAACAACTTAGCTAGAGAAGCATATGCCTGCCGAAAAGCTGAACGTCAAGCTAGGGAGAACAGACAATGATCACTCTTTAGGGAAAGAAGAGACACCCCGCAACCAAGACGTAGCCGAAGCACATTATACTTAAAAAGACAAAACCCAAAAAGACCCATGAAGTCATTATACCATGGACTAGAGAATGGCCAGAGAAGTTAAAGCATCTCAACCAGTCTACCGAAGGCTATTCTTCACACTCTAAGGGATGCTCAACTAGGGAAGAAGTCCTGATCACCAAACCTTATACTGAAGAGGGGCAAGATAAAGATGCAATCAAAGAGAAACCCCCGATGGACCATTACTCCGAAGAAGATTAAATCTTGGAAAGAGATAGTTTAGATCCCAAATTTCATTAGCCTTTTATGACTTTTTTGTTTTAGAATAAATCTGATTGGTATCTCCCCCCTCTCGAGGCCCCTCTCTATCTCTCTTTCATAGTGTATCCTTTTTGTAATAAGGAATTTACTTGGTTGTGCTCGCAGTTGATGTTTTGACCAATGGAATGTGAAGTTCTTATTTCCTTTAGTCACTGAGATGATTCTGATTAATTGCATCATTTACTTGTTTGAAATTCAAATTAGACCTTGAGTCAGGTCTTTCATACCTAAAAGGGATTCTAATTTTCATTTCATTAACTGGAATATGTAATTAAATCACTCTATGCATATTTAATGACATTTGCTTGATCACATTTTTAAAGTAATCTTGGGCGATTGATTTTTCAAAATCATTTGCATATTATATACTTGATGGGAAAGAATGATATCCAAGTGTTCAAAGTCCCTCAAGTTGACCTCTTAGCCTGGTGGGACAGCATGAGTGAAGCTAGCCAGAAGTACTCTAGATCGCGACTAGAATATCTATTGGAGATAATAAAGATTGAATGTTTACCTGCCTTTATTCAAGCCATGGCTTTTTATTGGGATCCTACCACTGCGACATTATGCATGGAAGGATTGGAGGTTACACCTACCCTTGAAGAATATAGCACTGCCATTGGAGTTGAGTTTACTCACTTATTAGTCCAACCTCCTATAGGGTTTGAGTTTTTGAATCAACTAGCTGAATTCCTTGATACAAACCTCAATGAAATCAAAGCAGATGCCAAAAGTAATTCTAGACGGGGTTTCCCTATCCTTTATTCTAGATAGATTTCCCAACCTCCCTACTAGCAAAGGAACTAAATCTGGTAGAACTTTCGTCCTGGCATTCTTTAGCTTTGTGCTATTTTCAATCTCATTTGTTACTTTTGACCCTATCATTTCTACAGTAGTCAAATAAGCTTGTTACAGATGTGATTATTCAAACCTTATCCTTACCGAAACCTTCCTCTCCTTGAACCGTTTTAGAAAAAGTAAGAAGGGAATCTTTGGAGTTTCTAGTGGTCTCCTATATTTGTGGTTCACATCTTATATCAAACAATTTCATATCTACATGGGTTTCACTAAGATTTCAAAATTCACACATGTATTCCTAAGTTCGATTTTAATAAATGGAGAGAATTTCTTAGAACTCTAAAACTAGAGCAACTCCGATGGCAGCTTAGATTACCAACACTAGGTAAAGCCAAACTTGCATGCAATGGCAAAGACCAAGTCCCCTTGTTAGAATTCACAGGTGCCACCGCATATTACCCAAAGAGGGTTATCCGACAGTTTGGGGCATTGCAAGAGATCTCTTTATCGTCACGACCAGGTGTCTTCTCGTTTGACATGCCGAGAAAGACCCTCACAAGGAAAAAGAAGAAGCAACACGAAGCCAAGTGTCACGCCCCGCGCCCTTGGCACGAGCTCGCGACTCCCTGCATGCACAAACTCTCTCGAGGTCCCAGATGCACGTATAGGTTGAGAGATCTATCATCAATAAAAAGCACGCGGGAGCGACGATATAGAACTCTTTCGTATAGATATAAAATGGAACTTGGGTAACGAGAATACCATTAATACATAAGATCCAAATGTTCATACAAGAGCGTAGTACACCAGATCTGCTAGTCAGTAGGGGTGACAGGTGAGTGCAAAAGAGGTCTATCGATGTCTTAAAAATGAACGGGCATTAGGGTCACCATCAAAACATCAGACCAGGAAAGCAGAAACTCCTAGGTCGAGCTACTGGAATCATCAGTCTCTTCCGTTTCCTCAGTAGGTTTATACTCTGAGAAAGTCTCAGAGAAAATTTCCATTGTATCCTCGAGCGTTTCGTCCGCTGATGACTCCACCAGATCGTCCTCGGTAGCCTCGACCATTATAACCTCATCGGTGTCCTCTAGGGTCAGAGTCCTCCCAGGACCAATTCTCGAACTAGCGACAAATGCCTCGCCCTCCATTGAATCTCGAGCGGGATGGCACCAACTGGGTATCACCCCACAGGGTACCTCAGTGGGCTTCAGTGGCCCTGTGGAAACGTCCCCTACCTTCCTAAACCATGCCTCGTACCTGTGAGGCTTCTAGCTACTGCCACCCTCATCTATCCAGACAATCATGCACTTTCTAACATATATAGTTCCCTGTCCACCTGTGAACTCATTAAAATAAACAGACATCTCCTTCAGGTCACCGAACCTGACTGGCCACATTCTCAAGGCCTAGGATCTGAAAAGAAAGGGTGTCCCACAACGGGGTGAGACATACATCTCAGTGAGGTAGGTCCTAACCCTAGGTTAGGCTGACTATCCACTCAGGCAATTACAATCACAGACAATTCGTATAAAGACACAAGAGGCATTAAACTTGCACGAAATAATACACGGATGACAAACATTTAATCATGGCATCATACAATATCATTAGAATCAAACACATTATGCCAAGCTAGATTACACCTTCTACCCCTTTCTAGTCTGCCTCACTTTTATGCCCGCGTTTATGACGCCTCAAGCTCGGTCCACGTAAACGCATCAGACCGTCTCATTGACAAACACGCGTAAACGCATCAGGTTTTCATTGTTGCTCCAGGTCTGTGTCAACACATCTCAACTTTGTCTCGCGTTTCAACGTATCAGGACTATGGCCTTCTCAACCCTGCGTCTTGTACGCCTCAGGGTGTCATTTAATTCAAACCCCGCGCATCAGCGCCTCAGGGCATTCATCCATACAACCCCGCATCTCATACGCCTCAGGGTGTCACAACCTCTTAAATAAGCCATAAGTTCATCTTAATGTATGACACATACAACTAAGTGCAACTCATGCACGACAACACACTTATGGCATGCAAGGCAATCAAGTTCAACATTCAAATGCGACAATCAACTCAAGGCACAAGCATGGCCAAGCATTCGAGTCATTTATGTCTTTCTAGGACGTACAATGGACAAGCATTTGATAATCTTCCAAGAATCAATCAAACTCACACTCAATTCGCCCAATCGAGTCCAATCCTCCTATCAAAGGTTTGGAATCCCCTTACCTTGTGCTATAACCAACAAAATTCCTTTCCAAGCACTCCAATGGTTCGGCCCTAAGGGTCCAAGGATGATTCAACCACGCAACCTAAGGAAATTTCATCCAATCGTTAATTTCCTTGCTCAAATCATCACCCCACTAAACATACACCTTATGCACCTATCAATTAACATCTTCACATTTCTCAACGATGAATTTGGAGCTCAATTGCAACGACCAATAGCTCCCACAGAATCGGTATGTACATAACCGAACCGGGCATACTCGGTTCTGTGCATATCACAACCTAACAGCCCTTAAACTATTTTAAATCCTCTATTTAATCACAAATATACTTTCTAACATGTAGTTATAAGGGTTGAGCCAAGGCGACGCCGGAAAGTCCTTGAACGGCACCGGTTCCTTTGATTCCTCCGACGATCAGTTCTGGTCTTTCAAACACAAGACCCATTTGGGGTTAAAATTTCATCAAATTCATCCAAACTTTTTACCACAACTCAATCTATGTGTCCCCTAAATGTCCACAAAATTTGGTTGGAAAACTCCAAGATTTTGGGGTCTTAAGAGGCCTAAACCGTGGCTTACCTCTAGTTGTGACGATTTCCGTCGCTTTGGGAGATTGGCCGGTCGGAGCTCCTCGGTGGGTCAAACGACTTGATTCCACTTTGAGAACGTCAGCAAGAGGATAAGGAAGGAGTTGGTGGTCGACTTGGCGGCTGGAAGTCACTAGAAGTGGTGGTCAATAGTGGTAAAACCGGCGGTCAGAACCGATCGGGCGTAGAGTAGTTTCCAGGCGTGAAGAAGAAGAGAAGAGGAAGAAGATCGACAACTTGGAGGGGTATTCGGCCAAGAGAAGGAGAGAGAGTGAGGTTTATACCAATTTCAAGAGTCAACTTGAGTTGAATGGTAGATTAAAAGTGGATATATCAACTCAAGACTTAATCTCTTGACAGTTGTCCATTGTGTCAATCAAGGAGCATCTAATGGCTCTCAATTCTTCCATTTTCAGTAGCTATGGGACTGTGGTTAAAGACCAAAATGCCATCATCCAATTGTATAGGCAAGGTTAGGGCTTGAGGAACAAAGTTGTAAGTTTACCCCCGACGTCCGGAATGTCGTTTTTCTAATTCCAAATTTCTTTGATAAGGCGACGGCCAATCCAATTTATAATGTTGGAATTCTTGATTTTTCATTTTCTAATTTCGAGACTCTTTTCTGAATCATTTCTCTATCCAATGTGATTCCAGCCTATTCCGGACTGAGGGTGACTTTTGTAGGCGTTACGCGTATCAACCCTATGATTCATATCACAATTAAGGCTCACCAATTTATGGCGACTTTGGTTGTCATGTAATTGTGAATGTCTATTACTAGCTCCAACGGTCTCGATCGTCACTGTTCGATTTAGAAAAATTTTACCAATTATATATTGGTTAAATGGCACCACCCGCGCTCCAATCGTATAACGCTAGCAATGCATCCATTAATCATTCTTAGATTGGCCTTATATAGATCTAAATGTCCCCTCGACAATCCTTATGGTCAAAGCGCCATTTCCTATTCGAATTTCCTAGGTCCACGTACCTTGTCTCGCGTTAGCCTTTCCCTTTTGGTCAGTCAACTCGAGATTGATCAGATCCAAGCGAGATACGACTGAAATACATCGTTAGATACATTACTCATTAATGAGTCCGAAATTGATAGGAAAAATCAGAATGTCACACCAAGGCGGAGTTCATTATATATTCTTTGAAAGAATCCTAAACTGAAGAAGTAAAGTGGTCAGATGATATGACTCATGAGATGAATACTCATAGGACATCTGCTGAATACATTCGATACTTTGAGGCGACCAAACGCAGCTTTGTCGAGCCTTACGTGCCTATTACATCGTGTCATACGTGCTTGGAGTAGAGCCGTATATACCTAAAGATACGATATCGCTGTCATATTTGGGAGATAAGGAGTCTCATACTGAAGGACTCGATCTCTATTGGGACGATGAGGGTGCCTTAGACCCCAAACGCCCTAAGCTTAGATAAGACTATTCTGTCAAGTGTAAAACATGTGAATATTATAATGTTTTCTTAGCATATGAATACTCATTTGTATTAAATATTACTTTTGGCACATGTGTATGCGTATAGGCATGTTTTGTCGATACATCACAAACTATCGTCACAGATTACACTTCTTTTAATTTCATGAATTCTCTTGACGAATGAATGAAAGAACTGCTCACGCGAGACTAAGGCTCACAAGGTAGTTTCTTTTCTCATTCATCAAAAGAAAACATGCGATTGAAGGAATCCAGTACTCTCCTTATCTATCTTAAAAAGATACTTACTTGTTATTTTCAAATAAATAGGTACTCTCTAATCACAAAATTACCAAAACATCATTTCCGTGCTCGACTTAAGACAAGAATGGAACAACAAGAGTTGACTCCACGAGTAGACATGCTGGAAATTCAAATGACTACTATGACTACCATGATGGCTAAGATTAAGGCAATGTTAAAAGCCTCTCAAGCCAGACAAACAACAGTACCTAACCTAAACGATTCAATTCAACCCTCAATGCCCAAGTTGACCGACAAAGGGACAGCTGAAGGTGCCGAACACGTCGTAGAAGACACTCGTATGCCGAATGTCCAGTCACAGCCGAAGACACCCCCTGTTGTCATTAACCTTAAGAAAGAGGAAAAGGAAAAATAAGCTGTGAAAACTAAAACTGAGGTTAAGAGAATAGCCAAAATTGAGGAATGTTTGAGCAGTCAAGGCTATGAGTTAGCTCATTTTGACAAGATATTTCCTTTCGCCAAAGTGGAGACTCCTCTTGACTACAAAAGAGCCAGACTTTGCAATAAAGTACAATGGGACAGGTTATCCACGTGCTCACCTCAAATATTATCTGCGTAAGATGGCGACTATTCTAACTACATTCCACTATTGATGAATACGTTCCAAAAGAGTTTCGCTGGCGCCGCTCTTACTTGGGTTATAGAGTTAAACCTTGATGACTTCGACGGATGAGAAGATCTTACTAAAGATTTTCTCAGGCAGTATAAGTTTAACAAAGCTACGGCTCCGATGAGGGAAGATTTATTAGGAGCTGTGAAAGGAAGAAACGAAACAATAACAACATATGCCTAGAGATGGCGGGTTTTGGCAACCCAAGCAAAGCCGCCGATTCCTGAAGATGATTTGATTGACCTGATCTTGAAGGCACTTCCATATGAGTACTTCAATATATTAAACACCTCAGGGTGCCAAACTTTGTACATTTAATAAAGGTAGCAGAGAGATTAGAGTGGGCTTTAAGAGAAAGGAGGCCGCATGAAACTTCAATAAGAAAACAATATCCCCGAGAAAGGAATGGGAGACTGGAGTTGATTTAGCCTATGTATCGGATTCCCATAAGCTCAAGATGTTCACTAACTCCAATCAAACCAAAGGAGGATCATCATGATCAATGTATAAAGGACAATAGCCTTGAAAGAGGCAGCCTCAGAAGCAATTTTCCCTGTCCCCAAGATCGTTATCGAAGTTGCTCCCGATGCTATTTGAGGAACACTTGGTGGCAAAGGAACCTCCTAGAGCAAATCCGATGAAGTACCCTGGTTTCGATGAAAGACAAATTTGCACATATCATATGAGTGAAAGAGGACACAATGTAGACAACTGCTACATCCTTAAGTTGACGGTTCAAGCTCTCATTGATAGTCAGATTTTGAATTTTGATGATGTAGCTCCAAATGTGCAAGAAAATCCACTTCCTGACCACCAAGCAGTTGGTGCAATATTCGTTGATGAGGAAGAAAATCGCCTTGAGTTGAAGGTGAATGTATCCAAATTAACCAACATTCTAGTGATCGCTTCGTCGTATCCAAAGGAGGGAGAAGTGTCGATTGAGATAAAGAAGTTATGCATCGCCAAGATGATGAGCCTAGGGATAATGGCGAACATTGCTGACGAAAGTTTTGAAGGAGTTAAGGCCTCAATAAACCTAGAATGAAACCAGTTGATGGTTGAAACCAAGTGATGAAATATGTGGAATGTCCCTCATGAAAGTTTGGTAGGCGACGTAGAATTGATTACCAAACCAGAAGAAGAGCTTGATGAAGAGAACTGGAAGCTACCAAGCGAAGTCTGGCTGATCGCAGATTTGTGACTGAAGCACTAGAAAGAGGCAAAGTTGTAGATAATCTAGGCGAGAATTCTGGTGGATACAACTTTAAAGTGAAATACTCCGCTCCTCCCAGTTTTTTCAAAAAAATAGAGGATATAATACCCGATAGATGGGGAGATATGGATGATCCTATTCAATCAGAGGTCCTAAAAGACGTAATAGAGCCTCTTGCAAAAGAACCTGAACCATCACTCAACCAAGTGATGTTGGAACATTTCTTGTGCATCGAAAAGCAAGTAAATGATCTCTCATGGGAGATGCAGGATGTGTCACTTCGTTGGCAACACGCAGTCATTCTCAGACGATAAATGACAAGCTTGACATAGAGCAATACGTCAGGATGGAGAAATTAAAAGCCCAGTGGCAAAGCTTGACCAAACTATTCGAGGAAGTGAGAAAATAATTGAAATGTGCTACTTCAGCAGAATGAAGTGTTGCTAACCGATATCACTAGTTGGAATACGAAGACTTTGGTAATATTGTGGCGATGGTTGAAACTGCTACAACTATGGTGATCAAACTAGGTGAGCTTGACAGCCTAAGCCAAAAAGATGATTGTCCGGTTAAACCCATTTAATTCGCCTACCAAAAGACGAAACAAAACAATGAATCTGAACCAGAGGCATCCCGCCTGATGACAATAACCATAAAAGTCCCGTCGGTGGAAGATTATGACTCTAAGGCAATCCATTGGAACTACGGGACTGGAAAAATAGATGTTGTGATGAGGTCCGGACAATTTTATGCCCCGAAAGAAAGCGAATCTGAAAAGAAAGAAGTTTCGAAAGAAGATACAAAAAAGGTCCTATCCATCGTTAAAACCAGTGAGTTTAAGGAGATAGAGCAGTTAAGGAAGAAGTCGACCCAAATATCTCTGTTAGATTTGTTCATTATCGCGACCTATCCATTCCCCTCCCGATGGATCGTTTAGATTTAGAAGTGTTATCTATCGATTAGGCACAGATCCTCCCTAATCTAATTCATAAAAGAAAAAGGAAGGGGAAAAAAATATGAAAATTTAACGCTATGCAAAACGACCACGACACAAAGCATGAAACAAACGAATACTTGAAAGGCTCTCTAGTAACGAAAAAGTAAATACGCAGATCAATCTTAAATGAGACGCAAATTCGAATGGTCAGACGCGAGAATGGTCGTATATATAACGGAATTAGGCCGGAATGGACAAAAGGAAAAAAATGATTATTTACGAAAAAGTAAATTCACAGACCAAATAAAACACCTTACAAACTCAACTAATTGTACATGAAACATGATAGATTACATGACGAAAAAGACCGAAATGGACATTGGTCATCCTCCATTATAAAGGAAAAGCGGAAGCAAATGAAATGGTTATGTGGTTTTTTCGATTTTTTTTCTTTTTATATAATTTTTTTCCGATTCTACGCTAAAAAGGGCTTCGTATTAGAAAATTGAACTAGAATGCAAGACAAAGGTCAGGTGTGAATTAATTTTTTTTTTAAAAAAACTTGAGATTGCACAAAATAAGTTATGCCTTTTTTTTTTTTGCCTTTCTCCTTAAAAAAAATGCATTCCTACTCCTACATTATCTTTAGCAGAACAGGAACATAAAACAAAAGTTTGGTATGGATTGTAAAGCAACGTCGGATTACACGGGTAAATTACCCCTCTTTTTTTTTTTTTTTGCTTTTATTATGAACTTTTAATTTTTCATATATGCAAAAAGAGAAAGGGAGAAAAAAAAAATATTCATGGTTCTAAGTTATTGCTCCTAAAGAATTTGGGGTGCTGCCTTTTATTTATTAAAAAGAAAAAAGAAAAGGGAAAATGGATCCTCGACTTAACGTGACAGACATGAATGAGGTTCTCCTTTGAGGTGTTTCCTTAGACGACTATCTACAAAATACTGGAAAACTATCCCTCAGAGGCTTTCTTTTGAACTCGGGACTCAAATGCGAAAATAGTAACTTCAAATCTAAACATATACTGCTGCACGTACATATGGATTAACCAAGTAGCAGCAAATAAAATGAATACACACAAGGGAAAAGAAGATCAAGTGCTTCAGAGTTGGGACTGAACATATTTCTGCAAAAACTGGATATTTACCCAAACAAGCAAACATGCTTCATCGTTTACTTCTTAATCCGAAGACATTTCGCGCGTGTTTCGAGGGAGGGAACGTTCAGTCTAACCGAACCTAAATCATAGTAATCTTCAATGCGTCGATCGGTTCAAAGGTATGAATTCATACACACGTGAGAGAAAGACACCGTGAAGCAGGTTATGCGAGGAACTCACCGGACCAACTTCATGACTCCCGAACAAAATAATTATAACAGCAAAGCCACAAAACGAAATCAAATATGGTCAAGAAAAACTGCATAATCCATGGTTTTAGTATGGCATGAACAGATTCTACGCTAAATGAAATATAGTGTCAACTTAACTAAAAAAATTACATAAGCAAAAAATTGCAAAATACAAACAGAATAGCGAAACAATGAGTCTGGCATAAACAATCTTAGCACGGTGGGTTATAAACAAAGGGGATCCTTTTTAATTCTTTCCCCCAAACACTTGCATTTACAGAAAATCAATCAAAACCACCTCAAGGAGCATTTTCATGACCGCATATCTCAAACCCCAGGTATCGCAAGCAGCAAACTCGACCAAGAACACAACAAACTTGACTACGAACGTAACAAAATTCGAGTATGAACTTAAACTTATAGTTACGTACACAGAACAACTCGAGCTAAGTAATCGCATCTAGACCAAATGAAATCGCAGTAAAAATACAATCCAATGCAGGAGTTTAGCAGGTTTCAAGGATGCAGGATTTGGAACCAGGCAAATGAGTATTGTTCAGCAGCTTGATTCCGGTCAAAGATTTTTAGCATGAGCACAGAAAGGAAAAAGAAAAAAAAAAAACTGTTTGATCCCAATGAAACATGATAACATATAAACTCCAATGCAACAACCGGTTCGGAAAAGGATTGGGCAGGCACACATAAAGGGCATCACAAATGGGGCTGTACTATGGACTTGTGTCCACAGATCACGACTTCCAATCAAAATACTTTGCAGCAATAAAACTACACATGACAACTAAAACCGAACTATTACTAATAGAAAGGATACAACACATAGCGACCACATGACATGGACTGATTTCACATCATTTGAACTAGAACATCAACATGACTACGAGTTCACCGGACCGAGGAAAACAGGAATCTTGGCCCGGCGAACCTGAGTAATTTACAAGAAAAAAGAAACAGACTCAGCCACGGTATTCTACCTGTTCAAGATTGGAATTGAAGCAAACGGTGATGAATTTAAAGCTTAGGGATCTTCCTTGTCCACCAAATTTTAATCCTCTCTCGTCCTTTCTCTCTCTCTTTTATTTCACGTTCTGCTTCCTCTTTTATAGTCCTCCAGCTGGCTTTTTTTCTTTTGGTTCTCATCCCTTCGAAAATTCATCTCCCCTGCCTTGCATGAAGCGACATCCCTAAATCTTCTGCGCTTGCCTCTTTGTTAGCCAATCAGTTGGCTCTCAACTTCTTGGGAACAAGCTGAACTCATTGAAATAATCAGTCCCTACAACTTGCTTCTTATCCACTGCTGCAAATATTTCTACAATAGACGTCATCCCTGCTGCAGAGAGATTATTCTTCCTAACATTCCTTTTGCAGCCATGCCTCTTCCACCTCTCTTGATAGCCCATCAGTTGGCTTGCAGCTTCTTGGGAACAAGCTGAACTCCTGCCACTTGCCTCTGTAATCTGCTTCAGTCATCATTCCTTCTCTGTTGTGGCTGAAATTCCCTGCCGCTTCCTCGGCCTTTCTTAATAGCCAATCTTCTTTTGACTCGCGGCTTCTTGGGATTTGGCCGAATTCTCTGCAACTCCCTTTCATCCTTTGATCATGATTTTTTTCCTGATGAGATTGGAACAGAAATCTTTTGTTGCTCTCATATCGTTTGGTTTTATCTTCACAGCCGCACAAATCAGCCTCCAAAAGTCGTTCACCTCAGCTTAACGTCAGTTCCACATGAGTTTTAGTTTGTTTGCTAACCTTTGCCATCATCACCTCTGCTGCAGCCGAAATTCTCCTGCTCCAAGTCCTTTCCACCTCTCTTGATAGCCAATCAGATGGCTTGCCGCTTCTTGAGAAAGAGCTGAACTCCCTGCAAATTGCCTCTCATTCTGCTTCTTATTCTTCAGCCATCATTTCGCTTTCTGATGCGGCTGAAATTCTCTGCTAGATATTATGTCTGCAGAGCCGAAAATGTTTTTTTGTTCTCACTTGACTGCAACTCAAATCTATCTTCTAGGAGTCGTCCACATCACTCCACATTCAGCTCCAGCTTGGTCGTTGCGCTCAGTCATCACCCTTCTACTGTTCAGCCTATGTGGACTTGATCTGAAGAACCGCCCGAATCCACCTCTGAAAAACGCCCACCTTATCTCCACGTGATTTGCTTCAACTTGGTCTAGTCAATTATGTTGCAGATATCATTCCTTAGCTGCTACAAATCTTATATTCGAATGTAGATAATATTCTCTGCCGCGGATATGATCTTCAGATTACAGTAGTCGATATTCTCAGATATTCTCTGCTATAGATAATATTCTCGGATATTCTCAACTGTAGATATTTCGAGATATTCTATATTTGCAAATTACAGATGCACGTGTTTTTTTTTTCCTTTTTTTTTAAAGTGGCGACATTTCCTTTTTTTTCTCTTTTTTTTTTGGTCGATTGGTGACTCGCTCCGAAATCTTTTGTTCTGCTTTGCTTTTTTTTTTATATTTCTTATTTTCTCCTTTTTTTTTCTTTTTTTGTAAAAACAATGAGAATATTTACATGAATCGAATAAAGTACAAAGCTGACAAAATTAGGTGCCAACATTCATCAACCCAGATAAACATAAAGATGCGCAGTTGAAAATACTGAATGAAGTACATGTTCCTGAAACTATCAACGATGTACAGTTGAGAGACATTGTGGGGGCAATCCTTCTAAAAGACCAATTGAGCTTCTCAAATGAAAAATTCCCCATAGAAGGAAGAGGGCACAACAAGGCCTTATACTTCACTGTACACTGTAATGGAAAGAGAGTAGCACATGTGTTAATCGATCACGGATCTTCTTTTAACATCTGCCCTTTGGCTACATTGAGAAGTTTGGGCATTAGAGAGTAAATAATTCGAACCTCCAAGGCAGCAGTCAAAGCTTTTGATGGGATGAGAAAGACGGTAGTGGACGAAATCGAGCTGGATGTGCTCATTGGCCCAACCAAATTTTTCATAAACTTTCAAGTAATGAACTTACAGAATGCATTTGGATTCCTATTAGGGAGACACTAGATTTACATTGCTGGAGTTGTGCCTTCAAGTCTGCATCAAAAGGTGCGATTCGTGGTTAATGGGAAAGTGATTAGCATCCATGGAGAAGTTGATCTCCTCGCGTATCAGAATAGCATTATCCCCTATATTGATCCAAAAGTTAAGCAAGAGGCGAACTTCTATTCCCTAGATCTGGTGGCAGTGGTCCACACTCCCGTGGAGGCAAAATTGAAGGTATCTTTCATCTCTGAAGCTAAACTTTTACCTGCTAAGATGCTACTAGCATATGGATTCAATCCAAGAAAAGATCTGGGCAAGCATAGTCAAGGAATCACGTTCCTCTCCAATTAAAGTCCAACGAGCATAAGATAGGCTTGGCTATCAGGGCACTCGCATCGGTGATTTTACCTCCAAGACAGTAAGCCTAAAAGATGATTTCTCACTTCCCCACACTGATGTATTAGTGGATAGTACGGCAGAAAATCAGAAAAGACTAAAATGGTGCCATTTAGGTTAGTGGTTGAGCAGCGTCGTTTAGGTTAGTGAAAATGGACGGTCCAGATCGGGTCTTGCCTTTTAATCGTGGCCGTAGGTTTAAGTAATCAGATCTGACAGTTGAGGAGTATTCGGCTTTTGATCTGAGCCGTAAGTTTTGGACAGTTGATCCCAAGACCATAGAGTAGTCATGTGATTCAATAGAAGCCGTCAGATTAAATCCGAATAATCGAAAAAAAAAAGATGGAACGACATCGTTTTGGTAAGATCGGTCGGTCGGGTGGGTCCGGGTCTGGGTCGAGTTCCAATCCTGGTGGATCGAGTCGACCCAATCCAAATCATATTTTTAATAAAAAAAATTTAAAATTGATTTTAAAAATAAAAAAATTTAAAAAATTCTAGAAAATTCTAAAAAATGATAGAAAAATCCTAGAAAATCCCCAAAAAATGTAGAAAAATTGTGAAATATTCCTAGACACACCAAAAATTTCCAAAAATAGGGGAATGACCACAGACAACTGGTCAATCTTATTTTTGGGATTTCTTATCCGTTCTTCAAGAAATTGACGATATTACCCTTTAGGGGTAAATCTCCTCTGTTTTGTATAAGAAATAGGTCGAGAATGTCAAGGTAAGAATTAAGGTCAGTTAGGTGATCAATTCTTCTGCTTGGATTTTCGAATCTCGTCCTTTTTCTAAAAATGATTATTTTACCCCTCAAAGGGTAAATTATCTTTCTTATTCCGATCGAGTCGTGAAAATTGCTCAAAATTAGGATTTGAGTCTGGTGGTCGACCAATTCTTTTGTTTGGGATTTTCACTTTTCATCACCTTCCGTAATGACGATTTTACCCCTCAAAAGTTAAATCGCTTCTAAAATTCCAAAAAAAATCTGAAAATTCTAAAAAAAGAAAAGGAAATGGACTAGTTTGGTAACCAATCCTATTTCCAGCCCCTTTTGACTCCATATTTCACCTGAAATGATAAATTTGCCCTTTCAGGGAAAATTATCCCAAAATTCTTCAAAATTACGATTTTGCCCCTTAAGGGTAAATCGTGTCAAGAACACTCCTGAGCTTTGATTAACATTTCTCTAGGCTACTAAGGCCTTACGAGGGATGCCATGTTGTGTTCATATGATTTATCCGCATGTTGTAGATCCTTGATTTGCGCATTTATTTTTACTGATTGTGAATGCTAGAGTAGTCATTCTTATCTGCATAACTCCTAAATTTATGGTCTATACCCCACTCATCCACATGAAATCTTAAGATTAGATAAATCATTCAGCTTAGGCACCGAAAGGCGTCAACTTTGATGGTTGGCGTAACAAATTACCCGATCTCGTTTCTCGGGTTTCCGTAGAATCCATTAGAGTGCTCCCAACTATTCGATAGGGTTTCCAATTGTACCCTCCACGAAACAATTGGTGACGACTTCTTGGCTTATATACATATCATATGTCACTAGACCGCACCGAAGGTCAACCATGTATATCACCGTTGTGATTTGAGTAACAGACCTTAGGAGAGACCTGCGTCTGACCAGACACCGAACGGTCCATTAGCCTACTCGCCTCCCGACGCGGCGGGTCCAAGAGGGTCACGACATACTTTAGTTGTATCTCGCTCGGAGCTGATCACTCTTGAGTTAATTGACCAAAAAGTGAAAGGCCAAAGCAGAGTTGAGTATAAGGACCTAGGGACTTGAATAAGAAATGACACTTTGACCACAAGAATTGTCGAGAAAATATTTTGAACCAACAAAGATCAATCTAGAAAACGATCATGGAATGCTTTGCTAGAGTTAAACGTTGGGACACGGGTGATTTTGCCTAAACAATATGTAATTTGCGAAAATGTCCTAAATCGAATTTCAACGATCAGGATCGCAGAAAGTAACGATAAATCCTCACAATTATATGACAACCAAAGTCACCACGACTTTAATAATCCTAAGTTTGATATGTGTAGCATCTGCTAAAGCCGTTCGTTGGTTTGAGATAAACTGGAATTACAGTTGATGGGAACTTGTCATGATTTGGACCTTGGAGTTGGGTATCAGATATTAAAGAATCCCAACATTAGAAAGATATGGATGCCGCCTCATCAAGGGAATTAGAATCATGATTCGCCCTGTAAGATTGGAAAAATGATGTTTTGAATTAAAAAGTAAAAATTACCCTATTGCCCCTACATTGACCATTCCTCCTTTAGGATAAACCCAAGGGCATTTTGGTCATTTTTTCCTATCCCTCTTTGATCGAAAATCAAGGGGTAAGATGGTCTTTTGGGCCTCTAGATTTTTATGAAGGAAAGACTGCCTATTAGTCTATGGATTAGACCCCTAGTTTGCATTAATTGCTAGCCAATCTCACCTACCAAAGTCTTTTTCACTCATTCTCTCTTGGATTAAGATAACACTTCTCTCTCTCCTCTTATTCTTGGCCGATCACCTTTCCTTCTCATCATCTCTCTCTCGGACATCCCTCTCTTCTCTCACTTTCTCTCTCTCTCTCTCCCTTCTCGGTCGCTTTTCTCGCCGTCAGCCATCGGAGGCCGCTAGCTGCCGTGCCGGCCATTACTCTACTCCTTACTCCACTACCGATGCCTTCACCACCTCAGACCCCCACTTCGCCGTCATATTGGACTCGTAGAACCCAAAAAAGCCGAAGAGGTTGTTGTCCAACCAAGTCAGAACTCGAGAGCTTCCTTAGCCCAAATCACAAGTTTGTGCTGCCTCATTCTCTTGTTGAGTCATCCTAGAACCTAGATATAAGTGTTAGTTAGCTTGTGGTCGAGTTTGGTGTAGTTTAGAATTTGTTTTGTAACTAAACCTTGGATTGCACCTCACATGGATAGAATCTATCTGCCGAAGCCCAGCTAGGACTTGCAAGCCTTGTACAGCACTTTTGGCCAATTTCCGTGGTACGAATTCTTTTAAGCCTTTTAAGACCTTGCTTGAGATACTAGGGTAGCTTGTGGTTGAAGTTGGGAACGGTTTAAGGAAGTTTGATGACTGGAACTTTGTGGAATGCCTAGGAGCCGATTCTGGTCAAATTTGGGGTGAGGACTTGCCTCGCTTGTTTCGTGGACGTCTCTAACTTAGATTGTCGATAAGCTATCCCTAAACCTTTATTAGGTTATTAGGTTACTAAGAGACATTCTTATTTGAAGAATCAACGAGTTTATGAACTTGTTTAGGCTAAGAACACTAAACCCTAACTTGCCTATGCTGGGGATGAGTTGTGCTTGAGTGACTCTCGGATTAAAATTTATGAAATTAAGGTTAATTGGCGAGGTTTTAATTGGCCATGGAAGATTATTGGACCTCGAGTATGCCCTGTGGAAATTCTCGCTCACTTTGAGTTTATTAAGTGGCTCGGGTCGTTAAATCAAGTTTGTCATAACTTGGGATAAATTGAGAATTCGAGACGGACAATGTAGGGCCATGACTTCATGTCTTGTTAATAAGCTCAAGAGTGATTGAAATGAATACCGAGTTGTGGATTGAAAGTGAGGTCGAACAATGTTTGTGCTAAGTCAATTTATTTGTGTGGTAACATGGATTGTGCTAGTTTTAAAAGAGACCTCATTTAATGAACTTGAATGACGAATTGAGAAATCTTAGAGTGTGAATTGAGGTCGCGAGTCATTTGCTTTTGCATGAACTCGTTGGAAATTGAAAGAAAACTTATGGCTAATCGGTCAGGTATTTGATCCCGACGTTAGGTGTTTGATCCTAATTAAATTTACAGGAGTTTGATCCCATGTTTGGGTGTTCGATCCCAAAGAATTGAGCTTAGGGTGTTTGACCCCATTTTTGACCTGATGAGGTCATTGTGGCCAGAGAGTCATATAGTTGACCGAATCATCTCTAGGTGCTGGAGTATCAAGAATCATTATATTCATCGAATCATCTCTGAGTCCGGACGTGAGAGTCATCATATCAACTGTTCTCAAGGGAGTTACGATATCGAGCATCACATTTTTGACCAAATCATCTCGTAGGATTGGCCATGATGAGAGTCTCAAAGTCGACCAAATCATCTCGATGGTGCTTGAGAGTAAGAGTCGCTATGTTGACCGAATCATCTTGTCGTAAAAAGTGAAAACCTTGAATGAAAGTGAAAAGATGAAACTATTTTCTATGAAGTAATTGGTTTCATAGCAAGAAATATTTTGATTAAAGGGAATTCCTAATGAGGCCTGAGGTGCTTTAGCATGAGCGAGTAACGTTTTGTTACTGTTGACCGAATGTCAAGTTTTATGAGACAATGAAATCAAATTTTTTGGAACAAAGAATTGCTTTCCTCTGAGTCTGTTAAATTGAAACCTTGCCAAAGTACGAGGCTGAGATTTTATTATGATTTGTAACCGTCGAGTCAATTTAGAAAGGTTGGGATGTCACTAGCGATCTAATCTAGGGTTAGGTTTAGTTTATTGAGATTTATAACTCACCCCGTCGTGAGATTTCCTTCTTCAGATCCTTGACCTCAGACTATGGGACACAGTGCTTTGGAGTCCCGAGGGATGTTGAGACCTTGACCTTGAGGTTTACCATTAGTGAGGGTTTAGTGTATACTAAGACGACGAGTGTTGTTCGGGTTGACAATGGAGGTCAACACTTGAGCCCCTTTACCTTTGAGGCTTGGACGCTCCAAGATAAGGAAACCTTTGTTGGACCACTTCTAGAGAGTGTCGTACATGTCAACGCACTGTGGGTAGTTGACCCATCGGAGGCCGACTTTCCCGATTACCTATTGCTGGGACTTGATGCGGGTTTTGCCATGGAGAGACCTGGTCATGAACCACCGACCATTGTTGAGGAGAATGCCGCAGCGAGTGCTCCTGTGGGCACAAAGCTTGACCCTGGAGATGCAGGATTATCGACCGACGACTAGAGCTTAGCATTTTAAGCGAGATAAATAATTTGTTCTTTTTGGAGATACCCATTTAGTAGTGATGGTTTAGACTCTAGCTTAGTGAACTCCTTTCTTAAGTTGTATTTTGATTGACCGCTATGCTGTATCGTTCTAAAGTCTTCTTTTATTAGTGTAGGATTGTTTTCCCGCTTTCGCATGTATGTTTCATTTAGGTCTTTGAGTTTTGGCTGTTGGTTCCTAGAAGACTACCGAAGGTAGCGGCCTTAGAGGGATGTTCGCGTGTCTGCCAGGTTCAGAGCGTGACAGGAAAGGCTCACTCTTTCCTTGGCCGACCACCCTCTCCCTCAAACTCTCTCTCGGCATTCTCTCTCTCTCTCGTGTTCACCCACCTTGCTTTGGTGCTTTGGTACCGTCTGGTCTTTCGGTCATAACTCTATCTTCCATGATCGGTTATCGGCGAGCTATCTACCATTGGAAATATCTTTCTCTTACAGGTCTAACGATATATCGTGAGCCCCAATACACCTAGCCGTTAGTCCCATAGAACTGTTTGAAGTAGCAAAGGTTGGACGAGTCTAGTATGAACCCAAGAGCTTGAAAGTGGGATTTCTGAGCTTCGCTCCAATCTTTGATAAGACACTCCTTGAACCTAGTTAAGACATTTAGCAACATGTATTTGAGGTTGAGGATGAATTATTATAGGTATTAAGGGCTAATACCTTGTTGTTCTTGACTAAACAAAGCCAGACCAAGTCTGTCCAGACCAAGCCATGGATTTGCAACGTTCTTGGACTAATTTAGCTTGCAAATTCATTGGTAAGTTGACTATCAACCTTAGTTTAACATGTTAAGAGAATAATGGTTGAGGATTTGTGAGAATTTGATGGATTTTGATACATGTTTATGGCATTTCCCCTTAAACCGAGCAGATTATATTCCCTAACTAAACCGAGACTCTTGAGAGTAATTTAAGGGTTGATTTTGCTTGGAGCAAGAGGTAGGATATCTCTAAATCCTAACTTGAGGTGTTAATGAGTTATTGATTGAGGTTTGAAGTGAATTTGATGGAGTTTAGTGGATGATTCATGCATAGATTTCCAAGAGGACGAATCTGTCCATCTCAAATCAGTTCTGGCCGTGGGCTTCAAGAGGGTTCCTGGACTTTAGCTAGCTTATTTACTTGGTAAGTTGATCTTAAACCTTCCCTAGAATGTTAGGTTACTAATAGATGAAGTTAAACATGAATGGAATGGTTATACGAACTAGTTTTGTGAGAGACGTAGCAAAAACCAAATCTGTCCAGCTTTGAGTATCGGCATTCTTTGGCTTGTTTTCGATCGAAAATCAAATGTTTGAAGAGTCTCATTTGATCATGAGTGTGTCCTTTAATGGCCAAGTGATTTCTTGGGGTTGGAAATGCCCGGAAACGATTTTTAGTGATGTCAAGCTTTGAATTTGTGAAATAGCCGAGTAATGCATGTGTTTGATTGAGAATTTTACAACGTGGAATATGTTTTGTCAAGTTGATGAACGTTTGGAATAAATGCCTTGTTTCGGTGATGAAATGCTCGAATTTTTCCTCAGTCTATTTTCGATTGAAAATTTAGGCGTGAGTTTGTTTTTGAATGACAATTGAGGCTATTTACAACTGGATTTTTTATGAATTAATGGCGTGTGGGATCACCGAGGAATTTTCTAAAATGGTGTGTGGGATCGTCGAGAAATTTATGGAATGGTGTATGGGATCACCGAGGGATTATGAAATTGGCCAATGCATTGAGCTGGGGAGGGAGTTACTCCAATTTGACCTAACGAGGTCGTGCAGCTAGAGAGTCTCATATTGACCGAATCATCTCGATTGAATTGGGCGTCGAGAGTTGTATGATTGATTGAATCATCTCGCAGCCCAGGATGGGCATAAATGAAACTATCTGTTTTCTGGAATATGAATGAATAAATTTTGAGAAAAAATTAAAAATGCCTTGTGAATTAAAAAGATGCCTCAAGTGTATGTTTTTGATTGAAAGCCCTATCGTTGTACGAAGCTTAGATTTCATCATGATTTATGACTGAGTCGAGTCGATTTGGAAATATCGAATACCATGTTTTGACAATATCATGTTTTTACCATGCCAAGGCTATTTATCTCAAAATACTCATTTTTCAAAAGTGTTTGGAATTACTGATAGTCTAGTCTAGGGTTAGGTTTAGCTTATTGAGATTTATATCTCACCCCGTCGTGGGATTAACTTTTTCAGGTACTAGACTATTGAAACCCGAGTATGCCATGGATTGGCATTTGAAGGAGTCATCGGAGGAAATGGATAGTAACCCTTTTTTGTGGCCTTAAGGACTGCATATTGCTTGGAGTTAGCATTGTACATGTCTCTGGTTTATGGAAGAAATTTGAACTAATTGGTATTCGACGGTTGTAATCTTTGAAGCCAGATTGATGAGTAAAATGAGAGGAGTACCCTTTTCAATCCCAAGTCCTCTTGTATTTTTATGTGTAGAGTTGTTTTCTTGCTTTCGCATGCACATATCATTTAGAGGATTTGAAGTCGTTGGTCGAGGGATCCTGGGTACCATCGAATCGAAAAGGCTGCTGAGAGATGTTTGCGTGCCGGCCGGGTTCGGGGCTTGACATTGGTATAGTATACCGGAGGAACGGTAATGGTAATGAGACCACAAGTTATGTGAATTCTGATGATGCAAGTGACTTGGATGAGTGTAGATCCTTAGCGGGTACGTATTTACGCTTGCGGGTGGTGCAATTAGTTGGAAGGCGTCCTTATAAGACCATGTTACCTTGTCACCGACTGAGGCAGAGTATATGGCACTGACCTTTATAGCGTAAAAAGCGATATGGTTACAGGGTTTGATTTTGGACTTTAGGTTAGATCAGAAAACTGTTGACATACACTATGACAATCAAGGTGCGATTTAACTCGCATATAATCCAGTTTATCACGAGTGGACGAAACATATCAATATCAAGTACCATTTCATCCGAGATACCTTAACGAAGGGTAAAGTTGTTGTGAAAAAGATAGCGATTGTGGAGAACCCGGTAGACACAATGACTAAGCATGTTCCTTTGGCAAAGCTCAAGGTTTGGTCAAGCATTATTGGCGTCTGTATAAAGTGAACGCCTTTCAAGGCGATGGGAGAGCAACATGGAAAATGAGGACTATGAGTTACTTCAAACATCGAGTCAACGTGAAGAATTATTATTTTATGTCTCGAGTTTAAATCCGGATACAGTGTATTTGCCTTGGATTTAATTGTGGCTGTGACATAGAACAAAAATAAAAGGGTAAAAGCTTTCTGCCATTTCAAGGTTAAAAAAAGGGGTGCACATTATTTTATTATATATTTATATGCACGGTCAAACTTTGAGAGGATAGTGTGGCTCTCCTTTAGTTGTACAAAGAAAGAACAATTAGAGGAAAGAAGAGGAATAAAAGTAAGTGTTTTGTCTTTTGTTTCCTCAAGCCTTTAGAAGTCGCACTAAGAACAAAAGAAAAAGCTGCACAGGAACTCGTGGTGCCATCGTACCAAGACACAAGAAGAACGTCCGAGAATTGTTCTTCGGCGTATGAGAAGCCTTTCACTTGGGCACCGATTTGTGCGTGAGTTTCATTATATCCATTTAAGTTGTTTGATTTGTAAACAGCTAGAGTTTTGGGTATAATCTAGGTTTAGAAAACAAGAGCATATTGAGCGATTGTAATTTCGATTCTCCGATTATAGTGGATTGTTCTTGCTTGCTTTCCATGTGGATGTAGGTACCGACATTGGAATCGAACCACGTTATATTTGGTATCATTTACCGCTCCTATTATTATTTCTGTCCTTTAGCGTTGAAGTACTTGCAAGATCCTGATTAATTTCCACGTTAATATTACAACACAATTTATCCTATTTTGGGAGAACATGGTAAAGTGGTGAAGTTTTTCAGAATTTTTGGAAGGAGAGGGATGCGTCGAAGAGAAGTCACGTAGGAAAAAAATGGGAGGCACACGAAGGAGGAGGAAAGAAAAGGAGGAAGGTAGGACTTGCAAGGAAAAAAAGAAACAAAATCAAATAACTAACAAAAAAAAGGTTAATTTCCTAAAAAAAACACCAATTTTAGGTCTAGTGACAATTTTGGCCTGAACTTCTTTTTGTCTTATAAAAAAGCATCAACTTTAAGTATAAAGATGATTCTGGCCCAAACATTTTTTAATCTAACAAGCACAAACTTTAACTCGAATTCCAAATATGACCTCCTTTAATTTGGAACAATTAGTTGTCTAACATAGCAATTTCATGTCATTAGTAAATTCACGTGGCTTGTTGACATGGATTTAAAATACTGTTCATTGTCTTATTGGCACGGAATATGATGCTTTTCATCCTTTTTGGAGAGAGGATAGGGTTGGGATTGTTAAAAAAGAAGGCTTTAGTCGTGAGCTTGGCAGATCTCGTCACTGCGTCTCTCCATGAATGGTAACATGTCAATTAAATATCTGATGATTATGGGTGAAGTGAAGGAGACGATAAATAGGTTAACCATCTATCTTCAAGTTGTGCCAGAGGTGAAGCAGATAAATAATTTTAAATTTCATGCTAAGAAAACGATATCTTAAATCCACATAAGCAAGCCACATGTATTTATTGATGACGTAAAATTGTCACGTTGAACAACTAGTGGTTCCAAATTAAAGGAGACAAATTTGGGACTCAAGTTAAAATTTGTGTTTTTTCATGGGATGAAAAAAAAGTTTGGGTACTTACCAAAAAAAAAATAAGTTTGGGTCAGAATCATCATTGGACCTAAAGTTGGTACTTTTTTATAAGATAAAAAAAGTTCAGACCAAAATCGTCATTATTGCTAAAGTTGGTGTTTTTTTAGGGAAGTAGCCCAAAAAAATCATATAAAATTATATCAGATTTGATGGCCCACACATAAGGGATGAGATGATCAAAATACATTCAAAAAGGGGTGTCAAAGCCATAAAGGGTGTGGAACAAGCACGAGCCATGTGTTGACTCATTATTTTCAAAAATCTAACTCAAAATATAAAATAATCCCCGTCATTAGATAATAACTACATCAATAGTACATATATTGTATTGATGACATTGTAGGCCCAAGTTCATGAACCACTTGCGTCATTAATATTACTTGACAGTAGTGGAAAAGTACGAAAAAAGTTAGATATTGAATTGGTATTAAATTCAGTCCAGAACTTTTCAATTGAACCAATTTAGCCATAAACCTTTTGGCATTGATACCAATACAGTTCATTCGGTCAATTTTAGTCAGAGAAGTCTGATGTGGACTCCAAGTTAGTGTCGGCCACAGTTGCCAGAGCTGACATCGACGTCGGAGAGCGAAACCACCTAAAACGACGACTTATTTCCACTTTATAATTTTTTTTAAAAAAATTAACAAAATAGAATTTAAAAAAATTACCGAATTGGATGCCGCTTGGCAATTAGGCTGCCGAGTGGTACCTAATAGGCTTAAGGGCTATCGAGCGAGCGGGAGCCCAATTAAGGAGCGGTGTGCCGCTCGGCATTCAGGCCTCCGAACGAGAGGCCCATGAACCCATTTAATTTTTTCTATTTCGTATTTTTTTCACTTTTTTAATTATTGATAGTTATTATAATTATTTAGGCATTATTTTTTATAAAATAATCATCAATTATTTATCGTTTGAATCTTATTTTTTTACAAGATAATCATCAATCATTAATTTTAAAAAAAATTAAGATAAATAATTAATATATCTGAAGTGTAGGTGATGCCATCACATTATATCCAAAATCTTGCGGGTAAAAAAGCTTGTGTGTATAAGCTGAAGGATTATAATGCAGTGATAAGACATATAAAGAGCTTCCAAAGTATAATAATTGAGGAGATTCATTGGAGAACATTTAATGTCATTAAGAAACTTTCACATTCTTTCATCATGGGGCAATGGATGCCTTTTTAAATCAACCGGAGTATACAGAATTTTGAAATAAAAAAAGAAATAAAAAAAAGATATGGAACGCACTGGGAATGGAACTCACGACCACCCAAACACTTCACTCGAACGACAATCAATGGGGAAAACAACACAATTAACAACATAATTTGTAGATTAATTAATCTAGACACACATTAAAAGATGAGATATTAATTTTGACATAAAAACTCCCTAGACCCCTTCCCCTAAAAGACGTGATATAATAAGTTCGGCATGGAAAGATCGAAAGAAGAAAGAGGGAATTGTCATGTCTCATTCACCATACGAGTGCGCTCATCCGCTCATGCCGTAAATTCAGTCCCAGGATACCCTTCTTTATTGGGATAAATTATTAAGACTCGCATGCGAAAGAGTGAAAGAAAAATAAATACATTACTCCATGCAAAATAACTCAAAACAAAACAAAGAATGAGACACGGGACAAGAGAAAGAGGTGATTTACATATCAAAAGGTCGAGTTTATACAAACAAGGTCAGGTACTAGCTAATACCACCGACTAAGGTCGATGAAGACAAGAGGATAAACAAAAGACAACCACTAAGCCCCACCAAAAGATCGTCACCACCAAAAGACAACCTCAACGGTCATATGATCTCGAGCCCACTAAGGGGTATTGGTATCATCAGCTCGACTTAGGTCCTTTGCGAGGTCATAATCCGAGAAAGTTTTTTATCGAACTTCTATAGAGTCCTCTTCCGTCTCATCCTCTGAATCAAAAATCTCGATCACCTCGATGCTCTCCTCTCTAGTCGAGGTCTCCTCTGGAATGTTCCTCGAGCCTACCACGGAACCCTTTACCTCGATCTCATCTCGAGAAGGATGGCACCACGATGGGACTAGACGTCTTGGAATCTCGTGAGCCGTTATTAGACCAGTGGTAACTTCCCCAATTTTCTTGAACCAAGCCTCGAAGCGGTGTGGCTTCAAGTCTTCCTCCCCCTCATTAACCCATATTATCGTACTCTTCCTAACATAAACTGTACCTCGTCTATTTGGAAATTCGTCAAAATAAGTCGTCATCTCCTTTGGATCTCCAAGATGGATCGGAAGCTTCTTCAGGGCTTGAGATCTAGAAAAAGAGAATCCCACGACGGGGTGAGACTTACGTCTCAGCAAGCTAGCCTAACCATACCTAGGCCATCCGTCCCACCAGACCAAAGCAAACAAAGCAATGCATATTATTTGCCAAAACAAGACATGACGTCAACTCAAGGAAAACTAGCATAGAGTGACCAATCTTTCGTACTAGCTTACAATCATTTTCATCATCACGTAAATCAGAAAGAAGTTCACTTCCTTTTTCAAACTTCCAGGGACTAACTCACGTTCAGACGTGTCAAGCTATCTAGATCAATGAACCCGCGTTCAGACGCATCAGGTTTAATAGCTTATCACCAAGCTCATGTCGACAGGCCAAATTTCTCATCCCACATTCAGACACATCAGGATGTACTTTCAACCACAACCCCACGTTCAGATGCAGTGAGGTGTATCTAGCTCGCAACCCGCGATAAATCGCATTAGGGTGTCACTGGCCTCAAGCCCATCTCATCATGATACTCGTCACCATTCATGTGTTCTCACGGCTCGCTAGCCCAATTCCTCAAGCAAACTCAGTCACAAATCATTACGATAAACATTTAATCACATTATCACCATGAGGATTTTTAAGTATTAGAACACGAATCAATTGCTTACCCAAGAGAAACGAACGTGCCGTGTCACAAAGCAAAATTTAAGAATCGAATATCATACCGCCATATAGGCAACAAGGAGCACTAACGAGCACGTCATCAATTCAATCATTCAAGCATAACAAATCAATCAATTTCATCGTTTCCTCCGCGGAAACTATCTAGTCGTGTCCAAATGTCCTAAAATAGGTTTATGGGTTACTCACCTTTGCTTAAGCTAGTAATTCTCGCTAAAATTCCATCATCAAGTTCGGCTTCAAGTCAACTTTTTCGCTGTCCAAAACAGGGCAGTAAAACGATTTAGGAACCATCCATCGTTACAATCAATCTATCCAATTTAGCCCTAATTTCATCAATCGTGGACCTCATTAACAACTCAAGGGATACTTTAGCATGTCCTAACGACACATTTAAAGCATGGCGATACCATGAACAACCCCTAATCGAACCTGACAACTCAAATTTAAGACAGAGCAGAAATCGGTTCTGCTCCTTCTTGCTCTAACAGTCCACACATTACCTTTAACTCCAATTTTCTTCATCAATTCACTTGGAGCAACCTTAATCAACATGTTATATAGTCCCACGATGAATTTCAAAGTTAAATAGCACTCCTAAGGCCTCCAAACAGACCGACTCTCCTCAGTTCACCGGCGGTCAGAATTTGTTCGGAAAATCCACTGCAATCCAGCCATCCAAAACCTAATTGAAACTTAACCCAATCAACGGCCCCAACTCAGTAAACTTTGTACTATGTGTCATGTAACTCCCATAAAAAATTTTGAGCCATTTAAAGTCTCTAAGTGGGCGAACCATAGCCCTCTCTCAGTTAGCTCAGAATCTGTCCATTTTTCTTCCAAAAATTCCCATAAATCAACCAGATCTCCAAAAATCACCAAACCAATTGGAGATTATCAAGGACAGGTTAAACTAACCTGTGGTGGTCGGCGGTCGGCCAAAAGGTCACCTGAGGAGGGTTCAAACGGACCGAACAGGGTGATAAAAACTGGTCGACAAGAGTAGTTTTATGTTCTTGGAGGAAAATGCACGAATGGAAGGGATGGAAGATGATGGTCCACGAAATTTTGAAGAAGCAGCGGATGATGGAGTCCTAATCACTTTTGATCAGGCTTCTAGAAGGTTTGAGTGAGTGGATGATTAATGACCATCATCCATGCATTGACACTTGTCATTGTATATCCATAATATCAAGGTTCCAATGACTCTTTTGCCCCTCTCAATTTTCGGCAGCCTCCTTGGGGAAGAAGGAATGGTCAAATGACTATTATGCCCTTCTCAAACTAATTAGACAAGGTTAATTCACCAAGGGCAAAATGGTCTTTTCACACCTTTCGTCCGAAATTTCATTTTTTTTTATATTTTTCACCCTCGATAAGACAGCGTCCAATCCATATCAAATGTTGGAATCTCTCATTTCCATTTTCAAATTTTGAGATCCTATTTCATGATCGATCCTCCGTCGATCGAATTTCAATTTGTCTCGAATTAACGGGTGGTTCTTGCGGACGTTACGCGTATCAACTATGTGATTCTCATCACACTTAGGATAACTCAAACTACGGCAATTTTGATTGTCATGTAATCGCGAGGGTCTATCGATAGCCCCGATGGCAACGATCATCACAATTCGATTTAGGAAAATTTTACAAATTATACTTTGGTCAAGCGGTATCACCCGCGTTCCAGCCATACAACACTAGCAATGATTTCCTTAATCATTTTTAGATCGGCCTCGGCTCTAAATGTTCCCTCGACGATCCTTATGGTTAAAGTGCCTTTTCTAATTGAGTTTCCCAGGTCCACGTACTTTATCGCGCGTTAGCCTTTCCCCTTCGATTAATTACTCGAGATTGATCAGATCCGAGCAAGTCATAACTGAAATACCTCGATAGATATCTTGCATTCAAAGGTCTCGAAATGATAGGAAATTTAGAATGTCACAACTCTTCCCCCCTTACAAAAATTTCGTTCTCAAAATTTATTATAATCTAGTTACTTAAACAAATCGGGGTACTGACTTCTCATCACTTCTTTGTTCTCCTACGTAGCGCCTTCAGTTCCATGATGCTTCCATAGTACTTTGACCAGCGAAATGGTCTTAGTCCTTAAAACTTGTTCCTTTCGGTCTTCGATCCGATTGGCCTTTCCATGTACGACACTTTGTCGTCCACTTCTATAGTTTCATAATCCAAAATATGTGTTGGGTCTGGTTCGTACTTCCTCAACATAGATACATGAAACACATTATGTATCTGAAGCAAACTCGGCAGTAAGGCAAGCTTATAAGCCAATGTTCTAATCCGTTCTAGAATTTCGAATGAGCCTACATATCTTGGACTCAACTTTCCTTTTTTTTCGAATCGAGATATACCCCGCATTGGAGATATCTTGAGAAAAACATGATCCCCAACTTGAAACTCTAACGGCTTGATCGATTATCGGCATAACTTTTATGGCAATTTTGTGCAGTTTTCAATCTTTCTCTAATTATCTTTACTGCCTCAACTGACTGTTCCACCAACTCTAGGCCTGTGATACTCCTTTCTCCTACTTCGTCCCAGAACAAAGGAGTTCTACAAACTCTGCCATAAAGTGCTTCAAAAGGAGCCATTCCAATACTTTGTTGATAGCTGTTATTATACAAAAACTCTACTAGATGCAAATGATCTTCCTATCCACCTTTAAAATCTATCACACATGCTCGTAACATGTCCTCGAGCATCTGAGTTTCCCTCTCCAACTGCCCATCTGTTTGTGGGTGATACGCCGTACTAAACTACAATCTGGTTCCTAAGGTGTCCTGAAGACTCTTCTAGAAATTCGCTGTAAATTTAGGATCTCGATCTGACGTGATTGTTATAGGCACTCCATGAATTTGTACAATCTGGCGCTGTACAATCTGGCGCATATACACTTCAACGTATTTATCCCTTGAAAAATCTTTTTTCACAAGAATAAAGTGTGCAGACTTGGTTAATCTGTCCACGACTACCTAGATCAAGTCATGTCTGCTCTGACTCCATAGTAAACCCATAACAAAATCCATGGTTACGTGTTCCCGTTTTCACTCAGGAATCTCCAAGGGTTGTAACAATCCTTCAGGCTTACAGTGCTGAGCTTTTACTTATTGACACGTCAAACACTTAGCCACGAACTTTGCCACATCCACTTTCATTCCGTTCCACCAATAATGTTCGCGTAAATTCCGATACATTTTCGTACTACCCGGGTGGATACTGTAATTACTTCAATGAGCCTCGGACAAAATTCTCTCTTTAAGTGCTTCATCATTAGGCACACAAAGACGTCCACGAAACCTTAAAATTCCGTCCTTAGATACATGAAATTCGGCTTTCTTCTTTGGTGTATCCATACTCAGAATCTTCTGAATCTTTGGATCTGTAGACTGTAGGACTTTTATCTTTTCTTGTATCTCTGGTTCAATTCTCAAGGTCGCTATCAAACTCGATAGCTGATTCACTTCAAGCTTAAACTTAGAATCTCTCAATTCTTCAAGCATTGACCATCCTCTAACCATTAGGTGTGCAATACTCGATTTCCGACTAAGTGCATCAGCAACTCTATTCGCCTTTTCAGGATGGTACAAAATATCGCCATCATAATCTTTAAGCAATTCCATCCATCGACGTTGTCTCATGTTCAATTCCCTTTGGGAAAATAAATACTTTACTAATGGTCCATAAAAATTTGGAACCTTTCACCACATAAATAATGCCTCCAAATTTTTTGGGCGAAAACAATCGCAGCCAACTCCAAATCATGTGTCGGATAATTCATTTCATGGGTCTTAATTGCCGCGAAGCATACGCTACTACCCTTCCGTGTTGCATAAGTACGCATCCCAATCCTTTTAACGAAGCATTGCTGTAAATTTCAAAGCCTCCAGGCCCAGAAGGGATAGTAAGTACAGGTGCCGTTGTCAAATGCTGCTTGAGCTCTCGAAAACTCCTTTCGCATTTATCCGTTCAATCAAATTTCGCATGCTTCTTAGTCAACTACGTCAATGGCATAGCTATAGACGATAACTTTTCTACGAAGCGTCTATAATAACCGGCCAATCCCAGAAAACTCCAAACTTCAATGACTGTAGTAGGTCTAGGCCAATTTATCACCGCCTCAATCTTGGTAGGGTCTGTGGAGATTCCCTCTTCGGATATCACATGGCCAAGAAATGCCACTTTACTCAACCAAAATTCACACTTACTAAATTTGGCATAAAGTAAGTGTTTCCTCAGAGTTTGCAGGACAACTCAAGTGTTTTTCTTGCTCTTCCTTACTCCTTAAGCAAATCAAAATGTCATCGATAAAGACAATGACAAAACGATCAAGGTATTCCTTAAACACCCGATGCATCATGTCTATAAATGTTGCTGGAGCATTAGTCAACCCAAAAGGCATCTCTGTAAATTCATAATGCACATATATCGTCCTAAAAGCCGTCTTTGGAATATCCTTTTTCTTAATTCTCAACTGATGGTACCCCTTTCTCAAGTTTATTTTAGAGAATACCTGTGACATTCTGATTTTCCAGTCATTTTCAGACTCATTAATGAGAAATGAATCTAGAGATGCATTTCAGTCATATCTCGCTCGAATCTAATCAATTCGAGTAGACTGACCAAAAGGGAAAGCCTAACGCAAGACATGGTACGTGGACCTAGGTAACTCGGATAAGAAATGACGCTTTGACCATAAGAATTATCGATGAGATATTTAGAACCACAAAAAGGCCGATCCAAGAACGATTAGGGAATGCCTTGCCGAGTGTCATATGATTGGAGCGTGGGTGATGCCGCTTAACTAACGTATGATTTGCAAAATTTGTCCTAAATCGGACAGTGAAGATCGAGACCATAGGAACTAGTGATAGACCATCACAATTACATGACAACCAAAGTCACCACGAATTGACGAGCCTTAAATATGATGAGAATCATAGGGTTGATACGGGTAAAGTCTGCAAAAGCCACCCGTCGGTTCAAGATAGGTTGGAACCACGCTTGATAGAAGAAACCATCAGAAATGAGTCTTGAAAAATTTGAAATGGAGAAATCAAGAATTCCAACGTTATTCGGATTGGTCGTCACTCTATCGAAGAATTTTGGAGCAAGAAAAACGACGTTCTGAACGTCGGGGGTAAAATTATCAATTTGCCCCTCAAGCTTAAAGCCTTGTCCATGCATTAGAAGGAGGGCAATTCGGTCATTAGATCCACCCTAAGGCCACCGAAAATTTGAAGGAATATGGGCCATTGGATTGAATTGGAATGACAAGTGGGACAAGTATCAGTGGATGGACAAAAGAGTAGTCATATCCCACTTTATGCAACTACCATTCTTCCCTTAGATCACAAGCCTTGTATATAGTCTTTTTCTCTCTTTCCTCACCTCACATGACCAGCCATAAAATCCCTCAATCACCGAGAGCCATCTTCTTCTTCCTTCTTCATTCTGCTCGTCGGCGACCAGTTCTGGAGCTGCTGTTCGGCGCCGTCAACGACCTCTTCCGACCACCACTTGGACTATGGCCGACCATACCAACCTTGCTCTACGTCTTACCTACCTCCTCGAAGTGAAAGCACGGCATGTGGACCACCGAAGAACTCCAGCCAAAAGTTTTCCCGAGAGCCGATGGAGTCTAATCCAATCTGAGGTAGGTTCGGTTTCTAACCTTTTTGAAGTGTGAAATGTTGGATTTTTGAGGTCAAATTTTAAGGAGATCTAAAAAACATGTATATCAATCTGTGGTAAAAAGTTGGAAATGATTTGATGAAGTTTTGACCTCGAATCGGTCTTGTGAACTTGGAACAGAAACTGCCAGATTCTGACCTTGGGAGAACCGACAACTTTCGACGGGTTTTCGACGACGACGCGACTTCAAACCTTCAGTGAGACCCCTAGAACCTTAGATAGACATGTTAAGAGGTAGGATAGTGAGTATATGATGGATTTGAAGTTGATTTGAGATGGATTGTGCATGGTTTGCACAGAATCGAAATGAACCGGTTCGGTTCTGTGCAAGACCGGTTCTGTTGGAGTGAAGAGAAGATGATTTTGTGTCCCAAATTGATGTTTAAAACATGTTAAGATGATGAGGGTTATGTTATGGATGATTGTGGTTCATGGATTGAGGAATTAGGTAAAGAAAATTGACGAATTGATTGGAAATTCTAGGTTGCGTGGTGAGTACGACTTTGAACCCTTGGGACAGAATTGGTGAAGGCTCAAGAGGAGAATTATTGTGATATCACACGCAAGGCAAATGAATCCTAAACTTAGGATAGGAAGGTTGGGCTCAATTGGGCGAGTCGAGAATTAAAGTGTTCTATTTATGAGAATTTTCAAAAGGATAGCTCTTGTTATATCCTAAGTAGTTATAGGAGGGTTATGTGTGTTATTGTTTGTGTTTAAATCATTTGCCATGTGTGTGTGTCACTTGATCACCTTGCACGCCATGAGTCTTTGAATTGTGCCTAAATTGCACATGTCGTCATGTATGGAAAACGAATTGACAATCATGGCATGAGCATGACATGGCGAAGCCTTGAGGCGTATGAGACGCGGGGTGGGAGATGGATACCCTGATGCAATCTAATCGCCGGGTCGAATTAAGATTGTGTGGCACCCTGATGTGATCTAATCGCGGGGTTGAGATGGCCACCATCCTGATACAATATAATCGCAGGACGGAGATATGAAGTGTTGATATTGACCTAGAGATTCATTAGAACCTGATGCGTTTACGCGGGTTGCCAATGACGGTCTGATGTGTTTACGCGGACCAAGCCTGATGCGATCTAATTGCGGGCTTGAGAATGAGGCAGGTAGGAAGAGGAGGTTGTGGTGAAATGGCAAGATGAGGTGTGCATGATCATCTGATAAGGACATAGTGTCATAATTGCTTGCCCATCATCTGTGTGTCACTATCTTTATTTGTATGTGCTTGTGTGATTATGAGTTTGAAAAGTTGGGGTACGTGACTGCCTGAGTGGATGGTCGGCCTAACCTAGGGTTAGGACCCACCTTACTGAGATGCGAATCTCACCCTGTTGTGGGCAACATTTTTCAGGTCCCTGATGAAGGAAACCGGGTTTGCCATGGATTGGCATAGAGAAACGAACGTGCTGTGTCACAAAGCAAAATTTAAGAATCGAATATCATACCGCCACATAGGCAAGCAAGGCGCACCAACGAGCACATCATCAATTCAATCATTCAAGCATAACAAATCAATCAATTTCATCGTTTCCTCCGCGAAAACTGTCCAGTCGTGTCCAAATGTCCTAAAATAGGTTTAGGGTCACTCACCTTCGCTTAAGCTAGCAATTCTCGCCACAATTGCCTCATCAAGTTCGACTTCAAATCGACTTCTCCGCTATCCAAACAGGGCGGTAAAACGATTTAAGAACCATCCATCGTTACAATCAATTTATCCAATTTAGCCCCAATTCCATCAATTGTGGATCTCATTAACAACTCAAGGGATACTCTAGCATGTCCTAATGACACATTTAAAGCATGATGACACCATGAACAACCCCTAACCGAACCGGACGACTCAAATTTAAGACAGAGCAGAAACCGGTTCTGCTCCTTCTTGCTCTAACAGTCCACACATCACCCTTAACTCTAATTTTCTTCATCAATTCACTTGGAGCAACCTTAATCAACATGCTATATAGTCTCACGATGAATTTTTAAGTTAAATAGCACTCCTAAAGCCTCCAAACAGACCGACTCTCCTCAGTTCAACGGTGGTCAGAATCTGTCCGGAAAGTCTACTGCAATCCAGCCATCAAAATCTAATTGAAAGTTAACCAATCAACGGCCCCAACTCAGTGAACAAAGTAATACATGTCATTTAACTCCCATAAAAAATTTGGAGCCATTTGAATTCTCTAAATGGGCGAACCATAGCCCTTTCTCAATTAGCTCAGAATCTGTCCAATTTTCTTCCAAAAATTCCCATAAATCAACCAAACCTCAGAAAATCACAAAACAAATTGACAATTGTCAAGGACAGGTTAAAATAACCTGTGGTGATTGGAGGTGAGCCAAAAGGTCACCTGAGGAGGAGTTCGTATAAACCGAACCGGGCGGCAGAAACTAGTCGGCAAGAGCAATTTTTTGTTCTTGGAGGAAAATGCACATATGGAAGGGAAGGAAGATGATGGTCCATGAAATTTTGAAGAAGCAGTAGATGATAGAGTCCTAATCACTTTTGATTAGGCTTCTAGAAGGTTTGAGTGAGTGGATGATTAATGACCATCATCCATGCATTGACACTTGTCATTGTATCTACAATATCAAGGTTCCAATGACTCTTTTGCCCCTCTCACTTTTCGGCAGCCTCCATGGGGAAGAAGGAATGGTCAAATGACTATTATGCCCTTCTCAAACTAATTAGGCAAGGTTAACTCACCAAGGGCAAAATGGTCTTTTCACACCTTTCGTCCGAAATTTCATTTTTTTTTATATTTTTCACCCTCGATAAGGCGGCATCCAATACATATCAAATGTTGGAATCCTCATTTCCATTTTCAAATTTCAAGATCCTATCTCATGATCGATCCTCCGTCAATCGAATTTCAATTTGTCTCGAATTAACGGGTGGCTCTTGCAGACGTTACGCGTATCGACTATGTGATTCTCATCACAGTTAGGATAACTCAAATTACGGCAATTTTTATTGTCATGTAATCGTGAGGGTCTACTACTAGCCTCGACGGCAACGATCGTCACAATTCGATTTAGGAAATTTTGCAAATTATGCTTTGGTCAAGCGTTATCACCCACGTTCCAGCCATACAACACTAATAATGATTTCCTTAATCGTTTTTAGATCGGCCTTGGCTCTAAATGTTCCCTTGACGATCCTGATGGTTAAAGTGTCGTTTTTAATCGAGTTTCTCGGGTCTACGTATTTCATCGCGCATTAGCCTTTTCCCTTCGGTTAATTACTCGAGATTGATCATATCCAAGCGAGACATAACTGAAATACCTCGATAGATATCTTACATTCAAAAGTCTTGAAATTGTAGGAAATTCAGAATGTCATAGAAATGACGGTTCACTTGTGATCGAGATGTGGCATCGGAGGGAGAAAATGCAAAATTAACAAAGAAATTGACATTTTGGGGAAAAAGGCCAGCCAAACTGCCAAAGGCTGTTTGCCAATGGATTCATCTCGAAAAATTACACAAAATTAAAAAAACATTCGTCCCAAACGAACGCTTGAGCGATAAGATATACCCTTTCAAAATTTTCCCTTTTATTTACTCATTTCTACTCTTTTGCTGCGATTTTTAATCTTTCGTTGTAGTTTTTAACTATTTTTCTGCAATTGTTCATCTGTCTATTAATGCGGTTTTAATCTTTCTCTGCGGTTTTAAATAAATACATAAATACAATTTATTTATCTTAATAATTTTTTAATTAATGATTGATGATTATCTTATAATAATATTGTGATTAATAATTTTTTAATTATTGATAGTTATTATAATTATTTTATTTACAATTATGATTATCTTATAAAAAAAAGCTTCAAAAGATAAATAATTAAAAATAAAATAATTATAATAACTATCAATAATTAAAAAATTATTAATCACAACATTTTTATAGCATAATCATAAGTCATTAATTAAAAAAGTATTAAGATAAATTATTTATATTTATGTAATCATTAAAAGATAAGCTTCAAAAGATAAATAATGATAAATAAAGTAATTATAATAACTATCAATAATTGAAAAAGAGAAAAAATATAAAATCCAAAAAAAAAATTAAATTGGCTCATGGGCCACTCGTTCGTGGCCCGAATGTTGAGCGGCGTCCCGCTCGGCAATTGGGCTATCGAGGGGGAGCCCGCTTGGAATACGGGCTACCAAGCTGAGCTCGGTCAACAGCCCATTTACATAGTGGGTGCCACTCGACAGCCTAATTGCCAAGCGACACCTAATTTTGTAGATATTTTTAATTCTATTTTGGTAATTTTTTAAAAAATTCTAAATTGGGAAAATGTCACGCCCCGCGCCCTGGGCATGAGCACATAACTCTCTGCAAGCACAAACACTCTCGAACGTCCCAAGATTCACTTACATTGAGAGATGCATTATATCAATAGCATGCGGAAGCGATAATATACAACTCCTACGTACGATAATAAAAGGGACCAAGGTAACAAGAACACCAATAATAAACATAGCCTTCATCTTGCTCATACAAAAAAAAAAACACACTGGCAGGCTAAACAAGCTAGTCAGTAAGGGCGATAGGGTCAGTACAAAAGAGGGTTATCATCATCTCCAAATGAAACGGGGCATCGAGACCATCAACAAAATACATCATTCTAGAAAACGAAAACCTCTAAGTCGAGCTGCTAGAGTTGTCAGTCTCCTCAGCGTTCTCGATAGGTTCGTACTCCGAGAAGGTCTCCGAGCGTACCTCTACTGTGTCCTCCATCGTCATGTCTGCTGATTGCTCCACTAGCTCGTCCTCAGAGGCTTCGACCTCTAAAACCTCGTCGGTGTCCTCTAGGGTCGAGGTCCTCTCAGGGATGTTTCTCGAACCGGCTGCTGACCCCTCAACCTCCACAGAATCCTGAGCGAGATGACACCAGCTAAGGATCACCCCACGAGGTATCTCAGTGGGCTTTAGTGGTCTCGTAGTCATTTCCCCTACTTTCCTAAACCAAGCCTCGAACCTATGAGGCTTTCAGCTCTTCACACTCTCGTCAACCCAGACCATAGTGCATTTCCTAACGTATACGGTTCCCTATCCGTTCGGGAACTCCTCAAAATATGCCGACATTTTTTTGGGTCACCAAATCTGATGGGCAACATGATCACAGTCTAGGATCTGAAAATGTGATCCTGTGACGGGGTGAGATTTACATCTCAGTAAGACAGGTCCTAACCCTAGGTTAGGCTGACCGTATACTCAGGTGAGTACAATCACAAACAATAATGCACAAGTAATCACATGAGGCATTTCACAGTCATTAAATAACATACGGATACAAACAAGTGTCAAGCATTCAATCATGGCATCGTGTCATATTAGTGGAATCAAGCACATATTATCAAGCCAGATTACACCTTCCACCCTTCCATGCCTCCATTTGATTCACGCGCGCATTTAAGACACCTCATGCTCGGTCGGCGTAAATACGCCTCAGATCATCACATTGACAAACTCGCGTAAATGCATCAGGTTTTCAATTTCATTCCAAACCTGTGTCGACACATCTCAAATTTCGTAACACGTCTCAACGCATCAGGACATTGGCCATTTCAACCCCGCGTCTCGTACGCCTCAGGGTACCATTCAATTCAAACCCCGCACCTTAGCGCCTCTAGGTATCCATCCACACAACCCCGCGTCTCATCGCCTCAAGGCGTCACAAGTTCCTTAGACATGCCAAATGCTCGTTTCAATTCAGAACTCATAATCAAATGCAAACTCATGCGACGAACAACACATCTATGGCATGCGAGACAATTAAATTCAATACTCAAATGCGACAATCAATTCATGGTACAAGCATTGTCAAGCATTCAAGCCATCTATATCTCTCAACAACGCACAATGGATAATCACACCTTAAACTTTCAAGAACCAATCTAATTCACACTCAATTCATCCAATCGAATCCAATCCTCCTAGTCAAGATTTAGAAACTTCTTACCTTGTGCTAAAACCAACACAAATCTTCTTCCAAGCACTTCAATAGTTCGGTCCTAATTATCCAAGAACAATTCAACCGCGCGACTTAAGGAAATTCATCCAATCGTCAATTTTTCTTGCCCAAATCATCAATTCACTAAACATACACCTCATTGACATATCGATTAACATCATCATACTTCTCAACGATGAATTTGGAGCTCAATTCAACTCCTAACAGCCTCCCACAGATTCAGTATGCATAGAACCAAAACGGGGTATTTTCGGTTTTGTGCATATCTCAACTAATTAGCCCTTAAACTAACTTAAATCCTTAATTTATTCACTAATCTACTTGTTAATATGTAGTTCTAGGAGTTGGGAAGCCTCACCGAAAATTTGAAGTCAAGGCGACGCTGGAAAGTCCTTGAACGGAGCCGGTTCCTCCAAGTCCTCAACCGGTCAGTTTTTATCCTTCAAACACAAGACCCATTCGAGGTCAAAAATCCATCAAATTCATCAAAAAATTTTACCACAGCTTAGTCTACAAGTCCTCTAGATGTCCACAAAATTTGACCAAAAGGTTCAAAGGTTTCAGGGTCCTATGGAGTCTAAACAGCAACTTATCTCCAGCTGCGACGGTTTCCATCAACTTCCGAGAGAATGGCTAGTCGAAGCTCCTCGATGGGTCAAATGACTTGATTCCACTTGGAGGTTGTTGGCAAGAGGATGAGGAAGGAGCTGGTAGTCGACTTGGCGGCTGGAAGTCACCGAGAGTGGTAGTCGACGGCGGCGAAACTGGTCGGCGGTGTAGCTTCTTGGTGAAGAAAAAGAAGAAGAAGAAAGGAAGATGATAATGATGCTCAGCTGAAGAGGGAGAGAGAGTGTTTATTATATACTCATGTTCAAGGGTTAACAAGGTTGAATAGTAGGTTAAAAGTGTTCCCATCAATTTCAATGCTTAATCCTTTGACACTTATCCATGTGTCAATCAATGTTTCATCCAATGGCTGCCAATTTCTTCAATTTTCGGCAGCTATAGTGGGGTATCAATGATCAAAATGCCCTTGTTCAATTATAAATGCAAGACTAAGGCTTGAGGGGTAAAATGGTAATTTTACCCTCAACGTCAAGAACGTTGTTTTTATGATTCCAAATTTCTTCGATAAGACGACGACCAATTCAATTATAATGTTGGAATTCTTGATTTTCCATTTTCTAATTTCGAGACTCGTTGTGAATCCTTTCTTTATCCAATGTGATTTCAGTCTATCCCGAACTGACAGGCGGCTTTTGCAGACGTTACGCGTATAACTATGTGATTTATATCACACTTAGGGCTCGTCAATTCTTGGCGACTTTGGTTGTCAAGTAATTGTGAGGGTCTACCACTAGTTTCAAAGGTCTCGATCGTCACTATTCGATTTAGGAAAATTTTGCAAATTATACATTGGTTAAGTGGCATCACCCGCTCTACAATCTTATAATGTTAGCAATGCATTCCTTAATCGTTCTTAGATCAGCCTTTCATGGCTCTAAATGTCCCCTCGATAATCCTTATGGTCAAAGTGTCATTTCCTATTTGAGTTCCTTGGGTCTACGTACCTTGTCTCACGTTAGCCTTTCCCTTTTGGTCAATTAACTCGAGATTGATCAGATCCGAGTGAGATACGACTGAAAGACATCATTAGATACATTCTCATTAATAAGTCTCGAAATGATAGGAAAATCAGAATGTCACAACTCTTCCCCCTTACAAAAATTTCATCCTCGAAATTTACAACAAATCAAATTACTCAAACAGATGGGGGTATTGACGCCTCATCATTTCCTCGTTTTCCCACGTAGCGCCTTCGGTTCCATGGTGCTCCCAAACAACTTTAACCAATGGAATCGTCTTATTCCTTATAATATGTTCCTTTCGGTGTTCGATCCTAACTGGCTTTTCTACGTAGGATACTTTATCATCCACTTGAATGACTTTGTAATCCAATACGTGCATCGGTTTGGCTCATACTTCCATAGCATTGATACATGGAAGACGTTGTGCACTTGGGATAGATTAGGCGGTAAGGAAAGTCTGTAGGCTAAAGTCTTAATCCGTTCCAAAATCTCAAAAGGTCCTATGTGCCTTGGACTCAGTTTTCCTTTCCTTCCAAATCAAGATAATCCCCTCATCGGTGACACCTTAAGGAAAACATGATCGCCTACTTGAAAATCCAAAGGCTTACGCCGTTATCCACATAACTCTTCTGACGACTCTGTGCCATCTTCAGTCTATCCCCAATAATCTTTACTGCTTCCACCGATTGCTCTACCAACTCTAGGCCCGTAATACTTCTTTCTCCAACCCCGTCCTAGCAAATCGGAGTCCTACAAGCTCTTCCGTAAAGCGCTTCAAATGGTGCCATTCAAATGCTCTATTGATAGCTGTTATTATATGCGAACTCTACCAAATGCAGCTGATCCTCCCATCCACCTTTGAAGTCTATCACACACGTTTGTAACATGTCCTCGAGTGTCTGAATTGTCCTCTTCGATTGTCCGTCCGTTTGTAGATGGTATGCCGTACTAAATTGTAGTCAAGTTCCCATGACATCTTGAAGGCCCTTCCAGAAGTTCGCTGTGAACTTGGGATCTCTGTCCAATGTGATCGTTACGGGTACTCCATGTAATCTCACTATTTGACGCATATAAAATTCGGCGTATCTGTCCATCGCAAAATCCTTTCGCATAGGAATAAAGTGTGCAGACTTGGTCAACCTGTCCACGACTACCCAAATAGAATCGTGGCCTCTCTGGCTCCTTGGTAGTCCCATTACAAAATCCATCGTTACGTGATCCCACTTCCTTTCAAGAATCTCTAACAGCTGTAACAATCCACCAAGCTTACAGTGTTGTGCCTTCACTCGCTGGCATGTCAAGTATTTCGCCACATACTTCGCTACATCCACTTTCATCCCGTTCCACCAATAATGTTGGCGCAAGTTCTGATACATTTTCGTACTACCTGGGTGGATCCTATAATTGCTTCTGTGAGCCTCTAATAAAATCCTCTCCTTAAGCTCTTCGTCCTTTGGTACACATAAACGCCCCCGAAACTTTAAAATTCTGTCTTCTAACACTTGGAACTCTAGTTTCCTCTTTGTCGCATCCATCTCTAGGATTTTCTGAAGTTTTGGATCCGTAAACTGTAAGGCCTTTATCCTTTCCTAGATCTCAAGTTCTATCTCAGTGTGGCCATCAAACTGGATAACTGACAGACTTCCAATCTAAATTCAGAATCCCTCAAATCCTCAAATAACGGCCACCCTTTCACCAGTAGACAGGCAATACTCGATTTCTGACTGAGAGCATCCGTGACTCTGTTTGCCTTCCCAAGGTGATATAATATGTCGCAATCGTAATCCTTAAGCAGCTCCATTCATCGTCGCTGCCTCATGTTCAGTTCCTTCTGGGAGAATAAATACTTCAGACTCTAATGATCCGTATAAATCTAAAATTTCTCGCCACACAAATAATGCCTCCAGATCTTCAGAGCAAAGATGATCGCTGCCAGTTCCAAATCGTGAGTCGGATAGTTCATCTCATGCGGTCTTAATTGTCGGGACGCACAGGCAACTATTCTTCCATGCTGTATTAGCACATAGCCTAGTCCATTTAGCAAAACATCACTATATATTTCGTAACCCCTAGGTCCTGATGGAATCGTCAATACCGGTGCGGTTGTCAACCGATGCTTGAGCTCTTAGAAACTCCTTTCACACTTATCCATCCATTCGAACTTCGTTTCTTTCTTAGTCAATCTTGTCAGTGGAATGGCTATGAATTAAAACTTCTCCACAAAACGTCTGTAATATCCTACTAATCCTAAGAAACTTTGGACTTCCATGACCGTTGTAGGTCTAGGCCAATTCATAACTGCTTCAATCTTTGCATGATCCACCGCAATTCCTTCTCTAGATACCACATGGCCAAGAAATGCCATTTTATTCAACCAGAACTCACATTTGCTAAGTTTAGCGTAAAGCGAGTGCTCTCTCAAGGTCTGCAAAACAATCATCATATGCTCTTCGTGTTCTTCGTTACTCCTTGAGTAAATCGGGATATCATCAATGAAGACTATGATAAATCTATCCAAGAATTCCTTGAACACCCAATGCAACAAGTCCATAAATGTGGTTGGAGCATTGGTCAGTCCAAAAGGCATCACGGTGAATTCGTAATGACCATAGCTTGTCCTAAAAGTAGTATTAGGTATGTCTTCCTTCTTAATTCTCAATTGATGATACCCGGTCCTCAAGTCAATCTTAGAGAACACCACAGCTCCTTGCAAGTGATCAAATAAGTCATCAATCCTTGACAGTGGGTACTTATTCTTTACAGTCACTTGATTCAACTACTTGTAGTCGATGCATAAACACAAGGACCCATCCTTTTTCTTTAAAAACAACATTGGCGCTTCCCATGGTGAAGCACTCAGTCGAATAAATCCTTTATCCGGTAATTCTTACATTTGCACCTTTAATTCCTTCAATACTGATAAGGACATCCTATAGGGTGCTTTCGAGATCATCTCCATTCTTGGAGCTAATTCAATCACAAATTCAATTTCTCACTCTGGTGGCAACCCTGACAATTTTTGAGGAAAAATATCAAGAAACTCACGTACAACCGAGATATTTTCTTATTTAGGCTCCTCGACAGTCGTGTCCATAACTATGACTAAGTATGCCTGAGATCCTTCAGTTATTAGTTTTGTCGCTTCAAGAGATGAGACTAAAGGAATCGAGGTTCCTCCTCGACTTCCCACAAATTCCAATCTAGGGCGACCTTCTGGATAGAAACAGATTATCCTACTACTACAATCAACTGCTGCCCTCTGTTTACCCAACCAGTCCATTCCTATAATCACATCGAAGTCATACATGAGCAACACAGCCAAGTCTATACTCTTCTTACTATCGCCAATTATGATTTTATGATCAGCACAGCCCAACGAAACCAGCACATTATCTTTTAACGAGGTGGCAACATGCAGAATCACACTCAACGGTTTTAACTTCATAGCGACCAAATCAACAAACTGAGCAAACACAAACAAGTGTGATGCACCAGGATCAAACAAAGCATAGGCAACTTGGTCATACAAATAAACAGTACCTGTGACCACGGCTGGCGTTTCTTCAGCTTCCCTACGGGCCACGGCATAAACTCTCTCCTGAGCTGGGGTTCGGTTCTGATCAATTTGGGGAGTGGCAGCCGACGGTCCAGTCTGTGGTCGCTGCCTTTGAGGTCTATTCGCTGGAGATTGGTTCAGGCAAGTCCTCATCTGGTGGCCCATCTGACCACACTTGAAGCACGCTTCAGTTTTTGCCGGGCAGGGTCCATTACCATGTCTTCTGCCATAAAGGCGGCAACTCCAATTCATTGGATTCGGCGGCTTCACAATGTTCTTTCTTATCAAAGGGAAGAAGCGTCTGTTGCTAGCCACCGGTCTCTTACCAATCTGGCGATTGTCTCGAAACGAGTTAAACCGCGATCCAGATGCCACATTCCTCTCCTTCAGATCCCTCTCAATCATTTGTCCCTGTTCATAGATTTCCTTGTAGGTCCTCAAGTTCAGAGCTATCATCTAGCTACGAAGCTCAAGCCTCAGTCCATCCCGAAATCTCCGCGCCTTATCCAGGGGATCCTCTACCGATCGGGGTGCATACCTCGACAATCTAGAGAACTCAGCTTCATATTGGTCCACCGTCAGGTGAATCTGACGCAGCTGTAAGAACTCCACTTGTTTCCTTTCTCGAGTGGTCTTAGAGAAATACTTATCATTGAATGCCGTAGTAAAAACATTCTAGGTCATGGCCGTTCCTTCTAGAAAGACTCCATTCTTAGTGGCAGCCCACCAATCATTTGTGGTCCCTTCTAGCTGGTACACCACCAATAATACCTTTTCTTCGTCTGTGCATCTCAAGACTCCAAAGGCCTTTTCCAATTTCTCGATCCATCTCGATGCTAGTTCAGGGTCTCAAGTACCATCAAACTGGGTTGGCTTTAGCTTGATAAATTGCTCAATCAGTTGGCTCATTTGCCTGGCCACAACAATCTCTTCCTGGGCATTCACTACCTCATTGCCCCGGCCTTGATCGCCATTGTTTCCATTGCCCCCATTATTACCGTTATTGGTGTTGATGGCAACTATTATGGCTCCCATCGCTTGGGCTATGGCAGCATCCTTATCCTGGGTCTGCTTGTTAATGAGGTCAACAATCCTTTTGAGCACCCTCAATACTCCGTCCATTCTCAGGTCTTCCGCCGCAGGTGGCATCGAACTAGAGGCTCCGCTCCGGGGTCTTCTAGGTCTTGTAGGCGGATTACTCATTCTTGTATGCATTCACTTAGTCTGGACCACCACAATTTCATCAAGGAATTAGTAACTCATTCATCCAATCAATTCTAGAGCTACCAAACTATGCCTTAATAGAAGCAGTCACGACCTTCCACACAACTAATTCTAGAGGCACTTCACTAAACAGTCCTTGGTCATTACTCCATTCCGTCCACTTCGATGGTTCGCCAAAATTAGTCATGCTCATCCACTCAACAGACCAAAATCCAAAATGGCTTTCAGCGCTAAGCATGGAACTTAATCCTCGTAAATCACTATAATCTTATCAGGGCCACTATCAATCACATGTGCCAAGTCACATACCATGCATCTCGTGCCTCATTCTAACAAGATTCCTAAGGTCTCGCTACCCGTCTTGTCCCAATTTAATCCTCCTTATCACTCCATCCTCAATCAACTTGAATTGAGCTAACATTGCTCTAATACCAAGCAAACGAGAATGTCACGCCCACGCCAGGGCACGAGGGCATAACTCCCTGCAAGCACAAACTTTCTCGAACGTCCCAAGATTCACATATATCGAACGATGCATTATATCAATAGCATGTGGAAACGATAATATACAAACTCCTCCGTACGATAATAAAGGGGATCAGGGTAACAAGAACACCAATAATAAACATAACCTCTCATCTTGTTCATACAAAAAAAAAACACTGGTAGGCTAAACAAGCTTGTCGGTAGGGGCGACAGGGTCAGTACAAAAGAGGGTCATCATCATCTCCAAAAGAAACGGGGCATCGAGACCATCATCAAAATACATCAGCCTAGAAAACGAAAATCCCTATGTCAAGCTGCTAGAGTCGTTAGTCTCCTCAGCATTCTCGGTAGGCTCATATTTCGAGAAAGTCTCCGAGCGTACCTCTACCGTGTCCTCCATCGTCGTGTCTGCTGACTGCTCTACCAGGTCATCCTTAGAGGGTTCGACCTCTATAACCTCGTCGATGTCCTCCAGGATCGGGGTCCTTTCAATGATGTTTCTCGAACCGGTTGTTGACTCCTCAACCTCCACAGAATCCCGAGCAAGATGACACTAGTAAGGGATCACCCCGTAGGGTACCTTAGTGCGCTTCAATGGTCCCGTAGTCACTTCCCCTACTTTCCTAAACCAAGGCTTGAACCTATGAGGCTTCCAGCTCTTCGCACCATCGTCAACCAGACCACAGTACACTTCCTAACGTATATGGTTCCCAGTCCATTTGGGAACTCCTCAAAATATGCCGACAATTCTTTCGGGTCACCAAATCTGATGGGCAACATGATCACGGCCTAGGATCTGAAAATGTGATCCCTCGACGGGGTGAGATTTACATCTCAGTAAAATAGGTCCTAACCCTAGGTTAGGCTGACCGTACACTCAGGTACGTACAATCACAAATAACAATGCACAAGCAATCACATGAGGCATTTCACAGTCATTAAATAACATACGGATACAAACGTGTGTCAAGCATGTAATCATGGCATCGTGTCACATCAGTGGAATCAAGCACATATTATCAAGCCAGATTACACCTTCCACCCTTCCATGTCTCCAATTGATTCACGCCCGCGTTTAGAACGTTTCAGGCTTAGTCCGCGTAAATACGCCTCAGACCATCACATTGACAAACCTGTATAAACGCATCAGGTTTTCAATTTGATTATAGGCCTGTGTTGACACATCTCAAATTTCGTCCCGCGTTTCAATGCATCAGGACATTGGTTATTTTAACCCCGCGTCTCGTACGTCTCAGGGTATTATTCAACTCAAACCCCGCGCCTCAGCACCTTAGGGTATCCATCCACACAACCCTGCGTCTCAACGCCTCAGGGTGTCACAAGTTCCTCGGACATGCCAAATGCTCGTTTCAATTCAGAACTCATAATCACATGCAAACTCGTGCGACGAGCAACACATCTATGGCATGCGAGATAATTAAATTCAACACTCAAATGCGACAATCAATTCATGGCACAAGCATTGTCAAGCATTCAACCCATCTATATCTCTCAACGACGCACAATGGACAATCACACCTTAAACTTCCAAGAACCAATCTAATTCACATTCAATTCACCCAATCGTGTCCAATCCTCCTAGCCAAGGTTTAGAAACTTCTTACCTTGTGCTAAAACTAACACAAATCTTCTTCTGAAAACTTCAATGGTTTGGTCCTAATGGTCCAAGAACAATTCAACCATGCGACCTAAGGAAATTCATCCAATCGTCAATTTTTCTTGCCTAAATCATCAATTCACTAAACATACACCTCATTGACATATCGATTAACATTCTTATACTTCTCAATGATGAATTTGGAGTTAAATTCAACTCCCAACAGCCTCCCACCGATTCGGTATGCACAAAATCGAAACAGGGCATTTTCGATTTTGTGCATATTTCAACTAATCAGCCCTTAAACTAACTTAAATCTCCAATTTATCCACTAATCTACTTGCTAACATGTATTTCTAGGAGTTGGGAAGCCTCACCGAAAATTTGAAGTCAAGGCGACGCTGGGAAGTCCTCGAACGGCGCCGGTTCCTCCAAGTCCTCAATCGGTCAGTTTTTGTACTTCAAACACAAGACCCATTCGGGGTCAAAACTTCATCAAATTCATCCAAACTTTTTACCACAGCTCAGTCTACAAGTCCTCTAGATGTCCATAAAATTTAGCCAAAATGTTCAAAGGTTTTTGGTCCTACGTAGTCTAAACAGCAGCTTACCTCCAGCTGCGACGATTTCTATCAACTTCCGGGTGAATGGCTGGTAGGAGCTCCTCGATGGGTCAAATGACTTGATTCCACTTGAAGGTTGTCAGCAAGAGGATGAAGAAGGAGTTGATGGTCGGCTCGGTTGCTGGAAGTCACCAGGAGTGGCGATTGATGGTGGCGAAACCAACAGGCAGTGCTGGTCAGCGGTGCAGCTTCTCGGTGAAGAAGAAGAAGAAGAAGATAAGCAGATGATGGTGATGCTTGGCTGAAAAGGGAGAGAGAGAGTGGTATATACACATATTCAAGAGTCAACAAGGTTGAATGGTAGGTTAAAAGTGTTCCCATCAATATCAATGTCTAATCTTTTGACATTTAGCCATGTGTCAATCAATGTTTCATCCAATGGCTGCCAATTTCTTCAGTTTTCGACAGCTATAGTGGGGTATCAATGAGCAAAATGCCCTTGTCCAATTATAATTGCAAGAATAAGTCCTGAGCAAAATGATAATTTTATCCTCGACATCCGGAACGTCATTTTTCTGATTCCAAATTTCTTCGATAAGGCGATGGTCAATCCAATTATATTGTTGGAATTATTGATTCTCCATTTTCTAATTTCAAGACTCATTTTTGAATCCTTTCTCTATCCAATGTGATTCCAGCCTATCCCGAACTGACGGACGGCTTTTGCAAATGTTTCGCGTATCGACTCTGTGATTTATATCACACTTAGGGCTCGTCAATTCATGGCGACTTTGGTTGTCACGTAATTATGACGGTTTATCACTAGTTCTGACGGTCTCGATCGTCACTGTTCAATTTAGGAAAAAATTACAAATTATACATTGGTTAAGCGGCATCACCCACGCTCCAATCGTATAACGCAAGAAATTCTTTCTTTCACCTCCATTCCCATCTACAAGCAGCTCTAAGGAGAGAGCTCAGGGGTTCCAGCAACGATGGCGGTAGAAAGGCATGGCGAACGACAGCTCATTTCGGGTACAAAGGCAATAAATTCTTCCAATTGCCTCATGTAGTCTTAATAATAGTAGATTAGAGGAATTTTGGTTCAGTTTTCATTTAAGTCTATCTTGCCCTGTAATTAGAGATGATAATTGGGTGAACTAGGGTCTTTGGCAGTGCAACTAAGAAATGGATACCACAGAGTGCAATCGATGGGCTCATTTAGGGTGCGCGAGAACTGGGATTAAATGGCTAGAGGGTAATACGGTTGGAAGAGGAAGATCAATTTATTTTGATGTCACAAGTCGACAAATTATGATTATTTATGTTTAATTATGATTGTGAATATAATGTATTGTATTTGAGTACTCAAAAAGATCAAGAGAAATGTGATGTAAATGTGACTAATTGATCTAGGGTACTGCATACTATATCTACTGAGGTTATGTGCCCATTTTAAACTGTTATATACTCCCAACGGATGTATGGCAATGAGCTCTTATAGTATGCTGGTCGCACAGATTATTTGCCCATATGAACTTAGCAGTGAGAAGAGAAAGAGGGAGACATTTAGCCCTTTGTGGGCGAGTGGGAGATGTTGGAAATTTATGCCCATCAAGGGCTAAATTGATTAGTTGCCATTTTGCGATAATTGATTGCAATTCTAAAAGAAAGAGAGAGAGAGAAGACAACATCCTTTCTTCTCTAGAGCGTACGTGGTTCTTCCTAATCGATAGAAAACTCTCCCAAAAATTCTCTAGCAAAAACTCTCTCGGTGGACGATCGATCGGCGAATCCGGATCGTTTCTCATCTGCGATGGGGGCTTTTAATCTGTGGCTATTGAGGTATGTTCGTTCTACGTGATATACCTCTCTAGTGAGTGATTCAAGTTTCATCTAGAGCATGTAATTTAGTCTAATCCGTTGCATAAATGTACGTATATGTTTTCGGGATTCGTTCCCTTCAACGGTGAGCTTATTTTGAAGAAGACATCTCTAGTCAATATTGTGACACCCTAGAACGTCGCACGATACACGTGTCATTCTAGTTATATCTTTCATTGAATAATAACATGCATAATTTGCCAAAGATCTTACCATTTTCGAGGAACTTGAGTTAATATAATTTTCACAATATCCCTAACAAAGATGACATGAGCTTAATGAAATACATATGCTTCTTTTTATTAGTGTCACTAATTCACCAATTATACATACCACAATTTTTTGCAAACATCAGTAGTTAATACATCACAAACACCACTCAAAAGTACATGTCACGCCCCACACCTTATCGTGACTCGTAACATCCAAACAAAATCGCTCAAGTCCCAGGTTACGGCCCACGCGGTACGCGTAAGGTGAAATGCGCATGCAGAAACGAAAAGAACGAACACCTCCTATAAAGCATGTAAAAGGAAACTTGGAATAACGAGGACATAAATATATATACATAACACCATCAAGGGTTTATGCAAAGGATGCAGATAAACTACTCCTGCATACGGGTCGTGGCGATTGGAAATCAAGCAAAAGACAACAAAATCCCAAGGTCCCTAAATAGCTTACAAGCCAACGAGGGTCAGGAAACCCCTAAGTTGAACCACTAGCTTCGTCTGTCTCGTTCTCATCTTCGTTTGGATCATAATCCGAGAAGGTCTCAGAACGCACATTCGTCGAGTCGTCCACCATGACATACTCTGGCTCATCCTCAGAAGCAGAGATCTTTGTCACCTCATCAATGTCCTCTAGGGTAGGGGTCTTCTTCGGTACATTCCTTGATCCTACTACGAACACCTCTACTTCTACCTCATTCCGGATAGGTTAACACCAGTTGGGTATGACCCTACGAGGCACTTCTGTGGACCTCAATGGACCTATCGTGACCTCACCGACTCTACGAAACCAGGCCTCAAACCTATGTGATTTTCAATCCTTACCTCCCTCATTGAACCTAAACAACGTTACATTTCCTAACATAAATAGTACCCCGATCGTCAGGGAACTCGTCAAAATAGACAGTCATCTCTTTAGGATCGCCTAGGTGGGTCGGAAGCATCCTTTAAGGCTGGGGGTCTGAAAAAGTAAGGCCCCACGACGGGGTGAGATTTGCATCTTAGTAAGTTGAGTCCTAACCCTAAGTTAGGCTACAATACACCCAGACATAAATGCAATCAAAGAGCAAAGACACGCCAAGCAATATAAGGCAAACAATCATCATAATGAACTATAAAGAGACAAGTGGTTGACAAACATCAAGGTATATCATTAATATTCACAACTCAAGTCAGGCATGGTAATACAAGATCAAGTTATGTGTTCCATCATCATGAATTATCTCATTATCCACACCCGCGTCAAAACGCCTTAGGCTTGGTCCACGTCATAACGCCTCAGACCATTATAAACATAAACCCATGTTAAATGCCTCAGGTTTTCAATGCCATTCAAGGCTTGTGTCGACCCATGTATAATCTTATCTCGCGTTTCTATGCATTAGGATATCATTCAATACGACCCCGCGTTTCAACGCACCAGGGTACCATAATTTCTTAAGCATGTCAAACTCCCATTCACTTCAAGACTTCATGATCGAGTACAAGTTTATTTAACGAGTTAAGGATCTATAGCATGCAATTCAATAATATTCATCACCCACAAGATAGACACAAAGTATATGCATTAAGTAAGCATACACGTACCACACCAAACCACAATGATCGACATCGAACAATCACACAATAATCTGACAAGAATTCATCCTATTCAAACTCAATTCATCCAGTAGAGGCTTATCCTCCTAGCCGAGGTTTAAGGACTCCTTACCTTAAGCTTTAATCCGCAAAAATTCCTCCCATGGCACTCCAAGTATTCGATTCTAATAGTCCAAAAACAGGGTAGCCGCGCACCTAGAAGGATTCATCCAATTCATCAATTTTTCTCCTCTAATTTGTCGAACCACAAAGCATACACCTCAATAACACCTCAATTAACATCCTAACATGTCTTAACGACCGAATTAAAACAAGGCGACTCCCTAAACAGCCTTTAGGATCTCGGTTTGCACAAATCGAAACAGGGCAATTGTGGTTCTGCCTTTTACTCTACTAATCAGCTCGTAACTCAACCTCAAACCTTAATTTATCACATAATCTACATGCTAACATGTTGTTCTAGGTCTAATGGAGTCTCACCAAAAATTTTCGGACGAGTCGATGGCCGAAAGTTCGCGAATGGCCCCGATTCCCTTCAGTCCACCGCCGATCAGAATCTGCTCAACGGAAACAATGCCATTTCAACATCAAAACTTTGTTGAAACTTCACCAAACTTGTTACCTCAGCTCAGCATACAAGTGTACATTAAGTCTACAAGATCTCACCAAAAATTGGGGCAAAATGAAGTCTTAAAGAGATCGAACGAAGACTTACTCCCAGCTGTGTCTGAATCTGTCCACTTTTGGAAAAGAAGCTGGTCGGGACTCCTCCGGCGTCCAACGGCCAAGCTACCACCTGAAAGTTGTCGAGAAGAGGTTGAGGCTTCAGTTCGAGTTGAGCGAAATGGGCAGTAGTGGCTGGTCGGGTGGTAGGGCTCGGTAACGAAGAAAAAGAGAAGAAGAAGATGATGATGATGGCAAAGGGGAGGGAATTTTCGGCTGAAGCAAGAGGGGGAGAGAGAAAGGCTTAGACCTTGATCACACTTGGTCAACACCCTTGGAATGGAAGGTTAAAAGGTTGTTCAATTAATGTCACAACATCATCTATTGACACTTGTCTTTATAGCAATAATAACCAAGCCTCAATGACCAATATACCCTTCAATTTTCAGCAGGCGACGTCTAATTTGATTAGAATGTTGGAACTCTTTGTTTTCCAATTTACAATTTTGAGACTCGTCGTTAGGTCATTTCTCTGACAAATGTAATTTCAAACTACCCCGAACTAACGGGCAGCTTTTGCAGATATTACGTGTATCGACTTTGTGATTCTCATTACGGTTAGAGTTTGTCAGTTCATGGCGACTTTGGTTGTCATGTGATTGCGATGGTCTATTACTAACTCCAACGTCTCGATCGTCATTATTCAATTTGGGAAAATTTTGCAAATTATACTTTGGTTAAGCAGTATCACCCTCGCTCCAATCGTATAACGCTAGCGATGAACTCCCTAATCGTTCTTAGATCAGCCTTTAATGGTTCTAAATATTCCCTCGGCAATCCCTATGGTCAGAGTGTCATTTATTATTCGAATACGTAGGTCCACGTACCTTGTCTCGTGTTAGCCTTTCCCTTTTGCTCAGTTAACTCAAGATTGATCAGATCCGAGCGGAATAAGACTGAAATACATCGAAAGATACATCTTCATTGATAAGTCTCGAAAAGACAGGAAAACCATAATGTCACAGTACAGACTTGGGAAAGAGATAGGGTCTATTATCACTAACAATGTTGTTCTTCGCCCAAAAGCCAACATTTCTCTGAAATTGGTAGTTTTCCCAAATCAGTTAGTTTGCTCTTATCAAAGTTTGTTTTATACGAAGTATTGCCAAAACTACTCCTAATCAACTCTAGTTCTCATGATATGAATTTCAAGCATTGTTAACAGCTATTTTCATAGTTATCAATGTTCCAATCAAATGAACAAGTGACGAGCACATTTTAGGACTTTCAACACAATATATTACCCATAATCAAGACTACTCGCTATTATCAATCTTTTGGTATGATTCACGATCGAGATTTATGAAATGGCTTGTGAGAAACCATTCAATGATCCTATAAGTCTTCTTGAAATCTTCCTCTTGCCAATATTTTCATTAGTTTTCATTGAATTCACACTTGTCATTGGTTTCATCACAATCTTCAACCTCATATCATAAAGAGATCTACTCTTGCTTATAATTTGCTGCTTTTGATAATGATTCCCTAGTCCTGATAAATATCATATCTTCTATTCTACGAAACATATTGGCGATTATGACTACCAAGTTTTATCGAACATCCTCTCTCTATTTTCCTATTGAATACGCAAAAATTACTAAGTTTGATGAATATTGTATCAATCTTTCCAAATGCAATTTCTTTCTCTAACATTTCTTGCAAAGACGCTGGTGAGCAACAGAGAGACGTGCGACTACTGTCAATTGTAGAATCAATGACTACTTAATGATTTTGACTAGGAAATGGTCACCTAAGATGGATGGCTATATATTCAAGCCAAAAGAAGTTGTGGGATTGTGATGTGGACATCGGACCGTATCGAGGATGAGATGCTAGGGACCCGTTGACCTATCCGATTGGTCCAATTACTCAAGCGGGGGCGAAAGAATTTAAGCAAGCCGTTGGCATCATCGTTCAAGATCTTTAGAGTGGAGGCGATCTTAATTCAAGGATTGAAGATTCTAAAGCTCCTTGGCGCAACACGATCACATATAGCCTCGCAAATTGCGATGGATTTCAGCCATTCGGCATCATTTAGATGGATTTTTAGGCCTTTCTCTATTTTTAGGCAAATTTTATTAATCAAGGTTATTTTCGTCTTTTTGCCGTTTAATGGTTAGCACCATATATAAGGGTGCTTATGAGTTTCTGAGAACACAACATTGATTCATAATTTTATATAGAGAGTTTTCTTCTTCGAGTTCTCTTGAAGATTAGATCTTATCAAGGCTTCCTTGTGGCGATCGATTCAACTTATCGAGCAAGAACGCATATTCTTTTTTTCGTGGCGCCTATAGAGTGGATTGGTTGACACAGGTTCATCAACTGGTCACGTTAATACCAAGGTTACCAATCATAGGTTCGATTGGGGGTCAAGGTTCACAATTCGCAACTCTTAGATTTTTGGAGAACGATCAATTTCTGTAGCGATTCACATCATCCGGTATCAGAGCTGGTTCTACAAGGTCTAGTTATCTTATTTTTACTGATTTTACTTCAGCAATCTACGGTTTATAGGATTAGGGATTCGTTATTAATCGAATTAGGGTTCTGAATTGTTCTTTCTGTGATATCAATTTTGATTTAGGGTTTTTCGGTCCTAGTTGTTTTGATTGTATTGAATTCGTTTTTGGTAAAAAAAAAATCAGTGAAAAAATGAAAAAAAAGGGTATCGGTAAAAAAAAACCGAACAAAAAAATAAAAATAAAAAATAAAAAAAGGCCAAAAAATCAAGAGGACGACTCATTTCATTATTATTATTATTATTATTATTATTATTATTATTATTATTATTATTATTATTATTATTATATTGTTAGTTGAACCGATAGAAAAAAAGGGTAGCAGAAATTGAATCTGAATTCAAATCTAGCAAAAGTTGCCGATTTGAGCAGTATATTATTGAATTGATCTTGCTTGGTGATTTAGTCGACTATTATGAGGAGCTGGTGAGAAAAAAAAAGGCAAGAGTGTGTGAGCTTAATTGAGGGAAGAAAATGTTGAAATTGAGTAAACACAATGGGAGTGATAAACATCTTGAGCAAAACACGTGAAGGAGTGTTTGGTGAGGTTTCTTTTATTTCTAACATTTTCTTATAGGTTTAGAGAAAAGAAAAAAAAATCATGTCAGGTCAGGAAAGCGCAAATCAAAGAAAGGATGACACCAATCCAAGGGATGATGCGATTTTAGCAGGCATCCAATAGTTGAGATTACAACTTGAAGCACTTAGTAATAGAGTTGTGAGATGTGAGATGAGGCTTGATGGTGATCGAGAGCCACCACGAGGGAGGCCACAAAATCAATGAGAGGAACCTAGGGTATAGCCTAGATGGCAGCGGCAATTTGACGATGAATATGTATCCGATACAAAAGATGATCGACATGGCAGGTTTGGAAGGAGGAACAGACACTGAATGATTAGATGTCAAGAAGATAATGAGCTTGCCAATATCAAAATGAAGACTCCATCTTTTCAAGGAAAAAATAATCCTGATGCGTATCTAGAATGGGAGAAAAGAATGGAGAAGATATTTGATTGCTAGCAGTATTCGGAGCTCAAGAAGGTAAAAATTGCAGCCGTTGAATTCACTGATTATGCTATAATTTGTTGGGATCAACTTGTGAATAGCAGAAGACGCAATTGTGATAGGCCAATAGAAACGTGGGATGAAATGAAAGCGGTGATGAGGAGACGCTTTATACCAAGCCATTACCACCGAAATTCGTTCCATAATTGTAAAATCTCACACATGGTAATATAAGCGTGGAAGAGTACCATAAGGAGATGAAGATTGCCATGATCTGTGCTAATGTGGTGGAGGATCGTGAAGCCACAATGTCACGATTTCTGTGTGGTTGGAGTCGACGCATAACGAGGGTGGTAGAGCTACAACATTATGTTTAATTTGAGGAATTGGTGGATAAAGCCATCAAGGTTAAGAGGCAACTAAAGTTGGACCGAAATTACAAGAGTAGTGGAGGTTCAAGCTCGAATTGGAAGCCCAATTGGAAGAGAGACAAGAAGCCGAATTGTAAGGGAAACAACACCAAGATCAAAACTTCAAAGGAGAAGGAGAAAGACAACAAAGTTGGTTCAAATCCACCTTCAGGTAAAACTGAAAATTCTAACACTAGAACTCACGAAATTAAATGTTTCAAGTGTTTAGGCAGGGGTCACATGGCGAATCAATGCCCTAATAGGAGAGTGATGATAATGATTGGACCTAGAAATGTTCAATCTGAAAGTGATAGGGAGAAAGAGGATGATGTCATGCCGTCATTAGAGGATTGTAGCAATGTCGAGTTGCCAGTCAATGGTGAATTGATGGTGGTTAGATGTTCTCTTAGCGTGCAAGTCAAGGAGGAGGAGCATCACCAACAACGTGATAACTTATTCCATACAAGATGCTTAGTGAATGGTAAGATTTGTAATTTAATTATTGATGGAGGCAGTTGTACAAATGTGGCAAGTTGTACTATGGTGGAGAAACTAGGATTGAAGACTACAAATCACCCTAGACCATAAAGACTTCAGTAGAAGAATGATAGTGGTGAAGTGAAAGTGTCGAAGTAAGTTTAGTTCCATTTGAGATAGGACGATATAAGGATAAAGTGGTGTATGATGTTGTGTCTATGCAGGTGGGACATCTCTTACTTGGTAGACCATGGAAGTATGATAGGAGGGTACATTATAATAGATACACTAACTAATATTCAGTGGTGAGGAATTAGAAGACTTACGCTTTGGTACCAATGACACCTACTAAGGTGTATGAAGACCAACTGAAACTACAACGCGAGCTTGAGAGAGAAAGAAAAGGTGAGAAAACTAAGGGCTTGCGTGGAGAGTCTAAGACTCAAGGAAAAGGAGAGGCTAAGAAGAACAGAGTGGTAAAAGCATAGGGAAAAGGAGAGAGAAAATAATTTCTATGCAAAAAAGGGCGAAGTGATAAGAGCTTTGATTTTAGACCAACCTATGCTTGTACTTTTGTACAAGGAGACGTTGTTTACTACTAACGATCTTGACTCGAGTTTGCCTAGTTCTATCGTGTCTTTATTGCAGGAATTTGAAGATATCTTTCCTGACGAGCTTCCTAGAGGTTTACCACCGATTCGAGTCATAGAGCATCAAATTGATTTGATTCATGGTGCGTCATTACCTAACCGACTTGCATAGCGAAGTAATCCTGAGGAGACAAAGGAACTTCAGCGTCAAGTTAGTGAATTACTGGTATGAGGATATGCGTGAGAGAGTCTTAGCCATGTGATGTTCTTGTTTTGTTAGTGCCAAAGAAGGATGGGACTTGGCGAATGTGTGTTGATTACTGAGCGATCAACAATATTATGATAAAGTATCGACATCCTATTCTTAAATTAGATGACATGTTAGATGAGTTACATGAAGCTGCATATTTACTAAAATTGATTTGAAAAGTAGCTATCATCAAATTAGAATGAAAGAAGTGGATGAATGGAAAAATGCATTTAAGACCAAGTACAAATTTAATGTGTTTAGTCGTACTGTTTGGTTTAACTAATGCACCTAGTACTTTCATGGAACTTATGAATCATGTTCTGCGAACTTTTATTGATCAATTTGTAGTTGTCTATTTTGATGATATCTTGATATATAGTCGGAGTCTTGAGGACCATATTGAATGTGTGCAAGCTGTTTTGCAAGTTTTAAGAGCTAAACAATTATATGCTAATCTAAAGAAGTGCTCTTTTGAGACTAATAAATTAGTATTTTTATGATTTGTTATTGATACTGATGGAATACAAGTTGATGAAGAAAAGGTAAAAGCAATTCGAGAGTAGCCGACGCTAAAAACTGTAGGAGAGATGCGCAACTTTCATGGCTTAGCCAATTTCTATCGCAGATTTGTGAAAGACTTTAGCACAATCGCCGCATCTTTAACTGAGATTATCAAGAAGCACATGGGTTTTACATGTGGAGAAGAGCAAGAGAGAGAATTCAATCTGTTGAAGGATAAACTAACTAATGCTCCTTTGTTATCTTTACCGAATTTCAGTGCTACTTTGAGATAGAATACGATACTTTTGGTACAGAAATTGAGGCCGTGTTGACGCAGGGAGGATGTCCCATAGCTTATTTCAGCGAGAAATTAAGTGGAGCAACATTGAATTATCCAACTTATGATAAGAAGATGTATGCATTGATGCGAGCTTTGGAGACTTGACAATATTACCTATGGTCAAAGGAGTCTGTGATCCACACCAACCATGAGACCTTAAAGTACTTGAGAAGGCAGCAAAAGTTGAATAAAAGACATGCCAAATGGATGGAGTTTGTCGAGACTTTTCCATACGTAATCAAGTACAAGAAAGGTAAGGAAAATGTGATGGCCGATGCACTTTCTCGAAGGTACGCAATTCTAACTACTCTAGAAGCAAAGTGCTTAGATTTTGAGCATATAAAAAATTTATACACTAATGATTATGACTTTGGAAAAGTGTTTGAAACTTATGAATATGCTACGTTTGAGAAATTTTATAGACATGACGACTTTTTCTTTCGTGAAAATAAGTTGTGTTTGCCTAGATGTTCTCTGCGTGAATTGTTGGTACGAGAGGCGCATAGTGATGGTTTAATGGGGCATTTTGGCATTAACAAAACTTATAAAGTGCTGCATGAACACTTTTATTGACCACACATGAAGCAAGATATCAGACGTGTTTGTGAGAGATGCATTACACGCAAGCAAGCTAAGTCTACAACTAAACCACATGGTTTGTATACACCTTTGCCTATCCCAACGCATCCTTGGGTTAATATTTCTATGGATTTTGTGTTAGGATTGCATAAGTCTAAGCATGGTAGGGGTTCTATTTATGTGATTGTAGATCGATTTTCAAAGATGGCCCATTTTATACTCCATCATAAATCCAATTATGCATCACATGTTGTTGATTTGTTCTTTTGTGAGGTTGTGCATTTACATGGCATGCTTAGGTCCATTGTTTTTTATCAAGACACCAATTTCTTAGCTACTTTTGGAAGACATTGTGAAAGAAATTAAGTACACAGTTTTTATTCTCTACTACTTGTCATGCACAAACTGATGGTCAAATTGAAGTAGTTAATAGAACTTTAGGGATATTTTTGTGTGCTATCATTAAAAAGAACATTGAGTCTTGGGAAGATGGTTTACCACATATTGAGTTTGTATATAATAAGAGCGTGCATTCTGCTACTAAATTCAAACCATTTGAGGTTGTCTATGGTTTTAATCTGTTAACTCCGTCAAATTTAATCCCTTTGCCTGTTGATGAGCATGTAGATATAGATGGTGCTAAAAAGGCCAAATTTGTGAAGACATTGCATGAAAAGACGCGACTGAATATTGAGCACAAGACAGAGCAACATGCAAAGTAGGCCAACAAGAGCTGTAGGAAAGTAGTATTTGAACCAGGCGATTGGGTTTAAATTCATATGTACTCGGAGCGTTTTCCCAAGCAACAACATTCTAATTTATTATCGCGAGGGGATGAACCACTCATGGTGTTGGAGAGGGTCAACGATAATGCCTACAAACTTGATCTTCTAGGTGAGTATGGTATTAGTGCTACTTTTAATGTTACCGACTTGACTCTTTTCAATGCAAGTGATGATTTGAGGGCAAATCTTTTGCACGGAAGAAGGAATGATGTGGACATCGAACCCTATCGAGAAGCAGGTGCTAGGGACACGTTGACCTATCTGGTCGGTCCAATTACTCGAGCGAGGGCGAAAGAATTCAAGTAAGCTATTGGCATCATGGTTCAAGATCTTTGGAGTGGAGACGATCTTGATTCAAGGATTGAAGACTATGAAGCTTCTTGGCGCAACACGATCACATTTAGCCTCGCGAATTGCGATGGATTTCGGCCATTCGTGATTGTTTAGATAGGTTTTTATGCATTTTTCTATTTTTAGGCGAATTTTATTAATTAAGGTTATTTTCATCTTTTTACCCTTTTAAGGTTAGCACCGTATATAAGGGATCAGGATCGCCTGACCATAGAGGAAATGGTCAAGCCTCACCACAAACGAATCTCAGCCGTTGGTTCGCATCGAATGACTAAGATTTAATTCTGTCCAAAATGCTTTTATATGGATTTGAATTTCAAATTTTTTTTAAAAAAAACGCAATTAAAAGAGGATTTGTCGCCTTCCCCTTTTCCTTTCCTTTCCCCTCTACAGATCGGTCGATCACGATATCCAGCTAACATTCAAAGGCACTAATCGGCTCCCTCCGCCAGCCATTCCGTCGGGATCTTCCATACCCTTCAGGGTCCTTGTGTCTCGGCCGTCGGCGAAACGCAAGCCTAGCTCCCCAATTCACCTTCGAAAGTCCTAATCGCCTCACTACGTCCGCCATTCCGTCGGGATCTTTTGTACCCTTCAGCTCCCTTGTGTCTCAGCCATCGGCGAAACCCAGGCCCTGCTCCTCGAATCCATTCCCTCTCCGTCAATTCTTGTTCACTGTTCACCTTCCTCAGTTCACTGGCTTGAACGCAGGAGCCCTAATCGCCTCTCTTCGTCCGCCATTCCACCGGGATTGTCCGTTCCCTTCAGCTCCCGTTTCTCAGCCGTCGGCGAATCTCGAGCCCAGCTTCGACATTTCGTTCATCGAGGCCTTCTTCTGCAGCGCCTTCGTTACTTGCTTGGCCGAGGTAAGTCGTAGGTAGTTGGACATGAAAATTGACGAGATTAGTACCTTGAGGAGATAGAAGATGTCAGGAAATTGAGGGGAAGAAATTTTTTGGATGGGACATCTGCAACATTCAGTGTGCATCAAAAAAATTATGGAGAGTCTGTGATCAGTGAAACCTATCATTTAGTTATTTCCTAGTTAATCCGAAAGATCAGATCTAGTTTTCTTCCCTTCGCAGATCAGTGTGTGGTCAGGGCAGTACTTTACCTGGACATGTTACATGGAGTGTCTGTGATCAGTGATGTTCTTTCTTGCTGCTTATTTATTCCTAATTTATCATCCACTTCTGTTATCTTTGGGTTGAGGTGCAATGGTCAGATGTTCTCTTTCATTAGTAGGTCAGAATTTGGTCGAGGCAATATTTTAACTCATTTCGAAATGGCGTGTCTATCCTCATTAATGGTTGGTTCTTTTTTGCATAAGTCAATCACGATTCACTGTTATTGATCGACTCTTGTTCGTTTTGTTTCCATTTCTTGATTGATTATTGGGGCCCATTGCTTTCTGTATCTGATTTTGAAGCATCTAATTGCATAAATCCCCATTGCGAGATTCTTGAGGGTTTTGCAATGGGGATTTCTGCAACCAGATGAACTTGTGTTCTATAACAAACTTGAAATTCTGGAGATATATATGCATATTGAGAATGCTAATTTAGTCAACTTGCCATAATTCTTGACCCTGTTCTGTTTGAGCAATTGTCCTGTTTACATCCGGTCATTCTATATATGCTTTATTCCTGGCAGAACAGCTCATGTGCTCTTCAACTTCCTGAGAATGGCTGGTTATGTTAGATGTTTATGGTGACCTCAAGCTCTAAAATGTTGTTTAAGAGACTAGTTTCAGTCAGTGCATGATGTGATTTAGTGATATGATACTTGCCAAGGTAGATAACTATGCGCCATTGAAGTTTTGTCCGTCAGGTTGAAGAGAAATGCTAACATGGACGTAATAAGAAAGCTAAAACAGCTCATAATGACATGTGGCACCACATCGTAGGTTAGAAAGCTTGCCAAGGTGAAATGGACTAGACCAGTTTAGGGTAAAATGCAATTCCCCAATATTATTGTCTTCCATTACTGAATTCCAGTTTGTGATGCTATTTTTGGTTTATTGACATGCCGAAGGAATATTATGTTGTTTTCAATGGTCATAATATCGGCGTATACGATAATTGGCCTCAAGCTGAAAGCCAAGTGATTTTAGTAAAGCTAGTCACAAAAGATATAAAAACTGGGAAGTTGCAAAACATGCATACTTGAAATTTTTCAATATGAATGAGTTGTAAACGACAATTCATTTGCCTCCTCGATTTCGTCCCAATAGTGATCATGTGAAGCACGCATGTTAGTTGCTTACTATTTTAATAAGACACTTTACTTTTTCAATGGTTTAGGATGTAACAATTATATGGTTTATTGTTATGTCTAATTAGGACAATACTTGTCCCATTGGATATAGCCGAGATCTGGAAGTGGAGCTAGAACAAACCCGAATGAAGTTGGAACAAACCCGAAGGGACTTAGAACAAACCCGAAGGGAACTGGAATATACCCAAGATTCGCTTCAATTGACTATACGGGAGCTACAGAATGCAAGGGACGTGACGAACGGCTATCGAGATATGATCAGTAGCTTCAGTAATGTGAACATCGATTAGATGATGGTTTCAGATATTTCGAATTCTTGATTAGGGCGGGCTCTTAACTTCTTTTCATTCCCATTTGCCATATTCATTCCAATGCCTCGACATTTTTTTTCTTGATTGTTGACTCCTTCTAGGCAAAGTGTGTTTGTAGATAGATTTTTGCATGATGGTTGTTTCAATGGCATTTATAGTCAGTGAAGGGAACGAATCTCGATTAACATATAGCATAATTACTCGAGATTAACAAGCCCAGAAACTTACTTGAATCACTGATCGAAAAAGTGTATCACAGAACGAACACACCTCGAGTTTCCACAGATTAAGTGTCCATAATGCAGCGAGAGAATTCGTCGTCCGTTGTCGGTAGAGTGGAGAATTCATTGTTCATCTTATATGTTCTTCATTGGAAGAACGTCTATTGATGACGTTTCCAACGAATGTGTTTTTATCACATTGTAACTATCCTTTGACAGTTATCTATAATGGGTGAAGGGCTATGATAGCCTACATGGGCGGACTACGGTCCTTCCCATGCACCTTTATTTTTCAATATCTCCCACTCGTCTATGAAGGGCTATCTATAATTTTCACTTGCCCACGAAGGATCAACAACTCTCACTCACACACAAAGGGTTAAATATAACTCTCTCTTTTCTACAAAGTTCATATTGACAAATAATCCGTGTGACCAGCATACTACGAGAGCTCGTTGCCATTCATCTGTTGGGAGTATATAGCAGCTCTAAAATGACATGTTAACTCAGAGTAGATTTACTATGCAGTATCATAGATCAATCAGTCACATTTACATCATATCTTTCTTGATCTCTTTGATCTCTTTGAGCGCTCAAATACAATACATTGTATTCAATATCATGATTAACTCAAATAATCACAATTGATCAACTTGTGAACACAAAGATTGAATGTGACATCCAAACAAATTGATCTTCCTCTTCCCTTAAACCTCTCAATCTCATTCCAAATCACTTTTCTAGAAATGTCACATTGGGTTGAATCAATCTCATGACCATTGGTAACACCCTAAGATAGCGAACACAAAAAAAAAAAAAAATCTTGAGAATAAGTAAGAGTCATAGAGGACTAAATTTGGGGAACTTCTATCTTCAAGAGTCTCACACGACTATATAGTTGAGATCAAAACTCTTGTCATCTCTTCTTGGTCGATTCATACATACGTAATATGAAGTACGCATTACAGTATTCTCTCTTTTTCCACGAAGCGTATGTCTTTTCACTTTTAATACCATACAGATGATAGCTCAAATATACTTAATATCTAGCTTGAGTTCGCAAATCTATTCTCTTTAAAAGAATATTTCAGAACTCACATCTGGCATTGAGACAGAAAAAGTGATATATGTGGGCAATATCACTTTCGATATTTCACTTTCGGACATAATAAAAATTATGACCTCATCTTAACACTTCCGTTAAGGCGACATTAAATTTCAAGCTTCAGCTCTCAATTATCTCACCTAGATAATAAGCTTGAAATCGTTTCATCTCTATTTATCACGTAGTAAATAGAGGTGATTACCTGTGTGAGTAGGCTAATCTCATCTGTCTAACATACCTTCTCAACATAATGCACCAAGCATTAATATGCATAAATGTCATACAATCTCAAAGGCATCAATAATGATAACAAATACCATTAATTGTGAACATTGGAAAATATAAATGTCTAGTACTTCCACTTTTACGCTTTTCTAGAGATTTCAATATATGAAACTAATACTTTTGCTAACACATGATCGATGAGAAACATCTCTAGGTACTCACTTCACAGAAGAGCTGCTATCATTCTGTGTATGTATGTGTACTGTATGTTCGCATCTTTTCTTACAACCATGTCTTTCATAAAAATATATTGCATGTCTATTTGTTTAGTCTGGTAATGGATACTCAGTGTAAACTTTTGTTGCTTGGCTGTCACAATCAACTAATAATTGTACCTGCAACAACCTTAGCAACACCTCACTGATACAAACATCTCTTAAGCCAAACATTCTCTTATACTGCTATTGATAACATCATGAGATTATCTTCCATCGTAGATAAGGCTATACACATTTGCTTAACGCCAAGAGATCAATTTTCATCGTGGATAAGGCTATACACTTTTGCTTCTTACTACTCTAAGATTATGTGTCGTTTCTAAGTAAAAACGCAAATCTAAACATTTTCCTCAGTCGACATCAGCATAACTTTCAAGGTGCAAATCTTTACCTTGATAACTCAATAAAAAATCAGCAGCACTTTTCAAATATCTCATGATTTTCTTGACGGTAATTCAAAACATTTGACCTACGGTAGATTGGAATTCACACACCATTCCAACTACATAATAAATATCAAGTATTTTACACACACAGTGTATATTAAGCTTCTGACAGCACCAGCATATCGAACACTTTTCAATTCTATATTTTGTTTGTGGAGTCTCAAGACACATCTTCGGCTAAGACCTTCACCTCTTACAATAGGAGTATCTTTTAGTTTAAAGTCTTGCATACGGAATCACTCAAGGACTTTATCCATATGAGTCTCTTGTGAAATAGATTACAATCTCTTTTAAACGTATGCAGATTCACACATATCTTCTATATCAAAAATTAGAACATAACCAATTCTGACTGTATCAATTAACTCCATACTGATTCTAGCAATTAGTATATCATCCACAAACTGATCTTTGGATCTTTTGATATATATTTAATGATCCTCATCAATCATTAGAAAAACATATGCCACGGTGGCATTACGGGAAAATATATATCATTATCTTGAAGACAGTGTAAGGCCATATATTGATCTCAAAAGTCAATATACCTTTTGTTGTTGGCCTTCTATAACAAACCCAATAGGTTGTTTTATGCAAAATTCTTTTTTTTTTAACTCTCCATTGAGAATCACAGTCTTTACATCCGTTTGATATAATCCAAGATCCGTACTAATCACTTTCAAAATAAGGTGAACTGATCATATTATTTCACCACAAGGCGCGTCTTATATCTCTTAATCAAGCCTTCAGTTTTGTGCCTTATTTTGATAACACACTTGCTCCCAATGACTTTGTGTCCATTCGAAAGATCAATCAGTTCCCAAAACTTCGTTTGACCTCATCAATTCTATCTCTTTTTCCATTGCTTGTATCCACTTTTCCTTATCAAGACAAATTAAAGCCTCATTATATACTCCTTGACTTATTCTGGAGCAACCATAAAAGCTTAGTACAGTTAGTACATCATTCTGTATTATGCTCCCACTCGGATCAGACAACGACGACATCTTCTTCACATCAAGTGGTTGCAATTGAGACTAATTCGAAACAAATTCCCCACTTCTCACATTGCTCCTACTTGGATAAGATGCCTGAAAAAATCATTGCCATTGTCCTATAATTCAAACAGAAAATAGTTTTTAAGTATCTCGGCCTTTTTCAGAAATTCATTCATTAAGAATGTAACATCTCGTGATTCAAATTCAATTACATTTTCTACTTTCTTTATTGTGCACCTATAGCACTTGTCCTTTCAGTGCTCTTAGTATTTCACAAAGATACTCCTTTTGCATCTAGGGCCCAATTTTCCATACTTTGGGAGAACATGTGAGTATAGGAAGCACATCAAGGTCTGTGAAAACTCAAATCTCATTTTCAACATGTTCATAACTCATATGGAGTAGAGTTAACTGATTTACAAGGCACATAGTTAAGTATCTAAATAGCTATCAACAAAATATCACCACAAAAGGTAATACGCACAATAAAATGTGCCATCACAGACTTAACCATATCTATTGGGACCTGTTTTCTCTACAACTCCAATTCTATTAAGGAATTGCTGAAATAGAAAACTGTTTTTCTATTCCTTTTTCATTACATAAATATCCGAACTGATCAACTAGATTTTCTTGACTTCAATCGATGTGATGAAATAAACAACCTCATGCCTTGCTCTCACATTTATTGAACCACATATGCATGAATGGATCAACACAAAGGAAACTTAGCTCATGTTCATTTTCTAAATGGTTTCTTCATTGTTATTCCCTCCAAGACAATGCTCACCAATAGGTAAAACGACCCTTTTAACACTGTCCAATTAGCCCTTTTTAGCTTATTTTACCTAGCCTAGCATGCTACATATTCATATCATCACAAAAGATGAAATTAGGGAATAACTAATATTCACATTATTGGACTTAACAATATGCATAACGAAACTATCTAGAACTATAATAACTTGTTCCCAACGATAAGTCATCACAATTGTTATGTAAGTTCAAATTGAAACCAAGTTTAACCAAACTAACACGAAAACTAAATTCTGTCATGTTTTGGAGCATATAACACGCCATGTATGAATATGATGCGACCATTGTGCATATTTAATCGGCAGAAGTCAATTTCTTTAATCTCCATTGAGGAATTATCTTCCATATTTATTCACTTTTGCTCCATGTAAAAATCGTTGAAATTCCACTAAGGCATTTTTATGATTTGCTACATGATTTGTGGCCTCTAAGTCGACAATCCACGAAGGAGGAGATTCAATTACAAAACTGAAATGCATACATAAATAACACTCATAAGTACACAAAGGGTTTACACCCTTTTTTTTTTTGGCTCACTACAATCATGAGCAAAGTGAATATCATTTCCACACAAAAATATATATTTCACATCTGATATGTTTTTCTTGAAAGGATGTTTTCCTTTCACATATCGATTAAACTTCAATTTCGTTCATGAAGAATCTACTTTTTTTCGTCGTTTCACTTCTCAAATCTACTTTAATGCTTATGCCTGGAGCACAAAGCTTTTATTTTAGCTGAAACCAACATAATTAATATCGATTTTTTGGTTAAGATGCCATGAGGCAATTCCCTTTAGCTCAAAACTGCGCATAACATTCTCAAAAAGTTTTTTTACTTTTATTATGTATCAAATGAAATTTCATATGTACACAACTATGAGACAAAGAACTAAATACTGCTTGCACTTGTTACTAATCATTCAAACTGAAGTCTGCATCTTACAGTTCACTTCCCATGTTTGACATATACCTCAAAATGTTGTTTCATATTCTGCCCATAATGCATCATATAGACGTCAAACCTTATAGTGATCTATCTCAATTTGGTGACCAATGTCTAACCAAACATATTTTTTTTTAGATGCCTCCCACTAGACTATGGTATTATCATAAATGCCTGAACTCTTGCATAAAACTATCTTCATGCTACTCAATAACATAATGCGAGTAATAGAGTACATCTTGTTCAATATAGCAAATGTCTCTTTTTCCTTCTATATTATGCAATATTTCCATCTTCAGGTACTTTCATATTTAGGTTAAGAGCTTCTAGTGCTTCTTACTCTTCTTGCATATATTGGATTTTCTCATTCCAGTTTTCATAATTCTCACAGTCTAATTTCTATTCTAATCAGGCTTAGTTACGATATTCCAAGAAGCTAAAGCCATAAAATCTGAACATAAAGTTTTATAGACATGTTTTCAACTACTATTGATGCCTAATATTTATGCATCCATTTTACATTAACTAATTATGTTAATGAATAATTTCACATAAGGTCTCAAAGTCGAAAGTTTACTATGTTTCTGATCATCACCTGGGAATCCTCGTTTGAAATTACCATTAATATAATCATTTATGTAAAATTGAGTTCACTGAAATTACTAAAATTTTCTAGAACTCCCCATTCAAATAAAGATCACAATTCATATTATGATCTGGATATCTATTTTGTAATCATAACAAAATAGTATGGCATGATTTGAACTAATGCACAATTAAAATGTGCATCAAACCATACTCTAATTTCATGATATGATATCAAGTATTCTACACTTTATACATGCTATCATCAATCAATATACGCATGTAAGCCATCCTCAATATTAAAAAAATAACATGGATGAAAAATAATCAAAAAACAATCAAAATATGTGTATTAAGATGATTCATACGTATTTTATAATTTACATTAATCAAACATGCTCATATAATATATCAAATCGAAGATAGTTTTTATTCGAACATAATGGTACCTCGCATGCCCCAATCGGAGCTCAAACGAGCCCGTACGAGCTAGTCAAAGTCTCATCCCATTCGGTCAACGCGTGGTCAACGGTCAAAGTTACCTTGAGGGACCAAATTAAAATTTTATGAAATTTTTAGGACCCAATTGCAATTTTCTGAAATTTCGGGGACCAAAATGCAATTTTCAGAAAGTTTAGGGACTAAAATACAATTTTAAGAAAATGGTCCAGCGGTCAATGGTCAATACTAGACCGGGTCAACGAGTCCGCCGTCCTGGTTGAGTTGCGGACAGGGTCAGAGATGACAAATCACCGCGCGGATTGGGGAAAACCAGAATTTTATTTTGCCGACACATATGTTACTTCTTTAAAATAAAATGTTCTGACTCAAAACGAAAGTGTCGAGGTGGTCGTGTGGTAAAGCGTGGCCATCCCGTTCGTAGAGATAGTGGGTTCAAATCCCACTTAGAGGACAGTTTACTTCTTTTTTTTTTTAACTTAAAACTGCTGTCCAAACGTGGGCACGCGCGGCTTCCATGCCCAAGCGACAGCTTTCCACACCCCCTTTTTTTTTTCAAGCTTAACATCCCGCGCATGACTTGCGCGTGATCTCTTTCTCCTTCTCCTTGCGCACGAACAGGAAGCAATTTTCAGTTTTCCTTCTCGCAAGAACAGAGACTTCGTCCGCCGCTTGTTCCACCGCCAATTCTACTCCGACGGTTCACCATAAACCAAAATTGATGGTGGGTTTTGAATGTATCGTCGAAACGACCACATTAGGTTCAAGAATCGACAAAAACGATGAACTATTTTGTTTGGAATCGAGCGAAAAATGCTCGCATGCGGAACCCGAATTGACGAGCTTCCTTCGCGAAATTCGTCTCCGGTGAGCAACCAAATGCCGAGACGACTTAGGGTTTTTGTTCCCCAGGGTGAGGCGACCTTGCTGTTCCGAAGACAGCCTGTGATTCGTCGGAATTTGGCCGGAATCGGCGAAATACTTCTTGGCCGACCCCAAAAACGATTACCGAAAAATGAAAACACTAAATTCATCAAATTTCTCACAAGACCAGAAAACAATAACCGATGCTCTGATACCAATTAAGGGGACGATTCCCGATTGATATACAATAGAATTACTCGAGATTAACAAGTCTATAAACTTACTTGAATCACCAATCGAAGAATTGTATTACAGAACAAACATATCTCTAATTTTCAGATTAATTGTTCACAAAGCAGCGAGAGAATCTGTCGTTCGTTGACTTTTCCAGAGAAGAGAACGGAGAATTCATTGTTCATCTTATATGTTCTTCATTGGAAGAATATCTAGTGACGACGTTTCTTACGAACGTGTTTTTATCACGTGGGCGTACTACGAAACTTTCCATGCGCCCTTATTTTCCAACGTAGACATGGCAAACTATTACAGGAGAGACTACTACAATATTCTGGTTTGTGTCAATATGAAAAAATGAACTAATTAGAAAAGCGGATATTATCTGGGAAAGAGTCACTTTTTAGCGGCCTAATTCGCCGAATTGAAAAAGCCCATCGCCTTTTTGTGCATAAAAGAATGCAAAGAAACGAAGGACAAAAAAAAATATTCGAAAATGTCATACATTTGATATTTCATTTATTATTTTTATATAATTTAGTTATTATATGAAAAAAAAGTCCGTCAATCTTTTATGAAAAGCAACGTACCATTAGAAACATATATATATATATATATATATATATATATAAGAACACAAAGAGAAATAACAAAAGGAAGGGCAAAAAAAAAATCGAAAATGTCCTATATTTTATATTTCATTTGTCTTCTCTATGTAACTTTGTTATTTTATGAAAAAAAGAAGCTGGTGGTTCTTTACGAACTTGATGCACAATTAGAAACGTGTTTTTTTTATATAAAAGAATGCAAATGGACGTAATAAAAGGAAAAGGAAAAAAAATCGAAAATGTCATACATTTGATATTTCATTTGTCGTTTCTATATAACTTAGTTATTATATGAAAAAAAGTCCAGTGGTTCTTTACGAACTTGAGGCACAATTAGAAACGCATTTTTTTTTATATGAAAAAATGCAAAGGGACGTAACAAAAGGAAGGGCAAAAAAAAAGTTTGGAAATGTCATACATTTGATATTTCATTTTTCATTCTATATAACTTAATTATTATATGAAAAAAAGGCCGGTGGTTCTTTATGAACTTGAGGCATAATTAGAAACGCGTTTTTTTTAATATATAAAAGAGCGCAAAGGAACGTAATAAAAGGAAGGGCAAAAAAAAGTTTGGAAATGCCATACATTTGATATTTCATTTGTCGTTTCTATGTAACTTAATTATTATATGAAAGAAAAAAGTCCGTCAATATAGGCCTACCTACACCAAACATATTTTCTGCCATCAAATGCCACCTGTTTTTATAGATTCACTTTTTCAACCTCAGAGAAAGCCTTTACACTACGAGCTAGCAATATCCATCTTGGATAGTTTAGAATTCTGACATGTCATGCAACATTATTTTTTCCCCGGTGGACTTCAACACATTCTCGTAACTCAGCAGGATATTTTTCCACGGGATAAAAATCTGGTAGTATCCCTCGCACAAGAGAATAACGTATGCCCATTGCTTTAAAATGTCTACTAAGTATGTAGCATACCAGGCACATTCGCCTGAAATTTTATGGTGACCAGTTTTGAACAACAAATACCCTATGGACAATTAGTGCATTCTGTCTAGCATAGCACAAAGATGCCGCAGTTTCAAACAGGTAGGAAACAGACAGCTCTAAATTGAACTCTTAAAGATGCAAAACCAAGTGCGTTATGAATGCTTGTCGCAGTTGTTTGACAGATCAAACAAAGGAAGAAAAACATAGGTGAGAGGTCTCAATGAAAAGATAAACTGCTATAGCCCAAGCCCTTGAATATGATTGCCAACTTCAAAGTTACTGCCAAAGCACAAAAGAAAAAAAAATAAACACATCAACAATGGCCTGTGGACGAGATATAAGCACTTGGAACGCTATTGAAGTCCCTTCCTCAGAGAATTCCAGGTCCCTAATAAATCTACGAACATGTTTGCTTCCATTGAAAACCACAACATGAAGAGTTGATGCCAGACGAAAAAACTCCGCATCCCGCGAATGAACTGAGGTAGAAGGTGAAATGATGAGAAAAGGAAGACAGACATCACATTCGAGCGATAAGAGAAATGATGTGACCTTCGGTATGTCCTCCTGCAGAGGAAAAAGTAGCCTTATCAGCCATGACCGTATGTTAGTTTATGATCTACCACCAGGTCCAACACAGCAGCAAAATTTCAAGTCATGACCAAAATCACATGCAATAAAATCTCTTTTCTAAATGTTAGTACGCATCAACTTTTCCTCAAGTTCTTTAACTGATCTATTCGCCTTTTCTCTGTTTTCCTTGCATGGAATTTCAGACTCATTGATATAATCCATGGGTCTCGCATAGCCTTTATAACATATAAATGGCAATGAGTAATCTCTGAATGGTCATGAATCACAATAGGAAATAAAGTACACAATAATGAGGACATCAAATAGGATTTTCCCCAGCAAGCTGCAGGAATGGTGGAAGGGAAGCCCCTGTGGCAGAACAATTCACCACTGCTAAGATCAGAATTGATGTCACAACCAAATCGAAGCACCTAACAACATATGACAGAACAATTCACCATTGCTATGTCATCACCATCAACTTTGCAGAAGCCACTTCACAGTACCTCAAATTGTAGCATCTTTTTGAAATGGATGAACTTGAGGTGAGGCTGCATCTTCTAAGTTTATGGGGAGTTGGTGGGGCGGCATAGCCAGGCTCATATGCCTAACCATCCATAATAAAACCATTACTACAGATAACAAATCCACAACTTTTGCAATGAGACATTACAAATAAGAAATTAGCATGCATGATAAAATGAACATACCATAAGTGCAAATAAGATAGTGCATTACCCGTCACCAAGCGGTGCTATCTTGGAAGGCATATTGAAGTATCGAGGTGCATCGAACCTATTCAGTAGATGGGGCAGCATAGCCAGGCTCATATGCCTAAGCATCCATAATAAAACCATTACTACAGATAACAAATCCACAACTTTCGCAATGAGACATAACAAATAAGAAATTAGCATGCATGATAAAATGAACATACAATAAGTGCAAATAAGATGGTGCATTACCCGTCACCAAGCAGTGCTATCTTGGAAGGCATATTGAAGTATCGAGGTGCATCAAACCTATTCAGTAGATGTGTCACGCCCCGGACCCAGCGAGCGCGCGAACATCCCACCAAGCCGTTTCTTTATGAAAGCTCTAGGATCCAACGGCCGATGTCTTATTCGCTGAAAGAAACATGCATGCGGAAGCGACGCCAACTCCGACTTACAAATAAAGCAACACCTGATGACTTAGGATACAAGGCCACACTTTTAATAAAGGTCAATCATAATTCATTTATTACAATTCTAAATCCTCAAAATATCTACTAATCAATTCTAAGGTCACAAAATAGAAGTCTTCATATTTCCTTTGATGACCTTGTCTCCTTACCAATTCGTGGCAAACCCGGCTTCCTTTATCAGGGACCTGAAAAATGTTGCCCACAACGGGGTGAGATTCACATCTCAGTAAGGTGGGTCCTAATCCTAGGTTAGGTCGACCGTCCACTCAAGCAGTCACATACTCCAATAATTCAAACTCATAGACATCTCAGCAAGGTCAACTATATATAACCACACACAGGTGATAGGCATGCAAATATGGTATCATAACACGCTCAGAGGTTCATGCATGACTCATCCTGCCACCTCACCACAACCATCCTTTTCTTCCTGCCTCATTCTTATGCCCGTGATTAGATTGCATTAGGCTATTTTCATGCCCGCGATTAGATCGCATCAGGCTATTCTCATGCTCGCGATTAGATCGCATCAAGCTATTCTCATGCTCGAGACTAGATCACATCAGGCTCTTCTCATGCCCGCGATTAGATTGCGTCAGGCTATTCTCATGCCCGCGATTAGATCGCATACTCTTTTTATGCTTGCGATTAGATCGCATCAGGCTCTTCTCATGCCCTTGATTAGATCGCATCAGGCTCGGTCCACGTAAACGCATCAGATCGTCATTGACAATCCGCGTAAACGTATTAGGTTTCAATGATTCTCCAAGCTAGTATTGACACCTCATATCTCCGTCCCGCGATTAGATCGCATCAGGACCGTGGCCATCTCAATCCCGCGATTAGATAGCATCAAGGCGCCACACAATATCAACTTCACCCCGCAATTACATCGCATCAGGGTATCTATCTCCCGTCCCGCGTCTCATACGCCTCAAGGCCTTACCATCTCATGTTCATGCCATGCTTCTCAATTCAATTCACAGATAAAACAACAGGTGTAACTCATGCACAATTTAAATACTCATGACATGCAAGGCAATCGGGTAACACTCAAACATGGCAGATAATTCAAGCACAAGCATTAACACACCTTCAAATCCTCCAAATCATTCTAGGACACATACAACAATCAACTACCTTGGAATTGCTCAAGGACTAATTGAATTATTTCCCGACTCACCCAATTGAGTCCAATCTTCCTAGCATAAGGTTAGGAATTCCCTTACCTTACGTTTGATTACACAAATTCCTCCTTGCAAGTGCCTCAAGTCTCGGCCAAATCAATCCAAGGGTCAATTCACCGTGCAACATAGAATTTCAATCAATTTCATCAATTTTCTTGCTCAAATTCTCAATCCATGAACCATAATCCTCCATAACACAACTCTCATCATCTTTACATATCTTAAACATCAATTTGAAACTCAAACCATCCATCACCAGCCCCCAACAAGCTCGGTTTTGCACAGAACCGAACCGGTTCTTCCCGATTTTATGCAAACAGGGCATAACCAGCCCTATATCTACTCCAAATCTAATATTTAATCCTCATCCTACCTCTTAACATGTCTACCTAAGGGTTCTAGAGGCTCACTGTGAGTTTGAGGTTAATTGGTTGCCGAAAACTTGTCAAACGTCGCCGGATCTCCCTAAGTCAGTACCTGCAGTTTTCTGTTCCAAGTTCACAAGACCGGTTCATGGTAAAAAATTGATCAAATTGAACCCCAATTTTTATCACAGATTCATACACATGTCTAATTGATCTCCACCAAATTTGGCCCCAAAAATCCAACAATTCGGCCTCAAAAGGGTTAGAAACCGGACCTACCTCAGGTTGAGCTTGATTCTGTCGGCTCTCAGGAAAATCCTTGGCTGGGACTCCTCGATGCTCCAAATGGCTCGATTCTTGTTCGAGGATGTCGGCAAGACGTATATCTACGTTGGTGTAGTTGGCTAGCAGTCAGATGGTGGCCAGAAAGTGGCGTCGTGGGCGCCGAACAGAGAGCACAAAACCCGTCGCCGACGTAGAGTGAGGAAGAGAGGAAGAAGAGAGGTTTTCGATGGGTTTGTGGGGTGTGGTCGGCCAAATGAGTGAGGAGAGAGAGTGAGAAGACTATATTCAAGCCTCTTGGTCAACGCTTTGAATGGTAGGTATGGCATAATAGATTTGACCACTCTTTACAACATCCATTGACACTTGTCCTCAATGTCAATCATGCATGATCCAATGACCCTCATTTATCCTCTTTTTCGGCATCTATGGGGAGGGTTTAATGTCCAAAATGGCCTTCTTCAATTGCATGGGCAAGGCCTAAGTTTGAGAGGCAAAATGGTATCGCTCCAAAACTCTTCGATAGGGCGACGGCCAATCCGAATGTGATGTTGAAATTCTTGATTCTCCATTTTCAATTTTCAAGACTCGTTTCTGATGATTTTCTCTATCAGACGTAGTTCTAGCCTATCCCGAACCGACGGACGGCTTTTGTAGACTTTATGCGTATCGACCCCGTGATTCTCATCACATTTAGGGCTCGTCAATTCGTGGTGGCTTTGGTTGTCATGTAATTTTGAGGGTTTATCACTAGTCCCTATGCGGTCCGATTTAGGAAAATTTTGCAAATCATACGTTGGTTAAGCGGCATCACTCGTGCTCCAATCGTATGACACTCGCAAGGCATTCCCTAATCGTTCTTACATCGGCCTCTTGGTGGTTCTAAATATCCTCTCGACAATCCTTATGGTCAAAGCGCCATTTCCTATTCGAATTTCCTAGGTCCACGTTCCCTGTCTCGCGCTAGCCTTTCCCTTTTGGTCAATCGACTCGAGATTAATCAGATCCGAGCGAGACATGAATGAAATACATCGTGAGATATATTGTCATCAATGAGTTTTGAAATGACAGGAAAAATCAGAATGTCACAACTCTTCTCCCCTCACAAAAATTTCGTCCTCGAAATTTACAACCTTCTAATTGTCCAGTTTTATAGGGTACCGACGCCTCATCACTTCCTCACTTTACAGAGTAGCTCTTTTCATTGCTTGACATTTCCATAATGTCTTTACCAGTAACAGTTTTTATCCTTCAGCACTCATTTACCTTTTTGTCCTCAATCTATGCTCACCTTCCTTTGTTCCCGTTCGATATTCATAATATTTGTTGGTGATATACCCTTGAGCGTTCAAATCGCCTTTTCAATTTATCTAATCGTCCGAGGGTATATATGTTATACTACAATCCTGCTTTTCAAATTCCTTGACGGAAGGCTTTTCCAAAACGTCGTATTAAACTCAAGATATTTACCTATCCGCCATTACTAAAGCGTCGCAAAAATGCACTCTTCGGTGCCCATACCGTTTGGCGTATCACTTCCTCCAAACGTCTTTTCTTATCATTAGAGATTTAGGGGCTTTATCAACTTGTCCTCTATTATCCAAATTGAATCATAGCCTTCTCGACTCCTTAAACAAGTTCATGATTACCTCCGGAGTAATTCACTCTCGATTCCGTCCTAAAATTTCAACAATCGTGGTAATCCATCAACTTTCAATGTCATTCCCCTTTCTTGTCAGCATGCCTAATGCTTGATCTCATGTTAGACTAATCCTACTTTTAGTCCATTCATCGATAGTACCGATCCAAGTCTGGCACACCTTTATATCATCCTAAGTGACACCATAATCCTCTCTTTGAATTTCTGATGAGGTCATTTCTTTAAGTTCCTTTTCAATATTGGACTCGTACTCTCGTCCATGGGACTTTAAGGCTTCTACCCTCAACTTTGAGGTTTCTTTCACAAGTATCCGAAAATCTGGATTTCCTCCCTGTTCTATCCATTTCCATAACCCCCTTAAATGTCAGGGTCTATTCATCGTAGCATCTTAATTCCTTTATGACTTCACGCTTGATGCTTTAGGTAGTTATCAAACTAGTCAATTGGCGACCTTCCAATTTCTGTAACTCGCATCAATCTTAGTCGATTCATCACTTATTCTATTCCTCAAGGGCTCCATGGGGATTTCATTTCTCAGAAATCTTTCTACTGAGGAATCTTACATCATCAGACCCACAACTCGTGCTCTTCCCAATTAGCAGCACACAACGAGCATTTCCTTAGAGTCCGTATGATATTCTCGAAAGTTATTCATATTTCTCCTGACTCCTTAAATTAGTCTATTCATCGTCTCTAATGACGGTAGCAATCAATCCAATTATTGCTTGGATACTCAATCTGACTTTTATTCATTTCTTTCTACCAAGTGTCGAATCTTCAAACTGTTCTTCATACTTTTCACCTGAGAGCTCAAACCTTGGCCCTCTATTCTCATGAGTCCCCACTTGAACTACATAACATTCTGTTCATCATTGTCACTCTTTTCTCAGGGAGCATTAATGCCTTGACCTCTTAGTTTCACAACCAGCTAATGTGATCTTATCTCAATTTCGTCTATTCAACTCAACATCGACATCATCCTGGAATTCAATGTTATTCACAGGACAGCTTCTCGAACTTGACTTTCAAAAATCATTCAAGCTTGTGTCCTTCTCGTTAGTCTAGACGTTTAATTTTAATACCAAGGCAATTGGCATTTTTTTCCCACACTAGGATCTCTTATCCTATGAAGGAAACCATACACTTCAGTGGCATTCTTTTACTTTGAATCCACCTTGTCTTTCTTATCCTATAAGGCATCTGTCTTGGAGTCTCGCCAACAGTAGTTCCTTTACTTTCAGATTCTAATGCCACCACACTTTAGCATTCTCCTTCCAATAGTCCAGCCACCTCAAGTGACAAGTTTCATTCTTCCTTGGTCTCCACAAATTCTCGTGTCGAATACTCAATTCAACAATCTTGAGTTGCCTTGTAATTGCACTCTTAAGCTCTTTTTTCGCTTACCTAACCATTCATTAGAATTACAAACAATCAGAACTATCAAGTCTATTAACTTTCCTTTCTCTCAACGACCATCTCAAGGTCCAATCGCTCCTTAAGGACGACGCCTTACTCTTTAGGAGCGGTAACACATAATACCACTTCTGGTGGTCTCGATTCATCCTTAATCGATCCCATTTCAATCGACAGGGTCCAACAGACTGGCATGTCAGTCTCTTTTATATTCCTCATATCAACAAGAAATGTATCACCATAAACCTTATGCCAAGGTAACGACCATTTCTTAAAGGCACATTCTATGTTTCATAATGAACATTTCTTCGTTCGTATTTCATGAGCATGAGTTTCTCTTATTCACATACCTTCCGATCATTCACTTCTCTTACTAGATCTCATTAACATTCCTCAGAGTCAGGAATAACCACTAGCCACAAGGCTTTCACGTTCCAATTCATTCAGGGATCTACTTGTCTTATTCAAGGGTCCTCGACCACCTTTAATACACTTAGGGAACATTGAGAACTCTGTCTCAAATCATTCGACCTTCCTCAGGTCCTTACAAGATTATTAGGATCCAACAACTTTTGCTCTCAAGCAATCCCAAGAGTATACTTCCATTGAACATCTCAACGAAGGTGATCCAGACATATACCATGCCTTCAAGGAAAACTCTTCCCTTGGTGACACTTCATCAATCCTTAACAGTCTCTTAAGGCTAATAAATACCAGGGTCACCTTCTTTCTTTAGTGCACCCAAAATCTCTAAGGTTTTCTCACGAAACCTTCAATTTATAAGAAGGCGGTTTCAAATTCCATCCCTTCATCAAACTCAGTCAATCTCAACTGTATACATAGCTTCATAAACTTTTCAAAACTCTTATGGTTTCCTATCTACGTTTCCACTTTGGAAATGAGTAGTCTTAGGGTTACCTTTCTCGTGACTTCCATCACTTAACTCCTCAGCATTAGTCGTCTCAGCGACTTGGGTAACAATGTTAGCCCCTTTTCGAACTCGCCTACCCATAAAAATTTCTCATTTCTATTCAAGGTTCTCACGACCCATTCAACTCTTGAGTCCCATATGGTTCACAAACTCAAGTCAATCGCTTTGCTGGTTTTCACGTTATGGTTACTCATCTTTACTCAATTCTCATGATCCATCTCAGTTCTTGGATCTTTTCGTATCTCACATACACAAACCAAGTGCTATTCTAGCTACCATACTTTGGTCCTTCAATCTCATGTCACTTGAACTACTATGATTCCCTCCAAGAATCCAAGACTTATGTCATCTACTCAAGTCTCGTAGTCTTAGGCTGCTCATCTCATTATCTTTCATTATCAACCGTACAGTGGTTCCCAAATAACTCTCAACTAGTTGTCCATTATCCAAAGATTCTAGATTCTCATCAGTCAATGACTATTCAGTAGGCCAGCCTCAACAAGGCAACTTCTCAATCTTCAGCCAATTACTAGGCAAGCCTCAACTAGGCTAAAACTCAACTAGGTTAACATCGAGCAAGCACTCAAGGCAGCAATTCAATGAGTCAATCAATCATGCTATAAGTCAAAGGCATCTGCCTCTCTGTCACAAACATGACATACTTTCTCATTCTCAACAGACATTAGATCAATGAGTATAAACCCTACATGTCGTCTACTCTCGCAATTAGACCTTGGTTAAGCCAATCACATGATTACAAAACATGCCCAACAGGCCAATCATAAACATCACTTTTCCTTTCAAACGGCATCCATCGCCAACCACAAAGTTTTTAATTATGCCAATCACAAGCATCATTTCACATGTTATGCCACTTTTGAACATCTTCTTCGAGGATCAATCTTGTATCATACATCTTTTAACCACAATTGGACTTAACTTGATACCTAGACTTCCTCTTTCAAGTTATGACTTGGGTCATTCCCGCCTCTTGCCATCTTAGAAGCTTGTCAGGAGCCGCTCCTTGTCCGGACTTCTCTATCCAGGCGATCACTCCCCGCCTTCATCAGACCTGGCCGTTTTAGGTTATTCCAAGTCATACATCTATGGAGAAAGCCCCATTCCACATATCTCATACCATGTTTCATTACAGTTTATAGGTATCCCATCAACTTGTCCCATACCAAGCGACAGTTTATTAAGTCCAATAATGATAAGCTCATGTATACACTTTCCTTGACTTTCATTTTAATGCCACAAACACATGCACGACATGACTATCCTCACCACTTGTCGTATCAAAATCACCTTCGGATCAATTCCTATCCATTGAAGAGTTCTAATTCCACTGATCAATTGTCTATATTCAACCATATACCTCAAGTGGAGCCGCTAACTAAATCAAAACCATAAGCATTCGATCACAACTAGCCGTTAATCCAATATACCTTGTATACACCTTACCTCATTTTATCCAAGGCTGACAATAGCAATTGATAGCTAAACCATCAAGGTATCACGCAATTCAAGCCTGAATCCACCAATACCAACTGTCTCTTTATAACTCATACTCCTCAAGTTGGGTTATTGACGAACCGAGATCACAATCATATACCCAATCGACCCTTCATTCATAAGCTATTCTCTAGCAACCTCAAATCCAAGCTTATGACTCCTCAATTTCTATTCACTTTCTTGTGAGCCTTATTCATAAAATCACTCAAGATCATCCCTTAAATCGGCACTAGGACCATTAGAATACTACACAAGTTCAAGCATATAGTCCTCAAGATTCGGCAATCCATGCTTATCCCTCAAGGTCTCACTACCTAATTGTCCTCAAGTCATCGCTCCTTATCACTCCAAGTCTCAATCACATTGGATCGAGCTGACCTTGCTCTGATACAAAGCAAATGGGGATGTCACGCCCTGGACCCGACGAGCGTGCGAACATTCCACCAAGTGATTTCTTTATGAAAGTTCTAAAATCCAACGGTCGATATCTTATTCGCTGAAAGAAACATGCATGCGGAAGCGACGCCAACTCCGACTTACAAATAAAGCAACACCCGATGACTTATGACACAATGGCACACCTTTAATAAAGTTCAATCATACTTCATTTATTACAATTCTAAATCCTCAAGATATCTACTATTCAATTCTAAGGTCACAAAAGAGAAGTCTTCATATTTCCTTTAATGACCTCGTTTCCTTACCAATCCATGGCAAACCCGGCTTCCTTCGTCAGGGACTTGAAAAATATTACCCACAACGGGATGAGATTCACATCTCAGTAAGGTGGGTCCTAACCCTAGGTTAGGCCGACTGTCCACTTAGACAGTCACATACTCCAATAATTCAAACTCATAGACATCTAAGCAAGGTCAAATATAGATAACCACACATAGGTGACAGGCATACAAATATGGTATCATAACACACTTAGAGGTTCATGCACGACTCATCCTGCTATCTCACCACAACCATCCCTTCCTTCATGCCTCATTCTCATGCTCGCGATTAGATCGCATTAGTCTCTTCTCAGGCTATTCTCATGCCCGCTATTAGATTGCATCGCATCAGGCTCTTCTCATGCCTGCGATTAGATCGCATCAAGCTCTTCTCACACCTGCGATTAGATCGTATCAGGCTCGGTCCGCGTAAACGCATCAAACCGTCATTGACAACCCGCATAAAGGCATCAGGTTTTAATGATTCTCTAGGCTAGTGCTGACACCTCATATCTCTGTCCCGCAATTAGATTGCATCAGGACTGTAGTCATCTCAACCCCGTGATTAGATCGTATTCGGGTGCCACACAAGATCAACTCCACCACGCGATTACATCGCATCAGGGTATCCATCTCCCGCCCCGCGTCTCATTCGCCTCAGGGCCTTGCCATCTCATGTTCATGCCATGCTTCTCAATTCAATTCACAGATAAAACAACAGGTACATCTCATGCACAATTTGAATACTCATGACATGCAGGGTAATCGGGTAACACTCAAACATGGTAGATAATTCAAGCACAAGCATTAGCATGCCTTCAAATCCTCCAAATCATTCTGGGACACATACAACAACCAACCACCTTGGAATTGCTCAAGGTCCAATTGAATTATTTCCCGACTAACTCAATTGAGTCCAATCTTCCTAGCATAAGGTTGGGAATTCCCTTACCTTGCGTTTGATTACACAAATTCCTCCTTGTAAGTGCCTCAAGTCTTGACCAAATCAATGTAAGGGTCAATTCACCGCGCAACCTAGAATTTCAATCAATTTCATCAATTTTCTTATCCAAATTCTCAATCCATGAACCATAATTCTTCATAACACAACCCTCATCATCTTAACATATCTTAAACATCAATTTGGAGTTCAAACATCCATCACCAGCCCCCAACAGCCTCAGTTTTGCACAGAACCGAACTGGTTCTTCCCGGTTCTGTGCAAATCGAGCACAACCAGCCTTATATCTACTCCAAATCTGACATTTAATCCTCATCCTACCTCTTAACATGTCGACCTAAATGTTCTAGAGGCTCACCGTGAGTTTGAGGTCGGTTGGTCGATGGAAACTTGTCGAACGTCGCCGGATCTCCCTAAGTTATTATCGACAGTTTTCTGTTTCAAGTTCACAAGATCGGTTCATGGTCAAAACTTCATCAAATTGAACCCCAATTTTTATCACAAATTCATACACATGTCTACTTGATCTCCACCAAATTTGGCCCCAAAAATCTAACAATTCGGCCTTCAAAAGGATTAGAAACCGGACCTACCTCAAGTTGAGCTCGATTATGTCGGCTCTCGGGAAAATCCTTGGTCGGGACTCTTCGGTGCTCCAAATGGCTCGATTCTTGTTCGAGGATGTCGGCAAGACGTAGATCTACGCTGGTGTGGTCGGCCAATGATCAGAAAATGGCCGAAAAGTAGCATCGCGGGTGCCTAACAGAGAGCACAGAACCGGTCATCGGCGCAGAGTGAGGAAGAGAGGAAGAAGAGAGGTTTTCGGTGGGTTTGTGGGGTGTGGCCAGCTAAATGAGTGAGGAGAGAGAGTGAGAAGACTATATTCAAGCCTCTTGATCAATGCTTTGAATGGTAGATTTGGCATAGTAGATTTGACCATTCTTTACACCATCCATTGACACTTGTCCTCAATGTCAATCATGCATGATCCAATGGCCCTCATTTATCCTCTTTTTCGGTAGCTATGGGGAGGGTTCAATGTCCAAAATTTCCTTCTTCAATTGCATGGGCAAGGCTTAAGTTTGAGGGGCAAAAGGGTAATTTTACCCCCGACGTTCAAAACGTCATTTTTCTCGCTCCAAAACTCTTCAATAGGGCGACGGCCAATCCGAATGTGACGTTGAAATTCTTGATTCTCCATTTTCAATTTTCAAGACTCGCTTCTGATTATTTTCTCTATCAAACGTGGTTCCAACCTATTCTGAACTGACGGACGGCTTTTGCAGACTTTACGCGTATCGACCCCGTGATTCTCATCACATTTAGGGCTTGTCAATTCATGGTGGCTTTGGTTGTCATGTAATTGTGAAGGTTTATCCCTAGTCCCTGTGGTCTCGATCGTCACGGTCCGATTTAGGAAAATTTTGCAAATTATGCGTTGGTTAAGCGACATCACCAGCGCTCCAATCGTATGACACTCGCAAGGCATTTCCTAATTGTTCTTAGATCGGCCTCTTGGTAGTTGTAAATATCCTCTCGACAATCCTTATGGTCAAATCACCATTTCCTATTCTAATTTCCTAGGTCCACGTACCCTGTCTTGTGCTAGCCTTTCCCTTTTGGTCAATCGACTCAAGATTGATCAGATCCGAGTGAGACATGACTAAAATATATCGTGAGATATATTGTCATCAATGAGTCTTGAAATGACAGAAAAAATCAGGATTTCACAAGATGACCGTAAAAACTTGAAGGGTTATTGTAACTTCCAAGAACTTGAGGTGCACAAGATGCTTGCGAAGAAGGTTGAGGTGTGTCTACTGTCTTCTTTCTTTTGGTCTTACACTTCTCTAGACAGCACTCATGTCGCTTTCCTCCTTTGCGTGCATCTTTCTTCTTGAGGCTCGTATATTTTGCAACGAAACTCGTATCTTCACTTAAGCTTGTCAAATTTATCCGAGACTCATCTCCAAGTGGCATTTCGTCAAGAGATTTGTTCATGGTCAAGATCATGTTCTTGACAAATTCATATCTCTGAATATGTGAGCCATTGACTGCTATCTTCACACACTCGGGACACACCTCTCTATATCTATCAGTAGCATCCATGTCATCATTCCCCCGAAGGAATATGTAGAATTTATTAGAAGTTACCAATAAATTAAAACAATAAATTGAATAAAAAAGAGTACAACGATAATTTATACATTCACATCTAAATGATGCTTCTCTAGTATTTCATCTCTTGCTTCACGTGTCCATCTCTTCAAAATATAAGCACTAGGAATAAACTTAATGTTCACCAAATCAAGCACCTTCAAGGCATGGCAACATAAGATCCTAACAGTCTGAAAATGATTACAAAAACAATTCACCACTTCATTGCTTGGGCCACTCGTGATCTTATACTCTGGATCATTTGTACCACATGAAATAACAACATATTCCCGCAAAAGACCTACCTCATTACGTTACTTGATAATCAAGCCTAAAGTTTTCATCACTTTTGTCTGAAAATTTTCAAACATGAAAGGTGTATAGACCTTCCTTGCTTGCTGCAACATAGGTGATGTTTGAGAAAAGATCGTTGGCAATTTTCTCTGGCATTAAATTTAGCCTGTGACTCTTTGTACGGCTTATCGTTCGTGACCTTATCAAATCTCTTGAAAAATCTACTTAGATTGATAGTACATGCAAGATAATCCTTCAAATCTCTATTCAAATTCTCAATCAACTGTGTACTACGTATCCCCAAGGCCACTGTAGATTTCATATAACATCTAGCCCACTTATCTTTCAACTTAAACATATTTTGGAGTCAAGAATTGTCAGTAGCTTCATATGCTGAAAAGTAATGAATCCCAAGTCTCTTCAAATTTTTGCACATCTACATATTCATACACAAGTTTCTTCAAATCAGTAAAAAAAAATAGATCCATTCTCATCAAATGACCAACATTTTTATGGCATTTTGCATTAGATGCCGTGTACACAATCCGTGTCTTGTCTTGGGAATCACATCCTCTAATGCCTTCAACATTGCTGCATCTTGATTAGTAAAAATTGTTGCAGACTGCTTATTTTTGTGTGCCCCCAAGAATGTTTCGAAAAGCCATCTGAAGGAGTTGCCGGTTTCATCATATAAAAATGCAGGCCTAAAAAGCGCAAGCTCTCTATGGTGATTCAATCTAATAAATACACCAAGTGGCCTATACTCTTTGTTGGTGGAAAATGTGGTGTCAAAGGTCATAACATCACCAAAAAGGGCATAATCTATGACCATCCTAGAATCTGCCAAAAATATGTTCGTCATTTGCTCATTACTATCAATTTGAACAGCATAGAAAAAGATGTGTCTAAGATCTATCGTTTTTCAAAGTACCTCAATAAACATCTTGCGTCTCCATACTCCATGTCTCTCTCGTTTTGTGTGAAGATAGTTTTTCATATCAACCCTCGTGTAACCAACATTTTCTCTTTCCCCGGATTGTACGTTAGACAAGTCATGCTGCTGTCTCGATGTGAGACCTGTATTGTCAGCCAAAACAATTCGCTGAGCTTGGACATCCTTATTTTGCTATGTGACCGTATCAAGTGAATACGCTCTGCAAAATGGAGTGGATGGGAATGATTTGTCTTAAAATTATACACAGAATATTTACCGCTCCCCGAACCAATTTCAGATACATTTTGGCATGGCAATCCATCCTCGTTTCTGGCCTAGGCTTTTGTACTAATTCCACCCGTTTATCTATACCTCAATATCCCTCTTTTGCACAAAAAAAGCGCGCAAGAGTTATGGCACCATCCTTTCCTTTGTTATTACCTCTCCTACGTACACCAAAATCAATTTTCAATGCATACATCTTCCAAAACTCCCACGCCTCATCTACATCATTAAATTCCATGCCCATTTGTGGAGTCCAGTCATTACTCCAGATAAAATCACACCAACAATAGTGGACAAGTTGGATTTAAACAATAAACTTGAATAAAAAAACAATAAAACAGAAGTTAAACTAACATACTTTCATCAAGACATTATTTACCTTGTGCCATCATCATCCATGTGGGAGGAAGCCTCCATTTGAGGGATATTTTCACTGCTAGTGTTAAGCATGGCAGTTAGTGCTCCCTCCGTATCAGTGGAACAGTGGTAGAGAAGTAGAGAGAACAAATTGCTAAGCAGGGGGTAGGTTCAACCTCTTGAGTAAACTTGGTGACAAAGGTTTCGTGTCTAGGAGACTGCTCAAATCTGAGGCTCAAACAAAAGATAATTACAATAAAGCGTCACAATAAATCACAAGTTTTAGCAGTATATGCAAATTAGGAGCAACCAAATTGACAATTCACAAATAATGACTTCTAAAAAAGAACAACAGATGAATGAGAAATGACTTACCGTTACAGATTGAGTTTGGAAAATCAATAAGTTAAGATTAGAGCGTAAATGGGTATCTGTATGCAGCAACAACAAAGCATATACAAAGTAATTGGAAGGCTAACAACTCACAAGTAGTCAGGAATTAGTAGCCTCAAACTTTGACTGAACTATCTTTACCAAAAAAAAAAAGTTTGGCTAAACTACCATATGAGCAAGTGAAACTGTAGAATTAAACTAGCAGGTGCCATACAGCCACAACGTGATATATGCGAGTCAATTATTCGTACATCTCACCAACCTGTATTCTTATACAGGATACCAACGTGTTGTATATCCCCAGAGAGCAATGTAATCGTGTTACGGACCTCAATGCTGATTTGTTCGGTCATCTGTGCAATTAACATAAACTAGAAAGATTTAAAAATGTATAAATTTCATTAAATGTTCCTTGCTGCAAACATACATCAACTGTCTTTCATGGACAGGAATGAGCGCACAAGTGTAAATTCAGAAATCACTCAACCAGAAAATGGAAACAATTTGAGATAAGCGATAGGAAGCATCTATTCGGAAATTAAAAGTGCGATCACGCTTCAAATTCTCTAATTAAATTCGCTTCCCATAGTTATGTTATGTGCCACTGAACAAGATGACCAAAGAGTTGTCTTCCTCCCATTCCTTTGACTTCAACAGTCTAATTAACTAAGTCTGTTCATCGCAGATATCCAGCTACAAATCCTTTTTATGCTTGCAATCATCAATTTAACCTATTACTTTCTTAGTTTCTAGTTTGGGACTAATTAAAGGAAGGAATATAGGTGTAATTGAATGTGGTTCTTCTTTGCATTGCGTCCGGAAATCACGCAAAGCAACCCATCTCCTCTGTTTTCTTCTTCGACAAAGCTCCTCCGACAAATTTCTCATTTGAAAATTGCAATATGAATCAAGAACATCATCACGTCACCTCAAGACACCTTCTCGTCCCTCAATCTTCCTACCACTACCTCTTATGGTAAAAAGGCACTAGTTATGGTACAAAACAAACATCGAAGGAAACAGATTCAAGAGGAAAGGAATGAGAATCCCATATAACCCAAACACTAGTAGAGGGTCAGGACATCAAGAAATTTATGTTCATAGAAATACAAACACCTGGTGAGATTGGGAGAGAGAGAGAGAGAGAGATATAGATTAGTACTAGAAAAGAAAATGATTTCTGAGCTTTATAGAACTCTTCAAGCTGCTGAACTTCTCGGTAGAAATTCTGGAAGCAAGGGAATAGTCCAGTCTCTGCATACATTCTCTCTCTCTCTCTCGCTCGCTTGCGCTCTCTCTCTCCCTCCCTCCCTCTCTCTCGTCGCACACTACCCAAACAAGAACACAGTCCCAACAATCAAGGAGTGACTTCTTCTTCTTCTTGATGTGCTGTGGGTATTGTCAGAGCGAGTGACAGCAGCTACACAATAGTTGACGCCCCTACCCAAGATTGGCCCGCGCCTCTCGATTTGGTGTCTTCGATGGCAATTCCTCGGCTGAGGCGTCCTTGATTTGGTGTCATCGACGACAGTTCCATAGAGGCTGTCGTCAAAGGGGATCGTCACCGTAGCGAGAGGAAGGGGGACAAAATTGGGATCGTCACAAAGAGGAGGAGGAGCAGAGATGATACCGAATGTGAGAAAGCGGATGGAGAGAGGGATGAAAATTGGGATCGTGGATTTAAATATTACTTTCTCTTTTTTTTTACATTTCACTTTCCCGCTCAACCAAAACATCCCTTTTTTCGTTTTGGGTGAAATTAAATCCCAGTCGCACATTCGCGAACGGATGGCTGAGATTCATTTGTGGTCAGCTCGACCATTTCTTCTGTGGTCAAACGATTCCAATCCATATATAAGGGTGTTTATGAGTTTCTGAGAACACAACATTAATTCAGAATTTTATACAAAGAGTTTTCATCTTCTTCGAGTTCTCCTGAAGACTAGATCTTATTAACGTTTCCTTGTGGCGATCGATTCAACTTATCGAGCAAGATCGTGAATTCTCTTGTTCATGGCGTCTAGAACGTGGATTGGTTGACACAAGTTCGTCAACAGGTCACGTTAATACCAAAGTTACCAATCATAAGTTCGATTAGGGGTCAAGGTTCGTAATTCGCAACTCATGGAGCTTCGTGGAACGATCAATTTTCGCAGCGATTCACATCAAGTTAGGTTAAGATGAATAAAACTAGTCGATTGATTTGAGTGTCCTTTGCTCTATCCTTAATGATAGTTGTTATGTATTGTTGGTTATTATCTATGTAGTTTTCTTACTATTTGTAATTGTGATAAGAGTAGGTGTATAAGACTGATATCAGTACTTGTATCCTAACAGTATGATCTATCGATTAATCGGAGTAGTGTGTGCTGATTATAATTTGTCTTGAAAATTACTAGTGGAATTCAGCCAAACTATTATAAATCTCTATGTTCTATCTTCTATCTTTTCACTATCAACATTACTGATTCATTATAATCAGTATATGTTCATCAGTAGCTCAACTAATTTAGTCAATTTATTTTCGTTAGTGGTAAAGTTTAAGTTATAATATTTTGCAAAAGCTCTTCATAGCTTTCAAACATCCTATTCACCCCATTTAAGTTGTTAGCCCCACAAAGAATAGCTAGCAACTTATCACAAATTGGTAACTTTACTAAAGAAATATTGGTCTATATCAAGTTATTGTCGATCAATTAATACATGAGTTGGTAATTTGTCAAGAATGGAAAATAAAAAATAAGAGGCTGGAATGCCATCATTTTCTCAAATAAAGACATGAAGTGGATTTTATTTCAAATAAGGGCATGTGGACATAGTTTCAAATAAGCGCTTGAGCCATTTCTTCAAATAAGGGCGTGAAGGGGACCTTTTTTCAAATAAGGGCTCAACACGGCCAGGTCAGTCTTAAAGAAGGGTCTGACCTTTCGGCTAGTCAAGGGCATTTTCGTCCTTTACATTTTCACTAGTTATGCTTGTATAAAGGTCATCCTCGCCTGATTTGGTGAAGGTGATGTGTACATGAGATGAACGAACATATTTTGAGTGATGTAGGAAGGAATTGAGGATAGAACAGAGTGTGTGGGGACGGATGTCGATAGATGATACAAATGCAGGATAGATTACGATCTACACCAAGCGTAAAGGACGTACCACTAGCCGATGAGAAAGATCGACATTAACAAAGTTTTTCGTAACGCCCCGCGCTCCTTGAAACTCGTGACATCCGCCACATGCCAATAAATACCTAGGAACAACTCACGGCCTAAAATGATGAAACGCGCATACGGAAGGAGAGATAATCACCCTCGACAAATGAAAGAAACAAAAGGAAATTTGGAATGGTTTAAAAGCACACACCTATATACATGACATAAACATCCAGTTACAAATGACAAAAAAGAAAAGACGTAAGTAAAGTCGCACACTCGGGTGAGACAAGGAACTAAGGCCTAAGTCTAAAAGGTTACTACTTATCCTTCCCAAAATCTAACATTAAAATTATTCCTAATCCTTTTTTCCTTAAACCTCTGCACCCAACTACTCAGAAGAACCACTTGACCCGTCATTTCCTTCATCTTCGTCACCCTCTGGGTTGTATTTAGAAAATGTTTTAGATGGTACCTCCTTAGATATTTCTACAGAATCCTCTTCGGTTTCCTCCTCGTTGTCTTCGTTGGTATCCTCTATCACGTCGGTGGAGAGCTCGATGTAGATAATGTATTCCTCAATAGGGGGAGACTTTGACTCCTCAGGAATGTTCCTCGATCCTCCTACTAGCGCCGGATTCTCTACCTCGATCTCAGGACAGGACGGATGACATCAATTAGGAACTACCTCTGAAGGAACATTTTCAAGCAATAGAAGACCCATCAAGCTACTATTTCCCAAACGACGAAACCACGCTTCAAAGCGGTAGGGTTACAGCTCCATCTTTCCTTCGTCCACCCAATTAGTTGTTACGCTTCCTAACATATACAATCCTTTTCCTTGCGGGAAACTCGTCAAAAAGGGCGATCATCTCTTTTGAATTGCCCAATTATATAGGCAACATGCTTATGGCTTGAGGTCTGAAAATGCGTCCCACTATGAGGTGAGATTTACATCTCAGCAAGTGTATCTTAAACCTAAATTTGAACACCAGTCCTCCCATACCACAAAACTATACCAGATGCAAGCATTCATCAATGCTTGCATCAATAAATCAGGTATGTCAGCAAGCCAAGCATGGATAAGAATCACAATCAATCATAATCAACCTCACGGATCCAAGCTTCAAGCACATGACATATAAATAAGCACACATAATTTCAGAGTCATTACAACCATTCATCGTCTGGGCTCTCAGGCTGCAATGTACTTCTCTGGACACTCTGGGCAATTAATATATTAGGGCTCAAAGCTAATCGATATCACTGGGCTCATAGTCAATCGGTACCACTAGGGCTCACAGTCAGTTGATACTGCTGGGGCTCACAGCCAATTGATATTGTTGAGGCTCACAGCCACTCGATACCATTAGGGTTCACAGCCAATCGATATCACATTATAAAGAACATTCAATAGCTTCAGGCAACTCAAGCCATAGGCTTCATCAAATAATTAATTCATTCAGCTAGTCTATCCAGTAGTGTCTTAATGTTCAAGCAAAGGTTTATGAAACACTTACATGTCGATCAAGCTAGCAAATTCTCGATCAAATAATCCCCTAACCCAGCAGTCTCATGACCAAACGATGTTCCTAGAGAAATTCAATCAAATTCATGCCATAATCCATTCATTCTTCAATTCCACCACACCAATACTTCAATAACCAATCAAAGAACAACCTAAGATGTCTCAATGACCATCTAAAGACATGGCGATACTCCAATGGACCCTCAAAATATTCGATCCAACCAATCCTTTGACAAAGCAGAACCGGTTTCATTTTAGTCCGCACAAATCGATCCATAAATCGACCTTAGGTTTCAATTCCTCACGAAATTAACTTGCCAATTCTATATGTCTAGGAACCTACCAAGAGTTTTGAAGCGAAACAACGCCTCAAAACCCTTCAATTAACTCGGTTTCCCTATGGTCCTCAAGCGGCAGAATCTATCTAGTAAAAATCTCCACTATTCAGCCATAAAAACACTCTAAATCCTTAATAAAATTATCATATATGCTCGGCCTACTCAAGTACTAGGTGTTATAGATACTTCACAAAAAGTTTAGAGTTAATCGGGGTCTCTAAGAGGGTAAAAGAAAATCTTACCCCAGCTCTCTTAGAATCTGTTCTGTTTTGGTTTCGAGCTGGTCAGGAAAAATCACTCCATGAAGCGACGAACTACCACTTGAAACTTGTAGCGGACAGGTTGGGCTAGCTGTGTGTGACATTCTGATTTTCTTGTCATTTTTGGACTCATTAATGAGAATTATATCTAGTGATATATTTCAGTCGTAGCTCGCTCGGATATAATCAATCTCGAGTTGACTAACCAAAAGGGAAAGGCTAACGCGAGATAAGGTACGTGGACCTAAGGAACTCGAATAGGAAATGACGCTTTGATCATAAGGATTGTCGAGGGGACATTTAGAGCCATAAAAGGCCGATCTAAGAATGATTAAGGAATGCATTACTAGCGTTATACGATTGGGGCATGGGTGATGCCGCTTAACTAATATATAATTTGCAAAAATTTTCCTTATATCGAACAGTGACGATCGAAATCATCGAAACTAGTAATAGACCCTCACAATTACATGACAACCAAAGTCGCCATGAATTGATGATCCCTAATTGTGATATGAATCATAGGGTCGATACGCATAACGTCTGCAAAAGTTGTACATCAGTTCGGGATATGCTGAAACCACGTCTGATAGAGAGTTAAATCAGAATCGAGTCTTGAAAATTGAAAATGAAGAATCAAGAATTATAATATCTCAATTGAATTGGCTGTCGTCTTATCGAAGAAAATTGGAATTAAAAAAACGACGTTCGGACGTCAAGGGTAAAATTACCATTGTGTCCAGCCTTGCTTTATTAATTGGACAAGGGCATTTTGGTCATTGAAACCCCCCAAGAGCTGCAGAAAATTGAAGAAATTGTGGGCCATTGGATGAGCTTTGAATGACACATTGGACAAGTGTTAATAGATGAAGCCATGAGTTGATGTTTTCACTTTTAAACTACCATTCAACCCATGTTGATCAAGCCAATTGAAGTATAAACCCCCTCTCTCTCCTCATGGCCGAAGACCTCTTCCATTTGTAGATTTCTTCTTCTTCTTCTTCCTTCTTCTTGCCGAGAGCTCCACCGCCAACAGGTTTCTGCTCGCCTGTTTGCCGTCGTCGACCGCCACCTTTGCGATCCCTAGCTATTGAGTCGACCACCCACTCCTTTCTTAACCTCTTGTCGATGTTCTTAAAGTGGAAGCAAGTCGTTTGACTGATCGAGTTGCTCTGGCCGGCCAATCTCCCAAAAGTCGACGGAAATCGTCGCAATCAGAGGTAAGCCACATTTTTTCCCTTAGGACCCCGAAATCTTAGAGTTTTACAACCAAATTTTGTGGACATTTAGGGGACACATAGATGGAGCTGTGGTAAAAGTTTTTGGTTAATTTGATGGAGTTTTGACCCCAAATAGGTCTTGTGTTTGAAGGGCCAGAACTGATCGACGGTAAGCTTGGAGGAACCGGCGCCGTTCATTGACCATTTGACATCACTTTGAGCTCAAATTTTTAGTGAGGTTTCCCAACCCTTAGAACTACATGTTAGCAAGTAGATTAGTGATTAAATTGAGGATTTGAGGTGGTTTAAAGGCTGGTAAGTTGAGGTATACATAGAATCGAAATTCGCCCGGTTCGGTTCTGTGCATATCTATTCTGTGGGGGCTGTTGGTGGTTGTAATTGAGCTCCAAATTCATCATTGAGAAGTGTTAGAATGTTAATTGATTGGCCCATGAGGTGTATGAGTAGTGGGGTGGTGGTTTGAGCGAGGAAATTAACGATTGGATGAAATTTCCTCAGATTGCGTGGTTGAGTTGCTCTTGGGCTAACAGGGCCGAACCCTTGAGGTGCTTGAAAGAGGAATTGCATTGCATTAACCTTAAGGTAAGGGGATTCTAACCTTTGATAGGAGGATTGGACTCAATTGGGCGAATTGAGTGTGAGTTTGATTGATTCTTGGAAGATTATCAAATGCTTATCCATTGTACGTACTAGAAAGGTATAGATGACTTGAATGCTTGGCCATGTTTGCGCCTTGAGTTGATTGTCGCATTTGAGTGTTGAACTTGATTGCCTCGCATGCCATAAGTGTGTTGTTCATGCATGGGTTACACTTGATTGTATGTGTTATGCATTAAAATGAACTTATGGCTTATTTAAGAGGTTGTGACACCTTGAGGCGTATGAGACGCGGGGTTGTGTGGATGAATGCCTTGAGGCGCGGGGTTGGATTCGAATGGCACCCTGAGGCGTACGAGTCGCGGGGTTGAGAAGGTCATAGTCCTGATGTGTTGAAACGCGGGACGAAGTTGAGATGTGTCGACACAGGCCTGGAGTAACATTGAAAACTTGATGTGTTTACGCGGGTTTGTCAATGAGACGGTCTGATGTGTTTACGCGAACTGAGCCTGAGGCGTTATAAACACGGGCATCAAAGTGAGGCAGATTGGGAAAGGGTGGAAGGTGTAATCTGACTTGGCATAAAGTGCTTGATTCTAATGACATTGTATGATGCTATGATTGCATGCTTGTTATCCGTGTGTTAATTTGTGCAAGTTTAATACCTCTTGTGTTTTTATACGAATTGTCTGTGATAAGTAATTGCCTGAGTGGATGGTCAGCCTAACTTAGGAGTTAGGACCTACCTTACTGAGATGTATATCTCACCCCATCGTGGGATTAACTTTTTCAAGTCTCAGGCGATAGAAATCCGAGCTCACCAATGGCCGGTGTCTAAAGAACTAATTATAGGAAATGGATTTACACTTTTGTGACTTTAAGGATTCTTGTTATCTTGAAGTTAGAGTTGTATCCTCTGAACCTGTAGTCGGTGTTTATAAGAAGACATTTCTTATGTCTTGAGTCATCTTAAGATTGAATTGAATGGAGAAGTTTCATCGCTTTCGCATGTTTGTATCATTTAGAAGTTATTAATTGTTGGCTGACGGATCTTAGGTACCGCCGAAAGATAAGACGGCCCTGGTGGGATTTTGCGTGCTTGATAGGTCTGGGGCGTGACACTATGGGTGGTCGGATCACGACGAGGCGGCTGCTGAGGTAGCCGGCGAGAGCAGCAAATAGAGGGGCAGAAACTGGTCGGCTGGGTGATTTTCGGTAGAGAAGAAAAGAAGAAGAAAATGATAGGGAAATGGAGGGAGAGGGGTGCACGACTGAAGAGGGATACATTATGAGGCATTTCACATAAATAATAGAGATTGAAATTGACAAGATTGATTTGGTGGGGTAATTAATGCATGAAGCTCTCTTTGGTTCACACTTGGTATATCTCAATTATTCAATCCCTTAACTTTGACTTCATTTGACCTCATCCACATAATTTTTGGTAGCATATTGAGGGGTCTCTAATGACCATTTCGTCCTTCAAAAATCTTAAGGTAAGGACAAATGTCGAGGGGCAAAATGGTAATTTTGCACTTTTCGTCCGAAATTTCAATTTTCCAATTCTAAATTACCATTGGCGACACGACGTCAAATTCTTTTTTAATCTTAGAATTCTCTATTTTCATTTGTCAATTTTGAGCTTCCATTTCGTGATCAATCGTTCGTCGATCGTATCTTCAGTTTATCTCGAACTAACAGGCGACTTTTGTAGACATTACGCGTATCGACTCTGTCATTTTCATCACTTAGGACAACTCAAGTTACGATAGCTTTAATTGTCATGTAATTACGAGGGTTCATCACTAGCTCCGATGGTCTCGATCGTCATAGTTTGATTTAAGAAATTTTTGCAAATTATGCATTAATTAAGCGGCATCACCCACGCTCCAACCGTATAATGCTAGCAATGGATTCCTTAATCATTATCTGATCGACCTTTATTGGTTCTAAATGTTCCCTCGATAATCCTTATAGTTAAAGTGTCATTTACTTTTTCGAGTTTCCTAGGTCCACGTATCTTGTCATGCGTTAGCCTTTCCCTTTTGACTAGTTTACTAGAGATTGATCGGTTTCGAGCGAGACAAAACTGAAATACATCGATAGATACATTCTTATTCAACATCCTCAAAGTGGCAATAAATTCAGAATGTCGCAACTCTTCCCCCTTATAGAAATTTCGTCCTCGAAATTTGCAATAACCCAACTATTCAAACAAATAAGGCTATTGACTAGCCTCTTCGCTTTCCCACGTAACGCCTTCCGTTCTATGATACTCCCAGATTAGTTTGACTAGCTGAATCGTCTTATTCCTCAAGACTTGCTCCTTTCAATCCTCAATTCTTTTGGGTTTTTCCACATATGATGCATTATCGTCTATTTCAATGGTCTCAAAATCCAGAACATGAGTCGGATCTGGCTTGTGCTTTCTTAGCATGGATATATGAAACACATTGTGCACTTGCGACAGATTCGATGGCAGGGCGAGTCAGTAGGCCAAAGTTCTAATTCGCTCTTCTGACGACTTTAGGCCGTTCTCAGCCTTTCTCTAATAACTTTAATCACCTCAACTGATTGTTCCACTAACTCAGAGCCTGTTATACTCCTTTCTCCAACTTCATCCCAACATACAGGAGTTCTGCAACTCTACCATAAAGTGCCACAAACGGTGCCATATAGATACTCTGTTGGTAACTATTATTGTACGCAAACTCCATTAGATGTAGTTGGTCCTCCCATCCACCTTTAAAATCTATGACGCATGCTCGTAACATATCCTTGAGCTTCTGAATCATCCTTTCTGATCGTCAATCAATCTGTGGATGATATGTCGTACTAAACTATAATCTGGTTTCCAAAGCCTCCTGAAGACTCTTCCAAAAATTTGTCATAAATTTGGGATCTCTATCCGATGTAATCGTGAATGGAACTCCATGCAATTGCACAATCTGACGCATGTGTAGTTCTACGTATTTATCCATTACAAAATCCTTTTGCACAAGTATGAAATGTGCTGACTTGGTCAGTCTATCCACGACTACCCAAATTGAGTCATGACCTTTCTGACTCTCGGTAATCCCATCACAAAATCCATCGTCGCATGTTTCCACTTCCACTCAGGGATTTCTAAAGGTTGCAGCAATCCTCCGGGCTTGCAATGTTGAGCCTTTACCTACTGACAGGTCAAACACTTCGCCGCATATTTAGCTACATCCACTTTCATGCCATTCCAGCAATAGTGTTGACGTAGATTCTGATACATCTTTATTACCTGGGTGAATACTATAATTGCTCCTATGAGCTTTCGACAAGATTTTTTCCTTAAGTTCCTCGTTGTCAGGCACACATGAACGTCCGTGAAATTTCAAAATCCCATCTTCTAACACTTGAAACTCGGGTTTCCTTTTCGCCGTGTCCATCTTGAGAATTTTTTGAATCTCCAAATCCGTAGACTGAACGGCCTTTACTCTTTCTTGAATTTCGAGTTCAATCCTCAAGGTTGCAACTAAACTAGACAATTGACAAACTTCCAATTTAAATTCGAAATTTCTCAATTCCTCTAGTAAGGACCATCCATTAATCAACAAGAGCGTAATGCTGGATTTCCGACTAAGCGCATCCGCGACTCTACTCGTCTTTCCAAGATGATACAAAATCTCGCAGTCATAATCCTTGAGTAACTCCATCTATTGGCGCTGTCTCATAATCAATACTTTCTGCGAAAATAAGTACTTCAAACTCTAATAATCTGTATAAATCTGAAATCATTCGCCACACAAGTAGTGTCTCCAAATCTTTAGGGCAAAAATGATGGCAACTAATTCCAAGTCATGTGTCGGCTAATTCATCTCATGAGGTCTCAACTGTTGCGTAGCATAAGCGATCACTTTTCCACGTTACATCAACACGCACCCTATTCCATTTAGCGAAGCATCGCTATATATCTCACAACCTCCAGGTCCAAAAAGAAATAGTTACCACCGGCGCGGTCGTCAATCGATGCTTAAGTTCTTGGAAACTTCTTTCACACTTATCAGTCCATTCGAACTTCACATCCTTCTTTGTTAGCCTTATCAATGGAGTGGCTATAGATGAAAATTTCTCCACAAATCGCCTATAGTAGCCGGCCAATCCCAGAAAACTTCTAACCTCAGTAATTGTCATGGGTTTAGGCCATTTCATCACTGCCTCAATCTTTGAAGGATCCATAGAAATTCCTTCTCCAGAAATCACATGACCAAGGAATGCTACTTTACTTAACCAAAATTCGCATTTACTAAACTTAGTGTAAAGCGAATGTTCCCTCAAGGTCTGCAGAACCACTCTCAAATGTTCCTCATGTTCCTCATTACTCTTCGAGCAAATCAAGATGTCGTCTATAAAAACAATGACGAATTGATCCAAAGGCAGTTTTTTGTATGCCCTCTTTCTTAATCCTCAACTAGTGATAACCAGTCTGTGACATTCTGATTTCTAATTAATTTCAGACTTATTAATGAGAAATGAATCTAGAGATGTATTTCAGTCGTATCTCGCTCGAACTTGATCAATTCGAGTAGGCTCACCAAAAGGGAAAGGCTAACGCGAGACGAGATACGTGTACCTAGGGAACTCAGATAAGGAATGACACTTTGATCATAAGAATTATCGAGGGGATATTTGGAACCACAAAAAGGCCAAATCAAGAACGATTAAGGAATGCCTTGCGAGTGTCATATGATTGGAGCGCGGGTGATGCCGCTTAACCAATGCATGCTTTGCAAAATTTTCCTTTATCGGACAGTGACAATCGAGACCAAAGGGACTAGTGATAAACCCTCACAATTAGATGACAATCAAATCCACCACGAATTGACAAGCCCTAAATGTGATGAGAATCATAGGGTTGATATGCGTAAAGTCTGCAAAAATCACCCGTCGATTCGAGATAGGCTGGAACCACGTCCGATAGAGGAAGCCATCAAAATCGAGTCTTGAAAAATTTGAAATGGAGAATAAAGAATTCCAACATTATTCGGATTGGTTGTCACCCTATCGAAGATTATTGGAGCGAGAAAAACGACTTTCTGAACGTTGGGGAAAAATTATCTTTTTGCCCCTCAAGCTTAGAACTTAGCTCATGCATTTGAATAAAGGCAAGGTGATCCTTACACACCCCCAAGGCTGCCAAATTCAAGAAGAGAGGAGAGTCATTGGATCAAAGTTTGAATGACAAGGGGACAAGTGTCAATGGATGGTGTAAAGAGAAGTCATATCCACCTTTATGCAACTATCATTCAACCATTGACCAAAGGACTTTGAATATAGTCTTTTCACTCTCTCTCTCTCTCTTCATTCGGCCACTTCAACCCCAAGAACCATCGAGAACCATCTTTATCTTCTTCTTGCTTCCTGCTCGCCGGCGACCAATTCTGGTTTCTCTGTTCGCCGCTTTCGACGACCACTTTCGGCCATCACTTGTACTCCGACCGATCATACCAACCTAGATCTACGTCTTGCCAACCTCCTCGAAGTGGAAGCATGACATTTAGACTACCGAGGAGCTCCGGCCAAGAGTTCTCCCGAAAGCCGACAGAAATAGACTTAACCCGAGCTAGGTGAGGTTCCTGACCCTTTTGGAGGCCAAAATGTTGGATTTTTTAGGTCAAATTTTATGAAGGTCTAGTAGACATGTATATGAATCTATGGTAAAAAGTTGAGAGTGATTCAGTGAAGTTTTGACCTCAAATGGGTCTTGTGAACTATGGACAAAATCTGCTGAAAAACTGACTTGAGGAATCTAGCGACTTCTGAAGGGATTTCGACAACCATTCGACTTCAAACTCACAGTGAGCCTCTTAGACCCTTCGATAGACAAGTTAAGAGGTAGGATATTGAGTAGATGAAGGATTTGATGAAGGTTTAGGACTGAAAGTGCACGGTATGCACAGAATTGAGAGGAACCGGTTCGGTTTTATGCAAAAATGGTTCTGGTGGGAGCAAGAACAGATGGTGATGAGTCTCAAATTGATGTTTAAAACATGTTAAGATGATGAGGGTTGTGTTTTGGAGGATTATGGTTCATGGAATGAGGAATTGGATATGGAAAATTGTTGAATTGGTTGAATATTCTAGGTTGCACGGTGAATTGAACCCTTGGACTATTTGACCGAGACTTTGAGGCCATTGCAAGAAGAGATTTGTGTTATCAAGCTTAAGGTAAGGGAATCTTAAACTTAGGACAAGAAGATTGGACTTAATTAGGGAGTCGAGGTTTAGTTTGTTCGATTTATGGGGATTTCTAAAGGATGGCTCTTGATATATCCTAAGTGGCTATAAGAGGGTTATGTATGTCGTCGTTTGTGTTTAAATCATCCACCATGTGTGTATGTGTCACTTGATTGCCTTGCATGTCATGAGTCTTTGAATTGTGCCTGAATTGCACATGTGGTCATGTATGGAAAATGAATTGAAAATCATGGCATGAGCATGACATGGCGAGGCCCTGAGGGGTATGAGACGCGGGGCAGGAGATGGATACCCTGATGCGATGTAATCGCGGAGTAGAGTTGATGTTGTGTGGCGCCTTGATGCGATCTAATCGCTGGGTTGAGATGGCCACGGTCCTAATGCGAATTATTCACGGGACGGAGGTATGAGGTGATGATATGGGCCTGGAGATTCATTGGAACCTAATGCGTTTAGGCGGGTTGCCAATGACGGTCTGATGTATTTATGCGGACCGAGCCTGATGCGATCTAATCCCGAGTTGGAAAATGAGGTAGGCAGGAAGAGGTAGTTGTGGTGAAATGGCTGGATGTGGTGTGCACAATCATCTGAGTGTGACATGGTATCATAGTTGCATGCCCATCATTTGTGTGTCACTATTCTTATTCGCATGTGCCTGTATGATTGTGTGTTTGAAATTTTGGGATGGACGACTACTTGAGTGGACGATCAGCCTGACCTAGGGTTAGAACTCTTTTACTGAGATGTGTATCTCACCCCTTTGGGGACCCATATTTTTACAGATCCTAGGCCTTAGGTATGTGACCTATTCGTTTTGGGGATTCCAAGAAGATGACGGCATATTTTGACGAGTTTTCGGATAGGCAGGGGAACATTTATGCGAGAAAGTGTACAGTTGTTTGGGTTGACGAGGGCAGTCCGGATTGGAAGCCTCATAGGTTCAAGGCATGGTTTAAGAAGATTGGAGACGAGTCGATTGGGCCGCTGAAACCCCACGAGGTACCCTAGGAAGTTATCCCTGATTGGTGCCAGACCGCCGGGGAGCAGGAGCTGCCAGAGGATTCTGTAGTTGGGTCTAGGAATGGGCCGAAGAAGACCCTAGCCTTGGAGTTCACTAAGGATGAGGTGATTGTCGTGGAGGCTACCGTGGATGATCTCGCCGAGCCGTCGCATGAAGAGACCATGGAGGATTCCATCGAGGTTCGTTCCGAGACGTTCTCCAAGTATGAATCGATAGAGGATGCAGAGGATACAGGAGACTCCAGCAGCTCATCTTAGGTGTCATAGTTTCTTGGCTCCATCTTGTAATGGCGACCCCCAATCATAGCTATTTTGGATGTCGACGATGGTCATATTTTTTGAGGTGCTTACCCCGTCACTCTTGCCTAGCGAGTTGTAGTAGTCGGAATTTGTATGAAGAGTAAGTTATAATGTATGATAGTTATTATGCTATCCAAGTCCCCTTTAGCTTATCTTTTGTACGAAGATTTATTTGAGTACCGCTTCCACATGCTTAATGTATATATAGTATCTCTCGGCTTGTTGTGGATCTTGGGACCACGAGAGATGTGTGGTTTGCTTGCAGGGGTATTCGCGTGCTTGACGGGTTCGGGGCTTGACATCCCCGTTCGCTTGGTATCAGAGCAAGGTCAGTTCGATCTAAAGTTGGTTGAGAATTGGAGTAATAAGGAGGATTAAGTTGGGACAAGGATGGATAGCAAGACCTTAGGAGGCTAGTTAAGATAAGGCATGGGGTGTATAGTGTGTGACCTGGTACTTAGGATTGGTGTTTGATCTTGGCAGGATTGTGGAAATGCATGAGGATCAAGTTCCCTGCCTAGGATTGAAGGTCAATTCTGGACCTTGGTTTGGTTGAGGAAGGAAAGTGATTTGTTTTAATGAATCACTGAAGTGAATGGAAATGAGAATTGACCATAGGTTATTTGTTGAAATGTTTCTGGAGTCTGTGATATGGAGTACTGTTAGATTGTAACTGTTTATGTTGAAGGGTAGTTAGTAGCTCTATATTTGAATGATTGAGTAAGTTACTATCTCCTTGCTGAACTTGTGGTGGACCAAGTTAAATAGAAAGTAATAAAGATGAGCAACCCATCCATAAGGTTTGGAAGAACTAGAGGCGGAGCTTCTAGTTTGAGGCTACCTATCGTCGAAGATCCAAGAATGGATGGTGTGTTGAGGGCGCTGGAAAGAATTGGTGACATGATTGATAGGCAGGCTCAGGATCGAGACGCTGCCATCGCCCAGGCAGTAGGAGCTGCCATAGCAGCCGTCAATGGCAACAATGATGGTAATGGAAATCAGAATGAACATGGCTAGGGCAATAAGACTGTGAATGCCCAAGCAGAGATCATCGTGGCCAGACAGATGGGCCAGCTAGTGGAGCAGTTTATAAAGTTGAAACCAACTCAATTCGATGGGACTGGAGATCCTGAGTTAGCACCCAGGTGGATCATGAAGTTAGAGAATGCTTTCGGAGTGCTGAGGTGCATAGATGAGGAGAAGGTGCTACTTGCAGTGTACCAGCTAGAGGGTACAACGAATGATTGGTGGGCTGCCACCAAGAATGGCGTCTACCCTGAAGGAACGGTTGTGAATTGGGAAGCCTTCAAGACAGCCTACAATGATAAGTACTTTTTCGAGACGACCAGGGAAAGGAAGCCGGTGAAATTCTTGCAGTTACGTCAAAACCAGCTGACGATAGACCAGTATGAGGCCGAGTTCTCTAGGCTGTTGAGGTACGCACCACGATCTATGGAGGACCCTCAGGAGAAAGAAAGGAGATTTAGGGATGGTCTGAGGCCTGAACTCCATAGTCAAATGATTGCTCTAAATTTGAGGACCTACAAGGACATCTACGAGAGGGGCTAGATGATTGAAAGAGACTTGAAAGAGAGAAACACCGCAACTGGAGTGTGGTTCACGTCCTTTAGAGATAACCGCCAGATGGGCAACTGACCGATGGCGAACAATAGGCGTTTTATGCCTCCAGTGCGGAAAGATATTGTGAAGCCATGGAATTCCCCAAATTGGAGCTGCAGACTTTGTGGCAGGAGGCATGGAAATGGACCGTGCTCGATGAGGATCGGGGCTTGCTTTAAGTGTGGTCAGTTGGGCCACCAAATAAGGATGTGCCCGAATCAAGCTCCGACAAGTCGACCGCAAGGACAGAGATAGCAGGCTGGACCGTCGACTACCACGCCTCAGATCGAGCAGAACCAACCACCGGCACAGGGCAGAGTGTATGCAGTAGCCCGCAGAGAGGTAGAGGAAGCACCAGGTGTGGTCACAAGTACGGTTTACTTGTGCAACCAAGCTGCATACGCATTGTTTGACCCTGGTGCTACACATTCGTTTGTGTATGCACAGTTTGCAGATTTGGTGGGTATGAACTTGAAACCGTTAAATGTAATCTTACATGTTGCCACACTGTTAAAGGATAATGTATTGGTTTCAATGGGTTGTACTGATTGCGAGATTTTGATTGGAGGGCGTAAAGAAAGTATTGATCTAGCTATTTTACCCATGTATGATTTTGACGTAATCATAGGAATGGATTGGTGGGGTAAGCAAGGGGCCATAGTGGATTGTGGTAGTAGAATAATTCGATTTTGTTCGAGAGGCCGCCCTAGCTTTGAATTGGTGGGAAGTCGAGGAGGAATCTCGATTCCCTTAATCTCATCTTTGGAAGTAACTAAGTTGATGTCTGAAGGGTGTCAGGCATACTTAGTGGCAGTAATGGACACGACTACCGAAGAGCCAAAGTTAGAGAATATCCCGGTAATGCGTGAATTTCCTAATGTATTTCCCCAAGAGTTGCCAGGATTACCACCAAAACGGGAAATAGAATTTGTGATGGAATTAGTTCCTGGAACGGAGCCGATATCGAAAGCACCTTACATGATGTCCCTGTCAGAACTGAAAGAGTTAAAGGTGCAGATGCAGGAACTGTTAGACAAAGGATTTATCTGACCGAGTGCTTCACCGTGGGGAGCACCAGTGCTGTTCGTAAGGAAGAAGGATGAGTCCTTGCGTTTATGCATCGACTATCGGCAGTTGAACCAAGTGACAGTGAAGAACAAGTACCCACTGCTGAGGATTGACAATTTGTTTGACCAGTTGCAAGGAGCGGCGGTATTTTCGAAGATTGACCTGAGGACAGGGTATCACCAGCTAAGGATTAAGAAGGAAGACATACCTAAGACTGCCTTTAGGACGAGGTATGGCCATTATGAATTCACGGTGATGCCGTTCGCATTGACCAACGCTCCAGCTGCATTTATGGACTTGATGCATAGAGTATTTAAGAAGTTTCTAGACAGATTCGTCATAGTCTTCATCGACGATATCTTGATTTACTCGAGAAGTGATGCAGAACATGAGGAGCACTTGAGAATTGTGCTATAGACCCTGAGGGAGCATGCGCTCTATGCAAAGTTGAGTGAATGTGAGTTCTGGCTGAACAGGGTAGCAGTTCTTGGTCATGTGGTGTCTGGTGAAGGAATCGCAGTGGATCCTGCAAAGATTGAGGCTGTAACAAATTGGCCTAGACCTATTATGGTCACTGAAGTCAGAAGTTTCTTGGGATTGGCAGGGTACTATAGGCGTTTTGTGGAGAAATGCTCATCCATAGCCATCCAATTGACGCAGTTGACGAAAAAGGAAACAAGGTTTGAATGGACTGACAAGTATGAGAGGAGTTTCCAAGAGCTAAACATAGGTTGACAACCGCGTCAGTACTGACAATTCCATCAGGATCGGGAGGTTACGAGATTTACAGCGATGCTTCGCTAAAAGGATTGGGCTGTGTGTTGATGTAGCATGAAAGAGTAGTAGCCTACGCATCCAGACAGTTAAGGCCACATGAGATGAACTACCCAATTCATGACCTGGAGTTAGCGGCAATTGTATTTGCCCTTAAGATTGTGAGACATTACCTATGTGGCGAGGAGTTTCAGATCTATACCGGCTACCAAAGTTTAAAGTATCTATTTTCCCAGAAAGAGTTGAACATGAGGCAGCATAGGTGGATGGAGCTGCTCAAGGACTACGATTGTGATATACTATATCACCTTGGGAAAGCAAATCGAGTAGCAAATGCGCTGAGTTGGAAGTCGAGCATCGCATGTCTACTAGTGAAAAGTTGGTCGAAAATTGGAGATTTAAGAGATTTTGAGTTCAGACTAGAGGTTAGCCAGTTGTCCAGCTTAATGGCTACATTGAGGGTGGAACCTGAGGTCCAAGAAGGAATAAAGACCTTGTAACCTACGGACCTAGAGATTCAGAAAATCCTTGAGATGGTTGCGACAAAAAGAAAACCCGAGTTTCAGGTGTCTAAGGACGGAATTTTGAAGTTCCAAGGACGATTATGTGTGCCAAAAGATGAAGGACTCAGGAAAAGGATTTTATCAGAGGCTCATTGGAACAATTATAGTATCCACTCTAGAAGTATGAAAATGTATCAGAACTAGCGGCAACACTATTGGTGGAAAGAGATGAAAGTGGACGTGGCAAGCTACATCTGGTAGATTTTACTTATAATAATAGCTACTAGCAGAGTATCTAGATGGCACCATTCGAAGCACTCTATGGGAGGGCCTGCAGAACCCCAATTTGTTGGGATGAGGTTGGAGAAAGGAGTATCACAGACCCTGAGTTGGTGGAGCAATCGGTGAAAGTAGTGAGAATGATTCGGGATAGACTGGGGACGGCACAGATTCGTCAGAAGAGCTACGCGGATAAGCGGCACAAGCCCTTGGAATTTCAAGTGGGCGATCACGTCTTCCTCAATGTGTCGCCTATAAGAGGACTATCGCGTTTTGAAAAGAAAGGGAAGCTGAGCCTAAGGTATGTAGGATCATTTGAAATATTAGAGCGAATTAGAGCCTTGGCCTACAGGCTTGCCCTACCGCCTGATCTATCCCAGGTGCATAATGTGTTTCATGTGTCGATGCTGCGAAAGTAAGAACCAGATCCGACACATGTGTTGGACTACGAAACCATAGAGGTGGACGACCGAGTGTCTTACGTAGAAAAACTGATAAAGATCGAGGACTGGAAGGAGCAAATCCTCAGGAATAAGAAGATTCCACTGGTCAAGGTAGTATGGGAGCACCATGGAACTGAAGGTGTCATATGGGAGAATGAAGAGACGATGATGCGACAACACCCCCATTTATTTGAGTGATTAAGTGTAATGTAAATTTCGGGGATGCAATTTTTGTAAGGGGGGAAGAGTTGTGACATTCTAATTTCCAGTCAATTTCAGACTCATTAATGAGAAATAAATCTAGAGATGTATTTCAGTCATATCTTGCTCGAACCTGATCAATTCGAGTAGACTGACCAAAAGGGAAAGACTAACGCGAGACGAGATACGTGGACCTAGGGAACTTAGATGAGGAATGGCGCTTTGACCATAAGAATTGTCGAGGGGATATTTAAAACCAAAAAAAGGCCAATTCAAGAACGATTAAGGAATGCCTTGCGAGTGCCATACGATTAGAGCGCGGGTAATGCCGCTTAAACAACGTATGATTTGCACAATTTTCTTTTATCGGATAGTGACGATCGAGACCAAAAGGACTAGTGATAAACCCTCACAATTACACGACAACCAAAGCCACCACGAATTGACGAGCCCTAAATGTGATGAGAATCATAAAGTTGATACGCGTAAAGTCCGTAAAAGCCACCCGTCGGTCCGAGATAGGCTGGAACCACGTTTGATATAGAAAACCATCAGAATCGAGTCTTGAAAAATTTGAAATGGAGAATAAAGAATTCCAACATTATTCGGATTGGTCGTCGCCCTATCAAAGATTATTGGAGCTAGAAAAACGACGTTCTGAACGTCGGGGGTAAAATTACCTTTTTACCCCTCAAGCTTAGAACTTAGCCCATACATTTGAAGAAGGGAAAAGTGGTCCTTACACACCCTCAAGGCTGCCGAATTCAAGAAGAGAGGAGAGCCATTGGATCAAAGTTTGAATGACAAGGGGACAAGTGTCAATGGATGGTGTAAAGAGAAGTCATATCCATCTTTATGCAACTACCATTCAACCACTGACCAAAGGACTTTAAATATAGTCTTCTCACTCTCTCTGTCTCTCTTCATTCGTCCAATTCAACTCCAAGAACCATCGAGAACCATCTTCATCTTCTTCTTGCTTCTTGCTCGCTGGCGACCAGTTCTGGTCTCTCTGTTCACTGCTTCCGACGACCACTTCCGACCATCACCAGGACTCCGGCCCACCATACTAACCTAGATCTATATTACCGACCTTCTCGAAGTGGAAGTACAGCATTTGGACTACTGAGGAGCTTCGGCCAATAGTTCTCCTGAAAGCCGACAAAAATAGACTCAACCTGAGCTAGGTGAGGTTGCTGACCCTTTTGGAGGCCGAAATATTAGAGTTTTGAGGTCAAATTTTATGGAGGTCTAGTAGACATATATATGAATATGTGGTAAAAATTTAAGAGTGATTTGGTGAAGTTTTAACCTCAAATGGGTCTTGTGAACTATGGACAGAATCTGTTGGAAAACTGACTTGAGGAATCCGGCGACTTCCGAAGGGATTCCGGCTACCATTCGACTTCAAACTCACGGTAAGCCTCTTATACCCTTAGATAGACATGTTAAGAGGTAGAATAGTGAGTAGATGAAGGAGTTGATGAAGGTTTAGGACTGAAAGTGCACGGTATGCACAGAATCGAGAGGAACTGATTCGGTTCTGTGCAAAATCGATTCTGGTGGGAGCAAGAACGGATGGTGATAAGTCTCAAATTGATATTTAAAACATGTTAAGATGATGAGGATTTTGTTATGGAGGATTATGGTTCATGGAATGAGGAATTGGATATGAAAAATTGATGAATTCATTGAATATTCTAGATTGCGCGGTGAATTGAACCCTTGGACTATTTGGCCGAGACTTTGAGGCCATTGCAAGAAGAGATTTATATTATCAAACTTAAGATAAGGGAATCCTAAACTTAGGATAGGAAGATTGGACTCAATTGGGTGAGTCGAGGTTTAGTTTGATCGATTTATGAGGATTTCTAAAGGATGGCTCTTGATATATCCTAAGTGGCTATAAGAGGGTTATGTGTGTCGTCGTTTGTGTTTAAATCACTCGCCGTATGGGTGTGTGTCACTTGATTGCCTTGCATGCCATGAGTCTTTGAATTATGCCTAAATTGCACATATCGTCATGTATAGAAAATGAATTAAAAATCATGGCATGAGCATGACATGGCGAGACCCTGAGGCGCATGAGACGCGGGACAGGAGATGGATACCCTGATGCGATGTAATCACGGAGTGGAGTTGATGTTGTGTGGTGCCCTGATGCGATTTAATCGCTGGGTTGAGATGGCCACGGTCCTGATACGAATTATTAACGTGACAGAGGAATGAGGTGATGATATGAGCCTAGAGATTCATTGGAACCTGATGCGTTTACGCGGGTTGCCAATGACTGTCTGATGCGTTTACACGGGCCGAGCCTGATGCAATCTAATCGCGGGCTGGAGAATGAGGCAAGCAAGAAGAGGTGGTTGTGGTGAAATGGCTGGATGAGGTGTGCATAATCATCTGAGTGTGACATGGTATCATAGTTGCATGCCCATCATCTGTGTGTCACTATTCTTATTCGTATGTGCCCGTATGATTGTGAGTTTGAAATTTTGGGATTAACGACTACTTGAGTGGACGATCAGCCTGACCTAGGGTTAGATCTCTTTTACTGAGATGTGTATCTCACCTATTTGGGGACCCATATTTTTACAGATCCTAGGCCTTAGGTATGTGGCCTATTCGTTTTGGGGATCCCAAGGAGATGACGACATATTTTGACGAGTTTCCGGATAGGTAGGGGAATATTTATGTGAGAAAGTGTACAGTTGTATGGGTCGACGAGGGTAGTCCGGATTGAAAGCCTCATAGATTCGAGGCATGGTTTACGAAGGTCGGAGACGAGTTGATTGGGCCGTTGAAGCCCCACGAGGTATCCTAGGGAGTTATCCCTGATTGGTACCTGACCGCCGGGGAGCATGAGCTGCCAGAGGATTCTGTAGTTGGGTCTAGGAATGGGCCGGAGAAGACCCTAACCTTGAAGTTCACTGAGGATGAGGTGATTGTCGTAGAGGCTACCGAGGAGGATCTCGCCGAGCCGTCACATGAAGAGACCATGGAGGATTCCATCGAGGTTCGTTCCGAGACGTTCTCCGAGCATGAACCGATAGAGGATACAGGGGATTTCAGCAGCTCATCTTAGGTGTCCTAGTTTCTTGGCTCGATTTTGTGATGGCCACCCCTATCACGGCTATTTTGGATGTCGACGATGGTCATACTTTTGAGGTGCTTACCCCGTCGCCCTTGCCTAGTGGATTGTAGTAGTCGGAATTTGTACGAACAATAAGTTATAATGTCTAACAGTTATTATGCTATCTAGGTCTCACTTAACTTATCTTTTGTACGGGAATTTATTTGAGTACCGCTTCCGCATGCTTAATGTATATATATTATCTCTCGGCTTGTTGTGAATCTTGGGACCACGAGAGATGTGTGGTTTGCTTGCAGGGATGTTCGCGTGCTCAATGGGTTCGGGGCGTGACACAGTCCTTAAATTTACTTTAGAAAACACATATGCTCCTTGCAACTAATCAAACAAATGATCTATCCTCGGTAACGGATACTTGTTTTTTATGGTACTTGGTTCAATTGCCTGTTACCTATACACAAACGCAAGGATCTATTCTTCTTTCTTACAAATGGCACTGGCGCTCTCCACAGCGAGCGCACACTGGCACTCTCCACAGTGACACACTCAATCTAATGAACCCTTTATCTAGTAACTCCTGCATCTATACTTTTATCTCTTTCAATTCTAACAAGGACATTCTATACAATGCCTTGAGATTGGCTCCGTTCTAGGAGCTAATTCAATCACAAATTCAATTTTTCTCTCAGGTGGTAATCTTGACAATTTTTTAGGAAAGACATTAGGAAACTCACGTACCACTGCTACACTTTCCAACTTCGGTTCCTCAATCGATGTGTCAACTGCAACAGCTAGGTAAGCTTGACACTCTTCGTTCAGCAGCTTGGTCGCCTCAAGCGACGAAACTAAAGGAATCGAGATTCCTCCCCGACTTCTTGCAAATTCAAAACTAGGGCGACCTTTCGGATAAAAATGAATTACCATGTTAACATAATCAACTACAACCCTTTGTTTCCCAACCAATCCATTCCAATAATCATACATAGGTAGCACAATCAAATTTATCCTTTCTTCGCTACCACCAATCACTATCTTACAGTCCACACAACCTAGCGAGACTAGCACATTATCCTTTAATGGTGTAGTAACATGCAACAACACATTCATCGGTTTCAACTCTAGACCCACTTGATCGGCAAACTAAGTAGATATAAAAGCATGTGAAGCCCCGGTATCAAATAAAGCATAGACAGTTTGGTTATATAAATAAATCGTACCTCTCACCACGCCAGATGCTTCCTCCGCCTCTCTACGTGCCACAGCATACACTCTTCCTTGGGCTGGTGGTCGCTTTTGTTCGTTCTGTGGAGCTACAGCTAGCTGTACAGCCTGCGGTCTCTGTCATTGAGCTTGGTTCCTTAGAGCTTGATTCAGACAATTCTTCAACTGGTGGCCCAACTGATCACATCTAAAGCATGATCTTGTCTTAGCAGGGCAGGGACCACTCCATGCCTTCCACCACAAACACAACAATACAAATTTGACTGATTTGACGGCTTCCTAATCTTTCTTGGAGCCAGAGGGACAAAGCGTCGGTTGTTCACCATTGGCCTCTTTCCCAACTACCGATTATCTCTCAAAGGAGTAAAACGCGATCCAGAAGGGTGGCTCCTTCTTTGATGTCCCTCTCGATCATCTGACTCCTTTCATAAATCTCTCTATACGTTCTCAAATTCACCGTTATTATCCAGCTTCGAATCTTTGGTCTCAAACCATCTCGGAACCTTTGCGCTTTCTCAAGCGGATCCTCAACTGATCTTGGTGCATACCTCGATAGTCTTGCGAACTCAACTTCATACTAGTCTGTCGTCAGCTGATTCTATCGTAACTGTTGGAATTCCACTCGTTTCCTCTCACGTGTCATCTCAGAAAAGTACTTATCATTAAAAGCGGCAGTGAAGGCAGCCCAAGTCAAGGCCGTACCTTCAGGAAACACTCATTCCTTCGAGGCACTCCACCAATCATTCGCAGTTCCCTCTAGTTGATACATAGCTAACAGTACTTTCTTTTCATTGGTGCACCTCAGCACTACAAAAGCCTTTTCAAGTTTCTTAATCCATTTCGGCGCCGGCTCAGGATCTCCAATGCCATCAAACTTGGTCGATTTCAGTTTAATAAACTATTCATCCAACTGACCCATCTATCTATTGGCATTTATATCACCTTGAGCATTACCAGCTTTAGCGCCCTGGGCATTATTTTCATTCGCCATATTCACAGCTACCACTGTAGCTTCAGCAACCCGAGCTATAATCTCAGCTCTATCTTCGGCTTGTCTAATAGCCGTAGCAGCTCTATCTTGAGCTTCCTTTCCCATTAGCTCTCCAATTTATTCCAAAGCACTCAGAACTCCATCCATTCTTCGATCATTGGCCGCTGGTGCTCTCGAGGTTGAAGCTCCACTTCTCGACCTTCTAGGTCTATTGCTCAAACTTGCTCAAACTTGGCCTACCTGAGTCACTATAATTCCACCACAGAATCAGTGACCTAAGTCAATTACTCAAGTCTAATTATTCTATGCTACTCAACAAGACAACAATCACAAAACAGCAGCCAATCACTTAGGCATTCTCATGAGTGCAACAATTAGGGATGCAAATCCATACCTTAAGTCCAGACACATATGCAACTTAGTATAATTAGAGGTAATAAATCACTCATCAAACCAGCATCCACAACAATTCAATATGCTAAGTGTGAAGCTTGACCCCCATAAGTTCACTACAACCATGCCAATCACATGCGCCATTCATATGCCATGCATTCGTGCTTGACTCTAATGAATCCCCCTGGGATCTTTCTACCCCATCATCCAAATTCCTTTATTGTTTATTACTCCAATCCTCAATCTGCGGGAATCAAGCTGACCTTGCTCTGATACCACTTCGAACGGGGATGTAACGCCCTACGCTCCTTAGAGCTTGTCACATCCGCTACAGGCCAATAAATACCAAGGAACAACTCACGGCCTCAAATGAAATGAAACGCGCATACGGAATGAGAGACAATCACCCTCGACAAATGAAAGAAACAAAAGGAAATTTGGAATGGTTTAAAAGCACACACCTATATACATAACATAAACATCCAGTTACAACTGACGGAAAGGAAATCACGTAAGGAAAGCCGCACACCCGGATGAGACAAGGAACTAAAGCCTAAATCCAAAAGGTTACTACTTAGCATTCCCAAAATCTAACATCAAAATTGTTCCTAATCCTTTTTTCCTTAAACCTCTGCACCCAACTACTCAGAAGAACCACTCGACTCGTCACTTCCTTCATCTTCATCGTCCTTTGGGTTGTATTCAGAAAATATTTTAGATGGTACCTCCTCAGATATTTCTTCAAAATCCTCTTCGGTTTCCTCCTCGCTGTCTTCGTTGGTATCCTCTATCACAAAAGGTAGAGAGATCGATGTAGTTTATGTATTCCTCAGTTAGGGAAGACTCTGACTCCTCAGGAATGTTCCTCGATCTTCTCACTGACGCCGGATTCTCCACCTCGATCTTAGGATGGGACGAATGACATTAATTAGGAACTACCTTTGAAGGAACATTTTCAAGCAATAGAGGACCCATCAAGCTACTATTTCCCAAGTGACAAAACCACGCTTCAAAGCAGTGGGGTTGCAACTCCATCTTTCCTTCGTCTACCCAAACAGTCGTACACTTCCTAACATATACAATCCCTTTCCTCGCGGGAAACTCGTCAAAAACAACGGTCATCTCTTTTAGATCGTCCAATCAGATCGGCAACATGCTTACAGTTGGGGTCTGAAAATGTGTACGGGCTGAGATTTACATCTCAGTGTCGTGACCCTCTCTTCGAGCTGTCTCGATTACGAGGGCTAGTGGGCCATCCTATTCGATTGGACGCAGGCCTCTCCTAAGGCCCATTACCCAAGTTGCAATGGCGGTATACGTGGTCGACCTTCGGTGTGGTTTGGTGACGTGTGATACGTGTACATGCTAAGGAGTCGCCACCAATCATTCTTTGGAGGGTACAATTGGAAACCTTATCGAATAGTTGAGAGCATTCTATTCAATTCTGTGAAAATCAGAAAAATGGGACGGGGACTTTATTACGCCAACTGTCAGAGTTGATGCTATCACGCTCCGTGCCCCGGGCACGACACCGCGACTCCCTGCAATTATAAACTCTTCTCTCGAGGTCCCAGGATTTTCATAAGTCGAGAGATATAACACATGGAAAGCACGCGGAAGCGATAATAAACAAACTCCTCTGTGACATTCTGATTTCCCAGTCATTTTTAAACTCATTAATGAGAAGTGTATCTAGTGAATTGTTAAAGTCATATCTCGCTCAAATATGATCAATTTGAGTTGACTAACCAAAAGGAAAAGGCTAACGCGAGACAAGTTACGTGGACCTAGGGAACTCGAATAGGAAATGGAGCTTTGACCATAAGGATTGTCGAGGGGACATTTAGGACCACAAACGGCCAATCTAAGAACGATTAAGGAATTCATTGTTAGCGTTATACGATTGGAACGTGGGTGATGCCGCTGAACCAACGTATAATTTGCAAAATTTTGCTAAATCGGACAGTGACGATCGAGACCATCGAAACTAGTGATATACCTTCACAATTACATGACAACCAAAGTTTTCATGAATTGACGAGCCCTAAATGTGATATGAATCACAGGATCGATACGCGTAATGTCTGCAAAAATCGTCCGTCAGTTCGAGATAGGCTGGAACCACGTCTGATAGAGAAAACGATCAGAAACGATTCTTGAAAACTGAAAAGGAAGAATCAAGAATTCCAACGTCATATTTGGATTGGCCGTCGCCTTACCGAAGAATATTGAAATGAGAAAAACGACAATCCGGACGTCGGGGGTAAAAATTATCATTTTACCCCTCAAGACCTAGCCTTATTTATATAATTGGATGAGGGCATTTTGGTCTTTTATACATCCCAATGCTGCCGAAAAGTTGGATGAATCTTGGCCATTGGATTTGCTTGAATGACACTTAGGACATGTGTCAATCGCACCTTGCCCGACCTCTTGCCGACATCCTCAAAGTGGAAGCAAGTTGTTTGACCCACCGAAGAGCTCCAGCCAGCCATTCTCCCAGAAGTTGATGAAAACCATCGCAGCTGGAGGTAAGCTGCTGTTAAGACTCCGTATGACCTCTTAACGTTTGAATCTTTCGGCCAAATTTTGTGGAGATCCAGGAGACTCATACGCTGAGTTGTGGTAAAAGTTTGGGCCGAATTTGATGGAGGTTTGATGATGAAATGGTGTCGCCTTTGATGGATAGAATTGCCAGTTGGAGGACTAAGGAAAACCGGTGATATTCAAGGTGTTTCCGGCGACGATTCGACCCCAAATCTTCGATTTTACATGTTAGCAAGTAGGTTAGTGAATAAATAACGAATTTGAGGTAGTTTAAAGGCTGGATAATCTCGGTATACACAGAATCGAAAATAGCCCGATTCGGTTCTGTGCAAACCGGTTCTGTAGAGGCTGTTATAGGTTGGATTTGAGTCTCAAATTCATTATTGAGACATGCTAGAATGTTGAGGGTCATGTCATTAAGGTTGGTGGTTAATGGACGGGTGAATTGGGCAAGAGAAGTTGACGATTGGTTGGAATTTCGTAGATTGCGCGATGGACTTGGTCTTGGATCACTTGGGCCGAATTTGAGGTGGTGCTCGAGGAGGAAATTTGTGACATTAAGCTTGAGGTAAGAGAACCATAAACTTATGATAGAAAAATTGAACTCAATTAGGTGAGTCAAGTGAGATTATGATTGATTTTGAGTGACTTCAATGCGATTATTCTTTGTGTGTCCTAGAATGGTATAGAATGCTTGAATGTGTGCAAACGCTTGTGCCTGAATTGTCTGCCATGCCTGAATGTCGATTTGATTGTCTTGCATGCCATAAGTATATGAATTGTGCTTAAGTTGCGCATAGCATTATGTGAGTGGATTGAATGGAAATCATGGCATGAGTGTGACATGGTAAAACCCCGAGGCGTATGAGATGCGGGGTGGTGTGAGGAATATCCTGAGGCACCGAGGCGTGGGGTTGGAGTCGTATGGCACCCTAATGCGTATGAGACGCTGTGTTGAGAAGGCCATAGTCCTGATGCGTTGAAACGCGGGACGGAGTTGTGATGTGTCGACACTGGTCTGAGTAACATTGAAAACTGATGCGTTTACGCGGGTTGTCAATGACGGTCTGATGCGTTTACGCGGACCGAGCCTGATGCGTTCTAAACACGGGCCTGAGAATGAGACAGGTATGAAGGGTGGAAGTGGTGGTGTGATGTGGCGATGTGTGCATGATATTAATGATGTGTTGGGATTCCATGACTACCTGTCTGACATCTGCATGATTATTGATAATTGAATGCCTCATGTGTTTGTTTGCATGAAACGCTGATGTTTATGACTACCTAAGTGAACTATCGGCCAAACCTAGAGTTAGGACTCACCTTATTGAGATGTGTATCTCACCCCGTTGGGGACCCCCTTTTTACAGATCTTAAGTTCTGAAGATGTGGCCTATCAAGTTTGGAGACCCCAAGGAGATGTCCGTTTATTTTGATGAGTTCCCTTACAGGCAAGGGACTATTTATGTTAGAAAATGAACAGTGGTGTGGGTAGACGAGGGTAGCACTAGTTGGAAGCCTCATAGGTATGAGGCCTGGTTCCGAAAGGTTGGGGATGTATCTACAGGGCCGTTAAAGCCCACTGAGGTGCCCCAGGGAGTTGTCCCTAGTTGGTGTCATCCCACCCGGGATTTAGAGCAGGCTGAAGGGTCAGTTGCTGGGTCGAGGATTGGACCTAAAAGGACCTCGACTTTAGAGGATATTGAGGAGGTCATAGTAATCGAGGCTACAGAGGATAACCTGGTGGAGCCGTCTGCTGAGGAGACCATGGAGGACACCGTAGAGGTTTGCTCGGAGATCTTCTCGGAGGATGTGCCCACGGTAGAGGCAGGGGAGACAGATGACTCCAGCAGCTCGTCTTAGGAGCTCCCGGTTTGCTAGTTTGATCTTTTGACGGTAATCCTGATCTTGTTTCTTATTGGATGTTGATGATTGATCCTTTTATGTACTTACCCGTCACCCCTTTATTAGCGGATCTAGTTGCTATTGTATGAACTTTCTGGTATTTTGTACCATGGTATTATAACCATCCAGGTCCCACTTTATGTTTGTACGGAGGAGTTATGGTATGTTCGTTTCCGCGTGCTTTATATATAGTATGTCTCTTGACTTATGTGTGGATCTTGGGACCATGAAAGATATTTTGGTTTGCTTACAAGGAGTTGCGCGCTCATGCCCGGGGCGCAGGGCGTGACATCCTCCGTACAATAATAAAAAGGGACCTGGGTAACGAGAATACTAAAAGATATATGATTTCCCAAATGTCCATACAAGAGCATGGCGAACTAGACCTACTGGTCAGAAGGGGTGACAAGGTAACTGTAAAAGAGGGCCATCATCATCTCAAAAAGAAACGGGCATCGAGGTCACCATCAAAATATTAGACCAGAAATAAAAACTCCTATGTCGAGCTACTGGAGTCGTCAGCCTCCTCAGTGGGCTCGTACTCCGAGAAGGTCTCTGAGCAAACCTCCATAGTGTCCTCCATTGTCTCGTCAGCTGATGGCTCCACCTGGTCATCCTTGGTGGCCTCGATCACTATAACCTCATCAGTCTCCTCCAGGATTGAGATCCTCTCAAGGCCATTCCTCGAGCTAGAGACTAACCCCTCGGCCTCCACTGAATCTCGAGCGGGATGGCACCAACTAGGGATCACTCCATGGGGTACCTCAGTGGGCTTCAATGGCCCCATGAAAACGTCCCCTATCTTTCTGAACCTGGCCTCATACCTATGATGCTTCCAGCTATTGCCACTCTCATCTACCTAGACGACCGTGTACTTCCTAACATAAACGGTCCCCTGTCCGTCAGGGAACTCCTCAAAATATACTGACATCTCTTTTGGATCACCAAACCTGATTGGTCACATTCTCAAGGCCTAGAATCTGAAAAAAAAAATGGGGTCCCACAACGGGGTGAGATTTACATCTCAGTAAAGTAGATCCTAGCCTTAAGTTAGGCTGACCGTACACTCAGGCAAAAGCAACCACAACCAATTTGGACAAATAATCACATGAGGCACTCCACTGTCAATAAACAACATACGAATGTCAAGCATGCAGTCGTGGCATCATTCCACATCATCAGAATTAAGTACACATTGCCATGCCAAATCACACCTCCTACTCTTCTAGTCTGCCTCACTTTCATGCCGCGTTTAGAACGCCTCAGGCTTGGTCTGCATAAACGCATCAGACTGTCTCATTGACAAACCCTCGTAAACGAATCAAGTTTTCAATCTCAATCCAAGCCTGTGTCGACACATCTCAACTCCGTATCGTGTTTCAACGAATCAGGAGTATGACCTTCTTTATCGCGCCTCATACGCCTCAGGGAGCCATTCAATTCAAACCCCATGCTTCAGCGCCTCAGGGTATCTATTCACACAACCCCGCATCTCAACGCTTTAGGGTGTCACAACTTCTCAGACATGCCATAAGTTTATTTCATTTCATAGCACACGTTCGAATGCAAACTCATGCGACGAACGACACATCCATGGCACGCGAGACAATTAAATTTGACATACAAATGGGACAATCAATTCATGACACAAGCATTGTCAAACGATCAAGTCCTATATATCTTTCTAGGACGTACATTAGACAATCACCTTATGAACCTCCAAGAATTAATCATTTAGCACACAATTCGCCCAATCGAGTCCAAACCTCCTATCAAAGGTTTAGAATCCCCTTACCTCAAGCTTAATTCAATACAATTCTTCTTTCAAGCACTTCAAGGGTTCGGTTCTAATGATCCAAGATCAAGTCCACCGCTCAACCTAAGGAAATTCATCCAATCATCAATTTTTTTTCTTGCTCAAATCGTCACATTACTAAACATACACCTTATGGACCTATCAATTAACATCCTCATACTTCTCAACGATGAATTTGGAGCTCAATTTCAACACCAACAGTCCCCTACAGATTCGGTATGCATAGAATCGAAATAGGGTATTTTCGATTCTCTACATATCCCAACTATTTAGCCCTTAAACTAACTTAAATCCTCAATCTATTAATCTACTTGTTAACGTGTAGTTCTAAGGGTTGGGAAGCCTCACCGAAAATTGAAGCCAAGGCGACGTCGGAAAGTCTTTGAAGGGAGCCGGTTCCTCCGGGTCTTCAATTGGTCAGTTCTGGCCATTCAAATACAAGACCCATTTGGGGTCAAAACTCCATCAAAGTCCTCCAAAATTTTTACCACAGCTCAGTCTATAAGTTCCCTATATTTTCACAAAATTTGGTCAAAAAATTCAAAGGTTTCAAGGTTCTACGAAGCCTAAACCATGGCTTACCTCCAGCTGCTACGATTTCCATCGACTTTCGGGAGATTGGCCAGTCGGAGCTCCTCACTGAGTCAAATGACTTGCTTCCACTTGGAGAATGTCGGCAAGATGATAAGGAAGCAGCAGGTGGTCTGCTCGGTGGTTGGGAGTTGCCGGAAGTGGCGATCGATGGCGGCGAAACCGGCGGGCAGAGCTGGTCGGGCGTGGAGCAGTGTTCGGTGAAGAAGAAGAACAAGAAAAGCTTGAATATGGATATGGTGATGGTGGTTTTAGCAGAATGAAGGAAGAAGAGGGGTATATGCATAATTTTGAGAGTCAACTAGGTTGAATGGTAGGTTAAAAGGTGACTCCATCAATATCATAACCTAATCCTTTGACACTTTTCCATGTGTCAATCAATTGCTCATCCAATGACTCTCATTTCCTTCAATTTTCTGCAGCTATAATGGGGCTTCAATGACCAAAATGCCCTTGTCTAATTATTAAGGCAAAGCTAAGGCTTGAGGGGCAAAATGGTAATTTTACCCTCGACGTCCGAAACGTCATTTTTCTAATTCCAATTATCTTCGATAAGGCGACGACCAATCCAATTGTAATATTGGAACTCTTGATTCTCCATTTTTCAATTTCAAGACTTGTTTCTAAATCATTTCTCTATTCAATGCAATTCCAGCCTATCTCGAACTGACGGGCGGCTTTTGCAGACATTACGCGTATCGACCCTATGATTCATATCACAATTAGGGCTAGTCAATTCATGGCGACTTTGGTTGTCATGTAATTGTGAGGGTCTATCACTAGTTCCGATGGTCTCGATCGTCACTGTTCGATTTAGGAAAATTTTGTAAATTATATATTGGTTAAGCAGCATCACCGGCGCTCCAATCATATAACGCTAGCAATGCATTCCTTAATCGTTCTTAGATCGACATTTTATGGCTCTAAATGTCCCATCGACAATCCTTATGGTCAAAGTGTTATTTCCTATTCGAGTTTCCTAGGTCCACGTACCTTGTCTCGCGTTAGCCTTTTCCTCTTGATCAATCAACTCGAGATTGATCAGATCCGAGCGAGATACGATTGAAATACATCGTTAGATACTTTCTCATTAATGAGTCTTGAAATGACAGGAAAATCAGAATGTCACAACTCTTCCCCCTTACAAAAATTTTGTCCCCGAAATTTACATTAAATCCGTCACTCAAACAAATGGGGGTATTAACACCTCGTCGTTTCCTCACTTTCCCACGTAGCACCTTCGGTTCCGTGGTGCTCCCAAACAACTTTGACCAATGGAATCGTTTTATTCCTCAGAATTTGCTCCTTTCGGTTTTCAATCCTTACCGGCTTTTCCACTTAGGATACTCTGTCATCCACTTATATAACCTCGTAGTCCAGCACATGTGTCGGGTCCGGTTTGTACGTTCGTAGCATGGACACATGGAAGACGTTGTGCACTTGGGATAGATTAGGCAGTAAGGCCAGTCTATAGGCTAAGGTCCCAATCCGCTCCAAAATTTCAAGTGGACCTACGTACCTGGGCTCAGTTTTCCTTTCTTTCCAAACTGGGATAATCCTCTCATTGGCAACACCTTAAGGAAAATATGATCGCCTACTTGAAACTCCAAAGGCTTACATCATCTATCCGCATAACTCTTCTGACGACTCTGTGCCATCTTCAGTCTATCCTGAATTATCTTTACCGCTTCTACCGATTGCTCTACTAACTCTAGGCCTGTAATGCTTCTTTCTCCAATTTCGTCCCAGCAAATAGGGGTTCTGCAAGCCCTTCCATAGAGTGCTTCAAACGGTGCCATATGAATGCTCTGTCGATAGCTGTTATTATATGCAAACTTCACCAAATGCAGTTGATCCTCCCATCCACCTTTGAAGTCTATTACGTACGCTCGCAACATGTCCTCGAGCGTCTGAATCGTCCTCTTCGATTGCTCGTCCGTTTATGGATGGTATGCCGTACTAATTACAGTCGAGTCCCCATGGCATTCTAAAGACTTTTCCAGAAGTTTGCTATGAACCTGGGGGTCTTTGTCTGATGTGATTGTCTTGGGTACTCCGTGTAGTCTCACTATTTGCCGCATATACAACTCGACATATCTATCTATCATGAAATCCTTTCACATAAGAAGTAAATGTGCGGACTTGGTCAACCTGTCCACGACTACCCAAATAGAATTGTGACCTCTTTGGCTCCTTGAGAGTCCCATCACAAAGTCCATCGTTACGTGCTCCCATTTCCATTTGGGAATCTAACGGCTGTAATAATCCATCAAGCTTATAGTGTTGTGCCTTCACCTGCTAGCATGTCAAGCACCTAGCCACGTATTTGGCTACATCCACCTTCATCCCATTCCACCAGTAATGTTGACGCAAGTTCTGATACATCTTCGTGCTTCTTGGGTGGATACTATAATTGCTCCTATGAGTCTCTGATAAAATCATTTCTCTAAGCTCTTCATCCTTTGGCACGCATTGATGCCCTCGAAATTTTAGAATTCCATGCTCCAATACTTGGAACTCTAGTTTCCTTTTTGTTGCATCCATTTCCAAGATTTTCTGAATTTTTGGGTCCGTATGCTGCAAGGCTTTTATCCTTTCCTGAATCGCGGGTTCTATTCTTAGTGTGGCTATCAAACTGGATAATTGACAGATTTCCAATCTGAACTCAGAATCCCTCAAGTTCTCGAATAACGACCACTCTTTCACCAATAGACAGGTGATGCTCGATTTTCGGCTGAGTGCATGCGCAACTCAATTCGCTTTCCCAAGGTGATACAATATGTCGCAATCATAATCCTTAAGCAGTTTCATCCATCGACGCTGTCTCATATTCATTCCTTATGGGAAAACATATATTTTAGACTCTAGTGGTCAGTGTAAATATGGAACTTCTCGCCACACAAATAATGCCTCCAGATTTTCAGAGCAAAGATGATTACTGCTAATTCCAGATCATGGGTCAGGTAGTTCATCTCATGCGGTCTCAGCTGTCGGGATGCATAAGCAACCACTCTTTCATGTTGCATTAGCACACAGCCTAGCCCCTTTAGTGAAGCATCGCTATATATTTCATAGCCTCCAGGTCCTAATGGAATCATCAACACCGGTGCGGTTGTCAACCGATACTTCTTGGAAACTCCTTTCGCACTTATCCGTCCATTCGAATTTCGTCTCTTTCTTAGTCAATCTCGTCAGTGGAATGGCTATAGATGAAAACTTCTCCATAAAACGTCTGTAATATCCTACCAATCCTAAGAAACTTCGGACTTCCGTGACGGTAGTAGGCCTAGGCCAATTTGTTACAGCTTCAGTCTTCGCAGGATCCACCGCAATCCCTTCTCCAGACACGACATGGCCAAGAAATGCTACTTTATTCAACCAGAATTCACATTTGCTAAACTTAGCATAGAGCGAGTGCTCCCTCAAGGTCTGCAAAACAATCCTCATGTGCTCTTCGTATTCCTTGTTACTCCTTGAGTAAATTAGGATATCATCAATAAAGACTATGACGAATCTATCCAAGAATTCATTGAACACCCGATGTATCAAGTCCATAAATGCGGCTAGAGCATTTGTCGATCCAAAAGGCATCACAGTGAATTCATAGTGACCATATCTTGTCCTAAAAGCGGTCTTAGGTATGTCTTCCTTCTTAATTCTCAACTGGTGATACCCGGTTCTCAGATCAATCTTAGAGAATACCGCAGCTCCTTGCAATTGGTCAAATAAATCATCAATCCTCGGTAGAGGGTACTTATTCTTCCCTATGACTTGGTTTAACTGTCTATAATTGATGCATAGATGCAAGGACCCATCCTTTTTCCTTACAAACAACACCGGCGCTCTCCACGGTGAAGCACTCGGTCGGATAAATCCCTTATGCAGTAATTCTTGCATCTGCACCTTTAACTCTTTCAGTTCTGATAAGGACATTCTATAGGATGCCTTCGAGATCGGCTCCGTTCCGAGAGCTAACTCAATCACGAACTCTATTTCTCGCTCTGGTGGCAACCCTGGTAACTCATGGAGAAAAATGTCAGGAAACTCGCGCACTACCAGGATACTTTCTAGTTTAGACTCCTCGGCAGTCGTGTCCATAACTGCGACTAAGTACGCCTAACATTCTTCAGACATCAACTTTGTCACTTCAAGAGACGAGACTAAAGGAATCGAGGTTCCCCCTCGACTTCCCACAAATTCAAAACTCGGACGGGCTTCTGGATAGAACCAGATTATCTTACTACCACAATCAATTATCGCACTTCGCTTACCCAACCAATTCATTCCTATGATCATGTCGAAATCATACTTGGGCAACACAGCTAAATCAATACTGTCCTTAATACCGCTAGTTATGATCCTACAGTCATCACAGCCCAACGAAACCAGCACATTATCTTTCAACGGGGTGGCAACATGTAGAATCACATTCAACGATTTTAACTTCATATCAACCAAATCAGCAAACCGAGCAAATACAAACGAGTGTGTTGCGCCAGGATCAAACAAAGCATACGCAACTTGGTCACACAAATAAACCATACCTGTAACCACACCTGGCGTTTCTTCTGCCTCCCTACGGGCTACTACTTAAACTCTCTCCTGAGCTGGGGGTCGATTCTGATCAATTTGGGGAGTAGCAGCCGATGGTCCAGCCTGTGGTCGCTGCCCTTGAGGTCTATTCATTGGAGTTTGATTCGGGCAAGTCCGCATCTAGTGGCCCATTTGACTACACTTGAAGCACGCTTCAGTTCTTGCCATTACCATGCCTTCTGCCACAGAGGCAATAGCTCTAGTTCAGGGGGTTCGGCGGCTTCACAATGTTCTTTCTTATTGGAGAAGCAAAGTGCCTATTGCTAGTCATTGATCTCTTACCAATCTGGCGATTGTCTCTAAACGAATTAAACCGTGGTCCAGATGCGGTATTCCTCTCTTTCAGGTCCATCTCAATCATTTGTCCCCGTTCATAGATTTTCATGTAGGCCCTCAGATTCAGGGCTATCATATGACTGCGAAGCTTAGGCCTCAGTCCATCCCGAAATCTCCATGCCTTCTCCAGGAGATCCTCTAGCGATTGAGGTGCATACCTTGACAGCCTAGAGAACCCCGCTTCATACTAATCCACGGTCAGCTAATTTTGACGCGGCTGTAAGAATTCCACTTGCTTCCTTTCCCAGGCTATCTCCGAGAAATACTTGTCATTGAATGTCGTAGTGAAGGCATTCCAGGTTAAGGCCGTTCCTTCTAGAAAAACTCCATTCTTGGTGGCAACCCACTAGTCATTTGCGGCACCTTCTAGTTGATAAACCGCCAGCAGTACCTTTTCCTCATCTGTGCACCTCAACAATCCAAAAGTCTTTTCTAGTTTCTCGATCCATCTCGGTGCTAGTTCGGGATCTCTAGTCCCATCGAATTGGGTTAGCTTTAGTTTGATGAACTGCTCAACTAGTTGGCCCATCTGTCTGGCCACAACAATTTCTTCCCGGGCATTTACTGCTTCATTGCCCTAGTTGTGTCGTCATTGTTTCCATTGCCCCCGTTATTGCCGTTATTGGCGTTGACGGCAGCTATCGCGGCTCCCACCGCTTGGGCTATGGCAACATCCATATCCTAGGCCTGCCTATCAATGAGGTCGCTAATTCTTTCAAGTGCCCTCAGTACTCCTTCTATCCTCGGGTCTTCCGCTACTGGTGGCCTCAATCTGGAGGCTCCGCCCCAAGGCCTTCCAAGTCTCCTAGATGGATTACTTATCCTTGTATGCTTTTACTGTGCCTAGACCACCACAATTTCATCAAGAAGTTAGTAACTCATTCATCAAACCAAGTTTAGAGCTGCTAAACTATGCCTTAATAGGAACGGTCATAACATAACGACCTTCCATAAAACAAATTCCAGAGGCACCTCAATAAACAGTTCATGGCTATTCCTCAATTTCGTCACTCTAACGGTTAACCAAAACTAACCATGCTCATTCACTTAACAGGCTAAAATCCAGAAATGACTTCCAACACTAAACATGGAACTTCATTCTCTTATATCACCACAATCCTGCCAAGGCCAAATGCCAATCATATGCGCCAAGTCATATGCCATGCATCTCGTGCCTTATCCTAGTAAGTCACTTAAGGTCTTGCTACCAGCCCTTGCCCAACTTAATTCTCCTTATCACTCCAATCCTCAATCTATTTTGGATCGACCTGACCTTACTCTAATACCAAGCAAGCCGGGATGTCACGCTCCGCGCCCCGGGCACAAGATCGCGACTCCCTGCAAGCATAAACTCTTCTCTCGAGGTCCCACAATTTTCATAGGTTGAGAGGTATAACACATAAAAAGCACGCGGAAGCGATAATAAACAAACTCCTCCGTACAATAATAAAAAGGGACCTAGGTAACGAGGATACTAAAAGATATATAAGTTTTCAAATGTTCATACAAGAGCATGACAAACTAAACTTGCTAGTCAAAAGGGGTGACAGGGTAAGTGCAAAAGAGGGCCATCATCATCTCAAAAAGAAACGGGCATCGAGGTCACCATCAAAATATTATACCATAAACAAAAACTCCTATGACGAGCTGCTAGAGTCGTCAGTCTCCTCCTCAGCCTCCTCAGTAGGCTCGTACTTCGAGAAGGTCTCCGAGCAAACCTCCACGGTGTCCTCCATTGTCTGTCAGCTAATGGCTCCACCTGGTCATCCTCGATGGCCTCGATCACTATAACCTCATCGGTGACCTCCAAGGTCGGGGTCCTCTCAAGGCTATTCCTCGAGCCAGCGACTGACCTCTCGGCCTCCACTAAATCTCGAGCGGGATGGCACCACCTAGGGGTCACCCCACTAGGTACTCAGTGGGCTTCAGTGGCCCTGTGGAAATGTCCCCTGTCTTCTTGAACCAAGTCTCATACCTATGAGGCTTCCAGCTACTGCCACCCTCATCTACACAGACGACCATGCACTTCCTAACATAAACGGTCCCCTATCCATCAAGGAACTCCTCAAAATATACTAACATCTCCTTTGGGTCACCAAACCTGATTGGCCACATTCTCAAAGCCTAGGAACTGAAAAAAAAAAATGGGGTCCCACAATGGGGTGAGATTTACATCTCAGTAAGGTAGGTCCTAGCCCTAAGTTAAGCTGACCGTACACTCAGGCAAATGCAACCACAACCAATTTGTACAAATAATCACATGAGGCACTCGACTGTCAATAAACAACATACGAATGCCAAGCATGCAGTCGTGGTATCATTCCACATCATTAGAATTAAGTACACATTACCATGCCAAGTCACACCTCTTACTCTTCCAGTCTGCCTCACTTTCATGCCCACGTTTAGAACTCCTCAAGCTCAGTCCGCATAAACGCATCAGATCGTCTCATTGACAAACCCATGTAAACGCATCAAGTTTTCAATCTCAATCCAGGCCTGTGTCGACACATCTCAACTTCAGGACTATGGCCTTTTCAACGCATCAGAACTATGGCCTTCTCAACTCCACGTCTCGTACGTCTCAGGGTGCCATTCAATTCAAACTCCGTGCCTCAGCGCTTCAGGGTATCCATTCACACAACCCCGCGTCTCAACGCATCAGGGTGTCACAGCTTCTTAGACATGCTATAAGTTCATTTCATTTCATAGCACACGTTCAAATGCAAACTCATGCGACGAACGACACATCCATGACATGCGAGATAATTAAATTTGACATACAAATGCGAAATCAATTCATGGCACAAGATTATCAAACAATCAAGTCATCTATATCTTTCTAGGACGTACATTAGACAATCACCTTATGAACCTCCAAGAATCGATCAATTCGCACACAAATAGCCCAATCAAGTCTAATCTTCCTATCAAAGGTTTAGAATCCCCTTACCTCAAGCTTAATTCAATACAATTCTTCTTTCAAGCACCTCAAAGGTTTGGTTCTAATGATCAAAGATCAAGTTCGCCACGCTACCTAAGGAAATTCATCCAATCATCAATTTTTTTTTCTTGGTCAAATTGTCACCCCACTAAACATACACCTCATGGACCTATCAATTAACATCCTCACACTTCTCAATGATGAATTTGGAGCTCAATTTCAATATCAACAGTCCCCCACATATTCGGTATGCATATAACCGAAATAGGATATTTTCGATTTTGTGCATATCCCAACTATTTAGCCCTTAAACTAACTTAAATCCTTAATGTAATCATTCATCTACTTGCTAACATGTAGTTCTAAGTGTTGAAAAGCCTCACCGAAAATTTGAAGCCAAGGCGACGCCCGAAAGTTCTTTGAGCGGCGCCGGTTCCTCCGGGTCTTCAACCGGTTAGTTTTGGCCCTTCAAACACAAGATCCATTTGGGGTCAAAAATCCATCAAATTCAACCAAAATTTTTACCACAACTCTGTTTACAAGTACCCTAGATATCCACAAAATTTGGTCAAAAAATTCAAAGGTTTCGGGGTTCTACGAGGCCTAAACCGTGGCTTACCTCTAACTACGATGGTATCCATCGACTTTCGGGAGATTGGCCGGCCGGAGCTCCTCACTGAGTCAAATGGCTTGCTTCTACTTGAAGAATGTCAGCAAGAGGATGAGGAAGCAGCAGGTGGTCGGCTCGGTGGCTGGGAGTCGCCGAAAGTGGCGTTCGACGGTGGTGAAACCGGCGAGCAGAGCTTGTGACATTCTGATTTCCCAGTCATTTTCAGACTCATTATTGAGAACTATATCTAGCGATGCATTTCAGTAATATCTCGCTCGAATCTGATCAATTCGATTAGACTGACCAAAAGGGAAAGGCTAACGCAAGATGAGGTACGTGGACCTAGGGAATTCGAATAGGAAATGGCACTTTGACCATAAGGATTGTCGAGGGGACATTTAGAACCACAAAAGACCAATTTAAGAATGATTAAAGAATGCCTTGCTAGTGTTATATGATTGGAGCGCGGGTGATACCGCTTAACCAACGTATAATTTGTAAAATTTTCCTAAATCAGACAATAACGATCGAAACCATAGAAACTAGTGATATACCCTCACAATTACATGACAACCAAAGTCACCACGAATTGATGAGCCCTAAATGTGATATGAATCACAAGGTCGACATGCGTAAAGTCTGCAAATGCCGCCCGTCAGTTCGGGATAGGCTGGAACCCCGTCTGATAGAGAAAACAATCATAAATGAGTCTTGAAAATTGAAAATGGAGAATTAAGAATTTCAACGTCATGTTTGGATTGGCCATCGCCGTGTCGAAGAATATTGGATTGAGAAAATGATGTTTCGGATGTCGGGGGTAAAATTGCCATTTTGCCCCTCAGAGCTTTAGCCTTGCTTATGCAATCGAAGGAGGACATTTTGGTCTTACAACCACCCCAAGAGCCACCAAAAATTTGAAGAGATTATGGCCATTAGATCACCTTGATTGACACTTAAGACACATGTCACTAGATTAGCTAAAGAGTGGTCATGTCCACTTTTTGCCAACTACTATTCAACCTTTGACTTTGAGGATTTAATATGGCCCTCTTCTCTTTCCTCTTAGCCGGCCATAAACCCCTAAGTCACCAAGAGCTTCATCTTCTTCCTTCTCTTTACCTGTTGCCGCCCGACCAACTTTTGCCCTCTCCGTTCGCCGCCACCGATGACCACTTTCAGCGACCTTCAGCCGGCGAGCCGACCATTCCCTCCTAGCTCAGCCTCTTGCCGACCATCCCCTCCTAGCTTAGCCTCTTGCCAACCATCCCCTCCTAGCTTAGCCTCTTGAAGTGGAAGCGCGTCAATTGACCCACTGAAGAGCTCCGGCCAACCATTCTTTCGGAAGCCGATGGAAATCGACACAATCTAAGGTAGGCAGCGATTCTGAACTCTTAGAACATTGAAACGTTGGATTCTTGTGACCAAATTTTGTGGAGGTCTAGGGGAATTGTAGAGTGATCTATGGTAAAAAGTTGAGGTCAATTTGATGAAGTTTTGACCCCAAATGGGCCTTGTGATTGTTGGACAGAAACTGCCGATTTAAGGACTTGAGGGAACCGGTGACTTTCAAGGGATTTTCGATGACGACTCGGCTTCCAATCTTCGGTGAGCCTCATAAAACCTTAGATATACATGTTAGCAAGTAGGTTAGTGAGTAAATGGTGGATTTAGAGTACGTTAAGGGCTGGATATGCTTAGTTTACATAGAACCGAACATAGCCCGGTTCGGTTCTGTGTAAATCGATTCTGTGGAGGCTGTTGGCTGATGGTTTTGAGTCTCAAATTCATCAATGAGACAAGTTAGGATGTTGAGAAATATGTTATTAAGGTTGGTGGTTCATGGAAGGGTGAATTGGACAAGAGAAATTGACAATTGGTTGGATTTTTGTAGGTTGCACGGTGGGTTTGTTCTTGGACCATTGAGACCGAATTATTGAGGGCTTGAGGAGAGGATTTTTGTGGCATCAAGCTTAAGGTAAGGGAACCCTAAACCTAAGATAGGAAGATTGGACTCGATTGAGCGAGTCGAGTAAATTTTGGGTGATTCTTGAAAGGTTCTTATGAGATTGTTTCTTGTGCGTCTTAGGACGGTAGAGAGGATTGCATGTGTACTAATATTCATGCTTTGAATTGGCTACCTTATTTGCGCGTTGATTGAATCGTCTTGCATGCCATGGATGCATTGTTTATACATGAGTTGCACTTGGCCTTGTGTGCATGATTTGTGATTGTGGCATGACGGAGACGAGGCGAGACCTTGATGCGTATGAGACGCGGGGTGGTGTGATGGTTACCCTGAGGCGCGGGGTTGAAGTTGTGTGGCACCCTGATGTGTATGAGACGCGGGGTTGAGATAGCCACAGTCTTGATGCGTTTATGTGGGACGGAGATGTGACGTGTCGACACTGGCCTAGAGTATCATTGAAATCTGATGCGTTTACGCAGGTTGTCAATGACGGTCTGATGTGTTTTTGCGGACCGAGCCTGATGCGTTCTAAACACGGGCATGAGATTGAGGCAGGTGTGAAGGGTGGAAGTGATGATGTGGCATGGTGATTCATGCATGATCATCTGGATGTGTTATGATGCTATGACTGCATGCTTGACATTGTGCGTTGTATTGATACTTGAATTGCCTCTTATGTCTGTTTGTGTGAAAGGTTGATCTTTATGACTCCCTAAGTGGACGGTTGGCCTAACCTAGGGTTGGGACCTACCTTATTGAGATATGTATCTCACCCCATTGGGGACCCCTTTTTTTTTAAAGATCCTAGGCCTTGAAGATGTGGTCTAGCTGTTTTGGTGACCCCAAAGAGATGTTCACCTATTTTAATGAGTTCCCTAACGGGCAGGGAACCATTTATGTTAGGAAGTGTACCGTAGTTTGGGTAGACGAGGGTAGTACTAGTTGGAAGCCTCACAGGTATGAGGCATAGTTCATGAAGGTCGAGGATGTGTCTACCGGGCCGCTAAAGCCCAATGAGATGCCCCAAGGAGTTGTCCCTAGTTGGTGTCACCCCACCTGAGACTTAGACCAGGCTAGGGGGTCTGTTGCCGATTCAAGGAATGGACTGGAGAGGACTCCGACCTTGGAGGACACAGAGGAAGAGGTCATAGTAGTCAAGGCGACTGAAGAGGATCTCTTGGAGCCATCTATTAAGGAGACCATAGAGGATACCATAGAGGTTCGCTCTGAGACTTTTTCGGAGTACAAGCCCACGGAGGACGCAGAGGAGACCGGGGACTCTAGCAGTTCGTCTTAGGAGTTCCTAGCTTGTCAATCGGTCTTTTGATGGCGATCCTTACCCTGTTTAAGAGTTGGTTGTTGATGATGGATCCCTTTTGTGTACTTACCCCGTCCTTCATGTTAGCAGATTTAGTAGCTCTGTATTTGTATGAACAGTTAGATATCATGTATGACAGTATTTGCGCTATCCAGGTCCCATTTCATATTTTGTACGGATGAGTTATTTCATTATTGCTTCCGCGTGCTTGTATATATATCATGTCTCTCGACTTATTTGAGGATCTTGGGACCACGGGAGATATTTGGCTTGCTTGCAGGGAGTCGCGTGATCATACCTGAGGGCGCGGGGCGTGACATTCCCTGTTTGTTTGGTATCAAAGCAAGGTTGGCTCGATCTAAAGTTGGTTGAGGATTGGAGTAATAAGGAGGATTAAGTTGGGACTTGGATGGTTAGTGAGACCTTAGAAGACTGGTTAGGATAAGACATAGGATGCATAGCATGTGACTTGACACTTATGAATTGTATTCGGCCTTGGCAGGGTTGTAGTGTTGCATGAGGATTAAGTTCCTTACTTGGTGTTGAAAGTCATTTTTGGATTTTGGCCTGTTGAATGAATGAGTATGGTTGGTTTTAGTGAACCGTTAAAGTAAACGGAACTGAGGAGTGGCCATGAGCTATTTGTTGAAATGTTTGTATTGTGTGAAAGGATTGTTGTGTTGTAGCTGTTTCTGTTAAGGTATAGATGGTAGCCTTGGACTTGGATGATTGAGTGAGTTACTAACTCCTTGCTGAACTTGTGGTGGACATGTTTAGTAGAAGGAGATAAGGATGAGCAACCCGTCTAGAAGATCTGGAAGGCCAAGAGGCGGAGCCTCTAGCTCGAGGTCGCCTGTCGCAGAAGATCCAAGGATGGATGGCATGCTGAGGGCACTAGCGAGAATTGATGACCTAATTGATAGGCAGACCCAAGATTGGGATGTTGCCATAACTCAAGCGGTAGGAGCCGCTATAGTTGCCGTCAACGTCAACAATGGCAATAACAGGGGCAATGGAAATCAGGGTGATCATGGCCAAGGCAATGAGGCAGTAAATGCCTAGGAGGAAATTATCATGGCTAGACAAATGGGTGTAATAAAGCTGAAGCCGACTCAGTTCGACGAGACTGGAGACCCCGAGCTAGCACCCAGGTGAATTGAGAAGCTTGAGAAAGCTTTTGGAGTGTTGAGGTGCACAGATGAGGAGAAAGTGCTATTGGCAGTATACCAGCTAGAAGGTACTGCAAACGATTGGTGGACTGCTACCATGAATGGAGTTTTCCTAGAAGGAATAGCCATGACCTGGGATGCCTTCAAGACGGCGTTCAACGACAAGTATTTCTTGGAGACGGCCAGAGAAAGGAAGCAGGTAGAATCTCTATAGTTACGTCAGAACCAACTGACGGTGGATCAATACGAGGCCGAGTTCTCCAAACTGTTGAGGTACGCACCTCGATCTGTAGAAGATCCCCAAGAGAAAGCACAAAGATTTCGGGACGGATTGAGACGTGAGCTCCGCAGTCAGATGATTGCCCTAAATCTAAGGACTTATAAAGAGATCTATGAGCGGGGCCAGATGATTTAAAGGGACTTAAAGGAGAGGAATACCGCAACTAGATCGCGGTTTACCCCATTCAGAGACAACCGCCAGATGGGCAAGAGACCGATGGCGGGCAATAGGCATTTTGTGCATCCAATAAGGAAAAATATTGTGAAGCAGCAGAATCCCACGAACTGGAGCTGCCGCCTTTATGGTAAGAGGCATGGAAATGGGCCATGCCTCGTAAGGACTGGAGCTTGCTTTAAGTGTGGTCAGCTGGGCCACCAGATAAGGACGTGCCTAAATCAAGCTCCGGTGAGTTGACCTCAATGACAGAGATCGCAAGATGGACCATCGACTGCCACTCCCCAGATTGAGCAGAATCGACCACCGGCTTAGGAAAGAGTATATGCAGTAGCCCACAGAGAGGCAGAGGAAGCGTCAGGTGTGGTCATAGGTATGATTTACTTGTGTGATCAAGTTGCATATGCATTGTTTGATCCTGGTGCCACGCATTCATTTGTGTTTGCTCAATTTGCTAAATTGGTGGGTATGAAGTTAAAACCGTTGAATATAACTTTGCATGTTGCCTCTCCGTTAAAGGATAACATATTGGTTTCATTGGGCTGTACTGATTGTGAAATCATGATTGGAGGGAGTAAGGGGAGTATTGACCTAGCTGTATTACCCATGTATGATTTTGATGTGATCATAGAAATGGATTGGCTGGGTAAGCAAGGGGCAGTGCTAGATTATGGTAGTAGGACAATTTGCTTTTACCTTGGAGGCCGCTCTAGCTTTAAATTGGTAGGAAGTTGAGGAGGAATCTCGATTTCCTTAGTCTCATCTCTTGAAGTGACAAAGTTGATATCTAAAGGGTGTCAGGCATACTTAGTGGCAGTAATAGACACGACTATCGAAGAGCCAAAACTAGAGAGTATCCCGGTAGTGCATGAATTTCCTAACGCGTTTCCCCTAGTACTGGACCGAGAGATAGAATTTGTGATTGAGTTAGCTCCTGGAATGGAGCCGATCTCAAAGGCACCTTATAGGATGTCCCTATCAGAATTAAAGGAGTTAAAGGTGCAGATGTAGGAACTGTTGGATAAGAGATTTATCCAATCGAGTGCTTCGTCGTGGGGAGCGTCGGTATCATTAGTAAGGAAGAAGGATGGGTCTTTGCGTCTATGCATTGACTATCGGCAGTTGAACCAAGTAACAATGAAGAATAAATACCTACTGCCAAGAATCGATGATATGTTTGATCAGTTACAAGGAGCAACAGTATTCTCAAAGATTGACTAGAGGACCGGGTATCACCAGTTGAGGATCAAAAAGGAAGACATACCTAAGACTGCTTTTAGGATGAGGTATGGTCACTATGAGTTTACAGTAATGCCTTTTGGATTAACCAATGCTTCAGCCACATTCATAGATTTGATGCACCGAGTATTTAAGGAATTCCTGAACAGATTTGTCATAGTTTTTATTGACGATATCTTGATTTACTCGAGGAGTGACGCGAAACATGAAGAGCACCTGAGGATTGTCCTGTTAAGCAAATGCGAGTTCTGGCTGAATAGGGTGACATTTTTTAGTCATGTGGTATTTGGAGAAGGGATTGCGATGGATCCTGCAAAGATCGAAGCAGTAACCAATTGGCCTAGGCCTACTACGGTCACTGAAGTCAAAAGTTTCTTGGGATTGGCCAGGTATTACAGACGTTTTCTGGAGAAATTCTCATCCATAGCCATCCCATTGACGAGGCTGACAAAGAAGGAAACAAGGTTTGAATGGACAGACAAGTGTGAAAGGAGTTTCCAAGAACTCAAGCATTGGTTGATGATCGCACCAATGTTGACAATTCCATCAAGACCGGGAGGCTATGAGATTTATAGTGATGCTTCGCCGAAAGGACTGGGTTGTGTATTGATGCAGCATGGAAGAGTAGTGGTCTACGTATCCCGGCACAGTTGAGGCCACATGAAATGAACTACCCAACACATGATCTAGAATTAGCAGCAATCATATTTGCTCGGAAGATCTGGAGACACTATCTGTGTGGTGAGAAGTTTCAGATTTATACCGACCACCAGAGCTTAAAGTATATGTTCTCCCAAAAAGAGCTAAATATGAGGCAGCGTTGGTGGATGGAACTGCTCAAGGATTATGATTGCGATATACTGTATCACCCTAGGAAAGCAAACAAAGTACCAGATGTGCTTAGTCAGAAGTCAAGCATCGCAGGTTTGCTAGTAAAGGGATGGTCGATGATCGAGAATCTGAGAGATTCCGAATTCAGACTAGAGGTCTGCCAGTTGTCCAGTTTGATAGCGACATTGAGGGTAGAACTTGAGATCCAAGAAAGAATAAAGGCCTTACAGTCTACGGACCCAGAGATTCAAAAGATCCTGGAGATGGAAGCAACAAAGAGGAAATCAAAATTTCAGGTGTCAGAGGACGGAATTTTGAAGTTCCGAGGACGACTGTGCGTGCCAAAAGATGAAGGGCTCCGAGAAAGGATTTTGTCAGAGGCTCATAGGAGCAATTATAGTATCCACCCCTAAAAGTACGAAAATGTATCAGAACTGGCCGCACTATTGGTGGAACGGAATGAAGGTGAATGTGGCGAGATATGTGGCTAAATGTTTGACATGCCAGCAAGTGAAAGCGCAGCACTGTACGCTTAGAGGACTATTAAAGCCGCTGGAGATTTCGAAATGGAAGTGGGAGCATATAACTATGGATTTTGTGATGGGACTCCTGAGGAGCCAGAGAGGTCACGACTCTATATGGGTAGTCGTGGAAAGTTTGACCAAGTCCGCCCACTTCATTCCTGTGCAAAAAGATTTCGCAATGGATAGATACGCCGAGTTATGCATGAGGCAGATTGTGAGACTGCATGGAGTGCCTGTGACAATTACCTCGGATAGAGATCCTAAGTTCATGGCAAAATTTTGGAAGAGTCTTCAAGAAGCCATGGGAACCTGACTATAGTTTAGCACGGCGTACCATCCACAGACAGACGGACAGTCAGAAAGGACAATTCAAACGCTTGAGGACATGTTGCGAGCATGCGTCATTGATTTCAAAGGTGGATGGGAAGATCAACTGCACTTGGTGGAGTTTTCTTATAATAACAGCTACCAATAGAGCATTCAAATGGCACCATTCGAAGCACTCTATGGAAGGGCCTGCAGAACCCTGATTTGCTGGGATGAGGTTGGAGAAATAAGTATCATAGGCCCAGAGTTGGTAGAGCAATCGGTGGAAGTAGTAAAAATAATTCGGGATAGGCTAAGGACGGCACAGAGTCGTCAGAAGAGCTATGCGGATACGCGGCGTAAGTCCTTGGAGTTTCAAGTAGGCGATCATGTCTTCCTTAAGGTGTTGCCTATGAGGGGATTATCGCGATTTGGAAAGAAAGGAAAACTGAGCCCAAGGTATGTAGATCCGTTTGAGATACTGGAGCGGATTGAGACCTTAGCATACAGGCATGCCTTGCCGCTTAATCTATCCCAAGTGCAAAATTTTTTTCATGTATCAATGCTACGGAAATATGGCCCAGACCCGACACTTGTGCTGGACTAGAAGCCATAGAAGTAGACGACCGAGTATCTTACGTGGAGAAGCCGATCAGGATTGAAGACCGAAAGGAACAAACTCTAGGGAATAAGACGATTCCACTAGTCAAAGTTGTGTGGGAGCACAATGGAACCGAAGGCGCCACGTGGGAAAACGAAGAGACGACGAGGCGACAACACCCCTATTTGTTTGAGTAATTAAGTTAGATGTAAATTTCGGGGACGAAATTTTTATAAGGGGGAAGAGTTGTGACATTTTGATTTCCCAGTCTTTTTCAGACTCATTAATGAGAAGTATATCTAGCGATGTGTTTCAGTAATATCTCGCTCGAATCTGATTAATTCGAGTAGAATGACCAAAAGGGAAAGGCTAACGCGAGACGAGGTACGTGGACCTAGGGAATTCGAATAGGAAATGGTGCTTTGACCATAAGGATTATCAAGGGGACATTTAGAACCACAAAAGGCCGATCTAAGAATAATTAAGGAATGCTTTTCTAGCGTTATACAATTGGAGCAGGGTGATGCCACTTAATCAATGTATAATTTGTAAAATTTTCCTAAATCAGGCAGTGACGATCGAAACAATAGGAACTAGTGATAGACCCTCACAATTACATGACAACCAAAGTTGCCACGAATTAACGAGCCCTAAATGTGATATGAATCATAGGGTCGATATGCGTAAAGTCTGCAAAAGCCGCCCGTTGGTTCGGGATAGGCTGGAACCACGTCTGATAGAGAAAACAATCAGAAATGAGTCTTGAAAATTGAAAATGGAGAGTTAAGAATTCCAACATCATGTTTGGATTGGTCATTGCCATGTTGAAGAATATTGGATTGAGAAAAACGACGTTCCGGACGTCAGGGTAAAATTACCATTTTGCCCCTCAAAACTTTAGCCTTGCTTATGCAATTGAAGAAGGACATTTTGGTGTTTCAACCACCCCAAGAGCCACCAAAAATTTGAAGAGATTATGGATATTGGATCACCTTGATTGACAATTAGAACAAGTGTCACTAGATTAGCTAAAAAGTGGTCATGTCTACTTTTTGCCAACTACCATTCAACCTTTGACTTTGAGGATTGAATATAGCCCTCTTCTGTTTCCTCTTGGCTGACCAACACCCCCTAAGTCACCGAGAGCTTCATCATCTTCCTTCTCTCTGCTTGCTATCGCTCGACCAACTTCTGCCCTCTCCGTTCGCCACCACCGACAATCACTTTTGGCGACTTTCAGCCTGCGAGCCGACCATCTCCTCCTAGCTCAGCCTCTTGATGACGTCCTTGAAGTAGAAGCACGTCAATTGACCTACCGAAGAGCTCTGACCAGCCATTCTCTCGGAAGCCGATGAAAATCGACACAATCTGAGGTAGGCAGCGATTCTGACCTCTTAGAACCTCGAAACGTTGGAGTTTTGCGACTAAATTTTATGGAGGTCTAAGGGACTTGTAGAGTGATCTGTGGTAAAAATTTGAGGTCAATTTGATAAAGTTTTGACCCCAAATGGGTCTTGTGATTGTTGGACAAAAACTGCCGATTTAAGGACTTGAGGGAGCCGACAACTTTCAAGGGATTTTCGGCGACTACTCGGCCTCAAATCTTCGGTGAGTCACATAAACCCTTAGATATGCATGTTAGTAAATAGGTTAGTGAGTAAATGGTAGATTTGGAGTAGGTTAAGGGCTGGATATGCTTAGTTTACACAGAATCGAACATAGCCAGGTTCGATTCTGTGTAAACTGGTTCTGTGAAGGCTATTGGTTGTTGGTTTTGAGTCTCAAAATCATTAATGAAACGTGTTAGGATGTTGAGGAATGTGTTATTAAGGTTGGTGGTTCATGGATGGGTGAATTGGACAAGAGAAATTGACAACTGGTTGGATTTTCGTAGGTTGCACGGTGGGTTTGTTCTTGGACCATTGAGACCGAATTGTTGAGGGCTTGAGGAGAGGATTTTTGTGGCATCAAGCTTCAGGTAAAGGAACCCTAAACCTAAGATAGGAAGATTGGACTCGATTGGGCGAGTCGAGTAAATTTTGGGTGATTCTTGAAAGGTTCTTATGAGATTGTTTCTTGTGCGTCTTAGGACGGTATAGAGGATTGTATGTGTGCTAATATTCGTGCTTTGAATTGGCTACCTTGTTTGCGTGTTGATTGAATCGTCTTGCATGCCATGGATGCATTGTTTATGAATGAGTTGCACTTGGCCTTGTGTATGATTTATGATTGTGGCATGACGGAGACGAGACGAGACTCTGATGCGTATGAGACGCGGAGTGGTATGATGGTTACCTTGACACGTTGAGGCGCGGGGTTGGAGTTGTGTGGCACCCTGATGCGTATGAGACGCGGGGTTGAGATGGCCACGGTCTTGATGGGTTTACGCGGGACGGAGATGTGATGTGTCGACACTGGCCTAGAGTATCGTTGAAACCTGATGCGTTTACGCGGGTTGTCAATGACTGTCTAATGCGTTTACGCAGACCGAGCCAGATGCATTCTAAAAGCGGGTATGATATTGAGGCGGGTGTGAAGAGTGCAAGTTGTGATGTGGCATGGTGATTTGTGCATTATCATCTAGACGTATTATGATACTATGGCTGCATGCCTGACATTGTGCGTTGTATTGATACTTGAATTGTCTCTTTTGTCTGTTTGTGTGAAATGTTGATCTTTATGACTGCATGAGTGGACGGTCGGCCTAACCTAGGGTTAGGACCTACCTTACTAAGATGTATACCTCACCCCGTTGGGGACCCCTTTTTTTTAACAGATTCTAGGCTTTGAAGATGTGGCATATCCGTTTTGGTGACCCCAAAGAGATGTGCACCTATTTTAATGAATTCCCTTACGGGCAGGGAACCATTTATGTTAGGAAGTGTATCGTAGTTTGGGTAGACGAGGCTGGTACTAGTTGGAAGCCTCATAGGTATGAGGCGTAGTTCATGAAGGTCGGGGATGTGTCTACCGAGCCGCTGAAGCCCACTGAGGTGCCCCAAGGAGTTGTCCCTAGTTGGTGCCACCTACCCGAGACTTAGACTAGGCTAAGGAATCTGTTGCTAGTTTAAGGAATGGACCGGAGAGGACTCTGACCTTAGAGGACACGGAGGAAGAGGTCATAGTGGTCGAGGCGACTGAGGAGGATCTCATGGAGCCATTTGCTGAGGAGACCATTGAGGATGCCACAGAGGTTCGCTCTAAGACCTTTTCGGAGTACGAGCCCACTGAAGACGCAGAGGAGACTAGGGACTCCAGCAACTCTTCTTAGGAGTTTCCAGCTTGTCAATCGGTCTTTTGATGGCGACCCTGACCCTATTTAAGAGTTGGTTGTTAATGATGGATCCCTTTTGTGTACTTACCCTATCCCCTATGTTAGCGGATTTAGTAGCTCTGTATCTGTATGGACAGTTGATATCATGTATGACAGTATTTGCACTATCTAGGTCCCACTTCATATTTTGTACGGAGGAGTTATTTCATTATTGCTTCCGCGTGCTTGTATATATATCATGTCTCTCGATTTATTTGAGGATCTTAGGACCACAAGAGATATTTGGCTTGCTTGCAGGGAGTCGCGTAATCGTGCTTGAGAGCGCGGGGTGTGACAAATCTGGTTGGGCGTGGAGCAGTTTTCAGTGAAGAGGAAGAAGAATAAAAGCTTGAAGATGGATATGGTGATGGTGGTTTCGGTAGAATGAAGGAAGAAGAGGCATATATGCACAATTTTAAGAGTCAACTAGGTTGAATGGTCGGTTAAAAGGTGACTCCATCAACATCATAACATAATCCTTTGACACTTGTCCATGTGTCAATCAATTGCTCATCCAATGGCTCTCATTTCCTTCAATTTTCGGCAGCTATAATGGGGCTTCAATTACCAAAATGTCATTGTCCAATTATTAAGGCAAAGTAAAGGCTTGAGGGGCAAAATGGTAATTTTACCCTCGACGTCCGAAACGTCATTTTTCTAACTCCAATTTTCTTCGATAAGGCGACAGCCAATCCAATTGTAATGTTGGAACTCTTGATTCTCCATTTTCGAATTTCAAGATCTGTTTCTGAATCATTTCTCTATCCAATGCGATTCTAGCCTATCCCGAACTGACGGGCCGCTTTTGCAGATGTTACGCGTATTGACCCTGTGATTCATATCACAATTAGGGCTCGTCAATTCATGGCGACTTAGGTTGTCATGTAATTGTGAGGGTCTATCACTAGTTCCGATGGTCTCGATCGTCACTGTTCAATTTAGGAAAATTTTGCAAATTATATATTGGTTAAGCGGCATCACCCGCGCTCCAATCACATAATGCTAGCAATGCATTCCTTAATCGTTCTTAAATCGACCTTTTATGGCTCTAAATGTCCCCCCGATAATTCTTATGGTCAAAGTGCCATTTCCTATTCGAGTTTCCTAAGTCCACGTACCTTGTCTCGTGTTAGTCTTTCCCTCTTGATCATTTTAAGACTCATTAATGAGAAAGTATCTAACGATGTATTTCAATCGTATCTCGCTCGGATCTAACGATGATAGAAAAATCAGAATGTCACAGACGCCCTTTCGGCACCTAAGTTGAATGATTTGTCTAACCTAAAATCTCATGTGGATGAGTGAGGTGTAAACCCTAACATTAGGAGTTCATGCAAATAGGAATGACTACCCTAGAACCACAGTCAAAAAAATGAGTGTGCAAATCAAGGATCCAAAACGTGTGGGTAAAACACATTAATACAGCATGGCATCCTTACTAAGTCCCTATTAGCCTAGAGAAATATCAATCAAGACTCAGGAGTATTTTTGACATGATTTGCCCTTAAGGGGCAAAATCGTAATTTTGAACAATTTTGGGACAATTTTCCCAACAAGGATATATTTGTCATTTCATATGAAATGTAAAGTCAAAAGATGATGGAAATAGAATTGGTCACCAAACCAATCCATTTTCTATTTTTCGAGAATTTCCAAAATTTTGCTGAAATTTTTGGAGTGATTTACCTCTTGAGGGGTAAAACCGTCATTTTGAAAAAGTGATGAGAAGTGAAAATCATAAATAGAAGGATTGGTCGACCACCAAACTCGAATCCTAATTTTGAGCAATTTTCACGACTCGATTGGAATAGGAAAATGATTTACCCTTTTGAGGGGTAAAATCGTCATTTTCAGAAAAGGACGAGATTTAAAAACCCAAGCGTAAGAATTGATCGCCTAACCGACCCTAATTCTTATCTTGATGTTGTCGATCTATCTCAAACAAGGCAGAGGCAAATTACCCCTAAAGGGTAATATCGTCCATTTCTAAAATAACGGAGAAGAAATCTCAAAAATAGGATTGACCAGTTGTCTGTGGTCATTCCTCAATTTTTGCTCATTTCTAAAATGTCTAGGAATTTTTCACAACTTTCCTACAATTGTTTTGGATTTTCTACGATTTTCTAACATTTTTTAAAATTTTCTAGAATTTTTTCCATTTTTTTATTATTTAAAAAAGATTTTCTAAATTTTTTATTAATAAAAATGATTCGGACTGAGTCAACCCAATCCACTCGGATCGGATACCCGGCCTAGACTCGGACCCGCAAGATAGCGCCCAAAACAACGCCATTCCGCTTTTTTTTTATTTTCTGATTATTCGGACTTAATCTGACAACTCCTATTGAACCACGTGGCTATTTCACGACCATTCAATCGGCTGACTGAAACCTACAGCTCAAATCAAAAGCCGACTACTCCTCGACTATTAGATCTGCTTACCTAAACCTATGGCCACGATTAAAATCCAAGACTCGATTTGGACCGTCCGTCCTTACTTGCCTAAACGACGTCGCTCGACCACTAACTTAAACGACACCATTTCGGTTTGCTTTGATTTTTCAATTATAAAACCAATTTCAAATATTCCTAATTACTAATTGGACGGCCACTAAAAATCAGACGCGATTAATCTTAGTTGTTCAATCAAAATTGACTCAGCCTAATAGACTAACAGCCCAGCCAGTTCGACGCCCACGTGAACCAATCATATGCTGCTACCAAAGAATGCTGACCCGCTGACCTACCATGTCATCGTCTTCAACCTCTCGATGTAAATTACAAAATGGACGGCCGAGGTTTTCCTGCCGTTGATCAACAGCAAAACCTTGACCAATCAACTCGAATCTTATACCAATCAACTCCTCTACATCTCGCCTACAACATATCGGAGAATCACGTAATTTCGCAGGCATAATCAAGAACAACGAAGCTAGCACAGTATAAAGACATGGCAGTTCAATCATGCAATTCAAGACGTGTCACGCTAATTCCTTCACAGATAAGCTTCGAATGAAGTTCAGAATTCTTACTTGCAGGTCAGATTGACCTGGCTAGGTCTTCGACTAAATCGGCGACGGCTACAGGGGTCGAATGCAAGATTTGACTCTATTTCGATGTAATCAAAACACATAGAGGTGTTTAGTGATGTCTTAGAGGTATTTCGCACACATCAATTATAATGATTGAAACCGAAATAAAAATTCGCCATTGAAGGTCAAAGATGGAGCTCGAAGGTTGACTCACCGTTTTTCGGCGTTTCAAGCAGTGCCGCTGGTCGCAATTGCTTCCTATGTGCTCGAGTGAACTCCCATTAGCGGACTTTAGCTTAGGTCTAGCCTAGAGTTGCCTGACCAGCACCATATCGGTTCAAGCTCAAGCTTTCGACAATGGGGATTGGAGAATGAGTTCTCTCTCTCTTTCTCTCTTCCTCTAGATTCTGTTAACCTTCAGAAACAGAATGCCGGTCTCCTCCTAAAAAATGAGTCTGTTCTTGTTATATCCCCTCCTCAAAAATTTGGACGTTCAGGGGAGGGTGAGTCGATGACCTTCGCACATGCAATCACGTGCAAAATGGCCACCGATGATTGGTGATCATCAAGAATGAAGTGGCCAATCTTTTAGACCTTCCGATGATTGAATTTCAAGCGAATTTGATCTTGGTTTAGCTCTGCATTTGACCGAAGGTGGCCGCAGCACATTATCGCCTCGTCGACGCAACTCTGGTGAACCCATGGTGTCGGACCGGTCATGATCAAAAAAAGACTAATAAAAAATCAGGTGTCAACAACTGCTCCTCTTTGAGAGGAATCTCGTGAGAGGTTTCACTCAAAGACAGGTGACACCTGAGTCTAAACTGACTCGACTGGGGAAAAAAATGAATCCTGACATTCAATCTTTCTTGTCTTATAGGTGAACGCTCTGCTCATTCTGTCTTGGTTGATATAAGAGAGAGAGATGGAGTAAAGATACTCACCTACCTTATGCTCGTATGGCATGCATAGTGTATGGCAGATTCAAGTAAATACCTAGGGACTCGTCTCTTAAGCATCCTAGGGCGGTTAAATTCTAGCCTGTATGGTAGGTCAAACCAGAATGGGATTCCTATTTGATAGGAACCTAAGGATGACGCATCCGTTTTTTAGGGATCGTTAGAGGTTTTGATCCGTATGGTAGATCAGACCATGAATAGGACTCCTTTCTATCAGGAACCTATGGATGACGTACCCGTTCTTTAGGATTTGTCGAAGACTAGGCTTCCCATCCACTAGGGACCTAAAGGAGACGCACCTGTTCTTTAGGGTTTGTCGGAGAGTAGGTTCCTATCCACCAGGAACCTAAAATTGGCGTACCTATTTTTTAGGGTTTGTCGAACACTAGGCTTCTCCATCCACCAGGAACCTAAAGGTGACGCACCCGTTCTTTAGAGTTTGTCGAAGAGTAGGTTTCTTATCCACTAGTAACCTAAAGGTGATGTACCTATTCTTTAGGGTTTGTAGGAGAGTAAGTTTCTTATCCACAAGGAACCTAAAGGTAACGTACCTGCTTTTCAAGGTTTGTCGGACACTAGGCTTCCCCATCCACCAGGGACCTAAAGGTGACGCAACCGTTCTTTAGGGTTTGTCGGAGACTAGGCTTTCTATCCACCAGGAACCTAAAGGTGACACACCCATTCTTTAGGGTTTGTCTGAGATTAGACTGATCCTACACCTTGAGGAATCAACGAGGGTCTTTACAAATGAGGTATACCTAATTCTTAGATTTTACCAAAGGAGCTATTTTGGAATTTAGGGGTTACCTAGAGCCTTACAGAAAACTAGTTCTAAAGATTGTCTTCTCGACATGCAAGCCGCCATTCTAGGATTTAGGGACTCCAAGTATCCTGCAGAAAGCTCAAACCTGCAAAAAATTTTGTTAACAAGATTCTTCTAGGATTTAGGTTACCTGAAATTTCGCAGGAAGATGATTCTAAAGATTGTCCTTTCGACAAATGAGGTGCTATTCTGAGATTTGGAGATTCCAAGGATCCTACAAAAAGCTTAAATCTGAAATCTCACATAAAAGACGACTTTGATGCTCTTCCTTATTGAGTAAGGTATTCTTCTTTGACTTGGGGCTGCAATGAGTCTCATAGAAGTTTCAACCTGAGAGTTCATTCCTCATCAAAGATATCAGTTATCTCGAGGCAATGATAGTCATAATGCAGGCCAAGTTTTACTTTAACCTATGCGATTATGCAAAATGATCTATGATGTTGGAGGTTCTCCAAGACATCTTGAAGCATGCAAAGATGATCAGAAATCCTTGTAAGGAAAATTCTAGATCAAACAATTTGAAGTTTCCAACAAAGCTCACTTTTCAACATTCTATTGGAATGTCTTCGTCAAAGAGGGTTTATCACCGATTCTTCGACTCTGGTCTTTTACGAAGAAAGCACTCGAATTTCCTAATAACCTGCATATGGGTTTTTGGGGATATTCGCAGCTCATACAATTTAATCAATCAGGAGGTCCTTATGGGACCATAATGTTGGGCTTGGACATAGTTTTCAAGGGGGACTCATTCTCTGAGTCAGGCTTTTTGAATGAAAGTTTTCTTCATCTACCTGGGTTTACAAGTCAAGAACCCTGCAAAATGAGAAAGAAATAATCTTGCTCATACCTCTTCGAGCTAAGGTATACATTAACTTAGGTGTCTTAGTCAGAAAAGACTACGAAGGGTTGTAATGTCGGTAGGATTGGAGACCGAAAAAAAACTTATTTTTGGCCCGAAATCGCGAAGTGTTTAACATTGGTGATCATTGCTGATCAATCTTCTGTTTTGCCTTTGGTCGAAGACTCTTTTAAGGACATCTATAGTCTTTTTGAGAACGAGTCTAATCTTTGAAAGTTCTTCTGTATCTTTTAGCATATGGCTATGTTTCCATTCGAGGGGTAGCCTTTTGCTGCACCGTTTCTGAGGATTCTTCTTTACTTCAGAAATTGTTGGGGGTGGAAGCATCCAGTAATCCCTTGGTGTTCCAAAATCAGTCTTACGACTTTCAGCATTTCAATGAGCGTCATTCTTGTTCTTGTCAGGCTTTTTGTTTCTTTTTAAAGCATAGAGACTTGGCCTTTCTCTTTTGGATCCCGCATTTTCCTTTTCTTTATCTAGGAACTAGGACTTTTGATGATTATGTAAGGTATGTGACTTGAGTCTCATCCTATCTTGAATATTTTGCTTTGGCATTCTCATGTGGCCCCTACTTCTTGAATCTCTCTGTCTGCAAGTGTTTTTGCCACCTTCGTCTGGGTGTTGTGCAATGATCACCAATGAGGATATATGAAACGAATATGTAGGCTCGAATTGGCTATGCAATAGGTATTAGTGTTTAGGATAGAGAAATGAATGTCTTTTCGTCATTCTATGGTGCTTGGATCAATGCATATCAACACATGAAAATTGATATTGTCCGAGCAAAAAGATTTCTAACCATTTACCTTTCATGCTACTAAACTGCTTCTTCTTGATAGGGTTAACAAATGAAAACCACCGCTCAAAGGGTTTATCAATAATCACCTGTAGTGTTTATGGAGAAGAATGAATGTCTCCATCATCTCAATCCATGTAATCGATGCGAATAGCCCTTGCATCTTTGGGTTCAGGCTTTTCTATCCTTACACTCCTCTCATCCCTCCGATGTGTATAGGACGTGTTTGAACTAGGCTTGCCTCTTATCTGAAGAAACATTCCTACTAGATGGCCTAAACAACTCTGTTTTAGAAAAATCATTCTATTTTTCTTCAGACATTTTGCCTCATAGGGAATTAATGATGCACCGTGCGTGCTTCAGTCATATCTGGATAACCTCCAGCCTTAATATGTGTGCAACAAGTGTTAGAAGTTTATCTTTCAAAAGCCTGGTTCATTCCAAAGTTTGACCACATGCATGTTTATCTTCGACTTTTTCTTTCTTACAAGAAAGCTAGTAATTTTACAGTATTTCTCTATTGCTGCCTTCTGCCTTTATCGGACATTCATGTATGAAGAGAACAGAAACTCCAGTAAGTGAAAAATATTTTAATGGTTGATGGAACAGATACATATCACCTGGTTCTATATGTTAGGGCCATTCTATTCTTGGTTCCATTTGAACGAGTCTGATTTTAAGTCCATTTTTTGGAATCCTGCGAAACATAACACATGCCATGTATGCATGGATGCATGATATGCCTATGTAATGACTGTTAAGGTAACTTGGATCGTTTCGGGGAAAGTCGAGTGATTATCGTCTAATTTCATTTCGAGGATAATACTTCTTCACAGCATTTGAGTTTAAAGGAGATCACAATTCTTCTCCTTTAGAATTTACAAGAATTAATGCCCCTTCCACGAGGACTTTCATGACAACATAAGGGCCTTCATAATTCGAGGTAAACTTGCCTCCCAGATGAGCAGCATTCGGCAAAGTCTTTCTTATCACTAGGTCATCGACCTTGAAACTTCTGGGTTTAACTTTCTGGTTAAATGACTTAGCCACCCTCTTCTGGTAGTTCTAGCCATGACAAATTGCTCTACGACACTTCTCGTCTATTAGGTTTAGCTATTCATATCTATGTTTGATCCACTCTACCTCAGAGAGTTTCACTTCTGACAATATTCTCAAAGACGAGACCTCAATCTCTACAAGCAGGACAGCTTCCATCCTATACACCAAAGCATAAGGAGTTGCCTCAGTAAAAATCCTGATCGAAGTTCGATATGTCATTAAGGCAAAGGGTAGCCTCTCATGCCAATCCCTGTAATTCTCGGCAATCTTAGCCAAGATCTTCTTGATGTTCTTGTTTGCCGCTTCTACTGCTCCATTCATTTGCCGGCGGTAAGGAGAAGAATTAAGATGTCAAACGCCAAAGTGATCTAGTAGATCATTAACAATCTTGTTGTTTAAGTTGGATCCATTGTTTGTAATGATCACCCGAGGGGTTCCATATCAAGAGATTATATCTCTCTTGATGAACTTTGTCATACTTCTTGCAGTGACATTCGTGTAAGAACTGGCCTCTATCCACTTTGTGAATTAATCAATTGCAACTAGAATGAAGCGAAAGCCATTTGAAGCTGCTGGATTGATAGGCCATATCATGTCTATTCCCCTCATAGAGAAAGGCCAAACTTCAGACATCTAATGCAGTTCGTTCGGGGGCGCATTAATCTTATCGCCATATACTTGACATTGGTGGCATGACTTGACGTGTTGATTGCAGTCTGATTCAATGGTCATCCTATAATAACCAAGCCGCATGATCTTCATCGCAAGGAGATGGCCATTCATGTGTGGTTCGCATATACCTTCATGGATTTCCCTTATGAGAGTATTTACATATTTAGCGTCTACGCACCTTAACAGAGTAGAGTCAAACGAGCTTTTCTACAAAGTTTGTCCACTGAGGAAGAATTTATTAGTCATCTTAGCTATATATCTTCGGTCTCATGCTTGACATCCAATAGGGAATCCTCCTTTAAGAGATAATTTTTTATATCATGGTACCATGGCTCTCCTTCAAATTCTTCTTCGACTATCATACAATAAGCCAGTTTTCCGGTTATGCCAATCCTCAACGGCTCTACTTCTAATCCATTGGGTATCTACAGCATGGAGGTCAGCGTGGCTAACACGTCTGCGAATTGGTTTTGCGCTCTTGGCATATATTCAACTGACACTTCTTTGAATTTAAGTGTCAACTCTTCTAGGTATTCATGATAAGGGATGAGTTTTGTGTCGTTTGTTTTCCACTCCCCCCGTGTCTGAAAAATGATGAGCATAGAATCTCCATAAACCTACAGCTTAGGCACCTCCATTGAGATGGCCAATTATAGGTCCAGAACACACGCTTCGTATTCTGAAATATTGTTGGTGCAAGGGAAAGTCAGTTTTATTGTAACAAGATAATGTTGACCATCAGGGGATATTAGCACTGCCCCTGTGCCAACTCCCGATAGATTAACTGCACCCTAAAAATACATGACCCATTTGTCTTCTGTTAGGTTCAGAACTTGATCTTCTATCTTTGTTTGCCCAGAAAGTATGCGATTTTAGGCGTTCTCTGCCAACATATCAGCTATTGCTTTTCCTTTTACAGACTTTTGTGGAGAGCTTTTGATGTCAAATTCTGACAACAACACTTGTCATTTTGCCAATTTTCCTATCACGGTGAGTTTATCCAAGAGATATTTGATAGAATCATTTTCTATTACTAGATGAATGTGGTGATGTAGAGTATATTGTCTTAATCTGCGAAGTACCCACACTGCTACTACACAAGCCCTCTCAACAGGAACATAATTTGCCTCGAATGAGGTAAATTTCTTACTTAAGTAGTATATGGCTCTTTCTTTACCATCCATGGGGCTTGTTTGAGCAAGTAAGGCTCCCAAAGATTTTTTATGTATAGTCAACTACAAGGTCAAAGGGTGACCTAGGATGGGTGGCACAAGTATTGGTGAAGTGGCTAGATAAGCTTTGATCTTCTAGAATGCCTGACTGCATTCCGCATCCTAAGTCACTTTTGTACCCCTCTTGAGCAATTTGAAAATTGGTTTAACCACATCCGATAATTGATTGATGAATCTAGTGATGAGTTTAGCCTCCCTAGAAGACTTCTTACTTCTTTCACCGTTGAGGGAGTTGCTAGGTCACAAATAGATTGGATTTTCGAAGGGTCAATTTCAATGCCCCTACTACTGACCATGAATCCAAGAAGTTTCCCTGATTTCTCCCCAAGCACACATTTGTTAGGGTTCAACCTCAACTTGTATTTTCGCAATCGCTCGAACAGCTTTTTTAGCGCTTGAATGTGATCTTGTCCCTTCTTAGACTTGGCGATCATGTCATCGACATATACTTTGATCTCCTTGTGGATCATGTTATGAAATAGGGTAACCATCACCTTCTAATAAGTTACTCCAGCATTCTTTAGTCCAAAGGGCATCACTTTATAACGAAAATTTCCCCGATGGGTGGTAAATGCAATTTTCGGCTTGCCCTCTTGCTACATGAGGATCTAATTATATCCGGAGAATCCGTCCATAATTGAGAATAATTCGTACCCTACTGTACTATCCACTAGTACATCGATGTGGGAAAGTGAAAAATTATCTTTTGGGCTTACTTTATTCAAGTCTCGATAATCCACACAGATTCGGATTTTGTCATCTTTATTCATGATTGGGACTATGTTTGCAATCCAATTTGAATAAGGGATAGCTTCAATAAAGCCCACTCTAAGAAGTTTCATCACTTTTTCTTTAATTTTATCTTTTAACTCAACTTTCATCCGTCGGCTGCCTTGTTTCACTAGTTTAACACTAGGTTCTGTGGGTAATGCATGTTCCACAATTCTTAAATTCAAACCCAGCATATCAGCGTGTGACCATGTAAAGATATCCTGATATTCTTTCAGTAATTTTGTAAATTTGAGCCTTTCAGTTCGGGATAAATGTCACCAATCTCGACTTCTTTGATATCTGCAGCACTACCCAAATTAATGACTATCGGCTCTTCTGAAGTGGGAGGTGTTGAATTTTCAAAGGCACTCCAATCTCTACGATAGTTGTGTAACTCTCATCTATGTCTTCTTCAATATCGCAGGAGTAATCATCCTGGTGGTCTAGTTCACACAATAACCTAGCATGCATGTTTGAGATGATATGCCTGAAATGTCATGAGAATGGTTAGTCTATACTTTATATGAAAATGCGATGCATGAACGTGAAAAATCTTTTCAAAAGAGCTTTCAAAAATAAGTGCAGGCATAAATGGAACTAGTTCTCATATCCTTAGACATCCTTGTTCATTGAAAATCTTTTAAAAATTAGGAATCATATGGAAAATCAGGCCTCAAGCTTTCCATTTGGAAGGCTAGTATCATCATTGGGCAGATTTGTAGTTCTATATGTCCTTAACAAAATTTGTGTGTTTTATTGAAAGCAAAAATGGACCGCATTACAAGCTATGCTGTTTGGACCAACGGTCGGAGATCCAAAGGCATTTTCCTACCTCTACTTCAAACAACAAAGATGAAGAAATGCATGAATTTAAATACAGTATTAAAAGCAAGGGAGATATTTCTTTACTCAGAAGTATCAGCTTCCTCATCAAGCCACTCTATAATGACATTCACAAAGTCATTGCCCAGAAAAGGGTTTGCTAGATCTGATTCCGTTGACGAGGTCATCCCTTCTTCTAACAGCCACTTAAAGTTTTTGCTAAAGTGCTCACTCAATGGGCTGTTGAATATCTTAGATTTGCATTTTCATGCTGAAGAACCAATAAAGGAGTCTTTCTGGCCTTTCTGGCGTCTATGGCTCTTGCCTCGGCCTATTGTCTTAAGAGTAAAATCACCAATGCGAATGTCATGATATCCTAGGCCAATCTTATGCTCACTGGATTTTAATTGTAAAGGATCGTTGACTCATTGGCCATACTTACCAAGACCTTCTCTTGGGTTGAAACCATATGTTAGCAACATCTTAGCTGGTAAAAGGTTAACGTCAAAGATGAAAAGAACCTTTAGTTTTGCCTCCACAAGAGTGTGAATTATTGTCACTAGCTCTAAGGAATGATAGCTAGCCTCTTGCTTAACTTCTGATTCAATGTAGGGGATATCGCTATTCTGATATTGTGACATTCTGATTTACAGTCAATTTCAGACTCATTAATGAGAAATGAATCTAGATATGTATTTCAGTCATATCTCACTCGAATATGATCAATTCGAGTAGACTGACCAAAAGGGAAAGGCTAACACGAGACATGATATGTAGACCTAGGGAATTCGGATAAGAAATGTCGCTTTGACCATAAGGATTGTCGAGGGGATCTTTAGAGCCACAAAAGGCTGATCCAAGAACGATTAAGGAATGCCTTGCAAGTGTCATATGATTGGAGCGCGGGTGATGCCGCTTAAACAACGTATGATTTGCAAAATTTTTCTTTATCGGACAGTGGCGATCGAGACCAAAAGGACTAGTGATAAACCCTCATAATTACATGACAACCAAAGCCGCCACGAATTGACGAACCCTAAACATGATGTGAATCACAGGGTCGATACGAGTAAAGTCTGCAAAAGCCGCCCGTCGATTCGGGATAGGCTGGAACCACGTTTGATAGAGGAAATCATCAAAAACGAGTCTTGAAAAATTTGAAATGAAAAATCAAGAATTCCAACATTATTTGGATTGGCCGTCGCCGTATCAAAGATTATTGGAGCGAGAAAAACGACGTTCTGAACATCGAGGGTAAAATTACCTTTTTACCCCTCAAGATTAAAACTTAGCCCGTGCATTTAAAGAAGGGAAAAGTGGTCCTTACACACCCTCAAGGTTGCTGAATTCAAGAAGAGAGGAGAGCCATTGGATCAAAGTTTGAATGACAAGAGGACAAGTGTCAATGGATGGTGTAAAGAGAAGTCATATCCACATTTATGCAACTACCATTCAACCATTGACCAAAGGACTTTGAATATAGTCTTCCCACTCTCTCTCTCTCTTCATTCGGCCACTTCACAAGAACCACTGAGAACCACCTTCATTTTCTTCTTGTTTCCTGTTTGCCGGCGACTAGTTCTGGTCTCTCTGTTCGCCGCTTCCGACGACCACTTCCGGCCATCACCTGGACTTCGATCGGTCATACCAACCTATATCTGTCTTGCTGACCTCCTTGAAGTGGAAGCACGACATTTGGACCACCGAGGAGCTCCAGCCAAGAGTTCTCCCGAAAGCCGACAGAAACAAACTCAACCTGAGCTAGGTGAGGTTTCTGACCCTTTTGGAGGCCTAAATGTTGGATTTTTTAGGTCAAATTTTATGGAGGTCTAGTAGACATGTATATGAATCTATGGTAAAAATTTGAGAGTGATTTGATGAAGTTTTGACCTCAAATGGGTCTTATGAACTATGGACAGAATCTGTTGGAAAATTGACTTGAGGAATCCGGCGACTTCCGAAGGGATTCCGGCAACCATTCGATTTCAAACTTACGGTGAGCCTCTTAGACCCTTAGATAGACATGTTAAGAGGTAGGATAGTGAGTAGATGAAGGATTTGATGAAGGTTTAGGATTGGAAGTGCACGGTATGCACAAAACCGAGAGGAACCAGTTCGGTTATATACAAAACCAGTTCTGGTGGGAGCAAGAACAAATGGTGATGAGTCTCAAATTGATGTTTGAAACATGTTAAGATGATGAGGGTTGTGTTATGGAGGATTATGGTTCATGGAATGAGGAATTGGTATGGAAAATTGATGAATTGCTTGAATATTCTAAGTTGCACAGTGAATTAAACCCTTGGACTATTTGGCTGAGACTTTGAGGCCATTGCAAGAAGAGATTTGTGTTATCAAGCTTAAGATAAGGGAATCCTAAACTTAGGATAGGAAGATTGGACTCAATTGAGTGAGTCAAGGTTTAGTTTGATCAATTTATAAGAATTTCTAAAGGATGGCTCTTGATATATCCTAAGCGGTTATAAGAGGGTTATGAGTGTTATCGTTTGTGTTTAAATCATCCGCCATGTGTGTGTGTCACTTGATTGCCTTTCATACCATGAGTCTTTGAATTGTGCCTGAATTGCACATGTCGTCATGTATGGAAAATGAATTGAAAATAATGGCATGAGCATGACATGGCGAGGCCTTGAGGCGTATGAGACGCGAGGCGGGAGATGGATACCCTAATGTGATGTAATCGTGGGGTGGAGTTGATGTTGTGTAGCGTCCTGATGCGATCTAATCGCGGGGTTGAGATGGCCACAGTCTTGATGCGAATTATTCGCGGGACGGAGGTATGTGGTGATGATATTGACCTGGGGATTCATTAGAACCTGATGCGTTTACGCGAGTTGCCAATGACGGTATGATGCGTTTACGCGGACCGAGCTTGATGCAATCTAATCTCGGGCTGATGAATGAGGCGAGTAAGAAGAGGTGATTGTGGTGAAATGGCTGGATGAGGTGTGCATAATCATCTAAGTGTGACATGGTGTCATAATTGCATGCCCATCATTTGTGTGTCACTATTCTTATTTGTATATGCCTGTATAATTGTGAGTTTGAAATTTTGGGATAGACGACTACCTAAGCGAACGATCGGCCTAACTTAGGGTTAGGATTCTTTTACTGAGATATGTATCTCACCCCTTTTGTGGACCCCTATTTTTACAAATCCTAGGCCTTAGCTATGTGGCCTATTTGTTTTGGGGATCCCAAGGAGATACGGCATATTTTGGCTAGTTTCCAGATAGGTAAAGGAACATTTATGTGAGAAAGTATACGGTTGTATGGGTCGACGAGGGTAGCCAAGACTAGAAGCCTCACAGGTTCGAGGCATGGTTCAAGAAGGTCGAAAACGAGTCGATTGGGCCACTGAAGCCCCACGAAGTACCCTAGGGAGTTATATCCGATTGGTGCCAGACTGTTGGGGAACAGGAGTTACCGGAGGGGTCTGTAGTTGGTTCTAGGAACGGGCCGGAAAAGACCCCGACATTGGACTTTTCTGTGGAGGAGGACGAGGTCATTGTCTTGAAGGCGACCGAGGAAGATCTTGCAGAGCCGTCCCACGAGAAGATCATGGACAATGTCGTTGAGGTTCCATTAGAGACATTCTCCGAATATGAGCCGACAAAGGGTGCCGAGGACACCGAGGATTCCAGTAGTTCATCTTAGGTGTCTTAGTTTATTAGCTCGATCTTGTGATGGCGACCCCTAACCATGGCTATTTTGGATTTCGGTGATGGTCATACCCTTTTGATGTGCTTACCCTGTCGCATTGCCTAGCAGATTGTAGTAGTCGAAATTTGTATGAATAGTAAGTTATAATGTACGAAAGTTATTATACTATCCATGTCCCACTTAAACTTATATTTTGTACGGGGATTTATTTGAGTACCGCTTCCGCATGCTTCATGTTCATATATTACCTCTCGACTTGTTCGTGGATCTTGGGATCACGAGAGATGTGTTGTTTGCTTGCAAGGATCTCGCGTGCTCGATGGGTTCGGGGCATGACAAATATGTAAACAGGTCAACTTACCCATAGACGGTGGCTACTTTACCATTAATCACGAATCGCACTTTTTTATGTAGACTTGAAGGTATGGCTCCAGCAATGTGAATCCAAGGTCTCCCTAACAGGAATCTAAATGCGTTCGGCAGATCCATCACCTAGAAGTTTATGGAGAATTTGGTTAGGCCATTGAGCATATCCAGCTCGATCTCGCTTACCACTGTCTTCCTCATCCCATCAAAGGCTCTAACAATTGCTTTGGAAGTTCAAATCATTTCCTCTTTAATGCCCAAATTCGTTAACATAACCAATGGGCATATGTTAAAAGCTGATCCGTTGTCAATTAGCATGTGTACTACTCTCTTTCCATTACAGTGTGCAGTGATGTATAAGGCCTTGTTGTGCCCTCTTCCCTCCATGGGGAAATCTTCATCCGAGAAGTTCAATTGATCCTTAAGAAGGATTGCCCCTACAAAGTCTCCCAACTGTATGACATTGATGGTCTCGGGAACATGCACTTCAATTAGCACCTTTAGCAGCACATATTTATGTTTTTCTGAATTGATGATCAAATCCAACAAAGATATCTAGGTTGGAATTTTTCTTAACTGCTCTATCACCTCAAATTCGCTAGTCTTGACGATGGATAGAAGTTTTTCTGCATCCTCTTTTGACACCTTCTTCTACTCAGATTCGCCTTCCCTTGGAGCATAAAATCGTCCGGATCTCATCACGGCATCTACTTCACCCGCTACATAGTCCCAATGAACTGCCTTAGAATCGTAGATTTCTACTGGCGGAACTTGTATGGTTACCATCGTCATGTGGGATATCTTTGATTCAGATTCATCATCGGACTTATCTCTTGGTAGGTGAATTATCACAGGTTTCACCAAACAATCCTCTTCTTAGCTTAGGCTATCAAGCTCATTCAGTTTAATCACTACAGTCATAGCAGTTTCAATCATTGCCACTGTATCGCTCAAGTCTTTCGGGAAGCTCTCGTATCCCGACTTGCTGTATCCATCAGCATTACTTGACTAAGCTAACATTTCAATCTTCAAGTGTCTTCTTATCCCTTCGAATAGCTCAGTCAAGTTTTTCCATTGGGCTATTAATTTGTCCATCTTGACGTATTCCTCGATGTCAAGCTCATCATCTATCGTCTGGGGATGACCGCTCGTTGTCAATCGACATGACACATCTTCCATTTCTTTAGAGAGATCATTCACTTGCTCCTTTATGCGTAGGAAATGTTCTGATATTACTCGATTGAGTGATGATTGAGGTTCTTCTATAAAAGGCTTTATCACTACCTCCTGGACTTCGGATTGAATAGGACCATCCATACCTCCCCACCCATCCGATATGATATCCTCCATTCTTTGGAAGAAATTAGGTGAAGCAAAGTATTTACTTTAAAGTTATATCCACCAGAATCCTCGCCCAGATTGTCTACAATTTCACCTTTCTCTAGTGCTTCAGGCTACAAATCTATGATCAGCCAGACTTCGCTTGGCAGCTTTCAGTTCGTCTTCATCAAGCTCTTCTTCTGGTTCAGTATTCAGCTCTATGTTGCCTACCAGACTTTCATGTGGGACATTCCACATATTTTCTCCCTCGATCTCAACCACAAACTAGTTTCATTCCAAGTTTTCCGACGCTTTAATTCCTTCAAACTCTTTATCAGCAATACTTGACATTATTCTCAGGCTCATTATTTTGGCAATGCATAGCTTCTTTCTTTCAACCGATACTTCTCCTTCTTTTAGATATAACGAGGCGATTGCCAGAATGTTGGTTAGCTTAGGTACATTCACCTTTAGCTCAAGGTGATTTCCCTCTTCATCATCAAATATTGCACCAACTGCTTGGTGGTCAGGAAGCGGATTCTCTTGCACGTTTAGAGACACATCATCAAATTTCAAAATTTGATTGTCAATGAGAGCCTGAACCTTCTGCTTAAGGATGTAGCAATTATCTATATTGTATCCTCTTTCACTCATATGATAGGCGCAAGTCTAGCTTTCATCAAAACTAGGATATTTCGCCGGATTTGCTTTGGGAGGTTTCTTTGCCACCAAGCGTTACTCTAATAACATCGAGAGCAACTTAGATAACGACCTGGGAAGTTGAGAGAATTGCTTCGGAGGCTACCTCTTTTTAGGCTCTTGTCTTTTAGACACTGACCATGATGATCCTCCTTTAGCCTGATTGGAATTAGCGAACACCTTAGGTTTATGGGAGTCGGGCACGAAGGCTATGTCAACTCCAACCTCTCTTTCTTTTCGTGCAGGATATTACTTCCTTATCGAAGTTTCGTGTGGCCTTCTTTCTCTCAAAGCCCACTTCAACCTTTTAGCCACCTTTATCAGGTGTGTAAAAGTTTTGCATCCTGAGGTGTTCAATTTATCGAAGTACTCATAGAGAAGTGCCTTCAAGAACAGGTCAATCAAGTCATCTTCCAGGATCGGTGGTTTCACTTGAGTTGTCAAAGCACGCCATCTTTGGGCATATGTTATGATCGTTTCGCTTCTTCTTTTCACTATTCGCAACAAATCTTCCCTTGTCGAAACCGTAGCTATGTTGAACTTATACTGCCTGAGGAAATCTTCAGCCAGATCCTCCCATCGGTCCCAATCGTCGAGGTCTAGCTCGATAAACCAAGTTAAAGCAGCGCCAGCCAGACTTTCTTGGAATGTATTTATTAAAAGGGGAATATAATCAGAATAATGTGTCATCTTGCGCAGATAGTATTTGAGATGAGAACGTAGATAACATGTCCCATTGTATTTTCTCACGAAATCGGTCTCTTTATAGTCCGGAGGAGTCTCTACTTTAGCGAACAGAGATATCTTATCAAAATGGGCTAACTCGTAGCCCTGATTGCTCAAGCACTCCTCAATCTTGGCTATTCTTTTAGCCTCGGCTTCTGTTTTCCCAACCTGCTTTCCTTTCCTCTCATTCTCGAGGTTGATGACAACATGAGGCATTCTCGGTTCTGGTTTGGACATTCGGTGCATGAATGTTCTCCACGATATGTTGGGCATCTTCCGTTGTCCCTCAGGTCAGTTGCGTCAGGTATTGAGGATTGACCTGAGTCATTCATGTTAGGTACCGCCGTCTGTTTGGCTTGGGAGGCTTCCAACAGGGCCTTAATTTCAGCCATCATGGTAGTCATCGTGATCATCTAGGTCTCTAATATGCCCACTCATAGAGTCAATTCCTACTATTCCATTCTCGTCTTAAGTCGAGTACGGAGATGATGTCTTGATAATTCTGTGATTAAAGAGTACTTGTTTATTAAATATAACAAGTAAGCATCTGTTTATGATAGATAAGGAAAATACTAGATTCTTTCAATTGCATGTTTTCTATTAATGAATGAGAAAAAAGGACTACCTTGTGAGCCTTAGTCTCACATGAGCAATTCTTTCAATCATTTGTCAAGATAATTCATGAAATTAAAGGAAGCGCAATCTTCGGCGATAGTTTTTGATACATCAACAAAACATGTTTATGCTCATACACATGTATTAAAAGCAACATTTAATACAAATGAGTATCCAAATGTCAAGAAAACATCATAATGTTCACATGTTTTATACTTGACAGAATAGTCTATCCAAGTCTAGGGCACTAAGGGTCTAAGACACCCCCATCGTCCCAGTAATGATCAAGTTCTTCAGTCTGAGATTCCTCATCTCCCGAATATGACGATGATCCCATGTCTTCAGGTATATACGGCTCCACTCCAGGCACGATACCACTGGAACTCACAGCTAATCGGTATCACATTATAAACAACATTCAATAGCTTCAAGCAACTCAAGCCATAGGCTTCATCAAATAATTAATTCATTTAACTAGTCCATCCAGTAGTGTCCTAATATTCAAGTAAGGGTTTAGGAAACACTTACATATCGATCAAGCTAGCAAATTCCCAATCAAATGATCCCCTAACCCAGTAGTCTCATGGCCAAACGATATTCCTAGAGAAATTCCATCAAATTCATATCATAATCTATTCATTCTTCAATTCGACCACACCAGTACCTCAATAACCAATTAAAGAACAACCTAAGATGTCTCAATGACCATCTAAAGACATGGCGGCACTCTAATGGACCCTTAAAATATTCGGTCTAACCAATCCTTCGACAAAACAAAATCAGTTTCATTTTAGTCCGCACAAATCGATCCATAAATCGATCTTAGGTTCCAATTTCTCATGAAATTAACTTGCCAAGACCTTATTCTACATGTCTAGGAACTTCACCGAGAGTTTTGAAGAGAAACGATGCCTGAAGCCCTTCGATCAACTCGATTTCCCCACGGTCCTCAAGTAGTAAAATCTGTCCAGTAAAAATCGCCTCTATTCAGCCATAAAAACACCCTAATTCCTCAATAAAATTACCATATCTACTTGGCCAACTTAATTACTAGATGTTATAGAGATTCCACAAAAGGTTTAGAGTTAATCGAAGTCTCTAATAGAGTAAACAAAAGCTTTACCCCAGCTCGCTCAGAATTTGTCTGATTTTGGTTTCGGGGCTAGTCGAGAAAAACCACTCCACGAAACGACGAACTACCACTTGAACCTTGTAGAGGATAGGTTGAGCTAGCTGTGGGTGGTCAAAGCACGGCGTGGCGGCTGCCAAAGGTGGTCGATGAGAACAGCGAACAGAGGGGTAGAAATTGGTCGGTTGGGCGATTTTCGGTGGGGAAATGGAGAGAGAGGGGTGTACGGCTAAAGAGGGATATATTATGAGATATTTTACACAAATAATAGAGATTAAAATTGGCAAGATTGATTTGGTGGGGTAATTAATGCATGAAGCTCTCTTTGGTTGACACTTGGCATATCTCAATTATTCAATCCCTTAGCTTTGAATTCATTTGACCTCATCCACATAATTTTCAACAGCATATAAAGGGGTCCCTAATGACCATTTTGTCCTTCAAATCTTAAGGCAATGACAAATAATCGAGGGGCAAAATGGTAATTTTACATTTTTCATCCGAAACGTTATTTTTTCAATTATAAATTACCATTAGTGAGATGACGTCAAATCCTTTCCTAATGTTAGAATTCTTTAGTTATAGTTGTCAATTTTGAACTTTCATTTCGTGATCAATCGTCCGTCGATCGTATCTTCAATTTATCTCGAACTGACGGGCAACTTTTGCAGACATTACGCGTATCGGCTCTGTGATTCTCATCACACTTAGGATGACTCAAGTTACGACAGCTTTGGTAGTCGTGTAATTGCGAGATTCATCACTAATTCCAATAGTCTCGATCGTCATAGTTCGATTTAAGGAAATTTTGTAAATTATACATTGATTAAGCGGCATCACCCGCGCTCCAATCACATAATACTAGCAATGGATTCCTTAATTGTTATCTGATCAACCTTTATTGTTATCTGATCGGCCTTTTTCGAGTTTTCTAGGTCCACGTATCTTGTCATACGTTAGCATTTCCCTTTTGGTCAGTTTACTCGAGATTGATCAAATTCGAGCGAGACAAAACTGAAATACATCAATAAATACATTCTCATTCAACAGCCTTAAAGTGGTAGGAAATTCAGAATGTCATATTTTCCACCAAGGATAAAGAACTTTTGGATAGGAAAGTCCACTACCAATGCCCAAAGGATATCTACTAGTTGAGGGTAAAGAGCTTTTCGGCTCACCACCAAGGGGTGATACATTCTTCAAGGATAAAGAGATCAATGAGTTATCTACTCTCTAAAGATATTTACTCAAACACAGAAAAATCTCAAATGTTCTCATTCATTAAATCAAACTCATGTTCAATGTAGAGTACTACTCTATAAATAGGGGGACTAAGACAAAGGACATAGAAAAATGAAATAAGAGACAAATAAATTCATTCGTTAACCTTATCCACCCAATCACAATTTTCAAAGATCTATTAATATCAAAGAAAATAACTGTAATCGGCCTTTCATTAATATGTCTTTGATTTGTCATCCAATCAACAACTAATCAAGCAAGATATATCTTAAATATAATATTCAATCATAAACTACTCTGGCAAGAACATATCTTGAGTACCCCATGGAATGAGTAATCATTCTGATGAACGGAAACCTAAAACATTATCGGCAAGAAAGAATTAATAACTTCTTAATCGATAAATCTTTGACCGATATTCTTCACACTAGTAACTTGTTAATAAGCATCATGATCATTGGCAACTTCATTATTCCATAGCAAGTTACACCCAAAATACTCTTTTGCATGAATTAACATCTTCAAACTCAGGCTTAACAATTCAAATTGTAGCCAAAATTATCCTTATGCTTCCAAAAGTAAGGATTGAGCAAGAATAATTCGTGATGACTGAGTTGAACTTGAGAGCGGCTCAATAGAGCTCAATACTTTAGCATCAATCTCTCCATATTCAAAAAGATTTGTCCTCAAATCTTGTTGTGGATTCATCTATTACATTAGAAGTTGCAAAATGTGCCACAACCATTCTTAACAAAGGGAACTTGATTACAAAAAGTTTTCAAGATGACCTCTCCACCAAACTAAATAATGTATGAGCTTCATACATACCAACATACCCAAGGCATGCTGAAAATCTCAAAATATGTCAAACATATTTCGCAAAATGATGGGCACCTTGAGAAGAATGCTTCTGAGCATATGAAAGAATGTGGCACGTAATATTTTTGGTCGCCATCATCATTCTCTTATTTTCTGGGACTTCAACATATGCTTCAACAGTTGATTTGGAGGTTCATCATCCATAATATCATAATTGCTTGATGGTTTAAAGATGATCAACATCCCTCTTTTTTCAATTTTTGCTCTTGGGATTTAGACTATTCATGGTATAGATTTTGTTGAGTTTGCTTGAGTTCCAAATCTATCTTCTTAATTTCTTCAATGGTTTTGCATTTTGGTTAGGACAATCCGCTTGTAGATGTCCATAGCCATAGCACTTGTAATTTTCACCATTTGATTCCTTTTGGAGCTCTTTAACGAACTCATGGGACTTTTCCTTTTCTTTCTCCGTTTGGAAGTATTCGCAACCTTGTAAAATGGGTACCCTCAAAGAAGGACATACCTTCAGTTGAAAGCTTAGATGAATATCTCCTACCATTCTTTGATTTTTTTTCTCTAGGAGAATAAGGACTTGATCCATTTATTGCTGGAGTTTCTCTATAACATGATCCTGCCTTTAATTGTGTGTTTGCTCCGTAGTGAAATCTCTTCAAACATGATAAATCATTTCTATCTTCTTCTTATTTTTGAAATGAAATTGATAACATATGGTATCACTCAAAACGAGCTCAACCTAAAGCTTTGATGCCAATTTAATGTGTGCGCAGGATGGACGAATACGTTTTGAGTGATGCAGGAAGGAACCGAGGACATAACATAGTGTGTCTTGACAGATGTTGATCGTTAATGCAAATGGAGGATAGATTACGATCTACACCAAGCATAAAGAACATACCACCAGTAGAAGATACAAATCGGGATCTAAGGATAAAGGCTTCAAGATAGGAAAGCTCGCTACAAAGGGGTAATCCACTCTCCATGAATGTGACATTCTGACATCCGGCTCTTTTCGAAATTGTGAAGTGAGCGAAATATCTCATTGGTGCACTTTAGTTAAATCTCACTCAGAGTTGGCCACTCTAGAGAAGATTAACTGATTAGGAATTGCTAAAAAGGAAATGGGTATGTGGACCTCAGAACTTGACCATAGATCGACACTTCGACCATAAGGATTGTCGATGGAACGTTTAGAACCATCATATGTCGATATAAGAATGATTACGGAATGAATTGCTAACATTATACAATTAGGTCGTAGGTGATTCCATTGGACCATAGTATAATTTGTGAACGTACCTAAATCAAATTCTGACGATCGCGTCCCTCGGTACTAATAATTTTCTCTCGCAATTGCATAACAACCAAAGGTCGCCATGTGTCGAGTAAACGTGAATGTGACATTAATCGCAGGTCAATACATGTAACTCCTAAAGAGCCGCCGATTAGTTTGAAATCTACTCAAGTCGCAATCGATGGAGAATAGCCATGAATTAGACCTCAAACTTCGACAACGGATATTCAAGGATTCCAACATTAATATTTTGGGCATCGTCTCATCAAGATCGATTAAGTTTATGGCTCACTCTAAAGTGATTAGAAAAGTGAAATTTTGTCTGAAAGTTAGAATTACCCTTTTGCCCTCAAGTTGAGCTCATTCCTCAAGTTTAGCTAAGGACACTTTGGTCGGTTCACTTTATCCTCTAGTGGCCGAAAATTGAAGAGCAACATGGCCACGTACTTGAGAAATTACTGGTTACCCTTCTTGCATTTCAAGAGCCAAAGTTTGAATTATTAGTGGGTCTCACTCCTAATCACATCTTACCAACCAAGTCAAGTCCTAGTCTCATCCCTTAAACCACTCAACCACCCTCATCAACTCACTCCCTCTCTCTTGTATTTAAAATCTCATAGCACTCTCACTCTCACTCATTCTCCCCGACTCTCTTTTCTCCTCTCTCCTTCCAATTGAGCCAAATATACTCACTCTCACTCTCTCATTTTCACTCTCTCCTTCCCTTGGACGAAGCTTATGCCATCCACCATCGAGCGCCTCCTCCTCCATCGTGAGTTGCCACCGTCCCTTGAGCCGTTCACCACCATAAATTGACGCCGCCATGGAGTCACCGATGCCGTGAGCCATTGGCCGTGAGTTTTAGGGGCTGTTTTGAGGAGTTTCCTCACTTGGTTTGAGGTAAGTGACCTTTCAAACTTCGTTTAGTGTGGCAAGAGACTAATGGTTGCCTCTAGTTTGGATTTAGACAAGTTTAGAAATTGATTTATGGTTGATCTCGAAGGAATCGCACGAACTTCAAACCTGTCCAAATTTGGTTGCAATGGTTTACCATCTTTTCGTCGACTTTGTAAGTTCGAAACTCTTGGTAAATTGACTCTAAACTTAGCCTAGGACCTTAGGTTACTAATGAACGCTTTAGATGTGGATTTAAACAAGTTTAAGGAGTTGATTTGGAGCTGTTCATGTTAGAGGCTGAGAATGAATATTTGTGGCTAGTTGGGTTGGTTGTTCCTTAGATCGAAATCATTGCTTGATGACTTGTTTTGTGTTGTTTACATATGGTCTTGGGTGTTTAAGAGGGAGCCAAAATGAATTTGTGATGTCTTGACATGGCTTGATTAAACCAAGTACTTTCAATGCTTGAATGTGAACTTGATTTGAATTTGAGACTTGAACGACTTGATTGTGTTATTGTTTGGTTATAGGAGGCCGAATTGCTTAAGCATGAATGTGAGTGAACTAAGTGTCCTTAATAGATGGAGTTGTGCGGCAAAAGTAAAGAACTAATGGCTAATTGTACTAGTAATGCTTGAGCATGAACTTGAAGTATTTTGTGGACTTAATGAGTTGAGTCACCTTAAATGGTCATGGAGGCGAGGCTTGTACAAGAATTGAATGAGACTGAATTAAGTATCGGTAATAATGGCAATGGATGGATTAAGAAAGGGGCCGAATGTTTAGCATGCCCAATATATTTGGCCACAAAATGTTATCCTTGATGGAGTCTTTCAATTGACTTGTTTGTGTAATAGACCTTGAAGTGCCTTGCGGATTGATCTGGATTAAATGACTTGAATTGTCATTTTAATGTTTGGCCGTGATGTATGAGTGATTTTGGAACTTGTGCTAGCACAATTATGACTTGCCTTGAATCCATTGCATGAGTAAATGGAATCAAGAATCGGTATAATTGATGGAATCATCTCGAATGAGTAAACGGTATCGAGAATCGATATAATCGATGGAATCAACTCGAATGAGCAAAAGGTAACGAGAATCGATATACTCGATGGAATCATCTCGTATGAGCAATTGATTGATTAAATTCCTAAAGTACGAAACCTGAACTTAAATTGTGATTCATGGCTTAATTCGTTAACTCCTGAAATTGTGATTGCAATGTGTCCTTGCTATTTGTCTGGTTTAGCGAATTGTTCCATTGATTAGAATTGCATGATAAGAAATGATTTGGAGAATGATTTTGAAGGATAGGATGCGTGATGAGGAATGATCCGAAGGAAGGCCTTGATTCGCTTTATAGGAATCGATTTGAGGAATGGTATTGATGACTAAAATTGCATGATAAGAAATGATCTTATAATTGATTTAAAATGTGAACATTGCATGTTTCGAATTTGTCTGGAGTCACTATAGGCCTAGTCTAGGTTTTAAAGTTTACTTGCTGAGATTTATTCTCACTCCTTTGTGGGATGACATTTTCAGGTCCCGAATATGGAATTGCGAGAATGCCGAGTTTTGGCTATTAGAAGAACCCTTTGAAGTAGATGAACGTTTAGTTTTTACTTGGCTGTTGTAACTTTTGAAGTCGACCTGATGTTTATAAGAAATGTACGAAGTTAAGTTTAAAATCTCATTTTCATCCCGAGTCATTGTATTTATTTATTTATTTAGAAGTGGAGTTTAGTTCTCACTTCCGCATGTGCTTATCATCTTAAGCTTAAGTTCGTTGCGGTTGGATCCTGGGCATTTTTCAAAGCATCTGCCTTCGAGGGATGATTGCGCGCTCGTAAGGTTCAGGGTGTGACAATGGATAAAGAGACCAAGGAGTTATCCTGTTTCTAAAGATATTCACTCAAATAGAAAAAAAAATCTCAAATGTCACGCCCCGAACTCGGCGAGCACGCGTACATCCCACCAAGCCGTACCTTTATGAAGCTCCAAGATCCAATGACCAATAACTTACAACTCTTTACAACATATGCATGCGAAAGCGATGCCAACTCCAATCATATAAATACAACAACATCCGATGACTTCGGACAGATACATCAAAATCTCATTAACCAACTCCTTCCATTAGTTCAATTCCTAATCTTTCAACCAGAAGTACAATCTCAGTATCACAAAAGGCAAATACATTCTAAATACAATCGGTCAACTATTTCTTCAAATGCCAATCCTTGGCAAGCTCGTGCTTCATTCGCCACGAACCTGAAAAATGTAAGCCTCCACTGAGGTAAGATATAAATCTCAGTAAGGTGGGCCCTAACCCTAGGTTGGATAGACCGTCCACTCAGGCAGTCATCTATCCAGATATTTCAAACTCATAATCATACGGACATATCAAGCCCAATCAATAAAATAGCAACATGCAGATGACAGGCGTGTAATGATGACCTCATGTCACACTCAAATGATCATGTACACCAGTCCGACCACTTCACAACATACACAATCTCCGCCTGCCTCAATCTCCAGCCCGCAATCTTGTCGCATCAGGCTCGGTCCCCGTAAACGCATCAGACCGTCATCGGCAACCTGCGTAAACGCATCAGATTTCGATAAATCTCTAGGCCAATATCCTCATCTCATAACTCCGTCCTGCGAATAGTTCGCATCAGGACCATGGTTATCTCAACCCTGCAATCTCGTGGCATCAGGGCGCCAAACATCATCAACTTCACCCCGCGATCTCGTCGCATCATGGTATACATCTCCTGCCCTGCGTCTCATACGGCTCAAGGCCTCTCCGTCCCGCGAATAGTTCACATCAGGACCGCGACCCTCTCAACCCCGCGACCTCGTTACATCAGGGCGCCACACAGTATCAACTCCACCCCACGACCTCGTCGCATCAAGGTATCCATCTCCCGCCCCGCGTCTCGTACACCTCAATGCCTCGCCATGTCATGCTTGTGCCTTGCTTCTTAGTTCAATGCACAGATAAAACCACAGGTGCGACTCATGCACGTTTTAAGTATTCATGGCATGCAAGACAATCAATGATAATCAACATTGCGTATGATTTAAATGCAAGCAACATCACACATAGATCTCTTATAGCCACTTAGGACACAATAAGAGCTATCCTTTTTTGGATATTCTCATGAATCCCTCAATTTGTCTCTCGACTCGCCCAATCGAGTCCAATCTTCCTAGCATAAGGTTAGGAATTCACTTACCTTGGGTTTAATTACACAATTTACTCCTCTTGAGCCTCCAAGGTTTCGGTCAACTCAAATCCAAGGGTCAATTTGCCGTGCAACCTAGAATATTCAAACGATTCGTCAATTTCCAAGTCCAATTTCTCAATTCATTAACCCCAATCATCCATAACATATCCCTCAACATCTTATCATATCTTAAATACCAATTTGAAACTCAAAATCACCAATCTCAGCCTCCAACAGAATCGGTTCGACCCGGCATCGAACCGGTCCTACTCGATTTTGCTCAAGCTGGGGCCAACCAGTTCTAAATCCACTCAAATTCCAACCTTTAAATGTTATCCTACTTCTTAACATGCCTACCTAAGGATTTGGGAGGCTTACTGAAGGATTGAAGTCAAATGGCCGCCGGATTCCCGTTGAAACTTGCCGGACCGTCCAAGTCAGTTTACCAGCAGATTCTGGGAAAAGTTCACAAGGCCGGTTCATGGTCAAAATCTTATCAAATCAAGCTCTAATTTTTACCACAAAATCCTACACATCTCAGCTAGATCTTCACAAAATTTGAGTCCTAAATTTCAAGATTTCAACCATCAAAAGGGTAAAAAATCGGACCTACCTCAGGTTGAGTCATTTTCTGTCGACTCCCGAGAAAACACTTGGCCGGAGCTCCTCGGTGGTCCAAATGCCTCGCTTCTACTTCGAGGACGTCGGCAAGACATAGATCTAGGTTGGTGTAGCTGGCTGGCATCTAGGTGGTGGCCAGAAGTGGTCGCCGGAACGGCCGAACAGAACCCTCAGAACTGGTCGGCGACGGAAGATGCAAGAAGGAAGAAGAAGATGCATTCGGTGACTTGAGGGGAGTGTATGGCCGAATGAGTGAGGTAAGGAGAGAGAAAATTGGCTATATACCAAGGCTTGGTTAAAGGGAAGAATGGTAGGTTTGAAAAAGTTGGACTTGACCACACCTTGTCCATCTTTTGACACTTGTTCATTTGTCTTTTCCAAGGTGATCCAATGGCCTTAATTAATCCACTTTTTCTGCAGCCAGAAGGGATTATTAAAAGACCAAAATGCCCTTCTCCAAATGCAAGGGCAAGGTTCTAAGCTTGAGGGGCAAAACGGTCATTTTACCCCCGACGTTCAGAACGTTATTTTTCTCATTCCAGAATTCTTCGATAGGGCGACAGCCAATCCAAATAACGTTGAAATTCTTGATTTTCCATTTTCAGTCTTTCAAGACTCATTTCTGATAGTTTTCTCTATCAGACGTGGTTCCAGCCTATCCCAAATCGATGGGCGACTTTTGCAGACATTACGTGTATCAACCCGTGATTCATATCATGTTTAAGGCTCGTCAATTCATGGAGGCTTTGGTTGTCATGTAATTGTGAGGGTCTATCGCTAGTTCCCTCGACAATCCTTATGGCCAAAACGCCGTTTCCTATCCGAGTTCCCTGGGTCCATGTACCTTGTCTCGCGTTAGCCTTTCCCTTTTGGTCAGTCTACTTGAATTGATTAGATTCGAGCGAAAAATGACTGAAATACATCTTTAGATATAAACTTCTCATTAATGAGCCTAAAATTGACTAGAAATCAGAATGTCACAACTCTTCCCCCTTAAAGAAATTTCATCCGCGAAATTTGCAACCTTTCAACCCATCCCGTCCTTTGGGGTATTGGCGCCTCGTCGCACCCTCACTTTTTCGGATAATCCTTTCCATGGCTTGACGATCTTGCTCGTCCTTTCCAACCCAAAACTATCTTTCCTCTGGAACTTGTCTCCTTCAGTCCTCAATCCGATGGGCTTCTCTCCATTCTCTTTTATTATTCATATCATTTGCCAGCAGTTCTTTCTCGAGCATTCACTTTATCTCTTTCATTTGTCCATAACCATTATTATCAAGCCTTCACCAAAATGCACTCTTAATGTCCATACCCTTCGGCGTATTACTCCTTTCAAGTTCCTTTCACGCCAACAAAGATTCAAGGGCTTTATCAATTTGACCTCCATTAATCAAATCGAGTTATGGTCCTCTCGACTCCTTAAACATTGACATGATTACTTCCGTAGCAATCTATTCTCGACTCCATCCGAAAATTCTCTTGAATCAAGGTAGTCCTTCAACATTCATCGTAATATCCTCCCTTTCCATCAACACGTCTAGTGCTCAACTACAAGATAGACAAATTTCAACTTTCAATTTTATCACAGTTATATATATATATGTATACACACATCTTGGCACATCTTTGTGCCATCCCTAAGAAACACTATAATTCTCTCTTTGAATTTCAATGAGGTCATCTCCTGAAGTTTATCTTCAATGTTGGACTCGTACTTCCGTCCATGAGCCTCAAGGGTTCCTTTCATTCCTATAATCCCTCCAGTATCGATGTTTAATCATGGCACACATCAATTTCCTTCTGGCCCTCAGGCTAGGAGTTTCTAGTGACCATCACGCTAGTCCATTAGTGAGCTTCCAATTTAAGAGTTGAATCTCTTACTTCTTGAGGGAAGATCTGTCCCTCCATTGCCAATTAAACCATGCTCAATTCTTAATGGTAGGCATCCGTCAAACAATCCACCATTCCTTAGCGATACGCATATCGCTGTAACAACACTTGGGTGATCTCTTTGTTCCACATGCCTCGCCTTCAATCCCCTTTAGGCAGTCCATGCTCTCAATCTCTTATAGTTCACATAATTCTCGAGGCATTTTCTTTATATAAGCAAGACTCTCATATCCACAAGCAATTCTATATATCTGCGTTGCCTCTCGTTCAATTCCTCTCAGAAAACTACTACTCGATATCTTTGGAGTAGATATAAACTTGAAATCTTCTTCCACCCAAGTAAGATCTTTCCAAACCTTATTGCGAGAATATTCGCAAACCAATTCCAATCATGCTCTAAGCATGCCAATTCATATGGCATTATTGTCACGACGTACAAGCAGCATCCAATTCAAATCGTCTTGTCATGCCTCAAGTTCCATTCTGCGTCGTGTTATTGCGACCTTCATAAGCATTTCAATTTTCTAACCGGAATCGTCATAAATAGCGTAGTCATCAGCTTAACTCGAGTCTTCGAAAACTCTTTTCACGTTCATACCCATTCGTGTCACGACTCGTCCTTAGTCCATTTCACCAATGGAACAGCTCTTGTGGGGAATCTTCCCACGATCCGTCTATTACCATTCACCAATCTCAGTAAATTTCAACTTCCCGCAGCTCACATCGACTATAGTCGATTCATCACTCATTCCAGTCCTCAAAGGATTTATCACTTATTATAATATGTGAATCTTACTTCATCAGGTCCATAACTTGTGCTCTTCACACTTAGCATGCAGTAGACATTTCCTTAGAGACCATATGACACTCTCAAAGACTGTTCATGTTTCTCATGGCCCTTACATGAGTTCAACCATCGTCTCTCGAGATGATAACGACCGACTCAATCATTCCTTGGGCACTTAGTTTGACTATTATCCACTTCTCTCTACCAAGTGTCGAATCTTCCAACTATTCCTCGCACTTCTTACTTGAGAGTTCAAACCTCGGCTCTCTATCATCACGGGTCTCCTCTAGGACCGTACGACATTTTATTTATTCTTGTCACTCTTCTCTCGAGAAGCATTAGTGCTTTAGCCTCTAAGTTCCATACTCACTAAGGCAACCTTATCCCAATTCCATTCATTCCACTGAACGTCAACATCATCCTGGAATTCAACATTGATTACAAAACGATCTCTCAGATTTCACCTCCAGGAGTCATCTAAGTCCTACGTCATCTTTCTCGGTACAGACGCTCAATCATGATATTAAGACAATTTAACGTTTTTCTTCCTTTTACAATAGGGTCTCTTACCCTAAGGAAGAAACTACACAACTCCGTGGCATTTTCTCACTTCAAATTCACCTTGTCCTTCCCATTCCGTAGGACGGCAACCTTGGAGTCTGCGCCGACAGCGATACCTTTACTCCAGGATTCAAATGACACCATGCTTTCACATTCTCTTTCCCATATCTCAGTCACCTCATGTGACAATATCTGTTTGTCCTTGGGTCTCACAAATTTCCATGTCAAATGGTCGTTTCGATTACCTCAAATCACTTTGCAAGCATTCTCTAAGCGCTCTTTTCATTTACTAAATCATTTACTAGGATCACAATCAGTCGGGACTATCAAGTCCGCCCACTTTTCTTTTCACCAACGACCACTTCATGGTCCAATCGCCCCTTAAGAACAATGCCCTATCTTTTAGGAAATAGCAACTCATGATTTCATCTCTCATGGTTCCACTTCAATCAACCGATCCCAGAAAATCATTAGCTCCAGGCAAACTAGCATGTGATTTTTCCTCGACCTCATCCATAACAGAAAAGGCTTACTACTCACTTTCCACCACGTGTCTTACGCCCAGGTAATCAGCCATTTCCCGTAGGCACGTTCCTTACTCATAATGAACATCTCTTTGCTCGTAATCCATGAGCATGAGTTTCTCTTATTCACATGCCTTCCGATCATTCACTTCTCTTACTAGATCTCATTAGCATTCCTTAGAGTCAAGAATAACCACTAGCCACAAAGCTTTCACGTTCCAATCCATTTAGGGATTTACTTGTCTTATTCAGGGGTCTTTGACCACTTTTACCATATGCTTACGTGACCTTGAGAATTCTATCTCATACGGGTCGATCATCCTATGATCCTTGCAATAGTATCAGGATCTTAACAACCTTTGCTCTCAAGAAACCCTAGGACGATACTTCCCATCGAACAACTCAACAGAAGTTGGCTAGGCAGATCTTATGCCTCCGAGAAAATCCTTTCTCTAGTGACCTTTCACTAATCATCCATAGCCTCTTGGGGCTAATACTGTCAAGATCACTTTCCTTCTTTAATGCACCCAAAATCTTTGAGGTTTTCTCACAAAACCCTTAATCTAGAGGGAGACAATTTCGAATCCCATCCCTCTACCTGACTCAATCAATTTCAGCCTTATACATAATGTTACAAGCTTTTCTAAGCTCTCGTGGTCCTATCCACACATTCAATTTCGAAAAGACTTACTCAGAGTCACCTTCTTCGTGACTTCCATCACTTAACTCCTCAATACTAGTTGTCTCAACGATTTGGGTAACAATGGCAGCCCTTTTGAGCTCGCCTACCCATAAAAATTTCTCATTTCTATTCAACGTTCTCTCAACCCGCTCAACTCTTGGGTCCCACGTGGTTCACAAACTCGAGTCAATTGCTCTGCTGGTTTTCGCGTTCTGATTACTCATCTTTACTCAGTTCTCATGATCCATCTTAGTCCTTAGATCTTTTCGTATCTCACATACGCAAGCCAAGTGCTACTCTAGCGACCATACCTTGGTCCTTTAGTCTTATCAGGTTCTCATGTCATTTGAACCAATATGATTCCCTCTAGGAACCCAAGACTCAAGTCATCTACTCAAGTCCATCAATCTCAAGCTGCTCATCTCAATATCTTTCACCATCAATCAACCATCTAATGGTTCTTAAGCAATTCCCAATTAATTGCAAATTATTCAAGGATCCCAAATCATCCTTGATTAGCAATCCTTCCTCAAGCCAACCTCAATGAGGCAACTTCTCAACTAACGACCACTACTAGACTAGCCTCAACTAGGCAACTATCAATCAAGCACTCAAAACAGCGATTCACTGGGTCAAAAGCTCATACTCTAGGCCTAAAGGCATCCGTCACTCCAACATAGTCACAACAGACTATCTCATCTCAACATGCCTCAGTTCCACAGGTATATAAACCCCCTACGCTGTCTAACGTCTCCATTATACCCTGGCCAAGCCAATCACATGAGGCTAATCATAACATGCCTAACAGGCCCATCACAACCATCACTTTTCTTTTTCAAAGGCATCCAATGCCAAGCACGAAGCTTCTAATCATGTCAATCATAGGTGTCATTACACATCATGCCACTTTCAATCATCCTTGATGAGAATCAATCCCATGTCGCACATCCCTTATCCACAATTGGACTCAACCTGATACCTAAGCTTCCCCTTTCAAGTTTTGACTTGGGTCATTCCTACCTCTTGCCATCTTAAAAACCTGCCAAGAGCCGCTCCTTATCCGAACCTCTCTGTCCCGGCGACCACTCCCCGCCCTCATCAGACCTGACCATTGCAGATTGTCCCAAATCATACATCCACGGAGAAAGCCCTATTCCACATGTCCCATACCATGTTTCATTACAGTTTATAGGTATCCCATCAACTCGTCCCATACCAAGTGACGATTTATTAAGTCCAACAGCGATAAGTCCATGCATGCACCCTCATCGACTTTCGTTTCAAAGCCATAAACATAAGCATAGCTTGACCGTCATCATTACTTGTCCTGTCAAAACCGCCTTCAGTTCAATTCATATCCATTTAAGAGTTCTAATTTCACCAATGACCATCATATCTCACAGATCAATTGCCTATATTCCATTATATGTCTCACGTCCAGTCAACATTCAAATCAAATCCCTATGCGTCCGATCACAACTGATCTTCGATTCAGATACTCTTCGTATTCATCTCAATTCATATCATCTAACGTTGTCAATAACAATCGATAACTAAAACCATCAAGATATCACGTAGTTCAAGCTTGAATCCACCAATACTAGCTGTCTCTTTATAACTCGTACTCCTCGAGTTGGGGCCATTGACAAATCAAGATCACAATCATACACCTCAATTGACCCTTCATTCATAAGCAATTCCCTATTATCCTCAAGCACAATTACTACCTCAAAGTCCATGCTTATGACTCTCCAATCCCAGCTTGCTTCCACTTAAACTTCAATCACCACATAACTCGAGATCATCCATTAAAGTCAACTCTAGGGCCATTAAAGTGTACACAAGTTCAAGTTTACTATCCTCAAGATTCAATGATCCTCGCTTAGTCCTATGGGCCTCAATATCTGATTGTCCCCAAGTCATCACTCTTTATCACTCCAAACCTCAATCACATTGGATCGAGCCGACCTTGCTCTGATACCAAACAAGTAGGGATGTCACGCCCCGAACCCGGCGAGCACGCGTACATCCCACCAAACCATACCTTTATGAAGCTCTAGGATCCAACGGCCAATAACTTACAACTCTTTACAAAATATGCACGCGAAAGCGATGCCAACTCCAATCATATAAATACAACAACAACCGATGACTTAGGACAGATACATCAAAATCTCATTAACCAACTCCTTCCATTAGTTCAATTCCTAATCTTTCAACCAGAAGTACAATCCCAGTATCACAAAAGGCAAATCCATTCTAAATACAATTGGTCAACTATCTCTTCAAATGCCAATCCTTGGCAAGCTCGTGCTTCCTTTGCTTGGAACCTGAAAAATGTAAGCCCCCACTGGAGTGAGATATAAATCTCAATAAGGTGAGTCCTAACCCGAGGTTAGGCCGACCGTCCACTTAGGTAGTCATCTATCTAGATATTTCAAACTCATAATCATACGGGAATATCAAGCCCAATCAATAAAATAGCAACATACAGATGACAGGCGTGCAACGTTGACCTCATGTCACACTCAAATAATCATGTACACCAATCCTACCACTTCACAACATACACAATCTCCACCTGCCTCAATCTCCAGCCCGCGATCTCGTCGCATCAGGCTCAGACCGCGTAAACGCATCAGACCGTCATCAGTAACCCGCGTAAACGCATCAAGTTTCGATAAATCTCCAGACCAATATCCTCATCTCATAACTCCGTCCCACGAATAGTTCGCATCAGGACCGTGGTTATCTCAACCACGCGATCTCGTCACATCAGAGCGCCACACATCATCAACTTCACCCCGCGATCTTGTCGCATCAAGGTATACATTTCCTGCCCCGCGTCTCATACACCTCAGGGCCTCTCCGTCCCGCGAATAGTTCGCATCAGGACCGCGACTATCTCAACCCTGCGACCTCGTCGCATCAGGGCGCCACACAGTATCAACTCTACCCCGCGATCTCGTCGCATCATGGTATCGATCTCTCGCCCCGCATCTCATACACCTCAGCGCCTTGCCATGTCATGCTCGTGCCTTGCTTCTCAATTCAATGCACTGATAAAATCACAGGTGCGACTCATGCATGTTTTAAGTATTCATGGCATGTAGGACAATCAATGATACTCGACATGGCGTATGATTTAAACGCAAACAACATCACACATAGATCTCCTATAGCCACTAAGGACATAATAAGAGCTATCCTTTTTGGGATATTCTCATGAATCACTCAATTTGTCTCTCGGCTCGCCTATCGAGTCCAATCTTCCTAGTATAAGGTTAGGAATTCCCTTACCTTGGGTTTGATTACACAATTTACTCCTCTTGAGCCTCTAAGGTTTCGGCCAACTCAAATCCAAGGGTCAATTTAATGCGCAACCTAGAATATTCAACCGATTCGTCAATTTCCAAGTCCAATTTCTCAATTCATTAACCCCAATCATCCATAACATATTCCTCAACATCTCATCATATCTTAAATACCAATTTGGAACTCAAAATCACCAATCTCGACCTCCAACAAAATCGGTTCAGCCCGGCACCGAATCGGTCCTACTCGATTATGCTCAAGCCGGGGCCAACCGGTTCTAAATCCACTCCAATTCCAACCTTTAAATGATATCCTACTCCTTAACATGTCTACCTAAGGATTTGGGAGGCTTACCGAATGTTTGAAGTCAAATGGCCGCCAGATTCCCGTTGAAACTCGCCGGACCGTCCAAGTCAGTTTACCTGCAGATTCTGGGCAAAGTTCACAAGGCCGGTTCATGGTCAAAATCTTATCAAATCAAGCTCCAATTTTTACCACCGAATTCTACACATCTCAGCTATATATCCACAAAATTTGAACCCTAAATTCCAAGATTTCGATCATCAAAAAGGTCAAAAACCTGACCTACCTCAAGTTGAGTCGGTTTCCGTCGACTCCCGGGAAAACGTTTGGGCGGAGCTCCTCAGTGGTCCAAATGCCTCGATTCCACTTCAATGACATCGGCAAGACATAGGTTTAGGTTGGTGTGATCGGCCGGTGTCCAGGTGGTGGCCGAAAGTGATCGCCGGAACGGCCGAACAGAACCCTCAGAAATAGTCTGCGATGGAAGGTGCAAGAAGGAAGAAGAAGATGCATTCGGTGACTTGAGGGGAGTGTATGGCCGAATGAGTGAGGTGAGGAGAGAGAAAATTGGCTATATACCAAGGCTTGGTCAAAGCGAAGAATGGTAGGTTTGAAAAAGTTGGACATGACCGCACCTTGTCCATCTCTTGACACTTGTCCATTTGTCTTTTCCAAGGTGATCCAATGGCCTCAATTAATCGACTTTTTTGGCAGCCATAGGGGAGGATTAAATGATCAAAATGCCCTTCTCCAAATGCAAAGGCAAGGTTCTAAGCTTGAGAGGCAAAACGGTTATTTTACCTTCGACGTTCAGAACGTCGTTTTTCTAGTTCTAAAATTTTTCGATAGGGCGACGGCCAATCCAAATAACGTTGGAATTCTTGATTTTTTTCAATCTTTCAAGACTCGTTTTTAATAGTTTTCTCTATCAGACGTGATTCCAGCCTATCTCGAACCGACAGGCGGCTTTTGCAGACATTACTCGTATCGACCCCGTGATTCATATCACGTTTAGCGCTCGTCAATTCATGGCAACTTTGGTTGTCATGTAATTGTGAGGGTCTATCGCTAGTTCCCTCGACAATCCTTATGGCCAAAGCATCGTTTCCTATCCGAGTTCCCTGGGTCCACGTACCTTGTCTTGCGTTAGCCTTTCTCTTTTGGTCATTCTACTCGAATTGATCAGATTCGAGCGGAGTACGATTGAAATACATCTTTAAATATACACTTCTCATTAATGAGCTTGAAATTGACTGGAAATCAGAATGTCACGTCAAATGTTTTCATTCATCAAATCAAACTTGTATTATAATGGAGAACACTCCTCTATTAATAGAGGGACTAAGACGAAGGAAATAGAAAAGGAAATAAGATACAAATAAATTTGTTCACGAATCTTGTCCAGCTAATAACAATCTTCAAAGATCTACTAATATCAAAGGAAATAAATCTAATTAGCCTCCCATTGATATGTCTTTTATTTGGCATCCAATCAACTAATAATGTAAGATATATCTTAACTATTGCATCAAATCAGCAACTAATATGGGAAGAGTATATCTTGAATATGCCATGGAATCAACAATCAATCGGGCGAATTGGTAACGTAAAACATGATTGGCAAGGGAAAATTAATAACTACTTAATTGTCAACTCTTTGATCGATATTCTTCATAGCAGTAACTTCTTAGTCAACATTGTGACATTCCGAATTTCCACCCCCTCGAGACTTGAGATATGAAATGAAATCTCAAAATTGAAAAATGAAAAATAAAGATTCCAACGTTGTAATTGGATTGGACGTCGCCTCATCGAAGAAGATCGAAATCAGAAAAACGGCGTTCCGGACGTCAAGGATAAAATTACCATTTTGCCCTTCAAGCCTTAGTCTTGCCTTAATAAATGGAATGAGGGTATTTTGGTCATTGACCTACCCCAAGGCTGCCGAAAATTAAGAAAAATAACAACTCTTGGATGAAGACTTGATTGACATATGAACAAGTGTTAATAGATGGTAGATGGGCATTTATTAACCAACTTTTAACCTATCATTCTTCATGTTGACCATTTGGAATGCAGAAGAATATCACTTTCTCTCTCTCCTCTCTCATTTTGGTCGGCCATCTCTTTCTCTCTTGCCATTTTCTCTCAAAACTCTCTCTCTCTCTCTCTCTCGCTTGCTCCCTCAGTTCCGACCATGTCCACTGTTTCGATAATAACTTATTTGTCCGATATCGGATTGAGGCATGCCACCTACCATTGGAAAGCATATTGTCTTGCCATTCCAAAAAGGTATTATGGGTCTAAATTCACCGTTTTTCCCATAGATCCACTTGAAGGAGTAAAGGTCAAGCTGGTTAGTTTTAAATATGAGAGCTCCCAGCCGACTAGTCTCGATCATCCCACTATTCTAGCTATATATTATTCGTCCGATACCGGATCGAGGTAACACAACCTTCAAATGAAAGCTTATTGTCTTATCTTTCCATAGACATATTATAAACTCAATTTGACCAAGTATCTTCCTATAGCTCGATTTGAGTGGACAAAGGTCTAGACGAGGCAAATTCTGACCGAGTTGGGGGAATATCTTTGTTTGGCCACTTTAAGACTTCAAATTGCTTCAAATTTTCGGTGAGGACTTATGAACTCATAGTACTTGTGTTGGCTGAGCTGAAATTGCTCTTTTAATTGGGTTTAGATGGATTTCCATAGTTGATTTGTGAGTTTCTGTGAAGCAAAATATGCCGCCGATGGACCGAGTAGAACCAAGGCCGTTTACGGCACTTCGAGGCTTCGACTTGCTCCAAAACTTTTAGTAAGACTCCTATAGGTGTAATAGGACATGTTAGAAAGTTGATTTTGCGATAAATCAAGGTTTAGAGTTGAATTATGGACTGATTCAGGAGGTAGAGGGCATAACCGAATTCTGCCCTGTTTCGGTTTGGATGAACCGAGCCCTTTGAGGGCTGTGGAAGATGTCACCATGCTTTAAATTCATCGTTAAGATATACTCAAATGTTAATTGAGATGCTAATGAGGTGTGTGCTCCGTGAATTGGTTATTGGAATAGAAAAATTGATCGTTTGACGAACTTTGGACTAGGTCGCACAGCTGTCCTCTTTTGGGATCAAGGGAACCGAATCTTTAGAGGAGTCTTGGAGAGAATTTTACAAATTAAATTGAAAAGTAAGCGACTCCTAAACCTTTGCTAGGAAGTTAGGACACTACTGGATGCATTTGGATGATATATTGATGAATTTGGGAGTCTATTGCATTGATTGTTCATGATCGACTGAGATAATAGAGGTGTGAGTCTTGTGTACTCTTGATGATGAGAAATTATAACTCTTATAGCTAAATTGTTGTTGTGTGGATTCGATTGATATGGATGATGGTATGGCTTTGTGACATATGGCCTTGACGTCTCGCATGACAATGATTCATTACTTGACTGATAAAAATTATACTCGATTATGAAGTTCCTTAAGAGGTGAGTTTGCTTTGTGAGACTAAGAGCTTGTGGCGCCCTGATGCGTTGAGACGCGGGGTTGTGATGGCTGGTACCCTGATGCATTGAGACGCGGGGTTGTGGTGGCTAATGTCTTGATGCGTTGAGACGCGGAACGAGATTGATTATGTGTCAACACAGGCCGGGAATGGCATTGAAAACCTGATGCGTTTAACACGGGTTTGTCAATTTGATGGTCTGAGGCGTATTGACGCGAACTGAGCCTGAGGTGTATTGACACGGGCATAGCTATTGAAAAGAGAATTGATATCCTGATGTGTTAGAACGCGGGATAGTCTTGATACATGACAACACAAGTATCGAAATGGCCTTTAGAACCTGATGCGTCAGAACGCGGGTTGCCAATCGAGATCTTGATTAGCCTGACGCGTATTGACGCGGGCTTGGCTATTGAGATTAAATTTGTGATTAGTTTGATGCGTATTAAGGCGAGCTTGGCTATGGGAATTGAAAGTTGTGATGAAATTGAGGACACACCTTTGCTTATGAATTTAATGTTGTGTTAGTATAAAGCTTGGTTGCGATGATATGATTATCCTCGAATTGTGATTGCGTTATGCTAGACGTATCAAGGTGCCTTGATCTTTTATCATCATGTGTTGTTTTATCAATGAATCCCTGTCTATTGTTTTATTGCGTAATCTGAGAGGACTAATGGCCTAGTCTAGGTTTAGGGTGAACTTGCTAAGATTTATATCTCACTCCGTCATGGGATTAACTTTTTCAGGTCCCATGCGATGGAAATCTAAGCTTGCCAATGATTGGTTTTTGAAGAACTAATTATAGGAAATGAATTTACATTTTTGTGACTTTAAAGATTTCATGTTACCTCGAACTTGGAGTTGTACCCTCTGAACCTGTAGTCAGTATTTATAAGAAGACGTTCCCTATGTCTTGAGTTATCTTAAGATTGAACTGAATGGAAAAGTTTTATCACTTCGGTATGTTTGTATCATTTAGAAGTTAAATTGTTGGCCAACGGATTCTGAGTACCACCGAAACAAGACGGCCCTGGTGGGATTTTGCGTACCTGACAGGTTTGAGGCGTGACATCCCCATTTGTTTGGTATCAGAGCAAGGTCAGCTCGATCCAATGTTGTTGAGACTTGGAGTGATAAGGAGCGACGACTTGAGGACAATTAGGTAGTAAGACCTTGAGGGATAAGCATGGATTGCTGAATCTTGAAGACTATAGGCTTGAACTTGTGTAGTATTCTAAGGGTCCTACTGTCGATTTAAGGGATGATATTGAGTGATTTTATGAATAAGGCTCACAAGAAAGTGAATAGAAATTGAGGAGTTATAAGCTTGGATTTGAGGTTGCTAGAGAATAACTTATTAATAAAGAGTCGATTGGGTTATATGATTGTGATTGTGATTTGTCAATGACCCAACTTGAGGAGTATGAGTTATGAAGAAACGATTGGTATCGGTGGATTCAGGCTTGAATTGCGCTGTATCTTGATGGTTTAGTTATCGACTGCTATTGACGGCCTTGGACTGCTATGAGATGAGATGCATACAGGGGATAGATAAGGAATATTTGGATTAAAGACCAGTTGTGATCGAATGCATGTGGGTTTGGCTTGAATAGCGACTAGACTTGGGATATATGGTTGAACATAGGCAATTACTCTATGAGATGTGATGGTCATTGATGGAATTAGAAATTTTCGATGGATAAGAATAGATTTGGAGATGATTATGGTATGATGAATGGCGAGGACAATCAGGACACGCATGTGTTTGTGGCATTAAAATAAAAGTTGATGAAGGTGTGTGCATGAGCTTATCATTATTGGACTTAATAAACTGTCGCTTGGTATGGGACAAGTTGATGGGATACCTACGAACTGTAATGAAACATGGAATGGGACATGTAGAACGAGGCTTTCTCCGTAGATGTATGATTTGGGACAACCTACAACGGCCAAGTCTAATGAGAGCGGGGAGTGATCGCCGGGACAGAGAGATCCGGACAAGGAGCGGCTCCCGGCAGGCTTTTAAGATGGCAAGAGGCAGGAATGACCCAAGTCATAACTTGAAAGGGGAAGTCTAGGTATCAAGTTGAGTCCAATTATGGTTAAGAGATGTATGGCACAAGATTGATCCTCCAAAAAGATGTTCAAAAGTGGCATGACATGTGAAATGATGTATGTAATTGGCATAATTAAAAGCTTTGTGCTTGGCGATGGATGCCATTTGAAAAGAAAAATTGATGTTTATGATTGGCCTGTTGAGAATGAGAAAGCATGTCATGTTTGTGACAGAGTGGTAGATGCCTTAGACTTATAGCATGATCGATTGAGTCGTTGAATTGATGCCGTGAATGCTTGTTTGATAGTTGTCGAGCTAAGGCTTGCTTAGTAGTTGACTGTTAATTGAGAAATTATCTAGTTGAGACTGGTTTGATATGTGGCTGCTGCTTAAAGATGATTTGGAATCCTTAGATAATTAGCAATTAGTTGAGAATCGCATAGGGACCAATGGATGGTTGTTTAATGGTGATAGATGATGAGATGAGCAGCCTGAGACTGCTAGACTCGAGTGGATGACTTAAGTCTTTAATTCCTAGAGGGAATTGTAGTGGTTCGAGTGCCATAAGAACTTATGAGGTTGAATGACAAGAGAATGGTCACTAGAGGAGTATTGGCTCGAGTATGTAAGATATGAGAAAATCCAAGAATTGAGATAGATCATAAAATTGAGTAAAGATGAGCGACTGGAGTATGAGTACTATAAGAGAATATGGCTCAATTTATTAATCGTGCGAGACCCAAGTGTGATAAGGGGCCACGAGAACTTTAAACGGAAATAAGAAAAGTGGATGGGTAGACAGACTCGAGAAGGAGCTGTCATTATACCTAAGTCGCTGAGACGATTGAAGCTAGTACTGATGAGTTAAATGATAGAAGTCACGAGAGAGGTGACTCCGAGTTAATCCTTTCTAAATTGAATGCGTAGGAAGAACCACGAGAGTTTTGAAAAGCTTGTGAAGCCATGTATAAGGTTGAGATTGACCAAGTTTGAAGGAGGGATGAGATTTTAAGTTGTCTCCCTCTGGATTGGGGATCTTGGTAAGGAAACCTTAGAGGTTTTTGGTACACTAAGGAAAGAAAGTGACCTTGGAAGATTGTAGCCTTAAGAGGCTGTTGATAATTGGTGAAAGTTCACTAGATGAAGGGTTTTCTCGAAGGCATGATATATGCCTGGACTGCCTTTATTAAATTGTTTAATGGAAGTGCTTTCCCTGGATTGCTTGAGAACAAATGTTATTTCGATCCTAATACATTTGCAAGGATCAAAGGATGATCGACCAGTGTGAGACAGAGTTCTCAAGGTCATTTAAGCATATAGTAAAGGTGGTCAAGGGCCCTTGAATAAGATAAGTAAATCTCTGAGTGGATTGGAGTTTGAAAGCCTTATGGCTAGTTGTTCTTCCTAATTTTGAGGAATGGTAATGGGACTCAATAAAAGAAGAGAACTCATGCTCATGGATTACGAGCAAAGAGATTTTCATTTTGGAACATGGAACGTACTTGCGAGAGATGGTTGCTACCTTTTTGCCAGTCTCGTAATGAGAGATTGACATGTCGTTCCTTCCGTAGTTGGAAAAGTTGAGGAAAGAGATCTATCAGTTGTCTGACATCGATGATTTTATGAGATTGATTGAACATAAATCTAGACCACTAGATGTGGCATTGTGTGTAATCAAGTATTCAATACGTGAATTGGTGGAAACCAAGGATGAACAGATATTGTCACTTGAGGGGACTGAATTATGGGAAGAAGAATGCCGAGTATGGTGGCATCTACGTTCTAGAGTAAAACACCGCTATTGGCGCAGACTCTAAGATCGACGTCCTATGGAATAGGAAGGACATGGTAGATTTGAAATAAGAGAATGCCACTGAAGTGTATAGCTTCCTTCACATGGTAAAAGACCTTAGTGTGGAAGAAAGAGAAAATCTTAACTGTCTTGATATTAAGATGGAGCGTCTAGACTGAGAAAGACGAGGCATAACTTGAATGATTATTGTAAGGAAAGTTAAGTTCGAGAGACTGTCTTGTAGATGATGTTGAATTTCAAGATAATGTCGACGTTCAATGGGGCAGACAGAATTGAGATAAGGTCGCATTAGCTGGTTGTGAAACCAAGAGGTCAAGGCACTACTATTTCTTGAGAAAAGAGTGACAAAAATGAACAGAATATTGTGTAGTTCAAGTGGAGACTCATGAGAGTAGAGGGCCAAGGTTTAAGCTCTCAAGTGAAAAGTATGAATAACAGTTTGAGGATTCGACACCTGGTAGAAAGAAACGGATAAAAGTTAGATTGAGTATCCAAGAAATAATTGGATTGATTGTTACCGTCTTTAGAGACGATGAATATACTCATTTAAAGAGCCATGAGAAACATGAATAACTTTCAAGAGTATCCTACAGACTCTAAGAAGATGCTCGTTGTGTGCTGCTAATTGTGAAGAGCACGAGTTGCGGGTCTGATGATGTAAAATTTCTCAATAGTGAAATTTATGAGAAATGAAATCCCTGTGGAGCCCTTGAAGAATGGAATAAGTGATGAATCGACTAAGATCGATGTGTGTTGCAGAAATTGAAAGTTCTTGAAATTGGTGAACTATTATGGAGGTATCGGGAGAAGATTTCCCACAAAAGCAATTCCATGGATAAATGAATACGAAAAGAGTTTTCGAGAACTTAAGTCAAGTTGATGACTACGCCGACAATAGTGTTCTTAATTGGAATTAAAAAGGGGTCGAGTGAATCATAATGACGTGACGCAAAAAGGAAATTTGAGGCGTAGCAAGGCAAACTGAAGTGTGCTATGCGAATACGTCGTGATAGTAAAGTTATATGAGTTGGAACGTATAATGCATGGTTGGAGTTGGCTTGCAAATGTTCTTGCGACGAAGTTGGAAAACATGAGTCACATGGAGAGGTTTCAAGTTTACACAAACCATACGAATTTGAGATATGTGGTTGCCTAGAAAAATTGAATGAGGAACAATGTGTGTGAAGGAGATTGCTTAAGGACTAAAGATGAAATATCCTATATCGCCTAGAAAAGGGTGATTTAAGTAGCGGATGCATTTAAGTAAAAATTGCGCATCGTGCATTTGGCAGATAAAGGATAGGCTTTGCTCAAGAAAATAAGATATTCAACTCCTAAATTGGAAAGTTGCCAATTGACTAGCCTGATGACTACCTGAAGCATCAAGCTTGAAGTCAAAAAGGAATTGAGATGCTGCGATGAATAGACCCTGACATTTAAAGAGTTATGGAAATGGATAGAACGGGGAGGAAATCCAGATTTTCGGATACCTGGGAAAGAAACCTCAAAGTTGAGGGTAGAAACTTTAAAGTCCCATGGACGAGAGTATGAGCCCAATATTGAAAAGGAACTTAAAGAAATGACCTGATCAGAAATTCAAAGGGAGGATTATGGTGCCCCTTGGGATGACATAAAGGTGTGCCAGACTTGCATCGATATTATCGATGGAATGGACTGAAAGTTTGGTTAGTCGAACATGAGGTCAAGTATTAAACGTGCCGACAAGAAAAAGGCATGCCATTGAAGGGATTAATACGCCGAATGGTATGGACATTGAATAGTGTATTTTGGCGAGGGTTTAGTAATAATGGTGATGGACAAATGGAAGAGACGATGTGAACGCCCGAGGATGAACTGCTAACAGATGTTAGGAATATCGAAAGAGAATGGAGAGAAGCAAATCAGATTAAGGACTGAAGGAGACAAGTCTTGGGGAAAGATGCCTTTGGTCGGGAAGGACAAGTAAGATCGTCAAGTCATGAAAGCAATTATCCGGAAGAATGAAGATGCGATGAGACGCCGATACTCCAAAGGACTGGATGGTTAAAAGGTTCCAAATTTCGAGGACGAAATTTCTTCAAGGGGGAAAAGTAGTGACATTCCGAATTTTCGCCCCCTCGAGGCTTGAGATATGAAATGAAATCTCAAAATTGGAAAATGAAAAATAAAGATTCCAATGTTATAATTGGATTAGACGTCGCCTTATCGAAGAAGATCAGAATCAGAAAAACGGCGTTCCGGACGTCAAGGGTAAAATTATCATTTTGCCTCTCAAGCCTCAGCCTTGCCTTAATAAATAGAATAAGGGCATTTTGTTTATTGACCATACACCAAGGCCGCCGAAAATTAAGAAAAATAACAGATCTTGGATGAAGACTTGATTGACATATGGACAAGTGTCAATGGATGGTAGATGGGCATTTATTAAACAACTTTTAACCTACCATTCTTCATGTTGACCATTTGGAATGTAGAAGAAGATCACTTTCTCTCTCTCCTCTCTTATTTTGGCCGGCCATCTCTTTCTCTCTTGCCATTTTCTCTCAAAACTCTCTCTCTCTCTCAAAACTTCTTCATACGATATCGGATTGAGGCATGCCACCTACTATTGGAAATTTATCGTCTTGCCATTCCAACAAGGTATTAAGGGTCTAAATCCACTCAACCATTTGTTTTGTAGAGCCGTTTGAAGGAGTAAAGGTCAAGCTGGTCAATTTTGAATCCGAGAGCTCCTAGCCGATCAGTCCCGACCGTCCCACTATTTTGGCCACATCTCCTTCGTTCGATACCGGATGGGTGTAAACACCGCCAAATGAAAGCTTATTATCTTCTCTTTCTATAGACATATTATAAGCTCAATTTGACCTGGTAAATCTTCCCGTAGCTCGATTTGAGTGGACAAAGGTCCAAACGAGGCTAATTCTGACCGAGTTGGGGGAATGTCTTCGTTTGGCCACTTTAAGACTTCAAATTGCTTCAAATTTTTGGTGAGGACTTTTTAACTCATAGTACTTGTGTTGGATGAGATGAAATTGCGAGTTTGATTGCGTTTAGATGGGTTTCCATGATTGATTTGTGAGGGTTTCTGTGAAGCAAAATTTACCACTAATGGACCAAGTAGAACCAAGGCTGTTTACAGCACTTCGAGGCTTCAACTTGCTCCTAAACTTTTTGTAAGACTCCTATAGGTGTAATAGGACATGTTAGCAAATTGATTTTGTGGTAAATCAAGGTTTCGAGTTGAATTATGAATTGATTAAGGAAGTAGAGGGTAGAACCGAATTCTGCCATGTTTCGGTTTGGATGAACCGAGCCCTTTGAGGGTTGTGGAAGGTGTCACCATGCTTTAAATTCGTCGTTAAGACATACTCGAATGTTAATTGAAATGTTAATGAGGTGTGTGCTCCGTGAATTGGTTATTGGAATAGAAAAATTGATCGTTTGACGAACTTTGAACTAGGTCGCACGGCTGTCCTGTTTTGGGATCAAGGGAACCGAATCTTTGGAGGAGTTTTGGAGGGAATTTTACGGATTAAATTGAAAAGTAAGCGACTCCTAAACCTTTGCTAGCAAGTTAGGACACTACCGGATGCATTTGGATGATATATTGATGAATTTGGGAGTCTATTGCATTGATTGTTCATGATCGACTGAGATAATAGAGGTGTAAGTCATGTGTACTCCTGATGATGAGAAATTATAACTCTTATGGCTAAATTGTTGTTGTGTGGATTAGATTGATATGGATGATGGTATGGCTTTGTGACATATGTCCTTGACGTCTCGCATGACAATGATTCATTACTTGACTAATAAAAATTGTACTCGATTATGAAGTTCTTTAAGAGGTGAGTTTGCTTTGTGAGCCTAAGAGCTTGTGGCACCAGGATGCGTTGAGACGCGGGGTTGTGATAGCTGGTACCTTGATGCGTTGAGACGCGGGGTTGTGGTAGCTAATGTCCTGATGCGTTGAGATACGGGACGAAATTGATTATGTGTCGACACAAGCCAGGAATGGCATTGAAAACCTGATGCGTTTAACGCGGGTTTGTCAATTTGATGGTCCGAGGTGTATTGACGCGGACCAAGCCTGAGGCGTATTGACGCGAGCATAGCTATTGAAAAGTGAATTGATATCCTGATGCGTAAGAACGCGGGATAATCTTGATACGTGTCGACACAAGTATTGAAATGGCCTTTGGAACTTGATGTGTCAGAACGCGGGTTGCCAATCGAGATCTTGATTAGCCTGATGCGTATTGAGGTGGGCTTGGCCATTAATATTAAATTTGTGATTAGCTTGATGCGTATTGACGCGGGCTTTGCCATTGAGATTAAATTTGTGATTGGCCGATGCGTATTGACGCGGCTTGATCATTGAGATTAAATTTGTGATTAGCTTGATGCGTATTGACGCGGGCTTGGCCGTGGGAATTGAAAGTTGTGATGAAATTGAGGATACACCTTTGCTTATGAATTTAATGTTGTGCTATTATGAAGTTTGATTGTGATGATATGATTGTTCTCGAATTGTGATTGCGTTATGCCAGTCGTATCAAGGTGCCTTGATGTTTTATCATCATGTGTTGTTTTATAAATGAATCCATGTCTATTGTTTTATTGCATGATCTAGGAGGACTAATGGCTTGGTCTAGGTTTAGGGTGAACTTGCTGAGATTTATATCTCACCCCGTCGTGGGATTAACTTTTTCAGGTCCAGCCGATGGAAATCTGAGGTTGCCAATGATTGGTATTTGAAGAAGTAATTATAGGAAATGGATTTACACTTTTGTGACTTTAGAGATTTCATGTTACCTCGAAGTTAGAGTTGTACCCTCTAAACCTATTGTCGATATTTATAAGAAAACGTTCCCTATGTCTTGAGTCATCTTAAGATTGAACTGAATGGAGAAGTTTTATCGCTTCCGTATGTTTGTATCATTTAGAAGTTAAATTGTTGGCCGACGGATCTTGGGTACCATCGAAACAAGACGGCCCTGGTGGGATTTTGCGTGCCTGACAGGTTTGGGGCGTGACAAACATCTTGAATTGTAATGCCTGGAGGTCCAACTTACACGATATTGTTCGCTTTGGGTTTTGCAATCCACATGGTTTTATTTTTCGAAGCACTTAGCCCAAGAAAATGCCTCATGCAAATTTAGTGCCCCCAACTGTGAGTGGTCTGCCCTAAGAACCAATCAAGGTTGATATTCTAACATTAGTTGTAGATTAGATTATGTTGGAAAATCTACCTTCACTACACTTGAGTAGTCATAATGTCTTGCTAGAGACCGCTTATGACTTGTAGACTAAAAGAGCTTTGAACACTCTACTAATGTTTAATGAACCTACAGGGTCGCACACAATAGTGAATTGAGTTTGTATTTTGTCTACGCCTTGATCTACTTAAGAAGTAGATTTAAGTTTATTCTCCTAATGTAAATATCTATGCGAATAAAAGGGTTGTACGGAACGATCGTGCGCGCTATGGGATAATGATTGTATGCACGATTGGAGGTGGACGGGCAAGCAAAACCGTCCCTCCCAAACTATATATATATATATTATCCAGCTATTAAGAATAGTGGGTTACGTGTAGAAAACCCTAGAGATGATTCAAATATTAAAATGTCACAATTCGAAGGGGAAAAACACAAAGAGTTGTTCTCTATTCGAAGATCTTTGAGAGAGTCTCGAAGATCAAAGGCCATTAAGCAAGATGAACTCCAAGATCTGTAAGCTAGCATTTGGATCATTGGAATTTCAGTTCGTGTCACGCCCCAAACCCGTCGAGCACGCGAACATCCCTACAAGCAAACAACACATCTCTTGTGGTCCCAAGATCCACAAACAAGTCGAGAGATAATATATAAGCATAAGCATGCGAAAGCGATACTGAAATAATCCATGTACAAAATATAAGTTAAGTGGGACCTGGATAGCATGATAACTATCATATATCAAGACATAAGGTTCGTATAAATGCTGGCTACTACAATCCGCTAACAAATTGGGCGACTGGGTAGTACACAAAAAGAGTCCCTCATGACATCCAAAAAGACAGGGTCGGGTCGCCTCCAAAAGCCTCAGGTCAATGAATTGGAATCCTAAGATGAACTGTTGGAATCCTCGGTATCCTCGACATCCTTGGTATCCTTCGTCGGCCCGTACTCGGAGAAGGTCTCGGATGGGACCTCGATAAAATCCTCCATGGTCGCCTCATGAGAAGGTTCCGCAAGGTCCTCCTCGGTCACCTCTAGGACGATGACCTCATCCTCCTCCACGATGAAGTCCAACGTCGGGGTCTTTTCTGGCCCATTCCTAGAACCAACTACGGACCCCTCCAACAACTCCTATTCCCTAATAGCCTGACATCAAGCAGGGATAACACCCTGGGGTATCTCGTGGGGTTTCAGCGGCCCAATCTGCTCGTCCCCGACCCTCTTAAACCATGCCTCGAATATATGAGGCTTCTAGTCAGGGCTACCCTTGTCAACCCATACAACTGTGCATTTCCTCACATAAATGTTCTCCTGACTATCTGGGAACTCATCAAAATACGTCGTCATCTCCTTGGGGTCCCCAAAACGTATAGGCCACATATTTAAGGCCTAGGATTTGTAAAAATAAGGGTCCCTATAGGAGTGAGATACACATCTCAATAAAAAAATCCTAACCTTAGGTTAGGTCAACCGTCCACTCAAGTAGTCGTACACCCCAATCATTCCAAACTCATAAACACACGGGTATATCAAGCACAAATCAATGAAACAACAACATACAGATGACAGGCATGCAATGATGACCTCATGTCACACTCAGATGGTCATGCACACCCGTCCTGCCACTTCACCACATCCACCAATCTTCGACTGCCTCAATCTCTAGCCCGCGATTAGATCGCATCAGGCTCGGTCCGCGTAAATGCATCAGACCGTCATCGGCAACCCGCGTAAACGCATCAGGTTCCGATGAATCTCCAGGTCAATATCATCATCTCATCCCTCCGTCCTGCGAATATTTCGCATCAGGACCGTGGCTATCTCAACCCCGCGATCTTGTCGCATCAGGGCGCCACACAACATCAACTCCACGCCACAATCTCGTCGCATCAGGATATCCACCTCTCGCCCTGTGTATCATACGTCTCAAGGCCTCGCCATGTCATGCTCATGCCACAATCATAACTTATGCCATAATTTCCAATTCATTTGCATAGACAATGCTAAGTGCCAATTTCAAGTGCAAATCATAAATCCCGTGGCATGCAAAGCAAATCAAATGGTATCCGGGTATGGCAAACGACTCGGGCACAAACAATGTTACACGTAAACATCCTATAACGTCTTAGGATATAAAGAAAACTATCCCCTTGGACAAATCCTCATAAATCAATCAATTCGACCCCCGACTCACCCAATTGAATCCAATCTCCCTATCATAAGTTTAGGAATTCCCTTACCTTGGATTTGATATCACCAAAATCACTTCTTAGATCCTCAAAGTTTCGGCCACCTATGGTCAGAGACCGAACTCAACGCGCAACCTAATAAAATCCAACCAATTTCATCAATTTCCAAGTCCAATTCATCCATTCATGAATCCTAATCCTCCATAGCATAATCCTCAACATCTTAACATGTTTCAAACATCCATTTGAGTCCCATAATCATCTGTTCTTGCTCCCACCAGAATCGATTTTGCATAGAACTGAATCGGTTCATTTCGATTCTTTGCAAACTGTGCACTTCAAACCCTAAATCTTCATCAAATCCTTCATCTACTCACTATCCTACCTCTTAACATGTCTATCTAAAGGTTCTTGAGGCTTACCGAGGGTTTGAAGTCAAATGGTCACCGGAATCCCTTTGAAGTCGCCGGAATCCCTTTAAAGTCGCCGGATTCCTCAAGTCAGTTTTCCCGGCATATTCTATCCATGATTTACAAGACCGATTCAAGGTCAAAACTTCATCAATTTGAACCCAATTTTTATCACAAATTCCTACACATGTCTACTAGAACTCCACCAAATTTGGCCTCAAAAGTCCAACATTTCGGCCTTCAAAAGGGTTAGAAACCTGACCTACCTCAGGTTGAGCTCTATTCTGTTGGCTCTCGGGAAAATGCTTGCTCGGGACTCCTCGGTACTCCAAATGGCTCGATTCTTGTTCGAAGAGTTCGGCAAGACGTAGATCTACGTTGGTGTGGTTGGCTGATGGTCAGATGATGGCCAAAAAATATCGTCAGAATGACCGAACAGGAGGTTCAATGGCTGTCGTCTGCGAGCAGATGGAAGGAGGAGGAAGAAGAGGATTTTCGGTGGTTTCTTGGGTGTGGCCGGCCAAATGAGTGAGGAGAGAGAGTGAGAAGACTATATTCAAAGCCTCATTCACACTTGAATTTTAGCAGCGTTGAGGCGGTTTAATGTCCAAAATGCCCTTTTTCAAATGCTTGGGTAAGGTTCTAAGCTTGAGGGGTAAAAGGATAATTTTACCCTCGACGTTCAGAATGTCGTTTTTCTCATTCCAAGATCCTTTGATAGGGCGACGGCCAATCCGAATAACGTTGAAATTCTTGGTTTTCCATTTCAAACTTTTCAAGACTCGTTTCTGATGATTTTCTCTATCAGACGTGATTCCAGCCTATCTCGAACCGACGGGCGACTTTTGCGGACTTTACGCGTATTGACCCCGTGATTCTCATTCATGACGGCTTTATGTAATTGTGAGGGTTTATCACTAGCCCCTTTGGTCTTGATCATCACGGTCCAATTTAGGAAAATTTTACAAATCATACGTTGGTTAAGCGGCATCACCCGCGCTCCAATCGTATGACACTCGCAAGGCATTCCCTAATCGTTCTTAGATCGGCCTTTTTGTGGTTCTAAATATCCCCTTGACAATCCTTATGGTCAAAGTGTCATTTCTTATCCGAATTCCCTAGATCCACGTACCATGTCTCGCGTTGGCCTTTCCCTTTTGGTCAACCTACTCGAATTGATCAGGTTCGAGTAAGATATGACCGTAACACATCTCTAGATTCATTTCTCATTAATGAGTCTGAAATTGACTGTAAATCAGAATATCACAACTCTTCCCCCCTTACAGAAATTTCATCATCGAAATTTACATTACACTCAATCACTTAAATAAATTGGGGTGCTGTCGCCTCATCGTCTCTTCATTCTCCCACGTGGCATCTTCAGTCCCGTGGTGCTCCCATACTACCTTGACTAGTGGAATCTTCTTATTCCTGAGGATTTGCTCCTTCCGGTCTTCGATCCTTATTGGCTTCTCCACGTAAGACACTCTGTTGTCCACTTCTATGGCTTGATAATCCAAAACATGTGTCGGATCCGGTTCATACTTGCGCAGCATCGACACATAAAATACATTGTGTACCTGGGATAGATTAGGCGGGAGGGCAAGCCTGTAGGCCGAGGTTCCAGTCCGCTCCAATATCTCAAATGGGCCTACATACCTTAGGCTCAGCTTCCCCTTCTTTCCAAAACGCGATAGTTCTCTTATTGGTGATACCTTGAGAAAGACGTGATCGCCCACTTGAAATTCCAAGGGCTTGCGTCATTTATCTGCGTAGCTCTTCTAACGACTCTGTGCCGTCCTCAGTCTATCCCGAATTATCTTTACTACTTCCACTGATTACTATACCAATTCTAGGCCTGTGATACTCCTTTCTCTAACCTCATCCCAGCAAATCGGGGTTCTGCAGGCTCGTCCATAAAGTGCCTCAAATGGTGCCATCTAGATACTCTACTAGTAGCTATTATTATAGGTGAACTCTACCAGATGTAGCTGATCGTCCCATCCACCTTTAAAATAATGACGCATGCTTGCAGCATATCCTCCAGCGTTTGTATCGTCCTCTCTAACTGTCCATTCGTCTATGGATGGTAGGCTGTACTAAACTGCAATCAAGTGCCCATGGATTCTTGTAGACTTTTCCAAAAGTTTGCCGGGAACTTAGGATCTCTATCCAAAGTGATCGTCACTGGCACTCCGTGCAACCTCACTATCTTTCTCATGTACAGTTCTGCATACTTATCCATAGCGAAGTCCTTTCGCATAGGAATGAAGTGGGTGAACTTGGTCAATCTGTCCATGACTATCCAAATAAAGTCGTGACCTCTCTGGCTCCTTGGGAGTCCCATCACAAAATTCATAGTTATGTGCTCCCACTTCCATTCCGGAATCTCCAATGGCTACAACAGTCCTCCAGGCTTACAATGCTGCGCTTTCACTTGCTGGCATGTCAAACATTTAGCCACGTATTTTACTACATTCACCTTTATTCTGTTCCACCAATAATATTGTCACATATTCTGATATATCTTTGTACTTCCATGGTGGATGTTATAATTGCTCCTATGAGCCTCTGATAAAATTCTTTCCCTGAGTCCTTCATCGTTTGGCATGCACAATCGTCCTCTAAACTTTAGAATTCCGTCCTTAGACACCTGAAATTCTGATTTTCTCTTTGTCACATCCCTCTCGAGGATCTTCTAGATCTCTGGGTCCGTAGATTACAAGGTCTTTATTCCTTCTTAGACCTCAGGTTCTACCCTCAATGTAGCCATTAGGCTAGACAACTAGCTAACCTCTAGTCTAAACTCAGAATCTCTTAAATCCTCAATCATCGACCAACCTTTCACCAGCAGACATGCGATGCTTGACTTCCAACTCAGCGCATCTACTACTTTGTTTGCTTTCCCAAGGTGATATAGGATATCACAGTCATAATCCTTCAGCAGTTCCATCCATCTACGCTGCCTCATATTCAGCTCTTTCTGGGAAAATAGATACTTTAAACTTTGGTGATCGGTATAGATCTGAAACTTCTCGCCACAGAGGTAGTGTCTCCAAATTTTCAAAGCAAATATAATTGCCGCTAACTCCAGGTCATGAGTTGGGTAATTCATCTCATGTGCCCTCAACTGTCTGGATACGTAGGCTACTACCCTTCCATGCTGCATCAATACACAGCCCAATCCTTTCAGCGAAGTATCGTTGTATATTTCATACCCTCCTGGTCTTGATGGAATTGTCAACACTGGCGCGATCGTCAATCTATGTTTAAGCTCTTAGAAACTCTTTTCACATTTGTCAGTCCATTTAAACCTCGTTTCCTTCTTCGTCAACCGCGTCAATGGGATGGCTATGGATGAGAATTTCTCCACAAAACGTCAGTAGTATCCTGCCAATCCCAAGAAATTTCTAACCTCCGTGACTATAGTAAGCCTCGACCAATTGGTTACTGCTTCAATCTTTGCAGGATCCATTGCAATCCCTTCACCAGACACCACATAACCAAGAAATGCTACCTGATTCAGCCAAAACTCACACTTACTCAACTTCGCATAGAGCGTATGCTCCCTTAGAGTCTGTAGCACAATCCTTAGGTGCTCCTCATGTTCTGCATCGCTCCTCAAGTAAATCAAGATATTGTCAATAAAGACTATAACGAATCTGTCCAGAAAATCGTTAAATACTCGATGCATCAGGTCCATAAAAGCGGCTGGAGTGTTAGTCAAACCAAACGGCATCACCGTAAATTCATAATGACCATACCTCGTCCTGAAAGCAGTCTTAGGTATGTCTTCCTTCTTGATCCTCAACTAGTGATACCCAATTCTCAAGTCAATCTTCGAAAACACTGCTGCTCCTTATAACTGATAAAAAAGACCATCAATCCTCGGTAGCGGATACTTGTTCTTCATTGTCACTTGGTTCAGCTACCGATAGTCAATGCATAAACGCAAAGACCCATCCTTCTTCCTTACAAATAGCACCGATACTCCCCACGGTGAAGCACTAGGTCGGATAAATCCTTTATCTAGCAGCTCTTGCATCTGCACCTTTAACTCCTTTAGTTCTAACAGGGACATTCTGTAAGGTGCTTTCGAAATCGGCTCCATACTCAATTACAAACTCTATTTCCCGCTCTGGTGGTAATCCTGGCAACTCTTTGGGAAATACATCAGGGAACTCACGTACTACCGGGATATTTTCTAATTTTGGCTCTTCGATAGTCATGTCCATTGCCGCCACTAAGTATGCATGACACCCTTCGGTCATCAACTTAGTCACTTCTAGAGATGAGACTAAGGGAATCGAGATTCCTTCTCGACTTCCCACCAACTCAAAACTAGGGCGTCCTCTTGGATAAAACCGGATTATTTTACTATCACAGTCTACTACTGCCCCCTGCTTACCCAACCAATCCATTCCTATTATTACATCAAAATCAAACATAGGTAATACAACCAAGTCAATGCTCTCTTTACTCCCTCCAATCATAATCTCGCAATCAGTACAGCCCATTAAAACCAATACATTATCCTTTAACGGTGTGGCAACATGCAGAATCATGTTCAACGGTTTCAAGTTCATACCCACTAATTCAGCAAATTGTGTAGACACGAATGAATACGTTACGCGAGGGTCAAATAATGCGTATGCAGCTTGATTGCACAAATAGACTGTACCTGTGACCATTCCTAGTGCTTCTTCTGCCTCTTTATAGGCTACTGCATACACTCTGCCTTGTGCCGATGGTCTGCTCTGCTCAATCTGAGGCGTTGCAGTCGACGATCCCGCTTGTGGCCTCTATCCTTGCGGTCGACTTGCCGGAGCTTGGTTTGGACATACCCTCATATGATGGCCTAGTTGACCACATTTAAAGCAAACTCCTGTCTTTACTGGGCATGGCCCACTTCCATGCCTCCTACCACAAAGTCTGTAGTTCCAGTTCGCAGGATTTGGCGACTTCACGATATTTTTCCGTACTAGAGGCACAAAGCGCCTGTTACCCGCCATCGGCCTCTTGCCCATCTGGCAATTATCTTTGAATGATGGGAACCGCGATCTAGTTGCGGCGTTTCTTTCTTTCAAGTCCCGCTCTATCACCTGGCCCCACTCGTAGATCTCCTTGTAAGTCCTCAAATTCAGCACAATCATCTGACTACAGAGCTCGGGCCTCATACCATCTCTAAACCTTCTTGCTTTCTCCAACTCCACAGATCGAGGTGCATACCTCGAAAGCCTCACGAATTCGGCCTCGTACTGATCTATTGTCAGCTGGTTCTGGCGTAACTGCAGGAACTCCACATGTTTCCTTTCTCTAGCCGTTTCTGAGAAATACTTATCGTTGAACGCCATCTTGAAAACATCCCAGTTCATGATCGTTCCTTCAGGGAAAACGCCGTCCTTGGTGGCAGCCACCAGTCATTCGTTGTACCCTCCAGTTGATACACATCTAACAATACCTTCTCTTCATTCGTACACCTCAGTACTCCGAAGGCTTTCTCTAACTTCTCGATCCACCTTGGTGCTAGCTCAAGATCTCCAATTCCATCGAATTGAGTCGGCTTTAGCTTTATGAATTGCTCCACTAGCTGGCCCATCTGTCTGGCCATGACGATTTCTTCTGGGGTGTTTACAGCTTCGTTACGCTAGTTCGGTTTACCCTGACTTCTATCACCGCCATTGTTGGCATTGACGACTGTTATGGCAGCTCCTACTGCCTGGGCGATAGCAACGTCCCGATCCTGGGCCTGCCTATCGATCATGTCGTCAATTCTTTCCAGTGTCTTAAGCATACCATCCATCCTTGGATCTTCAGCTATAGGCGGCCTTGAGCTAGAGGCTTCGCCTCTTGGCCTTCCAGCCCTTTTAGATGGGTTGCTCATCCTTGCTTCTTTTCTACTGAACATGGTCCACCACAAGATCAGCAAGGAGTTAGTAACTTACTCAATCATCCAAACTCAGAGCTACTAACTAATCCTTAACAGAAATAGTTACAATCCAACAATCCTTTCATAAAATAACTTCTATAGGCATTCCAACAAATAGCTCATGGCTATTCCTCGTTTCCATTTACTTCAGTGATTCACTAAAACCAATCACTTTCATTCCTCAAACAAACCAAGGTCTAAAAATGACCTTCAATCCCAAGCAGAGAACTTGATCCTTGAGCATTTCCACAACACTACTAGAGTCCATTGTCAACCTTAAGTACTAGGTCACAAGCTATACACCCCATGCCTTATCTTAACCAGTCTCCTAAGGTCTCACTATCCATTCTTGTCCTAACTTAATCCTCCTTATTACTCCCATCCTCAACCAACTTTGGTTCGAGCTTACCTTGCTCTAATACCAAGCAAAGCGGTGATGTCACGCCCCGAACCCGTCTAGCACGCGAACATCCCTGCAAGCAAACAACACATCTCTCGTGGTCCCAAGATCCACGAACAAGTCGAGAGATAATATATAAACATAAGCATGTGGAAGCGATACTGAAATAATCCCCGTACAAAATATAAGTTAAATGGGACCTATATAGCATGATAACTATCATACATCAAGACATAAGGTTCGTAAAAATGCCGGCTACTACAATCCGCTAACAAACTGGGCGAGGGGGTAGTACACAAAAAGAGTCTCTCATGACATCAAAAAGGACAGGGTCGGGTCGACTCCAAAAACCTCAGGTCAACGAACTGGAATCCTAAGATGAACTGCTGGAATCCTCGGTATCCTCGACATCCTTCATCGATTCGTACTCGGAGAAGGACTCGGATGGGACCTCGATAGAATACTCCATGGTCGCCTCATGAGATGGCTTCGCAAGGTCCTCCTCGGTCGCCTCTAGGACGATGACCTCATCCTCCTCCATGATGAAGTCCAGCGTCTGGTTCTTCTCTAGCCCATTCCTAAAACCAACTACGGACCCCTCCGGCAACTCCTGCTCCCCAACAGTTTGACACTAAACAGGAATAACACCCTGGGGTATCTCGTGGGGCTTCAGCGGTCCAATCTGTTCGTCTCCAACCATCTTAAACCATGCCTCGAACCTATGAGGCTTCTAGTCATGGCTACTCTCGTCAACCCATACAACCGTGCATTTCCTCACATAAATGTTCCCCTGACTATTCGGGAACTCATCAAAATACGCCGTCATCTCCTTGGGATCCCCAAAACGTATAGGCCACATATCTAAGGCCACATATCTAAGAAAAAATAAGGGTTCCTAAAGGGGTGCGATACACATCTCAGTAAAAGAATCCTAACCCTAGGTCAGGTCGACCGTCCACTCAGGTAGTCGTACACCCCAACATTCCAAACTCATAAACACATAGGTATATCAGGCACAAATCAATGAAACAACAACATACAGATGATAGGCATGCAATGATGACCTCATTTCACACTCAGATGGTCATGCACACCCGTCCTGCCACTTCACCACATCCACCAATCTTCACTTGCCTCAATCTCTAGCCCGCGATTAGATCACATCAAGCTCAGTTCGCGTAAACGCATCAGACCGTCATCGGCAACCCGCGTAAACGCATCAGGTTCAGATGAATCTCTAGGCCAATATCATCATCTCATCCCTCCGTCCCGCGAATATTTCGCATTAGGACCATGGCTATCTCAACCCCATGATCTCATTACATTAGGGCGCCACACAACATCAACTCCACCCCGCGATCTCGTCGCATCAAGGTATCCATCTCCCGCCCCGCGTATCATACGCCTCAAGGCCTCGCCATGTCATGCTCATGCCACTATCATAACTCATGCCATGATTTCCAATTCATTTGCACACACATAATGCTAAGTGCCAATTTCAAGTGCAAATCATAAATTTCGTGGCATGCAAAGCAAATCAAATGGTATCCGAGCATGGCAAACAACTCAGGCACAAACAATGTCACATGCAAACATCCTATAACGTCTTAGGATATAAAGAAAGCTATCCCTTTGGACAAATCCTCATAAATCAATCAATTCAACTCCCGACCCACCCAATTGAGTTCAATCTCTCTATCCTAAGTTTAGGAATTTCCTCATCTTGGATTTGATATCACTAAAATCACTTCTTGGATCCTCAAAGTTTCAGCCTCCTATGGTCCAAGACCAAACTCAACACGCAACCTAATAAAATCCATCTAATTCCATCAATTTCCAAGTCCAATTCAACCATTCATGAATCCTAATCCTCCATAGCATAATCCTCAACATCTTAACATGTTTTAAACATCCATTTGAGTCCCATAATCATCTGTTCTTGCTCCCACCAGAACCGATTTTGCATAGAACCGAACTGGTTCATTTCGGTTCTGTGCAAACCGTGCACTTCCAGCCTTAAATCTTCATCAAATCCTTCATCTACTCATTATCCCACCTCTTAACATGTCTATCTAAAGGTTCTTGAGGCTTACCGAGGGTTTGAAGTCAAATGGTAGCAGAAATCCCTTTGAAGTCGCCAGATTCCTCAAGTCAGTTTTCCTGGCATATTCTGTCCATGATTTACAAGACCGATTCAAGGTCAAAACTTCATCAATTTGAACCCAATTTTTATCACAAATTCCTACACATGTCGACTAGATCTCCATCAAATTTGGCCTCAAAAGTCCAACATTTCGGCCTTCAAAAGGGCTAGAAACCGGACCTACCTCGGGTTGAGCTCTATTTTGTCGGCTTTCGGGAAAATGCTTGCTCGGGACTCCTCGGTGCTCCAAATGGCTCGATTCTTATTCGAAGAGTTCGGCAAGACGTAGATCTACATTGGTGTGGTCTGTTGGCGGTCAGATGGTGGCCGAAAAATGTCGTCAGAACGGCCGAACAGGAGGTTCAGTGGCGGTCGTCGGCGAGCAGATGGAAGGAGGAGGAAGAAGAGGATTTTCGGTGGTTTCTTGGGTGTGGCCGGCCAAATGAGTGAGAAGAGAGAGTAAGAAGACTATATTCAAAGCCTTGGTCAATGGTTGAATGGTAGGTTTGAAAAAGTTAGACATGACTTATCTTTAAGGCATCCATTGATACTTGTCTCTCAAGTCATTCAAGGTTGATCCAATGGCTCTCATTCACTCTTGAATTTTGGTAGCCTTGAGGGGCTTTAATGTCCAAAATACCCTTCTTCAAATGCTTGGGTAAGGTTCTAAGCTTGAGAGGCAAAAGGGTATTTTACCCTCGACATTCAGAACGTCGTTTTTCTCGTTCCAAGATCCTTTGATAGGGCGACGGCCAATCCGAATAATGTTGAAATTCTTGATTTTCCATTTCAAACTTTTCAAGACTAGTTTCTAATGATTTTTCTCTCAGACGTGGTTCTAGCATATCTCGAACTGACGAGCGACTTTTGCGGACTTTATGCGTATCAACCCCGTGATTCTCATCACATTTAGGGTTCGTTAATTCGTGGCGGCTTTGGTTGTTATGTAATTGTGAGGGTTTATCACTAGTCCCTTTGGTCTCGATCGTCAAGGTCCGATTTAGGAAAATTTTGCAAATCATACGTTGGTTAAGCGACATCACCCACGCTTCAATCGTATGACACTCGCAAGGCATTCCCTAATCGTTCTTAGATCGGCCTTTTTGTGGTTCTAAATATCCCCTCGACAATCCTTATGGTCAAAGCGTCATTTCTTATCCGAATTCCTTAGGTCCACGTACCATGTCTCGCGTTAGCCTTTCCCTTTTGATCAGCCTACTCGAATTGATCAAGTTCGAGTGAGATATGACTGTAATACATCTCTAGATTCATTTCTCATTAATGAGTCTGAAATTGACTGGAAATCAAAATATCACAGTTCGTGTGTGTGGATACAAGTAGAGGCGCAATACTTGGGGCGCTAATCCAGACACATCCGATCATCGATTTATCTTTGATCTAATAAAGGTGCGTATTGAACTCCTCTTTTGATTTCGATATATGCATGGATCATGTCTAGGATTTCAGTTTATAAATATATTCCGTTACGTTTTAGCAATCCTCGAAACTCGATACCAACAACTTATAAACAAGCCCAAGACCTCCCTTTTAGGTGATGTAGTATAAGAGAAAGTACCTTAGCCTTACCCGTGTACTGTTGAGGCAATCTTAGTCCGTCCCTCGATACTTCACCGGTCTGGAATGTCACATTCTCCTCTTGTTTGAGCACAACGTCCCTGATGTGCCCGTAGCTGCACTAGCGAGCCCTCACTGCGACCTACACGCTGTCGGAGGTCGACTCTGATATCACTTGTAATGTCATAATGTCCCTACTGTGCTCACAGTAGCACTAGCGAGCGCTCACTACGACCCACACGTTGTCGAAGTTCGGCTCTGATACCACTTGTAATACCCGAGGGTTTGACCTGGACGATATGGTTCGCTTTGGGCTTTGCAACCCTCACGGTTTGGCTTTTCTGAACACTTAGCCAAGGAAAAGGCCTCATGTAAGTTTAAAGCCAATGTGGAGAAGCACCTTAGCCTTATTCGTGTACTGCTGAGGCAATCTTAGTCCATCCCTTTGTACTTCTCGAGTCTAGGATGTCATATTAAGCCCATATAAAGCCCCCATGACCATATAAAGCTCTCAAGACCACACTTGCCAACCCATGTGGGATATAAGAGATGTCACATACTCTCCCCCTTAGCGGACAGGGTCCTCGCTGTGCACCACCCGCTATGGCCTACATGTTGTCGGAAGTCAGCTTTGATATCAACTGTAACGATCTGAGTCCATCACTTGCAAGATATTGTCAACTTTGAATACACAGTCCTCACGATTTTGTTCCTCCGATGACTGTCCATACAACTCCCAAAAAACGCGACTTGCAAGTTCAAAGGCATCTAGTCCATACAAAGCTCCCAAGACCACACTTCCTAAGCCATGTGGGAAACAAGGGATGTCACGTGATTGTTCTCAACTCCATTGTTGATCGACCATAGCAAGTTATGATCAAAGTACTCTCTTGCATGAATTGACATTTTCAACTTAGGCACAACTTTGACCAAAAAAAAAAAACACGCCTAACAATTAAGATTGCAACCAAAATTATCCTTGTGAATCCAAAGGTAAGGATTGAGCAAAGAATCATCGGTGAGGACTGCCTTGAACTTGAGAGCGGCTCAATGAAGCTTGATGCTCTCGCATTAGAAAGCCACCCTCGAAAGCCCTCGCTAGTAACCGACGAGGTTTGCAAGCCTTCACCAACTAAAGCAAATTTTAAAAACGAAATGAGAAAAAATAAAAATGAAAAACAAAAACAAAAACAAAAATAAAATTATCTTTAGACAAAAATGCCTTTGATCAGTCGGAATATTTAACCGGCCAGTTAGGTCAACCCCTTTTTTGAAACTATCACGACCATTTCATGCTCTTATTTGAGATTAACATGGTCATTTCAAGCTATTATTTGAAACAAAATAACTTAGGACAAATCAAATAAGTGTTGTAGTTCTATACAAGAGTATATAATTGTAACAGAGGGCATGATTTGCAAATAGAAATTGACAAGCAAAACAAAAAAGTGAATAAGAAAATAAAAAAGTTACTCATCAGAAAATAATCAAATAAAAATTGGAAAGGAAACTTGCTAAAAACCTTGGGAAAATTTACCAAAGTCGCAATTTGTGAAAAGTACGTGGAAATTTTACATTTTACGTAGAAAATGCAATAGTTAAAATAAAAAATTCATTTGCTTTAGTGTCATCAATTTATTTCAAAAAGTGCAATAACTTGAGGGGAATTGGGAACGTTTATCTTATGCTGGTCCTAAAAAAATACTCCCCTTCTCTCTCTCTCATCCATCTCAATAGTTCTCCAATCTTCACTCTCCTCAATTCCCGATTCTTATTTCTATTGCGAGTGTTCATCTCTGCAATGCTTTCCTGACACCCGTTGATGTCTCACCCCACCAAACGCTTTGCCACCAGCGCGTCCACCACCGGCCCCTCCTTCTCGTCTTCCTCCTCCGGCGACGGCGCCGCCCCTTCTCCCTTCGCTTCTCCGCCCATGAAGAAAGCCAAGTCCCAGGCGGTTGCCGGTTCTCTCGACTCCGCTGCCGCCCACAAGAACGGCCTCCACCCACATCCTGCCAAGCAACAGTTGCAGCAGCCGGGATTCGATCCTGAGAGCGATGTCGTCTTTGATCCTACGACCATGTCTCTTGAAGACGGCATGAAGTCGGACGACATGGCGGCGGGGCACAGCGTCGCCGCCAATTTGTCCCGAAAGAAGGCTACGCCTCCGCAGCCTGCCAAGAAGCTCGTTATCAAGCTTGTAAAAGGTATTTTCTTTCCTCGATCTTTACGGGATTTGGTTAGGGCTTTCTGTTCAGGTGATGGATTTACTTAATATTGTTTGGCAAATTTCTGATTTGTTGCCGTTTCAATAAATTCGTTGATTGTCGACAGAGTTTTTTATTGTGGATTGATGGGGCTTTTAGATTTTGTCGTTTCTTTAGCGAGGATTTTGGTTAATCGAGTGATGGGAAGTGTGAAAATCACCGAGCTGGTGATACACTGATTTCTGTATTAGACTGAGCAACGGGATTATGGGTTAGTGACATTTTCTGTTTGGCCACCGATGATGCGCTGACATTGATGGTCTTAAGTTGCTTAGTACTGTGCTTGTGAAAAGATGTCTCCTCACGGGCACGTATGTCAATCTCTCCTGGGAAAGTGATCATATGTACTTGTGTAAGGTGAGGATGTGTGATTCCTATAGTAAAATCTTAACAAGGTACTGGTCAGTTACCTAATTGTGGGAAGTGCCTGACTATCAACTTATTAGTGCACTCACTTTGAAAGCTCTCGTATTGTTCCCTACCAAACCAGACAAAAAAATTGTAGGCTAAGATTTGTGACTTCTTTTCCCGTTACTGATAGTCTTTTCCAACATAGCATGCCTCTGTTCCTCCACCCCAAACAGAAGGGGAGAAAAGAAAGAATTTTAACAAGTATCTAAAGTATATTAACTACGAACAAGAGCTGCATGGTTCTTAGAATGCTTTACTTGCATTGACAAAACTATCGTCCTGCTGTCAGTTGACCACTGATTGCCCATTTTGGGTTTTTCGTTAAATCTTTTCATTTGAAGCTATTAGGAGTTAGACAAGAGATCCTGGAATTATGCTGTACATGGGGGCATGCTGCTCATGTGATTATTCTGTACCAATATTGCAGCATGTTTGTGCATAAAAGGATCATACTTCTGCCTGAACATTCTTTGCCTTAGCTTTTATGGGATCTTTCCCTTAAAGAAGTGATTCATATATATGATTACAACCATCCCATAATCAACCATAAGTTTCTATGAAATGCGTGAATAATACGATGGTGATTATATTAAAGTGGTAGGTGAAGAGGATCTGTTTGAAGAATAGCAAGGGGTTACAACCGTTTTACACCTCTTTCATGGGGTTCCAGCCGTCCAACGTTCAAACAGAAGTTTCTGTGAGCATTAACAAGTGTGTGAAGAATATGGGGGTGATTATTTTCTTTCAATTGACTCCAGAACTGACAATGATAAGAAACAGAGGGAATGGTACATGCACACACACACACATGCAGACGTACAATTACATACATACATACATACATACATATTTGGGGCTGATTTTGCTATTGCCCTTTTATGTTTGTCGTAAATTGCCTTTATTATTCTTTCTCAAGTTGTGCTGAGAGGAGGAGTTGCCTTAGTTATCTCATTATGATATTCCTTTTTCTTGATGAAGCTAAGCCGACACTTCCCACGAATTTTGAGGAGGATACATGGGCAAAGCTTAAAGCAGCTATAAATGCAATATTCTTAAAGCAACCTGTTTCCTGTAGTTTGGAGGATTATTACCAGGTAGGTTATTATGTCTTCTATCATCTGCATTCAATTAATATGGTACACTCTACATCATTTATCAAATTTGTTGTTTGTAGGCTGTCAATGACCTCTGCTTACACAAATTGGGGGGAAATCTTTATCAACGAGTTGAGAAAGAGTGTGAAACACATATATCAGCAGTGCTGCAGACTCTCGTCAGCCAGAGCCCGGATTTGGCAGTTTTCTTATCACTTGTTGAGAGATGCTGGCAGGATTTCTGTGACCAGATGCTGATGATTCGTGGCATAGCCTTATATTTAGATAGAACATACGTGAAGCAAAACCCAAATGTTCGGTCGTTATGGGACATGGGATTGCAACTTTTCCGAAAGCATCTTCATTTGTCAGCAGAAGTTGAGCATAAAACTGTCACCGGTCTCTTAAGAATGATTGAAAGGGAGAGGTACAATCTTGATATTTTTCAAAATCATATGTAGCTTTTACTTGAATTACGAGGATGATGGAAGAAATAACCAATATTTCTAAATTAAAATCTTCTTTCTCAGTTTAAAATGTCTAACTCTTCTATCTCAGGTATTATTAGTTAATCAGATAATTTAGGTGTTAATGGGCAGTTGGAATTTGGTCCTTACATGTACGCTATCATTGCTGGTTTGGAACTACAGTATAATTATGAAAAACTTAAATTATGGAGTTATAGCCGTTTGATGGGAAGGTAGCATTTATATATATGTCTCCTCTGATCTATGTCATAATTTATTGCACGGAAAATTCTTTTCAGACATCGGGAATGATTGCCTATGTGATGCTTATTGTGTGCTTGCACACCGGAAAAAATATCAATGGCAATAAAAGGGATCGCACGTGAAGACAAGAGCCTTGGGAATTGAAACTCCTGTTTTGTTCTTTTGCATGATCCGTGAATTTCTGTGTTAAGTTTTGGGCGCTGTATGGATATGGAGGTGATGAATCGTCTTTTTGGGATTTTAGATCACTTTTTTAATTTCATTGTCGTAAATTGGTTAGTGGCCTGTTGATGCCTTCAGTTGCATGAAGAAAAAGAGTGAGTTCATTCGGCGAAAGGTCATGTCTTTGTCGATGACTACAAGAATGAACTATATGGGTGTTCAACTTTCAAGAGTTGTTGTATGGAGGGTTAACTTGGCAAATGTACATTATTTGAGTCCTCAAACTAGGACCAATCTAAAAAATGTAGCTTTGCCTGCAAAAGATTAGTTGTTAGATGGTGGCGGTTTTGGGACTTACTAACTGCATCGAGTCATATTCAAATTACAATATTAGATTTGGTACTGACAAAAATGACCAGGTTGCCATCTCCACATTGGGAAGCTAACATGCAATAGTATTTTCTACAGAATCTAACATAAGTGGGAACTCTTTATTAGGTCAATCCTTCCAAATTACTGGAATTAGCATTGGTTTTTAAAGCTCGATGTTATATTGTCATATCCTCTGTTCCTAGATTTTTTTTGGTTAATAATGGTGGTTTTGTCACCATTGATAACTGTTGGCAGTTTGCTTAATCCTTTTCAGTTTTTTCTTCTTGTGAAGGTAGCTGACTCTGTCTAAAATGTCCTGGTAGTACTATTGCTGTGGTTTAGTTATTTCCCTTGGATAATGATCTCTTGTTTTATAGGTTGGGTGAAGCAGTTGATAGGACGCTAATTAATCATCTTCTGAAGATGTTTACTGCTCTAGCAATTTATGCAGAAAGTTTTGAGAAGCCATTCCTTGAATGCACATCCGAATTTTATGCGGCTGAAGGCATGAAGTACATGCAGCAGTCAGATGTTCCAGACTACATGAAACATGTGGAGGTGTGTGCTTTTTGTTCATAGAAATACTTGATTGTTACTTTTGAAGGAAGTGGTTTTCGTTAATTAGCTTGTAGGTAGCGTTAAATGACTTTTCGATGAAAGTTTTGTGAATTAAGAGGTGAAAAAATGGTTTTTTGTTTTTCATGAAAGCTGTTTAGATATATAAATGGAAATGTTTCAATTTTTGGTGTGTGGCGTAGTTAAAGCATGTCATTTTGGAAAATGTGTTTTTATCTGTCAGAATTACTTAATATAGAGAAGTTTTGCAGGTTAGATTGCATGAAGAACATGAGAGGTGTTTGCTCTACCTCGATGCTAGTACAAGGAAGCCTCTAATTGCTACTGCAGAAAGGCAACTTCTGGAACGGCATATACCTGCTATTCTCGACAAGGTATGAAAAATATGATTCATTTTCGGTTTCTTCTTCAACCGCTCCTTCTTTATTATGCGTGTAATTATGCTGTTTTTGGGTCCTCACAATTTCACCTACTCCTTCAAATACATTATACCAAGTCTTAGTGCATGTGTATCATGAACATGTTTCTTTCTTTCACTGTATCCATGTCCATAGAACTATCCCTACTGAGATCTCTATTTACTTGTATGTGTGCACCAGAGTGATGCATTGCTTGCTAAATGTTTTCTCTCATTTTCTAGGGATTCATGATGCTGATGGATGGAAATCGTATTGAGGACCTTCAGAGAATGTACCAATTGTTTGCAAGGGTAAATGCTTTGGAGTCATTAAGACAAGCACTTAGCTTGTACATACGACAGACTGGTCAGGGTATTGTCATGGATGAAGAAAAAGATAAGGACATGGTGCCATCCCTTTTGGGGTTTAAGGTTTCTTTAGATGCAATATGGGAAGAAAGTTTTTCGAAGAACGAAATGTTTTCCAACACAGTCAAGGATTCATTTGAGCATCTAATCAATCTTCGTCAGGTCCGTGATGTTCTTACTTGCCGTTTGTTCTTCGTGTTGTACTTCGAAATTATGACTAGTGGATCCACTGTTTTTATGAAGCATGGATACTCCTATACCTTCTTGGTGACTAAATTTTGAGAAATCTGCTTGTTAAATTTTGTGAGCATGTTTCCTTTTCTGTGATATGGAATTTGGTTAAAAAGTGTAATCATTAAGAGGAAAATTTGTGACACTAAGTTGCAAAATATGGGCAGGTAAGAAATTGGACAAAAAAATGGATGGAAAACGATATTTGGAGATAATGATATTTCATAATGGGGAAATTGCAGTTTAGTCCTCCATGTATTGGGGGTTGTGGGGCTCATTAGGTCTTGAACTTAAGGTGTCCATCCCTCTCGCCCCAAACTTTTGGCTATCGTTACCACCTGCATTGTTCATTAAAACATGCGAAATACATAAATGTCTGTTGTGTTTTTGGGTGAAATGACTATCTGGCTCCTGATTGAACAGAATTGCAATAAGAACATTGGACGCAAACGAAAAGAAGCAAAAAAGAAAAAAATAACATATTGGTAGCCAACCACTGTGGCAATTGCTTGAGGATAGTGGCAAGCACCTTTGCATTACCTATGTGGTCCATATTGAAGGGGGGAGAGAGAGGGAGAGCTGTGTTGCCTGAGGATGGTGGTGACCACCTTCTAATGTGCAAATGACAAATGCTGCAAAGTGGGGAAAATTGTGTGGCAAATAAATCTTTACGGAATGTGCTCATGTTTCAACCGGTGAAACCAAGTCTTAAGCCTTTATGGAAAAATACAATCAAGTCCTAAAACTTAAAATACAATCTAAGGCTGCCACATGAGCGAATTCTAAGTGTCACATAGGCAAGGTGTTTTGTTCACCTAGAGGACTTGACTGCTTTTTAAAATGTTTTAAGGTTTGATTGCATTCTGCATATATGGTCAAGGACTTTCAGTACACTTTTCGTCACATGCGTATCATGCTCATTGTCCAGTTAATGATTATTGACTTGGAAAAAGACATTCAATTTTCTCACAATGGTCTTATCTACATGAAGCATTCTGACCTTAGATATTGTGCGAAATGCGCACAGTGGACATGAGATTGAATAAGTGGACATTAGGAAAAAAGAAGAAAGAAAGTGGTCGGCATGGAATTTTTGTAGCGCGAATTAAGGATAAGTGGGAGACGTTCTCTTGAGGTGATTTTTATATGAGAAAGATGAACTTTTTGCAACTCTCTGATGGATGTGGTGGTTGAAAGGGACAATTAAAATTCTAATGCCTAAACAATACGGATTCCTGACTTTCCAGACCTTTTGACTCGGTCTGCTAATTGATTATACGAACTTGTGGCATCTCCTTTGTGCCACTTCGGTCAAACAATTTTATTGATTAAGTAAAGCAAAAGAAGATCAAAATCTTGAGTTCTTGATTTTCACGGGGATTACGGCAAGGACAGTCTGAGCAATTGGAAATTGGAAAGGAGTGCTTCAAGCACCATTGTACTAACCGTCCGTATATATAATTATTGGTGTACAGTGGCTTGATGGTTATAGTTTTGGTGCTATTGAATCGAGGGGGAAGTTCATTAAGATACTTGGATGGGTGAAAGATCTAGATGTTGCATAAAACCAGATAGGCTTATGCCAATAGAGCTTAGGAGGTTGAAGAATGGACTGATGCATTATATGGGATGGCCTGCTCATGGGATTCTTATGCTTACTGCTGCTTAAAAATGTCAGATCATTCTAGTGTTAGGACTGAATTTGTTCCATTCACAAAAGTTGCTTGAAAAAGGTGCGAGCGTGTAGAAACAGCATTACAGAATGGAGATGCTGCTGACATGATAAAATGACGGAACTGAGGGGATCGGATTGTGTTCTTGCCATCCCTGCATATTATGAGTATGCATGTAAGGTGCGAGATTGATGGGCCAGATATGACGTATGTTAAGCTTGTATGGTTTGGTCTCTTGTGGAATTGTAGAATTAATTCTCTTTGGACCATTTGAGAGAAAAGTAGCTTGTGTATTGTTTATTTACAACCCAAGAAGAAAGTATATTTGCTTACTGATAACATTATAACTTGTATCGATTATTTGTTCACTGCTGTTCTGAGAACTTTGTAACTAATGACTGATTTGCTTTTCAATACAGAACCGACCAGCTGAGTTAATTGCAAAGTTTCTTGATGATAAGTTGCGTGCTGGTAATAAAGGAACCTCAGAAGAGGAATTGGAGAGTATACTTGATAAAGTTCTGGTTTTGTTTAGGTTCATCCAGGTTAGCCTGCTGTACCTAATACATTATTCTGCAAGTAAAAAAAAAATGTACTGTGATCCAATTAGAAGGCGGAGACTTTGCTGGAGAGTAGGAACTATATTCACTCCCACCTTCTCTTTTTTAAGGAAATCATATGGGATGTGTTTTTCATTATAGGGAAAAGATGTGTTTGAAGCATTCTACAAGAAGGATCTTGCAAAGAGACTGTTATTGGGGAAGAGTGCTTCCATTGATGCAGAAAAATCCATGATCACAAAGGTTAAGGACATGTTTGTCATTAGAGCACATTATGACCTGCTTTCTGTTTTAATCTAGACTAGCAAAATTTTGACAACTGTGTATTTTTATTTCAGCTGAAGACCGAGTGTGGTAGTCAGTTCACAAATAAACTTGAAGGAATGTTCAAGGTGCGTCTTTGTTGCAGACTCTTGTTTTGAACCATTTGAATATGCTTTTTCTTGTTGTAGATCTATTTATTTCACTGTTGCCAAGGCATATATCAGATGATCTAATACCCATTTTATGCTAAGAAAATCCATGGTAAAAAGATTGTGGTCAGGAAAAAAGATCAAGTCCATTTATCCGTTCCTTTTCAATTGACTTTGTGTTTCAATATGATTTACTTTCTTCCATGCTACTTGAATAAAGAATTCTTTCCTCTTTTTTCTGGAAGTGATGGCTTTCTGCTTCGATTCTTGTACTGTCCTTGCTTGTAGTACTGAAAACAAAAGTGAAATGGCAGAGGGCGTAGTTGGATACTTGTTAAGTCTCTAAATATGCTTCGAGTATGTCATTTTCCTATTTGGTGCAAGTTTGTTTCTTGAAATTTTTACCTTTTATTCAATTTTTAATGTGCATTAATGAGACTCCATCTATTTTCGACTTCCTTAGCTGCTGTCTTAAGGGCACTGGTTTCAGCTTCAAGCAACCTGTGATTGGCAGTTAATGGATTTAACCTTCATTTTCTTTTTTTTTTTCTTTTTTTCGGGCTGAGGAGTTAGCCTTCATCTTACTTGAGAAGAATTTGTTGCCAATCTTACTCCTTATGACTTCTTAATGATTTTATACAGTTCCCATGAGAAATTGATCATTGAAGGAGATTTTTCCAAACGTTTCTCTGTAAGAATTGCTCAATGGAGGTTCTATATTATGGTTAATATTATTGTCCTATTGTTTTCAAAAGGCTCTTCCCTTCTGTATGTTAAATAGGGTGGTCTGCGCTGCCATCATTGGTCTAGAATTGAAATGTTGCCACATGTTTCAACAACAGTTAGGCAGAATCTTACTATTATAAGCCACCTGCGAAAGATGACCTAGAAAGTTGGAATGGCAGCTTTCTTATTGTAGTTAAAACTTGAAATCAATGCCCTTAGGGATGCTAAACAATCGTGCTTACTTGGTTGTGCAAGTGAACTTTCAGGTACATCCTTGGGCTTTACATTGCCATGCGATGCGGTCTAGATATGAAATGTTGCTCAACATTACAAGAATAGTTTTGGTAGAATCTTACAATTTATAAGCCATCAGTGAAAGATGACTTAGAAAGTTGGAATGGCAGCTATTCTATTGTAGTTGGAAATTGAAGTCTATGCCCTTAGTGATACTAAACAAGCGTGCTTACCTGGTCGTGTAAGTAAACATTGAGGCTTGGTCTTTGCATGGCCATGTGATGATAACATGGGTGCTTATTTTCGACAAAGAGATGTTTTGTTTGTCAGTGACTTTTGCCCACGTTTACCCTTGTAATGCCTCAGTTTTGAATGTGTTTCTACTTTAAATGAACTAGGTGGCGTGATTTATGTAAGAGCTTTCTAGGATTGGCGTGGTTATCAATCGTTCCATCTATTCCTCTTGTGCTGTAGCACAGCCTATATTCATTTACGTAACAGGCCTTGCTTTGTTTACATGTGGTAGTAACTTTTCCAACAAACTCAGACATGCAGTCAGTATGTGAAACATTTCGCATTAATCCACGAGGAAAGCCACTCCTATGGGCCACTGAAAGAATTCTGTTAATTATGAGTGATAGGTCACAAAGCTTGTAAATTATTCTGCATGTACCTTGACTAAGAACCGGTTTCTCTGTTCTTTGTTTAACGCATCCTATATCATTTTCTCTTGGTTATGCATAGAAAAAGTTTGCTTTCTTCATATAGCTTCTGAATCCATATTTGTGATCTATTTTTTTTTTTTTGCTCCATATTGTAGTATCGAATGTCACTAATTTGCAAGTTTTCTCCATTTTGCTAGGACATTGAATTATCGAAAGAGATAAATGAATCATTCAAGCAATCGTCACAAGCAAGGACAAAACTACCATCAGGAATTGAGATGAGCGTCCATGTGCTGACTACAGGGCAAGTTTTGTTCTTGTGTGATTTTCTTCCCCCTTTTCCTTCACCAACCCTGGAACACGGTAACATACTAGACCCAGTGACATTTTAGTCTACAAATTTGTCTTACTTTAATGCAGGTACTGGCCCACTTATCCACCCATGGATGTAAGGCTTCCTCATGAATTGAATGTTTATCAGGTTTGTTCTAGTAAGATGGCTCATTGTCTCTGAGTTAGGATCCCGGAAGTTTATATTCTCTGACATTCTTATACCTGGTAACAGGACATATTTAAGGAGTTTTACCTTAGCAAGTATAGTGGGAGACGTCTAATGTGGCAAAGTTCATTAGGTCACTGTGTTCTGAAGGCAGATTTTCCGAAAGGGAGGAAAGAGCTGGCAGTTTCCCTATTTCAGGCAAGTCCAAATACCAGTTTCATTGGACAGCAAGTGTCAAACTAGTGAGCCCGAATTTGCAGTGGACAATAATGCAAGACTGATGAGTTTTTTTAGGCAAAACTCCTGCAACTTTCTAAGCATCATCATGCTCGAGAACAATTGCATGATATGATTCCGAAGTGAGTGCTTCCCAAGAGTTAATAATTATCAACTCTTAAAAAGAAGAACTTAAAAACAGTATTTGCAGTCTCTCCTGAAATTTCAACTCCTAGGTGACATGGGAAACCTCTAAAAAAGAATTATAATTGTCATAGGAAACCTTTACAAACTACAGAGGAAACATACTTAAACTAGGAAAAGGAAATTTAACAGGATTCTGAAAAATTCAAATCCTAAAAGATGAGACTATTAATTGAAATTGGAGAAGAATTTTAATCCTTTAGGACACTCATTTTTATTGTAACTGCAATGGTCCGATTTCACCATGGTAGAAAGATCACTATTTGGGCAAATATTGGCTTGCTTGATTTTGCTGCATCATCTCCCCCATCGTGGAGAAAAATCGTTCTCGAATTTTGAAGTGATGACCCATGGATAGCTTAGTTGGTTCGGGCGCACTTAGGATTGTGTGGTTAGGCGCACTGGTCCTAGGTTCGATTCCCCAAATGAGCACCTGTGATTTAAGTGGGAGGCCATGACTGTGGGTTGTTGTGCTAGCCTTTCCCGAGGAATAGTCGAGGTGCACGCAAGCTGGCCCGGACACCTTGGTTATCAAAAAAAAAAAAAACAATCAGATTTGTAAATCATCCCTTTCAGCGTGAGTTGATTTTGTTGGTTGCATCACTGACGTTTTTAAAAAACCATGCAAGTTTTATTTTACGATCCTTTGTGTGTCCTAAATCTTGACTGTTTCTTTGTAATCTGCTTTCATGTCGTGCAGACGGTTGTTCTGATGCTATTTAACGATGCTCAGAAGCTTAGTCTTCAAGATATAAGAGACTCCACTGGCATTGAGGATAAGGAGCTGAGGAGAACTCTGCAATCCCTTGCATGTGGAAAAGTGAGAGTCCTTCAAAAGGTGGGTGCCGTGGATCAGTACTCTGATGTAGCAGAGTATTATTGCACCGCTGGTGTTTAAATATCCTAGGTTTCCTTGACAGGTGCCCAAGGGCAGGGATGTGGAGGATGATGATTCTTTTGAGTTCAATGAAGCTTTTAGTGCCCCTCTCTATCGAATAAAGGTAGAGTTTTGAGATTCAGTTTAGTCATTGCAGGATTTATCTCCCCTCATCCACCCAAACAGCCCGCTCCCCAACCCACACTTCTATTTCAAGCTAACAAATGTAATATTCGTTGGAATGTGGTGTTGATGTTGAATTTTCTTGATGTGATCGCAGGTTAATGCTATCCAGATGAAGGAAACAGTGGAGGAGAACACAAGTACCACCGAAAGAGTGTTTCAGGACCGTCAATATCAGGTTTTTTTTTTAGCTCGCTCTTGTTCACTTCACTTAATTTTCATATGCTGATGGCGTAACTGAGAATAGAGAACAAATGTGATCATGAAGCCACCACTAATAGTTTATCTTGTCGGTTGAATTCTAGGTTGATGCTGCTATTGTTCGGATAATGAAGACGAGGAAAGTGCTTAGCCACACACTTTTGATAACTGAACTGTTTCAGCAGGTAAATGAATACCATATAGACTGTTTTGTCTTTTTTCTGTTGCAGAAATTGCACTTCGAAGTATTTCCAATATATGTGTCATTGTGTTTTTTTTTTTTGGTTGAATATTTGTCATTGTTAAACCAAATCAAAATTAGAGCTAGATTAGTTTGGTTTGTTTGGTTGTTACTTTGAAGCACTTGGCGTTACTCAAAGTGAGATTAGTGGAGATGAGCTGGTGGATTGCTAAAATCCTAAACACAGTTTGTATTGATTACAAAGTAAAGGTTTTGCAGAAAACAAATGATTTAGATAGTATTTGCCTACAAATGATCCTTTACAAAAACGAAAGGACAAAAAAATACTTTGATCATCCACGAAACGTTTTAAACATAAATTATTATTAGCAATGAAAATATTATATATCGATTAATTATTGTGAGTGATACAAGCTATCATTTTTGAAAAATATATGCCAAATCATTCATTTTTCGTAAAACAAACGAAACATTTGAAAGTATATAACCACTGAGGGTCCTCTCCGTCTATCGACGTGTCAATAAAACCTAGTTTGTTATAAATAATTGATTGTCTTGGTAAGTGCATGGAGCAGGAGCGTTAGCTCAGCTGGCTTTTGATACTTGATGCGGGATCAGGCCCATGTCACATGGGTATCAGTGGGTTTGAATCTGTTCAATCTGGTTGTTTTGTTTGGGAGAGGGGGGAAATGGAGATAAATAGAGAAAATTGGCAAAATTTTCGTTTCTTCCCACAAAAAATTCAATTTCTTCTAAATTCAATTTTCGTTTCTTCCCGCAAAGGGGTTTGCTATTTCTCTTTCATTTTGTTTTCTTCCAATTGATTGAAAATATTGGTGCGTAATCGATTACTCTTTCTGTAAACCTATTGTATGAGATATAGATTTTCTGTTTGAATGAAGTGATCATCTGATAAATGTGATATCACTTATTGCCGCTTCCTTCGCTGAGCAGCTCAAATTCCCTATCAAGCCAGCTGATCTGAAGAAAAGGATTGAAAGCCTGATTGACAGAGAATACCTGGAGCGGGACAAGAACAACCCTCAAATATACAATTACTTGGCTTAGTCAAATGTGCTATTTTGACTCAGCAGATGTGAATGTATATGACCAATGGTATGAAAGTTAGGCTGCTCTTTTGAGATTCGGAAAGCTTAATCCCCTCAATCAGATTTTATTGTACAGTTTGGGCTGATAAGGATCATTTTTACCGCCTTTGGAGAGCATAATTTGATGCAATTGCCATTTCTTTCTACGTGTGGGGCATGTGGCGTGGATCTACTGTGACCCACCGTGCGCGATTGGGACCGATGGCTATACCTTCTCTTTGGTTCCCTTGCCACCGCCTAGTTGCTGCCTGCTGTGACATCATCGCCGCATGCAAGGTCTCACCGTCGTCTCTGTTGAGCATGAATATACGATCTCGAAATCTCTCGTATTCGGTGGGGGTGTCAATGGGCTGGGTCGGGTCTCGGCCTGGCCCGAGTCAGCCCGAATGTGAACAGTGCTGAGTTCGGGCCGGAGCGGGAAGAATTATTTTTTCGTTTCGTTTTTTAAATTAAAATTAATTGACAAATCTATCTAATGAAATAATATATAAAAAATAAATTAAAATTAAATTAAAGGAAAAATACGGATGTTAAAAAATATCCTGACGTTGGGCTGGCCCACCTGTGTTGCATGCCTAGGCCAGTCAGGCCCAAAAAAGCTCGAAAATTAACTGAATTTTCTGACCGGGCCGGCTCAATTGGTCCATGAATTTTTGACACTCCTATTATTCGATGGTGACATGACCGAGCTCCTGGCCAGCACACTTGTTCTAAACAAAATACACCTTGTTTGACGACGAGACAGAACACTGTCTCGTCACCTCACCACATTAGGCTTCTACCACATTGAATGTGTCGTTCTAGGATTTTTCAAAAGGAAAAAAAAAAAACAAGGCTAAATCTGACACAAACAGCATGCAAGGTATATAATTGAATATTAACGTTTCCCTTCGTGTCTCTTTATTGTGGCGCGCCCCCACCACCACCACACCAAAACCCCCCCCCCCCCCCAATTAGAAGTTCGTAGGAACTCATTAAATCGGTGGAATTAGCTTGGATCTATTAAGCCTGTTAGCCGGGCTTGGGCAAAAAATTCTCGCCTATGGCCTGCAGTGGTCGGCTAGAGACCCTCGCTGGCTTTCCATAAATAAAAAAAGTACACAAAAAAACTATTTAAAAATATAAAAATATAGAGAAAAAATTATACAAAAAAATATAAAAATATGGAGAAATGTCTACGTAAGTTCCGGGCCTTGAACATATTCACGTCAGTTTTTTTCGGATTAAAATTGGCTGGATAGATTTGATTGACATAAATACAAAAAGTTTAGACTTAATTAGTACTAAAAAAAGGTTTAGATCTTACCCCAAAAAAAAGTTTAGGATTAAATGCAATAGTGTTTATGACTTTTTTTTTTATACTTTTCCCATCAGAAAATACTTTGAACCCTATGAAAGGAACCTCGAGCAGCTCTTAGAACGGAGATAAGGAAAGACACCAAATTCAGAGGCAAAATCAGAACTTTTGTGGCTACCACACTGAGGAACGTTAGAAAACGTTTCTTCTTGCAAGCATATGGGAATTAATGATTTTTAGGATTTTTTTTGGTCGAATATTTTTAGGAGTTCAAGGACCCAAAGTTACATTCGAAAAGGTCGTGACCAGCCCAAGATTAATAGGCCGAAACACGATCCGGAAAACCGTTTAGATCGGAAAATTCCGAGAAGTCCACGACATTCGAATTTTGACCTCTACTAAACCTACATCTAGCATGCGGATATAGGTACTGGCTTTTTGCGGGATGAAAATATTGTGAGTAACATTTGAGTACTATATTTTTTTTTTCTTTTTGTTTTTTTGAGTGCTAAGAAATTCGATCATTTGAGTGCGACCGGCGATTTTCCTTGTTGAAAAATCCAGTTTGACATTATTCAAGAATATATAATCTGAAGTGGTTCGCCTGTAAGATGAAGGAAGAAATTGATAAGGCAAACCACGTCATTTAGCCACCTGATTGAAGATTTTCCTAACCTTGTTCAAAGAAATTAGGGCAGAAATTCAACTTCTTTCTTCAAAAACCTTAACCTAACCCCAATTCTTCAAATTTGTTCAAATTAACTTGAAAAATTAGCAATGGAGAGAAGCAGCTGGAGAAGCAGCACATTCGTATCAACAAAGCCAGGATGAATGTCAATTTTTTTGCTTACTACGCTCTAATTTTCCCTTCCACACGGTCACCTTTTCTCGTGCCTTTAGTCTCTATTGAGTGAGAGAGATGACAGTGAACAAAGAGAGTGAGTGAGTGAAGGAGAAGACGGGAGCACGCACGAGAGAGATCATGCTTCTATCCACCACGGCGATTTTTATAGAGGAAACTTTTTGTGAAGAGAGGAAAAAACGTTGCCTTTTGAGGAAGCATTTAGAGATAGAGTAAAAAGTCCTTGATTTTTATGTTATTGCTATGTTGAACAAAGATTTTCCACGTTGGACTTCAATTTTTTTTTAAGTTAAAAATAAAACACGTCGGAATGAAAAAGTAAGTAGCAATGCCACAGAGCATGAATTGCCAAAATAGGCACTTAAGTGAAGAATTTATATTGATGTGTGAACGGAAAGAAAAAAAAATTATGGTTCGAATTTTTATCAGTCAACTTTTATCCTAGCAACTGTAATGTCTCTAGCATCCTGTGCATATATTTTACAGCTTTCTTAGCTCATTTGATAGGCCAAGGGAAAATAACGTCACAAGTGCCATAAATTTAATACAACGCTCACTTGAGTGACATAATTTTTTTTTATCACTCAAGTGCCATAGTTTATGCACAACGGTTACTTAAGTGCCATAAATTTTTCTCCAATTAATTAAATGCCATATGACATTTAAGTCTATTACTTGAATGTCTTAACTTTTTAAAAATGTTCACCACAAATGCTATGCAATGTTGGAAATCTTACACTTGGCTAAATGTTTATAAAAAAAATTTGGCACTTAAACGATAGTAACGATAGTACTCAAGTGATCTTTTATTTAGAAGTTATGACAATCAAGCAATCAAAAAAATAGCCATGGCTTGTTACTTGCATACATATATGATGAAGGTCATGATGAATGAGCGTCCTACAAAGTTATGACACCACCGGACATTTCTATCCTACTTTTTTTTTTTTTTAAATCAAATTTTCTATCCTACTTAGCTTGTTGTCTCTAGAATCTTTTAGATAAATTCCACAGTGTTTGAAGCCCATTTAATAAGTCAACCTCAATTGAGTATATCTGCCTTAGTCCCTTAGCACTGCATAAAATTCTTGACAGTAACAGTTATCAAATTCAAGAAGAGTGACCTAATCCTTATCATAGTAAAGTATAAAGTCGTGGGTCGGTTGTTCATAAATTTTGTGACTTATCAAGCTCATTGTAAAAAGATTGTGGCGACTCCCTCATTCTTAACGTATGTTTACCAATTACATCGATTTAAATTTTGGCAAAGCTAACATTTGGCTAAAAAAGCATTAAAAAAGTCTTCCAAACACTCAAAATTCCTCTCAAGAGACTTTAGTCTTTCAAAATTCCTTGAGAAAGCTGAACCAAAGGCAACATTTATCCTTCAAAAGCAGGCTTTGATAGTCGGCTAGGTTGAAAAGGACATATGAAGGTTCTAACCCCAGCGGCCCAGTCCAATACCTCAGTCCGAGAGTGAAATTAGACCTCTTTTTTTTTTTTCTCATTTCTTCTTTTCCTATGTATTATTTCTTTCTTTCTTTTTTCTATATATCCACTCATGGAGTACTTCATTATACGATAGATATGCATATGTATGTATATTATCTTTCCTATTTCACGTGCCTCCTGTCCCTTGCAATATGGTTCTTGGTTTTCTTTCCTTTGCTATATCCACTAACATCCATATTCAACTTGAGCCAGCAGAGCTGCGCCTTGAGGAGGAAATTTTTGGCCCTGTCTGTAGCCCCAGCCCAAATCGACTTGAATTGATTCGATCTCGGTTGGTTAGGGCCAAACCTTTAAAATTTATTTTTATATTATATTTGGCAATGTGTGTTTCATTATCTATCAAATTTCAAAATTCTTAATATCCCATTTTCAAGTATCTAAAATTTAATCACTTTGATAAATTATGAATTTCATTTAAAAAAAAGCGAACTTCATATATGTCTAATTTTAAATGGATATATTTTACGATCCATGCATGTGGTTGTGCCATAATTTAATGACTGACTGGTAAAACCCACTCTTTAATTTTTTGATGTTTGATCATCCCCTTTTATATGTTTATGGCTTTATCCTAAGGTTTCTAAATAATAATTTATTTAATTCTTAATATTTTATTGCAAATTTTAATCAAATTTTTAATTTCTAAAATCTTTCGAGCTAGTTAGATGAATAAAAATCGGCGGCTGGACCTGATCCAAGTAGGGCCCACAAAATTATGGGCAGTTTGGCATGCAAAAAATTTCTACATTTCTGTCTTTCGAATTTATTCGTCTTGTTATTTTTTTTTCCCAGAGCTTTCCAATTTCATTTGGAAACATGTTTAACATAGACTCCAAGCTCCCAACTTAAAATGAAAATCCCAACATGATTTTTTTTTTTTTGCAGTTTTTTTGAAACTTTTATTTTCTAATCAATTTTAAAGATATTTTCACTTGAAATCCTAAAACTTTCAAAAAAGTATAATTAAGTTCTAAACTTGTAAAATATGCAATCAAGTCCTAAAACTTGTTAAATTGGTGCAATTGAGTTTTTCCTTTAATACCATCATTTTTTTTCTAATGAAAAATGCTGTAGTGGCATTTTTAAATTAATTTTTCTATCCTGCACGGTATTTTTTTATTTTTTATTATTTTTGTTGAAATCAAATCAAAACAAAAAATAAATAAAATTTTTAATTTCAAAAAATAAAGTAGAAAAGAAAAAAAGCCAGGGCCTTGTTGGTGAGGGGGAGCTGGGCGAGTGTGTGCCTGTCTGAGATCTCCCACTCCTTTCTTTTTCGTTTTCTTATTTCTTTCTTCTATCGATGGGAAGAACAACTTTTCGGCTCATTCTGCTTAGCAATGCACCGAGACAAAAATGGATCACTGGTTGTTCTCGCTCGGATGAATTTCAACGAAATTATTATGCTCGATTTTTGTTGGAATACATAGGGCAAATTGCACATTTCAATTGAGTTTTTACGCCTGATCGACATTTTCTTCTTGATCTTCTTTTATAAAAAGGAGTTCTTGTTGTTGTTTTGCCAAACTAGAGGTTCCGACTGGTTATTTTACTACCTTGGTCGTATTTTTGGGTTGGAAACTTACAGATCCCATCAAGAAATTTAATTAAACAAATTTTGAAAAGAAAATAATGAACAAATATCACGAAAAATAGAGAAATTAATTTAAAAATATTATATCAATATTTCTCGTTCAATAAATTAATAGCGTTAAAAGAAAATATTCGATTGCACTAATTTGATAAATTTTAATACTCAATTATATTTTTTTTAACAAATTTTTGAACTTTATTATACTTTCATGGCTAATTCAATAGCTTCTGGCAAACATATTCCTTTTTATGAGTACCCTTTTTGGGTCGAACCCTAAAATTTATGACGTCATTGTACCGTTAATACTGTGGAAGAAATCCCACGCATAACCGGCCTCTTTCATTTTCATTTTCATTTTCATTCGACATTTCACCCTCTTAATAATCAAAAAATGAAAATGAAAAAAAAAAAGAAAAAGAAAAAGAGAAAAGCCAAAATCTGAAATCAAAAGCAAATGCACATCTTCCATCCTCTTCATTCCTTTCAGCTTGCGGAGAGATTACAAACCCAGACAACAAAATCACAGCAAAAGGGAGAGAGACGATCGAATCGGAGCAGAAAAACAAATCACGGATCGGACCAATTGTCGAAACCCGTACGAGCGCAGAGCAATTGATCACACGATCTTGGAAGGAACAGCGGGAGCATCGTCGACGCGCTTCGGATCTGAATCCACAGGGTCAGGGCTAGTGTTGGGGACGATCAGAGGGGCCCGGGCATTGCCGTTGCGGTCGTCGTCGGGGTCGTAATCGGGGTTGAGGGACCGGTCGATGGCTTCCCGGCCGCGTTCGAGGCAGGGCTTGCAAGCGATCTCGATGGCGATCCAGCCCAGCACCACTCCCGCGATCGCTATGAGCGCGCTCGTGATCGCCGCCATTTCTTTTTGGTTCTCCTTTTGCGCAGAGATGAGATCCCACGGTGAAGAAGGCGAACCCAGTCCCAAAGGCAGCCTCAAAACGGTGCGATGAGAAGACACGCCACTGGCCCTCACAATGACACGGAGAAGATGCTGGGCCCGATTCCAAGCAGCCGAATTGTGCCCCTCACAACCTTTAACCGCCCTTGCTTTTGAAAGAAATAACAGCATTGCCACGTCGCGTGTGAGTCGGAATTCATTCGGACCAAGAGTGACCAAACATCGTGACATAAAGTGGGAAGCTTGACGTTAGAATTGGTCCAGTTTTGAGGTTTTGGTATATGAACAATAGGTGGCAGATTTCAAAAATTGAAGATCGAATTTTAACGGATAGATCTCTTCATATTGTCTCCCAAGTTAGGAGAACTTCACCAAATTATGAATCCGTTTATTTCGCAAAAAAATAATAATTTACTAAATATATATATTTTAAAATAATTGCTTGTATCGCTTAAAATAATTGATAAAAAAAATATTTCATTATAGATAAAAAATTATGTCTAGACATTATCGCAGATGATGAAATTTTGTAGTTCGTTCATTTAATTAAGTAATATAAATATAAACACTTTTTAAAAATAATTTATGTTTCGCGAAATAAACGCACCCCATATATATAGATGCGGTCGATAAACACAACCCCCTGGTCATGTCCAGAGAGGCTCCCAAAGTGAGCCAAAGCCATTATAATCATCCAAGCACGAATCGATATGGTAGTCGTATGGACTGCTCGGGAGAGACTCGAGGGATTTGTGCGGTGACGAGGAGTCCTGAGATTTGGTCATGCGCAATTGTTCCACGAGACTAGCCCGTTGAATTTGCATGCTCATGAGCTCAGCTTGTGACTGGGCTAGCTGCGCTCGGAGTTGGCCGATTTGCGTCTGGAGTTGGCTTATGGCCCCAGCACAGCCGTAGACGGGGTCGCGAATCCTCGTACTGGCCTCATAAATCATGCTGCTCACCGCATCATCTCTTTGCGATTCGGGGAGTGCCTGAAAATTTCCAAGATGTCATGCCTCCATCAATGCATTGGTCTGACAGAAAAGTTTGATAGAAAAGTTTTAAGGCAGAATTGATACATTCGCAACAGGTACACACACACACGCACACTCGTTAGGTTCGCACTAGCAATAGAACAAGAAGAATTTCCTCGACCAAACAGCGACAGTCACCAGGGAAGAACAATAATAACCCAGTCTGGTCCTATCCTGTGCTCTACCCGGTGGCTCAAGGCACTCACGCTTAATCAAAACCCTCCTCCATCTGCACACGTACCAACTTTAATCAAATAGAAAGAGAATCTCATTACAAACATGAAGTGAATGTACACATGAAATTCTTCCAACCTTTGTCAACATTTTAACTGTTGACGTCCCGTTGACGAAAAGAAGAAGAAGAAGAAGAAGAAGAAGATCAACTACTGACATGGTAGAGAAGTGGGTAGGAGAAAGATATTCATATTGACTTCAAGTTCAACGAATCCTAAAAAGCTCACTTTGGATGGATTTTTCTAATTAGTGGAAGGGACAGTCTTCATGTTTTACTGGGCAATTAAAATTCTCTACATCGACTTGACAGATAAGACAAAGATTTCTTCCTGGTCCTGTAACAAGCTGTGCCATGAAGATGATAGGGTAATAATAATGCATTGCATATCATACCAGCAAGGACTTGACGATGTTGCTAGCCCCGAACACACGGTGGGCGATGGCAAACTTGGCGGGCTCCGAGGGGGGGAAGTACGGGGCCAACACGCAGCTCTCCGAGCATCTCCTCCTTAATGCCTTGCACGCCGCACAAGGGCTGGCCATGACAACCACCGGAAGTGGAAGAGCGGGAGTCGGACACGACCAACCCGGAGGGACTGGGGATGGAGGAGATGCAGAAGAAGCACCTGTACCTGAGGACTCCATTTTGTGGGGTTGGAGCTCAAAACTAGCTCAACGAGGAGGGTGAGTGAGGGGTGTTTGTGCGTGTGGGTGTGGGCATGTGGCGGGCAGAGATGTATATATAGACCGAACTTGAGGAGACCTTGTTTGACTCTTCTTTGGAAAATCTTTTCCACGTTTGAAAACCGTAACGAATGTGATCTTGTTTGAAAATTCTTTGAGTTTGCATCTGGAATTAACGATGCATGGAATAACACTTCTTCTCAAACAAGACCATTCGCCTACTTGATCCCGCACCCCCGATTCGATATAGTTTCACAACCCAAAGATCATGTGCTCAATTCCTCGCAATGCCCTTTCTTATACTGGTCGTCAGTCTATTGTTCGATAAATTTAACCTAGTTTGAACTTTTGGAGTAACGGACCGAGCGCTCGGTTTAAACTACAAAAAACGAACAACCTGTACTAACATTGTGCCTTCAAAGCCAATCTAATTGTTCCCTGCCAGTCCCTCTGCCTTGTTGTCACCAAGGGCAGAGCCCACATTGGCTGAACTTGCAGGGGGACCAAGGAGGTGCACAAAAGAAGATTTTCTAGTCAAGATGGTCCACGTTGAAAAATCGCGAAAAAGGTCTGTTCTAACGGCCGCGACGTGGCATATGCGTACAGGATATTAGTTTGTTTCTCGCTGGTTTTCTTTGGTAGATAGGGACGGTAGTTATTGGACATGCTGTTGCTGGCAACAATCGCATCGCTCGGAGCTGTCTTCCTACTGCTTTGACCAGCACTTTTGATGACGTGGTGAGAAAGAAAGAGAGGGATGAGGTCGACTTATTGGGGAAAAGGCTTTTGGAATGCGTTCAAATTATGAGTGTCTCATGTCAAATCTATTAATATTGATACATAAGATTTATTGATGGGGAGCATTGGGCTCGATCGATCAACTCTTGTTACTTGTCGATTTACAAGTTTGATGTCGATTTCGAGATTGCTAATCGACTGGTTAGCAACCGGAGACTATTCTGGACGATTTCCTTTATTACTTGTTCATCTTTCCAAGAATCTATTGGGCTACCCAAACTGATGAATGAATTTAGGTTTTATGTCTATTTACTTTATATCTAGTCAAATCTTTAGTGCTAATTTAATAAGTCTTAATTGTGTTGTAGGTTTCAAGAGTCAAAGTTCAAGTTTCTAGGCTTTTTAACGCATTTTATGATTCCTAGGTCTTTATTATGTTTTCTAGTGTTCTTATGTCATTAATGTCGTCAAACGCTTTGACTATGACTTAACTGGGATTTTTCAGATCGATAAGTATTCATTGAGGGTGAGGCTATAGATTATTTCAAATTTTGGGGTTCTTGAGCATGTTGGGAGATTAGGCGGCAGTTGAAAGAGCTGCTCGGTAGTTCTTATGTCTTTAATACTTAATCTGTTTCTTATATATTAGCTCTTCTATATATATATATATATATATATATATAACGACTTCGAATTTATAGATAAGCAAACATTTGAATATACGAATAAATGAAATTTTCCTCCAAATGAGTCAATATTTTTGAAGAATGGATTACTCTTGTCCTGATTTCTTTATGATTAGAGGGTGAATTATTCCTTGACAGTGAGCCAAAATGCCCTTTACCTTTTGGCTGGTGGTTACCCTTTATGCCTTGATGTTGAGTTTTCCCATCCCAAATTCCTTTATCCTTGGTAGGTTATTCGTCATTTATGTCTTGGTAATGAACTTCGTCAATCTTGATCGTTGTCCTTGACTGGTGACGCGTCATTTATGCCTTGGTGGTGTTCATAATCTATCATGCATTTACATCATTCATCGACATCCATCCCACACACTTTGTTCTATCCTTCATTCATTCTTTCATCGCTCAAAACACATATCGTCCATCATGCACATGCATCACTTACATGTGCTCGAATCACTTAAGAATTTTTAGGGGGCAACTTAACAACAAACACGTTCCATCCATTTAGGGGAAGAGTTATATAAAATTGGATGGGCCAAGATCTCCTCATCTTTTTGCACGATGATATGATGTATCAAATATCAATCTCTTGACATTCCATCAGCATTGAATATTCGACCTTCACATCATAATCATATCAAACGGTGCTGTGACCGAAGCGGTAGGGCATGCAAGTTCCACCATTCCATTTATTAGTCAGCTAATGTTGATTGAAGACAATGACCCAACTTTCTTGGACTTTGACCAGAACTCTCTGTGTTATTGGGAAGAATTGAATGATAAAAACCAAAGTTTATATTTGGAATTATGTGTCGAGTTTGAGCGCGCTCTCTCTCTCTATATGTAAGATGAAATTCTACTTGGCAATTGCACAATAAAGTAAACAAGATAAGTGTTGGGTTTTCACTCTTGTGAGCTTTTTTAAGGGCAAAAGAATACCTAAATAATCAATATTTATATACATCATTCCTTATAGTGTTAATATTTTTTTGGATCACTCAAGTGTCAAATCAGACGAAAAATATAACTTAAATATCAATTCTAGCAAAAAATTATTACTTAAAGTGTCAATTCCTGCCGAATAGTACACATGACTTTTTTTTATTAATTTATTAATATTATGTGAATTTTTTTTTAAACATTTTGCCCGCATGGTGTCCAGATGCAATTTTTCTTTTAAAATTCAATCCACGTAGACAACACTAGGACTTTTAAACTAAAAATTAAGTTAATTTTTTTTAAAAATAAAAGATAACAAAAAATAACTTAAAAATAAAAAAATAAAAAAAAACTTGCAGTTGCAACGGCAAGGGTTGTGGGCCCTCATTGCCCTCGCCCACCATCGCCGACAATGGTCGGCAAAGGTTGGTGGAGTGCCTGGTAGAGTCGCCAATCCTCGGCTACCACGCCATAGCCTCGCTAGGGGTCTGCGAGGCCTGATAGTAGCTGGCCAATGCCTCGGCGGCAACGAGGTTTCACAACCCTCGCCATTGCAACTTTAAGTTATTATTATTATTACTTTTAAGCTTATCTTAGTTTTTTAGTTTATTTTTACTTTTCTAAATATTACGTGGATTTTTTTTTATTGATTTTTGATTTTTTTTTTGTTGACTAGAATGCTCTGCGAGCCACATAGATGACACGTATGCTTTTTTGGTGAAATAACCATTTTTTTAAAAAAAAATTACACTTAAGTGCTAAAAAAACAGTACTAAAGCGAGTGTCGTACATAAATATTGACACTCCAGATATCTTTTAACCTTTTTTTTAGTATGATGTGGTTGTAAAATAATACTTGTGAATCTCTTATAAGTCCTGTATTCTTCCGATTCATAGTGGATTTCTTGATGGTTTGCTCTCCCAAAATGGGTATCTACACTCCCACAGAACCACATAAGCCTTTAATTTCTTTATCATTTATCTCTGATTTCTCTGGTAATTTTTTCCTCTCGCGTTAGACTTGAATGGCAAGATCCGTTAATTTCGGCGTTATTTCGCAATAAGTCATACGCCAAATCTATGTGCATCGTCTGGACAATTGACTAAAGATCTATAGTGAACCACACCTATAACATCGTTGTTCACGTCGTTGCCGGCGCCATGAGAATAGTGACCATGAAGCTTTCTTCTGATCGTGACGGCGCACACATCTCGTTCAGGCGACTTGAGAATGGTCGGAAGTGTCAGTGGCCACAGGAAGGCAAATGAACAAACACCGCACGCATTGGATGGACGAGGGGCACATGAGGAGGAGAAAAGTGTTCGACAAAATAAAAAGCAAGGAGAAAAAATAGATTAAACTTTTTTTCTTTCTGACTTTTTTTTTTGAGATGCTATCTTGTAGTACCATCAGTTATTTCTCACCATAAATCCACACATCATCACTGTGTGTTTTGCATAAAATATTCATTAATTAAAAAATTATAGAATAAAAAATAATGACAAAATTGTCATATTGTCAGTCTAACGGCTTTTTTTTTTTTGGCTTCCTTCTTTTGGGGCCAGTTGAGTCCTAAAAATTTTACATTTACACCCATTCAATTTTTTTGGGTAAAGTACCCCAATTCAATTGATCCAGCCTTTCGACCAAAAAAAAAAAAATTCAATCCGGCCAACTTTGTTGGAAATCATTGACATGGACACTAGTAGCGCAGCCAAGCTAACATGGATAATTTAAAAAATACTAAACATAATTTCATTTATTTTTTTTTCTTTTTTCTTTTTTTCTCACTCTTTCTTTATCTTTCTGCCCTTCCTTTTTCCTCTAGTCAATTGCCAGACCTCGCTGGCCTCTGCCGAAGCTCACCCTCACCATTTTTAGGTGAGGTCGACCTCACTAGCAAATGACGTAGATGAGCTTCCCTAGAGAACTGCAAGGTCGGCCTCGCCAGTCCTTGCTTTTGATAGGTCACTGAGATTTGGTAGCCTACTAGAGGAAGAAGGAAGGAAAGAGCGAAAAAAGAGAAATGAAAGAAAAAGAGAGAAAATAATTAAAAATTCAAAATAAAATTGAAATATTATTAACATTTAACCTTTCAAGCCTTTGATCTGTTCTGCTTGTCTAGGGTTCTTTTTTTCCTTGTAGTTCCTTTTTTTTTTTTTAACAGCGAAGAACCGTAAATTGATATACACTTGATTTATTTACCTCAAACTATTTTTTTGACCACAAAAAATTCCAAACTCGTACGCTTGTGATAAATTTACCCCAAACTAATACATCTATGATAAAATTACTCTCTATTATTTTTTATTAAATTTTACGTCAAATTACTGAATTGGATGACACATGACAATTGTTGAGTGTACACGTTACCCTTTGTATGTTATAGGTGTATCAATTTGAAATTTTTTTTATGGAATTGACTCAATTTAATGAAAACTAATTGAGAGCAAATTTGTCACATGTATATCATTTTGTATTTTTTTTGTTAAAAAAAATTATTTTTGAGTAAATTTATGATAATTGTACTAGTTTATGATTTTTAAGTGTATCAGTTTGAGATTTTCGTGATATTAATTTTTTTTTCCTCGAGAAACTTTTGAATCACTTCGTAAGTAGGGCCACTTCCTCCTCATCATCATCTTTATTTCAAGATTTGTTATCTGCATTATAGGTGTTAGCGTTAAATGAATAGCTTTCTTACCTCTAGAATTGTGCTCTTCGTTTTCTACATTAGCCTCATATGACGTGGGAGTTCCTACAAGCTCATCTATAGACATGGATTATATCCAGAAGAGTCTTTCCAATCGAAGTCATCGCATGGCTCCATTTCTTTTGCAGAGCTAGAAGCAATTTGTCTACGTTCTCACAATTGGTAGAAGCCTTCCCACGATGGTTGAGACCATTGCCGATATTTGTGATATTCCGAATTCCGATCCTCTCGAGGCTATTGAATGGAAGTATATCGATCGGTGTATTCCAGTTATAACTCGCTCGGAGTTGGTCACTCTTGAGTTATCTGACCAAAAGGGAAAGACTGACGCGGAGTCAGATACGTGGACTTGAGAAATTTGAAAAAGAAATGACACTTTAACAATAAGGATTGTCGAGGGAATGTCTTTGGCTAGTAGAGATCGATCTAACGAAGATCATGGATGTCTTACTAGTGTTATGCGTTGGGACGCGAGTGATTCCGCTTAACCAATGTGTAATTTGCGAGAATTTCCTAAATCAGATTTCAATGATCAGGATTGAAGGAATGAACAATAAACCCTCGCAATTACATGACAATCAAAGTCGCCACGGTTTGAGAAAAATCCCAAGGTCAATACGCGTAGCGCCTGCAAGAGTCGCCCGTCAGTTTGAGATAAACTGGAATTACAATCGACAATAGTTCGACATGAAATTGGACCTCCAGATTTGGATATTGGACATTGAGGAATTTCAATATTTGAATTGAAATGGACGTCGCCTCATCGATGGTGGTTTATACTGGAAAAATGAAATTTCGAACAAAAAGTGCTAAATGACCATTTTGCCCCTCAACCTTTGGCCTTGCCTTAAGAAGTTTAGAAGGTTATTTTGGTCAATCTGCACTCCTATATGCTATTGAAAATGGTGAATGGATATAATCGAAGGAAGTCAAAGTCAATGAAGCAACCAATGGGAGGTTGCCAAGTGTCAACTAAAAGAGGCCAAGCATTAAATGACCATTAATTACTCATCTTGTCTAATTGACTAAAATTGGATTATTGGTGTGTAATGGTCTCTCTCTCTCTTCATTTGACCGGCCACCATCTCCCACCATCTTCCTCTCCTTCATTTTTTCCTCTCAGCCGAATGGGTTTCTCGCGGACAGGGAAAAACTGGCTTACTATTTTGGTCATAACTTTGTCGTCCGACTTCGGATTGAGGTAAAACCACTCCATCTTAAAGCTTATTATCTTGTCATTCTAGGAAGGTGTTATGAGCTTAATTTGGCCCAGTCGTTTGTCCCGTAAGGCTATTTGAGGGGGCAAAGGTCAAAATATGATCCGGTTTTGGAGATACTGCATTTTTTGGAACTTCCAGACTCCAAATGACCTCAAATTTTTGGTAAGGCCTTCATAACATCTAGTACTTGAATTGGCTGAGCTTTGGTTTTAATTTTAGTTGAATTTTGATGGGTGTACATGGTTGATTTGTGGAGATTTTTACCGAGTAAATTCTGCCCGTTTGAGGACCGTGAAGGAATCGGGCTGTTCAGAGGACTTTGAGGGGTTATTTTGCTTTCAAATCTTCAGTGAGCCGCCTTAACATGTAGATTAAGGCTATGATGAATTGGTTTTGTGATGAATTGAAGTTTGAAGTTGATTTATGGCTTGATTGTGCTAATTGGACCAAAATCGGTTCTGTTTTGGGGGAGTATCTGTTCTGGCCCAACCTAGTGATGGCCATTTAAGTGGTATTTTGACTTCAAAATGGCTCATAAGACTTCATAAGATGTTGTGTGAGGTGTTAATGGGAAGTATGTGAAGTGGATTGGGAATTATAAATGATTTATGGGCTAATTGAAGCATAAAATCCCAAGTTATATTCCACCTTACATGTGCTCATATGAACCGAACACATTGAGGGTTCGTAGGAGTGTTGATATGTGTTCAATTGATCAAAGTGTCTTGAATTGCCTATGGTATGGCTAATGAGAAATTAGGTTAAAAGAAGTGAAAATTCAATGACTTTTGATTCAAGATTAACGAACTTTTCTAGGTGTACGAGGAATTCTTGAGGGTTATATACTTGTGGATTAAGGAGAGTCGTTTGGCGTGAGATTTAGCTAATTGATCTTGGTAAGTGTTTCTTAAACCTTTGTCTAAATGCTATGACACTACTGAATGAGGTTGGGTGGTGAATTGATGAAATTGTGCATCTAAGGTTTTTGAATTGTTAATGATCACATTGAATGCGAGTGTACCGAACCACACATGCTTGCCTGGGGTGAAATTATGATTTTTCATGTTATAATTGATGGCTTGTGTACTGGAATGGCACGAATGTTTGCATGGCCGTGTGGTATGTCAGTTTGAGTGGTGATTATGTGATTTTATTAGCTATTGAGGTTGGTAATATACTTCCGCTATTGAGCCATGAATGAAGCCTTGCTAGTGATTTGGCTATAATGCCTATGTTATGTAACGGCTATAGTGCCGATGCTTTTTGAATGGGCTATAGTGCCCCAGCGATCGTTGGCCTGTGGCCCCGGAGATCACAATGGCTGTGAGCTCTGAGAATTAATGATAATACCGATTGGTCTGATCACCCCGGTAGTATCGGAAGGTGGTGAAATTGAATAAGAATGAGAACGCCGATTGATTTGATGACCCCGGTTGCATTAAGTGGCTGTAAGCTTGGGGAGTACCAATTGATTTGATGAACCCAGTGGTACGTGGACGTCGTTTGGTCTAATGACCCCAGTAATGTCAGATGGCAGGAGTGCTAGAGGAGTACGTTGAGTAACGAGAAAGTGATGACAATTATGTATTGAATTACGTGTTGCATGTGTAGTGAGCTTGAACCCTTGAGGTTGAATATTGGTGGCTGTAATTTTTATGCATGTCTAGCTTATTGATATGTTAGACGGTTCGATGCCTTGTGATATTGAATTGCAGAGTGCTTGTGTCTGATAGCATTGGTGAGTGGTTTGGGGGGACTGGTGTTCAGGTCTAAGATTAGGTTTCACTTATTGATATTTATATCTCACCCTGGTGGGGGCTTATCTTTTTCAGGTCTCAGGCGAAGGAAAGTCGGACTTGCCATGGGATGGCATTTGAAGAAGTCCTTGGAGTTAGATTTGTAACTGACCTTATTATTTATGTGATATGTGTATCCATTTGTCCTGAGTCACCTCACTGTGAATTTATATGGAGCTGTTTAATTGCTGCCTTGGCCTTGTATTATTTTGGAGCTGTGATTAATTGGCCGAGGGATCTTGGGAGATTATTAAAGATCAACGGCCGGTGGGATGTTCGCGTGCTCGCCGGGTTCGGGGCGTGACATCCCTATTTCAGTGGTATCCGAGCAAGGTCAGCTCGATCCATTGTGATTGAGGTTTGGAGTGATAAGGAGTAATGATTTGAGGATAATTAGATAGTGAGACATTTAGGGTTTTGCATGGATAGTTGAATCTTGAGTATTATAGGCTTGAACTTGTGTGTACCCTAATAGTTCTAGAGTTGATTTTGATTTTTGATCATGAGTGATTTTATGGATAAGGCGCACAATGAAGTGAGTAGAGATTGAAGAGTCATAAGCCTGGATTTGAGGTTGCTAGAGAATAGTTTAGGAGTGATGGGTCAATTGGAGCATACGATTGTGATTGTGATTTGTCAATAACCCAGCTTGGAGAATATGAGTTATAAAGAGACGACTGTCATTAGCGGATTCAGGCTTGAATTGCGTCATCTTGACGATTTAGTTATCAATTACTATTAACAACCTTGGATGATATGAGACGAGGTGTATACAAGAAAGCAGACAAGGAATATTTGGCTTAAAGGTCAGTTGTGATCGATTGCTTGTGGATTTGACTTGAATAGTGACTAAACTTGAGGTATATAGTTAAATATAGGCAATTGATCTGTGGAATACAATGGTCTTTGGTGGAACTAGAGGTTTTCTATAATTGAGGCTTGATGTGAAAACGATTATGGTATGACAAGTGGTAAGAACGAACATGTTGTGCATGAGTTTGTGGTTATGAAATGAAAGTTGATGAGGATGAATTTATGAACTTATCGCTGTTGGACTTAATAAAATGTCGCTCGGTATGGGATAAGTGGATGGGATACCTATAAACTGTAATGAAGTATGGTATGAGACGTGTGGAATGAGGCTTTCTTCATAGATGTATGACTTGGGACAACCTACAACGGCCATGGTCTGATGAGGGCGGTGAGTGATCGCCGGACAAGGAGGTTCAGACAAGGAGCGACTCCTAGCAGGCTTCTAAGATGGCAAGAGGTAGGAATGACCCAAGTCATAACTCGAAAGGGAAAGTCTAGGTATTAGGTTGAGTCCAATTGTGGTTAAGAGATGTATGGAATGGGATGGAGTCCCAAGTAAATGCTAAAAGTGGCATGGCATGTGAAATGACGCCTGTGAGTGGCATGGTCAAAAGTTTTATGCTTGATAGTGGATGCCGTTTGAAAAAGAAAAATGATATTGCGATTGGCCTATTAAGCGTGTTTTATGATTGGCATCATGTGATTGACTTGGCCAAGATCTAACTAAGAAATTAGACGGCATATGGGGTTTATACCCGTTGAATTGATGCTTATTGAGAATGAGACAACCTGTCGTGTTTGTGACAGAGTGACAGATACCTCAAGGCTTAAATTATGAGCTATTGACTTAGTGAATTGCTATCTTGAGTACTTGCTTGATGTTGTCCTAGTTGAGGCTTGCCTAGTAATGGCTATTAACTAAGAGATCGCCTTGTTGAGGCTGGCCTGTTGAATAGTCATTGATTGATGATGATCTAGAATCTTTGGGTGATGGACAACTAGTCGAGAGTTGTTTGAGAACCACTGATGGTTGATGGTGAAAGATATTGAGATAAGCAGTCTGAGACTGCTAGACTTAGCTGATTTAAGTCTTTGATTCATGGAGGGAATCATAGTGATTCAAGTGACATGAGAACCTAATGACGTTGAACGACCCAAGTATGGCCGTGGAAGAGCATTGTGCTCGAGTATACATGGTACGGAAGATCTTAGAACCGAGAAGGATCATGAGAATTAAGTAAAGATGAGCGATTGGAGTATGAGTACCAAAAGAGAATATGGCTCAATTTGTTAATTGTACGAGACCCAAGAGCTGAATGGGTCGTGAGAACTTTAATGGAAATGGAAAATTTTGTTAGGTAAGCAAGCTCGAGGAGGAGCTGCCATGATTGTCTAAGTCACTGTGGTGATAGATCCTAGTACTGATGAGTTAAAGTGATAGAAGTCACGAGAAAGGTGACTCTAAGTTATTTCATTCACGAAAAAGGTGAATGCGTGTGAAGAACCACGAGAGTTTTGAGAAGCTTGTGAAGCTATAAATAAGATTGAGATTGACTGAGTTTGATGGAGGGATGAGATTTGAAATTATCTCCCTCTAGATTGAGGATATTGGTAAGGAAACTTTAGAAGTTGTGGAGTGCACTGAGGAAGGAAAGTGACCCTGGCAGTTTTAGCCTTAAGAGGCTGATAGTTGGTAAAAGGTCACCAGAGGAAGGGTTTCCTCGAAGGTATGATATCTGCATGGACAATCTCTATTGAGTTGTTTGATGGAAAGTATCCTCTTGGGATTGCTTGAGAGCAAAGGTTGTTTTGATCCTGATAATTTTGCAAGGATCAGAGGATGATCGATCATTGTGAGACATAGTTCTCCAGGTTGTTTAAGCAAATGGTAAAGGTGGTCAAGGACCGTTGAATAAGAAGAGTAAATCCCTAAGTGGATTGAAACTTGAGAGCCTTATGGCTAGTTCACATTCTTGATTCGGAGGAACTATAATGGATCTGAAGGAAGGAAGTGGATAATCGAAAGAGGATTTCCGTTCATGGATTATGAATATAGAGATTTCCACAGAATGCGTCTATAAGGGATGGTTGTTATCTTGGCGCAAGTCTCGTAGTGAGAGATTGATGTTTCATTTCTTCTGTCATGGAGAAAAATTAAGGAAAGAGCTATGTCAGTTGTCTGACATTGATGATTATATGAGAATGATTGAGATTGAAATGGAACCACTAGAAATGGCGTTACGAACCATCACCCCTAAAGAGTAGGGTGTCATTCTTAAAGGGCGATTGGACCATGAAATGGTCGTTGATGAAAAGAAAAGTGAATGGACTTGATAGTCCTGACTGTTCGTAATTCTAGTGAATGGGTAAGTAAGTGAAAGGAGTGCTTGGAGTGTAATTACAGAGTGATTTGAAGTAGTCGAATCGAATATTCGATACATGAATTGGTAGAAATTAGGGACAAACAGATATTGTCACTTGAGGTGACTGAATTATGAAAAGAAAAATGTCGAGTATGGTGGCATTCACGTTCTGGAGTAAAACCCCGCCGTTGGCCCAGACTCCAAGGTTGACGTCCCATGAAATGGGAAGGACAAGGTGGATTCAAAGTGAGAGAATGCCACTGAAGGGTATAGTTTTTCTTCATAGGGTAAGAGACTCTAGTATGAAAGAAAGAGAAAATTTCAATTGTCTTGGTATTAAAACTGAGCGCCTGAATTAACGAGGAAGACGTAAAGTTTGAATGATTTCTAGAAGTTAAGTCCGAGAAACTATCCTGTAGATAACGTTGAATGCCAGGACATGTCAATGTTCAGTTGAATGGATGAAATTGGGATGTGTTCTCATTAGCTAATTGTGGAACCAAGAGATTAAGACACTAATGCTCCCTGAGGAAAGAGTGACAAAAATAAATAAAATATTGCGTGATCCTAGTGAAGACTCGTGGCAAAAGAGAGCCAAGGTTTGAGCTCTTAAGTGAGAAGTATGAGGAATAGTTTGGAAGGTTCGACACTTGGTAGAAAGAGGTTGATAATAGTCGAATTGAATGTCCAAGGAATGATTGAGTTAATAGTTACCGTCATGAGAGACGATGATTGGACTCATTTAAGGAGTTATGAGAAACATGAATGACCTTCGAGAGTATCCTATGAACTTTAAGGAGATGCTCGTTATATGCTAAATGTAAAGCGCACGAGCTGCGAACCTGATGAGGTAAGATTCCTCAGTCGTGAAATTTCTGAGAAATGAAATTCCTGTGGAGGCTTTGACGATTTTAATAAGTGACGAATCTGCGAGTGTCCTCACGACAAAGTTGGTAAATATTGTTTGGATGAAAGAGTGTTTCAATGCTATATCTACCACAAAGAGTATAATGTAGCAGTTTCCTGAGAGAAATTGAACAAGAGGCAACGCTGATGCATGAAATTACTTGTGGATATGAGAGCATTACTAGTATAAAGAAAGACCTTGAAGTTATGTGAACTAAAAGAAGTTGAGACCATGGATTGCCTAAAGGAAATTAGTGGAAAGGCACGTGGAACAAAGAGGTCACTCAAATGTTGTTATAGCGATAACCATATCGCTAAGGAATGGTGGAAAAGTTGGTGGATGCTTATAATTAAGAATAGAGCATTGTTTAATTGGGGATGGAGGGACAAATCTTCCTTCAAGAAATAAGAGATTCAATCTTGAATTGGAAGTTGCTGAAGTGCTAGTTGAGCGAATGCCTTAAGCGTTGAATCTGAAGGTCAGGGAGTGATTAAAACATTGCAATGGATGTACCCTAATATCCAAAGGATTTTAGAAAAAAAAATACATTAGGGGGGAAATCCATACTTCCGAGTACCTAGAAAGGGAATCGTAAAGTTGAAGGTAGAAATCTTGAGGTTTCACAGACGAGTGCATGTGTCCCATAATGAAGAATAACTTAAAGGAAGGACCATATTGAAGATTCATAGGATGAACCATGATGTTCATTGGGATAGCATAAGGATATGCCGAGATCGATTTATTAAGGACTCAATAATGAGTTTGCCTGAGAAGTCGAGAAGGTTATGGTTCGATTTAGACAATTGAGGGTAAGTTAATAAAACTTTTGCGTTCTCGACGGTGCAACATGACGATTGAATCGGATGTTATGCCAATTGATAGAGGCACTCAAGGAGTGCGATTTCATGACGGTTGGGTAATGATTGTGATAGAAAATGACCTTGAATCTACTGCGGCGTTCTGGAAAAAGCCTTCCGACAAGGAATTTGAAAAGCGGGATTACAGTATGACGTATGTATTATTCTCGAACCATTGGACGAATTGAAAAGAAGGTTTGAATGATCGAAGGTGTATCACCGACAGATATTATGAATCTCGAAAAAGAATAGAGAAAAGAAATTATAGGTTAAGGATTGGATGAAATAAGTACTGGAGGAATATGACTTTTGTCAGAAAAGACAAGTGAAAACGTCAAGTAATGGGACGATCTACTTTGGAGAAGGAGGATGCGATGAGGCGTCAGTACCCCGCGAGATCGGATAATTGAGAAGATTGTAAATTTCGAGGATAAAATTTTTTTAAGGGGGAGAAATTGTGACATTTCGAATTCCAACCCTCTCGAGGCTATTGAATGAAAGGATATCGATCGGTGTATTTTAGTTATAACTCGCTCGGAGTTGGCCACTCTTGGGTTATCTGATCAAAAGGGAAAGACTAACGCGGAGTCATATATGTGGATTTGGGGAATTTGAATAAGAAATGTCACTTTGACTATAAGGATTGTCGAGAGAATGTCTTGGGCCGGCAAAGATCGATCTAAGTACAATCATGGAATGTCCTGTTGGTATTATACATTAGAACGCGAATGATTCCGCTTAACCAATGTATAATTTGCGAGAATTTCTTAAATCGGATTTCGATGATCAGGATCAAAGGAATGAGCGATAAATCCTTGCAATTACATAACAATCAAAGTCGCCACGGCTTGAGAAAAATCCCAAGGTCGATACGCGTAGCGCCTGCAAGAGTTGCCCGTCAGTTTGAGATAAACTGGAATTACAGTCGATAAGAGTTTGACATGAAATTGAACCTCCAGATTTGGGTATTGGACATTGAGGAATTTCAATATTTGAATTGAAATGTATGTTGCCTCATCGAGGGTGGTTTATACTTAAAAAATGGAATTTCAGATGAAAAATGCCAAATGACCACTTTGTCCCTCAACCTTTGGCTTTGCCTTAAGAAGTTTAGACGGTTATTTTGGTCAATCTACATCCCTATATGCTGCCGAAAATGGTGAATGGATGTGGTCTAAGGAAGTCAAAGTCAATGAAACAACCAATGGGAGGTTGCTAAGTGTCAACCAAAGGAGATGCCAAGCATTAAATGGCCATTAATTATCCATCTTGTCTAATTGACTAAAAATGAATTATTGGTGTGTAATAGACTCTCTCTCTCTTCATTTGGTCGGCAACCATCTCCCACCATCTTCCTCTCCTTCATTTTTTCCCCTCGACCGAATGGGTTTCTTGCGGACACGAAAAAATCGGCTCACTGTTTTGGTCATAACTTCGTCGTTTGACTTCAGATTGATGTAAAATCACCGCCATCTTAAAGCTTATCATCTTTTCGTTCTAAGAAGGTATTATGAGCTTAATTTGGCCAAGTCATTTGTCCCGTAGGTCTTCTTGAGTGAGCAAAGGTCAAAATCTGACCCGGTTTTAGAGAGACTGCGTTTTGGGAGCTTCCGGACTCTAAATGACCTCAAATTTTTGGTGAGGCCTTCATAATATATATTACTTGAATTGACTGAGCTTTGGTTGTAATTTTAGTTGAATTTTGATGGGTGTACATGGTGACTTGTGGAGGTTTTTACCAAGCAAATTCTGCTTGTTTGGGGACCGTGAAGGAAGTGGGCTGTTCAAAGGACTTTGAAGGGTTATTTTGCTTCCAAATCTTTGATGAGCTCCCTTAACATGTAGATTAAGGTTATGGCGAGTTGATTTTATGATGGATTGAAGTTTGAAATTGATTTATGGCTTGATTGTGCTAATTGAACCAATACCGATTCTGTTTTGGGGGAATATCTGTTCTGGCCCAACCTGGTGATGGCCATTTAAGTGGTATTTTGACTTCAAAATGGATCATAAGACTTCATAGGATGTTGTGTGAGGTGTTAATGGGAAGTATGTGTAGTGGATTGGGAATTAGAAGTGATTTAAGGGCTAATTAGAGCATAAAACCCCAAGTTATATTCCACCTTACATGTGCTCATATGAACCGAACACATTGAGGGTTCGTGGGGGTGTTGATATGTGTTCAATTGATTAATAAAGTGTCTTCAATTGCCTATGGTATGGTTAATGAGAAATTGGGTTAAAGGAAGTGAGAATTCAATAACTTTTGATTCAAGATTGGTGAACTTTTCTAGGTGGACGAGGAATTCTTGGGGGTTATATACTTGTGGCATTAAGGAGAGTCGTTTGGCATGACATTTAGCTAATTGATCTAGGTAAGTATTTCCTAAATCTTTGTCTGAATGTTAGGACACTACTGGATGAGGTTTGGCGTAAGGTGTTTGAATTGTTAATGGTCGCATTGAATGCGAGTGGACCGAACCACACATGCTTGCCTAGGGTGAAATTGTGATTTTTCATGCTATAATTGATGGCTTGTGTATTGGAATGACACAGTTGTTTGCATGGTCGTGTGGTATGTCAGTTTGAGTGGCGATTGTGTGATTTTATTAGCTATTGAGCTTAGTAATATACTTCGGCTATTGAGCCATGGATTTATATGAATTGGCTGTGAAGCCCTGCTGGTGATTTAGCTATAATGCCTAGTTATGTAACGGCTATAGTGCCGATGCTTTATGAATGGGCTTAGTGCCCCTGCAATCTTTGGCCTGTGGCCTTGGAGATCGCAATGGCTTTGAGCCTTGGGAATTAATGATGATACCGATTGGTCTGATGACCCCGGTGGTATCGGAGGGTGGTGAAATTGAATGAGAATGAGAATGCCGATTGGTCTGATGACCTCGGTGCCATTAAGTGGCTGTAAGCTTAGAGAGAACCGATTGGTCTGATGACCCCAGTGGTACGTGGACATCGTTTGGTCTGATGATCCCGGTGATATCAGATGGCATAAGTGCTAGAGGAGTACGTTGGGTAACGAGAAAGTGATGACAATTATGTATTGAATTATGTGTTGCATGTGCAGTGAGTTTGAACCCTTGAGGTTGAATATTGATGGCTGTGATTTTTATGCATGCCTGACTTGTTGATATGTTAGACGGTTCGATACCTTGTGATATTGAATTGCAAAATGCTTGCGTCTAATAGCATTGGTGCATGGTCTGGGGGATTGGTGTTCAGGTTTAAGATTAGGTTTCATTTATTGATATTTATATTTCACCCCGGTGGGGATTTATCTTTTTCAGATCTCAGGCGAATGAAAGCCGGACTTGTCATGGGATGTCATTTGAAGAAGTCGTTGGAGTTAGATTTGTAACTGACCTTATTATTTATGTGATATGTATATCCAATTATCCTGAGTCATCTCACTGTGAATTTGTATGGAGTTGTTTAATTGCTTTCATGACCTTGTATTATTTTGGAGCTGTGATTCATTGACCGAGGAATCTTGAAAGATTATTGAAGATCAACGGCCAAATGGGATGTTCAAGTGCTTGCCGGGTTCAGGGCGTGATAATATCAGTATGTCGAGGGTACATTTGGGCGATGTTTTCATCGGTCTTCATCTTGAACATCTCATAGTTTCCTAGCAAGATGATAATTTCGGTCTCTCTTACTCGATCTATTCCTTTGGAGGCAACTTCGAGACTGTCCAGGATCTCTTTCGCTGTTGTACAAGAAGAGACTCAATTAGATTCTAAAGGAGATAAAGCACATTAGACAACGCGAAATAACTTTAGCATTTAAAATGAGTCTTCGTGTCCGTTCATCCGGCGATATAGGGTCAGTTGTTAGAGGTGGAATTGTTTTCTAGAATCATTTGTTTCTACAAACACGAGGTGTTGAAGTTCTTGGTGACGGCACGTAGGGTCAGTTCACGACAACATTGTATAGATCGTATTCAATGGATTGCACAAAGAATTTCATCTTGCATTTTCAGTAGAGCTGTCCATATGGGTCAATGATCCATTTTTAACTCATATTTGATATAAATGGGTTTTATATGGGTTCTAGGTTAGTGAATGGTTGAATGAAAATGGGTTCGAAATATCTAAGTCGAAACAAGTGAGCCAAAAATGGGTTACACACCTAAATCCATTTTTTACCCATATTGGACCCATTTTCGGCCCATGAGGATTGCTTCATTCCACAAGTTTCAAATGGGCCAAAGACTTCTTATTGTCATTATATTTTAAAATTTTCTATTTTTACAAGCGAATGAAATAAATTTGAAAAGAAAAATACAAAAGTTGTCACCGCCGCCGATCGTCAGCTGCCACCATGGATGGTCGTTTTAGAAAAATAAAAATAAAATAAAATCAAAATTAAAATATATTTACAATAAAATAAAATATACTTTTAATAATAAAGTATTTTTGAATAGTTAATATTTAAAAAAATTAAAAAATCTAAAAGTTTCGCTCAATTTTTTATTGCATAAAAGTATTTTAGTAATATTATTTTCTTAGAATATTATTGTGATTTGGTAATATTGTCAAAAATGAGTCGGGTATGAGTCAATTGTGAGTCGGGTCGAGTATAATTCATTGAATATGAGTTAAAATGAGTTAGACGGGTCAATGTGGGTCGGTTCATATTCAACCCGATCCACCCATTTTGCATCTCTCATCAACTTTAGTGGTCTAGAAATGGATTGTCCTTCACTGAAGGGTATTACTATAATGTTCCATAAAACAGATGATCGAGGAGCTAAGGAGATAAGACTTATGCAAGACAAATTTATAGTGTTTCGGCTTTCCGCTTAGTCCGCGCCACTCTCCCAGCTCTTACGACCGGAAACCATGCTTTCTCAAGATTGTATAGTTTGTAGATGGTGCCGATTCTGTGCGAAACTCAGTAGATGATTCAAGAACAAGCACATATACATGATGGTTCAGGAATCGCCGGTTCCAGTTTTGAAATTTTAAAAATAATAAATTATGAAATAATAAATAATAAATGATCCATTGTAAATTATAATCAAATTATATATTGTAATCAAATTTAAGGGGAAAAAAGGGAAGGGGGAGTGGGCTTGAATTTAAAAGAATTTGAGAGAATTTGCAAGGAAAAAAATGAAGGAGAAGGGGTATTTATAAATGAGGAGGAATGGGACGATATAATGAGGTAAAAAAAAAAGTGGGGGGTGTCCGTTGCAGTTGCAACTGTCAAAATATGACCGTTGCATTGCACCGGCCATTTGGGCCATTGGGGCCCGGGGGAAAGAGCCTAATGACTCTTTCTCCTTTAAAAAAAAAAAAAAAGAGCCTAAGCTTAATGGTTATTAAATGGTTTGGAACTGGCACGCAGAACCGGTCGTGTTCCGGGTCAGTTCCAAATATTTGTTAAATCATAACCGGCCCGTGAGGGTCGGATCCGGTTCGGAACTGGGGCCTGGTCAATGGACCGGTGGCCATGTCTACAAGCACATTTGACAATAGTTTGACTCAATCTGTTCCTAGGTAACCAGAATTGACCCCTCAACGAAGATGCATAGTCTGTAGACGAAGCATAGGATGTCCAGAAATAAGAGCCTTTTGCTTCCACAGTCCATGTGACACTTTGATCCGCCTTCACGAAACTTGTATTCAGGTATGACCGTGTGAGACACCGATTCGAATTCGGGTCGAACTGATATGGAGTCTCCGTCTTCTTTTCCAGTATTGTAGAAGCATGCAGGTCCATCATTACACCGCTTGATGCAGGAGCTTTGATTATTTTCTCATCTTCATAACATCATAGAAGATTTTCTAGAACTGTTTTCCTTTTTCTTCCTCCTCTCTCTTTCATGTAGCCCTCCCTTCTTGTTTCTCCGTCTTCCTTTTGAAAAGTTGTCAGTGAAGCTTGATACATTTTTATTAAAGAGTAAATTGTTGAAATATCAAATTAGTATACCTGTGACAAATTAACTCAAAACTATTTTTTTGACCACCAAAAATCTCAAATCGATATATTTGTGATAAATTTACCCTAAATTAATTATTTTGATCACGAAAAATCGCAAATTGATGTTTCTATAACAAATGTATCCTCTATTAAATTGGATTAATGCCGTGAAAAATTTTAAATTGATACATATGTGACAAACATATTGTAAAAACTCCAAACTGGTATATACATGAACAGACAAATGTCATCCACCTTAGTAATTTGTTGGTTATATTTTATGAAAACTAACTAATGGTAAATTTTGTCATAAGTGTACTACTTTGGAGTAAATTTGTGTATCAGTTTAGGGTTTTTTGTAGTAAAAAATTAGTGTAGGGTAAATTTATCATAAATATACTAATTAGTTATTTTTTGTGGTATTAATCCAACTCGTAGGCTTTTTTATTTCCTCAAAGGAGAAAGTAAGGATGACTAGGGGTGTGCAACCGAACCGGGTTGATCCGGAACTCGGATCGGCCCACACTAAAAATAGGGTCGGGAACCAGTTCCCGTTAAAACCGGTCTGGGCACTGGTTGAAATTTTTGGGAACCGGTTGAAACTGGTCCGAGTACCGGTTCTAGGTGAAGGCTCACCCGGATCGATTTTAGAATCGATTTTTTTTATATCGAGGTGTCTTATTTTTAGTTACTTAAAAAAAAAACTATTGAATGAGTATATTACCCAAGTCTTTCTTGGTTTTTAGATATGGATTGTCTTATCGAAAACGTTATTATTGGTAAATAGACTTCATTTTGTGGAAACTACAATTTTGTGGTAATTAAATAGACTTCATCGATCGGCACTTTTGCAAGAAAAACAAGTCGGGTCCAAAACAGAATTGGTTCCAAAATGGGTTATAAGAAAAACAGGATCGGGTCTCAGTTCCAAAAGTTAGGAACCGGTTATAACATGGTTGATTTCAAGCCTAGGCTTGGACTCGGCCCGCTCGACCTATGCTCACCCCTAAGGACGATCAGCCTGACCAATTTCTAATGTGAAGGTTTGATCTCATGCTAGGTTCAATTGGGCTTGTCAAACCAAGTATGTCGGTTCGGGTTTGAGTCGAGTCATAAATAGTTCGATTAAAATTGATCTATTTAATTCGTTTTGATTTGTTTATTTGAAATGTAAATTTCTCGACCCATATTCGACTCATTTGGCGATTCATTTTAGCAATTTTTTTATATTTATGTTGTTTGCCTCGAAGAATGATTGGCTCCATATACTGGCTCGTCAATGTCGGGGTTGAAAGCCTCTAACTCAAACCTCGCGATGAGCACTGGTGATCGAATTGATCCGGTCAGCCTCTCCTCCTCCTCCGCCTGCCGCTCGAGATCTAACTCGCCCATCAACTCGATCCTCATCCAAATAAAAGACCCTCTTTATTCAATCTCCTTCTAGGTTACTTCTGCTTTTGTATTTGCATAATCGCAATCTTTGATTACTCTCTCTCCCTCCCTCTTCACCACGAAGATTCACCAAAATCTCCCCAATTAGGAAAATTAATCCCCCTCGCGATTCCATTCCCATTCAAATTCTGCTTCTCCCGGTCTCTCTCCAACGCACAGAGCTTTCGTCTCGATAGTCATCTCATAGCCACTACGCCGACCCACCTTGTTTTCCACCGTCGATCACACCTTCCTCCGCCACAACGCTTCGCCAGCGCCGCCAGACGTCAAGATGGTTGCCTTCCAGTCTGCCGCGTACGCCAGCCTCCGCGACCTCCTCCCCATGTCCCCGCTCGCGCCATCAGTCTCCTTTCCAACCTATAACTCCAGCTGGTACAAAATCGCCATGGAGAATCCTCCCGTCAACCACGCTGGCCTTGCCAACCTCCAGCCCATCTCGTCGCAGCCAGAGCTCGGCGACAAGGGCCTCCTCGTCAAGCTGAAGGACAGATGCAGGTGCTTCTGCTGGCTAGGTGTTATCATATTGCAGGTCTTGAAGGAGGTCTTCACCAGGAGGGGGCTAGCATGGTTTCAATGTAAAACTTGAAACCTAGAATTGGATGGATGGAGACCGAGGTGGTTGTAGATTTCAAGATATATAGAATAGATTTTAATTTCTAAAAATTTGTGCGGTTTCAAATTTCAAGGTATACAACATACGTGAAATCGGTTTAGATAAGTTTCATTTGGAATTTTAACAAGTTTTTATATTTTTCTTGAAATATATTTTCGTCCTATCTTATAGTATTTCATTATGTCTGATAATAATTTTTCATATTTATGATTGATATTTTTAATGTTTCGTATTTATTTGTTTCTCTACATATGAATTGTGATCAGTGAATTATAACAGTAAGTTACGATCATTACAGGTTCAAGGAACAAGATAAATTCTAGGTTCTAAAAAAAATGAAAAACTTATTCTGGGATCCGAATCGTCTGTCATTTCCTCATAAAGGTAGACACATGCTCTTGGGATTCACATGCTTTTGAAATTCGAGCCATCCGTTTTTAGATGGAGGGTTCAGATCTCCTGTTTTTAGGGGTAAACTTTTTGAGTTTTTGTTTTTTGGTAATGATTGGGGTCGTCCATTTATAACACAGACAGTCCGTTTTTAAAGTGGACAGCCCAAATCATCTGCCCTTCTTTTGATGCAAACTTAATCTTCAAACGAGTTATAAATTAATATTTAGAGATCCTCCTAACGATCCGTTGCGATTATACTTCAATATTTTAGATCAAATGTCTAAAGCCCATTTACAACTCAACTCTAAGCATTTATGAGTCATACGATTGGACCAATTTTGACAACTTCATTGTCCAATCAATACTTCGAAAGTTCAATTAGTCATATTAAAGATACTTAACGAGGAAACAGGAAGCTTCATTAATGCGATCGTAGGTTGACTAGATTGATTAAACCAGCCCTACTATCAATCGACCCCTACATTTCAAGAAGTCAAAATCTAAAAAAAGAAAAAGACAAAATTGGGAAAAGACAAAATAGAGAGATTCGCGGAGTTGCCAATCTCTCTTGGACATGATTGACAGTGACCGTCGCGTGCTCGTTACGCATCCGACACCCGGAATCTCATTCCAAAATTACCCCCCAATCATTCCCGGCTATTCTCGATCCATTCCTCCGACACCTGGAACCGGAAATCGTGCTTCAACAGTCAGTCCGGCCCCCCGCCGCCTCCTCTTCCTCGAAGGCCGACACCGGGAACGACCGCGAGAGCCCGGTTGGGTTGCAGAAGGCGATCTTGCCTGGGTCGTTCCGGTCTAAGTAGATGTCCGAGATGGTGACCCAGAACAGGAGCTCCTTGCTCTTGACCCCGGTGAGCCGCTTCATCCGGCGGTCCCCGACGAAGGCGGTGACCTCGGCGTCGTAGGAGACGCTGCGGGAGATGGCGGGGAAGCGGTGGACCTTCGGCTTGCGCTGGCGGACCCAGACGAAGCCTGTGGAGCGGTTGTAGCCGACCTCGACGACGTCGTCCAGGGGGAGAAGGCCCTTCGGGAGGTTGATCTCGGAAAGGAGCTCGCGGGACTTGAGCTTGCAGAGAGAGTCCCCTTTGAAAACCTCGGCGTTGTCCCGATGGGTCGCTATGAGCTGGGTCGTCATTTCCTTCTTTGATTCTTCTTCTTCTTGGCTTGGGAAGTCAAGATCTGCTGTCTTTTGCTACTAGAGATAGAGCGAGCGAGCGAGCGATAGTGTGTGTCTACCTGTGGAAGGAGAAATAAAGAGAGAAAGGAAAGATGCGGGTGCGGCCCTTATGCCCCTGATTGAAAATATAAGATTAAAAAAAAGCTTTCTTAATAGTATGCCAATAATCGTACAATTTTAATTATAAATTTATTTATTATTTTCGTGTATTTTGCGCCTCATTGATTGAGAGAATGTGTGATAAAAAATAATTATTGGTACTCATGCTAGCAATTTCTTAAAATTAAGGCATTTAATTATGAATGGAGAAGAACTTTAACTTTTTTTAATCCCAATTTTAGAAGCTATTTCTTGTCCTAGTCGTCTACTTTTTAGCTTCGACAGTTGTTTGATAATTACATTGCAAGTACCTGAATTTTTGTCCTTTTTCTAATTGGCCACTTACGCTTTTTCTTGCGCAAGTACATTTACTTTTTCAAAGGTAACCAATGGAAGCAGTGATGACCACGGTTTGGAACCGGCCGTTTCCAGTTCGTGACTATAAGTGAATCGAAATAGAAACCTTGAGAGGCAGTTTCGGTTCCGATTTTGAATCGTCGATTCCGGTCTGGTTCAAGGGCCAGTTCCCTCTCAAAATTTAAAATGAAATCGTTGGTTTCGATTTTTAAATTTAATTTTTAAATAATGAATTATGTAATTAAAAATAATAAATTATGAAACTATGAAATAATAAATTATTAAATATAAATTGTAATCAAATTTGGAGAGAAAAAAATGAAGGAAGAATGAGCTTGAACTTAATGAATTATCATTAAGTGTCTATATATCTTATTGGGGGATAGAAGAATCAAAGAACATGACCTTTGATAATCTCACACTTACCTCATTGTAATCGCCGCTACTCGTTTCGATACCGATACCCGTGGCTGTAGTATCTCTATCATCGAAGAATTCGATTGCATCGCTGTGATTCATCTCTTATTGTAGATATTGAGCCTTTGTCTAATTGTTGACACAAGCTTGAGCCTCTACTGAATTCTGAGCTAATTGTGAACATCGGTCATCCAAAATGTTGCCTCCAACACTAAATACTTGTTTAATCGTGACTATTGAACAATGGGCTGTTAAAACCTGTATTTGATGAGAGCGAGAATTGAAAATTGGGTTGAATGCATCTTCCACTATTCTAGAATTTTGGAATCTGTGCTACTTTCGGATTTACTAAACTCAAAAGTAATGGTTAATAGGTCTTTATTTTGAAAATATGTCATGTTGCTCCCTTTTATCTTTTTTGCCTATTCATAAGCATTTTGTGCTTTCTACTAATTCTACCTTGGTCTCTATTATGTACTCACTAGGTTGAGAAGATTCACTATCATCTAGATTATATATACTACAAAATTCATTATTCAATTTTACTATTGTGTTTCTAACTACTGCTTGTGTAGTCCTAACATAGACGTGGCCGTTCGGAATCGTGAACTCGGCACCGGTTCACGGTTTCGAACTGGAACGCCTATTCCGGTTTCATTTTTTACGGAATTGTAATATATTGGGAACTGGGAAGAGTCGTTTGCTCTTCCCAGTTCCCCAGGCTAGTGGGGCCCGCCGTTCTCTTTGGGCCGTTGCAAATTTACAAAAAATAAATAAATAAAAAACTCTATAAATACCTCTCCCTTCCTCTTCATTTTTCTCATAATTTCTCTCAATTCTCTCAAGTACTCTCAATCTCTCAAATTTGCTCAAATTTTCTCAAATTCTCTCAATCCGCTATTCTCTCAATTCTGTCTTAATTCTTTGAATCAACTTTCCGATTAATTATCTTAAAAAATGGCAAGTGAAAGCGGAAATGTTGGAAATGGAAAGAGCCCGATGAGAGAATCTGATTATTCTGCTCCTACATACGATCCTCATGAATATGCAAGTTGGGAATACGACGATGTTAATATCAACTATGTTTCCAATCCCAACGCCGAGTATGTCCCAAGGCAAGAAAGCCTTCATCCTCCTACTGGTGTCGAAGAAATATCTACAACAAAAGAGCTGGGATGGAAGAGCCGGGACAGAAGAGCCGAGAGGGTACATCCGACTTATGGCTACACTTCAAAATGTATGGAATGAAAACGAATGTAAGTTTGATATAAGCTGTAAAGATTGTTCGCAAACATACAAACTTGGTAAATGAGATGGTTATGGAACATTTCGTCGGCATCTAACGAAAAAACATCCAACGCAAGCGGGGATCGACACTAGCCAACAATAAAGTTTCAGGTAGGTTAATCCTAACCTTTATCCTTTACTCCGTTACACTCACGAACTTTATAAACAAATATTAGCTGAATATGTTGCCCTTGATCATGCTTCGTGTAATACCGGTGAAAGTTTTAATTTTATATATTTGGTAAATACTGCGTTGGCTTCGTAAGCACCATCTGTTCAAAGAACTACTCTTAGATGTGAACTTGACCATGTTTATAGAAAACAAAAAACGAAATTATCAAATTTTTTTGGAGAATTCAATGGACATGTACATATAGGTAATGATATTTGGAGTAATTTTTGGAATATTAATTTTTATGTGGGTGTCACATGTCATTGGATAGGTGATGATTGATAGGTATTTATTTGATGCCTAAAAATTGTATCTAATTTATGGGTCTCAAATAAATATTATTAAATAAATTAGTTCACTTGTCTAATATTTTGATATTCGGAAGAGATTTGATTGAATATGATATCTTCTAATATCTGAGATCTTTATTGAATTTTTTGTGAAATCTTTTCTTTGGCAGATTTAAATTTTCATGAGCTCTTAATTAATAGAGAGCATATTCCAAAATCAAAAAAAGGAAAATCACAAGGATATCTTTGAAGATAACAAAGGAGGACGACGTGAGATTTGGGAAAGGAAAAAAAAGAAAATGAACGCAAAGGAGGGAGAGAGAAAAGACACGAACGTGAGGAGGGATAGAGAAAAATTGAACGTGAAAAGGAAAGGGAGAGAAAAGCAACGGGAAGCAAAGGAAGTAACGTGCAAGAATTCACTTCGGCCATGGTTTCTTCTTCGAGTTCTTCTTCAATGTCTTCTCTGTAATTCATCTCCATGAGTATCTAAACTTATTCTGTTATCTTTGAGTGTAGATGAAACGATACTTCTTGTTTAGATTATAAACTTTTTATTTAGTTTTTGGTATTGCACTTGATTGTTTGGGAGATACTACGTTTTCATCTATTCTATTCAAGAATTTTATTATTAAATCAAGTTTATGATTTTGGTTTTTGTGATTCTAATTTCATACCCAAGCAATAGTTTTAACTGCAATTTATGATCAAAGCTGATGATAATCTATATCTGATCGAACTATGCGTACTAAGCTTGGAAAGCAAAAGACGATAGTGATCGACAAGATAGGTTATAACAAGGTTAGGTCGTGGATTATCTTCGTGACTATATCAAGCTTGTAGCTTGTTAGGTTTGATAGTGCAATCAGAAAGGCTAATAAAATAAGAATGTATCATGGATTTGAGACTCAAAGATGATAATTTTCTTGTGATTGTTTACACATTATTTTAATTAACTGAATTCTAGCATTAGACTAAATTACTTAGTGAAAAAAATCAAATTCGTCCTCATTTTTTGATGTCGTTCGACCCCTTCCTATCACAATCTACAGTTAGTAATTAAGGTTTATTTTTTGTCATACTACGACATGATCAAATTTTGGAGCAGTTGTCGGGGACTTTTAAGACACGATTCTTTAGTTTTTTATGAGTAGATTAGTTTTGCTATTTTAAATTTTTTAGTATTTTTTGTTGTTGCTTACAATATTTTACTTTTTCTATTTTTTTTTAGCTAGGTTATGCACGGGTGTTGCTCGGTACATCCAACTCTGACGGATTTGGACCAAGAAATTACGAAAGAACAAATTTTGAACGCAGAGGAGGTTGAGTTAGTAGAAAACAACACTCCGTCAATGGCTGAACAGCAAAGACCTTTGAGTGATCACTTCACTCTTCCTACATATATATTAATTCACAAGTACGAGTCCCAACAATTGTAGCAGCACAATATGAAATTAAATCGAGTGTCATTCAGATGCTACCCTCATTCCACGGTCTCAACAATGAAGAACGTTACAAGCACTCGGATGAGTTTCTGGAGATTTGCTCCACTGTAAAGTTGCAGAACTTTTCATATGAGGCGTTGAATCTTATTTTGTTTCCTTTTTCATTAAAAGATAAAGCCAAAAACTCACTTAATTCTCTTGATATAGTGGTCACTACCTGGGCAGATTTGCAGCGCCAATTCTTGAGGAAATACTTTCCCATTGGGCGTACTACTGAGATTAGAAGGGCAATCATAAGCTTCAGTCAACATGATGGCGATTAGTTTCATGAGACGTGGGAGAGATTCAAGGATTTGTTGCGTTCTTGCCACATCATGCAGTTCTCAAGTGGCAGCTAGTGCAGAGCTTTTATGATGGACTCCATGAGAGGCATAGATAAATGGTGGATGCATCTTGTGGGGCCACCTTTTTGCACAAGAATGAAGACGAAGTATGGCAACTGTTTAAGATGCTAAGTGAGAATTCTATGAACCACGTCTCTTCATCAAGAAAGCAGAGCCACTTAGGAACCACAAAAAGGGAGTCTTTGTTCAAAGTAGGTCAATTTATGGAGGTGAACACTAAGGTTGCCAGTGGGGACTCCAAGATTGATGCCTTGACTCGGCGATTTGACCAATTGCTGCTTCTAGGATAGAAACCCCAACATGAGGTATATGCTTTAGATTTAACATATTCAAGTGAAGGTTCATTGCAAGGAGCGACTTTTGCACAAGAGCAAGTTCAAGCAGCTCAAGATTTTAACAAGGCCGATCACGATCCTTACTCGAATACTTACAATCCCCGTTGGAGAGACCATCCCAACTTTTCTTGGAGGCAACCATCGCAACAACAAGGTAACTCTTTTAGACCTTAAGTAAGTAATTTTACTAATCGTACTCTTTTTAATGTGTAGGCCCCACAAGCTCCTCAACCAACACCGAATGTACAATCTTTTGAAGAGAAGTTACTTCAAGCTTTACAAGGATTTAAAGCCTCAAATCAACTTCTCTATTCACACACTCAATCCATTGTATAGTTGGAGACGAAGATGGGCCAACTAGCACCAGCGATCAATCAAAGAGAAGAAGGGAAGTTGCCGAGTCAAGTGGTTGGTAACCCTAATAACCAACCCGGTGGCCGCGTGCATCATGAGCAAGCAAAATCAATCGCAACTTTGCGCAATGAAAAAGAGATACACATGACTGAAAACTGAGAATCGATGATGCCAAGACAGTGAAGGAAAATTCAACCGATGAGGCCAAGACAGTAAAGGAAAATTCAACCCAACCAAAAAAGAAAGAGAAGATGCTTAGATGGGAAGATGAGCCAAACACTTATGTACCAAAAGTGCCGTTTCCAGTAGCTTTGAAGGCACCAAATTTGGTGGGAGGAGACAAGAAAGGAGCGAAGATGGAGGAGATGATGAATCTCTTCAAGCAAGTACAAATCAATTTACCTCTCCTTGATACAATGAAACAAGTTTCGGCATATGCAAAATTTTTAAAAGATTCATTCACCAACAAGCGTAAGTTGAACATCAGCAACGCACAAACAGTTTGTTTGCCGGCACAGGTTAGTGCTGTACTTTCTAGGATACTTCCTTTTGAACTTAAAGACTAAGTATGCCAATTATTTCTTGTCTCATTGGGAATGTTGAGATTGAAAGGGCTTTACTTGATTTGGGAGCAAGTGTGGAGATTCTGCCTAGCTCTGTGTATGATACTTTTGGTTTGGGTGAGTTGAAAAAAACTACTGTGATATTGCAACTTGCCGATAGATCTATGAAAGAACCTAGAGGTGTGTTAGAGGATGTTTTGGTCAAGATTGATGATTTGTATTTTCCTGTTGACTTTTTAGTGCTTGACATGGAATCAACCCCATGTAAACAACCTCCTATTATCTTAGGTCGACCATTCTGGAATACTGCTAATGTTTGTTGTCACGTCCCGCGCCCTGGGCATGAGCACGCCACTTCCTGCAAGCAAACCAAGTAATCTCTCGCGGTCCCAATGATCCACCATCTAAACCGAGAGATATAATAAATATATCAAGCATGCGGAAGCGGTAATAAAACAACTCCTCCGTATAAATATAAGTTAAGTGGGACCTGGATAGCATAAAAGTTATCGTACATAATAACCAACGGTTCATAGAGGTACAGAACCACTAACATCCGATAGACAAGGGGGTGACGGGGTAAACATACAAAATGGGTCATCATCAAAATCCGACAGAAACAGGGTCGGGTCGCCTCCAAAAGCTCAAGCCAACAAATTGGAATCCTAAGATGAGCTACTGGAATCCTCGGTGTCCTCGGCATCCTCCGCTGGCTCATACTCGGAGAAAGTCTCTGAATGGACCTGATCTCCTCGTGGGACGGCTCCGCCAGGTACTCCTCGGTCGCTTCCAAGACAATGACCTCATCTTCCTCCACAGTGAAATCCAGCGTCGGGGTCCTCTCCGGCCCGTTCCTAGAACCGACTACCGATCCCTCTGCTTGATCCTAGTCTCTACCGGGTTGGCACCAGTTAGGGATCACACCCTGGGGCACCTCATGGGACTTCAGCGGCCCTGTTTGCTCGTCCCCAACTTTCTTAAACCACGCCTCGTACCTATGAGGCTTCTAATCTGTGCTACCCTCGTTAACCCACACCACTGTACACTTCCTCACGTAAATGGTCCCCTGACCGTCAGGGAACTCATCAAAATACACGATCATCTCCTTAGGGTCTCCAAAATGAATAGGCCACATGGTTAAGGCCTAGGATTTGTAAAAATAAGGATCCCTAAAGGGGTGAGATACACATCTCAGTAAAGGAGTCCTAACCCTGAGTCAGGCTGATCGTCCACTCAGGTGGTCATCTATCCCAAAATTCCAAACTTATAATCATACAAGCACATGCAAATAAAGATAACGACATGCAGATGACAAGTAAGCAGTTATAACATCATGTCACACTCAGATGATCATGCACACCTTGTCCTGCTACTTCACCACAACCATCTCTTACTGCCTGCCTCATTCTCATGCCCTCGATTAGATTGCATCAGGCTCGGTCTGCGTAAACGCATCAGGCCATCAATGACAACCCGCGTAAACGCATCAGGTTTCAATGATGCACTAGGCCAATATCATCAACTCATATCTCCGTCTTGCGATTAGATTGCATCAGGACCGAGGCCATCTCAACCCCACGATTAGATCGCATCAGGACACCACACAATCTCAATTTGACCTTGCGATTAGATCGCATCAAGGTATCCACCTATGTCCCGCGTCTCATACGCCTCAGGGCTTTGCCATGTCACACTCATGCCATGTTTTTCAATTCGTTTGCACACACAATGCCTAGTACAACCCGAGTACGATTCGTATATTCCATGACATGCCAAGCAATCAAGTGACATTCAGACATGGCAAGCAATTCAAGCACAAACAATGGCAATCATAAACCCCCTATACAATCTTAGGACATTCCAAGAACAACCCTCTTGAAAACTCTCACAAATCATTCAATTTATCGCTTGACTCGCCCAATCGAGTCGAATCTTCCTATCCTAAGTTTAGGATTCCCTTACCTTGAATTTGACACCACAACAATTCTCTTCTTGGTCCTCAAAGATTCGGCCTCCAAGGGTCCAAGACCAATCTCACCGCGCAACCTAATAAAATCCAATCAATCCATCAATTTCCATGTCCAATCCCTCAATCCATGAACCCTAAACCTCCATAACACAACTCTCATCATCTTAACATGTCTTAAACGTCAATTTGAGACTCAAAATAATCTGTTCTTACTCCCAACAGAAGCGGTCTTGCACAGAACCAAATCAATTTTTCTCGATTCTATGCAAGCCGTGCACTACCGGTCCTAAATTAACTCCAATTCCATCATCTACTTACTATCCTACCTTTTAACATGTTTATTTAAGGGTTTATGAGGCTCACTGTGAGTTCGAGGTCAAATGGTCGCCGAAATCCCATTGAAAGTCGCCGGATCTCCAAGGTTAGTCTTCCGACAGTTTTTTGTCCAAGTTTACAAGACCTGTTTGAGGTCAAAACTTTATCAAATCGCTCTCAAATTTTTATCAAAGATTCATACAGATGTCTTCTAGACCTTCATAAAATTTGACCTCAAAAATCCAACATTTCGGCCTCCAAAAGGGTCAGAAACCTTACCTACCGCAGGTTGAGCTCGACTCTTTCGGCTTCCGGGAAAACTCTTGGCCGGAGCTCCTTGGTGGTCCAAATGTCGTGCTTCCACTTCGAGGAGGTCGGCAAGACGTAGAGCTTAGTTGGTTTGGCTGGCTGGCATCCAAGTGGTGGCCGAAAGGTGACTTCGATGGAGGCAAACGGCGGCTCCAGAACTGGTCGGCGACAGGCAGAAGAGAAGAAGAAGAAGAAGAAGAAGAAGAAGAAGAAGAAGAAGAAGAAGAAGAAGAAGAAGAAGAGTGCTCGGTGATGGTGGAGTGCTATGGCAAAACAAGTGAGGTGAGAGAGAGTGAAAAAGGCTTATATTCAAGACTCAAGTCAAAGGCTTGAATGGTGGGTAGCCAATAGTGGACATGACTACTCTTTAAGCCATCTCTTGACACTTGTCCCACTTGTCATTCCAATTCAATCCAATGGCCACCATTCATCCTCTTTTTCGGTAGCTCTTGGGGGTGTATAAAGTCCAAAATGCCCTTCTTCAAATGCATGGGCAAGGCTTTAAGCTTGACGGGCGAAAGGGTAATTTTACCCTCGACGTTCAGAACGTCGTTTTTCTTGTTCCAAAATTCTTCGATAGGGTGAGGACCAATCCGAATAACGTTGGATTTCTTGATTCTCCATTTCAAATTTTTCAAGACTTGTTTTCGATGGTTTTCTCTATCAGACGTGGTTCCAGCCTATCTCGAACCGACGGGCGGCTTTTGCGGACTTTACGCGTATCGACCCTATGATTCTCATCACATTTAGGGCTCGTCAATTCGTGGTGGCTTTGGTTGTCATGTAATTGTGAGGGTCTATCACTAGTTCCTGTGGTCTCGATCTTCACTGTCCGATTTAGGAAAAATTGTGCAAATCATACATTGGTTAAGCGGCATCACCTGCGCTCCAATCGTATGACACTCGCAAGGCATTCCCTAATCGTTTTTGGATCGGCCTTTTGTGGCTCTAAATTTCCCCTCGACAATCCTTATGGTCAAAGCACCATTTCTTATGCAAATTCCCTAGGTCCACATACCATGTCTTGCGTTAGCCTTTCCCTTTTGGTCAGTCTACTCGAATTGATTAGATTTAAGCGAGATATGACCGAAATACATCTCTAGATTCATTTCTCATTAATGAGACTGAAATTGACTGGAAATCAGAATGTCACAACTTTTCCCTCTTACAAAAATTTAGTCCCCAAAATTTACGTTACACTTAATTACTCAAATAAATGGGGCTGTTGTCGCCTCATCATCTCTTCATTCTCCCACGTGGCACCTTCAGTTTCATGGTGCTCCCAAACTACCTTGACTAGTGGGATCTTCTTGTTCCTGAGGGTTTGCTCCTTCCGGTCCTCAATCTTTATTAGCCTCTCCACATAGGATACTCGATCATCCACTTTTATGGTCTCATAATTCAGCACATGTGTCGGATCTAGTTCGTACTTTCATAGCATTGACACATGGAAAACGTTATGCACCTGGGATAAATTAGGTGGTAGGGCAAGCCTGTAGGCTAAGATTCTAATCCGCTCCAGTATCTCAAATGGGCCTACATACCTTGGGCTTAGCTTTCCCTTCTTTCCGAATCGCGATAGTCCTCTCATCGGCGACACCTTGAGGAAGACGTGATCGCCCACTTGAAATTCCTAGGGCTTGCGCTGCTTATCTGCGTAGTTCTTCTAACAACTTTGTGTCGTCCTTAGTCTATCCCTGATTATTTTCACTACTTCCACCGATTGCTCCACCAATTCTAGGCCTGTGATACTTCTTTTTGCAACCTTATCCCAGCAAATCGGTTCTACAGGCTCTTCCATAGAGTGCTTCAAATGGTGCCATCTGGATACTCTGCTGGTAGCTATTATTATAAGCAAACTCTACCAAATGCAGTTGGTCTTCCCATCCACCTTTAAAATCAATGACGCATGCTCGCAGCATATCCTCAAGCGTCTGTATCGTCCTTTCCGACTGTTCATCCGTCTGTGGATGGTAGGCTGTGCTAAACTGCAGTCGGGTTCCCATAGCATCTTGTAAACTCTTCCAAAAGTTTGCCGTGAATTTGGGGTCTCTATCCGAGGTAATCGTTATAGGCACTCCGTGTAGTCTCATTATCTGCCCATGTACGACTCTGCATACCTATCCATAGCGAAGTCCTTTTGCACCGGGATGAAATGTGCGGACTTGGTCAGTCTGTCTATGACTATCCATATAGAGTCGTGACCTCGTTGGCTCCTTGGGAGTCCCATCACAAAATCCATAGTCACATGCTCCCACTTTCATTCAGGTATCTCTAGTGGCTGTAATAGTCCTCCAGGCTTACAGTGCTGCGCTTTCACTTGTTGGCATGTCAAACACTTAGCCACATACCTTGCTACGTCCACCTTCATCCCGTTCCACCAATAGTGCAGTTGCAAGTTCTGATACATTTTCGTACTCCCAGGGTGGATGCTATAATTGCTCCTATGAGCCTCTGATAAAATCTTTTCCCTGAGCCCTTCATCCTTTGGCACGCACAGTTGTCCTCGAAACTTCAGAATTTCGTCCTTAGACACCTGAAACTCGGGTTTTCTCTTTGTCACGTCCATCTCCAAAATTTTCTGAATCTTTGGGTCCATAGACTATAGGGCCTTTATTCTTTCCTGAACCTCAAGTTCCACCCTCAACGTAGCTATCAAACTAGACAACTGAATGACTTCTAGCCTGAACTTGGAGTCTCTCAAATCCTCTATCATCGACCAACTTCTCACTAGTAGACACGCGATGCTTGACTTCCGACTCAGCGCATCTGCTACTCTGTTTGCTTTCCCAAGGTGATATAGTATGTCACAATCATAATCTTTGAGCAGTTCCATCCATCTACGCTGCCTCATATTCAGCTCTTTCTGAGAAAATAGGTACTTTAAACTTTGGTGGTTGGTATAGATCTGAAACTTCTCACCACAGAGGTAATGTCTCCAAATCTTCAAAGCAAATATAATCGCCGTTAACTCCAGGTCATGAGTCGGGTAGTTCATCTCATGTGGCCTCAACTATCTGGATGCGTAGGCTACTACTCTTCCGTGCTGCATCAATACACAGCCTAACCCTTTCAGCGAAGTGTCGCTGTATATCTCATAAACTCCTGGTCCTGATGGAATTGTCAGCACTGGTGCGGTCGTCAATCTATGTTTAAGCTCTTGGAAACTCCTCTCGTACTTGTCAGTCCATTCAAATCTTATTTCCTTCTTCGTCAACCGCGTTAATGGGATGGCTATGGACGAGAATTTCTCCACAAAACGCCTATAGTTTCCTACCAATCCCAAGAAACTTCTGACTTCCATGACCGTAGTAGGCCTAGGCTAATTGGTTACAGCCTCGATCTTCGTAGGATCCACTACGATTTCTTCACCAGATACCACATGACCAAGTAATGCTACCCTGTTCAGCCAGAACTCGCATTTACTCAACTTCGCTTAGAGCGAATGCTCCCTCAATGTCTGCAGTATGATCCTTAGGTGCTCCTCATGTTCTGCACCACTCATCAAGTAAATCAAGATATCGTCAATGAAGACTATGACAAATCTATCCAGAAATTCCTTAAATACTCTATGCATCAAATCCATAAAAGCAGCTGGAGTGTTGGTTAATCCAAACGGCATCACCGTAAACTCATAATGACCATACCTTGTCCTGAAATCAGTCTTAGGTATGTCTTCCTTCTTGATCTTCAGTTGGTGATACCCAATCCTCAAGTCAATCTTCGAAAATACAGCCGCTCCTTACAACTGATCAAACAGATCGTCAATCCTCGGCAATGGGTATTTGTTCTTCACCGTTACCTAGTTCAGCTCCCGACAGTCAATGCATAGATGCAAAGAGCCATCCTTCTTCCTTACGAATAGCACTGGAGCTCCCCATGGCGAAGCACTTGGTCGGATAAATCCCTTGTCTGGCAACTCTTTCATCTGCACCTTTAACTCCTTCAGTTCTGACAGAGACATCCTGTAAGGTGCTTTCAAGATTGGTTTCATCCCAAGGGCTAACTCGATTAAAAATTCTATCTTTCGCTCCAGTGGCAATCCTGGCAACTCTTGGAGAAATACATCAGGAAACCCACGTACTACCGGGATATTCTCTAACTTTGGCTCTTCGGTAGTCGTGTCCATTATTGCCACTAAGTATGCTTGACACCATTCAGACATCATCTTGGTCACTTCCAAAGATGAGACTAAGAGAATCGAGATTCATCCTCGACTTCCCACCAATTCAAAGCTAGGGCGGCCTCTCGAATAAAACCGAATTACCTTACTACCACAGTCCACTACTGCCCCCTGCTTACCCAACAAATCCATTCCTATGATTACGTCAAAATCGTACATGGGTAGCACAGCTAGGTTAATACTCTATTTACTCCCTCCAATCACAATCTCACAACCAACACAGCCTAATGAAACCAATATATTATCCTTTAACGGTGTGACAACATGCAGAATTATATCCAACGGTTCTAATTTTATACCCACCAAATCAGCAAACTGCACAGACATAAATGAATGCGTGGCACCATGGTCAAACAATGCATATGCAGCTTGGTCGCACAAGTAAACCGTACCTGTGACCATGCCTGACGCTTCCTCCGCCTCTCTACGGGCTACTATATACACCCTTCCCTATGCCGGTGGTCGATTCTGTTCTATTTAGGGAGTAGCAGTCGATGGCTTAGCCTGCGGTCTCTGCCCTTGAGGTCGATTTGTCAGAGCTTGACTCGGGCACATCCTCATTTGGTGGCCCAACTGACCACAATTAAAACAAGCTCCTGTCCTTACCGGGCATGGCCTATTTCCGTGCCTTCTGCCACAAAGGCGGTAGCTGGGGTTTGACAGCTTCACAATACTTTTCCGCAATGGTGGCACAAAACGCCTATTGTTCGCCATCGGTCTTTTGCCCATCTGGCGGTTATCTCTGAAGGATGTAAACCGCGATCCAGTTGCGGTGTTTCTCTCTTTCAAGACCCATTCTATCATCTGGCCTCGCTCATATATTTCTTTATACGTCCTCAGATTCAGAGCGATCATTTGACTACGGAGCTCGAGTCTCAAACCATCCCTAAACCTCATTGCTTTCTCCTGAGGGTCCTCCACGGATCGAGGTACGTATCTCGACAGCCTCGAAAATTCAGCCTCATACTGATCTATCGTCAGTTGGTTCTGGCGTAACTGTAGGAATTCCACTTGCTTCCTTTCCCTGGCCATCTCTGAGAAATATTTATCATTGAAGGCCGTCTTAAAGGCTTTCCAATTCATAACCGTTCCTTCAGGGGAGACGTCATTCTTGGTGGAAGCCCACTAGTCATTCGCTGTACCCTCCAACTGGTACACTGCTAGCAGCACCTTCTCTTCGTCCGTGCACCTCAGCACTCCAAAAGCTTTCTCCAGCTTCTCAATCCACCTGGGTGCTAGCTCGGGATCTCCTATCCCATCGAATTGAGTCAGCTTCAATTTTATGAACTGCTCTACTAGTTGGCCCATCTGTCTGGCCACGACGACTTCCTCTTGGGTGTTTACAGTTTCATTACTCTGGTTCGGCTCACCCTGACTTCCATTTCCACCATTATTGCCATTGTTGGCATTGACGGCTGCTATAAAAGCTCTTACTGCCTAGGCGATAGCAGCGTCTCGATCCTGAGCTTGCCTATCAATCATGTCGCCAATTCTTTCCAGAGCCCTTAACACGCAATCCATTCTTGGATCTTTAGTGACAGGTGGCCTCGAGTTAGAAGCTTCACATTTGTTCTTCCAGACCTTCTAGATGGGTTGCTCATCTTTATCACTTTCTATTGAACTTGGTCTACCATAAGTTCAGCGATGGGTTAGTAACTTACTCAATCATTCAAATCCAGAGCTACTAACTACCCTTTAACAGAAACAATTACACTGCAACAGTCCTTTCATATAATAACTTCCACAAACACTCCAACAAAAAACTCATTGCCATTCCTCAGTTCCGTTCACTCTAGTGATTTACTAAAACCAATCACTTTCATTCATCAACCAAACCAAGGCACAGAAATGACCTTCAATCCTAAGCAGAGAACTTAATGCTCATGCATTTCCATAATCTTACCAAGATCAAACACTAGTCATAACTACCAGGTCACACATTATGCACCCCATGCCTTATCTTAACCAGTCTTCTAAGGTTTCGCTATCCGCCCTTGTCCCACTTAATCCTCCTTATTACTTTAGTCCTCAACCAACTTTGGTTCGAGCTAACCTTGCTCTGATACCAAGCAAATGGGGATGTCACGCCCTGTGCCCTGGGCACGAGCACGCGACTCCTTGCAAGCAAACCAAGTAATCTCTCGCGGTCCCAATGATCCGCCATCTAAGCCGAGAGATATAATTAATATATCAAACATGCGGAAGTGGTAATAAAACAACTCTTCCGTACAAATATAAGTTAAGTGGGACCTAGATAGCATAAACGTTATCGTATATAATAACCAACTGTTCATACAGGTACAGAACCACTAACATTCGATAGACAAGGGGGTGACGGGGCAAACATACAAAATGGGCCATCATCAAACTTCGACAGGAAAAGGGTCGGGTCGCCTCCAAAAGCTCAAGCCAACGAACTGGAATCCTAAGATGAGCTATTGGAATCCTCGGTGTCCTCGGCATCCTCCGTCGGCTCATACTCGGAGAAGGTCTTTGATGGAACCTCAATGGTATCCTCCATGGTCTCCTCGTGGGATAGCTCCACCAGGTCCTCCTCGATCGCCTCCAAGACAATGACCTCATCTTCCTCCACAGTGAAATCCAGAAATCTAGAGTCGGGGTCCTCTTTGGCCCATTCTTAGAACCGACTACCGATCCTTCTGCTTGATCCTGATCCCTACCGGGGTGGCACCAATCAGGGATCATACCCTGTGGCACCTCATGGGGCTTCAGTGGCCCAGTCTGCTCGTTTCCAACTTTCCTAAACCATGCCTCGTACCTGTGAGGCTTCCAATCTGTGCTACCCTCGTCAACCCACACCATTGTACACTTCCTCACGTAAATGGTCACCTGACCGTTAGGAAACTCATCAAAATACGCGGTCATCTTCTTAGGGTCTCCAAAACGAATAGGCCACATGGTCAAGGCATAGAATCTGTAAAAATAAGGGTCCCCAAAGGGGTGAGATACACATCTCAGTAAAGGAGTCCTAACCTTAGGTCAGGCTGATCGTCCACTCAGGCAGTCATCTATCCCAAAATTCCAAACTCATAATCACACAGGCACATGCAAATAAAGATAACGACATGCAGATGATAGGTATGCAGCTATAACATCATGTCACACTTAGATGGTCATGCACACCTCGTCCTGTCACTTCACCACAACCATCTTTTCCTACCTGTCTCATTCTCATGCCCGCGATTAGATCGCATCAGGCTCGGTCTGCGTAAATGCATCAGACCGTTATTGACAACCCGCGTAAACACATCAGGTTTCAATGATTCACCAGGCCAATATCATCACCTCATATCTCTGTCTCGCGATTAGATCGCTTCAGGACAGTGGTCATCTCAACCCCACGATTAGATTGCATTAGGGAGCTACACAATCTCAATTCGACCCCTCGATTAGATCGCATCAGGGTATCCACCTCTGCCCGCATCTCATACGCCTCAGGGCTTCGCCATGTCACACTCATGTCATGTTTTTCAATTCATTTGCACACACAATGCCTAGTACAACCCAAGTATGATTCGTGCATTCCATGGCATGGCAAGCAATCAAGTGACATTCAGACATGGCAAGCAATTCAAGCACAAGCAATGGCACACATAAACCCCTATGCAATCTTAGGGCATTCCAAGAACAACCCTCTTGAAAACTCTCACAAATCATTCAATTTATCGCTTGACTCGCCCAATCAAGTCCAATCTTCCTATCCTAAGTTTAGGATTCCCTTACCTTGAATTTGACACCACAACAATTCTCTTCTTGGTTCTCAAAGATCGGCCTCCAAGGGTCCAAGACCAATCTCACCGCGCAACCTAATAAAATCCAATCAATCCATCAATTTCCATGTCCAATCCCTCAATCCATGAACCTTAAACCTCCATAACACAACTCTCATCATCTTAACATGTCTTAAACGTCAATTTGGGACTCAAAATCATCTGTTCTTACTCCCAACAGAAGCGGTCTTGCACAGAACCAAATCGATTTTTCTCGATTCTGTGCAAGCCGTGCACTACCGGTCCTAAATTAACTCCAATTTCATCATCTACTCACTATCCTACCTTTTAACATGTCTATCTAAGGGTTTATGAGGCTCACCGTGAGTTTGAGGTCAAATGGTCGCCGGAATCCCGTTGAAAGTCGCTGGATCTCTAAGGTCAGTTTTTCGGTAGTTTTCTGTCCAAGTTTACAAGACCCGTTTAAGGTCAAAACTTCATCAAATAGCTCTCAACTTTTTATCAGAGATTCATACAGATTTCCTCTAGACCTTCATAAAATTTGACCTCAAAACTCTAAAATTTCAACCTCCAAAATGGTCAGAAACCTCACTTACCTCAGTTTGAGCTCGATTCTGTCGGCTTTCGGAAAAACTCTTGATCGGAGCTCCTTGGTGGTCCAAATGCCATGCTTCTACTTCGAGAAGGTCGGCAAGGCGACCGGCATCCAAGTGGTGGCCGGAAGGTGACGTCAACGGCGGTGAAAGATGACTCCAGAACTGGTCGGTGATGGGCAGAAGAGAAGAAGAAGAAGAAGAAGAAGAAGAAGAAGAAGAAGAAGAAGAAGAAGAAGAAGAAGAAGAAGAGTGCTCGGTGATGGTGGAGTGCTATGGCTGAACAAGTGAGGAGAGAGAGAGTGAAAGAGGCTTATATCCAAGACTTAAGTCAAAGGCTTGAATGGTAGGTGGCCAATATTGGACATGACCACTCTTTAAGCCATCTCTTGACACTTGTCCCACTTGTCATTCCAATTCAATCCAATGGCCACCATTCATCCTCTTTTTCGGTAGCTCTTGGGGGTGTATAAAGTCCAAAATGCCCTTCTTCAAATGCATGAGTAAGGCTTTAAGCTTGAGGGGCAAACGTGTAATTTTACCCTCGACGTTCAGAACGTCGTTTTTCTCGTTCCAAAATTCTTCGATAGAGCGACAGCCAATCTGAATAACGTTGAAATTCTTGAATCTCCATTTCAAATTTTTCAAGATTCGTTTTCGATGGTTGTCTCTATCAAACATGGTTCCAGCCTATCTCGAACCGATGGGCGGCTTTTGCGGACTTTACGTGTATCGACCCTGTGATTCTCATCACATCTAGGGCTCGTTAATTCGTGGCGGCTTTGGTTATCATGTAATTATGAGGGTCTATCACTAGTTTCTATGGTCTCGATCTTCACTGTCTGATTTATAATTTTTTTGCAAATCATACGTTGGTTAAGCGGTATCACCCGCACTCCAATCGTATGACACTTGCAAGGCATTCTCTAATCGTTCTTGGATCGGCCTTTTGTGGCTCTAAATATCCCCTCAACAATCCTTATGGTCAAAGCGCCATTTCTTATCCGAATTCCCTAGGTCCACGTACCATGTCTCGCGTTACCTTTTCCTTTTGGTCAGTCTACTCGAATTGATCAGATTCGAGCGAGATATGACTAAAACACATCTCTAGATTCATTTCTCATTAATAAGTCTGAAATTGACTGGAAATCAGAATGTTACACTTGTATTAACTGCAGGTCCGGAGTTATGGACATCTCTTTTGGAAATAAAAAGCTCAATCTAAATATTTTTAATGCAACCATGGGACCTCAAAAGGATGAGGATTGTTTTCTGATAGATGTAATTGATGCAGAGGTGGAGGATTGCATCTCTTAATGGTTGTTAGATGAGCCAAGAATCGTTGAAGAGGATGGCGTTAAAGAAGAGGTAAGTAATTTGAATATTTGGATGCCTAAACACGAACCACTTCCTACCCTATCATCCACACCTCTTCCATGCTCTCTTGATGTACCTCCTACTTGAGAACTGAAATATCTTCCATGCAATTTGAAATATGTCTTCTAGGTCCATGCGGCAATTTGCTCGTTATTATTGCTTCTAATCTGACCAATGAGTAGGAAAGTCAATTGATTACCATGCTTCAGGAACATAAAGCAGCTATTAGTGGTCGGTTGTAGATCTTAAGGGAATTAGTCCATCTATTTGCATGCATTACATTTATACAGATGCTGCAGTAAAGCCATTCCGTGATGCACAACGAAAGCTAAATCCAAACATGCGTAAAGTGGTGAAAAAGGAAGTGATCAAATGGCTTGATGCATGTATTATCTACCCTATTTGTAATAGTGAGTGGGTCAGTTTTACACAAGTAGTTTCGAAGAAAGGTGGTATTCCTATGGTTCCCAATGAAAAAGGATATATGATCCCAACTCGTACTACTACAGGGGGTTTGTATTGATTATCGTAAGTTGAATGCTGCTACTAAGAAATATGATTTTCCTTTACCTTTTATTGACCAGATTCTTGAGAAATTGGCAGGGCGGAGCTATTTTTATTTCCTTGATGGTTATTCAGGTTACAATCAAGTTCCGATATGTCAGGAAGATCAAGGAAAGACCACTTTTACACGTCCTTTTGGTATTTTTGCATTTCGACGAATGCCTTTTGGGCTATGTAATGCCCCAGCCACTTTTTAGCGTTGCATGATAGCAATTTTTTCAGACGTGGTTGGTGAGTGTATGGAGGTTTTATGTATGATTTTTCTGTTTTTAGATCTTGTTTTCATGATTGTTTGCAAAATTTGAGAAAAGTATTGCAGCGGTGCATAAAAGCGAATCTCATCCTTAGTTGGGAGAAGAGCCATTTCATGGTGCACCAAAGTATTGTTTTACGACACATAGTGTCACAACATGGTATTGAGGTGGATCCTGCGAAAACTGAACTTATTAAAAAACTGCTGCCACCTAATTCAGTGAAACAAGTAAGATCTTTCCTTGGGCATGCTGGGTTTTATAGGCGATTCATTCCTTCTTTTAATAATATTGCTAGACCTTTGAGTAATTTGCTTGCAAAGGATGCTCCGTTTATTTTTGATGATGCTTGTGTAAGTGCTTTTAATAGACTTCGGTCACTTTTGACACAAGCACCTGTGATTCAACAACCTAATTGGTCTTTACCCTTTTAGATTATGTGTGATGCTTCAAATTATGCAGTGGGGGCTGTTTTAGGTCAAAGGCTAGACAAGAAGCTTTCTTCATATGTTATGCTAGCAAAACTCTTTCTACAGCTCAGATTAATTATACCACTACTGAAATAGAGTTGTTAGCTGTGTTTTTGCCTTAGATAAATTTTGCTCTTATTTATTGGGATCTAAAGTGATAATTTATACTGATCATGTAGCCCTGAGATACTTGTTAGCAAAGAAAGACACCAAGCCCCGACTAATTCGGTGGATTCTTTTGCTACAAGAATTCGACTTAGAGATCCAAGAAAAAAAGGGCACATCAAATGTGGTGGCGGATCACTTATCGCGAATTATTATTGATCAATCCGCTGCTATCCCAATTCATGATGTTTTTCTAGATGAGCAATTATTTGATGTTTCTAGCTCTCCATTTCCTTTGGTTTGCTCACATTGTTAATTACTTGGCTGCAGGTTAACTTCATAATGGATGTAGTATGCAAGAGAAAGATCGGTTCTTTTCTCAAATCTGATTATATTTTTGGGAGGACCCTGACTTATTTCGCCAATGTTCTGATCAGATTGTGCGTAGATGTGTACCCAACATTGAGTTTGCTAGTGTCCTTGCTTTTTGTCACTCCCATGCGTGTCGAGGACATTTTGGGGGTAAGAAACGATGTTGAAGGTATTGCAATGTGGTTTCTATTGACCTACTCTTTTTTCGTGATGCATCTAAATTTTGTTCACAATGTTTAAGATGTTAGCAAACAGGTAACTTGAGTAAGCTTGATATATTGCCTCTTATCCCAATTCTTATTGTTGAGATATTTGATGTGTATGGGATTGATTTAATGGGACCATTCCCATGTTCTTATGGTCTAGAGTATATATTAGTAGTGATTATGTTTCTAAATGGGTTGAAGCAGTTGCTACTCGTACTAATGACCATAAAGTTGTGATGAAATTTGTGCAGCATAACATTTTTAGTAGGTTTGGATTCACTCAAGTTCTTATTGGCAATGGAGGTTCTCACTTTATTCACAAGAACTTTGGGCTTCTTCTAAAGAAGTATGGAGTTAATCACAGAGTAGCTACACCATACCACCCTCAAACAAGTGGCTAAGTGGAGGTTTCGAACCGAGAAATCAAGAAAATCCTCGAGAAGATGGTTTGACCAAATCGCAAGGATTGGTCCTTGCGTTTGGATGATGCATTATGGGCATACCGCACCGCTTACAAGACTCTTATCGGCATGCCTTCGTATCGGTTGGTATTTGGGAAAGCTTGTCACTTACCGGTGGAGTTGGAGCGTCGAGCCATGTGGGCAATCAAGAAATTCAACCTTAACATGGCTCAACCTGGTTCTCATTGTCGCCTTCAACTTGCGAAATTAAAGAAACTGCGCAATGATGCCTATGATAGTGCTAAACTTTATAAAGAGTGAACTTAAGCCTTCCATGACAAACACATTATCCACATGATCTTTGAACCTAATAAAAAAGTTTGGCTCTTCAACTCCAAACTTCGTCTATTTCCAAGCAAGCTTCGCTCTCATTGGGATGGACCTTTCAAAGTTCTTCAAGTTTCTCCCTATGGTGCTATAGAAATTCAAAATATTTGCAAGGGACAAATTCTTAAGGTGAATGGACAACGCTTAAAACCTTATATTGATGGCCTTGCTGATGGTCAACTTATTAAATCCACATCCTTGGTGGAGCTTACGTTTGAGGAATGATCTCATCCATGTTTGGCTGAAGACAATAAATTTAGCGCTTCTAGGAGGCAACCCACGGTTTGAGTATTTATCTTCATATTGTTTCAGCTTTACTTTTATTACGTGTTTTTGTTGTTGTTGTTTTTTTTTTTTTGTTTTTTTTAGGTTTCATCTACACGAGGCTTATGCAAATCGAGATGTTTGCTTCTCTTTAGATTTTCACATGCAGATTCAAGCTTTCTTTCCTCCAAGTTGTATTGTTCCTTCTTATTCTTTAATTTTTCATGCCATTGAGGACAATGTCAATTAAGTTGAGGAGGATGGATAGTCAGATAATTTAACTTTTGATTGAATTCCTAAAAAAAATCCAATTATTTCAGATTACACCATCCAATATTCTCTTTTCATGCGAGGTTGATGTCTTTTTATTTTTTTTATATGTTGGATGCATTAGTTTAGTCCATTAATTACTTTGAGGCCAGATAAAAGTTAATTATTAACTGGATTATGTTGTGTTAAGCTTTGTATAAGCTTTAGTATATTCTCTACTAATAGGTTTTTATTGACTTATGAGCATCTTCATTATTGGTAAACATTGGTGTGTACAGGAATATTTGTAAGTATTCATTGATAGACACTTCTTCCTAGTAACCCGGGCTTTGTGTCACAAACATGAAGTTTTGTGTCAAACGGTTGAAGTGTTATATGGCTTAAGTGATAGCGGCTTCTTCCTAGTAACCGGGGCTTTGTGTTACAATCATGAAGTTTCGCGTCAAACGGTTGTAAGTTTAGCTAAATAAATTTCTAATGATGCTATGAATTCTTTGATCTTATTTTGACTTGAAGCCTTTTTGGTTTGAGCAAGTAAGTCCGAGGGGTGTTTCACCTAGCTCCTTAAAGTCATTTTGCGATTTCAGAGTAGCTGACCTAAAGCTCGTTACATAGACCATCTAGAAAGGTTAAGGGGTCAAAACATTGCACAGACTAGAGAATATATGCAGTTATGTGAAAAAAATAACAAGAAAAAAAAATTCAGGATGATGTTTATATAATCCCATGGCTTGTGTAATTCTCAATGGAGGACGCTAAATGTCAATGATAGCTTATTAGTGAACGAGAAGAATTTCTTGTTCTTATCTTAGCAAGACATGGTTTGATTAATAGTTGATTTGTGTCTTGCCTTTTAACATATGGATAGACTTTACTAATGTATTTAGCTAAAGAAGGGTAGAAAATGTTTTCCTTGCTTTGACTGAGTTTCTGAGTATGGTGTGATTTTTTCTTTTTACTTGAGAACGAGCAAAAGTCTAAGTTGGGGAGTGTGATCGGTCTATATTTTATGCCTAAAAAGTGTTTCTAATTTATGGATTTCAAATAAATATTATTAATTAAATTAGTTCACTTGTCGAATATTTTGATTAGCGGAAGAGATTTGATTGAACATGATATCTTCTAATATCCGAGATCTTTAATGAATTTTTGTGAAATATTATCTTGGGCATGTTTAAATTTTCATGAGCTCTTGATTAATAGAGAGCATATTCAAAAATAAAAAAGAAGGAAAATCACGAGGATACCTTTGAAGATAACAAAGAGGACGACGTGAGATTTGGGAGAGGAAAAAAAAAGAAAATGAACGCAAAGGAGGGAGAGAGAAAAGAAAAGAACGTGAGGAGGGAGAGAGAAAAAACGAACACGAAAAGGAAAGGGAGAGAAAAGCAACGGGAAGCAAAGGAATCAAAGTGCAAGAATTCACTTTGGTCATGGCTTCTTTTCCGAGTCCTTCTTTAATTTCTTCTCTGTCATTCATCTCCATGAGTAGCTAAATTTATTCTATCACTTTGAGTGTAGATGTAACAATACTTCTTGTTTAGATTCTAAACTTTCTATTTAGTTTTTGGTATTGCACTTGATTGTTTGGGAAAGACTACGTTTTCATCTATACTATTCAAGAATTTTATTGTTAAATCAAGTTTATGATTTTAGTTTTTGCGATTCTAATTTCATACCCAAGCAATAGTTTTAAATGCAATTTATGATCAAAGTTGATGATAATCTATATCTGATCGAACTATGCTTGCTAAGCTTGGAAAGTGAAAGACAATAGTGATCGACAAGATAGGTTATAACAAGGTCAGGTTGTGGATTATCTTCGTGACTATATCAAGCTTTTAACTTGTTAGGTTTGATAGTGAAATAGAAAGGCTAATCAAATAAGAATGTATCGTGGATTTGAAACTCAAAGGTGATAGCTTCCTTGTGATTGTTTACACTTTATTTTAATTAACTAAATTCTAGCATTAGACTAAATTACTTAGTAAAAAAATCAAATTTGTCCTTGTGGTTTGACCCTGTGACATTCTGATTTTTCATCTCATTTTGAGACTTATCAATGAGAATGTATCTAACGATGTATTTCAGTCTTATCTCGCTGGGATCTGATCAATCTCGAGTTAACTAACCAAAAGGAAAAGGCTAACACAATACAAGGTACGTGGACCTAGGGAGCTCGAATAGGAAATGACACTTTGACCATAAGGATTGTCGAGGGGACATTTAGAGTGATAAAATGCCGATCTAAGAACGATTGAGGAATGCATTGCTACCATTATACGATTGGTGTGCGGGTGATGCCGCTTAACCAATGTATAATTTACAAAATTTTCCTAGATCAAACGATGGCAATCGAGATCATCGGAACTAGTAATAGACCCTCGCAATTACATGACAACCAAAGTCGCCATGAACTGACGAGCCCTAAGTGTGATGAGAATCACAAAGTCGATACGCATAAAGTCTGCAAAAGCCGCTCGTTAGTTCGAGATCGTCTAGAGTTACATTCGACGGAGAAATGGCCCAGAGAAGAATCTCGAAATTGGAAAATGAAAAATCAAGAATTCCAACATTATAATCAAATTGGACGTCGCCTCATCGAACGAAATTTGAATTAGAAAAATGACATTTAGGACGACGAGAGCCAAATTACAATTTTGCCTCTCAAGGTTTGGCTTTGTCTTAATAAATGAATGAGGGCATTTTAGTCATTGACCTCTCCCTTAGGATGCCGAAAATGAAGGATAATATTAGCCATTGGATGAGCTTGATTATTGACTAAGAGACAAGTGTCAATGGATGACCAATTGGCATTAATTGTTTAACTTTTTATCTACCATTCCTCTTCTTTGACTCTCAAAATTGGTGTATTCCCTCTTCTTCTCCTTCATCAGCCGAAGACCCCTTGCCATATGTCACGTCCCGAACCCGTCAGGCACGTAAAATCCCACCAGGGCCGTTTTGTCTCGGTGGTACCCAGGATCCGTCGGCCATCCATTTAAAAACTTCTAAATGATACAAACATACGGAAGCGATAAAACTTCTCCATTCAGTTCAATCTTAAGATGACTCAGGACATAAGGAATGCCTTCTTATAATCGCCGACTATAGGTTCACAGGATACAACTCTAACTTCAAGGTAACATGAAATCCTTAAAGTCACAAAAGTGTAAATCCATTTCCTATAATTACTTCTTTAGATGTCGATCATTGGCAAGCTCAGATTTCCATCGCTTGAGACCTGAAAAAGTTAATCCCACGATGGGGTGAGATATAAATTTCAGTAAGGTAGGTCCTAACCCTAGGTTAGGCTGACCGTCCACTCAGGCAAATACGATCACAAACAATTTGTACAAGTAATCACATGAGACATTCAACTATCAATAAACAACATATGGATGTCAAGCATGCAGTCATGGCATCATTTCAAGTCATTAGGATCAAACACACGTTGCCATGTCAAATCACAACTTCCACCCTTCCAGTCTGCCTCACTTTCATGCCTGCGTTTAGAACGCCTTAGGCTCGGTCCGCGTAAACACATCAGACCGTCTCATTGACAAACCCGCGTAAACGCATCAGACCGTCTCATTGACAAACCCGCATAAACGCATCAGGTTTTCAATTTCACTCCAGGTCTGTGTCGACACACCTCAACTCCGTCCCGCATTTCAACGCATCAGGACATTGGCAATTTCAACCCCGCGTCTCATCATATCAAGGTGCCATTCAATTCAAACCCCATGTCTCAGCGCCTTAAGGCATTCATCCACACAACCCCACGTCTCATACGCCTCAGGGTGCCATTCAATTCAAACCCCGCGCCTCAGCAGCTCAGGGTATCTAGTCACACAACCCCGCGTCTCAACACATCAGGGTATCATAACTTCTCAGACATGCCAAATGCTCATTTCAGTTCATAACACACAATCAATTGCAAACTCAAGCAACGAGCAACACATTAATGGCATGCGAGATAATTAAATTCGGCATTCAAATGGGACAATCAATCAAGGCACGGACATTGTTATACATTCGAGTCATCTATGTCTTTCTAGGACGTACATTAGACAATCACGGTATAATCTGCCAAGAATCGATCAAATTCATACTCATACCACCCAATCGAGTCCAATCCTCCTATCAAAGGTTTAGAATCCCCTTACCTTGTGCTATAGCCAACAAAATTTCCTTCCCAAGCACTCCAATGGTTCGGCCTTAAGGGTTCAAGGATGATTCAACCGCGCAACCTAAGGAAATTTCATCCAATCGTTAATTTCCTTGCTCAAATAATCACTCCATTAAACATACACCTTATGGGCCTATCAATTAACATCCTTACACTTCTCAACAATGAATTTGGAGCTCAACTTCAACACCAACTGCCACCCATAGAACCGATATGCTCATAACTGAAACAGGGCATACGAGGTTCTATGCATATCCCAACTTAACAGCCCTTAAACTAGCTTAAATCCTCAATTTATCCACTACTCTACTTGCTAACATGTAGTTCTAAGGGTTGGGGAGCTTCACCGAAAATTTGGAGCCAAGACGAAGCCAAAAAGTCCTTGAATGGCGCCGGTTCCTTCGGGTCCTCCAACGGTCAGTTTTTTCCCTTTAAACATAAGACCCATTTGGGGTCAAAACTCCATCAAATTCCTCCAAACCTTTACCACAGCTCATCCAACTTTAATACTATAAGTGTAGAAGACCTAATCGAAAATTTGAAGCAATTTGAAGTCTTGAAGTGGCCAAACGAAGACATTCCCCCAACTCGGTCAGAATCTGCCTCGTCTGGACCTTTGTCTACTCAACTCGAGTTACAAGAAGATCTACCGAGTCAAATTGAGCTTATAATATGTCTATGGAAAGATAAGACAATAATAGTTCATTTGGAGGTAGTTTTACCTAGATCCAATATCGGACGAAGAAGATATGACCGGAATAGTGGGATAGTTCGGACTGGTCGGCTGGGAGCTCTCGGATTCACAACTGACCAGCCTGACCTTTGCTCCTTCAAATGGCTCTACGAGACAAACGACTGGGTGGATTTGGACCCATAATATCTTGTTGGAACGGCAAGACGATAAGCTTTCCAATGGTAGGTGGTACGCCTTAATCCGATGACGGAAGAAGTTATGGTCGGAACAGTGAAGTAGTCGGGACAAGGTGATGGGTTGGTCGGCGAGAGAGAGAAGAGGAAGAAGAAGAAAACCGGCAATGGAGGGGTGTTCGGCCAAGAGGAGAGAGAGAGAGAGAGAGAGAGAGAGAGAGAGAGAGAGAGAGAGAGAGAGAGAGAAGTTTATACTTCAATGGGCTTGGTCAACTTGAGTTGAATGGTAGGTTAAAATTATTTACATCAACTCAAGGCTTCATCCATTGATACATGTCCATGGTGTCAATCAAAGCTCATTCGATGGCCATGGTTTCTTCAAATTTTCGGTAGCTATTAGGTGTGGTTTATGACCAAAATGCCATTGTCCAATCATCAAAGCAAGGCTAAGGCTTGAGGGGCAAAATGATAATTTTACCCCCGACGTTCGGAACGTCATTTTTCTGATTCCAAATTTCTTCGTTAAGGCGACGACCAATGCAATTGTAATGTTAAAATTCTTAAATCTCCATTTTTTAATTTTGGGATTTCATTTCATATCGCAAGCCTCGAGGGGGCGGAAATTCGAAATGTCACAACTCTTCCCCCTTAAAGAAATTTCGTCTTCGAAATTTGCAACCTTCTAACCATCTAGCCCTTTGGGGTATCGGCGTCTCATCGCATTCTCATTCTTCCGAATAGTTCCTTTCATGACTTGACGATTTTACTTGTCTTTTTCGACCAAAGCCATCTTTCCTTAGGACTTGTCTCCTTCAGTCCTCAATCTGATTTGTTTCTCTCCATTCTCTTTCGATACACCTACATCTATTAGCAGTTTATCCTTGAGCGTTCACATCATCTGTCGCATTTGTCCATCACCATTATTACTAAACCCTCGTCAGAATGCACTCTTTAATGTTCATATCATTCGGCGTATCAATCCTTTCAAGGGCATGCCTTTTTCTTGTCGGCATATTCAATACTTGACCTCATGTTCGACTAACCAAATTTTCAGTCCATTCCATCGAAAATATCGATGCAAGTCTGGCACACCTTTATGTCATCCCAAGGGACACCATAATCCTCTCTTTGAATTTCTGATGAGGTCATTTCTTTAAGTTCCTTTTCAATATTGGACTCATACTCTCATCCATGGGACTTTAAGGTTTCTACCCTAAACTTTGAGGTTTCTTTCCCAGGTATCTGAAAATCTGAATTTCCTCCCTGTCCTATCCATTTCCATAACCTCTTAAATGTCAGGGTCTGATGATTGCAGCATCTCAATTCCTTTCTAATTTTACGCTTGATACTTCAGCTAGTTATCAAACTAGTCAATTGACAACCTTCTAATTTAGGAGTTGGATTTCTTATTCCTTGAGCAAAGCCTATCCTTTATCCGCCAAATGCACGATGCTCAATTTTCACTTATATGCATCTGCTTCTTATATCACCCTTTTCTAGGTGATATAGGAGATTTCATCCTTAGTCCTTAAGAAATCTCCTTCACACACGTTGTCCCTCATTCAATTTTTCTAGGCAATCACATACCTCAAATTCTTATGGTTCGTGTAAACTTGAAACCTCTCCATGCTAGTCGTGTTTTCCAACTTTATCGCAAGAACATTTGCAAGCCAACTCCAACCATGCATTAGACGTTCCAACTCATATGGCTTTACTATCATGACGTATTGCATAGCCCACTTTAGTTTGCCTTGCTACGCCTCAAATTTCCTTTCTACGTCACGTCATTATGATTCACTTGACCCTTTTTTAATTTCAAATAGGAACACTATTGTCGGCGTAGTCATCATCTTGACTTAAGTTCTTGAAAACTCTTTTCGTATTCATTTATCCACGGAATTACTTTTGTGGGAAATCTTCCCCCGATCCATCCATTATAATTAACCAATTCCAGGAAACTTTCAATTTCCGCAACTCACATCAATCTTAGGCGATTCATCACTTATTCTATTCCTCAAGGGCTCCACAGGGATTTCATTTCTCAGAAATCTCACTACTGAGGAATCTTACATCATCAGACCCGCAACTCGTGCTCTTCACGACTAGCGGCACACAACGAGCATCTCCGTAGAGTCCATAAGATACTCTTGAAAGTTATTCATGTTCTCCTGACTCCTTAAATGAGTCTATTCATCGTCTCTAAAGATGGTAGCAATCAATCCAATTATTCCTTGGATACTCAATTTGACTTTTGTTAATTTCTTTCTACCAGGTGTCGAATCTTCAAACTGTTCTTTATACTTTTCACTTGAGAGCTTAAACCTTGGCCCTCTACTATCATGAGTCCCTACTTGAATTACACAATATTCTGTTCATTTTTGTCACTCCTTTCTCAAGAAGCATTAGTGCCTTGACCTCTTGGTTTCACAACCAGCTAATGCGACCTTATGTCAATTTCGTCATTTTAACTCAGCATCGACATCATCCTGGAATTCAACGTTGTTCACAGGATAGCTTCTCGAACTTGATTTTCAAAAAAAATCATTCAAGCTTGCGTCCTCCTCGTTAGTCCAGACGTTTCATTTTAGCACCAAGACAATTGGCATTTTTTTTTCTTCCTTCCACACTAGGATCTCTTACCTTTTGAAGGAAACCATACACTTCAATGGCATTCTTTACTCTGAATCCACCTTGTCTTCCTTATCCTATAGGACATCCGTCTTGGAGTCTTGCCAACAACAGTTCCTTTACTTTCGAATTTTAATGCTACCACACTTTAATATTCTCCTTTCAATAGTTCAGCCACCTCAAGTGAGACATTCTGATTTCCCAGTCATTTTCAGACTCATTAATGAGAAGTATATTTAGCGGTGTGTTTCAGTTATATCTTGCTCGAATTTGATCAATTCGAGTAGACTGACCAAAAGGAAAAGGCTAACGCGAGACAAGGTACATGGACCTAGGGAACTCGAATAGGAAATGACGCTTTGACCATAAGGATTGTCGAGTGGACATTTAGAACCATAAAAGGCCGATTTAAGGACAATTAAGGAATGCATTGCTAGAGTTATACGATTGGAGCGCGGGTGATGCCACTTAACCAAGGTAAAATTTGTAAAATCTTTCTAAATCGGACAGTGATGATCGAGACCAAAGGAACTAGTGATAGACCCTCTATCACGCCCCCGCCCCGAGCACGAGCACGCGAATATCCCTGCAAGCAAACCAATGAAAATCTCTCGCGGTCTCAAGATCCGCAATCATAAATCGAGAGATCTAATAAATACATAGTGCATGCGGAAGCGTTACTAACATAAATCCCCGTACAATATATTAAGATTAAGTGGGACCTAAATAGCTCAATAACATTTGTGCATCATATCATGCTGTTCATACATATACCAACTACTAGGATCTACTAAACAATAGGGCGACAGGGTAAGCATGTCAAAAGGAAACATCCAAAAAATCCATCAGGAGCGGGGTCAGGTCTCTAGTCAAAAGATCAGGTCACTAGTTGGAGTCGCCTAGGAAGAACTACTAGAATCTCCTGTGTCCTCAGTCTCCTCTGTCGGCTCGTACTCGAAGAAGGTCTCAGACGGGATCTCAATGGAGTCCTCCATGGTCGCCTCCTGCGACGGCTCAACAAGGTCCCCCTCGGATGCCTTTAGGACTATGACCTGCTCCTCGTGCTGCTCTGTGGACCCCAAGGTCGGAGTCTGCTCTGGCCCTTTCCTAGACCCTACTCTCAGGCAGCTCCTGCTCTGCTGTAGTCTGGCACCAATCGGGTATGACACCCTGAGGTATCTCGTGGGGCTTTAACGGCCCAATCTGCTGGTCTCCTACTTTCTTAAACCACACCTCAAACTTGTGAGGCTTCCACTCTGGCTTATCCTCATCCACCCATACAACGGTGCACTTCCTGACATACATGTTCCCCTGTCGATCTGGGAACTCATCAAAATAAGCCGTCATCTCTTTTGGGTCCCCAAAACGTATGGGCCACATACCTAGGGCCTAGGATCTGTAAAAGAAGGGTTCCCCAAAAGGGGTGAGATACACATCTTAGCAAGAAAAACCTAACCCTAGGTCAGGTTGATAGTCCACTCAGGTAGCCGTACCCCTCAATAATTTCAAACTCCGAAATAGACAGGCACATAAGGCACGAATCAATAAACAACATCATACAGAAGATAGACATGCAAATATGACGACATGCCGCACTCAAATGCACATGGACTATCAGTCTGTCCCTTCGCCACATCCATCAATCTCCACCTGCCTAAATCTCTAGCCCGCGAAATAGTCACCTAAAGCTCGGTCCGCGTAAATGCATCGGATCGTCATCGCTGACCCACGTAAACGCATCAGGTCTCGATGAATCTCCAGGCAAAGCTCATTAACTCATACTCCGTCCCATGAATAGTTCGCATTAAGACCGTGGCTATCTCAACTCCGCGATCTCAAAGCATCAGGGCGCCACACAACAATAACTTCACCCCGCGATCTTGTCGCATCAGGGCGCCACACAACCATAACTTCACCTCGCGATCTCGTCGCATCAGGGTATCAACTCCCGCCTCGCGTCTCACATGCCTCAGAGCCTTGCCATGTCATGCTCATGCCATGTTACCTTAATTCAATTTACATACAAACAACGGGTGCAACTCATGCATAGTTTGAACACTCATGGCATGCAAGCAAGTCAATTGATGTTCAGACATGGAAAATGACTCAAGCATAGACAAAGTCACGCACAATTCTCCTATAACATTTTAGGACATAACGGGGACTATCCCTTAGGAGAAACCATCTTAAACCGTTCAATTCAATCATCGACTCACCTAATTGAGTCCAATCTCCCTAGTCTAAGTTTAGGAATCCCTTACCTTAGCTTGACAACACAAATTTCTCCTTCTTGAATTCCTTAGGTTTCGGCCAACCAATGTCCACACCCGGACTTGTCGCGCAACCTAGAATTTCAATCAATTTGTCAAATTTCCGTACCCAATTCCTCAATCCATCAATCCTAATCATCCATAACATAACCCTTAACGCCTCATCACACCTTAAACATCAAATTACAGTTCAAAATCATCATCCACAGCCCTCAATAGAATCGGTTTGGCCTGGCACCAAATCGATCCCACCCTATTCTATGTTAGCTGGGTCCAACCGGTCCTAATCTACCCCAAATCTAATATTTATACACTATCCTACCTCTTAGAATGTCTACCTAAGGGTTTGGGAGGTTCACCGTGAGTTTCGAGTCAACTGGTCGCCGAATTCCCGTTGAAACTCACAGAAACGTCCAAGGTCAGTTTACCGGCAAATTCTGGAAAAAATGTACAAGAGGTTCATGGTCAAATCCTTATCAAATGGAGCCCCAATTTTTACCACATAATTCTACACATGTCTACTAAGTCTCCACGAAATTTGAGCCCAAAATTTCAAGATTTCAACCATTAAAAGGGTTAAGAACCGAACCTACCTCTGATTGAGTCCTAATCCGTCGGCTCTCGGGAGAATCTCTGTTCGGGACTCCTTGGTGCTCCAATTGACCTGATTCTTGTTCGAGGACGTCGGTAAGACATAGAGCTTCGTTGATGTGGTCGGCTGGTGGTTGGTTGGTGGCCGAAAGGTGAGGTCGTGGCTGGCGAACGGCTGGCTCAGAATTGGTCGTCGGCGAGCAGGTTGAAGGAGGAAGAAGAAGGTGATTTTCGGTGGTTGAGGGAGATGGTCTGGCCGAATGAGGGTGAGGAGAGAGAGAGAAAATAGTTATACACAAAGCTTGGTTAGTGGTTTGAATGTTAGGTGGGTGAAAGTTGACATGACCACACTTCATAATCTTGTGACACATGTCTTCTTACTTTTCCAAGATGATCCAAGGGTCATCTTTCACCCTTGAATTCAGTAGCTATGGGAAGGGTCCAAAGACCAAAATTCCCTTCTTGAATTGTATAGGTAAGGTTCTAAGCTTGAGGGACAAAACAATCATTTTACCCCTGACGTTCAAAACGTCATTTTTCTCGCTCCAGAATTCTTCAATAGGGCAACGGCCAATCCGAATAACGTTGAAATTCTTGATTTTACATTTCAAACTTTTCAGGACTCTCTTTTGATAGTTTTCTCTATCAGACGTGGTTCCAGCTTATTCCGAACCGACGGGCGACTTTTGCAGACATTTCGCATATTGACCCGTGATTCTCATTACGTTTAGGGCTCATCAATTCGTGGTGGCTTTGGTTGTCATGTAATTATGAGGGTTTATCACTAGTCCCTATGGTCTCGATCGTCACAGTCCGATTTAGGATAATTTTGGAAATCATACGTTGGTTAAGCGGCATCACCCGCGCTCCAATCATACGACACTCGCATGTTAATCCTTAATCGTTCTTAGATCAGCCTATTGGCGGTTCTAAATATCTCCTCGACAATCGTTATGTTCAAAGCGCCATTTCTTATCCGAGTTGCCTAGGTCCACGTACCTTGTTTCGCGTCAGCCTTTCCTCTTTGGTCAGTCTACTCAAATTGATCAGATTTGAGCGGAATACAACTAAAATACATCATTTGATACATATAAACTTCTCATTACAGAGTCTGAAATTGACTGGAAATCAGAATGTCACAACTTTCCCCCTTACAAAACTTTCGTCCCCAAAATTTACATTACACTCAATTACTCAAATAAATGGTGGTGTTGTCACCTTATCGTCTCTTCATTCTCCCATGTGGCTCCTTCAATTTCATGGTGCTCCCATACTACCTTGACTAGTGGAATCTTCTTATTTCGGAGGATTTGTTCCTTTTGATCCTCGATCCTTATTGGCTTCTCTACGTAAGACACTCTATCGTCCATCTTTATGGCTTCATGGTCCAGCACATGTGTTGGATCAGGCTCATACTTTCTTAGCATCGACACACGAAATACATTATGTACCTGGGATAGATTTGGCGGCAAAGCAAGCCGGTAGGCCAAAGTTCAAATCCGTTCTAATATCTCGAAAGGGCCTACGTACCTCGGGCTCAGCTTCCCCTTCCTTTCGAATCGCGATAGTCCCCTCATTGGCGACACCTTGAGGAAGACGTGATCGGCCACTTGAAACTCCAGGGGCTTGCGCCGCTTGTCTGCATAGCTCTTCTGGTGACTCTGTGCCGTCCTCAGTCTATCCTAGATTACTCTCACTGCTTCCATCGATTGCTCTACAAATTTGAGGCCCGTGATACTTCTTTCTCCGACCTCGTCCCAGCATATCAGTGTTCTGCAGGTTCTACCATAGAGTGCTTCAAACGGTGCCATATGTATGCTTTACTGGTAGCTATTATTGTGAGCAAATTCTACCAGGTGTGGTTGTTCTTCCCATCCACCATTAAAATCAATGACGCACGCTCTCAACATGTCCTCGAGCGTCTGGATCGTCCTTTCTGACTGCCCATCCGCATGTGGTTGGTACGTCGTACTGAACTGCAGTTGGGTTCCCATAGCTTCTTGCAGGCTCTTCCAAAAATTCGCCGTGAACTTCGAATCCCTATCTGAGGTGATCGTTACTAGCACTCCGTATAATCTTACTATTTGTCTCATATACAGCTCTGCGTACTTATCCCTGGTGAAGTCCTTTCGCACAGGAATGAAGTGGGCAGACTTGGTTAATCGGTCCAGGACTACCCATATCGAGTCGTGACCTCATTGGCTTCTCGGAAGTCTCATCACGAAATCCATGGTTATGTGCTTCCACTTCCATTCCGAAATCTCCAGTGGCTGCAGCAGTCCTCCAGGCTTATAGTGTTGCGCCTTCACTTGCTGGCATGTCAAACACTTTGCCACGTATCTTGCCACGTTTGCCTTCATTCTATTCCACCAATAGTGCTGTCGTAAATTATGGTACATCTTTGTACTTCCAGGGTGGACACTATAGTTGCTCCTATGAGCCTCTGACAAGATTCTTTCTCGGAGTCTGTCATCCTTTGGTACACACAGTCGTCCTCGAAACTTCAAAATTCCATCCTCAGACACTTGAAATTTCGGCCTTCTCTTTGTCGCATCCATCTCTACAATTTTCTGAATCTCCGGGTCCGTAGATTGTAATGCCTTTATCCCTTCTTGGACCTCGGGTTCCACCCTCAACGTGGCTATCAAACTAGACAGCTGATCGACTTCTAATCTGAATTCGGAATCTCTTAAGTCCTCTATCGTCGACCAACTTTTCACTAGCAGGCATACAATACTTGACTTCCGACTTAGTGCATCTGCTACTCTGTTGGCTTTCCCAAGGTGATATAATATCTCACAATCATAGTCCTTGAGTAGCTCCATCCACCTACGCTGTCTCATGTTCAACTCTTTCTGGGAAAATAAGTATTTCAGGCTCTGGTGGTCGGTATATATTTGAAACTTCTCGCCACAAAGGTAGTGTCTCCAAATCTTCAAGGCAAACACTATCGCCGCTAACTCCAGGTCATGAATTGGGTAATTCATCTTGTGTGGCCTCAACTGCCTGGATGCATAGGCTACTACCCTATCGTGCTGCATCAACACACAGCCTAATCCTTTTAGCGAAGCGTCGTTGTAAATCTCATAACCTCCTGGTCCTGATGGAATGGTCAGCACTGGCGCGGTAGTCAATTTGTGCTTAAGCTCTTGGAAACTCTTCTCACATTTATCAGCCCATTCAAATCTTGTCTCCTTCTTCGTCAACTGGTCAATGGGATGGCTATGGATGAGAATCTTTCCACAAATCGCCTATAATATCCTGCCAGTCCCAAGAAACTTCTGACCTCCGTGACCGTAATAGGCCTCGACCAATTGATTACAGTCTCAATCTTTGTAGGATTCACTGCAATCCCTTCACCAGACACCACATGACCCAGAAATGCTACCCTGTTCAGCCAAAATTCACATTTGCTTAACTTTGCATACAGTGAATGTTCTCTCAGGGTCCTCAGTACAATCCTTAGGTGCTCTCATGTTCTGCATCGCTCCTCGAGTAAATCAAGATGTTGTCAATGAAGACTATGACGAATCTGTCCAGAAACTCTTTAAATACTCGATGCATTAGGTCCATAAAAGCAGCTGGAGCGTTAGTTAATCCAAACGGCATCACCGTAAATTGGTAATGACTATACCTCGTCCTGAATGCAGTCTTCGGTATGTCTTTCTTGTTGATCCTTAGCTGGTGATACCCAGTCCTCTAGTCAATCTTCGAAAATACTGCTTCCCCTTGCAACTGATCGAATAGATCATCAATCCTCAATAGTGGATACTTGTTCTTCACTATTACCTGATTCAGCTGCCGGTAGTCAATGCATAAACGTAAAGATCTATCCTTCTTTCTTACAAATAGCATTGGTGCTCTCTACGACAAAGCACTTGGTCGGATGAATCCATTATCTAGTAACTCTTGCATCTGCACCTTTAACTCCTTTAATTCTGATAGGGACATCCTGTGCGGTGCTTTCGATATGGGCTCCGTCCCAGGGGCTAATTCAATTACAAACTCTATTTCTCGTTCTGGTGGTAACCCTGGCAACTCCTGGGGAAATACATCCGGAAACTCACGCACTACCGGGATATTCTCTAACTTGGGCTCTAAGGCAGTCGTATCCATTACTGCTACTAAGTATGCCCGACATCCTTCGAACATCAACTTAGTTACTTCCAAAAATGAGACTAAGGGAATCAAGATTCCTCCTTGACTTCCCACCAATTCAAAGCTAGGGCGGCCTCTCGGATAAAATCGAATTGTTATACTACCACAGTCTACTACTGCCCCCTGCTTACCCAACTAATCCATTCCTATTATTACGCCAAAATCAAACATGAGCAATACGGCTAGGTCAATACTTTCTCTATTTCCCCCAATCACTATCTCACAACCAGCACAGCCCAACGAAACTATTGTGTTATCTTTTAAGGGTGTGGTAACATGCAAGATCATGCTCAACGGTTCTAATTTCATACCTACTAATTCAGCAAACTATGCAGACACGAAAGAATGCGTGGCACCAGGGTCAAACAATGCATATGCAATCTAGTTGCACAAGTGAACCATACCTGTGACCATTCCTGGCGCTTCCTCCGCCTCTCTGGGGGCTACAACATATACTCTACCTTGTGCCGGCGGTCTGCTCTACTCAATTTGAGGTGTGGCAGTCGATGGCCCAGCTTGTGGCCTCTGTCTTTGCGGTCGACTTGCTGGAGCTTGGTTTGGACACACCCTCATCTGATGGTCCAGTTGGCCACACTTGAAATATGCTCCCGTCCTCACTGGGTATGGCTCATTTCCATGCCTTCTACCACACAGTCTGCAGCTCCAGTTCGCCGAGTTTGGTGGTTTCACTATATTCTTCCTTACGGGGGGCACGAAACGTCTATTATTCGCCATCGGCCTCTTGCCTATTTGGCGATTGTCCCTAAATGACGTAAACCGTGATCCAGTTGCAGTGTTTCTTTCTTTCAAATCCCGTTCTATCATCTGGCCTCGCTCATATATCTCCTGGTAAGTCCTCAAATTTAGAGCGATCATCTGGCTACGGAGTTCGGGTTTCAGCCATCCTTGAATCTCATTACCTTCTCCAAATGGTCCTCCACAGATCGAGGTGCGTACCTCGAGAGCCTCGCGAACTTAGCCTCATACTGGTCTATTGTCAGTTGGTTTTGGCGTAATTGAGGAACTCCACTTGCTTCCTTTTTTGGTCGTTTCTGAGAAATATTTATCATTAAAGGCCATCTTAAAAGCGTTCCAGTTCAAGGCCACTCCTTCAGGGAAGACTCCATCTTTGGTGGCAGCCCACCAATCATTGTTTGTGCATCTCAGCACCTCAAAAGCCTTCTCCAGCTTCTCTATCCATCTGGGCGCCAGCTCGAGATCTCCAATCCCGTCAAACTGTGTCGGTTTTAGTTTCATGAACTGCTCCACCAGTTGGCCCATCTGTCTGGCCATAATGATTTCCTCTTGAGGGTTTACCGTTTCATTACTCTGGTTTGGCTCGTCCCGACTTCCATTTCCACTAGCGTTGCCAATGTTGGTATTGACGGCAGCTAGGGCGGCTCCCACTGCCTGGGCTATAACAGCATCCCAATCCTAGGCCTGCCTATCTATCATGCCTCTAAGCCCCTCTATTGCCCTCAGTAGACCGTCCACTCTTGGGTTCTCTGCTACGGGCGGCCTTGAGCTAGAAGCTCCGCCTCTCGATCTTCTAGATCTTCTAGATGTGTTACTCATCTTCGTCTCTTTCTACTGAACCTGATCCACCACAAGTGCAGCAATGAGTTAGTAACTTACTCATTCGTCCAATTCAGAGTTACTAACTACTCCTTAACAGAAACAGTTATACAACAACAGTACTCCATACATCAATTTCATAAATATTTTAACCAATGGCTTATGGCCATTCCTCATTTTCATCTATTCCAGTGATTCACTAAAACCAATCACCTTCATTCATCAAGCGAGCCAAGTCCAGAGATCACCTTCAATCCAAAGTAGAAAACTTAATTCCTTATGCCTTGTCATAATCTTACCAAGGTCAAACACCATCCATAGGTGTCAAGTCACATGTTAGGTATCCCATGCCTTACACTGACCAGTTTCCTATGGTTTTGCTATCCGTCCTTGTCACCACTTAATCCTCCTTATTACTCCAATCCTCAACCAACTTGGTATTGAACTGACCTTGCTCTGATACCAAAACAAGTGGGGATATCACGCCCTCCGCCCCGAGCACGAGCACGCGAACATCCCTATAAGCAAACCAATGACAATCTCTCGCGGTCCCAAGATCCGCAATCATAAACCGAGAGATCTAATAAATACATAGTGTATGCGGAAGCATTACTAACATAAATCCCCGTACAATATATAAGGATTAAGTGAGACCTGGATAGCTCAATAACATTCATACATCATGTCATACTGTTCATACAGATACCAACTACTGGGATCCGTTAAACAACAGGGCGACAGGGTAAGCATGTCAAAAGGAAACGTCCACAAAATCCATTAGGAGCGGGGTCAGGTCGCCAGTCAAAAGATCGGGTCACCAGCTGGAGTTGCTTAGGAAGAACTGCTAGAATCTCCTGTGTCCTCAGTCTCCTCCGTCGGCTCGTATTCGGAGAAGGGCTCAGACGGGACCTTAATGGAGTCCTCCATGGTCGCCTCCTATGACGGCTCAGCAAGGTCCCCCTCGGACGCCTCTAGGACTATAACCTCCTCCTCGTGTTGCTCTGTGGAATCCAAGGTCGGGGTCTCCTCTGGCCCATTCCTAGACCTTACTATTGACCCCTCAAGCAACTCCAGCTCCGCTGCAGTCTAGCACCAATCAGGTATGACACCCTGAGGTACCTCGTGGGGCTTTAACAGCCCAATCTGTTGGTCTCCTGCTTTCTTAAACCACGCCTCAAACCTGTGAGACTTCCACTCTAGCTTACCCTCATCTACCATACAACGGTGCACTTCCTGACATACATGTTCCCTTGTCGATCCGGGAACTTGTCAAAATAAGTTGTCATCTCTTTTGAGTCCCCAAAACATATGGGTCGCATACCTAGGGCCTAGGATTTGTAAAAGAAGGGTTCCCCAAAAGGGGTGAGATACACATCTCAGTAAGAAAAATCTAACCCTAGGTCAGGTTGACTGTCCACTCAGGTAGCCGTACCCCTCAATAATTTCAAACTTCGAAATAGACAGGCATATAAGACACGAATCAATAAACAACAGCATACAGAAGACAGAAATGAAAATATGACGACATGCCACGCTCAGATGCACATGCACTCTCAGCCTATCCCTTCACCACATCCATCAATCTCCACCTGCCTAAATCTCTAGCCTGCGAACTAGTCGCCTCAGGCTCGATCCGCATAAACGCATCAGACCGTCATCGGTGACCCGCGTAAACGCATTTGGTCCCGATGAATCTCCAGGCAAAGCTCAATAACTCATACTCCATCCCGCGAATAGTTCGCATCAGGACCGTGGATATCTCAACTCCGCGATCTTGTCATATTAGGGCGCCATACAACAATAACTTCACCCCGCGATCTTATCGCATCAAGGGGCCACACAACCATAACTTCACCCCGCAATCTCGTCGAATCAGGGTATCAACTCCTGCCCTGTGTCTCGTATGCCTTAGGGCCTCACCATGTCATGCTCATGCCATGTTACCTTAATTCAATTCACATACAAATAACGGGTGCAACTCATGCATAGTTTGAACACTCATGGCATGCAAGCAAGTCAATTGATGCTCAGACATGGCAAACGACTCAAGCATAGATAAAATCACGCACAATCCTCCTATAACATCTTAGGACATAACGGGGACTATCCCTTGGGAAAAACCATCTAAAACCGTTCAATTTAATCATCAACTCACTCAAGTTTAGGAATTCCTTACCTTAGCTTGACAACATAAATTTCTCCTTCTTGAATCCCCTAGGTTTCGGCCAACCAATGTCCACACCTAGACTTGTTGCGCAACCTAGAATTTCAATCTATTTGTCAAATTTTTGTACCCAATTCCTCAATCCATCAATTCAAATCATCCATAACTTAACCCTCAACACCTCATCACACCTTAAACATTAAATTGCAGCTCAAAATCATCATCCATAGCGCTCAACAGAATCGGTTTGGCCCGGCACCAAATCGATCCCACTTGGTTCTGTGTTAGCCGAGTCCAACCGGTCCTAATCTACTCGAAATCCAACATTTATACACTATCCTACCTCTTAGAATGTCTACCTAAGGGTTTGGGAGGCTCACCGTGAGTTTCGAGTCAAATGGCCGCCGGATTCCCGCTGAAACTCGCCAGAACGCCCAAGGTCGGATTACCGGTAGATTCTGGGCAAAATATACAAGATCGGTTCATGGTTAAATCCTTATAAAATGGAGCCCCAATTTTTACCACAGAATCCTACACATGTCTACTAAGTCTCCACGAAATTTGAACCCAAAATTCCAAGATTTTGACCATCAAAATGGTTAAGAACCGAACCTACCTCTGATTGAGTCCTAATCTGTCGGCTCTCGGGAGAATCTCTGCTCGGGAGTCCTCGGTGCTCTAATCAACTTGATTCTTGCTCGAGGACGTCTGCAAGACGTAGAGCTTCATCGATGTGATCGGTCGGTGGTCGGTTGGTAGCCGAAGGGGGCTGTCATGGTCGGCGAACGGCGGGCTCAGAATTGGTCGCCGATGAGCAAGTTGAAGGAGGAAGAAAAAGGTGATTTTCGGTGGTTGAGGGAGATGGTTTGGCCAAATGAGGGTGAGGAGAGAGAGAGAAAATAGTTATACACAAAGCTTGGTCAATGGTTTGAATGTTAGGTGGGTGAAAGTTGATATGACCACACTTCATAATCTTGTGACACATGTCTTCTTACTTTTCCAAGATGATCCAAGGGTTATCTTTCACCCTTGAATTCGGCAGCTATGGGAAGGGTCTAAAGACCAAAATGCCCTTCTTGAATTGTATAGGTAAGGTTCTAAGCTTCAGGGGCAAAACGGTCATTTTACCCCCGACGTTCAAAACGTCGTTTTTCTCGCTCCAGAATTTTTCGATAGGGCGACGGCCATTCTGTATAACGTTGGAATTTTTGATTTTCCATTTCAAACTTTTCAGGACTCGTTTCTGATAGTTTTCTCTATCAGACGTGGTTCCAGCCTATCCCGAACCGACGGGCGGCTTATGCATTTTTACGCGTATCGACCTCATGATTCTCATCACGTGTAGGACTCGTCAATTCGTGGTGGCTTTGGTTGTCATGTAATTGTGAGAGTTTCTCACAAGTCCCTATGATCTCGATCGTCACAGTTCGATTTAGGATAATTTTGGAAATCATATGCTGGTTAAGCAGCATCACCCGCGCTCCAATCGTACGACACTTGCATGGTCATCCTTAATCGTTCTTAGATCAACCTATTGGCGATTCTAAATATCCCCTCGACAATCCTTATGGTCAAAGCGTCATTTCTTATTCGAGTTGCCTAGGTCCACGTACCTCGTCTCGCGTCAGCCTTTTTCCTTTGGTTAGTCTACTCAAATTGATCAGATTTGAGCGGAATACAACTGAAATACATTGCTTGATACATATAAACTTCTCATTACAGAGTCTGAAATTGACTGGAAATCAGAATGTCACACCCTCAAAATTACATGACAATCAAAGTCGCCATGCATTGACGAGCCCTAAATGTGATTTGAATCACAGGGTTGATACGCGTAACGTTCGCAAAAGCCGCCCGTTAGTTCGAGATAGGCTGGAGCCACGTCTGATAGAGGAAACGATTAGAAACGAGTCTTGAAAATTGAAAATAGAGAATCAAAAATTCCAACGTCATATTTGGATTGACCATCGCCTTATCGAAGGATATTGGAATGAGAAAAACGACGTTCCGGACGTCGGGGGTAAAATCACCATTTTGCCCCTCAAGCTTTAACCTTGCTTACACAATTGAAGGAGGGCATTTTGGTCTTTATACATACCCCCAAGGCTGCTGAAAAAGGGAGAGGATCATGGCCATTGGATCACCTTGATTGACACTTAGGACATGTGTCAATAGATTAGCTAAAGAGTGGTCATGTCCACTTTTTCACAACTACCATTCAACTCATTGACTTTGAGGTTGAATATAGCTCTCTCTCTCTCTTCTTAGCTGGCCATACACCCCCCTAAAGCACCAAGACCTCTCTTCTTCTTCCTCTCTTCTCTGCTGCTCGCCCGACCGTTCCTTCCCTCTCTGTTCGCTCGCTCCGACGACTCCCTCCAGCGACCTCTAGTCGGCAAGCCGACCACCAACACCTAGGCTGACCTCTTGTTGACATCCTCGAAGTGGAAGCGAGTCGTTTGACCCACCGAAGAGCTCCGGCCATCCATGCTCCCGGAAGCCGACGGAAACCATCACAATCTAAGGTAGGTAGTGTTTCTGACCTCTTAGGACCTCAAAATGTTGGATTTTTGCAACCAAATTTTATGGACATCTAGAAGACTCATATAGTGATCTATGGTAAGAAGTTGAGGTCAATTTGATAGAGTTTTGATCCTAAATGAATCTTGTGATTGTTGGATAGAAATTGCCGGTTTAAGGACTTGCAAAGGGTTTCCGGGGATGAGTCGGTCCCAAATCTTCGGTGAGCTTCCCAAACCCTTAGATTTACATGTTAGCAAGTGATTAGTGATTAAATGGTGGAGTTAGAGTAGTTTTAGAGCTGGAAAACCTCGGTATACATAGAACCGAAAATAGCCCGGTTCGGTTCTGTGCAAACTGGTTCTATGGAGGCTGTTCGTTGTTGGTTTTAAGTCTCAAATTCATCAATGGGACATGTTAGGATGTTGAGGATCATGTTAGTAAGGTTCATGGATGGGTGAATTGGACAAGAGAAATTGATAATTGGTTGAAATTTCCTAGGTTGCGGGGTGGGTTTGTTCTTGGACCATTGAGACCGAATTGTTGAGGACTTGAGGAGAGGATTTTGTGGCATCAAGCTTGAGATAAGGGAATTCCTAATCTTATGATAGGAAAATTGGACTCAATTGGGTGTTTCAGGTAAGGTTTAGATTGATTCTTGAGAGGTTTAATGTGATAACCCTTGTGTGTGTGCTAAAAGAGTATAGATGACTCAAATGCTTGATTATGCTTATGTTTTGAGTAATTGGTCACATTTGAATGTGTATTGAAATGTTTTGCATGCCATGGGTATATGAATTGTGCTTGAGTTGCACTTGGCATTATGTGTGTGATTTGAAAGAGAATCATGGCATGAGTGTGACATGATAAGACCTTGAGGCGTATGAGACGCGGGGTGGTGTGATGGATACCCTGAGGCGCTGAGGGGTGAGGTTGGAGTTGTGTGGCACCTTGAGGTGTATGAGACGCGGGGTTGAGAAGGTCACGTTCCTGATGCATTGAAACGCGGGACGAAGATGTGATGTGTCGACACTAGCCTGGAGTACATTGAAACCTGATGCGTTTATGTAGGTTGTCAATGACAGTCTGATGCGTTGACCGAGCCTGATGTGTTCTAAACGCGAGCATGAGAATGAGGCAGGCAAGAAAAGGTGGAATGTGGTGATGTGGCAGGGCGAGTTGCGCATGATCATCTGAATGGGTTATGGTGCCATGACTACCTGCCTGACATCTGCATGAGTGTTGTTATTTGAATGCCTTATATATCCATCCGCATGATATGTTGATATTGATGATTGCCTGAGTGGACAGTTGGCCTAACCTAAGGTTAGGACCCACCTTACTGAGATGTGAATCTCACCCCGTTGGGGATCCCCTTTTTACAGATCCTAGGCCTTGAAGATGTGGCCTATCCGTTTTGGCGATCCCAAGGAGATGACCGTTTATTTTGATGAGTTCCCTGATGGGCAGGGAACTATCAGGGAACTACTTATGTGAGGAAGTGTACTGTGGTTTGGGTAGATAAGGGTAGTACTAGTTGGAAGCCTCACAAGTATGAGGCCTCGTTCCGAAAGGTCGGGGATGTGTCTACTGGACCGCTGAAGCCCAATGAGGTGCCCTAGGGAGTGATCCCTAGTTGGTGCCACCCTGCCCGAGACTTAGACCAGGTTGAGGGGTCAGTTGCCGATTCGAGGAATGGACCAGAGAGGACCCCGACCTTAGAGGACACGGAGGAAGAAGTCATAGTGGTTGAGGCGACTGAGGAGGATCTTGTGGAGCCGTCTGCTGAAGAGACTATGGAGGATACCATAGAGGTTCGCTCTGAGACCTTTTCGGTGTACGAACCCACGGAGGACGTAGAGGAGACCGAGGACTCCAGCAGCTCATCTTAAGAGCTCCCAGCTTACTAGTTGATCTTTTGATGGCGATCCTAACCCTGTCTCTTGTTGTATGTTGATGATGGATCCTTTTGTGTACTTACCCCATCACCCTTTATTTTATCAGATTTAGTGGCCATGTGTCTGTACGAACTTATAGATATTATGTATGACAGTATTTGCACTATCCAGGTCCCATTCTATTTTGTACGGAGGAGTTTTATTATTGTCTCTTCTGTGTGCTATGTATATTATACGTCTCTTAACTTAAGTGTGGATCTTGGGACCACGAGAGATATTTGGTTTGCTTGTAGGGAGTCGCGTGCTCGTGCCCGGGGTGCGAGGCGTGACATCAAGTGACAAGTTTCATTCTTCCTTGGTCTCTACAAATTCATATTTTAGATATTCAATTTGACTTCCTTAAGTCGCCTTGCGATTACAATCTAAGCATCCTTTTTCCTTATTCACCCATTCATTAAAATCGCAAGTAACTAGGACCATCAAGTCCATTCAACTTTCTTTTCTTCAATGATCATGTCATGGTCCAATCATCCTTAAGGACAACGCCCTATTCTCTAGGGGTGATAACTTGTAATGCCACTTTTAGTGGGTTCGATTCAACCTCAATCAATCTCATAAAATCCACAGGGTCTGACAGATTGACACATCAGTCTCTTTATTATTCCTCATGACAACAAAAAGGTCAATCACCATAAACCTTATGTCATAGTAACGACATTTCTTTACAGGCACATTCTATGTTCCATAAGTGAAGTTCTTTTTTCTTACAATCCATGAACAGAAATTCTCTTACTTATTCCTCTCCCGATCATCCACTTCTTTCCTTGATGTCCATTATGGTTCATCAGATTCAGGAATAGCAATTAGCATAAGGCCATCAAATCCCAATCTACTCAGAGACTTCATGTCTCATTTAAAGGGTCCTTGACCACCTTTACCATATGCTTAAACGACCTTGAGAACTCTGTCTCACAGTGGTCGATTGTCCTTGGATCCTTTCAAGATTATTCGGATCCGAACAACCTTTGCTCTCGAGCAATCCCAAGAGGATATTTTTCATCGAACAACTCAATGGGGGTAGTACAGGCAGATATCATGCCCTTAAGGAAACCCTTCCTCTAGTGACCTTTCACCAATTACTAACAGCCTTTTAAGGCTAAAACTGCCAATGTCACTTTCTTTCCTTAGTATACCCAAACCTCTAAGATTTCCTTATCAAGATCTCCAATCTAGAGGGAGACAATTTCAAATTTTATCCTTCTACCTAACTCAGTCAATCTCAACTTTATACATAGTTTTACAAGATTTTCCAAACTCTCGTGTCTTTCCCACACATTCGATTTAGAAAAGATTAACTCAGAGTCGCTTTTCTCGTGACTTTCATCCCCTTAACTTATCAATACTAGCATTTGTCACCACAATGACTTAGACAATTATGGCTTCTCCTCCTTGAGCTTGCTTAACCAATAAATTTCCTTATTTCCATTTTAAGTTCCCACGACTCATTCGGCTCTTGGGTATCGTACGATTAACAGATCAAGCCATATTCTCTTTTGGTACTCATACTTCAATCGCCAATCTTTATTCAATTCTCATGATCCATATCAGTTCTCGGATCTTCCATACCATGTATACTTGAGCCCAATGCTCTTCTACGACCATACCTTGGTTGTTCAACCTTATTAGGTTCTCATGTCACTTGAACCACTATGATTCCCTTCAAGAATAAAAAACTTAAGTCATCTAGTCAAGTCTATCAGTCTTAGGTTGCTCATCTCATCATTCATCATTATCAACCTTATAGTGGTTCCGAAACAACTCTCAACTAGTTGTCCATTACCCAAAGTTCCAGATTTTCATTAGTCAATGAATATTTAACAGGACAGCCTCAACAAGGCAACTTCTCAATCTTCAGCCAATTACTAGGCAAGCCTCAATTAGGCCAAAACTCAACTAGGTTAACACTAAGCAAGTACTCAAGGCAACAATTCAATGAGTCAATCGATCATGCTATAAGTCTAAGGCATCTGCCACTTTGTCACAAACATGACATGCTTTCTCATTCTCAACAGACATCAGTTCAATGGGTATAAACCCCACATGTCGTCTACTCTCCCAGTTAGACCTTGCCCAAGCTAACCACATGATGCCAATTACAAAACATGCCCAACAGGCCAATCATAGACATCAAATTTTCTTTTCAAACGGCATCCACCGCTAAGCACAAAGCTTCTAATTATGCCAATCACAGGCATCATTTCACATGTCATGTCACCTTTGAACATCTTCTTTGAGGATTAATCTTGTGCCAAACATCTCTTAATCACAATTGGACTCAACCTGATACCTAGACTTCCCCTTTAAAGTTATGACTTGGGTTATTCTTACCTCTTATCATCTTAGAAGCTTGCTAGAAGCCTCTCCTTGTTCGGACGTCTCTGTCCCGGCGATCACTCCCCGCCTTCATCAGACCTGACCGTTGTAGGTTGTCCCAAGTCATACATCTATGGAGAAAGCCCCGTTCCACATGTCCCATACCATGCTTCATGACGGTTTATAGGTGTCCCATCAACTTGTCCCATACCAAGCAACATTTTATTAAGTCCAATAATGATAAGCTCATGCACACACCTTCCTCGACTTTCATTTTAATGCCACAAGCACATGCGCATCCTAATTGTCCTCGCCATTCATCATACCATAATCATCTCTAGATCCATTCTTATCCATTGAAGATTTCTAATTCCATCAATGACCATCACATCTCATAAATTACTTATCTATGTTCAACCATAAATCCCAAGTTCAGTCGTTATTCAAGCCAAATCCATATGCATTCAATCACAACTGGCCTTTAATCCAATATTTATTACGTACACCTCACCTCATTTCATCCAAGGTTGACAATCGCAATTGATAGCTAAACCATCAAGATATCACGCAATTCAAGCCTGAATCTACTAACATCAGTCGCCTCTTTATGACTTGTACTCCTCAAGTTGGGTCATTGGCAAACCAATTCAATTGATCATTCATTCATAATTTATTCTCTAACAACCTCAAATCCAGGCTTATGACTCCTCAATTTCTATTCACTTCCTTGTGAGCCTTATTCATAAATCACTCAAGATCATCCCTTAAATCGATACTAGGACTGTGACATTCTGATTTCCAGTCGATTTCAGGCTCACGATGAGAAGTGTGTATCTTGAGATGTATTTCAGTCGTATCCCGCTCGAACCTGATCAATTTGAGTAGACTGACCAAAGGGGAAAGACTAACACGAGACGAGGTACGTGGACCTGGGGAACTCGGATAGGAAATGGCGCTTTGGCTATCAGGATTGTCGAGGGAACTAGTAATAGACCCTCACAATTACATGACAATCAAAGCTGCCACGAATTGACGAGCCCTAAATGTGATATGAATCACGCGGTCGATACGCGTAATATCTGCAAAAGCCGTCCGTCGGTTTGAGATAGGCTGGAACCACGTCTGATAGAGAAAACTATCGAAAACGAGCCTTGAAAGTTTGAAAATGGAAAATCAAGAATTCCAACGTTATTCAGATTGGCCGTCGCCCTATCGAAGATTTCCGGAACAAGAAAAATGACTTTCTGAATGTCGGAGGTAAAATGATCATTCTGCCCCTCAAGCTTAAAGCTTTGCCCAAGCAAATGAAGAAGGGAAATTTGGACGATAAACCCCCCAAGGGCTGCTGAAATTCAAGAATGAAAATGAGCCATTGGATTATCTTGGAAAGGACAAATGCCAAGTGTCAAAGATCCAACCAAGGATAGTCACCTTACCTTTTCATCCACCTACCAATCAACTCATTTGACCACACTTAATGAATATAACCAATTTTCTTTTCTCTCTTTCTCTATCCACAAACCCCCATTCGGCCAGACCCCAAGAAACTCACGCCATTTTCATCTTCTTCTTCCTCCTTCCTTCCGCTGCTTGGCGACAAGAATCTGGGTCACTGTTCGCCGGCCACCACGGCTACCTCTGGAAACTTTTTGACTTCTGTCCAGCCACACCAACAAATATCTATGTCCTACCAACCTCCTCGAAGTGGAATCGGAGCATTTGGAGCACCGAGGAAACCGGAGCAAGGATTCTCCCGAGAGTCGACGGAAACTGTTCCAATCTGAGATAGGTCCGATTCTCAGTCCCTTTGGTGGTCCAAATGTTGGAATATTTGGCCCAAATTTTGTGGAGATCAAGCCGAGATATGTAGAAATCTGTGGTAAAAATTTGGACTTAATTTGATAAGTTTTTGACCACGAACCGACCTTGTACATTTTTCCCAGAAACTGACTTGGAGGAACCGGCGATCAGTTTTGGAGCCTCCGTTCGGTGCCTACAAGGGCCACTTCCGACCACCATATCTGCCGGCTGACCACCACAATAAATTTTCATGTCTTGCTGACATTCTTCAACAAGAATCGGAGCATTTGGAGCACTTTGAAATTCAGGGCAAGCATTCTCCCACAGGCTGATAGAATAGGAATCAATCAGAGGTAGGTTCTATTCTTGGTCCCTTTGATGGTCAAATTTTTGGAGTCTTGAGCTCAAATTTTGTGGAGACTGATTAGAGATGTAGATGGTTATGTGGTAAAAACTTTAGATGGATTTGATTAAGTTTTGACTACGAATCGATCTTGTTAATCTTGCCCAGAAACTGCCAGATTCTGACCTTGGGCGAACCGGCGGCGTTCGTTTCCGGCGACCAATTGACCTCAAATCTTCGGTAAACCTCCTAAATCCCTAAATAGACATGTTAAGAGATAGATTGATGATTAAATGAAGGATTTAGGAGTAGATTGAAGGCTGGAAGTACACGGTTTGCACAGAACCGAAATGAACCGGTTGGTTCTGTGCAAAATCGAATCTGTTGGAGGCTGAGATGGGTAATTTTGAGCTCCAAATTGGTGTTTATGATGTGATGAGGTGTTGAGGGTTGTGTTATGGGCAATTGGGATTGATGGATTGAAGAATTGAGTATGGAAATTGATGAAATTGGTTGAATATGCTAGATTGCGCATTGAGTTCGGTATGGGACATTAGGGGCCGAAACTTTGGAGGCTCAAGAGGAGGAAATTGTAATGTTGCAACCAAGGTAAGGGAATTCCTAACCCTATGTTAAGACGATTGGACTCAATTGGGTAAGTCGAGGGTCGATCAGAGCGAATTTTGAGAAATTGCCTTATGAGATAGTTGAGATATGTCTTAAGACGTTAGAGAACGATCATGTGACATAGCTTGTGTTTGAGATGCTTGTCTTGTTTGTGCATCATTTGAATTGATTTGCATGCTACGTAATTTATGAAAGGCATTAGAATTCGCCTTGCCATTAATTATGATATTGATTTGAAAATCAAAGTATTAGATATGATGTGGCATGAGCATGGCATGGCATAGCCCTGAGGCGTGTGAGACGTAGGGCTGAAGGTTGAAACCCTGATGCGACGAGATCGCGGGGTGAAGTGAGATTAGATGGCGCCCTGATGCGACGAAGTCGCGAGGTTGAGATAGGTATAATCCTGATGCGATCTAATCGCGGGACGAAGAGGCCTTGAAGCATATGAGACGCGGGGCAGGATGTATACATCCTGATGCGACGAGTTCGCGGGGTTGTGTATGAGCTCATAAACCTTGTCTGGAATTGAACCGGGACCTGATGCGTTTACGCAGGTCACCTACGACGGTCTGATGCATTTACGTGGGCCGAGCCTGATGCGATCTAATTGCGGGCTAGAGAATGAGGCAGGTAAGAGTTGATGGATGCGGCGAAAAGGCAAACCGAGCATACATTTGCACATGAGTGTGGCTCGAGATCATAAATGCATGTCTGTCTTCCGTATGTTGTTGTATATTGAATTGCGATTGTTATGCCTGCGCGTGTTCATAAGTTGGATCTGAAGAGTGACGTGATTGCCTAAATGGACGGTCGACCTAAACTAGGGTTAGGACCTACCTTACTGAGATTTATATCTCACTCCAGTGGGGGCTTATATTTTTGAAGTTCCAGGCGAAGATAATACGAGCCTGCCAAGGAGTGGCATTCGAAGAGATAGAGTTGACCAATTATGCCTTGGGATGGATTTGTTATTGTGGTGATGGGATTATACTTCTATTTGGTGAATTAGGAATTGAATTTTTGGTAAATGGGTTGCAGAGATTTTGTTGTATATGTCCTAAGTCATCTGTATGTTGTAGTAATTATATAACGGGAGATGGCATCGCTTTCGCGTGCGTATTTTGTAAAGAGTTGTAAGTTATTGGCCATTGGATCTTGGAGCATTTATGAATGAACGGCATGAACGGGGATGTTCGCGTGTTCGCCGAGTTCGAGGCGTGACAAGGACCATTAGAATACTACACAAATTCAAACCTATAGTCCTCAATATTCAGCAATCCATGCTTATCCCTCAAGATCTCACTACCTAATTATGTTCAAGTCATCGCTCCCTATCACTCCAAGTCTCAATCACATTGGATCGAGTTGACCTTGCTCTGATACCACTTAAACGGGAATGTCACGTTCCGAACCTGTCAGGCACACAAAATTCCACCAAGGCCGTCTTGTCTCGGTGGTACCTAGGATCCGTTGGTCATCCATTTAAAAACTTCTAAATGATACAAACATACGGAAACGATAAAACTTCTCCACTCAGTTCAATCTTAAGATGATTCAGGACATAGGGAATGTCTTCTTATAAGTGCCGACTATAGGTTTAGAGGATACAACTTTAACTTCAAGGTAACATGAAATCCTTAAAGTCACAAAAGTGTAAATCCATTTCCTATAATTACTTCTTCAGATGTCGATCATTGGCAAGCTCAGATTTCCATCGCCTGAGACCTGAAAAAGTTTATCCCACGGCGGGGTGAGATATAAATCTCAATAAGGTAGGCCCCAACCCTAGGTTAGGCTGATCGTCCACTCAGGCAAATGCGATCACAAACAATTTGTACAAGTAATCACATGAGACATTCAACTGTCAATAAACAACATACTGATGTCAAGCATGCAGTCATGGCATCATTTCACATCATTAGGATCAAACATATGTTGCCATGTCAAATCACAACTTCCACCCTTCCAGTCTACCTCACTTTCATGCCCGCGTTTAGAATGCCTCAGGCTCGGTTCGCGTAAACACATCAGACTGTCTCATTGACAAACCCGCATAAACACATCAGGTTTTCAATTTCACTCCAGGTCTGTGTCGACACACCTCAACTCCGTCCAGCGTTTTAATGCATTAGGATATTGGCCATTTCAACCAGCGTCTCATACGCCTCAGGGTGTCATTCAATTCAAACCTCGTGCCTCATCGCCTCAGGGCATTCATCTACACAACCCCGCGTGTCATACGCCTCAGGGTGCCATTCAATTCAAACCCCGCGCTTCAGGGTATCCAGTCACACAAACCCGCGTCTCAACATATCAAGGTATCACAACTTTTCAGACATGCCAAATGCTCATTTCAGTTCATAGTACATAATCAATCGCAAACTCAAGCAACGAGCAACACATTAATGGCATGCGAGACAATTAAATTCGGCATTTAAATGTGACAATCAATCAAGGCACGAGCATTGTCATACATTCAAGTCATCTATGTCTTTCTAGGACGTACATTAGACAATCATGATATAATCTCTCAAGAACCGATCAAATTCATACTTATACCACCCAATCGAGTCCAATCCTCCTATCAAAGGTTTAGAATCCCCTTACCTTGTGCTATAGCCAACGAAATTTCCTTCCCAAGCACTCCAATGGTTCGGCCCTAAGGGTCCAAGGATGATTCAACCACCCAACCTAAGGAAATTTCATCCAATCGTTAATTTCCTTGCTCAAATCATCACCCCATTAAACATACATCTCATGGACCTATCAATTAACATCCTCACACTTCTCAATGATGAATTTGGAGCTCAACTTCAACAGCAACAGCCACCCACAGAGCCAATATGCTCAGAACCGAAACAGGGCATACCCGGTTCTATGGATATCCCAACTTAACAGCCCTTAAACTAGCTTAAATCCTCAATTTGTTCACTAATATACTTGTTAACATGTAGTTCTAAGGGTCGGGGTGCCGCACCAAAAATTTGGATCTAAGGCGACGCCGGAAAGTCCTTGATGGCGCCGGATCCTTCGGGTCCTCTAACGGTCAATTTTTGCCCTTTAAATACAAGAACCATTTGGGGTCAAAACTCTATCAAATTCCTCCAAACTTTTTACTACAACTCATCTAACTTTAATACTATGAGTTTAGAAGAACTCACCAAAAATTTGAAGCAATTTGAAGCCTTGAAGTGGCCAAATGAAGACATTCCCCCAACTCGGTCAGAATCTGTCTCGTCTGAACCTTTGTCCACTCAAATCGAGTTACGGGAAGATCTATCTAGTCAAATTGAGCTTATAATATGTCTATGGAAAGATAAGATAGTCAACTTTCATTTGGCGATAGTTTTACCTTGATCCGATAACGAACGAAGAAGATATGGCCAGAATAGTGAGACGGTCGTGACTGGTCAGCTGGGAGCTCTCGGATTCACAACTGACAAGCCTGACCTTTGCTCCTTCAAACCGCTCTATGGAACAAACAGCTGGGTGGATTTAGACCCATAATATCTTGTTGGAACGGCAAGACGATAAGCTTTCAATGGTAGTTGATACGCCTTAATACGATGACGGACGAATAAGTTATGGCCGGAACAGTGAAGCAGTCGAGACAGGGTGACGGGCTAGTCGGCGAGAGAGAAAAGAGGAAGAAGAAGAAAACTGACAATGGAGGGGTGTTCGGCCAAGAGTAGAGAGAGAGAGAGGTTTATACTTCAATGGACTTGGTCAACTTGAGTTGAATGGTAGGTTAAAAGTATTTACATCAACTCAAGGCTTCATCCATTGACACTTGTCCATGGTGTCAATCAAAGCTCATCCAATGGCCATGGTTTCTTCAAATTTTCGGTAGCTATTGAGTGTGGTTTATGCCCAAAATGCCCTTGTCCAATCATCAAAGCAAGGCTAAGGCTTGAGGGGCAAAATGGTAATTTTACCTCCGACGTCCGGAACGTCATTTTTTTTATTCCAAATTTCTTCGTTAAGGTGACGACCAATACAATTGTAATGTTGGAATTCTTGATTCTTCATTTTTCAATTTTGAGATTTCATTTCATATCTCAAGCCTCGAGAGGGCGAAAATTCGGAATGTCACACCATACACCCTTTTCTTCTTCCTTTTTCCTTCTTCTTCTTCGGCCGAGGATTGGTCTACTCGACCAGCCCACAACCGCTCCTTCGCCAATCTCGATCGCCACTGCCGACAATCGCTGACCTCTCGCCGACCACCAACACCAAGCTCAGCCTCTTGCCGACCACCTTCAAGTGGTAGCTCACCATTTGGACGCCGGTGGAGCTCCGACCAGCCGTTTCCCCGAAAGCCGATGGATTTCGTCGCAGCAGGAGATAAGTCTTCGTTTGACTTCCATAGGACCTCGAATCGCTTCAAATTTTCGGTGATAGTTTTAGACAGGTAGTACTAGGAATGGCTAAGCTGGGTAGCAAATTGGTTAGTTTTTTATGGAGATTTGATGATGAATTGGTGCTGATTCTGTGGACAGAAACTGACTGGTGGTAGGACAGAAGGGAACCGAGGCTGTTCTGGGACATTCGACTATCGACTCGCCTCGAATTTTTCGGCGAGACCCTTAGACACATAGAACTATATGTTAGCAAGTAGTTTAGGTGACAAATTGAGGTTTAAGGTTGATTTATGGATGGATTAGTCGGGTACGAAATAGAATGGAAAAAGTTCCCTATTTTGGTTTGCTAAACCCGAACCTTTAGGGGCTGTTCGTGGTGTCACCGTGTCCAAATTTTCTTCGTTGAGACATAGTAGGATGCCAATTAATATGTTATTAAGGTTTATGCCCCTTGGTTCGAAGACTAGGCGAGAAAGATTGATGAAATGGGTTAGATTTCCCTAGGTTATACGCTGCCCCGTTTTGGACCCTCAAGGCCGAACCCTTGAAGTGCTTGGGAAAGAGATTTTTTGTGGAATTAAGCCTAAGGTAAGGAGTCTCTAAACCTTGGCTAGGAGGATAGACGTCGACTGGATGATTTGATTTCGAATTGAGTGAATTTTCATGAGTTTATTGTGCGATTGTCTAATGTTCGTCATTGTGAGTGGATGAATGCTTGAATGCTTGCTAAATGCATATGCCTTATGTCGATTGCCACTTTTGAGTGATGAATTTGATTGCCTCGCATGCCGTAGATACTTAGCTCAACGCATGGGCTTGTACTCGATCGTGAAGTCTTAAAATGGGAAGGAATTCGGCATGCTTGAGAATCTTGATACCTTGATGCATTGAGACTCGAGGTTATGATGGCTAGTACCCTGATGCATTGAGACGCGGGGTTGTGATGGTTGATGTCCTGATGCATTGAGATGAGGGAGGGAAATTTATATGTGTCGACACAGGCCTTAAAAGGCAATGAAAACCTGAGGCGTTTAATATAGGTTTGTCAATTTGATGGTCTGAGGCATTTTGACGCGAACGTGAATCATAAGAAAATTCTAAAGGGTATTTATGGCTTGATTTTGCGTCCCATGCTTGACTTGAGTGATAAGCTATGTTGACATGATTGCTTGATTGTCAATCGTTTGTATCCGTATGGTATTTTATTACTGATGAGTACCTCATATTGTTGAGTGCGTAATCTTGTTCATTACTTGTATTCATCTGGGTATACTGTCAACCTGATCTAAGGTTAGGATTTATTTTATTGAGATGTGAATCTCACCTGTTGTGGGACCTTACTTTTTCAAACCCAAAACCCTGAAGATGTTACCTATGCATCTAGGCGATCCAAAAGAAATGATTGCCTATTTTAATGACTGCCTATTTTAATGAGTTTCCTGACAGTCGGAGTACAGTATATGTAAGGAAGTGTACAGTGGTGTGGGTCGATGAGGGTGGAAAAAACTGGAAACCACATAGGTTCGAGGCCTAATTTCGTAGGGAAGGTGAGGTTACTACCGGACCATTGAAGTCCACGGAGGTGCCTCAAGGAGTCATCCCTAGCTGGTGTCATCCCACTCGGGATTCTGTAGAGGTCGAGGTATCTATAGCTGGCTCGAGGAACGTACCTAAGAAGACCCCTACTTTGGAGGACACAGATGAGGTGATTGAGATCGATGCCTCGGAGGATGAGCTGGAGGACAATACGATGGATGACACAGTGGATGTGCATTTCGAGACCTTTTCGAACTACGAGCCTGATAAGGATGCAGATGAGACTGACGATTCCAGTTGTTCGACTTAGGGGTTTCCTGCTTTTACTTGGCTGTCTTTTGATGACCTCGTTGATCTGTAATCTTTTGGGGACTAAGAACTTTATGGTCTTTTGGTTGTGTCCCGTTCGCTGACCTGTTTGTAGACATTGGTTTACCTACGCTTTTGTAAGGACTCATGTTGATGTTTTAATATATGAGGTTCTCATCATCCAGGTCCCCTTTGGTTGTGTACGGAGGTGTTATTCATAATACTTTTCCGCATGCTTGATTACATTTGCATCTCTCGACAATGACTTCCTGGGACTTGAAAGTGAGGTGAAGGAAGTTGCACGCTCGTGCCTAAGGTGCGGGGCATGACAGATTCCTTCTTATCACTATCTACAGTTAGTAATTAAGGTTTATTTTTTGTCATACTATGTCACGATCAATGATTGGGTTATTAAAAAAAGACTTCTTGCATTTCGAATTTTTCTGAAAGGCATAAGACCCATAATATTTATGGACTAATTAGGAAAGTTTTAGAAGAATATGATTTGATTAATAGAGTTTTTTTAATTGATTTTGATAATGTCGCCGCAAATACTGCTTTCATTTTCAAGTTAGAAAAAAAATTGTAAATCCTCTTTTGGAGGGCAATTTTTTCACATTAAATGTGCTTACCATGTTTTGAATTTATGTGTACAAGATGGTTTACGAGTTCTTGTGACTTCTCTCGACCCAATAAAGAGTGCAATTAGATTTTTATGGACCCGTCCTCATTTTATGAAAGCATGAGGCAAATTTTGTAAACAATATGGGAAAAAGGCAAAAAGGTTTCTAAAAGATATTCCGATTCGTTGGAATTTTACTTATGAGATGCGTCTACAAATTTTTGATTTCAATGATTTATTATGTTCCTTTATTTCGAATATTGTTCTCGATATTGCTTTACTCCTGCAAGATTGGGACGTTTGTAATTTTTTTTAGAATTTTTGAAAGTTTTTAATAATGTTACTAATACTTTTTTTGGTATTTATTATCCTACTACGTATTTATTTTTAATAGTGTGTTAATATTGCCTATGTTTTTAATGAATATGAAAAAGATATTGAATTAACTTCGAGTATTTTAGTAATGCGAGAAAAATTGTTGCATTATTATTTCAACATTCCTCTTGTCTATTTAGTTTGTATTATTTTCGATCAATGTACTAAATTAGATGATTTATTAGATTATCTTAGGGATTATTATTATGATTGTTTACATTTGGATGAAGCAATAGATATTTCAATTATACAAGGAGAGGTTAAAGAAGCTTTAGTAGCATTATACAATGAATTTTGTAGTAGATATAACTTGAGTGACAGTGAATTTGCCCAATATAGTGTCTCACGAAGCGATGTAGGTGTTTCACTTTTTAGAGGGTATAAAATGTTCATGAGTAGGCAAAAAAACAGAAGGGAACAACAGGTAGTATTTCCGAATTAGAAAATTATTTAACAATTGCTTTTAAATTTAGTGAATCCGAACACAACATAGATTTCAAGATTATTGAGTGGTGGAAGAACCATTCAACTTAATTTTCAGTTTTTTCTCTCATTGCAAAACAGATATTAGCAACCTCGTCTTCAACAGTGGTAGTTGAACAAGCATTTAGCATCGAAGGATTAATTTTGGACTCCTGCCGTTCAAGATTAAGTCCGAAAAGCATGGAGATTCAAGCTTGTGTCGATGATTGACAAAGGCTAAATTTTGACAACAAGGGCTAGATTAAGAAAACAAGAAAATGATTTTTTTCAGTGAAGAATGTGGAGATAATAATACTGTCACGCCCTGCACCCTAGGTCACGAGCGCGCAACTCCTTTCATTGTACTCTCGAGTCCTAGGAATCACTTGCCAAGAGACGCGTAATGCCAATGAGCATGCGGAAACGTAATATGCATATCACCTCCGTACATAAACAAAAGGGAACCTAGGTAACGAGAACATAACATATATATATATATATACATCCCCTGAGTCCATACAAAAGTACATGTGAGCTAATCCTGCTGATAGGTCAGGGTAACGGGACTGAATCAAAAGGTAACTAAAATAAAGTCCTCGAAAGAAACAGACTGATGAGGTCACCAAAAGCAGCCAAGTATAAGCAGGAAACCCCTAGGTCGAATCGCTGGAACCGTCAGTCTCCTCAGTATCCTCAGTAGGCTCGTAGTCGGAAAAGGTCTCGAAACGCACATCCGCGGTGTCCTCCATCGTGTCATCCTCTGAGGTGTCGATCTCAATCACCTCAACCGTGTCCTCTAGAGTGGGGTCTTCTCTGGTATGTTTCTTGAACAAGTGACGGACACCTCGACCTTTACAGAATCTCAAGTGGGATGACACCAGCTAGGAATAACAGCATGAGGTATCTCCATAGACTTTAACGGACCTGTGGTAACCTCGCCTACCCTACGAAATCAGGCCTCAAATATATGCGGTTTCCAATCTTTACCGCCCTCGTCGACCCAGACCACTGTACACTTTCTAACATACACAATACCTCGACTATCTGGGAACTCATCAAAATATGCTGTCATTTCCTTCGGGTCGCCCAATCGGGTCAGCAACATCCTCAAGACTTAGGGTTTGAAAAGAAATATGATCCCACAACGGGGTGAGATTCACATCTCAGTAAGATCAGTCACAACCCTAGGTCAGGCTGACAATACACCCAGATGAATGTAAACAATAATCAAGAACATGCATCTCACAGCATAAGACACTCATCAGTCATAAAATGTCACACGGGAACAAGTGTTTAACAAATGAGCAGTCATGGCACCATAGCTGATCAATCAAGTCAGGCATGGAATACAAAATTTAACAATAGATTCCACCCTTTCGAACTTTCTCAGGATTCACGCCAGCGTTTAAAATGCCTTAGGTTTAGTCCGCGTCATTACGCCTCAGACCCTCATATTGATAAACCCGCATAAATGCATCAGGTTTTCAAATGCCATTCCAGGCCTGTGTCGACACATGATCCATCTCATTCCGCATCTCAACGCATCAAGATATTAATTCTTGCCACCTCGCGTCTCAACGCATCAGGGTATCTCAAGTTCTCAAGCATGCCAAAAATTCATTTCAAATCAAGACTTTGTGATCTAGTACAAGCTTATGCGTTGAGCTAACATTCTATAGCATGTGAGGCAAACAATTTCATTACTCAAATGTGGTAATCAACTCATGGCACAAGCATTTAGCAATCATTCAAGCTATCATCAACTCACAATGACGAACATTGGATAATCACACCATAACTCATGAAAATTAACTCAATTCACATCCTATTCATCCAGTCAAGTCCAATCATCCTAGCCAAGGTTTAGAGACTCCTTACCTTAAGTTCAAATAAACCAAAAATCCTCTTGTAAGTACCTTAAGTATTCGACCCCAAGCAATCCAAAACAGGGCAGCTTCGCACCTAATAAAATTCCATCCATTTCATCAATTTTTCCTCGTTCAATCATCGAATCACTAAGCATAAACCTTATTGACATATCAATTGATATCCTCATATGCCTCAACTACAAAATTAGAGCTCAATTACACCATGAACAGCCCCTTAAGGTCTCGGCAAGAACAGAACCTAAACATGGTATTTTCGGTTATGTTTGGTACTTGGTTAATCAGCTCCTAAACTATCTTTAAACCTTAAATTATAACCTAAACTACTTGCTAACAAATAGCTATAAATATTAGGAAGCCTCACCGAAAATTTGAAGGCAAGGCGACACCCGGAAGTACCCCAAATAGGTTCAATTCTCATGGTCTTTGCTGGGTCAAAATATGTCCTTCAAACACAATACCAATTTGGTATCAAAACTCCATCAAACTTAGCCAAAATTTTCACCACAACTCAATATACAAGTTCCCTAGATGTCTACAAAAATTGGCCAAAAGATTGAGGCAAATCGAAGTCCTACGAAGCTCAAACATCAACTTACCTCCAGCTGCAACAGAATCCGTCGACTCGCGGGGAAACAGTTGGCTGGAGCTCCTTAGGTGGCCAAACGCCGAACTACCACTTGGAGGTAGTCGGCAAGACGTAGGGCTACGGGCTGGTGGTCGGCTCGAAGGCTGGAGGTCGCCAGAGATGGCATTCGACGGCGGCGAAATGGCGGCAGCGATTTGGTCGAGCGGAAGCTGGTTCGACCGAATGAAGAAGATGAAAGGAAGAAGAAGATGGCTATGGAGGATGGGGGTGTTTGGCTGAGCTCAATGGGGGAGTATACACCACTTTGGCTTGGTCAACTTGGTAGAATGGTATGTTGAAAGTTAGTTAATTAACGCTCATCCACCATCCATTGACACTTGTCATCTAACTCATATTTAACTCATCTAATGGCCAATGTTTCTCCAAATTTTCGGCAGCCTAGAGGGTGTATCAAAGACCAAAATACCCTCATCCATTTATGAATACAAGGTCAAGACTTGAGGGGCAAAATAGTAATTTCACTCTCGTTGTTCGGAACGTCGTTTTTCTAAATCAAAATTTTCTTCGATGAGGCGGCATCCAATCCAATTATAATGTTGGAGTTCTTGATTTTTCATTTTCTAATTTCAATACTCATCTATGAACTATTTTTCTATCAAATGCGATTTCAGACTATCCCGAATTGACCGGCGGCTTTTGCTAACGTTACGCGTATCGACTCTGTAATTCTCATCACACTTAGGGTTCATCAGTTCATGGCGACTTTGGTTGTAATATAATTGCAAGGATTTATTACTAGTTCCAACGGTCTCGATCGTTATCGTTCAATTTAGAAAAATTTTACAAATTATACATTGGTTAAGCGGCATCACCCGCGCTCCAATTGTATAACGCTAGCAATGTATTCCTTAATCATTCTTAGATCAGCATTTAATGGCTCTAAATACTCCCTCGGCAATTCTTATGGTCAAAGTGTCATTTTCTATTTGATTTCCCTAGGTCCACGTACCTTGTGTCCCATTAACCTTTCTCTTTTGGTCAGTTAACTCGAGATTGATCAAATCTGAACGAGATATGATTAAAATATATCATTAGATACATTGTCATTAATAGGTCTCGAAACGACAGGAAAATCAGAATGTCACAAATACCACCATCACAACAACGGGTAGCGATGATTGATGCTGAGGTAAGTTGAGGTTACCAAAAGCAAGAGAATTACATGGGTTTTGATTCTTCTATCCCCAAGAAAATAGGTAGGCGCTTAATGATAATTCATTACGTTCAAGCCCATTCCTCCTCTCTTTTTTTTTTCAAATTTTATTACAATGTACAATTTGATTATAATTTATTATTTTTATCAAAAAATAAAAGTTCTGAATCGGAATCGAAACTGGGAACCGGCCCGGAACTGCTGGTTCCGCCTTTTTGTGGAACCGGAACTACCGATTCCTGAACCGGAGCCGGCGATTCCGTGGAACCACCCACGACTACCCTAACATCTACCATTGCGGTAAAATATAAACAGTCATAATACCTATTGAAATAATCACATAAACTTTATAATTTGGTATGTGGATCGAAAACACAAGCAACCAAATAAATAAGACGAATTTCGATATAATAATACAGTCATTTTGTTCGCATTGCTATAGTACTCGGTCCTAATTGATCATTGTTTTCATTTTCTTTAAAAACACCAGCAATGTTAACACATTTTATTAAAAATAAATGCGTAATAAGATAATAAACACTTGATAAAACATAAGTTGCATCGTTAATTTTTTTTTAAAAATGTAATTGTTTTTGCATTGCGGGAGTAAATCAATTTGAGAAACATTATTCGAAATAAATGTACATAATAAATCTTTATATGCAAAATATTGACTAAACAACTCGTATATAGAATTCCAATGAGTTGGGACATCTTTTGAAATTTTTTGGTATTCTTCTATTTGCTTTACAAAATCTGCCTCATTCTTTTATAATTTGTGAATGACTCCATAAAAATTGAATTGTTGTCTTTATTAACCCGAGAAAAATATTAATAGTTTGTAGACTATCTTGTACACAGAAATTTAAAACATGATAAGCACATCTAATGTGAAAAAATTATCCACCAAAATCGGGTTTACAAATATTTTCCAACTTAGGAATGAAAGCGGTATTTTTCGTGACGTTATCAAAACCAATTGAAAAATTTTGTTAACCAAAAAATATTCTTCTAAAACTTGCTTAATTATTCTATAAATATTATTTTTCGTATCTCTATCATCAAAAACTTGAAATATAATAACTATTTTTTGAATGCAATCATCTTCTATCCAATGACATGTAATATTTATACAAGAATGAATTTGCCAAGGATCACTCTAAATGTCGCTATCTATATGTACATGTCCATTGAAATTCATAAAAAAAATTCAAATCCTTATTTCCTATTTTATAAATATAAAAAAGTTGGCATTTAAGCATATTTCTCGAAATGAATTTTGCTCGTAGAGTACATGCGGTATTTATAAAATGATTAAAACCAAAATTTTCATCAAAATTAAACGATAAATGTTCAACGGCATCATATCTGTTGGCATGTGCTTGAAGTACTTTTCTTGTCTAACGTACAACATGTAAGGTCAGCATCAGTATAGCCACATAAGATAAAAGTCTAAAGTCTTAGGATTCCACAATCCTAGACTAAGATTAGTTCCGATGTACTTTATGATCCTCTTAACTGCAAACAGGTAAGACTCATTAGGATTTGATTGAAATCTAGCACATACATGCACTGAAAATAATGTCAGGTTTAAAAGCATTAAGATATAGTAATGAACTGATCATGCATCTGCATAGTCTCTAATGAACCTATTTGCCTTGTTCATCCTTGTCTAGCTTGGCTAAAGAAGACACTGGAGGTTCAGTTTTCTTGCAGTTTTCCTTATCAAATTTCTTCACGATTTTCTTTGCATACTTCTCTTGATATATGAAGGTTCTTTATTCAATTTGATTCACTTGCAGATTAAGGAATAATGTAAATTCTCCCATCATGCTCATCTCAAAATCATTTTGCATGATCTGAGAGAAATTCTTGCAAAGTTTTTCATTAGAGAAACCAAATATAATGTCATCAACATATATCTAAATAAGAAGAATTTCTTTACCTCCCCTTTTGATAAATAAGGTTGTATCTATCTTACTTTTCTCAAAGCCTTTTTTTTTTTTGTAAAGAAATTGCTTAACATTTCATACCATAATCGAGGTGCTTGCTTGAGTCCATAAAGAGTTTTCTTGAGCCTATATACATGATATGAGCTCTTTTGAATCTTCAAAGCATGGAGGTTTATTCGACATATACTTCTTGTTTGATATATCCATTCAAGAATGTGCTCTTGACATCCATCTGATATAACTTGAAGTCATTGTAACAAGCATAGACTAGTAATAGCCTAATGGATTCCAGTCTTGCTATTGGAGCATATGTCTCATCATAGTCAATTCTTTTTTCTTGAGAGTAGCCTTTTGTAACAAATCATGCTTTGTTTCTCGTTACTTTCCCTTTGTCATCCAACTTATTCTAAAAACCCATTTCACTTCGATAATTAGATAATCTTTAGGTTTGGATACCAGTTCCTAAGCTTCTCTGAGCTTGAATTGATGTAGCTATTCTTGCATTGTTTATATCCAGCTTTCTTCTGCAAGAGCTTCCTCAATTTCCTTTGGGTTCATCTTCTGCGACTTTTATAGCATTCTTGAGCTTGGATCTTATTATGGTCCCTTCTTCTATTTTTCCAATGACTAGTTCTGTAGGACGACTGGATTTGTATTTTCAGTTCTTTCTAAAATTGCTATCTTCATTTTCTAGAGATTCTTCTTGATTTTCATCTTCAAGAGGTGATCTGCTCGGATATCTTCCATGATCTGAGTAGTATTGTGTGATGTTTCTTCAGATGATGGAATTTGTTGGGATGATATTGTGCTTTTAGAATCTGTATTCTGAGTAACATATACATCTTCAAATCTAACATTCGTTGATCTTCAACTGTTTCTGTGCTTTTGTTGAAGATCTGTATACCTTACTTGATGTGGAGTAACCAAGAAATACAGCTTCATCTGATCCTTTATCAAACTTTTCAGGACGATCACTTGAACTCTTAAGATTGAAACATTTACAATCAATATATGAAATTATGAAATGCTTGGTTTCTTTCCTTTGTAAAGCTCATAGAGAGTTTTCTCAAGTCATGGTTTCAGAAAAACTTGATTTATGATGTAGCATGCAGTTGAAACAGCTTTTGCCCAAAAGTGAAAAAGAGCTTTGCTTTCAATCAAAAGGGTTCGTGTCATTTCTTGTAAAGATCGAATTTTCCTTTCAATAACTCCATTTTGTTGTGAAGTGTTAAGAAGAAAAAAATTGTGTTGAACTCCATTTTGGTCACAAAAATTTGAAAAGTGTTGGTTTCCAAATTCCCCTCCATGATCTGTTCTGATGCTTGAAATTGAATAACTTTTTCCATTTTGAACTTTCTTTGAAAAAATTTAAAAATATGAAAATGTGCCATTTTTATGTGCAAGAAAGAAAACCTACGTATATCTAGTGTAATCATCTACCATTACTAGACAATACTTTTTATCTCCAATACTTTGAGTTTGAGTAGATCCGATAAGATCCATTTGTAGAAGTTGCTGAGCATGTTTAGTGAAAAGGTCATTTATTGACTTGTAAGAATTTCTTTCTTGTTTTCCAAGCATGCATGCTTTACATAGCTTTGCTTGTTCGAACTTGGCACTTGGAAATCCTCTCACAATCTTCTTTGATGAAAGCTTTGAAATTTATGTGTCATAGCTTTTTGTGCCATAGCTCTAGGTCATCCTTAAGAGACAATAGGCATTTCACATCCTCACATGATGTGTCCAGAAGATACATGTTGCTATTTCTTTATCCTGAGAATGTGCATTTGTTGTCTTGGCTTACACTTGAGCACTTTATCTTCTGCAAAGGAGGCTTTACATCCATTGTCACATAGTTGGCTTATACTTATGAGATTGAAATTCAATCCCATAACCAAGGAAACATCATGGATGAGAAGATTGTCAATCTTCACTATGACATTCTTATTTTCCAGTCATTTCAGGACTCATTAATGAGAAAGTATCTAATGATGTATTCCAGTCGTATCTCGCTCGGATTTGATCAATCTTGAGTTGACAGACAAAAAGGAAAGGCTAACGCGAGACAAGGTACGTGGACCTAGAAAACTCGAATAGGAAATGACACTTTGACCATAAGGATTGTCGATGGGACATTTAGAGCCATACAAAAGCCGATCTAAGAATGTTTAAGGAATGCATTGCTAGCGTTATACGATTGGAGCGCGGGTGATGTCGCTCAACCAATGTATAATTTGCAAAATATTCCTAAATCGAACAGTGACGATCGAGACCGTCGAAACTAGTAATAGATCATCACAATTACATGACAATCAAAGTCGCCATGAATTGACGAGCCCTAATTGTGATATGAATCACAGGTTCGATACGCGTAACGTCTGCAAAAGCCGTCCGTCAGTTCGAGATAGGCTGGAACCACGTCTGTTAGAGAAATGATTTAGAAACGAGTCTCAAAATTAGAAAATGGAGAATCAAGAATACCAACATTATAATTGGACTGACCGTTGCCTTATCGAAGAAAATTGGAATAAAAAAAAATGACGTTTCGGACGTCGAGGGTAAAATTATCATTATGCCCCTCAAGCCTTAGCCTTGCCTTAGTAATTGGACAAGGGCATTTTGGTCATTGAATCCCCTTTATAGCTGCCGAAAAATCAAGGAAAAGAGAGCCATTGGATGAAATAATGAATGACACATGGACAAATGTCAAAGGATTAAGCTTTGATGTTGATAGGAACACTTTTAACCTACCATTCAAACAAGGTTGACTCTTGAAATTGAGTATATACCTCTCTCTCTCTCTCTCCTTGGTGGAACACCCCCCATTCTGCCAACTTCTTCTTCTTCTTCCTTCTTCTTCATTTGGCTGAGAGAGCTCCAGTCGACCAGGTTCTGCCACCCCCGTTTACTTGCTCCGACCGCCGTCTTCGGTGACTTCCAGTCGTCCAGCCAACCACCAGCTTCTTTCTCATCCTCTTGCCGACATTCTCCAAGTGGAATTATGGCAATTGACCACCTGAGGACCTCCGACCGGTCATTCTCCCGGAAGTTGACGAAAACCATTGCAGCTGGAGGTAAGCCATTGTTTAGGCTCCGTAGGACCCCGAATCCTTTGAATTTTTTGGCCAAATTTTGTTGACATTTAGAGGACACATATACTGAGCTGTGGTAAAAATTTTGGAAGAATTTGATGGAGTTTTGACCCCAAATGGGTCTTGTGTTTGAAGGACAGAAAACTGACAGTCCGAGGACTCAAAGGAACCGGCGCCGTTCAAGGACTTCCCGACGTCGCCTTGACTTTAAACGTTAGGTGAGGCTCTCTAACATCTAGAACTAAGTATTATCAAGTAGATTGATAGATAAATTGAGGATTAAGGTTAGTTTAGGGGTTGATTGGTTGAGATATGCACAGAACCGAAAATGCCCTGTTCAGTTCTGTGCATACCGATTTTGTGGGAGGCTATTGGTGTTTGGATTGAGTCTCAAATTCATCGTTGAGACGTGCTAGGATGTTGATGAACATGTTAATAAGGTTTATGTCCCACGGATTAGTGATTTGAACAAGGAAAATTGATGATTGGGTGAATTTCCTTAGGTTGCGCTGTTGAATTGTTCTTGGGATAATTAGACCGAATCCTTGGAGTGCTTGAAAAGAGATTTTTGTTGATTTAAGCTTGAGATAAGGAATTTCTAAACCTTGGATAGAAGGATTGGACTCAATTGGGCGAATTGAGTGCGAGTTTGACTGATTCTTGGAAGATTATAGCGTGATTGTCTAATATACGTCCTAAAAAGATATAGATGACTTGAATGCTTGACAATGCTTGTGCCATGAATTGATTGTTGCATTTGAATGTCGAATTTAATTGCCTCGCATGCCATTGATAGGTTGCTCGTTACATGAGTTTCAAATTGAGCATGTGTATGAATTGAAATGAGCATGTGGCATGTCTAAGGAATTGTGACACCCTGAGGCGTTGAGACGAGGGGTTGTATGGATGGATGCCCAGAGGTACGAGGTTTGAATTGAATGGCACCCTGAGGCGTATGAGACGTGGGGTTGAGATGGCCATAGTCCTGATGCGTTGAAACGTGAGACGGAGTTTGAGATGTGTCGACACAAGCCTGGAGTGAAATTGAAAACCAAATGTGTTTACGCGGGTTTGTCAATGAGATGGTTTGAGGCGTATTTACGCGGACCGAGCCTGAGGCTTTCTAAATGCGGGCGTGATAATGAGGAGGCCTGGAAGGGTGGAAGGTGTAATCTGGCTTGACAATGTGTGTTTTATTCTGATGATGTGTTTGGTGCCATGATTGCATGCTTGACGCTTGTTTTATTCGCATGTTATTCAATGACTGCTGAATGCCTCATGTGGCTTTTATGCATTTTATCCTTGATTGCATTTGTCTGAGTGTATGGTCAGCCTAACCTAGGGTTAGGACCTACCTTATTGAGATGCAAATCTCACCCCGTTGTGGGACCCTATTTTTCAGATCCTAGGCCGTGAGAATGTGGCCAATCAAGTTTGGTGACCCGAAAGAGATGTCAGTATATTTTGAGGAGTTCCCGACAAACAGAGAACTGTGTACGTTAGAAAATGTACCGTGGTTTGAGTCGACGAGGGTGGAAGCAGTTGGAAGCCTCATAGGTACGAGGCCTGGTTTCAAAAGGTAGGGGATGTTTCCACGGGGCCACTGAAGCTCACTGAGGTACCCCGTGGAGTGATCCTTAGTTGGTGTCATCCCGCTCGGGATTCGGTGGAGGCCGAGGGGTCAGTAGCTGGCTCGAGGAACGTTCTTGAGAGTACCCCGACCTTAAAGGACACTGATGAGATCATCAAGATTGAGGCTACCGAGGACAACCAGGTGGAGCCGTCAGCTGACGAGACGCTTGAGGATACGGTGGAGGTTTGCTTAGAGACACTCTCGGAGTATGAGCCATCTGAGGATGCTGAGGAAATTGATGACTCTAGTAGATTGACTTAGGAGTTTCTATTCCTGGTCTGATATTTTGATGGTGACCTCAATGCCTGTTTCTTTTTAAGAGATTTGATGATCGTCTTTTGTACTAGCCGCACCACCCCTACTGACCAGCATGTTTAGTTAGCTAGTACCCTTGTATGAACATTTGATAATTTATATATCTATTGGTACTCTCGCTACCTAGTTTTTTTATTATTATTGTACGGAGGAGTTTGTATATCATCGCTTCCGCGTGCTTTCTATATGATATATCTCTCAACCTCTGTAAATCCTAGAACCTCGAGAGAGTTTATGCTTACAGGGAGTCGTGCGTTCGTGCTTGGAGCTCGGGGCGTGACATCCCCATTTGCTTGGTATTAGTGCAAGGTCAGCTCGATCCAAAATAGATTGAGGATTGGAGTGATAAGGAGAATTAAGTTGGGACAAGGACAGGTAGCGAAGAAACTTACATAATAAGGCACGAGATGCATGGCATATGCCTTGGCGCATGTGATTGGCATTTATTCTTGATAGGATTGTGGTGATTGCTAAAGATTAAGTTCCATGTTGAGCGCTGGGAGTCATTTCTAGATTTTGGTCTGCTAAGTGAATGGGCATGGCTAGTTTTGGTGAACCGTTGGGTGAACGGGATTGAGAAATAGCCATGAACTGCTTATTGAAGTGCCTCTGGAATTGGTTGTGTGAAAGGTCGTTGTGATATGACTGTTTATATTAAGCCATAGTTTGGTAGCTCTGAACTTGGTTGGATGAATGAGTTATTAACTCCTTGGTGAAATTGTGGTGATCTAGGCTTAATAGAAGCGCACAAGGATGAGTAACCCGCCTAGATGACCTGGAAGGCCCAGGAGCGGAGCCTCTAGTTCGAGGCCACCTATAGTAGAAAACTCGAGAATGGATGGAGTACTGAGGGCGCTCAAAAGGATTGGCGACCTCATCGATAGGCAGACTCAGGATAGGGAACTGCCATAGCCTAAGCGGTAGGAGTTATAATAGCCACCGTCAACGCCAATAACGGGGCAATGGAAACAATGGCGACCATGACCAGGGCAATGAGGCAGTGAATGCCTAGGAAGAAATTGTTGTGGCCAAGCAAATGGACCAACTAGCCGAGCAATTTATCAAGATGAAGCCGACCCAATTTGATGGGACTGGAGACCCCGAACTAGCACCGAGATGGATGGAGAAACTGCAGAAGGCCTTTGGAGTATTGAGATGCACGGACAAGGAGAAGGTACTATTGACGGTGTACCAGCTGAAAGGTATCGCAAACGACTGGTGCACTGTCACCAAGAATGGAGTCTTTCTAGAAGGAACGGCATTGACCTGAAATGCCTTTAATACTACATTCAATCACAATTATTTCTCGGAGACAGCCCGGGAGAGGAAGCAAATGGAGTTCTTACAGTTGCGTCAGAATCAGCTGACTGTAGACCAGTATGAGGCTAAATTCTCTAGACTATCAAGGTACGCACCCCGATCGGTAGAGGATCCCCTGGAGAAGAGATTTCGGGATGGATTCAAGCCTGAACTTCGCAGTCAGATGATAGCTCTGAACTTGAGGACCTACAAGGAAATCTATGAACGGGGACAAATAATTGAGAGGGACCTGAAGGAGAGGAATGTCGTATCTGGATTGCGGTTTAATTCATTCGAGACAATCGCCAGATTGGTAAGAGGCTAGTGATTGGCAATAGGCGCTTCGTCCTTCCCGTAAGGAAGAACATTGTGAAGCCACCAAATCTAATGAACTGGAATTGCCGCCTCTACGGCAGGAGGCATGGTAATGGACCATGCCCGGCAAGAACAGGAGCATGCTTCAAGTGTGGTCAGATGGGCCACCAGATGAAGACTTGCCCTAACCAAGCTCCAACGAACAGACCTCAAGGGCAACGACCATAGGATGGACCGTCAGCTGCCACTCCTCAAATTGATCAAAACCGACACCCAGCTCAGGGGAGAGTTTATGCAGTAGCCCGTAGGGAGGCAAAAGAAACGTCATGCGTGGTCACATGTACGGTTTATTTGTGTGACCAAGCTGCGTATGCTTTGTTTGATCCTGGGGCAACACACTCATTTGTATCTGCTCGGTTTGCTGATTTGGTTGATATGAAGTTAGAACCGTTGAGTGTGATTCTGCATGTTGCCACCCCGTTGAAAGACAATGTGCTGGTTTTGTTGGGCTATGCGGATTGTAAAGTCATAGTTGGTGATAGTAAGGAGAGTATTTATTTAGCTGTATTGCCCATGTATGATTTCGATGTGATCATAGAAATGGACTAGTTGGGTAGATAGGTGGCAGTAGTAGATTGTGGTAGTAGGATAGTTCGTTTCTACCCAGAAGGTCGCCCTTGTTTTGAATTTGCGGGGAGTCAATGAGGAATCTCGATTCCTTTAGTCTCGTGCCTTGAAGTGACGAAGTTGATGACTGAAGGATGTCAGGCGTACTTAGTTGTAGTTATGGACACGACTACCGAGGAGCCTAAACTAGAAAGCATCCCGGTAGTACATGAGCTTCCTGACATATTTCCTCAAGAGTTGCCACTAGAGCGAGAGATAGAATTCATGATTGAGTTAGCTCCCGGAACGGAGCCGATCTCGAAGTCACCCTATAGGATGTCCCTATCAGAGCTGAAGGAGCTAAAGGTGAAGATGTAGGATTACTAGACAAAAGATTTATTCGACCGAGTGCTTCATCGTGGGGAGCGCCGGTGTTGTTTGTAAGGAAAACGGTTAGGTCCTTGCGTCTATGCATCGATTATAGACAACTGAATCAAGTGACTGTGAAGAATAAATACCCGCTGCCGAGGATTGATGACTTATTTGCTCAGGTTCAAGGAGTTACGGTATTCTCTAAGATTGACTTGAGGACCGGGTATCACTAGCTGAGAATCAAGAAAGAAGACATACCTAATACCGCTTTTAGGACAAGGTATGGTCATTACGAATTCACTGTGATGCCTTTTAGATTGACCAATGCTCCAGCAGCATTTATGGACTTGATGCATCGGGTGTTTAAGGAATTCTTGGATAGATTCGTCATAGTCTTTATTGATGATATCCTAATTTACTCAAGGAGTAACATGGAACACGAAAAGCGCCTGAGGATTGTTTTGCAGACCCTGAGGGAGCACTCGCTTTACGCTAAGTCTAGCAAATGCGAGTTCTGGTTGAATAAAGTGGTATTTCTTGGTCATGTGGTGTCTAGAGAAGTAATTGATGTGGACCCTTCGAAGATTGAAGCTGTAACGAATTGGCCTAGGCCTACTACGGTCACGGAAGTCCGAAGTTTATTAGGATTGGCGGGATATTACAGACGTTTCGTTGAGAAGTTTTCGTCTATAGCCATTCCACTGACGAGATTGACTAAGAAAGAGACGAAGTTTGAATGGACGGATAAGTACGAAAGAAGTTTCCAAGAGCTCAAGCATCGGTTGACAATCGCACCGGTGTTGACGATTCCATCAGAATCTGGAGCCTATGAGATATATAGCGATGCTTCGCTAAAGGAACTAAGCTATGTGCTAATGCGACATGGAAGAGTAGTGGCCTACGCGTTCCAACAATTGAGACCGCATGAGATGAACTATCCGACTCACGATTTGAAATTAGCAGCGATCATCTTTGCTCTGAAAATCTAGAGGTATTATTTGTGTGGTGAGAAGTTCTAGATTTACACTGACCACCAGAGCCTGAAGTATCTGTTTTCCCAGAAGGAACTGAATATGAGGCAGCGTTGATGGATGGAGTTGCTTAAGGATTATGATCATGACATACTGTATCATCCAGGGAAAGCAAATCGAGTCGCGGATGCGCTCAGCCGAAAATCGAGCATCGCCTGTCTACTGGTAAAAGGGTGGTCGTTATTCGAGAACTTGAGGGATTCTTAGTTCAGATTTGAAGTCTGTCAGTTATCCAGTTTGATGCCCAAGCTGAGAATAGAACCTGAGATCTAGGAAAGGATAAAAACCTTACAGCATACAGACCCAGAAATTCAGAAAATCCTGGAGATGGACGCAACAAAGAGCAAACCGGAATTCCAAGTGTTAGATAATGGAATCTTGAAATTTCGAGGGCGTCTATGCGTGCCAAAGGACGAAGAGCTTAGAGAAAGGATTTTATCAAAGGCTCATAGGAGCAATTATAGTATCCACCCCGGAAGCACAAAGATGTATCAGAACTTGCGTCAACATTATTGGTGGAGTAGGATGAAAGTGGATGTGGCGAATTATGTGGCAAAGTGCTTGACATGCCAGCAGGTGAAGGCCCAACACTGTAAGCCTGGTGGATCGTTACGACCACTAGAAATTCTTGAATGGAAATAGGAGCACGTAACGATGTATTTTGTGATGGGACTCCTAAGGAGCCAAAGAGACCATGATTCTATTTGGGTAGTTGTGGACCAATTGACATGTCTGCACACTTCATCCATGTGCGAAATGATTTCGCGATAGACAGATATGCCGAATTATACATGAGGTAGATAGTGAGACTACATGGAGTACCTGTGACGATCACATCAGACAGAGATCCCAAGTTCACAGCGAACTTCTTGAAAGATCTTCAAGATGCCATGGGGACTCGACTGCAATTTAGTACGGCGTACCATCCACAAACGGATGGACAATCGGAGAGGATGATTCAGATGCTCGAGGATATGTTGCGAGCGTGCGTAATAGACTTCAAAGGCAGATGGGAGGATCAGCTACATTTGGTAGAGTTAGCATATAATAACAGCTACCAGCAGAGCATTCAAATGGCACCGTTTGAAGCACTCTATGGAAGGGCTTGCAGAACCCCGATTTGCTGGGACGAGGTTGGAGAAAGAAGTATCACAAGCCTAGAGTTGATAGAGCAATTGGTGGAAGCGGTGAAGATAATTCGGGATAGACTGAAGATGGCACAGAGTCGTCAGAAGAGTTATGCAGATAAACGACGTAAGCCTTTGGAGTTTCAAGTAGGCGATCATGTTTTCCTTAAGGTGTCGCCGATGAGAGAATTATCCCGATTTGGAAAGAAAGGAAAACTGAACCCAAGGTACGTAGGTCTATTTGAGATTCTAGAGCGGATTGGAACCTTAGCCTACAGGCTGGCCTTACCGCCTAATCTATCCCAAGTGCACAACATTTTCCATGTGTCCATGCTACGAAAGTACGAACTGGACCCGACGCATGTGCTGGACAATGAGGTTATAGAAGTAGATGATAGAGTATCCTATGTGGAGAAACCAGTTAGAATCGAAGACCGAAAGGAGCAAATTCTGAGGGAAAAACGATTATATTGGTCAAAATTGTTTGGGAGCACCATGGAACCGAACGTCCTATGTGGGAAAGCGAGGAAACGAAGAGGCGTCAATACCCCAATCTGTTTGAATAGCGAGTTTATTGTAAATTTCGAGGACGAAATTTTTGTAAAGGGGGAAGAGTTGTGACATTCTGATTTTCCTGTCATTTTAGGACTCATTAATGAGAAAGTATCTAACGATGTATTCCAGTCGTATCTCGCTCGGATTTGATCAATCTCGAGTTGATTGACCAAATGGGAAAGGCTAACGCGAGACAAGGTACGTGAGCCTAGGGAACTCGAATAGGAAATGGCACTTTGACCATAAGGATTGTCGAGGGGACATTTAGAGCCATACAAAGGATGATCTAGGAACGATTAAGGAATGCATTGCTAGCGTTATACGATTGGAGCGCGGGTGATGCCGCTTAACCAATGTATAATGTGCAAAATATTCCTAAATCTAACGGTGACGATCGAGACCGCCGGAACTAGTAATAGATCCTCACAATTACATGACAACCAAAGTCGCTATGAATTGACGAGCCCTAATTGTGATATGAATCACAGGGTCAATACGCGTAACGTCTGCAAAAGCCGCCCGTCAGTTCGAGATAGGCTGAAATCACGTCTGATAGAGAAATGATTCAGAAATGAGTCTTGAAATTAAAAAAAGGAGAATCAAGAATACCTACACTATAATTGGACTGGTCGTCCCCTTATCGAAGAAAATTGGAATCAGAAAAACGACGTTCCGGACGTCAAGGGTAAAATTACCATTTTGCCCCTCAAGCCTTAACCTTGCCTTAGTAATTGGACAATGGCATTTTGGTCATTGAATCCCCTTTATTGCTGCCTAAAAATCAAGGAAAAGAGAGCCATTGGATGAAATAATGAATGACACATGGACAAGGGTCAAAGGATTAAGCTTTGATGTTGATAAGAACACTTTTAACCTACCATTCAAACATGGTTGACTCTTGAAATTGAGTGTATGCCTCACTCTCTCTCTCTCATCGGCCGAACACCCCCCATTCCGCCGACTTCTTCTTCTTCTTCTTCATTCGGCCGAGAGAGCTCCAGCCGACTAGGTTTTGTCGCCGCCGTTCGCTCGCTCCGACCGCTGTCTTCGGTGACTTCCAGCTGCCTAGCCGACCACCAGCTTCTTCCTCATCCTCTTGCTGACATTCTCCAAGTGGAATTACGGCAATTGACCACCTGAGGACCTCCGGCCGGCCATTCTCCCGGAAATCGATGAAAACCGTCGCAGCTGGAGGTAAGACACTATTTTGGCTCCGTAAAACCCTGAATTCATTGAATTTTTTGGCCAAATTTTATGGACATTTAGAGGACACATAGACTAAGCTGTGGTAAAAATTTTGAAGGAATTTGATGAAGTTTTGACCCCTAATGGGTCTTGTGTTTGAAGGGCAGAAAAATGACCGTCGGTGGACTCGGAGGAACCGACGTCGTTCAAGGACTTCCCGGCGTTGCCTTGACTTCAAACTTTTGGTGAGGCTCTCTAACATCTAGAACTAAGTATTAACAAGTAGATTGATGGATAATTGAGGATTAAGGTTAGTTTAGGGGTTGAATGGTTGAGATATGCACAGAATCGAAAATGCCCTGTTCGGTTTTGTGCATACCGATTCTGTGGGAGGCTGTTCGTGTTGGAATTGAGTCTTAAATTCATCGTTGAGATGTGCTAGGATGTCGATGAACATGTCAATAAGGTTTATTTCCCATGGATTGGTGATTTAAATAAAGAAAATTGACAATTGGATGAATTTCCTTAGGTTGCGCGGTTGATTTGTTGTTGGGCTAATTGGACCGAATCCTTGGAGTGCTTGAGAAGAGATTTTTGTTGACTTATGCTTGAGGTAAGGAATTTCTAAACCTTGGATAGGAGGATTGAACTCGATTGGGCGAATTGAGTGCGAGTTTGATTGATTCTTGGAAGATTATAACGTGCTTGTCTAATATACGTCCTAGAAAGATATAGATGACTTGAATGCTTGACAATGCTTGTGCCATGAATTGATTGTCGCATTTGAATGTCGAATTTAATTGCTTCGCATGCCATTGATGTGTTGCTCATTGCATGAGTTTCAAATTGAGCATGTGATATGAATTGAAATGAGCATGTGGCATGTCTGAGGAATTGTGACACCCTGAGCTGTTGAGACGTGGGGTTGTATGGATGGATTCCCTGAGGCGTAGGGTTTGAATTGAATGGCACCCTGAGGCGTATGAGACGCGGGATTGAGATGGCCATAGTCTTGATGCGTTGAAACGCGGGACGAAGTTTGAGATGTGTCGACACAGGCCTGGAGTGAAATTGAAAACCTGATGCGTTTACGCAGGTTTGCCAATGAGATTGTGACATTCTGATTTCCAGTCAATTTCAAACTCATTAATGAGAAGTTTATATATATTAAGCGATGTGTTTCGGTCATATTTTGCTTAAATATGATCAATTTGAGTAGGCTGACCAAAAGGGAAAGGCTAACGTGAGACGAGGTACGTAGACCTAGACGACTCGGATAGGAAATGACGCTTTGACCATAAGGATTGTCGAGGGGATATTTAGAACCACCAAGAGGTCGATCTAAGAACGATTAAGGATTGCCTTGCGAGTGTCATACGATTGGAGCGCGGGTGCCGCTTAACCAACATATGATTTGTAAAATTTTCCTAAATCGAACCGTGACGATCGAGACCTTAGGGACTAATGATAAACCCTCACAATTACATGACAACCAAAGTCATCATGAATAGACGAGCCCTAAACGTGATATGAATCACGGGGTCGATACGCGTAATGTCCGCAAAAGCCGCCCGTCGGTTCGGGATGGGCTCGAACCATGTCTGATAGAAAAAATCATCAGAAACGAGTCTTGAAAATTGAAAATGGGGAATCAAGAATTCCAACATCACATTCGGATTGCCCGTCGCCCTATCGAAGAGTTTTGGAGCGAGAAAAGCGACGTTCTGAATGTCAGGGGTAAAATTAGCTTTTTGCCCCTCAAGCTTAGAACTTTGCCCATGCATTTGAAGAAGGAAAAAGTGGTCCTTACACCCTCAAGGATGCCAAATTCAAGGAGGAACAAGGGCCATTGGATCAAAATTTGAATGACAAGGGGACAAGTGTCAATGGATGGTGTAAAGAGAAGTCACATCCACTATTTCAAACCTACCATTCAACCCATTGACTCAAGCCTTGAATATATTCTTTTTTTTTTCTCTCTCTCTCCTCTCATTCGGCCATAGCACCCCCAAGAACCACCGGACACATCCTCTTCCTCTTCCTTCTTCATTCTGCTCGCCGGACAGCTTCTGGAGCCACTGTTTAGCCGTTCCGACGCCCACCTTCGACCACCGTCTGATCGTCGGCAGGCTATACCGACCTAGATATACGTCTTTTCGACCTCCTCGAAGTGGAAGCGAGGCATTTGGACCACCCAGGAGATCCGTCCAAGAGTTTTCCCAAAAGCCGACAAAATCAAACATAACCTGAGATAGGTCCTCTTTCTAACCCTTTAGGAGACCGAAATGTTGGATTTTTGAGGTCAATTTTTTTGGAGATCTAGTATACATGTGTATAAATATTTGGTAAAAAGTTGGGCTTGATTTGATGAAGTTTGACTTCGAATCGGTCTTGTGAACTATCGACAGAATCTGCCGGAAAACTCACTTGAGGAATCCGGCGACTTCCGAAGGGATTTCGGCGCCCATTCGACTCCAAACTTTTAGTGAGACCCCTAAACCCTTAGATAGACATGTTAAGAGGTAGGATAGTGAGTAGATGAAGGATTTAATGAAGGTTTAGGGCTGAAAGTGCACGGTTTGCACAGAATCGAAATGAACCGGTTCGATTCTGTGCAAAACCGATTTTGGTGGGAGCAAGAACAGATGGTGATGAGTCTCAAATTGATGTTTAAAGCATGGTCAGATGATGAGGGTTGTGTTATGGAGGATTATGGTTCGTGGATTGAGGATTTAGACTTGGAAATTGATGGAATTGATTGAATTTTATTAGGTTGCACGGTGAGTTAGATCTTGGACCATAGGGTGCCGAACCTTTGAGGACCAAGAAGAGAATTTGTGTGGTATCAAATGCATGGTAAGGAAATTCTAAACTTACGATAGGAAGATTGGACTTAATTAGGTGAGTCGAGGTTTAGTTCGATCGATTTGTGAGGACTTTCTAAAGGATAGCTCTTGATATATCCTAAGTGGTTATAGGAGGGTCATGTGTGCTATTGTTTGTGTTTAAAACTTTCGCCATGTTTGTGTGTCACTTGACTACCTTGCATGCTATGAGTTCTTTGAATTGTGCTTGAATTGCACATATTGTCATGTATGGAAAATGAATTTGGAAAATCATGGCATGAGCATGACATGGCGAGGCCCTGAGGCGTATGAGATGCGGGGTGGGAGGTGGATACCCTGATGCGATTAATCATAGGGTGGAGTTGATGTTGTGTGGTGCCCTGATGTGATCTAATCGCGGGGTTGAGATAGCCACGGTCCTTATGCAAATTATTCGTAGGACGGAGGTATGAGGCGATGATATTGGCCTAGAGATTCATTAAAACCTGATGTATTTATGCGGGTTGCCAATGAAGGTCTGATGCATTTACTCGGATCGAGTCTGATGCGATCTAATCGCGGGCTGGAGAATGAGGTAGCTAGGAACAGGTGGTTGTGGTGAAACGGCTGAATGAGGTGTGCATAATCATTTGAGCGTGACATGGTGTCATAGTTGCATGCCCATCATCTGTGTGTCACTATTCTTATTTGTATATGCCTGTATGATTGTGAGTTTAAAACCTTGGGATAGGTGACTGATGAGTGGACGATCCGCCTGACCTAGGGTTAGGATTCTTTTACTAAAATGTGTATCTCACCCCTTTGGGGACCCCTATTTTTACAGATCCTAGGCCTTAGGAATGTGGCCTATTCGTTTTGGAGATCCCAAGGAGATGACGGCATATTTTGACGAGTTCCCGGATAGATAGGGGAACATTTATGTGAGGAAATGCATGGTTGTATGGGTTGATAAGGGTAGCCTGGACTGGAAGCCTCATAGGTTCGAGGCATGGTTTAAGAAGGTCGGAGACAAATAGATTGGACCATTGAAGCCCCATGAGTTACCCAAGGGGGTTATCCCTGATTGCTGCCAGACTGTTGGGGAGCAGGAGTTACCAGATGGGTCTGTAGTTGGATCTAGGAACGGGCCGGAGAAGACCCCGACGTTGGGCTTCACTGAAGAGGAGGAAAAGGTGATTATCGTGGAGGCCACCGAAGAAGATCTTGCGGAGCCGTCTCATGAGGCGATCGTGAAGGATTCTATCGAGGTCCCATCAGAGACCTTCTCCGAGTACGAGTCGACGGAGGATGCCGAGAATACCGAGGATTCCGACAACTCATCTTAGGATTCCAGTTTGTTGACCTGAGCCTTTTGGAGGCGACCCGACCTTGTCCTTTTGGATGTCATGAGGGACTCTTTATGTGTACTACCCCATCGCCCAGTCTGTTAGCGGATTGTAGTTGCCGACATTTATACGAACAGTACGTTACGATGCATGACAGTTATTATGCTATTTAGGTCCCACTAAAGTTTTAATTTTGTATGGAGATTTAATTGAGTACGGCTTCCGTATGCTTAAGGTTTATTTATTATCTCTCGGCTTGTAAGTCTGGATCTTGGGACCACGAGAGATGTGTAGTTTGCTTCCAAGGATGTTCGCGTGCTCAACGGGGCACGGGGTGTGACATCTCCGCTTTGCTTGGTATCAGAACAAGGTCAGCTCGATCTAAGGTTGGTTGAGGATTGGAGTAATAAGAAGGGTTAAGTTAGGACAAGGATGGATAGCAAGACCTTAGGAGACTGATTAAAATTAGGCATGGGGTGTATAGCTTGTGACCTAGTTCTTAAGGTTGACAATGGATTTTGGTAGGGTTGTGGTAATGCAAGAAGATTAAGTTCCCTACTTAGAGTCGAAGGTTATTTCTGGATTTTGGCCTAATAACTGAATGAGTATGGCCATATAAGTGAATGAGTATGACCTGTTTCAATGAACTGTTGGATTGAACGAGATTGAAGAATGATCATGAGCTATTTAATATAGTATCTGAGAAAGTTATTATGTGAAAAGGGTGTTAGATTGTAACTATTTCTGCTAAGTATTTGTTAGTAGCTCTGGATTTGAATGATTGAGTAAGTTACCAACTCTTTGCTGAACTTGTGGTGGACCAAGTTTAGTAGAAAGAAGCAAAGATGAGTAACCCATCTAGAAGGGCTGGAAGGCCAAAAGGCAGAGCCTCTAGCTTGAGACCACCTGTCGCTGAAGATCTAAGAATGGATGGCGTTCTGAGGGCATTGGAAAGAATTGGCGACATGATTGATAGGCAGGCCCAGGATCGGGACGCTGCCATCGCCCAAGCAGTAGGAGCTGTCATAGCAGTCGTCAATGCTAACAATGGCAACAATGTGGAAATGGAAGTCAGGGTGACCCGAACCAAAGTAATGAGCTATAAGCACCCAAGAAGAAATCGTCGTTGCCAGACAGATGGGCCAGCTGGTGGAGCAGTTCATAAAGTTGAAGCCAACTCAATTCAATGGGACTGGAGATCCCGAGTTAGTACCTAGGTGGATCGAAAAGTTAGAGAAGGCTTTTGGGGTGCTGAGGTGCACCAATGAGGAGAAGGTCCTACTAGCAGTGTACTAGCTGGAGGGTACTGCAAATGATTGGTGGGCTGCCATCAAGAATGACATCTTCCCTGAAGGAACGGTTATGAATTGGGAAGCCTTTAAGACAGTCTTCAATGACAAGTACTTCTCAGAAGCGGCCAGGGAAAGGAAGCAGGTGGAATTCCTACAGTTACGCCAGAACCAGCTGACAATAGATCAATATGAGGCCAAGTTCTCGAGGCTGTTGAGGTACCCACCACGATCTGTGGAGGACCCTTAGGAGAAAGCGAGAAGGTTTAGGGATGGTCTGAGGCCCGAGCTCCATAGTCAGATGATTGCTTTGAATTTGAGGACCTACAAGGAGATCTACGAGCGGGGCCAAATGATTGAAAGAGACTTGAAAGAGAGAAACGCCCAATTGGATTGCGGTTTATGTCCTTCAGAGATAATTGCCAGATGGGCAAGAGATCGAAGGCAAACAATAGGCGCTTTGTGCCTCTAGTGCAGAAGAATATCGTGAAGCAGCCGAATCCTGCGAACTGGAACCGCCGCCTTTGTGGCAGGAGGCATGAGAATGGGCCATGCCCAATGAGGACAAGAGCTTGTTTTAAGTGTGGTCAACTGAGCCACCAGATGAGGGTGTGTCTAAACCAAGCCCTGGCAAGTCGACCACAATGACAAAGGCCGCAAGCTGGATCGATGACTGCCACGCCTCAGATTGAGCAATATCGACTGTCGGCACAAGGCAGAGTGTATGCAGTAGCTCGTAAAGAGGCGGAGGAAGCGCCAGGAGTAGTCATAGGTACAGTCTACTTGTGCAACCAAACTGCATGCGCATTGTTTGATCCTGGTGCCACGCATTCGTTTGTGTCTGCTCAGTTCGCTGAATTAGTGGGGATGGAATTGAAACCGTTGAACATAAGTCTGCATGTTGCCACACCGTTAAAGAATAATATAATGGTTTCAATGGGTTGTACTGGTTGTAAGATTGTGATTGGGGGAAGTAAAGAGAGTATTGACCTAACTGTATTACCCATGTTTGATTTTGACGTAATAATAGGAATGGATTGGTTGGGTAAGCAGGGGGCAGTAGTAGACTGTGGTAGTAAAATAATCCAGTTTTATCTGAGAGGACGCCCTAGCTTTAAATTGGTGGGAAGTCGAGGAGGAATCTCGATTCCCTTAGTTTCGTCCCTTGAAGTAACTAAGTTGATGTCTGAAGGATGTCAAGCATACTTAGTGGCAGTAATGGACACGACTACCGAAGAGCCAAAGTTAGAGAATATCCCGGTAGTATGTGAATTTCCTAATGTGTTTCCCCAGGAGTTGCCAGGTTTACCACCAGAACGGGAAATAGAATTTGTGATTGAGTTAGCCCTTGGGATAGAGCCGATCTCGAAAGCACCTTACAGGATGTCCTATCAGAATTAAAGGAGTTAAAGGTGCAGATGTGGGAAATAGAAATTGCTAGATAAGAGATTTATCCGGCCTAGTGCTTTACCGTGGGGAGCACCGGTGTTATTCGTAAGGAAGAAGGATGGGTCTTTGCGTCTATGCATCGACTATCGACAATTGAACCAAGTGACGGTGAAGAACAAGTATTCGCTACCGAGAATTGATGATCTTTTTGATCAGTTGCAAGGAGCAGCAGTGTTTTCAAAGATGGACTTGAGAACAAGGTATCACTAGCTGAGGATCAAGAAGGAAGACATACCTAAGACTGCTTTCAGGACGAGATATGGCCATTATGAATTTACGGTGATGCTGTTTAGATTGACTAACGCTCCAGCTGCTTTTATGGACCTGATACATCTAGTATTTAAAGAATTTCTGGACAGATTTGTCATAATCTTTATTGACGATATCTTGATTTACTCGAGCAACGAAGCAGAACATGAGGAAATCTTGAGGATGGTATTACAGACTCTGAGGGAGCATACGCTCTATGCGAAGTTGAGCAAGTGTGAGTTTTGGCTAAATAGGGTAGCATTTCTTGGTCATGTGGTGTCTGGTGAAGGAATTGCAGCGGATCTTGTGAAGATCGAGGCTGTAACAAATTGGCCTAGACCTACTACGGTCACTAAAGTTAGAAGTTTCTTGGGACTGACAGGATACTACAGGCGTTTTGTCGAGAAATTCTCATCCATAGCCATCACATTGACACGGTTGATGAAGAAGGAAACAAAGTTTGAATGGACTGACAAATGTGAGAGGAGTTTCGAAGAGCTTAAACACAGACCAACTACCGCGCCAGTGCTGACGGTTCCATCAGGACCAGGAGGTTATGAAATATACAACAATGCTTCGCTGAAAGGATTAGGTTATATGTTGATGCAGCACGGGAGAGCAGTAGCCTATGCGTCTAGACAATTGAGGCCACACAAGATGAATTACCCGACTCATGACTTGGAGTTAGCAGCAATTATATTTGCTCTGAAAATTTGGAGACACTACCTTTGTGGCGAGAAGTTCCAGATCTATACCGACCACCAAAGTTTAAAGTATCTGTTTTCCCAAAAAGAGCTAAATATGAGGCAGCGTAGGTAGATGGAGCTGCTGAAGGATTATGATAGTGAGATCCTATATCACCCTGGAAAAGCAAATAGAGCAGCAGATGCGCTGAGTCGGAAGTCAAGCATCGTATGTCTGCTAGTGAGGAGTTAGTCAATGATAAAAGATTTGAGAGACTTCGAGTTCAAATTAGAAGTCGATCAATTGTCTAGTCTGATAGCTACGCTGAGGGTGGAACCTGAGGTCCAAGAAGGGATAAAGGCATTACAGTCCACGGACCTGGAGATTCAGAAAATTGTAGAGATAGATGTGACGAAGAGAAAGCAGAATTTCAGGTGTCGGAGGACGGAATCCTAAAGTTCCGAGGACGATTGTGTGTACCAAAGGATGAAGGACTCAGGGAAAGAATTTTATCAGAGGCTCATAGGAGCAACTATAGTGTCCACCTTAGAAGTACAAAGACGTACCAGAATTTGCGACAGCATTATTGGTGGAACGGAATGAAGGTGGACGTAGCAAAATACGTGGCTAAATGTTTGACATGCCAGCAAGTGAAAGCGCAGCACTATAAGCCTGGAGGAGTGTTGTAGCCACTGGAGATTCCGGAATGGAAGTGGGAGCACATAACTATGGATTTTGTGATGGGACTCCCAAGGTGCTAGAGAGGTTACGACTCTATTTGAGTAGTCGTGGACAGATTGACCAAGCCCGCCCACTTCATACCTATGCGAAAGGACTTCGCTATGGATAGATATGTAGAGCTGTACATGAGGCAGATAGTGAGGTTGCACGGAGTGCCAATGACGATCACTTCAGATAGAGATCCGAAATTCACGGCGAGTTTTTGGAAATGTCTGCAAGAAGCTATGGGGACCCGGCTGCAGTTTAGTACGGCGTACCATCTATAAACGGACGGGCAATCGAAAAGGACGATACATACGCTGGAGGATATGCTACGAGCATGCGTCATTGATTTTAAAAGTGGATGGGAAGAGCAATTACATCTGGTATAGTTTTTTTATAATAACAGCTACCAACAGAGCATACAGATGGCATCGTTCGAAGCACTTTATGACAGAGCCTGTAAAACCCCGATTTGTTGGGATAAGGTAGGAGAAAGAAGTATCATAGGCCCGAAATTGGTAGAGCAATTAGTGGAAGCAGTGAAGATAATTTGGGATAAACTGAGGACGGCACAGAGTCGTCAGAAGAGCTACGCAGATAAGCGGCGCAAGCCCTTGGAATTTCAAGTGGGCGATCACGTCTTCCTCAAGGTATCGCCGATGAGAAGACTATCACGATTAGGAAAGAAGGGGAAGCTAAGCCTAAGGTATGTAGGCCCACTTAAGATATTGGAGAGGATTGGAACCTTAGCCTACAGGCTTGCCTTGCCACCCAATCTATCCCATGTACATAATGTGTTTCATGTGTCGATGCTGTGAAAGTATGAACCAGACCCGACACATGTGTTGGATTACGAGACCATAGAAGTGGACGACAGAATGTCTTATGTGGAGAGGCCGATAAGGATCGAGGACCGGAAGGAGCAAATCCTTAGGAATAAGAAGTACCCATTGGTCAAGGTAGTATGGGAGCACCACGGGACTGAAGGTGGCACATGGGAGAATGAAGAGACGATGAGGTGACAACACCTCCATTTATTTTGAGTATTTAAGTGTAATGTAAATTTCGGGGACGAAATTTTTGTAAGGGGGAAAAGTTGTGACATTCTGATTTTCAGTCAATTTCAGACTCATTAATAAGAAGTTTATATATATCAAGCGATGTGTTTTAGTCATATTTCGCTCAAATCTGATCAATTTGAGTAGGCTGACCAAAAGAGAAAGGCTAACGCGAGACGAGGTACGTGGACCTAAGCGACTCGGATAGGAAATGACGCTTTGACTATAAAGATTGTCGAGGGGATATTTAGAACCACCAAATGGCCGATCTAAGAACGATCAAGGATTGTCTTGCGAGTGTCATACGATTAGAGCGCGGGTGATGCCGTTTAACCAACGTATGATTTGCAAAATCTTCCTGAATAGGACCGTGACGATCGAGACCATAGGAACTAGTGATAAACCCTCATAATTACATGACAACCAAAGCTGCCATGAATTGACGAGCCCTAAACGTGAAATGAATCACAGGGTCGATACGCGTAATGTCCGCAAAAGTCACCCGTCGGTTCGGGATAGGTTCGAATCACATCTGATAGAGAAAATCATCAGAAACGAGTCTTGAAAATTAAAAATGGGGAATCAAGAATTCCAACATCACATTCAGATTGGTCGTGGCCCTATTGAAGAGTTTTGGAGCGAGAAAAATGACAATCTGAACGTCATGGGTAAAATTAGCTTTTTGCCCCTCAAGCTTAGAACTTTGCCCATGCATTTAAAGAAGGGCAAAATGGTCCTTACACACCCTCAAGGCTGCCGAATTCAAGGATAAACAAGGGCCATTGGATCAAAATTTGAATGACAAGGGGACAAGTGTCAATGGATGGTGTAAAGAGAAGTCATATCCACTATTTCAAACCTACCATTCAACCCATTGACTCAAGCCTTGAATATAGTCTTTTTCTCTCTCTCTCTCTCCTCTCATTCGGCCATAGCACCCCCAAGAACCACCGAACACATCCTCTTCCACTTCCTTCTTCATTTTGCTCGTCGGATAGCTTCTGAAACCACTGTTCGACCGTTTCAACGCCCACCTCCGGCCACCGTCTGACCACCAGCTGGCCATACCGACCTAGATATATGTCTTGTCGACCTCCTCGAAGTGGAATGGAGAAATTTGGACCACCGAGAAGCTCCGGCCAAGAGTTTTCTCGGAAGTCGACGAAATTAGACTTAACTAGAGGTAGGTCCGGTTTCTAACCCTTTAGGAGGCTGAAATGTTGGATTTTTGAGGTCAAATTTTGTGGAGATCTAGTAGACATGTGTATAAAAAGTTGGGCTTGATTTGATGAATTTTTTACCTCGAATCGATCTTGTAAACTATGGACAGAATTTGCCGGAAAACTAACTTGAGGAATCCGACGACTTCCGAAGGGATTCCAGTGACCATTCGACTCTAAAATTTTGGTGAGACCCCTAAACCCTTAGATAAACATGTTAAGAGGTAGGATAGTTAGTAGATAAAGGATTTGATGAAGGTTTAGGGCTGGAAGTGCACGGTTTGCACAGAACCGAAATGAACCGATTCGGTTCTGTGCAAAATCGATTTTGGTGGGAGCAAGAATAGATGGTGATGAGTCTTAAATTGATGTTTAAAGCATGTTAAGATGATGAAGGTTGTGTTATGGAGGATTATGGTTCGTGGATTGAGGATTTTGACTTGGAAATTGATGGAATTGATTGGATTTTATTAGGTTCCGTGGTGAGTTTGGTCTTGGACCATAGGGGGCTGAACCTTTGAGGACCAAGAAGAGAATTTGTATGGTATCAAACGCAAGGTAAGGGAATTCTAAACTTAGGACAGGAAGATTGGACTCAAATGGGTGAGTCGAGGTTTAGTTCGATCGATTTTTGAGGACTTTCTAAAGGATAGCTCTTGATATATCCTAAGTGATTATAGGAGGGTTATGTGTGCTATTGTTTGTGTTTATATCATTCGTCATGTGTGTGTGTGTCACTTGACTGCCTTGCATGCCATGAGTTCATTGAATTGTGCCTGAATTGCACATATTGTCATGTATGGAAAACGAATTTGGAAAGTCATGGCATGTGCATGACATGGCGAGGCCCTGAAGCGTATGAGATGCGGGGTGGGAGGTAGATACCCTAATGCGATGTAATCGCGGGGTGGAGTTGTTGTTGTGTGGCTCCCTGATGCAATCTAATCGCGGGGTTGAAATAGCCATGGTCCTGATGCGAATTATTCGCGAGACGGAGGTATGAGGCAATGATATTGGCCTGGAGATTCATTGAGACCTGATGCGTTTACGCGGGTTGCCAATGACGGTCTGATGCATTTACGCGGACCGAGCCTGATGCGATCTAATCGCGGGCTAAAGAATGAGACAGGCAGGAAGAGGTGGTTGCGGTGAAACCGCTGGATGAGGTGTGCATAATCATTTGAGCGTGACATGATGTCGTAGTTGCATGCCCATCATCTGTATGTCACTATTTTTATTTGTATGTGCCTGTATGATTGCGTGTTTAAAACCTTGGGATAGGTGACTGCCTGAGTGGACGATCCGCCTGACTAGGGTTAGGATTCTTTTACTGAGATGTGTATCTCACCAATTTGAGGACCCCTATTTTTACAGATCCTAGGCCTTAGGTATGTGGCCTATTCGTTTTGGGGATCCCAAGGAGATGACGGCATATTTTGACGAGTTCCCAGATAGACAGGGGAACATTTATGTGAGGAAATGCACGGTTGTATGGGTTGACGAGGGTAGCCCGGACTGGAAGCCTCATAGGTTCGAGGCATGGTTTAAGAAGGTCGAAAACGAGCAGATTGGGCCGCTGAATCCCCACGAGGTATCCTAGGGGGTTATCCCTGATTGGTGCCAGACTGTTGGGGAGCAAGAGTTACCTGATGGGTTTGTAGTTAGATCTAGGAATTTGCCGGAGAAGACCCCGACGCTAGACTTCACTGTAGAGGAGGACGAGGTGATTATCGTGGAGGCCACCGAAGAAGATCTTGCGGGGCCGTCTCATGAGGCGACCATGGAGGATTCTATCGAGGTCCCATTAGAGACCTTTTCCGAGTACGAGCTGACGGAGGATGCCGAGAATACCGGGGATTCCAGCAGCTCATGAGGAACTCCAGTTTGTTGACCTGAGCCTTTTGAAGACAACCCGACCCTGTCCTTTTGGATGTCATGAGGGACTCTATTTGTGTACTACCCCATCGCCCAGTCTGTTCGCGGATTGTAGTAGCCGGCATTTATATGAACAGTAAGTTACGATGTATGACAGTTATTATGCTATCTAGGTCCCACTTAAGTTTTAATTTTGTATGGGGATTTAATTGAGTACCGCTTCCGCATGCTTAAGGTTTATATATTATCTCTCGACTTGTAAGTCTGAATCATGGAACCATGAGAGATGTGTAGTTTACTTGCAGGGATGTTCGCGTGTTCGACGGGGCGCGGGGCGTGACAGAGATGGCCTGAGGCGTTCTAAACGCGGGCGTGATAATGAGGAGGCATGGAAGGGTGAAAGGTGTAATCTGGCTTGGCAATGTGTTTTTAATTCTGATGATGTATGTGGTGCCATGATTGCATGCTTGACACTGGTTTTATTCGCATGTTATTTAATGACTGTTGAATGCCTCATGTGGCTATTGTGCATTTTATCCTTGATTGCATTTGCCTGAGTGTACGGTCAGTCTAACTTAGGGTTAGGACCTATCTTATTGATATGCAAATCTCACCCCGTTGTGGGGCCCTATTTTTCAGATCCTAGGTAGTGAGAATGTGGTCAGTCAGGTTTGGTGACCCGAAAGAGATGTTAATATATTTTGAAGAGTTCCCGGACAGGCAAGAAACTGTGTACGTTAGGAAATGTACCGTGATTTGGGTCGACGAGGGTAGAAGCAGTTGGAAGCCTCATAGGTATGACGCCTGATTTAGAAAGGTAGGGGATGTTTCCACGAGACCATTGAAGCCCACTAAGGTATCTCATGGGGTGATCCCTAGCTGGTGTTATCTCGCTTGGGATTCGGTGGAGGTCGAGGGGTCACTAGCTAGCTCGAGAAACGTTCCTGAGAGGACCCCGACCTTGGAGGACATTGATGAGGTCATCAAGATTGAGGCTACGAAGGACGACCAGGTGGAGCCGTCAGCTGACGAGACGCTCGAGGATACGGTGGAGGTTTGCTCAAAGACACTCTCGGAGTACGAGCCATCTGAGAATGCTAAGGAGACTGATGACTCCAGTAGCTCAACTAAGGAGTTTCTATTCCTGGTCTGATATTTTGATGGTGACCTCAATGCCTGTTTCTTTTTGGGAGATTTGATGATAGTGTTTTGTACTAGCCGCGCCACCCCTAATGACCAGCTTGTTTAGTTAGCCAGTACCCTTGTATGAACATTTGAGAGTTTATGTATCTATTGGTACTCTCGCTACCCATGTACTTTTTTTTATTATTTTACAGAGGAGTTTGTATATCATCGCTTCCACGTGCTTTCTATATGATATATCTCTCGATCTATGTGAATCATGGGACCTCGAGAGAGTTTGTGCTTGTAGGGAGTTACGCGCTCGTGCCTGGAATGCGGGGCGTGACAGTCACGGTTCCTTTGCAAATGATGGTTCCTTTATTGTTGCCACCAAAGAAACCGCTTCTTCCATTGAATTTACCAAGATTGATGAATATCTTAGGATATCCAGTCATATGTTTAGAGTAGCCACTATCAAGGCACCATTTATTCCTTCTTTTTATTGGTACCTGCAGTTATCAATGAAATTCAAGTTTTTTTTTTTTGGTATCCAAATCTGTTTGAGTCATTTGGGGTTAGAGATGTTTGTATATGTAAAGATATCTCGAGCGGATCTCCAAATCTTAGGACAACAACTCTTAAAGTGCTTTGTGTCACCACAGTTTGAGAATGTATAAAAGCTTGGTCCTTCCGATAATACAAACTACTTGTAAAAGTCATTCTTAAAAGAAATTTTTGTGGGTCTTTCTTTAGGTCTTTCTCTGAATTTGGGAAAATGATCTGTTTTAAATCACTTTCCTTTTGAAAATCAAATACTGACTTGTCATAGAAGAATATGTTGTAATATTTTTTACTTGGATGAAGATCTTTTGTGAATATCAGAAATTTCCTTTTTCAAAGATCCATTTTCTTTTTCAAAAGAGTTTCTTTCTTTTTTCAAAGAGGCATTTTCCTTTTCCAAAAGATTATTTTTCTTTTTCAAGAGAACGTTTTCATCCTTTAAGGATTCATTTCTAGATTTTAATTGCTTATTTTCATTAGAAATGAAAAATATATTTTTCTTTAATTTGTGAAACTTTGCTTTCAAGAAAACTTATTTTATCCTTCTAAGAGGGTTCTTTCTGTTTCAAAAAGATTACTTCCTTTTTCAATTTAGAAATTCTTTTTAGAATTATTTTATAATCTGAGCAAAGTTTATCTATATAATCAGATACCTCAAGAGGAATTTTTAGATGTGTTACCTCAAATACATCTTATGAGTCGGCCATGAAACAGAGGTTGGTGCATTCCTTATCAGTTTCACATTCTATGTCACTTCAAATCTCTATCTTCAAGGCTTTCTTGGATTTTTCATTCCTTACTTTCCTTTTTTATAGATGATAGTTTAGTTTAATGTGTCCTCTCTTGTCGCAATCATAGCAAGTGACATCTTTATGGTCATTTATTTGTTCAGATGTTCTTCTTCGATCACTTTGCTTGAAATCTCTCTTAACCTTGAGGTTTCTTTCTCTCTTAACCATTTGTCTGAATCTTTTGACCATGAGTACTAATTCCTCATCATCTTCTCTCTAGAATCTGAGCATCGGAACCAGCATTAGATTTCAAAGCAATTGATTTATTAACTTTTGACGCTACTTCTTCATTGACTCTTTCATCCTCGTAGGATTGAAGAGTTCCAATGAGTTTGTCCATAGAAAGAGGTGATAACCTCGAAGTTTCTCGAATGGAGGTTTTGACATTATCTCATTCCTTTGTGAGTGCCCTGAGGAATTTGTTAACTCGCATTGGTCTAGATACAAGCTATCCATGATAAGTGACATTATTCATTATCTCAACGAATCTGTCAAACATATCCTTCAGTGTTTCTCCTGGCTTCATTTTAAAGACTTCGTATTATCTAAGAAGGATGTTGACTTTAGTGTCCTTAACTTTATTTGTTCCTTCATAGGTCACGTACGATTTATCCCAAATCGCTTTTGACTAGGAATAATCTGCAATACGTTTATATTCAGTGGGAGACAATGCACTATAAATAAATAACTAGCTTTAGCATCCAAGGCATCTCTCTTTGCTATTTCAACAACAATTAGAGTGGCAGTGGGATTGGGTTGGTGTTGTCCCATGCATTTGTTCCGCCTGATGTGCTTGCATTTGGATTCACGTCTCTTTGAATAACGTCCCAAATTTGAAAATCTTAGCATCTTATATGTGCCTTGAATTGCTCTACCAATCATTGTATTCTTTTCCTTCAAAGTATGGTGATTTGTTATTGCTTCCATCTTCAATCTATGTAAGAGAAAAATTGCTAGCCATAAAATTTACTAGCTCAGAATTAATAACAATTCAATAAAATATAAGCAACAAGCTCTAATACTAATTGTTGGTGCTACCCTTATCACCTAGAGGGGTAAATAGGTAATAATAGATAATTTCGAGATTATATCGTGGAATTATAATTGAACAATCTCAAAATTCAATCCTCAGTTAATCCGCACACATGTAATTGCAAAACATGTAGCATGCACAATTTTACTATCATAAGATATAATCAAAAATAAGTAAGGTATAGAAAAACTGCACAGAGGATTTATAGTGGTTTGACTTTATTCAAGTCTACATCCATTTATTCTGGCAGGATTTTACTAGTTAATTGCTTAGTGATCTTCCTTAAAACATAGGACTCCATACCTACTATCACTACTCGTTTATACACCTCTTAGTATTACAATGAATAGATCAAAGAGAACAAGTAAGAAATGAAGCTCTTTCAATCTTGGAATTTAGAATACTTTTACTTCGACTTTAATATGTCTTTTATACTCCTCCAACTTCAACTATCCATTGCAAGACTTCCAGAGGATCGATCTCCACAGTTACCCATTTGGACAAGACAATATCCCAAAAGAAGATCTCATAGCTATTGATGATTTCCAAAGGAAAGTACCCCCCATTGGATCGAATCATCCATACAATTATGATCCTAGGTTTCCATAGATGGAATTCTCCATTAGGAAAGTTATGCTCGTCTAATTTGATCCACGTCCTTCATTGATCTTTATCACTACGGATATTAGTCATTGTGATGATGTAATATGACAATTAAATCATCATTGAATAACTCTTAATGTCCTTGTCATTGTGCGCAAAATACTTCTCTTAGAACCAGAGCGTCATTCCAACGTCTGAGCTCTCCTGCTCAACGTCTAAGCTCCACACAATGTTTGAGTCTCTCGTAATAACATATGAGTCCCCTTTTTGCCAGATTCAATCATGTGTATCCTCACATCGTTGGATAATCTGCAAAAGAATTATTTCACCGCATTATCCTAAATCAAGAGAACATAGATTGTTTTGTCGACTTCAAAATCACTTAGGGATTTTTCTCAATACAGTAATGTGAGACATCTACTTGCTTGAGGTGGACGAAAGAAACGAGAGTCAATTCGCTCACAAATGGACCGAGTCTCCTTCTTCTTCTTGCATTGCTCGCAGGTCACCGAGTTCGAGAGGTAGATCAACAAGCTCATTGGGAATGATGGAGGAATTGAGCTTGTGGGATGTAGGGGCTGTCGCTAGGTTTTAGCTAAATTGAGGAACGGCGGCGTCGGACTAAGGTCAAGAGGAGAGACAACAAGGGAGAGATGAGAGTTTTTGGGTGCTGTCCACCAGAAGGAAGGGGAAAAAAAAGAGGATTAAGGATAGAGATAGAGGGGTAGATTGATAGGGGTCACTGAGGCAGTTAATGGGGCTTCATTGTCTCGCGTGAATAAAGCGATTTGATCTAAAAATACTATTGACATCCCATGGTCCCTCGTTTAACCTTAGTCGGCTTACCACTACAATTAAACTGAATAGTCCACCATACTAGATAATTAAACCCCGACAAAAGGACACATGGGGTGCTAATATTTGTATACGGCGCTCACTTTAATGCTAATATATTTTTTGTTCACATTGACGCCACGTGGACTTTTAAACTAAAAATTCAATTATTTTTTAAATTAAAATTAAGCAAAAAATGTAACTTAAAAATTAAAAAAAATACAAAAAAATTACAGTTGTAGTTGCATCGGCGAGGGCTCACGCTGCCCACCATTGCTAGAAATGCTTTTGCTTCTGTCCGCAAAGCACTTCACGAAAGATCACTAGAAATGCTTCTGCTTCACTTTCATTTTCCTCGGAATCATCATCACAATCTTCTTCTTCTTCTTCTTCTTCTTCTTCTTGGACAACTTCCCTGAACTTAACCCTCAATATCCTCCCCCTCTCCACCTAAGACTGTGAAATCCTCTGTGAAAAAGAAAAAGAGCAAAGGCTGTGATGATTCGCACAGGTATAGAGGAGAGAAAAAATGAAATCGGAACCCATCTTAGATGAAAGGAAAGGGATGAACCAGAGTCTCCGGGCATTACTGCCAATCTCTTCCTTCACAACACTTAAGGATTCTCTTGAGTTCAAACCCATAAAGTCTCTCTCCATTCCACCCAGTTTCAACACATTCACCTCACCTCAGTAATCAAACCTAGATTTGAATAGGAATCCATCTCCAAAATCTCAAAATCAACCCGTTTACAAAGCGAAATTCTGGGTTCTCCTCTACCGGAGAGAGGAATATGATGAAATCATCAAAATCATCTTTTGGGTTCTCCTTGCAGACCAACGACGAGGTTCAATCTCACCTAGCTCTTGGCAAGGTTGGCCTCGACCAACGATGGTTCAACAAGGCTTGACCGTTGCTGGGCGAAGCCGGTCGGGCCCTGCCACAACGACGCTCGATCTTGGCCAAATCTGGGTGTGGTCGGCCTTGCCTTGTGGGTCTGCAAGGTATGCCACGACTGGGCCTCGCTGTAACACCCCGATCCCTGGGCCCACAACAATCCTACCAAATTACCTCAGGTCATAAAAGGACGATGTCCCAAGCACGTCATCAACCCATTATTTTATTTATTTATTTATTATAATTTTCATTAACACAGGCAGAACGTACTACTCCATTCAATTATAAAATTGGAATATAAAAGTAGGATACCAAATGTAACAACCATTTAGCAACAAACATATATATAATAGACACTTCTTAACCCTCAGGAGTTATAGTAACATCAACAAGCCCGGTCTCTAGGGCTACTCTACAGGACCATAAAAAAAGATAAGGGATCACCAGGGTTAATTCATATCTATATCAACAGGAGGGGCCAGCATCACCATCAAACTAAAGTCGCTATAAAAAAAGGTCAGCAAAGTCCCATCTCAAGGGTAAAAGCCCGACGGGAGCCTAGGGTAAGAGTCTCGCGTATCCGTGTTACTATCCGAATCTATCACCTCTCCATCTGGAGTGTCCAGATCCATAGCGTCCCAAGTCTGAGTCGGGGCTGTAGAAAGTGGCCCGTCGAGACCCTGAAATGGTCCATACAGGTAAGCACTATCACCGTAGAACCAGGCTCGAAATACATGAGATACTAAGAAGCCTCATCATTATTAAACCCAGATAGTCGTAGTGTGGTTCTCCCAAATATGGTCAGATCCGAGATTAGGCACGTAGGTAACATCATAAGAATACTCTACTGGGACCCCAAACCTCACCAGGAGAGAAAAAGGCATCACGTATGTGACATTCTGAATTTCGACCCTCTCGAGGCTATTGAATGGAAGGATATCGATCGGTGTATTCCAGTTATAATTCGCTCGGAGTTGGCCACTCTTGAGTTAACTGAACAAAATGGAAAAACTGACATGGAGTCGGGTACGTGGATCTGGGGAATTTGAATGAGAAATGGCACTTTGACCATAAAGATTTTTGAGGGAATATCATGGGCCGGTAGAGATCGATCTATGAATGATCATGGGATGTCTTGCTAGTGTTATACGTTGGGACGCGGGTGATTCCGCTTAACCAATGTGTAATTTGCAAGAATCTCCTAAATTAGATTCCAATGATCAAGATCAAAGGAACGAACGATAAACCATCACAGTTACATGACAATCAAAGTCGCCACGGCATGAGAAAATCGCAAGGTCGATACGCGTAGCGCCTGTAAGAGTCGCCCGTCAGTTTGAGACAAACTGAAATTATAGTCAATGAGAGTTCGACATAAAATTGAACCACGAGATTTGGGTATTGAATATTGAGGAATTTAAACATTTGAATTGAATTGGACGTCGTCTTATCGAAGGTGGTTTATACTGGAAAAATGGATTTTCGGACGAAGAGTGCCAAATGACCATTTTGCCTCTCGACCTTTGGAATTACCTTAACAAGTTTAGAAGGTTATTTTGGTCAATTTACACTCCTATATGCTGCCGAAATTGAAAAAAAATGTGATCAAAAGAAGTCAAGGTCAATGAAGCAACCAATGGAAGCTTGCCAAGTGTCACCACTAGAGAGGTTAAGCATTAATTAAATCTCACCTACCAAGCTGTCAATTAACCCTAATTATTTATGTGAGACATCCATTTGAGGTCCCCTTCAGTCGTGTATAGCCTTCCCCCCACTTCCCTTGCATTTCCTCTCCATTTTCATCTTCACCGAAACTGCCCAGAAAGACCAATTATGTGGCCTCTGTTCGGTCTGCTCGCCAGCCCTCTTTCGACGCCGCCTTGCCATGAGCCAACCACCAATAGCAAGATTAACATGCCCCTAATACGTTCCAAGTGGTAGCTCGATGTTTCATTGAGTGGTTTTTCCCGCTAGCCCTTAGACCAAAACCGGACGAAATCAACGCTAGCTAGGTTAAGGCCTCTTTTCTCCCTCTTAGAGACTCCAATTGCCCTCAATATTTTTAGGAGACCTTCCTAACATCTACTACTTAGATTGGGTGGTTTGTGGTTGCAAGTTTGATGGTGTTAAAATAGGTTTTTATGGCTGATTATGGGTGATCAAAATTGGACAGATTCTGACCGCGTGGAAGCCGAGCTATTCAGAGGTCTTTAGAGTGTCGTTCCACTTCAAATCTCTTGGTGAGCTCTCTAAACCCATAAATAAAGGTCTTATAAAGTTTTTTGTGAAGAATTAATGCTTGGTATTTAAGTATGTCTTGATTGCACTAGTTGAACCGAAAATCGGTTCTGTTTTGTGGGTAAGCCATTGCTGGCCAATTATGTTGGAGGCTAATTAAAGCGTATTATGACTTCAAATTGACTCATAATGACCCATAAAATGTTATGTGAGGTGTTAAAGGGGTGTATGTGAAGTGGATTGGGAATTTGAAGTGATTCAAGGACTATTTGGTGCATAAAACACCGAGTTACATTCGGCCTTGTATGTTGATGCATGAACCGAATGTATTCATGGAAGTATTGTCATATATTCAATTGATCGATAAGGCATCTTGAGTTACCAATTGAATGGCTATTGAGGGCTATGCTTAATGGAAGTAAGATTCAATGGTTTTTGATCCAAAATTGATGAACTTTTCTAGGTTGACGCAAGATCCTTGGTTGGTTGCGTACTTATGGGATCGAAAAGGATCTCTAGGTGTAAATTTTTACTAATCGATCAAGGTAAGTGTTTCCTAAACCTTTATCTGAATCCCAGGACACTACTGGATAGAATTGTAGAATAATTTGGTTGCTTGGTGAAGCCTATGGCTTGAATTGCTTGATTGGGTGGTGGATTCTATGACTTGAATGCCATAGTATAACAATTGAATTGTGATATGCCTTAATGATATATTTGGCTATTGAGCCCTTGATGATTAAATTAGCTGTGATGTCTATGTGATTTATATGGCTATAGTGCCTGTGATATCTATTTGCTATGAAGCCCTGTTAGTGAATTGGCTTTAATGCCTATGCTACATAAATGATTATAGTGTCGATGCTATATGAATGGGCTATATTGTCCCAGCATTCATTGGCCTATGGCCCCGAAGATCACATTGGCTATGAGTCCTTGAGATGACAATTGGCTGTGAGCTCCAGAAGTATCGATTAGCCTATGGCCCCAGAGGTACCAATTGACTAAAAGTCCTGATGATACCGATTGGCATGTTGCCCTAGTGGTATCAAATGGCTATGAGCTCTGAATGAAGATGAAAATATCGATTGGTCGGTGGCCCTAGTGGTATTAAATGGCTACAAGCCTCAAAAGTATCGATTGGCCTATGGCCCCAATGGTACCAGTTGACAAAAAGTCATTATGATATCGATTGGCCTATGGCCCTAGTGATATCAGTTGGCAAGAGTGCCAAAGAAGTACATGGTGGCTTGAGAGCCGGGCAATGAAAGACTATGATGAATCTGAAGGTTGTGAATATTTGTTTATATGCCATGTGCTTTGAGCTTGAACCCATGAGGTTTTCTATGTCTGGTTGTGACTCTTATCTATATCTGGCATGCTATTATGACTGGTTTATGAAGACTTTGTGCCATTGCATTATTGAATGCCTGCTTCCAGTGTTGTTAACTTGGTCTGGGGGGACTGATGTTCTAGTCTAGATTTAGGTTTCACTTATTGAGATTTATATCTCACCCCAATGGGGGTTTAACTTTTTCAAGTCCCAAGCGAAGGAAACCCGGGTTTTCCATGGGATGGCATTTAAAGAGAAGAAGTCGTTGGAGTTAGATTTGCAACTGACCTTATTATTTATGTAAAGTGTATACCCATTATGGAATTGTACATATGGCTTCTGCGATCTTGCGTCTTTGTCGAGTTGTTATATGATTGGCTAAGGGATCTTGGGAGATAATTGAAGATCAACAACCGTGGTGGGATGTACAAGTGCTTGACGGGGTTCGGAGCGTGACATACTCGTTTAAGTGGTATCAGAGCAATGTCAGCTTGATCCATTGTGATTGAGGTTTAGAGTGATAAGGAGTGATGACTTGGGGATAATTAGGTAGTGAGACCTTTAGGGTTAAGCATGGATTGTTGAATCTTGGGAACTATAGGCTTGAACTTGTGAGGTACGCTAATGGTTCTAGTATCGATTTAATGGATGATCTTGAGTGATTTTATGGGTAAGGCTCCCAAGGAAGTGAGTGAAGATTGAAGAGTCATAAGCCTGAATTTGAGGATGCTAGAGAATAGCTTACGAATGAAGGGTCAATTGCAGTATATGATTGTGGTCGTGACTTGTCGATGACCCAACTTGGGGAATATGAGTTATAAGGAGACGACTGGTACAAGTGTATTCAGGCTTGAATTGCATTGTATCTTGATGGTTTAGTTATCGATTGCTATCGACAGTCTTGGATGATGTGAGGTGAGGTGTATATATGGAAGCGGGCAAATAATATTTGGATTAAAGACTAGTTGTGATCGAATGCATATGGTTTTGACTTGAATAGCGACAAGACTCGAGGTATATAGTTGAATAGAAAATTGATCTGTGAGATGCGATGGTTATTGGTGGAACCAGAGGTTTTATATAATTGAGACTTGATGTGGAAATGATTGTGGTATGACAAGTGGTGAGACCAAATATGTTGTGCAAGTGTTTGTGACTTTGAAACGAAAATTGATGAGGGTGCATAAATGAACTTATCACTATTGGACTTAAAAAACTGTCACTTGGTATGAGACAAGTGGATGGGATATCTATAAACTGTAATGAAGCGTGGTATGGAACGTGTAGAATAGGGCTTTCTCCGTAAATGTATGACTTGAGACAACCTGCAATGAGCAGGTCTGATGAGGGCGGGGAGTGATCGCCGGGATAGAGAGGTCCGAACAAGGAGCGTCTCCTAGCAAGCTTCTAAGATGGTAAGAGGTAGAAATGACCCAAGTCATAACTCGAAAGAGAGAGTCTAGGTATCATGTTGAGTCTAATTATGGTTAAGAGATGTATGGCACGGGATTGATTCTCGAAGTGAATGTTTAAAAGTGTCATAGCATGTGAAATGACGCCTATGAGTGGCATGGTTAAAATCTTTGTGCTTGGTAGTGGATGTCGTTTGAAAAAGAAAAGCGATGTTGTGATTGGCCTTTTAGGCGTGTTTTATGATTGGCATCATGTGATTGGCTTAGCTAAGATCTAACTGAGAGATTAGACAGTATATGGGGTTTATACCCGTTGAACTGATGCCTGTTAAGAATGAGAAAGCCTATCGTGTTTGTGATAAAGTGACAGATGCCTTATGCTTAGAGTTTAGGCAATTGACTTATAGAAGCAACGCCTTGAGTATTTGATAGGTATTAAGCTAGTTGAATTTTGGCCTAGTTAAGGCTTGCTTAGTAATTGGCTAATGATTGAGAAGTTGCCTCGTTGAGGTTGGCCTGTTGAATAGTCATTGATTGATGAGGATATGAAATCCTTGGGTAATGAGCAACTAGTTGAGAGTTGCTTGGGAGCCACTAGATGGTTGATGGTAAAAAAAATGATGAGATGAACAACCTGAGACTGCTAGACTAGAGTAGATGACTTAAGTCTTTGATTCCTGAAGGGAATTATAGTGGATCAAAGTAACATAAGAACCTAATGATGTTGAACGACCAAAGTATGATCATAGAAGAGCATTAGGCTCGAGTATACATGATATGGAAGATCTGAGAACTAAGAAGGATCAAGAGAATTGAATAAAAGTGAACAACTAAAGTATGAGTACCAAAAGAGCATATGGCTTGATTTGTTAATCGTGTGAGACTTAAGTGTGATAAGGGGTCACGAGAACTTTAAACGAAAATGAGAAAAATGATTGGGTAGGCAAGCTCGAGAAGGAGCTGCCAATGTTACTTAAGTCGCTAAGTCAACCGATGCTAGTGCTGATGAGCTAAAAGATGGAAGTCACGAGAAAAATGACTCTGAGTTAATCCTTTCTAAATTGATTGTGTGGGAAGAACCACGAGAGTTTTGAAAAACTTGTGAAGCTATGTATAAGGTTGAAATTGATTGAGTTTGATGGAGGGATGAGATTCGAAATTGTCTCCCTCTAGATTGAGAATTTTGGTGAGAAAACCTTAGAGGTTTTGGATACCTTGAGGAAAGAAAGTGACCCTGACAGTTATTAGCCTTAAGAGGCTATTGTTGATCAGTGAAATGTCACTAGAGGAAAGGTTTCCTTAAAGGCATGATATCTGCCTAGACTACCTCTGTTGAGTTGTTCAACAGAAAGTATCCTCTTGGGATTTCTCGAGAGCAAAGGTTGTTGGGAACCTAATAATTTTGTAAGGATCAGAGGATGATCGACCAATGTGAGATAGAGTTCTTAAGGTCACCTAAGTACATTAAGAGTGGTCAAGGACCCTTGAATAAGATAAGTAAATCCCTAAGTAGACTGAAATTTGAAAGCCTTATTGCTAATTGTTATTCCTGATTTTGATGAACTGTAATGGATTTTAATAAGAAGAATGAATGATTGGAAGAATTGCGAGTAAAGAGAATGTCACTTATGGAACGCGGAAAGTGTCTCCAAGGAATGGTTGAATACCTAAGCTTAAAACCCAAGGTGGAAAATGGGTAGTCTGTCTCTTTTGTTATGAAAGGAGTTGAGAAAAATTGGCATGCTAGTTTACCTGGAATTAATGATTCCTTAGGATTGGTTGATTTAACTGGAACCATGAGAAATGAAATCATGAGTTGTTGTTCCCTAAAGAATAGGGCGTTGTTCTTAAAAGGCGATTGGACCATGAGATGGTCGTTGATGAAAAGAAAAGCGAATGGACTTGATGATCCTATGGACTTGCGATTTTAATGAATGGGTGACTAAAAAAAAAGAGTGCTTAGATTGTAATCGCAAGGCAACTTGAGGTAGTCGAATTGAATATCTGAAATATGAATATATGGAGAACGAGGAAGAACGAACCTTGTCACTTGATGTGATTGAGTTGTGGGAAGAAGAACGTCCGGTATGGTGACATTTGAATCCTGGAATAAAGGTATCGTCGTTGGCGCAGACTCCAAGATTGACGTCCTGTGGAATGAGAAGGACAATGTGGATTCAAAGTGAGAGAATGCTACTAAAGTGCATAGTCTCCTTGACAGGGTAACTGACCCTAGTGTGGAAGGAAGAGGAAATTTTAATTATCTTGGCATTAAAACTGAACGTCTGGACAGAGAAAGAAAATTCGAAACTTGAATGATTCCTGGAAGGGATGTTCGAGAAGCTGTACTGTAGACAATTTGGAATCCCAAGATGATGTCGACGTTCAGTTGCATGGAGGAAATTGGGATAAAGTCGCATTGACTAGTTATGGGAACCAACGGTTAAGATAAGAGCGCTGCCTCAAGGAAGAGTGACAAAAACGAACAAAATGTTGCTTGATCCTAGTAGAGACCCGTGGCAAAAAAGGGCCAAGGTTTGAGCTCTCAAATGAAAAGTGTGAGGAACAATTTGAAAGATTCGACACCTGATAGAAAGAAGTTGATAATAGTTGAATTAAGTGCCCAAGGAATGATTGAGTTGGTTGTTACCGTCTTGAGAGAAAATAATTGGACTAATTTATGGAGTCATCAGAAACATGAACAGCTTTGAGAGTATCTTATGGACTCTAAGGAAATGCTTGTTGTGTGCTAAATGTGAAGCGCATGAGGTGTGGATCTGATAAGGTAAGATTACTTAGTTGTGAAGTTTCTAGGAAGTGAAATTCCTGAGGGGCACTTAAAAAATGAAATCAGTGATGAATCAACTAGAGTCGATGTTGCTGGGAGTTGAAATTTCCTGGGATTGATGAATTACAATAAACGGACCGTGAGAAGATTCCCCACAGGAGCTGTTCCATTGGTGAAATGGAGCAAGGACGAGACGTAATACGAATGAGCGAATGAACAAGAAAAGAGTTATCGAGGACTTGAATCAAGTTGATGGTTATGCTGTTTATGGCATTTCCGGTTGGAAATTGAAAAGCTTATAGAGGTCGTAATGACGCGATGCAGAATGAAACTTGAGGCATAACAAGGCAACAAGTAGTGGACATTGCATACACATCATAACGATAAGGCCATATGAATTGGAATGTTTAACGCATGATTGAAGTTGACTTGCATTTGTCCTTGCGACAAATTTCGGGAAACATTGTGGGTAGAAGAAGACTTCAAGTCAATATCTACCACGACAGAATAAGATAGTAGTTTCCGGAGAGGAATTGAACAAGAGGCAACGCTGATGCGTGAAATTGCTTGTGGCTATAAGAGTGTTACTTGGATAAAGAAAGACCTCGAAGTTATGTGAATTATAAGAGGTTGAGGGCATGAACTGCCTAAAGGGAGTTGGTGGAAAGGCACGTAGAACGAAGAGATCACCCAAATGTAGTTATAGTGATATTCTTATCGCTAGGGAAGGGTGAATTCATTAGCGAATGCTTATAATTGAACTTTGAGCATTGTGTAATTGGTGATGGAGGGACATATCTTCCCTCGAGACATAGGAAATCCTACTTCTAAATTGGAAATTCTCCATGTGACTAGTTTGATGGCTACTTGAAATATCAAGCCTGAAGGTGAAAAGGGAATTGAGGTATTGCCATGATTGAACCCTGATATTTGAGGGGTTATAGGAATGGATAGAACCCTTGAGGTGCCATAGACGAAAGTACGAGTCCAGTATTGAAGAGGAACTCAAGTAAATGATCTTATTGAAATTCAAAGGGAGAATTATGGTGTTCTTGGGGATGGCACAAAGGTGTGCCAAGATTGCCTTAACACTCTTGATGATATGAATTGAAGGTTGAAATAGTCTAACGTGTGGTCGAGCATTAGACATGCCGACAAGAGAAAGAGACGTGGCCACAAAAGTTGATGAATCAATATAATCATTAGAGATTTTCGAGTGGAATCGAGAAGGCTATACCTCGATTTGGATACTAAAGGGCAAGTTGATAAAGCCATTGAATCTCTAATGGTATGAGAAAACATTTGGAGGGAGTGATACATCAAATGACATGAGTGCCAAAAAGCGCATTATTGCGATGGTCTAATAAGGAAAGGAGATATTTTGAAGAATGAGAATGCGATGAGGCATCTATACCCTATGAGATTGGACAATTGGAAAGTGGCAAATTTCAAGGATGAAATTTCTTTAAGGGGGAAGAATTGTGTCATTCCGAATTCCGACTCTCTCGAGATAACTGAATGGAAGGATATCGATCGGTGTATTCTAATTATAACTCGCTCAAAATTGGCCATTCTTGAGTTAACTGACAAAAAGGGAAACACTGGAGTGGAGTCGAGTACGTGGACCTGGGGAATTTGAATAAGAAATGGCACTTTGACCATAATAATTGTCGAGGGAATATCTTGGGCCGGCAGAGATCTATCTAGGAACGATAATGGGATGTCTTGCTAGCGTTATACGTTGGGACTTGAATGATTCCGCTTAACCAATGTGTAATTTACGAGAATCTACTAAATCAGATTTCGATTATTAGGATAGAAGGAATGAATGATAAATCATTACAATTACATGACAATTAAAGTCGCCACGGTTTGAGAAAATCCTAAGGTCGATACGCGTGACGCCTACAAGAGTTGCTCGTCAGTTTGAGATAAACTAGAATTACAGTCGACGAGAGTTCGACATGAAATTGAACCTCGAGATTTGGGTATTGGACATTGAGGAATTCAAACATTTGAATTGAATTGGACGTCACCTCATCGAGGGTGGTTTATACTGGAAAAATAGATTTTCGGACGAGTGCCAAATGACCTTTTTGCCCCTCAACCTGTGGTCTTGCCTTAAGAAATTTAGAAGGTTATTTTGGTCAATCTACACCCCTATATGCTGCAGAAATTGGAGGAAGATGTGATCAAAAGAAGTCAAAGTCAATGAAGCAACCAATGGAAGCTTGCCAAATGTTACTATTAGAGAGGTTAAGCATTAATTAAACCTCACCTACCAAGTATTGTCAATTAATCCTAATTATTTGTGTGAGACATCCATTTGAGGTCCCCTTCAGCCATGTATATCCTTCCCCCCACTTCCCTTGCTTTTCCTCTCCATTTTCATCTTCACCGAAACTGCCTAGAAAGATCAATTTTGTGCCCTCTGTTCGGTCTGCTCGCTGACCCTCTTTCGACGCTGGCTTGTCATGTGCCAACCACCAGGAGCAAGATTAACATGTCCTTGACATGTTCCAAGTGGTAGCTCGACGTTTCGTTGAGTGGTTTTTTCCGACCAGCCCTTAGACCAAAACTGAACGAAATCCATGCAAGCTAGGGTAAGGCCTCTGGTCCCCTTCTTAGAGACTCCGATTGTCCACAAATATTTTAGGAGATCTTCATAACATCCAGTACTTAGGTTGGGTGGTCTGTGGTTGCAAGTTTGATGGTGTTAAAATAGGTTTTCAAGGCTGATTATGGGTGATCAAAATTGGACAGATTCTGATAGTGTGAAAATAGAGTTGTTTAGAGTTCTTTGGAATGTCGTTCCACTTCAAATCTCTTGGTGAGCTCTCTAAACCCATAAATTAAGGTCTTGCCAAGTTTTCTTGTGAAGAATTAAGGCTTGGAATTAAAGTATGACTTGATTGTACTAGTCAAATCGAAAATCGGTTCTATTTTGTGGTTGAACCCTTGTTGGCCAGTTCTATTGGAGGTTAATTAAAGGGTATTGTGACTTCAAATTGACTCATAATGACTCATAAGATGTTATGTGAGGTGTTAAAGGGGTGTATGTGAAGTGGATTGAGAATTTAAAGTGATTTAAGGACTATTTGGTGCATAAAATACCGAGTTACATTCGGCCTTGTATGTTGATGCATGAGCCGAATGTATTAAGGGTTCAAGGAAGTATTGTCATATATTCAATTGATCGATAACGCATATTGAGTTGCCAATTGAATGGCTTTTGAGGGATATGCATAATGGAAGTAAGATTTAATGGTTTTTCAGCCGAAATTGATGAACTTTTCAAGGTTGACGCGAGATCCTTGGTTGGTTGCGTACTTATGGGATTGGAAAGGATCGCTTGGTGTAAAGTTTTGCTAATCGATCAAGGTAAGTATTTTCTAAACCTTTATCTGAATGCTAGGACACTATTGGATAGAGTGGTTGAATGATTTGGTTGCTTGGTGAAGCTTGTGGCTTGAATTGCTTGATTGAGTGGTGGATTCTATGACTTGAATGTCATAGTATGACAATTGAACTATGATATGCCTTAATGATATATTTGGCTATTGAGCCCTTGATGATTAAATTGGCTGTGATGCCTATGTGATTTATATGGCTATAGTGCCTGTGATATCTATTGGCTATGAAGACCTGTTAGTGAATTGGCTTTAACGCCTATGCTACACAAATGATTATAGTGCCGATGTTATATGAATGAGCTATATTGTCCCAGCAATCGTTGGCCTATGGCCCCGAAGATCGCGTTGGCTGTAAGTCCTTGAGATGACAATTGGCTGTGAGTCCCAGAAGTACCGATTGACCCGTGGCCCTAGTGGTACCAATTGACTAAAAGTCCTGATGATACCGATTGGCCTATGGCCCCAATGGTATCAAATGGCCGTAAGCCCTGAATGATGATGAAAATACCAATTGGCCTGTGACCCCAGTGGTATTAAATGGCTACGAGCCTCAAAAGTATCGATTGGCCTGTGGCCCCAATGGTACCAGTTGACAAAAAATTATTACGATATCAATTGGCCCGTAGCCCTAGTGATATCAGTTGGCAAGAGTGCTAAAGAAGTACATGGTGGCCTGAGAGCCGGGCAATGAAAGACTATGGTGAATCTGAAGGTTGTGAATGTTTGTTTATATGCAATGTGCTTTGAGCTTGAACCCATAAGGTTGTCTATGTCTAGTTGTGACTCTTATCTATACCTGGCTTGTTAATTTAACTGGTTTATGAAGGCTTTGTTCCATTGCGTTGTTGAATGCCTGCTTCTAGTGTTATTGAGTTGGTCTGGAGGGATTGATGTTCTGGTCTAAGTTTAGGTTTTACTTATTGAGATTTATATCTCACCTCAATGGAAGTTTAACTTTTTCAAGTCCCAAGAGAAGGAAACCCAGGTTTTCCATGGGATGGCATTTGAAGAGAAAAAGTCGTTGCAGTTAGATTTGTAACTGACCTTATTATTTATGTAAAGTGTATATCCATTTGTCCTGATTCCTCTCATTATGGAATTGTATGGAGTAGTTTTATGGCTTCCGCGATCTTGTGTCTTTGTCAAGTTGTTATATGTTGGCTGAGGGATCCTTGGAGATAATTGAAGATCAATGGCCGTGGTGGGATGTACGTGTGCTCGACGGGTTCAGGCGTAACATACCTGTTTAAGTGGAATCAGAGCAAGGTCAGCTCGATCCATTGTGATTGAGGTTTGGAGTGATAAGGAGTGATGACTTGGGGACAATTAGGTAGTAAGACCTTTAAGGTTAAGCATGGATTGTTGAATATTGGGGACTATAGGCTTGAACTTGTGAGGTACGCTAATGTTCTAATGTCGATTTAATGGATGATCTTGAGTAATTTTATGGATAAGGCTCACAAGAAAGTGAGTAGAGATTGAAGAGTCATAAGCCTGAATTTGAGGTTGCTAGAGAATAGCTTTTCAACAAATGGTCAATTGGAGTATATGATTGTGATCGTGGCTTGACAATGATCCAACTTGGGGAATATGAGTTATAAGGAGACAACTGATACTAGTGTATTTAGGCTTGAATTGCATTGTATCTTGATGGTGTAGTTATCAATTGCTATCGACAGTCTTGGATGATATGAGGTGAGATGTGTACATGGAAGCAGGCAAGGAATATTTGGATTAAAGACTAGTTGTGATCGAATGCATATGGTTTTGACTTGAATATCGACTAGACTTGAGGTATATAGCTGAATATAGGCAATTGATCTGTGAGATGCAATGGTCATTGGTGGAACCAAAGGTTTTCTATAATTGATACTTGATGTGGAAACAATTGTGGTATGACAAGTGGTGACACCGAACATGTTGTGCATGTGTTTGTGAATTTGAAACGAAAATTGATGAAGGTGCATGTATGAACCTATCGCTGCTGGATATAAAAAACTGTCGATTGGTATGGGACAAGTGGATGGGATACCTATAAACTGTAATGAAGCATGGTATGGGACGTGTGAAACGGGGCTTTCTCCGTACATGTATGACTTGGGGCAACCAGCAACAGCCAGGTCTGATGAGGGCGGGGAGTGATCACCGGGACAGAGAGGTCCGGACAAGGAGCGATTCCTGGCGGGCTTCTAAGATGGCAAGAGGCAGGAATGACCTAAGTCGTAACTCGAAAGAGAAAGTCTAGGTATCAGGTTGAGTCCAATTGTGGTTAAAAGATATATGGCACGGGATTGATTCTCGAAGTGAATGTTTAAAAGTGTCATGGCATGTGAAATGACGCCTATGAGTAGCATGGTTAAAAGCTTTGTACTTGGCAGTGGATGTCATTTGAAAAAAAAAAGTGATGTTGTGATTGGCCTTTTAGGCGTGTTTTATGATTGGCATCATTAGATTGGCTTGGTCAAGGTCTAACTGACAGATTAGACGGCATATGGAGTTTATACCCATTGAACCGATGCCTGTTGAGAATGAGAAAGCCTGTCGTGTTTGTGATAGAGTGGCAGATGCCTTATGCTTAGAGTTTGAGCAATTGACTTATAGAAGCAAGGCCTTGAGTATTTGTTAGGTATTGACCTAGTTGAATTTTAGCCTAGTTGAGGCTTGCCTAGTAATTGGATGATGATTGAGAAGTTGCCTCATTGTGACAGGCCTGTTGAATAATCATTGATTGATGAGGATCTGGAATCCTTAGGTAATGAGCAATTAGTTGAGAGTTGTTTGGGAATCACTGGATAGTTGATGGTAAAAAAATGATGAGATGAGCAACCTGAGACTGCTAGACTGGAGTAGATGACTTAAGTCTTTGATTCCTAGAGGAAATCATAGTGGTTCAAAGTAACATGAGAACCTAATGATGTTGAACGACCAAAGTGTAGGTGTAAAAGAGCATTCGGCTCGAGTATACAAGGTATGGAAGATCCAAGAATTGAAAAGGATCAAGAGAATTGAGTAAGGTGAACGACTGAAGTATGAGTACCAAAAGAGCGTATGGCTCGATTTGTTAATCGTGTGAGACCCAAGTGTGATAAGGGGTCATAAGAACTTTAAACGGAAATGAGAAAAGTGGTTAGGTAGGCAAGCTCGAAAAGAAGCTGCCATTGCTACTTAAGTCAGTGAGTCGACCGATGCTAGTGTTGATGAGTTAAAAGACGGAAGTCACTTGAAAAATGACTCCGAGTTAATACTTTCTAAATTGAATGTGTGGGAAGAACCACGAGAGTTTTGAAAAGCTTGTGAAGCTATGTATAAGGTTGAGATTGATTGAGTTTGATGAAGGGGTGAAATTTGAAATTGTCACCCTCTGGATTGAGAATTTTGGTGAGAAAACCTTACAGGTTTTGGGTACTTTGAGGAAAGAAAGTGACTTTGACAGTTATTAGCCTGTAAAGGCAATTGATGATAGGTGAAAGGTCACTAGAGGAAAGGTTTCCTCAAAGGCATGATATCTATCTAAACTACCTTTGTTGAGTTGTTCAACAGAAAGTATCCTCTTGGGATTGCTCGAGAGCAAAGGTTATCGGGAACCTAATAGTTTTGTAAGGATCAGAGGATGATCGACCAATGTGAGGCAGAGCTCTCAAGATCGCCTAAGCACATTAAGAGTGGTCAAGGACCCTTGAATAAGATAATTAAATCCCTGAGTAGATTGGAATTTGAAAGCCTTATGGGTAATTGCTATTCCTAATTTTGAGGAACTATAATTGATTTTAATCAGATGTGTGAATGATTGGAATAAATTCGAGTAAAGTGAACGTCACTTGTGGAACGCGGAAAGTATATCTAAGGAATGGTTGATTACCTGGGCGTAAAATCCATGATGGAAAATGGGTAGTTCGTCTCTTTTGTTATGAAAAGAGTTGAGGAAAATCGGCATGCTAGTTTGCTTGAAATTAATGATTCCCTAGGATTGGTTGATTGAACTAGAACCATGAGAAATAAAATCATGAGTTGTTGTTCCCTAAAAAACAGGGCATTGTTCTTAAAGGGCGATTGTACCGTGAGATGGTCGTTGATGAAAAGAAAAGAGAACGAACTTGATGGTCCTAGCGACTTGCGATTTTAATGAATGGGTGAATAAGCAAAAAGGGTGTTTAGATTGTAATCGCAAGGCGACTTGAGGTAGTCGAATTGAATATCTGAAATATGAATGTATGGAGACCGAGGAAGAACGAACCTTGTCACTTGAGGTGATTGAGTTGAGGAAGAAGAAAGTCAGGTATGTTGACATTTGAATCCTAGAATAAAGATATCGTTGCTGGCGCAGACTCCAAGATTGATGTCCTATGGAATAAGAAGGACAATGTGGATTCAAAGTGAAAGAATGCTACTGAAGTGCATAGTCTCCTTCACTGGGTAACTGACCCTAGTGTGGAAGGAAGAGCAAATTCTAATTGTCTTGGTATTAAAACTGAGCATCTGGATAGAGAAAGAAGACTCAAAATTTGAATGATTCCTGGAAGGGAAGTTCAAGAAACTATCCTGTAGACAATGTTGAATCCCAGGATGATGTCGACGTTCATTTGAATGGATGAAATTGAGATAAAGTCGCATTGACTGGTTGTGGGAAACAGCGGTTAAGATAAGAGTGCTTCCTCAAGGAAGAGTGACAAAAATGAACAAAATGTTGCGTGATCCTAGTGGAGACCCGTGTCAACAGAGAGCCAAGGTTTGAGCTCTCAAGTGAAAAATGTGAGGAACAATTTGAAAGATTCGACACCTGATAGAAAGAAGTTGATAATAGTTGAATTAAGTGCCCAAGAAATGATTGAGTTGGTTGTTACTGTCTTGAAAGACGCTGATTGGACTCATTTAAGGAGTCATGAGAAACATAAACAGCTTTGAGAGTACCCTATAGACTCTAAAGAAATGCTTTATGTATGCCAAATGTGAAGCGCACGAGCTGCGAATCTGATAAGGTAAGATTCCTTAGTTGTAAAGTTCTTGGGAAATGAAATTCCCGTGGAGCACTTAAGAAATAAAATCAGTGATGAATCGACTAGAGTCAATGTGAGTTGCTGGAAGTTGAAATTTCCTGGGATCAATGAATTGCAATAGACGGACCGTGAGAAGATTCCCTACAAGAGTTGTTCCATTGGTGAAATAAAGTAAAGACGAAACGTAACACGAATAGACAAATGAACGAGAAAAGAGTTATCGAGGACTTGAGTCAAGTTGATGGCTATGCTGTTTATGGCGTTTCCGGTTGGAAATTGAAAAGCTTATGAGGGTAGTAATGACGCGATGCAGAATGAAACTTGAGGCATAACAAGGCAACCGAAAGTGGACGTTGCATACACATCATGACGATAAGGCCATATGAATTGGAATGTTTAACGCATGATTGAAGTTGACTTCCATTTGTCCTTGCGACAAATTTCGGGAAACATTATGGGTAGAAGAAAACTTCAAGTCAATATCTACCACGAGAGAATAAGGTAGTAGTTTCTCGAGAGTAATTGAACTAGAGGCAACGCTGATGTATGAAATTGCTTGTGGCTATAAGAGCGTTACTTGGATAAAAAAAGACCTCGAAGTTATGTGAACTATAAGAGGTTGATGGCATGAACTGCCTAAAGGGAATTGGTGGAAAGGCACATGAACAAAGAGATCACACAAATGTTATTATAGCGATATTCATATCGCTAAGGACGGGTGAATTCATTAGTGAATGCTTATAATTGAACTTTGAGCATTGTTTAATTGGTGATGGAGGGACAGATCTTCCCTTAAGACATAAGAAATCCAACTTCTAAATTGGAAATTCGCCATGTGGCTAGTTTAATGGCTACCTGAAATATCAAGCCTGAAGGTCAGAAGGGAAATGAGGTATTGTCATGATCGAACCCTAATATTTGAGGGGTTATGGGAATGGATAGAACCCTTGAGGTCTCGTGGACGAAAGTACGAATCTAGTATTGAAGAGGAACTTAAGGAAATTGTCACGCCTCAAACCCGGCGAGCACGCGAGCATCCCACCTTTGCCGTTAACCTTAATGAACTCCCAAGATCCAACGGTCAATAACATAAAACTCTATGTGAAGCGTGCATGTGAAATTGAAGCCAAACTCCATATAAATAAAGCAACACAGAATAACTTAGGACAAAAGGGTACACATTTCATAAAGGTCAATCATACTTCAGAGGTTACAACTCTAAATCCCCAAATATAACATTACAACCCTAAGGTCACAAAACAGTAAACTTCATTTCCTCCAATGACTTCTTCAAATGCCAATCCATGGCAAACTCGGTTTCCTTCATCTGGGACTTGAAAAATGTTGTCCCACGACGGGGTGTGATAAATAATCTCAGTAAGTCAAACCTAACCCTAACTAGGCTGTCGGTACCTCGAGACACTTTTGAAAGATGGGTATTTTGGGACTAAAAAAATATTGGCATGCTTAAAACAGGGTACTTGTCAAAACCTGGCGTTTTGGTACTTCAAATCAACTATACTCAGTCATAAATCATAGCAAAATTTGATCTTCATACGGTGGCAGGGCTTTCAATCAAAAGCAAACACTCGACACCATCTCAAAATAATGAAACAACTCTCAATTTCATCAAATACCATTATCGAAACTTCCAGAAAACATATCCTTTTCTTTCACGCCCTTCCTAGGCCACTTTTAACTCATGAGGCAAATTTCTTAACATGAGGCATAAATAATTTTTCACAAAATCATTCTTGATTCTTTTCGAAAAATAGATCTTTCCATATCTGCCCATCCTAGGCCTCCCACTTTGGGGTTGCGAGATGATTCGGTCTCCATATGACCCGTCGGTCCATATGAGACTCTCGCGTCCGGACCTAGAGATGATTTGGTCCCCATACAACTCTCGACGCCCATTTTCAATCGAGATGAATCGTGTCAGTATGGGACTCTCTAGCCGCACGACCTCGTCAAGTCAAATGGGAGTAACTCCCTCCTAATACGTTGGCCAAAATATAATTTCTCGGCGATCCCACACGCCATTAGCGATCCTACACGCCAGTGCACTTATAATTTTTCGTGGTGATCCCACACGCTAGTGTACATTTAATTTCCTTGGCGATCCCACACGCCATTTTATTCATAAAAATTTCAATTATACAAAGCCTCGGATTTTCATTTAAAGAAAACAATTCATGCCTCAAAATTCATCATTCAAGAACAACTCATGAAATCAAGCAGTTCATCGCCTACTCGAGGCATTCCTTTCAAACGTCCGTTACGGACACAACACATTTCAAGTCATAACTTTCTCAGTCAAGCACATATAAATTCAAGTAAAGCCTCAGGCAATTCAATTATTACGGCCAATTCATAATTTCAAGCTTGACTCAAAATCACATTTTTCACCACTTTCAATCTTGGCTTTTCTTTCAATCAAAACTTTCGGCTTCTCATCTCACATGCTCAAATAGCCATTAAGAAACACATTCATGGTCAATTAGGGCTTCCCAAACAATCGGTTTTCAATCAAACATGTCAAGGAATGCCAACTCACAAAACTGAACAGATTTGGACTCCCTCGCGCCTCTAACAAAATCAGGTCATGAAATCATTCAATCCAACTCAAAACTCCATCCTTTAGTAACATAACATCCTAATAAAGGTTTAGGCATAACTTACCTCGAGCTTAGGCTAAGCAATTCCATAAAACGATCAATGAAACGTCGTGGCACCAAGCTAACCACTTTTAGCCTTCCACGATCAGATTCAGTCCTGAATTAAATGACGTTTATCTACTAACTTTTTGAGAAATATACTTCTCAAATCTTTTCCCTCATGGTCTTACGGACGTGTGAGCAAAAACAGATCTCAATTTGGATACCAGACGACCTAGAACGAGCCATTTTAAAATTAGTGCGCGCTAGGAACAGATTTACATGGCTATTGATTTTTGCCTCAAATCAGCCCTTCAAACACTTCCAATTCAACCAGAATTCATCTATTGATAACTTAACTCCCTAACGAAGGGTTATAAATCGACTTACCACAAACCAAGCAAGTGAAATCCCACAATTGGCCGCCACCATTCTCGATTCCAAACACCAACTAGCGCAAGACAGTTTTCTGTCCTAGAGAAAACTATACATAACCGGCCATGAAATTCCATTCCAAATCACATACTTCTTGTGTCACGCCCCGTTCTTTTCAGGCACGCAAAATCCCACCAAGGTCGTCTTGTCTCGGTGATACCTAGGATCCGTCGATCAATAATTTATAACTTTTAAAAGATACAAACATATGGAAGCGATGAAACTTCTCCATACAATTCAGACTTAAGATGACTCAAGACATAGGGTACGTCTTGTTAAAATTACCGACTACAGGTTCAGAAGGTACAACTCTAATTTCAAGGTAACGTGAAATCCTTAAAGTCACAAAAGTGTAAATCCATTTCCTATAATTACTTCTTCAAATACCGATCATTGGCAAGCTCAGATTTCCATTGCCTGGGACCTAAAAAGTTAATCCCACGACCGAGTGAGATATAAATCTCAGTAAGTTCATCCTAAACCAAGACCAGGCTATTAGTCCTCCCAGATTATGCAATAAAACAACTGACCAGGATTCAAAAACAACACATGACAATGAAACATCAAGGCACCTCGATACGTCTAGCATAACGCAATCACGACTCCAGGACGATCATATCATCACAACTTTCAATTTCAATGGCCAAGTCCGCGTCAATACGCATCAGGCTAATCACAAATTTAATCCCAATAGCCAAGCCCACGTCAATACGCCCCAGGCAAATCAACGTCTCGATTGGCAACCCGCGTTCTGACACATCAGGTTCCAAAGGCCATTTCGATACTTGTGTGGACACGTATCAAGACTATCCCGCGTTCTGACGCATCAGGATATCAATTCTCTTTTCAATAGTTATGCCCGCGTCAATACGCCTTAGGCTCGGTCCGTGTCATTACGTCTCAGACCATCAAATTGACAAACCCGCATTAAACGTATCAGGTTTTTAATTCTCTTTTCAATAGCTATGCCCGCGTCAATACGCCTCAGGCTCGGTCCACGTCAATACGACTCAGACCATCAAATTGACAAACCCGCGTTAAACGCATCAGGTTTTCAATTCTCCTGCCAACTCATTCATATTTCTCAAATAGTCACCATTCAAGGCCAAATATCACATAGCCATACCAGCATCCATGTCAGTCGAATGTACACAACAATAATTTAGCCATGAGAGTTATAATTTCTCATCATCAGGAGTACACACGACTCACACCTCCATTATCTCAATTGATCATGAACAATCAATGCAATAGACTCTCAAATTCATCAATATATCATCCAAATGCATCCAGTAGTGTCCTAACTTCCTAGCAAAGGTTTAGGAGTCACTTACTTTTCAATTTAATCCGTAAAATTCCCTCCAAGACTCCTCCAAAGATTCGGTTCCCTTGATCCCAAAACAGGACAGTCGTGCGACCTAGTCCAAAGTTCGTCAAACAATCAATTTTTCTAGTCCTATCACCGATTCACGGAGCATACACCTCATTAACATCTCAATTAACATTCTTATATGTCTTAACGATAAATTTAAAGCATGGCTACACCTCCCATAGCCCTCAAAGGGCTTGGTTCATCCAAACCGAAATAGGGCAAAATTCGGTTCTACCCTCTACCTCCTTAATCAGTCTATAATTCAACTCTAAAGCTTGATTTACCACAAAATTAACTTTCTAACATGTTTTTCTAGGAGTTAGGAAGCCTCACCAAAGATTTGGAAGTAAAATAACATCTCAAGGACTTCCGATCAGCCCGGTTCCACTTGGTGTACATGTGGTCAGATTCTTTCCCAAAAAACCGCATCAAATCAGCCATGAAAACCCATCTTAACTCAACCAAAATTGCAACCACAGCTCATTCAACTTTAATAATATAACTATAGAAGACCTCACCGAAAATTTGAAGCCATTTGAAGTCCGAAAGACTCCGGAACAGGTCTTTCCCCAAAACCGGTCAGAATTTACCTCGTCTGGACCTTTATCCATTTAAATCGAGCTATGAGATGATCTACTAGGTCCAATTAAGCTTATAATATGTCTATGAAAAGATAAGACAATAAGCTTTCATTTGGCGATGGTTTTACCTCGATCCGGTATCGGACGAAGAAGATATAGCCGGAATAGTAGGACGGTCGGGACTGGTCGGCTGGGAGCTCTCGGATTTAAAACTGACTGGCCTGACCTTTGCTCCTTCAAACGGCTCTATGGGGAAAACGGCTAAGTGGATTTGGACCCATAATATCTTTTTGGAACAGCAAGACGATAAGCTTTCTAATGGTAGGTGGCACGCCTTAATTCGATGACGGACGAAAAAGTGATGGCCAAAACAGTGACCGACGACGGGAGTGGGCAGTGTTCTGGCGAGAGAGAAAAGAGAGGAGAATGAGAGAAAGGTGAGGTGGAGAGGGTTTGGCCGAGCAAAATGAGGGAGAGAGAAAGAGAGAGAGGCTTTCTTTCAATCTTTCAACTGGTCAAAGGCTTAGAATGGTAGGTTAAAAGGTGATTTAATCAATGTCAATGCCTAATCCTTTGACACTTGTCCTCATGTCAATCAAGGCTCATCCAATGGCCCTCATTTTTCTTGATTTTCGGCAACCTATAGGGTATTGTGATTGACCAAAATGTCCTTATCCAATTATAAATGCAAGGCCAAGGCTTGAGGGGCAAAATGGTAATTTTATCCTCGACGTTCGGAACGTCGTTTTTCTGATTCAAATTACCTTTGATGAGGTGACGGCTAATTCGATTAGAACATTGGAATCTTTATTTTTCATTTTTCAATTTTGGGATTTCGTTTCATATCTCAAGCGTCGAGGGGGCGAAAAATTTGAAATGTCACATCTTGCCAATATATAATATTATTTCCAAAGGAGGCTTACCTATGATTTCCAAGTTAAGCAACGCCTCGACGAACCTCAAATGTGTATCGATTCCAAACCGGTCGGCGGTGGACAGATTCTATTCTTGGTAAGTCCATAAGAAATCAATAGTTACAAATCCTTCTAAACTTCATTCTAGCCTACACACATCTTATTAACACATAATACTACACCTTAGGATGGCTTACCAATGATTTCCAAGACAAACAAAACCTTAATGATCCTTAAGGAATCACGGTTTCAAGTCTGACCAATGGGCAGTTTCTGTCCTCTTGAAGACCATGAAGATTCAACTATTAAAACTCATCAAAATCCAACTAAACTTCATGGACACAAAGTTATATGTTTTAACTAGGCTTGAGAGGTGGTCTTACCAAGAATGAAGCCAAAACAAGCCCGAAATCCCAAGATGAATCTCCTCGGGTCGGTATAGGTGGTCGGGCAGCAACCTTTCCTCACTCAAACGACTCTACAGGACAAACGGTTAGGCCAAATGGGCTCATAATACCTTTTTAGAACGACAAGAGAAAGGACTTTCTAATGATGGGTGGAACGTCTCAATCCAAAGTCGAACGAAGAAGTTATGGCCTGAAGAGTGGAGGAGGTCGGAATTGGGCGGTGAGATGCAAAAGACAGAGTTTGAGGGAAAAGAGAAAAATGAGGGTTAGGGAGAGAGAGCGATCTGGCCGAAGGCTAGAAGAGAGAAAGATAGGTGCCTTCCTTAATCCCCAAGAGAAGATGAGACAAGACTTTGGTGGTTGAGGACTTGACAAGCAATTAATGTTAAGTAGGGTCCTAATCTAAGGCAATAGGTTGTCATGTTCTTCAAAAAAATATCAAATGGCCAAAAGATCTCCTTACCCCTTAATTTTCGGCTAAAGAGGAAGAGGGAGAAATGACCAAAATGCCCTTGTCCATTTGTAAAAGCATGAGAAATCTCCAAGGGCAAAAGGGTCATTTTTCACTTACCATCCAAAATCTCACTTTACCAATCTTATAAGGCAAATCATGATCTTAATTACCCCCGATGAGGCAACGTCCAATTCTTTACAAATATTGGAATTCCTCAATGTCTGATACATACTTCTGAGGTCCAATTCACATCGAGTTCTCGTCAACTGTAATTCCAGTTTATCTCAAACTGACGGGCGACTCTTGCAGGTGTTACGCGTATCGACCTTAGGATCTCTCAAGTCGTGGCGACTTTGATTGTCATATGATTACGAGGGTTTATTGCTAGTTCCTACGGTCTTGTCATTGGAATCTGATTTAGGAAATTTTCGCAAATTATACATTAATTAAGCGGAATCACCCGCGTCCCAACCGTATAATACTAGCAAAACATCCCATGATCGTTCCTAGATCGATCTCTGTTGGCCCAAAGTATCTCCTCGACAATTCTTATGGTCAAAGCGTCATTTTTTATTCAAATTTCCCATGGGAACCTTTTTCAAAATTAAAGAACAAGAAAATCTCATCTGACGTGAAGAACCCTCGTCATGGAAACCCTTTTCAAAATCAAATGAAAAAATCAGCTTAATGGTAGAAACAGCCTAAAGGGTCAATCAAGGATAGAAACCGCCTAAAGGGTCAATGAAAAATAAAAATCGCCTAAAGGATCAACCAATGGTAGAAACCACATGAAGGGTCAATGAATGGTAGAAACCGCCTGAAGGGTCAACTCAATGGTAGAAACAGCCATAAGGGTCAAATGAACAGTAGAAACTGCCTCAAGGGTCAATGAATGGTGGATACCACCATAATGGTCAACTCAATGGTAGAAACCGCCATAAAGGTCGACTCAATGTTAGAAACCGCCATAAGGGTCAACTCAACTTAATGGTAGAAATCACCTGAAGGGTCAACTCAATAGTAGATACCGCCACAAGGATCACCCCAAGAGTTCGATCCACCATACAAGTCAAAATCCTTGGCAAATCCCCAAAGGAATGTGTCTACCTTAGGTTTCTATCTATTAGGAATCCCATTATGATTTGACCTACCATGCCGGTCAGAGCTTAATCTCCCTAGGACACTCTATGAGTCACTACATATCTACTTGAATCCATCGGACACTGCGAATGCCACACGATCATCAGGCAGGTAAGTAACAAGTACGCCTTTCTGCTATCTCATTCTCTCGTATCAAAGGAGAACAAATGAGCATATCCCCTTGTAAGAAAGAGCATACATCGATGGGCATGAAAGATTAGATGTCATGATTCCTTTTCTTTTATTTTCTTCAGTCGAGTCAATTTAAACTCAAGTGTCATCTTGTCTTTGCAAGAAACCTCTGACGAGATTCCTCTCAAAGAGGGCAAACTGTTGACATCTGATTTTTTATCAGCCTTTTTCCTTTATTTTTAAAAATTATAGAAAATCAATAAAAAGTAAAAAAAAAATTGAAAAATCAACTTGGGAAGCTTTAACCAAGCTAAAGGGACCATTTTGAGCAAAAAAATAAATTTTCATATTTTTTCGTATTTTTTATATATTTTCAAAAAAAATAGAAAAATACAAATAATATCAATAAAAATAGAATTTGAGGTCACCAAAATGTATAAAAATAGTCTATATTTTTATTTTTATACTATTTTCTTTTTTACCTCACAAATAGGGAAAATTCAAGTTCAATTGCATGTGTTCCTTCATAACGCATAGAATTGAATTTTGGATAAAAAAAAATGCCAAGTGAGTCTTTTAAATTGCAATTTTTGCATTTTTAGGATCTTGACATTCCATTTTGTGTGCCCTACATTTTAATTTAAATAAATTATGCACTGAATTGCTCAATTTTGACTTTAGGGACCTAATTGCATAAATTTCTTTACATTGTAGTCCCTAAATAGCTAAAAGTCAAATTAAATTCTTTTGGAGGTTGCCCATAAATTGGTAAAACCCCTACCAGATAGTTTTTGACCTCCTGAATCCATCAGTAGGTTCAATTTGTACAAATTCCTTCATTAAGGGCTTCAATTTATTGAAATTGCATTTCAGATCCTGCACCACATTTGGGGTTTTTGATCAATTCCAAGGAAATTGATGGAACAAAATACATTTTCAAAGATAATTGATCATGGGTAATCCAATTTTGGGATCAATTTCAAAATATTTTGGCATATAGGCCTTCAATTTGAAGGAAAAAATCCAACTAGGTCGATTGGGTCGGGCTGACCCTACCCGGTCAACCCAGTTGACCGAACCAGCTTGTAGAGTAGTGCTTTGTTCTCCTTGGTGGCGCACCGACGGAAGAGGATGGAAATTAAGTCAGAAGACAATATTGTCGATCATGAGTTAGTGGCTAATCGTGAAGACGAGCTGAAGGGCATGGTCGTTGTGGAGATGGTGGCCGCCGACATTAAAAAATGGCCAATGACGCCTATAAAAGGGAGGCTCGGCCATGGAGAGGGAGGGGGAAAACAAAGAGGAAACGGGCGAGTTCAGAGCCAAGCTGACGCACAACCGGCATCCTCCCCCTTTAGAAGAGCTTCACCAGAGCTGTAGCTGTCACCGTCAGTCCCGAAACAAGTCGGTATACTCTCACAACCTTCACTTCCATAGTTTTATAACCTGTTGACGAAATGCCTAAGTGAAGGTTCTATTGTTTTTTTACTCTCGGTCGTGCCCTTCCCGACCACTTTTAGTGCGAGCCTCGCCTTAAATCTTCTCTAAAACCAACTCTAAGCACCCCTTGCTCTTCATTTTGCATTGAAACATAACAAAAATAACGGTCAGTGCTCCACCAATTTTTGGATCGAGCCGAGATGTGACATTCTGATTTTCCAGTCATTTTCAGACTCATTAATCAGAAACGAGTCATGAAAATTGAAAATGGAGAATCAAGAATTCCAACGTTAATTTCGGATCGGCATTCGCCCTATCGAAGAATATTGGCGCAAAAAAAAATAACGTTATGAACGTCGGGGGTAAAATTACCTTTTTGCCCCTCAAGCTTAGAACTTTGCCAATGCATTTGAAGAAGAGCATTTTGATCATTAAACCCACCCCAAGACCACCGAAAATTTAAAGGATTATTGGCCATTGGATTGAGTTGGAATGACAAATGGACAAGTGTCACAAGATCAAGCATTGGAGTAGTCATGTCCAACTTTACAAACCTACCATTCAAACCCTTTGACTCAAGCCTTGAATATAAGCTTTTTCCTCTCTCTCTCTCTCTCTCTCCTCTCATTTGGCCATAACACTCCCCTAAGAACCACCGACAGCCACTCCTTCTTCTTCCTCTAGTTTTGCTCGCCGACGACCATCTTGGGTCTCTATGTTCGGCCGTTCCGACGACCACCTCCAGCCACCGCCTGACCGCCGGCCGACCATACCAACCTAGATCTACATCTTTTCGACCCCCTCAAAGTGGAAGCGAGACATTTGGACCACCGAGGAGCTTCGACTAAGTGTTTTCCCGAGAACCGACAAAATCTGCTCCAGCCTGAGGTAGGTCAGGTTTCTGACCCTTTTGGAGGCCGAAATGTTGGATTTTTGAGGTCAAATTTTATGGAGTTATAGTATACATGTATAAGAATCTGTGGTAAAAATTTGAGAGTGATTTGAAGAAGTTTTGACCTCGAAACGGTCTTGTGAACTTGGAACAGAATCTGCCGGAAAACTGACTTGAGGAATCCAGCAACTTCCGAAGGGTTTCCGGCGATGATTCAACCTCAAACTCACGATGAGCCTCATAAACCCTTAGATATACATGTTAAGATGTAGGGTGAGGATTAAATGATGGACTTAGAGTTGGTTTAGGGCTGATTGTGCCCGGTTTGCACAGAATCGGGAAGAACCGGTTCGATTCTGTGCAAGGCCGGGGCTATAGGGGCTGTTGGCATTGGATTATGAGTCTCAAATTGATGAATAAGACATGTTAAGATGATGAGGATTATGCTATGGAGGATTATGATTCATGGAATGAGGAATTGGACTTGGAAATTGATGGAATTGGTTGAAATTCCTAGGTTGTGCGGTGAGTTCGACCTTGAACCCTAGGAGGCCGAAAATTTGAAGATCCAAGAAGTGAATTTGGTGTTATCAAACGCAAGGTAAGGGAATTCCTAACCTTATACTAGGAAGATTGTACTCAAATGGGTGAGTCGGTAAATGATTCAACTAGTCTTTGCACAATTTCAAGGTGGTTGGTTGTTGTATGTGCCCTAGAATGATTTGTAGGATTTGAAGTCTTGTTAATGCTAGAGTTTAAATCATATGCCATGTCGAATGTCATCGATTGTCCTGCATGCCATGAGAATTCAAATTGTGCATGAGTTGCACCTATTGTTTTATTTGTGAATTGAATTGAGAAGCATGACTTGAACATAACATGGCGAGGTCCTGAGGCGTATGAGACGCGGGGCGGGAGATGGATGCCCTGATATTATCTAATCGCGGGGTCGAACTGAAATTATGTGGCACCTTGATGCGATATAATCGCGGGGTTGAGATGGCTACGGTCCCGATGCGAACTAATCGCGGGACAGAGATATGAGGTGATGATATTGGCCTGGTGAATCATTGAAACCTGATGCATTTACGCAAGTTGTCCATGACGGTCTGATGTGTTTACACGGACCGAGCCTGATGCGATCTAATCGCGGGCATGAGATGAGCCTGATGCAATCTAATCGCGGTCATGAGACGAGCCTGATGCAATCTAATCGCGGGCATGAGGGTGAGGTAGGAAGGAAAGGATGGTTGTGGTGAGGTGGCAGGATGCATCGTGCATGAACATCTGAGTGTATTATGATAACAAATTTGCATGCCTATCACCCGTGTGTGGTTATCTACGTTTGAATTGACTGATATGTCTACGAGTTTTAATTATTGGATATGTGACTGCCTTAGTGGACGGTCGGCCTAACCTAGGGTTAGGACTTACCTTAGTGAGATGTCAATCTCACCCCGTTGTGGACAACATTTTTTAGGTCCCTGATGAAGAAAATCGGGTTTGCCATGGATTGGCACAGAAACGAGGTCGATAGAGGAAATTGAAGACTTCTCTTTTGTGACCTTAAAATTGAACAGAAGATATATTGAGGATTTAGATTTGTAATAAAGAAAAGTGTATTTCACCTTTATTAAAGGTGTACCCTTGTGTCCTAAGTCATTGGGTGTTGCTTTATTTGTAAATTGAAGTTGGCATCGCTTCCGCATGCACGCTTCTTTCAGCGTATAAGACATTGGCCATTGGATCCTGGAGCTTTCACAAAGGAACGGCTTGGTGGGATGCTCGCGCGCTCGCCGGATTCGGGGCGTGACAACCTCATTCGAATTGGTATCAGAGCGAGGTCAACTCGATCCAATCTGATTGAGACTTGGAGTGATAAGGAGCGATGACTTGAGGATAATTAAGTAGTGAGACCTTGAGGGATAAGCATGGGTTGCTGAATTTTGAGGACTATAGACTTGAACTTTTGTAGTATTCTAATGGTCCTAGTGCTGATTAATAGATGATCTTGAATGATTTTATGAACAAGGCTCATAAGGAAGTGAATAGAAATTGAGGAGTCATAAGCTTGGATTGAGGTTGCTAGAGAATAACTTATGAATGAAGGGTCAATTGAAGTGTATGATTGTGATCTTGGTTTGTCAATGACCCAACTTGGGGAGTATGAGTTACAAAGAGATGGCTAATATTGGTGGATTCAGGCTTGAATTGCGTGATATCTTGATGGTTTAACTATCAATTGCTATTGTCGGCCTTGAATGAAATGAGGTGAGGTGTATACAAGGTATATTGGATTAAAGGCCAGTCGTGATTCAATGCTTATGGATTTGATTTAGTTGGCGACTCCACTTGAGGTGCATGGTTGAATATAGGTAATTGATCTGTGAGATGTGACAGTCATTGGTGGAATTAGAACTCTTAAATGGATAGGAATTTGTCTGAAGGTAATTTTAACGTGACAAGTGGTGAGGATAGTCATATTGTGCACGTGTTTGTGGTTATGAAATGCAAGTTGATGAGGGTGCATGCATGAACTTATCGCTGTTGGACTTAATAAACTGTTGCTTGGTATGGGACAAGTTGATGGGATACTTATAAACTGTAATGAAACATGGTATGGGACATGTGGGATGGGGCTTTCTCCTGGGACAATCTACAACGGTCGTTGGCAGGCTTCTAAGATGACAAGAGGCAGGAATGACCCAAGTCATAACTTGAAAGGGGAAATCTAGGTATCAGGTTGAGTTCAATTGTGGATAAGGGATGTATGGCATAGGATTGATCCTCATCAAGAATGATCGAAAGCGACATGACATGTGCAATGGCGCCTATAAGTGGCATGGTTAAAAGTTTCATGGTTAAAAGTTTCATGCTTGACAATGGATGCCCTTGAAAAAGGAAAATGATGTTGTGATGGGCCTGTTAGGCAAGTCGTGTGATTAGCCTCATGTGATTGGTTTGGTCAAGGTATAACTAAGAGGTTAGACGATGTATGGGGTTTATACCCATTGAATGATGTTTGACGAAAATGAGACAGTCTGTCATGATTATGCTAGAGTGGCGGATGCCTCTAGGCTTAAAGTATGAGCTTTTGACTTAGTGAAATGCTATCTTAAGTGCTTGTTTGATAGTTGCCTAGTTGAGGCTAGCCTAGTAATAGCTGTTAGCTGAGAAGTTCCCTCGTTGAGGCTGGCTTGATAAATGATTGCAGATCAAGGATGATTTGAGATCCTTGAATATTTGGCGATTAGTTGAGAATTCCATATGTACCATTAGAGAGTTGTTTGGGAACCTCTGGATGGTTGATGGTGAAAGATAATGAGAGGAGCAGCTTGAGACTGCCGGATTGAGTAGACGACTTAAGTTTCTGATTCCTTGAGGGAATCATAGTGGTTCAGGAGACATGAGAACCAAAGTACGTTGAACGACCAAGGTGTGGTCGTAGAAGAGCATTGGGCTCGAGTATACGTGGTATGGAAGACCCGAGAACTGAAATGGATCATGAGAATTGAGTAAAGATGGGCAATTGGAGTATCAGTACTAAAAGAAAATATGGCTCGACCAGTTAATCGTACAAGACCCAAGAGCTGAATGGGTCGTGAGAACTTTAAATGGAAATGAGGAGATTGTTGGTTAAGCAAGTTCAGAGAGGAGCTGCCATGATTCTCTAAGTCACTATGGTGAAAAATGCTTGTGCTAACGAGTTAAGTGATAGAAGTCACAAGAAAGGTGACTCTGAGTTATTTCATTCACGAGAAAAGTGAATGTGTGGGAAGGACCATGAGAGCTTTGAAAAGCTTGTGAAGCTATGAATAAGAATGAGACTGACTGAGTTTGATGAAGGGATGAAATTCGAAATTGTCTCCCTCTGAATTGAGGATCTTGGTAAGGAAACTTTAGAGGTTTTTGGTACACTAAGGAAAGAAAGTGACCCCGGCAGTTGTAGTCTTAAGAGGCTGTTGATAATTGGTGGAAGGTCACCAAAGGAAGTATTTCCTCAAAGGCATGATATATTCCTAGACTACCCCTGTTGAGTTATCAACAGAAAGTAGCCTTCTGAGATTGCTCGAAGACAAAGGTTGTAGGGATCCTGATAGTTTTGTAAGGATCAGAAGATGATTGACCAATGTGAGACAGAGTTCACAAGGTCGCCTAAATATGTTAAGAGTGGTCAAGAACCCTTGAGTAAGATAAGTAAATCCCTGAGTGGATTAGAACTTGAAAACCTTATGGCTGGTTGTTATTACTGATTTTGAGAAATGATGATGGGACTCAACAAAAGAGGAGAATGATCAAAAGACTTATGAATAAGAGAACCCATGCTCATGGATTACGAGCAAGAGATGTTCATTATGAATATGGAACGTGCCTACGGGAAATGGTTGATTACCTGAACGTAAGACACAGGGTGGAAAATGGGTAGTCCGTCTTTTCTATTATGGAAGGAGTCGATGAAAAATCGGCATGTTAGTTTGCCTGGAATTAATGATTTCCTGGGATCGGTTGATTGAATCGGAACCATGAGAAATGAAATCATGAATTGTTGTTCCCTAAAGAATAGGGCATTGTTCTTAAAGGGCGATTGGACCATGAATTGGTCATTGATGAAAAGAAAAAGATGAACGGACCTGATAGTCCTAGCTGGTTATGATCCTAGTAAATGATTTAGTAAATGAAAAGAGCGCTTAAAGAATACTCGCAAAGTGATTGAGGTAATCGAATTGAGCATTCGATAAGTGAACTGGTGGAGACCAAGGACAAATAGATATTGTCACTTGAGGTGACTGAATTATGGGAAAGAGAATGCCGCTGAAGTATAGAGCTTCCCTCACATGGCAAGAGACCCTAATGTGGAAGAAGGAGAAAATCCTAACTGTCTTGATATTAAGATGGAGCGTCTAGACTGGGAAAGAAGACGCAAAACTTGAATGATTCCTGAGAGTGAAATCTGAGAGACTGTCTAGTAGACAATGTTGAATTTCAGGATGATGTCGACGTTAAGTGGAACGAACAGAATTGAGATAAGGTCGCGTTGGTGAGTTATGGAACTCAGAGGCTAAAGCACTAATGCTTCTCGAGAGAAGAATGACAAGAATAAGTAAAATGTCGTGCAGTCCTAGAGGAGACCCGTGACGACAGAGAACCAAGGTCTGAGCTCTCAAATGAAAAGTGCGAGGAACGATTGGGAAGATTCGACACCTGGTGGAAGGAAGTTGATAATCGCCGAACTAAGTACCCAAGGAATGATTGAGTTGGTCGATACCGTATTGAGAGACGATGGTTGAACTCATGTAAGAAGCCATGAGAAACATGAACAGCTTTTGAGAGTGTCCTATGGACTCTAAGGAGATGCTTGATATATGCTGAATGTGAAGAACACGGGCTATGGATCTGATAAGGTAGGGTTTCTCAGTCGTGAAATCTCTAAGAAATGAAATCTCTATAGAGCCTTGGAGGAGTGGAATGAGTGATAAATCGACTAGAGTCAATGTGAGTTGCTAGAAGTTGAAAGTTCCTGGAATTAACGAATGGTAATAGATGGATCGTGGAAAGATTCCCCATAAGAGCTATTCCATTGGTAAAATGGATTAAGGACGAGATGTAATGCGAATGGATGAATAATCGTGAAAAGAGTTTTCGAGAACTCAAGTTAAGCTAATGACTGCGCTGTTTATGACAATTCCAATGAGAAATTAGAACATATATGAGGGTCGCAATGACACAACGAGGATGAAATTTGAGGCATAACAAGGCAATCGAAAGTGGGCATTGCGTATACATCATGATGATAAGGCCATAGGAGTTGGAATGCTTAGAGCATGATTGGAGTGGTTTGCAAGTGTCCTCGTGATAAAGTTGGGAAATGTTGTTTAAGTGAAGGAACGTTGTAAGGCTATACCTACCACAAAAGTATAAGGTAGCAGTTTTCTCGAGGGGAATTGAATAAGAGGTAACGCTGATGTGTGAAACTGCTTGTGAATATGAGAACATAACATGTTTAAAGAAAGATCTTGAAGTTATGTGAAACGAAGAGATCACCCAAGTATTGTTATAGCGATATTTGTATCGCTAAGGAAGGATGAATTGTTTAACGGATGCTTACAATTGAGAATTGAACATTGTCTAATTGACAATGGAGGGACAGATCTTCCCTCAAGAAATAAGAGATTCAACCTCTAAACAGGAAGTTGTCAAATGACTAATTGACGGCCACCGGAAACGCCTAACCTAAAGGCCAGAAGGGAATTGAGGAGTTGCCATGATTGAATATCGATACTTGAGGAGTTATAGGAATGGATGGAACCCTTGAGACCTTAGAGACGAAAGTACGAGTCCAATATTAAGGGGAAACTAAGGAGACGACCTCAACGAAATTCAATGAGAGGATTATGGTGTTCCTGGGGGTGACACAAGGATGTGCCTAGGCAAACATATATATGCTATCGGTGACGAAGGTTGAAAGTTAAAATTTATCTATCATATAGTCGAGTACTAGACGTATCGATAAAAGGGAAGGACATAACGATGAAAGTTGAAGGACCACTTTGATCTAAGGGAATTTTCGGACGGAATCAAGAATGAAGTACTACAGAAGTAATCCTGTAATTGTTTAAGGAGTCAAGAGAGCCATAACTCGATTTGGTTAATGGAGAGCAAGTTAATAAAGCCCTTGAATCTCTGTTGGTGTGAAAGGAAGTTTGAAAGGAGTGATATGCCGAATGGTATGGACAAACGTTACGAATACCAAAAGAGAATGGAGAGAAGCCAATTGGATTAAGGACTTAAGGAGACGAGTCCTAGGGGAAAGACGGTTTTGGGCTGGAAAGGACAAGCGAAACCGTCAAGTTGTGAAAGGAATTACCCGGAAGATTGAGGATGCGACGAGGAACCGATACCCCAAGGGATTGAATGGTTGGAAGGTTGCAAATTTCGAGAACAAAATTTCTTTAAGGGGGAAAGAGTTGTGACATTCTGATTTTCCAGTCATTTTCAAACTCATTAATTAGAAACGAGTCTTTAAAATTGCAAATGGAGAATCAAGAATTCCAACGTTAATTTCGGATTGGCTGTAGCCCTATCGAAGAATATTGGACGAAAAAAAAACGACGTTCTGAACGTCGAGGGTAAAATTACCTTTTTGCCCCTCAAGCTTAGAACTTTGCCCTTGCATTTAAAGAAGGACATTTTGGTCATTAAATCCACCCCAAGACCACCGAAAATTTGAAGGATTATTGGCCATTGGATTGAGTTGGAAAGACAAGTGGACAAGTGTCACACGATCAATCATTGGAGTAGTCATGTCCAACTTTACAAACCTACCATTCCAACCCTTTGGCTCAACCCTTGAATATAAGCTTTTTGCTCTCTCTCTCTCTCTCTCCTCTCATTCAGCCAAAACACTCCCCCAAGAACCACTGACAGCCACTCCTTCTTCTTCCTCCAGTTTTGCTCGCTGGCGACCATCTCGGGTCTCTCTGTTCGACAGTTCTGACGACCACCTCCGGCCACCGCCTAACTGCCGGCTGATCATACCAACCTAGATCTACATCTTGTCGACCTCCTCGAAGTGGAAGCAAGGCATTTGGACCACCGAGGAGCTCCGGCTAAGTGTTTTCCCGAGAGCCGACGAAATCTGCTCCAAAATAAGGTAGGTCCGGTTTTTGACCCTTTTGGAGGTTGAAATATTGAATTTTTGAGGTCAAATTTTATGGAGGTCTAGTAGACATGTATATGAATCTGTAGTAAAAATTTGAGAGTGATTTGAAGAATTTTTGACCTCGAAACGGTCTTGTGAACTTGGAACAGAATCTGCCAGAAAACTGACTTGAGGAATCCGGCAACTTCCGAAGGGTTTCCGGCAATGATTCAACCTCAAACTCGCGGTGAGCCTCATAAACCCTTAGATAGACATGTTAAGATATAGGATGAGGATTAAATGATGGACTTAGAGTTGGTTTAGGGCTGATTATGCCCGGTTTGCATAAAACCGGGAAGAACCGGTTCGATTCTGTGCAAGGCCGGGGCTGTGGGGGCTGTCGGCGTTGGATTATGAGTCTCAAATTGACGAATAAGACATGTTAAGATGATGAGGATTATGGTTCATGGAATGAGGAATTGGACTTGGAAATTGATGGAATTGATTAAAATTCCTAGGTTGTGCGGCGAGTTCGACCTTGAAACCTAGGAGGCCGAAACTTTGAGGATCCAAGAAGTGTATTTTGTGTTATCAAACGTAAGGTAAGGAAATTCCTAATCTTATGCTAGGAAGATTGGACTCAATTGGGTGAGTCAGTAAATGATTCAACTAGTCCTTGCGCAATTTCAAGGCGATTGGTTATTGTATGTACCCTAGAATGATTTAGAGGATTTGAAGGCTTGTTAATGCTAGAGTTTAAATCATATGCCATGTTGAATGTCATCGAATGTCCTGCATACCATGAGAATTCAAATTGTGCATGAGTTGCACCTGTTGTTTTATCTGTGAATTGAATTGAGAAGTGTGGCTTGAACACGACATGGCGAGGTCTTGAGGTGTATGAGACACGGGCCGGGAGATGGATGCCCTGATGCGATCTAATCGCGGGGTCGAATTGAGATTGTATGGCACCCTGATGCGATCTAATCGTGGGGTTGAGATGGCCACGGTCCTGATGCGATCTAATCGCGGGACGGAGATATGAGGTGATGATATTGGCCTGGTGAATCATTGAAACCTGATACGTTTATGCAGGTTGTCAATGACGGTCTAATGCGTTTACGTGGAATGAGCCTGATGCGATCTAATTGTGGGCATGAGATGAGCCTGATACGATCTAATCGCGGGCATGAGACGAGCCTCATGCAATGCAATCACGGGCATGAAATGAGCCTGATACGATCTAATCGCAGGCATGAGACGAGCCTGATGCGAACTAATCGCGAGTATAAGAAGAGCCTGATGCGATCTAATCGCGGGTATGAGGGTGAGGCAGGAAAGAAAGAATGGTTGTGGTGAGGTGACAGGATAAGTCGTGCATGAACATCTGAGTGTATTATGATAACATATTTGCATGCTTGTCACCTGTGTGTGGTTATCTACATTTGAATTGACTAATATGTCTACGAGTTTGAATTATTGGATATGTGACTGCCTTAGTGGACGGTCGGCCTAACCTAGGGTTAGGACTTACCTTAGTGAGATGTCAATCTCACCCCGTTATGGGCAATATTTTTTAGGTCCCTGACAAAGAAAATCGGGTTTGCCATGGATTGGCACGGAAACGAGGTCGATAGAGGAAATTGAAGACTTCTCTTTTGTGACCTTAGAATTGAATAGAAGATATATTGAGGATTTAGATTTGTAATAAAGAAAAGTGTATTTCACCTTTATTAAAGGTGTACCCTTGTGTCCTAAGTCATCGGGTGTTGCTTTATTTGTAAATTGGAGTTGGCATCGCTTTCACATGCACGCTTCTTTCAGCGTATAAGACATTAGCCGTTGGATCCTGGAGTTTTCACGAAGGAACGGCTTAGTGGGATGCTCGCATGCTCGCCGGATTCGAGGCATGACACGAGAGCACACACCGACGAGGCCAATGGTCGTCAAGGTATAAGCGACCTCAGGTAAGTCTCTAAACCTCTTGCGAATGTTCTTTGAACGATTGAAATAAGATTTGTACGTAAAAAATATTTTTGCAAATCTTCGCCGGCGCCGAACATGTGGAGCTTCGGCTCGCTGTTTTCCAGGCTATTTTTGGCCTATAAAATGATTATGTTGATGTGGGAGTCGAGAGGATTGATTTGGTGTCGAAATCGCGAAGTTTCAATGAAGTTCTTACGAGGCACCGACGAGAAACGCCGGCGCCAGTCATCTTTCCCGATGAAGGGGTTGACCGGTCAACATTAGTTAACCGGTCAGCGCCGACGTGGAACGCCACGTAGGGGACCACCTCAGCAAGGTGGGGTCGTGTCTTAATACAAAATAAAACTCTAGATCAGACGATCATGGTTTTGCCACGTGTCGTGATTTGGATTTTTGAAAAAATTAAAATAGATTTTTAGAATTAAAAATTATTTTCAAAAATAAAAAAATGAAATAATCCAATGGTCATCAACGTGCCAAGTGGCGCTCAAGTAACTGCTCGATCGGCATTTTTTTAATATTATTAATAAAATCTAGATTGAATGCACCAAGGGAAGCCATGTGGCATGTCTTGGAAGGCATCAGCCGGTTTTTTAATAAAATATGGGTTTTTTCAGATATAATAAGAAAATGATAAAATAATAAAAAAATCTTCAAAAACCCTAAAACTGCGTCGTTTTTAGATCGGTCTCGACCCTTATGGTCCAGCCAAGTGCCCGAGCAATGGCCCGAAAAATATTTTTTAATTAAAATTTCAAAAATAAATAAATAAAAATTCTAAAATTCAATAAAAAAAAGAAAATCATTAAAAATTCAAAAAAAGGGAAATTTTCAGAAAATTCTAAAAGATTCCAAAAAATAGGAAATGGCCACAATCAACTGGCCGTGACCTGTTTCAGGTCTTTCGTCCCTCGATCTTTTCAAAAATGACGATTTTACCCTTTTGGCAAATCGTCTCCCAAAATTTCAGAAAAATTCTAAACAAATTTCAAAAAATAGAAAATGGCCACAATCAACTGGCCAAGACTTATCCTGGTTACTTTGATCCTCGATCCTTCTTAAATTGACGATTTTTCCCTTTCGACGAATCATCTCCCAAAAATTGAAGAAAAGTAAAAAAATTCCCAAAAATTGAATATGTCCACCATCAGCTGGCCATGGAATATTTTGGGTAATTTGACATTCGAACCTTTCGAAAATGATGACTTCGCTCGTCGATGAATCGTCTCCAAATCTTCCCATTCTACCCCTGGTCTTTAATCAAATATTCTTTAAGCCCTTAGGGCTATGTTAAGAGACTCTTGATGTGAATTGATATGCATTGATGTGGTTCATTTATGCACTTGATTGCACTTTCATTTATTATAATTGATAAGACTAGTCTTCCATTCTGCATAAAACCTTGAATTGGACTTACCTCACCGAAAATTGCATCTGCATGAAATCTTAATTAGGAAAATCACTCACGTTAGGTACCGAAAGGGCGTTGGTAATGATACCAATGTAACTAAGTCCCCGAACCCAAGATCTCTGGTTTCGTAGAACTGATTGATCTCTCCCAATCGATCAGTGAGGTTTCCGGTCTACCTTCCAAGAAAGACCGGTGGCGACTCCAAATGCATGCACACGTTGCACATGCCACTATGACCACGCCAAGGTCAAAAGCAATCAACTCTTATCGTCGAGAAATCTCAAAATTACTCCCGTCACGATTTGGTATGGGCGTAGGAGGGCATGCGCCGATCGAGACCCCATCCACATCTCAGAATGGGGGGCCCGATCGACAATCCATTCACCCGTTCCGAAAAATAGGTCGCGACACGTGGTGATCGAGCGGCAGAATAGGGAACCGAGAATGTGAGAGAGAGCTTGAGAGGAAATGAGAGAGTGCGATGGGAGAGTAGTCAACCAAAATGGGAAGGAAGAAGAGTGAGGGAGAGAGTTATCCCCCCAGTTCAAATGCAAAAGAGGAAGAGTGGTGAGTGGGGAGTGATTGCATGAATGACATGAATAGTGACATAGAATGACAAGTTGATGAGAGTTGGTCATGGGATTTGACTAAAGTCTTCTTTGTCTTATGCCCATTAATAATTCAAGAAGCCAATAGACATCTTTGCCCTTCAATTTTCAGCCAAAGAGGGGGACCTACGCACAAGACCAAAATGCCCTTATTAATTTCTAGAAGCACGAGCAATATCCGAGTGGTAAAAAGGTAATTTTCACTCCTCAGTCCAATTTTTGATTTTTCGATCACCTTGGAGCGAATGCTAATCTTAATTGACCTCGATGAGGCGGCGTCCAATTTACTAATATTGAAATCCGTGAATGTCCAATGTCTAATCTTGAAGTCTAATTCATGGTCAAAATCGATCAATTATAATTCCAGTGTATCTCAAACTAACGGACAGTTTTTAAGAATTATGCGTATCGACCCGTGATTAATGTCATGTTTAAGAGTTATTCGAGCCTTGGTTGTCATGTAATTGCGAGAGTAAATCTCTAATTTCGAAGGACGCGATCGTCAGGAATCGATTTAGGTTATTTTGCAAATTTTACTATGGCCATACGGAATCACCCGTGATCCAATTGTATAACGTTAGCAAATCCTTCTAGAACCATTTTTATGGTCAAGGTACCAATCGGCCTTTGATAGCCCAAAATATTTTCTTGGCAATCCTTATAATCAAAATACCAATCCATGGTCGAGTTTTTTAGTCCACGTACTTAAATCCAAGTTACTCATTCCCCTTTGGTTAGTCGGCTCAAGAGAGATCAATTTTGAGTGAGATTTAATTGAAATATATCAATAGTCATTCATTCATTCATAAGTTTCGAGATTGGGTCGGAATTTAGATTGTCACAAGATAAATAACAAAGAATAGGAAGAAGAGGCTTGAAACAAAAGACAAAAACGAAGAAAAGAAAGGTGTTCCATCGATCTATAGGAGCAACGAAAAAGGAACAAAGACAGAGAAGGCTGAAACTTTTGGGGAAAAAGGGCGTCTCATTCGGTTAGTTGCTAACTAGAGAGGACAAAAAGATAAGATAAAAGATCATGTGAGATACAAAGAAGAAGAAAAACATGTGCGGCCGATTGGACTTGAGGTGGAGGTCACATAAATTATTCTCTTCCTTCTTTTCAAAGATCACTTGCCGCAGAAGAGATGGGGCAGGTATCTCGGCTGATGGGGTCCACAAACATAAAATTTGACTCACTTAATACCTTTGTCTTATTTAAATTAAAAGAAAGGTAAAAATGTAATTTCACAAATGGACATTGAACGGTTATTTGGCTCACTCGACTGAGGATAAAATTGAGATTTTCGCATTTAAGGTTTTCTAAAAATTAAATTTACATGCGACGAGTCTCGGCTCTACGAGTCAAAATTTAACGATTCAAACATGAATTTTTTTTACCACCGTTTCAGAATAGCCAATGATCGACTTCAAAATCAAACTTCAATTTTCATGTTGAAATTCAAAATTCCTTATAGTCAACTAGATTTAAGGACGTCACACTCGCCGACCCTGGCAAGGCCTCTACGACCCCCCTTGGCCATCCCCCACCCCTCACTGGCAATGGCCGACGATGGTGGGGCAGTGGCGGCAAGGGCTCATACCCCTCTCACTCTGCAAAACCTCCATTTTTTTTATTTTTTAACTATTTTTTTCAATTGTTAGATTATTAAGTGGCTTTTTATTATTTTTTACTTTATGTTATTGCTGATTAGGTTCTCTGACAAGCCAAGTGTGCGCGACAAATGATTTTTGGCAAGTTACGTCGAACATGGCACTCAAATAAACAGTTTAAAAAAAAATTACCACACTGAAGTGATCCAAAAAAAAATATTAGCACTAAAGTAATCTCCGTACACAAATATTGGCACTTCTCCTGTACTTCTTCCATTAAACCCCAAATTCTCGTTCACTGTCACGCCCCGAACCTATCGAGCCCACGTACATCCCACCATGCCGTTGATCTGCTATTATCTCCCAAGATCCCTCGACCAACCATATAACAACTTGACAAAGAAACAAGATCGCGGAAGCCACAAAACTTACTCCATATAAATTACAACGAGATGACTCAGGACAAAGGGTTTACACTTCTTATAAATAAAATTCTCCTTAGAAGTTGTCGCAGTCAAGTACCCAAAATTCAATTCCTAAATCCTCAAAATTCAGATACAATCCCTAAGGCCACAAAATACATAAGACCATTCATGCCATTACTTCATCGAGAGCTCATCCTCATCTCGCCTGTATTTCCGTCTTCAAAAACCTGAAAAATTAAATCCCCATTGGGGTGAGATATAAATCTCCATAAATGAAACCTAAACATAGATTTGAACCCCAGTCCCCCCAAGACCATGAAACTAACACTAGATGTAGGCATTCACCAATCGACTATCTTATCAAGACAGGTATAATCACAAGTTACAATCATACATACTTAATCTCATGGGTTCAAGCTTCTAACACATAGCACGTAAGCCAATACTCATAGTCATTATAATTTTCACAACCACTCATCGCCTGCGTTCTCAGCCGCGATGTATTTCTCTAGCACTTTGCCAACTGATATCATTGGGGCCACAGGCCAATCGATATCTTTGTACCATTGGGGCCACAGGCCAATCTGTACTTTCAAGGCTCAAAGCCATTTAATACCACTGGGGCTACAGGTCAATCGATATTTTCATCATCAAGACTTTTAGTTAATTGGTACCACTAGGGCCACAGGTCAATCGGTACTTCAGAGGCTCACAGCCATTTATCATTTCAAGGGCGCACAGCCACTCGATACTACTAGGGCCACAGGCCAATCGGTATCACTAGAAACTCATAGTCAATTGATATCATTGGGGCCACAAGCCAATCGATATCATCAGGGGCATCAAACTAATGCGATCTTCGGGGCCATAGGCCAACGATCGCTAGGATAATATAGCTCATTCATATAGCATTGGCACTATAGCTATTTATGTAGCTTAAGCACTATAATCAACTCAATAACATAGGCTCTATGGCCAATTCAACAACTGGGCTTCATAGCCACTTCAATATCATAGGCGCTATAGTCATATATGTCACGTAGGCATCACAACTAATTAAATAATCAAGGGCTCAATAGTCAAATAAGTCATCAAGGCATATCATAGTTCAATCGTCATGCAATGTCATTCAAGTCATGGATCCACTACTCAATCAAGCAATTCAAGCCATAGGCTTCACCAAGCAACCAAATCCTTCAACCACTCTATCCAGTAGTGTCCTAATATTCAAGTAAGGATTTAGGAAGCACTCACCTTTGGTCAATAGCAAGAAATCCAAACCAACTGATACTTCCCAACTCGACAAGTCCACGGCCAATAAGGATCACCCACCGTCCTATGAAATTTTATCAATTTCGGATCAAAACTCAATCTAATTCCACTTCTACCAAATCAATCCCTCAATAACCAGCCAAGTGACAACCTAAGGTGCCTTATCGATCAATCAAGGACTCAACAATACTTCCACAAGCCCTCAAAGTACTCGGTTCATGTAGCCACATGCAAGGCAAAATATAACTTGGAGTTTCATGCACCAATTAGCCCTTAAATCTCTTCTAATTCCAAAATTCACTTCACATACTTCCCATTAACACCTCACATAACGTCTTATGAAGCCTTATGAGTCAATTTGAAGTCAAAATATCCCTTAAATGGTCTCCATCAGGTTCGGCCAGAATAGGGTACACCACCAAATAGAACCGATTTTGGCTCAATTAACATAGTCAAGCCATATTTCAACCTTACGCCTCAATTCTTCACAACATAAACTTGCTAAAACCTTAATCAACATGTTAAGGTAGCTCATCGAGAGTTTTGGAGTGAAATAATAACATAAAACCTTCGAACCAACCGGTTTTCTCCATGGTCCTCAAACGGGCAGATTATGTTCGGTAAAAACCTCCACAAATCAGCCATGTACACCTCTCAAAACTCAACTAAAATTATAACGCAAGCTCAATCAACCCAAGTACTAGATGTTACGAAAATCTCACCGAAAATTTAGATTCATTTGGAGTCCAGAAGCCCCCAAAAATGCAGCTTCTCCAAAATCGGATCAGATTTTGATCTTTGCCCACTCAAACAGACTTATGGGACAAACGACTGGGTTAAAGTAAGCTCATAATACCTTCTTAGAACGGTAAGACGATAAGCTTTAAGATGGCGATGGTTTACCTTAATTCGATGTCAAACGACAAAGTTATGGCCGGAATAGTGAACCGGTTTCTGTCTGTCCGCGAAAAATCCATTCGATCGAGAGAGAGGAAGGAGAAAATGAAGAGGGAGAGGAGAGAGAGAAGTCACGACTGGTGAGGATGAAGAATGGAGTCTTTCACACAAATTATTGAGATGAATTTGACAAGACTTGATTTGGTGGGTAATTAATGCAAGAGGCTCCATTGAATGACATATGGCATGGCTTCTAGAAGGCTTTGACTTTCTTTGACCTCATTCTTATCAATTTTTGACAGCCATATAGAGGGTTAAATGACCAAAATGACCTTCTAAATTTCTTAAGGCAAAGTCAAAGGTCAAGGGGCAAAATGGTCATTTGGCACTTTTCATCCGAAATTTCATTTTTCCAGTATAAACCACCCTCGATCAGGCGACGTCTAATTCAATTCAAATGTTTGAATTTCTCAATATCCAATACCAAAATCTCAAGGTTCAATTTCATGTCAAACTCCCGTCGACTGTAATTCCAATTTATCTCAAACTGACGGACGACTCTTATAGGCGCTACGCGTGTAGACCTTGAGATTTTTATTAAGCCACGGCGACTTTGGTTGTCATGTAATTACGAGAGTTTATCATTCGTTCTTTCGATCCTGATCATCAGAATCCGATTTAGAAGATTCTCGCAAATTACATATTGGTTAAGCGGAATCACCCGCGTCCCAACGTATAACGCTAGCAAGACATTCCATAATCGTTCCTACATCGATCTCTGTTGGCCCAAGATATTCTCTCAACAATCTTTATGGTTAAAATGTCATTTCTTATTCAAATTCCCCAGGTCCATGTATCTGACTCTGCGTCAGTCTTTCCATTTTGGTTAGATAACTCAAGAGTAGCCAATTTCGAGTGAGTTATAACTGAAATACACCGATTGATATCCTTCCAGTCAATAGCCTCGAGATGGTCAGAATTCGGAATGTCACATTCACTATTCCACTTATAATCTATATGGCAAAAATCTAGGCCATCACAGATGGATACAAATAAGACACTTCTTTTCGTTAATGCCAGTTGTAGCTAGTCGGCCCCACCTTCCAAGGGTATTTGGGGGGATCGAACTTCCAATCTCTAGCGTGGATGGATGACCAAGCCTCTAGTTTTTTTTTTTTTTTACCGAATCCAAGGCTCGAGTTGACTCGTTTATAGTAAGGAATAATTGTCTAAAAAGTCTTATATCTATTGCAGTGCACGACAATCAATTTAATTTTAAACCTTCAATTATACCAATTTAATTTTAGACATTTTCACAAATTGACAATTTGGTAATTTAGTTTTAAAGATTTCGATTATGTATATTTAGTCCTAAATCTTAGTCCCAAGCGTTTTTTTTTTTTTTGTGATTCTTAAATTTAATTCTTCCAACTAATTTTAGCAAGAAATCATTGACTCAGACAATTTTTACAAGTTTCTTTAGATTTTAAGTTTTTTCATTTCTTTGTTCTTTTAATTTTATTTTTGTTGCAATTTTAGGCCAGAGAAGACACCCGCAAACCTTGCCTAGTTTACACAAGCGCGTCACCACTACCGTCGGCTCTTGGCCCTCGTTGACTGTTGGAGAGGGCGTTGAGCCGTCTCTTAGATCCAAAAAAAGAAAGAAATGATAAAAATAAAAATAATAGAAAATTTAAAAAATTATCTACATTAGCGCCAATCATGCCACGTAAAATGGCTAGCGCTGACAAGATTGTCATGCTAGCCATTTCCTACGAAAATTAGCTAAAAAGTACTAAATTGACAAATAGTTAAAATAGTTTAGGATTACATTGGTAAATAATTAAAAGGTTTAGTCTTAAATTGGCAAAAGTGAAATATTTAGGCTAAATTTACAAATCGTGAAAATATTTAAGATTAAATTGGCATAGTTGAAAGGTTTGTGATTGAATTGGTCGCCATGCAATATGCTTATAACAATTTGGACAATTTTTTCCATTAAATTTCATGTATTTTTTTTTTTTTTGAATCGTGTACTTTCATGTTGAACAAGAATAAATGCACACTTCTTCCATATCCCTCAAGAAATCCATAAAGGTAGCTAAATAAGTGGCTTATTGGCCTGAACAGGTGAAAGGTTCTTGATTCTGCAAAAGGGAGTAGCCTCTCATATGCTAAATTTAGGGATGCGGATCCCCCTCGCGACCTTGTGGATGATAATTTTGCACCGCCGCCGCCACCTGGTTCCCCATGCAAGACGGGGCAAGGCCAAGGGTGCCTTCACTAGGCAATGGAGCACCACTTCAGAATTAGAAAGAACTGAGAAAATATCACTTTCTTAATGGTAATTCAATACTTTTTTTTACTTTAAAAAATAACATGTGATTGGTTTTACCGTCTAATTCCCTAAAATAAATCTCAACTTTAGGTCCAGTTCCAAATATGCCCCCGAATTATTTTTTTTATCTCAAAAAAACATCAATTTTATGTCCCCTCCCAAATCTACCCTAAACTTTTTTTATCTTAAAAAAACCCAACTTTAGGTCAAATCCTAAATTTGCCCTGAACTTTTTTTTTTGTATTAGAAAAAAACTCAACTTTAGGTTTAGTCCCAAATCTATCCTAAATCTTTTTTTTTAAGAGAAAAATCATCAATTTTTACTAATCTCAAATATACTCCCATTAACCATCTGCCCAAAATTGTAGTTGTTCATCCTTATTTTTCCTATCGGAGAACATTTTCATTTTGAAGAATTTCAACAAATTTTGTTATGGTGGATTTGTTATTCACGTGAAAATGCCATGGGTCGTACCTATCGTTTCATTACTTTGTCGATGTGGATTTTTTATCGACGTGAAAATGCCACATCAATTTGGGATTGAACCACAGGGTAAATTTGAGAATATAATGAAAGATTGTGAATTTTATTAGACAAATCAGGATAGATTTGGGACTGGACCTTAAGTTTGTTTTTTTTTTTTTTTCTAAAACAAAAAATAGCTCAGGACAGATTTGAGATTGAACCTAAAGTTTAGTTTTTTGTGAGATAAAAAAAAAGTTCAAGATAGATTTGAGACTAAATTGAAATTTAGAGATTTTTTCCGAGACCTAAAAAAGAAAAATGGAGTGAACTCGGGATGGATATAAAGTTGAGGATTTTGAAGAGACTTGGGCCTTGGTTTTACAGAGTTAAACGAGTCCCAACTTTTACAAGTTAGTAGTTGTGGGACAACACTGGAAGACCTTTCTCAAATTGCACCTCTTATAAAAAGCAAGGTTTATGAGGGTAAAAGAGAGAGTATTCTTACGGGCTTTTATTGTAATTTCATTTATCACAGACATATAAATTATATCGTACAAAACAGCTTTTTCAAAGAATATTCACGGGGCAGGACGGGACTAAAACCAGCCCCGCACCGGCCACTGCAACAGCAAATAACGCATAAGGCATTTGGGCAGGAAAACTTGGCCCATCCATGAGTCTATTATCTGCATTGTCCGAAACCAAATTATTAAGTTTCATACTTGTCCGGTAACTTTCAGTAAACAGCTAGAGGCACAACATATGACCCGCTCCAGCGCATGCAAAATAGGAAAAGGAAAACCAGTTGGGACTACTAGACAGCAGGATCAGTATCGCTTTTTCCCCGTCGCAACCTCCCATGCCGCCAAGACGTGATTAACAATTTCCTCGACTCCACGGCCATGCTTCACCTGCACATATGGTTTCACAGATAGATCGTTTCTTTCAAGAACGTCCACATTCAGTAACTTGCATGTACTGATGTATATATAGAATGTGCATCAGACACTCCAGGAACAAGGACAGGAATTATGATCAAAACTTTCCCAAAGCTCTCTGTCCTGAGTAATCCAAGAGGCGTGCATGAGAGAGAGAGAGAGAGAGAGTGGGCGAAAAAAGTCAGAGACAGAGAGAGACAGAGGAAACTAATGCAAAAATGACAGTGGAAAAGTACTTGGGTAATATAGGATCCTGTCAAGCATAATGTCCCCTTGTCGCGCTGCCAATCAACATTCTTTTATCTATTTAAATCCACTAAGTTCATGTGGGCTGAGAAGTCGACACTTCACTCACCTGTGCAAAGACAAAGGGTCCTCCATCTCGCATCCGAAGTGCATCTCGCTCCATCACACCCAAGTCAGCTCCAACAGCTGGTGCAAGGTCTGTTTTGTTTATCACCTGGAATATTGAAGTAGAGAAACATGGCAATAAAATCATTTCCATCACACAAATTGCCCGAATGAAAGCAAGGATTGGTTGCTGCTTTGCACAGAAATAAAGATAATTCTCCAAAAAGAGGAGAAGAAAACGTACCAGGAGATCAGCTTGGGTGATGCCCGGGCCTCCTTTGCGAGGGATTTTATCACCTCCAGAAACATCGATGATGTATATGATGAAGTCTGCCAGTTCCCTGCTGAAGTTCGCAGCTAAATTATCTGCATAAACAGTATAAAACCATCTTTATGCCTTCGTCAGATGACTTTAGAGGATGCAAGTCTAATCAATCCATGGTGTAGGCACCATTTGTTTCCTTTATAGGGTCGGGCCGAAGACACCATTCTTGGACACCCTGCACATTCATCATACGCTCATGCCTTCGCAATCTTCCAAAATCCAACAGGACGCAAACTTTGACTACAAATATTCATCGTTAACCTGTTTTTAAGCATCTTCCAACGTGTCATGTCATTTATCCAACACTTAGAGTTTGGTCCAGTAATCAGATGGATGCAATAGATTAAATAGTACACTGTTGCAAGAGTGCCACATGTTATCATTGTGTTCACTAAGGCAAGATGGCACAAAAGAATCAATATAGGCAGAGCCAACTTTACTTTGCGAGAGAGAAATGGTTATCTTTTTTCTATTTTTGTTTGAAGTGAAAGCAATGAGGCTAAGTTACCTCCCCCAGATTCACATAGCAATATGTCTGCTCTGTACAGGTTCGAAAGCTCCTCAAGAGGGCCCAAATTAATGCTGATGTCTTCACGAATTGCCGCATGTGGGCATCCTCCTGTTTCCACTGCCCGTATCCTTTCCTCAGGAAGTGCCCCATGCTTTACCAAGAACTCACCATCCTCTTTTGTGAAGATATCATTTGTCACCTGAAACAAAGAAACTGCTTTTAGTCATTCTTTAAGTGCAATCTTGATAAAGCAGACAAGCAGAGACAATAGACTCCCCCATATTTATGCAGTTTATTAGTTATTGCATATCAATGTAATAGGAAAATTGTTACAAAACATTTCAACTGAACGTGTAGTACTATACGCCAAGAAATGCACTCTCTTGACTCTCCCGTATCCCCTCACTCTCTCCTCTCTCTCTCTCTCTCTCATAGTTCATCATAAGAGCTCAATAGAAACAGAGCTTCATCAGAAGTTCTCGTCTTCTTTGATCAAAGCCATGCAACACCTCCGCTGTAGTCACGGTGCCATGCCGGCACAGGCCCACCTCCTTCTGAGACTCATAATTTTGCCACCAACGCCATCAAGCCTCTGTTTCCAAGAGCCGCCCCCCCCCCCCCCCCCACCCCCCCCCCCCCCCCTCTCCAGTCCCCTCATTCTTCCAGCCTCAGATTTGGTCTTCCGACATTGGATCTGAGGTTGTGAGCCTAGATATGATGCCACCTAGGCTAAGCCATCACTCGTAGTGGTAAGGCCAAAGATTGATGAGTCACAGGGCGACGAATTGGGGCAAGAATACGAACGACAATTGCAATTGCTGGGGTGGTGGCCAAGGCAGCAGGATGGTGGAGAGAGAGATGTTAATGTGAGAATAATTAAAAGATAACAATGATTTATAGATTGCCGGCCACATCGCCAAGTCGCTGTGACACATCAGATCAACCGGGGTAACTGCACCGCCATGTAAGAAAATCCCTGCGACAATTGGCTGGGAGGACTTGATAGCATTTTCTTGAAAGGGTTTAGCACTAAATTGACTCAATTGAACAAGTTAACGACTTGATTACATTCCATACGGAGAAGATTTAGGACTTCCTAATCAACTATAGCAACAGCAACCGACCTTCTAATTTCAGGGCAAGGACTACACTGCATGGATACATACTGAAAAGGATTGTTTCTATCTGATTGAACTTGGATCTGCTTTGAGACAAAGACATTGATCTAGTAGCTGAGGAAGGAAATAATTGCTAAATATCTTGACCTAAAAGCAGATGAAGACGTTTACTCCAGACAACTATGGAATCCAACTAATTGAAGTTACTAGCAATTACTAAACAGGAAAAGGATCAAGATCAGTCTCTTTCTTGCTCCTTGACTTCAATCCACGACCTGACATTGCTTGGAGCTCAATGTATTGTCATTGGAGAAACAACTTTGCAAGAGGTTATCATTTTTTTTTATACGAAACCTTCCAACAGCCTTACCCAAAAAAAAAACTTTCCAACAGTAGGTGATAAAATTGATCACGGTAAAGTTGCAGATCACAACAATGTAGTACAGCATGAACAGCCGGCAGCATAATCGAATGGCTCCCAGTTACAGAAGATAGTCATGATCATGGATAAAACATCTATTTCATTATAGAGTTGTACTCTGTGTGATACACCAGAAATATCTGCTGAGGATCTTATGTCAGCAATGGCTAGCTGGAAAACTGTGAACTTGCATAAAGAAAAACCAAATTGTTGATCCCTAAAGTTCCTTATAACACTAGTTTACATGGTTTTAGATCAACAGCTTCGCAAAAAGCTTTTCTTGAAATCCCTAACACCTTGTTTGCCATGTGTTATAACATAAAGCTGTTTTGTAACTCATTGATCAGAAAGGTTTGATACGATTCCATTCCCTTCGCTGTAACTTTATATTATGCATCCCAAGTTCTCTTTGGGATGAATTAAGAAGATTCTTGCCAAGTTCATGACAAGAAACTAGTAGAATGAGCTCTTCCATTACACCCAAAATGTAAGAAAGTTGGATTTGCTTTTCTTTGCTGCATTGATGATCTAGTGTCCCTTTTTAGGGAAAGCTTACAGGCAGTTGAGGCTGAGACCAATGTCTGAAGTTCTACTCTTGCGGAGCTCAGAATCATACCCAACTGTAGTAAAAATACTGAGACTTATTCAATGAGCACTGTGAAACAGGAGAATTGTTGTCCAGCTTTCATGTTAAACAAAGGGCAAAGTTTGTCGGCAATAATGCATATGACAGGATAGCTGAATTTTGGGTGGAGGAAAAGAGTCTTAATGGGAAAGAAGTCCATCGGGGTAGTGCATAGTGCTTGTGGTTATCGCATATGGAGAGCCAAAAACCTCATAATACGTCAAAGGAGCTCGGGAATGAAAAATTCTGAAAATTTATGTTGTGATAGAATGTAGTTACAAAGGAATATCAAGTGGTCTAACGAGATTAATAGGACAACTAATGAATGTCACGGGTGCTCTGCCATAGCTGGGGCATTAGTTGATCGGATATACGTTCAAATCTCAATGTTTCTTCGACCAACAAATCTTGATGTTTTCATTATATCAGCGCATTATAGGATTTTGAAATAGAGAGAGGTCTGTTATAACTTGGGGCGTGTCATATGTTATTGGGCGGTTGAGGATGTTATAATCAAGTACAAGAAACACAATATAAACTAATGGCAATGACTTATCTTAAACCAAGAAAGACCATTAATATAGAAGTCAAGCAAGAGATGCAATCCATCTAATTCGGTTAGTTGCCTATGAAAATGAGCACTCTTAGCTCATAGCCAAGAATTCACTTCTGACTATCTCAAGGGTCAAACCTCACGCACAGCAGAGCTTATTCTCAAAGCAATGAACTTCAAGTTTTCGAACCGTTCTCGATGAAAGAATACTTACCGCAGCAAGACTGTATTTATCTCTCAAGAATTGACATAAAGCCAGCATCAAAGCCGTTTTCCTACCCAAAGAAGAAATTTCAGCAAATTAGCACTCACAACCGAGTTTGAAGTCATCCGGAGTGCAGACTTCAGAGCCCATTTTTAAGGCAATTAGACAAGGAAAATCGCATGAATCACGTTCAAGAAACAAGAAAGAACAATTTATGGTCAGGATCGAGCAGTTGTTAGAAAACAAAAGACGGGCAATTCAGCAACATACCCAGTACCAACAGGTCCTCCAATGCCGACAGTGAACGCCCGCTCGTTGAAATCCCTGGAGATGATCGGCGGGGCTCGCTTGGGGAAGAAGCCGGGCGAGTAAATGGGCTCGTGGGAGTGAGGCGCGAGACCGTCGTGGCTGTGGTACACCCTCCCGTCCGGTCCCACCCACGAAGCTGCTCCTGCGGATTCACTGTAGATGGAGGAAGAGGAGAAGGAGAAGGGGCCGACGTTTTCGTTCAGCAAGGACCAAGGAAGTAATCAAGAAGACTGAACAAAAATGGTTAAAGACAAAAGAGAAACGAGACGGAAAACGTCCATGGAGATGGAGTGAATTACTCGTGGTGGTGGTGGTGGTGGTGGTCGCCGTCGTGGTGGTGGTGGTGGTCCTGTTCGCGGCGGTGCGAATGGGTTTCCGAGGACATTGGACCAGAACTGCGGGGGTGCGTGCTGCTGTGGCTGGTGTAGTGTACATTTCAGTGGGACTTTATTGGAGGTCTTACTCACTTGGTTCAATATATCCGGGAATTCATCAGGACATGAAGCATTGTTACCATATGGGTTATCTATGTGTTGATGTATCGATCAACCGAGCTACGAATTCATAAACCGAGGAAATCGGACTGACAGATAAGAAGGGAGGGGAGGTGAAGGCCCCCTAGACAAAAAAAATGGAAGGTCCATTTACCATTTTGCCACGTGCTCAGATAGCCTCACTTGTCAGTCTCGGTCTCCTCGTTCTAATCCTGCTTTTTCTTCTTCCTCTCTCTTCTCTGCGCTTGCTTTTTTGGCTCTTTTCTTGGTCATGGATCATCTACCTATTCGCGAGATACTATCGGGTGCATAATTGTATCCACGTCACCGTGTGCCCCGTTTGACCAAGAATGAATATGCCAAGGGCATCCTTTATAATATCGCACCTGAGATGTTGTTTCTTGATTTCATCCAGTCATTAATAATCAATAGAACCTAGAAATAATGCTCGTAAAGAGTACTATTAAAATCAAGAAGAATAGGCACGTCTGTCATCCATACTAGAGTAAATGGAGTTTTGTCGAGTGGAGCCCACCGGTCTTTTTTTTGCACAAAAAATCCTTTTTTTTCGCAAGTGAACTTGAAGCATATCATGCTAATGGGTCGTTGTTGAAATTTAAACTGATAAGGGTCCCAAGTTCGAATATCTTTGATCGTGTCTTAAGGGACTTAATCGGCGGCATTTGCGCTTATACTATCACCATCTTGATGAATAATAGTTCATTGCACGTAGGAAATCTTTGTTACAAAAAAAATAGAAAGATAAAAAGGGTAACGGAGAAATAACTCAACGAACTTTTGTGTGTGTAGTAGTGAAGGGTATTCTATCAACTCAGCTGGTTAAGAAAGAAAATATGAGAGACCTAAAGTTAGATGCGGTTGTATATGCTTTTATCAAATTTGAGATTGAGAATGGTAGTTATGATGCTTCTAAGAATAATCATGAGGTTACACGAGAAAATCAAAAGCACTTGATAAGATGTGGAAGAATGATTTTTGACACTTGCAAAGGTGTTTTAGTTGGCATAGCTAAAGCTATCATTGGGAGACTATGGCATATAAGTTATAGGCAAACAATACAGGAGGAGCTTCATCTTGCGGGATTGTCAAAATTATTTGTAAGTCATTCAATCATATAAGTGGGGGAGATTATTATAGTCTTTCAAGTTATTTTTATTGCATGCAAATACAAAATCCAATGATTTAACAAACCTATTTTGGAGAGATAATTTTCTAGATTTGATTATGACTGTTTCTGTGATGTGATGGTTTTTGATACCACATATCGTACTAATAAATATAACATTATATGTGACGCTTTTTGTCGAAGTTAATCATCATTGGAAGAATGCATTGTTTGGTTGTGCCTTTTTGTTGAATGAGATTGCAAGTTCATTTACTTGATTATTTAAGATGTTTATGAAGTCTATGAGAAATGAGGCTCAAAAAAATCATTTTCACTTATCAAGACCGAGGCAAAAGCCATTCAAACGATGTTCTAGATACTCAACACCATTTATACACTTGGCATATTGGGAAAAATGCCAATCAAAATATTCAACATATTTACCAAAAATCGTGGTTTAAGGATAAATATTTCTCAGAACTTATATAGAAATGCAAATCAGAGAATGAATTTAGATGTACTTAGAAGAAAATAGGAGAAGAGCGGGGCATGGAGAATAACACTTGGCTTAAGAGGCTACACAGCCTGAGACATAAATGGAGTTCATCTTTTGGTCATGATATTTTTTCTTGTAGTCTAAGAAGAAGTCAAAGGAGCGAGAGCACTAACAATGTCTTCCAACAAATGTCGACTTTCCAACCAAACAAAAATAAAAATAAAAACAAATGTCAACTAAGACATTGACCCTTGTAGAATTTGTCTGCCACTATAAAGAACGATTTCATATGAAAGAAATTAAAAGTCAAAATGATTATAGTTGTCGTAGGAAGCCGAAATTTCATATTTCGAATAACGGTGATATTGATGCATGCTGCTTCACTATATACTCATGCCATTTTCAAAGTTTTAATTAAGATTTTTTGCAAAGCGTCGCTAGACAGATTTCAAAGGATGCTTTCCATGGTTGGTTTATGAATACACTCTCAAGTTTCAGGGGATTAAAGGTGAACATATTGTCAGATTTAACGTCGTTGACTTATCAATTTCTTGTGAATGCAAATTATTTAAATAAAAAGGTGGTTGTTTCACCATGCTTTGCACATGTTAAATGTGAACGTATCGACTTTGGTTATTTCATCTTCCTATGTTTTGAAAAGGTGGACTAAGGAGCGAAGAAAGGGAATGTGAATGATGAATCTCATGAAATGTCACTAGCTTAATCTATATTTAATCGATTTTTCACGTTAATGCAAATTGCTTTTGAAGTGATGAGTTCAGGAGCCCAAGATAGTAATTTTTGACACTTAAATTTTCACTAATCTTTTTAGTCATTTTTCCATAAACAAATTAGAACTAAACTTCTAGTCTAAAAAAATAATAGATCATGCTTCACTTTTATCTTTGTCATTTATGCATTGCATTTGTGTTTGCATTTGTATTTAAAGGACCAACAGTGAAGCACATGAAATTAATCATGTGGATTCGATTAGCGAAAAAATAAAATTATGCTAAGGCATTAGAAGTGTCACAATTTTGGTACGGAGATCACTTGAGTGTCTCAACTTTTTTTTCGATCACCTGAGTGCCTCAACTTTTAGATATGGATCACTTAAGTACAACTTCCAGCGAAAGTCAATCACTTGAGTGTCAATTCCGGCAAATCATCCTACGTGGAATTTTTTATCATTATTTTATTTATTTTTAATGACACATCATTTTTTTAAAAAAAATTCTAGCTTATTTTTATTTGTTTTGACATTTTCCTCTTTTTTTCTAGAATTTTCTTATTTTGATATCTAGGGCATTCTCGTCGACTTGAAGAAGATGGATTTGGGCGACCCTCACCAACAACGATTGACCAACCCACGGCCACCAGCCGGCTCGCCCTGGGCCGGCGAGCTAGCGACGGTCGTCAACGATTGCCGTCGCGGCCTCTGTGGCCGTCGCTGAGGGTGCCAATGCCCTCACCAGATCAGAGCGAGGGCCATCACAGCCCTATCGGCCACGGGCGAGGGGGCCTCAAGTGCACCTGGCGACGTCCGTTTTAGATCTAGTCGTCGGTATGATGCCCCATTGTCACGCCACGCGTTCTTAAAGGCGAGCGCGCAACACCCCTATCGAAATGCTTAAGGCCCAAGACACGACATCTGCGGTACGCGTGCTATGATATGCACATACAAGAATGAAAATGAACAAACGCCTCCATAACATAAACAGAAAAGGGACCCGGGGAAACGATAATGTACATAAGCATAATACAAGTACGGTTTATACATAAGATCCGGGATCAAACTAAAACCTTCGGATGGATCAGGGTAGGTCGGGGACAAACCAAAAGACAACAATTACCTAAGTCACCTAACCGCTAACATCTCATCAAAAGCAACCTCCAAAAGACAACCCCAAAATCTACGAAAAACCACTAAGATGTACTGCTAGTTTCATCCTCGTCCTCGATTGGATCGTAGTCGGAAATGATCTCAGAGCGCACATCTACAGAGTCGTCCTCCATGGTGTCCTCCAGCTCGTCCTTCGAAGCCGAAATCTCTATCACCTCAACTGGTACATTCCTCAATCCTTCTACAGATACTTCCAACTCTACCTCATCGCGAATGGGGTGACACCAACTGGGCACCACAGCTCGAGGTACTTCCGTGGGCTTTAAAGGACCTGTAGTATTCTCGCTGACTTTACGAAACCATGCCTCATACCTATGTGGTTTCCAATCCTTCCCTCCCTCAATGACCCACACAACAGTACACTTCTTAACATATACCTTACCCTGACCATCAGTAAATTCGTTAAAATAGGCGGTCATCTCCTTGGGATCACCTACGCGGGTAAGAAACATTCTTCCAAGACTTAGGGTCTGAAAAACTAAGGTCCCACGACGGGGTGAGATTTACATTTCAGTAAGATAAGTCATAAATCTAAGTTAGGCCGACAATACACCAGACACAAATGAAGACAATGATCAAAGGCATGTAATAAACGGCATAGGCAAGCAATCGTCATATAGTGACATAGAAAGGCATATGGTAGTCAGTCATTATGGTATATCATCAAGACAGTATATAACTCAATTCAAGGCATGCCTAAAGATACAAGATTAAGCTTAACGTACTAATACCATGATTCATTTTATCACTCCTGCCCGCATCAAAACGCTTCAGGCTTGGTCTGCATCAAAACGCCTCAAACCATCACAATCCACAAATCCGCGTTGTACGCCTCAGGTTTTCAATGCCGTACCAGGCTTGTGTCGACACATGCACAACTTATCCCGCGTCTTGACGCCTTAGGATATTAGTCAATGCAACCTCGCGATCCAACTCATCAAGATGCCAAAAGTCCTTAAGCATACAAGTTTCACTTCCACTTCAAGACTTCATGATCGAGTACAGTTTAATCCATTTCAAAATGAATCTATAACATGTGAGACGACAAGATTGACCACTCACCAGGCAATATCAAACTTGAAGCATATACATTAGTAGGGAACCAGTGCAACCACATAGTTGTGAGAATAACACTTTCTCATCATAAGGGGTACACATGACTCGCGCTTGATTACCTTGACCGACAATGAACAATCAACATGATAGCTCCACAAAAATTCATCCAAACAAATCCCAATTCGTCCAGTAGAGGCCTATCTTTGTAACAAAGGCTTAGGAATTCCTTACCTTAAATATTAATCGGCAAAATCCTTCCAAAAGCTCCCCCAAGAATTTGGTTTTTGAGGTCCAAAACAGGACAGCAATGTACCTAGAAAAATTCATCTGATTTATCAATTTTTCCTCTTCCAATTCGCCAATTCACAGGGCATACACATCATTAACACCTTAATTAATATCCTAGTATGTCCTAACGATGAAATTAAGGCAAGGCAACACGTCTTTAAAGATTCAGTTTATGCAAACCGAAACAGGGCAGAATTCAATTCTGCCTTCTAGCCCTATAAACAGCCCATGATTCAATCCTAAACCCTGGTTTACCACAAAATAAGCTTGCTAACATGTCAATTTATGTCTACAAGAATCTCACCAAAACATTTGGAGCGAGTTGACGTCTAAAGGTCCGTAAACCGTCCTGTTTTCCTCGAGTCTACCAGCAGATAGATTCTGTTCCTACAAAAATCATCTCTTTTTAACTACAAAACTCCATTGAAACTCAGCAAACTCGCCATCCTAAGTCAGCAAACTCAAGTAAAATAAGTCTAGAAGGCCTTACCGAAAAATGAGGCAAAACGGGTTTCGAAAGTGGCTGAACGAAGACTCTCTCTCCAGGCAGGTCAGAATCTGACCAATTCTGCGTTTGGGGTTGGACGGAGCTCCTCCGGCGTTCAACGGTCGAATGACCACCGAAAACTTGTAGGGGAGAAGCTGAGGGTTGTGTCGGTGGCTAGCGTGAGGTGAGATAGTGGCCAGGAGTGGCAGTCGACGACGGCGAAGTGGGCGGCAGTGGAAGGTCGGCTGGGAGTTCTCGGTGCAGAAGAAGAAACGAAGAAGAAGATGAGAAGAAGAGGGGGAATTCGGCTAAAGAAGGAAGAAAGAGAATGGCTTTCCACAAAGTTAACTAGGTCAACTCAAAGAATGGTAATTTAAAAGGGTTTACATTAATTGCCAATCCTCCAAAATTTGACACTTGTCATCATGTTAATAATATCCACACTTCATTGACTTAATTGGCCCTCAAATTTTCGGTAGCCATAGGGGTTGGATAATAACTAAAATTTCCTCCTTCATTTGTTAAGACCAAGCAAATCCTTGAGGGGTAAAATGGTAATTTTGCTCTCGTCGTCCAAAACGTCGTTCTTTCAATTCGAATTACCTTCGATGAGGCGACGTCTAACTCAATTACAATGTTGGAATTCTTTGTTTTCCATTTTTCAATTTCGAGATCCATCTTTGGTCGCTTCTTTGTCAAACGCACTTTTCATATTATCTCGAACTAATAGGCGGCTTTTACAGACGTTACGCGTATCGATTTTATGATTCTCATCACACTTAGGGCTCGTCAGTTCATGGCGACTTTGGTTGTCATGTAATTACAAGGGTCTATTACTAGCTCCGACGATATTGATCGTCATTGTTTTATTTAGGAAAATTTTACAAATTATACATTGGTTAAGCGGCATCACCTGCGCTCCAATCGTATAACGCTAGCAATGCATTCATTAATTGTTCTTAGATCGACCTTTAATGGTTCTAAATACTCCCTCGGTAATCCTTATGGTCAAAGTGTCCTTTCTTATTCGAGTTCCCTAGGTTCACGTGCCTTGTCCTGCATTAGCCTTTCTCATTTTGGTCAGTTAACTCGAGATTGATCAGATCCGAGCGAGATAAGATTGAAATACATCGATAGATATATTTTCATTGATAAATCTCGAAATGATAAGGAAAACAAGAATGTCACAACTCTTTCTCCCTTACAAAATATTTCATCCTTGAAATTTACAATGAATCCAACTATCCAAACAAACGGGGGTATTTATGCCTCATCGTTTTTCATTTTCCCATGTAGCGCCTTCGGTCCCATGATACTCCCAAATTACTTTGACTAGTGGAATCGTCTTATTCCTCAGAACTATCTCTTTTCGATCTTCAATTCTAATTGGTTTTTCCACGTACGATACCCTGTCATCCACCTCGATAGTCTCATAATCCAACACATGTGTCGGTTCTGGTTCGTACTTCCTTAGCATTAACACATGAGAGATGTTATGTACTTGAGATAAGTTAGGCGGTACGGCAAGTCTATAGGCCAAAGTTCCAATCCATTCCAAAATTTCAAAAGGGCCTATGTACCTTGAACTCAATTTTCCTTTCTTTCCAAACCAAGATAATCCTCTCATTGGCAACACTTTAAGGAAAACATAATCACCCACTTGAAACTCAAAGGGTTTGCGTCATTTGTCAATGTAACTTTTCTGGCGACTTTGTGCCTTCCTCAGCCTATCTCGTATTATCTTCACAGACTTCACCGATTGCTCTACCAACTCTAGGCATGTAATACTTCTCTTTCCAACTTCATCCCAGCAAATCGGAGTTCTGCAAGCTCTTCCATATAGCGCTTCAAAAGGTGTCATTTGGATGCTCTGCTGAAAGCTATTATTGTACGCGAACTCTACTAAGTGTAACTGGTCCTCCCATCCACCTTTGAAATCGATGATGCATGCTCGTAACATGTCTTCGAGCATCTGAATCGTTCTTTCCGATTGTCCGTCTGTTTGTGGATGATATGTCATACTAAACTGCAATCTAGTTCCCAAAGCCTCCTGAAGACTTTTTCAAAAATTTGTTGTAAGCTTGGGATCTCGATCTGATGTAATCGTAACGAATACCCCATGCAGTCGTACTATATGACGCATATACAGCTCGACATACTTATCCATTGCGAAGTCCTTTCGTATAGGGATAAAATGCGCAGACTTGGTCAATCTATCCACGATTATCCAAATTGAACCATGACCTCTCTAACTCCTTGGCAATCCCAACACGAAATCCATAGTCACGTGCTCTCATTTCCATTTAGGAATTTCTAAGGGTTGTAGCAATCCATCGGGCTTACAGTGTTGTGCATTTACCTACTGACACATCAGGCATTTTACCACATATTTAGCCACGTTCACTTTCATCCCGTTCCACCAATAATGTTGACGTAAATTCTGATACATTTTTGTGCTACCTAGATTGATACTATAATTACTTCTGTGAGCTTAAGATAAAATTCTTTCCCTAAGCTCTTCATCGTTGGGCACCATAAACGCCCTCGGAATCTCAAAACTCCATCCTCTGATGCTTGAAACTCTAGTTTCTTTTCGCTATAATTCCCGGATCCATAGGTTGTGTAAGGCCTTTATCTTTTCTTGGATTTCAGGTTCTATTCTCAAGGTATCTACTAAACTCAACCGTTGATAAACTTCTAACTTGAATTCAGAATCTCTTAATCCTTTGAGTAAAGACCATCCTTTAACCCATAAACGTGCCATGCTTGATTTTCGACTAAACGCATCCGCGACTCTATTCGCTTTCCCAGGATGATACAAAATGTCGCAGTCATAATCCTTAAGCAACTTCATCCATCGACTTTGTCTCATATTTAATTCCTTCTGGAAAAAGAGGTACTTCAAGCTCTAGTGATCCGTATAAATCTGAAATCTTTCGCCACACAAATAATGCCTCCAGATCTTCAGGGCAAAGATAATTGCAGCTAATTCCAAGTCATGAGTCGGATAATTCATCTCGTGAGGTCTCAGTTGTCGGGAAGCATAGGCGACCACTCTTCCATGTTGCATTAACACATAGCCTAGTCCCTTTAGCGAAGCATCACTATATATCTCATAGCCTCCAGGTCCTGAAGGAATCGTTAATACCGGTGCGGTCATCAGCCGATGCTTAAGCTCTTGGAAGCTCCTTTCACACTTATCCGTCCACTCGAACTTTGTCTCCTTCTTAGTCAACCTTGTTAACGGAATTGCTATAGATGAAAACTTTTCCACAAAGCGTCGGTAATAACCTGCCAATCCTAGAAAACTCCGAAATTTCGTAACCGTAGCAGGTCTAGGCTAATTCATGACGGCATCAATCTTCGCAGGGTCTACAGTAATTCTTTCTCCAGATACCAAGTGACCAAGAAACGCTACTTTATCCAACCAAAACTCGCATTTGCTAAACTTAGCATAAAGCGAGTGTTCCCTCAAAGTTTGCAAGATAATTATCAAATGTTCTTCATGCTCTTCATTACTCCTTAAGTAAATCAGAATATCATCAATGGAGACTATAACAAACCTACCCAAAAATTTATTGAACACTCGATGCATTAAATCCATAAATGCAGCTGGAGCATTAGTCAATCCAAAAGGCATAACGGTGAACTCGTAATGTCCATACCTTGTTCTGAAGGCTGTCTTCGGTATGTCCTCTTTCTTAATTCTCAATTGGTGATAACCAGTTCTCATATTTATTTTAAAGAACATAGAAGCTCCTTGCAATTGATCAAATAAATCGTCGATTCTCAGCAACGGATACTTGTTCTTGACAGTTACTTGATTCAACTGTCTATAATCAATGCACAAGCGTAAGGATCCATCCTTTTTCCTCACAAATAATACTATTGCTCCCCACGGTGAAGCACTCAGTCGAATGAATCCATTATCTAACAATTCTTGTATCGTACCTTCAACTCTTTCAACTCCGACAAGGACATTCTATAAGGTGCCTTCGAAATTAGCTCCGTTCCAGGGGCTAACTCGATCACAAATTCAATTTCCCTCTCTGGTGGCAATCCTAGCAATTCTTGGAGAAAGACATCAGGAAATTCACATACTACATGAATATTTTCTAACTTAGGTTCCATAGCAGTCGCATCCATAACTACGACTAAGTAAACTTGACATCCTTCGATTATTAGCCTTGTTGCTTCAAGCGATGAGACTAAAGGAATCGAGGTTCCTCCTCGACTTCCCACAAATTCAAAATTAGGACAATCATCCGGATAAAAATGGATTATCCTACTAATACAATCAAATACTGCTCTTTCCCTACCCAGCCAGTGTGACATTTTAATTTTCAATCAACTTCAGACTCTGTAATGAGAAGTTTATTTATATCAAGCGATGTATTTCAGTTGTATTCCGCTCAAATATGATCAATTTGAGTAGACTGACCAAAGGGGAAAGGCTAACGCAAGACGAGATACGTGGACCTAGGCGACTCGAATAGGAAATGACGCTTTAACCATAAGGATTATCGAGGGGATATTTAGGGTCGCAAAAAGGCCGATCTAAAAACGATTAGGGATTACCATGCGAGGGTCGTACGATTGGAGCGTGAGTAATGCCGCTTAACCAACGTACGATTCGCAAAATTATCCTAAATCGGACTGTGACGATCGAGTCCACATGGACTAGCGATAAGCCCTTGCAATTACATGACAACCAAGGCCGCCATGAATTGACGAGCTCTAAACGTGATGAGAATCACGAGGTCGATACGCGTATAGTCTGCAAAAGCCGTCCGTTGGTTCGAAATAGGCTGGAATCACATCTAGTAGAAGGAACGATTAGAATTGAGTCCTGAAAAGTTTCAAAAAGGAAAATCAAAAATTCCATCGCCAATTGGATTGGCCATCGCCCTATCGAAGAAGTTAGAATCGAGAAAAACGACGTTCCGAACGTCGGAGGTAAAAAAACCATAATACCCCTCAAGCTTAGGACTTTGTCTTTATAATTGAAAGAAGGGCAAAATGGACATTTCTCCCCCCCCAAGATGCTGAAAATTGAAGAGCAATTGATGGCCATTGGATGCCCTTGAAAAGAACAATGGACAAGTGTCAAGCATCTAAAGGTAGTAGATCATTTCACCAATTAATGCCCACCTACCAATCACCTCAATTAATTTAAATTTTTGGGATAATAACCAGCTCTTTCTCTTTCCTCAAACCCCCCATTCGGCCAAAAATTGCAGAGCACCACCATTTCCCTTTCTTCTTCTTCTTCTTCTCCAGTTTTTGCTTCACCCGACCCCGCCGGATGCCGTCGTTCGGTCCTACGACCACCCCCTCCGGCCGTCCCCTACTATCAGCCGACTACCTAGACGTAGCCCCATGTCTTGTCGACGTCCTCCAACTTGAATCAGGTCATTTGGAGCTCTGAGGAATTCGGGACAAGCATTCTCCCGCAGGTCGACGGATTCTGTTCCAGTTTGAGGTAGGTTCGGTTCTGAACCCTTTAGACAGCCGAAAACTTGGAATCTTTGGCTCAAATTTTGTGGAGATCAAGTAGACATATAGATGGTTCTGTGGTAAAAATTGGAGATTTATTTGATAAGTTATTGATCACGAACCACCCTTGTACATTATGTCCAGAATATGTCGGTATTCTGTGTTTGGGTGATCCGGCGACCTTCGACGACTTTCCGACAACCACGCGACTTGAAACTCACGGTGAGCCACCCAAACTCTTGGATAGATGTTATAAGAGGTAGAAGAGTGTATAATTGACAGATTTGAGGTGGATTAAGACCGGTTGGACCCGGCATGGACGGAGCCAAATGGAACCGGTTCAATGTCGGGCCAAACCGTTTCTGTGGATGGCTGAATAGGCTGGATTTGTGTTGTAATTTGGTGTGTATGATGTGTTGTGATGATGAGGAGTATCTAATGGATGATTTGATGGATGAATGGAGGGATTGAACTTGAAATTTGACAAAATCGATTGATTATCCTAGGTTGCGCGACGGATTGACCTTGGACTTGAGTTGGCCGAACCTTAGGAGGTGCAAGGAGGAGAAATTTGCATTATTAAGCGGAGGTAAGGAATTTCCTAAACCAAGGCTAGGGGGATTGGACTCGATTGGGTAAGTCGAGGGCCGAACGGAACGATTTATGAGAAAACCCTTGCGTGTAATAGCCTAATGCGTCCTTGGAAGTTATAGAATGATTGTTTGACCTAGCTTATGCTTGAATTGTCTGAGTGCCTGAGTACCATTTGAATTGAATTGCATGTCACGAAATTATTAAACATATTATCATGTGCATTGGCCATTGGTTATGAAATTTGATTTTTTTAAAAAAAAAATCAAGTTAATTGATATGATGTGGCATGAGACATGATTATGGCATTGCATGGCATGGCCCTGAGGCGTATGAGACGCGAGGCAGAGGTTGAGATCCTAATGCGATAAGGTCACGGGGTGAATTATGAAAAGGTGGCGCCCTGATGCAACGGAGTAGTGGGGTTGAGATAGCCACAGTCCTGATGTGATATTATCGCGGGACAGAATACGAGCTCATAGATTCTGCCTGGAAATTGAACCGGGGTTTGATGCGTTTACGCGGGCCGAGCCTGATGCGATCAAATCGCGGGCCTAAGAATGAGGCAGGCAGAGGTTGATTGATGTGGTGAAGTGACAGGCTGAGCATACACGTGCATCTGTGTGTGACATGAGAATATAAATGCATGTCTGTCCTCTATGCATTATTGTTTATTGAATTATGACTGTCATGTCCGCGTAAGTTCATGAGTTGGATAGGTTGAGTGACTTGACTGCCTGAGTGGACGGTCAACCTAACCTAGGGTTAGGTTTTTCTTACTGAGATGTGTATCTCACTCCTTTTGGGGAAACCTTACCTTACAGATCCTAGGCAGTAGCAATGTGGCCTATCAGATTCGGGGACTTGCAGGAGATGACTGCGTATTACGATGAGTTCCCCGATAGGCAGGGAAATATATACTTAAGGAAATGTACAGTAGTTTGGGTAGAGGAGGGCAAATCAGATTGGAAGCCTCATCGGTTTGAGGCTTGGTTTAGACAGGACGGGGATAGAAAGGTCGGGCCATTGAAGCCTCATGAGGTTCCGGAGGGTGTTATACCTCCATGGTGTCAGGCGACTTTGGATGAGGAGTTTTCGGAAGGTTCAGTGGTTGGGTCGAGGAACAGCCCGGAGCGGACGCCGACAGCTAAGTTTTTCGTGCCACCACCAGAGGATGAGGTCATCGTGGTGGAGCCGTCTAAGAGAGATCCATCCGAGCCAAACCAGAAAGCGACCATGGAGGACTCTATGGAGGTTACGTTAGAGATTTTCTCCAAGTACGAGGCGTCAGAGGAGAGCGAGGACACCGGAGATTCCAGCAGTTCTTCCTAGGCAACTCCGGATGATGACCTGACTTTTTGACTAGCGACCTGACCCCCCTTCCCTAGTGGATTTTGTGGACACCTTTTGACATGTTTACCCGTCGCCTTGCTGTATAGCGGTCTGTAGTAGATGTGACCAGTTGATGTTGATGTATGACTTTATGATGCTATCCAGTCCTGCTTAGTCTTGGGATATATATATATATATTGTACGGGAAGTTTTTGGGAAACGCTTCCGTGTGCTTAATGTAAATTATTTCATCTCTCGATCTACCTTTATATATAAGTGGATCTTTGGGACCGCCGATAGATTATTGTTGTTTTGCCTGCAGGGATGATTGCGTGCTCGCGATGAGGCGCGGGGCGTAACATCCCCGTTTGTTTTGGTATCCGAGCAAGGTCAGCTCGATAAGAAGTTGGTTAAGGATTGGAGTAATAAGGAGGACTAGGTAGGATAAGGACGGATAGCTAGACTTTAAGAAACTAGTCAAGGTACGGCAAGGGATGCCTAGTTGTGACTTGACACCTATGGATGGTGTTTGATCTTGGTAAGGCTGTGACAAGGCATAGAGGATTGAGTTCTCTGCTTAGGATTGAAGGTCGTTTCTAGACCTTGACCGACTTGATGCTTAAAAGTGATTAGTTTTAGTGAATCACTGGAACGAATGGAATTGAGTAATGGCCATGAGCCATTGGTTGGGACATTTTAGGAATTGATGTTGACGTATGAAGTACTATTGTTGTGTAATTGTTTTGTTAAGGAGTAGTTAGTAACCCTAGATTGGATGATTGAGTAAGTTGCTAACCTGTTACTGAACTTGTGATGGACCAAGTTCGTTAGTAAGTGATAGAGATGAGTAACCCATCCAGAAGACTTGGAAGACCAAGAGGCGGAGCCTCTAGCTCGAGGCCGCCCGCAGCTGAAGACCCAAGAGTGGACGGTCTATTGAGGGCAATGGAGGGACTCAGGGACATCATACAGAGGCAGGCCCAAGATCGGGACTTTGCCATAGCCCAGGTAGTGGGAGCTACCCTAGCAGCCGTGAATACCAACACTGGCAATGCGAGTGGAAGAGGAAGTCAGGGTGAGCCGAACCAGAGCAATGAAACGGTGAACCCTCAAGAGGAAATCATAGTGGCCAGGTAGATGGGCCAACTGGTGGAATAATTTATGAAGTTGAAGCCGACGTAGTTTGACGAGATTGGAGATCCCGAGCTAGCACCTAGATGGATAGAGAAGCTGGAAAAGATTTTTGGGGTACTAAGATGCACTGATGAGGAGAAGGTGTTGTTAGCCGTATATCAGCTAGAGGGTACGGCAAACGACTAGTGGGCTACCACCAAGGATGGAGTCTTCCCTAAAGGTATGGCCTTAAACTGGAACACTTTTAAGAGTGCGTTCAACGACAAGTACTTTTCAGAAACGGCCAGGGAAAGGAAACAGATCAAGTTCCTGCAGCTGCGACAGACCAACTATCGATAGATCAGTATGAAGCTGAATTCTCAAGGCTTTCGAGGTATGCACCTCAATCGGTGGAGGATCCTTTGGAGAAGGCACGGAGATTCAGGGATGGTTTGAGGCCCGAAGTTCGTAGCCAGATGATAACCCTAAACTTGAGGACCTACAGAGAGATATACGAGTGAGGCCAGATGATTGAGCGAGACTTGAGGGAAAGAAACATCGCAGCTGGATCGCGGTTCCCGTCGTTTAGAGACCATCGTCAAATGGGCAAGAGATTGATGGTAGGTAACAAACGTTTCGTGCCGCCTGCAAGGAGGAATATCGTGATACCGCTAAACTCGGCGAACTGGAGTTGCAGGCTATGTAGCAGAAGGCATGGGAATGAACCATGCCCTATGAGGACTAAAGCCTATTTCAAGTGTGATCAGCTGGGCCACCAAATGAGGACATGTCCAAACCAAGCACCGGCTAGTCGACCACAAAGACCGAGGCCGCAAGCAGGACCGTCGACTGCAGCACTCCAGATAGAACCGAACAGACCACCAGCCCAGGACAAAGTATACGCTGTAACGCGCAGCGAGGCAGAAGATGCGCCCGAAATGGTCACAAGTACGGTTTACTTGTGCAACCAGACCGCTTATGCATTATTTGACCGGGGTGCCACGCATTCTTTTGTATCTACACAGTTTGATGAGTTAGTAGGCATGAGATTGGAACCATTAAGCATGGCATTGCATGTAGCCACCCCATTGAAGGATAATGTCTTGGTTTCATTAGGGTGTGTGGGATGTGAGGTTATGGTTGGAGGAAGTAAGGAAAGTATCGACCTAGCTATATTGCCTATGTTTGATTTTGACGTGATTATAGGAATGGATTGGCTGAGTAGGCAAGGAGCGGTAGTAGACTGTGGCAATAAAATGATTCGGTGTTACCCGAAAGATCGCCCTAATTATGAATTGGTAGGAAGCCGAGGAGGAGTCTCAATTCCCTTGGTTTCATCTTTGGAAGTAACTAAGTTGATATCTAAAGGATGTCGGGCATACTTAGTAGTCGTGATGGATACGACTGTCGAGGAACCTAAGTTAGTGAACATTCCTGTGGTACGGGAGTTTCCGGATGTGTTTCCCCAGGAATTGCCGGGATTACCACCGGAGCGAGAAATAGAGTTTGTGATTGAATTAGCTCCTGGAACGGAGCCGATTTCGAAAGCACCATACAGGATGTCCCTGTCAGAATTAAAGGAGTTAAAGGTGCTAATGCAAGTGTTGCTGGATAAAGGATTCATCCGACCAAGTGCTTCGCCGTGGGGAGCACCGGTGCTGTTCGTCAAGAAGAAAGACGGATCCTTGCGACTATGCATTGATTACCGGCAACTGAATCAGGTGACGGTGAAGAACAAGTATCCGATGCCAATGATTGACAATCTTTTTTATCAATTACAAGGAACAGCAGTGTTCTCGAAGATTGACTTGAAGACGGGGTATCACCAGCTGAGGATCAAGAAGGAAGACATACCGAAGACTGCATTCAGGACGAGGTATGGACATTACGAATTTACGGTAATGCCATTCGGATTGACTAACACCCCAGCTGCATTTATGGATCTAATGGATCGAGTATTCAAAGAGTTTCTAGACAGGTTCATCATAGTTTTCATTGACAACATCTTAATCTACTCGAGGAGCGACGTAGAGCACGAAGAACATTTGAGAATCGTATTGAGGACCCTGAGGGAACATTCGTTGTATGCGAAGCTAAGTAAATATGAATTTTGGCTGGATAGGGTAGCATTTTTGGGTCATATTGTGTCTGGTGAAAGGATTGCAGTGGACCCTATAAAGATAGAGGCTGTAACCAATTGGCCGAGGCCTACTACGGTCACGGAGGTCAGAAGCTTCTTGAGACTAGCAGGATATTATAGGCGATTCGTGGAAAAGTTCTCATCCAAAGCCGTCCCACTGACGCGGTTGACGGAGAAGGAAACGAAGTTTGAATGGACTGATAGATGTGAGCAAAGTTTTCAAGAACTTAAGCATAGGCTGACGACCGCGCCAGTACTGACCATTCCGTCGGGACCAGGAGGATATGAAATCTACAGCGACGCTTCGCTGAAAGGATTGGGTTGTGTATTGATGCAGCACATCCTAGTAATAGCTTATGCATCTAGGCAGTTGAGGCCGCACGAAATGAATTACCCGACCCATGACTTGGAGTTAGCGGCGATTGTGTTTGCCTTGAATATTTGGAGGCATTACATTTGTGGCGAGAAGTTTCAGATATATACAGACCACCAGAGTTTGAAGTATTTGTTTTCCCAGAAAGAGTTGAACCTAAGGCAGCGTAGGTGGATGGAGCTGTTGAAAGATTATGATTGTGAGATATTATATCATCCTGAGAAAGCAAACAGAGTGGCAGATGCATTAAGTTGAAAGTCGAGTATTGCATGCCTGCCGGTGAGAAGTTGGTCGACAATAGAGGATCTGAGAGATTCTGAATTCATATTGGAGGTTGATCAGCTATCCAGTTTGATAGCGACTTTGAGGGTGGAACCTGAGGTCCAAGAAGGGGTTAAGGCATTACAGTCTACGGACCTAGAGATTCAGAAAGTTATCGAAATGGATGCGATGAAGAGGAAGCCAGAGTTCCAGGTGTCTGAGGATGGACTTTTGAGATTTTGAGGGCGATTATGTGCACCAAAGGATGAAGGGCTCCGAGAAAGAATTTTATCGGAAGCCCATAGGAGCAATTACAGTGTCCACCCTGGAAGTACGAAGATGTACCAAAACTTGACATAACATTATTGGTGGAACAGGATGAAGGTAGACATGGCAAGGCATGTTGCTAAAAGTTTGACTTGCCAGCAAGTGAAAGCGCAGCATTGTAAGCTTGGAGGAATGTTGCAGCCATTGGAGATTCCGGAATGGAAGTGGGAACACATAACTATGGATTTTGTGATGGGACTTCCGAGGAGCCAAAGAGGTCACGACTCAATCTGGGTAGTCGTGGATCGATTGACCAAGTCCGCTCATTTCATTCATGTACGAAAGGACTTCGCCATGGATAAGTACACAGAACTGTACATGAGGCACATAGTCAGATTACACAGAGTGCCGGTGACGATCACCTCAGATAGGGATTCGAAGTTCAAGGCCAATTTTTAAAAGAGTTTGCAAGGAGCAATGGGAACGCAACTACAATTCAGTACGGCGTACCACCCACAGACTGATGGACAGTCAAAAAGGACCATCCAGACGCTTGAGGACATGTTGAGAGCTTGTGTCATAGATTTCAAAGGCGGATGGGAAGAGCAGTTATACCTGGTAGAGTTTGCGTACAACAATAGCTACCAGCAGAGTACACTGATGGCACCGTTTGAGGCACTCTATGGCAGAGCATGCAGGACACCAATATGCTGGGATGAAGTAGGAGAAAGGAGTATCACAGGCTCCGAGTTAATAGAGCAATCAGTAGAAGCAGTGAAAACCATCCGGGACAGGCTAAGGACGGCGCAGAGTCACCAGAAGAGCTATGCAGACAAGCGGCACAACCCTTTGGAGTTTCAAGTGGGCGATCGTGTCTTCCTCAAGGTGTCACCAATGAGAGGACTCTCGCGATTCGGAAAGAAAGGGAAGCTGAGCCCAAGATACGTAGGCTTTTTCGAGATATTGGAGAGAATTGGAACCCTGGCCTACCGGCTTGCTTTACCGCCAAGTCTATTCCAGGTACATAATGTATTTCATGTGTCGATGCTAAGAAAGTATGAGCCTGACCCGACACATGTGCTGGACTATGAAGCGATAGAGGTGGACGACAGAGTATCCTATATAGAGAAGCCGATAAGGATCGAGGACCGGAAGGAACAGATCCTCAGGAATAAGAAGATCCTGCTAGTCAAAGTAATATGGGAGCACCACGGAATGGAAGGAGCCACGTGGAAGAATGAAGAGACGATGAGGTGACAGCACCCCCATTTATTTGAGTAGTCGAGTGTAATGTAAATTTCGAGGACGAAATTTTTGTAAGGGGGAATAGTTGTGACATTTTGATTTTCAATCAACTTCAGACTCTGTAATGAGAAGTTTATTTATATCAAGCGATGTATTTCAGTTGTATTCCGCTCAAATCTGATCAATTTGAGTAGACTGACCAAAGGGGAAAGGCTAACGCAAGAAGAGATACGTGGACCTAGGCGACTCGAATAGGAAACGGCGCTTTGACCATAAGGATTGTTGAGAGGATATTTAGGACCACAAAAAGGCCGATCTAAGAACGATTAGGGATTGCCATGCGAGGGTCGTACGATTGGAGCGCGGGTGATGCCGCTTAACCAACGTACGATTTGCAAAATTATCCTAAATAGGACTGTCACGATCGAGTCCACAGGGACTAGCGATAAACCCTTGCAATTACATGACAACTAAGGCCGCCATGAATTGATGAGCTCTAAACGTGATGAGAATCACGAGGTTGATACGCGTATAGTCTGCAAAAGTCGTCCATCGGTTCGGAATAGGCTGGAATCACGTCTAGTAGAAGGAACGATCAGAATTGAGTCCTGAAAAGTTTGAAAAAGGAAAATCAAGAATTCCAACGTTAATTGGATTGGTCATCGCCCTATCGAAGAAGTCAGAATCGAGAAAAATGACTTTCCGAACGTAGGAGGTAAAAAGACCATAATGCCCCTCAAGCTTAGGACTTTGTCTTTATAATTGAAGGAAGGGAAAAATGGACATTTCTCCCCTCCCCAAGCTGCTGAAAATTGAAAAGCAATTGATGGCCATTGGATGCCCTTGAGAAGAACAATGGACAAGTGTCAAGCATCCAAGGGTAGTAGATCATTTCACCAATTAATACCAATCTGCCAATCACCTCAATTAATTTAAATTTTTGGGATAATAACTAGCTCTTTTTCTCTCCCCAAACCCCACATTCGGCCAAAAATTGCAGAGCACCACCATTTCCCTTTCTTCTTCTTCTTCTTCTTCTTCTCCAGTTTCTGCTTCACCCGACTCCGCCGGACGCCGCCATTCGGTCCGTACGAAAGCTGCCTCTGACCATCCCCTGCGGTTAGTCGACTACCTAGAGCTAGCCCCATGTCTTGCCGACATCCTCCAACTTGAATCAGGTCATTTGGAGCTCTGAGGAATTCGGGACAAGCATTCTCCCGCAGGTCGACGGATTCTGTTCCAGTTTGAGATAGGTTCGGTTCTGAACCCTTTAGATAGCCAAAAACTTGGAATCTTTGGCTCAAATTTTGTGGAGATCAAGTAGACATATAAATGGTTCTATGGTAAAAATTATGAATTTATTTGATAAGTTTTTTACCATGAATCACCCTTGTACATTATGTCCAGAATTTGTCGGTATTCTGTGTTTGGGTGATCCGGCGACCTTCGACGACTTTCCGACAACCACGCGACTTGAAACTCACGGTGAGCCACCCAAACTCTTGGATAGATGTTATAAGAGGTAGAAGAGTGTATAATTGATGGATTTGAGGTGGATTAAGACCGGTTGAACCCGGCATGAACGGAGCCGAATGGAACCGGTTCAATGTCAAGCCAAACCGGTTCTGTGGATGGCTGAATAGGCTGGATTTGTGTTGTAATTTGGTGTGTATGATGTGTTGTGATGATGAGGAGTATCTAATGGATGATTTGGATGGATGAATGGAGGGATTGAACTTGAAATTTGACAAAATCGATTGATTATCCTAGGTTGCGCGACGGATTGACCTTGGACTTGAGTTGGCCGAACCTTAGGAGATGCAAGGAGGAGTAATTTGCGTTATTAAGCAGAGGTAAGGAATTTCTTAAACCAAGGTTAGGGGGATTGGACTCGATTGGGTAAGTTGAGGGTCGAACGGAACGATTTATGAGAAAACCCTCGCATGTAATAGCTTAATGCGTCCTTGGAAGTTATAGAATGATTGTTTGACCTAGCCTATGCTTGAATTGTCTAAGTGCCTGAGTACCATTTGAATTGAATTGCATGCCACGAAATTTATTAAACATATTATCATGCGCATTGGCCATTGGTTATGAAATTTGATTTTTTTAAAAAAAATCAAGTTAATTGATATGATGTGGCATAAGACATGATTGTGATATTGCATGGCATGGCCCTGAGGCGTATGAGATGCGGACGGAGGTTGAGACCCTGATGCGACGAGGTCGCGGGGTGAATTATGAAAAGGTGGCGCCCTGATGCGACGGAGTCGCGGGATTGAGATAGCCACAGTCCTGATACGATATAATCGCGGGACAGAATACGAGCTCATAGACTCTGCCTGAAAATTGAACCGGGGCCTGATGCGATCTAATCGCGGGCCAGAGAATGAGGCAGGCAGAGGTTGATTGATGTGGTGAAGTGACAGGCCGAGCATATACGTGCATCTGTGTGTGGCATGAGAATATAAATGCATATCTGTCCTCTATGCATTATTGTTTATTGAATTATGATTGTCATGTCCGCGTGAGTTCATGAGTTGGATAGGTTGAGTGACTTGACTGCCTGAGTGGGCGGTCAACCTGACCTAGGGGTAGGTTTTTCTTACTGAGATGTGTATCTCACCCCTTTTGGGGAAACCTTACCTTACAGATCCTATGCAGTAGCAATGTGGCCTATCAGATTCGGGGACCCGCAGGAGATGACGGCGTATTACGATGAGTTCCTCAATAGGCAGGGAAATATATACTTAAGGAAATGTACAGTAGTTTGGGTAAAAGAGGGCAAATCAGACTGGAAGCCTCATCGGTTTGAGGCTTGGTTTAGACAAGACGGGGATAGGAAGGTTGGGCCATTGAAGCCTCACGAGGTTCCAGAGGGTGTTATACCTCCATGGTATCAGACGATTTCGGATCAGGAGTTTCCGGAGGGTTCAGTGGTTGGGTCGAGGAACGGCCCGGAGTGGACGCCGACAGCTGAGTTTTCCGTGCCACCACCAGAGGATGAGGTCATCGTGGTGGAGCCGTTTGAGAGAGATCCATCCGAGCCGGACCCGGATGCGACCATGGAGGACTCTATGGAGGTTCCATCAAAGATTTTCTCTAAGTACGAGCCGTCAGAGGAGAGCGAGGACATCGGAGATTCCAGCAGTTCTTCCTAGGCGACTCCAGATGATGACCTGACTTTTTGACTAGCGACCTGACCCCCCTTCCCTAGTGGATTTTATGGACACCTTTTGACATGTTTACCCGTCGCCTTGCTGTATAGCGGTCTATAGTAGATGTGACCAGTTGATGTTGATGTATGACTTTATGATGCTATCCAGTCCTGCTTAGTCTTGGGATATATATATATATATATATTGTACGGGGAGTTTTTGGAAAATGCTTCCGTGTGCTTAATGTAAATTATTTCATCTCTCGATCTTCCTTTATATATAAGTGGATCCTTGACACCGCCAAGAGATTATTGTTGTTTTGCTTGCAGGGATGATTGCGTGCTCGCGATGAGGCGCGGGGCGTGACAGCCAGTCCATTCTAATAATCACATCAAAGTCGTATATAGGCAATACAGTCAAATCTATATTCTCTTCGCTGACACCAATAACTATCTTACAGCCCGCACAGCCTAGTGAGATCAATACATTATCCTTTAACGGGATGGTAACATGCAATATCACATTCAATGGTTTTAACTTTATACAACTAAATCAACAAATTGGGCAGACACGAAAGAATGTGATGCGCCATGATCAAATAAGGCGTAAGCAGTTTGGTCGCGTAAATAAATCGTATCTGTGACCATGCCAGGCTCTTCTTCCGCCTCCCTACGTGCCACAACGTAAACTCTCCCTTGAGCTGACGGTCGGTTCTGATTGTTTGGTGGAATTACAGCTGACGATCTTGTCTGTGGTCGTTGCCCTTGAGGCTTGGTCCCTGGAGCTTGATTAGGGAAACTTCTCATCTGATGGCCTAGCTGACCACATTTAAGCACTCTCCTGTCCTAGCCGGGCAAGGTCCATTACCATGCCTCCTACCGCAGAGTCAACAGTTCCAGTTTGCTTGGTGCGGCAATTTCCCAATGCTCTTCCTCACTGGATGGATGAAACGTCTATTGCTAGGCATAGGTCTCTTACCCGCCTGACAATTATCTCAAAATGAACCAAACCGCAATCCAAATGTGGTTATTCTTTCTTTCATATCTCTTTCTATCATTTGACCCCACTCATAAATTTCCTTATAAGTTCTCAAGTTTAAAGCCATCATTTGACTACGAAGTTCGGGTTTCAAACCGTCTCGAAACCTCCGTGTCTTTTCTAGCGAGTCCTCTACTAATCTTGGTGCGTACCTTGACAGCTTAGCAAATTCAGCTTCATATTGATCCACTGTCAGGTGATTCTCACGAAATTGTTGAAATTCCACTTGCTTCCTTTCGGGCGCAGTTTCAGAGAAGTACTTGTCGTTAAACGCAGTAGTAAAGGCATTCCAAGTCAAGGCAGTTACTTCAAAGAAAACTCCGTTCTTGATGGCACTCCAACAATCGTTAGTGGTACCTTCCAGTTGGTACATCGCCAACAATACCTTTTCTTCGTCGGTGCATCTCAAAACTCCAAAAGCTTTCTCAAGCTTCTCTATCCACATCGGTGCTAGTTTAGGATCTCCAGTTCCGTCGAATTAGGTTGGTTTCAGCTTTATAAACTACTCGACTAGTTGCCTATTTGCCTAGCCGCATTCCCTTCTTCTTGGGCATTACTCGCTTCATTGCCCTGGTCATTGTCGCCATTATTCACGTTACCTCCGTTGTTGCCATTATTTGCGTTAGCAGCAGCTATGACGGCTCCCACAGCCTGAACGATGGCGGCATCCCTATCTCGGGTTTGCCTATCCATAAGATCATCAATCCTCTCCAGTGTTATCAGCACTCCTTCCATTCTTGGATCTTCCGCCACGGGCGACCTTAAGCTAGAAGCTCCACTTCTAGCTCTTCCGGGTCTTCTTGGTTGGTTGCTCATTCTTGCCCACACTCACTATACCTGGACCACTATAATTCCACTATGGAATTAGAGACTTACTTATCTGATCAAGTCCAGTGGTTCTAAACTACACCTTAAAAAAAAAAAACAATCACAATAAGGCAACCATTCGCACAGTCATTTCCAAGAGTACATCAATCAGGGTCCACCACCACAATTCAATTCCTGTCACTTCTGCAATTTAGTATAATCAGGAATAATTATTCACTCAGCAAGTCGAAGTTCATGGGTAACACCCAGTGCTAAGTACAAAGTTTGATCTTCATAAAACTACCACAATCATGCCAATATAATACATAAACAACATGCGCCAATTCATATGACGTGCAGTTCGTGTCCAACTCTAACAAACCTCCTAAAGTCTCGCTACCCAGTCAATCCCAACCATTCTTCCTTATTACTCCAATCCTCAATCAACTTGGATCGAGCTGACCTTGCTCTGATACCAAACAAGCGAGGTTGTCATGCCCCGCGTTATTAAAGGCGAGCGTGCAACACCCGTCTCGAAACGCTCAAGGCCCATGACACGACATATGCGGTACGCGCGCTATGATATGTACATACAATAACGAAAATGAACAAATGCCTCCATAACATAAACAGAAAGGGGACCTGGGGAAACGATAATGTACATAAGCATAACACAAGTACGGTTTATACATAAGGTCCGGGATCAAACTAAAATCTTCGGATGGATCAGGGTAGGTCGGGGACGAACCAAAAGACAAAAATTACTTAAGTCCCCTAACCGCTAACATGTCATCAAAAGCAACCTCCAAAAGACAACCCCAAAATCTACGAAAAACCACTAAGATGCACTGCTAGTTTCATCCTCGTCCTCGATTGGATCGTAGTCGGAAAAGGTCTCAAAGCTCACATCTCCAGAGTCGTCCTCCATGGTGACCTCCAGCTCGTCCTCCAAAGCCGAAATCTCTATCACCTCAACGTCCTCCTCAAGAGTAGGGGTCTTCTCTGGTACATTCCTCGATCCTTCTACGGATACTTCCAGCTCTACCTCATCGCAAATGGGATGACACCAACTGGGCACCACACCTCGAGGTGCTTCCGTGGGCTTCAAAGGACCTGTAGTATTCTCGCTGACTTTACGAAACCATGCCTCATACCTATGTGGTTTCCAATCCTTTCCTCCCTCATCGACCCACACAACAGTACACTTCCTAACATATGCCTTACCCTGACCATCAGTAAATTCGTTAAAATAGGCGGTCATCTCCTTGGGATCGCCTAAGGGGGTCGAAAATATTCTTCGAGACTTGGGGTCTGAAAAAGTAAGGTCCCATGATGGAGTGAAATTTACATTTCAGTAAGCTAAGTCCTAAATCTAAGTTAGGCCGACAGTACACCCATACACAAATGAAGAAAATGAGCAAAGGCATGTAATAAATGGCCTAGGCAAGCAATCGTCATATAGTGACATAGAAAGGCATATGGTAGTCAGTCATTATGGTATATCATTAGGACAATATATAACTCAATTCAAGGCATGCCTAAAGGTACAAGATTAAGCTTAACTTACTAATACCATGATTCATTTTATCATTCCTGCCCGCGTCAAAACGCCTCAGGCTTAGTCCGCGTCAAAATGCCTCAGACCATCACAATCCACAAAACCGCGTTATACGCCTCGGGTTTTCAATGCCATACCAGGCTCGTGTCGACACATGCACAATTTATCTCGCGTCTCGACGCCTCAGGATATCAGTCAATGCAACTCCACTATCCAACGCATCAGGATGCCAAAAGTCCTTAAGCATACAAGTTTCACTTCCACTTCAAGACTTCATGATCGAGTATAGTTTATAATCCATCTCAAAATGAATCTATAAGATATGAGAAGATAGGATTGACCACTCACCAGGTGATATCAAACATGAAGCATATACATTAGTAGGGAATTAGTGCAACCACATAGTTACGAAAATAACACTTTCTTATCATAAGGAGTACACATGACTTGTGCTTTATTACCTCAACAAATAATGAACAATCAACATGATAACTCCACAAAAATTCATCCAAACAAATCCCAGTTCGTCCAGTAGAGGCCTATCTTCGTAACAAAGGCTTAGGAACTCCTTACCTTAAATCTTAATCGGTAAAATCCTTCCAAAAGCACCCCCAAAGAATTCGATTTTCAAGGTCCAAAACAGGGCAGCCACGTACCTAGAGAAATTCGTCCGATTTATCAATTTTTCCTCTTCCAATTCACCAATTCACGGGGCATACACCTCATTAACACCTCAATTAACATCCTAGTATGTCCTAACGACGAAATTAAGGCAAGGCAACACCTCCAACAGTCCTTAAAGGTTTGGTTTATGCAAACCGAAATAGGGCAGAATTTGGTTTTGCCTTCTAGCCCTATAAACAGCCCATGATTCAATCCTAAACCTTGGTTTACCACAAAATAAGCTTGCTAACATGTCAAATTATGCCTACAAGAGTCTCACCGAAACATTTGGAGCGAGTCGACGTCCAAAGGTCCGCAAACCGTCCTGTTTTCCTCAAGTCTGTCGGCGGACAAATTCTGTTCCTACAAAAATCATCTCTTTTTAACTACAAAACTTCATTGAAACTCAACAAACTCGCCATCCTAAGTCAGCAAACTCAAGTACAATAAGTCTAGAAGGCGTCACCAAAAAATGAGGCAAAACGGGATCTGGAAGTGGTTGAACGAAGACTCTCTCTCTAGGCTGGTCAGAATCTAACCGGTTCTGCGTTTGGGGTTGGACGGAGCTCCTCCGGTGTCCAATGGCCAAACGACTATCGGGAATTCGTAGGGGAGAAGCTGAGGGTTGTGTCGGTGGCCGGCGCGAGGTGCGATGGTGGCCGAGAGTGGCGGTCAACAACGACAAATTGGGCGACAGTGGCTGGCCGGCTAGAAGTTCTCGGTGAAGAAGAAGATTAGAAGAAGAGAGGGAATTCAGCTGAAGAAGGAAGAAAGTGAATGGCTTTCCACAAAGTTAACTTGGTCAACTCAAAGAATGGTAGGTTAAAAGGGTTTACATTAATTTTCAATCCTCCAAAATTTGACACTTGTCCTCATGTTAATAATGTCCACACTTCATTGACTAAATTGGCACTCAAATTTTCGGCATCCATAGGGGTTGGATAATGACTAAAATGCCCTCCTTCATTTTTTAAGACCAAGCCAATCCTTGAGGGGCAAAATGATAATTTTGCTCTCGTCGTCCAAAACGTCGCTCTTCCAATTCGAATTACCTTCAATGAGGCAATGTCTAACTCAATTAGAATGTTGGAATTCTTTTTTTTCCATTTTCCAATTTCGAGATCCACCTTTGGTAACTTCTCTATCAAACGTACATTTCAGATTATCCCAAACTAACAGGCGGCTTTTGCAGACGTTACGCATATCGACTCTATGATTTCATCACACTTAGGGCTCGTCTATTCATGGCAATTTTGGTTATCATGTAATTACGAGGGTTTATTACTAGCTCCGACGGTCTCGATCGTTATTGTTCGATTTAGAAAAATTTTGCAAATTATACATTGGTTAAGCGGCATCACCTGCGCTCCAATCGTATAACGCTAGCAATGCATTCCTTAATCGTTCTTAGATCGACCTTTAATAATTTTAAATACTCCATCGACAATCCTTATGGTCAAAGTGTCATTTCCTATTCGAGTTCTCTAGGTCTACGTACCTTGTCTTACATTAGACTTTCTCATTTTGGTCAGTTAACTCGAGATTGATCAGATCAGAGCGAGATAAGATTGAAATACATTGATAGATATATTTTCATTAATAAATCTCGAAATGACAAGGAAAACCAGAATGGCACACCCATGGTTGCCGACGGTCTCAATTCTCGTATTCGTGCCAACAATCACGGGTCTAGTCGCTTGGGCCAAGAGATCTAGGGTTTGTGCATCTGTGAGTGGCCGAGGTCGCGCAACCCTCGGCATCACCTCGCATGGCTTCTTTGAGGCTGCTAGGGCTTCAGATGTGATGAAGACGAGCTTGGTGCAGATATGAGGCTGCTGTGGATGGCATCTATTTTTGGTCCTCCAAAACAGAGCATCACTGTGAGAAGAAGGGAGAGGGAGAGAAGGAGGAAAAGGAAGAGGACAGAGGTTGAGGTGGGCGACGAGGAGAAAGAGGACGGAGAGGTACAGCTGAAGGGAGCGGAGGCGGAGATGGGTGGAGGAGAGGGTGGCCAGTCGGCCGAGGGTCGCCGAGGACCCGTCGGCCTTGGGCAAACACCGTGAAATAAGAAAAAAAATCAAAAAAATTATGAAAAATTGCACATTTATATCAATATATTCGAAAAAATCGATCGCCGATGCCACATAAGCATTTCCGACCACCACCTCAGCTTTTCCGATCACCACGTAAGCTTTTCCGATCGCCACGTAAGCGATGGCACTCAAGTGATCCACATTTAAAAGTTGAGGTACTCAGGTAATCGGAAAAAAAAGTTGAGGCACTCAAGTGATTTCCGTACAAAAATTGTGGCACTCCTATTGTTCTTACCCCATGTCTATCTATAGGTGAGTTGGAATGCTTTACTTGGACTTTGTTAAAGATAAAAGATCCAGGTCCTAGCACGTGGTCAACAGTAAAGGACAATATCATTCGATCCAAGCGGTGAATTTGTTTGCTTGTGGATTTTTGTCCAGACTTGTCAATTGATGCAGTTTTACTTCATAATTCCGCAATTATACTTTTATTCAAATTGTGAGGACTATAGGCATGGCAACTGCAGACTCCCTAGAAGAATCCACTGGTGGTTGTATACTTCCCAGAGGATCCAGCCTCGAGCCCCTCAGTTCGAATTCCACCGGTCCGTGATCCGCAAGATTGAATTGATGCGATTCGGTTTCGAATTCAGAAAATTCATTCGCAAATTGGGTAATTTTCTTATATGATTGATTTGGAATATTTAATTACCTATTTGCGTTGTTTCGTTATCTAACAAAATCTTTTTGAGCCGCATATGATCAATTTAGAAAATCTTTTCCTATTTTGCAACTGCACACATGAAATTAATTCTATAAGGCTTTAGATGGAATTAACGACATAGCAGGTATTTCGATTTTTAGGGTCAATCTATCAGGCTTTAAATCGAAACTTGATTCGAAACAAGTTGCAAAATATTCAAGATGATTTATTAGCTTTCCACATTTAAATTGAACTGATTGGATTGCTATCTTTTTCGCAATATTTGAATGCATGTTGAAAATCTCTAAAAAAAATATTGTACATAGATAATTGTTGCATATAGGTTAGATTTACATATCATTCTAGATAAAGTTGTCATGTTTAAATGAAATTGCATTCTAGGATAAAATCATATAGATAGGATTGCATGTTTAATTGATTGCTAGTATAATTTAGATTAGATTCCATTCTAGGTTAGAATAGGCATGTTTAGATTAATTATGCCTAAAATAGATTATCTTAGTATAATTTAGATTAGATTCCATTCTAGGTTAGAATAGGCATGTTTAGATTAATTATGCCTAAAATAGATTATCTCTAATGGGTTATGGTTTAGGTCAATTTAAATCCTAAAATATGTAGGATAACTATATTTTAGGCATCATTTATTTCAGGGTTTATTTAGGGCTATACATTTAGAGTTACATGTTTAGGTTAATTAATTAAGGATTGATTTTAATATCATCTCTTATAAAGTTATTCATGTATTTTAATTAAATTTATATGCATTCTTTGGTTAAATAGCATTCATCCATGCCATTGCACATAGATTAAAAATTCATGTATTGCATATAGATTAGATTTCATTTAAAAAGCAAAATCCAAAAAGAGAGAAGATTGCTTGACGCATTCTCCCTACTTGCTTTGATTCCGCATGATAACCTATGTTAACAGCTTAGGTTAAAATCAATTAAAGCTGCTTGATCAAAAAATTTCATGAAATAAAATGGTACCGAAAGGGCGCTAAAGTAATCTAGAGTAATTAAGTCCTCGTACCCAAAATATCTGGTTCATAGAAATAAAATAGTACTCTCACTATTTCATTGAGGTTCCTAATCAACCTACCATAAATGATTAGTTGCGACTCTAATTAAAATCTTGACATGTTAACTATTTAAACATTAAGTTGTGAATTGGTAGAGTTTGGAAAAACTCGAGCTAGACTAGTTGCTTTAATTAACTTGGTAATCCATTAACCTGAAATTCCCTAATTTGAGATGGCAACAATAATACTGTAAGAATAGCGAAGAAGAACTTGGATGCAATGGTGGCTAAAATTTCATCGTACAACTCAAGTGTAATTGACGGATGATGCTTTCTAATGACCACAATAATAAGGCTTCTTTGTGCAAGATGTTGGTATCGACCCCCCTTTGAACGAAAGGAAAGGAAAGGAGTTATGGAAGGGTTAAAAGCTTGAGTAAGACAAAGAAGAAAAAGTCTAAGAAAATAACACCAATGATATTAATAGAAAGTCGAGGTGAGTAGAATGACATAGAGTTCTACCTATATGTTCAATTTATTTTTATATTTATGCTACAGAATGCAAATTAAAGTACTTTTTGTTTTATTATGAAGAGCCGGTTGTCCAAACATCATTGATGAGACTCATTTACCGGATTATTCAAGAAATTCAAATGAAATTCCAAATGCCTTTTTTCCTAGCAACATTGGCGGTCCTATAGTAAATGTAAATTGCCATAATTAGGTATGTCTCTCTGACTTTGACATTTGTACTTACATTCTATCAATTTGATCACTTTTTATTATATAGATGCAACCGCCATATGTCATGCTGCCAAGAATTATGAATGGATTTTTCCTATTCATGAGTCGGGTGTTTAGAAGTCCGGGTTAATATCATAACGTTTGGCTGAAATTTGTCAAAAGTTATGACGTTATTGTTGATAACGGTTCCCATTTACACATGTTGGAGTAGCAAAATAAATCCATGGAGATATCTCCCAATATCCTGCATCAGAAAAGTGACACTAATTTTGCCCCCGCTAATTAGCAGCAATATTTGATGGCTTGTTAGCAATGACCCAGGAAACTGAACTATAACACCAGATGAGCGAATTTGGTGTCCAAATGTTGGTCATGATGTGGAATGACCGTTTGAAACTTTGACATTGCAAAGATTTCGGGTAGAAAATCAGCTAAAAACTGTCCCAAAGATGCTGAGGTTAAATAAGACTACCCAGAGAGGTCCGCGAGGAATCTCTCAGGGCAAAACTACTGACTCATTAGGCAAGTTCGTGCAATTGTAAATTGGAAGATCTGCAATGATACCCAATCGAGAATCAGCTTTCTGTAAAATTATAAAAATAATAAAAAATAATAATAATAAAAGAGAGAACAATAAGATAGAGAAATTTTCAAAAAAGGACTCAAAGTCCCATCATTTTCTCAAATAAGAGCATGAAGTTAACTTTATTTCAAATAAGGGCCTGAAGTGCTATTATTGTCTCAAATAAGAACCTGAAGTTAACATTGTTTCAAATAAGGGCCTGAACTAGTCATACTAATCTCAAAAAAAGGCCTAGGTCACAATTAATTAGAAGCATTTTTGTCTTTTTATCTATATACTTTTTCCTCTGTTTTTGCCAAAAAAAAAATAATAATTAAGAAAAGAAGGAACACAGGCGAGAGGGAGCTGCCCTCCCGGAGGCCGCCATCCCACTACCTGTGGGGCCGCGGCCATGATTGGCAGGGTCGCCGCCCCCTTGGCGCTAGCCGGCGACCTTGCCGACCAGAGGCGAGGGCCACTAGGCCCTCGCCATGGACAAGAGAGGGCCTACGACCCTCGCCCAGTCCCAGGTCTAGGGGCGAGCTGCTGCCCTACGTCATATTTGGGCGGTGGGGCAGTAGCCACAAGCAGGAGGGCAGCCCGCTCCCGCCTGTATCTCCCATTTTAACTTTTATTGTTCACTTTTAGATTTTTATTTTTAATTTAGTTTAACTAAAAATTTGCTAAATTTGTGTTTTACCAAAATTGCCCTCGATCGACTGAAAATTTTGGTTGGCCGGCGATGTCAACCCTTTGTTGAAACAATTATAGCCACTTTAGACCCTTATTTGAGACAAAGAAGACACTTTGGGCCCTTATTTAAAACAATGGTTACTTCAGACCCTTATTTGAGAAAATGAAATGACTTGGAACCCTTATTTGAAATTTTCCCCAATAAAATATCTAAACATTTGCATCCACATAATCTTGCATAATCCGCGCATAGAAGATATGCCGATCCGATATGGAGAGTGAAAATCAGAATCGGTCAACCCTCCTCCTTCTATGCAATCCCATTGTGAATCACGAGCAAACCTTCGTTACTTGTAGTTTTTGCGGGCGAATCAGGGAGAGACTCCACGAGATGGAGCAATGCAGCACCAGCTCTCGAGGGCAGGGCTCGATTGAGGACCAACCTTCTTGCTTAATACGAGAGAAGAAAAATGTCAAAAAGCGAAGGAATAGACATTAAGTTGGCCGAAGCGGAAAGGGATCACCTACCCTTTCCTTATAAGGACAGGCCCTGCTCTTGAAATCCAAGTCGTCCGTGTTATGAATGGACGGCGCGGATAATTACTATAAAAAAGAAAAATAAAAAAACCCAAAAAGTTATCTCTTAAAAAAGGAGATCTAGGCCGTCCGTCCAAAACGGACAGCCCGGATCCCAAGGACAGGCGTTTGCTCTTCTGAGGAAAGGGCAAGCGATCCGGATCTGGTCGAAGCTGTCTCTACGCTGCATCGAATATAATACATCCCCGTTGGTTAGACTGAACATGCAGAACATAGTACGCAAAAGAGAGAAAAAAAATATGTTAGACGATACTGTAGTGCTTTCTAACTTTTAACTTGCGCATCAATTCATGAAGTAGCTCAAAGTCACAATCACGCCAAAGAATAATAAGTTTATAGACTTGTCCAACTTGTAAACTATGATAGTATATAAGAGAACAAAATACAAAGGCATAAAAGATGCCAAAACTATAACCACGAAAGAAACCATGATATCAATTGAGTACAGAATTCCTGTCAATAATAAAGTTCATTGAACACAAATGGGTATCAGAAACCAAAAATCAAGCACTCGCTAATAGAGATGAAACCAAATAAGGAACCCTTACAAGATAAGAGTCCAACAAGAGGACAATCTTAACTATGTAGCCATCGACAGTTCAGTTGGCAAGGGATTGGACAAAGTATAAGCAATAAGACATGGATGCGTTAAAATGCAGTCATTTCTCAAAATGAATTAAGTAGAACTAGTACATCCCTAAAAGGAAAAGAATTTTAGTCGAACCAATACATCCATCGGGGCAGAGTGAATTATCACACCAAAAGATAAACCAGAAAAAGGAATAAAGGCACAAAGGGTCCACAGACCTTTCTTTCCTATGAAAAAGTTGCTTTAAAGGTTCTCGAGCAACGGAGCGAGGGTAGGAGTAGCGAGCCAGCGAACACCCCAGTAGAGAGCCCTTGAGCAACGGAGCTGAGCGCAGGTACGAGGCTGGAGCAAAGTGCGAGCGGGCGCTGGAGCAGAGAGGCCTCGAGTCACAGAGCAAGGAAGCGTCGGAGCAGAGAGTCAACAAGCATCGGAGCAGAGACGCTCGAGCAACGGAGCATAGCGCGGAAGCAAGGGCCAGAACATAAGGGTTGGAGTAGAGTGTGAGCGAGCGCTGGAGTAGAGAGTCCTTGAGCGACCAAGCGAAGAGCTAACGCGTGGCCCAAAATTTTGAACTCGCTCGGAAGAGGAAGGAAGGGACCGAAGGGTCATGCCTTCTTTATTAGAGCAAAAGGAGGAGAGTGAAAAGGAGGTATATGGTGGGTTTGGTTCGGCTTTGCAAATGAGATTTAGAGGAATACAAATACTTTTAACCCAAGAGACTTTGGAAAAATGCAAATAATCGTTTGGTAAAAAATACTTTGAAAAGCAACTTTAACTTAACTAGTGTTTGGCAAGAAATGTTTTGTAAATGAGCATTCTTACAATATTTATTTTTAAATGAAATATAATTAAAAAATAAAAAGGAAAATTAAACTTAGGGAAAAGGCTGGCGGCCGTTTGTCAAGGCTGCCAGGAGTCGGGTGACCTTCAGTGATGGTTGCCTGGGCCATGCAACCTCAGGTACCCGTCATTGGGATACCTGAACACGTGGCGAGCGAAGCGTTGAATAGAGTTTACCACCTACCTAGCAATATTGACCTACTTCAATGTCATTCAAATGCATAAAATCGCCTACATATTGAAATCGCACGCTTCTGTAAATTGCATGCTGATATTGAAATTGAACGCTGCTTTGACAGGATTGGATTTGTCTCCCTAAGTTGTTTCAAATGCACCAAATTACCTAGAAAGTATAAGTGACCCTATTTCTTTTCCCTTTCTTTTCATACTTTGATGCCGATCGCTTGAAACTAAAAGACGTTTCTTTTGGAAAATTATAGATCGCAAGATCGTAAAAAGGCGAGGCGCTTTAGTTCCCAATGCGGTATCCGCTTGACGACCATTATGAGATGGCATTTAGAGGTGTCCACGGGCTGATTTGGGCCCGGAACCAGCCTGAGTCAAACCCTTAATCGGCCCGTTGATTGGACCTATCGGTTCCAAATCGGAATCGGCCCGTGTTATAATGGCCTGTTATGGGTCCAACAAAAATTGAATCGGCACAAAACCGCCGGTTCGAAACCGGCAAATTAGCCATTCCAAAAAAAATAAAAAAATTAAAAGGGAGAACAACCAAATGACCATTGCATGGAAATGACACTTAACACCCCCATTTTTTCTTTCTTATTTAATTTATTAATTCTATCCTCAATATTATAAATACCACTTTCCATCTTTCATTTTTTCTCACAATTTCTCTCAAATTCTCTCAACTCTCTTAATCCGCTCAGTTTTCTCAATTTTCTGAATCTATTTCTTCTCAACTCTCCCAAAAAATGACAAGTGAAAGTAGAGCTAGTGACAAGGGAAGAACAATATGGGGAAATCCGATTATTCTCATGATCCTCGTGATTTTGCATATTGGGAAGACAATATTGATGATATCAACATTATTCCCATCGTCAAGCGCGTTTCAACATAAGAAAGTCTTCATTCTCCTACTGGTATCGAAGAAATATTAACAACAAAAGAGCCGGAACGAGAATTACATTCGACATATGGGACCACTTCACGAGAAGGAAAGGTTTGATTTAGGCTCAAAAAGTATGAGGTAACTTGTAAATATTGTACAGTAACATACAAATATACAAGTGGAAGCGGCTATGGAACATTCAAACGACACCTTAGAGCGAAACATTCAACCTAAGCTGGAATCAATATTAGCCAACAATAAATTTCCGGATATGTCAATACTAACACTCCTCCTTTATTTCATTAAAATGAAAAAACTTGTAAAGAATAATTCGCTAGATGTGTCGCCGTTGAATGTTTATCATTTAATTTTGGTGAAATTTTTGGTTTTAATCAGTTTATACAAACTGCATGTACTCCACAAGCAAAAGCTATTTCGAGAAATACACTTAAAAGCCAACTATTTTTTATCTTTATAAAAGAGGAAAAAAGGATTTACAAATTTTTTGTATGAATTTTAATGGACGTGTGCATAAGGTAGCAACATTTGGAGTGATAAGGCAAACTCATTCTTATAGGGGCATTACATATCATTGGATAGATGATGATCAGAACATTCAAAAAAGAGTTATTGCATTTCAAGTATTTTATGATAGGCACACGGCGAATAATATTTATAGATAAATTTTATAAAAATATTTTTTGCTTAATAAAATTTTTTCAGTTGGTTTTGATATGCTGCAGCAAACACCGCTTCAATTCTCGAGTTAAAAAACATTTGTAAACCTGCTTTTGGTGGATAATTTTTTTACATTAAATATAATTGTCATGTTTTAGGACCTGTTTGGTTAGCATTACTAATGAGCATTTAGCCTATAAAGTCCCTTGGTCAAATACAAATACTGTTTGGTTCAATTTTTGCTCACTTTGGCCCGATGTACTTGCATCTCAAATGCTCTCTAAAGTCTCTTAGCCCAAAGTGCCTCTAGAGTCATTTTGGGCTAATGGACTATTGCGAAATGCAACTAACTTTTTTTTATTTTAACTTTGTCACATTCGCCGCAGCCGCCACTGCCGCCCACCACCACCCACCACACCCCATGGGTCGCCGCCAGCCCCGCCGACTGGGCCGCCGCCGGTCGCCGTCGATCATCGCCTCTGCCGCCACTCACCAGCTGCTGATCTGTTGCCAGTCGGTGGCAGCCGCCGAACCGCCACCATCGCCGCTTTTTTTTTAAGTAAAAGTACTTTTTACTTTACAAAGTTCAATTTTCAGCAAAAAGCGTTTACGTCAATGTTACTTTTTAATGTGATTTTAAAATATACTTCACCAAATACTATTTGCATTTTACAAAAGACCTTTAACTCAAAGGTATTTGCATTTTATCAAAATCCCTTAACAAAATGATGAACCAAACAGGCCCTTAAATTTATGTATACAAGATGGTTTAAAAACTCTTGATGTTCTTCGTAACCCGATAAAAACCCCACATTATGAAAGAATATGGCAAATTTTGTAGAACGCGTGGAAGAAAAGTAAAAAAATTCAAGAGATGTTCTAATTTGTTGGAATTCTACATACAAGCTACTTAATAAATCTTTTTCATATAAATATTTATTATGTATATTTATTTCGGATAATGTTTCTCAAATTAATTTATATCCACACGAATTGATTATTTGCAAAAAATATATTATTTTTTTAAAGTTTCTAATGATGCAACTCATACTTTATCTTGTGTTTATTATTTTACTACGCATTTATTTTTAATAAAGTATATTAATATTGCTTATGTTTTTGAAGAAAATGAAAAAGATGATCAATTAGGTCAGACTATTACAACAATGTGAACAAAATATATGCATTATTATATTGAAATTCATCTTATTTGTTTGGTTGATTGTATTTTCGTTTCACGTATCAAATTAGATGGTTTATGTGATTATTTGACTATGTATTATGATTGTTTACATTTATTGAAATGGCAGATGTTAGAGCTATACAAACAATGGTTAAAAACACAATAGTAGAATTGTATAATGAATTTTGTAGTAAATATAATCCAAGTGATAGTGGATACTCCCAACATAGTGACGTATAAAGAGGTGACCTAGGTAAAATAAGTATAGGGTACAAACTTATGATGAATAGACAAAAAAAAAATAAAAGGGAGCAACATGAAATTTTTTTTAAATAGAGACCAATTTAACCATTTCTTTTTAGTTTGGTAAATCCGAATGTGGCACAAAATTTTATAATTTTAGAGTGATGGAAGAGGCATTCGACCCATTTCCCAATTTTCACTTTCATCGAAGACAGGTTTTAGCGACCCATTATTCAACAGTTGCGGTTAAACAAGCATTTAGTGCTAGAGGCAATATTTTAGACGGCCGACATACAAAATTAACTCTAAATTCGGTGGAGCTCAAACTTGTGTCAATGATTGGACAAAAGCTCAATATCGACAATAAGAGATGGATCGTAGCAATGAAGCCGAATTCTTCGATGATGGAGGTACCACCGCTGCGGGTATCAGTACCAAAACGAGTAATAACGATTGACGATGAAGTAAGTGTGCAGTTATCAAAGGTAAAAAAACGATATGGGCTTTGATTATTCTATTCCTAAGAAGATATATAGGTGCTTAATAATAATTCATTAAGTTCAAGCCCCCTCCCCCTCCCTTTTCCCCTCAAATTTGATTACAATTTACAATTTGATTATAATTTGTATTTGATAATTTATTATTTTTTATTTCATAATTCATTATTTAAAAAATTAAGTTTAAAACCGTAATCAGAATCGGAATTGACAGTTTCTTTTTCAATATTGAACTAGAACCGGGCCTTGGACTAGCCCGAAACTGTTGGTTTAAAACCGGAACCAAAACCACCCCTTAATGTTCCGGTTCTGGTTCACCCATGGCCATGAACTGGAACCGCCGATTCCGATCTATAGCTTGGTATTGACCCATATAATCTATGGACCATGCAAAATAACCGAGAGAGAAAGAGTCCTTGGATCCATGTAATACTCAAATTAAAGAAATTGAAATTATTCAATCAATGAATCCGCGTAACAGATGTAGAATATAAGATTGTTCTTTTGATTTGCCATCTTACATAGCATATACATTTCCACGTCAAGCATCTCATCATGCTTTATTTGATACTTTATCAATCAAATGAATTTATTATGACACAAAATGATGAAAATTTTAGGAAGCGTCTAGCATAATTGTCCGTTGCTCAATGACAATGTTGTTGGAGTTGGCAAATACTTCGGGGACTCTTGTTTCTCACATCGGATACGCTCACGTGAATTTAGAAAAACCAAAGTGTTATCCGACAGTATGTGACTCATGCGCGTAGGATGCGGGGGTTCGGGGGAAGCGCCCCCCGACACGGGTGTCCCGCTGTCCGATCAGTGGGCAGGGCTTCTGCTAACCGGTCAACGAATGGCTGCCTCGCACGTCGGTGAGCGAGCGGGGGTTCAGGGGCAATGCCCCCGAAATCTCAACAGGTTTGGGTTTTAGTTTAAGTTAGCCCATTTGTTATGAGAATAAAGAATTTTAGACATGTTTAGGTTTTGGGCCCGTTTGGGACATATATATTTTGCTCGTTTTTACTGATCATTGTAACGAGTTGAGTGGCTGCATAGCGACAATCATAGTGAAATCTCTTTGCAGGACGTAGCTCTATTCTGGGGTGAACCTGAGTAATCTGTCATTTAATTTTTCTTGATTTTCTGTGTGATCATCTGATTCGGTTGCGATAAATCTCTTCAAGTGTGACAAATGTTATGCAAGTCACAAACCCTTTTTTTGAACAGTGGACGGTTACGATAGCATTTTTCAAAATTTTATTTCTTCAGTTTTTCAAATGTCTTCCGCTATCACGTCTCACGTACCATATATGAACTCACGGTTGTCCACAAGAAAGTAAAATCTCTAAACACAAATTAGGAACCAAACCAATACAGAAGAATATCTCAAATACTCACAGACCCAAGACACGTTTTAGTACTATTGAACTCCGTTATCCAAACAATATCATACATAGGACCCAATATATTATACGAATCCGATTCATGTGAATTCATCCAACGCACCAAAAACCCTTGAATAATTAGTTCCTCTGCTTTCAAGGATTGATGTGTATCGTGATATCCAAATGAATCGTATTCGTGCCAATTTTTCGGAGTTCAAGCCTTAAAACAATTTACTATTGTAGAGAGCAAACAATCAAAAAAAGAAGCAATTAGGATGGATGCTCCCAAAACCCCAGAAAAAAATTTGAAAATTCAAACAAGAGAAAGAAAAATGTGCCAATGTATGTATCTAAATGGATTTTAACAGTTGATTCCGATGGAATTTGCGTAAAATCCACCGGACTCGACGATTCAGATAATGTCGGCATGCAGACTAATCAAACAGGTTCTTGAGAGCGTTATGTTTCGAACATGGCACGAGCACCAACTCCTTCCCGCTTTCGACTTGGGTGTTGGTCAAATTATTAGGCGAGGGCGTGGTTCGGTCGTCGCCCGAGGCGACGCTTTGTCTCCGTATGTAGTCCCATTTGTCGACGAAGAGATACAAGAAGGCGATTAGGGAGACCTGGGCGGTGAAGAGGATGTTCCACACCCACGTGACTCTTGATGTCTTGTCATGAAAGGCCATTATGCCTGTGTAGATGTTGATGATCCCAAGAAGGGAAACCGCTGTCCCGAGAATCCAATGCAAGAAGTACCAAGTGCTTCTCCTTTTAGTCCCCCTTCCGTTGATTCACGGTAGGAAAAAAAGCACCAGTGAGGATGTTAAAGTGACACTAGCAAAAGGATTAAAGGAATCCCAGGCTACTTTTTATTTGATAATTGGGATGGGGAAGCTCTATTGAAGTCCTCGAGATGGATATGCAAACCCTTTGTAATACCACCTATTTATCGTAAATCCTATAATTTTGTGGGAAAAATATAAAAAAAAAATCATTAACTTATTGCAATTGTACCAATTTCGGCATAAACCTTTTTCTTTTTGCCAATTGAGTCTTAAAACCTTTTGCATTTATGTCAATTCAGTACATCCAGTCAATTTTGATCGAAAAATGCTGACATTGATGTCAATTGTCTTACGCGACACAACCGACGCTGACGTAGATAATTTCTAATGATATTTTGAAAAATATGTTTTGAACATTTTTTATTTTTTTTTCCTTTTTTTCCTTCCCTTCTTCCTTTAGCCGATCACTAGACCTCGGCAACTAGCCAAAGACTAGGGACAAATAAGGTCGAGCCTCTCCAAGGGACGGTGAGGTTGACCTGTTGCAAGGCTTGGCCTTGCCTCTGGCCAATTGCCAAGGTCTGACAACAAGAGAAAGAAGGAAGGGGAAGGAAATAATATATAAAAGAGGAAACCAATAAAAGAGAAAATTATGAAAAAAAAAGTTTTAAAAATTAAAAATTACTAAAAATTATTCACGTCAACGCTGGTCTAGAATGTAGAATGGTTAAGTTCTTAAAACACACACACACTAAAATTGACCGGAATAACTGAATTGACATAAAAGCAAAAAGTTTAGGACTTAATGGAAAAAAAATATTTAGAATTGTATTTGCACAATTACAATAGATTTAATACTTTTTTTATAATTCTCCTATAAAGTTTTACATGTAGTGACATATGATTAGAAATTTCGATAAAATACAAATAGCTTTACGATATGTTACGATTGAGGGAAAGACCCCTTTTTCGTGACAATCAGCTTTATTTTTTTTTTTTTGTCAAGAAATGTGAGGTTAATACTACCTATTTATGTATTTAAAATTCTAAAATGACTGCAGTCGAATCCTAAAATTTTTTTTTTGCAGTCAAATCCTAAATTTTTTTTAACCTGTGCAATTTAGTCCAAAATATTTGTATATGTGCAATTCGTCTTTTTCATAGATAGTACTAAAAATTGCATGCATGGCAGCATTGAATTGTATTTCTCAACTTTGGTTTAGGATTAATTATTCAAAATAAAATACTAGGGATTGGACAGATGTAAGACCTAGTTGTATCGATGAAAAGGTCTAGTACTTGATTGCACTTCTACATAATAACATATGCTTATAATAGAATTTTCCCACTTTATTTTTGTTTAAGCTTTTTCGGCGTTCATGTGAAAGGCGTATGGATCAATGACGTTTGAAAGTAAGATTATGAAACTTAATGACAACTCTTTTTATGTAATATATCTAAGATACAGTGAGTGAATTAATCGAAGATGTCTAATTAACCGTTACGAATAACCAAGACGTGCTTTCAATTTCTTCAAACCATGCCATTTAACTTTTTGCTTTCGCCTTCAATGAGTCACTTTGGCAACTTATCGTGAATGACCTTTGTGAAAGCTGAAAGCTGAAATTAACTGTCTTTTTTATGAAAATTGAAGTAACATCAGTGACCATTTTTGCTTGTGGCTGACTTCTACTTTTAACGTTGACTTCTCGCAACATTGTTTGACTCCTATTTAGGGTGAAATGCATGATAAACTGTACAAGAGAGAGTATATTACCTACGGGGTCTCAGGAGTCCAATCAAGGCTTGTACCCAAATGGCTACATAGAGAATGAGGCCTATTCTCTGATGATGGTTGTCGAATGAATTTTCGAAGGTTTTGATTGATAGTATTGCGCCAGATGTGGCGAGGAGCAGTGAGAGGACCTGTCAAATAGAATTTATAATAATATAGATCGAGACATACAATGAAGAAAAATAGAACGAAAACGCAGGAAATTCAAAAGATCTTCCTTGCCCAATTGTATGAAGAGCCTGAGAAATAGAATCTCCTTTTGTTCTCCTGAACTAGCTTAGTGATATATATTAAAGGACAAACTGCACAAGTGAATTAGCTAACCAACATGTTCAAGCGGTATCAAATGTAAATTGTCTTACAAGTTTGGATCACCAACCCTAACTTTCTGCTCGCGTCTTATTCAGTTCATGAAGGTCATGGGTTATGGAAAATTCGGTGGGATCAATACCAACTAATTTCAAAAACTTGAACTGTTAAATTTCATATTTAACTATTATAATACTCCTCGTATGTATTATTAACTTTGACCTTCTACTAAGCATGGAAAGATACAAGAAACAAGGGCCGAATAACAGGTCTGGAAAATTTGAATTCACGATCTCTTACTTTTACATCATGACATTTCTCGTGGGATCCTACATACTGCTTTAAAAATTTGAAGTTGTTAAATGAATGAGCGATTTTATACTTAAACATTCTAATAGGCTATTCATATTCCCGAAATTTACCTTTTCAAGACGGGTGCTTTAGATATAAAATATGTATTTTTTTTAATAACACATATAGCTTCCTTTTGATCATAGGGTCCATGGATTTATACTGATCATTCATCGAGTGCCCCAATTTTAGTGAAAATCAGTGAAGACGACGGATTATTTTTGCATGGAAAGAAGGAGACTAATGTTGATATGTGTCACCGCTGCGAGTTTATTCCTCTCCAATAGTATTTCTTGTTATTCAAGCACTCATTATTGGAGAATGGCTTATAAATAAATCATAAAATGCTTTCCACAATCGAAAAGCAGCACAGACATAATGATTAGAGTCATTGGAGACCTTCTTGGTGGTTATGATGTCTAGACAAATCACCATCTTTGAGAAGCCTACGATCCTGTTCTATGCAACTGAAAGCATTTTCGTGTCCTCTCAACAACTTTTCTTTTTACATTGTTCATCAGAAAGCATTCTTGTTCTTCACAAATCACTCCCCATGATATATTAATACCATGTAGAATGATAGTAAACTGCAGCTTAATGGATAATATGTTACCTGCAAGATGACGTGAATGTAGAAGAACGCTTTGGCCCGTGCACGGTTTTCCTCTCTAATGGACAATCGGATTACGACTATTCCGAGAGGCATTAAGAGACCCATCGATGACCAGAGGAGAAGCCCGTGCATTGCTATGTCCTTGTTTATCTTTGCATCCATCTACCAAAAAGAAGAAATGATCAAGCAAAGTAGCCGTGGTCGAATTTAATTCCCGGAAGATGGAAGGCTGCAGGGAGTAAAGTGGCCAAGCTGAAACGAATGTATACACGACCGAAAAGTACGCACCTTGTGAAGATTTTGGCGCGCATTCTTGTGACCTTGAATTTGGTTCGCCTCGCCGGGTTGATGAGCGGCTAAGGGAAGAAGAAAAGCTTGACTTGCGTGAACTGCCAAGGTTGCCAGCATCTTAGAGTAATGCTGCATTCTCTCTCTCTCTCTCTCTCTCTCTGAGTTCAGCTTTTGAGGATTGTGATGAAGACGAAGCGCATCAGTTTACACTGTGAAAGGAAGTGGCTGGTTGCATAAAGTGCATGTGAGTCCTCCAACTTCTGGAGAATATATAGATAGTTGGTGAAGTATATGTTAAGTTCTAGTAGGCCTATAATAAGTGATCATTGATTACTATGAGTATATGCAAGCATAGGGGAGTTTGATGGTGGTGGGTTGGTGTATCCTATAAGATTATGGAGAGAGAAGAAATAGAAGTAAATGGGAAATGTATTATACTCCGTGGGGCTTGACATTGGTAGACCTTTTGGCAAAGCTTTTCCCAATTCTTTCTGTCATCTTTGAAAAGACTTTGCAGGCAAAGTGTGGTGGAACAAAGGGAGTCAAAAGTTTGAATGGATGGGGGTTGAAAAACGGGGTATTTGATTGGAGTTGCATGCAGCAAACAGATGTCACTATCGATCAAGCAAATGCAAAACTTCGAATTTTCTAATTACAAACTTCTTAAATTACAACAACTGATAATATTTTCTCTTCAATCAAATAGGGTCCTGGTCAATCACATGATTCAGTATTTATTGTCATTTTTTCTTCATTTTATGTATGCACATGAACTAGGTTTACTTTCCACATTAGTTAGTCTCACAAAAAATTGTAAATCAACCATAGACAAGCGTACACAAAATTTATAGACAAAGTTATCAGTAGAATATTCAGAAATATTCTTAGCAGACAAAGAGTTATTATATAATTTTTTTGTTACAAGGAATTTTTCTTTTCACATGAAAGAGAAGTACATAACTTTAAGACAGACCCAATGACAAAGCCTTGTAATCCAATGCAAATCTGGAAAAAAAACAATCAATTTAATATATCCTATAAAGACTCATTCCATAACAGGAAATTTATCATAACATTATAGCGTAATCGGGCAGCCAATCATCGAAACTAACATAATTATCAGTGATGAGAAAACATCACACGTTGGAATTTTTATCTCTAGCATATAATTCGTGAATATTTTTTACTAGATTATTTTTTTAACGTGAAACTAAGAGGTATATTAACTATAAGCTGATAGGTCAAATGATGACAAGAGACCCATCATGGCTATTGTCACCTGTCTTCCTCTGTGTCATAATCACCGAGGGAAAGACACCCATCATCATATGCTCTACGTATGAAAAGATGGGGAAGAAAAGTGTCTCCGATCTTCAATCTGAGTGGGTGGATATGAGGGGCCCAGTACTTTTTGTTTATTCCCCTTTTGTTCTTTAAATCTGTGTGGATCGAGCTTGGTTTCCTCCAAGTGGCACGATCCTATGGACCGTAAATTTTCGCAACCATCATGTAGATTTTACCGGGAAAAAGCGTAAAAAAATATATTCTAAATTTATTATATTAGCAACAATTCAATACTAAATATTTCAATTGTATCAATTTAATTTTAAACGCTTTACATTTATACTAATTAAATTCATCCGGCTAATTTTAATCGAAGATCGCTCAGATGAATGTCGTGGTTCTACGTGACATGACCAACACAGACGTGAAACCCTTTTTTATTCATAACTCTTAAATTTTTGGTTTTTTTCTTTACTTATGTTTTTAATTGAAGCCAACGAGAGCTGTGCGTCTTTGCCCAAATCTGGCAAGGGTCGCTGGTCCTCCCCTAGGATCGGGCAGCGATTGGCCGACAACCCTCACGAGGTTTGGTTGAGGGTGGCAAAGCCTAAATCTGGCAAGGCATGCCATCCTTCCCTGTGGCCAGTAGTCAACCGACAAGGGTCTCCTGCCCTTAAAAAAAACAAAGTAAAGAAAATAAAATTAAAAAAACATTTGAAAAATAAAAATTTGCTAAAAAAGTTAAAAGTGAACAAACAACCATGATACATATAATGGATGACGTTCATGTTAAGGATTTCCGATCAAAATTAATTGGATGCACTAAATTCGTATAAATGCAAAAGATTTAGGGCTAAATTAATATAGTTAAAAAAATTAAAATTGAATTGACACCGATACAATAGGTCTATAATTTTTTCACACTATTATGGTTATTAAAATATGAATAAGATAATTGTCCAAATTTAACGAATAGGTTGAGAATTCATTATTCGTATAGTCAACATTAGTATTCATCATAGATCCAAACGGAAAAAAAAAAATGGGTATCGTCGCATTGGATATTTCTTGTCGCATTCGAATTTTCTGTCGGAAGATCAACTAGCTCTTGGGTGCCAAACGGTTCGGAATCACCGTTGCCAAAAAGGATAAGTTAGACATAGAAGGACGTCTCATGGCCTCCTAGTCCGGCATTTTTTTGGTCAAGATTATTTTGTAAACATTCGTAAGAATTGTTCAGGTACACATAAAACCAACATAAAAAGTAAAACCATGATTTCAAATTCCACTTAGTAAAAAAGTTATTTTTTGTGAAAATCATTATTTCCACTTTCTGAGAAGAGGGGAAACATTTTTCAAGATTGTTTACAAAATCCTTTCTTTGAAATCAAGGCTTACAAAATCAGTTATAACAATTTATTTTTATGAAAGTTATTTTTTGCAAATTTCTTTCTTTTCGCAGAAAATAAATCCCACAATAATATTTTTTGAATTTTTCAATGTTTGGTTCATGAAAAATAAATGAGTCGAGGAAAATATTTTTGACGTATGAAAAAACACATTCAAAAGTGAGGAAATGATTTCATTTTTTTTTAGAAGAGGAAAACATTTTCCATCATATTTACTCCCTCCACTCTTTCAAATTCCTTTTTTCGTTTTAATTATTTTTTATTTTCTTAATTTCTTTGTTCCTCTGCTAGTCACCGGGCATGCGACTGGCAATGGCCACAAACGAAGCACGCGCTTGCCCATGGCCAACGAGTGAGGTCAAGCCTCACCTGCGGCCGAAGAATAAAGGAAATGAAAAAATAAATAAAATAAAAATACAGCAAGAAAAAGGAAAACAGAAAGGAAAATAAAAAATTAATAAAAATTCTGATTCTTTTAAAAAATTAAAATAAGAAAAAAAATCCGTAGAAGCAGAGCTTCCAAACTGGAGATTCTGATCATAGGGATGATATCCCTTCTTTCTTTGGCCTTATGGCTAGTAGTGCTGCCTGGAAGGGGAGTGGTTGGTGTGTCACTGGAGCGGTGTGAGAACCTATTGGAAGGAGGGACGACCTTATTTAGATGGATTGGTAGCACGAGCTGTGAAAGGACGAGTACGCTTTCCAAATAAAAATTATTAAGAGGAGTGCAAGAGGAAATTGATTTTCCTTACTGGATGACATAAAATATTTTCCAGCTTATTTTCAGATTTCGGCCAAATATCGAAAAATATTGTCATTTTCTTGAAAATGACTTCCTGAAAAATATGTTTCAGATATATCGCATTTTTCGCGAAACGGATGGAGTCTTAAATCCAGTCGGTCATGACATTCGGGGCCAAGTGGAAGATTTACTTTGACAAGTTAAGTGACGCCCCTGTAACATCTCAAAGTTCTTATTGGATGAGATATATCATGTTGAATGTTATATAAATTAGCACTAGGAGTGATCGATTCTTCATTCGATCCGATTAACGGTGGTTTTGGTTCCTAATTTTTTGGAACCGTGGACCGGACCAAGGAATTATACACATTTCAATGCAAGAGATCCCAAAATCTAGATTGCTGAAATTGTTGCTAGTTAGGTCGCCTTGAGTAGTTGCTCTGCTTCTGGAGGCAAATGTTTTATGAAAATTTTCTATTGTCTGTTTATTAAAGAAACTGTGATTATCTTTGTAGTAGATTCGTGACTATAGAACGGATTGGGATCTGAAAGTGACCAACCAGCTACTGTAAATAACTATTTGGTATGTTTATTTTTCTTTTTCAGATTTTGGAGATCTACAATGATATGAATATTTTGGCATTGACATCAGTGCGCATTAGTCTATTTGGCATATTCTTTGACTTTTGGTACTGCATAGGTTTCCATGGCTTTGCTTTGAGGTTTATCTTAGTATGGCCAATAAGCCTTAACTATTACCCATCTTGATTGATTTGTGGATTTATGGAGATATTGTAGGTTTTGGGAGCTTTTGCATTGAAATGTGGCTAATATAGATGACTTATACTTAGCCACTATGCCTAGAACTGATCTTAATGTGTTTAGGGATAATTAAAAAAAAAAATAACCAGTCCGGTCGGATTTTATGCTCTTAAAATCGGGAACCGAACCGTCACCCCTACAACCGAGAACCGGACTGTCGGTCCCGATCTAAGTGGTCCGATTTGTTCACTCCTATTTAGCACCCACCTCAAATGGTCGTTGCTTTGCATAAATACTCGAAGTACTCCCATTGACGGCTTGGCTTAGTGAATCAAATGGGGTCATTACAACCAAACAATATCTAAGTACTTACAATTTTCAGATTGATCGTCAGTTTAAACATTCAACACATAAACGCATAGGTAAGTGTTAGAAAAATGAATTGTTCACAAAAAGTTTTATGTCCTCTTGGAAAATATATATTTGGCATTGCCAGGTTTCACTAATATTACCAAAAAAATTCTAAACTTATTACACGTGTACCAATTTAGTTATAAATATTTCAATTTGACTAGTTTAGTCCAAAATCTTTTGACAATTTGTCAACTAAGTCTTTTTCGGTCAATTTTGGCTTAAAAATGTTAACGTTGATGTTGACCGTTATATTTGACATTGTCGGTATTGACATGGACAATTTGTATAATTTTTTTAATGAATTATTTAGTTTTATTTACTGTTTTATTTGCATTTCTTTTTATTGAGCATGGCGAGGGTGACTAGCAACTCTCGCCTATTGCAAGCAAGGCAGACCTTGCCCAGATCTGACGAGAGCTTTTGCTCCGCCAGCAAGACTGCTAAGGTCTTGGGCAAGCCCATGGCTAGGGGTTGGGTGAGGCCAACTCAACCTCACCGGTCATAGCAGGTTTGCAAAGGCCCTTGCTAGATTTGCGTGAGGTTTTTCATGACTGCGAGTGAGGCGTCTTTGCATCCTCGCCGGTAAAATGAATAAAAATGAAAATGAAAAGTCAAAAAATACAAAAACTCAAAAAATATATAATTAATTCAAAAAAATTTAAGCTACAAATTTATTTACTTCAATATTTTTGGGCAAAAATTAGCCTGAATGACTTAATTAATTAATTATCAAATGGTTTATGACTAAATCGGTCAAATTAAAATATTGAAGACTGAATTGACACTGCAATATGTTAGGACTTTTTTTTGGTAATTACCCTCGAGGTTCCATAATAGACATGGATCTCACTTTCAGTTAGCGGTGCTTTATTTCGTTTAATACTTGAAAAATAATTTTCTAAAATAATCACTTGTATCGATCACAAAATGAATAAACAAAAAAGTTTTCATTATCAAAAAAGTTGTTTAGATAAAAGTTATTGTTCATATTGAAATTTTTTTCGTTAACTAAATAGAAATTATTATTTGAACAGAGCTTCAAGCTGTGTTTATTCAAGTGAAAAAAAAAAACTTGTGAATTAGTTTTCTGAACTTCCACGCATTTAGTTCGTAGAAAACGATTAATCGACGTGACAATCGTTTCTAGTCAAAAAAATATATTTATTTAAAATTTAGAAAAATTAATTTAATAACCTGAAAAAGTAGGAAATGTCTTCCTGGAAAATAACTTCTATAAAAATACTCTCTTTTATTATTCAAGTCTTCTTGAAAACAACACTCGTTCAGTTTAAGACACCTTTACATGTTGAACCGATGATTGTGATGGATCCTCAAAATGTAACGAGTAATACGCTCCAAAGACGGTTAATATCCCAAAGTCACTGATTCTTCGCAAGCCTCAATGGCCTTTGTCCGATATCGAAATTATCTTCTTATTTTTCTTTTTTTTTTTCTTTTTTGTTTTTTGCAATCATTGCATGAGACATGTGGGCCGGCAAAAAGATGAATGGTACGCCTTGGGGGAGGGGATTGAAACGAAAGTGGCCTTGGCCCCCACATCCCAATGAATGCAGCACTTGATTTCTTCGTTTCAATGATAATGGACATTAAAAAGAAGCAAACTTTTGAAAGAGGTGAGCCTAAATGATGCTTCTGGGTTCCCCGCCCTAAATTAGTCGGTTCTGGGGAGTTTTCACATTTGTGATTGAGTACCAATAGTTAATATAATATAGTTAGATTTGGGAAATCTCCACTTTTCCCATTCGACTCGAGAGTGTCAATAGTTTGATTCGGTCTGGACTATTCTTGCAGCAAAAGATGTGGTTTCCTTATGGAGTTGTTGCTGTGATAGAAGGTGCGAAGGGAAGACCCAAAAAAACAAACAAACAAAAAAAAAAAAAAAAGGAAACATCGTACCCTGCTTAAACCGGACCGAATCATCAAGCTATTCAAATTTATTTACTTATTACCCGAATTGAATGAGACCCGAAAAAAACACACACACACACATACACAAAATTTTATGGATCGGATTGGATCAGGTACTTTTGACAACCTTTAGTGAACCATCTATAATCTACCTATTTTCGGGGAAATGGTCAAAGAAAAGCATAGATATGTTTCGCTGGACACTGGCTCTTCTCCAAAAATCTGACTTAAAGATGGAAATTACCTCACCTCGGCCGATGTGTACTTACCAAATGTCACAAGTCCTCGTGATTTCAATATAGACAAACAAGTGTGAACCGAGGTAGAAGCAATAACTCGATGATCCTGTTGTCATGCTGATCAAATGAATTCATTGATGAGACGGCACTTATATTTTCCAAAGACCAAGAGGAAGTGTTTGACTGGAGTGGCTGTAAATAAAACTTTTGCAACCCGCAAATGAGTAGATGGATATAAATTAGCAAGGAACTAAAGGATATTGACAGATATACAAATATTATCCTTCAAGTGTTTGCCTGTCCTTCTTGTAGCGGTGGCCACAGACTTATTTGAGCGTGAAACTGGCCCGAAGCCTGCCCAGATCAAATCCGTATCCGGCCCGTTGATCGGGCACTGGCCTATGCCTTATGGGCTGATTACGAGTCTCAATTTTCTTCAACCGGCTCGGAACCGCTAGCTTGTAGCGAAATTAATTGTGTTGGGCCCCACCTCCTTTTTCTTTTTGTCCCATCAGCCCGACCTTTCTCTCTCTCTCTCTCTGCCACAACCCACGTGACCGACCCCCCAACTTGCTCCCCAACCTTGTCTTTCCTCTCTCTCTCTCTCTTATGCTGCTTCTTCATCTTCACTTTTCTTCTTCTTTTCCTCTATCTATTGCACGCCCAACTAGCCACTCCCTCCCCCACCTTCACCCGACACCAACCTCCATCTCCATCCGCTTTGCTCACCAACGCCACCACCCAGCAGCCGCCAATTGACCGTCGCGCCGTCTCACCAGCCACGAGATTGAGACCCCGTGGGCAGCCGACCTCCACCAATCGCGACCCACTTTTGGTCGCAACCCACAGGAGGGGAGGCTGTTGCCCGGAATCATAAATCGAAACCTCCCCTTAAGATTTCGGTTTCGGTTCACCAATGGCCACGAACTGAAACTGGCTCGTGGTCGTGACTACCTTTTCGGTCCGAATCTCCTTTTTATGCTTGTTGTTGTCCATGACCTCTCCAAATCCTTCGTAGATTCACAAAATTTTCGAAAAAATTTCAACCTAATTATGTCAACTTAATCTTAAATATTCTTTTATCAATTGAGTCCTAAAATTTTTGCATTTGTATCAATTCATCCATCCAACTAATTTTGCCCCTAAATGGTTGACCGACACAAATGTGGATAATTTGTAATAGTATTTTAATATTTTTCCAATGGCCAATCGCATAACTTTAGTGGCTGGTGGGAAGAAGGAAAGAGAATATAATAAAAAATTACAAAAAATTTTATGATAATATTAAAAATTATTCATGTCAACATCAACCGTGTCGCGTCAGCACTAATCGGTCACTTGTGCCAGATGAATTGATATGTCATTAATGCTAAAAGATTTATGACTCAATTGGCAAAAAAAAAAAGTTTAGGAATAGCCATCATTTGGTACAAAAAAATTAAATTTGCTTTTTCGCATTGTTGTTTGGCCGAAAATAACGGAATGTGAATACCGACCATCTTAGGTGGGCACTAATACCAATGTTTTTTTTTTGTAATTTTTTTAAAAATTTATTTATTTATTTATTTATTCTTTTGCTTTTTCCTTCTTACTTCAACACGACCGGTCAGTGTTGGCCATAGGCAAGCTTGAGCTTGCCAAATCTCAGTGAGGCTGGGCAAGATTGAGGACGCCTGCCCACATTTGTGGCCGACAGGCGACCGACTGAGAAAGAAGAAATCAATAAAGACAAAGAAAAAAGTAAATAAAAGAACGAATGTGAAAAAATGATTTTCTCTTCAAAAAAAAAAAAAGCAAATCATTTTCCTCATTTTCGAATGTATTTTTTTCCATTAGTGAAAATTATTTTCTTTGATTATTTATTTTCAGTGAACCCGAACAACAAAAAATTCGAAAATTTTGTTCGTGGAAATTTTCTTCAGTGAGAGGCAGCCTAAAGCTCATCTCATTCTCGTCTCTTTGCAAGTGAGGGTCCCCGCAATCATCAGCTGCGTTATGTTCAACTAGTAATTTTGAAAATGACAAAGATTATGAAGCTCGTTGGGCAGTCACATCTTCTTGATTTGGTTAATCATTAAAGCAATTTTGACGACAAAAGTAAACATGGAAATATAGTTTGGTTCGAAGAAAGAGAGACTGCAAAATCACAATGATCTTAGCATTGCTCCAAGAGGTGATACTCACTGCATATATCGTATGATTTAGCCACAATTCCGGCCATCAACTTAGGAAGAGCAACCGGCCGATGCATAGCAAAACTGAGTCTCATCACTGCTCGAGCTCCAGGCTCGTGCCGGAGAGCATCGTAATACGTGTTACCTACATGCATAACTTACAACAAAAGCTAACTCCAATCTAGCATACCACACAAACCGGGGAATTCGGTTTCACCAAACCCCGCGAGCGTTACATTACCTTTACCGGCCACGGCAGCGAGTGCACCCATCCCGAACCACCTAATAAAACTTAAGCAAAGACCAGAAGAAGCGCCCACCATCCAAGCCCAACAGCCAAAATGAATCTTGCATTCGCATTCCTGCCGGCCTGCGAAAACCACACCCGCACATCATCAACCACCGGCCCGCAGAGCGAGCTCATGTCGTCACTCCTTGTGTTGTAGTAGACACTGTAGAACGCGATTCGTGTCCTCTCAGCCTTGGCGGTGAAGTTGACATTTGCAGTTTGGAAAGTCGAGTTCGAATTCGGGGTATAATGGATGTTCTCAGCTTGATCCCCAGCAAATGCCATCACGGCAAGCGGTTGTTTGCACTTGTCCCCAGCGTGGCCCAGGGCGAACGATAAGGTGTAATCCTTCTCGGGCTTCGTCTCGACCATTTGGGAGATTATGCCTTCCTTTCCCGAAAGGAGCTCGATAGCCCGCTTGCCCTGCGGGACTGAGAAATGGTAGGAGTCGATGTAACGAACTGCCCGGTTGGACTCGACGTTCCAGCCAGGTAGGGAAGAGGTTTCCTCGTCGAGGTTGGTGGGGAGCAACACCCCGAGAGATGTGTTCCGGAACAACCACGGACCTTCTTCTAGGTCACCATTTATCACAGCATTATCTGCAAACAATAGGACAGCAAATTATACCAGGGCATGAATGTGGTGGGCTATAGGTTTTTTGATGCTTCACAATATCAGATGAGGATGTGCGATGGGTAGAAAGGGCGACCTCATTTCTAGGACTATGAATCAGAGAAACTTTAACATTTTTCTTTTCTGGTTTCATGGAACATTTGTTTATGAATAACAGGAAAAAAACAAAAAAAAAAGGTTGTCATCTGTTAACTGTTTGGCAAAATAATTTAATGATTGAAAGACTGAGGACTTCCCTTGAACGAATTCGGCTTTAACTTAAGTCCCATCAATCGAAAAAACCTGAAAACTAAAACAACTTACTCCGTCAACAGAACACACAATTTTTCTACCCTAAGATGAGCATGCCCTTCAAATATCTACCAACAAAAGATATAAATGCTTTATGGTCAATACACAGTACATACAACACACTGGACAAAGCACATCACTCTCTCCTCTCTGTAGATGACGGTTTAATGAATTCTCACTTGGGATTATGAGTAACATAAGTTGGATGATATAGTTGAAAATAGGGTAAAATATGTCACAATTACAATAAACTTGGAAGACCTGGCAGATGCCACTCTATTTCTAAAGCGAAGACAACATTAGCGCCTTTTCTGCTTGGTCACTATTCATTTGAAGTTCTTCATCTGGAAAGCACTTTCCTTCCCTTAAGCAGTACAAGTGCAAGAAACACTTGGAGAGTGCTCTGTGAAAATTAATTGCACAATGTGGAGCTTTCATTCAGAGCAAACAACTAAATGCTACTTGCCCTACCGATCAGTGGACTAACAATCATGGACGAAGCAAGGATAAAATTCAGCAGATTACAATCAAGAGCTATTGTGGTTTCTCATCCTAAGATTCAATTCATCAACACCAAAATTCACTTTGCTTAAGTGAGCTTCTCTCATCCCTAAAAAAAGATGAGTATATTCGGTTTCGTGCGGTTTTCAAGTGTGTTTTTTAGCTAAATACATTGGCATCTGCAAGTTAGCATGATACCAGTTTAGATCGCATCTAGGAAAATTTGTGACTACCTCGACTATCCAAAAAAAAAAAAAACATTCGCCCCTTGTAAAGAGGAATGAAATGGCAATAACCTTGGATTCTCCGTAGGAAAATGCATTAACAGATCAAGTCATCGTCGCATCATTGCAAGTTCCTAGTTTGGCATCAATGATCTTAATATTGTGGGGACCACTCAAAGACATTTTCATTTTTTTTTTCCTTCCTTTTTCGTCTTTTTGTTTGAATTTTCAAAAGCAAAAGCTCTTTGCCCAAGAAAAAGAAAACGTAGTACCGAGAAAAAAAAAATTTCATTGTGCTAGATTTTGAGCATTCCTAAGCAAAGGCCCAAAATTTCTCCATCCTGGGCCCACAGATTGATCACGAAATGAATCCAATGCGTGTGCGTATTTTTTACCTTTGGGCCGATCGGGGGTGAAAAGCTTCTTGATCGCGACGTCGTCGATGATGGGCCCGCACGTCGGGTCGTCCTCCATCCCGGGGTTCCTGAACGCCAGCGTCACCTTGCCGTCCAGGGCCTCGAAGGCCCAAGCGTACGGGTCCCACCCCTGCACGCTGTACAGCGTCTGCAGGTCGATGGTCTGCGACGCCGTCGGCGGGACCGACACGTTTAGCGACTCGAGCTGCGCGCACGTGCGCGCCGCGCTGAACGTGACCGAGTAGACCGACCCCTTCTCCACCGTCAGCTCCTGGCTGATCTCGGCGTCGTTGCCCAGCCTCGCCGCGTGCGTCCCCTCCGGCACGATGAGGATCATCCCGCCCTGCTTCTGCCCGGACTCCACCAGCTCGACGGTGCCGTTCGTCTTCCACCCGGGGATGGCCGCCGGCCCGTCCGACAGCACATTGTTCGCGAAGCCGCCCGACGGGGGCGTCTCGAAGTCACCGTTCACAACCAAACCTGGAGGGAAATCGGCTAAAAGTCAATTTCTTTCAGCGTTTTAATAGTGAGCAGTTTAAAATAATGATGAGATTCCCCGCAGCATCTGCTGTCTTGTCGTAAAATCATTTCCAAGAGTTAGCAAAAGGAAACTTCGCGATTCCATCCTTACCGTCCAACCTAAGTAATGATAAGACATATGTAATATCTGTCTGATTTTGAAAAATTTTAAGCGTTTTTTAAAAAAAAAACAAAGGAAAATGAAGAAAGATGCAAAATTCGAAGACAAATTCATATCAATTGTAATAAAAATAAAAGGTATTCACAAAAAAAAAAAATGAAAAGGCTGAGAGACTGATAAAAGAGTAACATGCAATTCTGCTCATATACGACAAAAGGGGGTGATGTGATGGGAGCGTGAGTGGGACCAGGACTGGGCTCCAGAACGAAAGGAGCCAGAGCGTCAACTCTGTGGGACCCGACCCGAGTACCAGCTCATCTATCCGGGCCCCACTTTGACCGACAAAAAGTAATCAGCTCGCCCCTATCACGGGACCATCTTCGGCTCAGCGTTCAGCACATTGGTTTTCTCAATTTAGTGGATAGTAAAAAAGGAGCCACTGATTTGGCGGGAAGTGTTCTTTTTCCCACTCTTTTTCTTTTTGAGATAAGAGAAGGACAATGTACATTTCTAATTATAACTGTAATTTTGTACATACATCATCGAACAGCATTGATGTTAATGTACTATACAGGCTATTTCAGTACACTTCATATGTTAATGTGCTTAGTCACTGGTCCCAAAATCAAACAAACGGTCACTTGCACGAATTAAGTCAACAATCAATCCAAAAACCCTTATCTAAGTGTGTCGATTGGGACGTGATCGGACCTAGATGGGTCTAACCAAGTGATCTAAACCGAGGTAGAGAATAGAATGACTCGACCTGCTCATTGGCACCTAGCACCGTGGCCAGCTGACGAGACACAGCACGGCGTTTCATTAGCTTATGCCAAAGCTAGATGGTGATAACATGGATTTCTAAGGCGAGCCTACGGTACCTCGTGAACAAGCCTCCGATGGATTTTCACTCATTCGTGCTCGAAAGGGATCTAGCAACATGTCCTTCGACAAAAAGCCATTAAGGATTGCTTAGTGAAAATGCAAACATACTAAAAAGATTTAATAAAACTTGGTTTTTGTTAACGACATTGCCAAGAGAGAATAAAAAGTAGGACCAAACATAAATATGTTGCTGGTGAGTACCGTTACAAATATGACAAAAGAAAAAAAGTCCCATTACAATCATTTAATGAAATAATTCGATTACGTGCGAACCTTGGTGGTGGGTCGGGTAATCAATGGTGGTCCTCCCATCCTTTATAGGGGTATGGGTTCGACTGTGATACTAGGGGTTACATTAGTGGGCCCTAGCAACCACGTAGATTTTAGACAAAGCAAGTTGTTTGTTGACGAAATTACTTTCTTGGAACATAGTGAAACATGACATTATTTAGATAATTTTTTTTTGACAAAAATGATTTCAAAAATTTGACTCAATATGTGATGTAATATTTTGAAATCTTAATTTACTCAATGCGATAAAATAATTTTATTCCAATGTGCGTTGTTCATAGGCTTTTGATTTATCTTCCATATAGTTCTTGAATTATATGAAAATGATCAACGTTATCCACATACTTGAATTAATAAAAAGAGAATATTAAACATTTTCATATAATCTAGAGAATAAAAAAATTTTAAAAATTGGCCCGGACAACTTGATTATCTAAAAAAAAAAATTCAAAATTTCAGTGATCACATTGCACCCGTAAAATCAAAGTTAAGAAATTATTTATGTCATATTTCTTTAAATAAATTCAACCAATTAGATCTGAATTAGAGATGCATGAAATTTCCTGAAAGAATTACTTTTTAGTCTTTAGGGCAACCATAGCCTGCGACTTTACCTCCTACCTTTCTAAATTTAATCGGTATAGGTCCAACCAGTAGACCTACAAAATATGAATTATGGGCCCACCACATCAATTTAAGTTTTCTACATTTGGAATAAAAAACAGTAAACACGGCTAGGAGAGAGAAAAAAAACGATCAAGACACATTTTTTGGTCGAAAGATAAAGACACATTATTCGAGAGTTTTTGGCAGTGACAACGACGCCGTTTTCACATGTAAACCCAGCTTAAATAGATTCTAGTTCTACCATCCAGAAATTAAACTCAAGAATTCAATTTCTTTTTCCTGATAAAAATGTCGAAATCAAAAAAAAAAGAAAGGGCTAGCCTTCTTCGGAATACCCACGCAACCTGACAGAAACCCGTTCTCTTTAATTTTTTTCCCAAGGTCATTTCCGTCTAAGGTTCTCAAGAAAGAGAAACCGTGCAAAATGCAAGCATCGAGCATAAAAATCATCAAGAAATGGCCATGAAAGCAACTCCAGAAAGATTCGACCCCCTCCTCCCCCACCCCCCCCCCCCCCCAAAAAAAAAAAAAAAAAAAGAGCAACTCCAGGAAGAAACCCAGCTCGATTGTCTGGATCAGAGAGAGAGACATCTGAACTGGGTGGAACCAAAAGAGAGAGACAGAATGGTACTAAAACAGCAAATCTCACAGATAAGCAGCAGACATAAAAGAGGAATCAGACAATGAGGAACAAACAGGGCGCACAATGTAATTCATGGTAAGAGAAAGATCTCGGAAATTGATGAAATGCGTAGAGACTAGAGAGAGAGAGAGAGAGAGAGAGAGAGGGGGGGGGGGGGTACCATCTTCAGCGACTATTCCAGGCAGCTGATGAGCAAAGAGGAAGAGTAAGAGCGAGACCCATTTGATTTTCTTCGACATTCCAATCATCTCTCTCTCTCTCTCTCTCTCTCTCTCTTTCTCTCTCTAGTGGAGTGTGCTGCTTTGATGGTGAGAGTGGGAGTGAGAAAACGAGGGTGGAGAAGACGTCCTTTTATCAGAGATTCTGGCTCGATCGCCTTCGCCTCACAAAAAGAAGACAACTTTGTTTGGAGGAACACCAAATGCACTTTATTTACTTTCTGCCGTAAATAAATGGAGAAAACAAAGGTGTTTCGGATATTTAATTGCGGGCAACCGACATTTTTACTATATATTTTTTTATTAATATCATGAAAAATTCTAAATTAATACACATGTGATAAATTTATCTCTAAATTATTTTTTTGATCACGAAAATTTTCAAATCAGTACATCCGTGATAAATTTATCTTGAACTATTCTTTTACCAACAAAAATCTCAAACCGGTACTTTTGTGATAAATTCATCATAAAATAGTTTTTTTGACCGAAAAAAATTCTATGTCGATGCATTTGTGATAAATTTGTCCTCCATTAAATTGGATTATTAACACAAAAAAATGTCAAATTGAAAAACTTATGAAAAATATAATATAAAAATCTCAAAATGGTACATCCGTAAATTACTACATACCATTCAATTAGCAATTTGACAGTTAGATTTAAAGAAAACTGACGGATGGTAAATTGTCAAGGTGTATTAGTTTGGGATAGATTTTTCACAAGTGTATCGATTTTAAATTTTTGGTGATTAAAAAAATAATTTGAATTAATTTTGTTATAAATATATCAGTTTGAAATTTTTCGTGATATTAATTATTTTTATAATACAAAAAATATAAATTTGTATGATGCATTTACCCTTCAATAAGCACCGTAAAAAAATCAATCATTAAGATCCCGCCAAAAAGCGAAGTCTGAAAAATTATTTGAAAAAATCTTAGCGGACAAAAAGTATATGGTGCAGCAACAAAGATTTGAAACTATTTATGTTGCGAGAAAAAAAAAATTAAAGTGTCACATCAAACATAATTTGAAATTTTTGCCGTCTTTTTTAAAATTGGTTTATTATTTTATTTTATTTTATTTTTTGAGGAATAATGGAAAGGAGAAAAAGGTCATTTGACAGTGGGAACAATGTTCGATCTCGGGTGCGACATTATTGTTTATCTTTTCTCTACGTTTTGGCATTAAAGGTTTACGTGTTTTGGGAAGCGTGGTCTCCGTTTTGGGGTCCCCTCCCTCCCGGGGGGACCCGCCCACCGCCGGATCCTTGTCCCCGTACTAATTAAAGCACTCGTGAACAGATCTTCGCTTTAACATCCATTTGTTTACAAAACATGATTTTTAGAAGTAATCTACAATAGAATCATTTAAAAAGAATTAGTCCGTGTACCTAACGCATTATTCGAACATGTACGTATTGCCATGAATGTGTGCAAAATGTCTTAAGTAGTACTGAATCAGGCTCTCGATGAAACGAACTATATTAAAATCCCTTCATTTATGTTACTTAGACTGATTTCTTGGACAAGCTTTTGAGGAGCCTGCAGGCTATCGCACCATTTGAGTATCCAATGGACATAGTTTTTACCTAGATTGATTGGTGACATCTCTTATTTGGCATTTAAAATCCCTAATTATTTTTCATTCGAACCTAGGATTTGAGAAGACTCTAGGGACCGAGATGCTAATAGCTAATGAACTCTTGGTTTGCAAGATTTAAGGCGCTGTAGATTGGCGACTTCACATGTCACTAGAGAAATGAGAAAAAAAATTATCAAAAAAGTCATGACCTATTTGCACTTTTGTTAATTCAGTCCTAAACGTTTCAATTGTATAATTGAGTCCTAAATATTTTTTTTCATTTTTTCAATTGAGTAAATCAAATCAATTTTGGCCAAAATTGATTATATGGATGTCGAGTATCTAACATGGCACGATTGATGATGTTTGAATCTTTTTCTTTTCTTTTCTTTAAGAGCCGATATGAGGCTACCAACTACTAGTCGAGGGCTTGCGAGGGCCTGCAGTCCTTGCTTACTCGTCACTGTATGTCACGCCCCGCGCTCTGGGCACGAGCTCGCGATTCCCTGCAATCACAAACTCTCTTTCGAGGTCCCAAGATTCACATATAGGTCGAGATATATATCATATAGAAAGCACGCGGAAGCGACGATATAAAAATTCCTCCATACAAATACAAAATGAGACTTGGGTAACAAGAATACTAATAAAGAAGTTCCCAAATATTCATATAGGAGCATGGCAAACTAAACTTGTTGGTCAATAGGAGTGACGAGGCTAGTACAAAAGACGATCATATCTACTCTCAAAAAGGGACAGGCGTCGTGGTCACCATCAAAATATTAGACCAGCAACAGAAACTCCTATGTCGAGTTACAAGAGTCGTCGGTCTCCTCCTCAGCTTACTCAGTGGACTTGTACTCCAAGAAGATATCCGAGCAAACCTCCACGGTATCCTCCATCGTCTCGTTAACTGATGACTCCACCTGGTCATCCTTGGTGGCCTCGATCACTATAACGTCGTCGGTGTCCTTTAGGGTTGGGGTCCTCTCAAGACCATTCGGAGAGCTAGCAACTGACCCCTCGGCCTTCACTAAATCCCGAGCGGGATGGCACCAACTAGGTATCACCCCACGGGGTACCTCAGTGGGCTTCAATGGCCTTGTAGAAACATTTACTCTCTTCCTGAACCATACCTCGTACCTGTGAGGCTTCTAACTACTACCACCCTCATCTACCCAAACAACTGTACACTTCCTAACATAAACGGTCAATTATCCATCAAGGAACTCCTCAAAATATACCGACATCTCCTTTGGGTCACCAAACCTGATTGGCCATATCCTCAAGGCCTAAGATCTGAAAAAAAAAAAGGGGGAGTCCCATAACGGAGTGAGACATACATCTCAGTAAGGTGGGTCCTAACCCTAGGTTAGGCTGACAATCCACCCAGGCAATTACAATCACAGACAATTTATACAAAACAGCATGAGGCATTCAACTATCACGAAATAACACACGGATGTCAAGCATGCAATCAAGACATCTTATTATGTCATCAAGCTCAAGCACACATTATCAAGCTAGATTACACCTTCCACCCTCTCTTGCCTCCTCACTTTCATGCCCGCGTTTAAAACGCCTCAGGCTTGGTCTGTGTAAACGCATCAGACCGTCTTATTAACAAACCCGCGTAAACGTATCAAGTTTTCAATCTCATTCCAGGCTTGTATCGATACATCTCAACTATGTCCCGCGTTTCAACGCATCAGGACTAAGGCCTTCTCAACCTCGTGTCTCGTACGCTTCAGGGTGCCATTCAATTCAAACCCCCGCGCCTCAGCGCCTCAAGGTATCCATTCACACAATACCGCGTATTAACGCATCAGGGTGTCACCACTTCTCAGACATGCCACAAGTTCATTTCATTTCATAGCACCCGTTCGAATGCAACTCATGCGACGAACGACACATCCATGGCATGCGAGACAATTAAATTTGACATACAAATGTGACAATCAATTCATACCACATGCATTGTCAAAAAATCAAGTCCTTTATATCTTTCTAGGACGTACATTGGACAACCATATTATAACCTCCAAGAACCGATCAATTCACACACAAATCACCCAATCGAGTCCAATCCTCCTATCAAAGGTTTAGAATCCCCTTACCTCAAGCTTAATTCAATACAAGTCTTCTTTCAAGCTCCTCAAGGGTTCGGTTCTAATGATCCAAGATTAAGTCCGCCGTACAACCTAAGGAAATTCATCCAAATATCAATTTTTCTTCCTCAAATCGTCAACCCACTAAACATACATCTCATGGACCTATCAATTAACATCCTCATACATCTCAACGATGAATTTGGAGCTCAATTTCAACACTAACAGCCTTCCACAGAACCGATATGCACATAACCGAAATAGGGCATTTTCGGTTCTGTGTATACCCCAACTAATCAGCCCTTAAACTAACTTAAATCCTCAATTTATTCACTAATCTACTTGCTAACATATAGTTCTAAGGGTTGGGGAGCCTCACCGAAAATTTGGAGTCAAGGCGATGCCGGAAAGTCCTTGAACGGCGCCAGTTTCTCCGGGTCTTTAATCGATCAGTTCTGGCCCTTCAAACACAAGACTCATTTGGGGTCAAAACTCCATCAAATTTCTTCAAACTTTTTACCACAGCTCAGTCTACAAGTTCCCTAGATGTCCACAAAATTGGTCCAAAAATGCAAAGGTTTTGGGGTTCTACGAAACCTAAACCGTGGCTTACCTCCAACTGCGACGATTTTCGTCGACTTTCGAAAGATTGGCCGGCCGGAGCTCCTTGCTGAGTCAAATGGCTTGCTTCCACTTGGAGAATGTCGATAAGAGGATGAGGAAGCAGCAGGTGGTCGGCTCGGTGGCTGGAAGTCGCCGAAAGTGGCGATCGACGGCGGCAAAATCGGCGGGCAGAATCGGTCAGGCGGCGAGCGTTCGGCAGAAAGGAAGAAGAAGAAGAATAAGAGAAATGGCAGAATGGAGGAGGGTGTTCAGCCAAGAGGGGAGAGAGAGAGGTTTATGCTTCAATTTCAAGAGTCAACTTGTTGAATGGTAGGTAAAAAGGTGACTCCATCAACATCATAGCTTAATCCTTTGACACTCGTCCATATGTTAATCAATGTTCATCCAACGGCTCTTATTTTCTTCAATTTTCGGCAGCTATAATGGGGCTTCAATGACCAAAATACTCTTGTCCAATTATTAAGGTAATGCCAAGGCTTGAGGGGCAAAATGGTAATTTTACCCCCGACGTCCGGAACGTTTTTCTGATTCCAAATTTCTTCGATAAAGCGACAGCCAATCCAATTATAATGTTGGAATTCTCGATTCTCCATTTTCTAATTTCGAGACTCGTTTCTAATTTATTTCTCTATCAAATGTGGTTCCAACCTATCTCAAACTGACGGGCAGCTTTTGCAGACGTTATGCGTATCGATCTTGTGATTCATATCACAATTATAGCTCGTCAATTCATGGCGACTTTGGTTGTCGTGTAATTATGAAGGGTAATCACTAGTTCCGACGGTTTCGATCATCACTGTTCGATTTAGGAAAATTTTGCAAATTATACATTGGTTAAGTGGCATCACCCGCACTCTAATCGTATAACGCTAGCAATGCATTCCTTAATCGTTCTTAGATAGGCCTTTTATGGCTTTAAATGTCCCCTCGACATTCTTATGGTCAAAGCACCATTCCTATTCGAATTCCCTAGGCTCACATACCTTGTCTCGCCTTAGTCTTTCCCTCTTGGTTAGTCAACTCGAGATTGATCAAATACGAGCAAAATATGACTGAAATGCATTGTTAGATACTTTCTCATTAATGAGTTTAGAAATGACAGGAAAATCAGAATGTCACACTACAGCTTGCGAGGACTCATCCTTGCCCAATAGCCAAGGATTTTTGTGGATAAGGAACAACCTGGAAAGATTTGGAGTGTGATGGTTTTGCTGTAGAATTTTGTGGTAAAATTATCACCAGAAGCAGAATGAAAATATCTTGTGTAAGGCATCCAAAATTTTTCTGGGAGTACTTTTACATCCATGAGAGATGTTGCTGCATCGGTATCAATGAGGGCAATGACTTGAATGGGTTTATCATCTTCTGAAGTGTGGATTTGGATGTGAATATAGGGAGTGAAAAACATGTTGAACATGAAAAGAATCAGAGATAGCATCAAGGAAGAATCAAAGATATCACCAGCGGATTCAATAGAGTCTGAAGAGTATGTTTGAAGAGCAAAAAGTGTATCAGGGAAAGGTTCATCTTCAACAGAGAATACAGACTCGATATTTTCATCATTCAATGGGATACCTGTGGTTGAAGAAATCTTTTGGATCATGTAACTTCCTTGGCGCTTTGCTTGGGGACAATTCTTCGCAAAGTGTCCTTTCTTGTAACAAATGTAGACTTCTTCTTTCTAAAACCAAAAGAATGATCCCGTTTCTTCTTTCGAAGGAACTTCTACTTGCCTTTCTTGGATATCCGTTTGCCAAAAGAAAACTTTTCAAAGGAGAATTCTTGAAGTGCTTGCATTTTTTATTGCCAGCACATGAGGGATCACCGCAGTCTCTTGAGCATTTAATCTTCTAATGGGGGTTGTCACAATTTTTTTCAAGAGAATGATTTTTCCGGAGATAACTCTTGAAGACTTCTCTTCTGTGGCACATTTCTTCAATGGCAAGGTGGACAGACTGTTGGATTTCTGCAAAAGTGGCATCTGTGGGAGTCTTGTTCTTGAGCTTCAGGGCTTTCTTAACAACTTGGCTAATTTCTTTAGGAATGGAAGTCAGGAAAACTAACTTGAGATTAGGATCAGAACCAAGCTGGTAGAAGAGCTTGATCATTTATCTAAAGTGTTGATCCAAATCTTTTTTGGCTAGGGAACAACATTTTCTTTCAAAGAATTCTTTTCTTTTGAATTCTTTTGAATCTTGGGATTGACCAATAAAGAAGAGATGAATAAGCTGAATGGCTTCATCAAAGGATATAGTCAGGCACTAAAGTTGGTCTCTTTTTGGAGCTAACTTCCATCAATATTTCAAGGAACCAGTGAATCGAGTGACAAATTCAAGGAGAACATCATAGGTATTGTGTTCTTTGAGGTTCTTGGTAATCAACTAAGCATGAAACTCTTGGAGTCTTTTCGGCCCATTTATGATAAGGAATATCATCCAAAGTGAAGAAATTGGACGAATAGGTTTTTGAGGACGATGGGTCATGGTAGGGCTGTGAAGGTGGAGGTGGATGTTCTACCTCAGGTTGGTCTTCCATTTCTTCTTCAATAATTGACTCTATTGGATCTGCCATCGTGATATCTACTACAACAAACGAAAAACTAGAGTCATAAGACTTGGTATCAGGAATGGAAGAAGAGTCACTGATAGAGATTTCAAGAATAGCTAGTGGTGAAGGATTTAGGAATTCCACTATAGAGATGGTATGAACTTGGTTTCTAAGGAAATTTTCCAAGGGATTGGAAATCATATATGAATGAGAAGGTTTATGAGGTGGGGATGACGAAGGAGATTGTTATGGTGGAGCTGAAGGAGATGGAGATGGAAGATATGTCTGTTTGCCTCTTTCTTTTTTCTCTTGATCCAGCTTTCTAAGACGATCCCGAAGAGAAAGGATATTCGCCTTTGGAGGAGGTGGTGTTGTGCTAAGGACAGCTGCAAAAGAGCTAGGATCTGAAGAGCTTGACGAGAAGAAGGATGTTGGCTTTGGTGTTATTGTTGGGAAAAAGAGTGGATCTAGAGCATGCAGATTTCCTTGCTCTAAGAGAGCCTATTGTTCTTGCAATATCTGGACTTGGCGTTTGAGCTTCTCTATCTCAAGAGTTTGGTCTTCCAGATAATGGCCAGTGGGGATTTGCTTTGTTTCCATCAAATAAAGTCTTTTATGAAAATCTTCCAACATCTTCTTGGAGACAAATGTAGCATGGTCTACCCAATCAAGACGAGTAGCAGGGAGTTTATGGCTACATTCTAGGTTAGAGCATTCTCTGTCTGTCAGTTTAAGACAGCTTCTACTGGAGTAGGGCCTTTCCATCTCCCTTGAAGATCGACATCATTTGGAGTTGGGATCTTCGGAGAATGGAAGTATTTCTGTTGTTAGTCAGAAAAACTTTCAACAGGAGGAAATCTAAAGGGTGCTGTGCTTTCTTCAGAAGGCTACAACGGGGTAAAATCTTCTGGTCTGAACATGCAAATACTAGGTAAAACAGGAGGTGGTTTGGGTTTAGGATTGCAAGTGTATAGTTCAGGCAGTTTGATAGGACATGAATTTTTCTTTACCCATTTGAGGATGGGTTTATAGAAGGGTGAGTAATGAGTTTCTTTGGTGGTGGATGTGGCGGTTTCGGTTCATCTGGGGGATAGGCAGGTGGAGGTACAGGAATTTAGGGAATTTTGGGAGAACCATACTTAACCATGTATTGCCAACGGCCACCGTCTTCACCAAGAGGTCCTACGGTCGTATCACCGTCTAGGTACCTTTGGTAAAGATAATCTTTCTTCTTTTTCTTTTTTTTTGAGGAATTTCTATCATCCTCATCATCTGGGTTCGAACAAGAGGGACAAGAACAATCAACATTTCAAAAACAATGTCCGGAAGAATCCTTGAAATAATAGACAGGTTGTCCATGTGCATCAAAGGATTGAACATGAGCTTTAGGGTCAGTGTCTTCTATACTGACTGTTTCAATTGAGCATGGAGTGAAGCAGAGATGGTGAGGAAGGAGGGGAAAATAGAGGAAGAAGTATTTTCCTTTTCTTTGACAAATTTAATGGTAACTATACATCGCGGTTGAGAGCCTAGAAGATGAGTGGATTTGTGTATTGAATCACGCGTTGCATGTGTAGTGAGTTTGAAATCATGAAGTTGAGTGAGGTTGATTGTGTTTCTTATCCATGCTTGGTTATTGATAATCATCTATTGATGGTGCCATGCGCCATTGCATTGATGCATGCTTACATCTTGGTGGCATTGTGTGTGGTCTGGAAGGATTGGTGTTCAGGTCTAAATTTAGGTTACACTTATTGAGATTTATATATCACCTTAGTGAGAGTTTAACTTTTTCAGGTCCCAAGCGAAAGAAACCTGAACTTGTCAAGGATTGACCTTCGAGAAAGTAGTAGATCAAATGTATTTAAAACGCTGAGTGACCTTAGAGATTGTATATAATTGGTGGATGTAGAAATTAACCTTGAGTTTTGACTAATGAAAAGGCTTGAGGTGTATTATATAGATTATAGAAGTATACTATTTTTTGTCTTAAGTCATCTTGATTTTATTTGTGTATGTAATAATTTCTTGATTCCGCATATATATGATTTGAGAACATGAGGGCCGAAAGATTCTAGATGGCACAGCTTGATAAAGGCCAGTTCGCGTGTTCACGTGACATCCAAACAGTCCAATCATCGGTCCCACTTATTGGGATCGGGGACCGGACCGTCCACCTCAAGACCGGACCAACTTAGCCGGTTCGGTCCGATTTAGTTTGCACACCCCTAGTCCACATCCCTTTAAATAATACATAAAATGAAAAAACAAATAGTTTTATTTTAACCCCCGATTGGCCCCGTCTCTTCTCCCTATCGACTCAAGGGCATTAAAGAACGCCTCTGCTCGGTCGCTCACTACCTTCGCTTGCGCGGTCGTCGACTCGCCACACGCAGCGACGTCACCCTCGCGCAACCCTCAGCGTCGTCGGAGTCGGAGCTCAGGTGCTCCAACAATCCGATCGTCGCTCTCCTTCTCGTGCCTTACCTCACCGATCCTCTCGCTTTGTCTCGTGTGTGTTTCTCTCTCGTTGCCCCTGGCGAGCTTGTTTTCCAGCAAATTTGATTCACGCTACTGCAACGGTGTTTTCCCTCTTCTCTCGATTCTTTTTTGTGATACTGATGCACAACTACCAAAGTACATAGACATGAATTCAACTTTCACTAACTGTCCAATCCTTCCTGGAGATCTATGATGGTTCACCTTTGCTGATATATTGGCAAGTACTCGTGGCTAAACTTCGCATTGCCTCTATGTTGACTGGATTGATTTCGCTGAAAAATCGGTAGAAATCGGCTTCAATAGAGTGCTGACAGAAGTCCAAGAAGAAGATGGGTACTTCAACGGCACTTAGAGACCTACAGCGGGATCTCGAGAACAAGGCTAGTGACTTAAGCAAACTCCAGAAAGGCAAATGCTCCAATAATTTATGGATATGTGCATATGTGTATTGGTAATTTCTCAATGGCGTATGATGCCTTAACTGTGGATGAAATTTCACCAGACCTTGCCAAGAATCACCAAGTGAGGAAGAAGTACACTATCCAGCTAGGGGAGAATGAGCTAGTCCTTAAGGTCCTTCTAGTTTCTTTTCAAGTATTGTAATTTTTTGAAGACTTGCAGATGAGAGAATGCGAAATTAGGAATATGAAGAGACTAGTATGGTGAATATATTTGGTTCTATTAGCGAACTGCAATCTGAAATAGATGCATGTCTTAACTGTTTCACTGGGCTTTTCAGTTTTTAATTCATGGCAATCTCTAATTGGGTTTGCTGGTCCTGGTAGGAGTTGGATTTGCTCAGTGAAGACGCGAATGTGTACAAGATGATTGGTCCTGTACTTGTGAAGCAAGATCTGGCAGAGGCAAATGCAAACGTGCGCAAGAGAATTGATTATATCTCTGCTGAACTGTATGTTAACTGACGTCAACTGGTTTCTTATTGCTGTTGTGATCTTCTCATGGCATCATTGGTTTACCAATTCACGAGATCTAGACTAGAGGAGTGTCCATGTGTGTCTGTGTGTAGTTGATTTTAAGGTTTTAAATATTTCATTGCCTAATTCTAAGTTGAAATTCACCTAGTTGATTTATATTGTTTTAGTGTGTATTATCTCGAAAAAGCTATATGTCATAGCTAGACTATGCCACAGAGTGTGGCATTGGATAGAATAGTAAAGTTTGAGGAGAGCTAGAGCATTTAACTTAAATTGGTATGCTTCTTATCTTAAAACAACTATTTACAGTTTATCTAAGGTTTAAGATAGATGATACAATCGAGGAGCCGGAGGAGGGAGAATAGTTCACTAATAGATATCTCTCCATCTACTGGTTGTTCCATGAATAGCAAGTGAAAGAATTTCTCCAATCATGATCTTAAATCACAAGAAGGAAACAGTGATTGAAAATTGGAGAATCACCCCAAGGGGTTAATTGTTGGTCGAGCTAAGAAGTAAGTGGTTATCTTATTTGCTAGTTGAATATGGTTTAATCTATGCCCTACATCAATTGGTTTCTAAGGAGAATAGGCACAAGACGTCACTGCGTTTGCTTTCATTTAGCAGTATGACTTCACATGATTACAATTGCGGGCGTTCTTATGTAAAGGTTACATTTATTACAACAAAATGGTAATGTGTGCTTGAGGAGCAAGATATGCCAAAACAAAATTGTACTATTCATTTTCATGGGTGTTGTGGGTGTTGTATGTGTAAGCATAATTAGAATAATAAGATTTTTACTGGCTTTGGATTTTGAATTTTTAGGTAATTATCTTAGACACTTGAATATATATATATATATATATATATATATATATATATATATATATATATATATATATATATATATATATATATATATTTTGTAAGGCACTTGAATATTTTTTTTTCTCTTCTATCTTTGAGATTTAAATATTATTATAGGGATATTATTATTTTGATTTAGAAGTTATGTAAGTAGATTCTAGATAATATTTTAAGATATTCTCTTTATTTTTTTGAATGGTTATCATATTTTACCTTTTATTAGGATATCTTTATGAATGTCTACTTACATTCGTATACTCTATTTTGTAAGCAGCTTATCCTTGTATTAATGGCATGATTATGAGATTAGTTTCGCTGAGGTTGCGCCTGTGAGTGTGTTGTGCGTTCGTGAATGTTCTGGATTGATTTACCCATGTTTATGAATTGTTTCTGCTGCGTACATTTTTATGTACTTGGATTTCTCATGTAGCTATAAAAAAAAAAGTGGAATGGCAGGCTGTTTAAACATTTTGATAGGCAATCTGGTAGAAGATGCAGTTTTATGTAACTAAAGGAAGAAATTTGCAGACAAACATGGTCTTAGAGAAAGAGCAACCTTTTGCAATTTCCATGGATGGGATATTGGTTGTATTATGTATTGGTTGTATTATGTATTGGTTGGCACTGACTGTTACTGATCTTTATGGCTATTTGCTTCTTCACTTTGTCATCTGTCTATTTATTTTTGTCACATATAATTTTGTGGAATATCAAAAGTTCACTATTTGGTAGAAAGATGACTGCTGTGCTTCAGATAAATGTTTTACCTGGATGTCTCGTAGACAGACCACATAGATTATTCTAGATGTTTCTGCATGCAGGAAGCGTCTTGATGAGACTCTGCGGGATCTGGAAGAGAAGCAGAACAGCAAGAGAGATATGGTCTGTGATTTGTTCTTCTGAACTCTTACGTGTTTGTGTGCTTCATATTATATGCGGTGAAAAATATGTCTGTATCAAAATGCTTGTGCCTCTAGTAGAAGAGCCTGTGCACTAACATGTAGTTTAGAGGGTTCTCCTTCATTATTGCCTATTAGCTCTTTAAGTAGCCTCTTACTTATACACATTTAGAGAAATTCAGTGGAAGTGAAGTGTTTGGATACATTGTGTTCTTCTCTTTCTCCCTTTGACCTTTCTCACCAGGTGCTTTATCTGTTCTGGTGCTTTAGATGTGTTGCTTAATGGTTTCATCGTGCAGCAGCTAAACAATTTTTTTTTATGTTCCTGCTATTATTGAATGGGACCGTGACTGATAATATTAAGTTGCATGATAATCTCTGCAAAATTTGGACTTGATGAGTAATTTAGGCTGCACAACGGGTGTGTTAACTCGTTAATTTGGTCAACCATATTAATCTGAGGATTGTAGCTTATACCCTTTTTCTTTTTTAGAATGTTTTCTTCTGCCTGATATGATCATAATTGCTAAGGTTATGCTAGCAGAAAAGAGCATTGATCTCTCCTGCCTATGAGTACACTTAATTATGCTTCTTGTTGCTTAATGTTAGCTGAATCAAGGAGTGAAAGAAAGATAAAGGATGTTTAGTTTTACTTGGTCATTGCCTCTGAATCAAATGTGGTTGCTCTAATAATTGCAATGTACCAATTGTTAACAAGAGATATTTATTCCTTTGAGGGATCGCAAGAAGAAATAGGTTAATAAAGCATGTCATATTGTTAGTTACGAAAGAATGTGTCCCGAGGGGAGGATTTTCGGTATGGTATGCAACTTGCTGGTTGGTTTGTTGCTCTAATCGAAAGCAAGAGAGACATGGGACTTTTCCGGCATTGCGTTTTGCCGCCTCTCTCTTGCTTTGAAACACATTAACTGTTCAATTCATTGCAAGACTTGTTTGTGTCTTTGTTTGACAACTTTCTTCTTTCTTTTTATGTCTTGCTTTGAGGAATGAATAATATTTACGCATTTTGAACCTTAAAGGGAAAAGGTACTACAACATGCACAGCTAAGCCTTATGAGTAGGTTTACTATATGAATCTTTTTACAACTTTGTAAACATATTGTTTCATCATATCTTTTTAAGTCTTCACCCTCAGCCTTTTATCAGTCGTAGCGATGGTTATTGTAGGCAGACGTAGTTAGAAGCCAAGTTGCCTTTTTGGGGTTTTGGCCTGAGCGAGATTTTACAATTGACATGTCAAAATGTTACTCTAAAAAGTGACATACATAATTTGTAAGATACTTTTGTTTGCACTTAATTGTTTGACTGCAAGTTACACAAATGATGTGATGCTTCTACTTGATACTGCTTGCCAACACTAAATGTTAAGAAACAAAAGTAACCCAAGAAGCCGCCAAAGGAAAAAGCAAGTCTAGAAGCCATGCCATCTCTAATAGGTTGTTCTCCATGTGGCCAACGTTTTTAAGATCCTTTCTGACAATGAATATTCGTATTGATTGCCAAGAAGATCAAATAGCAGCAAAGGAGCTCACTTTCTAGGTTCTGCATGTGAGAAGAACTGACCACGTAAAAAGTTTAGCTGATCACTGTGTTCATGCTTGGGAGCAGGACTGGACCATTACTGAGAAACAAAATAAAATTGACCTTGGTTCATTTAGATTCTGTAGCCTTACCGCTATCTTGGGTTTAGTCCCATCAAATAAAGAGTTCCAGTTATTGAAGCTAGATAAGTTTATTTGTGTTCTTGTCGTCATTATTGTTGGATAGATTGGGATGTCGGGGGGACTTCCTTTTCTGTAGTTCATTTGTCGGGTCTATTCTCATTTTGTCGCGTCATCTGAATGGTGCTAAATGTTTGATCTAGTGCTAATGTCTTTGATGGACAGGATAGTGGAGCTCAAATTCTGTTTTTTCTAAACAAGCAAGTTGCTCATTCAAACTTACAAACAATGTAGGGGGACAACTTCTGTTATGAGCTTCGTAAATCATAATTCCCTCAAATTAGGTCCCAATTTCTGCAAACATCCAAATGCAAGGAGTTATTGTAGGAATTAGTTAACACTACATAATTACAAGAAACAACACTCAGTTCTAAGAGCAGTTCATCACGAGAGAGTGAAATCATGTCCTTGCACCTTTGATTTTCTGGCACACTATATCGATTGTGGCATTCTTAGCATGAACAAGTTGGTCACTATCACAAAGACAAATTTCTTGTTAAAGTGCTGATATGCCCATTACAGTTCCTGAAGCCAGTAGCTAGGAGGCCTTTGAAGTATTGACATAGACCGAAAAAGGTCCTCCCAATACCACTAGATATAAGACCAACCAAAGAACAGAAATCTCATCAACCAAACATTTGCCACATATACTTTGTAGTAGTTTGGTATCCACTTGATCACCTTCTATGGAAGCACAAAGAAACCCTTCCAAATTCTTGCCAGTTTGCACTTTCACCATATACTTCAGTTTGCCCCAAGTTCTTACCAGTCATGCCCTTCCGTGTGTTGCGTAATTATAGAACTATTTGAAGAAATTGCCTAGTGACATTCTCTTAAATCGGCTAGTGAATTCTGTCTTTCTGTCTGAGATTGCAAACTACCAAAGCTCTTGGTTAGAGTTTCTCTTTACCTGTAAAGTTGCTGGTTGATAACCTTTTCAAACTGTAATGTCAATTTAGTCAAGAAATTAACTATCACGTGCTTTGGGGGATCATGGGCAGCCACTTGGGCTAAACTGATGTAGTTGCAAACTGCGGCGCTATAGGGGCACAGAATAAACTTTTAAGGTGGCAAAGATATATTTTCTCCTTTAAGCTTCTATTGACTTTCTAAAAGCAGCAGAGAAAATTAACTTAGATGCACTATGTCTACTATTGCTGTTTGGCATGTGAAGCCAAAGTTTGATCATAATGATTACACCAAATTATGGACAATATGTTTTCATTTATGAGGACTTATGCTTCCAAGCTTCCAAGATTTTCGGCCGTATAAATTCTCTTTGATGAAAAGCTGCTTGGTTAGTTGTTTTGATAATTCGGTCATTGACAATTTGTTATTTTAGGAGGGCCTCATGATTTCCATGTTTATGTCAAAGATTCTATTCTATGCATGGTGCAGATCTTGAAGTTCCAACAGAGGATTCAATCTCTTCAGGCTGGGAAAGCAAAGGCATAATCTGGACCTGGTGTATGTTAACCACAGGTGTGTGGTAATCGTTAGGTTTTGCTCCAGTGTAGTTGTATTTTTTTCCAGTTCTTCTGTCGGTGCTTCCTTCTCTTCCAGCTAGTTGTCTTTTCTGGTACATCCTGGCACACTTGTCAAAATTAGTGCAACTTAAACGACTTGTTTAGAAGTTTTCTGCTGATGTTCTGATGGGGAAACTCTGGTGTTCTGGGTTTAGCTTATTGTGGAAAATTGGGTAACTTTTCAAACAAATGAAAAGTAAAACTAAATCCGACGGCGAGGATGTTTTATGTTAGGTTTCAGCAGTGAAAAGTCGAGTTCAATACGTATGCGCTATTGTCTTCATTCAGGGATGAGTCTCGGCAATGAGAAACTGAGCGTGGGAACAACTATGACTAAGGTGATTGCCTGGGAACACTGGAAAAAGGAAGTATTCCGAAATGATGTGGTGCGACTGAAATTTTCCCTTTGCAGGTCTCAGCTGATGCCATGGGCCAGAAAAAAACTTGGGAGCCTTCTCTTCCGTTTGAAATATTGTATCAATAAATTGGAAGCTTATCTTTTCTAGACAAAGTATTACCCTCGTTCTGTATAAGGAAATAGCAGAGATTTGCAATATACTACTTGTCACACCATTATACGATATTTTAAACGGAAGAGATTTGCCGGGAAAGAAAAACAAAAACTTCGCCATTTCAGTACCCTCTTTTCTGACTTACGAATGCAACGGATGTTTTCATTTTTTCAAGAGCCTAGAGGCAGATAAGTGCATGGCTTCTGCCGAAGATACGGAGGACTCTTACATGAATCTTATTTCTAGTTCCTTATCAGCGAGAAAAACAGATGTTTTGAAGTGTGAAATGTCCCTGTTGGGTTTGGGGCAATGGGAGGGAGGACTAGGAGGTCATTCTCGGAAGAGACAATGCCATCGTATTTGTACTTGTGTCCCAAATTCATGTCGTCTTTGTACTCTTGATCGAAATGATCTCTCTCTCTCCCCTTCTCTTCTCCAAGTTGAATCGATACATTGTTAAAACTAGAGCTTCACTTGGCACGTTTACTCGTTATTCGAAAATCGAGTCGAAAATTGTTTGCAACTCAGATGAGTATAAATTTTCCTGCTTAAGCTTGACTCAATTAGAAAATCAAGATTCTTGAGCTCGATTCGATCACGTTAACTCGTAAATCAAACTCTAGCTCCATAAAGCTAGAATCTTTTGTGGTTTTAAGTATTAAAATTTTTTCTCCTAAAAAATAATGGAAACTTGACTAGGCTAGACAGTCTGTTGGCTTGAGTGACGACAAGCTCGTGCTCAGTCCAACCAAATACTTGATTAAGAGCTCCATTTGCATTTTAGGTGAGTCAGTTTTGAGTAGTCATCGAGCCGAATTAAAAGCCATTCGTGAGCAGTGCAGCTTAGCTTTAATACCGGGAATGACGCAGCCGTGCTTGTGGTTGCTGGAGATGGTCATTACTACCGGGCTTGTGGCTCCCTATGGTATCGCCATGGCTGCCATTGCATGGTGGTGATCTCAGATCAAATTTGATGTGGTGTCTATGTGATGCCACATAAGCAATTTGAGCTAATTGTGAAAATCTAATTTAATATTTCTTGAAAAGAATTTTCTCTTTTTGCTAACAACATGATTTCTGAAACTCTATTTGGAGAGTTTTCAAGGAGCCAACTAATTTCATTAAGGATTCTTTATCTCGGTACTTGTCTCCATCAGATTCTTAGCTTTCTCGATGCTTAATCAAACCGCCAAATCTTACAATGCGTTTGTTTCGCGGAAAAAATGATGATTTGATAGAAAAAGTATTTTCACTGTCCACGATTGTATTAAGATATAAATATTGAATATATTTCTTACTGACTAATTAATTCAAATGGTTATAAGAGACTATCTTTAGGAAATATTTTTCAAATCATTTCTTTTAATGAACAATACCGAGCTTAAGGGTGCGTTTATTTCATGAAAAATGGATGATTTAAAAAATATTTTTTAGGAAATGATAGCTAGAAACACTTATAAAAGAACGAAATTATTTAGATATCGATAATAACATATTATTATTAATTAATTATTTCAAGCGAAACGAGTGAACATTTTTTGAAAAATATTTTTCAAATCATGTATTAGTCAAGAAACAAATGAAAAGTATATCTATTGTGATTTTCGGCCTATCTGTTGGGCCGAACCCACACTCCTAACTCTAACGGACCAAATCCAGATCGGAATCCAATATTTAATCCATGAGATGTTGTGTTACACTGTCCGAAGATGCTTCCTTCTACTTGTACCTTTTGCTTCTACATAAGACGAGCAACCCCCCAACTAATACTTTGCAATTTGAACGCTCTTGTCCGGACACTTCTGCTTCCCCAAGGAGTTTCAAGAAGATGAACCCGCGGAGCATAGACTAATTTTTGCTCGTTTACCCCTAAATCTACTCTACTTCTCTATCTACAACAATCTGTCATCTTTGTTGCCATCTAATCCACCTTCTGTGTAGATGCCAACACTTGAGACCTTCCATAAAGCGCTAGTTTAAATTTCAAATTAAATTTGTAAGGACTAAGGAGCATCGGTTTTACTTCCGGGGACCTGATAGGCTCGCAGTTGTACAATTACCTCGTTTTTAGCAAGAACACCGTCCGTGGAAGAACGTCCACCCAAAGCTCCTTCTCCTTCTACGTTGAAGTACCTTCGTGCTGTCGGGGGAAAATGACCAAAAATAGCACATAACACGAATTTGAATTCAACCATAAACCGTTTAATTTGATTAATTTAATATTAAATATTTTAATAATGAATTAATGTTGTCCTTTCAGTCAATTTTGATTAAAAATTACTAACATATACATTACAATCCTACGCGGCATGACCTGTGCTAATGTTGATAACTTTTACAGTTTTTTAAAAATATTTTTTCCTCAACTATATTTTTTATTATTAATTCTCCTTTTTCTTTTCCATTGTGCCCGATGAAAGTGAGGGCCTACAAGCCTTCGCCAAATGCTAGCAAGGGCGGCGGCCCTCGCTCGGCCGTAGGGTCGAGGTCTTGCCGAATTTGTCGAGGGCTTGATTCTCGTAGCTCGTAAGGGGAGGGCCGTTGTTGGGGATGTAGGGAGGGCTTGACCCTCGCGGCTATTGCCGACCACAACGAAAAATGAATAAACCAAAAAATAAAATCAAAATTACAATATAGGGAACGATACGTGACACGACATGACGTGCCGACACGTGAATTCTTAAAAAAAGAGAATTGTAACGTGCTAGGATGCATTATATATATTATGTATATTTTTATATATACACAATTTTAGAACTATAAAACTTCAATTATTACCAACCACAATAACCGTAGAGTCGAGAAAAGTGGAAAAACAAAGATCGCGACTTGCGAGCGCGGGGGAAGGGGGAGGGAGTTGCAACTAGAGCTGGCCGGGAGTGAGTCGTGATGGGAGCCGGTGAGTCACGAGTCGGGAGAGGGGAGCCGCGAGAGGGAGAGGGAGAGGGAGAGGGAGAGGGAGAGACTAGTCTAAGAGTCGAGCGGGTCGCTAGAGGGAAGAGTTAGAAATTAAGTCAAAAATTGGGCTTTTTCACTATTTTCAGTGTCCAGTGCCCAAAAAACAGACATGTCCAACAGTTACTTTAAAGAGCCGTGTCTGTGTAACAGATGCATCAGCTAGCATCCATTCAGCAATGTTTGACTAAAATTAATCGGAAGGACTATATTAGCAAATTATCAAAAGGTTTAGGACCAAACTATTAAAATTGAAAGGTTTAGATTGAATTGACACCTATACAATAGGTATAGAACGTTTTTGGTAATTTTCCTAGCATATTGTTGTTCTTAGAGATAAGTAAATTAAAAGTCCTAAACTTATCTCGAAAGTACAATCGAGTCTTAAAATTTCAAAAAGTGTAATTAAGTCAAAAAATTTATCAAATTGGTTAAGTGGAATACTTTTGTTAACACCGTCAATTTGTCTAACGAAAAATTGCCAACACAACCCTTTTTATTTATTTTCTCTCTTAGGTGGCTTTTTAAAATTATTTCCGTTTCTTACGTGGCGTTTTATTATTTTTATTATTTTCTTCTTTAAATTGGGTTAAAATAAAAGGCTAACATTTTATTTAAAAAATAAAATAAAAAAAAGAAATAAAAAAAGAGAATGAGGGCTCGTAGTGTCGCCTCCGCTACTCCTCATTGTCAAAGGGACTAGCGAAGGTTGTTGGCCCTGGATGAGGATGACCAGCTCACCAACCCCGGTTGAGGTCTTGCTAGCAGTTGCCTAGGGCCAGCGAAGCCTACCTAGGTTTGCCTCACCCAAATCTGGAAACCTAGCCCAGACCTAGGATATCTCGATGGAGCAAGCGTCATCGGTCATCATCTAGGCTTGATGTGGCTCAACCCGGTCGTTGGCCTTTGCCAGGGCCTAGCAATGGTCAACGTAGTCTAGATCTGGGTTGTGAGTGTAAATATAGTTGAGGCAGACCTAGGTAGGCCTCGCCAGGCCCTAGGTGACAACTAGGAGGCCTCGATGGGGGCTAGCGAGACGGCCCCCCTCGCCTAGGGCTAGGAACCTCCGCTAGTCCTTTGACTATTAGGAGTGGCAGTGGTGACAACACCCGCGAGGTGCAGCCATTCTCTCATTTTTTTTAAAAATTCAATTTTAGCCTTTTTAAATATAGTTTAAATAAAATTTAATGTAGGAAATGATTAAAAAAATGCCACTTAAGAAAAGAAGGTGATTTTAAAAAGACACTTACGAGAGAGAAAATAATTTTTAAAAAATATCACGTGAGCATTTTTCGTTAGATAAATTGATAATATTAAAAGAAGGACATGATTGCATCAATTTGATAAGTTTTATGACTTGGTTGTACTTATTAAAAGTTTTAGGACTCAATTGCACTTTCGCAATAAGTTTCAGGACTTCTAGTGAGTTTATTGTGGACTGTAGGCTGTTTATCTTTTTCTTGGTCCATCCAAAGTATTTTATGATGACGGGGTTACGGTAAAATCAAAAAATTATCTGAGACACGTATTCTATACCCCAACACAATCCTTCTCTCTGCCTTTTTTAAAAGGACTGACTTTTAGTCTTTAGACGCCATTGATCATTGCTACAAGGATTTTAGGCCTCATAATTTATATTTATATTTATATTTATTTATTTTGGACAGGGTTCATGGAGCGGACGGTGAAGATCATCCTTGTGGAACTGACTCACCTTATCAGACTAACAAGATCATACTCTTACTGACGTCTCCATGTCCTCTTGTTCGTTCACTTTTTTATTGGGTCATCCAAACCCTTCAGACGGTCACACGACCTCCGTTTTGTTTGCCATTCACAAGGTCCTTCCATACATTTCCCTATTACTCGCCCAATGACTAGTTCACCATTTGCGAGTTCCATCCAATCGTCGGCACATCTAAACGTCGAATAGCTTCTTCACCTTCTATTAAGCAAAGATCGCTCAACACTCTCGAACGTCCGTTTGCTGACACCATCTGTTTAGAATCCGTGTTAACTAGGGGCAGTGTCTTGCGCATAATCAGTCACCCATCTCAGTACACTCGAGATACTTTACCATCCTAAAAGTACCATCAGAATTTCACCTAAACACATTGCTTTGGGAGTGACTATGAGTAGGGGTGAGAAAAAAACCATGATACATTCAAACCGGACCGGACCATATCTAACTAGTCGATATTGGATGGTAATTGACGGGTACAGGTTGGTTCTCGGTTCAAATTTTCTGGAACCGTTGGGTATCGGGCCTTTTATAAAATATAAATATATATTCTCTTGAAATAACCTTTGCAATACTTGTTATCTTGTATATTGAAATTTTTCCACGTGGCAATAGTACTAAATCGTTTTCTCCATTGTTATCTTGCATTATTGAAATTTTCCTCCTTCAATTGCTAGGAATTGGTTCCATTTTCTTTTTTTAATTGATGTTAGTGCTATGTAAGACCGTAATAAGAATTCAATCAAGAACTGGACAGGATCGGTGGTTCAGTTTTCAAATGGATCCATGAAACGAGCGAGTGGTTCACGGTTCACATTTTGCGAAACCGGTTCCTAGCAGACGGTTCTCGACTCTAAGGTGGAAACTATCCATCTTGGAACCGATCACCCTTCTTAATTACGAGGCGCATTGGCTGATTGGTCTGGGAAACGCAATCATACCCACTAGGCTTGACTTTGAGCGAGAATGACTATCATGCTGATCCGAGTGAGGTGATTCTTCAAAAAGCACCTGATCGTTTGCACCACGTCTGATTCTGAATCCGGGGTGGTGGACATAAATCTTTGCATATCGCGTGGCTTATCAGAGTACTTCCGTTCGCGTGCTTGTCCTCTCCACTGCGGATTGTTGGGAGGGTTCTGGAAAAAAGACGGGTGGTCGTGTCCCTAACGGGCTGAATTCCCAGTCACGAACAAGCATTATTTTTTTCACTCGCGATTAACAGTTAATCCCGTTTCGTAATGTCTTAAACTTGGTGGATTAAGACAGCGACTTCCGATGCTTCAAACATGGCGATGCGACAGATCTGTCAAGTGTTTGTTTAGCAGATATATATACAGGTAACGATGTCTCCGATCTTTGTAGTTGGTCGATACTCAAGTGCCGGTCGCCTCGGTGCTTATGTGCAATTCAAGCTTGAAGAATGAGGCCTCGAAGAGTAACTATTTTCACGTGTTTATATCCTTTAAAACTCAGTAATTAGAGTGAATACTTGGGAAGTTTGTCGTGTTCTTTGCTTTGATGGCAATGTTTTCCCCGTTGTCTAATTTGATCAGCTATACATAGGTCAGATTTTCCCCCCTACACCTCAATGCCGTATACTTTATTTTCCTGATCAGAGCGGGTATTTCGGGAATACTCATCGAGACCAAGGTTACATCGTCTTAACATTGTATGTGTTAGAATATATAAATATTAAACCACGCCTTCATCTAACAGCTCGAACTTTTAGAATAATTGACACAGATCTTATAAAATCTCAGATGGTCTTAGACAAAAGGTTCAAAGTTCAAATCTTTTTAGATCATTTGATTGTCCAATTAAATATTTAGTATTAAGCAAAAGGACTAGACTAAGGATGAGGGGGAGTAATAGAATAATTAAAATATTAGTTTATGACTTCATCTATCCGTTTGATCTTTTAGAATAATTGGTAGTAGTTTCACAAAATCTCACATGATATCAGAACAGCCAGTCCTGATTTCAAATCTCTTCTAGGCTCTCATTTGTCTCCCCTAATTGCTCATTGTCACGCCTTAGGCTAAGGCTAAAGTATTGTCAATTTGCAATTGAAAATTTCGCATTAGAAATAACATGAATTTTCAGATTACTCGAGTGTTCGAGCTTGAGCCGAGACGAAATAAAGAAAACCGAATCCTGAATGACCCCGAAACGATGTGGACAATCTAAGGGATATGTAACTGATAATCGTCGAGGTCAAGCTTGATAAGTCAAATTTCACTATGGCATACACAAATGTTGGGTATGTCTTGAATTCTCTATGTAATTTTGGATGTCTTGATTTTTCTATGGGGTTGGACCAACGTTAGGGCTTAATAGAAGTATAAATATTGTTTTTTCTCAAATAAATAGGTTGGGAAGCATAGAGACAGAAAGAATCTTTAGTTTTGCGAGTCACTTTTTGAAATCATTGAATTTTCGTAATGTTTTTTGTTTCTCCTCTTCCCGTGATTTTTCCCGTCATGTAAATCTGTGTAGTTTCAATTTTATTACAGTTTTTGCATTGATAACAAAAAATCTAATTTAAAAGTATTGATCCTTTGGTTCAAATTCGTGCGCATTGGACAATCAATCAAATGCACGGTATCTCGAAATCGGTTGCCGCATTTCGAAATTCGCTCTCTTCATCCGAAAACGAAGAGCAAATTGATTCACGTCGAGATCAAAAGATTTCGAAACGCATTCATCCGACTACAGCGGGAGAGAAAGATCACCTGGGAATCGAGTGTCGGACAAGGGGGAGGGGATGGGACGAGGATAAGAGAAGAATTGTACGTGAATGCTCCACCACACCATTACAAGTGCCAATGGAAACGTTGGAACAACGTCCAATCGGACACTCCACTGTCTCTGTCGTCGGCCACAAGGAACCCGTTAAAGAATTGCCCAGTAGTTCCATGCGTTCGTCTCTCTTTATCGTGGAACTTACAAGAAGCTGGAGATATCTATCTCTTTAGTCAACCCCACAATCATTCTTGGAAGAGACCGTGCTTTTTGTCACATCACGTCGGCAGTAAAATCCACTCCGATGGCGATCGAGCATGAGCTTAATCTCCACGTGAAGGATGGTGTCATAATTACATATTGTATCACGTATTTATCTAATAATTTGAGTTTTCAAAGCATTTCGTAATAGCATTACTAAAATCTCGTATGGTATTATTAGAACATGAGGTCTTGAATTCAAATCTTTTAAGGTCCTATTTGCCTTCCTAAATAATTTTCCTCGTGTTTAGCCATATAGAGATTCAAAAAAGGGGATGAAATGGCCTAGTTTTACCTCAAGTTGAGTTGTTTTATTTATAAACACTTTGAGTTTGAGCATGATGTTTTATAACTCTAATTATAATAGATTATTCTTGTCGACTCTCCCCGTAAATGTAGGTAATAACATTCGGACCGAACCACGTAAATCTCTAGCATCCTTTATCATTCATCGATTAATTTTTTGAGCTTTTCACACTGGCTTATTTGCAAGATTATGTTACTCCGCATTAATTTTACAGTATTTAGTATAGGAAAAAAGACTCGATTAAGCGTGAGAGGGAGTGATAGAATAGTTAAATATTAAATCATCAATTCATCTAACAGTTTAAACTTTTAAAACAGTTGAAAGTGATTCCGCCAAAATCTTAGAAAAGAAATCATGAGGTGGGACATTTTTCTGGAATTGTGTCAATGCTCCACCATGTTTATTGTTATTAATTTTTAATGGAGATTGACCTTCCATTACTTAATCACGTTCCAAAACCCCGCCAAGGAGAAGATTTCGAGGAAAAGCATTTTGCTCGAACACCGAACCCCTTGAATCGTCGACTCGACGATGGTAATCATCGCGCTTTAATTGATTAATGATCCGGGCCAATTAACGTAGTCCCTGTATTTTGCTGCAAGAGAGGAATAAGAACTTGATGATTGAGTTCTAAACTGACGAAATGAACCCGCTCATAAAAAAGGAGACAAATAAATAGAGAATGTCCGGAAATAGTTAACTGGGAAATGAAAAAAAAAAAAGTAATTTAGGGACTAAATTCAAGATGTAAAAAAAAAAAAAAAAACAATTGGCCCTCATCACAAGATCGAGTTATTCTCTCTGGCTCTGTTGCTGTTTGCTCAATCTCATGCTTGGGGGTTTGATCTGGCATAAGAAGAAGCAAGTTGCTCGGCACGGAGCAGGCGTGGTTTTGTCATCCTCAGCAGGCTGCCTGCTTAGGATAGGATGAGCAAATGGAGTTCAATTGATGATGCTTGTCGACTATGGGGCTCGCAGCCTGAAAATATTTGTCAGCTGTTCTAAAAGCTTAAACTGTTAGATGGATACGAGACTTAATTTTTAATTATAAATATTTAATTGAGTATGCAAATGAGGTTTGAAAAGATTTGAACTTAAAATCTCTTAATACCATGTAAAAGCCTAAGCTATTAGATAAAAGTATGTATTGATATTTAATTATTCTATCGGTATATTAGTGGTTTGCATAGAGCTTGTATCAATGGGAGGTTGATCTTGATTCTACTGTGCAGAATTTGAAAGGCAACCTTCTTAGAAAGTCCTATTAGAGCTTGCTTGGAATGGAAATAGATGTACTATTTGTGGAATGCTAAGAATGGCAAAGTCCATAATGGTATTGCGACTAATGTTGACTAAGATGTCGAAGCTGGGTCCTACTTAAGAGGATGCTTGTGCTCTTTTGGAAATTACACTGCTAATGCATTTTCAGTTGCCGTTAGTGTCCTACTTGGTTCACTAGGAATTACATTGAGTGGAACTTCGTGCAAAGGTTTGCGACTAAATGACAATATTACAAATTTCAGGATTAAACTGGCATTCATATAATAAATTTATGATTGATTGAACAATTTTCCCTTTCATAAGATCATGAAGCTCATCTAGTCTAGACGTATCAGATGAGGAGCTGCTCACGAGCTGATGAACATACTCCCCAAAGTTACTCCTAGCAAGCGTGATTAAGTGATGGCAGTTTTAGTAGATGATTACCTGATTGTAGAGCATATTTATTTATTTATTTATTGATAACCAAGGTGTTCAGGCCAGCTTGTGCACACCTCGACTATTCCTCGGGGGAGACTAGCACAATAACCCACCGCTATGTCCCCCCACTTAAATCATAGGTGTTCATATGGGGAATCGAACCTGGGACCAGTGCGCCTAACTACACAATCCTAAGTGCGCTTTAATCAACTGAGTTAAAGCATATTTATGGAGTCTACTAAACAAAAAAATTTCTATCGCGTCATCATAAGCTCGTACATCACATGCATCTTTAGTAATTAATCAACTAGTCCATGCTATAAAGGAAAACCTAAGAGGACAAGGGCAATCGCAAGATCTAATTGCAAGAGGAAACATGCCATGTCAAGGTCTAGTGCTTCTAGTAATGCTTTAGCATCTTATTGGAAAGCAAGGTGATTTGACTTGCCGTGTGCATGGTGAGCCATTTGATTTATGGGGCGCTTAAAAAAGAGCTGGCCATGTGCTATTTGCTAAGGAAGTAGGTTAGTGCCAGAAGCACTCTGGCTTGTTTCACGGAATGAGAAGAGTTCCAATTACACCTTATCACAAATCGATAGTTCATTCTACTAGCGCTTTGCTTTCTAATATCCACAAATGGGAAAATAACAAGCATTGAGATACTCGGAAGTCAAGTAAGGATTTCTATTATCAGCTTTGGGAGGGTGTAGAGTCTTTCATACATCTAAATCCAATGGCCCAAATTTTACTTAAGCCACTTTGTATAAACAACCCCTGAACATTAAAATAGCCCAAAAACTTAATTACCAAAACCTAAATCTCGTTCTAACCCTAAAGTCACCGACATGATTTTGGCAACCATGCAGTCGCCTCTAGCCATTGGGTTTGCGGTTGCTTCACCTCTAATCACCACGACATTATGTCACGCCCCGCTCACCTTACGAGCGCTCTCATCCGCTCATGCCGTAAATTCAGTCTTATGATACCCTTCTTTTACGGCGATAAATAAATGAGACTCGCATGCAGAATAGTAAAAGAAAATAAATACATAACTCAATGCAAGGTAATTCAAAACAAAACAAAGAATGAGATACGAGACAAACAAAAGGGTGATTTACATAACAAGAGGTCGAGTTTTTACAAACGAGGCCAGGTACTAGCTAATACCACTAGCTAAGGTCGAGGAAGACAAAAGGGCGGACAAAAGATAACCATTAAGCCCCACAAAAAAAAAATTGTCACCACCAAAAGACAACTCCAACGGTCATGTGATCTCGAGCCCACTAAGTGGTACTAGTATCTTTGGCTCGACTCAAGTCTTCTATGGGATCATAATCCGAGAAAGTTTCTGATCGTACTTCTATGGTGTCCTCTTCCATCTCATCTTCTGAGTCAGAAATCTTGATCACCTCGATGCTATCTTCTCTAGCTGGGGTCTCCTCTGGAACGTTCCTCGAGCTTACCACGGAACCCTCTACCTCGATCTCATCTCGAAAAGGATGGCACCACGATGGAACTATACGTCTTGGAATCTCGTGAGCCTTTAATGGACCGGTGGTAACTTCTCCACCTCTCCTGAACCAGGTCTCGAAACAATGTAGCTTCCAGTCTTCCTTTCCCTCATCAACCCATATTACCATACTCTTCCTAATAAAAACTGTACCTTATCTATCGGGAAATTCGTCAAACCAGGCCGGCATCTACTTCGGGTCTCCTAGGCGCCTAGGCAGCATACTCAAAGTTTGTGATCTGAAAAGAAAAGGACCCTACCACGGGGTGAGATTTTCGTCTCAGCAAGCTAGCCTAATCCTAATTTAGACCATCAATCCCATCAGATGAACTATCACAGCAACAAGCAAGCAGTGACAGAAAGACGAATGACATTTATACAAAAGCATCATATCAAACATCTTGCGAAGAAATTATACTTGAGACAAATATATAAAGAAAGTGACCCAAGCTTCCGTACTAGCGAAGAACCGCATCAACACCACAGGAATTAATAACCAATAAAATTCTCAATTGACAACTCAATGGATTAGTCTGCGTTCAACGCATTAGACTACCAAGACAAATAAACCCGCATTAAGACGCGTCAGGTTTACTAACAAATTTCCAACTCATGTTAACATGTACAATTCCTTATCCTGCGTTAGGACGCATTAGGATATTATTCAAGTACAACCCCACATTAAGACGCCTCAGGGTATACTTAGGATGCAATCCGCGTTAATACGCCTCGGGATATGCTCACAATGCGATTCCGCGTTAAGACGCCTCAGGATACCATAGGTCTCGACAAATATCTCAAGTCAAGAATTGTCTCAATAATCATTTAATCACATTTTTATCATGAGAAATTTCAGAAGGTCGATCATAAACCATTTGCTTGTCAAAAAGGTCGTACTTTATCACAAAACATATCTCAGGAGTCACATAGCCTGTAGCCACATAATCAAGTAGGACATACCAACAAGTACATCATCAATTCAGGCAAAAGAACCACAAAGCGAGCGCTCATGACTCGTTCCTCAACAACTCAATTCAATTTCCACTCAACTAAGCATAATAAAATCGTCAACTCATCAATCCTGCAATAAAACTATCCAGTTGCGTCCAAATGTTCTAATATAGGTTTAGGAGTCACTTACCTTCTTTCCAATTAGCAAATTTTCACCAAAATTCCTTGTCAAGCTCAGCTTCCAAACAAGATCGCCGCTGTCCAAAACAGGGCAGCAATATACTTCAGCGACAATTCATTATTTTAGTCAATTTCTCTTTTCTAACTTCAACTCCACCCATCGTACACCTTAATAACACCTTAAATCACATTTCAGTATGCCTTAACACCACATTGGAGCATGATAATGGCGAGAACAGCCCCCAACAGAATCGTTGTGCTCAGAATTGATACAAAGCAAAAACCGGTTCTGCTCCTTCTTATTCTAACAGTCCACACATCACCCTTAACTCTAATTTTTTTCGTCGATTCACTTGGAGTAACCTTAATTAACATGTTGTAGAGCCCTATGGAAATTTTCGAAGTCAATTAGCACTCCTAAGACCTCCAAACAGATCGACTCTTCTCAGTTCACAGGCGGTCAGAATCTGTCCGAAAAATCAACTCTAATCAAACCATCAAAATTCATTCAAAAATCAAGTACATCAATAACCCTAACTCAGTAGCTTCAAGTATAACATGTTATGTAACTTTAATAAAAAATTTGGAGCCACTTGAAGTCTCTAAGAGGGTGAACCATAGCCCTCTCTCAGTTAGCTCAAAATCTATCCAGTTTTCTTCCAAAAATTCTCATAAATTAACCAGACCTCCAAAAATCACAAAATCAATTGGAGCTTGTCAATGACAAGTTAAACTAATATGTGGTGGTTGGCAGCTGACCAAAAGGTCACCAGAGGAGGCTTTCGTACTGACTGAACCGGGCAGCGGCAGCTGGTCGGAACAGAGCAGCTGCTGCTCTTGGGAAGAAAACACAAAATGAAGGGGAAGGAGAGGAAGATGGCTCACAAAAATTTTGAGAGAGTAGATGATATGATCCTAATCATTTTTGATTAAGCTTCTAGAAGGTTTGAGTGAGTGAAAAATTAATGACCATCACCCATGTATTGACACTTGTCCTTAGTCAATAATATCAAGGCTCAATTTACTTTCTTGCCCCCCTTAATTTTCTACAGCCTCCTTGGGGAAGAAGGAAATGTCAAATGACTAATATGCCCTTCTCAAATCAATTAGGCAAGGTTAACTCTCCAAGGGCAAAATGGTCTTTTCACACCTTTCGTCCCAAATTTCATTTTCCTGATATTTTTCACCCTCGATAAGGCGGCGTCCAATCCATATCAAATGTTGGAATCCCTCATTTTCATTTTCAAATTTTGAAATCCTATCTCATGATCGATTTTCTGTCGATCGAAATTCCAGTTTATCTCGAATTAACGAGTGGCTCTTGCGGACGTTATGCGTATCGACTATGTGATTCTCATCACACTTAGGATAACTCAAACTACGACAATTTTGATTGTCATGTAATCACGAGGGTCTATCACTAGGCCCGACGGCAACAATTGTCACAATTCGATTTAGGAAATTTTACAAATTATACTTTGGTTAAGCGGTATCACCCGCGTCCCAATCGTACAACACTAGCAATGTCTTCCTTAATCGTTTTTAGATTAGCCTCGGTTCTAAATGTTCCCTTGACGATCCTTATGATCAAAGTGTCGTATTCTAATCGAGTTTTCTAGGTCCACGTATCTCATCGCGCGTTAGCTTTTCCCCTTTGGTTAATTGACTCGAGATCGATCAGATTCGAGCGAGACATAACTAAAATACTTCGATAGATATCTTACAGTCAAATGTCTCGAAAAGACATGAATTCAGAATGTCACACATTAGATCTCTCTCTCTCTTCCCCCTTATCACATTGTGTGAGGTTGATGCCGATCATCCTTGAACCTTCAATCATGTAGAAAGATGTTGAATTTGTTGCTCAAAGTTCTTGCCAAATTCGAGAAAGAGTTGAAGACAAGTTTTGTGAGGCAAACCTAAAGCAGGCGAAGAGGACTGGGCGTGGCGTGTTGGGAGCTCGTAGCGGAAGTCCGATACTTTTCGCTTTGGGAGATCGTTAAGAGGGAGTCCAAATCCAAGCCCTTCAATATATCTAGTTAGACCCACCTTCACTCAAAATCTTAAGCTAATGAGTTATGGGCTTCAGTGTTGGGTTTGCTCCCTCTTAATCTGAGTATCCTTCCTCACCAACATATCTCAACTTGAATTTCCATCAACGCTCATCGGGCCCGTTGCTACACCACAACGTCCACTAGCCTAGAAACCGCGTTGGCTCCATCTCCATCTCATCGGGCTCGTTGCTACACCACAACGTCCGCCGGCCTGGAAACCGAGTTGGCTCCATCTCTATTTCAATCTGAATCTCCATTAACGTCCATCGGGTCCGCCACAACGCCCATCGGCCTAGAAACCACGTTGACACCATATTCCTTCTTGAGATATTCACCGGAACAGATTGAATCAACCATCGGCTCTGATACCATTTGTTGGGAGCTCGCAGCGGAAATCCGATACTTTTTGCTTTGGGAGATCGTCAAGAGGGAGCCCAAATCCGAGCCCGTCAATATTCCAGTTGGACCCACATTCACTCAAAAGCTTAGGCTAATGAGTTATGAGCCAACTTGGGTATATTAACTGCTCAATACCACAAGAATTCTCCGATGTGGGACTTTTCTAACACAACTCACACGTGCATCCTAAAATGGCGCCCGACCTAATTTGATCTGTGTTGAGAATATATCTGTAGTTATAAGATATTTCCTAATTTGAGTAGATTTTCTAAAAGCGGTTCCCATATATTTTATATACGAGGTCGAAAATAGTATTGTCATAAAAATAAATAGACCCAAAAAGGATTTTGTTTTGTTTTTGCTTATTGTGGATATTCCATATATATTGACGGCATAACTATACGTAGATTTTAGTTCCACAGCATATATATCACGCACATGTAGGATACAATTTTACTCTCTTATCAGGTACAATAGGTCAGAAAAGAAGACCATCGTATTTTCTTTCTAATTTTTAAGTTAGTTCCCTGTGATAGATATTATGAAATGACACTTGTGATTTTGCTTTAATTGTAACAAGGGACTGGAAAACATTTGAGCAATAGGGTGATTATAAGATTTGTATTTTTTGTATTCATAATGGATTTCTTGGCAGTTGACCCTCATCGTGGAGTAGGTACCGACGGTCAAACCAAATCAGATAATCTCTTGTGCTCTTTATCGTTTTTGGTAAGGATTGTGCTCTTTATCGTTCCCTATTGATTTATCCAGTAATTTCAGTTTTTCATGTTTTGCATGATTTGCTATATCTATTAGCTTCTATGTTATTTTCAGAACAATTGATATTAGAGCTAAGGTTAGGGTTGTTATAGTTGATCTGGCTTTTTTGGTAGTCTGATGCCGAAAATTCTATTGTTGCAATTATGTTTAGAGTTGAAGTTAGAGATCGAGAAGTTCAATGGGAAGAACAAATTTGGGTTATGAAGCATTAAGATGTGTACCTCGTTAACAACCTTAGGTTTTGTTGAAACAAATGCGGACAAACAAACACAGAACACAAGAGTTTACGTGGTTCGATCAAGGTGATCTATGTCCACAGGCGAGACAAAAAATAAGATTCCACTATAATCAAAGAGAGTACAGATTTCAGAAGTTGATTTTCGTGACTCTACAAAAGCACACGGCTCACAAAACTCTCATGTGACGAAAATCCTTCGTACAACTAAATAAACCCTATCGGCCCAACTTTCTACGTCACGAACCAAATCTTAATTTTTTCTCCACTTTTGGGCTGCACAAAAAATTTGTTGGTCGGGTGGTAAACCAAATCGAGTGCATAAAATTCAAGACATATTTAACAGGTTTAGAGAAAGTGTTTGATGAGGATAGTTGCTATAAAGAATGAAATAATCCAATAAAGTATAGCTGATGGAGAAAGGCAAAGATGTAATCTTCTTACATCTGTCGAATGAGGTATTGATTAAAATGGTAGAAGAGAAGGATATTGCAGTATTGTGGGCAAAACTTTGAATAGTTTATCTGATGAATGGTCGAACAATCACTTATATATGCTAAAAATAATGATTTAATTTTGGGTGGTTGAAAGTATATATATATTAGTGCCCATTTAGATGAGCGTAACAAACTCATGATGAAAATAAAGAAAGTCATTGAGACATTGTCTCACTATTGGATTTTTTTTAATCACTTTATTTATTCGCTGCTACAATTACCTTGGAAGAGACAAAGTTTGCCTTGTTCCTACAGTAGTGGCAAAACAAGTTACAAAAGGACAATTACCGCATTCTGACGCTTGGTTTGATTATTTTGGGGAGATAAGATTGCAAAGAGTATGGAAATAGAATACAGAAGAGCTATTCTATATCGATGTATAATGTAGGAACTGACAATGCAATCCCTGCAATAAACCGGGGCACTGCGGGAGAGATTGTCTAAGGGTAATTGAGTTAAGATGGAGTCTGTAAGTAATGGTAATATTGTTACCACAGTTGAAAACAATTGCAGTGATGTAGATGATGTGTTAGCAGCCACCACGAGTTCATCAAACGATGATTGGGTGCTTCACTTTGGATGTTTGTATCATTTGACTTCTCATAGACACTAGCTTACTACCTATTGATACACGGACGCTGGTGAGTGGCTTATTGGAAATGTGCTGCCTGTGAAGTAGCAGGGATCGCAGTGACTCAAATTAAGATGCATGAAAGAGTGATAAGAACGCTGATTAACGTGAAGCTTGCATTGGTTAGTGGAGAAAGAACCTTTTCTCGTCGAGTGATCTCGATGTTAGAGGTTTGTTTGTAAAAAGAAACTAAGAGGTGCCTTGTCCTACATCGAAAAGATGTGAGTGCGCACGTGGACTAGATTTGATATAAATCAATAATTACCATTATTTTTAGTGAAATAATGTGACTGTTCACGAAGAATTCTGATAGACTTTGAAAGGTCGTGTCTATTCAATTAGCGGTTATTTTCTGAGGTACTCTTACAACCTTTAGCGTGTTTGTGTCTATTTGGAAATAATTATGGATTCATACGTTAAATGGTGTGATTGAATAAATTGTTTGGACACGAAAAGTTGCATGAGAATTATCTACTTTTTAGACGCGAAAAGGTGTCTTCATTTCTCATTGTATATTCAAGTGTTCTATTCATTTTCAGAATCTTCTACTTCATTTTCAATTTTCATTCTTTCAATATAAAGAGAAATACAGCCTTTGTCTCTAATTGTTTTCCTAGAGAGATCCTGGAGAAATATTAGAATTGCTATCTGCTATTCTCACTTTGTTATATTATAGAGGATATTTTCAGCAATCTTTAGCAACGTTGTGGGGTAGACAAATCCTTAAAGAGAGTGTTGCCACGCCTCAAAGTCTAATTTCATTATTCATTCCATTTGACGATGGAGTGGAGTCATGCACTCATGAAAAACTCTCTTTGGATTCCTCTCCTTACACGTGACGGGCAACAAGCACCTTCCTTTGGTGCATAAACGATAGAAAATTCCAGAATCGAAAATCATGCTGTCCTCGAGTAAGTCTCTGAAATTCTGTGTAACTTTTGCATGACAAGTTACCATTTTTATGGTTGAGTTCGGGTTCAATACGCTACGGGATACTCAATCATATATGTGGGTTAGTACCTGTCAACTTCTATGGGAACGTTTCGTATCTCGCTGTCCAACATAAAAAAAAAAAAAAATAGGAAGGAGAACAGTGGGTTTACATAAGATGAATATTCTGATTCTGAATGGATTGTTTCGGGGGGTGGAAATGCCAGTCCGATTGGCCCGAAAAACTCCAAACAGGATGGACTATGCCCCTTTATTTCCGGATTAGAAGATGATTACAAGGATGATACAATTTTGGTGAAGAAGTGAGAAACCCAAGTCAGGCTTATGCTCCATTGGAGGTGAACTTGAAAATGCGGTGGCCGATATAATTGCGATTTTGACTGGACGTAATAAAGGTCCAAGTCTTCTACAAATGGTGCACCACATTAACGTCTCATCTTCAACATTTTGGAATTGTCAAAGGCGATTGAATACATGTACCCATGTTTCTTAGTGGAACCTGAATTCTAACTTGTCTATTATCCCTTCAGTTGGTCACAAGTTATTTATTCTCATTGCTCGCTTTTATTGCCAAAATTCATAGTTTATTTTCTTGGGACTTTTGGTAATAGTTCGGTGATTTCATATTGTGATTCTTAGTGAATTTCAACTGCCATTACATGTTCTTGGAGGGTTCTCCTTTAAAAGAGAACTTTTCTTTGAATTTGAAATCAGAGTGAATATTATATACATGTAATGCAAGGTACTTTGAGGTTGCTTAGTTGCTAGTGTTGATATTGTGCTCTTAACATCTTTGCTCTGGATTTTGCCTAGATGTTATTGTGTTAGGATAAGATATAATTCTAATGGTTTTGTCCAAATTTTAAGCCAAGGATTACAGACAAAAAGAAGGAATATATTATTTTGATACATATGCTCTTGTAGCATGTGTAATATCTATTTGAATTTGTTGTTTTAGTTTCCATTTATTATCTATGTGTTCATCAAATGGATGCTAAAACAACTTTCTTTTTTTTTTTGGTCGAATAAAATTACTTTCTTCAATGGAGATTTAGATGAGAAAATTTACAATGAACAATTAGATGGTTTTGTTCTTCCTGAAAATGAGAGGAAAATATATAAATTTGTCAAACCTCTTTATGGGGTTAAGCTACAAATTTGATTTATTCATATTGTCTAATGATTCCAATAATAGTGCTCATAAGTGCATTTATTCTAAATTCAGTAAAGACTATGGATTTATAGTCTGCTTATACGTTGATGAAATATGCTTATCTTTGGAATGAATATGATTGGTGTCATTGAGATTAAGAAGTATCTAACTTTAGACTTTTAAAATATTTGAGTGGAGTAGATATTATCTTGGGACCTAAAGTTAAAAATAGTGGGGGCTCTTTGAACCAAAGTGATTAAGGTTGAAAAGATGTTAAATGGAATTAAACATCTTGTTTCAAAGAAATAGCACTTTGCTTCATACCAATGTGAAATTAGAGTATACTACTGGTAGAGTAGTAGCACAAGTTGAATATGTGAATGCTATAGGGTCATTAATGTATGCGATGCGTCGTACTAGACCTGATATTGCTTTTTTATGTGTAAGTTGAGTAGATATATTAGCAATCCAAGAATAGAACATTGAAATGTTAGCACCAATTTTTTTTGGTTATCATAAGAGAACTAAAAAATATATATTTTGGGATTGTTCCATAATAATTGCCCGGGTGTATTAAAAGGATACACCCATGCTAATTAGATTACAAGAAATTGGCGGATGTGTTGTATCTTAGGCGAGCTAGAAACAAACATGCATAACTTACTCAAAGATAGAATCATAATTCATTGATTTAGCGACAATTGGAAAAAGAGGCTGTGTGGATTAGAAATTTGGTGTTAAACATCAAATTAATGCCTAGTCTTATGCCTTTTTATTCATTGTTATAGTTAGGCTACTTTGGCAAGAGCTTATAGTAGCACATATAATAGAAAATCTAGACTTAATAGCCTAAGACGTAAGTGCGTGAGACGATTGACTAAAGATGGTACCATAATAATTATCTAGGTGAGGTGAAGTAAGAATCTGGTTGATTTCTTTATAAAGTCTCTATCAAGAGAGATAGTAAAAATGTTCTTAAAAGAAATGGGGTTGAAACCCTTTGCTTGAAATTACTAGTGATGGTAACCCGACCTGACACTAGCACATTACTAGTTATAGGGTTTAATGGGCAAAAATAAGTTACTGAAAGTGATTGCTTGATTCTGACACTAGCCCGGATATGAGAAGTCAATATCGCCTGTGACATTTTTATAGGTTGAGTTACACTCTTAATGAAGTATAATATGTTTTAATAGAGTGTTCATTAGTAACAGAAACACGTGAAAATACTTCACCTACATGGGCTTAGAAGTGGTGCCGCTTCTTACAAAAATTGGGCTTACTTTCTAGAGAGCTTATGAAATAGGTACAAGCACAAAGCCATAATAGTGCCGAGTAAATATGAACTTCTCGCTGAAACCAAAAGTTAGTATATGTGTGGTATGTCCGCTTCTATTACATAGAGTAATAAGTTTAAAGCCAAGTTATTTGTAACTTTGATAAAATTTTGAGATACTGTACTGAATAAAGGTTTAACTTGAAAAAGACCTTTATGTAGGTATATTATATTCATGGATATATTGGTTGAGATTTTTTGAGAAAATTTATTTTGTAATTTTGTTTTTACAAACAAAGTGGGAGATTGTTGGAGGTTTGTTTATAAAAACAAACTAAGAGGTGCCTTGTCCTACATCGAAAAGATGTGAGTGCGCACGTGGACTAGATTTGACATAAATCAACAATTACCACTATTTTTTAGTGAAACAGCGCGATTGTTCATGAAGGATTTGACAACCTTTGAAAGATTATCTCTATTCAATTAGCGGTTATTTTCTAAGGCACTCTTACAACCTTTAGCAAGTTTTTGTCTATTCGAAAATAACTATGGATTCATACATGAAATGGTGTGATTGAATAAACTGTTTGGACACGGAGAGTTGTTTGAGAATTAACTAATTTCGGAGGCGAAAAGGCGTGTTCATTTCTTGTTATATATTCAAGTGTTCTATTCATTTTCAGAATCTTCTACTTCACTTTCAATTTTCGTTCTTTCAATACAAAGAGAAATACAACCTTTGTTTCCAATTGTTTTCCTACAGAGATCTTGGAGAAATATCATAATTGTTATCTACTATTCTCATTGAGACTTCGTTGTATCTTGAAGGATATTTTCCGAAAACCTTTAGCAATATTATGGGGTAAATACCTTGGTCAAGCCAATCACATGAGGCTAATCATAAAACATGCCTAATAGGCCCATCACAACCATCACTTTTCTTTTTCAAACGACATCTACTGTCAAGCACGAAGCTTTTAACCATGCCACTCATAGGCGTCATTACACATGTCATGCCACTTTCGATCACTCTTGATGAGAATCGATCTCATGCCGCACATCTCTTATCCACAATTGGACTCAACCTAATACCCAGACTTCCCCTTTCAAGTTATGACTTGGGTCATTCTGCTTCTTGCCATCTTAGAAGTCTGCCAGGAGCCGCTCCTTGTCCGGACCTCTCTGTCCTGGCTATCACTCCCCGCCCTCATCAGACCTGGCTGTTGCAGGTTATCCCAAGTCATACATCTATGGAGAAAGCCCCGTTCCACATGTCCCATACCATGTTTCATTACAGTTTATAGGTATCCCATCAACTTGTCCCATACCAAGCTACAGTTTATTAAGTCCAACAGCAATAAGTTCATGCATGTACCCTCATCAACTTTCTTTTCAAAGCCACAAACTCAAGCAAGCATGACTGCCCTCACAACTTGTCATATCAAAATCGCCTTTAGATCAATTCCTATCCATTTAAGAGTTCTAATCCCACCAATGACCATCATGTCTCGTAGATCATTTGCCTATATTTAACCATGCACCTCAAGTAAAGTCGTTAACTAAATCAAATCCAGAAGCATTCGATCACGACTGGCCTTTAATCATATATTCCTTATCTGCTCCCTTGCATGCATCTCATCTCATATCATCCAAGATTGTCAATAGTAATTGATGGCTAAACCATCAAAATATCACGTAATTCAAACCTGAATCCACTAATATTAGTCGCCTCTTTATAACTCGTACTCCTCAAGTTGGGTCATTGACAAATCAAGATCACAATCATACACCTCAATTGACCCTTCATTCGTAATTTATTCTCCAACAACCTCAAATCCAGGTTCATGACTCCTTAATTTCTATTCACTTCCTTGGGAGCCTTATTCATAAATCACTCAAGATCATCTCTTAATTCGACACTAGGACCGTTAGAATACCTCACAAGTTCAAGCCTATAATCTTTAACTTATCCCTAAAGGTCTCACTACCTAATTGTCTTCAAGTCATCGCTCCTTATCACTCCAAATCTCAATCACATTGGATCGAGCTGACCTTGCTCTGATACCAATCAAACGGGGATGTCACGCCCCGAACCCGGGGAGCATGCGAGCATCCCACCAAGCGTTCCTCGAGAAAGCTCCAGGATCCAACAGCCAATGTCCTTTGCACTGAAAGAAACATACATACGGAAGTGATGCCAATTTCTATTTACAAATACAGCAACACCCGATGAATTAGGACACAATGGTACACCTTTAATAAAGGTCAAATATACTTTTCTTTATTACAAATCTAAATCCTCGATATCAATATCATTCAATTCTAAGATCACAAAAGAGAAGTCTTCATTTTTCCTCTAGTGACCTCGTCTCTGTGCCAATCCATGGCAAGTATGCACTTCCGTCGCTAGGAACCTGAAAAGTTAAGCCCCCACTGGGGTGAGATATAATCTCAGTAAGGTGGGTCCAAACCCTAGGTTAGGCCGACTGTCCACTCAGGCAGTCATATACTCCAATAGTTCAACACATAGACATATCAGTCAATTTAAATATAGATAACCACACACAGATGACAGGCATGCAAATATGGTATCATAACACACTCAGAGATTCATACACGACTAGTCTTGCCACCTCACCACAATCATACTTTCCCCCTTGCCTCATTCTCATGCCCGCGATTAGATTGCATCAGGCTCGGTCCGCGTAAACGCATCAGACCGTCATTGACAACCCGCGTAAACGCATCAGGTTCCAATGATTCTCCAGGCTGGTACCAACGCCTCATATCTTCGTCCCGCGATTAAATTACATCAGGACCATGGCCATCATAACCCTGCGATTAGATCGCATCAGGGCACCACTGGCAACCCGCATAAACACATCAAGTTCCAATGATTCTCCAGGCCAATATCATCACCTCATTCCTCCGTCCTGCGAATAGTTCGCATCAGGACCGTGGCCAATTCAACCCCTTGATTAGTTCGCATTAGGGCGTCACGCAACCTCAACTTGACCTCGCGATTACATTGCATCAAGGTATTCACCTCTCGCCCCGCGTCTCATACGCCTCAAGGCCTTGCCATGTCATGTTCAAGCCATGCTTCTCAATTCCACTCACAGATAAATAACAGGTGCAACTCATGTACAATTTGAATTCTCATGGCTTGTAGGACGATTAATGACATTCGACATGGCATATGATTTAAACTCAAGCATTAACAAGACTTCAAATCCTCAAAATCATTCAAGAACACATACCATAACCAACTATCTTGAAATTACTTAGGGACTAATTGAATCTTTTATCGACTCACCCAGTTGAGTCCAATCTCCCTAGCATAAGGTTAGAAATTCCCTTACCTTGAATTTGATAACACCAAAATTCTCTTCTTGGATCCTCACAATCTCGGTTCCAAGGGTCCAAGACAAACCTCATCGCGCAACCTAGGAATTTCAATCAATTAGTCAATTTCTATGTCTAATTCCTCAATTCATGAACCATAAACCTCCATAGCATAATCTTCATTATCTTAACATTTCTTAATTACCAATTTGAGGCTCAAAACCCAACGCCAACAGCCCCTACAGCCCCGGCCTTGCACAGAACCGAATTAGTTCTTCTTGGTTCTGTGCAAATCGGGCACAATCAGCCCTAAACCAACTCTAAATCCATTATTTAATCCTCATCCTACCTCTTAACATGTCTATCTAAGGGTTCTTGAGGCTCACCGTGAGTTTGAGGTCGATTGGCTGCCGGAAACCCGTTGAACGTCGCCGGATCTCCCTAGGTCAGTACCAGCAGTTTTCTATTCCAAGTTCACAAGATCGATTCGAGATCAAAATTTCATCAAATCAAGCCCAAATTTTACCACAGATTCATATACATGTCTATTAGGTCTCCACAAAATTTGACCTCAAAATTCTAACATGTAGGCCTTTAAAAGGGTAAAAAACCGGACCTATCTCAGGCTGGAGCAGATTCTGTCGGCTCTCGAGAAAACACTTGGCCGGAGCTCCTCGGAGGTCTAATCGCCATGCTTCTACTTCGAGAAGGTCGGCAAGACATAGGCCTACGTTGATATGGCCGGCCGGAGTCCAGGTGGTGGCCGGAAGAGGTTGTCGACGGCAAAGAACGGGAGGTTCAGAAGCTGTCTTTGGAAGAGCAGAAGAAGGAGGGGAAATGGGGGTGAGCTTGAGGGGTGTATGGCTGGTCAAGTGTGAAGAGAGAGAGAGTGAAAAAGCTTATATTCAACTCTCATGGTCAATGGTTTGAATGGTAGGTGTATAAAGTTGGACATGACCCTTTCTTGCTTGATGTTGTGACACTTGTCCTAAGTGTCAATTAACTTGATCCAATGGCCACCATCTCTTCTTGTTTTTGGCAGCTTATGGGGTAGGGATAAAGATCAAAATGCCCTTCTTTAATTGTATGGGCAAGGTTTAAGCTCGAGGGGCAAAAGAGTAATTTTACCCTCGACGTTCAGAACGTCGTTTTTCTCATCCCAATAACCTTCGATAGGGCGATGGCCAATCCGAATGTGATGTTGAAATTCTTGATTTCCCATTTTCAATTTTCAAGACTTGTTTTAGATTAATGAGTTTGAAAATAATTGGAAATTAGGATGTCACAAATAATAATTTCAGTAAGTTGACCCTAACCCTAAGCTAGGCTATTAGTACCTCTCGACACGTTGAATAGTATGCAGGTTGTGAAAACAGTTCAGCTCAATAGGAAAAGTCAAACAATTGGCATGACAAGACAATTCAAGCCTTTCAAGCATATTACTCAAGAAATATATCAAGTTCTCACTCCAGTCTTTTTATCTTCCTTATGCTCGTCGAGAGCCGCGAGATTATTCGGTCAATCACATGATTCTCGACGTCCTATCGAGATGATTCGGTCATCATGACTCTCGCTGCGAGATGTTTCGGTCACTATAGCGACTCTCGACACTTAGCGCCATCGAGATGATTTGATTGACTATAGTACTCTCGTGTTCGAACCTAAAGATGATTAGATTGCCACCTGACTCTCGATTCTTACAGCCTTCGAGATGATTCAGTCGAGGTAGGACTCTCTAGCCGCATGACCTTGTCAAGTCGATCGGGATCAAACACACGCGGCGCAATGCGTTGGCCATAAAGATACAACATTTCCCTTTTGTCGTTATCACAATCACGAATACCACATTTCATCGCCACTCAAGGTACAAAACTCAAGGACATCCGACTTATCAATTCAAGCAACCATTCAACCATTAGACAATTTCATATTTTCTTGCCAAACACATGGCCACTGAATGCACAATCATGCATTAGTCATGCAATTGAATCAAAGTTAATCATCGCACACCACATTTCACACACGGCACACCTTCACCGAGTAATCACATCATCAATTCAACATTTCTTAGGCATAATAACACGTTATTAAATCAAGAACAGGTCGGTAATACCAAGCTCCAACTCAAACAGAATTGGTTCCATACATTTCATGCCAAATCAACCTCATAACTTCATAAATTAAATTCAAATCTTGTCCCTTAGTACCCTAATGTCCTAGGAAAGGGTTAAAATCATCTTACCCAGATATTCAAGCAAGTGAAATCCCACAAATGGTCGCTCGAAGCCCTCCAACGAAATTGGTCAAAACATGGCAGTTTCAGCGCCTGGGAAAATCACACAAACCGACTATCAAAACTCTATCTAAACCTCATTGTAAGCCATATGCTCCTTGCTAACATGTAATACTATGTTATAAGGTAGTTTACCAACAATTTTCGGGCAAAATAATACCTCAAAGGTCTCCAAATGTCTATGGTTCACAAGCTAGTCGGTAATGGCAGATTCTGTTTTAGGAAGTTCACCAAGATTTAATATCAAAATCTATCTAAACATCAACCAAAATTCAATCTCAACCTACTAGACTCTTATACTATGTTTTAAGAAGGTCTCAACTCGATTTGGGAGTGAAACAAGTCCTCTAAGTTGATCCAAGGAGGCTCAAGGTTAAACCGGGTCCGGTTCTGACCTTTACGGGTTTCGACAGCTTCATGGTCGGCTTGCGACGGCAAGAGGCTGAATGGAGGGTAGGGAATGGTAGAGAGAGGATGTGGGTTGTCGTGGTGGTCGGCGTTGGGGCTAACGGTGGCCAGAAGTGGTCGTCGAGTAGAGTGAACGACGGGAGAGGGGAGCGGCCGAGAGGGTGAGCGAGAGAGAGAAGAAGAAAAGAGAGAATGGAGAGAAAGAGAGAGTGTTCGGTTGAGTTTAGAGGAGAGAGAGAGTGTGTCTTCTTGCTTAATCGAAAGTTAAGAGAGTGAGTGGAATGATAATTGAGGGAAAAGACTTACAATTAATGAAACCTACGCTCCTAATCTAGCCTAAGTGAACACATAAGCTCATATTATGACACTTGTCCTCTAGTTCATGAAAATCGTAAAGGCAAAATGACTAATCTACCTTTCTTGTTCGGCCACTATAAGGAGAAGACAATTGACCACTTTGCCCTTGCTTGTTTTTAAAGAAAGAAATGTCTTTAGAGGGCAAAATGGTAATTTCTCACTTTCAGTCCAAGTTTTACTTTTTTCAATCTTAATTACCCTCGATGAGGCGTCGTCCAATCCCTTTTTAATGTTAGAATTCTTCATTTTTCGATATCCAATTTCGAGATTAAATTCATGGTCGGTTCTGTCAATCGTAATTCCAGCCTATCTCAAACCGACGGGTGACTTTTGTAGACGTTATGCGTATTGACTCAGTGATTCTTATCACACTTAGTATTTCTCAAATCACAGAAAGCTTGATTGTCATGTGATTGTGAGGGTCTATCGCTAGTTCCGACGGTCTCGATCGTCAGGGTTCGATTTAGCAATGGTTTACAAATCGTACGTTGGTTAAGCGGAATTACCCACACTCCAATCGTATAACACTAGCAATAAGTTTCATAATCGTTCTTAGATCGACCTTTATTGGCTTTATATATTCTCTCGACAATCCTTATGGTCAAAACGTTATTTATTATCTGAGTTTCCTAGGTCACGTACTTGTCATGCGTTAGCCTTTCCCTTTTTGGTTGTTAACTAGAGGTTGATCAGGTCCGAGCGAGATAAGATCGAAATACATTGATAGATATCTTCTCATTCATATATCTCGAAATGATTGGGAATTCAGAATGTCACAAAAAGAGAGAGAGAGAGAGAGAGAGAGAGAGAGAGATGGCGTGAGAAATGAGGGGGAAAGGAAGGAAGTCGATCGAATGAAGACGGAAGAAGAAGAAGAGAGAGAGAGCTTCATCCAAATTTCAATTATTCAAGAGAGAGAGAGAGAGAGAGTTGGTCAAGAGTCAATTAAGGTGAGTGACAAGTTGAGTGACTTGAGTTGACAATGAATAGTGACCTTGAATGACTAGTGAATAGTGTAGTTGGTGAGTTTTTTTCAAGAAAGGGTCTCACAAGTCATTTCTCGTCTCTTGCAAAAATTGAGGGGCAAACTTGTAATTCTAATCAAGTCAAAAAATAAATATGCCCTTGACAAGTTTGGCCACTCCATGAAACATCTAATGTCTAAAATGCCCCAAGATAAACTTAAGGAATGAGCTCAACTCGAGGTTAAAAGGGTAATTTCAACTTTCAGTCAAAATTTCATTTTCATAATCACTTTAGAGAGAGCCGTAAGCTTAATAGACCTCGATGAGGCGAAGTCCAAAATATTAATGTCGAAATCCATGAATATTCGTCGTCCAAGTTTGAGGTCCAATTCGTGGCCATTCTCGATCGATTGCGACTTCAATATATCTTAAACTAACGAGCGACTCTTTAGGAGTTACGCGTATCGACCTGCGATTAAGGTCACATTCATGTTTACTCAACGCATGCCGACCTTTGATTGTAATGTAATTTCAAGGAAAAATCACTAGTAACGGGGGAGATGATTATCAGAATTTGATTTAGGAACGTTAGCAAATTATACTATGGTCAAACGGAATCACCCGCGATCCAATTATATAATGCTAGCAATTCATTCCGTATCATTCTTGGATCGGCCTATAATGGTTCTAACGTTCCCTCGAAAATTGTTATGGCCAAATTGTCGATCTATGGTCAAGTTCTTAGGTCCGTGTACCCATTTCCTAGTTAGTCATTCCCTATCGGTTAGTCTTATCAAGAGTAGCACACTCTGAGTGAGATTTAACTAAAGCGCACCAACGAGATATTTCGCTCACTTTACAACTTCAAATATGGTCGGATTTTAGAATGGCACAACTCTTTCCCTCTTACACAAATTTCATTCTCGAAATTTACAACAAACCCTTCTACTCAACAACTGGGGTTGCTGGTACCTCATTACATCTTTACCTTCCCAGGTAGTTTATTCGGTTCCAAAATCTCAAACAAGCCTGTGTAACCCGAACTTAGCATTTCTTTCCTTCCAAATTGAGATTGACCTCTCATTGAAGACATCCTGAGGAAGACATGATCTCCCACTTAAAACTTCAGTGGTCTACGTCGCCTGTCCGCATAACTCTTTTGACGACTCGGAGCGGTCTTAAGTCTTTATCTAATTACCTTTGCTGTCTCAACTGATTCTTTAACCAACTCTGGACTCGTTTTGCTTCTTTTACCAACATCATCGCAACATACTAAAGTTCTACAATCTCTGCCGTACAACGCCTCAAATGTGGCTGTTTTGACACACCGTGGGTAGCTTTTATTATAGGCGAACTCTACCAAGTATAGCTGCTCTTTCTAATCTCCTTTAAAATCTAACACTCACACGCTCACAACATATCCTTGAGTGTCTGAATTGTCCTTTTGGAATGATCATCTGCCTGCGGAGGGTTGGCTATGTATGCTATACTACACTTTGTCATTATAACATTTCGAAGGCTCTTCCAAAAAGTTGCGGTAAACTTTGGATCCCTGTCTGATATAATCGTTACTGGGATTCCACGCAGACAAACCATCTGACGCATATACAACTCAGCGTACTTTTGCATCATGAAGTCTTTTCGCGTTGTCAGAAAATGCGTAGACCTAGTCAACCTGTCAATGATCGCCCAAATTGAATCATTATCTTCTGACTTATGGGTAATCCCATCATCAAGTCCATTGTGATGTGTTTCAATTTTCACTTAGGAATTTCCAAAGGTTGTAACATACCACCGAGCCTACAATGTTGCGTCTTCACTTATTGGCATGTCAAACACCTAGCCACATGCTTAGCTACATCTACTTTCATCTCATTCCATCAATAATGCTGATGCAAGTCTTGATACATCTTGGTGCATACCCAGATGCATACTATAGTTATTTCAATGAGCTTTTGACAAAATCCTCTCTTTTAGCTTTTTATCATTGAGTAGACATAGACATCCACAAAGCTTCAAGATTTCATCTTCAAACACTTGGAAGTCTGATTTCCTTTTACTTGCATCCATACCAAGAATCTTTTGGATCTCATGGTCCGTAGATTACGAGGTCTTAATCTTTTCCTGAATCTCAGTTCAATTCTTAACGTAGCCAATAAACTTGAGAGGTGACAAACCTCAAATTTAAACTTGAAATCTCTTAATCCTTCAGGCATAGTTCTTTCTTTAACCACCAAGTGTGTGATGCTTGATTTCCGATTTAGTGCATCCGCTACCTTATTTGCTTTCCCATGGTGATATAAGATATCACAATCGTAATCGTTAAGCAACTTTATCTATCGACGTTGCCTCATATTCAGTTCCTTTTGGGAAAACAGGTATTTTAAGCTCTGATGGTCCGTATAAATTTAAAACTTTTCCCCATACAAGTAGTGCTTCCAAATCTTCAATGCAAATATAATCATTGCAGGGTCCAAATCATGCGCTAGGTAGTTCATTTTATGAGGTCTCAATTGCCGCGATGCATACGTAACCACCCTCCAATGTTGCACTAGTATGCATCCCAACCCCTTCAGTGACTCGTCACTATAGATCTCATACCCTCCAGGTCCAAAAGGTACCGTCAACACTGGGGCAGTTGTCAGCCTATGTTTAAGCTCTTGAAAATCCCTTTCATACTTATTCGTCCATTCAAATCGTGTTTCCTTCTTCGTTAACCTCGTCAAGGGCTAGCTATTGTAGAGAACCTTTCTACAAACCTCCTATAATGTCCTGCTAATCTCAAAAAACTTCGAACCTCTGCAACTGACGTCGGTCTTGGGCAATGTATAATTGCTTCAATTTTTTATGGATCTGCCGAGATTCCATTTCCAGGGATCACATGTCCAAGGAATGTTACTTTATTGAGCCAAAACTCATATTTACTATACTTAACATAGAGCGAGCGTTCCCTCAAGGCTCGTAGAACTATACTTAAATGATGTTCATATTCCTCAGAGCTCCTTGAGTATATCAAAATATCGTCGATGAACGTGATAACAAACTGATCTAGAGATTCCTTAAACGTTCGATGCATCAAATCCATAAAAGCGGTTGGGGCATTAGTTAATCCAAATGGCATGACTGTGTACTCATAATGTCCATATCTTGTCCGAAAATCATTTTCGGTGTATCCTCCTTAATTTCTTAACTGATGGTAGCTATGACATTCTGATTTCCAATCAACTTCAGACTCTGTAATGATAAGTTTATAGATATCAAGCCATGTATTTCAGTCGTATTTCGCTCAAATCTGATCAATTTGAGGAGACTGACCAAAGGGGAAAGTCTAACGCGAGACGAGGTACGTGGACCCAGGCGATTCGGATAGGAAATGACGCTTTGACCATAAGGATTGATGATGCGATATTTAGAACCGCCAATAGGCCGATCTAAGAATGATTAAGGATTACCATGGGAGTGTCGTACGATTAGAGCGCGGGTGATGCCGCTTAACCAGCGCACGATTTGCAAAATTATTCTAAATCGGACTGTGACGATCGAGACCATGAGGACTAGTGATAAACCCTCACAATTACATGACAACCAAAGCTGCCATGAATTGACGAGTCCTAAACGTGATATGAATCACGGGGTCGATACGCGTAATGTCTGCAAAAGCCGTCCGTCAGTTCAAGATAGGTTGGAATCACGTCTGATAGAGAAAACTATCAGAAACAAGTCCTGAAAAGTTTGAAATGGAAAATCAAGAATTTCAACATTTGGATTGGTCGTTGCCCTATCGAATAATCCTGGAATGAGAAAAAAATGACGTTTGGAACGTCGGGGGTAAAATGACCGTTTTGCCCCTCAAGCTTAAAATTTTGCCCTTATAATTGAAGAATGGCAAATTGGGCATTACACCCTCCCATGGCTGCCGAAAATCAAGAGGAATTATGGGCCATTGGATCTTCATTGAAAAAGAAAAATGCCAAGTGCACAAGATCAAGGGGTCATGGTCATATCACCTTTTGCCCACCTAACCTTCAAAGCCTTTGACCAAATTTTAGGTATAAGCAAATTCTCTTTCTCTTCCTCTCTCTCCTCTTCTTCCATTCGGCCAGACCAACCCCCCAAAGAACCGAGCATCACCTTCTTCTTCTTCTTACAAACTGCCGTCGCTGACCGGACCGGACGCCACTGTTTGTCGGCCACGATTGCCCTCTCTAGCTATCACCTCCTGCCGGCCGACCACCACAGCGAAGATCTATGTCTTGCCGAGCTTCTCCAATAAGAATCAAGGCGTTTGGAGCACCGAGAAATTCTAAAAAGAAGTTTTCCCGAGAGCCGATGGAATCGGAACAAACCTGAGGTAGGTCTGGTTCTTGCCCCTTTTCATGACCGAAATCTTTGAATCTCGAGCTCAAATTTCGTGGAAACTCAGTAGACACATATAGAATTCAGTGGTAAAAATTGAGGATTTATTTGATAAGTTTTTGACCATGAATTGGCCTTGAACATTTTGCCTAGAAACTACCGGTATTCTGACCATAGACGATCCGGCGACTTCGGACTAATTTTCGGTGACCAACCGCCTCCAAACAACTGGTGAGTCTCCCAAACCCTTAGGTAGACATTATAAGAGGTATAATAGTGTATAATTGATGGATTTGGAGTAGATTAGGATCGGTTGGACCCGGCATGCTTAGAACCGAATGGAACCGATTCGGCGCTGGGCCAAACCGATTATGTTGGAGGCTGTGGATGATGCTTTTGTGCTGTAATTTGGTATTTATGATGTGAAGAGATGATGATGGGTGTATTATGGATGATTGGGATTGATGAATTGAGGAATTGAGTACAAAAATTTGACGAATCGGTTGATTATTCTAGGTTGCGTGACAAATTAGCCCTTGGACTTGGGTTGGCCGAAACCTAGGAGGTTCAAGAAGAAAAGATTGTGTTGCCAAGCTAAGGTAAGGGATTTCCTAAATCGAGGCTAGGGGGATTGGACTCGATTGGGTAAGTCGAGGGTTGATTAAAATGATTTATGAGAAATTTCCAATGGGATAGTTTTGATATGCCTTAAGGCGTTAATGAATGATTGTGTGACTTTGTCTATACTTGAGTTGTTTGCCATGTCTGTATACCATTTGAACTGATTTGCATGCCACGAAATTTATGAAATGCATTTGAATGCGCACTTGCCAGTGAGTGTGAAATTGAATTGAAAATCTAAGCATACGATGTGATGTAGCATGAGCATGGCATGGCGAGGCGCTGAGGCGTGTGAGACACGGGGCGAGAGGTTGAGACTCTGATGCGACGAGGTGGCAAGGTGAAGTATGGTTAGGTGACGCCTTGATGCGACGAAGTCGCGGGTTGAGGTAGCCACAGTTTTGATGCAAATTATTCGCGGAACGAAGTATGAGTCAATGAGTTTTACCTGAAGATTCATCGGGACCTGATGCGTTTACGCGGGTCACCGATGACGGTCTGCTGCGTTTACACGAATCGAGCCTGAGGCGACTAGTTCGCAGGTTAGGGAATGAGGTAGACGGAGGTTGATGGATGTGGTGAAGTGGTTGGCTGAGAGTACATGTGCATATGAGTGTGACACGAGATCATAAATGCACGTCTGTCTTCTGTATGTTGTTACTTATTGAATTATGATTGTTATGCCTGTGTGTTCATGAGTGTGGATCTGTTGAGGGATGCGACTACCTGAGTGGACTGTCAACCTGACCTGGGGTTAGGTTTTTTTTACGGAGATGTGTATTTCACCCCTTTTGGGGAACCCTTCCTTTACAGATCCTAGGTCATAGCTATGTGGCCAATTCGTTTTGGGGACCCAAAGGAGATTACGACGTACTATGATGAGTTCCCGAATAGGCATAGGAACGTATATGTGAGGAAATGTACTGTAGTATGGGTGGACGAGGGTAAGCCTGAGTGGAAGCCTCAAAGATTCGAAGCATGGTTCAAGAAGGAGGGAGACTCCTAGATAGGGTCGCTGAAGCCCCATGAGATACCACAGGGTGTCATACCCGATTGGTGCTAGACAGTAGCAGAGTAGGAGTTGCTTGAGGGGTCGGTCATAGGGTCTAGGAACGGACCAGAGCGGACACCGACCGTGGAGTTCACCGAGGAACAGGAGTAGGAGGGGGTCATAGTTTTAGAGGCATCCGAGGGAGACCTAGCTGAGCCGTCGCAGGAGGCGACCATGGAGGACTCTGTGGAGGTCCCGTCTGAGACGTTTTCTGAGTATGAGCCTACTGAGGACACAGAGGATACGGATGATTCCAGCAGCTCATCCTAGGAGTCTCCAGTTGGTGATCCGACCCCTTTTGATGATGACCTGACCTGATTACGGCTAGCTTGGCAGATGGTTCATTTGTTTAGCGGGTTTAGTATTCGGTGTTGTATAAATAGTACGCCTTGATGTATGAATGATATATGCTATCCAGGTCCCACTTAATATATATATATATATATATATATATATATATATATTGTACGGGGATTTATCAGTGTATCGCTTCCGCATGCGTGATGTATTTATTATATCTCTCAACTCCTATTGGTGGATCTTGGGACCGCCGATAGATTATTATTGGTTTACTTGCAGGGATGTTCGCGTGCTCGTGCCCGGGACGCGGAGCGTGATAGTAGTCGTCCTCAAGTCTATCTAGAAGAATATTGTTATCCCTTGCAGTTGATCGAACAAGTCATATATCCTCTGTGATGGGTACTTATTTTTTATAGTCATGAAATTCAACTACCGACACTCAATGCATAAATGTAGTGGCCCGTCCTTTTTTCCTTACATACAGTACTAGCGTTGCCCACAGCGACGCCCTAGGATGAATGGATCCTTTGTCCAGCAATCCTGACATTCGAACTTTTAACTCCTTCAATTCAAATAAGGACATTCTATAGGGCGTCTTAAAGATTGATTCTGTCTCGGTTAACTCAACGACAATTTCCACTTTCCTTTATGGTGGCAATCTCGGCAATTCCTGAGGAAAGACATCAGGAAATTGCACATCACGGCCATGTCCTTTAGCCTTAATTTCTCAATCGACGAATCGATCACTACAGTCAAGTAACCTTGACATCCTTCTTTCAACAACTTAGTCACATCAAGTGACAAGATCCAAGGGTTCGAAGTTTCTCCTGGGTTTCCCACAAACTCATACCTAGGATGTCCAATTAGATTAAATTGGATCACTCCGCAACCACAATCCAAAATAGTCCCCTTTCGCTTGCCCAACCATTCCATCTCAACTATAACGTTGAAACTACACATAGCCAAGACTGCCATGTCTATAAATCTCCCTACCACTGATGATTATCTCCCAGTCTAAACATTTTAAATATATCAATACTTTATCCTTCTGAGGGGTGGTAACTGGCGACTTCACTCCTAATGGTTCCTGCTTAATTTTAGCCCACTCAACAAATTGTTAAGTCACACATAAGTGCGACACTCCTGTCCTTTTTGGCGAGGTCTAATTCCTGAGCCTCCTTCCACAAACCCGACAAACCCAATTAGACTGGTATACCGTTTTCCCAATATTCTCTTTAACATGAGAGACAAAACACTGATTTTCTGCCATAGACCTATTGCCAGTTGTCCTCAGTAGGCGTATATCGCATTCCCAAAGCAACCTCCTCTCATTCATACCTTTTTCCTTCCTATGACCCTTTTCAAAATACTCATCATAGTTCTCAAGTTCAGCAGTGTCATGTGACTATGAAGCCATGGATTCAATCCATCCCTAAACCTTTTTGCCCCGTCCAAAGGGTCTTAACTATTCTCGGTGCGTACTTAGACAGCCTTGAGAATTTTGCCTCGTACGAACTATTGTCATCTTGTTCTGATGAAGCTATTGGAATGATACCAACTTCTATATTTGAGCAGTTTCTGAGAAATTCTTTTCATTGAAGACCTCAACGAAGCCAGTCTAGTTTGAAGCCACGCTTTCAGGGAAAACTCTTCTTTTGGTGGCCTTCCCCCTCTCATTGGCAGTACCTTAAAGTTGGTAAATTGCCAGGGTCACCTTTTCCTCTTGGTGCAGCCTAAAACTGTAAAAGCATTCTCTAACTCCTTAATCCAACGGAGGGCAGTTACAAGAGCACCTTTTTCATCAAGATTGGCCGGATTTAACTTCAATAACTATTCCACAAGTTGGCCCACTAAATGATTTCCACTCACATTTCCATTGCATTTCCCATAATTACCATTTGCTTCATTAACAGTCGCAACAACAGCCTCAGGGGCTTGGACAATAATGGCAGTTTGCTCTTGAACCCGCCTACCCATCAATCTTCCAATTTCCTTTAAAGCTCTTATGACCCCAAGATTCTTGGGTCTTCTATGGCCTTTGGTCTCGAGCTAGACGCTCCTCCGGTACTTCTATCTTGATTGCTCATCCTCACTAGGCTTTCACATCCCTCGAACCCTTACAATTTTATTAAGGAATTAAAGACTTAAGTCACCTACTCAAGTCTCGTAGTTCTAAACTGCTCACCACAACAACATTCATAAATTAGCACTAAATTACCAAGCAATCCTCAATCAACGGTCAATTATAAGTAAGCCTCGACTAGATGAACATCAAGTAAACACTCAATGCATCAATTCAACGAGATACTCGCCCGTGCCTTAAGTCCTGCCGCAACTGCGATTTAGAAAAATCACAACATGCTATTTGACACTCCAAAAAGGCCTTAGTCAAACAATACTCAATGCCAAGTAGGCAGCTTGCCAAGTAGGCCAATCACAAATGACAATTTACAAACAATATCCAATGCCAAGTATGAAGCTTTACGACCCTTAATCACCCAAGGTGATGCAAATCAAGTGTACCAATCACAAGCGCCAATTCATATGACATGCAAAACGTTTTAAACCCTTATAACCACCTAAGGCCTCACTATCTAGTCATTCTAAAGTCATCGCTCCTTATTACTCCAAGTCTCAATCAACTTGGATCGAGCTGACCTTGCTCTGATACCACATAAATGGGGATGTCATGCCTCGAACCCTACGAGCGCGCGATCATCCCTTGACGGTCGATGATTTGAAAATTTTCCTAAGATCCAACGGCAACGAACTTATGCTTAAGATGATAAACACATGTGAAAGTGAGAACTAAACTCCACTTCTAAAAATACAATGACTCAGGATGGAAAAGATATTTTGAACTTAACTTCGTACATTTCTTATAAACATCAGTTCGACTTCAAAAGTTACAACAGCTAGGTAAGAATAAACGTTCATCTACTTCAAAAGGGTTCTTCCAATAGCCAAACCTTGGCATTCTCAAGATTCCATCATTCGGGACCTAAAAATGTTATCCTAATACGGAGTGAGAATAAATCTCAACAAGTAAATTCCTAGACCTAAACTAGGCCAATAGTACATCCAGACAAATCCTAAGCATGTGGTACTCACATTCTAGATCAATCCTTAGATAATTTCTTATCATGCAATTCTAGTCATTAAGGTCATTCTTCAAATCGATTCCTATCAAGCAAATCTATCCATCAAGGCCTTCCTTCGGATAATTTCTTATCATGCATTCTATCCTTCAAAGTCATTATCCAGATCGTTCCTTATCCTGCAAGTCTAATCAAATGAGCCAATTCCCTAAACCAGACAATTAGCAAGGACACGTTGCAATCACGAATTCAAGAGTTCACCAATTAAACCATGAATTACAATTTAAGGTCAAGCTTCGTACTTTAGGCAGTTTATCAATCAATTGGTCCTCATAAGGCACTTCTAACAATTAGCTCGATTCTCGCTAGTAACGCTCGGGACATAGCTTGATAATCACTAAATACTAGTCTTGACCCTCGTCGTGATGCCCAGGTCGAATAAATAATTCATCTGCTCGGACTCCCTAGAAACATGGCTCTTAGGTCATACTTGCATTTGGTAAACGCCCTCTTGTCACGCATAGGCTATATATGTTTACCATGGCCATTGTAATAATGGTTCTCGGGTCATGCTTTAACCTTATTAGGTTAGTATATGATTTCATATTTATATACATAACTTATCAATCGACTGGCCAAATTAATTGAAACGCACCATTACAAAGGGGAACTCATGGTTCAACCTCTACATTCTAATTCAATCATTGAATCCCATTACACATATCACAACCCGACATTACAGAGGCAATTCGAATAATTCAATCAATCAATCCACAATGGCATCTCAAGACCGAGTACACACATAGGATGTTTGTTCAATTTAGCTAATCAATTGCATTTTAGTATTTCATGGCCGAGTACATAGAGGTATGCTTAGCATGTGTCATCTTAGTTGATTGCTTCATCAAACGTCACAAGCAACTAACCATGAATTCGTATTTAAGCACTTGATTGGTCGATTAATCATTCATTCCAATCATGACCCAAGCTTGCATCGATCGGTCCTCTCATGGCCAACTAAGATCACCAACAAGTCATTCGCGTCCCATGACCAAATCAAGTCTAGATTCAAGCATTAATACCCCTTAAAATCAAATCATGCAAGAACATCTCAAGCTCACCTTCGGTCTCTTTCATACACCTCAAACTAGGTTCAAGCGATCCAAGTTAATCATGGATTCCTCAATTCTAACTCAAGATCAATCACTACAAATTAAACACCCAAAGTCAGGTTTGGATTACTCAATAATCAGCCCAAAATAGCCCATAAAACTCGTCCAAATCCCCGTCTAAAGCGTCCATTAGTAACCTAAAATCCTAAGCTAAGTTTAGGGGTAACTTACCAAGAGTTCCAAGCAAGGAAAACCCATGAAATCCTCCTCTAGAGTCACGACCAGAACTAGACAGTGGAGTGTGTTCGGTTCCTCTTCAAGAACATCTAAGTAATCATCCATTAAACTTCAATATAAATCACTATAATCTCAATCATAAGTCTCTTAACACTCTAAGCAAGGTTTAAGAGATTTATTACACTTGAATGAGCCAAGGAAACGCCTAGACCAGCCCTACAATTCACAACCAGATTTGAGGGAAAGACGTCGGCTAAAAGGAACTGCGGTTCAAGGAGGAGCGAGCGGCTTCGGGCGGCGAATGGAAGCGATGGCTCATGGTTGAGCTCGGCCAAGGAGAGGTAGGCCGAGAGAGAGAGAGAGAGAGAGAGAGAGAGATGAAGTGAGAAATGAGAGGGAGAGGGACGAGAGTCAACCGAATGAAGAGGAGGAAGAAGAAGAAGAGAGAGAGAGCTTCATCCAAATTTCAATTATTCAAGAGAGAGAAAGAGTTGGTCAAGAGTCAATCAAGGTGAGTGACAAATTGAGTGACTTGAGTTGACAATGAATAGTGACCTTGAATGACTAGTGAATATTATTGTTGGTGAGATATTTTCAAGAAATGATCCCACAAGTCATTCCTTGTCTCTTGCACATAATTAAGGGGCAAACTTGTAATTTTTAATCAAGCCAAAAGACTAATATGACCTTGACAAGTTTGGCCACTCCATGAAACATCTACTTTCCAAAATGCCCCTAGCCAAACTTGAGGATTGAGCTCAACTTGAGGATAAAAGTGTAATTTCAACTTTCTGTCAAAATTTCACTTTTCTAATCATTTTATAGCGAGCCGTAAACTTAAATGACCTTGATGAAGCGATGCCCAAAATATTAATTTTGGAATTTTTGAATATCCATTGTCCAAGTTCGTGGCCCAATTCGTGACCATTCTCGATCGATTGCAACTTTAGTATATCTCAAATTAAAGGGTGGCTCTTTAGGAGTTACGCATATCGACCTGCGATTAACGTCGCGTTCACGTTTACTCGGCGCATGGCGACTTTTGTTTGTTATGTAATTGAGAGGGAAAATCATTAGTATTGAGGGACGCGATCGTCATAATTTGATTTAGGAATGTTTGCAAATTATGCTATGTTCAAATGGAATCACCTGCGATTCAATTATATATCGCTAACAATTCATTCCGTGTCATTCTTGGATCGGCCTATAATAATTTTAAATGTTCCATCAATAATCTTTATGGCCAAAGTGTCAATCCATGGTCAAGTTCTTAGGTCCACGTACCCATTTCCTAGTTAGCCATTCCCTATCGGTTAATTTCCTCAAGAGTGGCCAACTCTGAGTGAGATTTAACTGAAGCCCACCAGCGAGATATTTCGCTCACTTCACAACTTCGAAAAGGGTCGGATTTCAGAATGTCACATGTGACGTGCCTCCATGACATAGATGTGTGGATCCTAGGGTGAAGCATATGCATGTATTAATGACTATATGATCTGATCCTTTATTTGACGATGCAAGAATCCATGTTTTGAAAAAGATAAAACTACAAAAAAATTCTAAACTATGCTGACTATGACTCTTTGAATCCAAGCTTTTTTTTGTAACATCAAACGCCCAAACTTGTACCAATGTGACATGTTGATGTAGAACAGCTTGCGTGTGATTTTTTTGAAAAGCGTAATTGCCAGAAATCAAAGCGATTTCACTGCTAATTTCGATTTTGGGGTTGATGAGATCAGATTGCACTCAAATTCAATCGGTTGAAGTGAAACGATCTTATGATCAATACTCACTATCGTTAGCTATGAACTACGATAGATTTTCACATTTCGGAGTTCTTTAGAAAGGTTTTCGGGCAGCTTTTCAATTTTAGAAAACTTAGTGATATAAATAATTGTAATATTTGATTTACATTCTGTTTGATTAGATTAAATTGAAGTCGTTTAATATTTTTTTTGAATAATTCTAATTCCTAAAGGAGTCATATCTATATAAAGGATGTCTGTCTATTGTAATCCAAAATACATTCTATCGAATTTCAATATACATTTTGGAAACGTTCTTCCAATTATTGCTTTTCTGTGTCATTTGGTATCAGAGCGAGATTCTCCTACGACGATGACTAATAACGTGAATCGAAATATCTCCATAGCTGAGGGCCATACCAATGAGCTTGTTATACGAGAGGAATTTACCTAGTTTGTTGAGGAAACTCGATGACCTCAACAAAATAGCCAACGGACGATGCAAGAATTGCTTGTCGCAATCCAACGGTTTTCTACAAACCCAAATCCCATACCTGGCTCATGTCCCAGAAGTAGCTATGGAACATAGGGAAAACCCCGACAAAGACAACAAGACTATGTTGAGGATTCTGAAGAATAAGATGAAGATGATTTTCAGGACGTACCTATTTGTGGAGGCTGTCGACATGGGGAATTCCAAGATGAGCATGTTCATGGAGGCCGCTGACATAGAAGATACTGACGAGATCCCGAACAGTATCAATTAAAAGTTGATCTCCCTACCTTCATTTGAAAATTGAACATCGAGGACTTTCTGGATTGGCTTTGTGAGGTTGAGAAGTTCTTCGATGCTATGGAGATCGATGATGACTGCCAAGTAAAACTCGTGACATATAAGTTGAAGGGCTGCATCTCAGCCTAGTGGGAGCAGACGCAATTAACCCAACGCCGACAAGGAAAAGCTTCTATCCGAACATGGAATCAGATAAAATAAATGTTAAGGGTTCGGTTCCTTCCTACTGGCTATGAACAAGTCTTGTTTCAGCAATTTCAAGGCTGCAAACAAGGAAGTTTGATGGTTCAGGCCTGCATAGAGGAATTCCTTCGACTTTCGATCCGCAATAATCTTGTCGAGTTGGAAGCGCAACAAATCGCCAGGTATATCAATGGTTTATGTTTAAATATCCAAGATCATGTTTCGTTACATTGTCTATATTCTATTGAGGATGCACAAGAGATGGCCAGAAAAGTAGAATTGTTGTTGGAACGAAACAACTTCGTAAACAGAGCGGCAATTATACCCCTCAAGGGAAATTTGGACAAGGAAAATCGCAAGAGGGGGCTGAGTCTTCTAATTGGTAATTCAATAATTTGAACCGAAATTCGAGGAACAATGTTGAGGAGCCCAAGCCTTCTCAGCCCCTTGAATCAAATGCTCGTGATGTTGTTCAGAATCCCTACGCAAAGCCTTATCCAAGGAAGTGTTTAAAATGTAATGAACCTGGGCAATGTTCGAGTGGCTGTCTGCGGTGAAGGATGGTGAATCTGGTCGAACTTGAAGATGAGTTTTATAAGAACGATTGGGAGGATGAAAAAGAAGTGGCCGAAGAAAAATGGGAACATATTAATTGCGTGGTTAGACAGTTGTTGTTAGCTCCATGAAAGAATGATTCGCAATGGAATAATCTTTTTCGCACCTGTTGCACTATCAGCGGAAAGGTCAACGACATCATTATTAATAGCGGAAATTGTGAGAATATTATATCAAAGGCCTTCATCGATCATCTTTAACTAAAGACAAAAGGTCATCCCTTGCCTTATACTATACATAGTTATCAAGGTTTGCTAAGGCGACAAGGCGACCTCGGATGCCCAAGGTATCATGTCGCCTTGCTGGTTCTCCTCAAGGCGAGTGCCTTGGTTGTCTAGGTGTCGCCTTGTGCATGCCTTGAGCGCCTTGAGAAGCACAAGTGTAAAATATATTTGCTATATATTAAAAGTTATTTATTTTTAATAATCTTTCATGAATATATTTTCTATATCAAAAGTTGTTTATTTTTTAATAATATTTCATGCATATATTTGCTCTGTTGAATCATGAATGTAAGTTTTGAAGTATAAATATAAAATATATAATTATACATATACATTTAAAAATTTAGCTACATTGTTGCCTTATTGCCTTGCGGACGATTAGGCGGGTACCTAATCGCCTAGGCGTTTTAGAGGCTTCTGCTCGTTTTGTCGCCTTAGATCCATAAGGGTATGAAATTAAAGGTAACTCAAGTTTGTCATATGCCTATTTCTATGGGAAAATCATATAGGGATACAATAATTTGTGTTGTTGTTGAGTGGATGCTTGCTATGTCTAACTAGGACGACCGTAGCAATATGATTTGGATGTTACTCACCGAGTGCATGAGGTTTTTTATTCCTTTGTGTGGGAGAAGACGAAAGTCACTCTTCATCTTTTAGATGAAGATGCTTGTGTTCTGTGATCTACTCCAAAGTAAAATGGAACTAACGTTCTACTTAATGTTCGCAAAAGGAATGGTATGTATTTGATTGTAGAAAGTGGGCCCAAACATGAAACCATCATAATTCCCCGAAGCCCCACAGTCGTTATTGAAGATTTTCTCTAGTGATCTTCCTGAGGATTTACCTGGTGGGTTAACACCGATGTGAGACATTCGACATCAAATTGATTTTCTACCCGGTGCTAGTCTTCCAAACCTACCGCATTATCACATGATCCCGAAGGAAAATCCAATACTACAAGGAAAAGGTGAAAAACTTCTTCGAAAGGGGTTTATACGAGAGAGCATGAGTCCCTCTGCTGTTCCTGCTCTCCTTAGTCAGAAGAAAGATAGAAGCATGCAAATGTGTGTTGACAGTCGAGCACTTAACAAGATTACTGTGAGATGTCACTTTCCTATTCCTCGTTTGGGTGATATGCTTGACAGGTTGACAGGATGAAGGTCTCTTTGAAGATCAGGGGAGCAAATACCATCAGATCCGTATGAAACTCGATGATGAACAGAAGACGGCATTCAAAACAAGCGAAGGACTTTATGAATGGTTAGCCATGCCCTTTGGACTTACCAATGCTTCTAACACTTTTATGCGCTTGATGACGTAAGTATTGAAATTTTTCTTGGGAAAATTTGTGGTGGTATACTTCAATGACATTCTCATCTATAGCCCCAATGAGCAGCAACATGTAGACTACCTTCGAGACGTTTTGCAGGTTCTATAGGATAATCAACTTTATATCAACTTGCCTAAATGCAGTTTTATGACCAACCAATTATTGTTTTTAGGATATATTGTTAGTGCAGATGGCATTCGAGATATGAAGCAAAGGTTGATGCCATTCGAGAATGGCCTACACGAAAGATTATTGGGGAAGTGCGGAGTTTTCATGGTCTAGCGGCATTCTACCGTCAGTTCATCTGCAATTTCAGTACCATCCTAGTTCCTATTACTAATTGTTTAAAGAAGGGCAACTCAAGTGGAATGATGTGGCAGAGACGATTTTTTCCTTAATAAAGGAAAAATTATCTTTTGCTCTAATTCTTGTCTTATCAAATTTTGAAGGTTGTCACTATTCTATCCCAAGAGGGCAAACCGGTTGCTTATTTTAGTGAAAAATTGAACACAACTCGGCATCGGTGGTCTACTTATGAACAAGAATTTTATGCTGTAATGTGAGCTATTAAACATTGGCAGCCTTATTGTGACATTTTTATTTTTCCTGTCATTTCAAGACTCATTGATGACAAAGTATCTAACGATGTATTTCAATCATATCTCGCTTGGATCTGATCAATCTTGAGTCGACTGACCAAAAGGGAAAGGCTAACGTGAGACAAGGTACGTGGACCTAGGGAATTCGAATATGAAATGGTGATTTGACCATAAGAATTGTCGAGGGGCCAGTTAGAGCCATAAAAGGCCGATCTAAGAATGATTAAGGAATACATTGCTAGCATTATATGATTTGGGCATGGGTGATGCCGCTTAAACCAATATATAATTTGCAAAATTTTTCTAAATAGAATAGTGACGATCGAGGCCATCGGAACTAGTGATAAACCCTCACAATTTCATGACAACCAAAGTCATCATGAATTGACGAGCCCTAATTGTGATATGAATCACAGGGTCGATACGCATAACATCTGCAAAAGCCGCCTATCGGTTCGGGATAGGCTGAAATCACATTGAATAGAGAAATGATTCAGAAACAAGTCTTGAAATTTCAGAATGGAGAATCAAGAATTCCAACATTATAATTGGATTAGCCGTCGCCTTATCAAAGAAAATTGGAATCAGAAAAACGACGTTCCAGACGTCGGGGGTAAAATTACCATTTTGTCCCTCAAGCCTTAGCCTTACCTATATAATTGGACAAGGGCATTTTGGTCTTAAACCCCACCTAAGGCTGCCGAAAATGTGAAAAAACCATGACCATTGGATGCACTTTGAATAACACCTTGGACAAGTGTCAAGAGATTGAGCCATGAGTTGATGTGTACACATTTTACCTACCATTCCACACAAGTTGACTTTTGAAATTTCATATACCTCTCTCTCTCCCCCCCTCACTTGGCCGATCATCACCTCCTCCATTTGCCATTTCTTCTTCTTCTTCTTCTTCTTCTTCTTCTTATTCTCTTGCTCTCCAGCTCGCTGCCCTATTCCGACCAACACACTATTCTGGCTATAACTTTTTCATCCGATGGTTGATTGAGGTAAAACCACCGGCAATAGAAAGCTTATCGTCTTACCGTTCCAATAAGGTATTATGAGTCCAAATCCACCCAGCCGTTTGTCTCATAGAGCCGTTTGAAGGGGCAAAGGTCAGGCTGGTCAGTCTTGAATCCGAGAGCTCCCAGCCGACCAGTCCCGACTGTCCCACCATTCCGGCCATATCTTTGACGTCTAATATCGGATTGAGGTAAAACTACTTCCATATGAAAGATTATTGTCTTTTGGTTCTAGAGACATATTATAAGCTCCATTTGGTCTAGCCATTTGTCCTGTAGGTCTGTTTGAGTAGGCAAAAGTCAGGCGAGATCAGATTCTGATCGGTTTTAGGGAAGACCTGTTCTGAGGTCTTTCGAACTTCAAATGGCTTCAAATTTTTGGTGAGGTCTTCTACACTTATAGTATTAAAGTTGAATGAGATGTTGCAAAATTTTTGGAGGAATTTGATGGATTTTTGACCCCAAATGAGTCTTGTGATTGAAGGGCCAAAACTAACCGTTGGAGGAACCGAGGGAATTGGCACTGTTCGTGGACCATTTGGCATCGCCTTGAGCTCAAATTTTCGGTGAGGCTCCCCATCCCTTAGAAATTCATGTTAGTAAGTGGATTAGTGAATAAATTGAGAATTTGAGGTAGTTTAAGGGCCGATTAGTTAGGTATACACAGAACCAAAAAATGCCCGGTTCGGTTCTGTGCATGCCGATTCTGTTGAGGGCTATTGGTGTTGAAATTGAATCTTAAATTCATCATTGAGACATGCTAGGATATTGATAAACATGTCAATAAGGTTTATGTCCCATGGAGTGGCGAATTAAGTAAGAAAAATTGACGATTGGATGGATTTCCTTAGGTTGCGCGGTTGAGTTGTCCTTGGACCATTTGGACCGAACTCTTGAGCTGCTTGAGAAGAGGATTGTATTGCTTTAAGCTTGAGGTAAGGGGAATCCTAAACCTTTGATAGGATGATTGGACTCGATTGGGCGATTTATGCATGTATGGATCGATTTTTGGAGGTTTATAACATGATGACCCAATGTGCGTCCTAGAATGGTACAGAGGACTTGAACGTGTGACAATGTTTGTCCTTGAGTTGATTACCATGTTTGAATGACAAATTTGATTGTGTTGCTTGCCATAAGTTTATGGTTTGTGCATGAGATTGCACATGGTCTTGTGTGTGTGAATTGATTCGAATTGTGGCATGTTTGAGGCAAGATAAGACCCTGAAGCGTATGAGACATGGGGTAGTGGGATGAATGCGCCGAGGCGCGGGGTTGGAGTTGTGTGGTACCCTGATGCGTATGAGACGAGGGGTTGAGAAGGCCACGGTCCTGATACGTTGAAATGCGAGACGGAGATGTGATGTGTTGACACTGGCCTGGAGTAATATTGAAACCTGATGCGTTTACGCGGGCTGTCAATGACGGTCTGATGCATTTACGCGGACCAAGCCTAATGCGTTTTAAACGCGGGCATGAGAACGAGGTGGGTGTGAAAGGTGGAAGTGGCGGTGAGACATGGCAGTATGTGCATGATTTTAGTGATGTTGTGATGCCATGACTGCATGCCTGACATCTGTGTGTTGTCTCGATAATTGATTGCCTCTCATGTTTATTTGTATGAATTGCTGGTTTTTATGACTGCCTGAGTGGACGGTCGGCCTAACCTAGGGTTAAGACCCACTTTACTGAGATGTATATCTCACCCCGTTGGGGATTAACATTTTCTTCAGGTTCTAGGCAATGCAACATCAGTAAGTTCAACGATTGGCATTCGTGGGAGTAATAAGTGAATGAGTACAAGATATTTTGTGAACTTAGGGATTGTATTTTATTTTGCGATTGTAAAATGGAACCGCTACTATTTGTTCCTAGTAATTTTTTTTATTGTATGGAGTGAAGATGACTGAAGCTTCCGCTTGTAATTGGATTATATGTTTTGTGGACCGAAAGATCCTAAAAGACTTTCATAAAGGAACGGTTTGGTGGGATGTTCGCGCGTTCGCCGGGTTCGGGGCGTGACACTTATCTATACTAGCGTGAATTCATACTCAACGTTGATCACTAAGCGCTCAAATACATCAAGGGCCAAAAGCATTTGAACAAAATGCATGAGCGCTAGGTTTCTTTCTTGGAGCAATTTAATGATGTGTTCTGTGATAAAGCTAGTCATCTTAACAAAGTGGCTGATGCTCTAAGCCACTGAGCTACGTTACTTGTTACCATGCAGAATGAAGTGGTGGGCTTTGAGCCTTTATACGACCTCTATTCTGAAAATAAGGATTTTCGAGACATTTGGGCGAAGTATCAAGGTGTTGGTTTTGATGGTGATATGATTATCCATGACAATTTCTTTTTTTTTTATGGAAACATGTTATGTATTCCACATAGTTCACTTTGAGAGAAGTTGATTTGGGAACTACGTGGTGGGAATCTTGGAGGATATTTGGAGTATGATAAATCCATTGCCTTTATTGGCCACAATTGAAGCAGAATATTGGGCATTTTTTTTTTCCAGAAGTGTCCTGTTTGCTAGGTTACAAAGGGCCATTCACAGAATATTGACCTTTATACGCCGCTCTCGATTCCGTCTGGACCATGGGTGGGTATTACAATGGATTTTGTCTTGTGACTCCCGCAAACCTAACGAGGTACAGATTCACGAAGATGTCCCATTTTATTCCTTGTAAGAAGACATATGATGCCTCCCATGTTGCTAGCCTTTTCCTACGTGAAGTGGTTCGCCTACATGGAGGTTGTTTGGCACGGATTTGCGATACAATAGCTCATTCCATCCTCAGACTGATGGACAAACCGAAGTAGTTAATCGAACTATGGCGGATATGATCCGTTGTCTTTGTAGCAACACATCAAAATAGTGGGATCGATACCTTGCTTTGGCAGAGTTTGCTTTCAATTACACAGTTAATCGTTCCACTAGCAAGTCTCCATTCAAAGTTATTTATGGTCGTGTACCTCAGTATACTCTTGATCTGATTCCTCTACCTATGATTCCTAGCTATAGCCAAGTACAACTGATGTTGCAAGCCAACTTACTGTTTCCAATTCACAATATAAAGATGATGCTGACAAACGGTGTAGTTCCAAAGTTTTTGAAGTCAATGATGAGGTAATGGTCTTTCTACGCAAGGAGCAATTTTCTGTCGGTACATATAACAAGTTGAAGAACAAGAAAATTGGTCCATGCTGAATCGTCAAAAAGATCAATGACAATGCCTATGTTGTTGATCTTCCTGGTGATCTTAATATCTCTCCATCATTCAATGTGACAGATCTATTTAAGTATCATTCTCTAGATACTCCACTTTATCCTAATGTTAACTCGAGGACGAGTTCTCTTGAAGAGGAAGAAAATGATGTAGAATAGCTGGCGTGTGATTTCTTGGAAAAATGTGGTCGCCTGAAATTTGGGCGATTTTACCACTAATTTCGATTTTGGGGTTGACGAGCTCGGATTGGGCTCAAATTCGATCGGTTGAAGCGAACGGCCTTCAGATGAATACTCACCGCCTTTAGCTGTGAACTACGATAGATTTTCACATTTTGAAGTAGTTTAGATATATTTTCGAGCGGTTTTTCAATTTTAGAAAATTTAGTGATATAGATAATCGCAATATTTGATTTGCATTCTATTTGATTAGCTTAGATTTGATTCGTTTAATGTTATCTTTGAATAATTGCAATTTATAAAGGAGTCCTATCCATATAAAGGACATCCGCCTATTGTAATCCAAAATACATTCTATCGAATTTCAATATACACTTTGGAAACGTTTTTCCAGTTATTGTTTCTCTTTGTCACATGTTTACCCTAAACGATTTCTTGTAACACAAAAATGGCCTAAACTAGTATTCATTTAACACATTTACCTCAAAATTTGGGATAAATATGTGAAAAATCTTGGTTTTTTGTATCACAAAAAAAAAATGAAGTAAATGTGTCACACGAGTAAACGGTCTTCTTGGTATTGCTATAAAAAGTTTCGAATAACTATGTCATAGTGGCCATAGCATAGAATTTTTATGGCTTTTTTTCCTTTTGAAAATGACGAAGCTATCTAATTACTTGGCTGATCTGGGTGCAAAACCATCCCAACTTTCTACGTCGTAGGGTTTGGAAAGTCCAAATAACTTTTATGACGGTGTTTATGCCTTTTGAAAATAATTTTATTGAAAAAATGAGCATGCATGGGACCTCGGGTCTTATCGGGTGGCGATTCAGCTACAAGCTGGTCCGGCTCCGGCTCGAGCTCGGTTAGACTTCGACGATTCACTTGACATGGATCCTAGGGTTTCGTCTTTCATTTGAGCATGGTTTCCCACAACAGATGCGCTATCTGAGGCCGAACTAGGCTTCCTCAACGAGGGCGAAATGTATTAAACCACATGTTGAACACGGAGAGAGCTTCTAGGTGATATGATCTAACGTAGATACGGACGCCATCCTCCAACTTTGGGATTCTGCAATGTCCAATTACCGCTGCATGAAATTTTGGGACGGATGAGACTTTGATCTTTAGTTGAGTGGATAATTTATTTTTCATTACGTGAGATTTTGTGTAACGAATGTTAATTATTCCTGCTACTTTGATATCATATAAAATTTTGTGAGATTACTACCAACTGTTTCAAAAATTTAGATTGTTAGAGGAAAAATTGTAAAAAAAAAAGTCCTAAAATTTTTGTATTTTTGTTAATTCAGTCATAAACTTTTTAAGTTTGTCGATTCAGTCCTAAATCTTTTCAATTTTTGCCTATTTAGTCATATTGCCCGAAAATCGCGAACGTGGATACTGGACATCCTATGTAGTACCGTTGGTGCTCACGTGGATAAAATTTAATAATACTTTAATATTTTTTCAAAATTCGAATATATTTTTTTGTTGTTTCTATTTTTTTTCCTTCACAGGCCAGCGGCTTCTCCAACCACTGGCAAATGTTGACGACTACTGTTGGCCCCTAGGCGAGGGCCAATGCCATCGACCCTTGGGCTAGAACCAACATTGGCTGGCGACCCGCCAAACATTGGGAAAGGGTAGCGAAGCCCTCACTGCTGCGATTGAGGGGGTCATGGCCCTTGCCTAGGGCTCAGCGGTGATCTGCAGTGATCAGCGACCTGTACCAATGGCTGGAAGAGACGCTAGCCTGTGAAGGAAAAGTAATTGAAAAAAAAGATAAAAATGTCAAATTATTATGATAAAATTGTCCATGTCAAGGTCGATTGTGACACATAAGACATCAGCGTCTACATCAATGATTTCCGGCCAACAATACTTAATCAGAAAAAACTAAAAAGGTTTAAGATTGAGTTAGCAAACTTAAATAGTTTAGGACTGAATTGGAAAAAATACAAAAGGTTTCGGACTTTTTGATAATTTTTTCGGCTATTAAATGATTTAATTATTTGAAATTGATAGGATATTTAAGATAGATGTCCGGTATGATAGGCTAGAGAAGATATTTCGTGCTCTCTCTGTGAAGAGACAGACATTAGTGGAGAGAGAGAGAGACCCAAGTATGATCGATGATAAGAAAATCGTCCCGAGCGTATTGACATCATACTTGGACACAACGATCCTACGTAGGAAAACAATTTTCTGTGGAGAAAAGCTCGCTCTACTCCAATTATTTCATTGAAGTGCTGGTTGTTCTTGGCTTCAATTATGGAAGCCAGGAAATCTTTTTCGTGAAGCATAATTTTTTGGAATTTTTTTTTAAAAAAAGGTAGCATATCAAGCATAATTTTTCGCCAGGACGCTTCCGAAACCACTCTCCTAAGGCGATTGTGCAATCGCAATGTAATATAAACTCTCTAGACTCTACCAGCATGAACACACGAAAATGGGAGTAGCTTTCCCGAATGAAGGAATATGTCTGTACGAAAAGATCCAAGCGACGGCCCTCATGACAAGACCATCGAATTGGACAAAACAGCAAATTGTTTTCTAGACATGCTTGTCTGAAATGTTAATATGTATTAGAAAAAAAGTCTCGGAATTATTTAATCGCGGCTTTTCGTGGATTTCTAGTTTCCTTGAAAATAAAAGTTTATAAGACACAAGTTAAGGGCAAGGTGCCCCCCAAGTGCCCCGGTTAAGATTTATACAAGTGTTAGATTGGTGATATGCGTCAAATGACAAATTTCAGTAAACAAATATGACGAATCTAACACAAATTGTACAAACTTATTCTCTTGGCATAAACTATGCACCAAACAGAAGACCCAGTCCGTCTGTAGAATAATGTAGTACTACTACTCGTTTTTACAAATTATTTATTTTTGGCAAAAACAAATGCACCCTAAACAATACCCGCGCTTTGCGATGCATTGGGCGACAAGATGATAACCGAAAAGATTTTCGTTCCATTTTGTGCTTCTTGATATGTTTCTTGATGCTTCATCAAAGGTGATTATTGATTTTATCCCCTTGGATTTAGACAATACTTTGTATATTAAAATTCGCATATATTAAGAGTTTCAGATGTTGTGTGTAAAATAATAATAATAATAAAAATATGTCGATAGTAAGATTTGAATCAGGAAAGAAAATTAAAAATGAAAAAGGCGGCGCGACATACAGTTTCCTTCTTCGTTTTAAGCCTTCCGACGTTGATAAGACGCTCAGACGTTACATCAACGAGTCAGATAATCGAACTCCTTTATATCGTGCTTGCTCATGAAAAATTCTTTCCAGTCTCTTGATAAGAGGTCACCAATTACCAGGCTTGTACATGTTCTCCAGGTAATACGCAGGCACCCTAAGACCGGAAGGAATCCTGCGTATTCCCCCAAAGTCCCGACGTAAAATCAAACTTCCATGGTAACACTTATTAAGCAAAAAATCATTTAGTGATGTAACTTTTGAAACATAAATCAGTTTGATTTTATGCAACTTTATTTTTCTATTTTTGAAATAGTTTTTTGCTTTAGAAGTTATTTTTTGAGCAACTTTTAGAAGTAAAAAAAAAAAATTTACTTCTCTCAAGAAATTAAAATAGAAAAGAGACGATCCGTCTCCGGCGACTGTCGTCTGTTGCTGCCTATCTCCTCTGGCAGTTAAATAAAAAAAATAATTGTATACTTTTAAAAAATTATAAAAATCATAAAATAAAATTCACTAAATTTGTATTAAATGAAAGTGTTTTAGCAATGTCATTTTTTTAACGAATTATAATAAATAAATATTTCATGATTTGTCCCATCAGCGAATGACCCAGTTAGTTAAGAGATGGACTATCTCTTATGATGTCCCTTGTTCAAATCTCCCAACTTGCGCTACGTGACTTAAGTGGGGGTCGCGACTGGTGGTTGTCGCGTTAGTTCTCCCGAGAAATAATTGAGGTGCGCGCAAGTTGGCCCGGACACCTCGGTCATAAAAAAAAATATTTCATCCCCCAAAGACAAAATCATGGCAAATTGGACCAAGCAATTGACTTAAGTTGGTTAAATTGCATCCCACAAATATTTTAAAGTGGACCGAGCAATCACACAAAGACACACTTATACTGTTGTTGTTACCATCTTTGAACATCTCAAGTCATCTATCTTGTTTCTCATATTCTTGGAAGCAAAGAAATTTGATGTTGAGAAGGCAAAATGCATGTATGTTTATGTTTGTCAATATTCTTCACACCCTTTAAAGCACTATACAATTGAAATGTTTTTGATTGAATAAGCCTCCGTACAATAGGTTTAGGATACTTTGGATAATTTTTTTCCAATTTTTTAAATGTCTCAAAAAACTACATAACTTCTTACCATTGTTGTGTACTTCAAAGTGTCATAAACCTATTGTACGAAGGCTTATTCAATCAAAAATATTTGAAAGAAATTTGATGTTGAGAAGGCAAAATGCAAGTATATTTCTATTTGTCGACATTCTTCACACCCTTTAAAGCACTATACAGCTGAAATGTTTTTGATTGAATAGGCCCCCAAACAATTTAGGACACTTTGGATAATTTTTCCCAATTTTTTTAAATGTATAAAAAAAACTACATAACATCTTACTATTGTTGTGTATTTCAAAGTTTCCTAAACCTTTTATACGGAGGCCTATTCAATCAAAAATATTTCAAAGAAATTTGATGTTGAGAAGGCCAAACGCGCGTATGTTTCTGTTTGTCGATATTCTTCACACTTTAAAATACTGTGCAGTTGAAATGTTTTTGATTGACTAGGCCCCCATGCAATAGGTTTAGGACACTTTGGATAGTTTTTCCCAATTTTTTAAATATCTCAAAAAACTACATAACATCTTACCATTGTTGTGTACTTCAAGGTTTCCTAAACCTTTTGTACGGAAGCGTATTCAATCAAAAATATTTCAAAGAAATTTGATGTTAAGAAGGCAAAATGCATGTATGTTTCTATTTGTCGATAATCTTCACACCTTTTAAAGCACTCCTTCTTTTAATACTTGTTCATATCTATTGAAAAAGGAAAAAAAGAAAAGAAAAGGTCGTTTTATTCAAAATCCCCGATTCTGAAATCCTTTCTTTTCCACTTCATACCTTGGAACACACCCTTATTATAGAGAGAAAGACGATTTCATATCTTCTTAACTTGAAATGGCTGGGGAGAGGAAAGGTTTCTTTTTTCAGGGCATTCCCGGGAACAAATCCTGTGGAGACGAGATTTTATCAAGGATCAGGAAATAATTGAATTTTGGACTTGCTAACATATCCTTTTTGGCAATGAGTTTCTCTAGTTATAATTGGAGATACCATTGTTTATGATACAAAGTTCCTATAAAAATGGGAAATTCCCTATCTTTGAGTGCAGTTTGAACTATTGATTTACATAATTGGAAGTAACCAATTAGATTTACGATGAAACCTAGAAATCGATAGCTAATCCAATTTGAGTACCTCTACAAAATAGACCTCAATAGAAAAATGAAGAGTAACAACAGCAAGTGATTGAGTTCAATAGTTCATCATATAAAATTGTTGACTCTAGAGATATAGTAATATGGAGAAGACAAAATTATTTCGAGCACCGACAAAACTAGAAGACCCCTTGTTTCAAAGAGAGGAGGACGGGTTATACACATTTCCTTTGATGGTCAGAAGCGAATTGAAAGCTAAGCAGTGATAATTCGAAAGACTTCTCAGGGCAAAAATAGAGATGCCTCCTACGTTACCTATAATATGTGGAAGTATTGACGTAATTTCATAGAGCCATTCGGTTTGAATACTACATGAAGAACATAAGTCAGACAATAGAACGGGAAGACCTAGGATGTAGAAGATCATAACATGGGTGATTCGGCAGATTTGGATTCCTATATAAAAGGAGTCAGTTTATTGACTATTGCTGGTTCAGGGATTGATTATGCATCGGAAGAATGATAATTTATTATGTATATAAAAAAACATAAATTTAATATATAACATATCGAAATTCTCTATTTTTTTTTAGAAATGTCGAGACGACGTGTCGTGTCGTGTCGCATGTTACATATCGATGTCGGTGTGGATGCTACGTAGGTATTAGGTAAGCAAGGCGACCGAAGTGCTTGAAGAAGAAAGTACCATCTCATGCTAGTCTCCCGTGGACTGAGTTTTAGAGTAAGCCAGTTCTTTCGGTGTCCTCATATTTTTGCCTTTTTAGTACGTTTTTACCCTTTTTATCATTTTAAGATTTCTCGAAGTTTCTACCATTCATGAAAAGAATATATACATATCTAACTAACGATTAAACTCGGAAGTTCATGTTACTCATACCCAAAAATTCCACCATCGAAATGTCATGTTGATATCACTCATCATATTTGTGGTTAGTCGGAGAACCCAAAAGGCAAGTAAGACGAGTGAAATGAGTAACAACAGCCTGGTGAGCAGTATATCTCTTCTAAACAATTCAAACACTCATCCCAAGTCCAATATATGATATACGTGAAATATCAAAAGTGAGTTATTTATTTTCAACAATACTCAATAATAAAAATTCAACAATCAATAGTCTATTCCATTGATCAGTCTCTCTTGAATCAAACATCAATATTTCATTCCATCGATCAATCCAATGCTCAATATCTAACTATGCTCACGCATAATGCCATGACAAAGGTGACCAAGTTTTCCTCTTTGGCTACGTCTCCACCTATATCATCTATTGGTTCAGTCCAAAAGGACGTTATGATAACAATATGCAATTGAACCTCGTCCCATCAAACGACGCCCAAGGTTTTTGGAAATTGCCTCCCATGATAGAGCGAATCGCCTTTCCAATGAAGCAATACTACTTCAAAGGAAATCTTTGAACGCAACTTTGCAGATTAATCGTACAGATGACTATGACGAAAGATAAGGAAGGAACGACAGGAAAGTTAAGAATGATAGTGAGAGGGAATATATATATATATATCTATATATATATATATATATATATATATATATATATATATATGGTTTAAAAGTGAGTGTCGAAAAAGAGTTATGAAGCCGTATGGTTTCGTTGATAAATGATTACGAACCGAAACAACTCTTTTCGTTCAAATATGTATGTTCAAAGGAAAAAAATTAGAACAATTTTCAAACATGTTTATTCAAATTGTGTCCACTTGGTTTTAAAAGAATAGAATAAAATAAAACTGATGGGTATATTAAAAAAAAAAAAAAGGAACACGAGGGCCCAGCTTGGACTGAGCCGGCTAGCAACGGCGCACGCGGGTGGGCCGACCTAGCTTTGCACGAGTCCTTTCCTTTCCACGAAAGTGAGGTCCCTTAGGGCTCGAATCCATTTGTGAGGTTTCAATATTTAAATACATATTCAATCTACTCTTTTTCCAATGTGAACTCTCCATTCCTCATTTTTCATTCAATTTCTTATGGGACTTTCAAACCAAAGTCTTAACAAATGGAAGTAAACGCTCAATCTAGTTTTATGCATCCAATATGCCCTAAGCACAACTTATTCTTTTCAAAGCAATCTCAAATCATGTGATGCCTCTTTAACTCATAATATATTTAGTTCATATTGCTTTCAAGACACGAGTTTTACAAAATCAAAGAAGTGATAAACACCACTTACCTTGGAATGATGAAAACCAACCTACGGAGGCTACTCAAGCTGACGACCTCGTATTCCTATTAATTAGTCGAACAAACAATATCAAAGTACAGTAGCATGCTACATTGGCTCCTACTCGACTAAACTAAATGCAATTGCTGAGAAAAAAGACTCTTATGTGCCACGAACATTCTTTCCTGAAGCTGATATTCAAAGCTATCTGCTACGCGGAACTCGAAAGCGAAACTTCGTAAATTTATTCTGATCAAGCCGTATTTCAGAATTGACTTTTCATTAAATTCTACCTCGTCCTCACCTCTGATTCCAAGCCCTCCTTTGCTGGTCCGCCGAGCTCCACAAGCGGTTCCTTCAACGCGGTCACCAGCAAAACACTCCCCGCCGCCATTAACCTAAGGAGGGCCCTCAAGAATCAATTGAACGACCAACGAACATCAAGAAGAACTGAAGCGAAGTGAGCACACTGTCTAAACCATGCTCAAGAAAACAAAGAACAACATTGTTTTTTCCTACTGTCTCGGACATAAAACTTTTGAAGGCTGTTTCGCCAGCTGCGCTTCAAGCCTTTTTAGGCCGTGGAAATAGCATTTCACTTCGCTATTTCCTGCTATAACAAAGCGTTTGTACGTCATGTGATTAAAAAAAAAAATCTTTTGTAAGAAAATATTTATTGCATAACAATGGCGTGGGCTGTGACCAATATATATAAATTGCTTTTTCAAAAGGTTATATACCCGATTTGCCGCTAAAAATTGTTATGGTTAGCATCGGTCACGCCACGTAGGACGGACAGTGTCCGCATAAGCGATTTTCAATCAAAATTGATCGGATTGACTCAAAAGGTACAAGTGCAAAAAGTTTAGGACTAAATTAATACTGCTGAAAGAACTTTTTTGATTCTTTTTCCGTAATCGGTTTATAGCGGACGATTATGCCGAAAGAATCAATCAGCTAAAGAAAGGTGACAAAAGCACGAAGTTCGATCCCAACTGTAGGGGGCCAACTTTCGTGCAACGCGGGTAACGAATTCACGTTTGAGCTACGGGAGAAGCCACAACTTTGAAGGACCACTTGCTTGATGGAGAAGCATAATTTTAGAGGGAAGGTAGTTCCCCAATGACGTGATCTTTTCTTTGACAGGACCACTTCAGAACTCCCATTACATGCCCTCAAGATGATTGGCGAATCTTCTTCGCCCCTTGTCCGTCTAGATTTCTTCAAACATTGCGGATGGTACCGAATATCTTTTTTTTTTTCATGATCAAATCGTGACCGTCCGATCAATCATGGACAGCCATGATTGACTCGAACATCCCTATCAAAGTAAACACCTTGACACGATCCGCTCGCAATAGAATGGGTTAGGTCCAGATTATATCCTCCAACTATGTCTTGCTTCACGGTTTTCGTCCTCCGACGTGCTCTTTTCAATCGAGTCGGCTAGCTTTTCCCTAGCTGGTCCAACGTGGTCCTTTGCGTCATCTTGTCTCGCTTGCTCCAACGAATGATCGATGTGGCGGAAACATAGCCGTAACATGGGAGTGACGCCTACATTTCACCATCACAGTTACCCAAAGGAAAAGAGGAAAGCATGGAGAACGGCCTCACAGATTGATCATGTAGTTGTTAGAATTTAAATATTAAATCACATATTCATTTAACAGTTTAACCTTTTATAACCATTGGCAGTGATCTTACAAAATCTCGCATGCTATCAAAATAGAAAGTCCTGAGTTTGTCTTTCTAGACCTGTCCCAGATGCCTCTATGCTCAGTACTAGGAAAACTGTCCAATAGGTAGATTGAAAGTAGATGAGTATAATAGAAGACAAAAGTATTGGAGAAAAAATATATATATTGAGAATCCAAACACTGAAGGGTAATTTTCTACATTTGTCTTTATTGAGCATCATTTTGTAATTATTGAGTGGTTCTTGTTAGAGTAATTATGTGAGATCGTAACCGTGTGACTTCTCAATAGGATTATATCACTCGTTGTAACCTCTAACTAATTCATTAGTGAAATTCAGCTAGTAGGTTGTCAGTGTGAAGAGTGGACATAAACTTAACCGAAAAAGCCGACCTTTTATAAACATCGGCCCAAGTTTCTAAATCCCTGAACTTTATATATCGCAATAATTTAACAAGAACTTTGAAATCACCTATTCACTCGCTCTAGGTTATTCTGCTAGCAACATCACTTTGCTCATCAATCGCTAATAAAGTCTAGTTAACCATTGTTCTTATTGTTGTTGCCGATGATGATCAGTCGTCCAACGAGAAGGTGAAGATTGCCAATAGTCTAAGCCCTAGCGAGGGTCGTTGGCCTTGACTTTGGCATCTCCACAGCCCCCCGACCCCTCCTCTCTCTCTCCCCCCTTCCCAAGCTAAGAGGCAAACTTGTAGGGGTGCCAATTCTCTGGTGAGTACTGCAATGCCGAAATGTGATGACTTAGCAATTTCACATCTATATGTAACGTGAAATGTTAGATTGGATGGAGTGTTGCAATCGGGGCACATCATCATAAAAGCGTGGAAGATCGTGGCGGCGGTAAGGATGGTGACTGGAGGCTGCGGGCCGGCGGTTGGAAATGTTGGGTGAGAAAGAGCTTGAGGCAGGTTTATGGGTGATCTGATAATTAGGTTTTTAGAAAAAGCAAAGTAGGATTTTAAAAAATTTTATGCAAGATAGAAAGTGATGAAAAGGGTATTTCCTTTTCTTTTAATTAGATGACTCCTTAAGATATTTTAATTAGCACATTGCCGATATAAATATTTTAAAAACTTTGCATTTTCCAATCTAATAACTATTCAGGATGAATTTATAACGCATGGCTGCATCATGAAGGCCTAATTAAAACAGAGACGCGCTGTTTTCACTTCTTGCAAAATTTAAACACTCCATTTTACAATGTCCTGTATTATCCTTCGATGTGGGGCCCATTTTGATTTTCTTTCTTCTTTTTCTTCCACTTTACTTCTTCTTGTCCTCACTTGTGTTTGAAGTGTATTGCTTCTTCATCTTCCTCTGAGACCTCTATGCGAATAGTTCCATGCAAAACCTGGATCGACTCTAAAACGGCTCACCCCTACTTTTTTGCCTGTCATGTTTTCTTCTTCTTCTTTCTTGTTCTTTTGTTTTTCTGTAGTATACTTGCTATGATCGAAATGAGAAATTGTCGAAGTCATCCAGTTTCTAAAGATAACGGAGGAAGCTTTTAGGAGTGCATAGATTAAGTACATGTATAATCAAATCCATGAAGGAGGAGAATTTGTGGAGTAGTTGCTGAAGTAGTTCTACTCATTGCATGTCAAACAATCATGGATGAATGGCGAAATTCTTTTGAAATTAGAATACCTTGATGGCTTTCATAATTACTCGATTGAAGTGATATGAGAAATCCACTCGCGATCTTTAGACTACGAATGATCGGCCATTTTACTACGAATGTTTATGAATTCAGTGAATATCTCATTAGCTCTTTGAGATTACTCATATTAATAAAAATAATAATAATCAAATCACAAGAGCTTCATAGACTAAATCAACAAAATCATTCGAGGAACAGTATCGTTAACAACATGGCTTCTCATATCTTGTAATCATTGAATAATTCAAGAGCAATATATTATGGGATGTACAATTCTTTTATCGCATTGATTGATTTTTTTTTTTCTCATCATTGATCCTCAGATCAGGGAAGGCGGCATCATCCTCAGGCTGGGAGTCCCTAGTCAATAAAACCACCCAGAAGAAAAAGGGAAGTGGAAGAGAAAGAAGAAACAAATAAAATAGATCTTGAATGGGCCCCAAATTTGAGTCTTTGCAGATATAGAATTCTAAATGAGGAAAAAGCGAGGGATAATATGGTCAGTACGTTGTGAAAAGTAGTAACTAAGTTAAATTGAGATTGAAAAAAGCGTGACCCTTAAAACAATTCTCAAACTTTAGGTCTAGTATCGAGTTTACGCCGAAATTTTCTTTTTTGTTTAAGAACAAAAATCATCAATTTTTACTCCAATATCGAATTTTCCCCCATTAGCTATATATCTAAAAAACGGCATTATTCATTCTAATTTTCATATCCTATTATGGTTTCATTTTGGGGAATTTCAATATGTTTATTGAGGTGGATTTATTATCCATGTGGAAATGCCACGTTGAGCCATTTCTAATCACCCCATTACTTTGATGATGTGGTTATAGACTTGAAAATGTCACGTCAAGTTGGGAGTGAAACATGATTTAGCTTCAAGAATAGAATGAGAGTTTATGATTTTTTAGACAAAACAAAATTCAGGATAAGATTTGGGATACGACCTAAAATTTAGGGTTTTTTGGAGACAAAAAAAATTATTCGGGACACCCCGAGAAATAGTCGAGGTGTGTGCAAGCTGATCCGGCCACCTTGATTATAAAAACAATAATAAATTATTCGGGGTAGATTTGGAACTAGACCTAAATTTTAGGGTTATGTTTGAGACCCAAAAAAAAAGTTTGGACAAATTTGAAACTTGACCTAAAGTTGGGGGTTATTTCCAAGACAAAAGCAAATTCGATGCAGATTGAAGATTGGACCTAAAATTGAGTTCTTTTTTTAAGTAATTAGGCCCATCATGACACATGCGCTTATCTACACTACATACAGAAACAAGTGGTGTGTTTATTTTAAATTCATGGTGGATAACATCTGAGGGGCCTGAGAGGACTTTTGCAATTACCGATATTATAATTGTGTGGATCGATTATATTCATACAATTTCATCATCTATATGCTCTTTGTTTGTAAACTTCAATAGTATAATGTTATTGAAATTTCAATTATTGAAATATTATATATCAAGATTTATTGCTTATATAAAACTCGATTTCTAGAATAAGAATCTCTCTCTTTTTTTTCGTTCAAATATATTCCGAATGTATGTGCATCTTCTTTTATTTTCAATCAACGAAAAATATTTTTTTCTGTTCACAAAAATATTTCGACGTATATTGCTGTTGACAACGAAAATATTTTTCATCAACTAATAATTTCAAGTGATATAATTCATTATTTTTTGGAAAATGCTTAACAAGTCATTTATGTTTTTACGAAACAAAATTTTCCTTAAACTGTTCATTGAAAATATTTGAGAACAAGGACGACCACTTTAGGTTGATCGGGAACAAAATCAAGAGAAGATTAGTTCAGGTACAATTCGTATCCTTTTGGAATGGATCAGTTCGCTTTATCTGATTGATCCTGCTTGTGAAGCTTTTTTACTAGTGCTCGTCAAATCAATGGTTTGATAAAGACGAAAAGTAAATTGCAAGCGTCCCGTGTCCACGTCATTAAATTAGCCACCCAATCTGCACATATTTTTTATTTGCAGGGTGATCCCCACCCTTCATTGGGGTGGGCCCCACTATGTGAAGGGTGGGGATCATTTAGTCACAAGGTTCATGAGCAAAAACTACCCACCAGTTTGACTAGGTTCATAAGAGAGAGAGATAGAGAGCTCAAAAACTTGGCCTAGGAACGTGAACACATCGTTGCAAGACCGGAAGAATTACTCAAAAAAAAAATCATATACTTACTGTAATTACGTTAATTTAGTTCTTTTTTTTCACGATTCAATAATAATATTTTTGAATTTAGTTAATTCAGTGCATCTAGCCAATTTTTCCAAAAACCACTGACATGGCAATTTATTTTTAATAATATTTTTGGAATTTTTTATTCCCCATCTTCTCAAAATATCTAAAAAATACATATGAAAATATATTGAAAAATGCCATGCCAAGTCCGATAACCGCACGTCAAGGATTTTCCATTAAAATTGGCTAAAAAGAAAACCCGATATTACCTTTTGTTTCTCTTAGTCATATGATATTCATCAATCACGTATCGTCTTAAATATAATTAGTATGACTAATCGCCTTTTAATCTCATGCTTGTTTTTATGGTCGAAATGTCATTATTTGAACAAGTGGATAAAGACAGATAACTTTGTTGGCTTGGGACATCCTTAGCTAACCCCATCCACACATAAAATAGATTATAGTTATTGTTCCGCATTTTTCTCATGGGAATCTTTTTTATTTTTCCATGAATTTTTATTTTTCTTTTTGGGTGCTTATCTCCTCAACCAAAATCGAATATGATATTCACCAAAAGACATTCGCCAAGCTTGTGGGACTTGTCCAAGACAACGCGGTGTGATCTTTGAGACTTCTCGAGGGCCATCGAATGGTTAGAGTCGAAAACAGTTAACGAGGCCGAACCATCCACATAACACCCAAAAACACTTTTTGATTCGGACATGTTTGGCAAGAGAGTGCGTGCGAGAACGTTCTCAATTTGGATTGAACAACCCAAGTACGAATCACGCGAGGCCGGCTCAACGCACAACAAAAAGGGACGCGTCGTGGATATATATGGAGGGGAATCGAATGTAATACTTGTGGCTTTGCTTGCATTTGGAGAGAATTACCCCCAAAAAAATTATAAATTTATTATATTTATGTCAATTCAATTCTAATGTTTTTATTTTTTCAATTTTATCATAAAACTTTTGCATTTATGCCAATTCCGGCCAGAAATTGCTGACGTGGTGCTGCCCATGTTGATGTAAATAATTTTTTATAATAATTTTTTTGAATTATTTCATTATTTTCTTTTTCTTTTGTTTGTTTTCTTCCTTTTTTTTCTTTCTTCCCTCGCTTCTTCCTCCAGTCAGTCGCCGGACTTCGGCGACTGGCGAAATCAACCTTGACTACTGGAGAGTTCAACCTCAATGATCTCCGGTGATGTTCGCCCTCGTCGGCCACGGCAAGGGCAAGCCTCGCCCGCCCCTAGCGAGGCTCCACCTCACCCAGCAACAATTAGTCAAGCCTCGCCATGGCTAGGTGAGGACAACTTCACTTGCTCTTGCCTTTGGTCGATCATCGAACCTCGAAGATCGACTGGAGGAAGAAGGAAAGGAAGAAAAAAATAAAACAGAAAATAGAAAAAGATAGAAAAAAAAACTAAAAATATCATCTAATATTGTTCGCCACCCACATCATTTCAGCAAGATTCGACCAAAATTTGTTGTGCATTGAAATTCCTAAAACTTGTCATGAAAATATAAAGTGCAATCAAGTCCTAAAACATTTCATAGAAGTGCAATCGAATCTTAAAACATTCAAAATGTGCAATCAAATCCTAAAATTATTACAAAGGTGCAATTGAATTCTCAAATTTCAAAAAGTGCAATCAGCAGAAGGACTTTATTTCACTAATTTAATAAATTTTATGGCTTAATTGCATTTTTTTTAAAGTTTTGGGACTCAATTGCGATTTCAGATATGATTTACGACTTAATTGCACTTTTTGAGAGTTTTAAAATTTAATTATACTTTCGTGATAAGTTTTAGAACTTTCAACATACTTATCCCAATTCCTAATGAAGTGGACGAAGCCAAATTAGACCATAGAAACACTATAGAGCTCATGTGACGATGTTGGGACGAAGTTTTGATATATACTCTTTCTCGAAATGGGGTCAATTTTGCTCTATTGGAATGAGTAGCGCATTGGTTTTTGGTGTCATCACATCGTGGTTAGATATCTTTGAGATCGATTTCTACTTCTGTCAAATTATATGTTTGCTTCATTTCTACGGTACAAATTCGTCCGGCCAAACCTCGTAACCTTGTACCTTACATGCTTAGGCCATTTTACTGACTAGCGTGAAATAGGGAACTCAAATATCTAACAATTTGAATGCCTCGTCATCAATTCAAACTTTTGAATTGGAGTGTCGAATTACTAACGGTATGATTTTGTAAAAATAACGATATAGATGCAAAGATTCATTTGGAATAATCCGCAAAGTTATGTGACAATGCTTGGTGCTTAAATATTTATCCCAAATTCAAACACCTCTTATGATTCGTCACATCAAATTCGTAGACTACTAGCCTTATGTACTCGAGTCATTCTTTCATGAAACAGTGCTAGAACCACAAGATTGGTAAAATAATTAAAAAGTACCATTGAAGAACCCCAAAAGAATTTATCATCTAAAAATGTTTTGAATAAATGCAAAAAACAGTAAGGAGGTCTTTACAAAACCAGTTTTGCAAAATCAGTCTTCATAAGTCCGACATCATTTATGTCAAAACAAAAATTACGGAAAGTGTGTTGGAAGTACTAAAATTTATCAAAAAATGTAATTAAATATTGAAGCCTTTACAAAATACAATTAAGTCCTAAAACTTGTCTGAAAATGCAATCGAGTTTTAAAACTTATCACAAAATTGCAATTGAGTCCGCAATCAACGAAAGAAGGACTCAGAGTGCACTTTGTGATAAATCTTAGGATTCGATTACACTCTCGTCATAAGTTTTAGAAACTTCCGGAGCACTTATTCCAAAGAAAATATCGTTATAGGTCCACGTGGCATCCATGACAATGAATTCACCCCCTCTAAAATCCACAGACGCTGTCTGGTCCATTTGGGATGTTGATATGGAAAACACCAACATATTTTCACGCAAAATCTGTCCTCGCAAAGGGCCTTGTTCTAATGACATACGGTTCCTCTCCACATGGGCGAGCGTGTGCGCGTAGATGATGGAGTTCCCCACCAGCAGAGCTCAATCTCTCCATTACCCCCAGAAGCATCATCACCATTTCCATTCTTTGCTCACCACCTTGTTCGCAGATTTTGCTATCTGTCTCTCAGAGCATATTCCATCAAATTCCAACTGCATCGCCGAGAGCAAGCCCCCGTGTCCACCACTTCGGGCGGTGCTCTTTTACCCGATTCTTCCGGCCCACTTCGGCCACTCTTCTTTTCACCTCAGTCGATCGATCGAGATGAAAAGTTACCTCGAGTTTTCGTGCGGTCTGTCTCGACCTCTCTCTGTCTCGCCTCGCGACTTCTTTTCTTTTTGCCTCCATAATGAAGCACTAGTTATTGAATAACCCAACTAACTTCTTCTTCATTTTACCTTCATGGATTTGTCACATGTGAATCAAGGAAAGCACCTAAAAAGTCGCCCCTTGCCCGTGTCATCGATGCTCCGCTTCCTCTATATAATCGCTCCGGAGAGACTTACCGACCGAAGCCCAAAAGTTCAACAGCCTCTACTGTAGCCCAACAATTTTCACTCCTTGATATGTCGTTTTCCTGCACGAAAAGCTTCTTCCAACGATTTTGTGTTGATGAGTTCCACATGGACAGCGTCGCCCCTGGCAGTTTCTTCTCCAGTGATCTCCTCCCATCACTCGGAGCTCCAATCAATCAGACCACTACGCTTCGGAAGTACATCATCTCGCCTTATGCCCCTCGGTATAGGTGTAGATCCTCGCCTTCCTGAAACGTGCATTAAGTGTCCCGAGAAACCGTTACTCCGACCAGCTAATGTGTTTGCTGATCCTTCTATCCAGGGCATGGGAGATGTGGCTCATTGTTCTGGTCCTCTATTCAGCGTGGATCTGCCCATTTGAGTTCGCGTTTCTGTCTTACAAGATCGATGCCCTCTTCATCGTTGATAATATCGTCAATGGGTTCTTCGCCATTGACATCGTTCTGACCTTTTTCGTGGCATACCTCGACAGCCAGTCCTATCTCCTAGTCAATGATCCGAAGAAAATTGCTCTCAGGTAATGAAGATTACATCTTCAACCGCTGTTTCAAGACAAAATTTTTACTCTCTTTACAGAGCAAATGCCTGAATAATCATTGCATCTAACATTCAGGTACTTGTCTACCTGGTTCATTTTCGATGTCTGTTCTACTGCACCATTTCAGTCTATCAGCCTCCTCTTCACGAAACATAGCAGCGGGCTAGGCTTCAAGGCGCTCAACATGCTCAGGTTGTGGCGATTACGGCGAGTCAGCGCTCTGTTCGCAAGGTTGCTCATCGAAAAAGAAAACAACTTCAGTTTCCTACAAAGATTTCCGTGACAATCCAGATACTCACGAGCCACTTTGATTGTGTACAGATTGGAAAAGGACATAAGGTTCAACTACTTCTGGACAAGGTGCACCAAGCTGATCTCTGTAAGCCACTCTGCAAAACTCTCTTTACCTTCCAGGGCGGTAGGAAGATCGATTCGGTCCCCTCAAAGCCCGCGTTTTCTTTTGCCCCTTCGCCTGTTTAGGTGACCCTCTTCGCTGTGCACTGTGCTGGATGCTTCAACTATTTGATCGCCGATAGATACCCCGACCCGAAGAAAACTTGGATCGGTGCGGTAAACCCGGAGTTCAAAACAGACAGCCTGTGGGACAGATATGTCACCGCCATGTATTGGTCCATTACCACATTAACCACGACAGGCTACGGAGACTTGCATGCGGAGAACACCAGGGAGATGCTATTCGACATATTCTACATGCTTTTCAACTTGGGACTGACATCTTACCTCATCGGGAACATGACAAATCTCGTCGTGCACTGGACCAGCCGCACCAGAAACTTCGTATGGCTCCTTCCGTTGTTTCCTCTTTCCCTGTTGCAGTCGTATGATAAAATGTTAGGAGGACTTACAATTAGGCATAGGACAGTCGGAACATTTCCCTATTGCAGAAAGATAAATGTACGTCCTTCAAATTTAGTGAACCAGGTCGAGAATCATGTCGGTTCATCATTTGTCGTTGTACACATATTTCTCTTCCAAGTATTTGCTAACCAGAGGACTGCTTTTTTGCCATAGAGGGATACAATCAGAGCCGCTTCGGAATTTGCTGCACGAAATCGGCTCCCTTCGTGTATACAGGACCAAATGCTCTCTCACCTCAGTCTCAAGTTCAAAACCGAAGGCCTGAAGCAACAAGAAACCTTAAGCAGCCTGCCTAAAGCCATCCGTTCGAGCATCTCATGCTACCTCTTCTTCCCAATTGTTCAGAGTGCCTACCTTTTCAAAGGGGTGTCTCGTGACTTTCTTTTCCAGTTGGTAATGCTCGAACACATTTCGGACATGCATTTCGTCGTCAATTTCTGCCGCCCCTCCTAGGCAACTCTGCTATTATTCATGACTGTCCTATATTTTATGGACCGACCGGTCAAGCCAATTGTGCTTTCCTTCCTGCATCCGACGAAATTGACTTATTTATCTACCTTTTTCATCCAAAAGGTTTCAGAAATGGAGGCAGAGTATTTTCCGCCGAAGGAGGACGTGATATTGGAAAACGAGGCGCCTACAGATCTTTACATACTTGTTTCAGGAACTGCGGTAAGTACATTTGCGCCCCTTCTATGTCCTTAGATCCCAAACGATGCCTAATTTGACTTCCTAGTGCAAAAATCTTGGTTTCAGGATCTGATATCCAGCATCGAAGGACACAATCAAGTGAGTGCATGTGACCTTTAAGGAAAGTAACTTCCCTCACTCCATGAAGTTTCGTGGGATGCTTAACGCGACTTTTGCAGGTCCTTGGGAAGGCGGTGACAGGGGATGTATTTGGGGAGATCGGAGTTCTGTGCTACAGGCCACAGCCATTCTCGGTTCGGACAAAAGAGGTCTCGCAGATACTACGGTTAACTAGCACTTCACTCGTGAACATCATGCAGGTGAAAAAGGAAGATGGTCATGTCATCATGAACAACCTCTCCATGGTAATCTAGTGTACTCTTGGATACATAACCATAGCGTCTTTTCTGAATTCAGAGTCTGATTCGGTTTAATTGCATCCACAGAAATGGAAAGGGCCGGAAAACTTAAGGTATGCACGCCCACGAGATGAGGGACCGAACCATGACGAATGGCTTGACAGAGGACAGCCTGATGGGGCTTTCGTTTACTCCAATTATGAAGACAACCCACAGGAAGACTTGATAGTGCCGGAAACGCAGGAATCGGATCTCGTAAAAGCGGTCTATACCAACATCACGAAACCAAAGAGCTGGGACCGCAGCATTGATGACATCTTAGTCTCTTCTTACGAAGATAAGAAGATACCAGAGGAGCATAGAATCAACTTCATTGCGCCTGAAATAGCTACAAACACAATAGATGTCCAATGCAAGCATGGATCCCTCAGGAAACCAAACCTACCGAGATTCAAGTCGAGAAAGTCACCCGGAGTGCCCGAACCAAACAAAGAGAGGATTATATCCAATGGTGTGGTGAAACAATCAACCAAGAAAAGAGTCACCATCCATAAGCAGGTCCCAAAAGATGGTAGTTCATCATTGAGACAGCCTGCAAAGTTGATAGTCCTGCCGGATTCGCTAGAAGATCTGCTAAAACTTGCTGGTAAGCTTCATCTGAATCACTTGATTTTTCGACGATTTCATCGACGACAAACTTCAAAACTCCGTCTCTAACACTCTTCTCATTACATTCTTCATATTTGTTGAATCACTTCAACAGATGTATAGAAGATAATATATCTGCAAAACTATGTAATTATGAATGCACTGCTTGTTCTCTCTGTCCGTTTGTCATCCTGAAAACTTTGTTAAAACCGCAGGAGAAAAGTTTGGATGCGACCACCGGACTGCCAAGTTAGTAAACGGAGAGAACTCAGAAATAGACGACATCGAAGTCATTCGAGACCATGATCATTTGTTTTTCCTTGAGAACATGGACCATCCAGAGACATGACAACGTGTATCGCCCCAAGCCTCCAGCTCGTAACCTATGTCTATAGTGATCGGCCCGCGAAAATGTTACTACCTAACGTTTGAGTATTGACCGGCCGGGCCAACTAATGTAGAATAATTCAGCCTACTCAATAAGAAGTACGTCCCTCTTGGTCGACCGATCCTGGTGTCGCATTCATATCTTGGTAAATTGACAGGCATCCAGCGCATTCCGAACTGAACTATCCGTCGGGAGACGAACCAGTTGATTTGGAGAAGTTTCTCCTATACACGACGGATTACAGAACCGCGATGAATTTGTGCAGGGTGGTAACATGTGCCATCATGAGATAGAACGGCGCAAGAAGAACTTTATATCGTCTTCGCAGGAAGAGAAGAAATAGATTGAATCTATCACCCGTTGAACGGGTTTAAACATGCTTTCCAATTCTCATCCCTGGGAATAGATCATCCAAAGAGAGTCCAAACCCGAGCCAATCAAGTATTCATAAATATTTAGTTTTACTCAAATACTTACGCGATCGATATATCAGCCAACTAGTTATATTCTAACTAGTCCACACAATCAATCTTTTGACGTGGGGCTCCTTTCTTTTTAGACCCTCCATGGTAAATCGTATTTGCACCCGGTGATTTATATATCGTTAGGCTTGCTCCCGTTTAGTCGAAGCAAGTATGTGTTCCAACATATCTAAACTTGAATTTCTGCATCGTTTTGCTAGTCCGCTGCGACGGTTTTATCTCCAACCATCACACCTATTGTCGAGCATGGACTATCTCGTGATGACGCACCGAAACCAAGATTACGTTGTTACGCCAAAACTGTTGCCATCATCGATGGGTCGTGATAGCAAATTTTCATTCGTTAATTATTTTGATCTATAAGATACCTTTTTGATTACTTCACAGGAATACACGCAAGGAGTCCAACAATCGACTTGGCCCTTGATACAATATGTCGGAATACATAGCAAAAGTCCAATACCTTGTCCTAGTGAAATCATCACGCACATTGGCTAGTCCACCTTCCAGAACGATCTTAACGGCACATTCTCCCATGTCGGCCAAACAAAGCTTAAACCCAACACCATAATAAAAAGAGGAGCGAACTTCTTTACCATATGGGCTAACACCCTGTCGATTGTATCCCTAGAGTTTAGAAACATGACGTGCACATTGTTGTGAAAGTAACTATAATTCTTCGAGAGGAAAAAGTTAAAACCGAAACTATACATCATTCTAGCATAGCAGCTTAGACAAGTTTAACTGAAATCGCTTAATGAAAAAACAAATGTTAAATACAGCAAAACAGGGATAAAGTTATTCTGGAAAAAATTGGTCCGATGAATACTGTCAGGCAAATATATTTCTTTTGTTCTTTGAGGGTACTGCCAGGTGAATCACTCTACTCATTTCTACTAGACCTGACTAGTAGGAGTAGTGAAGAATAAGGCTGTACATCTGTTGGGCCGCACCTCTGAATCTAAAGGGGTTATTGGAAGAGCTCAGGGGAGATGGGGGATAGCCCTGCTTTTCCCAAGCCCCCATTATATGGGGGGCTGGGCATTTTCCATGGCCAGCCCAAAGCTATATGTTGTTTTCTGGTTTTCCTTAATTTTTTCTCTTAAATATACTTTGGTTTCTCTTGTTTTCTATTTTGCTTCCTCTTTTTTTTTTTTTTTCACCTCAAGGATCAGTGCAGGGTAGCTTCATCTCTACATCTGGTGCTCGTAATTTGTATGGTTAAAAACTCTTGAATCTATGAAAGGTTTTAGTTTGTGTAATGAAATTGTGCAACATCTCATGTTGTGACACAACCAATGAAAGATGCCCCACCCCCCCGAGTGTTATGTGTATGGAAGCTAACACTCGCCCTCAAACGATCACCATCTTGTGTCGCCCAGATCCCACTTATCAAAAATATTGTCTGCATAGGATCAGAGCTCGTATGGTTTTGTTCGTTTGGGCTTTATCAAGAAAAGACCTCGTTGCACGCTAAGGATAATAGCTTAAACATATATAACACTTCAACTCACCACACATGAGAATATGGGATTTGATTCATCCATGTCACGTTCGCCATATTGGAAGCCTGCCAAGAATCGTTCCTTGTCTAGGCTCTTCTAGCCTCAGCGACCACTCCCTGCCATCGTCGGATCGGGTCATTACAGGCCTACTAGCTTCCTCCTGATTTATGCCTAAAGTACACACTTCTGGCTAGGCTTAGCTCCAATGCCATTATGTCACGCCTAAATCCCACTTGTCAACAATATTATTCACTTTGGGCCAGAGCTCGCACAGTTTTGTTCTTCTAGGATGAAAGGAACCAATCCTGATACAATACATACATATATTCAGTGGATTAAATTGAATTATATACCTTAGATCAAACTTGAATCACTGATCGGAGAGGTATATCACGTGAAACAAGCATATCTCAATAGCCACAGATTAGAAGACATCGTCGCAGATGAGATGATGATCTGGATCTGTCGATCGATCGTCTATCGAGAGAATTTTTCCAGAGAATTTTTTGAAAGAGTTTTCTGTCGACAGGTGGAAGAACGACGTTCTGAAGAGGAGAAGATGTTATCCCCCCCCCCCCTCTCTCTCTTAGAATAGGAAATAAAAAATAACCTTAATTATCGCAATCAATTATCGCAATAAAGGTAATAATAATTTTTTTGCCCTTAATGGGCGTAATTTCCCAACATCTCACACTTGCTCACAAGGCTAAACGTCTCTCTTTCTCTTCTCACTGCAAAGTTCATATGGCAAATAATCCATGCAACCAGTATACTATAAGAGCTCGTTGTCATACATCCGTTGGGAGTATACAACAGCTCAAAATAGGCACATAACCTCAGAGTAGATTCTATATACATAATCCTAAATCAATCGGTCAAATTTACATCACATCTCTCTTGATCTCTTTGAATACTTAAATACAATACATTGTATTCACAATCATGATTAAACTCAAATAATCATAATTGGTCGACATGTGAACATAAAGATTGAATGTGACATCAAAATAAATTGATCTTCATCTTCTCTTAAACCTCTCAATCTCAGTTCAGCTCATTTTTTCAGAAATGTCCCATTAGATCAAATCAATCTCATGATCATTAGAAATACTCTAATATAGCGAACACTAAATAGAAATTTCAAGAATAGGTCGAAGTAGTGAGAGCACTAGGTTGAGCAACTCATATCCTCAACAAGAGTCTCACACGACTATAGAGTTGATATCAATACTCTTGCCAGCTCTTCTTGATCCTCTCATGCATACATAATATAGAGTATGTATTATGGTATTCTCTCCTTTCCAATGAAGCGTATATCTTCCCACTTAATACCGTACAGATAATAGTTCAGACATACTCAATGTCTAACTTGAGTTCACAAATCTATTCCTTTTTAAATAATCCATTAGAACTCACATCTAGCATCAAAGACAGATAAAGTGAAGTTCGTAGTTACTTCATTTTTAGGCATAACTTATTATGACCTCATCTTAACACTCTTGTTAAGGCGACATAAAAATTTTAAGCTTGAGCTCTCAATTATCACCTAGATAATAAGATTAAAATCGTTTCATCTCTATTCATGACACAGCAAATAAAGGCGATTACCTGTGTGAGTGGGCTAATCTCTCATCTGTCCGATATATTTTCTCAGTATAATGCACTAAGCATTAACAAATGTCATACAAACTCATAAGCATCAATAACGATAACAAATACCATTAGCCGTGAACTTTGAAAAACATAAAAATCAAGTACTCCCACTTCTACGCATTTCTAGATATTTCAATGTAGGGAACTAATCCCTTTATCAACACATGATCAAAGAAGACATCTCTATGAATTGACTCCGTCATAGAATCTACTATTATTTTGTGCATAGATATGTACTATATGTTCACATCTTTCGTACAACCTTGTCTTTCACAAACTTATATTTCGTGACTATATGTTTGGTCTTGTAATGGATCCTCAGTGTAAGCTGTTGTTGTTGTGTTATCACAATTAACTAATAATTGAACATACATCATCTTTATCAACACCTTACTAACCCAAACATCCCTTAAGCCAAAAGCCCTCATGTACTACTGCTATAACACCATGAGATCAATTTCCATTGTGGATAACACTATACACATTTATTTCTTACTACTTCAAAATATTGCGCCATTGCACAATTAGAATAAAAACCAAGAGGTAGATTTTCTTTCATCTAAATCTCTTCCTCAGATAGCATCAATAGCCTTCAAGGTACAGATCTCTATCTTGATAACTCAGCAAAAATCGACGGTACTCTTTCGATACCTCAGGATTTTCTTGATGACAATCTAATGTACTTGACCTGGATTGGATTGGTACCTATTTACCATTCCATCAACATTACAAATATCATGTCTTGTATACATCATAGAGTATATTAAGCTTCTAAGCACTAGCATATTAAACACTTTCCATTTCTGCATTTGCTTGTGGATTCTCAAGGCACATTTTGTGGCTCAAACCTTCATCTCATGCAATAGAAGTGTGACATTCTGATTTTTCCTGTCATTTTAAGAATCATTAATGAGAAAGTCTCTAATGATGTATTTCAGTCGCATCTTGCTCGGATCTGATCAATCTCGAGTTAACTGACCAAAAGGGAAAGGCTAACGCGAGGTAAGGTACGTGGACCTAGGAAACTCGAATAGGAAATGTCACTTTGACCATAAGAATTGTCGAGGGGACATTTAGAGCTATTTCAAAGGCTGATCTAAGAATGATTAAGGAATTCATTACCAGCGTTATACGATTGAAGCGCCGGTAATACCGCTTAACCAATGTATAATTTGCAAAATTTTCCTAAATCGAACAGTGACGATTGAGACCGTCGGAACTAGTGATAGACCCTTACAATTACATGACAACCAAAGTCGCCATGAATTGACAAGCCCTAATTGTGATATGAATCACAAGGTCGATACGCGTAATGTCTGCAAAAGCTGTCCGTCAGTTCGAGATAGGCTGGAACCACGTTTGATAGAGAAATGATTTAGAAACGAGTCTCGAAATTAGAAAATGGAGAATCAAGAATTTCAATTATAATTGGATTGGCCGTCGCCTTATCGAAGAAAATTGGATTTAGAAAAACGACGTTCCGGACGTCGAGGGTAAAATTACCATTTTGCCTTTCAAGCCTTATCTTTGCCTTAGAATTGGACAAGGGTATTTTGGTCATTGAATCCCCTTTATAGCTGTTGAAAAATCAAGGAAAAGAGAACCATTGGATGAAATATCGAATGACACATGGACAAATGTCAAAGTATTAAGCTTTGATGTCGATAGGAACACTTTTAACCTACCATTCAAACATAGTTGACTCTTGAAATTGAGTATATACCCCACTCTCTCTCTCTCTCTCCTTGGCCAAACACCCCCCATTCTGCCGATTTCTTATTCTTCTTCCTTCTTCTTCACTTAGCCGAGAGATCCCGGGCCAGCCAATTCTGCCGTTGCTGTTCGCTAACTCGGACCGCTACCTCCGGCCACCGCCTGGACCCAAGCCGACCACCAGCCCCTTCCTTATCCTCTTGCCAATATTCTCTAAGTGGAATCATGGCATTTGACCACTTGAGGACCTCCGGCCAGCCATTCTCCCGGAAGTCGACGAAAACCGTCGCAGTTAGAGGTAAGCCACTGTTTAGATTCTGCAGGACCCCGAATCCTTTGAAATTTTTGACCAAATTTTGTAGACATCCAGAGGACACATAAACTGAGCTGTGGTAAAATGTTTGGAGGAATTTAATGGAGTTTTGACCCCAAATAGGTCTTGTGTTTGAAGGATAGAAAACTGACTGTCAGAGGACTTAGAGAAATCGGCGCTGTTCAAGGACTTCCCGACATCGCCTTGGCTTCAAATTTTCGGTGAAGCTCCCCAACCCAAAGAACTACGTATTAGCAAGTAGATTAGTAGATAAATTGAGGATTAAGATTAGTTTAAGGGCTGAATGATTGAGATATGCACAGAACCAAAAATGCCCTGTTCGGTTCTATACATACTGAATCTGTGGGAGGCTATTGCTGTTGAATTTGAGCTCTAAATTCATCGTTGAGATGTGATAGGGTGTTGATGAACATGTTAATAAGGTTTACATTCCATGGATTGGTGATTTGAGCAAGAAAATTGACAAATTGATTGGAATTCCCTAGGGTTATACGGCTATCCTGTTTTGGGAAATCTTGGAGCCGAATCCTTGAGGTGCTTGGGAAGAGATTTTGTTGAATTAAGCTTGAGGTAAGGAGTTTCTAAACCTTGGATAGGAAGGTTGTATTTGATTGGGCGAATTGAGTGCGAATTTGATTGGTTCTTGGAAGGTTATGACGTGATTGTCTAATGAACGTCCTAGAAAGATATAGATGACTTGAATGCTTGACAATGCTTGTGTCATGAAACGATTGTTACATTTGAATGTCGAATTTAATTGCCTCGCATGCTATTGATGTGTTGCTCGTTGCATGAGTTTAAAATTGAGCATGCGATATGAATTGAAATGAGCATGTGGCATGTCTGAGGAATTGTGACACCCCGAAGCGTTGAGACGCGAGGTTGTATGGATGGATGCCCTGAGGCACGAGAATTGAATTAAATGACATCCTGAGGCATATGAGATGCGGGATTGAGACGGCCAAAATCCTGATGCGTTGAAATGCGGGATGGAGTTTGAGATGTGTCGACACAGGTCTGGAGTGAAATTGAAAACCTGATGCGTTTACACGGGTTTGTCAATGTGATGGTCTGAGGCGTTCTAAACGCGGACCAAGCCTGAGGCGTTCTAAACGCGGACGTAAAAGTGAGGCGGATAGGAAGGGTGGAAAGTACAATTTGGCATGGCAATGTGTGCTTGATCCTAATGATGTAATATGATGTCATGATTGCATGTTTGACATCCGTATGTTTTTTAATGACAGTTGAATGCCTCATGTGATTACTTGTATAAATTTATTTGTGATTGCATTTGCCTGAGTGTAAGGTCAGCCTAACCTAGGATTAGGACCTACCTTACTGAGATGTAAATCTCACCCCATTGTGTGACCCTATTTTTCAGATCCTAGGCCGTGAGAATGTGGCCAATCAGGTTTGGCGACCCGAAAGAGATGTCAGTATATTTTGACGAGTTTCCGGACGGACAGGGAACTGTGTACGTTAGGAAATGTATCGTGATTTGAGTTGACGAGGGTAGAAGCAGTTAGAAGCCTCATAGGTACGAGGCCTGATTTAGAAAGGTAGGGGATATTTTCATAGGGCCACTGAAACCCACTGAGGTACCCCGTAGGGTGATCCCTAGTTGGTGTCATCCCGCTCGGGATTTGGTGGAGGCTGAAGGGTTAGTAGCTGGCTCGAGGAACATTCATGAGAGAACCCCAACCTTGGAGGACACTGATGAGGTCATCGAGATCGAGGCTACCGAGAACGACCGGGTGGAGCTGTCAGCTGACGAGACACTCGAGGACACCGTGGAGGTTTGCTCTGAGACCCTCTCGGAGTACGAGCCATCTGAGGATACCGAGGATACGGATGACTCCAGTAGCTCGACTTAGGAGTTTCTGTTTCTGGTCTGACAGTTTGATGGTGACCTCGATGCCTGTCATTTTTTTGGAAGTAGTGATGATTGTCTTTTGTACTAGCCTCGTCACCCCCTATTGACCAACATATTTAGTTAGCCAGTACTCTTGTATGAACTATTTGGGAGCTTATGTATTTATTAGTATTCTCGTTACCCCGATCCCTTTTTATTATTGTACGGATGAGTTTGTATATTATCGCTTCCGCTTGTTATCGATATGGTTCATCTCTCGACCTATGTGAATCTTGAGACCTCGAGAGAGTTTATGCTTGTAGGGAATCGAGCGCTCGTGCCTGGAGCGCGGGGTGTGACATCCCTATTTGCTTGGTATTAGAGTAAGGTCAGCTCGATCCAAAATTGATTGAGGATTGGAGTGATAAGGAGAATTTAGTTGGGACAAGGACGGGTAGCGAGACCTGAGATGACTTACTAGAATAAGGCACGAGATGCATGGTATATGACTTGGCGCACGTGAATGGCATTTGGTCTTGACAAGGTTGTGGTGATCTATGAGGATGAACTTCCATGTTTAGCGCTGAAAGTCATTTTGGATTTTGGGCCTGTTGAATAAATGAGCATGACTAATTTTGGTGAACCATTAAAGTAGACAGAATGAAGTGATAGCCATGGACTGTTTAATAAAGTGTTTGTGAAATTTGTTGTGTAGATGGTTGTTGTATTATGACTGTTTCTATTAAGGCATAGTTTGGTAGCTCTAGATTTGGTTGGAGGAATGAGTTACTGACTCCTTGATGAAATTGTGGTGGTCCAGGCTCAGTAAAAGCATACAAGAATGAGTAACCCGCCTAGAAGACCTGGAAGGCTCAGGAGCGGAGCCTCTAGTTCAAGGCCACCTGTAGCAGAAGACCCGAGAATGGATGGAGTACTGAAGGCGCTCGAAAAAATCGGCAACCTCATCGACAGGCAGACCCAAGATAGGGATACCGCCATAGCCCAAGTGGTAGGAGCCGCAATAGCCACCGTAAATGCCAATAACGGGGACAACGGAAACAATGACGAGCACGACCAGGGCAATGAGGCGGTGAATGCCTAAGAAGAAATTGTTTTGGCCAGGCAGATGGGCCAACTGGTCGAGCAATTCATCAAGCTGAAGCAGACCCAGTTTGATGGGACTGGAGACCCCGAACTAGCACCGATATGGATCGAGAAACTGGAGAAGGCCTTTGGAGTCTTGAGATGCACGGACGAAGAGAAAGTGCTATTGACGATATACCAGTTGGAAGGTACCGCAAAAGATTAGAGGGTTGCCACCAAGAATGGAGTCTTTCCAGAAGGAACGGCTTTGACCTGGAATGCCTTTACTACGGCATTCAACGACAAGTATTTCTTGGAGACAGCCCGAGAAAGGAAGCAAGTAGAGTTCTTACAGCTGCGTCAAAATCAGCTGACCATGGACCAGTATGAAGCTGAGTTCTCCAGATTATCGAGGTATGCACCCCGATTGGTAGAGGATCCCTTGGAGAAGGAGCGGAGATTTCGAGATGGACTGAGGCCTGAGCTTTGCAGCCAGATGATAGCCCTAAATTTGAGAACCTACAAGGATATTTATGAACGGGGACAAATGATTGAGAGGGATCTGAAGGAGAGAAATGCCGCATCTGGATCGCTGTTTAATTCATTCAGAGACAATCGTCAGATTAATAAGAGACCAGTGACTAGCAATAGGCGCTTTGTCCCTCCAATAAGAAAAAATATTGTGAAGTCGCCGAACCCCATGAACTGGAACTGTCGCCTCTGTGGCAGAAGGCGTGGTAATGAACCATGCCCGGCGAGAATTGGAGCGTGCTTCAAGTGTGGTCTTATGGGCCACCAGATGAGGACTTGCCCGAACCAAGCTCCAACAAATAGACCTCAAGGGCAACGACCACAGGCTGGATCGTCGGCTGCCACTCCCCAAATTAATCAGAACCAACCCCCAACTTAGGGGAGAGTTTATGTAGTAGCCCGCAGGGAGGCAGAAGAAACGCCAGGCATGGTCACAAGTACGGTTTATTTATGTGACCAAGATGCATATGCTTTGTTTGATCCTGCCGCAACACACTAGTTTTATATGCGCAGTTTGCTGATTTGGTTGATATGAAGTTAGAACCGTTGAGTGTGATTCTACATGTTGCCACCCCATTGAAAGATAATGTGCTGGTTTACTGATTGTAGAATCGTAATTGTCAGTATTAAGGAGAGTATCGATTTAGCTGTGTTGCCCATATATGACTTCGATGTGATCATAGGAATGGGCTGGTTGGGTAAACATGGGACAGTAGTGGATTGTGGTAGTAGGATAATTCGTTTCTATCCAGAAGGTCGCCCTAGTTTCGAATTCATGGGAAGTCGAGGAGGAACCTCGATTCCTTTAGTCTCGTCTCTTGAAATGACGAAATTGATGACTGAAGGATGTCAGGTGTACTTAGTCGCGGTTATGGACACGACTGTCGAGGAGCCCAAACTAGAAAGCATCCCGGTAGTGCGTGAGTTTCCTAACATATTTTCCCAAGAGTTGCTAGGATTGTCGCTATAGCGAGAGATAGAATTCGTGATCGAGTTAGCTCCCGGAACGGAACCGATCTCAAAGGCCCCTATAGGATGTCCCCATTAGAACCGAAAGAGCTAAAGGTGCAGATGCAGGAATTACTAGACAAAGGATTTATTTGACATAGTGCTTCACCGTGGGAGTGCCAGTGTTGTTTGTAAGGAAAAAGGATGGGTACTTGCGTCCATGCATCGATTATAGACGGTTGAATCAAGTGACTGTGAAGAATAAATACCCACTACTGAGGATTGATGACCCATTTGATTAGTCGCAAGGAGTTGCGGTATTCTCTAAGATTGACTTGAGGACCGGGTATCACCAGCTGAGAATCACGAAAGAAAACATACCTAATACCGCTTTTAGGACAAGGTAGGGTCACTACGAATTCACTATGATGCCTTTTGAATTGACCAAAGCTCCAGCTGCATTTATGGACTTGATGCATCGGGTGTTTAAGGAATTCTTGGATAGATTCGTCATATTTTTATCGACGATATCCTGATTTACTCAAAGAGTAACGAAGAACACGAAGAGCAACTGAGGATTTTTTGCGCTAAGTTTAGCAAATGCGAGTTCTGGTTGAATAAAGTGGCATTTCTTGGCCATGTGGTATCTGGAGAAGGGATTACGGTGGATCCTGCGAAGATCGAAGCCGTTATGAATTGGCCTAAACCTACTACGATCACAGAAGTCCAAAGTTTCTTAAGATTGGCAGGATATTACAGACGTTTCGTGAAGAAGTTTTCATCCATAGTCATTCCCCTGACGAGGTTGACTAAGAAAGAAACGAAATTCGAATGGGCGGATAAGTGCGAAATGAGTTTCCAAGAGCTCAAGCATTGGTTGACAACCACACCGGTATTGACGATTCCATCAGGATCTGGAGTTTATGAGATATAGCGATGCTTCGCTAAAGGGACTAGGCTGTGTGCTAATGCAACATGGAAGAGTAGTTGCCTACGCGTCTTGACAACTGAGACAACACGAAATGAACTATCTGACTCTCGATTTGGAATTAGCAACATTATCTTTGCTCTAAAGATCTGGAGACATTATCTATGTGGCGAAAAGTTCATATTTACACTGACCACCAGAGCCTGAAGTATCTATTTTTCTAGAAGGAACTAAATATGAGGCAACGTCGATGGATGAAGCTGCTTAATGATTATGATTGCGACATATTGTACCATCTTGGGAAAGCGAAACGAGTCGCAAATACGCTTAACTGAAAATCGAGCATCGCTTGTCTACTGATGAAAGGGTGGTCGCAATTTGAGAACTTGAGGGATTCTGAGTTCAGATTGGAAGTTTGTCAGTTATCCAGTTTGATGGCCACACTGAGAATAGAACCTGAGGTCCAGGAAAGGAAAAAAGCCCTGCAGCATACAGGCCTAGAAATTCAGAAAATCTTGAAGATGGACGCAACAAAAAGGAAACCAGAATTCCAAGTATTAGAGGATGGAATCTGGAAATTTCGAGGACGTCTATGCGTGCCAAAGGACGAAGAACTCAGGGAAAGGATTTTATCAGAGGCTCATAGGAGCAATTATAGTATTCACCCAAGAAGCACAAAGATGTATCCGAACTTGCGTCAACATTATTAGTGGAACGGGATGAAAGTGGATGTGGCGAAATATGTAGCAAAGTGCTTGATATGCCAGCAGGTGAAGGCCCAACACTATAAGCCTGATGGATTATTACAACCACTAGAAATTCCTGAATGGAAGTGGGAGCACGTAACAATGGATTTTGTGATGGGACTACTAAGGAGCCAGATAAGCCATGATTCTTTTTGGGCAGTCGTGGACCGATTGACCAAGTCTGCACACTTCATCCCTGTGCGAAAGGATTTCGCGATGGACAGATATGGCGAATTGTACATGAGGCAGATAGTGAGACTACATGGAGTACTCGTGATGATCACATCAGACAGAGACCCCAAGTTCGCAGCGAACTTCTGGAAAAGTCTTCAGGATGCCATGGGAACTCGACTGCAATTTAGTACGGCATATCATCCACAAACGGACGGACAATCGGAGAGGACGATTTAGACGCTTAAGGATATGTTACGAGCGTATATGATAGACTTCAAATGTGGATGGGAGGATCAACTGCATTTGGTAGAGTTCGCATATAATAACAACTATCAACAAAGCGTACGAATGGCACTGTTTGAAGCACTCTATAGAAGGGCTTGCAGAACCACGATTTGTTGGGATGAGGTTAGAGAAAGAAGTATCACATGCCCGGAGTTGGTAGAGCAATCGGTGGAAGCAGTGAAGATAATTCGTTATAGACTGAAGACGGTACAGAGTCGTCAGAAGAGTTATGCGGACAAACGGCGTAAGGCTTTGGAGTTTCAAGTAGGCGATCATGTTTTCCTTAAGGTGTCCCCGATGAGAGGATTATATCGATTCGGAAAGAAAGGAAAACTGAGCCCAAGGTACATAGGTCCATTTGAGATTCTAAAGCGGATTAGGACCTTAGCCTACAGACTGGCCTTACCGCCTAATCTATTCCAAGTGCACAACGTCTTCCATGTATCCTTGCTACGGAAGTACAAACCGGACCCGACGCATGTGCTGGACTAAGAGGTTATAGAAGTGGATGACAAAATATCTTACGTGGAGAAGCCAGTTAGGATCGAAGATCGAAAGGAGCAAATTCTGAGGAATAAAACGATTCCATTGGTCAAAGTTGTTTGGGAGCACCATGGAACCGAAGGCGCTACTTGGGAAAGCAAGGAAACAATGAGGCGTCAATGCCCCAATTTATTTGAGTAACGGGTTTATTATAAATTTCGAGGACGAAATTTTTGTAAGGGGGAAAGAGTTGTGATATTCTGATTTTTCCTGTCATTTCAAGACTCATAAAGTATCTAACGATGTATTTTAGTCGTATCTCGCTCGGATCTGATCAATCTCGAGTTGATCGACCAAAAGGAAAAGGCTAATGCGGAGCAAGGAACGTGGACCTAGGGAACTCGAATAGGAAATGACAATTTGACTATAAGGATTGTCGAGGGGACATTTACAGCCATACAAAGGCCGATCTAAGAACGATTAAGGAATTCATTACTAGCGTTACACGATTGGAGTGCGAGTGATGCCGCTTAACCATTGTATAATTTGTAAAATTTTTCTAAATCGAACAGTGACGATTGAGACCATTGGAACTAGTGATAGACCCTCACAATTACATGACAACCAAAGTCGCCATGAATTGATGAGCCCTAATTATGATATGAATCACAGGGTTGGTATGCGTAATTTCTGCAAAAGCCGCCCGTCAGTTCGAGATAGGTTGGAACCACGTCTGATAAAGAAATGATTCAGAAACGAGTCTCGAAATTAGAAAATGGAGAATAAAAAATCCAACATTATAATTGGATTGACCGTCGCCTTATCGAAGAAAATTGAAATTAGAAAAACGACGTTCCGGACGTCGAGGGTAAAATTACCATTTTGCCTCTCAAGCCTTATCCTTGCCTTAGTAATTGGACTAGGGCATTTTGGTCATTGAATCCCCTTTATAGATGCTGAAAAATCAAGGAAAAGAGAGCCTTTGGATGAAATTATGAATGACACATGGACAAGTGTCAAAGGATTAAGCTTTGATGTTGATAGAAACACTTTTAATCTACCATTCAAACAATGATTGACTCCTGAAATTGAGTATATACCCCACTCTCTCTCTCCTTGGCCGAACACGCCTCCCCCCATTCTGCCGATTTCTTCTTCTTCTTCTTCCTTCTTTTTCACTCAGCCGAGAGTCCCAGGCCGATAGATTTTGCCGTCGCCGTTCGCTCGCTCTGCCCTCCACTTCCGGCCACCTCCTGGACCCAAGCCGACCACCAGCCCCTTCCTCATCCTCTTGCCGACATTCTCTAAGTGGAATCGCGGCATTTGACCACCTGAGGACCTCCGACCAGTAATTCTCCCGGAAGTCGACGAAAAACGTCGCAGCTGGAGGTAAACCATTGTTTAGGTTCCGTAGGACCCCGAATCCTTTGAATTTTTTGACCAAATTTTGTGGACATCCAGAGGACACATAGACTGAGCTGTGGTAAAAAGTTTGAAGGAATTTGATGGAGTTTTGACCCCAAATGGGTCTTGTGTTTGAAGGAAAAAAAACTGACTGTCGGAGGACTTAGAGGAACTGGCGTCGTTCAAGAACTTCCCGGCGTCGCCTTGGCTTCAAATTTTCGGTGAGGTTCCCCAGCCCTTAGAACTACATATTAGCAAGTAGATTAGTGGATAAATTGAGGATTAAGGTTAGTTTAAGGGCTGAATGGTTGAGATATGCACAGAACCGAAAATGCCCTATTCGGTTCTGTGATACCAAATCTGTGGGAGGCTGTTGCTGTTGAATTTGAGCTCTAAATTCATCGTTAAGACGTTCTAGGGTGTTGATGAACATGTCAATAAGGTTTATGTCCCATGGATTGGTGATTTGAGCAAGAGAATTGACAAATTGATTGGAATTCCCTAAGGTTATACGACTGTCCTGTTTTGGAAAACCTCGGAGCCGAATCCTTGAGGTGTTTGGGAAGAGATTTTGTTGAATTAAGGTTGAGGTAAGGAGTTTCTAAACCTTAGATAGAAAGGTTGGACTCTATTGAGCGAATTGAGTGCGAATTTGATTGGTACTTGGAAGGTTATGACGTGATTGTCCAATGTACGTCTGAGAAAGATGTAGATGACTTGAATGCTTGACAATGCTTGTGTCATGAAACGATTGTTGCATTTGAATGTCAAATTTAATTGCCTCGCATGCCATTGATATGTTGCTCGTTGCATGGGTTTCAAATTAGGCATGCGATATGAATTGAAATGAGCATGTGGCATGTCTGAGGAATTGTGACACCCTGAGGCATTGAGACGCGGGGTTGTATGGATGGATGCCCTAGGCGCATGGTTTGAATTGAATGGCACCCTGAGGCGTATGAGACGCGGGGTTGAGTTGGCCATAGTCCTGATGCATGGAAACGCGGGACGGAGTTTGATATGTGTCGACACAAGCCTGGAGTGAAATTTAAAACCTGATACATTTATGCTGGTTTGTCAATGTGATGGTCTGAGGCGTGTTTACGCGGACCAAGCCTGAGGCGTTCTAAACGCGGACGTGAAAGTGAGGCGAACGAGAAGGGTGGAAAGTGCGATTTGGCATGGCAACGTGTGCTTGACCCTAATGATGTAATATGATGCCATGATTGCATGTTTGATATTCATATGTTGTTTAATGATAGTTGAATACCTCATGTGATCACTTGTACAAATTTATTTATGATTGCATTTGCCTGAGTGCAAGGTCATCCTAACCTATGGTTAGGATCTACCTTACTGAGATGTAAATCTCGCCCCGTTGTGGGATCTTATTTTCAGATCCTAGACTATGAGAATGTGGCGAATCAAGTTTGGCGATCCGAAAGAGATGTCGGTGTATTTTGACGAGTTCCCAGACGGACAATGAACTGTGTACGTTAGGAAATGTACCGTGGTTTGGGTTGACGAGGGTGAAAGCAGTTGGAAGCCTCATAGGTACAAGGCCTGATTTAGAAAGGTAGGGGATGCTTCCACGGGGCCACTGAAGCCCACTGAGATATCCCGTGGGGTAATCCCTAGTTGGTGTCATCTCGCTCGGGATTCGGTGGAGGCTGAGGGGTCAGTAGCTGGCTCGAGGAACGTTCTTGAGAAGACCCCGACCTTGGAGGACACTGACGAGATCATCGAGATCGAGGCTACCGAGGACGACCAGGTAGAGTCGTCAGTTGACGAAATACTCGAAGACATCATGGAGGTTGGCTTTAAGACCCTCTCGAAATACGAGGCATCTCAGGATACTGAGGATACGGATGGCTCCAGTAGCTTGACTTAGGAGTTTCTGTTTCTGGTCTGACAGTTTGATGATGACCTCAATGCCTGTCATTTTTTAGAAGTAGTGATGATCGTCTTTTGTACCAGCCTCGTCACCCCCTATTGACCAACATGTTTAGTTAGCTAGTACTCTTTTATGAACTGTTTGGGAGCTAATGTATTTATTAGTATTCTCGTTACCCTAGTCCCTTTTTATTATTGTACGGAGGATTTTTTATATTATCGCTTCCGCTTGCTATCGATATGGTTTATCTCTCGACCTATGTGAATCTTGAGACCTCGAGAGAGTTTATGCTTGCAGGGAGTCGCGCGCTCGTGCTTGGAGCGCGGGGCGTTACAAGAAGTATCCTCGATTTTATAGTATTGTATACAAAACTACTCAAGGACTTTATCTATATAAGTCTATTGTGAAAGAGACCACAAATCTCTTTGAACGATCTCTTGAAATCTTAATTTCAAGAATATATATAGCTTCACCCATATCTTTGTATTTCAGAATTGGAACATAACCAATTCTTAATTGTATTAACAAACTCAATATTGCTCCAAGCAATTAGTATATCATTTACATATAATGATAAGATCACATATTAATTTTAGGATCTTTTGATATATACACAATGATCTTCATCAATCATTACAAAATCATATGCCACTACAGCATTGCGAAAAGTATATACTTATTCTCAATGGCTTTGCATTTGTTCAGATGATGACTTCAACTCTTTTTCTATCGCTTATATCCATTTTTCTTTATCAGGGTAAGTCGGAGCCTCATTTACATTTTTTTGGCTCATTCTCTTCTTGTGGAGCGACCATGAAAGCTTTATATTTAATGTCTAAATATCGACAAATTGACAAAGAACGCTTTTGCGACTTGTTCGCTAAATTAAAAATTGTACACTTAGTACATCAAGCTTCATTATACACCCACTCGGCGACTTGTTCGCCATATTGGCGATTGTACACTTAGTACATCAAGTCCTCCCACTCGGCGACTTGTTCGCAATATTTTAGATCGTACACTTAGTACATCATTCTCCATTACGCCCCCACTCGGATTAGATAATGTTGACATCTTCTTCATATCAAGTGGTTGCAATTGAGACTGGTTCGAAACAAATTCTACACTTCTCCCATTGCTCCCACTAGGATTAGATGCCTCAGTAGAGTCGTTATCACTATCCAAAATTGTATAGTCATTCTCACCATCCAAGATTTCAAATAGAGAATAATCTTCACTTATTTCGCCCTTTTTCGAAAAGTTTATTCACTAAGAATGTGACATTTCGTGATTTAAATTTCAGTTACAATTTTCCCTTTCTTTCTCACCTATAACACGTACCCTTTCGAGTGCCATCAGTAACTCATGAAGATACTCTGTATGCCTCTATGGCCTCATTTCGCCAATAAGTGCGAGAAATCGTGTGTATAGGTAGCACATCTCAACTCACATGGAGTGGAAGTAACAGATTTAGAAGGCACACAATTAAATATCTAGAAAACAGTCAATAAAATTTCACCCCAAAATGTAATTGGTAAATTAGCCTATGCCATTATAGACCTAACCATTTTCGTTGGGACTTGTTTATTCTCTCTAGTAGACTCCATTTTGTTAAGAAATCGCTGGAATGGTCATCTGTCTTTCTCTGAACTAATTAGATAGATTTTTTCGGCCTCGATCGGATTTTATTTATTAAAAAGATTTCCAAAAGCTCAATTGTTTTCTCAAAGCAACTTATGCCTCAGATTTATGAGAAATCGAAAAACAACATATCCGAATCGAGTGTAATCATCGATAAATGTGATGAAATAAATAGCACATGCGTTATTCTCACATTCATTGAACTACATATGTTTGAATGGATCAATTGCTAAGGAAACTCAACTCTTGCTAATTTTCCAAATGGTTTTCTCATTGTATTTCCCATCAGGCAATGCTCACAAATAGCAAAGATATTTTTTAATATTGTCCAATAAACCCTTTAACTTATCTAAATATTTGTTATTGGCCAATATGACCCAGCCTAGCATGTCATATATTCACATCACAGAAGTTATAAATAGGGAATAACTAACATTCACATTATTGCACTCACAATTGGCACCATGAAACCATCTTGAAGCATAATAACTTGTTCCTAATGACAAGTCATCACCATCATTATGAAAGCTCAAACTGAAATCAAGTAGAACCAAAACTAACATGGAAACTAAATTTTGTTAAGTTTTTGGAGCATATAACACAATATGTAAAAACAGGGTGCGACTACAGCACATATTCAATTGGCAGGTGCTAATCCCTTTAACTTTCACACATGAATTGTTTTCACTTTTATCTACTTTTGTGACATTCTGATTTTCAATCAACTTCAGACTCTGTAATGAGAAGTTTATTTATATCAAGCGATGTATTTCAGTTGTATTCCGCTCAAATCTGATCAATTTGAGTAGCCTGACCAAAGGGGAAAGGCTAACGCAAGACGAGATACGTGGACCTAGGCGACTCGAATAGGAAATAACGCTTTGACCATAAGGATTATCGAGGGGATATTTAGGACCGCAAAAAGGCCGATCTAAGAACGATTAAGGATTACGATGCGAGCGTCGTACGATTAGAGCGCAGGTGATGCCGCTTAACCAACGTACGATTTGCAAAATTATCCTAAATCGGACTGTGACGATCGAGACCACAGGGACTAGTGATAAGCCCTCGCAATTACATGACAACCAAGGCCGCCATGAATTGACGAGCTCTAAACATGATGAGAATCACGGGGTCGATACTCGTATAGTCTGCAAAAACCGCTCGTCAGTTCGGAATAGGCTGGAATCACGTCTGGTAGAATGAACGATCAGAATTGAGTCCTGAAAAGTTTGAAAAAGGAAAATCAAGAATTTCAATGTCAATTGGATTGGCCGTCGCCCTATCGAAGAAGTCAGAATCGAGAAAAACGATGTTCCGAACGTCGGGGTAAAATGACCATAATGCCCCTCAAGCTTAGGACTTTGCCTTTATAATTGAAGGAAGGGCAAAATGGACATTTCTCTCCCCCTTGGCTGCCGAAAATTAAAGGACAAAAGGATGGCCATTGGATCTTCTTGGTTAGAGTAATATACAAGTGTCAAGCATCCAAGGGTGGTAGATTAACTCACGGTAAATGCCCACCTACCAATCACTTCAAATTAATCAATTTTTTGGGGATAATAAGCACTCTTTCTGCTCCCTCTCACTCTACCATTCGGCCATTTTTGCTCCCTCAAAGAACAGACCAAGCTTCTTCTTCTTCTTCTCTAGTTTCTATTTTCGCCAACCCCGCATGACGTCGCCGTTCGGTCCGTACGACCGCCACCTCCGGCCATCCCCTGCTTCTGGACAACCACCCAAATGTAGCCCCACGTCTTGCCAACGTCCTCCAACTTGAATCAGGTCAGTTGGAGCTCTGAGGAATTCGGGGCAAGTATTCTTCCAAAGGTCGACGAAATCTATTCCAATTTGAGGTAGGTTCGGTTCTGAACCCTTTAGATAGCCGAAAACTTAGAATCTTTGCGTTAAATTTTGTGGAGATCAAGTAGACATATAGATGGTTCTGTGGTAAAAATTTGGGATTTATTTGATAAGTTTTTGACCATGAACTACCCTTGTACATTATGCCTAGAATCTGCCGGTATTCTGTGTTTGAGTGATCCGGCGACTTCCGACGACTTTCCGGCAACCACGCGACTTGAAACTCACGGTGAGACTTCCAAACTCTTAGGTAGACATTATAAGAGGTAGAATGGTGTATATTTGATGTATTTGAGATAGATTAAGGCCGGTTGGACCCGGCATGAACAGAATCTAATGGAACCGATTCAATGCCGGGCCAAACCGGTTCTGTAGAGGGCTGAGTAGGCTGGGATTATGTTATAATTTAGTGTGTATGATGTTAAGATGATGAGGAGTATGTTATGAGTGATTTGGATGGGTAAATTGAGGAATTAGACTTGAAATTTTGACAAATCGATTGATTAAACTAGGTTGCGCGACAAGTCGGCTTTGGGACTTGGATTGGCCGAACCATAGGAGACTCAAGGAGGGGAAATTTGCGTTGTTAAGTGGAGGTAAGGAATTTCCTAAATCGAGGCTAGGGGGATTGGACTCGATTGGGTAAGTCGAGGGCCGAACGGAACGATTTATGAGAAAACCCTCGCATGTAATAGTATGATGCGTCCTTGGACTTTATAGAATGATTGTTTGACCTAGCCTATGTGTAAATTGTCTGAGTGCCTGAGTACCATTTGAATTGAATTGCATGCCACGAAATTTATTAAACATATTATCATGCGCATTGGCCATTGGTTATGAAATTTGATTTTTTTAAAAATCAAGTTAATTGATATGATGCGGCATGAGACATGATTGTGGCATTGCATGGCATGGCCTGGAGGCGTATGAGACGCGGGGCGGAGGTTGAGACCCTAATGCGACGAGGTCGCGGGGTGGATTACGAAAAGGTGGCGCCCTGATGCAACGGAGTCGCGGTGTGAGATAGCCACAGTCTTGATGCGATATAATCGCGGGACAAAATACGAGCTCATAGACCCTGCTTGGAAATTGCACCGGAGCCTAATGCGATCTAATCGCAGGCTAGAGAATGAGGCAGGCAGAGGTTGATTGATGTAGTGAAGTGACAGGCCGAGCATATACGTGCAACTATGTGTGACATGAGAATATAAATATATGTCTGTCCTCTATGTATTATTGTTTATTGAAGTATGAATGTGAAACCTGCATGAGCACATGAGTTGGATAGGTTGAGTGACTTGACTGCCTGAGTGGACGGTCAACCTGACCTAGGGTTAGGTTTTTCTTACTGAGATGTGTATCTCACCCCTTTTGAGAAAATTTTACTTTACAGATCCTAGGCAGTAGCTATGTGGGCTATCAGGTTTGGGGACCCGCAGGAGATGACGGCGTATTACGATGAGTTCCCCGATAGGTATGGAAATATATACATAAGGAAATATACAGTAGTTTGGGTAGATGAGGGCAAACCTAACTGGAAGCCTCATCGGTTTGAGGCTTGGTTTAGACAGGACGGGGATAGGAAGGTCAGGCCACTGAAGCCCCATGAGGTTCCGAAAGGTGTCATACCTCCTTGGTGTCAGACGATAGTAGACCAGGAGTATCCTGAGGGCTTAGTGGTTGGTTCGAGGAACGGCCCGGAGCGGACGTCGACAGCTGAGTTTCTCATGCCACCGCCAGAGGATGAGGTCATCGTGGTGGAGCCGTCCGAGAGAGATCCATCCGAGCCGGAACGGGAGGCGACTGTGGAGGGAGACCAGGCTGAGCAGTCACAGGAAGCGACCATGGAAGACTCTGTGGAGGTTCCGTCAGAGACTTTCTCCGAGTACGAGCCGTCAGAGGAGAGCAAGGACATCGGAGATTCTAGTAGTTCTTCCTAGGCGACTCCGGATGATGACCTGACTTTTTGACTGGCGACCTGACCCCTCCTTCCCTAGTGGATTTTATGGACACCTTTTGACATGTTTACCCGTCGCCTTGCTGTATAGTGGTCTGTAGTAGATGTGACCAGTTGATATTGATGTATGACTTTATAATGCTATCCAGTCCTGCTTAGTCTTGGATATATATATATATGTGGTACGGGGAGATGCTGGGAAACGCTTTCCTGTGCTTAATGTAAATTATTTCATCTCTCGATCTTCCTTTATATATAAGTGGATCCTCGGGACCGCCGAGAGATTATTGTTATTTTGCTTGCAGGGATGATTGCGTGCTCGCGATGAGGCGCGGGGCGTAACAATTTTGCTTCATCGAGCTCTTTGAAATTTCACGAAAGCATTTATATCTTTCATTACATGGTTTGTGGCACGTAAGTCTATAATCTACAAAGGATAAGATTCAGTTACAGAAATTGAACTGGAAACTTAAGTAACACTTTCAAGTGTACGAAGTTTTTTTTTTTTTTTTTTACTTCTTTAGTTCACCACAGTCATGAGCAAAGTGACCCTTATTGACACATTTAAAACATTTCACTTTTGAAATGTTTTTCTTAAAAGGACATTTTCCTTTTTCAAGTCGATTAAACTTCAATTTCTATCCTGATGAATCTGTTCCTTTAACCTTTCCACTTCTTAGGCTTGGAGCACAAAGCCCCAATTGAGCTAGAACCAGCACTATAGTTCAAAATGGCGCATAGCGTGCTCAAAGTTTTTACTCTTTATTGTGGATTTTCATATGCATACAAGTATGAGGTAAAGAACATATTACAGCTTGCACTTGTCGTTTATCAGTCAAAAATGGCATGCATCTTACAATTTACATATCAGGTTTGACATACGCCACAAAACAAATCATTTCATATTCTGCCCACGAGGCATCATATAAGTGTCAAAACTTATAGTGATCCATCTTAACTTAGTGACCGATGTCTAACCAAATTTAAATTTAATGCTCTCCAATTGACTTTGACGTTTTCATAGATGCATGAACTCATGCATAAAATCATTTTCATGTTACTCAACAACATAATGCGAGCAATAGAGTTCATCCTTTTACATGTAGCAAATGTCGACTGTGCAGTATTTTCATCTTCAGGTTCTTCCATAACTAGGTTAAGAGCTTTAAATACTTCTTACTCTTCATAGCACAACCTGGATTCTCATATTTTAGTTTTCATAATTTTCGTCATCCAATTTTTCCTTTGTTTCGCTAAGCTACGATATTCTAAAATATTGTAGCCATTGTATCTGAACACGAAGCTTTATAGACATGCATTCGCGAACTATTGAAAAAAAAAAGAGCTATTGATGCTTGACATTTACGCATATATTTTACACTAACTAATTATATTAATGAATAATTTCACATAAGGTCTTGGATTCGAAAGTTCATTATGTTTCAAATCATCGTCCAAGAATCCTCGTTTGAAATTATCATTAATATAATTAGTTATTTAAAATTGAGTTCACTGAAGTTACTAAAACTTTCTAAAACTCCTCACTCAAATAAAGATTATAAATCAAACAATGATCTCCTCATCTTATAATCATAAAATTGTATGACATGATTTGAGCTAATATACAAATAATTCACTCATCGAGTTATACTCAAATTGGATGTAAATAGTAAGTACACTAAACTCTATACATGCTATCAACAAAAAAATGCTCTAGAAAATCTCATGTAGCTATCCACATGTAAGATATATTCTATATTTTTCCAAAAAAAAAGAAATACAAACAAAAATACTTGAAAGCCCCAAAATACATATATCTTGGGTTTCAAACATATTTTCATAACTTTATATTTATCAAACATCTCCAACTAATATATCAAATCGAAGATAATTTTGAGACAAATACAACGGTACCTCACACGCCCCCAAGGAGTTAAAACACGCCCATACGAGCTGGTCAAAGTTTCTACTTTGACTAATCAACGCTCGGTCAAAGAGGCCAAAATGTAATTTTTCAAAGTTCAAGGACCGAATTGCAATTTCAAAAAAAAAAGTAGGGACTAAATTGAAATTTCCAAAAAGTTTTGGGGCAAAATTGAAATTTCTCAAGAACTTTAGGGACTAAATTGTAATTTTGTAAAATTTTAGGGATCAAACTGTAATTTAAGAAAAATCAAATTGATTGGTCAATGGCAAATAGTTGACCGAATCAATGGGTTGGGTCTTGGACCGGTTGAAAATGAACCGAACCGGGTTGGGAAAAAATTTTGATCGAGGATGAGAATGCGTCGAATCGAGTCTGGAATAGGGTTAAACCGGTTTAGGGATATAATTAATCAGATCTGGGGCTCGTTTGGCCATGGCGCAGGTGCTGCGCAAGTGAAACCCAAGCACGTCGGAGCCCTTCGGGAGTGTGGCGCATTTGGACTATTCCGGCCATCTCCGGCGATGGTCCACCCCTCAAAACACTCGTATCGACAGTACGAATCTGATGGAATATTCAAAATGTATTTTCGTTGAACGAAATTTCACAAAAAGGTGTCGATTCACTGCTGCATCGGGAAACGATTCTGTGGCAAGGCGTGACGCTCGTGCGACCACTGCCGGTATCACCTCGCGATGGGCAACCACTTAAAATTCTTGTCTCACCAAGCTCGTTTAGAATATGTGTTCAAAACTTATTTTCGTAGCACAAAACAGAACGAATTCCCAATGAACAGTACGGTCGAAAATTGATTTTCTCGTGCTCGAATCGATTACAAAAAATCGCAATACGATCAGGAAACAAGAACAACTACGCTTTGATACCAATAAAGGGGACGGATCCTAATGCAATATGTACATATATGCAGTGAATTAAACTAAATTAATATGCCCCGGTTCAAACTTGAACCACTAATCGAAAAGGTATATCACGTAAAATGAACATCCTTTGATAGCCACAGACTAAGAGTCCCATGTCGCAGATGAGATGACGATCCAAATCTACCGATTGATCGTCCATCAAGAGAGTTTTTCCATAGAGTTTTTTGAGAGAGTTTTCTGTCGACGAGTGGTGAGAACGACGTACATTCTGGAGAAGAGAAGACGCTATTCTCTCTCTCTCTCTCTCTCTCACTCTCACTCTCTCTCAGATCCGGATAGCCTAACCTTTCCTCAGAAAGTTAAGCATCTAACCTTGCAATCCGGGCCACCCATTTTTGGATAGACGGCCTAGATCTTCGATTTTTTGGGGTAGTTTTTTGAATTATATATATTTTTGTTAGTTATAATCTAGGGCATCCATTCATAACACGAATGACCCGAATTGCAAGGTTAGGACCTAATCTTCTAAGGAAAGGTTAGACAATCTCTCTCTCTCTCTCTCTCTCTCTCTCTCTCTCTCTCTCTCTCTCTCTCTCTCTCTCTCTCTCTCTCTCTCTCTCTTTCTTTATCTTCTCTCTATCTTTCTTTTAGAATAGGAAATAAAGCATAACCATAATTATCGCAATCAATTATTGCAATAAAGACAATAATAAATTTTTTTGCCCTTAATGGGTGTAATTTCCTAACATAGGCTTTGCCTAGAAAAGATGTCGTTCCAAGTTAAGGATAAATTCTATATATATATATATATATATATATATATATATATATATATATATATATAGCACTTCACCTTAGCACACCCAAGCAATGTAGGATTCGGTTCATCCCTATCCCCTTCACCATCCCAAAACCATACCTGGAGCCACTACTTATCCCAACCCTCCAAACCCATCCAGCCTTGGTGACCACTTCTTGCCCTCGTCATACTAGGTTGTTACATAGCATTAGAGAAAATCCTCTCTAATAGGCGAGTCGTTCGTGGACGCACTGGGCTCATGCCCTATCTAGCAAGGGTGGGGGCAATTTCCAAAGGCAAGAGAAATCGGACAATGTGCAGCTCTTAGCAAGCTTCCCAGAAGAAGGAGGGTGCAATATAGGTCCAAACCACTCATCAAATATGAAAAGTATCGTCTAGCTTAGGAACTATAGTGTGGAAGCTGCTCTAGATCTGGAACACCTACATAAGTCAAAGGAAATTAGATATTTCAGCAGTTTTGAAATATCTGTTGAAAATAGTTTTCAGAGTGATTATGATCGCAATGAAAGCTTTCACTTTGTAACAGTTTCACAATGGTCATGTAATAGTTTCTAATGGTTATATAACGACCTTATAACGATTTGTTTTTTTTTTGTTTTTTTTATAATCAAGGTATCCGAGCCAGTTTGCGTTCACCTCGAATATTCCTCGGGGATGATTTGTTAATGTTTCATTTATTTCTTTTTAAATTATTTATTATTTTACAACGCGTTTATAATGGCTTCTTGATCGGGTCTTTTTATTTGAATGTATAAATGAAAATCAAAAAATAATCTTGAAGAGACACCGAATCTAAATAGAAAATTTCATTTTCTTCTAAAAGCTTTTTTTTTTCTGCTAGGCTATACAGATAATGTTGTTCCTATTACTTTTAATATTTAGTGTGGAGTATAGAAGAATATATATTGTATATTTGGAGGATGGTCACTAGAAGTATATCAAACCAAGTTTTGTACTCTGAGGATGAACCTTAAGGACAATGCTTACCTTCGCTGCTAGTTCTAGTTTTTATTATTTTTTTAAATTTATATAAAAAAATAGATTTGGGCCAAAACGATATCGTCATCGCCACGTCGGAGAGAGAAAATATATAAAAAAAATATCACGTCAACCTTTTCCATCAGCCAAATTTGGAAAGAGTTAATGGAAAGACTCCATTGCATCAATTTGACAAATTTTAAGACCCGCTTGCACTTTTTGCAAGTTTTAAGACTCAATTATACTTTTGTGATAAGTTTTAAGACTTTTTAGAAAGGAAAAGAAGGGAAAAAATAGGGGCAAATTATCTGAGTTATATCATTTGCACAACCACTTATTTGTCCAAATATGAGAGGTTTCCGTCTAGGACCGGAGAAGGTCAAACTCTAGGCAATCTGCCAGTTTTGCCTACGCTACAGTTTCACAAGATTGAATTTTTTTTCTTCAACCAAAGTTTTGGAGTACCAGAGTACGAGGGAATGGGCTTTCATTCTCGGGATTACCTCATCTATGTATTTTGTGCCTCCCTCGAATGCTTGAAGATACACATGCGATACAATAAATTGCCCTTGGGAGGAACAAATGAAAATCCATGGTAGAGTCTTGGAGCCGACCCAAGCAAAGATCAGCACTCGAAGGCTTGAGGAGCAGACCGGGAGGTTACAATTCTTGTTTCAATTTTCAGGAGTGAATGTAGGAGGTGCATACGGTGGATCAGGTGTGAACATTCAACCAAAGGCGTCTGGGGATCGGCAATAGCTAAGCATTTTGACCATCACAGTTCAAGCTACGTAAAGCTGGCGTGTAACCAACTAGCTTCTTAGCTAAAAGAAAAGGAACAAAAAAGGATGTTTGTTTTAGTACCTTTAGTCCAATCATAGACAAAGAGCAAGGAGGATTTAAAGACACTCTTCCCTTTGTCCTTTTTATTTTCCTTTCTTTTATAGCTACGGCGCTTATCATCTCTGAAGGTATCTTAGCATGATAGCAAGTTCCCTTTTCTCTTTCTTAGTTTAAGACTCAAAGTCTCCTCAACTAGCTTTAAAGAAGGAGAGCCGCATATCCGATGTTGATCTAATCTATATCTAATTCGCAGATCAGTTGTTAAAAGTCTTCTATTCAAGTAAAGATTCAGTTAGATTAAACTATAGATAGAGATCACTTATCGATTTTGAATAACTCTCTTCTATGGGATGTCGCATATCGACTGTATCCTTTCCTCATTACCAGCATGCCAGTCCCCTCTTTCAGTTAATTTTTTTTTAAACGAGCTCCCTTCTTTAACAGCTTTTTCTACCTGATTTCAGAAGCTTCTATATCAATTAAGAACGCAATCACTTTGAGTAAGAGAAGAGGGGGTGTAGCAAGGAAGAGGAAAGAGAAGTAGGGGGAAGAAAGACAGAGCGACAGAGGAGAGGAAATCTCTTAAGCGAAGATCAATTCCTAGCGAGGCATGACACCAGATAGGCGGGGGAGGAATTATGAAATGAAGGACTTTTCCTTTCCCCTTTCAAGCACTTTTCTTTTAGTGTGTCATCGAGCTTAGTTTAAAGGTCAAGGGAGAAGCTAATTGCCCCAATAGGGAAACTCATAGTGCATGGGACCGCCCTTTTTTCGCTCATCTCGCTACCACGATATCCTACATCGGGAACACAATACCTAGCCATTCTATTTCCAGCTTCACGAGATAGTGTCATCCCAAGTCAAGCGCTAGAATAAAGGAAATGAGAGAACCGTCAGCAGTTCCTATTGACGGCATTAACAGAACAGGAGAAGAAGAGATTAACGTAGCTCAACCATCGTGCTCGGGAAGTACGGTCAGATTTATGGGACTGAGACTATCTCAGCTCATATTAGTCGTTTTAAGCCAACTAATAGACCAAGAGAGAACACTTTTCGTAAGCCTAAGAACCATTCATAACCACATTTCTTCTTTGATTTATCATCGAAGTGACTTTTCCGGAAGGCAAAAAATGAATGGGAGAAGGAAGGGGGTCTCGTATTGCATAGAAAAGGCTACTATTAGGCGTGATCTATCTATCTGCTTTTCATAGTCAAGATAAGATTTCCCCATAGAAAAATACTCTCTCTTTATGGAGCAACTCTCCTTCTCAGATTCAAACGCAGGATCTCCTCTTGATCCGGTATACTCCCTTGGAATTGGTTTAGCCGTAGGAAAACTACGGGTGCATTGAATCCTAAAAAATAGAAATCAATATAAATATATATTCAAATAAAGGAGTAATTGGATGTGACACATTCACTAAATAAAATTCCTTTTGTAGCTAATCATTATATTTCAAAAGATCTTTTCCCAGGAAAAAATAATTCTATTATATTAGGACTTTTCATAAGGAATCATGTTTTCATTGAGCTTGATGGATATCACATGAGCTGAATCAGTCATTTCAGTAAATCGATAAAAGGATAACGATCGAAGAACAATACTTTTTTGAGTCCCTCAAGCTAATCACAGGTTACAGAAAAAAACGATGTTATGCATATTAGGGTGTGCGTTCTTTTTTTACCTCTACATAAAGTGATTTTTCGTTTTTCTAAGAGTGGAGCTCCCAATTCACCGTACCTACTAGAAACTTGCTCCAAACAATCTGACGCGATAAGTGTTCGTTAGCGGTGGTCGGTCCTCCCAGATATTTCCATCAATTTCTCCTTTTATTTATATCATCTTTAAAAAGATCTCCGAAATTCGATCCACTGATTACGTATAATGATTATAATCAATCGCATCGACAAGGACCTTGTAACTCTGATTTTTTATTCCCAAGCAGTTAGCATAACCTTTGTTACACCGACACGACACTTTCAAATTTGTTGCCATGTCGAACACTTCCGTGTCCAATACAGCTGGACACTTTTTTTTTTTTTATGGCCATACACTTAAAATAGTCAAAAAAAGGCCTAATTTGTTTTAACCTAATTTTTAACTCTTTCCTCTCGACACATGTTGTTGATCACACAAGAATCTATAAAACTCATTTTGTATTTGCTGGTTGATAGAAAACTATTTGTGAGGTCTTTGTCTTCTATGCATATATAAAAATATTCATAAAATATATTTATTAAAAGCCTAAACAGGACTATCGTGTATATATAAAAATATTCATAAAATATACAACGTGTCTCAACGTGTCGAAATTCTCTATTTTTTGAGAATTCACGTATCGGCGTGTCGTGTCGTATCACGTATCATGTCTCGTATCCTTGTAACATAAAGCAAAACTATAGATACTGGAGGTCAATCAGAGGAAGGAACGATTAATGCCATAGATTGCTTAGCTAACAACCTGGGGGCTTTCTTCTAATTCTAATGCATTCTCTCCCTTTATTGATCCATCCTATCATTATACCAACAAAAAGGAGGAGGGTTAAACTCTTCAAAGAGCCCTGGAGGTAGTATCAGATCTGATGGTTAATTCCTCTTAGACATGACCCGTCAAATCAGTAAGTCAGCACTATCTTCTGAAGCCCTTTTCAGGAGAAGTATGGGGCTAGATCACAACAGACATCTTTCGACCACCCATCTCGATAAGGCCTAGATATGTGCTGAAGCCACTAAATGGGCTTTTTGCCAATTAATGAAACTCTCTATGGAAGAGCCGTGCAAGATTCCTATTGAGGAGAAAAGGAGTGCATGCAGGGCTAACCCTGACCCTTATTATAGTTATAGTGACCTCTATTCATTAGATAAATGAGATCGTCAAGGACTTGTAATCCATTGTCGAACCTATTCCAATGGCTTGAACTCAGATCGTCGGATCATATCATAATAAAACGAAATCTCCATTGATAGCATATAATTGACGATCTATTTTGGATTGAATTGTCCATTCAATAGGCCAAGACTATGTCTATCTATTGAAAACCTTTGAACCCTAATGGGAAAGCATCATATGTCACAACAAAAGGGTTGTTGTGAAAAGGAGGATGTCGAAACAGGAGCCAGCGGACGGGGGGGGGGGGGGGGGGTTTCCAAAAATTCCACTAAGAAAGTTCCTTTTGTCGACCACTCATTTGAATTTGGGCCCAAAAACGTCTTCCGAAGCACCTCATCTTGAGAAAAGGATGGCTACATAAATACAAGATGAGACAGATTTAGGATGAGAGGTGGTAAATGGGTTAAGGCCAAGAATTCCTATTGAGAGGCCCTTTCTTCCTTACGCATGCTACAATGTGGTTTGAATGTTCTTATCATAGGATAAGACAGACCAACACCTTTCTTCTTATCGAAACTATCAATCACCCGTTTGAGCAAGGCCCTCGCTATTTTGATTCAAAAAGTGCTTTGCTTTCAATATCAGTAAATGGTGCTCTTTGAAATCATTCTATCGGCGCTGCTCATTCAATTATCGAGCAAGAGTGCTCTTTAATTTATTCTGGGTGTCCATCGACTTCTCTCATGTGGTTCCTCTTATCCTCTGGATGCAATGTAAGTTTGAAAAAAATGGGGTGAATTCAGGAGTCTTGCGAGCATCTATTACTTTTTTGGTATTAAGGTAACCGTAGGGTTTCTTGGATTCATAAAACGCAGCGGAATGAAACCCTAAACAAGATCCATGTGTATATCGAAATCAAAATAAGTTCGAGACGTACCTTTTGCGGTCGATGATAAATTAACGATCGGTTGTGTCTGGATTAGAGTCCCAAGTGTTGCGCCTCTACCGATATCCACACACACGGACTGAGCTCTCCAATGATCCAAGTGCTAGCTTTCAAATCTTAGAGTATCTCTCGCAATCGCTTAAACAAAGAACTATTCTCTATATAAATCTCTTCGAGAATAATATTCTCTCTATATATATCCGAGTCATCTATAGGGTTATTTCTTATAACCCACAGTTGGCGGTTTGGGCCCCACAACTTAACAGCCTGGGTCTATGACGTCCTATAAACCGTCCACTCGACCGTGCATTTAATCGTTATGTAATAACGTGCACAACCATATAAATATTCGTAATAGGAGAATAAATTGAGATCTACTTCTTAAGTAGATTAAGGCGCATAGAAAATATTTAATCAATTCGCTATTGTGTACGACCCTGTAGGTTCACTAGACATTAGCAGTGTGCTCAAAACTCTTTTGGCTCATAAGTCCTAAGCGGTCTCTAGCAAGATATTACGACTACCTAAGTATAGTGAAGGTCGGTTTTTCGGCACAACCTTATCCACAACTAATGTTAGAGTATCAACCTTAATTAGTTCTTAGGGCAGACCACTAACAATCTCCCACTTGCACTAGGACCAATCATACAAACTAAATTCATTTGTCACTTGATATCCGAGCTAAGCATAAGGCAGAACAAGTGTCATCCTTATATAGCTCAAACTCATTTTCCCGATATCGCAGTTAGACTGTCAAACCAAGTAGTTGACTCTTCAACTCACTTGAACGTGGCCATGCATTTCACAGTCTCAACTCTACGAGAGACCGTGATATCATACTCTCGTTATATGAGAGGGACAAATCCCATCTTGTCTACTCACATCCCTCAGCACGATTCATGACATGCCTAACCATTACATTTATAATCACCAGTTACCGTTGACGTTTGGTAATGTCAAAGCATGTCAATCCACATCTAGAAAACCGTGGTATACTCAGGTCAAAGGACTATACTCTATAGCTGTGATGAGAAACACTGATGACATCATATAATAATCCTACAATATTCTCATAGCGGGTCCAATACAATGTTCTCCAACATATATTTCATGTCATCAACTTTATATCTCCATATTCATGACCCATGAACTTGGACATCAGTTGACTCACATACTTGTCTCAAACACCATCAGCGTCCCAATGCACAATGATAATTGACCAGGAACATTTAGAATATTAATATCTAATTCTATTAATAGAGTTTCACGATCAAATCACTTATTTGATCTTCTATTAAGGACATTCAATATTTAGGGGATAAAGATTTCGCATTCAATCATATACTCAAATTAAATCGAAATCAAATATAACATATGTTTTATTAATGAACAATGAAAATGTATATTACATATACTCCCACTCACATCAAGACCAATCACTAATGTGTCTAAGGCCTAAAACGTTACAATGACGCTCATGCTTAGGTCGTGGAAGAGCCTTCATCAACGAATCAACTACATTTAACTCTGTTGCAACTTTACACATTTTGACATCGCCTCTTTCAATGAATTCTCGAATGAGATGATACTTCCTGAGTATGTGTTTGGTGAGACCTAGGCTCTTTAGCTAAAGCTATGGCCCCGTTGTTGTCATAATAGAGGTCCACTAGATCCGAACCAATAGGACTGATTTCCAGTTCTTCTATGAACTTTCGAATCTGTGACATTCTGATTTCCAGTCAATTTCAGGCTCATTAATGAGAAGTGTAAATCTAGAAATGTATTTCAATTGTATTCCGCTAGAATCTGATCAATTCGAGTAGACCGGCCAAAAGAAAAAGGCTAACGCGAGACGTGGTACGTGGACCTAGGGAACTCGAATAGGAAATGACACTTTGGCCATAAGGATTGTCGAGGGAACTAGTGATAGACCCTTATAATTACATGACAATCAAAGTTGTCACAAATTGATGAGCCCTAAATGTGATTTGAATCACAGGGTCGATACGCGTAACATCTACAATAGCCGCCTGTCGGTTCGGGATAGGCTGGGACAAGTTCGATAGAGAAAACAATCAGAAATGTGTCTTGAAAATTGAGAATGGAAAATTAAGAATTCCAACATCATATTTGGATTAGCCGTCGCCCCATCGAAAAATATAGGAGCGAGAAAAATGACGTTTCGAACATCGGGGGTAAAATTACCATTTTATCCCTCAAGCTTAGAGCCTTACCCAAGCATTTGAAGAAGGGCATTTTGGACACTAAACCCTCTCCATAGTTGCCGAAAAAGTGAGTGAATGAGAGCCATTGGATCAAGCTTAATTGACAAGGGGACAAGTGTCACAAGATCAAGCATTGGATGGCCAAGTCAACTATTACAAACCTACCTGCACTTCCACTTGACACCTATCGTAATGATAAACAGCTCGTCTCGCCGTGACCTTCTCTTGAATTCTCAAAACTTCTGTCGCTCCATCCTCATAGTGATCATTTATCAAAGAATGACTCTGGTTATCAAATGATTGAACAACCGGGAGCAATTTACTTACGATCGGCTCTTCGCCACCTGGGGCTGTAGTATGTTCCAAGGGTTGGGCTGTTCGCCCATTAAAGCGGTACGTGAGCTGGGTTCAAAAAGTTTCTTATAATTTAATCCATAACAATTTTCGCATTGAACCCACAAATGCCTATATTTTTGAGTCAAATCGAAATCAGTAGAATTTTCTCTTCGAGTGATACCCAGGAGCCGCTCGGGGCTCGATCTTCCTTGGCTTCGTTGCTCTTTTACACAACCATCTTCAGTCTTGACTTAGTCCTAACCCAGTCGGCGTAGGCGAGTCACTCGATAAGGCTTTTATCCCAGTCCTGCTAGCCCAAGCTAGTAGTCAGGCGTTTTAACGAAATGATTGGATCACGAGTTTGAGGTCATTTTGGTAAATAGAAAGAAGAAAATGGGATTGTTGCTCTTGAAAAGCGAGTACTCTACTATTTCTTAGATTCAGAGTATGCTCCTATCCACAGATTCAAAAATGACTATCAGGAACGAAATAATCCTTTTTTTGAAACCCAATTTCTTTCTTCGGAGCCGTTTCTTTTCCCGTCCCCCCGCCCCGGCATGCGCATTGAACTTGACTCCACCCATAGAGGTGCATAGCCCGGCGAAATAAGGTTTTACCTAAGGACGGTTGCTACTTTTATTGTTCATGACTCCGCTCCTATTGAATAGAATTAGGAAGAAGGGCCGGACAATCAATTAGAAAACTAAAAAAACTTTTCATCCGGCTTCATGCAGGCGAGTTGCAGCCTGCAATCCGAACTGAGGACGGGTTTTTGGAGTTAGCTCACCCTCGCGGGATCGCGACCCTTTGTCCCGGCCAGCTCAGTTGGTAGAGCTCCGCTCTTGCAATTGGGTCGGAATTTTATTAAAAATGGGAGCATACGGGTTGGTTCGGATCAATATGGAATTATTACCTCATATTCATTCTATATTTTCTCCCTGGTTGATTATAGTAGGCGCAATCCAAATAATCTATGCAGCTCATGTACGGTTCTGGAATAGCGGTGGGAATAGTTTTCATATTTTGACTTCTATGAAGTTCCTTTCTTTGCTACAGCTGATAAAAATCGTTTTTGGGGACGATGCATATGTAGAAAGCCTATTTTTTCTAGTAATTTTTTTCCACTATTTCGCTATTCATTTCTATTATTACTTTTTTCTGTTTTTTTATACCTAGTATCAATACTCGTTTCGAGGTGAAATGCCTATAAAAAAAGACAAATCGTGGTCGGGAAGGTTATAGTAGCAAAAGCCATTGGAATTTGTATTTTATACATTGGAAGAATCCGTTTTGTTATTAAGAAACTACCACCACTTGTCCTCAAGATCTATTTCCCTTCCTCTTCTTGGGCAGAAGTTCCTGGATTCCGAATCTTCGTTTGACAGAAAGAGAACGAAGATATATTTCGCTGGACGGAGAGAGGGACTGACTTTGAATACGGAATAGCCGGACTACGGTTGGAAGAGGATTCACCAAAGAGAAGGTGGAAAGTCCGCAACATCGACGGAAGCTACTCCGAACTAAGATCAGATGACAAACAACCATCGATCTGAGCTTATGGCCGGCCCAACTCTTTGACAACATGAAAAAACAAGGATCTGGTTATTTATGCCTTAGCCGGATTACCACCGCTTTCGTCACCACAATCACTAATAGCACAACCAATATCAGCTTTGATGACTTTAAGGCGAGTTGGAGATAAGCGGACTCGAACCGCTGACATCCGCCACAGGGTAAACCACCGCCTCTCCGGCCCCCCGGCTGATTCTACCATAGAGGCCAACGATAGACAATAACTCCCCCCCGAACACAGCTTACAACTTTCATCGTACTGTGCTCTCCAAAGAGCGTATTTACCGAAACAAATATGATTACCTCGATAAGATATTCCTTTCATTCTTCCTCTGTGTTGTTTACGAGAGACAGCGACGGGTTCTCTGCCCCTGCGGGGATGGAGCGACAGAAGTTTTGAGAATTCAAGAGAAGGTCACGGCGAGATATTTTAGCCATTTGCATCAAGCTCAAGCTTCCTTCTTGCTCTTTAGTCCACTCGAGTCAAGTACAGAACTAGAGATATGACCTCCAAATAGTAGGGGTCAAGGTCGGCCAGTGAGACGATGGGGGATAAGCTTCATCGTCGAGAGGGAAAGCAAACGGCCGGGATCATTTAATACGACGGTATGAACACGATACCAAGGAATACAGAAACAAAAACAGCAATTGGACCAGAGAATGCGATTGCAATTATAAGGTCGCAATTGAACAGATCGAGCAAGTTCAAATTGACGTAACATCATCCCCCTTTTTTTTACTACTCAAGGCTTCGATACATTTCGAAATCGAGAAATTTCTACTGTTACACCACGATTTTGAATCAGAAGAGAGATTTCAAGAAATGGCAGATCGATTCACTAAAAAAAGGAAAACCTTCTCTATAAGGGTAGAACTTCATGATTGATTCGGTGCAACTTTGTACCATTGAATCCACAAGTACCGGCGGAGCCTGGTCATCTTTGAGAAAGTCTACGAGGTCCTGCCGGCAGTAGGGAAGACCCAATCTTTGTGAGGCTTTGGGTTGGTACGGAAATGGGATCCCCAATAGCTGGAGACAAGAGATTCATATGAGAAAACATAAGTAAACGAGCCTCCGCTTGAGACCCCTTTAATCCAGTCCATATAATGTCTTTTTCGGGAGCCAAGCAGGAATTTTAGGAAAAAGATCTTTTAGATCTCTTTCCTTTTCTTACAATTCCCTAAACCCAAATAGAATTTTGATTCCTAATTATTCTGAATCTTTCTTCTTTAACCCAATACTTCAAAGATTCAAATCAAGAAGTTAGAATTGGTCAAATGATATGAATATGATCAAGTTACTAGTTTAAAATGAAATAACACACTAATTCATTTTATTAATATTGAATATTAAGTATAAGTTTATGAAAATGCAGAAAACAAATTCAATTATTATTACGATACATATTCCGAGAATTTATATCCATAGAACAAATAATTACACCAAAATAGAGTAGTTATTCCATTACTTTATTTTGATAGAAATAATAGGATGGTGAAAATCCTGACCTCTCTGAGATAAATAATCTTTTCTGTGCAATTCCAAATGGGAAGTAAGTCTTCGTATCTTATTGGTGAAACGAAATACTTGAAATTCAACGGACCCCAACTCTTTCTGTGGCATTTGTCCTGTCTTTCATCCCTTTTCGTGTACTTATCTTTATTTGTCGGGCCCCTTTTTTCTCTCCCTTAAAGCCCGCTTAGCTCAGAGGTTAGAGCATCGCATTTGTAATGCGATGGTCATCGGTTCGATTCCGATAGCCGGCTTTTTTCCCCTTTTTTCAAAGGTCACTTTTTTGTTTTGCTTTTTCTTTTTATTCATTTATCATTTAATTTAGTTCAGTTTTATTTTATGTTTATGAAATTTCAAAAATAAAGGAGTCTTTATGTCGCGTTACCGAGGGCCAAAAACCCGTGCTCGAAAATAGATAATATATTATTCTTTTTTCTTTATCGATTTCAACTGCCACCTAATCTCCCAACATGCTCAAGAACCGAGAGCCGTCCAGGGGCTGGTCTATGCTTTGTGAGACTTTCTTCCTTGGCTCCCTTTGTTTGATCACCTGAGGTGAGTACGGTGGGTCCATAGGGGTGCTAGCAAAACTCAGATTGGAGAAGAATATGGTCCATGGGTTCCTTTTATTGGAACTATGTTCCTATTTATTTTTGTTTGGAATTGGTCAGGGGCTCTTAAGAGATGACAAAAAATTCATTCATTTTTTTTTATGAAATATTTCTGTAGTAAGATTTAAGTTAGGGTTGATCGACCGAGTATTCCGTTTTTCTTAGACTAGGGAAGACACTGAGTTTTCGATGTAACTGGGAAAGAGCTTCGAAAGGTGACTGATGGGATGGGTGGCACCGGTACTAAGTACTCTATGGTTTGGGGCTTTAGCAGGTCTTTTGATAGAGATCAATCGTTTATTTCCGGATGCGTTGACATTCCCTTTTTTTTCATTCTAGTTATTGACATGTGAAGGGGTGAAGAAGATTAGAGATAGAATCAAAAGATTTGAAGAGTCCCGCTAATATGCCTAAAGTGCCTGCTGCGATATGATACGCTTTGGTTACCGGCGAACGCTTCGAAAGGCGACCCGCTTTCAATACTAGTTCTTAGTAATTGTGTGGTTAGAAAGAGAAATATCTGCAGGAATACAACAACGTATTGGTCCCGAATACGCCGGTCCTTTGGGAATTCTTCAAGCTTTAGCAGATGGGACAAAACTTATTTTCAAAGTTTCCGAAATAGCGTAAAAATAAAAAGAAGTGCTTCGAATCATTGCTATTTGACTCGGACCTGTTCTAAAAAAGTCGAGGCATTTCGAATTGTTTGTTGACACGGATATAAATACACCCAATGCCAGATAGCTGCCAAGAAGCACAAGCCAGAAAACACAATATGTGCGCCGGCCACGCCTTCGTAACTCCAAATACCCGGATTCGTTATAGTCCCTCCTGTAATACTCCAGCCGCCCTTTGGTAGAAGGATCGAGATGGAAACAAATAACTCTCGCAATAAATTATTGTAAGAATAATAGCTAGTATGGTAGAAATATATGAATAAGGGGAGCTATTCCGATTCCATCAAAATGGAAGAATCAAAGAATTTTTCCTGCAGATTAAGATAATTCGAGAAGTTTTGATTTTTTTATGATCAAAAGAATCGAATAAAAAGAGTGGATCTGCAGGGTCCCAAATAAATTGGCTTATTCGAAAAAAGCCTTGTTCTTTGGAAGATCTATCTCGTGTCTGGTACTGCATGGTTCCACTCTGCAAGAACTCCGAATCATTCTCTTGAAGCTCCTCCTTTTCATCATAAATAATCCGCTTGCCCCGAAATGACCTGGCTTGCTGAGCTTCTTCATGTGACAGACATCGCAAAAGTAGTCCGTCGAACGATCGCCGGGCGTCAAGGTTCGTATTAGATCCTTATCGATCGTATTTTTTTTTTTTCAAAAAAAATTCTGTCATTTATGGATTAAAAGAATACACCAATCCTAAAGATCCATAAGATTAATTGTGGATCCAACACAACAAACAAGAACAAACAATAGAAGCATTTCAATTGTTTGTTTAGTTATGTTTTTTTATCTTGTATATCTATCTAAATATATATATATGAGAATGGTTTGGTGTTTTGATGATCCCTACCTTATTGACCGCAACTTCTGTATTTATTATTGCCTTCATTGCTGCTCCTCCGGTAGGAATGAATATCCAATATAAAATATTTCAAATTAACGGCTTTTTAAAAAAACAAAAAACGTTATCACTGAAAT